>JAQSUU010000402.1:20000000-25000000 GCA_038087645.1 Saccharum hybrid cultivar R570 | reverse complement strand
CGGCGCACATAGAGCTTGATGTTGTTTTGCTTCTTCTTGGTGTCAAAGAGATCAAAGGGGGCCCTCTTAGGAACAAAGAGAACAGCCTTGAACTCCAGCTGACCCTCCACAGAGAAGTGCTTCACAGCCAGATGCTCCTCCCAGTCATTTGTCAAGCTCTTGTAGAAGGCAGCATATTCTTCCTTTGTGATCTCTTCTGGCTTCCTCATCCAGATGGGCTTCTGTTTGTTGATCAACGACCACTCATGAGAAACCTCCTTGATCTTCTTTTTCTTTTTTTCCTTTTCTTCCTTCTCCTCATCAACATCCTCAACCTTGCCCTCCTCAGTGTCTTTCTTCTCTTCCTCATCTTCATCATCAGAAATTTCCTTCTCGGTTGTCTTCTCAGTCCACAAGGAGATGGGGTAGCTGATGAACTCAGAGTGCTTCTTGACCAGATCCTTGAGGCGACGCTCCTCAAGGTATTCCAACTGCAAACAGAAAGTTCAAAGATGAGTTCAAACAAAGCCAGCAGGTTTTACAACAAATCACTTCTTTACACAGAACAAGAAAACATATTATACTGAAGAAACAGTGAGGTAATCGACAGGAGAATGAGATCATGTAATTTGTACTGTAATCTTAACAAAGAACATACTGCACAATTAATATAGCAAAACAAGCATTACTAATTCTAACATGGCTTCACAAAGAAGACAGCCATATAATTCATAGCAGAATCACCAAGTGGAACCTCAAAATAACTAGCAAACAACTACAAAGTTTACTTGATTGTTTATAAATATTATGGGCAGCAGAGGAGAATGTGTATCCCAGAAAGAAAATTAAGGCACAAATCTCTCAGAAAATATGTACCCCCATTAAAATGACATTTTACATGTCAAATTAAGCTAGGCGCAAAATGTTGTAGCCACAGTGACAATGCCACAACACTAATATCATGGTACAGGTATAGTTTAACTTGTCAATCTAAGCCAGTGATAGTTGACAGATTATGTTACAACGAACATCACTCTATATAAGTGATGGTTTCAAATTAAGATCAGCCTTGCAAAGATCACGCTGAATTTTTGTCCCCATACACTGAAAGTACCAGAATGAAGCATAGGTCGACCTAGCAGCTAAGAGTTTATATGATTAACATGTAGATTAGATGAGCTACTGGCACCGCATAATCCCCATCAACAACTAAACATAAGCACAAGTCAATAAGTCATGAAGCCAAGTTATCATATATAAATGATAATCTGAGGACAACAATATGGGACGGATGGTATATATAAAGGAAATTGCTAATATAGAGTCCCAAATATAATAAATGTAGCAAGCACACAAGTCATCATGAACTACATATCACAGCTGCAGATCACAGACAGCTCCAGATTTTTTACATACAAATCATAAAAGTAAGATTTAACACAGTTAGCATACCTGATCGTCCTTAAGGAAGAGCGTGATCTTAGTACCCCTACCAAGCTGCTCCCCAGATGTATCACGAGTGACAGTGAACGACCCACCGGCCTGGGACTCCCAGACGTACTGCTCGTCGTCGTTGTGCTTGGTGGTCACGATGACCCTCTCAGCGACGAGGTAGGCGGAGTAGAAACCGACACCGAACTGTCCAATCATGAACACATCAGCACCAGCAGCGAGGGCCTCCATGAACTCCTTGGTCCCGGACCTGGCGATGGTCCCCAGGTTGTTGACGAGGTCGGACTTGGTCATGCCGATACCGCTGTCGATGATGGAGAGAGTGTTGGAGGCCTTGTCAGGGACAAGGTGGATGAACAGCTCCGGCTGCGCGTCCAGCTTGCTCTTGTCCGTTAGGCTCTCGAACCTGATCTTGTCCAATGCCTGCAAAATCAAAACGAAACATGAACCAACTTAGACTGCAGACAAACAGAATCAATCGTTCAGAACTCACGAACCGGAAAGGTTTGGATCGCTACCGAAAAGCCCGCACAACATCTCGCAATGCTCAGATCAAACCAGAAGGATACATAAAATCTAATACAGTAACGCACAGATGCATTCAGATTTCGAGAAGGATGGGGGGCAGCTTACATCAGAAGAGTTTGAGATGAGCTCGCGGAGGAAAATCTCCTTGTTGGAATAGAAGGTGTTGATGATGAGTGAGAGCAGCTGGTTGATCTCGGCCTGAAAGGCGAAGGTCTCCGTGTCCGTCGCCATGGTTCCTGAGCTCCGAAGCTTGGAGGCGGCGGCTAGGGTTGGAGAGGGGTTTTCTGATCGAGAGGACTCAGAGGAGCCGCGAGGCGCGGGGTAGGGTGGTATTTATGTGGTGGAGCAGTTCTGGAATGTTCTACTTGGGCCTAAAAAGGCCCGGCGAGGCCAGTGTTGTTACTTTCAGGGCCTGTTTATTTCTCAAAATTTTATAAAATTTTTTAAGATTCCCCGTCACATCGAATCTTTAACGCATGCATGAAGCATTAAATATAAATAAAAATAAAACTAATTATACATTTTAAACAAAATTCACGAGACGAATTTTTAAGCCTAATTAGACTATGATTGGACACTAATTGCCAAATAACAACGAAAATGTTACAGTACCATTTCTAAAAAAAAATCAGAAACTAAACAAGGCCTTAATCAGTCAGTGCCCATGGGTTAGGAGGGCCTGTTTGATCCCCCCACACGTAAAATTTATAGCTAACTAAAATTTCAAAACTCAGCCATTAAAAGTTCTTCTGGCTAAACTTTAATTGAGGTGTTTGAATCCTCCAACTAAGACTTATCAGCTATCTAAGTTGAAATAACTAGACTCAACTAAACTTTAGCTAAATTTAGCCAGTTAAAATTTAGTTAGTGGATCCAAACAAACCCTAAATATGCTTGATTCCATTGCTCAACAAAAAAAGGTATGCTTGGTTTTGCTCAGCGGAGCCTGCTTGGATTGTATTCCTCTGTCAAAAATAAAATGAACGTAGTTCTAATACACTATCAAATTAATATTAATACTTATAATATCAAATAAATATTTTTATATTTATCATATACTTGCTAGAAGCATATTTCACGTGTTGCTACAGGACTTTCTTAAAAATAAAAATGTTATATGTATAAGTTAGACCCATGTGTTCTTACATCCATTCTTATTAAAATTGGACAAGACAAAGAAACAATCCCATAAAAAATATCAAAATTAGATCGAATTATTGGAAGATGGAATGACAGGACAAATAAAAATATGTGAATGTCTTCTATATTTCTAATGTATTGAAAGAACTAATTGCGTTTAATGGAGATGACGTGAGTAGCTTGAGTTGAGAGGTTGAAGGTCAGTGTGATGACATGGCTATTTGTGTGTTGATAAAGTTTTTTATTTATTGATTAGAAAGTAAGATTTAAAAAAGAGCTCTTACCTTTCCTTTTTTGTTTTAGCAAAGCTCTGTTTTTTTTTGAGCAAAGCTCTTACCTTTCCTGCTTTCCATTTGGCTTGAAACTGTCCGATCAGACCCACACTCATCTGGAGCTAAAAGAACCCCAGGCCCGTATCTCTTCCCGCCGAATCCATTCCGTCCGCCACATTGCGGAGGCCCACAACCGAGTCCTAAATCCAGTCCGTTGGACCAGCAGAAAACGCATCCACGATCGTCCGTCTCCGCCACCCCTCCTCGCCTCTCCGCAACGGAAGGAGAGGAGGCGTCGACCGCGCAGCGCAAGCGTCGAGGGAAAATCGCACCAACCCGGGGCGAACGAATCGTCGGAGAAGGCCGGGGAGGAGCTCTAGAGGGTGCGGGAATGGAGACGGGGGTTGCCGTGGCGGCGGCGCCTCATGTTGCTTCGGCCACGGGATCGGGGACGGTGGAGGAGCAGGCGGCGGGGGTCGGCATCTTGCTTCAGATATCGATGCTCGTGCTCTCGTTCGTGCTCGGGCACATCCTACGCCGCCGAAAGTTCTACTACATCCCCGAGGCCAGCGGCTCACTCCTGATCGGTGCGTACGAATACCCCGTCCGCCACCTTGATCCTCGTAGTTTTGTTTGCTAGAATTTCGAAATGCCGATCAGCACATTCGGAGCTGGGGATTCTAAAATTCAAGTGGTTGGGGGATGGTAAGATAGATGCGACGGGATCAGTTGGGGTTTGGGGATGTTATGAGTCCGGCTATTACAAATGCAAGTTGCGACGTGGAGCGTTCGCCAAAGCAAATGTTCATCTGGCATAGGATGGTTTAGTTTTTCTATTATTTGAGAGAGAATATGAGAGTGTTTTTAAGGGGACCTTGGGTTCGATGAACAAAAAAATGCACGCACCATACTATATGGTTGCATTAGTATTTATCTACATTGTTAGATCGCAGCCTTCTGAATCTACTGTCATGGCGTATCGATAGCTGTAATTTGTTGCGCTTTGCAGGAGAGAAAATGAGCCTGCACCTTGGCGTTTTTCACTGAAGGATGCTTGTTATCCTGATCAGCTATCTTGTTGCTGCTAGAAACTGGTTTAGATTTTATGATAAGTCAGGGTTTAAGATGAATGTGACACTTGGATGGATTATAATATTACTATATTTTCTATCTACTACTAACCTTAAGCATAGAACCTCTAGTAACATGGGTCACTTTTAGAGTCAGATAATATGTTGAGTCCACGTTCACTTTCACACTTCAGTTACTAGAATATTTGATCAGTTAATGCCACATGGAAACATGTGGTTTTTTTCCCCTAGCCCTGTCAATGCGCTCGATCTATGGCAGGCCATGTCTATGCATTATTCTCAGCTGAATAGGTCTTGCTTGTTAATTCGATAATATTGTTCTAATGAAATCAAATGCTTATTTTCTGCATTTTTCTTAAAACAATTGTCTGCTTCATGTGACACGTGTTATGTCACTTGCTATGACTCAGGAGTTAATGTATTTACCTATAAAACCTAACGCAGGCATTCATATAGTTGATAGCCATGCTCATGAGTTGTCAAGTTGATTATATTGACTTACTTTTCTTAATAATATGAATTACTGAGGGCCTTTAGGAGCTTTCGCTTTGTTATTTTATTGATATTTTCTTAAGGCATGTACCAGAATAGGAATAGTCATGTTATCTTGAATCGGTACTGTGAACTACTGAACTGTTATACAAGTTTCTTCTGGTAAACTGAAGCTTTTAGGATTGCACCCCTGATGAGAAATGAGAAATCATTTTTTTTTGGTGTCAGGGATGATTGTTGGAGGGCTTGCTAACATATCAAACACTCAGAAAAGCATCAGGTGTATATGCTACATCTCTTACTCCTTTTGGTTGACCAAATAATCTTGTTGTTAGTTTTTGAACACTGTTTGATGTTTCTTTCCTTTTGTCAATTCAGGAGATGGTTCAATTTTCGGGAGGACTTCTTCCTTCTCTTCTTACTGCCTCCGATTATATTATATCCTTGATTGTATTCTGCTTTTATTTCTTATTGCTTATTGTGGAATATTTTCATGTTTTACTTGACTGCATCTTACCCAGTCAGGATTCAGCTTAGCACCAGTAAGCGTTGGATCTTGTGGCCCTTTAGTTGTTTAGCATATCAGGAATTACTCATTATATTATTATTTATTTTATAGAAACCATTCTTTTCGAACTTTGATGCTATCATAACATTTGCAATCCTGGGAACCTTCATTGCCTCCATTGTTACCGGTCTTTTAGTGTAAGAACCCATTTCTATTGCATCGATACATTTTCATATTTATTTATTCCATTGACAAATGGAAGTAATCTAATTTACACCTGTGCCAGCTACCTTGGTGGGTTACTATACATTGTCTACAAGCTCCCACTGGTGGAGTGTATGATGTTTGGTGCTCTTGTATCAGCAACTGATCCCGTGACAGTTTTGTCTATATTTCAGGTTTTTGCCACCACTTATCAAATACTCAAAGAATTTGTGCATGTTTTGCTGCTATGTTGAAACAAATTCTTACATGCCTCTCATATCTACTTCTATCTTGAAAGAATGTTTATGGAATTGCAGGAGCTTGGCACTGATACAAATCTATATGCACTTGTTTTTGGAGAATCAGTTTTAAATGATGCTGTATGCAGAAACTTTTCCTTACCTCATACCCTTTATTTAATTTTTTTCTACTGATGCTTATAAAATTCTCGGTACCCTTCTATGGTCTGTCATTTAAGGTGGCTATATCCTTGTACAGGTGAGGATGTGCTTTCTGAGTTGTGTTTTCTATTTCTTATTCGAAGAATCCTATTTTGAATAGCTTTACCTCTCAGGACTATGGCATCTATCAGGACGCACCATTCTGGAAAGAACTTTTTCCTTGTAATTCTGAGGTTTCTTGAAAATTTTGTTGGATCAATGTCATCAGGTATTTTGTAGTTATGTATATCAGAACAGATTCCGAGCAGCATAATCTTAGTTGTCTTAATCAGATTATTCCCTCTCATTTTTATGATTGCCTGTAAACATTTATATGTTGTTTCACATTTGATATTGTAATGACCTTTTCTCATGTAGGAATCGGCGTTGGACTAATCTCCGCTCTCATATCCTTTAATCTAACTTTACTTCATAAAGATGAACATGATTAATCTTGAAAGCTATGAGGGAGGTTTGGCTTCTTTCATAGTAAGTCTTGTTCACTCATGGGGATTTTTTTAGTGCATACAAGCTGAAGCTCACTCAAAAAGGGCTGACAGCTATGTAGACTGCAAAGTCTGCACTAGATCTTAAAAGTTTCCCCCCAAATACTGCAACTTCCATTTTCAAGACACCCTTTTTGCACCAGTACCACATAGATGTGTTTTTGTACTTTTGTCAAGTCATGTCTCAACTTTGCCAATCCTTAATTCGGTCAAACCTCTTCAAGTATGCAGCACTGGGCGTTGAGAAGTAAGTAAAAGTTGGCACTTGTAGTTTGTATGAGACTGGATCCCATCACATAGACAACTAAACTTTGTATCATTTTCAGCCTTCACAACCTGGAGAGTTGCTTGTTTGTGCTTTTTCCATACTTCTCGTAAGCCTTATTTGAACTTCATTTTATTGTTATGTTTCGTTTAAAGGTTTCTGTAAGTTACCATCCTATGTACTAGGTACATGCTAGCAGAAGGCATTGGTCTATCTGGCATTGTTTCTATCCTCTTCACTGGTATTGTAAGTTCAACTCCAATAATTTACCATGGATCTTGTTCTAGGCTTTTATTACTGGACTAGGAAAATGCTTCCATTTATCTTATGAGTTGTAGCTGCAAAGTTCAGTTTCGTGAACCTAAATTGCTCACTAAAAGAATTTTACTTCCAGGTGATGAAGAGATACACATTCTCTAACTTATCAGACGATTCTCAGCGTTTTACAGCTCGCTTTTTTCATCTTCTTTCTTCACTAGCAGAAGCTTTCGTGTAAGTCAGACTGTACTTCAGCTTGCATATGCAAACAACTCTAGATGATGAGTTGGCTGTGCTTCTATTCAGGTTCATATACATGGGAGTTGATATTGCAATGGAACGTCAAAGCTGGTCACATATTGGATTCATATTTTTCTCAATTGTATCCTTCTGTTGGATCGAATCACCAAACCTCTACTATGCACTGTACATGATGAAATATGTTTCTATTTTTCTGTTGCTTCCTTAATCTGTTGTTTATCAATGACGTGTAGATCTTCATACTACTTGCAAGGTATCATTTGGCTGATTGAAAATCCCCTCTTATTTTCTTTGATTTGGGATGTTTATCAACTTGATTAACTGCTTTTGGAAAATGCTTTTCAGTTTCCACTTTCTTTTTGTTAATAGGCTGCTTATCTACATTTTCAGTTTCTCATCTCGTTTTTATTTTGAAGGGCTGCAAATGTCTTCTCTTGTGCATACATACTGAATTTGGCACGACCTCCGCATTGCCAAATACCTAGGCAATATCAGCAGGCTCTTTGGTATAGTGGTATGTGTGCAATAAAACATGTTCACTTTCGATAGTTCCGCCATAAACTATGACGTCATATATTTTCATGCTTTTAAGTACTGATGCTGCTTATTCAGGGCTTAGAGGAGCTATGGCTTTTGCCCTTGCTCTTCAGTCTGTTCATGATCTTCCGGATGGACATGGCGAGACAATTTTTACTGCTACCACATCTATTGTTGTTCTAACTGTAAGTCGCTGGGTGTAATTCTTTCCACATTATATAAAAATGAACTTTTTTTTTTGAAAGTAAATAAAAATGAACATAGAATATCTGTATGGAAATGATTTGGATGGTATGCCTCTGAATTTTGTGATCCTACATAGCAAGGCCTTTGCTTCAAATGCAGAATTTACTTGATTTGAATTGAATTTATCCTTTGGAATTCTTTCAAAATTCCGGCATAAATGACCCTTGCATGGCAATGTTCAAGGTACTCCTTATTGGTGGCTCAACTGGAACAATGCTTGAGGCTCTACAGGTTGTTGGGGACAGCAACCGTTATCGCCAACTGTACGAGGTAACTTCTTTTGCAGTGTGTAACGACAATAAAACTTTTTTGTTCTTTTCGAGTCATCCAGTGCATTGTAACCTTAATGCCAATTGGTACTAAAAAAGATATATACAAACATTGCATTCCTTGCATCATGACCCCCCTCCTAGTGGTTCTCTACAGAAATGCACTCTGTTTGTCATCTGCATAGAAAATTACAAACACGTCAGGGGTTGTGATCACCATGTTGTGGTTTTATTTTGGTGCTTACAAACGGGCCATTAATGTTGTCCAATGCCATTAATTCAAGTATTTTATTTGTATTCAACTTTATATACCATGAGTGTTACTGGTTCTTTCTGTATTATAAATGGCTTGCTTGGTAGCTGCAGGAGAATTCTAATGGCAACGACACTGGTTACATGGGACAAAATTATGATGAAGGAGCATCCACTTCAAGCAAATTCAGATCTAAACTTAGAGATCTAAGGAGAAGGTGAACTAACTAGCTCCTGTTATTGAAATGCTGCTGGTCTCGTTTGATTTTTTTTTTTTACAACCTCTAGTTTTTTATTCATTGTGTTAACCTATTACAGTAGAGCAAGTGCTGCTTCTCACTCCGGTGATTCAATTCTCTTATTATGCAGCACCTCGTCTTTCGCTTTACTGGACAAAAAATACCTTACTCCTATTTTCACTTTGCGAAATGGAGACTGCGATGATGATACTACAGAAAGTCAAAGTCCCAGTAAGAGAACTCGTCCATGTAGCTTAGATACTCTTTCCTTAAAAATTTTCCTCACTTTATTCCCATTCCTTGTTATCCAGCATCTACAAAGCGAACCTTTATTAACTTGACAGTTCCTTGGGACTAACTATAGCTCTTGGGTGCAAAATGCAGATGAAGAATTGACAGTATCCAGAGGGCCTGGGGATTTGGAGGTACATGATTGATGACTGCAGTTATGAAGTGCTTGTCTTCCAGGAATCTACACGAAACTCCTTGTACCTTTCTCGGCGACCCAAAGTGGAAAGTGCAACCAGACATTCGAACATAGCATTGCCATTAAGCTACAAACATTAGTTAGTTAGGATAGTTCGACGTAAGTAGTCTTTGTACGTAGAGTTATATATAGGTCGAATTTATCAACCTTGAAATTCTGTTCTGGTCCGTTCCATCAAAAACTTAACTTGATCGTTTGGGCTGAAAATAAGTGGGTGAAAATATTGTTGGCTGATTTATGTGAGAGAAAAACATTATTGGTTGGCTGAAAATAAGCGGCTGAAAGCTCAAGCGAACAGGCCTGTGAATTGTGCACCTGCAACAGTAGTAGGTTCCTCGAAATTGAATTCGTCTAGATTTTGGAATCGTGCCGAACCTCTTGAGCTAGGTGCTGCGTACTTGCGCCAGTTTCATGATGGGAAAATTATTGTTCCCAAATCTTCCGTGAGCAGAACTTTTTACATATACTCCCTCTATTCCAAATTATAAGATGTTTGACTTTTTTAACCCCAAGTTTGACCACTCGTCTTATTCAAAAAATTTGTACAAAACTAGTTAAATTTAAGTCATTCTTGAAGAACTTTTATTAATATACCAAGCCACGATAAAAGAATTGATATTTTGCTCAAATTTTTGAATAAGACGAGTGGTCAAACTTGGTGTCAAAAAAGTCAAACGTCTTATAATTTGGGATGGAGGGAGTATTCGTGAATTTGTTTGAAATTCTGAATCTCAAATATATAGACCCTCAACATTCCAACCAAATGTCCAATACGCATTGCTTTAGGGCTCGTTTAGTTGGTGAAAAAGTTTGGGTTCAACTACTGTAGCATTTTCGTTTTATTTGTCAATTTGTGTCCAATCATAGACTAATTAGGCTCAAAAGATTTGTCTCGTGATTTACAACTAAACTGTGTAATTAGTTTTTTCTTTCGTCTACATTTAGTACTCCATGCATGTGCCGTAAGATTTGATGTGACAGGTATTGTAGCATTTTTTGGTTCACTTTTTATGAAAAACATGCTCTTAGCATGCGAAAGTTAAAGAGAGAGACAATGCAATAATGGAAACCTTCCATACTTCGTGGACCAGAAAGAACGCAAGGCCGACGGCCACAAGCGCGTAGCACATGCCCGCGAGGCCCAAATGGCACCCACCAATAGCGAACGAGTCACAATGCTCCAGTCTCGCCGGCTTCTAGGCCCATGTGGAACATTCCAGAACTGCGGCACCACATAAATACTCCGCTCCCCACTAACCTTGCTGACCCTCTCGATCCGAAAACTCCTCCAACCCTAGCCGCCTCCTGCAAGCTTCAGAGCTTGAACCAGGGCGCCATGGTGACGGAGACGGAGACCTTCGCCTTTCAGGCTGAGATCAACCAGCTGCTCTCCCTCATCATCAACACCTTCTACTCCAACAAGGAGATCTTCCTCCGCGAGCTCATCTCCAACTCGTCCGATGTAAGTCACCTCCCGTTAAGTCGAAATCTGGTTGCATCTCAGTGCGTTAGTATATTGGTTGGATGCGTTATTGTTTGGGCGGCGACTTGCTATGGTGTGATTATACACTGCGAGATGTGCAATCTTTTCGGCAGCCATCCGAATCTGTATCGCTCGCGCTTTCTGAGCGGTTAATTAATACTGTTTCTGACGCTTGATTTTTGCAGGCGTTGGACAAGATTAGGTTCGAGAGCCTCACTGACAAGAGCAAGCTCGATGCGCAGCCTGAGCTATTCATCCACATTATCCCAGACAAGGCCTCGAACACGCTCTCCATCATCGACAGCGGCATCGGCATGACCAAGTCCGACCTCGTCAACAACCTCGGTACCATCGCCAGGTCCGGGACCAAGGAGTTCATGGAAGCCCTTGCTGCCGGCGCTGATGTGTCCATGATTGGCCAGTTCGGTGTCGGTTTCTACTCTGCCTACCTCGTCGCCGAGAGAGTCGTCGTGACCACCAAGCATAACGATGACGAGCAGTACGTGTGGGAATCCCAGGCGGGCGGGTCGTTCACTGTTACTCGCGACACGTCCGGGGAGCAGCTTGGCAGGGGTACTAAGATCACACTGTTCCTCAAGGACGATCAGGTATGCCGGAAGCTGGATTAATCAAAGCTTGTTATTATGCCATCTGTTGCAATGCATGATGTAATCGTGTTCTAGTTTCATAATCCAAGTATGCCTGTGTTTTGTCTAGCTGTCCTTTAACTAGCCACAACTGATACTGATAGTACTACAGGGCTTCTGGTTACTAGGAATTGTTCTTTTTGATGGCAGGCCTGGTGCAGTTGGTGAGTGCTAGCTCGCCGAGTCATCAGGTCCTGGGTTCGAAGCCGTCTCTCTGCAGAATTTCTGCAGGGGTAAGACTTTACTTCGGTTATTCTCTTCCCCAGACCCCACTCGTGTGGGAGCCTCTAGCACTGGGTCTGCCCTTGATACTAGTCTAGATAGATTACTGTTATGCCTGATGTTGTCTGTTCGTCCAAAGATGGTAAATTTTAGCTAATATGGGTGAAGTTTGAGAAATATAGGCTTGTGCTGATGTAGACTTATCCGCAAAGCACCACTTTGTTTTGGATCATTAAGTTGACCCAAAATTTGCTAAAATGAAAAATGCCATCTCCACCTCATTAATATATGGGGGAGGGGGATGAACTTAAATGGCATCCACTATCATTTAGTTAGCTGATCTGAAGTAAGCCATGGGTAGAACACTTGCATTCCCATGTATAATATTTGGGGTGTGTTTCTTATAGCTTACTTATCTACATTTACCTTGATATCCCATCATTTACACATATCAGGGAAACAGTTCAACACGCTCTTCTGCATATTGTGATCTTAATTATAAGCCAACTTTCTTATCAGCGAGATGTTTCCCTGCAAATTAGCACCTGCATACCGAATGCAGCATCCAAGTTTGTTTAATATTTGTTAAAAACTGTGATACATAATCTAGTTAGTCGCAAAGTAATGTGTTTATTGTTCTGAAGTGAACATGTAATTGTGTTATTTTGGGATTTGTTAACTTTTATAAGCTTGCTTTTCTGTATCCATTATATATGCCAAATATTTCTTTGTAATGTCCTTTAAAGAAAATAAATTGGTTAATTATTTATAGAGCCGTTAACAAGTACAATATACATGATCTTATTCTCTTGTCATTAATTGGGTCATTGATTATTCAGAAATGTGTTTATTATTCTCTGTAATGAATTGCTTTTCTGTGAAAGCTGCTGGTGTTACTTGTACTTATCTTTGAACTTCACACTTGCAGCTGGAATACCTTGAGGAGCGTCGCCTCAAGGATCTGGTCAAGAAGCACTCTGAGTTCATCAGTTACCCCATCTCCCTGTGGACTGAGAAAACAACTGAGAAGGAAATTTCTGATGATGAAGATGAGGAAGAGAAGAAAGACGCTGAGGAGGGCAAGGTTGAGGACGTTGACGAGGAGAAGGAAGAGAAGGAGAAAAAGAAAAAGAAGATCAAGGAGGTTTCTCATGAATGGTCGTTGATCAACAAGCAGAAGCCCATCTGGATGAGGAAGCCAGAAGAGATCACGAAGGAAGAATATGCTGCCTTCTACAAGAGCTTGACAAATGACTGGGAGGAGCATCTGGCTGTGAAGCACTTCTCTGTGGAGGGTCAGCTGGAGTTCAAGGCTGTTCTCTTTGTTCCTAAGAGGGCCCCATTTGATCTCTTTGACACCAAGAAGAAGCAAAACAACATCAAGCTCTATGTGCGCAGGGTGTTCATCATGGACAACTGTGAGGAGCTGATCCCTGAGTGGCTGAGCTTCGTTAAGGGCATTGTTGACTCTGAGGACCTTCCCTTGAATATCTCTCGTGAGACTCTTCAGCAGAACAAGATCCTGAAGGTGATCAGGAAGAACCTTGTGAAGAAATGTGTTGAGCTCTTCTTTGAGATTGCTGAGAACAAGGAGGACTACAACAAGTTTTATGAGGCTTTCTCCAAGAACCTCAAGCTTGGCATCCATGAGGACTCACAGAACAGGAGCAAGATCGCCGAGCTTCTGAGATACCACTCCACCAAGAGCGGTGATGAGCTTACCAGCCTCAAGGACTACGTGACCAGGATGAAGGAGGGACAGAATGACATCTACTATATCACTGGCGAGAGCAAGAAAGCAGTGGAGAACTCCCCTTTCCTGGAGAAGCTGAAGAAGAGGGGCTATGAGGTCCTGTACATGGTTGATGCCATTGACGAGTATGCTGTTGGTCAACTCAAGGAGTTTGAGGGCAAGAAACTTGTCTCTGCCACCAAGGAGGGTCTGAAGCTTGACGAGACTGAGGACGAGAAGAAGAGGAAGGAGGAGCTGAAGGAAAAGTTTGAGGGGCTGTGCAAAGTCATCAAGGAGGTTCTTGGCGACAAGGTTGAGAAGGTGGTGGTGTCTGACCGTGTTGTGGACTCACCGTGCTGTCTTGTCACTGGTGAGTACGGCTGGACGGCCAACATGGAGAGGATCATGAAGGCGCAGGCTCTGAGGGACTCGAGCATGGCGGGCTACATGTCGAGCAAAAAGACTATGGAGATCAACCCAGAGAACCCTATCATGGATGAGCTCCGCAAGCGTGCCGAGGCTGACAAGAATGACAAGTCAGTCAAGGATCTCGTGATGTTGCTGTTCGAGACTGCTCTCCTGACATCTGGCTTCAGCCTGGATGACCCCAACACCTTCGGCACCCGGATCCACCGCATGCTCAAGCTCGGTCTAAGCATCGATGAGGACGAGTCTGCTGAGGCTGAAGCTGAGATGCCTCCGCTGGAGGACGACGCCGGTGAAAGCAAGATGGAGGAGGTCGACTAAGCCTCGGGTGCTTGTCGTTTATCCGTAGTTACCTGTCATAGTCGTGGGCCTGACCAGTTAATCTTTCAAGGATTTTGGCACGTTATCGGTTGTCCTGCTGGCCAGGCGATGAGTCTGGTTTAGCTGTTATGGTACTCTGGTTTAACTGTTTGTCGTTATCCATAATGCGACTAGTATAGGACATGTTCTTCGTGACGTTCTGTCTTTGCGTTTTTTTAAGGGGCTATTGCGTTCTTACCCCTATTTTAAAGTCCAATTGTGATTTTACTCTCGTTTTTGTCACCGTTGTGATTTTACCCCTGCTTTGTAACTAGAAAGGCTCAGTTTATCCCTACTCCGTGAACAGCGAGTAACGGTGTTAAATGGGCTTAGTAAGGACAACTTTGCCCTTACGAAAATGCCCTTACTTTTCTGAGTACATTGTGATTTTACCCCTATTTTTTTAAAAAAATTGGCAGCTTGGACAACTTGTTACTTCCTCCGTCCCAAAAAACATGTAAATCTCGTTTTACGATGAGTCAACAGAATCTTAAGTTTGACTAAGTTTCTAAAGTTTGACTAAGTTTCTAGAAGATATTATCTACATTTATATCTTCAATTAGGTTTATTATGAAAATATATTCTATAATTAATCTAATGATACTTATTACGTATCATGAACATTAATACTTTGTCATATATATTCGGTCAAAATTAATAATATTTGACTTCTCGGGAAACGAGATTTACATGTTTTTTGGGACGGAGGGAGTACATACAATTCCACACAGCATGCAAATATAGATAGATAATATCACATCAATAGAAAAAAGTGTAACAAAAGTATCCATACAGGGGTAATATAGATAGATAATATCACATCAATAGATAATATCACATCAATAGAAAGTGCACCAACCATCATCCAACATAAAGTCCAACAAAAACAGTAGCTAATAGTGAGATATTACATGTTCAGTGTCATACATCACACTATTCCTAACAATGCAGCCAACCTCCCTCCTCTTCCTCTTCCTCTTCCTTCAGTTCCAGCCCCTTCTGCTCCTTCAGTTCCAGGTCCTGCACTTCCACTTGCACTTCCTCTTCCTCTTCCTCTACCCCTTCCCCTTCCCCTTCCCCTTCCACTTCCACTTGCACTTCACATGAATGGAGAAAAATGGTTCAGTAAACAAGTTGATTAAATAATCAAGAGTAAAGAACCAAAAAATATATATAAATGAGCATGACTCACATTGACGCTTGTGAAGATGATTCATTTTGAGAAGATGAGCGGTTCCTCTTTTGACTAGCAGTTGGACCTCCTTGGCAATACTTGGCTATATGGCCTAGTTCACCACATTCAGAACATGGTTTCCTTTTCTTACTAGTGGTGGCCTCATCAAAGGATTTGATCCTAGAATTTCTTGGTCTTCCTGGTTTCCTTCTCAATTTAGGCTTCTTGATTTTATAGCCCAAATCAACATGTGGCCAATTATCCTTGGATGTCATTGGATTGAAAGAACATGCATATGCCTTTTTGAACCGCTCAATAGAGAAGTATTCATGCACAAAGTCATCCATTCGTACCTCTCTACTAATCTTAGAAATGAAAGCTAAAGCATGGGTGCAAGGCTTTCCAGTTACTTGCCAAGCCCTACAACTACATGTTTTTTGGCCTAAGTTGACTGCGTACCTGAATCTGTTCACAGTTACTTCAGCATTTCCAGCCCCACATATCAATACCTCATGGTCCTTGATACTCTTGGCTTTATCATTTTAGAGCATTGATCACAGTTGGAATGATTGCGCCTGACATTTTTCTAGCAATCTTGGCTCTCAAAACAAATTTCTCAATAATCATTTGTCTTATCTTGTCATGCATATCCACAATTTGAAAATCCTTGATTTGGGACACCCAACTGTTAAAGCTTTCAGAGAGGTTGTTGTTAATGTAATCTACCTTGCATTCTTCCCCAAATAGTCTAAAAGGATACATACATTTTTTAGGATGAAATAGTATGGAGTGTTGAAAATTGTTTCTAAAAGGATAGTAGAATAAGCACAACCAAAAAGTCCATTAAAAAAATGGGCTAATGGCATCTCACTGCAATTCAAAAGGTTCACAAGATTGGGTTCTACAAGGCCCAGATCCAGTATCTAAAAGGATAGTAGAATAAGCACAACCAAAAAGTCCAGCAGCAGCCAATCGTATCCACTAGTATTCCTATTGTATTATTGGATTTGTTTTTCTATAAGAAAACGGCCATAAAACGTAGAATGACATCATGCTGATGTCAACAAGCTAAGAACAAAGCAGAGCTCGCACGGGACTCAGCCGGCTGCTCGCTCCACGCCGCGCAGTAGCGCGTGTCGCGCGCGCGCACATGTGGGAAGATGCGCACTGAGTCCGCACTCGGCTCAGCCATGCCCGGGACCTCGCGGTCACTGGAGCTGACGGCAGCGGAGCGAATGGCGGCGCATGGCCGGACGGGGGAGAGGCTCGCGCTGCACTACTTGCACTGTCTGGGCTTTCATCAAGCTGAGGACGCCGCGGCGCTGCTGCGCTCCCTGCCCCACAGGGACATTTTTGAGGAATGAAGGAAACCAGAAGTCAAAGAAGAAATCTACGGAAATCTATGGACAGAAACTGCAACTAACAAGTGCAATGAGAGGAGAGGAGAGGAGAGGAGAAATGCAGACCTTTGGTTGGATCCAAGAAGATGCTTTGGTGGTGAGGGGCCTGGGCCTCCTCTTCATCCTCTGCTGCTGCTGCTGCGTCGGAGTCAGAGTTGGGGTCGGAGCCAGAGCCCGAGCTGGAATCGGAGGGCTCCTGATGCAGGTCCGCCATCGTCGTCGTCATCTTTTTGCTATTGCGCTCCCTCTCCCTGGTGTGCAGGAGGGCGGAGGTGTCTTCCTCCTCCTCGGACACCATGGCCTCCCGACACGCGCCGCCCTCGCCGCTCGCCGCCCGTGGGAACCCGCCCACCCGCACTGTGCCTTCGCCTCCCAGGTTAGGGTTTCAGAGGAGAAGAGAACGAGAGAGACAGAGAGGATACAGTAGAGGATTGGGGGATTGGGAAAGGTATGTGTGGATAAGGGGTAGTTTTGTCCTTTTTTTTTGGGAAGGGTTTTCTTGTTTTTTTAATCTTTTTATTTCAGAAACCACTAACAGAGTTACAAGTAGGAGTAAACTGAGCCTTTCTAGTTACAAAACAGGGGTAAAATCGCAACGGTGACAAAAACTAGGGTAAAATCATAATTGGACTTTAAAATAGGGGTAAGAACGCAATAGCCCCTTTTTTTAACTAGTATATTTTTTTTTTCGTGGCTTGTTTTTTACTACTATATACATATACTAATGATTCGAGTAGCCGACTCGAGTAGCCTTCCTGTTTAGTAAAAAATGCTCGATTTATTTCGACTGGACTCGGCGTTGTAGTATACTAATAAAAAAATGGTCATCCAAAACGTGTTTACTCCTAGAAAATAGGGCTCGTCATGTTCAAAGCAGAGTTACTATATCCCGATACTGTTTGTGAACGCCATCAAGCATTGGTTTCACCAAGTAGGACATACAAAACCATCATATAAGGGGGTGTTTAGTTTTGGGTGTGTCTAGTTTGTCTCTAAAATTTTTCATCCCGTCACATGACACATACATGGAGTATTAAATATAGACGAAAAATAACTAATTACATAAATTATGATAAATTTGCGAGATTAATTTTTTAAGCCTAATTAATCTATGATTTGACAATGTTGTGCTACAGTAAACACATGCTAATAACGGATTAATTAGGCTTAATAAATTCATCTCGTGATTTCCATACGAGTTATGTAATTAGTTTTTTTATTAGTATCCGAACACCCCTTCTGACACCCCATAAAACATCCGATACCCCAAAATTTTGTACCCCAGGAACTAAACACCCCCTAAGTTTAGCATATGATAAAAACATAATATGTGCTCCTGATCACGTGGATTCACCAATTCAGAAGTAGTTCCTGGTTGGTGCCTTATATTTGAACAAAATACAACGAGCTCATTTTGAAGTGAACGAGGGATCAGCAAAGTGCTAGAAAATAGCAAATTTCAGGACTGAACTGAAATGATGCATAGCGCACGGCACGAGATGTATCTCAACCAGATGCTTCTCAAACGTTTCACATCCATAGTCCATACATATTACAAGGATTCGAAGGCAAAGTTTCCCAAAAAAAAAATTATAAGCAAACAGTGAAGATGTTTCATTTATTATTATGTGACAAGTAAGTTAAGATGTTTACGTTGACAAGTTTTTCTTGGCCACCTTCGGCATGGTTAACTGCAACTCAAATACTGAGACGTTGTTCAGGAACAAAGAAGAATATAGCTTATCGTATCCTGCATTCCTGATGCTGTTTGTGATTACTACTGCAACCAAAGCATCCATGAAGTCATCGATGGCATAAATTTCCCTATGGCTGTCTATATGCTAAAATAGAATTTGTGCTCCTGCCCACGTGGACTACAACAGTACATGGCTACATGCATTCCAAGACCTATTCCATGTTGGCATGCACTGTATTTGGACCAAGATAAGGATAAAATAAGAGTTAAATGTATTAATGATCCATTAACTTTTACTCATGTTTTACTTGGGCCCATCAACTATGAAAGTGATTTTTTGGATCTATAATTTTTTTAAGTGATGCATTTCTAGTCTATAGTTCTATACCTTTTCGCTTCTCTTTTTAATCTGATGTGCCAGTCCACGGTGGCGCTGATCTGTCTTCTAGAGGTAGTCCATGGTCAGCAAAGTCCGGCTGCTCCACAGGGGCGGGGGCGGTACCTGGCCTGTGAGCTCGCCAAGGCAACTATATCCAGCCGCTCACCATCGTGCAGCTTGACAGCCTACGGGGCAGGCGATGAGCATTGTGGCGGCGAGGCTGAACCGGGCCGAGCCGCCGCTGCGTCGGGAGGTCGTGGAGTACATGCTCCATGCAGACTCGCACGTCTAGAGCATCAGGCGGAGCCAGGCCAAGTTCTTCCGCATCACGGCGCTCTTCTTAGGTGCAGCCAGCACCGTACCGTGCACGGCTGGCCTCTAGAACTACTGACGCCGGCCGCTCCGACCGCCGCACATGGACGCGAGGCTCTCGTGCGCCGAGGCGACCCACCCCGACGAGCTCGACGAGAAGCTGGACATGTGTCCGACGTTGAGTCTCAACGCCGTGGTGCGCCTGCCCTACGACCGGCTGCTGAGCGTGGACGGGAGGGAGAACGCATCCGGGTCGTGTCGCTCGTCGCCGCCGCCGATCTGGGCCGTGTGGCTCATCGTCGGCCTGTCCGTGCTCCGCCACCCGAGGTTCCGGGGCCGGATGCCGTCGGCTGCCAGCAACTTTTCCAAGAGGCTGCCGTCCCGATCTGACACTAATGATGTAGCCTGCTGCAGTTCATTGCCACTTTGCGATTGTATTGGTGTTCAACAGCAGTACTGGAATTTCCCGAGGCAAGTTCCAAACATCGATCATATAAACCCAATTGCATTTGCATTTACAGAAAATTCAACTAACAAGCTCATTTTTCAGCATACGAACCGTTCCATAACTCAAACCGAGAATAGAATCACGATTATATGTACAATTGTTAATGCAATCACGATTCATATCATCTTGGGCAGTTTTCTCAATGGAGAAGAACACTGCCCCAGGGCCTGATCATTTTCCAATTGAGTTCTTTCAGCATTACTGGGATTTCATTAAAAATGACTTGGTTGCCTTGTTCCATAATTTTCATAATCTTACTTTGGACATTGGGCGTTTTAACTATGGTATTATTACCCTGTTACCTAAAGTTAAAAGAGGCTAATAATATCAAGCAGTACAGGCCTATTTGCCTACTAAAGGTCATTTATAAAATCTTTACAAAAGCCCTAATGCTGAGACTTAAGAAAGTCATGAGTAGAATCATTAATAAGAGCCAGTCTGGATTCCTGAAAAAGAGAAACATTATGGATGAAGTTATGGCTTTGCATGAAATCTTGCATGATACTAGACTTTGAAAGAAAGATAACCTGGTGTTAAAACTGGATTTTGAGAAGGCTTATGACAAACTTAACTGGGAATTCCTCTTTGAATGTCTCAAGCAAAGGGGGTTTGGTGATAAGTGGTGTGAATGAGTTAAGATTGTGATGACTTCTGGAACTGTTAGTGTTAAAGTTAACAATACAAATGGGAGTTATTTCAAATCTGGCAGGGGAGTTAGACACGGTGATCCTTTGTCCCCTTTCCTTTTCAACATTGCTGCTGACTCTCTTGCTAAAATGATGTGCCTTGCTCAGAAAAATAATTTGATTAAAGGTCTTATACCTGAATATGTGGAAAATGGGGTAGCAATCTTGCAATATGCAGATGATACTATCATGTGTATCCAGGATGAAAAAGAACAAGCCTCTCATCTAAACTTGCTGTTGTACCTTTATGAAGCCATGTCTGAGTTGAAGATTAATTTTTCTAAAAGTGAGGTCATTATGATTAGTCAAGATGAAACTAAAAGCATAGAATTCTCTAACATGTTTAACTGTGTTGTGGGGAGTTAGCTAATTAAGTATCTTGGGGTCCCTGTAGCTGGATCCAGGTTGCATGTAGTGGACTGGTTACCCATTTATGAAAAAATGCTGAAAAAATTGGATGGTTGGAAGGGCAGTGCTCTTAGTTTGGGTGGCACATTAGTGCTCATCAATTCCTGTTTGAGTAATCTCTCAATTTATGTCATGTCCATGTATTGGTTACCTGTTTCAACCCTGAACAAAATGGACACTGCTAGAAAAAGATTCTTTTGGCAAGGGAGTAATTTGAAGAAGAAATACCATTTGATAAAATGGACTAAAATCACTAAACCTAAGAGCAAGGGGGGTCTAGGGGTGAAGGACTTAAGGAAGATGAATATCAGTCTGCTTTGCAAGTGGTGATGGAAGGCTGAGAATGGGGATGTCATCTGGCATGAAATTATAACCAGTGTTAGCCTAAACGTTAAACGGTGAACGGTCGGTCACTCATCGTTTAGCAAAAAGTCGGTATACACGGCCGTTTAAACGGTCTTTTAAACGGTCAAAACGGTTTTGCACGGATTTACACGGCTAATCGGCATACACAGTTACCCATCGAGTAGCGTTTACACGCCGTGTAAACGGCCTACACGGCCGTGTAGGCGAACAATGATTATAACTAAGAAGTATCTGAAAAAAGTGGTATAGCTCAGATGAAAAAAAGCAGCAGGAATTCCCTTGTATGGAATGACCTACTGAAAGTTAGACAGATTTATTTGAAAGGCAGATCTATGGTGGCAGGGGATGGCAAAAACACTAGTTTTTGGCATGATAAGTGGTGTGGTCTTGTCTCCTTTGCGGACAAGTTCCCACAATTTTATGAAATTAGTGAGGACTAGGAATGTTCTATTGAAGCTATGAAACGAAGAGATTGGAGATTGAAATTTAGAAGATGGCTGTCGAAGATTTACAAAATCAACTCAAACGCTTATACGATATGGTTCATTGTTTCAATATTAACAGTGAAAAAGATAAAGCTAAGTGGGACTGAGAGAAATCTGGGGCCTATTCTGTTCGATCATTTTACAAACATTTATGTAAAGATGAATATGGCCTAAGTTTCAAGAGAATGTGGAAGGCAAAAGTGCCGTTAAAAATCAAAATTTTCATATGATTGGTTTCATAGGAAGCCATTCTGACAAAAGATAACCTATGTAAACGTAAATGGAAAGGAAACACGACTTGTGCTTTTTGCACAGAGCAAGAGTCCGTTCAACATATTTTCTTTGAGTGACTAACACCTAAGTACATCTAGAGCTTGTTAGCTTACTCCTTAGGAGCTGAATGCAGGCCGGGTAACATGAATCAATACTGGATCTGGATAAACAATATACTCCCCCAGTGCCCGCAGATGCAGACAATTGGGCTGGCTGCAGTATGTTGGGCCGTGTGGAAAACTCGCAATGCTGTTTGCTTTGATGATCGAAGGGTGAAATCTCCTACTGAGATTATTTGTATGATTTGTTCTTTTCTCACATACTGGGCAGGCCTGTTGAATGAAGACTTGAAGCAGCAGGTAATCCAAGGGGTGGAGGCGAAGACGACGACGCTCATCTTCCACAAGCAGGATACTCAAAGGCAGATTCAAGATGAACGTCAACTGATCCCATTTGTCGGATGACCGAAAGACTTGATGAAAACTCGATGGTGGAAGTTTGATGACTACGTTCTGAAGTTCGGCATTCAATGTTATGTGATGTCTGAAGTAGTTTCTTTTTTAGCTTAAAATCCGATGGCTGTCGGTTAAGATGTACTTAGTGGAAACCCCTGTTGAGGTGCGGGGTCGTTTTGGGCTGGCGCTTCTTAGCCGCTTTTAGGAGTTTGCGGTAGTTGGGTCTGGGCATCTGTTCCCTTTGTGATCATTTGCCTGGATCAGTTTATATCTTGATGATCGTCTTTTCTTTTTGCTTTTGAATTTGTGAACTCGATGTAATTTCGTTGCTTTGGTAATGAAATTCGGTCTTACCGTTGTGGAAAAAAAAAGATCATCTTAGGCAGCATGAAGTGAATGCAAAAATTGAACGCTGATCATATATAGATTCATATAGTCCAGCCTCCAGCGGACGCAAGGCCAAACCAAGACCAGGGCCCTGGTGGGCAACCTCAAGGAGGTGCAGTGGATGGGGCCATGGGGGAGGCCTTCGCGGTGAAGCACCTCGTCGGCGCCGACGCCGAGGCCGCGCTGCTCACCTTGGCGCACCGAAGTGGCTCGCTGCTCACCTCTGTGGCGTACCAGAACCCGTCCAACGTGCTTGTCAGCCTGTCAGGACACGGCACACCGACGCACACCTCCACGTCAAGGTCGCCGGGTTCGGCCAGCCCGCCATCAGCGCCACCGTCACTACCAACCCTTGCATCTGGTACGCGCCGGAGGTGTGGGGAGGCGGCCAACGGGCCAAGTGCACCGAGGAGGCGGACGTGTACAGCTTGGAGATGCTGACAGGGAATTCCCGTTCGAGGACAACCACCTGCGGGGGTAGCACATGAGCAAGAACATCTGCGCCGGCGAGCGGCCGCTGTTCCCGTTCAAGGCATGCACCCAAGTACCTGACCAGCCTCACCAAGCGGTGCCTGCTGGCACGGGACCCGGCGCAGCAACCGGCGTTCGCGTCCGTCTGCCTCGTCCTCCGCCACGTGAAGCAGTTCGTGGTCATGAGCCCCGCCCATGCGGAGCAGCTGGACATGGCACCGCCGCCCGTGCTGACCGTGGACGACAGATCAGTGCCACCACGGACAGCCACGTCAGATTAAAAAGAGAATAGAAGGGGTATGGACTAGAGATGCATCACTTAAAAAGTTTATAGACCCGAAAAACCATTTTTATAGTTGATGGACCTAAATGAAATATGGGTAAAAATTAATGGACCAAGTATGCATTTAACTCATAAAATAATATAGAGGGTAATCTTCAAGTCACACAAGGAGTTCAACATGCTAGAAAATTGCAAATTCTAAGACTTTGTTTGGATGTACTCAGATTCGCATCAATCCACATGTATTGAGGTGGATTGGAGTGAAGCTTGAACTAAATTTCATCCCAACACAGGTGGATTGATGTAAATTAGTCAATCAGACAACATCCAAACAAGGCCTAACAGTGATAGAAAACTGTGTGTATACGATGGAATTATGCCAATGAGACATGCCCAGAAAACATAACTCAAATATATCAAGTCCAAATTGCTTGCTGAGTTTTCAGGTGACTAACACACATATTGCTCCCACACTGTTGACAATAATGCAAAGTCAAACCTTCACAAAATAAGTTTAAGGCAATACCTCGGAGGAACAGACGAATAATGTCATCAAAGAGTTAAGTATACTAAGACATCTTATTTCTTAGTTAAAATCTAGGACTAGGAGGCTTCCACTTGTAAAGCATTTCACAGTTCTACAGAAGTAGTAAACAAGAACGATGCAAGGACATTGCAGACTATACTATGGACGTCGTGTTTCTAGGTATCATCCTTTATGCAGTGCAAAGAACACAGAGGATAATTGGATATATCCTATGGGCTCCCTACGTGGCTACGTCACTTGGACTTCCAACACATCGCAATGTGCTAGACACAGGTAACGACAAAACTTTCATAGTTGTGTACTACCATCCATATTTTTCTTGCCAAAGATCCAAATAGCTCTTCACATACTCCGTTGCTGCCTAGGTGGCATAAAGGAAGCAAACAATGAAGCCCATAACAACACCAGAACTATCTTTGA
Organism: Saccharum hybrid cultivar R570; assembly: GCA_038087645.1. Classification (NCBI taxonomy): domain Eukaryota; kingdom Viridiplantae; phylum Streptophyta; class Magnoliopsida; order Poales; family Poaceae; genus Saccharum; species Saccharum hybrid cultivar. Next base: position 24,975,454 of record JAQSUU010000402.1, on the reverse strand, counting down.
ATTTTCACTTTAAAAAATTGATAGCCTTGACGAAGCCAATCCAAACCAAGTGACCCCCATCTCTTTCATAATTCTTTGCTCTAATCATCATGGTTTGTCCTGGTTTGACATGAACAAGGTTTGTCATAATCAAGTCTACGATAATTAAGTTACTTCTTTTCCAATGCTTAAGGTACTAAGCAAATGCACATGCCCTATCTATAAATGTACTTATGAGAGCACTGCCACGAATGCTCAAGGCATACAGATTCATCTAGCATTCACGATAGAAGGAAAAGATGGGCTCACAGAGCTGTGGTTCTTGCTATGTGAAATCCATTCTGGACAGGATGAAGCCCAGATGCCTGGAAGGAAGGCCACGTCGCTGTGAAACCAGCACAGCCAAGAGCAGGGCAGAAGCAAGGCAAGACACTCTTGAAGACATCCTGTATTCTCCACAGAGCATCGAAGGCGATACACTTGGGGCACCATCTCCTCGGAGGCATTCTCCAAAGGTCTGCCCACTTAACATGGACTGCTCTTATGAGAACAGCTCTCCAAATGTCAGGGAGAGCTTCTCCATTGATCGAATGTCCATGAGGAGCCAAAACAGTGTTGTCAGGAGGGTTAGCTTCAGATTGCCTGACGAATCTGATGTCTTCATCATCCCAGCGCGCAAAGATCCTGATGAGTACTCCACTGATGATGAATCCACAGAGGATGTAAGTGAAGAAATTGATCCAAAGAAACCTCATTATGTAATAACTAGATACTATTAATGTTGCTCCACTGTAGTCGCAAAAAAAAATGTTGCTCCACCGTGCAACATCAAGATGACTAGAAGAAATGAGTAACACACAGGAAAAAAAAACTAGTCACTGCATAGATGGTTGCTTTATCAGGGAATATACCATATGCCACTTTTTAGGACTTGTCAATCATATTCCAATCCATGCAGGATTGCATGGGCATGAGTATATGCACTTTTATGTATTCCGCTGTCCAGTTCCCCAAAGTATTGTAATACAGTTCTTCCACCTTGTTCTGGAAACTGAAGAATGTCTGAGAAAAGGTTCTATGTTTTACAGATCTCCAACTTGTGCAAGTACCTTTCTCGTCAAAATGTTCAATTAGCCGTACAAAGTTCTGAACTTCTGATAGAAAATAAAAAAATAAGTAATAATGGAATGACAGCCGAGCACACAACAGACATATCTATAAGTAGGCATCTTTTTTCTTTAACAAAATAATCAGTTCCTAATGTTAACATACATTCAGTAAATCAGGGCCAGAAAGAGAAACACCAGCTGTTCTACTTATATACACTTATCTATATTCAGATTTGAAGCCTTCTGTTAGAGCAACAACCTTTGAATTTAGCTTAGGTTGTAGCCTGGAAACAGCCTGACGAATATCCTACAAAATCATCATTTGGGTCAGATTTGTGGTGCCATTGACAATAATTTGGGTCAGGTTAGTGGCCATTGACAATGATTTGGGTCAGATTAGTGGCCATTGACAATGATTTTATGGGTTGGCTACATACCTCAAGACTATATCGATTTGAGAAATGAGTGAGTACGATTGTTTCATTCCTGAACCACTGGGAATGCTCCATTATCTATACACGACATAGTGGGTGTAGGTTAGCAACTGGAGCAGTAATCATTTCATATATTCATCAGGAGTTCCAAAAGGCTCATCAGCAGGTGTAGGGAGTATCAGCACGGAAATTGTCACCTCAGAAAGATGCATGTGGCCATGTTCCCTAGCATGCTCAACATCAACATGGTCATCTAGGAACGTTGCCTGCAGAGTGTAAAATTATGTTGGTACTAAATAATAAAAAAGGCGAAGAACTTCAAATTGCTCTTCATGTTTCATATTTGAAGTACATCTGATGAATAAGCTAGTGAAATTATTGTTTCATTTACAGTATGTAAGAACAGATACTGGATGTGTAAAGACAATACCTCAGTTATGAGAACCTTTGCTCTCAGGGCATCTGCATTTCTTGGGTCAAGAATAAAATCAGACTTTGTATCTCCTGTGAAGGCAACTTCTGGGTACAGTATGGTATCCGTAATCTAATATTAAAATGTGTGGTGAATACCATGTGGGAGATATTCCGAAGCAATAGGGGCCAGTTCAAAAGTACAGCACAGCTTACCTCGGTTCCTGATTGCTTCAGTTTCATTATTTGACTACCCTTCAAATGAGCATACTGTTTTTTCAACTTTCTTCGAATAGAGTAGATGGCATAACCCTTTACACCATTCACGAGATGGATAATGTCAATAAGCATTAAATTGTGACCAATAACAAAAATACATGCCTGCTAGCTCTAAGGAGCAGTACCTGGCTAGGTACAGCGTGGTATGTTTGAAATGGCCTGGCAACAAGATCATTACGTATTTCATATGTCTCTCCTGAAAGAAGTTGTTGCATTATAAGGAACAAGCAAGCAGAAAACATTCAAGGCAGCAGTGAAGCAATATCCATACCCAAATCAAGTGCAACTAATTCAACTTTCAGCTCAATTTGACTCATCCTACGATGGACTTGAAGCAGATCCTCAACATCATCCCTGATGCAGGGTGGTACAAATACAGTAGGAGGCTTCAAGTTGTAGAGGCCACGGGTCGCTATGTACATTGGAAGACCACCCTGCACGATCACCATAGCAGAAATTGATGCGGTAAGCATCAATGCGCCATTGGTAGTTTTATAGTTTTGTAAGAGCTGGACTTAGCAATGGCGCATGTAAGGTGTATAAGTAAACCAAGCAAAAGCAGAATTAGAGCCTGCAAAAATATGAAAACAGGGCCCGTGGCGCTCACGATGTGGTCGAGGTGGGCGTGGGTGATGAAGAGATAGTCCTGGCTGACGGCGAACTGCGGCCCGCGGCCGATGTCGAACGCGACGTTCAGCGACGGCACGGTGACGCAGGTCTCGTGCCCGCCCACCGAGATCCCCTCGATGGCGTACCCTTCCACCTCCACGCCCTTGCGCTGCACCTGGGCGCGCGCGCGCCGGTATTCCTCCTCGTCTGCCAGCGCGCGGTCCAGCACCGACAGAAGCCCGCCCCCCTTGCCTCCGTCTCTGCGGCTGCCGCTGGTGGCGGTGGAGGAGGACTCCACTGGCTTCCTAGCGGCGAGGGTCTGGAACCGGGAGCCCCGGGCGGAGGTGCGGGAGAGGACACGGAGCGACGGGAGGGAGAAGAGAGAGGCGGTCGCCATTTCCGGGCTGCGAATTGGGGAGGCGGGATGAACGGTGGCGAAGTCCCCGACGGCGAGCGGCGGCGCCGCGGGGGTTCTGGGTTTTGGACTTTTTGGTGAGCTCCAGAGCTCGGCTGGAGGATAACTAGATAAGCTGCGCCTTTCAAAAAAAAAAAAAAGCTAGATAAGCTGCTATGATATGATATGACTGATCATATGATACTCTCTTCGTTTTAAATTGTAAACTATTTAAGTTTTATCATAAATAAAACTTGTTTAATTTTATTCAAACTTGTAGAAATATATATTACCCTCTATAATATCAAATAAATGCGTTATTAATATGTATTTAATAGTGTTTTATCTAATGAATCATGTTTTGATGTTGCAGATATTTGTAGTATTTTTTTACAAACTTGGTCAAATTAGACAAGTTTAACTTAGGATAAATATAAAATGATTTGCATTTTAAAATGGTGAAACTAGAAGCGAAATCCAATTAAAATTACAAAACCAAATTATTATATACAGCCGCTTGATTGCTATTTATTTGGAAGGATCGTACGTGCATTACAGCTATGTACATCACCTGTTAACTTCAAACTTTATTCTTTTGTAAAAGTGCTGGCAGGAATTCTGCCTACCTTATATTCATAGAGAAGCGAAGCAAAATAAGTCTGGTCATGAGGCTGAAAACAAGAAAATAAAGAAAAAAAGGGTGATCTCTGGAAAAGCTGAAAGATAAGATTACCCAAAGATACATGGTAAAATTTATGTACTTAAAAAACTAGAACAACTTATAATTTGGAATAGAGGAAATAGTTTTTTTTAACAGGATAGAGGAACTAGTAGTACCTAACAATTCCTTTAGAGGCTACTGAATGGCTCCCATCTATTGATTTAATATCATATATATACATACATATATACGGTGCACAGTTATTTACACATTTTTAAAAACAATACACTACGACGAATAGCGTTACTATTTTACAGGAATTTTTATTTTACAGGAATTTTACACTAGTTATCGGTGGCTGCCAAGTTTTGGCAGATCCAACCAGCAAACCAACTTCATGTGACAAATCTTCGTTGGTCTAAGACTCTTGGACAGGAGACAGAACCTCTGGCTCAGTGAAGGCAACATTGCAGCTAACAATCATTCTTGAGTAAGAAGTGAGGACATATGCGTCTATGACGGAGAACCCCTTGATGATGGGCAACTGGAAGCCTTGCTCGAGATATGAGTTCACATAAGGTACAAACAGATTTTTCAGCAAAATCCTCAGCACAGTCTGCAAGCATAACAACATTCATATACTATTAGACAGGCAACATATGAAGTTTAATGCAAGATATCAAAGCAATCGTGAAATTTAAGTGCAACTCAACAAACCATGATACTTGTTCATACTGAGTTAAACGACAATGCTCCATGCTGCCAAAACTACAGTGTGTAGCATTTGAATTTAGAAAGATTGCAGCCTATGATGGCACCCTAAACCTCTATAACAGTATTTATTGGATTACAAAAAGTTATGGTGTTTCAATTAGTTAGTGATCTCCAATATTTATTGGACTCTCAAAAATAATTGTATCTGCAAATTTCCTACACCTAACCACTCGTCGAGTAAGTGATCTCAAAGCTGAACTGTGCTTAAGGGGTGTGCTGCATGCAATTGAAGGCCCTGCCCCTAGGATAGAAAATAGGAAAAAGCCAAAAAAAAACAATGAAAAAAATATAGTTAAGCAGAACCACCTGCACTAGAATGGTGTGGAGTTTGCCAACTTTGCTCCACTTCAAGGTAAATGAGAAATAATCCAATTCCACTCTCCCAACAAGATTATTCTCTGAGACCGCTGCAGCTCCAGAAACAGCAACCGACTACAGAAGCATGCAAAGCCATTTTCGGTAACTACAACAGTACATGTTGGAAAACTGGACAGTGCATGCATTTTCAAGAAGATACAACAAAAAGTAGAACATAATAAAGACCTCCCTATAAAATTAATGGACAATATCTCGAGCATAATCACACAGAACAGTTTAATTGCGAAAACATAAACATGTATAAAAAATTTAGTTTCATTGAAAAAATTCATTGAGTGAAAAGCCTGAGATGCTTGAGCCTAACATAAACAATACTACTGTCAGATCGTGGACTCCAGAAGCTGCAACATAATGCCACTCCAAATGGATGATTTTGTTGCTTGAGTGGCTCAACTAAGTCGTTAAAGCAAAGATGGATAGAATCTCACCACTGATATGCATGCAACTGGAACTATCTCACCAAAATCCAAAACATTAACTATGACATCTAAGTCAACCGTGGCATCAATTCTACCCACATTAATCCTCACAGAGGGAGGCGAAACTGCAGAGATATTCAGTAGCATATCATCGTCAGGATACTCTCGATACAATCGAGGAACCAAAAATCTCCAGCTAGCAGTGTTCAAAAGAAACTGTTCAGGAACCTTGTCCACCATCCGTTGCAGCAAACCAGCCTGAATGATTAAAAGTGTAGTATCAATCAGAATACAACAACTACAGTTCAAAAAAGAAAAAAGGGTAAAGGTCGAAGTCCACAGCTCCACATCGACAGTTAAGAAAATATTGTGCTTGTGACAAAAGAAAAGGAGTGTTTACTTTACTTGTACCTATCAAGAAAAATAACAGGTTCGTTTATGAATTATATCAAATGAATTAGAACATACCTTGAAGTAGAGAGCTGAAACAGAGTTGAAAACATCTTCATCCAATGAAATCCAAAGCATTCTCGAGGAGCTCCCAAGAGGTAATGCAAATTGGGTATCTCCAAGAAGCATGTCTCTGGGAGCAGTTTCATCCGATGGAATAAATAAGCCATCTATATCAAACTCAACAGAGGAGCTCTTGAATAGTGGATCATTAACAAAAGTCACATTCATTGCAGCAACACTATCAAGATCAATTTTCTTTGGAAGGTTTCCCAGGAAAGAGTCAAGCTTCAGTGCACCTTCCATTACTTTGTTCTTAATTGCATTTTCCACCGATGATCTGATGTGATTACTGAAACTATCTATAAACCTACAAACAGTAAGCAGAAGCAACATCTCACACATGTCCTCATCAGATTCAAGTAAGATGCGCACTATAATTCATTTAAAAATAAATCAGGTTGGTTCACTTCAGGAACAAATGGAAGTACTCAAGAGGATTCTACAGAATTTTCTATCTACTGTAACAACAAATGAAAGTAAAATGAGGTTGAGATGCAAAGATATGTGCATGATTTCCACTTCTTGCTGACAAAGGAAAATCCAATTTAGTGAGTGCACCCTCAAAGGAATTAACAACATTGTGCATATACAACAAATCGAGAACCACGTACACTTGATAGAACCAAGATGCTCCTCCATTTAGTGTTATGTCTAAGTCCTCCATATAACAGCTACATTCTGTAACATTCAGCTTGATAGATCCATTCTGATTCTTCATGACCATGGAAACACCAACCTCCATTCCCTCAACCTTAGCAAAAAGTATCTATAAATACACCTTGTACCTTCATATGCATACATGTGAAAAGTGTCTAGTATGTATAATACAGTTGAAGTTACAGGATGTATAAGAACAGCTGGGCAAGGTGCTAAGAATAGTAACGACATAAACTCTGAGTCCAGTTAACTTAGCCGCTTGTACTTGTTTCAACATTACGGTTTCAAAAAGTACACGTGACATCTTTTGCATTGCTGAACAACCAGCTTGTTACTGAAAAACTGTCACTATCTATGTGCCTTCTATAATTCAGTTTTTATATACTCATAAAACTATCACTGGGCTGAAATGTTTGTCAAATTTTATCTTACAGGACAGATTACAGACTGTCACCTTGAACTGAAGCTAAGTATAACATTATGCTGCTAACTATAATTTGCAGTGTCTCATTTCATGAGAATGTGCTCATAGCAACATGGTAGACCTCCAAGTGGAGGCCCTGGTTCTCACAAAAAGGGCCATTGCTGTCTTTCCCCCATGGCTGTGGCATGGTGGGTAGTAGCGGGCTCTCAGGTCGGGGCTTTCACTCCATCTTAAGTGCCACGTCTTCTGGATGTGTGCTGAGTGTTTTTTTTATATTACCTCATATTTCCTAGAAACATACTCTCATCGTCCCAAAATAAGTGCACATCTCGCTTCTTGAGGAGTCAAACATTTTTAAGTTTGACTAGGTATATATAAAAAATAATCATATTTATGATGTGTAACAAGTATCATTAGATTGACATTAGAACGTACTTCCATAATAAATTTATTTGGAGATACAAACATTGATATTATTCTCTATGTGCTTGGTCAAATTTAAAAGGGTTTGACTTCTCGGAAAGCGAGATGTGCACATGGAGGGAGTAATAGACACTAAAGAAGGCACATAGGTAACCACTCTGTTTTGTCTTTACTTACAAGGTACTCGTATACCACCTGGACAGTTGAAGTACCTTCAGCACCACTCAATTTGGCAGCATCATGGACTCTAGAGTGTTTATATGAATCCCATTTTAAACATAGTAATAAGTGCGAATTAGTACTCACTTCTCAGATGATTGATTCTACTTCTGACAGAAAATAGATACTCCAAAATTCAAGTGTTGCACGATCAGTCTCTACTTAATAACAAAACGATGCGTATATCTCCTACTCAGTATATTAAAAAACCCGCCAGTATCATATGATTCAATTAACAGCTACCAGTCAGCAAGCCACGTCCTGGGGAACATAACTGATGGAATATCAGCCAAACAGGAGTCCCATTTATACCTGGATCGAAGCATTCCCGCTGTCGGATATGGTCACAATCCAGGCGCTGTACGAGTAATTCCACTCCATGGTGAGGTTCGCGCTGGCCAACGAGGCGGCCACGACGACACCCGTGTCCCCGACAGCGACAGCGGAGTTGGTGACGGCGAGGCCGTCGAGCACAATCCCGGATGCGGCCATGCGGACGGTGCCCACGACGGTGCTCATGGTCCTCTCGATGTCCGGCACGCTCAGGGGCGTGAGGGTCGCGACGGCACGGGACACGAGCAGGTCCTTGGCGAAGTCGAGGCCCGACTGCGAGATGACGACGGAGATGTGCGACGACGCGACCGCGGGGGAGGAGGCGGTGAACAGCTGGAGGGTGACGAGAAGGGGGAGGAGGAGAGGGATCCCCATGGCGGTGAGGAGGTTAGCCACTAGCTTAGGACCCTAGGTTTGGGGAGATGGTGGCTGAAGTGGGGGTGGCGTAAGGGGGACGAAGACAAGCGCTGCGGCGGTATGGAGGTGTCGAGCTCGCGGCGGCGGTGTCGAACTCACGGCGGCTTTGAACGGTCGTCTTCTCCTGGTTTGGTGAGAGACGTGGAGCGGGTTTAGTTTCGACATTGCTGACGTGGCCGCTGGCTAGGCCGCAGCCCGCAGCGGCATGTCTCTCGAGTCCCAGCCCATACGTCCTCTGTATCCTTCTTTATTCACTCTATTTACTATAGGATCCACTTATCACTTTATCTAAATATATCCATGTATGATCTAGTTTTGAAGGATTTATTGAGACGAATTTAATGGTGCAATCAAAATTTAATTTGGATTTTTGTCTATGAGTTATAACATTTTTTCCTTTTATAGCTAGTGGGGCCCGCCACTATAGAGTATAAAGTAAGCACTGTACTACTCTAAATATGGAGTGAGAGAAAGAATAAAGTATCGTTTTAGACTATCCAGTGCAGCAGTTTTTACTCTATATTCATACTCTAAAGCTTTAGAGTATCGTTTTAGAGTATCCACTGCGGATAGTCTAAATGCTAGTCACCGACTCACCAGACACGTGGTCCCATTTCATAACCGGTGCATGCCCCCGTTTGTGAGTTGTGAATTGGGCGAAATACTCACTTTGGTCCTTCAATTATTGCCTGTGACTCTATTTCATCTTTGAATTTTAAAATAGTCATTTTAGTTCTAAAACTTGATTTCTAGGATAAAATTTATTCTAGGACTGTCAGAGTGATAGTTAAGTCCTCAAACTTTGCATTACGGACTCATTTTTATCCATAAACTTATATTTTAAGATTCTGAGGGGCCAAGCCCCTACATGCGACAATTTTATTAAGAAACATTAGAGTTTACAAGAAAGTTTAAGATAAAAAAAGAAACAAAAAAGATACTTTGTAAAGTATGAACCGAAGCCAATTTTGAATCATAAGGAAAAGGGTTGACATGATCTTTCCTTTACTCTAAGACTGGTCAAAGCCGTTTCTTTGTTGATGGTGTTATTGTAGGCCATATTGGGCTGACTCCATTAAATATCAAGTCATTTCTAGCCTCCGAAATTGTCCAGCACAGAAGGATGGTGGCATTTAAGAAAATTTTTGAGTTCATCATGTCCTTGCAATTATGACTTCAGGAAAGGATGAGTTCATTGGGTTGTCCAACTCTAAGATGTTCCAGCAAGACCTTGCAAAGGGACGTTCCAAGAATAAGTGATTTAGAGTTTCTTTAGTGTTCAGTTGGCAGAGCTTGATTGAAGCTGCATGTTTTTCCTTTTCCGTAGGTTTCTTGTGCTCAACATGTGTGTAAGGAGTAACCGGGAAAAAAAACTTGTGCTTTGGTTGGCAAGGGGTCTTTCATATCCATTTAAATGCAATATGTACTTGATGATGACCTATCAACCCCCTGTAAACCTTGGTTGTTGCAAAATCATTGGAGTCCCAGTTATACCCCTAGATGTCCTTACTATCAGAAAGAGTCAAGCTGTCGTTCCTGAAATTGGGAAAAGGCCGGGACTGACAGAGGCAAATGGAAGAATTGAGTCAATTTCCTTTGAGATTTTTGCCATGTTAATTGTGAGTTGTCTGTCCTTTGCAAAGGAGAAAAGCTCAGGGAACTTCTCCTTGACTGACATATCTAGCCATGTGTCTTCCCAAAGTAAACAAGATTGGCCATTGATTTGAATTACTGCAAGGCTCTTAATTTTTTTAAAAAGCTTCAAATTTGCCCTCCACCAGAATCCACCTTTCTTTTGGAAGTTTGACAACTTTCCTTTTGGATATAGTTTCTCCCAAATTAGGCTACAAGGAATATCGAAGTCATTAAAGAACTTATGCAAGTTTTTCATCATTAGTGCTTCATTCTGTTTTCTAAGATCCAGCACTCCCGGGCCACCTTCAGTTTTTGGGCAGACCGACCATTTCCCAAGCAACTTTTGGTGGTTTTCTAGCATTTATTTTAGACCCCTCCAAAGAAAATGCTTTCTATGTTTGTCTATTTGCTTGATCACAGTGGGAGGCAGCGCGAGATAACATGGATAGAAAGTTGGTAGGAGGAGAACACTGAATTAACCAATTCAGGTCTACCTGCTTGTGAGAGGAAGCTTAATACACTTGCTAACCTTCCTTTACATCTGTTTAGTAGAGGCAAAAAGTCATCCACCTTGGGTTTTGTGGTGCTAAGAGAAGTCATAAGTAGGTGAAGGGAAGAGATCTTGTCTGACAACCAAAAGTTAGAGCCAAGTGATTCAGTTTTTCCTCAATGAGGTTGATTGGCACAATCATGGATCTGTTGAAGTTAAATTCTAACCCAATTGAGGCAGACAAAGTGTTGAGCAAAGATCTGGGGAATAACAGTTCTCTGGCATCATCTTCAAGGATGATCAGAGTATCATCTGCATACTGTAGTATTGGGAAGCCATTGTTGTGACTAAGAGGTGTTGGCAGTTTCAGTAGGCCCATGTATTTTGCTTTGTTAACCATGGATTGTATCAAATTGGCTGCTAGGACAAAAAGTAAGGATGATAAGGGATCACCCTACTTGACCCCTAACCCTGGGCGCTCGGTCTTACCGAACCGATTGGTTCTCCGGTCTTTTGGAAAGTTCGGTCATCTAAAAACAGAGACTGATAGGTTAGTTTCAAGATTCAGAACTGAGCAAGTTCAGTCTCGGTCCTGACCGAACTAGACAAAACAACTACTAAATATTATAATTTGTAGCAAATTTTAGCAATATTTTTTCTATTTAAGGCAAAAATAACAATACAAAATATAGATTAAACTAAGTGATAAGAGTCATGGTTGATATAAACCCACTAGAATAAATATTATATCACTAATAATAGTCTAAAGTACACATTCTGTCAACAAAATCCAAATGTTTGGTTAGTTCGGTTACCCGAGTCATATAACCGAACTAAACGTAAAAAGTTCGGGTAGTATGGACTCGGGACCGAACTAGTGACCGAAAACTTCGGTCTCTATCACTTCGGTCTCGGTCTCAGTTAGTTCGACTCGATCTTCGGTCAATTATGCCCAAGGTTACTGACCCCTCTTTTGCTATAGATGTCTTTCCAAGGACTACTTAAAAAGGACAACAGAGGTCCATAAAGAAAGAATTTGTTCCATCCAACTTATCATTTGTCACCAAAGACCTCAGCTCTCAACCGAGTTCGAATGGCTCGATGTTCAATTGTGTCAAAAGCTTTTTCAAAGTCTAGTTTTAAGATGATAATTCCCTTTTGTTGAGTGTTTACAGAGGTGGAGATACTCGAAGGATCAAGCCAAGCAATCTTGAATTATTATGTGCTTGATAAAGTCGTATTGATTTTGATGAACCAGCCTTGTTATCTGGGTTTGAACTCTATTTGCTTCGTAGTGGAAGCTTTGTCAGTAACTAAGGAGGTGTTGGGGACTGCTCTGCAAACTCCACCGTGAAGCAGCTCCACAAACAATTGAAATTTCTGAAGCACCTTCTTATGTGCTCTCATAACTCTACCTTTTTTTTCGAATGGAGTGCGTGGAGCTGAAATCGTTTGGCTAAAAACCATGGAGCGGAGAGCACCCCCTAAACTTACTGTTGAGGGACTAGACAGAAATGTATTTTGATAGTTCATCGATGAAATTGAGTTCAGAATTCAAAGGTTACGGATCGAGGCAATCACTTAATACGAAGAAATTGAGCCTGGAAATAAAGTTTAAGAATTAAAACGATCATTTTAAAAGTTTAGGGATAATATTTAGCCTCGGCCAAAATGACAATTCCACCTGTGACTTGTGACACACGAATTCGTCAGGTCCCGGTCCCGGTCCCAGGTCCAGGCACCCTTCTCGCTCGGTCGCTCGGAAGCTTTCCCCTTCCCGAAGCTTCGCACCGCCTCCTCCTCCTCGTCCTACTCGCCGCCGCCCCTTCTAGAATCATCCAGAGGCGTGCCGGTGAAGCTCGAGAGCGGTGAGGCATGGCGACGCAGACGGGGGTCGCGGCCTCCAAGGTCCTCATCCTCGTCGGTGCAGGTCCTCGTCTCATCACCGTCATCGACCTCTCGCCCCCATCAAATCTCTATCGGATTTGATGTGATTTCCCCCCGATCGGCTGTTGTTTCGACACTTTACTTGGTGAAATGGTGTCCTTGCAGGTATGACGGGGTCGATCCTGCTGCGGAATGGACGCTTATCTGATGTGATGGGGGAACTCCAGGTCGGTATAATTTCCCCCCCATTTTTATGTTCATGTTTGATTAATTGAATAGCTGATACCTGAAATTTTTTTATTGACTTGGCGATGGGATGCTAGAAGCATTAATTCTGTCTTTATATGGATGTGATTAACATCACGTGATAAAATTGCATCAACGAATTGATGCCCCAATTGCATTTGGAAGTCGTGCATAATTTATGCTTCACTTAGTGATCCCTGATACATATCATACAGATTTTGATGATATATGCTGTGAAACTTCCGAAGTAAATGTTTATCACGTTTCCTATATCTCAGTTGCCTGACTTCAGAACGTGAGCTTGTGAGATTGAAATTGAAGAAGCACTCAAGATAAAAGATGAACAACAACCCTCTGATCTAAAACTAATGGTCCCTGATACGTTGCCTGAAAAAAAACTTTAAAACAGGCGCCTGTGCTTTAGCAATTTTCAATGTTTATTTAAGACAATGCTGTATTTTTTGTGTTTTTAGGAGATTATGAAGGGTGTAAATCAAGGAACTGCTTCGGGTCCCTATGACATTGCACTTATTCAAGCTCAGGTATGCTCTTCATATGGAATACATCTCACATCTCAGTGTCAGCATCTGCACAGAAGTTACTCTTGCTTCCTTTCATCTTGGCAAAATTATTCATTTCATTCTATCAAACGTGAAACTTTGTAATGGCTTAAACCTGATGCTCTCTGTAATTTCGTTGCTTCGGTAATGAAATTTGGTTTTTACCGTTTGGAAAAAATTTTTATTCATTTCATCTTAACTTTGCATGCTGGTGCTTGATATTAGATTCGGAATTTAGCCCAAGAAGTCAGAGATTTGACATTGTCAAGGCCCATTACCATTCTGAATGGCAAATCTGACTCAGGAGGTCTGTATCAGTTTCACTGTCTCCTCGTTCTGTTTCCTTTATTCACTTATGTGTACAGATTACCATTTCAGGCAAATCTTTAGCTTCAGTTTCAGATAGCTCCTCTATGAATGTTCCCAAAAGATTAAATAAACAGTTTCTTAAGCCCCTGCAGGCTTATGTACACTTCTAAACTATCTACTTCTGAAAGGAGATTACCCACATAGTAGTTCTGTTAAAAACTCTTGAAAACATGTTCAGTGCTGAAGTTAGCAATGGGTGATTCATGATGCCCGATTATTTATAAGTTGGAATCACATACATGTTGATTCTTAGCTTATAGCAGTTTACTATAAGTGGTAAATGCTACTGGTATATTCAGCCTTTGTATTATTTTCCCAGTTATGTGCTTGTTCCTTCTGCAGGTGGTTTATCATCCTACATACTGCCAGCAGCAGCAGTTGGAGCAATGGGTTATTGCTACATGTGGTGGAAGGTAAAATGCAAAATCGATGCCCTTTGATTAGTTGATTGTGAATTTTCTTTCTTCTCTCCTCCTTTTCTCCACTAGTTGTCTCTGTTTTTTTTAGCTTCAAGGTAACTTTTATTGAGTTAGTAACTGAATAAAAGAAAGTAAAAAAAATATTCCCTGCATATTTTTTATTTTAGCTATTCTGATCTGTTTTGTTGTCTGAGTACAAAAAATTATGATATTTGTGTTTTAAATAAGGAAGTTCATCATTTCTCACTGATGTTGCTACATTCAGTTCCAGTAGGGTCTTATACTCTTATGTGAATGCAGCTAGGGTCTTATACTCTTATGTGAATGCAGCTGTAGAAGTGGTACTAATCCATGTGGACATGTAATTCGGCATTAGTAACTGAATAATTGGTACTCATCCATGTGGACACCATGGATAAATCCTCTATGTTAATTCTATAATAATGTCTTCCTGGTTGGCTATGGAATATCCAATCAAGTTTCATGCTTTAGAGTTGACAGTTGATGGGCACTTTGGTTCTAATAATATTGTTTTCCTGATTCACTCGGATTTAGAGGCAAGACCATCAGATGTTTCAAATCGTAATGACAGCACCAAGTCGAAATATAACATGTTGCTGTTAGAATGACTGTTTCATCCATTCTGTTTAGGATTTCTTACATGTTAATAACCTCATGCAGGGATTGTCTCTCTCAGATGTCATGTTTGTCACAAAACGCAACATGGCAAATGCTGTTGAGAGCATGTCAAAGCAGTTGGAGCAAGTTTCATCAGCACTAGCTGTATGCTCTGTTCCCAACTTCATTTCATTTTTTTACTTCGGCATCTTTCATCTCTATAAGTGCAATTAATTTCAGGCAACAAAAAGACATCTAACTCAACGGCTTGAGAATTTGGATGGCAAAATGGATGAACAAGTAGAGGTCTCCAAAGCTATTAGAAATGAGGTTCGTTCATTTTAACTATGTTACTCCTGCCTCCTGGGCAGTAATATTATGATATTTGCTTGATATCCACATGGGCCTCCAAACAGGCTGTTGTTTCCTGTGCCTGAGCATCAATGTTCATCCTTTTTAATACTATATGCCTGCATTTGATCAGCACCAAGTCCATGTACCGCCTTGTTAAAGTAGCATAAGTGGTTTATGTCTATTGCTGCTTAACTGTTTCAATAAAGTTATTCATCTAGAAGTTATGCAAGGATTTTCTTTGGTATCTGCTCCAAACTAAAAATAAAAAACTGGAGCCTGTACCAGCAAGCAAGTAACACTTGAGATAGACTGTAAACAACAGAAGATCACAAGCATTAGCATGTTGATATTATTTTTTATTAAATTATGTGATCACATTGGGCTATAGTTGTTTGATAAACCAGTGTAAATCTTTAACATACTAACATTCCCATATATGCGACACTGATATGTTGATAGCTCATTTCATTTTCTTCGCTTAGAGCACCAAAGATCTTCTATGTTCTTCCTAATGATATGCAAAAGCTTTTCAACCATACCATACACTTACAAGCTCTAAAGCTATAAACTACATTTTAGTTATCCTTGTTTTAGTTTATTCATACATTTTTGTTCTATATGTGAAGGTCAATGATGTTAAAGATGACCTGTCTCAAATTGGATTTGATATCGAATCAATTCAGAAAATGGTTGCTGGATTGGTGAGTTCGAGTATTCTCTTAAACTTGTTCATGAACTGCTGTCAAAATTATACATCTTGACCTTTTTTTTTCCTTGTTATCAGGAGGGAAAGATCGAGTTACTTGAGAACAAGCAGGTAATTTGACTTGTGAGCATCAGTTATCCATGCCATCCTTTAATTCCCCTTATCCTAACTTCCTGTGTATACTGAACAGGACGTGGCTAATACTGGTATATGGTACCTCTGCCAAGTAGCAGGCGGTTTAAAAGATGGAATAAACACCAAGTTTTTCCAGGTGATCAGATTATTGAGTATTCTGCATGATAAAAGATTTTTTCATTCATGTAAACTTATATCCTCCCAAGAACTAGCAAACCAAACATATGATAAAGCAGGCTTGGCTAGGTAGGGTCAAGCAGAAACAATGTGTAAAAAGACATGTATGTGTTTGTTGTTCTTTTCTTCTGATGATTCTTCACTGTTCTTCATTACGCAGGAAACCAGTAAGAAGCTGAGTCTCTCACATTCAGCTCAACCTGAAAACAAGCCAGTGAAGGTACCCCCTCCCTCCCTCTCTCCCTCCCACCCACCCTCCCTCCCTTTGTTATGAAATTGTTGATGCTGAATCTCCTGTCTTATTTGTGCACATTCTAGGGACTTGAATTTTTTTCAGAAAGCGCCAAGGAACAGAAAGTATCTGACTCCAAACCAATTGCCGTCGCAATCGATGCCGAGAAGCACGAGAAAACCACAGCTGTAAAGGGCACCGCAGTGCACAGGTCTATCAGGTTCTCATATCGGAAGGAAGGCCTCGCTTTGTGATCAAGTCCTCTCCGCTTGAGATGCACATGGCCTTCCTGGTTGCTTTTGTCTAATAGTCAGAAAACATAGAAGAATAACCGGCTACTGGAGTGACAGAATTTCTTTTTCCCGGAGTAGACAGATGTGATTATTTGGTCTGGTTTGAAACTATCTCCAGTTCCACTAATTTATCATTTTTTCTTGGATTTTGATCAATTTTATGTTTTGATTTGTTGCTTTGTATACTGTAAAGTCATTGGAAAGAATAAATAAAACACGATTGTTTTCTTGTAAAAATGGTGGAGGTGTACTAGAGGCCAAGCAATGCTTCCAACCCCGAGAGATTACAAACTGCCTCGACTGCTCAGCAAGTTTCCTGCCTGACAAAAGTACGTAGCAACAATCAGAATAGATAAGGAGGCACCGGGCCAAAGCCAAAATGCAAGAAACATTAGTATCAACTGCAAGATTAAAATTCCTCTGAATCATATATAGGGCTGGTCGAATTTAGCAAAATTTCACCACAATTGGTGAGCAATACGTATATAGACCGAACAAAGCCCAGGCCGGCCCAGACCATCAACGCTCAGACTATAGGACCCAGGGAGATACCCGCCCTAACCCTCCCTTCTCCACGTCCGCCGGGGACCGCCTGCGCCGCCTCCACCAGCACTTGCCGGAGCGGGCGCGACCTCTCCCCGCTCCCGCCCACAAGTCGGTCATCTTCTTCCGGGTTCCTCACAAGGTAAGCAGCGCTCTGTGCCCGTATGCCTTATCCTTCGTCATATCCTTTGTTCTTTTACGCGTGATCCTTTGTTCTTGCGCGTGTGCTTCCCATGGTTTTATCATTCGGAGCTGTTCACAATTTTGTTGAGGAATCCGGTGTAGTGCTCTCTATAATCCGTAGCATTGTTCTTGCACGTGTGCTTCTCCATGGTTTTATCAGTCGGAACTGTTCACAGTTTTGTTGAGGAATCCGGTGTAGTGTTCCCTATAATCCGTAGCGATCAGTTGGATATGGTTTGTGCGAGAGTTGAGTTGTTTGATCGATTGATTGATACTTTAGCCATTAGCTGCTGCTTAGATGTAACATTTGAGAATTAAGGTTTCCTATATAATCGGTAGCGATCAGTTGGATATGGTTTGTGCGACAGTTGAGTTGTTTGACCGGTTTATACTTTAGCGATTAGCTGCTGCTTAGATGTGACATGGGACTATGGGAGAATTAAGGTTCATATGTTGGGTGTACGAATACTAGTTCGAGCATTACCACTGAAACCTTCAATTAGTTTTGTGCTGCTTTTTCTGTGTGGATTTTGTGCAGCCAATCAAGATTGTTTTGTTCTTAGCCATGCAAAGGATGCATGTAGTCTCTTACTGGCATCTTGCTTTTCCTTAGCTTAGCTTTAAACGGAAAATCATTCTTGCCTGCAGGTGATGCATTATGATTTGTGCTTGCCTTAGGTTTTGCTGATGCCAGATTCATTTCTGTGCATAGTAGCAAGGTGCTGTGTGATTTAAATTGGTCCATTGCCATGGAGTATTCTAAAGTAATAGTTTCTCAGTGCGCCAATAGCATGTTCAACTTAATATGGTAATCGGTTTGTCTTTATTTTTTGTCTGATTTTGTGTTGTTAACTTAATCTGTACCTTCTTGTGGAGATGCATATTGAATGCTTGCAAACACATTGTTTATTGGTTATGTCATCTTAGAATTTCTTATCCCTAATTACTATGCTGCATTCACATATGTTCTTGTTTTACAGGAACAGGTATTCAAGTTTTGTATCACCAAGATGGTGCAGTACAATTTCAAGAAGATCACTGTTATCCCTCCTGGGAATGACATCGTTGATATAATCCTGTCCCGCACTCAAAGGCAGACACCGACTGTTGTCCACAAGGGATATGCTATCTCCCGCATTCAACAGTTTTATATGCGCAAGGTTAGGTATTCCCAGCAGAACTTCTGTGAAAAGCTCTCCACCATCATCGATGAGTTTCCTCGACTGGATGACATCCACCCTTTCTTATGGTGATCTCTTCCACGTGCTCTACAACAAGGATCACTACAAACTTGCCCTGGGTCAGATCAACACAACTAGGAACGTCATTGCAAAGATATCCAAGGACTTCTTGAGGCTCCTCAGGTGTGGTCCCTTTACCAATGCAAGCGTCTGAAGGAGGCTGCACTAGGGCGTATGTGCAATGTTGTGAAGAAGATCAGTCCTAGTTTGGCTTACTTAGAGCAGATCAGGCAGCACATGGCCAGGCTTCCTTCCATAGACTCGAACACCCAGACTGTGCTGATTTGTGGATATCCAAATGTGGGCAAAAGTTCTTTCATGAACAAGGTTACAAGGGCAGATGTGGATGTCCAGCCGTATGCCTTTACAACAAAATCCCTGTTTGTTGGTCATACAGATTACAAATTCCTGCGCTACCAAGTGATTGACACACCAGGTATACTTGATCGGCCTTTTGAAGATAGAAACATCATAGAAATGTGCAGCATCACTGCTCTGGCACACTTGAGGGCTGCAGTGTTGTTTTTTCTGGACATTTCTGAATCTTGTGGGTACAGTATCGCTCAGCAAGCTGCACTCTTCCACAGTATAAAGTCTCTGTTCATGAATAAGCCTTTGGTCATTGTGTGCAACAAGACTGACTTGCAGCCTCTTGAAGGGCTTTCTGAGAATGACATGAAGCTAATCATGGAGATGAAGGCAGAGGCTATGAAGACTGTAACCCAAGCTGGTGGTCCTAACGAAGAGGGTGTTCTGTTGACTATGAGCACTTTAACAGATGATGGTGTAATGGCAGTAAAAAAATGCTGCATGCGAGAGGCTTCTTGAACATAGGGTGGATGTGAAGATGAAATCAAAGAAGATGATGGATTGCTTGAATAGGTTTCATGTTGCTATTCCAAAGCCTTGTGACAACGAGGAGAGGTCTGTTTGCATACCTCTGGCCGTTCTGGAAGCTAGGGTTCTGCTGCAAAGGAAAAGAAGCTTGAGAAGGACCTTGAGAATGAGAATGGAGGTGCTGGAGTCTGTTCTACAAGTCTCAAGAAACATTATATATTGGCCAATGATGAATGGAAGGAAGATACTCTTCCTGAGATAAGGTCAGCTCGTCACTGGATCTGGTTGGTCATATTTGCAATCAAACATTTGTGTTGGCTTTCTTTGCTATACTATTGGGTCCTGCCACATAGTTAGCCTAATCCTGAGCTCAAGCTTTGCCACCGTGAGAAAGTTTCAGAGTTGTAGCAAACTGGTAACTGTAGTGCCAGCTTGAATTTGAAAATGTATATGTGTTTTGTTGGAAATAATTCTGTGTGGCTAGGTGCATGCTAGTCATAGTTCCGCTAGGCGCTCGCCTAGGCGCGCCTAGGCGCGATTAATCGCGAGTCGGAGGGTGCCCGCCCCCCCTATGGGGGTAGGCGGACCCCTAGGCGGCGGCGCCGGTGGGGGTGGAGGAGCGTCCGGCGGAGGTTGCTGGTGGCGGAGGAGCTTCGGACGTGCACGGACGGCGGCGAGAGCGGGCGTGCGCGGGCGGTGGCGGGCGCGAAGAGGAGACAGAGATGCCGGAGAGGGAGAGGACCGGTGGCTGCGTCGGTGGGGGGTGGAGGAGCGTCCGCGCACGCGGACGGCGGCGTGCGCGGGCGGCGGCGGGCGCACAGAGGAGAGAGAGATGCCGGAAAGGGAGAGGAACCGACGGCGGCGGCCGCGGATGCGGGAGAAGGCGGCGTGATGAGGACGGGCGAGTGCGGACTGCGGATGCGGCTGGAACAGAGATAGGGTTGGAGTCTGAGTGGGAGATGGGCTGGGCCCTTGCCTCTTGGGCCTTTCTATCTATCTAGGCCAACCTTTCAGCTGTTTATTTTTTCTTTAGAAGATAATATATGTGTCGGTGTTCGGGCCCGAGGGGGTCCTAGACCAACGAGTAAATGCTGTGTGTCCCTTTCCTGGACGGTGATGCAAGGAGAACACACGGGGGTTTATCCTGGTTCGGGCAAAAGAAGGCCCTACGTCCAGCGGGGGGGAGAGAGGTTTGTATTTCCTTGCACCGAGGTGCTTGCGTAGGGGTTACAAGCTTGCGAGAGAGGGTGTCGAGCCCAGGTCTCAAAGGAGAAAAAGAAAGAGTACAAGATGATTGCTTGAGATGTTGATCTCTGTCTTGTATATGTCTAGTTGTTCGTCTGTTGTCGTCTCTGCTTCGTCTGCCCCCTTGTGGAGCCCTGGCCTGCCTTTTTATAGGACGAGAGGAGGCCAAGGCGACGGGGAGCCTTGAAATAATGTTTTGTCGGTCCCTGTCGAGGTGACTGTAGCGACGTGCCGTAGAAATGGGAGGCCATCCCTGGGCACGTGATGTCTTGGAGGACGAGGTGTTGAAATGACCCAGAGCGCCGTGCCATACCGTCCTTCCTCCCCTGTTGCGCCGTGTTGAGGGTCGAGGCCGGGTCGAGGCCGAATGGATAAGTCCGAATCCCAGAAATTACGGTGTACGGGCTTTGTCGTATTCTCCCTCGAGGGTTGCTAGTGATGCATAGTGTGAGGTAAGGTGGGTACAGTGACGTTTTTCACCTCCCATCACGGGATGGGCGGTAAAACAGTGAGGACTGACACTGGTATTGTTTCCACGTCGATCCCGGGTGCGGCCATGCCGGTAGGTGGTAGTTGGTGGTTGTATTAAATGCCATGACTTTTTGTCCCGTGGTAGGTGAGACAGAGGGGGTCGAGCGCCTCGACCCGGGCTCACGCGAGTCGGAGCGCTCCCGGGGGGCGATCGAGCCTCGTGCGGGTCGGAGCGCGGTCGAGGCCTCCCGTCGAGGGGGCCTCGTACGAGTCGGAGACAGGACGCGGTCGAGGCATTCCGTCGAGCCGGCCTCGTACGAGGCGGACCTGTCACACATTTTTAAGTGGGCTGTGTTTCGTCGTGGCTTAGCCGTTTTAACTTTTATTCTTCGTTAAATGTGGGTACCCCTATAGTATTGGTACCGACAGTAGCCCCCGAGCCTTTAGGTGAGTGTATGTTCACTCACCTAGAGGCTTTTTACCGATGAACTGGAGTCATAGCGCCGTTTGCTTTTCTAGTAGGGTCGTCTGAGCGTTCTTAGGACTTCTCCGGTGGGGGCGCGCGAGCGCACCCGCCGGGTGTAGCCCCCGAGGCCTCGGTGGAGTATTGAGAAAATCTCCTCCGAGGTCTTATTCGTGTTTTATTAGGGAGTAGCTGGTGCGGCCGAGCCCCCGAGCCTCGCGCGCACGAGGTCGATCAGGGTCCCTGCCGTCTTTCGTTGTCCGTCCCTCGCGCTCTTCCTTTGGAAAGGAGGAGGAGGGGTGGGGAACGTCGTACTACCCCGTTTGGGCGAGTCCGGCGATCTCCGGCGAGCTGCTAGCGGGGAGATTCGAGTGAGAGTCCGTGCTCCAGTCGTTAGGAGTCGGCTTGTGGCCCGGAGGCACTCTTCAAAGATGCCAAGGAGTGGTCGTGCGGATGTCGGTTCCCTGCGACAGGATCCGAGGGCTCGATGCCTCCCCCGAGGGGATTCCTGCTTCGACCTCGTCCTTTGGCCTCGAATACGTCTTGGGATGCCTCGAGAGCGTGGCTCGAGCCCTGGCCATGTACGGGCGCATCCCTGGTCGTCCCTTGCTCTGTTGCTCGAGGGCAGCTGTCGAACCCGGGTCGAGGGCCAGCTTTCGTTCCCTCGAGACTTAAAGCGGGCTCGGAGCCCATTATCGGAATCTTGGAATATCCGTCCGTGGATCTCGCCCCGTCCGTTAGCCAGGCGCGCCTTTTTAGGGCGAGATCGGCGCGGTAGTGGGCGACGTGGCGTTCGGTTACAGCGTGGGGGACGGCCACGTGCCTGGCTCCTGTAAGACGTGGGGGACGGTTAGGTGAGCGCATTTATTGCGGGAAACTGTTCCTACCTTTTCGCGCGGCCGTTGGACTTCTTCCCGGTCTATAAAAACGAGACCCGGGGGTCTGTGTTCCCCTCCGGTTCTTTGCGCTCTTGCCATCCTTTGCCTCAGGAAACCCTAGCCATCTTGCGCCTTCCGCCCACATCGCCGCTGCCGCCGCCACCTCCTTCTTTGCTCATCTTCCTCCCGACAACACCGATGGCCGGAAAGAGCCAAATCCTCCCCGCCGAAGACTGGGCCTCTTCCTCGGTGATGGAGAGGAAGCTGGAGGAGCTGGTTGAGGATGGGTTGCTGCGGCCGAGGACGAACCGGTCGCGGCCGGAGTGGATAGCGCCGCCGCCGGCCCACCGGGAGCCGGCGCCCCCGGAAGGATATGTGGTGAGCTTCGTAAGCTTCCACGAGCGGGGCTTCGGCATCCCCTCGTCGGTCTTCATGCGGGCGCTTCTCCACTACTACCGGGTGGAGCTCCACCACCTCGCCCCCAACGCCATTGCGCAGGCCGCCATCTTCGCGGCGGTCTGTGAGGGGTACCTCGGGGTGGAACCACAGTGGAACCTGTGGCTCCACCTCTTCAAGGGCGAACTTTTCGTGAAGAGAGCGGGGGAGAAGGGAGTCCTCTACGCTGTGCGGGTAGGGAGCTGCGTCCTGCAGTTGAGGTCGAGCCGGGCGGAGCAGTACATCCCGGCTCGTCTCATCTCCTCGAACAGCGGGTGGCACGAGGGCTGGTTCTACCTCCGTAACGACGACGACCAGTTGCCGAAGTACACCGGCCGCGTGCTGACCGCCCGGGAGGACCGCTGGGTATACGGAGTGCCGGACGCCGAGAAGCCGCGTCTGGACCCGTTGCTGGCGGCGCTGCAGCAGCTTCGTGCTCGAGGCCTGACGGCGGCGGCGGTAGCGACGGCGTTCCATCGCCGCCGGGTGATGCCGCTGTGCCAGCGTCGCCTGCGCCTCGACCAGATGACCCCCGGAGGCGTCTCTGGAGGGGAGCCGGATGTCCCACGAGGCCCTCACCCTCGAGGAGGGGCTGCGTCGAGCCCGCCGGATGGTCGGGACCTTCAAGGCGGAGGAAGCTGACCGGCTCCCCATGAGGCCCACTGAGGAGTTCGAGCCCGTGGTAAGTTTTTTTGAGTTGGTACGCTCGTCTCGGTTTCGCTTGTTTCTTGGATCCCCTTAACCCGGTCGATGTTGTGCAGGACTTATCAGCGCTGCGGGAGACGCGACCGCCGGTACCGGAGGACCAGCCTGCCCGGGACGCTCGACGGCAGCACGCCTCGAAGACGAAGGAGGTCAAGGAGTCGACCAAGAAACGGGCGGCCCGCAAGGCCAAGGAGGCGGAGGCGCGGAAGAAACTTCGGCGCCAGCAGGCCCTCGACGGGCTTCCTTTGGAGCCGTCGCCCTCCGAGACCATGTCGGGGGAGGACGACGACAGCAGCGGCGAGGACGACGACGCCTTGTCGCGGTACGAGGCCGTGACCGGGCTGGGGAGTCTCCCCGATATCCGCCCCCTGCTGGAGCCCATCGCCGGGTCGTCCTCCTCGGTCGTTGTGGTCGAGGAGGTCGAGGAGGACGAGGAGGACGAGGAGAAGAAGAAGAAGAAGGAAGGGAAGAAGGAGGCGGGCCCCTCGGCAGGAGGGGCTGCCTTGCCCCGGACCCAGCAAGCGGGGTCGACGGGGGCGCCTGCCCCAGCCCAGGCCTCGCAAGCTCGGACGGGGACGGGGGCGGTGGCGCCGACATCGTCGTCGGCGGCGCCACCGTCGGGCGTGAAGACCCGAGGCCAGCTGGCCTCGGAGGCGCAGAGGGCGCGCAGTGGCGCGTCGGCGAGAGCCCCACGGAGCGCCCGGTCCGCGGGCGGGGCTACCGCGAGGCCACCGCCTGCTGCCTCGAGCGGCTCGGACCGTGCGGGGTCGAGGCCCCTGGTGCCGATCTCCGGGTGAGTTTTCGAGCTTAAGGGGACTTGTCCTCTTTTTCGAATTCGTCGACCGACCTTATCTTTTATTTTACAGGCTGAAGCGGAAGGCGGAGACCATGGGGCCCACCCCCGTGAAGTCCCTTCAGGCCAGCGCCGCCGTCCTCAACCGGTCGGCGGAACAGGACGCGGCCTGGGTCCGCGAGGTCGAGGCCGCAAAGGAGCGTCGTCGGCAGCAGGAGGCTGCAGGCGCTTCGACGGTCGCCGGCCCCGACCCTGCCGCGGCGGGGTCAGACCCGGCGAGGGTGGTGGCGCCCGGCCCGGTCGAGGCGGAGCCCAGGGCGCTGCCCTCGACCGAGGCCACCGTTGAGGCGGCCGTGGAAAGGGCGGGGGCTGATGCGACCGCGGAGGGAGCTGCACCGGCACCGGAGCAGGAGGTGGCGCCGGCGAGGGGGCCGCCGCCACAGCAAGGCCTGCCGGCGCGGCCGGTGGGCACGGCGGAGGGCGAGGTCGTCGAGCCCTCTACCGGAGCCCCGGAAGAAGTGGCGCCGGAGGTTGAGGTGCCGGCTGCGGGGGCACCGGTGGTCGGAGCGCTGGTTCCCGAGCCGGCAGCGGGCGAGGTACCAGCCCCAGAAGCGTCGACGGCGGAGGCGCCAGCTTCAGGGGCACCGGTTGCCGAGGGGCCGGTTACCGCCGAGGGGCGGGTGCCCGTGGTCATTGCCCTCGACGACGCCCCCCTAGACAGGGGAAAACAAATAATGGGGGCCGAGGAGGGCGAGACCACGAGCCGGGCCGACGCCTCGACCTCCGCCGGGGTCGCGGGAGCTTCGGGCGAGGGCAACGAGGCCGGCCCTTCGACCGGGCCGGGAGGTGCCCCGGCCGCGGAGGCATCGTCGTGGCCTGACTTCGCCGCGCTGGCGATAGCGCGGGCCGAGGAGGAGATCCCGAGGTGGGGAGGGCCGCCCCTTCAGTTTAGGGACGCCGCGAACCTCGACGCCGAGCCTATCCTCACTCTGAATGACAGAGATGAGGTGCATCGCTGGCAGTACCTCGAGGGCGTCCGCCAACATCTCGATCGACTGCTCCGCGTGGCGTCCGAGGCCGTTTCGCGGGGTATGCGGGATGTCACCGAGGTACGATTAATCTGTCAGCTTATTTCGTGGCTCTTAGTGTCTTTTTTCTTCGGTTTCATTATCTTTTTCGGTTTTCTTTGAGTTAGGAACTGAAGGAGACCTCCCGCCGCAAGTCACTCTTCATCCGAGGTGAGAGTGGCGTGTGGGCGTCGCTGTCCCGGCAACGGGCCCTGGTCGAGGAGACCCAGAAGAAGCTCGCCGATCGGAGCGCTGAGATGGCGGAGTTGCGCACCGCCTTCTCGACGGTGAAGGAGGAAGCGATCCAGGCTCAGGCGGCTGAAGCCTCGATGCGCACCGAGGCGGATAAGGCCCGGGAAGAGGCTGCCCAGGCTCGCAGGGACCTCGAGCCCCTGTCGGCGCGGGTCAAGGAGCTCGAGGAGGACGTCTCCCAGGTCAGCCGTCAACGTGACCTCCTCAACATCCAGATCGGGCAGGTCACAGCCCGGTTTAACGCGTTGAAGGACGAGATCTCGGGGCTGAACGGGGCCGTCCAAGAGAAGGACGCGGCGCTCCAGACCGCCCGCCAAGAGATCGAGGCACTGAAGGCGACCGTCCGCGAGAAGGACAGCGCTCTCCTGGGGCTCGAGCGGACATGCGGGGGGCTCCACGACGAGGTTACGGGTTTGAAGACCCACGTCGAAGGTAAATATGACTTGTTGTAGTTATGCCGTCGAGGCCTCGTATCGGGTGCTAATTTTGGCTTGTCGCATTCCAGAGCTGGAGAGTGAGAACCGGGAGGCCCACTCGACCGCCAACTCCCTGCAGAGCCTCCTCGAAGCCGAGACCCAGAGGACCCAGCTGCTCGAGGGTGCGATCACCACGGTGTGCGACGGTCTGGGGGTCGAGCCCGACGCCGACACCGGAGAAGACGCTCCAGGGAACTGCTTCATCCGTCGGATGGCGGCGCTAGGTCACTTTGCCCGGGAGAAGATACGGGACAGCCTCCACCATGGCGTGAAGAGGGCGCTGGCCGTCGTCCGCTCGGGGTTTGTATTTGACATGGAGCTTGTTGCCGACGGCTTCATCACAGACCCGGAGCGGACGGACGCGGAGAATGAAGACGCCTGCCTGGAGCTGATCGAAGCCGCGGAGGGGCCTGGGAGCCGTCTGGCCTCGCTCTTTGAACCCGAGGTGGTTCCGCCTGCTGACGACGAAGGCCTGTGAGCCAAATCTGGGCGCAAGGGCCCATGTAATAAGTTAGTATTTTGGATTTTGGTCGTGGTGGCCTCGGAGGCCCTAAGAACTCGAAACATAAACCAGTTCGTGGTTAATTTAGTTTTACTCGAGCCTTTGTTCCCTCTATCGCTTGAATCGTGTTCTCGCATAATCTACTTAGCACGCAGTTGCGCCCTTTGGCGTAAGGGAGCGAGTGGAGGTACCGTAGCCTCGGAGGCGTAAGTGATCCCACGGCTCGACTGCCCTCGAGCTTCAGGGTGCTCTTGCGGTCTCGTAGATCGTGTAAGAACCTGATCTAAGCGACAGTGGGTGTATTCTTTTTCAAAGTTACGAACCGTTATAAGACCTACTTAGCGTGCGGTCGCGCCCCTAGAAGGCATGAGGGGTGAGTGGAGGTACCGTAGCCTCGGAGGCGTAGGTGATACTCCTGGCTCGAGAGCCCTTTCGAACCTTAGGGTGCTCTTGCAGCGAAGTCGATCAGAGAAGCGGTTCTTAAATTTAAAAAAAGAGTACAAGTTTTTTTAGGGACTGGGGGGTTCCCCCCTTGTAGCCCCCGAGGGAGGGTCGATTCTGGGAGTGCAGAGTCGATCCTTCCTCATTGTGAAACGAAAGTTTAAACATTGCTGTATTCTTTATTGATGAAAAAGGAAATACAAGGCCTCGAGGCTTTCTAAGGAAAAAAGCGACGTAGCTGTTCAATGTTCCAAGCGTTGGTGAAGATTTCGCCTTTCTCGTTGGATAGCTTGTAGGTGCCCGGCTTTAGTACTTCTGCGATAATGTACGGTCCTTCCCATGGTGGCGTGAGCTTGTGACGCCCCTTGGTGTTCTGGTTCCGCCGTAGCACCAAGTCGCCGACGTTGAGGTCTCGCCTGCGGATGTGTCTATCGTGGTAGCGTCGGAGACCCTGCTGGTACCTGGCAGAATGCAACAGAGCCACATCTCGGGCTTCCTCGAGCTGGTCGAGGGCGTCCTGTCTTGTAGCGTCATTGTTTCTTTCGTTGTAAGCCTTTAGTCTTGGGGACCCGTATTCGATATCAGTTGGGAGCATAGCCTCGGACCCGTAGACTAAGAAGAACGGAGTGAACCCCGTGGCTCGACTCGGCGTTGTCCTTAGGCTCCATAGGACCGAGGGTAGCTCGGCAGCCCATCTTTTGCCATGTTTACTTAGTTTGTCGAAAATTCTGGGTTTCAGGCCTTGTAGGAGCATGCCATTGGCACGTTCTACTTGGCCGTTTGTTTTTGGATGAGCCACGGCCGACCAGAGCACGCGAATGTGATGGTGGTCGCAGAAATCTAGAAACTTTTTACCAGTGAACTGGGTGCCGTTGTCCGTGATGATGCAGTTGGGGACCCCAAAGCGATGAATGATGTCGGTGAAGAAAAGCACAGCTTGTTCGGACCTAATGCTGGTGATGGGGCGAGCCTCGATCCATTTGGAGAATTTGTCGATGGCGACGAGCAAGTGGGTGAAGCCGCCTGTTGTCCTCTTTAGAGGTCCGACAAGGTCAAGGCCCCAAACGGCAAACGGCCACGTGATGGGAATGGTTTGTAGAGCATGTGCCGGGAGATGAGTTTGTCTCGCATAGTACTGACAACCTTTACAGGAACGTACTAGCTTGACAGCGTCGGAGACCGCGGTCGGCCAATAGAATCCTTGTCGAAAGGCGTTCCCGACGAGGGTTCGAGGCGCAGCGTGGTGACCGCAAGCCCCCGAGTGCAGGTCGCTGAGCAGATCCCTGCCTTCCTTGTTTGTGATGCAACGTTGGAGGACGCCAGTAGGGCTGCGTCGGTACAGCTCCCTACCGTCGCCAACGATCACAAAGGTTTTGGCCCGGCGAGCGATCCGTCGAGCCTCGGTCTTACTCGAGGGAAGGTCCCCTTGGATGAGGTAATCGAGGTACGGAACGCGCCAGTCAAGCTCGGGGTCGGACGGTGGGGTCGACCCTTCCACCTGCAGGGCTTCAGCCCCGGTCGAGGGGGCTTCTGCCTCAGGTGGGGGGTCGAGTGACGTCCCGTCGACCCCTCCGTCTGGCCCAAGGTCGACGGATGGCCGCTGGAGATCTTTCGCGAAAACGTCTGGTGGAACCGTAGTTCGACTGGACGCGATTTTCGCGAGTTCGTCGGCGGCCTCATTATACCTGCGTGCGATGTGGTTGAGCTCGAGGCCGTGAAATTTGTCCTCGAGGCGCCGCACTTCTTGGCAGTAAGCTTCCATCTTGGGGTCGCGGCAGCTCGAGCTCTTCATGACCTGATCGATCACGAGCTGGGAGTCGCCTCGAACGTCAAGGTGTCGGACCCCGAGCTCGATGGCGATTCTCAGCCCCGTGACGAGTGCCTCGTATTCGGCGACGTTGTTGGACGCAGGGAAATGGAGCCGGATGACATAGCGCATGTGAACCCCGAGGGGTGAGATGAAGAGCAAGCCCGCGCCTGCTCCTGTTTTCATCAATGACCCATCGAAGTACATGGTCCAGAGCTCGGCCTGGAGCTGTGCGGGAGGGAGCTGGGTGTCGGTCCATTCAGCCAGAAAGTCTGCCAATACCTGTGACTTTATAGCTTTGCGCGGCGCATAAGATAGGGTCTCGCCCATGAGCTCGACTGCCCACTTGGCGATCCTACCCGAGGCTTCCCGGTTCTGGGTTATCTCTCCCAGGGGGAAAGAAGAAACCACAGTAACCGGGTGGCCCTCGAAATAGTGTCGGAGCTTGCGCCGTGTCAAGATGACAGCATATAGCAATTTCTGGATTGGAGGGTACCGGGCCTTGGTTTCCGAGAGCACCTCGCTAATGAAGTAGACCGGCCTCTGGACGAGCAAGGTATGAGCCTCCTCGGCCCGTTCGACGACCAGGACCGCGCTGACTACTTGTGACGTGGCAGCGACGTAAAGTAGGAGCGGCTCTCCTGGGGTCGGAGGGACGAGAATTGGTGAGTTAGAGAGCGTGACCTTGAGTTTTGTGAGGGCTTCCTCGGCCTCGAGGGTCCAGGAAAAATGCTCCGATTTCTTCAAGAGGCGGTACAGAGGGAGCGCTTTTTCGCCGAGGCGCGAAATGAAACGGCTGAGCGCTGCCAAGCAGCCCGTGACCCTCTGCACGCCCTTCAGATCTCGGATGGGGCCCATCTTGGTTATCGCAGCGATTTTTTCTGGATTGGCCTCGATGCCTCGCTTAGACACGATGAACCCTAAAAGCATGCCCCGAGGGACGCCAAAAACGCATTTTTCAGGATTAAGCTTGATATTCTTAGCCCGGAGGCATTTGAAGGCAATGTCGAGGTCGTCTACTAGATCATCGGCTTGTCTGGTCTTGACTACGATGTCATCGACGTATGCTTCGACGGTTGATCCGATGTGTTCTCCGAAAACATGCTGCATGCATCGCTGGTACGTTGCCCCTGCGTTCCGGAGACCGAAGGGCATCGTAACATAGCAATACATGCCGAACGGGGTGATGAATGAAGTCGCGAGTTGGTCGGACTCCTTCATTTTTATCTGATGGTAACCGGAGTATGCGTCTAAGAACGAAAGAGTTTCACATCCCGCAGTTGAATCAACGATTTGATCAATGCGTGGCAAAGGAAAGGGAACTTTTGGACATGCTTTATTCAAACTAGTATAGTCTACACACATCCTCCATTTCCCACTCTTTTTCTTAACTAACACACGATTAGCTAGCCACTCGGGATGGTGAACTTCCTTGATGAACCCGGCCTCCAGTAGCTTGTGGATCTCTTCGCCGATGACCCTGCGCTTCTCCTCGTCGAAGCGGCGCAGGCGTTGCTTCACCGGTTTGGATCCGGCCCGGATCTCCAAGGCGTGCTCGGCGACTTCCCTGGGTATGCCCGGCATATCCGAGGGACTCCACGCAAAAATGTCGATGTTTGCGCGGAGAAAGTCGACGAGCACGGCTTCCTATTTCGGGTCGAGAGTGGCGCTGACGTTCAGCGCCTTCCCGTTAGGATCAGCGGGGTCGAGGGGCACGAGCTTGACGTCCTCCGCGGGCTCGAAGCTGCCGGCGTGGCGTTTTGGGTCGGGAACTTCGTTTGCGAGACCGTCGAGGTCCGCAGCCAGAGCCACCGACTCCAAAACAGCCTCGCCGTGCTCGACGCACTCGACGTCGCACTCGTAGGCGTGTTCGTACGAGGGCCCCACAGTGATGACGCCGTTTGGGCCGGGCATCTTGAGCTTGAGATAGGTGTAGTTCGGCACAGCCATGAACTTGGCGTAGCACGGGCGCCCGAGGATGGCGTGGTATGTCCCACGGAATCCGACCACCTCGAAGGTGAGGATCTCCTTCCTGAAGTTGGTCGGTGTGCCAAAACAAACGGGCAGATCGACCCGTCCGAGGGGTTCCGCCCGCTTCCCTGGCACAACCTCTTGGAAGCCCCCGACGCTAGGCTGGAGGCGCGCTCTCTCGACCCCCAGGAGGTCGAGGGTCTGGGAGTAGATGATGTTGAGGCTGCTTCCGCCGTCCATGAGTACTTTGGTGAGGCGTGTGTTGGCGATGACGGGATCAACGATAAGAGGGTAGACCCCCGGATTGGGGACGTAGTCAGGATGATCATCACGGTCGAAAGTGATGGCCACCGCAGACCAGTCGAGGAAACGAGGGACCGCCGTTTGTACGGAGAAAACCTCTCGCCGCTCTCGCTTGCGCTGGCGCGCTGAGAGGCGGGTCGAGGGTCCTCCGTAGATCATGAAGCAGTCGTGGATCTCGGGGAACCCCTCATCCTTGTCGTCACCCTTTGGGTCTTCCTTCTTGTCGGTGTTTTTGCTGCCTGCGCCCTCGAAGTAGCTGCGGAGCATATGACAATCCTCGAGGTTATGGTTAATGGGTCCC
Source organism: Saccharum hybrid cultivar R570 (assembly GCA_038087645.1). Lineage (NCBI taxonomy): Eukaryota > Viridiplantae > Streptophyta > Magnoliopsida > Poales > Poaceae > Saccharum > Saccharum hybrid cultivar. Next base: position 24,943,986 of record JAQSUU010000402.1, on the reverse strand, counting down.
TTGTGGTAAGGGCATGGCTCTTTAAGCATTTTGTCGAAGATGCCCCCGCCGGGGGGGCCTCGAGGCTTTTTGCGTTCGGTAGCAGCGACAAGCTCGTCGGGCGGGGCCTCGAGCTTGCCCTGCTGGCCTTTCTTCTTCTTGCGGTTGTTCCTCTTGGAGCCCCGGATGGGGCTCGCGGGATCATCGGTCTTCTGCTTCCCCTTGTCCTGCTCGTCGTCGAAGATGGCACCAACTGCCTCCTCGCCGGCGGCGAAGTTGGTGACGATGTCCATCAACCCATTGGCAGTGAGCGGGGTGTGGCGGCCTAACTCTCGGACCAACTCCTTGCAAGTGGTGCCGGAGAGGAAAGCCATGATCACGTCAGAGTCGGTGACGTTGGGGAGCTCGGTGCGTTGCCTGGAGAAGCGCCGGATATAATCCCGGAGGGATTCACCAGGTTTCTGCTTGCAACTCCGGAGGTCCCACGAGTTGCCGGGGCGCATGTAAGTTCCCTTGAAGTTCCCCTCGAACACCCTCACGAGATCATCCCAGTCGTGGATCTGTTGGGGCGGAAGATCTTCGAGCCAGGCTCGAGCAGTGTCGGAGAGGAACAAGGGGAGCTGTCGGATGATGACCCGGTCGTTGGTGGCCCCGCCCAGCTGACACGCCAAGCGGAAATCGGCGAGCCAAAGTTCGGGTTTGGTCTCGCCGTTGTACTTGGCAAGAGTCGTGGGAGGGCGAAACCGTGCCGGGAGTATCGTTTCACGGATAGCCTTGCTGAAGACCCGAGGGCCCGGAGGCTCGGGTGAGGGGCTACGATCTTCCGAGCTGTCATAACGCCCACCTCTGTGCACATGGTAACCTCGAGCCACGCCGTCACCGTGCTTGCGCGTGCGGCGCTCGACGATGTTGCCACGGGTGTCTCGAGGTCCATGGTCGTGAGTGACGGGTTTAGGGGCGGGAGCCATCCGGATCCGTCGGGCAGGTTCGGGATGAACCGAGGCTTCTCTTTCTTGCCGAGAGGGCTCTGCGAGCCGCTCCGAGGCGGGCTCGCGTCGCCTCGAGGCAGAGCTCTCGGCCTGCTGCAAGGCAGCGGTCTCGAGGAGCTCTCGGATCTCATCTCGAGCCCGGCGGGCATCGGGGTTCGACGGCTCGGGCATGTTCCGGAGGAGCATGGCGGCGGCGACGACGTTCTGGCTGGCTCGAGCGAAAACCGGGGGGTCGACGACCCGGTCCTCATCGATGCGACGGTTGACGTCGCGAGCTCTCTCGCGAGCTCTCCCGCCAGGCGCGCGTTCCGCACGCTCACGCTCGAGGGTTTGCTGGAGTAGATACAGGTTTTGCCGTTCTACGTCAAGCTTTTCCTGCAACTCGCGGATTTGCTCGAGCTGCATTCCTTGATCCGCAAGGAGTTGAGCCTCGTTCCGGTCGGCGGGGTGCTCGACATGAAGTGGCGTGTGCCCTCCTTCGGCTAGCTCCTCTTCCTCCGAATCCGACGCGCTTTCAACGTCGACGTTGAAGCACTCGCGAGTCGGATCGTAGGTGTCGTCAGCCGAGTCGGAGTCAGGGGCACCGAAATAATAGTATGACGGGGGAATGCATGGCCGTTGCGGGTCGCCACTGGGGTTGTGTCGTGGGGAAGCGGTCACACGGGGTTCTGTTTCTGGCGCCTCAGTAGAGTCCAGATAATCGGAAGCCGGCGTGGACGCGACGAGGTCCAGAGTGGAGCGTAGATGGTGCCCGGGGAGTTCCTCATAAGCACTCAAGCAAGTGCTCACGGAAGAAGCATACACCTGGGCAGCCGAAACTAGCCCAAACGGAAACGGCGAAGGCGATGTTGCTGCCCACGCCGGAAGGGGTGCACGGGGCAGTGGCGTTGCCCCGGGCGGAGGAGCGGCGGGGTTCTCCGTTGGCATGTCGTCCTCGGCCAGGCTTATCCTACCCAGACTTTCCACGAGGAAATCTGGGCCGACGTCTGGCTGGGAAGTGCCGGAACGGGGAACCCCATCACCCTCCGCGAGGTGGAGACGATGGTTGCGCCGGGCTCGCCGCCGTCGGGCGGCTCGCGCCTGCCTGGAGCGACGGTACCGGCGGATTGCTCCCCCAGGCTGGGAGAGCTCGTAATCATCGTCGGTAGGGTGCCTTGGCGGGAGTAGGACCATATCGTAGCCGTAGCCGAGCGACATGAACTCCAAACTCCCGAACCAGATCACCGTGGCCAACGGGATAGGGCGTTCGGGGTCAGCCATCCAGGAAAAAGGCGGGAAAGCGACGTTGGCACGCAGCGAACCCCTACCTGGCGCGCCAACTGTCGGTGTTCGGGCCCGAGGGGGTCCTAGACCAACGAGTAAATGCTGCGTGTCCCTTTCCTGGATGGTGATGCAAGGAGAACACACGAGGTTTATCCTGGTTCGGGCAAAAGAAGGCCCTACGTCCAGCGGGGGGGAGAGAGGTTTGTATTTCCTTGCACCGAGGTGCTTGCGTAGGGGTTACAAGCTTGCGAGAGAGGGTGTCGAGCCCAGGTCTCAAAGGAGAAAAAGAAAGAGTACAAGATGATTGCTTGAGATGTTGATCTCTGTCTTGTATATGGCTAGTTGTTCGTCTGTTGTCGTCTCTGCTTCGTCTGCCCCCTTGTGGAGCCCTGGCCTGCCTTTTTATAGGACGAGAGGAGGCCAAGGCGACGGGGAGCCTTGAAATGATGTTTTGTCGGTCCCTGTCGAGGTGACTGTAGCGACGTGCCGTAGAAATGGGAGGCCATCCCTGGGCACGTGATGTCGTGGAGGACGAGGTGTTGAAATGACCCAGAGCGCCGTGCCATACCGTCCTTCCTCCCCTGTTGCGCCGTGTTGAGGGTCGAGGCCGGGTCGAGGCCGGGTCGAGGCCGAATGGATAAGTCCGAATCCCAGGAATTACGGTGTACGGGCTTTGTCGTATTCTCCCTCGAGGGTTGCTAGTGATGCATAGTGTGAGGTAAGGTGGGTACAGTGACGTTTTTCACCTCCCATCACGGGATGGGCGGTAAAACAGTGAGGACTGACACTGGTATTGTTCCCACGTCGATCCCGGGTGCGGCCATGCCGGTAGGTGGTAGTTGGTGGTTGTATTAAATGCCATGACTTTTTGTCCCGTGGTAGGTGAGACAGAGGGGGTCGAGCGCCTCGACCCGGGCTCACGCGAGTCGGAGCGCTCCCGGGGGGCGATCGAGCCTCGTGCGGGTCGGAGCGCGGTCGAGGCCTCCCGTCGAGGGGGCCTCGTACGAGTCGGAGACAGGACGCGGTCGAGGCATTCCGTCGAGCCGGCCTCGTACGAGGCGGACCTGTCGCACATTTTTAAGTGGGCTGTGTTTCGTCGTGGCTTAGCCGTTTTAACTTTTATTCTTCGTTAAATGTGGGTACCCCTATAGTATTGGTACCGACAACATGTATATTAGTATATACACAAAACGCCTAGGAATGCCTAGGCGCGATTAATCCTGATTACTCCCTAGGCTAGGGGTCAGCGCCTAGATTCCGCCTGCCGCCTAACGAAACTTTGATGCTAGTGTCTAGGTTCATAGCATTTACTTCAGCTAAATTCCAGCATGGAGTAATAGGAGTAATAGGTTGTTTATTTGGGTAATATTCTGCATTAATTAGGAGAATGTCACAGGCATGATTGTAGCTCACGGCTGCCTATATATATGAGATAAAAACAGAAAAGCTAAGTCATTCCAGCCACCAAAATCATATGTGCTCATGTGTGTGAGTTCTGACCTGTTGGAGGCTATTTGCCTTACATGTTTGACCCTTTAATGTTTGTTCGCCTTCTGTTTCATCCTTCTTTTCCGACAATGTCCAGGCTGTTGTTGGACCATTTGGAGAACAAGAAAATTAGTTTGTTTTAAAAGGGAAGAGTCAAAGCGCCCACTGAGATTATCTGTTTGATCTGTTCTCTTTTCGTATGTTGCGCAGGGATTTGCATTTCCTCAGAAGGGAGATAACATTCCAGCGATCAGCAGCAGGACCGGAGTTCTTCAGTAATCTTCTGGAAAAGCAAGTCAGTTGTCGATGGCCTGTGTGCCGTAGCAGCCCTCTCAGGCTTGTAATTAGTTTTGTAGCTCTGTTAAATCTTGGCCTTAACTTTGTCTTTTCGTTCTGGGTGAGGTTTAGTTGTCTACTACTGTTTTGGTTGCCATTCTGATTGCGCCCTGTGTGCTCAGTTTCAGTTTGGATGATAGTTGGTTTTTGGTCACAAAGTTATTAGTTTGGATGATACTGTAGTTGGTTGCGGATTTTTCTCAGGCGAAGCTTGTTGAAGCCGCTAGCTTTTTCTGGCGTGACTATAACTCGCGGTTGTGAAACCAACACTAGCCTAAGTGGTGTGGCACACCTAACATTTGGCGTGGCAATCTCTGATAGCCATTCGAATGCAATGGGTGCGGTGCAGCAGCTCAGTCCATACTACTCTGAGAACGGCTGAGCTTGGCTGTGTTTGGTGCAGCTCATTGAGGCTCCGGCTCTGCAACTGTATAGATACTGTAGAGGAGCCGGGGGAGCCTCTAAACAGCAGCTTCTCTGCCTCGTCACCTGGGTTAGATGGAGCCGGAGCCCTTTTTTCAACCAGTACAGTGATATACAGTATGTAACAGTGTGTTGGGAGCCGGAGCTCGAAGAGCTACACCAAACGATGCCTTACTCTGAAAACATGTTCAGGTCTCCGCACAGGGCTAATTACGTACCTGATTCAGGCAGGAAGGAAGTCAACGTGTTGCGTGATGCAAAGCTGCAGATTTTTAAAAAGTCACATGACACGTAACGCCAGGAGTAGTATAGGTACAGTATCTAGCAAACAACTTTGACTTGAAGGGAAAAAATTTGAAGCAGCTGATGCATGCAAACTTTGCAAACATGTGTATGCAGTATGCACGCACACGGATTCAAAACTTGAAACCAGTCGCGCTACTAGCGTCAAAGCTTTGCGTCCCTTGAGTCTCGGACACCGATTCTCATGCATGGCATTGGGCATCGGTGCCACCGAAGTCAAAAGCAGCAGCAGCTCAAGGAGGAGGCTGACCGCATAGCCATCGTCCCATCGATCGATCAGATTAGGTAACCAAACCGAGGAGATAGAAGCAGATTAAGAGACTCCATTTCCCAATTCCCAGGACGTACGACACTGATGTGGGAATTGTGGAGTGCAAGCCTTTGATTCCTAGCCCTTGTTTAGATACCCAAAATCACTCCAAATTCCACTATGCAAAAAGAAGATTCCCCGTCACATCAAAATGTCGGCATATATATGGAGTACTAAATGTAGATGAAATAAAAAACTAATTACACAGTTTTGTTGTACTTTGCGAGACGAATATTTTGAGCCTAATTAATCAATATTTGGACAATTTTTACCAAATACAAACAAAATGCTACAGTGCCGTGATTTGACACGGCACTGTGCAGAGTGCCGAATCGGCCGGCAACTAAACAAGGCCCCAGCAACGCTACCATAATGACCCATCCCTCCGTGATGCCGCGGGTGGCGACGCATGATGCGGCAGCGTTACTGGTTTCGCGGCGGCACCACACGTGCAGTCACGGAAAAGAAAACGGATCCCGAGGTCGTACGTACGTACAGCGGATTTCTGGACAGCAGGCCGCCGGTGCGGTGCAGTACGTAACGTACCGCTGTGGTACAGGTACAGCGGTGCACTGCAACGAGTGCCGGCCTTTCGTATCTCTACCCGTCTGTACACATGTCCGGAATATATATGAGGATGTACATTGAATAGACTGAACTCATGTTGTCCATAGTAACTATAAACTTTTAAAAAGGGTAAAAAATCTCGAAAATCCGTTTCTACTACTGGTGACGATTCATGTGAAATTCATATACTCTATATAGCTAGCTACAAAATAAGTTATTTTGTAGCCACCTCTATTTACAATAATTTTATATACTAATTTACGACAATGTCAGTATATATTTACGATAGTTGAATTACTATAACACATGGAAATATTTACCATAATGTTATAGTAAATCACATAGTAAAGAGTTACTATAATCTCGTAAATTAGCATAACAATTATCGTAACTCAAAGTGACTACAGAATAAGTTATTTTTTCTGCTCAGTTTTGGCTTGCGGTGGTGTAGAATAACATTTATATATATATATATATATATATATATATATATATATATATATATATATATTGGGAATCTAAATCAAAAATAACTTTTAATCTGTTGAGTTTCAAACTATGAAAACCACATAAAAAGATTTGTCTTGAAAAATGCTTTCATAAAAGTATAAAAAATCACTTTTAGATAAATATTTTTACAAAAATAAGAGGTCAAAGTTATGTTTTGGAGACTGTGTTGCTGTCCAAAACGACTTCTTTTACCAACATGGAGGGAGTATACTCGTAAAGAAAGTCGTTTTGGACAGCGACACGGTCTCCAAAACACAATTTTGACTTCTTGTTTCTATAAAAATATTTATCGAAAAGTGATATATGTATACTTTTATAAAAGTATTTTTCAAGACAAATCTATTCATACAATTTTCATATTTTCAAACTCAACAACTTGAGAGTTATTCATGATTTATATTCCCAAGGTTTGACTCAAACCTTGTCCTAAACGACTTCCTTTATGAGTACGGAGAGAGTACTGTTCAAATTAAGCTTGTCAAAATGCAGAAACTAGAAGTAAACGTGTGTCGTAGCTATTCTATGCATGCATCAATGATCAGCAGCATATGTACTTGATAACTTGGAAGGGCTGCAAAAGTAGCACATATATCCAAAGGCCATACTGTATTAACAAAGCGAGAGGTAGAATTAGGTGAAGAACTGGTACTTCTAATTCTCAACACCTGCCACCTAATCTCACAAGCTCAACTAAAGTACTGAACATTGTATTAGCTAGTGATTGCACCTGGTACGTCCTGGCTGTGATATAGTCAAGAACTAAAGAGTGAAGACTGCACGCTTAAGGCACCTAAGCTAGGACTAGGGGAAGAACAATGACACAGAAATGATTTAACAATCGGTACCAGCACTCATTTTCTTTGCTCCATCAATGGCCCTTTCCAGGGACAATAATTAAGGTCCAGACTCCAGAGCATCTAGTATATCAGTGAAGGCACGGCAAAATAAATCTTAGATCCTCTTCTAGTGATTAAATGGACAGTAGATCCTCTTCTAGTCTAGATTAAATGGACAGTAGCTAGTGTCCGTACAGTACCATACTGCGTACGTACACGCGGGCAGGCCTAGGAAGAAATTGCAGTACGTACTACACAAATGGCTCTGTGCACATATGGACAGCGCACACACAGAACCTGCATATTGTGCATGGTTTGATTGGACTTGTGACTCCATCCATGTAGAACCTGTAACAACAACATACAGTAGGTACAAAGCCACGTTCCCGAATTCATCAGCTAGACACAGCTACAGCATTGAAATTACACGTTGGAGTAAAGCGTTCCCTTTGGTCACTAACTCTCGAGAACATGTACGTGCATTACAGCCTCAATGTGCCGCCGAGAAATTAAGTTGTTGTCGTCCCTTATGCGTCATTCTAAGAGCGGGTATAATAGGAAGAGATGCATGCGGAGCGCAAGAGTTTCCACATCAAATCGGTGTTGAGGTGGAAGAGGGAGAAGCGGAGAGGAGAGCGATTACAGTCACAGACTCCAATAAAGTTTATGTTTGAATAAGGTTAGCCAACCATTGTAGTCATAATATTATATTGTTAAACTATTATATTGGCTAATGGCAATGAGGTAAAGACCACAATTAGCTTATCATTAGCCATGTTCAAATCCTACGTGCAACAAAGCCAACGTTGGTACGTGGCACACGGTGGATGAGCTGATAAAGCCTTTTCAACCCCATGTACGTATTGGAACTAAGATGCTGTTTGGTTGGGGGGGGGGGGGGGGGGGGGGGTCCCTGGCCCATTATCAGTTCACGACGTAATCTGATTGCACTTCTTCTTGTTTGGTTCTCCTAGTTGGTAATGGGTAACACCGTGAACCATTGCAGGCCAATGGAATGTAGATACCGCTCACCACCTAGCAGTAATCGTTACGGTTGCCCCACTCCCTTGTGCAGTCACGGAAACAAACAAACCGATGTTTTCTATTACCTAAAACCATTATCGCTGCGATATGATCCATTATTCCATTTGTGTTACCGTTTATGAGGTTGAAACCAAACAACACCTAAGTCCATTACGACGGGGGGCTACAGTAGTGCCACCACGAGAATGAGAAATTCGATCATCCAGGGTCTTGATATTTTCTGACATATATAGGGAACGATATATCTCATAAACAAGTTACATGAACGGCATGCACAATTAAACGTCTGGCACAAAGCGGGTAGTACTGTGCAAACGAACAGAAACGGCGTGTGTAGTACGTAGTAGAGCCGCCAGAGCACGTATGGATAGTGCAAACCTTTTAGAAAAGTACTACTCTCTAGTAACTGGATCCATGTACATCGGTAACAAGACATTGGAATTTGAAGTACGTATGTACGAGTACAGCCACATATATCATTCCCAAAACTTTTAGCAGGTAGCATAAAAATGACACGTCAACAAATATTCATTTGATCGATCGGTGATGGATTCTCGAGAACATATGCATTACTTAGAATCTTACAAAAGGAGAGAGAGAGAGGGAGGGAGGGAGAGGGAGAGGGAGAGAGAGAGAGAGAGAGAGAGAGAGAGAGAGAGAGAGAGAGAATATGAAGAAACCTTTAGCAGCAAGTTGTATCATCACCGCACCACGAGGAAAATGCCACTATTTTGGTCTAAATAACCTAGCTCCTTCAGCTTATTAGTACTAGTACTATGCCTAAAGAATCCCAAAAGAGATAGACAACAGAGAAAACGAAGAATGCCAAAACAAATTAATAAAGCACAGTTTTTTTAGATGATGGATTAAAACAAGACCATCACCGTGCAATGCATGGAGAGGAAAGCTAACGGAAGGTACTTGAACTGCGAGAAAATGCCTGGCTTTCCCATGTATGCCGACGATCGAGTTAGACCTACACACCGACCACCAGTTAGCTCCTTCTTCAGCCTTTAGCCTTGGATTGGATAGATCACCCTCCATTCCTTGGTGGTCTGTCCCGCGCGCCCGACCATCGCCGTAGGCCGCAGCATCCTACACGCCGAGCAGGAAAGCAAGAAGATCACTGCCCGCCGGCCGGAACGGCTTCCCGGAGCCGGCGACGTACGAGAGCATCAGCCATGCGCGGGAGGCGCTTCCTGGGCCTCTCGCCAGAGAGGACACGGAGCAGCGCACGCCCTCCTCATCCTTGCCCATGTCGCCGCCGCACGTAGCTAGGCTAGCTAGCTACAAATGCGGAAGCATGCACCTTTCAAAAAAAAAATGCGGAAGAGCTAGCTACTCGAGAAGGCCAGAGAATGGCTGGAGAGAGAGAGAGAGAAACGGGGGAAGAAGAAAGGTTTGAGTATTAGCTGAGCTGAGCTGCCCTCCCTTGGCCTCGGAGTATTTCAGGGGCTTTTAAGGACGGGACAGGAAAGCGGAAGAGGCGCCGGGTCAGGAGCGCGGCCCCGAACCGAGATCATCTGCGCCCGCCCGCCCGCTCGTGCTTGTTGCGCTTGCGTCCGCCCGGCGGTCCGGCACGGCACGTACGGCCTGCACGTTCGCGTCGGGATCCGCGCGCGTCCAACTCCAACAGCAGCGGGGGTTACGGGTGCCAGCGGGCGCGTCGGTGTCAAACCAGACCTGCCGCCTCGTCCGTGCCGGTACGCCCGGTTTCCTTGGCGTGGCAGTCTGGCAGCCAGCGTACGCGCGCGTGAACGCCCAGCCCAACGCGACGCGCCTGCCAGCCATTCATCCGTAGACCCGCCGCGCCGCGCCTGCCCTGCACGCCACGGGAATGCGTGCGTCCACCGTTCGGTTACGTTCAGACGTGACTCCACCTGAACTGACCGGCCGACGCTTCGGTTTTGGTGCCGAGATTTTCCTCTTTCGGGAAAAGGTTTTTTTGCTGCCAAAGATTAAAGGGAGGTTCAGCCCTTGAGAGTTCAGACCCGGGGGCCACGTTAAAGAGGGACGACGGACGCGTCTTTATTTCCACAGAGAAAGCAGCGCCCGGCGGTGGCTTTCGTTATGCTCGTCGAAATCTTTGTCCTGCAAAGCGTGGAACAATATGCATGGGCTCAGACCGTACATCGGTCCGCACCGGGGCAAGTGGGGAGGTGCAACCACTATGATGTATACTGCCAGTACTATCATGATCACGGTTGACTTCTTTTGATTCCTAGCCTCTGTTACAGGTTTAGCCACCGGAGGCCGGTTTTATTGGAAGTTCCACGAGAATCTCATGGGCATTAAATAAGCTAGCACGACATAGTTCAAATAAAAAAATATCATAAAAGTTTATAAGATCAAATAAGTTGTATAAGGTTAGTCTCAATGGAAGTTTCATGAGCCACATGCATTTTTGATGACATGACAGCGTTTTTATAAAGAAAGAGAAGAATTGAGTTTCATGGGGATGCAACTCTCTTAGCACATTACCAACTCTCTATAAGTCACAGAATTAAATGTATATGGAACTGTAGAATGAAACTTTGTATTGAGAGTGACTGTTTCATCTAAGTTTTATTTCATTTTCATTCTATATGACATGACAGTCTTGAAAAAACAATGAAATGAAACTCTCCACTGATCGAGACTGGCACACGTAGTCTACCATGTTTGTAATAGACACGTAGTCTACCATTGAAACAAATTTAGAATGGCAAAAAATAGGTCATTGTATTTTAATTTTAGTCTAATTATGATAAGTCACTTCTCACCTAGCTAGTAAGATTATCATGGCTCCGACTTTGGCAATTGGCATTCAATAATGTAATGAAAATTATATCATTGAACTAAGGCCTTTTTTTTGAACCGGGGAGATTCCCCATTCCCAATCATTTTTGAACAAAAAGTGGTTACGCTCTGTATGTAGGACAGAGGGAGTAGTAAAGTAGAATTAAGATTAAAAAAAGGACTGATTGATAGTTGGATTCTAGGATCTCATTTTAGAATCCAAGTGTTTGGATCATATTGTCACTTTTCTTAGAAGAAGGTCCAATCAGGACCTAACCAGCAAAAGTTGCTCTCACCGTTTTAATTTCTTCAAGCGTCTGTTTCACTGAATTTTGTCGCTTTTCTTAGAAGAAGGTCCAATCAGGACCTAACCAGCAAAAGTTGCTCTCACCGTTTTAATTTCTTCGAGCGTCTGTTTCACTGAAATTTGGTTGCTACTGCTGCTGCTGATTTCTTGTGAGAAAAAACATTGTTCCTTCGCTGAAAAGTACCGCTGAAGAACAGGGCGGATGCTTCTATAGCTAAACATGGTTACGTGCTAATTCCTGGTTTGGAAAAGAAAAAAAAACCAAATTTAACTTTGTTCATGTGCCGGTTGCATAAGGCACGTAGCGGTGATACTCAGAGGTCTAAAAATATTGTGCCTTGGCGTGACCTTTTAGAGCGATTCCTAAATTGGGACTCGGAGTGCATCTTTTTTTTTATGAGTGTCGGAGTGCATCTTTTATGCCGCTAGTCCTTTTGTGCGAGCCTGCGAGGGAGGACCGGATCACCGTGGTCCACCGCGCACCACCATCCCAATCCCAACAAGGCCGAAGAGATCGGTGGGGGCGCACCCCGGCCGGACCACCACTTGTGCCGCGCCACATGCGGCGCGGGTCCGCCCTCCCTCGTCTGCGAGTGCGAGTGCGAGTGCGAGTGCGACCATCTATGCGGTGGCCCCTGGCTGGTGCCGTGACGGTCGGGTTCCGCGTGGGCGCCCTGGCACACTGGCTGGCAGGTGGGCGTCCGTCTCGCTCTCGCGGCGCGCGGTGGTTTGGTTCCCTCCCGGGGACGTGGGACCGAATCCCGCGACATCGGCCCGGCTCTTTCGCCGATGCCTCGTCCCGTCCGCGGGCTTCTATTCCGTTTCGGAGCATTCACCGCCGCGCGCCCATCTCGATGCCTCCTCAGACTCAGCGGCGGGCGAGGCGACCCCTACTTCTGCATAGGAGTAGCAGTACTCCTAGGCTGTAGTAGCCTGTACTAGCCTGGCCATATGCGTAGCATTTCTTTTCGAGTGGGGCCTGGTTTAGATGCCGAAAAAATTTCGGCCCGATAAATAGTACCATTTTCGTCTTATTTGATAAATATTGTCCAATCGTGGATCAACTAGGCTCAAAAGATTCATCTCGTGATTTCCAACTAAACTGTGTAATTAGTTATTATTTTTACCTACATTTACTACTTCATACATGGATCCAAAGATTGATGTGACGGAGAGAGTGAAAAAATTCTAATTTTTCATGTGCATCTAAACAAGGCCTGGAGGGGCCTGTCAGACTGCGAGGAATCTGTGCGACTGACTGCGCAGGTGCGATGCGCTCTGAATTCAAACCGGCCGCGCTGCAGGCTGGCTGCAGCAGCGAGCGCGGTCGGCGTCGTCTCATTCTCAAGCGGCCCAGCACACAGGTGCTCCACTCCGTCACACGGGCCCGGCCTGGCCCGCCGACGCGTGAATGCGCGAGGCCCACACTGCCCACCGGTGGCCTGCTCTGCACGGCTCCACGCTGCCCGTGCTCCTTCTCTTCCACTGTTCCACAGCTTCACACGAGCTAGCCGCCGGGCTTGCGGCCACTAATTATCACCTGGATTTGGCTGTTCCCTGTCGGCATCCAAGTACTGCGTACGCAGACACGATCACACAGATTCACAGGACGCGCACGGTGCACGGCAGTTACCTACGGTAAAAGTTTACCCGTGCATTTTCCCGCATCGTTAATCGTAGCTGCGATATCTACAAGGTTAAGGTTTCAGCAAACGTCCCGGATGCGGATGGAGTAGCAGGCTATCAGAAGTTCAGAACCCAAAGGCACAAGATGTCTCTGGATTGTGCAAATTATTAACCCTCTGTTGTTTCTGCAGATTGAAGCACTCAAACAAGATAAATAGCGGCCTACATACATCCAAATTCCAAGACAAGGACAGTGTGTGTTCACGGCCAAAATTGGCTCCACCAAATTTTGTCGCGAATGTTTTTTTTTTAAACTCAAGTCCGCTATTTATTCATTAATAGACATACACGTGCGAGCATGCAGAAATAGAAAAATTAACACATCAATTCTTATATATTGTATTAAAATATAACTATTCATCTGATGATGTACAGCCATGAAATATATCACAATTAGCTAGTCACATTGCGGCCACGCAGTTGTTCTTGGTCCCAGAGTTTATTTTGATATGGACGCGGGAGCGTATCGTATCTAGCGGTGTGGCAGGGGGAGCTCAAGCCCCTTCTACCATTGCTGATCCCATGGAGACCTCTCTCTTCTGGAGCCCCTCTAAGAGGGTTTGGAGTGGTTCAAAGGTTGAAGACGACAGTAATTACAACTTGGGCCAATGAACACCTCTTCAGCCCAACATGCAACAAGTGCTCTATTCTACTAACTCCCAAGTCCCAACAGGCCAAGAAGCCCATGGGCCCTCTCCTCTTGGCTGAACCTAGGAGCAGCACACATAAAAAAAATCTGAGCAAAGGTGGGAGAGCCCTATTTTCCTAACTTGGGAATCGCCGACGGCTGCATCCCGTTTTCTCGACGGGTGTCAACTTTGACTCCACTTCAAAGCCTGTGTGTGATGGGACTTCTCCAACTCGCGGTGGTGCTCGTCTTCTGCTTCGGTGGCGATGGCCGGCGACAGGGGAGACGACCACGGTGGATTCGTGAAGGATCTAGGGGCATCGTTGTGATAAATTTTGTTTTTAGGGTCCTTTGTGTAGTTTGGCTGGAGCAGTTGTACTCGTATCCTATGTGTATGTGTCTGTATTTGTATGCTTGAGTTTTCCTTATCTTGAAATACAGATACGTTCTATAAAAAACTCCAAATAGGCAAAGAACCGCTACCTCCACCAAATCAGCCACAAAAAAGGCACCTATATTAAACGAGGTTTGGCTCGGATGTACTCATTGTATGTCGGCGTGGGGTTGCCCTTGCTCCACAACTTAGAGCCATCGTTGCTGTTGTGAGCGACTGAGCCAAAACGCCTGACGTATTGACCTATGTCCTTCTTGTCCCACCTGCACCGATAACTCTAAAGATCTTCTTTGGTGACGAAATGGCGAGCGCCAATGAGGAAGTCGAAGAGGCGTGAGCAAATGTGGGAGGCGAGGCCAAGATGAGAGGCATCTGTCCAATATAAAATTTCCTCGAGTGCACATGTTGTCCATCGTGGATTGGCACATCCACAAGAGGGTCTGTTGCTTGCGTCCCGTTTGGACATGTATCGTTGCGCGAATCTAGTTCCTATAGCTAGATGTGTATTTTGGGAGTCTAGCAACCTACTCCCTCCGTCCAAAAATAAGTTAGCATTCTAGGATTCAGCACGAAAACCAAGATAAAGATAAAAATGTGATAGTGCTCCTATGAGTGTGTGAACAGAAACCACGATGTGGCTATATAGAGACAAAAAGAAAACTAGTGGACTTGAGCATTCGTGGCCTTCATCGGTTTCCCTTTTTTGAGTTATTTTTCGAGTATACTAATCTAGAAGGCTACCTAGCCTACTGTGCTCCACTGCTCCGTCGCCTCCTCCTGCACATCAAATCTTGTGCCATTTGATCATTTAATTAGGGACAAAATTCAAATCGTAAATGTCGGCGTTCGGTCCCGCGGGGGTCATAAGCCAACGAGTGAGTGCTGCGTGTCCCTAATCTGGATGGTGATGCAAGAAGAATACAAGGGGATTTATCCTGGTTCGGGCAAAAGAAGGCCCTACGTCCAGCGGGGAGGGAGGAGTATTGTATTTCCTTGCACCGAAGTGCTTGCGTAGGGGTTACAAGCTGTGAGAGAGAGGACCGAGCCCAAGTCTCAAAGGAAAAGTCAGAGTACAAGGGTGATTGCTTGAGAGGGTGATCGATGGGTGGTGTGCCTTTGCTTGTTTGTTGGTTGGTTCGTTGTTGCCTTCGTTGCCCCTTGTAGAGCCCTGTCCAGTCCTTTTATAGGGTAAGAGGAGGCCGGGACGCCGGGTGCCTTGAGGTGAAGTTTTGTCGATCTCTGTAGAGGTGGTTGTAGCAACGTGCCGCAGGAATGGCCGGCCATCCCTGGACACCATGGTGACGTCGGGGACGAGATGGGGAAAAGACCCTGAGTCCTATGCCACGTCAGCCTTTCTTCCATGCTGACCGGCGGTGGGTCGAGGCTGGGTCGAGGCCGGGTCGAGAATGGGTCGACGATGGGCGGATAAGGCTGAATCCCCGAGATCATGGGGTACGGACCTTGTCGTATCTTCCCTCGAGGGTGATCAGTGGCAAAATAGTGTGCGGTATGGTATGCATAGTGATAGGTTTTCGCCTCTCATCCCGGGATGGGCAGTAAAAAGTGAGACCTGACACCGGCATTGCTTCCACGTCGGTCATAGGCTCATAGCTGTAGCCATGACGGTAGGAGGTAGTAGGTAGTCGCATTAAATGTTCTGACTTTTGCCTCAGAGCAGGTGAATAAGATGGGTTGAGTGATCCAACTCGGGGTCGTGCGAGTCGGAGGTTCGCCGATAGTCGAGATGCCCTATCGAACAGGCCTTGTACGAGTCGGGACGCGGTCTAGGCGTCTCGTCGAGGGTGCCTCGTACGAGTCGGAGTCGGAACGTAGTCGAGGCGTCCCGTCGAGCCGGCCTCGTGCGAGTCAGAACGCAGTCAAGGTATCTCGTCCGCTGTTATGGCTCTGTTTTGTTTGTCTTAATCATTGATTGTGGGTACCCCTAGTTTGTAGGTACCGACAGTAGCCCCCGAGCCTTTAGGTGAGTGTGGGTCACTCGCTCAGAGGCTCAGCGGTTCATGAACTGGAGTTGTAGCGTCGTAACTTTTTCCGGTGGGGGTGCGTGAGCGCTCCCGCCGGGTGTAGCCCCCGAGGCCTCGGTGGAGTACTTGGACTCCTCCGAGGTCTTTTACGCGCTCTTATTGAGGAACGGTCTCGTATAGTGGTGTGCTCTGTATTTTTTTATTTGAGGTTTGGTTTCTTGCAGTCGAGCCCCCGAGCCTCGTACGCGTGAGGTCGATCAGAGTCTTGACCATCTTTTGTCGTTCGACCCTCATGCTCCCTTTTCTAGAAAAAAGGAGGAGGGATGGGGAACGTCGTACTACCCTCGTTGGGCAAGTTCTGACGGTCTCCGGTGAGCTGTTAACGGGGAATTCGAGTGTGAGCCCGTGCTCCATTCGATAGGAGTCGGCTAGCGGCCTCGGAGGCGCTCTAAAAAATGCCAAAGAGTAGTCGTGTGGATCTCGATTCCTTGCGATAGGATTCGAGGGCTCGATGCCTCCCTCCGAGGGGATTCCTCCATCGACCTCTCTTTTAGCCTCGAATACGTCTGGGGGTGCCTCGAGAGCGTGGCTCGAGCCCTGGCCTTGTATGGGCGCGTCCCTAGTCATCCCTGACTCCGCTACTCGAGGGTAGTTGTCGAATCCTGGTCGAGGGCCAGCTTTCGATCCCTTGAGATTCATACCGGGCTCGGAGCCCGTCACCCAGGCGTCAGGGAATATCCGTCCGCGGATCCCTCTCCTACCTGTTTTAGGCGCGTCTTTTCAGGAGGGGAAGCGGGATCAGCGCGATAGTGGGTGGCATGGTGTGACGGTTACGGCGTGTATAGCGGCCACGTGCCCATATCTACGGGTTTTGAGGGATCGGTTAGGTAAGGTCATTGAATGCAAAAATTGCTCCTACCTTTTCGTGCGCCCGTTGGACTTCCATCGGGGTATAAGAGCAAGACCCGGGGTTCTGTTTTCCCCTACAAGCCCTTTGCATTCTCGCCTTCCCTGCCCTACATCGCCCTCTTCATCATCTTACGCCCTTCAGCCGCCGTTCAGCGCCGCCATCACTTTTTCTCACCCGCGTAGTTTTCCGACGACAATGGTAGGCAAGAGCCAGCTCCTCCCCGCCGACGCTTGGGCCAACTCCTCGATAACGGAGAGGAGGCTGGAAGAGCTGGTTCGTGACGGGCTTTTGTGGCCGAAGACAAGTCGGACCCAGCCGGAGTGGAGAGCGCCGCCGTCTGACCACCGGGAACCGGCGCCCCCAGAAGTCTATGTGGTGAGCTTCATATGCTTCCACGAGAGGGGGTTCGGCGTGCCGGCCAGCCCCTTCATGCGAGCGCTCCTCCATTGCTACAAGGTAGAGCTGCACCACCTCGCCCCCAACGCCATCTCGTAGGCCGCTATTTTTGTGGCGGTCTACGAGGGGTACCTGGGGATGGAGCCGCAGTGGAATCTATGGCTCCATCTCTTCAGGGGGAGCTTTTTTGCCAAAAAGGTGGGAGAGCGAGGGGCGCGCCGCGTGGTGCACGCGGGGAGCTGCGTCCTCCAAGTACGGTCTGGTCGAGGTGACCAGTACATCCCGGCACAGTTGATCTCCTCGAACAGCGGCTGGCACGATGGCTGGTTCTACCTCCGCAATGACGGCGACCAGCTGCCGAGGTACTCCGGCCGGGTGCTGGTCGCTCGAGAGGAGAACTGGGGGTACGGCGTCGTGGAAGACGAGAAGCTGAAGCTAGAGCCGCTGCTTGACGCGCTGTGGAGGCTCCGCCAGCGCGGACTGACGGCGGGGATGGTGGCCGCGACGTTTCATCGCCGGAGAGTGATGCCGCTGACGCAGCGTCGGCTCCGGCTTGACCAGATGACGCCGGAGGCGCCGTTGGAGGGGAGCAGGATGTCGCACGAGTCCCTCCCTCTCGACGAGGTCGCTCGACGCGCGCGACGGATGGTGGGGAGTTTCAAGCAGGAGGACGTCGACAGGGTCCCGATGCACCCTACTCAAGGCTTTGAGCATCTGGTGAGTGTTGTTGTTGGTGTTCTTGAGATTTTTCATTTCCAGATTCTTCCCATTGACTTAGTCGAGGTCTGTGTATAGGATCTATCGACGGTTAAGGAAACGCGACCGCCGCTTCTGGAAGATCGAGTTGCTCGGGAAGCTCGACACCTCTTGGCGGCCCAACAGAAAGAGAAGGACGCCGCCAAGAAGCGTCAAGTACGCAAGGCCTAGGAGCAGGAGGCGCTGAAGAAGCATCGACGCCAGCAGAGCCTCGACGGGCTCCCACTCGAGGAGTCTCCCTCCGAGAAGGTCTCAGGAGAGAACGACGATGACGGCGACGACGACGACGACGCCTTGTCACGGTATGATGCCGCGACTTGTCTGGCGGACCTCCCCGATGTGCGCCCCTTCTTGGAGCCCATTCGGGGGTCGACCTCCCAGGCGTCGAGGGCGGCCTCGGCGCCCGTCGAGGGGGGGGAGGAGCCAGGAGAGATAGGGGCCGGAGCGGGTCCCTCAGCGGGAGGAGCCGCCTCATCTGGGGCCCCGCAAGAAGGGTCGACGGCGCTGCCCCCACGAGTCCAAGCGCCGCGGGCTCAGACGACGGCCGGGGCAGCGGCGTCGGCGTCGGCATCCGGGGCACCGTCAACGGGCGTGAGGACCCGAGGCCAGCTAGCCTCGGCGGCGCAGAGGACCCAGGATGCTCCGTCGACGAGGGCTCCGAGGAGTGCACGACCATCAGGAGGCTCAACGGTGGGGCCGTCGCAGGCTCCGTCGGGTGGCTCTGGCCCGTCGGGGTCTAAGCCCCCGGTGCCTATATCTGGGTAAGTTTCTCTACCCTATTTTTCGTGACCGGTGATCCCGTTTTTTTATTCTGACGCATTTATTTGTTCCTCAGGCACAAGCGCAAGGCGGAGCTCGCGGGTCCAACCCCCGTGAAGGCGCTCCGGTCGGGCACTGCCGTAATAATGCGGACGACGGCCGATGACGCCGCCTGGGTCGCGAGACTCTAGGCTACAACGGAGCGGCTAAAGCAGAGGGAGGCGGCTGCCCAGGCGGGGGCGGGCGCCTAGGAGGTTACCGGCTCTGACCCTACCACGCAGGGGTCGGGGCCGACGGAAGCGGTGGTGCCCAGTGGCGCCGGGCTCGAGGTGCCCAGCGCTGGTGGGCGGAGCCTGGGTGGACATCGACCGCCCAAGCGTCCGTCGAGGCCGCCGAGGCCGAAGCATCCGTCCGCGACATGGGGCGGGCGGATGTTGAAGAAGGACAGGAGGTGGTGGAGGCCCCGCCAGAGGCGGGACAGGAGGCAGTGCAGCCGGAGGAGCCGCAGTCGCAGCAGGACTGGCCGGCGGAGCCGGTGGTCGAGGTGGAGAGAGGGGCGGACGCGCCACCGCCCATCGTCCCGGTGGTGGCACCGGTGGTCGAGGTGCCAGCCCCGCCGCAAGGGTCGACCCTGGCCCTGATTGACCTCACCCTCGATGACTCCCCTGTCGACAAGGGGAAGCAGGTGGCAAACGTCGAGGCGGCTGAGGCCGCAGATCGGGCCGGTACCTCTGCGGCGTCAGAGGGTGACCGGGTTGAGGCATCGGCCGGGTGGCCAGACTTTGCCGGGCTGGCACTCGTGCAGGCGGAGGAGGAGCTTCCGCGCTGGGGGAGGTCGACCCTCGAATTTAGGGACGCGTCCAACCCTAGCGCGGAGCCCATATTCGCGCTCGACGACAAGGATGAGGTGCACCACTGGGAGTACCTCGAGGGACTCCAGAAGCACACAATGCAATCCCTGCGTGTGGTTTCGGATGCCCTGGCACGGGGCATGTCGGAGGCCTTCGAGGTAAGCTAGATTCGGTAGTTTTTTGTTTTTCGTTTGTGCTTTATCCCTTTCCTTGGTTCTGATTTTTGGGTTTTAACCGTGGTCAGGAGCTCAAGGAGCGTTCCCACCGCAAGTCGCTCTTCATTTGTCATGAGAGCGGCGTGTGGGCGGCGCTCGCCCGTCAACGGGCTCTGGTCGAGGAGGCCAACAAGCGGCTCTCCCAACAGAGCACCGAGACGGCCGAGCTTCGCGTCGCCTACGCGGCGGTCAAGGAGGAGGCGGCACAGGTGTTGACGGTTCTTAAGTATCAATTATAACCATCAAATAAATAAAGAAAAGGACCTATATGCAAGCAACACCTAGAATTAGGGTTTGATCTAACAGAATTCCACGAGTTTTGCTGTTTATCTATTTCTGCAGGGGGTTATCAGGAAATACGGAAGAAAGGCCCACATGTCGGATTAATGACGGGATATTAACCGAACACGTAATTATCTTACATCTAGAAGATTCCAGAAGCCACGGGAACGAACGGGAGCCGTAACGGGCCAGGACACAGGGCGCCCGCCCTGTGCCCTAGGGCGCCCGCCCTGCCCCCGGGACCAATCAGGTCGAGTCTCGCGGATTATGCTCCACCGCCTTTGAGGATCAAGGAAAACCGTAGGATGAAGGTCGGTTTGATCCGACGGTCCAGATTCATCCAAAAGGGCTATATAAGCAAGGCCCCTGACCCCTGGTGGAGAAGACCCCAATTCATTATTCAGTTGCATATCTCTAGTTAGGGTTTAGAGAGAGAGGTTCCCTCTAGGGTTCCCACCTCTTAGGGCTTAGCATCCAATGTGAAAGTAGAATTAGTTCTACTAGATTGAGAGAGATAGAGTGGAGGTGTAGATCGGAGGAAGCCGGCCTGTCGGTGTCTACTCCGAGGTTGTACCTGCGGGAGCAAGTTCTTCTAACCCGAGGCTTGTTCTCAGGATTCTTCAGTATTTCGACTTCTAAATTCTAGTAAGTTCTTTGTGTTATTGTTCTTTGGTTTATGAGTTTACTTTGATCTCTTCGCGTAGAGTTTAGAGTAATCATCTCTAGCGTAAACGTGGTGTTTAAGCTAGGATACTCATAGATATCCCCTCGTCTAGCCGGACCGTGGTAGTAGCGAGGAACGTGACAATTCCGAGTTACCTTTGTATTCCATATCCCGTTAGCAGGATCGATAGGGTTTACAGGTGCGGGTTGAACATCCTTTGTGGTGTCTAGATTCCGTAAACCTCCCCAATAGAACAGTAGATCATCCTTACCAAGGTTAGAAGAAGAGTGCGGTTGTAGTCTTCTCTATACATCACTCACATCGAATCATAGTGGTTGTAGCCTAAAGGTTAGTAGTAATAGATTTGGTTAGTCAGATGCACTCTTTCTCCTAAAGGTAAAAATATAAATACGATACCTAGGATAACATCTCGGGTGAAGTGCTCACCGATATCCGTGCGCTTGCGGATCCTATTTCCTAATTGCGTTACCAAATATCAACAAGCATTTCTGGCGCCGTTGCCGGGGAGAAAGACGGTTTGCTGAGATAACCTTGAGTCTTACTACTAGCTTGTATTCATACTTTTTATTTTCTTATCTTTTTCATTCTTTCTTTTTCTTTTTACCAAAAATGGAAAACCAAGGTTCTATATCTATCTTTGATGCCGCAACACCTTCAGCAACTGACCTTTTACCATGGGAGTCATCACAGCCTATCCAAACATCCCAGTATAAGTTAAGTTCAAGGTTGATTGCGATGATTCAAAATTTATCTTTTTCGGGAAAGGAAGACGAAAACCCTTACCTTCGTATTAGAGATTTTGAGCAGACATGCGATTGTCTTCGCATTGATGGCATCTCTGATAAGACTTTACGTTGGAAGCTTTTTCCTTTTTCTTTAAGAGGAGAAGCTAGACGATGGTATAGTCAGAAGGTAAGTCAACAGCAAGGTGAATGGGGAGTTTTAAGAGCCAACTTTTGTCTAGATTTTTATTCCCTTGACCGTACTGGTGACCTTAGACTCGAAGTCCTATCTTTTAAACAAAAAGATAATGAAACTTTGGGGAAATCCTGGAAACGTTTTTCTGATCTTTTAGAATCTGGTCCAAAACTTTTGGTTGAAGACACTGTTCTTTTATTTCACTTTTTTCGAGGTCTTCAGAAAGATAATAAACAAATGCTGCATACTATGGCTAGAGGTTCTTTCTTTCGTATCCCTACTGATGAAGCTAAGGGGATCTTGAATAGAATCCTAGAAGCTGAGATGGATAATGCCCTCCATGATAAAACCTACGAAGCCGAAGTAGACACTCTGCCAAATTTTTCATCTACTTTAGCTATCCCAGGTTCTGAGCCACAAAAGGAAGAAATTCTACCATCTGATTTCATGCTAGACATAGAATCCGATCTCTTTGCCGATTTTGGAAACATTTCAAACTACTATTCTATAGACCGACCCCAAAACGGCCAATTTAGTATTTGTTTACCAAGTGAACGTCAATTGAGAGAGCTTATCTCGGTTATGAGTAGCGAATGGTTAGAGGAGTCAGAGCTTTCCTCTGAAGTAATCCGAGTGGACACACCCTCTATAACTATACGCTGTGCTTATAATTCTGATCAATTTAATGCTCTCTATAATCCTGTTGTGGGGATCAATATTATGTCCGAAGCTTTTGCACTTAATTTATTTGGAAAACTTGTTTTAACCCCCACAACAAAGGTCATAAAGGAATCTTCGGGACGATTAGTCCCCAGTCTTGGAATTATTAATGTCCTACCCTTTATGGTAGAAGGCTCCATGGTTCATTTGAACTTTTATATCTTTGATATATGGGGTTTCGACCTATTGATTGGACAACCTTTTTAGAAGACTCCTTTATGAAGGTCAAACTGGAAAGCTCTACATTTCTTTGGGAAAGGATTTCAAACTTCCAATTACAATAACTCACTCCTTGAATAATAAGACCGAGCCATATCTTTTGCCTGATCCTATGGAGGAGGTAAAGGCTGCATCTCTAGAACTTTTAGATGATCCAGACTTAGAAGAGGAAGCCCCCTTCTTCACTGAAGAAGAGGCCGAACCTTCTGAACCTGAACCCTTAGATGAGTTTGCAGAAACACCTAGACCCCCCATAGAACTCAAAACTTTACCACCCGGTCTTACCAATGCTTTCCTAAACAATAATCCAGAGTTTCCTGTGATCGTTAGTAATAAACTCACTCAGGAGCAAACTCTGCGATTAATGACCATTCTTGAAAAACACCACTCTGTTTTAGGCTACTCACTTCAAGATCTCACAGGAATCAGTCCTATGATTTGTACCCATCGTATTCCGACAGATCCTTCTGTTACACCCTCTCGAGAGCCTCAACGTAGACTTAACAACGCGATGAGAGAGGTAGTTAAAAAAGAAGTTATAAAGTTGTTGCATGCAGGGATTATATATCCTGTGCCGCATAGTGAGTGGGTAAGCCCTGTTCAAGTTGTGCCTAAAAAGGGAGGCATGACTGTTGTTACTAATGATAAGAATGAGCTAATTCCGCAACGCACCGTCACTGGGTGGCGGATGTGCATAGACTATAGAAAACTTAATAAAGCCACGAAAAATGATCATTTTCCTTTGCCTTTTATAGATGAGATGCTTGAGCGGTTAGCAAAACACTCGTTTTTCTGTTTTCTAGATGGATATTCAGGGTATCACCAGATCCCTATCCATCCTGATGATCAAAGCAAAACCACTTTTACATGCCCATATGGAACGTATGCTTATCGTAGAATGTCTTTTGGGTTATGTAATGCACCAGCTTCTTTTCAAAGATGTATGATGTCTATATTTTCTGATATGATTGAAGAGATTATGGAAGTTTTCATGGATGATTTCTTAGTTTATGGAAAAACTTTTGATAGTTGTCTTGAGAACTTAGATAAGGTTTTGCAAAGATGTGAAGAAAAGCACTTAATCCTTAATTGGGAAAAATGTCATTTTATGGTTAGAGAAGGAATAGTGCTAGGACACCTAGTGTCCGAAAGAGGTATTGAGGTAGATAGAGCTAAAATTGAAGTAATTGAACAACTACCTCCACCTGTGAATATAAAAGGAATTCGAAGTTTTCTTGGCCATGCTGGTTTTTATCGCAGATTTATAAAAGACTTTTCATTTATTGCGAGACCACTTACTCTTTTGCTAGCCAAGGATGCTCCTTTCGAATTTGATGATGCATGTCTAAATTCTTTCAATTTATTAAAGCAAGCACTCATCTCTGCACCAATCATTCAACCCCCTGATTGGTCGTTGCCTTTTGAAATTATGTATGATGCTAGTGATTATGCTGTGGGGGCAGTTTTTGGACAAACTAAAGATAAAAAGCATCATGCAATTGCTTATGCAAGTAAAACTTTGACAGGAGCTCAACTTAATTATGCAACCACTGAAAAAGAGCTTCTGGCTGTTGTTTTTGCCATTGATAAATCTAGATCTTATTTAGTTGGAGCTAAGATAATTGTTTACACTGATCATGCTGCACTAAAATATTTGCTCACTAAGAAAGATGCTAAACCTCGCTTAATTAGATGGATTTTATTACTCCAAAAATTTGACTTAGAAATAAAAGATAAAAAGAGAGTAGAAAATTCTGTTGCTGATCACTTGTCTAAAATGTACTTTAAGAATTCACAGGAACCCCCCATTAATGACTCACTCCGGGACGACATGCTTTACGGGATTAACAGATCTGACCCCTGGTATGCAGATATTGTTAATTTTATGGTTTCAGGTTATGTACCACCCGGAGCAAACAAGAAGAAGCTTATTCAGGAAAGTCGTTCACATATATGGGATGAGCCATATCTCTTCCGAGTATGCGCTGATGGCCTACTTAGAAGATGTGTGACCACTGAGGAAGGATTGAAGATCATCGACAGATGTCACTCATCACCATACGGAGGTCACTATGGAGCATTCCGTACACATTCAAAGATCTAGCAATGTGGATTCTACTGGCCTACGATGTACGATGACACGAAGCAATATATCAGAAGATGTAGGCCATGTCAAAGGCACGGAAACATAAATACAAGGGATGCCATGCCACTCACCAACAACCTTCAGATTGAACTCTTTGATGTCTGGGGAATAGACTACATGGGTCCATTTCCCCCATCTAAGAAGTGTGAGTTCATCTTGGTGGCGGTTGATTACGTCTCCAAGTGGGTAGAGGCACTACCTTGCAAACATGCCGACAATATCAGTTCGAAGAGGATGTTTGAGGAAATCATATTTCCAAGATTTGGAGTCCCCAGGATAGTGATAAGTGATGGAGGATCACACTTCATTGACAAGCGCTTCGAGCACTATCTATCAAGACATGGAATCCGTCACAACGTCGCTACTCCCTATCATCTTCAGACAAGTGGCCAAGCAGAGACTTCTAACAAGCAAATCAAGAACATTCTTCAGAAGACGGTGAACGAGATGGGAACGGCATGGAAGGACAAGTTACCCGATGCACTCTGGGCTTACCGGACAGCATACAAGACCCCAATTGGAATGTCTCCATACCAATTGGTGTACGGAAAGACTTGTCACCTACCTGTTGAACTTGAGTTCAAGGCACACTGGGCCATAAAAAGATGGAATATGGACCTAGATATCGCCGGAAAACATAGAAGAATGCAATTATCGGAGTTAGAAGAATGGCGGGAGAAAGCATATCACAATTCAAAGATCTACAAAGAAAGAGTCAAGAGATGGCATGACAAGAGGATCAAGAAGAAGGAGTTCTCACCCGGAGATAAGGTATTACTTTTTAATTCCAGGGTGAAGCTTTTCGGGCATGGAAAGCTCCGGAGCAAATGGGAAGGACCATTCAAGGTAATTCATTCATCATCCCACGGAGCTATCACACTTCAAAATGACGAAGGTACGTTATTCAAGAAAACAAGTATGGGGGAGATTCCCTGACATGTCACATACACTTCGATCGCACCACTCCATGAACCAGGTACACACTCTGCACACTTTTATTACACACTTACACACTCACCTTAGTTTGTGCAGAATTTTATCTCTCTAAACATGATAAATTAAAAGGATAAAAATGCTTATAATCATGATCAATCTCACTCTGTGATATTTCCTGGAAACCTGCAATTATTAAAATTATTTCAAAACCCTGTGTTGCTAAAAGTCATTGTGGAATAAGAGATGGTAAGGGTATGAGTACCTTATTCTTAGTATCTTTATTGCTTGGAGAATTTATTTTAAAAATCTCAAAATTATAGCTACCATCCTCAAGTTTTATATGCCTGCTAAACATGAAAATATTAATTAAAGCTATCTGCTTTGTATTGAGTTTGTTCAAAACAAGTTAGACCCTTGTTGAGAGATTTATCATACTCCTAAGATCAAGACATTTTTATTCAGAAAGATTCACTCTTCCGAAGTATTATTGCGTTAGAGGCATGGGCTATGCAAAATTATGAATATATCGAGGAAATAAAAAGGAGCAAGTGCTCGATAACCTCGTGGAAAAAAATGGACAAGTGTCCGGCAGTAGAATTAGGGGTACCTCGGTATCCACCCAAAATGAAAAAAAGAGATATGATAAAAATATGATGGAAAGAAAATGATAGCCCATGGTCCCTCTAATAAGCAATATGCCAGTAAGAGTGACAAGTTTTTAATTTTCAAAATCTTTGATCTAAGAGTATGGCATTCTTCTCCTCGGATCCGGTTTTGACCATACAATAAATACAAGGTATGTATGCTTAAAGAATTATTTTTGCAAAATCAAAACAGCCTTAGAGAGAAATATAAAAGATAATGAGTGATTCTGAGGGTACCTATGAGGATAAAGGTATGCTAAGTTTTTCTTTTCAAAAATATGTAAAAACTCCAAGTGATAGGGATTAAGAAGAAGAAAGGCTCTTTACTCTGACCATATATTTCCCTGACTATAAGTGCACAGTGGATTTTTACAACACCCTGCAGGTATGAAAGAATGTTTCAACCCCAGATGTTTTATTAACCAACCTTTTCTCGAGGACGAGTAAAAGCCTAAGTATGGGGGTGTTTGTTGACGGTTCTTAAGTATCAATTATAACCATCAAATAAATAAAGAAAAGGACCTATATGCAAGCAACACCTAGAATTAGGGTTTGATCTAACAGAATTCCACGAGTTTTGCTGTTTATCTATTTCTGCAGGGGGTTATCAAGAAATACGGAAGAAAGGCCCACATGTCGGATTAATGACGGGATATTAACCGAACACGTAATTATCTTACATCTAGAAGATTCCAGAAGCCACGGGAACGAACGGGAGCCGTAACGGGCCAGGACACAGGGCGCCCGCCCTGTGCCCTAGGGCGCCCGCCCTGCCCCCGGGACCAATCAGGTCGAGTCTCGCGGATTATGCTCCACCGCCTTTGAGGATCAAGGAAAACCGTAGGATGAAGGTCGGTTTGATCTGACGGTCCAGATTCATCCAAAAGGGCTATATAAGCAAGGCCCTTGACCCCTGGTGGAGAAGACCCCAATTCATTATTCAGTTGCATATCTCTAGTTAGGGTTTAGAGAGAGAGGTTCCCTCTAGGGTTCCCACCTCTTAGGGCTTAGCATCCAATGTGAAAGTAGAATTAGTTCTACTAGATTGAGAGAGATAGAGTGGAGGTGTAGATCGGAGGAAGCCGGCCTGTCGGTGTCTACTCCGAGGTTGTACCTGCGGGAGCAAGTTCTTCTAACCCGAGGCTTGTTCTCAGGATTCTTCAGTATTTCGACTTCTAAATTCTAGTAAGTTCTTTGTGTTATTGTTCTTTGGTTTATGAGTTTACTTTGATCTCTTCGCGTAGAGTTTAGAGTAATCATCTCTAGCGTAAACGTGGTGTTTAAGCTAGGATACTCATAGATATCCCCTCGTCTAGCCGGACCGTGGTAGTAGCGAGGAACGTGACAATTCCGAGTTACCTTTGTATTCCATATCCCGTTAGCAGGATCGATAGGGTTTACAGGTGCGGGTTGAACATCCTTTGTGGTGTCTAGATTCCGTAAACCTCCCCAATAGAACAGTAGATCATCCTTACCAAGGTTAGAAGAAGAGTGCGGTTGTAGTCTTCTCTATACATCACTCACATCGAATCATAGTGGTTGTAGCCTAAAGGTTAATAGTAATAGATTTGGTTAGTCAGATGCACTCTTTCTCCTAAAGGTAAAAATATAAATACGATACCCAGGATAACATCTCGGGTGAAGTGCTCACCGATATCCGTGCGCTTGCGGATCCTATTTCCTAATTGCGTTACCAAATATCAACAACAGGCCCGGGCGGCCGAGGCTATGGCACGTGAAGATGCGACAAGGGCCCAGGAGGAGGCTGCCAAAGCCCGTGAGGACCTCGCGCACTGCTGGCACGTGTGAAAGAGCTCGAGGAGGACATCGCCTTGGTTGGTCGCCAACGCGATGCCCTCAACACCCAAGTCGGGGTGGCGTCCGCCCGCATCAGAACCTTGGAGAGCGAGGTTGTGACATTGTCAGGGGCGTTCCGAGAGAGGGATGAGGCTCTCTCGGGCGCTGGCCGGGAGGTCGAGATGCTGAGGGCGGCGCTCCACGACAGGGACGAGGCTCTCCGATCGTCTGAGAAGACGTGCGAGGAGCTGCGCAACGAGGTCGTGGGTTGGCAAACCCATTCTGAGGGTAAGCTTTTGTCGTACAGTGGCCTTGGTGTTGAGGTCCCAGGCTTGTGCTAACTTGATGCTTGTGTTGAAGAGTTGGAGAAGGAGAAGCAGGCGGCTCAGGCGACGGCCACCTCGTTCCAGAACCTTTTCAAGGCCGAGACCCACCGAACTCAGCTGCTTCAGGGCGCCATCTCCTCCGTATGCGATGGCCTGGGGGTCGAGCCCGACGCCGACACTGAGGAGGACGCCCCGGGGAACTCCTTTGTTCACCGGATGGTGGCGTTGGGCCGCCTTTTTTGTGAGAGGGTACGAGGCGGACTGCATCACGGCGTGAAGAGGGCTCTGGCTGTCATTCGGTCTAGATTTGTGTATGACATGGAGCTCGTCACTGATGGCTTCATCACGGATCCGGATCGAACGGATGAGGATAATGAAACCGCCTGCCTGGGCCTAATCGAAGCCGCTGAGGAGCCTGGAAGTCGCCTGGCCAAGCTCTTTGAGGTCGAGGTGGTTCCTCCTGCTGACGACGAGGGCCTGTGAGTCGAATCTGGGCATGGAGGCCCATGTAATAAGTTAGTGTCTGTAACTTTGGTCGTGGTGGCCTCGGAGGCCTTGGAACGCTCGAATGTAAACTTGTACTGATCGTTAAGTTTTGTTCGAGTTTTTTCTTCCCTTTATCGCTTGAATCACGTTCTCGTATAATTTACTTAGTGCGCGGTCGTGCCCCTTGGCATAAGGGAGCAAGTGGAGGTACCGTAGCCTTGGAGGCGTAAGTGATCTCGCGGCTCGACTGCCCTCGAGCTTTAGGGTGCGTTTGCGGCCTTGCAGATCGTGTAAGAACTTGATTTGAACCGACCGGGGATGTACTCTTTTTCAAAGTTATGAACCGTTACTAGGTCTACTTAGCGCGCGGCCGCACCCCTAGGCCGAACGGGGATCTCACGGCTCGACGGCCCTTTGAGCCTTAGGGTGTTCTCGCGGCGTTGTCGACTTAAGTGGCAGTTCTCTTTTTTGAAAAAAGAGTATGAGTTTTTTCGGGGACAGGGGGTTCCCCCCTTGTAGCCCCCGAGGGAGGGTCGATTCTGAGAAAACAGAGTCGATCCTTCCTGGTTGTTATGAAAACAAAGCTTTGAACACTGCAGTATTCTTTATTGCTGAGATTGAAAAGAATTTACAGAGCCTCGAGGCTTTTTAAGGGAAAAAGCGACGTAGCTGTTCAATGTTCCAAGCGTTGGTGAAGATTTCGCCCTTTTCGTTCGATAGCTTGTAGGTGCCGGGCTTCAACACTTCTGTGATGATGTATGGCCCTTCCCACGGTGGCATGAGCTTGTGTCGTCCCTTGGTGTTCTGGCTTCGCCGTAGCACCAGGTCACCAACGTTGAGGTCGCGCCTATGGACGTGTCTATCGTGGTAGCGTCAGAGACTCTATTGATACCTGGCAGAATGCAACAAAGCCACATCGCTGGCTTCCTTGAGCTGGTCGAGGGCGTCCTCTCTTGTAGCGTCGTTATTTCTTTCGTTGTAGGCCTTCAACCTCGGGGATCCGTATTCTACATTAGTTGGGAGCATAGCCTCAGATCCGTAGACTAAGAAGAACGGAGTGAACCCCGTGGCTCGACTCGGCGTTGTTCTTAGTCTCCACAGGATCGAGGGAAGCTCGGCAGCCCATTTCTTGCCATGTTTGTTTAGCTTGTCAAAGATTCTGGGTTTCAGGCCTTGTAGGACCATGCCGTTGGCACATTCTACTTGGCCATTTGTTTTTGGATGAGCTACGGCCGACCAGAGCACACGAATATGGTGGTTGTCACAGAAATCCAAAAAAATTTACCAGTGAACTGGGTGCCATTATCCGTGATGATGCAGTTGGGAACCCCAAAGTGGTGGACGATGTTGGTAAAAAAGAGCACAACTTGCTCGGACCTGATGTTGGTGATAGGACGAGTCTCGATCCACTTGGAAAATTTGTCAATGGCGACGAGCAAGTGGGTGAAGCCCCCAATTGTCCTTTTTAGGGGTCCGACTAGGTCGAGCCCCCAAGCAGCGAACGACCACGTGATGGGGATAGTTTGCAGGGCGTGAGCCGGGAGATGGGTCTGTCTCGCATAGTACTGGCAGCCTTTGCAGGAGCGTACTAGCTTGACAGCGTCGGAGACTGTGGTCGGCCAATAGAAACCTTGTCAGAAAGCGTTTCCGACGAGGGTTCGAGGCGCTGCGTGATGACCACAAGCCCCCGAGTGCAGATCATTGAGCAGGTTTCTGCCTTCCTCATTTGTGATACAGCATTGGAGGACGCCAGTAGGGCTGCGGCGATACAGCTCCCTACTATCGCCAAATATCACAAAGGACTTGGCCCGGCGAGCGATCCGTCAAGCCTCGATCTTATCCGAGGGGAGGTCCCCTCGAATGAGATGGTCGAGGTACGGAATACGCCAGTCAGGCTTAGGGTTGGATGGTGGGGTCGAGCCTTCCACCTGCATGGCCTCAGCCCCGGTCGAGGGGGCTTCTGCCTCAGGTGGGGGGTCGAGTGACGGCCTGTCGACCCCTTCGTCCATCCTGATGTTAACAGACGGTTGGCGGAGATCTCTCGCGAAAACGTCTGGTGGAACCGTAGTTCGACTGGACGTGATTTTTGCGAGTTCATCGGCAGCCTCATTGTACCTGCGTGCGATGTGGTTGAGCTCGAGGCTGTGAAACTTGTCCTCAAGGTGCCGTACCTCTTCACAGTAGGCCTCCATCTTGGGATCACAACAGCTTGAGCTCTTCATGACCTGGTCGATTACGAGCTGAGAGTCGCCTCAAACATCGAGGTGTCGGACCCCTAGTTCGATGGCAATTCGCAAGCCCATGATGAGTGCCTCGTATTCGGCGACGTTGTTGGGGGCAGGAAAATAAAGCCGGACCATATAGCGCATGTGGACTCCGAGGGGTGAGATGAAGAGCAAACCCGCGCCTACCCCTGTTTTCATCAGCGACCCGTCGAAGTACATGGTCCAAAGCTCAGCCTGGAGCTGAACTGGAGGAAGTTGAGTGTCGGTCCACTCCGCCAGGAAATATGCTAGTACTTGGGATTTGATGGCCTTGCGCGGCGCATAAGAGAGGGTCTCGCCCATGAGCTCGACCGCCCACTTGGCTATCCTACCCGAGGCTTCCTGGTTCTGGGCTATCTCTCCCAGAGGGAAAGAAGAAACCACAGTCACCGGGTGGCCCTCGAAATAGTGATGGAGTTTGCGCCGCGTTAAGACGATGGCGTACAACAGCTTTTGAATCTACGGGCAGCGAACCTTGGTTTCCGAGAGCACCTCGCTAATGAAGTAGACCGATCTCTGGACGAGCAAGGTATGTCCTTCCTCTGCCCTGTCGACAACTAAGACCGCGCTGACTACTTGTGTCGTCGCGGTGACATAAAGTAGGAGCGGTTCCCCTGGGGTCGAAGGGACGAGGATCGGTGAGTTAGAGAGTGCAGCTTTGAGCTTTGCAAGAGCTTCCTCGGCCTCGAGGGTCCACGAGAAGTGTTCCGATTTCTTTAGGAGACGATACAGTGGGAGTGCTTTTTTGCCGAGGCGCAAAATGAAGCGACTGAGGGCTGCTAGGCAGCCCGTGACCCTCTGCACGTCCTTCAGATCTCGGATAGGGCCCATCTTGGTTATTGTGGTGATCTTTTCCGGGTTGGCCTCGATGCCACGCTCAGAAACGATGAACCCTAGAAGCATGCCTCGAGGAACACCGAAAACACATTTCTTGGGGTTGAGCTTGATGTTCTTTGCCCGGAGGCATTTGAACGCGATGTTGAGGTCGTTTATCAAATTATCGGCCTTTTTGGTTTTGATAACGATATCATCGACGTAAACCTCGACGGTTGGTCCGATGTGTTCCCCAAAAACGTGTTGCATGCATCGCTGGTACGTAGCCCCTGCGTTCTAGAGACCGAAGGGCGTAGTGACGTAGCAAACTAGCAATACATGCCAAATGGGGTGATGAACGAAGTCACGAGCTGGTCGGACTCCTTCATTTTGATCTGGTGGTAGCCGGAATATGCATCTAAGAATGAAAGAGTTTCACATCCCGTAGTGGAATCAACGATTTGATCAATGCGTGGCAAGGGAAAAGGAACTTTTGGACATGCTTTATTTAAACTAGTGTAGTCTACACACATCCTCCACTTCCCACTCTTTTTCTTAACTAATACAGGATTAGCTAACCACTCGGGATGATGAACCTCCTTGATAAATCCGACCTCCAGCAGTTTATGTATCTCCTCACCGATGACCTTGCGCTTCTCCTCGTCAAAGCGGCGCAAGCGTTGCTTCACCGGTTTGGAGCCGGCTCGGATCTCCAAGGCATGCTCGACGACTCCCCTGGGTATGCCCGGCATATCCGAGGGACTCCACGCAAAGATGTCGACGTTTGTGTGGAGAAAGTCGACGAGCATTGTTTCCTATTTGGGATCGAGGGTGGCGCTGATGCTCAGTGTCTTTCCCTTTGGATTGGGGGGGTCAAGGGGCACGAGCTTGACGTCTTCTACAGGCTCGAAGCTGCCGGTGTGGCGCTTGGGGTCGGGGATCTCATTGGCCAGACCGTCGAGGTCCGCCGCCATGGTTGCCAACTCCAAGACGGCTTCTCCGTGCTCGACGCACTTGACATCACACTCGTAGGCGTGCTTGTATGAGGGCCCGACAGTTATGACACCATTGGGGCCTGGCATTTTGAGCTTGAGGTAGGTGTAGTTCAGGACCGCCATGAACCGGGCATAACATGGGCGCCCAAGGATGGCATGGTACTTTCCACGGAATCCGACCACTTCGAAAGTGAGAGTTTCCTTTCTAAAGTTGGTGGGAGTGCCAAAACAGACAGGCAGGTCGACCGGGCCGACAGGTTCTGCTCGCTTTCCTGGCACGACTCCATGGAAGCCCCCGATGCTGGGTTGGAGGCGCGTCCTCTCGATCCCTAGGAGGTCGAGGGTCTGAGCATACATGATGTTAAGGCTGCTACCGCCATCCATGAGCACCTTGGTGAGGCGTGTGTTGGCGATAATGGGATCGACAACAAGCGGGTAGACCCCGGGGTTGGGGACGTAGTCTGGGTGATCATCACGGTCGAAAGTGATGGCCACCTCGGACCAGTCAAGAAAGAGGGGGGTTGCCGGCTGCACGGAGAAGACCTCTCGACGTTCTCGCTTGCGCTGGCGCACCGAGAGGCGTGTCGAGGGTCCTCCGTATATCATGAAGTAGTTGTGGATCTCGGGGAACCCCTCGTCCTTGTCGTCACCCTTGGGATCTTCCTTCTTGTCGTCTTTCTTGACGCCTATGCCTTCAAAATATCTTTGGAGCATGTGGCAGTCCTCGAGGTTGTGGTTCGTGGCCCCCTTGTGGTAGGGACACGACTCTTTGAGCATTTTGTCGAAGATGCCCCCGCCGGGGGCCCTCGAGGTTTCTTGCGATCAGCAGCAGCGACAAGGTCATCGGCCGGGGCCTCGAGCTTGCCCTGCTGGTTCTTCTTCTTCTTCCTGTTGTTCCTTTTTGAGCCCCGACTGGAGCTCGCGGGATCGTCCACCTTGTGCTTCCCCTTGTCCTGATCACCACCAAAGATGGCACCAACTCCTCCTCGCCGGCGGCGAAGTTGGTGATGATGTCCATCAAACCGTTGGCAGTGATGGGGGTGTTGCGGCCCAGCTCTCGGACCAACTCTTTGCAGGTGGTGCCAGAGAGGAAGGCCATGATCATGTCGGAGTCGGTGATGTTGGGGAGCTCAATGCGTTGCTTGGAGAAACGTTGGATGTAATCCCAGAGGGATTCACCCGGCTTCTGCTTGCAGCTTCGGAGGTCCCACGAGTTGCCGGGGTGCACGTAGGTTCCCTTGAAGTTCCCCTCGAACACTCTCACAAGGTCATCCCAGTCGTGGATTTGTCGAGGTGGGAAATCCTCGAGCCAGGCTCGAGCGGTGTCCAACAGGAACAGGGGGAGTTGCTGGATGATGACCCGGTCGTCGGTGGCCCCACCCAACTGACATGCCAAGCGGAAATCAGCGAGCCAAAGTTCGGGTTTAGTCGTGTCGTTGTACTTGGTAAGAGTCGTGGTGGGGTGAAATCGAGCCGGGAGTATTGTTTCACGAATGGCCTTGCTAAAGACCCGGGGACCCGGTGGCTCGGGTGAAGGGCTTCGATCTTTCGAGCTGTCGTAGCGCCCGCCTCTGTGCACATGGTAGCCTCGAGCCACACCGTCACCGTGTTTGCGCGTGTGGCGCTCGACGATGTTGCCACGGGTGTCTCGAGGTTCACGGTCATCGGTGATGTGCTCTGGGACAGGGGTCGCCTTGTTCCATTGGGCGTGCTCGGGATGAAACGAGGCCTCTCTCTCCTGTCGAGAGGGCTCGGCAGGCTGCTCCGAGGCAGGCCCGCGTCGCCTCGAGGCAGAACTCTCGGCCTGCTGCATAGCAGCGGTCTCGAGGAGTCCTAGGATTTCATCTCGGGCTCAACGAGCATCAGGGTTCGATGGCTCGGGCATGTTACGAAGGAGCATGGCGGCGACGACCACATTCTGGCTGGCTCGACCGAAAACCGGGGGGTCGACCGCCCGATCCTCGACGATGCGACGATTGACGTCGCGAGCTCTTTCTCGAGCTCCACCGCCATGTGCGCGTGCTGTGCGCTCTTGCTCGAGGGTTCACTGTAGTAGACGTAGGTTTTCTTGTTCCTCGCCGAGCGTGTCCTGCAACTCGCGGATTTGCTCGAGCTGCATTCCTTGATCCGCAAGGAATTGAGCCTCATCCCGCTCGGTAGGGAGCTCGACATGAGGTGGCGTGTTCCTTCCTTCAACGGGTGCCTCGTCCTCCGAATCCAACGCGCTTACTCCATCGATGTTGAAGCACTCACGGGTCCGGTCGTAGGTGTCATCGGCAGAGTCGGAGTCTGGAGTGCCGAAGTAGTAGTACGATGGGTGCATGTGAGGTCATCTGTCTCTAGGGTCATAACGTCGAGAAGCAGTCGCACGGGGCTCCGTTTCTGGGCTCTCCGTAGAGTCCAGGTACTCTGAAGCCGGCGTGGATGCAACAAGGTCGAGAGTGGAGTGTAGATGGTGTCCGGGGAGTTCCTCGTAAGCACTCATGCTGGTGCTTACAGAGGAAGCGTACGCCCGGGCAACCGAGTCTAGCCCAAACGGAAATGCTGATGAAAGCGTCGTTCCTTGTGCCGGTGTAGTCGGACCGGGTGGTGGTGGCGTCACACCGGGCGGTAGAGCGGTGGAACTCCCTGTCGGCATCTTACCCTCAGCCAAGCTCACCCTACACAGATCCTCAGTGAGGAAATCCGTGTTGGCGTCCGACTGAGAGGCGCCGGATCGGGGAATCCCATCATCCTCCGCGAGGCGATGACGGTGGTTGCGCCGGGCTCGTCATCGTCTGGCGGCTCGTGCCTGACGAGAGCGACGGTACCGGCGCAGCGCTCCCCCGGGCTAGGAGAGCTCGTGGTCCTCGTCGGTCGGGTGCCTGGGCGGGAGGAGGACCATGTCGTAGCCGTGGCCAAGCGACATGAACTCCAAACTCCCAAACCAGATCACCGTGGCCAACGGGAGCGGGCGTTCGGGGTCAGCCATCCAGAAAAATGGCGGGAAAACGATGTTGGCACGCAGCTTCCCCCTACCTGGCGCGCCAACTGTCGGCGTTCGGTCCTGCGGGGGTCCTAAGCCAACGAGTGAGTGCTGCGTGTCCCTAATCTGGATGGTGATGCAAGGAGAATACACGGGGATTTATCCTGATTCGAGCAAAAGAAGGCCCTACGTCCAGCGGGGAGGGAGGAGTATTGTATTTCCTTGCACCGAAGTGCTTGCGTAGGGGTTACAAGCTGTGAGAGAGGGGACCGAGCCCAAGTCTCAAAGGAAAAGTCAGAGTACAAGGGTGATTGCTTGGGATGTTGATCGATGGGTGGTGTGCATTTGTTTGTTTGTTGGTTGGTTCGTTGTTGCCTTCGTTGCCCCTTGTAGAGCCCTGGCCTGTCCTTTTATAGGGTAAGAGGAGGCCGGGACGCCGGGGTGCCTTAAGGTGAAGTTTTGTCGATCCTTGTAGAGGTGGCTGTAGCAACGTGCCCCAGGAATGGCCGGCCATCCCTGGACACCATGGTGACGTCAGGGACGAGATGGGGAAAAGACCTTGAGTCCTGTGCCACGTCGGCCTTTCTTCCCTGCTGACCAGTGGTGGGTCGAGGCTGGGTCGAGGCCGGGTCGAGGATGGGTCGACGACAGGCGGATAAGGCCGAATCCCCGAGATCGTGGGGTACAGACCTTGTCGTATCTTCCCTTGAGGGTGAACAGTGGCAAAACAGTGTGCGGTATGGTGTGCATAGTGACAGGTTTTCGCCTCCCATCCCGGGATGGGCAGTAAAAAGTGAGACCTGACACCGGCATTGCTTCCACGTCGGTCACAGTTGTAGCCATGACGGTAGGAGGTAGTAGGTAGTCGCATTAAATGTTCTGACTTTTGCCTCAGAGCAGGTGAATAAGATGGGTCGAGTGATCCGACCCGGGGTCGTGCGAGTCGGAGGGTCGCCGATAGTCGAGATGCCCTATCGAACGGGGCTCGTACGAGTCGTGACGCGGTCGAGGCGTCCCGTCGAGGGTGCCTTGTACGAGTCGGAGTCGGAACGTAGTTGAGGCGTCCCGTCGAGCCGGCCTCGTGCGAGTCGGAACGCAGTCGAGGTATCTCGTCCGCTGTTATGGCTCTGTTTTGTTTGTCTTAATCGTTGATTGTGGGTACCCGTAGTTTGTAGGTACCGACAGTAAACATGCAATTATTTTGGGACGGAGGGAGTAGATGATACTCACTGCAAAATCTAGATGATACTTACCGCAAAGTTTAAGGTCCACCGTTGCATTTTACTCATCCTTTTTAGGTGTGGAGTTGCTTCAATGTTTTGCAGTGACCTGGCACTGATCACGCTTGATTGTTGCCACTAGGCACACAAACTATGCTGCAGAGTTGGACTTCAAAATGTGATTAAATGCTACAAACCAGTTGGTATTTCTACACCACTAGGAAAACAGACACATGGTGTTAAGCTTACATAATTAATAAGTAGTTTTTTTTTTGCGAACAATAATTAATAGTAAGTAGTTAAAAAAATATTCTGAGTCAAGTAGAGAACTGAACTATTGCCTAAGACCGTCTGCACCGCATACGGTAAATGCAACCTGTACCTGTCCACATCGGCATATAGGGGATCAAATAGCTGCAGCGGGTACTCTATATGTATCTGTAAACAACATCGGTCCGCTACATTTGGCGCTGTACAGGACACCCTTTACCGGGCGGCATGCGGCAGATGAGAGAGAGGGAGAGAGCAGCTGCAGGTGAAAGAGACTGTGCACCTAGGAAAGCGTGTCCAACCCTTTTTTATATAAAAAAATGTTATAACTCACAAACCAAAACACCAAATTAAATTCTGATTACACCATTAAATTCGTGACAATAAATTCTTCATTACAAGATGTGACATGGATATATTTAGATAAAGTGACAAGTGGGCCCCACAGTGGATAGAGGATGATATAGAGGATGGATGGATGCGGGAAAACTGTATATTTTGTGATGATTAGGATGGAATATTTCTTTTAGAGGATGAATATAGAGGTCCATGAGTGCGGATAGTCTAAGATCTGATTCATCTTCTATTGAACACAGATTCTTCGGACGAAAATTAAGTTGCATTGGGAAACAGCAAGCCATGCTCAATGCACATGGAAGTTTCAGTTATTTCTATAGACATGAGAAACAACCAACCCAAGTTCAAAATTCAAATAAACTAATGTGTATCATAGGCGTCAATCTTTCACTTCCGTACATCCACTTCAATGAACAAAGTTGTAATCTTGAGCACGTTGTTTCTGCCAGGGACAACTCAGTGGAGGTGAGGTGCCAGTTGCAACTTGCAAGCAGTTTAAGTTCTTTATCTGAACAAGTATGAAAATGTCTTTGATCAACAGCAGCAGAGGGGGACTAGATAGAGGAAAAGGGGTAGCAGTGAAAACTTGTTTCTCGTATTCATTCATTCAATCATCCGTCCATCAAAAAATGATAGAAATTATGAGATTAATGTAATTTGACGTAAAATACTCCAACTCGATCCTAACGGTATGCCTACCTTATGTCCAAAAGAATTTGACTCCAGCAACCCATTCAAAACGAAATCAAGTGTGGCCGTGGGGAAGCACGAGTACCGTGCTCGATCACACAAATGGCAACAACCCACGAGTCTCTCACCACTGGAGAATCATCAAGCACCCTGCGGCAGCGAGCAGCAAGGAACTGGCGACGCCGACGGCGCCAGTGCCGTGGGCGGCGCTCGTCGAGTCACCGTTGCCGCCGGCCAGCCCGCCTGCTTTGCCGGCCGCCGGGCTGGGGGCATCGGACGCCCCGGACTCCGGCGCGGGCGCCGGCGCGGGAGCTAGCGGCGGGTCCTTGCTGAACAGCTGCAAGGGCAGGAGCACCTTGTTGAGCGCGTAGATGGCGACGGGCTTGGTGGCGTACACGCTGCTGGCGATCTTGGGCCTGGACCACATGGACTGCACGTAGATGCTGCCCATGTCGTCGGTGAGGTTGAGGTTGTAGGGCGGCCCCGCGAAGGTGCTCACTGGGTTGAGCGAGCTCAGGTTCTTGAACTCGGCCAGGGAGTAGAACTTGGGGAACGCGTGGTACAGGAGCAGCGTCTTGAGCTGGTCCGAGGTGAGGTTGGAGAAGGTGGACTTCTTGAGCGCCGCGAACGCCGAGTCCTTGGGCACGAAGATGGTGATGCCCACTTTGGTGTTGTTGGCCTGCCCCTGGAAGGTCTCGATCACGTTGGTCTTCTCCAGGTAGTTGAGGAACGTGTGGAACGGCCCGGCCACGCTCAGTAGCTCCGCGAGGTCCACGTAGCGCGGCGCCGGCGCCGGCGCCGGGGTCGGCGACAGTGACACGGGCGCCGGCGCTGGCGGGCTGCTCTTCTGAGCCAATACCGGGGCGGAGAAGAGGACGGCCAGTACAGCCGTGGCAAGAATTGCAGCTTTGGACCCCATCATGCAATCGCAACGTCTGGCGCACCTCTCTTCTATAGCTTCTGTAATGCAAGCCCCTGACGGGATCACGCAGAAAGCATAGTTAGCCAATTTGATCTGGTTCATTGATCAAGGCTGAGAGTTTTTTTATAAAAAAAAAGGAAAAAAAGAAAAAAAAACTGGTGGTTGTGTGTCGTTGTAAAAAACAAAGTTACCTCGCTTGATCAAAATGTCCAAATGTATGCTCATATTTTTGCGTTCAAATCAATACTATTATGGAATTGTACCGTTACTGATCTACTACGTAAGAGTACTAGGAGGATGTATTGAACATTTGGTTATTGATTCACTCGCTATCACTAGGAAAAAGAATAACTTTGGATACAAGATGCATCACTGGATCTGCTAGCTTGTCTAGACGGCACGTTATTGGGCGCTACTGCCAACCAAATCATGATACGGACAGGGGATACAACAATTGCTTGAACAAAAAGGCAAAGGGGGAAAAAAAGAACTTTCAGATCTCAAACCAATACAAAAAGGGCAAAGAACCAACCAACTACCTAGATCCTTATTAAAAAAAACAGCTATCTAGACGAGCACTCAAGAGCTTAGCCTACACGATCTTCGCTTCGACTTAAAGTCTAAAGATTAAGAACTACAATCGTCTGCTAGATAACATAAAACTCTCATGTTCCCGAGATCATGTACCGACACGGCGAAAAGTTACACGAGCATCACAATGCATGTAGAGTTGGTAATTCTCAAGCTGACAATTGCATGCGACTGACGAAAAGAACATCATGATCAGGTAGTACAATGCCTTGCAAATGCAGGAGAACAAGAGAAAATCCAAGGGAGGAGCAAACCTGATGGAGCAGAGCAGGGACGAGGGGACGAGAGAAGAAGAGAGGGTGGAAGCTCGCAGGAGCGCTGGGTAGAGGTGGGGTGCTATATAAAACCGTGGTGTTCTTTGTCGGGCGGGAGAAAATATATTATAAAATAAATAAAAATATTGAGATGTTCGTAGGGGTGGCAGCTGTTGCGGGCGGGGGCAAGTAGTTGGTGCCTGCGCGCTCTCAGCGAAGAAGGTGCGTGCTGATTGCTGAATGCTGGCCAGGTATCAGCTTAGCTTCGCTTTTCTGCTGCCTGTCCTGGGCCTTTCTGTTCCGTTCTTGAGTAAATCGCACTGCTCCATTAGTGGTAGTAGGACAATTAGACCCCATTTCAGAAAATAATTTGCAATAATTAGTGGTAGCAGTGCAATTAGAAGCCCATCTCAGAAAGTACTGCATTTCAGACCCGATCATTGTGTTGTGTGTGGGGTGTTTTGCTGAAAACATGCACTGCTTGCTTTTCTGACAAACTGTTTTCAGTGCTTGTTAATTTTGTTAAGGTTATGTACCATCTGACCAATAGGATACCGCGCTTCAGTTTTATTGTAAGGTCAATTGCAAACTGTCACCTGGCTGCATGAAGGGCTTCTGACTTTTTTTGGAATCCAGTTGCGCACTCTGCGCTTTTAAACTCGTCCTGTGCAAGGCCACAAGAAGTATGAGAACTGTAAACTTGTTTATTCGATGTCTGACATCGAGATCCGTTAGACTCAAACTGGTTTCTAGTACATCTTTGTTAGAAAAAAGGCCATAGGGAAAACAGGATTGCAATGTGGTAACAGTGTGCTCGCTCTAAGCACAGAGATTCCTACTCTGCCAAAAACGAATGCAGAGAGATCAGATTCCTTTCAGGATATAGGTATCAACATTTCATATGAGCATTTTAGGGCAAAGGCGGTGTTTAATTCCTGAGGTGAAAAATTTTGGGGTGTCACATCGGATGTTTCATGGGATGTCGGAAGAGGTGTTCGGATATTGATAAAAAAAACTAATTACATGACTCGCCTAGAAACCGCGAGACGAATTTATTGTCAAATCATGAACTAATTAGGTTTAAAAAATTCGTCTTGCAAATTTATCGCAATATGTGTAATTAGTTATTTTTTCGTCTATATTTAATATTCTATGCATGTATCCAAATATCTGATGTGACGGGGTGAAAAATTTTGGAGGAGGAACTAAGCAAGGCCTAAAGAAATTCTGATTTGAATCACTATTGGTCTCTGATCTGGAGTCTAGACCACATGTATAATATAATAACTACAAAAGTCAGTAGCAGATCAGCAGTGGTTAGTGGTTACTAAGGCTTTTCATGGAAGACTTCAAGTCAGCTTAGTGCATCGGTGCGGTTAATAATCCTGACAGTGTAACCAATGCTCCTTTTTTTTCTATATCAAGGATTCCTTCAACTTGCATGACACTCAAAGTAAATACCAAATTATTTTTCTTGAAGTAGACAAGCACATGACTACGAGAAAATGTCACATATTGTCATCAGCCACCTTTTTATCTCATGAAAAATGATCTTTCTAGAAATGATGGGTTAGTTCTTGATTAGAATTGAAGGATTCACAGATATTTAGTCAACACCTTCTTCTTATTCTTAAATGAAATAAGTTATGTACGTCTATGTACATATAACATTTTATTATTTCAGAAATAAATATGTCGTGATCAATACATAATTCAGTAATATGAGGTGTCAACTGGATTTGATAATGTGAGCCCACTACCTGACTTGATTTTGAAGTGTCGGTGAGACAGCAACTTGACACAGTTGATACAGTTTGTATCTGGTGGGATCGATTAAGCATCTTCCATGCATCAACTCTAGTAGAATAACAATTGTTCAGCGGTAGGTATCATCAACGAGCTCACATTAATAGACGCCTTAATCATCAAAGGGAGAGGAAAGTTCATTTCTGGAGCTACCATGTTCAATTAAGTTTCGACACGAAATCAAATTCAGTGCCATTATTTGTCATCCCCGATCAAGTAGTAACATGTTTAACACTAAAAGACTGCAAAGTTCGATGAATTTTACTGCATAGTTGAATTTCATGTCCACATTAGTACTCTAGCTCAGTCTGATAAGAAAATTCAAAAAGAAATAAGGAAAGTATAGACATGTTTTTTTGAAACTACACATCGCTAATCATATTTCTGCATGTTGGTTACATGGCATTTGTTAGACCAGCCATGAAATTTTTTAGCTTGTACTATATCACATATCTATAGGAATAAAAGGTGCAGCAAGAAGCTCATGTCCTCCTTTTTCACATAAACAACTACCGAGAAGTTTTTTCCATTTTACTTTTTTGTTTCGCCAAAAGAAAAACCCTTCACTTTCTGGTTTCGTTTCACTTTCCAAGAAAATGTGATGATTACATATGTGCTTATTGTCTTTTCTTTCACTCTAAGTATAACAGTACCACCTCTACCTGAAAACCAAGCTCCTGTTTGGTCTAGAATTGCAGGTAGCTTAGCTAATGCCCCTCCTTTCGCCATGTAGAATCGATTAGTGCATGCCTAATTCATGATCGTAACCACTACCACGAAAATGCCTCCTTTCACTTATTCAATGATCACCAGTGAAAAGGCTGCGTTCCAGACTTTCAGTGGTTGATGACTTTGAGGTAGCCTAACTTCATTCGTTGTCAGGATCAAGCAAGCCTTCTCTTCTTCTCATCAAAAGACAAAAGGTACTGTAAAGAGGAAGATAGATCTTAGATTGTTCTCGTTCAGAACTTGGGATTCAATCCACTTGAAGCTGCAGATCTTACCAACTCGGAGCTTAGAAACGTTGCTTGTTTTTATTCATCCAGGAGAGAATAAAAGGCAGCAACACATTGTACGGACACTGTATTTATCCCACGGTACTTAATTAATAAACTTCCACGCAGCAAAATCATTGGTCACCGTGACGCAAAATCTCGTGGTGGCCGTGGGACGTCACCGGAGCCGCAATTATTGGCGACTGATGACGGGAGAACCACCGCCCACCGTTCCGGAAATGCAATGGAACGAGCGAGCACGGGAGAGGAAGGAGAGAAAAGGAGTGGCCTGACGTAGAACGCGGGAGAAGATGGTTGCCATGTCGCTCAAGCGAAGCGTTCCGCGGATTTGCTGGCCAGACATCCACGTCCGGCCCGCGCGAGCGAGCGAGACGACGACCAGGGCTATTTAATTCCCTTGCAAGTCATGGTGCCGTGCTGTCTGCTGCGCGTGTGCCGGCTGAGGCTGTGTGCGTGCCATGTCGCCGTGGTCGCTTCCGGGACGGGGACACCGCCACCGACGCCGACGCTTCGGTTTGGGCGCGGCCGGGCCAGCTTTGGGCTTCGATTACACCTCGCTTGGGCGGCAGACTTGGACTTCGCATGGGCTGCTTTGAGTTTGTAGCTGGCCCATGGCTTGGCCAGCCGCTGACGTGCATATCTGAGGTCGCTGTCGCAGAGTCGGTGGGGATGGGGAACTTGGGTCACTGGGTTGCTGAAAGGAAACTGGTATGGTGTGGTTGATGTCTTCGGTAGACCAAACTAGCCCAAGGTTGGCCCATTGATTTGGTCCCCCGGCCAACTTGCGGATGCGTGCCGAACATGCCTCGGCTGGAAGCCTGGAATGCCGCTGCCCACGCCTGGAGCCCATCCTGATTCGCTATGTCTCTGTTAACGGACCTTTACTAGCCTTTGCTACTTTACTTCCTCTGCTGTTAACTTCGTTTTGGCACGCCCAAGCTGCTTTTCTAGGAGGTCAATATTTTCTTGCCCT
This sequence comes from Saccharum hybrid cultivar R570, assembly GCA_038087645.1. Classification (NCBI taxonomy): domain Eukaryota; kingdom Viridiplantae; phylum Streptophyta; class Magnoliopsida; order Poales; family Poaceae; genus Saccharum; species Saccharum hybrid cultivar. The sequence goes on along the minus strand of JAQSUU010000402.1, from coordinate 24,899,981 downwards.
AACTCCGAACGATTTTGCCATATGCTTCTATTATTGGAAATGCTCCCTACAAGGCGTCCGGACAGACAGACAGATCGAACCGGACCGCCCCGCCCTGCCCCCGCGCGCCCACACGCCGCACGCCCCAGCCCACGCCGCCCCACGCGTGCCCCTTGCCCGGAGTTGCGCCTTCTGCCGCGACTGCGCTCCATTCGTCGGCGAGATGCCCACGCCAGAACTCCGTGCCACTGCGAGCTCCATCCGCCGCCGACGACCTCAGTGTCGCCGCGAGCCCCCGCCCGGAGTCGCGCCTCCTGCCGCGGTTTGCGCTCCATCCGTTGGCGAGATGCACGCGCCGACGTCGAGCTACGCAACAACGAGCCTCCATTTATCCAAGCAGCAAGGTGACATTTGCGCTGAAAGCGCATGTTGCAAACGAATGTTTCAAGTGTTTCAGATGTTTCAAAGATATGTTGCAAGTGTTTTATATCAATGTTACATAATTAGATCAGGATGTTGCACATGCTGCAATGGCGAGTGTTTTATCTGGATGTTGCAAAAGTAAAACTGGATGTTGCATATATGCAAGTGTTTCAAGTATTTTCGTACATATGTAGCAAGTGTTTTTATCTGGATGTTGCAAGTTTGCAATGGCTACACACGTGTTTTCAAGTGTTTTACAAGTGTTTTATCTGAATGTTGCAAAAGTAGATTGGATGTTGCACATGTTGAATGGGACTCACTTGTTGCAGTCGCTTGCTGTAGCTGTTGGGACGCCGCCGAGCGAGCAGACGGTCCTCACGTGCTATCGAGCGACGCCAGAGACATCTAGGCGCGCGCGGGCCTCATGTGGGCATGCGAAATGAGTAAGCGTGGAAAACGGGGTGCGGGGAAAAGGCTAGCACATACGGGCATTCGTCCGGACTTCGGAATGGTATCATCTCTGTTCTCTGTTATAGTATTGCCGCTCCGTGGATGGACTAACCACCTTATTCGCTTGAACTTATCAGCACTATTTTTCAGTTATGAAATAGTGTTTCTCTCTCAAAACAAATCAGCATCAGCATCAACAATATTTTTTTTCAGCCAGCTCAGAACGCAGCCACAGGTTTCTACCTTCCGGCGACTGGATTAAATCCCTGGAGCTCGCTGCACACAGCTTACGCCTGGACAAGGTGCGTACTGGTATGACCTTGCCAGTCCTTAGACGTTTTAACCGGTCTCGCTCGACGCCGACAGAAAAGAATGTTGTTGATGGCAGGCTCGCCGCCATGGTTTCGGACTTGTATAGGCTGTGTTTAGTTGGTGAAAGAAATTTTTTTTATCATATCGGATGTTTCGTAGAATGTCGAAAGAAGTTTTCAGATACTAATAAAAAAAACTAATTACATAGTTCGTCTGAAAACTGCGAGACGAATTTATTAAGCATAATTTAGCCGTCATTAACACATGTGGGTACTGTAGCACTTAAGAATATCCATGGACTAATTAGGCTTAAAAGATTCGTCTCGCGATTTCCTACCAAACTGTGCAATTAGTTTTTTCGTCTACATTTAGTACTCCATACATGTGTTCAAACGCTCGATGTTACTGTAGAACCCAAAAAATTTTGGGAACTAAACCAGGCCACAGTGTGAAGGCGACTCAATTCCGGGAGCTTGCTGTCCACACGAAGCTCAGCGCTCAGTATGTGCACCGGAGCCGAGCGCGGCCTTCTTTTGCAAAACAGCTGAACCACACTCCCACTGCCACCGCCGCCATCCAGAGAACGCGCACACACATTCCCCGCGTATTCGATCTATTCTACGAGACACCGCGAGCCTTTACCGGCCGGCGACCGAATGCGAATCCACGGGTGGGACGCCGTGGAACCTCTGCTTTTTACTACTAAATCCGTTCTAAATTATAGTTCATTTGACTTTTTTGACATCAGATTTGACCGCTTGTCTTATTAAAAAATTTATGCTAAATATTATTTTCTTTGTTATGGCTTGCTTTATTAACAAAAGTTCTTCAAGAATGAATTAAATTTGATTATATTTACACAAATTTTTTGAATACGATAAGTGATCAAACTTAAAGTAAAAAAAGTCAAATGAATTATAATTTGGAATGGACTTTTCTCTTTAGATTAGATAGAGGAGAACAGAAACTTGGCTTACATCTCAAGCGCATCTTGGATTCGGTTTAGACCCCGCGCGCGGACACAAGTCGCCTGCTGCTTCCGCACATCCCACAGCATATTACCTTCTCGGCAAACTAGACCAAACCACGACGCGGCCACAAGTGGGCTCGTCGCCGGCTCGCCGCTATAAAACGCGGCCGCTGCCTTGCTGCCTTTTCTTCAAACCGAGACCAACAAAACACAAGTATACACGGACAGAAAAGAGCCCGTGCCGAGCACAAGAGACCATTCCCAAGATGAGCGTGGAGATCCTGGACGGGCGGACGGTGCAGAGCTTCGTGGAGGACGAGCTTGCGTTCAACTCGTCCGTGGACGCCCGCTTCGCGGCGCTGGACGCGGACCACGACGGCCGCCTCTCGTACGCCGAGATGGCCGGGGAGCTCATGGCGCTACGCGTGCGGGAGGCGCACTTCGGGGCCGACACGCCGGCGCCCGCCGCCGAGCTCGCCGGCCTGTACGGGGCGCTCTTCGCGCGCTTCGACCGCGACGGGGACGGCGCCGTGGACCGCCACGAGTTCCGCGCCGAGATGAGGGAGGTCATGCTCGCCGTCGCCAGCGGCCTCGGGGTGCTCCCCGTGCAGATGGTCGTCGAGGAAGGCAGCCTCCTCAAGAGGGCTGTCGACAGGGAGATGCTGGCCACCACTACCACTACCATGGCGGCTTGACCAGCTCGGCTCCATCACCTGGCCACTACCATGACAGGGTGTTGGCCACTATCACTGGTAGCTGAACGAGAGTTTCATCACCTATGTAACCGTACGCCGAGGGTGTCGCTTTAATTTGGACCCGTTTAATCCTTTTCGTGTTTGTAGAACTGACACGAGTATGTAATGTACGCGCTGAATCTATTTTATCAGTATGAAACTAGCGTGTTACACTTTTATTATTCGACGGTTTATTTTTTCTTTGGTATAGGAAGTCACTTTCCTCGATAGATTCATAGTAAAGTTTCACTAGCAAAGTACTCCTACCTGTTCGGCTAACCATTTCTACGGCTAATAAGTTGGCTAAAACTGATTTGTTATGAGAGAAAAATATTGTACCATGACTGATAAGTCAGACTAATAAGTTCAAGCGAACAGGATTCAGGCATGCCAATGCCAATAAGTTTAACTGAATGTCTTGTATTTCAGTCGGCAGTTAAAGACATTAGTTGTGTGGGTTTGTGTCTAGCTCAATATAGAACGAATTTCCTAGCGCCCGGACGTTCGGCACGCGAGATGCGTCCGGACGCCACTGCCTGTCCAATCAATCAAGACGCAGCTCCGCGTCCGCTTAACGCCCCGCGTCCTTGCATCCCGCCCAACACGACATAGCTCCCGCATCCGCATCACGCCCCACATCCCGCACAGCACCCGCGCTCGCATCCGTTCGCAGGATCCGCGCACTGTGCCCACCCCGCACCCGCACGAGGAAGCCCACGGGGGTTGACTCATGGCTGCGCCCAGCAGCTGCGGCGGGCCGCTGTCCCATGACGGGCGACAGGCAACATAGGTCTTAAGACAGGGAGATGCAGATGCAACACCCCCGATCTATTTTTGAAGCCTCCAAATGCAACACTTGCAACATAGGTATGAAGACAGATGAACCATTTGTAACATGCATCTGAAACACTTACGAAAACACCTCAAAACCATTGTAAAAGCATATGTAACATTTAGATAAAACACTTGCAATAGATGTGTGAAACGTGTGCAACATCCAAAAATAAACACAGTTGCAACATATATCGGAACAACATATAAAATATTGGGAACAAAAGGTTGCAACATATGTGTACAACGATTGTAACATATGCTATATTCCGATCTAGTTTTGCAACATGTATATGAAACATTTACAACATACGTATGAAATCTCTGAAACACTTGAAATAGACCCATGCAACACGCGCTTTCAAGTGCAACATCTACATGTTGTACCCACCTTCTGCTTGACGAGGGCGCTCTTGATAAGAGCAACGGCCGGCGACCCCCTGGTGGCGCCGGGGACATGGCGCCAAACCGAAGGGAGACGCACCAGGCTAGGCCGAAGGACGCGCGTGGTGCTGCATCGTCTTGCTCTGCCGCAGTCCTCCTCCACCCTCCGGGCCTCCTCCTCGCCGGATCCGTCCAAATCGAGTAGCTTGTAGCCGCTATTTGCCATATCCACGCGCGCTAGAAGGAATGTGTGGGCATGGCTATCTCGGCCAACGCACGCCACAGCCAGCGGTGCGTGACCTTGGGGGAGGGCGCGTGGTGTCGCCGCCAGCCCAAGCATAGAGGAAGGGAGGGGGAGCAGCAGCGACGCCGGTGGGTGAGGAGAAGCGGCGGCGGCGGCGTGCTGGGGAGCAGAGTAGGCGGGCGAACGGTGCCACGATAGCTACGGGCGGAGATGAAAGCGGCCGCAAGTAAGGAAAGGTCGTGAGTGGAAAAATGCGGTGCCTGTTGGGCCAATCGATATGCAGGCTCAGCAACGGAACGGACGGACGGACGAACGTTTGAATCGTATCATTATCGAATATGGAACCACAACTTAAGATGGGTTCATGCACGTACCTTCTTGCAAGCTTAACTGAAATGCTGCTTCTGGACGGACAATTGGGTGTCTTGGACTTGTAGAAAGGCGTGTTCAGTTCCTTCCCCCGTATGCCGGTCGCTCTCGATCAGGGCAAACGGGACGGTATGGTCTAGAGGTGGGACTTGGGCCGTGCCGTGCCGGCACGGCACGGCCCTCTCGTGCTTCGTGCCGCTTCGGGTCGTACCCTCTATGCATGGGAGGCACGTCGGGCCATGCCGGTATGGCACGGTGAATCTTTTCTTCGGACCAAGCACGGCCCGTGACACACTGGCACGCCTTCAGGTCGTGCCGACCCAAGCACGGCCCTCAAAATATCTTTGCTAATTTTCTTTTTCCACTCGTGATATGAAATATATATATATATATCTTATGTGTACTATTTTAATAAAAGTTTAATGATTTTCATAATCTATTCAAGAATTAGATAAGAGGTAGTATAGTAAATACTAGAAAATTGTATTGTATAGTTGTAGAAGTGTGTACGTGTCATTTTCGTGCCGTGCCGACCCAAGCACGGTCCAAGATGCGGGACGGGCCATGTAGCCCGCTGTGCCGAGATTCTGGGTACGGCACGGCCCTCGTATTCGTGTCGTGCCGGCACGACCCAAAATATTTCGTACCGTGCCGTACTTCGGGTCGTGCTAAAAAACCATGTCATGATCCGCCCTCAAATGGCACGGCCCAAGTCCCAGCTGTAGCACGGTCTAGGGTGTTTCCACCCTCATTCCACAGTTTCTGTTATCGTAAGAGATTAGCTGACTGACCACCACATAGCAGTAAAAGCTATACATACAGTACATTTGTGTAACAAAAGCAAGTGCATCGGTAGAACTCCATTCCGGACATTCTGTGCCCTGCATGCCCGGCTGCTCTGCCCTCTCTATCGTACTTGATTCCTCAACTTTCTTCTCCCTCTGCTTTAGATGAACTCCATTCCCGGACATCCTCTAACTTTGACTTAACTTAGAGAAAAAATAAAAAAAATCTGCAATTTAAAATTGGTTTCATTAAATGCACCATAAAATATGTATAATAATATTTTTTTATATGAACTTATAAAAAATAAAGATATTTGAAGAGCAAAACCAAAAGGACCTTTGTTTGGAACCGATAGAGTACTTTATTTTAGAGGTAGCACACAAGTCATCTGATATTATAACAGAACATTGGAGTTGTGACGGCCGGCTGATATATTCATGCAAGATTTCCATAACCCTAGATAGTCCTATCCTCTGCTATGGACTCTTGGTGCATGCAATGGCCGATTAAGACAATCTGCACTCATCCACTCTCTATATCATACTATATAATCAAGATTCTCTCCTCTATACTCATTTCTCCCGCATCCATCCATCCTCTATATCATCCTCTATCCACTATGTGGTCCACTTGTCACTTTATCTAAATATATCCATGTGTGATCTAGTTTTGAAGGATTTATTGCAATGAATTTAATAGTGTAATCGGAATTTAATTTGGCTTTTTAGTTTATGAAGTTATAGCATTTTTTAGTCAAGAAATAGTGAGGCCCGCCACCTGTACCTTCCGCGCATGCAGTCTGGCTCGCTGCTCGTGGTGGGGGCCGCGGCCGGTAGCGCTCGTCCGCTACTCCGCGAAATCTAGCGGACGCGCTCTCTTGCCGTAGCAGATGGAGTACCCGGTGCGGCCTTTTTTATGGTAAATTGCTCCTCCAGCATATCGTACCGGATCACATACCGTACCCAGTGCAGTTCGTCTAAGAGCTTTATTTTTGTGCGAGCAAGCACAACCGTGCCTCTTGGCTCGAGAAAGGGTTTATGCACTTATGCTGATCTTTTTGGTGATGGTTCTGGCACCTTTTTTGTGCTGTGCTTAGTAGTAGGTTATACTACATTTGTGGCATTCGCTACTATGCCCATCGACATCACTTTATTGCAGAATACTTTAATTCTTCCGTGGCATTTAAGGGAATGGCTGTACTACTATTAGACCTAAGTATTTTACGGACTCGGTCAAAAAAAAACCCTAGAATTTTTAAGACAAATTTTCATGTTCAACAACTCCCAAAAGGCAAAGTCGGGTCTGCATCTCTGAGCCTGGCTCAGACTAGGCTTAAGGTCACCACTCTTTTTTAGTTGGAAAATAATTAAAAGAAGTTGTCCGGACCGGGTTTGGATCGAGATAATTTTTTGTTGCTTGTAGTAGACTAGTTGTTGTCTCCGATCTATCCAAAAATAGTTGAGGCTTGGCCTATTGCCCTATTCTGCTTCTAGCTACTACCATGATTTTCTTTTAATAAAGAAAAACTCAACTTTGAATATTTCTTCATTTATGTTACTCTGTTAGAAATTTTGTGTTATACAAACAATCCAATAAAATATTCCAGACATATTGCATCATACAAACAATTAAAGGTTAACTTGTGTCATAACTTTTTTCTTGAAAAAGCCCTTTTATGCCTCATAAACTAATCGCTGGAGTCCATGTTTCATCCTCAAACTCCAAAATCAGATAAGTTGTCTTTCTAAACTCTCAAGACCATTTAAATTATCTCCCTTACCCTTCCCAGTTAGAAGTGATTTTGAGTCAAAAAAAAGTTAGAATTGATTTTGAAAGTGGTTTCATTATGTTTAATTAAAAATATAGAAACACGTGATAAAAAGGGTTTTAAACCATGAAAAATATATCTAAGCTTCTAAAATTTCCAATAAAAATATAAAGATGTGTTGGGACGTGAGAAACCCAAATAAAATATTTACATGAAAATATATCTAAAAACTTATAGACGCTCTAGTAGAATGGGAAAAAAACATCTACATATGGTGAAATGAAAAAAACACTCTAATCAATGTCTAAATGCGTTTTAGAAACTTTACATTACAAAATATAGGATGCAACTAGCATGAAGGAATTTAGCATTAATGTATGATGTACTCATGTTGATTGTATCTTATAGTTTTGTTGTGGAAAGTTTTAAAAACACATTCATACATTGATTATAATGGTTTGGGAAGTTTTCAAATTTTCTGGAATATTTTCCCATTCTTCTAGAGCTATCTAATTTTAGGAAGCTTCTAGATATATTTTCATGAGCTCTAAATATTTTATAAGGTTTCTCGGTCCAATCTATCTGTAGGGTCTTTTCTGAAAATTTAAAAATTTTGTGGATATTGTTCATCATGGGCGGATCCAAAGGGTATTCCCCGTATTCCTGGGAATACCCAACTATTTTGATACATTTTTATGTATATATGTGTATATACTTATACATGTATATGTATAATGCTATATTTTGCAGTATTTCATTCATTGCAGCCTAAAACAGTAAAAAAACTCCACCATATTTTATAGTATTTTCACCCATTGCAGTTAAAAAATAGTTGATTTTTTTGTTGATGTGGAAGTAGGAATACCCAAGTTTGGAATCCTGGCTCCGCCACTGTTGTTCATGGTTCTGAAACCTTATTAAGTGCTTACCATATCTTAGCTAAACCTTGAAATCAACTCCTAATATCGCGACTGCAACCTCCAGTCAACTTCAGTCTCGTGGTTTCTATGTCTTGCACAGTGAAAAGAATCATCAATTGGCGGGATTTTTTTTTAATTCTGGTGCTGGATGGATGGAGGAATTCGTCATTTGTAAAAAAAAAATGTTAGTACTGATTGTTTTGGGCCTCTAGCTTCACCATGTCGGCCCGCGATCGGCCCAAAGCCCCCAAAGTGGGTCCGGACTCGCACTAGTACCCAAAGCCTCGTGGTCGTGGCGCCGCATGTTTTTGTTCCCTGCTCTGTCGCCGCCGAACACCGCCGCCAGCCTCCCCTCACTCCAGCAAGGCGCACTGCAGCCGCCCGCCACCCACCAACCCCACAAAATGCCGGCGATGTTGACGGCGCAGTTTACGGTTCTCCCACTATCCCAGTCGCCTTCGCCACAGGCGAGCTTCCGCCTTGGCCTCCGCCCCTCGCCGGCGGCGAGGGCCCGCTCTGTCGCTCCGGTGGCAGCTGCCTCTGCGACCGCCGTATCCGCTAAACCGGCGGCGGCTTCGTCTCCCCTGGTTGCGGACCGCACTGTCGTCCGTATCGGGCTCCCCAGCAAGGGCCGCATGGCCGAGCAAACCCTAAGCCTCCTCAAGGTTTGGCGCTCCTTTCCAATCGTTGGTTCCGTTGCTGGGTTGGAAAGTTTGAATTGTATGATTGGTATGCTGATTTGGTTATGGTTGTGCTCTTTGTGCTTGATGATGCAGAGTTGCCAATTGTCGGTGAGGCAGCTCAACCCACGGCAGTACACTGCGGATATCCCGCTGGTGAGGTTTACTATGTTCTCTCATCTCTATGATTTAATTACCTTGTGTCAAATTTGACAGGGAACTCCGCCTATGTTGACTGGAAGACTTTCTTAAGTCATCTCAACATAGCTGGTCCCAAGCTCGGGTAAAGGAGGAGGGTGTGTTAAGGTCTGGCGAACCAACAGTAAAAAAACAGCCACTCTCATGGATTTGAAACCCACAAGAGATTCGTTGGGGCGTAACCCTCTTAGCGACGCGCTACATCGGAACCCGGGTGTGGTGTTAAATGGGCAAGGGCCGGGTCGTCATCCCCTTAGTGGCGCGTCGTATCGTGACCCGGGTACGATGAAAAATGAGCAAGGGTCGGGTCGTCGCAACCTTAGTGGCGCGCTACATCTACGCCCGGGTGTAGTGAAAAATGAGCAAGGGTCTTCGCACTTCCCTCGACGGGTGCGAAGGGTAAGGAAGCTAGCCGAGCCAACTAGGATTCGTCTAGGTAGCTGGAACGTAGGGTCCCTAACGGGTAAGCTAAGAGAGCTAGTCGATGCAGCAATTAGAAGACGTGTAAATATTCTATGCGTTCAGGAGACTAAATGGAAGGGCCAGAAGGCGAAGGAGGTGGAGGATACTGGCTTCAAACTTTGGTACACGGGGACAACATCGGGTAGGAATGGTGTAGGCATCTTGATCGATAGGAGCCTTAAGGATGGAGTCATTGATGTTAGGAGGCAAGGCGACCGGATTATCTTGGTCAAGCTAGTAGTTGGAGATTCGGCTCTAAATGTGATCAGTGCCTATGCCCCTCAGGTAGGTCTTAGCGAGGGCACCAAGAGGCAGTTTTGGGAAGATCTTGATAGCATGGTTAGTACCGTGCCTATCAGTGAGAAACTCTTTATAGGAGGAGATCTCAACGGCCATGTTGGTGCGACTAATGTAGGTTTCGAGCGGGTGCACGGGGGGTTCGGGTATGGTAGTAGGAATCAAGAGGGGGAGGATGTTTTGAACTTCGCGCTGGCCTATGACTTGTTGATAGCGAACACCCTCTTTAGGAAGAGGGAATCTCATTTAGTAACCTTTCGTAGTGGACAACACTCGAGCCAGATCGACTTTATCCTTACAAGGAGGGAGGATAGACGTGCTTGCTTTGATTGTAAGGTGTTACCTAGGGAGTGTGTTGTCCTTCAACATAAGCTTGTGGTGGCGGACTTTCGCTTTCGGGTACGTGTCCACCGGGACAAACGGGCCAAGATTGCGAGAACGAAGTGGTGGAAGCTTAGAGGGGAAGCAGCGCAAACGTTTAAGGAGAGGATGCTAGACGAGGGGCCTTGGGAAGAAGGAGAAGATGCCGACGACATGTGGCTAAAGATGGCAACATGTGTCCGGAAGGTGGCTTCGGAAGTGTTTGGCGTGAGTAGAGGAGGCAAACGGGAAGCGAAAGACACATGGTGGTGGAATGACGAGGTGCAAAGGGCTATTAGGGAGAAGAAGGAGTGTTTCAAGCGTCTCCACCATGACAAGAGTGCAGCCAACATCGAGGGCTATAAAATAGCGAAGAGGGCTGCAAAGCGAGCTGTGAGTGTAGCAAAAGGTCAGGCGTATGATGGCCTTTATTAGCGGCTAGGCACGAAGAAAGGGGAGAAGGACATTTATAGGATGGCTAGAATCCGCGAGAGGAAGACGAGGGACATCAACCAAATAAAGTGCATCAAGGATGGGACAGATCGATTTCTGGTGAAGGATGAGGAGATCAAGGACAGATGGAGAGAGTACTTCGACAAGCTATTTAATGGGGAGAATGAGGGTCCTACCCTTGAGTTGGACGACTCATTTGACGATACTAACAGACGCTTTGTGAGGAGAATTCAGGAGGCAGAGATTGGAGAGGCTTTGAAGAGGATAAAGGGAGGTAAAGCGATGGGCCATGATGGTATCCCCATTGAGGTGTGGAGATACCTAGGCGCCAGAGCGATAGTATGGTTGACTAAGCTTTTTAACCTTATTTTTTGATCTAACAAGATGCCTGAAGAATGGAGGAGAAGTATATTAGTACCTATCTTCAAGAACAAGGGAGATGTTCAAAGTTGTACTAACTACCGTGGGATTAAGTTGATGAGCCATACGATGAAGCTCTGGGAGAGGGTTATCGAGCATCGCCTAAGGAGAGTGACACATGTGACCCAAAATCAGTTTGGGTTCATGCCTGGTAGGTCGACCATGGAGGCGATTTTCTTATTACGACAATTGATGGAGAGATATAGGGAGCAAAAGAAGGACTTGCACATGGTCTTTATTGACCTCGAGAAGGCATATGACAAAGTACCGAGAAATGTCATGTGGTGGGCCTTGGAAAAGCACAAAGTCCCAACTAAGTACGTTACCCTCATCAAGGATATGTACAGGGATGTGGTGACGTTTGTCCGAACATGTGATGGCGACACCAGTGACTTTCCAATTAAAATAGGACTGCATCAGGGGTCAGCTTTGAGCCCTTATTTATTTGCTTTGGTGATGGATGAGGTCACAAGGGACATACAAGGTGGTATCCCTTGGTGTATGCTCTTTGCTGATGATGTGGTGCTAGTTGACGACAGTAGGGCAGGGGTTAATAGGAAGTTAGAACTATGGAGGCACACGTTAGAGTCGAAAGGGTTCAGACTTAGTAGGACTAAGACCGAGTACATGAGGTGCGATTTCAGCGCGACTAGGCATGAGGAGGGAGACGTTAGCCTCGATGGGCAAGTGGTGGCCAAGAAGGATACTTTTCGGTATTTAGGGTCGATGCTACAAAAGGACGGAGACATTGATGAAGATGTTAGGCATAGAATTTCAGCCGGCTGGTTGAAATGGCGTCAAGCTTCTGGCGTCCTCTGTGACAAAAGGGTGCCTCAGAAGCTGAAAGGTAAGTTCTATAGGACGGCGATTCGTCCGGCGATGTTATACGGTGCTGAGTGTTGGCCTACAAAAAGGCGACATGTCCAGCAATTAAGTATAGCAGAGATGCGTATGTTGCGTTGGTGTTGTGGGCACACAAGGAGGGATAGAGTCCGGAACGACGATATTCGGGATAGGGTTGGGGTGGCACCAATTGAGGAGAAATTGATTCAACATCGGTTGAGATGGTTTGGACATGTCCAACGGAGGCCTCCTGAGGCGCCGGTGCGTAGTGGAGTTCTAAAGCGGACCGATAATGTAAAGAGCGGTAGAGGTCGACCTAAACTAACTTGGGACGAGTCCGTTAAGAGAGATCTTAAGGAGTGGAATATCTCCAAGGATTTAGCTATGGATAGGAGCGCTTGGAGATTGGCAATCAATGTGCCGGAACCGTAACCTCTTTTTGTCTCTCTTTATGTCCTTTTTTGTGTCTCCCTGTTTCTCGTCTCTTTTGGGTTTCATCTCTAGCCTACCCCAACTTGCTTGGGACAAAAGGCTATGTTGTTGTTGTTGTTGTTGCTGTCAAATTTGACAGGGAGGCAACTAGTTGCTGTTAGTAGGTTTTGAATCAGTAAGCCTTTGGTTCCTGATTCACTGGTAGCATAAGGATTTTAAGAGTGTAGTGTAACTTTCTACTCCCTAGGTTTGTTTGTACTGTATGGTAAGCTTAACACTTAGGTCTAGCTAGGGTTCCTGATTCACTGGTAGGATAAGGATTTTAAGAGTTTTAAGTGTAACTTTTTACTCCCTTGGTTTGTTTGTACTGTAAGGTAAGCTTAACACTTAGGTTTAGCTAGTGAGAAATGGCCACTATAATTCTGATGGTTACATGCAAGGCCTTCTCGATGTTTGGTTGGAGCAATGCCAAGTAGATGTTTCATGGTGCCTATTGACCCTTCACTATCTGAGGCTAATTATGCGATTCATAATATTGCATAGCAGAACCATGTAAACTACAGAACATGCTTTTCCATAAGTTACAAGTAGTCAATAAATTTGAGTCCAATTGGGTCCTAAGCATTTTCAAGTAATCTTCTAGATTCAAGAATTAAGAAGGCTTTCTCTTGGCTAATGAAATCTCTACAAGATCACTCTCACATCCCTGTTTGCATCATTAAAGCCCTGCTGGAAGCAAAACTAGCACACCCATTACCTGCAGAGCATGACCTGTACGCAACAGCGATGAACCCAAACATCTGATTTGTAGCTGTATGTATTGAGGCTTTGTATCTTTAAATGGACTAATATCCAATGTGGAATCATTATATCTGCCTAAATCTAATCAATGTTCAACGGCACAGCCTGGGTCCTTGTCTTTTCTGTTTTGCCTTCTGGTTAATGTGGTTCTCTTACAGTCCAGGCATCCATGTTTAAGTTATATGCTCACCCTCATTCATAGCGCGTCAGCCTTATTATGCAACACCATTTGAAAATATTTGTCCATTGGCTAAACCATTGGTATAGTCCCTGTTCTTTTTTCCTCCCATTTTAAGTTCAGAGATAAGAAGTACCATGTTCGGTATAATCTCATTTAAGTAGTGGTATGCTGGTAGCATTGGAAGCTTACTTTCTTTCCCTTCACTTCAACTTTATACCTCCTTATTTGGTTTCTATGTGTGGATAGCTGGTCTGACACATCATGTGGATGGAGTGATTGATAGTTTCAATAGAATTCTTGCTGAGTTTATGCAACGCGCTGATATCTTTTTATCCTTTCCAGATTCCAAATTTGGAGGTTTGGTTCCAAAGGCCTAAGGACATTGTTCGTAAACTTCAGTCAGGCGATCTTGACCTTGGTATTGTGGGTTTTGACATAGTTAGTGAATATGGGGAGGTAAGCTTTTGAGCAATCCTGTTATTTTTTTTCTCGAACACGCAGGAGAGCTGCATATCATTATTTTGCTCTGTTTGTACATGCTTTTAGTCTTAGATGTTTCAGTTGTATGTATTAACACACCATAAGTCCTTTTACTCAAGAGTCACCACACAATATTAGTCCTGGGATGAAAATAAGTGTGTAATTATTTCAATTTGCACTTTATACCCTATATAATGCTGTCAAAGAGGTAAAAGATGTTTTCAGCATGCATTTGATTATTTCTCATTATCTTGTCCTTAGACTAATGCCTCTGGTTTGTGCACACATGTGGTTCTGGACTTATCTTTTATAAAACATGAATTTCTGCTAATTGAGTTTGTAATATTCTTTTATGTGAAATTTATTCTGCTTTGAAGAAACCTTTATCTGACCAATGTTTGTACTTAAAATTTTATGTATCAGGGCACTGAGGATTTAGTGGTTGTTCATGACGCTCTTGACTTTGGACATTGTCGTTTGTCCCTTGCGGTGTGTTGTTATCCAGGCGCATTCATGGGTAGTAGTCTTGTTATTCCAAATTGAAGTTTATATCTGAAACAGTCAACTTGTGTGACCAGGTACCTAAGGAAGGCATTTTTGAGAACATAATTACTTTGGAAGATTTGTTAAAGATGCCTGAATGGACAGAAGAAAGGCCATTACGTGTTGTTACAGGATTTGGATATGTATGATCCAAACCCAAGCAGTCTAATTCCTTCTTACCCCCTCCCCACCCCCCCCCCCCCCACCCCCACCCACCCACCCACCCACTGCTTTGCTGATTATTCACCCCAGTTATATTATTGTGCTGCAGGTAGGCGATAAGTTCTTAAGAGAGAAAGGTTTTAAGCATGTTCGCTTTTTATCTGCCGATGGAGCTCTTGAGTCATATCCTCCTGTGAGTCTACCCTCTCTTCATTTGATTTCCTTCTGTTCCCTTGCGATTCCCACCTTTGCCTTTCTTTTTTGCATTTCTTTCCATGTATTTATTTTGAATTTGATTGGCCCAATAGTGAAGGTTGCCCTTTTCTGTTCCCCAATAGTGCTTAAATTTAGATCTTATTAGAATCTAAGTGGTAACTATTTGTGTTAACATATGTTAGACATTGCTCTATCCAGAAATCAGTACGCCAGATAGAATTATTTGTATTATTGACTCTGCTATACTTGTTTATGTTCTTGCTCTAGTAGTTATGATGGCTGGCCTGAATTCTGTATGGGTAATATATGACTGACGTAGATTATGGGTGTCTGAACTTTAACCCTTCACATGGATCGATCTGTTCATTTACTATTGTAAGGTACTACTGGAATGCACACTAGTGTCACTTTTTACTAGCTTGCAAGTTGTTGTGTAAAGAGGCTATCAAGGTTAACACATGTTGCTAATTTCCTTTCTCCTGTGAAGATGGGTATGTCTGATGCTATTGTGGATCTCGTGAGTAGCGGAACAACCTTGCGTGAGAATAACCTAAAGGAAATTGATGGTGGAGTAGTTTTGGAAAGCCAGGTAAACTTTCTCTCTCTCACACACACATGCATGTGTCAGGCACACACTCTTCAGTAGGCAATATTTCGCAGTTGACGGTTCCTCTGTCAAAGAGGAAAGTTTATCCCTTTCTTATTTCCTAATATATCAAATTCTATGCAGGCCACTCTTGTAGCAAGTAGGAAATCTCTGCACAAGCGTAAAGGTGTGTTGGAGGTTACTCATGAGTTGCTTGAAAGACTAGAAGCTCACCTAAGAGCAACTGCAGAGTTAATGGTAAGTCTTCATATAACTCATGTATGCATGATTATACTGGTTGGAACAGAGTTATTGTACTTCCTATTTTTATATTAGGTCACTGCAAACATGAGGGGAAACAGCGCAGAAGAAGTGGCAGAGAGAGTTCTTAGCCAAACATCAATATGTGGACTGCAGGTAATAATTAGGAAAATTATAACTAGCAATAATCATTATCTTCTTAGAACTGTCAATATATTATGTGTAGTTTTGGGGTAAAATGATTGTTTTTGTGTTCGGAAATTGAGTTGCATTCACGATATATCATGTATAGGCCCTATATCTGTGACCAAAATATAGTTGGAGTCACTATACAACTGTAGCAGCTCCAATATACACATGAAGCAAATCTAATTATTCTGCATCATTTAAGTTTTCCCCACTGAATAAGGGATTATAATATTTGGTTCCTTTTCTTCTTCCTTGATGAAGGAACTTCTGGGTTATTAGAGTGAGACTAGTGCCTCCTAATTGTAGTGAAACTAATCACTATCTATAATTGAAATTGCCTAGCTGAACTGGTTAGGTGGCCTCGGTGGCACTCCTCAGGTCCTAAGTTCGACTCCTCGTGGGAGCGAATTTCAGGCTGGGGTTAAAAAAATCCCCTCATCTGTCCCATGGCCAAAGCACATGTCAAAAGGCCTGGCCCGGTTCTCACAGGGCAACGGTGCCCCTATGTCAGGGTGGGGCAGGGGTTCGGGGGTTTTCTCGGCCTGTGTGAGAAGGTCTTCTCTCTTACAGCAATGCCTGGCTTACCCCCTGCAGGTCGAGTTTTTTATAATTGAAATTGCAGTAGTTTGAAATATCAAGGTTGGATTCTTGTATTTCTGACTTTTGCTTATGATTTCATTTACTCAATGTTGATGTGAACAGGGCCCGACTATAAGTCCTGTCTATTGCAGACGTGATGGAAAAGTTGACGTGGAATACTATGCCATTAATGTGGTTGTTCCACAGAAGCTGCTTTACAAATCTATCCAACAACTGAGATCAGTACGGCTCTTGCTTCATCCTTTCTTTTGTCAACTCACAAAAAATTGCCATAGTGTAATGACATGATTGAAAAAGATGATTATTCTCGACTAACTACCAAACTAACTTGTTGGAGCTCCTATCAGAACCTATTATTAGTACCTATGTACTCCCTCCATGTTGGTAAAAGAAGTCGTTTTGGACAAGGTTTGGGTCAAACATTGGGAATATAAATCATGAATAACTTTTAAGTTGTTGAGTTTGGAAATGTGAAAACAATATGAATAGATTTGTCTTGAAATATACTTTCATAAAAGTATACATATATCACTTTTGAATAAATATTTTTATAGAAAAATGAAGTCAAAGTTATGCTTTGGAGACCGCGTCATTGTCTAAAATGACTTCTTTTACCAACATGGAGGGAGTATATAATTATCTTTTCTGAGCCTGAATGATTCTTGATGTTAATGGTGCGTGCAATACTAATACTATCTGTGGACTCGGAACTGCAGGTTGGTGGCAGCGGAGTCTTGGTAACAAAGCTGACCTACATATTCGATGAGGAGACGCCAAGGTGGCGCAATCTCCTCTCGGAACTGGGGTTGTAACTTGGGGTGCGTGGTCAGCTTCTGGTCTCTTTTATAAGTTCGTAATTCGTTTGCCCTTGCTGAAGCATGTAAACCCATATGCAGAAGTGAGACCGTGCGGTATCTGTTGTGTACCCCTTCGCTTCAGGAAATTTTGGCATGTACCACCGTGTATTGTGCTCAGCTGTTTAGACTCCAGGCATATATCTTGACCATCTGCGATGTATTGATAGAGTTGGGGAATCTTGTTGGGCGTGTGTGTGTGTATTTCTTGTGACTGACTTCTCTTGCCGCGGCACTGAATAATCGGCCATGTTTGAATAAAGAATGCCGGTATGGTTCTCATTCATGACCCCCTGCGCAATTTTCAGTTTGCTGTTAAATCTTTAGTCCGAGTTCGATGCGTTCATAGGATGCAGTAGATCAGCATTTTTGCTTGCGGAATTGCTAAAGTGCAGGTGATCGCTGGAAATGTTTCCAGCAGGCAGCCGATAGGTCGCCAGCCTGTCATCTCGTCCGGTGCTGCTGTATGTTGGTGCCTGCTTGCTTCATCTCATTCTCAATGCTTCTCTTGCTCGACACCATAAGAGGAACTGCTGCATCGCCATCGGAACACTCCCCTGGACGATTCCGTGACTTCCTGTGCCCTCTCTCAGTAACTTGTTCTGCGGCTGCTCTGGCCTCTCAGTAACTTGTTCTACGTGCTCTGGTTTGGATCTGTCTGGACTCTGGAATCTATAGATTTGCATTTGCCCGCAAGTGAAAGTGATGTACCTACCACAGCATTTAAAGATTACCGAAGAGAAATCACTAATCAGCGCGACAAGGTCTGTAAAACAGCAAGTCCACGGCCCATGGGCCCTTGGTTTCTCTTCACGGACTCCCAGCCCAATGCCCGCGAAACTCATGACCCCGTTCCGTTCCGTTCCGCGGGGGTGTCAGTGTTGCCCACTTGCTCCCGTCCCCGTACCTCCCGTTCCTCCCGCGAGGCCGCGCTGTGTGCCGTTAGAGTGTCAGTCCCATGCCGGCGCGGTGCAACGCCGTGCGACCGCGGTCTACAGCCGAGTGGACCGGGTGCAAGGAGCCCTGCTTCTGCAGTTCTGCTTGCTTTTGGGGTTCTTGGGGTTTCCGTAGCGGCCGCGTTTCCTCCCTGCACTGCCTCCCTATATAACCAGCCCGCGTCCGCGGCGGTGCTTTCCTCGCCTCGGCTCCTTCACCAGTTCACCACACCACCACCCACTCCCACCGGCGAGCGAGCGATGCCAAGAAGGCGAGTCGAGATGCAGATCTTCGTCAAGACGCTGACGGGGAAGACGATCACGCTCGAGGTCGAGAGCAGCGACACCATCGGCAACGTCAAGGTCAAGATCCAGGACAAGGAAGGTACGCGCCGTCTCCGACCACCTTCTCGATCGCCTCCGTCCGCTCTCTGGCCTCGTTTACTCGTGTAATTTGTTGTGGCGTTTTCGTCGTGGTCTGACCATGTGTGTTCGATCGATTGTTTAGAGGAGCTAAAACCCCTGCCTTTTTTTTTCTCTGCACATACGCGGGTTTTAGTCCTTTTAGAGAGAAAGTCATGTTCATCTTCATCCAATCCCCCGTGTTACTGCCGTTCATCTTCTCGATCTGAAACATCTGCAGTGGACCTGGATGGCTGGCCTTTATTTTGAAGCCAAAAACCACAGCTCTCTTTTGATCTGGTGGGTAAAGGATAGGGTTAGATTTAGCTTGTTATCTTGGTTTCTTGAGCGGAATCAAGATAGCTTCGATCGATGTATTGCTTTCTTTGCAAGTCGCTCGACAGTCGAACTGAATCTTTTTAAGGTCTGTCCATGTGTACTACTAGATCGCTTGACGCTTGTTTGAAGGAGCTAAAACCCCAACTAAGGCTCTACACCTATGCCGGGTTTTGAGAGAAAGTTCAGTAATCTAAGCATCTAGATATGTGGTATCGTCGGATCCCCCATTTTTCTGCGTTGTTCATAGTCTGATAGAAAAACAGAACAGATCGACGAGGTTGGGTGGTCTTGATGAACTGAATCAAAACTTTCTTTCCATCCTGTTTAAGTGCAGTGTGTTGAACACTTGAACTTGCTTTTTTCTTTGTTTCTTGGAAGGAATTGGAGGTGGTAGGATTGATTACCCTTTTCTAGTTTTCTTGTTTGGCTACTAGATATAGAATTGAACTGAATCTGCTCTAGAAATTCCCTGTTTTGGATCGTTCAATTTCATCATCCAGTTCGGATCGTGTGCAAATTGTGCCTCTGGTTCTGTGCAAATTGTGCATGTGCATGGTATCGTCTGTGTTGGATTAATTAATTGAGATTGAAGTAACCGTCAGTGTTTGGTTGGCTTTGCTTTTGCTCAATCATTGCAGGAGTCCCGCCGGACCAGCAGCGCCTCATCTTCGCCGGAAAGCAGCTGGAGGATGGCCGCACCCTGGCCGACTACAACATCCAGAACGAGTCCACCCTTCACCTGGTGCTCCGCCTCCGCGGCGGCAGCAAGAGCTTCAAATTCAACATCCCACCCAACCTCCTCGTGCTCGCGCGCAAGTACAAGGAGAACAAGCTCATCTGCCGCAAGTACGCACCCACGTCCCTAATTCACCATATCTCTCTCTCTCTCTCTCTCTCTCTCTCAACAATTGCATAATTTGTTGCTTACATCTAGACATCTAGTACTTTAGATTGGTTATGCATGTGTGCTGGTTCTTCTTGTGCTTTTATGTTGCTTGTTTGTGTGGTTTACATTGAGCCAAGCCACTTCTGTAACTGCAATGAATCGCAAGTACGCACGCATGTCCCTAATTCACCATGCATACATTGCATAATTTGCTGCTTACTACGTTCGATTGACTATGAATGTCAGCATGTGTACTGATTCTTCTTGTGCTTCTATGCTGCTTGTTCAAATTGTGTGATTTACATTGAGCTAAGCCACTTTATTAACTGCAATGTATATGCATTGTGAAAGTGAAACAGAGGTCGATGCATGACAGGCATTTAGTTCATAGCTGCCTTGCTTATGTGATTTGGCAGGTCGTTCTTTTTAGTTTGTCAATTTAACATGTGTGCTTCCTGTCTTGCTAATTTAGTTTGTCTAGTCATCAGCCTCTTCTGTAACTATGTGCTATTTCCTCAAGTCTTATTATTGCCATGAGTTACAGTGTTGTGTCTTGTGTGCCAACATTGCCTAGCTTTTTCACTTTTCTTCTTCTTTTCAGGTGCTATGCTCGCCTTCCCCTCAGGTCTACCAACTGTCGCAAGAAGAAGTGCGGTCACAACAATGAGGTAAGAGTTATTTTTCCCCTAACAATTAAGTACTACGCATCTGTGCTACCTCGATTATATAGCCTATCTTAGTCCATGTTTGTGGCCTTCATTATTTCTTTACTGGCAACTGATACAATTACGTTGTGATGAATGGAATTCATTCTTTAGTCTCATGTATTTTTTCCAACATTCTTCAATTTTCAGTTGAGGGAAAAGCACAAGTTTGTCTCCAAGTATGGTATTGATAAGTATGATTAGAAAGCAACCACAGCGACAAGTATCAAGCTTCATCCAAAGTGTCATAATCAGAGTCATTGAAGTTTAAGTCTTGTCCTAGTTTATATTTTATGCTGGATGTTGAACCTTTATCTCGTGT
Organism: Saccharum hybrid cultivar R570; assembly: GCA_038087645.1. NCBI lineage: Eukaryota > Viridiplantae > Streptophyta > Magnoliopsida > Poales > Poaceae > Saccharum > Saccharum hybrid cultivar. The sequence goes on along the minus strand of JAQSUU010000402.1, from coordinate 24,879,205 downwards.
CTAAGTACTTCAGATTTTCTTCTGGGTGTGAACCTTGATAGCTCTTTTTGAGTACTCCGTGGTTTATGCTTGGTACGGCAATGCTAGTGAAACTTTTTGGCAATGCTATTGCAATTAATATACTGAGTTTTCCCAATGTTAATGCCTGGAATGAGCTGTAGCCTTCGTATTGCTGCTGTTTTAAGAGGCATTTGGACACCACTGTTCTCTCATGCTGCATTGTCGTTCAGCAACTTAGTGCAGTTCGATGATTCAAAAATCCAAATGCTTCTTGAAAGCAAAAGTGGCATCATGGAACATTGAAAACTGTCACAAGAAACAAAAGTTCAGGACATGCTTGAAAATGCTGTTACGCGTAACAAGTAATGCAACGCACAAGTTAACTGGGGGTGGATTTCGAGTTTTTGCCACAAGTATGCCAAATCCCGTCAAAACCGTCAGCCCAGAAACACTTCGGATTTCTCAGGTCCTTGAAAATGAGAAATGAAAATGGTTACGCAGTATTGTGCGGTTACGATTGCAAAGGAGAAAAAGAAAATCACATATCAGTTTTGGACTTTAGACTACAATGGCTAAATGATACAGTGCTGCATCATGTGTTCACCGCAGGAACATGGAGCTTTTCTAATGCACACACAACATTTGCCAATGCCTCTGAACCCTATTGACCAAAAAAAAAATACAAAGAGAAAGGGTTCATACTTTCATACGGAAGAACAAACCAAATAAGCAAAGGCAAACTACAACAAGCACAGGAACCAGATTGATTTGGGTGCTGATTCTCACAACAACAACGAAGTCTGACCATCAACACATGGACAAAAGAGAAAATCTGCCCCTTCTCCCACTTCTTCCACGCCGGAAACTCCCTTGTCTATATAGCTTCATCTTGGTTTTCAACCTTATGAATTAAGCACTTGTCAACCTCAACTTTATCTCACCCATGACGTTCTTTATCCACCCTGCACAGTTCTTTAGCTGGTCTTGACCTTCTGATTTCTACAAAGACAATCCATCCCTCCAGTGAATATAATGATGCTAATTTGCACAATCTATAACTCAGGCCAGCAGGATACGAAGAATCATCACCAGAAACAGAGAGGATCAGGAACACATAGACACAATTCAAAATTCATGTTCTCTTTTGTGAATGCAGCCAAAATTTGCCAATGCACCACCAAATCAAATGTTCTAGTTGCAACCATATTGAGCCTGATATGCCAACTGGCACCTGCATATGTTGTACAAACATACATGGCCGATTAGTTGGTTTCCATGTGTCCAGCAACAACTTGTAATGCTCGAAGAGATGTTACTCTGTTAGACAGTGGCCGCAAGAAACTCAGCCCAGCACAGCATCATGATGTTCAGCAGAAACCAGGGGTAATCAGAGTCAGTCTGCCATCTCAATCTTCTCAAGATCATCTTCCAAAGCACCAGCTTTGCCCGATGAACAGCCATTGATCTCCAGCGACCTCAAGAAGTTGAAGTAGGCATACTTGATGTCAAACTGCATGTCGTACCAGTAGTTCACGGCAATGGTGAGCCCGTTCGGCCCTGGGCTCTGGCTGACATGGTGAAACCACATGCTTGGCAGGTAGAGCATCTCGCCGGCCCGGACTGTGCACCGTATCGGCGCAGGCCCGTCAAAGTATAGCGGAAACGACGACGACTGCACCGCCATCTCCTCCTGCGACGCCGGGCACGGGTCAACGCTGCTCCAGGGCACAATCCTCTCTGGCTCTTCCATCTCCAGCTTAAGCCTCAGCCGATGCTCCCCTTCGGAGTCCTGCTCCACGGCAACGTAGTGGGCGGCGGGGTAGTCGCGGACGTAGAGGCGGTGGTGCTCGGTGGGGGGCAGCAGGAGGAAGTGCTTCTCGCCGGAGAGAACGACGTAAATGTTGTCGTAGTGGTCCTTATGGAAGGAGGTGACGGAGTGGGCGTTGCCGATCCAGAGATTGACGGCCTCGGGGAGGCAGCCGAGCGCCTCGCTGGCCCAGGGCACGTGCGCATCCACGTCACCGGCGACCGCCGCGTACTCCCCGCGGAGGCAGTCGTCCTGCTGCTGCGCGTAAGATACCAGGCCGGCGGCCGGGTCGGATCCCTTGATAAGCCGGACCGCGGTAGGGAAGTCGACGCGGCGGACGAGCGCGGACGCAAAGCACCTCGAGGATCCGGGGCGCCGCGGGTGCGGGTGCGAGGCAAGCGCGTCGGCGCGGCCGTCGGGGGTGAGGTGGAGGGAGACGGCGGTGGAGCGGAGCTTGTCGGTGAGGTAGGAGGCGGTGGGCCAGAGCGACGCAGCGGGCCAGTGGCGGGTGGCCGCGGCGGAGATGAGGAGCGGGCGGCCCGGGGAGACGTGGTCGCGGAGGAACGCGAGCGGCGTCGGGGGCAGGTCGACGCGCGGCACGGCGGCGGCGGTGTCCAGAGAAGAGGAAGGGAGGCCCAGCAGGTCCCGAGACTCCGCCCACAGCTCGCGCAGCGCGGGCTCCATTGGCTCGGTGTGGCGCCCGCCCGCCTGACACGGGCGCTGCGGCGGCTTTCGCTCTGACTACTCGTTGGTTTTGCGAATTCAGACGGCGGCGGCGCAGCGGCACGACGCGCCGCAAAGCGGTTCTGGGGGCAGGCGCGTCGTTGGGTTAAGCAGCTTGGGCCGGTAGACGTGCCCGATTTTTGGGATTTGTTGGGCTTGAAGTAGCCTATGAGTCTATGACCCGGGCTAACTTTCACGAAAATCCGTTTTTCCTCTCTCACCTCTAAAACCAGATAAACCACTTTTCTCAACTTTTCAAATCGTGTATTTTACCTCCATGAAGCGGTTTTAAAGGCGGTTTTGCTATAGTAACAATGGTTTTGTATTTTTCTTTTTTTATTTATTTCGGCTAAATCTTTAAAAAATCATAGTAAATCATAGAAAAATTATAAAATGAAAAATTCAATTTTGTTGCACTCCACATGAGTAGATCTATACAATGAACATATAATATGACATGCTTTAGTACAAAGTTTTTGCTACGAAGGTTTTGCCTTTTTCTTTTTTATTTATTTCGGCTAAATCTTTAAAAAATCATAGTAAATTACAGAAAAATCATAAAATGGAAAATCCAATTTTTTTAGACTCCACATGAGCATATCTACACAGTAAACATACAATATAGTATGTTTTAGTACAAAATTTTTGTTATAACTTTAGATCTATGCTTTTCTGTAATTAATTGAAACAATTCATAGCTGCAACTTCTATAATTATTTTTCTGGACTAAAGCATACCATATTACATGTTTACTATGTAGATATACTCATGTGGAGTCTAAAAAAATTGGATTTTCTATTTTATAATTTTTCTGTGATTTACTATGATTTTTCAAAGATTCAGCCAAATAAATAAAAAAGAAAAAGACAAAACCTTCATAGCAAAAATTTTGTACTAAAGCATACCATATTATATATTCACTGTGTAGATCTACTCATGTGGAGTCCAACAAAATTGGATTTTTTTATTTTATAATTTTTCTGTGATTTACTATGATTTTTTAAATATTCAGCCGAAATAAATAAAAAAAAAGATAAAACCACTATCGCTGTAGCAAAATCACCGTTTACGGTACCAAAACCGCATTCAAAACCGCTCTAGGGAGGTAAAATGCATGGTTTGAAAAGTTGAGGGAGGTGGTTTGTCCGGTTTTGGAGTTGAGGGAGAAAAAACGGACTTTCGTGAAAGTTGAGGGAGGAAAATTGGACTTTTTCCACTTTATTATGTCCACAGTAGATTGCTGATGGGGCCTTCCTTTTGCTAATCTCCACGGTAGAACAAGGCTTGAAAACGGGGAAAAAAGAAGGCTTCTCCAGTTGAATACGCTCATAATTTTCAATGGAATATATTCTATCGGAACAGCATTATTAACTCTGTAGGTGCAACCTCTAAGCATGCTTGTTACAGAATATATCAGTTTCATATTGCAAGTCTCATAACTCATCATGTGGGGAAGAACAGAGGCAAGTAAACATGAAGTCACTGAAACTATCTTCTGTACACATCAACTTGAACAACTTGAAACTATCTAATTATTGTACATGTTTCAATTCTTAACTATAATGAAAAGGCAGAGCACCTGCCACTACCTTAAAAAAAAAGGTAAAAAACGAAGTACAGGTGGATATTAGAAAGGCGCTTGTTATTGCTGGCTGCAGCCGGCAGAAGAGAGCGAGCCCTATTTTTCAATGGTTTTTTTTTAATTATTTTTGCTCGTCTACCGAATTTCATGAAGTTGAGTAGGTTATGTTTTCGCGGGAGCCGGGACCGGATAATGGCCCCCGTTTGGGACATCGCTTCACGTCTCCGGAGTCCGGACTCCAGTTGCTGTTGACGTGCTATATTGTTCATATAAAAGGTGTTGTTCTCTCTTTTTTTCGTTCTCGAATGGTTGTTACTTGTTGGAACTGAAACTACGAAATTAGTCTCGCGGGGAATAATGAAACAAATTATTTGGAGCATCAATGATTCAACGTGTACCACATAGTGCTTAAAAAATGCCGCTGCGTCCACTTCAACCGGCATCGAGGGTTATCGTTGCACAAGTCATCGAGGTCGCCAATCCGGGCCTGGCCTGTCCCTTGTCAGTAGTGCTGCAAGTCGACCTGCAGAAATGTCCTCTCGTGTCTCCTCTCAAGAAAGATGAATGTGTATCTTGAGTTCTTGACAGAGAAGTTATTCTACTAATAAAAGATATTTAGCTAAACACAATTGACAAGCTAAATGCAATTGGTAAGGCAGCAGGGAGTGTTTGCTTTGCCAAAAGAGAGAGAGAGAGAGACAATTAAGTATGATGTTATTTTGTCCTTGTATAGTTTGGGGCTACATACATATTATTGCTTTAAGTCTTTATCAACCTTATATTATTTTTCATATGAATCCAACTACCAAGTACATTTTTTAGAACTAGCTGATGCTTTATTTTCCAGCTTTTATGGACATCAGGGGATGAAATTACCGATATGGCCCCTTACAGTTCCATGAACGCGATTTAGCGAGATCAAATGTGTGTTCCACCCATATTGTGGTCTTTAAAGATAGAATAGATCCTTCAAGAAATAAATTTGAGAATTTCGCTCTATCAACTACTTTTCTTTTTTGGAGTTGGTTAAGATGTGATTTGAAATTTTTAGTTCTATTGGGAGCAGCAGCTATCCATTGGCCATTTTGGTTATGCAGAAATGGTTTGGTATTTGAAAAGAAGCATGCTTGTTCTTCTTTGCAGGTGCTACATTCGATTATCGTTGGCTCCGCTCATGGATTGTCCTCCAGAAGCTTACTTCCGAGCTTTGGTTGTAGTGGTATCGCAACAACTGGTCTAGGCGGTTACAGTGTTTTTCTCCCGAGTACATAGGTGATGATTTAGTGATCTAGTTTTAGGATTGATAGTCATTACAGTGACAAACTCTTATTTTTTTAGACTATACTTCTATGCAAAGACCAAAAGTAGATTTGTAATTATTGTATCAACTTGATGTAATGATTATGATTTAATAAAATTCTATCCTCATAAGGGAAAAAAGATGAATGTGTCGTGTCGTTCCCGTAAGATTAGCAAAAACTAGGAGGATTCCCCGCGCGTTGCCGCGGGTCTGAAGGAGGAATATAAATGGGTTAGAATGTTAACTAATAAGAATTAGGAGATGTATATGTATGGAGTTGGTAACGAAGAAACATGATATCTATATATCTACTCTTACCCTTGTGTATACCATGTCAGTGGCCGTTTCACTGTTCATGGTGAACAGTGTTTCCAGCGGCATGCCCATGAAGAGTACAATGACATGCCATGAACAGCGCCATGACATATCCATGAACAGTACCACCATGACATGAACAGTGCCATGACATGCCCCATAAACAGTCCCCCCCACGCAACAGCGCGGGGCCACCTGCTAGTAGATCTTTAATCCCGGTGATGGTACTGTTGATCAATAGCAACGGGCGCCCACCACACCCAGGCTGCCACCCATCAAACAGTAAAACCTGTTTACTGTAGCCAAGCACCCGTTAATGTTCCGCCTAGAACCGTTACTGTTCCACTGTGCCTCTTTCTTTTCCTTTTTTTTTCTTCTCCTCTCATGCTGGGTTGCGCATCATTTTTTCCCCTTCCCGCGCGAAGCGCGGGTTTCCCATCTTGTATAATATATACGTATGGTGTTGTAAGAGGAAGCGGATGTCCACCTGTGGCGGCTGATGGCAGCTGTTCAGCTTAGCGACGCCACCGATCGCACGGTCTGGCGTTGGTCAGAAGACGGGCAGTATTCGGCTCGTTCTGCATATGCGATGTTACACAAGGGCTCATTGCCATTCCATGGACACCGGCTGATCTGGAAGTCCTGGGCGCCACTCAAAATTAATATCTTTTTGTGGCTAGCATTCAGGCGCCGTCTATGGACTACGGACAGACGCAGATGACACAGACTCGACGTCCACGACAGCAGCCATCTTTGCGATCAAGAAGAGGAAAACATTTACCACATACTTGCAAAGTGCCCCTACTCCAGGGAGGTGTGGTACTTGGTATTACATACCATTGGGAGGACTCTACCAGCTGCGGTGCTGACTGTCCTCCAATGGTGGAGACGCCTGCTTTCTTCGTTCTCCGGGACGCAGTGGAAAGGCATCGACACGCTCTTCGCCTTGGTGTCATGGCAGCTTTGGAAGGAGCGGAACACCCGGTGTTTCAAGCAGGAGAATGCTATGGCGGTCGACACTCTTCAGGCTATCAAGCGGGAGGGGGAGACCTGGATACAGGCAGGCGCCAAGGGACTGGAGGCTAGGCCCGGCCCTGGGGGCGGGCGAGCGGGGCGGCCGCCCCGGGCCCCGAGCCGTCAGGGGCCCCAGCCTCTGTATGTATGTATAGGAGTAGTATGCTGAGGGGCTGAAGTACCAAAGAGTGCAGGTGGCACATCAATGATTCATGGCCACGACTGTCTGCTAATGAGAGCCACGAGCGAGCCAAGGAGCACGTGCACATCAGTTCTGGTTTTTTTGCCATTCGGTGGTAGGGATGCTCACTGCAGTAACAGTATACCCTTGGGGTATATATGTTTTGGGCTAGTTTTCAACTACTAAATGTATTTTAAAAAATTCAGCACATGTCTTCTATAAATAAATGACACGGTTATTAGTATCTATATCACTTATATAATACTAAACCCCACTAAAATTCTATCTTGTCATGCAAGGTATCTCCACGTGCAATTATGACTCATATTTATTTAGGAAAGATATATGTTAGCAAGTCATATCATTTTCTAACATGTATTTATTTGTCCACATCAGTAAGCCACACCATCTACTAAAATTCATTCGCAATCTCCGCAGCAACATGTGGGGACTGTTGATGCAAAAGTGGATCTGCAAACACAAAGGGCTAATACCTAAAATCGATATCCAAAGCGTGCCAGTCGATTTGACCTGTTAATCGACAAGGATGAAGATACGAGCACTTTGGTCCTGACAACAGCGATACGCCCGGAAGTCACGGCCAAGAGGTACTCACGCGGAACTCGAGGATCGTCGAAGATCGCACTGAAGCGATGCAGCTCGCCGAATCGATGAGAACTCGTGAAAAAGGAAAAAATATGCAAATTGACGAAGTCGCCGAAAAGTAAATAGATGTAAATAAGAGTAAAAGCTGGTTTTTGATATTGATTGATTATCATTACATTGCCCTTCAATCTATATTTATACCCTGATCTACAGAAACGTAACCAAATACGACTAGGACACTAAATCCAAATCTAAGAAAACACACGACTCTTATACAAATCAGACTCTAACAAACATAGAAAAGGAAATTAATTCCTATCTATTCCCTTGTCCGCCTAAATTACGATGGAATTTCCATCGTCCTCCTTTCCATCGGCACACTCCCTGTTTCATCGGCAGCAGCCTTCAAGCCTTCTTTCATCGGCACACTTCCTGTTTCATCAGCAGCAGTCTTCAAGCCTCCCTTCATCGGCATCGGCAATAACATCCTTAACCTTATCGGCAACACCTCAATCCAAACTAACTTCTCCATACACCGCCACCATTCATCGGCAGCCTTCTTTACAAGCTGTCTTTCATCGGCTATCAACATACACAATAACTTTTCTCCTGCTGATTAGCCCACTCTGACCATCTTGACATGTGCCAAAAAACGGTGTCAACACATGCCCCCCAATTTCGGAGTATAAAACATTGATGCTCCAAAATTTACTCCAGATAATGCTTGTCTTTACCTATTTTTCTCAACCCATTCTCCAAGCATGACATAATCTGTTACCGAATCTAATCAAATCTAGTTCTGATTCACGCATCTCAGCAAATATCGCACAATCTCCAACTACTCTTACCCTAATTACGGTTAAGATACCGAAATAATAACCCATCGGCAAGATCTTAACATAATTAACGCCACCATTTTTAGAACCAAAAGATTCTGTACTGAGATCTCTTCTAAGTCATGATCACTTGCCATCAAATCTCCTGTACAATCCCTTGATTGTCGTGTGAACAGTTACCATATCCATCTGAACCACCTTGACCTACACGCGCGCGGCATAGAGATAAGTCCAGAATACCCCTACTCCAAGCAGCCTATAAATGGATTTCTCCGGAACGCTCATCTTCTACCCTCAGACTCCAACCTTTGGCATTCTCTCTCTGGCGGCGACCCCGACGAACAACCGCACGACCTCAACCAACAAGAGCTCCTTCCAGCACCACCCTTAAGTTCCCAGCCTATGCCTTCATCTTCCTTAGAGCAATGGCGATCAACTTCGACGTCCCTACGGTTCGTTCTACTTCCGTTACTTTTACCTTGATTCTTTTGGTCTTTGCGAGTTCATACAGTTGGTAATTTTTTTCCTCTTTTTTCATTCTTTTGATCCTCCGAACTTAGGAACTACGCAACAAACTGGTTATTCCAACCGACCAACCACACTTCCAATGCCTAGGTCCAATGGGTGACCCAGATCCAACCGATTTGATCAACGCAGAAGCTAATAGAATTCCCTTCAAAGCCCAGAATTTTTCTTTGAACCTATGGAAGGACACATTCTGATCCTGGCCCAAACCCACCAAAGGGTGGAAAGATTGGTACTTGAGGGTTAACAGGTCGATGCAGGTGTACTGGGCAGAGCGGAAAATAGACCAATGCATTAGGCTGTCTATTGTCGATATGCAGAAAAATGAATCCATGATGATTGCTGCTGCTTATTTCTGGTCAGATACGACAAACACCTTCATGTTTGGTCATGATCCAGCCGCCCCTACTCTTGCCGATGTATACATGCTCACTGGCTTGGACATCTCGACTGTCGATGAGGCTTCCATCTATGGCAGGAGAGCCGAACATAGAGTGAACACACGCAACATCGGCGGCTGGACAGGATACATCCAGGAATACCAAAGGACTGGCACTGTTAACCAGAGAGAACACGCCATATTCTTGAATATGTGGTTGGAGAAATTTATCTTCTGCGGCCGATCGGTAGGACCAACCAACGCCTTCCTTCCTGCGGCCGAACTCTTGGCCAACGGTGTAAGGTTCCCGCTCGGTCGATACCTTCTGAGCTCCACCTATCACCTCCTCCACCAAGTATCCCAGAAGCTTTTGCTTGGTGAACCCATCGGCAACTTGGGAGGCCCATGGTGGTTCATCAATATGTGGCTAAATGCCCATATGCACAAACGTCTGCATTGGGATTTCTTCGCCCAAGAATTCCCACGAGAAATCGTCGAAGATTACGTTCTTGGGGACGAGGAATCGGCAACACGCCCCCTCTTAACTTCGGTGAAGCCATAATTGTCCTCCCTGGAACAGAGGCCAATGAAGACCAGATCGGCAGATTCTTCCAGAACTTCTATAACGGTCTCCCTCGCGATCATAGGGCTTGGGTACCCTATATCGATGAAGAGAACAAGTTTCCCCTTCTCTTCAACTTTGCCGATGACGAGCTAAATCAAGATAATGAACTTATGATGGCCATCATCACTCCCAGGGCAGTCCCGGTAAACACATTTGGTAGTGGGAAAAATTCCAATACCACTTATGAGTTCTACAATCCATCGGCAGTATCCCGTCAACTGGCTTTTGGGCAACTGTCAATGAAGCTCTGCTTTGCCGATGTGATCAAGCCCAGAGAAACAATCACCAGCGGAACAGAATGAAGCAGGGTAGTGAGACTTGCCCCCGATGCCGATATCTTAGACGTTGATCTTTCCATCGGTCACCAGCATCTTTTATTACCGAATCATATAAGCAATGGTGGCGAGAATGGAAGGAACAATTATTCACGACATCCGCCCATACATATCGGCACATGATCGATCCTAACTACGCCATTCCCGATGATGCAGTAAGTTTCTTTTAACTTCCTTCTGTTTCTCCTTTTTCATATATCGGCAGCTAATCTTTCTTGTGACAGGCCGATGACCCAGTACCATCCATAAGCAAGAGTGGGAAACCTTTTAGCCTCCAACCTATTTCCCCATTTTCAGCGATCGGCTACAACGCCCCCACCTTAGCTGCTTTGACTTTCCAGAGGACCCGTGCCAAGACCATCACCTCTAGATCAAAGCTAGCAACAACTAGGGCTACTCCGTTGGCTGCCGCTACAAGCCTAATCAAGGCTTTTAAGGTAATAACCTTGTTTATTTTTACTCATGCCGATATAAACTATATTAACATGTAACCATCAGGGTGTAAGAGCCGCTGCTGGATCATCATCGACAACTCCTCCAACACCAAGCACCACTACCTCCAGTCAGCCTTCAGAGGTATTCTTTTAACTTTACATTTTATCTGTTAAACATCCAATCTTATACTTGTTTTGCAGCAACAAATGGGCACATCGGCAAGCACACCAGGCGCTCAAGCTCCACAATCAACAAGTGCCGATGCCCCCCAGCCAACTGTCGCTGAGACCCAAGTAAAGCGTAAAGCTTTAACTGATGTCGAGGCTCAGCAAAAACGACAGAGATCTATGCCAGTCTCCGCATCTGCCCCAACATCTGCAAGCCAACCAACCGATGTAGCTGAACAAGTTGGCCCTTCTGTACCGTCGGCCATCATACCCCAAGGGCCATCTATTGATGAAGTCGTAGAAGACATCCCATCGGCAAGCTCTACCGATCCTTCACATGGCCCCCTTCAAGATGCTCCTTCCAGCCAAGCCTAGGAAATCACCTTGAAGCAGGTAAACCGATTGGCCTAGTCGATTTATAATATCCATATCTATCCTTAGGTAGGATCTCTGACTTCCTTTCCTCTCTGTAGGAACAAGATTCTCCCAATAGCTTATTTTCTTTTGCTATCGACATTTCCGATGATGATGGAGAAGAAGCAAGTTCTTCCCTGGCACTGGGGACGATATCGGCAGAAATTTATGCCAAGCTAGAAGCCCTTCTAGATCTGTTACATCAAGATACTGCTCAATTGGTGAACGATTCAGATCCTGCAAAGACCATCTTCAAGACAATCCGTGGCCAAGTTCCTGCCGATGTTGAAGAAACTCTCTTCCCAGCAGTCCATCTAGAGAGCCGACAACTAGAATATCAACGGGCTGCTCACCGTATCGCCGATAGAGCAGCTCAAGCCCAGCTCAAGGAAGAGATGCTGCAACTGAAACAAACTGTCGATGAGAAGCACAAGAGCATCAGCAATTTGCAGACCTCGGATGCCGATCTTAAGCAGAAGATTCTAGATTTATCGACAAAGAGGGCAACTCTTCTAGCAGAATTGGAAGAAGTTGAAACATCCCTAACTCACGCCAGGCAAGAAGAAGATCAGCTCCCTGACGTCATCAAGGCGCTTCAGCAAGAAAGGGATGTCCAAGCTCGCAAGGCCTTAGCCTTGAAGAAGAAACTCAAGTCTGTGGAGGGGGTTGCCGATGAAGATGCTAAAGAATTGAAGGAAGCCGATGAGATTCGCCTGCGTGCAATATTGGCTATCCAATCTTTGTTAAATCTGTAATTCTCATTTAGTGCATCGGCAATCTATGATACATTGATACTTTGTTTAACTCTAGCCGATAGGATTGTTACCGGCAATTTTACTTTTATGCATCTATCCAGATATTAGGGTAATATTTCTTTAAATATTTTCCATTTAATGCTCTGGGAAACACAACTCCTTCGAGGGTTTCGAGAATATATGCATTACCAGGAACAGATTGATTTATCCGATATGGACCCTCCCAATTAGGTGACCATTTTCCAAACTTTGAACTTTTAGTCCCAATCGGTAAAATCAACTTCCAGATCAAATCCCCATCGACAAACTCCTTTATCTTCACCTTCTTGTCATACCATCTGGCTACTCCTTTCTTATTCTCTTCGATGCTAACTAAAGCCTTTAACCGATGACCTGCCACATCTTCCAACTCATCTTTCATAAGGGTATCATAGTCATCGGCTGTCAATTGATCTTGAGAATGTATTCGCCTAGAGCCAGTTTTAATCTCCCAAGGCAACACTGCGTCGTGTCCATATACCAACTGATAAGGTGTTACCTTGGTTGCACCATGACACGACATCCGATATGACCACAAGGCTTCATTTAATACCGTATGCCACCTCTTAGGATTTTCTTTAATTTTACACTTAATGAGCTTGATAATTCCTTTATTAGAAGCCTCAGCCTGACCATTAGCTTGGGCATAATATGGAGAAGAATTTAAAACTTTAATCCCTATACTTACAGCAAACTCATCAAATTCTCCCGATGTAAACATGGTACCCTGATCGGTAGTGATGGTTTGAGGAATACCAAATCGTAAACAATATGCTCTTTCACAAAATCAATCATATTAGCCGATGTCACCTTTTTCAAAGGAATTGCTTCAACCCATTTTGTGAAATAATCGGTAGCAACCAGAATAAATTTATGCCCCTTGCTCGATGGCGGATAAATCTGACCGATGAGATCAATAGCCCAACCCTGGAACGGCCAAGGCTTAATTATAGGGTTCATAGCCGATGTGGGTGCTCTTTGAATATTACCAAATTTTTGACATTCCTGACATCCTTTAAAATATTTAAAACAATCTTCGAGAATAGTCGACCAATAATATCTATTTCTTCTGATCAACCATTTCATCTTGAAAGCCGATTGATGAGCCCCACATACTCCTTCATGAATCTCACCCATCAAGCTTTTTGATTCATCACTGCTAACACATCTGAGTAAAACTCCATCTATGGTTCGATAATATAATTTATCATTAAGGAGCACATACTTGGTAGCTTGGAATCTTATACGTCTTTCAACCTTTTTAGATGGATCATTTAAATAATCAACAATTTCCTTTCTCCAGTCATCGGTATCGACTGCCGATGTTAATACTTCTTGAATAGGCTAATACCCTGAGGCATGCTGAGCTAATCGATTAGCCTCTTCATTATGCAATCGAGAAACATGTTCCAGATGAAAATTCCTAAACCCTTTCAACAATTGCAGACATTTCTCATAATATGAAATTAAAACTTCACTTCGGTATTCATAAATTCCAGCCAACTGATTTATAACTAGTATGGAATCACCAAAAATTTCAACAGCATCGGCACGTATCTCCTTAAGCAATTCTAACACTTTTATCAAAGCTTGGTATTCAGCCTGATTGTTTGTCGATGTAGCAACAATCGGTAATGAAAACTCATACTTCCTCCCCTGAGGGAAAATTAACACAATGCCGATACCTGCTCCTTCACCATATGTAGACCCATCGAAGAAAAGTATCCAAGGAGCAATGTTGAGTGACAAAATCAGCCATAACCTGCCCCTTAACTGCCTTAGCCGATTCATAACGTAGGTCAAATTCTGATAACGCTAAAATCCACTTGCCGATTCTACCACTTAATATCGGCATCAACAACATATATTTGATCACGTCGTCTTTGCATATGACAGTACACTCAGCCGATAGCAAGTAATGCCTCAACTTAATACAAGAAAAGTATAGACACAGACATAATTTCTCAATAGCCGAATACATGGTTTCAGCATCCACTAACCGTCTGCTCAAATAATAAATAACACGTTCTTTCCCCTCAAATTCTTGAATAAGAGTTGGACCGATAACAGTATCATCAGTTGACAAATACAATCTGAAAGGTTTTCCGTGTTGAGGTGGAACTAGCATTGGAGGATTTGTTAAGTATCTCTTAATTTCATCTAGAGCTAACTGCTGCTCATCTCCCCATCTAAATTCCTGATCGGCTTTCAATTTAAGTAATGGACTGAAAGCCTTGTTCTTACCCGACAGATTAGATATGAATCTTCTAATGAAATTAATCTTACCGATCAAAGATTGCAATTTAGTTTTACTGGCAGGAGCAACTACCTTGTTGATTGCCTCAATAGACTTCCTACTAATTTCAATGCCCCGTTGATGCACCATAAAACCCAAGAATTGTCCTGCTGATACACCAAATGCAAATTTATTAGGATTCATCTTTAGTCCATGCTTCCTTGTGCACTCCAGTATCTTTCGTAGATCGGTTAGATGCTTTGTGATATCTCCAGACTTAATCACTATGTCATCGATGTAGATCTCTACTAATGTGCCGATGTATTCATGAAAAATAAAGTTCATAGCTCTTTGATAAGTAGCACCGACATTTTTCAAACCAAACGTCATAACTATCCATTCAAATAATCCCACATGACCTGGACATCTAAAAGCAGTCTTGGGAATATCTTCTTCAGCCATGAATATTTGATTGTAACCTGCATTACCATCCATGAAGCTGATAATTTGATGTCCTGCTGCAGCATCAATCAACAAATCAGCAATCGGCATTGGATAACCATCCATCGGTGTGGCTTTGTTGAGATTCCTGAAATCAATACAAACACGAAGTTTCCCATTTTTCTTATAAACAGGAACCACATTAGAAATCCACTCCGCATATCGACACTGCCGAATAAACTTTGCCTTAATTAATTTAGTTATTTCGGCCTTAATATCAGGAAGTATATTAGGATTGCATCGGCGCGCTGGCTGCTGATGTGGCTGAAATCCAGACTTAATAGGTAACCGATGTTCAACTATCGATCGATCTAATCCAGGCATTTTAGTATAATCCCAAGCAAAACAATCTTTATACTCTTTTAATAAATTGACTAATTGTTGTTTACACTTGGAATCTAACTTAGCACTAATAAAAGTAGGCCTTGGCCTATCACCATCACCAATATCTACTTCTACTAAATCATCAGCCGATGTAAACCCTTGACCTAATTTTCCATCATTGGCAAACCTTTCCATTAAAATTCTTCTTTAGAACCAACTGCTTGGATCGGTGGAATTTCATAATCGGCAACCTTGAGGAACTCTTTTTCCCAAACTTCTCCTGATATGCACTTGGTTCGTTCATAAGTATCTAATTCTGCCGATGCGATGATGTAAGAAGAATCACCGTGAACAACTTCAATTTTATCCCTAATCCATTGTACGAGGCACTGATGCATTGTAGAAGGAACACAACAATTAACATGAATCTAATCCCTCCCTAGAAGCAGATTATATGCACCTTTGCCATTAATAACAAAGAATGTCGTCGGTAAGGTTTTGCTGCCGATGGTCAACTCAACGCACACGCCCCCTTTAGCCGGTGACACATTGCCTTCAAAATCCTTTAGCATCATATCAGTTTTGGTTAAGTCTTGATCTCCCTTACCAAGTTTCCGATACATCACATAAGACATAATATTAATCGCAGCTCCTCCATCAATAAGTATCTTAGATACAAGCTGCCCATCAACTCTGCCTTTCACAAACAAAGCCTTGAGATGCTGTCTCTCATCATCGGTAGGTTTCTCAAAAACAACCATCATTGGATCTAGCGTCAATTGAGCTATTTGGTCAGAGAAAACAGCTTCTTCCTCATTATCAGAGAGTGCCAAAAATTCCATCGACAACATAAATACCCTATTGACATCTGCCGATGGACCTTTATTTTTGTGCTTCACTTGCCACTGCTGATTGCCAGATTTCTCATTGGAGGAATTTTCCTCTCGGTATAAGTCCTCTTGACGCTCTCGCTGCATCCTCCTTTTCTGTGTCTTTGTCAAACCTTCTAGGCACCATTGAGGGAGTTTAGTTTTCCAAACTGGCTGATAATAGGTCCTAGTTGACTCTACACGACGTATATTAGGATCCTTGTAAAATATTTCTTCATCGGAAACTCTTGCGTTTGCCATCTTTTCAAGCTCCTCTTGGTTCCTTGGAAAATATGCAGCGCGTTTACCAAGCCTCTTATGTACACTAAGCCTGCCCCCCAGCCTATCATGTACCGATGCTTTACCTCTGATCGGCTCATTAATAGACAAACCCTGATTGCCAGGTTGAAACCTCCTTTCTGAACGATTAACTCTATAATAACCATTGCACTCTGGGCAATTTTCAACAGTAGGTAATTTAATACCTTCTTCCCAACAATGAATAAAAAATAGACACCTCCGATGATCCTTATGCCGATTCCACTCTTCTCGGCGTCTCTCTTCTTGCTGCTGTCGATATCGATCCCTTCGCTGACGCCAGCCCTCCTGCTGTCTTCGATGGGTAATCACAATGCCAGATCGAGGAGGTTTTCCGGAACTGCTACTTTCTCCCAGTAGCCCCTTGCTTTTTGCATCATCGGTAGTTATCCGATGTTGGAGATCTACTGATGCGTTTTTCTCAGCAGCTTCTGATGTCAACACCTTAGTCTTTCCTTCAGCATCCAACATATTTGCTAGAAAAGGATGTTGATCAATTTTCATCGGCTTCTGGATCTTGGAATTACCAAATTTAATTCTCCCAGATTTAATAGCTAATTGTAACTGTTGCCTAAACACTTTGCACTCATTTGTACTGTGTGAAGTTGCATTGTGCCATTTGCAATACAACATTTTCTTTAACTCTTCTGACGATGGGATCACATGATTAGGTGATAGCTTAATCTGGCCCTCTTGAAGCAGAAGATCAAATATCTTGTCGGCCTTGGTGATATCAAAAGTAAACTTCTCTGGCTCTTTTTGACCAAAGGGACAAGATATCGGCTTTTTATTTTTAACCCACTCAGCTAAACCGATAACTAGCTCTTCATCTGAATCAGAATCTTCTACCTCCCCGACAAATAAAACCTTCTTGCTTCAATTCTTTTTGGGTTCAAAAACCCTAGTATCTTGATCAGAAATCCTTTGCACGAGATGACTCAGGCTTTCGAACTCTTGAGAAGCATATATGTCCTTAAGGTGTGGCAATAATCCTTGGAAAGCCAAATCGGCAAGTTGCCGATCATCCAGTACCAGGCTATAACACTTATTTTTACATCTCGTAGCCTTTGCACAAAGCCTTCCACTGATTCATCATTACGTTGTCTCAATTTTACCAAATCGGTAAGCTTCTTTTCATGAACTCCAGCAAAGAAATATTTATGAAATTGTTTTTCTAGATCAGCTCAAGTAATAATAGAATTTGGCGGTAATGAAATAAACCATGTGAATGCTGATCCAGACAAAGATGATGAAAACAAACGAACTCTTAATTCATCTCTGCTAGCTGCCTCTCCACATTGAATAATGAAGCGATTAACATGTTCCATGGTTGATGTATTGTCTTGCCTAGACAACTTAGTGAAATCTGGTACCTTATACCGATTTGGGAGAGGAATTAAATCATATGCCAGAGGGTATGGAGTCCGATAAGAATAAGTATTGACCTTGAGTTTTATTCCAAACTGATCCTTCATAATTTCTGCTATCTTATCGGCCCAAAAAGCATCAGCCTCTTATTGATGATATGGCTGAATTTCTACAGGAGGTACTTGCTGATATCCCTCTGTGTATCTTTGTGGCCCACGATCTCCAGCAATTGGCATATTTGCCATTACTTGTGGTCCATTAACCTGCTGGAAAGGATTCATCGGCTGAGCTGCCGATGCTTGATTCTGAAAACCAGCTTGCATATGACCTTGATGAATCCCTGCAACCTGCTGATCTTGCTGAATTGTATGTTGAGTAGGAAACTGCCCTAACCAACTATTATTAGCATTCATCGGTACAAAATTTATCGATGACTGGTAATTTGCTAGCATTGCTGGATAATTATAACTAGCTTGAGGCATGAACTGGACTCCAGGTTGACTTATAGCAGGAGCCTTCTGCTGCATCGGTAGCATGCTTGCCGATAGACTTGAATTAGATGTTTGACCCAAAGGCATCTGGAAACTTCCTGGAGTTGGTTGCATGGTAGTTGCTATAGTATATTGAGGTACTTGAACTATCGGCGAACCAGCCGATGGCAAAGGAGCTTTTCCTGCCGCATCAGACACTTGAGATAATCCAGGGTTAAAAGCAGATGACTCTGGAGGCATACCGTATCCCCACCAATTAGCAGGAAGCTGGTTATTCTGTGACGCAGGGCCTGATAAAGCCAATGCCGATAGATCTGTATTAAGCTGAACTCGTCCTCCTGGTAATACCGAGTCTGATCGCATCGGTGTAGATTGCACGTTAGGTAAACCTGCTGATACAGGGGAGGAAGAAACTTCTGTACCCACAACGGCTGAGGGAGCCGATGGAGTATTAACAGATGCTGGCTCTGGTTGATGATAGGCAGGCCCAACGTAATGCGGTGACGCTTGCCCTTCTTTAAAAGTTCGAACCACAGCATTATGAATTGTATTGGACAACACATTGGAGTGATTAATTAAAGTATGATTTACTGCAGAATTAACCATCTCTTGAAGTTTACTCGGATTAGAATCAAAGGTAACTTGTCGAGGCAACGACAAATCTTGCTTCTGGATGACTTGTCCACTCTTGTTCAAGCTGAATGACTTCAAGCAAAGCTATCTGTATTCTTCTATAGCCTTTTCCATAGCCTGCTTCTGTTCTTCCTTAAGATCTTCTTCTGATACCGCGATGATGTTCCCCGCGTCGATCTCAGGATTGAACATATTGATCAGATCTGTCCCACTGGGCGTGCCAAAAGATGTGTTGATGCAAAAGTGGATCTGCAAACACAAAGGGCTAATACCCAAAATCGATATCCAAAGCGTGCCAATCGATTTGACCTGTTAATCGACAAGGATGAAGATACGAGCACTTTGGTCCTGACAACAGCGATACGCCTGGAAGTCACGGCCAAGAGGTACTCACTCGGAACTCGAGGATCGTCGAAGATCACACTGAAGCGATGCAGCTCGCCAAATCGATGAGAACTCGTGAAAAAGGAAAAAATATACAAATTGACGAAGTCGCCGAAAAGTAAATAGATGTAAATAAGAGTAAAAGCTGGTTTTTGATATTGATTGATTGATTCTCATTACATTGCCCTTCAATCTATATTTATACCCTGATCTACAGAAACGTAACCAAATACGACTAGGATACTAAATCCAAATCTAAGAAAACACATGACTCTTATACAAATCAGACTCTAACAAACATAGAAAAGGAAATTAATTCCTATCTATTCCCTTGTCCGCCTAAATTACGATGGAATTCCCATCGTCCTCCTTTCCATCGGCACACTCCCTGTTTCATCGGCAGCAGCCTTCAAGCCTTCTTTCATCGGCACACTTCCTGTTTCATCAGCAGCAGTCTTCAAGCCTCCCTTCATCGGCATCGGCAATAACATCCTTAACCTTATCGGCAACACCTCAATCCAAACTAACTTCTCCATACACCGCCACCATTCATCGGCAGCCTTCTTTACAAGCTGTCTTTCATCGGCTATCAACATACACAATAACTTTCCTCCTGCTGATTAGCCCACTCTGACCATCTTGACACGTGCTAAAAAATGGTGTCAACAGGGACTAACCCCAATAGTAAGGCCTTACAATACATAATAATTTAGACATCGATTAGAATGATAACCAGCATGTGACAAAATAGTTTTTTTCAAAGCGTCTAGTGCAAGGAGAATAGATAATGCATGCTAGGTAGCTACTCTTATAGCTTAGCATCCAAACTAATACAAACGATGGCAGATGTACACAGGGACCTCATTTTTTAGTCTTGCCCTGGGCCCCAAAGTTTCAGGGCTGGCGCTGCTGGAGGCACTCATCCGTGGCTAATGGGCTGATGCAATTCTGCCTTTCACCTTCTTTGAATGTGTTTTGCATCATGTAATCAACCTCTGGTATTCTGGCTGACACAAACTCTTGTAAATTATTTTCTACCTACCTAATACAAAGATACACACACTCATGCGTATTCACAGAAAAAGAGAAAGCGGATGTTGCGGGATCGGACTCCATGTACATGGAGAATGATCTATGGAGTACATACATATACATGCGAGGGATGGCATCGTGGCAGTAAACAACTAGCTGCAGCTTGGCGTTAGAAGCCTATTTATTCAGGTACTCGATGGCGACGATGGCGTGGAGCCTGGTCTCGTCGATGTCGAGGTGCGGCGAGTCACGAGTGCATGTGGCAGATATTCTCCATCTCGGCGTTGCTGTCTTGCTGATGCCGATCCTGAAGAAGGCCACCGGGATTCTGCGAGTGGAAGCCAAAGTCCTCGGCTGCCATGAACTGGGGGCACAACCTCACGTTGGCCTCCTTGATCTTTCTCTAGGCCACCGCCTTGGCATGGCCGTACAACGCCTCGTTGTTGACGGATCTCCTCCTCCATGCAGTCGACGGCCGTCGTACACCACCCCACGGTAGCCTGCCCTTCGATCACCAGCCATTGGAAGCTTCGCGCCACTCTAATGAAGGTCACGGACACCACCTGCAAGTGCAAGCAAGAAGATGCCATGCATTACAACTCGATCGATCTGCTACACTACAGATGACGGGACATACTGTCCTCGTCTCCTTGAGTGAAGAAAGCACTATGGAGTACGCGTAGGATCGATGATCATTTGGGAGGGCTACACATCCCACATGCATACTTGATCCAAATCACAATGTGATGAGGACATGGCCTCCACACATATGACCATGCTTGGAGAATTACATGGAGGCCAAGGAGATCAGCAAGGGCATCCAAATCGAGAAGAAGGCCCAAAGCTTATCCGGTTCGAGTCACCAAGGTGGAGGCCCAAATCAAGTTCGAGTCCACCTCGGAATCCAGGACCAGTCTGCCTTGAACTGGTCACCCAGGACGCGTCCGTACTCCGTTTTCGATGATCCATATATGGATGGAAAGCTTATTTGATAAGGAAAACCCAACCCTAATGTAGGTGGCGACTACTTATTATATAGCCTAAGGGACATCCAAGGACCCCTATTCACGTCCCTGGGAAGTGCCGACACGTTACAAGGCCCAAACTGCCCAAAAGACGGCGACACAGCGCCCTGACAGATTCTGGACAATGACTTGTTTCGACGATTCCCGTTGATTTCGAAAAGCTTTTGATGTGGGACCACTTGGTTTGGCTTCCTTATCAAATAAGCTTTCCATCCATATATGGATCATCGAAAATGGAGTCCGGACGCGTCCTGAGTGACCAGTTCAAGGCAGACTGGTCCTGGATTCCGAGGTGGACTCGAACTTGATTTGGGCCTCCACCTTGGTGACTCGAACCGGATAAGCTTTGGGCCTTCTTCTCGATTTGGATGCCCTTGCTGATCTCCTTGGCCTCCATGTAATTCTCCAAGCATGGTCATATGTGTGGAGGCCATGTCCTCATCACAATGGATCAAAGCAGTATTTCAAATCAAGAACCATCACTTAGTTCGGAGCACTCCGAAAAATCTTTCTCTCTTCTCTAAGTTGATCAAAATCAACTCCAACATCTTCTCCTTTATAAATGTGCCAATACCACCAAGTGTACACCATCATGTGTAAGTGTGTTAGTATTTTCACAATCATTTTAAGGAGTTAATCACTCAACTTGTCATGCCACTTGATCCTAGAAACGACGCAAAGTTAGATCACTCGAGTGACAATAGATAACCGATATGCAAACAAGTTTGCCCCTCTTGATAGTACGACTATCTATCCTAAATCCGGTTGTAAACTTCTCTACACACCTATGACCGGTGAAATAAAATGCCCCATAGGTTATACCTTTGCTTTGCGCATTCCATTCCATTTCCTCCAATGTCGATGCAACGCATGCACCTACACGATCAACAATGATATGATCCACTTAATATCATTACGTGATCATATTGGTTCATAGATCTTGACTTCGCTTGCTCTTCACTGTTGTGTCTGTCCATCGGTGCTAAGTCTTGCTCAAGCTTCACCATCACACGTGGTCCCTCACTTCAAAGCCTCCGACTTGCCCTTCACACTTGCAATTGATCCATCGAGCCAAGTCATGTCTTCTCCACCTCGATCACATGACTCAATGTCATGTCTCATGTGCAATGAGCTTCTTCATCAACATATGTGTAAGCTTTACAATATCTTCGAGCAATCTTTACCGTCATGGCATATGTTGCTTACACACATGTACCTGTGGACTAATCTCCTGTGTATCTCACATAAACACAATTAGTCCACCTAAGGTTATCACTCAATTACCAAAACTAAACAAGGACCTTTCACATGCACATGTCATAGACTCCTATAGGTCTGTGACATCCCACAGACAAGATCACAACGTGCGCGATCACCACTACTTGCTAAGTCTACTCAACTAGAGGGAAGGGAAGTGTCAGTGTTTGGAATCACCGACTAGTAAATTTCTATGATTGCACATTTGGGTTTAGATGGTGTGCAAAGAGGACATGAAGATGTATATTGGTTCGGGCTAAATGTCCCTATGTTCAGTGGCAAGCTGCTCATGTTACTTGCACTTGGGTCTGTAGTAGGGGGTTACAAACGATCGAGAGAGAGACGAGCTCCCAAGTCTCTATGGGTTGAAGTTGAGCGTGTAGTTGTGGAGTTGTAGGATCGTGATCCCCTCAGAAAGGTACTAGTCCTTTCCTTTTATAGCTCAAGGGAAAGGCCAGTCACACACGAGATAGGGTGGAAAAAGGAAAAGAAGAAAGAGAAAAATGAAAAGGAGGGAAGGGAGTCCCAGAGCTGCGTGGCTCCTCTTCCCCTGTCAGTGGGCCCTGATGGTCCTATAGATGATGAAGACATCCCCACGTTGCCGCCTTGCCTATCACCGATCCCATGCATAGGCATCGTGGGTCAATCGCGGCGCTCCATACCGCCCGGGTGGACGGTATGGTCAACAAACTCCTCTAACGGAGACCATGCCGGAGTTGGAAGTATAGTGTAGAACTGTGGATGTCTAACAGAGGTCGTACGAGGAGTTGGTGACATAGGACCACCCTATTCATGTCATGGCGATGTGAACCCCCAGGGATGGCCTGTCACAACTGCAAGTTGAGTTGGGGAGTACCTGCTCCCCTTTTCATGTCAAACGTGTATGCCCGTGGTGGCTGAGGTGGTGCGGGCCCCTCTTAGGGCTTTTACTTCTGTCTGAGAGTAAATCCGACCCCCAGGGGTCGGGCGAGGCGAAGTCCTCATCCGAGAGGTTTGGCGAGGCCGAGCCCTCCCCTGGGGGGTCGGGCGAGGCAGAACCCGTGCCCGAGGGGTCGAGCGAACCAGAAACCCTCTTGGTTGCGGCCGGACTGGCCGCAGCTACGCTCGCGATTGTTTTAGATGGGCTGAGGTCGATGTCCTTTAACTCCTATCTTATGGTACCCTAATATTGGTACCCGACAGTAGCCCCCAAGCTTGAGGTGGAGTTGGATTCTCCTTCACAGGCTTCACCGTGGGATGCCGAGGTCTTTGTTGTCCTGGGGGTGCACGCGAGCACACCCGCCAGGTGTAATCCCCGAGCCTTTGGGGAAGTTGGCTACTTTGCCAAAGGCTTCCTCATACGGGGAGACCTCGGGGTCCTTGTTTGGCTAGGCGGCCATGGATGGTTCGTCGTTCATATGTGACCATGCCTGGGGCTTTTCTTTGTGAGCCCGAGCCCCCACGCACGATAGGGGTCTAGCCACGGTGTCAGCCGACCCCAGGCTCCTGATGGCCAATGCATGTAGTCCCCCGGTCCGTTCAGTCAGTTTCGGGGGCTACTTGCCTGCTAGGTATTTTGTGAGGCCAACCCCCATGCCCCACGCACAGTGAGGGTCGGATCGAGGGGTCAGGATGCCCAGGGTGTTTGCCTCACGGTTTGTCTATGATCCCGCACAGGGTCTCTTTGCAGGTCCGAGCCCCCGGGGGCCTACACGTGGCGGGGGGTCCAGCCGAGGGGTCGTATCGTCTTGTGATTGTTACCCCTCAAGCATTTTTTTTGACAAAATGGAGGGGCTGAGCCCTGCCATGTTTTTCCTCACTGGATGAGTCATGGTGCTCGGTGAGCTATTAACAGGTTAGTATGAGTGGGACCCCAGTTCCCGTTCGCAGGGATCCGGCTTGGGTCGGATGGCGACTGACTCCAGGTTCTTAACGTCTAGATATAGTTCCTGGGTCCATTCGATCGGTCTCGGGGGCTCGCTACCTTTCTTCGAGGGAAAACCATGATCTGACGGCAGTCAAGACTCGAACGTGGACCAGGATGCTCGTGGCGCTCGGTCGCCCGGGTACTGGCCGCTAGCAGGCCCATCCATTGCCACTCCTCACTCTAGTGGTGTCCTAGAGCGGTTGTCGAACCCATCGCTTGGCCAACCTGTGAACTCCTAGGCCCTATCGGGCCATAAGAGCGTTTTTAGTTCTACAGCCTACTTACTTGCGGCGGTTGCGGCTCATCAGGCAGTTGAATTGCCATCTGACGTGTGCCTCAAGGGGGTGGGCCGGGAGATGGCATGCGCTTGTGCTGGTTGAAATGACACAATGATTTTGACGGGATAGGACGGCGTGTGAATCTAGGCGGGCGGTTCGGCTCCCTCCTCGCTTCATAAAAGCAGGGGGCCTCCCCTGTTTTCTCATCATGCATGAATCGTCATCCTACCCCTTTTGCTTCCAAGTCG
Organism: Saccharum hybrid cultivar R570; assembly: GCA_038087645.1. Lineage (NCBI taxonomy): Eukaryota > Viridiplantae > Streptophyta > Magnoliopsida > Poales > Poaceae > Saccharum > Saccharum hybrid cultivar. The sequence goes on along the minus strand of JAQSUU010000402.1, from coordinate 24,854,297 downwards.
CCATCCACACCCGTGTTTCTCGCCACCGTCGTTGCCACAGCGCAAGTTAGGGCTATGGTTCGTGCCGCCGATGAAGCTTTCGCCTCTCGGCTCCTATCATCAAGCGATGGACTCATGGCCTCGTTCCAACGTCACCCACTCGTAGACGAAGGGCCTCATCAAGAAGGGCCTCCTTCATGCGAGGACTGCTACAAATGAGTGGCTTGTACCTGACAATGAGGACGAGCCGATGCCGCAAGATGGGTACGCCGTCTCCTTTGTTCCCTTCCACGAGCATGGCCTGGCAACACCCCCACACTGGTTCCTCTAGGGGTTGCTGCATTACAACGACATCGAGCTACAACACTTGAACCCCAACGGGATCCAGCACATCGCGGCCTTCATCGCGTTGTGCGAGGGGTACCTAGGGATCGAGCCGCACTTTGAATTGTGGAGGTACTTCTTCTCTGTCTCCCTGCATAAGAGGGTGGAGACAGAGAAAGGGAGGAAGAAAGAGTTCAAGGTACCGGTGGGATGCACGAGCATCCGCCTTTGGGGGAATCGGGCGGCGCAGTACATGTCACTCTCGTTGACGATGTCCAACAAAGGGTGGCACAAGCAGTGGTTCTACTTGAAGAACGATCTTGCTGCCCCCTTGCCGCTCTTCTACGGCAGCTTCATTGAGTCGGCGTCGAAGACATGGGTGTGGGCCCCCCCGCTAAGGAGCAAGATAGGATAAAAGATCACCTGAAGTCCATTGCCATCTTGAGGGAGCGAGGCCTCCGTGGAGCCAGCGTCATTGGGGCATACCATGTGAGGAGGCTCACGCCATTGATGGTGCGCGCCCTCTCAATGTACCAGATGACTCCCGGATCATCGCCCGATGGGACAGTGATGCTCGCCAGTGAGGCACTCAGTGTCGGCGAGGTGGAGCAGTGCCTCAAGGAGGCGACAGAGGTGCCATCATCACCGTCGGGGGAGCTCATCCCCGTGTACCCAGTTCCGGGGCATCTGCCGATGTGACCGGATGCGGGCTTTATCAAATTTGTAAGTCCTCCCCTCTTCTTTGGACTTCGTCTTTTGCTGACTTTCTAATCCTATCGCCTGACCCCGAGTGTCAGAATCTTGTAGCCGGGGCTCGTTTTCTAGGGTTCCAAAGTGCCGCTACTAGATGACGCAGAGCGGAGAACGACGAACCGCCTCACCGCCGAGCAGGAGAAGCAAAAGAAGGACACCAAGAAGGAAAAGAAGGCAGAGAGGCAATGAAAGCAGGATCAGGGAGAGGACACCGAGGATGACGATGATGATGATGATGACGGCGAGGAGGAAGAGGGGATCAATGGCGTCCCGTTCGCTGAGACGAGATGGCAGGTGACGACGAGGATGGGGCTGCGGGCGGCGATTCGTCTTCACAACTGGTGGAGGTGGGTCGCTCTCCCGACGCACCCCAAGGGCCATCGAACATGAGCCATCCCGCGTCGCCCGGACCCTCCGAGCAGCTAGTAGGACAAAAGCGGCCTTGCACTGTTGAAGTGAGATCGGGGTCGGGCGGGCCGGCCCCAAAACTTCATTGTCTAGTGGCGCCAAGGTACCCTGCGGACTCCCTCTCTTTGTCGCTTTTGATTGGTTTCACCATGGGTTTTAATGTTTTGTTGATGCCACACCGTCGGTCGACACATTACTCCTCTGGCGATGGCACCGAAGAAGAGTGTCGCCCTCCGGGCAGCGTGGCGGCCGTTGGCAAATGCCATGCTCGGGTCGAGCGGGGGTGGCGCTGGGTCAGCCACGGCGCCATCTAGACAGACACCATCGGTGACAACGACCCAGTCCGTGGGGGTCAGCTGGCGACTGGCATGGGAGAGGCGTCCACAGTCGTTCTAGAGCAGTCGGCTGCAACCGTGATGTCGGCGATGATGACGGCACGGGTGGAGCTGCCGGTCGCATAGGTGGTAGCGTCCACAGCGGAGTGGACGGAGGAGAGGCGTTCGGTGGAAGACGCGTTCGCTGCTGCCACAGGGTAGACTACCACAACCGCGACATTGGCGACGACAACAGTCCAAACAGAGCCATCAATCGTGCTAATGGCGGCGTTCATGGTGGAGCAGACGGGGGAGGGATGAGCAGAAGACGATCCATCCGCGACATGCATGGCGGGTGTGGCATGGCCGGATGCAACCCAGCCTCTATGGACGGAGACGGAGGTACCCGAGGCGAGGCAAGCGGAAGGGTGTAAGGTCCAAATGGCTAGAGGAGGGGTGAATAGCCTATTTAAATTTTCTACAAGCTTTACTAAACAACAAGTTAGTAAATAAGATAGCGAAGCTAATTCTAGCACTAGCTTAACTACTTTTATGCAAGCCACATATACAATTCTAGTGCAAGGATATGATCTCTAGTTCACACCAACAACGCTAAGTCTCTAAACTAATTACTCCTAAGTGATAAGCTATTCTATTCAAGCTAAACAAGGCAAAGAACAATAAGTAAAAAATAAGTAAAAGAGTGAGCTTGAATAGATATACCAACGTTGATGAGAAGAGATATCTCCAATGTACCAATCAATCAACGTGATCACATACACAAAAAAATCCTCGGCAATAAGATGACTCAAGATTTTTTTACCGAGGTTCACTTGCTTCCCGGCAAGCTACTCTTCGTTGTGGCGATGCACCCACTTGATGGATCACGAGCTAATCAACTATCAAGAGTTGAACCCTCAATGGGTACCGCACATCCACTCACAAGATGGGGATCCTCCAAGCCACAAGCTCCACTAGAGTAGCCAATTCGCGAACTCCTGCGGGGAAGGCTCAAGAACCCCTCACAATCACTTGGTGAGGCTTGAAACAATCTCTATTCATGTTCTTAACACCACCGCTGCTCCAAGCCATCTAGGGTGTCAGGAAACACCCAAGAGTAACAAGCAATCCGCAGCAAACTCAAGAATCAAGTGCCACTAGATGCAACTCTCAATGCAATGCACTTGAATCTCACTCAATCTCTCTAGAATATGCAACCAAGCAAGGAGATGAGTGGAGGAGAAGTTCTCTAGCTCAAAGTATGTCTCAAGTGTTCAAAGAGTCAAGAGAGAGCCCCCCAAACCCAGCCACCATCTATATATAGCGAAGGGGTAAGCAACTAGCCGTTACAAGACAACGTAGTGAAAATTGTGATGACCGGACGCACCGATCAGGCTGACCGGACGCGTCCGATCACTACAGGACAAACAGCAGGAGAGAGCCGTTGCCGTGACCGAAAGCGCTACACCGTTTGATCGGACGCTCTGCACCCGGCGTCCGATCGAAGTCCAGAGAGCTCCTCACGCGATCGGACGCATCCAGTCACACGTGATCGGACGCGCTGTACTCGGCGTCCGATCAGAGTCCAGTAAGGGTCCACTCGCGACCGGACACGTCCGGTCGAACGGTTCCGGACGCGCCACCACGTCTGATCGACTACGTGAACTACAAACCCTCTGAGCGCCTGACCGGACGCGCCGGTCCCACGAGTGATCGGACGCGCCGGTGCAAAACCCTCGCCCGCGCGCCTCTGCAACAGCTGCTACTGACCGAACGCATCCGGTTAAGCCGAGATCGCGTCCGGTTCAGCGTCCGGTTTGGAGTTTTTTAGAGATAAACACTCCGGACTTTCGCCACCTTTTCTCGCCTCCGGCGCAATGGAAAATAGGCATTTCATTTCCTCAAAAATGCCTGACCCCTCTCTACTGTTCAAACTCCACCGCCTTCGCAAATGTGCTAACACCACCAAGTGTACACCATCATGTGCAAGTGTGTTAGCCTTTTCACAATCATTTTTCAAGGCGTTATGTTAGCCCTCTACTAGATCCTAATGCATATGCTCAAGATGATGACCTAGTAGCACTTGATTCATGAGCTAACCATGATTGCCCCTCTTGATAGTCGGCTATCAATCCTAAACCCGGTCAATCACTTCTCTACTCATCTTAGAACGGCAAAAACCCTACGATTATACTTTTGCCTTGATCACTTTGTTCCATGTCCATCTCCACATGCTTGATCACCTTGATCATCATTTTATGTGCATCTCCACCTCTTGTGATCTTGTGGCCATCACTTCATGTCACATGCTCCTTTATCACGTGTGTTGCTTATGCCTAACTCAAACCACTTAACATATGACATTAGCAACTTGGTGTCATTAATTACCAAAACCAAACTTGGGCTTCCAAAGCGGACGCGTCCGCTGCATCCCCGAGAGTCGTGGCGACGATGCCGCGCTCCGTGTCTAAGCCGTTGACGTCCGTCACCGGTGGAGAGATCGTCCTGACAGAAAGGTCGTGGCAGGAGGGGTCGTCCGCACGCGGAGCCACCCCGAACCCTGATCTGGATGGGGATCGACATGCCACGGCTAGAGTGGGCGGACCTGCAGAACCTGGGGCCCCACCCTTTGTCCTCGATGACCCTGCGGTGGAGAGGGAATGGTGTAGCTACCACAAGATCATGAGAGGCGTGGCACACCTTTTGAACACCACGCTGGCCGCGTTAAATGACGGGCTGAAATAGTTGAATAGTGCCACCGATCCCTGCACGGTACGACGTGATTGTCCCCCTGATCAATGCTTTTTATTTCATCATTTCTGACTCGTGTTCCCTCCGCAGTCGCTGATGGCATGCACCAAGGAGAAGTCTCTGTTCCTAGGGCATGTGTAGGTGCCCTGAAAGTTCCCCACGAAGATCTCCTTCAGGTCCACCCAATCCTTGATGGAGTTGGGCGGGAGGTGGTCCAGCCATGTCCGGGCCGAGTCGGCCAGGAACAAGGGGAGGTTGCGGATGATGAAGTAATCATCATCTGCGCCACTGGCCTAGCAGGCAAGCCGGTAGTCCTCAAGCCATAGGCCAGGGTTTGATTCCTTGGAATGCTTGAGGACGTTGGTCGGCGCGTGGTACCGCTATGGGAACGGCACGCGGAGGACATGGTGGGCGAAAGCCTGAGGCCCCAGTGGTGAGGGGCTCAAGCTCTAGTCCTCATTGGTGTCGTAGCGCCCGCCACGATAGGGGTGGTATCCATGGTCGGCTGCCTGCCTCCCGCCATCCCTTCCGCGCCTGCGGGTGTCCAGGATGACACGAGCGTCACGGATGGGGCCAACATGCTCTTGTATCGGGGGCTGGTTAGCAGCCCCCGCGCCATGTGGCGCCTGGTGGACAGACGCGTCTCTGGCATCCCATCTGGTAGACATACGCTGGTTGGCGTCGGGCCTGCGTCGTCATGACAGCGAGCTCTCCGTCTGCTGCTCTGCCGCACGGTCGAGCAACTCACGGATCTCCCTCTAGGTCTTGCGTTCCTCGAGAGTCGCAGGCTCAGGAAGCCTTCAGAGCAGGGCCGCCGCAGTGGCGATGTTCTGGCTGGCCTGAGCAAACTGCGAAAGACCATTGCCATCTTCCATGATCCGTCGGTGGACGTCACGGGCTCTGGCTCGTGCGTGTCCGCCCTCGACGTGGCATTGTGTGATCTCACGTTCGAGGTGAGCGCGTTCTTTCTCCATCCCACAGCGCGCTTCATCAAGCTCATGTCGTCGTGCTTGCACCTGGTCCATCAGCGGTCGTCCCAGCCATAGTTATTTGAACCAGACCAGACCGGCGGTCCAACTGGTAAAAGACCGAACTAGAGCCCTGGCCGGCTTGGTTCGCCTAAAAGATCGGTATGCAAGTGAACCGGTAATAAACCGTTGAACTAGCGGTTTTTTCTAAAGAACCAGTGAAAACTGCTAAGAAAACCAGCTATCAGGCCACTGGACCTTATGACATTGCACGTGTGCCTGCCTAGTCACGTGGAGGGAGGTGGAGAAAGGGGGAGAAAATACGTAGAAAGTGGGGCTGAAATGCTGGGATGGGATTCGAACCCCCCACCTCACCTTTTGAGAGCAGCAACACTACCACTGGGATACACAGGTGTTTGTGTCTTTGGTACAGATTGCACTCTATTTGAACCGTATTGAACCGGCCGTCTAAACGGTTCAACCAATCAAACCGTGAACCGAGACGTCCACCGGTTTGATCTTCGGTCCGGTCCTAATAACTACTGTCCCAGCTATGGTGGGGTTGAGGTCGCCGCCGCCAGAGGCAGGACCCTCACCCCTCCTACAACCGCACGCACGGGGACATCTCGAGGTGTTTCGCTGGAGTCGCTGGCACTCGAGACGTGATCGCCGGAGGTCTCCACCATAAAACACTCCCACGAGGGGTGATGGCTCCCCTCGCTGGAGATAGAAACAGATGTCGACTCTGAGTCACCTGCGAGGAGATCGTGGATCGATTCCACGAAGTAGTCAGCCCTGCCCACAAACTCGTCGTTCATGGGCAGCGGATGGGAACGTCGCGCCATATGGTGCCCGACGATCTGCGTGGCGTTGCACAAATTGTAAGGGAACACCGTCGAGGTGCCCTGGGTAAAGGCGCCTAGGGAGAGAGGTTCTACGCCGGCGAGCTGCGTCATGATGTTGATGAAGGAGAAGGTGAGGGCGCCCAGGTCCTCCCATGATGGGTGAGGTCCCAGGTAGGTAGTGAGCTAGCACTCCAGCTTCCCGAAGTCGAGGAGCTAGTCATGCTCTGGGGCGTGGGCCTCCGGAGCGCTCAGTTGCAACTCCTCGAGAGCCTCGATGGTCACGTCGAGACGCATTGATGAGATACAGGCCCAATCTTCCGAGAGGTAACCGGTAAGTTCGACTTGTGGAGATCTCGACGTTGGTGATCCGGCTTCAAATCAGACACGATTCGAACCCTGCAACCATTACACCACTGCTCCGTTGGTTATCAACCAAACACAACTTGATTGACCTCGCCAAGAAGGCTTTTCCTGCAAGCGAATCGAAGAACACAAGCAAGAAGGTAAAACACACAATCTAAAATTGCAAATATGAATTATGTGAATATCAATATAGGGTTCAAGAACTCGGTTCCAAAGGACTAATCGACACAGTGGAGGAGATCAAGAACAGGGGCCCTGGATCACTGTAAAAGGATTTGTCACCACAGTTACAATGAACGATTCAGTTTCTCGATGGAAAACTAAACTCTAAACAAAACCCAATTGTCTAGCAGCGGTGGTGGCTGTGTTTATAGTCTAAGACTCGACCTAGGGTTGAGGACGGCTAGGGGTTGGGCGCCCACAACTTGGGCTTAAGGCCCGACACGATACAAGGCCAAGTTGGCCCAAATAGGTGACACAGCACCTTGTCATGGTCACACAGAATGATCCACGAACCTTCTGGAGCTGGGACCAGATCCAAAATGACAGCGTCATTGTCCCCTTTCCAACGCATCCAAGAACGCCCCGTTTCGATGTCGTATGAGAGAGTTATGACCAAAACAGTGACGACATGTCTGCTGAATCCGAGGGTGACGTGGCAGCTGAGTTGGGGACGAATTGTAACTTGGAGAAGACCATAGCGTCGGTGTGTCCAGCGTGGTGATGTCCTCATCATCCTCCCCTTCTTGAATTGGAGTCATCCTCGACTCCATCTTGGCGATGTCCTCATCATCCCCTCCTTCTAGAATTGGAGTCGTCCTCGACTTCATCCCATCATCAGCGAACTCCTGCAAAAGGTTAGTGACAGCAGGCAATGCACCAGACATAATAGGTTGATAAAACATAGTATAACATGGGGCATCAGGATTATCACATAACTCAGCAGTAGCAGAAGTTGTAACAAGAAAAGTACCTCCTTTTAACTTAATCCCATTATTTTTAGCAATGTTAGTTGGAGGTTTATTTTTAATCTCTTTAGCATGTTTAATAATTTCCATAGGAGACAAAGGCAGCAATGTAATTTTCTTGTCCTTATGTGTGATAGTGTATGTATTAGTTCTACCATGGTGTAAAGCATCATTATCAAATTTCCATGGACGACCTAACAAAATGGAACAAGCTTGCATAGGGACAACATCAAAATTAGCAGTATCATGATAAGAACCTGTGAAAAAGCTAATGCGTGCTGATTTAGTTACCTTAGTCTTACCACTATTATTGAACCATTGAAGTTTATATGGATACGAATGTTGTCGGGTGGTCAAGCCAAGCTTCTCAACCAAATCTGAACTCACCAAGTTATTGCAACTTCCGCTATCAATGATAGTGAGAACATGACAACCCTGCACAATGAAATACATGTGGAACAAATTGTTTCGTTGGATCTTCATCTCGTCATCATGTCCCACACGTGTACTCAACACACGCTGCACGAGAAGGCTAGGGTAGTCCGCGGCAGCAGCCACAGAGTCAATGATGATGGCCTCCTTGTCTTGATCGCCCTCGGTGGAATCTGCATCAATGTTAGCAGCAAGGGCTAAATCATCTTCAACATCACTAGTACTTACATATCCATCCTCGGTAGCAATGAAAGCACGACGACTAGGGCAATCCTTCATGACATGTCTCATGCCTTTGCATCGGTGGCAAATGATTTTAGCATTGGACGAGGAGGAACTAGTAGAAGCTCCTGGAGCAGCACCTTTCTTCTGCAGATTAGATAATTTACTTACCCCGGAAGAAAATGGAGGTGTCGATGGCTGTGAGGTAACAGGAATCTTGGGCGTATCCGGCTCTGAACGCTACTGAAAATTCCTCCCATTGTTCGACCTGAAAGGCTGGTGTTGTTTGCATCCCTGTACTTCACGTTCTGCCTTAATAGCAAGATGAAACAATTGGGAAAAATTGCGCCAATCTTTGTAATCAAGTATGTTATGTATATCATGGTTTAAACCACCAAAAAATATAGCACTAGCATCATTATCATCTTCATTTATACCACAACGGGCTAAACCAATAAGCAATTCTTGATAGTAAGCTTCTACTCCTTTATCACCTTGTTTTAAAGTTTGTAGTTTCAAACGTAAATCACGTTGGTAATAAGGAGGAACAAAACGAGATTTCATACGTTGCTTTAAAGCATTCCAAGTTTGAGGCACAGCAGCAGCATTATTAGCATTGCAAAGATCACTCCACCAGAATAAAGCAAAATTAGTAAACTCACTAGTAGCAAGTCTAACTCTATGCTCAACAGGAATATTATGAGAATCAAATTTTTGTTGAACAGCAAGCTCCCAATCCAAATAAGCCTCTGGATCCACATTACCAGCAAAAGAAGGAAGGCTAAATTTAATTTTAGCAAAAGGATCATTATTACCATGATTATTACCTCTCATACCGCGACGGTTGAAGTTGAGGCAGCGACGGGCATAACCGTCAGCATCCGCATCGTCATCACCAAAATCACCGGCATCGTCATCATCAGCACGATGAGGTGGAGGACGTTGCTCGAGTTGTTCAATGCGGGTGACCATATTGTTCACATTGCGCGTCAGCTCAGTCATAAGATTGTGTTGTTCAGTCATGAACGTTGTAAGCTCGCCCTTGGACACACAATCATTGAAGTCCGTCGGAGATCCTGCCATGGTTAGAAGATAGAAAAATACAACACCAAAGTATTATCCCTATCAACTAAAAGGAACCAAGTGGTGGTGGTGGTGAAAGTGGAATGCAAAATCACACGCGGCTTACCACCGTCTTGTCTGTATTCTTACCAACGCCAAACAAGAGCAAAATCAACGTGGCGAAGCAATCTGTTGTTAAGCGTGGGTAACAGTTGCAAGATGAACCTGTGCTGACAGAAGAATATGTGGAGCTATGGGTAGGCACACAATATGACAGCAAGGATTAGCAATTAACGAAAGCAGATTAGCGATTGTTCAATCCGGATCCAAAGTACAAATCACAGCCGCTGGCTAAGACGTGTCGAGACGTAGCGCAACAAGATGAAAACAAAGGATGATGGAAAGAACGTACAGAACAAGCAAATAACCTGGATTTTTTCTTTTTCCTGAATTTTTCCCTGATTTTTCCAAAAGACACTAGTAGGAATCAAACTTTTTTTATTTTTCCACTATTTTTTTTATATTTTTCTCTGAACAAGGATCATAAAAGATGCAACCACAAAAATTGGCACCTACAACTGAGGTGGGATGTGGTCTACAGAAACACAGCACGTTCTCTGAAAAGCGTGCAAAAACTTTGACAATTTTTTTCTTTATTTTCCTAAATTTTTTGGCAATTTTGACGAAACCATTATCACCTTGTTTTAAAGTTTGTAGTTTCAAACGTAAATCACGTTGGTAATAAGGAGGAACAAAACGAGATTTCATACGTTGCTTTAAAGCATTCCAAGTTTGAGGCACAGCAGCAGCATTATTAGCATTGCAAAGATCACTCCACCAGAATAAAGCAAAATTAGTAAACTCACTAGTAGCAAGTCTAACTCTATGCTCAACAGGAACATTATGAGAATCAAATTTTTGTTGAACAGCAAGCTCCCAATCCAAATAAGCCTCTGGATCAACATTACCAGCAAAAGAAGGAAGGCTAAATTTAATTTTAGCAAAAGGATCATTATTACCATGATTATTACCTCTCATACCGCGACGGTTGAAGTTGAGGCAGCGACGGGCATAACCGTCAGCATCCGCATCGTCATCACCAAAATCACCGGCATCGTCATCATCAGCACGATGAGGTGGAGGACGTTGCTCGAGTTGTTCAATGCGGGTGACCATATTGTTCACATTGCGCGTCAGCTCAGTCATAAGATTGTGTTGTTCAGTCATGAACGTTGTAAGCTCGCCCTTGGACACACAATCATTGAAGTCCGTCGGAGATCCTGCCATGGTTAGAAGATAGAAAAATACAACACCAAAGTATTATCCCTATCAACTAAAAGGAACCAAGTGGTGGTGGTGGTGAAAGTGGAATGCAAAATCACACGCGGCTTACCACCGTCTTGTCTGTATTCTTACCAACGCCAAACAAGAGCAAAATCAACGTGGCGAAGCAATCTGTTGTTAAGCGTGGGTAACAGTTGCAAGATGAACCTGTGCTGACAGAAGAATATGTGGAGCTATGGGTAGGCACACAATATGACAGCAAGGATTATCAATTAACGAAAGCAGATTAGCGATTGTTCAATCCGGATCCAAAGTACAAATCACAGCTGCTGGCTAAGACGTATCGAGACGTAGCGCAACAAGATGAAAACAAAGGATGATGGAAAGAACGTACAGAACAAGCAAATAACCTGGATTTTTTCTTTTTCCTGAATTTTCCCCTGATTTTTCCAAAAGACACTAGTAGGAATCAAACTTTTTTTATTTTTCCACTATTTTTTTTATATTTTTCTCTGAACAAGGATCATAAAATATGCAACCACAAAAATTGGCACCTACAACTGAGGTGGGATGTGGTCTACAGAAACACAGCACGTTCTCTGAAAAGCGTGCAAAAACTTTGACAATTTTTTCTTTATTTTCCTAAATTTTTTTGGCAATTTTGACGAAACCATTATCACCTTGTTTTTAAGTTTGTAGTTTCAAACGTAAATCACGTTGGTAATAAGGAGGAACAAAATGAGATTTCATATGTTGCTTTAAAGCATTCCAAGTTTGAGGCACAGCAGCAGCATTATTAGCATTGCAAAGATCACTCCACCAGAATAAAGCAAAATTAGTAAAGTCACTAGTAGCAAGTCTAACTCTATGCTCAACAGGAACATTATGAGAATCAAATTTTTGTTGAACAGCAAGCTCCCAATCCAAATAAGCCTCTGGATCAACATTACCAGCAAAAGAAGGAAGGCTAAATTTAATTTTAGCAAAAGGATCATTATTACCATGATTATTACCTCTCATACCGCGACGGTTGAAGTTGAGGCAGCGACGGGCATAACCGTCAGCATCCGCATCGTCATCACCAAAATCACCGGCATCGTCATCATCAGCACGATGAGGTGGAGGGCGTTGCTCGAGTTGTTCAATGCGGGTGACCAGATTGTTCACATTGCGCGTCAGCTCAGTCATAAGATTGTGTTGTTCAGTCATGAACGTTGTAAGCTCGCCCTTGGACACACAATCATTGAAGTCCGTCGGAGATCCTGCCATGGTTAGAAGATAGAAAAAGACAACACCAAAGTATTATCCCTATCAACTAAAAGGAACCAAGTGGTGGTGGTGGTGAAAGTGGAATGCAAAATCACACGCGGCTTACCACCGTCTTGTCTGTATTCTTACCAACGCCAAACAAGAGCAAAATCAACGTGGCGAAGCAATCTATTGTTAAGCGTGGGTAACAGTTGCAAGATGAACCTGTGCTGACAGAAGAATATGTGGAGCTATGGGTAGGCACATAATATGACAGCAAGGATTAGCAATTAACGAAAGCAGATTAGCGATTGTTCAATCCGGATCCAAAGTACAAATCACAGCTGCTGGCTAAGACGTGTCGAGACGTAGCGCAACAAGGTGAAAACAAAGGACGATGGAAAGAACGCACAGAACAAGCAAATAACCTGGATTTTTCCTTTTTTCTGAATTTTACCCTGATTTTTCCAAAAGACACTAGTAGGAATCAAACTTTTTTATTTTTTCACTATTTTTTTATATTTTTCTCTGAACAAGGATCACAAAAGATGCAACCACAAAAATTGGCACCTACAACTGAGGTGGGATGTGGTCTACAGAAACACAACACGTTCTCTGAAAAGCGTGCAAAAACTTTGACAATTTTTTTTCTTTATTTTCCTAAATTTTTTTGGCAAATTTGACGAAACCATTATCACCTTGTTTTAAAGTTTGTAGTTACAAACGTAAATCACGTTGGTAATAACGAGGAACAAAATGAGATTTCATACGTTGCTTTAAAGCATTCCAAGTTTGAGGCACAGCAGCAACATTATTAGCATTGCAAAGATCACTCCACCAGAATAAAGTAAAATTAGTAAACTCACTAGTAGCAAGTCTAACTCTATGCTCAACAGGAACATTATGAATCAAATTTTTGTTGAACAGCAAGCTCCCAATCCAAATAAGCCTCTGGATCAACATTACCAGCAAAAGAAGGAAGGCTAAATTTAATTTTAGCAAAAGGATCATTATTACCATGATTATTACCTCTCATACCGCGACGGTTGAAGCTGAGGCAGCGACGGGCATAACCGTCAGCGTCCGCATCGTCATCACCAAAATCACCGGCATCGTCATCATCAGCACGATGAGGTGGAGGGCGTTGCTTGAGTTGTTCAATGCGGGTGACCAGATTGTTCACATTGCGCGTCAGCTCAGTCATAAGATTGTGTTGTTCAGTCATGAACGTTGTAAGCTCGCCCTTGGACACACAATCATTGAAGTCCGTCGGAGATCCTGCCATGGTTAGAAGATAGAAAAAGACAACACCAAAGTATTATCCCTATCAACTAAAAAGAACCAAGTGGTGGTGGTGGTGAAAGTGGAATGCAAAATCACACGCGGCTTACCACCGTCTTGTCTGTATTCTTACCAACGCCAAACAAGAGTAAAATCAACGTGGCGAAGCAATCTGTTGTTAAGCGTGGGTAACAGTTGCAAGAGGAACCTGTGCTGACAGAAGAATATGTGGAGCTATGGGTAGGCACACAATATGACAGCAAGGATTAGCAATTAACGAAAGCAGATTAGCGATTGTTCAATCCGGATCCAAAGTACAAATCACAGCTGTTGGCTAAGACGTGTCGAGACGTAGCGCAACAAGGTCAAAACAAAGGACGATGGAAAGAACGCACAGAACAAGCAAATAACCTGGATTTTTCCTTTTTCCTGAATTTGTCCCTGATTTTTCCAAAAGACACTTGTACGAATCAAACTTTTTTATTTTTTCACTATTTTTTTTATATTTTTCTCTGAACAAGGATCACAAAAGATGCAACCACAAAAATTGGCACCTACAACTGAGGTGGGATGTGGTCTACAGAAACACAGCACGTTCTCTGAAAAGCGTGCAAAAACTTTGACAATTTTTTTTCTTTATTTTCCTAAATTTTTTGGCAATTTTGACGAAACCATTATCACCTTGTTTTAAAGTTTGTAGTTTCAAACGTAAATCACGTTGGTAATAAGGAGGAACAAAACGAGATTTCATACGTTGCTTTAAAGCATTCCAAGTTTAAGGCACAGCAGCAGCATTATTAGCATTGCAAAGATCATTCCACCAGAATAAAGCAAAATTAGTAAACTCACTAGTAGCAAGTCTAACTCTATGCTCAACAGGAACATTATGAGAATCAAATTTTTGTTGAACAGCAAGCTCCCAATCCAAATAAGCCTCTGGATCAACATTACCAGCAAAAGAAGGAAGGCTAAATTTAATTTTAGCAAAAGGATCATTATTACCATGATTATTACCTCTCATACCGCGACGGTTGAAGTTGAGGTAGCGACGGGCATAACCGTCAGCGTCCGCATCGTCATCACCAAAATCACCGGCATCGTCATCATCAGCACGATGAGGTAGAGGGCGTTGCTCGAGTTGTTCAATGCGGGTGACCAGATTGTTCACATTGCGCGTCAGCTCAGTCATAAGATTGTGTTGTTCAGTCATGAACGTTGTAAGCTCGCCCTTGGACACACAATCATTGAAGTCCGTCGGAGATCCTACCATGGTTAGAAGATAGAAAAAGACAACACCAAAGTATTATCCCTATCAACTAAAAGAAACCAAGTGGTGGTGGTGGTGAAAGTGGAATGCAAAATCACACGCGGCTTACCACCGTCTTGTCTGTATTCTTACCAACGCCAAACAAGAGTAAAATCAACGTGGCGAAGCAATCTGTTGTTAAGCGTGGGTAACAGTTGCAAGATGAACCTGTGCTGACAGAAGAATATGTGGAGCTATGGGTAGGCACACAATATGACAGCAAGGATTAGCAATTAACGAAAGCAGATTAGCGATTGTTCAATCCGGATCCAAAGTACAAATCACAGCTGCTGGCTAAGACGTGTCGAGACGTAGCGCAACAAGGTCAAAACAAAGGACGATGGAAAGAACGCACAGAATAAGCAAATAACCTGGATTTTTCCTTTTTCCTGAATTTTTCCCTGATTTTTCCAAAAGACACTAGTAGGAATCAAACTTTTTTTATTTTTTCACTATTTTTTTTATATTTTTCTCTGAACAAGGATCACAAAAGATGCAACCACAAAAATTGACACCTACAATTGAGGTGGGATGTGGTCTACAGAAACACAGCACGTTCTCTGAAAAGCGTGTAAAAACTTTGACAATTTTTTTTCTTTATTTTCCTAAATTTTTTTGGCAATTTTGACGAAACCATTATCACCTTGTTTTAAAGTTTGTAGTTTCAAACGTAAATCACGTTGGTAATAAGGAGGAACAAAACGAGATTTCATACGTTGCTTTAAAGCATTCCAAGTTTGAGGCACAGCAGCAGCATTATTAGCATTGCAAATATCACTCCACCAGAATAAAGCAAAATTTGTAAACTCACTAGTAGCAAGTCTAACTCTATGCTCAACAGGAATATTATGATAATCAAATTTTTGTTGAACAGCAAGCTCCCAATCCAAATAAGCCTCTGGATCAACATTACCAGCAAAAGAAGGAAGGCTAAATTTAATTTTAGCAAAAGGATCATTATTACCATGATTATTACCTCTCATACCGCGACGGTTGAAGTTGAGGCAGCGACGGGCATAACCGTCAGCATCCGCATCGTCATCACCAAAATCACCGGCATCGTCATCATCAGCACGATGAGGTGGAGGACGTTGCTCGAGTTGTTCAATGCGGGTGACCATATTGTTCACATTGCGCGTCAGCTCAGTCATAAGATTGTGTTGTTCAGTCATGAACGTTGTAAGCTCGCCCTTGGACACACAATCATTGAAGTCCGTCGGAGATCCTGCCATGGTTAGAAGATAGAAAAATACAACACCAAAGTATTATCCCTATCAACTAAAAGGAACTAAGTGGTGGTGGTGGTGAAAGTGGAATGCAAAATCACACGCGGCTTACCACCGTCTTGTCTGTATTCTTACCAACGCCAAACAAGAGTAAAATCAACGTGGCGAAGCAATCTGTTGTTAAGCGTGGGTAACAGTTGCAAGATGAACCTATGCTGACAGAAGAATATGTGGAGCTATGGGTAGGCACACAATATGACAGCAAGGATTAGCAATTAACGAAAGCAGATTAGCGATTGTTCAATCCGGATCCAAAGTACAAATCACAGCTGCTGGCTAAGACGTGTCGAGACGTAGCGCAACAAGGTGAAAACAAAGGACGATGGAAAGAACGCACAGAACAAGCAAATAACCTGGATTTTTCCTTTTTCCTGAATTTTTCCCTGATTTTTCCAAAAGACACTTGTAGGAATCAAACTTTTTTATTTTTTCACTATTTTTTTTATATTTTCCTCTGAACAAGGATCACAAAAGATGCAACCACAAAAATTGGCACCTACAACTGAGGTGGGATGTGGTCTACAGAAACACAGCACGTTCTCTGAAAAGCGTGCAAAAACTTTGACAATTTTTTTTCTTTATTTTCCTAAATTTTTTGGCAATTTTGACGAAACCATTATCACCTTGTTTTAAAGTTTGTAGTTTTAAACGTAAATCACGTTGGTAATAAGGAGGAACAAAACGAGATTTCATACGTTGCTTTAAAGCATTCCAAGTTTAAGGCACAGCAGCAGCATTATTAGCATTGCAAAGATCACTCCACCAGAATAAAGTAAAATTAGTAAACTCACTAGTAGCAAGTCTAACTCTATGCTCAACAGGAACATTATGAGAATCAAAATTTTGTTGAACAGCAAGCTCCCAATCCAAATAAGCCTCTGGATCAACATTACCAGCAAAAGAAGGAAGGCTAAATTTAATTTTAGCAAAAGGATCATTATTACCATGATTATTACCTCTCATACCGCGACGGTTGAAGTTGAGGCAGCGACGGGCATAACCGTCAGCGTCCGCATCGTCATCACCAAAATCACCGGCATCGTCATCATCAGCACGATGAGGTGGAGGGCGTTGCTCAAGTTGTTCAATGCGGGTGACCAGATTGTTCACATTGCGCGTCAGCTCAGTCATAAGATTGTGTTGTTCAGTCATGAACGTTGTAAGCTCGCCCTTGGACACACAATCATTGAAGTCCGTCGGAGATCCTGCCATGGTTAGAAGATAGAAAAATACAACACCAAAGTATTATCCCTATCAACTAAAAGTAACCAAGTGGTGGTGGTGGTGAAAGTGGAATGCAAAATCACACGCGGCTTACCACCGTCTTGTCTGTATTCTTACCAACGCCAAACAAGAGCAAAATCAACGTGGCGAAGCAATCTGTTGTTAAGCGTGGGTAACAGTTGCAAGATGAACCTGTGCTGACAGAAGAATATGTGGAGCTATGGGTAGGCACACAATATGACAGCAAGGATTAGCAATTAACGAAAGCAGATTAGCGATTGTTCAATCCGGATCCAAAGTACAAATCACAGCTGCTGGCTAAGACGTGTCGAGACGTAGCGCAACAAGGTGAAAACAAAGGACGATAGAAAGAACGCACAGAACAAGCAAATAACCAGGATTTTTTCTTTTTCCTGAATTTTTCCCTTATTTTTCCAAAAGACACTAGTAGGAATCAAACTTTTTTTATTTTTCCACTATTTTTTTTATATTTTTCTCTGAACAAGGATCATAAAAGATGCAACCACAAAAATTGGCACCTACAACTGAGGTGGGATGTGGTCTCTGAAAAGCGTGCAAAAACTTTGATAATTTTTTTCTTTATTTTCCTAAATTTTTTTAGCAATTTTGACGAAACCAAACAGGGCATAGCCGAGTTTGGGTCGGCTCCAAATGGTGTCAAGAAGCTGCTGTAAAAATTTCAGATTTTTCTGATAAACGAGCGAAAAATTATGCCTGTTTTACCGAAGGTATCTCAAGTTATGTTTTCCGGAAGGCACAACACGGCAGCGGCAGTTAGGGCAAAGCATCCCTAAACTCCAACACCGATCACAAGATCGTCCCTGTGACTCCAACAGCGACAGTAGGTATTCGCCTGATGATGTAAGGAGGGCTGCGATGCAGGCAAAATAAGAGCGGCTTGCAAACTATCTAGGGTTTGCACGGCAGCGAGAAGTCACACAAGGCGGTTAGCGGGGGCAAGTCGAGTAATGTGGTGGCTTCGACTTGTTGTTTGGGAACAGTGGATGGGATAGCGACGGAAAACAAAAATCACAGCAACGGGCGATTGAACTACGACCACGATCACAATCCTAAACTAGCAACAAGACTCGACCACGGACACAAACTCAACAACACGAATCTGAAACGAAATTGCAAAGGCACAAAAGGTAATAGGACAGCGGAAATTGAAATATTTTTAGGCTTTTTGTGGACTCTAGGTAATGAACAAATATGAATCTAAGGCAAACGAGAATATACCTCGCGGTAAACCTAAAATCTCTGATACCAATTGATGAGATACATGCCCGATCTTCCGAGAGGTAACTGGTAAGTTCGACTTGTGGAGATCTCGACGTTGGCGATCCGGCTTCAAATCAGACAAGATTCGAACCCTGCAACCGTTACACTACTGCTCCGTTGGTTATCAACCAAGCACAACTTGATTGACCTCGCCAAGAAGGCTTTTTCCGCAAGCGAATCGAAGAACACAAGTAAGAAGGTAAAACACGCAATCTAAAATTACAAATATGAATGATGCGAATATCAATATAGGGTTCAAGAACTCGGTTCCAAAGGACTAATCGACACAGTGGAGGAGATCAAGAACAGGGGCCCTGGATCACTGTAAAAGGATTTGTCACCACAGTTACAATGAACAATTCAGTTTCTCGATGGAAAACTAAACTCTAAACAAAACCCAATTGTCTAGCAGCGGCGGTGACTATGTTTATAGTCTAAGACTTGACCTAGGGTTGAGGACGGCCAGGGGTTGGGCGCCCACAACTTGGGCTTAAGGCCCGACACGATACAAGGCCAAGTTGGCCCAAATAGGTGACGCAGCACCTTGTCATGGTCACACAGAATGATCCACGGACCTTCTGGAGCTGGAACCAGATCCAAAATGACAGCGTCGTCGTCCCCTTTCCAACGCATCCAAGAACGCCCCGTTTCGATGTCGTATGAGAGAGTTATGACCAAAACAGTGACGACGTGTCTGCTGAATCCGAGGGTGACGTGGCAGCTGAGTTGGGGACAAATTGTAACTTGGAGAAGACCATAGCGTCGGTGTGTCCAGCGTGGCGATGTCCTCATCACGCATGGCGAGAGGAGTCTGGGGGGCAGGAGCCCTCGCCAGCTCTCCCTCAGTGGTGATGATGAAATCCAGACTCCCGAAATGCACGTGCGCACCCGGGGTCCAGTCGATGTCGTGGCTGGCCATCCGAAGCCTGATGAAAGTGATGGAACGCGCAAAGGCCCCTACGTGGCGCGCCAACTGTCGGTTTTTGGAATCACCGGGTAGTAAATTTATATGATTGCGCGTTTAGGCTCAGATGGTGTGCAAAGAGAACACGAAGATATGTACTGGTTTGGGCCGAATGTCCCTACGTCCAGTGGCGAGCTGCTCATATTACTTGCACTTGGGTCTGTAGTAGGGGTTACAAACGATCGAGAGAGGGACGAGCTCCCTAGTCTCTGTGGGTTGAAGTCGAGCGTGTTGTTGTGGAGTTGTAGGATCATGATCCCCTCAGAAACGTACTAGTCCTTCCCATTTATAGCTCACTGGAAAGGTCGGTCACACACGAGAGAGGTGGAAAATAGAAAAAAAGAAAGAGAAAAATGAAAAGGAGGGATGGGAGTCCTGGAGCTATATGGCTCCCCTTCCCCTATTGGTGGGCCCTGACGATCCTGTAGATGATGAAGACATCCCCATGTTGCCGCCTTGCCTGTCACCGATCCCACGCATAGGTGTCGTGGGTCAATCACGGCGCTCCATACCATCCGGGTGGACGGTATGGTCAACGGACTCCTCTGACAGAGACCATACCGGAGTTGGAAGTACAGTGTAGAACTATGGACGTCTGACAAAGGTCGTACGAGGAGTTAGCGACACGGGACCACCCTGTTCACGCCGTGGTGACGTGAACCCCCAGGGATGGCTTGTCACAGCTGCAGGTCGCATCGGGGCATACCTGCTCCCCTTTTCGTGTCAGAAGTGTATGCCCGTGGTGGCTGAGGTGGTGCGGGCCCCTCCTGGGGCTTTTACTTCTATCTGAGAGTGAATCCAACCCCCAATAACATCCCAGATGTTAAGATACAGCTAAAACTTGATCATGATCCTCATCATGCATAAAACATCTTGCATAGATAGTGGTTCATATGTTGCATATGTGTATAATCAATGTTTCACATGTAATGTTTCATATGTTGCCTAGATATGTTGTATATGCCAGGGTTATGTTGCATAGTGGTGTTTTAGTGATAGCTTTGCTATGTTGCATAGTGTCGGTGTTCGGTTCGAGGGGGTCCTAAACCGACGAGTGAGTGCTGCGTATCCCTATCCTGGATGGTGATGCAAGGAGAACACACGGGGGTTTATCCTGGTTCGGGCTGAAGAAGGTCCTACGTCCAGCGGGGGGAGAGAGTTTTGTATTTCCTTGCACCGAGGTGCTTGTGTAGGGGTTACAAGCTTGCGAGAGAGGGTGGCGAGCCCAAGTCTCAAAGAGAGGAAAAAAGAGTACAAAGATGATTGCTTGAGATGTTGATCTCTGTCTTGTGTCTTGCCTGTCATCCGTGTCCCTTTGTAGGGTCCTGGCCGGTCCTTTTTATAGGCTCGGAGGAGGCCAGGGTACCGAGGAGCCTTGAGACGATGTTTTGTCGATCCCTGTTGAGGTGACTGTAGCGACGTGCCCTGGGAATGGCCGGCCATCCCTGGACACCATGGTGACGTAGAGGATGAGTCGACGAAACGACCCGGAGCACCGTGCCATACCGTCCTTCCTTCCCTGTTGAACTGTGCTGAGCGTCGAGGTTGGGTCGAGGTAGGGTCAAGGTCGGACGGATAAGGTCGAATCCCCGAGATTGCGGAATACGGGCCTTGTCGTATCCTCCCTCGAGGGTGACTAACGGTAAACAGTGCACGGTAAGGTGTGTATAGTGACAGGTTTCACCTCCCATCATGGGATGGGCGGTAAAACAGTGGGGGCTGACACCGGCATTGCTCCCACGTCGATCCTGGTTGCGACCATACCAGTAGGTGGTAGTAGGTAATCGCATTAAATGCTCTGACTTCTGTCCTGGGGCAGGTGAAGTGAAGGGGTCGAGCGCCCTGACCCAGGGTCACGTGAGTCAGAGTTTTTCCGTTGGACGAACGAGCCTCGTGCGAGTCGGAGTGTGGTCGAGGTGCCCTGTCGTGCGGGACGGGGCGCGGTCAAGGCGTTCCCGTCGAGGGTGCCTCGTACGAGTCGGAGCCGGAGCGCGATCGAGGCGCTCCGTCGAGCTGGCCTCGTACGAGACGGACCTGGTATGCGGTTTGAGGTGGGCTGCGTTTTGCTGTGGCTTAGTCGTTTTGTTTTTTATTATCGATGATGTGGGTACCCCCATACTGTTGGTACTGACAGTAGCCCCCGAGCCTTTGGGTGAGTGTGAGATCACTCTCCCAGAGGTTTGTTAGTTAATGAACTGGAGTCGTAGCGTCGTAGTTTTTTTCGGTGGGGGCGCGCGAGCGCACCCGCCGGGTGTAGCTCCCGAGGCCTCGGTGGAGTGTTGAAACTCCTCTGAGGTCTTTTATGCGTCTTGTTAGGGGATGGTTTCTAGTTGTGGCGTGATCCGTGTCTTTTTGTTTGGAGTACGGTTCGTTGCGGTCGAGCCCCCGAGCCTCGTGCGCACGAGGTCGATCAGAGTCCCGGCCGTCTTCTGTGGTTCGACCCTCACGCTCCTCCTTTAGGAAGGAGGAGGAGGGGTGGGGAACGCCGTATTACCCCTGTTTGGGCGAGTTCCGATGATCTCCGGCGAGCTACTAGCGGGAGAATTCGAGTGTGAGCCCATGCTCCAGTCGTTAGGAGTCGGCTAGTGGCCCGGAGGCGCTCTAAAAATGCCAAGGAGTGGTCGTGTGGATCTTGATTCCCTGCGACGGGATCCGAGGGCTCGGTGCCTCCCTCGAGGGGATTCCTACATCGACCTCCTCCTACAACCTCGAATACGTCCTGGGGTGCCTCGAGAGCGTGGCTCGAGCCCTGGCCGTGTACGGGCGCTTCCCCGGTCGTCCCTAACTCTGTCGCTCGAGGGCAACTGTCGAACCCAGGTCGAGGGCCAGCTTCTGCTCCCTCGAGACTTATGGTGGGCTCGGAGCCCGTTTACCAGGTACCTGGGAATATCCGTCCGCGGATCCTACCCCGCCCGTTAGCCAGGCGCGCCTTTTCAGGGGAGAGGGCGAGATCGGCGCGGTAGTGGGCGACGTGGCGTACGGTTACGACGTGGGGGACGGCCACGTGCCCAACTCCTGCGAGATTGAGGGAAATGGTTAGGTAAAAGCATTAAATGCGGGAAACCGCTCCTACCTTTTCGTGCGGCCGTTGGGCTTCTGCCGGGGCTATAAAAACAAGGCCTACGGGTCTGCCTCCCCTACCGGTCCTTTGCGTTCTTGCATCCTTTGCCTCAGACATCCCTGTGCCCCTTGTGCTCTCCGCCCACATCCAGCGTCGCCGCCGTCACACCTTCTTCGTCCACACAACTCCCCCTAGCGCCAATGGTAGGAAAGAGCCAGATCCTCCCCGCCGATGACTGGGCCGCCTCTTCGGTGACGGAGAGGAGGTTAGAGGAGTTGGTCGAGAATGGACTGCTGCGGCCGAGGACAAGCCGGTCGCGGCCGGAGTGGATTGCGCCGCCACCCGACCACCGAGAGCTGGCACCCCCCGAGGGATACGTGGTGAGCTTCATCTGCTTCCACGAGCGGGGGTTCGGCGTGCCGGCAACCGTCTTCATGCACGCGCTCCTCCACTACTACCGGGTGGAGCTGCACCACCTCGCCCCCAACGCCATTGCACAGGAGCGTACTAGCTTGACAGCGTCGGAGACCGCGGTTGGCCAATAGAATCCTTGTCGAAAAGCATTTCCGACAAGGGTTCGAGGCGCTGCGTGGTGACCACAAGCCCCCGAGTGTAGATCGTCGAGCAGGTCTCTGCCTTCCTCATTTGTGATGCAGCGTTGGAGGATGCCAGTAGGGCTGCGGCGGTATAGCTCCCTACTGTTGCTAAAGATCACAAAGGTTTTGGCCCGGCGAGCGATCCGTCGAGCCTCGGTCTTGTCTGAGGGGAGGTCCCCTCAGATAAGATAATCGAGGTATGGAACGCGCCAGTCAGGCTCGAGGTTAGATGGTGGGGTCGAGCCTTCCACCTACATGGCTTCAGCCCCGGTCGAGGGGGCTTCTGCCTCAGGTGGGGGGTCGAGTGACGTCCCGTCGACCCCTCCGTCCGGCCTATGGTCGACGGATGGCCGCTAGAGATCTTTCGTGAAAACGTCTGGTGGAACTGTAGTTCGACCGGACGTGATTTTCGCCAGTTCATCGGCGGCCTCATTATACCTGCGTGCGATGTGGTTGAGCTCGAGGCCATGAAACTTGTCCTCGAGGTGCCGCACCTCTTGGCAGTAGGCTTCCATCTTGGGGTCGCGGCAGCTCGAGCTCTTCATGACCTGATCGATCACGAGCTGGGAGTCGCCTCGAACGTCAAGGTGTCGTACCCCGAGCTCGATGGCAATTCTCAGCCCTGTGACGAGCGCCTTGTATTCGGCGACGTTATTTGACGCAGGAAAATGAAGCCGGATGACGTAGCGCATGTGAACCCCGAGGGGCGAGATGAAGAGCAAACCCACCCCTGCTCCTGTTTTCATCAATGACCCATCGAAGTACATGGTCCATAGCTCAGCTTGGAGCTATGCCGGGGGGAGTTGGGTGTCGATCCACTCAGCCAGGAAGTCCGCTAATACCTGTGACTTAATAGCTTTGCACGGCGTATAAGATAGGGTCTCGCCCATGAGCTCAACTGCCCACTTGGCAATTCTACCCGAGGCTTCCCGGTTCTGGGCTATCTCTCCCAAGGGGAAAGAAGAAACCACAGTAACCGGGTGACCCTCGAAGTAGTGACAGAGTTTGCGCCGCGTCAAGACGACGGTATATAGCAGCTTCTAGATTTGCGGGTATCGTACCTTGGTTTCTAAGAGTACCTCGCTAACGAAATAGACCGGCCTCTGGATGAGCAAGGCATGTGCTTCCTCGGCCCTCTCGGCAACCAGGACTGTGCTGACTACTTGTGATGTCGTGGCGACATAAAGTAGGAGCGGCTCCCCTGGGGTCGGAGGGACGAGAATTGGTGAATTAGAGAGTGTGGCTTTGAGTTTTGCGAGAGCTTCTTCGGCCTCGAGGGTCCATGAAAAATACTCCAATTTCTTCAGGAGGCGATACAGAGGGAGCGCTTTTTTGCAGATACGCGAAATAAAACGGCTGAGTGCCGCCAAGCAGCCACTGATCCTCTGTACGCCCTTTAGATCTCGGATGGGGCCCATCTTGGTTATCACAGTGATTTTTTTTGGGTTGGCTTCGATGCCACGCTTAGACACGATGAACCCCAAAAGCATACCTCGAGGAACGCCAAAGACGCACTTCTCGGGATTGAGCTTGATGTTTTTTGCCCGGAGGCACTCGAACGCGACGTTAAGGTCATCTACCAGATTGTCGGCTTGTTTGGTCTTGACAACGATGTCATTGACGTAAGCCTCGATGGTTGGCCCGATGTGTTCCCCAAAAACGTGTTGCATGCATCACTGGTACGTAGCCCGTGCGTTTCAGAGACCGAAAGGCATCGTAACGTAGCAGTACATGCCGAATGGGGTAATGAATGAAGTCCCCAAAAACGTGTTGCATGCATCGCTGGTACTGCCGTTTGTACGGAGAGAACCTCACGCCGCTCTCGTTTGCGCTGGCGCGCCGAGAGGCGGGTCGAGGGTCCTCCGTAGATCATGAAGCAGTCGTGGATCTCGGGGAATCCCCCATTCTTGTCATCACCCTTGGGGTCTTCCTTCTTGTCATCCTTCTTGATGCCTATGCCCTCAAAGTACCTGCGGAGCATGTGACAATCTTCGAGATTGTGGTTAGTGGGTCCCTTGTGGTAGGGACACAGCTCTTTGAGCATTTTGTCGAAGATGCCCCCACCGGGGGGGCCTCGAGGTTTCTTGCGTTCGGCAGCAGCGACAAGCTCGTCGGCCGGGGCCTCGAGCTTGCCCTGCTGGCTCTTCTTCTTCTTCTTTCGGTTGTTTCTCTTAGAGCCCCGGCTGGAGCCCGTGGGATCGTCGGCTTTTTGTTTCCCTTTGTCCCGGTCACCACCAAAGATGGCACCAACAGCCTCTTCGCCGACGGCAAAGTTGGTGACGATATCCATCAATCCGTTGGCAGTGAGTGGGGTGTTATGGCCCAACTCTCGGACCAACTCCTTGCAGGTGGTTCCAGAGAGGAAGGTCATAATTACGTCAGAGTCGGTGACATTGGGGAGCTCGGTGCGCTGCCTGGAGAAGCGCCGGATGTAATCCCGGAGGGATTCACCCGGTTTTTGCTTGCAACTCCGGAGGTCCCATGAGTTGCCGGGGCGCATGTAGGTCCCCTTGAAATTTCCCTCGAACACCCTCACGAGATCGTCCCAGTCGTGGATCTGTCGAGGTGGAAGATCCTCGAGCCAGGCTCGAGCGGTGTCGGAGAGGAACAGGGGGAGTTGTCGGATGATGACCCGGTCGTCGGTGGCCCCGCCCAGCTGACACGCCAAGCGAAAATCGACGAGCCAAAGTTTGGGTTTGGTTTCGCCGTTGTACTTGGTGAGAGTCGTGGGAGGGCGAAACCGAGCCGGGAGTATTGTCTCGCGGATAGCCTTACTGAAGACCCAAGGACCCGGGGGCTCGGGTGAAGGGCTATGATCTTCCGAGCTGTCGTAGCGTCCGCCCCTGTGTACGTGGTAGCCTCGAGCCACGCCGTCACCGTGCTTACGCGTGCGGCGCTCGACGATGTTGCCACGGGTGTCTTGAGGTTCGCGGTCATTGGCGATGGGCTCAGAGGTAGGAGCTACCCGGTTTCGCCGGGCAGGCTCGGGATGAACCGAGGCCTCTCTCTCCTATCGGGAGGGCTCGACGAGCTGCTCCGAGGCGGGCTCGCGTCGCCTCGAGGTAGAGCTCTCGGCCTGTTGCATGGCAGTGGTCTCGAGGAGTTCTCGGATTTCATCTCGAGCCCGTCGGGCGTCGGGGTTTGATGGCTCGGGCATGTTGCGGAGGAGCATGGCGGCGGCGACTACGTTCTGGCTGGCTCGAGCGAAAACCGGGGGGGTCGACCACCCAGTCCTCGTCGATGCGACGGTTGACGTCGCGAGCCCTCTTGCGAGCTCTTCCGCCAAGTGCGTGTGCCGCGCGCTCACGCTCGAGGGTTTGTTGGAGCAGGTGCAGGTTTTCTCGTTCCTCGTTGAGCCTGTCCTGCAACTTGCGGATTTGCTCGAGCTGCATTCCTTGATCCGCAAGGAATTGAGCCTCGTCCCGTTCGGCAGGGAGCTCGACATGAGGTGGCGTATGCCTTCCTTCGACTGGCTCTTCGTCCTCCGATTCCGACGTGCTCTCAACGTCGACGTTGAAGCATTCGTGGGTCGGATCGTAGGTGTCGTCAGCTGAGTCGGAGTCAGGAGCGCCAAAGTAGTAGTATGATGGGGGAATGTGAGGCCGTTGCAAACCGCCTCCGCGGTCGCGACGCTGAGAAGCGGTCACACTGGGTTTTGTTTCTGGGGTCCCCGTGGAGTCTAGATAATCAGAATCCGGCGTGGATGCAACGAGGTCTAGAGTGGAGCGTAGATGGTGCTTGGGGAGTTCCTCGTAAGCACTCATGCTAGTGCTTATAGAGGAAGAGTACACCCGGGCAACCGAGTCTAGCCCAAACGGGAACGGTGATGGAGATGTCACTGCCCGTGCCAGAGTGGTTGATCCGGGCAGTGGTGGTGTCTCACCGGACGGGGGAGCGGCAGAATTCTCCGTCGGCATCTTACCCTTAGCCAAGCTCATCCTACCCAGACCCTCAACGAGGAAATCTGGGTTGGCGTCTGGCTGAGAGGCGCCGGATCGGGGAATCCCACTACCCTCCGTGAGGTGAAGACGGCGGTTGCGCCGGGTTCGTCGTCGTCGGGCGGCTCGCGCCTACCGAGAGTGACGGTACCGGCGGAGTGCTCCCCTAGGCTGGGAGAGCTCATAATCCTCGTCGGTCGGGTGCCTGGGCGGGAGGAGGACCATATCGTAGCCATAGCCAAGCGACATGAACTCCAAACTCCCAAACCAGATCACCATGGCTAACGGGATAGGGTGTTCGGGGTTAGCCATCCAGGAAAGAATGGCGGGAAAGCGATGTTGGCACGCAACGGTCCCCTACCTGGCGCGCCAACTGTCGGTGTTCGGTCCCGAGGGGGTCCTAAACCGATGAGTGAGTGCTTTGTGTCCCTATCCTGGATGGTGATGCAAGGAGAACACACGGGGGTTTATCCTGGTTCGGGCTGAAGAAGGCCCTACGTCTAGCGGGGGGAGAGAGTTTTGTATTTTCTTGCACCGAGGTGCTTGTGTAGGGGTTACAAGCTTGCGAGAGAGGGCGGCGAGCCCAAGTCTCAAAGAGAGTAAAAAAGAGTACAAAGATGATTGCTTGAGATGTTGATCTCTGTCTTGTGTCTTGCCTGTCGTCCGTGTCCCTTTGTAGGGTCCTGGCCGGTCCTTTTTATAGGGTCGGAGGAGGCCAGGGTACCGAGGAGCCTTGAGACGATGTTTTGTCGATCCCTGTTGAGGTGACTGTAGGCACGTGCCCTGGGAATGGCCGGCCATCTCTGGACACCATGGTGACGTAGAGGATGAGTCGACGAAACGACCCAGAGCACCGTGCCATACCGTCCTTCCTTCCCTGTTGAACTGTGCTGAGCGTCGAGGTTGGGTCGAGGTAGGGTCAAGGTCAGACGGATAAGGTCGAATCCCTGAGATTGCGGAATACGGGCCTTGTCGTATCCTCCCTCGAGGGTGACTGACGGTAAACAGTGCACGGTAAGATGTGTATAGTGACAGGTTTCACCTCCCATCATGGGATGGGCAGTAAAACAGTGGGGGCTGACACCAGCATTGCTCCCACGTCGATCCTGGTTGTGACCATACCGGTAGGTGGTAGTAGGTAATCACATTAAATGCTCTGACTTCTATCCTGGGACAGGTGAAGTGAAGGGGTCGAGCGCCCTGACTCGGGGTCACGCGAGTTGGAGTTTTTCCGTTGGGCGAACGAGCCTCGTGCGAGTCGGAGTGTGGTCGAGGTGCCCTGTCGTGTGGGACGGGGCACGGTCGAGGCGTTCCCGTCGAGGGTGCCTCGTACGAGTCGGAGCCGGAGCGCGGTCGAGGCGCTCCATCGAGCTGGCCTCGTACGAGACGGACCTGGTATGCGGTTTGAGGTGGGCTGCGTTTTGTTGTGGCTTAGTCGTTTTGTTTTTTATTATCGATGATGTGGGTACCCCCATACTGTTGGTACCGACACATAGATTCCAAGTATTACTTTAGAAGGTTTCATGTTGCATATGCAATGTTTTAGATGTTGCTTAAGACATGTTTCACCTGTTGCATATAGGATGTTTCATGTGTTGCCTAGTAATGTTTCAAATGTTACAAATGTGATGTTTCACATGTTTCATGAAATAAGGTTAACTTTATCAGTTAGTGATCTTTGTGATTTTATATATGAGAATCTAATTAAACAAATAAAATTTTGTTAATATAAACTTTGTTGTTAAAAGTATGCTCTTATTCATAAGATAAAAGTTGGTTTGTGTTTCTAAGTCAAACATGTTGAAATTGGACTCCAAATATTTAATTTATTATTGTTTTCCTTTCCTTGACTTCTGTGGGTTAAGTCATGAAAATCAACTAGTAAGTTCAATGTTTGGAGAACTATTAAATGAATTCTTTATGAATAAAATATGTCCAATTTTTATTTCACTGCTTGGTCCTATAGTTGAGCCATGGTAATGTGCAAGTAGTTCTCATGAATGATTTTTGGTTGTTCCTAAATAAAATACCAAAAATGCTAAAGAAAACATAGTTTCAAAACCTAAAACCGAAACTGGTTTCCATTTCATTGTACCCCTCTTTGATCCCTCAAAACTTCAAAACCAGTCATCTTCTGGGGTTGGTCACTTAAGCAATGTTGTTAATCTCTTATAGGTTCCAACTTTGCTTAAGGGTGATCTTGTCATTGTTTTACAAAATCTTGAGAAAATGGGAGGTGAAGTTGTGGGTTTTAGTCGGTTTTTAGTGGAGGGGCAGCTGATTGCTCGGCAGCTCACCGCTGATCGCCGCCGCCCTCGGTTAGCCATTTTCGCACGCGTGGACACGCGGCGGGTGGCGTGTCGAAGCAAATCAGGTGCTGGCGCTTCTCGTCTGTTCGTCTCTCGTCGTTTTAGCCTGAGCCAGCCACCGCTGCCGTCTTCTTCCCGCCTTCAGCTCTGTCGCCTAGCTTCCCTGCTCACCGGCGCAATTCGCCGCCACCAGCCCACCACCGTCTAATTGCTCATGGTTGTAGAACTGCCTTGCCCTTGCACTCTTCGCTCAACTACTCGCGCCACTAATTTCCTCCGCAGTTGGCCGCACGCGCTGTTCCCGCTACAACGGCTTGCCATGACCGCCGTTTGCCCCACCGCTCCGCCGGCAAGAATTCACCGTGCGTGCTCCATCTCCGCACACTTCGTCTGATAGCTAGCCTCGCCCACTCCTCGCGTGTCAATTGACCTCGCTCGCCTCGCCCTTGGTCATTGGTCATTGGAATCTGCCGCACACCATCTTCTTCCTCCGTGACGTCCTGAGCACCGTCGTTCGCCTTAGCCGCAGCTGTGCTCACGAGGATTGCTCCAGGTGGTCTTGTAGGGTTCGGAGGAGATGTGGGTGAGAGGGGGAGCGGGCCAGGGCAGTCCGTGTCGTCGGCGGTGAGCTCCAATCGACCAGGCCATTGCCGTCGCGCGTGGTGGCGGGAGCAGAGGGAAAGGGGAAGAGAAGGGCCTGGGCTAGCTCGGCTCTTGGGTCGTGGTCTATGTTGGGCCGGCTTGGGCCAGGAGAGAAAGAGAGGGGAGAGGAGAGCAGGGCCTCCTGTTCGGTTGGGCTAGACCGAGAGAGAGTGTTTTCTTCGCCGGACCGAGAGAGAGTGTTTTCTTCTTTTCAGTTTTTTTCAGAAAATAATAAATGGTGTAGTTTCTTGTAAAATTCATAACTAAATATTGGGACATGATAAAAACGTGAAATTTATTATGTAGGCTTGTTATGAGATGCTCTATCCATGAAAAATATGATGTGGTCAGTTTCAATAGCTTTGCTATGTTTAAAAATTACCTCTTTTAATTATAAAATGCACCTTCAATTATTTTATAGGCTAAAATGTTTATCCAAAAATCATGAGACTTTGTTAGTATGATTTATATGCTTAGCTCACTTACTTATTTGCTATGCTCATGACTAACTTACGAAAATAAGGAATTAAATATGCCTTTTAGTTTATTTATGCTTTCAGTAGTTGATACAGGTATGAAATCTTGATTCTCCTTTTCTATGCAACCTCTTGGGTAAAAAGGGTTAATCTATAGATATGCTTCCATGTGAATGTTTCGTAAAGCCTTGTTATAACTTGTATGTTAAGTATGATATGTTTTATTCCTAGTTAGCTCATGGTTGGCTTGTTAAAAGAATAACTAAAAGTGTTTTATGTTAATTACTTGCAACTGTACCGTGAAGGAAAGTTGTACTCAAGATAGTTTTATCTTGTTATGTTTTCACCAATGCATTCCATGCATCATGACATGCATTTCATCATGCTAAAGAATGCATCATTCGTTTACGTGTAGTGCATACGTGAGTGAGGAGGTTTGTGTTGTCCAATCCTCGGATGGATGTTATCATTCAATGGCGCTTGTGTTGATCAAGTGTTGGAGAAGGCGCTTCCATCAGTGGTGATGATGTCAAGTCTAACTCCTGTGCCCTTCTGTGAACTAACCTTCTCTGCAATGCAGGCAAGCCCCGGACAACAACCACTCTTCTGTTTGATAAATACTTTATTACACCTTAAGTCTACTGTAATGTGCATTAAGTTAGTAGGAGTTGGTTGATACTGTTGTTGCATGATTACCTTGATCTACATTTATATCCAGATGATATCCCACTAGTATGTGTAGGTCGATCTCTTATGCTTAGTAATGCTTAAACTTCGGTAGAAGTCGAATGGTGATTTCATCGTTCGCGAGAAACAGGTTTACCATTGCTTCTCCTGACCTAATGATGGGTCATGAGAGCATAAGAATATGAATATGGTAATATTAAGCGGAGACCGGGTGGGTGGCTTGCATCATGGAATGAGTCGATGTAGTGTTCCGCCTGTGTCGTTTAAGGACCGTTCGTTGTAGGCTTGCTTGGTTGAGACTTTGCAACTGATCGCATAGTCCGGTAAGCCTAAGACCTCGGCTATTCTATCATGTGAATGGTCGACCATGCACTGGGAGTGAAGAGATGGCGAGAGTAGCGTGTACCCTCGTGGCTAAGGGCTGGATTGGAGGTGTACTGTGCTCTCGGGTGGCGCTGAACCCGATCACGTTTTGGAGGATCCGGATGAAGGTTGATATATGTAGGTTAGAGTCCTGCATATATCGTGTGGTTAGGGATCCCCAGCTGGGTATAATCGATTCGAATCGTCATTGCTCCTCGGTTATAGAGACTCGATCAACTGCCCTACATCGTAGTTAATAATGGAACATGGTGATTATGAAAATGAGATAAAGAGATGGATATAAGATGTGATGCTTAATACAAGTGATTGAGATAGAATAGGTGCAAATCTATCTATAATAAGCTTCACTAAAATTTATGCTAAAACTTGACTAAAACATTGAAAGTAAGGATCCACTTGTAGTAAGCTTTTCTGTAAAACTTTTCTTTTCTAGCTCTACTACTTTCCTTCAGCCAGCATATCCTTAGAGTCTTTTCTTTTCGTCGGGTAAGTCTTTCGGAGTACAATTGAGTACTCAGGGTTTGTTAACCGTCAGCCTGGGCAATCGGTTTAAACCGAGAGTTCGGTTCGGTTTGTTCGGTTATTAAAAATTTCGGTTTCCAGACATAAAGAACCGATCGGTTGTTTATAGAACGACAAACCGACAAGTTCGGTGTCGGTGTATTCGGTTCGTTTTTCGGT
Source organism: Saccharum hybrid cultivar R570 (assembly GCA_038087645.1). NCBI lineage: Eukaryota > Viridiplantae > Streptophyta > Magnoliopsida > Poales > Poaceae > Saccharum > Saccharum hybrid cultivar. The sequence continues at coordinate 24,822,239 of JAQSUU010000402.1, read as the reverse complement.
TTCTACCGAACAAACCGACAGGATAACATCACAGATAAACAGGTAGATAGTGAAGCGCACAGATCACAATTTCTCAGCACAAATCCACCACCTCGTTTCCTACTCTTTCATGTCCCCACGAAAGTTCAAAAAAAAAATCAAAACAAGCAAGCAAGGGTCGGATGGCTCTCCAGATTAGATCTAATAAAAAAAGAAGCCAGGAGAAGAATACGAATCGAAGAATGCAGCTGTCCGGTTCCGTCCAGCCACTCAAAAGTCAAAACATGCAAGCAAGGGTCGCTTGCCTCGCTCAGCGGCTCGAGAAGACGAGCTCCGCGGCGGTCGCGCAGGCCGCAGGCGCAGATGGCGACTCGATGCGTCATGCCGCCGGCGCCGATGAGGCCAGTCGCGCTACTCCGTCGTAGCCGAGGAGGCCTGCTGCGCTGCCTTGCTGTCGCCGAGGAGGCCGGCCACGCTGCCCCGCCGTCGTCGAGGCAACTTGCCGTCGCCAGCCCTGAGCCGATAGGGTTGTTTTTGAGGAGTAAAATAATGCGGACTGCTGGCTGCTGAGAGCTCGCCGCTCGCGGCGGCTTGTATACCTCGCGTGATGCCTTGGGCCGTTAATGGGCTGATGGCCTGCTGCTGTTAGTCATGTGCGGTACGCTGCCTGCAGTTCGGTGCTCTTCTGATACTTCGCTTTGTTCGGGTGATCGGTTTGTTCGACCCTGAAACCGAAACCGAAGCCGATGACCGAAATTTCCAGGAGTACAAACCGAAGCCGAAACCGAAAACCAAAAAAACCGATATTTCGGTTCGATTCGGTTCGGTTTTCGGTTTCCAGTTTAAAAATGCCCAGGCTGAGTTAACCGCTGTACAATTGAGTTCTCGTGCACAGCAGTCAAAGGTCGTTGAGTCAATGACAGGTGCACGTGAACCATATAATTTAGGAGGTTCTGCCACAGGTCGGGCGAGGCGGAGTCCTCACCTGAGAGGTTGGGCGAGCGGAGCCCTCCCCCAGGGGGTTGGGCGAGGCGGGACCTGCGCCCGAAGGGTCGGGCGAACCAGAAACCCTCTCGGTTGCGGTCGGACTAGCCACAGCTACGCTCGCGATTGTTTAGACGGGCTGAGATCGATGTCTTTTAACTCTTGTCTTATGGGTACCCCACTGCATGAACATAGCATGCATCATGCTACTACAGACCCACTCGACTTGGCTAGGATCGAGTTCAGATCTCCTATCTATACCCGGACTAAAAATAGGAGCTGAGATTTGAGCCTGGATTATCCAACACCCGGTGGCTTGCCGGAGATCCTGGCCGACGGGGCTGCCCACGCCGAGGCCAAGGTGGAGATCCTGGCAGCACCTGCAGCGGCGGAGGAAGAGGCGCTAAAGGAGGCGGAGCGTGCGGCTGCGGGGGAGGTGAAGGAGGAGGCCACTGCCGACCCTTGGGTACATCTTGATAGACCAGGGGCAGTAGTGGAAATTAATGACGTCGTGCAGTCCGACGGAGCGGCAATAGCGAAAATCCTGGCCGGCGAGGCCGAGGTGGAAGAGCCAGCCGCCCTGGCTAAGCCCGAGGCTGCCGCCGCGGAGCCGGAGGCGGCACCTGCTCCTGCTGCCGAGGAGCCCAAGAAGGCCAGCGAGTGAGGTCGCCGTGGCGCCGTGCGTAGGCAGCGGCGACCGGGGGATCGGAGTGAGATGGCTTAGCGTGCCGCACTGCCGCGTGCGCGCGTGGCGTACTGGCCTTCTCGGGCTGTCGCGTGGACTGCCAGTGACGTGGGCTAATAAATAAAAGTGTGGGTCGTGTCGTATGGTGGTGCTGTTCTCTGTCTACCTTTCTCATGTAGTATGGCAGTTTGGGTATGGGTATCAAGCATGTTTCGTCTTCTTTGAGCCTGTTTAGTTGGCATGGGTACCCAAAAAGTGAACCCAAAAAGTGCTACAGTACCTGTCACATCAAATCTTGCGGCACATGCATGAAGTACTAAATGTAGACGAAAGAAAAAACTAATTACACAGTTTGTCTGTAAATATCGAGATGAATCTTTTGAGCCTAGTTAGTCTATGATTGAATAAATTTTACCAAATAACAACGAAAAGTGCTACAGTAACCGAACCCAAACTTTTTCACCATCTAAACAGCCCCTTTGGTTACGTTCGCTGCTGCATTGGGTGGTACTATATGGTTGTGAATATGAGTGTTCGGCTACAGCATATCTACAGTAATGTGTGAGATAGGAGACAGCCAGCAGCAGCAGCTGTGGCCTGTGGCTGCAAAAAAATGCCAGCCGATAGAGCCAGATGTTCATCGGCAAACCTGCAAAGCTTTGCAGCAGTAAGCCAGCACCAGCAGTGCAGAACGCCGGATCCACCAGAACGGCGCGTCTCTACTCTCTAGGATAGGACGCTCATGCGACTAGTATATGTGATCCGCCAGAACTAGTAGTGATTACTGAGCATGTTCTGTCAATGGTCTCCAGCACCCGGCAGCCGCTTCGGTGCCGACTTGGCTATCTTTGCCGACGTCTGGTAGCCTCGGGGACGGCCTATGGCGAGTTGCCGACTCGCCAAGGATACTACTCCATGATGGTCCATGGCTGCATGTAACGTGCTTCCAGCGGCTGCGGTGCAGGACGCGCAAAACACACGGAGCGAAAGAGGTGTCCAATGCACCAGCATTCAGTTCAACTGGACACGCATATGACTAATTTCAGATCCCAAAAAATAAATGATTGTGATTCAGAATTCCAGAACACAACCAAGAAACGGTTGTGGTTCAGAATTTCGGTTTCAGAAAACATCTGCCATGGTTCACATGAGCTTCAGTCCCAAGCAAGACACGTCTGAGAGTCAGCTGAAAACTCTGGCAGATGACTGCTACAAGAGAGCTGACAAAAGTATGCCAGTTCCACAAAATCAAATTTAGATTAAAAAATCAATGGCATGCCAACCAGAATAGCCCACCAGCCGTTCACTGGTAATCGGAGTGTCAGCACTCGGCACAATGCAGCTACATGCACATGCTATTACATTACTCCCACCGGCTGGACTACACAGAGGAACCTGCTTTCTATCAATTCCTTCTGCATTAGATTAAATAAAAGTCTCACAAAAGAGAAAGAAAGACAGCCTATTACCTCCTCAAGCTCTAGGAACAGATTCAATGAGACAGTAGGGTGTCACTAGCCTACCATATGTACAGAATATACTGGTTCAGAATCCAGAACAGCAGCAGCAACTACCATGTACCGAAGCTGCAGCTCACATGCTCTTGTGTGATCTTCTGCAGCTGGTTTTCCATCATTTTCAAGGATGTATAAGGAGGGAGGCAGAGCCGGTAGAAGCAGGTCTGCGATGATAGGAGCCGGTCAGGTGAATCGGACGTCTTGCATATGTAGAGTTCGGAGCTCAGCCCACAAAATCCGTCTGATGGTAAATACTTCACTGAAGTCCAGAAGAAGAAGAGCTGCCTCTGTCTCTCGATTGACATGCGCTCAACAGCCTGCAGTGTCAACATATAAGTATTCAAGCATGCACGGAACTGACTGGCAATACATAATGGAGCTTCTATTCTTCCAAGATATAGATTTCAGCAGGATTTCTAAACTGATATGCATGCAAGGCAACAAGGGGCATCTTTTGTTTGATAACCATGTTTCAAACAATACCAAAGCAGCGCATATGTTCTCACTTTACCACTACACGTCACGGTCCAATATATAAACACTACTCCATATCAGGCAACAGCACCAGGTCCTGGCTGCTGTTGATGGAAGCTCCAACCAAGATGAATCCGCAATAACTTGAGAAAAGTTGTTTCATCTTTCTCATCTCACTTACAGAAGAATCAACAAGGATTGTATGAGGTAACAAAACTAAAGTTACAAAATGAAGTAAGAACAGTGGTTGTTTATTTGCTCCAGACTTCCAGAACGCCAGAAAGATGGTACAATCATGTACTATTGATGCTAAAACATACACACCCATGGCCTAATGGTAGAGTGCAAGATTCTAATGGTTAAGGTCTTGGGGTACCCACTGTCCCACTCTAGCACTCTCCTTAATATTAAAGACACCTTATTGTCCCTCCCGTTTACTCATGCATTAAAACAATTAAAAAAAAACAGCCCACATACCAATCAGTTTAAAGATTTTCTAAAGGATCTCATCGTAATGATGTGCCCACTACAAATCCTGAGGGCAATGAAATCAAAATCCTTAAATAGTGGGTTTGGCCAACCAGCGCATCTCATCATGGGATCAACTAAACATGACATAACACTAAATATCAACCTCATAGAAATTCGATCCGATAAACTGTCATTTAAGAATCCACACACACAAACAAGAGACTGTTTCACTTCCTTTACACACACAAAATAAGGTTTTTGGCTCCATTCACACGTTGCAAGTTCACTATAAATTTAAGGTTGTGATAACCAGGACAACAAAAAAAATAAGGCCACAAGAAACATACACCAAGACATAATGGTTGTAACATGTGTTGCAACTCGGAAGAGACAACTATATACATACAACAAACTAAATTCATGAACAGCTATGAGGGCACACTAGAGGCGAAACAAATGGCCAACCTGGAAGAGCATAGTGAACATAGTACCATACTTTGAAGCACATAATTCTCTACAACCACCATGTATTATAAAAAAATCATAATTATGTCTCATAAGTGAATGGCGCTATTAACGCATAGATTTATATTAGGATTAAGACCACAACTCTGGTACATGTACCACATGCAGACCTAATCGATCTGCAGAAATGATTGGCGTTTTTTTGGCAAAATCTAACACAGTGAGTGAAAAATGGTATGTTGCCATGAGAAATTGAGCACACATGAAGAGAAATGGTCAAAATGTATAGCAGTACAGCAAACAGATAATTCATGATTGAATGCATTTACACAAATAATACAGCGTACCTTCCAGAACAAGGTAATCTGACGATCCTTTTCTTTGTAGCCATTATATTGAGTAAGTGATTTCCAGTCTTGCAGATTTATTGCATTGTTGCTTCCCCCTAACAGTCGATCTCAGTCTTCTGATCTAATAAACACTCAAAAAACTCTTCCCAGCGCAGTTTACGGTTCTCCCTCTATCCCAGTCACCTTCGCCACAGTCCAGCTTACGCCTCGCCCTCTGCCCCTCGATGGCGGCAAGGGCCCGCTCTGTCGCTCCGCGGGCAGCAGCCTCTGCGACCGCTGTATCCGCTAAACCGGCGGCGGCTTCGTCTCCCCTGGTTGCGGACCGCACCATCGTCTGTATCGGGCTCCCTAGGGCTGCATGGCCGAGCAAACCCTAAGCCTCCTCAAGGTTCGGCGCTCCTTTCCGATGGATGCTTCCGTTGCTGGGTTCGAAAGTTTGAATTGTATGATTGGTATGTGCTGATTTGGTTATGGTTTTGCTCTTTGTGCTTGATGATGCAGAGTTGCCAGTTGTCGGTGAGGCAGCTCAACCCGTGGCAGTACACTGCGGATATCCTGCTGGTGAGGTTTACAGTCCCATGTTCTCTCATCTCTCTGATTTAACTACCTTCTGTGAAATCTGTCACGGAGGCAACCAGTTGCTGTGAGTAGGTTTTGAATCAGTAAGCCTTTGGTTCCTGATTCACTGGTAGGATAAGGATTTTAAGAGTTTTAAGTGTAACTTTCTACTCCCTTGGTTTGTTTGTACAGTAAGGTAAGCTTAGCACTTAGGTTTAGTTAGTGGGAAATGACCACTATAATTCTGATGGTTACATGCAAGGCCTTCTCGATGTTTGGTTAGAGCAATGCCAAGTAGATTTTCATGGTGCCTTTTGACCCTTCACTATCTCTATTTGAGGCTAATTATGCGATTCATAATATTGCATAGCAGAACCATGTAAACTGCAGAACATGATTTTCCATAAGTTACAAGTAGTCAATAGATTTGAGGCCAACTGGGTCCTTAGCATTTTCGAGTAACCTTCTAGTAGATTCAAGAATTAAGAAGGCTTTCTTGCCTAATGAAGTCTCTACTAGATCACTCTCACATACCTGCTTGCGTCATTAAAGCCTTGCTGGAAGCAAAACTAGCACACCCCTCTGATAAATTACTGATTGGGAGGAGGCGGCGGGCCAGTTGCGGGTGACCACGGCGGAGACGAGGAGCAGGCGGCCCGGGGAGACGTGGACGCGGAGGAACGCGAGCGGCGTCGGGGGCAGGTCGACGCGCGGCACGGCGGAGGAGGCGGCGGCAGCGTCCAGAGAAGAGGAAGGGAAGTCCAGCAGGTCCCGGGACTCCGCCCACAGCTCGCGCAGCGCGGGCTTCATTGGCTCGGTGCGCCGCGGCTTCCGCTCTCACTGCTCGTTGGTTTTGCGAACTCAGGCGGCGGCGGCGGCGGCGGCGGTGCAGCGCTGCAAAGCGGTTCTGGGGGCCGCCGCGTTGTTGGGTTAAGGCGTTAAGCTTAAGCAGCTTGGGCCGGTGGATGTTCCTGATTTTGGGATTTGTTGGGCTTGAAGTAGCCTATGACCTGGGCTTTATTTGTGTCCACACTAAATTACTGATTGGGCCTTTTGCTTCAAAAAAAAAGTAGAAGTCTTGAAAGTGGGGGAAAAGAAAAGCTTCTCCAGTTGAATACACTGTTAATATTCAGTGAAATATTCTATCGGAACAGAACATATAATTTCTGTCAGTGCAACCTCTAAACACGCGTTACAGAATATATCAGTTTCATATTGCTAATGTCAGGACTCATCATTTGGCGAAGAACAGATCGAGGCAAGTAAATATGAAGTCACTGAAACTATCTCCTACACGTCAACTTGGACATCAGTTTCCAAACTATACTAGATTTCTCTCTTGCTACTGTACTGATGAGTACTAAACCCTTCTTTTTTGGCCGGTATAAGAGTACTGAACCTTACCATTCCAACTACTACGGGTTGACAAGCAAAGCATTCCCTCACATTGCATGCTTTACTCATCAAAAAAAAAAAAAATGCATGCTTTGACATCATCTTCCTCGTTGACCTGCTACGAATAACCCCAAACACGGCTAAACATATATATAGCTGCATCATTAGTCTGAGAACTCTTGTTTGATCTCGACATTTCGACATGGCGCGAATAAAAATTCTTATCCTGAAAATGCGTTGTCGATAGATACTCGATACAACGTCGACGTCGCGCCCATGGCAGTTGAGGGACACTACACGCCCTGTTATCAGGCACTGGAAACTACAGTAGTTTTGTTTGGTCCATTTGTTTGCAAAAGGCCATGGGAATCTCTGATTGGTTATGGCCTCACGGCCATTGGCATGACATGCTTGCAGTGAGCTCATAGCCTCATATGCACGCACGTCCAATCGCAGGTAAGTGGTTACTGCATTGCGCATTTACGCCAGCAAGCAGGGCCGCCGTGTCGGTGCAGCACTTGTTCATGATCCTTTTTCTGATAAACATCAGTACATATATAGGACTAGTACCAGCTCCATTATTCTTCATGAAATGATGATCTCAACAGACTCGTTGTCGAAAAAATATTGAATTATTTTATGAATTTTGGTAACATATAATTGGAATAAAAATAAGGTAAGTGATCAAAGGTCTGGATCGGAACTGTCTATGAGTAGAAGGGTACTGAAGTGCTCCCCTTTGTTCAAGGATGTTTTGCGCGCTTTGGTCTTTTATAAGTCACACTTCTTTAATTTATATAAAAAAATGCACAACTATTTACGACAGCAAAATTACTTTTATTAAATCCACAAGGAAATATGTCCTGCTTATTTGGTGTTGTAGATCTTAACATATTTTTCTATATACTTGGTCAAAAGTAGAGAAGTTTAGCTTAATATTTCCTCGGTCCTAAAATACATGAAATCTAACAAAAGACCATTGCCCCACATTTAAGATGGGAAGCAATTCAGTTGTTATTATCCGCAATTACTGGCTGAATGTTTTGTGTGACGTCAAATTAAAATGAATCTCAATATCCTTGCCCAAAAAGACAAATGGGAGAGGGGGGTTGCCAGAATACCTTATATTTTGGTACAAAATTTGAACTTTGGATCCTTTGTATTTCAGGATGAAGAGAGTATATCATTAAACAACCTCGTAGATTTTGGAACTGAGAAAATAGTAATGCCATGAAATTAATTCACATTTCAAATAACATGCTGGCTCAACCATTGAACTGGTTTGTTGGGAGGTGTGGTCATGATCGAACCATTCAACCACCCAGAGTTTGAGTCTTCTTGAACTCGAATTTGGATGCCTATCGCCTCGTTCTTGTTATGTTGATCTTATTTTTGTTTAAAGAGAGTAAAATTTTCTTACATTTACTTATGCACACACTAATGTGTACCTTTGTTGAGAATAGATGTTTTAATCCTTGTTTATTTGAAAGGAATTATAGTACATTAGGAGAACATTACAAGGAACAGCATATGTACCTGATTACAGATCCAAGGAGACCAGAATCTAATGTCACATGCTTGCCACTGGACAAGTTGTAAACTTATTACCATGCATTTACTAGGTTAGGGAGAAGAATTAATACTAGCATTTAACACAAGAGGCATCATTTTACGTCTAAGATCTGTTTCCCATGATGAAGCTCTCCCCAGCATGCCATTACTTGTTGGAATTGAAATTGTGTCCTTAACTAATACTCCATCTGTCCTTGAATAAATAGATTATTAGCAAATTTAGGACAAATTGGTATGACAAAGAAATGACCATGCTACCCTTCATTAACTGGAGTAGTTGCACATGGTCGGTGATTGTTCTAATAGCTCACTAACTATAATATTTATTACACACACCCAACTATAGAAACTCAACACTAAATTAGGAGATGGGAGGGGTGCAGTAAACGCGAGGAGACTTCGAAAAAAATAAATAGCATGGTGGACCATTCAACCTCCTAGAAATTGATTTATTCATAAACAAAGTTTTGAGCTGGGAATCTATTTATTCAGGAACAAATGGAGTATGCACATTTATAGTTTTTCCAGCCAAAGCATCTTGATTCTCACATCAAGCTTATGTTTTTTGCGCCTATTACTACCCCTTTATTAATTAGAATGAGTCTCAATCCTCTTAAGCACGAGTGGCTACTCAAAACAATTGGTTAGATGTTAGATCAAATGTGTGCCCGTTCCTTGAAAATTTCGTTTTTTTTTAGAATAAAATTTCGTGTTGCACTACTTGCATTAGATGCAGTTGGGGGAAAGGACAGTTTCGCCAAAAAAAAAAAAGAGACGCATGTAGCCCTCGAATAGAACACACCGGTAAAATTTCACGAATTCAAATAACGCCTTCCAATCGTAAGTTTTGGCTCGCTGTTCCTATACATCGTCTGCCTGATGATGAGAATTTAGACACACTCGCGTCATTTTTAAAATGCAAGTGGTCGCACGATGACATGGAAACACGTATTTGGCGGCACCCGACGTCATCAGGAAGTGGAAATGCTGTTCCCGTAGGACTGTGAGTGGGGTCCTGTCCATCGCCCCTAGCTCTGGTGCCACGTCACCGTCGAGTTCCGGGTCATGGCCACCAATTATGCCAGTTTGTCTCCGTGGCCAGAAACTCCATGGCAGCACGTGTGGCGCTTCAAAACCCAAATGAACTTTGCACAGAGCCACAGCCTACAGATTGTCAATGCCTCGCCCATGGTGCACAAGGAGCGTTCGATTTTCCACTAGATTTTGAACTTGGCCTTTAATTCATATTCAGCAACCAAAACGACATTGCTAAAACCTTTTTGCAAATACTTCAATTTCAGACGGGAACTCAGAAGCACACAGACACTGCAACAGAATTGGCGAGCACCGGAGATCCGAGAGCATATGCACGCGGGCCCACACTGACAGCCGGCCATGCCGATTTCCGCTGTGATTTGTCGCCGATCAAGGCGGCTTCCTACTAGGCATGTTGGATGTTGGGTGTGGGCTCTTGCTCCGAAAGGCGAAGAAATCTTGCCTATCATCTCCACATCTCAATGGCCGGGTTTGGAGCACGGAAAACGACGCGCACAAAAAAGCTATCGTGGCCCCTTGTAACTTGCCAAAATCACATGAAAACAAAGCTGCCCACCTCTATCATTCTCCGCTGCCGTCGCCACCGCCCACCGTCGCTGTCCCTGCAGCTAGCTGATGATCGAGACTCCGTTTGAACTTTGAAATGTACGAATTTTCTTGAACCATGTGAAATCGGAGTCATTTTGCTCAAAACTTGTGAATGAAGATCCAAATATTCCTAACGTATAGAACTTCAAAGAAAGCTGGAGAAAATGAAAGAAAGATCACTTATAGAAAAAAAAAATGAAACTGAACTTTGCCTTGCCACCGATGACATCAAAAGCATTTTCGCCTAATGCTTGTAGTGGACCGGCCTTGAGCTAGCTGCCATGTGATCGCTGATCCCAGGGTTAAAAAAAACCGGTCGGTTTACCGCGGTTAACCGCGGTAACCGCCCTAACCGGGCCGGTCCGGTTCCGGTTCGGTCCGGTTAGGTATTAACCAAATTCAAATTTAAAATTTGAAAAAAAATGCTGAAAAAATTCCTAAAAATAGTTCATGATTTATAGAAGCCAATGGTGTAAAAATTTTTCAAATTTGAGTTCGTTTAGTATTTATTTATACGAATAGAAGTTTGAAAAAAAAGAAAAAAAAAACCAGTCCCGGCCCGTTAAGGCCCATGAGGCCCATTAGGCCGCCACGGGCACAAAACGAGCCGGGAGCTCGCGGGGGGGGGGGGGGGGGGGGGTCAACGCGCCCATGCTCCTTTCCTCTCCCGTCCGCCCCCCGTCCGACCCTCACCCGCGCCGACCGGCCGCCGCCGCCGGCTTACCGCGCCTACGCGTTGGTTTACCGACCGGTCAGCGCGGCTTACCGAGCCCGCGACGCGCGTTCGGTTAACCGGACGGATCTAGCGGTTAACCGGTCGGTTAGCCCGGTAAACCGACCGGATCCGCGGCTAACCGCCCAGGTAAGTTTTTTTTTGTTTTTTTTTATTTAGAGTAGTATTAGGATTTAGGTAGAATTTGTGTTAGGATTTAGGATAGTTTTTTTGGTTAGGTTTCAGGTAGGATTTATTTTAGGATGTTTTTTTTTAGATTTAGGATTAGAGGTAGGATTTGTGGTAGGATGTATATTTTAGGTATATATTGTGTGACTTTATGTATATATTGTGACTTTGTGTATGTGAGGTATAGATTTTAGGTATATTTTAGGTATATATTGTGGAGGATTTGTGGTAGGATTTAGGATACATTTTATTTAGGTGTGACTTTGTGTTGTCCGTTTATGCAGGTAGAGTAGACAATGTCAGGCAGAAACAGAGACGTTGTATGGGAGCATGGTGAAAATCTTGCTCCTGGATGGAGATGCAATTATTGTCATGTGACGAGAGCAGGCGGTGGTTGCACTAGATTTAAACAGCATTTGGCTGGGTACGGGGCGGACACCTTGCATTGCGCCCGTGTGCCACCAGATGTGCGTGCGTACTTTCGGCGAGATCTTGACAGAGCTAAGAAGATGACTGTTGACCGGGCTCGACAAAGGTTGGCACAAGAAAAAGCTGCAGCGGAGAGAAACCATCCCCTCGGTAATGATGAATATGAGGCTCAGATGAAGAAAGCACTAAACCAGTCGAGAGCAGAATATGACTACGAGCAGAGGGTGCAACAGAGAGGAGGTAATTACCACCGTGGAGGGGGTAGTGGTGGTGGTGGTTCGCAAGGTGGGAATCCTATTGACAGGTTGTTTAGAAGAGCAGGATCACGGAGGGAGACTCCAGTGGAGGTGGAGGACTATCATGTGGCAGCGGGTGGGAGGAGAGGAATGCAGCAACAAAGGATTGATACAGGGTCTTGGACGCAGAAGGGGAAAAATGCAAAGGAAGCTATTGGTAAAGCTTGGAGAAAGTTTTTCCATTATGTAGGAATCCCAGGACGAAATGCCGACAATCCGTACTTTGTCAGTGCGGTGCGAGAGACACAGAAGTGGGGTAAGTACCTATACTTGGAGACCTATGGCCTTATGTATCTTTCCATATTCTCATTGTTTGCTTATGGTTTCAGGTGAAGGCATCGCGTCACCCACTGGAAGGGATATTGATGGCAAGTACCTAGAACAGAATGAGAAAGACTTGAAGGATAGATATGCGAAGTTTCAGAAGGAGTGGCCCAACTTTGGCGTCACGTTGATGTGTGATTCATGGACTGGCCCCACAAAAATGAGTGTCATAAACTTTCTGATTTATTGCAATGGGGTCACATGGTTTCACAAATCCATTGATGCATCTGGAAAAAGTCAAGATGCTAACTATTTGTACAGGGTACGTCCTAAACATAGTTTTCATGTGTTTCTTTTTATTTATATATATGTGTGTGTATATATAATATGTTATGCGTTTTTTCAGGAGATTCGGAAGGTGGTGGAGGAGATTGGTGCCGAGCATATTGTACATGTGGTCACCGACAATGGCGTCAACTACAAGAAAGCTTGCACCTCACTGAAAGAGGAGTATGGACACATTGTTTGGACACCTTGTCTGGCACACACCATCAACTTGATGTTGAAGGATATTGGTAACAGGACCGATCATGCAGGTATGTTGCAAGTATGCAAGCGAATTTCAACTTGGTTGCACAACCATTCTCAGTTGAATCATATGATGAAGAAAGCAATTGGTGGTGAGTTGGTCAAGTGGAATGGCACTAGATTTGGGACCAACTACATGTTTCTAGAGAGCTTTCATCGAAAACGTGAACAGTTCATGCAGTGGATGGCATCTACTGAGTTTTTGCAGAGCAAGTGGGCACGCACTGAAGAAGGTCGCTATGCTCATGTAAGATTGTCAAATATTCAGTGGTGGGAGGGATTGGAATACATCATAAATACAGTTGAACCAATTTACAAGTTCCTTCGTTTCGCTGATCAAGACAAGCGACCCAACATGTGCGACGTGGTGTACGAGTACCAGAATTGCAAACAAGAGTTGGAGTCGTACTTTGGAAGGAATACGCAAACATGGAATGAGTATAGAGAGATTATGGATGCAAGGATTCGTGACGTGTACATAGGGACGTATGTGGGTGCAGGTATGATAATGACTTATGTTGATTTAACAAGATGTATATATTGAATATTTCCCGTATGCTTATTTGAATCATATGTTGCAGCTGCTGTTTTAAATCCAAAACTTACATATAGTATGGATCCAACTCCAACAATGTTCGGTGGCCTGAAGGAGACATTTCAGCAAATGACGGATGTGGAGTGCGCCGTGCAGGCATTGCAGGAGGCTGAGATTTTTCGACAGAAGCGTGGTGAGTTTGGTTCAGAACTGGCAATGAAAATGGCGATGGATCCAAGGACAACCCCATGTAAGAGATACTCTAAATCTGCACCAATTTGGTTTCGTATATTGGAACATATAGCTAACATAATGTGTTCCACTTGCAGCGGCCTTGTGGATGATATTTGGTAGAGATACTCCAAATTTGCAGCGCCTTGCTTTGCGGCTTGTTTCACAATGCATCTCCTCCCGTGGATGCGAGCGGAACTGGAGTACTTTTGCGTTGCTGCATACTAAGGTTCGCAATCGGTTGTCGCACAAGAAACTAAACAGGCTTGTTTATGTCAATTACAACATTCGGCTGCGACTAGCGGATGTGAACCCACGAAGGTATGATGAAGAAGATTTTATCGACCGGTTCGCCGAAGTCTCATTCTATGACCGGAGCAATCCGGTTAGGGAATGGATGGAGTACGGTAGATCTAATCTGCCTCCTGTTCTTGATGAGGATTCTAACGACGTGGACGTCCCTCTGCCATCACATCTTGTTAGGTACATTATATTTATATATATACAAATGTCTGTGTATGTCTCATCCTGTATTATGTGATTCATTTGTTTGTGTTGGCAGTGACTAAATAGACCCCGATGATCTACGTCAGGCTACGGGGCATGATTGCATCAGTGATTGGGCCCGTAGAAATGTGGGTGCAAGTCACCTCGGGAAGAGGAAGATGCAGATGGTGCCTCCGAAGGGTCACGGCAAGCGTCATCGAGGAAAAGGAAAAGCAGTGACCAGCGACACAGAGACTGAGGATGAGCAATACCAGTCCCAGGATAGTGGTGACGATGATAGTAGTGACGATGACAGTGACAATGACGGTGCTGGTGGGAGTGACGGTGGCGGTGCTGGTGGGACAGACGGTGGTGGTGGTGGGAGTGGGGATGGTACTATTGGTGCTGGTGGTAGTAGTTATGTAGGTCTTCATTTCACAGGTATCCATTGCACCTATATACACACAATTGTTTCTGTCTATGCCTACTAATTATAGTTGATTGCAGGCGAGACCTAATTCACATATGCTACTCAAGACCGTGACCATGGACAACCGACATCGCAGAGGAGAGCATATGCACCGACGGACTACGACACTCCACAGTACTCTTCTTCCTCCTACAGCGATACCTCACAGCCTACTTATAGCTATCACATTCCTGACATGACCATGCAGACTCAGACTAGATGGGTGTATGAATGGGAAGACCCCAGTTTTTACAATATGTTAGTTCAAGAATGGGAGACAACAACAGCATGGACAGGTCAAACTTGGCAAGATTACAAGGCTGACCTGCTTAGACAGCAAGGTATCTCTCTTATGTCCACTGCCGAATATGAAATGTCGTGCCAACAATGGGTCTTCCCATACATCCTACGTAGTTGACCATGCGAGCGGAAACTATATCTTTGTTTGTGTAAGCGACTATATATTGTATTTGTATGCGACTATATATTGTTGTTTTAGTGACTATATATTTAAGCGAATATGTATTTGTATGCGACTATATATTGTTGCTTTAGTGACTTATGTTATTTTTTACCACATTGTGTGGTCTTTTTACATTAATTTGTGCAAAGGAAGTACCAAAATTTCTTTTTATTCATGAAAAAAAAATCACGGTTTGGAGCGGTAAACCGGTCAAACCGGCCGGTTACCGCTCCAAACCGGCCAGTTTACCGGACTCGAACCGAACCGAAGCGGGGTTTGAATTTGATTTTGAATTCGGCCGGTTACCGACCGATTACCGGTAAACCGGGCCGGTTTACCGCTACCGGAGGCCGGCGGTTACCGGAAACCGGTCGGTAAAAAAAACCCTGGCTGATCCTTTCGGCAGTGATGAGCTAGATATGCTACTTCACCGAAGCGATGATGAGGTGTCTCGCTGCCCCCATTGCGGTGTACGACAAAACGAGTCTGACCTCGCTGTCCTGCTGATGCCATCCTTACTTGCTTTTTCCATTATTTTGCAAGGCAAAGTTGATCCATGGACAGCTACTCCCGCGGAACAGTACAATGGGCTCAAATATTTCTATGCTAGCTTTTTTGATAAAGGTGGTGGTGCCTAATGTTCTCTAAAGCAAGGAGACGGACTTGACCCAAAGTTGATAAGAGTCTCATCCATTTGCCTTGATTAACCGGAACAAGACACTTGATAGGAATAGGTTTGGTTGGGTGGTGATTGTTATATAGGGGTCGACACGGAGCTCTTTTAATGAACTAATCTAAGTTTTCTAATAATCTATATCTAATATTTGTCATCCTTCGTCTCTTACAACTGTCAGATGGGGATTTGACGAACTCAATCCCTTCAATTCTTATACCCATACAAGCTAGAGCGACACGCATCTGGGGCACACTGTGGTGTTCGATTTGCAAACGAATTGAAACGCATGATGACATGATCGCTAAATAAATCTCCAAGCCGCAAGTCTTCTAGCAAGTAACCACGCAAGAAGTTAATTGTCTTGTTGCAACGCACGGGTATGTTTGCTAGTTATATTAATAAGAGAAAATTTCTTCATCCAAATTTTTGTTCGTCCCTCTCTCCCGATCCATGTAACTGTCCACTCCCTTGAGGGCCAACAATAAGAGAATAGTGGTACGTGATGAATTAAATATAAGGGTTCTAATAGGTTTACTGTTTTGTTTGTGTCAAACTCACCGCCGCGCCCATATACGATTCAACTACAGCACAGTGTCCAATTTCAAGATATATTAGAGCAAATGATAGAAATTGTATATCCTGTACATTGCCGCACACGAAAATATTTGCTAATAATAAAAAAGATGCCATAAAATTGCTTGAAGCTCCTGGTAATAAGCAGCTGGTAAATAATTCCTTAAAACGAGAAAAGAAGAACCTCACTAATATCTCCTTTGCTTACGTTCAGTTCATCAGCCAACGACGAGGTAGGGTTCAGTATCATGATCCAATTATCCCATCGTGACATAGCCTTGTCCTTGATGATTCGAGATGCAATTCTAATTCTCATCATATCATCGACTAGGTAACACAGAAAACAAACTTTTTTCTTCGTCAATTGCACTGCAACCGTTGCTTTTTGTGATGTGCAGTTGTGCACCCACATCACAACAGCACTCAAACATGCCACTTCAAAGTTCGCATCGACACCAGAACTGACGGGAGAAAAGAAAACAAATTAACAAAACTGTAGAATAGATCATCCAGTCATCCAGCGTCCAAAAAGTCCTGCTAGCTATAGATGCAACCTAATAACTTTGCTGATCTAGTCACTCCGAATTCCAACATCACATCATCGTAGTAGGCTCATTGTCATAGCCTTCCTCAACAGCACTGTTAACAAGCAGATGCAAACAAGCAGATGCACATTCACCGGTCCCAATTGCACGCTAACCCGACAACCGCCTCTATTCCTGTCACCTCTAATCTCGTACGAGCAAAGCACTAATCAATCTCTCTCCCCTCCCTGCCGAATCTCTTCGCTGATCTGGCTGCTGCACCGCTGCAGCCTGCGAGGAGAGGTGGGGGTCGCTCAGTTAACTACAGACGCCAAGGACGGCGTGCAACGTGCAGCAACAATGAGGCGCAGGATGCACACCTCACAATGCCCTGCACCGCAATGAAGCCTACATCTCCCAAAGGTACACTTGTCTCCATGGACACACATGCTGGAGCCTGGAGAGATGCATGCAAGCAAGCAGACCACACATCATCGATCGGTCTGTGAACCTGTGATCACTTGGTGTTGGTGATCTACCGATCTCTCCCACAGATTCACGCACCGGGGCCTGCTGGGTGAAAGAACCAAGACACCGTGCACACCGCCCCTTTTGGACCCTTTCCATGTGTCATGACACGGTCATGGGCACCTTTTGGTTGCATTGCATGACATGTTCATGTGTGCTCGTACAGCTCCTCAAGATTCCCGATCATGATACCAGCGACGACAGCTCTTTATTAGATCAAGGGGGATTTAAAAAAAAATTCGGCAGAGTGCTAAGAAGCCCTTTTGTGTTCTCCCCATTCTGGCCTCGCCGCCGGGCCTCTATATATAGCGCTCCCATCTCACCACATTGCTTCACACAAGCTCGAATGCTCGATCCATCCCACTCTCAGCTGATCGCTCACTCTTGCAGCTCGATCAGTCTTAGCTCTAGCCTCTAGCTAGCCAACTAGCCACTCCTTCGTGTAGCCATCAGCCTTCTGATCGTCACCAATGGCCACTGCCGAGGTAGCTCTCGATCGACGATCGTAGTCTTTGACGATTCATATGCACGGATCGTTTGGATCTTTTGATCCGATCCAATACCTGTGAATAGTGTTTTCTATCTCATCGATGGGGCGATCGATCGATCGCTCATCTTTGATGAGATAGCAACGGACGATCCTATGTTAAAAATGGAGGAAGCTAATTTGTAGGCGCCCGTGTGCACATGTGCAGGTCCAGACCCCGACCGTCGTGGCGACCGAGGAGGCGCCCGTGGTGGAGACGCCGGCGCCGGCCGTCGTGCCCGAGGAGGCTGCCCCCGCCCCCGCCGAGGCTGAGCCGGCGGCCGTGCCCGAGGAGGCTGCCCCCGCCGAGGCCAAGGTGGAGGAGCCTGCCGCCCCGGCGGAGCCTGAGCCTGCCGCCGCTGAGCCCGAGGCCGAGCCTGCCGCCGCGGAGCCGGAGGCGGCCCCTGCGGCCGCGGCGGAGGAAGAGGCGCCAAAGGAGGCGGAGCCGGCGGCGGTTGAGGAGGTGAAGGAGGAGGAGGCGGCGGCGCCCGCTGCCGAGACAGAGCCGGCGGCCGCCGAGCCCGAGGCTGCTGCTCCTGCTGCCTCCGAGGAACCCGCCGCGGCCGAGCCGGCCGCCGCGGAGCCCGAGAAGGCCAGCGAGTGAGGCCGTGCGCGCGCAGCGGCGGCGGCCAGGGGATCGGAGTGAGATGGCTCATCGTGCGCGCGTGACGTACTGGCGTGGCAGTCGCGTTTGCGCGTACATGGCACGGTCTTTTGCTGTTCAGTACGCTACGGTTACTGGCGTTTCTGTGTGTGTCGTAGCTCGGTACGTAGCTAGCAGTGGCTGTCGCGTGGACTGTCCGGTGAGGACTGCGAGTGACGTGGGCTAAATAAAGTGTGTGGTAGTGGTGGTGGGGCCCGGTGTCAGTGGCGCGGTGCCCCATGCCCTGCCGCTGCAGCTTGTCTGTCTTTTGTGTTGTGTTGGTTCCTGTTCTCTGTCGATCTATATTTATCCTCATGTTTGTATGGCAGTTTGGGTATGGGTATCAAGCATGTTTGCGATTTGCGTTCTCGTCTTCTTTGGTTATTACGTTCGCTGCATTGTGTTTGTGTGGTATGAATATGATTGTGATCTTTATATTGCTAGAGCCAGTTGTTCATCGGCAAACCTGCAAGGCTGCAAAGCTCTGTGTAAGTGCAGCAGTTCAGAACGCCGGATCCACCCTAGGAGCAGCTCGGGCCTACAAACATTCCACCACGCCATATCATGGCATCGTGTCATCATGCCGGGTCCATGAACTCAACCGCGCATCTCTAGGATAGGACGCTCATGCGACTAGTGAGCCTGTTCTGTCAATGGTCTCCGTCACCCGGCAGCCGCTTCGGTGCCGACTTGCTATCTTTGCCGACGTCTGGTACTGGTAGGCTCGGGCATGGCCCATAGCGATTTGCTAAGGACATACTCCATGATGGTCCATGACAGCATGTCAGTCAGTAACGTGCTTCCTCCGGCTGCGGTGCGGGACGCGCAAAACATACGGAGGTGTTCAATGCACCAGCGTTCAGTTCGACTAAACACGCATATGACTGATTTCAGATCCCAAAAATAAATGGGTGTGATTTAGAATTCCAGAACACAACCAAGAAACGGTTGTGATTCAGAATTTCCGTTTCAGATGCCCAGCACCGGGAAGGGAAGCCTTGGTCCATCCATTCCTCAGAGAACATCTGCCATGGAGCATGTTTAAAAACATCTGCCATTGTTCGCACGAGCTTCAGTCCCAAGCAAAACACGTCTGAGCGTCAGCTGAAAACTGGCAGATTACTGATACAAGAGAGCTGACCAAAGTATGCCAGTTTCACAAAATCAAAATTAGAGAAAAATAAATCACTGGCATGCCTTGGTTCAGTAACGGATCAACTAGAACTAGAATAGCCCACCAGTCGTTACGTTCACTGGTAATCGGAGGGTCAGCACTGGGCACAATGCAGCTACATGCACATGTTATTACACAGCGTCACCGCTCTTTATAGAAAACAAAGGAACCTGCTTTCTATCAATTCCTTCAGCATTAGATTAAATTAAATAAAAGTCTCGGAGCACTAACTCACGATACATACAAAGAAAAAGAAAGACAGCCTATTACCTCCTCAAGCTCTAGGAACAGATTCAATGAGACAGTAGGGTGTCACTAGCCTACCATATGTACAGAATATACTGGTTCAGAATCCATAACAGCAGCAGCAACTACCATGTACCGAAGCTGCAGCTCACATGCTCTTGTGTGATCTTCTGCAGCTGGTTTTCCATCATTTTCAAGGATGTATAAGGAGGGAGGCAGAGCCGGTAGAAGCAGGTCTGCGATGATGGGAGCCGGTCAGGTGAATCGGATGTCTTGTATATGTAGAGTTTGGAGCTCAGCCCACAAAAGCCGTCTGATGGTAAATACTTCACTGAAGTCCAGAAGAAGAGGAGCTGCCTCTGTCTCTCAATTGACATGCGCTCAACAGCCTGCAGTGTCAACATATAAGTATTCAACCGTGCACAAAACTGATTGCCAATACATGATGGAGCTTCTATATAAGAAAGATACAGATTTCAGCAGGATTTCTAAACTGATATGCATGCAAGGTAACAAGGGACATCTTTTGTTTGATAACCGTGTTTCAAACAATACGAAAGCAGCACAATGGTCACGGTCACGGTCCAATATATAAACAATGGTCCATATCAGGTAACAGCACCAGGTCCTGGCTCCTATTGATGGAAGCTCCAACCAAGATGAATCCACAATAACTTGAGAAAGTTGTTTCGTCTTTCTCATCTCACTTATAGAAGAATCAACAAGGATTGTATGAGGTAACAAAACTAAAGTTACAAAATGAATTAAGAACAGTGATTGTTTATTTGCTCTAGACTTCCAGAACGCCAGAAAGATGGTACAATCATGTACTATTGATGCTAAAACATACACAGCCATGGCCTAATGGTAGAGTGCAAGATTCTAATGGTTAAGGTCTTGGGTTAAAGTACCCACTGTCCCACTCTAGCACTCTCCTTAATATTAGAGACACCTTATTGTCCCTCCCGTTTACTCATGCATTAAAACAAAATTAAGAAAAACAGCCCACATAGCAATCAGTTTAAAGATTTTCTAAAGGATCTCATCACAATGATGTGCCCACTACAAATCCTGAGGGCAATGAAATCAAAATTCTTAATCATGGGTTTGTCCAACCGGCACATCTCATCATGAGATCAACTAAACATGACATAACACTAAAGTTCAACCTCACAGAAATCCGATCAGATAAAACTGACATTTAAAGAATCGACACACACAAACAAGACACGGTTTCACTTCCTTTACACACACATAAAAAAAAGGTTTTTTGGCCCCATTCACATGCTGCAAGTTCACTATATTTTAAGGTTGTGATAACCAAGACAACAACAAAAAAAAGGCCACATGAAACATACACCAAGACATAATGGCTGTAACATGTGTTGGAAGAGAGACAACTATATATACATAACAAACTAAATTCATGAACTGCTATGAGGACACGCTAGAGGCGAAATAAAAGGCCAACCTGGAAGAGCATAGTGAACAAAATACCATACTCTGAAGCACATAATTCTCTACAGCTTGCATGTATTAAATAAATCATAGATACGTCTCATAAGTGAATGATGCTATTAACGCATACATTTATATTAGGATTATGACCACAACTCTGGTACCACATGCACAGACCTAATCGATCTGCGGAAATGATTGGCGTTTTTGAGAAAAATCTAACACAGAGTTTAGTGAGAAATAGTATGTTGCCAGGAGAAATTGAGCACACATGAAGAAAAAATGGTCAAAATGTATAGCTGTACAGCAAACATATAATTCATGATTGAATGCATTTACACAAATAATACAGCGTACCTTCCAGAACAAGGTAATTTGACGATCCTTTTCTTTGTAGCCATTATATTGAGTATGTGATTTCCAATCTTGCAAATTTATTGCATTGTTGTTTCCCCCTAACAGTCGATCCAAGTCTTCTAGATCTAAACACTCAAAAAACTCTCCCCGGCGTTTTGGATTAACTAGTATGTCAGCAAATCCTTCCGTGAAATGGGTTAGCTGAGATGAAATAGAGTCCACAAAGATATTCTTAATAAGAAGATCAATGTAATGCTCTCTGTTCCTGATATTCACACTGATATCCTGTCCTCCTGGGCAAAGATCAATAACCTTTTCAGTACCTAATTCATGAGCTCCTCGGGAAAATGTCAGGTATAGACTATCAATTTCAGCAGCATCCATCTCTAGAATCTTTTTACAGCTTGCATATTTGACAGGATCTGCAACAGAAATATCTTCTAATGTAATACTTCTCCCAGCAAGATGCAAGAACAGAGTACGGTCTAGCACAACTCCAACTTGCACTTTATGCATCAAGGCTAATCCAATTATTCGCCCCGCAAAAGTGAAATACTTCAGGTGCAGTGGATCCACAGCAGATGCTGCAATATGCATATAACTGTCAAAGGTTAGAGGATATCGGGGCAACATCATTGTGGACATCAGTTATCTCACAGATAATGGATAGATAATAATCAATTAAATAGAATAAAGAAAGACAAAAGATTGCATTCTAACTAATGATAAGTATTGTTATTTTCTTTATATAGGCAGAGTGTTAACATACAAATTACATCATAATCTTCTCAGTTCATGAAAGCATAATCATGAAAGCTATAAGGGCTCCTACTGTTGGATACATTAAAAGTGTTAATAGTTCCTCTTTGGTCAAGCATAGGCTTATCACATAAGGCAGCTATCAGGATAGATAAGCTCAACAAAACGGATTTAAGTGATAAGCTCAAAATATACTTTATAGTCACCGCATTTTTCCTATGAGATTGTATTCGGTAACATACACACACACACACACACACACACACCATGTTTGCAATTAAGCAGCCAAGCAATGTCAAACTACTATTTAGTAGTCCCTCGGGTCACAACATAATGTTTTCAAATATCAAGATTGATACATGAAACATACTGTAGAAAGTGGTAAGTTTACTAGTACCCAGGAAACTTACTTTCGTTCAAATAGAACCTTCGTTTATCCTCAGGACAAGGCGAGAAGAGAACTTGCTTCGGACTGAAAAGAGCTTGGCACACTAAACAAAACCATTCCCTCAGAACACCAGGACCTGTAGCTTCCTCATTCTTAAACTCCATAAACAGCCCACCGCGAAGCTCAGTTTGTTTCGCCTGTGCGATGTAATTAAAGGATTCATCCAGCAAATGTGATCGATCGATTAACATCTCATGCAGCTCCCCAAAGTCATCCTTCCCTTCAGGGAGCATCATGAAGACTAAATTCCTTCTTGCCTCGAAGCAAAGGAGATTCTTATGCTTCACGAGCCAATGTAAACGCTCATTTCTCTTGGAACAACGGACAAGAGCATTGAGTGGCGCCCTGTGTGCCAGCAACACAAGCTGTAGGTTGTGCCCCACATCCTCATAAATCGCCGAGATGAAATCGAGTTCAGTCAACATAACCAGGATGTGTGATCGAGCAGCCCATGTGGTTTGACTATCCATGACCCCGGTACTCTCTGATGATAATGACAGGTCCATCTCCAATGTCTTCAAGCACTCATCCACCCTTTTCAACATATCCATCGACATGTTGTGGAACCTCCATATCCATGTGTCACCATGCTCAGACTCCCTGCTGTACAGATTCCTGGGCATCGGCCCCTCGCCGGAAATCCAATGGCGTGCCTGCTGGCACATCACTTTGAGGAAGTTTGAGAACTCATCAAGATCACTAGGCGATATAATCATTGGCATTGATGCAAGTCCATCAAGGATAACATCCACTGTTTCACGGGCAAATGGCAGGACTTGCTCGATCAACCTGGTTGGTGAGTTCATAGAAGGAGGCAGCCTGGGGCGAGTGGATAAGACTGAGGCAAGTGTACGACGGCATGATCTATACAGTAATTCCTTCTTGCCCGCAGCCAAGGAGAGCAAGCGGCAGAATTCGAGCAGCACTGGTGCCGTCACGACCAATACGTCCATCGGTAAGGACGAAGGATCCGTGGCGACAAAGCATTTGATGGCACTCTCGGCGTAAGAGCGGAAGGGGGACTTTGAGAGGTAGAGGCGAACCAGCGCTAAGGCGGCGCCCGCCTGGAGGAAGATGTCGAGGTACTCGGCGGCGTGGTCCGCCGCGGCCCGGTCCTCGCCTGTAGAGGCGCGATCGTGGCGGGAAAGCCCCAGGTTGGCGCGGTGGGCGCGGAGGATAAACTCCTTGACGAGTTCGTCGAGGGCGAAGGCGGCGGCGGGGATCCTAGAGGGCTCGGACTCCGCGGCGGCGGCGGTGCTGGCGATGTGCGACGCGAGCTGCCACGCGTGAGGGTGCTGGGTGGACCTGAGGCGCGCCAAAAGGTGAAGTGTGGAGTCCGGCAGGAGGCGGAGCTCGGCGAGGGTGGCCTCCGGCGCGAGCTGCCGCCCCGCGTAGACGAGCCGCAAATCGCGGCCGTACCCGCAGGCGCCGAGGTGGTCGAGCACGGCGCCGACGGTGTCGTCCCACCCCGCGTGCATCGCGATGGTCCTGGAATCCGTGGCGCGGACGAAGAAGTGCACCTCCCGCGGCGACGCAGGGGGCAACGAGGCGGCGGCCGCCGCCGCCGCCGCGGAGGCGCCATCGCCCCCCGAAGCTGAGGCCGAGGCCGACGAGGACGACTCGGCGGCGTCGGCGCCGGCGTGGGCCATCAGCGGCTGCTTCGACGATGGGGGGAGGGCATGATCGGGCGCGTCTCGGCGGCGCTTGGAGGTGCGACGGAGACAGGCGAGAGCGGCGGACATGCTTAGATCGGGTTCATCGGGGTCGGGGAAGGCGGAATTGAGGTCGTGCCGGCGAGGAGGAGGTGGGGGGCGAGGGTTTAGGAGGACCGGAATTTGGGGGAGGTGGGGTGGGGGGAGTGTGAGATGGTCTCGTCGCTCTTCCTCGGTTCGTTTGGTTTGGCGTCTTGTAATTGTTTAGAGGTTTCCTCTTTCTTTCGGCTTCTGCCCCCCACCCCCACCTTTTGATCGAGTTGCGTTGGGGTGCCGTGCGTTCTCATTGCTCACAGCAATTGAGCATTAACAAGTGTGCTGCGTGAGAAACCGAGAGCTCTCCGCTATGTTTGGACTCTATCTGCTAAGCTGCTGGATTTTATTTCTTTTTTTTTGCCAATTTCTGGTAGTTGTTTCCATTCCATATATATGTTTATGTATTTTTGGAGGCTTGTTTATGTTGCCAAATCTGCAATTATAGCAAACTCTATTCTAAAATCTTATGATATTGTTATCCTACCAAACCAAAACGATATCGATCATACCATATATTCTAATTTCATCATATCTGATCCTATCTAAAGGCTTGATATGATCCTATATGAAATTTCGTAGCATATCCATACTCCAATCATACACTACAATTGGCTCTGTTCATCTGGCTTATAATCCGTCTTATTCAGCTTGTTTTTTCAGTCGGAACAGTATTTTTCTCTCACGAAAAATCAGCCAACAGTGTTTTTCAGCCGGCTTATAATTCCAGCCGAACGGGGCCAATACTTACATAATAATTTTGATATAAATGACTTTCGAACTGATTCGGTTGTAATGGAGTGTTATTTAAAGTTAAGGTGTAGTGAAAATAATGTCTAAACATCCACTTAAATTTATAGAAAATTGATTAAATTAATCAAAATCAATACCATAGATCTCAATCCTCACAACATATTACAAATGTTATATAAGAGAATATATTTTGTAGAATCCAATACTACACTATGTATCTATGGTCCCCTAATAATTTAGGGTTTACCTAAAAGATCCGCTAAAAGCATCTCCAATAGTTCCAAAAAAAATAATTGGTAATCAATGAGTTTTCCAAGTGGCTAAAAAAATTAGGAGCATATTTGTTGGGTTCCTCTAACATTTTCCAAAATCTCAGTTCATTTGATGATCATCAATATAAGGCCAGCGGTCGAATTCTCTCCAACATAATTCGGCTCTCCAACATACTTCGGATGAAATGGTGGATGCACTAGGACAAGCCAACAAATGATCCGGTGAGGAGGGCCAATGTTAGTGAGTGAAGTGCCGGATGATGTACAATGAAACATATTTGGACCTCAGTGGATCATCAGGTGATGATTGCTTTTGCAATTTTGGTTCCAGCGACTAGGAATTTTTTTTTGGGGGGGTGGGTGGGGAGGGGGCTATAGATATACTTTTTTGCTACCATTTGGAGGGAGTTGGTGACCTAAGAAGTGCAGGGAGATTGCTAGTTTGCTACACATTTGAGATACACTCCAGTCTTTACAAGAGCTTAGTGGTCATATCTAAAGGTTGTAATCTCTCTTAGGGATAGATTAGCAAGTGATTTGGCTTTAATTTGAGAGCTGCATTGACCATTGTGTAGTGCCATTATATCTTAGTGAGTCAGAGCACTTGAGGTGTTGGTAATGTTCCTGCGAAGGCCTTGGTGGCCTTTCAATGTCGACCCTCTGAAGTTGGCATGGAGCAGTGGTGGCTTGGTGTGTAGGGACAAGGAAACCCCTTATTTGGTGGAGAAATTCCATAGTAAAGATGGCGCAAAGGTGAATGGAAGAGTAAGGCGATGGTGGTGTAGGTGGCTTACGGCACTTGCTTTGGCTGGCAAGCTCAGTACCATGACCGGAGAAGGCTTGGTGACCGAGAACTTTCCTTAGTGGAGCTCTAACATGGACTAGGAGCTATGTTTTGGCAACTGATACCATGGAATAAATTACCTTGTCCCCTAGAGTTTGCCCTCTCTAACTCTTAATGTTTACTTATTGCATTTGTTGCTCCCGCTTTGTGCATGCTTTGTGTGATCTTTACCTTCCTAGATTAGCTTAGACTAGTTGATAGGATTGGCTCTAGGTTGCTAAACTCTCTATGGGTTGAAGGGTAAAGTAGAGCACACTAGAAAAATTTAGGTTACCCAACACCTCACTTTTATTCAGAACTTTGATGGCACGAAGTGCCCAGTAAGCCTGTGCTAGCATGTGAAATAGAATGGAAAAAGTAAGGACCTCATTTAGGAACCATATTATTGCTAGAGTTGAGTCCTAAAATTAAGATCTCTTGAAGTAGAGGACACTAATACAAATTTGATTTTTTTTCTATACAACCGTTTCATTTTCAGAGATAACCACAACTTAACATTTTCAGAGGCAGGTATTTAGATGGGGCACATCTGCAAATTAAGATCTAGCCCAATACAAACCCTAAGAAATATAAGTTGCATCTGTCTCAGGCTGCAACCGCTCCCCTCAAACCAAGAGGTTATCTCCAGCATCAATTTCAGCCCCCTCGAGGTGCTCTCTCTCTCTCTCTCTCCCTCTCGCATCTCTCTTCTCTAAACCTCCTCTTCCACTCCCCCTACCGTGGAATCCGATTTTGAGTGGCCCTCCCCATCTATCGCCCATGCAGGTTTTGGTGAAGTTTGGTGGTTATGCACAGGGTTCTTATTTAAGAGCAATTGCTAGAGACACTCTTATGGCCATATTAGGTATAGCTTCTCTGTAAAGTACTTTTCTGATAAGCTGTACAAATAAAGAAAAATCATGGTCAGATAAGTTGGTCTAACGTGTTTATTCCTTTTGGTACAATTCCGGGAATGTGGAGAGTAGTGCAGCCAAAACAAGTTGTAAAAGAGTCCGCCCTTATTTATAAGTTGTACCAACATATCCTATGCACATAACACCTTTTTTTATAGGTGTTTGGATCCTTGAGCTAAAGTTTAGCCCTTGTCACATCAGATGTTCGAATACTAATTAGAAGGACTAAGCATAAGCTAATTATAAAACTAATTGCAGAAGCCATGGCTAATTCGCGAGACGAATCTATTTAGCATAATTAATCCATCATTAGCACATGTTTACTGTAGCATCGTATTATCAAATTATGGACTAATTAGGCTTAATAGATTCATGTCGCAAATTAGCCTTCATTTATGTAATTAGTTTTTTAATTAACCTTTTTAATATTTCTAATTAGCATCATACATCCTATATGATGGGGCTAAACTTTATCAAACAAGGCTGAATCATGAGTGGCTTTGTATGTTTGGATGGAGATTCAAAAGTTTATTAGACATTTGTTTTGGAACAAAGATCATATCATGCTATATGTTTTGAAGGAAAAGAAATGCCAACGTGCTTACGTAACAGCCAAAGATAAAGATGTCGCAAAAGTTAGGACCTATTTCTTTATTTTAAATATACGTTGTGTAGGATAAGCTAATTAGCTAGTATATTATTTATTCTAAAATTTATACATTTAAAACGAAAGGACGCAAAGGTTATACGGCAAAGATGCCCATTGGTCACTGTTAGTCGCTATGCCATGATTTACTAGGAGCGACATTATATTAGTGCAATTTGGGGATCAAGGTTGTCCTTCCTTGTTCACCGCGTTAGGTGCCCCCAACATCTATAATTTTGTATGCATTTGCAAAGAAATTTTTGTCTAAATGTCGTTGAGGAACAACCAGCCGATAAATAAAACCAAAATTTCTTTAGTGTAGTATATATATAGATTTCAAAAAAACTGAGCCTGTTTCGTGAAGTGGGTCGGGCTATGCGACTATCGTCTCGCAGGCATAGGCCGGCTAGTGGGCTAGTAAAAGCCTATTACTTATTTTGGGGGCTTGTGCGGTCCATGAGCTCACAGTCTTGCACACCCTTATCGAAGATTCGACAGGCCTAGATGGATTCCAAGAGAGGACCAAGGGCCGTGGCCTTATCGTCAAGTCGTGGGCACCCACGGCACGTGCTCCACTCCTCCACCATAGGGTGTTCTGATGTTGTGTGTGCTGGCCACTTCACGCGGGGCAAAAGATGAACAAGATGTTCATGATGGATCATGGATGAGATGCGAGTTGCCTTGGAGATGGTCGATTGGTCGGGTGGAAGGAAGGGCTCGTGAAAGCCAGTTAGGTACCTTCTCCAACATTCTGGAGAAGGTACCTTCATCATCAACCTCAGTGACTTCAACATCAACGTACCTTCTCCGACATTCTGGAGAAGGTACCTTCATCATCGACTCGCGGCAACATCAACGTACCTTCTCCAACATTCTAAAGAAGGTACCTTCGTCATCAACCTCGGCGACTTCAACATCAACATACCTTCTCCAACATTTTGGAGAAGGTACCTTTGCCATCGACCTCGGCGACATCGACCGCACCCTCGCCAACACTTCGGCAAGGGACTCGCCGTCGACCTCAGCAACATTGACCACTGTTGACGGTCGATAACTACTAAAATAAACCGACAACTAAACATAGAAATGGACATAAATCAACACCAAACATAGGAATAGGGTTTACACTGATAGAATTCCATGAGTTTTGGTAAATCTGTGTTTCACAGGGGGTTATCAAGCAAAGAGCAAGGATGGACCCACATGTTGGGTCAAAATTTATAATTTTCCGCGGCACCAACTTAAGAAGACTCTAGAAGACACGAGAAGATGACCCGCGAAAGGAGGGGCCCACTTGCCACAGAGGGCGGGCAGCCGCCCTGGGCCTAGGTTGGCTGACCTAGCCTAGGTGAAAGGTCCTTGTTTGGTTTTGGTAATTGAGTGACAACTTAGGTGGACTAATATGTGGTTATGTGAGATACACAGGAGATTAGTCCACATGTGATGGTGTCATGAAGGAGCTCATTGCATATGAGACATGACATGGAGTCATGTGGCCAAGGTGGCGAAGATCAAGATGAGGCTTGGCTCGATGGACCGGTTGTGAAGGTGAAGGGCAAGTCAGAGGCTTTGGAGTGAGGGACCGCGTGTGACGGTGAAGCTTGAGCATGACTTGGCGCCGATGGACCGATGCAACGGTGAAGAGCAAGTGAGGTCAAGATCGATGGACCAAGGTCACATGATGATATGAAGTGGATCATATCATTTGTGATATGGTTGGTGCATGTGTTGCATCAACGTCGGAGGAGATGGAGTGGAATGCGCAAGGCAAAGGTATAACCTAGGGCATTTCCATTTCACCGGTCATAGGTGTGTAGAGAAGTTGATGACCGGGTTTAGGATAGATGGCCGTACTATTAAGAGGGGCAAACTTGTTTGCATATCGGTCATCTAGTGCCACTTGAGCGATCTAACTTTGCATACGTGTTAGGATCGAGTGGCGAGGCAAGTTGAGCGCCTAATTCCTTCGAAGAAAATGTTTGTGAAAATGCTAACACACGTGCACAAGGTGGTGATCACTTGTTGGTGTTGGCACATTTGCAAAGGTGGCGTTGGTCGCACTGTGGTTTGCGGGTAGAGAGGGGTTTGGGTTCCACTCTCCCTCCCGCCGAGCGTGGGAGCGCGGGATTCAGGCGATTTCGGGGAAGTGAAATGCCTATTTTCCATTGCGCCGGAAGTCGGAAAAGAAACGGAGGCGAACGAGGTCTCAGAGGTGAGCGGACGCTGCACCGGACGCTGCACCGGACGCGATCCACGCGGGACCGGCGCGTCCGGTCAGTGCAGCGCGGGCGTCAGGCGCGCGGGCTAGGGTTTGGCACCGGCGCGTCCGGTGACCCACGGGACCGGCGCGTCCGGTCTTGCGCCCTGAGGGAACCGAGGACGTCGGACGCGGTCCGCGTCCGGTCACACCCCATCGGACGCGTCCGGTGGACCAGGGAGCTTACTGGACTCGCACCGGACGCGGGTACTGTGGCGTCCGGTGGTTGCGAGGAGCGCGTCCGGTCTTGTCTTCGCGGGCGCGGGTACTGTGCGCACCGGCGCGTCCGGTGGTTCGCAACAGCGCGTCCGGTCACTCGTTTGACCGTTGGCGCGCAGTTACGACCGGCGCGTCCGGTGGTCCCGAATTTTGCCCAGTGAAGGGGTAACGGCTCTATTTGACCGTGGGGTTATAAATAGACCTTGTGGCCGGCCTTGGCCGGCAGCTGAGCACACTTTGGCCTTGGTGGCTTATGTGGTAGTGCTTGGAAGCCCTCCAACTCACTCATGCTTGATAGTGTTCATCGGATCGAGTGAGAGAGCGATTCTAGTGCGAGTGCTTTGAGAGATTGCATCGAGTGGCACTAGGTGATCGTGTTGCAAGCCGGTGGTGCTTGTTACTCTTGGAGGTTGCCACCTCCTAGACGGCTTGGTGGCTTGTGGCTCCGTCGAAGCTCGCAAGAAGATTGTGCGAGGCTCCGGAGAAGCTTTGTGAGGGGGATTGTGCTCACCCCGCGGGGATCGCGAAGAGCAACTCTAGTTGAGCGTGTCATTGAGCTACCTCACTTGAGAGTGGTGTCTTGCGGTGCCTTGCGGGGCGTGCCTTGAGGGGCAAGTGATTTGAGGGTCACACCGGGGAACCATCTAAGTGTTGGTCGACACAACGGGGACGTAGCTTGGTGGCGACCAAGTGAACCTCGGGAGAAAATCACCGTGTCAACATTGTCTACTCTTCTCGGTGGTTTGCCTTCGTGTAACACAAGCTCGTATTTACTTTCATATATACTCGTGCTTGTGTAGTTGCTCTCTTAACTAGTTTGCTTGTGTAGCTTGCTAGTTGTCTTCTTGCTTGTGTAGCTAGAAGCTTCCCTTTGCGTGACTAATTTAGTTTGTGTAACCTTGTTAGTCACATTACTTAGTTTGTGTAGCTAAGTGACTTGCGCTCTCTAATTTGGCATTAGTTGCCTTGTTATTGAGCTTTGCTAGTGAGCTTAGGCTTTGTGCGCTTTGCTTACTAGAATTGTGTAGGAGCTCCCTCTTGCTTGCAAAGTACTAGTGCATAGGTTTGGTGACCTTGCTCTAGAATTAAATAGGAGAGCTCTTGCTAAGGAAAGCACCTTAGTTGCTTAATTAGGATCTTTGTGAGGTGCTTGTAAACTTAGATAGAGGGGTGTAGTCTTGGCTAGACCGTTAAGTTTAATTCCGCATTTGTTTCGGTTAGCCAACGTGTTTAAGTTTTAGAAAGGACTATTCACCCCCTCTCTAGTCCGCCATCTCGACCCTACAAGTGGTATCGGAGCCGGGTCTCTCATTTGTGGTCTTCACCGACCCGAGAGGATGGCGGCTTATGGGCTAGATGTTGAGTGTCCACATATTTTTGATGGCACACACTTTGCACGGTGGAGAAATTGGATGACATGCAATTTTAAGTTTATTTCTCCTCAATTGTGGTGGATCGTAGATGTGGGCTTTTCCTTTGCAATTGATAAAAAGAATGCAACTCAAGCGCAAAGTAAATGCCTACATCTCGATAGCCAAGCTACTAATGTTTTCTATCGATCTATGGATAGTAGCATACTTTGTGAGATCATAGACTTCGAGTCCGCCCATGAGATTTGGGTGTTTCTAAATGAGAAATATGGGGCGATCTCCAATGATGATGAGCCCAAGGAGAAGGCGCATGAGGATGTTGAGCATGACCACAACAAGGTGGTTGTGGAGGATTGCTCCACCTCACGGTCAAGTGATGACAAAAATGATCATATCACAAGATCACTTGACAAGAATGATGACAATGCCACAAGTGATGCAAGCAATGATTCTACTCCATGCACACTTGATGGTGAAGATGATGGCTATGAGAGTGATGCTTCAACAAGCTCTTCAACATCATCACATGGAGAACAATGAGCTCAAAAGTGAAGTGAAGAATTTGAGCAACAAGTTAGAGAGGTGCTACAATTCAAAAGTCACCTTTGAGCACATAATGAAGACTCAAAGAAACCTTGGTGATAAAAGTGGCCTTGGCTTCAAGAAAAAATTGACAAGGGGCGAAAGAAAGCAAGAAAAGAGAATGAAGAGACTACTCCAAAAGAAGCTCTCGCATTCCATGTGCTATCGATGCCATGAAGCGGGACATCTTGCTAATGGTTGCCCAAACATTGAGAAGCTCAAGAAGTTGAAAGAAGAAGAGAGGCTAAAGTATGTCAAGTGCTTCAAGTGCCGCACTTGGGGTCATCTCACCTCATTGTGCCCAACCAAGCAATTGGTGAAGCAACAAGTAAAGCCTCAACCAAAGCCACTAGTTGAGCAAGATAAAACACCCCAAGAGCAAATCAAGATCAATCATGAAGATGTTAGTGACTTGATAATAAAGAAGAAGAAAACAAGAAGGGGTGGAAGAGCAAGGCATCCAATGCAAATTCAAGATGCCAAGATGATGAGCAAGAATCAAAATGAGAAAAGAAATTTGACTCACATCAAGTGCTTCAAATGTGAAGATATGGGACACTTTGTCTCGGAGTGTCCTACCAAGCTTGAGAAGAAGGCTCAAGCAACTCATAAGAGGCAAGGCATTGAGAAGCAACACATGAGCAAGAAAGAAAAGGCTCACTCTAAAAGAAGTTGCTACTTATGTCGGGAAAGGGGACACATGGCTCATTCATGTCCCCTAGGTAACAATTCTAAGCCTATTTCAATTGATAATACTAATATGCTTAGAAAGGATGGCAATGGTACCTCTATGATTGCAATTGCAAAACATCCCGCTATTCATACTAAGGCAATGCCTAAGTATGTTGCACCTAACTTGAGAGGACCCAAACTTGTTTGGGTACCATCAAAGAGTGGATGATTGTTTGTAGGTACCATCGGCATTGGAGGCTTGATTCAATTGGTTTCATTTTGTTCATCATATATTGAGTCAAGTTATGAAACTCAATGCATATCCAATCCCAATGCCAAGTCAAAATAAGTGAAGTCCAAGTGCTACAACATACAAGTGCAATGTTAAAGATTGTGGTGATTTATTGGATATATTTGATGGCTTGCAAATATTTGAGTCGGAGCTTGCTATTGGATGATCATGAGCTAACCAAGGTATATCTCTAGTTGATCATTTTATTTGGGTGCATATAAGTTGATTGAATTGGATATATATGCAATGTTGTTTGCTATGAGATGATTGAATGGATTAAATGCCTAGCAATCAAATTTAGATTGATTTGTGTTGGATAAATTCATGAGATGACATTTAGTAAGTGGATTGAATGGATTTATGTCTTATGAAAGTGTTCAAACAAGTTAGTTTCAAGTTTGATTCAATTTGGTGAAGTATAGCTCAATGTATTGAAATCTGTCCAAAAGTTGAAAATCTGAGCTAGCTGTGATCTTAGCCATGTTTGAGTGATCAAATCTATTTGGATTGGCTTGAAATTTGGTATACATGCCCTAGACTTATGGTATAAGAAGCTGTACAAATTTCATTAGAATTGGATAAGAGATGTTTCGACTTTGGAGTACATCTTGTCAGCTATAGTGCAGCAGTTTTCAGCACGTAGCAGTGGTGGAAGAATTAAAATCTGGTAGCCATCTAGAAGTCAAATGAAGCTCAAATTTTTACAGTTGCTAGATGACTTAGTGAATCACATCTCCACCAAATTTCATAACATTTGGATCTGTATATTGGGAGATATGAATTATTCTTTGAAGGGTACAGAATCTGCCAGAAAAGTGACAATTATTGGATTGATCTAGAGTCACTTTAAGTGAAAGGTCCTCAAGTTGGAAACATATTTATAAGTGTTTGAAGTACCTAAGTTTGGTTTTGAATTGATCTAGAAGCATGACAAGAAATGAGTACAATGGCATTGATTGTGGAATGAACTTAGTGTACAAATTTGGTACTCAAATTTGAAAATGAAGATCAAACTCAAGATGAAGATGAGGTTCAAGTTCTAGTAATGATTGGAGATCATTTGGTAGAAAGAAAAGGACTTAAAGAATAATTCAAGGTTACTCATCAAGTTAAGTCCATAGATCAATCAATCAAAGGCAATTCAAGTAAGTGTCAAGGATGGTTCTTTGGAGAGAGGTCACTTCTCCCTGCTGAGGGGGCTTGCCGCCCATGGGTGGGTAAACCGAGCACCGGCTTGGAAGGCTAACATGGAAGTGATGAATTCAAGGGACATTTGAGATGCTTAATTGAAGCAATCAATAGGATTGATCAAGAAAAGCAAGCAACACCCAAAAGAGAGCTAGTCATGTATTTCAAGTGGTATTCTAAGTTGTTCTCTCATGCAAGCATTGATCAAAAAGATGGAGCAAGCCAACCACAACTCAAGAGATAGTGCACTTGATCATAAGTGGTTTTCATTTCATATGGGTGAAGAATGGATTTATCTACGATGATTGGTCTTCACCAAGCTTATAAATTGGACTTCACATTGCTATTGGAGTAATGAATTGGAATCTATGTGTCTATCCTCTACTCCAAAATAGCAAAGGTATCATTGTAATGTGCATGATCATTTCATCCCTTACTAGTATGCGATTAGTGCATATAGTACATGCTTACTAGGATCATGCATAACAAATGAAATGTTTAAGTTCATAGCCTACCACTATTGCTTGAATTGTTTAAATGATCTAGTGGTATGTGTATGAATTTGTTCATGAGCTAGTAAACCCAAGTACTTGATCTAGTTTGGATTGCTAACAAGTGACAAGTACAACATTGGCAAGATAACCCTTAGCATGAGGTGTGAAGAAGCTTGTCATTGGATCAAACCGGACTTGGAATCTTAGGCAAATCAACATAGTTCAAGTCATACTAGAAGCTCATGACAATGATATGGGTACAAGCACAAGGCAACAATAAAAATGGATATCTAGGGTGTTTCAAAAGGTATCTAGACTCAAAGTATTTCTTCAATTGGTATTTACAAGTGGTGTCTAGATCATAATCTACAAGTGATATCCTACATGTGGTACTCATAAAGATAGCAAATGTTCAAGAAAAGATCATATTGTCAAATCCTTCAAAGTGGATCCATACTAGAAAGCTCTTTCAAATGGTATCACATTCCTACTCATAATATCTTCACATGGTATCATTCATGCAAGACGATGGGTTCACAAGTGATCCTCAACTTTAAGTGATCAAATCAAGAAATGCTACCCTCATCCTCAAGTGGTATCTCAAGTGAATGACACATGCTATGACAGAGGGGGAGGAGCCCCACCTAATGGTATCAAGGTCAAAGATCCTAAGTGGTATCTCAAGAGCAACATACTAGTAATGTCATTCCAACATATGTGGTGATGTCCATCAAAAATGCAATATTCAAGTCTCAACCATCTACCCCAATGCTAGCCTTTGCATCAATGAGAAGTACACCCTTTATGGAAATTGATGACAAAGGGGGAGAAGTTGGAACAAAGATATGTCAATACACCAAGAGAGAGGTTTGGGAAGAGATTGAACAAAGATATATCATGAGAAGATGAGTTTGGACATGGAGATGGACAAAGAGGGAGCAACATTGTAGAAATGAGAAGGATCAAAATTCTTGGACAAAAGAAGCACACAAGTAGGGGGAGCAAGCTCATGAACATTGATTGGTTGCATTTGATATGTGCATATTCATGTGCTTGCTTGCATTGCATAAAGTTCTTAAATTCAATATGCATGCTTGTGTGGTGTATGCTAGTTATAGAATTTGATTGATGCTTTGATAACTAGCATGCATAGGATGTTAGCTAGACTTGTGATTATCATGCAAAAACTAGAACCTTGCTTATAATGTTGATCTCACGGGGTTTCTAGTGTCTTTGATGTCTAGCTACTCATGATGCTAAGGATGATGGCAAACTTGTGATTTTCAAATGATATCAAGCTATCAAATGGTATCGAACTACAAAGGTTTATTCTATACACCTTAGCATCACTTAGTAGTGCTAACCCTCCCACAAATTTCATATTTATGCATATGTGCAAGCTTGAAACCAAACCATTTGAGCACATATGTAGGGGGAGTTATCACTACCAAGTCGGGTTTTATGGTGCTTATCCAAATCTTGACATAGAGCTTAAATGTTGGATAAGTAGCATAAAATCCAAAACAAGTTAGCAATTTACACTTTGTGTGAAGTGCTAGCTTGAAAAAGCTTAATTTCCATATCTTTGTAGAGTTGTCATCAATTACCAAAAAGGGGGAGATTGAAAGGTCCTTGTTTGGTTTTGGTAATTGAGTGACAACTTAGGTGGACTAATATGTGGTTATGTGAGATACACAGGAGATTAGTCCACATGTGATGGTGTCATGAAGGAGCTCATTGCATATGAGACATGACATGGAGTCATGTGGCCAAGGTGGCGAAGATCAAGATGAGGCTTGGCTCGATGGACCGGTTGTGAAGGTGAAGGGCAAGTCAGAGGCTTTGGAGTGAGGGACCGCGTGTGACGGTGAAGCTTGAGCATGACTTGGCGCCGATGGACCGATGCAACGGTGAAGAGCAAGTGAGGTCAAGATCGATGGACCAAGGTCACATGATGATATGAAGTGGATCATATCATTTGTGATATGGTTGGTGCATGTGTTGCATCAACGTCGGAGGAGATGGAGTGGAATGCGCAAGGCAAAGGTATAACCTAGGGCATTTCCATTTCACCGGTCATAGGTGTGTAGAGAAGTTGATGACCGGGTTTAGGATAGATGGCCGTACTATTAAGAGGGGCAAACTTGTTTGCATATCGGTCATCTAGTGCCACTTGAGCGATCTAACTTTGCATACGTGTTAGGATCGAGTGGCGAGGCAAGTTGAGCGCCTAATTCCTTCGAAGAAAATGTTTGTGAAAATGCTAACACACGTGCACAAGGTGGTGATCACTTGTTGGTGTTGGCACATTTGCAAAGGTGGCGTTGGTCGCACTGTGGTTTGCGGGTAGAGAGGGGTTTGGGTTCCACTCTCCCTCCCGCCGAGCGTGGGAGCGCGGGATTCAGGCGATTTCGGGGAAGTGAAATGCCTATTTTCCATTGCGCCGGAAGTCGGAAAAGAAACGGAGGCGAACGAGGTCTCAGAGGTGAGCGGACGCTGCACCGGACGCTGCACCGGACGCTGCACCGGACGCGATCCACGCGGGACCGGCGCGTCCGGTCAGTGCAGCGTGGGCGTCAGGCGCGCGGGCTAGGGTTTGGCACCGGCGCGTCCGGTGACCCACGGGACCGGCGCGTCCGGTCTTGCGCCCTGAGGGAACCGAGGACGTCGGACGCGGTCCGCGTCCGGTCACACCCCATCGGACGCGTCCGGTGGACCAGGGAGCTTACTGGACTCGCACCGGACGCGGGTACTGTGGCGTCCGGTGGTTGCGAGGAGCGCGTCCGGTCTTGTCTTCGCGGGCGCGGGTACTGTGCGCACCGGCGCGTCCGGTGGTTCGCAACAGCGCGTCCGGTCACTCGTTTGACCGTTGGCGCGCAGTTACGACCGGCGCGTCCGGTGGTCCCGAATTTTGCCCAGTGAAGGGGTAACGGCTCTATTTGACCGTGGGGTTATAAATAGACCTTGTGGCCGGCCTTGGCCGGCAGCTGAGCACACTTTGGCCTTGGTGGCTTATGTGGTAGTGCTTGGAAGCCCTCCAACTCACTCATGCTTGATAGTGTTCATCGGATCGAGTGAGAGAGCGATTCTAGTGCGAGTGCTTTGAGAGATTGCATCGAGTGGCACTAGGTGATCGTGTTGCAAGCCGGTGGTGCTTGTTACTCTTGGAGGTTGCCACCTCCTAGACGGCTTGGTGGCTTGTGGCTCCGTCGAAGCTCGCAAGAAGATTGTGCGAGGCTCCGGAGAAGCTTTGTGAGGGGGATTGTGCTCACCCCGCGGGGATCGCGATTTCGGGGAAGTGAAATGCCTATTTTCCATTGCGCTGGAAGTCAGAAAAGAAACGGAGGCGAACGAGGTCTCAGAGGTGAGCGGACGCTGCACCGGACGCTGCACCGGACGCTGCACCGGACGCTGCACCGGACGCTGCGGACGCTGCACCGGACGCGATCCACGCGGGACCGGCGCGTCCGGTCAGTGCAGCGCGGGCGTCAGGCGCGCGGGCTAGGGTTTGGCACCGGCGCGTCCGGTGACCCACGGGACCGGCACGTCCGGTCTTGCGCCCTGAGGGAACCGAGGACGTCGGACGCGGTCCGCGTCCGGTCACACCCCATCGGACGCGTCCGGTGGACCAGGGAGCTTACTGGACTCGCACCGGACGCGGGTACTGTGGCGTCCGGTGGTTGCGAGGAGCGCGTCCGGTCTTGTCTTCGCGGGCGCGGGTACTGTGCGCACCGGCGCGTCCGGTGGTTCGCAACAGCGCGTCCGGTCACTCGTTTGACCGTTGGCGCGCAGTTACGACCGGCGCGTCCGGTGGTCCCGAATTTTGCCCAGTGAAGGGGTAACGGCTCTATTTGACCGTGGGGTTATAAATAGACCTTGTGGCCGGCCTTGGCCGGTAGCTGAGCACACTTTGGCCTTGGTGGCTTATGTGGTAGTGCTTGGAAGCCCTCCAACTCACTCATGCTTGATAGTGTTCATCGGATCGAGTGAGAGAGCGATTCTAGTGCGAGTGCTTTGAGAGATTGCATCGAGTGGCACTAGGTGATCGTGTTGCAAGCCGGTGGTGCTTGTTACTCTTGGAGGTTGCCACCTCCTAGACGGCTTGGTGGCTTGTGGCTCCGTCGAAGCTCGCAAGAAGATTGTGCGAGGCTCCGGAGAAGCTTTGTGAGGGGGATTGTGCTCACCCCGCGGGGATCGCGAAGAGCAACTCTAGTTGAGCGTGTCA
Source organism: Saccharum hybrid cultivar R570 (assembly GCA_038087645.1). NCBI lineage: Eukaryota > Viridiplantae > Streptophyta > Magnoliopsida > Poales > Poaceae > Saccharum > Saccharum hybrid cultivar. Next base: position 24,783,119 of record JAQSUU010000402.1, on the reverse strand, counting down.
TTGAGCTACCTCACTTGAGAGTGGTGTCTTGCGGTGCCTTGCGGGGCGTGCCTTGAGGGGCAAGTGATTTGAGGGTCACACCGGGGAACCATCTAAGTGTTGGTCGACACAACGGGGACGTAGCTTGGTGGCGACCAAGTGAACCTCGGGAGAAAATCACCGTGTCAACATTGTCTACTCTTCTCGGTGGTTTGCCTTCGTGTAACACAAGCTCGTATTTACTTTCATATATACTCGTGCTTGTGTAGTTGCTCTCTTAACTAGTTTGCTTGTGTAGCTTGCTAGTTGTCTTCTTGCTTGTGTAGCTAGAAGCTTCCCTTTGCGTGACTAATTTAGTTTGTGTAACCTTGTTAGTCACATTACTTAGTTTGTGTAGCTAAGTGACTTGCGCTCTCTAATTTGGCATTAGTTGCCTTGTTATTGAGCTTTGCTAGTGAGCTTAGGCTTTGTGCGCTTTGCTTACTAGAATTGTGTAGGAGCTCCCTCTTGCTTGCAAAGTACTAGTGCATAGGTTTGGTGACCTTGCTCTAGAATTAAATAGGAGAGCTCTTGCTAAGGAAAGCACCTTAGTTGCTTAATTAGGATCTTTGTGAGGTGCTTGTAAACTTAGATAGAGGGGTGTAGTCTTGGCTAGACCATTAAGTTTAATTCCGCATTTGTTTCGGTTAGCCAACGTGTTTAAGTTTTAGAAAGGACTATTCACCCCCCCTCTAGTCCGCCATCTCGACCCTACACTAGGCCCGCTTATCAGCTGCCTTCACACGATGATCTCCATCGCTCATTTAAGTCGGTTTGATCCAATGGTGATGAATAAATTTGACGCGGATCGATGATGTGGCAATTGCTTGCTCTCTACTCCACCCAAGGCTATATAAGGAGACCCCCCTCAGCCCTAGGGGCCATAGCTCTACATGTGCTACAATTCTAGGGTTTCAAATTCTCCTCCACATTGTAGTAGTATCCCTCTAGATGAATATAATCTAGTTGCAATCTAGAAAATAGGGAGAGAGAGGAGAGAGCTTCGAAGGAGCCGGATTTGTTGGATCTTCTTCGACTTTGTACAACTACGGATTCGTCTCATCTTTGAGTAATCTCCAGGTTTTTCATTTATTATTTCTAAGTTCTTTATTTGAATAAGTTCAGTTCTTACTTTATTTTGCTTATGGGATCTCCGCTCGTATTGAGTGCTCTGGTCTTAAGATCTGGATTAGAGTAGTAATCATTAGTGTAGACGCGGTGTCTAGACTAGTGTTTACCTGAGTTTGCGCCTAATCCTCCGGTTAGTTGTGTAGCTACAGAGGTGACAGTTTTGTAGATTATTATATCCATCATGTTAGGGTTGGTGTTTCATAGAGCTTTTTGGCAGCCTTTCCCCGATCACCCTTTTCCTAGCCTTTTTCGAGGATCGGAAAGGTACTGCTGCTCTAAAGTAATTGAAGTATAGTGAGCCTAATCTTAGTTAGATAGAATTAACTTAAAAAAACTTTAGATAGTTCCTCTCTACCCACAAAAATATATTTACATTTTCTTTTCTTAGACGTTCTTGATTCTCTCTAGTGCACTTCACGTCCCTTGTGAAAATCGATACTCTAGAATACTCCCGGATGAAAGCTACATCGGTATTCGTGCGTTGCGGATTTTTCTGTGCGCGTTAACAAATACCAACAACCACACATTCGCCAACACTTCGACAAAGGGCTCGCCATCGACCTCCATGGTGCCAACACTTTAGCAAGGGGCTCGCTATCGACCTCGGTGACATCGACCACACCTTCGCCAACACTTCAGCACAGGCTATGCGACTATCATCTCGTAGGCACTGGCTAGGCTAGTGGGCTAGTAAAAGCCTGTGACTTATTTGGGGGGCCGTGCAATCCATGAGCTCACAGTCTTGCACACCCTTATCGATGGGCCTAGATGGATTCCAAGAGAGGACCAAGGGCCGTGGCCTTATCATCAAGTCATGGGCGTCGCACGACATGTGCTAGACTCCTCCACCATAGGGCATTCCAATGTTGTGTGTGCTAGCCACTGCACGCGGGGCAAAAGATGAACAAGGTGTACATGGTGGATGAGATGCGAGTTGCCTTAGAGATGGTCGATTGGTTGGGTGGAAGGATGGGCTCGTGAAAGCCAGTTAGGTACCTTCTCCAACATTCTGGAGAAGGTACCTTCGTCATCAACCCTAGCGACTTCAACATCAACATACCTTCTCTAACATTCTGAAGAAGGTACCTTCATCATTGACTCACGACGACATCAACGTACCTTCTCCAACATTCTACAGAAGGTACCTTCATCATCAACCTCGGTGACTTCAACATCAACATACCTTCTCCAACATTCTAGAGAAGGTACCTTCGCCATCGACCTCGGTGGTGCCAACACTTCGGCAAGAGGCTCGCCATCGACCTCGGCGACATCGACTCCACCCTCACCAACACTTTGGCAAGGGTCTCACCGTCGACCTCGACCGTACCTTTGCCAACACTTCGCAAGAGGCTCGCTATTGACCTCGGTGGTGCCAACACTTCAACAAGGGCTCGCTATCAACCTCGGTGACATCGACCACACCTTCACCAACACTTTGGCAAGGGGCTCGCCGGTGGCATCAACCACACCCTCACCAACACTTCAGCAATGGGCTCGTCATTTGACCTCAGTGGTACCAACACTCCGGCAAGGGACTCACATTCGACCTCGGTGATATCGACCTCATCCTTGCCAACACTTCATCAGTGCCTCGACCTCAAATTTGTGTTGAAGATCTGCACCTGCCTCTGACGCCATCTACATCACCATCGCCTCACTTTGCTTTGATGACAACTTTGGCTCTGCTAGGCTACCTTCAAACCAAAGGCTTGCCATTATCATCAACATCAACTATTTTCAACAATAACTTCAACTTTGCCCCGCCATCACCCTCGGCTAAAGTGAAGAACCTGCCCCAAAGTTTATCGTCAACACCATTGACAACTAGGCATGAAGCCCCCACCTACTCATAAGCACCAGCCAAGAGGGGCTAAGGGGGTGCATTAGGGGACCAATTCGACCCAGAGGACATGTCTTGCCCGCTGCTCAAGAGCCAAAAGAGGCAAGCCCCGCTAGCTATGACCACTACTCCATCCATGTCCACCTCGACAAATGCGTCATCATCGACCTTCGGTGGCAATTCCCGCTATGTTCGACGACCAGGACTGCTAGAATGACTGCTTGCGCTACTATGACTACTTCGGCTACAGAGAGACGCTCCTAGCAAGGTGAAGACCCTCACAGCAACTGAGTCAAGCAGAAGATAAGTCATCGACCTCCACAATCAACAAGTCTGGGCCTCGGCTAGGTTCTGAATGACTCCTGGCTCCCCCGTCTGGGCCTATCGCAACCTCATCGCCCAGCCTCTACCGGTCAATCAGTAGGCGAGGGCGAGCACAAACGGTGAAGGAAGCCATGGTGGAGCACCGCTGGGCCCGCGACATCATTGGGGCGCCAACCATGGCTGTCCTCTACGAATACGTCCAGCTCTGGGAGGCGCTGGAGAACGTCAGCCTACCGCCCTCTGTGGCAGAGAGGTTCATCTGGAAGTGGACGGAATCCAGGCAATACACAACGTCGTTGACTTACCGTTCCTTCATTGGAAGAACGATTCTTTTGGGGCCAAGGAGCTGTGGAAGGCTTGTGTGCCACCTAAGGTGAAATTCTTCCTTTGGCTAGCGATCCATGGCAGACTATGGATTGCGGAACACCGGAAGCATCACGGACTGCAGGATGACGGCGCCTGTGTCCTTTGTGGCGAACTGCCTGAAACCACAGATCACCTGATCCTTTCTTGTGTTTATGCTCGCGAAGTGTGGTGGCAGGCGCTCCATCACATTCATCTGCAACACTTGGTGCCAATAGCAGACGACAAACTCCGCCCATGGTGGCTGTGGACACGCGCCTTGCTGTCGTCCGGCCTATCCAGATCATTCGACTCATTGGTGCTACTGATCTGCTGGAACCTCTGGAAGGAGCGCAACAGCCGCACCTTCGATCGCACGCACACGTAGACGGCGGCACTGTTGGAGACTATCGCCAGGGAGGCTGACTCGTGGGTCACCGCGGGGTTTGGTGTGCTTGCGCTGCTCTTGGCTCGAACCGGTTGATGCTTGCTCCTTCTCTGTCGCTCGGTTTGTGCATGTTATAGGCCTCGGTTTAGCCGCGCCCTTGTTTTTCTTTTCTCCTTGGTGTCGAGTGCGCCGCCGGTTTGGCCTGCTGGCTACTCGCCATCTGCCTACAATTGAACTCAGTCTAACTTCCCTTAATGAAATACACGCCTAAGCGCGTTCTCTAAAAAAATTGATCATCCTGCAGCTGCAGGGAGGAAGTGAGGAACGCAGGAAACTAAGCTTATCCTCAAGGGAAACGGAGCTGGTATTGGGAAATTCTTAAATAGCCTACTCTGTTGGCTAAAAATGGTGCATGGAGGCACGGAGGCCTGTTGGTACACGTGTGCATGCATTAGTATAATCTCCAACAATGGTGGGACGTGGAAAATCATGAGAGGCCTCACATTACTGGACATATCAGGCCCTTATATCTTGGTAACCAGCTACATGCCAACTTGAATTACAGATTTTTACGTGTCTTTAAAAGAATTCATAAGACTTGATATTTAACTGTACCAATATATGGATATTATAAAACTAGACTTAAAAGATATATCTACAAGCAAATATTTTTGTGCTTAGCAACGGAGAAAGAAAAAGATCTATCAAGGCTGTAATTTAATTTGATACAAGCTTAATCGGATATGTTGTCATATTATTGCTAACATTAGCTTTAGTTGCAAATAAATTATAACTCTCAAATTTCATAAAAAGGGGAAAACATAAATACTCCTATTCCAAATTGTAAGATGTTTGGTTTTTTTTATATAGATTTATACATAGTTTTTGTTGTACACTTAGATATACGCTATGTTTAGATGCATAATAAAATCAATGCATCTAGAAAAGCAAAATATCTTATAATTGGAATAATGGGAATAGTTATGCCGCATTCCTGTTTTGGTTTTTCATGAATATTTGATAGTTTTTCCTTCCGTCGTAACGCACGGGCATGTGTGCTAGTTTATATAAATTTAATAAATTTCTAACTATTTAATTCTTCGAGATCCGAGAATTATATCTTTTTTATGATTGGAGGTAGCAGTAGTTTTTTTTCATCTGTTTGCGTAAGCTAAAGGGTCCCTATAATAATGATGGCCTCGACACGCGAAAATGCGAATGCGAGACACGGACGTCTCACCCCATGTCGTGTCCGAAACTCCTGATACTTGTCTCTCCTGCAAAGAGGATAAGTTAATTAGCTAGTTTATTATTCCCTCAGTTTCAAATTATAGATCGCTTTGACTCTTTGGTACGTAGCAAATTGTATGTACCAAAAATCAAAGCGACTTATCATTTAAAACTGAGGGAGTACAAATTAGTACATATTTCTTTATTTTAAATATACGATGTTTAGGATAATTTAATTAACTAGTTTATTACAAATTAACTTATTCTAAATTTATACATTTGAAACGAAAGGAGTATATATACGTATGTCTTATATAAGCCGCAAACTCGCAAAGGTCACACGGCAAAGATGCCCATTGGTCGTTGTTAGTCGCTATGCTGTGATTTAACAGCTGCGACATTATATTAGTGCAATTTGGGGGATCAAGGTCGTCCTTCCTCGTTCACCGCGTTAGGTGCCCCCAACATCTACAAATTTGTATGCACGTGGAAAGAAATTTCTGTGAAAATGTCGTTGAACATCGAACAACCAACCGATAAATAAAACCAAATTTTCTTTAGTAGTATATATAGAGAAAAAAAAACTGAGCCTATTTCCTAATGTGGGCCGGCAGATGCGAGTAGAGTGAATGTCTCTGGGCCTCTGCGGGGTTTTACTTTCGTCTGTCAACCATCGAAATCTAGAGCCCAAGGCCCGTAGGTGCACCCGTTTGCACTGAGGGCCCAGCTAGCGCGCAAGAATTTTAGGTCCTGTTTGGAGCTCTGTCAAACCACCCAACGGCCCGCGAGTGGCCGAGGCTCGGCTGTTGGGTGGCGCCGTGGCCGTGCGGACTGCGGACAATGACGTTGCACCAAAAAAACAAAAAATTTCACCCCGTCACACATATACTAATGATGGATTAATTAAGGTTAAAAAATTCGTCTTGTGATTTCCCGACAAGTTATGTAATTAGTCTCCGAACAACCCTTCCGACATCCTATAAAACATCGATATGACACCTAAAAACTTTTTACCCACGGACTAAACCAGACCTGAGCAAAGTTAGAATTCCGGGTACAGGGGAGACCACTGTTGCTCCGGGACAAACGAGCTGCGAGCGTTACGCCCAGGTGAGTATGACACAGACACAGGATCATGTGACGGCCAACACGGATTTGAAGTGTAACCGAGAACGGACGCCACGACGATTAGGATGGGTGCTGTCGTGTGCGCCAGTTCCAGTGCCACGGATGGGTCAAGCCTAACAGTGCCAAGACCCCATGATGCCGGCACTCGAGCAGCTTAGCTGACGAAACATGAGCAGGCGTATGTATGGGCTAACCACTTCAACGGTTAACCCTGAGGTAGTGAGGTGAGGTGTCTGGACATGGTGCGTGTCTGCTCCAAAGCCACAACTAATGGTGGTACAATCACGTGCGAGCACAATATAAGCTTCTTGTGATGAAAACGAGCTATCAGTTAACTTACCCGTATGGACTGTGACTAAATTCTTCTAAAATAAGCAAGGCCAATGTTAATCGTATCATACTGGAGTATTATTAATTATAGACCCCAAAGTACACAAGACATACTATTAAAAAGAAATTATATAATTCTCACAATAACAAAAAAAATTCTAACCTATTTCATTGTGAAAAAACATAAATTAACTTCCTTAAATTTGCATCTAAATTACCCATCTATGTCATTGTAAGAGATACCTCCTGAATTTTTATCTAAATTATTGACATATGTTATTATGAAAGATAATTTATAATAACCCCTAAATTTGTATTTGAGTATGAATCTAAATTTCTAAACTCTATCATTATGAAATATAATATAAAGTGTTACCTTGAATTTGTATCTAAATTAACCATCTACTATGCTGTTATAAAAATAAACTACAGCATCCCTTGAGTCTATGTACAAATACTAATATAAACTATTATGAAAAATTGTTCTATAGTCATAAAGTATGCTATGTATATGCATCTAAATTACACACTTTTATCATTGTTATTAAATTAAAAATAAGCACAATGCTATGTGCTAGCATATGGACTAAATAAACATGCATAACATGCATAAGTTAGGATAAATATTTATTTTAATAGTTCATCAAACCTAGAAAATGTTCCTTTAGCAAACCACACAACAATGCCACTAACAATTCACTTTAAATTATGTTAGTAATCCATGACAATATCTTTTAATGTTGTTATTTTAAATAAGTCACATATTTTTACTAAAACATTATATCATATCAATAGTGGTAATTTAATAACTTCAAGTAGTCTATGTTTTCATAAAACAATAAAGTTTTACATATAGTTCTTTGGTATAGTAAATACAGTATCTTGAATGCTGCAATGCAGGCTGAGATGACTATTTATACTGATGTAGTTACTAAACGTATAGCCTATGACCTAGAATCTTTTTTTTTCAATGAATAGATAATGGATAAAAAGGATATAATAAGCACAGGAGTTTCAACTTAACTCGTAAAATAAATAACTGCAACAACTAATAAGATGAAAAGTTCAAAACTAAAGTATAGATTCATGAATATCTAATCTAATGGTTGTGTGATTGTGTCTCATAAGATTTTAACTCTTGCTAGAGTATGTGTTAATATACTGAACTAGTAGTCTAGTACTTCTTCAAATTGTGATCAAGAGTTAGGTTCGCCTGAGAGCAGGAAAAAAGCTTAAAACTCAAGAACGTAGTAGTATGTTTCTGGTAAGCTAACTGTGAGTTCAAGGCAGCACTCCTAATAAAGTGACTAATAGTCCTAATTAGTACATCGTTTACTCCTATAAGCAGCAACATAAAAGTAGGAAGTAGTAGGTTTTTTACCTCTGTTGGAGTAAGCTAAGGGGTCCCTATAATGATGGCCTGGACACGCGAAAATGCGAATGCGAGACACGGACGTCTCACCACCATGTTGTGTCCAAAACTCCTGATACATACCTGTGTGTCTCGTGCCCATCATGACAACGTCGTCGTGACTCACACAGACGTCAGGCTGATGAGAGACGCCAACCAGGCTAGGAGTAGGCGAGAGCTTTAGGTGATAAGAACACGTATACCCGTACTGATCCGAAATTCCGTCTCATCTTCGCGCTCGATGAAAGAAAGCTTTCCCGCTGCAGTTTGCAAACTGCTTGTTAAAGTTTGTTTGTCACGGTCGTCCGATCCTGACGGCAGCATCACCTCCACCTCCAGGCATGCCTGTCAATGTCATCGTCTTCAATTCTTCTCGGCTAACTATATACTCCATCCGTTTTATTGAAAATGTTGGTTTTTTTTTGACTTTTCGACTCCCCCGTTTGTCTTATTCAAATTTTTTATATAAATAATAAAATAAATAAGTTATTATTAAAGTATCTCTAATGATAAAATAAGTCAAAACAAAATCAATAATATTTATACAAAAATTTGAATAAAGACAAATGGTTAAATAAGAAGTTTAAAAATAAAAAACGACACTTTCAATGAGATGGAGGGAGAAAGTATATCCAGATGAACCAAGAAAAAAAAACTCAGTCAGTCAAAACGACTTGCTACATAAAGAAATGGGATTGTGTGCACTGACCATGTGGTGGTATTTTACGCATTTCGATCACCAAAATCCCCCAAAATATCTTACCTTGTGTGGCCAACTGCGCGTAGAATAAGTTGATTAGAAGCTTTCGGTAGGACCCACAGTCCACAGACAACACTAATCAATCTATGGGAGGGGCCGTTCGTTGGGTGGCCACAAAGGAGGGGATCCAATCCAAGCGGCCTATTCCATGCATTTCTGCTCCCCACTTTAAGTCCACAGACTTTACTAACAAAAAGATAAACAATTCGAGTGAGATACTTCACCTGCGGCTAATCTGCGCTTTTATTTATCTATGATAACGATGCCCTGGATTACCCGGCGATTAGCAGCTGTTCCATGTGAAAAAGGATGGCACCGCCGGCGCCTGGGCTGCTGCCCGCTGGGCACATGCCAATTGGCGAAGCGAATCCATCCATCCAGGAAACCCCCACGAAGCTATCGATCATCGACTTGGGAAGCTACGGCTAGTGTGATCTCACTTGTACGTCAGGCTAGCATCACCAGCCTATCGGTTCTGTGAAGCCGTGTGAAAACTCTCTGTCAGTCAGAATCAGAGATTCTTCAGAGTCAGAGCCATGAGATGAGGCAGCCGCTCGCTCTGGTGATCTGGTCATGGAAGCGTTGCTTGGAATGGAAGAACAAAAATCCCCAGGCAGGCAATGATCGCGCTCCCTGCCTGCCCTGGCGCGGCGGGCGCCCGTCCAAGTTACGGTTCGGCTCCACTCACGATCAATCTGGTCCAGAATTTTTTTTTGAAGGTCACCGGGGGAGGATCCTCACCTGAATTTTTATTGCCCAAGAACTACCCTTAGACAGTTAGAAAGAGTAAAGTACAATGTACATCTTTCATCACAAGGTCATTTTTGCAGCGAAAATTACATTACAGGATTTCTATTGCATAACTGCTGAAAAAGATCCGCGACAGCCCTATCCTTCCTTGGGAGTCTCGTTCTCCAAAGCTTTGCGTCCGCAATGCATGCCACCAAAGTTTGCCTTGTAGAGGCAAGTTCAGACTTGAAGATCACATTGTTCCTGCGCTTCCAGAGCTGCCAGCATCATAGCATCTGGTCCAGAATTTCCGATCCAGTAAAAAAGCTTTTCCTACTACAGCTGGATCGTCCAGTAATAATCCTCCAAAGTCCACAAGGGTTAGTACGTGAGACCATCAACGTGGCGCTTTAACAGCGAGGAGTTAGCCCTGACCGATCACCACACGCCCGGTTGCTGATGCGACGCTGTCACAAGGCGCGCGTATGCAGCGTCGCGACGGGGGCATTGCGTGCGCCTGGCGTCAGCGTGACCACCGGAGAGGAGGACGACTTGGGGAGGTGCGTCCACGCACGCCTCACGGCGTCATGTTTTATATATTCTCGCGCACAGCACAGGAGAGGACAGGAGAGCGGCCTGGAAAACGAGGGAGGAGGCCAGGAGGGCTAACAGCTGTCGCTTTTGACCTAGGGGGGCGTAACGGAATCAAGGCGGATTCGCGCGCGCGCCCCCTGCTAGCAGCAGCTGCTACGGGTAGTCCTATATAACAGACCGCAAAGGCAACGGCAAAGCCATCGTCGTCGTACTTGCGCACAAGAACACGGGTTGGAGAAGCAGAGCAGAGGAGGTTGGAGCGGCGGCGGCAATGGAGAAGCCCCGGCAGGTGGTGCGGAAGTTCCTGGCCCGGCCGCAGCACGAGGGCGCGGGCGCCGTCGTCCGCCGCAGCATCGGGAGGTAGGTTTCATTCATCTTCAGAGTTCAGATGATATAAGCCGTTAGGATTATTAGGCTGCATGCCGTGGAGAGGAGCCGGCATTTCTTGGCTTGGTTTGCTGATTGGGATGGATGGAATTCGGTCCGCGCAGGTTCGAGCTGAGGTACTTCGATCCGTTCCTTGTCCTCGACGAGTTCTCCGGTGAGCTCCCATCCATTCGACCCTTTATTATTTCTCTTTCTGAACAATCGATCTTCATCTCTGTATGCCCCCATTTCGGATGAAGTAACCGGTTTCTTGTTGCCCGAATTCCGCGCAGTTTCTGCTCCGGCCGGGTTCCCCGACCACCCACACCGAGGCTTCGAGACCGTCACCTACATGCTTGAGGTATGTATGCTCAACTCCGCCATTTTAGCCATTTCTTCCGTTTTCGTCAGAGCAAACCTGAACGAGCCGCCATGCACGTCCCCTTGCATCCTCTGCGGCTGCGGCAGAGTCAAGGCAAAAGGCATTCCTTGCTTGATTCATCCCCATTGAGCCGTAAAGATGGCAGCGTCGTTGGGAACCAGCTAACCAGGCGTTAGGAAACGAACCGTGTGGTGCCGTTTGTCAACAACAACAACAACGCCAAATGATAAATGATGATATCGATTCAGAGGGTTGGGTTGCTCTGAAAGTTTCTTCCCCTGCACTCGAAGTATCCGTCCCGACGGGCCCCGGTATCGGTAGCCTCCCCACCTTCCCTGCACCCGCCCGTCAACCACCCGCGTTGCGATACTTTTCCGCGCTTGGACACGGCACCAGAAAGCCATTACCAATAGTATCATCGTCCCCCTAAACATTTTGTGTGTGTTTGGTCTTTGAAAAAAACTTGTGAAAGGGTCCTAATCAGTTGGTACCGGTAGTTCCGACTTCTTATTACAAGAAAGTAATGAGCTTGTGTAAAAAGAATCAGGGTCACAGTCCAGTTCTGAGTTCTGACTTCCTCCCCTTGGGTGGGCATGGAACGCTGTTTCAGGGCGCCGTGACGCACGAGGACTTCGAGGGCCACCGTGGCACCATCAAGGCCGGCGACGTGCAGTGGATGACGGCCGGGCGCGGCATCGTGCACTCCGAGATGCCCGCCGGCCCCGGCACGTCCAAGGGCCTGCAGCTCTGGGTCAACCTCTCCTCCGGCAACAAAATGTACGTGACCCTTTCCTCTTTGTTTCGACGCTCGCCGCCACTAGTACTACTAGCCAACTGTCAATTCCATGGTGATCTTGTCAACTCATCGCAAGCTGGGATGGAGAGCGTGATCAACACGTGGTGACTGACGTCGGAAAACGACGTGCGTGCGTGCAGGATCGAGCCCGGGTACCAGGAGATCCAGAGCAAGGACATCGCGTGCACGTCCGCCGACGGCGTCACCGTGCGCGTGATCGCCGGCCACGCCATGGGCGTGCGGTCGCCGGTGTGCACGCGGACGCCGACCATGTACCTGGACTTCACGGTGCGGCCGCGCGGCGTGGTGCGGCAGCCCGTGCTCGCGTCGTGGAACGCCTTCGCCTACGTGCTGGAGGGCGAGGGCGTGTTCGGGGCCGAGCGGTGCGCGCCCGTCGGCGCCCACCACCTGCTGCTCCTGGGCCAGGGCGACGGCATCGAGGTGTGGAACAAGTCCGACGACAGGCCGCTCCGCTTCCTGCTCATCGCCGGCGAGCCCATCGGGGAGCCCGTCGCGCAGCTGGGCCCGTTCGTCATGAACACCGAGGAGGAGATCGACATGACCGTCAACGACTTCGAGTGCTACGCCAATGGGTTTGAGAAGGCCAGGCACTGGAAATCGCAGGCGATGGTAGCGCTAGGCGTAGAGTAGGGCGAAACAAGAAAGAGCACAGGATGAAGAAAGAAAATGAATAGATTATTTTCGTTCTTTTTTTCCGTTATTATCGTTCTATTCTAGCTTGTCGCATTCAATTTCAACGGTCCAACATGGGCCGCTTTGTGTCCATATTCGAGATTACCAAATGTTCATAAAAGTGTCTTGAAAACAAAAAGAATCCCAGTCAAATGTTGATCCTTGCAACAAGCAAGAGTACATGAGAAGTAGACTGGGTTTTCAAAGTTGTATAATCAGCCATGTAACCGCAGTTCCCATCCCTGGGCCTCAGGCCAAACTCTTGTAAATTAAACTCTTGTATAATGATACGCATCACTCTTGCGTATTCGAGAAAAAAAAAAGAAGTAGACTGTGTTGACCAAGTCAAGATGGCGGTTGACCAAGTCAAGCAAAGGCGCTAAAGGACTTGGTGATTAGGTGGTCGAGGACGACGGTGACACATGTCGAGATTATGGAGGAGGCGTAGTGGATATGCTTTTCTAGGCGATTCGGTGGTTTGGGCCTCAAAACCACCAGCGAACGGTTTTCGGGTTTGAGCCTCAAAACCTAGTTGGAGCTTCGGCGGGAACAGGAGGACACACGTGGCGTTATCGCGAAGCTTGTGTCGAGACAAAGCAAAGTCGTGAAAGAGCATGTGGCCATCGAATGCTTTGATCTCAAGTTGACCATTTTGGCCATGGGATTAAGTAGTTCATCTAAAATACCTAAGAGCATGTTAGAGGCTGTGTAATAGCTCTACAAATAAGAGGATGACTGCTCCTTTCCAGCCCTTTTCTCCAGCTTTCATTCCTAGCCTAAGACACCGGTAGTAGTTTAAAGCCTTGTTTGGATATTGTCGGATTCACCTCAATCTATATGTGTTGGGTGGATTGAGGTGCAAATTAGTTCAAGTTCCACTCCAATCCACCTCAACACATGTGGATTGATACGAATCTGACTACATCCAAACAAGGCCTAGGTTGTTTTTAGTTTCCTGTTGTTGAGATCTGCATATGAAGTGAGTAATAACATTTGTCCGCGATAATCTTTCGTGTATAAAGAACCAAACCTAGTGGATCTTGGAAATAAAACAATCATGTTCTCTGAGATCTGGGTCTTTGTTCTGAGATAATTCGAATTTTGCTTTCCCTTCCCTTTCTCCCCCCACGCCCCCTCTCTCCTCCTTTTGTGGGTTTTTGAGTTTCAGGGATTTGGGGATTATTTTGAGTGCTCAGATCCATGCAAGGACTTCTAGTGAAGCCATCTCCCAAGTGGTTTGAGTAGAAACACCACGAGCATGAATCTGCACTCTTAAGACGAAATTTGAGAAAACCTCATTTCCTTTGATGGATTTTTAGATCTGCAGAGTTTGCAGTTGTTTTAGGAGTTGGTGTTCTGAGGATATCCTACAGCCTACAGCATCCCTAGAAACACTTGAACAAAGTTTGAGATCAATTAGATTCCATTTGATCAAGATTTGGCTTTTGGAGGAGTAGGTCCGTGCTGAAAACCGCAAGAACCAGCTAAGCCAACTTGCAAAGTCAGCGTAGCCGACTTTGTCAACTTCCTTCGTTTGAGATGATTTTTGGTGGAGGCAATCTTTATAATGTTGTGAACCTCTCCACAAAATTTCATAGCATTTGGAGGTCATTTGGTTGGGTTTCGGTATTTTTCATTTTGCGGGCTGTGTGCTGATTCTGAGCAGTAGGCTATATAGGAGTAGGCTAAGACGATTGGGGGAGTAGGGTAAGCTGACTAAGTCGTTGTGCAGTGGCTCGTTTCGCGTTTTGTGAGTTTCTTTGATCCGTTTGTGTCCCGTTTGTTCCATGGGCTCAAGGTGTGACTAGGAAGGTTTCTCAACTCTCTAGTCACCCATTGGCTTTGACAGCTTTGAGTCGGACTCTTGCTTCATTGTGATTGAAGTTGAGAGCTCTGGTTCGGGTTTCGATGTTGCGTGTTGGTTTTCTGGCGTTGTGGTGTCCCACTGTATTCTTTGGTCTTCATCGAGAACATGCAACCACCAGTTGGCTTGAGGGCATGACTGTTGAGTGATTTAGTGTTTCAGAGGGTGATTATGGGACCGTGGCTATTTCGGAATAAATTTTGAATACTCTTGTAACAGAACCGGCCAATTATACGAAATTAAGTAAGAAAATCACCCGCCGAAGCAGATAATTTAGCAAACTTAAGCTCGTATAACCCGGTAGTCCGTGAAACCACGAAGGATTTCAAACCAACCAACATACAAATCAAGATCGTACAAGTTTAGCAGCCACAGTCACATATTGCATAAAGTTCGCAACATCAGTTGAATACATCAGAGTTTAGAACATAAAGTTATTACAACCCAAGTTCATAATAAAATAGCGGAAGTAAATAGTTTTAAAGCCACACACACGTTTAGTTCAGATACAGTGTCAGGAGATAGTCATTTCCAACAAAAGCATCAGATAAGAAATATGGAGCAACCATTACCCTTGGTCATAGTTGTCGCCCATCGCCGGGTACAAGCAGTTGATGCCATAACCGTAGTACATCTGACTATCTACAACAACAATGGGAACAATGCCCTGAGTACGAGGAAGTACTCAGCTAGACTTACCCGTCTTAAACTAAAATAAAGTGACACCAAGGAGCATGCAAGACTTTCTTTTAGTGGGCTAGCTGACTCATTTGCGAAAAGCATAAACTATCATGAATAAACCATTTTAAGTACTTTGCATCATGTTTATTATAACTATTAATCTAGGTAAGCACCTATGCTATAACAATCACTTGATTAACCAATAACATTCAGTTACCAACTTGGATTTAGCAATTCCAACATCATCCGTATAACCATCAGTGTTCCATCATCATTACTACGATGTCGTAACTCGAGTCAAATGCTCACTATCCAGAAGCGATGGCGATTCGAATCGATTCCTAACCAGTTGATGATTTATTCCTCACACAAACCACACTCACCCGCTAAAGTGAGCTACAGATCACCAATGACACTATCCAGGTAAACGTCACGGGATAAACAGGAGCCGCAGTACCCAGGGACTGCCCGACAGCCAGAACGCACCTTGGGCTCACTCTTCGTGTCCCCATCATACCCCCTGCAGCACCAATACGCGCACCCGTGTAGATCCCGGCCCGAATAATGCCACTAGCTTTGCGGTCAAAAGGTACTTTATTCGGCCAGCTAAATGTGAGGTATGTGTTCAACATGTCAAGAAGGACGAGCAATGACCAGTCCATAACCAACACAGATGGAAAACTAATAGCTCCCCAGAACCCTGTCTGGTTGCCTCCAACTTTTCCGTCCGGTCTCTAGTTATCCATCAACACATGATTAATTTCAGGATTTCATTCATTCTATAGCTAAAGTATTCCAGTAACCACCTATAATTGCAAGTGACCGGAAATCACCGATCGCTACCGGTCTAAGCAGTGCTAAGCAGTTATTCGATCTTAAACCTAACAGGGTAAGAAGGTAATAAGGTAGGCAAGGATAGTAACAAATGCATCAATGGTTTCACCCAACTCCTATAACTTAATGCAACAATATATAAAACTCATATATATAAAGGATTGCTTTTATAAAGTAGGAGACTTAGAATGCCCCGGGGCTTGCCTCGCTCGAACGAACTAGGTTGATGATCCACGCACTCGGGTATGTGCTCTTCTTGCCCCTCTACCTCTACACCTCCTGTGCCTGGATTTCCTATGGGTCGGTCCCGGTCTGTTCCTCTTGCACTGCTACTGGCACTTCCTCCTGCGATCCTGTATGATGCAATTGTATACGTAAATATGCAAATGGTGCATCAGATGCGATGGCATACGATGATCATGATGACACGATATGTAGATGAACACATTGAGACCTTATTGTATAGAATAAAGGTAAAACCCTTTTACAAGGTAGTCAACATCATCCAAGGATAGTTACTATGAATACATGTCATCTACTGCATTCTCTTCTATTACTAACTCCTGTTCTTTTCTGCTAACTAACATGTAGCCTTAACAATGAGTGCTACTATACTTCATTAACACAACCATACTAACATGCCAAGTGACATCAACAAAAGATCTTATGCTTCAAAGATACACCAAAGCTACATTATTAAACTAATCATACATAAAGAATATTTATTTTATATTCAATTTAAACTAGGGTTACAACAGTAACCTATATTTATAGTACATAGAAAAATCTATAAAAATTATAGTATCATAGTCATACCATAATTAGACTACCATAAAATTTTCATGGTAATTGGATAAGTAGAACTGCCCACACAAAAATGACAAGCTAGGGGTAGAAATGAGCAAGAAAAATACTTTGTACTATGAAAAGTATCAAACAATATATTTAGTATTTTTCCTATGTTCTACATAGTAATCAACCACTGTATAAAAATTATCACATGAATGTTTTATACAAAGTTTGCTCTCTAGCAAAAATAACAAAAATCAGCCATAATTAGCACTTGAACTACACATCAGAATTATTACATAGAACATGCATGACATACATTTTTCATATAAAGTACATCATAAAAGAAGACTAACAAGACTAGAACCATATTTTTCTGAGCAACATGTGATTTACTATGCATTTTCTAAGAAAACAACAATTACAAGAATTAAATAAAGCTCCACAGAAAAGTATCACAAAATCAACATGCAACATTTTTATACTATAGATCTAGCCATGAGGATCATAACAAAATTTGTTTCATCATTTTGGAGCCATAAATCTCAAGATATAATTTTCTAAAGCATTTCAACAATTTCTGAAAATTCATTTCTGAAATCCTTTTCAAATTTCGCTGCTGAAAACACTGGGTACACCCGATGTAGTGCACCCACGCGGGCACAGAGAGACAGACAGGCGGGCCTGAGGTCAACAGGGACCCCACCCATCAGACGCACACCCCAGAGGAGGCTTGACCGGCCGGGATCTCGCCGCCGGTGAGCTCGCTGGCGGTGAGGTCACCACCAGCGGCTTCCCCGCAAAGAGGCGAAGCTGGTGGCACCCAACACACAGGCAGACGAGCTGGGCACTGAGCTCGCCGGTGAGCATGGCGGCAAGGCGGCACTGGCGCACGGTGGCCGGCCGGAGCAAGCCACGGTGGCAGCCAACGAGGCGCGCGCGAGCTCCGCGAGAGGAAGGCGGACGCGCAGCTTGCGAAGGAGGGGGGAAAGAAGGAGAGGAGGGCTCCAGCCACGGTGGTCGGGCACGGCGGCCACCGCGCCGATGGTGGAAAAGAAAACGCTCGTCCGGCCTTACCCTGGCGAGAATGCGGGCGGGGGCACGCGCACGGGGTGGTGAGGCTCGAGGCGGAGCCGGAGCCGCGGGGTATTGAGCTCTGGTGGAGCAACGAGGGCGCTCAACGGTGGTGAGCGGCGGCGGTGGTGCTGCGAACACAAAGAGGAGGAAAGAAGAAAATGGAGAGCTGAGCGAGTGGGCAGCGGCTCAGCACGGGGTGATGGCGCGTCGCGGCTACAGCGGGGCCCGTGGGAGCGCCACCCAACCGGCGTTGCCGGCGTACGGTTGCCACGTGGCGGCCGCGGCCTGAGCGCGGTCGGGACGGCCGCATCCGCGCGCGGGAGAGGGAGGCGGGTGCAGGCAGGTGCGCAACTGGGCCGAAAGGGAGGGGGCGGCCCAAGAAGAAAAGGAAAATGTTTTTCTTTATATATTTCAACTAAAAGCCCCCAAACTCAAATTTTAAGATGAAAATGACATTTTTAGAAAGGGGTGCAAAAACAAAAGTTGTTTAGAAATTTAAACTCTACAACTTTGCTTTAGGGTACATTTTAAAATTCTCACTAGATTTTGAAATAAACATTCAAAGTTCATTTTAATTCAAAAACTCACTTTTCTAATTTATTTTTAAAAGCAAATTTTGAGAAACTTTTGAATACAAAACTTGCTCCAAATTTCATGCTAAACATTTCTAAATTCTTTTCACTACCAAACAAACTTGTTTACTAACCTAATCAAGCACACTCATGGCCTAGTTTTATTTAAATAAGCAAATTGCAACATTTATGTTACGAAGTCATGTTTCACATGTTTCAAACCGATGTTTCCTTTATATTTCGTGTGATTATGAATGCACGATGATGCTCATGCGCATGATTTGCAGTGCCTAATGCATGCTTAACACCCGAGGTGTTACAACTCTCTTCACCCTTCCTCTGGTCACCTTTCTCGGTTCTTCGGCACCGGCGAGGCGAGGCTCATCGCGCTTCTCTCCCTGCAGTGAGAGGCGAGGAGGCCAGGTGGGTATGCTGCACACCGCAGTAAAGATGGCAGCGCGGCAATGATAGGGCGTCATGACGAGGGTAGCAATATAGGTGGTCAAATGGGCCAGGCACAATGGGCTGGCATGGGTCTAGCCCGAAAAAGCACGGCACGGGCACGGTCTAGGGCCGTGCTTGGGCGCAGGTCTGGCCCGTAGTGTCTGCATGGAAATTGGGCCGACACCATAGCGGCCTGATTATTCTCAGCCATTAAATTCATTTAGAGTATTTCTCACCGTTAGATCTAGAAAACTCTCACTTCGCTCTCTCCCATTCTCCTCCCTCCATCCCTCCTGGCCATCATTTTTCTCACTCTCAGGCTCTTAGCTCCACGCAAATAGGAGTCGGAGGCACGTGGCCGGGGTTGCAGCGGCGCGCACGGCCAGATGTGCGTCTTCGCGGTGGCGGCGAGGTGTAGCCAGGGTCACGTCCTGGCGGCGGTGTCGCGTCCTCCCGCGGGTGCTAGTGCGCGGTCAGATGTGCGTCTTCGCAGCGACGGCGAGGCGCATCGAGGGTCGCGTCCCGACGGCTGCGTCACGTCCTCGCGTAGGTGCTAGTGCGTGGCCGGGAGCACATCCGTGCGGCCAGGAGCACGTCCTAGCAGCCGATGGCGCGTTCTCGTGGAGCAGCACAGGCGCGTCCGTGCAGCTGGAGCATATCCTTGCGGTGGCGCACGGCGGAGGCGACGCATTCACGGCGGCGGCAACGGAGCACGGCGGCACGGCAGCCCACGTGCCCGGCGGCACAGCTAATGGCCTGTAGTGCCATGCCCGGGCCGTGACCTAGGCATGGTGACACGATACGGCACGACAGTGCCACTGTGGCGTGACGTGTCGTGCCACGGCGTGCCAGTGCCTTGCCGTGCCTGGGCGGCCCATTTGGCCATGTTTAGGCAGCAAAGACCATCTGGCCCAGTCCCATGTCTGTTGGGTTAATAGGTTATATTATGGTGTTACGTTACTAAGGAGGCCGTCTAGCTGCTGGGACCGGTAAGCCCACTTCCGCCTGCAGCAGACCAAAGTCCAAACCAACCAACCAGGGATCATTTGGTTTCACACTAGTGACTGATAATTTTTTTTATAAATGTTATAATATTGTCTTTGATGGACCTAGCTAAAGCGATGTTAGCTAATTTATATTGCAGGCAATAATTTTTTTGGCTTGGTTTCCATATGCTTCGTTATTAAGACACAAACCAAACAGGGGCAACACTTTTTTCATGTCATGCCTACTCAATCCATTCAGCCTTGCCCATTTGGGCAGGCCTATGTCACTTTCAGTCATATGTCACATAGGGACTTTTTGATTAATGCTAGTCCACGTCAATTTGGTAATTTGCACATTTCCTTTGTTGCTCATGATCGGGGTTGGAATAACAGAACTGCTATTTACACTCATGAAGTCTGGTTGTTGCTGATTGGTCTAAACCTTGATCTCTGGTCATATTCCCTTGTTGACAAGGCAATGTCTCAGTTTGGGAAACTAATTGTGTGGGAGGAGGATCACAATCACATGGGTCATACACTGGTCAAAGCAAGGGTGTCTGGTTTAGATGCTGTTCCATGGTTCCTGAATTTTTTAGAAGGAGAGGAACCAGAATCTGACAGTTGGACAGTACAAACTGAAATAATTATGACAAGAATGCTTGGTGCCATGCCTCAGGATGAGGACTTCCCACCTGATGACCCCGATGATGTGGACCCAAATGATTTTCATTTCTTTTGTTATGGTCAACCTGGACATGGTCCTCCACCTCCACCTGAAAATGGTCCTAGTGTTAATGCTCCCAACTAGTTCATTGCTGACCAAGCAAATCCTGCTTGGGCCCCTTGGATCAATCAAAATGCAGCTCAGGTGAATACAGTTCAAATCCAAGCCCAACCTTTCCATCCAGAAGCCCCACTTGAAGCCCAAGAAGTACATGCACAAGTTGATCCCTTATCTGTTGTAGAAGAAGTAGTACAAGCTTAGGCTCAGCAGTTAGAACCAGTGGAAGAAGCTGATGTTGATTAGGGAGAGGTGCTTGCCATGGATGAGGCAACTGATTCTGATAATGATTTCCACCGACCTCCTCTCATTCAGCTAGATGTATAAGTCAACATTTCTGTACTCCAAAATCCACAGGCATGGATTATGGATGAAGTTCCTCCTGAAGAGTTGGTTCCTTTTGATGATCTAGTTCCCCAGCCCCTCCCACACATGGACAGGGATCTGAACAACATTCAGTTGGGCTTTGTGGAAACATTTGTCCCTCCAGTGGGCCCAACCTAGTATTTGTCATCTTCTTCTAAAGGCCCAAGTGCAGCAGCTGTCAAATGTTGGGCCAACTATTTCTCACCTCTGGACAAAAGCAAACCAACTGTCACAATGCCAACTGAATAGATGGACTTTTCTCCTTGCTGCTTTTGAAGCCTGGGACTTTTGAATGGGCCAAGGATTTTCTCACCTCCCCAGCCTGGGCTGCTTTGACTAATCTGTCAAATGGTAATTCTTACTCTTTTTCATTACCCAAATCTTCTTCGTCAATTGTTATCTCTGATTATTCTTGCACTGATCCACCTATGCCCCACTGTGTGGATTTAGAAGATGATGAGCTTAATGGAGATAAGGAAATAACTGAGGAAGCTCCTGGCCTTCAAGATAAGGAAGATAGGCTGATGGGTAAGCAGCCCATGGATACCAATCTCAATGCACAGGAGGCTGTGACTCCCCCTCCTTCAGTCAATCCTCCTGTCTTAGTCCCAAGAGCTAAACGTGGTAAGCAGCCTATCATTTCTGATGCAACTTTAAGAAGAAGTGAAAGATTGCGTAATAACACTAAAGGCTTTAAAAGTCTAACTTGTAAGAATAAGAACCGTCTTGGTTGCTCATCTAACCCCCCCAACCCTATCTTCATCTGTAGTCAGAGATTTGGGAGCTTCATTCTGCAATCTTGATCCTGCTTCTCTGACAGAAGAGAATCTGAACTCCAAGGCTCCAAAGAAGAAACCAGTGGACAAGCCTAAACCTAAGAAAGCAAAGAAAGATGGGGCTGGAGATGGACCTTCCACCTCCAAGGAGAAAAAATGATTGCTCCTACATAGTTTCAGCTTAATCTTAGTTTTCTAAGATGCTCTCTTTTGCTCACTTTATTTTGTTCAATGGCTGTAAAACTTTGGAAAGTTCTTAGTTAGAATATTCATGCTATTAATTCTGAGAAGAAATGGAAACTTGGTTAGAGACCAAATTAGTGAAAATAATTGTGATGTGGTATGTTTGCAAGAGACAAAACGTAGTCATATCGATATCTCTTTTCTTCATAATTTTTTGTAGCCCTCAGTATAATTGCTTTGAGTTTCTTCCTTCTAATGGGGCATCTGGAGGCACTGTTATTTTTTTTGGAAAAGCTTTGTCTTCTCTGGTTCCCTCATCTTCCAGAATGATTTTGCTTCTTCTATGCTCCTTACTTCAGTTCATTATAATGCTTCATGGGTTTTAACTAACATCTATGCACCTTGCACCCCTCTAGGAAAACGAGATTTCATCAATTGGTTTCAAAGTATTCAAATGCCAAATGACATGGAGTGGCTCATAGTTGGAGACTTTAATCTCTATAGAAATCCTGATGATAGAAATAGGTCAGGTGCAGACATTAATGATATGTTAATGTTCAATGGAGCCATTAGTGCTCTTGGCTTAGTGGAATTGCCTTTGAAAGGCCAAAGATATACTTGGACCAATAAACAATGCCCTCCTTTGCTAGAACGACTTGATTGATTCTTCACCTCGCTAAGTTGGACATTATCTTATCCCAACACCTCTGTCTCCACTCTTGTAATGGAGACATCTGATCATGTTCCTTGTCTATTTCAACAGCTATTCCTAAGGGCTCTATTTTCAGGTTTGAAAATTTATAGATCCAACATTATGATGACTTCCTTAACCAGGTTCAGTTGGGTTGGCACTCACCCTTCCTTATTTCAGATGCTGCTAAAAACATTACATCCAAATTCAAGAACCTTAGGAAGGTTCTGAAGGCCTAGAATCAAACTATTTCCTGCCTTAAGGAAAATATTAGGAACATAAAATTGGTAATTTGTTTCCTCAACCTCATTGAGGAATTCAGGGATCTCAACCTCCCAGAATGGAACTTTAGGAAACTTCTAGAATCCAAGCTTATTTCTTTACTAAAATAGCAAAAAAGAATATTAGAAACAAAAAGGCCATATTAAATAGGCTACTCTTGGTGGTGCCCCTACTAAATTCTTCCATGCTCATGCAACTGTTAAATATAGGAGGAATTTTATTACTCAGCTCAAATATGAACAAGGCAATCTTTTTTCTGATCACAGTGAAAAGGCTAACCTAATTTGGCATGCTTTTAAATAGAGATTGGGGACAAGTGATTTTACAAGTATTCAGTATGATCTGACCTCACATTTTGTTGATCAACCTGATTTGTCCAGTTTAGTGCAGCCTTTTTCTAAGCAAGAAATTGATGTAATTGTTAAGAATCTTCCATCCAGCAAGGCACCAAGACCTGATGGGTTCAACATTGATTTCATCAAGCACTGTTGGTAGATTATCTCTTCATATTTCTATCTTCTTTGTGATGCTTTTTATGCTGGTTCCTTATGTTTGCAGAGTATTAGTTCATCTCATATTACATTGGTTCCAAAAAAGGATGATGCAGTGAAAGTTTCATACTACAGACCAATTTCACTCCTAAATACTTCAGTTATGATCCTTACAAAACTTTTGGCCAACAAGCTCTAGACCAAGCTGCCAGCACTTCTTCACAAGAATCAATATGGTTTTATAAAGAACAGATCTATTCAGGACTGTATTTCTTGGGCCCTTGAATATCTACACACCTGCCACCAGACAAAGAAGGAGATATTAATCCTAAAGTTAGATTTTGAAAAGGCATTTGACAAGGTGGAACATGAGTTCATGCTGCAAATCATGAGACACAAGGGTTTCCCTAATAAATGGTTAGAATGGATGCAATCTATCTTCCAGTCTGGTACATCATCAATGCTTCTAAATGGTGTTCCTAGAAAAGTTTTCCATTGTAAAAGAGGTGTTAGACAAGGTGACCCTCTATCACCTCTGTTATTTGTTTTAGCTACAGATTTCCTTCAAACCATTCTTAATTCTGCTAGACTTGGAAATTAGATAAGCCTTCCAGTGCCACTATCTGGGGATGGGGACTTCCCAATCCTTCAATATGCAGATGATACTCTTATTTTCATGAATGGTGACTGTTGACGGTCCTTAAGTACCAAATATAGTTATCAAATAAATAAAGAAAAGGATCCAAATGCAACCAACACCTAGACTTAGGATTTTATCTGACAGAATTCCACGAGTTTTGGTGTTTGTCTGTTTCTGCAGGGGGTTATCAGAAAATACGGAGGAAAGGCCCACACGTCGGGTTTACATAGAGATAATAACGTGTTCACCGATTTTATATCATCTAGAAGACTCCAGAAGCCACGAGATCGAACGGGAGGCCGAACGGGCCCGGAGGCAGGGCGCCCGCCCTGCTCCCTAGGGCGCCCGCCCTGGCCTGAGAGCCAATCAGGCTCCGTCTCGCGGATTATGCTCCACCGACCTAAGGGATCAAGGAAAACCGTGCGATTAATGTCGGTTTGATCCGACGGCCCACGTTCACTTGAGGGGGCTATATAAGCAGGACCCCTGGCCCCTGGAGGAGGCACTCCCTCATTCTCAATTCCTCAAACCCTAATCTCAGGAGGAGAGTCTCTGATCAAGCCCTAGAGCCACCACATCAACTAGATCTCTAGTATAGCATAGCTACATAGGATTAGAACTAGAAGGAGTCAATCTTCGATTGGTTTTCGGATCTGTCAAGAGGATTCTTGGTAATTCCTTTACTGTTCTTCATTGTTCATCTTTGTTCTTCAATATTATGAATACAACTTTGTTCTATTTCAATATATTGATTATGACTATGCTCTACTTGTTATTATTTGCGATTATATTGTTCTTAGTTTATCGTAGTTATACGCTTGGCTTAGTTAGATTGGAATTATATACATGTTTAGGATCGTATAGCGTTTATCCATCGGATCCATGGGTAAATGATAAATATTGTGTAGGCGTGGTGCTTAGACCATATTTATCTGCGATTGCACCTTATATGCCGGATCGTGGGGTGGTCCGCGATGGTGACAGCTTCGTTGGTTCTTATATAGTCCCCCTCCCGTGTGTAAGGCAGGCAGAGCAACATTATTACGGGGGAGTGATTGCTATGTTTCTCATCTTCCTTGATAATATCACTATGCATGGGCGTAGTCCTTTCTCGTAATGATTGCCAAGTGTACTTGCACTAACTATGATATGCTAGACTTTATAGTTAAGAATAACTTAGGAAATATCCTTGTAGTTCGTCCTAATACCATGCTAATGACTTGCTAGAATATCTGTTGAGGTGCTTATCATTATTATATGTGGCTAGCTGATCAGATTAATTATCTTTGTCACCATTCATACTTTATCTATATTTTATGTGACACTTACCCCTGTATGCAAGAGATAGATGAATGCTCTCACTTATACATGCAATGATTGATACTCATTCCTATATTCCATTCCATAATCAACATTGATGTTAGTAATCCCTTCCCAGTGGTAAAAATATAAATAACGATACCTGGAATACTTCCCGGTTAAAATGCTACATCGGTATTAATCTATGCGCTTGCAGATCTTATTTATTATTTATTTAGAAGAGCAGTTGCATATTTCAATACCGCGTCTCTCATGTCATGCTGGGGATGACAACTTGGCTTAAGTGGCATGAGGGATAGGTTCGGCATTTTTGGCGCCGTTATCAGAATTAGAAAACTAAGTCTACTTTTGGTAATGACATTAAGAATGCCCAACAAGCATTTTTGGCGCCGTTGCCGGGGAAGGTTGATTTACTAACAAGGAATGAATACGGAATTTGAGTCATCATTCGCATCATTAAGTGATTGAGATCATCAATTCTCCCATACAGATTTACCCCTGTATTTTTCCATTCTTATTGTTTTGCAGGGTGATGTATGACTAGAGGACATCTTCCAGAAAATTTTGTTGACAACCCCGAAGCATTAATCAGAGGGGCAAGAGCCAAGCTCAAGAAGTCAACACTTCGACGCAACACTTCATCCAATTCAGAAGACCGCCGAAGTTTCATCCGGAATTTGTCAACAGAGTTCGCAGCCATGGCGAACAAAACGATCCGCGAGTTCTTAGCTCCCACTACGGACAACATCCGCACTGGACCTGCCGCGGCCATCGACAAGAACTTTGAGCTCAAGCCAGGGCTCATCAACATAGTACAAGCCAACCAGTTTTGTGGGAAGCCGCACGAAGATGCAAGTGCTCATCTACAACACTTCCTGGAGATTTGCAGCACATTCACTTTATTAGATGTTCCCAGAGACGCCATACTACTTCGCCTTTTCCCATTCTCACTATTGAGGAGAGCGAAGCAGTGGTTCTACGCGACGAAGGATAAGAACACTACGTGGGCACTCTGCTCTACGAACTTTCTGGCTAAGTTCTTTCCCATGGGCAAGACCAATGCTCTCCGTGGGAAGATTACAAGTTTTCAGCAATAACATGATGAATCCGTTCCAGAAGCATAGGAGCGCTTTCAAGATTACATCCTAGAATGTTCCCATCATGGAATGGAGAGCTGGCTACTTATGCAGACTTTCTATCATGGGCTCATCACTAGTGCTCGTGAGACCATAGATGCTGCAGCTGGAGGCGCATTTCTATCACTCACCATACCACAAGCTACAGCCCTTGTGGAGAAGATGGCGTCCAACCAAGGTTGGAACGAAGAGAGGACTCAAACACGCAAGAAGGGTGGAGGTATGCACCAGCTCAAGGAGGTAGACATGCTGTCTGCAAAGTTAGACCTACTCATGAAAAAGCTCGATGACAAAGCTGGAGACAAAAGAGAAGTCATGAACGTCTACGACTCTCACATGACTTGTGAGGAATGTGGAGATACTGGACACTCAGGCAATCACTGCCCTGAGATGCTTGAGGATGCAAGGTACATCAACAACAACAACTACAACCGTCCTCAACAAAATCAAGGTTGGAATCAACAGAGGCCTAACTACTCAGGTAACTACTCAGGTAATTATCAAGGTAATAACTCTTACAACAACAATAATAATTTTCCACCCCTGAGAGAGTTAGTGTCTAATCAAGGAAAGCTAATGGATAACTTGTCTAAGAAATTGGCATCCAATGATAAAATACTAGAAAACATAAATAATAGAATGGATAATTTCTCTACTGCCATCAAAAACCAAATTAGCTTTAATAAAATGATTGAATCTCAGTTAAATCAAATAGCTGCTGCTGTTCCTGCTACTAACCCCGGTATACCATCACAACCGGAAGGATTAGAATCTACAAATCTTGTAGACATGTTTGATGCAGGTAACTATTGGAGTAATCCCGCTGTCGGAGTACATAATGACCTTCTGCCAGTCAAGAGAGGCGATCCAGGACGCCCCGTCATCCCGATCTCCATCGGCATGGTGAACTTCCCAGAAGCACTCTGCGACTTTGGCTCCAGCGTCAACATTATGCCCATGGTACTCTATGAAAAATTCTTTACATATCCTTTATCAGAAATAACTATGTGTTTACAGCTTGCAGATCGGACACTAAGCTTTCCTAAAGGAATATTAAAGAACATGTGTGTCCGAGTTGGTACCTCGTATGCTCCAGCTGACTTCGTGGTGATAGAGACCGGGTCCGATGAGAGGTCACCAGTTATTCTGGGAAGGCCATTCCTGAACACCTCGGGAGCTGTCATCTACGCCAGCGCTGCGAAGATCAACTTCAACATCAAGGGGAGGAAGGAGACGTTTTCCTTCAAGAACAAGATTACACAAATCCCAGAGCAACCCCAACATGAACCAAGGAAGAGGACCAACAGGAGGAACAAGTAGAACAAGAACAACCAAGGATGGACCGAATCAGCTAAGATGGTCACTGCAGTTCAAGGAGGTCAAGATGGTCGACTCAAGTCGCCCTTCCTGAACAAGAAGGACGACCCAGGTATGCCAAGCATTGAGTGCTCAATCAATGGATACTCCTTTCAGAAGGCACTCTGCGACACTGGATCAGGCGTCAACATAATGGCCACAGTCACCTATCAGCTCTTGTATGGGACCATGCCCTTAAAACCAACATACACTCAGCTCCAGATGGCAGATCAGACATCCCGAAAGGTCGAAGGTATAGTAACCGATGTCCCTGTTAAAATTAACGATCATTTTGTCCATACAGACTTTCAGGTCATTGACATGGGAGACGACGAGTACGATCCACCCATCATCCTAGGAAGACCGTTCCTAGGCACCGTCAAAGCAATCATCTACATTGGAACCGGAGAAGTCTATATGCATTTCCCCTCTGAGAAGGTACGCCGCTACTTTAATGACCCTAACTATATAGTTGAAGATTCTAAGCAGGTCAGGACAAGAAGAAGGCGACGTAACCGTAACCAAAGGAGGCAAACCATCAAGGACGTATGGGCAGACTATGAAGGAGAGGTCATAAGGCCCGAGGATACACAACAGGAGACCGAAGCACCAAGTCGGGTATGGAAAGCGAAGACAGTTACACAAGAAGAGGAGGCGCTGTCGGAACCACCGTCTACGCCACCCAAATCCCAGGACAACTAAGAAGAAAAGAAGTCCTGTTCGGAGGACTTAAAAACACCGAACGCCGTGCCAAGAGGTAAACTTGGTAGTTATCATTTTTCCTTTAATTATTGCTCAGTTAATCATGTTCATTCTGTCTAAAAAAATGTTGAAAACAATAAGCCCCATGTGAGTATGCGAGTGGCATAAAACCCATAAGTACATTCACTGTGGTGGCATAAAAAATAATAATAATATATTTTTTCTGTTCTATAAAAATGAAAATAAAAATAGAGAGTGACATTTATCAAGGAAGCTCAAACATGATAAAGGCTAGATATTTATGCTAACGCTTAATCAAGTTCCACGAAGCTTTGTTGTCTATTTGAGCTCCACAGAATTCAGGAAGACTAGCAGACGGAGGATATCCTAATCGTTGTCAGGGTGCTGCCGACATTCAAATACACCTCTGCACATGCTAGCTACATCAGAAGAAATTACGTCAAGATCCAGCTTGGGGGAGAGTACCCCCATTTATCCCGATAAGTATTTTTATCTACATTTATACCTATGCTTTATTAAAATAAAAAGATGCATAATCATGAAAACCCAAATAAATATTTTGTGTTTATATATATTTGCTTAGTTTAATAAATAAATAAAGTAGCTATGCTAAACTGAATCTTAAAAATAAAACTCTAGCATGGATATGATGAATAGTTGCTCTGCCTAATTTTCAAATTTGTTCTCTCTCTAGTTTAGACATAACTGTTATAATTTAAAACTGGCTCTAAACCTGAACTAGTGGGAAGAGAACTTGATCTGAAGTCTAAGTTGTTAGCGGATATGATATGGGAAGGTTGAGCTGCTGTTTATCTGTTCCTAGAGATGCTAGAATTCTGGAGAATTTTATCTTTGAAAATCTTTAAAATGTTGCATGATGAGTTCCTGTATGATGAGAGTTTAAATTCCTACCACAGCCATATGCTTGTTAGATTAAGAGCCGCACTTTTACTACTTACTGCTTATGGGCATTGAGTGTGGTCAAGCTGTGTAGACCCTTAGGAACTTGTCATGTGGTTAAAATCAAGATTCACTTGCACGTTCACTCATACATGCTGCTTCTACTCCGGAAGTACGCATCCACATATATCCACTCATTTCCATCTCCAGATTCACCCAAAATTATTCTACTCCTGACCCGGGAGAGAATAGCCAAAAACATTATCCCATTCCTGTTATTCCCTGTGAAGTTAATGCTCAAGTCATTTCCACTACCACTTGCTATATTTTTAAAAGAGGGAGATTGCTCTAAAAAAATATAAATACAAGGAAATAAAAAGGAGCAAGTGCTCGGAACCTCGAAGAAAGAAAAAGTGAGACGAGAGGTAAAAATGGACAAGTGCCCGACAGTAGAATTAGGAGTACAAGATACCCACCTGAGAGAAAAAAAAAATAGAGCATCTCATTCCCCTCAAAAGTTTTAAAAAGCAAGAAAGGTAAGTATTCCCTCAAAAAGAGCATTAGACTTTTGTTATCACCATCATCACCATACACCACTCATTCACCACACATGCACATCTTGATTTGACTTATTGACTTGTTTCTCTGGATCCATGGTTTGACTATGCAATAAATGTTCTATGAGTATGTATACTGTATCTCCCACCTATGAGCTCCAGATATCAAAGCCTTATTAGAGTAGGGTGAGAGAGGAGGCAATGTCACTACGCCTTATACCATAAATACCACATACTTTGAGAGAGAAGGCATATACCATTACTGCCTTGGTAAGGATCCAGAAATACCACAAAAGAGAGACCCGAGAAAGTCATATAAGGAATCTCTGAGTTTTATTTGAAAAATCTGCAAAAAAAACTCCAGAGCTATAGCTGATCAAGAATAAGAGACATGGCGTTTGACTAGACCGTTCTATCTTTTAACCACTCAAGATGCAGGTGACGGTTGCAAGCCCCATGGTGAAAGGTAAAATGAGTAAGTTTTAAGTCTTGACAGTTTACTCTAACTCAGGGATGAGACCTTATTTGAAAGCATATGTACCGTCAACGTTCAAAGGCGTTGCAGCAACTTCTGATCCATAATGAGTCTATCCTTGCTTAGGGACGAGCAAGAGGTAAGCTTGGGGGAGTTTGTTGACGGTCCTTAAGTACCAAATATAGTTATCAAATAAATAAAGAAAAGGATCCAAATGCAACCAACACCTAGACTTAGGGTTTTATCTGACAGAATTCTACGAGTTTTGGTGTTTGTCTGTTTCTGCAGGGGGTTATCAGAAAATACGGAGGAAAGGCCCACACGTCGGGTTTACATAGAGATAATAACGTGTTCACCGATTTTCTATCATCTAGAAGACTCCAGAAGCCACGAGATCGAACGGGAGGCCGAACGGGCCCGGAGGCAGGGCGCCCGCCCTGCTCCCTAGGGCGCCCGCCCTGGCCTGAGAGCCAATCAGGCTCCGTCTCGCGGATTATGCTCCACCGACCTAAGGGATCAAGGAAAACCGTGCGATTAATGTCGGTTTGATCCGACGGCCCACGTTCACTTGAGGGGGCTATATAAGCAGGACCCCTGGCCCCTGGAGGAGGCACTCCCTCATTCTTAATTCCTCAAACCCTAATCTCAGGAGGAGAGTCTCTGATCAAGCCCTAGAGCCACCACATCAACTAGATCTCTAGTATAGCATAGCTACATAGGATTAGAACTAGAAGGAGTCAATCTTCGATTGGTTTCCGGATCTGTCAAGAGGATTCTTGGTAATTCCTTTACTGTTCTTCATTGTTCATCTTTGTTCTTCAATATTATGAATACAACTTTGTTCTATTTCAATATATTGATTATGACTATGCTCTACTTGTTATTATTTGCGATTATATTGTTCTTAGTTTATCGTAGTTATACGCTTGGCTTAGTTAGATTGGAATTATATACATGTTTAGGATCGTATAGCGTTTATCCATCGGATCCATGGGTAAATGATAAATATTGTGTAGGCGTGGTGCTTAGACCATATTTATCTGTGATTGCACCTTATATGCCGGATCGTGGGGTGGTCCGCGATGGTGACAGCTTCGTTGGTTCTTATATAGTCCCCCTCCCGTGTGTAAGGCAGGCAGAGCAACATTATTACGGGGGAGTGATTGCTATGTTTCTTATCTTCCTTGATAATATCACTATGCATGAGCGTAGTCCTTTCTCGCAATGATTGCCATGTGTACTTGCACTAACTATGATATGCTAGACTTTATAGTTAAGAATAACTTAGGAAATATCCTTGTAGTTCGTCCTAATACCATGCTAATGACTTGCTAGAATATCTGTTGAGGTGCTTATCATTATTATATGTGGCTAACTGATCAGATTAATTATCTTTGTCACCATTCATACTTTATCTATATTTTATGTGACACTTACCCCTGTATGCAAGAAATAGATGAATGCTCTCACTTATGCATGCAATGATTGATACTCATTCCTATATTCCATTCCATAATCAACATTGATGTTAGTAATCCCTTTCCAGTGGTAAAAATATAAATAACGATACCTGAAATACTTCCCGGTTAAAATGCTACATCGGTATTAATCTGTGCGCTTGCAGATCTTATTTATTATTTATTTAGAAGAGCAGTTGCATATTTCAATACCGCGTCTCTCATGTCATGCTGGGGATGACAACTTGGCTTAAGTGGCATGAGGGATAGGTTCGGCATTTTTGGCGCCGTTATCAGAATTAGAAAACTAAGTCTACTTTTGGTAATGACGTTAAGAATGCCCAACAGTGACCTCAATGAGTTGAATAATTTAAAAGATGTTCTTTCCAACTTTGCCATTTCAGCTGGACTCAGAGTTAACTATGACAAGTCAATGATGATACCTATCAATATCTCTGAGTAAAGGTTACAAATTCTTGCCTCAAGCTTTGGTTGTGCAAAGGGTAGCCTACCTTTTACATATCTAGGTCTTCCACTCAGTATTGCCAAGCCTTCTATTGTTGACTTCTGGCCATTGGTTTCTAAGTGTGAAAGGAGGATGGTTGCTTTCTCATCCTTTCTAAGGGAAGTAGGGAGATTGGAGCTCACTAATGTTGTTTTGAGTGCTCTCCCAACCTATGCTATGTCTACCTCTTTGCTCCCTAAAACAGTAATAAAGCAAATAGATAAGTACAGAAAGCATTGTCTTTGGAGAGGATCAGATTTGCAGAGCAAGAAACCTTCTAAAGCAGCATGGCCTCTAGTCACTTTACCAAAAGATGAAGGTGGTTTGGGTGTTATAAATCTTTCTGTTCAGAATGAAAGCCTGCTAATGAAACACCTCCACAAATTCTACAACAGAATACAAGTTCCTTGGGTGAATTTGGTCTGGGATAAATATTACTCCAGAGATAGGCTACCAGGATCTGTAACAAATTTCAAGGGGTCCTTTTGGTGGAAGTATATTTCAAAGCTTATTCAAAGTTTCAAAGGTATGACTATGGTTAGTATTAAAGATGGAAAATCATGCTTCCTGGTCTGGTATGTGGAATGGTCAAATATACAGTCAAGTCTACCCTGAACTTCTCTCTTTTGCCAAAAATCATTTTACTTCGGTTCACTTTGCTGCAACTTCCTCTCAGTTACATGAGCTTTTTCATCTCCCTCTGTCCCAGGAAGCTTATGCTCAATTTTTGGATCTCAGTGACACTTTACATTGCCTGAGTCTTCAGAATGACAGTGATCAATTGAGTTATATTTGGGGTTCACCCTTATTATCTTCAAGTAAAACTTATAAGCATCTTATTGGGCACAGAGAAATTCGCCCTGCTTTTCATTGGCTCTGGCATACTTCCTGCCAAAATAAAAGGAAATTATTTTTTTTGGCTCATCCTCCAGGATAGGCTAAGCACCAGAGGTTTACTTCGCAGAAGGCAGATGCATTTACCTAGCTATAATTGTGTTCTCTGTCCTCTGAACTTTGAGGAAGACTTGCTTCACCTATTGTTTCAGTGCCCATTCTCG
This sequence comes from Saccharum hybrid cultivar R570, assembly GCA_038087645.1. NCBI lineage: Eukaryota > Viridiplantae > Streptophyta > Magnoliopsida > Poales > Poaceae > Saccharum > Saccharum hybrid cultivar. Next base: position 24,749,710 of record JAQSUU010000402.1, on the reverse strand, counting down.
CTGGCTTGCTGGAATATTCTACGGTTACAAGTTCCTAACTCTATTGATTTGATGGTCATTATTGATAGCTTCAAATCACAACTTCGAGTTTCTTTTTTCATGGAAATTCTGATCACAATGTGTTGGTCAATTTGGATGTTGCGCAATGATGTCATATTCAGGCAACTTGCTCATTCAGTTCAAACAGAAGGAATTTGCTCTAGTTATACTAAGAGCAAAAAGAAGTCTTCGCCTGCAGTTAGAATCATGCTTTCAAAACTTTGGTTTTTAGCTTTATTAGCTTTGATTTTCTTTGTAACGTTCTTTGTCTCCTGAGCTACTTTGTAAGAAATTCCTATTTTATTAATAAATTTCAGTAGGGGTGCAAACCCCTCTCGTTTCATAAAAAAAAAACATGCAGCTAGTGTGATCCGTAGCTGGTTAGCATACACATTCGCTTCAAGGTTCAAGCTCTTGTTATTTTCGCCCAGTCGATTTACTCTTCGACGAAATACTCCTGCTTCGTAGTCGCCGCCTTGTGAAATTCAGATCCTATATACATATGAATGATGAAATAAATGTCAGTTAATCGTCAAGAGGCATTATCCATGTGTATATATGTCAAATAGTCTGTTGTGATGAGTTGTGACGTGAGGTTGAATTTGTAGGAGTACACTATTTCAGCTAGCTATAGACACAAGCAATATAATATAACGCGACGTACCGTCTATACTCGACCTTGATCTTGCCGGCGTTCCGGTCGGCGATGATGGCGAAGGCCTCCTGCGAGAGGTCGATGGTGGCCCGGCAGCTGCCAGCGGGGCAGAGGTCCACGATCTGGACGGTGACGCTCTGGCCGGTGCACGGGTGCGGCACGCCGGCGTTGGTGGCGCCCTTGCACGTGACCACGTACCGGTCGCCGCAGGCCTTGCCGCCGTTCCAGAAGGCTTCGCTTGCCGCCGCGATCATCGTACCCTTGTCCTGGAACCCGTAGCAAGCCGACGCTGCATGCGCGCATGCAAGCGATGAGTATGTTATATTACAAGATTAAACTGACTGGTCGATGAAGAAGCAGCTTAATTGGGAGGGACGTACGTGTGTAGCTTGGGGTGTAGAAAGTCGCGGATCCTGTTGTCCCCTTCTTCCCCGCGACCTCCAGGGACACCATCGCAAGGACTAGCACCACCATAGCCAGAACAGTGGAGGTCGTTGCCTTTGGCATCGCCATTGCCATCACCGTCCACGACGATCAGCTTGGTCGCGTACATATGCTCGTCTACTCGATCTCACTCGCCCACGAGAGTCGAGAGGTGTGCCACGAAACTATAACCGGGATCCACAGCGCGTTTTATAGGCAATTAAGCTGCGGGGTCCCAGATGGGGCAAAGCAACGCCGCCCAGAGCAAGAACTTACTCCTACAAGTACTCCACTTTATGTAAAAGAGGCGAGTCATGTCTCGCTAAGCTCTAAAGTACTGTATGGACATCCACATCGCACTACACATCTCGTTACTTTCTCCGTACTACAACTACCCTACCACTTCATCACGATATGATCGAGGCATCCTTATCCGCTAGTGGGCACTAAAATTAAGGCTATGAGAGTGAGTGAGGCCAGTTCCAACCCTCGGGATCGACACGGCCCGTTACTATCTCCCAAGGATGTTCTTCGGGCATGGTGCGCGCGACCGTAACATGTCGTCGTCACGGTCGGGCGGCTAGGTCTGGCTGATGCCCGGTGCCTGCTCGAGTCCTCGCATCCCTCGCCGGTTTGGCTTCTCAGGCGTCTGGATAGTTCGTGCCGTGTCCTGCCGAAACTGCGGACAAAGCAGAGGGGCGAGGGGCCATCGGACTCCAGTTAGCTGCTAAATGACCACATCAGCTTAATTCCACGGCCAGCAGCCATCCCATCCCAGCTAAGCATTTCAGCTTAATTCCACGGTCTGCTGCTGGCAACTTTGGAAGCGTATTCGGAGCGGAGAATGCAAACAGATTCAAAACCACCATTGATAACTTGCAATTGGCGCCTTTGGAACTACACGGGCGATTATTTACATGGTGTAATGGTGTAATGACCAACTAAACCGGACAATGACAAAGATTGACCACTTCCTAGCATGTGCGGAATGGCTCGAAATCTTCCCAAGAACTGACTTGCTTGCAGGCACTAGCATCGTTGGGGTCGGACCACTGTCCGCTTTTCTTGCAAGGAGACACTGCTTTCGACTTCTACCGAAGCTTCCGGTTCGAAGTTTATTGGGTCAATATACCAGGTTTTATTGAAGCGGTAAAGGGAGCTTGGGAACAACCTTAATACCCAAAACGCAATGTTACGGATGTACGTTCAATTGTGGCGGGTTGCGCGGGCACTTAAGATTTGGAGAATGGCGCAATTCAGTGAATGGAGGCTCCAGTCAGCTCTAGTGGAAATTATTTTACATGAGTTGGAAAAAAAAAGCATAAGAAAGGCGTAATCTCTTGGAAGATGAGATGCAATTCAAGAAATTCCTAAATGCAAAATCACTAGGGTTGTCGGCAATACTATGGCAAAAGCCATGCATTCGAAAAGGAGACTCCAAGTCTCCAACACTCGACTTTTCCATATTTATGCTAGCGCCAGGACGAAGAAAACATATATAAATGCACTGATGCTCAAGGATACTGGGATAGCAGTCTCCCAAGTAGATGAAACTGGCGGTAGACTTTTTCAGTAAGGCAGTTGGAGCGAGAGCAAATAGAACTCGCAGGCTAGACTGGGAGGCCCTGGGCTATTCTCCTCATAACCTTGAAGATCTGGATATGCCATTCACCGAAAATGAGTTGCTTCACATTATCAAGGAGTTACCGGCAGAAAAGGGCCTGGACTGGATGGTTATATTGGTTTGTTCTATAAAAAGTGTTGGGACATGATCAAGTGTGATCTGCTTGAGGCGATAATGGGCTTCTACAGTCACAAGACATCAAAAATGCATTTGTTCAATGAAGCCAGCATTGTTCTGCTACCCAAAAAACAAGTGCCGACGGTTATCTATGATTACAGACCAATCAGCCTCATGAATAGCCTCGCCAAAGTGATTACAAAAATCCTTGTGACCCGTTTGGCTCCGCACATGAATGAATTGTATTTTTAGAAAGGCGGCAATAGTTTTGCCAGATTTTTATTAGATGAGTAAAAGAAAAAAAATCAAGATAAACAATTACATAGAACACTGAGGGAAGGGGCCGTCACCACTGCAGCATCCCCCCAAAACCACTCAAACTCACTAAAAGAAAACAACAACTCCAGGAAGAGGCCCCTAAAAAACAACTGAACAGGGACAACAAAAGGGAAAAAATTAAACTTCTAAGCTTGCCCCGCATTAGATCTCATTGCCAACCGGTATTGCTGTATATCCTCCTTGCATAAAAGAGCCACTTGTCTTGGCTGTAACGATTTGCTTTGAATGAATGAATTAGTATTGTAGGCACAAAATGCATTTATTAAGCGGAGATGCATTATGACAAATTTCTGCATGTCCAAAGGGCAATACAATTGCTTCGCAAGAAAAAAAATGTCGTTTTTCATCAAATTGGACATCTCCAAGGCATTTGATTCTGTAGGTTGGCAATGCCTACCGGAAGTTTTAGAAGCTCTGGGATTTAGTACCAAATGGCGTGACTGGCGTGACTTAAGATCTTTAGAGTCGCTGTGTTTCAGTTTTCTGCTTTTCTCTCTTGGCCGTGCTGCGTACCAGTTTTCAGTTTCCTTTCGTTTTGTGTTTCAGTAGCTTAGCTATGGGTTGTGGACTTGTGGTAGCTTTTTAGAAGTTTACGGTTTGTAAATACTTGTAAATCTCTTTTTTTTCTTTTCTATCGTCTAATAAAATATACGGCATAGCTTTTGTCATCCTTCCTGTAAAAAAAAGGCAGATAATGGTGGCCTGCATGCGAGACGTCGAGCTTAATTTGGAAAGCACGATTACCAAAGAAGGATGTAGCAATTGCCCAAATTTGGCTTGGTGTCTTTTTGAAGTGTAATGTTATCAATCACAATCTATCTCTACTATACAAAGAAAACGGTGTAATTTGTAAAATCCAGCGCCTTAAAGGCAGGTTCTGATCAAAAAATTGGTGGGGATCCTCTACCTACCCCCACCCCTCCTTGACCTTAAAAAACAGGTTTATGTGTTGCCTGGCTAATGGATGGACGAAAGTGAAGGCCAGGTCACACGTGGTTCAGAGCACCTTGACCGTGAAGAGACCACTGTTTTTTTTATTTCCAAAGTCCAGACATGTAAATAATGATGCACAAATACTGTCTCAACCTTACAAAAGCACACCCACCCCATATTACGATGGAGCACCTTCTTTTCTTTTTCCGAACCACCTTACAAGCATTTCCGAGGCATTAAGTCAATATCGCAGGTGCCTCGTTATCAATGGTTATATATGTTACGCCTACTATAGAAAAAAGATTATCCGTAAATATGTGTCATGACTTCGTCAATCTCAGGATCTATCAGCTTAGTCTTAGTTTTTCAGAAATGCACATAAGAGGTGAGTGTGTGTGCGTTTTATAGGGCTTTGGTAACTTCGTATGAGTATGTGTACTGCGTTTTATAGGGCTTTGGTAACTTCGTATGAGTATGTGTACTGTGATTAGTAAAAAAACTGTTTTTTCTAAAAAGAAAACTTATATTTCTTCCGTTCTGATATCTAATTTGGGCTGAAACCTTGCGCTGTTGGGCTCAAAGAAACCATGTTCAATTCTCAACTCTAGATGAGTTCAGATGAGCTTTGTTCGGTCGGTCTCCTTAGGCCCTCAAGAAACGCTTCCATGTAGGCCTTTCTCGAATCCCAATCAAGTCTATCATCTAAGGGACACAACTTGCTAGTACTACTCTTGATAGGGCCCGTTGGAAGCAAATTGTTCAAAAGGTTGCTCAAAAATGCAAATTGTCAAAAATGAAAAGTACGAAATAAATATGCTGACATTCAACTTGTACAACAAACCACTAACATCAAAGCTTCTGCATTGACTGACGAACATGCTATCATTGAATATGGTGTCATTGACTGACGAAGTAGCCATAACCGTAAACAAGAAAGTGAGCGCGTGGATGGACTAGTACACCTATATTGCTTCGCGTGCTTTTTTTTGCGATCGGGATAAGATCCGTTTTTTCATTGAGAGGAAAGGAATTTTAAACCGTTACAGAGGTGCCGATCGATGCCGGTGAGGAGCCAACATTACCAGCACAAGCCCACAGATATAAACAAATAGCAAGAAAATGGTAGGAGGGCCTCCACCTCATAACCCTAACTGACTGAGCCTGATACAAGAAGAGAACACATTGGTAGCCAACAGTGTGGTGAAACCGCAATGACAACAAGGTGAGCTTCCAATAGTAACCATCCGCCGAAGATGACGATCCATCAGCGCAGCGGCAAAGCATCCGCCAGAGAAGACGCGGCAAAGCATCCGCGAATGGGGGCCATCACGCCCTCAGCAACAAAGCATCTGCCAGAGAGGGGAGACTGAAGCGACACCGGAGGCAAAGCATCCGCCCACAGCAACAGTGATGGCAAAGCATCCGTCCAAGAAGAGCAATAGCGGCAAAGCATCCGCAAATGGGGGCCATCACGCCCTCGGTAGCAAAGCATCTGCCAAAGAGGGGAGACCCAAGCGACACCGAAGGCAAAGCATCCGCCTGAGCAACAGTGACGGCAAAGCATCCGTCCAAGAAGAGCGATAGCGGCAAAGCATCTGCTACAGAGAAGAGCGACTGCGGCAACACCAACCAACTACTGGACATACCAAAGTGAACAATGGCATGAAGTACAATCAGGCATAGCACAGCAAGGAGCAACTCCAGGCAGAGAAGCGGAAGGAGCCAAGGCACGACCGCACAGCAAGAAGCAACTCCAGGCAGAGAAGCGGAAGGAGCCGAGGCACGGCCGCAGGAGCGCTCCAACGAAGCCTTCATGAAGGGAACTGACATCCGCAGACGCCATCTTTGTTGACAGAAGCACATGGTATTTTCATCCCAGAACCCACCCCGGCGTTACGCACGGTGAAGATAAGCTTCGATGACACCTTCAGGAAGGAACATGACGCAAACTATGCCACCGCCGCCGGCCCCAAGCAAGACGGGCAAGGTAGACACCCAAGCACATATACAACATCGTAGGTCTAAGAGGGCCGCTGCCGTGCCAAGGGCGTCTTGGGGAGTCCGGCAGCAAAGCAGCTAGGCCGGCAAGCACTCCACACCACGCCCCACGCAGAACGACGACCATAGCACAGCGGACATCGAAGCCCGAGCAACCAAGCCGCGCCGCCAGCCTGGGCGTGGCCAGGGTGAAGGCCCCACCCGCCGCGGAGCGGGCCGCCTGCCTATACAACCATCCGCGTCGGCAGCAGGCGCGACACCCGGGCCCTGGCTAGGACCGCGGGGGAGGATGTGATGAAGATGGATCCGGTGGCCCCAGCGCAAGAACCGAACCCGGAGAACCCAAATCAGCCCCGCTGGCCACCCGCACCGGTGTCCTTGAAGAAGAACGCCGCCAGTGCGTCCACCCCCTAGCAGGTCGCTGACACTACGAAACCACCAGATTCGGAGCAGAGCTCACGAGATCCAGTCATGGAGGAGCCAGATCCGCTCCGACGACACTGCAGACCACCGGATTTGCTAGAGGAGAGGAGGGGTGGTGGGAGGAGATGAGAGTAGGGAGGAACTGCGGTGGGAGGCCCGGTTTTTAGCGCCACCACTGGCCGCCGCCACCCGCTGCCACTGCATGCCGGAGAGAGACGGCGGCGGCGGCCAGAGGAGAGGTGGAGTGGTGGAACCGGTGGCTCCGGCGAGGGGGCCCCTGAGTCGCCCGTTAGGGAGCGCTCGGGGTCAGGGGCTTTTAGACTCTCAGTATCCTGTTTTTGCCCTTTGTTTTTTCTGGCAAGCAAAGCGAAACGCGCGCGTACCAGTCCAACAAACAGCAAACTCCAGAGTCGAGACGGCAGACATGTAATCCTCCGTGGAGGCTGGGACCAAGTCTAGATTCTGGAGCGCGGCCAGAACACGCCTGCACGGCCGCGCTTCGCCGCGGGCCTCCAGCAGCTAGGAGAGATCTCGAGCCAAGACTACGTGCCACTTGCAGCTTGCACTGAAGGATCAGGACGAAGGTAGAAAGAACCTGCGGAAGCCTCCTTCACCATTTGACGTCATGCAGTAGGCAAGCAACCATGTTGGCTGGCCCGATTCAACAACTTGCTCGCGGCGTGTGCATGCGCCTGCCAATTTACGGATTACCGGACAAAGTCAGGCCTGTAACGTGTACGAGCAATCATACGCCGCTGAAGCGTCGATATGATACGAGCATTTGATATTTCCAAGTCAGTATCCATGCGCCGTGACGCAACACAATTCTCGGTGCAGAAATGCTTCACCAGGCCGTCCGTCCCGTACCCGGATAAACGGACGCTACGTGGCCTCCCGTCACGTGGTTCACATATTTTTCCACCACTTATTAAATATTTGCTCTGTCAGATGGCCAAACTTATCCTCTCCGGTTCCATCTCCCCCTCTCTGACATGTCTCTCCATCGTGGAGCCTGTGACTCTCCTCCCCATCTTGAACTCGCGTGCTTGCCAGCTACTGGCGTAGCAAGTGGTGCTCGTGCTGGTGAGGCAGGGGGTACTCATCGGCTGCTGGCCGCTCGCTAGGGGTACTACAAGTTCAGGGACTACAAGCAGGGCGGGATGGGTGTGTTCGTGCGAGAGACGAAGGCAGTGTTCCCGACCATGGAGCAGGTGTACGTGTGGCACGCGTTGTGCGGGTATTGGGGTGGTCTTCGCCCTGGCAACCCAAGACTGCCACCGGCCAAGGTGGTAGCGCTAGGGGGCGCTCACCGAGCAGGCTGCCGTGCTCGCCAATTGCTCCTGGCGTAGGTGCTCGCCTAGCGTTGTTCTCGTGGCCTCGCGCAGGTGCTCGCCTAGCACATTGCCTCCGCTAGGGCACCGGTGACGCTGCCTCTGCTGGGGCATGGGCGACCTCCATGCACCGGCGCTGACCTCCGCACCGACGCCGAGCTCCACAACGATGAGCCTACATTCCTCCAAGCAGCAAGATGATATTGCGCTGGAAAGCACATGTTGCAAGCGTATGTTTTAAGCATTTCAGAGGTCTTTGTTGCAAGTGTTTCACATCATTGTTGCAAAAGTAGATCGAAATATTGCACATGTTGCAATGGCTATACACGTATGTTCCAAGTGTAGGTTCCAAATGTTTCATCTGTTTTAGATATATGTTGCAGTGTTTTATGTGGATGTTGTAAAAGTAGATCTGGATGTTGCATATATATGCAAGTGTTTCAAATGTTTTCTTACGTATGTTGCAAAGTGGTTTCATCTTAATGTTTGCAATGGTTACACACGTGGTTTTCAAGTTTTTTCTGGCATTTCGCAAGTATTTCAGACGTATGTTGCAAGTGTTTCAACTATTTTGGATGTATGTTGCAAATGTTTTCTCTATATGTTGCAAAAGTATCTGGTGTTACACATATTGCAGTGGGACTCATCTGTAGCAACAGGCCTGCTATAGCTGCTAGGCACCTGCATGCGTGTGGGTGAGGAGGGGGCGCGAGTGGAAACTCTGCGGGCGCAAATCGAGACGGAGCGACGTGGGACATGGAGCGGGCATGGGACACAGAGCGCCGCGGGACACGGTACGGGCGCAGGCCCCCACTTGAAAAATTTAAGGGATGGCGAAATCTATAACATTTGTGGTGCCACCACCAGACCAAAATTTCCTCACATCTGTATTCGACGAACACCCGTTGGTATATGTACAATAGCACAAGTGTAAAATGTTAAATTTTTTCTAATTACAGGTTTGCAACATGTACCTCCAGTTTCAAGCCTTTTGGCATTGCCCTTTCCTTTTGGTTCCATCTTTGTTTAATGATCTTCACAATTTCATTGTGCTTCAAAATTAGCAACGAAATTAATTGATAACTAACAAATTGGTTCATTGAACAAACAAGTAAACAATTGAAAAAAAAAAGAGTTTAAGTTTTCAAGCCTTGCCTTGTGGCCGTGATACAGGAAGAAGCAGGAAGTGCCGAACTGTTGGCCTGTTGCAGGCTTACAGCCTTGCTGGAGGAGGAAGAACGAAGAAGGGACTGAAGGGTGATTGACGATCAGCAAGAGTGAAGACGAGATGGCACTAGCGCCTGACGCCTCCCTGGTGGCCGGTGCCCTCACCACATCGCCAGTCACCAGATCAGCCGCAAATGAGTTCACGATTGAGAAGACGAAAAAGGCAAGATCACGAATTCAGATGAGCTATTCAGCTGCATCGGACTGCAAGTCTGCAAACATGGGGCTGGCAGCAGGCCAATAAGGTCCTAAACTTCTAATGAAAGACCATATGGCCAACCCAAAGCCACAGCCCAAGTAACGTTTCGTTGTGCTCAACTGCGTCTTCTACCTTCGGCCGCGACGATGCGTTCGTGCGTTCGTATTCAGACTTTGGAACTGCCAAACTGCGTCCATGGCTACTAACTAGCAGCAGGCAGGCGTGGGGATCCGCAGCAGAGTCAAGGTAGGGCGAGCGCCCTATCTCGCCCTACCGGGTCCTCTGCTCTTGCTTGAAGCAGCGTGCGCGCGGGGCGTCTGGACACTAGCCCCATCCGAGCGCTAGCCTTTCCGTTCTCGGTGGCGCCTGACGGCATGCATGTGCAACAAGAATATCTGAGCCACACAAGCAAACCAGGGCAACGCAAGACTTGCAATGCAACGACCATGAAACATACACGTCCCGGGCCACGACACGACGAGTTCGCGCCCCGTGATGGGCATGGGTCTTCATATCTTTTTTTTGAAACCTGCATGGGTCCTGATATCGGTCAGACACAGACGGTGCTCGCTCGTGTCAACCCGTTGGTAGTTGGAACAGATCGAGAATGCACCTGTTCGACCGCCCAGCTCTGGGGACTGGGCCGCGCCACACGTGCATGACGCATCACATCAAAACGAACCATGCTCCACCGCCCCGCCGCGAGCGGTTGCATCTCGGGAAGGCGCCGCCTGCAACCGTAGCGCCGAACGGACTGATTGGTCGCGGTCGCTGCAGCGCATTGATGGACAGGTCGAGCGGCCTCCTCTCCTCCCCGCCGCTCGCCCAATCGCCCGCCCGATTCTGATCGGCCCTGCCGCGCCCGTCGGGCCACGAGGAGCACAATGCCAGCCACATGCGTGCGTTGAATACTTGGATATATGGCGGCGGCGTCTCGTCCGTGGAAAAGTCCTTGTAGGGGCTGGGCAAATGCCGGCAGACTTGTCCGGATAAGGCCTGCTGCAGGTGAACGCTTGTCGCTGTGAGGCCGCGCGCGGGCAGGTCGCCCCATGCACCAACCGCTGCCGCCTCTTCAGTGAGGCAAAGGCTGGATTCAGGCGGGGGCGCGACCGATCATGGCATGTTTGTCTCGTCCCCTCTAAACCTTAGAGCTCTAAACTTTAGAGCTAAAGCTCCAAACATGTGGTCTAAAGTTAGCTCTAAACTTTAGCCCCCACCTCACATTAGAGCTTTAGACATCAAAAGTAAGTTAAAGTGCTCTAAAGTTTAAAGGTAGAGATCTAAACATGCCCTAGAAGCGCGAGGCGAGAGACGGATGCATCGGCATTGACAAGCCGGCCGCATGTCTTATTCGCTTTCAGGGCCAAGGACAATGCTTATCTGGATGCCAAGTTGGCACCGCGCTGCTATGGGAAAAACAGAGAGATCAGATCATGCAAATGGAGCCTGCCCTAGTTGGGTATTGCAATCTGACATGGCACGTCGATGTGACGCGTCACGGCTGGAACGTTCCATATATATATGGTCGTTGTGCCTACGTGTATATGGTCGGGATGAACTCACTGCCGTAGTACTTTTCGTTTTTGTAACAGTTGTGTTTGTGTGTTCCCCCGGTTTCCCGCGACTATAAAAGCAGCCAACCTCACTCTTCAAGAAAGCAAGCGATCGAACGGCACCGGCTGCAAAGCGTAAGCACGGTTGGTTTCCGACGAATTTTCTGCCGCCATGGATCCGCGACGCGCCTGCTGGGAGAGCTCGACGGAGGACGTGACGAGGCCACTGCTGCCCGTGCACGATGACAGGCGGCCTGCGGGTGCGGGACGCTCGTGCTCCGCGCTCTGGTCCGTGCTCGCCAACAAGTACCTGGCCGTCGCGTCTGGCCCGCTGGCGTGCGCGCTGCTCTGCGTGCTGGGAGGAGACCTCGGCGGGCACCCCGCGGCGCGCAACATGCTCGGGGTGCTGGCGTGGGTGTTCCTGTGGTGGATCACGGACGCCGTGCCGCTCGGCGTCGCGTCCATGGCGCCGCTCTTCCTCTTCCCGGCGTTCGGCATCTCCTCCGCCGACGCCGTCGCGAAGGCCTACATGGACGACGTCATCTCGCTCGTCCTCGGAAGCTTCATCCTCGCGCTCGCCATCGAGCACTACGGCATCCACCGCCGCCTTGCCCTCAACGTACGTGCCCGCGCTCCGCGCGCGCGACTGAAGTTTCGAACGCGGCCAAAAAAAAAAATAAAAAGACTAACGCTGTGTAGCTCGTCCCGACGCGCAGATCACGTCTCTGTTCTGCGGCGACCCGGTGAAGCCGCACCTGCTGCTCCTCGGCATCTGCGGCACGACCGTGTTCATCAGCATGTGGATCCACAACACGCCGTGCACCGTGATGATGATCCAGGTGGCGACGGGGATCCTGCAGCGGTTCCCGCGCGACCAGCTGGAGGGCGGCGGCGCCGACGCCCGGGAGCTCCAGCGGTTCTCCAAGGCGCTGGTGCTCGGCATCATGTACGCGTCCACCATCGGCGGGATGGCCACGCTGACGGGCACGGGTGCCAACATCATCCTGGTGGGGATGTGGTCCACCTACTTCCCGGAGCAGCGGCCCATCACCTTCAGCTCCTGGATGTCCTTCGGGCTCCCCATGACGCTCGTCCTGTTCGTGGCGCTCTGGGTCACGCTCTGCCTCAAGTACTGCACCAAGAACACGGGGAGGATGCTCTCCGCTTACCTCGATAGGAATCACCTCAGAAGAGAGCTCAGCTTGATGGGTAGGTTTTTCCTTCTGACGGTCTCTGGAATATTCTGAAAATGAACTTCACAATGGCTTGAATTGCTTCTTTTGACAGTTATTTCTGTTTTCTGATGGGGTCTCGATCTTGAACTGTGACAGGTCCGATGGCATTTGCAGAGAAGATGGTTTTGGCCGTCTTTGGGGTAAGTCGCATGCATTTGTGGTTTCTGTGCCAGTTCAGGTTTCGGATAGCATGAGTCTCACTCAAACGATCAATGGCCAATTCTTGCAGGCTCTCATTGTCCTATGGATGACCAGGAGCCTGACGGACGACATCCCTGGGTGGGCAGTCCTTTTCGACGGCAGAGTTGGGGATGGAACAGTCACTGTAAGTGCACAAGATCCGCACCCTCTTGACCATTCTTCAGTGACGATTTGCCGCGTGGGAGCACCTGACAGCAACTTGCAACAATTCTACCTAGATCATGATGACAACGCTGCTGTTCATCATCCCAAGCGGCAAGAACGACGGCGAGAAGCTCATGGACTGGGGCAAGTGCCGGAAGCTGCAGTGGCACATCATCCTGCTCCTCGGCGCGGGCTTCGCCATCGCCGACGGGTTCAAGTCGAGCGGCCTCACAGATATCCTCTCCTCGGGGCTGGGTTTCCTGAAGGGTGCGCCGGCGCTGGCCATCGCGCCCGTGGCCTGCATCTTCAGCGGCCTTATCACGGAGTTCACCTCCGACGACGCCACCACCACACTGGTGCTGCCGCTGCTCGCCGAGCTGGGCAAGTCCATCGGCGTGCACCCGCTGCTGCTCATGGTCCCCGGCACCGTCGGCGCGCAGCTGTCGTACCTGCTGCCCACCGCAACGCCAGGGAACGTCGTCGGGTTCGGCACCGGGTACATCACCATCAAGGACATGGTGGTCACTGGCATGCCAATAAAACTCGTCGGCATTGCAGCTCTCACGATATTACTGCCAACGTTAGGTAATAAAGTATATAAAACTGCAAATTCCTGCAGTGCACGATCATAGACTCAGTCGGTAGAAAAGTTCAGTTTTGTGCTTATTTCTTATCTTCTCTGTTATGCAGGTTCTCTGGTTTTTGGCATGGATTCGAAAATGTAGGAACTTGGACGGCCTACATTTCTCAGGCTCATTTTGATACGCGGGATTTATTTCTAATCCTGCAAGAATTGAGCCGGTTCCTATGAATGCAACTCTTGCAAATTTTAGTTCATTTGTTCGTTTGGAACATTTCACTATGTAGACTGTAGGCTGTCTTTTTTTAGATAGAGAGACTGTAGGCTGTCTAGACGTTTGTCTAGTACTTGTAGAGCGTTCAGGGCTTCTGGCTGTACAGTTCGTCAGTTTCATTGCCTCAGGAAGAAAATGAGGTTGTATTGTATCGATTGTATTCCTTGCTTCAGCTCCGAGTTAGAACAGAGATTTGTACGCAAGTGATTTCATATATGTACACATGAGATTTATAGCTTATTATATTATCTCCCTGACTTGCAGTGCAGTACATTCCCAACAATGCCTTTTTCAATTGGAACCTTTCAGTGTCAGCTTGCTAATTTCAGAAATGGCATGAACGTTATCCTGCTTAGCAAGTTAACAGTCAGCAGAGTAATCTTATCCGTTCCCCAAGTCCACGTACAAAGCTGACGGCCATACAGAGAATATTCTTGTGTCCTGCTGGTTATAACTTACTACTATGCGTTCGATCCCTCTCAAGTTTTGTTCGTCTAGACGTGTCACCAAGAAGTGTTTCTATGCACCGGACAGAGAAAGTCTTAAGCCAAACCTAATGCACCACCATGTACAGCCCTGCAGACACATGTATGATCGGATGACATTTTGGAAGAGAGAGGTAGCGAGATAGAAGCCCCGCAACTGTCAGAATAGCTCGCAAATGCTGAAAAGGAGATGAAAGATGGATGTGACTGGTTGATAAACTGTAAAAGCATTTTCTTGAAAATGACCCTTGAGGTGAGAGAGAATACTCCCTCTGTCCCTAAATGTTTGTCTCTAGAAAACCGTATTTCGCTCGCAGACACGCTTTTCGGACGACAAAAAAAAAGGACGGAGGGAATAGTAACGGGTCAGAAGCGAGCAGGACACGATTTGCGTTGTGAAAATTGTGGTCCTAGCCTATATAAATCTACGAGGAGCGTGCCTTTTGAGATGACCGCGTTGGTTTTGCACTTAGGGCTTTCCCAACGCAACACAATGACGTGCTGCCCCGACGTCCACCTGTGCATCTAATTCCAGATCAACAAAAGTAGTGGTCTTGTAGAGGTCCGTAATGGCCTGCAGAGGCACCATTATCCTCACCTGACACGTTGCTGAAGCAAATGTTAGAGAGCGCGTTGGGTGGTAAGGCTATCCGCACTCATGATCCTCTATTTTCATCCTCTATATATCCTGGTCATCAAGATTCTCTCCTCTATACTCATTTCTTCCGCACCCATCCATCATCTATATCATCCTCTATCCACTGTGGGGCTCACTTATCACTTTATCTAAATATATCCATGTGAGATCTAGTTTTGAAGAATTTATTGAAACAAATTTAATGGTATAATCGAAATTTAATTTGGATTTTTGGTTTGTGAGTTATAACATTTTTTTAAGGATTAAAATGGTGGGGCCCGCTACTTTTTCCCTCTCTCTGTCAGCGTGCAGAGGGCACGCGCGCGTAGCAGACGATCGAAGGTGCGCTGTATTTAGCGGACGCTGTTCTTTAGCGGTTGGTTTAGAGGAGGCGCTGCAGCTCAATCGGTCCTGAAAAAAAACGGTTGGGATGTTTTACCGGATGCGGTGCGGATAGCCTAAAAGTGACTGGTTGAAAGGAGAAAGGGGCAGGGGGGAGAGAAGCTGATGTAAAGCTGATCCATTCTTTTCAGCTCTGTAAAAACAGAGCGATGGGACTCCGGTGACCGATGGATAGTGGTCTTAATTTTTTTCTTGCATATGTGGAGCTAAACTGTACTCCGGGGCTAACACCGGTGTTGGTTTGTGTTGCTGTTGTCGAGCAACTCCAACAGTTTTACATTTTTGTTTGACAAAAGATGGAGTTTGCCAACTCTCAAATCAATATAGGGAGGAGAAAAAAAAGTTATCTCCAACGGTTTGGCAAAATTGACTGCCAAAATTCAAAAAAGGAAACCCGGCAGCGCGGGAGGGAAGAGCGCACGCGAGAGTAGCGCGTGAGACGGAATGCCAAGCCGATCGCGAGCTTGCATATATGCCAATCCATCCTATGATTTTGCCAAGTTAACAAAAATGCAAAGCCCATTTGCCAAACAGTTGGATAGGAGTTTTGTAGATCTTTTTGCAAAAATAGGAATGCAAAGCCCATTTATATTGGAGTTGCTCCGAGGCTGGCCGTTGGCCCCAACATGACATCTTGAGGCTCCACATATGCTCTGGCTCCCCATCTCACTTGAAACGGAGTACAAGATAGGCGGGCCTAGGAATACATCAGTAAGAGAGGCTTGCGATGAGTGAATAGGAGGCCTCGTTAGTTGATGTCTACATGGCTTTGAATTTTTTTGCTAGCACCACGTGTTGTGGGTGCCTTTACGGATTATTCGTGGGTACCGACGGGCCATCCGTGCTTGCTCAAAGTGATTCTAGGGGTTATGTTACTAAGTGAAATCCTCCCGAAACATCTGTTAGTGCCGATGTACTGTGTGTCCTTGACATAGTGATCCTATGTTTCATTAGGATAAGTGTCGTGGTCGGCGGACTATCCGATGAGACATGTGGACCGTCCTTGTGTACATGTCACAAAAAGACTCTCTAGAATGGAGAGAGAAGGTATACTCAGACTGTCCATGGCAGTGATGGATTGTCTATTGGACTTGGCAGTATTCTTAGAGAAAAAATAGATAAGTGTTGTTCTCTTGGACCGTCCAGTGGCACTCACGAACTGTCCGTGGAAACCATGCAAAGATAAGTTGGCTATGTTGCAAGGTTTTGCTATGGTGGATCATCCATTGGTTCCAGCGAACTATTCATTAGTGTACATTTGGCACTTTAAAATACAAATCCAGAGGGGCTAAGTGTAGATCGAGTTGTTTGTGCTAGGGTGTTTCTAGGGTCCTTTGGAGTTCATCTAGCAAGGTGGTGTAGTCTATGCCTTGGTGTAGCTCTAGGTTATCCATGGTAATTTCTAGGTGTGGAGCTAACTAAGTGGACGCAAAGGGTCTCATGTCTGATTTAAGGTGAGATTCACCTACCTTAGGGCAAGCTGTGGTTGTGGAAATCAACCTTGATGGATGGATTGGTTCCTTCTTCTTGCTTGTCCTCTTTCCTTGCTTCGCCACAAATTCAAGGGGATGAGAGCACTCCTTGCAAATATTCACCCTATTGTTTCTCCTCCTTCCCTTCTTAGGTTCTAAGTGTTTGTTTGAGTGATGAACTACAAAGAGTGTGGGGGAGAGTGGGAGAGAAGTAGGTAGTGTGGGTTGTTCCTGGTGCTGTGCTGGGCACGCCGGTGATGCCACCTCACCTGGTAGGTGGGGCCAAGGCTGAGAGCAACGTGATAGCTCAACTTTGGTTGCTGCATGTTCTGGCGGAGTATTCGGTGGTACTGTCAAATTGTTTGTCAAGACACAACTCACACTCTAATTGACTTGGCATCACTAATGCCAGATTGTCTAGGGCCACTTCAGATTGTCCACCACTGCACAACAGTGTTAGATTTAGTAGTTTTTTACATAGAAATTTCTCTACTAAATTTCTGATGGATGCAATGATGATGATGATTATAAAGTATGCAATCCTCGTGTTGTTACACTTTTATATTTGAAAGGTTGTGAAAGATCCTCAGAATGGGACATATGTATCATTAGTGTAAGTACTTTATTTCCTAAATGCAACCCATTAACAATTTCTACATCGATTTAATTATTTTAGTCCCCTAACCACGAGTCAAGTTTCGTTGCAGAGACTATTGTATGCACCAAGATTGTGTCACACGACAATATGACGTTCTTCTTAACCTTGAGCTCATGTGGAGGCTTGTATTAAGTAAATTGAGTGTGTAATTATTTCGGGTGTCATCATGCACTGTGTGGAAGCAGACCATCATTTGGAGTAATGTATTAAGTAAATTAAGTGGGTAATTATTTCAGGTGTCATCAGGCACTGTGTTAAAACTATAATACGATTTTTCCTTCTCTATAAATAAAAGCTTTCTTTTTGTTATAATCTATACCTAATAATAAAGAGGCAAAATTTTTCACTCTTTTTTTTGTCCGTCTATTTTCTTGGTCCACCTTCCCCTAACTACCGATAATCGAGAGTTTCTTCCGTCTAGACTTATATGACCTATGCAATACAGAGTTCGATTCCAGCAGGATATATTGTGTCCATATCTTATACGTGACCCAAACTGAGTCCAATAGAACTCATGTAGCAGTCCGACCTCAAAGAGGCAATTTCTTGCGTAATTTTTTTTTTCGTTCAGGCTATCTTGCCGTGTTCCTTTTTCCCGCTCGTCTCCGTGTCAATTACGTCCGCTTGTGCTTGTGTTTCCCTTCTCTTTCTTTGTTTTCTTTTGTTTCTTTTTTGTTCGGCTGATTGTGGTTGTGTTTCTTTTTTTTCTATTTCTTTCTGTTACACTCAGTGTTGATTGGGTCGGTTTTATTTTCCAAGAAATTGTCTTTTGTTACAGGAGTTTTAATTGTAAACTAAATAGAGCTCTCAAACCAAACATGTACTTGGACAGGAGCAACCCGGCGAGGGAGATTACTTGGATGGGTGTCCGAGCTTGAGCGTCGTCCAAACAGAAATTCTGATCTAAACTGCGCCGCGCACTACCTGTAGATCACCGACGACTTCTCCAACCAGAGCCTGGAGCTCCGCGTCGAGGCGTTCCTCCGCGATGTGGTGCTCCCTAGAATCACCAGCTCTATCGTCGTGCTCGGCAGCTGTGAGGCGCTGCTCCCGGGTACCGAGGACGTCAGCCTCGTGTCTTGTCTCATCGCTGCCATCGCAAGCAACATGTGCAAGGAGTAGCTCACCCCGGGCCCGCCTATCCAAGCTGGACTAGTGTGCGGAGCGGCGGCGTTCGTGGACCTCGACTCGTCGGGGGCAAGTCGGTGGCCGCACTTGGACTCGACTTCTTCCGACAGCTACTCTCCGTGGTGAAGACCAAGGGGCTCAAGCAGGAGATGGATCCTCATTAACTATGCGCAGAACTCGCTGCACGGGCTCATGGCTGCTCCTGGTGCAGTCCAAGAAGAGCCCTGTGTCGATGGCTTCCTTCGGGCCTCCTCAAGACGGCGATGGCGGTGTCCGCATCCAGCATCTGCACTTCTGCAGGGTTGATATGGAGAAGCGGATCGGCATGCAGCTGGACCAGGCCATCCTGGAGGACATACTCATCGCCTCCGACGCGGGCGTGGCCGCACCGGCCGGGCAGCTGCACACGTTGTACGACTGGGACATGGTGGCGCGCATCTTCTCAGTGTTCCTCAACCTCGATAACGACAACGAGGAGGACGCCGGGTTCGACTGCGACATCCCGCGGTCGCTAAGACTACCGGCAGTGGTACTATAAAACGATACTCTAAAGCTTTAGAGTATAAATATAGAGTAAAAACTGTTGCACTGGGTATTCTAAAACGATACTCTATCCTTTCTCTCACTCTATATTTAGAGTGGTACTGTGCTTACTCTATACTCTATAGTGGCGGACCCCACTAGTTAAACAAAGAAAAAAAAATACTATAACTCACAAACCAAAAATCCAAATTAAATTTTGATTTCACCATTAAATTCGTCTCGATAAATCCTTCAAAACTAGATCACACATGGATATATTTAGATAAAGTGACAAGTGGATCACACAGTGGATAGAGTAGATAGAGGATGATATAGAGGATGGATGGGTGCGGAAGAATTAAGTATAGAGGAGAGAATCTTACTGACTTGGACGTATAGAGGATGAATATAGAGGTCCATGAGTACGGGTAGTCTAAAGCAAAGCCTCTTGGTGAAGGCGCCAAGCTGCTGAACGGCGCTCGACTCCAACATCCTCCCATCCAGGTTCACCTCCCTCGCCGAACTGCTTCCAGACCACGCCCTTTATTTTTTTTCACGTGAGCATTTTCTGATTTTTTCCCACGTCAGTCAAAGCATCCAATTTTGATTCTTATTTCTTTTGGTTTTATGTTTATTTCTCATAAATATAAAAAAAATATATATAAAAGCAATTATCATGTGTCTTTCAACGTCTAATCTTTCTGTATAAAATAAAGTTTTCCGCAGCGCTAAATTATTGATGGAATTTAATTAAGAATAAAGTAACCCCTAATTTTTCTCTATAAAATAAAGATTTTTCACACTACCAAGTTGTTGATGCAATTTTGATTAAAATCAAAACGTATCAGATATTGCTAAAATCTGGTTTTGGCTATCCAATTAATCAAACCGTCAACTAAAATATTGAGCAGTTTGTTATCCAGTCCAGTCTAAATTAATCTATCTCTGCATTGTACGCATCCACCAGTGCAATACTGACGAGTGCCACCACGTGTAAAATAGAGATATGTCTCTTGTTATAATCACCAGAGGATAAACATGTGCTTCACATATTGGTAATTAATTCCTTATCGACTTGAATTAAATGCTAGAATTACATATTTTTATGGGTCAAGTACAAAATTCGATAATCCTGTAACAATACATGTGTAATATGAAAACTAAAGCTATGATAAATTTACGAGTGAATATTTTTGTGCTTTGCACTAGAGAAAAAATCTTTCAAAATTGTATTTTTATATACAAAGTCTGTCCATTAATTTGATATACATGTTTAATAAACATTGTCACATTATTGGCATCATTTGTAGCTTTATAAAAGTAAAATATAAGTAGATCTATAGCGTTCTTGTTATAATCTTCTATGAATATTCGATTGCTTATTTTCTTCTGTTGCATCGCACGGACATATTTGCTAGTATAAATAAAATTGTCTAATTGTCTAGTACAATTTGGCTCGTCGTTTTTGGGAATTATAGCGGCGAATCTTACTTAACTCAATGCCCCCAAATTTTTGGCCCAGCGATGCACACCGACTACGACTAGGGGCCTAGGGCCCAGCCCAAATCTTTTCGGTTCGTACAGAATCCAAATGGATAAGGCGCCTGCCAGGACACAGCGCGCGGCTTCGTTTCCCGCGGCCTGGCGACCGACCACACGCGGGCCTTGGCCGCGGCCGCCGCGAGCAGTTCCCGTGCGCGCCACGCCTGGTCGCCGGCACCATAGCTGGCAGCAGATTCTGCTGCTACTCTTGCAAGCCAACTTGCTCACCGTCTCCCTATCGCGGTGGAGCCTTGGGGAGGCGGCATCGGGCGCCCCGGACCAGACGCGCGAGTTGGGATCTCTCTCGCCGCCTGAATGATTGTATGGGCGAATGTCGACGGCAACCGACCACGACCTGAGGACCGGGACGTCCCGTCGCTGTGCGCTGTCCCGTGCGTAGCCTTCAGCCCCTCAGCGTACTGCGTACACCGTCCACCAAATTGTTTGACGTTACTTTATATTGTATAGACAGACATCTGTGCTGTCTCTAGGCTCTCATAGCTCGGACGCATGTATGCACCGTTCAATTTCTACGGGAGGCATGGCAAAGTAGTGCAGATCAAAGATTCGGATAAATCTACGTGGCAATTGCAGCCTTACACAGCACAAATGCCGGTGGAAGAAGATCGTAGCACTGGAACGGAGTGGAGGAAGCATGGAACGTTCTAATCGACACGGAGAGTCGGAGATCAGGCCACACGGCAGAAGTCTGGAGTGGACAGAACGCCTGCGCTTCTTCTCCCACGTCGTGACAAAGCCACAAAGGAGAGGGCCCAGGCAGAGGCAGCCACTGCCCAGCGACGGCGACCCTCGCCTCGTTTAGTTCCCCGAATCGGGGGTGGCAAACTTTGCACAGTGCCACCCCGAACACTGTAGCACTTTTGTTTTTTTAATAATTGTTCAAATCTTGATTAATTAGGCTCAAAATGTTCGTCTCGCAGAGTACAACAAAGCTGTGTAATTAGTTTTTGATTTCATCTACATTTAGTACTCCATGCATTTGTTGACATTTTGATGTGATGGGGAATCTTCTTTTTGCATAGTGAAATTTGGGGTGAAATCTGAAATCTAAACAAGGCCCTGATCATGTGGCGAGGAGGCAGGACAGAGAGAGGGCAGACCACGACACCAATCGTTCGGGCGGATTAATGTGCATTCAGTACTATAAAAAAATCGTCGCAAAAGAATTTGGAACTTTCTAGGTTCACTGCGTACTGTTCTGACCTCGGAAACACAAAGGATCAATCCCCTGAATGATTCAGGCTGAGACGAGCTGCAACCTGCACACGGTAAGAGACAGATCAGCATATAGCATTGAGGAAGTGCCGCAGCGGGTACGTAAAATCGAGCGGTAAACGTAGGAGGCACGCTATTCTTAGCGCGGTAGCGAGCGCCTTGCAAGCTTCGGAGGTATATTCAGGAAAACGTGTCCAACCTTTTATCATATAAAAAAATGTTATAACTCACAAATTAAAACACCAAATTAAATTCCGATTACATCATTAAATTTGTGACAATAAATTCTTCATAACAAGATGTCACATGGATATATTTAGATAAAGTGACGAGTGGACCCCACAGTGGATAGAGGATAATATAAAGGATGAATGGATGCGAAGAAACTGTATATTTTATGGTGACTAGGATGAAATATTCCCCCTGTTCGGCTGAGCTTATCAGCACGGCTTATCAGCCGTGGAACAGTATTTTTCTCTCATAGCAAATCAGCCACAGCCGGCTTATAAGCCAAAAAAAAAACAGCCTGCCGAACAGGACCATTCCTTTTAGAGAATAAATATAGAGGTTCATGAGTGCGAATAGTCTGAGTCCGGAATACACAAAGAAACTGCAGACGGCTGCTTCCATTTGACGTCATCCCGTAGGCAAGCACGGCTGCTGGCTGCATTCAACAACTTCCTGGAGTGTACAAGTGCAATGCATCGCCAAGTAAGGACTGATTGACTCAACAAAGTCAGGCTTTGCCCTTGTTTAGATACCTAAATTCACCACTCCAAATTTCACTATGCAAAAAGAAGATTCCCTATCACATCAAAATGTCGGCATATGTATGGAGTACTAAATGTAGATGAAATCAAAAACTAATTGCACAGTTTTGTTGTACTTTGCGAGACGAACATTTTGAGCCTAATTAATCAATATTTGGACAATTATTAGCAAATAAAAACAAAAAAAACTACAGTGCTACAGTGCACTACTGTGCCGATTCGGGCGCTCCCGATTTTGGTAAGTGAACAAGGCCTTTGTAATGTAATGTAACGTGCCGGACTGCCGGAGCAATCATGCGACTACGACACCGCTGTCGATACGGATCCGCATCGGCCCTGGCATTTTATTTTCCGCTTCAGCACACGTGAACCATTGCGCAACACAGTTCGCATGCCCTGCCTGACACGTGCACAAATACTATCATCGGAAGTTCGGCACAGCTCGAACCATTAGGGCACGCCCGACGCAGGCGGTGGTGAGTATTAGCCTCACTAAAATGCACTGAGCCACGTAGATCGAGGCAGCTAAGATTTTTTTATTTCTCAACGTAGACTACAATTTCTACTGAATGTGGTCTTGACAAGTGCAGGCTGCTTTTCCATCTCGAACTGAACTGGTTCTGAAAAAGTGATGTCAGGGTAGTGTGCCTCCTTGCCACAACGCTCGCTCCATCCACTGCCTTCGTCTTTTGTCAGCCGAGGAGAACACAGCTTCTGCAAGCATACCTAACGTCCTGCGGAGCTATCAAACCCAGTGACTTGGAGTGCTAGGTGGGACGTGGCATATGGGGCAGCACGCCATCGTGGTGCGTTGGGGTCGGCCTTACGCGACACACGCCTGCCGCGACCGGAAACATAACGTCCTGGGATACGGCAAGACCAAACCAATCAACGCCCTCACGCCGGCTGCTCAATCGATCGGACACGCGGCGCCACGCTGGTCCTTACGGCCGCCCGGTCGCCCGTCGCCGTCCCGGGCTGGCCCTGCGAGTTGTGAAAATATCACGTGCCGCACGTCGTGAGCGGAGCCGTGGAGGTGGACACCCTGTTTGTTTGAGCTATTCAGCGAAATCAGCAGTCATCCAGCAGCGTTTTTCTCTCACAACAAACCAGCGAACAGTACTTTCAGCCACAATAAACCAGCGAAACGAACAGGCTGAGAGATATCGGCAGGTGCGTGGAAATGTCCAGGGAATGTCGACATGGCCTGGCGGCTGGTGCGCGCGCAGGTCGCCGCGTGCACCAACCGTGGCCACCTCTTCGGCCTGTCAAGGGCTGGGCATGGGAGCATTGCTGAGGCGTGAGGCCTCCGGACACGGCGGCGTCGCCGGCAGCGGCAGGACTCTTAGGCTATCCGCACTCATGGACCTCTATATTCATCCTCTATACGTCCTAGTCAGCAAGATTCTCTCCTCTATACTCAATTCTTCCGCACCCATCCATCCTCTATATCATCCTCTATCCACTGTGGGGTCCACTTATCACTTTATCTAAATATATCCATGTGACATCTTGTTTTGAAGGATTTATTGAAACGAATTTAATGGTGCAATCGAAATTTAATTTGGTTTTTTGGTTTGTGAGTTATAACATTTCTTAGCCGCTTAAACTAGTGGGGCCCGCTGCATGTCACCTCTTCTCTCTCCTGTTTTCACTCCACGCGCTGGGTGCCGCTCGGCGCTCGCATCATCCGCTATACGTACTGTTATGCGCCAAATATAGAGGAGGCAGTGTGTTTAGAGGATCAGATAGAGTACCCACTGCAGGTTATTTTCCTCTATATTCGCTGACCTGGACACGTACCGGATGCTTTTGCGTCTCCGGTGCAACCAGTCTTATCCGGTTTCAAGGTGGGCCCGTGCTGATCTGGACGCCAAATCGGCGCCACACTATTTAAATCATCGGCATCGCTTGTTGGGGGTGGCGTAGGAGCCAGAGGAGAAAGTGCAGGTCTTGTATTAACTACTGCCCCATGCCCTCATCTACTAAGCATTATCTGACGTGACGTGTCGTGGCATCGTCTTTGACATTTTCTCGCTTGACTCAAACCATTACTTGTTTCTAAAAAAGAGAGAGACTGTTTTGTACCCTCTACTGCGTAATTCTAAAAAAAAAAAGCCAGAAGAACTCACACCAATACTTATTACTTTCGTTTTCTTAATGGTTTTGTGTTCCCGCGCCTATAAAAGCAGCCAAACTTTTTGGACACCACATTTCAACAACAAAAGCCAAGCAAACCTGTGACGGCTGCAGAGCACCGGCACGGTTTTGTTACCGCGATTTTCCTCGCCCATGGATCCGCGGAGCGGCTACTGGGAGAGCTCCTCGGAGGACGTGACGAGGCCGCTGTTGCCGACGCACGACGAGGACAGGCCGGCGACGACGGGGGAGCTCTCCTCCTGGTCAGGGCTCCGGACGCTGCTCGCCAGCAAGTACCTGGCGGTGGCGTCGGGGCCGGCTGCGTGCGCGCTGATCTGCGCGCTGGTGGACCTCGGCGGGCACCCCGCGGCGCGCAACATGCTCGGCGTGCTGGCCTGGGTGTTCCTGTGGTGGATCACGGACGCCGTGCCGCTCGCCGTCGCGTCCATGGCGCCGCTGTTCCTCTTCCCCGCGTTCGGCATCTCCTCCTCCGACGCCGTCGCCAAGGCCTACATGGACGACGTCATCTCCCTCGTCCTCGGAAGCTTCATCCTCGCGCTCGCCATCGAGCACTACAGCATCCACCGTCGCCTTGCCCTCAACGTACGTACGTTCGCTGTGCGCGCGCTCGCGCCTTTTTGCATGCCGATCAACCCAGAGCTGTGGATCCGTGTGTAACATTGCTGCGCTGTTGCTGGTTCCGACGCGCAGATCACGGCGCTGTTCTGCGAGGACCCGGTGAAGCCGCACCTGCTGCTGCTGGGCATGTGCGGCACGACCGCGTTCATCAGCATGTGGATCCACAACACGCCGTGCACCGTCATGATGATGCCGGTGGCGACGGGGATCCTGCAGCGGCTGCCGCGCGACGAGCTGGACGGCGGCTCGGGCTCGGATGCCCGCGTGGTCCAGCGGTTCTCCAAGGCGGTGGTGCTCGGCGTCGTGTACGCGTCCGCGATCGGCGGGATGGCCACGCTGACGGGCACCGGCGTGAACATCATCCTGGTGGGGATGTGGTCCACCTACTTCCCTGAGCAGGACCCCATCACCTTCAGCAGCTGGATGTCCTTCGGGCTCCCCATGGCGCTCATCCTGTTCGCGGCGCTCTGGGCCACGCTCTGCCTCATGTACTGCTCCAAGAACACCGGGAGCGCGCTCTCCGCATACCTCGACAGGAGCCACCTCAGAAGGGAGCTCAGCTTGCTTGGTAGGTTCTTCTGACTCTTGGCATGCTCTGCATTTGACTCACAAAAGCAATGGCTGGCATGTTCGCTAACGGTCCGATCAACGTCCAATGCGCAGCGTTCCTGACAGTATTAGTCAGGTTCCCTGTGAAGGATGGAATATTCTGATTTAGCCACGATTTACTATTGATTGTTTATTTTCTTTGACAGTTACTGAAGCATTAAAATAGAGCTGATGATTGCCTTCAGTTTTCTGATGGGTCTCCATCTTGATTTATGACAGGTCCAATGGCATTTGCAGAGAAGATGGTTTTGGCCGTCTTTGGGGTAAGTTCCTGTGCCAGTTTATAATCTAGGGTTATTGTATCTGAATCTTGGGACCATGCCTTTGGTTTGCGCAACAAATCTCAAAGGATTCAGTGGCTAATTCATGCAGGGTCTCATCGTGCTGTGGATGACCAGGAGTCTGACAGACGACATCCCTGGGTGGGCAGTCCTCTTCGATGGCAAAGTTGGGGATGGAACGGTCACTGTGAGTAGCCCAAATAATCCACAACTTTTCACTAGTTATTTCAGAGTCATTTTGCTACGTGAGCTCATCGGGCAGCAACTTGCAAACAATGCATGTGTGTAGATCATGATGGCGACACTACTGTTCATCATCCCGAGCGGCAAGAACGACGGCGAGAAGCTCATGGACTGGGGCAAGTGCCGGAAGCTGCAGTGGAACATCATCCTGCTCCTCGGCGCGGGCTTCGCCATCGCCGACGGGTTCAAGGCGAGCGGCCTGACGGACATCCTCTCCGAGGGGCTGGGCTTCCTGCGCGGCGCGCCGGCGCTGGCGATCGCGCCCGTGGCCTGCGTCTTCAGCGGCGTCATCACCGAGTTCACCTCCGACGACGCCACCGCCACGCTGGTGCTGCCGCTGCTCGCCGAGCTGGGCAAGTCCATCGGCGTGCACCCGCTGCTGCTCATGGTCCCCGGCGCCGTCGGCGCGCAGCTGTCGTACCTGCTGCCCACGGGGTCCCCTGGCAACGTCGTCGGGTTCAGCACCGGCTACATCACCATCAGGGACATGGTGGTCACCGGAATGCCGCTGAAAATCGTCGGCGTCGCAGCTCTGACGGTCCTGCTCCCAACGTTGGGTAATGGATTGAACTCTTGCGTTATATACTCTGTACATTGCTTGCAGGTTTCAGATGGTGTAACAGAAAATGAACTCATTCCTTGTCTTTGTTGGTGTGATGCAGGTTCTCTGGTTTTTGGCATGGCATAGAAGTTTTAGGAATTCGTACAGGATACAATCAGACAATCTAGAGTCTAGTAGTACTAGTATGTTCAAGCTGTACAGATTTGTCCCATGAAGGAAGGATACGGGGTCATGTTAATTGTTCAACTATGAGTCTGGATAGGTTTTTTTAGTAAAGGATTCAATATGCGTTAATGCATATATGGAATTTATATCATATACTAGTATCATCTTGTAATTTCAATTCGTTGCAATTTTTCTTAACCTTTGTCTCTGAAGATTGTTTTTTGTTTTCTGAACCATCTGAAGGATAACCGGAACCACAAGGCAAAACCTAATGATTGATGTCTGATGATTGCGCTCTGTCACTGAATCAAAAGAAGTTAAAAAGATGGGTATCGAATTGCAAGTTGATCCAAACGAGCCTTTTCAATCGGAACCTTTCCGTGTGAGCCTATCATCAATGCCAGAAATGGCATGAAGCTTATCATGTTTGGCGGTGAGCATCGTCAAACTAATCTTATCCGCTCCGCATGTCAAAACTCAAGACATGTTAGCTGACTGAGGTTTTGTTCATTTGTTGGATACAAAAATTCCAGCGTGGCGTGAATATATATTATGTGGAAAGGGAAGTCCTCGCGGAAGCTCCCGTTCTCGGGCTGCAACACCAGCCCAATGACCCAATAGTCGTAGTCTCTCGTCCACATGTTCTTAACCATAGCATGTTGTTTCTATTTTTCAGAAAAAAAATCACTGCATCTTGAGTGGACGCTATTCGCCGCGTCGCCCTGGTGTTCTCCATGGTGGCCGGGGGGCCCACGGCCCGCATCTCCACCGTGCCCGAGCGCGGCCGCCTGATCCCTCTCCATCGCCCCTCCCAGCTGCCCGCCTTCCTCCTTCTCCACCGCCTCCGGCCCGGCTTGGCCTTCTCCAGCTCGTTGGCCGCCTTCTCCATCGGAGCGGTGACAGCTCGCGCCAGACCCGCCATAGCCTTCTCCACCGGAGCGGTAACAGCTCACGCCAGCACGAGATTGGGAGTGCCACCATCCAACGCCGTGCTGATCCACCTTGCTCGTCGCGGAAGGGGAAGCAGGGAAGGCCTGAGCCTATGCCCCCATCCCCCTTTGCCGTCGGCAGGAAGAGGAAGCTTGCACCATCGTAGTTCCCCACTAGGTAGGTCTTGGGCGCGCGGCGATGCTGTGTTTCAAGTGTTTCTGGACGTTTTTCAAACATGTTGCACGCATATATTTCAAGTGTTTCAGTTATTTCAGATGTATGTTTCAATTGTTTCATGTGGATGTTGTATACGTTGCAATGGTTGTACATGTATGTTGCAAGCGTCTATCATCAATGTTTCATCTGTTTTTTGTACACGTATGTTCTAAGTGTTTCATCTGTCTTCTTTTTGTATGGTGCAAATGTTGCATCTGGATGTTTCAAAAGTAGATTAGAATGTTGCACATGTTGCAATGGTGTTTCAACTGTACATTATGTCCCATATACTTCATCTGTTTTAAACCTATGTTGCAAAGTTTTATCTGGACGTTGGAAAAGTAGATATGGTGTTTGAATGTTGTAGTGGGACCCGTCTACCACAACCACTTGCTTGCAACTACTGGATCCGCGTGCATGTGTGTGGGAGCGGAGGGCCGCAAGCGGCAGGCACGGGAAACGAGAGTGGGCGTAGATCGAGACACGGCCCCACATGGACGCGTGCATACACGGAAAGTGGAGCAGCGTGGGCTCCCACGTGAAGCAGTCGTAGACGGGCGCGCGGGCAGGCGCAGCTAACGCCAGCGCTGGCGCCCAGATCCGACGTTCGGACTCTAGCAGTTCCGGTCCTCAGAACACAAGAATTCGGGATGAAGAGACCTGAAGAAATGGCCCAAAATCGAAGGCCGGCCCAGCTAAGCTCGACTGGACTAGAGAGTACTGGGAAAGTCCGATCCACACCGTTTGATATAAGAATGCCGGCCCATTCCAGTAAAAGATTTTGCTTCTTCGTTAATAGCAGTCTTTAGATTTTGTCACGTCGAAAATGGAAAAAACAGAGTTTCTGTCACGGACGGATGTTGTAGCACCATTTGTTCCTTTGGGCCGTTGGCCGCGGTCTACGCTCCTGCGTGGCTCGATCTCTCTCTCTCCTGCGAGGCTGCGACCACGATGAGCAGCCGTCGACCGATAGGATGCCGCCTGAACAGTAGTATCGAACAGTACGTACGCAGCAAGCTCGATGGAGCGAGCATCATCATGGAGAGTGAAGGTGTGGTGGGCTGTGGTCACGCACTCACACACCAGTTGCCAGAGCCCCCGGCCGCCCATGCCGATCGATCGACGCTTCTGTCTCGTGCCATTCGCTCGATCGCGCACAACAATCCCCGGGCCACCGATCGCGCGAACGGAGTTATCACGCTGGTGGGGGCGCTGCGGTGCGGTTTCCGTTCCGATTCATCCCTGCACCTGCACAGCGCCGACGGTGGAATTGAAGCACGCTGCCTCAGTGCGTTGGCGACTTGGCGCTGGCGCACACGGTGTACGATCGATATTCCCGGCGACTCAGAGCATGCATGCATGAATGATGCATGACGTCCGTCATCGGCAGTGGTGGCGGTCCAGATCGGCCAATCGGGTCCTGTGCGTGCGTGGTTTCGGTAGCAATCGACCAGGTCAGGTCAACCGCACCTGATACATGAAACCGACTTGATGATCGAACTCAACTGAAAACACGCGAACGAGACTACTACCAGAAGACCGGGATTATTTTCTATACTCCGTAATGCAGTACTGTAGTTTCTAGTCGCATGGGGCACTGGAATTTCTCGAGCTGACGGTTTCCTTGCGCAGATCCGGCGCACTTTGCCGCCACGAACTGTTCTCCCACAGTGTAGTCCAGCACGCGTACACGTACGTACGTAATTACTGCGTAGCTCTGCCGTGTCGTCGTGGCCCTGGTAGGTGTTCACAGCGCAGTACGTAGCACAGGAGGAGGGTCTGGGACAAGCAGGAAGACATACATCCATAATTGATGCGTGTGTATGCGCGTGCGTGACATCCAGTATATACACCGTACCGGCGACAGCTGCTTCCCCTCTACACAGCCTACAGGCGTCCGTGGTTTTGTTCCTTTTGTCTGCCGATTACACTGTAGATCGCCCATGCATCATTTGATTGAGGCGCGTGTAGGGCCGGGGGTGGCGGGCGCGCGTTTGCCCCTTGCGTGCATATGCATATATGCATATGCTATGCATGCGCCCGGGCTCTCGGTACGCCGTACGCGCGGTGCGACCTCCTGGCCGTCGGGCGCCGGCGGCGTACTCTGTACTCACTTGGTCGTCGTCGTCGAGGCTAGTCCTACCTAGCTCGCATCGATGACACATCCTGTGTCACGTCTGCATCTACTACTCCACTACTCGCCGTGTCAACAGAGATACAAGGGGAATAGGGGAGGGAAGTCATGAGGAAAAATAAAGGCCGCCGGGAGAGACGATGGACGGACATGCATGCATTGATGCCTGCCTGACGATGGTGAGTTGTAGCAAAAACTAGGACTTGCATGCCATGCTGCCGCGGATGCCGTTATGGCTCGGAACAGTTGTTTCGATGGGATAGAATCAGGAGAGTACAGTACCTTTTCAATTTAGAGTGTGTTTAGTCCGCGAAAAATTTTAGCTTTGATTACTGTAGCACTTTCATTTGTATTTATTAATTAGTGTAGCACTTTCGTTTGTATTTTTCTATCTACGTTTAATGCTCCATACACATATCAAATATTAGATGTGACGGAGAATCTCGAAAATTTGCACGCTTTGCTGAGTTACTCGTCGACCTCTTCCTACTGAAAGCCACACATCAGAGCGCGGATGCCTGCCGCCCGTGTGCGGCTGTGCTCCTGTTGGCAGTATTTTTTTGGCCGTTTGACGTTTCATCACCTTCTCCCGATAATCCACAGTCTGCAGTGTGTACTAGCACTGTCTTTTTTTTTTCAACGAAAGAAGGATCTTAGATAATAGCTGGCTACCTGAACACGTTATCAACACTCTGGATTACATAAATATTCAGAAACTGATTTTTATCTAAATTATATCCACGCTGTGAATAGCTCCAGATCTCAAAACTAAACATGTACGACACTTTGTAATATGGATGACCGCACAGACAAACATTCGACAAAAAGGCCCGTTGAGTTGAGAAACTTCTTCTTTCTTGTGTCTTCCTTCTTCTTCTTCTTTCTACCACCGAAGAATGAGGAAGACTGATCTGAAACTTATTCTCCCGAACCCTTCATTGTGGTTAGATCTAACCATAATAAAATGGAGAAGAAACCAGAGAAAATTATTCCACAGTAGCGGCACCATCTCCGCCTTGATGTCGCCGTTCGGAAATCAAAGTCTCCATGTCGTTAAATCGGTGAGGATGCTGACGCCATAATTGTTGCCCACATCTTCAGCAGAGCCGCCATGGAGAAAACGATTCCATTCTGCCCTCTCGCCGTTACCAGAGAGGAGGAAGAATTAAAAAATTTAGCATGGAGAGACCATAACCTTAAAGACTCGATCCACTGCAAAAATTTATTAAAAACGATCGATCATCACGCCCTCTGGTCTCCGTCTATGCCGGAGGAAAAGGAAGAAGGCGGTGGAGGCGGGCGGCGGCGGCAGCACTGAGTCGCGAGACCCTAGCGGCGGCTAGGGTGCGTTGCGCAAGTAAATCTGTGCCAAATTAAAGATCTTTGTCAGCGTCAGGCGTAAGCAAAGAATAATGCCACATAATACAAGTCGGGTAGCAGTTACTAGTACTGTCTTCATGACCACTCGCACTGCTAGATGTCTGTGGAATCGAAACAGGGAGAAAAAGCCTGACTATGATGAGGCGGCTGTATATACTCTTTTCGTTTGGAAAAGAATGTAATTACAAGAACCGTGCCAATTAAACTATCTTAAGTTTGATCAAGTTTATAATAAAATATTATTAGCATTTATATCTCTAAATAAATTTAATATGAAAATATATTCTATGACTAATCTAATAATATTTATTTTATCTCATGAGTGTTAGTACTATTTCATATAATTTTGGTTAAAGTTTAAAGTCATTGACTCCTCGAAATATAAGAATTGCATGCTTTTAAGAATAGATGGAGTATCTATCTTTTGCGCGTCTGGAAATCTACGGCGCACATGTGAGTCCAACACGGTTTTCGTACCATCCATCTTGTTTGCTATACCACCTAAACGTGTGCCTAGCCAAAGCCAAGTAGCCATTCGTATGGTTAGGCGATCTTATGTTTGGATCAGGGGCTAAAGTTTAGTCGTATCACATCGAACGTTCGGATGCTAACTAGAGGATTAAACATGAGATAATTATAAAACTAATTACATAGGAGGACTAATTAGCGAGACGAATCTATTAAACCTTAATTAATCCATAATTAGTAAATGGTTACTGTAGCACCACATTGTCAAATTATAAACTAATTAGGCCCTGTTCGGCAGGCTGTTTTTTGGCTTATAAGCCGGCTGTGGCTGTTTTACTGTGAGAGAAAAACACTGTTCCACGGCTGATAAGCCGAGCTGATAAGCTCAGCCGAACAGGGGGTTAGACTTAATAGATTTATCTCATAAATTAGCTTCAATCTGTATAATTAGTTTTATAATTAATTTATATTTAATACTCATAATTGGTATCAAAGATTTGATGTGACAAGGCTAAACTTTTGCAGGAGGAAAACAAACACTCGTAGGCGGCGGACACCCTTCTTTTCAGAGACAGTTCATCATTCGAAAATGATTTTCCAGTGTTAATTGGTGTTTCCAGCCATCCTTAGAAATACCCTATATTTTCCCGGTAGTTGAAAAAACCAGTTGTCTCTAGAAGTCAATTTCTAGAAGGTGTTGAAAATTTGGCCCATCTGTAAAAATAGATGCAAAATAAAAGATTCATAACTTTTTCAAATAAAATTGGATTTCTAAAAATAGATGCAAAATAAAAGATCTATAACTTTTTCAAATGAAATTGGATGAAGGAAAATTTTGTATAAAAGTGGTAGGGTTGGAAGAGACAGACAACTGTATAGTTGACAGCATTTTTATTTAAGATGGCTTTTTAGTGTTTCAAAATTACGTATTAGATTTTTAAATTTTGAAATACTTTTTTCTTAATTTTGTAAACAACCTCAGATGAATTTACGCCGAATAACAATGCTATAGTGCTCTACAGCGTATAAAACTTTGCAGTCCTGTCGAAACATTCAATGCATGATTCATAAAGTTAATATAAAAAAGGAAACACCATATATTTAGTTATCACTGACAATGTGATGTAGTAGGAAAGGAGGGTTGAGTGAGGCCAGAGGTTGCCGAGTTCAAATCCAAATATGCCCTTTGCGTTGCACGAGTTAACGAATTTATATCCATATGTACAATGATGCACGTGTCTTATAGTTTAGACGAATATATTAACAAATTTTTATCCATGTCTAAGACGATGCACATGGTTTGTGTTTTCGACGAACATATTAAAAAATATACAAATTTAATTGCATAAAGCATATTTTATGATCTTTATAACCTATATCGTGTAGATTTGGTTTATAGAAACCTAATAAAATTGGTTTCGTTTTTTAATTATTATTTGTGTGTTTTATTATTTTATATTTTCAAAATTTAATAAAAATCTAATAAATACTTTTGCCTTTGGACCCGTAAACTATTTCTAAATGCTCCAGGTTTTTCTTCTTCTATGTGGTCGTGATAGACTAATAGGCCACGTTGTTACGTGCGGGCATCAAACGAATCAGCACGCAACGAACTCTTCTGTTACGTGGGGCCAGAAGGTCGGTCCGTTCGTCCCACGGCACGACGTACCTTTGTTCCTGCTCTCGCAGGAGGGCAACGGGGGTGCAGACGTGCGGCCACACACGCACGAGGCGAGCAAGACGCAGACGTGCAGGCACACGCGCACGGGCATGCGCCGACGGGCGAGCGGGGCAAGCGTTTGCAGTGCCCGCCACCGCCGGCACAGCTGGAGCTAGGGCGCGCACGCGTGGGCGAAGCAGAGCACACGGCGATCACATCGCAGAGCGCGGCGAGCGCCGCGGCCGACGCCAACATATACTGGCATCGCATCGCCCGCGTCCATGGCGAGACGTGTGCTCCCGCAGCCGTCGGGACTACACACGGCAATAGGTCACAGTTGCCCGCCGCCGCCGACGCAGGCCAAAGCTAGGGCGCGCGCTTGGGCTTGATTTGTTTGTGGGGTGGTGGGGCTCGACATGGACCCATGCAAGCGGGGCGACGTGGGAGCATGTGGGGTTCATGTTCCGGACTCGCCATTAAGCTAGGGCGAAACGAATAATACTTTGTATTTGGGCAACGCGGACTCTCAGACAGAGACCCACGCGGTTTTTCACATGTGTTGGAGTGGATTGAAGTGAAACTTAGTATAATTCGACTATAATTCATTTCAGTACATATAAATTGAAATATTGGTGCGCATCTAAATAAGGCCTTAGCAGGAGTAAGTATACTCTGTATGTACTCGGATCAAATAGGAGAAAGGGCATGTCCTACCCATATGAAATTAAACACAGCACCTGTCTGTCTCGCTGCAAATTGATCAAACACAGCACGGCTGCAAATTGATTCGATTCACATGAGCAACCGATTTGTACTGTACTTGTCTCGCTGGCCCGCCTGGGAGGAAACGTGGCTGGACTGCGACTCGAGAGAGAGATCTAGAGGGACAGAGAGCGGTGCCCTGTCCTCTACTACTGTAGGTCGGGACGGGGGGTGGATGGGATGGGACCGCTGGAGCGTGGACGGGGAGGGACAGCGCCACTTTTCCATGTGTCGCAATTAAAATGCATCCAGTCTGCCCCCTCTCCCGTCCCGGGCTCCTACCGCGTGCGACTGCGATTGCGAACCGAGCTGGGCCGGCCAAGGCCAACCACATCGCTGTTGTAGGCATCATACCACCACGCCTTGTTCTCTGGCCACTATTTCGCATTCAATGCCCGCACTGCTGCGGAGTTATTGCTTATCAGCGTGTTCGCTGGTCTGGTCCATCCAGACCAGCCGGCTGATCTTCCTCAGCAAATACTATTCATCAATCAGCGCTACAGTATTTCTCTCTCACAAAACCAGCCAATTTCTGCCCAGCTTCAGACCAGCGAACGGGCTGTATACCTTGAACCTACTCTGTCTGCCTCGGATCCTCTACCCCCAGCTCATCTCTACACGCATGTGGCTTATAAGCCGGCAGGCTGTTTTTTTTTCTTTTTTTTTTCTTATAAGCCGGCTCTGGTTGATTTGCTGTGAGAGAAAAACACTGTTTCACGGCTGATAAGCCGTGCTGATAAGCTCGGCCGAGCAGGGGATCGAATCCATGCGTATACACATTCCCATCCATCCATCCCGATGCAAGAAAGAAATCCTAGCACTACAAAAGCTAAAATGCTTCCAAAAAAAAACTACAAAAGCTAAAACATCTGTGTGTATTCCATGCATGGTTGCGACCGATCGGCATTAAAAACAAGGAAGAGACCACAGGCACTGCGCTACGACGACTCTCGTCGGCGCCGAGGCTAGACTGCTGCCTAGTTGCCGGCCAGACGCTGCCGTCAACCACATGGCTAGACGGTGAGCTTTTGAACAAACTAGTTACGCCAGTTCGTTCCTGCAGACGCCGGCCGGAAGGCGCGATCGCTCACGCAGGTACGGTGACGCTCCCCGGTGAGTCGAGCCATGCATGAATGCTCGATTCACGCGACACCCTTTTGGTGGGAGCGGTGGGCCGCCGGCGACACCCCCCCCCCCCCCCCCCCCCCCCCCCCCCGCGGACTTAAGAGTACCGTCGGGATCGATCCGTGTCGTTCTGCTTCTGCCTCCACCCGGACCAATTACCCTTTAAATCCCCACCGGCTAAGCACGGTGATCGGGCCACCAACGACCTGCTTTAATTAATTGGAACCGCGAACGATTGGATGCCGGCCCGCCTGGGCCACCTAGCTACACCCGATGCCGTAGTATGTACTCGAGTACCTCCTGTATCCTACCTTCTCCTATCAAAGCTAGCGTCCGGATGTCCAGACGGATGCCCGTGTTCGAACGTCTGTGGCTGCTTGTTTTCCACGCGTAGCGAGCAGACAGTGTGAATCTCAGCTTGCTCCGGAACCACTATGCGAGCATCGCACCGCTGTCGACCCACCCGGGGCCACCCGGGCCCACCATCTACCGTGGTGAGATGTAGAGAAGGAAGGGGGGAGAGGAGAGGGCGAGGCGCGCCGCGCGAGGTAGGAGCCGAAGCCGCATGCCGCTGTTCGCCAACCACCGGCGTCTTTACGACATGTGCAACCCCCGATCTACTCTTGATACATCTATATAAAACATTTGCAACATATGTCTGAAGACAGATGAAACACTTAAAAACATACGTTTGGACACACTTGCAAAAAAACACATGAAACACTTGAAAACCTTTGCAACACGAATGCAACATCCAGATTAGGGATGAAAACGATCGGAAACGATCGATAGGAGGCCAAATCACTTTCGGTTTCACATCTTTTTCTTGAAAACGAAATCGATACGATATTGTTGGAAACGAATATGGTGTCGATATTCCGGTAATTTCGAAAACGATAGTAGTCGATCGAAAAATACATCGATAACGATCGGATACATAAGAACGGTATCTAGAAAACGATAAACACGCCAAACTGTAGAACATGAGAAGATCCATATAACTCGACCTATCTCACATGACAATAGTAAACAAAGCCACAATTGACAAGATCACAAGCTGAAACCACACAATTCACACAATCTTAGGTCTCAAATAGTGGCAAACCACGCAACAGTATGATAATTTTTGACAAAGATACAAATAAACGATCATGTTCTAAGTTGACTCGACATAAATAGTGATCAAAACTTGAATTATTAGAGTTTCTTTTTCAGTGGAGGCTGTAGCCTGTAGGTTTCTTAAAGATGAATGTCAGGCATGTCATCATCGTCCCCGGCCACATCTTACCATCCATATTCTGAGTATTCATCCTACATAGTTTGTGATGGATACATACATATGTTAGTTCTCATACAAGGCAACTGTAGATGAGTTAGTAACAAACATCATATTAATGTACGGAGATATGTAAGACTCGTAGCAATAGATGTATTAGCGCAATAGTGCTAATAAGAAATAAAAATCTGAGAAACACATAGCTAATAAGAAGCAAACATAATATATGTATGTGTCGCAGGTAGCAGCCAACACATCATATACAAGGTAAAGGCTAGAAAAAAGAACCTCGGGTGTTGATTGCCTTCTTATTATACACATGAAATACTTCTGTTAGATAGTTTTTTTAAAAAAATTATTTACCTTGTGTGCAGATGTGATCCTTTCCAAAAAAAAATTGTCTTGTGTGCTTGCAGCTTGTGTGTACAGATGTGATCCTTTTTAAAAAAATTGCCTTGTGTGCTTGCGTGTGTAATGCATTATATATCTATAAATAAATAAGGATTCATTAATTAAAGGCCTTTAAATCGGTAATTACCGACGGTAAATTACCGGTTAAATACGGGAATCTTCGAAAATGATCGGAAGAGGGCAAAATCATTTTCGCTTTCGTTTCCGATTATTTTTACTATTATCATTTTCGTTTTTTCGGTTACTGTTATCATTTTCGTTTAGGCATAAAAATCGGAAAAAACTCGAAAACGATTTCGGAAAATCGGAGATTATCATTTTCGTTTTCATCCCTGATCCAGATAAAACATTTGCAACATATATATGAAACATATGTAACTTCCAAATAAACGTAGTGGCAACATACGTCTAAAAAACATAAAATATTAGGGACAGACGTTTGCAACATGTGCAACATTCCAATCTACTTTTGCAACATCCATACCAAACATTTGCAACATACCTCTAAAACAACTGAAACACTCAAAACATACGTTTGCAACATGTGTTTTCAACGTAATGTCACCTTGCTGCTTGGATGAATGGAGCTCGTCCTTGTGGAGCTCGACGCCAGCGCGGAGCTCAATGCCACGGAGTGCTCGGAGGTCGTCGGTGTGGAGCTCGGCAGCGGCACGGACCATGGCAGTGGCCATGGTAGGCGGATGGAGCGCGATTGCGACGGGAGGTGTGAGTCCAGATGGCTGGTAGGCGACGCAGGCGAGGGCTACGCCAGCGAGCGGTGCAGCCAGAGTCCGTCCCGCGAGCAGGGGTGGCACGGGCGAGCAGAGTCCGCCCAGTGATGGCGGGCGGCGCGGGCGGGGGTGGCGTCGACGAGCGGCGTAGGCACAGTCCGTCTGAGAGGGTGAGGGGGGGCAATGCAGAGCGGGAGTGCGACATGGTCTGGGCCTGTGAATAAGTGTACGAGGATGGGTCCGTGAATGAGTGGACGAGGCTCGTCCCAACGGGAGTCACGGGACGGACACACGGATACGCTACTGTTCCATTACCGGGTTTATGTGTGGTGCCAGCGTATGAAAAGGGACTGCTACTATAAGATGACTTTACACACTTTATAAGATGTTTTTGGGTTTTCTGGTCCATGCTTGCTGTTTTGCGCGTGATAATGTCTAATAAAGCTTATCTGAAAGCATGCGTAGGAACTCGCTCGACTTGCTTCATACTGTGCTACGAAAAAATTAGCTTGTAGTGTGATGTAGTATTTGAGCAACGCCATTAATCAATCTCGGTATATTTTGAGCCTAAGAATCAGGACAAATAAAACTCTCTCATTACAGGCCGTGAAAAATACACACAAGTAAGGTCGATTGCATCGGCGGCTCGGCGTTAAGTAAATTCCGTAACACGACAACTTTTTTTTCTCGAATACGCATTGTATTAAGTGGAAAAGCATAAACATACATACAACATGATTCATCGAGCGCAAAAGGAGGCCGACCTAACACAGCCATAGCTGGACCATCTTAATAAAATACCATTTGTTGCGATATTGCATAAAATGAAACAACCAAAACCGACGCAGCAGTGCGACCTAGGAGGTGGCCTTGTATCCTCGCAGCTGTATGGACGGGCCCTTTCCAACGGCCGGGAAGAGAGCGTCCATCGCCTCGGCCTCCGACGCGCTCAGGTTACGCTGATGGCACTGATGGACCCTTGATGTAGCCCATGCACTGCATGATTAGCACCTCACCTCGCTTGGAAGCAGATACTCGGGACAGGCTCTGAGCCGCCAACCGCCTGCTCCGCCGTGGCAGCACTGGCTTAGCAGGCGGATGCTTGGGAGGCTCATGAATCAGCAGAGAGTCCCGCTTACACATCGCTGCCTTGGTGAAGTTGTCGAGGCGACACTTGAAGGAGACGTCGTCGTCAACTGTCTGGTGGGTGTCCCCCCGCGGTGTACTTGGATCCGTGTGTACCGTACCGAAGCAACGACAACTTAATTAGTGCCAACACTACAGCACTACCCAGCAGCCATGCGATGACCGTTCACAGTGAACCATACTATTTGTATCGATTGAAGTTCATGAATTTGAACAATGCACTATGTCGACCACTACGAATAGCGTCATCGGCGTCCAGGGCACTGGTCCCGCCTCTAGATATATCTGTGACCTTACTGGATTCATTATATTCAGTATGTTTGCAATGTTCAGAATGGTGTTCTTCGTCATGTTTACTGTCACAAATAGACTGTGCAGTCACATATACGATCATTTTTTTTTCTATTTTTCATGCCTAAATTTTATTTAAATATCTGACATGACATCCATACGGTTTGCAAACTGGATAAAAAATATATTGAAATATAGTATTCAAATACTCCCCCCGTCCCAGAAAAAGTGTCGTTTTAGGTTTTTCATACATCGTGTTTGACCGTTCGTCTTATTCAAAAAAATTTAATAAACATTATTTATTTTGTTATGACTTATTTTATCATTAGAGATACTTCAATAATGATTTATTTATTTTATAATTTGCACAAAATTTTTGAATAAGACGAATGGTCAAACACGATGTCTGAAAAACCTAAAACGACACTTTTTCTGGGACGGAGGGAGTAGATAACTAGAGTAGCCTAGAAGAAACTAGGTGGCCTATATGAATCTACATGATTGAAGTTCTCATATTGATGGTTCGACGAAGTACTTAATTGAAACAGTACGCCAGCTGCTGCTTCCTTACAAGAACAGTTAAGGTGTAAGGAGTGGCGGATGCAAGATGGGGGACAAGGAGGGGCTAAAACAACGGAGATGTTGATTTGCATGAAAATTTAATGATGATTTGAGGCTTTTGCTACAGTAATTTAATGGTGATTAGATGCTCCTAGGGGGCTGCAGCACCCCCTCCTGATCCGCCACTGGGTGTAAGCGTGTACTACTGTTAAGAGTACCTCTAAATCTGAATGTTCAACGCTTCATTTCCTAGTCAGAAAGCAGCAGCAGCAGCATTCATGAATAACTACAGCCTAATGCTTAAATATTCAGAAGCATAATTAAGGCACTTCTAATTGGGAGTCATGAATGTAGAACTGTTTAAAGAACAAAATTGTACTACTACCTGTAGATCAAATGGTGGATGTTTTATATTCCAAGATTCCCCAGGCTTAATCTCCATCAATCTACAGGAATTGCAAGGACCATCTAAATAAATCAGAACAGTGGCTGATTGCAGCTGGTAAAGGCCGCCGCTATAGGTACTGTGCGCGCTTTGAATGCGGGTTTGAATTAATACACAATTATTGGCCATCGTTCTCTATCTCTCTCTCCTTTTTTGCTCTACTAGGAAAATGTAGGGCATGCATATTTTTTGGATGAAGAAAAGAAGAGTGACAAACATATATACACTCTCTCCGGTCCCTAAGTGCTGAACGTTTGAACAACATAAACATGCTCTCCAAAACACTGACTTTGACTAGCATCTTTTGTTAAAAATACTTATAAAGCATAACAAAGCGTACTTTTTTTTAACCAAAGTATATATTATTAGGAGCTCTTTTATAATGGTTGGGCAAGTAACATCGGTGTTTTCATTTACTAGCCACTTAATTAAAGAAGATTATTTATGAAATTTAATTTCATTCTTGAGGATATATTGGTAATTGTTTGTTTGCTCTCTATGACCATTCTCAATGGGAGTTTCATGGAGTTTCATGGGCATTAAATATACTCACATGGCACTATATTTATAAAGAGAGAGGTGATAAAAATTTTATGGGAGTAGAGATAGTTTTATAGAGATGAAACTCTTCGACACTGTTTTCAACGTATGGAAATATTAGAAAATAGGACATGAAAGACACTGACCTACTACGAACCACACCACACGATTTCCCAGTACGAACGTTCGTTATTTTTCTGATGTGAAGCCGCCGTCACGGCTTCCTTGGGCTACCTCGCACCGGAGCTGGTGCGCACGGGGAGGCGACTCCGGGAGATGGACGTGTAACGTGTTCGCCTTCGGCGTGTTCGCGCTGGAGGTGTGACCTGTGGGCTGCGGCCGCCGCTCGCTCGGGTGCATCGTGCCGGACTAGAACGTGCTGCTGAAATGGATGCAGGAGGAGCTCGGGCGTAAGGGGGCTCCCACGTACGACATGGTGGACTCGTGGGTGTGCGGCAAGTATGATGCCGAGTTGCCGACGAGGCCTGCTGGCTGGTGATCAAGCTGGAGCTTATGTGCGCACACCCCTTGCCCGCGCAAGGCCCTGCATGCGCTAGTTCGTGCAGACTGTGCAGTACTTGGGCGACACACTGATGTCCGAGGTGGCATTGATGCAGAACGACGGGTTCGGCTCGTTCGCCATGTCGTTCTCGTCCACTGCCAAATGATCGTCGTGCGTACGATCAGTCGAGTGGATTATATACAACCAGTGAGCGGCCGGGGCAGCCGGTGAACGGGTTCGATTATGCAACCAGCGAGCAACACTCCGTGTCTTGTTTGGAGCGGCCGTCAGTGTTGGCCAGATAGGTGACCATCCTGGTTACACAACTACAAAAAAAAAATTATGCGCAGAGATGTCTCTATTCCCTTTAGAGACAGCTCAATCAAAATTCGTCTCTAAAAATATACCTTGAGGCTCTAACTAGAAGCTCGTCTCTAGCCAACAATTTTTTAGTGTCTGGTTTTACCAACCGTTTCAAATGACCTCAATTTTTAGAGACGTTAGAA
The DNA here is from genome assembly GCA_038087645.1 of Saccharum hybrid cultivar R570. NCBI lineage: Eukaryota > Viridiplantae > Streptophyta > Magnoliopsida > Poales > Poaceae > Saccharum > Saccharum hybrid cultivar. The sequence continues at coordinate 24,707,841 of JAQSUU010000402.1, read as the reverse complement.
CAACAGTCGTCTCTAAATAAGAATTTCTAGGGACGGCTGTAAATACAATCCACCTCTACAAATTGGCATCCACCTTAAATCGTTGAGTGGAGTTGCACATCATTTTGCGGGACCATAAATAGCCTTCGTTAACCCACCTGTAGTTCTTAATAGAGATTTTGCCAAGGAGTTTGAGTGTTGGGCCAGAGAGCTTTTTTAGTGATCTTGCTTAGGATGAATTAGAGCACCGTAGGACTTTAGGATGAATTATATTAAAGGCTCCCTAATGCTTACTGAAAGACCAAAGTTTTTCTATAGGGTTTTAGGCATGCCACTGCTAAACAGAGTCCAATCTCTCTCGCGCTAGAGTAACAGGAATGCCATCATCCCTGTTGCAAGGATGATTATTCGGTGTCGGGTACGATTACAGTGACCAGTACACCAACATTCTTCACTAGCGCCTCCACCAAGCAGGCACAGGTCATCGCTACAAGGCCTAATGGCTTCGTCTTCTGCTAATGAAGGTAAACCCAAGGCTAATCTAAGATTAAGTATCCTAATTACGAACTAGTGATCCTGTTTCTTAAGCCCTAAGATCTATAGCCTCTACCAGTGTGTGACCCGAATCGGCGTCAACATCCATGCTCATATGAGTTAGAACAATTCACATGCAGCGATGATACAAAATCCAATTCCAAGATGTATTAACCTCGGTGCAACGCAAAAGCATGTTAGCTAGTCAAATATTAATTGGGTCCTGCTAGCGCCACCGCAACGAGTAGCACCAGCTCGCACCCCATAGAAAAGAAGAAAAGAAGAACGCGACCCCCGCCTCGCCCCGCACGGAGAAAGAAACGCGACCCCCGCTCTGCCCTCGCACGGAGAAGAAAGACGCCCCCACGCGCACGGATCTGCCCCCGCCCCCGACCACGCCGACCCCAGCACCTCCGCCCCACCACCAGCTCACCACCATAGTCCACCCCCCAGCTGCAACAAGGGAAAAAGGCTATTGCAACATCAAAGGACACTTAATGCAACGAACGAAAAAAATTGGTGAAACAAACGAAAAAAGCTATTGAAACATCGAAAAAACAACTAATGCAACAAACAAAAAATATGAACTGCAACATAAAAAAATGTCTACTGCAACATTCAAACACATCCACTGCAGCGGCGGGGAGAATCTGCTGCAAAAGGAGAAAAAACTATTGCAACATCAGAAGCACTACTAATGCGACATCGGGAAAAAAATGTCTGTTGCAAGCAAAAATCTACTGTGACATCGGGGGGAAGCTGCTGCAACAACGAAAAAAGGCTATTGAAACATGTCAATAACTACTCCTGCAATATCAGAGAATCGCCTGTTGTAACAACTAAAAAAAGATACTGTTGCAACAATTCACATCATCTATTGCAACATTGAAAAAGAATCATTGCAAGAAGGATGAGATTTGATTTGCCGCAACCCTAGCCACCACCAAACCCTTAGATCCAGAGGGGGGAGGAGGAGGGAGGAGGGGGAGGAGGAGGAGGAAGACGGCCAGATCCAGAGAAAGGAGGAGGGAGGGGAGTCTCCGGGGAGGAAGAGGAAGGAACGACTCATAATCACAAAGGATCCACCTACCTCACCGGAACCCACCGCCGTCGAGCTTCTCTCCGGTGGCTGGATGTCGCCAGAGCAAGGGGAGGGAGGCAGGGGAGGAGGGGGAGCGCGCGGCTTGCAGCCTCCGCCGTCACGCTCTCTCTCGGTGGCATGGAGGCCGCGGGAGCACGGAGGAGGGAGGAAGGGAGGGAGGGAGAGGGAGAGAGGCGCGGCTCGCCGGTAGCAGCCACCGTCGCGCGCGTGGAGGCACGCGGGAGCGAGTCACGGGGCGACGCCGCCGATGCGAAACGAACGAGTGAAGCCAGAGCAGCGGGAGGATAAGGAAGAGTGAGCGCAGGTCAGGGTCGGATCATGTGGGCGCGTCCGTTGTGTCCGGAGGACCATGAAGAAGCATTACCGATATTAATTTACAACCACGGGAAATATCGGCAAGCGCATGCATGGCAAATATCCAGAGGTGCTTATTACACTCCAAGCTATCACGGGTTACGAACCTTAGAAGTTCTTATACACACAAAGCTAACACGCATCTTGAATCTCATACAAACATTTTGTCAGAACAAACTAGCGCTACAGGGTTTCGATATACCCAGCAAGGTCCAATCATCATTAGCGCTGGCTGTAGTACAAGCTGATGGCCACATATACAACATGTGTGAATCGCAAGCTTCTCTTGGCTCCTAGCTTATTATCTGCAATATTTTCATCCGTATTGGCCATTGGATGGAGCGCTTTAGGTGTCGGTGTCCTGATTACAACACGGCAAATAGCATCGTGATCGGCTCGTCGCCATTAATCCGTGGCTGGTAGACCCTGACCTGAGAGAAAACGAGATCGCCAGTAGCACAACACGCTGATGTGTATGGATCGACTGTGCAGACACCTGGCTGTCGCTCATATATTGCAGATAATATTAGGACTACAGTGACCACTACACCAACATTCTGCACCAAAGAGAGAGAGAGAGAGAGAGACAGAAACCAGCTTATTGATGAAATATTAGGACTCACAAGAGTATCCATGCAACGCATATTGTACCTGGACACAGAGACGAATTTTCATCTCAAATAGGTACTCAATTAATTTTCCTTAAAAATTGCGTGTTTCTTAGAGTACTATATTGACTATATATATATCTCACACAATACGGGCCTTCAATCGCCCTTGTTCGGCAAGTTTGCATGCTAGGAAATTCCCGGGAACTATAAAGATGTCCCAAAAGGTTGCATTTAAGTGAAACAAAGGCTATGCAAAAGGACCCAATGCAAGAACAAAAAAAGTTGTAATAGAATAAAATAAAATAAACAATGACAACTAGTCCAGACAATAATCAGTGGGGAAATAAGTTAATACTAACTAGTTTTTGGCTCTATGGATACCTCCATCCAGAAATAATAGGCGTATTTGACCATAGCATAAGTCATATAAAATATATTTTGACCCGCAATTTTTCTTATAGGTAGTCAATTATCAAAGAATCAATATTATCTAAGAGCTACTTTGAATACAAATCTTTTGAACTAAACTTGCACATAATTTGACTAATTATTGGTCAAACTTTGTAAGATTTGACTTTTCCTCTAATATAATACGTCTATCATTTCTGGACGGAGGGTATAATGATAAGGTGATCAAATTTTTGGATGAATCTTGATTACAGATCACCAATTTGGAGTCTTTTTTTTTGTTAAAGAAGAAACCTGATGTTAGATGTTCAATATAGATGTTGTCTAAATTCCTGTAGGAGCCGGCGAGAAGAAGTCCTGCAGTAAAGGCAGCTTCTGTATTTGAAAAGGAATTTTGACCCCCGTTTTTAGTTTTGACTAGACCAGAAACAGCCCAGCAAGATTCTCATAAACACAAATGCACAATGAATGAATTGTACTGCACATAGATAGCGCCGTCAAAATAGCAGATGGCTATCCTCTCTCAAAGAAACACAGTCACACCCTCACCCTCACAGTTCCTCTTCCAACCCAACAAGCAGCCAAGCAGCAGGCAGGCGCTAGACATGCTGGACGGAAGCAAGCGCCACTGCGAATACTCCAAACGTGCTCGCACCCGCACCCACCCCCACCCCTATAATAACCCGTCGCCAACGCCAACCAACCACCTCGCCGCACACAACACCACCGTCCCACACAAGCTAGTTGTAGTTGTAACCCGGCCAGGACCCAGGAGCTAGCGCTAGTGCAGCAAAGCCGCGCTGCAAGGTACTCCTAGGTAGCAGCTACCTCCGATCCTGTGCTGCCATGGAGAATCCCTACACGAGCTTCATCAACAGCCATCCCCAGCACCACCGCTACTACTACCACCCCGCAACGCCACCGGCGCCGGCGCCGGCGGCCGCCGCCTACCCGTCCCTGCCTTTCTTCGCTGCGCATCATCATCAGGCACCTGCTCCGACGCCGCCCTCGCCCCCGCTCCGGGAAGCCCTGCCGCTGCTCTCTCTGGCCCCCGCCCCGCGCGGTATCGGTATCACGCGACAGGAGGAGCGCCGCGGCCGGGCACCGTCGGCGTTGGATTCTGAAGAGGACAGGGACGAGGGAGAGGAGGAGGAGGGCCCCACCGCGAGCAGCAACCACGACCAGCAGCAGCGCCTGGGACGGGGAGGGCTGTTCGCCGACCTGAACGCCAAGGCGGCGGGTGACCCGATGGACGTTGAGGCTGCCGACGGCTCCGGCCCCGGCTCCGCGGTGGGCGACGTGACCGTGGCGCTGCGCATCGGCCTGCCGCTGCCGGCACCTAGCACCGGCGCGGCCGACCTGGTCTCGGACCTCTCCGCCGGCGCCCGCAGGCAGCAGCAGCACAACCACGACGGCGGCGAGGAGGAGGATGACAGTAGGGAGAACGGTGGCGGCCAGGAGGAGGAAGAGGAGGAGACTATCGCGGTGGCGGCGCTGCTAGGGTTCCCGTCCACGGCGATCGGGCGGCTCAACAAGGGGCAGTACTGGATCCCGACGCCGTCGCAGATCCTCATCGGCCCCACGCAGTTCTCCTGCCCCGTCTGCTTCAAGACCTTCAACCGATACAACAACATGCAGGTGAGCCGATCAATCGAGCCACGTCCGGCCATTAATTATTCACTTCGTTTCACTGCTAGCTAGCTGCCGTTCTTTTTACTGCTTGCACCATGCATGCATTTCTCCTCAATTTTTTAATGGAACTAACAAATCGAAGTTGGATTTTTTCAAAAGGCTGGCAATTACGATTCGTTCCCAAACTGAATTTTTCTCTTGAATCATTAACTCGTTCCGTTGGTGATCAGTAACCTGTGTTTGATTGCCTTCTTTATTTACTCGGAGACTTTTCTTTTGATTTCTCGTCTGTTGAGGACGAACGAAATAATTTTGGGGTTGCTAGTTTCTTCGGCAACCCACTAGCGCGAACGTCGTAGATCGATGTCGATCCCCTAGCTCCCTCCCAATAATTGGAACTAGTTACCTAACATGGAATGATGTGGCAGTAGCAAGCTAGGTTAAATAAAGTTTCTACAGTCGCCAAGCCGGCCGGTTGTGTGTGAAATGAAATGAACACGGACGACGAACCCACAAAGACAGCTTGTTGCTGCAAATAGCCACGGTTCTTTTGTCGGCACAGAGCGGAACAATACGTCTCTCTGTGTCATCTGCTGTTATGTTCTAATTGTCGATTCCCTTTAACGTATGCTATTGAATAAAGGCTACAGCTACATTCACTCTACCAATGAAACTCTGAAACTATTGCAGTGAGTACAAACATATGTTTTCCGTGTATATACGATCTGATTATCTTGGAATTATGAGATACTACATATAGATAGACATAGGCCCAGTTTGGATGTAAAAAATTTTGCAAAATTTTTCAAGATTTCCCATCACATCGAATCTTTGACATGAAGCATTAAATATATATATTAAATATAGATAAAAAATAAAACTAATTACACAGTTTAGACGAAATTCACGAGACGAATCTTTTAAGCCTAATTAGTCTATAATTTGACACTAATTGCCAAATAACAACGAAAAGTGCTACAGAAGCATTTTGCAAATTTTTTTACATCTAAACGCAGCCAAAGTCGTAAGTAGTACATAGCAAATCTCAAGTGATATATGCTGAAATACATGTTATTCGTGTAGATTCGTGCTAGTGTAACAGTGATCTGATCTTGTTGCAATTGTACGATATAATAGACATAGACACATAGTCGTAGGTAACTAACATACCAAGATCTACACATATATGTAGATCCTCCAAAGGCGTGGCTACGCAAATCTCCTCTCTTTCTTTATTTGTTTTTATTTATTGATTGAGGTAACATGGATGCACATCGTGTTTTGGTTACGGTTTGGAGAAATGAAAACAATTCTGAAACAGAAAACGGTTCTTCTCCAATGGTCATTGTCCTTTGGGTAGCTAGCTGCTCGATTACATACACGTGCTCCTGTCTGTTCTGGGCGGGCGCCCCCCTGACCGGCGATTAAGCTCAGAAAGAAGGCCAGCAGGCTGGTCGCATGCAGTTGCCGCCTTTTCGTGTGATTGAACAAGACCAGTCATGGCCAGGCCAGGAGAAGCCATGCAAGCATGCATGCAACTTTTGAGCTTTTTCGGGAGTTCGTCTTTCCTTTGGGAATGCATGCGTGCATGGAGATGGAGGCCGCAGCAGGCTGGGTGGCGCTGTGGAGATCCATGCGATGATCTGTCTCTCTCCGTCTTTGCAGATCTCTCTGCAGTCTCTTGGTCTAATTTCATTTGGGCATGGCATGGCATGGCATGGATGTAGCTTGGTCATCAGATTCAGATGCATGGTGTGTCTGCCTGCCTGCCTGCCTGGCTGGCCATGGAAAGAGATCGATGAGCACGCATATTGCATATCCATGAATGCAGCTTACATTGGTCATCAGGTAGCGCGTGTCTGGTCGATCTGTGGAAATCGCTACGGCAGCCTGAGAGCCTCTGCGTGTAGGCCATGGCCGCTACTTTCTTTTGTCTACACAGACACTGAGCCACACCACTGGCCTGTTGGCATGATCGATCGATCTCCCAGAACATTACCACTGATCTATATCTTTGGTCATGTATTCATGTCCATGTGAATATAAACTTCCCTCGCCCCCAGATATGAATAGATAATGGTCCATCACGAGCGCTTGAGGACAACAAAAACCTGATTTCCTCTGGCTGCAGCTATATTATTATCTCTGATGATTGACCATTGACTTGGGAGTCGCTGGCTGTTGTACGTGCCTCCTTCACGACTCCCGAGAACTCCAAGAGATGTGCAGTGTTGTTGCTGTAGCTTAGCTATGCCGTCCTGCCACGCTCACTGTGCGCGGACGCAATCGCGCACGTACACGGTACAATTCAAACACACGCACGCACTCTCTCTCTCCCCCCTCCGAAAGAAACAACACAAACACATGAGCGATGGTATATACAGTATACTCTAGCAAGCTAGCCTCTGGAAGCTAGCTAGACAGCCCTCGCTTTCAAAAGCTTGCATGCTGCGTCTGCGAGGCCGGCCTCTGCTCTCATGCGGCTTCTGATCCAGTTTCACCACCGACTGACATGGTGCAAAAGTAAAAAAAAAAGTTACTGCAGCACCTTTCGTTTTTATTTGACAAATATTATCCAACCATGAAGTCATTAGGCTCAAAAGATTCGTCTCGCAAAAACCAGACAAACTTAGCAATTAGTTATTTTTTTACTTATATTTAATACTCCATGTATGCGTCTAAATATTTGATGTGATGAGTGGAAGAGGAAATATTTTAGGTTTGTATGGGAAGTGAACGGGGCCATAGTAGGATAACACTGTTTACGGGAGCCAGTCTTCTCTGATCATAAGCAACCAATGTCAAAGAGATGCGCATGCATATGCATAATGCATAGGTGTCTGCCTCTTGAAATAAACAACGCGTTCAAAGTTTACTACTAGTTCCTCGATGGCTCTATGTATATGAATCTAGTACCCCGTCCTAAAAACATATAATTCTAGTTTTATCTTCCGTCAAGCTATCTAAAGTTCGGCTAAGATTATAAAAAAGGAGTATCAATCTTTAATGAATCTAATAATGCTTATGTGATATTACAAATACTGACATTTATTTTATAAATAAATTTGGTTAAACTCCATACGGTTTGATATATGGTACTAGGCTAAAATTGTATTCTTTTCGAGGAAGTAATAGATCAATGAACTGAACTCAACTGTAGTAACAGTAGTTATAATTAATGTTACCTTCTTATGCATGCATGAATGCATGATCACATGTACGCTGGAGTATGTTCGTTAAAAAAAATGTTCTGTACGCTAAGCCCCAGTAGCTATAGGTAGCAAGTATACTCATGTACGGCGGACATTATTAGTACACTGCACATTGTACAAGTATTCATGCGCGCTGTTTCTTTGTGCTTTTGATCGTACGTAGTACTACGTATATGTACTTCTGTTGCATTGCGTGGGTGATTGATTGAACTAACTGGATGGATGGGATGCAGATGCACATGTGGGGTCACGGGTCCCAGTACCGCAAGGGCCCGGAGTCGCTGCGGGGCATCCAGCCGACGGCCATGCTGCGGCTGCCGTGCTACTGCTGCTCGCCGGGGTGCCGCAACAACATCGACCACGCGCGTGCCAAGCCGCTCAAGGACTTCCGCACGCTGCAGACGCACTACAAGCGCAAGCACGGGCTCAAGCCCTTCCTCTGCCGCCGCTGCGGCAAGGCCTTCGCCGTCAAGGGCGACTGGCGCACGCACGAGAAGAACTGCGGCAGGCTCTGGTACTGCCTCTGCGGCTCCGAGTTCAAGCACAAGCGCTCGCTCAAGGACCACGCCCGCGCCTTCGGCCATGGCCACGGCTTCGTCGGCGGCGCCGGCGCTGCTGGCTCCGGGTGTGGCGGCGGGGGACTCGACGACGACGATGACGGCGCGGTGTCCGACGTCGAGCACGACGGGGCCACGGCGGCCAGCAGGTTGATGTGACCGATCCATGCAGGCATCTACTATATGGATCGATCGATCGAGCTCTCTACTACTAGCCGGCCGGCCGGCAGGTCGATCTTATATACATACTACAAAGACCGTCCTAGCTAATAAGTACTGCACACGGCTCATCTCTGGCACGAGATGACGAGAAATCAATCACGGGCATGAATGTGTCAACAGCTACCTTGTGAATACGTGATCGATCGATGCACTGTTCAGAAACTTGAGTCATCGATTCACGGCCAGAGGGTACCACTTGATCCTGTCGTCGTCTTGCGTCCATATTTCATTCAGTACAAGAGCTGCATCTTTTTGTGTTAGCTAGATATTGTAACGTAAACGAGCAAGAGACGATGAGTAATTAGCCCTATTTGGATCCACCCAGCTAAAGTTTATCTAGCTAAAATTTCAAAAGTAAACTTTAGCCAGCTAAAAGTTCTCCCAGCTAAACTTTAGCTGGAGTGTTTGGATCCTCCAGCTAATAGACTCATCTAAACTTTAACTGAGTTTAGCTAGGTTGAAACAGCTAAACTTTAGTTGATCTTTTAGCTGGGCCATTTGATCCCTAGCCGCTAAATTTAACCAGCTAAAGTTTAGTTGGTGGATCTAAACAGGCCCTTAATATGCATGAATTTTGTCCAAACGCAACCTCTGTGGCAAGCACGTGTGGTGACCAATGGTGCCTTGAGAAATCAAGTTGATCATGAATGCTTTGGTATATTCTATATATGTGATGAATAATTGATACATGTATTGACAGATTCAATCTTCTAATGGTGCATAGCATGTTGCATGTGTGCAAGATTATGCTTTGGCTAACCGGAAAGTATTGGATAAATATGTCTCTTTAGCTAACGGGAGGTTAACGTTGTTTTTGCCCCTAAGGACATATATCCCATGTGCATGCATTGTTGGATGCACATGTCTCCCCCTCAAGTCAGCAAATAAACACCTCTTCTAGGTTGGCAGCCCTTGGGTGGACTGCGTGTGTTTCTAATACACAGATGAATGACAGTATGACACATCATAACAACTTCCACCTCAAAGATGTTCTAGGGCCTCCTACCCTTCTAACGGGTCCCACTAGCATGGTGGTCAATCGTGGTGAATTTGTCCTCTTCTGGCACAATTGGACCAACCTCAGTCGTGGGTGCTAGCCTTGCAAACCCTCTACTCCCAATACACTAGTCCAAGCATCTCAATGGTCACTGAGTTCACCAAAGGCATTCCGTACCTGCCTCTACAACCTTGCCTTAGTCACTATGCCTATGTGGAGCTTGTCAAGCTACCTCTGCAAGCACCTCAACTCTATGCAGTTTGGGGACTGGCCGAACTCCTGTCGCCTGTTCTGGGTCCCAAATTAGTCTTCAGGGTCGGGGTAGTCTACACTATGCTCATGGCGCTAGCTCCAGCATACCCTTTTCCGAGATCAACTGGGACAGCTATGCCCCCATCAAGGTTCTTGTCTTCTTCTCAGTCTGACGAGGGAGCACCAAGATGTGAGAATTCCTTCACCGTCATGTCACTCTTAGCACGAGGGCATGCCCCTTCTATCATGCAACCAAGAGCATCAAACACCTCTTCTTCACCAGCCCACGAAGTACGGTGTTCTATTGCAAAGTTTGCCTAGACAAAGCGACTTTGGACCTTCACACCCTCAACTCTCATCTGGCCCTTCCCTTTGGCTGCCTGTAACACACCAGCATCCTCCTTGTCCTTTAGGTCATCTGGAAGTGCCACAACCAGATCTTCAATGCTCTCAACCAGACCCCCTCCCCCCTTGGTGGTTATTTCCCTTAAACATGTTGGGCGCCTATCGTGTCTAGAGGTGTGTCGACCCCTCGCCTCTTGTCTTGTGGTGTTTGAACTTTGTTGCTGCAATGTAGGTTTCTTATCCCCTGACTTCATGTATCAGCTTAGGTGGCATTTTACTATGAAAGTTGGGGGTTGATCCCCCCTGGCCCACCCTAGTTGCCGCCTCAAATGAAAAGGGGAGAGACTTGGGGATTGGTGCACTGAGTTAGTGAGTGATCCACATCACTCATACGAAGAGCTCACAATAGAGGTTTAACAATCAAGATATGATATTGAAAATGCAGCCAATAGTTAGTACAGGTTTAATAATGAAGGTGTGGAAATGCATCAACATAATTATAAAAAAAGTTCTTTATATTCTTTTTATAAACACATTAGTGTATTATCTACCCCTCCCATAATGTGAAGTTAAACCCAAAAGAAATAAAACCTCATTTTTATGAGGGGCAAACTGACCCAATTTAGTATTTTGGGGGAGTAAAACAAGTTTAGATTTTGTAACTAAGGCAACCACGTGACTTATTAAGGGCAGTAGAACAGATTTTTATAATATCATTGCCTAGCGATTACTTCTCCAGTTTCTCCTTGGACGACAGTAGAGGAATTTTTGAGCCATGCAAATGGAAAAATTCACTGTGCATGCTTCCTAGATCCTAACATGGCACTCTGCCCTGCATATAGATCGGGCTATATCTGACATGACAATTTGCATTGATATATGGCTCAAAATACGTCACTATTATGTTTCAGGTCCTGTATGGTATGGGGGTTGTAGCAGTTATGGAGTCACGTTCCGACTTCTGAGTGCTGCAACCATCCCAGCCTGCTCGCGGAAGGGCTGACTGTGAGCCGTGTTTGCATAGCCGTTTGCATACCCCAGAAAAAGGAAAAGGGCGCAGCCGCATCAGACCCTGGAGCCGGCAGAGACACAAGCTTCCCAGTTTAGTTCCAAATTTTTTTTGGCAAAATAGGCACGGTAGTATTTTCGTTGTTATTTAACAAATAGTGTCCAATCATGGTCTAATTAGGCTTAAAAGATTCGTCTCGTAGATTTCGTTTAAAGTGTGTAATTAGTTTTATTTTTTATTTATATTTAATGCTTCATGCATACGTCTAAAAATTCGATGTGACGGAGAATGTGAAAAATTTTGTAAAATTTTTAGGGACGCACACACCGAGACACGCATACACAGCTTGCTGTCGAGTTTGGAGACGCCGGATCAAAAATCAGATGGATCTTCTTTTCACGAGATCGAGATCGAGCAGGAGACGGATCGACGGAGGATCAACTTTTTGGCTCACCTGTGTGAGGCTCACGGAATGGCCGACAAAAAATATGTGTAGGCAGTCCTGATGGATGGAACGTCAGATTCGGATGCGCGCGCACATACCATAGCATGTGATGTTATGTTGGTGTCAAATGATGAGCTCTCGTCGCGTCTCCTGGGCCGAAAGGGAAAGCTGCACCTGCACTTGCACTGGAGGGAATCAAACGGGCCCCCCGACCTCTCATCACTCTAGGAGCTGTGCATCCGCGAATCGATCGAGACGAAGCGAGTTCTTGATCGAAATATTTTATGAAAGGCTACGGTAGCATTTTCATTGTTATTTGGTAATGAGTGTCCAATCATGTCTAATTAGGTTTAAAAGATTCGTCTCGTAAATTTTGTCTAAACTATATAATTAATTTTATTTTTTATCTATATTTAATACTCTATATATGTGTCAAAGATTTAATGCGACGGAACTGTTATTTTGTAAAATATTTTTGAACGGCCATCTGCGAACACTGAACACGGCCCCCGGCCCCCGGGGTTGCATTGACGCGGCGTGCAAGGGAAGGGGAGGACGGAGGGAAGCAGCGTGCCGGAGACTGCACTCTTTCTTCAGCAGCCTTCCATCTTTTCAGTTTGTCAGATACAGTATATACCTGAATGCATCTAAGGCCTTGTTTAGATGACATCAAAATTCCAAGTTTTTTCACTCTCTCTCCATCACATCAATTTTTAGCCGCTTGCATGTAGTATTAAATGTAGGTAAAAAAAATAACTAATTACACAGTTTAGTTGGAAATCACGAGATGAATCTTTTGAGCCTAGTTGGTCCACGATTGAACAATATTTGTCAAATAAGACGAAATGGTACTATTCATCGGGTTGAAATTTTTTTAGCATCTAAACGAGGCCTAAGTTGAAATTTTTTCACTCTCCATCACATCAATCTTTGGATCCATACATGAAGTAGTAAATGTAGGTAAAAAAATAATTAATTATACAGTTTAGTTGAAAATCACAAGATGAATCTTTTGAGCCTAGTTGATCCACGATTGGACAATATTTGCCAAATAAGGTACCGTTTAGATGCCAAAAATTTTGCCAAATTTTTCAAATTCCCCGTCACATCAAATCTTTAGACGCATGCATGAAACATTAAATATAGATAAAAAATAAAACTAATTACACAGTTTAGACGAAATGGACGAGACAAATCTTTTAAGCCTAATTAGACCATGATTGGACACTAATTACCAAATAACAACGAAACTGGTACAGTTACGTTTCGCCAAAAATTTTACCAACTAAACAGGCTCTAAGACGAAAGTGATACTATTCATCGGTTTGAATTTTTTTTCAATCTAAACGCGGTTTACTTTGCCATGTAACGTCTCGTCACTCGCTGCCCTACCAACTTCAGCCTTTGTCGTCAAAAGTTTTTTGACACGCTGGTGCGCCAAAGTACGTTCGAACTGCAGGTCAGTGCATCTCCTTTTTTTCCCCCTCAAATAAAAACTCAGCAACACTGCATTTTCGATCAAAAAAATAAGTAAAATACTCCCTACATATAAAAAAATAGTAAAACTCACGTTTCAACCCGTCAATCAATCCCAAGTTTACTCATTTATATTAATAATACTGATATTATTATTTTATTTAATCATGGAATATATTTTCACAATAAACCTATATGTAGAATGTTGATTTTGTTTTCTATAAAACTAATCAAAATGTTGATAATGATTGACTCCTCAAAAACGATATTAATATTCTTTTTTTGACAAAGTGAGTAAGAATATTCTCTTTAAAAAAAGTGAGTAAGAATATTTGGATCCAATCAACTACTCCCTCCGTCCTTTAATATAGTGCATTCTACCATTCAAAATTTATCATCAAATGTAATGCATTCTAGAGGACAAAAACCAAATTTATATTAAATACTTTCCATTTATCAACAAATCCTCATTAATCACGTTGATGATAGCATCTGATTAGAAAATAAAATGAGGGCACATGTGTATTTTATGCTCTCTCTTAATTTGTCTTAAAATTCCTAGAATGTACTATATTATAGGACAGATGGAGTAGGTAATAGTTAGCCACTAGATACGGAAAGTCAGCATGTTATTATGTAAGCCTTGTGTGGATTCTCCTACTATTCGTAGCTGCATTTAGTTAGGGAAAGATAGCTAATAGCATTGTAAATTTTTACTTGAGCTATTAGCTAATTGTTTGGTACACTATAGTTAATTTGAGATCCTAACTATTAGCTGCCTAGATCCAAAATACCTTCTAAGTACGGCCTTCGTTTTAAAAACTTTATATCGTTTGAGATATGCAATCACAAATTGTTTTGAAGTTATGAGTTTTATTGTGTTATATATCATGAGAGGCTATACAATTCTTGTGAAAACATACTTGTTTGTAATAGAGTTATTTTGAGTTAAATGCATGAGCAGTTTTTGAACTTGTCAAGGGTGACATTTAGACTAGTCTCGGTGGTGGTTTCACAAGAGTTTCATTCTCATTTAAATCCATGACAGATCAACAGATTTGCTTAATTGGCATGGTATTTATGAGGAAAGAGAGAAATAGTTTCATCATTAAGATGAAACCCACCATCACATTTACCAACACAATGAAACCTCCACTGATACCGATTTGTTTTATTCTCACATGCTCTCAATGATCTTCTCTGCGAGATAAGTAAAGAATTGTATGCAGTTGCAAGACTATATATTTCATATGCCACATTTAATTATAGCACCATATAACAATTAATAAGTGACGTGGCTAGCCCGTGAAACTGTGTATTGATTGAGGTGGACTATTTCATTGACTTGTAAAAGTTAACGTAGCATTATTGGTAACTGTGTATTAAAGCTCTGCATTGAGATTTGCCTTAGATCCACACGAAAACACATTTCTGGGTGTCTAAACTTGTTAATGGGTGCACCGCATGACCGTTCTTAACCATATTGACCACATGTGATGCACCACTTAACAACTTTAGGGACATAAGAATGTGTTTTCAAAGTTTGTAAACCTAAGTAACATCCCTTGACAAATCCAGAGGATGCTCATGCATTTAACTCATATTTTTTATTGCCCACAGTAGCAAACTAGAGTAAACCAAGAAAGTCTGTTTGGTTGGCAACCAGACCTCGCGACACCACGCCCTAGGTTTCACGCCAGAATAAGTTAGGCCGTGTTTAGTTCAGCCGATTTGGTGGTGGCTGTATTACTGTGTAATACTGTAGCGCACTGTAGCATTCGTTTGTATTTGGTAAAAATTGTCCAAACTTTGACTAATTAGGCTCAAAATGTTCGTCTCGCAAAGTACAACAAAACTGTGCAATTAGTTTTTAATTTCATCTACATTTAGTACTCCATGCATGTGCCGGCATTTTGATGTGATGGGGAATCTTCTTTTTGCATAGTAGAATTTAGAAGAAAATTTGGGATCTAAACGTGGCCTTAGTACGTAATGGTTTGGTTGGTTCCTCCATTTGCGGCGTCTCCAGAATTGCATGCATGCGCCCAGTTCATTTTTGCGTCCGCAGTTCACCAATTGTTTGGCAAGCAGAACCTCCGCCTGACTTTTGGCGTGGCCACAGGTTGCGGTGACAAGCCAAACAGGCTCTTAACTTCCACCATTTAATTGCAAACGGAGCAGAGCTCAACTCACTAGCTTCATTGTGGTGGAATTTGTTTGCCTAGGTCTAAATTCTAGACTTGACATAGGTGCTTATATTTTTTTTAATTTATTTTAAAATTTAGTGGGGTGATATAAACGTCTATGTATGTGTACTGTATAATTTTAAAAAGCATTGTAAACCGGTACGCTTCAGAGAAACTAAATACGGCAGCACTAGCGCCCGGACGTCTGGACGCCCGCAGCTGCTCCAGCCCATCCGCTTGAATTCGCGCACCACACGCACTAGCTCCGTTTTCCACGCTCGCATTTGAACCATCCGCTTTAGGTCCGCTGCCCACGCTGCTCGGATGACTCGCGCCCACCTCTTCCACACCGGCGCGGTGCCCGTTTCTTTTAGGCCACCCGGAAGACTTGTCCCCGTCTCTTCCACAAGTGCACTGCGCAGCCTGTGCCTCCTTCCGACACCACCGGCGGCGGCCTACACCTCCTCCACGCGTCGGCGGGCGCGGCTTGGCCCTGCCCACGCTCATGGACACCATCGTCGGCAGTCTGCTCTTGCAACATGAAACACTCGAATGCAACATACATTGAAACAGATGAAACATTTGGGACATACGTTTGCAACATGTGTATGAAACATATGCAACATCCAGATAAAACAATTGTAACATTAAAAAACACTTACTGCAACATAAGACAGAAACAACTGAAACATTTAGAACATAGTGTTGCAACATATGTGTGAAAACATATGCAATATCCAGATAAAACAGATTGTCACATACATCTAGAAACAGATGAAATATTTTTAAACAAACACTTGCAACATGCTTCTAAAACACGTGCAACATGTACAATATCCTCTGATCTACTTTTGCAACATCCATAAGAAACAACTGTAACATACCTTTGAAATGACAAAACACCTGAAAGATACATTTGCAATATAGGGAGGGAAAGCCTGGGCCGGTCGACTCCAGCCGTCGGGGTCGGAGCCGGCGGCGGCACGCGAGCACCGCCACCACCAGCGCCACCAGTACCGGGCTTGGCTCGGCGACGACGGTGGGGGACAGGGGCGAGGAGCGCCATGACTGCCGGGATGGGGGAGCTTGGTCGCCGGGGTGAGAGAGGGTGCCGCCGGGGGTGGAGAGGGCACCGTACCGAGGTGGAGGAGAGCCGCCTACTCCCCTGCAACATCGCCGCGCCACCTCCATGGATCTCGTCAGGGTGGAGGAGAGGGCCGCGGATCTGCGGGCGAAATGGGCCCCCAGTGGGGAAGGGCATCGGGCGTTGGTGCGCTACGGCAGGGGATGAGGAGCGCGAAAGGGGTAAGGGCGGGAGCGGAGGTGAGGTGAGCGAGGCGTGCGGGAGTTGATTTTGTTAGGCGAGGCATGTTTTTTTAGATGAGTGGCGCATGCGGCAGTGAGTGGAACGAGGCCTCGGACTTTTCCGGACGTATTAATGGTAGCATTACTGAACTAAATAGTATTATAGAATGAGAAATTAATGACGAGTGACTTTGTTTGCTTAGAAGTAATTTGAAAAGACCACCAACACATGGATATTGTTGTATGAAAATGTGGATGGAATGGATCGAATGAATGACCGTGTATTAATCTGATGAATAGTGATGTATATATACAAGCCAATGGATGTCCAATGGCCAAAGGATGCCTATTGGTGCCGAAGGGGCCTAAACGGTTGTATATGCTAGAATCGTCATGAGCAGTTGCTAATGATGGGAATTACAATAATTGATCAGTAATTAATTAATCCTAATTAATCTCAACACTCCCCCTTGATCAATTTGATCTTGTGTAGGCACCTTTGCTTGTTCATCAGAAAATGTCTTGAAGCTTTGGAAAACCCTGTGGGAAAAAACCAAAGTATATCGATATACCAGGTAAAACTCCTTAAAACCCAGTGGGAAAAATAAGGAGAAACACCATGATATATATATATAACTCTCAATGTTAATAGACTCTTGAGTATTCCAAGATATAGTCTAAAACAATTTGATCAAAGATCAATATGTCATAATTATCTTCGAAAAAAACTCTATGAAGAAAATAGATAATATGACATTTATTATGTGTTACTATTACCTCATTAAAAACTTTATGTGAGAAAACTCTAAAGGAGTAAAACTCATATAAAAGAAAAGAGTATAATGTAAAGTTGGAATAGGTTATGTTTAGAGAGTTTCTCCCCCTGATTCTTGCAAGTCTCTAAGTCTTCTCATACCAATACCATCAACACATTTACGAAATGCGGAATATGGTAGAGATTTTGTGAATAAATCTGCTAGATTATCACACGACTTAGTTTGCAAGATTTCTATTTCTCCATTCTTTTGGAGCTCATGAGGGTAAAATAACTTAGGAATAATATGCTTGGTCATATTACTCTTAATATAACCTGATTCCATTTGAGTAACACATGCCGAATTATCTTCAAAGATAATCGTAGGTGTATTAAGTACACCAATACCACATGATTGTACTATGTGGTTTACCATTCTGCGAAGCCATACGCATTCACGTGATACTTCATATAAAGCTATTATTTCAGAATGGTTGGTAGATGTAGATACTAAAGTCTGCTTTGAAGATTTCCAAGATATTGCTGTTCCACTTTGCAAGAAAACAAAACCTGTTTGTGATCTGCCATTGTGGGGATCTGATAAATAACCAGCATCTGTATATCCTAACAAAATTGGATCTTGATTTCTGCTATAGAATAATCCAAAATCTCTAGTGCCATTGAGGTATCTCAATACCGTTTTAATTCCTACCCAATGTCGTTTGGTAGGTTTAGCACTATGTCTTGCTAGCAAATTTACTGCAAATGCAATATCTGGCCGAGTGCTATTAGCAAGATACATTAGTGCTCCAATGGCACTTAGGTAAGGGACTTGAGGCCCCAATATCTCTTCGCCTTCATCCGATGGTCTAAAAGGATCCTTCTCAATGTCTATGGATCTTACTACCATCGGAGTTTTTGTTGGATATGACTTGTCCATATTGAATTTCTCCAATACCTTTTGGACATAGGTAGCTTGGTATATAAATATACCTGAGTGAAAGTGCTCAAGTTGTAAACCTAAGCAATATTTGGTTTGACCCAAATCTTTCATCTCAAACTCCGTCTTTAAATGATGACGTGCTTCATTGATATCAGGTTCATTGCCGATGATGTTAAGATCATCAACGTACACTGATATGATACAAAATCCTGTTGACGATTTCTTAATGAAGACGCAAGGACAGTCATCATTATTTGTGTATCCCTTTTGTTTAAGGAATTCACTTAACCGATTGTACCACATTCGGCCCGACTGTTTCAAGCCGTATAACGACTTTTGCAACTTAACGCAATACATGTTGCGATTTGCCTTAGGATTCGGTATACTGATTCCATCAGGAACTTTCATGTATATCTTAGAATCCAATGACCCATATAAGTATGCGGTCACTACGTCCATCAACTGCATAGATAGACGATTTTGTACTGCCAACGATATTAAGTATCGGAACGTTATACCGCTCATTACTGGAGAGTAAGTTTCGTTAAAATCAACGCCAGGTCTTTGCGTAAAACCTTGTGCCACTAGCCTTGCTTTATATCTCACCACTTCGTTATTTTCATTCCTTTTACGGACGAAAACCCACTTGTACCCCACAGGGAAGATACCAGGAGGTGTTGGCATTACAGCCGAAAACACCTTCCTTTTATTAAGCGAGGCAATCTCTGTTTCAATTGCAACCTTCCACTTATCCCAGTCTGAGCGCTTCTTGCACTCAGTCATTGACTTGGGATCCGAATCGGTTAGAAGGATGTTTGCAATTTCTTCAGAGAAATATGTGTCGACTATTATGGACTTACGATTATAAGACTCTCCAGTCTTAGCGAAATTTATAGAAATTTCGTCTACCCTTAAAGATTCATCATGATTTTCCGAAACAATGGATCTAGGGTTTTCCGATATTCCAGCCTCAGCATTTATGCGCATAACTGAGCTGGATTGTGGATTACTTTTATCCACCGGACAATGTATGTCCTCTAGGTGTCTTTCAACCAAAGGTTGAGTTGCATTTACAGTCTTCTTTTGCTTGCCAGCAATCACATCTTGCATCTTGGAAGTGTTCCTCCCCCTCTTTTTACCAATAGGGGGTTGAGTGGTTTTATTAGGTACCTCCACTCGTTCAGGCACATTCCTTGCAGGATGGAGAGACTTTGTGACACCTTTATAATCAGAGAAAGCGTCTGGCAGATTGTTTGCAATATTTTGCAAATCAATGATTCTTTGAACTTGTAGTTCAGTTTCTGTAGTACGTGGATCAGTAAATGAAATGTCTTCTGCATTCCAATTAACTTCCTGGCATTCATTTTGGTACAATTCTCCCCCTAATGCCGGGAAATGATCCTCATTAAAAATACAATCAGCGAACCGGGCAGTAAATAGATCTCCCGTAAGAGGTTCTAAATACTTAATAATAGACGGAGATGTGTATCCAACATAGATCCCTAGTTTCCTGTGAGGACCCATCGAAGTTCGCTTAGGTGGTGAGATAGGTACGTATACAGCGCACCCAAACTTACGCAAATGGGAAATACTCGGAGGATTCCCACGTACTAGTTGCAATGGGGAGGTCTCGTGATATGCAGTTGGTCGTAGTTGGATTAGGTCAGCAGCGTGCAGAACTGCATGACCCCAACACGACGTAGGCAATTTGCAATTTGTCAACATAGGTCTTGCAATGAGCTTGATTCTTTTAATCAACGATTCAGCCAAACCATTTTGTGTATGTACATAAGGGACTGAATGCTGAACCTGAATTCCCAATGCCATACAATAATCGTTAAAAGTACGGGATGAGAATTCAGCGGCATTGTCCATCCGGATTGATTGAATCCGATGTTCCGGATAGTGTGCCTTCAACTTAATAAGTTGGGCCATTATTTTGGCAAAAGCATGGTTTCGTGTCGACAAAAGGGACACGTGAGACCATCTAGTAGATGCGTCTATCAAAACCATGAAGTACCGGAATGGTCCCGATAATGGTTGAATCGGACCACAAATATCGCCTTGAATCCTTTCAAGGAATTTAAGTGGTTCATCTTGAATTTTAAGATATGATGGTCTTAAAATTAATTTCCCTGTTGCACAAGCAGTGCAACAAAAATCTTTATTTTGGGGAAATTTAGCGTTTTCCATATCATGACCTATGGAATTGCCGATAATTTTCCTCATCATCCCTATTCCAGGGTGCCCAAGTCGATCATGCCAGTTTCGGAATGTATCGACATCTTGGAAAATTATCTTATAAGCAACATGTGCTATGGGCTTGATGTATGTATAGTACAATCCAGTTTGGAGTGAAGAAATCTTTTCACAGATTTGTTTGCCATATCCAGTAAGTTTGGTAAAGAGAAGAAATTCCTCTTTATTATCCATATGTGTCTCCACATGGAGACCGTTCTTACGGACGTCTCTAAAACTTAGAAGGGTACGAGTAGAGTCAGGATACAACAATGCATCCTCTATCGTAATTTGCGTACCCATGGGGAGAGTAATAATGGCTCGTCCTGAGCCAACTATTAACGCATCTCGACCCGCAATGGTCATAATATTTCCTTCTCTTTTCTTAAGAGTCTGGAAATATTTTATTTCTCTAAGTATAGAGTTTGTGGTACATAAGTCCACAAGGCATAATTCTTCCTCCTTTGGATTGAGGTCAACAGACATCTATATAAAAATGAATGTAAAATAAATATTCAAATTTAACACATAGAACGTATACATATAATATATTAATTATCAATACAAGAGTATGATATTACAAAATCTATGAGTTCTATAATATAAACAATACAACTTATATACACACTAATTAATACAATCCAAACTACTATAAGGATGTATAACGTATATTATTATTACAACAATAGTCTATAGTGATATCAATGTTTTGACCGAGATTATTCGAAATCTCCAACATGTCTCCAGAACTGAAATCTATGAGCATGTTGTCCGACGATGGAAGGTCTTTTTCGAAGTTTAGAGGTTTTTTGTTCACTTGTTCTTTAGGGGCTTGATTAGAACAACCCTCTTCCACAACAGCCTTAGATACAAGATTGAAGTGTGTCTCATATCTTGTGTCTCCTGCTGGCTTAGCCTCTTTCAAAGACTTTTGGTACAAAGCTACCAAATGCTTAGGTGTACGGCAATTCTTGGCAAAATGCGTGAAATCCCCACATCTATGACACTTGTTGTCATTTTTGGGTTTCACATTTTCCTTCTTCCTCTTATTTGAATTAGGTCTTTGTCTTTTATTGTGTTTGCGTTTACCAGTTCTGTTCTTTGGATCAGATCCATTGAACTTATTCTTATTCCTAGGCTGTTTCTGTACATTGTGAACCTCGGGCAAAGGCGCCGAACCAACAGGACGCTTATGATGATTTTTCATAAGAACTTCATCATGTTTTTCTGTCTGAGACAATGTATGAATAAGCTGGGAATATTGTTGGTAATTATGAGCCCTGTATTGCTGCTGCAATACTCTATCAGATGGGAGCATAGTAGAGAGTGTTTTCTCTATCTTGTCTGCATCTGATGGTTCTTTCTCGCAGAACTTCAATTTAGAACAAATTCTATGAACAGCATGATTATAGTCTGCCACAGATTTAAAATCTTGGAGACGTAAGTGATTCCATTCATAATTGGCCTCTGGCCAAATTAATTCCTTTTGCTGTTCATATCGCTCTTTTAGAGCGACCCATAATTCTCGAGGATTTTCAATCATAAGGTATTCAGATTTAAGGTCCTTATGAATGTAAAACCGTAATAAAGCTAGAGCAGTAAATGTATGCTTCTCTTGTATGGCGGCCCCTTGTTGGGGTTCCTGAATTGTAGCCAAAAGACTACGAGAGGCAAGCGCTATTTTGATATCAGACGCCCAAGTAGGGTAATTGGTACCGTCTAACGCGAGTTCCTCGAACTCCTTAGTAGCCATGATCCTACGTGGATAACCATGGATGAATTAATTTACCGTTTGGTAAATTAAAATCAACGTGGTAATGTTGTAATATTAAATGCAATATTCTTTATATTTATATCTTATTATAGTTTTGGATTGTTGTAGGTAATCACAAATTGTGTAGACCATACACTAAATCATCATAAGTTTTGATATACACAAGACAGATAGTCTCTATATCATAGATAAAGAGTAGATCTTTATAGTAGGCAAATATATTGCTGCCTAAGCACGGTCTCTGGGCAGGATAATTCACAAAGAATTAAACGCAGCCTTTGCTTAGGACTCTACTATCTTGTGTATTAGCAAAATAATATGATGAAGATTACAATCCAAAACCTTTATTTTGGGTTAAAACACGGTGTAGGTAGTCATCAAGTTTCAAAGAAACAAGATGTAGACCTCTTAGTAACAGGTGATTTGATCACTGCTATGGTACGGTCTCAGGGCAGGATAATCCACAAGTGGATTAAACGCAGCCAATACCATAGACTCCATTACCTTGTGTTAATTATCTAAAATAAACAAGATATTTATATTGCAATGTGAATTCTATAGATGGCATAGTTAAATTGCAACTAAGTCGACTAGCAATTTTAACTTGTATGTGATGCAAAATTGTGGTTTGGGGCACCAACAAACCCAATGCTATCATAAAATAACAAGTATAACTTTTATGTTGATGCAAATTAGAGGGTTTGTGTGCATCAACATAGCCCAAAACAATTATCAAAGTCACAAAATGTAACATGTATGATAGAATCACATGGCATTGTATAATAATATAATCAAACCACAAATTATATTTACAATGACAATATCCAGCAGGTACAGGGCAATAACAATTAATATAAATAACAGATGTTCTTGCAGAAATCAAACTAGCAAAACATATGCTAATTAACTTATACTACTGCTGACTGAAAATAGAAATAATAAAAGAAAGAAGAAAAAAGAAAAAAAATGTAATGCAAGCCAGCCGGTGGCGGCCCAGTGGCCGGCCAGGCGCGGCCCAACGGCCAAGCCAGGCGCGCGGCCCAGCGGCCAAGCCAGGCGCGCGGCCCAGCCACCACCAAGGCCCACCGCGGCTATATAAAGCCGGCGGTTAGGTTTTCAACCCTAACCGCCCAGCCCCACAGCCCAGCCGCCGCCGCGTTAACTTCCGCCGCCGTCGCCGCCGCTTTGCTTGCTCTGTGATCGATGCTGTCGAGGCCTCCGATTTCCCCATCCCCTCCTCTTTCCCCCTCCCCTCCTCTCCTCTCATGGCCGGTTCCCCGGCCATGGAGGCTGACCGGCAGGGCGGCGCCTCCTTATCCCGGCGAACCAGGGACGTCGGAGCCACCCCCACCGGCCCTCCCAAAACGGCTCAGCGGCGGGGAACCGCCTCCCCCTCGTGCGAGGAAGAAGCGAAGCCCGCGCCAAGAGCAGTTCCGGGCGGGAGGATGGAGCGGCGGGTGATGTCGGCATAGGAGCGGCCTCCGGGCGGTGGAAGGAGCGGCGGGAGAGGAACGTCGACGTCGTAGGCGAAGCCTGGGGGGCAAGCCTCAGCGCCGATGTTGCTCGTGGGAAGCGGAGGAGCACTCTGGCGTGCGGCCAGAGGAGCAGCGCCTCCGATCCTCGGCATGGTGAGCGCAGGCGACGGCGGTGGAGGTGGGACCGGCCTCAGCATCATCAGCGGCGTCTCCGGTGGCGGCCTCGTGCGCCTGACGAACATGGCCGGGCCATGGGTCGGGCAAACACCAGGGGCGAACTCCAGCCTCGACGAACGAGGCACCGGACGCGGCGACGAGCGGATCTCCAGGCGCGGCGACGACGAGCGACCACCACTGCTCCGACGAGGAGGGATGCGGTGGGCGTGAATGTCCCGAAGGACACGGCGTACGGCGCCCTGGAGGAGGAAACGCTGGAGGCCGCCGGGGTGGTTGGTGCTGCGGTGGATGACGCCCTCGACGGCGTCCGTGATGGAGTCCACCATGGCGTTCATGGAAGGAGTAGCGGACGACATTTTCTACCTTGGGCTGTCGTGCAGCAACTCCGGCGAAGTCCTTTCGTCTGGCCTTCTTCTTCAGCGGTGCAGAGCGTGCGTGATAACGTGTTGTATGAAAATGTGGATGGAATGGATCGAATGAATGACCGTGTATTAATCTGATGAATAGTGATGTATATATACAAGCCAATGGATGTCCAATGGCCAAAGGATGCCTATTGGTGCCGAAGGGGCCTAAACGGTTGTATATGCTAGAATCGTCATGAGCAGTTGCTAATGATGGGAATTACAATAATTGATCAGTAATTAATTAATCCTAATTAATCTCAACAGATATCAACCCGTTTTACCTTAATTCTGGCTAGGCGATATTCAGATAATATAGTACCAAACAACTCTAAATTATTTTGTGGCTAATCGCCGGCAGTCAACGCAGGTACCTGGACCTTGTTGAGCTCTCATTCAGGCTTTGCTTTCGGCCCAATCGAGGATAACAGGCCCAAAAGCCCAGATGACGTTTCCATATCATCGGGATGCCGCGGCCGGGCACCATTCCGTCTGTGTCACACACATCCCCCACGCAATGGCGTCCTCTCCTCTCGCACCCACCCGGACCTTCTCGCCCCTAGTGCCCAAGCTGCCCCTTCCGTCGCCCTCATCCCCGTGTAGCTCTCCTCATCGCAGTGCACGGTGGCCGCGCTTGGCGCGAGCCAGAGCGACTCCGGGCAGCAGCTCGACCGCGGCTGCGACGGAGGAGCAGAAGGAGCGGAAGAGGTGCCTCAGATGCGGCGGTGTTTACCGAGACGAGGAGAACCACCCGACCGCCTGCGCCTTCCATGGCCACGTCACAGGTATTATCCTCTCATCTTCTGTGCTCCAGCCTACGGTGGGCTGTCCATCCACGTTTTGCTAACGAAAAAGTACATATCCCACTTCCGAGAAAGTTCGCTTTTCCTGTTTGAACTTTAAAACTGTGCAAAACATCTTTCTTAACTTTTAACTTTAAAACTAGGCAAAAACATGTCCTCAACTTCTAAAACCGTCCTAGCTCTGTTATAAGCAGTTTTGAAGGTGGTTTTATTTTTTTATTTTTTATTTATTTTGGTTAAATCTTAAAAAAATCATAGCATAGAAAACTAATAAAATAGAAAATCTAATTTTGTTGGACTCCACATGAGTAGATCTACACATCGTATATATAATATGGTACGCTTTAGTACAAAGTTTTTGCTGTAACTTTATATCTATGTTTTTCTGTAATTAATTGGAATAATTCATAGCTGCAGTTTCTAATGTTTAATTGTGATGAAATTTTTATGGTAGACTAATTATTGTATGATTGAACTGTAGTAAAAATTATATACTAAATTGAGAGAGGTGTTTTGCCCGTTTTGAAGTTTAAAGATGAAAAGCGAATTTTCACGAAAGTTGAGAAGGTAACGTGAACTTTTTCTTTTTTTTTTGCTAAGTATCTAGATTTACCCATCGTAGCTATTTTGTTTGGGCTTTATTTATACTTATTATTTTATAGGCCCACATGTCTACCCACGACTAATGTAGCTGGAGGCCCATAAAAACCCATATATGGGCCACAATGTTGAGGCCCGTTATCTGAGCTTATGTGTAAACCTTGCCGTGTGCACCGCAGGCGAGAAGGGGCTCTTCTCCATGTCGCCGCCGCACCAGGGCATCGACGGCGAGTGGAGCGACAAGAGCGGGATCATCGTGTACCGCTGGAACGACGAGGGGAGCCGGCCCAACACCGGCCGCGCCAACTGGAAGAAGCGTTGGAGCTGCTGCCAGGAGCGCGAGGAGGACGCGCCGCCGTGCCAGCGCGGGTGGCACGTCTCCTACGACGACGGCTACACCCTCTTCTAAGTCTCTACAGACCCCTGGGGAGCACCATATTGCTCTTGGAGCTGTGCCAATAAAATCTTGTACCAATAAGATGACAGACTTCTTTGATGTCTATCACTTGGAGTACAGTAGTACAAAAGACAAGCATCTAGGTGAACTGATGATGTTGGTTGCCTCGACGCCGGGCTGCGATTTCTGCTTTGCTCGCCATGGCCGAATGAAAGCATGTCCTAGGCCCAAGGCCCAGGTTCGACAGCAAAGCACGGTTGAAAAAAAATATATAATAACGAGGGTTTAATTCCCCGCGCCACGCGAATATTCCTCTCCTCTTCTCCATCTCTCGACGCCCCACGCTGACGCCTGACGCTGCGTGGCTCCAAGGTCCTCGCGTCCATCCCGCTCCACCCCTTCGCTGGCTGACAGAGAACCGAGCGCTCCCCCTCCGACCTTGCTCGCCGCGCGAGCACGCACGCTACCATGGTGGTCTCCTACACACAGGAGCACGTGTGCCGCCACCCTTGGCACCGGGTCACCGCCGCGGCGTGGCGCAAGTTCACGGACCCGGCGGCGCGCGCCGCCTCCGGGGCGCTCTCCCACATCCTCGACGTCCACACGCTGTCCCGCGACGTCGACGCGGGGTCGGGCCGGCTCCGCGCCGTGCGCGCCATCGCAGGGCGGACGCCGCCGCTCCCGTTCCTGCTCCGCGGCATAGCGGGGGGAGCGGCCGGTGACGTGGTGGTGCTCTGTGTTGAGCGCACGGACGTGGACGCGCCCGCGCGCGACATGCGGGTGGCCTCCCGCAACGCCACGCTCCGGGGGCTCGTGGACGTGCAGGAGCGGTGCAGCTACGAGCCCCACCCGGCGCGGCCTGACGAGTGGACGCTGTTCCGGCAGGAGACACCATCCGGTGCGCGCCGCTGGCGGCCGTGGCGACCAAGGTGGCTGAGCTCGTGGAGCGCCGCTGCGCGGAGAGGTTCACGCAGAACGCGGACAGAGGGAAGGAGGTCGTGGAGAGGATCTGTGAGGACCTTGCAGCGGAGCAGGACTCGCTCACCCACTGAGGTACAAGCGGAACGGTGACCAAGCGTGGTGTTTTTGCCAATGCTGATGCTTGACAGTGCTTTGCTGTGTGCAGAGGCTTTGGTGATGTGTGTGTGTGTGTGAATAAAAGGTGAAAAGAGTCCGAATTTTCCCTGTTTAAACCAAAGGCTCGTGTCCTACTGCCGTGTAGTATGTGGATAGTGCAAGCACATGTGGCAAGGTGCCCTTTTGAATGTTTCTAGCACGAGATTTTGTGCAAAGTTATGAAGCAAAAATGCACAATTCTGAATCGAATTCTGATTTTTTGAACCAGAAAAAAGGAATCTATCTACGTGTTGCCGCATGCCCTGCGCAGGACAGACAAAGCAGAAGGCTGAAAATCAAGTACTGAACTTTAGGTATGGATCCACTTCACAATCCGCATGACTCAGACGAAATTGAAGAGAAAACGAAAGCAAGGGCAGCAGCATCAAAACCGGAAGGTCCCGTTTGAAATGCGGTAATTTTACAGGTATCGTAAAGGTTTGACAGTAATCAGATCAATTTCATCGAAAAACGCAATTCGGGGAATTTCCTCACATTCCAATGGGCCCGAAAAATCTGAACTGATGCCCTGACCTTAAGCCATTTCTTTTGTCAGTGTCTCTAAGCCTGACCACTGTACCCTACACTTTGTTATCTAAAAACAGCATGTACACATCGAGCATCCTGTGCGCCAGAAAGCAGAAAGTAGCTGTCGCCGTGAGGGGTTCAGTTCGTGATTCCAGGTATCCAGAATAGATATCTGCTATCCTGTGTGGCAAAACCATCTCCCTCATCTGCTGGTGGCTTGCACATGTACAACTTGGCAATGTGTCACATAGTGCTACCAATCGAGATAATGTCTTGCCGGATATGGCCTTCGTTCTCATCCTCCCAAGCTGAGGATCGTTTGCCGTTTGCCGATAGAGACGACTCAAAGAGAGAAAAGCACTCTATCCAACTAGCTAGCTATCTAGCTGCTGCTCTTGAGCTATCAGATCACTGAAGCTGCAGTGCTCGATCTCCACCCTTCCGATGGATCACGATGCAAGCGGGCCGGTCTACAAAGGTCCTGCAAGCCGCCGCACTGGCCACAACGCGTGCTTGCAGACTTTGCGGGCGTCCACAGCTGAAGCGTGTTGGGCGCAAAACACCCAGTGGCCTTGGCGGTGAAACCTGCTAGGCCTAGCAGGACCCGCAAGTATGAAAATAAAATTCAGTGAGCAAATCTGAAGGGAGAGAAGGCAGAGATGGATTGGGATCGAGAAATAGTGCCATACACCAGAGTCGTGACACCGATTTCCACAGATGAACTGAACATGAACATAAACATGCATGCAGCAGGGAGCAGGCTAAAAGGAGCCGCCGCCGTAAACCCATAGAAGAAACAGAAAGCGTAATTTATATATGTACATATAATCGCATTTTTACATATTATACTAGAGTGTGGTTGCTTCACCTAATTAATAGGAGTGCATAGACGACATACGTGTGCGATGAGCACGTTATCTAGGGATGAGACATGGCTGCAGCCTTGCAGCTCGTAGCGTCAGAGGCGGCGGCGTGGGAGTGGGACTGCGGCTGTGGGCTGGACAAGACAGCCTCCCACACGTCGCCGAACGCCGCCACGATGTTGCGGCAGTGGCGCCAGTCGGTGAGCGCCACTGCGCCAGGAAGCAGCGGAGCAAGTGCTCGATGCCATCGGTGATGTAGATGCCGCAGCCAACGACCATGTCCGCCATGGACAGCCGGAAGTCCGCGCGGGGGTCGTCAGAGCGCTTTGTGAAATTGGCGTTAACGAGATACCCTTTGGGGCTCTCAGTTACTTGTTAATATATGCAGGGAATAGCCCCCTGCGTGGCTTACATCTCAAGTAAAGTTTACAACAAACTCTAGATTACAACTCTAACAAACTCATCTAACAACCAGCATGTACATCTATAGTCCAGATACATTGTAACCAACCTAAGTTTATCTGTTAACACTCCCCCTCAATCTTAGCCACTAACTAGGTTAAGATTGTGCCTAAACTTCTGGAGTTTGGCAGCCGAGATAGGTTTTGTGAAACCGTCAGCAACCTGGTCTCCCGTGTTGATGAAACGTATATCCAATAGCTTTTGCGCTACTCTTTCTCTCACAAAGTGGAAATCTATTTCTATATGTTTCGTTCTTGCATGGAACACCGGATTTGCTGATAGGTATTTTGCTCCAAGATTGTCACACCATAATCTGGCAGCAGGTGGATGTGAAATTTGTAACTCTGTTAACAACTTCTGAACCCACATAAGCTCTGCTGTAGCATTAGCCAAGGCCTTATACTCCGCTTCTGTTGATGACCGCGATACAGTAGCTTGTTTCCTAGCTGTCCATGACACTAGGTTCTCACCAAGATATACAGCAAAGCCACCCGTTGAGCGTCGGTCATCAACATCACCAGCCCAATCTGCATCCGAAAAAGCGCTTACCAGCATGGATTTTGACCTTCTAATTTTGAGACCAAACTTAACTGTCCCACGAACATATCTTAGGATCCTCTTGACCGCACTCCAATGAACCGAGGTGGGTGCATGTAGAAATTGACACACCTTGTTTACTGCATAGGAAATATCTGGGCGCGTGAGCGTTAAGTACTGCAATGCCCCAACTATACTCCGAAATCTTGTTGAGTCTTCAGATCCAAGCTTTTCTCCATCGGAAAGACTCAACTTTTCAGCTGTAGGCAAGGGTGTCTCTACTGGCTTTGCCTTATCCATTCCTGACCGAGACAATACATCAGTTGCATATCTCTCCTGGGTAAGCAAAAGTCCGTCCGAGGATTTCTTGACCTCAATGCCAAGGAAATAGTGTAGATCACCTAGATCTTTTAGAGCAAAATCTTTCTGCAAATCTCTTAATAGTGCATCTGTTGCATCTTGTGAAGAACTCGCAACAATGATGTCATCTACATAGACAAGCACAAAGAGACTATGATCACCTCGGCTGTAGTAAAATAACGACGTATCCGCCTTGGATGGAGTGAACCCAAGTGACTGCAACCGGTTGCAAAGTCTTGCATACCATGCCCTCGGAGCTTGCTTCAAGCCATAGAGAGCTTTATCTAGCTTGCATACATACCCAGGGTGTACTTTGTCAGCATAGCCCGGCGGTTGATCCATATAGACCTCTTCTTCTAAGATCCCATGTAGGAATGCATTTTGAACATCCAACTGACGTAATGACCAACCTCTGGAGACAGCAACAGACAGAATGAGTCTTATGGTTGCTGCCTTAACCACTGGACTAAAAGTATCTTCATAGTCAAGGCCATAGCGTTGTTTGAATCCCTTGGCAACGAGACGAGCCTTGTATCGATCTATGGACCCATCTGCCTTCCGTTTAATCTTGTACACCCATTTGCAACCAATGACATTTTTGCCTTTAGGACGAGGCACAAGATGCCACGTCTGATTCTTCAAGAGTGCTTGATGCTCACTTTCCATGGCCATACACCAATTCTTGTCACGAAACGCCTCATCCAGAGATCTGGGTTCATCTGTAGAGGAAGCAGCAAGCATGCCCCAGCGAATGGTACCATCAGTATACGATTTGGGCTTCTGAATTCCACGTTGAGCCCGCGTGACAGGACGCTGTGCCGGAGCAGCCACAGGATCAGAAACTGAAGCAGTTGTCACAGAGGATCCAGGCGCAGAGAGATCAGCCGGCAAGATCAGCGTCGAAGTTGGTGCCGCCTCCGTCGCTCCTGTCCCCCCGGTGCTGGGATCCGGTTGTGGCAGGCCAGGGGAAGACGCAGAAGCACGGGAATCAGGTAGAGCCGCAGAGGATCCGGAGGCAGGGAGCGACGCCGAGCCAGACAGGATCGGCAGCTGCTGTCGCTGAGCCGGCACAGTACCTCGGACGCCAGAATGCAGAAAATCAGGTTGGGGATCCGTGTTGTCGCCAGGATGGGAGCACATGAAATATGGACCGCCCGGTGCTGATTCTGGATGATTTTGCGCCGAATTTGTTCCTGTATGCATCAAATCTTCAACAGAATGTTGTGAGAGGTTAGTAGGTACAGAAGAACCAGCGTCATGATCAGGTGAATACATGTCCCCGTGACTAGGATTTTGAAGAGCATCAGGCAAAAGAGCAATCTCGGCGCGAAGTTGAGCACCGGCGTTTGGATGTAGGGAGGCAAAGGGGAAAACATATTCGTCAAAAATGACATCACGTGAAATATAGATGCGTCCAACAGATGGATCAAGACATTTATATCCTTTATGTTTGTTACTATACCCTAGAAACACACACTTGGTGGATCGGAAGGCTAGCTTCTTGGAGTTGTAGGGCCGCATATTAGGCCAACACGCACAACCAAAGGAGCGGAGGAAGGTATAGTCCGGCTGCTGACCATAGAGACGAAAGAATGGAGTATCATTATTAATGACTTTGTACGGCAATCTATTGATCAGGAAAACAGCAGTGAGAAAAGCCTCATCCCAAAACTTTAAGGGCATACTAGAATGAGCAAGGAGGGTTAAGCCAACTTCTACAATATGCCTGTGTTTTCGCTCGGCAGAACCGTTTTGTTGATGCGCATGTGGACACGACACATGGTGTGAAATACCCATGCGCGTGAAGAAGGAGCTCAAGGCTTGATACTCCCCACCCCAATCCGTCTGTATGGCACGGATTTTTCGATCAAATTGACGTTCAACAAGTGTTTGGAAATCGCGAAAACATTGAAAAACTTCAGATTTACGACGCAAGAGATATATCCATGTAAATTTACTATGATCATCTATAAAGCTCACATAGTAATTATTGCGACCAACTGAACTAGGAGCGGGGCCCCATACATCTGAGAAAACAAGATCCAAAAGACCAGATGAAACACTAGAGGATCTAGGGTATGGTAGCTGATGGCTTTTGCCCCTTTGGCAAGCGTCACACACGCTGACTTTATTGGACTCGTTGATGAAAGGAAGCTTGTGGAGGTTAAGCACGCGCTGGACAACAGGTGATGCAGGGTGCCCTAACCGATGATGCCACAAGGATGCAGGAAGCTT
This sequence comes from Saccharum hybrid cultivar R570, assembly GCA_038087645.1. NCBI lineage: Eukaryota > Viridiplantae > Streptophyta > Magnoliopsida > Poales > Poaceae > Saccharum > Saccharum hybrid cultivar. The sequence goes on along the minus strand of JAQSUU010000402.1, from coordinate 24,675,549 downwards.
GGATACTCCAAGCACTTCTTTATTTGACGACCTGACGGGGTAGAGGCCACTTCTACATGGCCCGGTGAGAAGAGTTCTCTTCGTCTCCTGGTCCTTAACACAAAAGTGATTCGGGTGAAACTCAAAAAAGACATGATTATCTTTTGCTAAGCGATTAACAGAAAGAAGATCTTTGTTGGCGGAAGGAACATGGAGAACATTTTTAAGAAGTAGATCATTAACTGGGGAACGTAAAACACCATGACCAATGTGCTGAATCTCCATACCTAAGCCGCTGGCGGTGTGAACCTGGTCACCACCATGGTACTTGTCGCGGGAGGTGAGTTTCTCTAGCTCGCTGGTGATATGATCAGTGGCACCGGTATCCATGTACCAGTTGGTGTCCACGCCATAAGACGGAGTTGTTGCCGAGGACGCCGATTTCTGAGGCGGGCCAGTGAAGTCACGGTCGAATCGCTTGAAGCAGCGAAAGGCCGGATGACCTTCCTTCCCACATACCTGACAAAAGAGGCCAGGCTGAAAATTGCTGCGGCTACCACCGCCACGGCCAAAGCCGCCACGGTTACCACGGCCACCACTGTTGCGTCCTCCGCCGGCACGTCCTCCTCCACCACGGGAGAAGTTGTTTCCACCATTGCGGCCTCCTTTTGCCGCCATGTTTGCTGAGGACGAGTTGCCGCCGTTGCGGAGATCTAGTCGCTGCTCATGGGCCACGAGCTGTGTGAATAGCTCGCTCACAGAGATGGGCTCAACCCGGTTCGCAACAGACGTCGCAACCGGGTCGTAGTCAGCATCTAGGCCGTTGAGCAGATAGGAGATTATCTCCTCATCTTCAAGACGTCGCCCGGCCGCCGCCATCTCATCGGCCAGGGACTTGATCTTGGCGAAATATTCGCCAATGGTGGAGACTCCCTTGGTGGCATTTGCTAATGCCATCCGTGTGCTAATGACCTTCGCACGAGATTGCGACGCAAACATCGCCTCGATCGCACTCCATGCGCCCTTCGTCGTCACCTCGGTGTTGACATGACCGAGGATCTCTTTGGAGAGATTTGTGAGCAAATAGCTCAGGACCATCTGGTCCTTTGCCACCCAAGGAGCATGATCTGGATTCGGCTTGGGTGGATCTGCATCTTTCCCATCCTCCACGGGTAGATACTTTGCCGGAGCAATGGCTGTAGATTCCAGCTAGTCGGCGAGCTGAGCTCCTCGCAGCGCCGAGACGACCTGTGCCTTCCATGACTGGTGATTGGCGCGGGTGAGCTTTTCTGTCACCGGCGGGAGGAAAGTGGTGAGGGAGATGGCAGCAGAAACTGCGGAGGATGAGGAAGGGAACGCCATGGAGAAAATCCGTGTGGAAATAGGCTCTAGATACCATGTGAAATTGGCGTTAACGAGATACCCTTTGGGGCTCTCGGTTACTTGTTAATATATGCAGGGAATAGCCCCCTGCGTGGCTTACATCTCAAGTAAAGTTTACAACAAACTCTAGATTACAACTCTAACAAACTCATCTAACAACCAGCATGTACATCTATAGTCCAGATACATTGTAACCAACCTAAGTTTATCTGTTAACACGCTTCACCACCGCGAAGCCCCCAGCCAGCACCACCGCGAAGCCCCCAGCCAGCGCCATGGCTGCAGCCTCCCATTCTCGATCCCTCCTCGCTGTTCCGGCTCGCGCCCGTCGACGTGGACACCGTCGTGGTGGTCGACGCCGCCGCCATGTGCAGCGCCGATGACGCCTCCGCCGCGGTGCCGAACGGCTCGTTGCCGTCGTTGTCGCGCTACTGAACCACCCAGTGGGAGGTCGCGACGTCCATCGCCGTGGCGTCAGATTTGCGGGTCCTAGCAGGTCTTTGCAGGCCTCCGCTGCCGTCCGCTAGGCTTAGTTGGTATGTTTCAAACTGCAATAGCAAAGCAGGCTATCTACATTGTCCAAAATGGGATTTTTGCGGGGCGGGCAAAGCGGGCTTGCAGGCAGGCCCGCGCCGCTTGCATCCTGACCGATGGACGGACCGGCGCCGGCGGGCAAGCGTTTTCTGGTGCGCTCCGCAGCTGGATCCTGCAGCGGCGCAGGCCGGCCGACGGATCCGATGTCAGCAGCGCGCCGCTGTTCACCGTGCGATCGTGATCACGACCAGCCATCCTCCAATCTTCGTGTGGCTACAGCTAGGGTGCCTCGCGCGTGATCCGATTACAGCCACGCTTCCCTCGCGTAATAATCGGGGCACCGTGTCACTTCACAAGCTAAGGCATGGTTGGCGAGTTGCCAGTTTCGGGTGCCGCTGCAGCGACGCCAGCCAGCTGGGGAAAGCAAGCTGCTTGTCGTGGCGTGGCGTCCTTTCCCCGGCGAGAGAGCATTCATCTGCTTATCCCGATGAAGGGATCGCGTACGTCCCGGTTGGTCACCTTGTTAACGTCGACAAGATGGAGAACGTAACCCCGCCTTGTTCGCGCTGGCTGATGGAATTTTCCGGTCGAGCGAATTGGTACAGACGCGGCTGCGAGGTGTCCGTCGTGGCCTCATGCACGGCAGCCAAAAAGAAAATGGCGCGGGCCGGGGCACGGCCACGAGTTCCCCATGTCGACATGCATATCTGGCCAGAGAAGAGGTCGCTCACTCGATTTAGTATTCTCCCTCTCGTCTTTCATCAATTCAGCTACTTGTTGCTAGCATCAGTCTGTTAGAGGGGTGGTATGTAGACGGTTGACATGGACAGGCGAGGGAGAGACGGAAAAAAAAAAGGAATGGCCATGCTAATCCAGACAGCTCAGCGTCCGAAAGCGACGCCATTCGCGGCGAGCTCAGCTTTAGTTTTACTGATTGACAGAACGGGGAGGATCAAGCTGAGCGTTCGTCATCGTGCGGTAGACGGGAGACGGCGACGACGGTTTCCAAGTTCCAAGCCCCTGCGGCCGTCCATCGTACGCCAATCCCGGCTGGCTGCAGTCGGCGGTGCCCGTGCGAGCGCCGACGGTTGGTTTTGGGCGGTTTCGCTTCGTTTCCTGCTCAGATCGTATGTATCCCTCGGCTGCGCGTCCGCGTCGGCCTCGGTCAGCCCTGGCGGCTACTTGCCACCGGTCACAATCCAAACGCAACCCACCCACGGACGGGACGGAACAACCTGCACACGACCCGTCCGTGCGACCGCGTCCTAGATAGAAATCCTAGCGCACTAAAACGGGACCATCCTACCCCTCCGCACCCAGCCCTGCGCCGGCTCTCTGGATCCAGCCTTACCGCTGCGGACGCACCCAGCCCGTGGCCCGCAGCGCGCCATGGTGTTCACGTTCCTTCGCCGTTTCCGCCAGGGCGCGCGCCCAGCGGCCGAGGTCGCGACAGGTGGCCCAGCCGAAGCCGGGGGGCAGGCACGCGAGCGCGGGGCAGCGTCGTCACTACGACGACGCGACAACGAGGCCGAGGCCGGAAATAACACGCTGTTGCCTTTGCCGCTGCGCTTGCGCGTCCGCGGCAGGGGACGCGTCCCCGTCTCCCCACTTTCCCCCGATAAAAACCCGGGTGCCTCTCTCGTCCATTCCTCGCTCGCTCCCCGCGGATCACAGGCTCACAGCCGGCCTCCCAATTCGCAAGCTCCCCCTCCTCCGTCTCTCTCTCCCTGCCTCTCCCACCCTCCGAAAAGCAAGCTCCGGCCGGGCCGCCCGCGCGCGCACACAGACACAGACACAGGCACGGTTGTTCGGGTTCCTTTTGCCAGGTCCACGACGAGCATGGCGCAGCGCGACAAGAAGGAGGAGCCCACGGAGCTCCGGGCGCCGGAGATCACGCTCTGCGCCAACAACTGCGGCTTCCCGGGGAACCCGGCCACGCAGAACCTTTGCCAGAGCTGCTTCTCGGCGGCCACGGCGTCGAGGTCGTCGTCGCCGTCGCCGTCGCCGCCATCCCCTACCTCCTCTTCCTCAGCTTCAGCGCCGGTGGCGGCCGCGGTGTCGCAGCCGAGGCCGGCGCTCGTAGACGCAGCAGCGGTGGAGCTGCAGGCATCTCCGGCTGCTGCGGCCGTGGGCCAGTCTATGGAGGTCGCCGCCGCCGCCGCTCCGGCGGCCGCGGCGAGGACGTCCGTGAACCGGTGCTCCAGCTGCCGGAAGCGGGTGGGGCTGACGGGGTTCCGGTGCCGGTGCGGCGAGCTGTTCTGCGGCGCGCACCGGTACTCGGACCGGCACGGCTGCAGCTACGACTACAAGGGCGCCGCCAGGGACGCCATCGCCCGGGAGAACCCGGTGGTGCGCGCGGCCAAGATCGTTAGGTTCTGATCGACGGCGGCGGGGGAACAAATTGCAAGAAGATTCGAAGGGCGGAAGGGGAAAGGCAGGCATGCAGATGAAAGAAAGAAAGGTCTTCGGTGTTATTATGCTGTTCTTGAACGTGTTTGATTTTTAATCGCCTTTTTTTTATAATTTTCCTACGGAAATGGGAGGAAAAGAGGTGGACGAAGAATAGTGTAACAAAATGGTGGTGGTGGTGGTGGCTGAGGGCCCAAAACGACGAACAAATGGGTTGGGTTGGGTGTATGTATCTGTCGCAACTTTGTGCAAAACTATTATACTACATGTACTCGTCGATCCGATTTTCCTCCAGAAAACACCAGCACGAGCGATGATTGGGTCAATCATTCAGGCCCGTAATCATCTCTGCCGATCCCGTATTTCCTCCGCTTATACTTTTTCAGACCAAGAATGAGAATCGACAAGCAATCAACTCCTCTTTTCCGCAGAAGAATTATGCGCCCGTGTGGCCCACCTGCTCCCATAATGGAACCGCATTATCGCGCCGCGGTCGGCACATAGTCATCTCCCGGGCCGGCTGGGCTGGGCCCGTCACCGTGTCACGCGTTCCCCCGGGTCGCTGTCGCGGACGCCACATGGACCGGCCGCAGTGGAGACGCTGCCACCCGCCTTCCTCCTCTCCTCTCCCTCCGCTCGAGGCGCGCCACTGGTCGGCCGGCCAACCGCTCGTCTTCTTCCGCGCGGTTGCCACGCAGTCGCAGCCCTGACCAGCGCCGGCTGCTGGCCGCTGACTTGGTCTCCCCTGATCCGTGGTCGCCCGCCGTTAATTAATTATTAGCACGCTGATAGATTATTGCTGATGGTTGGCGAGTTGTGCGGTACTGCTGTTCCTCGTCGATGATGATGCGTCCAGAGACTTGCTGATTCGGCTGCTCGATGCGCTGCACGGCAGCGCCGCAGCGGTCAGCGCAGCGCATTCGTTGGACTGGTAGCTTGTTGCTTCTTGTTTTCGCTGGGTGCTGCAGTTTTTTACTCCATCCATTTCAAATTATAAGTTTGATCAAATTTATATGATAAGATAATAATATTTATGACATCAATTAAATATTATTAGATTCTTTATTAATTATATTTTTATAGTATAACTATTTGATGTTATAAATTTTTATAATTTTCTTTATAATTTTGATCAAACTTAAGATGTTTTGACTCTCCAAGATTCTTGGAATGCCTTATAATTTGGAATGGATGGAGTATTCAACTGTCGTGTGGCAGCTGTGACTGAGGACATGTTTGGTTCACTCTCCTAAAGTTTAGTGATTAAACTTATAGTCACTAAAATACCAAATATTCACTAAAGTTTAGTGACTTTTAGTCATCGAGGAATAGTTAAAAGTGACTAAAGTGTATATGGAACAGCTACTTTAGTAGTTTTTAGTCACTATAACCAAACAGGGGTCAGTAAATTTTAGAGGGGTCACTAAACTTATGAGCCACTAAACTTTAGGGGTGGAACCAAACGAGCCTTAAGGGCTTTCCCAACGCTGCTTTTTCACTAGTAGGCCCCAAATGTCATGCAGGATCGGATAAAAAAGGTAGGTGCTTTATACTTGTCATAGTGGCTTGCAGAAACAACATATACTTGGGAGAGAGAAGGTGGTCCATACTAAAAAAAAAGAAGAGGGAGAGGAAATAAATGTGAGGTAGATAAAAAGAAAAAGTTTCTTTGCAAACTACAAATAGTGATAATTTGTATTGTGTGAATAATAATATTAACATTTACTAGTCTACGTGGATCACTTTACTTGTACCGGAACCACTAGTAATGTTAGCTTCCGTGCCTAGTAACGACTGTTTACTACCTGAGTTGTTTTATGTATGTGTAAAATTATTGGCTAGTATTTTGGTAAAATGTTTTCGAGGGTTCACACTGATAAGGCGGGTGCATCATTATAATAATCGCCAATTTTTCAGGTACCGCCAAGATGATGGATCATTCTACTTCCGGGTTTGACGTGGAAGCGTCTCCATATGGTGAAGTGTCTACCTTTCCAAGGCAGAGCCGAGCACGGATGAACAGGTCGTATTAAAAAAAAAAGGAAACACGCAGTCCTTTTCTATAAGTTTCGACCCAAGTCAACTGCTCATATTAACTGTGTTGACCAGTGGCGGAGCTACAGGTGGTCCTGTTGGTCCACGGACCACCCTGCACTCAGGGCACGCAAGGCCCATAACCATAGGAAAATTCACGTCCTCAAGTGCAGAACATCGAAGGTCTGGCTGTCTATCCATCCTAGCGTCCCGCGGCCTTTAGAATTCGTGTAGCGCGACCCCCGACCCTTCGTATACGTATTTGTCCATGTGGCTACCTGCGCCCCTTCGTATCCCAACTATCCCTGCCGTGCTGGTGTGCTTCGTAATAAGAACGACGACGGCAGCGGCAGCGGCGAGCTGGCTGCAGGCGATGGACGAGCGACGAGCAGCAGCACATGTGAGTCTTCAGATACGTCTCTCAAAATCTTCACCCAATTAGCCTCCTCGTTTAGTCGTGTACTCGTGTTTCCAATTAGCCCTAACTAATATTGGTGTCTCCCAAAATCTTCATCCAAGTTTGCACTCTGATCAGTAACTAATAAATAGGAGCTACGAACAGAATGCATCGGTTCTTGCAGATTTTTCTGTATCATTAGATTATCGGAATGGTAAACATTATTTTATTCTATTGTAGATTTGTTAAAATACGAAGAGGAGTTGTGATATTGCCTCTCTTGTTGACCTCTCAGTAAAACTTGTAGATTTCTTAGAATCGGGTGAAGAAGAGATAATCAACACTTTCATGGCTATTAGGAGGCCGGAAAGTAGTATCATATTTTTCATCAACTATTTTCGGTATGTAGTTTTTGAATTCTACATTAAGCAAGCTAGGCTCATCTATTTTTATACCTTCGCGTGCCCTCTTTATCTTAATCTTAATGTGTTTCATAATCTATATACTTATTGATATGTTATATTTATAGTGATTAAAAAAATTAAACGATGGACCACCCTAGTAACAAATCCTAGCTACGCCACTGGTGTTGACCTTTTCCAGCTGGCGGCAAGTGACGAAACAGCCGAACCGGGGTGCTTCAGGAGGCATCAGCTACGGGCCACGGCGAAGTCAAAGTTCGCAAGGCTGAGCCCAGAAACTTTGTCGGGCCGGAGTGAAGCAGTTTTAGCCCACTTCTGTCGTGAGTCGGGAGCGGAGGCCGCAGCCCATGTTTCCGAGAGGCTCACCTGAATTTTTAGCCCACTCCTCTCGGCGGGCGGCTATGGGTCATGCCAGAGAGCGCCTACCTACCGACCCGGGCGGCGTGGAGTCCAGCGCCGACTAGCCAAATTATTTTTCCCAGCAAAAAAGTCTACTTTTGGTCCCTAATTATCGCGAAAATCCGCTTTTGCTCTCTCAACTCCAAAACCAGACAAACAAGCCCCTCAACTTTTGAAACCGCGCAGATTTAGTCCCTCGGATGTATTGTCCGGTGGTTTTACTATAGTAACCATAGGTTGCTACAATAACCATGCATATTTATTTTTGCTGAATCTTTGAAAAATCATTGTAAATCACAGAAAATTCATAAAATGGAAAATCTAATTTTGTTGGACTCCACATGAGTAGAGCTACACAGTGAATATATAATATAGTATGTTTTAATACAAAATTTTTGTCTTTTTTTTATTTATTTCAGCTCAATCTTTGAAAAATCATAGTAAAAACTTGTATGGCCCAATCCCATGCGTCCAAGCATGGCCGTAGTAAAAATCATAGTAAAAACCAGTCGGCAACGATGGTTTCCAGTCATGCCATGCACCGGCACCGAGCATCGCGCCGACCAGCTTTTCGGCTTTTCGGGCCCACGCCAGCCCACACCCGCAAGTCCGTGTATGGCCCAATTCCATGCGTCCAAGCATGGCCTGCCCAGCATCGAGAGCTGCATGCAGGCTGCTGAACGGTGTTTCTACATATACGCACAGTGCCTAGAAAAGTGTGCCAAAGTTTCCTATAAAGTTTTAAAAGCTGTAGTCGCTAAACTAAGAATTGGAATTAAATTTTAATTTTACCATTGTGTTTGTTACAATAAATTCTTCAAAACAAGACCCACATGAATACATAAAATTTTATTAATGAATATTTATCTTACGAAGATAGAACATTTTTATTTTATTGAGAAAAGACGATGTTTTATATCTCAAGATAAGATGTTTTGTCTTCCTAAAACAAACGTTGTAAGTTTAGAAAAACAAAGTTTCATATATATACCTAATAATAAAGAGGTTATCCTATTTTTTTGTTTGTCTATTTTTTGGGTCCATCTCTCTCTAATTACTGGATAATATATAACACGTGCTCATACAAGTTAGAATACCTCTTGTCTAACGTGATACGGAGTCCGATTCCAAAACATATTAAGTTTTTATTTTACCCAGACTTATAAGTCGTGCTCATATGTTGATGCACACATGACACAGTTCACATAGTCTCGCTAAGGAAAGAGAGCCAAGCAACGAATCCCTAGCATAAATACAACTCGAATATGTGTTTTATTAAACAAAAAAAGGATATTTCAATTTCTAACTCCCTAGCACGAATACAAATCGGATATGTGCTCTACTGAGCAAAGGATATTTAAAATTTCACGTTTCCTATCATTCAGTCGACTGAAAGAGCGGCACACTTCAGGCGACGCTGAATGCTCTGACATTAGGAGGTCTTTCGTCTGTAGCCCTACAATGGATGAGCATCGGATGGCTCAGCATCATCGCCTCATAGTCACGCCGTTTTCAGGCGCCAGATGTATAGCATGTCCCTTAAATTTTTAACTCCCTGAAATAAGTTAAATACAACTTAAATACGCGTTCTACTAAACAAATTTAAATATTAAAAAATTTAAAGAACACGATTATACTAGGAAAGGTGTCTTAATAGGACAACGATTCGTTTGCAAATACTCGACACGGATCAAACTAAGTTCGTCTTATGTTTACTTCTTATAGCTACGTGCCCAAGTACACGTCTTTTTCCGGCTTGCCACAGTGCACTTTGGCTGGGGTATCATGTACGCTGTGGGCGTGCTTGCACCGGTGCTGCTCGCCATGCTAGACTCGCCACGGTGGCTCGTGATGCGCGGGTGCCATGCCGATGTACGCGCGGTGCTCGTGCGCACCTCGGAGACCCCGATCTAAGGCCGACTTGCACCTCGATGAGATCAAGCAGGCCATCAAGGAGCCACAGGATAGTGATAGTGACGGAGGCAATGTGCGAGCGTGCGCTGGATCATCCTCATCTGCGTGGTCGGCGTGCACTTCTTCCAGCAAGCATCCGACATCGATGCTATCGTCTAACAAGGCCGTCCTCGGCACCACCGTCAGCATCGGCGTCATCAAGATGTGCTTCGTCCTGGTGGCCACCCTCTTCTCGGATCGCCTCAGCCGGCGGCCGCTCCTCCACGCTAGCATAGCTGGTGTGGCTACGTCCATGGTTTCGCTGGGTGTGATGCTTTTGTGTTGGCGTGGTGTCAGCCGCGAGCATGGCGGCTAGCGTCTTGTCGGCTCTGGTCTTCATGGCAGTGCTCTCCATCGGGTTTGGGCCTCTGGTGGGCACGTACAACGCCAAGATCATGCCGCTGCGCCTGCACGCGCAAGGTGCCGCCTAGGCATGGCGGTGCACCAGCTGACGTGCGCGTTGGTGAGCATGATGTTCATCTCGCTCGCCGATGCGATCACCATGCCTGGATGCTTCTTTCTATACACCGGCGTGGGAGCAGCTGCGTGTGCGTTTGTGTATGTGCATAAATTAAATTATAGATTTTAAATTTTATAGAAAGGATAAAACACAAATATATATGTAATAAAGTTATCATTTTCTACGAATATTTGTTTGCTCCCGTCATATTTTGCTAGTTTAGGATTAAAAACATAAATAACAAGAGTCATAACATATATAGAAATAGATAAATAACATAACATAAATAGAAGCAAAAAGTAATAAAAAGATATAACAAAGCATAAGGAATAAAATAAAAAACCACATAATAGCATAAATTTAAAAGAACATCACATCGATACTTATTGAATACATAAAATACATTATAGAACATCACATGTATAATACGTAAACATTACATAATATATATACTCATTACATATATACTACAGGAACATCACAAAAAAAATATCAAACATCACATGTGCACTACGTGAACATTACATATGTCACATGAAATTTAGGAAATAACAAAGTAAAAAATAAATTATTAAACTAATGAACTAAATTAAAATAACAACGAAGACAATAAAAAAACATGAATAATAAACGCTAAGTATATAGAAAAATTGAATAACTTAAATAAGAAAGAGAAAAAGAAAAATCGAAAAATTCCACGTGCATACTACATGAAGATGATATGTATCTCATATAGCATATGAAATAAAAAAAACTTAAAAACATAGAACATGAAAATGATTAAATAAAAATTAGAGTTAAATAAAAATATAAGATGAAAAATAAAGTGAAAAAACTACATAAACAAAGAAGAAAGTAAATAGTAGAAAAGAAAAAACAAAAACCATGAAAACGAAAATGAAATAAATAAAAGAAATTAATTAGAGTAAGAGAAAAGAAATAAAAAACTATAAAAAGATAAAGAAAACGAAAATAATAATAAAGGACCACGTAGTAGAAAAAAAGAATTAAGAATTAAAGGAGTAAAGAAAAAAAAATGTATCCTACCGGGCTGCTGCGTGACCGTTGTCTAGCCACCGATGCTCCGAACTTAACTGGACCGTGCTTTCTAACTGGTCGGCGTAGTGTTTGGGTCCGACCCGAAGAATCCCGATCACCTGCACACAATGGCTCGAGCCGCACCTGGCGTCTTCATCAACCTGTTAACCATCTCGGAGGTTGCCCGTCTCACCAAAATTCCGGTGGCAGCAGTGGTTTTCTATTTTTCACACAATAAGCTTAGTACACAGCCTATTTCTGCCCATCCTTCCGCTCCTGGCTCCAGCCCCTCCCCCTACAACCGCACACAACGGTCCGAACCGCATCTGGCGTCTTCACCAGCCTGTTAGCCATCGAGGAGGCCGCTTGCCCCACAAAAATTTTGGTCGTAGCAGTGATTTTCTATTTTTCACACAATAAGGTTACTACACGGCCTATTTTTGCCCATTGTTCCGCTCCCGGCTCCGGCCCCTCCCTCCTATGGCCGCAGACAACGGTCCGAAACACATCTGACGTCTTCACCAGCTTGTTACCCATCTAGGAGGCCGCCCGCCCCACGAAAATTCGGATCGCAGCAGTGATTTTCATTTTTTCACACAATAAAGTTACTACGCGGCCTATTTCTGCCCATGGACGAAGCCAGCTAGCTGGCTAGTTTTGGCGGCCGCCATAGCTAAAATATGTAGAAAATACCAAAAATATGTAGTGTATATACTCCCTCCGTATCGGATTTAGAAGTCGTTTAGGACAGCGACACGGTCTCCAAAACACAACTTTGATTTCTTGTTTTTATAAAAAATATTTATGTAAAAGTGATATATGTATACTTTTATAAAAGTATTTTTTAAGACAAATCTATTCATATAATTTTTATATTTGCAAACTCAACAACTTAAAAGTTATTGATGATTTATATTCCCAATGTTTGACCCAAACCTTATCTAAAACGACTTCTAAATCCGATACGGAGGGAGTATATTAATATACATGCATGACATAAGTCAAAAATACATGAGATTCTCTTTTCTTAATATTTACTTCTCTTTTTATTTCATTCCCTTTTCTATTTAAATTATTTTCTACTCTCATTTTTATTTTACTTTTTCTTATCCTTTTCTATTTTCCTTTTTCTTAATATTGAACTTCCTCTTTATTTCATTTTTCTTTTCTAGTTAAGTTGTTGTTTAACTTTTATTTTTTCCTTTATTTTTTTTTTCTAATTTTGCCTTTTTACTTATTGTTGTCTTACTCTCTTCATTATTTTCTGAAGTTCTATTTAAGTCGTTGTTCTTATCCTTTTCATTTTTTTATTTTCTATGTTAAATTTTATTCTTCTTTCCTTTTTCTATTTTTACATATGATGCTCCTGAAGTACACTTGTAATGTTTAATGATATATTTTTGAATGTTGTCAAAGTATAAGTGATTATTTGTGAATATTCATATAACGCTTGTGAGATGTTCTGTGATATATTTTTAGATTGTACAAGTGTAATGTTCTTTTTATTTTCCTCTATTATATTTTTTCTTTTCATAGTTTTTGTCACTTAGTATAAATGTCATCTTCCACGATTATGTTTAAGTATTCATATAGTACTCGTGACATGTTCTACGTATATTTTAGTTTGTTCTAGTAGTATCCATGTGATATTTTAAGTGTTTTTATTACATTCTTTTTATATATATTGTTCCACATTATATATATTTTTCCTTCCACTTATTTAGATTTGATTATTATTTTCTTTTCATTTCATTCTTTCTTTCGTAATTTCATTTTATTTCCACTGTTGTATAGTTTTCTTTCCTTTGTTTTTTCCTTTTGTTTCTTTTTGTTTTTCCTATTATGCATCTTTTAGTCTTTTAATTCCTACATTTCCATAAACTACGTCTATAGTGTTCGCATAGTATACATGTGACGTTCTATGATGTGTCTTCGGATGTTCACATATTATAGATAAGATGTTCTATGATTATTTTTGAGTATTCACAATGGTGCTTGCGAGATGTCACTTGTCAGATGTTCTATGATATTTTTTAGGTTGTTCATTAAGTAATATCCATGTGATATTCTTTTTTTATTCTCTTCTGTTACATGTTTTTTTTCTTTTTATTATTTCTGGTTCCCCATATGTCTTGTGCTCATAGTATAAATGTGATATTGTATGATGTATTTTGTGATGTTTGTGCAGTATGGATGGGGTGTTCTACGATGATCTTTGAGTATGGTATTAACATAGTACTCGTGCGATGTTATACGGTAGATTTTAGGTTATTTTAGTAGTATTCATGTGATATTCTATGTATTTTTTTATTATGTTCTTTCCTATTATATTTCATTTTCTCTTCCACTCAACTGCATTTGATTATTATTTTCTTTTTTTCGTTTTTGGTCCTACATGCCATTTTTTTACTTTGCTTTCTCATTCTTCCTTGTTTATTTTCCTATTACATATATTTTTTCCATATTTCATGGAATTCCCTGTGGTATATTTTTAGTTTAGAATATTATTTTTGTTTGCTTTTTGAAACTTAATATTATTCTTGTGACATAGAAGGGTTTCTCTTAGATTTAAATGGTTCGGTAGAATTAATAAAATAATACTTTATATCTAACACAAACGTCCATGTGTTGTAGTTGTAGGAGGATTACATTCTTAGACCCCCCTGAATTCACACTATTTTTTGCTTGCTCATCTTATACTCTTATAAAGTTAAACCCCACTAGAATATTATGTTGACATGCTAGGTGTTCACTTCAACAATCCACTGTCACTTGCAATTAAAGTTCACTAGCACAAGCAATTATGATATCCACGTCAACTAATCACGTCATCCACAAACATATATTTAGTTGTTCACATCATTATACTATGCTATCTACTAGCATTAATTTATAATAGCTAATCTCTTCCGATCTTTTCCTAAGAATTGTACGAATCGTTTAATCTCATTCCAAATCACAGCGACGCACGGAAGGAGGCCGTACAGGTAGCGCAACAACAGGCGGCATGAGGGCGTACGGGCAGCAGAGTAGGTAGTGGAAGGCCCAATAAGGCCTTTTGTTTAGATCCCAAATTTGGGATCCAAACTTTGCACAGTAAATGTCTCGTCACACTATAGCAATTTTGTTTTTATTTGGTAATAATTGTCTAAATATTGATTAATTAGGCTTAAAATATTCGTCTCGCAAAGTACAACAAAATTGTGCAATTAGTTTTTCATTTCATCTACATCTAGTACTCCATATATGTGCCGATATTTTGATGTGATGGAGAATCTTCTTTTTGCATAGTGGAATTTGGGGATGAATTTAGATATCTAAACAAGGCGAAAAGTGAAATCGTCCGATTGCCAGAACCACGCGCAGGACCAAAATAATTTTTTTCCTGGTTGCTGGACGGCTACCTTAGTCGCCCCTGGCGGCAGGCCAGGCCACGCAGTGGGCCTTCCTTTCCTTGGGAGGACGAACGGGGTGGCACTGTGGCCCAACGAACCGGATTCCACAGAGGCCACTGTTCCACAGAAACGTAGGCGTGGACCTCCATGGGCTGTGTGTGGCCCGACGGGCTGGTAGCCGACACGAGGAATAGTAGCACATCAGTGTCAAAAGGAACAGTGGTTGGTGATGTTAATGAGTTTGCGGCATTCTGAAGCCTGAACAGCATCGGCTTTGACTGCGTTTTCGAGCCGCTTTACCAAACAGCAAGTCAGCAACCCTACTTTACCTACACGACATGACTTCTCCTGGCTACTCTTTCGGACTGCACAAAAGGAGGAGACTGAGATAATCCAATTCGGTCGCCCCTAACCGCTCCTGCATGCGGTGCCAAAAAGGTCAAAGGAGCTAGCTAGATACCTCTGGTCACTGATTATGTCTCCTAATCATTTAATTAATCAATCATCGGCTTATGCTCATGATTCTGATTAGGCCAAGAGAAGACAAGGGCACACACTGAAGTGCCCCCAAAGCCTTTCTCGTCACGTACGTACCCCTGTACCCACTACCGAACAGGCGGCCTGTGAACTGTGGCTGTCCCCGCTTTGCACGGCCAGGAACTACTTCGCAGTTACTCAAACAAACCATGCTCAAAGCGTTAATCTAGAACGCCGGCAGTTGCAGCGCAATGGCCGACCAGGGCGACAATAGAAAAAGGACGAGGAGTCCCTCTTCGATTCCTCCTCCAGCAGCCCCTTTGCCGTTTGCACAATGCTGGTGGTGGGCTAGCATTGTTGGCAACTCGCTATCCGGCTTTACGACCTCAGTGTAATCTTCCACTTGCCATTTGTTAATGACCAGCGCTAGCTATTGCTACTCGTACTCAACACGTACAGTGAGCGAGAGAACTCAGCATGCCGATTGCCGAAGTACCACAGGGGGATCCTGTTCCTGTAGTCTAGTCCTCAAGCTGCAGCTGCGTGACACGCACAAACACGCCACGCTTAACCGCATTATTCCACGATCGACACCCTGTTTGTTTGGCGCAATAATTGTTTCAGCAACGGAACAAACAAGGGTTCGGCTCATCATCAGGGGGATAATAAACGGCGACCACCTAACGAGTTCTTAGCCTTGACCACACTAGAGGGGGCCTGATCCTAAACGTGCTAATGGTTCTAATGCATACCAGGGACATGTTCGCTTTGCTGAAAAGTTATGACAAAAAGTACTGTTAGCTGATTTGTCGTGAGAGGAAAACACTATTCCTTCACTGAAAAAGTTCGGATGATAAGCCAAGCGAACAGGGCTCAAGCACAAGTGCTCATCACTCCATCGATTCAATTTGAGCGTGGATGTATATATCAATTGTTGCAGCACACGAGTAGCAAGACTTTCTAGATAAATCCACTTCAAGCTCGATTGTTACTATAGACGTGCATGGACGATTGGACGAAGAAGTTTAAAAACCCCAAGTGATTCTGTCATAATAATAGTGCCGCTGTCGCGCCTTAATAGAACACGCTAATAGAGACGAAGCCTGGTTGTAGGTTGAAATGTCAGGATGCAGCTAGAGAGAACTTAGTACAATTCAATTTCTTGGTTCCTAATGAACAATAATATGTGTTGCTAAAGGATGCCCCAGTGCCCTTAAATTCAGGCTGGGCGGGCTCCACGACCAATTATAAGTCTGCACACAAAAGACAGAAACGGGATAATATTATTCTCTCCATCAAACTGATTAGAGTAGCATTCATTAGAAACCAAACGTCCCCTCAGAAGAGATCAAAAGTAGTCGAGTAGATGGCACTTATATTAACTTCAAGATAACTCTAAGATAAAGTACATATTTCCTAGTGGCTAGGAATTGCCCTGTAATACTCTGGATTTCAGGACATGTTTGGAAGTGTCCTAGTCATGATGAGTCGACTGTGTATAGGCCATCTTCATGCTGAAGTTTTTTCCTGAATAATTAAGAGGGGTAGCTTGTTTATCACATGATAGATTTGCAGCTTAATACATGTATGTCAGTATGTACACTGTTGCTTGTCGTCTGGTGGACTGTGGTGGACCGTGGACCTAGTATAAGCAGGCACTCTGGCATGGCAGCCAAAATTAGTTAGTCAGTAGTCACAACAGAGACCTGAATCATTTATCGGCCAGGACCCATCAATCTGCAATCAGGAGCAGGAGTGTCGTATTGCCACAACAAAGTAGTGCTCGTGGCGTATAAAAGAAAGTAGGGAAATGATTCATTATTCGCAACTTTCTCTCTCTCTCACACACACCAATACACCATGAGAGAGGTAGCGAGTTTAGTTGGGATTTTCCACATATTTGAAGCAGATTAAAGCGAACACTGCCCTACCGACGAGGCCTTTGAGGAGGCTTGCTGGACGCAACATGTTGTGGCTTCGTCGCATGTTTGTTCTTCATGAGTAACAAACACATCATAATCTGGAATGTGCGCGGCCTAAATCCGCGTGCTCGTCACAGCTCCGTTTGGGATCGAGTTCGTAGTTCAGGAGCGTGTCTCCAGGTTGTGTCTGCAGGATACTAAGATAATGGACGATGTACCTGTTGCGGTCGTTACAAATGCGGTCGTCGGAACGATCACGGAAGAGGCCAACCTCTGGTTTACAGCAGGCTTCCGTCATCCAAGAGAGCTGCTGCCACTAGTTCGAGCGAACTCGTCGCAAACCATGAATGTAAATTAGTCATTAGAGATCATCATCTGTGTTTGTGTGTTGTTAGTTCCTCCGTTCCGGTAATCTCTAGATTACCTTGGATTGTTGTAACTAACCGTAACTCTACTTCTACTTAATGAAATACGTGTCACAAGTGCACATTCACGGAAAAAAAAACACTGCCTACTACTACAGATCCTACTAGCACTGCCGGTTAAGTAACCAGCCAATGCTGCCGGATAATAATAGCCTTTGCTATGACTACTGAATCAGCAACCGGCAAAACTACGTGCTACTACTGGCAGCTCCGGTCTATATTTGGTTGTGGCGAGTTGCAAACTTTGCAACCGCACTCAAGCGATAGCGAACGCAAAATGCACCGAAAAAAAACTTGCTAATTATTAAACCACACAAGAGAGGGCCAGAGGCAGCAATATAATGAAAAGCCTATCAACACTGTAATTAGGTGGCATCTAAGCATGTATGGTGTCAGCTTCGCCTCTGATTCTGCCCACATGCGTGGCTCTCGTCCTCAGTGCATGATCAAGCGTCGTCGTCGTCTTCTTCTTCTTCTTTTATTTTTATATATATAAAAGCATATATATTCAGACAAAGCAAACCAAACCGCACGAGTAAGTCGTCGATCGAAAAGAGTTTTCTTTAATGCTAAAAAAAAGAGTTTTCTTTATCGACCAATAAAAATATAAAATGCTATTGCTATGTAACCAACAATCCTCACCCACACCAGATATCTTTTGTCATGGTGGGATATACTTTGATGGTGGAGGCGTGGAGCCGCCGGTTGCAAACTTGCAACATCATGGTGCAATGCCTCGTAAATTTTGACATGCATGGAAAAAGATTTTGCGCGTTCTTGATGAATTAAGCCAACCGGTTCCCAAGCCAGGTTATATCGTCTATTGAGCATTCCACTGAACTCTATTGAAGGATGGTCAGGTTCTTGGTGTAGTTTCATGGTTGTTGGCTTGCTTGCTCCGTTTCAGAATTCAGAGATTCATGAAGGGCACGAATCACGATACACATACTTCCTTCATTCTAAATTATAAGACAATTTAGTTTTTTAGTATATCTATTTTTATTTAAATCTAGACATAGTGTATATTTAAGTGCGTGGACAAACTACTTATTAAAAAAAGCCAAAAACTTCTTATCATTTGGAATGGAGGGAGAACAAGGCACGAGCCGCATCCCAAGCGAAACTCCTAGTATGACACGTCCGGTCGAATCCAGCATCTTTTGTCAATGTGCGATTTGCAACGATTTTACAAGTGATCTCGCCTCCTTGTTAGCCCATCCAATCAATATCCGAGTTGGGATATGGAGTGTATTATATTTATTATTGTTTTTTTCATCATATACTTCCTCGCTCCAGGATTGAATAGAAACAAACGGTTTTAAATTTAATTAAATTTACATAAGAATATTAATATCTATATCAGATTAAATGTAATTAGATCTGTGAAATATATGTTTATAGAAAATGTATTTTGTATTGTAAATATTGATATTTTTTTATGTTTGATCACTTTAGAAATTTTGACTACGGACCTAACTAAAATTGTAAACCCTCCATTAAAAAAGAATGTAGTTCTCATTTTTTAAGAAGTCCAATAATTTAAATATTTAACTAAATCTATTAAAATAGTAACATTTATGATAAAAAAGTGTTATTAGATTAATTGTGAAATATATTTTTATAGTACACCTATTTAGACACATAAATTTTGCTACTATTTTTTAACATTAGTTAAATTAAATTTTTTGATTTAGCTTAAACCTAAAATTACTTTTTTTATATGAAGAGAGTAGTTCTTTTTTCTTGGGGGTGTTGAAAAGAGAGTACTTTTTTGGGACGGGGATAGTATATACTTCGTATCTTATATTCTTACGAAGGTAAACCCCACTAGAGATTTCTCTCAACATGTAAGCTATTCACATTAACAATCCACTAGAACTTGCAATTACAGTTAACTAGCACATATATCTATGATCGTTATCTCTTCATCCACTAACATGCATTTAGCTGTCCACATCGATGTGTCAAGCCATTCATCAAAATTAATTTAATATAGTTTTCATTCATGTAACTATAAATATAATTTAATTTCTTTTTTAAATTATCTAAAATCCCTGCAGCAACAGCAGAGTATTCTTCTAGTATTTACTAATGCTTATGGCCGTCCCGTTGCATCGCATGATTGGTGACTAATCATGTTTTTCTTCTCGTTTGAATTGGAGCGTTCTTGAAAAGAATTTTCTCGTGATTCCTGCTACTGTCCACACGTGTAGAGCCCAGCGTCCGCTACTCCGCTTTCTCGCCTCGAGCTCCACGCCCAATGATCTCTCTCGTGTTCGATTAAAAAAAACACAGTAGTACTATTAAAGCAACCAAATAACCGGTCCAGAATCATTGGTATTAGCTTGTCCAACCACCGGCTCAAATGATCATTTCAGCGATTTTCGTTTGATTTATTCGTAACAGCAGGCGCGCATAGATCCTGTCACTCAGTTTCAAATTATAGATCAGTTTTTATTTTAAATCAAACTTATGTAATCTTAATTAAGATTATAGGAAATACACTAACATCTATAACATCATATTAGTTTCATTAACTCATTCTAAAATACTATTTGATAGTGCATTTATTTAACCTTATATGGCCTCCAAAGAAGGCCGGGTCAACTGACCCTTTTCAAAAAAAATAAAATAAATAACAACCTTATAAATGTTGTGAAATCATCTCTAGGAAACTAAAAGTTAGTTAAAATTAGAGAAGTTTGGTTTAAGATAAAACTAAAGCAGCTTAAAATTTGAAACAGATATAGTACGTGGTTTGTAACTAGATATATAATGGACGAAATTCTCCTTGTGAAGTCAAAACTAAACTGATTCGAAGCTACAAGTCCAACTTCTAAGATTCGTCGGCTTCAAACAAATTCTATGGGCCTGATTGGTAGAGTTCCTTGTGTTTTAGATTCTCTGTGGAAGTTGATTCTTTAACTGAAAATGTTTCCTATTATTCTCTAGGACAAACACTATGTATATAATTGCTTTGTTCATAGAGTTTATCCTAGAGAAAATTGCTTTTTTTACTCCTAATAACTCTATAGTTCATTTCAGAAAATTATCTCACATAATCAGCATAAAATCATTTTTAATAGTAAAAATATATTTGGCTGGCAGAGCTCCTTCTAATATGAAAGCTGCTATGAAAACTCTGCCAAACAACCATACATCTCTCTTTCCGTGAGGTTTTGTCATCCAAGCGTAAAATAAAACGTCTATCACCATCCAAGGGTTGTCATATATAGTACCATCCACACAACGGATAGATAAGTTCTGCTGGTAATTACTTGATGTGATTATTAAAGTGTTCCCTGACTCCTAAATTATATATTAGCTTATATCTACAACATCAACTTAATTTATTATTATTTTCATAAATTATGTCTCGTATTTATTTAAACTTGTATGTATCTATGTTAATTTAGTTTCTAAGTAAAGTGTGGTTAAAGTTATTGAAGTTTAACTTAAATACAAAATAAGACAAGTTATAGTTTAGAACTATATATATATATATATATATATATATATATATATATATATATATATATATATATATATATATATATATATATATATATATATATATATATATATATATATATATATATACTGACATTGTTGTAAATTAGTATATAAAATTATCGTAAATAGAGGAGGCTACAAAATAACTTATTTTGTAGCTAGCTATAGAGTATACTCTCCATATATATATATATATATATATATATATATATATATATATATATATATATATATATATATATATATATATATATATATATATATATATATATATATATATATGCTTTGGATAAAACTGATGAGGTGATTGAAAGAAAGAAAGAAACGCCAAATCCGTGCCGGAGGCAACCATATAAATATATTTCATGTCCCTAAATATCTGTCGTTTGCGTTTCGCAAGAAATAGCTTTGACTAAATATATGCTAAAAATATTAATATTTATGGTACTTAATTAGTATCGTTGAAAAGGTTTTTGAATCTAGTTTTTTAATAAATTTATTTGGAGATACAAATATTACACGTATTTTCTATAAATCAAGTTAAACTTATGGCACGAACACCAACAATACAGATAATAAGGGATGGTGGGAGTATATAATTTCTGCTCAAAGTGGCAACACCACTTGATTTGTTTTCTTTTGCAGTGAAGACGAGATAAGACAAGCGAACCAGTTAAGCTGCCACCTTAAGATGAGCCGGCCCCTACCCGCCTCCCCCTCCCTCATATCGCCACGGCACTCCAAATCCCCGCCCGCCCTTGGCAACGAGCGCGACACGCCACGACACGGCCACACAGCCCGCGCGCTCACGCTCATGCCAGTGACGCCAACCATGGAGATCGACCTGCACGACGTGCGCGCGGCGCGCGTGCTGGGCCGCGGTGCCATGGGCACGGTCTTCCTCGCCGTGGACGGCGGCGCCAGCGGGGAGGCCTACGCGCTCAAGGTCTTCGACAAGCGCACCCCTTCGGCGGCGTCGAGGACGGCCGCGGGCGCCGATGACGCGGCGCGGCGCGCGCGGTGGGAGGTGTCCGTGCTGTCCAGGCTCGCGCATCCGCACCTGCCCTCCCTGCTCGGCTGCGCCGAGACGCCCGACCTGCTGGCGTGGGCGCTGCCCTACTGCCCCGGCGGGGACCTCAACGAGCTCCGCCACGCGCAACCCGACCGCGTGTTCTCGCCCGCGGCCATCCGGTTCTACGTCGCCGAGGTGGTGTCCGCGCTCGCCGAGCTCCACGCCGCCGGGATCGCGTACCGCGACCTCAAGCCCGAGAACGTGCTCCTCCGCGCCGACGGCCACGTCATGCTGACCGACTTTGACCTCTCACGGCAGCTCCCGCC
Organism: Saccharum hybrid cultivar R570; assembly: GCA_038087645.1. Classification (NCBI taxonomy): domain Eukaryota; kingdom Viridiplantae; phylum Streptophyta; class Magnoliopsida; order Poales; family Poaceae; genus Saccharum; species Saccharum hybrid cultivar. Next base: position 24,653,471 of record JAQSUU010000402.1, on the reverse strand, counting down.
CAGGTCCCCCTCCGCGTTCACGTCCACGTCCACCTCGTCGTCGTGCTCGGCGACATCGTCCCCGCCGCCGCCTCAGGCCCAGAACCACGGACGGAGCCAGTACCACCATGTGAAGAACATCTTCAAGAGAAGCGAGTCCGCGGTGACCTCGTCTACTTCCGGACAGGAGGAAGAACCGCGCAACCTCGCCTGGTACCTGGACAGAAGCATCGACGGCGGCGTCGACCAGATCAAGAAGGCGAAATCGGCCAGGGTATCGCCGATGGACCGCGGCAAGAAGCTCTCAAGCTTCTGCTCCGCCGCAGCGGGGGAGCGGTCGTTCTCGTTCGTGGGCACGGAGGAGTACGTGGCGCCGGAGGTGGTGCGCGGCGACGGGCACGAGTTCGCAGTCGACTGGTGGGCGCTCGGGGTACTCGTCTACGAGATGTGCCACGGGCGGACGCCGTTCCGGGGCCGGAGCCGGAAGGAGACGTTCCGGAACGTGCTGCTCCGGGAGCCGGAGTTCACGGCGGACGCTCGGCGGCGGTGGCCGGAGCTAACGGACCTCATCTCGCGGCTGCTGGAGAAGGATCCTGCGCGGAGGCTGGGTTTCTCCGGCGGCGCCGACGAGGTACGGGCGCACCCGTTCTTCGCTGGGGTGGCGTGGGACCTGCTCGGGGAGGTGTCCCGGCCGCCTTACATCCCCGCGCCGGCCGATGACATTGTCTCCTGCGAGGGGTTCAGCGTGGTGGAGTACTTCGATAAGCTTCACCAGCCTCCGCGGTCGCCGGCGGAGCACTCGCCCGAGGAAGACCTCTTGCCGGAGTTTTGACACCGGTTGTTCCCGCTCGAGATTTGTGCTCCATGTTGTTGTTTTTCGTTTCGCACCCTCTAAGATCACTATATCATTATCTCAGTGATTTGTGTAAATAGTGAGGGGCTTTTGTTGTTTAACCAAGAGAGTTGGGGAAGCCTGGTGAAATTGAGAAGGATACAAGTTGATGAGTCGACACTCGACAGAGACTAGTGGTTTCAAGTCTGTCGTCAGTTTATTTACTACCTCCGTCCAAAAAAGAATACAACGAATGCAACTACGTGTTGCGTGCTAGCAAAAGTAGTTCACATTTAACTAAATTTCTAGCAAATGCTATTCACATTTACAGCTCCAAAATAATTTATTATAAAAATAAATTTCGTAATTAATCTAATGATATTTATTTGATATCATAAATATTGATACTTTTTTATCTATAATTGATCGAACTTAAGATATAAAACTATAATACTGTGCTAGAATTGCATTCTTTCTTATACGAAGGGAGTACTACTGTAATCGTAACTGAACTACTGTACTGGAGATGTCAGGCACTGATGCACGATCATGAATTCCTTGTGCATACCACAGATCAATTACTGAATTACAGTTGGTCATGACTCCTTAGTACGGTTATTACATCTTCAGAAAGAAAAGAGCGTCATTGACGGAGTAGTACTATACTAGTAAACTCTGTTGGACCATGAATTCACTCCCATCTCTCAATGTTGGAATATGTACGAACGTACGTACGTACGTACGTACGTCGATTCCGTGCATGGCTTCGTACCACTCCTCTACGTTTGTACGTGCTCAATTGATCTGTAAATGTTGAGCTGCCGGCTGGTTCCATGCTTTTAGCGAGTGTACGCAGTAAGCGCGCACAATGCAGGTCGATGCATGTTTTCTTCAGCGATAGCTAACATAACTGATGGCTACCTGTTTCATCAGAACTTCAGTAAGTCTGCTTGCCAATTCTTCATTTCTGTCCCAAATTCGAGATTCTGTATAGTATTCGATTAGTGCTATCGAAAAGAAGTCTTTATTGTACTTCAATTCAAGTATAGGACTCGTCGGTTGAGTTGAAACGGTGTTTATATCTGAAAACAGATGTACGGCTCTGGAAACTTATAACTGAAAGCCAACCGATTGCTGCTGTATATGCAGTATTTTGTGAGAGAGGAAACAGCTACACATTGTTGCTGCAGCGCTGAAACAGCCAGCTGAACATGCCCATTGGGCGCGTGCAGAGCTTATCTGATCTGAAAACGCTGGTGATATAGATTGCTAGCATCAGACAGTCGGGATAGATTAGGTGATCTACTTTGAGCTTGACCAAGCGTTTGCGCCATTGACGAAGATCTCTACTAAATTGCTTCACTTTGGCGCTTAGCGACAGATCGGCACTTGAGAGAACAGTTTTATGTTATACTGTAATGAGTAGGCACTCACAACTTACAGCACAAGCCGCCTAGTTTATATCAACCGGTTCGCCATCAGAGTCGACAAGACAACTAACTAAAACCTATGAGAACGTCACTGTTAGCCACGTAATCTACAAACTGCACGATTGGGAGGGTTTGATGGAGAGTGTTCGTGGACCGGGAGACATTGGAGCAGAGCTTGCTTTCATGTCTGCCGAACTTGATGTGTAGTTTACGCATATAAATACACTCACGGGACTGCAGCAGGTAGATTATATTATATACTCCCTTCGTCATGAGCTGAATGAGATCGAGTTAAATCATTTTGAGTTTAACCAAATTTATATAAAAAATATCAATATTAATATTTATGATGGTAAATAAGTATCTTTAGGTGGCGTTTGGATATAAGGATATACGGAATGGGATAGGGAAAAGAAAATAGATGAACGGCTAGAATTAAATGAGACATAAAGAATAGATGGCTAGGATATAATATTACCCCTTGAGGAGTGGATATCCCTATCCCCATCCCCATGCCATCCAAATGCCACCTTAGATTCATTGTCGAATATATTTTTATAGCGTACCTATTTTGCATCATAAGTATTGATGATCTTTTCTATAAATTTAGTAAGCTTCAAATACAAATAGACAGAGCTTAGAATTATCTTCTCTTTAGGAGTACTTTGGCTAGTAGATAGTAGACATCTTTGTTTCACAGCATGCAGGCATGCAGCTAGCGTAAGCAGACTGATGCAGACCTCATAGCTAGTAGTCACTATTAACAATACAGTTCTATGATCAATCATGTACTATTGCGTATCGGTGCTTCTGTATGCTCAGGCAATTTCTTCGCACGCCCTACTGCTGCTTTTCCAGTGTATGCATGTGTCATGCATGAAAACCTGCAAATGGGCTGAAAACCGCACCAAACCCACACCAAACTGGTGTACAGCAGATGCTGAAAGTGTAGATGCATCTGCATGTCAGGTGCGCTCGTCGCGGGGCCTGCCATTTGCTCGTCGTCGCGGTGCCGGCGTCGCTGATGGTGCCACCCATATGCTGCCTTCTGCAGGCAGAAGCAGCGCTGTAGCCGACTGTGCAGAGGCCGTGCCCAGCGGCGGCGGCGGCGGCGCGGACGTCGCTGAGCTCTGCGCGGCGGCGCGTTGCAGAGCGGGCCTGCCATCTGGATGTAATACGCTCCCGTGACGACGTTGCTGACGGTGGCACTGGCACCCATGACCCATCCACGCTGCCTTGCTAATGGCGTGCGGAGGCCGTCGGCAGCTGCTGCGGCGACGGCGTGGACGACCTCTGCGTAGCGGCACGTTGCAGAGCGGGCCTGCCATCTGGCTGTAGTACTTGCCCGTGACGACACGTTGCTGATGGTGGCACTGGCACCCATCTACGCTGCTTTGCTGATGGTGTGCGGAGGCCATGGGCAGCTGCGGCGGCGGCGGCGCGAACGTGGCCGAGCTCTGCGCAGCGGTGCGTTGCAAAGCGGCTATAGCACCGGGTGGTGGTGTGTCGGCGTGGCCATGGCGTTGAGTCTGATGGCCTTGGTGCTCCTCCTCGATGAGTGTATCGCAGAACTGCAGAAGGCGCGGTGCGTGACGAAGCTGTTCGGTTTGAGGATGCAAGCATTGCATGTGAGGCCAAAAAAAAGTGCAAACCAATTTGAACCGCACCAATCCAATTATACGTGCTAACCCGAGCCAAAGCAAACCATTATCGGTAATGCTACAACACACGTCCGAAATCTTTAAAAAATCATACGCTCTGCTCCGTGCTCGCTCTAGTGCAACGACTGGCCCAACAGTCCCATATACGCTATCTCCTCTATCTACTCCATCTACCCTGTGATAGTCGAAAGAAATCCCCAACTCATCGCTTCGCTCGTTGCGGCTTGCCATGCCGTCCGCCCGCCCCAAGCTTCTTCGCGGTGATACCCCCATCCCGCGTAGAGTCGCGCCACATATGCTGTCGCGTCGTGCCCAGTCCCCGCCCCTACGTGTTGTGCCCCGTCCCTCACCACGTCGAGGTGCTACCGACACCGCCGTTCCCCACCAGGAGGTCGTGGCCGCTATCGACGCCGGTGCCGCTACGACACTCGACCTCAGCTCACGATATCACCAGGCTTCTCTGGCTGCACCTCGTGCTCCCTTACTTCCTCGATGTTGCAAGCTTGTGTTGCAAGCGTATGTTTCAAGTGTTTCATGTGAATGCTGCAAAACTGGATCGGGATGTTGCATATGTTGCAAGCGTTTGTTCCAAATATTTCATATGTTTCAGACGGATGTTGCACGTGTTTTATTTGGGTATTATGTTTCACACTTTTATGTGGCAAGTGTTTCATTCGGATGTTGCATATGTTTTTACACATATATTGTAAGTGTTTTATCTAGATGTTGTATATGTTTTACAATGGCTACACACGTGTTTACGACGTATGTTGCAAGTGTTTCAACTGCTTTGGACGTATGTTTCAAATGTTTCTCTAGATGTTTCAAAAGTAGATCTGATGTTGCACACGTTGCTGTGGACCTCATTTGCAGCTGCTGGGCTCACCTACATGCGCGTGGGTGTGGAGGGGCGCGAGTGGCAGGCGCGGGAAACCATGCGGGCGTAGATCAAGACGGAGCGGGTGTGGGACATGGAGCAGGCACAGGACACGGTGCGGCGTGGGACCCCACGTGAAGCAAGCATGTGGCACGAGCATCCGGACGCTAGCCCCCATCCGGATGTCCGGGCGCTAGCCTTTCCCAACCATTATATTTCTTAGCCAATTTCTCACCAAACTAGGTTAACCCAAAATAGAAACCAAGCCATACAAATCAATTTTAGACAAAATCGCAGGAGCTTTAGTCATGACCTCTACGAAACGTCCATAGTTTCAATCACATACAGAGATACTCCATGAGTGATTAACATTATTCAGTTTCAGTATTCATGCGCCTAGACGCGGCAGCCGCCACCACCAAGGCACCTTGCAGTCATCGCCTAGGGCCCCTCCTCCCTCTCCGTTGAGACAGCCGGTGGAAAAAAAGGGGAGGGTACAGTCCCATCCCTCATTATAGTTGAGTGGTTTTTTATATTTATTTTGCTTAGGTTTAGTCTAAATAAATCTAACGATAAAATTATTAATAATATTTGGCATGTAGCTTGTTACCTAAAGCGAGTTCAACGATGGCCATGACGAGATCACTGTTGTAGGAGTTGATTTCATCGGTAGGAGGTTAGTTATTTGTGGTTATTATCTGCAACGGTAAGGATGCTCATGAGCACTCCCAATAGGGATATTAAATTTGAGTTCTCGGTCTCATCATTGATGACCGTGGAGAGGAAATCAACATCAAATTTGATGGATTAAGGGCTTTGGAGGTACCTGAATCTATAGTTTTCGTCTAGTTTCGGAACATTAGATCTTATTACATGATCAAAGTTTTAGGGTTGGCTGGAGAATTTGCCATGAGTACCTGGACTTCAGTGTTGGACGGGGGCTATGTCGATTTGGAACATCAGCTCTCTTGACCAAAGCCACAGCAGCAGCAGCAGCAGCAGCAGCAGAAGAAGAAGAAGAAGAAGAAGAAGAAGAAGAAGATGAAGATGGAAGCACTTTATAGAATATTGTTGTTTTTATTTCCAGATTCTTTCATATGCATGTAATTTGATGATGCACTATGCCAAATTTTAATATAAGTCATCTTTCTCCCATCTAAAAAACATACTCCGTGAAAGATGCATTAGAGGGTTTTTCCTTTCGCTGACATATTTTAGATTACAAGAGGATTCTTCACACCGATATCGAGTTGAGGCTGCGCAGGGTCGCCGCTAGCACTGGCAGTAGCAGACTAGCAGCTAGCGCCATGCATGCATGAATCGAGGGGGCGAACCGGCAGACAACTGTACTGGCTGCCTGCACGGACGTAATCCGCGACACATACATGCACGCACGTCGCGCACGAGAGATGCCGGGCGCGGCAGCTGCTTTTGTCCGGCACGATAAGAACACCGGATTCGATGCAGTGAAGGCCGTGGTCCTGCCCTGCCCTGGATGGCTGGATATACGGCTTGGCATGCACTTATGGGTGGTCAACGCCGATCGATCACGTCGCAACTCAACTGCCATCTACCCCGGCCCAGATAGATGAGCACGGCGCGAGCACGTGCTTGTTGGGAAATGGGAAAGGGACTGACAGTATGCAGTAAACTCGTTTCTGTGTCACGTACCGCGCTCGATCTGGTTGCAGTACACACATCACACGTCTGGGCGCGCGCCTATAAACAAGTGGTAGCCCCGATCCGTCGCAACTCAAACTTTTGTCTCTCCTATCCTATCGCCGGCGCATGTAAAGATAGATATATTGCCATATAGGTGGGACAATGATTTTTGTTACGGTTAACAATAGAACGAATATATACAAAAAGAAAAAGAACGTGAAATGGAGGGAACAAATAAAATGAAAAAAAGGCTCCGATCGACAATGACAGTGGCTAGCTGCTGGGACTGGGATTATATGGAACCCACAACCCAGGAATAAAGACGCTGCTAGCTTAGGTAATGGTTTGCATGGCATGCACGTTAAGCAGTGCATTAACCGGCGGCCGGACAGGACAGAGACAGATGGAACGGTCTGTCCGTGCGGCCTGCAGGCCAGCACGACTGCATGAGGATGAATGGGATGAGCGGCACAAGAGGTGTCTGAGATGACGGGAGCACTGTGCGTTTTGACCGGCGCCGTGCGTTGCAGTTGCATGCAATGCAATGCATGCATGCGTAACAGCTGGAGGGGGTAGTGCATGGAGTAAATGGGCGGCTGTAGTGTAGGCCTTGCTTGCCGACAGGGGACGGACAGAGCTACGGGCAGCCGACGGCGACATGCATGCATGGTTGGGAAAAAAATTACATGGAGCCAGTATGCACTGCGAGTCCGTGCATACATCCAATCGTTGTTTGCCACGTGTATGCTTAGTCAATCCCCACACAGCGTTTGTGCGTCGAAGCCGCGGCGTGCGTCAGGCCTACCCGAACGGGCGGGAGACTTTCTCAGACATGCACCGTTGGATCTTTGTAGATGGACACGTGGAAAGAATCCGAGACATGTATGTACGGCTGCACTCTGCATCCAGTATGCATGCGATTTTTTTCCCATGGTTGCGCGTTGTGCTCGCAGTCACAGATATAAGAGCAGCCTGCGTCCGTCGATAAGCAGAAGCAGCCGCACTCGTGTAATCTAGTAGCTATCTGCTGGACTGTTACAGCTGCTGGCCGGGCCTTGTTTGTCTGAAAAGTGAAAACCCGATGGTTTGTCATAAGAAAAATGGAACAAGATACGAACCATCCTGTCGTCGCAAAAAAAAAAAAACCATCCTGTCCTTTTTTTTTTTTGGAGAGGAACCATCCTGTCCTGTGACGTGTGACTCACTGACACACTGCCGGCCTGCCGGGGCCGGTTGGGAACTCGGACCGCGCGGTGGAAGCATGAGGCCCAACCAAACAAATAGGCTGCAGCCGGGCTATTAGAGGGAGTTGGGCTTTGATCAATTTGCTACGAGTGCACGTCATCGCCGCAGAACACGGTTTCCTTTTTTTTAGCCTAAAAAATTCATTATTATCTATCTAGTCATGCAGATGCGTGTGCGTGACCGTATTCATTTGTCACACCGTACCTGGCTCTTACCGTGACAAAAGAACTAGTCCCTAAAATTTTAGTTTGATATGTGCTACTATTACTATTTTCGGAAAAAGAACTCGATCGAGAACACGTTGTTTGCACTACTACAAAAATATTTACCGTGACATTTTCAAAACCCCCTCCGAGGCGGGCAGGAATGTCAACCGCCTCGGTTAACCGAGACGGTCACTTTTTATTAACCGAGACTGTTACAAGAAACCGCCTCGCAAAATCAATTAATGGAGGCGGTTATTATAAAAGAGCCCGCCTCCAAAAATTCAGAGTGGGCATTCGGTTAAAACCGACCATTCGGTTCGGTTTGATCGGTTGTTCAAAAATTCGGTTTCTGTGAATCATCAACCGATCGGTTGCCTCAAAAATCAAGAACCGACGAATTCGGTTTCGGTTTTTTTCGGTTCGGTCGTTGGTTCCACCGAAGAAACCGAGTTCACAGCAACAACAAGCGTGCATACCTCGGCATCTCCCTCGCGAGTCTCCGCCTCGCTTGCCTCGGCCGCGTGCTCGGCGCCACGCCACCCCGCCCCGCTGTAGTTGTTGACACTTCTAACACCACTTCTAACACCACTTAAGTTGTCATCCCTAGCATGCCGTCAGAAGTGTTGGTACAGAATTGCTCCTCTTAGAATAAAAATGGGATCCGCAAGCGTACAGATAAAATACCATCGTAGCACTTCACCGGGAAATATTCCAGGTATCGTTAATTTATATTTAGCTCAAGGGAAAGAACTAAGAACTTAAACCTAAAGGGATGGATTTGTAAAATATGACTACCTATGAGAAATCAATCACACAGTCATTTACTTAGGCAGGGGGATAAACCATGATAAATAAGTATAAATGAATTATAAAGCATAGGGATAAATCACACAGAGATTAGAGATAGACTACTCATCATAAAGGTAGGTTGACATCTGATTAGTTCAAGAGATTGAATTCTAGGTAGGTTCTAATCTACTAAGTCATTCATCTACTCTAGCAAACACACCATCATATATAGCATAAAAGACTCTTCATTTATGTATAAGGAATATTACTGAAGAAAGCCAAGATATAGCATGACTTCCTACGTAATGTTGTTTCTACCTGTCCTATCAACGGAGAGTGGACTATATAAGACTCAATAGAACTGTCACTTCCACGACTACCACACGACCCGACCAATAGGATGCATTTGCAGGTAAATAGCATCTAAGTACCACGCTGACATGTAATCTACCACTTAACCCCCTCACGAAGAGAGCTAAGCGCTTTGCAAACATATACATAAACTCATTATCAATCATAACCATATCAAATGTACCACTAGAGCAAATTAGGAACATAATAAATAGAAACATAATGATATTAGAATAAAGTCATAGAGCAATGATACAAAATAATACCAATACTTTGATGACGAAGATCCGAATCCCGAGCACAAGTTGCCCGACTCTTCCTCTATCTAGTCTAAAACTATGTAGAACTTGAAGAATTGGAGTAGCTATTCTAATTCTCTGGTGGAGAGAAACTCTCTAAACCCTAGCCCTGTTGATGGCTCCCTCTGCTAATGAATTTATAATGAATTCCAAGGTTTCTCCTGGGGTTAGGGGCCTTGCTTATATAGCCCTCTAGGAAGCACCACAACCCTTGGATCAATCCGACCTTCATTAACGACTTTTTATTGATCCTCAAAGGCGGTGGAAGCAGGATCCATGAGACGGAACTTGATTGGCTCTGTGGCCTGGGCGGCCGCCCATGATGTGGGGGCGGGCACCCCACCTATCAGCCTAAATGGCCCTCCCCTTCGAGGGGGTGTCTTCTCGAGTCTTTTAGATTATTCTTTTTCGTAGTAGGGTTGATTTCTCTCTATGTAAATCTGACATGTGGATCTCCTTTAATCTTTTTCTGATAACCCCCTGCAGAAATAGACATTCACCAAAACACGTGGAAATTATTAGTTTAAAACCCCTAAGTCTATGGTGAAACGCATTTTAACCCTTCTCTTGACTCTTATTGACTTATAAAGTTAATGGTTAATTACCGTCAACAGCAGTCGTGACCAATCGTAGTCTCATGGACCGCCGCCACGGCGTCTACAACCGCGCGACCCCGCCCTGCTGCCCCGATGCGCTACCGGCCGCTGTTGCGTGACCCGCCCCGCCCTGATGTGCAGCCGCATAGGCATCGCGGCCTTGCGACCTCGCCCCACTGCTGATGCGCGAGCGTCGCCACCGCGCCACCCGCCTATCGTCGATGCGCTACCACTCCGATTCGATTTGTGCTCGCCCGCTCGGTGTCTGTGCTCGACTTCTCTAGTGCCAAAGAGATGAAGTTACGAAAGGATAAGGTGAGTGTGGGTGAGCAAGGCCGTGAGGCGGTGAGGGGATGGTGATAGGCCGAGTTCTGATGGGCCTTTGGCCTTTTGCCGTGCCTTCATGTTTCAGCGTTGACGCGGGACTCGTAACTCATCGGTGTTTGCTCGGTTTCTCGGCTTCTCGGTTCGGTTGGCCAGCGAAACCAAAGCCAAAGCCGACAACCAAACATCCCAGGCAGTAAAACCGAAGTTGAAACCGAAAACCAAAAAAACCGACATTTTGGTTCGGTTCGGTTTGGTTCGGTGCGATTTTTGGTTTTCGGCTTAAAACTGCCCAGACTGACAAAAAATGCTCCAATTTTTTGAGGCGGGTCTCTTATAACACCCGCCTCGGTTAATATTGCCAAGGCCCAGGCGTGGCCTGATAGCCGGACTGAGTATAAAAGAACGGTCTTAGGGTTTTAGATTCACTCCTCCCTCTCTCTCGGCCCCCTCCCCACCCGAGCGCCCCTCCCCACCCGAGCGCCCGAGCGCGATGGCGGCACCCTCCCCACCATCATGGCGCGGCACCCCTTCCTCTCACTCCACCACTCTCTCTCCCTCACCTCTCACTCCACTCTTTCCCACTCCTCTCTCTGATCTGGTGGCCGGCGACGCCTCCTCCCCTCGCGGATCCGGCGGGCGCAGGCGATAGAGGCTGGATCCGGTGGCCTGGTGGCCAGATCTAGTGGCGTGGTGGCTGGATCCGGCCTCCCCGCGATGGATCCGGCCAGATCGGGCGGCGGCGCAGGCGTGGTGCACTACTACAACAATTTTAATGGAGGTAGGCGTTTTGGCTTTACTGAGGCGGGCAAAGCAACCACCTCGGTGCCAAGGTCACGGTTAATCAGAACTTAACCGATGCGGTTTCCTTGCCCACCTTGGTTAATGGAGTAAAAAAATAAAAAGCCCAAGCCCGCTGGCGAGCCCATTTCGAAGCCCACCGGCGAGCTCGCCTGCGCCACGTGACCCCACCACCGCCCGCATCCCCGTGCGCCGCCGAGCCGCCAGAGGGAGGAGGGAGGTGGCTCCCTGCCCGTGTCGCCACCAGATCTGGTCAGGAGAGGAGGAAGGTGGCTCCCCCACCGACCAGATCCACCGCCGCTGGTGTTGCCCATGAGGTGGAGGAGGAGCAACGCCGCAGGGAGGCTGAATCCGGCTCCATCGCCCACGCCCGCCGGATCCGCGAGGGGAGGCGACAGCTGAGAGGAAGGGGCATCGCCGGTGTTGTCCACGACTTGGAGGTGGAGGAGCGCCACCGCGGGGAGGCCGGATCCGACCACCACACCACCGGATCCGGCCTCCATGGCCCGCGCCCACCGGATCCGCGAGGGGAGGAGAGAGCTGAGGGGGAGCGTCGCCGGATCTGCCTGAGAGAAAGAGGGAGGGAGGAGAGAGAGGTGGTGCGAGGGCATAGGAGGAGGGAGGAGAGGGAGGTGGTACGCCGGCATGGGAGAAGGAGAGGGTCGTGGTGCCTGCGTCGGGTGAAGGGAGAGGGGTGGGTCGCCGCGGCTGTGTGCGGCTAAGTGGCTGAGGAGGCGGCTAAGTGGCCGAGGAGGCTAGTGGAAACCCTAAGTGGCGGTATATATACATTAAGCATACTATTGGGCCGAGATGGGCTGTCTAGACTCCGAGATGGGCCAATATTATCCGAGGCGGTTGCGTTAGAACAACCACCTCGGTTAATTGATATTAACTGAGGCAGGCATTTTAAGGCACCCACCTCGGTTAATCGATTTTGCGAGGTGGTTTTTTGTAACCGCCTGGTTAATAAAAAATGACTGCCTCGGTTAATCTGAGGCATTAACCGAGGCGGTTTACAGGCCCGCCAGCCTCGGAAAACAAATTGAAAACGCCTCGCAAAAGATTTTTTGTAGTAGTGGTGCCTCCTCCGAGCTCCTCCACCAGTGCTCCCCTCCCCCGAGCTCCTCCACCTGCGCGGCGGACCGGCGGCGCCCCTCCTCCCCCACGCCATCCTCCTCTACAACGGAGCCCCTCCTTCTCTGCCACAGCCGTGGCGGCGCTAGAAGAACCGGGCGGAGCTCCTACACGGGGCCAAGGAGCCGTCGCCGGATCGAGGAGATCCTAGAGCGGATCCACCCCGCCGGAGGAGCAGCGATCCTACCCTGGCTCGACGGCGCCCCTCCCTCTGCTTGGCACAGCTGCTGGGGCTAGATCCAGACGGTGGCTGGGGCGGTGGCGGCAGATCCAGCAGCGCAGGCCTCCTCCGGCTGCGGATCTGCGGTGGCGGCTGCAGCAGCAGCGGGCCTGGGGCGGTGACGGATCCAGCCAGCGGCGATGCGGATGGGCTCAGTGGGCCCGTGGGTGGGCTCGCCAGGCTTATCCACTGTTTTTTTTGTTTTTTTATTTTTTTAACCGAGACGAACATCAAACCACCTCGAAAAATGTCCCATTAAGCGTGACCTTTGATCCGAGGCGGTTGGCCAAAACGCCTCGGTTAAGCTCTTTTGCTCGCTGTTGGTATTTCTAACATCACTTCGCACTAAGTTGTCATCCCTAACATGATATTAAAAATACTGGTAAAATAATCTACACTTGACTCTCTAAAAATATTAAAAAGAATATATCCTCAAGCGCACAGATAATTCACCCATTGTAGCATTTCACCCAGTGATATCCCGAGTATCGTTATTTATTTTTAGCCAAAAGGTAAAAACTTTCAATTTCACAGGGTTAAAAGATGCTATGGCTTAGAACTATAAATGTGCGGACCTACGATAAACCAACCACCCTAATACTTTAGCAGGGGTAAGTCAAGATGATGATAATAAAATGAATAGAACATAATAATAATGGTATTATAGAGATAAAAAGTAGAGACTCGACAAATGTAATCTGACATAATCAAGAAATTTAATTAAGCTAAAAGACTGCTAAGTTACTCCTAAATAATAGTCTATAATTCACATCAAGACACATACTCTCATCTATAATAATGACTAGTTAGAAAGAACAATCACAGGAGCATCATCTAAAGAGGACTTTTTAAGCATAACCATGCATCCTCCGTCGCGACCGCGCTCTACTTTGCCTATGTACGAAAGGTGTATTGCACAAGGACTCAATAGGCCTGTCACACCTGCGATCTACCACACATTCCCGCACATTAGGAAGCATTCGTAGATAAATATAATATCTAAGCACCACGCTTACATAAAATCTACCACCTAATCCACTCGAGTATTGAACTAGGCGCTTTACGAACATATGAAAGTCATTATTACTAATCAGAACTATATCAGAACTATATCAAATATGCAACTAGAGCAAAGTAAAGACATACTAAATAGAAATATATTGAAATAGAACAATGTCACAAAGAAACAAGGTATCATACCAATCTAGATGAACAAATTCGGAATCCCGGACTTCTACGCCCAACTCTACTCGAACTCAACTCGACGCGCCCGGACTTGAAGAACTAGAGCTCTCTCTCTCTAATCTCTAGAAACCCTAATTTCTAGACTAATCTTGACTAATGAATACCGGTCCCCTTAGGGGGAAGTTTGCCTCTTTATTTATACCTCGGTGGGAGAAGCGACGTCCGTTGGATCAAACCGACTTCACGTAGGGCTAAGATGCATCCTTGGAGGCGGTGTGGGAATACTCCAGAAGCTCGTGGAATATGATGGAAGGGGGAGGCCGGGCGGCTAGGGGTGTGGCCGGCCGGCCCCACCTGGTGGCCTCTGGCTGCCTCGCTCGGTCAGGTGTCTTCTGGTGTCTTCTACACCCTTCTAGTGTATGTTTCATCGCGGATAATTCTCGTAATTATTGATACATTAATCCTATTTTTACTCTTTTCTGGAATAAATTCTACAAATTTATAAATCACTAAAACTCGTGGAAATTATCAGATAAAACCCCTAATTTTCTATTTGGTGACCAATTGCATGCTTTAAGTTAACAGGTTGTGATGGACGTTAACTGCCGTCAACACTCGCCTCGGTTAATCTTTTGTGTAGTAGTATTGATTCAGCTGTTGTTGTGCACATTATTCGGCCTAAACGAAAACGCTTGCTGCAACAGCGCCTGTAAGGAAAATGGCACCTTGTATGGTCCATTTAAGGATGAAAACGGTCGGAAACGATCGAAGACGGTATCATAATATAGAAAACGAAATTGGTTTGTTCGGGATATTTCTACATTTTAGCAATTAAAGAGTACAAAAAATGGTTGAAAATGGTTGTGAAACCAATTGAAACTGATATTTTTTTATGTTTGAAAACGGTATCATAATATAGAAAAAGAAATCGGTCGGTTCGGAATATTACCGTTCCATTTTCATCCTTAGGTCCATTACGTGATTACGGTGTTTGACGTACAATATGATCATTTGCAGTTGTGGACTAATAAAGTTTGCTGGTATATAAGGTTAAATTCAAATGATGCAAGAGGTTGGTTGAACTACCTTAGCAGCACTTTTCAGTGAATAAATAGTGTTCTCCTCTCACAACAAATCAGCATAAGCATCAGCATAAGCCAAATTTCAGTGAAACGAACAGGGCCGCCGGGAAGGCAACATGCATGGAGATCGGGATGACCAACACCTCAAGCAAGACATTAGAAGCTATGTAGAAGATTTACAGGACATGCTAGAATTAAGTCCATGACACCAAGAAGCAGAAGCCCGGACGGGAAGACATAAAAGAAATTGAAGCCATTAAGGCCAAGACTAAGGATGGATGAACTGGTCTAGTATCATGATTTTGAATTTCCTCAAATTGATATGATATCAGTTAAAAAATGTAGATCACTTCATTAGCTTTCCAAAAGTCCAAAAGCATCAAAATCGAAATTCAGAGCAAAATTTTATGCCCAAAATACAAAAGTGTGTTGTGCTGAAAATTAAACAGTGGAAAACTCTAATTTTATTCTCCAGTGGCCACCAGAACTTTCGGTGCTCATAGAAAAGGCTAGTTAGACCACCGCTTATGCATTTGCTCTTAGTTTAGGCCTAGTGTTTAGTGAGGTTTGCATACGTCTTGCTACCTGATGCTTGCACGCACCATACTTGTACACTAGGGGGATTGCAATCTTGCGAGAATGCATCAACCACGCTTCTGGTGTGGCCATTGAGTGTGTAAAGGAGGGAATGAGGCCTGCGGCAATTCGACCGGAAGCTCGATAGTGAAGACGACGGGGAGCGGTCTGGGAAATGTCATCTCGGAGACCCACTTACAAGTGGGGAAGGCCCGGGGCTATCACAGAGCAACTCGCCCGGGGAGGTTCTCCCTTGCGAGGGCATCTTTGCATGGGATCCAACAAGTATTAGGGGAAAATGTGAGCTTCTCGATACCTCGGTAAAAGTACCGGAGTTGTCAATATGAGTTTGTATCTCTATCTCAACTAAGCTTCCACACTTAACATTATGTACCTAGGTTGTGTGCTTACTATTCTACTTTAGCTTGCTAGGCTAGTTGATAGGATCGGAACCTAGGTTACATAACTCTTTTGTGGTAGAGATAGCAACACACTTAGCCAAACCTTAGTTGCACATCTAGATCAATTACTGTCGGTGTTTTATAAATTGGACTAGTAAATTTATATGATTACCGCGCTGCTCTAGGAAGATGATGGTAGCATTCAAAAGACACAAGGATTTATACTGGTTTAGGCCAAAGCCCTACGTCCAGTCTCAGATGATCGAGTGCGTGTTCCTCGCTTGAATGTTCTAAAATTTTTACAATAGGGGGCGTAAGAATGGTGGATGAAGTAGGAGATCTAAAGCTAGGAGATGGGCTGCCCGAAGGGAAGCTTCAGGTGCCCTTCTACGG
The DNA here is from genome assembly GCA_038087645.1 of Saccharum hybrid cultivar R570. Classification (NCBI taxonomy): domain Eukaryota; kingdom Viridiplantae; phylum Streptophyta; class Magnoliopsida; order Poales; family Poaceae; genus Saccharum; species Saccharum hybrid cultivar. Next base: position 24,637,428 of record JAQSUU010000402.1, on the reverse strand, counting down.
TGTAAGAATGAGTGAATGAAAGATGGATCCCCGAGGGGTGCCCTGACTACCCTTATATAGAGTTCGGGGTCAGGACGTATATAAGGAAGAAGGTTCTCCTGACCGAAGGGTCGTGAGCCTGAGGGAGGTCCTACCTAACTTGGCTTGCAAGCTACGCCATCTTATGGAGCACGTCTAGACGTGGTTGTCATCATGGTCTTGTGGCCACGTCGCGGTATAGTGTGACGTGGTGCCACTGTACCGGCCATGGTGGCATTGTAGGCACGGCGGCGGTTCGCCAGCCGTCCTGTGCGACGTGGGTTCCGCCATGGTCTTCGTCATTGCCTCCTGGTTTCCGAGGGCGTTGTACAGGAGTTTGTAGCCGCCCCCAGGTCATCGGTCGCCTTATTGGCTGGAGGAGCTAAGGGCCACGATCCTGATTGTTGGGGTCGTGGCTCTCGTCGGTCTGGATGGCCTCTAAGTCAAGGCATTCGTCGTGGATCCTATCTCGTAGTCGGTGGAGTCATACATGTGTATCTGGCCGGTGGTTATCGTACTGGTCATCACCACCTTGGGCGGTGTTGTTTTGTCTGTGTTGTGTGGCGCAGAGATGGCGTCTGACCGGACCGAGATGACTACTGTCCCCTCGGTCGTTGCGGGGTCAGAGTGGCATGCCTATCCTTGTTAGAACGGGCGTGCCTGGCTATGCTTGACCTCTCCCCGTTCCTCCCAGGGGTCGGGACGATGGAGAGGTCATGCGTCTCTCGTGCGTCGTGCGACTGAGTCTGCTGAAAGGGTCGCGACCAGCCTCCGCCTTAACACTTGGCCTGGTTTTCTTGGATCAGCTGGGCCTCAGTCGTTTGGGCCTTTGCTAGCTAATTTACTATGAGCCGCGTGACCTACTAACTAATCGGTGCCTTGAGATACCCCGGAGTTATAGCCCCGATAATTACATTCTCACATAGGTTTTGTTAAGTAAAATTAGAGGCCATAGAGTAAAAGTTTTTCAAACCCTAATTCACCCACTCTCTCTTAGGTCGTTCTCTACGGCACCCCTCAATAGGAACTATGGGTGTATTTGGTTGGTCGGCTCGGCTCATCCTACACGGGTGAAGCCATATAAAACTAAGCGAGCAACGTGTTTGGTTAGCTGTATATGTGTGAGTAGATACAGGCTTGTGTGATATGTACAATTTTAGCTTCACTCGCCAACCAAGCTCAGTGGATGCAGGGATAAGGTGTGGCGTCCAAACGTCAGTCTCACAAGTTAGGTAGATTACATCCGCTTATTTAGCCAACCAAACAACATCTTAACTTTTTCTACATCTCTCGTACAACTTCATCAAACACTTTTTTGCGATCGGGGTTTAGCTCGTTTTTCATTAAAAGAAAAGGAGTTTTTTTTAAAAGAACACAAAGACGATCACGACGGTGGCAAGGGGCCATCGAAAGCTATACGCCGAGCCCTAGCTACTAAAGCTATTACATATGATCTGAATTTTACGACCAGACCGCACACGGTAAAGCTATCGTCGTTCTACGAGGCCCTAGCGTCCCGCTGCTTCCTGCCTAGGAAAAGCACCTCCATTGCCTCCCGCTTCGATGGCGTGAATGATGCTTCATCAGGTAGTTGCGTCTCTAGCTCAACGCCCAGGCGCTTCATCATGACCTTGCTTGCCTGCGCTTCTGGCTTTGGCTCCCTAAACCTACTCTTCGTAGCAAGCTGAGCGCTCCGCTTGGGGATGAGCTCCTCATCGGCGCGCTCCCGCGCCGACCGGATGATCTGGAATCGTGGTGGGGTTGAGAGAATGGGTTGCGACAGAGGCTTCCCGAAGGTGTTGACGAAGCCGTCGATCGACATCGGTGCCACTGTTGGCGCTGGAGTGTCGAGTCCTGCCGCATCGTTGAGCTCGTAACCCTCGGCAGCATCCACCGGAGACGTGAAGGAAGTCCTGGCCTGGTCCAGGAGAATAGTGGACAGCCTAGGCGAACTCTGGCCAGAGCTACAATCATCTGACCCAGAGAGGCACAAGTTGACCGCGTGAGCCACTTCCCTGGTCGTCTGGCCCAGCCTAGGCGACACCGGTTGTGGTTGCACGATCGGCGCGCTGTCTTCACTTTCTTTTCTGAAATAAGGTCACACCCAATCTACATCATTCATAGAAGATGCAACCCTGTCGGACAAACAAACACACCCATAGTAATCAACCAGCTGCCGCTCCTACGAAAGGGCAGCCGAGCGGGGGCCATTTTCGCCGCGCCAGCCAGTTGGGCCGTCGCCGTCGGGGCTGCGCCATCGTGCAGTTCCTGCGTTTCTCTCGTTTTTGTGCCGCCGACGGCCCACAAGTTCGTTTCCTCCCAACCCCGACTCCCAGGGGCAAGGGCTGTGCGCGCTTCGGTTGGAATTGCTGATGTTGATCAATGGCCGGTAGAACGTCAGTAACGTTCCCTCTCACCGTCACCTCGTCGGCTTCCTTGAATGGTTGGTTCTCGCTGGCACCCCCACACCCCACATCACCCCACCATGACCAATGATGGATAGACCACGAGGAAAGTGGAAACAGCTCACGCACAAGTGGCCTGCTGACCCAAGTGTCGGTGAAAAAGAAATGGATCCATCACGCTAAGGCACAAGAGCTGACAGAATATTCCTTTTGAAAAAGGAAACGGGAGGACAGGCAGAATAACGAAGGTTGAATGGCAACGTGTGCCGGTATGATGCTACGTCTCTCAATCTTTCATGATCACATCACATTCATAGCCACTGTAGAATACAATTGCACTATATATACACACACGCTATTCTACACTTAGGTGTAGAATACTATTCTACACCGAGCTGTTATACTGAACAAAATTCAGTAATGTTCAGTAGTCGCGTTTCAGTATTATTCAGTATTTCGTGGTATTGTGCGTAGTACTGACTGATACTGAACACGGTTCAGTACTCAGTATTTTTTTAGGTCAGTTTTGGCTTGTGGTGTAGAATAATATTCTACACCTAGGGAGACGTTTCTACACCTAGGGTGTAGGACTAAGACCGAGTACATGAGGTGCGATTTCAGCGTGACTAGGCATGAGGAGGGAGACGTTAGCCTCGATGGGCAAGTGGTGGCCAAGAAGGATACTTTTCGGTATTTAGGGTCGATGCTACAAAAGGACGGAGACATTGATGAAGATGTTAGGCATAGAATTTCAGCCGGCTGGTTGAAATGGCGTCAAGCTTCTGGCGTCCTCTGTGACAAAAGGGTGCCTCAGAAGCTGAAAGGTAAGTTCTATAGGACGGCGATTCGTCCAGCGATGCTATACGGTGCTGAGTGTTGGCCTACAAAAAGGCGATATGTCCAGCAATTGAGTGTAGCAGAGATGCGTATGTTACGTTGGTGTTGTGGGCACACAAGGAGGGATAGAGTCCGAAATGACGATATTCGGGATAGGGTTGGGGTGTCACCAATTGAGGAGAAATTGATTCAACATCGGTTGAGATGGTTTGGACATGTCCAACGGAGGCCTCCTGAGACACCGGTGCGTAGTGGAGTTCTAAAGCGGGCCGATAATGTAAAGAGCGGTAGAGGTCGACCTAAACTAACGTGGGACGAGTCCGTTAAGAGAGATCTTAAGGAGTAAAATATCCCTAAGGATTTAGCTATGGATAGGAGCGCTTGGAGATTGGCAATCAACGTGCCTGAACCGTGACCTCTTTTTGTTTTGTGTCATTTTTGTCCCTTTATGTGTCTCCCTGTTTTCTCGTCTCTTTTGGGTTTCATCTCTAGCCTGCCCCAACTTGCTTGGGACAAAAGGCTATGTTGTTGTTTGTTGTTGTTTGTAGGGTGTAGAATAGCGCTGCCGTGTGTGTGTATATATATATAAGAACTATTCTCAAATTTCTTGTATGCTAGACAAAAATAACCAATGCACGGGCTCACAGAGGAACGGATATACAACAAGAACAAATGAATACTAGCATTTTGCCATCGCTTTTCGATTGCAGTTTCCTTTTCACGGCTGTCCCACCATTTCTACAGTGCAGAGATCAAAGAGGCTCGACAGGCCGTATTGGTCATCGCCGCTCGGACCATACTTCACGCAGGAGCTCGTGTCTCACATTCATTATGGAGGCTCCCTGCCGAGTGCTGAAATGAGCGACGCCATTGTTGCACGGGGAGGGGGGATTGCTCTTGTCGTAGAGGGATGCCAGGGGGAACTCCAGGTCATCCAGATCGTCATCGCTGGTGTACCCTCTCCTCTGCACCATTGATCCCCTCCGGTCCAGCTCATTATTGCCACAAGCTGTGTCAGCCACTTTCTCCGTGACATCCTCCAGCGTCGGGGGGCAGTACACCACTGGAGCAGCGGTGACTGGGAATGTGCTGATCATGTCTTTCTCTGTGAAACGCTCCAGCAAGCTCTGCAGGCATTAGTTGCAATACCAGTTGATCAATTTGACATGTAGGTAACACAAGATTCTTCCAAATCGAAGGAAAAATAAACCATTCTAGCAAACCGAAAGTATACCTCAGAATTCAGCTCCTCTAGAACCATGCCAGGAACAGGATCAGGGCAGAACTCGTCTGGAGTGAAGTTGCAGAGTATTCTTGTTACTAGTGGAAGGCCAATGGAAGGGCAGACCTGATGCAGAAACAGGAAGATCAAAACTTACTGAAGCACATATTAGGACCTGGGAATGAGACAGGAACTACAAATGGAAGCATACCTCTTTCCTAATGGTTTTCTTGAGAAGCATGTCCTTCGGGAGCATCAAAAGATCACTCAACTCATTAAGTAGCTTAAAACAAGTTGATTCTGCTGCATCTCTTCTGTCATCACCATTAATTTCCACATCTTGACCATCCTTTTCAGATTCAGCAGCATCCATGCCAAACGTATCAGTCAACCATCTGGACCAATTCCCAACCTGCAGAAGTATATCATGTGTTAACAATCAATAGTGCAAGGGAGAGGTCATGCATAGTCCCTATTCTAGATTGTTTGTTTGTTTGTTCATCATGCAATTGCAAGCATTTCATAATTTAAGTGCATACAGAGTTCTTCAGTTGTGCGCCTGATCCAAAGCTTAAGTCCCCAGCTGGAATTGGCAGAACTCTTGAGTCCACAATAGGGTCAGATATAGGATCCGTGGGTATCTCATTCTCTGATTCACGAAGGATGGCATTAAACATAGCAATATCTAAACGGGCTACGCAGTGCTCCATCACCTGATAGAAACAGAAAATTTCGTGAGTAAACTTCACACAAAAGATACCATTACCAAAGAAACAAAATAAGCATCTGAAAGCATACCAATTTTGCCAACACTGGTAAACATCCACACTCATGTCCACCAGCACGAAGAGGACAGATTCTGCTGAATGCATCATGAAATGCAGTTTTCCAGATATCGATAGAAAAACTTCCATGTTGCTGATCACCCAAAGAATGCGGAGTTGACAAATCTTCTACAGGGGTTTGCATGTGGGGTGTCATTGCCTGTGAAATGAAAATCCTTCAGAAAACTGAAAACTTGGGTTAATTTGCAATAGGTTTTAATCATCACTGTTTTAGAAGCCATACTCAGCTTTCTGGAAAGTGCCAAGACAGTAATAGGGTGAACTTTTACCTGCCACCAAACAGACTCGACAATCCGAGAAAAGATCCAAGATTCGATCTTCTCCAATGCATCCAGAAATGTGCTAGTTTCACGCCAATCATCTGGCACCTGCATGATATTGGGTTTCGCATACTTGCCATTGTAGTTACTTTTCCATTGCGTTTGAGCAGAACTCCTGTCAGGCTTCTTTGCACCATTTGTGCTGAAAAGCTTAATTGGACTTGAGCATCGTGAAGAACCAAATGTTTGTGCAATGATTTCTCTCAGGACAACTGTGTTCGATAGCCAAAATGTCAACCTACATCAAAATTAGATTCTCACTTCTTAAATTTTGATCTGAAAGTTGACGGTAATGACAATAAGGGGAAACAAGCAGTAGAGGGTAGTGATAATTTACCTTGAAACATCATTGCCACAAGACTTTGCAACAAGCACAAGCCCAGAAACTGAATTTCTTGCGACTGAAGCTTTCTTATCTGAGGACCAAAATTTTGATGCATGAATGTAAATCCTAGATAGACGGCGAGCTGGTGTATGCAACTTATGTGATGAACAACCGTGCTCTGGCACCACAGAGTAGAGAGAAACCTCGAGGGCAGCAACTTCACGTAGCTCCTGCTCCAACTTCTCAATTTTTGAATATAATTCCTCGTTATTTTCATATGAAACTGAGTTGCCATTATCAGCTATGTTTTCTTCAGTATCAGCAATTTCATCATCAGTGCCAGTACTCTGATCACATTTCGGAGCTTCATCCAATATATCAATCTCCTTTGCCTCTTCAATGGCTTTACCTTCAATCTCTCTGCCCTCAATGGCAATATCATCAGTTACTTTGCTCTCAATAGGTTTATCATCAGTGACTTCACATTCAATGGCCTTATCATCCTTCATTCCATCCTCAATGTCCTTATCATTCTTCGCGCTGTCATCAACGGCTTTTTCATCCTTGATTCTGCCCTCAACTGCTTTGTCATCTGTGGGTCTATCCTCAATAGCTTTGTCATCTGTTTCTTCAGACATCTCAGATGAAGAACAAGAAGGAACTTTAGGAGTCTCTGGCCTCTTCATTTCAACAGTTTTAGCACCATTAGCTGCTTTGTTTGTTTTTGGCGATTTGTTCAGGTTACTGTTTGACGATATATACTGCAGTTTAGTGTGGATTTGACGATTGGAAATGCTTCTTGCTGAGCGTGGGCTGTTTTACTTAGACTCTTTCCTTGCTAGCTTCTTTGGAACCCTTGAGACTCTTTTCGCTTTAGTGTCTTCGTTACTGGTAGCCTCACCAGGTGATGAAAGGGAATTTCTAGCTGGTTCATAGTCTGATTCAGTTTCCTTCCCTTGTTTACCATCTCTTTCCACATCACTTGAATGATCATCTCTCTCTTCCCCATTCTCTTTGGCACCCATTTCAGTATTCTTTGTGATGTACTAGAAGTTTGATACCTGGACAGACCATCAGCAGAATTAGAAACACCAGCAAAGTCCTATCAGCTTGAGTAAGTCAATAGGGAATTTCCAAGACGGTTTAACAAACCCAAATGATTATGAAATGGCAAAAGGAAATAAAAGGAAAAAAGGCAATGGCACATAAGTAGCAACTGCCTTTAAGGAAAATGATACATAGAGCCGTCTGCCCCCCTTCCCCCCCCCCCCCCCCCCCCCCCCCCCCCCCCCCCAGTTTAGAAATGCAGGCTCAGTTAGACATCACTAAAAAGCATGTTGCATAATACTGGCAGGCATTCTAAGAAGCGCAAATGTTGACCACGGAGATATCCACTATAAAACATACTGTAGTTGCACACAGATCAATCCTCTGCATCCTAATATAAGTTAATAAAGAGTGCAGCTTACAATAAAGCATTCACCATGGAGCATGACAGTAAGTCCTAAATCTTTGGTCCTGACAAGCAAATGTTCACATCATAAACCAAGCGACAGGACAGCAACTCAAATCATGAACTGGACAGCTGAGCAAGATTTCTGTCTTGCAAGCAAAATTGAAAATTCTCTAACAACTTAATAAGAGAACCTGGTACAAATAATATTGTCCACAGGACAAGCGAGTAATTCGCTTCGACAGACGGTAGTTGGGACTTGGGAGGCACATGGCCGTGGGGCTCCAGCCGATCTTGGACCACGGTGCCCCTGGATTGCATTCGAGAAGGAGGAGGTCCCAGGGCGATGAGGAGCCCCAGACATAACGCTGCGCCATAACTTAACTACAGAGAGATCTGACAAGCCACTGATATGGCAAAGGTAATTACGATCCGTGTAGACGCGGTTGATACTGAGCATGAGGCAGTACTTGATTCCTCGAAATTACCAATCATCCGACAAAACAGGCAGGTCCATCAATTCGATTTACACCGTTGCAACAAATGGCAGCAGCAATTTTCAGCACGGTAAAGTCCAAGAAAGTTGGGAAAACAATAATTATCAGGCAGCTAATAACAAAAAAAAAAAAGAAGTGAGAATCACAGGCTACCACCCACCGATGGACCAAAACTTCAGTCTAAAAATGCCAGCCTAATCCGTGTGGAAATTATAAGGTATGGTAACTGACATTAATTAGAGGGAAAAAATGCTCACACGGCACAGGAGCAAGAACAAGAACAGGAAATGAATACGTATAACATAGAGACACCTTGCACGCCCAGAAACCACCAATTTGGCTTAGTCGGTCCGCGAATGCCGATCAGATGCTTGCTGCAACCAATCTACAAGCGCACGGACAAAACGCAGAGCGCCTCGGACCAAGATCCCACCAGTTTCAGCAACGAAACTTGCGGCGCCAATAAAAGGAAGTAAGAGCCCAGGACCTCAAAAGGAAATGTAACGTCCAAATCTCGAATCGGACACGACGGCACTCCAATCTGCCCCCAATGCACAAGAACGAGATTCCCGGTCGACGGGATTAGGAGGAAGTCGAAACGGTAAGCAGATCAGAAGTCGATGGTGCTCACCGGGGTTCTCGCGGTTGCCGCGCCGGTTCAGTTCCTCGCGCGCGACGCGGGCGGGAGCGGGACGAGGAGATAGACCAGGGAAGGCGGTTGCTCTATCTGTTTCTGTACCTTTTTTTTCTGACTAATGACGCACCTGCGCGGGGTTTAGTTTAACGCGGTGTGGGAGTCGGCGCCGCCGTGGTTCCCGAGGGAATGTTGGTGCGGAGCGGCGCCGCGTGGGCAGTCGGCGCGGGAGGGGACGACTAGGCGGCCACCGGCCACTTGGCTGGTCTGGCGGCCGCTTCTACGGGCGGGCGGAGCGGGGCGGCGGGCTAGGGCGAGGCAGGCAAGCAGGCAGGCGTCACTGGCATGGCAAGGAGGAGTGCCACCGCTTGGGCGTGGGCGTGGTGGCCGTTGCTCCTTTGCTTATACGGAGTAGGAACGTGTGTTTGGAGGCCGCCGAGTCTGCTCACCACACGGTGACCCTAGCGACCGGCTCGTTGGGGCGTGTGGTCTATCAAGTTCCCCTACAATTCCATGGTTGTGCAAACTGTCAGATCTGCCACCATCCATTTTCTTCCTCATCGCTAGGTCACTGTTCCTCTCAATGGACCCATCTATCACGCTCCTAGTAGTACCGGTGACCGTGAAAGGATCGAGATAGGTGGAAGACGGAGCATAAACCACGGCATAAAGTCATGATTCATCCTCAAAACGTGTCTCACGATTTTCGTCGGGTCGGATCACGCACGCAGTAAAAATTGTAGTTGTTTGGCAACCTGGATTCTAGAGCTAAGTAACCAACTGTGAAAAGCTAGGTGAGACCACCCTTGTTTGTTTCAGCTTCGGATTATATTATATGTCAAAACAATAAAACCATAATTCAAACAACCCTTATCGATCTTCACATGGGGAACCTGGTGTGGTTTTTTCTAGCTCGTATATGACCTATTCGACTTATAGCATGTGGTAAGTATGTTCGCCTATTCTAGAAATTTGATGTCCTTAAGAGCATCTCCAGCAATACTACCTAAAACACACCCCCTACTTCTCTATTTAGGAAGCCACCTATTTTGAGACTACTCATATTTTACTTCCAACTCCAGCAATACTACCTAAACCATACTACTCAAATTCGTTTTAGTAGTCAATGACGCGTGGGGCTCTTTTGTCATCTCTCTCATCCAGATTTTGCACGGTGGAGAGTAGGGGGCCAACAGAAGTAGAGGGTGGAGGGGGAAAAGTAGGAGGCCAACAAATGTGGGGGTCTAGTAGGAGGCCTGTTAGAGTTGGTTTTTTGGCCTCCGCTACCTAAATCTGAAGTAGGGGGTCAAGTAGGAGGTCCTGTTGGAGATGCTCTAAAAAAGAAAGAAACAAAGAACGAATTTTGAAGACTGTTAGAGATTTTTAGGGCACACAAGAAAGTTTCAGTTGCCTCACCAAACTTCCCCACACTTCCATCCATCAATTACCACAAAATATTAAAATAATAAAACTCCGAATAGAATCTGTATCATAATGATGAACCAGCTTTTTGAACAAAAAGCTTCATTCCGATCGAAAGAGAGAGAGAGGAATCTATCCTCTTTGTTTTTTTTAAAAGAAGGCGTTAACCGAGGTCGGAAGCGCATGTCCAAGTCCAAGCTTCAAAAGAGTGCCGCGCGCACTCTGTCGGTGGTGGCAGCGCCACCGCCGGTTCCAGGTGACCGTCGCCGTCACAGGATCGGATTAGGCGCCTTAATCACGAGCGCACGTACTATTCTGCCCTCATTAGCGAGTTTAGGGGTGCTTACTTACTGGGGTGAAAAATTTTAGGGCGTCACATCGGATGTTTCATGAAAGTGGTGTTCGAATATTAATAAAAAAATAATTACATAACTTAGCACATATTTACTGTAGCACGACATTGTCAAATCATAGATTAGTTAGGTTTAAAAAATTCATCAAGTAAATTTATCGTAATTTATGTAATTAGTTATTTTTCCGACTATATTTAATACTCAAACAGAGGTTCGCGCGCCGGAGCTGCCAGTGGCCCGGTGCTTGGCCGTGTAAACACCGAACCTGTCAGGCGGCAGCAGCTGGGCGCCCGCCGCCCGGTTCAGCTCGCCGTCACGTCACGTCACATCGCTGACGCCTACTGCTCCCCCGGTGCGGCGGTGCCCACACACCGTACAGGTACACGGCCGAGCGTAGTATAGGGCAGCAATGTACAGGGCAGCGCAGAATACAATTTTTGCCTCGCTTAGATTGCAAAAAATAAACCTGATAAATAGTATCATTTTCGTCTTATTGAGCAAATATTGTCCACTCGTGGACCAACTAGGCTCAAAAGATTCATCTCATGATTTTCAACTAAACTGTGTAATTAGTTATTTTTTTACCTACATTTACTACTTCATGCATGGATCCAAAGATTGATGTAACGGAGAAAGTGAAAAAATTCTAACTTTTAGGGTACATCTAAACAAGGCCCAGTAGTGTACACTGTACAGTGTGTGGATACTTTTTTTTTTCTGTGTATATACATTTGTCATCATGTGGCACCTTTTATTTTGTGCCATTCTATATTGGCATGATCATACGGGTTATCCACCAACCACTAAAATGTAGATTGACTAACACAGTTCATAATAAGTGAGACTTCTCAAATCATTGTGCTAACATATAATTTATTGTCTGTTGCACTGGAATCCGATGGGGCTCTATTAAGTTATGGATGCATATATACATAGGTTTCCATACGCCTATGCAGAAGCAAGCGTAAAAAAACAAAAGCTAATTGCAAGTTTTTTTAATTTCCTACACTCGCTTGTCCGTTCAAACGGGCTATGATTTCATTGACAGAAGGCTGTACTTTGAAAAACAAATGAATAGAATAAATAAAACCCTCAAATAAACGTTTCGATCTGCTGATATGACAATCCTCCAAGGTTATCTAGATCCAACCTCTCTGTCAGATACTAACATTTTGAGGGAAATTCTTAAACACACTCATGCGCTAAATGCCACAGTGTAATCATGTGCCTTCTGCCTTTTCAGCCCTACCGTTCATGTTGTTTTTGGAAATTAGAACGGTATAATTGAGATCCGTACGTCTCCCATCGTGAGCAAGACCAACCGGCTGGACGCGTACGGAGCGCCACCTTCTGTCTTCTAGTACATGGACGCATCGCACGCGGTTACCTGCACATGTACGTATCTTGAGCCCTTAACCTCTTTGTAACAACAACAACAACAACCTTTAACCTCTTTGTAACAACAACAACAACCCTTAACCCTTAACCATATCTTGAGCCCGGGTAAAGGAGGAGGGTGTGTTAAGGTCTGGCGAATCAACAGTAAAAAAACAGCCACTCTCATGGATTTGAAACCCTTAACCTCTTTGTAAATTGTTATAAAAAAAACCTCTTGTAAATTGGCTTTTCTAGAAAAAGACAAAACGTCTCACAGTTTAAAATAAATGGAGCTGTAAACATGTAACAAACACATATAGCTGTCAGCCACGAGTAGAATCCACCAAGGCCCTGCCAACCCGGATCTCTTCCTAGGCCCATATGCCAGTGAGACAGAAGGGGAGAACTGCACTGCGAGGTTGCGCGCGACCAGGCAAATGGACAACGGTAATGCTAGGAACTAACGTCCGCCATGCCCATGTTGCTGGACCCGACGTCTAAAAGCTATCCGTTTCTATCCACTCCCTCCGCTCCTCTCTAGTCACTGCAAATTAAAAAAAAAGATTCACGCATCACCGCGACTGCGTGCCACAACAAGCTCCACTGTGGCTCCCACACGCCTCCCGCTAGCCTTCCTCGCCACCGCCGCCGCGCTCGACTGCTGTTGTCGCCACCACCGCAGGCACCACGTGCGCCCTATCGCCGAGGGCAGCACCGCCGCTCACCGGGGGCCGCACAACCGCCCGCCCGCTGCCATCCTCCTTCTCCACCGTGACCGCACAGCCGGACCCCGCTGTGCCGTTCTCCACCCGCCTGGCTGTCATGTTTGCTAAAAGTGCATGTTGCAAGAGTATGTTTAGAGTGTTTCAGTTGTTTCAAAGGTATGTTGCAGGTGTTTCAGATGGATGTAGTAGATCGGGATGTTGCATATGTTGCAATGGTTCTACACGTATGTTGTAAAGGTCCGTTACCAATGTTTCATCTGTGTTTTCCGGACGCATGTTGCAAGCGTGTTTATCTGGATGTTGCATATGTTTCACACATACGTTGCATATGTTTTATTAGATGTTGCGTGTATTTGCAATGGTTTTCAAGTGTTTTTAGGTGTTTTTTTTCAAATGTTTCAGAAGCATGTTTCAAGTATTTCATTTGCCTTCAGACGCATGTTGCAACTGTTGCATTTGGATGTTTCAAAAAAAAGATCGGGTGTTGCATCTCTTCTCCTCACCTTCTGTTGCATTGTCTCGGTGTGTCCTCCTCTCGGCGCTGACAAGGCATTCATACGATGCCGCGGCCGGGTCCTTCTGAATCGGAGGCGCCGTCCCCTTCCCCTCTTGTCGCTCGGGCAGCCTGGGCCCAGCGTGTAGCGCGCGAAACGAAGTGCAACGCACAGGCGTCCGTCGGGACATCCGGGCGCTATCACTGCCGAATGGACGGTGGAAATGGAATGTTCTTGGAACATAGACAGAGAGAGATTTGCCGGGGTGATCCCGCTGCTGTGCAAAGAAAAGGTGAGCTGTGTTGCACAAGCTTAGGCTATCCGCACTCATGGTCCTCTATATTCATCCTCTATACGTCCTAGTCAGTAAGATTCTTTTCTCTATACTCAATTCTCCCGCACTCATCCATCCTCTATATCATCCTCTATCTACTCTATCTACTGTGGGACCCACTTGTCACTTTATCTAAATATATCCATGAGTGATCTAGTTTTGAAGGATTTATTGAGACGAATTTAATGGTGCAATCGAAATTTAATTTGGATTTTTAGTTTATGAGTTATAGCATTTTTTCCTTGGTTTAGCTAGTAGGGTCCGCCACTGTGCACTATAGAGTAAACATTGTACTACTCTAAATATAGAGTAAGAGAAAGGATAGAGTATCGTTTTAGAGTATCCAGTGCAGCAGTTTTTACTCTATATTCATACTCTAAAGTTTTAGAGTATCATTTAGAGTACGCCACTGCGGACAGTCTTACAGTAGGAACAAGAGGATCTCGTCTAGTCGTAATTAAGGGCGTGATGAATTGATGACGTGCACAGATGGCGAATCGGCGACACCGCTCAAGTCTCAACTCTCAACACAGACACGGACACCGGCCACCGTGCTGCGTCACCCAGCAAATCACACCAACAATCCATCCACCGTCCCGGAGTTTCACAAGACTACGTGGTAATAAGTACTTATATAATTTCTGGGACTTTCGGAAATCGAAACACAATTGTTTCACGCAAGTTTTGGAGAAATTTCATGGTAACTGTAACTCAGTTCATGCCAGACTGTTAAGCAGGCTACCCTGTTTAGTTGTCAAAAAAATTTTACAAAATTTTTTAGATTCTCCGTCACATAGAATCTTTGAATACATGCATGAAGCATTAAATATAGATAAAAAATAAAACTAATTACACAGTTTAGACGAAATTCACGAGACGAATCTTTTAAGCCTAGTTAGTCTATGATTGGATAATATTTGTCAAATAACAACGAAATTACAACAGTGGCGTTTCTCGAAATTTTTCGAGAACTAAACGGGCCCAGGAACACAGAAAAAAAAACGGTTTCCAAACATTGTGTCCGAAGCTGTCCATAAAGAAATGGTGAGATCAACACACAGATCCGCCGACTCTTTCGTTGGTCGTACTAGCTCCTTCCGGTAGGGTGTGACAAGCCATGGAAAGGGACTACTAGTCCATGCCAGATAACAGGTGGTTGGCTAGCATTAGCATGCATTAACAGCTTTGCTGGCCAAGAACCCCCATCCTAGACAAGTGTTTCTGCATCCGCAAATCCAGCGCGCCGGACCACACCACACCACACAACGGCGTGACAGGATACAACCACAGCGAAGAGCCAACAAGGCATGTCCAATGGCTACGGCCTACGGCCCCATGCCCGCAACGCTGCCTGCAACTGTGTAACTGCATGCAGAGGACATCAGCCACAATCATATAGCAAAGCATAAAATAGATCTACGGCAACGGCAACGGCAACGGAAGCATCTTTCGTTTAGACACTTTAGAGCCATCATCAGATGAGATGCAGATGCCGGAGAAGAAAAGCGTGGAACAGCACTTTTGCCGTGCAGTAGAGTAGATTACTGACAGGCCAGCTTTGCATCAGTGAAGCGGCCTTGTTTAGTTTCTTTCCTAAAATTTTTTACCACGTCATATGGGATATTTTGACATAGGTATGAAGTATTAAATGTAGATGGAAAAAAAACTAATTATACAGATTGTGATAAATTTACGAGACGAATTTTTTAAGCCTAATTAATCCATGATTTGACAATGTTGTGCTACAGTAAATATATGCTAATGACAGATTAACTAGGCTTAATAAATTCGTCTCGTGATTTCCAGATGAGTTATGTAATCAGTTTTTTTATTAGTATCCGAACACCTTTTCTAACATCCTATAAAATATCCAATCTGACACCTCAAAATTTTTCACGCAGGAACTAAACACCCCTGCCATCGTGTAGAGAATGGAAGGCCTGGTCAAAAGTCCCGGAAAGACACGATGTAGCTTTGGATCTACGCAAAAGCGAGCATATGTACTCATCTGCAGGTCACGCTATGCATACATCCCACCAGAAAGACCGACCGTACATGGAAGTGTGATGAACAAGCTGTGCTTTCCTATCTACTCTACAATTCTAGATTGCAGTCTACAAAGGCCAGCTTACAATCGGCGACAGGAATGCATGGCTGGATAGTAAAAACCAAAGTGAATTAATGCCCTTAAATAATAAAGAGAAAAGGTTGTTTATAAATCTAGAATTGAGTTGAGAATATGCTTTCTGTTGCAGGGCATGGTAGTTCAAACATGAAGATTACAAAAACGGAGGTAAAATTCCCATTTAAAAAGTTGATGCATCTGAAAACCTACCCAAAAAAACTCGTACTTATTAGATGCATCTGATTTAGGAAAAAAGAAAAGCAAAACAAAAATGCGGCTAGTAATGAACAAGCTCCAGCAGTAATGATGCCTATCTACAAACATAATCCAGGCTCCACAAAAGGTAATGCTTACAGGTAGCAATAGAAATACATCGCCAGATAATACAAGCCAAAGTGCAGTAATGTGGAGGACTGTTCAGAATTCAACTCTAGTTGGGCCTGGTTTAGATGACAAATTTTTCAACTTTGGCTACTGTAGCACTTTCGTTTATATTTGACAATTAGTGTCCAATCACAGACTAATTAGACTCAAAAGATTCGTCTCATGATTTACAACCAAACTGTACAATTAGTTATTTTTTTATCTATATTTAATGCTCCATATATATATCCAAAATTCGATACGATAAAGAGAGAGTGTAAAAATTTAGAATTTGGAGTGTATCTAAACACGACCTTAACATGAAGTTGCAGAGAATTTCACTGCCAGATTGTTTTGAAAGCCAAGCCTGTGACGGTGCTTCTTGGAACTTGAGACCAAACATGACAGGCAAGCATCATTACTCTACCATAGGTCCTTTCTGCATAAGCACACCTAGCGTTTGGCCAAGGCAGCATGTGCGTCTTGCTGCAGAAAACTCGCGATGAAGGTGCTTCTTCATCGCTTGTCTGGTAAGGCGCACTTGTTTCCCTCTCAACAAATTAAACAAATTAGTAAACAGTACTTTTCAGCCAAATACACAGGGCCCTCACGAGGATAACATTAGGACAACGAACACAACCGACGATACTTGGTGTAAATGACTATGTTTGGGCCACGCAGTCAACAAGACACGCCGCATTTTTTTCCCCAAAAGAAGTATATATGTAAATCTCATCTCTTTGCACAGAACGCAGCATATAGGCCTTAACTATCAATATGCACCTCGCTTTTGTAAAGTTATTAAACTTGATTGAAATTCTGTTTGCCAAAAAATAAAATCTGACCGAGGTGATTATAGGACTGTAAAAAAAACCTCAACCTAGGAAGAACTGCCATTTTAGTTAAGAATAGACACCCAAATTTGCTTCAATAAGTACTTTAACTTAGATGGTCTAGGTGTGCAGTTACGCCCTCAACCAACTAGGTAGGTTTAGTTCCTAGGACTGCAAGTACAAGCACATGCATATAGAAGATGAAGTTATATGCTCAACAACAAGCATGACATTAGTTGAAGCTTCAAGCTCAGTTTGCACATAAAATGGTAATAAATTTCACAGAAAATATCCTACCCAAAACAGGATAGGAAACTTCCAACCGCATGATTTTACCTCTAACAGTGTTACTGATTACTAGTACTGGATTCAGTTATCACTATCTGTTTGATAATACTAAAACTTCAGCCAAGTCAACTGATCTTACAAAATAATACCTTTATCTCCAGAGCATAATTTGAAAACTCTTAGAGCATGCTTTAATAGACGAGGAGGGAGTACTAGACTCAAATCTTCGCATTGGCAGGGAAATCAGTTCATTCTCCAAGGGATCCAAGTAAACCTCACAGAACCACACCCATAACCTATGCTACGCAGAGAGTGAGCAGGCACAATTCGCTAAAAGAACCACTCAAACATTATGCAATATAGGATTTCGATAACTGAGAAACAGCGGCTCTATATGATCATGCATACAACCAAGAACATGATCATAATAGTTATTGCTGAGAAGGTAGAAAACTGAGCTAAGAAAAGAGCAACAGAGACAAGTGCTTGTCACAATATTAAGGCTGATTGGTCGGAAAAACAGGCTGAGAGTAACTAAATAAGATTGGAAGAAATCTAGGAGGCAAGTGCTATAAGACACTTTAGCCTAAGTTTCAGATTTCTTTGAATTTGTACAGAAATTAGCCATCCATACTTAATGAGTCACTTGACCCATAACCCACTGCATATGCTAGTGTCAATCATATATACATTATACAAACACCCTTAAAAACAATGACAAGGAATCATTTGCTGATCAAGGTACATGAACCCAGAGGTGTTCAAGTTCAAGGTTCCTCAACTTCTCTGCCTATCAACGTCCTAAACTGCAGAAGCACTCACCAGGTGGCTGCTAAGTCGCTATCCATCATTAGGCACAAAATGGTAATTTTGCAAACATCAATGCTAGCTTAGCCACAGTAATCAACTGCAGAAACACATAGGAATTTTGGTATATGAAACATAGACAGTAATTTGACTATTTAGAAAAACTGATTCCCAGTATTCATGTCTAGAATTGCTTGTGTATGGAGATGGTAAGATGACAAAGCACAACTACACCAAATTTTGCAGAAAATAAAAAGGGGGCCTCCTTAGCATATGACTAGTAACCTTGCCTGAAAAGCTTACCAAGTTTTGTGTAGAGCAACTGAACCCAAAAGCCTTGAGTATACTTGTGACTGTGAAAGTAAACTTCCACCAGTAGTCCATGTACTATGGCTCGGATCCTTCACCAACTTAAAATTCAAAATATTATCTTATTTTTAAGACATCTAAGCAATCCATGGCAATAGGCAATGATTTATCCTTCATTGTATCATCAATTCAAGTGTACAACATGCCTATTTGACCATAAGATTCATAGCAACACTAATGAAGCAACATTCCACTTGCTTTACATTGACTTGGCTTCATATCCCTTTTCACGAAATGATAAAACGGGCTCAGGCGCCCAGCTACCATAGAAGCATTAAAGTTACACCTAATAGCAATCCAAATATTAGTCCTGCATCTTCTATATGATTATACCCACAGCCCAGCACATTTACACGTTATGGGCTGTCTTCTTCTAACGCTTTCAAACTAGTTCTCCAAGTAACATACTTACTGAGAGACGCCTGAGGCTCTGGCTCTCATACACCATAAGAATCTTTCACAACAGAGTTATCAGCAGAATAGACAGAAGACAATGCTAAGTTCCTAACTGTTGTCATGTAGTACAATTACAACCAAATGATGAATGGGATGGCTGCAAAAACATTTTTAAAATGTTTAGGGCAATAGGGCATTCGTCGTCGTCATCAGATAAATTAAAAAACGAAATAGAAACATTAGCAAATTATCAACTAATGCTTTTATGGCCATGGCTATACGTATGGCCATGGCCATCTGACCTGTGCCTGTGTGCAACTATAGAAACATGTGTAGCCCATCCCAAATGGATGAAAATGAGCTCTCTGATTGGTTGATTAGGCCTGATCATACTCATACATGCGTCAGACACATAGCAGTGCTTCTGATTTATATGTAATATGCCTACTGAGAGATGTGGAAAATGCCTGAGGCTCTCAAACAATATAAGAAACATTTCACAACAGAGCTATCTGGGGAAGTGAGAAACAAGTAAAATCCTAAATTGTGGTCATGTAAAAGTACAACTGAAGGATAATATGATAATACAACAGTGAAACATTTCAAAACATTTAGGGCATTCGCCATCATCGTCGGGCAAATTTCAAAGCGAAACAGAAAAAACAGCATCATAGTGTTCAGCTCGTGTTCCATCAATACCAGAAAATTCAGGACCGCACATCGTGGCCATCTTATTGGAACCAAATCAGAGGCAGCCGAGAGTTCGAGGGGACCTGAGACGCGCGGATCACTCGGCGTGGGCGTCGGCGGCGGCGAGCTCCTGCTGCTGGAGGCGCTCGAGCGCCTTCTGGTGCGCCCAGGTCTCGATGGTGAGGTCGGGCTTGGCGTTGAGGCCAACGCCGAGGATGACGACGGTAAGGAAGGAGGTGACGTAGCAGGGCAGCTCCCAGTCCTCCCACTTGCGATATTCCCCCGGCGGCGGCGGCGGCCGGTTGAAGAGGTACCCCTTGGGGCGCTCCTCGTGCCCCGGGGTCGTCCACCGCCCGGCCCCCTCGCCGCCGCCCCCACGGACGCGCGCCGCGCCGCGTAGCCGTGCCCGCAGCATCCCACTAACCACCGACGACATCGCCCGCATCGGTGCGCGTCGAGATCGGAGAGGGGGGAAGAAGTCGTCGATTTGGGTGCTGTCGTCGAGGTTGCGCTGTGGAGACTGGATGCGGGTTGGCCGGCGTACCGCTTGCAGGAGCCAGGAGGTGCTGTAAATGGGCTGGGCTTAGCGGAAGCTGCTGTTATCTATGGGCTGGAACGGTCTTTACGGTTTCCTTTGGATCTTGTACAGAAGTAAGGGCTGTCTTCTTCTTCTTCCTCTCAAAAGAAAAAACATTTCCCCTTTTCCCTTTGAAATGAATTCTTGTTTTCCTTTTTCATTGACTTTTATTTTCAAAATCCCATATGCGGTTTCGCTCGTAGTCTTTCTATACACCATAATAATAAAAATCTAATGTGTTTGGAAGCACCTATTGCACAAAAGTGTTTTAACCAGTTGAGCATTTATTAAAAAAAATCGTTGAGCAGTCATTCTTCAGATTTGGGGCTTTATCATCAAACACATTAAGTGTGCAGCTTATTTTATACTTTGTTTTTTTTCTGGTTCACATCAAAACAAGATGAATACATCTGGAACTCAACAAGCATGAAATAAAATAAAATAAAATAAAATAATATAATATTGTTAGAACTGGACAGATGCCATGGGTAAGGGGTGTTTGGTTTGCCCTGTTAAAGTTTAATAGGTATTATAACACTTTCGTCTTATTTGATAATTAATGTCAAATCATGGACTAATTAGACTTAATAGATTTGTCTCATAAATTACTCTTAATCTGTGCCGACATACATGTAATTAGTCTATATTTAGTACTCCATGTATGTGCCGCAACATTCGATGTGATGTGTATTAAAAAAACAGAGGCAACTAAACGGGGCCTAATAAATCCAGTGCTATTGCCGTGTTGTGACAGGATAACTTTAGTTTGAGATGCTCAAGCACCTTACATGTACATGCCAACAAAAACAAATTACAAAGTTACAAATGAAAAGAAACCTTGAGTCGACAATAGTGTATTCAGACCTGCGAGGCACTACAGTCTACAGGTTGGAGAAAAATATGAGTATCTTCAGGTTAACATCTCTTTCAAGTGTGTACAATGTAGCCGCAGTTAGATACTTGCAAATCAGGTACTATTCACATATCTCCTAATATCTTATCCTCATTAATAGTACTAAGGTCATCCAATAATATTTCTAAGATTATTGAGAGAGATGGTTTTGCAGTCTCTAAGAGCAACTCCAATAGGCTCTTTATATCCTTTCTAATTGATAGGAATATAGATTTTAATAAAATAAAATATCTTCCAACAGATTCTTTAATTAGACCTCTAAATATCGTCATTCTCTATTCTAAATTTCTCACTAGCCAAAAATAGATAGCGAGACTAGCTCTCTAAAACACACAAGATATATAGAAAAAGTTGTTGAAGTCTGAAAGATATAGAGAATTATTTTTTATTCAAATGGCTCTCCAAATGATGATTTAGAGTATAAGAAAAAACTCTTGGAGATGCTCTAATAGTCTATCCCATTATTCTTCCTGAGGACCTCACCTAAGGTCCAGAAATTGGCCTGGATAGCACAAGGTTGCAGCATGAACCAACAATGACCTTGCTTTTAATTCATACAGCAACCTTGTCTAAAGTTTCATTGTTGGTTCAGCACAATATGTAGCAGAAATTACCACGTAAGTGACAGGGAAAAGGCAATCGTACAAGGTGAATCGCAATCATGTGTGATAGAGATGCAACACTCTGCTATGAAAGCCACTGAGTTAGTAATATCTGCAGTCGTCCGAAGGAATTGAGAGGTTTGGTTGCTGCTAGTCATGGTGGATAGCGGCTCCTGTAGTTGTGGTTTTGGTCGTCTCTTTTGTTATGAACAGGCGCGTTTGTAATAGTATAAAAACCTTAGGAGTGGGTGGTGTGGTGTGAGTTTTTGTATTGGCTATTTGAGTCTTCTTTTTCCTATCTTAATGCAATGATATGCAGCCCTCCTGCGCATTTCAGAAAAAACTAATGTTGGGCGACTACAGTTTTGGTAAGTACATTGGGTAAATGGAAAACTAAAAGCGAAGTGTAATCCAACAGCAGCCAGGCATAAGACCCCATGGGGAGTGCACCAGTTATCACCAATCAGCAGAGCTTCACTGAAGCAATGCTGTCCGCAAGTGCCATTGCTTCCTTGAGCTGAGAAGCGTCACTTCCCTGCAGTAAAAGGAATCGCAGAATTGATTTAGACATTTATTACTCGATGACTTGCACCCAAGACCATAGAATATTCTAGGAATGGATTGCTCACACACCTGGCCCTGGGCGATGCCGTTCTTGCCGCCACCCCCTCTTCCCTTGAGTGGTGCAATTGAAGGTGTTAGCCAGTCCAACACCTTGAAGCTGATAGGAGCATTGGGAGGCACACCAGCATAGATAACAGCTTTGTTTGATGCCTCATCAGCGCTGAATAACATTATAGGCAAACCCTGGGCAAAGACATCTCCAAAAGTTCACCAGGATATCTAAGACTTGAGATGGGATAAAATAGTTCTACAACATGCCATGTACTAAAGCAATTTACTGACTAACATTATTTTAACAATAAAGCGAAAATGAACAATGCAAGTACCTTCTGGTCCATGACTTTGACAACCGCCTCCCGAACAGCTGTGGTATCAAGACCCACATCGACATGAGTAACACAAAACGGCTTATTTCCTGAAAGAGCAGCTTCTGCAGCATCCATTGCAGACTTCACGGCCTTTTGTATATTTTGCTCACCCATTTTCTTCTTTGCCTTCCTAAGTTTATCCTGAGACGTGCAACAGTTATAATCATCCTAAAACTAAACTATTACTCCCTCCATTCCAAATTGCAGGTCATTTTGGCTAGATACATAGCTTTTGCTATGCACCTAAATATACACTATGTATAGAAAAATCAAAACGGCTTACAATTTGGAACTGAGGGAGTAAATTACTAGGTGGCAACTTTTTATTAAAAAGAGAACATAAATGTCGTAGGTGATTCTTCTTTCTTAAACATGAGCATATATATGACATCTGAAATAGAAACATTTACAGACCTCTAACTTTGAAACCTTGCCTCTCAAATCAGCTTTTTTCGCAGCAGGGATAGCAGCTGCATCCAGCCCACTCTTGATGGAAGCAATTTTCTGATAAAGGGACATTGATATTAGACGGTAATCTTAGAAATGATATATATCTTAGCAGAAAAGACAAAGAACTCCACAATTCCACATGAGTAATGTACAGATGCAGTCCTTCAACCTGCCCAATGGTGTCGACTAGATCTATAATAAACACTTTAAGTGCGAATGTGGTTCAATAATTCTATGCCACTCGTGCATTATAGTCATTCTACAATTTGCATCAAACCATCTAGTCTATATCTTATATATACCTCCTATTAAAGAGCGGAAGTATCTTCCGTCTCTTACTTTCTGCAAACCATCTATCTCAAACCAAGCCCAATTAAATCCAATAAAAATAGCTTGCTCATTTTCATTGGCATGAGGACTCTGCAACAAATTGTACATCCCAATACAACATACGGGCATGTTTGCTAGTGGTTATTAAATAAAGAATAAAACTTTACTAATGTAAGACATGCATCAGAACAGCTTTTATTAATGTTGTTGCTTATGCTCCCACGAAAAAGATTACGCCTTGGTTCATTATTGTAGCACTCAACTGATCATGCTATGTCAACACTGCAACTCCAGGAGAGACGATCCCTAAAAAATGATAAAAGCATAATACCTTTTCCAACAAAACTCCCTCCAACTGAGATGCTTCACTGATATCAGAATCAATAGATGATGCCAACTCCATAGCCTGGGTGGCACATCGAGCAGTCACGGCTGTTATCCTCCTAACACCTTTTGCAATACCCTCCTCAGATAAGAGTGCGAATGCTTTAGCATCTCTTGTATTTGTGATATGTGTACCTGATATATACACAGAATTTTAGGTATCATAATCATAAAACATAGAATTACATAGCAGAGAGCTGAAAAGAAACCTCCACATAGTTCAGTCGATATGGATAACCACTCTTTGCTATCAGGATCTGCAAGCAGATCTTCCACAACCAACTGATACAACTCTTACTGGATCAGGGTAGATCTACAAAATCAATATGCGAACCCCATTAATAACTAGCCAAACAAGAAATATCAACATTCCATGAGCAAGAAAACTTACTTCACCAAACACAGCACGAAGACCATTGATGCGCTTCGCATCCTCTAATTTTATTTCACGTGCATATACACCCAGCTCGTCCTTTATTTGCTGGTTCACTATGGACTCAATTTTTCTCAAATCGTCAGGCTGGACAGGTTTTCCTGTCATATGAATTAACAGCTGAGTAAACGAGCTCATAAAATTCAGTCAGTGGAATACAAAGGAGCCACAATACCATGAGAGAAATCAAATCTCAGCTTCTCCGGTAGAACAATTGAACCCTTCTGGTCAACATGATCACCAAGTACTTCCTATAAATGCAATGGCAGAATCATCAGGAGAGAAAGACAGCAACTGTATACATTTTGGACAAGGTAGAAACATACCCTTAGAGCAAAGTTCAACATGTGGGTACATGTATGGTTTGGAGCAATCAGTGTGCGCCGGTTGTAATCAACCTACCAGTGGGTTTGCCATATTGAAATACGATTGATTACATATGAACTAAGTCAGTGCAAAAATGTAGCTAGTAAAAGTATCACCTTGCATATCACACTATCACCAAGAGACAAAACCTTGGAACCTTTTGTAAATGAGCCAATATGTAGAACATAGCCAGCAAACACTTGGACATTGTTCACATTGAAAGTTCCAAAAGACCCCTCAATGCTCCCAGTGTCAAATATCTTGATGCCGGAAAATCCATGTTAATCCAAAAGATTTAGCAAATGTATGTCTCAGTGATGACATTTGAAAAAGCAGATAACTTTGAATGTAAACTGCAGTATATGATTGCTGTGATATTAATGACATCAAGCTATAGAAATTATTGAAAGGCAGATAGCCCACAACAGGATACTAAGGAACTCTAACACAAGCACACACAAATACAGTGGGTTTGGTGGCTAGAAAATGACTTATCATTTTCTGTTTTTTCTCTCTGATATATAGGCAGCCATGAGCAACAATTGTGGCTGTGATAGCCTCCTAATTAATGCAGAATATTACCCAAATAATCAACCTATTACTCCTATTACTCCATGTTGAAATTTAGCTAAGGTAAATGCTATGAACCTTGACACTAGCATGCCCTAGGCACACAGGATTGTTTCCAACAATTATATACTATGTTTCAAGTTTCAATATTAAAAGTAATGTTGAGAACCTTTAGAGCCATGCATCAATGTTCCCACGCTACAATTCTAGTTTCGAGATCAGGAAGGACAGTACAAACTTTGTGTTTCAAATGGTGAAATGATACAGATAAAATAAAGTTAAAAACAGAAATGTTTTAACATGACAATAGTTTGGCAAATTGAAACAAGTCCTAGAACAGCACATTTGGATCGAATATACCAGCAGTAACTATCCAAGAACTGCCTGAAAATAATAATTAAAGAGAACTTGCCAGCCAGACGAGGCTGATATTTCTAGACACTGAACAAGGCTAACGGTTGGAGTGAATTTAAAAACACTTAATGCCAGATTTCATATTGCTATTGCATTGATATAGACATGGTGTACCTGGCCACCCTGTTCGGCATAGAAACTTGTACTTTCCAGCACAAGGCCAAAGTCCTCATCACCAGTAGCTGTAGTAATGTATTCTGAGCCAGTATAGATAGCCTTCACCACACTTTCATGTTCCTACAAAATCTTAATGGTAAGATCAAGAGGAGCAAAGTAAACACTGGCATAACCCTAATGGTTGATTACAAATATCAAAAGTGTGGGAAGAACCAAAAGTTGAGTATAACTAATAAGGGACCCAGATTAAAAAAATCTACAAGCATTCAAACGGGGCAGTTGGGTAGGATTCTGGAAATCTGCCGCAGGGATTCTGGAAATCTTTGTATCTCTCCAAACCCAGATAACACAGGATTGTACATTCGAAAAGTCACGTCTGCCCTTACCCTTATCTTCCCCTGTCGGCTGCCGTCATGTGTCGTTCTCACCCACGCAGCCGCTCTTGCTGCCTCTGCCCCGCCCCAGCCACAAGCGCTGCCACTAGTAGGCAACTCTTCTCCGCTGATTGGTGCTGTGGCGAGGTTGAGGAGCGTGAACGAGCAGCCTTGAGCCTACTTTGGATGCGGCACGGAGCGGTGTACGCGAAGGCTACCAACAACGGCATGACGAGCACACATGTTGGATCTCCAGGCGGTCGGAGCCATGGTATCCGATTCGTCATCGGAGCGGCTGTATTCACGGCCATGCGGGGCGGGGCCTGCGCTGGCAAGCCGCATCGCGGGAAAGCGAACGCCCCAGTGGGTGAGGTAGTGGCACAGTGCCGCCTACGCGGGTGAGATCGTGCGATGGTGCATTTCAGATTTACTCGCTTCACTGGTACACACACGGTTCCTCTGTCATCCTTCCCCTCTACAGATCTGGGCCCACCGCTTCACACTCTACGACATTGGCGACAACATCCACATGTACTCTACAGGCTTCCTCACGCCAGGGAGAGCGGACAGGGAACAGGGACTTGGGCTGCTGGTGGTGATGGTCGATCGATGGAGAGGCCTGGGAAGGGACACGCATCGTGGGTCAGGACGCAGGAGCGATTGGATGCTGCAGGGGATATTTGGAGGAGACAAGAAGCAAACCTGGCACAGATCGGAGGTGGTGCGGGCATGCAGCAACCAACAGGCACAGGGATGGAGATGAGATGCAATTCACGTAGACCTAGGCACTTTCTACATTCTTACATAATGCTGAGGGGTATTTTTGGGAGAAAAACTCTTTGAAATATCTAGAATCCATAACTAAAAACCGAGGACTCATATGGCTAGAGATTTTATTATCCAAAATCTGGATTCTTCTAGAATCCCCTAGGATTCAAACCGGACCTAAGTATAGATGTGTAAGATAACAAAAGGTCTAACTAACCTTGGGCCACAAAAACTTTGGGCTATCGTCCGTGCTGGCAAGCCCCAGTTTGCACAACTGTGCTGTAGCATTCACGTCCATAGAAATAGAGTTTCCTCCAGACTGCAAAAAGAAACATATATAGTAAAAAGTTGAAGGGGTGAAAACAGTTACCATGAAATTCAAAGATAAACAAAGAACAAACATGGACAACAGATTTCAATACCAGTAACATATATATTGGAAAATGTTATCAGCAAATATAGAAACACAAACAGCAAGAATAATGGGATAACAAATGGCACCACAAGAGACTCTTAGGATGAACTTCTTCACTTAGTAGAAACGTAAAAATAACCTTGTTACGAGCATTTCTAGCTTTTTGCCTCGCTTCTTCCATAGAAGCATTAAAACCCTCCTTATCAACAGTCAGCCCATAATCGATTGCCATGACCTACGCAAAGAAATAATAATAATACATGATAAACATAAAAATGTTCTAGCAAATTAGCTGGTTAAAAGATAAATAACAAATGTAAAACTAACCTCAGTCAAATCAATTGGATAACCATAAGTGTCCCAAAGAACAAATGCATCCTGAAAGAATAAATGAACTATTTAAGTACACCAAAAGTAAAGGCAACCCAAACTCAGGAATCATTTCATAGGGAGGAATGCCGCCACTAGCCAGGTCCACTCATGCAGCACAACAGTTTTTGGTTGCCAAACAAGCATATGCCTGGCCCAAATGGTGCAAGAAGCACCCCCTGCCCAAGCTTGGCCCAGCAGGTTTAATGGGTCCATAAATCAAATGTGCTAATTATGTTGATGAATGCATTCCTATATCTTTTGTGATGTACTCTGGATTGATAGATTTTTACTGATGCTAATTATGGAATG
This sequence comes from Saccharum hybrid cultivar R570, assembly GCA_038087645.1. Lineage (NCBI taxonomy): Eukaryota > Viridiplantae > Streptophyta > Magnoliopsida > Poales > Poaceae > Saccharum > Saccharum hybrid cultivar. Next base: position 24,609,910 of record JAQSUU010000402.1, on the reverse strand, counting down.
TTGTTACATTGTAAAAATAACTAGTCACGATTATAAATTCCACCATTATTAGCCGACACAAGAAACCTATGATGACCTAGCCAAATTCCATAGAAGAAAAAAAAAGGTTCAAACTAGGGGGTAACCACACCAAACACCATCAATTGGGCCAAGGCAACAATACAAACAGCCTGCACCCCTCGACACATCCAACTCATACGACATGGCTATCACTCACACCACAGGCTGCCTTGCACCAAACAGCATGGACATGCACCCACAAGCCATGGATTTGGGGTGGGATAGTTGGGTGTTCAGTCCAAGCTAATGAATTCACCCTGAAAATCACACCCTTGAATAGTTCAGGCAGGGCTGTCAATGTGCAGTTAACAAATAAGACTGGATTATCATCCATGGAAAAATGATCTATGTGTTGGAGTATAGGCCCATTAGAGGCCCATGTATGATACAATATACAGCCACCATTAGGGTAGGCCCAAGTAATGTGAAAATCATAATTTCAGCATGGTATCAAGCTAGGGTTTTCCTTCCCCCTCCCCTCCCCTACCCCAGCCGCCTGGGCCGCCGCCGCCGCCAGGCACGACGCCGGCGGCGGCCATGGCCCGCCAGCCTTCTCCTCCCCCTCCTACATATCTCTCTCTCCCCTGCTCCCTCTTCCCGGCGGCTCAGCCGCCGCCGCCAGGCCGCCGCGCCCCCAGACGGCAACCGCGCCGCCGCACCGCCCCTGCACCGCCCGGCGCCGCGGGGAGCGGGGCCGCCCTCTCGCCGACGGATCTCGCGGCCACCGGCGCCAGGAACTTGGACACGGCCGCCGTCTCTCTCTGCCCTCTCCCTCCGCTGTCTCCTAGCCGCGGCGCTGCGCCCCCAGGCAGCCGCGCCGCCGCGCCGCTCCTGCACCGCCCGGCGCCACCGCCGCCGGCCGCAACGGCTGGCAACAATCTCGCGGCCACCGGCGCCAGGAACTTGGACGTGGCCGCCATCTCTCTGCCCTCTCCCTCCGCTGTCTCCTGGCCGCGGCGCTACGCCCCTAGGCCGTCGCGCCGCTCCTGCACCGCCCGGCGCCACCGCCGCCGGCCGCAACGGCTGGCCACAGCTGGCCGCCGGTTGCGGGCGCCGCTGCCCCCCAGCGCCACCGACGCAGGTCCAGGCGCTCCCAGCGCCGCCGCCATTCTGGCCGCGGGCGCGGGAGGCCCAGACGCGGGCGCGGCCGTGCGCGGCACCAGCACCGACGCTGCCGCCGCCGCCCTCCTACTGGCGTCGGGCGCGGCCGCCGCAGCCGGGCCTGGCCTGCCGCTGCCCGCCTCCGCCCTCGCCGACGCTCTTGTCGCTGCCCGGGCAACCACTGTGGATAGCCAGGCCCGGGTCCGTGCGGCCGCCCTCGCTTGGGAGCGCGAGCGCGATGCGGCCGATGCGCTAGCCCGCCAACTCGCCGAGACGGAGCAGCTCCTTCACCTCCCTGTCTCCCACGGTATCGTGGCCAGGCCGTTGGTGCCTCCACGGGGTGAGCTTCGCCCGTCGGCGGCCATGTTCACTGGTGCTCCCCCAGGGTTTCACCCCACAGCCCCGCGGGCTACACCTCCTGGTGCCTCGCCCGGGCTTGTCGGTTGGGACCTGGCTGCCCTGGCCTACTCCTTCAGCACCACTGCCAGCCCTCCGCCCGCAGTTCCTCCTGCCGCAGGGCTGCGATCTGCCAATTCTGATTGGATCGCTGACTCGGGTGCCACTTTCCACACCACGCCCGATGCGAGTCTCCTTTCTTCTCTTCGTCCTCCCCACCCTTCCTGTCCCTCTTCCATCATGGTCGCCAATGGCACTTGCATTCCTGTCTCCTCCGTGGGCACTGTCAGTTCCCACGGCTCCTTTCATATCCCTGATGTTCTTATGGCTCCCGGTATGGTTCACAACCTTCTCTCTATTCGCCGTTTCACAACTGACAACTCTTGTCCCGGTGTCCTCTGCTTCGTTGTAACAGCACTGGGCCCCTCTACACCCTTCGGTTTCCGGCGTCTGGTTCACCTTCTTCGCTCCCCATTTCCTCAGCCGCTTTCGCCGTTACTACTTCCTCCACCACTTGGCACCGCCGCCTCAGCCATCCTGGCCAGGATGCCCTGATGCAGCTCCGTCGTAGTTCAGACATTTGGTGCCTCAGGCTCACAATGAGCACTTGTGTCATGCGTGTCAGCTGGGACGTCACGTTCGCCTTCCCTTTCAGTCTTCTTCCTCACATGCCACTTGTGTGTTTGCTCTTATCCATTGCGACTTGTGGACTTCTCCTGTTCTCAGCATGTCTGGCTATAAGTACTACTTGGTGGTGGTCGATGATTTCTCCCATTACTCCTGGACTTTTCCTCTGCGTGCCAAGTCCGAGGCGTTCCCCACTCTCAGCCACTTCTTCGCTTGGGTATCCACTCAGTTCGGCCTCACCATCAAGGCTGTCCAGTGCGACAATGGCCGTGAGTTCAATAACTCAACCTCACGTGCCTTCTTTCTTTCTCACGGTGTCCAGCTGCGCATGTCTTGTCCGTATACCTCCTCTCAAAACAGCAAGGCAGAGCGTATGATCCACACAACCAATGACACCATGCGCACCCTTCTGCTCCAGGCATCCCTTCCCGCTCGCTTCTGGGCTAAGTGTCTTCACATCTCCACCTATCTCCTTAACCGTCTTCCTTCTACTGCCTGCCCATCTCCCACACCTCACCACGCTCTATTCGGTACCCCTCCTCGATACGACCACCTTCGCGTCTTCGGGTGTGCGTGTTACCCTAACACCGCCGCCACCGCTCCCCATAAGCTGGCCCCCCGGTCGACCCTATGTGTCTTTCTCGGATACTCTCTGGATCACAAGGGTTACCGCTGCTTTGACCTTACCTCTCGCCGTGTCCTCATCTCTCGCCATGTCGTGTTTGATGAGTCGGCATTCCCTTACTCCACCACCTCTACCTCCACACCTCCTGCTGACCCTGCGGAGGCTTCTTTTTTCCCACTGACCCGGTGATTCTGCCACCCTTCTCCCTCTACCCTGCAGGTACTGCTCCGGCGCCCTCTCCTGGTGGTCCCACCTCGCCCCTGCCGGCCTCGCACCAGGACTTTCCTCCAGTACCTGCTACGGCCGAGGCCGCCCCGGAGCTTCCACCATTGCTCCCTGTGGCTTCGCTGCCTCCCGTTGTGCCCGACGCTGCCGTTCCGATCGTGGGACCGCGCGCACCGACCCCACCTCCTCCCGGGCGCTTCGGCCTCGTCTACCAGCGCTGCCGGGAGCCGGGTCCGCCCTCACCTCCTCCCGGGTGTTTCGGCATCGTCTACCAGCGGCGGCGGGAGCCGGCTCCGCCGTTGCCGCCGGCGTCGCCGCCTTCGCCACTAGTGCGTGCTCCGCCGGCCCCGCCGTGCTCTCGCGCCGACCCGCCGGTGTACCACCCACCTCTTCTTCACCGGGACCCTCGTCACACTCACCCGATGGTGACGAGGCAGGCGTCTCGCCCGCAGGCCCTCACCGCCGCCGCCTGCGAGACGGGGATCTCTCCGGTACCCTCTTCTGTCCGCGCGACCTTGGCAGATCCTCACTGGCGCCGCGCGATGGAAGAGGAGTACGCAGCCCTCCTCGCCAACCAGACGTGGGACCTAGTGCCCCGACCACCGGGCTCCAACATTGTCACCGGCAAGTGGATCTGGACGCACAAGAGGCGTGCTGATGGTTCCTTGGAGCGCTACAAGGCTCACTGGGTCCTCCGCGGCTTCACTCAGCGGCCCGGCATTGACTATGATGAGACCTTCAGTCCCGTGGTGAAGCCAGCTACAGTCCGCACCGTCCTCTCACTGGCTCTCGAGCGCTCCTGGCCTGTGCATCAGCTGGATGTCAAGAATGTCTTCCTCCATGGCACTCTGACTGAGATGGTCTACTGCAGTCAGTCGTCCGGTTTCGTGGATTCTTCTCGTCCTGACTTGGTCCACCGGCTCAACAAATCTCTCTACGGGCTCAAGCAGGCACCCCGGGCTTGGTACTCTCAGTTTGCTACCTTCCTACAGACTCTTGGGTTCACGGAGGCCAAGCCTGACACCTCCCTGTTCATATACCACTATGGGGGTGAGACTGCTTACCTGCTCCTCTATGTGGATGACATTGTTCTCACCGCCTCCAGCGAGTCTCTGCTCCACCGCATCATTGCTTCTCTCCAGAAGGAATTTGCTATGAAGGATCTTGGGGTGCTCCACCATTCCTCGGCGTCACTGTTGAGCCCCGACCTTCAGGCCTGTTCCTCCACCAGCGGCAGTTCACTTGTGACATTCTGGAGCGAGCAGGGATGACTAACTGCAAGTCCTGCTCTACCCCGGTTGACACCCAGGGGAAGTTGTCAGAGGCTAGGGGTCCGATGCTTGGGCCAGCGGACTCTACCGCCTATCGGAGTCTTGCTGGCGCGCTCCAGTACCTCACATTCACACGGCCGGACATCACTTATGCCGTACAGCAGCTCTGCCTCTACATGCATGCTCCGCGGGAGCCCCACCTGGCTGCTATGAAACGGCTTCTTCGGTACCTCCGTGGCACCCTCGGCTACGGGCTGCTCCTCGGCCGGTCCTCTACTGCCGAGCTGGTTGTCTACACCGACGCTGACAGGGCGGGCTGCCCGGACACCCGCAGGTCCACCTCCGGCTACGCTGTCTTCCTCGGCGGCAACCTTGTCTCTTGATCGTCCAAGCGCCAGCCGGTGGTCTCACGCTCCAGTGCCGAGGCGGAGTACCATGCCTTTGCCAACAGCGTGGCCGAGACCGCCTGGCTCCGCCAGCTCCTGGCTGAGCTTCACCGCCCTCTCACTAGGAGCATGCTCGTCTACTGCGACAACGTCAGCGCGGTCTACCTCTCCACCAACCCCGTGCAGCACCAGAGGACCAAGCATGTAGAGATCGATCTACACTTCGTCCGCGACCATGTGGCCATCGGCGACGTCCAGGTACTTCACGTCCTGACCACCTCACAGTTTGCGGACATCTTCACCAAAGGCCTCCCTTCCTCGACCTTCTCCGAGTTTCGTTCCAGCCTCAACGTCTCCAGTGGCTAGTTGTGGCTGCGGGGGGGGGGTCCTGTGTGTGTTGTGCACTTACTTGTTTTCTTTCTTGCCCAGTCTTGGACTCCGCTGCGCCGGTAGTCCAGACTGCGGGGGGTGTTGGAGTATAGGCCCATGTATGATACAATATACAGCCACCCTTAGGGTAGGCCCAAGTAATGTGAAAATCATAATTTCAGCACTATGCATGACAGTTCTAGAAACATTTGCATCTGACTCAATGAGAAGAAAGGAACTCCATCACTCCCGCCCTCAACACACACACAAAAGACTTTCAAGTATTAACAGACAAAGTTAATTAAAAGGACTACCACAAGCTGCACAGAGACCCATGGGATCATACAGCACAAGCTGTGTGTTGATGCAAAAGTGAATCTGCAAACACAAAGGGCTAATACCCGAAATCGATATCCAAAGCGTGCCAGTCGATTTGACCTGTTAATCGACAAGGATGAAGATACGAGCATTTTGGTCCTGACAACAGCGATACGCCCGGAAGTCACGGCCAAGAGGTACTCACGCGGAACTCGAGGATCAACGAAGATTGCACTTAGAGCAATGCAACTCGTCGAATCGATGAGAACTCGTAAAAAAGAAAAATATGCAAATTGACGAAGTCGCCGAAAAGTAGATGTAAATAAGAGTAAAAGCTGTTTTTTGATGTATTGATTGATCCCTTATTACATTGCCCTTCACTCTATATTTATACCCTGATCTATAGAAACGTAACCAAATACGACTAGGACACTAAATCCAAATCTAAGGAAAAAACATGACTTTGATACAACTCAGACTTTACTAATCGTAAACAAGAAAATTAACTCCAATTTTACTCCATAGTCCGCCTTAATCACGATGGTATTCTCATCGACCTCCTTTTCAACAGCACAGCCCCTGTTCCATCGGCAGCAGCCTTCGAGCTCCTTCCATCGGTACATTCCCTGTTTCATCGGCTGCAGTCTTCATACCTTCCTTCATCGGTACATCCCCTATCTCATCGGCAGCAGTCTCCAAACCCTCTTTCATCGGCATCGGCAATAATACCCTTAACCTCATCGGCAACATTTCAAATTAAATCCATACACTGCCACCACTCAAAAACAAACTTATTCTCCTTGGCTATCAATTTACACGGTAATCTTTCCTCTGTTGATTAGCCCTTCCTGATCATCTTGACACGTGCTAAAAACGATGTCAACACTGTGATACTTAACGGTCTGTTTGTTTGAGGCTTTGAGCCTGTAATTGCTAGATTTCACAGCCCTAGAACCAATCAAGCACCCAGATTGCAATACCAAATTACAATCCAGACCCCACACTGTAACATCTAGCAATTCCACCATCTACAAGCTGCTTTTCACAATCCACAGCTGAAACAAACAAGCACCAAATACGATGCCATCATAACCAATTTAGATGTCTTGGGCTATTCAGTGCCAGTGGCCACTGTTGCTACAGCAGACTAACAATGGGCAACAAGTACAGGTTGTAATAACACTGAAGGAAGAACCCTGCAAACAGTACGACAGAATAGAGGTGCTCTACCCACCTACCTCAGAAAACAAAGCATGTTTATCTTCGAATGAAAATAAAAACAAATAATGCAATGAAATTCAAAAATCAAAATCACTTGCCTGGCCACTAAGTACAGTTCCACCATTATCCTTAACAGCATCTGCAGCTTTCTTAAATTTTTCATAACCCTGAAAAATACACCAACAGCACTAGTGGTAATAGGGGCAAACAATACCAGAAAATAAAACCTACAATAGAAGATTCATGCATGTGGTGAAATAGAAGATTCATGCTCTAGTGAAATAATAAACGGATGTTATAGTCAGAAAAAAAAACTTTAGGAAACTAATATTACCTTTGATAGAGTGTTCTCAAAGCTTTCTTCTTCATCTCTAATAATATCTTTGATCTTCTTTTCATTGTCTTTTAACTCAGGAAATACATCACCCATCACTTGGACAAAAACATTTACAAGCCTGTTCAAAAATATTATAATTTCAATTTCAATAGTAAATCACATCAGCACTCTAAGGGATATGCATATTAAAAAAAATCAAAACAGAGCTGTTGATTGGATATTTTAGTAGAGACAGATCAATTCCTGTGTTCAAATAGAGTTATGCAAACATATTGTTCTAGATAAAGAAATGGCATGTTACACAAATCAGCGGCTTGTTTCTTACGAGCTAAAAAATCTTTGCTTTGCCTTCAACTTCTGATGACCAAAGTGAACAGCTCGCCTAAGTATGCGCCTCAGAACATACTCTCTTCCCTCATTACCTACAGACGAACTCATATTAAGAAGGGGGGCGGGGGATACCATTCTGCAATAGATAACAACGTCCTAGAAGCGTAATTGAAATGGGAAAAGGAAAAGTGTTTAAGAATGAGTTCACACACCAGGTTGAGAACCATCAGCAATAGCGAAAGAAAGGGTTCTTATGTGGTCAGCAACTACTCTGTAAGCCATATCAACTTTGCCAATATCATCAGAACCTACTTTACCAGAGTATGGCTGAATTCCATCGCCAGTCAACTGCATTTACATGTTCATACCAAATTATCAATGCACATCCATAGAATACGATGTCTAGATGCACTCCGTGCATAATAAACATAAATAAAGTAACTTGAAGTATGATGAGATGGCAAACATACTTGGTGGATGGCATCAAATATTGGCATGAATACATCTGTATCATAATTGCTCATTTTATTCTGAAGGATAGAAGTTAAACGCTCAAAGCCCATCCCAGTGTCCACATGTTTTGCTGGCAAAGGTCTCAATGTGCCATCTGTCTCCCTATTGAACTGAAAATGAAACCACTACGTCAGTACATAGAAAGAATTAACAAGTATGAAATGTGGCACTTAGGATTACTAACTACTTAAAGAAAAGATAAAAAAGAATAACATATTGACCTGAATGAATACAAGGTTCCATATCTCGATACAAGTTGGATCATCATTGTTAACTAAGGAAGCAGCATCACGGTTGCCAATACGATCAAAATGAATTTCAGTACAAGGCCCACAAGGACCAGTGTCACCCATCTCCCAAAAGTTGTCCTGTTCAAGCAATGCATTTCAATTGTTTGTTATGAATCAAATAGAAAATAAAAAGAATATTAAAACTAGTGACAACAAAACCTTTTTGTCCCAAGCACGTTGGGCTAGGCTAGAGATGAAACCCAACAGTAGCATCAGGAAAGAGCATAAAATGAGGTAGGACTACAATGCCAATAGCTTTGACCAAATAAACACATGCATTATACCTTGCAGCCGAAAGGCAGAACCTTTTCTTTCGGTAGATATTTCAACCAAATGTTCTTCGATTCATCATCAGCAGCAAGACCAGATTTCTCATCACCACCAAAGTATGTGGCATAAATTCTATCAGTGGGCAATTTATATACCTGTGAATACATAACCTAGCAATCAGTATTCAGGTCATAAAAAGGTGGTAGGTATTATTTTCATAAATCAGTTGGTAATCTGTACCACCCTCTGTCCCAAATTATAGGTCGTTTTGGGTTTTCTAGGTACTTCATTCCAAATTATAAGACGTTTGACTTTTTTGACCCCAAGTTTGACCACTCGTCTTATTCAAAAAATTTGTGCAAACATAGTCAAATTTAAGTCATTCTTGAAGAACTTTTATTAATAAAGCATGCCACGACAAAAGAAGTGATATTTTGCACAAATTTTTGAATAAGACGAGTGGTCAAACTTGGTGTCAAAAAAAGTCAAACGTCTTATAATTTGAGATGGAGGAAGTACATAGCTTTTGCCATGCACCTAGATATCAGTGGCAGAGCTACGTAGAGGCCAAAGTGGGCCATGCCCCCCCTGGTGATTGCATTTTCTTAATGATGTCCATATTTTGTCAATGAAGTAATAAAAATTTGCACAATATAAGTAACTTGAATACTATTGGCCCCTCCTCACATCCTCTCCAAGCTCCGCCACTGCTAGATATACAATATGTCTAGATAGGTAGTAAAATTTGTGTCTCTAGAAAAGCCAAAACGACCGATAAATTGGAACGGAGGGAGTACATATACAAATCTCCCACTATTTAAATTCCAGTTTATTTGCTACCGAAGGCTAGACTATTTCAATGAGACCATAGTACCCACTCCTGTAATTACCTATTTATAACAGACTATAATCATTCAAGTGCAATTTGATCATCACAATCAGCTCAGAAACACCAGCACTGAAACCATTACACACAGACAAAAATGGAGCATATTTCCTTTCAAATTTAAAACAGAGGTAGCTAAGCTCAGAATCAGTGAAAAATAGTGTGCTTCTTATGAATTTGTGGGAATTTGAGCTCAACAACCAATTCACCTATCAGTGAAAAGGAGTACCTGGGTGAGAAGCTCCCAGGCCCATCTGATGGCCTCCTCCTTGAAGTAGTCCCCGAAGGACCAGTTCCCGAGCATCTCGAAGAAGGTATGGTGGTAGGTGTCCTTCCCCACGTCGTCGAGGTCGTTGTGCTTCCCGCCGGCGCGGATGCACTTTTGGGTGTTGCAGGCACGGCGCAGGCGGCCAAGCGGCGAGTCCGGTGCCGCTGTGCCGAGGAAGACCGGCTTGAACTGGTTCATTCCAGCATTGGCGAACAGTAGCGTGGGGTCATCGACGGGGACCACGGGACTCGACGGCCACCTCGTGTGTGCCTTGGACTCGAAGAAGGTGATGAACTGCTCCCGGACCCGCCGGGCCGGCCACGCCGGCGACGCATCCATCGAAGGCAGGGCGGCGGCTGGGGAAGGTGAGGACGATGACGAGAAGGAGACTCGGATGGCGGCGGCGGGCAAAACCCTAGCTTCAAGATAAGAGAAGACGCGAAGCAGGCGACACGAGGTCAGCACAGTCAGCATCCACGCAGTGGCGGATCCAGAAACCAACTAAATGAAGATCTCAGTACCTCACTCAGATTGTGTAGCTGCAGAAGCCACAAGCCAGGGTCTGCTGTGCTGTGCTGGGCGCTGGCGCCTGGCTGGCCGGCAGCCGGGCTGGAGGCGACGAGGCGTGAGGGGCCTGCTCTGCTGTGCTGGGCGCTGGCGCCTGGCTGGCCGGCAGCCGGGCTGGAGGCGACGAGGCGTGAAGGGCGGGCGGGCGGGCGGCCGCGGCTTGGAGGAGGGTAGGAGGCGGCCGGGAGAGGAGCAGGCGGCGCCGCGGCGGACCGGGAAGGCCGGCAGGCGGCGAGCTGGTGACCGCGACTGCGCGAGCGTCGCGCTTTTTTTTTTTTCTTTTGGTAATAGGATATGTGCCATTATAATTCTATTCTACCGTTTCTAAAACACACCATCAATATTCAAGAATCTATGTCAGTACCATTATAATTCTTACCTACTCCCTCCATATTGATAAAAGAAGTCGTTTTAGACAACGACATGGTCTCTAAAGCATAACTTTGACTTCATTTTTCTATAAAAATATTTATTCAAAAGTGATATATGTATACTTTTATGAAAATATATTTCAAGACAAATCTATTTATATTGTTTTCACATTTCCAAACTCAACAACTTAAAAGTTATTCATGATTTATATTCCCAATATTTGACACAAACCTTATCAAAACGACTTCTTTTACCAACATGGAGGGGGTATGTCATTATATACGTCTGCAGCGTCTTCGAACCATGTGCAGGTGTATAGCCAATTTTGTATTTTCGTATGGACCAAAATTCTCCTCCCACTCTATCTCACTTACAGACGGGGCCCAATGTGTCATCCCCTTCCCGTGTCCTCACACATCACGCGCACAGGCCTTCCTCAAATTTGGCCGATGTAGGCTTTGCCGGCGACGAGGAGCAACCCCCGCGCGCCTGGAGCAGCCACCGCGCGGTGCGGTGCGGTGAGGCTAGCCTCGGCTGCCTGCTCGCCCGGGACGATTCAACCATGGAGGCGTCATGGAGGACCTGCGGGCCAGCAAATCCATGGAGGACACGCTCGTCGCCCCCCTCATCAAGCTAGTCGGCGCCCACGCCGCCTCCATCAACGGCGGAGCCGCGACGCCTAGGAATAGCGCCCCTGGGCTGGGTACGCCGCCCTAGGCTGACAGCTGCGTCGGGGAGCCACGACCCTAGGCCCGTCGCGCCAAACACCACTGCCCTAGGCTAGCCACAGTGTCGAGAGCACCACCGGGGTCTCCTGGGCTAGCCGCGTCGCCGGGGACCGTCTTCCTGGCGTCGAGGACCCTGCCGCTGGGTAGCTGCACCGCCAGGCGAGGAGGTGTCCAACGACAGGAGATGGAGAAGACAAAGAAGAGGGAGGGAGACTGTGTGGAAGGCTAACAAGTGGGCCCCGTATGTTAGTGAGTGTGAGAAAGAAGAGGAAGAGGGAATCTTGTCCATATGGATATACGATACCCCTCCATACGTTTGACGGTGGGCCAAAGTCGTCTCCAGACGTATATAATGGCATATTTCAAACATCTGCAGAGTTCTAATGGCAGTGTCATAGTTTCTTGAATAGTAATGGTGTGCTTAAAAACGGTAAAGTTATAATGGCACAGATCCAATTAACCCTTTTTTAGGAACGAGCATCTGGCTTCTGAGTTTGGGGTGTTGGGTTGTGGTGTGGAGGACTGGAGTGGGGCTGCTTGGCCAGGTCTAAAGACTTGCTCTCAGATTTCTGTTAGCAAAGAGGGGGATTGGGGATTGGAGACGAAGAACAGAACACACGAGCGGAAACAGAGTTGTTGTGACATATTCTAGAGATGGCAATGTGTTACTAATCATCTGGCTTAGCTCAACCTACCAATTTCACTTATCCTAGGGACTCGTTCGTTCACCGTGGACTATACTCTACTAAACTAAGAGTCGAGGTCTCTTCTTATGGAATTGATCCTTTTCTAAGGTCGCTTATCAACTTATCTTTCCTATCATCGTACCGGTTAAGGGTAGAAATCCAACAGCTTCGGATAAAGGAGAGGAAAAAACGTTCATTCTGCCCAATGCCTTGAACCTATTCGGTCTCCCTTAATTGTGATTGAAATGATGATGGCAACAGGTTTCGCTTCTGCAGCGGGCATATTATAAGCGTTAGCATCGAAAGAACATCGCAAATAGCATCGAAAAACCTCTCTCCATCTAGCACTCCATCAAGGTAGCACGCTAACGTCGTGAAATCCACATCTGCCCACATGAGAAAAAAAACAATGTGTCCTCCTCCTCCGGCTCGATGTGGAGCACCGGCGGTCGCGCGAGCTCATCCGGGGTCACGCGAGCTGGCCACGAGGAGCACGAGGAGCAGTTCATCTAGGTCAATACTTGCAGTCGCAGGTAGATACTTGCGAATTAGGTACTATTCACATATATTTGCGTTTTTTATAAGTCGACGGGAGGGGAGAGGGTCCCCCACTTGAGTTTCATTGCATTGGTCAGCTCTGAAAGCCATAGTTTGAAACATTACAGGGTTTCAGGCATTCCTTGGCACACACATCGCGCTGCCTGACGAAACTGAAAGTAACTAAACATAACATAAGCGTAGGTTGTTACATTGCGCTTGAAAGGATCGATCACCACGTTGTTGCGATGTGTCTATCGTCAGGTTTTAGCCTCGCTCCCCAAATATATGTTTCCAATTTGCATGCTGAAAGGGCACCGTGAGAGTCATTTGTTCCTTTCTGATTGCAATGGTGTTGCGCCATTTCCTAATATGCCATGAGCAGAGCAGCACGCAAAAGTGTTTCTGTGGGATGTGGTCTGAGCATTGGATCTCTTTTAACCTCGCGATAGGCCAATCTTCGTTAGCTGTAATGCTGAATGCATTCCAAAACTGTCGTGCATTGGTGCAGCCGAAAATGATGTGTGTTGTGTCTTCAGGGCCTGCATTGCAGATGTAATAGGTTTCATTGTCAACTATTCTTTTCTTCACCAAATTCACCTTGCACTGAATTCTGCTCTGGGATAGGAGCCATGCAAAGAACTTTACACACGGGGTGCCTTGTTCTTCCAAACGAATTTTGTCCAAGCATTAGGGGCTGTGTCGGCCAATTTTAGTGCTTTGTATACAGCTGAAGTGTCCAGTTCTCCATCAGGCTTGATCAGTGTACCTTTTCTTCTGTCTTTTTCACCTGACATTTGTATTTCACCGAGTATTTGTGTGATTTCAGTTAGCTATTCTGTCGCCACCAAGGAGAGACGCGGTACCAATGAATTTGAAAGTCCCAGCTGCACTACTTTTTGCACTGATATCTCCTGATCCTTGCAGTGAGTGTAAAGTTCAGGGAACCTTTCTACCATTGAGTCATCTCCACTCCAAGCATCATGCCAGAAGGATGTGTTGCACCCATCACCAAGTTGAACAGTAGTGATTGCCCGATATAAAGGTAGCAATGTTCTCGGCATATCCCAATGATGGCCATGGAGGTTGCCAGTGAGAGATGCAAAGCAGGCATTGTTTCGAACCCATGTTGCCCATGAAGATTGGTTGTTTTGATGCAGCCTATGTATCATCTTCAGAAGTAAACATGTGTTTTGGATTCTCAAGTCTTTGAGGCTGAGGTCTCCATTGTCTTTAGTATCATAGACGTGGTCCCATGCGACCAAGCTCTTAGCCCTTGTCAATGAACTTGTTGCCGCCCAGAGGAATGAGCGGCGTCTTTGGTCGATCTGCTCTAGGACTCCAGGTGGAATTGGCAGCGCGCACATTGCGTAAATCAATTGGCTATCTATCACTGAGCTGACTAGAGTAGCACAGCCCATGTGATTGAGTAGTACGGTCTGCCAGCCTGCTAGATACTTGTCAGCCTCGGCAATTTGTATAGAGAATGCAGACAACCGAAGTTTAGTGGTCGATAAAGGAAGACCGAGGTAGGTTTGCTGAAATCCTTCCCTTCTGCATCCCAGCATTGAAACACACTGCTGTATAGTCTCTTCATCCATATAAATAGGCACCGCAGTACTTTTTGCATAATTAATCTATAGACTGGTAGCTTGTGCGAATTTATCAAGTAGTGTCTTTAGCCTCTGAACATCACTGAGTTCGCCCCGAACTAGCAGTAGCGTATCATCTGCATACTGAAGTGTTGGGCAGCCTGCAGTATCGACGATCGGGTGTCGCACGTCTGTATCAGATTTGATCAACATCTGAAGCACATCTGCCACAAGGATGAATAGGTATGGTGAAATTGGATCCCCTTGTCAGAGGCCCCTGTGGCAGCTTATCCATGGCTCTAGGCATCCATTGACCAAGACCGCAGAGCGAGAGGACTGAAGAATGCGCCCCATCCATTGTCGCCATACTTGCTGGAAACCCCTTGCCTGCAAGACAGTATCCAGTGCTTCCCAACTCACAGTATCAAAGGCCTTTGCAAAAACCAATTTGACCACAAGTGTTGGCACTTTCCGTTTGTGACAACACTGGATGAGCTCCATTTCATAAACAGAATTCTCAGTGATCAATCTTCCTCTGATGAAGCCTGTTTGGTCGAGGTCGACAAGGTCATTGATCTATGTTTGCAGCCGAGTTGTCAAAATCTTGGATAGGATCTTGACGCAGCAGTTCTGAAGGCAGATTGGTTGGAAGGCTGAGACAACATTTGCACCGGGCTTCTTTGGCAGCAAAACCATATGTGATCTATTGAGGCGATCAAGCTATACGTCCTGCCGGTGGAAGGCATTCAGAAAATCCATGATCTCTGGGCGTACTATTTGCCAAGCCGCTTTGTAGAAACCTGGCCCGAAACCATCCGGGCCAGGAGCACTACAGCGGTTCATTTGCTTGATTGCTGCTATGGTTTCCTCATCCAGAAAAGGAGCAGTGAGCGATTCATCTGGTGCTGGGCGCCCCTGGTACAGATTTGCACAGCCAAAATGCCACATTAAGGTCCCTGGCACTCCAATTATTCCCTTGAAGTATTCAGTGAGGGCCTGAGTCTTGCCATTGTGGTTTGTGACTTGGATACCGTCAACCACAATGCTTCTGATGGCATTTCTCCGCATTCAACCAGACGCGTGAGCATGGAAGAATGACGTGTTGTTGTCTGCTTCTCTTATAGCCCTGAATTTGCTGTGTTGCTTCCAGTATGCGGCGCGTTGTTTGAGCTCTAGCGCTAGCCGATCGTAGGCCATGTGCCGAACTTGAATTTCATGGTTAGAGAGGCAGCGATCCTCTTCAAGTGTACCAAAAAGCATAATTATAAATTTGTAGTTTGGGATTATGGCAGGTGGCTCCCTGTTACGCCTAGATCAAACCTTTGACACGGCCCTGAGTGATTTGAGACACGTGACGAGGGTGGCAGCAGCATCATTAGGGAATTTTTTATTTTTAATCCTTTTAAGCAATATTTTAATACTAATCCCAAATTTTTTTTTGCAAATCTGACCCTGGCGCGATTGTACCACGCTGTCGCAACAAGCCAAGCCACCGTGGCATTCATGTTTGACCGATGCTGGCGTTGCGAACAGTGCGCCCCGCCCTGTCGCGCTAGCAACTCTGGCGCGACAGAGCTATCACGCCAGGCGGGCTGGCACGACAAGGGGACTTAGGTTTAGTCGGCCCGGCCTATTTCCTTCCTCTCTTTCTCTCTATCCCTTCCCCGATGCCCGCGGTTCCCAGAGGACTTGCCCGACTGCGTAGATCACCAGCCTAGTTCATTTGAAAGAGGCAAGCCCCGGAGCATTCTAAGTCTCCTACTTTTTAAAAGCAATTATTTATATATGAGTTATATATTGTTACATTAAGTTATAGGAGTTGAGTGAAACCGTTGTTGCATTTATTACTATCCTTGCCCACCTGGTTACATGTTTCCCCTGTTAGGTCAGGATCGAATAATTGCTTAGCCTTGCTTAGACCGGTAGCGATCGGTGATTTCCGGTCACCTACATTGATAGGTGGTTACTGAAAGAATTTAGCTATGGAAAGCATGGTATCCTAGAATTAACCATGTGTTGGTGGAAAATTGGAGACTGGACGAAAAAGTTGGAAGCAACCAGACATGGTTCTGGGGTGCGGTTAGTTTTCCATCTGTGTCGATTAAGGATCGATCGTTGCTCGTCCCTCTTGTCATGTTGAACGCATGCCTCACATTTAGCTGGCCGAATAAAGTACCTTTCGACCGCGAAGCTAGTGACAGGATTCGGGCCAGGACCTACACGGGTGCGCGTACTGGTGCTGAAGGGAGTATGACAGGGACGCGAAGAGTGAGCCCAAGGTGCGTCCTAGCAGTTGGGCGGTCCCTGGGTACTGCGGCCCCAGTTTATCCCGTGATGTTTACCAGAATCTTATCATTGGTGATCTGTAGCTCACTTGATCGGTGAGTGTGGTTTGTGTGAGGAATAAATCACCAGCTGGTTAGGAATCGATTCGAATTGCCATCGCTCCTAGATAGTGAGCACTTGACTCGAGCTACAACATCGTAGTATTTATGATGGAACATGGATGGTTATTGGATGGTATTGGAAATGCTAAATCTAAATTGGTAACTGGATGTTATTAGATAATCAAGTGATTGCTATAGCATAGACGCTTACCTAGTTGGATACGTCATAATAAAAATGATGCAAAGTACTTAAAATAGTTTCTTCATAGTAGCTTATGTTTTTCGTAAATGAGTCAGCTAGCCCACTAAAGAAAGTCTTGCATGCTCCTTGGTGTCGCTTAT
The DNA here is from genome assembly GCA_038087645.1 of Saccharum hybrid cultivar R570. Classification (NCBI taxonomy): domain Eukaryota; kingdom Viridiplantae; phylum Streptophyta; class Magnoliopsida; order Poales; family Poaceae; genus Saccharum; species Saccharum hybrid cultivar. Next base: position 24,593,206 of record JAQSUU010000402.1, on the reverse strand, counting down.
TTCTGGTTTAAGACGGGTAAGTCTAGGTTAGTACCTTCTTGTACTCAGGGCGTTGTTTCCATTGTTGTTGCAGATGGTCAAATGTACTACGGCTATTGCATTAACTGTCTGTATCCGGTGATGGGCGACAACTAGGACCAAGGGCAATGGTCACTCTGTATCTCTCATCTGATGCTTTTGTTGGAGATGACTACCTACTGGCACTGTAGCTAAACTAAATGTGTGTGTGTGGTTTTAAAACTACTTGCTTCCGCTATGTTTATTTGAACTTGGGTTGTAATAACTTTATGTTCTAAACTCCGATGTATTCAATTGTCATTGTGAACTTTATGTAACATGTGACTGTGACTGCTAAACCAGTACGATCTTGGTTTGTGTTAGTTGGTTTGAAATCCTTCGTGATTTCACGGAACCTAGGGTGATACGGGTTTAAGTTTGGTAAATTATTTGCCTCGACGAAAGATTTTCTTACTTAATCTCGTATAATCATGTTGGTCCATTACAGTGGAGCCCGTAGAGAACCTTACCCAAGACGAAGAGTTGCAGGTGGTTGTCATTAGAGAAGTTGATAGGTCATGTGAGCCCGGTGCCTTGAATGATGATTTTGATGAAGAAACATTTGATGGGGATGATGGCAACGGAGATGGAACACATGATATCGATGACATATCAGAAGGATCGGAGGATGAAGAAGTTGATGTTGCCTCCGCGGACAAAGACGACTTTACTTTGGGGCCAAGTACTTCGGACGATGTGTTGTAGGACGAGTACAGGTCTGAGCCTAGTAGCGATGACGAAAGTGATGGTTGTCAAGGAGGGTTTTCGTACGCAATAGGAGTCCCAGCTGACGGGTCATTGAGAATGGAGTACAATGACGTCGAATTGAAGCAATTGAAGGTTGTCCATGTGGAGGTACCCTCGGTACCAAATTTCATGGACATTAGTATGGTTGACCAGGCAATATGTGACACTGGTTTGATGTTGTTGGCTGATGAGATACCATATAGTGAGGAGGTGGAGATTAAGAAGGGAATGGTATTTGATACGTTGGAGCATTTCAAGTATTTCATGATGGATTATGCCGTTCGGTTTCATAGGCCGTATTATGTGACCCACTCCAACAAGAACAAGGTTACATGGTCCTTTACAAGAATGGATGTCAATGGGGTCTGTGGGCTCGGAGGCAGAGAAATGAAAAGTGGAAGATTCGTAATGTGAGGCAACCTCACACTTGTCGATCTTCGAAGTCGAAGGGTGTGCACGCCCAAAACACAGCCTGTTACCTTGGTCGTCGTCTTGTTGGCACGGTTAGGGCCAATAGTGACACATCTGTTTCAAGCATGATCGAGACCATATTTGGGTTCACTGGTTATAGAGTGAACTACTCAAAGGCATGGTGGGCAAAACAGTATGCTATAGAGTTGCTACGGGGCGATTGGAAAGAGGCGTACAATCAAGTTCCTAGGATTCTAAGTGCTATGAAACACTACAATCCAGGCCCTAGGTGGTATCCTTATGTGGGTCGCATTGTGACGGACGTGGATGGCGTTCCAAAGCACATTCTGCAGAGAGTTTTTTGGTGTTTTGCTCAGTCCGCAGAGGCCTTCAAGCATTGTCGTCCCTTAGTACTTGTTGATGGTACATTCTTGATAGGTGAAAGCCCAAATTTGGTTTGGTAATTAATGACACCGAGTTGCTAATGCCATGTGTTAAGTGTTTTGAGTTAGGCATAAGCAACAATGTGATGAAGGTGTATGTGGCAAGGAGTGGTGGCCATAAGATCACAAAGAGATGGTGCATGAACATGAAATGATGATCATGGTGGAGATGCACATAAAATGATGGACATGATGTTCAAGTGGAGGAGATGGATCTAAGAGCACAAGGCAAAGGTATAACCATAGGGTTTTCCTTTTGCCGGTCTAAGATGAGTAGAGAAGTGATTGACCGGGTTTTAGGATACATAGCCGACTATCAAGAGGGGCAATCATGGTTAGCTCGGGAATCAAGTGCCACTAGATCAATGTCTTGAGCATATGCATTAGGATCTAGTTGAGAGCTAACATAATGCCTTGATAAATGACTGTGAAAATGCTAACACACATGCACATGGTGATTTACACATGGTGGTGTTAGCACATTTGCGAAGGCGGTGGTGTTTAAGCGGTAGAGAGGGGTTTGGGTTCCTCTCTCCCTCTCACCGAGCTTGCGAGGCGGGATTCAGCGCTTTTGGGGGAAGTGAAACGCCTTTTTTCCATTGCGCCGGAGGCGGAGAAACGGAGGTGAAAGTCCGAAGTGTTTATCACTGAAAAACGTCAACCGGACGCTGGACCGGACGCGGTCCAAGGTGAACCTGCGCGTCCGGTCAGCTCAAGTCGAGGGTAGAGGCGCAGCGTGCCTAGGGTTTGTGACCGGACGCTGGTCTAGACTGACCAGCGTGTCTGGTCAGTTCACCTAGGCGCAGAGGAAAGGTGCACACAGAACGCACGACCGACGCGTCCGTTGGTCCTCGGGACCGGAGCGTCCAGTTAGTAATGCGACACGATCGGACGCGGGGCGCATCCGGTCACGTGCGATCGGACGCATCCGGTTGCGGTGGGAGCTTACTGGACTCTGACTGGACGCTGGGTGCAGCGCGTCCAGTCAAATGCTAGAGCGCATCCGGTCACGGCAATGGTAACTTCTGACGCGTACTGTTCACGCTTGTCCTATAGTGACCGAACGCATCCGGTCACCCTGACCGGAGCGTCCGGTCAGCACGATTTGCACTGTGTCGTCCGGTAATGGCTAGCTGCGTACCCCTTTGCTATAAATAGAATATGTCCGGGGTTTGAGGGCAATTCTTGCACATTTTGAGACATAGAGACATCCTTTGAGCTAGAGAACAACCCCTCCACTCATATCTTTGCTTGGTTGCACATCTTGAGTGAGATTCAAGTGCATTGCTTGAGAGTTGCATTCTAGAGGCACTTGATCTTTGAGTTGCTGTGGATTTCTTGTTACTCTTCCGTGTTTTCCGACACGGTAGACGGCTTGGAGCAGCGGAGGTGATTGAGCTCACAATTGAAGATTGTTGGAGCCCTCACCAAGTGTTGTAAGGGGTTCTTGATCCTTCCCCGCGGGAGTTCACAAATTGGATACTCTAGTAGAGTTTGTGGCTTGGAGGATCCCCATCTTATGTGCGGTTGTGCGGCGCCCATCGAGGGCTCGACTCTTGATAGTCGATTAGCTCGCGAACCAACAAGTGGGTGCATTGTCACAACGAGGAGTAGCTTGTCGGGAAGCAAGTGAACCTCGGTAAAAATCTTGTGCCATCTCTTTGCCGAGGATTTCTCTTGTGGTTGATCATTGTGATTGATTCTTCGAGTGCATTACTTCTCTACATCGTTGGTATAAGAATCAAGTCACTTGCTCTTTACTTTCTTGTACTAGTCCTAGTGTAGTTTGTTTAGTGTAGCCTTTATCACATAGGAGTAAGTAGCTTAGTGACTTAGCCTTGTTGGTGTGTATTAGAGATCATAGCCTTGCTTCACTAGAATTGTATAGGTGGCTTGCATAGTGTAGTTGAGCTAGTGCTAGAATTAGCTTAGCCATCTTTTATACTAACGTGGTTGTTTAGTGAAGCTTGTAGATTTTTTAAATAGGCTATTCACCCCCTCTAGCCATTTGGACCTTACAAGTGGTATCGGAGCCGAGGCACCATTTATTTGAGGCTTAACAACCTACGGTGAAAAATAAATGGCTTAATTAAGCTTGCACATCAACAACACCAAGAAGGCACCTCACTTTGATGGCACAAATTATGCATATTGGAAGGTTAAGATGACCGCACACCTCAAGTCAATTAATAGAGAAGTGTGGAAGGTCACCGAAACAAAATTTGAGGTTGCTAATCCGGAAGCACCTACACCGGTGGAAGAGAAGAAGCTCCAATGCAATGACATTGCCATTAGTGCTCTTCATGAGACATTAGATGACAAGACATTTGAGCAAGTAAAGAACATTGAAATTGCTCATGATGCTTGGGCCAAGCTAGAAGAAACATTTGAGGGCACCGAAGGCATAAAAACCGCTAAAGCATATATCTTGCAAGAAAAATTTTCAAGCTTTAAGATGCAAGATGATGAGAGTGTACCAGAGATGTTTCATAGATTGCAAGTCATTGTCAATGAGCTCAAGGCACTTGGTGAGGAAGTCAAGGACAACCAATTCTCTATGAAGTTCTTGAGAAGCTTGCCCAAGAGGTTTGATACATTGATCACCATACTAGTGAGGACTACATTGAAGGATTCAACTCCTCAACAAATATTTCAAGAAGTGATGACCGATGATTCATATAGAGAAGATGATGAAAAGGATGAGTTGGTCAAGAAGAAGAAGAAGGAAAATGAGAAGAAGGATGATTTGAAGAAGAAGAGTGTTGCATTCAAAGCCACCACATCCAAAGACAAATCCAAGATTGAATCATCAAGTGATGAAGACTCAAGCTCTTGTGATAGTGATGACATTGATGAGAAGATGACTCTTTTTGTCAAGCAATTTGATAAATTCATGAAGAAGAAAGGCTTTCGTGCAAGAAGGAGGAAGAACTCATCCAAAAAGAATGAGCATACCATAAGATGCTTTAGATGCCATAGCAAGGACCCTCTCATTGCAAAGTGTCCTTATGATAGTGATGATGAAGATGCTATCAAGAAGAAGAGGAAGAAGCAAAAGAAGAAGCAAGAAAAGGAGAGCTCTCATAAGAAGAAGAATGATTCTCATGTTGCTACATGGGAGAGTGATGATTCCTCAAGTGATGATGAGGATGACAATAAGAGCAATAAGAAGAGGCATGCTAGCATTGCTATTCAAGAGAAGAGCTCCATATTTGACACTCCATCATGCTTCGTGGCTAAGGCCGCTAAGGTATCATCCGAAGATGAGAGTGATCATGATAGTGCTAGTGATAGTGATAGTGATGATGATGATCTAACTAAAGATGAACTAATCACTATGCTAGAAGATTGCACTCAACATTTTAAAGAATCTAGAAAGGAGTGCAAGTGCTTGCTTAAGGAAAAGAAAAACCTTATACAAGAACTTGATGAGCTTAGAGCATCTTATGAGAGTTTAAAGGTAGACCATAAGAAGCTTCAAAAGTCTCATACTAAGCTTGAAGAAGCTCATTCCTCTCTAGTTGAAAAATATGAAAACATGCCAACTAATGTTGAGAAAGCTAAAATTTGCAACATAGGCATATCATGTGATATAATTGATAAATCTTTTCATAAGCCTATTGTTGTTGCTCCCACTAACCCTTCATGTAGCTCATCTACATCATCCTCTTCTAGTAGTGACGGTTTCACTTGTGATTCCACACTTATAGTTGAGAATGGAAATCTCAAGGAGGTAAATAGGCTCAATCACACCTTAGCTAAGGCTTATGGTGGTGAGGACCGCTTGCTTATGTGCTTAGGTAGCCAAAGAGCTTCTCTCTACAAAGACTCAAAGAGGGATTGGGCTATAACCCCAAAAAAGGCAAGGCCGCTTTTGCTCCTCACAAGACTCGTTTTGTGAAGAACAATGGTAGTTATTACAAAAGTTGCAAGCAAGTTGGTCACATAGAGCAACATGGCATGAACAAGAAATCCAATGCTAATGTATACTCAATTAAGTTTGATTCTTTCTATATACTTACCAATGGTACAAATGGTGTTCATGCTAAGTTTATTGGTGCACCATGGATGGGCTCAAAGAAGAAAGCCATTTGGATACCAAATAGCTTGGTCACTAAACTTGGAGGACCCAAACAAGTTTGGGTACCTAAAAAGATTTGATCTTGTCTTGTAGGTCAATTACAAAGCCGGAGGAAGGCATTGGGTGCTTGATAGTGGGTGCACTCAACATATGACCGGGGATTCTTGTATGTTCAAATCAATTGATACAAGTCAAAATGGTGGTTTTGATGCTATCACTTTCGGCAACAACAAGAAAGGCAAGGTCAAGGGGCTTTGTAAAATTGCTATCTCAAATGACATGAGCATATCTAATGTATTGCTAGTTGAGAGCTTGGATTTCAATCTTTTGTCGGTAGCACAACTTTGTGATCTTGGCTTCAAGTGCATATTTGGTAGTGATGATGTTGAAGTCATAAGTGTTGATGGATCAAATTTGATATTCAAAGGATTTAGACATGGTAGCTTGTACTTGGTTGACTTCAATGATAGTGAGACACAATTGACATCATGCTTGCTTAGCAAATCAAGTATGGGTTGGTTATGGTATAGAAGGCTTGGTCATGTTGGAATGAAACAATTGAACAGACTTTTGAGGCATGACTTAGTTAGAGGCTTGAAGGATGTCACCTTTGAGAAAGATAAACCTTGTAGTGCTTGTCAAGCCGGTAAACAAGTTGGAAATGCACATCCTAGCAAGAGTGAAATGAACACTTCTAAGGCATTTGAGTTATTACACATGGACTTGTTTGGACCAACAACATATACTAGTATTGGTGGGAACAAGTATGGTTTTGTGATAGTGGATGACTACACTAAATACACTTGGGTGTTCTTTCTCTATGATAAGAGTGATGTACATGATCTATTCAAATCTTTTGTAAAAAGGATGCAAAATGAGTTTGAGTCTACCATAAAAAAGATTAGAAGTGACAATGGTAGTGAGTTCAACAACACAAGAATTGAAGATTTATGTGATGATCTCGGTATTGGACATCAATTCTCTCCAACATACACTCCTCAATCCAACGGTGTAGTTGAAATAAAAAATAGAACCTTGATTGACATGGCTAGATCAATGCTTAGTGAATATAATGTGAGTCATTCATTTTGGAGTGAAGCCATCAACATGGCTTGCTATTATAGCAACCATCTCTATTGCCATAGAAAGCTTGGAAAGACACCATATGAGCTATTGAATGGAAGAAAGCCCAACATTGCATACTTTAGAGTGTTTGGTTACAAATGCTATATTCTCAAGAAAGGCACTAGATTAAGCAAGTTTGAAAAGAAATGTGATGAAGGATTCTTACTTGGCTATTCTACCACTAGCAAGGCATATAGAGTTTGGAATCTCACGAATGGCACCTTGGAAAAAGTTCATGATGTTGAGTTTGATGAAACACAAGGATCTCAAAATAAAGCTCAAAACCTTGATGATGTGAGAGGAGACCAATTGGCCAGTGCAATGAAGAACATGGACATTGGTGATGTTAGGCCAAGGCAAGTTGATGATGATGATATTCATGTGATCAACCAGAGTGTGCAAATTGATACAAATCAAGCAAGCTCTAGTGGTTCTCATGATGAAGCTCAAGATCAAGGTCAAGCAAGTGAAAGCAATCAACTCCCAATACTCTAACCTACTAGCATTGCAAGAGATCATCCATTGGACCAAATCATTGGTGGAATTCAAAGTGGTGTTCAAACTAGATCAAGATTAGCATCCTTTTGTGAGCACTACTCATTTGTGTCACTTGAAGAACCTAAGAAAATAGAAGATGCTTTGAAGGATTCCGATTAGGTAAATGTCATGCATGAAGAACCAAACAACTTTGCTAGAAATCAAGTTTGGGAACTTGTGGAAAGACCAAACAACTACAATGTAATTGGCACCAAATGGATCTTTAGAAACAAGCAAGATCAAGATGGCATGGTTGTGAGGAACAAAGCAAGATTAGTGGCACAAGGATACACTCAAGTTGAAGGTCTTGACTTTGGAGAGACATATGCACCGGTTGCAAGATTGGAGGCAATTAGAATCTTATTAGCATATGCTTATGCACACAACATCAAGCTCTATCAAATGGATGTCAAAAGTGTATTTCTCAATGGCTACATCAATGAGGAAGTTTATGTTGATCAACCTCCCGGTTTTGAAGATGACAATAAGCCCGACCATGTTTTCAAGCTAAAGAAGGCATTGTATGGTTTGAAGCAAGCACCTAGAGCATGGTATGAGAGATTGAGGGACTTTCTTCTCTCTAAAGGGTTTAAGATGGGAAAGGTTGACACCATTCTCTTCACCAAGAAGCTTGTAAATGACTTGTTTGTGTTGCAAATCTATGTGGATGACATTATCTTTGGATCAACTAACCAAGACTTTTGTGAAGAGTTTGGAAATATGATGGCAAAAGAGTTTGAGATGTCTATGATTGGAGAACTTAGTTACTTCCTTGGACTTCAAATCAAGCAAATGAAGAATGACACTTTTGTAAGTCAAGGCAAGTACATCAAGGACATGATCAAGAAGTTTGGATTGCAAGATGCTGAGCCAATGAGTACACCAATGGGCACAAATGATCCATTGGGTGTTGATGCCAGTGGCAACATGGTAGATCAAAAGCAATACCGGTCTATGATTGGAAGTTTGCTCTATGTCACCGCTTCAAGGCCGAATGTGATGTTTAGTGTGTGCAAGTGTGCAAGATATCAAGCTTCACCTAGAGAAAGTCACTTGAAAGTAGTCAAGAGAATATTGAGATATCTTAAGGGCACTCATGATGTTGGATTATGGTTTCCAAAGGGGTCTAATTTTGAGTTGATTGGATATTCGGACTCCGACTATGGTGGATGCAAGATTGATAGAATGAGCACAAGTGGCACTTGTCAATTGCTTGGAAGGTCTCTTGTTTCATGGCCATCAAAGAAACAAAATAGTGTTTCACTATCTACCGCCGAGGCCGAATACATTAGTGCCGGTAGTTGTTGTACACAATTACTTTGGATGAAGGCCACCTTGAATGATTTTGGAATTAAGTTCAAGAATGTGCCATTGTTTTGTGACAATGAAAGTGCAATCAAGATGACACAAAATCCAGTTTAACATTCAAGAACGAAGCACATTGACATAAGGCATCACTTCATAAGAGACCATCAACAAAAGGGTGATATTTGTATACAAGGCATTGGCGCCGAAGATCAACTAGCCGATATCTTTACAAAGCCGCTTGATGAGAAAATGTTTTACAAGTTGAAGAATGAATTGAACATACTTGACTTCTCCAACTTGAAATGAGTGCACCCCCCACATTCTTATATGACATGCCTCTCCTCTGACATAGCAAGGTAAAGTTGTTTGTCATACCATTCATACTTTGCTAAGGACATGGTTAGAAGATATAGACCTATTTGCATGACTAATAGGCTCATTCATGAAAATCAAATGATTTCGATGTATATATGGTACCACTATTGCTTCTATATTTGTTTGATCTAGTGGTAGCATATGACATGTTTATGGACTTGCAAACCTAGTGTTGAATCTAGAAAATGAGCTCATGATGTGTAATTCAACATGGTCAAGATAACCCTTATACTTTATGAGGTGTGAAGAAGCTTGTCCTTGGATCAAACCGAATTATATATTCTAGGCAAGTGATCTAGATTGAACCATAATTTGGACTCCCTCATATTGATTGACTTGACTCTCACTAAAATTGGCACCTTTTTGGTGATTGTTGACAAAGGGGGAGAGAAAAGTCACAAAGATAGAAAAGTCACAAAGATAAAAAGTTAAGTTGCAAAGGGGGAGAAAGATATAGTAAGGGGAGAGAAATTAAATTTGAGTACACAAGTAGGGGGAGCAAGCTCATGAATATTTTATTGCATTTGTATATGCATTAACATGATGAATTATTGCATTGCAAAGCTTAAATTCATATTCATGTTTGTATGGTGATTGCTAGAATTAGAACTTGAATGATGTTTTGTTAAGAGTAGCTTTACAAGTGGTATCTAGACACCCTTTGCTTTTAATGTTGATCTCACGGGGTACTTTAGTGTTTGTGATCTTTACAAGTGATGAATTACAAGTGGTGTCTAGCTACATCGATGCTAAGGATGGTATATAAAGGTAACTCCGATTGGTATCACGCTTCAAAGGTCCATTCTATATACCTTAGCATCAATTTGATAGTAGTAACTCTCCCAAAATTCAAATCCATAAATATGTGCACAATTGAACCAAACTCATGGAAGCACATATGTAGGGGGAGCTAATACTATTGAAATTAAAAATTGATTTTATTTCATATCTTTGTGATGGTTGTCATCAATTACCAAAAGGGGGAGATTGAAAGCCCAAGTTTGGTTTTGGTAATTAATGACACCGAGTTGCTAATGCCATGTGTTAAGTGTTTGGAGTTAGGCATAAGCAACACATGTGATGAAGGTGTATGTGGCAAGGAGTGGTGGCCACAAGATCACAAAGAGATTGTGCATGAACATGAAATGATGATCATGGTGGAGATGCACATAAAGTGATGGGCATGATGTTCAAGTGGAGGAGAAGGATCTAAGAGTGCAAGGCAAAGGTATAACCATAGGGTTTTTCTTTTGCTGGTCTAAGATGAGTAGAGAAGTGATTGACTAGGTTTTAGGATACATAGCCGACTATCAAGAGGGGCAATCACGGTTAGCTCGGAATCAAGTGCCACTAGATCAATATCTTGAGCATATGCATTAGGATCTAGTTGAGAGCTAACATAATGCCTTGATAAATGACTGTGAAAATGCTAACACACATGCACATGGTGATTTACACATGGTGGTGTTAGCACATTTTCGAAGGCGGTGGTGTTTAAGCGGTAGAGAGGGGTTTGGGTTCCTCTCTCCCTCTCACCGAGCTTGCGAGGCGGGATTCAACGCTTTTGGGGGAAGTGAAACGCCTTTTTTCCACTGCGCCGGAGGCGGAGAAATGGAGGCGAAAGTCCGGAGTGTTTATCACTAAAAAACGTCAACCGGACGCTAGACCGGACGCGGTCCAGGGTGAACCTGCGCGTCCGGTCAGCTCAAGTCGAGGGTAGAGGCGCAGCGCGCCTAGGGTTTGTGACCGGACGCTGGTCTGAACTGACTAGCGCATCTGGTCAGTTCACCTGGGCGCAGAGGAAAGGTGCACGCAGAACACGCGACCAGCGCGTCCGTTGGTCCTCGGGACCGGAGCGTCCGGTTAGTAATGCGACACGATCGGACGCGGGGCACGTCCGGTCACGTGCGATCGGACGCATCCGGTTGCGGTGGGAGCTTACTGGACTCTAACGAGACGCTGGGTGCAGCGCGTCCGGTCAAACGCTAGAGCGCGTCCGGTCACGGCAACGGTAACTTCTGACGTGTACTGTTCATGCTTGTCCTATAGTGACCGGACGCGTCCGGTCAGCACGATTTGCACTGTGTCGTCCGGTAACGGCTAGCTGCGTACCCCTTCGCTATAAATAGAAGATATCCAGGGTTTGAGGGCAACTCTTGCACATTTTGAGACCTAGAGACATCCTTTGAGCTAGAGAACAACCCCTCCACTCATCTCTTTGCTTGGTTGCACATCTTGAGTGAGATTCAAGTGCATTGCTTGAGAGTTGCATTCTAGAGGCACTTGATCTTTGAGTTACTGCGGATTTCTTGTTACTCTTCCGTGTTTTCCGACACGGTAGACGGCTTGGAGCAGCGGAGGTGATTGAGCTCATAATTGAAGATTGTTGGATCCCTCACCAAGTGTTGTAAGGGGTTCTTGATCCTTTCCCGCGGGAGTTTGCAAATTGGATACTCTAGTAGAGCTCGTGGCTTGGAGGATCCCCATCTTGTGTGCGGTTGTGCGGCACCCACCGAGGGCTCGACTCTTGATAGTCGATTAGCTCGCGAACCGACAAGTGGGTGCATCGCCACAACGAGGAGTAGCTTGCCGGGAAGCAAGTGAACCTCGGTAAAAATCTTGTGTTATCTCTTTGCCGAGGATTTCTCTTGTGGTTGATCATTGTGATTGATTCTTTGAGTGCATTACTTCTCTACATCGTTGGTATAAGAATCAAGTCACTTGCTCTTTACTTTCTTGTACTAGTCCTAGTGTAGTTTGTTTAGTGTAGCCTTTATCACATAGGAGTAAGTAGCTTAGTGACTTAGCCTTGTTGGTGTGTATTAAAGATCATAGCCTTGCTTCACTAGAATTGTATAGGTGGTTTGCATAGTGTAGTTGAGCTAGTGCTAGAATTAGCTTAGCCATCTTTTATACTAACGTGGTTATTTAGTGAAGCTTGTAGATTTTTTAAATAGGCTATTCACCCCCTCTCTAGCCATTTGGACCTTACAACAGGCAAGTACAGGGGTGTATTGATGATTGCCATTGGAGTAGACCCGGACAATCAACTTGTCCCTTTAGCATTCGCTTTGGCTAAGGGTGAGAACGACGATAGCTGGTGTTGGTTCTTGAAGCTTGTGAGACAGAATGTGCTCCGTTCATCTCGGAACATATGCATGATCTCAGATCAGCATCACGGTCTGCTGACAGCTGCGAAAGAGCATGTAGATGGATGCCCTCCTCTCGAGCATCGGTGGTGCTTGAGGCACTTTGCTACCAACATATGGAGGAGGCAGAAGAAAAAGGAGGTAGTGCAGAAGTTGAAGTCACTATGTGGGTGTCGAACCAAGGAAAAGTTTGAAGAGACGTTTATAGAGTTACAAAAGGTCCTCAATGCTAGGACAAAGAGTTGGCTTCAGGATCAGATGCCTCAAAGGGACAAGTGGGCTCTTGCATTCGATGCCAGAGGTCTTCGGTACGGCATGATGGCTACCAATTCTTCAGAATCATTCAACAAGGTGTTCAACGGTATCTGTGCAGTCCCCGTGTCAGGTATTGTGGAGTACTCCTTGAGGAAGTGCAATGAGTACTTTGTCAATTGATGGAACATAGCAAAGGCGTCCAAAGAGAAATAGGGTAGAGCCAGTAGAAAACACTTGGATCTCTCGGAGGCGATAGCTTCCAACCAAGTGGGGGAGGCCTTTGGGCCATCGAGGTTAGTGTACAATATCAGGTCAGCTGGAGGAATGAACCCGGGGGGCAAGAAGTACGGTGGTAGAAATTATGGGGTGGGCCTTGAGAAAGCAGAATGCTCTTGTAACATTCTATAACTCTTCCATGTGTTGACACTAGCTAACACCACTTGAATACTAGGTTGTCATCCCTAGCATGGTGCTAGAGCGTACTAAGGTATTTATAAACATAAAGGCTCTCTAGAAAATAATCTATTATATCCACAAGCGCACAGATAAAATACCTCATTGTAGCATTTCACCAGGATAAGTATTCCAGGTATCGTTATTTATAATTTTTGCTTAAGAGAACGGCGAAAGCGAAAACAGGGGTAAAATCTATCAAGGCTTAGACTAGAGATAAACTTGCAAGAACATGATTACTACTGAGAAACTCGTCACACAGTCACTTGCTTTGGCAGGGGGTAAGCCATAATAATAAAGATAATGAAATATAAGCTCATGGGTAAATAACACAGCGATTAAAAATAGACTACTCCACATAAATGTAAGGTGACGTCGGACTAGCAAGAGAATGGATTCTAAGTATCTACTATTTACTAAGTCATAATCTACTCTAAGCATCTACAAGATCATATATAGCACAAAAGACTCTTCATTCATGTATAAGGAACATTGCTAAAGTAAATCAGAACATAGCAAGACTTACTCCGCAATACAAATTCTGCCTGTCCTATCAACGGAGGGTGGACTATATAAGAATCAACAAAGCTGTCACCATCGCGAACTACCACACGACCCGGCCAATAGGATACATTTGCAGGTAAATAACATCTAAGCACCACGCCTACATGTGATCTACCACTTAACTCCCACGTGAAAAGAGCTAAGCGCTTTGCAAACTCATGCATGAACTCATCATCAATCATAACTATATCACTTATAGAACTAGAGCAAACTAGGAACATAATAAATAAAGACATAATGCAATTAGAATAAAATCGTAGAGAAAGATATGAAATAATACCAATCTTTATTGATGAAGATCCGAAATCCAGAGCGCTAGGCCCTACTTCTCTAATTCTATCTAATCAATCCTATAAAACTTGAAAGAACTGGGAGTAGCTAAATCTAATTCTCTGCGGGAGAGAGAGTTTCTAAACCCTAAACTTGATGGCTTCCTCTGATAATGATTTCTCCTCCCCCCCTAGGGTGGAGAGGCCCTGCTTATATAGCCCCCTCAAATGATCGTGGGCCGTCGGATCAAACCGACATTAATCGCACGGTTTTCCTTGATCCTTTAGGTCGGTGGAGCATAATCCGCGAAGTTGACGCTGATTGGCCACGGGAGTAGGGCGGCCGCCCCAAACCCTAGGGCGGGCGCCCTAGGCTGGGCCCCGTTCGGCCTCCCGTTCGTTCACGTGTCTTCTGGAGTCTTCTAGATGATAGAAAATTAGCGCACATGTTAATATCTCTATGTAAACCTGACGTGTGGGCCTTCTCTCCGTATTTTCTGATAACCCCCTGCAAAAATAGACAAACACCAAAACTCGTGGAATTCTGTCAGATAAAACCCTAATTCTAGATGTCTAGTGCATATTGATCCTTTTCCATGTTTAGTTGACAATTAAATTTGATACTTAAGGATCGTCAACACCATGTCCCTTGCTCGTATGTCATTACAGCTTGCAGATGTAGGGGTCTACACCACAAAAGTAAAAAGTTCATGTCTCCTTTTTACCTCATGTCAAACACTCTCAAAGTGTGGGAGTCAAGCTTCGAGCCTTACCTAGATCCAACACAATGGCCCGAGTACTATGAGTTGGCTTATGTTCCTGACCCGGACCTTCTGAAGACAAAGAAGGGTAGAAGGAAGAAAAAGTGGCTCCGAGAAGTTATGGATGCACCGAATGGGTATGGTGAAGATATGTATGGTTTTGGCGACTTTGATGAGGCACCAGGACAAGTCTGTTGCTTCAAATGCCACAAAACTGGTCATACCGCTGCCACACATAAGAAGTGTAAGAAGTCAAAGAAATTAGAAACACAGAACGGGAGTCATAATGGTTTGAAGGTTAGAAAGGTATATACATAGATTAAAATAGGTGTTGCTTGTATATTACATGCATTTGTTCGTTGTTTTTGTACCATCTAGCATGTTTTATTCACTTTTTCCATATTCTAATGTTGTCCCATCATTTTCACAATTGTAGCATGGCGCACCCGCACTTCCCCCTTCTTGAGAAGTACTACGACAAGGACCATCGAGCGCACTTGATGGTCGACAATGGTGATGTAAGTGATTTGCACACATTATTTCCTTTTCATGTATAATGTCTTAACCCCGTTATCGATTCTAACATTTTTTTGCAGGCCTTGGGCTCGCTGCATCCCCGAACTCACTGACCGCTCGAGTGGGACGAGCGCTACGCCCCCTACCTCGCAAGAGCAGGAGCCGATTTTCTGGGCTTGGCTAGAGCTATCAATGCTAGCCTCCCAGACATGGAAGGTCCCCTCCTCACCGCCTTCATCGACAGGTGGCATCCGGAGACCCATACCTTCCACCTACCCTCTGGAGAGATGTCCGTGCTCATGTAAGACGTTGGTTACATTTTGGGCCTTCGCTTGGATGGTCTGGCAGTGACAGGCACGGTAGAGCCACTCAACTGGAAGGATATGGTCGAGCAGTTTACCGGCCACCGGTCACCCGACCCTGAAGAAGGGAAGAAGGAGAAGAATACTTCGGGTGTCAGCTCAGCTTGGTTGCGGCAACGCTTCAACATGTGCCCTCCCCATGCACCGGACGATGTAATTGAGAGGTACGCTCGTGTCTGGCTGTGGCACATGGTAGCATAGTTCCTGTTTCCAGATACTTCTGGGAACACCGTCTTGTGGATGGTCCTACCCCAGCTATGTGAGCCATGGGAGAACATCACCCAATATAGTTGGGGGTCTACCACTCTTCCTTGGTTGTATCGGCAGCTATGTGAGGGATGTAGGAGGACAAACCCCAATTCCAACATAGGTGGTTGCACATACTTGCTTTAGATTTGGATTTGGGAGCGCATTCCTATCGGACGGGTGCATAGAGGTAGAGTTGCGGTAAGTACCTTGCATTTAATTGCTATATGTGTTTCATTTACTGCATGCACTATGTGAAATGTTTAGAATTGTTTTGTTTTTCAGGCTTGGACATATGATGACCGTTGTCCCCCCGTATGCTACCTTTAGGTGGGAATTAAGTCAGTTCGGGGTCAGCCGCAACGGCGCTACGTTCAATACTCCAATGATTTGGATGTTTTAACTCTGAATTAGGTTCGTTCTACCACCGAGGCTTCCATTCTTTTTCTTCATAAAGTATCAACAAGGCCATATACTAATAACACAAGTTACAAGTTGAATGGGATCCTTATGATAGGCGAGACGTACGGGAGTTGAACATGGCCCCATATGTTGAGGCTAAGAAGGTGCTGTGACGATCCAATGTAGTGATCATCTTCTACTATGTGGTCGAGCACCACTTGCCCCAAAGAGTGATGAAGCAGTTTGGTAGGAATTAAAATTTCCCTCTACAGCACGAGTCAAAAACCCGTCAGTTGCATGAGTAAGTTGGACTTTGCATGTATCATGACTCACCATTGCATGCATCATACAAGGCCTCAAAATGTAACATGTGTCGTCCTTGCAGGATTTCGAGGAGGAAAAGGTTTGGCGGTAACAACTGTCTTGTGAAGCATCAAAAGTATGTGCAAGAGTGGGAAGCTAGAGAGAGGGTGGAACCAACTAATGGGGGTCACTGTGTGACCAGCGACTATCGTGAGTACCTGGCATGGCTTCATAGGTCCACAAGAATCACTATGCATCCACCATCTCGAGCATTCCAATTGATGAAGAAGGGAGTGACAATGAGGACATGTATGATGTGATGATAAGGACAAGCATGCAGCCGCAGAGAGCACCACTTGAGAACTACATGGTAAGCGTTTGTATTGAACTATGCCTTCATGCAGTTTAACTTGAGAAGTACGTCATAATGATGAATATGCATGTACTCTAGGCAACTCAGCTAGCTCACCTTTCCAATGAGGCCGGAGTTTACCTTGGATGTGCAGCAGGGGTCAAGAATTCATACCTTGAAGAATTTGCCAAGGTAATACCCCTATGCCTATGTATTCCAACTATACCCGAAACAATATGTAACCACTTCTCATTTGACATGAACATGGTTGCAGAAGGTGTTGACATCCTATCGACGGATGGCTCGCAAGTTGAGTTGCATGCGAGCCGAAGATGTACAAGTGCCAGCTCCCACATCCCAAGGACGACAAACTCGTACAAGCCAAAGGGTATCGATTAACAGAGCGGAGAGCTCCCGTGCAAGATGTAGGGATGACAAAGACAACGACGATGGAGATGATGATGACATCAATGATCCAACGTATGACCAAGACGAGCTCATGGGTTCCCAACTTGCTGATGCTCCTCAGGGTACACAAACTCAAGTGCGTGTGTCGTTACAAAGTAGTATGTTAAGGTACTAGAAGTATGTTAAGCAGTAGAAATGCTAATCCACTTGGTCATAAAGTGCTTATTGTGTAATCTTACACTAACCCATGAGTGTTCATGATAGTGGATGGCCAACATCATTGATATTTTGTGAAAATGACCGTGACTTTACTATTTCCTCATGTTACTTGTTTGACATCTATGTTCGATATGTTTTGTCTAGAGTTCGTCCCAACGCCCATGACGAGGACAAGGATGAAACGTGCGAGGACGTGCCCGTGATCGCTCCGACGTCGGCACTCCTAATCTCCAACCGACACATCTAGGCCACATGTGTCATCCTCGAGAGCCCTTCACGCCTAACTAATCCATCTGAAGCATGCTTTGTGAACTATGTCATCCTTCTTTTGTTGCCTATATTCGTCATGGAACAATTATATGGACTATGTGCTCATTTGGACTTTGTCGATGACTTGTCAACTATGTGGACTTTGTCGATGGCTCTTGAACTATGTGAACTATGTGGACCTTGTGAACTATTGTCATGTATGAACTATGTGAACTTGATGTTATATGATGTGTTGGTCATTTGTCAACTTGTCACCCATGTTGGGCTGCTATGAACTATGCTATGTATATGTCTCAATTGTATTTCTGTGTTAAGAAGTGTGGAAGAAATGGAAAAAAATTTGTTTCTAGGCCTGTCTTGCCAGCAAGGGTGGCACGATAGCCATCGTGGAACACTATGCAAATGGCTGTCGTGCCAGGCAATGTCATGTGACAAGCCTGTCGCGCCGAAGTCGATAGCGCGACAAGGACTCACCAGGCCAGCCAGACCTCTCTAGTTTCGATGTGTCATGCCACCAATGCTAGCGCGACACTGTCGCGCCAACCGGCCATTGAAACCAGAGATGCCTGGGCTAGCCTGATGAGTCCTTGTCGCGCCAGCTTGGGTGGCGCGATAGGCTTGTCGCGCCATCGACTCCGGCATGACAGGGTTGTCATGCCACTTTGCCTGGCATGACAGTCCTAGAATTTGGCCATTACCTCCAAGTGTCTAGCTTCTCGGAAGTCCCGACACCTGTTCCGATAGTCGAAAGTCCCGACTTGGGTCGGAACTTCCGATAATGGAGCATCTTTCTGGGAACTCCTTCATCCGGACTCTAAATTGGACGTTCCATATATGTTTTTTTGACCATCTCGATGAGGGGAACGCAATGGTGAAATTTGTTTCACATTTTGACAACTTCACAAAATAGACAATTTTGGTTGTCAACATTAAAGTGTCTAGCTTTCATGATTTTTTTCGAAACATATGTCCTTAAAATTGAATTTTCTTCATCTTTTTTGTCAAAACACCAAATTTCTTGGCCATTGATGCTATTTTTGTGAAACCATTTCCTAAGTCCACCATTTCATAACTTATTGACATTGTATTTTCTTCATGGTTTCCAAACATTGTTCACATAGCATTATGGAGTCATATCATGAGATCACATGATAAGAAGTTTGAAGCATTGTTCTAAGGTCATCATCATCACTTACATAAGTGTTCCATCTACCATATACAAGCACTACTTCTAACACTAGTCTTCCATGTACCATGAACAAGTACTACCAAATGGCAACCCCAGGCCATTTGCAAAATATGTACGGATCTCGCTGCCTTTGCACAAAATAAGCAGTGCTATCGTACCAGTCCTCCATCTACCAGATATAAGACTGTCGATGTTTTACCACTGATATCCTGTCACGGGGGTACCCGGGACAGTTGTTTGGGCTTCGGTGCATGCAGAACTCGACGATTAAAACAAGAGACAGTCGATTTATACTGGTTCAGGCTCTCGTGATCGAGTAATAGCCTTTACGTCCAGTCGGCATTAGCCTTTGCGTTGGATTGATTGTTATGATCGTGTATCGTGTTACAGGGGGTGCCCATATCCTCTCTTTATATAGGGAGAGACATCTATGGTGCGGTTACAATCCTAGTCAGATCCAAAGAAGGTGTTCTGATTTTAATTACAGAATGTACTTTCTATTAGGAGTCTGGCTAGTACGGCTTATTCTACTCGGAGTCGGCGTCGTCTGATGTCGTGCCTCTCCTGTCAGGCTTGTGGGCCAGGCCAGGGCCCACTGCTAGTAGTAGTACTGATGAGGAACCCTGTGGGTCCTGTATCGATAAGCCCCCGAGTGTTTCATGGTTGAATTTGAAAGCCTTTTTGTTTCTTTAGGTCTCGCCAGGTGAAACAAGCTTGATCCGGGTTCTTTCGAGGAGAAACCTTGAAGTGGTCTTTCTTAAAAAAAATCCTTGAGTGATGTGCGCTTTTTTAGAGAAAAAGGCACTCACTGAGTGTAGACCCCAAGCCTCTTGCTGTTTGGAACAAAAAGTTAGAGGGTCTTAAAAATTCTAAGCCGAAGGACTGAAAAATCTCTCCTGAGGATATGTACCCTGCAGCCCCCGAGCCTATATCCGAGTTCTTTTTTCAGGAAGAACTCGGACAGTGGGTCCTTCTGTAGTATAATCAGGTAGTTGAAGTCTTTTGTCTATCTGTCTATTAGAGGTAGGTGGTAGGTGACCGTTGTGTGGTAAATGCAGCGCGATCACGGGCCGCATAGTATTGAATATCCGTCCGAATATGCTGTCTGAGTGCACTGTAACTTCCCATGCGGTCCTCTTGCCTTTTTGACTTGCTATTACTGCTTTGTTCCTTTTCTCTGGTGGTTGTTAGCTTTAATTGTTGGTGGGCTTGGTCTATGTACACCGCTCCTTTGTCTATAAATACCCTCCTGGTGAGCTATTGCAAACTAGTGAAGTCTTGGTGTTGAGCTTGAAGTCCTTAGCCATGGATATACTGGTTTGTGAAGTAGACCAACCCCTGGGCATAAGTAGAAAATCTTGTAGAGCTTATAGTGAATGGAAGAAGTCTTGTGATAGAGATTAGAGGTAGACTAGTCTCTCAGCGGTATTGCACCGGGTAGTCCGTTCTGGTAGATAGAAGAAGCCTTGTGATGTGGAACGCGTTCCCTCATCTAGTAGCGCCGAGTTGACTCTTCCACTCTGTCTTGCGACTGTCCGATGCAGATCAGCACCTGATCTAGGATCACATCGGAGTAGAAGGCTTGGGTAGACAGATGCCTGTAGGCGTTCCCCAGTCCGAGTAGTCCTGTGGTCCTGTGCCGCTAGCACCAATCTTGGATGCACTACGTCCTTCCTTTAAAGAAAACAGTGTGGCTGGGTAGGGTGTGTTCTTCCAAGTAGCAAATAGAACTCAGTTAGAACTAGTCGTTCCAGAGCTAGAATTCCACTAGGTTCTTTGCTACTAATTGAAAAATCTTGTTTTTTAGAGTTGTTGTCTTTTGCACTTGTTCGAGTAGTTTTGAGTTTCATCCGGGTTATTTTTAGGTTCCTTTGCATATGTTGTGATGGTTGAGTTCTTTTTGAATGATCCGAGATCCTACTACTCGACAGTGGTTTTGTGGATGGATAAGTTTGGAATCTACCTGTTGCACTGTTTCGTGTAAAAAGGCATGTCATTGTCGCTTCAGCTATGTCAGGCAGTTAAGGCAAGGAAGTGGAGACCGAACCATTGTGTTGGTTGCCGTGTCTAATGGGCCGTGTGGGCCGCATTTTTACTGTTATAATGGTAAAAAACCCTCTTCTTCACTCTTCCATCTGCCATACTCGCCCGCAATCTTCAAATTCTCAAACCCTAATTCCCTTGCATGAAAAACCGCCGTTGTTGCCACCGCCACCGTCGCCGCGCATACGCCCTTGGTCAGGGGAGCACCGTCGATACATGGGCAGAGAACGCCGCTCGAGGGTAGCAAGCAACAAGGAGAAGGCTGCAGAGGAGGACTAGGAGAAAGCTCTCGTGGTGATTGAGAACCAAGAGTTTGTCGCCATGAGAGCCGCTGCCACCGCTTGGCCTGCTCTGAGTACCAAGGAGGAGGAGCTGCAGGAGATGGTCGATCAAGGCCTGATTCAGGAGAAGAACCTTGATGATTGGAGGGCGCCTGGTGAACATCGGGTACCTTATCTCAATCCTAAGGAAATTGTTTTGTTCCTTTCTTTCGTTCGTGCTGGTCTGTGCCTTCCTGCTTCTCCTTTTCTGCATCGCTTCCTTCACTATTTTGACATTTCTTTGAATCATCTTACTTCGAACGGGGTTCTTCATCTTTCTATATTCGTGCACTTTTGTGAAGCTTTCCTTGGCATTCTCCCTTTCATCACTCTCTTTTGGTATTTCTTTCGTCTTAAACCGCACCCTAAATCCGACAGTACCTCTGTCCTGGGTGGGTGTGGGATTCGATTCCGCCAGAACAAGCAAAAAGAGTACTTTGAGTACACCTTAGTTGATTCGGTGAAAGACCGGAGGACCGAGTGGTTCTACGTCGGCAACATATCTCCACCCCTTGCCGTGCACTCTGATGCCGGGCCGATTGTTAATGACCGGTGGGAAAAGGCGTCATTGACGGCTGAGGACCTTAAGAAAATCAGACCCTTATTGGAGAAGATCAAGATCTTGAAACAGAAGGGTTTGACTGGCTCTGGGATCGTGGCCAGCTACATTCATCGCCTGGTTCAACCTCTTAAGGCGAGGGAGACCTACGGCTTTAAGTATGTCAACGCCGAGGATCCATCCCGGCCGGTGTCATCGGAGGAGCTCACCGAGGACGAGGTCTTGCAGCGACTTCGCAAGATCCTTAAGGGTGTGAGTGTCGTCCCGCACTGAGTTGATGAACATGATGCTACAAATCCGCCTCCTGCTGTAAGTGTTCATGTCTTAAGGATCTCAGTTTTTCTGTCTTCCTTGCATAATATCTTGTCATGGGTTGAATTGATGTAGGAGTGGGGGCGGAATTTCGATGATATGCCCTCGTCGCCTCCGGAAAACAACCATGGTGGAGCTGGGGAAGGCGGGGACCAAGGGGCTGTCGCTGGAACGGGTGAGTCCGATGCTGCAGTTCTCATATCGGGAGTTTCTGTGGCAGATCTCGGTGCGCAGTACGCGGACTACGTACCCCATATTGTGCCCCGAGGTACCTGATCCTCTGGTAAGAGGGCGCCAGTGGATAGCTCTTCCACTAGTGCATTTGCTCCAAAGAAGTTTCGTTCATCGGGCGAGCCAATTTCAGGTAGCCTACTCCTAGGTGAGCATATTATTGTTTGCCTCTCATTTGGAATTCCTACTTTACCTGAGTTCTTTGTTTGTTCAGCTGGTTCTTTGGTGAGCCTCATTGAGGGATAAGAAGAAGAAACTCCACTTGTTCGGTGAGTTCTCTGTCTCTACTCTGTACAGAGTGATAGAGTTCTTGAAATTAACATTTGTCATTCTTTTTTAAGTAGTACTCGGAGGGCGCCTTCTCAAGCCATTGGGGAAGACACCCCCAGGCCCCCGAGTACATTGTAGCCAACCATGTTCGGGTCACTGGTCAGCCTTGGTGTTGTACCGAGCACTGGCCGGCTATCCGGACCAACTATCAGAAGAAGGGGACCAGCCAGGTAAGTCCAAGATGTCGTTCAAAGATTGTTAGTGTTGTAGTCATGCTAAAACTTCTGTTGTTGTAGGGCGATGAAGACGTCAAGCCCCCAGCAGAGTGCGCACATGGGTCGAGTGGTTGTTGAGCTACCAATAGATGTGGTGCTACCCCAGCCATAGGACTCGAAGCACACCGTGAGCATCTTGGGAGTGGAAGCAGCCACTACTCATGAACACCCGAAAGCTGGAGAACATGTGGATTCTCACCCAGCGGAACTGGCCGCCATTGTTGCTGCACCGCCAATTGTTGATCCTCTGGCGGGTACCAGCAGGGTGGAACCATTTGTTGAAGATGAGGGTCTCCTGAGGGATGACCAGAGACTAGAGCAGGCGGTGTAGGAAGCAGTGATGGAGTTTGATCCCAGCTTCCAGATATCCGAGCTGTCAAAGTTCTGGAGCTCTCTCATGGCAGGAGCGATGTCATTTGACAAAAATTGAAGGTATGAACTCATTCATCTGGAGTACTTCAAATTGCGCTGTGATTTCTCTCTTTTCTTATAGTAACCTCAATATCTGCCATATAGATCTTTGGTGAGAATCTGGATAGTAGCCCGGCTATCCAATCAAAAGAAGCCGAAGGCCGCCTTAGTGCTGAGCTCACCCAGCTAAGAGAAGAAATTGCCAATAAAGAAGCCGGGTGGGAATCAGAACGCAAGAACTACCAAGAGACTGTCGATATCCTTCGAGCCTAGATTGGTGAGTCAGAGAAGGCAAAGGGTGAAATTTCTGAGGCCCTGAACACCATGACAAAGAAAGCTAAGCTTGCTGAGAACAAGTGGAAAGGTAAGCCGAGTACTTATCTTCATTGTTTTGTTCTCTCGACTTGAGTGTAATCCGACTATCTACTACAGCCGAGGAGAAGAGAGCTAAGGACCTGGCCGATAATCTCAAAGCTCTGAAGGAAGCGGCCAGGACTAAGCATAATGATCTGGTGGAGGTAACCAAATGGGCGAAGGCAGACCTTGCTCAGGTCAAATTAATTAGACAGGGAGCTGACCATGATCTTGTTCAGGCCATGGAGACCATAAACACTCAGAAGACCCAAATAGAGGCCGCTCTGAAGGAGAACTCTGAGCTATGCGTAGGCATTCAACATGTCATCAATCTTATGAGGCTGCTAGAGGACATGGGAAAGACTTGGGCAGAGTTCTATCCTTCGCTTCCTGGGCGGTTTGACAACTATGTTCGGATGGCATCGAAGTTGGTCGTGCAGTCCGCGCTGGTGCAGATTCAGGTTCTCTGGCCTACCACATAGCTAGAGAGGCTTGTTGAAGAGAACACTGATGAAGCTTACCATCAGGCCATGGACCAAGCTGAAGCTGGACTAGATGCCATAGCAGATC
The DNA here is from genome assembly GCA_038087645.1 of Saccharum hybrid cultivar R570. Lineage (NCBI taxonomy): Eukaryota > Viridiplantae > Streptophyta > Magnoliopsida > Poales > Poaceae > Saccharum > Saccharum hybrid cultivar. Next base: position 24,569,059 of record JAQSUU010000402.1, on the reverse strand, counting down.
AGATTGCCAATCAACTTGATCTGGGCGGAGATCATCCTGAAGCCGGCAATCAACATCCCCCTCCTCCACCTTAGTAGAATTTATTGTCAGATAAGACATGTTGTGATGTTTGTGTAGAAACATACTTTATGCCTAAAAGTTACTTGAATGTTTAATTTGTCGCCTTTGTATTTTTAATTCGGTCTTTTATCCAAGTAGTCGGTTTTATGTGACTCTTCCGAGGTGCAAATTTTAGCGTATTTAGCTAAGTGCCGAAAGAAGGTGCGACTAATGCGCTGGATGTAAGCCAAAATGTTGTTGGTGTATCCGGGTACTCAGAGCTACATTCCGTCTTCTTTTGCTTCAGACGTACTCTGGTTTGTCTGACTTTGTGAGTCTTGGTGAGCATCGGCACTAGGTCGGCCAGGTTTCTCTTATCCGAATTTGCTAAAACTTGGGATTGGACAAGCATCATCTTTTGCAGCCTGTTTTGCTCTCATCCGTGCTAGGAATAGTCACGGGATAGGGCGAGCATTGGCATTTGCAGCCTTTTTGAGCGTTGGCTTTTTGTAGCCTTTTTGCTCTCATCCAGGTTGAATAACTCGGGATAGGGCGAGCGTTGGCTTTTGTAGCCTGTTTACTCTCATTCGAGTTGAATAACTCGGGATAGGGTGAATGTAGGCTTAGTGGCATGTTTACTCTCATCCAGGTTGAATAACCCGGGATAGGGTGAGTGTAGGCTTAGTGGCCTGTTTACTCTCATCCGGGTTGAATAACTCGGGATAGGGCGAGTGTAGGCTTAGTGGCCTGTTTACTCTCATCCGGATTGAATAACCTGAGATAGGGCGAGTGTAGGCTTAGTGGCCTGTTTACTCTCATCCGGGTTGAATAACTCGGGATAGGGCGAGTGTAGGCTTAGTGGCCTATTTACTCTCATCCGGGTTGAATAACTCAGGATATGGCGATTGTAGGCTTAGTGGCCTGTTTACTCTCATCTGAGTTGAATAACCCGGGATAGGGCGAGTGTAGGCTTAGTGGCCTGTTTACTCTCATCCAGGTTGAATAACCCGGGATAGGGCGGTTCTGTACGACAAGTGTTGATGATGAATATTGTCTTTATTATATTGATCACGAACCTTGATTACATGATATTATTGGGTATGGGGGTTAAAAAGAAATCTGTCTTGAATCTTTAGGCATAGAATCTTCGTAGTTGGCTGATATGCCATGAGTTTCTAACTGGTATGTCGTCTTGTCATCAACTTGAATGAACCTGGCCGAGTGTCTTTGGAAACAATAAAAGGACCCTCCCATGGGCTAAGTAGTTTGTGGCATCTATCTATTTTTTTTTGGATACAATGAAGTACCAAGTCTTCGATTTGAAAGGTCCGGGGTTGGGTATTTTTGTCGTAGTGGCGCCTTAAGCCTTGGAGATAGCGAGTGGATTGTAAGGTAGCATTGACTCTGACTTCTTCCGTGCTATCCAGTTCTAGCCTTCGAGTGTGCTTGGCTTCTCCTTCATCAAACTGTTCTATCCTTGGTGATGTCCAGATCAAGTCTGCCAGCAACACTCCTTCTGATCCATATACTAGGAAAAATGGTGAGTATCCTATAGCTCTATTGACTTGAGTTTGTAGCCCCATACTACTTTGGGTAACTCTTCGATCCACTTGGAACCGTAGTCTTCTAGTTCTTCATACAGCTTGGGTTTCAGTCCGGCTAGTATGAGGCCGTTAGCTCTTTCTACTTGTCCGTTAGCCTGAGGGTGGGCGACTGATGCATAGTCGATGCTGATGCCGCAATCTTGTGTCTAGCTTCTAAATTTAATAGCTGTGAATGGAGAGCCAAAATCTATGATGACTCGATTGGGCATGCCAAAGCGATGCATGATATCTTGGATGAACTCAACTGCCTTGGCTACGCTGTACTTGACGAGTGGTTTGTATTCGATCCATTAGGTGAACTTGTCAATGACCACAAAAATGTACTCGAAACCACCCTTAGCTCTCTTAAGAGGTCCTACCTGGTCCAGCCCCCAGCATGAGAAAGGCCAAGCGGGTGGGATACAAATAAGATTATGTGCTGGGACGTGAGCCTGTCTTGCAAACAATTGACAGCCTTTACACTTCCTAACGAGTTCTTCTGCGTCTTTTAAAGCTGTCGGCCAGTAGAACCCAGAACGAAAAGTTTTGCCGACTAGAGTTCTAGATGCAGTATGGTTACCACAACATCCTGAGTGGATTTCTCCTAGAATCTCTTTGCCTTCATCTGTTGTGATGCATTTGAGTAGTACTCCTGATGATGCGGCCCGTTTGTAGAGTTTGTCTCCCACCAGGACATAATTCTTGCTTCTTCAAATGATCCGGGTGGCTTCTTCTTTATCTGCTAGTAGTTTATTTTCTTTGATGTAATCAATGAAGATCTGAGTCCATGATGGTATGATTACCAATACTTGGGTGCAGGAGCTGGGAGTTTAGGGGTTATCTCATCGGGTTGTTTGATAGAGGGAGCTGACAACTCCTCTACAAACACACCTAGTGGAACCTTCGCCCTGTCTGATCCGAGCTTAGGAAGGATGTCTGCTGCAACATTTGAATCGCGCAAGACATGTAGAATTTCTAGTCCATGAAAATGTTTCTTGAGCTTGCGCACTTCAGCACAATAAGCATCCATATTATCTTTGGTGCAATCCCAGTCTTTATTGACTTGGTTGACAACCACTACTGAATCACCATAAATAAGTAGTCGCTTGATTCCAAGAGAGATAGCTACCCAGAGCCCGTGGATAAGGGCTTCGTATTCTGATTTATTGTTCGTAGCTTGCCAGATGATTTGAAGAACATACTTGAGTTGTTTTTCGTTTGGAGATATGAAGAGGACACCAACACCAGCTCCTCCTAGCTTGAGCGATCCATCAAAGTACATTTTCCAATGGTCGAGAATAGCATCTGGTGTAGTCTGTTGGAGCTTTGTCCACTCGGCTACGAAATCTGTGAGTGCCTGAGACTTGATGGCTTTGTGGGAAGTGAAATCTATGTTGAGTGCTCCAAGCTCAACTGCCCACTTGGATATGCGTCCAATTTCATCCCGGTTGCGTAGGATGTCTTCAAGTGGAAAATCAGTTACCATCGTGATCTTGTGGTCATCGAAGTAGTGTCAAAGCTTGCGGGAGGTGATCAGGAGGGCGTAGAGTAGTTTCTGTACATGCGGATACCGGACCTTTGAGTCTAATAGTACCTCAGGTTCATATTAGCGCTGAGATGGTCACGGAGGTCGCCTCCGACTTGTTGCTCCACTTCCTAGTCAGCACCGCGGTGCCCGACGCGACCACCGCAGTGATTTGCTCCTCGTTCACCCCCACGGTGAGTGCCGCGTCTGCCATGCTGGTCTGCGTCACACCCCCTGCCCTGGTCATGGGGGTGAGGAGGTCATCCATCTTCATGTGGGTGTGCCTCGTAGTTTCTGACTGTCCCTTGATAGAGGTAGGGACCTCCCTGTTGCTGACTCTGGTGGACTGCCGATGCCTAGCGCTGACTTTGACCTTGCCGGGAGCCATCGGGACGACGGATGCGACTAGAAGCCACAGAAGGAGTAGGTGTGTGTCCCCCCAGCTGGTTCTCGTTGACCTGGACTGTGGCGCCTTCAGATAGGCCATGATGGCGTCAAGCACCGGGGACTGGGGGAGCTTTGTGAGCTCGTTCATAGCGACAACAATGTTGGCGCTTGGTGTCTTGTGGACTTGTTGGTTGCCGCACATGTCAAAAGCATCGGCTAGATCGCGTTGAATGGGGCGCTGACCCTCTGCGTGTTCGGCATTCTCTTGCTCCACCCTGTGAGCCGTGCGATCGGCATTTATTTCCACCCGAGCAGCTCTCTCTTGGTCCGTCTCCCCTTTCGTGGGATGGTTCATTGGCGCTGATGGCGAAGATTGCGCCTCCGAAGCCGGGGGGAAATGCCGGGAACTCCTCTTCGTATGGGTTGGTAATGGTGTGGGTAGATCCGGTGCTTTCCTCCGGGATGGTAGAGAGCGAATCTCGACCAATCTACTTGATCTCCACCATGTTGACGACGGGGGCAGGGTGGTCGATCTCAGGCAGCTCTAACAAGAATAGATCCGAAATGTGGTCGCGCTCAGCAGGATCCACGAATAGATGTGGGACGCGGACCATGTACTCAGACGCCGTGTTCGCCAGCCCATAAGGGTAAACGGTGGATAGATGCTTCGTCAGGGCCTCATAGTTCGCCGACCTCAGGCCAGTGGCGGGAGCTGGTCGGTAACGGACCGTTCACCCTTCAGGAGTGGCCGTGACCACCAGATCAGAATCTGGACGTCTCTGCCGACCAGCCCGAGCAGGTCGCTCAGTTAGATGATGATGGATGGGACCGTAGCAGTCCTCGGCAGATTGATCTCTGATCGACTCTACCAAGGTTAGGGTTTCGGCCAGGCCCGTAGTGACCCAATCGATGGACTCGATCAGATCAGAGTTATCGAGTCACCTCCCTTGGTAGCGGGGAAGCGGTCGACGAGATGTCGGAGAAGACGACCCTGAGAGTAATCCCGGGATCGGATCCGCCAGTGCTGGTGTAGATTCGGTTGGCGCAGGAGGAGCCTGCACCGCCTCCATGACTTCAACGGCGCCGTCCACACCAGTGGTCCAGGTGAACGTCCCGATTGTGAACGTTTAGCCCGCCATGAGGACCATGGAAGCAGGGAAGATGACCATCTGGCTCGCCATGAGATCTGCACGCACACCCCCTACCTGGCGTGCCATTGTTGATGATATGTGGTCGACAGTCTACCGAGGGGTATGCCCACGGTAGTAGATTAATCAGTGGAGATGCGTGAGACAATGAACTAGATGGTGACGCAAGGCGAACACAAGGGTTTATCCAGGTTTGGGCTGCTAAAGCAGCGTAACACCTTACGTCCTGCGTCTCTGTAGATTGTATTGATTGTGTATCAGATCAATTGAGGGGGGTCATTGCCCAAATTATATAGTACGAGGGGCAAGGTTACAGATCTAAGGAATCTAGTTCCAATTGGTTACAACAACCGTATCCGCATGGGATACGAAATCTATCCTAACCGACCAGGTTCCCTTGATTGTCAAGTTGAACTCCGTATATCCCGCGTGGTACGCCGATCAGTTGGGTGATCCGCGCGGCCCGTTCTGGTGAATTGGGCCACCTCCTCCGGCGCGGCCCAATTGCAGCCATGAGGGTATACGGGTCTATACCCCCACAACGGGTCGTTGTACTTTGTACACATGTCCCTCTTCTTTTCTCTCTACGACAATTGTTGCATTGACCACCGTGGTAGTTCCTGTAATGTATAACATCATAGCTTCATGCTTCTTTGGAGGTGTCAGAATCGAGGAGGAGATGAGGTATGCTTTAAGCTTCTCGAAAGCGTCCTTGGCTTCCCCTGTCCACTCAAACTTGCCCGTCTTCTTTAGGAGTTTGAAAAAGGATAATCCTTTCTCGCCGAGTCGTGAGATAAAACGGTTGAGAGCTGCCATACAACCTGTCAACTTTTGAACATCCTTGACACAACGTGGGGGACCCATCTCTATTATCACTCGGATTTGTTTGGTACTGGCCTCTATTCCTCGACGACTCACTAAGAAACTGAGTAGTTGTCTAGATGGTACGCCGAAAACACACTTGTTTGGATTGAGTTTCCACTTCCACTTCTTTGAGTTCTCGAAAGTTTGCTTCAAGTCTTGAATTAGCATAGTTGGATTTTTTGTCTTTACTACCACATCATCAACGTAAGATTCTGCGTTCTCACCAATCTGCTCGCCTAGGCATGTTTGGATGGCCCTCTGATAATTAGCGCCAGCGTTCTTCAGTTCGAACGACATGGTTTTGTAGCAGTAGGCACCGATCGGTGTGATGAAAGAGGTTTTGCTTTGATCTTCTTCCCGTAATGCAATCTGATGATAACCTGAGTAGCAATCAAGAAAGGATAATAGAGCAGATCCTGCCGTTGAATCAACAATTTGGTCAATGCGCGGTAGCCCAAATGAGTCCTTCGGGCAATGCCTATTGAGATCCGTGTAGTCGACACACATGCGCCATTCAACTGTGTTCTTCTTTTGTACCAAGACTGGATTGGCCAGCCAGTCGGGATAGAGGATTTCTCTTATGAACCCAGCTGCCATCAATTTTGCGATTTCCTTCTTGATTGCTGCTTTCATGTCAGGTGAAAAACATCGTAGTTGTTGCTTCACAGGCTTGGATCCTTCATTGATATCAATTTTGTGCTCAGCCAACTCTCTCGGGACACCTAGCATGTTGGCCAGCTTCCAAGCGAAGATATCTTTGTTGTCTCGAAGAAAGTTGGTGAGCGCGAGTTCCTATTTTTCAAAGAGGTGGGCACTGATGGTCGCCGTCTTGGAGGGATCACCGGTTCCCAAGTCGATTTGTTTGATATCTGCCTCTTTTGGTGGGGCAAGGAAGCTGGGCCTCTTAACTGGGATCTCTAGTTCTTCCGGGTTCATTTCTGCGGCGACCGTAGCGATTTCTTCTCTTCCGTTGGCTGTTTGAGCCTTGGCTGCGATTTGGATTGCCGGCACGTCACAATCAAAAGCACGCTTCAAGTTGCCTCGGAGAGAGAGTACACCGTTGGGCCCTGGCATCTTGAGCAAGAGGTATGGATAGTGTGGTATTGCCATGAATTTGGCCAACGCTGGTCGCCCAAGGATAGCATGGTATGATGATTCGAAGTCTGCTACTTCGAATTTGATGAACTCGGTGCGATAGTTTGTAGGAGTTCCAAACGTAACCGGCAGAGTGATTTGTCCAAGTGGTATAGCGGCCTTGTCGGGTACTATTTCGTAGAAAGGAACGCTCGTTGGACTAATCATCCCGGCAAATTCTAGCCCCATCTTCCTTAATGTATCAGAAAATATGATGTTGAGTCCTACTCCTCCATCAATCAGGACTTTTGTGATGGTCATACTAGCAATGGTCGGATCCAGAACCAGTGGGTAGTGACCAATGTTCCCTACGCTAGTCCATTGATCTTCTCTTGAGAACTGAATCAGATACTACGACCAATTGAGATATCTGGGAGTAGCTGGTTCTGCTGCCATGATGGTTCGTAGAGTCAGCTTGTCTTGATGCTTGCTCCTAGAACCCGGGACTCCGACGAAGATCACTCCTACTGCCCCCTTGGATTTCTAGAATCCTTTATCCCTCTGATCATCATTGTCCTTCTTCTGATGGTCTTCTTTCCTATCTCCTTTATTGTCTTTTCTCGTGTATCGTTCGATGAAGAAGCGACAATCTCCGGTAGTGTGACTAATGCCCGGGTGCCATATGCAGGGCATGTTTTCAAGATCCTCAAACTTCCTTGGTTTGGAAAACTTCTTGGCTTTGTTTGCTACGGCCATGGTGTTGTCGTGTCTGCGCTTTCTGCCCTGCCGCTCGTTGCTTTGATGGTTTCGTTTGTCAGAGTTGTCCCAGTTGTTTCGATCTGGAAATCTTTCCTGGGTTTTTTCTTCCGCAGCGATCATCTTCTCCACCGTGCGCTTGAATTCATCATTGCTTCGCGGGTTCTCTTTGCAAAAATCATGGAATTGCCACTTAGCCAGGATTCCATAGGAGAAAGCCTCAATGACCTCTCATTCAGTGATGTCGTGTACTTGAGCACGCAGTTCACCAAACCGTCGGTAAAAGTCTCTGAGACTTTCGCCACTTTTTATGCTTGAGTCCTTTTAATTCCACTTAAGTGATAGGGTGTGTGTGATGATGCCTACAAAATTTTCACAAAAAGCTCTTTGCAAATCCTCCCAGCCCCTGATCGATCCGGGGCTCAGCTTGTCGAACCATTGGAGCGGCATAGCTTCTAACGCCATGGGAAAGAAAAATGCTTTGATGTCATCGTCCCCGTCGGCTAGCTCAATTGATTGAGAATAGATCCTGAGCCACTGCTTTGGTTCAGTCTTAACGTCATACTTGGTATGGTTGGAAGGCTTGAACTTGTAAGGTAGTCATACCGAAAAAAGTCGGTTTGCAAAACAAGGGAACCTGTCGGGTACCCCATCTTCCCTGTACTCTAATTCAGCTCCGTCCTCCCGCCAGTCGATGCGGTGAGAGTGGTTTCGAGGAGCCGTAGGAACTGGTGGCCTGCTCCTGTTGTCCCTTGGTTGCTCAACTCGATTACTTCGGTGCTGGTCTCCCTTGCTTCCTCTGTTGCTGCTTCCATTTGGACCCAATCTGTCAAAAGCAGATTTTCGCTGACTTTGGTTGTCTTGTTTCTACGAAACTGTCCTGGCGTGTTGTTTTGAACGAGTCTTTCCATCCTGCATCCGCAAGGCCGCTGACCGTAGGATTTCTCGAAGGCGCTCTTGTTCTTCGTTGGGATGAGAAATAGCTTCATATTCTTTGACTAACTCTCGAATCTTGGCATATGGAGAGTTGTGTGTTTTCCTGGCCACACGCCTATCTTCAGCTTCTCGTTCTGATCTCCTTTTATTGTACTCGGCTAGATCAGATTCGTATCTGGCCCAGGCTTCCTTGCACTGTTTTGCCCGGCGTCGGCGTCCTTGCTTCAACTTGTTCTTCCTCTCTCTGACTTGTCTCTGGCTTTCAGCTTCGCTATCATCTCCCTGGGCGTCGGGTGATATATTGGATTCGGATTCGTTCGATGACCTGACGTCAAGTTGTTCTGAAGGGGTTAATGGTGACTGGGAGCGACGAACCATGAACACCTCTCGAGTGCGGATTGCTCCGTCGTTCGTTCCTGTTTTTGTATTGTCAAAGTTGTTGAGGATCTCAATGGAAGCTTTAGTGTCGCAGATTGAATCTCCTTCCTGGTAGGGTAGGATGATCATTGCGTCAACTAGCCTGGTGTTGCCGTCTTCAGAAATAGAACCCGGCCAGTGGACGATGTAATAGTCAGCACAAGGCCTTCCTGAGCTCCTGTCAGGGGTACCCTTCGTACCAGACTAGCTGAATGTTGAAGCAGTGCTTGATAAGATGCAACCGTGTTGCGGAGTCCAAACGGGTAAGGGCCCGGACCATCATATAAAGAACTCGGATCTTGAAGTAGTGCTTGATAAGATGCAGCCGTATCACGGAGTCCAAACGGGAAAGGACTCGGACCACCATATAAAGAACTCGGATGGGACTCTAAGCTGGATGCGGAGTTTGAGTCGGAGTCCGTCATCCGTGAAATCCGAGTTGGAGCAGACATCGTGAGCTGCGAAATCCTCTCGGTGAGTTGATCCGCCGTAGTCGCCGAGACAGCGTGGGCTCTATGGTGCTCCGAATTTTTGAGGAGACGACTTTGGAGCTTGCCATCACCGTCCACCTCGCAAATCTAGGATCCGAAGATGAAGGTTGATCCTACTGGGAAGATTATGTCTTGATGCTCTGAATCTTCGAGGAGACGGCCTTGGAGCTTGCCGTTGCCGCCCACCTCGCAAATCCAGGATCCGAAGACGAAGGTTGTAATTATAAATTGAGTCACAAAAGTGAGAAGGTCCAGTTAGTGATACAGGGCATTAATTTACATTTTACCTCAATAACACGGCCAGCTATGATATCATGAACCTCTGGCATATACCTGAATGAAATGGTTAAAAATAAACAAACAGGAATGAGCCTACAGAACTTGTCCATAATTCTAATTGAAAGTTCACATAGCACTTTGAACATAGAACCAAGTGAAGAACTCCTTTCCTCACACCACAAAAAGCATGATCCTTATAGTCGGATTAATCAAACATTTGAATTCAGACAATATTGGACAATTAAACAAATATCAGGTACATTATTGTAGCAGAATCATTTAAAATCACAAAGCAAACCACATTTGGACAATTAAACATTTGAGTTCAGAATCATTATAAAATCATTATAGCAAACCACACCAGTCCCCCCATCTGCAGAAGCTTAAATGCTGTTGGGATTGCTTATTAACACATTTCAGTATTTCACAAAAAGAATCACCCCTTTACTCAGATAGATACACACGTAATACAATTGTGCCACTTAAATTTACTGAACATCCACTGACTGCCAGTCATGGAAAGACAGCTTGTCGATGGTTGATGGCCGGAAGAGGATAGGGTTAACATTCCAGCCCTTCAGGCTTCCTCTCGCCCATCTCATCCTCACGTTGTCAATCTCCAGGCCGGAGATATGCTCCAGCATCATGCCACCAGTCTTGTGCTTCACCATCTCCTGGCACCCAGGCCTGTAATCATAGAGCCCTCCCGTGTAGTTTGTCCACCGCTTGTAGGTAAGGTCTATGTTCTTGAATTTCAGGTTGCGGAGCAGCCCATGCTTCGATCCAGCCAGAAAAACTCCATTTTCTGATACCGATGAGATGTTGATGAATCTTATATCTGAAATGGTGCCTTCTTTTGAATCTGGGTGCCTTGGGCAAGTTGTGATGTAGATTGGTTCGGCTCTTCCCCACCATAAAGGATGGTAGTACCTGGTGCTCATTTTAATGTTTGAAAACACCACGTCATTCACATTCCCTGCAAAAGTTAAAGTGTTAGTGTGTCATTCACATTCAATAAGATGTTTGCTTTACCTAATTGTATGAATATATACTGACAATTGCAAGTTGTAGGTTAGTACCTCCATCCCGGATCTGCATCCCAAGTCCTCGATGTGAATCAACTATTGTGATGTTGTCGAAAACCAGCTTTTTGAAGTCGAAGGAGCTTGCACTTCCAAACTTGATAGCACAAGATTTAGTCCGGATCCAACAGTTTGTTGCCGTCAAGTTGTAAACTGGTCCAGTGGTCGACTTTGGGCATATAGCATCGTCGCCGGTGTCTATGTGGCAATCGGTTATGACAGTGTTGTTAGAATCCTCAATGTCAATGCCATCATTGTTGGGACTGTTAAAATCTCCAAATATGGACACATTGTGGATGACAGTGTTGTCACATCTGACAAGGTGAAGACTGCGTGCAATGCAAGTGTAGAGCCTGTTAATTTTGCCCAAGTACACTGACAAATAAACACTGTCTACTTCTGTTCATCATATGTCCTAACTTCTAAGTAGGAAAACATATCAGGATAAGTTATTTCACAAAACCGCAAGAACAACAAGGGCAGAGAGCAAAAAGTTGTTGATTCTAGCATCTTTGGAATGGAATAACCAGGCAGGTTTGTTTGCTCCTGTTCACAGCTATTGTTATAGCAGTAAAAATAGCAGCCATCGGTATTTTTTCCTGAATTGATCGATGAAGTTGATGGAGCAAGAAATGCTTACCACCAGTAGGCGGGCTGGTTGAGTGTGATGTCGTGGATCCTAACATCCTTGGAGTCAATGAAGCCGACAAGCCGCGGCCGGCACTCATCTCCCAGGCAGTCGCCGGTGGCGTTCCAGCTCACCATGACGTTCTTCACCTCGCTGGGCGTGACCACGAACGCCCCGCCCTGGCCGTTGACCTCGCCGCCCCCCGTGACGCCGGCGCCCGTGGTGTTCTCGGCCAGCACAAGGTACCACCGGCGCGACTCGGGCGGGTAGTCCGCCTGCCTGGTCCCGCCCAGAAGCCGCGCGCCGGGGGGCACCTCCAGCACCACCCGCGAGCGGAGGTGGACTGTCGCTGTCAGGTAGTTGCCCGGCGCCGGGAGAAGGACGCGGCCCCCGCCCGCCGCCGCGCAGGCGTCTACAGCGGCCTGAATCGCCGCCGTGTCGTAACGGGACCCATCGCCCGCCGCACCATAGTCGGCCACCGAAAAGACGCGACTGGACCGTGTGCCCGGCACCACTACTAGCAGCAACAGCAAGGGCGCGGCGGCGAGCTGAAGCGGCGGAGAAGCCATCGCGGCTGTTCTCCTCCGAGACTCCAACTGGCCAGCGAGAATCTTTGCGAGGCGATTGTGTAGAAAAATCGCACGGGGAGCATGGGAAGTGATATGATAGTAGTGTATAGAAATCGCACGGCACCAGCTCGAAGATCGCCAAGTTTTGTCGGTAGGATTGGATCGGTCAGGTCGGCGTCGCGAAGTTTTTTTTTAATAAAAATTGAGTCTGATTTTCTTAAAATGTGAATGGGGAGGTGGCATTTGCCTTGCCGTGAGAATTACGGGGGCTGTTAGGCCAATCTCAATAGGAGTTTATACAGTTTTATGGACATTAAATAAGTTGACATGACACTGTATTTATAAAGAGAGAAGTGATAAAAGTTTTATGGAAGTAGAGATAGTTTCATGGGATGAAACTCTTTAGCATTGAAACTGGGACATGAAATTAGCACTGAGACTGGCCTTATGCCCCACATGATTGGACAACAGTCGGCAAAGTGCCGGAGCTACTTGGTCGCGGGCGAGACTACCGTGCTCGTGGTGACCGACCTCCTCCCCCTCCCCCGTCGCCGACTCGCCGCCATGGCTGTGGTCGCCCCCGCCTCAACCCCGCTCAGTCATCTCCTTGACCGCCCACTCTAGCGGGTCATTGTCGCCTCGGCCTTGCCGTTGTCTCGTCCGTCCCCACTATCGTGTCTACCTGCCTTCCCGACCCTCTTTCTAAGCCCACTAGAGATGGAGAAGAAGGAAGGAAGAGAAAGGCAATTGGGCCCATACAAAGACTTTGCGAGAAATAAGGCTCGTGCAGGAGAGCTGGTCGGCACCGCTTAGCGCATGACTTCGGTCCGAGTGCTCGGACCGGGAGATTAGCGAGAGATTACTCCCTTTGAGTGTATTGTCAGTTTGTCACGGCATGAATGACAATTACTCTGTTGTTCTCATTTTTTAAGAAGTTAAATGTTTTTAACTTTAATCAAATACTGTATATATAAGATATCATTAATAATTATGATGCATAATAAATATCATCAGATTAATCATTAAGTATATTTTTTATAATAAGTTTATAGTGGCATTTGCTTAAGTCCATAAATATCTTTCTTTAATCCGCACCTGATTTCTTGCCTTCCATAACAAAATCCTTTGGTTGTGCCAAGAAAACAATTTCATGTAAGTCTATTTAGGAACACAATTTCAACATTCATTTGATGTAACTTCAAGAAGAAATGAAATGTCTTCGATTTATTTGTAATAAATCTATGACTTGTTTTAAATTGTTTCTCCAAATATGGAAAGTTACGCCTTTTGAGCAAACTGAGAGTTTGATTTGAAACCATCTTTTTTGCGAGTTTTAGTTTGTTGCTAGATCTGCCTATATCTCAATGACACATTTGTTCCTTTTTCGTGTGATGTGTTAACAGTTTTTCATCTTTTGTTAAGGTGCATGAGACTCCTTTAGATATTGACCGCTCTTTAAGGTGAATTTCCTGAGTATGATGATGAGAAGGGAGAATGCCCCATTGAGCTAGGGAAGCCGCAATCCACGCTCAGAGTGGTACAACACTTATTAGAGGATACTTTTCTAACGAAGCTAAAACACTCTTTTGTTTAGCAGAACAATGCCCTAGGTCTATGACAACAATTGGGCTATAATTTGGGACAAAAATGTTCCATGTTCGTGAGTGTGAAGGACATAACATCTAGGTATCACCATAGCGTGTATATCCAACCCTTTCGACATATGGTAGGCCAGGGGTGACGTGTCCTGGTGCTACCTGCGGTATACCCTCTGACTTGATTACTTGATACGTAAAGCAGAGATAAATACTATCCTAAAATCAAGGAGATCTTGATTAGGGTATATAAGTGGATAGAGAGTCCTTGATCGATATTTCATTACCCACCTTGCATACAGGAGCACAAACATACGATGGTATTACCTCCTCACGAAGCGAAAGAGCCAACGAAGCGAAAGAGCCAAAACTATCTAAAGTTCGTGTCCCTTGTACCACTATCTAGCTTTACTGTGCACATGTTACCTTGTAATCAATTTGTCGCTGAAAAAACACAGACAATGAGAAAATGGTTCCATGTTCAAAAGGTAAGTGTTCTGTCTTCAAAATAAAAAAGTCCAGCCTCGCAAAAATTATTACATGTTGAAAGAGAAAAATGTTTGAAGCGTAACGAGAAAAATAAAATAAAAATGTTCTTAAATGTTATTATGATTCCACTAGTTCAAACCAATGCTACACTAGTCACTGGCAGTGTTCTACTAAATAAAAGAATAAATGCAAATATTCCTTAAAAATACAAATCAATCAATAAGAATGAATAAAAACTAAATAAAGAGAAAAAAAGAAAATGCAAAACAATACTCCGTATATTGTTTGAAAAAAAATGAACGGCCCTTATCCCAGGAGAAGGGTCCGTTGCGGTTGCGGGTGCGCTCGCTCGCTCGCTCACCCTCGGCCGCCGTTTACGGTTTACCCGCGTGCTCTCTCACTGTCTCTCTCTCTCTCGGCGACGACTCGGCTACCACCGCCGCCCTACGCCAGGTTCCCAGGTCTTCGTCAGGCTCAGTCCCTTCTCCGGCAACGAGCACCCACCAGGTATGCCCGCCCCCTCTATTCCCTGCCTGCTGTGCAAAACCGAGCACCCCAAGCCTAACCTAAGCTATTTTGCTATTTGTAATCGGATCTAATCTAGTTGCAAGTGTATAAATATATATTATTATGGCTCCTAATTTCGTTCTTCTGTAAAAAATTATCGGGTGTAGTCTTTTACTGGGTCTGGGTCCACCCCTGATGCCAAGTCTTGTTTAGTGGCTTAATATGCACGAATTCTAATTCTAATGAGTAATGAGTCACCTAGATGTAGGTTGCTGTCTATGTTTCATATATCTGGGATTTGGGGATGCTGTTTAGCAATATTTTGTATCCTTATAATAAGTTCATGAAGGTAGCAAAGGTGAATCCTATACGGAAGGGTGTAACAGGCCATTTCTATCTTGTGTGTGTGTGTGTGTTTGGTTAAAAATGAAGTGGTTATTTTCCAAACTTTTTTAGTGTGGCCGTGTGGACAAACTTCAATCTTTGAATCTTTCTGTGTCTATTGCCTTTTTATTTATTACCTTACCTATAGCTTCATTGGAATGTAATTTAACATTCTCTCTTTTTTCTGATTGTCGCTACTATTTACACATGTGTGTCACAAAACTTCTATGTGGTATCTTATTTTATTTGGCCAACTAATCTTATGTCCCGCTGATTATTGATTATGATACCCTATTTTTCATTTGACACCTGATACTACCTGAATCTAATGCTTATCAATATGCCTAATATTTGCTGGCAGAGCTTTACTTCGTGCAACATGTATTCTCCATCTAATCAGTTACAAGGAAGTTTTACTCAAAGAGTGGATTTATGGAGTACTTCTTGCTTACAAGCAGTGAGGCATCATGCAGGGATAGGTTCAGTTGAATTTTCCATTAAGAAGAACATGAAGTCTTCTCAACTGCAAAATGCGACATGTTTTGTCGGTTTAGGGCAACAGTTGCAGTGCAGACTATCAGCAAGAAGCCATATCCTGAATGTAAAGTCTGATATACTCTCCCACCAAAAGGTTTCTAGTGTAAGCTGGAGTTTGGGAAGTATGCCACAAAGAATAGGATGTGTAGTCTCTGGACTAGGTTTTGCAGTGTCTGGGCTGGCGAGTGCTGAGGGTCCTGTGAACAACAACATAGATAGCACCGAACCTGACAAGTCTCATGGGAAAAAAGTTTACACAGATTATTCTGTTACTGGTGAGAGTGCGAAAGTTTCATTTAAAATAAATGCACAGTTTACAAATGATTTAAGTATAACATCAAATAGGCACTCATAGTTGAACCGAATGACCTGCAGGCATTCCTGGTGATGGAAGATGTCTGTTCCGTTCTGTAGCTCATGGTGCCTGCATTAGGTCAAGGAAGCCCATACCTAATGAGGATCATCAAAGAAAGCTAGCTGATGAGTTGAGAACAAAGGTAAACCCTTACACTATTTCCTATCAGGTTCATGGTTTCAATTACTAAAGTTCATAAACACTAGCTATGTAGTGATTGCCCTTTCACCGTTGAAACCCTTGTATGAACTTTACCACTATTAGGTTGCAGATGAGTTTATCAAGAGGCGAGCAGAGACTGAATGGTTATTTTCTCTCTTCCCAAATCATGCTTCTTGTTCATTCACATATTCTTGTACTTATATTTTATTGTGCATTGTTTTCAGGTTTGTTGAGGGGGACTTTGATACGTACGTATCTCAGATTAGGAAGCCACATGTCTGGGGAGGTGAGCCAGAGTTGTTCATGGCTTCACATGTTCTTCAGTGAGTGTTAGCCACTATCTTTGAATATTTTGATACTATTTGCTATTTTAGCTAAATATTTGTCGGATATGCTAGTTCCATCTGTACTTTGCAATGTTATAGTGCTCATTTAATGTATCATCTACAACACCTGCATGTTAACACTGGATAGTTATTCAGTTATCTTGTAGACCAGAATCTGTTGTTAATTCACTATAGCTGAGAAGATGTACTTGGGAATTCCATTTGTAGATTGGCTTCTTTATGGTGATCCTTCGTCATAATTGTGATCTACCAAAGTACAATTATTGCATTTGCAGGATGCCAATCACCGTTTACATGCATGATAACGAAGCTGGTGGTTTAATAGCGATTGCTGAATATGGCCAAGAGTATGGGACAGAAGCTCCCATCCAAGTTCTCTATCATGGTTATGGCCATTATGATGCCCTGCAGATACCAGGAAAGGGTGGTCCGAGGTCAAGACTGTAACATTTGTAACTCTGAATTTAAATGGTAACTTCTGATTGGATACCTTCTTCCTTTATACATACATCTACTAATAAATATGATCATAGTTTGGTTTAAAAAACGGGTCGAAGTTTGCTTGGGTGGTAGAGATTAGAGAGTGTCGCCATGTTAGTTTCAAATTCCAATTGCTTGCATGATCTTACTGAGCATTGTAAGTAACTTCCATTGGCAGGTAGCGACGCAGCAGCAGCAAGTCTATCGTGCACGCTGCTTATGCTTATGCTTTGGTAGCAAAGAGGAGATGGCCATAATTCAGCTTGGTCCTTCGACATGCCTGGAGGTTGGAGGTGGCCACGGAACCGACATCTGCTGAGCTCTCACGATAGATGCTCCTGACTTCCTAAACAGTGCGAGAATTATGAGGAGTCGTCCTGTGCACTGGCCATGTGTTGTGATTCCGTTGATGTCCTGTAGGAGTAGTGGAGTCAGAGGTATATTCACTGAAGCCGTATACTCCGTAGAGCTGAAACAATTATGTTAAGCCAAGTACCAGCCGGCTTGAGTGAAACCAGCGGCGCTGCTGTTCGCGTAACAGCTTCAGATGCCGGATTCCAGAGCTTATTCTTATCTCTGCGTGTCTCTGTTTCTCCTAGCCAACACACACGCGCACAAGCTTTGCAGGCCGCGAGACGGTGACCAGAAAACAGCGCTACCTGCCCGTGCAAGTGTCAAATGTCAAGAAACCCGGCTCCGCCGTCGCATCTTCCGGCCGTTCCGGCAATTCAGGTGAGCCGCAATCCCTTGCCAGAAAACTAGAAGAACGGAGCCGCATGCCATGACAGGAGAACGACCCTGAGATCATGCTCGCCATCCTCCATCAATCAAACAAGCAGAAGAAAAAAAAAAGCGCCAGTCCCGTCCCGTCCCGTCCGCTCATCGCGGGCCGCAGCATAAGTGCCAGGTCCTTGCCGAGGCAGAGAGTTTCTTAATCCCGTTGCCTCTGAGCGACACCCTGCTAACACGCTCACATGCCGCTGCTCGGCCGGGGAGGAGCACGGGCTCTGGATCTGATCTCGCCGGTGCCCCAAGCTGCCATTCCTCCCTGCGCGCCTGGACGGCGCGGGCCGGGGCTTAGCTTCGCATGGGCGCCACCACTTCGTGCGCCGCATCTGTACGGTACTGTGGTCAGAATGGCCGAATGGGTACACCGTACACCTGCCAACTCGTGCATTCAAAGGGCCAATAAAAACCGGACTTGCCGTCCGCTACCGTGCGCTCAATCCAGTCCAGATCGGACGGAATGTTTGTGTTTGTTCGTGTGATCGTGTCTCCGGAGTCTGGACTCGGATGGCAGCGATTTCACATGAATTCTACGCCATTTCACCAACCTAATTTGTTTCACTAGTAGCATATATATGGCACTGTTTAGCCTTGCACTCACAACTGGTTGGCTAAACTTTAGGAGATAGTGTCCGGACGTCCAGACAGAAGCGCGCGTCCGGATGCTTGCGTCTCCTCCGTCACGCACGCACGCGGAAATGCTGCGCCCACTGCTCCTTCCTCCTTACCCCCTTCTCTCTCCGTGAGTCCGGATGCCGCGCCCGTCGCTCCTTCCTCCTTGCCCCCCCTCTCTCTCTCTGCGAGTCTAGACGCCACGTTCGCCCCGCCCCCGCGCACTCCTTCCCCTTAACCCTCTCCTTTCTCCGCACGAGCAGGACCTAGGAGCAGGGATGAGGACGACTGGACGAGCGCCTCCTGTCCGCACGACTCTAAGTGCGCCGCACACCTCGACCACCGGCCTTAGCACGCCCCATCCGCCGGCCTTGGCTCGCTACGCCCCATCCCCCGGTGCTTGGGCCGTGCCCCATGACTCTCTACCTTTAAAATATGAAACACTTGGATGCAACATATGTTTGAAGCAGATAAAACATTTGGAACATACACTTGAAACATGTGTGTGAAACATATGCAATACCCAGATAAAACACTTGCAACTTACAACATGAAAACACTTATTGCAACATAAGACTAAAACGACTAAAACATTTTGAACATACTCTTTGCGACATATGTGTAAAACATATGCAATATCCATAACAAACGCTTGCAACATACGTCTGAAATAGATGAAACATTTTGAACAAACGCTTGCAACATGCCTTTGAAACACTTGCAACATGCCTCTGAAACACTTGCAACATATGCAACATCCCGATTTACTTTTACAACATCCGCGTAAAACACTTGCAACATACCTCTGAAACATCTAAAACACTTGAAACATACGCTTGCAACATGCGCTTTCGGCACAATATCTCCTTGTTATTTCGGAATGGAGGCTCATCGGCGCGTGGAGTTCACCATTCATGCGGAGCTTGCTGCTCCGGTGGAGAAAGCCACGACAGGCCTGGTGGAGAAGGTCATGGCGGGTCCACGCGCTTTAGAAGGCCGCGGGGGGCGAGAGGCGTGGTGGAGAGGGAGGAAGACGGGCTGCTACGCTCTGGCGTAGTGGAGATGTTGCAAGGCGGAGCGGAGGCGCGATGGAGAGCACGGTTGTCGAGGTGCCGTGGGCGCGGCAGAGCGCGGTCATGGTCTCGTGAAGACCTGTCGTGTTGTTGCGGTGAGGTGAGTTTTTTTTAGAACAGTTGGGGACGGGTGGATGAGCACATAAAGGAGCGGTCGTTGGGCTGGCGCGGGCGGCCCACCGTCTGGAGCGTCCATGCGTGGACAGACGCCCTATATGAAGAATTATCGTAAACTTTAGCCCTTAAGGATCCAAACAGGATGACTGATGGGTAGATTAAAATTTAGTCAAAGCCCATACTAGTTGTTAGTTCACTGGTCCATAGACCCCACCTATTAGGGGCTAACAACTGGTTCTGGTCTATGGAACTCAACAATTGGTTCATGATCCAAGTAGGTATGGATTAACAACTAGACTAATTTTTAGCTGGATATTTTTCAGCCGTGGCTAATAATTAATCTTAATCCATCCAAATAGGGGCCTAATAAGACATAAGTATAGCAGACGCTTACGTCAACACTCAAGGGGTGGACAGAAAAAGGATCGTATAAATTAAAAAGAGAGAGAGAAACAACTTCTCGATAAGCTAGATGAACCTGACAAAAAGAAAACAGAATCAATATCGCTAAATTTGAAGGCGATGAATTTAAAATATTTTCTAAATGGTACCAGCTGCATGGTCATGTAGTGATACTTCTCCGGTCCAAACAAAGGAAGGTACCAGGATTTTTTTTAATGGAAGCCCTCAGGAAAGAACCTCGAAGAATAACATGACGCAATTTTAGGTAGCGAGGGGAATAGATTTCCGTTACAGCTTTCCGCGACACAAAATTTTGCAATTACCATCAAGATATCACAGGATAATTCTCATTCTCGCCGGAATATAATAAAAGAGCATTAGCGTTGAAGGAATGGACTGCCCAGCCCAGATAATAATAATGCAGAGGTATTCTCGCGTTCAGTACGACCAAAATGATTCTTTCTCATCAGAATTATTGCTAGTATTTCCACCGGTGAGAATAATGGGAACACTATATTCCAGGAATGGCCAAGCTTTTCGAAAACATATAATATAATCATCATCACGCGATACATATACCCGTATTTTAATTTGCATAATATAATTGGAGAATTTCTTCCTTGCGATGTTCAAACCCATACGTGCACGTCGAGGTCGTTTATCTCCTATAGATCAGAGATACCCATATGCGGTTATGCCACCAAGAAATCCTTTGTTGAGATATAATTATGATATCAGTGAGGAAGCGGGCCCTTGATTTTACGGCGTTGGATTCTCGAGGAATAGCATCCTCGGATATGGTTCACAACTTTATTAATCCGTGGCACATGATTCTTGATGTGCATACTTTCCAGGAAAGATTCATCACACAAGTTCTATACTACTATTCTATGTACTATCTAAAATAAAATAATGCAAGGCAATGCATTGGTCTTATACTACACTTAAGAAGTCATTGTCCATATAGGAGTAGAATTTACAATAAATTAAACTAGATTGAGAAGGACACAGAGGGAGAGAGACAAAAATTTTAAAATTAACCTTTTCGTGAAATATATGAAAAAAATCATGCAAACAAATAATATGTCCCTTACCTTGAAATTAAATTTATATACCCTCTCTGTCCAGTTTTATGTATATCGCAACACAGACATGACATTTAACTTTGCATGGTCTTTAATGCCCTCTGTTTCTTTGTAAAGGCACATTTCGACATGGCACATCATCCCAAATTACACTTTGATTGTTTATTTATTTTATTTTAGCTTATGATAATCAGATAGTGCATTTGATTATAAACTTAATGGTATCAAATTTGTATTATAATAATTAAAAATTATTAATCAAATTATTGGTCAAAGATTTTGAAGTTTGAATTTTGATATGTATGTGCCTTATCAAATAAAAGAGAAAGGATGGAGTATATATGATCACTATTCTTATAGGGCTACTTTGGAAACTGAAATCCCCCCTGAGATTCCTGATTTTTTTTCATAGTAAATCCATGGGATATCATTTGAATATCATATTTAATTCTTCATGAAGGGTTTTTCAACCCTGGGTTGCCTCCCCTTGCTTCCAAATTAGCCCATATAAAGTCCTTCAATTATTATATTTTGCTGGTATTTTTAATACAATATCAGCCATTAAATTTAATGTACTCAAACTAAATTATGTAAATGACATTTGTTGTTAATAAATAAGGGTGAATCTAGCCAAGAACATTATTGAAGTCATTGGAGATAGTTTCATTACATGACATAGATTTTCTTGAGTTATAACAGTATTTTGCTCAAGGATTTACAAATTTCGTTGGGATGGACCCGTCCCCCTCAAACACCCATAGATTCACCCCAAGTTATAAACAACTTCACCCTATTCGGTTGCTCTTATCAGCACGGCTTATCAGCCGTGGTACAATGTTTTTCTCTCACAGCAAAATAGCCACAGCCGGCTTATAAGCCGCAGAAACAGCCTGCCGAACAGGGTGCTTATTTTAAAGACATAGTGGAACCTTGGGCGAAGCTACCAAATACCCCCTAAAAAATGTAAAATAATGATTTTGTCTAAAATTCTAACGTGTCTATGCCGACACCATTTCTGATTTGCTCTAGCTTTACCGGTGTAGAACTGTTGATGCCATACCAAATTAGTACCAAAAACATAATGATGTCAATCGCCCGCTTAAAAGAGAGGCATAGAAATGATAATAGCCACAATATCCTATTCTCTTCTCCCCCAAATTGCGGTCAACCTCCTGATGGAGACTCCGATGGACCTGTACCAGCCAGCCTGTGTCAAACCCAACCGCATCGCGCCCTATTCCCACACTTTTTCTAGGGCTTTATGCCCTGAACTCCACGGATTTGCAATATGCCCTCGGTTCTCTTGTCTCTTGTCGGATGAGCGCACCTAAGCGAAAAGTGACCGACCGCCTTTTCGTGGCTCGCTGCTTCCATGGACAAAGGATCATATCGTCGGTAGAACAGTGAAGCCGAAGCTTAGCACAGAATAATAGATAGTGCCATCGAATTCCGTTCATGGGAACGGTACGTGCCGGGGAAGCATGGGAGCGAGGAGGATCCGGTGCAGTGCAGATGTGGAGCCACGGCGTTCACAGGGTCACATGCATGTGCCCCGCGAATAGGATGATGGGGGCTTCGCCTGATTCCTTCCTTGTGATGGAATCAAACTTGTGAGGGCGTGGTTTGTGTTATGGCATCGAGGAAGATGATCGATGGCAGCAGTGGTCAGTGGTGGACTAGTACTGGTTGATTACTTTATCGCGTCTCATGCTGTGATGAATGAAGGGTGATTTCTCTCCCTAAAAAGCTCGATGTTCTTTCATTATGAAAAAAATAGTACTAAATCCGTTTCAAATTGTAGTTCGTTTGACTTTTTTTATCCAAAGTTTGATCACTCATCTTATTCAAAAATTTGTACAAAGTACCACTTCTTTTGTTATGGCTTGCTTTATTAACAAAAGTTCTTCAAGAATGATTTAAATTTGACTGTGTTTGCACAAATTTTTTTAATAAGACGAGTGGTCAAATTTGAGGTCAAAAAAATTAAACGAATTATAGTTTGGAATGGATGGAGTATGTTAGTCTATTAGCTGGAACATCTATTATTTGCTGTTTGTATACTAGTATATGTTTATTTCGATATAGCCCATGTCTGGTGAATACGTTTCATGATGTGATGCATGGAAGTAGCCTTGGAACAAGTATACACTGTTCATGTTTGCACCATGAATGAATATAAATATAAAAGCTAATTGTTGTCAAGTTTTAAAGTTTAGCTGTAATCTCGATACAACAATACAACATTAAACATATGTTTAATAAAGAAATGAAAAGATTTATGTTTAATTAAGAAATGGACAACATTTTATAAAAAAAGGATTGCAACTTTGCAAGAGAGTTATACATGATTCGGTCTTACCCAACTATGGGGCGACTGATCTTGATTCGGTCTTACCGAACTATAGCATGAGGCGACTGATCCTCACCCTAACCAAAAACGAGAGCATCCGCTCCCGTGACCGATCCCAGCATGATAAGTAAATACTATGCAGTACAGTCCCGATCAGCATCAACACGGGAATAATAGTTTCTAGTGACTCGTAGTATTTAGTTATTGTTAATCTCTAGATGAACTTTTAGCAGCAGCATGGAGGAGTAGTATCTTTTTTTGAGGTGTCAGCGAACAGAGGGAGATGATTGGCGCAGCCGGGATGCTAACACGCGGGCAGATCGCGCAGCCTCGCTTGCGCTCATGTGCACGCCCTCGTGAACGGAGATTTTCTCTTGCCCTTTCTCGATTTCTTTTTCCGTCGTGTATATAAACTGCTCTCCGTGGTCCCGCGGTGGTTCGTGGCTGTGGGGGCTCCTCCACGTTGGTCATGTGGAACGGGCCGGGCCGCAGGATGTTGTTTTGCGTAGGCCTTGGGGCAGAGACCCAGGAACCGGGCTGGCCATGGCCGATGTTGATTTATTGTGAGAGAAAAACACCGTTGAATAGCTGACTAATTCTAGCTGATAAGTTCAAGTGAACAGCCTCAATGTCCTTCTCTTGTTCCCGTCAGGCAGGGGCAGGGTACAGAAATACTACTATATATATTGTTTGCTTAGATTCTTTTTTGGTCGAAACAAATTTTGGTCAAATTACTTCCAAAATCGTCAGGCCGACAATTTGAGTGGTCGCTTCGGTGCCAAGGTAAAGAATTCTTGAAACCTAAAAAGTCTTTCGTAGAGATGTAAGTTTAGACAGCTACTAGGTCCACAGTAAGCACTGAAGTTAATGAGCGAGAGAGAACAACAATGAAATTGAAATTTAGTAAAGAGCCTTGCACGGCGGTGGCCATGGCAAGCAAGGCAGCGTCGCAAAGGAGGTTCCCCTCCCTGCCCGCATGGCCGCGGGCGCGTCGACGAACGACGGCTCGACGAGTGCCCCAGCCACGAGGGCAGCGCTTCGTTTCTTCCGGTAACTTCCGCGCCCGCCGTTATAAATAGCGCCGAGCTCTCACCCCACACATGTTAAACTGCTACGCCCACACGCCTCCCCCCAGTCAACACAGCTCAGCTCAGCTCGGCTAGCGAGCTCCCTCACCCTCTTATCTACACAGTCCCCGACGCCCGCGCCCGCCCGCACAGCTGCGACTGCGACGCACCGAGCCCCTTCCCTGCACCTTCTTCCTCCTCCCGTCCGATCGGTTTCACCATTCACCGTCCGCGCGCTCCACCCGCCGCAATCGTACTGGCGCGGTGGACAGGGAGAGGCTAGCTCTATACTAGCTAGTGTGTTGGGAGCTAGGCGGCCGGGTTTGATTGCAATTGGGGGAGGCGGGGGTGGGTGATGTATGGCGCGCCGGTGCCCAAGGACCTCAACCTGCCAGCAGCAGCCCTGCCGCAGCCGACCAGGGCCGGTGCGAGGACGCCACCGCAGCAGCAGCAGCAGCAGCAGATGAGCTCCCCGGGACTGCTGCGGTACAGGTCGGCGCCGAGCACGCTGCTCGGCGAGGTGATGTGTGGGGATCATCAGGACTTCCCCGCGGCGGGGCCGGCGGCTGGCGGCGCAGGGCACGGACCACCGGACCACGCCGCCGCGGACAACGTCCTCGCGCGCTTTCTCGCCGGGCACCACCACTCCGAGACCCGGGACTGCAAGCCTCCCCGCCCCGCCGCGGCCGCTCATCACTTCATGGACAAAGCCGCCGCCGCCGCGTCCATGGCCGCCTCGCAGCAGCAGCTCATGTACCAGTCGCAGCAGCAGATGGCCGCCATGGAGGGGCTGTACCGCAACGTCAGCTCCGGCGGCACGGAGCACGGTGCGGCCGTTGGCGCCGCTGGTAACAACAGCCTGATCCGGCAGAGCAGCTCCCCTGCCGGCTTCCTCAACCACCTGAACATGGACAACGGTAATTGGTTGCCTCTGCCTCGTCTTGTACATGTACTATCTTTTTCTTGGTCTCTCCAGAAGTAGTAGCATCCCAATCATGAGCTATGCGCCTCGCTTTCCATATGCGGAGCGGGGAACTGATCGCGACCGATTAATGCGCCGCCGCGCGCGGCTTGCACCTTGCAGGGTACGGCAGCATGCTCCGCGCGGGCATGGCCGGCGGCGGGTTCAGGACGAACGGCGGCGTCAGCGACGCGCGGCTCAAGGGGCAGCTGAGCTTCTCGTCCCGGCAGGGGTCGGTGATGTCGCAGATCTCGGAGGTGGGCAGCGAGGAGCTCGACGGCGGCAGCAGCCCCGAGGCGGCCGGTAGCAACGCCAGCGGCGCGCTGCGCGGCTACAGCAGCATCCCGGGGTACCCGATGGGCGGCTCGTCCGGCGCCTGGACGGACGAGCCGTCGCCGTCGCCGACGTCCGGCGCGAAGCGCCCCCGCGACTCGGGCCCCGCGCCGCAGAACGTGCAGCCGTCGCTGACGCCGCAGCTCAGCCTGCCCGCCAGCGGCAACAACGGCGGCGGCAAGCCGGCGGCGGCCTCGGCGGAGATAGCGGCGATCGAGAAGTTCCTGCAGTTCCAGGACGCCGTCCCCTGCAAGATCCGCGCCAAGCGCGGGTGCGCCACCCACCCGCGCAGCATCGCCGAGCGGGTTCGTGCCCTGCACACTGCGGCCAGCTGCATTCCTATCCTGGCTGCTGCTACTCTTGAATTCTCGCTTGATTTTCCAGTGCAATCCAAAAAAACAAAAAAGAAAGAAAGGAAAAAACTCGAAACTGATTCATGTCGTTGTCGCTGTCAGGTGAGGAGGACGAAGATCAGCGAGCGGATACGGAAGCTGCAGGATCTCGTGCCCAACATGGAAAAGGTAACAAAACCCAGCCCAAACCCCAAAGAAGATCGATAGAACAGTGAAACGTCACTTTTTTTTTAACCTTTTCACCCCTGATTGACACTACTAGAAGAGAACAGCGCGCGAGATAGATAAACTGACGACCGATTATTAAGTGTCTGGTTTTTGTTGATGACTGCAGCAAACTAACACTGCCGACATGCTGGATCTGGCCGTGGACTACATCAAGGATCTTCAGAAGCAGGTCAAGGTATATGCCCACATCCAAAAACAGTTCTTTTTCTGCCGAGGCGGCAGCTGATAGGAACTTCTTGAATGCACGATGCACGATTCAGTTATCAGGTCGCCCTGAGCCATCAGAAATGCTTCCATCAAGTAGATTTGCCCTATGGTTGACGGCAGGGGTAACTTTGATAAGGCTTATCCAACTACATGATCCAAAAAGAATATAAATTCAAGTCGTGTTCCTGTCGGCATGGACACTCTTCATTAGCTTAAGAGCGTCCAAAATAATAAGAGCGGTATATTAGAATGTGAAAAGGCGTCCAATTCTATTCATGGTTGCTCATGGTGATCTCGTTCGTTCCAGGTGCTGAACGACGGCCGCGCCAACTGCACCTGCTCTGCCGGCAAGCTGGACCAGTTCTCCAGTTAAGAAGAGCCGCCGCCTTTTCTCGGTGCGATGCAATGCGCGGCCATGGCCGCAAGGCCTGAGCCTGACTGACGCCTCCGCGCCGGCAGGCGGCAGCTCTCCCTTCTCCTCGTTTGGTCCTACTAGTAAGCCGTTGAAGTAGCACCAGTGTACTTGTTTAGCTTACAGGAGGAGGTAAGAATCGTAAACAAGGATGGATATATTGAATTGAAATGAGAGTAGTCTGTACATGCAAGTTCATTAGCAGGCAGAGCAGGCCCCACATATTAGTGGTAGCTGCATCAGTTTGTTGGTTCTTGCTGCAAGGCGTGGTGACTTGTCTGATCTTGCCCCGTCTGTCGTTACGTACACTTACGCTACACGTACATGCATAAGCATGCATCCAATCCAATCCGACGATACATTGCAACTGTTGTGTCTGTCTGCCTGGCTGCGTGCAGGCAGTGTCGTCCAGATGCATTTCCCTTTACGGTAAGCCTGCGGCCGTGTTTAACAGCAGCCTGCTCCTCGTCCTCTTGTCTCTCGTCCAACAATAATGGCGTCCTGGACTAGGAGCATCGCCTCCTCGTGCAGTCGTGTTGTTTTTTTTTTGGCCAAAGTTGCTAGTAGAGGTGCTCCGGCCCTAATATGAAGCAGGCGCCTAACGGCCTTTATATTAGCACTAGAACTCGCAAGCTGCAACTGCAACTACGTACTGGTTTCTACTACTACATTTTCACGCGCCAAACAGAAAGAGGTTTGTTTGTTTCGAGTAGTAGTATTTCTGGGTCCAAGATCCCAACAGACAGATCAGTGAATACTTGGCTCGTACGAATTGTCCTGTCTCTACGACTCTACCGTCACTTGTCGCTGTCCCGAGCTGTAAACCCGCATGCCTCATCCATCTCCGCACTCCAGAAAACCGCGGGCGCTTGCGTGGCAGCTCAACCGCACTTGACGTCTTGGCATCGCGTGCACGGCGGCCGGCCGGCCTTTTGCGTAGTCGATCCGTCGCGTGCACGGCGGCGGCCGGCCTTTTGTGTCCGGTTCCTGATCCACACTTGACGTATTGGCGTTGCGTCGAACGGGCCAACCGGGAGGGGGAGAGCGCGACGGCCTGGTCCCGCCTGCCGGCCTGCTGGCTAGGGACGAAAGCGGATTGGATACGGGCATATACCATTGATATTATACTTATTTTTATATTTTTGTCTGAATTTGGATTTGAATACGGATAGTGTCATCATGCCGGATAGAATATGATTGGATATCGACATCATAAATATGCAATTTTAGTATTCGGATACGGATACAGTATCATATGTTGAATATCCGGACTCAGATATAGACAGATCTAAACCCCTCCAAACGAATTCAGTCTCATGGTCGGAAAATATCCGTACCGTTTTCACCCTGCTGCTGTTTAGGTGTGGGTCGGTCGCTGACCGAGCGAGTGTGTGAGCTCCGTCTCCCGGATGTCCGCTTCAATTCGAGACCTCAAAACTCAAAGAACAACGACCTCGTTCGGCTGTACTGATAAACCGGCTGAAAACACTGTTGGCCGATTTGTTGTGAGAGAAAAATAATGTTCCGACTGAAAAAACAAGCTGAAAAAGACGGATTATAAGTCGGGTGAACAGAGCCAGTATACTTGGCCATGCAGCCCGAGGCCCGGTGGCCCGGCCCGCGACCCGGCGTTTTGGCCCGGCCCGAGCACGGCACGGCCCGAGGGACCAGGCCGTGCCTGGGCCGCCACCCAGGCACGTGGCACGGCACGGGCACGGCCCGGTCCAAGAGGCGGCCCGTTAAATTGATAACCATCTGAATATTTGGCACAACCCACTGCATATATATATATATATATATATATATATATATATATATATATATATATATATATATATATATATATATATATATATATATATATAATATCTTCATCACTCTAAACCCTAACTTTCTCCCACTCCCACTCTTCCAGACGGCGCTGCTCTTCCCTTCCCCTCCCCATCACTCCAAACCCTAACTTCCTCCCAATCCGCTGCTCTCGGGCCGCCCGCGGCACGCAGGGCATGCCGTGCTCTTGGGCCGGCCCGACGGCCCATGGGCCGTGCCTTGGGCCGAAGGCCAGGCACGAGCACGCCACAGGCACGGCCTGTCAGGCACGGCGGCCCGTGGTGGCACGACGCGGGCCAGCACGGCACGGCCTGTTGGACATCTATGAGAGCCAGCGATGGAAGTATGGAATGAGCCGTAATAAAGAAAAGAAACGGCGGCAGCCCCCGGCCTCGCGCGCTTGCTTTCTCGTCGCTTCCATTCATCCTCGCTGCCGTGCCATCCCCGTCGTACCATTTGGCGGCTGGGCGGCAGGCCATGCCGCCGTGCAACGGTTTTTTCTTTGAGGATTGCTTTCTCCGGTAATCATCATCGTGCAAAGGAAAGCGAAACTGCAGCATCAGAGACAGTACGACAGTGGATGACACCGCATGTCTCTTCAGTCAAGTCTAGGGATATGTGGTGGGATCTGCATGACACCGTCTGTCAGTTTAGGGATCATATATATCATTTTTAAGAAGTTCAGGGGACCTGAATGACATCGCCGGTCAAGTTTAGAAACCGATGGTGAATTTTACATTTTGCTCTTTTAAGCCTAGTTAGATTTTTGTGCAGAAAATATATAGCTCCGTGCTTTTGGAAAGGATCCTGATTTGATTGCTTAGATCGATAGTGGCCTAGTGGGCATAGAGGACACTATGATGGAAATGCCCTCGTCTCGTTCGTGTCGCCCAGCGGCCAGCGCTAAGCGCTCTATGAAGCATCGGCAGTCCAGCATCCTGATGTGCAGCTTGCCCGGTCAGCAGCGATCGGTCACAACAACTTACGCTGGGTTTAGATGCATTTCAAATTTTAAATTTTTACACTCCCTCTTCGTCACATCGAATCTTTGACATATGCATGGAGCATTAAATATAGATAAAAAATAACTAATCATACAGTTAAGTTATAAATCATAAGACGAATCTTTTGAGCCTAATTAGTCCATGATTAGACACTAATTGTCAAATACAAACGAAAGTGCTACAGTAGCAATGTTCTATTTTTTTCATCTAAACACCCTCTTAGAAAGAGCAAATTAAAGACGGAGACGAGACGTGACGGAGGGCAGAACGAAATGGGTCGAGCGGGCAAGCAGATCGACACAGATCAAGTGGTCAGAAGTGGTATCACATAGTAAAGCAAGCAAATCCTTTGTACTTTCTGCCGTCTCGTGTCGTACGCGCATTCTTCAGATTGGCGAATCGGCGGCCGTGCTCTAACTGTTTCCGTTTACTTTTATAACTTGATGATGAGTCTTTTCAATCGAGACTGGGATCTGGATGCGCAACTTCTTTAATAGCCTCTTTTTTAGAGTAATCATCATACGAGTAGTCGAATTTGTGCAGAATGGCTGGTTATGTTACCTTTCACAAGGATGGTTTTACTTTATGAGAAAGTATACATAAGCCGAGTCAAAAAAGCTAGATTCTGGCTGAGTTGCTTAGGTAGCTTAAGTAGCTTTCTTCGGGTCTTGATTTTGATTTTCCATGGATGCGAATTTTAGGTTGAGGTTAAAAAATCCAAGAGACACCATGATAGAAGCTTTTTTTCCCTCATTTTTGCTTATTAGTTGGTATCTAGGTATGACAAGTACTTTCTTCGTTCAAATTAGTAGGCAAATTTCACTTTGCTAGAACAAGTCTTTGGTCAAGAATTGCGCTTTAATAGTATTACCATTCACCTGATGAAAATATATTAATGAGTAAGCATTTTCCAATATCGAATGTACCGTGGAAACTATGTATAAATAAAGAAATTGTTAGTCAAGGACATATCCTAACGAAAGGAAATGTACTTGATCAATGACGCTAACTTGTAAGTGAATGATAATGTTTTCCTAAGAGTTTATTCGGTCTGGTGGCGGACTTGAATAGATTGAGGAGGGTTTTTAATTCCCCTCAATTCCTTCTAATCACATTCTCCTCCAATCTCCTTAAGGCCTTGTTTGGTTATGCCAGATTCCACCAGGAATCAATCAAGATGATCAAAGACTATATAAAATAGAATAGCATTCCGGCTAGGAATTAATCCTGTGAACCGTTCTCTGACAAGCGAATGGGCCCTAAGTAGAGGATTATCAAACAAGACCTAAGTTTTTTCCCCACCTATAACTTGCAGTCACTCATGTCCCTGACTTAATTAATTTTTCTCCTCCCAACAAACACTCCCACAAAGAGCCATCGAGGTTGAATGGAGGCATGTTCCACGCAGTTAAAAAAAAATGTTCTCCAAAATGTCGTCCTTTTGTGTCCAATAAATGTTTAAAAACAAACAGGGAGTACAGAGGGTTAAGAGGGAAAATAATTTGGGATGTTTGGCTGCAGAAATAAGCGGCCACTACAGCCTGCAACTACTCCTGTTATAGTACTTTTAAGAGAGAAGAATAATAAGTAGCAGCTGCAGCAGCTGCCGCTTATTCCTGTAGCAAAATGAGTCTGAGCCCATGAAGATAGTTTTCTATCTTTACCGATTTTTGAAAGAGAGAAAAACCGACTTCTTGCTAGTACAAAAGGTTCTCTAGGGGTCTGTGTGATCCCCTTCTCAAAACTTTAAAGCTCTAAAAGCTTTGGAGCATTTTAGCTCACTTTTGAGCTCTAAAGCTCTAACGTGAAGTGGACTAAAATCTAGACCTAACTTTAGACCATTTGTTTGAAGTTTTAGCTCTAAAGTTTAGAGAAAGAAATACAAACATGCCCTAAGTCAATTCATTTTAGGTGGAAGCTCTTCCAAACGAATGCTTAATAAAGGGTCCATAAACCAACCATGTCCGAGGTTAAAAATGTGCATAAGTAAAAAAAAATGTTCTATGACCAAAAGTAATGTTCCACGAAGAGTAGCAAGTGCTGAAGGTGAGAACGACCTGAGAGAAAAGAAATAACTAAGATGAGATCCATAGCCAAAGATGTTCTTGGTCTTAAAAAAGATGCTCCATGTGGGTATATTAATATTGTTTGCACGTCTCTCATATATTGTTTGCACGTTTATGATCTGAATTTTGTCCCAGAATGAACACACAGATGACGTGAGACCTAACTAGTCAGAAGTAGGCAAAACCTTATGGACTAGTGTAAATAAAGCTAAGAGCATTTCCATCAGTACTTCCTAAAACACACTACCTATTTTTCTATCTGGGTAACCACCCATTTTCATACTACATGTATTTTGCTTCCAATTTCAGCGGTACTACCTAAAACACGGCACCCAAATTTGTTTTAGCAGTCCATGACATGCGGGTCCCATGTGTCATCCTCTTTGATGTTCTTCTCGCCACAGCAGAACGCGTGTCGGGGAGGAGGCCGCCGCGCCGAGTAAGCCGTGCGCCGGAGCATGGCCGTCCGCGCGCTGCGCGCTGGAGCAGGGCCGCAACGCCGGAGCAAGGCCATCCGCAGGAGAGAGCATGGTCCCGAGCCGGGGTGGAGAACCTTGTCGGGCCGGGAGATCCGCCCGCACCGGGGCCGGGGAGGTCGCCGTGCCCTTGTCGAGGAGTCCCGTCGTGCTGTTGGGGCCGGTGAGGAGAAGGGCGGCCATCGGTGCTCGCGGCCGGACGAGGTGCCATTAGGGATCACCGGAGATGGTCGTGCCGGCCGCGATGGCGGGGTGGTCCGGCGACAAAGGAGCCGTGGAAGAAGGTCTGTGTTGGGCGGTTCCGAGCGCTGGGGGAGGAAAAGGACGAAGGAAAAAATAGGTAGCCATATTTGTTGGCCCAACAGATGTAGACAGTTGAAGGAGAAATTTGTTGGTCCAACAAAAGTAGATAACTTGCTGGAGACTTTTTTTTGGCCTCCACCTGCTGAAGATGCTCTAACAGAGCCTTGGCAAGTTATAAGAATAATAGAGCCTTGTTAGTGCCAAATTGCACATGTCCCTGTCAAATGTTACTTTTTTCATATGGGCTCATAAGACAATATGTCCTTATGCTAAAATTTGGCTTATGCTAAAATATTGTGAGAGAAAATACTATTTCATGACTAAAAAGTAGCTCAAACGTGTACTAAAGGCACCACCAACGTAGGCTATAGGGCTGTTAGCCTCGTAAAAAATATACTGTACACATAAGCAAGCCAACAATAAGACTGCTAGCCTCCCAACCTGGCATATAACCTTTGATGCAACTTTTAGTCATGGTCTCCATTAGCTTGTTCGCTTGAGATTATCAGCCAGATCAGTCAGCCAGTCAGCAGTGTTTTGTCTTAGAAAACCAGCCAGCAGTACTTTCTGAGATGACATGCATGGAGGCTCGAGATGACATACATGGCAGACTTGTGTACGCACTAGGGACATCTTCCACCACTCTCTAATGTGCACTTGCCGCCTCTACACGTAGGGACATCTTCCACCACTCTCTAATGTGCACTTGCCGCCTCTACACGCTAGTCTTAGCACCTGCGAGACCAATATCTTTTTGCTTTATGTTATCCGAGCCTACATGGCCTAAGGTTCTCTCTCGAAATAAAGACCGACGATTACTTTGGGACGGTGGGAACAGGTGGTTTGAGATAGATAGGAGTGCTGGCACCGGCCCACCGCGCTTGCCGCTCGGCCATTCATCACGTGCCGAAATGGAACCAAGGATACATAGCTTGACGTAGGAGCAGCCGGTCCACTTCGGCGCACCGCACACGACCCTCGCGCGCCCATTCGGGGAAATGCGGTGGCCGGTGGGGTGCCCGGAATCATTGCCGTTTCCGTGCTCCTAATCCCAGGACCACGGCACGGCAGCGCAGTAGTGCGGCGCGGCCGAGCCCGC
This sequence comes from Saccharum hybrid cultivar R570, assembly GCA_038087645.1. Classification (NCBI taxonomy): domain Eukaryota; kingdom Viridiplantae; phylum Streptophyta; class Magnoliopsida; order Poales; family Poaceae; genus Saccharum; species Saccharum hybrid cultivar. The sequence continues at coordinate 24,535,661 of JAQSUU010000402.1, read as the reverse complement.
TTGCAAGGGGCCGGGCGGCGCGCGGGCCTGAGCTTCCATAGCGCGGCGGACGACCGTGCGAGGAGGGTCGTCGTCGTGAGTCGTGACCACCACAGTGCGCGTCCGTCCAAATGCAATCGATGCTTTTACTTCGCCACGGTTCCAGCGCAACCGGCGCTCGGTCTGGGGCTCGATACGGCGTTCTACGGATGCACCGGTGGGCGGCGGTGGCTCCACCTGCTGGGCCTGGGACGGAGTCACGGAGCCCTCGAAGCCAATCCGTACCGGCCGACTTTTCCGGGGACGTCGTGCGCCTGTATTAGAATCCATCGCATCAGATTTCCCCCAAGCATCTCGTCAGATGCACCGGTGGGCGGCGGTGGCGATCTCACCTTGCCTACCGCCACCAGTCTGACGAAAGTGTACGTGGTAGTTGAATAGGTTTGTTCTGAGACAGACAAACAGTACAGTGCTAGTAGCTTCATTCGCGTTGAAATGCACAAAGTGGTTAAGAATCATAAGCGTGCCACGATCGAGTGGGCAGAGATGACTGAGAAAACCACTGCAAAAAAAAAAAGCAGCAGCAGTGGAGGCCAGATAAAAGCACTGTTAGAGCATCTCATCTCTGCTGCAGGCAGCAGCACTTGGGTAGCGAACGAAGTTGCCACGTCCGACCACCACCGCCACCAACATCCATCCCACCCAACAACACGCATGCGATGCACTGCTAGGCGTGACAGCTTAAACAGCAGGAGCACAAGAGCTGACCACAATGAAGATCCCTCAGGCTATGGCGGGTCTGATCGGGGAATGGGAGTCCGATTGCTGGATGGATGCAGTGGATCGTGCGTGGCGATTCGACCAGACGAGAGCGTGATGCGGTGCCTGAAAAATCTCCAATAATGCCTCCACTCCCGGTCTCCACCGTGGGGATTCTGCATGTGCAGAGATCGAGGTTCCAGGCCATTAGGATTTAGGGAAATGAAATCTGAAGAAAAGAAACCTGTATTGAACAGGAAAGATCTACCTTTTTTAAAGTAAAACTCAAAGATATTGAAACCCTGGACTTTGAGCGGTATTCCCTTGCACTGTGCTCCCTGAAAAGAGGTATTGTGAAAGCACTATTACATCAGCTGGTATTGTGAAAAAAAATTCTGATCGCCCGAATTCAGGACAGATGGAAGAGAACCAACTAAGGGCTTCCCCAATGGAGGCTAATACCAACATAGGCCTCAGACTATAATAACAGGCCATGTAGACTGGGCTACCAAAACTCCCAATGCACCACAAGTCATTTGGTGTGCCTGGCCCAGAAAGTTGCGTCACTTTTCCTTTGTCTCCTGTTATTTTTTTCTCCGCTTCCGCTCGTGACCTTCTTGTGGCGACGCCAAGCCCGACGTTGTTGCCGCCATCGCCGCCAACTCTCTCGAACACGAAGCAAAGCGCCACCACCAAATTGCTCCAGGATTTGGCTAATTAGATTGATATAGACTCTATTTGCACTACTAGCCTGTAAAATCATCCTTCATATCTCTGGCGGATTTGGTGGATTCAAAGGTTAGTACCTGTTCTTGGTGGAATAGGGTTTGGGTTCGTTTGGGATTTAGAGTTGAGTTACTGATTATGTGTTGGCATTGGTGAGCTCCAGCTAATTTTTTGCACACTCCATGTGTTCGAGCAGGAGCATTGATTTGCTGCTGCTCATCCTTCCACCTTCTCTGGTAGTATTGATACTAACCAGTACTCCACTAGGAGCACTAGTTATGAATAAAAATCACTAATCAGCATAGACATTAGTTTGCAAAATGTTAGCTTCCTGTGAGAGACAATGTTAGCTTCTAGAAATTGCAGTTCCTTTTGTTTATAGATAGCAATGATTGGGACCAGTAAACTGGTATATATATTGTGCTATAATTTCTGTACATATGCAATTTGCCTATCATAATGGTACTAATTAGTGTCTTGTAGGTCCTCTTTTAGACATGTCAGAGTCCAGCTTAGACGAGGCTGATGATGGAATTATCGATCCAACTGAGGTGTTAACAATGGATGACTACATTGGGCTGCAGAACAATATCAACAGCATTGTTACACAGATAGCTACCAACATTCAAGTTACAATGGGGACTCCGCCTCCAAGGCGCCAATCGTCCACCAAGAGGTACATAGAAAGAAATCGTGAACTGTACAACCAAATTCTCCTAGAAGACTACTTCTCTGATAATCCTCGCTACCCTGAGAACATGTTCCGTACAAGGTTCCGCATGAGAAGACCCCCTGTTTTTGCGAATTGTGGAAGCTCTTGGTGAGTGGTCACCATTCTTCACTCAAAGACAAGATGCTCTCAACCGTGAAGGCTTATCACCACTGCAAAAATGCACAACCACAATACGCATGTTGGCATATGGTGTCCCTACTGATCAAACTGATGAATATATCAAGATTGGTGCATCCACAACACTATTATGTTTTGAGAAGTTTGCCGAAGGGGTGATTGCTAAATTTGGAGCACATTATTTGCGAAGGCCAAATACTGAAGATGGGCAATGTCTACTAGATGCGGGTGAGAGTCGTGGATTTCCTGGCATGTTAGGAGTTTGGATTGTGTGCATTGGAAATGAAAAAATTGTCCGGTTGCATGGAAGTGACAATACACCTGAGGTGACTATGGAGCTCCTACAGTCATCCTTGAGGCTATCGCTTCCCATGATCTATGGATTTGGCATGCCTTTTGGGGTTGCAGGGGCCAACAACGACATCACCGTCATTAATGAGTCATCACTATTCACTGAAAGGTTACAAGGGTGTGATCCTCAAGTTCAGTACTACATCAATGGGAGACAATACAATATGGGCTACTATCTTACAGATGGGATATATCCACAATGGGTTGTCTTTGTGAAGAGTACCAAAGAACCTCATTCAGCAAAGGATAAATTGTTTGCAGCAATGCAAGAAGGGGCAAGAAAGGATGTTGAGCGAGCATTTGGAGTCCTAAAACAATGTTTCAAAATTGTGGCTGAACCATCACGCCTATGGGACCAAGCTGATATTACAAAGATAATGCAAGCATGTGTCATACTACGTAACATGATAGTTGAGGACGAGAAGGATATGGTTGAAGTTTTTTCCAGATTTGAATGAAGCTGCTGGATCATCTACAGCTACACTACCACAATTTCACCGTGGTTCTATACCTGAATTCACCCAAGTGATTGAGAAAGATGCTGAAATCCGTAATCGAACTGTGCATACTCAGCTCAAAAAAGATTTGGTGGAGCATATCTGGATGCGCTATGGGCACTGTACCCATGTGTAATGTGATAACCCATTTGTAATGGCTTCATACCGTACTCCCAGCTGCTCTTATTTTCTTAGCTTTCTTGCAGCCAATTGGGCGCACATTTGGAGCTGCCTTGTTGGCATCTTGCTCTGGAGTCGACCTCTTTGTGCCTTGGCCTTCCGCTGCAATGTGTGTATTCCACTTTGGACTGTCACAAACAGTCTTCCACCAATGAACATAGGTGAAGTGGTGCTTGTATCTGGTGCGGTACAAATCAAGGGACTGACTCATTAACTGATCATCAGAGCGGCCACTTTGATAAGTATCTTCCATTTGATTGTAGCATCCATTGAACAAGGAAACCTTCTTTGTAGTTTTGTACTAGTGGCTTTTTAGATGCTTCACATCACGCTTGCGGTCACTTGGTGTGGTCTCATTGTATGCAGCTGCCACCTCCTCCCAGTAACGAGCAAGTTTCTTGGAATTGCCTTCCACAGGATCAGTAGAATTGTTTAGCCATGCACTCACCTATATAATCCAAAAACAATGGAAATGCACTAGTATATAAGGCATGAAATTTAACACAAATGTTTGAGTAAGTTTCAGTACAGTTAGATGAACTAGTAAATAATTTTCAGTACATGAGAACCTTTATGGGCTTACCAATCTGATGTCCTCGTCATCAGTGTAGTATACCCTTTGCCTTGATTACTCACCTGCTGCTTCCACATCGATTGTGACTCGATGCTGCCCAACGTTTGCCGGACTTGGGCTCCTAGAACTGGAGGCCAGCAGGGAGTTGTGTGTACTGCCTGTTGTTGGCGAGGGTGCCATGAAGTGAGGATAGGGCATATGAAACTGCATGTGGTACGCAGGGTGTGGTGGGTGTGAAGATGGCTGAAATGGAAACCTTGTAGCACCATCCACATCTTGAACCCAGCTCAGGAAACTACCTCTGGGACGATACTCCATTGGCAGTGAGCACAGGAGACAAAAAAACTGCAAGGTTTATCATCAAAACTGATTCCTATTACAGATACAAAAAATTGGAAAGAAAAAGTATTGTGCAGTGACAAGTAAACAAGCTCCATTTGTGGTACTACCAAAATAACTGCAAGGTGGAAATTGTAAGCATCTATTCATGAAGGATCAGATTAGAGTGACAGGAAAATAATTACTTATGGATTTCACACAGTAGTACTGGAAATTTCAACAGCATAACAGCCAATGACTATGATGGGCAAATTCAACGCATGATATCTCCAGAGTTGTAATCAGAGCAGGAATAAATCAATTGGAGACCAAATACAATCTCTGCTATTCAGTACCATGACCTAGAAATTGGGATATTTTATTCTAGATCCAAATCAACAACAGCTACCTCAACCTACAGTAATCTGATAGCACGTTCTCATCACAAATTTTGGTATGCAAAATAAATAACCAACCAAAACACATTTTTTCTATCTACAGTAGGGGCCTCTTTGACTCCCGAACAAATTCCAGGAAGTAATAACCAGGTACCCATCGCAATTGAGTGAGGAAAAAACAAGTTTTAGAGTTCTTGATGGAGAATCCCCAGGTTGAGAAAGAGATACACATCACCTAGGGTTAGAGGCCACCAAACCTGTGCAAGCGACGGCGACCTTGCTTTTCACCGAGGAAGCGGAGCAGCTCATCTTGGTGGTTCTTGTTTGGTCGGAGAGGCCTGGACGTGGATGAATCAGGCAGCGGCGGCGGCGGCGTTGAAGACGACGGGGGCAAGGAGGCAAACCTCGGGGAGGTGTCTGCCCAGGAATTCCGCAAGGGATTTGGCGTGAGGGCCACAGAGTTGCGCGCGCTGGCAGAAATAGCGCGGGAGTGCGCGTGGTCCCGAAAGATGGAGGCTTCAGCTCCGCAACGCGTTCTCGGATCGCAGCTTGTCAGTTTTGTTAGACGAAGCCGTCGACTCCTCTGCAAGCCTCTCTGACACCCTGCAGGGATACTGAAGCCGGTGATCTGGACGCTCGGTGCTTACCTGCACGACGGGGCAGCACGCCACAGTAGAGCGATGGGGAAGCACTATGAGTAAAACAAGGCAAAAAGATGCAGCCCAGCACAAGCTGATTCAGGGATCCACTACTACCACCCACCAGTTGAATTATACGACTGTCAAGCATTATTTAGACATCATTTCACCTACCCTTGTCTAAGGTGTAGGACGACTCTCAACTTGCTCCTCCCGAGTTCACATACTATAACTTGTACTTGGAGTGTTAAGGCATAAAAAAAACTTGCTCCTCCCACTGTCGCCTGGTCTAGTATAGTACATCACAAAAGGGCTCCACCTACTTTGCCCATTGACAGTCAGAAGATGTTTATTTTCATCCTGATCTGACAATACATAGCGACCTGATTTAGAACTTAGAAGGATACTAGTTGAGATTAGCTGCACGTATTTATGGTTCGTGTTAGGTCGGCGGCCTTATTACTGATCGATGTCGAGGCATATATAGATTAGAAATGATACGCCACGGGCGTTCGGACGAACTGTCCGCGTTTCCCGTGCTGCTGGGTCCATGCGCCCTGCGCCTCACCTCCACACGCGTGCCCTTGCTCTCTCCTACCCGCGTCCTCACGCGGAACAGGAGGCATGGGAAGTTTGCGTCTGCGCCCCCATCCACCTCGCGTCGTCGGTAGGAAGGGGAGGCCTACGCTACCACAGTTCCCCACCAAGTAGGTCGTGACCGTTGGTGACGCTGTGTTTCAGGCGTTTTTGGACATGTCGCAAGCCTATGTTTCAAATGTTTTGGTTATTTCAGACGTATAGTTCAATTGTTTGATCTAGTTGTTGCATATGTTGCTATGGCTATACACGCATGCCTCAAATATATGTTTCAGATGTTTTCAGACTTATGTTGCAAGTGTTTCATCTGGATGTTGCAAATATTACTATAGCTATACACGCATGTGTTCGAGAGCATGTTTCAATTGTTTTATCTGGGTGTTGCATATGTTGCAAATGACTATGTTATAATTGTATGTTCCAAATGTTTCATCTATTTCAAGTGTATGCTGTAATTGTTTCATCTGAGTGATGCAAAAGTAGATTTGAATGTAGGTGTGGAGAAAGTCTAATCTCTCGGTGGTCCAACTGCTGCGGCTCCCTAGAGTGGCGAAGATGGAGGTTGTGGACACGAGAGTGTCAGGGATAGGATGCCGCGGTGGACCCGACCGAGATGAGCGTGGGCACAGCGCATCGGCCCGGATGGGGGACGTGGGCCTCCATTCTACGTGCATTGGGCGCAGCTACGGCGAAGGTCGATCCGAACGGTTGTTGCCTTCGGAGTAGGGATGAGCGTGGGGCGTGCATCAAGCGCGGAGCATGTGTTGGGTGCGGTTGGGCGTCCATGCGTCGGGCGCGGGCACGGGAGCAGCGTCGAGATGGATGCCGCGTCCAGACGTCCGAACGCCAGTCGCTTTGTATATAGCTGCATGCTAGTTACCAGCAATAGTTCATTTTTTATTTTTTTGAGAAGGAGCAACAGTTTCAAGCGAAGCGAACAGGCAGCCGAAGCCGATGGCCCCATGGCCATCCATGTCCACACGCGCGCATTTGGGGCTTGAGCCCGTCGGTGCCGCGCGACCGTGCCGCGTGCCTGAAAGCCCAAGTTTGGTTTTGGTAATTAATGACACCAAGTTGCTAATGCCATGTGTTAAGTGTTTTGAGTTAGGCATAAGCAACACATGTGATGAAGGTGTACGTGACAAGGAGTGGTGGACATAAGATCACAAAGAAATGGTGCATGGACATGAAATGACGATCATGGTGGAGATGCACATAATATGATGGACATGATGATCAAGTGGAAGAGAAGGATCTAAGAGCGTAAGGCAAAGGTATAACCATAGGGTTTTCCTTTTGTCTGTCTAAGATGAGTAGAGAAGTGATTGACCGGATTTAGGATACATAGCCGACTATCAAGAGGGGCAATCACGGTTAACTCGGGAATCAAGTGCCACTAGATCAATGTCTTGAGCATATGCATTAGGATCTAGTAGAGAGCTAGCATAACACCTTGAAAAATGTTTGTGAAATGCTAACACACATGCATATGGTGGTGTTAGCACATTTGCGAAGGCAGTGGAGTTTAAGCGGTAGAGAGGGGTTTGGGTGATTCGGCGCTTTTTGGGGAAGTGAAGTGCCTTTTTTCTACTGCGCCGGAAGTTGGAAAAGAAACGGAGGCGAACGACGGTCATTGTAGTGACTGGACGCTGCACCGGACGCGGTCACGGTTTGACCGGACGCGTCCGATCAGTTCTCAGCAGCTGTCAGGCGCACGAGTGCTAGGGTTTCCAACCGACGCGTCCGGTCAAATGCTAGAGCGCATCTGGTCACGGCAACGGTAACTTCTGATGAGCACTGTTCACGCTTGTCCTATAGTGACCGGACGCGTCCGGTCACTCTGACCGGAGCGTCCGGTCAGCTCGTTTTTAACTGCGTCATCCGGTAACGGCTAGCTGCGTACCCCTTCGCTATAAATAGAAGTTGGCCGGGGTTTGAGGGAACTCTTGCACATTTTGAGACCTAGAGACATCCTTTGAGCTAGAGAATAACCCCTCCACTCATCTCTTTGCTTGATTGCACATCTTGAGTGAGATTCAAGTGCATTGCTTGAGAGTTGCATTCTAGAGGCACTTGATCTTCGAGTTGCTGCGGATTTTAGGTTACTCTTCTGTGTTTCCCGACACGGTAGACGACTTAGAGCAGCGGAGGTGATTAAGCTCGTAATTGAAGATTGTTGGAGCCCTCACCAAGTGTTGTAAGGGGTTCTTGATCCTTCCCCGCGGGAGTTCGCAAATTGGATACTCTAGTGGAGCTCGTGGCTTGGAGGATCCCCATTTTGTGTGCGGTTGTGCGGCGCCCGCCGAGGGCTCGACTCTTGATAGTCGATTAGCTCGTGAACCGACAAGTGAGTGTATCGCCACAACGGGGAGTAGCTTGCCGGGAAGCAAGTGAACCTCGGGATAAATTCTTGTGTCATTCTCTTCCCAAGGATTTCTCTTGTGATTGCTCATTGTGATTGATTCTTCGAGTGCATTACTTCTCTACATCGTTGGTATAAGAATCAAGTCACTTGCTCTTTACTTTCTTGTACTAGTCCTAGTGTAGTTTGCTTAGTGTAGCCTTAATCACATAGGAGTAAGTAACTTAGTGACTTAGCCTTGTTGGTGTGTATTAGAGATCATAGCCTTGCTTCACTAGAATTGTTTAGGTGGCTTGCATAGTATAGTTGAGTTAGTGCTAGAATTAGCTTAGCTATCTTTTATACTAACGTGGTTATATAGTGAAGCTTGTAGAATTTTAAATAGGCTATTCACCCCCTAGCCATTTGGACCTAGCCATTTGGACCTTACAGTGCCGGATACGACTACGTCGCTCGCCTTCCACTAATCCACTTACCGGCTCTTGGGCCAGCCCAGCGGAACCAAAGAAGGAATAGCAGTTCGGCACCGTATTCGTGCGTGGACCTCAACACTCTCTCTCTCTCTCATGTCGTCAAAAAAACTCTCTCTCTCTCTCAAAAAAAAAGGCAGTGCCGTTGTTTCTCTAGAGAAAAACAAAGTTACAATTTAACTCCTCGACGCCGTTCATATGGTCTGATTTTCCTGTTCGAAATATAAAACCTTGACTACGCACTTTGTGGAGATAATGTCAAAATATCAAGATTGCATTCCTAGACGAGCCTAGGCACGCCTAGACGTTTTCAAGATGTTTCCTAGGTATTTCACACGTACATATATTATCTGAAATAAAAAAGAAAATAGAGGATCTATGGATAATGGATCTAGAGTTGGACACAAATACCCATCAAGGAGCCCAACCCACTTTATCCATCAACCTCCTCCTAGCTGCACGCACCATACTCCTGATTCCATAATTTTAAACTCGATAGGTGGCCAAGATGGTCATCAGCCATTCGACAAGGGGAGAATACCTTGTTAAGAAGAATAACAAGGAAGAAGGAACAATTATCTACCTCATGCTATACTTGGCAAAGTTGACGACTTGGTGAGTACATAAGTTCATGTATGACGGTGCCGCTAAGCTAAAATCACTTGGGTGGTTCATCTCTGATGACTTACTAATGGACTTTATTATGGTCTCTTTGCCAGCAAGATATAAGAAATGTACTCATAATGCTCACATTCTAAAAGTCTATAACTTCCGCAAATTATTAATCACATGCAAAGGCAATATGATAAGTTTAATGAATGGCTTCAAACGAAAGGTAATAAAGTTATCTCATGAGCTTTTCCAAAGACCGTTTCCCTTAACACATGGTGGCTTCAAAGGAAGGGTAATAGATTATAAGTTAGTGAGCTATCTATATGATACCCTAAGGGCAGCTCCAGTGTGTCATCGATTTTGTGCTGCAAAACTTTTAGTGTGTCAGAGAGTAAATGCCCACAATGTAGAATTCGATTTGTGAAAATGGCAACAGGGGACGCTAATTGAAAAATCTATTTTCTCTCTCCGAATCTCTCGACGTGTGGTTGGACATGCACTCTCTGAAGGCTTGTGTTTTTTATTCACTATGGTTCGACACATCTGCAGGATGCGATTTTGATTCTGACATGCATGGTTCGATTCCTATAATGTATTGAGTTCGGTTTTCTAGCCTCACGGTTCGATTTGGCTCATCACTGGAGGTGCTCCAATAAATCCAATGGATATTGAACTAGGTATTTTTACTAAGTTGTCAAGACATAACTAATTGTGTTCCTATATGCAAAAATCAATGGGAGCTAGTGAGACCTCACAAAGGAGGGAGATTCAATCTTGAAGAGATACATGCTTAAGTTTCCGTACCAATGATTCAAGAAGACATAAATGTCTAATTTTGTGGCACAAGCTCCATTCAAATTACTGCAATTGTCATTGAGAATTCTCATGAGTCAGTTGAGTGAACCAAAAATAGGAAAACCTAGAAACTGATCAACACGATAGGAAGAGCCCTGATTACTTAGCTAGTTGTGATTTCTAGTAAACCTATAAGATGATCACATAGGTAGAGGAGGTCTGTTATTCCAAACTAAGTAAATCCATGCGTTTAAGTCTATAAGCATATATAAGTATGGGTGTTAGTAAAAATCCTAATAAAATCAAAACAATAGGCTATAAAAGAGACTTTTGAATATGACTGCAATAGGAGTTTTGGAAGGTTAAATGTAAGCTCAGAGGTCATTGTGGTTTATAATTTTCAATAGATGGAAAATTATGTCCAATCTTAAATCGAATGGTGGATTTTTTTTTGTCTTAGTACTCTACATGGGTGAGATTTTGTCAGCATGTAGCAATAAGAATATGCTACACAAGAGTTTTTTTTGTCGCCCAACTTTAAGTACAAAAGATCTTGGTAAAGTCTCTAATGGTAGTAAGATACACTGACACACAACCAAATGAGTATTAGGATTATCATATAATACATATTGGTTAAATTTTTAAGTGATATAAAAGTTTGAATAAGTAATGCTGCCTATTCTATTTGCATAATGTAGTAAGTTTGGTTATCCTAAATATCCAAGTTAGAATCAATTGAGGAGGAAGACGTTCCTTATGCTTACGCTTAAGCTGTGGTATTATTTCAAGTAATGACACATCAATTGGCGATGCCAAACATATTGATTAAAAATTATGTTGCGAAAAAAGCCAAAATCAAATCATCGAGAAAAAGTACTAAACTAATGGTAGCATGTGTGCTTATCTGAGACTTACCACTTATTCCACATAGAAATGTGCAAATCTGAGACTTACCACTTACCACTAATGGTTTTAGCAGCGATGGAAGTGGGTAAACCCAAAGTCGTGTAATGTGTTGCTGGGTCAACCCCAGCCCGTACTTAGCCCACGAACTTAGCCCACGAAACAGCCACAGCCGGCCCAGCCCACGTTGTAACCCTAGATATATATGCAGCAGCAACATCCCCGTCCCAGTCGGTCGCCCCTCCAGTAGGTCGCCGCCTCTCGCTCGCTCTCTCTCCCGACCACAGCGCCACCGCCCACCGCTCGAGTCTCGACAAACCGTCTACGCAACCGGCGCCCCTCCCTCCCCAGGTGATTGTGGCCGTCTGCATCCTCCTCTGGTCCTCCCAAGGTGAGTCCCGACCTAAACCTAATTCACAAACGTAGCAGCAATTAGAATATCTCGACTTCTCGAGATGGCTTCGGTAGGAAGGGTTACATGTTGTAGATGCGAATTCGGTAGGAAGGGCCACATGTTCTAGATGCGAATTTGCTCCATGCGCATGACCAGGTTGTCTAGATGCATATCTGGTACTATTGTTACTTTCTTTTGAACTGATGGCAAGGTTAGGTTGAACTGATGCATATCTGGAAGACTTGAACTGTATATTCTAGTTCCAATCCTGTATTGGCAAATATTATATAATTTTTTCATTTGTGAACAATCCAATTTGGGCTGAACCTTGTATTCGGATATGATCTAATGACAAGTATATACATGTATTATATACTAACTTCGACTATTTTGCAAAAAATATTGGGAGTGCATGTGTACCCCTGTGTCGTCTGCCCCTGCTATGATGAACATTATCTTCTGTTTCATAGTCACTGGTTCTGTAAAGTCATTTTTTAAGGATTGATTAACTATGATACTCTCTTCAAATTTGTACTCGAATTATTTTACTTTTCTGTCAGCTCTGCCTCCAGATTAATGCAGTTTCCACTATTTCTTCTGTTTTTTATTGATTACTTATAGCTCATTCTTGGTATCCTCTTTTCAGAGCCTGAGTCTTGAAGCTAAAGAAGCAGGTGAAACCATGGCATCCCGTTTCTGGGGACAGGTACATGCTTTCTTTTGCGCAATGATACCAGCATGCCAGTATATTCATGATGTGCATGCTGAAGTAATTCATCCAATTGTTGTTGATGCAAGAATCTAACACTTGCCTTGTCCTTTGCAACTTCAGGGGGACAGTGAGTCTGAGGAGGAGGAGGAAGAAGTCGAGTCAGAACAGGGCAGTGATAGTGATGATGATGGAGGCCGTGGTGGTGCGGGACGCAGCAGTGGTGGAAACCGCTATTTGAAGAACCAAGAAGATGATAGCGATGAGTCTGATACGGGTCACCGCGTGATCCGCTCCCTGAGGGACAAGCGGAATGAGGAGATGAGATCTATTGTTGATCAGATGCGTAATGCAATGAAGATCAATGACTGGGTTAGCTTGCAGGAGAGTTTTGAGAAGCTTAACAAACATCTTGAGAAGGTTGTTCGTGTCAATGAATCTACTGAGGTTCCAAAGATGTATATCAAGGCTCTTGTGTTGCTGGAGGACTTCCTTGCTGAAGCCCTTGCAAACAAGGAGACCAAGAAGAAGATGAGCAGCAGCAATGCGAAGGCACTCAATGCGATGAAACAAAAGCTCAAGAAGAACAACAAGCAGTACGAAGAGCAGATCCAGAAATGCAGAGAGCATCCAGAGAGTTTTGAAGATGAAGCTGCAGATGATAAAGATATGGATGATGACGACGACGACGATGCTGATGAGAGTGATGCAGAGATTGAAGATCCTGATAAAATAGCTATGTCAGAATCAGAAGAGGAACGTGATGAAGATGATGATGACAAGGAAGGTTGGGAACAGAAGAGGAGTAAGAAAGATAAGCTGATGGATAAGCAGTTCTTGAAAGATCCAAGTGAAATCACATGGGATATTGTCGATAAGAAACTTAAGGAGATTGTAGCATCAAGGGGAAAGAAAGGTACTGGAAGGATCGAGCGTGTTGAGCAGTTAACATTTTTGACCCGTGTGGCCAAAACACCAGCTCAGAAGCTTGAAATCCTTTTCCATGTGATTTCTGCGCAGTTTGATGTCAACCCTAGTCTACTTGGGCATATGCCAGTCAATGTGTGGAAGAAGTGTGTCAATAATATGCTGCTTGTGCTTGATATACTCCAGCAGTATCCTAACATTGTAGTAGACACCTCATTTGAGCCTGATGAGAAGGAAACTCAAAAGGGTGCGGACTATAATGGAACAATTCATGTTGTCGGTGACCTGGTTGCATTCCTCGAGAGACTGGACTCTGAATTTTTTAAGACCTTGCAGTGCACAGATCCATACACAAAAGATTATGTTCAGAGGCTTAGAGAGGAACCCCTGTTTTTGGTTGTTGCACAGAATGTCCAAGATTATCTTGAGAGGGTTGGGAACCTCAAAGCTGCTGCCAAGGTTGCACTGCGCCGTGTTGAACTGGTTTACTACAAACCCCAAGAAGTGTATGATGCAATGAGAAAACTCGCAGAGCAGCCTGAGGACACTCTGGATGATGATGATGCAGAGGCTGGTGATGAACATCTAGCAATAGATGACAATAGAGGACCATCGCCATTTGTTGTGATTCCAGAGGTTGTGCCTAGGAAGCCTACTTTTCCAGAGAGTGGTAGAACTTTGATGGATGGATTGATGTCCTTAATTTACAAGTATGGAGATGAAAGGACCAAAGCCCGTGCAATGCTGTGTGACATATATCACCATGCGATCTCTGATGAGTTTTCAGTGGCTCGTGACTTGCTTTTAATGAGTCATTTGCAAGATGGTGTTCAGCTCATGGACATATCATCACAGATTTTATTCAATAGAGTCATGGCCCAGTTGGGGCTGTGTGCTTTCAGGGCTGGTTTGATAAATGAAGCCCATGGATGCTTGACCGAGCTCTACTCTACTGGGAGGGTGAAAGAATTACTTGCACAAGGTGTGCAACAAAGCCGCTACCATGAAAAAACTCCTGAACAGGTTAATCTAAACCCCTATGCAACTCATCCTTTTTTCTTGTAAATGCTGCACACATAGCCCTAATCACACAAACAAAACACTAGTTGGAAAATTTTATGTTTGTCAATTGATAGTATTTGTAAAGTTGTATCCCCCTCTTGTATCTGTTAATTATTTATGTTTCTGTTGCTTTTTTAATACGGTATTAGAATGCTACTTGTAGTTCATGCTACTTGTAGTTACTCTTGTCTTTATTAAATATTAGAGCAAACTGCATATTCTCTTGTTTTTATTAAATATTAGAGCAAACTGCATATTAATTTTATTATTATATTCTTTTAACTGTAGACTACAATTGGGGTAGTTTTATACAAGGAAAAGATGATTGTTTCCTTTTGGTTATATCAGTGCTAATGATGTAGTCACCCTATCACTGCAGGAAAGACTTGAGAGGAGAAGGCAAATGCCTTACCATATGCATATAAACCTGGAACTTTTGGAAGCCACACACTTGATTTGTGCTATGCTGATTGAAGTCCCCAATATGGCTGCCAGCACTTATGACAAGCGGAGGCCTATGAGCAAAACATTCCGAAGGCTTCTTGAAGTGAGTGAAAGGCAGACGTTTGTTGGGCCGCCAGAGAATGTGAGGGACCATGTAATGGCTGCCACAAGAGCCCTCAACAAGGGTGATCACCAAAAGGCTTTCAGTGTCGTAAATTCGCTGGAGATCTGGAAGCTTTTGAGGAACAGAGATCATGTTCTTGAGATGCTGAAGCTTAAGATCAAGGAGGAAGCTCTTAGAACCTATCTCTTCTCATACTCATCTTGCTACGAGTCCTTGAGCCTTAACCAGCTCACCACCATGTTTGATCTCAGCGAGCAGCATGCTCACAGCATTGTTAGCAAGATGATGATGCATGAAGAGCTTCATGCTAGTTGGGACCAGCCAACAAAGTGCATCGTATTCCACAGTGTGGATCAAACTAGGCTTCAGGGGCTACTCTTCCAGATGGCAGATAAGCTCTCGGTCCTGGTGGAGAGCAATGAGAGGGCATACGAGGCAAGAACTGGTGGCACTCTTGAGGGTGTACCGCCCAGGCGCAGGGGTGAGGGTCAGGACTCATCCAATATGGGAAAGTGGCAGGAGAACTTCGTCTCATCACAAGGGCGGCAGGGTGGTGGCAACCGGTTTGGATACTCTGGTAGAGGTGGAGGATCTGGTCAAAGTGGTGGGCACCAGAGGGACAGGGGCAATCAGGGTTCCCGTGGGGGCTACGGTGGCGGTTCACGGTTTCAGGATGGAAGGGGTCGCAACCAGTCTGGTTCATCAGCCAGAGGTGGTGATGGTGGTGCTCGCATGGTGAACCTAAACAGGGTTGGTAGAGTTTAGGTGTGATAATTCTCAGCTGAAGGAAGCCCGAAGTTCTACTAAAGGCCAAGTTTTGAAGCACTGCTTTTTCCATAATTACAAACTTCTGTTCTAAACTCAATCGTTCACCTATTTTCTCTGTTTCGTTTTAGCCTTTTAATTCAAGGGTCTAGGAAATTGAACTAAGAGTTTGGTACTCTGGTTTGCGTTGTGGGAGTGAGACGATGTATTCGCTCCTATATTTGATATCTACTTGTGACTCTTGCTATAATGCTATACTTTTCGTCACTCTGCTGATTTTGCTTGTTGCTTGTGTATGATACAGTTGCAGAGTTGCTTGTCATGGGAATTAATGGCAGCTAAATCTGTAGTAGATTTGTGTGATTCAGTTAATTATTAATTCTGGTGCCTTTATGCTGTGTGGTTGGAGTTATAGGCCATGGGGTGGTCTATCTTCTCTTTTGCTTTTTTTTTTCCTTTGCGTGGAATGGAATGAGTTAATTTATGATCAAGTCATCTGTCACATGCTGATAACCAGTATTTTTTATGGTTCGCGGAATGGAATGAACTAATCCATGGTCCGGGTCATCTCTCGTAGGCTAATATAACCAGCACAAGCATGAGATGTGGTTATTGTATACGAAAATTGTGGAACGAACACATCACCAGCGCAAGCATGAGACGTGGTTATTGTCTATAAAAATTGTGGAACGAACACATCATGAGAAATGTGGTTATTTTCAATGAAGATTGTGGAATGGAATGAACTCCACATCGATCTAGAATGAGGCGGGTTCAAAGGACCAAACACCACCTTAGTCATTTAGTCACATCACTAAACTTTGGTACAAATAAATTGTTATTTAGTCACCACTAAACTTGTTTACCGTGATAAAAATGATTTCAGGGGAAAGCAGTTACATTTAGGTCAAAGAGTAACCTATGATGTGTTAAAGCATCTCTTATATCGGTCACATATGAAACAAGTTGTCCAATGCTAAGGGAGTATCATCAGAACTGTAGAGAGAATTAGGTGATGTAGTAAGGTGGCAGATACATAAATACATTTAGGTCAAAGAGTGAGCTACAATATGTTCAAGCATCTCTTCTTTATAGTACATGATTAGCAATGTTTTTAAATCGACTAATCGTAGCTAATTGCCCTGGTACCGATAAGGACGATTAATCGACGATAAGGACGATTAATCGACTTCTTATCGATCTAATTGTCCATATAATGGTCCTGTATATAGCAGGACTATATATCATATATGTATGGTATATATCCAAGACTTCTCAGGTGGGGAAGAGAATCAGCAACCCTGCAGCAGGAGGGAGAAGGAAGCAACAGGACTGCAGGAGGGACGAGGAAGCAGCACGCAGCAGGGAAGATGCACGGGCTGCTTGGATTGGAACCGGAAGGGAGGGAGGAGGTAGTGAGGATGGAGGGGGAGAGATGTAGCTTAGCAGCTGCACACACAGCAAGTGCAGTCGACGGCTGGAGACTAGGAGTGAAGAGCGAGGACTGAGGAGGTGTGAGAGAGTGAGGGAGAGGTATATAAGAGAAACCCTAATAGGCATGCCCCCCCCCCCCCCCCCCCCCCCCCCCCCCCCCCCCCCCCCAAAATAGCCCAATAAGCTGAAGCAACCCATCCCTATTTAGTGTCGATAGGCCAAGAGACCTAATCGGACAATTAATCATGAGTAATTGACGATTAATCGGACGATTAGGTTTTTGATCGCTCTGATTGAATCGGGGCCTAATAGCGTGCTAGGTATTGATAAGGACGATTAGTCATGATTAATCGCGATTATTTGGAAGATCAGATAACATTGATAATTAGTATTATGAGATAGATCGTTGAATCCATTACCATCCACCATTTGAGCTGTATGATCTTCAGCCACTCTTTTTTTCGAAACGTCAGCAAGAGACTTGCCAAATAAATTTATTAGAAGCAAAAATTTACATGGGCAAAAAAGAAAAAAAAACAAAAACAAACTAAAAGAGCAGAAAAGGGGACAAAGGGGCAACTCGGGCAACTCGGAGTGAAGGGGAAGAGCCCCTCCACCAGCAACTACTAGCTAACCCAAAACCTGAATAAACAGCTATAGACAACCAAAACCACTCGAACCACCCAAGCTTGATAAAAAAACCTAACTCGAGAGGGCCGCCGAGAATGCCCTATGTTGTATCATTCGCAAACAGCATTGGTGCAATGTTTCTGGGAGCTGAACCATCAACCCAAGAGCATAGCCAGAACGGTGCCAAATCCCCTTTACCCACTGACACAATTGTTGAAACGAAAACTAAATCCCTGTCCATTTTATCACAACAGGGCACATACGTTTGTGACCAAGCTCTCTCTATTTTCCCATTTTGTGCCCAAGCTTTCTCTCTATTTTTCCATTTTGTGCCACAAACAACACAATCGCAGTGTCCTAGCAAAAATCTCAAGGTCTTTAATTCCCAAGCCGCCTTTCTCCTTGGAGAGAGTTACAACTTCCCATTTGAACAGGCAGTGGCCGCCACTTGTCCTTCTTCAGACATTCTAAACAATGGAGTTCTACAGGCACTATTCAGACATCGTTTCACCTTGCCCTTCTTCAGAAATAGTCGAATTGGACAACTCTCAACTTGTTCTACCTACTAACTGCTGGTTGAGTACAACCCGATTCAACCACAGAGTATTCGTCCATCATGAGGACTTCATTAAAGATTGCCAACTGGTGATGAGATAATAGCCATATTTGTCTACATGACTTGGAATGGAAAATGATATAGTTACTACAGATGTATACTGCAGTTATGAGTCACGAGCCATATGAACCATAAAGCGGGAGAAAAAGAAATCAAAATAAAGTAAAAGAAAAGGTTATACTTTTGCAAATCATAAGAAAATGAATCTTTGGAACTTCCAGTACAAGCATGCATAAAGGTCACAGAGCTTTGATAAGCTCTTATCGTCCAGGCGCTCCCCCATCGCCTTGCAGAATGGGCGCCTAGGCGGGCAAGGCGGGTGCCTAGGCGAGCAAGGCGGGCGCCTAGGCGTCCAGGCGGTGATACATCGCCGTGCCTCGCCTTTACGCCGTAAGAACTATGCTCTTATGATTATTCCATATATTGTTCTTTTCAGGGTAACTGGGTAAGGATGAACTACTCTGCAGTGCTGGGTGCTGACTTTTACAAATTTACATCATTACCAAAATATGTAGTCAACTTCCTAATGGATCATTACCTACAAGACAGGTAGCTGTCAAACTGACATGTCAATGAGATGTATTCATTTGCAATGGGGCAGAGAATATTGTTCGTTTTGTTTTTTCCATTTATCTAGCCACTGGCTTGCTATCCTTTGTGCTCTACTTAGACCTAAGCAATGGAGGAATAAGTGACCCGACATCATGCACCCTACTTACACTCAGTTGCTCACAGACAAAAAGGATGTCGATATAGTAAAGATTGCTATTCGTTTTGAAATATCGTACACGGTGATTGAATCTTACTGAGTGTCAAATTTTGCCAAGGTACAGTAACCTAGATTAAAAAGACCATATCTAAGCAACGGTAACCTCATTTTCCCCATGAACATGTCAGAACAGAAATTCGTAGCATGAAAATACAGTAAGACATGATAATCTATCTATAAGAGAATAAGGAATGCCCATTTCACACCAGCTGGATTTTTCTGGCACACGCTATCCTATCCCTGATCTATGTACCTCAAAATATACCACTAATCTAAACATACTGCTTTCACAAAAAAAATCTGGACAAGTACAGTCCTGTTAAAGAATAACTGAATATTTAAAAGCAGCCCTAAAAGGAGCATTAGCTGGTTAATATGCATTACTTGATTTTAGCAAAGGAAGAACCTTATTGGGTTAAGTCTGCTTAACATAGCTTCAGCAGTAGTAAATACACGAAATTGTTTATACCTCATCTTGAAGATCAGTTCAGACATCTTTTCCCAATCATGCAAGAATGCAAATATCTTGAATGACCTAGCGCCCACTTTTTATCTTTCTCTTAGTACACACACAAACCAATGTGTTACACTAAACACTTACTAATTCTCGCTATTTGTTTGAACTTTTATGCTCACACGCAACTCCATGAAATGTGTCTTGCACATATTAAATTCTAAGAGATCTATGGCAAAGAATCTAGGACCCTGAATTTCTCAATAAAATCAGTTATGTTCATTCTTCATTGGATAATGCACATAAGGCATAACAGATGCACCCTCTAAAATGAAACACTACTTGACAGTGATCTTATCCAATAAAACACTATTTGCCTTCCATGGAAGTTTCATCATGCTCAAAGTATCAAACCTTGCAAAACCTCATAGTCCTAGCCTCCTAGGTCCAAACTCAGGGCAAAACAATTGCCATCTTTTTTGTTCAGGAAATGAACTTGAAATGTTATTCAGGAATCAGGACTACTATTACAAACGGAAATCATTTTGCAAGCCTGGTAAAAGCAAAGAGATCTATAATAACTTCTGACAACATCCCATTACAAGTGGATTCAGTAAATGTGTCACACATCACATAATTATGTTGAGGCAATGCAAGCCGCAGTGATCAGTAGCTCGAGTTTTTCAAGAAAACAGGCGAACCTACAGATCTTTCCAATAGCACTTCCTGAATTGAGGAATCAATTGAAGACAACATAAACAGGGTGTGCAATCGGAGAAGCTGGAACCTACTAGATCAGAAGTAGAGCCCCATCTGGACGTTCTTCTCCACGAATCCGCACTTGGCGTAGAACCCCTTCAGCTCCGTTGTGCAGTTGAGTATAACCTTGTAGCACCCCCTACCCCTAGCGTGCTCCACCAGGTGGTGCACGAGCCGCTCCCCGAGCCCCCGACCCCTCGCGGAGGCGTCCACCACCACGTCCTCCAAGTGCCCCACAAGGCCGCAGCGCCGGATGAACTTGCGCTCCACCAGCACCGCCCCCGCGGCGGCGAGGTGGCCCGTCGCAGCGTCCTCCGCTACGAGGATCAGGTGATCGGCGCCCAGCGCAGCGAGCTCAGCGAAGCGCGCGCGAAAGGCTTCCTCTGAGAGGGACGGGGAGGGGGAGAGCTGCGCGAGAAGGTCGCAGAACCCTTTGGAGAGGTCGGCCAGCTCGAGCGGGCGGATGATGTACGCATCCCCTATGGCCTCCACGCCGGCGCCGGCGCCGGCCCTGGCCTCGGCCTCCGCGAGAGCGTGCGGCTGTTCCATGTGTTGCTACTGCTAGTCTGCTACAGCCAGATGGTGACAGATCACAAATACGGGCCTCACTCTCGATCCAATAAACTGATGGGCCGGCAGATCGCGCGTTTTCAACTGGGCCCAGAAATTTGCCGATGAGATCCAAAAGTAACCGTTCAAAAATATATTTTTTATTTTCTAAAGCCGAAAAAAAAAGAAATTGAAAGCCCCGCCCAAACACACAAAAAATCCCCAGCTCAAATTCCAATCCCCAAACGGCCAAACCTTCTGCCGTTCGTCGCCATGGTCGCCGCCGCCGTCGGCGAGGCGACCCCGCCCCCGGACCTCCCACCCTCCCGCGTGTCAGTCTCCTCGCCCTCGCCCTACCCCCGCCGCCGCTGCGCCCTCGCGAGCCGCTTCCGGGAGCCGGCGGCCCCGCGGCGGCACGCGTGGGTTTCCCTCCAGGGTCGCCTTATCGGGGCGGAGGAGGCGTCGTCTGCCGCTTCGGCCGCACCGGGCCTTCCCCCGGATGAGGCGGTAGCGTGGGAGCTCTTCAGCCCGCTCCATCGAGTGCTTCTCGTCGCCACTGTCGCCGCCGCATCCTCCCGGTCCCACGCCGCCCGCCGCATCGAGCAGCTACAGCGGTCGATTCATCTTAGGGTTTGGCTCTATTGATCTCCTCGATCGTATTCGTATCTATGTCTTGATTGAATATTTGGTGACCATTCCGCGAAGAATGTTTTTGGTGTGCAGGATGAGGTGCTGGAAAGCATGCAGCAGAAGCTGGATGATCTGCTCGTCGAGATGAGCTCCTTACAACAGCAGTACGTCAAGTGCGATAGTTACATTTCCGATGAAAGGGAAATGAATGAGATTGCAGGCAGCAAGAAGATAGGAGATGGAGAGGGATCTAGATGCTGTGTGTGCACGAAGCTAGAGGTTGCTGCCACTCCTCAGAAGGCAAAGGTAGCACCTGTTGACTTATTGCTTTTTTTTTCCTTAAAAGAAGAAGACCTGTTTACTGAAGAATATGCACCAATTGTGCAGGATCTCCGCGGCACAGGTGATGCTAGGAGTGATATAGTTGACAGGTCTAGTCTATCTTTCATGGATCATGAAGAGCGCCGTATGTCAGACCTCTCAGACTTCTGCTGGAGTGTTGTGTCATCAGTTGATAACCAGATAAATGGGGATAATCAGGTAGATATGCTTGTACTTCTCTGGGGCTAAAGTGTCTTCTGTTGTTTTGTGTGAAATTTTATTTCCACGCATCTATTGTTCACATATACCTGATTGTATCCATGTCACAATTCTCGATAATGCATTCCTTTTGGCCTTTTCAAGTTACTATAGGGGTTCTTTGATCAAAGTTTACACACTTTTTCTTATCCTCAATTGTGTTGTGTGGTGACACCATGCTAAATTGTGTCCAGCTAAGTTTCCTGGCAGCAGATCAACAACTGTACAATCTTCAGAAGGAATGTGAAGAGAAAGATGCAACCATCAAGGATCTAGCTGCAGCGGCACATGCATCTAGTACTGCTGATGCGAAGGTTAGAATCTCAATACTTGTCATTGCCAACATTTCAGGTAATATACTATTGGAGTATTGATAAACTCTTCCTTTTTGGCATGTAGAGAATTGCAGAGCTGCAGGAAGTTCTTAAAGGGAAAAACATGGTGATCTCTAAATTGAAGAAAGACATGGCTGCTCTGAAGCATATGGTAGGCAGTTCTTCCAAGTCCTTACTGATCCTCTGTGGTCATGTGAAGGGTTAACTTCTTATGTTCTTTTGATAGGTTGTTGAATTGTCAAGGGCTAAAAGAGCATCTTCTGCCATAAGTCCTATCTGCACTGATCTGCCAGTGATGTCAAACAATGTTCTGTATGATATGAGCAGTTCTAGCTCATCATCAGATTCTGAATCTCCTGTTGCACTAAGAGAATACCTTGATGAGCATCTTGTTGATAGCACTCCAGGAGATGGTGATTCCATAGGGAGTTGTGAAGTATCTGCAGCAAAAGCATCTCTTCCATCAAAAACGTCATTCGTTCACAAGCTGCGCTCAACTAGCCCTTTAAAAGAGATTCGTATTAATCCAAAAGTAGAAACAAATTCATTTGGCAAACAGAAGCATCCTACATCCTCTAATGGAGATTTTAAAAGGACTAGACGACAAAGTCAGCAAGATCCAAGGAATAAAGCTACAAGAAGATGGGTGTAGAGTTTAGCCATCTAGTCATTACATGATTGGTAAACTTGTGTCATTAAATTGACCTGCTGCTCTTTTCCTAGCAACATGTTGTTTGCTTTAGTTAATCTCTGTATAAGTACTCTAGTGTTTATTTGTTTTATCCTGCTTCTCTTCCTTCATCATTGCCATTGCTGCTTATATTCATTACAAGTGTAATCAAATCAAACTTCTTTTTAAAAGAAAAAGAAACATGATAAAATAAATTAATCCATGGAGATTTAACTTTTAGGAAATACTGAAATAATAGCGAACTATGTCCTGAGATTCAATTCCCTGGTACACTAGATATTGTTCTTCCTGTTGCTTCTTCCCCAAATCGATTAGGTGTTTCCCAAAGACTTTGGGATGCCACATATATAGATGGATTGTGCATGCACCGTTTTTATTTGTTAGGGAATTAATTTATATTCAGTTAGTGATGCTTGCTACTTGATATACTGATATAATTCCAAAGTTTTTATTATATTATCATCATATGCTGTAACAGTCAGAAGTTCAATTCCCTCCTTGCCGCAGCAAATGCAACAGCACTTTTTTTTTAATTGCCTTGCAATAATGACCAATCTATTCTCTTTCCATTTCAGATCTGGAAAAGATGAACAGCCTGTTCGTTTCGCTGGTTTATTGTGGCTGAAAGTACTGTTCGCTGGTTTATTGTGAGAGAAAAATACTGTTAGATGGCTGCTGATTCCGCTGAATAGCTCAAACGAACAGGGTGGAAGTTGATAGATGTTATCGATTTTGGTTGATGAACTGTCCGTGATGCTTCCTGGCATCTGGTTCTTTCTGGTAAAACAGTATGGCTGCAACTTGTGCATGTATGTATTCTTTAATAAAGTTGTCTGTCTGTCACTAGATGGACCATATCGGCACCTTACCTATCTTCAGCGTTGGAATCTTCTCCGATGTATAGAACGTCATTTGGATCTCAAAGTCAACGTCTCCCATCTCTTGAATCTATCGGTTAAATTTAATAGTGGAGTAATTTATCCTGCGGAATCTTGGAATTTGTACTTACGAAATAGATTTACCATTCTTTTGTTTCTTTAGAGTGCCTCTGAACTGCCGCCCTACGGGGTTTCTGCTTCCCTGTCCAGCAGATCACCATCTTTTTACAGATGTTAAACACAGTTGGGCACAGTCGACACAAAAGCATTTAGTTATTTCTCCATGCATAATGGGCGTAGCTAGGATTTCAGGCTAAGACAGTCCAACCTCACATAATTCATTTTATTTAACACTGAAAATTAAACATGCCAGCATAAAAGTATATGAATTGCTGAAGCACAATACAAACAAATTTAAGGTCTTAAAGGACATCTTAAAGTGAGAAGTCAAGTCTGAAATTTGTTTAAAGCAGTTTGCATGCCTACAATACCCTCTGTCCCTAAACTATTTGCGTGCCAATAACTTTGATTCGATTTATAGAAAATACGTGTAACATTTCTATCTCCAAATAAATTTATTAAAAAACTAGATTCAAATATCTATCCAATGATACTAATTCTGTATTATAAACATTAATATTTTTTAATATATATTTAGTCAAAGTTGTTTCTCGGGAAACGAAAACGACAGACAGTTAGGGACGGAGGGAGTACGTACCTGCAAGACCTTAGATCAAAATGCTAGGGTGGTTCGTGTGGCCTCGTCACCACTATACGTGCTACGGCACAAGGGTTATTTGTTGTTACGCCAGAGCAATTTTTGAATCTCCTTTGATGCAAGACGCAAGAGATTGTGCACTTCGTCAAGCAGCTGCCCTGGATTTGGCCTTTTGACGTTGTCACAAACTCATAGTCACTGCTATGAACGCATGTGCTATTCTTGCGAAAATCTGGACCGTCGTATCTTGATAGCTTTGACAAGCGTGAAGTTCAGGTTTGTCCACAGCCGTAGGGTGAGGTTGGGAGCAATTTTCTCAACGGAAACCTTTGGTAGAAGCTTCAATGTAAGACCTGTTTGCAGTTTTTTTTTGAGCAAAGAGAAACTTTATTAGGTAGCCACAGGCGGATTACAATTGCCATTAAGGAAGGTCCAAGCACACGCAAACGCTTGTCCTAATCAGGCCGCACGATGTTTACAACGGCTAGCTAATAAGGCTAAAGCATTCACTACTTGATTGTATTCTTTATCTACCTGAGAACCCTTCCAATCACTCATCAGCCGAGCCAAACCTCTCGCTTCCTTTATGATTGGGTTGGGCCAATTTCTGACCTGTCCACCAATTGGCTGACCTGTTTGCAGCTTGTACGGATCCTTGCAGAATTTCAGCGTTAGAAACTAGAGACATGGGCTTTGTTTAGATTTCTAAATTGGCCACTAAATTTATTATGCAGAATTTTTATTCCACGTCACATCAAAATGCCGGCACATGCATGGAGTACTAAATGTAGATGAAATAAAAAACTAATTGCACAGTTTGATTGTACTTTGCGAGACGAACATTTTAAGTCTAATTAGTCAAAGTTTGGACAATTTTTACCAAATACAAACGAAATGTTACGGTGCGCTTAGTGCCGAATCCAGCCGGAACTAAACCAGGCCATGATCGGTGATTCATATGTACGGAGCTACGGATCCGAACAATCAATGCAAGATGGAAACAGAACTCTTGTACCAGCGCTCTGCCGGCCAATGCTTTTTTCTTTTTTTTTTTGTAAAAAAACAAAGTAGAAAGAGGCCTTTGCACGAGCATGAGCACGGCGAGTTCATGACCGAGCTGAAAAGGACCCGAGATGGTAACAAAATCCATCCACGAGGCGCTGCATCGCTCACGTAAGTGCTCACCGTTAAGGTCGCGGTCCACACGCGGGCCCCGCATGGCAGCCGGACGACGAGCGGCGGGGTCGGCTCGTCACCACTACATCAGATGGAAGCCGCGCGCCACTGGATGCCACGCGATTGGTCGGGTTCGTCCACCGTGACGGGCTGACGGCGATTTGCCCGCCGCCCCCTTCTTTAAACCTCCCGCACCGTGCAGCGAGAAAAGAGAGGTTCTCCAGCGGTCCGCCAGCGCCCGTGGAGGCGTGGACCGGACTCCGGAGCGAATAGAGTACGAGGATCGTGCGGATTAGAGGTAATCTAGCGAGTTGTCTTGACCTTCGGTTTTTCCTGTTTAATGAAATACGTGCTCGCACGTTCTCGAAAAAAAAGGAGACGAGAGGAGACCGAGGAATCTCGGAGCGTGCGCGCTGCCGATCGATCGGGGGGCTCGAACCCGCCGCGCCGGCGGCGGCTCCGAGATCCCGCCACCACGAGCGGAATCCAGCCTCACTGCCTCAGCTGTGTCACGGGCGGCACGTGGGGGCGCGTCCCCGGCTGCCGTCCATCCACTCGATAAAAGCAACCGAGCCGAGGGCGATCCTTTCTCTGGGCTCTGACAGGGGAGGGAAGGAGCAGAGCCGGGAGCCATGGCAGAGCCGGGGGACGGGAGTAGGAGGCGGCGGGAGGCGGAGGCGCCGGTGGTGGCGCTGGAGTGCGTGGCGGGGAGCTCCAAGGCGGAGGAGTGGGGCGGCGGCGCGGGCGTCGTGCAGGAGGGGGACGTGGTGGAGGCCGTCCGCGTGGGCCGCGGCTCCGGCGGCGGCGGCGGCGGCGCCACGGCAGCGCTGGAGCTCGAGGCGCCGTTCAAGGGCGGACGCGCCGGGCTGCACAAGGCGCTGCACGCGGCGTTCAAGCGCGGGGACACCTCCGTGGAGGTGCGCGTGCGGGGCGGCAGGGAGCTGCAGGCCTGCATCGTGCCGCACCATGCCAGTCCCGGCGCCGGCGGCGGAGGGGGCAGGAAGCAGTACGTTCTGCGGTCGCTGCACGACCCCAACTACTTGCTCGGATTCGTCGACCGCCTCGAGAGTGAGTGCCTCGTCTTACAAGGTAACCGACCACGGACTGCTCTGTTCACCGCTCTGAACAACTGCTTCTTCGTAGTTGCCGCATCTGAACATACATGAGAGGAGGGGCGCCACGGCCATGGCGTTTCCCCCCCTCTGCGCTGCCTGCACGGCGCCTAGAGCTAGAAGCGCAAGAAAGCGTGTGAGTCCATGCCCTCAGCCGCGCCCATCTCTCTCGTCTTGACGCCTTCTCTTGTGAAGAGTGCTCTGGCGGGTGGTCGTGCACTCGTGCGGTGGGCCGGTGGCGCCGTGGCTGGCTGGCTGCTTCAATTGATCACAGTATGCACGTCTGATGCTCCGCACGCGTCACATGTGAAAAGACAAACTTCTTGTTAAATCTGAAGTTTAAATTGGACTGAGAATATTCTGATAAGCTGATCTTTCAGTGCATTGTTCCAGGCGTTATTCCTTTAAAAGTGCTGATGTGCACTATTTTTCTCTCCTTTTGTCTCACCGAGAGAACACTAAGGAGGTCATGGCCATCAGTGTCAGATTGACAGCTACATAGCAAAAATTAAACGTAGCAAAAGGATAGAAGTATATGTGAACTACGGAGAATGGAAGAAAGACGTTTCCAAAACAATGCCAAGTGCGTTGCTGTCATAGAAATAGGTCATCGTCTAAATGTCAGTCAATTCTTTCTTATATATACATTGTAATTTTCACTCGTTTTCTCGTCTCATCTGGGGACTATTCGACTATTGACCTCACCTAAAGGTCGTTAGACTTACTCATCATTTTATGGCTTCTTGATGATTTTTTTTTTCATTTTTCTTTTCTTCTGTAAAATGAAAGTTTGCATCTACATCAATCATGAATTTGGGACGTAAGAGTTGAGAACATTTACTTATCACATCCCTAATAATATAAAAAATGCAATATAAGGGATTGTGGGTACTCCAACAGATTACTCGTCATATTCGCAATGCCTACAAGTTTAAAGTAGTTACTTAAAATCCGCCCCTTCTCTCTCAAATGTAAAGGATCCACCATCTCCCTTATCCACTTTAAATGTATTGGTAATATGTTGGAGGAGAAAGAGAAAAAGATACACTACCCATAATAGGAGATCACCTATATAGACTTTTAGGAGATGGAGGATCGATAATCTGCTAGAGATTCTCTAATTGGTTTCAAACCAATCCTCATTTTCATTTGATCTGGAATCTGAAATTTTGTGACTTGATTTGTATAAAGTTGATACTTGTTAGCATTTTCATGTAATAATGCCTAGCTGTTCTTTCTTACATGCTTCTGACTGCCTTTCTGGCCGTGCTTCTGATCATAGATGATGGTGCTTTAATTCCTGAGTACATTTCACATACAGTATGAGCATGCTAGTTTGTGGACTTCGAACTTTCTAATAAATGAAATTTACATCCCTCTCTCCATGAAGGAACGAGGAGCACAAGAGTTGCATCAGCCTTGAGCAAGGCACAACTCCAGGATGGCTATGTCGCATACCCATGGGACAAGAAGATGCGTGACACGCTGCGCGCAACCAACTCCAGCTGCTACTTCTCGATGCTTGTCCTGCCCAAGGCTCTGGACAACAATGCTTGTCACTATGAGTCCTTCGATGATACCCTGGCGCGTGCCAATGCATGGTTCTGCTCTTCGCAGGCCTCGGGGATACCCATTGATCTCATGACTGTGCAGAGTGAAGCTCTTCTCACCAAGGTGCAGACACAAGCTCTCTAATTCAGACATCTCACAGTGTAGATTGGCTGTTACTACAATGAGACTTCAGTTAGTTTTAATCTTCTGATAGTATTTATATAACTAAGCCTAGAAACTGGGCAATCAACTTGTTCACATCCTCTTACATCGTTTCATATTTGAAAAATTTTACTCACAGTTTTGTCTTCGCACTGTCACATTCTGAAACATGCAGATATCTGGAGAGACAGCGTCTGCATCTGTGAATTCAAGTTCATTATCTGATCTGTCGAACGTCACTAATGCGACGCTCTACGGTTTTGAAGATTACCATGGAGTGGATATTGGTGTGGTAAAGGCAGCACGGCTTTGGTACAGCTGCATAGGAGGAGAATTGCTGCTGGAAATCCCACTTGAAGAAGGTGACACAAGGCTTGGCTTTGCCATCAGCCGAACTGAAGAGGTCTTGTTTTTACTAGCACTCTACGCAATACTCACAGTTACTATGTACTACTTCAGCAGTTAGAATCATCCATGGAATCTTCTGACATGCTTGTTTTTGTTAGGGTTTTATCTACATATCATCTGTAATCGAAGATGACAAGGAAAGCGAGGCACCGTCAACGCGATCTGGGCTCTGTGACCTGTTCAACCGGGCCAAGGAGGTGTCGAAACTTCTGATCATCTCAAGGGTGTCCAATGAGAAGGTCCTACCTTGGATGATCTCCAGTTCAGGGGCAGTCCGTTGCTTCGACACCATCTCCCTCAGCCAGAAACTCTCCTTGCACCGCCTCGCAGTGCGCCCCATCCAGCTGCATTTGCTTGCGTGGGAGAAACCTTGTGGTCCAGCAGAGAGGATCATGTGTTCACCGAAGCTACCCCCGCCTTCAACGCTGCTCCCTCAGCTACACCAAAACCTTGTGGAGACCATTGAAGGTAGAGTAGATGTTGAAGAGGATTATGTTGGGGATTTATCGTTTCGGCTCGATGATATCTCATTTGAGAGCAGCTGGGTATGATTCCAGGTTTCGGTTTTGTCATACAGGCATCTGATGTGCATATGTATGTTTTAATCTTGTCTAGTTCTCTAGGGTGGTGATGCTCAGTTTTGTGCTGCAGAATGCAGATGCTGGCTTGAAAATGTTCAGAATATTTTGGTTTCTAGCCAAATCAGGGATGAGGCTTTCATAACATCTGAAAAATATCTTGTAATGGAACATTTTTGTTGATCATAACATAACAATGGAGTAATCCGAATCTGTTGGTCAAAGAAAGCTCAGACTTCACTTTGTTAGTTGTTTACTCCAAATCTACAGCAAACATGCGGTTCAGCACCTGAAGTTTCTGCACCTTTGGCTCAAGACAACAAAAGAAAGAAAGATGTTACACGTGGAAGTTGACACCACACTAGCTGTTGGTCAAATAAATAAAGCTCAGAAAAGAGACACAATTATGCTGTTGATCTGGTTGTAAGGACCCTGCACTTAAGCACTCTATCTTGGACGTAAAACCCCGGCATCACCATGATCTTCACTTGACAAGGACTCTGCACCTGCTGCCTGCCATGTAGGATGTCTTCCATGTACATCTCATCAAATGCGCGGCCGTCTTGGATGCGCAGGATCGTCAGCGGCGGGCCGAAGGAGAAGGCCAGCAGGTGGAGCAGCCAGACGCACTTGGCGGCGACGAAGAAGCACTGCAGCAGCTGCTCGGGCCACGGCCGGGACCAGCCAAGCGTCGCCACGACGCCGCTCATCTTGCGGTCGCAGAAACGGCTGAAGTCCTCGCTGTAGTACTTGGTGCCCTTCCGCAGAACCTCGTTCCAGCTAAGGTTGCGCAGCGCCACGAAGGCGGCGAAGCTCTGCCGGCGGTCCTCCGCCGGGTCGAGGCACCTCGGTGAGCCGTTCCGCTGGAACGCGGGGTTCTCGAAGTCCTGGAACATGGCCTGGTTCATGATCGCCTCGAGATGGTACAGTACAGCCTTCGAGCAGTGCTTGGCAGTGCTGCCGATGAGCACGAGCTGGTACGGCCGCAGAAGCAGGTTCAGCTTGTCGGACAGGCCGTCACTTGATTCTTCGTTCACCTGCTGGATCAACGCCTTGCAGAGCTGCTTCACAGAGAGCCGCGCCTCGGACGCGATCTGCAAGAAGCCTTCTACCATCACCTCGTGGCTCACCGGCATCGGGAGCTCTCGGCTTGCTTCGATTGATCTCGTCGATCTCCGGGAGACGGACGGCGAGTTGGTGGCCTGCCGCAGCGCCTTCTTGAGTTCCGAGCAGTACGCTTCCACGCTCACCAGCTTGGTGGCCAGCTCCCCCAGCGACGACCTCACCTCGGCAGCTTCGCGCAGCGCGGCGTCCCGGTGCGCGTTGGCCTCCGCGAGCTCTTTCTTGAGGGACTCCAGAGACAGCGCCCCCCACTCGGTCAGCAGCTGCGGCATGTTGCCACGCTCGATGGCGGTCGGCGACGTCGTCATCTCCGGGGGCTTGGCTTTCTTCCTCGACTTGGGGAAGAGCCACGAGAGGATCTGCGGCGGCCCTCTTTGCTTCGTCCGCGAGTACGCCGACGGGGGCGGCACCCTGCTGCTGCTGATCGTGGTGGGTCGGAACGCGTTGCCGCACGTCGCCGGCGGCAGCTTGAGCTCGGAAGTGTAGGCCGCGCGACCGGCAGACGGGAGGAAGCGGTCGGCCGACGGCGCCGAGTGCATGAAGGCGGGGTGGATCTTGTACGCCGCCGTGCCTCTGTTCCGAAGACGGTGGTCGTTGGAGGAAGGGAAGAGCACCTCGCTGTTGGAGGACGAGAAGGCGTGGAGGCCGTCGTAGTCGGACATGGCCGCGTCGTCGCTGCCGCCGTGATCCAGGGCGGCCCCGGTCCAGTTTTCCGACCGGCTTCGGTTGTCCTGGCAAATGTGGTTCAGTGCAACGGCAGCTGCGCTCTCCTCATCGTCGTAGGCCTGGCCGAGCCCGGCAAGCAAGCAAGGGGCGCCATTGTCAGTTACAGTGAGCTCGAGGCCTTAAGGTCGCACACTCGCACAGCACATCCATGATCCATATAGCTAACACGTGTTAAGAAGCTAGCTCACCGGAGTAAACACGGGGTACTCCTCGTCTGCCGCTGCTCTGGAGCGCGCGGGGGACGCGACCGGTGGGAGGCGGATGACGGCCGGGCTGCTTCTGGCGCCGGCGCCGGCGCGGGCATTGGGCGCGCCGCGCTGGAGGAGGGCGGCGTGGAGCTGGCGCAGCTCGACGGCCTTGGCGATGGCCGCCTGCACGTCCTGGCGCGAGGCCGGGGCGCGAGACGGGGAAGGCGCCGCGGGGTCAAAGGCCTCGGCGCCGGCGGCGACCACGGCCATGGCGACGGTGGAGGGTCAAAGGCTGCCTGCCCCTTTGGCTCCAAAGCTGCTGCTGCTGCTGGGAAGGGAGGGGCTTCTTTGCCTTCTTGGGAATCTGATGAAACGTAGTGGGAGCGGAAGCGGAGCAGGGTGAGAAGGACGGAAACAAGGAATGGGCGAACAGTAGCCCCGAGGCCGAGGGAGGGAGGGAGGTGGGTGAAGTGTGAAGTGGTGGAGGGAACAGCACATTTGAAGAGATTGACAGTGCCTGCAGCGTCATTTGAGCAATTTTTTAAAATCCTTTTCTCTGGACTACGGCTTGCTGTTGTTGCGAGGTGTATTTTTTAAGAGACCTCCCTCGTTTGAAACACAATTCCCATTCTTTTATTTGAATAGTATGCAAAAATGGAACTTTTTTTGGTCATTACACAAAGTAACCTTTCATAATTGTGGAGTAGTAGTTGGCTGTTGGGGGTGGGCCAAACAGTGGTCATGCTTCTCTCTTCCGCATTGGTTATATGACCAGCTGAGTTTAATGAACCTGCTGTAGTGATGCCCTGCAGGCTCTCCTGCTCGGCTGCCTGCCTGGCTGTTCGGCTGATGGTACGGCTGATAAGCCGGCTAATGTGGATTAAGGTACCAAAGTATTCTTGCTTACAAAATTTGAAAGCCATTTGCTTCGATTTGGCACTTGCTGAAGCTCACCAATTGAGAGCCCCCTGCAAATTGCAATCACCTGCCACACTACAAAGCGTATTGCAATTCTTTTCTCCATGATAAAAGAAGTCCATTTGACAGACATTCTTATTGTTCCTCAAAGAGCTCCAAAGTTCACTTTTCTTGATTTGTCTAATGGATGGGGAGGATCTCAAGGAGCCTGTTCTTCCTGGCACTGTCTTGAGCCTAGTTATTAGTCAAAAAGGTTAACAAGATCCCAAGCCATCAGTAAGTTAAATTAGAACCTTGGAACAAGGTTACTAGTAGTTCATAGCAGATGCGAAGCTCAAGGTCCTAGCATGCATGGCCAATAATGCAAAAGAAGTTTCACGGATCACAAGTCAGGATAAGTTAAAGTGGTAGGTTAATCATGGTTACCTTTAGTCCTTTACCACCAATGCAAAAAAAAAAAAAAAAAAACTGAGTAGTTGTAGACAGACATTATCAGAGATCACCGATTTGGAAAAGCTCGGTTAGAGACAACAGAACCAACAAAAAGGTGATCTATCCTTTCTCTTTCTCTTTGCAGCTTTCAGGGCTTTTCCAATGGCCCCTAGCTAGATGCCTAGATGGATCTTGCTAGCGTTAGCGTGCATGGGGAGAACAGGATGGGACGTCTCTTTGCCAAGCCACAGCCCACAGGGCACTGGCACTGGTAAAGCCTAGAGAGGCCCTAAACCAAACACTATGGGTGTGAATCTTCAAGCATTCTTGCTATATTCGCAATTTTGCATGTATGCAAGTCTGCCCACCATTTCCTTTTGTTTTAACTACTCCTATTTTTCTGATTTCAGTTGTTGAGTAAGCTTTTTTGCCCTTAACTGTATAAGTTTTTCCAATAAACATCTACTACACGTGTAGGTATAGCACTGATTTAGCCCATCTTTGATTTTTTTTCCTCGCCCAAAGATTTGGGCCCTATTTATTCGGCTTATAATCCATCTTTTTTAGCTTGTTTTTTTAGCCGGAACAATATTTTTCTCTCACAACAAATCAACCATCAGTGTTTTTCAGTCGGCTTATCAGCACAGCCGAACGGCTCCTTGGAACTGTAATCAACTTCAAGTTGTAGCACCCCATGGTTATTGGTTAACATGAAGATTTTTCTTCTAAAAAATACATGCATATATATTGTGTTAATATTTTATGCCTGCAAAAAATTATGAGAAAATATGTTTATATTTGCAAAAGGATTAATTTTTCTTTGCGTTAAAAAGAAATAAGCCTCGTTATTAAAAAAGAGAGATAAGGCTTAGGGGCCTAAACCAAAGACCTTTGAGCGTATCTTCCCCCTTTATACTTTGATGTGGACCTCTTTCCTTGTCTTTATGTCCCTTTTTTTATCTCCATTTTGCTCTTTCTTTAAAGGTATATGCAAAGAGGCTAGTGAGCAAGGAAACGAAACCAGGCAGCCCCAAGGATGCATTTGTCTGGGCATAAAGGGTGCGTTCAGCTGGTGAAAAGTAGGTGAAAAGTTACTGAAGCAACTTTCATTGTTATTTGGCAAAATTTGTCTGACCATAGACTAACTAGGCTCAAAAGATTCGTCTCGATATTTACAGACAAACTATACAATTAGTTATCTTTTTTACCTATATTTAATGCTCCATGTATGCGTCTAAAGATTTGATGTGATAGATGGAAGATGAAATATTTTAGGTTTGCATGGAAAGTGAACACACCCAAAGCAAGGAACAAAATAACAGGTTGGAGAGCAGGCAGAGCCATGCGGGTCTGCAGAATGTTCAGAGCATTCATATACCTGGCTGGAAGGATGTCTGTCTGTTGTTCCAGGACGACGATGCAAATTTGTTTAATTCCAGTGTCCACTATATACTTGGGATGTGTGTTTGAATTCTTCGTTTCAGAGGATGTAGGTTTTAGAGGGGGTGACGCTTTTGCTAATCTTTTACAAATCACGACAGGTAGCCCGGTTCACTTGAGTTATTTTTCATGACTGAAATAGTATTTTTCTCTTACAACATTTCAACATAATCTAAATTTCAGTCCTACTCCTCTGTCCTTAAATGTCTGTCGCTTTACGCTTCCCGAGAAATAACTTTAATTAAATATATATT
The DNA here is from genome assembly GCA_038087645.1 of Saccharum hybrid cultivar R570. NCBI lineage: Eukaryota > Viridiplantae > Streptophyta > Magnoliopsida > Poales > Poaceae > Saccharum > Saccharum hybrid cultivar. The sequence goes on along the minus strand of JAQSUU010000402.1, from coordinate 24,501,118 downwards.
AAAAAATATTAATATTTATGGTATATAATTAGTATTATTGGAAAGATCTTTGAATATAGTTTTTTAATAAATTTATTTAGAGATACAAATATTGCACGTATTTTATACAAATCGAGTCAAACTTGCAGGCACAAAAAACCGGAAACGACACACAATAAGGGACAGAGGGAGTAGATAGGTGGCTAGAATGTAGTTTTTGTCTGGGCTGTTGTTCAGGATCACAGGATGTCAGGTGTGGTATTAGAAGGTGGCTTAGCCCTTAAATTAATCCAGCATATCAACAGATGCATGTGAACTCGAAGTCCTTTCTGTCCACCCAGGTTGGGTTAGGTTACGTTAACCTGATCATCCTTTGCTTCAATTAATCATCGGCGTTTGTTGCTGGCTGCAGTCGTAGCAACTCCAACGGCTAAGCTAGAAAGGAGAAAAAAAATGAGCATCCGTATTGCAGGAGCATGACTCTGGATACAAGAATCCATGAAGCCAAGTGCTGAGCCGTCTGCCGTAGCAGAAACCTGTAATGTAACACTGGCAGCTTGGACCACATGGAACAAAAGCCTAGTTCGGCTGGTCTAGAGCTGGACTGATTTGGGCTGGTCTCCCACCAGCTTTCTGCCGATTTCAGTCCAGCACTGGACCAGCCGAACACGCCAAAAGCCTAGTAGATGTGGTAACTGGTAACAGTATACTTGTCCGAAAACGAATGCTAGCGAAAAACATGTTTGGAATGGGTGTGGATTTTGCAGCAAGGAATATGAATACTACAGGCTCAGCAAGCCGCTCTTGCACTTGCACAAGACGGGAAAACTTGCCGAGCAGCGTGACCTGACCACTCAATGCAGAGTGCTCGGCTGCTCGCCCTGCTCCTGCACAAGACCACAGGGGTGACGCTGTTGCGCGAGCGATTGCGAGAAGTCGAGCGGGGAGCCGGAGCCGCGGTTGACAGGCACAACTGCGCCCTAGTACCCGTAAGGCGTATGCCACATGGACGCGGGCATCGTATAGATCACACGTCACAGCATTAAAATTCAGAATTTCAGATGGAAGAATGGGGCGGTGGTGCCGCGCCGTGCGGTAGGCGGTAGGCCGGCAGCGGAACCATGGCTGGCATGGTGGACTGGTGGTCACGCACGCAGCGACGCATCGGCCATCGGCCATCGGCAAGGCAGAGGAGGCCCGGCGGCCGCGGCCGGGTCTGCGGAGCTTCTTTTCCGTGGCGCCTTTCGCGCGGGCGCGGCTAGCTGGTCCAGCGGATGCAGCAGTAGGCAGTACTAGGCACTAGCGGGCGGGAAGTTGCTCAGAGATTGACGCCAAAAGAATCTGACGTAGATGCCTGTCTTTTTGCGGCCACATACGCCTAGGCTACTACTGTTGTGCCCTGCAACTAGGCTTTTTCTTGGACAGTGGATGCAACAACATTTGCTTTGCTTGGATTCCACACGCACGGTCGGTCGGTCGCTCCAGGCTCCACGGCTCCACGCCACGCAGCATCTCTCCCGTCCGCTTTCTCTTCGCAGTGGTCGTGTGTCTCAAGGATGAAGGTTCAGTGCTTTATTGAAAACCGTGAGGCGATGCAGGTGACGCCGGAGTGTCTTGCCGTTGACTGTTGCCCCTTCCCAGTTTCTGAGGTCACCGCATCTGATTGAATGACTGGTGCTGCTTCCCAGTTTTTGAGGTCACCACTCACCATCCAACATCTGAAGGAAACTGGCATCATCTATCTACCCTCGCTCGAACGTGGCCATGCAGCCAATGCTACAAACCATACTTTGTTTAATCTCACTGAGCACTTCAATAGTCATACTCTAGTACATACCCGACGACAGAGTGTTGGAGTTTATAAATAGCGTCCAAGTTTTTGCCGCCTTTTTAAAAAAAAAGACAAAGTGCTCGAGTTTCCCTATAAAAAAAGATAAAGTGTTCAAGTGCGCCATAAACTAATATCCTAGTGCTTCAATCAAAAAAAGAAGGTAACTTCAGATTTAAATTGGAACAAACTTCCTTAAATTTGACTATATAGAAAATATCATTAGTAATATTTACAACTCCAAACAGCTACTATAAAAAAATACTTTATAATTAATCTAATCTAATGACACTATTCAATATTATAAATGTTAAAACTGTTTGCCTCCTGCAAAAACGAGAATTAGGCTAGGATTCTTTTAGGACGTAGGCCGTCCCAAAAAATTGTCGCTATGTTTGATTAGATTTCTACAAAATATTAGCAATATTTGAATTTTCAAATAAGTTTATTATAAAAACATATTCAACCATTCACCCGATTTATCTAATAATACTAATTATACATTATAAATATTAATACTCTTATATATATTTGATCAAAGTTGACTCACCCAATTCATCTAATGATACTAATTGTACATTATAAATATTATTAATATTCTTATATATATTTGGTCAAAGTTGAAAGTGTTTGATTCCCCATGAAGTAAGAATGACTCTTAGCTCTGTTTTTCAACACTACTTCAGCCATACTTTTCAGCGAACGAACAATATTTTCCTCTCATAACAAATCAGCATCAACAATAGCCAAATTTCAGCGAAACGATGGAATGGAGAGAGCATGAAGGTCCAGATACACTGCGGACAGCTGCACGGTCCACATGGAACTTCGATGTACAGGCCAGGCCGCCTAGTACAAGCAGTGCCAGTGATTACAGGCAACTAGCATGCAAATGGGCAATGGTATATTCCTCTTCGTACAGAAACGGTATGTGGTTGGTGGCCACAACAGTACGTCTACCTTTACAGTTTCAAGGATATGGCATTGTGGCAGTGAGGACGACAACCTCCAACCTCTCAACTTTGAAGAATCAGATGATAGCATGATGGTCGAACAATGCATTCTTACAAACGGCATATAAGCAATTTCAATATTTTAATCACTAACAATGGCCATCGGTGATGACATCCATTGAAAAGCGGACGCCACCTGAAACGAAGGGTCCTGTCAGGTTACTTTGGTTTTCTGCAATTTGATTCTGATAATATGGGAGATATATAAGAATTGACGCTATGAGCCGCCTGAGGGTTGAACTGCTGCACGCCACCAAAAGCTAACCGAGAAGCTGGTGGAGAGAGATCTGACATAGTGCCACCATTTTGGAGGGATGTAAAGCAGATCACCCTCCTCCAATATACAGTCCATGAATTCCAGGTTTTCAGCCCTTGGAAACTCCTTCAAATCAATGTTGTCAAGATCTACCTGCAAAACAACAGTGCATTCTAACTACATTGAGCAGAGCCCAACGAGATCTGGAAATGAGAATTTATGTGGATACTTGTACAATAAACTGTAGAAGAATAAGAGTGAGCAATCCTGGAAAGTAATCACTGATTGGCTACAAAAAAGTGTGTTCATGTTAACCAAACCATCAGAGGTTGCTCAGAATACACACAAAATAGAAAAAAAAATCTGAAAAGTTCTGAGAAGCAAGATGAAGAAAATAATGACCGAGAGATTGGAAAACGGAAACCTTTAATACATAAAACCATCAAAATGCACTAGCAAGTAGGTCCAGTCTGCAATGCAATATAGAGTCGCGAAGAGAGTATTGACAATCAAAATCTGGAAATTCGTTATTTCAGACACTTAGCTGCCAAAACTACATGCAACATCATGACGATCCACAATGGGAATTCCGTATATTTGCTTGGAAATATACAACTACCGGAACAGATACATGTACCTGACTGGTATTGCATAGCATAGTCTCTGTGTGTGGATACAAGTCCTCAGATAGAAAAGCAGGATAGAGTCTAATATACTTCCTGCCCAAAACCTGTAAAAATATGTGTCAACCATTTCTGATAAAATTTACTTGAAGGAACAGATGACATTGTCAGAAAATTTTAAGTAGAATGATGGATACAGGCAGTAAACAGCAAAAGCCGTCTGCCAAGATCTTTAACTGATATATTTCATTGACTGTAAGCAGCGATTATGACCAACTTAATGATCTATTTTTATGAGCCCTCATAGATGTCACGTTGAGATAACATCTAATTCAAATTCACAAAAGATCAAATTGGTATAGCTACTACTATACTAACTGAGAACTAAAATAAAGCAGAGTTCACTTGTTAACATAGTCAGATAACAGAACAGTAGAACACTGCCATATTATAATATTATTTCAACATAACAAAGTTAATGATTGGAGATATCTCCTTGCAAAACTACAGCTTCAAAAGTTTACATTTGTTCATAGCACAAATTCTAAGTTACAGGTACACCAACAAGTTTACACACGTGTTTTACCTGAGCTAAGATGTTGTGATGTGGGTCATGATGCAATGGTGTCACTGTCCCCTGTGGACCAAACCAAGCATTAAGTGATTGGAGTTCACCTCCACCAGCATAACAGTATTCGGGAACAATTATGTCTTCACTGAGCTCTTTTATCTGCCCAATCCAATGAAGTAAAATGCACAACTGAACAAAGGCAATCTACTTTGAATCAACATTGAAAAATTAGCTACCTGCTCAAACAATGGATGCTGAGCTAGATATGTCAACTTTGATGGGCAGACAGTTGACCACATTCTATCCAGGAACTGAGAAAATGTGACAAGCTCCTGCTTCCACTCACTACACACATAGTTTTTTCCAACCTGACAAGAAATAACTTCGTAAGTGGATCAAGAATTATCATAATGCAAAAAGAAAAATGCTGCTCAGTAAATTCTTCAGCTAACGAGCGGTCCTAAATCAATACAAAGCAACCATCTGTTACAAAATTCAAGAGCATGTGGTGCTCGGAGTTGAAATATCTCTGTTTTGCAGTTTAATAAGTAGCATGTCTGTCCTTTGGATATTGCATTAATGAACTACACAGCTTTGAGACTCGACCCACATTTTTTTGAAGATTGGTTCCATTGTGTGCAACAGCTAGATACTTAATATGGTTAAAGAAAGATAGCAATATATACTAATAGCAAACTAAAGCTAATTGAACATGCTGAAATGACATGATATCACATTACCGAATTCTTTCAGCATAATAAGTATCTACAGCTAGAGTTTTAATAACATGGTGTTGAGACTGAAATGTAAATACACGAAGAGGGCAGTTTAGGAATTGAGCCTATTTCAGTTAGTGAGAGGTTTGCATGTACACCTCCACTTCCCAAGCTCAAGTCCTCTTAGCTCGAATTTGGGTGCCTATTTCTTCTCATTTACAACACCACCTAGTTCCTCCTAGGTTAGTCAACTTCTTTTTGAAGAGAGCAAGATAAAAGAGTTCCAATTTACCTAGTATTTCGACTGCCAAGGCAAAAGATCAATGTTACACACCTGAATATTAGTACAACCAAGACAAAATACTGTTACTTATTGCTAATTAGGCTGATTGAGATAAAATGTCAATTTAAATACCTTATACAAACAATGAAACAAGTAATATTTAGAGACACTTATTTACTTTATATTTATTAGCTTAAAAGAGAAAGGGCGTTGAAATGAGCTGTAATTCTACTATTTATTTCCTTGATCTTTATATTCATTTGTGAAGCTAAAAAATGGCAAACACATATTCAAAGTGACACAGGAACTAAGTTAACGGAATAGAAAAGCCTGTTTCCAAAGTCTTTGAATGTTTAGTGTAAAGAGAAGCATTTACTTCAACAGGAACAGTACGATCTCCAGCGATCTTCTTGAGGTATTTAATGTCCTGCCATTTTGTCCTTGCAGGCCAATGATCGATGGCGCCACTAATTATGACGGGGGAGTCACGTAAGAAGTAATTACATATAAACTCCTCCAAGGAGATGCATGATCGCCTCTCAACTTTCTTACAGGATAAAGAGTTCGCTGGAAGAATTTTGAGTGCCTGAAACAAATTAGTGTTAGCAAGTGCAAGTTGCGGAGGCCCTGTTTAGTTCCACGAAAAAAACACTATGCGAAAAAAAGATTCCCCGTCACATCAAACTTGCGATACATGCATGAAGTACTAAATGTAGATGAAATCAAAAACTAATTGTACAGCTTGGTTGTACTTGGCGAGACGAACGTTTTGAACCTAATTAGTCAACAGTTGGACACTATTTGCCAAATAAAGCCAAACCGTGCTACAGTACTTTTTTTACACCTTTTTACACATCTAAACACACCCGGAGAAAGAAATGAAATGCAGGTTTTTCTATCAGCGCAGCTTCAGGAAAAAAAAACTAAACATTCATTTAACTAGAGGTGATATTTCATTTTTTCGAATAGATATTTCCATTCAAATCATACAATACAAACTGCAATCATCTTTCTATGAAGAACAGTGTAGAAATTTGAGTTACCCACAGTACTTTAGCCCCTAATAATTTATTGCATGATTCACCCACAGCTATGCCAAAAACAATCAGAATGTAACCTCTCATTTCCAACTCATTCTACGATAGTATTGCTTGATTCTTCTAGTTACACTGGGGTTTTCAAGGAATCATCAAACCCATCCAGTACTCTAAGCAAACCCAAATTCACCCCCAATGTTGTAGCTCACGGGTGCTAAGCCTAGTCATACTCTAAGCAAATAGTTTTAAAATGGAAAAAGTAATCATACTTCAGCAAGCCCCTAAAATTTCAGCGCAGTTCTTGTGCACGTTGTCTGGTAAGAACAGAAACAAACACGAACTCTTACGAAGACAAGAGCGATCTCACATCAGCGATGTCTCTGTTCCTGTCGAGCGCCTCCCTCCACCTCTGGTCCTCCTCATCCACGACCCCCGCGCCACCTTCGCTTCCGCCGCATGCTTCCGCGGAGATGCGCGCCAGGGCCGCCTCGAGGTCGGCGCGCAGTAGGTTGCCCCCCATGATGAGCCCCATGTCGAGCGCCCGGAGCGCGGCGGAGCGGTCGCCGTCCCCGCCGCTGGCCCCGCGGGTGCGGGTGCGGAGCCGCGCGACGTGGAGGCAGGCGAGAGCGTAGGCGTCCCTCCAGGCGGTGCCGACCTCGCTCCAGGGGCCCGAGTGGAGCTGCTCCCACGCCATCTCCCGCGCCGCCTCCGCCGCGCGCAGGTCCCCCGCCCCCGCCTTCTCCGCCGAGGCGACGAAAGCGAACCCGCCCTCCCCCGTTATCTCCCGCAGCAGCGCTGACACCCGCTCAGCCTCGCCCTCGCCGGCAGCGGCGGCCATCAGGGAGGAGCGGCGTGGTGCGCTGGTGCTGCTGGGGTGCGGGGTAGGAAAAAGCGCAAAAGCGCAGGAGCGGCGGAGATATTTCTGGGGCCCAGGAGCGGCGGAGATATTTCTGAGGGCCTTGTTTAGAATAAAGTAAGTTTTTCCTCTCTCCGTCACATCAACTTTTACACGGACATAAAGCATTAAATATATGGCTGCGTTTAGTTGGCGAAATTTTTGGCGAAACGTAACTGTAGTAGTTTCGTTGTTATTTGGCAATTAGTGTCCAATCATAGTCTAATTAGGCTTAAAAGATTTGTCTCGTCTATTTCGTCTAAACTGTGTAATTAGTTTTATTTTTTATCTATATTTAATGCTTCATGCATGCGTCCAAAGATTCGATGTGACGGAAAATCTGAAAATTTTGGCAAAATTTTTGGCATCTAAACAGTACCTATATAAAAAATAACTAAATGTATAGTTTAATTATAAATCACGAGACAAATCTTTTGAGTCTAATTAGCCTATAATTGGACACTAATTGTTAAATACAAACGAAAGTGCTACGGTTAGGCCAGTTTCAATGAGGTTTCATGGAGGTGTCATGCACATTAAATAGGCTGCTACATCAGCAGATTTACACTTTTTGCATGAAACTCCGAGGAGAGAAAAGGAATTCGTTTCATCCCCACGACACGACTTGGGCGACGTTTCCAACACCGTGAAACTGGAACAAAACATGCGTTGAGGGGCTCTAGCGTTTCATCGCGAGGAAGCAGATCCCCGCGCGCCTCCGCCTCCGCCTCGCCTCGTCACTGCACACCTCCGCCTCGTCACCGCGCGCCTCCGCTGCTGCCGCCGCCGCGTTCGCGAGGCTGTCGGGCTCCGCCGTCGCGGCCTCGCGGGTCGCGAGCGCCAGCGCTCCTCCACGCGTGGGCGCTAGAGCTCCGCAGTTGCGGGTGGCGAGATGCCGGGCTCCACCGTCGCGGGTCGTGAGCGCCAGGTCTCCGCCGTCGTGGGTCGCGAGCGCCAGGTCTCCGCCGTCGCGGGCCGCGGCCGCTTGCTCCCCCGCGTCCGAGCCCTGGCCCTCCGCCTCGCCGCAACGCTGTCCCAGTGCTCCGCCGCGACTCCAGCCGCCGCCGTCGTCCGCATCGCGAGGCCGCGGGGGCCGCGACTCCAGCCGCCATCGTCCACGTCGCGCCGTCATCCGCGCCGCAAGGCCGTGGGCGCGGCTACGACTCCGCCATGGGCCCTGCGACTCTAGCCACCGCCGTCCGCGTCGCGCCCTGCCTAACCACCACAGCAGCGCCGTCCCGGGCGTCTCCGAGCGCGGCGGCAGAGCACGGGAGCCGTGACGCTGGTCCACTCTGCCTGGTCTAGGGTGCGACGTCGCCCACCACACCGCCAGCAGCCACGGGGAAGAGAGGGAAGATAGGGTCCGGTGGGTTCCACGAAATAGTAAAATAAGCTATGAAACTGTGCAATGAAACTTTGCACTGAGAGAGAGTCTGATTTCATGTCAAAGTTTCACATGTTGGAAAGTATGGTGAAACTCATCATTGAGACTGCCCTTAGAAGAATTCTAACTTTTCACCGACTACACAAGGCCTGGCTGTCGTTGCTCTGCTCCGGATGCGTGTGCGTTTCCCTCTTTTGGGCGCAAATGATGCAGCCGAAACCTTCCCCATTTGGCGTAACCGTGATTTCCATTTCCCCACTGGAGACCGCCTTCGGCTATTTCGCGATTATGAGGCCATCAGGGTTGTGTTGGGTTGGGATATGGAGGGGCTGATTTGAAGCCCATTATCCAGCCTTGATGGCCAACGATGGGCTTGCTTGAAGCTTGGGCCAAACACTTCTCATGGAATTGGGACCAGGCCCGTAAGGACTGAAAGCTTATAGACATTTTGAGTTTGCACACGATGGCTGCTGAAAGAGGTGCAGAGGAGGGTCAGGCAAGGCGGGCTTCAAAGAGGAACAATAAGTTGCCTAAGCTGAAATTGTCATGGCTTGGACAACTCCGCGACAGTCAAAGAGCTTTGCGATTTGGTGAAGAAGGTTGCCCTCACTTGTGCTCTGCAAGTGCCCGTTCTCCCGCGAGGTCTGGTTCCATGTCTGCCAGGCAATTGGTTTGGACTTACCAGCCTCAGCGCGCTTCGTTCTACATTGGTGGCGTCGCCTGCGTCGTGCTGCTAGTGCGGACAAACGCCAAGGCATGGACTCGTTGTTCGCACTCATCGGCTGGGAAATCTGGAAGGAGCGGAACGCGTGGTGCTTCCGGCAGGCCGCAAACTTGCTGCTCCAGTTGCTGCAGATCATCAAGGCACAAGCGGACCTGTGGGCTCAAGCCGAAGCCATGCATCTCAGGAGTTTGAGTTCTGGAGAGTAGCCTTTGTTAGACGCCGGCTTCTTCCTCTGCGTTGTTTTTGTTTTTCCTACTGTTTTTCGCCCTTTGTGTTCTTCTTCGTGTACTTTGAACTCATTTCTTCTTAATACAAAGATACGCAGCCCTCTTGTGTATTCGAGAAAAAAGTTTATAAATCACTGGTGGATAGAATCTTAGAGAAACATTTGGTTTTGATAATGCTTTTGGCGTAGGTAGTAGTGGCCACAGTGGCGACATTGGTATTTTTTTGGAATATAATACGACTAAAGTCAATACTTTGTCGTACACCCTATATCATATAGACATAATTATTACGGAGGGAGGACGTGAGCCATGGCGCCTAACTTTTTTTTTTAGAAAACCATGGCGCCTAACTTGTGTGTATGGTGAAGCACAACTGCCAGAGCGACACAAGACGTGGGACATACTCAAGTTCATTAAATGATCGTCACCGCTTCCTTGGTTGTGCATAGGTGACTTTAACAAAGTTTTACATATGGGGACATATGGGTATCTAAGAACGAAGCAATGCTCAAATTGAGGGTTTTCCGTGAGATGGTTGATGTATGCGGCCTTTCTGAACTAGATATGAAGGACGCAGCTAGACGTTTGAGAAGAAGGTGGTGGGGAGTTTCTTTCTGCAGGGTTCGACTGGACCGGGCACTCACTAATGCGGATTGACGTTCTCGTTTCCCGTTAGCGTCAGTGTCACACTTGACAGCAGTAACATACGATCACGAGCCAATCCTGTTTGCGCTGGGAATTTCTCAAGGAGCGGACGCAGGGAGGTTTCATGTTGTTGCTTCCGAGACATGAAACTAGGATATGAAATAACTCTTGTCAATGCACAGTTTTAGTTCACTGTTTCGTAGACTAGTTGTAGCATGTAATTCTTTCAAAGTGCTATGATCAAATGTGCCATGCATGTAACCATATGCTCAAATGATTTTAAGAATGTACCTGAGCACCATGAGTCGGGACAATTTTAGATAATGTACATATAATAATACTAAAATCAGCTGGCATACCTCAATTTCTCGGCTACTCAAGTCAATGCTATGTTAGTACTACTCCCTCCATCCCAAATTATAAGGCATTCCAAGAATCTTGGAGAGTCAAATGATCTCAAATTTGACCAAATTTATATGATAAGATAATAATATTTATGACATCAATTAAGTATCATTAAATTCTTCATTAATTATATTTTCATAGTATACCTATTTGATGTTATAAATTTTTGTAATTTTCTCTATAATTTTGGTCAAACTTAAGATGCTTTGACTCTCCAAGATTTTTGGAATGCCTTATAATTTGGAATGGAGGGAGTAGTATCATTCGGTCCTGCAGCACCTGCGCGTGGCACTCGCGAGTGGCTTCTCTCTGTAGCCGGAGTGGCCCTTCTATGCCTCATCGAGGCCGAGCTAGAGCTGTCGGATGTTGTGCCGCCACAGCTCGATCTACTGTAGGATGGATGGGGAAGATGGAAAAAATGAGGTGGGAGAGGCGAGGGGAGATGGCGGGAGTTTGCAACGAGCCGGGGAGCCGCTGCTCACCAGGCGCAGCAGATGGGGAGAATCGGTTTTGATGAAACGATATGGGCTCAGTGCGGGTTCCACCTTTTTTTTCCAAGACCTTGGAAATGCTGCCCAAATGTTTCATCACGATGAAACTATTACCACCTCTCTCCTAATAAATACGATGTCACGTCATCAAATTAGCTGATATATCATCTCATTTAATGCCTATAAAACTCACATGAGATTGCCATTGAGACTAGCCTTACGTGGGAGTCTTATGCTAACTTTATGTCTATGTTCAACCGGACGTGGCGGGAAGGAATTAAGGATGGAACTTTGAAGGAGATTCTTGCGGAAGTTCAAATGATTAGATATGCCGCCATTATATGTTGGCTCTCAACCTCCATAGACTTTCATGCCTACTCAACTAGTCTCACCATGTACTTGGATTGATCATAGCTGACGAGAAAGGGTGTTGCTACCTTAATTACATGCACCTAAAATTTTTTCAAACTTCAAGGAACCATATTATGAACCACATGATCGTGATGGAATGGTTGAAATGTTTCCTCAACCTCTAATTCTTAGTTCTATCGTATCCCCTATGGTGTGTTCTTGTCTCCGCCTCGTGTCGGTCTATATCCACACTATGCAGTATCTTGACCGCCATAGATCCCATCTTGCTAGTCTGGCAAACTACTACTTTTGCCATCACACTTTCCCATATAGACCTCCCCTCCTTCCTCCTACACCACCCACCAAAAAAAGGAAAAGAAAAAAGGCCTCCTCTCTAAGTTGAGACTCCAATTTACCCGTAGCCCTAGAAACCATAACCATGGAATCCTGAATTCTCAGTACTCAACAACTCCGTTGGCGGTGTTGTGTGTTCTTCCATTCCTAAAATCTCTGCGGATATTTCAACAGGCATTCGAAGAATAAGAGATATGCATGAAAAATGTTTTGTCACCAAATTTTTCTCCCAAGAAATATGTCAAATTTCTAGATTTGGTATAGAGAGTCACGCTGAACTTCTTCTCCTTCACCTAAATGGCAAGAAGATAGTAACTTAGATAAGGGTTGAATTGGGAGAAAGGAGTAAATTAGCAGTTCCCATTTGCACGGTGTCTACCTAGATTCTCGCGTTGTGCCCAGCATCGACCCGCGGTGACACTAGTTACGACACTTGCCTAAAACCCCACATCTCCAACTCCAAATTATGACACGATGAATTAACCATACGCATCTGGTGATCAATGAGACTAATTTAGAACATCATCTCAATCAGCCGCGTCGTCGACTGTGTGCAGCACAGCAGCAGCCGAGCGATAGATCGCGATCGAACGATCAAGTACACCTAGCTATAGCTACAAGCAACCAACGACAGTCGTCGTCGCTAAGATTAACATCATCCTTCGGTTGATTCCTCGGTCTCACTAGCTCTCTCCCACTGCCCTAGCTGGCTACTACCTGCAAGTTCCATTCTTGTCTGGTCTGTTCCTTGAACTGATGACGAACGACGACGAACAAACACACCATGCATGACTCATACATGCATGGATGGACATGCGTGCGGCGCGCGCGGTCATCAGCGCCGCCGCCGCAGATCGACGATGACGACGCCACTAGCTGTGGCCCTGCTGCTGCTCCTGCGGCGCCCTGGGGCGTGTGACCCAGAGCGAGCTCAGCGTGCGGAGGCGGTGGAAGTAGTCCGACACGGCCAGCAGCGACCGCGCCATCTGCCGCGTAGTCAGGATCTGGTGCAGCCGGTGCAGTGTCTGCTGCCGAAGGTTCTCAGCCTGCGTCATGCATCCATGATGTTCATCAGAATGAAGCTGATCGATAGTTAATTAACTTAAATAAAACAAACACCACACACACAACAAGGCTAGAACAAATTAAATGATTAGGGATAGATCATATATATCATTATTGTCAGTACTGTCTGACGTTTTGCCATCGTCACACACGAATCAGCCAGCACTATTTGCAGTGACCTAATTAACTAACACAGTCCACGCACGCAACTAGTATGAGGGCCAGATCATGGACATATATATATGTATATCCATTGATCAACCCTGTTTCTGGCAGCCATGGGCAGGTGAAGCCGTCCTAAAGAATGTCGGCATCAGAGGTTACCTACCCAACATGGAAAGCTGAATGAGCAAGCAAAGGGTTGCTGGCATTGTCTTATATGTATTCTCCCTATATACACACACAATGATTATATACACACACAACGATGTGTTCGATCTGTTAGCCCTGGAAATTGTACAATAATGCTGGCTCTCCAATTTTGGGATGGCGACAGTTTGGTGCTTTTTAGTAGTAATGTTATATTCACAACCTAATCCATGCGTCTGCTCTGCCGGCCTGCACCTGGCGTGCATGCTCAATATATCTAATCCACTGGTTTAGTCTGACTAAAGAACTGCACTGTCGATCTCAAATAATTAGGTAAACCATCCAAGCTATCCAATGTACCTTGCTTCAACTAACGATAGATTATGGAGTACTACTATATAAATGTTTGATCAATCTTTGTTTTAGTTGCAGCTATAACTAACCCATTACAGCGACAACGAATTAAGAAGAGTAGTGATGCTGAAGCAAGCAATGCAGGTTATATGTGAGCAACAACTGAATCGATCAGTACTTACTTGTCTGACGAAGCCCTCAAGCGTGGAGAGCTTGTTCATGGCGGCGGCCATCTGGCCCATGTAGTTGGCGACGTTGGAGGGGCAGCTGAGCGCGTCGGAGACGACGGTGTCGGACAGCGACTGGTAGAGCGCCTCCAGGCCCTGGCTCAGCGCCTCCTCCGTCTCCAGCGCCGACTGCTGCAGCCCGTACACGCCCACGATCTGCTGCTCCGTCAGGGGCTCCACGTGGCTCAACAGCATCTGTAATGATATGTACGTGCAATTTCTTTAAGCATCTAAACGGCATGCATGATATATGCAGCAGTTCATACGTGACCTGGGCCATGTATATGCACTCATCATATTATGCAGATGTGATGGAAACTATAATGTGATGGGAAAAAACATCAATATATGTGACACTAAATAAGCATAGTACAAAAACACATTTCATACTAAATTTAATGGTGTTTATTTAGTACCATAAACGTCAAAATTTTTATAAATATAGTCAAACTTATAATAGTTTGACTTAGTACTATGCCAAAATTGAATTCTTTTCAATGGGGGTGGTGGTGAGGTGGGAGTATGCTACATGGAGCACAGTCACTCCAATTTATGCTTAGGTGAATAATGTATATAAGACAAGAGAGTATTATATATGTTAGCTCGCAGGTACTTATTTATGATACCAAATAAATATAGTTGAATCAATCATTTTTGTTTAGCTCATTAGTCATAAATGTTGACAATCTTCTCAGTAAGATAGTCAAAGTTAAAATAGTTTGACTTACTCCGTCCATCCTAAAATAACTGCACAACTAATATCTCGCTTTTCATGGAATCAAAATTTTTAAATTTTGACTAAATATATACAAAAATATAAATATTTATGATCATAATAACTATCATTGGAATAATAGTTGTATATATTTTCATAACAAACATATTGGGAGATATAAATGGTGATTATATTTTCTATATGACATGAAAAGCAAGACGTGCAGTTATTTTAGGACAGAGGGAGTATATCACAGTTAGAATATTAAGTTCTTTAGACAAAAGTACGGAGTATAGAATAATATGTCACAAAGGGACGAAACAACATAAAGGAAGGGAGAAAGAGATTTTAAAATTTGTTCAATTTAGCATTGATGAGAAATTAATATGGAATCTAGAAAGTGTTTAATTTTGGAGGTGGAGGTTGGATGCAACAACATAGTAAATTAATATGGGTAAATTTATGGTAGAACATTTTTCAATGTTGGTATTTGCTATTGGACACTACTGAATGTTGTTTTTGCTTAGAAGCATTATTCAATTGTAGCAGTTTGCTTTGGCTCCGAGACACTATGGATATTAAAATAATATTTTTTAGAGTGTATAGCAGAGAGAAGTTGAAAGTGACCATATATTATGCCCTTAACTATTATACCACAACCCTTAATAGCTATAAAAAAATTCATACTTCTGCACATGAAGTTAAATGAAGATGAACTTTATATCAAAATTACAGAGCTCAATGAGATCTATAACTTTGTAGTTAACAAGTTTTTTATTTAAAATTATTTATTACATCAAAAACTCATTTTACATTCTCATATTTTTTATTCAAAATTTATTTTTTAAAGACCTCGCATGTTGATGTGGTCTATGCAAAAATTATGTAGAGGGCCTTATCAACTACAAAATTATAGATTGTATTGATAAATTTAACTTTTATATAGACCTTGTCAACATCCGAGGTTGTTCGAAAATTTTAAAATTTGAATTTCAAAATATGGGAATTTTAAAAGTTTTTTTTTGTAATTTAAACAATTTCAAATAAGAACTACAAGTGGTAGATCTTATTAAGCTCTACAATTTTAATATATTTTAGACAACTATTAAGGGTTGTTGTATAATATTAATGTGCATAATGGTCACTGTTAACTTCTCTCCTATCCACTCCTAGAAAATATTATTTTAATAGACATAATGTCTTGTCTAGGAATCAATTGTCGCATTTGAGGAGTTTTTTCTAGCAAAAAAGGTAGTGTACCATCAGCAAGAACCAACATTAAAAGATGTCTTATAGCAAATTTACCCAATTAATATATGCAGGAAGGATCACTCAACAGTCATCAATAACCAAAATTGAAATGAGGTCTGGCCTTTCTCTGAAATTAAAGCCAATCAGACCCCTAATGTGCAGTTCTACTCTCAGCAGCCATGGCCTAAAATCAGCCCCATTTCCACAAATAGGGGAAAGACAGAACGGCAGTTTCTCGTCTCCGTCTTCAATATGACCGTGGATTTCACACCTACTACTACTATATACATATAGTATATAGTACTAGATAGATCGTCCATCTCGGAGTTGCACAGCACCATGTGTGCATTGCATGCGCCGCGCGCGTATATGTCGGGACATGCCTGCACTCGATCGACAGAGATTTGACGAGGGCCCCGGGCACTTCAATGCCGCGCGCGGAGATCGCCCGGGCGCCCCGGCTCGCTGGGGAAGCTTTCATGAGCGCCGGCCGCCGGCGAGAAGGCAAGGCTGCCAGCCTGCCACTGCCATTATCGGCAGCCGTACGTACCGGAGGAGGATTTCGGCTGCCGTCACCCCGCTGCGGAAACGAGCACGCACAGGTTGCTACATCGGAGCTGAGGCATATATACCAACTCCTCTCACACGGCTTCAATGCTACCGCGGGATCAGGTTCTAGATATGTCTGGGGCATTTTTCTTATTTTCGTGCATGTTATGTGTCACAAATTCACAATATTGTGATGAAGCGACTAGTGATCTGATCTGATTTAATATGATGTTGCAGAGCTAAGGCTGTACCCTTCTGATAAGAAAATTTAGTTTTTTATACTTTTATAAATCTAAAATTTTATATTTTTCAGTAATATTCTAACAGTAGGACTGCATTTTTATTACTTTTTCCTAATGGTTAATACTTCCTTCGTCCCCAAATAAATCAATTCATAGAATCCATGCCAGTCAAACTTTTTTAAGTTTGACTAACTTTATAGAAAAGAGTAACTATATCTATGACATAAAATGAGTATCTTATGAAAATATATTTTATGATAAAAATCTAATGATATTAATTTGATACCATAAATCTTAGTGTTTTTTTCTAGAAATTTAGTTAAAGTTTAAAAAGTTTGACTTAAGACAACTTTAGAAATTGATTCTTTCAGGGACAGAGGGTATAGCTACCTCTCCTGCTCTACCACTACCGCACACAGCGCACGTTACTACATTTCAGGCCTGGTTCAATGCAAGCGTTTGTTTTCATAAAAAAAATGCAAGCGTTTGTTTTCATCAAAAAAAAATGCAAGCGTTTGAAAAAATATTTGGATTATAAACGATGTAATCCATCTGGAATGCCCATCCTCCTAGTTAGTCCAAAGTGACTATGTCAATCCCCAGTTATGACCTAACAAGGTGGATTATGAGTCTGTACATGTAGCAAGTTTCAAAAGTTCGGTGAAATTTCATGAATTTGGGTAATTTTTAGGGAGACTGAAATAAAAATCCAAAATTTTATATTACACTATGCATGTGCTTTTGTGAATATATAACTCTAGACTTATGTTTTCTGTGCTATTTAAGTTGCATATTTTTCTACTCAGATGTGTAATCATATATATTTTGTTTAGGTCTTAGAAAATCATATCTTCTGTTGAAGTCTCCTGGCTGAAAAAATTGGAATATTGAAATTGAAAACCTTCCCTGTAGCTAGTCATGTATTGCCTGAAGTTGCTATGGCAAAAATTTCAGGGTTTTACATGCATATTTCCACCCACCAGTTTCTAGAGAAACAACTTTTTTCCTCACACTCGTCTACCGACGTCGCTGTCAATCGGCATCGAGGTTCAAACACAAATCAATCACGACGGCAAACCATTGACTGTCTAGGGTTAGGGTTAAGTCGCGGGTTCGTTCCTAGCTCCCTCCCAGATGAGAAATATATGCAGCGCTAGTAAGGGAGGGATCGGAGGGAGGGACACGTGTGCAGCACCTTGATGACCTCGGAGGGGCGGAAGCCGCCGAGCCAGAGGAAGCAGCGCTCGGCGGGGCTCCTCCAGACGCCGGAGATGAGGTGGAAGACGTCTCCCTTGATGGCGCCCTCCTTGATGCCCACCATCTCGTCGTGGTGCGCCAGGCAGCTCTCCACGTACATCTGCAGCTCCGCCTCCGGCAGGTGCTGCTGCAGCGCCGCCCGCAGCTCGTACATCAGCCGGTAGTGCTCCTCCTGCCACCGCCCGTACTCCACGTCGAACATCGCCGCCTCTGGAATCCATAAATAATTAAATATACGTGGCCGACGTTAAACATTTTCGCGACCTTATCGATCGAATGCAATGCGAGGAGAGGTGGTTTGATTAGGTACCTGAGCTGAGGCCGTCGATGCCGCCGATGGGGACGCCTTTGCCGGCGACGCCTTGGTCAGCGAGGATGCCGCTGTTGGGAAAGAAAACTCCCTGCAGAATATATTTTTATGCAGAGATCAGTTAAAAATTAGCCTTCAAGAAGCTAGCCAAGGGCCGAGACATGATACAGGCACAACGTTTCAATTTTTTCCCCACTTTGTGGTTATTAGTTATAACAGTACTAAATCAATTGCATACTAATCATGTACCTGAGCTCTTGCAGTGTGCAGTTCTTGTTCGAGCTGAGCTAGCCTGATCCTGCTGGACTCGAGTTGCTGGATGTAAGCCTGACATTATAGCAAAGAGAGGTAAAATAATATAAATCTACGTTGACATTGGATGATGGGGACAAGAATTTGGACATCAATGTCATCTTTTTTTTAAAAAAAAGGAAAACAATGTTAATCCTTTGCCATTTTTATTTTTTTCTCATCCATTTTGTTCCATTCTTGGTGTAGGTCATCAGCTGTCGACTCGCTCACCTTCTTCCTTAGCCTGCTTTTCCTTGCAGCCTCCCTGTTCTGGGCCAGCCTTCTCAGTGTCTGCACGTGTCCATTACAGCGTGATGCATAAACAGCAAACCAAGTTAGTGCAAAAAAATTAAACATTGATGACTAGTAGTGTGTTCTTTCCCAGTAGTACGTAGAATCAGCAATTAAATAATACTAATCATCAATAATTGACACTTGAGAGTATCACACAATCCATTACTTTTGGGTCGCGTTCACTGGTCGATGTGCCTCTCCTGTGATCCTTCTATACATCAACAAGGAAAAAAACCGAGCAAAAATTAATAAAAACCATGGGAATTAAAACAGCTACATGTACATAGTACATACAACGAAAATGATCAAATCGACAAAAAGAAAAGGCATCAATCAATTTAGTAGCCTTGTGTACTACCAAATTGGCATTCAAATGGGGAGCACTGCACTACTAGTAGTTAATCTGGGAACCTTGTACTCCACTTGCAGCCTTGTGCTGCTAATAAAGTTCCTATGCCTTTTATCCAAAAAAAAAACACTCACCTTGGCCAGTGGCTTGACATCTTTGATCATCCCGGGTGCTGCTGGCTCAGCAGCGGCAGCGAAGGGTTGGTGCTGCAGGTGGTGGTGCTCCTGCTGGCTCCTGCTCCCCGCCAACTCCTCCATGGCCGCCTGCTGGTGCTGGTGATGGTGATGGTCCGGTGACCTAGCAGGCTGCTTGGATCCCACCGGAGCCGGGGACAGGACTAAACTAATCTCCCCCTACCAATCGCATCAGAAATTAAAATCGGCCAGTTTGTTAAACAACCAAACAAGTTGCAATCAATCATCCATGGCAGCAGCAGTTGTGCGCATCTGAAAAGACATTGAGTGCTTGAACAAATCTGAGATACATGTTTGCTGTACCTTCGGCGACGGCTCCACATGCATGGGCTGGGAAGGGAAGATGTTGAGTGTCTCTGCATCCATGAACAAGACAAGGAACAAAGGCGAAGGCCTGGTGAGATGAGTCTGTCTGTGGCTCTACTTGCTACTTTGCTAGCTAGAGAGTGGGAGGAGAGGAGAGGAGAGGAGAGGGCCATGTACTCATCAGTCACCACACACATATATATGCCTACTGAACTCTGAGGAAGAGGCTGAAACGCTCTCTGGTGTCGCATGCAGCACGCAGCAGGAGCTGCAGTCTTCAATCATGGCGGTACTGCACTACTAGCTGGGCTGGCCGGCTGGGCAGTGTAGTACTCCCTCCCTCCCAAATAATAAGATATTCCAAGAATCTTGAAGAGTCAAAGGATCTCAAGTTTGACCAAATTTATATGATAAGATAATAATATTTATTACACCAATTAAGTATCATTAGATTCTTCATTAATTATATTTTTATAGTATACCTATTTGATGTTATAAATTTTTGTAATTTTCTCTATAATTTTGGTCAAACTCAAGATGCTTTGACTTTCTAAGATTCTTGGAATGTCTTATAATTTGAAATGGAGGGAGTACTAGCCAGTACAAAGGGCAGTAGCACGAGAAAGCTGGAGATCGATACGGGACAGCAGGGATTCGCACAGGCAGCCACAGCTAAGGCGTGCCTGTACTGAAACCGAAAGATAGGTGGATAGGATCGAGTCAAACATGCATGCATGTACAGATGCTGTGCTTGGCTGCTTGCTTGCACTTGCGCTGCTGCACAGCATGCAGGAGAGAGAGGAAGAGACGAGACGAGTAGCCTGTAGCCACTGGCGTACTGGCCGACGGGGATCATCCCGTCTGCGTGTACTGCTCTGCCGCGGGCACATGCAGCTCGATCGCGGGGAAATCATTGAGCAGTCCGTTACATGTCACAGTCCGACCGGCCGGAGGTAGGGGGGAAAGAAAGAGAGAGATGGAGAAGAGAAGAGATGCATGGGAAGAGAGAGAACGGAGAACAAGCAACAAGAGAAACAAAAGGCCAAAAAGCTAGAGAGAGGGCTTAGCTTGTTGGCTTCGTGCATGGACTTTGAGCTTGCAGCATGCATGTTCTTGCCGATTCCCTGGCGCCCCTGGTCCGGTCCTCTCCAAACCGCGCTAGCTAGCTGCAGATTTGCAGCACAGCATCCTGGTCAAATGGGGAGTACCTGAGAATCTGCTGCAGGCAGCAGGCCAGCCGCCCGGCCGGCCGTCCGGCCGTATCGCCGTTCTTGATCTCACATGCCTAGCCCCGGAAAAGGATGCGCGTTTCTGCACTCTACTGCGTCTATCTGACTGCATCGATCGAGAGGACGATATCGGATCAGAGGAATCCCTGCAGCTATTGCAATCCCAGTCCCATCGTCCACTACGAAACACATATGTTTCAGGGCCTAGCTAGTATGCCATTAGTATTACCACTACTAAATTAAATGTAAATGCAGCCAAAAAATGCTAGTTGTACTAATTAAACTGCTACTGCACTAGTCTACGATCGAGTACGTTACTACTGCTGGTCAGTTGCATTTGACTTGCTGCAAAAACAAAAACACAGCTAGGCAAGCAAAAACACGGCAACTGCAGTTGAATTTCGGTCGGTCGGTCGTCAGAGAACGACGAAGTGCATGCATGCGTACACACTTACGCCTTTGCTCTTGCTGCGTGCCGCCATGGCCATGGCTGCTGCCGTGATCCAGGTACATGAACAACGCCTGGTCCAGCTCCCCCAGATGGTCATACGCCCCTGACGCCTCCTTGCCGCTCCTGCTTGTGATGAAACAGAAATACATGTATATGTAACGACACTGATGTGACACTGATATAGACGCTTTTGCACGGGATTTGAGGACTGAAACTCTATCTAAAAGGCCGGCACTACTACCATACATCATCATGAAATCATGCTGCTCTAAGCTTAGCCTATGTATGTGTGACTGGGTATGATGGCTATTTATCTCTGGTACGGTCCAACCCTCGGCCTCTGCATGCAGGATGGGAACAGGAGAATAATATGGAATCTTCTCTAGCCTGTAGCATTTATCTGGCAGCCCAGAAAAATATGGCTACCTACACATGTAGTCTCGAAATTTCATGTGTGCAAGCTATCTATAGCCTCAATGCCTCATTGAAAGAAATACAAAAGATATATAGAGGTAACAATATATCAGCTGCATGTCCTAATTAATATAAATCAATACTGTTTTTGTCCTTGTCCTCAAAACAATTACTGCCCAGCTTGGATCCTAGATCTAAAAGAAAGACTAGTTAGTGATTTCTTAATCAATTCACTGCAACTGAACTATCTGGCTCCAGTAACGAATGAAAGCACCACCAGATTTTCAAATAGATAGTTGGTTCGGTAACCATCTAACACACTTTTGTCCTCTTGGGAAGTAGGAAGGAAGAACAAGATATCGAAGAATCAAATCCGGTGTGTCATATCAAAGTCAGAAACAGTCTAACAATCACACTCAAACGTATTTTTAAGGTATAGCAAGTCAGCAGATATATGGTTTTGTTGCAGAATCAAGAACCAGACAAAATTTTTCATAAAAAGAAAAAAAGGGGAAAACTAAACAGGATCAGTGCAAAGGCAACAAGTAAATAAAAAATTCAGTGCAACTGGAAAGAGGAAAGGCGCAATAAATCAATTTTCCATATATCAGATTGCATAGGCAAAATCATCAGCATGCAAAATTCGGTGCCATATCGTCAGATCGGCACCCTACCTTCCTATCTAGATAGAGGCAGCTGCTAATGGATTTGCCAAGTAGAAAGCAGAAACCAGAAGGAAAGAGAGGAAAGCAAGCTCAGAAGAACTGAAGTCAGTGAAAGAAAGACGATCAGAGAATCAACGACCAACCAGATCGATCAAACCCACCCGGCCAAAGAAACCGATCGATCGATCGAGAATCCAAAGAACAACACCAGCAGCAGAAACAGCACAAACAGACTAACTGAATCAAAGAAACCAGCAAAGTGGAGTTAAAAAACTTTACATGAAACTCGCAGCGGCCGCATGCATGGAGGAGGAAGAGGAGGAGGACGGAGGCTGGTGGTGGTGGTGGTTCATCATCCCGAAGGAGATGTTCATCTCGTGCTGCTGCTCCTTGATGCTGCCGCCGCTCACCATGGACGGATGATGGACCGGTCGACGTATCGTCGCTGCAACTGCGGCAAGCACAGGCTGCTAGCTGCTGCGGCCGCAGGCGCACACCGACACAAGCATACACACAGGCGGTGTACTACGTGTATATATCCCCGGGCCGGCTGCAGAGGACCTAGAAATACGGTTTGACTCTAGGGACCGGGGGGAGGGCTAGCGGCCAAGCAACACCTCTATCCCTCCACACTAGCGAACCACCCCATGACCCAATCTTTCTAGGACGCTAGTCATTTGTGATGACCCTTGGACCCTAGCTATCTAATACTAACAAACCACTAACTAGTTGTTGTTGTGTTCTAGTGCTCTTCCTTTCCTTTCATTTGATCTCTCTGTCTTTCTCTCTCTCCTCCTTTCTCCCTCTCTTGTAGTAGTAGTATCAGTCTATCTCTTTCTATCAATCTAATGATATCCAAGCCCTTGCTGATGATATCTGCGGGTTCTCTCGTGCATCTGTATCTATGGGTTCCAGGGAGGGAGGTGCTGGGCCATTAATGGCGAAACAGACTTTCAGTTTGGCGCCATGCTCGCTGCATCTAATGAGGCGATGCAAACAGCCCCGGCTTTCCTCCTGTCTTCCTTGCCGTTCTTCGCTTTAGAGAGAGGGAGAGCAGGTGGAGAAGACGTTGCTGCCTTTAATTTCGTCTCTCCCTTTTGCACCGAAACCCCGCTATTTCCCTTTATTTCGTTTCCCATCCGAGCATATCGAGTGCACTCTTGTTTTTAAAAAAGGAGTCTGAATTATTGGAAATTTAGAAATACCAGAGAGCACGCAGGCCACATAACACTGTAGAGAGAGAGAGGGGGGATAACATATTAATATCCTGCAAGATATCAGGCCATTTTTAAAAAAGAAGGGGACGGTGGCAGTCTCGGAGACGGGTTTTTCACTTGGATCCAGTGGTGAAAGTCAGCCTGTGTTCTACGCAGCAAAACAGTTTTTCAGTCGGCGGTTGCGAAAAGGTGCCTGGAAAGCCAGTCAGACAAGGCACCTACTCCTAGCAACAAAAAAAGGTAGTAAGGCACGGTGAGAAGTAAACGAGCAGGACAAGGTGCTTAACTGATCGATCTCGGCAGCTTGACCGGATCGACCTGATGCATCTGCATGCCGACGAGCCACGACAAGAACCGCCCGCGCCTGGCCGGCCATGGTCCAGAACCGAGAGCCGCATGCACGCACGCGCCTCACGGCCTCAGGCAGGCAGCAGGCTGGGAGAGAGAGAGATCGGTGGGGAGTTTGTATGTGAATGCTTCTGTTGTGTGCAGCGCTGTTGCTTTGCTGCTCTCGAGGCACGCATACCGTCCCACCTCCCAAATCATCAGTCTGTGTCTGTTGAATGAACCCTCCCCCACCCACAATTTACGTCACGTGGCCCATCCTCCTCCCATTCTCCACCCCCACCGCCCCGTCGTATACGTCTTTGCTCCAGGTTCCCCCACAGATTCCCTTCCTGCCAGAGCATGGAATTGGGAACAAGTGAGCAAGGATCAGTTCAATTCCCTCAAAATTCAGGGGGAATCCTCATGGCCCAGAGTACCCTTCTCCTTCAAGTTACAACGTCTGAATCCACCGTTCATCAAGGAGAAGAAAATAAGGAGAGTAACTTTTTACAAATTATACTATCATATACTCCTACATGAACTTGGTACAAAGCAGAATGGAGCCGTGCTTAAAGTATTTCCCTGGCAAGGCATACACGGGGTGATCAGAATAACTGATGGGCGAGAAGAGGAATTCTGAAGGAATTTAATGGGCGCATGACACCTTGACATTGGCGATCTCGAGATGCCAACTCCTCTGCGACTATAACTATTCTTCGCCTGGTGTAGAGGAATTGAACCTTTCTCAGTCGGTTGAATGGTTGCTTGCTGCCCATGTCAGCTGGAGACTTGCGACAGTCCGTCAGTCAGTCCGGTGTGTGGTCACAAACAGGCTCTTCAACTTGCTGCCTGATGCCGGGGAAACAGCAAATTCGTCAGCTAGCTTTCTCGAAAATATCATTATTATTATATGAGCTACAGAACAAGCTAAGAGGACGTTGTTACCGTTGTGTTCGCAGTGTTTTTTTGGTGCCGGAAAGAGTTCTCAAAAAGTTTGCAGCCTGTGTAATCATAGTTACAAAGGATCAAAGACTGAAATCCAGGTCTTGTAACATGCTCGTTGCTGGTGCAGAACTTGTAATTGTAACAGTTCAGACTGAGAATTAACTGGTTCAGTAAACAGTTACTAAAAAAAACCTGGTTCAGTGAAACACGGAGCAGTTACAGAGAAGCATTGAAGCCTTAGTCTGACCAGTATTCAAACCGAGGTTCCTTCTTTTGCTATGTAAAGGATTAAAAAATAGGTAGTTGAATGTGTCCCAAAAGGTACACTAGCAATATTCATCTATAAAGAAATATATATACAAGAGTTTCTGCGATTACCAAGAAATGTTGTCACTGGAGGTGAAAAAGGTTCCAGACTTCCAGTGCTCTGGGTTTTCATGCATCCTTGGGTCAACTTGTTTTCTGCAAGAAACAAAACATAGCATGCATGTAACGACGGCTGTCGACGCAAGCCAGTGCAGTACAAAAAATTTCCCAGTAAAAGTCAAACGGGTGCCTGACATCCCGTTTCACAGGTAGATATTCTGCTCGCCAGAGCTCTTTTTCTGGTCCAGTCTTTCTGAATTCTGAATCCCTGACGATGATTTCTTGAGATGCTCCAGGCCTGCCACGCATGTGACAGACTTGCTGCAAAGGGATTATGATTAGAGGACCCCACAATATTGGCTCCTGCCAAATTGTGCACAAGGAGGCAACCCGCAGTCCAACAACACCCATGCCAAGAGATATGAATCTTGTATCTTTCACACAAACTAACATAGCAAAAAGAACAAAAGCTAAAAACACCCAAATCAGACTGATTCCGGTTTCCATATCACAAATTACCAACAGCAGTAACACAGAGGGAGACAAACCAGGCTCAATGGTACAAGTAAACACCAAATGCATGAGCAGACTCGAAGCTGCTGAATCTAACACTTCACTTACAAATTTATACACTGTGGAAAAGTATATTGTTTGCCTCCCATAAGTACAGAAAATATCTCATCAGCCATCACAGTGACTGCTCCAACATGGCCAAGGGTAATTTTTCCTTTGACCTTCCATGAAAGCAAGCAGAATCGTCTAAAAAGAGTAACAATCAGAGTCATGGGCTCATGGCATCGCTTGATCTCTATTTTTATGATTGAACAACAACAAAGCCATGTCAGCTTAGTCACTGGATGTAGAGACCACAACAATCAGGGTATTTAGAAAAAATAAAAATGGCCGGTTATCAGAAGAGAGTTTAAGAGTTTACACTCAACTGATGATGATGGTAAAGGTTTAGTAGTAAACCAAGCAATATATTTCTTGTTTACTTGAAAATAGATCACAGTTGAAGGTCACCATTTGTCCTGGCATTTCTTTACAAAAATATTAATCTGATCATTTCGACTTCAAACACCTACTCCCAACTTTACTTTGTCCTACTGTCGCAATCAAAGTTGTTAAATGCTATCTGCTTATGTTTGGACTAATGTAATATCAAAACTGAAGAAACATCTACTTGGTCCAATCCATTGGTTACAGTTGGATTAGGTGTCTGCACCCAAAAAGCCAAAGACTTGGTGAAAAGGTAAAATATACTGCTTCAAGTTTGATATGTACCCATTTAATTGGGACCATACGACCGTAGCGGAAAAATGCTAGAATAACCAAACTGAAATCCAGGTCTATTGTGCCCATTTTAGCCCTACAATTTAAGAAGTTATTGATGATGTGTTTCCACAAGTGTGTTATCCATAACTAATGCAATAATGATAGCACCTGTTGATCAGTTTAGTTATTGATGATGTGTTTCCACGAGTGTGTTGTCTACTGTTTCTACAATGTATAAACTATTATCAGACAAAAACGGCATACATCTTAGTTCCGCAACTGTTGATCAGTTTAGTTACCAGGCTTTTCAACAGTCATGAATTTGACATTACACCTGGAGCTTCCATAGACAATAACATGTTAGCACATGTTTGTGAAATGTACATTGATCTGCAGGAGAGGACATGACAAAAAGTTACGGAGGGTAAACAAACAAAATAACAAAACTAAGTGAATGTAACTCTACTTTAAAGTAGAACAGATAAGCAGAACAGATAAGCATCATCTCTGTCAGCGAGACCAGTGGCCAGGAAACTTACAGATAAGCCTCAGAGGAGACACCAAAGCGCTGAAGAACGCTTATACAGTTATACTTACATGTTACATCACTCAGGGAAGCCAGGATGCATGGTTTTCATTAAGTAAAAAGCCACTGGAACTTTTATCTTTCTTTTTGCATTTCTTGGAGACTATATTTATGTAAAATTGAGACAAGTCATGAATAATCGAACACACCGCCCATACAAATTAGTGGGATGATGTGGCGAGGTCGGCAAGGTGTGCACAAGGGAGATCACAGCAGTAGATGGGATTGAGGAAGAGACAGGAGAGGGTAGCGTGGCAATGACCGGTTGTCCTCCACAGTGGCTGCTGGCTGGACTGAAGAGGATTCCTGATGGGAGAGTCTTATTCTTCTTCGATGATTCTCCTAATACAAACTATTAGCCTTTATAATCCAGGCCTTCCACAAATATCTCAACTCATCAAAACAGATCTCATCTTTCCTAACCTCTCCCTAGATTATGTGGAGGACTCCTGTTGTCTCTTTGCGCCTGTAGGTCCGGCCCACAAAGGAGTCCACAACAGGTATGATGTCATGCTAATCAACATCACAAGACAATTCACATCCTGAATGTCATGCAAATAGAAGGTTATTCACCATTTACATTTTGACATGAGATAAATTAACTGGCTAGTCAACAAAAACATATATAAGCAAAGCTGATAACGATGTACCCTCCATTTCTTTTATATGGCACAAATGTATTTAAAGATTAAAACCTCATAATTTCCAACGATCAATTAGTTGTTATACAAAAGCGACATCATTGGATTTGTAAATGAAAGTATGATCTTATTGTTATAATTTTGTTGCTACAAGCATAAGAGAAATCATGGGTCAAATTCTAATTTTGGAGACCATAATGGGGGGAGTAACATGAGCCTCAGTTTAGGGCCACCTGCTCAAGATGGATGATCTCTTGTCTTAAATCTAAACCAGCTAATTAGCTCTCTGATCCAAGAGCTTAGCTGGAGATTTTAGGATAAAAAAGAAGAACTTCAAATTCTGGTGTGGAAGTGTCTCACATTGAGAAAAAAAATGTGACATTTCATATTCTTAGGGCTTCTGAGTGTGAGATAGTCTGCATGCACATCATTTGAACGAGAAACAGTAGGTATGGGTCCTTTTTTTAATTTTGTCGAATACACATGAGAGCTGCATATCTTTGCATTAAGAAGAGAAAACATATTTACAAAAAAGTCCAACACTACTAGTTCAGGAACACATGAGCAGATGAGTATACATGGCAGCAGCCATAAGCTGCTCCAAGCACCTAGCTCCAGCCATGCACTAGCAGTATTCTTCCTCCCAAATTCATCTAAGGACAAGCTGGACACTTAGTGCAGCACCCTTAAAAACAGTCATTCTGATGCTTCCATAACATCCAGGCCCCTAAAGTCATCAGCAAGTTGAGATCCCGTTTCCAGTTTCCTATGATCAAACTGGTTCTCAGCCACCAATCACAAAACACATTATCCTTTCCTTGTGATTGGGTCCTAGATTGGCGAATTCAGCAGACAACATATTTTGAGCGCTTGCATAGTAGCAAAATCTTCCAAAAAGATTAGCCAAAAAGAAAAAAAAGTGTGAACTATATGCAGTTTGTCACAAAAGATTATAAGAGAAAGAAGGCGCCTAGAGACAGAGCATAAGCTTATGGGAGTAAGAGGCCTAAAACCACACTTTTGAGTGTCCAATAGCAAAATTTCCCCAAAAGATTCGACAGATAGAGACCAAAAAAAAAAGGTGAACTACATGTTTGTCACAAAAGAAATTTTACAGGACGAAAGAAACGCCTAGAGGCAGAACATAAGCCTAAGAGAGTAAGAGGCCTAACTTTTGTACTGAAAATCATAAATCTACAAACACTGTTTCGAAGACTTCTAGTACAATGGATAGATCCCTAATAGAAGAAACACAATATCTAAATTCTTATTTAAATATGGATATGTTATTGTATCAACTTTGAAGAACCACCATCATGGCAAGCAACTTTTCGCAGGCACTGAATTTGTACCAACAGTCAC
This sequence comes from Saccharum hybrid cultivar R570, assembly GCA_038087645.1. Classification (NCBI taxonomy): domain Eukaryota; kingdom Viridiplantae; phylum Streptophyta; class Magnoliopsida; order Poales; family Poaceae; genus Saccharum; species Saccharum hybrid cultivar. The sequence continues at coordinate 24,472,145 of JAQSUU010000402.1, read as the reverse complement.
AACAAATGGTCGGCAAAACAGCCTACCGTACATATCTTCAGGGTTATCTCAGCCATGATGCAGATTTGACATTGACAGTGCTAAATAACACAAGAGAACAGTATAGGTTAGTAGCCTAGTGTCACTTGCAGTTTAGTTATAACAACTTATTGCTACTACTTTGGGACAAATCTGAACTTTAATGCGCAAAGATGGTTATCTCAATTTTTATATATTTTTAATAGTGTAATAACAACAATTCTGCTGCGCAACTACAATCAGCAGATGAAGCTAGCTGTAGACTTTGTTATGCAACAACAGCATTTCTGAGCGGACATTAAAATCAAACACAAACACAACAGAGAGGATGGCAAAAGCAATTTTTTCATTTCTTTATTTCATATACAGTGTTGGGTTCCCGATGTTTTTGTAGATGGCAAAAGCCATAGAGAAAGATAGGATGACAAAGAGGAAAACAATCATATCTCGAGGATTCTAAAATTAAAAAAAATCTAGTCCTTTCTTCAACAGATATTATCTCCAGAAAGATATCATATTTAAGTGAGGCCATGTTCACCTTCCACATGTACAATTGTGTCACTGTATGATACATTATTGCCAAAGTATGCAAGTCATCACTCAGCATACAACAGATGGTTTGGTCTCAAATAACAAGACCGGCAACAAAATGAGAAGTTTAGCCTTCCATACTCAAGTTAGGATGATGATTCCGGCAAAGACTAAATGGATGAAAAAACAAATGCTAGCAATCTCATCCTGACCTGAAAACAAAATGAAAAAAGAACTAAATTACCATAGAGAAAGAAGCAGCAAATAAAAGGATATGTAATGGAATTACCTAATGTTATGTCCCCAAGTATTCCATTAAATCATCATCATGCAGCAAGTCATCAATATCTGGGATTGGACTACTGATACTAATATAGTCTAAAGGCAATCCCTCAAAGGAACTGCCAACAAACTTATCTTGTTCACCATAGAAAGGAAAATCTATGAGCTGCTGCATATCTCCAGGAACAGAAGTTGAATTTCCACCACCTAGTATATGATCACTGTAAGGAATGCTATCAGTAGGTGCCCTGATACCCATGGGAACCACATGATGATCCATCATGGAAAGTGGTAGTGATTGTTTCGGAGGTAAGTTCTGATAACTGCTGGGCAGATTATTTAAACCAGGATGAGCATCTACTGGAAAACTATTTTCAGATCTCGTCCTTGTGCTGTCATTATTTTGATAAGGTAAAGGCTGGTCACCCATATATATGCTTATAGGAGTAGGGTTTGCAGTTGGGGCACTATTGAAGTTATTAACCTCAGCACTAGGAAGATGGACCTGTACTTGAGCATCTCCTCTGTGTTGTAAAGCTTCAGTTGTGGTGCCCCCATGGTCAAAGATGACAATCTGGTTAGACATGCCTTGGATTTCTATTTGATCCAGTCTATTCATATCAGGAATCAGATTTCTTGAGTTTTCTGGTGCATCAACAACTCTACGTGCATCTGGCTCGGTAACAGTGGAGCTGTGGCGTGCTTTTTTTCTCTTTGGTGGTTCTTTTGCCTTACCAGGAACGATCTGATTAGGGTGTTTACTGTGAGCCCTTTCCCTTCCTCTTTTTGGGACATGCTCGACAGCAGATTGTGCTACTGGAGACAGATCTTGTTCTTCATCTTTAGATGATGTAGAAACAGGAGCATCCTCAAAACCATACACATCATACTCATTACTGCTGCTATTTGTGTCCCCATTTCTGTCCACTGGCATACTGCTCTGAGTAATCTCCAATACACCATTGTCGGTTCTGTGAACAAGGCTTTCTTCTCTCTGTAGAACTCCCAGCCAAATCAGGCTTTCTTTTGCAGTCATTTTATCCTGCAAACATTTTGATTTCCGTACATGATTTCTTATCTTATCAAAGTTGGGAGACATGTGCTTGATCACACCTGTAAGCACACCAGCCTTCCAGACCTTCTTAAGATCATGTGGTTTCTTGTAAGGAGGAATTTGGCCGCTTGGAAGGCCCAGGGCAATCCACCATTCCTCCTTCCCTGAAGGCCACCAAGGGGGCGGAACACCCTTCTCCAATGGGTACTTGCGCTGCGGTGGATCACAATGCTGCATCAATGAGGAAAGCAGTGAACCAAGAGTGGCATCTTGGAGATCCATCAAGCTGTGCTGGTTCTTAGTTCCACCACTCTGGGCATTAGCAGATACTAAGTTATCAGACTCGTATTTCTCAATTGCCGCAGGCCCATTCTTATCAAACTTCACCTTCTCCTTCCACCAAGCTCTGATATTATCAGAAGCACCACTGACAGGCTTCCCCTTGTCTGGGATGATCCCATACACGAACCCACGCGCATTGCACACCTGCATCAGCTTGAGCATGTACTTGAGGATCCCGTCATGCGCCCTTGACATCTTCTTGCGCATGGCCTGGTCGGATATCGGCTTGGGCCTCAACTTCTCCAGCTCTGCCTGCTGCAGGGCAAGCTTCTGCTGCCGCTCCTTGATCCTCCTCAGCCTGACTCTGTCCTTCCACATTCGCCGCGCCAGGTCCTCGGGCTCAATCTCCTCGTCACTGACATCATTCTCAGTGAGGTTCTGGATGCCCTCGACCTCAAAGTCCGACGAGTCACCCAGCTCCGTCTCAAGCATGGCAAGTTGATCCATAAGAACTGCCACTTTGGTAACCCGATTAAATTCAAACCTAGTCAACCTCCTGTGGCTAGCTGCGCTGCCCCATCCAGCAAAGGATCACAGCAACCTGTCCACACGAAATTGGGCCCTACAGTATCAATCAACACCCAAAAAAAATGTATAGTCAGTACGCGGAAAAAAGAAACTGATGGAAATGGCAAAACACGCAATTCTATCCTCCCCGCTACTCGCTTGCTAATTCTGTACCCCAAACAGGAATCCGTACCTCCCACGTTGACCCCACCCTCGCGATTGAGGTGTCAAAACTAATCCGTATCAGACAACAGCCCTAAAACGGCAACGGGTGGGACGATCAAGCGAAAAATCCATCCCCCTATCCCCGTTAATCCGCGAGCCGCACGGAGTAAGAACCCTAATCAGAGCAGCAATCGCCAACCAGAGGGGTGTCAGTGTGTTCGTACCTGGCAGCGAACCGGAAAGCCAGGCGGGGGCGATGGACGATAATTTCTCGTCGAATGGACGCTCAAACGAGAGATTTGCTGGGTTGATGGAGGAGAAGATTCGCTTCTCTTCTGGTTATTTATTATTTGAGATTTGGAAATCGGAAGTGAAAAAAAGAGAGAAGGAAGCAGGACGGAAGGGAGAAACGGGGCAAGCAGGAACGGGCGAAAGCACACACGAGGCCTCCGTTGGGTATTTCGGTGGATCCTCTGCTCCGTTCGATCGTGTTGGACGCATTGTGGTGTGGGAGAGCTGCTGAACCTGAACGTGTTGGCCGCAACCCTAGCCCTGGCTCTCAGGAGTCAAAACTAGCGATTCTTTTTTAAATGAGGCAAACCTAAAACTAGCGAATTACCAAACGAAATTTACCCTAAAATAGAATCGAAAGGTACTGATTTTAACATGCCTATTTAGTACATCCAAACAAGTGTTTTAGTTTTTCTTTTTCGGTATATAATTTTTGCTATGTACTCACCGTCTTAAGAAAATGAAGCCTCTCAAAAAATCAAACAATTCTAAATTTAATAATTAAATATATACAAAAAAAGTATTATTCTCTCCATTCGATATTATAAGATATTTTTATCATTTCTAGATACATAGTTTTTACTATGCATTTAGATATACACTATAATGCATAATAAAAACAATGATTAAAAAAGCTAAAAACGACATATTTGAAATGGAGAGAGCAATATTTATGATGTATAACAAATATTACTTAGATTAATCATGTAATATATTTTATATGATAAACTTGTTTACAGATATAAATAATGATACGATTTTCTATAAACTTAGTCATATTTATGATTGATTAACTCATTGGAGATATTTTCGTTCACTTCTGGGATGGCATCAAGTATATCTAGACATGATATATATATTTAGAATGAAAGTATTACTAATATAAAGTCAAACGCTTATATTTTCCCATCAGGCCAAGTCCACAGTAATATTTAACTATCAAATGCTAGCGTTTGTATATATTTAATGGTATATACTCCGTAGGTGTTTTTTTCTTTGATTTTGATAAGAGAGATTGTTGCTACGCTTGATATACCATTTTTTTCTTAAAAAAAAGGGACACTCGCAGGTCGCAGCGCGCAAAGACTTACAGAAAAAATTAAGGAACAAAGAAAGAGACAAAGAAAAGTTTTATCTTCCTTCGTTATCATTACAGGACGTCAGGCCCTTCTGCACTATTCTACTAGTCTACTAGTATCAGACTATCAGTCGATCTCTATCACCGTTGTTCAGATTCAGATAAGGCCGCACCCGGCACCATGACCCGTCGTCGTGGCTCGTGGTCGTGGAGCATCCAGCATCGGCATCAGATGATCGGTCAGTCTAGGAGAGCATCTCTCTCGGCAGGGCCACAGCAAGTGCACCCTCCACCCCCTCCGCGCAGACGGATCCGGTTCCCCTGTCAGCAATGATGCATCGATGTCTAGTAGTAGGAGCATCTCTATCATCGTCCTCCCAAAGTGCGCCGAGCTTTTTCCCGTTTCTGCCCGCAGCCCGCGGCGCCTACAGCCTACAGCCTACTATATCCGGCTACGCCCGTGCGTCCCACTGCTCTGCTCAACAGGCCACTGAACTTCGGCGCTGCCTCTTGTCAAAAAAAAAAAAAAAACTTGGCGCTGCCGCGACATGCCCGCTTTTTGTTCGTACGCAGCGGCACGACGGCGCAAGTGACCCGTCCATGCCGCCTGCCGCTTGGGAGTTGGGATTATGCGATGCGAGCAGGGGCCTTCTACTAGCAGTACTAGTATTTGTGGCCTGCCGATGCCGGAGACCAGGTTGCATCCAATAATCAGCAGCTCGGGTCTTCGGAGCAGTAAGAGATTCTTTTTTTTTTCTTTGCGCGAGGAAGCGGAAAAGACAAGACCCTCTCTCGCAGAAAGCCAGGTCGATGGTTTTTGCGGCTGATAAATCGGCTGATACCGTTTATTTTGTTGTGAGAGAAAAACTGACTGTTTTCTTCTCTATATTGAGCTAGGAAAAGTTTGCTTCAGCACATATTGCCGGCTCTAACGTTAATTCTGTTTCGAGAAAATTAGCTAGTTGTCATTTTAAAGAGCAGGTTTCACAACTTTACCATTCTAAACAATAAGTTCGCAAAATTATTATCATGCAAACAGGATGCCTACAATTTCAGAAAGCATTTTTTAGACAGCTATTGACTATCAACGAAAATATATGCAAACCTTGATTCTTTTGCCATAATCTCTATTTGGCTCTTTTTTATGTGTTTCTCCTAATCTCTGCCACGTGAAACACCTTTGTGTGGCAAAAAAAAACGAATCAGTGTACACATCTTCTCTATGGTAATTTTTGCGATGTCGTTGGAATGATAAAGTTGCGAAACCCACTTTTAGAATGGTAAATACTACTTAAATAGCTAATTTTCTCATCAGTCCTTCCTCTTCATCCGCACACCAACCGTGCTCTCGCACCAGCGACTGCCGCTCCCGCACCAGGCACCACTCCTCCGCTCCCACCCCTGCCTTGCTACCACACGCCGAGCTAGAGCGCGCCTGTTTCATGCTAGTATTTGATGCCTTAGTAAGATACTTCCTCCATCTCAAATTATATGTCATTCTAACTTTCTTGCAGCATTAAAATGTCTTATGTTTGACCAAATTTCTATAGTAAAATAATAACATTTATTATGTCAAATAAGTATCATTAGATTCTTCATTAATTATGTTTTCATATCTCTTTATAAGTCTCTCTATAATTTTGATCAAAGACACCACTCCCGCACCAGGCACCGCTCCTTCGCCCCCATCCCTGCCTTGCTGCCACACGCCGAGCTAGAGTGCGCCTGTTTCATGTCAGTATTCTGATGTCTTAGTAAGATACTTCCTCCATTTTAAATTATAAGTCATTCTAACTTTCTTGCAGAGTTAAAGCGTCTTATGTTTGATCAAATTTCTATAATAAAAATAACATTATTATATCAAATAAGTATCATTAGATTCTTCATTAACTATATTTTCATAGATTTTTGTATTTTTTTCTATTATTTTGATCAAATTTGATATGTTTTTACTCTAAAAAAATTAGAATGGCTTATAATTTAGAATGGTGAGAGTATTAATTTAAGGCTCAATTGAGCAGCCCGATCCAGCCGCGAAGAGCCAATACAGATGCAGTATGCAGCCGTGTAAGACTGTCCGCACTCATTGACCTCTATATTCATCCCCTAAAAGGCCTAGTCATCAAGATTCTCTCCTCTATATCTAATTTTCCCGCATCCATTCATACTCTATATACTTCCTCTATCCCAACAACCTCCTTTTTTTCTCTCCCACCCCATCCTTCACCCCATTTTCTCTCTCCCCACCCACATTTACCCATCCTCTTCTCCAGACCAGGAGCTCGAGCATGACCGGCACCATGCCCGGCGCCGCGGCCCCCTCCCTCGCCCCCGCCACCGACCGCGCGGCCCGCGGCCGCGCCACCACCATAAGGCGCAACCCCACCGCTGTCCCGCCGGAGAGGAGGCGCGCGAGGTGCGGAGGAGCTCGCGGGGCGGGCGGCCATGGGCGAGCAGGGCCATCTCCTCGCGAGGAAGGAGACCGCCATCTCCTGCTCCCTTCGCGTGGGCGAGCAGGGCCGCAGCAGCACGCCGGCCGGCGCGGACCGGCGCGGCGGCCTCCTCGATCCGGCGCGGACCGGCGCGGCTTCCTCCCCCACTCCCGGCGAAACCCGCGAAGGAGAGCTCCCCACCGTGGTCGCGCGGGCTGGGGTGTGGGCGCCATCGCGGGCTCCTCTGCTCCCCTGCGCCCTCCGGGCGCCGAGCTCCTCTGCTCCCCGAGCGGTGAGCGCAGCGCAGCCCTCCTCTCCGGTCTCCCTCTCTGAGCGGACGGCGAGCGCGGCGAACGGCCGACGCGGCGAGGGCAGGCGACGGGCGGGCCCCGCGCCACAGAGGCATGTAGCGGAGGCTCGCTATCCCGCTGGGAATAGCGGAAGCGCTCTCTTCCCGGACGCGATGGAGTACCCCGGTGCAGCTCATTTTTACGCTAAAGCACACGCTACGACGGATACCGGAAGCATTTGGAGTACCCAATGCAGACAGTCTAACTGCAAGGTTCTCTGAATGGGCAGGTTCATTGAATTTTATTTTTTTTAGCCTAGGTTCATTGAACTGGACCTCCTGTCAACGCCCAAAGTACCGTGCACCCAAAAACAAAGGACGAATGGTGTGCGACTGTTGCGTTGCTTATACGTGGAAGTAGTTCTGGTGCTGGCCCAGCCCAACTCGACATAAAGGTAACTGTTGAGAAACAATAGCCCTAATATTATTGTAAGCTCATACCAAATATACCCTTGAAGAGTTAAGACTATATAAAGGAATCTGTACCGATCTATAATAAAAGAAGAGATACGAGTTTCACGGTATACCTGCGTCTCCTGTGTGTTCTTGTGTATTGTTTTTGGGATTAGGCAAGGGAGACGAAATCAATCTACAACTTCTACACGTTTTTTTCTTGAGACCAGGAACAGAACACGGATCTGACAATCCGTGGATAGGCCGATTTTTAACACGTTATCAGCAGCTCTTCCAACTGGGTGAGTCGTTCCATGATATGTTTGCCATCAAATCAATCTCTATTTTGGTTTTGCTAATAATAGATTGATTTTTTTTCTCTCGATATGACCATCTCGGCAACACGTGAGCCATGGAGGTGCTCATGGCCGTCGTCAGTCATCCCCGCCGCCGGGAGCCAGAGCGAGCCGCCGTGATCCGTGGACCCGATCTGCTGGCATCCTGACGCAATCTATTGCATGGCATCCGTTGATGCTTTCCATTAGAGCCTCAATCCACCACAAGAGAATCGATGCAATCAGTTGCATGGCGTGAGATTAACCACCGCATCTGAGCTCGCAATTTGCGTGGCTGCGCCCTTGTGCTTAGATGCGCCACTAAACCCATCATGAGATGCATGGCCGATTGCCATCCCATGTTTGATGCGCCAGCATCATTCAACACCGAGCAAGCAACGTCAAAGGACGGGCAATTGTTTCTCTGGGCATGTCGACGACTAGGCAGGTCATGGCCTAGCCTATATGCCCTACGCGGCACGAATTTTTCCACAACAATGATTGTGCAACGGTTTATCTTTGAATATCTTTGTTATTACTGTTCTACTAAATTTATATTATAAATCCGGTAGATTTTAATATTTCTAGTAGATCTTCTGAAGCACACAGACTAGTAGATTATTTCCATATAACACCCAAAGTGTTCTACTAGTATTTCTCTGGTACGTTTCACGGACCACGGCTAATGATGCCCACATACTAGCTTGTAAATCTTTGCATGTTATTAGTTTTCGTGAATGAACAGTGCTGTCATGCTTTTCTAGTCTAGTTCAGCTAGATCAATCCTGAAGATTACTTTTATATGCTAATAGATTTTTTTTGCCATGACCAAACACATGCTGATGTATTGTTTGACATGCCCGATTGAATTCTAGATAGAGTTTTTTTATCGGCATAGCCCCCACCAGGCTTAGAAGGCATATTGGCCCCACTATTGCTATGTTTAAACCACACCGCTTGAAGTCGGATACAACATGTGTGACGCCCGAAGTTGTCGCCATGCACTGCTCACCATCAAAAGTCGAAGCAAGAGTAGTCAAAGATGTGCCGATATAAAAACACCTTGGTGCTTTTGTGCCACCACATCTATGATTTTTTAGGTGTCTGAAAAGCCCTGAAGGTTTATGTATTTTTATGGCAATATCTTGCACATGAGCTTAGTGTATGGTGTGTGTGTGTATATATATATTGCTATTAAAAAAACTTGAAGTTAATGATAATAGCATGATTTTTTTTTGCAATGGTATATTATGCGGATATTTTATGATCTTCCATATGTTTTGGATAAGATGGTTTAGAACCCCATGGAAGTTTTATATTGGCTTTATGTTTTCCTTGCATTGTTTGTATGTGAATATTATATGGGATTATAATCCTGAAGTATTACCAAGGCCAATATAAATAACCTGGAAAAACACATATGCTTGGAAAACTCTGGGAAATAAATGAAATATGTATAGCTACATAAGACCATTTTTTCTTACTCTAGCGCTCTCTTTTAATGCTTTGGTTTATTTACCAGAAGTAACCTGAAGAAAAACCATTGCATGAGACTTGTTGGTATATCACACAAATAAATTTGGGATTCTTTTATATAAAAAAAGAGAACTAATACCTCGCCTAGGCATATTTGCCAAACGTGACCTGAAGTCAACATGTTGCCCTTGTCTCTCTGCTGCGGAATAAGCATGAGATGCCATCATAATTGAGGTTTGTTTCAAAGCAATGTTATGTGACTTTAAACTAATATATCCCCCAGGCAACAAGAAGTTGCTACAAAAGTACCGAAGGAATTAATATTCTGAGTTTTTTTCCCTAATCAGTGCGAAAGCACAATACTTCTTCCTGATGAAGAAAATTGCATGTCCTTCCTTGGACTAATAAAGCCCTGAAGTGCATATCAAATCTCAGAATAATTAGAGGTACCCACAGTCGCTGAAATGACAGTGGGCATTATCTTGGGAAACTGTTGTATAGTCTACAAGTACAGTAAAACGAATTATATGGTGGAGTGACTTCTCTACGCGATAATATGCTAGCTAGTAGTCCCGTTCATGGCACACCTCAAATAATTTATTAAGCTCTACGTGTCATCTGCCAGAAGATGGAAAGCAGGCAACAAGTATGAATCTCACATCACAATAAAGTTGGAAGCTAATTTTTGAATATTAATTAATTATCGGTTATAGCAGTCATCCTAGGCTCTGGAAGGCCATATGGATCTTGACAACTGCATATGTTTCTTAGATGTACCTTTTACCAATAAAAAGTTGTGCTATTAGTTAAGATTTTATCCCAGAAGGATATTGGTCACTATTGCTTTTGCGAAGCAGCTGTTTTTTTCTTAAGTCAATGACGTTGCATTAAAATAATATTTCCTAGATAAATAAAAATCCTTGGCTTCTCTTCATGCTGAATAATGAATTGATCCAAGTCATGTTTTATATAGAACATGGAATATGTTGCAATAAATATAATGACTCAATTTTTTCAATGTGGTATGAATAATTGGGTCAAATTTGGGCAATAAACAAAAAGAGCTAGACTATAAAATAACTCTGCATCCGAAATTTATGCTTAGCAACCATGACTAATTGCCATATTCTTCTTGTATCATACTTATGCACACCAAGTTTAACGCGCCTGAAAGCGCAATGCCGTTATTAGTTATCTTTTCTCATACATAGACCTAGAAGGTCAATATAGGTAATGGACAGATTGATTGTCAATTATACAACAATTGGTGAGCATTAGCCCCTGAAGGATTGTTATGGCTAAATTGTGGGTTACGTCAGTAACTATAGGTGTTAAGTCCAGAAGACTGCATATGTATTTGTTGAAACCAAGAACTTGCAGAGCAATAATTTATAATTCACCAGGAGTTATGGACTCAACAAGAAGTTGAGGATATATATACCCCTCCTGTAGAAGGAAATATACGCAGTATTCATGCAACTGCATTATGAAGTCCAAGCTCACTGCATATAATAATAGACCCCCTAATAAAGTGCGTAATATTTTCCTAAATAAACCACCACTAAAGCATACATATACACCACTAGAAGTTGGTGAATGGAGAATTTTAGTATGCTATTAAATATCCCAGCATTAGGGGGAGATGAAAGCCCATATTGTGAAATGCCTTGATATTTTTTTAGAAGAAAGAAAATGCCTTGATATTTATGAATCAAAACGCACAAATCCAAACTAAACTAGTTGTTTAGTTACACTCCTCTATTCTATAGTATGGAGTTATGCCAGATAGCTATTTGTATTGATGAGGAGCAACTAGATTGGTTAAAATATAAATGAATGCTTCTACCCGAAGTAGACGTAGATATACTCGGGATTAATTTTATATCCATTTGACATTGGCATTTTGATCAAATCATGTGGGGACGCCTGCAAGTAAGATCTAGTGGCCTAAGTCACAAGCATATGCTCATGAAGCAAACTCACATTATGTGTGATAAAACTCCTCTCCTACTCTTGTAGAGAAATCACCCTGCTGGTGAGTTACCTCACGACGAGGTTCATCCTGAAGATGAAAATCCTAGCAATGCGCGCGTCTTATAAAGCTAGGAAAACGGAACAATAATGGATCTATCATTTTGGGAAATAACGAAGATCATTATTAAGATGTTTAAAGTCGGAAAATATATGTCGACATTTGTTTGCCTCTATAATTGCTAAATTAGTCTCTTCGGGAGAACCCGGATCCGGAACAAAGTCCATGGCAAGAGTGCTTGAAGCTCTCATATCGGATCAAATGAAACATGCAATTGAGGTTGAACCAAAAATCGCTAAGTGAATATCTTAAACCTGATGTTCGGATAATTATGGGTCATCGTTGAATAATGGGTGGTGAAAAGCGATGGTTCAAAAGGTCCTAATAGAGACCAGTTCCGACATAATTTTTACAAAAATATGTTCCACTATATAATAAATCTGGCTAATGGCATGAATTAAAATATGCAGTTATGGGATTCTGAAAATCCATGATGAGCAATATTAAAATCTCATACCAATATTGTCTTTATGTGAAATGATCTCCCTATAAGGACAATAACTCCATGAAGGATTTTCCTTGAAGTAATGCATGGTTATAAGTCTGAATGCACCAAAGTAAATGAATTCCTTGAAAGGAATAAAGGCCCATATAAGATCCGAGAAGTAAGAATGAAAAGAGGAACTGAAAAGAACAAAGGTATACCATATAAGCACATGAGCTTTTACTATGAGTGTATATATACTTGTGATATAATGCGTTCTCCACCTGAAGATTTGGAGTTGAAGTATCATCTGAAAAAATGATATATGTGGTGTTACTAGTAATACTTTCTCCGTTACGCTAGAAATACAGACTTGTGATGCCTTACTATGTATTAAAGATTAAAGATTCTTGAAGAATCCATAGTCAATCCTAGAAGGAGGCACGACTATTATGAATCATGAAAATTATAATGATATAAGAATAATGATTATTAATCACATCTGGAAGATATGTGTCATTGCTACTTTAAGTTGCACAAACATGCATCCTGATATATGCATGCTAGAATATAATATTTTCTATCTTAATGTTCTTGAAGAATAGCGAGACAAATGTCATGAAGACTGAATATTGTGGAAATCTTGTAATATCACTGGCACTATCCATATTTATATTTATTTCCAAATAATGGTTAGTGTCATGGGAATGAATTACTTCAACAGATGTCGTCATCAGGGGGAGTATTTATGAGATATTGATTATCATTCACGAGACTCTAAAAGTCTCAAACACTGTTGAAGGCTTTGTCATGACACCATTTATGAAAGTGGGTTTATTGTTTATGTACACTTCATATTTTTACCTCACGAGTTCCAGGAGTAAGATGAGGCTAAAATTATGAAATGATCATTGTAATGTATGCGATATATTTGTTAAGTCTCTGTGTGCACATGCTTCCTGTAGAAAGCGTTCTTGGCATAGCAGGACAGTTACAAGGACCAGGGGAGAATTTCCCTAGAATATTAACCCTTGATCAAAATTCTAGAAGATTCAGAATGATATGATCCAGAAGGTTACAATTTGTCCTGAAGACATAGGTTGTACTCTTTTTCCTTGATGAGTTTTTTTGAAGTTTCTCATGTAAGGTTTTAATGAGGTAATAATGTGCAAATGCATTAAGCGGCACTATGTACTCTTTCTCCATATTTTTCCACTGGGTTTTTAGGAGTTTTAATGAGGCATGAGTTGATCGCGGTATTCGCCCATGGGGGAGTGTTGAGAAACAATAACTCTAATATTATTGTGGGCTCATACCAAATATACCCCTGAAGAGTTAAGACTATATAAAGGAACCTGTACCGATCTATAATAAAAGAAGAGATACGAGTTCCACGGTATACCTGTGTCTTCTGTGTGTTCTTGTGTATTGTTTTTGGGATTAGGCAAGGGAAACGAAATCAATCTACAACTTCTACACGTCTTTTTTTGGGACCAGGAATAGAACACGGATCTGACAATCCGTGGATAGGCCGATTCTTAACAGTAACAACAGTAATTAGGCCTTCTCTCAATCTTCGATGGGCGAGGTCCAATCTGATCGAGCCCATGAACGCGTACAGACTGGGCCACCGAATTTGGATCGCAGGCAGACCAAGTCTTTTTCCGTAATTATATATCTTTTGCAGAAAAAATGCCTGATTCAAAAACATGCATAAATATATACTGCTACCGAAGACTAAACTAGCCAGGTAGGCAGATATAAACTTCTCCAACACAAATGACAATATATGAATTTTTTCGACATTTCAATTGCCGATGTATCCCTTTTCTATGTAGCAAAAAAAACCACTACTTTTCATTTTTATTGAATGGAGATTAATATATACATAAATTGTACAAATCAAAGAGATCTACAACCTTATATCTTACTTTCCTTTTTTGTAGAAAGAATTTTGGTGATAAAGTTCAATACAATGTTGGGACATAAAAATAAAGTAATACAATGTTTAGATGCGTAAATACATACTTCCTCCGTCCTAATATATAAGGCATAATCACTTTTTATTCTAGTCCCATAATATAAGGTGTGCTCTCTTAAGAGACAGGTACATCGATGCAGCCATACTAGTGTTGAGAGAGAATTAAATACGTTTCTTGGTTTTTGAACCAGAGGTGGTTACGCCTTATATTCTAGGACAGAGGGGGTACCTAAACATTGTATCGATTACTTTGGCACCAAGATGAATTTAGAAAAAAAGATCATGGGCCACAAATTTGTAGATCTTTTTGAGTGGTTGAATTCTATAAATTTTGTATAGTTATTATCTTTAATTATTCATGTGCTATTATCATAGGTAATATACGTAATGGCGAGTATGTGTTCCTGATCTTCTCTAAGGTGGAGATAACTATTGATTTGATTGGAAAGCGACACACCGATCCAACTTTAGGTCAAAATATCTGAACCCTGCAACATTAGCATCACGTTTCCTCTGGTTAACCGTGTCATAATCCGGTTAGCATCGCCAAGAAGGCTAATCCTTGCAGCGAATCGAAGAACACCAGTAAGAACTTGAAAGAACACAACTCAATTAAAGTGACAATTGTTGATGCATGATTAAGCCCTCGAATGTTGGGTTTCACAAACCGATGACAACGACTATTTGAAAACAGAGTGATCTAAAGCAAAATCCTACCATGACTTGGGCGACGAATACTGAATATATAGTCTAAGGGACGAACAAGAACCCCTATCTGCGTCCCTAACGATTTTCGATACGTTACAAGGCCCAATGGCCCAAAAGACAGCGACGCAATACCTTGATAGATTCTAGATATCTATTTGTTTTGACAGTTCTCGTTGATTCTGAAAGAATTTTGATGTAGGACTAGTGGAGTTTATGAAATTATCTTTCCATCCATAACTAAAATATTAAAAATGAAGTTAGTATGTAACCTGGGCATCCATTTTAGTGCGGGCTGCTTCTGGAGTCTAAGATGGACTCAAACTTGGTATGGATTGAGCCTCTAACTTGAATTGGACGCCCACATTAGCCTCGAAAGGAAGACGTCCTTAGACATCCTTTAGGTGTTCTCCATGTAGTTGGGGCGTGTTCTCACTTGGGTTGGGCTAAGGTCCCAAGGGAATTAATAGGCCTATGGTGACATCGTAGTATCTAGCAGAAACAGGGGAGCCTTAATGATTTGGTGGCCTTTCTGACGTGATATTGAGGTGAGGTTAGATCCTTAATGATTTGGTGGCCTTTCTGACGTGATATTGAGGTAAGTTAGATCCATTTGAATGCTTATCAAATAATATTTCCATCAAGTACTCATTGACCTCAACTGCACTCCAGATAAAAGAGTAATGGCCTTCCCAATGAAGTATTGTCGGGCTGACGACGAACCAAATACTGTGCTTTGTCAAATTGTTCCCTGAAGACATTGAAAGTTGCAACATTAGGTAGCGACATAAATACCCCCTTAATTTAATTATACAACTAAATTATCAACATCTTTTATTACAAACAGTTTATTTAGTTGATAAACCGACTCGTGGTGTGAATGTGCCAACTAGTATCAACTAAATTATCAACATCCTCGGTGATGAACCTGAGATAGAATAATAGTGGGTTCCAGGACCCCCGTTCGCGACTCCTGCCCTAGCGCCGCCGCCGCCGCCGCAGCCGCCTCCGCCATCCACCACCGCTGGTCCCCCTCCCTTCTCCTCCGGCATCTCGCCGGGGGCTGAAGGGAGTGGGGATCCATTGTTTTTAATAAGTTTTTCCTAGTAGATCGAGTCATTAGGGTTAGTGTCTCTCCATGCCAAATTACTTGGTACTGGAGTTTTATCTCCTCCTTCTCCTCATCTCTGTCGACGGTGAAGGAGAAGGGTGGAATCGTTTTCTCCATGGCGGCTCCGTTGAAGATGAGGGCGACAACGTCGGCGTTAGCATCTTCATCGACATGACGACATGGAGACTTTTGTTTCCGGACGGTGGCATCAAGGCGGAGATGATGTCGCCGCCATGGAATAATTTTCTCCGGTCTCTTCTCCGTTTTGTTGTGGTTAGATTTGGCCACGATGAAGGACTAGGGAGAATAATTTTCAGATCAGTCTTCCTTACTCTTCGGTGGCAGAAAGAAGAAGGAAGACACCGGAAAGAAGAAGTTCCTCAATTCCGTCTACAGGAATGTTGGCCGTTGTTCGTTGGGCATTTGTTCTCAGGCCATTTGCCGAGTGTTTGCCTGTGCGGTCATCCATACTGCAAAGCATCTAACAGGTTAGATTTTGAGTTGTGCTATTCACAGCGTGGGTACTATTTTATAATCCAGAATGCTTGTAATGTGTTGATGTACCCAGCTATCATATAATATAATTCTTCTTTCGTCGCAAAAAAAAAAAACATCCTCTGTTACCCCCTTAATTATACAAATAAATTATCAACATATTCTATTACACAATTATACCACCAAATTTTTTTACCAACTAAATCATCAACATCTTCTATTACACATTCGCACACGTGGTGGTTTATTTTGATTGGGAAGACTTGAATTACACAATACACAATTCAACTGGCAATAATATAGCTCGGCAATGAGCTTTATTTCCCCCTCACAGGCACTCGACGGCAGCGAGAAGAAAAGGCAGCAGACCACACAACCACTCTATGAACATAAAATTACCGGCAATGGCGTAGCAGCAAATCACTGTCACTCTGCAAGTAAAAACACAGCGGAGATATCGATGGCCCGTCGACCATCTGGGCCGCGGCAATGGCGTAGGCGTAGCAGCACGCAATAATCAAAGCCGGAGATACGATGGTGCTCATGCATGATAATCAGTAATGTGTCTCCTCTCTCTTGAGGAATCTCTCGATCCACCTGCTGGACTCCTTTCGGTAGCGCTTGAGGCCGTTGAGGCGGTCGATGAAGATGAGGCCGAAGCGGTCAAGGTACCCGTCCCCCCACTCGAAGCAGTCCATGAAGGTCCAGGTGAAGTAGCCCTTGACCTTGACGCCGTTCCTGATGGCGTGGTTCACGAACTGCAGGTGCTGGGAGTGGAACCTGATCCTGTGCCCGTCCTTGAGCGCCTCCCTGAGCGGGATGCGCCTGCTGTTCTCCTCGGCGATGCCGTTCTCCGTGACGTAGACGACGGGGTCGTTGTACCGGCGCTTGGTGTAGAGCAGGAGCTCGCGGAGCCCCTGCGGGTACTCGAAGAAGATGGGCACGAACTCCGGCTTGCCGATGGGCACGCCGTCGCGGAAGCCGGAGGTGTTGGCGCGGATGTCGCGGTCGTAGGACTGCTCCAGCCCGTTGGCCGGCGGGGGCGTGTTGGCGGCGAAATAGGTGGTGTAGTAGTTGACGCCGATGAAGTCGTAGGAGCCCCTGACGAGCTTTGCCTGCTCCGGGGTGAACCTGGGCAGCCGGGCGCCGAGGTAGGCGCGCATGGTGCCCGGGTACTCGCCGCGCGCGAGCGGGTCCATGAACCAGCCGTACATGAAGTCCAGGCTGCGCTGCACGGCCCTGGCGTCGGCGGTGGAGTTGGACGCCGGCACGAACCAGTGCGACACCGCCGTGATGCCGATCTGCCCGCGCTGTGCCGGCTTGTACCTGGCGTTGTACAGCGCCACCGCCTGCGCGTGGGCGAGGAGGATGTGGTGCGTCACGACGTAGGGCTCGCGGCCGGAGTCGCCGGGGACGCAGGACTTGGAGACGAACGGCGAACACCGGCCTGGGGCGTGCGCGCCCGTGCCGTAGCCCTGCGACGCGTACGTCCACGGCTCGTTGAACGTGGTCCAGAACTTGACGCGGTCGCCGAACTCGCGGAAGCACACCTCCGCGAAGTCCACGTAGTCCTTGCTGCACATGTACGTGCCGTGTACGCGGTTAGTTTAGTTGATTAAGTAGAGCCCCCTGATCGCGTAATTAATCACTGATGATGGCATGTGGTAGTAGTAGCACGTACATGATGTTTTCACTGAGGAAGCCTCCATACTTGCTCTCCAGGGCCTGGGGTGTGTCCCAATGGAAGATGGTAACAAATGGCTTCAGGCCTATCACGAGATCATTGTTATTGTTTATTTTTTTATTTCAGCAGTGTCATTGTTGACGATTCATCTTGGGCAGTCCAAGGGGGGATGGAGCGTGACCTTGACCCCGACCCACTCCTCTCCTTCCTCGTCCCCGCTCCACCACCTCCCCCGCCTAGATCCGCCCCATCCACAGCCCCACCCCACCATCCACCACCAGATCCGAGCTCCTGGAGGCCTGCTCCACATCTTGTTGGGCATCTCGGGGGCGGGCATCCATCAAGCACAGAGATCGAAGCTGCACAAGACCGGGCCACGGAGGGGCTCAAATCGCCGGCATCTCCGCATACGTCGCCCTCAATCCTGACGGGAGAGTCAGGGGCGCCACGGCCGCAGTCGCCAGCTAAGGAGGCGCCATCGGAGCTACAGTCACCAGCAACACAGGTTTCCCTCCAACCGCCGAGCCCGACCCTGATCGACCCTGAGCTGCAGGAGAGGGGATGGGCACTGCTACCAGATTTGGCAAGAGATTTGAGTCGGCTGAACAAGCAACGGGCAACCGCGGGTGAAGAGGAAGGCAGAGCCACCATCAATTCTTTGGATCCGCCGGAGATACTTGGCATTGAAGCACCCAGCCAGAAGCATGCAGATGGGCATGAGCACAAAGAAGGTATGGTCAATGAGGCCTCTATTCTTCGCTCCAGGATTTCTGCAAGCCACAAAGGGAAACAAATTCAAGAGGGGAGCAGCATTCATGGTGAGCAGAGACAGTCCAGCTTCTCAGACCCTTCGAGCTCATGTCAGAAGGTTCATCAATGGCGTCCTGTCACCAGAGAGAAGGGCTCCCACAGGCAGAGGGAGGAGGAAAGTAGAGGGAAGGTAATTCAATCCCCTCACCAACCAAGTTTCAGACCAACGGGCTCGGAGTTCTTCAGGCAGAGGTTGGAAGGGAGGTGCTTTAACTGTTTTGCCACAAACCATATTGCAAGATTCTGCCGCTCCCTGCATAGGTGCTGGAAATGCTGCCGTTCTGGGCACAGAGCCAACGATTGCAAAACCAAGACATCGATACAACACCAGATAACTGGGGCCAACCAGCAGCACAAGAAGGCCACCCTAAGGCACATCACCTCAACTCCACCACCTGGGAGAGACACTCGGTCCTACGCAGAGGTTGTTTCTGGGGCAGCTCCCATGGCAGCGAGGTATCCGGGGGATCCACGAGCTCGGCCGGCCCGCGGCCACTGTTCGGTGACGGCCACCGGCGCTATCAAACGCCACCGCGACGACCTCATCAGCAGGGCGGTGGTGTGCTGGCTCGACATCAACAGCTACGACACCGAGCCGCACCATCTCAGCGATGCACTCCTCAGCAAGCTCAACCTGCACCATGGCGAGTTCCAGGTGGTCAAGCACTATCCGGAGCAGTTTTTGGTCATCTGCTCTGGGCCGGAGACTAGGCAGAGGCTGCTGGACCAAGAGGGCATCTCCAACAGAGGCCGCGACTTCCATTTTGCGCCATGGACCGAGCGTCTCCATGCCACCAACACCAAATGGGAGTTCCGTGTCAAGGTGCATATTGAGGGCATTCCTGTTCACTGCTGGGCAGAGGATGTGGCGGCGCAGGCGCTGGGAAGGAGCTGCGCGGTGCACTACCTGGAGGAGAAGACACGCCGCCGCGAGCGCACCAGGACGTTCGACCTGTGGGCGTGGTGTTGCGACCCCTGCGACATACCCAACGAGGTCATGCTCACGGTCACCGAACCGGACAGGGAGCAGCCTCCGCACCACGCTTCAGTTGACCTCAAGCGTGCCCAGATGTTCCTGCTGCGCAACCATCTGGAGGTTGTCGAGGACCTATCCTTCCTGCATGGTGGCAGGGAGGGCGGACCCTTGAACCGCAAGCCATGCCGGGAGCTGATCTGGTCCTATGGGATGCCGGACACAGAGGGCGAGTGGCTCCCCGGCAGGCGGGGAAATGATCGGGGCAGAGTCTTGGGCTACTATCGCCGGAGAGACGACGACGACTTCGACCACACGCGCCGCAACCAGGGCACTCGCCGTCACTGCAGTATCTCCAGCTGGGTCAGGAACCCGCGCTGCAGGGGCGTCGTGGAGGACTACGTCAGCTCCACCAGATGGCGTGGAGGAAGAAGCAGGGTTGGTCACCAGGTGAGGACCCAAGTCTGGAAGGTGAAGGCGGTCAACGAAGCAAAGAAAAAGAAGAAGGTCTCCTTCGCAGATCCCATTGCGACGGAGCTCAAGCCACCCAAGCGCGCTCAGCCCGACGACAGCATCCTCCTCATTAAGAGTAACTGTCACGACACACCTCCACAGCCTCCTGTCCATGTTCCTGTTGACGTCTTTGAAGTAGAAAATATGTGCTCATATGCTATCACATCACACACAGCTGGGGAACTTGGCAACGAACACACCAGCAGCATCATCAAGGACCTCACGTTGATGGAGACAGCCAAGATACAACGGGCACTGTCTGCGACCCTGCGGCTCATGGAGAGGACACTGACAGCCACAAAGGAAGATCTGGTATGCCCCCAACATACACAACATGATACTATTTCTGAGGTACCTGTTACAGATTCTGGGATAATACAAGTAGGAAACGTCATAAATGAGCTAGCAGTCGAACATGGTCCAACTTTGATAGAACAGAGTCTAGGACACAACACTGTGACACATGAACCTGATATAGTTAACGTCACAGATGCTCTAAGGGGTAGTCAGGATAGTCAGGAAGTTCAAATAGCGACCGCGGACACTGTAGAAAAAACACAAGAAAATTATCTTAGAGAGGCGTCGGTTGATGCACAGAATACAATCCCCATAGATATTGGCAACGACCATCAGGCCACTACAGGGGAGGGGGCGTCAAACCCCGGCCCATCAACTGAGTGTGGACACGGCTATAGCACTGTTAACAGCGACAGCATAGACCACCAAGTGGTAGATAACCTCGCCTCAACAAATGAAGCCCTCCCACAGCCGCAAGACATTGATGAATTTTTAGAGTCAATCTCATTATCTATTCAGCAACCTATATTTCAAGAGACCCCCCAAAACCCTCGAGTTGTTAACAAAAAAATTAGTAAAAAGAACCAGAGGGAAGCCGAGTACTCAACACAAAGGAAAAGTACTAGGCTTGCAAAGAAAGCTGAAGTCAATGTAGGCAAAGATGTTGAACAGGTCGCACATGACCTGCTGATAAGAAAATTAGGGGAATTAGCAGGAGATGAAAGCAACCCTGATGAACCTGATTATGAATTTTATGCATAGCACTTCGAGAGACCCATTGAGCTCAGCAAGATGCAGGCGATCAAGACACTGATCGAGCAAGGAAACAAGAGGATGCAGAAGAGCAACATCAGGGGGACGATGGCTGCCGAGGTGGGTCTGGATGCCTAGTCAGGCCTCAGCACAAGTAGATCAAGTACTACATGTTAGACCCTCTGCAGTTAGAGGGGTGGGCAGTGTTCCCAATGTATCAATGGTGGTTCGGACCCTTGTCGTTTTTTAGGACTGTTGGTTGTGATGCCTGCTGGCCATGGAGCCTTCGGCAAGACATATGTAAGAAACTTATTGCCTGCTGGCCGTGGAGCCTTCGGCAAGACGTGTGTGAGAGAGTTGGGGCCTGCTGGACATGGAGCCTTCGACGGATCATGAGTGACAAACTTGATGCCTGCTGGCCTAGTAGCCTTTGGCATGGGGGATGTAAGAATGCAGTCAGACTAAGAACCATGAATGCCTACTGGTTTTCCCAGCTGATTAGCGACTCACAAGTAGTGTTATTGTTGATCAATGTCAAACAAAGATTGTAATATCCTGTGTTGGAACGTCAGGGGACTGAATGATGGAGCCAAAAGAGCTAGTGTACGAAACCAGATCATCTCTTCAAGGGCAACAATGGTCTGTCTACAGGAAACAAAAATTGCTAACTGGACAACCACGTTGCTAGCAGAAACTGTGGGTACAGACATGGCACAAAATTGCTTTTTTCTACCCTCTTTAGGAGCCTCAGGTGGGATCTTGTTAGCGGCCTCTTCTCGGTTTTTCCTTTTAGACAATCCCCATCTGACCACCAACACGATTTCGGTGACACTGACGATGCTAGTGGACAATAGGAAGTGGTCACTCACAGGAGTCTACGGGCCACAATCGGACCAGGAGAAGTTGCTCTTCATGCAGGAGATAACTGATCTCAAGCAACACATGCTTCCGGAATGGCTAATACTGGGCGATTACAACTTGATATATCAGGCACAAGATAAGAACAATGGCAGACTGAACCTGACCTTGCTTAATGGATTCAAGTCCACGATAGACAATCTATTGCTAGCACCCATAGAACTGCATTGGAAGAAGTTCACATGGTGCAATGACCAACAAACGCCCACAATGACAAAGATCGATCATTTTTTTGCAACATCTGAATGGTTAGCATCCTTCCCACGGACACATCTGCAAGCCATGGCCTCCCTTGGATCCGACCACTGCCCTCTATTCTTGCAGGGGGATGTGACCATGGAATTCTATAGGGGCTTCAGATTTGAGTCTTACTGGCCGAGCTGGCCGGGGTTCCTGGAGACGGTGAAGGAGGCGTGGGACAAACCGGTGGACACCCAGGACGCCATCCTGAGAATGCACGTCAAACTGCTAAGGACCGCGAAGGCATTGAAGTTGTGGAGAAGAAAGAACTTCAGTGGCTGGAAAGTGCAGTGGGCGATTCTGAACATCACCCTAGCAAACTTAGAAAGGGCGCAGGAAGCCAGACCTTTAACGCAAGAAGAAATGGCCTTTAAACGATATCTCAAAACCAAGGCGCTGGGACTCGCAGCAATTCAGAAATCAAGAGCGAGACAACACTCACGATTAACATGGATAAGGAAGGGGGATACGAATACAAGATTCTTTCATCTGCATGCCAATGCAAGGAGAAAGAAGGTCTATATCCCATCCCTAATGACCCAATCGGGGACCGTGGTTCTGCAGGAGGAAAAATCTAACCTAATACACTCACATTTCTCTCACGTATTGGGTACTCCAAATACAAGAACAAATGCTATTAATTGGGACGAGCTTGGGTATGTGCAGCATAATTTAGAAGAGTTGGACGCACCTTTTACACACGAAGAGATCGCAGCGGTAATCAAGGAGATGCCTCCCGAGAAATCACCGGGGCCGGATGGCTATATTGGTATTTTCTACAAGAAGTGTTGGCCAATCATAAAGGAAGACCTGACGCAGGCAATTTTTAGCTTCTATTTGCACCGAACAGCTAAACTAAACCTTGTAAATGAAGCAAACATTGTCCTCCTGCCCAAGAACCAGGTAGCAGCCACAATATCAGATTATAGACCGATAAGCTTGATCAACAGCGTGGCCAAAATAATCACTAAAATTTTGGCCAACAGGCTCGCCCCGAAGATGAATGAACTAGTATCAGGGGCACAGAATGCCTTCATCAAAAAAAGATGCATTCACGACAATTTCATATACTCGCAGAGAGTTATACAACTGCTCCACCGGAAGAAGAAATCGGCCTTATTCATCAAACTGGATATTTCTAAAGCATTCGATTCTATTAGTTGGCAGTTCCTACTTGAAGTCATGCAAGCGCTAGGGTTTAGCACGAAATGGCGTGACTGGATAGCGACACTCCTTGGTACCGCATCTTCAAAAGTGCTAGTGAATGGAATACCAACGGAGGGAATCAGGCATGCGAGAGGGCTACGACAGGGTGATCCACTCTCCCCGCTTCTGTTCATTCTGGCCATTGACCCACTCCAACGTATCATAGAAGTAGCGGCTCAGAAAGGAATCCTAAAACCGATACTCCCAAAAGCAGCAAGGTTACGGTGCTCACTGTATGCTGACGACGCCGCCATTTTCTCCGATCCATCCCCAAGGGAGCTAGAACGGCTGCTCAAGATATTAACATTTTTCGGAAATTGTTCGGGCCTCAAGATTAATATGCCAAAAACAGAAATCTTCCCAATCCGAATTGATAACACGGTGGTACCTCAACTGTTACAAAATTTCCCGGGGAAGATCAGCAGATTTCCTGGGAAATATCTGGGACTTCCTCTACATATCCGGAAGCTGAGAAAGATTGACGTCCAACCGCTTATTGACAAGATTGGCGCACGGCTACCTGGTTGGAAGGGTAGATTACTGTCCACGGCGGGAAGAGAGACAATGGTCAAGACGGTTCTATCCTCACAACCTATTTACCATATGACGGCTTTTCCAGAACAAAAGTGGCTAATACGAAAGATAGACAAAATGAGGAGGAGTTTTCTTTGGAGGGGAGAAACGCCGGATAAAGTGTATGGGGGACACTCTCTGGTTAATTGGCCTACGGCCTGCCGCCCAAAAATAAAAGGAGGCCTAGGAATTTTGGACTTAGAACGATTTGCCAGGGCGTTGAGACTAAGATGGATGTGGTTCCAGTGGAATCACAAGGAGCGTCCATGGACGGAGCTGGAGCTCCCGTGTGACGATCGCGATCGCGAGCTCTTCGCAGCCTCGACGGTAGTCTCGGTTGGTAACGGGAAGACGGCTCGCTTTTGGTTTTCCTCCTGGATGAATGGTACTACCTTCAAATCTTTGGCACCGGGGCTGTATAGGAAAGCAAAGAGGAAGAAACTGACTGTGCACAAGGCTCTGGAGCAAAATAGATGGATAGCACATATACTACCATTGCAGTCCCCCCAGGAGATACATGAATCTGTAAAACTGTGGGAACTGTTGAGGGATGTCCAATTGGTAGAAAATCGAGAGGATACAATTCGCTGGCGCTGGACCACGAATGGAGAATATACAACCAAGAGCGCATATCGCATTCAGTTCGAAGGCTGCTATAGCAAGCTAAAACTTTCTCCGATCTGGAAAGCAAGAGCTGAGGCCAAGTGCCGTTTCTTTGCTTGGACCTTAATGCACAAGAAAATCCTCACCGCCAACAACTTGGCCAAACGCAATTGGCCTAGCGACCCACTCTGCAAGCTATGCAACAATGAGCCGGAAACACCGACTCACCTTTGCAAAGACTGTCCCTACACGCAACAGGTTTGGACACAACTAAGAAGATGGTTAAATCTGAATGTTCTGGATTCAGTGGACACGACTGGCTCAATTCACAGCTATTGGCGCAAATGCCGCGCAAAATTCGACAAAACAGAGAAAAAAAGAATAGATGGAATCATGATCTATATGTGGTGGAATATTTGGAAAGGAACAGGAGAACATTCCAACAAAAATCACTAACAATGGATCGTGTAGCACAAATCTGCAAGGATGACATACTTCAATTCGAGCATACAACGGTGAAAGGTCTTGATGGCTAGAGGGGGGTGAATAGCCTTTTAAAAATTCTACAAAGACAAACTAAACAAGTTTATCAATACAACAAATAGCGAGATGCGAGTTTTGCTTAGCCTACGGGGTGTTTGCAAGCCACCTATCCAATTCACAATTCTAGTATAATTGCACTCAACCGCACAAGTCAAACCGAGAAGGAAACTACAACTAGCAAGCTACACAAAAGAGCTACTCTAGCAAAGTAACTAAGAAATTAATACAAGAGAGAGTTAGAAGGGTATCACCGAGGGGCGAAGTATTGAGCCAACCAAACAATATGATCAAGAGATGAATTCCACAATACACAACCACCGGGATCGATCAATCACAATAAGAATGATGACACAAAGATTTATCCCGAGGTTCACGTGCTTGCCGGCACGCTAGTCCCCGTTGTGTCCCTCTTCACCACGTGGTTCGGTGGCTAATCGGTCTCACACCGAGCCTCTCAAAAGGCGCCACAAGAACCTACCAAATGGCAAAAGGTTGCAAATGACACGAGCAATCCACTAATGTTGCCTTTGGCGCTTCGCCGAGGTAGGCACAAACCCCTCACAATCACCGGAGGTGGCCAAGAACAATCACCAACTCTTGCCAACGCCTCCAAGCTGCTCCAAGCCGTCTAGGTGGCGGCAACCACCAAGAGAAACAAGAATCCCGCAGCAAATCAACCACCAAGTGCCAACTAGATGCTATCTCACAATGCAAATGCACTTGGATCACTCAATCTCACTTCGAATATGCAAAGAAGCAAGAGAGATGAGTGGGAGGGGAGTTGCTTAGCTCAAAGTGCTCACAAGTATGTCAAATGTCCAAGAGCAAGAGCCTTGAGCCGGCCAACGAGTATATATAGACGTACCCCTTCGAATATAGCCGTTAGAAACTTGATTCAGCAGCAGTCGCGCTGACCGGACGCGCTGGTCCAACTGACCGGACGCGCCGGTCACGCAACGGCTCTTTTTCGAAACACTGACCGGACGCGCCGGTCGCAACGACCGGACGCGCTGGTCACGACCGGACGCGCCGGTCCCGTGACTGACCGGACGCGCCGGTCAGCACTGAGTCGCGCAAAACGAACCAGCGACCGGACGCGCTGAAGAACTGACCGGACGCCACAGTGCTCGCGTCCGGTCGGAGTCCAGTAAGCTCCCTGGACGACCGGACGCGTCCGGTCGCCTGTGACCGGACGCGCCTCGCGTCCGATCAAACAACTGAAAAACGCGCAGACACTGGACACTGACCGGACGCGTCCGGTCAAACAGTGACCGCGTCCGGTCCAGCGTCCGGTCACCACTGTGACCTCCGTTCGCCTCCGTTTGATTTCCGTTTGATTTCCGACTTCCGGCGTAGTGAAAAATAGGCATTTCATTTCCCCGAAATCGCCTGAATCCCGCGCTCGCACGCTCGGCGGGAGGGAGAGAGGACCCCAAACCCTCTCTACCGCTTAAACTCCAACGCCATCGCAAATGTGCTAACACCACCAAGTGATCACGTCATGTGTGAGTGTGTTAGCATTTTCACAAATATTTTTCGAGGCGTTATTAGTTCTATCCAAATGCATATGATTATGAAATGCACACCTAGAGGCACTTAGGAGTTCAATAGCCGCGTCATTCCCCTCTTTATAGTACGGCTATCTATCCTATAATGTAACCACACCCACTAGGTGTCTTGGTTACTAAAACACAACCCTTAAGCATATACCTTTGCCTTGATCACGTAGGGTTGCGTCCAAATCCAAGTGTGGCCATCATGATCACCATGTCCATCTTGCCACCAACCTTGGAATGTACTAATCCTCATATGCTACATACAACTTAGGCATAGGATTAGTACTTAGGCATTGTCACTAATTACCAACACTAAACATAGGACTTTCAAACGGCCACTGCAAGATGAGAAGAGTAGGCCTACCAATGTCGGACATTGGTGGATCAGCATTCACCTGATGGCGGTTTTCGGCTTCAGTGCCCCTCTTTTGGTTGACTGCTGGAATGATGGCCTGTGGGCTGTAGTAGTTTTTACTTGGGTCTGGGTTTGTGATGCTAGTAGAAAGCCTAGTCGTGTTTTTTTTAGTAGTGATCTTGGTAGCTCGGTTGTAAACTCTTTTTGTTCTTTCCTTTTTATCGTCTAATAAAAATTCGGCAAAGCTCTTGCCCCCTTTCTAAAAAAAAAATTGTTGACGATCGATTGATTATATATACAAGTATGCTGCATGGATGCCAAGGACAGTTAGTTAATCGATCAACTACCGTTTGCTATGACCTCGTTGATGAGGCTGTTGTAGAAGGCCACCCCCTCCTTGTTGATTCCTCCGCTGAGGGAACCAGCTGCAGCAGCAAGCACGTGACGTGACTCACAACTCAAAGCGAAACAACTCATTGAATGATCTGAATGCTGAGATGTAGCTTATGGTTCGTGAGTCGTGAGTACTCACTTGGCAGGATCCTGGTCCAGGCAATGGAGAACCGGAACGCATCCATGTTCATGTCCTTCAGCAGCTTCACGTCTTCCTGCAAATTGGTCAGATTAATTAGCGATTTCTAAATGCTCGATCCGATCGGAACTAATAACAGTCCTGTCACCTTGTATCGATGGTAAAAGTCATCCGCAACATCGCCAGTGTCATTGTTCCTAATTTTACCTGCAAGATTTTGGGCATGTCAGTTACCGGACGGTCACTGCACGCAGGTTCATCGATCTGCAGATACACTATACAGGAACAGCTAGAGATCGAGAAATGCATATGCGGGCTCATCATGAGCAGAATGTACTGTGCCTGGGATGTGACTGAAGGTGTCCCAAACGCTGGGACCTTTGCCTCCTTCCTTGTATGCGCCCTCGTACTGCAATGCAAGTAAGCCATCAAACGCGAGGCAGCAGCAACTTCTTGTTAGGCCACACACACGCTCACAAATGCATGCATTGCATTCCGTGGCTGAATTGAATGGTGACCATGCCATGCATCACCTGATACGACGCGGAGCCGGTGCCGAAGACGAAGCCCTTCGGGAAGCTCTGCCTGCCGAACGACGCGTGCGCGCTGCACGCGAGAGCTGCCAGAAGCACAACGGAGAGGACGATCTGCTTCGCCATTCCACTTCCGGGACCCATCTCAGAGCTCGAGACTGGGATGGGATCTACCGGAGCTGAATTGGTGCAGCACTCTCAGTTCCCAGCGCTATTTATACAGGGAACGGCAAGCAACAAGGTCCCTGCTTGTGCCAGACGAGCTGTCTACGTCTTACTATGTATGCTGTATATATACAAGTACTACAAAGCACCGCATCTACTTACGCAAAAACGATCCAGAGGAGACATGACTTCATGGTCTAGCTGCATACATGCATACATCAATTGGGACGAATCATGCACTGCACGTTGAGATCGAGCCACATCTCGATCTCACTCACGGCCTCGAGTTTCATAGCCTGTACGCGCGGCGATTGGCTGCCCAAGTTGACGAAGAAAGGGATTGTTCGGTTGCATGAGGTGTACGCTGACACTGCAATAGTTTCTTTATACGCGTGCGGATTCATTCGCGTGGCCCTGATTGGATCGCCCAGCCCTCCTCGATTTTATTGGGCAGTTGACTCGGATATTGCGGATGCGGGGGTTCAGATGTGCCATCGGATCGGAGAGTTGAGCTTTCTTTAACTGGAAAGGACAGTGCGCATCAGAGAGAGTTCAGAATTCAGATACGCGTATCAGAGAGTTGAACTCGCATAGAAACCGTCGCCAGACCGTTCATTAATGGAATGTATTAGGTGGGTATAGCACATTATATTAGCACTATAGCTCACCGGAGCGTACTGTTTTTTTTTAGCAACAGCAGAGCGTACTAAATATGAAGTGGAAACTTACCCTCGCCCAGTTCGCCTGGAAATCGTCGCGGAAAAAGTCTAATTGACCCCCCCAACTATTGGGGGTAGTCTACTTTACCCCCCAAACTATGAAACGGTCTAATTTACCCCCTGAACTTTGCAAAACCGTCCAAATCACCCCCTCGAGCGGTTTTGGGCGGTGGTTTTGCTACAGTAACAGCTGTTTTGCTACAGTAACGGCGGTTTTGTCTTTTTCTTTTTTATTTATTTCGTCTAAATCTTTGAAAAATCATAGTAAATCACAGAAAAATCATAAAATGGAAAATCCAGTTTTGTTGGACTCCACATGAGTAGATCTACACAGTGAACTTATAATATAGTATGCTTTAGTACAAAGTTTTTGTTGTATGAATTATTCAAATTAATTACAGAAAAAAATAGATCAAAATTTACAGCAAAAACTTTATACTAAAACATGCTATATTATAAGTTCACTGTGTAGATCTACTCATGTGGAGTCCAACAAAATTGGATTTTTTATTTTATGATTTTTCTGTGATTTACTATGATTTTTCAAAGATTTAGACGAAATAAATAAAAAAGAAAAAGACAAAACCGCTGTTACTGTAGCAAAACAGCTGTTACTGTAGCAAAACCACCTCCCAAAACCGCTCGAGGGGGTGATTTGGACGGTTTTGCAAAGTTCAGGGGGTAAATTAGACCGTTTCATAGTTTGGGGGGTAAAGTAGACTACCCCCAATAGTTGGGGGGGTCAATTAGACTTTTTCCAAATCGTCGCGGAAAAGATGGAATAATCGTGGCGGGCGCGGGTGGCGCAGCGAGTTTTTGGGCCCAAGTCGTCAGTCCAGGCGCACTTGTAGCGTGGATCCATTTCATTGTACAGTAAGAGAGTGAAAGTCATGTGGGCCTGTAGTTTTTTCCCCAATGTACTTGTTTTTTTTATTATACTAGCAAATATGTACGTGCGACACGCACGTGTTTATTAAAAAATTATATACACGTGTCTATTAAAAGAATCATATATACAATAAAACTAACAATGTTAAATTTAGAGCTTGTAATAAACATACAGACTCATAAAATTTACCAAGCTATAAATTTATTAACATTCTAATCTATCAATCATGGTATGATAAAAGGATGGAATTCAAAATCTTCTACCGGTCAAAATTTATGATCTTCTCATGGTAGCCTAATAAATTTTATGTCTCTCCTACGAAGCCTTGCACATTCGGTGCAGTCTAAATTATCATTGCTTCTAATAGCCGCCGTGTATTGCATAAAATCAAAGACTAAAAATTTATATATATGAACCACATGTCAGAAACATATAGACTACTGGCAGTATTTGTTGCTTCAGCCAAATCACGGTCTTCTCTCGGTAAAACTACTTCGTCATACCTCAATTTATATGCCCTAGCTATTCCTCTAGTGCTCCTGCTATTGTTTTCCTGTACTTGTTTTGATTTGTTCTGTTTCTTTACCTTTGTTTAATAAAACCTCTGGTACGCGGGAGGAGCTGCCGGTGCCACCAAACGCCGGCGACGCGACGCCACGTGAAGCTGCTCGCCGTCTTGCCCGGTTCATCGACGAGGTGCGGATCGAGCGGCCGCCGCCTTTGATTGCCAGCCCCCCAAAGCAGGCGGAGCCGATCAGGCGGTAACCCGTGATGAAAAGGAGTACTTGGATTGCCGCTCGGCCGTTGTCGCATATACCGACATCCAGGCGAGGAGAGGTACTGCTGAACATAAGGATGGGCATTGAACCGCTGGCGGCGCCAGTTTCTCCAGCTCCCAAGAGTTTACGCGAGGCTATTCTCACTGGAAACTTGATGTCAAGCCAGATTATGCTCTGGATGGGTATTTCCCGGCAGCCATTCATTAGACCGGTGGAACACCCCTCTCGGATATCGGAGTAGACTCTCACGGCGCCACTTCGTAGTTTATAGCGCCGCTCCTTCCATGGTTGTCGTCCTTTATGTAATATTGAATCTCACTGTTTGTCTGCTAGGACGGTCCAGCCTAGGGCCGTAAGACCTCCGGTGGCGCTTGTCATAAGCGCGTCGTTTGTATGTTTGTACTCTTCTTCTTAATGCAATGATACGCAAATCTTTTGCGTATTCGAGAAAAAAATAAAACCTCCGGTAGGGGCTCCTTGCCCCTCCGGTTCTTTCAAAAAAAAATATGTCCCCTTTATTTTAGGAGCATTCTAGTAGCAACAATAATAAATTAAACTAAGCTAAATCATCAGACCGGAATATGAAGTTTCCTTTGTCATGATTCTAGGTTGCTATATTTTTTTCATCAAAAAGCGTAGTAGCAAGTAGTTTACAAACTTTGATACAGCATATAATTTCAATTGTGAAACCATAATAGCAGGTAGTTTGTAAACTTTGATCTAGCACCATACTTATTGCCGGACCATGAACATTGTATGCCACAATTTCAGTAGCATTTTCCAATGGATAATATAAACATGGACCATCAAACAAAAATATGCTACTTTGATTACGGAATCATCAACCCAAAATCTCGTATGGTACAAATCAACTTTGCTCGTAGCTCGTCGAAGCCAAGAACATGTTTCCTCACCTAGAGAGGACATAGAGGAACCAACAAAGATCTAATAGTGTAAAATCCTTACCACTACTGACGTTCTTCAGTTTGCCGTCATCACCATAGCTACACGTGTCTGCCTGTCACCGATCATCAGATTCCCATAATCTCGTTCTCACTGTGGCTGCTCACTTTAGAATCTACATTTTTTGTTTCAAAATAGAAAATTTGCTTTGCATCAATGCATAAATTAGCATGCTTGTACATGTCTGTAGTTGGGTACGGTATGAAGGTCTCATCGATCAAGCAAGCAAAGGAACCTGGTCACGCCTTCCATCCACCTCAGCACTGCTACTCTGCCACCGGCCTCACGGTGAGCCTAGGGCCTAGGCGTGCAGTGGACGCCACCGTTCCGCAAGCTGGCCCCCGGCGCCGAGCCGCGGCCGGGCACGCTGCAGCTTTGCGTTGCGCGGGCAACAGCTACCTGGTCTTCAATATCGCGCTGGCCGGCGGCGCGCCGCCTACATCCCGTGCCGCCTCGGCGAGCACATGCATCCGCACTGCCGCAGTGTGCATGTCGTGGCGAGTGAAGAAGATGATTCAGTCAGGCGACGACGATGGGTCCGTGTAGAGTCAGGAGCCGGAGGCAAATGACGACGGTGACGACGGCCGGTGGTGGCCGCGGCCAGCACGGCCTGCCCTGGGGGCGGGCAAGCGGGGCCGTCGCCCCGGGCCCCGATTCCAAGGGACCTCACCCCAAGTATGTACGCTATAGATATATCGTATATGTATATGGCTGTCAACTGTCAAGGCTCACTCGCCTAGCAGCGAAGAGTAGCTGGCCTGTCAAGGGCCGAGGCCTAAAGCAGTTCTGCATTTGGCGTCCACGTGAAGCCATCCCTAGCCGGCAAGTCCGTGGGTAACGATGAAAACGGACGGAAACGAACGAAAAATGCCTCTATCGTTTTCATTTCCATATTTTTAGACGGAAACGAAAACGGGAGCGGAATAGACGGGAACGAAAACGGTAGCGGGATAAACGGTAATACGAAAACGGGTAAATACGATCGAAAAATAGACGGAAACGGACGGTAAGTGGAAACTTAAGTCAGAGTGAATGCGCATATAACATCTCGTTTTAAAATTCTCAATTATATGAATATATTTATTTGTGCAACCAGGAAGTTAATATGTAAATGAAAAGGTTGTATGTGCTTTTGCTAAGTTCGTGAGAAGCTAATACGTAAGTATACATACACGTCAGTACGTGTGTGTGTGCTGTGTGCAAGCGGGGCGTTTAGCTGAATTAGTAATTACTAATAACATATAGCTGAAATAGTTAGTAATTACTAATACTCCACCTGACAGCCATACTACACATATGGCGTAGTTATTAGTATAAAAAAAAAACTAATATACATGGCGTCCATACACACAGCCATACACACATGACGAGTACACCCATGAACTCGATGAATGGGCCTGCTTCTTGGATGGCCGACAACTCTGCTTCTTGGAACTGGGCCTCCATGCTCAGTCCCGGATTGATGAAAAACGGGATATCCCAGTTAAAAACGGGATTCCGCAAATACGGACGGATAAACGCTCTACCATTTTCGGTCCCGCTCCCGTTTGACTTCATCCCGTTTTCGGTCCCGTTTCCATTTATGCCAGAAAAAACGAAAACGGACGGAAAAATACTGTATACGGTTGCGGACGGAACAGGATTTATCCCGTCCGTTTTCAACTTTATCCGTGGGCACACACGGACACTTGACGCGAGTACGCAACTCCTCATTTCCTCAACCTCGAGTCCTCGTGCGCGGTGGTGACGCGAGATGCAATTGTGCGGCGGGCTGGCGGCGACACGCGAGACGCAAATCTGGGATCACCAGAGGGCGGCGACGCAAGACGCGATCACCCGAGATGCGAGACGCATCTGCTCCGATCCGTATGAGTGTGATCCAGTAGGCCCCAAAACCCCAATGTCGGTGATTTAATTAGATTAAATATGTGCGTCCTTTGTTGGCCGGTGATGGAATTGACCGTTGTAGCACTAAAGCTTGCTGATTCCTTGCTGGCTAGCTCCTGCTCGCTTGAAGGTAATTTAATATATATGAATTGTTTTTTATGAATATTCGCCCTATTCGCTTGAGCTACTTTTTAGTCATGGAACAGTCATCCTGTTCGGCTGAGCTTGTCAGCACGGCTTATCAGCCGTGGAACAGTGTTTTTCTCTCACAGCAAAACAGCCACAGCCAGCTTATAAGCTGAAAAACAGCCTGCCGAACAGGGTGAGTGTTTTCCTCTTACAATATTTCAGCATAAGCTAAATTTTAGCATAAGCGAACAGGGTGAATGTTTTTCATATAGAATTAAGTGTTTGTCAGTAACATTTCATACATATTTAGGGTCTATTTGGCCTGCGCCTACGCGCCCCGAGCGACAGCAGGGGCGGCCCCAAAAGTGTGGCGTATGATTTTGTTGCTGAACTTTTGGCTAGATGAGGCGTAGAAATTGAACTATGGAGCCATGGTTATGCCGCAAGTACGGACACGAACCAAACGCGTCCCAAAAGGTGCAGCGCAGTGCGCGGACGCGAACCAAACACGCCCTTATATATAGTATTATGATTAGCATGTATGTAAAAAGGCCCTAGATTTATGTTTTCGCTCTGGGCCCCGAAAAACTCAGGACCGGCCCTGGCGGCCAGGTACCGAGCGGACAGCGCGGTGGTGCCAGGCAGGGGGTCGAGCCGGGCTCCTCGGACGTGCGTGCAACGGACGCGGAAGAGCTTGATCGACCTGAGACCTGTAAACAAACGTGGGTAGCTTAGGGCGAGCTCCGCCGTCTCTGTCGCCGCAGCAAGCGAGGTCCCTTTAGAAGTAGAAGAAAAAAAAAGTTGCTGGTCAAGGATAGAAGTCGTACTTGACTCATGTATCTAAAATAACGTGGCTTATGACGGGTGGGATTACAGACATACCACGAGATGTACGTGAGTTTGAATCTTAATTTAGGAGAAGTCTTACCTCTTACATGTAAGATCACGGATGACGGAGGGCTCATATTGCACGATATATAGATCGAACGGTTATTATAGAGGGAGAGTAAGATCACGATGACGAAGGGCTCATATAGCACGATGTGTAGATCAAATGGCTATTATAGAGGAATAGCCCCTCCCCAAAAAAAACTCGTTCTTTTATAGTGTGATGATGATGATGATGATAAAGAATTAGATCAGATCATACTTTTAGCCTTTCCTTAAAAAAATTATATACTTTTAGCCTTGTTGGACCTTGCTCGTATGTTTTTTTCAGAAAATTAGGCACCTGTCGCCCAACCAATAGTCCAAAGGGTAGCTCTTGGTTGCGTAGTATTCTTTTTTTGCAATATTAATCTTTTATTGCTCAACGTTTGAATAAAAAAAGACAAAAATATGGAAAAACTGTTACATTTTCTTCCCAATTTTCAAAACAATATCATCTTATAAAAAAAATATCCAAGTATTTGCAAAACATCGTGAAGTATTTGGCGGTGTTGATGGTGATTCTTTCTATCGTGAAACACGTTGACAATGGCTCCATCTCTCACAATCGACACAGTAGCTAAAAATAAAAGAACACAAAAGCATAAAAGTAGAAGAACTATTCTTTATTCTCTGAATCTCGGTAATTACAGTATAGAGCTCTCATGTATATTTAGTCCAGACATAAGCTAAAAGTTTGGTAAGAGCCTACATAGAGAATGAATTAGGATTAGATGCCCTTCTTCTTTTCTTCTTGGTTTGAGTATGTATGTTTTACAACCCTCTCCCATGTTTTTATCATAATATGCACATGTTTCATTAAAACTCCATCCGAAAACACAATAGCAAAAACGCTTCTTGGAGAACAGACTCATAGCATTCACAAGTTAAATTGCGTGTGTCGCCTCATTGAGAATGGTTATTGGCAAAAGAGTACTCATTGATTTTCATAATCCATTCAAGAAATAAAGGAGAGGTAAATACTAGGATTATATTGTAGCATTGTAAATGTGTTTACATGTCATTTTTGTGCCGTGTCATCCATCGTGCCAATATCCTAGGCAATACAGACCATCCCTTGTTTGTGTGTTGAACATTGCTCCTTGGATGATTAGTGTCTTTTTTGCAATATTAACCTTTTATTGGTCAACGTTTGGATGAAAAGACAAAAAAGGCGAACTGTTACACCTTTTTGCTACCCAACTTTCAAAACAATATCCAAATATTTGCAAAAACATCGTGAAGTATCTGCGGTGTTGATGGTGATTCTTTCTATTGTGAATCATGTTGACAACGGTTAACCTTCTCTCTCTTCATCTCTCACAATCAACACAGTAAATAAAAATAAAGAGAACACAAAAGCATAAAGTAGAGGAACTATTCTCTATTCTTTGAATCTTAATAATTACAATGTTGAGCCCTCACGTATATATATAGTCCTGACATGAGCTAAGAGTTAAGTAAGAGCCTGCATAGAGAATGGATTATGATTAGAATTCCTTCTTTTTTCCTTCATGGGTTGAGTTTGTATATGTTTTATAACCCTCTCTCATGTTTTTATCATGATATGCTCATGTTTCATCAAAACTCCATCCCGAAACCCAATAGCAAAAAATGGTTCTTGGAAAAAAAGAGTCATAGCATTCACGAGTTAAATTGCATATGTTGCCTCATTAAAAAATGGTTATTGGAAAAAATAGTTTACTCATTCATTTTAATTATCTATTCAAGAAATAAAATAGAGGTAAATACTAGGATTACATTATAGTGTTGTAAATGTGCTTATATGTTGTTTTCATGTCGTGTCATCCATCGTGCTAATATCCTAGACAACAAGGCCCTCGCCTTCATGTCGTGTCAACACATCTAGGGGCGGAGCTTTCTTAGCGGTCCAGATTCTCTGACTTTCTTCACAAAAGTCACAGGTGACTTTCTCTATGCTTGATGCCGTCCATTTGCGATCCAACGGTGGCTGTGCATCCTAGCTTTCCCACTCTAGCCTGCCCAGCCCAGACATGAAAAGCAGCCCAAGTAAAGGCCCATTTCGTGGCTAAGGGACGTACATGTATTTTACAGACTTCAGTCTATGCAGTTTAGTGCAGATATGAAATATTTTTAACAGTTCCATTCAATAAATAGATCCCATCAATCATCGCACTGCACCATATAAATGTTTGCCTTTAGCCAGAGAACTATCAAGGCTAAAAAAACCAAAATACGTCTGTTGAAGCAATCCATTAGACCTCACAATTGCTACAGCATATGTGTTGTTTCCTTCCAATTCTCTAGTACACGCAGCCATGGATCTTTCATATGCAGCCTGGAATGCTTCAAATACTGGGGAGTGTAAAGTTTGCTAGCTTGCACTAACATAGGCGTTCTCATTCTTAATCTGGGAAGTTTTTTTTTCTGGCTTCAAAATCTTCTTCTAATTCCTTGTTTCTTTTTCCTTGCACTGCCCTCTCAAAATGCTTGAGGAACCGAATGATGTCAAAATCTGATTTCAGATGGTCTTTTAAATCACCGTTGAAACTCTCACTTAACTGTGTGCTTCTCATTCCCAAGGTGAAAACATCCCTCATGTGACATTCAGCCCATTTTTCCTTTAACTTGTAGATGCTATCGAGCCAAGACGCCTTCTTCTCCACCTTATTTCTCATAATGTTAAATGCTTCTTCGAAGGCTGACTTGTCCTCAATGTTATACATGCAAAAACTAAAATCTGAAAGAATATGAGATTCTTCGTCATCTTCCTTTTTCTTATTACATAAGTGCTTGACAGCATTTTGCATTATGTGATAGGTGCACAATCCATGCCATGCTTCTGTGAATACCACCTGAATAGCATTTCCCATTGCTGTATCTTGGTCAGTAAATATAGTTCTAGGTTGTTTTCCATTGTGTGCAGTTAGAAATGCCTCAAATAGCCATGTAAAAGAGGCACATGTTTCATCAAATAGAAGGGCAGCTCCAAAAATGACAGTCTCTCTAAACTGATTGAAACCAACAAATACACCGAAAGGCCTGTATTCTTTGTTTGTGCCAAAAGTAGTGTCGAATGTCACCACATCACCAAAATGAGCATAATCAACTAACATCTTAGCATCAGCCCAAAATATATTGGCTATGTGTTCTTCCGCGTCCAATTGCATAGCATAGTGGAAAGAAGGGTTCTCACACATCTTGTCTCGAAAATACTTTAACATGCTTCTAGCCTAACCATATGCCAACTCCCTTTGGCGCCTACCCTGCAAGTAATTTTTGTGATCACGACATGTGTAGCTAAGATTCATTCGTCCTCCAACTTGGCGACTAGCCAACTCATGCGTAACTTTTGGTCTAATTCCAGAATCATCAGCTGTCTCAATTTCAAAAGCTTGGACTTCTGATATTTTCCTCTGCGATGTCATCAAATGGAAGGTTTGAGGCAAGTGAAGCACATGATTGTGTTCAAGAATGATCAAACACTTCATAATTCCCTGTCACTCGATCTAATGTAATACCCATACGAACCGGACAACATGTTCTTGTTTCAGCTCGAGGATTTTTCATGACATGATCTCTCCTGTCTCGTGCTCGACAACCTTCCTTGGAACACACATATCTACATGAAGTTACCCTTTTATCACATTTGCTTTCATTTGTATACCGTTTTCTGACCTCAAAACCTGCATGACCCCCATAATCTACCCAAAATGACCAAGCATTATCCAAGTTTCTAAATTTCTGACCAATACGAGGTACCCAAACTGGAGTTGCATTCTCTCTATATGAAAATAAATACATGGTCATGGCTACAGTTCTGGAAGCAAACAAAGGGGGAAAAAAATCAAATGTAAGCATAACTTGTTGCGTTCAGCCATTAGTATCACAGGAAGGAAGAGCAAAATGAGAAGACGATCATCACCCAGTTCGCAACTTCCCGGCAAGCGCGTCAATCACCACTCCGCCAATCGTGACACCACGTTCAGCCACACAGCAGGAGCCTTGCGCGCCGCCCTCACATCGCAGCTTCGGACGAGGATGTCGCTCCACGGCGCGATGACTCCGGCGGGCGCGATGAGTGGAGCAGATGCTAGGGCAAGGGTGAGCGCGACCTGGCGGCGGCGGCGGCAACGCAGGCGAGGCAAGCTCGGTGATTTTTCGCGCCTAAAGCAATCTCCGAGCGGCAAAATATTGATCGATCCTCCCTCAGCCACGAAATGGGCCTTTACTTGGGCTACTTTTCATGTCTGGGCTGGGCAGGCTACGAGTGGAAAAGCTGGGATGTGCAGCCACCGTTGGATCGCAAATTGATGGCATCAGGCATAGAGAAAGTCACTTGTGACTTTTGTGAAGAAAGTCAGAGAATCTGGACCGCTTTCTTAGGGCCAAGCTAGCTAGGTCATGGTCCCCCTGCTCATTTGTGACACCCCCCCCCCCCTCCCCCAAACCCTGAATATAGTCCCAAGCTCTGCCACTAAGCACGTTTCAATTTTTTTCGCGTTGTGCATTGCTTTGGGCCATGACAAAAGTCATGCTAATTGACACGGCCGAAGCCCTTACTCAAGTTAGGACGGTTTTTGGACCATAGATTTAGCAACATGCCAAGTTGCTGTGCACATATTTGAGCAGTTTATAGTTTGCAACCCAGCTGCCAAGTTATACGGTTGGATGCTATTTTCTCAATAAAGAAGCCATTTCTTACTATACAAACTTTCACAATCGTACTTAGAAATGAGCTGAAATAGTCACCGCAAATATCAAAGAGTGCC
This sequence comes from Saccharum hybrid cultivar R570, assembly GCA_038087645.1. NCBI lineage: Eukaryota > Viridiplantae > Streptophyta > Magnoliopsida > Poales > Poaceae > Saccharum > Saccharum hybrid cultivar. The sequence continues at coordinate 24,432,783 of JAQSUU010000402.1, read as the reverse complement.
TCAATAGCAAGAGGACAATTGATCGGCAGTAAGAGCTTCACTTGGTTTATTTTGGTTGAGAGGGACTGAAGTGTACAATACATGTACGTTCGACTGACATAGCTCGGCAGTAAGAGCTTTATTTTCCCTCTCGCAGCAGGCACACTCAGACGGACACCAATGGCGACCCCAATCCATAGACTACAACTACAAGCATACAAAACGATCCCTCTCTGCAAACAAATAATTCATCGTAGCCGCCGGTCGGCCCCTTATTGGCAACAACGACAGGGCACCAGCCAATGGAAACGGACGAGATGGACACTCGTGGCCAGTGAGGCGACCATATCTGATATCTATCGCTTCAGGAAGTTCTGGATCCAGTAGCTGGACTGCTTGCGGTAGCGCTCGAGGCCGTTGAGGCGGTCGATGAAGATGAGGCCGAAGCGGTCCAGGTATCCGTCCCCCCACTCGAAGCAGTCCATGAAGGTCCACGTGAAGTAGCCCTTCACATTCACGCCGTTCTTGATGGCGTGGTTCACGAACTGCAGATGCTGGCTGTGGAACCTGATCCGGTGCCCGTCCTTGAGCGCCACCTCCAGCGGAATCGTCTTGTTGTTCTCCTCGGCGATGCCGTTCTCCGTGACGTAGAGTACCGGGTTGTTGTAGCGGCGGCTGGTGTAGAGCAGGAGCTCCCGGAGCCCCTGTGGATACTCGAAGAAGATGGGCACGAACTCCGGCTTGCCGATGGGCACGCCGTCGCGGAACCCGGACGTGTTGGCGCGGATGTCGCCGTCGTAGGACTGCTCCAGCCCGTTGGGCGCCGGCTTGGCGGAGGTGAAGTAGGCGGTGTAGTAGTTGACGCCGATGAAGTCATAGGAGCCCTTGATGAGCTTTGCCTGCGCGGCCGTGAACCTGGGCAGGCGGTCGCCCAGGTACCCCAGCATGGTGCCCGGGTACTCACCGTGCACGATGGGGTCGAGGAACCAGCCGTACATGAAGTCCAGGCTGCGCTGCACGGCCTTGATGTCGGCGGTGGAGTTGGCGTCGTTGGGCACGTACCAGTTGGACACCACGGTGATGCCGATCTGCCCGCGCTGCGCCGGCTTGTACTTGGCGTTGTACAGCGCCACCGCCTCCGCGTGCGCAAGGATGATGTTGTGCGTCACGATGTAGGGCTCCCGGGCGGAGTCGCCGGCGGAGCAGGACTTGGAGACGTACGACGAGCACCGGCCCGGCGCGGACTTGCCGACGGCGTAGCCCTGCGACGAGTACGTCCACGGCTCGTTGAACGTGGTCCAGTACTTGACGCGGTCGCCGAACTCTTTGAAGCAAACCTCCGCGAAGTCCACGTAGTCCTTGCTGCACGTACGTAGGTACACCGTTGTTGTTTAGTTATAGTTGCAGTCTCTCTCTCTCTCCAGCAATGAATAGGCTGCTAATCGATGACATTGACATGTGTTATTAGTTAGTAACTCATGCATACATGATGTTTTCACTGAGGAATCCTCCATACTTGTCCTCCAGGGCCAGGGGCGTGTCCCAGTGGAAGATGGTGACAAATGGCTTCAGCCCTGGCCATGAAAATAAATTAAAATCCTTTTGTTAATGTTATCGACTTACTCTCTCCGTCTCACAAATATTTGCATGTCTCATTTTCCGAGGAGTAAACATTTTTAAGTTTGACCAAATATATACAAAAATATACTAATATCTATCATATATAATATATATCTTTAGGTTGAGCATGAAATATACTTTCATAATATACTTATTTGCAGATACAAATATTGATATTATTTAATATATTTTTAGCCTCAGAAAACGAGACGTGCATTTATTTGTGGGATGGAGGGAGTACATATCGTTGACCCATGGATTTATTAGTATTATATTATATTATATTATATTATATTATATTATATTATATTATATTATATTATATTATATTATATTATATTATATTATATTATATTATATTATATTATATTATACTATACATGTGTGTGTGATTGTACTGAGTAGATAACAACTACACTATACCTACCTTTGGCTATGACCTCGTTGATGAGGTTGTTGTAGAAGGCCACGCCTTCTCTGTTGATTCCTCCACTCAGCGAACCGTCTACAGAAAGCACGTGATGACACAGCAACACACAAATCTCTGTCAGTAAATCAGCATGGGCCATATATGTGACACAACTGATTGTTGTTTTTTAAGGCGTCAACATGTTTCAGTATTAGATGACAATAAATTAATATATCTCTACGGATGTCTTATATATATTTATTTAAATGGTATGGGTAGATTTGTTTCTAAAAGTATGTTGAAACGTTTACAACTTCGATACATTCTGCATATGTTCGATGCTATTCGTCAATGGTTATACTCGTGTAGTCGCTGTGTGATAAATGACAGTATTTGTAATAATCGGAGGCCGGACTGTTTGCGTTGAAAGTTGAGCAATGCTCACTTGGCAGGATCCTGGCCCAGGCAATGGAGAACCGGAAGGCGTCCAAGTTCATGTCCTTGAGGAGCTGCACATCCTCCTGCAAGCAATCATTTGGTTAGTTTCGCCGGTTGACCGACCCATCATTCCGTCGATCGGGTTCAGCTGATTCAGAATGCTCCGAGCGAATGGTACTAGTTCAGTGATTCAGTAACCTTGTATCGATGGTACATGTCATCTGCTACGTCGCCGGTATCGTTGTTCAGGATCTTACCTGCAATACATCACGCACGAGTTTCTCTCTGTCAGAGACACTGGACGGTTCAGTGTTACTAGTAGTTCTTGCAGAAGAGACCGGGAAGGAAGAGAAGAGAGAGTCGTCCAGACCTGGGATGTGAGTGAACTTGTCCCATATGCTAGGCCCCTTGCCTCCTTCGTTGTACGCACCCTCATACTGCAAGTGCAAGGCACGAACTTGTTCAGATAACAAACAGTCCATGTCTGAACTGCCGGCCGTTTTGCACAAAGACAGCTAGGATGAATGAAGATGGAGAGAAAATGTGCAGCAGATCATCAGCGAGCATCATCATCACCTGATACGCCGCGGAGCCGGTGCCGAAGACGAAGTCCTTGGGGAAGCTGTGCCTGCTGAACTTGGCGTGAGCGCCGATGAAAGCGGTAGCTGCGAGGAGCAGAGCTGGAAGAAGCAGCTTCGCCATTCCGGTCCCAACACTCTTGTCTCGAGCTGGTAACCGGAATGGCTCCAGTCTTGAACTGGAGCTGGATTGGTGCTGCGACTCCCGTCCCTTCTACCCTTTATATTTAAAAGCACCGGGGCCGGCTTAAAGAGGGGTTAAAAAAAGTGAGAAAAAGAGAACAGTGTGTGGGACCCCTGTAAACAGTGACTGGGCCCTGTATGAACAGTGTGTGGGACCCAAACGGACAGTGACGGGCCCGCATGAACAGCGCTAGCTACAATGCTCAGGTGGCTCGGAAAGCAGAGATTTATTTCTCGTTAAAGAATTCTATTATACAGACAGGACAGGACGAAGGTCCCCGTTTGGGCAACTATAATCCTGTTACGAGGACGACACCTACATTCATCTTTCTTTTTTTTACAAAGCAAGGATTAATTCACAACCGTTACATTTTTTCTTGAATACGTAAAAGATTTGCGTATCATTGCTATTAAGAAGAAGAGAGTTTTTCTGTACAAACGACGTGCATCGAGCACGCTAGATGGTCTAATATCCGGACCAGCCTAGCAGACTGTTTCCATGATATTACATAAATGGAACGACCAAACGTGCGAACGCCGCAACATCCTACGAGGCTTCCATGAAGAGCCCCCTAGCGCACCCATTGAACGCTAGGAACAGCACGTCAAGGGCATCCACCTGGCTCGACGTCAAGTTCCCAATGCGAATGGCGTCGAATGTTACCTTGGACGCAGGTGAGACCGGAGCCGCCGGCGGCGCGACACCCAACCTCTGCCTGATGAGTACCTCGCCCCGCTTTGAGGCCGGTATGTGTGCCAACGATTGGGCGGCGATCTGTCTGCTCCTACCCCTGACTAGCAGGGGCCTTGCTGCTGCTACCTTCTGCCGTGGTGGAGTGGCAAGCAAGGGCGACCTTCGCTTGACCTGCACCTCATCAACAAACCTTGTGAGACGTCGAGCGGCCTCGCCCGGCGTGGGCGTCGCATTTTGCTGGGGTCGGATGTGGCATTACTATCTGCCTGTGCATCCTTCATCGCCGTAGAAGGGTCAGGCATGACTTGGACGATTGGGTGACCGTCCCGCGTCAGCGTAGAGGTACCCGCCGTAAGCATGGCCGGCTCAAACCCAGTTGGCCGAACCACACCGACCTCCCCAGATGCCACCTCACCCGCGGGAGGCCCCACCGGGGGAGGCGTGCCCTGCACAGGCAACAACGGAGGCGGGTCCATCGTGCCCGGAATAGCCGTCGCCGTAGCTGTGGCCGCACCGTCGTAGACCTCCGCCGTCGGGGCTACACGCACAGGCGCGTCAGCAGCGTGGCGCATGGCCTGCGAGGCGGCGAGCTCCTCCAGCTCGGGGAAACAACATATATCAGTAGCGGCCGTGGCAATGTCGTCGCCACCGATGATGGTGCCCGTTTTCGGCATACTCCGGCGCTGCCGTCGACGACGTCATCTTCTGCCGACATCCGCCCCTATACTCTGCACGGCCCCACTGCACCGGACGGGCCATGGGATGCCGATTGGCTGTAGCCAGGATGCGCTCCCGGACCGGGCGTCGTTGCCGGCCATTCGGGGCACCAACTGTGCCGGAGCTGGGAAGAGGCACCCTCCGCCGCTGCTTACAGTCCCGCGCGAGGTGCTAGAACCCCTTGCGTCGGAGACAACATGGAGGCAGCTTGCAGGTTGCTACCCTGTGCGCAGTGGAGAGACCGTTGAAGCACTTCGCATGCAGATCCACTGGATAGCGCATAGGGGGCCGTTGGCAAGCCGATGCGGGCCGGGTGGGGGCGTGCCCCACCGGAACCACGAACCGACTCCTGCGACAAGACCTCACGCCAGCCGTCAGCGTTCGAAGCGGAGATGCACTGGCGAGCGGAGCCCCGTCCGCGACGCCTGAGGCGCTGACGGGCGGGGATGCGGCCCTCCATAGGCCGGGCAGGCAGGCCATGCACCAGCTCGGGGCGCGGCCGCTGCCGGCGAGTCCTGTGGTTGCGCCGCCCATGCACCGCACTTGCGCTAGAAGCCCCGCCACGCGCATCTCCAGCGATGATGGAAGGCCCAGCCGAGGGTCACATGCCCTGCTGAGCCACGGCATTGCCGCAAGAACCACTGCCGGTGGGACGCGGCACGGCACGCTCCAGCAAGGGCGACGTCCGAACCAGCGAACCCAAGCGGACAACATCGAGGTATGAGGTTGGGGAGCTCATCGGCAACCCCTTCGCCTCAGAGTCATCGTCTGCCCAACGACGAGCCTTTAAACGCCCCATCGAGTCGTCCCCAGGGTGGAAGGGGGATAGAGAGGACGGCGGGCTAGGCACGGAAGAGTGGATGAGGAAGCTGTCGAGTCCCGATGCCGGAGCCGGCCGCTGCGGCGAGCTGGGCGCTGAGGCATCGTCATCCTCAATGAGGATCACCGACCCATCCTGCATCAGCCACGACTCGGGTTGGGAGGTGGTTGCGCCCAGCGGCAGGCGATTGGCTCCCCCGCAGAGCTGCGGGGAGTTCAACACAGCAGCCCGTGAAGGCGCACCAGCATCAACTCTAGCAAGGGCGTGGTCGACGATGGCGGTGCTGGCAGCTCTCGGCGGCAACTGTGGCACGGGCGGGTAGAGGCCCCGCGGTGGCAAACCAGCACCAGGTCCTGCACCTGCAGGGAAGCCGGGGATGGGGATGGCATGGGATGGGGAGGTGGGGAGGAGGCTGGGACGAGGGTCGTCACCGCCGCCGGCGGCGGCGAGCCCATGGCTGACCAGATCAGGCGCCTAGGGTTAGAGATGGGGGCGGGCAGGGGTGAAGAGGGAGAGGGGGGATGCGGGGGAGGTGGAGGGAGGGGGGTGGGGGAGGTGGGGGCTGCGGCACGGGGGGCTCTCAGGGCCGTGGGGGCGGGCGAGTGCGGATCGGGGGCCAACACGAGGGGAGGTGGAGGGGAGGGGGAGTCTGGGTAGGTGGGGGCGGCGGCGCGGGGGCGAGCAGGGTCAGGGGGATGGAGCTCGCGCTGGGATGCCGCAGCCACCCCCTGGGGGTTAATTTAAGCAGACAGGAGATTCACGAGCCCATTTCACAACTGTTACACCGACTTGATATAATAATTATAAATCTATTTTTGGCCTCTGCGTAAAATTATAGTCTAAAAATAAGAGTTTGTCACTCTAATGACTATCAATCCTAAACCTAGATCGCTAAATTGTCACCTATATGCTCAGGAGAAAAACACTGTATGATACCACTGCAACCAAAACCCGTGAAGTAAGCCTATGGAGGACATTCCACAAGCGGAGCCGATGATAATCAAATGTAGCACGTGCAAATAAGAACAAGCATGCTTCTTTTCAAATACCAAATCATTTCTACGTGACCAAAATGACTAACGGATAGCTGCCGCTCCCAATAAAACTATTTTTTTAAAAAAATCTAAACCAACTTCAAAACATATGAAAAATACTATAAGGTTGACAACGGCTTAAAGTGATATGTATGACTCTAAAAAAAAAGTGATATGTATGTCCTCTCTCCGTAAAAAAATACAATTCTTGCTTATCGAGAAGTCAAATAATTTTATCTTTAATTAAGTTTATAGGAAAAAAGTACTAAGATTCATCATATAAAATAAGTACCATTAGATTAGTTATAGAATATAATTTTATAATAAATTTATTTGGAGACATAAATGCTAAAACTATTTAGTATAAGACCTTGTTTAGTTCCTAAAATATTTTGCGAAACGTTACTATAGCATTTTCGTTGTTATTTGGTAATTAGTATCCAATCATGATCTAATTAGGCTTAAAAGATTTGTCTCGTGAATTTCGTCTAAACTGTGTAATTAGTTTTATTTTTTATCTATATTTAATGCTTCATGCATGTGTCCAAAGATTCGATGTGACGGAGAATCTACCGTTTTTTCGTGAAATATTTTGGAACTAAACGAAGCCTAAATTTAGTCAAACTGAGTAAGTTTGACCGGCAAGGATCACATAATTGCATTCTTTTGTGGACGGAGGGAGGAGCCGCAAACTAAGAGGACAAAATAGCATTCAAAGAAGAGATACTTAATTGTTTTTTTTTTTTTGCAAAAGCAACGTACTTTGCTGCCTTACCAATTGCATTTAGCTTGACAATTGTGCTTACCTAAATATCTTTTTATTAATTAGTAGAATCACCTCTCTGTCAAGATGCACATTCATCTTTCTTGAGAGGAAATTAAACACGAGAAGTCGACATTTGTGCAGGTCGGCCGACATGCAGCGCTACTGATAAGGGACAGGCCAGGCCCGGATTTTATCGCTTTCGATCCGGCGATCTCGATGACCTGTATGCTCGATGCGACGTTTGGGGTGACGCAGCGGCTTTTTTTAAGCACCATGCGGTACACGTTGATGTTGATGCTCCAGATAATTTGTTTATTTTATTCCCCGCGAGCTTGATTTCGTAGTTTCAGCTCCAACAAGTATAACAACCATTCGAGAACTAAAAAAAACAGCTTTATTATGAAGAATGTAGCACGTCAACTGGAGCCCGGCTCCGGCGAACTACGCACCAACTCCCATACGGCGACGCCGGTGGCCTGCAGCGATGAGCCGGCCACGGTCCCGGTCTCGGTTTCGCTGGTCACGGCCCGTGAATGATTTTTTTTTGACAACACGGCCCGTAAATGATTGGTGGGCGATGAGGCTGTGACCCTGAAATCGGACAGTGCCTGCGTGCTTGTGGGGAGCCCGACGGCATGTGGCACAGTGCTACCGACGGGCGGCGACGCTGTGCGGGGTGAATGCAGCCGGGGCATGGTTTGGGATCTGGAACGGAAAGGAGAGACGACGATGGAAACTACTCCTATGGAATTGATTAGGTGAAACTTGCCGAGATTGTTCAAATAATCTGAAACGTACGGACCCAATCGAAACAAACTAACAAAGTCTTCGTCTTAGATGGCGGAGTTGGTGTGCGGTCGATCGAGTTCAAGCGAACCCCCGCTCGATGTCGCCGCAAGGCTGGCGAGGGCGATGGAGTAGCATACATGGAGTCTCTATATCTATTAATTTTTATAGACCATGTATATAGTAATTATGGTCCAATGAATAGTTTTTATATAACAATTTTTTATCCAATTACATACATTCTCTCTCTATTCTCTATCAATCATATACATTCATATCTTTGGTTCTCGTGTAGACATGGTTTCTAACTTAGACCTGGTTTCTATGATTTTTGCTCTCTCTCTTCAATAACTACCTTGCCACATCAACAAAACGCTTAGGTGACAGTATAATTAATGTCCATAGAAATTATGGTAGTTTCTGCATTGGGAGTGCTCTAATAGCTTTATCTCACCTCAGTTTGCAAAGAGCACGTGCGCAGATCAAAAGGAATCCCGGACAAAGGAGCTGTACACATCTGATTCGGAGGTTCAGAAAGCCACATCAGATGTGGTCCGGGTGCAGACGGATATGGGAGACTGAATCAGATGAGTTCCGAGTTCGGATATTCAACATTCAATATCGTATCCGTATCCGAATACTTAAATATGATGTCGATATTGAATCGTATCCTATCCGACATAACTGACATTGTCCGTATTCGAATTTGAATCCAAATAGAAATATGAAAACAAATATAAGATCAATGGTATCCGTCCGTATCCGATCCATTTACATCCCTAGATGTGGGCTAAGGGCACAACGGTCATGATTGGTGCTATCTATTTGTTGCCACATCACTGTTTCTTTCCAACAAGGACCCACTTAAATCGAGAGGGAGATGCTTAGGCGTAAGTACAACAGTTTAGCTAGATGACTTTTATCTGCAAAGACATGTCAATGTCACACACCGTAAAATCTATTTGATCGTCTGCAAAGTGTTTGATATATACTCCATCCGTCCCCAAATAAAGTGTACTTCTAGGTTTTTGACGAAGAGATCAATATTAATGAGAAATCACATACAATATATATACCAATACAAAGATGTATTCATTGTACCTTCGGGAAGAGAGAAAGTAGGAAAAGACAACTAGAGTTATGTGTTCCCATATCTAAAGGTGCACTTATCTATACTATATACATAAAGTTGGTGGCACTCCCCCACCTCATATATCACTGTTCATTACTGTTCTAGGAACAGTACCGGGGTTTATGAATAATACCCATCCGTTATGTACAGTACCGGGTCTCATGAACAATACCCACAGTTATGCACAGTACCGGGTCTCCATGAATAGTCTCTATCGGTCATCATGAATAGTCCCACCCGTTAAGCACAGTACCGGGTCCTTATAAAACAGTACTGCCCCGTGCTTTGCATGGGGGCCTGCTAGTTTTGGACAAATTTTGAACTTTACAAGTGCACTTCTTATAAGGCAGATGGAGTATACGTATCATCTATAAGAATAAACAAGATCTCTGTATAAAATTGATCATGAATAAGTGTTGGGTATTCTTAACGTCATTACCAAAAGTAGACTTAGTTTTCTAATTCTGATAACGGCGCCAAAAATGCCGAACCTATCCCTCATACCACTTAAGCCAAGTTGTCATCCCCAGCATGACATGAGAGACACGGTATTGAAATATGCAACTGCTCTTCTAAATAAAGAATAAATAAGATCTGCAAGCGCACAGATTAATACCGATGTAGCATTTTAACCGGGAAGTATTCCAGGTATTGTTATTTATATTTTTACCACTGGGAAGGGATTACTAACATCAATGTTGATTATGGAATGGAATATAGGAATGAGTATCAATCATTGCATGTATAAGTGAGAGCATTCATCTATCTCTTGCATACAGGGGTAAGTGTCACATAAAATATAGATAAAGTATGAATGGTGACAAAGATAATTAATCTGATCAGCTAGCCACATATAATAATGATAAGCACCTCAACAGATATTCTAGCAAGTCATTAGCATGGTATTAGGACGAACTACAAGGATATTTCCTAAGTTATTCTTAACTATAAAGTCTAGCATATCATAGTTAGTGCAAGTACACTTGGCAATCATTGCGAGAAAGGACTACGCCCATGCATAGTGATATTATCAAGGAAGATGAGAAATATAGCAATCACTCCCCCGTAATAATGTTGCTCTGCCTGCCTTACACACGGGAGGGGGACTATATAAGAACCAACGAAGCTGTCACCATCGCGGACCACCCCACGATCCGGCATATAAGGTGCAATCGCAGATAAATATGGTCTAAGCACCACGCCTACACAATATTTATCATTTACCCATGGATCCGATGGATAAACGCTATACGATCCTAAACATGTATATAATTCCAATCTAACTAAGCCAAGCGTATAACTACGATAAACTAAGAACAATATAATCGCAAACATAAACAAGTAGAGCATAGTCATAATCAATATATTGAAATAGAACAAAGTTGTATTCATAATATTGAAGAACAAAGATGAATAATGAAGAACAGTAAAGGAATTACCAAGAATCCTCTTGACAGATCCGGAAACCAATCGAAGATTGACTCCTTCTAGTTCTAATCCTATGTAGCTATGCTATACTAGAGATCTAGTTGATGTGGTGGCTCTAGGACTTGATCAGAGACTCTCCTCCTGAGATTAAGGTTTGAGGAATTGAGAATGAGGGAGTGCCTCCTCCAGGGGCCAGGGGTCCTGCTTATATAGCCCCCTCAAGTGAACGTGGGCCGTCGGATCAAACCGACATTAATCGCACGGTTTTTCTTGATCCCTTAGGTCGGTGGAGCATAATCCACGAGACGGAGCCTGATTGGCTCTCAGACGAGGGCGGGCGCCCGAGGGGGCAGGGCGGGCGCCCTGCCTCCGGGCCCGTTCAGCCTCCCGTTCGATCTCGTGGCTTCTGGAGTCTTCTAGATGATAGAAAATCGGTGAACACGTTATTATCTCTATATAAACCCGACGTGTGGGCTTTTCCTCCGTATTTTCTGATAACCCCCTGCAGAAACAGACAAACACCAAAACTCGTGGAATTCCGTCAGATAAAACCCTAAGTCTAGGTGTTGGTTGCATTTGGATCCTTTTCTTTATTTATTTGATAACTATATTTGGTACTTAAGGACCGTCAACAAACTCCCCCAAGCTTACCTCTTGCTCGTCCCTGAGCAAGGATAGACTCATTATGGATCCGAAGTTGTTGCAACGCCTTTGAACGTTGACGGTACATATGCTTTCAAATAAGGTCTCATCCCTGAGTTAGAGTAAACTGTCAAGACTTAAAACTTACTCATTTTACCTTTCACCATGGGGCTTGCAACCGTCATCTGCATCTTGAGTGGTTAAAAGATAGAACGGTCTAGTCAAACGCCATGTCTCTTATTCTTGATCAGCTATAGCTCTGGAGTTTTTGCAAATTTTTCAAATAAAACTCAGAGATTCCTTGTATGACTTTCTCGGGTCTCTCTTTTGTGGTATTTCTAGATCCTTACCAAGGTAGTAATTGTATATGCCTTCTCTCTCAAAGTATGTGGTATTTATGGTATAAGGCGTAGTGACATTGCCTTCTCTCTCACCCTACTCTAATAAGGCTTTGATATCTGGAGCTCATAGGTGGGAGATACAGTATACATACTCATAGAACATTTATTGCATAGTCAAACCATGGATCCAGAGAAACAAGTCAATAAGTCAAATCAAGATGTGCATGTGTGGTGAATGAGTGGTGTATGGTGATGATGGTGATAACAAAAGTCTAATGCTCTTTTTGAGGGAATACATACCTTTCTTGCTTTTTAAAACTTTTGAGGGGAATGAGATGCTCTCTATATATATATTTCTTCTTTTTTTTCTCTCAGGTGGGTATCTTGTACCCCTAATTCTACTGTCGGATACTTGTCCATTTTTACCTCTCGTCTCACTTTTTCTTTCTTCGAGGTTCCGAGCACTTGCTCCTTTTTATTTCCTCGTTTTTTAGAGCAATCTCCCTCTTTTAAAAATATAGCAAGTGGTAGTAGAAATGACTTGAGCATTAACTTCACAGGGAATAACAGGAATAGGATAATATTTTTGGCTATTCTCTCCCGGGTCAGGAGTAGAATAATTTTGGGTGAATCTGGAGATGGAAATGAGTGGATATATGTGGATGCATACTTCCGGAGTAGAAGCAGCATGTATGAGTGAACGTGCAAGTGAATCTTGATTTTAACCACATGACAAGTTCCTAAAGGTCTACACAGCTTGACCGCACTCAATGCCCATAAGCAGTAAGTAGTAAAAGTGCGGCTCTTAATCTAACAAGCATGTATATATGGCTGTGGTAGGAATTTAAACTCTCATCATACAGGAACTCATCATGCAACATTTTAAAGATTTTTAAAGATAAAATTCTCCAGAATTCTAGCATCTCTAGGAACAGATAAACAACAGCTCAACCTTCCCATATCATATCCGCTAACAACTTAGACTTCAGATCAAGTTCTCTTCCCACTAGTTTAGGTTTAGAGCTAGTTTTAAATTATAACAGTTATGTCTAAACTAGAGAGAAAACAAATTTGAAAATTAGGCAGAGCAACTATTCATCATATCCATGCTAGAGTTTTATTTTCAAGATTCAGTTTAGCATAGCTACTTTATTTATTTATTAAACTAAGCAAATATATATAAACACAAAATATTTATTTGGGTTTTCATGATTATGCATCTTTTTATTTTAATAAAGCATAGGTATAAATGTAGATAAAAATACTTATCGGGATAAATGGGGGTGCCCTCCCCCAAGCTGGATCTTGACGTATGTTGGGCATTCTTAACGTCACTACCAAAAGTATACTTAGTTTTCTAATTCTGATAACGGCGCCAAAAATGCCAAACCTATCCCTCATGCCACTTAAGCCAAGTTGTCATCCCCAGCATGACATGAGAGACGCGGTATTGAAATATGCATTTGCTCATCAAGATAAATAATAAAAGAGATCGGCAAGCGCACAGATTAATACCGATGTAGCATTTTAACCGGAAAGTATTCCAGGTATCGTTATTTATATTTTTACCACTGGAAAGGGATTTCTAAGTATCATGGTTGATAATGGAATGAGAATATGGAACTAAGTACACATCATTGCATGTATAACCGAGAGTATTTATCAATCTCTTTATACAGGGATAAATGTCACATAAAGTAAAGGTAAAGTGATAATGGTGACAAAGATAATTAATCTGATCAGCTAGCCACATATAATAATGATAAGCACCTCAACAGATATTCTAGCAAGTCATTAGCATGGAATTAGGATGAACTACAAAGATATTCCCTAAGTTATTATTAACTATAAAGTCTAGCATATCATAGTTAGTGCAATTATACTTGGCAAACATGGTGAGAAAAGACTATATCCATGCATAGTGAATATTAACAAGGAAGATGAAGAACATAGCAATCACTCCCCTGTAATAGTGTTGCTCTGCCTGCCCTATACACGAGAGGGGGACTATATAAGAATCAACGAAGCTGTCACTATCGCGAACTACCCCACAATCCGGCATATAGGGTGCAATCGCAGATAAATACGGTATAGACACCACGTCTACACAATAGTTATCATTCACCCACTATACACATGGATAAACGCTATACGATCCTAGGCATGTATATAATTCCAATCTAACTAAGCCAAGCATATAACTATGATAAACTAAGAACAATATAATTGCAAATATAATCAAGTAGAGCAAAGTCATAATCAATATATTGAAATAGAACAAAGTCATATTCATAATATTGAAGAACAATGATGAACAATTGAAGAACAAGAGAGGAATTACCAAGAATCCTCTTGACAGATCCGGGAACCAATCGAAGATTGACTCCTTCTAGTTCTAATCCTATGTAGCTATGCTAACTAGAGATCTAGTTGATGTGGTGGCTCTAGGGCTTGATCAGAGGCTCTCCTCCTGAATTAGGGTTTGAAGTATGAGACGAGGGCCTCTCCTCCAGGGGCAGGGGCCTTGCTTATATAGCCCTTTCGGATGAATCTGGGCCGTCTGATCAAACCGACATTGAACGGACGGTTTTCCTTGATCCTCTAGGTCGGTGGAGCATAATCCTCGAGGCGGAGCCTGATTGGCTGAGCCAGCAGGGCGGGCGCCCTAGGGACTAGGGCGGGCGCCCTGTCCCCGGCTCTGTTACGCCTCCCGTTCGTTCTCGTGGCTTCTGGACTCTTCTAGATGTAAGATAATTGCGTGTTCGGTCATTATCCCGTCATTAATCTGACATGTGGGCCTTTCTTCCATATTTCCTGATAACCCCCTGCAGAAATAGATAAACAGCAAAACTCGTGGAATTCTGTCAGATAAAACCCTAAGTCCAGGTGTTGGTTTCATTTGGATCCTTTTCTCTATTTATTTGATAGTTATAATTGATACTTAAGGACCGTCAACAAACTCCCCCAAGCTTACCTCTTGCTCGTCCCTGATCCAGGAGAGACTCAGTAGTTACTGAAATGCCTTTGAATTTTGACGGTACACATGCTTTCAAATAGAGTCTCATCTCTGAGTTAAAGTAAACTGTCAAGACTTAAAACTTACTCATTATACCTTTCACCATGGGGCTTGCAACCGTCACCTTTGTCTTGAGCGGTTAAAAGATAGAACAGTCTAGTCAAGCGCCATGTCTCTTATTCTTGATTAGCTATAGCTCTTGGAGTTTTTTGCAGATTTTCAAATAAAACTCAGAGATTCCTTGTATGACTCTCTCAGGTCTCTCTTGTGTGGTATTTCTGGATCCTTACCAAGGCAGTAATGGTGTCTGCCTTCTCTCAAAGCAAAGTATGTAGTATTTGTGGTATAAGGCAGAGTGACATTGCCTTCTCTCTCATCCTATTCTAATAAGGCTTTTGATATCTGGAGCTCATCGGTGGGAGATAAAGTATACATACTTACAAGACATTTATTGCATAGTCAAACCATGGATCCAGAGAAACAAGCCAATAAGTCAAATCAAGATGTGCATGTGTGGCGAATAAATGGAGTATGGTGATAGTGATGATAACAATGGTGAAAGTCTAATTCTACTTTTGCTCTTTTGAGGGGATACGTACCTTTCTTGCTTTCTAAAGCTCTTGAGGAGAATGAGGTGCTCTATATTTTCTTTTTTTTTCCTCTCAGGTGGGTATCTTGTACCCCTAATTCTACTGTCGGACACTTGTCCATTTTTACCTCTCTTCTCACATTTTTTTCTTTTTTTTCATCGAGGTTCCGAGCACTTGCTCCTTTTTATTTTCTCGTATCTTTTTTCTTTTCGAGGTTCCGGGCACTTGTCCCTTTTTATTTCCTCGTATAGAGCACTCATCTCCTTAGAACAATATAGCAAGTGGTAGTAACCAAAATAGCTTGAGCATTTATTTCACAGGGGATAACAAGAATGGGAAAATATTTTTGGCTATTCTCTCCCGGATTAGGAGCAGAATAATTTTATGTGGATCTGGAGATGAGAATGAGTGGATATATGTGGATGCGTACTTCCGGAGTAGAAGCAGCATGTATGAGTGATCGTGCAAGTGAATCTTGATTTTAACCGCATGACAAGCTCCTAAGGGTCTACACAGCTTGACTACACTCAATGCTCATAAGCAGTAAAAAGTAAAGGTATGGCTTAAAGTCTAGCAAGCATGTATGTATGGTTGTGGTAGGAACTTAAACTCTCATCATACAGGAACTCATCATGTAGCATTTTAAGATTTTCAAAGATAAAATTCTCCAGAATTCTAGCATCTCTAGGAATAGATAAACAGCAGCTCAACCTTCCCATATCATATCCGTTAACAACTTAGACTTTAGATCAAGTTCTCTTCCCACAAGTTCAGGTTTAGAGCAAGCTTTAAATGATAACAGTTATGTAAACTTAGAGAGAGAATTTCAAATTTGAAAATTAGGCAAAGCAACTATTTATCATATCCATGCTAGAGTTTTATTATTATTTAGATTCAGTTTAGCATAGCCACTTTATTTATTTATTAAAACACACTAAGCAAAAGATATAGGTATATATATAAGCACAAAATCTTTATTTGGTTTTTTCATAGTTATGTATATTTTTATTTTTATAGGGTAGAAGTATATATAAATATAAAGATAAAGATAGAAATACTTAGCAAGATAATGGGGGTGCTCTCCCCCAAGCTGGATCTTGACATAATCTCTTCTGATGTAGCTTGCAGATGGCGGAGATGTATTTGAAAGTCGGCAGCACCCTGACAGCGATTAGAATGTCCTCCGTCTGCTAGTCTCCTTGAATTCTGTGAAGCTCAAATAGACAACAAAGCTTTGTGGAACTGATTAAGTGTTAGCATAAATATCTAGCATTTATCATGCTGAGCCTCCTTGATTTTTTATGTTTTTTTTCTTTTATAAAGCAGAAGAAAATATTTATGTATTTATTATATATATATTTTTTATGCCACCACAGTGAATGTACTTATGGGTTTTATGCCACTCGCATACTCACATGGGGCTTTAGGGTTTTTAATATTTTTATTTTCTTTTTAAGATAGTATGAATATGATTAACTAAGCAAACTATTTAAGATAAAGTAAATAATTGAAAGGAAAGGATAACTACCAAGTTACCTCTTGGCAAGGCGTTCGGTGTTTTTAAAGTCCTCCGAACGGGACTCTTATTCGTTCAGTCGTCCTGGGACTCGGTGGATGGCGTAGTCGGTGGTTCCGGCGGCGCCTCCTCTTCATGTACAACTGTCTTTTCTTTCTATACCTGTCTCGATGCTTCGGTCTCCTCAGGACAGTGTTGGTTGAGTGGTATGTCTTCAGATCTTACCACTTCTCCTTCATAATCTGCCCATCCGTCCTTGATGACCTGTTGCTTCTGATTGTGGTTACGCCGCCTTCTTCTTGTCCTGACCTTCGACCTGTCGGAATGTCTGATCTGCCATCTGGAGCTGAATATATATTGGGTTTAAGGGCATGGTTCCGAACAGAAGTTCATAGGTGACCTTGGCCATTATGTTGACGCCCGACCCAGTGTCGCAAAGTGTCTTGTAGAAGTGGGACCCATTAATGGAGCAATAAATGCTTGGCATACCTGGGTCGTCCTTCTTAGGCAAGAACGGTGACTTGAGTTGGCGATCTTGACCTTTGTGCACGGCAGTGACCATCTTAGCTGTCTCGGTCCATACTTGCTTCTTGCTCTTATTCCTCCTGTTGGTCCTCTTCCTTGGTTCATATTGGGGTTGCTCTGGGATTTGTGCGGTCTTGTTCTTGAAGGAAAACGTTTCCTTCCTCCCCTTGATGTAAAAACTGATCTTGGCAGCACTAGCATAGATGACAGCTCCCGCGGTGTTCAGGAATGGTCTCCCTAGGATGACGGGAGCCCTCTCATCAGAACCTGTCTCTATCACTACGAAGTCTGCTGGAGCGTACGAGGAACCCACTCGGACACAGATGTTCTTCAATATTCCTCTCGGAAAACTCAGTGTCCTATCTGCAAGCTGCAAACACATGGTTGTTTCTAATAATGGTTGTGAAAAGAGTTTTTCATAGAGTACCCTGGGCATGATGTTGACGCTGGAGCCAAAGTCACAGAGTGCTTCTAGGAAGTCTCGCATGTCGATGGAGATCGGGATGACGGGGCGTCCTGGATCGCCTCTCTTGACCGGCAGACGGTCAGTACTTACTTCCACGATAGGGTTACTCCAGTAATCTCCTGCATCAAACATGTCTACAAGATTTGCAGATTGTAGTCCTTCTGGTTGTGATGGTATACCGGGGTTAGTAGCAGGAACAGCAGCAGCTATTTGATTCAACTGAGATTCAATCATTTTATTAAAGCTAATCTGGTTCTTGATGGCAGTAGAGAAATTATCCATTCTATTATTTATATTTTCTAGTATTTTATCATTAGATGCCAATTTCTTAGACAGGTTATCCATTAGCTTTCCTTGGTTGGATACTAACTCTCTCAAAGGTGGATAATTATTATTATTATTGAAAGAATTGTTACCTTGGTAATTACCTGAGTAGTTAGGCCTCTGTTGATTCCAACCTTGATTCTACTGAGGACGGTTGTAGTAGTTGTTGTTGTTATTGTTGATGTAGTTCACGTCCTCCAGCAACTCAGGACAGTGATTGCCCGAGTGTCCAGTACCTCCACACTCCTCACAAGTCATGTGGGAGTCGTAGACGTGCATGACTTCTTTCTTTTCTCCAGCTCGATCATCGAGCTTCTTCATGAGTAGGTCTAGCTTGGCAGACAGCATGTCTACCTCCTTGAGCTGGTGCATACCTCCACCTCTCTTACGTGTCTGAGTTCTTTCTTCATTCCAACCTTGGTTGGATGCCATCTTCTCCACAAGAGCTGTGGCTTGAGGTATGGTGAGTGATAGGAATGCTCCTCCAGCTGCAGCATCCATGGTTTCACGGGCACTGTTAATGAGCCCATGATAAAATGTCTGCATCAACAACTAGCTTTCCATTCCATGATGGGGACATTCTAGGATGTAGTCTTGGAAGCGCTCCCATGCTTCTGGAACGGATTCATCATGTTGTTACTGAAAACTTGTAATCTTCCCACGGAGAGCATTGGTCTTGCCCATGGGAAAGAATTTGGCCAGAAAGTTCGTGGAGCAGAGTGCCCACGTAGTGTTCTTCTCCTTTGTAGCGTAGAACCACTGCTTCGCTCTCCCCAATAGTGAGAATGGGAAAAGGCGAAGTAGTATGGCGTCTCTGGGGACATCAGCCATGGTGAAAGTGCTGCAGATCTCCAGGAAGTGTTGAAGATGAGCACTAGCGTCTTCATGTGGCTTCCCACAGAACTGGTTAGCTTGCACCATGTTGATAAGCCCAGGCTTGAGCTCGAAGTTGCGGTCGATCTCCCCAGCAGGTCCAGTGCGGATGTTGTCCGTAGTGGGAGCTGAGAACTCGCGGATCGACTTGTTCGCCATGGCTTCGAATTCAGTCGACAAATTCCGGATGAAACTTCGGCGGTCTTCAGATTTGGATGAAGCTTTGTGCTGAAGTGTTGACGATGTCTTCTTGAGCTTGGCTCTTGTTCTTCTGAATAAGGCTTCGGGATCGTCAACAAAGTTGTCTGGAAGATGTCTTCTATTCATGCATCACCCTGCAATAAATAATCAAAATAGAAAATACAGGGGTAAAACTGTATAAGAGAATTGATATGCTCGATCAGATTAGTGATGCAAATGATGACTCAAAGTTCCGTATTCATTCCTACTTAGTAATCAACCTTCCCCGGCAACGGCGCCAAAAATGCTTGTTGGGCATTCTTAACGTCACTACCAACAGTAGACTTAGTTTTCTAATTCTGATAACGGCGCCAAAAATGCCAAACCTATCCCTCATGCCACTTAAGCCAAGTTGTCATCCCCAGCATGACATGAGAGACGCGGTATTGAAATATGCATTTGCTCATCAAGATAAATAATAAAAGGGATCTGCAAGCGCACAGATTAATACCGATGTAGCATTTTAACCGGGAAGTATTCCAGGTATCGTTATTTATATTTTTACCACTGGGAAGGGATTTCTAAGTATCATGGTTGATAATGGAATGAGAATATGGAACTGAGTACACATCATTGCATGTATAACCGAGAGTATTTATCAATCTCTTTATACAGGGATAAATGTCACATAAAGTAAAGGTAAAGTGATAATGGTGACAAAGATAATTAATCTGATCAGCTAGCCACATATAATAATGATAAGCACCTCAACAGATATTCTAGCAAGTCATTAGCATGGAATTAGGATGAACTACAAAGATATTCCCTAAGTTATTATTAACTATAAAGTCTAGCATATCATAGTTAGTGCAATTATACTTGGCAATCATGGTGAGAAAAGACTATATCCATGCATAGTGAATATTAGCAAGGAAGATGAAGAACATAGCAATCACTCCCCTGTAATAGTGTTGCTCTGCCTGCCCTATACACGAGAGGGGGACTATATAAGAATCAACGAAGCTGTCACTATCGCGAACTACCCCACAATCCGGCATATAGGGTGCAATCGTAGATAAATACGGTATAGACACCACGTCTACACAATAGTTATCATTCACCCACTGTACACATGGATAAACGCTATACGATCCTAGGCATGTATATAATTCCAATCTAACTAAGCCAAGCATATAACTATAATAAACTAAGAACAATATAATTGCAAATATAATCAAGTAGAGCAAAGTCATAATCAATATATTGAAATAGAACAAAGTCATATTCATAATATTGAAGAACAATGATGAACAATTGAAGAACAAGAGAGGAATTACCAAGAATCCTCTTGACAGATCCGGGAACCAATCGAAGATTGACTCCTTCTAGTTCTAATCCTATGTAGCTATGCTAACTAGAGATCTAGTTGATGTGGTGGCTCTAGGGCTTGATCAGAGGCTCTCCTCCTGAATTAGGGTTTGAAGTATGAGACGAGGGCCTCTCCTCCAGGGGCAGGGGCCTTGCTTATATAGCCCTTTCGGATGAATCTGGGCCGTCTGATCAAACCGACATTGAACGGACGGTTTTCCTTGATCCTCTAGGTCGGTGGAGCATAATCCTCGAGGCGGAGCCTGATTGGCTGAGCCAGCAGGGCGGGCGCCCTAGGGACTAGGGCGGGCGCCCTGTCCCCGGCTCTGTTACGCCTCCCGTTCGTTCTCGTGGCTTCTAGACTCTTCTAGATGTAAGATAATTGCGTGTTCGGTCATTATCCCGTCATTAATCCGACATGTGGGCCTTTCTTCTATATTTCCTAATAACCCCCTGCAGAAATAGATAAACAGTAAAACTCGTGGAATTCTGTCAGATAAAACCCTAAGTCCAGGTGTTGGTTTCATTTGGATCCTTTTCTCTATTTATTTGATAGTTATAATTGATACTTAAGGACCGTCAACAACGTAATTTCTTCTGATGTAGCTAGCAGGTGCAGAGGTGTATTTGAATGTCGGCAGCACCCTGACAACGATTAGGATATCCTCCATCTGCTAGTCTTCCTGAATTCTGTGGAGCTCAAATAGACAACAAAGCTTAGTGGAACTTGATTAAGCATTAGCATAAATATCTAGCCTTTATCATGTTTGAGCTTCCTTGATAAATGTCACTCTCTATTTTTATTTTTATTTTTATAGAACAGAAAAAATATATTATTATTATTATATTTTTTTATGCCACCACAGTGAATGTACTTATGGGTTTTATGCCACTCGCATACTCACATGGGGCTTACTGTTTTCAACATTTTTTTAGACAGAATGAACATGATTAACTGAGCAATAATTAAAGGGAAAATGATAACTACCAAGTTTACCTCTTGGCACGGCGTTCGGTGTTTTTAAGTCCTCCGAACAGGACTTCTTTTCTTCTTAGTTGTCCTGAGATTTGGGTGGCGTAGACGGTGGTTCCGGCAGCGCCTCCTCTTCTTGTGTAACTGTCTTCACTTTCCGTACCCGACTTGGTGCTTCGGTCTCCTGTTGTGTATCCTCGGGCCTTATGACCTCTCCTTCATAGTCTGCCCATACGTCCTTGATGATTTGCCTCCTTTGGTTACGGTTACGTCGCCTTCTTCTTGTCCTGACCTGCTTAGAATCTTCAACTATATAGTTAGGGTCATTAAAGTAGCGGCGTACCTTCTCAGAGGGGAAATGCATATGGACTTCTCCGGTTCCAATGTAGATGATTGCTTTGACGGTGTCTAGGAACGGTCTTCCTAGGATGATGGGTGGATCGTACTCGTCGTCTCCCATGTCAATGACCTGAAAGTCTGTATGGACAAAATAATCGTTAATTTTAACAGGGACATCGGTTACTATACCTTCGACCTTTCGAGATGTCTGATCTGCCATCTGGAGCCGAGTGTATGTTGGTTTTAAGGGCATGGTCCCGTACAAGAGCTGATAGGTGACTGTGGCCATTATGTTGACGCCTGATCCAGTGTCGCAGAGCGCCTTCTGAAAGGAGTATCCATTGATTGAGCACTCAATGCTTGGCATACCTGGGTCGTCCTTCTTGTTCAGGAAGGGCGACTTGAGTCGACCATCTTGACCTCCTTGAACTGCAGTGACCATCTTAGCTGATTCGGTCCATCCTTAGTTGTTCTTGTTCTGCTTGTTCCTCCTGTTGGTCCTCTTCCTTGGTTCATGTTGGGGTTGCTCTGGGATTTGTGTAATCTTGTTCTTGAAGGAAAACGTCTCCTTCCTCCCCTTGATGTTGAAGTTGATCTTCGCAGCGCTGGCGTAGATGACAGCTCCCGAGGTGTTCAGGAATGGCCTTCCCAGAATAACTGGTGACCTCTCATCGGACCCGGTCTCTATCACCACGAAGTCAGCTGGAGCGTACGAGGTACCAACTCGGACACACATGTTCTTTAATATTCCTTTAGGAAAGCTTAGTGTCCGATCTGTAAGCTGCAAACACATAGTTGTTTCTGATAAAGGATATATAAAGAATTTTTCATAGAGTACCCTGGGCATAATGTTGACGCTGGAGCCAAAGTCACAGAGTGCTTCTGGGAAGTCCACCATGCCGATGGAGATCAGGATGACGGGGCGTCCTGGATCGCCTCTCTTGACTGGCAGAAGGTCATTATGTACTCCGACAGCGGGATTACTCCAATAGTTACCTGCATCAAACATGTCTACAAGATTTGCAGATTCTAATCCTTCCGGTTGTGATGGTATACCGGGGTTAGTAGCAGGAACAACAGCAGCTATTTGATTTAACTGAGATTCAATCATTTTATTAAAGCTAATTTGGTTTTTGATGGCAGTAGAGAAATTATCCACTCTATTATTTATGTTTTCTAGTATTTTATCATTGGATGTCAATTTCTTAGACAAGTTATCCATTAGCTTTCCTTGATTAGACACTAACTCTCTCAGGGGTGGAAAATTATTATTGTTGTTGTAAGAGTTATTACCTTGATAATTACCTGAGTAGTTACCTGAGTAGTTAGGCCTCTGTTGATTCCAACCTTGATTTTGTTGAGGGCGGTTATAGTAGTTGTTGTTGTTGATGTACCTTGCATCCTCAAGCATCTCAGGGCAGTGATTGCCTGAGTGTCCAGTATCTCCACATTCCTCACAAGTCATGTGAGAGTCGTAGACGTTCATGACTTCTCTTTTGTCTCCAGCTTTGTCATCGAGCTTTTTCATGAGTAGGTCTAACTTTGCAGACAGCATGTCTACCTCCTTGAGCTGGTGCATACCTCCACCCTTCTTGTGTGTTTGGATCCTCTCTTCGTTCCAACCTTGGTTGGACGCCATCTTCTCCACAAGGGCTGTAGCTTGTGGTATGGTGAGTGATAGAAATGCGCCTCCAGCTGCAGCATCCATGGTCTCACGAGCACTAGTGATGAGCCCATGATAGAAAGTCTGCATAAGTAGCCAGCTCTCCATTCCATGATGGGGACATTCTAGGATGTAATCTTGAAAGCGCTCCCATGCTTCTGGAACGGATTCATCATGTTGTTGCTGAAAACTTGTAATCTTCCCACGGAGAGCATTGGTCTTGCCCATGGGAAAGAACTTAGCCAGAAAGTTCGTAGAGCAGAGTGCCCATGTAGTGTTCTTATCTTTCGTCGCGTAGAACCACTGCTTCGCTCTCCCCAATAATGAGAATGGGAAAAGGCGAAGTAGTATGGCGTCTCTGGGAACATCTAATATAGTGAATGTGCTGCAAATCTCTAGGAAGTGTTGGAGATGAGCACTTGCATCTTCGTGCGGCTTCCCACAAAACTGGTTGGCTTGTACCATGTTGATGAGCCCTGGCTTGAGCTCAAAGTTCTTGTCGATGGCCGCGGCAGGTCCAGTGCGGATGTTGTCCGTAGTGGGAGCTGAGAACTCGCGGATCGTCTTGTTCGCCATGGCTGCGAACTCTGTTGACAAATTCCGGATGAGACTTCGGCGGTCTTCTGAATTGGATGAAGTGTTACGTCGAAGTGTTGACTTCTTGAGCTTGGCTCTTGCCTCTCTGATTAATGCTTCGGGGTTGTCAACAAAATTTTCTGGAAGATGTCCTCTATTCATACATCACCCTGCAAAACAATAAGAATGAAAAAATACAGGGGTAAATCTGTATGGGAGAATTGATGATCTCAATCACTTAATGATGCGAATGATGACTCAAATTCCGTATTCATTCCTTGTTAGTAAATCAACCTTCCCCGGCAACGGCGTCAAAAATGCTTGTTGGGCATTCTTAACGACATTACCAAAAGTAGACTTAGTTTTCTAATTCTGATAACGGCGCCAAAAATGCCGAACCTATCCCTCATGCCACTTAAGCCAAGTTGTCATCCCCAGCATGACATGAGAGACGCGGTATTGAAATATGCAACTGCTCTTCTAAATAAAGAATAAATAAGATCTGCAAGCGCACAGATTAATACCGATGTAGCATTTTAACCGGGAAGTATTCCAGGTATTGTTATTTATATTTTTACCACTGGGAAGGGATTACTAACATCAATGTTGATTATGGAATGGAATATAGGAATGAGTATCAATCATTGCATGTATAAGTGAGAGCATTCATCTATCTCTTGCATACAGGGGTAAGTGTCACATAAAATATAGATAAAGTATGAATGGTGACAAAGATAATTAATCTGATCAGCTAGCCACATATAATAATGATAAGCACCTCAACAGATATTCTAGCAAGTCATTAGCATGGTATTAGGACGAACTACAAGGATATTTCCTAAGTTATTCTTAACTATAAAGTCTAGCATATCATAGTTAGTGCAAGTACACTTGGCAATCATTGCGAGAAAGGACTACGCCCATGCATAGTGATATTATCAAGGAAGATGAGAAACATAGCAATCACTCCCCCGTAATAATGTTGCTCTGCCTGCCTTACACACGGGAGGGGGACTATATAAGAACCAACGAAGCTGTCACCATCGCGGACCACCCCACGATCCGGCATATAAGGTGCAATTGCAGATAAATATGGTCTAAGCACCACGCCTACACAATATTTATCATTTACCCATGGATCCGATGGATAAACGCTATACGATCCTAAACATGTATATAATTCCAATCTAACTAAGCCAAGCGTATAACTACGATAAACTAAGAACAATATAATCGCAAACATAAACAAGTAGAGCATAGTCATAATCAATATATTGAAATAGAACAAAGTTGTATTCATAATATTGAAGAACAAAGATGAACAATGAAGAACAGTAAAGGAATTACCAAGAATCCTCTTGACAGATCCGGAAACCAATCGAAGATTGACTCCTTCTAGTTCTAATCCTATGTAGCTATGCTATACTAGAGATCTAGTTGATGTGGTGGCTCTAGGGCTTGATCAGAGACTCTCCTCCTGAGATTAAGGTTTGAGGAATTGAGAATGAGGGAGTGCCTCCTCCAGGGGCCAGGGGTCCTGCTTATATAGCCCCCTCAAGTGAACGTGGGCCGTCGGATCAAACCGACATTAATCGCACGGTTTTCCTTGATCCCTTAGGTCGGTGGAGCATAATCCGCGAGACGGAGCCTGATTGGCTCTCAGGCGAGGGCGGGCACCCTAGGGGGCAGGGCGGGCGCCCTGCCTCCAGGCCCGTTCGGCCTCCCGTTCGATCTCGTGGCTTCTGGAGTCTTCTAGATGATAGAAAATCGGTGAACACGTTATTATCTCTATGTAAACCCGACGTGTGGGCCTTTCCTCCGTATTTTCTGATAACCCCCTGCAGAAACAGACAAACACCAAAACTCGTGGAATTCTGTCAGATAAAACCCTAAGTCTAGGTGTTGGTTGCATTTGGATCCTTTTCTTTATTTATTTGATAACTATATTTGGTACTTAAGGACCGTCAACAATAAGATGGATGTAAAAACAGAAACCCTTTTGAATAAGATGGAAAGAGCGCAATGCCAGATGCTTCAGAGGCGCGGAAACTGAAATCAGCGACCTCTTGCAAATCATCAAGGCGGAAGCAAATTGATGGATTGATGCGGGAGCAAGAGGACTACGAGCGCTAGCCGGCAGATCAATAGGCTGAGTTGATCCAGTTCCTGCCTCCTATTGGTTGTTCAACTTTAAGATGTAGCACCAATGTAACCCCGGCGAGGCCGGTTCTATTTTGTAACTTAAACTCTCTTCCCTTAATGAAGATGAAATGTAATTCTCTTGCGTTTTCAAGAAAAAAAAGCATTCTGATCACAAAACGTTGAACTGTTCCACTTCTACCCTTATATCTCCTGCTCATTCCAACATCACAGTTCATAGATAAATCAGTTTCAGGATGAGAGGACGATAAATAATCTTGCAACGTTCCATCCCAATGACCTTTCCTTAGGAATGTTCAATATCAATCACCTCCGTTAGCTAATATCTCTTGCCCATACAAATATCAACCGGTGCGCAAAAACATAGATGTAACCCATCCGAGTGGCCACAAAGGCTAGTCCGATGCATTTGTTTGCCACTATTTGGTTCAATCAGTACACACTTGACACTTCTGTCAACAAATGATATGGAAATAAAAAAACAGTAACAACAAGTTCATGAAAAGTGAGTTTGGCTACTACAAATTCTTCGGCTGATAAATGAGTTCTGCTACTGCAAATTCTTCAGATTTCACATTTCAAATTCCTCAAAAATATCTCTGTTGTGGTACAATGTTTTTCTCTCACAATAAATCAGCCAACAGTATTTTCAGTCATGACTTATTAGCCAAGCGAACAGGGATGTTTTTGAGGAATTTGAAATGTGAAATCTGAAGAATTTGCAGTAGCAGAACTCATTAATCTATTCAAGTTCATGAAATTCGGTAGACGAGCAAAAAAAACATTGGAAAACAGGGCTCGCTCTCTTCTGCCAGCTGCAGCAGCCAGCAATAACAAGCGTCTTTGTAATATTTAATTGTACTTCGTTTTTTACTTTTTCTAAGGTAGTGGCAGGTGCCCTGCCTTTTCATTATAGTTGAAAATGAACAATAATTAGATAGGTGCATGGACCCAACCATGAAAGGAAAAAAGAGAAACTATAAAAACAACGCTCAAACAGTAAGGAAAAGAAAAGATCAAGGCAGGCTAGTTTCAACATCCCCATCGCCTGCCCGAGCCGAGCCACTTCCTGTCCTATTAAATCCAGTAGTTATTTTTCTAAATCCACTAGTTGTTTTTCTCTGAGCGCATTGTTGATATATACGCGGTGACATATTTTTTTCTACATTTTCATGTCGTATAGGTGACGATCTAATTTCTTTATTCAGAGTTTCTTGATACCGTCCCACCCAATAGACCGGGCCACCATATTTTTCAAATTAGGGACGGATTGTTTTTTTAAAGAGACGGCAAAAGCTTTGCGCTCCTACCATTGTGTTAAAAAAAATGTAAAAGCTTTGCCGTGATTTTTATTAGACGGAGAAAATAAAAAAAAGTGTTTGTTGGACTATGTGTTCCCAAACTCTACTGGAGTAAGAGCAATTTGCAACCATGTGTGTCATTGATTCATTAATCATTCCTTGTTCTGCACAACTGACAAACCGGGTTCAGCTTGTCCTCCCCATTTAATTATTTGATCCGCCGTCAGTAGTTTCCTTTGTAGTAGTAGCCGGAGGAAGGGCTTGCGTTTATTTTCACCTTTGTTTTCTAAATATTTTTTCACTGGCAGTCGTGTATAGACCTTTCGAATTGAATTCATCATGTGTATGCTTCGTTTCAACTTAATGAGTTGATCTCACCTCAGTTTGCAAAGAGACACATAGAGAGGGGCATCAGATGGTTCAGATATGCACCTATCTAAACCATTGAATATTAGCACACGGTGGATTTGGAGGTTCAGAGAGGCGCATTAGATGGTCAAAGCCTTAGGGTGTGTTTGGTTTGGTTTGAGGAACGGGGTGGTCCATCATCTTCTCACTCCTCACTTTTTTATTTGGTTTGTGGAATGGAATGACCTCAATACCTCATTTCTCATAAGCTAATAATTAGTATATGTATGAGGAAATGAGTTGGTTCCACCAAATTTCATAGGATGAACTTATGATGTATCACCTCATGAAGCATGAGCTGACTCCATAAACCAAACACACTATTAATAGAGATGTGTATCGGTATCTCACCTCAGTTTGCAAAGAGACAAGTAGAGAGAAGCTGATTACATACAGTGGATCCGGAGGTTCAGATAGACGCATCAGATGGCCAAAGCCTTGAGCAAAGAAGAGAGTGATGCGTGTTGGGGAGTTGTCTCACATAGAAAATGCCAGACATCAGCAGGTGATAATGGTCAATAATGGAATTGTTTAGGCGGGGTCGCAGATTACGAATGGTCGTCGACTTCACGGGCAGGCGCGTCAGCAGGTTCACGGGTTCAGGGCGCAACCGCGAGCTCAACGCACGCCCAGTCTGTCGCCCACCACGTCAGAAGACCGGGGGGCGTTTGGTTGCACGCCGGAGCCTGTTCGCTTCAGATTATCAGTCAAATTAGTCAGCCAGCCAGTAGTGTTTTTTCTCTCACAAAAAACCAGCTAGCAGTACTTTTAACCAGCAAACAGGCTGGCCGTTGACCCGGGAAACAAGCTGTGTTTGGATTGCTACCGCGATTTGGCATGTCCAAGATGGAAAAGACTAGCGTCCGTACGTCCGAACATTCGCGTAGGAAATCCCTAGATGCATGTAGTCAATGGAAGGGACGGGTGCACCGCGCCTCCACCTCCCACTTTGCCCCGGCGAGCCCACAGGGCATGCATGCAGCTCCTGCCTGTGACACCCCAGGTGTTTGTCCCTCACTAAGCAGTGGGTTTGAGCTCAAACATGATAGATTAAGTGGAGATGACGATGTCAAGGTCA
Source organism: Saccharum hybrid cultivar R570 (assembly GCA_038087645.1). Classification (NCBI taxonomy): domain Eukaryota; kingdom Viridiplantae; phylum Streptophyta; class Magnoliopsida; order Poales; family Poaceae; genus Saccharum; species Saccharum hybrid cultivar. The sequence goes on along the minus strand of JAQSUU010000402.1, from coordinate 24,403,860 downwards.
ACCTATGGAGATGAGCCTAACCTAAACTTGGATGTTGCACCATTGTTTTACATATAGGCCATTTTCAAGATATATGCTTGGATGGTGTTATTGCAATATCTTCATGTATCTCACCTTAGTACCTATCTATATTGATCCCTGGAAAAGTTTAATGAAGTTTGAAATAAAAAAGTCACATGAAATGATAAGTTATATTCTTGTTAGAATGGCTTTACTAAGTGCTTGAATTGCACTATTAAGTGAATGAAAATATAGGTCATCAACCAAACCTTGCAACCTTTCCCAAAAAACTCTAGATGAACTCTACAACAAAATTCATGAAGGGTTCATGTTGAGCAAATGTCAAGAAAATGCCCCGATTGGCCTAAAACCCTAGTTTATGCTTTATTGAGTTGATACTTTGACCAAAGTAAAAGTTGGACTTCTGTACCAGTTATGAGGTTTGACCTTAAAGAAAAGTTGTAGCTCATCTTGTGTGAAACAAACTTTGTTTAATGGTCAAGAGCTAGTTTGGCCTCTAACCTAGTTTAATAGAGCTGCCAATATTCAATAAAGTGCTGTTTTGGATCTCAGAAATTTGGCTAAGTCATAATGGAGTTTCAGTTTCGGGTACCCTAGTTTGGAGCTCTATATCTTCCTAACTAGGCTAAACTTGTTCAAGGTCCTTTAATAAAAGTTGTAGATTGAGTTGTGTAAAACAAACTTTATTTTTGGAGCATACCCTAGTTCAGCTTGGAAATGAGTCTAACTGGAGCTCGAAGTTCGAATCTGCTGTTGTTTCAGGCTTCCAAATAATTCTAAGTCTGGAAATCAGCGTCGTTAGGTTGGCAAGCCATGTTCTCGAGTTTTTGTTGAACAACTGGAGTTGAGCCAAATATAAAAGTTGGAGGTTACATCTTAGAGAAGAGCATACAAAAAGTTGGTGCCCATTTGACCAAGTCTTGATTGGGAATTTGAGATCAAAGCCGGGCAACCTTAATTGGATTTAAGCCGCTGACAGTGTCAAATTTAGCGTTAATTATCTCTTAACCGGTTGCTCTAATGACCATAGTCACAAAATAGATTTTATAGAGTATCATGTGGGCTTCGACTTTGCCTTTTGGCCCATGTCCAAACTCGGCCCGGAACGAGCCCAAAATCGCGTCCCACGCCGGCCACCTTGTTGCTCACCACGTGCTCGATGCAATGCATTGGTGGCGTTCATGCAAGCAGCCGCGCGTCCACCTCCATTGCCACGCGCCGCCCGGCTCTGTGCCCTCCTAGAGTGGATGCTGAGCTGCTCAGGTGCTCCCGCTCCACCCAGTCACTCGCCCTCGCCCTCCTCGCACTGCGCCGGAGAGCGGACACCGAGCATGCCCACCATAGCCATGGCCGCTCTTGGAGCTTCACCGTTTCCACAGCTCCGGGCCACCACGGCCGCAGCCGTGAGCCTCACCGTCTTAGCCTCATCGTTCTCCACCTCACGTGCACGCTCGCCCAAGCCATTGGCCACCGGAGCGCCGCCTCTGCATGCTGCCGCCATGGCCGCCCGCCGCGACCTCGAGAGCGCACGTGGCCGGGCCACCATGACCCTCCTCGGGCTGAGCAGAGCAGCCCCACGGGCGTGCCTCGACATGTCCAAGCTGCCACGCCCCTTCCCCGCCGCTGACGAGCCCCCTGCTGGTCGGAAATCATGACCTCGACGTCCTCCTCTACTGCCTCCATAGCCGGCTGACCTCGGGCCGCTGCGGAGCAAGACGAGGGCACCAGCAGGTGCGCAAGAGGCCCCTAGTGCTCCGCCTCCACTTCCCGGCTACCGGCGTGGCCTCCTCCGTCATGGCGGCAGCATGCAGGTGTGCACAACAGCTATGGACGGGACATGCTTGTTTTCTGCGTACGAGCTAGAGGGGGCACAAACCTGGGCGGTGAACAATTTGGTGGGCGAACGTACCATGTCGATCTTGATAAAGTAGAATGCAGTTGCAACGTCCCTCAGATCATGCATGCCCCTTGCTCACACATGATCACGTCTTGTTGTCTTAGAGGTTTTGACCACACAGTTGCACCATACATGTCACCCTTGTATCTCCGTGCCAACACCCTCAAAGTTTGGGAGAAGAGTTTCGAGCCGTACCTTGACGAGTCACAGTGGCCTCCATATTATGGTGAGGACTACGAGCCTTATCCGGACCTAAAGAAGGTAGGGAAGGGAAGGAGGAAGAAGAAGCGACTGAAAGGCGATATGGACAATATGAAAGGTTACGGCGCCGACATGTATGGTGGCGGGGACTTTGACGAAGAGCGTGCGCAGAACCTTTGCTCCATTTGCAAGAATCCTGGTCATAATGCTAGATTTCATAGGCAGGCGAGACAAGAGGTGGTTTATATTGTAAACATGCATTTATGATATTTTAATCTTCAAATTTACTTGGCTTTGTTTTTTTATAATGTTATTAATTGTATTAATGTTGTTATTTTCATTTTCAAACAGGCAGGTTCAGGGTTGCAAGATGGAGGCGCGGGCTCCTCATCCGCGCTTTAGCCTCATTGAGGCGGACTACGACAAGGACCACCGGGCCCAGGCCTTGTCAGAGCAGCAGAGGCCGTTGCGTGCGCTTCGTGTTCGCACGCACCACACACATAGCTGGGACGAGCGATACGCGACGTACATACGTCGGGCAGGCTTCCTTGAGATCGTTCGGGTCTACAACAGTACACTCCCCACACTAGACCCTGCACTTCTTACTGCGTTTGTTGATAGGTAACATTGCATTTTGCGTTTATTGACTTTCTTTTGTAAAATTGGGCCGTCAACTTGCCTATAACCAGAAACTTGTAATGATGCAGGTGGAGACCGGAGACACACACCTTCCACACACCATGTGGGGAAATGACTATCACAATGCAGGATGTCAAGATGATATTGTGTCTCAGTTTGTCTGGTCATCCGGTGACTGGGGTCGTCGACGAGTCTAATTGGGTAGACATGGTGGAGCAGTTCTGTGGTAGGAGGCCATCAGATGCTGAAGTTAAAGACACAAAGTAAGTTTATATCTGCGCCCCATTGAAATCACTAATACAACCATTTCAGCTACATCTATTTTTATAGAATAATGCTTTAATTGTAATTGCAGGAAGACCTCAGGAGTGTCGACGTCATGGATAACCCAGCACTTTGGTGCAGAGCCTCCGATCGGTGCTCCAGATCACGAGGTCGAGGTGTATGCAAAGGTGTGGTTGTGGCACTTCTTGGGCGCTTTCTTGTTCCCCGACTCCTCAGGCGACAGCATCAGCTGAATTTTCTTGAGGATCCTTATCCAGCCACTGGAGAACATTGCAACCTATAGCTAGGGTACCGCGGTCCTTGCTTGGAGATACCGTCAGCTTTGTACCGCCTATCGTCGCCAGTCGGCCAATGCCAACCTAGGTGGCTGCTCGTACCTACTTCAAGTCTGGATTTGGGAGCGGTTTCTAGTTGGGAGGCCTACTAAACCTCCGCATTTGCCTGTGAGTACATTGACTACTTTGATATCTTCATAAGACTTAAGAGATTTGTGACACCGTGTTTGTGTGAATTGCAGGTTTGGCAGCATGAAGACGTTCTACCCACCACCCTTTTCATCTGGAAAGACGCTAAGGTAGTGAGGGGCGAGCTGGATAGGAGGTACAGGTAGTACACGGATGCGATAGACGTGTTGACACACAACTACGTAAGTTCAATCCACATTTCCTACTAAAGGCACTATCAATGAGATTGATACTAAATTAAGTTTTTTTTACTTTGCAGGTAACATGGACACCGTGGTCTAGGTGGGAGCTAGAGGACTACCTTAGTCCGCACTGCGAGGAGGAAGGGGACGAGTGGCTTTACGAAGGGCCACTTATCTTCTTCCACGTGGTCGAGATGCACTACCCTTTCAGGGTTTACAGACAGTTCGGGAGGTTGCTGGGAATTCCACTGCTGTCTCCACCAACGCTCAGCTGCATGGGTACGATGCCAATCTGTTTATTCTACTTAAGTGCCTCATTTCTAATGCAATATGGCAATGCAGGATCGATCGAAGGCTTCGGACCACGCAAAAGGATTGGGCGGTGACGCACGAACCACATTTGCTTAATTGGTATAACAGGCATCCTCGCCACCTCAACGAACTTCCACAGCACCACCCGGCAAGATGGATGGAGTACCTACAATGGCTGCAGCGGAGTACGAGGACTCATCTCATGGTCCCGTACACCAACATGCCTGCAGATGCGGCCGGTGAGGATGACATCGCTGATGCGTTCGACGAGGCGCAAAGGGTGCAAACACAACTTCTTAGGGCCCCTCTAAATAGATACGTGGTAAGTACTTTGGACTTACATCCGCAAGCGAGGTCAGGGTTTTAAAATTCAATCAAAATGATCGAGTTAACCTTGTGTGATGTTGTAGGCACAACAGTTGTCGAACTACTCCGAGGAAGCTTCCAGGCAACTTTTCCGCACTAGGGACGACAAGACCAACCCTCTTCGCAGCTTTGTCAAGGTACTTTTGATAACAACATTCGTTACTACAACTCAATTACCTTTAAAATTCACGCTTAATAATGCATGTTGTCATCTAAACCTATAGAGAATGAAAAAAGGCTGCAAGAAGTTGGCTCAGAAGCTGAGCTGTGTGGACACGACGTTGGACGTACCGTACAACCCCACGTGGTCGAGGAGCGAGACGATGTCCACCGCAGCTGCTTCTGCTAGCGACACCAGGGCTGCGTCCTCGTCTGTTCGTACTCCGCAGGACAGAGGGAAGGGTCCAGCGGTTGCGGACGATGTGGATGAGGAACTTCAGTACGACATGACGAGTGGCGACGACGACGACGACGCCACCGACGTTCCCCAGTGGGAGTACACCGGTCACGAGGAGATGGGTGCCTCACAGCTATACGGTGCTCCTATTGGTACACAGGGGGTCGACTACACACAGCAGGAGAACTACACACCGACCGAGCAACAGGTGCATATGCTTTGCTTTTTCTTTAATTCAACTGTTCGTAGCTAAACATTTAGAGTAGCTCATCAGGGTGCTTGTTTGCAGGGGACTTCCTCGACGCAGCAGTTCGATCGTGGACATAGGCGGCAGTGTGAGAGGCAGCAACGGGACCGCACAGACATGGGCTGGAGAAGCAATGTGGTCCCTACGAATCCGAGGAGGCGGCGGAGAGCGCGAAACCCCTACACCCCTGGCGATTAGTAGAATAGTCATGTTTAGCAGGCGCCGGACACATGTTATCTTAGTTATGTAGTGCTAGAACATTTAAATTATGTGTAGGTGTAGCAGCAGTACCTTAATCTTAAAACTACTCTACTTGGTTATTTCGATTGGACTAATGTAGTTGGTAACACTCGTTTAATCTTTGGCGTAAACGCAATTCTTCGTGCCATGGCTTCCGTATAACTTGCTGTAAATGACTCAACATGGCATGTCTGCATTTGTCACGCTCAGCTGACGCAAAATCTAGGCATAGTTTCTGCGTGCCAGCAGTTTCAGGGCCACCCCGCCATGGCTGGGGGCGGGTTAGGGGTACCCCGCCAGTACGGCGGGGTACCCCTAACCCGCCCCCAGCCATGGCGGGGTGGCCCTGAAACTGCTGGCACGCAGAAACTGCACTGATAAACTGCACTAATAAACCAGACAACAATGTTAGTGAGTGGACCAACAAATGAAGATGTGATAATGAAAATTATTACAATGACATGTTTCAAAGTACAACACTGACAAACTACACCAAACAAAGTTTCTAAGCCACTACAAATGACAAACACTGACAACGACGACGTGAAGACGTGACAATGCAAATTATTACAATGACAAGTTTCTAAGGCACTGACAGCCTCCTATGTGCAGCACTAAGGCACTAACAACGACACTTGTACGCAATGTTTTCCTAAACGCTAAACGGTAAACAGTCGGTCACCCTTCGTTTAGTATTTAGACCGTTTAAACGGTGTTTAAATAGAGTTAAACGGCCTAAACGGTTTTGTATAATAATAATAAAATATACATATTTATGTAGGTAAAAATAAAATTTGCTAGAACCCATACATATTTCCACATGTAAAAATCAAATATTCTACCAAATAATCTTGTTGGAAGAAATCTAAATCCCACAACACTTCATATAATTACAATGTTAATTAGTTTTATGTTGATTATGATAGACGTAGTCCTTTAATTCACTTAATTATGGATTAAATGGTTGCTTAGCTCATTTAATCACGTTTAATCTGATTTTGTTTAGACCGTTTAGACGGGATTGAACGGTTTAAACGGGTTTAAACGGCCCAACCGTTTAATTCACCGTTTAGGGTCTAAACAACACAACTGACTTCTATTTACCGTTTAAACGATGTTTAAATGGACTAAACGGCCGTTTAGGCGAACAGTGCTTGTACGTCAATCAAACTGCGTGCACCACTGCGTAAGCAACTCGTCCTCAGACTCTGAATCCTCCACTACAACCTCCTTACCCTTGCTCGCCTCGACTGCCTTGGCCTGAGAGGCCTGACGCCGGTAGTAAGCCGCCTCCGCCTCGTCCGCGGCCTGAGAGTACAACTCGGCCTCTTCTTCGGTCATGTCTGTTGGCCCCCATGCGTCGAACAGCGGTGTCTTCTGGCTGTGGTACACAGCCTGACCCTCCTCCTCGGGAATCGGTCCTAACTCCTCTGCAAGACAAAGTAGCTCGGCTATCCTTCCCATGTCGTAGGCATCCTCGTCCTGAGGGTAGCCCAATTCTTCGGCTAGACGAATGAGCTCGCCTATCCTCCCGGTGTCGTCGTCTTCCACCGGCTCGACCTCCTCTTCAACCACAATCGGACGGCTTGCGGTGCCACCAACTCCTGCGTCCTGCTTTAGTGTCCTATTCTCCGTGTACCTAGCCCGAGCCACATCTGCTTGCCAGTTGCCGGTGCATCCAATCTCTGCAAGTACAAAATACAAACAATTAGCATGATCTTTGCAAGGACTTTATTGACAGTCAAATAAAGAAGATTGAGTTTCCAAAAACGCAATGACTCACTCGCATATAATGAGGCAATAGTATCGTTCAAGCCTTGCATCTCTGCTCTCTTAGCCTCCTCTGCAGCCTTCCTTACATCCTCTTCAGCCTTCCTTGCCTGGTACTCCTCTACATCCTTCTTCTTCTTCTCGTACCACTTCTTCCACGCAATACTCTCCGGGTTACGAACACGTAGGTCTTGGGCCCATCGCAGCATTTTCTTCTTATGGTTCTTAACGAAATCAGTGACGTAGTTTGCAGGATATCCTCTCATCTTGCGAAGTGCTACTCTTGTCTTATACTCATCCTTGAACTTAAACACATCATCATATGATTCCCATTTGCATTTCTGAGTGCTCTGTTGCAACAAATAGATGAATACAAAGTTAGCGTACCAAAGCAAACAAAATAAAACATTAGCACTACGTATCAACAGTCCTAGTAAACCTCGTCATAATCGATCATGTGGCCACAGAAGTGGCCAATCCCAAGGCCTGAAGGGACTAGGCCGTAGCTAGCTTCAACACCACATTTGCACATCACAGGAGGCGCAATAGACCTCTTCTTCTTCCAGTCTGGCACCTCCTCCTTCTTCTCTGGCTCCGGCCAATGGCTCTTTGGATCATAGACCCACTCCTTGAAATGGCACTTTGGAAAATCACGATCCTACAAAATCAAAATAGTCAAACACACATATAGGACATGACATTTCAAGGTTCACTCAAACCTTACCTCACGCCATAGAGGACAAATGAACTCTTGTTCATTGCGTGGGTTTATCACGGCTTGCTCTCCGCAATGGCACTTTGGAGGATCCTCGAGCCGCCGTGCCGATGCAACGGCCTTCTCTTCCTCCGTCATAGGAGGAGGGTTAGGAGGGGGCGAAACCAGCGAGTAAACACCTCACGCTTGCAATGATCAACGCCGGGGTAGAAAAGGAGAATCCTTGGGTCAAACTTATCCGGACCGTCGATCCATTGGAAGAAAAAGCACTGGAAGTAGGGCTACAAAAAAATTTCAATTATCTCATCGCAAATACAACATCAGAAACCAATAAGAAAAACAAAGGGCACAATTACTTACGCTACAACTATAATATGTGTAGAAGCAACGAGCCGCAGTATCTGTTGACGGTTCTTAAGTATCAATTATAACCATCAAATAAATAAAGAAAAGGACCTATATGCAAGCAACACCTAGAATTAGGGTTTGATCTAACAGAATTCCACGAGTTTTACTGTTTATCTATTTCTGCGGGGGGTTATCAGGAAATACGGAAGAAAGGCCCACATATCGGATTAATGACGGGATATTAACCGAACACGTAATTATCTTACATCTAGAAGATTCCAGAAGCCACGGGAACGAACGGGAGCCGTAACGGGCCAGGACACAGGGCGCCCGCCCTGTGCCCTAGGGCGCCCGCCCTGCCCCTGGGACCAATCAGGTCGAGTCTCGCGGATTATGCTCCACCGCCTTTGAGGATCAAGGAAAACCGTAGGATGAAGGTCGGTTTGATCCGACAGTCTAGATTCATCCAAAAGGGCTATATAAGCAAGGCCCCTGACCCCTGGTGGAGAAGACCCCAATTCATTATTCAGTTGCATATCTCTAGTTAGGGTTTAGAGAGAGAGGTTCCCTCTAGGGTTCCCACCTCTTAGGGCTTAGCATCCAATGTGAAAGTAGAATTAGTTCTACTAGATTGAGAGAGATAGAGTGGAGGTGTAGATCGGAGGAAGTCGGCCTGTCGGTGTCTACTCTGAGGTTGTACCTGCGGGAGCAAGTTCTTCTAACCCGAGGCTTGTTCTCAGGATTCTTCAGTATTTCGACTTCTAAATTCTAGTAAGTTCTTTGTTTTATTGTTCTTTGGTTTATGAGTTTACTTTGATCTCTTCGCGTAGAGTTTAGAGTAATCATCTCTAGCGTAAACGTGGTGTTTAAGCTAGGATACTCATAGATATCCCCTCGTCTAGCCGGACCGTGGTAGTAGCGAGAAACGTGACAATTCCGAGTTACCTTTGTATTCCATATCCCGTTAGCAGGATCGATAGGATTTATAGGTGCGGGTTGAACATCCTTTGTGGTGTCTAGATTCCGTGAACCTCCCCAATAGAACAGTAGATCATCCTTACCAAGGTTAGAAGAAGAGTGCGGTTGTAGTCTTCTCTATACATCACTCACATCGAATCATAGTGGTTGTAGCCTAAAGGTTAGTAGTAATAGATTTGGTTAGTCAGATGCACTCTTTCTCCTAAAGGTAAAAATATAAATACGATACCCAGGATAACATCTCGGGTGAAGTGCTCACCGATATCCGTGTGCTTGTGGATCCTATTTCCTAATTGTGTTACCAAATATCAACAAGCATTTCTGGCGTCGTTGCCGGGGAGAAAGACGGTTTGCTGAGATAACCTTGAGTCTTACTACTAGCTTGTATTCATACTTTTTATTTTCTTATATTTTTCATTCTTTCTTTTTCTTTTTACCAAAAATGGAAAACCAAGGTTCTATATCTATCTTTGATGCCGCAACACCTTCAGCAACTGACCTTTTACCATGGGAGTCATCACAGCCTATCCAAACATCCCAGTATAAGTTAAGTTCAAGGTTGATTGCGATGATTCAAAATTTATCTTTTTCGGGAAAGGAAGAGGAAAACCCTTACCTTCATATTAGAGATTTTGAGCAGACATGCGATTGTCTTCGCATTGATGGCATCTCTGATAAGACTTTACGTTGGAAGCTTTTTCCTTTTTCTTTAAGAGGAGAAGCTAGACGATGGTATAGTCAGAAGGTAAGTCAACAGCAAGGTGAATGGGGAGTTTTAAGAGCCAACTTTTGTCTAGATTTTTATTCCCTTGACCGTACTGGTGACCTTAGACTCGAAGTCCTATCTTTTAAACAAAAAGATAATGAAACTTTGGGGAAATCCTGGAAACGTTTTTCTGATCTTTTAGAATCTGGTCCAAAACTTTTGCTTGAAGACACTGTTCTTTTATTTCACTTTTTTCGAGGTCTTCAGAAAGATAATAAACAAATGCTGCATACTATGGCTAGAGGTTCTTTCTTTCATATCCCTACTGATGAAGCTAAGGGGATCTTGAATAGAATCCTAGAAGCTGAGATGGATAATGCCCTCCATGATAAAACCTACGAAGCCGAAGTAGACACTCTGCCAAATTTTTCATCTACTTTAGCTATCCCAGGTTCTGAGCCACAAAAGGAAGAAATTCCACCACCTGATTTCATGCTAGACATAGAATCCGATCTCTTTGCCGATTTTGGAAACATTTCAAACTACCATTCTATAGACCGACCCCAAAACGGCCAATTTAGCATTTGTTTACCAAGTGAACGTCAATTGAGAGAGCTTATCTCGGTTATGAGTAGCGAATGGTTAGAGGAGTCAGAGCTTTCCTCTAAAGTAATCCGAGTGGACACACCCTCTATAACTATACGCTGTGCTTATAATTCTGATCAATTTAACGCTCTCTATAATCCTGTTGTGGGGATCAATATTATGTCCGAAGCTTTTGCACTTAATTTATTTGGGAAACTTGTTTTAACCCCCACAACAAAGGTCATAAAGGAATCTTCGGGACGATTAGTCCCCAGTCTTGGAATTATTAATGTCCTACCCTTTATGGTAGAAGGCTCCATGGTTCATTTGAACTTTTATATCTTTGATATATGGGGTTTCGATCTACTGATTGGACAACCTTTTAGAAGACTCCTTTATGAAGGTCAAACTGGAAAGCTCCACATTTCCTTGGGAAAGGATTTTAAACTTCCAATTACAATAACTCACTCCTTGAATAATAAGACCGAGCCATATCTTTTGCCTGATCCTATGGAGGAGGTAAAGGCTGCATCTCTAGAACTTTTAGATGATCCAGACTTAGAAGAGGAAGCCCCCTTCTTCACTGAAGAAGAGGCCGAACCTTCTGAACCTGAACCCTTAGATGAGTTTGCAGAAACAACTAGACCCCCCATAGAACTCAAAACTTTACCACCCGGTCTTACCTATGCTTTCCTAAACAATAATCCAGAGTTTCCTATGATCGTTAGTAATAAACTCACTCAGGAGCAAACTCTGCGATTAATGACCATTCTTGAAAAACACCACTCTGTTTTTGGCTACTCACTTCAAGATCTCACAGGAATCAGTCCTATGATTTGTACCCATCGTATTCCGACAGATCCTTCTGTTACACCCTCTCGAGAGCCTCAACGTAGACTTAACAACGCGATGAGAGAGGTAGTTAAAAAAGAAGTTATAAAGTTGCTGCATGCAGGGATTATATATCCTGTGCCGCATAGTGAGTGGGTAAGCCCTGTTCAAGTTGTGCCTAAAAAGGGAGGCATGACTATTGTTACTAATGATAAGAATGAGCTAATTCCGCAACGCACCGTCACTGGGTGGCGGATGTGCATAGACTATAGAAAACTTAATAAAGCCACGAAAAGGATCATTTTCCTTTGCCTTTTATAGATGAGATGCTTGAGCGGTTAGCAAAACACTCGTTTTTCTGTTTTCTAGATGGATATTCAGGGTATCACCAGATCCCTATCCATCCTGATGATCAAAGCAAAACCACTTTTACATGCCCATATGGAACGTATGCTTATCGTAGAATGTCTTTTGGGTTATGTAATGCACCAACTTCTTTTCAAAGATGTATGATGTCTATATTTTTTGATATGATTGAAGAGATTATGGAAGTTTTCATGGATGATTTCTCAGTTTATGGAAAAACTTTTGATAGTTGTCTTGAGAACTTAGATAAGGTTTTGCAAAGATGTGAAGAAAAGCACTTAATCCGTAATTGGGAAAAATGTCATTTTATGGTTAGAGAAGGAATAGTGCTAGGACACCTAGTGTCTGAAAGAGGTATTGAGGTAGATAGAGCTAAAATTGAAGTAATTGAACAACTACCTCCACCTGTGAATATAAAAGGAATTCGAAGTTTTCTTGGCCATGCTGGTTTTTATCGCAGATTCATAAAAGACTTTTCATTTATTACGAGACCACTTACTCTTTTGCTAGCCAAGGATGCTCCTTTCGAATTTGATGATGCATGTCTAAATTCTTTCAATTTATTAAAGCAAGCACTCATCTCTGCACCAATCATTCAACCCCCTGATTGGTCGTTGCCTTTTGAAATTATGTGTGATGCTAGTGATTATGCTGTGGGGGCAGTTTTGGGACAAACTAAAGATAAAAAGCATCATGCAATTGCTTATGCAAGTAAAACTTTGACAGGAGCTCAACTTAATTATGCAACCACTGAAAAAGAGCTTCTGGCTGTTGTTTTTGCCATTGATAAATTTAGATCTTATTTAGTTGGAGCTAAGATAATTGTTTACACTGATCATGCTGCACTAAAATATTTGCTCACTAAGAAAGATGCTAAACCTCGCTTAATCAGATAGATTTTATTACTCCAAGAATTTGACTTAGAAATAAAAGATAAAAAGGGAGTAGAAAATTCTGTTGCTGATCACTTGTCTAGAATGTACTTTAAGAATTCACAGGAACCCCCCATTAATGACTCACTCCGGGACGACATGCTTTACGGGATTAACAGATCTGACCCCTGGTATGCAGATATTGTTAATTTTATGGTTTCAGGTTATGTACCACCCGGAGCAAACAAGAAGAAGCTTATTCAGGAAAGTCGTTCACATATATGGGATGAGCCATATCTCTTCCAAGTATGCGCTGATGGCCTACTTAGAAGATGTGTGACCACTGAGGAAGGATTGAAGATCATCGACAGATGTCACTCATCACCATACGGAGGTCACTATGGAGCATTCCGTACACATTCAAAGATCTGGCAATGTGGATTCTATTGGCCTACGATGTACGATGACATGAAGCAATATATCAGAAGATGTGGGCCATGTCAAATGCACGGAAACATAAATACAAGGGATGCCATGCCACTCACCAACAACCTTCAGATTGAACTCTTTGATGTCTGGGGAATAGACTACATGGGTCCATTTCCCCCATCTAAGAAGTGTGAGTTCATCTTGGTGGCGGTTGATTACGTCTCCAAGTGGGTAGAGGCACTACCTTGCAAGCATGCCGACAATATCAGTTCGAAGAGGATGTTTGAGGAAATCATATTTCCAAGATTAGGAGTCCCCAGGATAGTGATAAGTGATGGAGGATCACACTTCATTGACAAGCGCTTCGAGCACTATCTATCAAGACATGGAATCCGTCACAACGTCGCTACTCCCTATCATCCTCAGACAAGTGGCCAAGCAGAGACTTCTAACAAGCAAATCAAGAACATTCTTCAGAAGACGGTGAACGAGATGGGAACGGCATGGAAGGACAAGTTACCCGATGCACTCTGGGCTTACCGGACAGCATACAAGACACCAATTGGAATGTCTCCATACCAATTGGTATACGGAAAGACCTGTCACCTACCTGTTGAACTTGAGTTCAAGGCACACTAGGCCATAAAAAGATGGAATATGGACCTAGATATCGCCGGAAAACATAGAAGAATGCAATTATCGGAGTTAGAAGAATGGCGGGAGAAAGCATATCACAATTCAAAGATCTACAAAGAAAGAGTCAAGAGATGGCATGACAAGAGGATCAAGAAGAAGGAGTTCTCACCCGGAGATAAGGTATTACTTTTTAATTCCAGGGTGAAGCTTTTCGGGCATGGAAAGCTCCGGAGCAAATGGGAAGGACCATTCAAGGTAATTCATTCATCATCCCACGGAGCTATCACACTTCAAAATGACGAAGGTACGTTATTCAAGGTAAATGGTCAACGTCTTAAATTATTTTTTTAAATTATTTTTAGAGCTCAATAAAGAATTAGAAGAAATAGACGTGATCAATTTTTACCTTCTAATTAAAAATTAAAGCCCGACGCCAACAAGAGGATCGATGAGTTAGAGCATAGTCTTAGGAGGCGTGAGCGTCGCTGAGCTATCTAGATTAGATCTTGGGGCTATATATGTGTCTTAGTTATTATTAGATTCGATTAGGTTCGCTTATAATCAGTTTAGATCTATTATATTCGGTTATTATTATTATTCGGTTGTAATAAATGCCTCAAGATTAATAAAGATTATTATTAGTATGTCTTGTGTGTCTCTACTTTACTTTTGTGCAAGAAAGCAGAAAACAAGTATGGGGGAGATTCCCTGACATGTCACACACACTTCGATCGCACCACTCCATGAACCAGGTACACACTCTGCACACTTTTATTACACACTTACACACTCACCTTAGTTTGTGCAGAATTTTATCTCTCTAAACATGATAAATTAAAAGGATAAAAATGCTTATAATCATGATCAATCTCACTCTGTGATATTTCCTGGAAACCTGCAATTATTAAAATTATTTCAAAACCCTGTGTTGTTAAAAGTCATTGTGGAATAAGAGATGGTAAGGGTATGAGTACCTTATTCTTAGTATCTTTATTGCTTGAAGAATTTGTTTTAAAAATCTCAAAATTATAGCTACCATCCTCAAGTTTTATATGCCTGCTAAACATGAAAATATTAATTAAAGCTATCTGCTTTGTATTGAGTTTGTTCAAAACAAGTTAGACCCTTGTTGAGAGATTTATCATACTCCTAAGATCAAGACATTTTTATTCAGAAAGATTCACTCTTCCGAAGTATTATTGCGTTAGAGGCATGGGCTATGCAAAATTATGAATATATCGAGGAAATAAAAAGGAGCAAGTGCTCGATAACCTCGTGGAAAAAAATGGACAAGTGTCCGGCAGTAGAATTAGGGGTACCTCGGTATCCACCCAAAATGAAAAAAATGAGATATGATAAAAATATGATGGAAAGAAAATGATAGCCCGTGGTCCCTCTAATAAGCAATATGCTAGTAAGAGTGACAAGTTTTTAATTTTCAAAATCTTTGATCTAAGAGTATGGCATTCTTCTCCTCGGATCCGGTTTTGACCATACAATAAATGCAAGGTATGTATGCTTAAAGAATTATTTTTGCAAAATCAAAACAGCCTCAGAGAGAAATATAAAAGATAATGAGTGACTCTGAGAGCACCTATGAGGATAAAGGTATGCTAAGTTTTTCTTTTCAAAAATATGTAAAAACTCCAAGTGATCGGGATTAAGAAGAAGAAAGGCTCTCTACTCTGACCATATATTTCCCTGACTATAAGTGCACAGTGGATTTTTACAACACCCTGCAGGTATGAAAGAATGTTTCAACCCTAGATGTTTTATTAACCAACATTTTCTCGAGGACGAGTAAAAGCCTAAGTATGGGGGTGTTTGTTGACGGTTCTTAAGTATCAATTATAACCATCAAATAAATAAAGAAAAGGACCTATATGCAAGCAACACCTAGAATTAGGGTTTGATCTAACAGAATTCCACGAGTTTTGCTGTTTATCTATTTCTGCAGGGGGTTATCAGGAAATACGGAAGAAAGGCCCACATGTCGGATTAATGACGGGATATTAACCGAACACGTAATTATCTTACATCTAGAAGATTCCAGAAGCCACGGGAACGAACGGGAGCCGTAACGGGCCAGGACACAGGGCGCCCACCCTGTGCCCTAGGGCGCCCGCCCTGCCCCCGGGACCAATCAGGTCGAGTCTCGTGGATTATGCTCCACCGCCTTTGAGGATCAAGGAAAACCGTAGGATGAAGGTCGGTTTGATCCGACGGTCCAGATTCATCCAAAAGGGCTATATAAGCAAGCCCCCTGACCCCTGGTGGAGAAGACCCCAATTCATTATTCAGTTGCATATCTCTAGTTAGGGTTTAGAGAGAGAGGTTCCCTCTAGGGTTCCCACCTCTTAGGGCTTAGCATCCAATGTGAAAGTAGAATTAGTTCTACTAGATTGAGAGAGATAGAGTGGAGGTGTAGATCGGAGGAAGCCGGCCTGTCGGTGTCTACTCCGAGGTTGTACCTGCGGGAGCAAGTTCTTCTAACCCGAGGCTTGTTCTCAGGATTCTTCAGTATTTCGACTTCTAAATTCTAGTAAGTTCTTTGTTTTATTGTTCTTTGGTTTATGAGTTTACTTTGATCTCTTCGCGTAGAGTTTAGAGTAATCATCTCTAGCGTAAACGTGGTGTTTAAGCTAGGATACTCATAGATATCCCCTCGTCTAGCCGGACCGTGGTAGTAGCGAGGAACGTGACAATTCCGAGTTACCTTTGTATTCCATATCCTGTTAGCAGGATCGATAGGGTTTATAGGTGCGGGTTGAACATCCTTTGTGGTGTCTAGATTCCGTGAACCTCCCCAATAGAACAGTAGATCATCCTTACCAAGGTTAGAAGAAGAGTGCGGTTGTAGTCTTCTCTATACATCACTCACATCGAATCATAGTGGTTGTAGCCTAAAGGTTAGTAGTAATAGATTTGGTTAGTCAGATGCACTCTTTCTCCTAAAGGTAAAAATATAAATACGATACCCAGGATAACAACTCGGGTGAAGTGCTCACCGATATCCGTGCGCTTGCGGATCCTATTTCCTAATTGCGTTACCAAATATCAACAGTATCCGGATGTCTCAACTGGCCCACGTTGAAAGTCCTATGTTTGGTGTTGGTAATTAGTGACAATGCCTAAGTACTAATCCTATACCAAAGTTGTATGTAGCATATGAGGATTAGTACATTCCAAGGTTGGTGGCAAGATGGACATGGTGATCATGATGGCCACACTTGGATTTGGACGCAACCCTACGTGATCAAGGCAAAGGTATATGCGTAAGGGTTGTGTTTTAGTAACCAAGACACCTAGTGGGTGTGGTTACATTTTAGGATAGATAGCCATACTATAAAGAGGGGAATGACGTGGCTATTTAACTCCTAAGTGCCTCTAGGTGTGCATTTCATGTCTATGCATTTGGATAGAACTAATAACGCCTCGAAAAATGATTGTGAAAATGCTAACACACATGCACATGGTGTTGATCACTTGGTGATGTTAGCACGTTTGCGAAGGCGGTGAAGTTTGAGCGATAAAGAGGGTTTGGTGTCCTCTCTCCCTCCCGCCGAGCTTGCGAGGCGGGATTCTGGTGTTTTCGAGGAGTTGAAACGACTATTTTCCACTACGTCGGAAGTCGGAAAAAGAAACGGAGGCGAACGGAGGTCACAGTGGTGACCGGACACTGGACCGGACGCGGTCACTGTTTGACCGGACGCGTCCGGTCAGCGTTCAGCGTCTGTGCGAGTTTCAGTTTGTTGATCGGACGCGTAGTGCGTCCGGTCGTTGAGGGAGCTTACTGGACTCCAACCGGACGCGGGCACTGTGGTGTCCGGTCAATTCTCCAGCGCGTCCGGTCGTTGTTTCGTTGTGCGCGGCTCAGGGTTGACCAGCGCGTCCGGTCAGTTACGGGACCAGCGTGTCCGGTCGAGCACAGCGCGTCCGGTCGTTGCGACCAGCGCGTCCGGTCGGTGGTTCACGAAAGAGCCGTTGTGTGATCGGCGCGTCCGGTCCGCGCGACCAGCGCGTCCGGTCAGTGCGACTGCGGCTGTTTCAAGTGCGTAACGGCTATATTCGAAGGGGTACGTCTATAAATACTCGTTGGCCGGCTCAAGGCTCTCTCTCTTGGACATTTGACATACTTGTGAGCACTTTGAGCTAAGCAACTCCCCTCCCACTCATCTCTCTTGCTTCTTTGCATATTCGAAGTGAGATTGAGTGATCCAAGTGCATTTGCATTGTGAGATAGCATCTAGTTGGCACTTGGTGGTTGATTTGCTGCGGGATTCTTGTTTCTCTTGGTGGTTGCCGCCACCTAGACGGCTTGGAGCAGCTTGGAGGCGTTGGCAAGAGTTGGTGATTGTTCTTGGCCACACTTGGATTTGTGAGGGGTTTGTGCCTACCTCGGCGAAGCGCCAAAGGCAACATTAGTAAATTGCTCGTGTCATTGCAACCTTTTGCCATTTGGTAGGTTCTTGTGGTGCCTTTTGAGAGGCTCGGTGTGAGACCGATTAGCCACCGAACCACGTGGTGAAAAGGGACACAACGGGGACTAGCGTGCCGGCAAGCACGTGAACCTCGGGATAAATCTTCGTGTCATCAATTTCATATTGTGATTGATTGATCCCGGTGTTCGGTTGTCTTGGTATTCATTGTTGATCATATTGGTTGGCTCAATACTTCGCCCCTCGGTGATACTCTCCTAACTCTCTCTTGTATTATTTTCTTAGTTACCTTTGCTAGCTAGTTAGCTTTGCTAGAGTAGTTTTTTGTGTAGCTTGCTAGTTGTTGTTGTAGTTTCCTTCTCGGTTTGACTTGTGCGATTGAGTGCAAATATACTAGAATTGTGAATTGGATAGGTGGCTTGCAAACACCCCTTAGGCTAAGCAAAACTCGCATCTCGCTATTTGTTGTATTGATAAACTTGTTTAGCTTGTCATTGTAGAAAATTTTAAAAGGCTATTCACCCCCCCCCTCTAGCCATCAAGACCTTTCACACGTGCGTCGGATGACCACAGTCACAGTTAGGGAAAGGTTCCTCGGGAGGCACGGGCGCATCCTTGCAAGACACGTCGGGGTACATCTCTCTAGGACGACCCTTTTTCCTCCAAATCGACTCACGATACGAGTCCTCCATCTAATAACACGAAATGATTTCAACACAAAACACATATCACTTATAATTCATACAAATCAAAAATAATGTACAATATCAATACGATTAAAACTAATATAACTTTACTAACTACATTAACCAAACATACTACAACGATGGGCGCGGAGAAGGGATGGCCGAAACAAGGTCCGACGATGGGTCGGTAGCCGACGGGGAGGGGCACTAGGGGGAGAGGCGCTGGAGAAGGGCGCTGAGGGGAGGGGAGCTCGGTCCTGGGGCGGGAGAAGCTGCGGGAAATGGAATGGATGAATGGCCAAAAACAAGAAGGGCCCGGCCTTTTAAATGGGCGGGGTTGTACCCCGCCATAATGCATGGCGGGTTAGGGGTACCCCGTCATGATGCATGGCGGGGTACTCCTTTCCACGCTGGCCTGCAGCGTGCCACGTGGCACCTGCACCCCGCCACCATGTATGGCGGGGTTCAGTGCATTTGCCCCGCCGTGCATGGTGGCGGGACCAAACAGGTTAGTTTTAAAAATAAATTTAAATCCGGGTTAAATTTAAAATTTGTTTCAAATTTGGACTAAAAATAAAAAAATTCCATGTGGTTGGCTGACAAAGTTTATCTGAGCATCCATTAGTTCAATAAAACATTTGCTTATGGTTAATGCAATTTCAGTACCACTCCTGCGTGAAAAGTGTAGACACCTTGGCTTGGGCATCCAATGGTGTGAACATCATAGGGCATTTCATTTGAACATCATAGGCCATTTCATTTTTCTCATAAGAACGCAAAAATTTGAAGCTTTCCCAACTATTTCAGCTATCAGCAGCTTCAAAACCACTTGTATTGAGAGAAACACTAGTTGCTACAGGGGTTTTTTCATCTTTATATGCATTCCTCCCATTAGCCACTTGCTCAACTTTGGCTTCTGTTGCAAGATAGAGATCTGCAATATAAACTTGTTCAAAAATGTCCCTGTTCCGTGAACTATCAGTGCAAGCAAATATAAATCCTAATTGCGGAAACTTGGTTTTATTTCACCAATCGAAACAGATCAACGGAACCCTGAGAAGTTGGATAATGTGAGCAGATGGATTAGTAAGAAAGGAATAGAATTAAAGGAGAAATATAACTGAAAACATAAACATGTCCGTGCTTCGCTATGGGGTGGTTTTTGGCTCTACATAGCAGTATTAGCTATTTGACGACCGTAAGATGCAAAAGGCACCAAACCAAAATGTTACTAAAATAAATTGAAAAAAACAAGCGCGGGCAATCATTATAGCTTCTTAAAGCTCTAGGACCTCGCAGCACGAGATGAAAGATAAACCTTTCAAATCTTTATTTTTACATCCCTCAAGCAGTTGAAAGCAGCAACTCGAAATCCGACAGAAGCTGAGAATACACGGCTCAAGAACCAAGCTAACAATCTTGAAGCAAATCTGCAAATAATAAACCACATATCAATGCAACATAGTTGTACCTTTGAATGATTACTTCCTGCAGAGGTTAATACTAATGTGCTAGATTGAAATATTGAAGAATTAAAACGAGCTTGATTTGATTTTTCTGATAGGAGCTAGAGTCCTCGTTTGATTAGATTCCAATCCAATTCCGATTACAACTCGTTCGAACAAAACCATGTCTTCTGCAGTTGCGCCTTCGCCACTTTACAAGAAGCAACTGTATATATCCCATTGTTGTAACGATATGGTGCTAAGTGCAAATAGATGATTTTAACTCATGAAATACCTGACCAGATACTCACTAATCACTCATCAGGTGGTGGGCCAATCTTAAGAAATCGCTAGGTGCTGATACTTTTCTTGTTCCTGGAAGAAAGGGAATATTCCAATTTCAATTCTAAAAGGGAATATTCCAATTTCAATTCTAAGTCTTGACAAGGTATAAGAGTTTTTGCATATCTTGTTTTACATGTTTTTTTTTTCAGATTGCAAGTATTGTGACATGAAAATTTTAAAAAGAAGAGGAAGAAATAGAATCTTGAATAAACCTTGCGAACAAGCAGAAAGCAAGGAGACCCTGTCACTCTGTGTCTGCCTGTCGGGCGAGATCTGGATTCATGAATTTGTGTACTACGAGATTAGGAGCACCCGGTGGCAACTCTCCACAAAGATTAATACATCTTCCTTTCACAAAGATCCTCGAACTATTAATAACAGGGAAAAAGAAAGGAGTTTATGTCGTCGCACCTAGGATAACCTTAATCTGAGCCGCTCTGTTCACTCAGATTGAGATTCCGAGCATCCAAACAATGCCACCCGGCAACACCTCCTCTTCCAATCCAGCCCAACATCCCCACCTTCTCCACCGAAGCAGCAGAGCTGCAATTACTTCCTTCATCCCCAGTGTCGCTCATCGTGAGGGAGGGACGCAACGCAAGCCACTGCCACTAACACATTGGTCCTTCTGTAGGAGTCCGCCGAGTACTGCAGTCAGATTTAGGTCCATACGTTGTCAAGGTCGCATCCTTCCCTCATACTCCATCCAGATTTGGAGGCACCTGGGGAGCTCTTTTTTTGATAATTGCCGACGAGATAAGGAGCGTTGTTTGGCTCGTCGAAATTAAGATTCGTAGCCTGCAAGATCAGGATATCGCAATGGCAACTTTCAATTTTAGTTTCAACAAAGATCTCTAATATTTATATTTAAATAGGAAAAAAACAGAAGTTCGTGTTGAACTTACCAGGAATTATTCTTATCTGAGCTGGATTCTTCTCTTTCTATTCGATTCCAATTCCATCTAGGTGTGCCGATGAAGCATCCGGTGATGCCATGTATGGCGGCCATGGCGTTGGTGGTTTCTCCAAGACAGCAAGGAGGCGAGGAGTTACCCAAGGCCATGCTCTTCTTTTTCCCTTGCCGTCAGCGCTAAAAATTCTTCCATCGCCGCTCGTGTAGTGGGGCTGTCATGGCCGGCCGCCGTCACGGCATCTCCACCGCCAGGACGAGCATAGGCGAACTCGCCCAATAACTGCAGTACTGCGTGCTACTACAGCTGGAAATTGGCTTCTGTCGGCCGCCGCCGCCGCCATGGCCCTGCGTGGGAACCTTTCTAGTGGCCTGTGGTGGTACGGGGGAGTGGTGGTGCCATGCAGCCATGCAGGTAGAAGGTGAGCCAGGAGCAGCGGTGGCGCGGAAGCGGCGCGGCGGCGGTGGGGACGGGAAGCGATGCAGCAACGGCGCGGGTAGATGACAGGACGGAGCCACGGAGGCGTTGCGGCGGCGGCCTGAGGAATTTTTGTATTTTTAATCGAGTGACGTGAGGACATGAGGAGTGGGCCGGTGGGCTGGAGGTGAGCGAGTGGAACGGACTGTTGGCGAAATTGAATGGGATGGGCGAAAAAAAAAGACTTGAAATTTTGCCTCTTCATTATTAGTATATAGGTATAGATATAGATATAGAATTGCTTCGTAGATGTCGGGCTTGGAAACTTTTCCTCCTTTTTCTTTGGATCAAAACTTTGTGTTTGAGCTTGCGTGGACTGCAGTGGTGGTGTTTGTAATAAGGAACATTGGTTGATGCAAAAACTGAGATATTAATATATTCGCTTTTCTAAAAAAAAGAGTTGTCGCCGATGATTACAAATAATCTAACATGTTTGATACTGACAATGGACCATAACTCGGTTAACGAAGTGCAGCCTATAAGAACCGCGAATACAATGGCGAGAAGAGTAGGGGGAAAAAAAAGCTCAGTCTAGCAGACGTGTGAGAACAGTGCTACGTGTCTCCGCTGGTTATCAAAAAATCGCGTACGCGCCCTTGATCACTGACCGCCTACCACGGTAGCCAGCCCTTCCACCTCTCCTCCGCGTCCGCCGGGGGATCGCGGACCAGCGGCACCGGGTTGTACACTCGGAGCATCCGGCCACAGACGCCGCAGACCGTGCCCATGCCGCCCCCCACGGCCACCGCGGCCACGACGGAGAAGTTGCAGCCGCAGTAGGCGCAGGACCCGATCACCTGGGTGTCCATCGCGGCCTGCACCGACCGGCACAGCGCGTCCTCCTCCAGGCCCACCGCCACCCTGCGCCGCTGCGCGAACTCGAGCGCTATGCTCCGGTGGTCGAGGGCGCGCCGGCGGCGGTACATGTCCACCGAGAGCGCGCGCAGCCCGGCCTCGGCGCGCAGGCCTTCCGCCCAGGCGTGCAGGGCCGCGCGGTACGGCACCGCGTCCACCTGCAGGGCGCTCGCCGGGTCGTCCGACGGCGGAGCCTTCACGAACACCTCGTCGGCGGCGTCGATGACGTCGTTCCGAGCGTCGTGCGAGTCATCATCCATCGTGTCTGGCGCCAAGCACATCGATTGCACAGCCGAACCAACTCGCCCAGGTGGTTTCGATCGATCGATCGACGCAATGTGATGTTTGGCAGGCTCGTCATTGATCGAGTATGATTAACTTTTATAGTGCTGATGATGAGTTACTGGATCGTGCCGAGGCCAGCGTGCTAGTATGAGAAACGGACAAGGATTCGACACCGAGTTGGGGACGGGATCGTCCCCGAGTACTCTTCGGAAATACTACAGTGGCATGGGAAGTCAGCAACGGCCACCACATTTCACAAAATCACAGCCGCGACATAAATCAGGACCAGCTCATAAAACAACAAATCTGGCAGCTTGAAAAATTTTACAAACAGATACGAATACGATTACACGATGATTGATCAAAGCAGACACTGAGTTCCAAACTAAGCAACGACATGAGGATATGATGGATAAAAAAAGGTCACTTGACAAGCATCTTTATGATAACTGAATAATAATTTAGGTTACGGGAGTTCTACAATTATAGGATCATCAAATCAGGTGTTGGACCGAGTTCATGGACGCAATGGCCGACCCGGGAAGGGAATTCACGGTCTACGGTTAGGAATCCCAGTTCCACCCTGAAAAAAAACCAGAACGGCAATGTAAGGCGCACAAAACCAGGGTGCCCGTGCTTCATTGTCTCGTGGCGTGACGACTGACGACCGGATGAAGAAGGCAGTGCTGGGAACAGTTGTGTCCCTACAGGGACCAATTCATTGCGTTGGTGGTGGAATGGCTGAAGGTGCCGCTGGAGCTGCCATGGTCGACGTGCGGCAGGTTTGGCGGCGGCGGCCCGCTTCCCTGCAGGGCAAGCTCGAGCTCGCCGGAGAAGTGGCCGTGGTGCACCGGGCCTGAATGGACCAGGTGCAGAGCATCATCGTGATGCGGTGCGTTCCTGGCGCCATCGGCGGCGGGGTTCCGTGAGCCTGTCCAGGCGCTTGAAGCCGTGTAGCTGCTCGCCATGACGGACGGCGCCACCGGGGTGCCTTCGAAGGCGCTGGCCGCGGACATTGCTGGGGACCGGTTGTGGCTGCCACTTTGGGGGGTTGTATCCCATGGCTGAGTTGACAGAAGAGAGAGAGCACAGCTGGAGTCGGTGGTAACTCCTGCAACACATCTGCCAGGCGGGAGCTCAAAGACAGAGGGGAGCATGGAAGCCCCTGCCACCAAGCCACCATGGCAGTTGTATGCATGGTTGCCATAGCCCGGAGCTGCACTGCGGTGTGGGTGAGGTTCTTGGTTCCCATGCCACTGGATGGTACCCAGCATCCTGTCGCCGCCGGGCTGAATCCCTTGCCACGCATCTCTCACGCTGCTTGGAACCCTTGGGTACGAGAAGTCGAGCAGGAAGCTTCTGAACCTACCAGGTTCTGAAGAAACAATAGATTCGAGAAACAGCGGATTGGCATATGCATTTGAAAATAACTGAGTGTGCATGTCTACTATTCTAAATAACAAGATGCAGCAACACTTGATACCTTGAAACGATGCAGCAAGCCGGCCATATCGTGAAGTGAGAGGTCCAGGTGGTGGCTTCCTCCGGCGCTCATTGTGACCAATGAGGCGGCGGCGGCAGCTACGTTTCCCTTGGTCGAATTCAGGTAACTGGTGGAACCTGTGATTAGAGTGAACAGGTTTACTCACAGTACAGACTTAACAGGTCACAAGACAACCTATAGCAGTAGGTCAATGGCTAGTGCAGTCACCCAAAAAAATGTTGGGAAAAAAGGTAGCAACTATAAATCATACCAGTTATAACGGAAAAATGTCACGAATATAATGGAATAAATAAGACCAATTATAAAGTATAATCAGCAACGAGATTGCACAAGATAATAATAATTAGTATTACATAACAAACAACAGACTAAGGAATCCATGACTCAACAGCAGTGTAGAAAACTATTATATTTCTAGCACATGGAAAGAGGGAATTGTTAACTCAGTAATCAAGACTCTGCTACTAGCTTATATCTTAATACCAACTCGCATCAGATGAACAAAGATACAAAGCAAACCAGATGTCATGTGAAAAGCTGCGTCGATACAAGCAGCGTGTGTGTGTTTTCTAATCCTCCTGAACTAACATTTTTATTCAAAGTATATATAGCGACATTAACCAAAGACACGGCTTTCATGATTAGATCCACACAACAGGGCCCCATGAAAAAGATTTAAAAGGTTACCATGTGGGAAGAGCACCTGCAATCATTCACGGGGAGCGGACACGCGTATAGAGCCTTTGTAAAGTGATGTGTTTATCAATGAAACAAGAGATTTATCTATCAATGAACGGTCAGAACCTTCTCTTTACCGGTGATGCAAAAGGCTACAGACAATGTGAGTACAGCACTTGCCCCCCCCCCCCCCCCCCCCCCCCCCCCCCCCCCCTCCCCAAAGAGTTCATCAAGATGCAACAAAGCGACGCCATTTAGGAGTTAGGACTATGATATGCACATGTAAACTTACACAGACACACTACACACATGATGCAGATTTAGATTAAATAAAGTTAAGCAAAATCACCGTTATCAACCTACAAGCATGTGCCATACGTGATGAACTTAGAAATATTTTCAGCATCAGCAGTTCAGCACAGCTACTCAGCTGAGTTCATTCCAATTTCATTATTTGTTTGTTCCAGCCCTGTTTGTTTCATATCCAACTCCTGTTCCATTTCATTTAGGCCTTTAAATAGTGTCGTACAGGTACTGTACTAACCAATAGCCATTCACATAGGCTACCTACAGTAGAATAAGAAAAAGATAAATCTAGGCTTGCTATTTATGTGCTGCTCAGACAAGATACTGTGAATGTTCACATCTACTCCTATGTCCCTTACTATTCTTGTCAGATTCCACTTGCCCAAAATTTACACCAACTTGACGCCCACCAAACAATTGCGGTACTCCCAGCATCCTATGTACACTTATAAGTTATTACTATGGATGAGTGGATGTTACTATGTTACAACGAACGCGTGCGCATAGAAGCAGAATTTGTGAACTTGTCAGTGAAGACTGAAGACTGTTAAAGAGAGTTGGATGCTTGGAAATCGTCAGAAACCGTAGTTTTTTTTAAAGTAGTCAGAAACCGTAGTTTTTCAGTTAAAGTGAGTGAGATGAGCCAACTGCAGAGGTTGGCTTCTGAATTACTACTAGGCCTTGTTTATATGGAAGAAGTTAGAAAAATTTGGCACCGTGGTATTTCGTTTATATTTGACAATTATTGTTTAATCATAGACTAACCAGACTCAAAAGATTCATCTCGTGATTTACAATCAAACTGTACAATTAATTATTTTTTTATCTACATTTACTGTTTCGTACATGCGTCCAAAAAAATTGATGTGACAGAGAGAGTTTTGAAGTGAAAACAAGACAGTATCTATTTTCCCCCGAAAGATATATACTCTGTGGACATGTGGTACATTCAGTCAGCTACTGACGAGTGACGACCCTGTAGTTCCCAAGGTATCACGAGCGGAATAGTAGAGCGTCAGTGCTCACAGGAATGCAGAATTTTTGGGTACCCAATTTGGGCTGGTACTGGGAGACGGAAGGAGAATGAATGCCTCCTAGCAGTAGTCGGTAGTAAAAATTTTTACCTGCTGCACTGTTGGCAGAAGCGCTGCTCGATGCCGGCGACGACGACGCGCGGCTCCTTGGAGTGCATGTAGCACACCTTGTGGCGGCAGTAGTACTGCTTGACGGCGCTCAGATCCACGCCGCACCCATCCACCTGGCACCTCGGCGGCTGGGTGGCAGAGGTGGCGCTGGCGGACGCCGGCCTGCCGCCCCCCGCCGCGCCACCACCGGTGGCCACGCCCTTCCCCTTCCTGCCGCCCGCCGCGGCCGCCGCCGCACTCCGGCTCCCGCCGACGGCAGCCGCGGCCTCCTGCTCGAAGTAGATCTTCTTGCCAAACGTGAGCCCGTGGACGTCGTCGCTCCCGCCGCCACCGCTGCCGCCGGTCGCCATTGCCACTCGCGTCCGTGCTTCCACGGCCCGAACGCTGTCGCTTTCTCGTCTGTGGCGGCGTAGCTTCCTAGCTAGCCCGCCCTCCACTGACCCTCCTCCTCTCTGTCCAGTGGGAGTGGGAGGGAAGCGCGAGACAGAGCTTCAGCGAGGGTAGGAGGAGGAGGCAGTGTGGAGGGTGGCGACAACAGTGGTGGCGCCGCCCTTAAAATAACGCATGTGGCGTGTGTGGTGCAGTGTGCGCGCGTGTGCGCCTGTGTGCTGCCGTCCCTTTCCCCCCTCACCTCACCAGCGCAGTACACGCACTCCCACTCGGCTCCCTGCCTCCCTCCCTCCCCCCGCAGTCGCGGCACGGCAGCAGGCTGCTGCTAGCTCGGCCGCCACTACTACCACCGCACCCGCACCACCAAGCTCCTCTTTTCTCGCGCTGCTCCTACTGTTCCACGCGGCTACTACGCCCCTCCTACTGCTTTGCTGGGTTTGGTTAGGTTTCCTTGCTGCCCGGTGGCTGCGCCGGCCTTGTATAGCGCGCTTGTGTTGGGGTGGAAAAGTGTCCGTCCGCCCCAAAACCCCCGTTCGCTTCCCCGATCACGCGCACAGCGCACAGTGGCTGCCTCCGGCGACCCCATCACGCGATGCTGACACGGACGGTGGCGCACAAACAGTAGCCAGCCCGGCCTCGGCCAGTCGGCCTGTAGCATGAACAGCACCGGCAGCGGCAGCCGTCACTGTGGCACGCAGCGCTCTGCCGCGCGCGCCACCGTGGCTGACCGGCCGATGTGTAGTGTAGAGAGCTAAGACTATCCGCACTCATGGACCTCTATATTCATCCTCTAAAAGGAATATTCTAT
Source organism: Saccharum hybrid cultivar R570 (assembly GCA_038087645.1). Lineage (NCBI taxonomy): Eukaryota > Viridiplantae > Streptophyta > Magnoliopsida > Poales > Poaceae > Saccharum > Saccharum hybrid cultivar. Next base: position 24,376,099 of record JAQSUU010000402.1, on the reverse strand, counting down.
CCTAGTCACCACAAAATATACAGTTTTTCCGCATCCATCCATCCTCTATATCATCCTCTATCCACTATGGGGTCCACTTGTCACTTTATCTAAATATATCCATGTGACATCTTGTTTTGAAGTATCTATTGAAACGAATTTAATGGTGCAATCGGAATTTAATTTGGTTTTTTGTTTGTGAGTTATCATATTTTTTGCAAGTTAAAATAGCCGGGCCCACCACTTTTCCTCTCTCCCTCCACTCTCCCGCGTGATGCTCTGGCCGCGCTGCAGCCCTGCCCGCGGCCCCCACGTCTGTAGCGTATGATCTGCGAGTCGCTAGAAATGGCGGTCACGCCGTGGTTCAGGCTCGTTTACAGGTCGCCGGTGCAGCGTTTTTGAAACGCTAAACACGATACCGGTCTCGTTTGCAGTAGCCGGTGCGGGTGGTCTAAGCGCCTGCCCGCTGCCCGTGCTGCGTCCGAGCGCTACTCAGGCTGGGTCAGGGCCAGGGGCCCTCCTCGCCCCGCGCCCGCACCTTGCTTGCTACGTCCACACCACACCGCAACCCGCACCACCACGGAGGCGTACGTGCGTTCGATCAAGTCTATCAACCGCAACCGGGGCTATGAACAGAGCAGAGGCCAGCGGAGGCAGGCGCGCTCGTGCACGCATGGCCATTGGCCGGCGCCAGCAGCTGCCACTGCTCACTTTGCATAGCGGCGTGGTGCACTATTGATGGTGGGTGGTGGTGGCGGGTCCGGGAAGGCCGTGAACGCTGCTGCCTCCTATTATTGAGGAGGTGAGAGGCCGTGAGGGCGGGGCTGCTGTGTCTCAGCCGCGGTATATTTTTACAGTGCTGTTATAGGTTGCAGCGGATCAGGGGCTCTTCATTTGGCATTTCGTCTAACTAATGTTATGGTAGAGTACAGTGTCCTGGCTTTTTTTTCCGGCTAGAGGGCTATTACAGATATTCAATGGCATCAGGTACCATGCTCGTGGATCTTATTATAAGACTTAGATATAGGATTTGTCATGATTTTTAATTTAATTAGTACAAACGTACCTTTCTTAAACTTCACATGATATAATTATTTGATAGTACACTTGTACTTACTATGTTAAAAGAAAATATAAAAACATCTCTTCGAAGATATGACTACTTTGTAGGCACACGTAGAAGTACGGAATTGGCCGATTTGTGCCATTTTAGTCAACTCCTACTTTATGCAAGCATTTCAACCTTAGGCGCTAGAAACTCAAGGCTATGAGAGTTGTCCAGTCCACGTAAGTTTTCCTAGAGGGCAAAGGCAAACCAAATAGACAACTCTTTGGTGGAGCTTCCGGCGGCTCCGGCTCCCTCTAACGCACCATTGTGCATGTACTGGGTTTGCACTATTTAGAGAAGTTATTTTTCTCTCTCCTTCCCTCACTCATTGAGCTACCAGAATCACATATTTTTAGCTCCGCCAGCACCGGAACTTCTATACATCTCTAACGCACAGTGCTAGAGCCGGAGCCAGCAAGAGCTCGGGAGGCCCATATATCTTGCACATTCCACACGCTTTTCTTGTACTTATGCGCTCTCTTTTATTTTATACATATGGTAGTCTTCACAATACATAGTATATGACTCTTTCTAATGCAATATTCTTGTGACTTTCCGTGATGTGGTAGTCTTATTAGAAGATAGGTCTAGTCGTCCACGGACATTTTGTACCTCTTTGCAGACAAGATTTTATTAAAGGAGAAGTCAAGATGAAACCTAATAATTTAGTTTACAAACAAATCAAATGTTTATACTTCTTTTTATTTGAAAACCACTATTTTTTTTATCTTAAATAAGATGCACTTTTGGTTTAGTCAAAAGCATTTAAGTTCTTCCCTCTTATCCTTTACGATAGACATTTGTAGATATATTCATTTAGAATTGTGTCACTGATAGCTTTTAAACCTTACTCATGAATTTTATATTTTTTTAGATTAAGGAGAGGTTTGTCAGGCGTGTATAAATAAATACGGAGCAAGTTCCAACGAAGACCACCAAACAAGACACAGCAAACAAAAAGACGAAGCCTCTTAATTAGCGCCAACTAGTACATACTATTTGTATTTGATCTATTGGATTTTAAATTTGAAACTGAAATTACACAATGACAATATACAAGCATTTGTGAATTTTTGCAGCCTCTGGCTTCTTCCATGGCGCTGGTCTTCCTCCATGTGCGGTTGTGCACGTAGCTGCCTCCACAGAAAATACAAAGCAGGTACCATTAGCTCAGTCTTCGGTGAGACATAACAAAACGAAGGGTTACATGGTGGGGGCATGGGGCGATGGACGTTCTTGGCCTCTAGCCTCCCGCTTTTGAGCTCGACAAGACGTCTCTTGCCATAGTTTAACCGCTGGTCTCGCCCACGGGTCAGAGCATGCCTTGGCGTGTTCGGATTGGTGTGTTCGAATCTCTTTTCAGCGCGGGAGCTCTTTATTTTAGGCAGGGTTCAAAAGTTCTCAGCAGTGAGCTTTGGATTTGCCTCAAAATGCTCCAACTGATTGGTATGGGGCTTCGTGCTCGCAGCTCGCTCTACGTAGCAGGCCGGGGCACTATTTTATGCAAGTTGCCTCTTCGAATGCTTGAATCGCTGAATCTGAAGACTGAAGTGCACGATGCCTTGATCGTTTAAAAATGAAAAGTTCATGGTGTGGAGCTCGGGCGGCTCCGGCTCCTGCCACCATAGCAGTGGAGCCACCGGAGCACCTTATGGTAGGCTCCTCCGCACTGCTGCACAAATCTATTTCGAGGTTGGGTATTTTTATTAACCAAGACGGACATGACAACTGTCTTCGTCTAAAGGTCACGGTTAATCATAGATTATGCGGACGTTTTAAAATGCCCGCCTCCTTTAATGTTCTTCAGGAAACCCAAAAAGCCAAAAAAAACTTGTAACTTTAAAGAAACAAACCCAAGTCCTATGGTTCAACACCACCACACCTCTACCACTACACCGCACACAAATTCATGTCTATATGTAATCATCTTAATTTTCACCTATGCTTTGACTGAATAGTCCAAATAATCTAAATAAACTCTTACTAGTTGCGATGTGGACTAAAAAACATAACCTTAGGACGGACTAAAAAACATAACCTTAGGACACATGTTTGGATGATAAAAAAACGGGTTAAACGCCTGATCGAAAAAAAAACATGTTTGGATGATTTAGAACTAAGCTTTAGCCTTGATGATATCTAACATACTCCAATATTCAAGCTGAGAAGCACGTTCGAGATTACTATTCAAGAGCTTTGAAGTACACACATGAGTGCATTCGTGCAGGTAAACAAAGTGCAGGACCATATGTACAGGAGAATTATAACAGTAGGAGGGATTAAAGAATTTAACTAGGGCATGGATGGCAGATTAATCTGTGACGGAAGTACAGAACCACGGATCCAAGTCATTCGATGGAGATCCAGCTAGCAACGGTACCTGTCCTTGCTTAGCTGCTGCAATCTGCTGGGTTTCTTGAAAAAAGCCATGCCCTGTACAGTACTACTAGTACAACTAGGACCCATAATGACTGTCTGCACAAAGACGAGTGTATCAGTTATCCGATCTCTCATGCATCTCTGTAAATACAGAAGCGCACAAGTCATGTAGCACCAGTACTACTCACTCATCTTATCCAAGCTTTTCAGCTAGCCATCAAGCCATGTGCATGTGCTCGGCAGCGCTGTGATGATTTTCCGAAAGAAATGATTCGACCAGGAGCAGGGAGGAAAAAAAAGCACTGGTACTCGCTCGCCGGCAGTGTGTCTAAGAGCCTGATTAGTTCCCGAAAAGAAAACCAAAAAGTGCTACAGTACTTATCACATCAAATTTTGCGGCACATGCATGGAGTGCTAAATGTAGATGAAAGAAAAAACTAATTACACAGTTTAGTTGTAAATCACGAGACAAATCTTTTAAACCTAATTAGTCTATGATTAAACACAAATTACCAAATAAAACAAAAAATACTATAGTAACCGAAACCAAACTTTTTCACCAAATAAACAAACCCTAAGGATGGGCGACACAACAAGCACTGGATTTTGGCAGTTGTGTCGTTTTCCTTTTGTCCCTGGAGTCGGTTTTTGGCTCCGACAATGGGCCGGTTTCCCGTCCTTGGATCATGCTTGAGCCAGCAACAAATCCATATGGGACTTGGCGATTCACAGTCGCCTAACCTACGTAGTACTCTCATTAGTGTTCGTTACTAGCCCCTGTTGTTATTGTTACCTCCAGCAGTTTTGTCGTGCCAAGAAGCAGTGCGTGTGAGAGAACTGTTTCGACGGCAGCAGTGGATTCTGATTTTTCTTCTCGGTCGATCCACTAGCTGGGTCATGGTTCGCCTACAGTACCTGGACTGGACGCCGTCGTACAGTGGCATGGTACCACGAGCGTTGGTTGTTGATACGTATGCTTCCTCGCCGTCGCGCCTCCGCTGCCAGGTGCCCCAGCAGCCAGCTCTCACCGATCACCTCAGTGTCCTCGGGAGTCAGGAGCGGGAGCGCCCATGCGGCATGCGCGCGTCGTATTCGGGAACCCACCGTGTTTCCTTTCCCATCTGCGTGACGTCGTGTACACCGCCCCGGGCAGCAGCACGCACCCAGCACGGAATCTTGCGGATGCCGCTGGCCGCCTGGGCTGGTGGTGTACCGGCGCGGGCGGCCGGGCGCGACGGCGACGGTGGGAGACGGACGGGGAATCGGGGATCAACAGAGCAGCAAGCACGGCCAGGCGGCCAGCGCTGTGCCACGAAGCGAACGAGAGAGAGAGAGAGAGGGGGGGCCGGCCAGCCCGGCCGGCCGACGGCCGACGCCTCTGCTGCTGCTCCCGCTGGGCGCTGGCACTGTTGCTGACGCTTCCCGGCGGTGACTGTGAGCCGGGTGGGTCGCTGGCGCACGTGGGCCGCCTCTGGGCGCCGTGCCGGGCCCCCGCGCGCGAGTACTGTGCGCGTGTGAGATGGGCCGAGGCGCAGCGAGAGCATCCTGCGTGCCTGGTCTGGTATGGCGATTTTGACAGGCCGGCCGCACTTGTGGTGGCTCGGATATCCAAATGCGTACTTCGTTGTATTATTGATGAGTAGAGTAGGCGAGTAGCCAAGTGAAGTCGAACTTGTTACGATACGAGCTGTAGAAAGCAACAGTTCAACGTCAATCCACTTTTCCCTCCTTGGTAAAAAGGCATGGCAAACATACTAGAGCAATGTGCTCATCTTTGTTCGTCACAATAGTTGTGCTTCTCTCCCGTGCTTCCATCCTTTTAAACGAAGGTTCATTGAAATTTCCATGTTTTGACGACGATTTTGCAGTGCTCTTTCTCACATTGTTTCCCGGCGCTCTCGCCCCGCCTGGCCCGCTGGCTGGCCCTGTGCATGCTCCATGCTCGGGAGGTGGGGGGCCGTCGCGCGACGAGATTCGGTTGCGGGTGGTAGTGGTACAGCGCGATGCGGATCCAGGCGGACAGGCCCGCGGATTGGGCCGTTGCTGTGTTGGCCGGCCGCACAGAAACAGTGCGTGGGCTGTGACCGCTGCGCCTGCGCGCGGAGGAGAGGTCGCTTTCGGCTTTCCTTTGGGCTGGCTGGCTGGCTGGCTGGAGCCGCCCGTGCGCTGCTTCTCCCGTGCGCGGGGGGCCGCGACCGCGAGCCCCTCGTGCCAGCTGCCATTTGCCATCTTTCCTGCCTCAAGGCGCAAGCAAAGGCAGAAAGCCCCACAACGGGGTGATCTCGTTCGTACACACGCGACGCAGGTTCTCCCAGCGCGGCCCGGGAGCACGAGGGTAGGGGGAGCCGGGGAGGGCAGCCGGTGGTACACTGCCACAGTACGCGTCGGATTCGACGGCACGATGGAGAGTCAAGAGTGTCCACACTGAAAAATGCTGGCTGCCCGCTGAGGAACAGAGAGGAAGAGACGCCTTTCTGGCTACACCCATAGGTGCCTGCGTGCTACACCTGCAACTCTCTCTTTTTTTTGACGTGATGTTGCCACCGCATGTGTGCAAAGACAAATGAGGGCATGGGTGTCATATCTGGCGTCGCAAGAAGTGTTCAGATACTAATAAAAAAATAAACTACAGTTAGTAAACCGCGAGACGAATTTATTAAGCCTAATTAATCCGTCATTAGCACATGTGTTACTCTAGCACTTTATTGTCAAATCATGGACTAATTAGGCTTAAAACATTCCTCTCGCAAATACACGTAATCTGTGTAATTAGTTATTTTTAGTCTATATTCAATACTCCATGTAAGTGTGCAAACATCTGATGTGATAAGATGTAAAGTTTTAGGTGGGAACTAAACAAGGCCCTAGGGCATAAGGGGCATGATGACTTGGCCTCATCCTCTCCTTCCACCGGCTTAACACCGGTGGTCTGTTCAGGGTTCCAAACTCATAGTGGCAACTAAACACGAGGGTTGCGGTTGTTGCGAGACTTAACCCAACACCTTACGACACGAGCTGACGACAGCCATGCACCACCTGTGTCCGCGTTCCCGAGGGCACCCCTCTCTTTCAAGAGGATTCGCGGCATGTCAAGCCCTGGTAAGGTTCTTCGCTTTGCATCGAATTAAACCACATGCTCCACCGCTTGTGCGCCCCCGTCAATTCCTTTGAGTTTCATTCTTGCGAACGTACTCCCCAAGTGGGATACTTAACGCGTTAGCTACAACACTATACGGGTCGAGTCGCACAACACCTAGTATCCATCGTTTACGGCTAGGACTACTGGGGTCTCTAATCCCATTTGCTCCCCTAGCTTTCGTCTCTCAGTGTCAGTGTCGGCCTAGCAGAGTGTTTTTGCCGTTGGTGTTCTTTCCGATCTCAATGCATTTCACCGCTCCACCGAAAATTCCCTTTGCCCCTACCGTACTCCAGCTTGGTAGTTTCCACCGCCTGTCCATGGTTGAGCCCTGGGATTTGACGGCGGACTTGAAAAGCCACCTACAGACGCGTTACACCCAATCATTCCAGATAACGCTTGCATCTTCTGTCTTACCACGGCTGCTGGCACAAAGTTAGCCGATGCTTATTCCTCAGATACCGTCATTGTTTCTTCTCTGAGAAAAGAAGTTGACGACCCATAGGCCTTCCACCTCCACGCGGCATTGCACTATCAGGCTTTTGCCCATTGCGGAAAATTCCCCACTGCTGCCTCCCGTAGGACTCTAGGCCGTGCCTCAGTCCCAGTGTGGCTGATCATCCACTCGGACCAGCTACTGATCATGTCTTGGTAAGCTATTGCCTCACCAACTAGCTAATCAGACGCAAGCCCCTCCTTGGGCGGATTTCTCCTTTTGCTCCTTAGCCTATGGGGTATTAGCAACCGTTTTCGGTTGTGGTTCCCCTCCCAAGGGCAGGTTCTTACGCGTTACTCACCCGTTCGCCACTAGAAACACCACTTCCCGTTTGACTTGCATGTGTTAAGCATGCCGCCAGCGTTCATCCTGAGCCAGGATTGAACTCTCCATGAGATTCATAGTTGCATTACTTATAGCTTTCTTATTCGTAGACAAAGCGGATTTAGAATTGTCTTTCCTTCCGAGGATAACTTGTATCCATGCGCTTCAGATTATTAGCCTGGAGTTTGCCACTAGCAGTATAGCCAACCCTACCCTATCACATCAATCCCACAAGCCTCTTATCCATTCCCGTTCGATGGTGGTGGGGGAGTAAGTCATTAGATAGCGCCTAGCGGATGGACAGAAACAAAACCCACGTACATAGTACACTCGTCCTTTAAGAATGCATACAATGCTACTTCTATCATACTCCCTCTGTCCTAGAATACAGGTCGTCCTAGCGATTGAAAAAAGTCTCACAAAGCAAGACGTTTTAGCGACTGTAGCTCTTGTACCAGAGTACAACACTAGCCATCAGTCACATCCGGTCGTCCACTGTGAATAAAAAATGAAAAACAAGCAGCCGGTCTGTGAGGGGGCACCAAGCCAGAGCACTAGTCCCAAGCAGCATGTAGCTGCAGACCTGTGTCAGGTGCACTGGCTGCATAGGGGTTGCAGAGTCTTTTTTCACCATCCTTGATATATGTGACAGTTTCCTCAACATCTTTTAATCTGGGACAGAGGGAGTAGCTCCAACTAGTATAACCCACGTGCCATTGCGCGTGAGGACAAGCGGCCATGTTTGGGTTCATATAGGTAGGGCTCATATGCTGTAGATGCAGTGGTCATGCACACACAAAGGAGCATGTTTAGGCTTATACAGGTAGGATCCATATGTTATATACTTTGGTGATACACATAATTAGGGTACTATGGTGGATACGCACATACAGGATACATACATTATATATTCGTAGGCATATGATACAAATGCATAATTAGGATATGGCGATGGATGCACATTTAGGGGATCAATAGTTTACAAAACTTGTAGGCATGAGGAACAATGTACAAACATGTGATATTAAACAGGTGTACATTGGTCTATACTACAGTTGGTGTATCAGCGTATGGTACATATGAGATGCCATCATTCTGTGATGTGTGTGGTAGATGAATCCGCGCATATGTCGAATCATGTTAAGAGGAGTGTAAGAACGGATGCTAACTTGAGATGCCTTTAAACAGTTGGAAGGATAAGCACTACGCCACAAAGCTTTACCGTGGCGGGCGTTTTAGATTTCCCGCAGCGGGCAAACGCATCCGCCACGGTGACAAGACCACGATAAATCGTCGCCACACCGCGGCGGGCGCCAGTGCCCGCTGCGGTTAATCGATTTACCGCAGTGGGCACCTAAGGATGCCCGTTGCGGTTAATCATTCCGAAAAAACAAAAAAGGCAAAAGCCCGCAACCCAGACCACTTTGGGCTGGATCTGGGCCTCGCATCGCCGCACCAGCGTGCTGCCGCCGCCGCACCTGCGAATCTGGATCCGCACCGCCGTGGGGTCACCCAGCCGTAGATGGGCGCCGCCGCCACGGGTTGAGGCCACCCCGCCCCGGATCTGCGCTGCCGCCGAGGGCCGGGGTCACCCCGCCCCGGATTCGCGCGTGCCGCCGAGGACCGGGGCCACCTCGCCCCGATCCGCGCCGCGGTGGTGTAGCCCGGCCGTAGATCGGCGCCGCCGCCGCCGTTTGGGGCCGCCCAGCTGTAGATCCGCGCCGTCGCCGCGGGTTGAGGCCACCACGCCCCGGATCTTCCTCGACGGCGCCATCACCGCATCCTGGGAGAAAGAGAGTGAGAGAGAGAAGCTAGGAGAGATGAGAGAGAGGAGCTAGGGTAAGGATCTGGCCATGCCTTACCTAGATCTCGCCCGGAAGCCGCTCGCGCGAGCCACGCTGCCCTCCACCGACGCGCGCCGCCCCGCCCTCCACCCTCCCTAGCTTTGGCCTGACACCGCCGCGAGCGCTGGGGGCGCGTCCCACCACCGCCGAGGTCGACCCCGCGCCGGATCTATGGTCATTTTCCGCTGCCGTCGAGGAAGACCCAGAAGGGAGAGGTGGAGAGGGGAGGGGAGGAGAGGGGAGGGGAGACCGGAGGAGTGCGGTGCTCGGTGGGAGACAGAGAGAGGGTGAGGAAGAGTGTAGAAACCCTAAGACCGGTATTTATACTTAGAGGCGGAAATCGGGCCTTGCTGGGCCTGTTGGGCCACAACATTTATCGTGGTGGGCCTTAAACAATGCCCGCTGCGGTAAATTGATTTACCGCAGCGGGCAACTTAAGATGTCCGCCACGGTAAATAGGGCATTTTCAGTGGCGGGCATCTTAAGATGCCCGCTGCGGTAAATTGTGGGATTTACCGCAGCAGGCAAAAAAAAAAGGCCCGCCACGGAGTCCAAATGTGCAACGCTGCGGTAATTCGTTTTTGACGTAGTGAAGGTGTCAGTACCTTTTTACTAAATATTGGAGATCCTGCAAGAGGGAGAAAAAACAAAGTAGTGGGCAATAGGAAGCCGATATGGACGGTGTTGCTTCCTGCCGATATGGATCGTAGAAGCTAACTATGATTGAAATTAAACAGCAAAGGCATGGTCTGACCTTCAGAACATATGCATGTAAAGACAGTAATTATTGAAATCGGTGAATTTCTTTTTTTTTGGTAGAAGTACCATGCACTCTGCTTTGTAGAGTTTCACAAAAAATTGTACCACAAAACCAAGCAGCGGCCAATGAAAACATGTGAAGTTCTGCTACGGTAAATAACTAAGAGCATAGGAGGCTGAAGTGTACACAAAGTTGTCTACCGCAAAGTTTTATTTTGTAAAGAGGATACAAAGTGCTACCTGTCGCGAGTGCCTGTATTATTCAAAATAGCACCCACGCATTGTCTCTTCTTTTTCTGCCTGTAATGAAGGACAACAACTAAATTAGTGATGGGAATTTTATTAGGCCCTGAGTTAATAATAAGTTGGGCGAAGACTTCTGACCCAACAAAAGTTGATTCATGTATATGAAGATATAGTGGTAGCAGGAAGGTAAGCAGGTAAGCCAAAGATATACTCCATTTGTTGTACTACACATCGAATGAGGCCAAATAAAAATGTGAATGAAAACTAAGTGTCGATGCCATACCCCCGAGTATCCCAACTACCAGATCCTAGGCAACCAACTCCCAGATAACAGGCGACCCGAAGGCCCACGACATGTCTATTCAAGGAAGGATATCTCCGGATCATGCCTAGACTCCGATTAAGGCACGACGGCTTAGCTTATAGGGCAAGTTGACGCTAGATATAAATACTCTTTACCTCCCCCGATGTACAACTCATTCCAATCTCGCTAGGCATAGCCCCATTGTAATCGCATCTCGCAGAATACATCAATACAACATCAGCACTGGACTAGGACCTATTACCCACTCATCAGGGGGGTGCCAAACTAGTATAAAAAACCCTGGTCTCCCTACTGTGATTGTTCTCCGCACCGAGCAGGGTTCGCCAAAATCCAAGTATCTGCCGGTAAAAAACACCGATAGAGGCGCGCCAGGTAGGGGAATCTTGCGCGAAGACCGATCATGACAATCAAGAACAAAGCAAGGTATGTGAAACCGATGTGTTCTGACGTCGTCGCACCACTACCTGTCGCCCTAGGGGATCTTACCAAAGATTGCTAGATGAAAGCTTTTTTTCTCGATGTGCCACTGCCACCTACCATCTGCTTTGGCAGATTGATTTTCAAGCACACTGGAGATCTCAATTTCAAGGTGATCGGAGTTCGAAGCCCAGAATCACACAGAACCATCAATGAGGTCACCACCCCATTCGGGAAATCTCTTCAAATAAATCTCGAAGTCCAACTCGAGGCACCCGATTGTGAGGAGCCTGATCAAGAGCTTGTCAAGAATCCGGCCAGTCCTGAACAGAGTGATGCCAAAATTGAGCCAGCGCCGGATCATCCACCCCGGCGGCGTCGCAAGAGAGACGCTGAGATCTCAATAATCGATATAACACAGCCCACGTATGACACAAAACGCCTCGTCGGTAGATGGAGGGATGAGGCTTGGTTTGCTCATCGGCCCTAATTAGTTAAAAGCCATCTGCAATACAGGAGCAGACATGAATGTCATACGTCTGGTGGTTTATGACAGCGTGCTACAACTCAGGGCTCTACAAGATATAGAAGAAAGCATAATGCTACTAGATCGTACAACGCGGAGGATTGAAGGATATCTAGATGACATTTGTCTAACGGTTGGTGGCAGTTATGTAACAGCTGATTTCACAATCCTGCACACCGGGTATGGTCCAAAGAACCCCATTATTTTGGGTCGACCCTTCTTGCATACCGTCAAGGCTTCAATCTATGTTGCTGCTGCCAACATGCATTTTGATATCCTCAGCAAAAAGCAGAGATTTACCTTCAACCCCCCGTACCCACGGAGACAGTCACGGCGTAGCAAGCGTGGAGGATATGGTCAAGTCAACTCCCTAGAGATACTCAAGACCAACTTCTACAAGCAACCGATCATCAAGGGTTGGCAAGATGCTTCATGGCCAGTAAAGAAGGGAGACCCTGGTCGCCCTCTTATTACGGTGTCAATCCACGATCATGAGTTGCAGGCTCTATGTGACCTTGGTTCAGCGGTAAACATCATCCCTATGTGTATCTGCAACCATGTGCTACAATTGTTCCCCCAACTATAGACTGACATGCGCTTGAGGTTTGCAGATCGCTCTACTTGCCGCGTTGAGGGGATCATCAACGACGTTGAAGTCTTTGTCGGGAACTCCCACGTGGCAGTTGACTTTGTGATACTGGATACTAGGTGCAACGAGGACACGCTCATTATATTGGGATGACAATTCTTGCGTACGGCGAAGGCATCTATCTATGTGGGAACCCACAATGTCCGCTTCAACATTGGTGGGAAGATCAAAGAGTTCTCTTTCGAAACTCACCAACCCATCAACATGTTACGTGGATGGCGTCCGTAGAGGAACAAGAAGGCGGCCTCAGGACCGGTTGCTACAGGGCAGCCGTGGTCAGACGACGATAACTAATCTCTCCTCAAGCTTGAATTTGCCGAGGTCCAAAGCTTGTCCGGGCTATTTCCCTACGACCACTCCACGATCGAAGGAGGCACCCACAGGATACTCGGGCAAAACCCAACGATCCCAGATTTCTGGGGATTTCATAAGGGACACCCAAAGATTGGACGAAGTCATCCTTGGTTCTTCAACTAGCGCTCGACCAACCAACACGGATGCAAAGCCCATATATCCGAGAAACAAACCCCCATATGGTCATGAATCAACCACCTTTTGGAGGTTGATTTTCATAAGAGAGGACAAATTCCTGGAGGAGACAACCACGACAATGGAACATATTTTGTTATGCTCTTTTTCTTCAATAAAGCATGCCTCGAAGATCAAGCCCCAACCGAGGGACATGTTATAATGTAGATTCAACCACCAGATGCGACTTGTTGCACCTTCTAAATGGGTCGCTTAATTAGCATGAGCATAGATGATGAGGCAACTATGAATTTGTAACCCCCTTCGGGCATGTATTATAAATATTTTCTTGATCTAATAAATGGTGGTGTCATATGTCACAATATGTGTTTATACTGTCCCCAAGTATGACTCATATTATGATGTACTGTTAAAAGCAAATTCCCGAGCGATTCAATCGCCATTCGTAGGAAAACTTTTAATAGATAACCACACAATTTATAAACTAATAAACTAGAAAATGGTGGCACCAACGGCGGACACCGGGGTATTCTAGTTGGTCGATCGTCTGTTCAGCAATAGACGACAACCCTGCAGATTAATCTCTAGGTAATCAAATTATTCCATGCTACTTTATCTCGCGTTTCTATTTCGTTCGTTACATACTATGATCATAGTGTTTTTCTAGGTATTCATTATGTATTCCTGAGTACCACCAATTAAAGCGCTCAATGGTCAATTATGTTCTATGAATGTGCTATCAAAATCTTTTCTTAGGACTGTAATTTAGTCTCTCTAAATATCTGGTCCGACCAGTCCTGACTATTTCCAGATTGGGTTACATCCTGCCTGTTACTAGGTCACCAAACTATGGTATCGGCTGGGAGACGTCCCGGCCTGACCGACAATACTCATTGGACTCTGATGTAAAAATCAGATCCAAAACCCACACTTGACCCGTCAAGTGGCAAGGCAACACTCAGCGAATTCCTTTTGGAAGTCTATGCTGGGCGATACAGCTCGTGCTGCCGCACTAGGTGGAAAAGAGGAGAACTGGATAGCTTCAATCCGGGCGTACCTCTCAAACCAGGCTACTCTGGTCGATGACACAGACAAAGAACAAACCAGCCGTAAAACCAAGGCTCTATTAGCAAATGGTACCTTCTAACGAAGGCGAAATTGGGGTTTTCTCAAAAGTGCCACCCGACCGAGAGCATTAGTTTGCTCCTCAACATCTACAGAGCAATTTGTAGGTTCAATACAATTCCAAAACAAGCTAGACGAAATATCCTCAATAGGGGCATGTTTTCGATCCATGGCACAAAAAAAAACCATTGTCCACTGCGGCACTGATGTGTTCACAAATAACCACAGACGAGCCGGTGAGCTTGATGACAGTTAAAAGATTAGTCAAACTCTTGCGGAGCAGTTTACTGCGTTTGGCATACTAAACCAAGCATACTTGGATTTAGGTACATAATTTGCCTGCAAGACTTTGAATGTGAACAACATGTTATTCAACATAATCGGTCCCGTACTACAGACAAGATGGGAATTACAATCATCCCTCACTGAAGCCCGAATAAATTCATGGATACTTTATAAACCAAGAAGTGTGCTCATAGTCGTCCTAAATTCCTCGAAGCAAAAGCGTGGTATACCCGCATCCCAAGAAGTGTGGCATCAGGCACCTTATTTGGCAAACACAATATCCAAAAAAATCCACAGCTCGCCGGGGTACCCAATCCGACGGCAAGGCAGACACGCCATCGCACGGCTAGGATCCTATTTAGATAAGTACTTCATCTTCGAAGTAACTATTCTATATTCATTTTAATGCTGCTCATGTCGTATGCATATGCTCGGGGGCTGGGGCTGGCGCTCCCAGCGTCAGAGTGCTTTACAAACTAGTTTTCTACTCTTTAGTCAGGCAAGGCATCTATGCTCAACCAAAGAGTTAGGGGCTATCATACTACCATTCACTAGTCCGTAAAGCTCTCGACTAGCTTGAAACCCAATACTGCAGTCAAACTAGCATGTGATCCACAAACCATTCGAGTTTCACTATCACAAAAGCTAAATACTGTACAGGAAACCAGTTCAAACAGCAAGAGAGTTATACAGGATCAAAGTGTATCAGTTACACCATTAACATACAAGGGCTCATTCTCGCCCTTCCTCGTCATCGACCTCATCTTCACTGTCATCAACTGATAGTTGGAGCTTCTCCACAAGCGGCCTAACTGCTTCGCGACATACATCAAAAAGCTTATCAGCTTCACCCTGGCCACAATTGTACCCTGGCCAACCCTGGTCAAACCTATATCAGGGTGATAGCTCTTGGGAGCACCAACTGCATGTCCTGCTACGAGCAGAGCCCCTTCTATCAGTTTGTGTAACACCCTCGGTGTTACCGCTTAAACCACTCACCAAATCATGTCATGAGCATCATGTTTAGGTGTTAATGCATGTAAGAAGATATAAAAATGAATTTCTTGGCATAAAATGATTAACGTAAATGGTAAATCAAAAGATGTTCAATAGTTCATGTTATATCACTTAGGGTTGAAAACCAATTTTTATTGAGCAAAAATGCTATAGGACATGTATGTGACACTTTAATAAAGTTTGAGGTACAAACTTTGTAGAAGATATTGCAACTTTTGTTCTAACAAAATAATATTGTTAGCTGATAATTCTAATAGCTTGGAAATCGAAATGGAAATAAAAAATCAGCCCTAGACTTAGTTAACTTCCTAAGTCTGTAGACCGTTTGGCAGTGCTATGTTGAGGATTTAATTCGGAGAAATGTAGCTTGAGCAAGTGCTATGTTATTGCTCCTACTAGCAATCCAATGCACCCTCTCTGGTATGGTTTAGGTGGCAGTGACTCAATCGAGTTGGTTAGGTAGTGGGTTGGCGCTTTAAAATTCATGCACGCATTAGAATTTGGCTAGCTGTCCTTGCATGCACGATCACCAGGGCGTGTTCGTTGTGTCGGCCTGATCGAGACACGAGCGCGTGGCCACGGCCTGGCCACCTGTAGGGTCGAGATGGCGGACTAGAGGGGGGTGAATAGTCCATTCTAAAACTTAATCGCGCCGTTTAACCGAAACTAGCGCGGAATTAAAACTATCGGTCTAGCCAAGACTACACCCCTCTATCTATGTTCTCTAGCACCTTACAAAGATCCTAATTAAGCAACTAAGGTGCCAAGCTTAGCAAGAACTCACCTAATCAATTCTATAGCAAGGTCACACAAACCTATGCACTAGTACTTCAAGCACGGGGGAGCTCCTACACAATTCTAGTAAGCAAAACACAAAGCACCTAAGCTCACTAGCAAAGCTCAATAATAAGGCAACCAATGCCAAATTAGAGAGCGCAAATTACTTAGCTACACAAACTAAGCAATGTGACTAACAAGGTTACACAAACCAAATTAGCCACGCAATGGGAGCTACTTCTATGCTACACAAGCAAGAAGATATCTAGCTAGTTACACAAACACAACTAGATATAAGAGCAACTACACAAGCAAGATATATATGAATGTAAATACAATGCTTGTGTAAAGCGAATGCAAACCACCGAGAAGAGTAGACAATGTTGACACGATGATTTTTATCCCGAGGTTCACGTGTTTTCCTACACACTAGTCCCCGTTGAGACAAGCTCCAAGGTTGCCGCCGGTCCTCTTGCTCTTCTTGTTGTGGCGATGCACCCACTTATTGGATCGCGAGCTAATTGACTATCAAGAGTCAAACCCTCAGCGGGTGCCGCACATCCACTCACAAGATGGGGATCCTCCAAGCCACGAGCTCTAGCACTTGACCCAGTTGGACCACTTGTCGCCCTTCGCGTCTCGCTTTACTAGTGTTGCTCTTCGCAGCTCCCGCGGGGTGAGAATGGTACCCCTCACAAATCCTCCTCCGGAGCTCCACACAATCTTCACGCAGGCTTCAATGGAGTCACAAGCCACCAAGTTGTCTAGGAGGTGGCAACCTCCAAGAGTAACAAGCACCACCGGCTTGCAACTCGAACACCTAGTGCTACTCGATGCAATCCTCATGATGCAACGCACTAGAATCGCTCTCTCACTTGATCCGATGAACACTATCAAGCATGAGTGAGTTAGAGGGCTCCTAAGCACCACAACATAAGCCACTAAGGGTAAAGTGTGCTTAGCTACCAGCCATGGCCGTCCACCACTTCTATTTATAGCCCCACAACCGAATATAGCCGTTAGCCCCTTCACTGGGTGTTTTTCGGGGGCAACAGACGCGTCTGTTGCTCGGCCAACAGACGCGGCCAGCGTCTGTCACTCCACAGCCAGCTCCGCTCAATTGCTACCACGTGTCCTCAATTGAATATGATCTGTTGATCTCCAACGGTTGGCTAACTTCAACGGTCATCAACTCAACGCGTCGGACGCGTTGACGCCCACGCACCAGACGCGCCAACCATGCGACAGACGTGGTCCAGAGAACCAATTTTCACGCATGGTCGTCGGACGCGTCAGACGCCCCACCACCAGACGCTGACATCAGCGTTCGATGAGTACTCAGTGCCACGCCGCCTCTGCACTCTGCTGACATCACCCATGACAGACGCTGACGATCAGCGTCCAACGCAGTAGCACCAGCGCGTCTGGTGCTCACTCGCCAGCGTAGCGCTGCTAGGGTTAAGCACCGGACGCTGACGTGAGTGTCTGATGCTGCCGTAGCCAGCGTCCGACGTTCACTTTTTAGCGTCGATCACTTCCGTGACTTTGCCTCCGGTTCTCGCATCCGACGCAATGGAAAATAGGCATTTCATTTTCCCGAAAACGCCTGAATCCCAAACCCCTCTCAACCGCTCAAACTCCATCGCCTTCGCAAATGTGCCAACACCAACAAGTGTTCACCACCTTGTGCACGTGTGTTAGCATTTTCACAATCAATTTTTTCAATGGAATTAGGCACTCAACTTGCCTCGCCACTCGATCCTAACACGTATGCAAAGTTAGATCGCTCAAGCGGCACTAGATGACCGATATGCAAACAAGTTTGCCCCTCTTAATAGTTTGGCCATCTATCCTAAACCCGGTCATTAACTCCTCTACACGCCTGCGACCGGTAAAATGGAAATGCCCTAGGATTATACCTTTGCCTTGCGCATTCCACTCTATCTCCTTCGGTGTTGATACAACACATGCACCAACCATATCACAAATGATATGATCCACTTCATATCATCATGTGACCTTGTTGGTCCATCGATCTTGACCTCACTTGCTTTTCACCATTGCGTCGGTCCATCGGTGCTAAGTCTTGCTCAAGCTTCACCGCCTCGCGGTCCATCGCTCCAAAGCCTCTAACTTGCCCTTCACACTTACAACCGGTCCATCAACCCAAGCCTCATCTCGATCTTCTCCACCTTAATCACATGACTCCATGTCATGTCTCATATGCAATGAGCTCCTCCATGACTCCAACACCTGTGGACTAATCTCCTGTGTATCTGACATAAACACAATTAGTCCACCTAAGGTTGTCACTCAATTACCAAAACCAAACAAGGACCTTTCACCACCCTTGGCCACGGTCATGTGGGGCAACTGCCCTGCTGCCCTCCCTGCCTCACTGTTGTTTGGGGCTGCTGCCGCCTCGTCGCGTCGTGGTGCCACGGCCGTCGCTGCCCTGCTACCATTGCGCTGCCACTACACTGTCGTTGTCTCGTGTCACGACGCGGTTGCTACTCGCCGTCCTTCAGCACGTGGCCCTGCCTCCCCTCTTTTCCCCCTCTATCGCGCGTGTTCATGCCGCCATCGGGTTGCCATTAATGGCACTGCGGCCACCCACACGCTCGTGTTTCCCTCGGACCGACGGGTCCACGACGCCTGCGCAGGTACCTCGGCTTTAATCCCGCCATGTCCCGCCAAGGCACAGACAAGCCGAGCCTGGACCTGCCCTTTTTCCCTGTTCCTCTGCTGCCATGGCCGGCGGGGCCTCCTCATTAATTCGCCATGCGGGGGTCACCTCAAGTCGATTCACCATGTCTTAGGCTTTGTCAGTAAGTCGTCTAGCTGTTCGAACCACCTCGCCTAGAACCATGCCTAGCCATGCGTCAATTTTGGTGTTTTCCCCATCGCCAGTGTCAGTAAGGCCACCCTCGGCCACGTGGGCAGTAACCCCTGCTCCAGAGCCTCGCGCGTTCAACCGCTTGCACCTCGAGCTTCGCCTCAATCTCCCTGTCACCCTGCGCGCTTCGCCTGAGCCTCTTCCACCCCACCGCCACCGCTGACGCGGCCACGTCCGCCGCAGTGCGCCGCCGCATCGCAGGGCGTGCGTGGCCAGCCTCACTCGGGGCGTCTCTGGCGGGACCATCGCCGCGGCTAGGTTGTCCGTGAGCTCTTTATGCCTTTCCCCTATCTCTACTGCACGCTTTGCACCGTAGCTCACCGGAGCATCGTTGTCGCATTGTAGGTTGGTCACCGGTGTGGAGTCATCCTTCTTCGCCTAGATCCCCTAATCACCGCCCCATGTTGCGTGTTGCCCTGTAGGTGAGTGTCTCCCCTTAAGTACGACGTAGATGTTATCAGTTGGCCGGCGTTACCGACCATGACGGTGCACACTGCGCCGGTGAGCGCAGGGAACCCTTGGGGCTTCCCTGTTGCGAAGGAGAGAAAAGGAGAGGGTCTTCTCGCATAAATATGATTGTGGGAATAGTGCGAATAGTGGTTGCGCGGTTACTGGCTTTGGCGAGGGCCTTTTTGCAAAGTAGCAGCACACATGAGCTGCCTCTGTTGTGGGCCGGCTCGTGTGGGCTGCGCCGCGTGGTTACGGGCCGCACTGAGGAATTCATTTTCCTTTTTAGCAGAAATTAGAAATAGCTTTACTTTTTAGATTCTGAGCTAAACTTTGATAAATTATATCAATTAATCTAGATATCCAAAATTGTGAAACCAATTTTGTGAGGTTCCTAAATTCATGCTCTAGCAGTTAGTATAATTAGTTGATATAATCTGTGATGATGACAGGGTCTATTAAATCATTTGGAAATGCTTAATATTATGAGGACAAAACTTGTAGGAATTTTTGTGGCAAATCTATGATAGCTTTAGCTCTGAAAATTTTACAGTAGCTTCTTGGGATCATTATGTGCTTACTGTAATTTTTGTAACTCCAGAATAGATGGTTGACTAGGGTAGCTAAATATCCTCTAAAGCATAAAATGAATAAGATCATAATATTGATATATATAACTTAAGCACTTGTAGTGTGAACTCAACATCTTGCTTGATGAGGGTGATAGCTAGCTTAGAATGTTAGCCATTAGGGCTAGCTTAATAGTTAGCATGAGTAGTTGTATCTTAAGAGTTGTCATTGTCTAAATGCTAAGTTGTTGCATCGTCATCGCATGCATATAGAGAACGAATTGGTGGAGTACGCGATCCCCGGCGAACAGGAGTTTGCGACGACCGACGAACAGGAGTTCATGGAGGTCATCAAGGAATACAAGGAGGAGGTCCTCATGTAGGAGGAGGTTCCAGAGCCATCCATGACTGACCTTGTTGACGCTACTCTTGCCCCAGGCAAGCCCCGGTGCATAACCTGCATTTTTTATATCCACCATATTCATATATGTTGTACATTTATGTTGCAGGAGTTATATGAAATCCACATGCGTATATACCTATCCTATGAGTCTTACTAGTGTAGGATCATGTAGCTGTTATGCTTTGGTTATTAGTAGCATGAGTAACCTGCCGTTGCTCACCATAGGTGTATATCAATATTACTCTCATGATAAAATGGTGGAAAGGAAAATGGTGACCGGGCAGGGATGTGGTTTGGGTTCTGGCGGGTGTGACAAGCTAAGTTTCACGGCCACGAGACTTAGTTTGGTTGCACTGTTTTCCCTGTCCGTATCGATTAAGGACCGGTCGTTGTACTGGATACTGGTCATGTCACAGACTTATTGTCCTGAGCACATACTTGCTTATGGGGGCAGGAAGACCTGTTACTCTCTTGTCATTGGTTCTGGCTCTTTTCAGACTGGTTTTTTAGGTGGTTATATATATTGGGTGGAGGAGGTCTAAGCACCAAACTAAGGTCGGGCCTGTAGTGTTGGGGGCTTGGTGTCCGAGCTTGGACGGGGACCTGGACCCCTTGACAGGAGTGGAACGGGTTGGTCTTGCTTGTGCCTGAGGTACAAGTGAGGCATGTGTTTTTCGGGGTATCCAGCTGGGCGCATTGATTCGTGAGTCGCCGTTTCTACATGATGGTATGGCTTGACTACTATCTAACATCGTAGTAAGAACTGGCTAATGAAAGAAGGGAAATGGTTCTGATTGCTCAACTCTTGTTGGAAAGTAGAACAGATGCTTACATAGAATGGCTAGTTAATGAAATAATCATGACCGCTAATAAAACAAATCCTAAGGATGCACTACTAGTAATGCTTTCTGCAAAACAAAGAAACCCACAAGCCTTATAGCCTATCATCATCCTTGAGAGTCAGAAAATACTTATATATTTCCTGTCGGGTAAGTCTTATGAGTACATTGTGTACTCAGGGTTTATTTACCCTTGTTGCAGGTGTAGTTTGAGGAGTAGCTGCTGTGTGGAGGATTCTTCTAGTGGGCACAGATGGATCCTTGTATCGCTTCCGCTAGATGTTTATTTCTGTTTCCGCTGTTAATTTCCTCACTCTGAACTCTGGTATTGTAATAAATAATTTCTAAGACTCATGTTATATGAAATGAATTAAGTATTGTAAGCTTGTTCTCATTATTGGATCCTGGTTGTAAAATGTGGTGTGTATTGAGTTCTCCCTCGGGTGTGCTCGACGAAACCGTGTGATTTAGAGTACTTAGGTCTGGTGGAAGACAAGTGTCTCTGAAAGTGCATTATTTCAGGCGGTTTTGCCATAGTTTGGCTTCAACATCCTAACGATGCTGCTCGAAAACTTCCAATTTGCATCGCAGGTCATCGATCTCCTCTCCTAGAGTCGTCTTGTCATTCTCAAGACGTTGGATATAGGCGAAATGATCTACAAATATGGCAAAATACAAAGTAAAACCAACAGTTACGTCAGGAGTTTATATGAACAGGTCCAGCTCAAACCTTCATTGGCATCCCAGAGAACTTTGACCACTTCCTCCAGCTGGGACACTGCAGCCTTGTAATGCCCCATTTGCTGGACGGGTCGTCTCTGGGAACAACCTCCTTGCCTGCTAGCACCTTGACATGGGTAGACAACTCTAGGTCGGAGTTATCTGGGGCCTGGGGCTTGTCAGCCTTCACTGATGACTCAAGGACTCTCTCTGATCTGGAAACACCAAAGTCAGCACGCGCATTGCACGTATTCGGAGTGAGCATGTAAAGGGTACAGGTCAAGTATACTCATGAGCTGAAGGGGACGGAGCACCTAAGCTTTGCCTCTCACTGGCTCATAGGTCTGCTGACTGTCAGGGCCGGCACCCGCCCTCGAATGCCGGCCTCTTGTGCATGCTAGATATGGTCTAGAGATGAAAATGTTTCTAATAATCAGCCAAAGACTATTATAGTGGATACCTGATCATGCTCTCGGGGTGGGTCTATCATCGAGCGCTCTTCGCTAGCACCAGCTTGCATAGCAGCAGTTCTCGATCCATCTCCAGAGGGAGGACTCTTTGATTTGCTCTTGGCCCTCTTAGTGGGCAGGAGAGAAACCTGATCGGGTTGCTCCTGCAATCTCAGCTTTCTCTTCCCGATCTCAAGTGTGGCTTGACAAGTCATAGTCTTCTTCCCAGATTCCTGGACGGCGCTCCCCATCTTCTTCTTCGACCATGGCACCCGTGGCTTGGGGAGTTTTCTGAGGAGCTGCTTGCTCCTAGACCTCATGTGTCAGGGCGGCTTCGGAGTCACCAGTGTCCTCATCCCCACTCAGGTCAACACGTCCAGAATGGTACCCAATCTGGGAGCCACCTATCAAATTCTAGCATCAGAAACTAGTCATACCAAAATGATCGGGGAAACCAGAAGGACTAACTGCAGGAGGAGGATTCTTAGCACAATATGGCCGGGGAACGCCGTCCTAGTTGGCCCGATTAGCGCCGAGCATAAACTTCACTCGACAGGTCACCTCTGCCTCGGTCACCTCTGAATCAAACAAGTCAAAAAGTTAGAACCCGACTATCTATGGGACGCAAACTTAAAAGACTAGCAAACATTTACCTTCGCTCAAGTCCCTGTTCGAGTCATTTAGGCCCAAATAGTTGTAGGCCAAGTCCCTGCGCTTCAAGGGAGTCAGCCTCCACTGTGCGAACGTCTCCACCACATGAGCACTGCTCAATCCCGCGCATCCCGGAGCTCCCGGATGCGGTCTAGGGGACCTTGCATTTTTCTAGTCATTGGGGGGACTCAAATACCATGCCTCGGTGGCAATTGGCATTCAACCATCCCCTTGATGTCACTCTTCTCTTGGAGGTCGATGTAAAACCACTTCTCATTAAATCCTTTCCAGGAGGATTTAATCGGGCAAGTGATGTACCTCTCCTTCGTCTTCAAGGTGAAGCCTACCGACCTAATGAACAGGCGGTTCTTCTGGTACACACTCGAGTACATGTGGCGTCACAAATCAAGATGGGGCTCAACGGCAAGCCACGCCTCACATAGGAAAGAAAAAACACTAATCATGGCTATGGCGTTTGGTAGCAGTTGGGCAACCTCGATCTTGCAGTGCCTGCACACTCGCTCTAGAAATCTGGAGAGCAGAACCCGAACCCGCACTCACAATGTGACACATATGTGGTAATCTGATAAGTGTTGGGGGTTGGATGGCTCTGACCTTGAGTCGCATTCCACTCGTAACCATCTGGAAGTAGTCCTGTCTCCCGCAACGTGTCCAGATTCTCCTCCGTCATTGACGATGAGGTCCAGTACTAGTCCAGTGTCACGATCTGCACCGGAGCAAGCGGCTCCCCCAAATCCTCAGGCTCCACCTTTGGGAGGACATAGGGCTAGGGCTGCACTCCGGCGGATTCCGCCTGTTGCGTGGTGGCGTTGGTGGGTTCTGAGCTCGAGGCCATGGCGGTGGTGCGTGAAGGGCTCGGGGGAGATGGAAAGGGTAAGAAGGATGGGGATAGGAGTTGGAAATGTACAACGATAGGATAGGCGCCATGGAGGCTACAGAGGTAGAGTTTGGGCTTAAATGGCCACGTATCATGCGCAATCCCCAAGAAACCGCACAGCGGCCGAAATGCCCACCTAGATTGCTGCATTGCAATCAATCACAGGGCGAACCATTTCCCTTTTATCTTAAATAAAATGGGCAAAATGGTACATGAGGATCTCCAACCCGGCTACAGTTCAACCCCAGCTAAATCTAAGTGTCGGGTCAAGTGAGTTATCCGGGGTGAGGCTACCTGAGGATCTCCAATCTGGCAACTGTTCAACACCCGGCTAAATCTAAGAGCTGGGCCAAGTGAATTAGCCAGGGTGGGGCCTCCCCCAGGTCTTTGTCTACTTCCTACGTGTAAAGTGCGATCACATCTGTGTGGCAACCCGAACACGAATGATGACACAAAATAAGATAGATACGGGAATTAGCCATTTCATTGATAATTCATTTGATGGATTTACAAATGACTAATCTAGAACCCTAATCTAGCCCAAAAGATGCTGGGTCCCATTGCCTACAGCCGCTAATCCCTTCAGGGATAGCGATGGCTGACGTGATGGGAGTAGCCTAGCTACTAGGCGGGGAACCACCGCTAGTGGACTTCTCCTCCTCCTCCGCCTCGTTGGACTCCTCAGCCGCCTCCTCCTCATCATCACTGTTGAGCAGCAATAGGCCACCATCCCCGGAGAAAGTCCCTAGTTTGATTTTGGCTAATTGATGAAACCCAAATACTAATCACAAGCGCTTAAGTGTGATAGCAAAAGGTGATTGGTACACTCCAAGGTGATGGCATAAATGCATGATGATCATGGTGATGAAGTGCCTAACTTGGAGATGAAGATGGAGGAGAAGTGCAACCCTATGGAGCTCAAGGCAAATGTATATCATAGGGGTTTGCTTTCGGTGATCAAGACATCATAGAGGGTGTGATCACATTTAGGATCAGTTGCCGTACTATAAAGAGAAGAATTTCCGGGGCTATTGATTACTTAAGTGCCACTAGATGAAGATTCATTTGCATATGCATTTAGATCTAGTGGAGAGCTAACCTAACTCCTTCAAAATGATTGCGAAAAATGTTAACACACATGCATATGGTGATGTATACTTGGTGGTGTTAGTACATTTGCGAAGGTGATGGAGTTTGAGGGGCAGAGATGGGTTTGGGACCCTCTATCCCTCCCGCTAAGCTTGCGAGGCAGGATTTGACACTTTTCGGGAAGTGAAAACACTATTTTCTGAGTGACCGGACGCGGTGGTTGAGCCAACCGGACGCTAGGGTCGCATCCAGTCAGTTCATCACACGAACAGAGGAGCGGCGTGCGCACCTGCGCATCAGGTGCGAAGTGACCGAACGCGTTGTGTCAGCGTCCGATCGGGGTGACGTTAGCAGCGAGCGAAGCAGTGAAAGGCGAAGTGTTGATCGGACGCGTCCGGTCGAGAAAAATGCTCTCTGGTAGCTTTCTGTACTCGACCAGATGCCGTGTTGATCAGCATCAGGTGCTTGTAGCGGCGCATCTGGTCAGTTGGCTCAACAACGTGAGGTTGCAGCGACCGGACGTCGGGCGCGTGTCTAATCGATTTGATCGGTGCGTCCAGTCACTCTCCTGTGCATGTGACTTTGTTTCTTTACCGTTGGTGATCGTGCGGCTCAGTTTTAAAGTGACATGTGGTGAGCATCGGACGTTTGTGCACAGCACGACCGGACGCTGGACCGCGTCAGGTGCAGATGCACCTGCACGTCCGGTTGGCCCGCAGGAGCAGTTTTAGGAGCCCAACGGCTCTATTCCTTTGGGGGCTCTTATATATACTTGTTGGCCGGCTTAGGGAGGTCTCTCTTGGACATTTTGACATCCTAACATTCTCTTGAGCTGAGCATACTCTCTCCCACTCATCTCCCTTGCTTGTTTGCAAAATCAAAGTGAGATTGAGTGATCTCAAGTGCATTTGCTTATGAGTTTGCATCTAGTTGGCACTTGGGTGAGCATTGGCTATGGGATTCTTATTTCTCTTGGTGGTTGCCACCACCTAGATGGCTTGGAGCAGCGGAGGAGGTCTGACATGAGTTGGTGATTGTTCGTGGCTGGCTCTGGCAACTTGTGAGGGGTGTTGCACCTTCCCCGGCGAAGAGCTACAAGGTAGCTCTAATACATTGCACGTGTCATTGAGATAGCTCACTAGCGGTAGGTTCTTGTGGCGTTCTTGGAGAGCTAGGGTGTGGACTCCCTATTAGCCGCCGAACCATGTAGTGTTGGTCGACACAACGGGGACTAGCGTGTTGGCAAGCACGTGAACCTCGTGAGAAAATTGATTGTCTTACTCGTTGATTCTCCCGGTGATTGGCTACATTGTCATATCTTATTGGTGATTGGCTTGCTACTCTCCTCGGTGGTATAAACATCAATTCCCATCTCTTTACTTATCGCAAGTTATCTTATTGTTGTAGCTTGTGTAGTTTGTTTAGTTGCTTAGCCTAGTACCTAGCTCTTTAGTGTAGAAGTAAAGTAATGACTTAGCTTTGTGTGCTTTAGAGATCATAAGTCACTAGAATTGTTTGTTAGGATGTCTTGCAAGCCCTTGTAGTGCTACACAAAACTTGCTTTACGCCATCTTATTTACTAACCGATTTGCCTAAGTGTTTTCATAGAATTTTAATTAGGCTATTCACCCCCCTCTAGCCATACTTGGACCTTTCACCCGGGAATGCCCAAGAACTCATGATTCAGCTCAATGTGGAGCTTTCTCGTGAACTCCTAGTTGCCGCTTGTGTCAGGACGGCCAGTGACACGAGGAGTAGAGGGCCCGAGGAGGTCGAAGGCGATGGTGATACAGGGCGTAGACAGCCCGGGGTGTCGGTGACCGGAGTGGCGGGGCTGGTGACGATGGCTGCCGGGAATGGCTCCTTTGCCTCATCATCGTCGGAGAGCTCGATCACCACCTCCGGCGCCAGTGACACCGGCTCAAGTGGCTCCTCGATAGGAACCACTGGCGTATCAACACGGACGGCTTCTTCATCCTCCTCCTCCTCCGCCATTGCTGGAGCCTCTGGTACCACAGCTGATGGCGATGACAGTAGGGCTAGGGCTTCGACGGGCGCCGGAGGTGATGGGGAAGCCATTGCAGGTGATGATAGGGAAGCCGTTGTTGACGACGAAGGAGACGGCGGCGGCGGTAGAGCCAGCGTCACGGTTGACTGCCCCGGCGATGCTGCCAGCACAGACGCGGCACCTTGCTCAGGTGCTTGTGACCGGCTGTCTTCCTCGTTTCTATTTTCTTGGCAAATGTGAATAGGGGATGCAGATTCATGTCGAGCGGATCTACTTTTATAGGACCAAACCACCCTCCTTGGAATCTCAACCGCCCTCTCAATATTAAAAAGGAATTAAATCTCCATCACGTGCATTCCTTGGGAACTGAATCGACACAACAGTTCAACTGACAGACTGCGCATTCCCTAGCTTGCGTGTGAAACCCAACTGATAAGACAACCCGGGTATGGCAATAGATCAAGCTCATCTCCCAACACTGCACCTCGCGGAGTCCGCCAAAGCTCGGGTATGAGTCATGACAGGTAAATGACCAGGAGGCCCTGCGTCGCCCTGGTCATAGGCCGCCAGACTAATACAATCTCGACTAAAACACGGCAGATCGAGGCTCGTTTTGACAGATAAGCTATCGAGGCTCGTTTTGACAGATAAGCTTGGGGGCTTATGTCGACGCCATACCCCGGGGTATCCCGACTACCAGATCCTCGGCAACCAACTCCCGGATAACAGGTGACCCAAAGGCCCACGACGTGTCTATTCAAGGAAGGATATCTCTGGATCATGCCCAGACTCCGATCAAGGCATGACGGCTTAGCTTGTAGGGCAAGTTGACGCTAGATATAAATACTCTTTACCTCCCCCGATGTACAATTCATTCTAATCTCGCTAGGCATAGCCCCATTGTATTCGCATCTCGCCGAATACATCAATACAACATCAACACTGGACTAGGACCTATTACCCGCTCGTCAAGGGGGTGCCAAACTAGTATAAAAACCCTGGTCTCCCTACTGTGATTGTTCTTTGCACCAAGCAGGGTTCGCCAAGATCCAAGTATTTGCCGGTAAAAAACACCGACACTAAGGTATTTATTATCAGAAATCTGAACATTATTGAGATCTAGCAGGGATCAACCGACTCCTTTTCATAGTGAAATAATTTGGAGAAAAGAAAATTTGGTTTGAACATAAACTGTGTGGTTCTGTTACTGTAAGCGATATGGTTAAGCCATTGCACAACCTTCAATTGGACTATTGTGGAAGTGAGGGTTTGCTGAATTAAGACAAGCTATAGGTACACAGATCATCCTAAGGCATGTCCTTCTTGAAGCCACACTGAATGAAGCAGAATCAAAACTAAGAATTATATAAATCAAAAATTGTCACTCCTTTTATCGTCATTTCTCACTGTTTTTGTTCTATGGAAAATGGAACGCCTACATATGGATCTACAATTCATGCAGGAAGTGATAGATCAATGCAGGCACAAATTAAAAATAGATCTAAAAAATGAAGCGCTCAAACATAGGAAGCACAATAGGTTGCAAATAAACTTCTATGTAGAAAATGATAGGTCAATGCAGTTTCAGTTGAACACATATGGATCAATTTCTTTGAGTTCCTTTACCTATTTGTTCAGAATCTAGATGTTGGCTACAGTTTATCCTTAGAGTAGCGATATTAGGGAGGTCCCGACATCCACCTGTACCAACACCGAGGAGACAGATGAGGAGGAAGCAGGGCAGAGCAGAGAAGGAAGTCCAATATAATGTTCGAGATAACGGGCATGAATATATTGGAACAAAAATGGAAGCTGGATTTACTAACAAAGTGGAACACAAACATTGGTAGGTGAAACGATAACAACAATAAAAATGTAGCATGGAAAGGGACAACACATGTAGGAAGCTTCAAAAACAAGGCATACCATACTCAGAACTGATCACATC
This sequence comes from Saccharum hybrid cultivar R570, assembly GCA_038087645.1. NCBI lineage: Eukaryota > Viridiplantae > Streptophyta > Magnoliopsida > Poales > Poaceae > Saccharum > Saccharum hybrid cultivar. Next base: position 24,347,301 of record JAQSUU010000402.1, on the reverse strand, counting down.
GCAATTGGTTGGGTCAATTGGTGACCAGAGGTGTAGGTAGGACAACAGCAAAAGCAAAGCCAAAGAAAGGTGATGGACTTGCATTAGTATGAAACCATCGAATTGGTCTTCAATCGAATACCATAGGGGAAAAAATTGTGAAAATTGTGCAGAAGCAAGCACCTGCAACAGAAGTCAGGAAAAAATTGACCGAACTCAACCCTTCTCTTTGGAGCAGTAACCCAAGAACTCAAACCTGCAATGGGATAACCTATAGTTAAGGTTACTGCATACTCCCTCCGTATCCACAAAAGAAGTTGTTCTAGTGCCTGGCTTCGTTTTGCGGAATTGAAGTCGTTTTAGGTGTGCCAAACTAGCTTTGGATGTGAATACCCCTGCCTCGTCGTTTCCAATGCACTCATTCATTCACGGAGTAAATCACACTGGGTCCCCTCCGCTTCCTTGCTTGCTCGCACGCACTTGGTCCGGGAGCAGACGGATGCCATGCTCCGCTTCCTCTCCGCAGCGTCGCTTGGCTCTCGCCGGCTGTCCTGCCGCGCCGCAAGAAGCGCCCTTGGCCAGCGGCTGTGCGGCACTACCGCTACGGCCACATGTGTGCGGCGCCGTGGCTGTGCGTGGCGGCGGCGGCCAGCTGCTGGAAAGCTTCCCAGGATGGGGTCGATGGTGAGCTTGGTGTGGGCTTAAGGTTCAGTTACTGATGGCCCAATATAAAACAAATTATAGGAAAAAGGATGAGGCACATCGGAGTCGAACCGGGGACCTCCTGCCTGTTGGCGTTTCTTAGCATGATCACCAAGAATGGTGGTTTAGACCCACCCATGGTAACTATACCAAAAACGCCTTGTTGGCATTCCCTAGCATTGGTACTAGGATTGGTGTATCCTAGCAACAGCACTAAAGAATGTCAACCGATAGGTCATAACGTTTACAGATATTATCCGCAAGCGCACGGATCTATCGTTGTAGCATTTCACCCGGAAGTATTCGGGTATCGTTCATTTATATTTTCCCAAAGGAAGGCATGGTGTAAAGTTTCTAGTAGGGACATGGACAAGATAACATGACTGCATAATAGACTAGCTACTCAATACAGGGGTAAGTCATGATATGGTTCAAGATAGTGTGACACACACTTGGGCTAACCTCAAGGATAAAAGGGAAAACATAGAATAAAAGAATATTCCTAATTGGAGTAGGCATGTCTAATATAGCCGTGCAAAGAACAGTTGATGATCATACACATACATGGTTAAGAGTTAGAGCTATGCATGAGATGGGTTGGGAGGCCACCGAGTACCGATCTGCCAGCAACCTCATGTGACAATTTAGACTCCCACACCCTAGACGAACGTGGGGGATTACAAGGGACAGTCAGGGCTGTCACCACTTACCGTCTACCCCTCAACCGGTAAAAGGGAAATGCATCCGCCTATTCCCTTATACCCGGGCACCACGCCCGCTTACAAGAAAACTACCCACACCCCTAGGACTCTGACCCTATGGATCAACAAGCATAGGGCATGGGCATACCCAAAGGCATGACGAACCGCCACCTGTATTTAGTTCTAAACCTCAACACACATATAGCATGAATGATTAAGCATAAAGTTCTATATGACGAAACCCTAGCATAGAAACTATAGTCTAGTTCATATGCTATGATCATGTCAAAAGAACATGTTAAGATCATAACACACAAACTATATGCTAGTTCATATGTCAAGATTATAACATGAAAACTATACTCTAGTTCTATAGCACAACTATATATATATGAAATGAGAGCATGACTTTGGAAGAAACCATATTAGTATTCATACCAATGATCCTTTCTTCCAAGGAGCCAAGCCCTCCTTGATAGCCTTGCCTAGCTCCTCTACTATTTCTACTACTAATCTAAGCTAAAGAGAGTGAGGAGTGGAGAGGTGGAGTGAGGTAGCTCCAAGTGATGGTGTGTGTGAGGAGCCCTCCCCTCTTCTTATATAGGCCAAGCGAGGCAGTTTGCGAAGGGAATATTCAGAGCACATCCCCGCACCACCAGCCTGAGCCTTTATTGCACCGCCACACTGAAGCTGGGCCGAGGTGGAGGCACGGGGGGCGCGCCCACGCCTGGGCCAGGCCCCTCGGCCTTTGCTTCGCCCTGCAGCTTCCCCTCTGGGCCTAGAGTGCTGTGGTGAGGTGGGTTGGCCCAGTTTGTGTTCGTGTGTTGGGCTTCTTTCCTTCTTTGGCTCCTTTGCGCCTCTCTGAAAGCGCATTTTCCATATTTTCCACTTGCATTTGATATGAATTCCTGTGACATGTCAACACTTCTAGTACAAGTGAAAATAGGTTAGTAGCAAAGGTATATGTGTGTAGAAGTGTATAGTTCTCTCCTTTTTGGACTTATGTTGGCGGTATAAAAGTGTTGATAACGACCGCCAACACTGCCTCGTGCCACAGCACGCTTGCCAATCCAGCTCCGAAAGTTTGTTCACTAGGTAATACCCGCAGCCCTATTTACTAAGGGCAAAGAAGGAAAACTCTACCCTAATTAATCACTCCTTGGTATACACAATCATGTCCTAAACGACTTGCTTTTCAGGTATGGAGGGAGTACATCATGATCGACGATGTGGGTCTATTTAGAAGAAGTTAATTGAGTAACCAATCCATCAGCGTAGCCATTGACAGCTGTGTTATGACAGGCAAATTAAAAATATCAGGCATAAACTTGAGGATCTAGTCATCTATGCTTTTCATTACGGACATCGACAATTTTCAGCAGCAACCGAACGGTTTGATTTGTGTGCGCACTAAAACAGCAAGGAATATTGCTTTTGCACATAAAGGACGAAATGAGCCGAATGTATTTATAAGCAAGGTGCTGACTTAAAACTCATAAGGGATTCAGAACAGCTATTCCTAGCAATATTGATGAAATTAAAATATATGGGCTCGTGGGCCTTTGAAGGGTTTAATCCTAGGCATTTGTGATTGGGTGACTTACCACTTTTTATCTCTACCATTCAGTTTAATTTTGACTCTAAACTAAAAATAAATTTTTGTATAGTGAAATATTCTTCATAGTTCATCGACCAATTAGGAAGACAAATGCAACGTTAGGAATTTTTAACTCTAATCGTGGATGTCACTGTCCTGAATATATGAGAATTTCAATCATCAGTTTCAAAATTCTCGACAAATAATTGCCAGTAACTCATTGACTACAAAATCAAGTAAGGAAGAACCCATGAACCCCATGCCATGAAGCAGATATGTACTTTAACTAAAGAACCAGAGACTTTTATGAGAAGCTCAGAGTGTAAAAGTAGGTATTTTCAGAAAGCTACACAATACATTTCCGTCAACATGTAAGAACACATGAACACCTTTTATCGTCAAAACCAAATGGTTTTGTATTTGCAACTCTATGAATTTTAAAGCGTACCTTACCTTGGATTGTCAAGTCGATGCTGCCCAACAGAACCGCTGCAGCCCCTAGCACATCGTATAGGCTATGTACAAATCAATCCCAAGTCTAAATGCATATAAGTATATGAATTCAATTTGAGCACGTCTGCAACCCTTGAAGAAACAAACTGGGAGAAATCAGAGGGGAGATAAAAACGGCACCTATGCCTTAGTTGATGCTGGATGTGTAGCCCACCGGCCGCCCAGTACACCTGCAGCCATCGTTGGGGCTCTCCCACACTGCATTGTCCTGGGAGGCGGACAGCACGGGGACCGCCCGTGTGGCTGCACCACACACCTGGTGCGCCGCCGCCCTGGGCGCGTGAATCACGTGGAGGCGGCCGTGCTAGGGCCCGGCTGGTTCCCCAGCCCATCACCGCCGGTGACAAGAGGGTAGGCACCGACGTGTAGGCACCTAGGGTTTGGTGGAGCACAGGAGCACAAACTTGGTCGCCGTCGCCCCCGATCGCACGCGTGAGGGGGGCGTGGAGGAGGAGGAGGCCGGCGGACGACGCGCCGAAGGCAGGATGCTGCCGAGGACTACTGGCGCCATCGTCATCACCGTAGCCGCGTCGGGAGCGAGCGAGAGAGTCAAAGATAGAGGAAGAAAGGGGAGGAAGCCATAGAGAGAATCAGAAGCCCCTGTATATATTTGGTGGGCCGGCTCCGAAGGAGAAGCTGTAAAATAACAAGAGAAGCACGGAAAAAACAAGAAGCAGGCCTAGAATTCGCTTCCGACGAAAGCGGCTCCAGGCAATCATGGCCATTCGATGGAAGATTCGACGACCAGAAACCATTGGGGTGACATGGAGGTGTATTCTGGCGGTGGAGCCTATGGCTTTTACAGGGGAGAACTCCAAATGGCTGAGTCTCTGGTCCTAGTTAGAGCCTCTCGCTGCACTTGCAACTTGGAAGAGCCATGCTCCTAATTAGGTAACTCTATGTATAGTGTCTGGGTCTTTCTCACACCCAAGTGGACCTTTGAGATGGTCTTTGGTGGACCGCTCTTGGACGCATGGTCGGAGCCACGTGAGGGTCATCAATCACAACTCACAAGGGGATGCGGCCCCCCTTGCCCAAGGGAGCTCTTTGAAGATCTAAACCCAAACATGAGTGCATCAGACTATCTCCAACAACACTTACCTAAACACAAAACCCATTGCATGATTTAGGTCTGCACAGCAAAAGGGTCATGCACCCAAAACTTACCTTTTCCAACAACGAAGGCAAAAGAAGAGTCCCCGAGCGAAGGCAAGGGTCACACCTGGGCTGTGGGGGATGGCTAGCGGCATGGCCGCCTAGGAGCTGTCTAGCCGACGGTAGCCAAAGCATGGAGCAGGCAGCGGCTGCGCCGCTAGGGCGGGGATGCAACGTCGTGGGGGCAAGCTGGCCAGGGCTCCACGACGGCCGGGGCAAGGGCGCGGCGGCGGCGAGCTTGGAGGACGCGGTGCTGACGGCGAAGCTTTCCTCAGGTGAGCTTTCCTCTTCTTTTCCCTCCCGCGAAACGGTTGTGCGGTAGAGATTTGGATCGAGGAGAGAGAACGAGAGAGAGGATGCTTATTTGGGTTCCTAGTCGGAGTTGGGTCCTTGGTTTGCCTACTCCGTTGGACCTTGATTTTTTCACCTAAAGCAATGTGGACGAGGAATTTTTGGGTTTTGGTGCGTAATGGCTAGCCTGTTGGAGACAATCTTAGACATATATTTTAAATTCTTTAGCTCCCCATGACAACTGGTGCTTATAACAAGTGCTATGCTATGTAAAAGAATGTATGTCTGACACCATTGCTCTCATGTATTTGCTACTCATTATAGCTAGCAAGCATTTCTCTTCTTAAAGCACTGACGGTCATTGTATTGAATGATGTAGGAGCTCACCCACGATGTCATCAAACGAGTTTTACTTTTTTTCTTAACCCTATGAACACACGTACGCAAACTCTATCCATATGAGCACCTCCGAAGGACTGAGCCAGCCGATCACGAGATTCACGAAGTCACCACATACGCCTCACTGTCGACGGGGACGTCGCTTACCACTGAAAGCATACATGCCGGCTTCTCTTGCTCATGGAGCAAGCTCAAGCTGGTAGTAGCATCTAGCTAGGTGTAGTATGAGCTCATGGGACTGGCGCCCTCTTGATGTTAGCTCAGCCTCCGCCACTGCCTCGACGTATTCACTAACGATATATATGTAATTTTTCACGTAGTGTACGTCTGATATTCTATGGCATATTTTGATATTCAAGTAATGTGAATGGAATTTCCATGATTATCTTTGAGTATTCAGAAAATACTCTTGAGATGTTTTATGGTATATTTTAGGATATTCATTTACTACCAATAAGACGTACTCTTTTATTTTAACAAATAAATAACACAAATCGTATAAGCCTATAATTTGTTTTTTAATTTGGAATATTGTTCTCATGAACGTGAACATCTTTCTTATGATGGTAGAACATTGTTTTCTATACCTAGAACGTTGCATCTACTCAACAAAAGAAAATATTCTAGCTTCATAGTTTGTTAACAAAATCTTATTTAAATATACCAATGTGAGGTCTTGTTTTGAAAGATTTATTACAGGGGTGGTGTAAACAAATCTTAATTTGGATGCTCGATTTTGCAGCTAGGGCTTTTAAAAAAACTTTATGCTAGGGCATTTTAAAAACTTTATGCAAATGCTTATGTAAGTATATTCTTCCTTTTTTCCAAGCACCGCATGAGAAACGCCCAGTACAAAAAAAAAAGATGCGACACCAAGGCTTCAACAATAGTGGGGTAGCGTTCCACTGGATAGCCCACCATTGGACTACATGCCCTTTCGCTATTATAATATATTTTAGTCCAACAACAAATCAGATTAACAACCACAGAGAAAAAGTAATTGCCGGCGCGGTGCTTGACGCCAAGCACGGTCACCTGAATCAAAAGGAGTGAACGATATTCGGATACGTCAAAAGTTTCTATTTCAGAAAAAACACATTTCCACCTTCCCTTTTCACACACTGTTGCGCCCATTGTCCTGCATGCGCCCACTCCCCCTCCCCTCTCTCTTTCCCTGCCTAGCACACCACCCTGAAGCAAGTTCGGAAAAAAGCAAAATATTTATTTCAAATTGCTATAACTTTTTTGAACAGTGTATCCATTTTTAATTCCGTCTGCACCTGTGTGTTCTACGCGACGAGGCGAACAAAACTAGACCACAATTGCATATGTTTCGAAAAAATTTATTTTTGTAGCAATTTATGTGTATTAACTAATAATATATAACTTATGCCAAAACTTAGAAACGCAAGAGTTATAAAATACAACTTATGTACAAAAGTTATTAAACACAAAGGAATAAATTAACTTAGAACTTATGCCAAAACTTGAAAACACAAAAATTATTAAACAAAAAGGAACAAATTAACTTATAACTTATACCAAAACTTGAAAAAAAAAAGTTATGAAATGCACATAAGTTATCAAACAAATCTGGTCTAACAAGCAGGATGATCCCACACTTGAGAAATTAGACAGGATTTTAGTATCCAAAGATTGGGAAGAAATGTTTCCCACGGTCATGGTAAGAGGCTCCCGAAGGAAGGATCTAACCATAATCCATTAATTCTGTCTTCTCGAAATCATAAACCACTGAAATTTATATGGTTTAAGTTTGAACTTAGCTGGTTGGATAACCCTGAGTTTGTGAGTGCGGTTGAAAAAATTAGGTCCAAACCTTGTAAGGCTAAATCATCTTTAGATAAAATACAACATAAACTGTAGTTATTGAAGCAATACTTCAAAGGTTGGGGTTTTAACTTACAAGGTGAGCTAAGGAAAAAAAGACAAAAAATCAGTGAAGAATTATCTGAACTAGAGGAAATTGAGGAGACTGATGATCTCACTCAGGATCAAATCACTTGGAAAATGTGGCTGACTAAGGAATCGTTATAGCTGCTAGATCAAGAAGAGACTTATTGGATGAACATATGTCTTGAGTAGTGGTTGTTGAAAGGTGATAGTAACACAAAATACTTTCATAACATTGCCAATGGTGGAAGAGAAAGAACACAATGCTATTTCTGAAGAGTGATGGAACTGTGACTGAGGGAGATGAAAACTTGCTAAACATGCAACTGAATACTATTCTAATTTTTTGGTCTTGCTGAGGATCATAATAGACATATTGATAATATCTTATGGGATGGGCTAGAAAAAATTTTCAATGAGGATAACCAAATGTTGATTAAACCTTTCTCTGAGTTAGAAATCAAAGAAGCATTGTTTCAAATAGAGAAGACTAAAGCATCAGGTCCTGATAAGATACCTATGAGTTCTACCGAGTGTGCTGGAATATTGTCAAAGGTGATATCATTCAGCTTTTTAATGAGTTTCATGATGACAAAGTGGATGTTTGTAGAATTAACTATGGCATCATAACACTGTTGCCTAAGATCACCGATGCTTTTAAAATTCAACAGTTCAGACCCATTTGCCTCTTAAACTGTTTACAATCATATGCCTTAAACTCAGCTTAGATGGGGGCTAGAAACATGAAACTGCTTTTATACATGTATGAGCTAATGGCTGGTCTTAAGATTAATTTTTATAAAAGTGAAGTGCTTACCATAAATGATGATGGGAATTGGGCAAATGTATACGCTGAAATTTTCAATTGCCAAACAGGGATTTTCCCGTTAAGTATCTTGGGGTCCAGTTAGCCCAAGTAGGCTTCATGTGATTGACTGGCTTCTTTAACTACAAAAAGCTCTAAAAGATTGGATGTCTAGAAAGGGGGTCTGATGTCCATTGCTGGAAGGACAACCCTCATCAATTCTAGTCTGAATAATACACAAATTTATCACATGTCTATATATCTTCTATCTAAAACCATCATTGACAAGCTAGATAAAACAAGAAGAGCCTTTTTTGGCAAGGAGGGGGCACTAAGAAGAAGTATCATATGGTTAGATGGACAAAAATTTGTAAACATAAAAAGAAAGGTGGCTTAGGAATTAAAGACCTAAAGAAAATGAATATTAGCTTGTTGTGCGAGTGGTGGTGGAAGCTGGTGTCACACCCATTTTTAAGGACAAAAATAGGATGCATAAAAGACTCATATGTGCCCCAGGAAACAGTCGCACACACAAGTTGACAAATATCAATAGTATCATCACAGTGCTTATTACATAGCGAAGTAATAATTCTCACATAGTCTCATACTTAATAATAAAGCAACTAATAAAAGTTCTCTCGCGGAAGCTCCAAACACAGGGACACGGTCGACTGGTTGACATCAAGCCTAGTACTCATTGCGGTAATCATCATCATATTCTTCATCTGTGGTGGTTGTAAAAACAAGGGTGAGCACATAAAGTACTCAACAAGCATAACACAGGGTTCATGAGGCTCAAAAAGGCTAGACACTGGTTTGACTGCATTTAGCTTTTATTCATCATATATTTTAGCAGTTGAGTAGCATCAAAGTATACCAAATCCCATTAATGAACCAATGATCAAATGTAATAAGAACAATGAAATAGCAATTTAGCATGGCATAGAATTAACAACAGAATTTAAACATGGCATGACAGTGATGATAATTTATTCTGTAAGAATCCCCAAGGCTGCTCGTATCCGTGAGCACGGCTAGTATACCAGTTTATTAAACTCTGCGCAGAGGTGTACACTTTCACTGTGAGTCATGATTTCTAAATGAGTGGGGAGATAAAACCCAAACACCAGAGAATCATATAAAACCATTCAAGAGTTCGTCTAACAAGTTAGGGCAATTAGATTCACTCGGCAAGTAGATATAGGAACCCCCCTTTCCAGATGGCACATTCCTTCCCGGCTATACACATGTGGCTAGAAGTTGTCCTATACCCGAATCGGCAAGCCATTCTTACGCCACTTAAGGTAACCACTAACAAGCTAGAAAATATCTCTTGAACAACTAGAGCCAGAGCCATGTAGCCCCCACAGCTGTACTGTCAATCCCGGTTATCACTTACAGATAAGTCCTTATGGAGAGTAACTAGAGCAACAAACAAACAACACAATGCTCTAGTCCCCTTGTAACAGGAATTAAATCATCTTAATAGTTGATTGCACAATTCATTAGTCATATTACAAGATCAATGTTCATATTAGAGCACTAGCAATAGCTACCCAATGCATTCCCCAAGGTTGACAAGGAATCAAGATAACAAGTGCTAAGTTAAATTTCTAAGGTTGCCGAGGTAGACACATGCATATGTTATTGATTATAGTGAATAGGTAACAAGGATAGTCCCATGTTATACTTGCCTTGATCAAAGCGATACTCCGGATGACTCTGCTGATCTGGCTCAAAATAGTACTCAGAAACTGCTCACCGTCTATACTCGATCATCAATCAACAACACACAGACATCCGAGCAATCATACACGAAACAAACAAATAGATATAATTAGAACAGTACACCAACAGTAACAAAATAGTACAAAAAGTTTATAAAACTATTCTACACGTTACTACGATCACACAAATGTAAAGATCACGAAAATCGGATTTAAAACGTGAAAGTTATGAATTTTCTAAGATTTCCTATAGATAAATAATTATTTTAATACAAGCTCGAAAATAAAATATTATAAACCTACTGTACAACTATACTAACATGTAGAGCTCGCGAATACGAACCTAACGCAATTTGAATGGACTCAATCGGAGTTAAAATGAGCAAATTATGAGCATTTAAAGTTTGAAACATCGCGATGAAACATTCGAAACATCTGAAACAACCTAACCGATAGGGATTACGTTTTTAAAACGAGAAAGCGTATTTTGAGAAGACGCTTTGGACTGCGGGTTCTATAATGAAGAGAGCTGAGGGCTCTTTAGCAAAATTGCCAGCCGAAGAGGTATCGGCCTCTGAGATCCGTTGGATCTCAACTGGACGGTTGAGATTAGACCGGGAGGGCTCGGGCGGCGCGGCTGACCGGAAACAGAGCCCGCGCGGTGGCTCCATTGCCGGCGGCTAGCCGGAGTAAGCAAAACGGCGTTCCAGTACACCTTCTTCACCGGGATTTGGACGAGGGGATAGAAGAGCTTACGGTGAACTCACCAAGGAAGAAAACGAAGGCGCGGACAAGATGAAAACGGTGCGCAGCTCGTTAGGGCGGACGGCGACGTCCCTGTGCACACCGGCGAGGATCTGTGAGCGACCAAGCACAAAAACGAAATGAAGGGAAGACCCAGGGGTTCCGCAAAAACAACACGGAGCTAGGCAAGGTGTTTACGGGGACGATAAGACGCGATTTCGCCGAATTGCAAAAGATGGCGGCGGTTTAGGGTTGCGGGCGCTCGGGTGCTCGGACTAGGCTTCAACGTGTACAATAGATGGAAAAAAGTAGGGCGGCGGTCACAGCTATAACTTATATAGGGCCAAGGCTTACCAAAACACGAGGAGATCCCGTTGAAACCGGGATTGATTTCGAACTCGGGTCGGAGCCCAAGTCCGGCTCGGTCCCGACGCGAGGAAGAAGAGGACCGCGCCGCTGACAGGCGGGCCCGGGGCGTCAGCGTCGCAAGGAAAAGGGAAGAGCTGCTGCGGCGTCCTGGCTGTTCGGTGGGCCGGCCCAGTCGCCTCGCTCGCGGGAAGAAGAGAAGCGGGCCGCCTCGGCTTCGGTTCTGGGCCGAGAAGAAAGGTAAGTTTTCTTTCTTTTTTTCCTTTTCTTTTCTTTTCTAATTTTTCAAATACATTTTCAAAATTAGTTTAAATAAGTTTGAACTCCAGACACAACCACTCAACACAATAAAATAAATGCACCAGCATGAATGCATAAACATGTTGCTAAATTTAAATTAGATTTTAGTTTATTATTTCTCTATTGTTTATTACCCAAACAATTGCATATTAATTCTATTTTAACTAATTTAAATTCTTACTAAATTTTTGGGTGTTACAGCTGGATAATGAGAGTGGTCTATGGCAAGACATTGTTAAGTTTAACTATTTGAAAGAAGATTCCATCTGTACTGTGAAACACAAACAGAATGACTCGGCCATTTGGGTTGATCTCTTGGAAGTCAGAAACATCTATATATAGGGGAGGAAATTGGCAGTCAAAGATGGTAAGAAAGCGTTGTTTTGGAAGAATATTTGGTTGTTTGATAAACCACTTAATCATCTATTCCTGAATTTGTTTAAGCTATGCTTACAGCCTGATATTTCTGTTTCAAAATGAAACAAAACTCGGTTAGTTTCACCAGATGGTTGGTGGATGACTTAAAATCAGATTGGGAGAACATTAAAAGGAGTGTCGAGGAAGTGATTTTGACTCCGGGAGAGGATGTAGTTTCCTGGAAATCTGGTAAGAATGGTTGATTCTCTGTTAAATCTATGTACAAAGCTTTGATAATGAATGATGTGGGTCCTTATTTTAAAAAGATTTGGAAAGGGAAAATCCCTGCCTGACTCAAAGTTTTCTTATGGCTTGTTGCAAATAATGCAATCCTCACTAGATATAATTTGTGCAGAAGAAAATGGAATGGAGATCCTTCGTGTCTGTTTTGTGACAGTAATGAATCTGTTTCACATCTCTACATTCACTGTAGCATGGCTAAGGCTGTTTGGGCCATTGTGGCTTAGTGTTTAGGTGCATCCAACGTTCCTAGATCATTTGATCAATGTTGGACGTGGTGTGAGAAATGATTGCCATTTGGTGAGAAATTTCACGCTATTGGTATAGCCGCTATCTATTGGGCTATATGGAAAACACGCAACGGTGTATGCTTTGAGGGCAAAGTTATAACAAGTCCTATCACCATTATTTGCCAATGGAAAAAGTCTAATTTTCCTCCCCTAACTCTCACCAAAGTCTACTTTTCCTCCCTCAACTTCAAAACCGGACAAATCACCTCCCTCAACTTTTCAAACCGTGCATTTTACCTCCCTCGAGTGGTTTTAAAGGCGGTTTTGCTACAGTAACGCCGGTATGCTACAGTGCCGATGGTTTTGCTACAATGCCCGTGTTTTTGTCTTTTCTTTTTTTTATTTATTTTGGCTGAATCTTTAAAAAATCATAGTAAATCACAAAAAATCATAAAATGTAAAATCCAATTTTGTTGCACTACACATGAGTAGATCTACACAGTGAACATATAATATGGTATGCTTTAGTACAAAGTTTTTGCTATGAATGTTTTGTCTTTTTCTTTTTTATTTATTTGGCTGAATCTTTGAAAAATCATAGTAAATCACAGAAAAATCATAAAATAGAAAATCTAATTTTGTTGGACTCCACATGAGTAGATCTAGATAGCAAACATATAATATGGTATGCTTTAGTCCAACAAAATAATTATAGAAGCTGCAGCTATGAATTATTGCAATTAATTATAGAAAAACATAGATCTAAAGCTAAAACAAAAATTTTGTACTAAAACATACCATATTATATGTTCACTATATAGATATGCTCATGTGGAGTCTAACAAAATTAGATTTTCTATTTTATGATTTTTCTGTAATTTACTATGATTTTTCAAAGATTCAGCCGAAATAAATAAAAAAGAAAAAGACAAAACCTTCATAGCAAAAATTTTGTACTAAAGCATACCATATTATATGTTCACTGTGTAGATCTACTCATGTGGAGTGCAACAAAATTGGAATTTTCATTTTATGATTTTTCAAAGATTCAGCCGAAATAAATAAAAAAGAAAAAGACAAAAACATGGGAACTGTAGCAAAACAACGGTTACTGTAGCATACCATCGTTTACTGTAGCAAAACCGCCTTCAAAACGTCTCGAGGGAGGTAAAATGCACGGTTTGAAAAGTTGAGGGAAGTGGTTTGTCCGGTTTTGAAGTTGAGGGAGGAAAAGTAGACTTTGGTGAGAGTTGGGGGAGGAAAAATAGACTTTTTCCTTTGCCAATTGCCATGCAGCCGAATAGGCGCAGAGCGGGCCGGCCCAACGCTACAAAAAGGCCGATTAAGCAGAACAGTTGGACATTTTCTTTTATTTAGCCATTTTATATGCCTATTTAGCCTTTCTTTAACACATATGTACATTCCTGACCCTGCTGTTTACATACCTTTTTTTTTTTGCGAACGCGCCCCTGTGACACGTGTTTCATTATGTTTACGTGCTTGTATGCGTATGCTTTACATACGTGTACATTCCCGACCCTGCTGTTTACATACTTATATATGCGTATGCATAAGGTCACCTTCTTCAACTAAGCTCAAGTTCTATCCTTTTTGCCATTCCGAAGTCACCTGTGAATGTGAGTCTGCAATGCATCTGCAAATATAGTATTCGGCGCCAGACTTATCAGTCAAAATCAGCCAGCCATTCAGCTGTGTTTTTCTCTCACAATAAATCAGCATCAGCCGATTTTACAGCCAGCCGAACAAATTAAGGTGTGTTTGAGACTCTTTCACGAAACTCTGCTCCATAGACCTTACCGTGGAGCAACTCTACGAAAACCTGAAGTTTTTAAAGCACCCCTTTATATGCTCTCGTAAGTACACCTTTTCTTCTCGAACAGACTTGTGCAGCTGCTTTTTACTAGTAGCCACAATGGCCATTTAGGATCGAATAAAAAAAGTAGGTGCTCTGCATTTGTCATAGCTTGCAGAAGCTACATATGCTTGGCAGAGAGAAAATGATCCATGCTAAACAAGAAGAGGGAGAGAAAATAAAGGTGAGGCATGATGAAATAAAAAAGTTTCTTTGCAAACCACAAGTAGTGATAGTTTGTATTGTATAAATAGTAGTCTTAACATTTTCTAGTTTATGTAGATTACTTTATTTATACTAGAAGTGTTGGTCTCTATGGGTGGTGCCCTCAGAAGCACTGCGTGCCCTCGCTCTAGAACCCAACCTATTGTGCGTCAGCCGCTCAAACGTGTACGGCCACAACTCCAATGGGTTGCGTGCGCTGCGAGCCTTTCTCGAGTAAGTAAGGATGGATCTGGATGTCTATATATGCGAAGCATCCAATATCCGTGTCTGTTTTAGTGTAAATATGTATATCAATATTCGTATTCAATTTAAATAGGGATATTAAATGAATGTATCTGTATTCATTTTTGAAAACTATTCTCTATCTGATTCCACATCCTTATTAGACAAAAAAATAAAAATATTCCATATTATTCGTATCCGCGAAGTGCAAATTATTTTGAAACCATCTAAATCTTACAGTAATGACTAATTAATTATATAAATTACTGATTAATTAATTTTAATGTAGATAATCATAATAATTAGTATTTTATTTTATTTATATAATTTTGGAATTCACTAATTAATATATATAATCAATAGCTTTCTTATATTTTATATGTTAAAATATTTTATTCTTGGTAGTTGTCTTTACCCATGCTGTTATACAACTATATTTTAAATCTCTTCATCCATAATGAATTTATCATACTATGAAACTACCGATAAGCAAATAGATACATGTTATCTTCAAAGTCAGGTGGAAATCTGAATCCGAATCCGAATTTGAGACATTCGTTTTGCATTAATATCTGACAATATCAGTATTCGTATTCGAATTCGAATTAAGTTGTAATAAATAGTGACATCCGAATCTATATCCATTCAAATCCGATCCGAATCCATCCTTACCTGTATGCGTACTTGCATAAACATATTTGGGGGATTTTTTTTATTTTTTACCCTTTTAAAACAAATTTCTCAAAATAACACCCCAAAACTTTATTTCTAAACTAACCCACAGCCCCAATCTGGCATGACTGGCCTGCCATTGTGCCTGCTTACTTGGTTCCACGCGCTAAGGATGTACTTGGTTCCACACGCCGCCAAGATGACATGATGTCATTGTCGCGCCACTTCGTCTGGCGTGGTAGGGGTTGCTCCCCTATGATTGTCGCAACCTCACAACCCTTGTGATCGCCGGCCGAGCCGGTACGCAAGCTGAGGCCCTATTCTTCCTGTGATCGCCGCCAAGCAAGGCTCTAGGTTCGTGCCCTCCCCTTTTTTAATTATTTTTTATATGTTTGTTGTTGTTGCTGCTGCTGCATCTTCTGTTGCTGGCCTGAAAGGCTTCCGAATCCTAAATACAGAGAGGGCAAGTGAATTGAAGATCTGCCAATTTGAAGTCAAGTCTTGCAAAAAAAAGCGCATTAATGATCTCTACTCCCTCCATTTTAAATTATAAGTAACTTTCATTACTAAAAAATGATTTTAAGAGATGGGGGACTTTTTTAAAGCTGGGTTAACATACAACCGCCTCTATAGTGCCACTAAACCGAGCTACTTCTAGAAATGCATTTGTAGAAAACGGATGTTGTTCACAGCTGCCGCTAGAAATGCCTCTGTTTTTTAGAGGCGGTTCTATTTTCACCTGCTTTTTTAAATCGACTAGAAACTTTGGCACGCTGCGTGGCTCCCTACCATGCATAAATGACAACCAAGACAAAATTCAAGCAGTGAATATAGAGAATACATATATTTTATACATTCTCATTCACGGAATATTGGAGGCATTACGGATTCAAATAATTAATTCTTCATTGATAGCTCAAACAACATTTTGGCAGTTACATTGTACTCATCGTTCAAAGAGTTTCCAACCACAAGCCCACAAGCACTGTTTATTTAGTGCAATGCACAAGAACATCTGGTCTTGCTCGTATTGATGTTTCTTTCCTTGTACCAAAGCATTTCGTAGGCTCAAATATATAAGGGGAATCAAGCATAAAGCCCACATGTTTTCATGAGCAACTGGTTGCCATGACCACATTTACACAAACTTAATCAGGACACCTCCTACTACTTACCAGTGGCTGCGACTCGGACACTGCACTTCTGCCCCCAACCCCCATAAAACTGAGAAAATCACAAAGAAAAACCTGTAATTTTGAGCATGAACAAGTCATGGCACGGGGTGGGGAAAAATGAAGCGGGATAAACACAACAGCTAAAAAGATGGAAACCAGAAGCATATTCAGTATTCACTACCACTTACCAAACTTCTGGACGTGAAGTGATGCTGGCCGCAACACCAAATCGAATATACCTGTAATTTGGCATGTACATCACGTCATGTAATTTTGGCATGGTCGCTGCAATCAGAAAGGAACCATATGGATCTACAATTGTCAAGCAGGAGGAGAAACCATTAAATTCATGTCAACGTGAAATGATATGGTGTCAAAATAATCAGAACATGGACGCTTGGCCGTGGTGCCGAGACCCATGTGCGTGACTTCCCACTCCCCCGGACTCGCTCGGGCGGAGCGGCGTGGACTCGTCGTCAGGAACGTCGTTGAGCATGGTGCCGTAGCGTCAGTGCACAAGCAGTGGATGCCAGCTGGATTCGTGACCGACACAACCGGGTCTATGGCCGTCGAGTTCGGATCCGCCCGATTGCCGCGCAGATCTGCTCCTCCCCGATCTCTGCCATCACTCTCCGGCGAGTCATCCACGGGGCATCACCGGAGGATGTTTCCATCACGCCGGCAGCCGGATCCACAGCATTGCTGCGTCAAATGTCGGGATCCACCTCGAGGGCTCGAGAGGCTGCCTCCTCTACCCCGCGTATGGAGTTGTTATACTTTTAGAATCGTCCAGTGGCTAGCGGGTAGCGACTTTTGCCAGTGTATAAAACATGGGGAACCAAAGACTTACAGGGAAAAGAGACAAGAAGGGAGAAAGGGGTAGAGATACCTGACCATCTGTGTCGGTGAAGGAGTTGCAGTGCGTCCGGTGGCGGCGTGATGTCGGCAGTGGGCTTCCCGTCGCTGGCAGTGCCGCCCTCTAGATCGGCTAGGGTTCAGAGTGTAGTGGTGGTTGGGCGAACCTCGTGACTTGAGCCCGTGGCCCCCACTCCCTCTTATATGACACTGTGCGACGGGGGCCCACCAACCTCGTTGGGTTGGATGCCCCCGATCAGGGCGCAGATCAGGGCCCGAGTCAGCCGTTGGGCTTGACTCGGAGGAGATCAATTCTAACATTCTCCCCCTTGATCTCATCTTATACTTTAACTTTAAACTTTGACTTTAATCGCTTTCGCTTTTATTTGTTCCATTACAAATTAGTGTATAGAGCATGCTTCATCGTCACGGTCAATTGCCGATAGATTTAACAGATACAATACACGTCTCTGTTCTGAAACAGATTCTTTAACTTTCGGGCCCTTTATTGTCCGGAAATCATAGGCTATACCATAAACCCATGTCGACTCTGTGTTCTCTAAACACACTGGGTGGTAAGCCTTGGTAAGCGGATCCGCAAGCTTTTCTTGTAACTTATATATACAATACCTTCAGTATGATTCCGGACTATCTCCTTTACAACGTATAACTTTAACGTCAATGTGTTTGGCAGCACACTTGATCCGTTGTCTTAGGAGCAAACTACTTAAATGGTCACTGCTGTTGACAACCATTATCAATTCCGGGTACAAGTTCCTCAACCATTTTGCCTGTCCCTCAGCCTCATATCATGCTATACTATAACTTTGCATCACCGATGATACTAAAATTGTTTCTTTGGAGCTTTTCCACAATAAAACTCCAACTGCGAGTGTTAGCTACTATGTGGGTTTCACTAAACATCTCGCCAAAACATAACATTTGTACCCATAACTACTTGAGAGTACTTGTTCTTTCCTTTTTAGTATGAGGCCGACATTTTTAACTCCATTCCAGTGATCTATATTGTAACATCCCAGATGTTAAGAAACAATTAAAACTTGATTATGAAGCATCATCAAGCATAAACATCAAATGACATGCCATCAATGCACTCATTTTGCACCAGTTATTTTAATCATGTTGCATGTGTTGCATATGTTTCATATGCCATATTTCACCTGTTACAAAAAGAGTCACACATGTTGCCTTGCAATATTTTATATCGAGTATGGCTATGTTTCTAAGTAAAGTTTCATAGGTTTTGATCGATGTTTTGTATGTTACATATACATGTTTCAAATGTTTCAATAGTGAATCGTTATGTTGATTTCAATAATAAACGCATTTCATGTTTCAAGTATGGCATGAATATGTTGCATATAGTGCCCCATATGTGTTGCATTTATAACACTTTTATGTTGCATTCGTAGTGTTTCATATGTTTCAAGTAAAGTAATCACATGTTTTTTTTATGTGAGTGGCATAGGTAGTGTTTCATATGTTGCATAGTAATGTTTCAATAAGAGCATGTCCATGTTGCAAATGTTGATTTACAAGTGTTGCATGGAATGATGTCATGAATAATAATTAAGGTTCTATGTGAATTTCTATATGTGACTTTGCTTAAGCAAATAAAATTTTTCCTAAAATAAATTTTGTTGTTCAAAATGTGCTCTGAGAAATAGAGGCAAAGTAGTGACATGTTTTCAAGTCAAACATTTTTAATTTGGAGCTCAAAGGTTGGATTTAAGGTTGATTTTATAACTTAACCATTTTACCTAAGTTCTAAAAAAACAGTGTTTAAGTCAATCTTTGGAGAGTTATGAAATCAATTTTTCATTAATAAAATTGGTGCAACTTAAGTTTCTTTGAGTGGAGCAATGTTTGAACTTTGATATGGTGTCATTGATTGTGATGCTTGATTAATGGGTGATCACTAATTAGTGTCACAAGTTAGCTAATCAAATCAGTTTTTCAGAGCTCTAACTGAAATACAGTTTTCAGTGTTAAAGTGCCTCTCTTCAAAATTCTATATTTTTCAAACCATCAAGTTTTGGGTGATGGTTCCTTAAGAAAAGTTGAAGAACACGTGTAGATGAACAACTTTTATTCAAGGTGTCGATCGATTTGCTGTTTGGATCTTAGAGAAAAGGAGAGGAGAAGGCGGTGGTTTCAGTCGCTACAGTAACGCCGGGAGCAGCAGCCACGCAGCTGCTTGCCGTCGATGCCGCCGTGATCGTTTTCGCCACTCTTTCGCTCGGGCACGTAGCTGTCGCGGTGGCATGTTCGAGTTGGAGCTAGCAACGCCTAGAAGCCTCGCCCGTGCCGTTTTAAGTCACGCCGGCCGCCATCTCTCCCTTTCTCTCTTTCCCGCTGCCGCTCGCACAGCTCCGCTCGCCGGTCGTTATCGCCGTCGTCTTGCCGCTGCAGCCCAATTCCTCTTGCACGCAACTTCGCCAAGTCATTACGCTCCTCCCTGGCCTGCTTGCCTCGTCTATAGCTGCTGGAATCGTCCCGGCAACTGTTGCCGCCGCAGCCGCCCGCCATGGCCGCCGCGTCCACCGTGGCCAGCTACTTCCGAGTTTCCTCCGCCCAAGCCGGCCACACCTTTGCCTTCCCCAGCTCGCGTTGCATCTCCCGAGCTCTTCCTCCAATCGCCACGGCCACCGGAGCACCGCCTACGGCATCAGCCGCCCGCACGCACACTGCAACGCTGCACGCACGCGTGGCCGGGTGGTCGCGGGACGCCTCCGGGCAAGCTACGACCACCGGCGGATACACACGAGCCCCGGGATGCTTCCCCGCCTCTCCCTCGCCGCCGACGAGCATCAACCGGCCGGAACCGAGCTTCGCCGGAGCCTCCTCTGCTCAGAAATCGCGACCAGGGGCTTCGCGCCAGAATAGGAACAAAGGCAGGGGTCTAAGTGCGAACTCTGTGACTCAGGTGAATAGTGCGCACAGTGCTGTTTCTCTTTTTCCTTTTCAGGATATATGTTGAATTTGTGATTTTCATAACTAATTATTGGTACACGATAAAATCATGAAATTTTTGGTGCAGTCTCTTCATGATGTGATCTATGTGGGAAAAATATGAAACCATAAAAATCAATAGTTTTTAGATGCTTAAAAATTAGCTCTTTTAATTAACAAATGCTTATTACATGATTTTTGTAGGCTAAAATAAATATCCAATGGTCATGAAACTTTTTGTGTAACTGTTTTATGCTAGAATCAACCTTCACAAAAAGTTTGGGATTAATTTGATGATGTTTAATTATATCCTTAATTATATGCTTAGTTAATTAGTTAATAAATATTAAATGATTAGCATAAATCCAAAAATGAATTGGGTGTATTTTGAAGTTGATTGTGGACCTTGGAACACCTTTACCTTTGCTGTTTCATGGCATATAATTGTTTGTTTGGTATGCTCATGATCGATTGGAGATAATAGAAAACTAAAAATGCTTTTTAGTTTAATTAAGCTTTCCATTAGTTGATGCATGTATGTGATGTGATTTTTTATGCAACCTCTTGGGTGAAAAGATTAAGTTAATTAAAGATAGTACAAGTTGAGTTATGCATTTTCATATACATTGCTTCTACATATCTTTTCATGATGTAGCTTTAATTAGTAAGCGTGTATGTTAAGTGAAACCATAACTTGTAGGTTTCTCTTGATATGCCTTGTTAGCTTAGTACGATGAGTTAATGTAATCCTAGCCTTGCCTTGTTTGCCTCTTGTAATGTATGTTATGCATAATTCATTGTTAACTTCATGATTAGCTTGTTAATTGGTTAACTAAAAATGTTAATGATATTTCATGTACTTAATCAAAGGCATTAGTGTTAACCACTTAATGAACCCTAGTTGTAATGTTAAGTTAATGTTGTTAGTTTGCAACTGTACCGCGAAGGAAAGTTGTACTCAAGTAGATAACTAATGTTTATCCTTTCTAAATGTCCCTTTTATGCTATGCTTTGTTTATTATCATGCATCATGGCATGCATTCCATCATGTTAAGCATCGCATCATTTATTTACGTATAGTGTACGAGATGAGAAGATGCGTGTTGATCAAGTATCGGAGTAGGTCCATCCACCAAAGGTGTTGGTGTCTATTGGAACTCTCTGAGGGAAAACTAACTTCTCTGCAACGAAGGCAAGCCCCGGTGCATTTAAACCCTACCTTGAGTTTTATAAATATTTTATTATTTATACTATGGTTTACTGCATTAAGTAATTAGGAGTTGAGTGACAACCCAATTGCTGCATTATCATCCTTGATTATTGCGATATCAACCTTGATACCTGTTTTACTGAAAATGCGTAGTATGCTTTGCTATGCTTAGAAGTTAAGCTTTTAAATGCAATGTTTACTCGGCCATGACGGCATACTTAATGAATTTTGAAATATGAGAATGAATTAGAAGATCGGGCGGGTGGTTTGGCCACTGCTAACATATATTGAGAAAGGAGTCTCAATGTAGTGTTTCCGCCTTGTCAGTTAAGGACCGTCCGTTGTATGGCCCGCTTGTGTTTCGAGACTTTGCAACTAGCCTCATGCCTTGGGTAAGCCTAAAATGTTGGTGATTCCATTACGAGAACGTCTAACCTCGCACTGGGAGTGGAGAGATGGCGGGAGTAGCGTGTACCCTCGGGGCTAGAATCGGGCCGGGTTCGAGGAGTACTGTACTCTCGGGTGGCGATGGACACGTTCTGGTTTTGGGAGATCTAAATGAGGGTTGATATATGCAAGATTCGGTTCTACATATGTCGTGATGTTAGGGATCCCCAGCTGGGTATAATCGGTTCGAATCGTCGTTGCTCCTCGGTTATGGAGACTCGATCACCTGTCCTGCATCGTAGTTAAGAACTAGAATTGAAAGAAAGAATAAGAAATGTTTTGATGATAATTACTTTGATCTAGATTAGGATCACCTAGAGTTGGTTAATGAACCATCAATGGTAAAAGTAAAATGTTGAAGATAAGGATTTACTTTAGTAAGCTTTTCTGCAAAAGAAAATTTGATTCTGATTACCCGTACCTTGATTCTCTAAAGCTAGCATGCCCTTGGAGTCTTTGTCTTAGACGGGTAAGTCTTGTTGAGTACTCTCGTACTCAGGGTTTGTTAACCCCTATTGCAGATACTGACTGGTGCTGTTAACCAAGGTTATGTCGGTGGGCTCGATATGATCTGATTGTCCTCTCCTGACTTAGGTGCTCTACCTAAGTTGTCTTCTATAGTTCTACTCGACTTCCGCAATACAAGTTAAGTTTGTAAAAATTTAACTTAATCATGATTTATAAATTCATTGTTGTTATTCTTCCGTACTCTGATGTAAAGTTTTGTAACAAATGTTGTAATGTTGTAGTTACTCTTTTGTTGATCCTGGTATGAGTTGTTAAACGTAGTTGAATCGGGGTCCTGTGAGGGCATCCGACAGATCTTCTTAGGTTATCTGGTGTACATGCATAGCCGTCAGAGGTCTTAGGGATAATGACAGGTGCATGTGGGCCATATAATTTAGGAGGTTCTGCTACAGGTGGTATCAGAGCTCATACAATGGATCAGCTACAACATTACATTTGAAAACTTCAAAATGAATTTACAATATAAAAGTTTTTGAGGATAACAAGTTAAAAATGGACTTCTATCTATCTTCTTGCTTGCTGGAAGACTTCATGAGGATTTTTCGATGGCTCAAGTACAAAGGCTTCAGAAAGTTCTTCAATTCGTCTTTGGAAGGTCAAGAGAAGAGTCAACTTCATCGATAAAGCTCTACTGAAGTACCCCTCAATAGTCTGTCAGGCGCAGTGAAGATAGTGTATAGTAAAAAGCCTTATAATCTACTAACATGATGAAGATGAAGTACTCCTGACGTTGAGAAGACGTATAAGACGAGCATATTTCATATCATGCATAAAATGATAATAAAATAATGATTAAAAATTTCCTTCCTTATATTTGAGGAGCAGTTATTATTCGTTATAACTGTTCTATTGATGAATCTCGTCCTGTACCAGGTTCTGTTAGTCCTTTGATGATTCCTGCTCCACAAGTTCCTAATCTTTAGGGAACTTCTGGATGCACTTTATTTACCATGTCGACTCCATGTAAAACCTGGGACTACTCCTTGCATTGATTTCTCAATGTATGCATGTGTCATGTTTTGATTTCTTCCATCCTGACACATGCTATTACTTTGATATTGATCACTTACGTGTGTTTGACGAGAGTTACTTTAGTTGTGCTCTATAGTGGTGCCTCGACCCGTGACTATGGTGCTGTGTCAAACATGGAATACTCTGTGATTCGCGACCACACGAGTTCCACCAGAGCATGCACTAGTACTGTAGTCGGTGCTCCTGAACCATTATAGCTCACAATCAATGTGTTTTCACTCGTTGGACATTCATCGGAGAATTCTAACCTCTCCAGATCCTTTGTTGTTATAACCAATCTCTGATCTTGGTTATAATACTGACATTGTCAAATGAGTTATTGCAGTTGTGCCCTATGCTGGTACCATGATCAGTGACAGTGGAACAGCGTTGTATCCTAGAGTTTCTTGTGACTTGCTACCATAAGGAAATACGGGACACTCGCTGTTATCAAGGTCTATGATCATGATTCCTTATAGTCCACAATTAGGGTGTTTTCATTCTCTGGACACTCCTTAGGGATTCAAAGTTTTCACTTTGAGCTCCCTAGATGCCTTGTGATTGTGACCGACTTCTGATCTCGGTTATATTCTCAATATTGTGAGACGAGGGTTATCGCTGTTGTGCCCTATAGTGGTGCCACGTTCCGTGACCACAGTGCCGCGTCGGAACCTAGGGTCTCTTGTGTGTCCGGGTCACACAGGTTTCTGCTGGATGCGCGCAGGTATCGAGGTATGTGGTCGTGATCCATTATAGTCCCATGACTAATATGCCCTCACTGTTTGCAACATGTCTTGAGAATTCATGCCCATACTTCTTTTGAATTATCTCAATCCTTGATGTTGGAACCATTATCAAATCGCGATTGTAATCTTGATCTCTTCTGTGAATATTTTAGTTTCAATCGAAGACTCTACTTTCTTGAAAGTTGCTCCAATTGTGCACTATAGTGGTACCATGATCTGTAACAATGGTATAGCAAGTATCCTGGAAATCCCTATGGCTGATCACTATACGGGAATACGGGGTATTTGCTATAGCAAGGTCTATGACCATGATTCATTATAGACCACAGTTGACATGCTTCCAATTCTCTTGGAATTTCTTTTTGGGAGTAATCCTATCTCCTGGATTTCTCTAAATACCTTGTTAATTACAATCATCATTTGAAATCGGTTGTAATTTTTGAACCAATCCTAGATGCTTTGTGAATCTCTTCAAGGTTAATGTGCTTGACACATTTTCTTTTCCATTACTTAACCCCACGGGTTATGTCGTTCCTAAAATCTCGGGACGAGATTTCTTTAAGGGGGTTAGGCTGTAACATCCCAGATGTTAAGAAACAATTAAAACTTGATTATGAAGCATCATCAAGCATAAACATCAAATGACATGCCATCAATGCACTCATTTTGCACCAGTTATTTTAATCATGTTGCATGTGTTGCATATGTTTCATATGCCATATTTCACCTGTTACAAAAAGAGTCACACATGTTGCCTTGCAATATTTTATATCGAGTATGGCTATGTTTCTAAGTAAAGTTTCATAGGTTTTGATCGATGTTTTGTATGTTACATATACATGTTTCAAATGTTTCAATAGTGAATCGTTATGTTGATTTCAATAATAAACGCATTTCATGTTTCAAGTATGGCATGAATATGTTGCATATAGTGCCCCATATGTGTTGCATTTATAACACTTTTATGTTGCATTCGTAGTGTTTCATATGTTTCAAGTAAAGTAATCACATGTTTTTTTTATGTGAGTGGCATAGGTAGTGTTTCATATGTTGCATAGTAATGTTTCAATAAGAGCATGTCCATGTTGCAAATGTTGATTTACAAGTGTTGCATGGAATGATGTCATGAATAATAATTAAGGTTCTATGTGAATTTCTATATGTGACTTTGCTTAAGCAAATAAAATTTTTCCTAAAATAAATTTTGTTGTTCAAAATGTGCTCTGAGAAATAGAGGCAAAGTAGTGACATGTTTTCAAGTCAAACATTTTTAATTTGGAGCTCAAAGGTTGGATTTAAGGTTGATTTTATAACTTAACCATTTTACCTAAGTTCTAAAAAAACAGTGTTTAAGTCAATCTTTGGAGAGTTATGAAATCAATTTTTCATTAATAAAATTGGTGCAACTTAAGTTTCTTTGAGTGGAGCAATGTTTGAACTTTGATATGGTGTCATTGATTGTGATGCTTGATTAATGGGTGATCACTAATTAGTGTCACAAGTTAGCTAATCAAATCAGTTTTTCAGAGCTCTAACTGAAATACAGTTTTCAGTGTTAAAGTGCCTCTCTTCAAAATTCTATATTTTTCAAACCATCAAGTTTTGGGTGATGGTTCCTTAAGAAAAGTTGAAGAACACGTGTAGATGAACAACTTTTATTCAAGGTGTCGATCGATTTGCTGTTTGGATCTTAGAGAAAAGGAGAGGAGAAGGCGGTGGTTTCAGTCGCTACAGTAACGCCGGGAGCAGCAGCCACGCAGCTGCTTGCCGTCGATGCCGCCGTGATCGTTTTCGCCACTCTTTCGCTCGGGCACGTAGCTGTCGCGGTGGCATGTTCGAGTTGGAGCTAGCAACGCCTAGAAGCCTCGCCCGTGCCGTTTTAAGTCACGCCGGCCGCCATCTCTCCCTTTCTCTCTTTCCCGCTGCCGCTCGCACAGCTCCGCTCGCCGGTCGTTATCGCCGTCGTCTTGCCGCTGCAGCCCAATTCCTCTTGCACGCAACTTCGCCAAGTCATTACGCTCCTCCCTGGCCTGCTTGCCTCGTCTATAGCTGCTGGAATCGTCCCGGCAACTGTTGCCGCCGCAGCCGCCCGCCATGGCCGCCGCGTCCACCGTGGCCAGCTACTTCCGAGTTTCCTCCGCCCAAGCCGGCCACACCTTTGCCTTCCCCAGCTCGCGTTGCATCTCCCGAGCTCTTCCTCCAATCGCCACGGCCACCGGAGCACCGCCTACGGCATCAGCCGCCCGCACGCACACTGCAACGCTGCACGCACGCGTGGCCGGGTGGTCGCGGGACGCCTCCGGGCAAGCTACGACCACCGGCGGATACACACGAGCCCCGGGATGCTTCCCCGCCTCTCCCTCGCCGCCGACGAGCATCAACCGGCCGGAACCGAGCTTCGCCGGAGCCTCCTCTGCTCAGAAATCGCGACCAGGGGCTTCGCGCCAGAATAGGAACAAAGGCAGGGGTCTAAGTGCGAACTCTGTGACTCAGGTGAATAGTGCGCACAGTGCTGTTTCTCTTTTTCCTTTTCAGGATATATGTTGAATTTGTGATTTTCATAACTAATTATTGGTACACGATAAAATCATGAAATTTTTGGTGCAGTCTCTTCATGATGTGATCTATGTGGGAAAAATATGAAACCATAAAAATCAATAGTTTTTAGATGCTTAAAAATTAGCTCTTTTAATTAACAAATGCTTATTACATGATTTTTGTAGGCTAAAATAAATATCCAATGGTCATGAAACTTTTTGTGTAACTGTTTTATGCTAGAATCAACCTTCACAAAAAGTTTGGGATTAATTTGATGATGTTTAATTATATCCTTAATTATATGCTTAGTTAATTAGTTAATAAATATTAAATGATTAGCATAAATCCAAAAATGAATTGGGTGTATTTTGAAGTTGATTGTGGACCTTGGAACACCTTTACCTTTGCTGTTTCATGGCATATAATTGTTTGTTTGGTATGCTCATGATCGATTGGAGATAATAGAAAACTAAAAATGCTTTTTAGTTTAATTAAGCTTTCCATTAGTTGATGCATGTATGTGATGTGATTTTTTATGCAACCTCTTGGGTGAAAAGATTAAGTTAATTAAAGATAGTACAAGTTGAGTTATGCATTTTCATATACATTGCTTCTACATATCTTTTCATGATGTAGCTTTAATTAGTAAGCGTGTATGTTAAGTGAAACCATAACTTGTAGGTTTCTCTTGATATGCCTTGTTAGCTTAGTACGATGAGTTAATGTAATCCTAGCCTTGCCTTGTTTGCCTCTTGTAATGTATGTTATGCATAATTCATTGTTAACTTCATGATTAGCTTGTTAATTGGTTAACTAAAAATGTTAATGATATTTCATGTACTTAATCAAAGGCATTAGTGTTAACCACTTAATGAACCCTAGTTGTAATGTTAAGTTAATGTTGTTAGTTTGCAACTGTACCGCGAAGGAAAGTTGTACTCAAGTAGATAACTAATGTTTATCCTTTCTAAATGTCCCTTTTATGCTATGCTTTGTTTATTATCATGCATCATGGCATGCATTCCATCATGTTAAGCATCGCATCATTTATTTACGTATAGTGTACGAGATGAGAAGATGCGTGTTGATCAAGTATCGGAGTAGGTCCATCCACCAAAGGTGTTGGTGTCTATTGGAACTCTCTGAGGGAAAACTAACTTCTCTGCAACGAAGGCAAGCCCCGGTGCATTTAAACCCTACCTTGAGTTTTATAAATATTTTATTATTTATACTATGGTTTACTGCATTAAGTAATTAGGAGTTGAGTGACAACCCAATTGCTGCATTATCATCCTTGATTATTGCGATATCAACCTTGATACCTGTTTTACTGAAAATGCGTAGTATGCTTTGCTATGCTTAGAAGTTAAGCTTTTAAATGCAATGTTTACTCGGCCATGACGGCATACTTAATGAATTTTGAAATATGAGAATGAATTAGAAGATCGGGCGGGTGGTTTGGCCACTGCTAACATATATTGAGAAAGGAGTCTCAATGTAGTGTTTCCGCCTTGTCAGTTAAGGACCGTCCGTTGTATGGCCCGCTTGTGTTTCGAGACTTTGCAACTAGCCTCATGCCTTGGGTAAGCCTAAAATGTTGGTGATTCCATTACGAGAACGTCTAACCTCGCACTGGGAGTGGAGAGATGGCGGGAGTAGCGTGTACCCTCGGGGCTAGAATCGGGCCGGGTTCGAGGAGTACTGTACTCTCGGGTGGCGATGGACACGTTCTGGTTTTGGGAGATCTAAATGAGGGTTGATATATGCAAGATTCGGTTCTACATATGTCGTGATGTTAGGGATCCCCAGCTGGGTATAATCGGTTCGAATCGTCGTTGCTCCTCGGTTATGGAGACTCGATCACCTGTCCTGCATCGTAGTTAAGAACTAGAATTGAAAGAAAGAATAAGAAATGTTTTGATGATAATTACTTTGATCTAGATTAGGATCACCTAGAGTTGGTTAATGAACCATCAATGGTAAAAGTAAAATGTTGAAGATAAGGATTTACTTTAGTAAGCTTTTCTGCAAAAGAAAATTTGATTCTGATTACCCGTACCTTGATTCTCTAAAGCTAGCATGCCCTTGGAGTCTTTGTCTTAGACGGGTAAGTCTTGTTGAGTACTCTCGTACTCAGGGTTTGTTAACCCCTATTGCAGATACTGACTGGTGCTGTTAACCAAGGTTATGTCGGTGGGCTCGATATGATCTGATTGTCCTCTCCTGACTTAGGTGCTCTACCTAAGTTGTCTTCTATAGTTCTACTCGACTTCCGCAATACAAGTTAAGTTTGTAAAAATTTAACTTAATCATGATTTATAAATTCATTGTTGTTATTCTTCCGTACTCTGATGTAAAGTTTTGTAACAAATGTTGTAATGTTGTAGTTACTCTTTTGTTGATCCTGGTATGAGTTGTTAAACGTAGTTGAATCGGGGTCCTGTGAGGGCATCCGACAGATCTTCTTAGGTTATCTGGTGTACATGCATAGCCGTCAGAGGTCTTAGGGATAATGACAGGTGCATGTGGGCCATATAATTTAGGAGGTTCTGCTACAGGTGGTATCAGAGCTCATACAATGGATCAGCTACAACATTACATTTGAAAACTTCAAAATGAATTTACAATATAAAAGTTTTTGAGGATAACAAGTTAAAAATGGACTTCTATCTATCTTCTTGCTTGCTGGAAGACTTCATGAGGATTTTTCGATGGCTCAAGTACAAAGGCTTCAGAAAGTTCTTCAATTCGTCTTTGGAAGGTCAAGAGAAGAGTCAACTTCATCGATAAAGCTCTACTGAAGTACCCCTCAATAGTCTGTCAGGCGCAGTGAAGATAGTGTATAGTAAAAAGCCTTATAATCTACTAACATGATGAAGATGAAGTACTCCTGACGTTGAGAAGACGTATAAGACGAGCATATTTCATATCATGCATAAAATGATAATAAAATAATGATTAAAAATTTCCTTCCTTATATTTGAGGAGCAGTTATTATTCGTTATAACTGTTCTATTGATGAATCTCGTCCTGTACCAGGTTCTGTTAGTCCTTTGATGATTCCTGCTCCACAAGTTCCTAATCTTTAGGGAACTTCTGGATGCACTTTATTTACCATGTCGACTCCATGTAAAACCTGGGACTACTCCTTGCATTGATTTCTCAATGTATGCATGTGTCATGTTTTGATTTCTTCCATCCTGACACATGCTATTACTTTGATATTGATCACTTACGTGTGTTTGACGAGAGTTACTTTAGTTGTGCTCTATAGTGGTGCCTCGACCCGTGACTATGGTGCTGTGTCAAACATGGAATACTCTGTGATTCGCGACCACACGAGTTCCACCAGAGCATGCACTAGTACTGTAGTCGGTGCTCCTGAACCATTATAGCTCACAATCAATGTGTTTTCACTCGTTGGACATTCATCGGAGAATTCTAACCTCTCCAGATCCTTTGTTGTTATAACCAATCTCTGATCTTGGTTATAATACTGACATTGTCAAATGAGTTATTGCAGTTGTGCCCTATGCTGGTACCATGATCAGTGACAGTGGAACAGCGTTGTATCCTAGAGTTTCTTGTGACTTGCTACCATAAGGAAATACGGGACACTCGCTGTTATCAAGGTCTATGATCATGATTCCTTATAGTCCACAATTAGGGTGTTTTCATTCTCTGGACACTCCTTAGGGATTCAAAGTTTTCACTTTGAGCTCCCTAGATGCCTTGTGATTGTGACCGACTTCTGATCTCGGTTATATTCTCAATATTGTGAGACGAGGGTTATCGCTGTTGTGCCCTATAGTGGTGCCACGTTCCGTGACCACAGTGCCGCGTCGGAACCTAGGGTCTCTTGTGTGTCCGGGTCACACAGGTTTCTGCTGGATGCGCGCAGGTATCGAGGTATGTGGTCGTGATCCATTATAGTCCCATGACTAATATGCCCTCACTGTTTGCAACATGTCTTGAGAATTCATGCCCATACTTCTTTTGAATTATCTCAATCCTTGATGTTGGAACCATTATCAAATCGCGATTGTAATCTTGATCTCTTCTGTGAATATTTTAGTTTCAATCGAAGACTCTACTTTCTTGAAAGTTGCTCCAATTGTGCACTATAGTGGTACCATGATCTGTAACAATGGTATAGCAAGTATCCTGGAAATCCCTATGGCTGATCACTATACGGGAATACGGGGTATTTGCTATAGCAAGGTCTATGACCATGATTCATTATAGACCACAGTTGACATGCTTCCAATTCTCTTGGAATTTCTTTTTGGGAGTAATCCTATCTCCTGGATTTCTCTAAATACCTTGTTAATTACAATCATCATTTGAAATCGGTTGTAATTTTTGAACCAATCCTAGATGCTTTGTGAATCTCTTCAAGGTTAATGTGCTTGACACATTTTCTTTTCCATTACTTAACCCCACGGGTTATGTCGTTCCTAAAATCTCGGGACGAGATTTCTTTAAGGGGGTTAGGCTGTAACATCCCAGATGTTAAGAAACAATTAAAACTTGATTATGAAGCATCATCAAGCATAAACATCAAATGACATGCCATCAATGCACTCATTTTGCACCAGTTATTTTAATCATGTTGCATGTGTTGCATATGTTTCATATGCCATATTTCACCTGTTACAAAAAGAGTCACACATGTTGCCTTGCAATATTTTATATCGAGTATGGCTATGTTTCTAAGTAAAGTTTCATAGGTTTTGATCGATGTTTTGTATGTTACATATACATGTTTCAAATGTTTCAATAGTGAATCGTTATGTTGATTTCAATAATAAACGCATTTCATGTTTCAAGTATGGCATGAATATGTTGCATATAGTGCCCCATATGTGTTGCATTTATAACACTTTTATGTTGCATTCGTAGTGTTTCATATGTTTCAAGTAAAGTAATCACATGTTTTTTTTATGTGAGTGGCATAGGTAGTGTTTCATATGTTGCATAGTAATGTTTCAATAAGAGCATGTCCATGTTGCAAATGTTGATTTACAAGTGTTGCATGGAATGATGTCATGAATAATAATTAAGGTTCTATGTGAATTTCTATATGTGACTTTGCTTAAGCAAATAAAATTTTTCCTAAAATAAATTTTGTTGTTCAAAATGTGCTCTGAGAAATAGAGGCAAAGTAGTGACATGTTTTCAAGTCAAACATTTTTAATTTGGAGCTCAAAGGTTGGATTTAAGGTTGATTTTATAACTTAACCATTTTACCTAAGTTCTAAAAAAACAGTGTTTAAGTCAATCTTTGGAGAGTTATGAAATCAATTTTTCATTAATAAAATTGGTGCAACTTAAGTTTCTTTGAGTGGAGCAATGTTTGAACTTTGATATGGTGTCATTGATTGTGATGCTTGATTAATGGGTGATCACTAATTAGTGTCACAAGTTAGCTAATCAAATCAGTTTTTCAGAGCTCTAACTGAAATACAGTTTTCAGTGTTAAAGTGCCTCTCTTCAAAATTCTATATTTTTCAAACCATCAAGTTTTGGGTGATGGTTCCTTAAGAAAAGTTGAAGAACACGTGTAGATGAACAACTTTTATTCAAGGTGTCGATCGATTTGCTGTTTGGATCTTAGAGAAAAGGAGAGGAGAAGGCGGTGGTTTCAGTCGCTACAGTAACGCCGGGAGCAGCAGCCACGCAGCTGCTTGCCGTCGATGCCGCCGTGATCGTTTTCGCCACTCTTTCGCTCGGGCACGTAGCTGTCGCGGTGGCATGTTCGAGTTGGAGCTAGCAACGCCTAGAAGCCTCGCCCGTGCCGTTTTAAGTCACGCCGGCCGCCATCTCTCCCTTTCTCTCTTTCCCGCTGCCGCTCGCACAGCTCCGCTCGCCGGTCGTTATCGCCGTCGTCTTGCCGCTGCAGCCCAATTCCTCTTGCACGCAACTTCGCCAAGTCATTACGCTCCTCCCTGGCCTGCTTGCCT
The DNA here is from genome assembly GCA_038087645.1 of Saccharum hybrid cultivar R570. Classification (NCBI taxonomy): domain Eukaryota; kingdom Viridiplantae; phylum Streptophyta; class Magnoliopsida; order Poales; family Poaceae; genus Saccharum; species Saccharum hybrid cultivar. Next base: position 24,314,786 of record JAQSUU010000402.1, on the reverse strand, counting down.
CGTCTATAGCTGCTGGAATCGTCCCGGCAACTGTTGCCGCCGCAGCCGCCCGCCATGGCCGCCGCGTCCACCGTGGCCAGCTACTTCCGAGTTTCCTCCGCCCAAGCCGGCCACACCTTTGCCTTCCCCAGCTCGCGTTGCATCTCCCGAGCTCTTCCTCCAATCGCCACGGCCACCGGAGCACCGCCTACGGCATCAGCCGCCCGCACGCACACTGCAACGCTGCACGCACGCGTGGCCGGGTGGTCGCGGGACGCCTCCGGGCAAGCTACGACCACCGGCGGATACACACGAGCCCCGGGATGCTTCCCCGCCTCTCCCTCGCCGCCGACGAGCATCAACCGGCCGGAACCGAGCTTCGCCGGAGCCTCCTCTGCTCAGAAATCGCGACCAGGGGCTTCGCGCCAGAATAGGAACAAAGGCAGGGGTCTAAGTGCGAACTCTGTGACTCAGGTGAATAGTGCGCACAGTGCTGTTTCTCTTTTTCCTTTTCAGGATATATGTTGAATTTGTGATTTTCATAACTAATTATTGGTACACGATAAAATCATGAAATTTTTGGTGCAGTCTCTTCATGATGTGATCTATGTGGGAAAAATATGAAACCATAAAAATCAATAGTTTTTAGATGCTTAAAAATTAGCTCTTTTAATTAACAAATGCTTATTACATGATTTTTGTAGGCTAAAATAAATATCCAATGGTCATGAAACTTTTTGTGTAACTGTTTTATGCTAGAATCAACCTTCACAAAAAGTTTGGGATTAATTTGATGATGTTTAATTATATCCTTAATTATATGCTTAGTTAATTAGTTAATAAATATTAAATGATTAGCATAAATCCAAAAATGAATTGGGTGTATTTTGAAGTTGATTGTGGACCTTGGAACACCTTTACCTTTGCTGTTTCATGGCATATAATTGTTTGTTTGGTATGCTCATGATCGATTGGAGATAATAGAAAACTAAAAATGCTTTTTAGTTTAATTAAGCTTTCCATTAGTTGATGCATGTATGTGATGTGATTTTTTATGCAACCTCTTGGGTGAAAAGATTAAGTTAATTAAAGATAGTACAAGTTGAGTTATGCATTTTCATATACATTGCTTCTACATATCTTTTCATGATGTAGCTTTAATTAGTAAGCGTGTATGTTAAGTGAAACCATAACTTGTAGGTTTCTCTTGATATGCCTTGTTAGCTTAGTACGATGAGTTAATGTAATCCTAGCCTTGCCTTGTTTGCCTCTTGTAATGTATGTTATGCATAATTCATTGTTAACTTCATGATTAGCTTGTTAATTGGTTAACTAAAAATGTTAATGATATTTCATGTACTTAATCAAAGGCATTAGTGTTAACCACTTAATGAACCCTAGTTGTAATGTTAAGTTAATGTTGTTAGTTTGCAACTGTACCGCGAAGGAAAGTTGTACTCAAGTAGATAACTAATGTTTATCCTTTCTAAATGTCCCTTTTATGCTATGCTTTGTTTATTATCATGCATCATGGCATGCATTCCATCATGTTAAGCATCGCATCATTTATTTACGTATAGTGTACGAGATGAGAAGATGCGTGTTGATCAAGTATCGGAGTAGGTCCATCCACCAAAGGTGTTGGTGTCTATTGGAACTCTCTGAGGGAAAACTAACTTCTCTGCAACGAAGGCAAGCCCCGGTGCATTTAAACCCTACCTTGAGTTTTATAAATATTTTATTATTTATACTATGGTTTACTGCATTAAGTAATTAGGAGTTGAGTGACAACCCAATTGCTGCATTATCATCCTTGATTATTGCGATATCAACCTTGATACCTGTTTTACTGAAAATGCGTAGTATGCTTTGCTATGCTTAGAAGTTAAGCTTTTAAATGCAATGTTTACTCGGCCATGACGGCATACTTAATGAATTTTGAAATATGAGAATGAATTAGAAGATCGGGCGGGTGGTTTGGCCACTGCTAACATATATTGAGAAAGGAGTCTCAATGTAGTGTTTCCGCCTTGTCAGTTAAGGACCGTCCGTTGTATGGCCCGCTTGTGTTTCGAGACTTTGCAACTAGCCTCATGCCTTGGGTAAGCCTAAAATGTTGGTGATTCCATTACGAGAACGTCTAACCTCGCACTGGGAGTGGAGAGATGGCGGGAGTAGCGTGTACCCTCGGGGCTAGAATCGGGCCGGGTTCGAGGAGTACTGTACTCTCGGGTGGCGATGGACACGTTCTGGTTTTGGGAGATCTAAATGAGGGTTGATATATGCAAGATTCGGTTCTACATATGTCGTGATGTTAGGGATCCCCAGCTGGGTATAATCGGTTCGAATCGTCGTTGCTCCTCGGTTATGGAGACTCGATCACCTGTCCTGCATCGTAGTTAAGAACTAGAATTGAAAGAAAGAATAAGAAATGTTTTGATGATAATTACTTTGATCTAGATTAGGATCACCTAGAGTTGGTTAATGAACCATCAATGGTAAAAGTAAAATGTTGAAGATAAGGATTTACTTTAGTAAGCTTTTCTGCAAAAGAAAATTTGATTCTGATTACCCGTACCTTGATTCTCTAAAGCTAGCATGCCCTTGGAGTCTTTGTCTTAGACGGGTAAGTCTTGTTGAGTACTCTCGTACTCAGGGTTTGTTAACCCCTATTGCAGATACTGACTGGTGCTGTTAACCAAGGTTATGTCGGTGGGCTCGATATGATCTGATTGTCCTCTCCTGACTTAGGTGCTCTACCTAAGTTGTCTTCTATAGTTCTACTCGACTTCCGCAATACAAGTTAAGTTTGTAAAAATTTAACTTAATCATGATTTATAAATTCATTGTTGTTATTCTTCCGTACTCTGATGTAAAGTTTTGTAACAAATGTTGTAATGTTGTAGTTACTCCTTTGTTGATCCTGGTATGAGTTGTTAAACGTAGTTGAATCGGGGTCCTGTGAGGGCATCCGACAGATCTTCTTAGGTTATCTGGTGTACATGCATAGCCGTCAGAGGTCTTAGGGATAATGACAGGTGCATGTGGGCCATATAATTTAGGAGGTTCTGCTACATATATCTGGACTGGACTTTTGCCAAAACAACCCGGATACATAAACTGTGTCAGGGCAAGGTCTTATCTTTGTACACATTAAGCTTCAAACAGCTGAAGCATATAGGACGTCCATCTATAACAATCTTACATTGCTTTTGAAACATTAAAGTTCTCAAAACTATTATCCTGACCATGAGAACAGGCGTAGGTTTACCCGCATAGGTACTTTATTTCTTTAGAAACTTTTCTTAGCGTGCCTATGTGATAGACATAATACCCCTTTTTCTTTTATCTCGGTGAATTTCAATTCTTATAACGAGATACATTTCACCGAGAATTTTCTTATTGAACCTTGAGGACAAGAACTTCTTCTCATGCAGTAGATTGACATCACTATTAACAATTAAGGTGTCAACCACATAAGATTAGAAAATGAATTTCCCCTTCTATAACTTTGTACATACGTAATTATTCTCTCATTCTCTTTAACCTAAAATTTCTAATTGACTCTTCAACTTTAAATGCCAATGTCTAGAGATTTGCTCCAGTCCATAAGAGATTTCTACAGATGGCATCTCTTACATTCTTTTCTTTTCATGACAAAACCTCTAGGTTGTGCCACGTAATCATTTTCATACAATTCCCATTGGAAATGTTGTCTTTACTTTCATCTGATGTAACTCAGATCATGATGTGCCACTAGCACTCATTGTAATCTATTCATTCGCTTCGCGTAAAATCTTTTGATTCAAGTCGCGCTCCACATCTTTACATATTTCCCTTGGAGTCACATTTTGTCTTGTAAACCCATTACAGCCTACTGTTTTGGCTCCTTAGGAATTTATTCTAGATCCCAAAGTATTATTGGTATTATCGATTTCATTTCATCTTTCTTTGCTTTCTTGCCACTTGGACGAGTGAACACCTCTCATGGCTTCTTCAAATTAGGTGGGATTTGCCTCCATTTGAATTTTACTAATATAGACTTTATAATCATTAGAATTATCTGATTTTCTTATTCTTTGAGACTTTTTGGGCCTCAGCTACTAGCATTTCTTGACCTTTATTGCCAAAAGACAATTGATTCTACAAGGTCCTGTGTAACAAGATCCTTGTTTACACTATTCATCCTCCTTGCGGAGTTAGGTCTCTTTGTACCATGCTCCCTCAGATTGTCCTATTTTCAATCTTTCTTATTTTGGGTTTAATCTGATAAAACTCATATGGCGCGTTTAGCACCGCCTTAATAACTCTGAACACGTCCAGTATGAATACTGGCTGACTATGCTATCTTTCTATTGGAACTGTAAAAAGTCCATGAATTTAGTTATTTCTTTACTATAGGGGTATCATTATTATGACCGTCTTACTCCCCCGATGATCACATTCATCTTTTATAGATCACTTTAGTATGCATCGCATTGTCTGAATTATAGGGAAGTATCTTTCTTAATTGTCTTTCTTAATTGATCTCACATTTCTCCCCCTCGAAATGTGGTACGAACTTTTCTACCACAATTTCGAAAAACTATTCAGAACTCTTGTGAATGAGGAAACTTTGATTACTTTCTTCATCCACATGATTACATCATGCAAATGAAATTATTTCTTAATTTGTCGGGAGTACTTTTTCCTCATTTCACTTCAAGAACTCAACAAAGTCTTTTATCATTAATACTTTCGCAAGTCACGCTTGCATGTCATTCTTATCTTGAGGTTCGTCGGTAACTTTCTGTTCTCCTTAAACTTATACTAGGATAGCATAAGAGCTACGCTAAACTTTTCTCCCTGTGCGGGATACACTCAAAGCACATGAGTCATCACAACTTTCTCCCGCCATGCAGGATAAATACTATGCCAAATCTCCCGCCATACAGGATTGATTAACATAAGTACTATGCCAATTTTACTCCGCCATGCGGGTATTTTCTCAAACTTTTCCCGTCATGCGGGTACTATCACAAACTTTTCCCGCCATGCGAGATAATTTTCTTGAAGGGACATAAATGTCAATATTGGCTCATATTCAATCATCAAATTTAGAAATAAATCCAAATACTCTTTAACACACATGCTTAATCCGACGTTGGTCAAATTAAACATGCATGTCACTTAATACATTTCAAATCATGATGATTAAGTCTAAAAATTATATTACTTATTACATCTTTTATCATGATGATAAAAACTAAAACTAAATTCTTCTTCATAAGGAGTACATAAAAGGCATCTTTTAAAATAAACTCTTAATGTTCTCTTTCTTGGATCAATATCCTAGAATTCTTTTCTTTTGAAGCCATTCTTTAAAGAGACTGCAGTCCCTTACACAATGGTCTTCTTTCTGCAAAAATTACACTTTTCATCTTCTGAGTCACAAGTACCCAGCTCATTTCCTTTTCACCCTTCAAGAATAAAGGCATGAAGTTCTTTATCTGAAAAACATTAATAAATAATAATCAATAATGCTCATTAAACTTTTAAAACTTTATGTTCTATTCTATATCACCGTTGGGCAGAAATAGAATAAAACAACCTTTTCTACATTAATTCCACATCACCGTTGGGCAGAAATGGAATTAACATATAAAAACTCAATTATCTTATAATCCTCTTCAAAAATAAATTCTCCCGTTGGTTCGAATTTAATTTTAAAGATCATCATCATCATTGCAGCGGAAACATGAAAATACATTATATTTTGCTCACTCTGGAGCATCTCTTGTTTCTTATCCATTCTCTGAAATTGATCACTTTGATGCAAAATTTATCAGAGATTTAAACTTTAAACATAAAACTCATAGAATTATAATATTGTTATCATCAACGTTGGTCAGAAAATAACAATATCATAATTTTCTTTAAACTTAAACTCTTAAATAAATTTATAATATTGTTATCATCAACGTTGATCAGAAAATAACAATATTATAATTTATCTTAACTATAAACTGATTATTCCTCCAATTTAAAATTCCCGTTGGTTCCAACTTTAACTGGAGGATCAACTTTTCATTATCATTTACTGAATAACTATAACTGCTCTTCTCATTAAATCCGAGAAGACAACAACTTTAACTTTTCAGCGGAAACATTTATCTACTTTCAGAAGCATTTTCATGTACATATCTATTCTCTGGAAAAATTAACACGTTGGTGCAAAAATTACCAGAGTTTTGAACTTGAAGGCTTAACAAAAATCATGCAAAATAGCTTCTGAAATAAAACTTAAACTATTTCTTTTCTTTATTTTGGCCCAGCCAGTAAATAAGCCAGCTCGTGGCCCAGTTCTTCTTTGCGCGTGTCACGCTCGGCATGCGGCCCAGCAGGAGGATTGGCCCGCAGCCAGCCACGCACAGCCGCACACCCCCGCGCCCAGGCCGCAACCTGGGTCTGGGCCGGGAAAGCCAGCCGCCTCTCTTGCCCGCCTGGGCCTCTTTTGGCCCAACTAGCTCACAGCCGTCCATTTTCTGATCATGGCATCCGACGGTGGAGCAATGATCTCGCTTGATCAAAACCAGAAGCCGGTCAGCCCTTCCTTGGAAAACCCTAGCCATTTCATTTGCTCTGGCCCTCTCTCTTCGCAGCTGAGCACAACCGACCGAGCGAGCAGCGACCATGGCGCCGTCGCCGGCCCCCTCGCCGGCACGCGTGCTCCCCAACGGGTGAGCACGCCGCCGTCGAGCGGCCTGGCCACGGCGCCCCCTTGCCGAGCCCGGAGAGCCAGCTCCCTGGCTCGTCTTCTTCTCCCGCGCCGGCGAAGGGCCGGCTCGGCTCTTCTTCTCCCACGCCGGCGAAGGTGGGTCCGTTCCCCTTTTCCCTTCTTCCCCGTCCCTTCTCTCTTCTGGGATTAACCCGTGGTGGGATGGGGTCAAAATTAGGGTTAGGGTTTCGCTTTTTGATTCAATTTGGCCGATTCGGTTTTCTGTTCTTTTGATTTCTTTTCCTTTTTGTTCATCTGAATGGCTTCCCTTCTTCCCCTTTTCTTTCTCCGATTTGGATTTTGTTCCTCTTTTCCGAACTGGCTAGGGTTTGGATCTTCCCCTTCGGATTTAGGGTTCGGCATCTGACCTTCCCCTTTTCCCCTTCTGTGATTTGGATTTCTCTGTTTTCTGAACCGAAGGTGGGGATTAGGGTTAGGGTTAGTGTGCCGACCCCTGTTCCTTTCTTTCTTTCCTTCCTTTCTTTCTTTGATTTCTTCTCTTTTGGATTCAAGATCGAGATGGGGATACTTTCTAGGTACTGTTTCTCTTCCCCGTTGAAGGCTTTTACGGGTTTAGGGTTTGTGAACCCCTTCTGTGATCCGAATGGATCTTGTTCTTTTCTTCTTGTCCATTCCCCTAGGGTTAGGGTTTCTTTACCGATTCAAAATTGGTTTCTCTTTCTTGATCCAATCGGATCAACTTGTCTGCGTTTCTTTCTTTTCCGAACTAGATCTACATACTAGATCAAGCCTAGCTCCGGTACCATTGTTATGCTTTTAGAATCGTCCAGTGGTAGATCTAGCGGGTAGCGACCTTTGCCAGTGTATAAAACATGGGGGGAACCAAAGACTTACAGGGAAAAGAGACAAGAAGGGAGAAAGGGGTAGAGATACCTGACCATCTGTGTCGGTGAAGGAGTTGCAGTGCGTCCGGTGGCGGCGTGATGTCGGCAGTGGGCTTCCCGTCGCTGGCAGTGCCGCCCTCTAGATCGGCTAGGGTTCAGAGTGTAGTGGTGGTTGGGCGAACCTCGTGACTTGAGCCCATGGCCCCCACTCCCTCTTATATGGCACTGTACGACGGGGGCCCACCAACCTCGTTGGGTTGGATGCCCCCGATCAGGGCGCAGATCAGGGCTCGAGTCAGCCGTTGGGCTTGACTCGGAGGAGATCAATTCTAACAGGAGTGTGTGTCTTTGGGGATCCCAGTTACCAGTGTTTTGCCGAGGAGCAACAGCGTCACCGCATCCCACGAACTACTCCTTCATGCCATCGGCCGACCTGCGTCGAGGGGAAAACCAGATCGCGCATCCTCATCGAAGGTGGGAGAGAGGACCGCAATCTCTGAGACAGTCGCCAAATCCTGCCTCCTCCAATCCAATGTATCGCAGCTACGACGGCACTTGCGGTCGGGCGCCTGCTGTAGAGTGTTGGCTCGAGGAGCAGGCGGGCGGGCGGCGGCGGCGATAGGGAGAACGGAGAAGAGAAGAGAAAGGAATGAGGTCTGGACTCTGGAGCTGTGAGGAGGGGGTCCTTCGCAAAATTGCCTATGGGAGGTTTTCCGTAAAAATGACGAGCAGCTAGAATTTTCTCTTCTTTGCATTAAAATAAAGTTTAGACAATGGATCTGTACATAAAATGTTTGAACGCGTACACTGTAGGTGTCCGCTTAGATTGGATTGCGGGTTGGTTTACTAAAACCCAGAGTGCTTTTGTGCAAAAACGTTAAGACACGCGTCAACACATGCAGCCCTGAGCGGTCCGTGGAACGCGGACGGAGCCTTGATTCGCGGTAAGTTTTAAGGGCCCTAATTTCAGCTATCTCTAAAATAGGAATTGTATAGTCAAATTTAAATTTTTCAAATGACATCGGATGAAGAAAACATCCAAAACAAAAGTTTTAGATCTCAAAATTTTTTCCAAATTTGTAGTTGATAACCTTTTCACTTGAATTCATCTATGCATGAAAAATTATGTTTGAATTTCTTACATTTGATTCAATTTTTTTCAAACAACCACAGATATAGAAACGACTAAAACAAAAATTGTAAATCTCCCACAGTTATGGAATTTTGTTTGGTAGTTAAATATTTTATGGCATCACTACACCACAACACTACAATATCTAACGTCTGTTGCTAAAAGTTAACATTACCGTTGAACGGTGAGTTGCTAAAGCTTTTCTTTGGACCGTCAATTGCTAATATCAAATAATGCGATGGATGATCCGTTGCTATAAATATTTTGCTTTTAGGTTGGACTGTCAGTGTTAGTCGCTAAATACAAGTATCCATTCGCGCTATGTTTTCAGCCCATTTGCGAAAAAAAAAAATTTGGCCCAAAACTCATCTAAACCCTAGGTCACCGCCCGACCTCTGCCAAAAGGAAGTACACGCACGGACCTCACCCCACCCACACGCCGCGTCCGCACCCCGCCGCCGCCGCCGTCCGCCTGACCCCGCCGCCGCCCGGCGCCCGCCCGGCGCCCGCCGGACGTCCCCCGCCACCCCGCCGCCTGCTGGTCGCCGGAAATCCGCCGCCTCCACCCGGCGCATGGGCCAGACAGCGGCTGCTGAAACTCCGTCTCCATCCCCTTCTTCGGTCGCCCTGTTTCACGAGCGCGCGCATGGAACTCCTTCGCTCGCTCCTCACGCCTCAGCTGCTGGAAGAGAGAGGCCATGTCGTCACACCTCCGCCGGTCTCCCTCTGTGCCGGGCTGCTGCTGCTCTGCTCCCGCCGGCCGTTCCCCTCGGCGCCAGGTTGCTGCTCTGCTCTCGACGGCCGGTGTCCTTCCTGCTCCTCTCCTCGCAGTGGCGGGTAAGCATGTCGATCTGCCATCCCCTGTTCCTCTCTCCTCTGCTCACTACCTCCCCCCTCTCTAGATTGTTTATTGGAATGTTTGGTTGCTCTGTCTGAAACTCTGAATACCTCTGAACTCTGAACTTCTAGTCAGAGCCTGAATCTATCTGTTCTACAGCCTTGGAGTGCTAGTGTTGACATATTTAGCTGATTGCATCTATCTGCATTGCCTCAATGTTATGAGCCTATGACTGCATCTATCTGCATTAGCTGAACATGGGAACCTATGACTGAATGCCTAGTGTATAATTTATTCAGCTATACATGTGTACATAATTGATGGTCCGAATTGATGAGATGGGTTGGTGCTAGTCAAGAGTAGATGGAGTATTAGATGGGAAGCAGATGAGGTAGTCGTAGTAAGGAATGGGATGGCAGTTGAGATGGTTTACTGGACATATAGATTTATTTTTCTACATTGGGATGGTTTACTGGAGGACTTATTAGGCTGGATAGGCTGGACTTATCAGTCCTGGTTTCAGAGTTGTGTTGGCGATGCACTATTAATCATTTAATTTCTCTAGCAAAAGGAAATGCTTGTTTGCACTGCAACACTACGGCACACACAAAGTTGGGTTTCTTTTTGCACCAGTCATATGCATTTGGCTTCTCTGCATAAGTGCAACTACAATATCATCCATTGGCCTTTATGTGTCAGTACCAAGTAATTTCTTTAACTTATCTTGTCTTTTTTTTAAAAAAATGTTATTTAATTTTAAAATAGTAACTTGTTTTTACAGAATTCCATTAAAAAAGACCTGTATGTTTCGAAGCACTAATGTGTGCAACTTTGTTTGTAGAAACACTCAGATGGCCTGTTCTGGTGATTTCTATACTAGCAGCTGTAGTTGGGAGTCAGGCAATTATTACTGGAACCTTTTCAATCATCAAGCAGTGCAAGCGATGGAGTAGCAAGCACAGCTAACAAATGGTAAGCTTATTGTGATACTGTCTGCATTGTTCCAAAATTTGTCTAGTTTCAGAAGCTAGCTCATAACCTGGCCATTTAGAATAGTGTTTAAAAAAAACCTCATTTTCTTAGTACTTTAGAAGTGTTGCATCATTAATTCGTTCTAAATATTATTGAACATGAGTTTTGGACCAGAAATTTAAATGTGTGGTGGACCTGTACTCTTTTAGCCTTTGTGTATTGTTTATAGCTAATTATTTTCTTAGTTTCTCATCTGGGAAAAAAGAAATTAAGTGCTACAGTAGCACTATAAGATTACATATAACAGTGGCTCCTTAGTCTAGGACAGCAGTATGGCATGCTTAGAATGAGCACATATCTAGGATGACATTTTGAAACGATCCTGCATTCCGCGAAGGGAATGCCACAGATACGAACTGTAATAGATGAACGAGTTCAGGCCATTACCCAAATCTCAGTCGAATAACAGAGTCATACACGAATATCAGAGTACAAATAGAAGGTTTACATTAATTATTAACCTCGCCACGCAGGGCGGAACACACTCACACGGAGCATCTTGAACAACATCTCGTGGACAGCAGCGGAAATTAGGACTCCTCGCACCAAGCTTGAGCGCAGGGCGAACCCCTACTCCTCCTAGTCGTCCTCCTCGTCGTACTCGGGCTCTGAGCCTGCCAAAAATCTATCAGTACACTTGGTACTGGCCACGCATCGCCCACCCTATGATGTATTTGCTTTGTGGAACTGAATGCAATTGGGGATAAGAAGAAGACCTATCTTTGGCTATGGTTTCCTATGCGGGTAACCAAGATTTTAATAGTATAAGTTTATCAAATTTTTAACCCATCTCATTCACACACGTTATCCCATCCCAACACACATCTCATACCACATCACATCTCATCTCATCTCACTCTCTCATCGGCATGGACAACTCCCTCTTGTCCATGTCTCAACGGCCTCAGCCGGAACACCACTCTGAAACCCGGGGAAGGTAGAAGGACTCTCTCTCTCTAGTCAAGTGAAGCTGTACTCAGGAAAGGTCCATAGCCGACAAGTCGGCATATGTATCGATTGATCAACCAGAACTCTGCAGAGGTTTACACTATCCACAAGATCACCATCATCGACGATGCGCCTCGTCTAGGCTGATTCCGGGCCGCCTTCCAACTAGATACGGTACCACCATATCACTCAGAACTGGGGTCATGTCGGAGTACCACCGACATGCTAAGACTGTGAGACGTAGTACCGGACCCCGGTGGTCACTACGCTGTCTTAGGAGGGTGTGGGTCCTCATGCCCGTACCTCCCTACACTATCTGCTAACCTCCCAATAGTAGTGGCACCGCACTAGCAAGTCGTACGTCCGTCCCGTTTCTATGGTAAGGGCGAGTGGGCCGTAAGGATTCCTAAGACCCGGTTCACAGAACATATTAGTCCTTAGGGTGACTAAGCATGATATCTTCACAAGAGGGCCAACCGGTGGTCCGCTCAACGGAACACCCGGTACCACGTGCCATCACAGCACCTCCCATCCCGGAGCTTCGTCCCACGAAGACACTCCACTCCGGGACCTCTCCCTGTCACAAGTACCCGCCACAGGTATCTCTCATGGGGAACGCCTAGGTAGCACCCCCTCTGCAAGACTTGCCCTCATGACTCGTCGTCGGATCCTGCTCGGTCGACTTGACCCTCACCACTCACCCAAGACTCACGCCAAGAACTACCCATGTTCATTATCAGATTATTATCAGGTTATCGGCACCTCGTGCCTTGTCTCATTACGCCTCTCACTCACCAACATCACATCACAGATATAATGCGAGTAAGAGTAAAGCAGTAGTAACAAGTAATATAGCAGCATCTAGCCTAGCAGCAGGGTGAGCAGGGGTGAGGTTGCAACAAGGTAAAAGGCTCAAAAAGCAGTAACTACCATGCAATCCTAACATCATCATTATTGCAGAAATGTAAAGTACTAGCAATTCTAATATTTGCAATGCGTAATAGGATCTACGAATGGGTGGGGCGTGGCACTTGACAGGTCGTCACCCAAGTCATCGGTGTAGTCAGGGTCGAACTCCTCAGTCGGTGGCTCCTCCGGGTCTGTAAAACGTGACATACGATCGCGTCAGCGGCTCCTATAGAGGTGCACAAAGAAGCAACTGAAAATCAAAAGATCCAAATGCACTCAAACATAGGCCTATGACGTAGAGCTCATTTTTAGAAAAATTTGGACTCTGGTTTGATATTTTTCCGAGCTACAATTAATTAATTATGAATTTTTGAAGATTAAAGCATTTTCTGAAAAAGAAAAAGGGCTTGAAAATCTAGGGGCTGACACGTGGCATGCTGTGATTGGTCAGGGCGATCTGTGAGACTGACAGGTGGGACCGGTCAACCGTTGACCAGTGAACGGTCAACGTTGACCATTGACCGGACCTTGGACCAGGCCTGGCAGGGCTGGGTCCGGGCTGGACTTGGGCCGGGTTGGGCCGGCCCGGCCCAGACACGTGTTGACGGTGTGGGCTATCCACGTGTTGGGTTTGGGCTTCAAACGGGTCTGCACAGAGCTGGGCGCTCGTGCACGTGGCTCACGGTGGACGGGGCTGGACTGCGCTGTAAACCACCCACCCGGCTCACACGGACCGCGTCCACCATCCTCTCTCCTCCCTTGGGTTCATGGTGAACCGGGCTCATAGCACCTATAGGGCTGGTGCTCACGGCCCACGGGGTAACAGGCGTAGGCAGCGGCCATCTTCTCTCCTTCCTTCCCTCTGTTTCCCAAGCGGGGACGCCCGCCGGCGGCGAACGGGCGGCAGAGGTGGTACAGGTCGAGATGGAGCCCAAAACGCTCCTTTTCCTTCGATTGGCGCTAGGCAGGTCGAATTAGGGCGGTGTCGATAGGCATCTGGATTGGCCGGTGCCCGCTCGCGGTGGCGGCTGGCGGTGATGCCCGGCGGCGGCGTTCCATGCGTGGCCACTTCGGCGAGACGGTGGCGCGGAAAGCGGCTCAACGTGAGCGTGCGGGCGTGATCGTGATGTGCTGAGGCTCAAGGCTTGACCTTGGCCACCCTCGGTATGGGTGTGTCCATGGCAGCAGTCTGTGTACGTGATGGCGAACAGGGGAGGGCGAACGGCGAACGGCGGCTCACCGTGGTGGCGGGATGGCTAGGCTGGTGACGCAGCGAGGAGTCGATGCCGTGGAGAGTCGATGCGGTGCCAGGCAGTGGACGAAGACGGCGACGACGCTCCTATCGTGTCCGGCTCTGGGCTCCGGTAGCCCCTTGGTCGGACGATTCCGGCTCCGCGCTCCTCCTTTTCCTTTCCCTCCCTTCTTCCCTTCTCCTTGATTCGGTGTGGATGGGGCAAAACCCCAAGGTGGCAGCGGTGTGGCGGACAGGACTAGGCTCCAGTCTGGTCCCTTTTGTAGGGTGGCTGCGGTTGTGGAAACCGATGGACGGCGGTTGGTGCAAGGGGGGCACGTGGGGCACGATTAAGGGTAGAGGGCTAGGGGTTGGAGCTCGGTGAGGATAGGAATGCCACCGGCGCTCACAAATTTGAAACCTGTGGTCAAAAAGGGTGAAGAAAAGGTAGAGGCAGAGAGCTGCCATGGCAGACGGTGGCGTCACCATGGCGGGCGGGTGGTGGAAGCCGTTGCAGCACGCTCGGATCATCGACGTGGTGTCAATCCAGCTCGGCGGGGTTGGTGGCGTGCGGGCGGACGGTGGGGATGGCGCGTGGGCGCCTTGGATGCCCGCCGGCGAGCTGCTTTGCTCCTGCCAAGCAAAAGCAGAGGAAGGGGAAGATAAAGAAGGGGATGACCGGAGGGTGCTGGTCGTCAGCGGCTCGGTGGGGGCGACGTCCTGGGTTGTCACCTTGCGAGGGAGGTGAGAGTGCTACTGGGCCACGGTTGGGCTGGTTCCGTTTCCCCGCGGTCATGATGTGGCTTGGCAGGCCAGCGTTTGCACTGGGCCGGCTCGCGAGCTGGGCTGCGGCTACTACACAGCTAGGCCAAGAGCCGGTGCAGGTGGGCTGGCTCGCTCGGCCAGCTCGAGAGCGAGCAGGCCGCCTTGCCTGGCTGGGCTGCTTGGTTGCATGGGCTAAATGCCCCTTGCCCTATTCCCTTTTACTCTTGGACTTCTCTAATTCTAAACCCAAAACCTAGTTACTCCAGGAATACCTACAAGTAAAAACATGGGTGTCTCTACTGGGATCTATGGTTGGTGGGGTCCTTCCCAAGGGTAGGCACTTAGGTTAGTTAAAAAGTTAGTTACACAAGTAATTAAGCAAATTGGCTATTAAGTTGAGGTTGTTGATTTTATTAGCAAAACATAAACCAAACAAACTCCAACTCATGAGTATTTAATTAAAATGCAATTGCTCTACTACCTACTTAGGTGCTACTTGTGCAACTAACAGGTTGTGTTTTTCCTACATGACACTCAACATACATGGGTATGTTTCGAAAAAAATTTCAGTTGAGATTTTTGGGTTCGGAAAAACTGGGATGTTACAGTCCTCCCCCCTCATTGGAATCTTGTCCCGAGATTTAAAGTGTGACATACCTCTCGAACAAGTAGGGGTAACGGATCCGTAACTCTGACTCTTTCTCCCAAGTTGCCTCTCTCTCAGTGTGATTGCTCCACAATACTTTGCACATTGGTATAGTGGTGCTTCGTGTGTCTTTGGTTGCTCTGTCAAGAATCTGGACGGGGTACTCACGGTACTCAAGAGTGTCCTGAATGTCAAGAGCATATGTGTGAACATGTTCCTCTGGTAACTTCAGACACTTGCGGAGCTGTGACACATGGAACACGGGATGTACACCTGCCAGTTCCTCGGGCAACTCGAGCTTGTACGCTAGCTTCCCAATCCTCTTACAGATACGATAGGGACCCACGTACCATGGAGTTAACTTCCCTTTCACATGGAACCGAAAAGTGCCACGGAGAGGCAAAACCTTGACATAGACGTGGTCTCCAACCTGGAACTCGAGGTCTCTCCGACGGTTATCTGCGTAGCTCTTCTGTCGGCTCTGTGCTATTCTCAGATTTTCTCACACCTGAGCTACTCCCTCTTCGGCCTCTTTGATCTTAGCAGGGCCGAAGAACGCTCTCTCACCAACAGCTGACCACATCAATGGGGTTCTACACTTTCTGCCATATAGGGCCTCAAATGGTGACATCTGTAAACTAGCCTGATGACTATTGTTGTACGAGAACTCAGCATGAGGCAAACTCTTCTCCCAATCTGTACCATACTTCAGTGCACAGGCTCGGAGCATGTCCTCGAGAATCTGGTTCACTCTCTCTTTCTGTCCATCTGTCTGAGGGTGATAAGCTGTGCTATAGTCAAGTTTGGTGCCAATCACCTAGTGCAGGCTCTTCCAGAACTTGGATACCCATTAGGTCCCTCTATCAGACACGATGCTAACAGGTGCTCCATGGAGTCAGAGGATGTGGTGCACATATAGATCGGCTAACTTCTCAACGCGGTAGTTTACCTTAACTAGCATGAAGTGAGCCACCTTGGTCAAATGGTCAACAATCACCCAAATGGAATCATGGCCTCGCGGGGTTCAAGGCAAACCCACTATGAAGTCCATAGATATGCTCTCCCACTTCCACGTGGGCACATCCAGGGGTTTCAGCAATCTGGCCGGTTTCTGATGCTCGGCCTTAACCCTATTGCAAGTGTCGCATTGGGCTACAAACTCAGCAATGTCCCTCTTCATGTTCTTCCACCAGAACATTTTTCTCATATCAGCATACATCTTCGTACTTCCCGGGTGGATACAGTACTTGGAGTCGTGTGCCTCAGACAGGATTTCTTTGCGGATGTCTTTATCACACGGAACACAAATCAGGTCCTTGCACCAACATACTCCCTGCTCATCCTCACGAAACTAGGGGGACTTGCCCCGCTTCATGATCTTACGAAGCTTCTGGATCATGGGACAGCTCTTCTGAGCCTTGCGGATGCGATCCCTGAGATCGTATCGTACCCGTAACTCACTCAATAAGCCCTTTGGCACTATCTCAAGCTGAAGGTCTCCCATTTCCTGACACAACTCAACTGGTACGGCTTCCATGGACAAACTATGGCAGTAGCTCTTACGGCTCAAGGCATCGGCAACTACATTGGCTTTTCTCGGATGATAGTGGATCTCCAGGTCATAGTCCTTAATCAACTCTAGCCAACGACGCTGTCTCATATTCAGATCTTCCTGGGTAAAGAAGTACTTGAGGCTCTTATGATCGGTATAGATGTCGCACTTGTTCCCAATCAAGTAGTGCCTCCAAAATTTCAGAGCGTGCACAACAGCAGCTAGCTCGAGATCATGAGTCGGATAACGCTGCTCATGGTCCTTCAACTGATGGGACGCATAGGCAATGACTCTCGCATTCGCATCAGAACACAACCAAGTCCCTGTCTGGATGCATCACAATAGACCACGAAGTCCTTTCGGATGTCAGGCAAGGCAAGAACAGGAGTGGTGGTAAGCTTCTGTTTCAGAGTCTAGAAACTAAGCTCACACTCGGGTGTCCACTCAAACTCATTGGTCTTCTTCAAGAGGTTGGTCATGGGCTTGGCTATCTTAGAGAAGTTCTCAATGAATCTGCGATAATAACCAGCTAACCCAAGAAAACTGCGGATATCTGTCGGATTGCGGGGTTGCTCCCACTCTTTCACAGCTTCAATTTTTGCAGGATCAACAGCAACACCCTCAACTATGAGAATATGGCCGAGAAAAGCGACTTCTTCAAGCCAAAACTCGCACTTGCTAAACTTAGCATACAGCTGATTTTGCCTCAACGTCTCCAGAACTACTCTCAAGTGCTGCTCATGTTCTTCGGTGGTGGATGAATAGACAAGAATGTCATCGATGAACACCACCATGAACTTATCCAATTCATCCATGAACACCTTGTTCATCATGTTCATAAAATAGGCTGGTGCATTGGTGAGACCGAAGGACACAATGGTGAACTCATAGTGCCCGTACCTAGTGACAAAAGTTGTCTTAGGAATATCCTCGGACCTGATCCTCATCTGATCGTACCCAGATCTGAGATCAATCTTGGAATAGAACTTGGCATCTTTCAGCTGATCTAGGAGGTCATCTATCCTTGGCAGAGGATACTTGTTCTTGACTGTCACAACATTCAAATTCCGATAGTCAATGCACATCCTCATAGAGCCATCCTTCTTCTTCACAAACAAGATAGGGGAGCCCCATGGTGAGGCACTGGGCCTGATGCACCACTTGTCATACAACTCCCTGAGCTGCTTCTTGAGCTCCTCCAGCTCATCGACTGACATGCGGTAGGGCCTCTTAGCAATGGGCTCGGTACCAGGCAATAAGTCAATCACAAACTCCACATCCCTATCAGGTGGCATACCCTGTAACTCCTCAGGAAACACATCAGGATACTCACACACGACGGGCACCTCCTCAACTGATTTGGCCTCCAAGGCACTCATCAAGGCGTCTGTCTTCTTGTGGTGAGGCTCACATCTGATTACTCGGCCACTCGGATGTGTAATCTCCACATATCTGGGTGAGCAAGATATTACTCCCTTGTGCAGAGTCAACCAATCCATACCTAAGATAACATCTAGACCTTCTGACGGAAGTAAGGTGAGGTCGGCTAGAAAGGTGCAACCTTCTATAGTGATACTCCCTTACAGATTTTGGTGGATCTGGTGGTACCTAAGGGGGATATGGTGTCTATGGGTACACTCCGTGGTGTGACAGGTGTGCTATGCTCTCGTGCAAACTTAGATGATATATAAGAACATGTAGCACCAGAGTCGAAAAGAACTGATGCCAATACTCCCTGTACTAGGAACATACCGTACACTGCGTCGGGGGCATCCTGGACATCCTCTGCAGTCAGGTGAGTGAGACGGCCGTGGGTGGTTCCCACGGCTAGCTTGCGTGGCACTCCCAGGGCCAATGCCTGTCTCACAGGGGTCTGCACGGGTGCAGCCCTCCGTGGACAGACCGCGGACTTGTGACCCGGCTGGCCACAGGTGAAACACGAGAAGGGCACACTGCCTATGGTGGTGGGCGCAGGTGCCTTCCACGTACTCAGGCTCGGGCTCTGAGCAGGGTGGCCCTGAGCGGGGCGGTGGTAGTTGGCGGAGTAGGTACCACCACCACGGCTCGGAGCAGCTCCCTGGGCAAAGCGAGAGTGGGATTGCGGTGGAGCAGACCCACGCTGCCTCTGGGCCGGGGTGCGAGAGGAACCCTCGCCCCGACGCCTCTTCTCCTTGCGCTCCCTCTAGGCGTCTGCCTCCAGGCGGTCTCTCTCCATCTCCAGCACCTTGTTGATCATCTGCCGGAGGGTGTGGCACTCATGGCCCGAGAGGGCGATCTTGAGGCACGAGTTCAGCCTCTTCTTGTAGTGGTACATCTTCTTCTTGTCAGAGCTGGTCTCCTCAGGAGCGTACCGCATCATGCGAATGAAGCGGGTGGTGTACTCCTGCACCTTCAGAGTCCCTTGGGTGAAGTTGCGGAACTCCTCCACCTTGGCGTCCATGACACCCTCGGGCACGTGGTGCTCACGGAAGGCCTCAGTGAACTCCCACGAGATACTCCCAGGGTCGTCGTGGGCGTCACAGTAGCCGTCCCACCATGCGCGCGCAGCGCCAGTGAGCTGGTGAGCGGTGACTCCCACACACTCCTCATCAGTGCAAGTGGTGAGGTCCAACTTCTTCTCCATCTCTCGTAGCCAGTCCTCGGCGGTGATGGGGTCGTCGTCGGCACAGTCGAAGGTAGGGGGTCTCAGCTTGAGGAAACCCTCCAACTTCCTCTGGAAGTCATTTGGCTGACCCCCTTGGCGATGAAGCATTCCCTCAGCCAATGCCTCCAGAAGGCGGGTCTGGCGATCCATCACCTCCGCCAACTGCGGTGATGGCGGCGGTGGTGGTGGTGCCTCTCCACTAGGCACGGCGTTCTCACCCCTAAGCTGGGCGGCTCCGGCCCCTCTTCCAGGCTGAGCGGCTCCAGCCTCCCCAGTGGGCTCCTCGTGGGCAGGCTCCTCCATGGCAGCGGAAGCGGCGAAAGGAGCTCCACGGCCTCCTCCACGGCCACGGCCACGACCACGGCCCATGGGTGCGGGGGAAGGCGAGCGGTTGTTCAGACGAGTAGAATGGCAGCAAGACATCTCACTGTAGGGTTAGGTCATGGTTTTGATAAATTATTAAGTGATTATCAATTTTAATAACAATTTAAAAAGATTGCTATCCAACACTCAATACAAAGAAGCAATAAGAACCATAAGACGTAGTAAGATCCAAACATCCAGTTCATGGTTTTATTACAAAGCGACGTCTCCAGTAGCTACACTTGGCAGACTCGCGGGAATCGTGCTACTCGCAGGCAGCTCAAAAGTGGACAATCTACTCTACTCCAAGGGGTGAATCATGTCACATGGCCACGCAGGGCTCATCATGGCTACTACTACATTATTACAAGATCATGAGAAAGGTGACTACTCCTGTCCGGGAGTGATGGGTGGTGTAGAAGGACCAGCAGTGGAAGTAGAAGCCTCAGATGTGGCGTCCATAGCGCGGAGCTCGTCGTCGGTGCGGTGGATCCTTGCAACACGGGCAAGAGCGCGCTCTAGCATCTCGGTCCGTGGAACCTGGGGGTAGTCCACGGACGAGCATGCTGCCAGGTTGAGCTTGGTGGGCTCAACGTGGAAGGTCTACCTGTGTGGCTTCCTGCGCGTCTCAGGCGGAAGGGTGTCCTGTTCCATCTCGATCTCCTGGACGCGCTTAGCATCAGCGTCGACCCAGGCCTGATGGAGACGGTTCACCTTGTCCTGGAGGAACTCGGTGCACTTGATGTAGTGGGTGAGGTGGTGCACGTTGTAGGTGGAGTTAATGGCAACCCTCTCAGCCTCATCCTCCAGGGCATTGCAGTGATCCTGCAAGCCACACCTGGTGAAGGCACGCTTCTTCTCCTTCTCCTAGAGCTCCTGCAGGACACGCCTCTGGCGCTCAATGCGATCCTCGTATGCCAGCAGCTGGGAGGATAGGTAGTCATTGCGGAGCTCTTGCTCCATCACCTTGCCCTTGAGCTCAGCAATCTCTGCCTTGAGTGCCTTCTCACGGGTCTCGTGGAAGACCTCCATCTTGTAGGAGTTTTCACGCTCCTTCACGAGATCGTGAATCACCATCTCACGCTTCCACTCCTCCTGGGCTAGGACATCGTCGCACTGGAACTGGAAGTCCCGAAGGCTGCGGACCTGTGACTCCACCTCCACGATGTAACAGTCCTGGGCGAGGATGTACTGCACGGAGGTACTCAGACAGGGGTCAACCTCGACACGTGTAGCATGGTCAGCAGCAGTGGCTTGCAGCGCCGCGACCTGGTTGAGGTCGAGGGCACGGGGCAATAGACGGTAGGGCTCAGTCTGGAGGTAGTCGTGCTCGTCACGCATCACGCTACGGAGAGCCATGCGTGAAACGGACTACACACAAGCAGCAACGGAAGTCTCCACAGCCACCTCCTCGAAGGCATGAAGCACGGGCATGTATGCGCTGGCGGGGACCTAGAGGTGAACAATGACGTGACCCTGAAGAAGTCCGTCTGGTCCAGCCTCGCCCCGGCACACACACGTGATCCTCTTAGTGGGGACGCCCAGTGAGTCCAGCACCCCGTACAGGATCGTGGCGAACCCGCGGTGGTCTCATGCGTCAACAGCAAGCTCAACAAGTGGAGCAATCTGCAAAACAACCGTAAAGACAGAGTTAGCAGGTTATTCCTCACAAAGTAATATGTAGCACGTGTAGATAGAGTAAAACTGAGTAAGTCTTGAGAGGAATATGCTAAGATAAAGCGGGAACATGATAAGACGGGGGTAACACATAGGAAATCCAACTATGTGATACAAGCTAACTCAGGGTGAAGTAGAGCGAAGTAGAGAAAAGTAGCCTAAAGTGGAGTGAAGTCGGGCGATGGAGAGCGATGATAGGCAAGAAAGCAAGCAATATTTGTGGTAAGACATGTGAAACGAGGTAAGCCATGCAAGAAAATGCAGCATGGTCGGAATATAACCGAAGGTGCATAGATTCGTGCCTGTTTCTATCAGCCAATCCTAAGGGTTCGTCCTAGCGTCAAGCACAGCTCTGGTACCAACTGAAACGATCCTACATTCCGCGAAGGGAATGCCACAGATACGAAGTGTAATAGATGAACGAGTTCATGCCATTACCCAAATCTCAGTCGAATAATAGAGTCATACACGCATATCAGAGTACAAATAGAAGGTTTACATTAATTTTTAGCCTCGCCACGTAGGGCGGAACACACTCACACGCAGCATCTGGAACAACATCTCGTGGACAGCAGCGGAAACTAGGACTCCTCGCACCAAGCTTGAGCGCAGGGCGAACCCCTACTCCTCCCAGTCGTCCTCGTCGTACTCGGGCTCCGAGCCTGCCAAAAATCTATCAGTACACTTGGTACTGGCCACGCATCGCCCACCCTATGATGCATTTGCTTTGTGAAACTGGATGCAATTGGGGATAAGAAGAAGACCTATCTTTGGCTATGGTTTCCTATGCGGGTAACTAATATTTTAATAGTATAAGTTTATCAAATTTTTAACCCATCTCATTCACACACGTTATCCCATCCCAACACACATCTCATCACCACATCACATCTCATCTCATCTCACTCTCTCATCAGCATGGGCAACTCCCTCTCGTCCATGTCTCAACGGCCTCAGCTGGAACACCACTCTGAAACCCGGGGAAGGTAGAAGGACTCTCTCTCTAGTCAAGTGAAGCTGCACTCAAGAAAGGTCCATAGCCGACAAGTCGGCATATGTATCGATCGATCAACCAGAACTCTGCAAAGGTTTACACTATCCACAAGATCACCATCATCGATGATGCATCTCGTCTAGGCTGATTCTAGGCCGCCTTCCAACTAGATACGGTACCACCCTATCACTCAGAACTGGGGCCGTGTCGGAGTACCACCGACACGCTAAGACTATGAGACGTAGTATCGGACCCTGGTGGTCACTACGCTGTCTTAGGAGGGTGTGGGTCCTCATGCCCGTACCTCCCTACACTATCCGCTAACCTCCCAATAGTAGTGGCACCGCACTAGCAAGTCGTACGTCCGTCCCGTTTCCATGGTAAGGGCGAGTGGGGCGTAAGGATTTCTAAGACCCGGTTCACAGAACATATTAGTCCTTAGGGTGGCTAAGCAGGATATCTTCACAAGAGGGCCAACCGGTGGTCCGCTCAACGGAACACCCGGTACCCCATGCCATCACAGCACCTCCCATCACGGAGCTTCGTCCCACGAAGACACTCCACTCCGGGACCTCTCCCTATCACAAGTACCCGCCACAGGTATCTCTCATGGGGAACACCCAGGTAGCACCCCCTCGGCAAGACTTGCCCTCATGACTCATCGTCGGATTGTGCTCGGTCGACTTGACCCTCACCACTCACCCAAGACTCACACCAAGAACTCCCCATGTTCATTATCAGGTTATTATCAGGTTATCGGCACCTCGTGCCTTGTCTCATTACGCCTCTCACACACCAGCATCACATCACAGATATAATGCGAGTAAGAGTAAAGCAGTAGTAACAAGTAATATAGCAGCATCTAGCCTAGCAGCAGGGTGAGCAGGGGTGAGGTTGCAGCAAGGTAAAATGCTCAAAAAGCAGTAACTACCATGCAATCCTAACATCATCATTATTGCAGAAATGTAAAGCACTAGCAATTCTAATATTTGCAATGCGTAATAGGATCTACAAATAGGTGGGGCGTGGCACCTGACAGGTCATCACCCAAGTCGTCGGTGTAGTCGGGGTCGAACTCCTTAGTCAGTGGCTCCTTCGGGTCTGTAAAACGTGACATACGACTGCGTCAGCGGCTCCCATAGAGGTGCACAAAGAAGCAACTGAAAATCAAAAGATCCAAATGCACTCAAACATAGGCTTATGATGTAGAGCTCATTTTTAGAAAAATTTGAACTTTGGTTTGTCATTTTTTCGAGCTACGGTTAATTAATTATGAATTTTTAAAGATTAAAGCATTTTCTAAAAAAGAAAAAGGGCTTGAAAATCTAGGGGCTGACACGTGGCATGCTGTGATTGGTCAGGGTGGTCTGTGAGACTGACAGGTGGGACCGGTCAACCGTTGACCAATCAACGGTCAATGTTGACCATTGACCGGGCCTTGGACCGGGCCTGGCAGGGCCAGATCAAGGCTGGACTTGGGCTGGGTTGGGCCGGCCTGGCACAGACATGTGTCGACGGTGTGGGCTATCCACATGTCGAGTTTGGGCTTCAAACGGGTCTGCACAGAGCTGGGCGCTCGTGCACGTGGCTCACGGTGGACGGGGCTGGACTGCGCTGTGAACCACCCACTCGGCTCACACGGACCGCGTCCACCATCCTCTCTCCTCCCTTGGGTTCGTGGTGAACCGGGCTCACAGCGCCTATAGGGCTGGTGATCACAGCCCACGGGGTAACAGGCACAGGCAGCGGCCATCTTCTCTCCTTGCTTCCCTCTGTTTCTCGAGCGGGGACGCCCGCCGGCGGCGAACGGGCGGCAGAGGTGGTACAGGTCGAGATGGAGCCCAAAACGCTCCTTTTCCTTCGATTGGCGCTAGGCAGGTCGGATTAGGGCGGTGTTGACAGGCATCTGGATTGGCAGGTGCCCGCTCGCGGTGGCGGCTGGCGGTGATGCCCGGCGGCGGCGCTCCATGCGTGCTCACTTCGGCGAGACGGTGGCACGGAAAGCGGCTCAACGTGAGCGTGCGGGCGTGATCGTGATGTGCTGAGGCTCAAGGCATGACCTTGGCCACCCCCGGTACGGGTGTGTCCACGGCGGCGGTCTGTGTACGTGATGGCGAATAGGGGAGGGCGAAGGGAGAACGGAGGCTCACCGTGGTGGCGGGGTGGCTAGGCTGGTGACGCAGCGAGGAGTCGATGTCGTGGAGAGTCGATGCGGTGCCGGGTAGTGGATGAAGATGGCGGCGACGCTCCTGTCATGTTCGGCTCTGGGCTCCGGTAGCCCCTTGGTCGGACGATTCCGGCTCCACGCTCCTCCTTTTCCTTCCCCTCCTTCTTCCCTTCTCCTTGATTCGGTGCGGATGGGGCAAAACCCCAAGGTGGCGGCGGTGTGGTGGACAGGACTAGGCTCCGATCTGGTCCCTTTTGTAGGGCGACTGCGGTTGTGGAAACCGACGGACGGCGGTTGGTGCAAGGGGGGCACGTGGGGCCAGTGGCGTAGCCAAAATTTTTATGTAGGGTGGTCCAGTTCAATATAATCTTTTTAACAATATAGTCTCGTTTGACATGTCAACAAAAATCTTCGATTTCTTGCTACAATACACAGAGGAGCTAGAACCGATGAAACAAAAATAGTGATTTCAACGATTCCTGATTCATCTTAAGAGAAATAAAAATGGCTCCTTGCTCTAGTGCATGAAGGAGCTGAAACCGAAGCCGACGAAGCTCTACCAAACAAGGCCTAAATGCAGCATGTCATTATGCAAATATATAATTTGCTGAAACATAAGACAAATACATTTTTAAAAAGCCTTACGAGTATTTTTGAAACTATTAATAAACTCTAAAAATTACTTAAAATAACTTACTATCTAAATACTTATAATACTTTGCTTCATATTCTAGGGTGGTCCGTGGCCCACACGGACCACCCCCTAGCTACGCCAATGCGTGGGGCACGATTAAGGGTGGAGGGCCTGGGGTTGGAGCTCGGCGAGGATAGGAATGCCACCGGCGCTCACAAATTTGAAACCCGCGATCAAAAAGGGTGAAGAAAAGGTGGAGGCAGAGAGCTGCCATGGCAGACGGTGGCGTCACCATGGCGGGCGTGCGGTGGAAGCCGTTGTAGCACGCTCGGATCGTCGACGTGGCGTCAATCCAGCTCGGCGGGGTTGGTGGCGTGCGGGCGGACGGTGGGGATGGCGCGTGGGCGCCTTGGATGCCCGCTGGCGAGCTGCTCTGCTCCTGCCAGGCAAAAGCAGAGGAAGGGGAAGATAAAGAAGGGGATGACCGGAGGGTGCTGGTCATCAGCGGCTCGGTGGGGGCGACGTCCCGGGTTGTCACCTTGCGAGGGAGGTGAGAGTGCTACTGGGCCGCGGTTGGGCCGGCTCCGTTTCCCCGCGGTCATGATGCAGCTTGGCAGGCCAGCGTTTGCGCTGGGCGGCTCGCGAGCTGGGCTGCGGCTACTACACAACTAGGCCGAGAGCCGGTGCGGGTGGGCTGGCTCGCTCGGCCAGCTCGAGAGCGAGCAGGCCGGCTTACCTGGCTAGGCTGCTTGGCTGCATGGGCTAAATGCCCCTTGCCCTATTCCCTTTTACTCTTGGACTTCTCTAATTCTAAACCCAAAACCTAGTTACTCCAGGAATACCTACAAGTAAAAACATGGGTGTCTCTACTGGGGTCTATGGTTGGTGGGGTCCTTCCCAAGGGTAGGCACTTAGGTTAGTTAAAAAGTTAGTTACACAAGTAATTAAGCAAATTGGCTATTAAGTTGAGGTGGTTGATTTTATTAGCAAAATATAAACCAAACAAACTCCAACTCATGAGTATTTAATTAAAATGCAATTGCTCTACTACCTACTTAGGTGCTACTTGTGCAACTAACAGGGTGGGTTTTTCCTACATGACACTCAACATACATGGGTATGTTTCGAAAAAAAAATCAGTTGAGATTTTTGGGTTCGGAAAAACTGGGATGTTACACATTTTACATTGATTCTTTGACATTTTAACATATCCAGGCATCAGACACTGCATACCTTGAACTATCCTGTGTTACTCTAATGGTCAATTCTATAGGCTACCTGATTTGAAATTTGTGCTAGATTAGGTTACCTAAAATATATTGGTTGTACTCAATACTAACAAACAGAGGGTGTCTCTTCTGAACGTTGCAGGCTGATTGTGATTATTTCAGATATGAGCACACTGCCGCTGATTGTGATTATTTCTCAGGTACTCTTCAAATGCAAACCCAATTTGGACCAAAGACACTGTTATAGTAATTCTCAAGATTTAGTCAGGACTATGTGCTACTACTATTGTTCTTCTCTTGTCCATAGGAGAATCCCAGCCGGACAAGCTTGTTTAGATACATATGTCCCAATTGGAGTTCTTTAATCACACTTGAAGCATATGAACTTTCCTGTACTAAGTTTGCCACATTAGTCTGTGAAAACCATCTTAAATTAGATACTACGGAATCATCTTAGATTGCTACTAGCTAACAGACCAACACTTGCATCATAACAAAATTATATAGAACTGTATGTTAGATTGCTTACTTTCGTTCCTAAACCAGTTAACAAAATTAGATTGCTTACTTTTGTTTCTGAACCAGTTATTGGAGCTAGCTTCTGGTTGTCCAGCTTGGTCTTTTTCTAGTAAATTTTGTCCAAAAACAAATGTTACTCTTTCAGTTCTAATCCTTGATTTTTTTTTGTCAGTAGGATTAAATTCTAGTTCTGTTCTAACAAGGATGGTGGCACTGTCAAAAGGCTGGCAGTGGCGATTCAAGTCAGCCAACGCCAGGCAAGTGCTACTCCCTTCCTATATCCATTATTGCTGTTCAAATTAAATTTATTGATCTACAAGTTCAATTTACAAGTACTGGATGTGTGGATTGAACAGAGGATAGCTTATCAGCTTGTCTTGTTGAATCATTATCTTTGTTGTCTGCTCTGAGCCTGTGATCAAAACACTGAAAAGTCTGAGAAACAATAAACTCAATTAGTGAAGTCTTGAATGGTGAAAATAAAACACAAACAGCTAAGGGGTAAGCACTGGACGTTTCATTTTGGAGGCAAACTGAATGTGATTTATATTCGTGAAACTGTGTCTTATCACTCCCTTGTAAGTTGTACATTGGAACTTGTACTTCATTAGACTACTGATTCTATCATTTTTTAGGAACTTTTGGATGCTGCTACCAGCTTGTGAACAACAAGCAAATCATAGTACTAATGGATGTGCAACCAACCGATTCATTGGTCATGACCTAATGGCTGTATGGTTGTGGATTTTGAGCTTTTGCCCATTGTTTGTTGGTTTTCATGGACATGTGCTATGCTAAACTTTTGAACATCAGCCAGGATTAGCCTTGCTTTTGATCATTAGATACTTCAAACACGGACTAGTTTGATGCTAAGTGACATTACATGTATAATGTACTTGTTCGATACATGAATTAATGTATGGATAATGTGATGACTTTTGGATGTCATCACTTTCGTGTACATGAAACAATGTATGACTAATGTTTGATAACCAGCTATATATCTGCAGACCAGCTTTTATTTTTTTTGTTTGTTTACAATTGAGCCAGTCGAACTATCAATTGCTAAAAGCTATTATAGCATAGGACTGTCGGTCGCTAAGGGCATGTTTGGTTGGAGTCCAAAGCTTGCCATGCTAAAGGTTGGTCATGCCACAATTTCTTCTGCAGCTGGTTGGTTCACTTCTATAGCTATGGCATGCCGGACTTTCCTAGCACCTTGCCCCAGATGTCATAAATTCATTTTCGTGTCAAAACTTGTCACGAGTTTGGCTTCGATTTTGCTCGCCACACTTTCTGTGGCAGTCATAGTTTGCCGAAAGTTAGGCATGACAAGTTTTGGTCACCAACCAAACATGCCCTAAAAGCTCTAACATGTTGTCGGTCACTAAAAGCTAGACCGTCGAACTGTCCGTTGCTAAAGATGATGTCCGTCGTTGTATACATACAACGACGGCTTCATTAGTAACTGTAGAGGTCCGTTGCTATAACCTTTAGCGACTGACTGTCCATCGCTGTATACCCCTTTCAACAACTCTAAATCAGTCGCTGTTTAAAGGTTGTGGCATAGTGCATGTAAACCAGTTTAATCCGGGACTTTTAGAGCATCTCCAATAGTTCTCTATATTTTGTTCCCTAAAATATAGTGTTTGCCAACTCCTAAATCAGTATGGAGAGGAAAAAAAGAAGTCATCTCTAAGAGTTTCCTATATTTTTATAACAAAAGTTTTTTTCTCAGCATTTTTTTCTATGATCTAGTCTCATGTTTTGTATCAGGAACCCTGAATTTGTTTCTGTACACGTTTAAGCCCTTCGCCAGATCTTTCTCTTTTGCGCTTTTCTCAACTGAAACCCTGTCTTTCTTCTTTTTACTAGACGGGCCGGGAAACTGCGGATGCGCGCTCCTAGGCCGCGCACGCTCGGGATAGATTTTTGCGAGGTTGGGAAAGATGGGGAGGGAGGATGCCAAACTATTGGAGATGATTTTATCTCATTTTGCCAAAAAATTAAGGATAGAAAAGCCGGATAACAAACTGTTGGAGATGCTCTTAGCTCCATGTTTTAAAAGTGTTGCTTTTGGATAAGTGTGTTGGTAAAAACTGCGGTTAAGAATTTTTTACCAAGAAAAAAGAAGAAGAAAAAGACAAACAAAAATAAAAATAAAGTGAAAAGAATCTAGAACAAGGATTAAGTGGTGTGGTTTTGTTGTAGATAATTTTTGAAGTAGCACCAAATTTAATAGGCTGTTTTCACTTTTGGTAAAAAAAAAGAAACAAAAAAGAAAAAAGAAAAAGAAAAAGAAAAAGAAAAAGAAATGAGAAGCAACGAGAGCTTGCTCGGCATGCGCCGAGCAGATTTGCTCGCCCATGCCGTTAAAAGATGAAAACAACAACAGTAATAATAACAAAATTAAAAAATTAATAAAAGGCTTGCTAGTTCAGTTCGTGTGTTTTACGTGAGCGCGCTTCACTAGTGTGCTCGGCACACGTGATGGCGCTCTGAAAATTTTCCAAGAAATGCTAAACTAATTTTTCAGTTAATTAGTACTCCTACTCTCTCTGAAAACAAACTTGTAATAACAGACTTTGCCTTGGCCCGTAAGTTGGCACTGGAATTGGGGGACCCAGGCTGACATTAGTGGGGCCGGCATCCTCACGTTCGCTTCCCGCTCGTTTCCATTCCCCCGCTCCCCTCTTCTTCCTCCTCCCTTCTCCGTCTCCGCCTCGCCTCAACCCAACCACCCTACCCGGCCTACCGTGCTCGAGATCGCGCCATGGCGTCCTCCTCCTCCGGCGACGGACGATCCTCCGCTACGGGCGGGCGCTCCGAGGGGGCGCAGCACCGGGAATTGGTGCCCGTGGAGGTCTGCTCGACATCGCCCGCCATCGCGTCTTTCTCCTCCGTCGACGGAAGGCCTTCCACTACTGGCGGGCGCTCCGAGGGGGCGCAGCACCGGCAGTTGGTGCCCGTGGAGGTCTGCTCCAGATCACCCGCCATCGCGTCCTCCTCCTCCGGCGACGGAAGGCCTTCCACTACGGGCGGGCGCTCCGACGGGGCGAAGCACAGGGAGTTGGTGCCCGTGGAGGTCTACTCGAGATCGCCCGCCATCGCGTCCTCCTCCTCCGGCGACGGACGACCTTCCACTACGGGCGGGCGCTCCGAGCGGGAGCAGCACCGGGAATTGGTGCCCGTGGAGGTGTACTCGACATCGCCCGCTATGGCGTCCTCCTTTTCCGTCGACGGACGATCCTCCACTACGGGCGGGCGCTCCCAGCGGGCGCAGCTCTGCGAGTTGGTATGCCCTTTTTATTTTGTTCTACTATCGTGTGACATTGGTTTTCTGGTTTGGCCCTTCACTTTCGTACAATTGATGTCTTCGTGTCAGATTGCCATGTAGGAGTAGTAGTAAAGTGAAGCCGTAATTGCTTTCATGATCATCACAAGTTAAGTCATGTTCAGATCAAGAGAATCTACTGTTCCTGTTTGATGAAAGCTTGCATGCTCTCCCTGTTTTTTTCCACCTTGCTCCCGGAACTACCTACATGTTGGCACTCCAATGTGCAGTTTGTATATGCTCTTACTGTTATGTTACTTGCATGGAGTCAGAATGGGTCTATATAGCCTTAAGTTATCCTGTTTTTTCTGCTATATTGTTGGAATGCAGTTTAATGTAGAAGGAAGGAACAGTTGCATAGGGAACCTTGTTGACGAAATCTGGGTTTCATCAGGAAAATGTTTAGGCATTTTTTTTGCTGGGTGGGTGAATTGGAAAAGGAGATGAAATGGCATTGTGGCTTCCCATGATCATGCTATCCATTTGCATCTTTAATTTTATTTTGTAGATCACGTGCTCCCATCTGTTATTATCTTAAAACAGCTTGCATACTATGCTGTTTGTTTTCTGATCGAGTACCATAATGTGTTCTATTCTTTTTTCCTCAGGGTAACAGACTTCCTAATGATATCCACACACCACTGGTGGTGTCCCTCTCTGGTTCTTCATTGGAATGCTTGCAAAGATTTACTGAGGTGCAGTAACTTGCCCCTTTAGAGCTGCAGTTCGCCCCAAAAGATTCTTGCCGATCGGGCAGAACAAGTCATCCCTAAGATGAGCATGAGTTGCATGATGTTTTCGAAAAGTTTTCTTCAACATTCTGTATCATTTATTCCATTGCAGGCTGGCGCTGATGTCAAGACTGATAGTCCTGTAACTCCATTACTGGTAGCTGCTCATCAAGGCTTATGTGACTACATCAAGTTTTCGTTAAATAATGATGCTGATACTTACATGCCTGATGAAGTGAGTTTTACAATTTTCACTTGTTTAGTTGTCACTCTTGTCCTGCTTCTGGGTGTTATGTCTATTATACTTGCAAAGCAGTTTGCCCAAAAGATGCTTAGTAGTTGTCACATTTTTGGGGGTATTTTGTTACATAACTTGCTTGGTACTCTGGCAAATTTGGGGTAATTAGCAAAGGTTCTTACATGCTGCAAAATTTTGCTCTTTGAGGTTCCTACTTTACATCCAGTATTGGTGTACAATTATTGCCTTCTTGTAAAATTCATCCATCATATATTATTCATATGGATGAATTACCACATATCTGCACCTAGGTATATGTCATGACCAGTAATGATATTTTTGGTGATATCCTGTCAGGTCCTAGCGAGGGATTTCATTCTTAGAGCATTGGCTTTTCTGGTGGAAGGTGTGAAGAATTTTTTGGCTGATTTTCATGGGGCTGCCATTGAGAGGGTTGATCCTAGAGATTCTGGCTTGTGCTGGATTATTCACCTTTTTTCTTACACTAGATGGGCAGGGGACAATTTTCTGTCAGAAAATCCTAACAGCCCAGGGGGCCTGCACCTTCTCAGCTTGTCTTTCTCCAAGGGCCGTGGCATTACTCCGAGATTGATTTCTGCTAATGCATGCTCCATCATAAACCGAATTGTGGTACGCTGCTAAACTTATACTTAACTTAGAACTTCTGTTTATTTCACTATTATGACTGAAAACATGTCCTTTCTGTTTGCTCATGATCTTTAGAATCTTTGCCGTTCAACCACATCCTTTTGAATCCCATCATAAAAAATGAAAATGCCCTTAAGCTCATCTTGGAGTGTGTATATATTGACAAATTAGAGGTTTTCCCCTCTTGGTTTGAAAGGGAACCATTTGTTGGATGGTATCCTAATTCCCAAGATTAGGACTAAATACCTTGAACATAGGAGGGCTGTAAATGTTACCAAACAGTGCATAGGTTTTGGAAGATGGAGTAGCAATATGTATTTGTGGACAATTTTTTTTTCTCGAAAAGTAGTTTGGACAATAACACAGTTTACTTTGTGGTTGTTCCATGTGTTGACAAACTCCTAGTCTTCTCCACGGAGGTGCTAGTTTCCTTTTTAGTTTGAACCCATATATTTTTTTTATGAAATACTTGCATGCTGAAATTCCTTCCTCGGACATAGATAGCCAGATTCCTTCTTGTAGTAGTTCTACTTATGCAATGCTCTGTACATTTCCTTTAAAATACTTCTCTTACCTGATAACTTGCACAATAAAAGGTCAAAATTTTTTACTGGGTGGGTGAATTGGAAAAGGAGATGAAATGGCATTGTGGCTTCCCATGATCATGCTATCCATTTGCATCTTTAATTTTATTTTGTAGATCATGTGCTCCCATCTGTTATTATCTTAAAACAGCTTGCATACTACACTGCTTGTTTTCTGATCGAGTACCATAATGTGTTTTGTTCCTTTTTCCCCAGGGTAACAGACTTCCTAATGATATCCACACACCACTGGTGGTGTCCCTCTCTGGTTCTTCATTGGAATGCTTGCAAAGATTTATTGAGGTGCAGTAACTTGTCCCTTTAGAGCTGCAGTTCGCCCCAAAAGATTCTTGCCGATCGAGCAGAACAAGTCATCCCTAAGATGAGCATGAGTTGCATGATGTTTTCAAAAAGTTTTCTTCAACATTCTGTATCATTTATTCCATTGCAGGCTAGCGCTGATGTCAAGACTGATAGTCCTGTAACTTCATTATTGGTAGCTGCTCATCAAGGCTTATGTGACTACATCAAGTTTTTGTTAAATAATGATGCTGATACTTACATGCCTGATGAAGTGAGTTTTACAATTTTCACTTGTTTAGTTGTCACTCTTGTCCTGCTTCTGGGTGTTATGTCTATTATACTTGCAAAGCAGTTTGTCCAAAAGATGCTTATTAGTTGTCACATTTTTGGGGGTATTTTGTTACATAACCTGCTTGGTACTCCGGCAAATTTGGGGTAATTATCGAAGGTTCTTACATGCTGCTAAATTTTGCTCTTTGAGGTTCCTACTTTACCCAGTATTTGTGTACAATTATTGCCTTCCTGTAAAATTCATCCATCATATATTATTCATATGGATGAATTACCACATGTCTGCACCTAGGTATATATCATGACCAGTAATGTTTTTTTTTGGTGATATCCTGGCAGGTCCTAGCGAGGGATTTCATTCTTAGAGCATTGGCTTTTCTGGTGGAAGGTGTGAAGAATTTTCTGGCTGATTTTCATGGAGATGCCATTGAGAGGGTTGATCCTAGATATTCTGGCTTGTGCTCGATTATTCACCTTTTTTCTTACACCAGATGGACAGAGGACAATTTTCTGTCAGAAAATCCTAACAGCCCAGGGGCCCTGCACCTTCTCAGCTTGTCTTTCTCCAAGGGCCGTGGCATTACTCCAAGATTGATTTCTGCTAATGCATGCTCCATCATAAACCGAATTGTGGTACGCTGCTAAACTTATACTTGACTTAGAATTTCTGTTTATTTCACTATTATGACTGAAAACATGTCCTTCTGTTTGCTCATGATCTTTAGAATCTTTGCCGTTCAACCACATCCTTTTGAATCCCATCATAAAAAATGAAAATGCCCTTAAGCTCATCTTGGAGTGTGTATATATTGACACATTAGAGGTTTTCCCCTCTTGGTTTGAAAGGGAACCATTTGTAGGATGGTATCCTAATTCCCAAGATTAGGACTAAATACCTTGAACATAGGAGGGCTGTGAATGTTACCAAACAGTGCATAGGTTTTGGAAGATGGAGTAGCAATATGTAGTTGTGGACAATTTTTTTTCTTGAAAAGTAGTTGTGGACAATAACACAGTTTACTTTGTGGTTGTTCCATGTGTCGACAAACTCCTAGTCTTCTCCACGGAGGTGCTAGTTTCCTTTTTAGTTTGAACCCATATATTTTTTTTGTGAAATACTTGCATGCTGAAATTCCTTCCTCGGACATAGATAGCCTGATTCCTTCTTGTAATAATTCTACTTATGCAATGCTCTGTACATTTCCTTTAAAATACTTCTCTTATCCGATAACTTGCACAATAAAAGGTCAAAAGTTTTTTGAACTTTAATTATTATCAGTACTTGCTGAATTCATGTGTACCTTTTCATTTGGTCGTTGTTGCAGGCGCAGTCAATGCTGCCAATGGAGGGTAGCAGGCCCAGAAACAGTGTCATAGTATCCTTCGATGGATCTAATGATGAATTTAAGCAGAGCTATCGCGGTGGAATTGAAGGCATCCGCTCATGGTGCTATGCTAATGGCAAACGTGTTAAGCTTCCAGAAGTTTATGGACCAAATCTCGAGGTATACACCACGCCTGCAGGTGGAACATATTTCCTCACTGTCGAGTACAAAGGGCGACATCTTGTCTTATCACTTGCTGGAAGGGATTTGTATTTTATGGGTTGGAGATCAGAACATGGCACCTTTGAGCTTAAGCCAGACTCACAGACCCAACAGTATATGGCTGATGATTCTTGCATCATACTGGATATCCCAAAGAACTATGGGTTTCTTACTCGAGAGAGAAAAGTCGGTTTAACATGGATGGGTCCTATGGCACTTCAGCAGGCATTTGAAATCCTATATAAATGCCGTGGACTAGTGTCAGATGAGTTGAAGCAAGCTGTTGGTATATTTGCCGTGCATTTCTGTGAAGCTGCTAGGATACAGGACATCTTCAATGACTCGTGCTCCTCATTTGATTATGAAGTTTCAGAGCTAGATAGCAGGAATAAAAGCAACTCCTACTGGGTGAATAATTATGACGATATGGCAGGTGTGGCTATGTCACGGGCAGATTTGGTTGCCAAGGGGGAAACGTTACCACCGGTAACTATCCCATCTGTTAAAGTCACTTCAGAAATGGATATTTTCAGACAACTACGCGTGTTGCCTCGAGATGCATATAAGTTTGGGATCTTTGCGACCGAGAAGCGAAAGTCTCCTATCTTTGAAGGTGCACTTGATTCTAGTGGAACCGGCAATAGGAGCTCAAGAAGTGAAAGAAAACAAAAGAGGAGGAAAGAGGATCGTTCTGATGGAGGATATCCTCCCTTTTCTTTGCTTGACGATTGGCCTGATGAATTCGAAGAAGATGGTGATCAAAAGAAAGAAATCAAAGATGCTGACACAAAAATATCAGGGCCAAACGATATATCCTTCGATGATTATTTAAATCATTTCGCTATGGTGAAGAGGATAATTGGCAGAAGAACACAAAACTTGATTGACAGAGCTTCTATTGTCAGACAACCTTTGGACTCATATGGGCTGAAGAACTTAGCCTTTTCTGAAGGGAAAATGAAATCTGATGGTATAAGGCCTAAGCTGAAGAACTTAGCCTTTTCTGCCGGGAAAATGAAGTCTGATTTTGCTACACAGTTCAAGCTAGGACATCAGGCATCGCAGCTGCAAAGAACTGGAATATTCCAAAGAAATATCTTCAAGGCTTGCTCTGTTATGAGTAGGATCCTTAGATTTCTTTAATTGATTGTGAAGAGTTCTGATTCAATCCCTTAAAATGTGAAGGGTTAATAGAGGGGTAATAGAGGTGAAGGATAATACGTTGTGAAAGAGAAAGGCGTACAGTTGGCATTAATAACACTACTGTCGTTGAAATACTTTTTTTTTTAGAACTTCAACGGGGTTTTTTCCTCACCTGATTGTATTGAATTTGGGCACCAGTTACATCATTACAAGATATACAGGAGCTGAGCGGGCTGCTCAGTTACAGATTTGACCTCAAGACAAGTTCGAGCTCATTGATTGCTCAAATAATCTGCACCAATCATCGATCACCTTCTTATCTTTTCGTGGCATTCTAGCTCGCCACTGCTGTGCTTCATTTCTACATGATAGAAATAGTTGTCTCAAGTTCATGTTTTCATTCCTGAAGACGAAGGCGTTTCGTCTCTTCCATAGCTGCCAAAGGCACAGGATGATGAAGGTGTTGTATTGGGCGTCAGGGAGGTTGGCAATTTTCGGAAAGCTGTGAAGACTGCTAGTTGAGGTGTCAGCACCGAGTTCCAGTCCCAGACTTGACCAAAACTGCTCAGCGACGGCGCAATGGAGCATGATATGGTCTGGTGTTTCTTCTGCAGCTGCACACACCAAGCAGTTTGGTGCGTCCACAATATGCTTTCGGTGGAGGTTTGCTCTGCATTGAATTCTTCCTTTTGAGAGTAGCCATGCGAAGAGCTGAACTCTTGGCGGAGCAGCATTCTGCCAAATGAAAGTGGATGCCGGTTCAGCAGATAATCCTCGAGCTTTGAGTAGCTTGTAAATTGCCGATGTATCTAGCTTCTCCTTGGAGCGGGAAAGGGGCGACAGTCTTGTGTCCGGTTCCTCAGAGAGCACGATTGCCTGAATGATGGAACGTAGCTGCAGCAGCTCTTGTGCTTGAGTGGATGTTGAAATACTTTTTATCTGCTGAAATACGGTATATATAGCTGTCTCCTATTAGGAATGTCAACGGGAAAATTCCCCATCGGGTACAGCTCCCTCATCCCCGACCCCGCAGGGACAAAATTTTACCCGGGGGGGGGGGGGGGGGGGGGGGGGGGTGTTCAAAAAATGCAGCGAGCGACGGACGGAGGATGTGTAAAAGCAAATCTAATCCCATCTCAAGAAAAAGCAGCACAAGTTTTTGCACAAGCCGATTAAGTAATGCAGATTTCCACATACCGATTGGCAAGAGATTGTGCTAGTTCTGAACTTCTGTTCACAAAATCCAAAGAAATAAAAAGGCAAAAATAAACAAGAACCCCATCAGCCACTAAATAAAGCACTAAAAGAGCAAATCTGTGCTTCTTGTCTTCATCCATGGCCACTCACGGACAACACCTGCATAGCAGGACGCAAGCGTCAGTGCCGCTGACTTCAAGCGAAGCCATGGCGACATGGCATTATCCTTCTGAGCGGAAACTCACCGGTCCTTCGTCACCGCATCGTTCGTCCTCGAGGTCCTCCTCCAGTCCTCCTGTTCCCAGACGCCGGCGCCGCCGCAGCCCTCCACCGCGCTGAGGTCGAGCACCCGCAGGCTGGCCAGCTCCTCCGGCGCGACGCTGCGAAGCGCGTTCCGGGAGAGGTTGAGCGCGGCGAGGCCATCGAGGGAGGCGACCGCCGGGGGAGATGCCGCCGTGGAGCAGCATGGAGACAAGCCAGTCCAAGAACAGCAGGCGGTGCCGTCGCCGGAGCCCCACCCGACGAGGCCGGCGGGCTTGCTGTCCAAGGCATCAGAGAAGGCAAGGAGCGCCTTCAGTTCGTCGGGCACGCCTGGGACTCCTCTCGTGCGTCCCTTCTTCCCTCCTCTCCTCGTCCCGCGCCAGTGACCGAGCTCCGCCCCGAGTGGTCCTCTCCCGCCCGCCCGCCGTCACCGACCGCCGGGCCCCATCTCCCGAGCTCCCCGTCCCAAACTCCCTCGCGCCGCGCAGACCGCAGGCGCAGCGACCAGCAACCGCTCCCCTACTCCTAGCTTCGTTCCCAGGCCCAGCAGCTGGCTAAACTGGCGGCTCGGATTGGAGCGGGCGGGACGGCGATGGCGTGTCGCCGCGGCCGCGTGGAGCTGCAGCGGATCGAGGACTGGGTGAGCCGGCAGGTCCGCTTCTCCAAGCGCTGCTCGGGGCTCTTCAAGAAGGCCTTCGAGCTCTCACTCCTCTGCGACGCCGAGGTCGCGCTCCTCGTCTTCTCCCCCACCGGGAAGCTCTACGAGTACGCCTCCGCCGACAAGCACTACATCAGCCTGTCCGAGTTCACGGCGCTCATGGACACGGCGTCCGCCGCCTCGGCCATCGTTGAGGAGGACCTCGGGCACGCCTTTTCGGACCACGACGCCGGGGCGAGCTCACAGGTCATCTCCGCCATGGATGGCCAAGTCCACCTCGCAGGCCGGTGGCGAGCAGGTGCGGCATCTTTGGGTCAAGAGCGCAACAATGGTGCCGCTCTCTGTTCAGCCCAGCATATGTTCGATGAAATGTCAAACAGAAAATGACAGGGAAGATGTGAGGGTAAGGTTACCAAGTTCCAGATGCAAAGGTCTTCGTATCCTTGTAGGCAGGCAATCAAACACGATCTAAACTGAGGCCTCGTTTAGTTCCAGAATTCCCTCCCCAAGTTTCACTATGCAGAATTCCTATTCCCCGTCACATCAAAATGTCGGCAAATGCATGAAGTACTAAATGTAGATGAAATTAAAAACTAATTGCACAGTTTTGTTGTACATTGCGAGACGAACATTTAGAGTCTAATTAATCAATATTTGGACAATTTTTTACACTACAAAACAAAAGCTGCTACAGTGTTCCGACAGGAACACTGTAGCAGCAGATCCCGAATCCGGCATCCGGAATCCGGATCTAAACAAGGCTGAGCTCGGTTCTACAGTACAAGGAGAATCAAACAGAGCTACTTGGTGAATTGGACCTGGCCGTGGCTGGCTTGAGCCTGGCTCACAGGCCTGGCTTCCCACAGCCCCAAAATCAAACGCACCCTATATAAAGCGCTGTGACTGTGGCCTACTCCGTACTTGAGCGAGGTTCTCGTTGTTTGCCTGCTCGGCGAGGCAAGGCCAGGCGAGGCCGGCGTGACAACCAAACGCCGGCCTGTTTGTATGACGCCCCCGCAGGCAGCTGCCTGCCAGGCAATGCATCCTGGCCACAGGCACAAGAAATCGGACACCTGCACTGGCGGAGGGTGAACTAAAACATAGGGGGGGCTAATTTGCCTAATCTAATTAATAGTTACACTGTTGCTACAGTGATGAGTGCTTTTGATTAAAAAAAGATGAACAGCTTCCCCTCCCCATCCCACTTCGTCTCCGATTCACATCTGCCTGGCTTCTTTATTTGCTTGCTGCTAGCTGAGCACTCATCTGGTGCACTCCATTGCCTTAATTATGTTTTGCATGCGCTGGTGCACTGCTGTGCTGCCGCACGATGTTTCTATCTGCTAGCCTGCCGCAAGGTTCCAGACCACGCTGATCCAAGCGAGCAGCCATTCATAGATGCGCCAAGCTTGTGTTCTTTGGATCTGCGGTTTTCTGGCGTTCTGGCAGAGAGGTGAATGTTCCAATTTTACAGCAACCAAGGGGGAGCAGGAGCCCAGTATCGCCTCCACTGTGCTTGCCTGCCTTCTGAGTTGCCTGGCAGTTAGGAGGCAAATTCTGAAGGACCCGGTCCTTCCTTGATCGTGGAGGACCTTACTCTTGAAACGACACGTGTACTCAACAATCTCAAAGCACATGCATCCCCTTGCTCCTTCCGATCTATTCCCTTTTCTCATCTGACGACACGTTACTCCCACGTTAAGTCTTTGTCCTTCCATCGGAAGCCACCGTACAGAAGCCAGCAGCTACGCGCACCTGAGTTCGAGAGTACGCGCGTCGCTGTCGCTCCTTGTGTAGGAGTAAAAAGCCATCCACATGGCGATGGAGCAAGCGTCGGGCACATGTTAGGCATAGCTGCCATGATTTCTCTGCTGGAGCGCCGATGGGCAGCGACCGGATCAGCAAGCGGAGCGCCCGCGACGGCTTCCGGACGGCGGCGGGCGCGCGCTTCTGCGAAGCCTGCGACGACGGCTGCCGGAGCGTGATCTCCGGGCGCGGCGTGGCCGGCGGCGGTGTGGGCGCGTCCGCCCCCGCCCTGCCCGGCGTGTGGGGCGACGCCGGGATGGCGCACTGCGGGGTGAACGGGGAGGCCGACATCGGTAGACGGCATCAGGTGCAACCTGAGCCGACGGCTGGCTTGACATTGCAGAGTACTCCTATGTACTATGCTATCCTCGTGGAAAATGCTGTGTCAAAGCCTAATCATACGGAACATACGACACCTGTGGATTCCTTGATTTGTAAATGGTGACCTGTTTGTTCATGGCAGCCCACTTGCAGGTTGCAATTGCAATACATAAATCACCGGAAAATAAAATGGCAAAAGCACGGATTGTTTCCAGAGCTTAAGTACTCTCATCACAAGCTCTATATTGTTTCCACAGCTTAAGTACTCTCATCAACCAAACAAGGTCTACACCTGCAGCGTCAAGAGTCCACGATTAGCTGAATTCAGGGATGAAGCTACATTTCAACACACTCGCTTATAACGCAGGCAAGCTTTGGTTTGTTATTTGCTCCAGTTGCAACATTTTCAATCTTCCTCACGACGAGCAAACCATCTCCAAGCACTCTCTGAAATCTGAATTGAATAAACCTGAAGGAAAAGGCGTTGCCAACTGAGTTTTGCTTACAGTAGGGCAGTAATACTTCAAAAGCAATCAGTTATTTTGCATGTTTGGATCATTGACAGATGCCTGAAATCTCTGAATATTTGTTTCTATTTGATTATTAAGAAGCCTATTATTTTCCACCAGGAGATGCTGCACTGGACGATCTATCTCACATGATGGAAAATACAACATTGTCATATCATATTACAAACAAGCATTGGTTAAATCTTGCCGAAGTTTAGGACATGAATCTATTATAGTGCACTACTTGAATCTCAGATGGTACTTGAATTTGTTATAGTGCACTACTGAAAACTACAAGGATCTCAAGTGTAATTTATATGACTAACAAAATCAACTGATTTACACTATCTCTCGTTAGCCAAGGACGAAACAGTACGCTACATGTTTGTATGTAGTTCCAAATACTAGCAAGTAGAAGGCTGTGTAATCCCAAATTTGTTCTAACAAGTTCCACATACCCAAAGCTATTCTTATTCATGTTCTTGAAAAGTAAACATCCAAAGTGTCAACGTTTTTATCCCACACTAGAAACTGTGATAATATATACAATTATAGGTTTCATCAGTCACAGCTCTAGAGGCCATTGTTATTGCTGAACACACTCCATGAATGGTGTAAAGTCCATTGTCGAACAGTTGGTTGGCACAGTGCCAACCACGATGTGTTTGGGCGTGGCCGTAGTCTGTGCTGGTGTCACAATGTCGGGTCCCAATGTCGAACACTTGATGTGCGTGGCCGTGTTATGCTTAACGTAACTGCACGCCAAGGCATAATGTGGAGCTGAGGTACGGTTGGCCAAATTTGAGGGAATCACAGCTCGAGTAGCGGGTCGCCTCCGCAGCGAAGCCATAGAGCTCCACCACGTCCGAGCCTGCCTTGCAACGGCTCCGCCCCGACACGGACCTGCTGTTGTTGCTTCACGGACCTGGGGCAGTTCCATTGAACACGGCCGAGCTCGCCCGCGCGCCTTCCGCGGTTGCCTGTGAAGAGCTCGCCTACCGCCGGTGTGGCGCCCATGGGAACCGGGCCCGAGCTCGCAGGTTCGCGGCACACGGCGCGCACGAGCCATCGCGCGCTTCAGGCCGCTGCTGCCGCAGCCCGCAGCCACGTGCGCATCAGAGCACATCTGCTGGTGCAGCCTCGGCCGCGCGCGTGCTCCGGCGAGTGGGCCCATTCTGGCGCCACCGCTTTTCCCGCAACCGTGTGCTGGCCGGATGTGGATCGAGGCATTGGTGTCACCGTGTCGCGGTGGGGACACCTTCGACTCGCGCGGCTCCTGCTGCTGGACGAGATCTGAACGGAGGTAACGGCGTCGTTAACAGGGACAGGAGTATGCGGTTGAAGGTTGCGTTGAGATTGTTATGCGGGACACGTGTCAAGCAACGAATGAAGGTCTTTTAGATAGGGGAAAGATCAGGTCTGTCAGAATTTGCTTCCGGCAGTCACCATCCAAACAGCTGGCTTGCCGCTCTACAAGTACAGTACTCCGTATCTATCAGGACGAGACAAACTGGCCTTTTAATTACCGCGCTCTACTTAGGAGTACATGCTGTGATAAACGGAGCAAAGCTGGTTTCAGTCGCTGTGTTGGGCTTTTTGGCTGTTTGCTCTTAACTAGTACTGTACGAGCTTTGGGAGTACATGTACATGCATGGGAGTAGTATGGCCGTATCCCGTATGGGTTGGGGGAGGCGGAGAGGGGAGGGACCGGCCTGCGCCTCCCAAAGCTTCTGTTCTGGCCGGACTTTGCTGCAGCGAGCAGGGGTCGCGTCTTTCGGTGTCCTCTCCTCTCCTCTCTGCGCGACAGAAGACAACACATGTTCTGTTTCAGTAGCAAGGCTTGTCTATTGGTACTAGGGGAGGGGCGTGCGCCTTCACGCGCATCTGCATTTAGAATCCTAGAGATTGAATTGACTGAGGATTTGGCAGGAATGATGTATGAAGATTCAGTTTCAGGTGGACAGATATATGATACTTTAATATTACATAAGTTTTACGGCTGCAATAGCATCGTGATTTTACACAGCATGATATCCGATAAGAAACAATTAGTAAGAACAACACTTCACTAACTAAAACTACCAGTGTTGGTCCAAATGCAGTGCTTATAGCACATTGTTCTCAAGAGATGAAAATT
This sequence comes from Saccharum hybrid cultivar R570, assembly GCA_038087645.1. NCBI lineage: Eukaryota > Viridiplantae > Streptophyta > Magnoliopsida > Poales > Poaceae > Saccharum > Saccharum hybrid cultivar. Next base: position 24,272,196 of record JAQSUU010000402.1, on the reverse strand, counting down.
GCAGTAGCAGAATGACATTCTGAGAGAAAATGCATTACTGACCCAACATGGGTTCCGTCAACTCTTTTCACTCTGATGGCCATCTCCTATTCTGAATCCTTGGTGATCGTTCCTTTAGAACCATTGCTACACTCAATCAACAGCAAGAAAGCAGGGGCAAGCCCTTCTGATCTTATCATAAAAAATAATGAATGATGAAAACTTCGTAAGTATGAACCTATAAAGGGAACATGCGATGCAGGAAAGATCACATACTGAAACAGGCGTCTTCTTAAAAAGCTGCACAAAGCATCACGAAACCAAACTGTGGACAAACATGATCTTTACTACAGCAGAAAAATACATAGTTAGTACACAAGATGCTCAGCACAAGCATTCAGATAGGTTGCTGGTCCTGAGCTACGTAGATAAGTAGTATCTAATTAGGGGCATTCAAAGTTGTGGTGATAAACACACAAAAAATGCAGGTGAGAATTATTGTGCACAGTTGTTAATCATGTGGAAGCTCTTTTCTGAGGGTCCATTGTTATACACAGGCTGTACATACCATGAGATAGTTACTTCCTGATCTACGAGGCTTATTACCTGCCCAAATCAGTTTTTTCAAGGAAATCATAAGCGTTGAAAGTGGTAATACTTTCATATGCGTGCGCTAACTATTGTACGTAGCACTTAACCTCAAGGGAAATAAGAAGACACAGATGCCAACTGAAAAAAAGCATAACAAATACCCCTATTTCTGTCATAAGGCAGATACAATATAAGTGCATTATCTTATATACTGAATCAGATAGAAAAGGAACACTATGCTTTCTATAGTTTAAAAAAACTGTGATGAAGAAAAATTGTTGGAATTTTATGGTTTTAACATGATCATTAATCCACATGCAGAGGAAGCATGCCAAGCCAGTTCTAATCAAGTTCTCGATGTGGTAACTATAGTTTTTTTAAACTGACAGACCACCCAAGATTAACTGACAGACAACTCAAGAACTCATTAACTTGCACTAACTCATTAACTTGCACTGTATTGGTTTTAAAAAAACCCACACAGTTGACATTCACTCGTTCAAGAGATGAATTAAGATGAAGATTGCCTTTTTCTTATGTAGCATATTTTCTAAGAATTTACGCTCCCAAAACATGCCCAATTCAATTTTAGTTTGCAAACATCATGTGAGGCAAAAGGAAAGATAGAGATCCATCCTCCAACGGTGGCTGTTACATGTCAATATCAATTATCAATTATTTAGAGACAGGTCATTTATCATATACCGACTCATGGTCAACAAAAATATAAAAGGACATAGTGATGGCAGGGAAAACAGGCAACGATATCAATAAAGTAATTATGTAAGTAAGCAAATAAGTTCAACTTAGGGAACGTATACTCATTTATACTCTACATCATTTTTGGATACGAAGCAGAAATAGTGATCAGAATCGTGAGGTATGCAAGCAAATAAAAGACCTCCAATTTTATAACCAAAGACACATATACTGAAGAAATTTATAAAAAACAGTAAAGAAAATTAACCTTTGGACAGCCCGTTACCGGGCGACATCTGCTATCAGCTGAAGAAAGCCTCAAGCGGTGTGCAACCTCCAATTTGGCAACCTTCATACATAAGACACACGCATGGGAGAAGTTAGTTGCCAAAAAAAGGAGTTCTTCCATAATTTCATAAAATCTACGTAGACAAGCCTGGAGCAGTAGAGATTAGAGAAGAATGACAGATAAACTATTACACCTGTAAGTGATGTGAAAATAAACAAACACATTTGTAACATAAGTAAGGATAAAACTGAGAAATGAAACTCTCATGGTACTGGTGTGCATGGCCACTGCATTGGGTTGCCTCTTTTTCAGCTGACAACAACAAACAAGGTATATGTAGGGTTAGTAAGATATCTGCATTGACTTTGTTCTAAATGAACACACAGTGACAAAAGCGAAATTCATTGATGCAGTTTTTGCCATGAGATCACCTGTGCCTGGTTGACGTTGATGTTCTCTGTAAAAACAGAAACAAGCATACCTCAGCATCACTACAGCAGCTACGACTTCCGAAATTTAACAGTGCTAAAGGGAGTGAGCTACGTATGGCAGTCTGCAGTTTTTCTCTTCAATTCAATGAGCCCACCCCTAACTGAAATGAAATGAGAACTCATCGCAACAACTTGGTGTGAAGCAATGTACTGTTAACTTGGTAGAAAAATTAACAGTAATTAACACAACCATATCAAACTGAAACAAAGGGATTTCTGGCCTAGAGTATTTTTAGTTTAAGAATATGAAAATCATATAATATTGACAAAATGAAATATGGTTTGACTTCACACCAAAACACATGCAGGCATACAGGTTACTGATAGGCTTTCAGAAACATCCTGAGTAAACCACTGGAGTACATAGTCAGACTGACAGTTGTGTATTTAGCATACACCATATATGATGGTTTGAAAGGATCACTAAAATCATGAATGGCCAGTTTTAGATCAGATTTCTTTAAGTAATATAGGACCTTAACTTGCCCAATGGGGGGCTCTCTTGCAACAGTCTGATAGTGCGTTTCAAAGATTATATCATACCCAGTAGATGCAAGTTTCAGAAGAAGAATACCCTAGGCGGTGAAAGATAAATAATTAACTCTAATGCGACAGAAAAAGCCACGCAAGTTCTGCAGTGACAGCTAGCTATACAGATATCAAAGGGGGAGGGGGGAGGGATAAAACAGACCTTAGAGAGTAGAACAACCACTGTTTTAACAAACAGGGATACTTGCTTGTTCATGAGAGAAAAATAAACATGTTCTGTGCCATCTACAAATATGCAACAAGAGAGAATAGTAAATCCAAGTCCAATTGGTACAAACTAAATAGTTGAGAAAATAACATGTTTATATTTGCACAGAATTGTATGTATGCAAAAACAAAAAACATTCGAATATGCCATCTACAAATCTGCAACAAGAGAGAAACTAATGATTCCGATTCGAACTGGTACAAATTAAATATTTGGGTGAACATTTTTTTGTCTCTGAATAGAGTTGTATCTATGGGAAAAAACATTCAAATATGTCGCATCAACCGTGGAAATTTGGAACTGAATGAAAGCGTGTGACAACGAAGCGAGAGTTGGATGCAGGTACCTATATGATGAAAGCAATACTTGGTGAAGGCATGTTGCCACAAAGTACATTGTAGAACAAAAATCAAAATACACAACACTGCCTAACTCTTAGCGTACAGGGCTACGCACCATCGTAGTGACTGGATAAAAAATGTGCAAACATTAGTAATTTGACGTGCAACCTAAGGCAAGGTTAAATCTAGTAAATTAAGAAATGTAGATTAATCTAGGAAGTTTGTACAGTTATTATCCACAGCACGAGCTGTATTTCGTTGGGGGTCGAGCAATTTGAGTATAGTTTTAGTAAAAAGGGTACCAAGGAAATAGCACTTTGCATTTACCTCCTTGATGTACATCTCGACCAAATTGGTCAGGTCAGTCGACTGTTTGTAGTAACCGCACATGGTTCCCTTCAGGGTCCTATCGTTCAGGAAGTTCATTGGGTGAATCTTGAATTCGTCATCTTCCCCAAATTGGGTAACAATATAGATCACAGGAGAATAGATGGCGTAAAAGGTGCATTCCTGCATACTCTAGCCTGAGAGCTGAGACGTCTAAACATCACATATTTTACATAAAACCAAACAAATATTAGAAGGCCTAAAATAGATGTCACAGGTACAACGCCAAGGGCTGTATCTCTAGGCTTAGACAACTGAGTATAGCACAATACTTACAGATTAAGTCCAACACAGGGGACAGATGGCTAGAGAAACTGATAACTACTGCTAGGACAATGCAAGAACTACATAATGTACACCAAATGCAAATAGATAGGAGAGCCTTTTTAAATCTATAATCATTATTAATAGCTTGCATCATGCACTTGGTACATACTACAGTGGAAGAACCATTGCAAGAAAGAAAGAAGAGGCTACTCCTGAACTTATTCGGAAGTCCATAGCTGCAAGCAGTTTGGTTGTGCCTTGGTTGACTAAAGCGAATGCTATTTATTGAAGGAAACCTATGCATATCTTAAAAATCTAGGTTTGAGATAATTACAGCATTGAGGCATCTTCTCTTCATAAATAGATAGGAAGCAATTCATTGGGGCAGAGAGGCATGTTCTCAATGTAAAACAACTTAGCGGAAAAAGGAGAACAGGGAATGCATTAGGTGATTACCTAGTGAAATGTTCTGAACTCCTAATGGAGAATTATAATTCTGTAGCTAGATGACTAAAAAGGAAGCATAACCTTTTTAGTAATCATAGGGGAAAAATTACTTATATATTAGAAGGATGGTTTTGTCATGCTTCTTTTCAGATATAGCAGGAGGAAAAGATATCCGCTGCCGTCATTGAGCCAACATTGCAAACAAATATAAGGCAGCATTGTACAGGAAGGAACTGCAAGGACCAAATTTACACATGTATGGATACAGGCAATACATCGAGCACCTTCCATGCGCTGAGGTCGTCCTTCCCAGCAGTTGCTCAGGTTGAGGAAAAAAGGAACGTGCCTGCGATTGAGCGGGCCATAGGGAGGTCAGATAGGGAGAAGTAAGAAGAGAGGGGAGGAATCGAACCGAGCTGAGCCGCTGGTGCCGGCGGCAGCGAGGAAGAGGCCACGCACAGCCACGCCAAGGGTGGGTGGCTCGCGACGCAGGCAGGGCCGTCGCTAGGGTTTCGTCGAGGACATGCGGGCCGGCCGGAGGAAGCGACGACGACGGGGGTAGGCGCGTCGGCGGCCACCGCTGGGGCCCGGTGACGCCGCTTCATGGCTGAGGACGGCCACCGGCGGGCCTAGGAGGAGGAGAGCGGCGACGGCGGCATGGGGAGAGGCGAGCGGAGCGCAGGTGAGGAGCATCGGGATGAGTCGGTCTTTTTTATTTTTTCGCTGGGAAGCCACGTATATATATTCAGTGGGCTGGGTCCCGGAGCAGAAGCTGCAAAACACCGATAGAAGCAAAGAGGAAGGTGCTGGAAGCAGAGAAGGAGCGGCAGAAGCTGCTTCCGCCCAAATCCGGTGCAGGCAATCGTGGACACACGACGTAAGATCCGACGTCTGTGCGAATTTGGGGTGACGTGGCTGGGCTGGCCTTTTGAGGAGCTGTCCAGGTTTAAGGGGTTTAAATTACGTCCTTCCCAGCAGTTGCTCAGGTTGAGGAAAAAAGGAACGTGCCTGCGATTGAGCGGGCCATAGGGAGGTCAGATAGGGAGAAGTAAGAAGAGAGGGGAGGAATCGAACCGAGCTGAGCCGCTGGTGCCGGCGACAGCGAGGAAGAGGCCACGCACAGCCACGCCAAGGGTGGGTGGCTCGCGACGCAGGCAGGGCCGTCGCTAGGGTTTCGTCGAGGACATGCAGGCCGGCCGGAGGAAGCGACGACGACGGGGGTAGGCGCGTCGGCGGCCACCGCTGGGGCCCGGTGACGCCGCTTCATGGCTGAGGACGGCCACCGGCGGGCCTAGGAGGAGGAGAGCGGCGACGGCGGCATGGGGAGAGGCGAGCGGAGCACAGGTGAGGAGCATCGGGATGAGTCGGTCTTTTTTATTTTTTCGCTGGGAAGCCACGTATATATATTCAGTGGGCTGGGTCCCGGAGCAGAAGCTGCAAAACACCGATAGAAGCAAAGAGGAAGGTGCTGGAAGCAGAGAAGGAGCGGCAGAAGCTGCTTCCGCCCAAATCCGGTGCAGGCAATCGTGGACACACGACGTAAGATCCGACGTCTGTGCGAATTTGGGGTGACGTGGCTGGGCTGGCCTTTTGAGGAGCTGTCCAGGTTTAAGGGGTTTAAATTAAATTAAATTAAATTAAATTAAATTAAATTAGGGTGCTACATGCATTCCACTTCCACCGGTTGGTCAAGAAAACCCCTCTTCTCCTCTCTTGTTGACCCGGTGAGGACACTCATTTGCAGTATTAAACATAGATTAATTATAAAATTAATTGTATAGATTAAGACTAATTTGCAAGATGAATCTATTAAACCTAATTAGTCCATAATTTGACAATGTTGTGCTATAGTAAACATGTGTTAATCATAGATTAATTATGCTTAATATATTCATTTTGCTAATTAGCCTACTTCTATGCAATTAGTTTTATAATTAGCTCAAGCTTAGTCCTCCTAGTTAGCATCAGAACGTCCGATGATATCACACGGACTTGTGTCCGGATCTAGGGGCTAACTAGGAGAACTAAGGATGAGCTAATTATAAAACTAACTGCACAGGAGTAGACTAATTAGTGAGACCAATCTATTAAGCCTAATTAATCCATAATTAGCAAATGTTTATTGTAGCACCACATTATCAAATCATGGACTAATTAGACTTTATAGATTTGTCTCACAAATTAGCCTCTATCTGTATAATTAGCCTATGATTAATACTTCTAATTGGTATCAAAGATTCGATGTGACAGAGTTAAACTTTTGCCTGAGGGAAACAAATACAACCACTTTAGCCCCTAGATCCAAACACCCCTAGCCAACAGATTTGGCTACCTATTTCCCCCACTCGCCTCTCTCTCCCCTTCGCTTTTGTCATCCATAGGAACTCGACGGCGCAGCCACAGCGCAATGTTGACGATAATTAAACTCCAAATTTAACCATCAACTATTGCACAAATTGACATGAAATGGATAACAAAGTATAGTTGTAAGGTTTGATTCTAACAAGTTTCACAAGTTTTGGTGCTCTCACTTGTTTTACAGGATATTTAGATTTCCAACGAATAAAAGTGTCTCAAATGATGAATTGAAGTGCACCATTATGTAGATCTTGTCGCACTGATCGAAACAGATATATTGTTTGCTATATTTGGAGTGCGAAATAAAAAGATATCGAATCCACAGCGAAACCAACACAGGAAGACTTCAGAAGGTTCCAGAAGACACCACGATGTGGACCGACCCCACCGTAGTGGGTCGGCCAGCCCATGGGGGAGGCCGCCCGGCCCATCCCGGAGCCTGCTCGCCCTCCGCCGCCTCGTACTCCTTCCTACGATCTACTCCATGGATTTTAAGGTGGTTTTAAGTCGGTTCATTCAACGGTGGCCATGGGAGGTGATACGGATCGATGACGTGGTAGTTCCTTGACCTCTACTCCACCTCAGCCTATATAACACCCCTACCCCCCTTGGAGGCCATCTCTCATTCAGATCAAGGCAAAACACCAGAACAATTAGGGCTAGACTCTCCAATGTAGTAGATTAGTTCTAGTTGAGAGTTAGGGAGAGTCGAGCTACGCTCAGGTTCTAGAGAATTCTTCAGAGGTCTGGTATATCTTTGTATTTTACCTTTGCAAGACTTATGCTTTAATATATTTATCTTTTCTATTTACTTTATGCCTTCGTATGTATGGTTAGGATAGTTGTTACATCTTAGCATGGGATCTCCTCTCTCATCAGGTGCTCTAGTTATCGTACGTAGCTAGAGTAGTAATCGGTAGTATAGACGTGGTGTCTAGTCTATAGATTACCTGAGATTGCGCCCAAATCCACGGTTAGTTGTGGTAGCCCCAGGGGTGACAGCTCTGTTAGGCCTTTGTAATCCACCATGTTCGGTTTGGTGTTCATAGAGCTTTAGGTAGCCTTCCCCTGACTATGCTTTCTCACCCTCCTCGAGAGTCGAAAAGGTACTGCTGCTCTAAAGTGTTATTGTGTGATCGCTATATCTATCTATGCTTCAGTTATCATCTAGTTTAGACTAGAATAGAACGAAAGTAATAGAGAAGTATTTAGAAACATTGAACTCTCCCGTTGTCCTCTCGATAGTGCTAAACTGCTCTTTTATTATGTAATTCTTCTATGTATGTATCATTATTCATAACTCCTACCATTTATCACTTAACACCACTTTAGTCTAGTTAGTATATTAAGTTAGTAGATGCATGATGGTAAATTATTAGTTTCTTTAACCATTGCTTCCCTGCGGAAAAATACGATACTTTGGAGTACTCCCGGGTAAAAGCTACACGGTATCCATGTACTTGCGGAACTTTCTGTGTGCATTAATAAATACCAACATGCAACCCTACCAGCGCGGTATCCCTGCCTTCCTCCCGATGGCCACGCCCCGTCTGCCAACCAGGGCAGCGCCCCGCACTTCCTCTAGATGGCCGCAAACCCCGACGAGACCTCCAAGCATGTGCTTCCTCCTAATGGCCACGGACCTCTGGGCACGGGTGCTAGTGGACCCTGACAGGACATAGCGACCCTTGAGGCACGGGCACCGGCGTACCCCGACGAGTAGCACCCGGGTGAAGAAAGACCACGACGGGCATCGATGGACCTCTCTATAGAGAACAAGACTGAAGAGTAGATAACATGTGGACCTACATGTGAAAGTCATAGTTTGGTTTTGGTGAATTAATGAAACCCTAAGTGCTAACCTAGTTTATCAAGTGATAATGAGATAGGTAGCACAACTCCAAGTAGTGAAGCATGTGGTGATGATCATGATGGTGGTGAACTCAAGTGATCAAGTGCCCAGACTTGAAGAAAAAGCAAGAGAACAAAATGGGCTCAAGACAAAGGTATAAGTGATAGGAGCTCTTTTGTTTTGGTGATCAAGATACTTAGCAAGTGTGGTTGCATTTAGGATTGATAGCTGTATTATTAAGAGGGGTGAAACTCGAATTGAAATGCGGTTGTCAAAGTGCCACTAGATACTCTAACTCATTGCATATACATTAGGATCTAGTGAAGAGCTAACGCCTTGAAAATGTTTGCGAAAATATGCTAACAGACATGCACAAGGTGATATACATGGTGGTTGGCACATTTGAGCAAGGGTGGAGAAGATTGGAGAAGTTGCAGTAGTGTTTCTCGCTGAGAAACACTGACCGGACGCTCAGGTCGAGAGGACCGAACGCTGGCTGAGCTTCCGGTCAGTGGTGGCGTGTCGTGCGTGGCTAGTTGTGGCGCACCAGTGCATCAGGTGCACATCTGGGTGCCACCGGACACTGGCCACCGGACGCGTGATGTCAGCATGGCGCGGAGGCAAGTAGCACAGTGGTGTACTAGCTAGACGCTGGCTGCGTCCGACCAGCACCCACCGGACGTGTTCGATCAGGGTTTTTGCTCTCTGGTACCTCTCTGTTATCAACCAGACACTGAAGGTCTGGCATCTGGTGCTAACCAGCAGCGCGTCCAGTGCATCATGATCATGCGATGAGTTGTTTCATGTGACCGTTGAGATCTAACGTGTGAGATTCAAAGCAGGACTCGTGGCCTCCATTGATGGTTTTGGCTGGGAGCGACCGAACGTTGGGGCTGCGTCCGGTGGGCTAGACCTGCACGTGCGGTGTCCTCGAGTTGGGCTGCAGTGAGAACCTAACGCCTCTATTTCATGGGGGCTCCTATTTAAGCCCCATGGCAGGCTCTAGTTCACTCTCTTGGCCATTTACATTAACATATCAACCTTCTGAGCTTAGCCAAAGCCCTCCTACTCATCTCCATCATTGATTCATCATCTTTGTGAGATTGGGAGAGAATTCAAGTGCATTGCTTGAGTGTTCGCATCTAGAGGCAATTGGTGATCGTGTTTCACTGTGGGATTTGTTTATTACTCTTGGTGGTTGCCGCCACCTAGACGGCAAGAAGCAGCGATGATTGTTGAGCGGAGGAAGGTGATTATCTCTGGCTCTGATCGTGGTGACTCTGAGGGGTTTTTGACCTTCCTCGGCGGAGAGCCAAAATATACTCTAGTGGATTGGTCGTGGCTTGTGTGATCCTCATCTTATGGTGGTTGTGTGGCACCCTATTAAGGGTTTTGCGTGTGATGCCAATTAGCGCATGAACTTCCAAGTGAGTGTATCGCCACAACGAGGACTAGCTTGTCGGCAAGCAAGTGAACCTCGGTAAAAAAGTCATTGTGTCATCTTTAATTTCGAGGATTGATTGGTCTTCATTGGTATTCATTCTATTGTGATTGATTGGTTCATTGATCATTGGCTAAACCTCTACTATTTGGTATAATCATTCATCCTCTCTTGCATTACCTTGAGTTGTAGTTGATTCTATAGTTTGTGTAGCTCTCTTGGCTTGTGTAGTATATCACCTAGGAGTTATTAGTGACATAGCTTTGTGTGCTACCCTAGAGACTAGAAACTAGAATCAGGTAGGAGGCTTGCAACTCTCTAGTAGAGCTAGTGCCAAACTCACTTCGCCATCTTAAGTACTAATGATTTGCTCTTAAGTGTTGTTGTAGAAAATTTTAAAAAGGCTATTCACCTCCCTCTAGCCATTTGGACCTTACAAGTGATATCAGAGTTGTGGTCACCGTGATTTGAGGCTTAACAACCTATGGTGTGAAAATGGCTCAAATCAACAACACCAAGAAGACACCCTAGTTTGATGGCACCAACTACCCATATTAGAAGGCTAAGATGACCACCTTTATCAAGTCAATCAATAGAAAGGTGTGGAAGGTAGTGGAGACAAAATTTGAGGTCGCCAATCCAGAGAATCCCACCGCCATCGAAGAAATTCACCTCCAAAACAATGACATTGGTCTTAGTGCTATCCATGAGGCTCTTGACGAGAAGACATTCCAACAAATCAAGAGGATTGAGATAGCTCATGAAGCTTGGAAGAAGTTGGAAGAGTCATTTGAGGGCACCAAGTCAATCAAGGATGTAAAGGCATACGTCCTCAAGGAGAAGTTTGCTAGCTTCAAGATGAAGGAAGATGAGAGTGTACCGGTGAAAGGTCCTAATTAGCTAGAGGGGGGTGAATAGCCTAATTTAAAATCTACAAATTCACTTAGGCAAACTTGTTAGACCAATATGAGGCGATAAAGCTTTTTGCACTAGCTTCTAATAAGTGTTGCAAGCCACCTATCCCAACAATTCTAGTTGCTATAATCACTAAGACAATCAATGGCTATGTCACTACGAGCTCTCAAAAACTAGCTACACTAAAGAGCTCAACTAGATGGAAAGCTACACTAGCAATGATAAGACAAGCTCTCAAAACTAATTACACTAAAGAGCTTGTTATAACTAGTTTGCGGGAATGTAAAAGAGAGGTATATGATCTTTATACCGCCGCGTCGAGGTAGTGAACCAATCAATAGATATCCAATTGAAGACCAATCACCGGGAGACAATCAATTCAATCACAAGATGAACACAAGAATTTTCTCCCGAGGTTCACGTGCTTGCCGGCACGCTAGTCCCCGTTGTGTCGACCAACACTACGTGGTTCGGTGGCTAATAGGGGATCCACACCCTAGCTGTAACGGAACCATCCAAATTATAAGAGCACAAGTACAAAAACAATCACCGAAGTGATCAAATTCTCGCACTTGAGCCCATATAACTCCGGTAGTCCAACGAAATCACGAGGGATTTCAAACCAACCAACATACAAGCCAAGATCGTAGTGATTCAACATAACAAGTCACATGTTACAACCATTTCACAAGTAATTGAATATACATCGGAGTTCAACATAGTTATTACAACTTAAGTTCAAAAGTAGCGGAAGCAACGTAATTTGAAACTAACAACACCTTTATTTCAAATATATGCCAGTACTAAGGTCGACTTCCAACAAAAGCATTAGAGAGAAGATAACTCAGAAGGATCATGCCCGTGATCACACTCCGCCTCTACGGCAGGAGCCAACCAACTCTTGCAGTAGCCAAGATACATCACAACCTGCAACAAGTGGGGATAAAACCCTGAGTACGAGAAGGTACTCAGCTAGACTTACCCGTCACAAACCAGAAATAAAGTGACACCAAGGATCATGCAAGGCTGATATAAAGTAGGCTAGCTTGACAACATTTTACATAAAAGCTTATTATGGATAAGTAATCATTAATGCTTAAGCATCAAGTTAATTATCATTAACCTGCCATCTATATTAGAACCTGTACTAGAGCACTCACTTTATTAGGAGCAAACAATATTAACCATAGCAGGTATAATTTGAGGCAACCTTTCCATCATTATCCAATTAACCATCCGTTCAATTTAATGGAATCTACGTTGCCGCTGCTCAAGTCAAGTGCTCACTAACCGGGAGCGACGGCGATTCGAATCGAATTCCTATCCAGCTGGAGGGGTATTTCTAACACTCACCGTGCAGACCCCTGCCAGGGTCGCACAGGCCACCTTTTCATATGATTCAGGAATCACGGGTCCGAATGATGTCGCGACCCCAAGGGCGACACTCTGCCAGGTGATAGGGACTCTAACCCCCCCTTGGTCTCACGCCAATGTCCCCAAGCACATCCTTTCTCTCCTCCAAGAAGCAACCTACCATTCGATTCCCGGCCTGAACCATATTACTCGGCTTCGCGGTCGGAACGACTTATCCGGCTAACTAAGTGTTAGACTGCGTTCAACATGACTCAAGGACGTACAGCGAATCGGTCCTTAAACGACTCAGACGGGGATAGATCCACACCCAAGACCTCCATGCCTTGTTGCTTCACTATCGTCATCCCGCCCGGTCTCATTTCATTTTATTAACACATGGTTCCATTCCACGATAGCAAATATAGCCAACCGTGCCATATATGAATATCCCTATATCTCGCAGGTGACAGAAAATCACCTGACTTCTACCGCTTAAAGCAGGGCTAAGCATCTACTCGATCCTAGTCTATGTAGGATTCAGGGATTCATATATCTGGACAAGGAATGATATAATGCAGCAAGGGTTTCCAACCAACTCCTACCACTTAATGCAACAATACTTATAACATATATATATATTTAATTGCTTTGAAGATAGGAGGCTTATAATGCTCCAGGGCTTGCCTGGGATCCGACTCAAGTTAGAGTATGTCAGATAAAACCCGCTTGGCGAGCATCCTCCAATCTAGCACTTGTCCGATCCTTTTATCTTCGGGATGGATCCACCAACTCCATCTTCGGGTTTGGCTCCACATTAGGTCCTTCACGTGCTTCAACTAGCGTACCTAAATGAGGTGCAATAATGCATATGTATGAATGCATAGAAGTGCAATAAACAAAGTAATCATGCAAGCATACCAAAGTTCACATAAACACCTAGAGCTAATTAACTTAATCCTCATTAAGACATAACATAGAAGAGGGCAAGCACATCAATCAAGAAACAAGTCTCACAAGATCATAGGGTACCACCCAAGTATCATCAAAGATATGAGTCACCCTTCAATACCCAAGCATGACAAAGTTAATCAAAGTACTAGAACTAGAAATTGCTACCTTCTGGACATCAGACCAACAGCTGAGTAATTTAATCATAACTGGAGATCTACAACTCCAAATGACTTGCAAGAAGACATTATGAAAAGCTTATGAAATTATCTATATTTCATTTATAATCATCACAGCATGATTCCAAAGTTTAACATGTCGAATTTACATAAACACAGCAACTGATTTAACAAGATAGAGAGCAAGCAATTCTGTACCCCAACTTTAAACAGCTATAACTCCTAAACCACATAGCCAAATGCCACCAAATTTTAACAGCAGCTAGATACATAAATTATCTATAATTTTTGTATAAATAAGTTTCACAACAAAGCACATTATCATGAAGAACTTTGCTAAGTTCCCAGATCTGTCCAGAAACCTCATTTGCAAGAAATAATTATTAACTTATGTTGCAAACATATAATTAGACAAAACCAACTTTACCAACATGTCACACATGACTAATGAACACCAGAAAACATAGTGTCAATTCCTAAATAATTTCTTTTAATGCATTTTCTTAATTTATTTAGATAATTAGGTGGAATTATGAACACCTATCAAAGGTGCACAATAAATTCTACAAAAATTACATTGGCCTAAATATTCTCTTAAAAGCCTACTGTCCAAATTTCAATCCATTTGGGCAAGTATATCAACCTCTATGAAAAAGACAAATGGATATTACAATAAATCATGTGAGAGCAAGATACACTAATAACTCACTCATATAGCCACAAAAATTTATGAAATTATTACCACACATCAAACATGACATGAATGCATGCCACAAAATTTTCACTTTATTTGGAGTCCTACAACTGCAGTTATAAAAAAGACAAATGCACCTAGCATTCAAAACCTAGTTGCATAAATCTATTTTTACAGCTAAAACTTTAAACTAAAACATGCCATATTATAGATCTACCACATAGAAAATTTCACAAGGATTGCAAAAAGTCCTCATTTGCTATTTTAATAATTTCCTATGAATTACTATGAATTTCCAAAGTTCAGCAAAAATAATTACAAAGCAGTCCTCATGGCACTATTCATATGAGTCATAGGTTCTGCAGAAACCCCCCTGACTTTTCTCGAATTCAAGGTCGACGTCCCTGACGTGAATAACAGAGGGGGAGGTCGCCGGTGCTCGCCGTTGGCCGGCCGGGGGAGGTTCTCCGGCGTCGGCTAAGGGGCGAGGGAGCACCAGGGGGTCCGCGCGCTCGCGTGGAGCTGCCCAGCTCATCCGGAGGTGGGCCAGGTTGGCCTGACCGCACGCACGGTGTCCGCGGCGACCATGGCGCCGGTGGCCGCGCGCTACAGCGGCGAAGAGAGGCCGGGAAGGGGCGGGTAAGCTCCAGGGGCCTCGTACGCTTCCACGGAAAGCGGCAGCTGGGCTCGCAGTGGCCCGAGGTGGCTAGGCCACGATGACCGACGGCCCGTCGGTCGAAGCTGCACCGGCAACGGCACTCCGGCGGCCACGGAATGCGAAGAAAGGGTGGAGGAGGTGCAGTGAGGTGCGGCGGACATGCTGGAGTGGGTGGCTCAGTCGAAGGAGCGTTGGGGGAGCGGAACCACGCTGAGGCAGTGAGCTTAGCCGGCCTAGCCATGGCGCGACCGCGCTCTGCTCGCGTGCGCGGCGCTGGAAAGCGAGGAAGGGGAAAGGGAGGGCGAGGCAAGTGAGGGGAAAGCATCTGCCACTGCAGCGACGCGAGGGAGAAGGTAGAGGCACGCGGCGTGGAGGTGGCGCTGCTGCTGCCCTGCATGGTGGCCATGCGCCCCCTTCATCAAACAGCTGGTGGGTGACAGAGTGCCCAACTTCGGGTCACAAAAATGGCATCTTCCGAGCATATTCGGTCTTTGGTACCTTAAGAAAAGTTGTTGCCCACCTGATGATCTACAAAACTCATTAAGGTTGTTCAGCCATTCGGACAGTGGGTTAGCATTTAATTAGCTGCTAACATGACAGTGTCAGCGACTAAACAAGGACTAAGCTTGGCTCGGTTGAGGCTCTAATTTGCTGGTCAAAACATGTCAGATCAAATCCAACTTTCTATGAGCTCTTCTTCAAGACGTATACTTCAACTTTTATTTTTGGCTCAACTTAAGTTGCTTAGCAAAAACGCGAGAACGCGACGTGCCAACCGGTATTGGTGTTGGAATTCCCAGACTTGGGAAAAATTCTAAGTCTGAAACAAACTGCAGCAGATTCAAACTTTGAGCCATGGTTTGACTTATTTCCAAGATGAATTATGGTATGCTCCAAAAATAAAGTTTGTTGCCCTCAAACTAAACTACAACTCTTATTAAGGAATCATCAACTAGTTCGACCTGGTTAGGAAACTACGCAGCTCCAAAGTAGGGTAGGAGAAACTTGAAAACTGAATTCAGTTTCAAACCGACTGAAACTGCAATCTTCTCCCATCTCCATCTCCCAAACCGAGCAAGCAAAAGCTAAACAAATTCCACAGGGTTGTAGAGCTATATGAGGACTACAACTTTTCTTAAAGAATCTAGGTTTGGTTTGACTTGTTTTGAGATATATACTATCCTAAAGGAGGGTACATTAAAACTGAAATCAGCTCCAACACTTAGCCAAATTTTGCGAAGTCCAAAAACAGCAGCTGAATCAATCTTGTGAGCCCTATTTGACTAAGTTAGAGGCCAAACTAGCTGTTGACCATTAAACAAAGTTTGTTCTACACAAGGTTAACTACAACTTTTGTTTAAGGTCAAACCTCATAACTAGTACAGAATTTAAACTTCCACTTTGGTCAAAGTTGCAACTCGATAAAGCCTAAACTAGGGTTTTAGGCCAAATCGGAGCATTTTCTTGACATTTGCTCAACATGAACCCTTCATGACTTTTGTTGTAGAATTCATCTAGAGTCATTTGGGAAAGTTTGCATGGTTTGGTTGATGATCTATAGTTCCATTAACTTAATGGGGCAAATTCCAATAGGAATGGAACTTATCATTTCATGTGACTTTTTGATTCCAAACTTCATGAAACTTTTCCAGGGATCATTATAGATAGGTACTAAGGTGAGACATGTGAAGATATGGCAATAACACCATCCAAGCATATATCTTTGAAAATGGCCTATATGTAAAGCAATGGTACAGCATCCAACTTTAGGTTAGGCTCATCTCTATAGGTTGACCTTGATATCTTCATCTCCACTTGATCTATCATGTTTGGGCTTAAACCCACTACTTAATTGATGATAAACACCTGGGGTGTTACACTAGCTCTCTAAGAGCGCCACAAGAACCTACCGCTAGTGAGGTAACTCAATGACACACGCAATCCACTAATGCTACCTTGCGGCACTCTGCCGGGGAAGGTGCAAGTCCCTCACAAACACCGGAGGTGGCCAAGAACAATCACCAACTCTTGCCAATGCCTCCAAGCTGCTCCAAGCCGTCTAGGTGGTGGCAACCACCAAGAGAAACAAGAATCCCGTAGCAAATGAACACCCAAGTGCCACTATGATGCAAACTCACAATCTCATGCACTTGGATCACTCAATCTCACTTCGATTATGCAAAGCAAGCAAGGGAGATGAGTGGGAGGGGAGTTGCTTAGCTCAAAATGCTCACAAGTATGTCAAATGTCCAAGAGAGGGAGCCAAGAGCCGGCCACCAAGTATTTATAGACGTACCCCTTCGAAAAGAGCCGTTGGGCAAATTTCGTGGGCGACAGACGCGTCTGTCGCCATAGCGACAGACGCGCTGTCCAGCGTCTATTGCTCCTCGCGAGCACGACAGACGCGGCTTCGGCATCTGACGTCCTCACCGTTCACCACGTGTTCGACCGTTTAAAAACACCGCATTCGCGCCCTACGCGTCAGACGCGTCTGTCGCGACCGACAGATGCGGCCTCGCCACCGTCAGACACGTCCGACGCTCGGAGGCTGCGCGTCTGCTGCCGCGACGGACGCAGTCCAGTATGCACTAAAACGGCACCCAGCCGATAGACGCGTCCGGTGGTCGACCGACTGACGCGTCTGACGCTCGCTCAAAACAGCGCCAAAGTCGTCCACGCGACAGACGTGGGAATAGTGACTTTGCCAGCGTCTGTCGCGGCCTCATCACCGCATCTGACGCCCGAGCGCCAGAAACCCTAACTAGGGTATGGCGACAGACGCGCCGGGCAGCGTCTGACGCTCCCGTGGCCAGCGTCTGTCGCTCATATTGCATGTGATTTGTAACTTTTTCTTGCTCCACTTGTTTCACCCCTTTCACTTATGAGCTAGACTAAGTATGTGTATCACTTTAGCACATGTTTTAGCTCATGAAACACCGTGTGACATCACCTCCAAATCTCGACACCGGCATAAAGGAAAATAGGCATTTCATTTTCCCGAAAACGCCTGAATCCCAAACCCTCTCTACCGCTTAACCACCATCGCCATCGCAAAAGTGCTAACACCACCATGTGTAAACCGTCATGTGCTCGTGTGTTAGCATTTTCATAATCATTTTTCGAGGCGTTAAGTTAGCTCTCCACTAGATCTAAATGCATGCACATGTAAATCAACATCTAGTGGCACTTAGGTGATCAATAGCCCCAGAAATTCCCCTCTTAATAGTATGGCTTATCGATCCTAAATGTGATCACACCCTCTAGGTGTCTTGATCACCAAAATGCAAACCCTAGCATATACCTTTGCCCTGAGCTCCATAGGGTTGAACCATTTCTCCTGTCTTCTTCTCCAATTGTGGCATCATATGATCATGACCGTCATGTATCCTTGCCACCAACTTGGAGTGTACCAACCACCACTATCCATCACACTTAAGCATATGTGGTTAGTACTTAGGTTGTCATTAATTATCCAAAACCAAACTCAGGACTTTCAACCAAAGACGTTCCCTCGGTTGGAGAGTATTGTCAATGATCTAAAGGGGCTAGGTGAGAAGGTGGAAGACAAGGACTTCTCTCATCTAGCTCATCAATGGAGAATGAGCTATCGTGCAAGAAGAAAAAAGTCATCTGTTGGTATTTATTAACGCACACAGAAAATTCCACAAGCTTTTACCTAAGAGTATTCCAGAGTATCGTATTTATCTACAGGGAAATAATGGTTAAAGAAACTAATAATTCACCATCATGCATCTACTAACTTAGTATACCGACTAGACTAAAGTGGGGGTAAGTGATAAATGATAGGAGTTATGAATACACACATAGGAGAATTCTATGACAAATGAGTAGCATAGCTAGATTGAGAGGGCAACAGGTGAGTTCAAGGTTCCTGGATACTTCTCCATTACTTTAGTTCTATGATAACTGAAGCTTAGGTAGATATAGCGATCGCACAATAACACTTTGGGACATCAGAACACTAGCCATAGAAAGGGATGATAAAGGGGCTAGAAAGTTCTGACTACAGTCCTATAAACACCAACCTAAATATGGTGGACTATGTCGGCCGTCAGGGCTATCACCACATAGGGCTACCACAACTATTCGTGAGGTTGGGTGCAATCTCAGGTAACCTATAGTCTAGACTCCATGTCTACAGTACGTATTACTACTCTAGTCATGTGACAACTAGAGCACTTAATGAGAGTGGAGATTCCATGCTAAGGTATGATAACTATTCCAACCATAACATGAAAGGCATAAAAGTTAATTGAAAAGATAAATATATTAAAGCATAAGTCTTGCAGAGATAAGATACAAAGATATACCAGACCTCTAAAAAATTCTCCAGAACCTGAGCATAGCTCGACTCTCCCTAACTCTCAACTAGAACTAATCTACTACTTTAGAAAGTCTAGCCCTAATTCTCCTGGTTAAGAGTTTGATCCATTCATGGGACGCCTCTTAATCCATGCCCTAGCTCTAGGGGGTCTGGGGTTTCTTATATAGGGGCGCCTGGCCTCCATCCCACCTCCAGCAAGCAATGTGGTACTAAACTTTCCATCATATCTCATTAAAATGCACATAGGCCTTTATGGGCCAAATTCTGATTCGGGCCCAATTAATCCCGCAGCTCATGTTCTAGAGTCTTCCTTTACTTGTGAATTTTATATCTTTGCACTCCGGTCTCCAAGTATAGCAAGTAATATATCCGTTTCAATCATCGCAACGAGCTCTACGCAATGGTCCACTCCAATTCATCATTTGAGACACTTTTATTTGGTGAAAAATTAAATATTCCTGTAAGATAGTGGAAACACCAAAACTCGTGGAACTAGTCAGAATCAAACCCTACAACTATAGTTTGTGATCAATTTCATGTCATTTTACATGATAGTTGATGGTTAAATTTAGAGTTTAATGACTATCAACAAGTACCCCCACACTTGTCCTTTGCTCGTCCCGAGTAAAGTTTAAAGACTAAACAAGAGCATAACATGTTAAGATATATAGCTAACATAAAGGTGATTACAAAGCGTTTCTCATACAGGTGGGATATGTGGCATTGTCTAACATATATCCTTGGACAGTTGAAAAGTGGAATAGCTCTCGAAGCGAAGTCATCTTCCCAGATTCTCATCTAAGTAACTTGGAGTTTTTAATGTTTTCACAAAGAAATCAAAGATCACTTAATACCCTCAAATGGTACTCTCAAATCGCTCAATGGTGTATGATTCCTCACCAAGGCATAAATTAGCATTGCCTTCAATCCCTTCCTCCTTCTAGAAGGTTTATGTGGAGCTTAGGTAGGGAACAAACAGTATGTAGCATACTTACCTTGCAGATATTGTAAAGTCAAATCCCAGATCCAAGGAGGAAAATGTCATACTCTTAGATCAAGATGTACATGTGTGTAAAATATTTGGTGGCTAACCTAATTCTACTTTGCTCCTTGAGACATATCTTTCTTGTTGAAAGTTGAAAATATTTGCAAGAGCAGGGGCCATCTCTTTCTTTTTTTTCATGGCGGGCATCTTTGTACCTATTGTTTTCAATACTCCGGACATCTTTGTGTCCATTTTTTTCAACTTTTTTCTTCTTTTTTTTACTTTTTATTTTGCATAGCCCCATGTCTCTTTTCTGCAACTAAACTTTTTAAGAGAGATATTCACAAGAACTTGGAGCATTTAATTGGTGGAATCCTAACAAGCATATTTTTGTGTTCACCCCCAGTGTAGGAGTAAAACATTTTGAGGTGGATGGAAAATATATTTTTGCGTACTTTTAGTGTAGAAGTAGCACATATATGTGGCGTATACGTGATCTTGATCTTGGGAGCATGATAAATCTCTCAACAAGGGTCAACAAGACTTGACAAAACTCAACACAAAGCAAGCAGCATATGTGGATGGTTTGTATCCTAAAAGTATGTATATGGCTCTGGTAAGAATTTATCACCATTGAGGAGTATGTGACACTATGATTTTATAGTATTTTTTAAACCTTAACTAGAACCGGTAGGATTTCTAAGCCAGAACTATATCACACTCCACAACAACTTAGTCAATATGATTGTTCTATAAAGATATTTCCCCCCCAAGCATAGGTATATGCATATGGAACAATCTCTATGCAAGCTACTATCTCAAAAAATGTTATAGACATGTCACTTTTCAAAATTTTAATTTAAGTGTGGTCTTGGTTCATTTTAAAATTACATAAGAAGCATGTACCAAGAAGATGGGATGAAATGTCAAACCAGCATTTTGAAGTGAAACATTAGTAGTGGAAGCTAGCGACATCTTGTTCAGTGTGCATCTCTCTTGTAGATTCAGAACTTTCACTTGTAGGAATTGGGAGATTGATTCCCCCACACTTGCTCAAAGTGTGTTCTGCTTATAAAGACAAGGTAGAGATCAAGTGCATGTGCTCTGTTGGTGGAAAAACACCAACCAAACCAAAACTTTATTCATACTTCTCTAGCCTTAGGCACATTGAACATGGTAAGGATGATATTATGGACATTATTCATTCTTTCAACATGGGTGACAGGATCAAGAGAGTGGTGTTATGAACATACCTAAAGAACTAGACATGTTGAATTAGTTAGGTCGGATCAAGCAAAGATGTAACTCAAACATGTTTGTTTCTTCATTTATGTACATACCAAGATCAAGAGGAAAACAATGACCACTTACCTTAAGAAGTTACCTTTATCATTGGAGTGTGATGACACCAAGTGATGAAGGGTAGACGAATTTTGGTGGTCCTTTCCTTCCTTACATCTTGTGTTGTTCATACACTTCTTATCTCCTATGTTGCACTCCTTTCTCATTCTTTTGTCATGCCATCTTGTTGAATCTTGTCATTCTGTTTGGACCTTTCACTCCACTCATTGTTTCATTCCTGCAAGCATTAGTAGACAACACATACCCGAAGGAATGTACAAATAATAACAAGGGTAGTGTTGTTATCGAGCTAAAGGTCACTTTCTATGCTACAGAAAAGTTAGTTTAAATATTTTAATAATCATAGAATATTTATCCCATGTTAATAACTTGCCTTTATTGTTCACCGTTGCTTCTTCTCTTGAGGGTTGATTTTATTTTGTATCTTAAGTTTGATTTTCATGTGTGGAAGTTGTAAATACATTCAAACTTATAGAGAAAAAGTAATAGTGAGTTGAGGGATTGCAAACCAGTATGTCAAAGTGATAGGAGCTTGAGAGGAGGAAGAGCTTTGTCAGATCATCTTTAGAGGAGTCAGCATTCCTCCCCCACGGTTGAACCTTGCTGTCGCTCGACACTTAAAGTCAAGTGTGAATGTAGAATCATCCCTTAGAGTGTGTTGTAACTTTCATGTCCTCAAACATCGTTCATCTTTTATTCTTAAATCTTAACCTACAATGGTTAGTGACCAAGGATACTGAAGGAAACTTGTCCTAGGAACATGTTTTTTTAGGATGAGCCTTCATGTGCTTACTTTTTTCTTTTTCTTTTTTTTCTATTTTTGGACTTTCATGTGTCCATATTTTTTTCTTTTCATAACTTAAGACAAGATTATTTATGCAAAATTCAAAAAGTAGTATGGGAATGAAATATAAGATAAATACCGACTTACCTGTCGATGAGGGCTCAAGATTTTAGGTCCATTGAGCAATATCTCTCTTGCATTCCGCTTTTCTTTAGACTATCTGATCCAGGAGATGAGGATGCAGACAGTTGCATGATCTTCTTCCGTCAACATTTTTTGATTTTCGATGATTCTTGGTCGACGAATTGGTGTTTATTGAATATGCAAACTTAAATTCCTCCTTAGTAGTCTTTGTACTCCAACGGCGTGGTGAAGAGCTATTCTTTGTTTGTCAGTGATACACCAGTCGTCTTGATGGTCAAGGAAGGAACCTCATTGATATCTGCATGATAGCTTCATCTCCAATGGCTTAATGACATCATCTTGCAACAGTGGTTATTCATGGTCTCATGAGATATAGTCGATAGTCCACCATTGATGGATGTTTGATGACACAAGGATGCATGTCATGGTGTAATGGCATCTCGTCATCCTTGTCCTTGCTGCCGACGTACAAGATGGTGTCTTTGAAGGTGATGAAAACAGGTCTCAGATTGGCTAATATGAGGTGAGTTGCATCGTGCTTCTCATCAGCATCCTAGCTAGAGTTCTAGCAAAGACTCAATGCTAGGTTGTCTTCAACATTGCTCATGACCTGTTGCTTTGTTCATCCACTTCCTTGAATGGGTGCTTTTATTGTAGATCTTATTGAATGGCACTCATATTCTTCTTTTTTGTTCCATAACTGAAGTGGTGGTTTCGCAGGTTCATGCCAAACCATGAACAGACACAGCATAGATTCTTTTCTGCAAAATGTTAATGGACACACCCGAGAAAATACAATAAATTTGAAATACGAGTTGTTGTCCATAATTTGTGTGATTTTTCATCTATGCTAATGAAAAGATGGTTTTTGAATCACTTTAGCATACGTTTTGTTTATCATGTTTTGTAACAAATGTTAATGGCTGTCGCATCCTAGCATAGTTCAAGGCAAAAGTAACTTATAGCAAAAGATAGTGAATAAAATTTGATACTTACAGTTCTTCCATTCTTGATGAGTGGGCTTTGTCTTCTTTGCGGGAAGTTATTTGGAGTTCATCATATGCCTTGTTTCATCTCCAATGTGAGTTCATCTCGGAACTTTCCCAAATTGAATTTAAGAGTTTTCTGTAGGCGTTAGTCCAACAAAATAACTAGTATCTACTATAGCATATCCTTGGTTCAAAAATCAAACTAGACATCATGTCTAGTTTAATTTAGGAAAGCATCTTAACCTAAGTACCATGCTTAATTTAAAAAGCCTTTGGAAGGAAGAACAACACCTCTGGGTTCAAAAATCAAACTAAACACCACGTTTAATTTGATTTAAGAAAGGAAAAAGTCTACATAACCCCCTTAATTATTGAGGGTGGACTACTTCACCTCCTAAACTATAAAACCAAATTTTTTACCCCCTAAACTTTCCAAAACTGGTCAAATAACACCCTAAGCGATTTTAGACGGTGGTTTTGCTACAATGAAGATGGTATTGTCTTTTTCTTTTTTTTTGTATTTCCGCTGAGTCTTTAAAAAATTATAGTAAATCACAGAAAAATCATAAAATAGAAAATTCAATTTTGTTGGACTCAACATGAGTAGATCTACACAATGAACATAAAATATGGTATACTTTAGTATAAAATTTTTATTGTAGTTTTAGATCTATGCTTTTTTGTAATTAATTGGAATAATTCATAATTGCAACTTCTATGGTCTAATTGTGGTGAATTTTTATGGTGGACTAATTATTGTATGCTTGATCTATAGTAAAGATCATGTATAACTTAGTTATAGATAAAGCATAGATTTAACAAGCATAAACCTAAATAAATCTATAACTAACTTATACATAATCCAATGAGTATGAAATTTTTTCTACGGTTCTAGCATATAATAATTAGCGCACCATAAAAATTTCACCATAGTTGGACTATAGAAGCTGCAGCTATGATTTATTCTAATTAATTACAGAAAAACATAAATCTAAAGCTACATCAAAACTTTGTACTAAAGCGTATCATATTATATATTAGCTGTGTAGATCTACTCATGTGGAGTCCAACAAAATTAGATTTTTTATTTTATGATTTTTCTATGATTTACTATAGTTTTTCAAAGATTCAGCAAAAATAAATAAAAAAGAAAAAGATAAAACCACCGTTCAAAACCGCTTGGGGGGTTATTTGACCGGTTTTGGAAAGTTCAGGGTATAGAAAATCCGGTTTTATAGTTAGGGGGGGTTTGAAGTAGTCCACCCTCGATAGTTGAGGGGGTTATGTAGACTTTTTTCCTTTAAGAAAACAGTTTAAACTAAGCTCTATGCTTACTTTAAAAAGTGTATGAAGATACTACAAACCGAAGCATACTATAGCAAACAAAGGTAGCATGAAAGCATAAAAGAAATTTGCTCAAATAGAGATGAAAGAGCATAATCATGGTGATATTCTTTTTTATCATTATTTGCTCAAATAGAGATGAAAGAGCATAATCATGGTGATATTCTTTTTTATCATTATTAAAAGATGCAAGTGGTATGGATACATGCAAGGAATTAAACATGCTATGGATTTGATGTGAGAAAACTAAACAGAGAAGATGCAAGGAATATTCAAAGTAAACTTGCAGTGGAATGCAAAAATTAAAAAGATAACTACTCAATAAGTTTAAAGTCCATGAGCAAAGCCTTTCTCACATTTCTTGATCATACTTACCATGACTCACAATTTAGGATTTATGAGTGGTGCAGCATCTTTGTTCGTCACTTGAGATGTGATTTGAATTCTTGTGACGATGACCTTTTCTCCAATCTACACATGGTTAGAATAATATATATATTTATACAAACCTGTAAGATGACAGGGTTCCAGTGTTGATGAATCATGAATATTTAGGCATCCTGGGTTCTTCAATGTTTCTCTCATCTTTTCTTTTCTTGTGGAAACTTGCCAGAAGGTCGAAACGGCGACTATTGTCCTGTCTATTCCACAATTCAACAGAACAGGGGTAATTCTACTAAAGCTAGTGGTACACTAAATTAGCAGATATCAAGATCATTATCAAAATCTTTACGTCAATTGCTTCTCCGACAATAGCGTTGTTGATGTTTCGGATGGACACCAAGTAGTAAATTTGTATTTTCATGTCAGGGTCCGGATGGCTGTGCAAAGTGGACATTAGGGTTTATATTGGTTCGGGCGAAAGGGTCCCTACATCCAGTGGATGCTACTGCTGCTCATGTTGCCTTGCACCGAGGTGCTTATAGTAGGGGTTATAAGCCTTTCGAGAGAGAAAACGGATCCTAGGTCTCTGGTGAATGGATGTGTGGGAGTGAGTTGAGGGCTAGGAAACTCGATGTCTTGGCCTACCCTCTGATCGCTAATCCTCCTCCTTTCTTTTTTCCTAGGTGGGGTCCCCGCCTCCCCTTTTATAGTTTTCAAGGAGAGGGCTCGGGTTACAACGGTAACAAATGAAGAAAAGGGGAAAGAAGAAAGAGAAAAACAAAAAGAAAGGCATCGGGAGTCGCCGTCTTTGTCCTTATCCATCATGGGTGGTTGGCCCTGTGGGCTGTGGGCATCGTGGCCATCGAGTCATGGCCTCTCCATCTACTGGTGAGACATGTCATAGCCATGCCTGACCCTATAGGAGTTGGATCATCGAGGATGGGCGGGGCGTGTGCCTGGATTTACACAGAGAGGGGGTTAGGCAGCATAGTCACCGGTAACCCTGCCACTGTGGCAGCATGGTTGCCGGTCATGGAGGAATGACTGGGGTCACATCGTGTCACCCACCCTCCCACGTTCCCGTACACTATGTGTGTCTTGTTGATGGGAGTGGGCACGTGGTGGGCCCCGCGTGGCTCCCAACTGCACCCGAGACCACGGCGTGGCTGTCGGGCGAGGCGGATAGACATACCAGGGGTCGGGTGCTTTTGATGATGTCATAGAGGCTCGGGTGAGGCAGAGACGGCCCCGAGGGGCTGGCTTCACCCGAGACCTTGGCGTGGGCTTGGGCGAGGCGGAAACCGGCCCTAAGCCTCAGACAATTTAATGACTAATACGCTGTCAATCCCTTTAGTTGGGTATGGCTAATACTGATACCCGACAGTAGCCCCCGATCCTGTGGAGGAGTATGGCACTCCTTTAGAGGCTTAAGCGCTATTGTTTGGGTGATATAAGGTATGCTATTGGCTTAACTCGGGAGAAGTCGTCCGGTGGGTGCACGTGAGCACACCTGCCTGGTGTAGCCCCTGTTGGCATTTCTTAGCATCGCTACTAAGAGCAGGCACAAGACCCGTCCCCGTCAACGGCGCCAGAAATGCTTGTTGGCATTTCTTAGCGTCGCTACTAAGAGCAGGCACAAGACCTGTCCCTAGCAACGGCGCCAGAAATGCCGTGCTGGCATTCCCTAGCATCCCCACCAGGATTGGTGTATCCTAGCGACAATACTATGGAACGCCAGCCAATAGGTCTTTACATTTATAGACATTATCCGTAAGCGCATGGATCTATCGTTGTAGCATTTCACCCAGAAGTATTCAGGGTATCATTATTTACATTTTGCCAAAGAAGGCGGTGATAACAAATGGTCTGACATGTATATGAGCAAAGCAATTATGTATGCATAATATCCAGATGATCATAACAGGGGTAAGCATACAGGATATAGATAGTGGACACACACACAAATACACCTACACCTAGTCTAGTCAAGTGCTCCCAACTCTCAAGAATAAGAATAAAAGAATGTCCTAATGAGTAGTAGAGGGTTCTATATAGTTAGTATGCTATGAGCTAAGTTAACATATGTGATCACAAGGTAGTGCTAAGTATGTGTGTATTGGATCGGGAGACTACCAAGTATTGGTCTGTCAGCAACCCCGAATAGCATATTTATGAACTCCTACACCCTAGCCGAACGTGGGGGAATACAAGGGATGGACAGGGTTGTCACCACCTGCCCACCTACCCCTCGATCGTGGGCTAGGCATGCAAACACCTGCCACTATATACCTTGGCACCACGCCCGCATATATACTAACCACCCTAGTCCCCCTGGGTCCCCGACCCTACGGATCGACAGGTAAGAGACTAGGGTGCACCCAAAAGCATGATGAACCACCTCCCCACACACAAGTAGCTCTACTTATGACACATATGCGAGTGTAGCACCTAGGTTAGCTTAGCATATGAATGCCATGTAAACTATAGACTAATCTACACATCACAAATATACTAAGCAAACCATACATAACCATATATGAAATGTTCATAACATATGGACTATAGACTAGTTCATATGTGATGAACATATCATCATGACTATACTCTAGTTCATAGCAATAACTATATGAATATAAGAACAAGACGGTATGATAGAACATGATGATCATAAGGTAGAAATAATCCAACTTTATTCTCACCAATATTCCACCAAGGAGTCAAGCTCTCCTTGTAGCTTCTCTACTTCTCCTTCTACTTTCCTAAACTAGCCTAGCTAAGTGAGAGTGAGGTAGAGGGAGAGTGGGAGCTCCTTGAGCTTGAAGGAGTGAGGGAACATAGAGAGGTGTTGTGTAGAATGTGTAGTGAGTGTGTGTTATGGGGGGTGCCCTCTCTTCCTATTTATGCATTTCTGAATATTCTAGGGTACAAGTGGAAACAAGGCATTATCACATATATATGTGTGTAGTAATGTATATTTTCCTCCTTTCTGGTTGTATGTTGGCGGTAAATATCTGTCGATAACGACCGCCAACAGCCCCCGAGGCCTTGGAGGGGTGAGGCACCCCTTCAAGGGCTTAAAATTGAGTGGGCCCGGCTGAGGAAAACGAAGCGTCTCATTGGGTTGCGGTTAACGCGGCGTCTCGCGTCCCAGAACGTGGGGAGGTGGAGAGGCGCCTAGATTTTCACGTGCGTGGGGAGCTAGGCAATCGGCGCCCGTTTAGCTTTCTCGCACGGTTCTATAAATGTAGGTGCTGGCGGGGCATGGGGGCCCATCGGTTCTTCTTAGTTCCACTTAGCAGCCAGTGACTTCTTTGCTCCCTTCTCGCCACGGCATCCTCCTTCTGCTTTTGCGATGGAGCCAGGCAAACGCCCTGTCGGTGATGCGTCCGGAGATGGGCGGTCCACATGGCGCCACCTGATGGGGGTGGGGTCATCCTCCTATGGTAGATGCAGGAGGCACTTGCCTCTGGTCGTATCTTCGGAGCCAGCACAACCTCCGGACGCTGCGCCGATTGTGGCGGCGGAGACGAAGCTAGAGATACTTAGACATCCATCGTGGGGCGGCGATGGCCCAGATGGTGACGCAGGTGCGCTCGGGGCACATGCTCCACCACCTGGTGGGGCTCCCAGAGGGTCAAGAGCTGGCAGACCATGATGGGTCTCGAGAGGACTTCGACGAGGCAGTCGACGCCGTCATCGACCTGGTCCCCACCGAGGGGATCATAGAGGAGGCCACCGAGCACCTGGGACCTTGACTGGGCGGTCATCATTTTGCCATCATGTTTTCGCTCTCCTCTCTTGAGGCCACACTTGTATCTAGGCCCTCGAGCTATTTTGTCTCTTTTTAATGGACCTTGTTGTCTTTGTTCCCCTGTGTGTATGATGCCATCGGATCGCTTCTGTGGCACTCTGTGTGGGCCCTTCATGATCCCTTAGGCTCTTTGGCACCCTTGCAGGTACATTGTCATAGGATGCGAGCCCCTAAGCCCCTACGCATGGCAGCGGGTTATCCGGGAGGTCACTTGTTTACGTTGCGATATTCCCCCACGCGTCTTCACCGGAAGACGTAGGGGTTGGGTCGTGCCACGCTCTCGCCATTGGATGGGTCATGACGCTCAGCGAGTCATCAGTGGGCCTGCCCACCATCCGACTAGCCCTGTGGCCCAGCCATCTGTCCTCATGGAAGACGATGGATCTCCTTTTGCTCGAAAGTCGTCCTTCACCATCATCTACTCCTCGGTAGCTCTCAAGCATTCATGACCTATAAGCAGAGGGCGAGCCAAAGGCCTCCCCGTCGGGTGGGGGATAACGAGTTAGTTCATGGTATCACGGGGGCCAAAATGCCCCAAATTTGCTCGCAAAAAGCAAATATTCGCTACTTCTTTTGTTTCGTTTCGAGCGTAGTCGCGGGGTTTTTTTGTTAGAAATTCGTGAACTCCACTTCTCTTCTCGGTCGGGGTTCAGGAAGCTTGAGACTGCTTAGGTGACTTTGAACATGTAGGTGAGAAGGGTTGCCATAGCCACCGAGGCATAGGCTTACTGCAGTCCGACCCAGCACGTTTTTGGGTCAACCCTCAGGATCTCTCGGCCTTACCACCGTCGCAAGAGAGAGGTGGGAGACATTTTTTAAAGAGAAACATACATCCTTACTTCCTTCCTTGGCCGGGGTTTGAGACATTTGAGACACCTCGAGCGACCTCGAATGTATGGGTGAACAGGGTTGACATAGCCATGGCGGCATAGGCCTGCTGCTGTTTGGCTCGGCATGTGTTGGGTCGGCCCTTGGGATCTCTTGGCCTTACCACCGTCGCAAGGAGAGAAGAGAGGAACGTTTTCAAAGAGAAATGTATGTTCAAGTACTTTTGTTTTGGAAATCATGAATCTCACTTCCCTCCTCATCCGGGGTTGGGGACGCTTGAGACACCTCGGGCGACCTCAAATGTGTGGGTCAACAGGGTTGCCGTAGTCGCGGGGGTGTAGGCCTACCACCATTCGGCCCGGCATGTTTTTCGTTGGCCCACGAGATCCCTCGACCTTACCACCATCGTGAGGAGAGAGGAGAGAGATGTTTTTTAGAGAAACGTGAGCATTCGACTACCCTTCGAGTAACTTCCGACCCCTTGCTGTCGCTAGGGGTCGGTTCTCACTCAGGAGCCAAGCTAGCATCTTTGGTGAAAGCATTTCTCATATTTCAAAGGTTTTACGTTACACATGAATAGAAAATAGGATACATGAGTTAAAGGTAAAGACAACGTAGCTTGCCCAGTGTCCTGCGCGCGTGGATGAAGGCCTTGCCTTCATCCATCCCGTAGGTGGTGGGTCAGGAGACCTCGGTGGTGAAGTGAGGACTTCTTCATGGCATGGTCGGTCTGCAATAGTCCTTGCCTTCCCACTCGAGTTGTGGCGGCAACCCTCGCTGGGTTCCTGCTTGCGGCTAGTGCTGATCGCGGCCGGGGGGAACCAGGAATGAGACGTGGTGTGATGTGATCCCGTGAACTCCTTATCTCTGTAAGGTGTCACTTCATATGTCTGACCCCTGCCAACCTCGTGGCTCAGGCTAGGAAGGGGTCCTAGGTTAGTACACCATGCGGTTATCGCTGTGGCTTTAACAGAAGTCTAGACAAAAGAGACGGTGCGGCCGCTCGTAGCCCCCACTAGTATGGGCGGTGGGGTGCACTGCCAAGTGGCCCCGTGGCACTTGGGGGCTTACGGACAGTTATCGACCGCTAGCAATGCCCCGAGACTCACCGCGGAACCCTGTCAGGGCCTACCACAGGCGCTCCACCGCCTGCCTTGGGCTCACCGGCGGCCACCCTCTAGGAGAACCGTGGCCTTGGTGGCCTAGGGGAGATACCATGCCGGCTCTCACATGTGGGCCCTCTTGGCCCCTGTTACCGCTGAGGTGGGCGCCTAGTGCCCTGCACTATGGCCTCAGATAGAACGGTGTGCATTGTACCCCCTACCATCGAACTCTCACCCTCCTCCATCGTAGGGCAGGGAGGGCTTGGTCGCCCCCGTCGTTCCCATCCTGGCGGGCCTGAGGACGCTTTCTTCTAATGAGTCCTCGCATGAGACACCAATCGTTGGGGCGGGACGCTCGCGTCCTACCTTTGGGAGCCCACGCACGCACTGAGGGCCACGCTGGAGATGGCAGGGGTCGAGGGGTAGCTCATGGTCCGCTACGTGGTAGTCAGGGATGCGGCCCATGACACGATCGATCATCCCATCAGGCCTGCATGTGACGTACCCCTCGTGGGGGTGGTGGTACTCGTATCCCCCATGGGACACCCACGCGTGAGACGGTCATCGCGCTAAGGGCGATGGAGGCCTCGGGGCAGCTCGAGTTCGGCTGCCAGGATGTCACGGATGTAGCCCGTGACATGGTTAGCCATCCTAGCGGGTCCATTGTACGTGAGGCATGGGTGTCCGGGGTGGAGCGCCACTGCGGCGCCCCAAATCGGGCCTTCTGGGGGAAGCCCTCGGGCGAGGAATTGGCGCCCGAGCTCCCCGCTGTTGAGTCTAGAGGGACGACCACATCCCTTGTAACTCCTCACGGGGTGGTGCAGATACAGCCCCCCGGCGCCTAGATGACGGTGGCGAGACAAACATCGAGCTTCGATATCCGTGGGGCAGGCTCCACACCCGCGCCGGCGATGAAGTCCAGGCTCCCGAAGCGCACGTGCGTGTCAGGACCTCAGCTGATGCCATAGTTGGACATCGAGACCTGGTGAAGTGGATCGTGACACACAAAAGGCTCCTACCTGGCATGCCATCTGTCGGTGTTTTGGATGGACACCAACTAGTAAATTTGTATCTGTGCATTTAGGCCCGGATGGCTGTGCAAAGCGGACATAAGGGTTTACACTGGTTCGGGCAAAAGGGTCCCTACGTCCAGTGGATGCTACTGCTGCTCATGTTGCCTTTCACTAGGGTGTTTGTAGTAGGGGTTACAAGCCTTTTGAGAGAGGGAATGGATCCTAGGTCTCTGGTGAATGGGTGTGTGGGAGTGAGTTGAGGGCTAGGAGACTCGATGTCTTGGCCTGCCCTCTGATCGCTAATCCTCCACCTTTCTTTTTTCCTAGTTAGGGTCCCCGTCGCTCCTTTTATAGCTTTCAAGGAGGAGGCTCGGGTTACAATGGTAACGAATGAAGAAAAGGGGAAAAGAAGAAAGAGAAAAACAAAAAGGAAGGCCTCGGGAGTCACCGTCTTCGTCCTTATTTGTCATGGGTGATTGGCCCTGTGGGTTGTGGGCATCATGGCCATTGAGTTGTGGCCTCTTCATCCACTGGTGAGACATGCCATAGCCATGCCTGACCCTGTAGGAGTTGGATCATCGAGGATGGGTGGGGTGTGCGCCTAGATTTACACAGAGAGGGGGTTAGGCAGCACAATCACTGGTAACCCTGCCGTTGGGCAGCATGGTTGCTAGTCATGGAGGAATGATCAGAGACACATCATGTCACCCATACCTCCCACGTTCCCATACACTGTGTGTGTCTTGTTGATGGGAGTGGGCACGTGGTGGGCCCCGCGTGGCTCCCAACTACGCTCGAGACCGCGGCGTGGTCGGCGGGCGAGGCAGATAGACATAGAGGGGAGTCGGGTGCCTTTGATGACATCATAGAGGCTTAGGCGAGGCAGAGATGGCCCTCGAGGAGCTAGCTTCGCCCGAGACCTTGGTGTGGGCTCGGGTGAGGCAAAAACGGCCCTAAGCCTTGGGCGATTTAATGACTGATACGCTGTCAGTCCATTTGGTTAGGTATGGCTAATACTGATACCCGACAAGTGCCAAAAAGCTTGTTGGTATTCATTAACGCACATAGAAAATTCCGCAATCTCATGGATACCATTATAGCTTTTACCCGGGAGTATTCCAGAGTATCGTATTTATCTACAGGGAAGCAATGGTTAAAGAAACTGACAATTCACCATCATGCATCTACTAACATAGTATACCGACTAGACTAAAGTGGGGGTAAGTGATAAATGATAGGAGTTATGAATACACACATAGGAGAATTCCATGAGAAATGAGTAGCATAGCTAGATTGAGAGCACAACGGGTGAGTTCAAGGTTCCTGGATACTTCTCTATTACTTTAGTTCTATGATAACTGAAGCTTAGGTAGATATAGCGGTCGCACAATAACACTTTGGGACATCAGAACGCTAGCCACAAAAAGGGATGAGAAAGGGGCTAGGAAGTTCTGACTATAGTCCTACAAACACCAACCTAAACATGGTGGACTACGTTGGCCGTCAGGGCTGTCACCACACGGGGCTACCACAACTATCTGTGAGTTGGGTGCAATCTCAGGTAACCTATAGTCTAGACTCCATGTCTACACTACATATTGCTACTCTAGTCATGTGACAACTAGAGCACTCGATGAGAGTGGAGATTCCATGCTAAGGTATGATAACTATTCCAACCATAACATGAAAGGCATAAAAGTAAATTGAAAAGATAAATATATTAAAGCATAAGTCTTGCAGAGATAAGATACAAAGATATACCAGACCTCTGAAAAATTCTCCAGAACCTGAGTGTAGCTCGACTCTCCCTAACTCTCAACTAGAACTAATCTACTATATTAGAAAGTTTAGCCCTAATTCTCCTGGTTAAGAGTTTGATCTATTCATGGGACGCCTCTTAATCCATGCCCTAGCTCTAGGGGGTCTGGGGTTTCTTATATAGGGGCGCCTAGCCTCCATCCCACCTCCAGCAAGGGATGTGGTACTAAACTTTCCACCATATCTCATTAAAATGCACATAGGCCTTTATGGGACAAATTCTGATTTGGGCCCAATTAATCCGCAGCTCATGTTCTAGAGTCTTCCTTTATTTGTGAAATTTATATCTTTGCACTCCGGTCTCCAAATATAGCAAGCAGTACATCTATTTCGATCAGCACAATGAGCTCTACACAGTGGTGCACTCCAATTCATCATTTGAGACACTTTTATTTGGTGAAAAATTAAATATTCCTGCAAGACAGTGGAAACACCAAAACTCATGGAACTTATCAGAATCAAACCCTACAACTATAGTTTGTGATCAATTTCATGTCATTTCACATGATAGTTGATGGTTTAGGGTTTAATGCCTATCAACATCATCATCCAAGAGCAAGGAAGATGGAAGAAGGTGCTTTAATTGTTGTAGCAAAGATCATCTTGTTGCTCAATGTCTCTACAATAGTGAGAAAGATGATGATGACAAGAAGAGCAAGAAAAGGGACAAGAAAGAGAAGAAAGCCAAGAAGGACAAGAAAGGGAAGAAGAAGGGTGGATCTTTTAGTGTCACATGGGATGGTGATGCTTCCTCAAGTGATGATGAATCTAGTGATGATGACAAGACCACCAAGAAGAAGGCTATTGCAAGCATTGCTATTAACAAAAAGCCTTCCCTCTTTGACACTCCTTCATGCTTCATGGTTAAGGCCACTACAGTACAAAATTGTGTTGATGAGGAACATGATAATAGTGAAAGTGAAAGTGATGATGATGAACCAACTAAAGATGAACTAATTGACATGTTGGAAGATGCTAAAGAACTTTTCAACATTAAGAGAAAGGAATGCAAAGACTTGACCAAAGAACTAATAACCCTTAGGAAAGCCTTTGATGAGCTCAATGCATCCTATGAAAGTCTAAAGAAAGACCATGAGGAGCTTTGCAAGGCTCACAAAAAGCTTAGGAAAGCTCATTCCTCTCTATGTTTTTTGACCGAAGTCAGCAGGGGAATCCCCAGCCTTTTTATATTTTCTTTTATTCAGGACCTGTTTAAATTTGCTCCCATGGGGAGTTAAATCCAGATCTGCTGGATGCCACCCAGGTGCTCTAACCATTAGGCTAGAGATCCTTTGGCTCATTCCTCTCTACTTGATGAACAAAATGAGAAAAAGCATGTTTCAACATGTGAAAAAAGGCTTAACTTGTGATATAATTGATAAATCCTTTTATAAGCATATCATTGTTGCTTCCACTAACTCTTCTTGTAACACTTCCACTTCTACCTCATCTAGTAGTGATGGTTTCACTTGTGATGCCTCACTAATGGTTGAGAATGAGACACTCAAGAATGAGGTAAAGAGCTCAATCACACCTTGGCTAAGGCCTATGGTGGTGAGGACCGCTTGTTTATGTGCTTGGGTAGCCAAAGGGCATCTCTCTACAAAGAGGGATTGGGCTATATCCCCAAGAAAGGCAAGGCCGCATTTACTAATCATAAAACTAGTTTTGTGAGGAACAATGGTCGATATTGCAAGAGTTGCAAGCATGTTGGTCACCTAGAGCAACAATGCATGATCAAGAAATTAAAGGATATTGTATCCTCCATTAAGCTTGATTATTTATATGTGCTTACTAAGGGTAAAAATGGTATTCATGCTAAGTTCATTGGTGCACCATGGATGGGCTCAAAGAAGAAAGCCATATGGGTGCCAATGAACTTGGTCACTAACCTCCAAGGACCCAAGCAAATGTGGGTACCTAAAAGAAATTTATTTCTTCTTGTAGGTCAATTACAAAGCCAGAGGAAGGCATTGGGTGCTTGATAGTGGGTGCACTCAACACATGACGGGTGACTCTAAGATGTTCAACTCAATTGACATGGGTGATAATGGTGGATATGAAAGCATCACATTTGGGGACAATAGTTGTAACATAACAAATTATAAAAATGTAAGTACAAAAACAATCACCGAAGTGATCAAAATTCCTGTACTTATGCTTCCATAATCCCGGTAGTCCGTGAAATCACGAAGAATTTCAAACCAACCAACATACAAGGCAAGATCATACATAGTTTAGCAGCCACAGTCACATATTACATAAAGTTTGAACATCATCTGAATATATCAGAGTTTAAAACATAAAGTTATTATAATACTAAGTTCTCAAATTCGATAGCGGAAGCAAATAGTTTCAAAGCCACACCCACACACACTTAGTTCAATACAATGCCAGATCCTGATGAAGTCCATCAAAAGCAAGTAGGTGAGACATAAGGAACGACCATGCCCATGGTTCTAGTTGTCGCCCATAGTCGGGTATAGACAGTTGATGCAATATCCATAGTACATCTGGCCATCTGCAACAACAATGGGAACAAAGCCCTGAGTACTAGAAGGTACTCAGCTAGACTTACTCATCTCAAACTAAAATAAAGCTGACACCAAGGAGTATGAAAGGCTTTCTGTGTGGACTAGCTAAACTCATTTGCGAAAAGCATAAACACTATAGCTAAATCATTTTAAGTAGTGTAGCATCAAGTTAATAGTTATTAACCTATCAACTAGATTAGCACATGTACTAAAGCAATCAATTGATTAAGGTAATCAATAGTAACCATGTCATGTTTTAGCATTTCCAACATCCTCATCATCATAACCAACCATGTGTCCCATAATCATTACTACGATGACGTAGCTCAAGTCAAGTGCTCACTATGCATGAGCAATGGCGATTCGAGTCGATTTCTAACCAGCTGGTGATATATTCCCCACACAAACCATGCTTCCCCCGCCAGGGTCGCTTAGATCACCAATGACACTATTCTGGTAAAGTCGCGGGACAAACAGGGACCGCAATATCCAAGGGCCATCCGACTGCCTGGAATCAGGCCTTGCCTGCCCTTGGGCTCACTCTTCGCACCCCTATCATCCCCCATCTAGCTCCAATACGCGCGCCTATCTGGTCGATCCTAGCCCGAATAGTGCCACTAGCTCACGGTCGGAATGACTTATCCGACCAGCTAAATGTGAGGCATGCATTCAACATGACAAGAGGGACGTGCAATGATCAGTCCTTAACCGACACAGATGGAAACTACAAGCACACAAGACCCATGTCTTGCTGCCTAACATTCCGCCCGATCTCCATTTATCCAGCAACACTTGGTTATTTCCATGATAGCATCCATAGCTAAAGGTATCCAGGTAATCACCTATAGTTGCCGGTGACAGGAAATCATTGACTGCTACCGGTCTAAGCAGGGCTAAGCATTTAACTCGGTTTTAGACCTAGTAGGGTGAAAAAGGATAGATATATATAGTAAGGTAGACAAGGAATATATATATGCAGTAACGGTTGCAAACAACTCCTATAACTTAATGCATCAAACATAAAGGATGTAATATTAAAGATTTGCAAACCGTAGGGAGAGAAATGCTCCGGGGCTTGCCTCGCTCAAAGGAACTCAGTAGGTGATCAATGCACTCGGGAAGCTCCTCGCCTTGATCCTCTGCCTTTTGCACCTTCGGTGCTGGAACCTCCTGCTGGTCGACCCCGGTCTACTCCTCTCGAACTGCTATCAGTGGCTCCTCCTGCGATCTTGTATGATGCATATGCGTATGAAAATACAAGAAAGGTGCATAAGATGGAAATGATGTATGATGAACATGAATGCTTGCATGTAGATGAACAATTTCATTTCTATTTTACTGAGTAGGTACAAATCTCCTCTCCGGTAAAATAAAGAATATAACAAACAAGACATACCTACATACTCACACCAACAAGTTCAAACTGAACCAACTAAACATACCAGCAGATTACACATACATCAAAAGCAAAGAGAAGCACTTTGCATGCTCAATATAAAATCATTTAAACCTTATTTAACATTTATTAAAACAAGGTTATAACAGAGCTACCATTTTATACTACTCAAAAAATTCTGAGCAAATTACCAGAGCTTAATCATGCTTATAGAAGACTACCATAAAATTTTCAAGTCAATTTGATAAGTATAACAGCCTATACTAAAAAGGCAAAAAGTATAGCAATTAAACACCTGAAAATACTTTGTACTATGAAAAGTGTCAAACAATAGATTTTATATTTTTTTCCATAATCTATACATCATAGGAACACTGTAGAAAAAGGTTCACATTCATGTATTATTCATATTTTTGGCCCTAGCAATTTTACAAGAAATCAACATTTAATCCACCAAAATTACTTAGGCATTTTCTTCCACAGAACATGCATGTCATATATTTATCATAGAAAGTACATCACAAAACTAGACTAACAAAATTGGAACCATATTTTTCTGACCTACACAGAATTACTTATGCATTTTCTATGTTTACAACAATTTAAAGGATTAAATAAAGCTATACAGAAAAGTATCACAAAAATGACATGCAACATTTTTAAACTGTAGATCTAGTTAAGAGAAGCACTACCAATTTTGTTTCACTCAATTTGGACATGCATAGCTCAAGATATAGATTTTACAAGCATTTTCTCATTTTCTAGAAATTTATTTAAAAACAAAACCGAACCCTAAACGCTACGTGCACCTGGTGCTGTGCACACACAGGTGCCGACAGCTGGGCCCCGAGGTCAGCTCGGTCCCACCTGTCGGTGGCACAGAGGCAGGGTGGCCGCTAACTGGCCGGGATCTTGCCGGCGGCGAGCTCCCCGACGGCCAGGCCGGCACCCTGAGTACCCTCTCGACGACGCGAACTCGGTGGAGCAACAAGCGCGGGCAGAGATGGCCTACGGCGGCGGTGCCATGCAAGCCGACAAGTGGCGGTGCATACCGACGGCGTGCATGCCGTTTCCGGCCATGGCACAGCATGACGAGGTGCGCACCCGCACCGTGGGGTCGAGGCGTGATGAGGACATCGCCACGCTGGACACACCGACGCTATGGTCTTCTCCAAGTTGCAATTCGTCCCCAACTCAACTGCCACGTCACCCTCGGATTCAGCAGACACGTCGTCACTGTTTCGGTCATAACTCTCTCATACGACATCGAAACGGGGCGTTCTTGGATGCGTTGGAAAGGGGACGACGACGCCGTCGTTTTGGATCTGGTCCCAGCTCCAGAAAGTCCGTGGATCATTCTGTGTGACCACGGCAAGGTGCTGCGTCACCTATTTGGGCCAGCTTGGTCATGTATCGTGTCGGGCCTTAAGCCCAAGTTGTGGGCGCCCAACCCCTGGCCGTCCTCAACCCTAGGTCGAGTCTTAGACTATAAACACAGCCGCCGCCGCTGTTAGACAATTGGGTTTTGTTTAGAGTTTAGTTTTCCATCCAGAAACTGAATCGTTCATTGTAACTGTGGTGACAAATCCTTTTACAGTGATCCAGGGCCCCTGTTCTTGATCTCCTCCACTGTGTCGATTAGTCCTTTGGAACCGAGTTCTTGAACCCTATATTGATATTCGCATCATTCATATTTGCAATTTCAGATTGCGTGTTTTTACCTTCTTGCTTGTGTCCTTCGATTCGCTTGCAGGAAAAGCCTTCTTGGCGAGGTCAATCAAGTTGTGCTTGGTTGATAACCAACGGAGCAGTGGTGTAACGGTTGCAGGGTTCGAATCGTGTCTGATTTGAAGCCGGATCGCTAACGTCGAGATCTCCACAAGTCGAACTTACCGGTTACCTCTCGGAAGATCGGGCCTGTATTTCATCAATTGGTATCAGAGATTTTAGGTTT
This sequence comes from Saccharum hybrid cultivar R570, assembly GCA_038087645.1. NCBI lineage: Eukaryota > Viridiplantae > Streptophyta > Magnoliopsida > Poales > Poaceae > Saccharum > Saccharum hybrid cultivar. Next base: position 24,232,756 of record JAQSUU010000402.1, on the reverse strand, counting down.
ACCGCGAGGTATATTCTCGTTTTCCTTAGATTCATATTTGTTCATTACCTAGAGTCCACAAAAAGCCCAAAAATATTTTCAATTTCCGCTGTCCTATCACCTTTTGTGCCTTTGCAATTTCGTTTCAGATTCGCGTTGTTGAGTTTGTGTCCGTGGTCGAGTCTTGTTGCTGGTTTAGGATTGTGTTCGTGGTCGTAGTTCAATCGCCCGTTGCTGTGATTTTTGTTTTCCGCCGCTATCCCATCCACCGTTCCCAAACAACAAGTCGAAGCCACCACATTACTCGACTTGCCCCCGCTAGCCGCCTTGTGTAACTTCTCGCCGCCGCGCAAACCCTAGATAGGTTGCAAACCGCTCTTATTTTGCCTGCATCGTAGCCCTCCTTACATCATCAGGCAAATACCTACTATCGCTGTTGGAGTCACAGGGACGATCTTGTGATCGGTGTTGGAGTTTAGGGACGATTTGCCCTAACTGCCGTTTTCGTGTTGTGCCTCTAGTCAAAACATAACTTGAGATACCTTCGGTAAAACAGGCATAACTTTTCGCTCGTTTATCAGAAAAATCTAAAATTTTTACAGCAGCTTCCTGACTCCATTTGGAGCCGACCCAAACTCGGCTTCGCCCTGTTTGGTTTCGTCAAAATTGCCAAAAAAAATCAGGAAAATAAAGAAAAAAAATTATCAAAGCTTTTGCACGCTTTTCAGAGAACGTGCTGTTTTTCTGTAGACCACATCCCACCTCAGTTGTAGGTGCCAATTTTTGTGGTTGCATCTTTTGTGATCCTTGTTCAGAGAAAAATATAAAAAAAATAGTGAAAAAATAAAAAAATTTGATTCCTACTAGTGCCTTTTGGGAAAATCAGGGAAAAATTCAGGAAAAAGGAAAAATCCGGTTATTTGCTTGTTCTTTGCGTTCTTTCCATCATCCTTTGTTTTCACCTTGTTGCGCTACGTCTCGACACGTCTTAGCCAGCAGCTGTGATTTGTACTTTGGATCCGGATTGAACAATCGCTAATCTGTATTCGTTAATTGCTAATCCTTGCTGTCATATTGTGTGCCTACCCATAGCTCCACATATTCTTCTGTCAGCACAGGTTCATCTTGCAACTGTTACCCACGCTCAACAACAGATTGCTTCGCCACGTTGGTTTTGCTCTTGTTTGGCATTGGTAAGAATACAGGCAAGACGGTGGTAAGCCGCTTGTGATTTTGCATTCCACTTTCACCACCACCACCACTTGGTTCCTTTTAGTTGATAGGGATAATACTTTGGTGTTGTCTTTTTCTATCTTCTAACCATGGCAGGATCTCCGACGGACTTCAATGATTGCGTGTCCAAGGGCGAGCTTACAACGTTCATGACTGAACAACGCAATCTTATGACCGAGCTGACGCGCAATGTGAACAATCTGGTCACCCGCATTGAACAACTCGAGCAACGTCCTCCACCTCATCGTGCTGTTGATGACGATGTGGATGATTTTGGTGATGACGATGCGGATGTGAATGCTGACGGTTATGCCCGTCGCCGCCTCAACTTCAATCGTCGCGGTATGGGAGGTAATAATCATGGTAATAATGATCCTTTTGCTAAAATTAAATTTAGTCTTCCTCCTTTTGCTGGTAATGTTGATCCAGAGGCTTATTTAGATTGGGAGCTTGCTGTTCAACAAAAATTTGATTCTCATAATGTTCCTGCTGAGCATAGAGTTAGACTTGCTACTAGTGAGTTTACTAATTTTGCTTTATTCTGGTGGAGTGATCTTTGCAATGCTAATAATGCTGCTGCTGTGCCTCAAACTTGGAATGCTTTAAAGCAACGTATGAAATCTCGTTTTGTTCCTCCTTATTACCAACGTGATTTACGTTTGAAACTGCAAACTTTAAAACAAGGTGATAAAGGAGTAGAAGCTTACTATCAAGAATTGCTTATTGGTTTAGCCCGTTGTGGTATAAATGAAGATGATAATGATGCTAGTGCTAGATTTTTTGGTGGTTTAAACCATGATATACAGAACATACTTGATTACAAAGATTGTCGCAATTTTTCCCAATTGTATCATCTTGCTATTAAGGCAGAACGTGAAGTACAGGGACGCAAACAACACCAGCCTTTTAGGTCTAACAATGGAAGGAATTTTCAGCAGCGTTCAACGCCGGATACGCCCAAGATTCCTGTTGCATCACAGCCTTCTACACCTCCATTGTCTTTCGGGGTAAGTCAATTGTCTAATGTGCAGAAGAAAGGTGCCACTCTAGGTGCTTCTACTAGCTCCTCCTCGTCCAGCGCTAAAATCATTTGCCACCGATGCAAAGGCATGGGACATGTCATGAAGGATTGCCCCAGTCGTCGTGCTTTCATTGCTACCGAGGGTGATCAAGACAAGGAGGCTATCATCATTGACTCTGTGGCTGCTGCTGCGGATTACCCTAGCCTTCTTGTGCAGCGTGTGTTAAGTACACGTGTGGGACATGAAGACGAGATGAAGATTCAACGAAACAATTTGTTCCACATGTATTTCATTGTGCAGGGTTGTCGTGTTCTCACTATCATTGATAGCGGAAGTTGCAATAACTTGGTGAGTTCAGATTTGGTTGAGAAGCTTGGCTTGACTACACGACAACATTCGCATCCATATAAACTTCAATGGTTCAATAATAGTGGTAAGACTAAGGTAACTAAATCAGCACGCATTAGCTTTTTCACAGGTTCTTATCATGATACTGCTGATTTTGATGTTGTTCCTATGCAAGCTTGTTCTATTTTGTTAGGTCGTCCATGGGAATTTGATAATGATGCTATACACCATGGTAGAACTAATACATACACTATCGTACATAAGGATAAGAAAATTACATTGCTGCCTTTGTCTCCTACGGAAATTATTAAACATGCTAAAGAGATTAAAAATAAACCTCCAACTGATATTGCTAAAAATAATGGGATTAAGTTAAAAGGAGGTACTTTTCTTGCTACAACTTCTGCTACTGCTGAGTTATGTGATAATCCTGATGCACCATGTTATACTATGATTTGTCAACCTATTATGTCTGGTGCATTGCCTGCTGTCATTAACCTTTTGCAGGAGTTCGTTGATGATGGGATGAAGTCGAGGGCGACTCCAATTCTAGAAGGAGGGGATGATGAGGACATCGCCAAGATGGAGTCGAGGACGACTCCAATTCAAGAAGGGGAGGATGATGAGGACATCGCCACGCTGGACACACCGACGCTATGGTCTTCTCCAAGTTGCAATTCGTCCCCAACTCAACTGCCACGTCACCCTCGGATTCAGCAGACACGTCGTCACTGTTTCGGTCATAACTCTCTCATACGACATCGAAACGGGGCGTTCTTGGATGCGTTGGAAAGGGGACGACGACGCCGTCGTTTTGGATCTGGTCCCAGCTCCAGAAAGTCCGTGGATCATTCTGTGTGACCACGGCAAGGTGCTGCGTCACCTATTTGGGCCAGCTTGGTCATGTATCGTGTCGGGCCTTAAGCCCAAGTTGTGGGCACCCAACCCCTGGCCGTCCTCAACCCTAGGTCGAGTCTTAGACTATAAACACAGCCGCCGCCGCTGTTAGACAATTGGGTTTTGTTTAGAGTTTAGTTTTCCATCCAGAAACTGAATCGTTCATTGTAACTGTGGTGACAAATCCTTTTACAGTGATCCAGGGCCCCTGTTCTTGATCTCCTCCACTGTGTCGATTAGTCCTTTGGAACCGAGTTCTTGTGTAACACTCCGGTGTTATGCAATGCATTTTTGCATGTCAATCATATTGCATAGCATTCATATCATTATAATCATGTATGATAATGGTATAATTCGATTAAAATAAAAGCTTAAACATGCTACATTTCACGGATTATAATAATATGATAATCACATTATATCAAAAGCCTTGCAACCATAATTCTTACATCACTTGGAACCTTAGTTCAAATTTTGGAGCTCAAATTTGGTCAAAACTTGTTCAAAAATAATTATGAAAAATATTCAAAACTATTCCCTAATTTAGCTTTTATTTTGTCATTTAAAATCTATTAAGAATTTTGAAATGGCCCCTTAATCAAAGTTGTAGAGAATTTAATTTTGAGCAACTTTTATTTTTGGGCCAAATCCATAAAATGCTTTCTTCTTGTTCAAAATTTGGTTTGAAGTTTGAAATGCATTTAAATTCAAAAATCAAAAATCAAAAATGGGTTTTCTTCCTTCGCGGGCCGCCGCCACCGGTTCGGCCCAGAGCCAGAGTCGGCCCGTCTCATCGCGCGCGCGCGCCCGCGCTGCCCCGCCTCCGGCCCGGCCCAGCCGGCCGTCTCCCTCCTCCGCCCGCGCACTCACCCGCGCGCGCTGGCGCTCCGGCAGAGCTCGCACGCCGCGTGGCGGCCGCATGCCGGCCAACAGCGGCCGGGTGGCGCTCGGTCGCCCCCACCAACGCGAGCGCCCGCGCCTTAACCCCCCCCGCGCAGCGCCTCGCCATCTCCTCCCTCCACTCTGCCTCCTCACCGAGCGCGGCTGCCGTTTCCGCCTCCGCCACCGCACGCACTCGCCGGACGCGCGCGTTCCGACGAGCTCCGGCCACCGCAGACCTCTCCGTCTCGCCACGAGCTTCCTCTCTCTCTGGCGCACCCCGTGCTCACCTCCATCTCCCGCGGTAAGCTCCACAGCCCCGCCAATCGCTCGCCGGAGTTCCGGCCGAGCTCGCCGTGGTTCTCCGCTTCGTGGAAACCCCGCCTCCGCCTCTTCTTTTCCCTCACTCGCGCAAGCATCTTGTTCGCCTCCTCCTCCCGGTGCTCGGACACCATCTCCCGTGCCGCCCCATGGCCGGAGAGAAGCTCCCGCCGGTGAGCAGCGCCGCCAAGCCGCCATGGCCGGTGGCAAGCTCGATTTCGAGCTCCTCCAGTCGTGCCAATGGTCCCAACGGGTTCGCCTCGTCTTGGGGATCACGATGATGGTGACCTCGTCGCCGGCGACCTCGCCGTCGTCGAGATCCGCGCGGTCAGCGCCCTCCTTGACTCGGAGCGGCTGACGCGTGGGACCCGGTTGACCCGCGGGCCCGCCTGTCTGTCTCTGTGTGCGCGCGCGTGTGTAGATCGCCGGGTGCGTCTAGCAGTTCAGCGGCTGGATTTAAAAAGGATTTTTGGAAATGATTTTTTTAGAAAATGTATAAATGCTTTAGAAAAATTTTAACTTGCTCATTTTAGCTCCAAATTTGATGAAACAAATTTCTATGGACTCTTTAGGACCAGATCTATGAGATAAAATTGTTGCATGTCAAATTTGAGGGACTTTTCTGTAGAGTTTATAATTAAATAGTAAAATGGCTATTTTCTTGATAAATATTTAATAAATCCTAGAAAAGTCAGAAAAATATGATTCCAAATTTATTAATCTTTTTGTGTCATGCACTTTCTAGGGAAATTGTATATCTTGGGTGTTCTGTATAAAAATTTGTAGTTGCAGTTCAAATGCTTTTTGTTATCAATATTTGTTATTTTTGTTATTTAGATAAATTTGAATAAAACATGCAAGTGATAATTTTTCCATAGTGTTTGTTTAGGTAGTAGATAATAGAAAAATTCCTAAATCTGTTGTTTGATACTTTTCATAATGTAAAGTATTTTAAATATCTATTTGAGACCATAGTTTGTTATTTTTGTATAGTAAGTTCTAATTATCCAAATGCAGTAAAAATTTTATGTCAAGCTATTCTTGATATTAGTAACCCACTGTAATTTCATAAGATTTTTCTGAGCTACTAAAATATGTGTTGCTGTTCAACCTTAGGACTAATTAGGGTTTCTATTTATTCTTAATGCAAAGTTAGTTGGAAAATTATACTTTGGTGTATCTTTGAAGCCTCTGGATTCTCAAATACTCTTGCATGATAGAAACTATTGTTGGTAGTTTCCAAGTACATGTTCTTGGATGACGTAGGCTACCTTGTAGAAGAGTCATAAGTTCCACATAATCCGATGACGTAATACATTCATTACACCGCATGCATTCCGCATCATCATCATCTCATGTCACTTCTGCATTGCACCTATGCATGTTGCACTCATACTTCTGCATCATACAGGATCGCAGGAAGTGGTTCCGACAGTTGTTCCCGAGGACGCCGAGGAGCAGCTCGAAGTGACGGAGCCGGAGCCAGCAGAAGCCGAAGAGGAGTCCGGTGAAGAGCTTCCGGAGTGCCCTGACCATCGTCCCAGTACCTTCGAGCGAGGCAAGCCCCGGAGCATTTCTCCCCCGGTTTGCAAAGAATTATTTATTAACTTTACTTAATCTGATGCATTAAGTTTAGGAGTTGTTTGAAAACGTTGCTGCATTATACCTTGTTCCGCCTTGTTCTACCCGATCCTTGTCACCCTGGTGTCCGCGGTCAATACTTGCTTAGTTTGCTTAGACCGGTAGAAGTCGGGTGATTGCCTGTCATCCGCGAGCTATAGGGGATTACCTGGTTTTATGTGAAAGAAATGTCATGTGAGAATAGCTAAGTGTGGAAATGAATATGAGACCGGGCGGAAGCTTGCAGGGTTCTGGACTGTAGTGTCTTCCGTCTGTGTCGATTAAGGACCGTCCGATGTCGGGCCTCGGGTCATGTTGAACGCATGCCTCACATTTAGCTGGCCGGATAAAGTACCTTTCGACCGCGAAGCCGGGAGATCATTCGGGCCGAGTAGATTGCCCGCAACGCACTGTACCGGAGTAGTAGTGGCAGGAAACGGGGGCGCGATGATAAGGCCAAAGAGCAGTCGGGCGGCCCCCGGGTACATGTGGTTCCTGGCAAGCTCGCGACTTTACCTGGATGGTTGACTCGGTGACCAATACCTCACTTTAGCGGGTGAGTGAGGTTTGTGTGAGGAATAAATTACCAGCTGGTCAATAATCGATTCGAATCGCCATCGTTCCCTGGATAGGGAACACTTGACTTGAGTTACTTCATCGTAGTAATACTGATGAAACACTTGGATAGTTATGAGGAAATGACATGGTAACTATTGTAAATTATCAATGGTAATCCTTGCTTACTTAATTACATGGTTACTTCAGCATGAAGTGCAAACATAGTTGACAGGAGAATAAAGAATTAAAACATGACATGCTTTTGTAAATGATTTGCTAAGCTAAAAATGCTTTTCTTGCAAATGAGTCAGCTACCCCACCAAAAAGCCTATCATGATCCTTGGAGTCTTTTTGTTTTGGTTCTGTCGGGTAAGTCTAGCTGAGTACCTTCTCGTACTCAGGGCTTTGTTCCCACTTGTTGCAGATGGACAGATGTACTATGGTTATTGTATCAACTGTCTCTACCCTGCGATGAGCGAAGCCTAGGACCATGGGCAATGGTCACTCACTACTCCTCGCCTGATGCTTTTGTGGGAGATGATCGCGAGCTGGCACTGTATTTTGGAAAAGATGTGCGTGTGTGTGTGCGCGTTGAACTAATGCTTCCGCTACTCTATTCGAAACTGGTTTGTAATAACTATGTTTAAACTCCGATGTATTTTGTGCCGCAAACTACTGTGTAACTTATGAAGGTAATCGCTGAACTTATTACGATCTTGGCTGTGATGTGAAATGGTTTGAAATCCGTCGAGATTTCACGGACTACCGGGTTATACGGGCTTAAGTTTGGTAAATTGTCCGTCCGTTGGATGATTTTCTTACTTAATCTCGTATAATTGGGCGGTTCTGTTACAGCTGGCATCGGAGCATGGTTTAGCGTAATTACTGTTCATAAGTGTATTTAAACCAAAACCCTGCTTAAAAAGTGTGATTTTGAAACTAAAAAGTGTGCCAGTGGTCATATCCTGTATGCCCAGTTAAGGACTCTAGGTGGCTATTTAAGTACTAACTTGGGGTTCTGCACCATATTTCTTTTTCGTTGCTCATACGGCGTGCTATTGTATGAGTGCCACTTAATTGAGTGGTAATGTATGGATCAGTTACCTCTACGCTTCGGTAAGTGTGAGTTGTGAGAGCATGATCGGATACACCGCCGATCTAGGGAAAGTGCTTATATGATACTTGGATAATTACATGTTTTACACATGTTTTTATAAAAGTGTCGCATGTGTGGGTGTTCCGTCCGTTGAGGCGATGCCGTCAATAGGACGATGTGTTTGGGTAGTTACTACCGTTGCACACGCATCTGGGGATTCGTGTAAAGCGCGTAGGTAGATTTACTGCTTTCATGCATTCATGGGGAACGGGCTGAAATGAGTTTTCTGCAGGTACATAACAGCGTATCGTGTAGACCGAATTAGTTACGTATATGAGAGATCGTTGTATGCCACCGAATTCACCGTTAGATGCTTTTTCATAAGTTTGTGAGAACGTAAGACTCGTGCATGCATCATATTGTTTGTGCATTCCATTCATGGCATGCATTCCTCCCCTTATAAAAGGATTATCCCATTTCGATAAAAGTGACCTCAACTAAAATATGTTCTCACCGGGTAATTTAAAACTTGTGCTACAGATGGCCCGCACAAAGCAGACTGCCCGCAAGTCCACTGGAGGAAGAGCACCCCGTCGTCAGCTAGCCCCGCGGGAGCACCGCAACACGGACACTTTTCTAAGCGAGTTTGGCATGCCCACCTTGCTTTGGAGAGTGCTCCATGATGTGGGGTACCCGGAGGGACAAGAGCCAGTTTACTCTTGGAGCGAGAGCCAGCTAGCTGAAGATGGACTTGCTGTGGTAGAGATCACCGTCCCTGCTCTTGGTGATGCGCCAGAATGGGATGGTTGGCATCTGGAGTTCGAAGGACGCACTCCAGTCGAGGGTGCAGAGGGCGCAGCTTTTCGCGTCATCCGAGACATCATGAGCAGATTTCCCAATGAGTTAGCAGCAGCTTTGGCCGGTACCTTCCCGAGAGATGATCCTCGCGACGCCATTTGGGTACAGCCGCAAGGAAGTGCCCTGGTGAGAGGCCCCAGTGAAGGACGGGCTAGCGACAATCACACCATGAGTGCCATGTATGCAGCCATCAGAGCATATCAAGGTCTGGAGAATACCTATTGGACCTTGACTGGCCTACGTGGTGATGATCGGCTTGAAGCAAGGAAGCAGAAGAAAAAGCAAGCGCGTGCCATAGCTAGCTTGCAGGAGCAGTTGGCTGATATGAGCTTGCAGCGGGACCGAGCTCTCGAGAGAGGCGAGAGTTCCTTGCAGCAGGTGCAGAGGCTGACTCAGGCCAACAGGAATGCAGATCGCCTGTTGGAGCAGCTGGTACAGGAAAGGAATGAAGCCTGGAACGAGAGAGACCTTCTGAGGCAGAGGGTCGAGGAGCTAGAAGAGTACAATGCCAACTTGCATGAAGAGTTCCATGCCCTCTACAACGGGATGGGCCCGTATGCTCCTCCGAACGCCGCCCAGATGGACATCGACGACGACGCTGCAGCTGAGGGTAGCGAGGGCGACGCCTCCGACATCGACGATGGCCCTGAGGAGTAGGATAGTGCCCTGCGTTAGTAACTAGGCTTGATGCGATGGCCTTCTTTTGGTTTTCATGTATCATGATGTATCCTGTTCGACCTTGAGACTGACGATCGTTGGAGTTTGGTTGTGTATGCGATACCCGAACGCATAAAAGTCCAGTGTATGTATGCTGGCAACGTGGTTGTATGGAACGTGATGTTGCATTTGAAGTAACTTAATTAGTGCTGTTGTTTAATTGGAATGAAATTATTGCGCCTCTGTTTTCTTGTATGACTTGTTCTCTCCAATGAATTCAGTATGGCAAAATTGTTCATTCGGACACAATTTTACAACTTCACTCAATGGTGCTTGTTGCTGAAATATGCAGATGGCCAACACTCGTCGTGCTACGTATGAAGCCGCTGAGACTGGTGGCAATGGTGCAGGAGCTGGTGGAAGTGGTGCCAACAATGTCAACCACCAGGAACCACGTCCAGAACCACATTTGCCCCCTCCTCCGCCGCTTACCGCAGAAATGTTCTTCACACAGTTTCTTGGAAGTCAACGCAGTACTGAACAATCACAGAGGAATATGGAAGACTTTCTGCGTACCATCGCGGAAAATGTTCAAAGGGGAAATAACCAAGGTGGTGGCCATGGGGTGAACCAGTACAGCAGTTTCAAGGATTTCATGGATACGAGGCCACCTATTTTCAAAGAAGCAGCAGAGCCACTTGATGCCGAAGAATGGATTAACACTATGGAAGATAAGTTCCGTGTGTTAAGGATGACAGAAGTTCTGAAAGTAGAGTATGCTGCACATCAGTTACAAGGACCAGCAGGAATGTGGTGGAAGCATCATCGCAGTACTTTTCCTCCTAATGCCCAGATCTCTTGGAGGGATTTCACTGAAGCTTTTAAGGGAGTTTATATTCCCCCAGGGTTGGTTGAAATGAAGCTTGGAGAGTTTTTAGCCTTAAATCAGGGTACCAAGACGGTGACACAGTATCTGCATGCCTTTAATAACTTGTGCCGCTATGCCCCAGACATGGTTGACACAGATGCAAAGAAGATTGCTAGTTTCAAGAGAGGGTTGAGTCCGAAGATGATGAAGCATGTGGGTACCAATACCCGCAACAGATTCAACGACTTTATCAGTGACTGTTTGAAGCAAGAGAAGAACAATAATGCTTACACCGCATCCAAGAACCGCAAGAGAGTGTTCGAGTCAGGACCATCCCAGTCCAGAGTTGTCCCTGCCAACCGTTCATCTTATCGTCCGTCCGCACCTGGTGCGAGGTTCAGGCCACCGCAGCATAAAACCCAGAACTACAAGGGGCCACAGAAACCGTACAAGATGGCAGTGCCGCCAACAAAGACCAACGCAGCTGCAGAACAGAGCAACTCCAAGGGAGCTATAGGGTCTGCTGGTACAGTGAAAGGGCCCTGCTACAACTGTGGTCAGCCAGGCCACTTTTCCAAGTTCTGCCCTTATCCGCCTAAGAAGAAGCAACAGACTTACAATGCTCGTGTGCACCACACCACCATCGATGAAGTTCCTGAGGGAGAGCCTGTAACTGCTGGTAAGTTTCTTGTGAACCATCACCCTGCAGTTGTTCTTTTTGATTCTGGATCTTCGCATTCTTTTATGAGTCAAGCATTTGCACGGAAGCATGAACAACTATGCACAGAATTGAGTTATGGTTATCGCATAAGTTCAGCAGGAGCTGATGTGTTAACCAATAAGATGGTTAGAGGGGCAACCCTTGAGTTAGGTAGTCGGCAGTTCAGAGTGAACCTGGTAGTTATGCCTGGACTAGTTTTGGATATAATAATAGGAATGAACTGGATGAAAGACTGGGAAGCAGTCATAGATACAAGCAGTCGGATGCTTACCCTTAAAGATCCCGAGGCAGAGGGTACTTTTCAGGTACCCTTGCCTAAAAGAACAGATCTTGTGAGTGTGACCTGTGCCATGGAAGTTACTCCTATCCATCAGATCCCAGTAGTATGTGAGTTCCCGGATGTGTTTCTAGATGAGTTGCCTGGCCTTCCTCCAGATAGAGATGTTGAGTTCGGAATCGAGTTGATCCCCGGGACGGCTCCAATTTCAAGGAGACCTTATCGGATGCCTCCGGATGAATTAGCTGAGTTGAAGAAACAGTTGGAAGAGTTATTAAAAAAGGGGTTTATTCGCCCAAGTAAGTCTGAATGGGGATGTCCTGCCTTGTTTGTAAAGAAAAAGAAAGAGGGTACTCTCAGGATGTGTGTGGATTACCGACCTCTTAACGCTGTAACTATCAAGAATAAATATCCCTTACCTCATATTGATGTTCTGTTTGATCAGTTAGCTAAAGCCAGAGTGTTCTCCAAGATAGACTTAAGGTCTGGGTATCATCAGATAAAGATTAGACCTCAAGATGTTCCGAAAACCGCCTTTTCTACCAGATACGGGTTGTACGAGTATCTTGTTATGTCATTTGGACTAACAAATGCTCCTGCATATTTTATGTATCTGATGAATACGGTTTTCATGCCAGAGTTGGACAAGTTTGTAGTTGTCTTCATTGATGACATTCTAGTATACTCGGAAAACGAGAAAGAGCATGAAGAGCATCTGAGAATTGTCTTGACCAGGTTAAGAGATCATAAGTTATATGCTAAGTTCAGCAAATGTGAATTTTGGTTGAAGAAAGTTCCTTTCCTCGGTCATATTCTATCTGAGAATGGAGTTTCTGTAGATACGAGTAAAGTGCAAGAGGTTATGGATTGGAAGACTCCAACCACAGTGTCAGAAGTCAGGAGTTTCCTAGGCTTAGCTGGTTACTATCGCCGCTTTATCCCAGACTTCTCGAAGATTGCCAAGCCTATGACAAGTCTGTTACAGAAAGATCACAAGTTTGCGTGGACAGAGGAGTGTGAGACAGCTTTCCATACCTTGCGGAAACTGTTGACCACTGCTCCAGTTCTTGCACAACCCGACATCGAGAAACCTTTTGATGTGTTCTGTGACGCATCAAAAACAGGACTAGGGTGTGTGCTAATGCAAGAAGGAAGAGTCATTGCTTATGCCTCCCGACAGTTGAGAAAACATGAAATCAATTACCCGACACATGATCTTGAGCTTGCCGCTGTAGTGCATGCCTTAAAGATTTGGAGACACTATCTACTGGGTAACGTGTGCAACATTTTCACCGATCATAAGAGTCTCAAGTACATTTTCACCCAACCAGAATTGAACATGAGACAGCGGAGATGGTTAGAGCTGATCAAAGACTATAACTTGAATGTACAGTATCACCCTGGGAAAGCCAATGTGGTAGCTGATGCTTTAAGCAGAAAGTCACATTGTCTGAATGTGCAACCCCTACTGGAAGATGGTTTCGATCTAATGCACCCTGCCGTGCTACAAAGTATTCAAGTCAGTTGTTCCTTGGAGAGTAAGATTATAGAAGGTCAGAAAGCAGACAAGGGGATATTCCACATCAAAAAGAAGATTCAAGAAGAACCCTCGAAACACTTCAGGGTAGATGAGCAGGATGTGTTGTGGTTCGACAACCGTCTTGTTGTTCCCAAGGATAGAGAGCTTAAGAATAAAATTTTGGATGAAGCTCATCTCTCCAAGTTGTCTATTCATCCTGGCAGCAGTAAAATGTATCAAGAACTAAGACCTCGTTATTGGTGGACCAAAATGAAGAAGGAAATTGCAGCGTATGTAGCCAGATGTGACACGTGTTGTAGAGTAAAAGCAATTCACATGAAGCCTGCCGGAATGCTACAACCTTTGTCAGTACCAGGTTGGAAGTGGGATGACATAAGTATGGATTTTATCACGGGTTTACCCACTACTCAAAAAGGTCACGACTCTATTTGGGTAATTGTGGATCGTCTTACTAAGACAGCCCACTTTTTGCCTGTCAAAACGGAATATAGACCACCTCAATATGCTGAGAAGTATATTGCGGAGATTGTGAGGTTGCATGGCATACCAAAGACTATAGTGTCTGACAGAGGGTCACAGTTCACTGCTCACTTTTGGGAGCACTTACACAAAGGTTTGGGGACTAGTCTGATTCGTAGCACTGCCTATCATCCTCAAACAGATGGTCAAACTGAGAGAGTTAATGCTGTTCTAGAAGATATGATAAGAGCTTGTGTGTTGTCTTCCAGAGGTTCATGGGAGTCATGGTTACCATTAGCAGAGTTCTCATACAATAACAGCTATCAAGAGAGTATCAAGATGGCGCCTTTTGAGGCTCTGTATGGCCGAAAGTGTCGAACACCGTTAAACTGGATTGAGCCCGGAGAAAGAAGGTATTACGGTATTGACTTCGTAGAAGAAGCCGAAAGGAAAGTTCATATCATCCAGCAGAATATGAGAGCAGCCCAGTCACGTCAGAAAAGTTATGCAGATAAGAGAAGGAGACCGCTTGTGTTCGAAGTTGGCGACTATGTCTATCTAAAGGTTACGCCAATGAAAAAGAAAAGGTTTGGTGTGCGCAGAAAGCTGGCCGCCAGATTTGTGGGACCTTACAAAATCCTGGAACGGAAGGGTCCTGTGGCTTACAAATTGGAGTTACCGGAGTCAATGGGTGCTATATTCCCAGTTTTTCACGTATCACATCTCAAGAAATGTTTGCGCGTTCCAGAGGAACGGATTGAACCGCGAGGCATAAAACTGAAGTCAGATCTGGTGTATCGTGAGCAGCCAGTTCGAGTTTTGGATACCAAGGAAAGGGCTACTCGAAACAGTGTGGTGAAAACATATAAGATACAATGGAGTCATCACGATGAAGGGGATGCATCTTGGGAAACGGGTGAATACTTAAAGAACGCCTATGAAGATTTTTATAATAAATGGTTCGTAACCCAAATCTCGGGACGAGATTTTTATAAGGGGGGAGGGCTGTAACACTCCGGTGTTATGCAATGCATTTTTGCATGTCAATCATATTGCATAGCATTCATATCATTATAATCATGTATGATAATGGTATAATTCGATTAAAATAAAAGCTTAAACATGCTACATTTCACGGATTATAATAATATGATAATCACATTATATCAAAAGCCTTGCAACCATAATTCTTACATCACTTGGAACCTTAGTTCAAATTTTGGAGCTCAAATTTGGTCAAAACTTGTTCAAAAATAATTATGAAAAATATTCAAAACTATTCCCTAATTTAGCTTTTATTTTGTCATTTAAAATCTATTAAGAATTTTGAAATGGCCCCTTAATCAAAGTTGTAGAGAATTTAATTTTGAGCAACTTTTATTTTTGGGCCAAATCCATAAAATGCTTTCTTCTTGTTCAAAATTTGGTTTGAAGTTTGAAATGCATTTAAATTCAAAAATCAAAAATCAAAAATGGGTTTTCTTCCTTCGCGGGCCGCCGCCACCGGTTCGGCCCAGAGCCAGAGTCGGCCCGTCTCATCGCGCGCGCGCGCCCGTGCTGCCCCGCCTCCGGCCCGGCCCAGCCGGCCGTCTCCCTCCTCCGCCCGCGCACTCACCCGCGCGCGCTGGCGCTCCGGCAGAGCTCGCACGCCGCGTGGCGGCCGCATGCCGGCCAACAGCGGCCGGGTGGCGCTCGGTCGCCCCCACCAACGCGAGCGCCCGCGCCTTAACCCCCCCGCGCAGCGCCTCGCCATCTCCTCCCTCCACTCTGCCTCCTCACCGAGCGCGGCTGCCGTTTCCGCCTCCGCCACCGCACGCACTCGCCGGACGCGCGCGTTCCGACGAGCTCCGGCCACCGCAGACCTCTCCGTCTCGCCACGAGCTTCCTCTCTCTCTGGCGCACCCCGTGCTCACCTCCATCTCCCGCGGTAAGCTCCACAGCCCCGCCAATCGCTCGCCGGAGTTCCGGCCGAGCTCGCCGTGGTTCTCCGCTTCGTGGAAACCCCGCCTCCGCCTCTTCTTTTCCCTCACTCGCGCAAGCATCTTGTTCGCCTCCTCCTCCCGGTGCTCGGACACCATCTCCCGTGCCGCCCCATGGCCGGAGAGAAGCTCCCGCCGGTGAGCAGCGCCGCCAAGCCGCCATGGCCGGTGGCAAGCTCGATTTCGAGCTCCTCCGGTTGTGCCAATGGTCCCAACGGGTTCGCCTCGTCTTGGGGATCACGATGATGGTGACCTCGTCGCCGGCGACCTCGCCGTCGTCGAGATCCGCGCGGTCAGCGCCCTCCTTGACTCGGAGCGGCTGACGCGTGGGACCCGGTTGACCCGCGGGCCCGCCTGTCTGTCTCTGTGTGCGCGCGCGTGTGTAGATCGCCGGGTGCGTCTAGCAGTTCAGCGGCTGGATTTAAAAAGGATTTTTGGAAATGATTTTTTTTAGAAAATGTATAAATGCTTTAGAAAAATTTTAACTTGCTCATTTTAGCTCCAAATTTGATGAAACAAATTTCTATGGACTCTTTAGGACCAGATCTATGAGATAAAATTGTTGCATGTCAAATTTGAGGGACTTTTCTGTAGAGTTTATAATTAAATAGTAAAATGGCTATTTTCTTGATAAATATTTAATAAATCCTAGAAAAGTCAGAAAAATATGATTCCAAATTTATTAATCTTTTTGTGTCATGCACTTTCTAGGGAAATTGTATATCTTGGGTGTTCTGTATAAAAATTTGTAGTTGCAGTTCAAATGCTTTTTGTTATCAATATTTGTTATTTTTGTTATTTAGATAAATTTGAATAAAACATGCAAGTGATAATTTTTCCATAGTGTTTGTTTAGGTAGTAGATAATAGAAAAATTCCTAAATCTGTTGTTTGATACTTTTCATAATGTAAAGTATTTTAAATATCTATTTGAGACCATAGTTTGTTATTTTTGTATAGTAAGTTCTAATTATCCAAATGCAGTAAAAATTTTATGTCAAGCTATTCTTGATATTAGTAACCCACTGTAATTTCATAAGATTTTTCTGAGCTACTAAAATATGTGTTGCTGTTCAACCTTAGGACTAATTAGGGTTTCTATTTATTCTTAATGCAAAGTTAGTTGGAAAATTATACTTTGGTGTATCTTTGAAGCCTCTGGATTCTCAAATACTCTTGCATGATAGAAACTATTGTTGGTAGTTTCCAAGTACATGTTCTTGGATGACGTAGGCTACCTTGTAGAAGAGTCATAAGTTCCACATAATCCGATGACGTAATACATTCATTACACCGCATGCATTCCGCATCATCATCATCTCATGTCACTTCTGCATTGCACCTATGCATGTTGCACTCATACTTCTGCATCATACAGGATCGCAGGAAGTGGTTCCGACAGTTGTTCCCGAGGACGCCGAGGAGCAGCTCGAAGTGACGGAGCCGGAGCCAGCAGAAGCCGAAGAGGAGTCCGGTGAAGAGCTTCCGGAGTGCCCTGACCATCGTCCCAGTACCTTCGAGCGAGGCAAGCCCCGGAGCATTTCTCCCCCGGTTTGCAAAGAATTATTTATTAACTTTACTTAATCTGATGCATTAAGTTTAGGAGTTGTTTGAAAACGTTGCTGCATTATACCTTGTTCCGCCTTGTTCTACCCGATCCTTGTCACCCTGGTGTCCGCGGTCAATACTTGCTTAGTTTGCTTAGACCGGTAGAAGTCGGGTGATTGCCTGTCATCCGCGAGCTATAGGGGATTACCTGGTTTTATGTGAAAGAAATGTCATGTGAGAATAGCTAAGTGTGGAAATGAATATGAGACCGGGCGGAAGCTTGCAGGGTTCTGGACTGTAGTGTCTTCCGTCTGTGTCGATTAAGGACCGTCCGATGTCGGGCCTCGGGTCATGTTGAACGCATGCCTCACATTTAGCTGGCCGGATAAAGTACCTTTCGACCGCGAAGCCGGGAGATCATTCGGGCCGAGTAGATTGCCCGCAACGCACTGTACCGGAGTAGTAGTGGCAGGAAACGGGGGCGCGATGATAAGGCCAAAGAGCAGTCGGGCGGCCCCCGGGTACATGTGGTTCCTGGCAAGCTCGCGACTTTACCTGGATGGTTGACTCGGTGACCAATACCTCACTTTAGCGGGTGAGTGAGGTTTGTGTGAGGAATAAATTACCAGCTGGTCAATAATCGATTCGAATCGCCATCGTTCCCTGGATAGGGAACACTTGACTTGAGTTACTTCATCGTAGTAATACTGATGAAACACTTGGATAGTTATGAGGAAATGACATGGTAACTATTGTAAATTATCAATGGTAATCCTTGCTTACTTAATTACATGGTTACTTCAGCATGAAGTGCAAACATAGTTGACAGGAGAATAAAGAATTAAAACATGACATGCTTTTGTAAATGATTTGCTAAGCTAAAAATGCTTTTCTTGCAAATGAGTCAGCTACCCCACCAAAAAGCCTATCATGATCCTTGGAGTCTTTTTGTTTTGGTTCTGTCGGGTAAGTCTAGCTGAGTACCTTCTCGTACTCAGGGCTTTGTTCCCACTTGTTGCAGATGGACAGATGTACTATGGTTATTGTATCAACTGTCTCTACCCTGCGATGAGCGAAGCCTAGGACCATGGGCAATGGTCACTCACTACTCCTCGCCTGATGCTTTTGTGGGAGATGATCGTGAGCTGGCACTGTATTTTGGAAAAGATGTGCGTGTGTGTGTGCGCGTTGAACTAATGCTTCCGCTACTCTATTCGAAACTGGTTTGTAATAACTATGTTTAAACTCCGATGTATTTTGTGCCGCAAACTACTGTGTAACTTATGAAGGTAATCGCTGAACTTATTACGATCTTGGCTGTGATGTGAAATGGTTTGAAATCCGTCGAGATTTCACGGACTACCGGGTTATACGGGCTTAAGTTTGGTAAATTGTCCGTCCGTTGGATGATTTTCTTACTTAATCTCGTATAATTGGGCGGTTCTGTTACATCTTGAACCCTATATTGATATTCGCATCATTCATATTTGCAATTTCAGATTGCGTGTTTTTACCTTCTTGCTTGTGTCCTTCGATTCGCTTGCAGGAAAAGCCTTCTTGGCGAGGTCAATCAAGTTGTGCTTGGTTGATAACCAACGGAGCAGTGGTGTAACGGTTGCAGGGTTCGAATCGTGTCTGATTTGAAGCCGGATCGCTAACGTCGAGATCTCCACAAGTCGAACTTACCGGTTACCTCTCGAAAGATCGGGCCTGTATCTCATCAATTGTGATGAGGACATCGCCACGCTGGACACACCGACGCTATGGTCTTCTCCAAGTTGCAATTCGTCCCCAACTCAACTGCCACGTCACCCTCGGATTCAGCAGACACGTCGTCACTGTTTCGGTCATAACTCTCTCATACGACATCGAAACGGGGCGTTCTTGGATGCGTTGGAAAGGGGACGACGACGCCGTCGTTTTGGATCTGGTCCCAGCTCCAGAAAGTCCGTGGATCATTCTGTGTGACCACGGCAAGGTGCTGCGTCACCTATTTGGGCCAGCTTGGTCATGTATCGTGTCGGGCCTTAAGCCCAAGTTGTGGGCGCCCAACCCCTGGCCGTCCTCAACCCTAGGTCGAGTCTTAGACTATAAACACAGCCGCCGCCGCTGTTAGACAATTGGGTTTTGTTTAGAGTTTAGTTTTCCATCCAGAAACTGAATCGTTCATTGTAACTGTGGTGACAAATCCTTTTACAGTGATCCAGGGCCCCTGTTCTTGATCTCCTCCACTGTGTCGATTAGTCCTTTGGAACCGAGTTCTTGAACCCTATATTGATATTCGCATCATTCATATTTGCAATTTCAGATTGCGTGTTTTTACCTTCTTGCTTGTGTCCTTCGATTCGCTTGCAGGAAAAGCCTTCTTGGCGAGGTCAATCAAGTTGTGCTTGGTTGATAACCAACGGAGCAGTGGTGTAACGGTTGCAGGGTTCGAATCGTGTCTGATTTGAAGCCGGATCGCTAACGTCGAGATCTCCACAAGTCGAACTTACCGGTTACCTCTCGGAAGATCGGGCCTGTATCTCATCAAGGCGGACCCAGCGCGCGCAAAAAGCGAGAAGAAGGGAGGCGGAGACGGGCTGGCGGCGCAGGTTGGGAGCTCGTTGGAGCTCCAGCCAGGGCGGGAAAGAAGAAGATGGCCGTTGTGGCCTTTACCTGGGTCGATGGCACAAGTGGGCGATGCGGCGGTGTGAAGCGAAGCTCGGCGAGGCTCGGGGTGCACGCAGGAGCGACTGCGGCGCGCGGTGGCGAGCTCAAACGGTAGTGGCAATGGCGCAGCCACCGGAGCTGCTGCTACGGCTACTGCGAGGTGAGCGGGAGAGAGAGCATGAGAGGAAGGAGTCAGGGAGGAGGCAGGCGCGCTCCTGCCACCTTAAGGGCGTGGCCGGCCCGGTCGAAACTGCCCACCGTCGCCTGTGGCAGGATGCCACACGGCCGCCGCGGCCTGACGTCAGCCAGCGCGGTTGGGCGCGAGCGCGCACGACGCGGGCGCTGAAGTGGGCTGCTGGCCCAACTACACTATCGGCCTAGTCGCTGGCGCTACTCATTTCCTCTTTTTTAAATTTTGTTTTCAAACCAAAACAACCCTAAATCATTTCATAATTCAAAATCTATACACCCTTAGCTAAAGGTCCTTAAATATGAAGTGTAGCCCTTGAAAAGTATAACATTTCATCTAAAAGGATCAAAGTCCAAATCTGCATAGAATTTGAATTACAAAGCTCCAAAGAGCAAAATCATTTAAAAGACTTTGGAAATTTGGGGTTTTCCAAATCCCTCTTGAAACTGAACTTGAAAGCACTTCGAGCAAGTTAGAGACAATTTCATGACTTAGCCTAAAAACAAAGTTTGTTTCTTAACAAATTCTCTACACTTTTTATTTAGGGCCCACCGACA
This sequence comes from Saccharum hybrid cultivar R570, assembly GCA_038087645.1. Taxonomy (NCBI): domain Eukaryota; kingdom Viridiplantae; phylum Streptophyta; class Magnoliopsida; order Poales; family Poaceae; genus Saccharum; species Saccharum hybrid cultivar. The sequence continues at coordinate 24,212,498 of JAQSUU010000402.1, read as the reverse complement.
GAACAACACTGTACCAAGCATTTTATAAACAGTCAAACAAAACTACTTCTAGGGTCTACTTTGGTCAAATATTATTTAGAAACTTAATTAGGCAAAGTTGTTAATACAAACATGGCTTCATTTTGTATCCTAATCATGTCTAGGTTATTTTAGTGACCAAACATCAAGCACTTGTACCATTTTATCATGCTCATGAGCACACATGGCATAATTCAAGCAATTCAAGCACTCACATGAAATGATACTCTACTAAGTATGAGTGCTTATGCATAAATGATGCTTATGCTCATGGAATGTAGTGCTAATGCATGCTTAACACAAGAGGTGTTACAATAGTAAAGGCAAAGTGATGGGGCTTGGTAAAATTGCTATATCTAATGACAAGAGCATATCAAATGTCATGCTAGTTGAGAGTTTGAAGTTCAACTTGCTATCCATAGCTCAATTGTGTGATCTTGGTTTCAAGTGCATATTTGGGAAGGATGATGTAGAGGTCATAAGTGTAGATGGCTTAAATTTGATATTCAAAGGCTTCAGATTTGGAAATCTATACTTAGTTGATTTCAGTGATGGTGAAGCTCAAATGTCAACTTGTTTGCTCACTAAGTCTAGCATGGATTGGTTATGGCATAGAAGGCTTGGTCACATTGAAATGAAATAATTGAACAAGTTGATCAAGCATGATCTTGTTAGAGGCTTGAAAGATGTCATCTTTAAGAAAGATAAGCCTTGTAGTGCATGTCAAATCGGGAAGCAAGTTGGAAACAATCATCCTAAGAAGAGCATAATGAGCACTAGCAAAGCATTTGAGTTATTGCATATGGACTTGTTTGGGCCAACTCAATACACTAGCATTGGTGGAAACAAATATGGCTTTGTGATAGTGGATGACTACACAAGATACACTTGGGCATTCTTTCTTGTTGACAAGAGTGATGTGTATGCAACCTTCAAATCTTTTGTCAATCAATGTCAAAATGAGTTTGAGACAACCATCAAGAAAGTTAGAAGTGACAATAGTAGTGAGTTCAAGAACACAAGAATTGATGAGTTATGTGATGAACTTGGAATTAGACATCAATTCTCAGCCAAGTACACTCCACAATCAAATGGCCCTGTTGAGAGAAAGAATAGAACACTCATTGATATGGCAAGGTCTATGCTTAGTAAGTACAATGTGAGTCAATCCTTTTGGGCCGAAGCAATCAATACCGCTTGCTACTACATCAATTGATTATATTGTCACCTAATGAAAGAGAAGACACCATATAAGCTCTTGAATGGTAGAGAGTCTAACATTGTATACTTTCAGGTCTTTGGATACAAATGCTATATCTTGAAGAAAGACACAAGGTTGGGCAAGTTTGACAAGAGATGTGATGAAGGGTTCCTAGTTGGTTACTCCACTACAAGCAAAGCATATAGAGTTTGGAACTTGGATAGTGGTACTCTTGAGGAGGTGCATGATGTTGAGTTTGATGAAACTAAGGGTTCTCAAGATGAAAATGTGAATCATAATGATGTTAGAGGCATTCAACTTTCAAATACCATGAAGAACATGGATATTGGTAACATTAGGCCAAGACAAGTTGAAGGTGAAGAAGATGATCAAGTGATAGTGATTCCTAACTTAGGTGAAGATGTTGATGAAAAACAAGCTAGTTCATCCTCTCATGATCAAGATCAACAAGTGGCTAGTACATCATCTCAACCAAGTGCAAGCAATCAAGGTCAAATGCTTCAACCTACCAATGTTGCAAGAGATCATCCATTGGATTTTATCATAGGTGATATATCTAGAGGTGTACAAACAAGATCAAAGTTGGCTTCATTTTATGCTCATTCATCATTTGTATCATACAAAGAACCAACAAAGGTAGAAGAAGCATTGAAGGATGCCGATTGGGTCAATGCCATGCATGATGAGCTAAATAACTTCAAGAGAAATCAAGTATGGGAGTTAGTTGAGAGACCAAAGGGACACAATATGATTGAAACCAAATGGGTCTTCAAGAACAAGTAAGATCAAGATGGGGTAGTAGTAAGGAATGAAGCAAGACTTGTTGCTCAAGGTTACACTCAAGTAGAGGGTCTTGACTTTGGTGAAACATATGCCCCGGTTGCAAGATTAGAAGCAATTCAGATCTTGCTAGCCTATGCTTGTGCTCACAATATCAAGCTCTATCAAATGGACGTCAAGAGTGCATTCTCAATGGCTACATAAATGAAGAAGTATATATTGAGCAACCCCCCAATTTGAAGATTACAAGCAACCCAACCATGTGTACAAGTTGAAGAAAGCTCTGTATGGCTTGAAGCAAGCGCCTAGAGCATGGTATGAGAGATTGAGAGATTTCTTGCTCTCTAAAGGGTTCAAAATGGGCAAGGTTGACACCACTCTTTTCACTAAGAAGATTGACCAAGACTTGTTTGTGTTGCAAATATATGTGGATGATATCATATTTGGGTCAACCAATCAAGACTTTTGTGAAGAGTTTGGGAAAATAATGGCAAAAGAATTTGAGATGTCAATGATTGGAAAGTTGAGCTACTTCCTTGGTCTTCAAATCAAGCAATTGAAGAATGGTATATTTATGAGTCAAGGCAAGTACATCAAAGACATGCTCAAGAAGTTTGGCATGAATGAAGCAAAGCCAATTAGTACACCCATAGGAACAAATGGAAGCCTAGATAGTAACAAAAGTGGCAACATGGTGGATCAAAAGATATATAGGTCAATGATTGGAAGCCTACTCTATGTGACCACATCAAGGGCGGATATCATGTTTAGTGTATGCATGTGTGCAAGATTTCAAGCCTCACCAAGAGAAAGTCATTTGACTGCAACAAAGAGAATATTGAGGTACTTGAAGCATACACAAGATGTTGGTTTGTGGTATCCTAAAGGTGCAAAGTTTGAGCTAGTTGATTATTCTAACTTGGATTATGCGGGATGCAAAGTTGAGTGAAGGAGCACATCGAACACATGTCAACTACTTGGAAGATCACTTGTATCATGGTCATCAAAAAAGCAAAATAGTGTAGCACTCTCAACCGCTGAAGCCGAATACATAGCCATCAGTAGTTGTTGTGCACAAATCCTTTGGATGAAGGCCACTTTGAATGACTTTGAAATCAAGTTCAAGAATGTTCCTTTATTTTGTGACAATAAAAGTGTCGTGAAGCTCACCAACAACCCGGTCCAACATGCAAGAACAAAGTATATCGATGTCCGCCACTTTTCATTAGAGATCACCAACAAAAAGAGAACATTTCAATTGAGAACATAAGCACTGAAGATCAATTAGCCGACATATTCACCAAGCCACTTGATGAGAAAAGGTTTTGCAAGCTAAGGATTGAGTTGAACATATTCGATTTCTCAAATATGTGTTGTGCACCCCCACTTATATGGCATGCTTCTCCTTCGAGCTATCCAAGGTAAAAGTTGATTGGCATGCATACATTCTTTGCTAAGGACATGTTTAGTGCATCTAGTCATTCTTCATGTTTATAGGCTCATTCGTGGAAAACAAATGAATTTGATGCTTGTATGATACCACTATTGCTTCTATGCTTGACTTGATCTAGTGGTAGCATATGACAGCTAGTGGAATCCCACCAAAGGGAGGCACCGAGCCCTCAGATCCTACCGAAGGGACCTGAGACCCACTAGGCGACCCTCGAGTGACTTGGGATACATCTCGGGATCGCTAGGCTAACCCCACGTGAATCGGGCAGGGGCCTCCTCTTAGACTAACCAACTTGGGGCTCACCGGGATTGTCATCGCTCGCCCATCGAGGGTAGCTTGGCAAGACCCACTCCTCCTCTTTGCAAAAAAGGAGCATGAGGAGCATATGAAAGAATCAAGGGCGCCCTTGATCGTCCTCTTGCCATGAGCAGAGGCTCAGGGGCTGCCCCTACACCTAGGCCAAGGCTTGGAAAAACTCCCATCCATGGGCCTCCTTCTACAACAGGCACAACCTGTTGATAATCGAAAAGGCTCAGGGGCTCGACGGCCGACGTATGAAACCTCTTGTTTAAAGCTCAAGCCCCTACCCTCCAGGGCCTCGGGGGCTACACCCGGCGGGTGTGCTTGCGCGCACCTCCTAGAAGAAAGCAGCTATAAGGCCTCGACAACAACAACTAAAAGCCTCTGAAGGAGTGCTCACACTCCTCCAAAAGGCTCGGGGGCTACACCCGCCGGGTGCACTCGAGCGCACCCCCCAGAGGAAAACACCAACAAAAAATAAAACCTCGATAAAAATAATCCCGATAGAACCCCTGAAGGAGTGCTCACACTCCACCAGAGGCTCGGGGGCCACTGTCGGGTACCACAATATGGGGTACCCCCAATCAAGGGTTAAAACCCACCTAAAAAATCCTAAAAGATAAAAGTAGAAAGCCCGCGGGCATTCACCGTCTCAACCGAGATGCCAAAGCAGGGCCTCGGATTCAGAATGTTTCTCCGCCTCGCCCGAGGCAGGCTCTACCGCCAGACCACCTGCGGGCAATTCTCCGTCTCACCCGAGGCCCCGAGCTGGGCCTCGGACGAGAGCCAATTCTCTGTCTCGCTCGAGGCTCAGAGCCAAGGCCTCGGAAAAAAGCCGATTCATCCAGAGCAGGCTCGAGAAGCGTCTCGGCCTCAATAAATGCGACGACGTGCTGCGGCATGCCCACAATAGTGCAACAGCAGGGCCCGATGAGATATGGCTCAAGTCACCACTACACCACCACGACGGGATGGAGCAGGGGATACCGGCCACCATACTACCTAACCCCGGCACTGTTCATATGTCCGAGGCATGGCGCAGTGTACGAACATTAAAACCAGGCTCCTGTGGTCTCGGAATCACCATGGCCAGATCACTATTCTCGTCTCGGGGGGGGGGGGCTCTGCTCTTTATGAGGAACAGTAACACAGGGATGGACATGTCGAACACAGGGAAAATCATGGCCTCCACACCGCCAACAGTGACAGCAACACCGCCTACAGGGCTCGGCACGCCCTGTCACGACGCCGCAGCCGCCGAAAGACAAAATCCACTCCTCTGACCATGCTACACGATGCTGCTATAGGACAGGGCTACAGGTCCTCAGATTCTCACCCTTCGATGAAGATCATCGCGCAGCAAACTCATGTAACCCTGTGCCCCCCTTGCATCTATAAAAGGAAGGGGCCAGGGCCGTTTCTAGATAGGATAGAAGAAAGAGATCAGAGATCACCTCTAGACATCAGGCATTCTTCAGCCCGAAACTAGTATAAACCCCTTGTGTCCTTCTTGCGCAACCATCCAGAGTAGGAGCACACAGACACAAATTCACTCGTCGGTCCGGCGACCGCCGGTCCAGACACCGACAGTTGACGCGCTAGGTAGGGGACTTGCGTGTCACAATCACCTTCCTAACAAGCTTCAGATGGCTGACGGCGATAGCCAGCTGTGGTTCAGGAGCCTAGAGTTCATGTCCCTGGGCCACGACTATGACATGGTCCTCCTGCCACCCAGATCCTTGTCCAACGCCGAGTCTATACCATGCCCGCCTAGGCACAGAAGGTGCCCGGGCCATCACTCTCGCCACGCTCGCCGAGAGCGGCAAACATGGGAAAGTCCCGACTCCTCAGCAAGGGGTGGTAACGACCCCCAATGTCTGCCGGCACCCCCCAATTGGCCGCCAGTATAACGTCCCTCACGAGGGACTTATCTGGTATGGGCCTAATCACGGATGAGGTACCAGCGGTACCAAATGACGCTGCAGCGACACACTCCGAAACACGTTCCAGAGCGCCACAGCCACCCCCCGCAAGGCCGACCTCACCGGCAATGGGCTCAGTGGCTACATCATCCCCGTTTCCCTACGGGTTGCACAGCGCCGCCGATGCCTATGCTTCCTCGATGAGGACTGCCATGAGCGCCTACGTGGAACTTCCCAGGCATCACCTATGCTCCACCCACGACCTCCTCGCGTCCACGCCGGCCTCGACACACGCTGACTTTGCGGAGGACAGTGACTCGTGGGCCGGCGCGGATCTCTCCGGACTTCGGGACCCCGAGGCTCTACGCCGCTTCCTAGACGCCAGCGACTATTGCTTCGTCTACTCTGACCCGGACGAAGATGGCTACGAGCTCTCATGGCCATGAAGGGGATGATCGGATCCCAATGCAAAGACCGACTGACCGAGCCTCCTCCCCCGGTATCGTTATCATTAATACTACCTCTAATCACTCTTGAAATTCTCTGTGAGCTGTTTCCTTAACTCTCTTTTAATGCCATATGCATACGTGTATCGAACATGCCTCATACGTACATCGCATAAGTACATCATGCATGCATCACATGTACATCATTCATATGCAACATACGTGCATCATACCGCATCATCCGCACACGGTCCGAATCCGGGTCCGAAGTTCATAGGCTAGCCCTGCAAAGGGGTTTCGATAGCCGCTCCGACCCAACAGAGTGAGGGATGGTGTGTAGGGAGTGGCACAATGGAGGCCAATACTTGGATGCCCCGAGCATCATATGGGATTCCCCGAACCATGTTCGAGCCTTGACAAACACCGATTTTTGGGTTTTTCACCAAAGAAAGGCAATGAGCCGCCGGGGGTGTGTCGAAATGACCCTGGTTACCCTGAATTGGTCATCAAGGGTATGAGGTCGGTCACTAGATGCCTACACCGGATCCCTAATGAATGGGGTCCGAGGCCTCACTCGAATTGAAACACCCGCTAGTAACTCAAACGGACACCACGAAAAATGGCCCTATTCGAAAGGGATGACGTGCCGCTGTCCAACCCCTCCTCCTTTGCGAAAAAGATGCGAGAGGGGAATGCATTGGGCCTTCTGACCAGATCAAGGCCATGAGTCTTGATTTTCAGAGGCCCACATCCATGTGCACAGCCTGCTAAAGGCTCAAAGTATGAATCCTCCAAAGCCTCGGAGATGCCTGAGGGCACAAAAGTCTAACCGACGGACGCCTCTTCTGCACGCCAGGCTCAGGGGTCACCGGCCCTGCTCAGGGGTCACCGGCCCCGCCCTGGGGTGCAGGGTGACAAAGGTCATAGCAGCGCCAAAATCCTATTTGTGTTGTGAAAACAAATCCTAAAAGGGAGGTCTCAGGACCAGATTCAGGCGGTTGGCCATCGCCGAAAGCCCTCCGAGGCCTACCGAGGCCCACCACGACCTGACGAAATAGAAGAGGTAAGGACAAGTCAAGAGACGATGCCCGAGGGCAAAAAAGTCCGACCGGTGGACGTCCCATCCATGCACCGGTCTCAAGGGTCATCGACCTCGCCTCGGGTCGCAGAGTGGCAGGGGTCACGTCGGCGTGAAAACCCTACCCACACCTCGGGATGGGTGCCTCCCCCTAGAGGACCTCACCACGATTACCACCGGTGATGCTCCGGCGGCTTTTCTCACTAACTTAATGAATATTGCAAGCAAACAATAAACCGACTGATAAACTAAGAGATTAAAAACATAGTTCATTACAAAAAACAAGATAAATGATGCCATGCGTCTCGACCTAATAAAAATAACAAAATAAAAAAGCCCTAAGGGGTAGCATCACGAGGAAGCTCCATGAGGATCTGCTGGGCGAGGACGAGGGTGGCCACCACTTCCTTGGCAGGGCCATAGCGTGCCACCAAGTCCTCGTGAAGGTGCAACGGCTCCTCCACGGGGAAGCCCTTGACGCCGGTAAGGTCGGCACCCACCGACAGCTCCGCCATGGCCAGGGAAACTCTGGCGCTGTGGCGGACACCGCTCTCGATGGCGGCGGTAACGCGGCGGCGCACGGCCTAGAGCCGGTCCTCCCTAGGACCTGGGGCGACCCCCAGATAATCCAGGAAGGCGTCCACCATGACACAGAGGCACTCTTGCTCCACGGTCACCTCTGACACGAGATTCCATCCGTGATCAGAAAAGAAACGTAAAAGAAGCAAAGAGGCAGAGGAGAAGAAACTTACCAGCACCATGGTGGTCAGCGTCCTCTAGCTAGGGGAGGAGGACGTTCGCCCTACCCTCAACGTCCGCCGCCGCTACGTGAACAAGCACCTGCTCCTCTGCCATCGGCCTCGACGGGCCGACCTGAGCCTCAGGAAGGGCCTGGCAAGGGGGGTAGCAATAGCGGAGGCTCCCCATTGAGATGCCACCAGTACATAGCCGGCGGTCGCTCCCCGTGAAGGCCCAGTCGCCTGTCCGATGATGTTGTGCCATTGGAGGGCCGTCCACCTCCTCGGACCTTTGCAGGGAGTTGCCGCGCTCCATGAGGATCATGCTAGAGGGCCAGAATAGTGGTGAATAGCGATGAGGGTGGGAAGAATGAGCGCCGAGACGGATATAAATAAGACCCGAATGACCGTTCGGCTGCCTGACTGCGTGGGACGATCAATGCGATCTCGAAACTCAAACCAACGTTCCCACTTCCCGCTAAAGTCGGCTAACCAAACCACCTCCCCCACTTCGCTCAGTCAAAACTTCAATGCTCCCACTCACCCCCACGCACTTAAAGCCACAGGCTCACTTGCTGACTATGGGCCGCACAAACGAAAGGCATTCCCCAAATTAAGTTTGGCCCAAGTGGGCCTCCCTCGAACTCGACTGTGACCCACGTCAAAACCCATTTGGAGATGACTAGCATGGCTCGTCGACTTCTAGCCAAATCCAAATGGCCCAAAAGGGAAGCCCCAGGGCGATAGCAAACAAAAGCCATCACGAAGAAAGTGGGATCAACCCCACCGAGGGGATGGTCGAAGGGATTGAACACGCGAGCCCCTCGGACTACCGAAAGAATAGGGCTCGGCGGCTAGTCCTACTATGCCAGCATAATGAGAGACCAAAAAATGTCCCGTCTGGCTGTGGCCTTAGGCGGATCCATTCAACTCCCCCTAGAAACCGCCTGAAAAGGCATGCCCATCCCCTGTTCACAATAGTGGAAAGTAATCTAACGCCTAGGCTCCTTCCTAGCGAAGGAACCGCGGGTGCCAAACCCTCTCTATGGTCCAGGGGTTCGAAGGCTGGCCCCTCATGGGTTCGACAGCCGCCCCAGGACGTCGAGTGGACGAGCCCTCAGATGGCCGAGACCCGGGTATACGACTACTTGGGAAAGCCTGAGCCGTGTCCGAGTCCCAAAAGGGTGACAACCAGTGGAATCCTACCAAAGGGAGGCACCGAGCCCTCAGATCCTACCGAAGGGACCTGAGACCCACTAGGCGACCCTCGGGTGACTTGGGATACATCTTGGGATCGCCAGGCTAACCCCACACAAATCGGGCAGGGGCCTCCACTTAGACTAACCTGCTTGGGGCTCATCGGGATTATCATCGCTCGCCCATCGAGGGTAGCTTGGCAAGACCCACTCCTCTTTGCGAAAAAGGAGCATGGGGAGCGTATGAAAGAATCAAGGGCACCCTTGATCGTCCTCTCGCCATGAGCAGAGGCTCAGGGGCTGCCCCTACACCTAGGCCAAGGCTTGGAAAAACTCCCATCCATGGGCCTCCTTCTACAACAGGCATAACCTGTTGATAATCGAAAAGGCTCAGGGGCTCGACGACCGACGTATGAAACCTCTTGTTTAAAGCTCAAGCCCCTGCCCTCCAAGGCCTTGGGGGCTACACCCGGCGGGTGCGCTCGCGTGCACCTCCCAGAAGAAAGCAGCTATAAGGCCTCGATGACAACAACTAAAAGCCTCTGAAGGAGTGCTTGCACTCCTCTAAAGGCTTGGGGGCTACACCCGCCGGGTGCGCTCGAGCGCACCCCCCGGAGAAAAACACCAACAAAAAACAAAACCTCGATAAAAATAATCCCAACAGAACCCCTGAAGGAGTGCTCACACTCCTCCAGAGGCTCGGGAGCTACTGTCGGGTACCACAATATGGGGTATCCCCAATCAAGGGTTAAAACCCACCTAAAAATCCTAAAAGATAAAAGCAGAAAGCCCGCGGGCATTCACCGTCTCAACCGAGATGCCAAAGCAGGGCCTCGGATTCAGAATGATTCTCCGCCTCACCCGAGGCGGGCTCTACCGCCAGACCGCCTGCGGGCAATTCTCCATCTCGCCCGAGGCCCCGAGCCGGGCCTCGGACCAGAGCCAATTCTCCGTCTCGCCCGAGGCTCAGAGCCAAGGCCTCGAAAAAAAGCTGATTCATCCGGAGCAGGCTCGAGAAGCGTCTCGGCCTCAATAAATGCGACGACGTGCTGTGGCATGCCCAGAATAGTGCAACAGCAGGGCCCGATGAGATAGGGGTCAAGTCACCACTACGCCACCACGACAGGACATAGCAGGGGATACTGGCCACCATACTACCTAACCCTGACACTATTCGTACGTCCGAGGCATGGCGCAGTGTACAAACATTAAAACCAGGCTCCTGTGGCCTCGGAATCACCATGGCCAGATCACTATTCTTGTCTCGGGGGGGCCTCTGCTCTTTATGATGAACAGTAACATAGGGACGGACACGTCAAACACAGGGAAAATCATGGCCTCCATGCCGCCAATAGTGACAGCAACACCGCCTATAGGGCTCGGCACGCCCTGTCACGACGCCACAACCGCTAAAAGACAGAAGCCACTCCTCTGACCATGCTGCACCATGCTGCTCCAGGACGGGGCTACAGGGCGTCGAATTCTCACCCTCTGATGAAGATCATCGCGCAACAAACTCATGTAACCCTGTGCCCTCCTTGCATCTATAAAAGGAAGGGGCCAGGGCTGTTTCTAGATAGGATAGAAGAAAGAGATCAGAGATCACCTCTAGACATCAGACATTGTCACACCCTCACGAGTGTACTCACTCCAGCACACCATAGAGACCTGGGAACCTCTCCCTTTCTCGACTCGCTTGTAACCCCTACTACAAGCACTTCGGTGCAAGATAATACAAGGCTCTCTCCCCCCACTGGACGTAGGGCATTCTTCAGCCCGAAACCAGTATAAACCCCTTGTGTCCTTCTTGCGCAACCATCTGGAGTAGGAGCACGTAGACACAAATTCACTCGTCGGTGCGGCGACCGCCGGTCCAGACACCGACACAAATGCTCTAGATTGAACCAAATTTGGGAAAATGATCCTCACCCCATTGATCTATATTGAACCTTTGTGGTCATTTGATGACAAAGGGGGAGAAGAATATGGGAACTTTGACATAGGGGGAGAGTCATGAGAAAGTAAGGGGATCAATTAAAATTGAGCACACATGTACGGGGAGCAAGCTCATAGACTTGTATGATGCATTTGAATGTGCACTCTCATATGTATGCTTACATTTGTAAAGTTTAAATTCAATATACATGCTTGTGCGGTGTATGCTAGTTGTAGGTGTGATTGATGAAATGAAGAACAAGCATGCATAGGATGATAGTTAGATGTGCCTTGCAATTGCTCACCTTACTTATAATGTTAATCTCATGGGGTATCTAGTTCTTTGTCTTTGCAAGTGATATCTAACCAGCAATGGTGCTAAGGATGGCATATTGGTGCACTCTAATTGGTATCATGCTTGAAAGGCTCATCTTTTATACCTTAGCATCATTTGGTAGACATTGACTCCTATCTTTTCTATCTAAGCATATGTGCAAGCTTCTTTCCAAACTCTTTGCACATATGTAGGGGGAGCAATACAACCAATTCAGATTCATGAAACTTGTGGAAATCCTATTATAAATGGTGAATATGCTTGGGCAAGCAATGTGAATTCAAAATGATTTCAATTCGTACCTTTGTATAAGGGTTGTCGTCAATTAACCAAAAAGGGGGAGATTGAAAGTCCTAGTTTGGTTTTGGTGAATTGATGAAACCCTAAGTGTAACAGAACCAACCAATTATACAAAATTAAGTAAGAAAATCACCCGTCGGAGCAGATAATTTAGCAAACTTAAGCCCGTATAACCCGGTAGTCCGTGAAACCACGAAGGATTTCAAACCAACCAACATACAAACCAAGATCGTACAAGTTTAGCAACCACCGTCACATATTACATAAAGTTTGCAACATCCTTGAGATACATCAGAGTTTAAAACATAAGTTATTACAAACCAAGTTCATAATAAAATAGCAGAAGCAAATAGTTTTGAGACTTCACACACACACACACACACACTTAGTTCGAATTACAGTGACAGCTGATAGTTAGGTCCAACAAAAGCATCAGATAAGACATATGGAGCGACCATGCCCTTGGTCCTAGTCATCACCCATCGCAGGATACAGGCAGTTGATGCAATAGCCATAGTACATCTGCTCATCTGCAACAAGTGGGAAACAAACCCTAAGTACGAGAATGTACTCAGCTAGACTTACCCTTCTTAAACCAGAAATAAAGTGACACCAAGGAGTATGCAAAGCTTTCTTTTAGTGGGCTAGCTAACTTATTTGCGAAAAGCATGAGTTACCATAAACGAACCAATTAAGTACTTTGCATTATCTTTATTATAACCTATCAATCTAGGTAAGCACCTATACTATAGCAATCATTTGATTAACCAAGATCATCTAGTTACCATTTTAGGTTTAGCATTTCCAGCATCATCCGCATAACCATCCGTGTTCCATCATCATTACTATGATGCTGTAGCTCTAGTCAAGTGCTCACTATCTAAGAGCGATGGCGATTCGAATCGATTCCTAACCAGCTGGTGATTTATTCCTCACACAAACCACACTCACCAATCAAGTGAGTTACAATCACCAATGGCACTATTCTAGTAAACGTCGTGGGACAAACTGGGACCGCACTACTCAGGGGCCTCCTGACTACAAGGAATCAAGACCCAGCCTACCCTTGGGCTCACTCTTCATGCCCCCGTCTTACTCCCTTCAACACCAGTCTACTAGCCTATGTAGATCCCAGCCCAAATAGTGACACTAGCTTCACGGTCGAAATGTACGTTATTCAGCTAGCTAAATGTGAGGCATGCGTTCAACATGATAAGAGGGACGAGCAACGATCAGTCCTTAACCAACACAGACGAAAAACTGCTAGCACCCCAGAACCATGTCTGGTTGCATGACAACTATTCCGTCCGGTCTCTAATTATCCATCAACACTTGGTTATCTCCAGGATATCATCCCTTCCATAGCCAAAGTATTCCGGTAACCACCTATAGTTGCCGATGACAGGAAATCACTGACTGCTACCGGTCTAAGCAGGGCTAAGCATTTATTCGATCCTACACCTAATAGGATATTAGGATATAACAATGTAGACAAGGATATAATATATGCAACAATGGTTTCATTCAACTTCTATAACTTAATGCAACAATATATATAACATATATATATTAAACTATTTTTATAAAGTAGGAGACTTATAATGCTCCGGGGCTTGCCTTTTTCAAAGAAACTAGGATGATGGTCTACGCACTCGGGCAGATCCTCTCCTTGCTCCTCGGCCTCAGGCACCTCCTGTGCCTAGATTTCCTGTGGGTCGACCCTGGCCTGTTCCTCTGGTACCGCTACTTGCACTTCCTCCTGCGATCCTGTATGATGCATTTGTATAAGTGATTATGCAAGTGATACATCAGATGATATGACATATGATGGTTATGTTTGCATGCAATGTAGATAAGCATGTTTAACTCTTAATTGATAGAGTATGTGTAACTCTCTTCTACCAGGTAGTCAACATCATCCAAGAATATGTGTCACAAGCACATGTCATCTACTGCATTCTCTTCTACTACTAACTACCATCAGTCACCGCTAACTACCATATAGCCACAACATAAGTACTACTACACTAACACTACAACCACTATCCTAACATGCCAAGTCATACCAGCAAATCAAGGTGCTTCAAAGATACACCAAAGCTACACAATTCAACTAATCATGCATAAAGAAGATTATTTTATTTCACTTTAAACTAAGGTCACAACAGCAACATATAGTTCTGGTGCTCAGAAAATTATGATAAAATTACAGTAGCTTCCTCATGCCTAATATAGCCTACCACAAAATTTTTATTACATTTGGATAAGTATAACAGCCTACACCAAAATGGCAAAAAGCATGGCATAAATGCACATAAAAATTATTTGTACTATGAAAAGTGTCAAACAATAGATTTAGTATTTTTCCCATGATCTACCTAGTCTACAATTACTGTACAAAAAGTTCCACCTACATGTATTATACATATTTTTGGCTGTAGCAATTTTACAAGAAATAGCAAATAAATGCACCTAAATTACTTGGCCATATTTTTCCATAGAACATACTTGTCATATGTTTTTCATGGAAAGTACATCACATGAATAGAGTAATAAAATTGGAACCATATTTTTCTGATACATATATGATTTACTACACATTTTCTAAGAAATCAACATATATCAAGATTTAAATAAAGCTATATATAAAAGTATCACAAAATCCACTTGCAACATTTTTAACAGCTAGATCTAGTCACAAGAAGCCTAACAAAATTGGTCTCATCAAATTTGAAGCTAATTTGACCAAGATATGAATTTTTGAAGTGTTTAAACATTTTCTGGAAATCCATTTTCTATTTTCGTTTTCAAAAACTCGCCTTGAAATGCTACATGCACCCGGTGCAGTCCACCCAAACTTGTAACCGGTGGCTGACAGTGGGACCCGAGGCCCCACATGTCATTCACCCGAGAGGGGGGAAGATCACCGACGGCGAGAGCTCGCCATCGGTGAGGTGTCTGGCCTCGGGGTGAGCACCACTGTGCTCCCCATAGCGAGGCGAGTCAGGTGCACCAGACGGGTGAGCTGGTGGAGTGCCGGTACGGGCTCGCCGGTGGCGATGGTGGAGCGGTGGCGCTGGTTGTTGGCAACTTGCGGCAACCGGCCACACCAGGGCGCGCGGGTGCGAGCACGGGCTTCGTGGTACGAAGACGACAACGGTGCTCAAGACAGAAAAGAGAGAGAGGGCGGGCGGGCTCCGGCCACGCGCGGCCGTGAATGGCGGCCATGGCACCATGGTGGAGGAGACACCCAAATAGGCCTTACCCTAGGTGAAAACGGTGGCGAGGGCGGTTGCTGAGGCTAGAGCAGCGAGATGCGGAGCGGTGGGCGTGTGCTAGCGAGCAGAGGTGGACCACCGGCGGTGTATTTCACCGGTGGGGCTGCGGCTTGCGGTGGCGAGCTCCTCCGGCCACACTGGCGCTGCAAGGAAGGGGAAAGTGGAGGCGAGGCTGAGTGAAGGAGCGAGGGAGGGGAGAAGCGGGCGGCCTAGCGGGTTAAGGCGAGGGCACGGTTGCGGGGCCCGCCGGAGCACCAGCTGCCGCCGATGCCAGCGCATGGCGGCCACGCGGTGGCGGCCTCCTGCCATGGTCAGGTGTGGGCACGGGCGTGCGCGGGCATGAGCGTGGGGCGGACGCGGGAGCTGGGCCAGGCCGGCTTGCACGCGCGGGCCAGAAGAGAGGCGACGGCCCATCAAGGAGGGAAAAAGATTTTTCCTTTTTCTTTTTCATTGAATAGCCAAACTTTCACCATTTTGAGCAACAAAAAAGTATTTTCGCAAGTTGACACAAAACAAAATTTGTTCTAAAAATTGTGATCTTCAACTTTTCCAAAAGGAGCAAAGTCAAAATCCCAATAGATTTTGAAATAAGGACTTAAAGTCAATTTTCAATCAAAACTCTATTTCTCTAGATTATTTTTAAAAGAAAAATTTGATAAAATTTTGAATACAAATCTTGCTCCAAATTGTTTGCTAAACATTTATAAGTTGTCTAATTACTCAAACAAGCACTTACAAGGCATAACAAGCATCAAACTAGCATTAACCTATTGAAAACAAGTAAATGCAACATCTATGTTTCACTCACATGTTTCATATATTTCAAGGTTATGTTTCACTTATATTTCATGCCATGCTTATGAATGCCTGATGATGTTTATGCTCCGCATTGCAATGCCTAATGCATGCTTAACACCAGGGGTGTTACAATAAGTGCCAACTTAGTTTATCGAGTGAGAATGAGATAGGTAGCATAACTCCAAGTGGTGAAACATGTGGTGATGATCATGATGGCGGTGAACTCAGGTGATCAATTGTCTGGACTTGGAGAAGAAGCAAGAGGAGAACAAAATGGGCTCAAGACAAAGGTATAAGTGATAGGAGCTATTTTGTTTTGGTGATCAAGACACTCAGCGAGTGTGATCACATTTAGGATTGATAGTTGTACTATTAAGAGGCGTGAAACTCATATTGCAATGCGGTTGTCAAAGTGCCACTAGATGCACTAACTCATTACATATGCATTAGGATCTAGTGGAGAGCTAACACCCTTAAAAATATTTGTGAAAATATGCTAACACACATGCGCAAGGTGATATACATGGTGGTTAGTACATTTGAGCAAGGGTGGAGAAGATTGGAGAAGTCATGGTAGTGTTTCTCGCTGAGAAACACTAACCGGACGCTCAGGTCAAGAGGACTGAACGCTGGCCAAGCGTCTGGTTAGTGGTAGTGTGTCACGCGTGGTTGGCTATAGTGCACCGGCACGTCAGGTGTACATCTGGGTGCCACCGGACATGTGACATCAGCGTGGCGTGGAGGCAAGCAGCACGGTGGTGTATTGACTGGACTCTGGCTGCATCCGATCAGCACCCATCGAAAGCGTCCGATCAGGGTTTTTGCTCTCTGGTACCTCTTTGTTATCGACCAGACGCTAAAGGTCTGGCGTCTAGTGCTAACCAGCAGCGCATCCAGTGCATCATGATCACGCGATGAGCTATTTCATGTGATCGTTGAGATCTAACGTGTGAGATTCAATGCAGGATGCGTGGCGTCCATCGGTGGTTTTGGCTGGGAGCGACCGGATGCTGGAGCTACATCCAGTGGGCTGGACCTATGCGTCTGGTGTCCTCGAGTTGGGCTATAGTGAGAGCCCAACGGCTCTATTTCATGGGGGGCTCCTATTTAAGCCCCATGGCTAGCTCTAGCTCACTCGCTTGAGCATTTACATTGACATAGCAACCTTATGAGCTTAGCCAAAGCCCTCCCACTCATCTCCATCATTGATTCATCATCTTTGTAAGATTGGAAGAGAATCCAAGTGCATTGCTTGAGTGTTCGCATCTAGAGGCACTTGGTGATCGTGTTTTGCTGCGGGATTCGCTTGTTACTCTTGGTGGTTGCTGCCACCTAGATGACTTGGAGCAGCAAGGATTGTTGAGCGGAGGAAGGTGATTGTCTCTGGCTTCGATCGTGGTGATTGTGAGGGGTTTTTGACCTTTTCCCGGTGGAGAGCCAAAACATACTCTAGTGAATTGCTCGTGACTTGTGTGATCCTCATCTTGTGTTGGTTGTGCGGCACCCTATTAAAGGTTTGGTGTGTGATACCAATTAGCATGTGAACCTCCAAGTGAGTGTATCCCCGCAACGAGGACTAGCTTGCCGACAAGCAAGTGAACCTTGGTAAAAAAATTATTATGTCATCTTTGATTCCAAGGATTGATTGGTCTTCATTGGTATTCATTCTATTGTAATTGATTGGTTCATTGATCATTGGCTAAACCACTACTCGTCGGTATAATCATTCATCCCCTCTTGCATTACCTTGAGCTGTAGTTGATTCTATAGTTTGTGTAGCTCTCTTGGCTTGTGTAGTATATCACCTAAGAGTTATTAGTGACATAGCTTTATGTGCTACCCTAGAGGCTATAGAAACTAGAACGGGTAGGAGGCTTGCAACCCTCTAGTAGAGCTAGTGCCAAACTCACTTCCCCATCTTATGTACTAATCAGTTGCTCTTAAGTGTTGTTGTAGAAAATTTTAAATAGGCTATTCACCCCCTCTAGCCATTTGGACCTTACAATATGTCATTCTCTCCTAGGGTTATTAGTTTAGGTAGCCTATTTCAGATAGTACTGTTGGAGTTGGGAGCAAAATATGGGTAGTAGAAAAATAGGTGCCTATTTAAATAGAGAAATAGGTAGTCTGATTTAGGTAGTACTACTAAAGATGCTCTAAAGGCCCCTTGCTTTCTACAAAAAAGGTGAGGCCTCTTGTTTGTATCCTCAGTGTCAGTATCCATAGCGTGGGGCTCGGCCTAATACATACATGTCATATATCTAGGCCATGGGTACCTGCACCACCTATATATTCGAATATGTCCAACTATCGGGCTAGAGGATACAGTGGAGGAGGCCCACAAAAGCTAAACAAATTCAATGACTTGAAGATCAAGGCATATCGAGGATATCCGGAGCTACCGTATCTAGATGAGTAGCATATGATCAATCTATGCACATTCCATATAACAAACTAGGAAAGCAATCTGTTAAGTCAATCATCCTCATTGCAACCTACTCCCTCAGGCTATATAATGGGGAGTACAAGCCTTGAGATCAGCCCAATTCATTCTCTTTCACATCATCTATTACGTACTTAGGAGCAACAACCCCTGTAACCAAGCATACGAGACAAGATGGCATGCTCTCCGTGACCCATGGCACAGTGACATACCAAGCATGAAGAGCTCTAGGGCTTGATAGACCAAAGGCATGAGACAAGATGGCATGCTCTCTAAGACATCAAGGATCGACCTAGTTAGATTGTAGGAAAGTCTATCTATGTAATAGAATTAGAACTCTTATGTCGTAATCGAGTAGGACTAGACAAGTGCACCTGCACTTTGTACTATAGAAAGAGAGGCTAGGGCACCCCTTGTAAGGGGCACTCCCTTGTAACATCATCATACTCAAAATTCAATGCAAGGCAGAACACCAACTGGACTTAGGGTATTACTCTATTCAGCGTCCTAAACCAGTCCCTGTCTTTCGTGTTCACCATCGAGTTAAGTTACGCTGAAGCCTTCTGATCCACATTTTAGGTAACCCCATAACTTGGTTGCCGGTCATCTGACTCCATAGCACCAACCTCTAGCTACATCGCCAGCCACACAATCATGACCTCCTATTGACACCAAAATTTGGTTCAGGACAAGATAAAAGTGAAAGATCGAGATTTCATAAGGAGAACCAAATGTTCATTGATATCCATTACCGATGGAATGATGACATCAAGGTTTGGTACAAAACAAAAGGCCCGCAAGAATGAGAATATTTAGGGAAGGCTAGAATATTTGAAAAAGTTGGCTTAGTAGCCAATCAAGATAGATGATGTCATCAAAGAAGATTGATCCCATTAGCGGACATGGCGTCAGCATAAAATAGGAAGGCACATCGGACTCCTCTGAAAGGGAAAGATTGGAGCCCAAGATATCTTAGTTTAGGAAGTTTTTGTCTCGTTTAGCAAGATTGTGGTCAAGTTTTGTTCGACTAGGACTCGTGTCAAGCCTTGGTTATAAATAATGAACCCCGGCTACTGTAATGGACATCGAAGCATCAATCAAAACAAGTACCTTTACTTTTTCAACTTCGGCCTCCCCTTAGGAGTAGGGGTAGAGTAGATTTTGAT
Source organism: Saccharum hybrid cultivar R570 (assembly GCA_038087645.1). NCBI lineage: Eukaryota > Viridiplantae > Streptophyta > Magnoliopsida > Poales > Poaceae > Saccharum > Saccharum hybrid cultivar. Next base: position 24,193,092 of record JAQSUU010000402.1, on the reverse strand, counting down.
GAGTTCTTTGGCGAGCAGGGGTGCATCGGTTAGGTCAGAACTCCGATTTGTCTGTAAGTATCCATCACAGTTTATATCTCATTTGTAAGGCTGCATCGGTTAAGTCTGACCTCGTATGAGCTTGGTATAAGCTAGTTATCGATCTATGTTGTTATCTGCATGACTGCTTTGGTTAGGTCTGACCTCTTGTAGGTGATTTCATAGATCAATTATCGATTTGTATTGAAGTTTGTACAACTACATTGGTTAGGTTCAATCTTGTATGGATTTCAACACAAATCTCTACCCGATTAAGATCAGCTTAGATCAGGCTTTATCTAATGCATAATCTATTAAATCATCATCTTTACTATTCTACATTGTTAGCATTATCAACAAATGTTGCTCGGTAGTCCACCAAGGGGTGACCCGAGGTGGTAGATTTATCAAGAGGTGAGCGAGATTGGGAGCGAGATTGGGAACAAGACACAGATTTAGACAGGTTCAGGCCATCAGCTTGACGTAATACCCTAGTCCTATGTCCTGCTTATTGATGCTGGCTATCATATAATAGTGCATGAGTTTTTAGAGGGGGCCCTACCCACCTTATATATTATGGGGGTAGGGTCACATGCGGACCGGATAGATCCCTAACCGACTAACAGAACAGGAGATTTACATGGAGCATGACTAACGATATCTGCCAACAAGTCATTCAAAGTCTTCGAGATATCACCATGATGTCTTGCGGTGCGCGCCGAGCTCATAGGGCGCCTGACGAGCTGCTTCCTGTGCCACAAGGCAACATCTGGTGGGCTAGGCCACCTCTGGTGGTGCGGCCCATGTAGTCTACTGTGGGTACCGGAGGTCAGACCCCTCACATCTAGTCCTCGAGCACCTTGGATCTTTATGGTGACATCGTCTTGATTGAGTCCAAGCTTTCCACCACTTCACCGAGTCGTACAGGCGATGAAGACTTCTATAGAGTTCAGAAGATGCACACCGAGCTCTGAAGATGCTTGCCAATCTTTGAAGATACTTGCCGAGCTCTGAAGATGCTTGCCGAGCTCTAAAGACGCTTGCTGAGCTCTAAGAGAGCACTGACATTCTTGAACTTGAGCCAGTAAAATTCACCAATAAGATGTAAGGAGCTCTAGAAAAATTTGAAAATTCCCTTTTGGTGAAGTGTACACACTTAAATGCCGTTAGCGGCAATGCTGGTAGTTTGGCTGGCAGGATGGTGCAAGGCCATTTGATTGATATCCAGAATACTTGAAATGGACCTAGTATATGCACCGCAAGGTGCATTGGTCCCATTGTAGTCCCCGAGCCTGCTAGAAGATGTCGTAGAAATCTTTGTAGCATGGTCAAAGAACAGTCCCTGAGCGTGGCCGAGGGCTAAATAGTCTAGTCCCTGTATCTTGTCGATGAAAAGGAATCGAAGAAGAGTGACACACTCACTGCTAGGTGAAGTGTACACACTTAGTCCCCAAGCCTGCTAGAAGATGCCATAGAAATCTTGTAGCAGGGTCAAAGAAAGAATGCTGATGGCACATCCAGGAAGTAAACTGTATCAGTATGCTGTGAAAGAGGACCCACAACATGCACTGCAAGGTGCATTGGTCCCAATGTAGTCCTCGAACCTGCTGGAAGATGCCGTAGAAATCTTGTTGCAGGGTCAAAGAACAGTAACACCCCTAGTGTTTGGCTTGCATTTAAGCATGATCATAGCATGGCATTACCATAAGCATTATCATTTCATGTGCATCTTTGCTTGAAACATGACCTTGCAACACATGCAACAACCAAGTTAAACAACTATAACATATCTATGCTATGTGTGCCAGTGACAAGATCATGTGTGTGGACCATACTAGTATATGTGGTAGACTTTTCATACTTGAAAACATGTGAAACATGCTCATGAAACTTGTGCAACACCTAAAAGTTAGCTTAGGAAACATGTTGTTGCAACATAATGTTTCAATAGTGCTTGTGTATGTGTGTATCATATGGGATGTCTCTGTGTTATGCCTAGTATACTAGAGGGGTTTGGCATGCCCATGGGCTATGTTTCAAGTGTTGCATGCCTTTGTTTCAGTGTTTCAAATGATTGTTTCAATTGTTTCAGTGGAATGTTTCAAATATTTCAAATCTATGTTTTAGTGGATTTGAGAAGCTAGAGTGCATGAATCACATGCAAATGAATGTGGTGACTCACTAAAACACCCTAGCTACACTTAGAAGGTCATTAGGAACAATGTTGATGAAGGTCATTAGCACTAATTAAGCTTCTAACCCATAGTTTGACCTAGGTTGACTCCAAGACCACTTTTGCTTCCTAGTTTCAAAAGTGCTACCAGATGTTTTTGCATGTTTGTGCAACCTTAAACAAAGTTGTAGAAAATTTGATAAAGAACAAAAGTTGTAATATGACCATCTCATGAAAATGGTCAAAACATGCTCAAACAGGGCCCACAAGGCAGTTTGGGAATCAATTCAGCGCTTAGAATTTTTCTAAGTCTAAAGCTGATTTTCAGTTTCGAAGTACACCACATTGGGGCCTTGTATCTTTGAATCAAAGCCGAACCGGCTCATGTCCCAATTGACAAAGTTGGAGACCACACGTAGCACTGCAACTTCGCTAATTACTACTTTCACTAACTCACACCGGTTTAGGAGTTCTAGAGCGTCAAAGTTGCTCTGTCAGTCGGCTTTCGAAGACTGAATTCAAAATCTTTAGTTACCACCGTGGCCGACCGGTGTCAGAGGGGAAATGCCATGTGGCTGCCCGCGCACGTGTAGGACGCCATGACATCGCTCTTGCATGCCTGAGAGAGTGAAAAACTGAGTCCTAGTCGGTGCTTTCCCATTCCCTCACTCTTCCTCCTCCCTCGCTGTCTTCTCTGGCAAGCAGACGCCACCGCAAGCTCCGCCACGGTCGTGCGCGGTTGCCACCGCACCACCGCCTATCAAACTGCGTCAATCGCTCCGCCCTGAACCCCTCCATCCCCTCGCCCTCTCCACGCAACGAGCCGAGCACAGGTAGGGCCGCATTGTCACTCCACCGCCGCGGTGACCTCACCAAAATCCCTCTACATGAGCCGCTCACCATGGTCCCGCTCTCCGGTGCATCTCATCCTCCTTGGTCTCGGTTAGGAGTAGCCCTAGGGTCCCTAGGTATGTAGCCATCGCCACTGGGTACCGCCATGGTCGGAGTTGGCCGGCGTCCCACGCGTAGCACCGCCGCACTCACCATTGCCGATGGCGGCCTCTTTCTCTTGTAGATAGGGGGTCCGTTTTCTTCACTGGGCGGTGCGGGGTGACATGCCAAGCACGTTGATGCCCTTAGGTCCGCTGGAGACATCGCCGGCGGTGAGCTTCGCCATCGCGTTCCCCTCCCCTGCTCTCGGTCTCTCTGGCCAGCGGGCCCCGCTGTCAGCGCTCGGGCGGGCGGGAGCTGGTCGTGGGCCGCACTGCGCCATCAGGCCGGCCCAGTAGCTCGTTAGGTTTAGTTTTGTTTTTCTTTTTCTTTATTTCACAGATTTGAGTGCTAGATTCAAAAATCCAAATATGGTGATTTAGAGATCCAAATGAGTTGGTTCAAATTTTGTTGGGTTTCTTGAGGACTTTAGTTTTTATTAAAAATAGGAAACATGCTATGTTCTGTTATGAAAAATGGAGTTTTTATTTATGCCTTTTATTCTTATAGGAAAAGAGGAAAATTATATCTCTTGTTTTACTGGTCCAAAATTATGAAAATTTTATGGGGTGCTGTTTATGCCTTGAATAGCCTATAGTTTAAATTTCATCAATTTTGGCTACTGTATGGTGGAGTTATGTATTTATTTTGTTTGCATGGATGGATCTTGTGTGAATTTTCATAATTTATCTATAGATCCAGTAAAGGTGAAATTTGGTGAGTGTTATTCTTATGCTAGTAAGAACCTAAGAAAAATATGAAATCTGTTGCTTGACACTTTTCAATAGGGTTTCCCATTTATGCCAAAATCAGCCTTTCTGTCTGTTATTTTTGGTATAGGAAAATATACTTGCTCAAATACTATTAAAATTTTATGGTAGCCTCCTAGAAGCATGTGGTAGCCACTGTAATTTTTATAGAATTATTTGTGGAGTTTTGATGTGGGTTCCTTTATTCACCTAATTATCTAAATAAATTAATAAAGGGTATTAAAGAAGTTATTTAGATATTGGCACCACACTTTCTGGTGTTCTTTTGATATGTGTAATAAGTTGGTAAACTTGGTGTAGCTCATTTATGCTTTTGCTTCATCACTAAATATTTAATTTAGTGAATCTGCCATTTCTAGACAGATTTCATGGTGTTGTTAATTACTCTATGAAAATGATGATTTCATGTATTCTGGTTTATAACAAAGTTGTTGTGAATTTTATGATCTAGCTGCTGTTAAATTTTGGTGCTATTTGGCCACATAGTTTAGGAGTCATAGTGTTCAAAGTTGGTTCTCAGCTTTGGTTGCTCTCTGTTTGCACAAGAACAGATTCTGTGTTTGCTTTAATTCGACCTGGTGAACTTTGGAATCATGCTTTGATGAGAATAAATGATTTGTAGAGAATTTTATAAGCTTTCCAGATTATCCTCTTACAAGTCAATTGGATTTGTAGAACTCCTGCTGTGAGTGATTTACTGAACTGATCCTTTGCATGTGAAACCTAAAACTTTCTGTTAAGAATGTCTTTACTATTCATAAGCATGTCTGTGATGCGGATAAGTACTTAAGTTGATTAAGATAAGTTTTGGTGCAGGTGTTAGGCCTTTATATGAGGAAGAACATCTTTATCTTAGGTTGTGCAAGTTAGGTAAGTTTAATCTTGCTCTTTAGAAGAAAGATAAAGACATGTTTTCAAGTGATTTGAATAGATCGTTGCACCTACTCGGTCAACGAATGTCTTATGATGTTGTGTTACTTACTGTTTTTCATCCTTCATAAGCATCATGTCACTCTTATGCATTCATGATATTTATCGGATGCATATACATGCAATAGGTGTACTGGAAAGAGTGACCCTATTGGAGTTCGAGGGACCAGGCGAGGAGGAGCAGGAGCAGCCAACACCGGAGGTTCAGGAGGTGTAGCTCTCAGGAGAAGTGTCGGACGAGGTCGTCATTGACTGCCCTGACCACATTCTGTGCAATTTCATGAAAGGCAAGCCCTGGAGCATTATAAGCCTCCTCATTTCTGAAATGCAATTACTTACTATGTTATATATATTGTTGCATTAAGTGATGGGTGTTGGATGAAAACACTTGCTGCATATATACCTTTTCCTTGTCCAGAAAAGTATACCACACATCCTATGTAGCTCAGGCTCGAGTAGATGCTTAGCCCTACTTTAATGCGGTAGAAGTCGGGTGATTTCCTATCACCTGTAAGCTATAGGGATATACATGTGCACGGTTGGCTATATTTGCTATCGTGGAAAAGAACCTGGCTTAATTTGAAATAAAGACCGGGTGGAGGCTTGCCGGTTTGCAGTGACTCTGTCTGTGTCGCTTAAGGACTGATTCTTGGAGCCTTCTTTGTCATGTTGAACGAATGCCTCTCTCTTAGCTGGCCAGTTTCTTGTGTTATCTGACCACGAAGCCGAGTAGTTCAACTTAGGCCGGGAGTCGGTATGTATAAAATGCGCCTCAGAAGGGAGCTGTAGGCGTGAGTCCAAGGGCAGGTGATTTAAAAGTCCTAATCGTCCTGGCAGAAGAGTAATCCCTGAGAGTGCAGGCGCTGATCGAACCCGTGAAGTTGGTTTCTAAGTCGTTCCAAAGGTGACCCACGGCTACCCTTGCAAAGTATGCCAGGGTGAGAGTTAGTAAGACCCTCTCAGCTGAGTAGTAATTCGATTCGAGTCACCGTCTCTCACCGGTTAGTGAGAACTTGATGGGTTATCTCCAAAGTAGTATCACTAAGTAATATGATGGTTCAGGAATGATGATATAATGATGACAGCCTTATTATACTTGCTATGGTTAATATTGTTCGCTCCTAATAAGTTAGTGCTCTAGTAAAGGTGCTAATATAGTTGACAGGTTAATGATGATGAACTTGATGCTAAGTTAATTGGTTACTTATGCTCATAAGCTCTTTTATGCAAATGTGTCGAGCTGGCCCCACTTATAAAGCCTTGCATGATCCTTGGTGTCTTTTATTTCTAGTTTACGATGGGTAAGTCTAGCTGAGTACCTTCTCGTACTCAGGGTTTATTTCGCACCAGTTGCAGATGACCTATTCTATCACGGGTGCTGCAAGTATTGTCTTCTCCCGGCTGGGGATGAAGACTAGACCGTTGGGCACGGTCTCTACTAGTGTTCTTATCTGAAGATGCTTTTGTGGGACATGACTTTACTCTGGCAATGTATTTAAATTATGAAGTTATGTATCAAACTATGTTGCTTCCGTGAAACAAACTTGGTTTGTAATATTTTATTTTGAACTTCAATGTTGTAATAACTATTTTACTTGTGAACTATTGTAACGAATGATGTGTTGTATTGAATCACTACAATCTTGGCTTGTATGTTGAAAGTTGTTTGAAATCCTTCGAGATTTTTGGACTACCGGGGTTATGGGAGCTTAAGTGCAGGAATTTGATCACTAGGGTGATTGTTTTTGTACTTACGTTGTTATAATTTGGTCAGTTCTATTACAAGAACAATCATCGAGCGTAGTCCAAAACCAAAGACACAGTCCTTGGGCATAGCCCGAGATCATAGACGAAGTCCCCGAGCCTAGCCAAGGGGCAATGATATTCTAGGAAAAATCCTTCTTGAATAATTCTTGCAAAACGTAGCATGGGTCCTTGAAGTACCAAATGTAAAAGCCATGGGCCATTCATATGGAGAACAGAACTGGCCTAATAGGCAGCCCAGCGGAGATGATGAGCCACAGAGAAAATAGAGCGCCCGCACTGAATGCGCGTAGTGACACGCCAGAGTGGTTTGTCGATGCACGCGCACCTGGCGCGGGTTCCCATGACCTCGGGAGGCAAAAGGGCTAGGGCGAGCATATATAATCGCATTTCTCAGCCACCACTCCCCACTTTCTCTCCAATCAGTCGCCTCATCTTCTTCCTTCTTGCTGCACTCCCTTGACTCAGCCACTCCAAAGCAAGTCCCAAACCCTAGCCATGGCACCATCAAAGAGGGCAAAAATAATCGCTGTGCTGTAAGGTCCTAGATGGCTAGAGGGGGGGGTGAATAGCCTATAAAAATTCTACAAGCACCACTAAGCAAACTTGTTAGAAAAACAAACGGCGTAAAGCGAGTTTTGCTTAGCCTACGGTTGTGATGCAAGCCTCCTATCCACAAGTCTAGAAGATTATGATCTCTAGTTCACACAAGTGCTAGGTCACTAACTTACACTAGTGAGCAAGCTAACAACTACTAGCAAAGGCTACCACTAGAGCTACACAAGATAATCTAGTAAAAGTAAATGCGAGAGAAAGGATTGTGAATCTTATACTGACGGTGGAATGAAGATGTTGCCAATCACCAAGATGATATACAATCAATTAATGTTGACAACAACACAAAATGAAGACCAATCACCGGGAGACAAGAGACACAATATTTTTGTTCACCCGGTGTTCACTTGTGCACCGACAAGCTACGTCACCGGTTGTGTCGACCAACACTTAGATGGTTCCTCGGTGTGACCCTCAAGTCACTTGCCCCTCAAGGCACACCCCGCAAGGCACCGCAAGACACCACTCTCAAGTGAGGTAACTCAATGACACGCGCAATGTAATAGAGTTGCTTTTGGCACTCCGCCGAGGAAAGCACAAGAACCTCTTACAATCAACCGGAGGTGGCCAAGAACAATCACCTTCTCTTGCCAACGCCTCCAACAATCTCCAAGCTGGCTAGGAGCGGTACTCTCCAAGAGTAACAAGAAATCCACCGGCTAAACCACCCACAAGTGCCACTAGATGCCCTCAAGCTATGCAATGCACTTTGGGATCACTCAATCTCACTTTTGATTTGCAATCAAGCAAGAGAGATGAGTGAGAGGAGTTGCCTTAGCTCAAAGGATGCACAAGAGTGTTAGAAATGCCAAGAGTCCTCCCCAAGGGCCGGCCAACGAGTATTTATAAGCATCCCATCTAAATAGAGCCGTTGCCACTCCACTGACCATTTTTTCGGGACGACCGGACGCACCGGTCGAAACTGACCGGACGCGCTCAACCGCGTCCGGTCGCCCTGCGACGTCCACGTGTCCCTCGAATTCAAACATGACCGTTAGATCCTCCAACGGTCACTGCGTGCCAACGGTCAAACGCAATGACCGGACGCGCTGCTCAACCGACCGGACGCGCCGGTCGCACAGCACCGCGCGCGCGAAGCAACGACCGGACGCGCTCCTCGCAACGACCGGACGCGCCGATGCGCACAGCACCCGCGCCCGCGAATCAACGACCGGACGCGCTCCTCGCAACGACCGGACGCGACAGTGCCAGCGTCCGGTCGGAGTCCAGTAAGCTCCCTTGACGACCGGACGCGTCCGATCGCATGTGACCGGACGCGCACCGCGTCCGATCGACCTTACGAACCGCAGTTCCCTCAGGGTGCCTGACCGGACGCGCCGGTCCCGCGAGTGACCGGACGCGCCGGTTGCAAACCCTAGCTCGCGCGCCTGACTGCTGCGCTATACTGACCAGACGCGTCCGGTCACACCGTGACCGCGTTCGGTGCAGCGTCCGGTCACCTCTGTGACCTCCGTTAGTCTCCGTTTCTTTTCCGACTTCTGGCGTAGTGGAAAATAGGCATTTCATTTCCCCGAAATCGCCTGAATCCCGCGCTCGCAAGCTCGGCGGGAGGGAGAAAGGAACCAAACCCTCTCTACCGCCCAAACCACAGCGCGACCAACGCCACCTTTGCAAATGTGCCAACACCATCAAGTGTACATCTCCATGTGCTTGTGTGTTAGCTTTTTCTCAATCATTTCCAAAGGTTTTCCAGTTAGCTCACTAGGCCCTACATGCAATGCACTTCATGAATTCACCTAGTGGCACCCGTGCGTCGAATAACCGATAAGACTTCCCCTCTTAATAGTTCGGCTATCGACCCTAAACCACTCACACCCTCTATGGTGTCTTGAGTGTAAAACAAAATGGCCCTATGGTTATACCTTTGCCTTGAGCCCATTTTGTTTCTCCAAATGATATGATCCACTTCATATCATCACATGACCGTCTCGATCCATCGACCTTGATTTCACTTGCTCTTTACCGTTGCATCGGTCCATCGGCGCCAAGTCTTGCTCAAGCTTCACCATCGCATGGTCCTTCGCTTCGAAGCCTCGACTTGCCCTTCACCTTCACAACCGGTCCATCGAGCCAAGCCTCATCTTGGTCTTTACCATCTTGGTCACATGAGTCAATGTCATGTCTCATATTCAATGACCACCTTTATCTAAATCATCCACTTAGATACAAAGGTTAGTCCTAGGTTTCATCAATTAGCCAAAACCAAACTAGGGACTTTCAATCTCCCCCTTTTTGGTAATTGATGACAACCCTCACAAAGATGATTTTGATAATAAAAGTTTTGAACTTGTCATACTTGTCCAATCATTTTACTCATAAGTAAAGTTTGGACAATTATCACAAGCTCGGTTTTGGTAGCATTAGCTCCCCCTACATATGTGCATAGAGTTTGGATTGAAAGCTTTGCACATATGCATGGATAGAAGTGTTGGGAGAGTAATTCTACCAAAATGATGCTAAGGTGTAAGAAATGGACCTTTGAAGCGTGATACCAATCGGAGTTGCCTTTTACACCATCCTTAGCACCATGAAGTAACTAGACATCCATCAAAAACTCAAGAACCCCGTGAGATCAACATTATATGTAAAGGTTCTTAGACCTCTTGTAAACCTTTAGGCATGTCTAGATACCACAAGTAAACTATTCCTATGCATGCTAGTAGATCATTTCATCATCCAAGTTCTATACTAGCATTGCACCACACAAGCATGTATATTGAATTTAAATACATGTGCAATGAGCAAGTCATATGAGAATGCACAAACAAATGCAACAACTTTGTTTATGAGCTTGCTCCCCCTACTTGTGTGCATCAAAAAATTTATTTACCCCTTTATCATGTTGAATCATCTTTTTCTCTCCCCCTTTGTCAACAACTTACCCAAAAATGGGATCAAATTGTGGAGAGAAGAAAAATGTTTGATGGAGTAGGTTAAGATTTATCAATTTTGGTTCAACCTAGAATACTTGCCAAAGATATTTAATTCGATTTGAACCAAAGACAAGCTTCTTCACACCTCATAATAAGGGTTATCTTGCCTATGTTGAATTAAACACTTTAGCAAATTTTCTAGATTCAACACTAGGTTTGCAAGCTCACAAACATGTCATATGCCACCACTAGATCAAATCAAGCATAGAGGCAATAGTGGTAACATATATCCATCAAATTCATTTGATTTATCATGAATGCTCACATATACCACTTATTATGTCTACATGCTCTAGCAAGTCCTTAGCATAGGATGAATGACATGTCAATCAACTTTACCTTACAATGTCGAAGGAGAGGCATGTCAATAAGTGGGTGGGGTGCATTCAACTCATGTTTGAGAAATCAAGAATGTTCAACTCATTCCTTAGCTTGCAAAACCTCTTTTCATCAAGTGGCTTAGTGAGAATATCGGCAAGTTGATCATCGGTGCCAACACTTTCAATGGCAATATCTCCCTTTTATTGATGATCTCTAATGAAATGATGCCTTATGTCAATATGCTTTGTTCTTTCATGTTGAACCGGGTTTTGTATCATCTTGATTGCACTCTCATTATCACATAGCAATGGCACATTCTTGAAGTTGAGGCCATAATCCTTCAAAGTTGATTTCATCCATAGTAATTGTGCACAACAACTCCCCGCACTCACATATTCGGCTTCGGCGGTAGAGATTGCCACACTATTTTGTTTCTTTGAGGACCATGACACAAGTGATCTTCCAAGTAATTGACATGTGCCACTTGTGCTCTTTCTATTGATCTTGCAACCCCCATAGTCGGAGTCCGAATATCCAATCAATTCAAACTTTGACCCCTTGGGATACCATAGTCCAACATCTCTTGTTTGCTTCAAGTACCTCAATATTCTCTTTGTGGCCGTGAGATGACTTTCTCTTGGTGAGGCTTGATATCTAGCACACATGCAAACACTAAACATGACATCCGGCCTTGATGCGGTGACATAGAGTAGACTTCCAATCAAGGACCGATATTCCTTTTGATTCACCATTTTGCCATCAAGATCACTATCCAAATTTTCATTTGTACCCATTGGAGTTGAAATTGGCTTTGCATCTTGCATTCCAAACTTCTTCAACATGTCTCTTATGTATTTCCCTTGACTCACAAATGTCCCATTCTTCAATTGCTTCACTTGGAGACCAAGGAAGTAGCTAAGTTCACCAATCATAGACATTTCAAACTCTTTGGCCATCATAGCACCAAATTCTTCACAATAAGCTTGATCGGTTGATCCAAAGATGATGTCATCAACATATATTTGCACTATGAATAGATCATTCCCAATCTTCTTGGTGAATAGAGTTGTATCAACCTTGCTCATCTTGAATCCCTTAGAGAGAAGGAAATCCCTTAGCCTCTCATACCATGCTCTAGGTGCTTGCTTTAAGCCATATAAAGCCTTCTTCAACTTGTACACATGGTTGGGTTTCTTGTCATCTTCAAATCCGGGCGGTTGCTCAACGAAGACTAACTCATTGATAATCCCATTGAGAAATGCACTTTTGACATCCATTTGATATAGTTTGATATTGTGTGCACAAGCATAAGCCAATAGTATCCTTATTGCTTCTAATCTTGCCACGGGAGCATATGTCTCATCATAGTCAAGACCTTCAACTTGAGTGTAACCTTGAGCAACTAGTTTTGCTTTGTTTCTCACTACAATGCCATCTTGATCTTGCTTGTTTTTGAACACCCACTTGGTTCCAATCACATTGTAGTCATTTGGCCTTTCTACCAACTCCCAAACATCATTTCTTGTGAAATTGTTAAGCTCTTCTTGCATAGCCATGATCCAATCGGCATCCCTCAAAGCTTCTTCTATCTTCTTTGGTTCTATGGTCGACACAAATGATGCATGCTCACAAAACATAGCCAATCTTGATCTTGTTTGCACACCACTTCTAATATCACCAATAACACTATCAATGGGGTGATCTCTTGCAACATGTTGTGGTTGGAGTACTTGCACTTGATTGCTTGAGCTTGGTTGATCACTTGATGTATCTCGATGAGATGAACTAGCACCATAATCTTGCACTTGAGAGTCACTAGCTAGCTTGAATGGAGAATTTTGCACTTGATCTTTATCATCATCTTGAATATCAATTACTTGTTTTGCTCTAATGTCCCCAATGTCCATGTTCTTCATTGCTTCCACTAATTGGTTTCCACCAACATCATCTAGATTCTCTTCTTCATCTTGTGACCCATTGGTTTCATCAAATTGCACATCATGGACTTCTTCTAGAATGCCACTTGAGTTGTTCCAAACTCTATAAGCTTTGCTTGTAGTTGAATAACCAAGTAGGAACCCCTCATCACATCTCTTGTCAAACTTCCCCAATCTAGTGCCCTTCTTCAAGATATAGCATTTGCAACCAAATACCCTAAAGTAAGAAATATTGGGCTTTCTTCCATGAAGTAACTCATATGGGGTCTTCTCTAGCAATGGATGACAATATAATCTATTGATGTAGTAGCAAGCGGTATTGATTGCTTCATCCCAAAATGATTGACTCACATTGTACTCATGAAGCATTGATCTAGCCATATCAAGCAATGTTCTATTCTTCCTCTCAACTAGGCCATTTGATTGTGGAGTGTACTTGGCCGAGAATTGATGTCCAATACCATAATGATCACAAAGTTCTTCAATTCTTGTATTCTTGAATTCACTTCCATTGTCACTTCTCACTTTCTTGATTCTAATCTCAAACTCATTGTGAACTCTAGTGAGAAATGTCTTGAAGGTGTCAAATACTTCACTTTTGTCACTAAGAAAGAATACCCATGTGAATCTTGTGAAGTCATCCACTATGACAAAGTCATACTTGTTGCCGCCTATGCTTGTATATGTTGTTGGTCCAAATAGATCCATGTGCATCAACTCAAATGCTTTGCATATGCTCATTGTACTCTTCTTTGGATGTGAGCTACCAACTTGCTTCCCGGCTTGACATGCACTACAAAGCTTGTTCTTCTCAAATTCAACATCTTTCAAACCATTGACAAGATTGTGAGTTGTAAGCTTCTTCAATTGTTTCATGCCAACATGACCAAGCCTTCTATGCCAAAGCCAACCCATGCTTGATTTGGAGACTAAGCAAGTTGTCAAAGAAGTTTCTCTAGCATTGAAGTCAACTAGGTAGAGATTCTCATATCTAAAGCCCTTGAATGCCACATTTGAACCATCCATGCTAATAACTTCCACATCATCAACCCCAAAGATGCATTTGTAGCCTAGATCACATATTTGTGCCACGGATAGAAGATTGAAATCCAAGCTTTCAACTAGCAACACATTGGAGATACTCATGTCATTTGATATTGCAATCTTGCCCAAGCCAATAACCTTGCCTTTCTTGTTATTGCCAAATGTGATAGAATCAACACCACTATCATTGTCATTGATTGAGTCAAACATTCTTGATGTACCGGTCATGTGTTGAGTGCACCCACTATCAATAATCCAATGCCTTCCTCCGGCTTTGTAATTGACCTACAAGCAAATCAATGAAGCTTAGGTACCCATTTTTGCTTGGGTCCTTGTAGGTTAGTAACTAAGCTCTTTGGTATCCAAATAGCCTTCTTCTTTGGGCCCACAATTGGTGTACCAATAAACTTAGCTTGCACTCCCTTCACACTCTTGGTAAGCACATAGCAAGAATCAAAAGGTATAGCATTAACAAGATTCTTGCTTTGGTTCTTTTTATTGCAATTATGCTCTAGGTGCCCAACTTGCTTGCATCTATTGCAAAACCGACCATTGCCCTTCACAAAGCTAGGCTTTGGAGTTACAAAGGCCGACTTGCCTTTCTTGGGGGTGTAGCCCAATCCCTCTTTGTTAAGAGAGAACCTTTGGCTACCCAAGCACTTAAGCAAGCGGGCCTCACCACCATAGGCCTTGCCTAGGGCGTGAGTGAGCTCATCCACCTCTCTCTTGAGAGTCTCATTCTCAACCATTAGTGAGGCATCACAAGTGAAACCATCACTAGTAGTGGAGGTAGAGTTGGTGGTGGTGGATGAAGAGCTACAAGAAGGGTTAGCATTTGACATGATGATAGGTTCATTAAAGGATTCATCAATTATATCACATGTAACACCTATATCACATGATACAACAACCTCCTTCTTTGCTTGTTGCTCAAGTAGCAATGAGTGAGCCTTTTCAAGCTTGGAATGAGCCTTACCAAGATCCTCATGGTCTTCCACTAGACTCTCATGAGTGGTCTTAAGCTCACTAAGAACTTTCTCAAGTATTGCTACTTTCATTGAAAGCTTCTTACACTCCTTGTTCTTGGCAATAGCTATGTCTCTAGTTTGTTGCATCAAGTCATATAGTTGTTCTTTAGTTGGTTCATCATCATCATTTTCATTATCATTATCACTATCATGAGCATATTCCATTTCACTTTCATCATCACTCTCATCATATAATACCTTAGCTTCTTTAGCCATGAAGCATGAAGAGGATGAATCAAATAGTGATGGCTTCTTGTTGATAGCAATGGAAGCAAAAGCCTTGTTGGATGATTCTTCTTCTTCTTCCTCATCATCACTTTCCCAAGTGATCACATATGCACCATTCTTGCCTTTCTTGAATGTCATCTTGGCCTCTCTCTTCTTCTTCTTCTCAAACTTGCCCCTCTTGTTGTTGTTCTTCTTGTCATAGGGACATTCGGCTTGAAGATGTTCGGTGCTATCACAATTGAAGCACTTCCTTTGTTGCTCATTGCTCTTGAAATTGTCATTTCTCTTTTTGAAGCCTCTTCTCTTAATGAACATGTGACCCACTTTCTTGACTACAAGAGCAAGTGCCTCATCATCAATTTCAAAATCTTCACCTTCATTATTATCTTCTTCTTCTTATTCTATGATGGTAGCTTTGCCCTTGGAGGAGGTGGCCTTGAATGCCACGGTCTTCTTCTTCTTCTCATCTTCCACCTTCTCCTTGTCATCAACATCTTGATCATATTTGTCATAGGTCTATACTTCACCAAGCAAATCATTAGGCTTCATTATTTCAAGCCCATCTCTTTGCAACATCATGATCAACATCTTGAATCTTCTAGGTAAGCTCAATAAGAACTTGTGACAAAAATCTTGATCTTGAGTCTTGTGCCCTAAGCTCTTGAGATCATTGACTATCACTTGCAATCTATGAAACATTTCAATGATTGTTTCATCATCTTTTTTCTTGAAGTTCTCAAACTCACTCTTGAGCCCATATAGCTTGGCACTCTTCACAACCTTAGTGCCCTCATAAGTTTCACTCAATCTTGTCCACACTTCACTAGCAAATTCCAAATCCTTGATACCCTCAAATACTTTTGTATCAATACCATTGTAAAAAGTATTGAGAGCCATTCTATTGCATGTTCTATTTGCTCTATCTTCATTGGTGAGATGATCGGGATCAATGATAGCAAAATCATTCTCGGTGACTTGCAATACTCTCTCATGAATAGAACCAAGGTATATTGTCATCTTTCTCTTCCAATGAGCAAAAGAACTAACACCATCAAAGAACGGTGGCTTGCCCCCAACATTATTGAACACAATTTGAGCCATTTTTCACACCGAAGGATGTTAAGCCTTGATTAAAACGGTGACCATGGCTCCGATACCACTTGTAAGGTCCTAGATGGCTAGAGGGGGTGAATAGCCTATAAAAATTCTACAAGCACCACTAAGCAAACTTGTTAGAAAAACAAACGGCGTAAAGCGAGTTTTGCTTAGCCTACGGTTGTGATGCAAGCCTCCTATCCACAAGTCTAGAAGATTATGATCTCTAGTTCACACAAGTGCTAGGTCACTAACTTACTCTAGTGAGCAAGCTAACAACTACTAGCAAAGGCTACCACTAGAGCTACACAAGATAATCTAGTAAAAGTAAATGCGAGAGAAAGGATTGTGAATCTTATACCGACGGTGGAATGAAGATGTTGCCAATCACCAAGATGATATACAATCAATTAATGTTGACAACACAAAATGAAGACCAATCACCGGGAGACAAGAGACACAATATTTTTGTTCACCCGGTGTTCACTTGTGCACCGACAAGCTACGTCACCGGTTGTGTCGACCAACACTTAGATGGTTCCTCGGTGTGACCCTCAAGTCACTTGCCCCTCAAGGCACACCCCGCAAGGCACCGCAAGACACCACTCTCAAGTGAGGTAACTCAATGACACGCGCAATGTAATAGAGTTGCTTTTGGCACTCCGCCGAGGAAAGCACAAGAACCTCTTACAATCAACCGGAGGTGGCCAAGAACAATCACCTTCTCTTGCCAACGCCTCCAACAATCTCCAAGCCGGCTAGGAGCGGTACTCTCCAAGAGTAACAAGAAATCCACCGGCTAAACCACCCACAAGTGCCACTAGATGCCCTCAAGCTATGCAATGCACTTTGGGATCACTCAATCTCACTTTTGATTTGCAATCAAGCAAGAGAGATGAGTGAGAGGAGTTGCCTTAGCTCAAAGGATGCACAAGAGTGTTAGAAATGCCAAGAGTCCTCCCCAAGGGCCGGCCAACGAGTATTTATAAGCATCCCATCCAAATAGAGACGTTGCCACTCCACTGACCGTTTTTTCGGGACGACCGGACGCACCGGTCGAAACTGACCGGACGCGCTCAACCGCGTCCGGTCGCCCTGCGACGTCCACGTGTCCCTCGAATTCAAACATGACCGTTAGATCCTCCAACGGTCACTGCGCGCCAACGGTCAAACGCAATGACCGGACGCGCTGCTCAACCGACCGGACGCGCCGGTCGCACAGCACCGCGCGCGCGAAGCAACGACCGGACGCGCTCCTCGCAACGACCGGACGCGCCGATGCGCACAGCACCCGCGCCCGCGAATCAACGACCGGACGCGCTCCTCGCAACGACCGGACGCGACAGTGCCAGCGTCCGGTCGGAGTCCAGTAAGCTCCCTTGACGACCGGACGCGTCCGATCGCATGTGACCGGACGCGCACCGCGTCCGATCGACCTTACGAACCGTAGTTCCCTCAGGGTGCCTGACCGGACGCGCCGGTCCCGCGAATGACCGGACGCGCCGGTTGCAAACCCTAGCTCGCGCGCCTGACTGCTGCGCTATACTGACCAGACACGTCCGGTCACACCGTGACCGCGTTCGGTGCAGCGTCCGGTCACCTCTGTGACCTCCGTTCGTCTCCGTTTCTTTTCCGACTTCCGGCGTAGTGGAAAATAGGCATTTCATTTCCCCAAAATCGCCTGAATCCCGCGCTCGCAAGCTCGGCGGGAGGGAGAAAGGAACCAAACCCTCTCTACCGCCCAAACCACAGCGCGACCAATGCCACCTTTGCAAATGTGCCAACACCATCAAGTGTACATCTCCATGTGCTTGTGTGTTAGCTTTTTCTCAATCATTTCCAAAGGTTTTCCAGTTAGCTCACTAGGCCCTACATGCAATGCACTTCATGAATTCACCTAGTGGCACCCGTGCGTCGAATAACCGATAAGACTTCCCCTCTTAATATTTCGGCTATCGACCCTAAACCACTCACACCCTCTATGGTGTCTTGAGTGTAAAACAAAATGGCCCTATGGTTATACCTTTGCCTTGAGCCCATTTTGTTTCTCCAAATGATATGATCCACTTCATATCATCACATGACCGTCTCGATCCATCGACCTTGATTTCACTTGCTCTTTACCGTTGCATCGGTCCATCGGCGCCAAGTCTTGCTCAAGCTTCACCATCGCATAGTCCTTCGCTTCGAAGCCTTGACTTGCCCTTCACCTTCACAATCGGTCCATCGAGCCAAGCCTCATCTTGGTCTTCACCATCTTGGTCACATGAGTCAATGTCATGTCTCATATTCAATGACCACCTTTATCTAAATCATCCACTTAGATACAAAGGTTAGTCCTAGGTTTCATCAATTAGCCAAAACCAAACTAGGGACTTTCATGCGCGCAAGAGGAAGTGGAAGAAATCCATCCTCAAGCATGAAGATTTGGAGGAGATGGTCATTGATGGGGTGCTCTTGGACGAGGCATCAGCGAGCTGGCGCCCGACGCCCGATGAGCAATTTATAGATCCCCAGCCTGGGGAGCTAGTGGTCTTCGAAGATTTCTTCTACCGTGGGTTTGGGCTCCCTACCTATCCGTTCATCTGCAAGCTATTGAACTACTATGACATTCTCCACATCCACCTCCACCCCAATAGCTACCTCCAACTCAGTGTCTTCATCAACTTGTGTGAGGCATACCTAGGGATTGAGCCCCACTTCGACCTCTTCCACCATTTGTTCCAATTGAAACCAAGCGGCGGAGACAAGGAGGTGGGAGTGGTGTACCTGACCATGTGGGAGGGTGCATTGAAGGAGTACAAGACCATCCCACTGAACACCTTACTAAAGAAGTGGAAGGCCGAGTGGTTCTACACTGGCAACGTCAGTGTCCATGGAGAAGATGGCGAGCTCACCGACGACATCAACGCAGAAGTGAAGCTGAACGCGAACTGGATAGCGAGGTCGGACAGCAATGGGATGTTGTAGGTCGAGGAGCTGGTGGGGTTGCTAGCACAGATCGACATCAATAGGGTGGAGGTGGCACAGAACTTCATCGGCCGGCGCACACACCCTTGCAAGCTAAGACAGAGGCCGGCATATGAGTACCATCCAAAAGATTTCGGCCGGGAAGCTCCGGAGCTGGTGAGCAACATCAAGATTGACCGGTGCATCTCGAGGCTATTCACCATCAAGAGGGAGATTACATGGGAGGCCAGGGAGAGGAACTTGCCTCGAGCCTTCTAGGTGATGCATCCCCCACCACCAGTAAGTACTCATGGTTGTACTTTTCAAGTTTTTGCCTTTTGGCTGTTTTATGCACATCTAGTGTTCGATGAAATGCCGCGTAGGGATGGATGAAGCTTTATGTCTTCGATGTCCTAGATGGTTCTTGGCCTATCAGAGAGGTGATCCGCGGCATGACCCAAAAGATGAGTGGGAGGAGCTCGGCCGGGCAAAGCGCAGTGAAGCAGAGCCCAGCCCAGCCGAGCACTGGTCGACGCATTCTACGGAGCGAAGGGCACCCATTTGAGGACGCAACATCGAGGAGGGGGAGCAAGAGGGTGGCCACACCACCGCAATCAGGCGGCAGGGTGAGTATCCGCAACTCTCCCCTCCCCCAGAAATGGCGTAGGTAACAGGTGGTGGAGTCTGGGAGCTCGGACAAGGAAGCTGGGGCTGGCACCAATGAAGTTGGCGAAGATGCGCCGTCCCCACCCCATGCCACCACTAAAAACCTAGGCGTGGGGGTTCTTGGAGGCGGTAGTAGCTCGGGCGAAGATGACCTAGAGGATTGAGTGACGTTATCTTCCCGACTGTCGCACCGAGTTGGCTCATCGCAATCGCAGCATGAGCCCTTTGGTGGGGGCACCAGCTCAATAGGAAGGGAGAAGCGGTCGGCAAGCCGGATCCCGTCAGCACACGTTGGTGGCATGCTGAGCTAGCCCTTTGTCCCTGAGCCGGTGCAGGCGATGCCCATGGCTGAGGGAGCGGAGGGCGACCGATTGGTGGGCAAAGCACCTGCACAGCCTGCCCTAATGCCCCTAGATTTTGGCAACATTCCACAGGCGGCGTGTCATTCACTGATCGAAGAGGTAAGACCGTCAAGCGTTGCATTCTTTAAGTAATGCTTCCTTGAAGAGTTGTTCTTCTGATCCTGTTGTTCTTAAATTTATAGGTCTCCTGCCACCCCTTGGAACCAACGGCCCATAGTGGCACAGTCCCACCCCCCTTTCTAGAGAAAATGTAGGGGGCGGCCTAGGTGGAGAAGGCACCGGCACCAGCGCAGGCGGTGAGTAGATGCCCAGGGTTGAAGAATGGGAAATGGCGCTGCACTGACCTCTGAGTCCCTGAGCCAACGCGCCTGAGGATAGGCTGGATCTCCCACCTCTGAGCTTAGAGTTGCCGTCGGCCAGGTCAAGTGGCGGAGAAGACTTGGCATGCAGTACATCGACGGCGGCGCTACCGCCAGACGGCAGACTGCAACGCCTGCGCTGGGGAGGCGTGCTAAGGCCACCGATGGTTCTACCAGTAGTGAAGGACATTGGACGGGAGCGCCCTACCCTTGGGAGAGGCCAGAGCAGCCAATGAGGTCTTTTGTCTGCCATGGAGATCGGTACGATGAAGTCATGGAGGAAGACGTGGAGCCGCTGATGAAGGTGCTTCAAGAGGACATCGCGCGAGTGCACTCTGTCCTCGAGGTGCAAATGCCTTTATACTGAGTAATCCCAACTGGCTTGCTTTGTGCTAACATCACCCGCTGCAAGAAGTGTTGAAAACTTCAGAGGCCCGAAGGCATCAGCTCGAGAGCGTGGCATCGATCATCGAGCAGAACAAGGAGCTGCAAACCCAGGGGAAAGACCTGAATGACGAAATTCTGCAGATGATGGAGGAGCGCCAGTGCTTGTCCTAGCATGTGTACCAATCATAGCTGGACAAGCAAAATGCAGAGATTGATCGTGACATAGCTCATGAGGATCTCGTGATAGCCCGAGCGGAGCTCGGGCAGGTGGCGCAAGAACTTGCGCTCGCTAATGAGGCGAGGAATGGTGAGCAGAGCTACCCCTCATCTTTTTGTGATCCTTTGCAATCTCAAGCACATAAGCACCTTATGTTTTCGAGCACAGAGATGGCGACCCAACTGCTGTTAGCAAGGGAGGAGCCCTCACGCCTAAAGGAGGAGTTGACCAGGGAGCGGGAGGCTCATAACAAGACAGCCAATGAACTTCAATGTGAGTAGATGATCTTGGGTAATGAAGTTTCCTGCTATGTTCCTTTCTCATCCCCTTGTTGCATACCGTAGTTGTATGAAGGAATGCCCAGACACAGATGAAATCTAACAAGTTGGAGATCAAGACCCTTCGCGACAAGATTAGAGCCATAGTCACGGGGATCACGCCAATCTTGAACTTCATCAATGGGAATCCGCTGCTGTCGCCTGCTAGAAACCTTGATGAAAACTCACTACCGACGGACCCATTTGTCGAGAGGTGCAGGGTCTCCTAGGGGCGGTTCAAGGTCTACGTGCGAGGGACAGCAGCATATGCCATTGGCCATGCGCTCTCAGTCGTGCGATCCTGGTACCCAGCTATGGAACTGGGCTAGATTGACGAAGGCTTCCCCAAGGATATGCAGGATGACGTGGTGGATGCCCTGCAGCTTGAGGCAGAAGAATACTCGGTGAAGCTCGTCGATGACCTGTGGCTCTTCGGGAATGAATGAAGTTATTGTAGTTAGTAGATAATGTTATGTAATCGCAACAAACTTGATAATGGCATGTTTTTGTGGAGAACACTATGTGTTTAAGGGTTTCATTATATTCGGTGTTTTAAAGTTGCTCTCTTCCAGCTCATCTATCTTGTTATCAGCTTTGGCTAACCCACAAGCCCCATAGCATGGAGTAGCTGGTACCCATGTACGCGTAGGGGAAGGAAGTGTCACCAAAGGGCCGCTGTTGACTGTCCATAGCGCAGAGCGTGGCTCATGCACGCGTAGGAGGAAGTCGAGGTCAGGGCTGCTCTAAACAACTTGAGTGGATGAGTAGGAGGTCGGCGTGGAGTAAATGGAGACCATTGGTGAATTGGCTCGCGCGGAGCTATCGAAGAGCACGACATTGAGTCGTGCCTTGGTGAGAGGCCGATGATTTTGTAGTTAAGGTATTATGGTAAAGATGTGAAAACATTAACCATAAACTATTTGGCGAAAAATACTCAAAGTGTAAGTGGAGAAAACACATGGAGAGGTCAGAGAAAACTTTATTGTATTAATGTAAAGGAGTACATATCTTTGGAGTGTTTCAGGCGTAGAGATGCCTAAGATGCTCTATGTGCCAAGAGTTGGGTATGTCTACCCCATCAGAGTCGCAAAGCCTGTAGGAGTCGAGGCGCATGACCTCTTTGACGATGAAAGGGCCCTCCCAATACGATGAGAGTTTGTGGAGTCCTTCGGTCTTCTGCTTTCTACCGAGAACCAAATCACCCATAGCGAATGATCACTCGTGGATGTGTTGGTCGTGATATCTCCTCAAGCCTTCGAGATACTTCGTGGTCCGCATGGATGCGGCCAATCTTTCTTCTTCAACACTGTCTAGCTTGATTTCTCGAGCTCTGTCGGAGGTGTCTTCATCAAAGTTCTCGACCCTTGGAGCTTGGAAAGTTATGTCTGCTGGGAGAATGGCCTCTGAGATGTACACCAGGTAATATGGGGAAGCACCCGTGTTACGGCTGGCTTGAGTGCGTAGTTCCCAAACTACTGGTGGTAGTTCCTTGAGCCATCTTCTCGGGTACTTCTCATCTCGATGGAATAGTCTCTTCTTCAGCGCATCTAGAATCATGTCATTTGCTCTTTCCACTTGGCTGTTAGCCCGAGGGAGGGCTACTGAAACATACTTGACCAGGATGCACCTTTCTTCACAGGGCTCCCAAAAGTCGTTGCCAGTAAACGTTGAACCGAGGTCAGTTATAATGCTATTGGGCATCCCAAATCAATGTGTGATTTCCTCAATTAGCTCAGCGGCCTTCTTAGCTATTTCTGTTACAATGGTTTGTACTCTATCTACTTGGAGAACTTATCGATTACAATGTAAACATACTTGAAACCTCCGAGTGCTGGCTTGAAAGGCCCTATCATGTCCAGTCCCTAGCAAGCGAAGAGCCATGATGTGGGTATGGTCTAGAGAGCTTGAGCTGGCACATGTATCTACTTAGTGAAGAATTGGCAACCCTCACAACTTCTTACGAGCTTCTCTGCATCCGCCACCGCGGTGGGCCAATAAAAACCTACGCAGAATGCTTTGCTAACTAGGCTTTTTGAGGCCATGTGGTTTCCACATAGTCCCCCATGTATGTCCAACAATAGCTTCTGTCCTTCCTCCTGAGTGATGCATTTTTGTAGGAGCTCTGATCTTGCATTCTTGCGCATGAGTTTTTGCCCTATCAATACATAATGATAGCTTCGGCGAATAAGCCTTTCTGCTTCTGTTTTGTCATTTGGAGCCTCCCTATTGATGAGGTACTTGATAAACTGAGCACACTAATCTGGTGTAGGCTGAGATACCGCCATCACCAGTTGCACGTCTAGAGGTGTCATCTCGACTGGATCTTCTTCTGCTATTGATGGGGTCATAAGGTCTTGAACAAATATGCTAGCAGGCACCTGGCCTCTGGAGGATCCCAATTTGGATAGTTTGTTGGCTTCTTGGTTCTGATCTCAGGGAATATGAAGATACACAATGCCATAGAATTTGCCTTTAAGTTTTTTGATCTGAGCATAGTAAGCATCCATTTTCTTGCTGGTACAGGACCAATCCTTGTTCAACTGATTAATAACTAGAGCAAAGTCACCGTATACCATTAGACGCTTGATGCCGAGCTCGGTGGCGATGCGAAGGTCGTGCAGGCAAGCCTCATATTCAGCGGCATTGTTGGAGGCAGGGAAGTGGATCCATAGCATGTACCAGACTTCGTCTTTGGATGGAGTAATGAAGAGTATCCCAGCTCTAGCGCCTTTGAGATTCAAGGCTCCATCGAAGTACATCCTCCAGTGAATGGGACGATCTAGCGAGAATGGCTCTTGGATCTCGGTCCACTCGGCGATGAAATCTGTTAGAACCTATGACTTGATGGTAGGTCGGCTTCTATACTCGATGGAGAATGCATCGAGCTCTACTGCCCACTTGCTGATCCATCCATTGGCGTCTTTATTGCAAAGGATATCCCCGAGTGGATGCTCAGAGACGATGGCGATCTTATAGTAGTCAAAATAGTGGCATAGCTTGCGGGACATAATAAGGATGGCGTACAGGAGTTTCTAGACTTGAGGGTATCGAGTTTTGGACTCGTTGAGTACCTCGCTGATGAAGTACATGGGTCACTTGACCTTGTACACGTGTCTGACCTCCTCTTGTTTGACGATGATGGCGGTGCTGATGACCCGTGGGGTCGTGGCGATGTAGATTAGGAGCATTTCATCATCCTACGGTGTGGTCATGATTGGAGGCTTGGTGAGGAACTCCTTGAGCTTGGTGAAAACTTTGTCAGCCTCCTCTGTCCACTCAAACGTTTGCTAGCCTTCAACAATATGAAGAATGGAAGACCTTTCTCCCCTAGCCGGGAGATAAAGTGGCTGAGGGTCACCATGCATCTCGTAAGCTTCTGGACGTCCTTAACGCCGGTCAGTCGATTCATGCACATAATGATAGAGACCTTTTCTAGATTTGCCTCGATTCCTCTACTGCTAACAATGTACGGTAACACCCCAAGTGTTTGGCTTGCATTGTGCATGTGCATTGCATAACATAAGCACTTTCATATCATTATCACATGTACATCATTTTATGTTTCCAATGTTTCAACATAATGTTTCAGTAGTGCTTATGCATAGGGGTATCTTATGTGGTGTCCCTATGTTATGCTTAGTTCACTTGAGGGGTTAAACATGTCCCATGTACCATGTTTCAAGTGTTGCACATCACTGTTTCAGTGTTTCAATTGATTGTTTCGCTTGTTTCAGTTGATTTGAGAAGCTAGAGTACATAGATCTCATGCAAATGAATGTAGTGATTCACCAAAACACCCTAGCTACCTTTAGAATGTCATTAGGAACAATGTTCATAAAGGTCATTAGCCCTAATTATGCTTCTAAGTACTAGTTGACTTAGGTTGACCTATAGACCTCTTTTGCTTCCCTGTTTAAAAAGTGTAGCTAGAAGTCAATGTATGTTGGTGCACCTTTAAACAAAGTTGTAGCAAATTTGTTGAGGAACAAAAGTTGTAATATGGCCATCTCATGAAAATGACCAAAACACCTGCAAAAATGCATCACAAGGTAGAATTGGGAGCTGTTTGGGGACATAGCATTTTGGTTGTCATAGCTGGTTTCTAGTTTCAAAGTGCCCTACTTTGGGGCCCTGTTTCTTCCAAACTAAGCTGAACCAGTTCGAGCTTCAATTGGCAAAGTTGTAGACCTCACATAGCTCTACATTTTTGTTAATTACGCCTTTCGCTGAATCGAGACGGTTTGGGAGATAATGGATGCACAAAACACGCTGTTAGGCACCTCGTTTAACTGAATCGAGTTTTCAGTTCATGAAGCGAACGGTGTCGTGGCCAATCGCGCACAGGACTTGGTGGCCTCGTGGCTGCTACGCGTCGACGCCACACCCACGCTCGCATGAACAAGGCTAGGAGCCATCCCAGAGCGCTGCTGCTGCCTTCACTCGCTGCTTCTCTCCTCGCTCTCGCCCGAAGCGGAGAAACGCACCACCGCTCTCGTCGTGAGCTCCGGTGAGCTCGTGCGCGCTCATCACCGCACCACCGCCATCCAAAACTCGCACACAGCTTCACCTTGCTTTGCTTGTCATCCTCATCGTGTTAGTTGCCCATGCATGTAAAGGTAGAGGGTGAATCACCGTTTGATTTCTCGTCGGGGCAGAGCTCCGCCATGACTGTCACCATGATGAGCTCACCACCGGCCTCCTCCCTCGCTCTTCTTTCCATCTGGTTCATGTTAGGGCTAGCTTGAGTAGTCTTCTTAGTCTGTGCATGACGATACCCCGGACCATGGTCTCGCCGGAGCGGAACGAGATGAGCTTCGCCGCCGCGCTCACCGCACTGTGCCGGCATGCATGACGGCACCCATGTTCAGGACCTCCGCCGTAACCCTAGACCACCTTGTTGTCTTCCCTAGGGTGTAGCGCAGCCATAGCCATCTTCTTTTGGATCGATTAGTGCCCGAGCACGCCGGCGCACTACCGGTGATGAACCCGATCTGGTGAACCCTAGCCCCAGTTACCTACCTCTATCGACGTCGCTTGACGAGTAGATCATGATGGTGCCAACCATCTTGCCGGAAAACTCACCGCCGGTGAGCTTTCACCGTTGATGTTCTCCTCCTCTGTTTCTGTCTTCGGGCCGAAATCAGCCATGGGCCAAGCTGCGCCACCGGGCTGGCCTAGTAGATAGGGTTAGGTTTTTGTTTTTGTTCTTCTTTTATTTCTAGATTTCAATGCTAGGTTCAAAAATCCATATCTATAGTTTTAGAAGTCCAAATGTTGTGATTCAAATTTTGTTGTGCTCCTCGGTGCGTCTAGTTTTTAATAAAAATATAAAACTAGGTATGTTTTATAGAAAAATAAATGGTTATTATTTACGCCTTTTATTCATGTAGGAAAAGAGGAAAACCATATCTCTTGTTGTACTACTCCAAAAATTATGAAAATTTAATGAGGTGTTGTCCTTGGTATGAATAGCTTGTAGTTTAAATTTCAGCAATTTTGGACACTATATGATGGAGTTATGTATTTATCTTGCTTGCATGGTTGCATTTAGTGTGAATTTTCATAATTTATCTATAGATCCAGTGAAGGTGAAATTTGGTTAGTGCGATTCTTAGGTTAGTAAGAACCTAAGAAAAATATGGAATCTATTGATTGACACTTTTCAATAGGGTTTCTCATTTATGCCAAAATCAGCTTTGCTATCTGTTATTTTTAGTATAGAAAAATATATTTGCTCAAATGCTATGAAAAATTTATGGTAGCCTCTTGGAAGCATGTGGTACCACTATAATTTTTATAGAATTTATGGTACAGTTTTGAGATGGGTTCCTTTATTCACCTAATTATCTAAATAAATTAATAAAGGGTATTAAAGAAATTATTTAGATGTTGGCACCATACTTTCTGGTGTTCTTTTGATATATGTAATGAGTTGGTAAACTTGGTTTAGCTCAAATGTGTTTTTTCCACATTTCTAATTAATTAAATTAGTGAATCTGCTAATTCTGGACATATTTCGAGATGTCGTTAATTACTCTATGTAAATGATGGTTTCATGTCTTGTGGTCTATAACAAAGTTGTTGTGAATTTCATGATCTAGCTGCTGTTAAATTTTGGTGGCATTTGGCCACATAGTTTAAGAGTTATAGCTGTTCAAAGTTGGTTCTCAGCTCTGGTTGCTCTCTGTTTGCACAGAACAGATTCTGTGTTGCTTTAATTTGACCTGGTAACTTTGGAATCATGCTTTGATGTTTATAAATGATTTGTAGAGAATTTCATAAGCTTTCTATAATGTCCTCTTGCCAGTCATTTGGATTTGTAGAACTTCTGTTGTGATTGATTTACTGAACTGCTTCTTTGTATGTGAAACCTGAACTTTCTGATTAAGTGTGCCTTTACTATTCATAAGCATGTTTGTGATGCTACTAGGCGTTTAAGTTGATTAAGATAAGTTTAGGTGCAGGTGTTAGGCCTTTAATTGAAGAAGAACATCTTTATCTTAGGTTGTGCAAGTTAGGTAAGTTTGACCTTACTCTTTAGAAGGAAGATAGAGACATGTTTTAAAGTGATTTGAATAGAGTTTTGTGCCTACTCGGTCAACGAATGTCTTGTGATGTTTTGTTACTTGCTGTTATTCATCCATCATAAGCATCATGTCACTCTTATGCATTCATGGTATTCATCTTCTGCATATACATGCAATAGGTGTACTGGAAGGGCGTGACCCTGCTGGAATTCGATGGGACGAACCAGGAAGCTCCAGAGGTGTAGTAGTCCTAACCCAAAGCTCACGAGGTGCAGCCCACAGGAGAAGTGCCGGATGAGGTCATCATTGACTGTCTCGACCACATTCCTTGCAACTTCATGAAAGGCAAGCCCCGAAGCATTATGAGCCTCCTAATTTCTGAAATATAATTAATTACTATGTTATGTATATTGTTGCATTAAGTGATAGGTGTTGGATGGAAACACTTGCTGCATATAAACCTTTTCCTTGTCCAAAAAAGTATACCACACATCCTATGTAGCTCAGGCTCATGTAGTTGCTTAGCCCTGCTTTAATGTAGTAGAAGTCGGGTGATTTCCTATCACCTGCGAGCTATAGGAATATACATGTGGCACGGTTGGCTATATTTGCTATCATGGAAAAGAATCTGTCTTAATTTGAAATAAAGACCAGGCGAAGGCTTGCCGGTTTGCAGTGACTCCGTCTGTGTCACTTAAGGACCGATTCTTGGAGCCTTTCTTTGTCATGTTGAATGCATGCCTCTCTCTTAGTTGGCCGGGTCTGGAGACTGTGGGGGTATAAACCCCTATACCCTTACGGCTATACATGGGCAGGCCCAGACCAGGCGGTCCGACCCATTACATGACGACGCGCGATCCAGATCATCAAGATGGAGTCTCGTGCAAGGCATCAAACCAGACTTGGAGATCAAGCAAGATCTTGGTTGGTTAAGTTAGGAATCCTTATCCGGCTCCATATGACAATTGTAACTGATTAAGATTAGTTTCTAGATCTGTAACCCTGCCTCCCGGACTATATAAGGAGGGCAGGGGACCCCCCCCTCAAAATCATCGAAACAGACTCTACGGCAATCTAGCTTGTAATACATTGTTCGAGACAGCAATAACAAAGCAGAGCAGGACGTAAGGTATTACACCCACACGGCG
Source organism: Saccharum hybrid cultivar R570 (assembly GCA_038087645.1). NCBI lineage: Eukaryota > Viridiplantae > Streptophyta > Magnoliopsida > Poales > Poaceae > Saccharum > Saccharum hybrid cultivar. The sequence goes on along the minus strand of JAQSUU010000402.1, from coordinate 24,164,293 downwards.
GCCTAAACCTGGGTAAACCCGCGTGTTGTTCTGCATCACCATCTCATTCGTGGCTTGCACACCTGTCTGCCGACAATCTACTACCTTGGGTATACCCCTCGGTAGACTATCAACCAGGTTTTGTCGATAGTGGCGCGCCAGGTAGGGGGTGTGTGTACTGCTTTTCAGGCGTGCGAGATGGTCATCTTCCCCGACTCCATGGCCACGGCGGCGGGCCTTACGTTCACGATCGGCCAGATCACGTGGACCACCGGCTCCAATGACTTTGTCGCCCCGACCACGGAGGGGATGCAGATCGAATCTGCATCGACTACTTCCCCGACACCGGCATCGGTTACGACTACGCTGGCTCCGGCCTCGCTTACACCAGCATCGTCATTGACCACGCCGGCAACCTATCGGTTCCTTCCTCGCTATCAGGGGAAGAAACTCGACAACACCGACTTGATCAACTCCATCGACCAGCTCGGTATCAAGCTCTCATCCACCCTGACTCTGGTTGACTCGCTCCAAGAGTAGTTTACCGATCAGGACTCGAATGGCTACAACAGATCTACTCGACCTGCTCGAGCGACCTGTTTTCAACGGTTGGGTACAGATCTAGTAGTCACTTCAACTCCTGAAGGGCGCTCCGCTCGACCTCGACCATGCAACTTCGTCAATATGGTGGGCTCTGATCAAGTTTCGATCCATACCACCCAGACAGATAGCCGTTTGAGCTCTGGATCGAGCACCGCGTCCAATGGGACTACTCAAACCATGATATTACACCATGTGAGTAACGATGACGAGGAGAGGCTATATCCTCCAGGCTTTCCTCACATCCCAGCCTTCCCTCCAAGGCGTGGCGCCATGATCAACATGGTTAGCCAAGATGAAGATCCACTTGCTAGAGGCGAGACCGATCAACAGCGACAAGAGCGACAACAGCGCAACGCCAACCGAGCTCAACGTCACATAGATGAAGAGGCACACCGAGCACAACTGCAAGCAGACCACGACTAGCAAGAAGCTGACGCTGCAACTAGGTGTCATCGACTACAAGGGTGCAACCTCAACGATGCTTTCGACATGGTGGGGAACAGACCAGTATTCAAAACCCCAAGTGCCAACGTGGCCGTCTCCATTGAAAGCTTGAAGCGGTTACCAGACACCCCGGAAATCCAAAACATCCGGGAAGATTTGCAGGCCTATCTCCAGGCGGCCATGGTTCAGACCAATGAACGTGCCGTGGGGCCGGCCGTGTCTGGCGCGACTAGCAGGAGCCGCCAGCACTCTAGTTGACCTTTCAGGTCTGGTCAACGTGGCTCACGCGCACCCACTGGCGTGGACGACCGTGTTATGGACAACAGAGCTCCTGGTGGCAATCTAGGCAACGATAGAGCTGACGGAGGCAACGACGGCCACCGTGGAAACCCTCCCCGCAATGATAACCGCTGCCTTGACCATCGCCGCAATAACAACGACGACGACCGGCTCAGCGACAACCGGCGTAATGACCACCGGGACCACCGTGGTCAAGGACAACAATACGGTGGCGAACAAGATCGCCATGATGGCAATTATGATCTCCGTCATGACCTCAACAACCATGACCTGCGTCCTCGCATTGAACAGAGAGCTCGGGACCATGCGTCCTATGAAACCAGTCGTCGCATAGAGTACGATACGGTCCATGGCCCCCCCCGAGCCCCAAGCAATTCACCAATCACCTACGACAGGTCATCTGGCCTAGAGGTTTTAAGCTTGAGAAGCTTAACCATTATGACGGCAAGGTCAATCCCGAGCTATGGGTCCAACTTTATGAGACTGCTTGTCGGTCCGCTATGGGCGACGAGCATGTCATGGCCAACTACTTCCCCATGGTGGTCGGGCCGGTAGGGCACCAATGGCTTGTCAGTCTCCCAGAGAACCACTTCGACTCCTGGTATGCTTTGCGTCAAGCCTTCATCGAAAACTTCATTGCTACCTGTGAATAGCCAGGCAACAAGTATGACCTTCAGCGCATCCGCGACGCCAGGAACAAACCATAGCACGAGTACATCCGATGCTTCTCGGATATGCGCATCAGGATCCCCAGGATCACCGACAACGAGGCTATTGAAGCCTTCATCACAGGTCTGCACTACCACAACGACCTCAGGGACAAGCTCCTTCGTAAATGGCCTATAACGATGGTTGACCTCCTCACCACCGCCAAGAAGTATGTGGATGCCGACGACGCCAAGAAGCTGTTGAACGAGGGCACCGGTAAAGCACCGTACTCTCCACGACGCGATGACTGCCGTGACAACTGGTGCCGCGACGACTACAGAGGTCGCAGCAACATCAGGGACCGTCGTAACGATAATCGTGATCGGCGCGACAACCGAAATCAGCACGGCAATCGCCATGACAACTTCAAGGGCAAGCGTGCTCTCGATGACGACGGCGAGGTCAACGTCGTGAAAAAGTTTGGTGGGCACCACAATTATGAAGAAGACTATGCTAAAGCCTTGAAGGGGCCTTGCCCAGCTCACCCCAAGTCCAACCATACATTGGAAAACTACAAGGTCCTCAAGGAGATCTACCATCGCAAACAGGCTTCAGAAAACGCTGACAAGCCTGATGACGTGACAGACCAGCGTAACCACAGGGATGATGATGAGGACGATCCTGACAAGAACTCCAAGCACCAGTATCAGGAACCGGTGAGACATGTTGCAACCATCATCGGGAGCAAGGTGTCTGTTGAAAGCAAACGCGAGCGGAAGCTGCTCGCCCGCGCCTGCCTGAACATGGCCAAGACAGACGACCTCATTGCAGATCCAAGACTACCACCCTAGTCACACCGAGAAATCAACTTCAGCAGGGCGGATCAATGGGCCACCATCCCCAAACCAGGTCGTTTTGCTCTCGTCCTTAGTCCTTGTATCAATAAAGTGCAATTTGACAGGATGCTCATCAACGGCGGTAGCTCCATCGACATCCTGTTCAAGAACAGCCTGTCAGCATTGAACATATTTGAAGCTGACTTGAAGCCATACGATGCACAGTTCTGGGGGGTCCTGCCCGAATAGAGCTCTACGCCTCTCGGGCAAATTACACTACCTGTGCAGTTTGGCACGGCAGATCACTTCCGTACTGACTACATCAACTTCGTGGTCTCTGACTTCGAAGGCACCTACCATGCTATCCTTGGTTGCCCCGCGATCACCAAGTTTATGGCCGTACCTCATTACAGGTACTTGGTGCTTAAGATGCCAATGGAAAAGGAAGTCCTCACTCTCAGAGGTAACGTATTCGTTGCCTATACCTGTGAAGAGGATAACTTTAGCATAGCTGAAGCCCACGACCTCTCCCTATGTATGGCGGCAATGACGATGGAGGCAAAGAAGACTCCCCCCAACCAGCTAGAGATTCCAGAGCTCGAAGCACCACGCAAGGCTATCAAGTCCAAGGAGTACAAAGAGATCCAGCTGGTCGAGGGTGACTCCAGCAAGACGACACTGATCGGGTCAAACCTCGATCCCAAATAGGAAGACGCGCTCATCCGGTTCTTGAGAGAGAACGTAAGCGTGTTTGCTTAGAAACCATCGGACATGCCCGGTGTATCTCGAGACGAATCGAGCACTCCTTGAACGTTGACCCCAAGGCAAAGCCCGTCAAGCAAAAGCTATGGCGGTTCAGGAAGAACAAAAAGGAGGCTATTAGGGTAGAGGTTACATGGCTTCTTGCAGCCGGTTTTATCAAAGAGGTGTATTACCCGGACTGGTTAGCCAATCCGGTTCTTGTATGCAAAAAGAATAATGAATGGAGAATGTGCATTGACTACACAGATCTCAACAAACATTGCCCTAAAGACCCCTTCGGCTTACCTCGCATTGATGAGGTCGTGGACTCCACGGCCAGCTGCGAGCTGCTATCTTTTCTCAACTGCTACTCTGGAGATCATCAGATCGCTCTCAACGAGGATGACCAGATCAAGACATCCTTTATTACACCCTTCGGCGCTTATTGCTACATGACCATGTCGTTTGGGCTCAAAAACGTCGGAGCTACTTATCAGCGTGCAATACAAGAGTGCCTCGAAAAGGAGATACAAGCTGACCTGGTCAAAGCCTATGTAGACGATGTAGTTGTCAAAACCAAGGAATCCCACTCCTTGATTGATGATCTGACACATGCTTTTGCAGCGCTCAATCAATATCAATGGAAGTTGAACCCTAAAAAGTGCATCTTTGGCGTTCCATCTGGTATATTACTAGGCAATGTCGTCAGTCGAGATGGCATACGTCCTAATCCAGAGAAGGTGCAAGCTGTCCTCAATATGAAGCGACCAGCAAACGTCAAAGATATCCAGAAGCTTACAGGGTGTATGGCCGCCCTAAGCCGATTTCTATCTCGATTTGGTGACAAAGGCTTACCTTTTTTCAAGCTACTCAAGGCAGGTGAGAAGTTTGAGTGGTCGGAGGAAGCAGAGATTGCCTTTACACAGCTAAAGTAGTACCTCACATCACCTTCGGTCCTTACTGCCCCCAAGTCAGGAGAAGTCCTTCAACTCTATATTGCTGCGACTGATCGAGTTGTCTCCACTGTCCTCGTGGTCGAGCGCGAGGAGCCCGGCCACGCTTATGGTGTTCAGCGCCCAATTTATTTCATCAGTGAGGTGCTCAATGAGTCCAAAACTAGGTACACTCAGATTCAAAAATTGATCTACGCCATACTCATTACAACTCAAAAGTTGAAACATTACTTTGACGGGTTCCACGTGGTGATCAAAACTAAGTTTCCTCTTGGTACCATTATACGCAACAAAGATGCAAACGGGCACATCGCCAAATGGGCAATGGAGTTATGTCCTTTCGACCTAGAGTTTGCGCGTCGCGATACTATCAAATCTCAAACACTTGCTGACTTCATGGTTGAGTGGACAGACTTAAGCATCCCGACCTCTCAAGGACCCGTTGACTACTAGAAAATGTATTTCAATGACTCGCTGACTATTGATGGTGCGGGAAAGGGCATATTATTCATATCACCGACCAATGAGCAATTGCGCTACGTCCTCAGGATCTATTTCCCAGCATCTAACAATGCCGCAGAATACGAGGCATGCTTTCATGGCTTGCGCATTGCAGTCGACCTCGGTATCAAATGCCTCTACGTCCATGGTGACTCAGCCCTAGTTATTAACTAGCTCAACAAGGACTGGGCTACAACTAGCCAGAAAATGGATGCATACTGCAAAGAAATTAGGAAGCTTGAAGGCAAATTTTATGGCATTGAATACTCCCATGTGGTCTGAGACAGAAATCAAGCAGCAAATGCGCTGTCAAAGTTAGGATCATCCAGAGCTCAAGTACCACATGGCGTTTTTGTTCAAGACCTCTTAAAGCCATCAATCAAGCAAGAAGACGACCCCGTGGTCGAGAAGCTCCCAGACCAGCCTCTGGTAGCTCTGGTTCCATCACCGACCACTACGGAGCCATCTCCGACCACTGCGGGACCATCTCAGACCCCGACCAAGATAGCAGACTGGCGTGTTCCATTCATTAAGTACCTAACAGATGGCACTGGGTACTCTGATCGAAATAAAAACGAACGCCATATACGCCGCAGCAGGCAGTACCTGGTGGTCGAGGGTAAGCTGTGGCGCAAAAATGCAAAAGCAGAAGTATTGATGAAGTGCATAGAGCAAGAAGACGGCATCAAGCTCTTGGAAGAGATACATTCTGGCACCTGTGGTAATCACGCCGCATCTAGGACAATGGTTGGTAAAGCGTTTCGACCAGGTTTTTACTAGCCATCCGCAGTAGCTGATGCAGAGAAGCTTGTTAGGCACTGTGCCAACTGTCAGTTTTTCTCCAAGAGAATTCATGTGCCAGCTCATGAGATCCAGACCATACCAGCCTCCTAGCCTTTTGCATGTTGGGGGCTGGATATGATTGGACCCTTCAAACCAGCACCAGGTAACTTCAAGTTCGTATTCGTGCTGATTGATAAATTTTCCAAATGGATAGAGTACATGCCCTTGGTCAAGGCATCTTCCGAAAAAGCAGTCAAGTTCCTTGACCAGGTCATCCACCGCTTTGGCATTCCTAAAAACATCATTACAGACCTGGGGACTCAGTTTACCGGGAACACGTTTTGGGACTTCTATGATGAACGGAGCATTATAGTGAAATACGTCTCGGTGGCACACCCCAGAGCTAATGGACAGGTCGAGCGGGATAATGGAATGATTCTGGATGCATTAAAGAAAAGAATGTATAGAGAGAACAACAAAGCCCCTGGCCGGTGGATCAAGGAGTTACCAGCCGTGGTCTGGGGACTTAGGACACAACCTAGTCGTAATACCGGTGTCTCACCATACTTCATGGTTTATGGCGCCGAGGCTGTGCTCCCAGCGGACATCGAATTCCGGTCACCTCGAGTTGAGAACTACAACGAAGACCAAGCTACTGAACAACGAGAGCTTGAGATGAATTGTGCCGAGGAACGACAGCTTGACTCCTATATACACACGGTCAAGTACCTTGCCGTATTACACAGGTACTATAACAAAAATGTTCAGGGACGTTTCTTTGTGGTCGGCGACATGGTCTTGAAATGGAAGACTAGTCAAGATGGCGTCCACAAGTTAGCAACTCCATGGGAAGGGCCCTACATCGTCAAGGCTGTTACACGACCTACTTCGTACAGGCTTGCAAGACTTGACGGCACTGACGTGCCAAACTCCGTCCACATCGACAAGCTTAGGCGTTTTTACCCCTAATTCTCAAATACAGATATGTACCTTTTTTTGTACTACTTTTGTACTTTGAATTATAATATATATACTCGCCTACACTTGCCTACACTTGTCTACATTATTGATTCTACAACTATAATGACTTTTTGATAAACCAGTATATCGATCACCACTCCTCTCGGGTTCTCGGAGCAACTCTGTCCTCGACCTCACTCATAGCGTGCATGAGATCCGCCCTCTGCGTTTTGGGTGGTCGGCAGATGCCCTTTGGCCAGACCAGATGTACTCTTACGTGTATACAGGCTCCGACAGCCTTACACTAGGACCACTGGCCTCTCCAAAGCCGTACAGACCTACAGGATGACATCGATTACGCTGGAACAACTAAAAACAGAACATTCTGCTGTTCTAACTTAGTTAAACCTGCACACAATACAAAGCTTAAATGTTTTTTCATACAAAAACACAAACAGCTTTACATTGTACCAATAATCACCTTATTACAAACTCGCCTCTTTGAAGGCACAAGTTTACAATAAGCTTACGAAAATCGTTTCTCCTATGAACTATTTGTAGGTTACTACTACTGTTGGCTTGACCCAGCATTCTGACTTTTCGGGGGCTCAGAGACCTTTGGCGTGGTTGAGGATGGAGCTGACCGTGCTTCACTGGTCACCAGAGATGGTGGCACTGGTACCTGACCCATGTACAATTGAATCGTCCCTGCCGTTGGTGGGGCTGCAGCCGGGCATAAGATGATATCTTTGGTGATCGCGGCAGCATGCTTCATCTCCTCCAACCGCAGCTCGTCAGCTCGCTCCACCCCGACCTCCCTGGGATAAACAGCTTCCAGACGAGCAATATCCATCAAGGGGTAGTGGGCACGTACCAAGCTAAGTACATGTGCACCAACATACTCCCCGATGTCCTTCGCCCATTGTTGGAGCCATCCCTAGGCTTTTTGGGACTTCTTGACCAGGCGAGCCTTTGGTGCCTCCACTCCAGCCTCGGTGAAGTCAGCACCAATGACGTCGAGCACTGGTGAGATCCCTTTAGCCATTTCGGTGCAGGCGTGCTTCCAAGTCTCCCGCTCCCTGACGAGTACCTTGCATTTGCCATTAAGGGCTTCTTGCTCCTTCATGAGCTTGTTGCATTTCTGGGTCCATGCCTCAATCTTTTTAGCACCTACCTGGTTTTGAAGCTCCAAGTCGTCGCGATCTTTCTTCATCTTCTCAAGGTGCTCTTTGGCATTTTTCTTTACAACTGCAAGGCGCTACGCAGTTAAGAATTCACTATTACAAACTTCAATGAAAACTACGACAAAGATGATAGGAACTTGGAATACTTACTCTCCAGCTCCTTTGCCAATTTAGCATGCTGCTCCTTCATGGCCTGCGATGTTTGCAGCCATTTATTCTTCTCTTCGGACAGTCAGTTGCGCTCAGCAGCTACCTGAGCATTTTCTTCGTGAAGCCGGCTGACTTCGGTGTCCAGACCTGCATCAATACTTCAATTATGTACTATCCAGTATCACAGCATCCCAAAGAGATCGAGTACCCAACAACAGAAGGGTTTCCTACCCGCTCTCTGTTTCTCGACCACGCCTAGCTATTGGAGTACAGTGCACATTTTTTCTTCGCGCTCGATGTCTTGCCACGCATAACCCTCCAACTGCTGGTGCAGCTTCTTTTGTTCTACACTGAGTTGCCTGTTCTTCTCGGCCACAGTCTGTAGTACAAAGGGTCACAACACATTTTTTATGAAAAAGACAATAATAGGATATAAAGTTACGAGAAGCTTACCTTCACTTCCTCTAGAAATATTTTACCAGCCGCTTCCACAGCCTCGACATCATCCCCTACTAGGATCTCCACAGTATATGAGCGGGTGCCACAAAACCTGCTTTCTTCTTCATAGTGCCCGAGGATTTGTTCCATGACTGGGGGTGATGACTCAAGGTTTTCCCCTGGTCTAGCACTTCCAGTCGGCTCCTTGTTGGCCCCAACAGCCTCTGCAGGTTTTGAGAATTGCTGTTCTGGGGTCGGCTGGGGTTGTACTTGGTGTTCTGGGGCTGGCTGGTGCTATCCTTCTGGTTCTGGGGCCTCCCAGGGCTGTTTCGGCAGCTCTAGAGCCCTAGGATCTTCTGCCTGCCCCAAGGCCTCGGTTTGCGGTCCAGGAGCTGATGTTGTAGGAGCTTGCAATTCGGGGACTACCTTCTCTGCAATGGTTTGCTCCAGGACCTGCTGCTCGGCGATTACGGTATTTGGTGGTGGCGGTGTTGCACCGCCAGACAGCTCTTCTAGCCTTTGGGTTGATGCAGAGCTATACCATCCATGACAAATAACAAAGGTGATGATATTAACCAATTATTTTCTAATCATACAAGTTCAAGACAACTTACAGGTCTGTGCCGCGGAACATGGCGGCGAACCAGAATTTCTTCACCTTCTCAAGGCCGGCACCCTTCTCTATGACTCCTCCAGTGGTCGGGGCTGGCCTAGCCACGTCACCTCCAGTAGTGGCACCGGGCTTTGGGCTTTCTGAAGGCTGTGCCTACGGTTGAGGTGGTCGAGGCGTTGGTCCAGTCACTAGCAACGGTGGTGTCGGCTCCTGCCTTCTAGCCAGCCGCTCTCTCCGGTTGCGTACTTCGATACTGGAGGCCTTCTCGACCTCTTCATCTCCCTCCTCCGACCTGTCAACAATTAGGCATCGACGCTTGTTGTCTGGGTCCTCTGCTTTCTCCAGATCAATTACCCCCTCTGGACTTTCAGCCGCGGAGGTTCCTTGTGAGGTCTGGCCCCTTTTCTTCATTGGGGACGAGGCAGCTAGATTCTTGGCTGCAAGTCGGCTGGCTTGCTCTGATTCATCTTCAAATGCAAGCCAATCAACTTCGGAAGGATCGTCGTCCGCGGGCTGCAGCTATGCATCATGGGCCCGCGGCACGACCTCAGGCCAATCCATGCCTGGGGGACAAGACACAAACATTCGCGCTCTCTCTTGTCCATTAAACTGGGCAACAGAGAGCAACATGAATATCAGTACGACAACACAGCAAAATAGCAGTTATTATGCAAAGTTTCAATCAAAAAGACAAACAAGCAGATCATAATCGACTTACCGGTGGTGGTGGGCGAGCAAGCTTGAATGCTGGCTCGATGACTGTCAGCCTCTTGAAGTTGGGATCCTTCAGATTGAACAGGTCTCGGACCCTGCTCTTCACCTCTTTCGGCTCGAGGTCTTCATTTCTTATCCTGGTCGGGTCCATGCAACCCTGGTACTCATACGACGGTGCACTCTGACCTGACATGGCTGGATCCAACGATTAATAAAATTACCGACTACACTTGGTCCATCCAGCCTCGACCAAGGTAGCAGCTGCATGATTGCTTGAATCTAGACTGTGTTCTGCTGCAGCTCTTTCCTACTGTCAGTCCTCTCTGGGACCAAGGCGACATCACAGTATGAGGCCTGGCTTGGTTCTTCACGGATGTAAAACCAATGCCTATACCAGTCCTCCAATGTGGTCTTCCAAGGGCAGTGTAGATAACTCGACCTGATCCCTTCTCGCATGTTCAGATAGCACCCACCAGCCACATTAGAGCTGCCTCGACCTCCTTTCTTCTTCAACCAAAACAAGTGACGAAAGTAGTCGAAGTGGGGCTAGAAACCACCGCATGCTTCGTAGAGATAGATGAAGCAAGCAACAAGTAATACAGAATTCGGATGCAGATTGCAAATACTGATTTTGAAATAGTTGTAGAGACCTTGCAAGAATGGATGCACTGGAACACCAAATCTATGAGTGAAATATTCTTCAAAAAACAACAATTTTACCTCCTTGGGGCTCCGGGTATGGCTCCAGATTGGGTGCACGCCATCCCGCCAGCTCTTGGGCATGAAGCACACCCATTCGCACCAGTCGCTCGAGGCTGAGTGGGGTGCACCTTGACCTGCACCACTCCTTCATGATCTCCTTGTGCACTTCGGCCTCCGTCTTTGTCTTCCTCGCAGCCATTCCCCAACTCTTTTGACTTCTCCTTTCTACGGGGAAAAAGGAGCGCACCGCTGTTACAAGTGGCTAGGGTTTGACGGCGACAACTCAACTGATGGCGGTGCATGAGCAACTTGGGGCAACTTGGACGATGCCTACGGTGGCGATTGTGGTTTGAACTACAGTGGTGGCAATGGGGCTCGAGAGGGCTCTACGGCGACAATGGCAAGGCGGTGGGAGCAAGAAGATGGTTGATTGCGAATATGCAAGTGTGAATAGACTGAAATCGTTCCCCTTCCCGGTAATTAAGAAGCAACGCCGATTCAGTTTTAGAGAAATGGGGCATGTGGTGTGAGATTTGCGGTAACTGACATGATTTATTCCACATTAATTGCGCCCCTTCTAATTTTGGCGCTGCTTGGTACGTGACCCAAACGTGTCTTGTTACAGGCGCTGGGTCACTGTTAAAATGTTGTGACATAAAACAATTGTGGCATCTCCAACGCCATCATCGTGTCAGACTGTTTCAGTCAAAAAAAAAGGAAGAGAGAGAAAAGGAGAGATAGAGATGAAGACTTGGTGATGGACTCGTCGCTAGACCTCTGAACTCGAGGACTCGTTGCCAGACCTCCAAGCTCGGGGATTCATCACCAGACTAGTGAACTCTAGAACCTACATCCAGACCTTCAAGCTCTAGACCTACAGTCAGACCTCTGAGCTCGCGGACTCGTCGCCAGACCTCTGAGCTCGGGGACTCGTCACCAGACCTCTGAGCTCGGGGACTCATCGCCAGACCTCCAAGCTCAGGGATTCATCACCAGACTAGTGAGCTCTGGAACCTGCATCCAGACCTTCAAGCTCTGGACCTGTAGTCAGACCTCCAAGCTCACGGACTCATCGCCAGACCTCTGAGCTCGGGGACTCGTCGCTAGACCTCTGAGCTCGGGGGCTCATCGCTAGACCTCCGAGCTCGGGGACTCATCGCAAGACCACCAAGCTCGAGGACTCGTCCCCAAACCTCTGATCTCGGGGACTCGTTAGACCACTTCCTGTTGAAGGATTCATCTCGCTCGACTACATGTACTATGCTTGCATACAGTCGATGGACACTTGTTATTATTAGACCTTGCTACAAGGCTCATTTTTTGCCTTCTAGCAAGCTCGGGGACTACATCATATATGATGCATCTGACGGTGCATAATATTTATTGGTTCTCGAGGATTCTTTTTTAGACCCTGGCACCACGTGCCTATGTCACATACTACCAGGCTCGGGGACTAAGTGGGTACACTTCACTTGATGGTGAATTGTTTCTATTTTTGACCCCTACGCTCTGGAATTTTTTGTAAGTTACTTCCATCAAGTACACACACTTACATTTCTTTTCAGAAATACAAGTGGGTACACTTCACCAGGAAAGAAAATTTTTCTTTTTGGACCACTATGCAATCTTCACCGACAACTGCAATCTTCATCAACAATCACGGTTTACTGTTTCCTGATCCACACGGAACACTAGCGCATGCTCGGCTAACATTTCAAGGTGATGTGAAGACAAACCTCACAGGTTGAAGAAGACTAAGACAGTGTGTCAATACAGAATACATAGTGCTCGGGGACTAGCTGTGGGGGTATAAACCCCTATACCCTTACGGCTATACATGGGCAGGCCCAGACCAGGCGGTCCAGCCCATTACATGACGACGCACGATCCAGATCATTGAGATGGAGTCTCGCTCAAGGCATCAAACCAGACTTGGAGATCAAGCAAGATCTTGGTTGGTTAAGTTAGGAATCCTTATTCGGCTCCATATGGCAATTGTAACCGGTTAAGATTAGTTTCCAGATCTGTAACCCTGCCTCTCGGACTATATAAGGAGGGCAGGGGACCCCCCTCAAAATCATCAAAATAGACTCTAGGGCAATCTAGCTTGTAATACATTATTCGAGACAGCAATAACAAAGCAGAGCAGGACATAAGGTATTACGCCCATACAGCGGCCTGAACCTGGGTAAACTCGCGTGTTGTTCTGCATCACCATCTCATTCGTGGCTTGCACACCTGTCTGCCGACAATCTACTACCTTGGGCATACCCCTCGGCAGACTACCGACCAGGTTTTGTCGACAGAGACCGACCACGAAGCCGAGTAGTTCCACTCAGGCCTGGCCCCGGCAAGTATAAAGTGCACCTCGGAAGGGAGCTGTAGGCATGAGTCCAAGGGCAGGTGATTTAAAAGTTCTGATCGTCCTGGCAGAAGAGTTATCTCTGAGAGTGCTGGCGCTGACCGAACCCGCGAAGTTGGTTCTTGAGTCGTTCCAAAGGTGACCCACGGCAACCCTTGCAAAGTATGCCAGGGTGAGAGTTAGGAAAACCCCCTCAGCTGAGTTATAATTCGATTCAAGTCACCGTCTCTCATCGGTTAGTGAGAACTTGATGGGAGTATCTTCAAAGTAACATCACTAAATAATATAATTGGATTTGTAGAACTCCTGCTGTGAGTGATTTACTGAACTGATCCTTTGCATATGAAACCTAAAACTTTCTGTTAAGAATGTCTTTACTATTCATAAGCATGTCTGTGATGCGGATAAGTACTTAAGTTGATTAAGATAAGTTTAGGTGCAGGTGTTAGGCCTTTATCTGAGGAAGAACATCTTTATCTTAGGTTGTGCATGTTAGGTAAGTTTAATCTTGCTCTTTAGAAGAAAGATAAAGACATGTTTTAAAGTGATTTGAATAGAGTGTTGCACCTACTCGGTCAACGAATGTCTTATGATGTTGTGTTACTTACTGTATTTCATCCTTCATAAGCATCATGTCACTCTTATGCATTCATGATATTTATCGGGTGCATATACATGCAACAGGTGTACCGAAAGGAGTGACCCTGTTGGAGTTCGAGGGACCGGGCGAGGAGGAGCAGCAGCAGCCAACACCGGAGGTTCAGGAGGTGCAGCTCTTAGGAGAAGTGTCGGATGAGGTCATCATTGACTGCCCTGACCACGTTCCGTGCAATTTCGTGAAAGGCAAGCCCCGGAGCATTATAAGCCTTCTAATTTCTGAAATGCAATTACTTACTATGTTATATATATTGTTGCATTAAGTGATGGGTGTTGGATGAAAACACTTGCTGCATATATACCTTTTCCTTGTCCAGAAAAGTGTACCACACATCCTATGTAGCTCAGGCTCGTGTAGTTGCTTAGCCCTGCTTTAATGTGGTAGAAGTCGGGTGATTTCCTGTCACCTGCGAGCTATAGGAATATACATGTGGCACGGTTGGCTATATTTGCTATCATGAAAAAGAACCTGTCTTAATTTGAAATAAAGACCAGGTGGAGGCTTGCTGGTTTGTAGTGACTCCATCTGTGTCACTTAAGGACCGATTCTTAGAGCCTTTCTTTATCATGTTGAACGCATGCTTCTCTCTTAGTTGGCCGGGTCTGAGACCGACCACGAAGCCGAGTTGTTCCACTCAAGCCGGGCTCCGGCAAGTATAAAGTGCGCCTCGGAAGGGGGCTGTAGGCATGAGTGCAAGGGCAGGTGATTTAAAAGTCCTGATCGTCCTGGCAGAAGAGTTATCCCTGAGAGTGCTGGCGCTGACCGAACCGATGAAGTTGGTTCCTGAGTCGTTCCAAAGGTGACCCACGGCTACCCTTGCAAAGTATGCTAGGGTGAGAGTTAGGAATACCCACTCAGCTGAGTTATAATTCGATTTGAGTCGCCGTCTCTCACCGGTTAGTGAGAACTTAATGGGAGCATCTTCAAAGTAGCATCACTAAATAATATGATGGTTCAATAATGATGATATGATGATGACAGCCTTATTATACCTGCTATGGTTAATATTGTTTGCTCCTAATAAGTAAGTGCTCTAGTACAGGTGCAAATATAGTTGACAGGTTAATGATGATGAACTTGATGCTAAGTTTAATTGGTTACTTATGTTCATAAGCTCCTTTATGCAAATGTGTCAAGCTAGCCCCACTTATAAAGCCTTGCATGATCCTTGAGGTCTTTTATTTCTGATTTAAGACGAGTAAGTCTAGCTGAGTACCTTCTCATACTCAGGGTTTATTTCCCACCTGTTGCAGATGACCTGTTCTATTTTGGGTGCTGCAAGTACTGTCTCCACCCTGCCAAAGATGAGGACTAGATCATTGGGCGCGATCTCTACTAGTTATCTTATCTAAGTTGCTTTTGTGGACATGACTACTATCTGGCAATGTATTTGAACTTATGAAGTATGTATCGAACTATGTTGCTTCCGCAAAACAAACTCGGTTTGTAATATTTTATCTTAAACTTTGATGGATGTAATTTGTATGCTACTTGCGAATTGTTGTAATGAATGATGTGTTGTGTTGAATCACAACGGTCTTGGCTTGTATGTGAAAGTTGTTTGAAATCCTTCAAGATTTTTGGACTAGCAGGGTTATGGGAGCTTAAGTATAGGAATTTGATCACTTCAGTGATTGTTTTTGTACTTATGTTCTTATAATTTGGTCGGTTCTATTACATGTACCCCAAGAGAATACCGGATAGAACGCCGAAGATGCATTTCTTGGGGTTCAATTTCCACTTGAATTTTTTGAGCACATCGAACGTCTGTTCAAGGTCGGCGATGAGTTTATCAGCGGTTTTAGTCTTGACCACGACGTCGTTGATATAAGCTTCGAGGTTCTTCCTAAGTTGATTCTTGAGGCACATTCTGGACAGCATGCTGGTAGGTCACGCCGGCATTTTTCAGACCGAAGGACATGGTAGTATAACAATAGGCGCCGAAGGGAGTGATAAAAGACGTCTTTACTTGATCTTCAGGGTTCAGGGCGATCTGGTGGTAGCTGGAGTAGCAATCTAAGAAAGAAAGCAACTCGCATCCGGCAGTGGAGTCAACGACTTCATCGATGCGAGGCAGGTCGAAGGGGTCTTTAGGGCAGTGTTTGTTGAGATCGGTGTAATCAACGCACATTCTCTATTCATTATTCTTTTTTTCTAATGAGGACTAGGTTTGTCAACCACTCGGGATGATACACTTCTTTGATAAATTTGGCTGCTAAAAGCCATTTCAACTCTACCCTAATAGCCTCCTTCTTGTCTAGCGTGAATTGTCGGAGCTCTACTTGATTGGCTTGGCAGTCAGCAAGACATGTAAGGAGTGCTCGATCAACTCCCTAGGAACTCCAGGCATATCCACATGTCTCCATGAGAACACACCTGCTTTGGAGAACAGGAAGCTGATGAGAGCGTCTTCCTATTTGGGGTTGAGGTGAGCCCCAATCTTCACCGTCTTGGATGGATCCACGAGGCCAAGGCTCACATCCTTGGTCTCCTTGGCCTTGGCATCTTCACGGTGGGCCTCCATCATTAGGATCTCCTGGAGCTCGGGGGGCACCTTCTTAGACTCGGTGAGGCATGCATCCATGTGGGCGGAGAGGTCGAAGGCCTTGGCGAGGCTAAGGCTCTCCCTCTCACAGGCGTAGGCGATGGAGAGGTTGGCCTATAGAGAGAGAACCCCTCCAGGGGCTAGCATCTTGAGCACCATGTAAGGATAGTGCGGTATGGCCATGAACTTGGTCAAGACTGGCCTCCTAAGGATGGCGTGGTAGGCGGTGTCAAAGTCGGTGATGAGGAAGCTGATGTACTCCTTGCAGAACATATCGATGGTACCTTATTGAATGGGTAGCGTGATCTCCCCTAGAGGCTGCCACGCCTAGCCAAGAACAAAACCCTAGAATGGGCTGTTGACAGGAGTAAGGTCTTTCTTGGAGAGGCCGAGCTTGGCCAGGGCACTAGAGAAGAGGAGGCTGAGGGCGCTTCCCCCATCTATGAGGACCATAGCGAATCGCACCGTGCCGATGATGGTGTCCAGCACGAGCGGAAAATGCCCTGTGTATGGGATCTTCGTCCATTGGTCGGCCCTGCTAAAGCTAATGGGCTGCTCCGACCAGGGGAGGTACATGGGATCAGCGACAGCGCTGATGGCTCAGACATTCATAATGCGATGGGCGGTGAGCTTCTGGTCATGCTTACTCTCAAAAGCTGCAAGCCCTCCGAAGATTGTGCGAACAAACTTGCTTGGTTCTTGAAAAGAACCGCCCGTGGTGGGCGGATCGCTGTTCTTTTCATCATCGGTGCACTTCTTCTCTTGCTGCTCCTTGAAGATGTTTGCCAAGCCTATGCAGTCACGCATGGTGTGGGTGGCATTCTTATGCAGGGGGCATGGGCCGTTCGAGGAGCTTGTCGAACTGTGTGTTGTAGTTACGCTTATGGCGAGGCTGGTCGATGATGGCGATAAAATTGTCAGGCCGATGGCATCAAAGGTTGCTAGGTCTGGAGGTCTCCTGGGCATCGCGGCGGTCACGGCCATCGCGGTGATGGTCCTAATCATCACGGCGGTCATCGCGACGGTCGTCGTGGCGGTCGTCCTGGCGTTGATCATCCCGGCGTTCTTCGTTGCGTCGAGATGGGTGATCGAGCCGAGGAGGTCGGCCCAAGTCTTCTCGATGGTGTAGATCTACTTCTTCGGCGTCAGCGAACTGCTTGGCGATGGCGAACATGTCACCGATGGAGAGAGGCGGCTTCCTGTTGAATTTGCGGCAGAGCTCGTCATGGTGGTAGAGACCGTTGACGAAGGCAGTGATAACCTCGGATTCAAGGATGTTGGGCACCCTGTTTCGGACCTCAGAGAAGCACCGGATGTAACTACGCAGGAGCTTGTTAGGCTTCTGATAAACCCTGGCGAGGTCATGCTTTGTGCTGGGCTGCTCACAAGTAGCCTTGTAGTTGTCGATGAATTTTTTTCAAAGGTCCTCCCAGGAGTCAATGATGTTGGCGTCGAGGCTCGTGAGCCAGTTCATGGTGGCAGGCTTGAGCATAACCGACAAGTAGTTAGCCATGACCGCGGTGTTGCCTCCTCTGGCCTTCACGGCGGTGGCGTATCTGGTGAGCCACTACTCTGGATTAGCATGGCCGTCGTTGGTTGGACACCAGAGATCTTGAAGTTGGCTGGCCACTGAACAGATCGTAGCTTTCTTGTGAAGCATCGTGGTCTATCGGGATTGGCGTCGTTGTTAATGTTGGCACCTGCAGCCGCTGTGGGTTGGGTGCCATTCCCGGAGTGAGCGGGCTCGATAGGCTCAAATGCTGCATCAGGATCTCCAAACTCTTGGTTGTAGAGCTAGCGGTGCTCGAACTCTTGAGCATGACGTGAGTTCTTGCGTCGCTCGATGTGGTTGCGAACATCGTGGCAAGCATTAAAATGCTGCCAGAGATCTCGAGGCTGATCAACTTCTTCCCTAGGGTTAACCATGCGGTTCCCCTTTGGCCCTCCTTGCAGATACAGGACACCTCCTTGGCCGCGAACGGGCCGTTGCGATCAGGCGCCTCGCTCGGATCGGTTGGAGTTGGTGGAGTACGATGGGACTGGGACCGCGCGCTCCTAAATGAGCTGAATGGTGGTGGCTTTAAGTGTGGCCCTATGAAGGGTCGAGATGGCGGACTAGAGGGGAGGTGAATAGTCATTTCTAAAACTTAAACACGTCGGCTAACTGAAACAAATGCAGAATTAAAACAATTGGTCTAGCCAAGACTATGCCCCTCTATCTAAGTTCACAAGCACCTTAGAAACAATCCTAATTAGGCAACAAAGGTGCCGGACTAGCTAGTGCTTTCCTAAACAATTCTAGCTTGCAAGGTCACACAAACCTATGCAACTAGTACTTTCAAGCAAATCGAGGAGCACCTACTCAAACTAGTGATGCAAAGCGCACAAAGCCTAAGCTCACTAGCAAAGCACAAGGTTAAAGCTACACAAGCCAAAACCAACTTACTTAGCTACACAAACTAAGCAATGTGACAAACAAGGTTACATAAACCAAATTAGCCATGCAAAGGGGATACTTCTAGCTACACAAGCAAGAAGATAACTAGCAAGCTACACAAGCAAACTAGTCACAAGAGCAACTACACAAGCACAAGTATATGAATGTAAATACAAGCTTGTGAAATGGAAAGCAAACCACCGAGAAGATGTAGACAATGTTGACACGGTGATTTTTCACCGAGGTTCATTTGGTTGCCACCAAGCTAGTCCCCGTTGTGTCGACCAACACTTAGTGGTTCGGTGGCTAATCGGTATCCACAACCGAGCTCTCCCAAAGAGAGCCGTAAGAACCCACCATCAAGTGTGGTAGCTCAATGACATGCTCTACTAGAGTTGCTCTTCGTGATCCCCGCGGGGTGAGCACAATTTCCCTCACAAAGCTTCTCCGGAGCCTCGCACAATCTTCTTGCGAGCTTTGACGGAGCCATAAGCCACCAAGCTGTCTAGGAGATGGCAACCTCCAAGAGTAACAAGCACCACCGGCTTGCAACTCGAACACCTAGTGCCACTTGATGCAATCCTCACGATGCAACTCACTAGAATCACACTCCCTCGCAATCGATTAGCACTCTTGCAGGCACAA
Source organism: Saccharum hybrid cultivar R570 (assembly GCA_038087645.1). Taxonomy (NCBI): domain Eukaryota; kingdom Viridiplantae; phylum Streptophyta; class Magnoliopsida; order Poales; family Poaceae; genus Saccharum; species Saccharum hybrid cultivar. The sequence continues at coordinate 24,145,097 of JAQSUU010000402.1, read as the reverse complement.
GTGAGTTAGAGGCTCTCCTAGCACTCCTCAAGCATGGACACTAAGTCCCAAGGGTGCCAAGCACTAGTCAAGGCCGGCCAAAGGGCTATTTATAAGCCCCTCCACGAAATAGAGTCGTTGCCCCTTCACTGAGCAAAACTCACGAGCAACAGACGCGGTGACGCTCGTGCACCAAACGTGACAAGCCATGTCCGATGCTCATCGTGCCGCCACGTGTCACCAGCCATTCAAAAGCCAATGGTTACTTCGCCGATCAATAGATGCGTTTGATGCCCAGAACCTGCTTGTCTGACGCTGCACCAAACGCAGTGCAAAGAGCTCCCAAAACTGGTTTCTGGCCACCTAACACGTCCGACGAGAGGGCAACAGACGCACTCCACGTCTGTCAATGTTGAGGCCGTCAAGACTGCTGACGTTGACTCCAACAGACGCTGACATCCAGTGTCTGTCGCCCGACCACAGCCGTGTCCGACGCCGCTTCCTCAGCAGGCCGTCACTTAGGGTTAGCCACCAGATGTTGAATCCGCATCTGATGCTCCCAGGGCCAGCGTCTGTTGCTGCCAAGCACCGCGTTCGACGCGTGCTCCTCAGCTTGAAAACATTCCGTGACTTCGCCACTTCTTCCCACTTTCGGCATAAAGGAAAATAGTCATTTCATTTCCTTGAAAACACCTAAATCCCGCCTCGCAAGCTTGGCGGGAGGGAGAGAGGACCCCAAACCCCTCTCTACCGCTCAAACTCCATCACCTTCGCAAATGTGCTAACACCACCAAGTGAACATCACAATGTGCATGTGTGTTAGCATTTTCACAAACATTTTCTTTGAAGGAGTTAGGCACTCAACTTGCCTCGCCACTCGATCCTAACACGTATGCAAAGTTAGATCGCTCAAGTGGCACTAGATGACCGATATGCAAATAAGTTTGCCCCTCTTGATAGTATGGCCATCTATCCTAAACCCAGTCATGCACTTCTCTACACAACCTTTGACCGGTGAAATGAAATGTCCTAGGATTATACCTTGGCCTTGCGTATTCCATTCCAACTCCTCCAACGTTGATGCAACACATGCACCAACCAATCACCAAATGATATGATCCACTTCATATCATCACGTGACCGTATTGGTTCATTGATCTTGACCTCACTTGCTCTTCACCGTTGCCTCGGTCCATCGGCGTCAAGTCTTGCCCAAGCTTCACCATCACACGCGGTCCCTTGCTCAAAGCCTCTGACTTGCCCTTTACACTTGCAACTGGTCCATCGAACCAAGCCTCATCTCGATCTTCTCCACCTTAGTCATATGACTCTATGTCATGTCTCATATGCAATAAGCTCTTTTTATGACATAATCACTTGTGGACTAATTCCCTATGTATCTCACATAAACATAATTAGTCCACCTAAGGTTGTCACTCAATTACCAAAACTAAATAAGGACCTTTCACCCTGGCCGCTTTGACCTCTGGGGAGAGCAGGAGCCTTCTGATCTCGTTCAAGGCGATGGCGAGGTTGGCGCTTGGTGTCGGTTGTACCTCATGGCCGTTGATGAGGTCAAAGGCAACGTTGAGGTCGCGGACGACGTTGTGCCCTTATTGTCGATCGGCATCGGTGATGATTCCTCTGTCAGCAGGGGCGGCCACAGCTCGACGTTGAGCCCTATTGGTGTTGCGAGCCTCCTGCGTGGCGCGTTCGCTCTCGGTCTCGCCCATGATAGGAGCGTTGTCCATGGAGATGATGAAAATTCTGCCCAAGAAACCCTTGGGCGGGGGTGACAAGCTCGTGTCGAGGTCGGTGGAGCTCACGGTGACGGTCTCGGTGGAACCCTCAGATTTCATCGAGGTCGGCTTCTAGGATGACGTTGGAGGCGAATCATCATCGAGCTGACAAATCTGTACCATGTTGACAGATGGAAAGTGCTGCGACGCACTCAGTACAGTAAGCTTGGTGGTGCGGCAGTCGTCACCACGCCTGGCGGCGTGACGGTCATGGAGTGTCTTCTGGTATGAGGTCACAACGTTGGACAACCCATAGGGCTGCCTGACGACTGGGGCTTGCAGCGGAGCCGACCTGGAGACTTATGGCAGATTAGATCTAGGGAGCAGAGAGCTTCAAACCTTGTGGCCATGCGGAGTCATAGTGATGGCCAGATCTACATCTTGCCACCGTGGATGGTGGCAGCGTGCTCCACACTTGGAGCGCACCTCCTGGAATGGAGGAAAGTTGTCATCGCCGTGAAGAAGCTGGAGAAGCTTTGACTCGACGAGTGCGAGGCACTCAGCGAGTTTTTCGTCAGCCCGATCTATGGCCAAGATCAGATCATCCTGCTAGATGGGTTTCCTCCGCCGGCGTGGCGCCGTAGAGCGTGGGGCCGAGGAAGATGGCGAGCTCGGGGGTGGCCCCGAGATCGGTGTTGCTGATGCGGGTGGTGAAACGACCGGGGCAGGGTTAACCTACACCGGGGGAACGATCTCCTCGTCGCCGTTGTCGTTGATGACCCAGGTGAAGGAGCTGACGGTGAAGACCTGGCCCGGCCTAGGGTCGAACGGGGAGCTCGGAATGCATACCATCTGGCCCGCCATTGATCAAGCGCACACCCCTACCTGGTACGCCAACTGTCGACAAAAGTTGCTCGGCAGTCCACCAAGGGGTGACGCGAGGTGGTAGATTTATCGAGAGGTGAGCGAGATTGGGAGCGAGATGGAGAATAAGACACAGATTTAGACAAGTTTAGGCCGTCAGCTTGACATAATACCCTAGCCCTGTGTCCTGCTTATTGATGCTGGCTATCGTATAATAGTGCGTTGGGGGGTAGGGTTACATGCGGATCGGATAGATCCCAAACCGACTAACAAAACAGGAGATTTATATGGAGCATGACTAACGATATCCGCCAATAAGTCATTCGAACTCTTTAGGATATCGCCGCGATATCTTGTGGCGCGCGCCAAGCTCGTAGGGCACCTGCCAAGCTACTTCCTGCACCGCAAGGCAACGTCTGGTGGGCTGGGCCGCCTCTGGTGGCACGGCCCATGTAGTACACCGTGGGTACCGGGGGTCAGACCCCCACAAGCATCTTGCATCGATGATGGTTTTCACTGATCTTGCCATTCTAATCTAAAAGGCATGCTTAGCCGTAGGTAAGGCTTGCTAGCTTACGAGATTCAATCTAGAAGTGCTATCATGGCTACATCATTTAGATCCGAACAACACTGCTAGCATCACAGATCGGAAATTGTCGGCTAGTAAGCCTTGTCTATGGTCAAGCATAGTCTCTAAAAACATGCTATGTTTGCATCAGTAGTTCAGCCGATAGCCCGCGCTTTCACAATCGCGGCATGCTCTCACACTTCTATCAAGTACGAATATATTCATATTCTTTGATAGTTTGCTCCCTTGTCTTTATCGTGGTTGTAACGATTCGGTCGATCCCCACTGTTAGAGATGATGGAGTAGATTTGATAGGTTTATGGCTTTATTCGTGCTTACCAATTGAGTGTCGGTATGCCGTGACCCATCTTGTCTGCTGGAATCAGCTAGTTAGCCGATAGCCTGCCCCTGAGCGCATATATTGACTGTTTTACATGCTTTTACTTGTTTTTATCTTGGTTTAAAGCTAGTATGTGTCTCAACTAGTATTAATGAGCTTTCACGCCCATCTTTATATATTGTTCTAAGCATGCTTTCATGATAATCGGCAGATCTATTTACATGCATAACTGATGATTGCTGATCAACGCTTACTTTTCAACTCACATCATGAACATGCTGGATATCAACTCTCTAGTTGGTAGCCTTACTTCATTAGCCACTTGGCCGCAAATTTGGAACCGTCTGGAATCATAGTCGGCACGTTTCACCTTATGTTACTAATCAGCTTTGCTCCTCCTTGTCAATTAACAGGTCAAATTGACTGGCACGCCATGCAGGTCTCCACCGCACGAACCGGTGCTCCACCTGTCCAAGCCCGGAGAGAGCTCAGGATCTGCTCCGCGCTGTCTTTCCCCGGCCGTCTGCTATGTCACCCAAACCGCCGAAGAAGGAACGGCTCCCTTTTCCCTTTTTGGCGTCGACATCTCCGACCTTGGCGCCATGGCCTATAGCGTCGAGATGTGTTACTTTGGCGCATCGTCAGCCATAATGTCGAAGTTCAGGGTCTAAAGGTGGGTTTGACGCCTAGGGAGTATAAATGTGAATTTTTACAAAAATGCGATTAAATTAACAAAAAAATTGGTCGTTGGTCCATAGTATTTTCTACACTATTGAAGCATTAAGGAAGTCGTCGACTTCGCCGGAGACCAGGTTGGGTTCGTCCGGTGCGCCGTTCGCGTGTGCCCACGCGTCACGGGGTTCACAACGACCCGGTCCAACCACTGATGCCCAACATGGCAGCGTCCACAGCCGAATACTATACGTTTCTGTCTCATTTTTTTCTGATGGAAAAATTGGGAACCTTGGTGCAGGTCGTTGCTTACTTGTTGATATCGGCGCTGGCCGCCGCGGCGCCGGTGACAAACTACATGCGCCAGGCAGCGGACAACCTGTTCACTGACTCGGCGGCGGCAGCAATCAGCATGACCTTCTTTGTGTCCGTGGCCATCATCGGCCTCTCTGCTCTCGTCTCCGGGTACAACTAACCTCTCCTTGGAGGCTCTTGTATAGGCTCTAAATACACAACCTCCATCTCATGTGTCATGTTACCCAACCTCAACATTGTGCATATAAATATTTCCTCCAAATGTTTGTTGAGCATTTTTTCTCTGATAAAGAAGTGTTTGTCATTGATCAACAAATTAGTCAAAGCGGTTGTATTGGATTTCATATTTTTACAACTCAAGGTCTGCTATGCTGCGTGAAATCGATGTCTGCTATGCTGTGTGGAATCAATGATGTCATTATCTCCCCTTCTTCAGAAGATGAAATAATAATTGTTTACTTCTAATAACTACTGTTTATTTTACATAGACCATGCATGCTATCCTAGGATCATGCCAACCGCAACAGCCTTTTGCTGTTGTGGGAGAGGCACGGTCGAAAGAATACAGAAAGAAAAATAAAAGAAGGATCATGGGTGTACATTATATTACTAACAAAAACGATAACATGGCTGTGCATCCCCAACATGTCCCCAATGTTCTTGAGGAATTGGTATCTTTCTGCCATGGAAAGAAACACCAAGAGGGCAAAAGGTGGGCTTTTATGTATTACTCCAACTATCCGTGTCTTCATCATCACTTCCCACTGGTTGTTACCAGGTCCATCTCAAATTATAAAATGTTTGACTTTTTTTTTTTACATCAATTTCGACCAGTCATCTTATTTTCAATCCAAATAAGGTATCTGTGTCCATATCATCTACTACTCTTTCTTTTTGGGTCATAATAAAATCAAATAGGCAAGTGCTAGGCCTAATTAATCATATCCTATATATGTATCAATTACAATGGAATGAAACTTTGAACCAATCAATCAATGTCGCAAGAAAAGCGAACACCCCATGGAACTCACTTTGTGGGACGAGGTCAGGCAAGTGGGTGAGATGAGGCGAGATGCGGTGAAGGAACACAATCCATTCGTGCCTTCGAGGCGAGGAAAGAGACAAATTTACAGCAGCCGCACAACTTTTACGGAGAAAACAAAGATTCTTGCATGTTGTAAAAAAAAAAAAGATTCGTGCATGAAATTTTGTAATTTGATCCCAATAAATACCGTAACTTTGCACTACTTTAAATGTGGAAAGTTAGTTGGAGAAGAGATTTTAGCTACTTCTTATCTGTAACTCGGTGAGTGTGAAAACTATCTTTGATCGTGCCACCGACGGCACAATAAATTGTTCTCCCGTGCCCGTGCGTTGCAATGGGTTGTCCACACTCACCATGGTGCTCTTGTTGTTCACCAACCTCCACGCTTACGTAATGCATCCCGTGCTGGTATCTTACAACAGAAATTGCCTTGCCCTGTGCATGAGCTCACTATGCCGGATGAGCGTGCCAGGTCCTATGTTGCTAACTCTGTGAATGTAGAAACGGTCTTTGTTAGTCTGTCTATAGCCCTCCTATTTTGTATGATATAATTGGTTCTGGATAGCTATCTATGATTCCAAGCTAAATAGGAACCTTATTATTAAGAAGGAAGAAGCAGAATCCGATTAGATCATGAAGTGGATTTTTGCATGATAGGTTTGGAAATTTTCTGCATGTTGGTATTCGGACAACTATTTGAACAGAGATTTATTTGTAAAGAAAACTAAACAGCTGCAGCCTAAATAATTATATATCCTAATAAAGCACTATGAGCACCCGACGTGATATTTGAAGAGCTTCAGAATTAGACCAAGATATATACGACTTGATGATGAAATTGTATTCATACAAAACAAATTGTGGAATTATTACGAAAGGATGATGTATGCGTCACATAGTATCTGGCCGATTAAACAATGTGGCATACGGTTAATCATTGCAAGATGCAGCTGACTTGATCGATTACACGTACTTGCTTTCTCGGTCCTGCATGACTGTAGCATGTTCGGCTTCAGGGAACGACGTAGCTGTTGGCTTGCGAGTGCTGGCAAGGGTAGAAGGTTTCACTTTTTCATGTCCAGTTTCATCGGAGGCGACAAGCTAGGCATGGAACTACGAACAAGGCAGAGAGCAAGACGCAGGTTCCGTAGATGTGCTCACCATCAATCCATCCGCCGGAGAAGAACTGCACTGACGTGCTAGATTTGAACAAGAAGATAGATGGTGCTTAACGTAGAAGGACTCATCTGCTCTCCTTGCCGTAGATTGGTAGCCGGCCGGTTGCAGAGGACGTACGGAGGGGCGGCAGACGGCGTCAACAGCAGTTGTGCTTCCGAGCTCGGCGAGATCCAAAACCAGGGACACGCAGGGCTAGGGCAAGGCGGCGGTGTAGATGAGGAAACGACGTAGCTGGAGGCCTCGGTTTTTATAGAGATGGCTCGATGAACTCCAATCGGGAAGCTTCGAGGCCTGGCGTACGTTCCAGGTGAGTTTTCTTTTTCTTTTTCTTTTTCTTTTTCTTTTTTTTGTGTTACATGTAATCTTAATTGAGTAGGAATCTTACTTACATCTTATGCCTTACATCTTACGCGGAAATTTTACCTCTTTATTATTAGGTATAGGTATAGATATAGAAGACTCCTCATGTATTAAGACTCCTCCGGTGATAGAATAGCTGAAGGCAGTGTCGTGGGGGATCTGTTGACCCAAATACGTCTGAGCCATAACCGAATTGGCCTAAAATCTAGCTAGGCATCGAGAAAAACTATGCACTACCAATTGCATCAAGCATGTGAGCATTGGTCGCCGTTTGTCTTGGCCCTGCAGCCATAACTCGGCGGCTCGTGGAAGCACGGACATTGCCCGGACACAGGGCGGGTGTGCCACCGTCTGGTTCGTCGGCGGCAGTAGCAGCCACGGGCTCAACCCGGCGAGGCCGTGGCCGACGTAGCCCACCGTTGACCACCCGCTCACCACGGACACGTCGCAGTAGCTCTGCAGGAACATCTCCACCAGCGCCTTGTGGTTTTGCGGCTGGTTTTCGGCTCCGGCCGGTGGCTGCAGCACGCTGACATGCTCGCCGGTCACCGTGGCGTGCTCGTAGTACACGGACTTGAGCCTCTCGGCGTACTCCGACTGCGCCGAGATGACGAGCACACCGCCTTGGACGACGTCGCAGCCGCCTCATGCTCAGTCGACGCCACTTTGGGATCTACCTCGGGCAGGATCTTCTCCTGGCTCGTGCAAGCCGCGATCTGGTTGAAGTACGCCTCCGTCGACACGGGGTTCCAGGCGAGGGTCGTGATCTGAATCCCAATCTTCTCATCGAACTTGGCCATGTACGACGTGTAGTACCCCTGGATCAACGACCGCCGCCGCTTGATCCAGCTGCATGGAGGGGACAGATGGACGGGCGTGGCAGCGTGTGTCAGCATCATGCAGATGAAAGGATGGGCATGGGCGGATGTTCGTTAAGGCTGTGCCATCTATATTTCATCGATGTCTGGACGGAGATCGACGGGGAGACCAGCTCAACATGGCACCAGGCAGCGGCTCATCTATACAGGAATTGAAGCAAGGAAACGTGACCGGTGGCGCGCGAACACGCAGGCCACCGGTGCCACGACCTCCTGCATCCACGGCATCAAACATCAACGCTGGCTGCGGCCTAGCTCATCGACTAAAGGTGTGGTCATCTTTCTAGACATAATTACATTTTAATTTCTCGTACTAAATTTGGCCATCTTGCTAGATCCTATAACTACTCAATCCGTTCCAAATATATAGATTTTGCTACCTACGTATTGCATACTAAGTTTGCAATTAATTACCATACTTGGCATTATGAAAGATAAGTAATGTAATATACACCTATGTAATTTGTTCCTAAATTATCCATCTCAACTGTTAAAAATAAGTTAACAAAAATCTTTCAAATCTACATGTAAATGCTAATATAAGCTATTTATGAAAAACAATTCAGCATCTACAAGTACAAAATATATGCTCATAGCTATTTGAAATACACACTTCTGCCAACATTAAGTTAAAACTATGCACAAAGCTATGTTCCATTGCGTAGACCAAGAAAACATGTATACATTAGGATATAAAAATTTATTTTATAATTAATCAAGTGTGAAAAAATATCCTTAGCAAACCTCAAAGTAATGACACTTACATTTCACTACAAGTTAAATTAATACCTAAGATAATAAATTTTGTAAGTGGTTATTCTTGAAAAAATATTAAATGATATGATTGAAACGTTATATCATATATATGAGTATCAGTAATTTAGTTTCAAGCATTATTCTTTTAATAAAAAATTATTAATACAATATAATACATTAACATCTTGAGTGCCATGGTGCATGCTGAAACAACTATTTATGCTATTGTAAGAACTAGAAGGGTAGCCTAAGACCTAGAAGATTCGTTCAATAATAGTCGTTGTATCTAAGCAACTAATAAGCTTTGGGGAAAAAAGAATAAAAATAATTAGGTCCATGTCATCAATATATTGACCGCAGCAAAAAAAACCATCATAGTTTCAACAAATGTTTCAATTAAATGTATATTGGAGATAAACAGAGGCGCCATGTAAATCTATATCTATACCTATACCTAATAATAAAAGACAAAATTTCAGGCACTTATTTTTCGTCCATCCATTTGTTTGGTCCGTCTTCCTTTAACTAACTAACAATGGAGAGTTTCTTTTGCACGGATTTATATATAACCCGTGCCCATACGAGTTAGAATAGCGTATAGACCAATATAGAGTAGAAATTCTAATCTAAATAGATTCCTTAGATCTTGAGTACTCTAAATAGAACTCTTATTAATCAAATAGAAAAAGATAAGAGTTACGTTATTTGTTTTGCCCCACTTTCTTTATTTAATTAAGGCTTGGATAGTTAGAATTCTAATCCAAATAGATCCACCCAACGAGTATCTATTCCTGAATAGAAATCTAAATACAAAAGGCTAAAAGTTTTATTCATGTAAAAGAATAGGTGTACGAAAGTGAAAGAAAAATTGAAAAAGTAAGAAAGAGGGACACATTGAGGGAAGAAAAATTGAAAAAGTAAGAAAGAGGAACACATTGAGGGAGAAATAAGTTTTATTCATGTAAAAGAATAGGTGTACGAAAGTGAAAGAAAAATTGAAGAAGTAAGGGGACACGTTGAGGGAGAAATATCACAAGTAGAATATGGACACAGAAAAAGAAGAGGAAAACGTTACGGAGAAATATCACAAGTGGAATATGGAAATAGTAAAAACAAGAGGAGCACGGTCACACCAGGGAGAAAAAAAACTGAAGGAACCATGAAAGAGTCCGGGTCACGTAATATAATGATAGAAAAAACAAAAAAAAAGAAAAGAAAAAGGACCAAAACAAAAAAAATCTCCGTGACTCAGTTTTAAGTCAACATTTGCCTAATTTCTATTTTTGTTCTTTTTTATTTGATTAGAAATTCCTAAGAGGTAAGATTAGAGTCAAATAAGGTTTGCCTAATTTTTATTTTTATTATTAAATAAATATATCTCCAAGATACGTAATATTGCAAATGTTAACTAGCTAATTCAGTTCAAAACATATTAACTAGCTAATTTCTTGGATGTCTTGGTTATCAATAAAATAAATTATAGATTTTGAATTTTATGAAAAAGATAAAGCATAAATAGATATGAAACATTCTATCGTCGCTTTCTCTAAACATTTGATGTTTTCTTTCTCCCGTTGCAACGCACGGGTATATTTACTAGTAAATATAAAAATATAAATCTTATGTCATAACTCTATATCAATTTTTGAACTAATGATGAAAGATACAAATTGACCGAGCTAATATGTTATGAATAAAAAAAAGAGGGGTACGCGGTAGGGCACTGGATCTCGTTAATGTCTCACCAGAGTTATCGGATGCTCACTACCGACCCATCCATTTGTGTTCTTGCCAATATATACGCTTAAGACAAGATTAGGTGGTTAAAAAAAATACTAGCACTAGTGCTTATGCTAGTTAAAGGTCGAGTTTTATGCTTGCTCTATGTTTGGGCCCAATATTCCGTGAGGTTTGTATATTTTCAAGCTATCAGTGCTTGTGTGCATAAAAAGTTATACACAGGACTTGTAATCTTACGAGATTATATTAATTATGTTATATGAGGAGTTGAGACATTACGTTTATGCCCGTGCGTTGCAACGGGGCATATTTTTTTTGCGTAGTCACGTCATGAACAATTTATGTATGGCTCATAGATTTATGTAAGGTCAAGTCATCTATCCAATATGTATTATTAGAATCGGACTTGGTACCATCACTCTACACATAAATGCACGTGTTTCTAACTTACATGAGGACGATCGCACTTTGGGAAATACTCCCTCCGGTCCGGTTTATATAAGGTGTAATCTAATATGGCAGTCTTCTAAAACATAGAACGACCATTCATTTATATTATATTCTATAGATTATGATTATAAACTTATGATTATTGGACATTATGTTTGATTACAAATGTAATTGTATTGATTTTGTATTACAGTAGTTAAAATGGTAGTTAAATTATTGGTCAAAGCTTATAAACTTTAACTGCTAACATATATTTTATTTTTTAATATTCAAAAGCTAAGTGATTAATAGTACATAATTAATATCATTAGATAGATTGTCGAATCTATTTTCATAATGAACTTATTATGGTACCTAATAAGTATCATTAGATATATTATTGAATCTATTTTTATAATAAACTTATTTAGAGATATGAATATTGCTAATATTTTTTACAAACTTAGTCAAACTTAAGAAAGTTTGATTAGCACGAACATCGTAGGGAGTGGTCACATACGTAGCACAAAAGGCGCAAGAGCACTTTAATATATGGAGTCAATCTAAATGAACTTCTACAAACAATTATAGATAGATCACGTATATATTTTTTTATCTTTTATAAGAAAACCAGAAATTTAATGGAAAGAGTCACATAACAGTTAAGAAAAAAACGAACAGGAGGTATTCAAAAAATAGGAAACAAAAAAAAGAAAACAGGCACTGGGTGGATGATGGAAACTGGAAAAGAATAAAAAAAAAGTCAGAGCAGACATACAAACGAGCATGTAGAAATAGAAACGGGCACCAGACGGACACGGAAACTGGAGAAGAAAAACAAAGGCCAGAACACATACGGAAAAATACGGACAGATGGAAAATTTGCCACGTATTACCGAGCGAAAGGATTAGGCTGGACGAAAATTTGTTGCAAAATCCAGATGGTACTGCGCTCGATGGAACCAAAGCAAATCGCCTGGGAATAGGTTCCTAAAAGATCGGGACTCTTGGAATTACTCGATGAGAAAAAATCACCAAGCACAACAACAAAAAGAAAATGGCACAAAAAACAAAGCCCTTGTTTAGATTCCAAAATTCACCCCCAAATTCCACTATGCAAAAAGAAGATTCCCCATCACATCAAAATGCCGGCACATATATTTAATATTAAATATAGATGAAATAAAAAACTAATTGCACAGTTTTGTTGTACTTTGCGAGATGAACATTTTGAGCCTAATTAATTAAAATTTGAACAATTATTAGCACAAAACAACAAAAAATGCTACAGTGTCGGGGGTGGCACTGTGCCGAATCGGCCAGCCCCGACTCTGGTAACTAAACAAGGCCAAAACAAAATCGCCGGATTGAACTCTGACTCTGACAAGGACACCGGACATGTAGTTCTTTTCTAATTAGTACTCTTATTAGCAACTTGAGTCAAGTCGACTTCTATCTTGATGGATTGACCTTCTCTGGATTTGTTTTTTTCAACTAATTGAAAATTAGAAATTAAATTCCTTAGTTAATGAGCCAGTCATATTAGGCAGCCCAGTAGAACACAAATCCTTCTACGTATCCCCGATTAGAATTTAAAAATGCCTTGCATTACTTATAGTAGCACATTGTGAATGAATAATAGCTGCAACAAAAAGGTGGAAATAAAACCAAGGCACATACAACAACACAGTTCAAACATGGGGGACAAACAATCCCCTAAATACACATAATGTATAACGAAAAAGGTGAAACGTAAAAATCTAACATGTTTGCAAGAAAAATGATGGGAAAAAAACGATTATGTACATGTGCTTTATTCTCTACTTTATTTATGTGGCAAAAATGGGAAAAAAAACATAAAATTACATTGCCTATGGGGCAAAAAGGCTGCTAAATAAATTAATAATATCTTATTTAAGTTATAATATAATTATTTTGCATCTACAAATGTTTGTTTATTTATATCATGTTATTTTATATCTGTTCATTTAGGCACAATCATATTACATCATTAATAAAGTCATAATCCCTCACATTGTTTGTATGTGCCTATGGTGGGAAACCAAAAGGATAAGCGCTGAAAATAAGTATGCTCGCTCCAAGATATGTGCTTCTTCTCCGATTTCTCTAGAGCCTCCGGTACCACAAAGTGAATGTGCATTGGTATATGCATCTGAGGCATTCTAACGAATGAACGATTTGAACCTATCAACAATTCAATAAACATTTTCATTCTATTTGAAATAGTTTTTAGAAATACGTGCGTGTCGCACGTGCATATATTTATCACTCCTATTGTCATTTCAATAAACGTTGGATATTTATTTTCTCCCGTTGCAATGCACGGGCATTTTAGACAGAGATAGAGATGGAGAGATGTCACGTCTCTAGCACGGCATGTGCATCGTCGCATGCAGCTATGCAGGGAGGGAGACTAATGCCACCACGTCTCTGGCTGGCACGGCACAGGAGACAAAGATGGTTAGAGGTACAACAGACTGTAGTTAATTACCATGGTTTGGTGTGGGTTGAGTCATCGTGTGTTGCTGTGTGCTACGGCCTGCGGCCGGATCTGTCGTCCTCTTGTATTTTTTTTTGCATCCAAGCCCTAGTCTTATGGGACTATTTGTAATCAAGTACTTTAGTCGTTAACCTGTCCACCCTCACCACCAAAGTAAAAAGTAGGAAAATTAAAAAAAGTATCCATATAATCACCATGGGGAACTCTCTCACGGTTTTTGCATCAAAAAAAAAAGAGTTCACCCTGCTTGTTAGTCCACATTTTTTAGATAAATTATTTTTAGTGCTCTGAAAAATAATCTAACAAGTGGTAGAAATGGTGTTCATATATTATATGTCATTTCTATATACGTTTTCCGTTAAAAGGAATGATATGTCTAACGACATTGACCGCTTATTGTCGTATACAAGAGAAAATTAATTCTTCTCAATAATTGAGGATAACGGCTATGTCCCCATAGGGAACATGTCTGTGCCGTCGAATCCATGATCGGTCATTGTCGTATACACCTCTATAGCGAGAGCATCTAACATATGTTCCACCAATTTGGGAAACGTTGCGGAACATAGAGCTAACATGCCTGACGTATTACGGACATGACTATGTTTCCACGAGGCAATGCAGGCCTCCGAATCCATGAACAGTCCTTGTCATATACCGCATCCTATAACGAGAGCATCTAACGCACGCTCGGCTAATTTTGGAAACTTTGCAGGTAGAGATAACATGGTTGACATAGTTATTACGAAGACCGTTTTGCTTCGAACATGAAAAACCGATCCTTGATGTACATCATAACAACAACTAATGGATCGCCGTCACGTGCTCTCGTCACATCGGATTAGTAATTAAATGTAGCAAAAGAAATGCGTTACTACATTAGTCCGAGCAAACTTGCCTACCACGACGTCCGTATGTTGCATGGTTTCCCATGCAAAATGTAATGTTTGGTGTGGAACATGAATGGATACAATAGAGGGCCTCTTTGGCAGGTGTTTTCGAATAGCTCTAGCTCTGGTTCCGCTACGGCTCTAGGTGGATCTCTACTGGATGTTAGAGACGGCTCGTCGAGTGAAGCTCCTGTGAGCGTGCGCGGGAGTTATTTTGAGATTGCAGAGGTGAAGCCTCTCCGTTCCGTGGCTTCTCCCGCTAAAAAAAGATCTTCTTCTATAGCTTGGTTCGTATATATCAGGATTTAACGACGTTGTAAACGCTACATTTTTCCTTTTCTCACACTCACTGCCATATTCCCACCATTTCTCCAGTTGGACAGTTCTTATTTTCTCCAAAAAGCTAATAACAATAATTACCAGCCGGGTCGAATTTACTATGGACCTGTTTCCAAAATTGGAATTCTGAAAAGAAAACACTGGAAAACCACCATGTTAGAGCCTATTTAAACCACTCTTTGGGCAGTGATCTTTCACACAACACAACACCATCTCAGAACAGAAGAAGAGCCTTCTCCTCCCCTCAAAAAAGAAAAGAAAAGAAAAAAGAGCCTTCTCCTTCTCGAGAAGAAGAAGAAGAAAGCCAAAAGGCCTTCCTTCCGCTTCCAAGGCGACCAACCTCAAGGAGCGGAGTAAAAGAAGGTACGCGACTCTACTCCACTCGTTTCCTCCATGTGCCTAGCTTTCTCGTATAGCAGATCATCAGTCAGAGAGATAGGTGGGGGTAGTCAGGAGCCAGGAGAGGAGATCTCTCTTCCTCCTACTACCTCGCATATTTGTTTTTTGGTCTCTCTCCTGGTCCTTGGTCCTGGACCACGCTGCTGAGTGCCGATTGACTGCAGGCGCTTGCTTAACAGGCTTGGTTTTCCGCAGACACGGACTCTAAACAAGCGAGGGCCTGGCCTGCTGTTTTTAGCTGTTAAGTCCGTCTCATGCTCGTGCGTCTCTCCAGGAGTAGATTTATTCAATTCATTGTCTGTGTGAGGGAGAGGTGTGAAGTGACACTAGTATTTTATTGCGAAAGTTGCCTATATTTGAGGCGATCCGCCGAGAGTGGAGTGGAGTCGAGGAAAGGCAGACGAGACCGACGAAGAAATGCTCCCTTGGCATGCCGTCCCAGTTCTCCTCCCCTCCCTGATTTCAGTGCTCTCACATATACCAGATCTGAAGGCCCGCCTCTCGCGCCATTCTATCGGAGCCTGCGGCGGAGGCGCGGAGCGTGACCAGTCGACCAGCATGAGTCGCCAAGATATCCTCAAAGTCCAGGTGAGTTTGTTTGCCTGCCTGCCTGTCTTGCTTGCTTCTTCGGTTTCGCTTTCGGCCTGCATGTCTGTCTTCTCGTAATCCGTTTCCGTGACGTTTTTTTTCCCCCTCTGTCTGTCTACAGACCCTCGAGCTCAAAGTTCCCATCCACTGCGAGGGCTGCCTCAAAAAAGTCAAGAAGATTGTTCAAAAGATTGATGGTAAGTTGCTGGGAGTTAGAACAATCTTTTAAAAAACGCAAATTGCTTGTCTTCCTTTTTGTTTCCGTTCTTTAGTGTTCGTCTTCTTCCCTGCTGCTGCCAAGGGAGAGTGAGATCAGTTCAACTAGAGAGGCTGCTCTGTTCTTCTCCATAACTGAAACGATGGACAGTTCCTCTGTCCATTGCAAAAACAACATTTTTTTTCCTCTTTCTATCGTTTTCTTCGGATCTGAGAGAAATGCGCTGGAATGGTTTGTCGTGGAGGGGTGTACCAGAGCAGCGTCGACGCGGCGCTGGGTAAGGTGACGGTGACCGGGCTGATGGACCCGGAGATCGTCATCAACAAGATCCACAAGTCCGGGAAGCCGGTGCGGGTATGGGGGGAGAAGCCTGGCGTTCCCTTGGAGGTCCAGCTCCAGAACCTGAAGCTTGACAGCGATGGGAAGGGCAAGGGACAGCAGCAGCCCAAGGATGCCGGTGGCAAGGGACAGCAGCAGCTCAAGGAAGCCGGAGGCAAGGGCCAGCAACAGCAGGCCAAGGACGCCGGCGCCAAGGACCAGCAGCAGCTCAAGGAAGCCGGCGGCAAGGGCCAGCAACAGCAGGCCAAGGACGCCGGCGCCAAGGGCCAGCAGCAGCAGGGCAAGGGTGGAGCGGGCGGTGGTAGCGGTGGCGGCGCGAAGGAGGCGAAGATGGTGGCGCCGCGGCCACTCCCGCAGCCGACGCCGCAGGAGCTCCAGAAGATGATGCAGAAGTGAGTGATGAAGTTCCCCCCGCCGGAGCACATGGGCATGGGCGGCGGCATGATGCCGATGCCGTTCCCGGCGGCAGCGCCAGCGGCGCAGGCCGCGGTGGCCAAGGACCCCAGGACCGTGAGGTTCGAACTCCCCGGGGGCGACGAGTTCGACGAACTGGACGACGTCGGTTTCGAGGACGACGGCCTCGACGACGACATGTTCGACGACGACGACCCCGCGATGATGACAAGGCCTATGGGCATGCCACCGGCCGCCGGCGGTGGCGACAAGAAGGCTGGTGTCGGCCACGGCAACGGCGGAGGCAATGGTGCCGGCGGCAAGAAGGGTGGCGGTGGCGGCGCGCAGCAGCCGCCGCAGAACGGCATGGGCAGCGGGGGAACCAGCCCGGGCAGGGCAAGAAGGGCGGCGGCCCCGCCGGCGCTGGTCTCGGCGGGCCCATGATGGCCGGCGGCGCGCCGCCGATGATGATGAAGCCGCCCGGCCACATGATGGGGGCGGGCGGCGGCGCCGGGTTCCCCAGCATGGTCCAGATGGGCGGTGGCGGACCCCTGGGCAGCATGCCTATGGGCCACCCCCAGATGGCTGGCGCCAGTGCGCACGGCAAGCCGGCTGGTGGCATGCCGATGGGCCTTCCCCACATGGGTGGCGCCGGCATGCAGCCGGGCGGCGGCGGCGCGCATGGCAAGCCGGCTGGCGGCATGCCAATGGGCGGCCACCCCCACATGGGTGGCGCGGGCATGCCAATGGGCGGCCACCACCACGCCCATCATGGCCACCACTCCCACCATGGTCACCATGGCCACGGCGGCCAGGGGTATCCGCCGCGTACTACTACGCGATCCCTCCGCAGCGTCACCCGCACGACAACATGTTCACCGACGAGAACCCCAACGCGTGCTCGGTGATGTGAGCTGTGGAGGTGGTCGCCGGCGATCTGCTGCTGATGCTCTCTCGAGAAACTGAACCAGCAACCGACCGGAAGGAGGGAGGAGAGCTCAGGTCGTCGGAGGCGATCGCCGTGCCTGGATGGAAGAGTTCGGTATACATGAAAACTAGCTAGTACAGGAGCAGAGTTGGGCCTTCATTGAACATGCTTAGTAATGTACTTGCGCTAAACATCAAGAAGCCATTTTAGAGGTTGCTTCTTATAGGAGATTAGAATCGGTAGAACAGTGGATACATGCTTGCAGCATTTAATTATTATTTCCTTCCTTTCCTTTGATACGTAGGTTAGTACACGTGTATGTAATGTATAGAGGTAGTGTATGTAAAGTATTTGTTCTTCTCCTCTTCCTTTCCTTTGAGGGTGTATGTAATGTATTAGTTTCTCGTACATACCTCTATGCTACGTGCCCCGATGGCCCAGCCTAGCTAGAAACGACGAACGAATCAAAGCAACCACGTAGTATATAGCTACCCAAGGGCAAGCTAGCTAGCTAGGTACTATACGACCGTCCACGACCACGATCACTCGACATACGATATTGGCAGCTTATTAATTGTCGTACATACGACGTGTGTGCATGTATGTGTACGTAGTAGTGTACGTACGTTAATTTCTTCGACCTCCCCCGGCCCACCCACCCCCACCCACGTCATGTATAGCAGGTCATTATTATTTTATATCAATACCTATAATAAAGAGGCATTACATGTAATCTTGATTGAGTAGGAGTCTTACATCTTACACGTTAAAAATACATGCAATCTTAGTTAAGTAGGAGTCTTGCTCGTATCAGAGTCAATGATTTTTTTGACGCGGTACGCGCCTATCAGAATTGGAGTTTGCAGACGCCGTGGTGTGGCCTAGCAAGCGCGTCCACCGATCCATCGTGACTTTGACGAAGGGAAACTTTGAGGGAGGCACATATAGGCCCTGTTTAGTTCCCCAAAAATTTTGCAAAATTTTTCAGATTCTCTGTCACATCGAATTTTTAGACACATGCATGAAGCATTAAATATAGATAAAAAATAAAACTAATTACACAGTTTAGACAAAATGGACGAGACGAATCTTTTAAGCCTAATTAGACCATGATCGGACACTAATTACCAAATAACAACGAAACTCGCTACAATGCTATTTTGCAAAAAAATTTGCATCTGAACCGGCCCATACAATCCGTATTACCGTCCCCTAAAAAAACACGGTCCATATATTATCGATACTTTGACGGAGGCAAAAATATTACCGACACGTTTGACGGAGGCGCGCACACGATTTATTGTGGAGAAAATTCCCTATTTAGCATCCTAAGATGACATGCTTCCTTATATAGCATCTAAAGATTAAATTTTCCCAATATAGCACTGGGTCTATTTTTGTTCCCCTATCTAGCACTACCGTCAATACAGACCACTAACACCGTTAACTGGCAGCGGAAAAGTCCATTATACCCCTATTTCACTCTATACAGATCATTTGCAATGGATGTTTCATCTGTCTAGAAGTAGGACGTTTGTAATGTGGACATCAGCCCTTTTTTGGCCAGATTGTGTTTTCAACAATAATCAATTTTTAACATTATTTTTTTTGACCAATGTATTGCAACAGCAGCAGCTTACATTTAACAAACATATAGATTGAAACATAAGGTTCACCAATTGACATGGAAATAAATGGGCACATACATCGAGTACCCACATAATAGAAAAAACATCACATACATGAGATCTCCATATACATTAGCAACTATAGATTGCTTAAGCCACACAAACCACATAGTTCGCACGTATATCAAGTGTCCAAGTTCACATGAAGGAGACTGCAGAAAACGATACATATTACATGGTACATAGATGGCATGAGAAATCACAGACTGAGCCTTCTTTTGCTCCTAGTGCTCATTGCCGGGCTAGGAGGGACAGCCATTTTTCCTTTGCTTCTTGTGCCCATTGCAGGGCTGTCAAGTGATTTCATGGGAATTTTTTGCATGTCATTCTTCATTTTGCCCTTTGCCTTTGGTTTGGGAGGTTTGGACTTGACCTTTGGTTTTGCCTTAGTTGTCTTGGATGCATGTCCTGCAGCTGAGTTAGTGTGGTCACCCTCTATACTCATGGGCTCAGGTTCATTGGACCCTTTTTTTGACCTACAATTGTGTATGTACAAGTGGTCACCCTCTAATGAGTTAAGTTTGATAAAAAAATTGTGGTACATGGTGGTCTGTACTAAAATATGCTCACAAAACAGAATACAAATCAGAGTTTACCTTGTTGAACCTGAAGAAGATGAGGTGCTGCCTTTTCCTTTCTTCGTAGTTGTAGGTTTAACACTTTGGCTGTTTTGAAAAGTGGAAAACTTTAGCTGTGAAGAAATGAATGCATTGACTAAAAAAAAATACAAGGACAACAGAAATACCTTGCTGAAGCTCTGGAAGATGAGGTGCTGCGTTTTTCCTTCTTAGTTGTATGTTCGTCACCAAGGCTGTTTTCAAAAGTACACAAGTAAGATTTTGGTGAATCAAACCATCGACTATAAAGTACAAGAAGGAGCATATAATTACCTTGCTGAACCGCTTTTTTCCTTTTGACTAGTTGCAGGCTCCAAAATTTGACTGTGGCAATGAAGAAAGGTATTGAGAAAAAAAAACTTAGGCATGTACAAGCATAGAAAATGCTAACCATGGTGGGAAAGACATGCAGGCTGCTGGTGTGTCATCCTCTAAAGCCAAAAGGCTGGCTTCTATAGCTGCTTTCGTGCGTCTTTTCTTCTTTTTGGGTGGTCCCCTATAAGGAGCAAAGTTAAAGTCAGCATTTTACATCTTCTCATAATGATCATGCAACAAAATGTGAACATATTAGACAATTTATTACCTTAATTCTCTCATAGCTTCCATGTCCTCTTTGCTGCCATTTTTGCAATTATGCCAGTGATGCCCGTAATCCTTACAAATAGGGCACTTGTGTTGGGACTTTTTCATTTTCTTGTCGGTACAACCTTTGAACCTCACGTTCTTTCTCCTGCCAGATGTAGCTTTCAATAGTGGCGGATGTAGGAAAAACCCATGGGTCCCTTTAGGCCACTGAGACTTGTCAGGCATGGCAGGGATTAGTTGACAATAAGCTGCTCTAAATTTCTCAATGGAGTAATACAAGTCCACATAATTCTCAAGAGAGGCACTACGTAGTGATGTGATGAATGCTATAGCATGTTTACATGGGATACCAGAAACTTGCCATTGTCTGCAAGAGCATGTCCTATCCTTACCCTTGTACTGATTTCTCAATTTGTGCCTTAAAGCTATATAGTTTGTCAAAGCTGCTGTCCCAATCACCATAGAGTTGGTTGAGTGCTAGATCCTTACCCTTGTACTGAAGATGTGCAATTTCCATATAGCCAGGAGGGTACTGATCTACGATTGATTCAACTAAATCTTGAAAATTAGTGAGATCAGAATCAACAACTTTCTCAAAACAAAAGCATCTGACATCTTTCCTTGCTTTCTTAGGGTTACCAAGATGTTTCATTTGTAGGATATAAGTTGAATTTGAATCAAACCTGTGAACCAAATAAAAACATCCTAAACTATAAGTAATTGTACCAATAGTTGAAAGGGCATCAACAGCAAGAACACAACGAGGAAAGGATGAAAACTCACCCTTCCAACGATGTGGTCATGCCGGGGCCGTGGCAGGTCCTGCTCAGGCCGCCGCTGCAGGAGCGGCTGCTTGGGCCATCGCCGGCGCCGCTCCGCCCACCCCCGCCGCACGCGTCGTTGCCACTGCTCGGCCAGCCCCCGCCGCACGCGCCGTTGCCGCTGCTCGGCCCGCCCCCGCCGCACGCGCCGTTGCCGGTGCTCGGGCCACCCCCACCGCACGCGCCGCCGTCGGAGCCGCGGCAGGTTCGGCTCGGGCTGCCGCTGCAGGCGCGGCTGCTTGGGCCACCGCCGGCGCCGCTCGGGACGCCCCCGCCGCAGGCGCCCCTGCTGCTGCTCGGGCCGCCGCAGCCGGAGCCACCGCCGCTGGGGCCACCCCCGCCCGGATCCACGCCCCCCGGATCCGCGGGAACGGATTCCTCGCCGCGAGGCAGGCCACCGCCGCCGGCCATCGTCTCTTCAGTGCTTCGGCAGTGCTTTGGGAGTGAGGATACAGAGTAACAAAGAGGACCGACGGGAGCAAGAACTTGACCCGTTTTTTTTATTGAGAACTTGACCCGTTTTTTTTTATTAAGGACTGGACCTGTTGGTATTTGGTAAGGGTAGTTTCGTCTATCCTTCAATTGTGTGACAAGCACAGAATGGTCTAACCTAACAGATCTGACGGTAGTGCTAGATAGGGGAACAAAAATAGACCCAGTGCTATATTGGGAAAATTTAATCTTTGGATGCTATATAAGGAAGCATGTCATCTTAGGATGCTAAATAGGGAATTTTCTCTTTATTGTGGACGAAACCAGGCCATATTTTTTAAGTAGTAACAGAAGATGAGTCTTACATCTTACACCTTACATGTTGAAAAGTGAAAATTTTACCTCTTTATATTTGGATTAGTATCAACCTAGTCTTACATGTAATCTTAGTTAAGTAGGAGTCTTACTTATATTTTACGTAAAAATTTTGTCTCTTTATTACTAGGTATAGATAAATTAGATCGACCACCAGAGTGGAAGAGGACCACGTCCGATGTAGCTATAGCGCCCAGCGTGCCATCGTGCCTTGTCGTTGGCTCGTTGCTGGCGCCAGCGTACCGCACACGCTACCTGCACTGCCTGCGCCCCCGACAGCGTGTGCCCGCCTAGCCCATGGCCGCCCAACGCGTGCAGCACGGTGCTCAGAGGAGTGCTCGTCCACCAAACGGCCACAGCCCCTGCCTCGAGGTCCTCGGCAACAAGGATTAATGGGAGCTGCTGCTACAACAAAGGCTCGATGGTGCTGCTCAAAATCAAAGTTGGAGACAACAACAGATCAAAGAAGAGCTCGGGGATTGGGTGCAGGAAATGCTTGACTGTAGCATGGGAAAACTGCAATAGATAAGGACGAACAAGTGAGAGTCCAGCCCCACGCAGAACGGATGGTTAGCGAACATAAAAAATTGAAGTTACGATGCTAACTAAGGGCGGACGTTCGGGTTACCAGCTTAATTCGGGTCGGGTAATTCGGGTATTAAGAAATTCGAGTAATGAAAATTGTTACCCGATAACAGCCTCGAAAAAACAATACCCGCAAATTCGGGTACCCGCAATATCGGACTCGGGTTCAGGTATTACCCGTTTTACCCGAAATATTACAAAATCACAGCAAACACTCAAACAGCACAGAATTTTGCATAGAACTAAGAACTGGACAGAATAATTAATAAACTGAGCTGATAAGTTCAAGTTTTCAACCACAGCTTGCAGGTCATCACAAACATTGTCACATCTCAGATCTGACATACATGATACTTACTTAGTACTTACTAGTCTTGTGCAAATGTAACATTTAGATGCAAGTGCAAACCACGACACATTGACTGCTGACAAGATCCCAGAGCACAAATTCAAAAGTTCAAGCCTTCAAGGCGTCAAGCCTGCTGCCTACCAACGCATCACACAAGAATAAAAGAACATCTCAGAGACTCGGACTCCAGTCCTCCATCTCCATACTCCAATGGCATCACCATACTCCAGTGGCAGTAATCGACTCCTCCATACTCTGCAATAAAAATTGATGGTTCAAATCTGGGCACAGCAGCATATTTGAAAAGCATACTAAAAATTGAAAACTCCATTCATACTTCAAATACCTTTAAGTTTTGGGCTGAGCCGTAGTCGAGGTCTGAACATTACTGCTTGGTGTTTGTGACTTGGAGGTGCCGACAGTCACAGTCACAGATGGCTGCTCATTCTTTTTTCCTTTGCCGCCATATTCTTCTATCAACTCTGTAAATGCACAGCACAGTTACATATTTAATATTACATACAGTAAATTCACAAATGCAAATAAGGAAATATCATACCTTTTTCTATTATTGTCAATTCCTCCGTACTCTCTTTTATATCAACAGTAGGTCTTTGAAGCCAATCCTGAGTGCATACTAAAGCCTCTAACATGAATGGAGTAAGAGAGGTACGGAAGTCATCCAAAATATGTCCACCTGTGCTAAAGGCGGACTCCGACGCTACTGTTGTGATGGGTATAGCAAGCACATCACGAGCCATGTGACCCAAAACTGGAAATCTATTTGAATTGACTTTCCACCAAGCAAGAATATCCAGTTTCGACTCTGGGTATTCTGTTTCTTCAGCAAGATACTTCTCAAGTTCAGATTTGTTGGTGCTTGTAGAACAATTGTTTAATTTCATCTTCTTAGCAATTTTTTCTTTAAGCACTCCTCCTGCTCCTCTCTTAGATTTTTCAGCATCAACTACTTGAGTAGCTTCTTCATTTAGAGCTTATATGTTCTTATATTCTTCAAACAGCTCTGTCACACAAGTATTAATTGCTGCCCAAACCAATTGACCTCTTTCCTCACCAAATATCTCTTCAACAGTAATCTTTGTGTACAAAGATAACTTGTACCTTGGATCAAGGAATGCAGCCACAAATATCAATAAATTGATGTTCTCTTTCTCCTTCTCCTTCTCCTTCCCCTTGCCCTTGCTGCGCCCTTTATCCCTATCTTGCTCTTGTTGCTGCTTTTTCTCATTGTCCCTACTGTTGGTGTGCCAAAGTCCCCAATACTTATCAAATTTCTCTTTCATTATATTCCCCATTGAAACTTGCAAATTATCTTCACTGCTCAGCCATTCTTGAATCAACAGACGGACTTCTCCAATCTCATGAAAGAAACTGTTACTAGTGACTTGGAGAGAAGAAGAGATACGAACAGTAAGGTCATAGAAATGCGGCAGAAATTGTGCCATCTTCTTTGCATTATCCCAATCATCTTCATCTGGATGCCCAGGACCATCTCTTGCTTCAGACAAATCAATAACATAATTTGTGTCATCTTCAGATAATTTTAAAAACACTTTCTCATACACAATTGCAGCCTTCAACATCAAATGTGTAATTCCACCTTGTTGGAACATCAAGTTTCAAAAAAGCTTTGCTGTCCACTTTCTCTTCCTCAGCAATTTCTTTGAACTTGACCAATCTTGAAGTCCCATTTTTTATGTATCAACAGCAGCCCTAACACGCTTAATAGAATCGTCCACTTCTTGCAATCCATCTCTTACAATAAGATTCACAATGTGGGCTGCACACCTCATATGCAAATACTTGCCCTTGGCAATGTTGGTTTTCTGCAGTTGCTTCCTCAAATAATCAACACCACTGTCATTAGCACTTGCATTATCCACTGTTACAGTCATTACTCTATCCAAACCCCAATCAGCTAAGCATCTTATCAAGTTCTTCCCAATATCCTCCCCCTTGTGACCCTTAACCATGAAAAAGCTTATCACTTTCTTATGCAGGTTCCAGTTTTCATCAATGAAAGTTGTTGTAACAGTCGTATATCCATCTTGAACCTGAGAAGTCCAAGCATCTGTTGTCAGGCACACTCTCTGACAAGAATCTTTGAAGAACTTCTTGAGTTTGGCTTTCTCTTCAAAGTAATGACGTACAATATCCCGTGTGCAAGTTCTTCTAGATGGAACTTGGAAACGAGGACATGCTTTGGACATAAATTTCCTAAAGCCATGCTTCTCACCAAAACAAAAGGGCTGCTCATCTTCAATGCATCTCTAAGTGCTTCTTGATCAAACCTCCAAGTGGCAGGAGCTTCCCCATGACATGCTTGCAAGGTCCCTTGCTTCGGGTCCTTGTTGAAAACATGAGGATTGCGTTTGCATATACCGAAGTGTTTCTTCAATGCAAATGTTCCATGTTCTCTTGTGCCAGCTTTGATTTCACGGTGACAATATTTGCACCTTGCAGCCTTCAGAAACCCTTTGTCATCCTTGATCCTGATAAAATGTTGCCACATCTCAGACCTTGCAGCCATCTCCTTCCTCTCTACTTTCTCCTTCTCCGTCTCTTCCACATTAATGATCACTTTTTTATTGCCATCAGTTTTGCCTTGCACCGGTGTCTCTACTGGCACCATTGCCATGGCCCGAATCTCCTGACTTTCAAATTGAGTGCCAGTGGGCACTGACTCAATATTATCCTCTGGTTCTGGCATCTACAGAAAACAAAATTGAACACTACAATCAATTAACCATTCACTAATACAATAAGAACAGATCATAAATCACAGGCCAAATCGAATACACAAATAACAGATGAAACTAATTCACAGATCATATAAATAACAAATCAACTAATTCATAGATCATATAAATAACAGATCAACTAATTCACAGATTATATAAATAACATATCAACTAATTTGATGGAGATTAATTAACGACGCTAGCTATTTTACCGATGCTAAATAAGCCAAAATGTCGCTCCCAAGCCATTACTAGTTAGGAGTACGAGTTAGTAGTACTTGATTGAGCGTTTTGTCCAGTGCTGTGTTAATGTAATCAGTAAATGGTGCTGTCGTCTGTTACAGTGTAAAGGAAAACAACTTTTATTTGGTTGCTCCTGATCGTTTTCCATTCTCGCAACCTCACAAAGAAGCTACAAGATCACTAATACAATAATAACAAATCATAAATCAATTATCAACAAAATCGCATAATTCACAGATCATATAATCAGAACAGATCATAACAACAGATCATAAGAACAATTAATCATTCACTAATTCACAAATCATATAAATAAATCACCTATCAGCTAGCAATTAACAGATGCACTCATCATCTCATCTTTCATCTACACAGATTTAAAATAAATATTGTCAACAACTCAGCATCGCCATATTATCAACAAAATCGCAGATCAAATGGAAATATCGAATAGATAAATAGCAGTTAACAGATGCACTCATCATCTCATCTTTCATCTACACAGATTTAAAATAAATACTAAGGGGAATAGGGTTAGGGATTAAGGAATACATACACTGCACTTTGCACGATGATTCCAATGTTGCTGCCGACCTGCCGTCCTTCAATCTCCAAGTCGCCGGCGCGGTGACCAGACGGTGACGGGGCAGCGGCCATTAGCGTCAACTTCACAGTTGGTTCCCTCTACCGTCGGGGTGAGGAGTGAGGTGCAGATGAGGGAGTAAGGGCGGCGGGCAGCGTCGAGGTCGCTCCGGGCTCCGGCCTCCGTCTTCGCGTCGCGGCGTCGGCGACTCGGTGTCAGCGCGGCCACACCCGCACCCCTGAGGGTCTGGAGTCTGGAGAGCAGGATACTTATGGAGGCTGGAGGGCACCATTGAACCAAGGATCACTCGACTCGAGGAGCGAGGAGCCGAGGAGGCGAGGAGATCAGGAGTCAATTCGTTCGTTCTCCATTCAATGTTGAATTAATTGGCTACATAGGAACTTGCTACTTGCCTGTTGGACTGGACTCCAGACTCCAAGTCTCTGAGTGCAGGCACCCAAGCAACACTAGTACAGGTAGTTCAGGTACCGGGTGCTGCTACCCGAATTACCCAAAATAAATTCGGGTAATAGCATTCACTATCCGAACTAGACTTCGGGTACTGCGGGTTCGGGTTTTTTGGGTTCGGGTGCGGTTTTTTCAGGTTCAAGTATCGGGTAGCGGGTAATATGCCTAGACTTACATCTAACTCACCAACACGGACATTATGAAAATTGAAGTTATGATATATTTATGAGTAAATTTTTTTTAGCTTATAACAGGAGAGAAAAGATATAAGAAGGTTGCATTTTAATTGTTGATAGATGATAAATGTCATAGTCATCATAAATATATTATAGGTAATTTTATAGAAAAGAAAAAACTAAATAGATATGTAATATTTGTTTTCCATTAACGCCTTATAGTTTTTTTCTTCCGTTGCAACGTACGGGCATGTTTTGCTAGTCTATATCTACCTATTATATATATATATATATCTATACCTAATAATAAAGAGGCAAAATTTCAGGCTCTTTTTTTTCGTCCAGCCCATTCAATTCAGTCCACCGGTCCAGTTCACTCTCTCGCTTCTGGCCCACTCGAGGCCCACTCACTTGACTCTAGCTCCATTGCTCCGATAAAAAAAAGAAAAAGCATCGATGTCGCATCATTGGAGGCGCTCCTCCCGTCTGCCACAGCAACGCTCATCCACCCGCCGCCGCTGCCCTGGAGCCGCTCTCCTCCTGCGCGTCGCCGCCGCCGCCACGCGTGACTCCCGGCGGACAGAGCTCACCGTACGCAGCCCGGCCTCTCCACGCACCGCAGCCCACAGACATTGACTCGTCTTCTCTTCTCTCCTCACGCCGGTGCCGTGTCGCCTCTCCTCACGCCGATGCCGCGTCGCCTCTCCTTCACGCGCCGCAGATGCCGCGTCGATTCCCTCCCGCGCCACCGATGGTTCCATTCAGCGACGCCGACGTCGCTACCCGCGGTCAACCAGGACAGCTCCGCCTAGCTTCCTACCGGCGGCCAACCAGGACAGCTCCGCCGAGCGCTGCCACAGCAGGCCGCCCGCCGACATGTTCCGAACGTCGCAGGCTGCCGTCCGCCCGGCCTCCCGGCCGCTCGTCCGGGACGTAGCAGGTTGCCGCCCGCACGGCCGTCCCGGCCGTAGCAAGGCCGGCCGGCGCGGCCACACGCGCGTCCAGATCCGGACTTCCACCTTCCTATCCCGGTCGCCAGCTTCCATGTTCTTCGAGTCGGAATTGGATTCTAATCAAATCCATGGTAAGTTACGAACACCACATTCAACCCGAATTTGATCTGGTTTTACCCGAATTCGATCTGGTTTTTTGGGCTTATATAATGCTGTTGCCTTTGGGATAACCTCAATAAGCACGACAAGTACCTGATCTCGCCGAGCAAAGAAGCGCCTCGCCGAGCATAACCTGATTTCGCCGAGCACATGATCTGCACCTGATCTTCGTCAACTTCAAATTCTTATCTCGACGAGCTGAGCAATAACCAAATCTTTTGCTCTCGCCGGACAGACGTTTGACAAGGTTAGCTTCCTTTTATGGGTTTGGTTATTGCTGGCCAATACGTGATTTCATTGTAATATGTAAAATTTGCTTTTTTTTCTGGTTTCGTTATTGCTGCAAACATATTTGACTTAAATATTTTGTTTAAGTAGCTGATGCTTGTCCTGATTCAATATATGCATATGCAATCCCGCTTGTGTATTTTGTGATAGAACTGCCAATACGTGATTTCATTGTAATATGTAAAATTTGCTTTTTTTTCTGGTTTCGTTATTGCTGCAAACATATTTGACTTAAATATTTTGTTTAAGTAGCTGATGCTTGTCCTGATTCAATATATGCATATGCAATCCCGCTTGTGTATTTTGTGATAGAACTCTCATTTTAATATTTGAGTTATGCTCCACACAAAAAACAGCATTCTATAGTTGCTTAGTTGTGCAAAATACTCAAACTGCTAACCTCAAGCTTAGCGACTCGCTTCGCCCGTGCGTTGCACCGGGACATATATAATTTTTTTGTCAGTACTCATGCTAATGGTAAACGTGTAGTGCATCATAACGGGCGTATTATTACGTAGTCACCTAAAGCTAGCTATCTTTGTCTGGTTTAATTGGGTCAACCTTATTTCAGTTAGATATCAATATATAGGCAGCTCCCAGTCCCAAAATTCCCTAAATCATTTTGCCACTGGCTTGATATTGTAGCTTCAGACAGAATAGTTGAGATGGGCTTGCAACTTGCGATTTGTAGTCAAGAGAAACTCATTTTAACCTGAAAGTCAGGACAAAACATCTAGAGTCTGCAGTTACCTATTCAAAGTGCACTATGTTACCTAGACACCCAAAAGTACCTGAAATCTATGTTAGAGGTAGACATTGGCCCCATTCGGTTGGGCTGAAAAGTTTAAATCAATCTCGTCAAGCTGGACACATGCATCCCCTTTCATGAGCTTCTCCCTGCACAGACTTGTATTGACGCTGACTTATCGTGAGTGATGAACCTGACCACCTGCAAGTAATGGAATACTCTTATCAGACAATGGATCTCCACATCTAACTCCCTATACCAATGAAATTATGTGCTCATGTAATCTATGCATTCCTGAATCGAAAGAAGTGGATGCAACTGTTAGATACAGACGTTTACAGGGCCAAAATCAAACTTCAAACTAAAGGTTGAACAGAGATCGTACATAATAGGCAACATGACTTAAATATTTTTTTAAGTAGCTGATGCTTGTCCTGATTCAATATATGCATATGCAATTCCGCTTGTGTATTTTGTGATAGAACTCTCATTTTAATATTTGAGTTATGCTGCATGGATCTATGATAGTGCAGTTCAATTATGTTGATTAATTAAATTTGTTTGTTTTTTTTACAGAAAAAATGGATAATAACGTTGGATCAAGCACTGTTGAGAATTTTGATGTTCGACCTTCAAAGAAAGCAAAATGTACTGAATTTGATCTTTTGGAATCGGATAAAATGAAAAATGATCATCCAATGCCTTCAACTGCATCCCCAACCAGAGGGACATTCTCTTCAGTTTCTGAATTCAAAGATAACCAGATTAGTGAAGAAAAACATTCAGGTGAAGTTATTATTGTTGATCCAATGCCTTCAGCTGCATCACCAACCATAGAGACATTAAACAATGTTGGTGATACGTATGACTATCTCCCACAAGGTATTTTATTTCATTTATATTTGTTCTTTGGTATGTAGTCTTTTGATTATAATACTGAGGATATAAATCTAATCCATATTGAATTATATGTAGATTATACATTGACCAATATGGACGTATGTGCCCAAATAATAATAGAAACATCTTCGAAAGATGATTTACTGGTGAAGATGGATGAAATATCTGTGAAACAACATCAATTGTTGTGCCTCCTAGACCAAAGCAAATGGTTAGACGATGATGTAAGTACACCTAATGATTAGGCAATTTATTTCTCATTATCAAAAATGGTTTTAATGTATTCTATTAAAATATTTGTAGGTGATCAGTGCTTATATATGTTGTATAAAGGAACAAGAATATCTGCAAAATATGGATGATGCTAAAGTATATTTTGAAAACCCCTTTATTACTCGACTATTTCAAAGGGAT
This sequence comes from Saccharum hybrid cultivar R570, assembly GCA_038087645.1. NCBI lineage: Eukaryota > Viridiplantae > Streptophyta > Magnoliopsida > Poales > Poaceae > Saccharum > Saccharum hybrid cultivar. The sequence continues at coordinate 24,114,473 of JAQSUU010000402.1, read as the reverse complement.
GGCAACATTGGTGTACATGAAGATGGTAGTTTTATTACAGAGATTGTCAAAAACTATCTTAAACATGAAATGGTAACATCTATCTCCATTTTAAATTATTACTAGGTTTAGTATATTCTTAGTTCTTAATTTTATACGTCTGCAGCTAATCCATTGATTTGATTCTAGATTTTTCTACCAATAAATATCAAAGACACCCATTGGTATTTAGCTGTTTTGAACGCAAGAAAGTCCGAGATACAAGTACTCGATTCATTGTGTTGGGAATTCAACCGTGCTGACCTCACTATTATGGTTTGTTTCTATAGCTTTAATAACTCTAAAAAAATTGTATTAAATTAATCCCTCCATTTTGTTTATGACGATTTCTGAACATCTGATTATTTATACAGCTACAGGGAATACAATATCATTTGGACATTCTTGAAAGTCAACAAAAGTTGAATAACCATAATTGGAAAGATTTTCATGTTACTGAATGGAAGCTCAGGGAACAACTAAAAGAACCAATCCAGAAAGATAGGTATATTAAAAACATATATTTCCAAGTCATCTTGTGGTTTATTTATGTTGACTAATAAATTTTATTTTAACTATTCAGTTCATCTTGCGGGCTCTTTGTGCTCAAATTCATGGAATACTGGACTGGAGATACACTATCTCATCAAATCACACAGGTATATATCTTACGATTGCTGATAGACATAATTAAGTCATGTTTAATTTTTCTATATATATATATATATATAATGATATATATATATTTGTATCATACAGGAAAATATTAATCTTTTTAGGTACAAATTAGCCGGTATATTGTTATGCTGGAAATCAAACACAGTGGAACTGGACACAAACTTCCAAGAAAATGTTGACAATGAGGCAAATCCTGATGATGTTACAATATTGGAAAGTCCAGATGTTGAAAAGAAATCAAAAGCGTTGTGCCCATTGTCCATTGAAAATAAATACTACTCACTAATATCTATTCTTTCTAAGATGGGTATACGTGAGTTATTAGGTGGCCTTTGTGACTATATCAAATCAATTAATTGTCCACAAACCTTGGAGTAAGCGCCATTTCACATTATTAATTCATTTTTTTAGAATTGAATTATACTGAGCATGCATTGTCTTATTTTCATTATGTTTGATAGGAAAGTCTGGGTTCAAAACTCGAAACCATATTCTATTGGCTTGACTCTCAAGAAACTGCAACAAATTCTAAACGATGATATGCCCATGGACATAGATACTTTTAATTTGTTTGTACGAAAAAATATGTTTGACGACATCCAAATGGTGAAGAATCAGAGAGGAATGATATCAAAGCATTATCTAGACTTGCAATTTTGGGTATGTTCTTATATTCACTTTCCTCTCTCTCTATATATATATACACACTGATTCTTTTTATCACCTTTATAAATAAACAATTATTTTATATGTATCCTAGATGATTACGGATTTTGGACGACACCCAAACTTCCGGAAAAAATTAGATATGGAACGACTAGCAGATTCTGTTTGTTGCTGGCCTGGTATAAACTATAGTGTCGCATCATGCAAATTGGTAAGAGCACTCACATATACCTGTCAGCACAATTATTTTTGTTATATAGCTTATTTCTAGACTATTTCAGATTCTTATTCCAATCTATGGTGGTTTCATTCTATTCATATTGAACAAAACTTTGATTATTTGTGTCCGAACATATAACTGTCAAAATTATTTTTATGTCATTTGTAATATATGTCCTATTTCAGATTCTTATTCCAACACAATGTGGCGGGGAATTTGTTCTATTTATACTGGACAAAGATACTAGAATAGTCTATATTTTAGACCCTACCCCTCTTGATCCCATGTTCCAGTACAACCCAAATGCAAGATATGTGCAGAAACTTTTATGGATTGCTGACTACTTACCAAAAGCAATGTCAAAAGCTTGGCCTGGGTCTAGATGGAATGAAAATGTTTTTCTGTGGCGTCAAATAATACTACATGATATTTCAGTTTACAAAAGGTAACCTTTTTTCTAGATTAATACTGTATAATAATAATTCTTTGCTTAACAGAATAATTTATTTTGCCATTATTATTAGGGAATTGTCTGGTTATATTGTTTTGCTCTTCATGACCTCGTGGAAAGGTGAAAACCTGCAATTGCCAACGTTAAAGGTCAATATTAAAAACATTTAATTCATCAATTATGTATTCAATACCACATTTGATGCTAATATTATTCGTTCACTTGTTTGATGATGAATATGCAGGAGGATGGATATGAACTCAGAAAACAATTTTTGGGGCAACTACTAACATACAAGGAGAATGAATCTGAAGACAACATGCCCTTGGGAGTCCTGGAATTTCTTAGTTTAATAAAGAAAAGCAAAAATTAGAAATATATTATATATTCCTTAGTTGTAATAATAGTCCTTGGTTTTTTATTCATACGATGACTACCTGGTCCATGTAATACTTATGTTTAAATAGTCAATAAATTTTATGCGCACTTCACTATGTGTTGTTCCACTCTTTTCATCATTGATTGACTCTGCCTTTTTCAAGTCAGGTTCATGCATGCCGCATGAACATGGTATTCTTTCCTTCTCATCGGATCAGTTTATGAATTGATCAGATAGGAACACCTGGACTACCAAGATCAGTACTTTTCTGACAGAGTCCATGCATGGTGAAATGGTTTTTTACCAGTTTTTGCTCATGATACTTTAGAATTCAACAAACGTTTAGTTGTGGTACTGTAAAACGCTGCAGGCATGTCTGAACTTCAAATTGTAGATTTTTACTTGGCAAAAAATATAAAGTATACTATAATTTGAGCAATAAAGAAAACAGCATTTTGTTTATGTTTTTCCACAAATATATAAGTGTTTTTGACTTGGTGTATGAAGAAAAACTTGCACGCATGCTGTGTGTCTGGCATGGAGCACTTGGAATTCTGTTTTGTCACTTGCGCCCAGAAAAACTGAAGCCACCAATGAACCGAGTCTCCTAAAGATAGCAAGCAGCACATGAACATAGAAAATGCCTCCGGCCGAAAACTTGCGAACAAAGTTTTGTCGCGTCACACACTAGCGTATAAAGAGCACCATATGTCCCCAAACAACTAGCTGGCTCGCTGCCAGTACAAGCGTGGAGATGCTAAGCCGAGGCCTGTATGGCATGGCGATACCTGATGCCACCCAAAAATTCTCAGACGTGTCGAGGAGGCGCTGCAGTGGGCCGCGATGGAGTAGCTGCCGTCCTTCAAGCGCCTGCGCACTGCCACGGCCAGAGTGCCACGTCGGCATACACGCACTGCCCACGCTAAACAACTTGCCGCATGACATGGCAAACTGACTGCTGAGACGTGTCGGGATCAAACTCAAAAAGAGTATGCTCCAGATCCTCAATAGCGTAATATGAGTCGAACTAGGTGCATGAATACAAATAGGATACGAATTCTATTAAACAGAGACTATTTTATTGTATCTAATAAAGATGAACACGGATCAAACTGCGTACATCTTATTATATATATATACAAATATAAACAAGTCCCTCCAGATCTCAATTGCTACAGGCTCCAAAACCATCGAGTACAAAAAAAAATCATTTAGACAACAGCCGTCCAACTTTTACAGCTGCAATCCTCACACGAAGGTATCAACATCATGGACATAGATATCAACGTTGAAACATACGAGGAAGCTGGAGATCCCATGATAATTGATCAACACAAAGATGATGTGGTTCCAGATCAGATAACTGTCAAGCTTGACGTCTATCAAGACGTACATGCAGGAGATGGCATGGACAAACATGGCCAACAACCTATATATCCTTTTGACTTAAACATTGATGCTGCAGATGAACAAGAACAAGATATGAATCAAGGTTAGCATACAGTACTCCTACTTTTAGCACAAATCTTTAACTCTAACAAAAAAAATTCTATTCTTATTTTATCAAACAATATTTTAATCAACAATAGATTCACACATTGCACATAACTCTCGTGCAGATATTTCTTTTTGCAAAGAAAGTGCAGTGCAGACTGCCAAGGAGAAAGAAAGAGATATGATTCAAGGTTAGTATACAGTACTCCTACTTTTAGCACAAATCTTTAACTCTATTCAAAATAAAAAATACAAATGAATAACAAAATCTATTTTTATTTTATCAGAGATTATTTTCAAACAACAATAGATTCACACATTGCACATAACTCTCATGCTGTACTTTTAGCACAAATCTTTAACTCTATTCAAAATAAAAAATACAAATGAATAACAAAATCTATTTTTATTTTATCAGAGATTATTTTCAAACAACAATAGATTCACACATTGCACATAACTCTCATGCAGATTATTCTTATTGCAAAGAAAGTCCAGTGCTCACTGCCAAGGAGAAAAAAAGGAAAGGAGAGAGAGTTCGATATGCACGGATGACCGATGAAGAAAAGCAAGAAAAATTAAAAAGACGCCGTGAAGCCTATCACCAAAAGAAAGCAAAGGATTCAACACAAATCGCCAAAAGGATTGAAGAAAACAAGAAATATGCAGAAAAACAGCAAAGACAAAAGTGCAAAAAAAAAGAAAGAGAGCGGCAGTACTATGAAAAGATGCAGCCAGAAAAAAGGAAGTCTAGAATAGAAAAAATTACAAATAACAAAGAACTGAAGCGCAGCACAAACACCAAAGATTCAATAGCTATGGAGAACCCTGCATATATTGAAATAGAACTGGAAGTTACAACATCTACCTTCAATGTAAAACAAACACCGCAAGAAAGGCAAACATCACTAGACCAAAAAAATGAAGAGAACACATCCAAAATGAAAGACAAACACAATGACAGGGAACATCTACAGCAAAAAGAAGACATGAGTAATGGTAATACTATAATTTTACATAACACTCTCACAACACAAATCAATATAATCTTTAAGGTCAAACTAACCACATTTTTTGTACAGACATTCCCTATACAATGTGTCCAAACACCAAAGACAAAGATGGACCAGGAACATCCTACAGTGAAGATCATGGTAAGTACATCAAGTTATTATTTATGCTCTTATTAAAAAATATATAAATACAGAACATTACTTTGCAGACAATGATGGAGTAATATTTGAACAAGACACCAACGAGGATGAATATATGTTCTCTGCTCAAGGTATGCTAAATAAATCTAAAATTTATTCACAACATTATATTACTATATACTTTGCTGATTTTTAAATTTGATAACTCAAAACAGAATGGGACATAGATGAGGAAATTGAAATCTCTGACGATGAGGAAACGGCTGCGAATGATTCTAACATCCCTGACCCGTATGACATCATCTACAGCAACATACCAGAAAAGACTCACATGCTGAAAACTGTAGAAAACTGCAAATTCTGCAATGCAAAAAAGTTTGAGTACGAGTCCGAAGGCTTATGTTGCAGAAAGGGAAAGATCAAACTAGCAAATCCAGACACACCACCTCAACTCATGAGGCTTTGGACAAGCAACGATTCTGATGCAAGGCATTTTCGGGACAATATAAGATTCTTCAACGGACACTTCTCATTTACAACTCTATATTGCCAGCTTGACAGGGACACGGTCGACGTCCAAAACACTGGCATTTACACCTTTAGAGCACATGGTCAGATTTACCACAACATACACTCAATTGGTAATAGTCCAGCAGATCGCAAACACCTAGAACTGTATTTCTATGATGATGATCCAAGCTTAGAGCATCGCTACCGTCGTTGTCGTAAGGAAATATACGAGCAAGACAAGCACATAGTCGGCATAATCACCGACGTTCTACGCGACAACCCATACTCAAAACAGTTTAGGAGTTTGGGACAGGCCCAAAACCTCGAGGACTACAGAGTTATCTTGAACCTTGACCAGAGATTGGATCAGAGAGTATACAACGCACCAATCACTTCAGAGGTAGCTGCAGTATGGATAGAAGGAAACGAAAGAAGAAATACTTTTGACAAGAACATAATACTGCATGGCAAAAACAATGAAATACAGGGAATACGATCATATCATGGATGCTATGATCCATTATCATATCCTATATTCTTTCCAAGAGCCGAACTAGGTTGGCATCCAGATATCCCAAAAGTCGGCGTAAGAATAGAAGATGTGATTAAGGCTCGTGCAAAGAAAAAGGATAACGGCGACGACCCAGGTTAGTATATCATATACTTAGACTTATCTAAAATTAAATTATGATATATAACAAATTAGTCAATATGAAGCTGACTCTTGATTTCACAATATTAAAACAGATTCAAACAGCAGACTGTGCGTAACAATGAGAGAATACTACTGCTACAAATTCCATGTGCGACCAAATATTTTCGATCCAGTATTACATGGCGGACGACTATTCCAGCAATTTGCTGTAGATCAATACATCAAGATTGAAAACTCAAGATTGGACTACATGTATCATCATCAGAAAGAAATCAGAGCAGACTTATACCAAGGGCTTCTGGATAGCATTCAAGCCGGCGAGCAACAGGGAAATGAAATTGGAAAAAGAATACTCCCCTCATCGTTTATTGGAGGACCGAGAGATAAACATCGTCGGTATCTAGACGCTATGGCTCTGGTTAGAAAATATGGAAAACCAGACATATTCCTTATGATGACATGCAACCCAACATGGGAAGAGATAAAAAATGAACTAAAGTTTGGACATACACCACAGCATTGTCCAGACCTGGTTGTTCGTGTTTTCCGAGCAAAGCTAGAAGAAATGAAAAAATAGCTATTTGAAAAGGACATTCTTGGAAAGTTTAAGGCGTATACATATGTGGTAGAATTCCAGAAGAGGGGACTACCACATGCTCACTTCTTGCTGATCATGACAGGAAAATACAAGTACACATGCCCAGATCAATACGACAGAGTCATCTCCGCCGAGCTACCTAACAAGCACAAATACCCAGAGCTATACAAATTGGTAGTCAAACATATGATGCATGGTCCTTGCGGAGCACTGAATAGATATTGTCCGTGCACAAAGAATCGTACATCATGCAAGAACCATTACCCAAGGGCATTTATTGAAACTACAATTACAGGCAAGGACTCCTACCCATTATATAGGAGACGCAACGACGGAAGGACCGCAAAAGTCAGAAAATGCGATTTAGATAACAGGTGGGTTGTTCCTTACAACCCTTACCTATTGATGATGTTCAACTGCCACATAAATGTTGAGATATGCTCAAGCATCAAAGCAATCAAGTACCTATATAAATACCTATATAAGGGGCACGACAAGGCATCTATATCTGTTACTGGAGCAGAAAACGAAGTACAAGTCGATGAAATTCGACAATACAGAGACGCACGATGGGTGACGCCTCCAGAAGCACTATGGAGAATATTTGGCTTCGAACTAAGCAAAATAAACCCGCCAGTCCAGCAGCTGCAGCTACACCTCCCAAACATGCACATGGTTTCATACGATGGCAAAGACAAAATCAAGGATGTTATCAACCGTGGGGCACAGAAAGATCAATGTTGACAGCATACTTCGAAAGAAACACCTATGATGAAAAAGCCAGAGGCATACTGTACAGAGACTTTCCTGAGTATTACACTTGGAATACACAGGGCAAGCTATGGCAGCCGAGAAAACAAAAAAACAAAATACCAGATTGGCAGGATAGTCGCAGCACATCCAGCTGAAGGAGAACGATACTATCTTCGGGTACTCCTAAACCATGTGACAGGCGCAACAAGCTACAAAGACCTCAGAACGGTTGACGGTCAAATAATGCCAACATTTCGGGACGCCGCAGAAAAAATGGGACTCATTGAAGCAGACAACACAATAGATGAATGCATGACAGAAGCAGAGCTGTTTCGGATGCCATCATCGCTAAGAAGACTGTTCGCAACAATTCTGGTGTTCTGCGAACCAAGCGATATCCGTACTCTTTGGGAAAATCACCTTGAGGCAATGTCAGAAGACTATAGCAGGCACTGCAAGTGCAAACACACAGTCCAACAGATGGTACTAAGAAATATCAGAGACATGCTGCAGTCAATAGGAAAAGACATCAAATTGTTTCCACTTCCAGAAATTGACAGACAGCATGACACATCAGACAGCATACCTAGGGAGATTATCGAGGAATCCTCGATCGAAGTGGACCCAGAGGATGCATCTTTGCATGAGCACCTAAACAATGAGCAAAAGATAGCATACAAGAAGATCATGTCGGCAACTAAAAGCAAAATGGGAGGCCTCTTCTTCGTCGATGGCCCAGGAGGTACGGGAAAAACATTCCTTTACAGGGCGCTCCTAGCCAACGTGCGAAGTCAAGGCAAGATTGCTCTAGCAACAGCCAGTTCTGGTGTTGCGGCTTCAATAATGCCCGGAGGAAGGACTGCGCACTCGAGGTTCAAGATACCACTAAGAATAGACAACGGATCAATTTGTGGATTCACAAAACAAAGCGGGACAGCCAAGCTACTACAAGCAGCAACACTAATAATATGGGATGAAGCATCAATGACTAAGAGGCAGGCTGTTGAGGCACTAGATAAAAGCATGCGGGATATTATGGACAAACCACAACTACCATTCGGAGGGAAAACTGTTGTGTTCGGAGGAGATTTTAGGCAAGTCCTACCTGTTGTCCGAAAGGGTTCAAGAGCCCAAATAGTAGACACATCGCTACGTAGATCCGAGCTATGGAACTGCATGCAGCATTTGAAGCTTGTACGGAACATGAGGGCTCAAAACGACCTATGGTTCGCAGAATTCCTTCTGCGTGTTGGAAACGGAACAGAAGAGACGAATGAGAAGGGCGAAATCCTTCTACCTCAAAGTATATGCATGGAACACAAGATAGAAGATAATGGACTAGACAAACTGATCGACCATATCTACCAAAATGACGGCACTTCCTTGAAGGATCCAAAATATATCACGTCGAGAGCAATTCTATCCACAAGAAACGACTGCGTAGACAGCATCAACCTGAAAATGATTGATCGCTTCGAGGGAGAAGAGATGGTGTATCACAGCTTCGATTCAGTAGAAGACGACCCACACAACTACTATCCCCTAGAATTCCTGAACAGCCTTACACCAAACGGACTGCCTCCACATATGCTCAAACTCAAAATTAACTGTCCAATCATACTACTCAGGAATATCGACCCGGCTAATGGTCTTTGCAATGGCACAAGACTGGTCGTACGTGCGTTCCAGAAGAATGCCATTGATGCAGAGATTGTGCTAGGACAGCACTCAGGAATGCGGGTTTTCTTGCCTAGAATACCACTGTGTCCCTCAGATGATGAGATGTTCCCATTCCGTTTCAAGCGGAAACAATTTCCCGTTAGACTAAGCTTCGCAATGACAATAAACAAATCGCAAGGCCAAACAATACCAAATGTGGGCGTCTACCTGCCTGACCCAGTTTTCTCTCATGAACAACTGTATGTCGCCCTCTCTAGAGCGACGGCAGCAAAGAACATAAAGATACTCACAGGAAAACATGAAGAGGAGGAAGAGGAGGAGGAAAACAAGAAGAAGAAGACAAAGAACAAGATCAGTACAAGCGAGACATACACTAAGAATATCGTCTACACAGAGGTCCTAACCAAATAAGTGATGTAATGATTGAAAAAAAAAATTTAATCATGCTGTATACATGTAATATATTATTCTACGCCAGTGGAGTTAAACATACGCAAAGTGATTTTTAATAATAACATTTCTATTTGCTATGTCAAAATCCTAAAAAAAACTCTTCCAGAGAAAAAAAATACATGAAAAAAAAACAAATGCCAAACAACACAAACATTGCACACAAAAAAATTATAACTAAAGAGAAAGAATAGCAAATACCTTCCAAATTATCTTGTTTCATTACAACCCATCAGGCTTCTGAAAAAAAAACCTAAATAAAATACCAAGCATCATATCTGGTGACATTTCAGAGACTAAAATTTTTTTTTGCAAAATATGATAATTATACATGTAAGTCTAATCTAACATGTAAAAAAATGCTAATTTTGCAAAGCTGAATTCAGCAATTGAGTATAATCACAAAATGAGCAACTGTAAAAAACAGAAAGTTGAAGTGATCCTGAAAATACTAACCACAATCAAAAACATGTCCACAAATACGATGCCTTTGGCCGACCTGGTCATCTGCACTGTTATGTACTTGGTCTTGGGGAAAACGAGAGTACCAAAAACAGACAACCTTACCTGCAAGTGAAATTTAACAATCACTAATACTCATCAGGAAGAGAAAAATAATAAAAAATCTTTAACACATTTCAAAGGTCAAGAGATCTGAAGCACAAACGTAATTAACAAAGAGCTACATCATTCCCTGAAAGTGAAATTTAGCAAAGCAAACAATTATCCTCGCGCAAAGGCCTGCGCTGCAAGGCCACACCAGCACGGAAAAAAAAGGCGTATGGCGGCCGGATGTAACGCGCGATGGCGGAATAGAGCCTGGGGAGCACAGCAACTAACGGTACGACGACCCATGGACTCAGCGAGTTCGCGAAGCAGACAGCCTCCAAATCTCAAAACAGCACAATAAAATACCAAATTAAGATTCATAATCAACAAACGATAGCTCTAGGAGATGAAACAAGACAAAAAGAAAAGGGGTGGAAGAGGAGTGCACCATGGATCCGAGGCTCACAAAACTCCAGTACCGGTCACGGAGGGGCGCCAACGACAGGATTCCTGCCGGCGGCCGGTCGCCAGGAACATAAGTCAGATGCGTGCCTTTCTTCTCCAGTTCTCCCCTTCTACTGGAGTGCTGGATGCGTGAGTTTGGGCTTCAATGTACGTGAATAGGATTTAGAGGATGTGTTTGGGCTGTGCGTACGTGCGTGTAGTGGGCTGTTGACTGGGTGCGTGCGAACGAAAATTCACTGGGCCTCCTTGGGTGATTTTTTTAGACCTCCTTGGGTGAGTTAGGTGTTTATAAACCATTAGTTATTTTTTCCTAGGATCTCCTTGGGTGAGATGGGTGTTTAAAACATTAGTTATTTTTTTTCCTTTCATGTTTCCAATAAACAAAAAAGTTAAAAGTAGGTACCATACAAACTTTTCAATGTAATTTTTATAAAGCTTAATCTTTTAAACCTATTGTACTAAATTCCATATCTTCTAATGCACATAATGTAAAAGTTAAAAAAATATAAAAGACAAAATGAAAATGCTGTCATAATTCATACTACAAAGAGCAAAAAAGTAATCATAAATTACAACATATACTCTCATGTATTTATTCCTCAAGAGCTAAAAATTAAACAATTAAGCTGAAACATATTAAAAAATACAAATAAATAATATATTAATAAATCCTAGCAACGCACAAGTAAAATTAAATAAAAAAGAACAACTAAAAAAACATTAACCCGTAGCAACGCACGGACATATTTACTAGTAATACTAAAAAGCCAAAATTTCTGGCCTCTTTAATTTTCGTCCAGCCTAATCAAAGTGTTCCGTCTCAGTGCGCGCTGCGACATCGAGTCCGAACCAAATCATCAGCCGTTGTTTCTCTGACAGCTTCTCTGACACCTATCAGACTTCTGCCCCACAACATATTTATCCTCACGTTGAGTTCGTTTCCAATTCCAGGAAAAGAACTAATCTAGCACCGGAGACAAAGTCCAAATAGAACCCGATCAAGGCACTATGGACCAAAATTAAGCCATGATTTAACTTATAAACCAGACACCAACCAGACTATAAATACAAGCCATCGACGCAACAACTCATCAAATCTACCTTCTAATAATAAATAGACAAAATTTCTGATATACTTTTTTTTATATGCTCGTTTTTTTATCTGTCCGTACCATATACGTGTTCCGTTTCTATCTGGACCATAGTCCATTTTAAATTCATTTTTTTTCTTCCCATCCGTGTCCATTTCAAATTCTTTCTTTTTTCTTTTTTCCATTTATATATCTATGAAAGTCTGATTTCTTTCCGCATGTTCCTCCGCTCAATTAGTTTTGGTAAGAACGGAAACATGTCTAATCAGGTGTTCTCCTTGGCCGAACAAACTTATGTGGCCACAATGTTCCAAGGCAAAAAAAAAAAATTGACATGGTTGGAAAGAAAATTATTTACGTCATAAAAAAGATTTATGCAACTAATAATAATAAGATTTATACAATTAATAATAATAAATCTATACCTAATAATAAAGAGGCAAAATTTCAGTCTCTTTTTTTTCGTCCATCTATTTTTTTATCCACCTTCCTCTAACTACCAAACAATAGAGTTTCTTTTGTCCAGACTTATATATATAATTCATGCCCATACGAGTTAGAATAGCTCTTGTCTTGCGCGACACGGAGTTCAATTCGAAAACGTATTGGTCAGAAACTGGAAGTCTAGATTCCTAAGTTCTTAAAATATCTATATTAGAAATTACAAAAGGAAAAAAGTGACAGATTAAAAACCAATTGAAACCAATGGGCTGCGGAAAAAGAAGACTGTAAATATTAAAAAATGAAACCCAATCAGATACGTTAAAGCAACAAAAGAAAAAAGTGATAAAAAATGCAAAAGGAAAAAAGTGCCAGATTAAAAACGAATCGAAACCAATGGGACGTGGAAAAAGAAGAGCGTAAAAATTAAAAAACGAAACCCAATCAGATATGTTAAAGCAACAAAAGAAAAAAATTATAAAAAATTCTCTACGCTAATAAGAATAAGAAAATAGAAAAACGGATAGGGCGTGCACAAGAAAAAAAATTGCCGGAACCTAAAATCCCACGCCAGCCAATAGTAACGTACTTTGTCTAAGTAAAAATAACCCGTCGGTCATGAAAAAAAAACTAACAAGAAAAAAAATTGCCGGAACCCCAAATCCCACGCCAGCCAATAGTAACGTATTTGTCTAAGTAAAAATAAGCCGTCGGTCATGAAAAAAAAAGACTAACAAGAAAATATTCCCTAAAGATATCCTAGGTAGCCTAGATAGTTAGAAATCCTAATCCTAATCCCAATAGATCTCTCCGACCATGAGTATGAATACAAATACTAATAAACAAATAGAAAAGGATAAAATACAAATCCTAATTCTAATCCCAATAGATCTCTCCTACCATGAGTAGTGTTGCAGAATAGTGAATTTTTATCCAACTTAGTTCACCTCTGAATATTAAATTTGAATATTAAAACATGGAAAGTTTTGTTGTCTGACTCTATTCATTTCCGTGGCTTTTTCCAACTCTCATGTCATTTTTCATCGGTATCCTTTTTCATCTTTTTGATTGGAGTAAAGACTCTCGCCTTTGCTCCTTTTGTTTACTATATCACAGATGGACCTCGCTGTCATAGGCCGACGTGGCCTACAAACGGGAATGTTCTGATTTTGTCATGCCTATTTTTCTTGACGAACATGTACCCCGTGGCCCATTATTGTCGTCACATGCTCAGATATGCACGGGGATGGTATGGGCATGCATGCAAAAACATATATGCGGCCAACTTTTTTGCCCATGCCTTTTGTTTTTCCATTTTATTTAAAACAACTAATAAATATACTTATCTTTCATTAATAATAAATAAATATTCCTACTGCTAAGTTGTTGACATAGTTTTGATTATATGAACAAAACTTACTTTTGTTAGAACCCAGATCAACCAATTATCCATTTAATCAAATAATGAGCAAATTTTGAACAAGCTGTACATAAGTACCGGTGCAATCCTCGACAAGGGTTGTAACTCAATGTTAAACTCTACCTACATATAGATATTATCAAATTTAGAATTACGATGTGCCTTACAATGGGTGAAATGTTTCTACCAAAGTATTATTTTTGGATATAGATTTAATAGGATATTATCATATTATTGCTAATACTAACTGATATTATATATTTTGAATTCATCAAATGAAAATAAATTATAAACTTTAAATTTTATGGAAAGAATAAAAGATAAATAGATATGTAACATTTTATGCTATTTTTTCTCCCGTTGCAACGCATGGGCATGTTTACTATTCAAAAACTTAAATAAGATTTACTAGAATCTATGTTTCTCTACCCTTATAGTTACGATAATCTATTTAATATACTTTTCAAATTATTTACTAGAATATTTGCATAAGAATATGGTCTATCATACACATTTACGAGAATTCTGTACCATATCAAAAACTTAAGTTATATGTTAGTAAGAAATACAGTATGATGCTACTGTGAGAATGGATGTCTCACCGGCAAAATAAGAGAGCAAGCTTGTTTCAAACTGCAGGAGCAAGAAAAATTGAGGATAGTTGAACCATGTACATGCAGGCTCGTCAATTGGTAGACACAGTTACCATGACACAGAATTGGTTACTGGAAGATCGATATGTCATTTACCTTAATTTTGTATCATAGATCAGAGATGCAATAAAAATCGCAAGATCAGCTAGCAAATTGGTATAGGTCATAGATGCATGCAGCCAAAGGCAGCTGTCTAAACTAAAAAATAACACCGATGCTGCCAGGTAATTTCCCCTAAAGTATCATCACCTGAAACTGAAACAGTAGCAGTAGTAAATAATATTATCATTTAGCAAGCAATAAAATCTGGAACTTCATAATCTTGAACTAAAAACAATCATGCTGAAAAGAGCAAAAATTTGGCAGCTAAGGATAAAAAAAATACTTAGATGCAGATTTACAATAATCCCATGACTATGGTAAAAAAGATCAGTTAAAGAGAGCTTTACATAAAAAATAAGAGACATAAGCATTGTTTTCGTGTAACACATTAGTAATCTATATTTGATAAGTAGACTAGTACTACTAATAATCCAAATATATATGATCTCTGTCGACAAAGATATAGAACAGTAACCGGCAGACATATCTCATATCTATGCTCCTATTGAGTATGGTGTCTTCGATCAAATTCCCACAGTTGAACTTACCACAATGGTGTGATCAATTACCATAAATAGATGCCAAACTATTATAGTAAATAAGTTGTATGATTTGTTACGACAATATAACATACAGAAAGATAGGTATTACTGAAAATATTTATATATATCATACTTACTAGAAGGAAACATTACGAGAATCCAATGATCGTTATGTGTAAATTACTACTGTTTTCATACTAGAATTGTGTAACATGAATATAACGATTTACTATAATAGGCTAATCACCTACGAGAGTAACTGATTCTTCCATGTCTAACTAACCTCCTCACCGAAAGAAACATTCTGAAATTATAAAACATGCATATGAATGATTTACTGGATAGAAATTAGTACAAGAGTTTTGTAGTAGGAAACAGATAATTTAACAAACAAGGGACCTGACATTCAACTATTTTGGTTGAAAGCAGGAACATCAATTACTACTTAAATTTGCTAGAATCATAGACACTTATGCAGCCTGGTTTGAGATGCCTAATCAGACCAACAATATGCATCCGTAAACAGGGACTAAGAAGGTGAACATAAACTAAAATAAACAATTGTTTAAGGAGGCAATAGTTGCAGTGGGCATCCGTGAACCAACTATGTACAGTGTAAAATTGACATTAACAAACACACATGGATAGCATAAATCACCTACGTAGCCTGTCTCTGCTAGCCTGATGGGGATGTGCAGGGTATAGACGAGCAAGCTGCTTCCCAGCAGCCAACAGAGATACGAGCATGCAGTTCCCCGGTGTGGATGATTGGGGCCTCTCTAGCAGCCACTTTCGATGGAGGATTGGGGCCTCTCCAGCAGCCAAGAACAGCAGCGGACTACACTAATCAGGAGGAATCCGGATTCGCGCGCTGAGATGCCAGATCCGCCATCTGGCTTCCCGTGCGCCACCGCGGGGAGCACGGCACCACCATGGAGACAGGCTCCGCTGCTGCCACCAGAGAGAGGGCCGCCACCTCGTACCGACCGATCCACGCGAGGTGAGTCGCTCCACCATGGAGACGGGCTCCGCTGCTCACCTCAGGATCGAGTCTCATCCTCCAGCACGAATGGGGACCCAGAGGGCGGCGGCTCCCGCGTCTGGCTCGGCACCTTCGAGGAGGCCGCCAGGGCCTACGACCGCGCCATGGACATGCTCAACTTCCCCAGAGGAGGAGGGGCTGCTGCCGGCGGCAAGACGACGAGCAACGGCTCCTCCTCGTCCACGTTGGCTCCGGCGGCCACGGGTGGTGGCGCCAGCAGGGGAGGGCCCGGGGTCTCCGGTGGCGCATCTTGCAGCGAAAGAAGCCGGCTGCGGGGATATGGATCGGGTGGTTTCCAAATGGAAATGGTCAATGCGAAACGGAGAAATTTGGGGCCACAGGATCAGGTCATGTGCCGGCTGAACCGTTTGGTCGAGCCGAGGGAATGGGGCGAGCTGATACCGGATGGAGTGGGTTGGGTTATTTTTGTAGCCAGTTACTGTGTAATAGTACGTATGTACACACGCTACACCAAACTGTTATACTGAGCAGATTTTAGTATCATTTAGTATTCGCGTTTCAGTATTTTTACAGTTCTGAGTGTAGTACTGACTGATACCGAATATAATTCAACAGTACTCAGTATTTTTTCAGGTCAGTTTTACCTTGTGACGTAGAATATATATATATAACACCTGCCCTGTTGGCTAGCTGCTGCAGATAGCAGCGAATAAATCCATCGCCACTGTAAAAGGAGGCGTTGATAGATCAGCCTTTCACTCTTCAGGTTGCAGAGCGCGAGCTGCCAAGTGCCAGTGCCAGCCATGGCGATCCGGGGCGTCGCCTCCACCCGCGAGGACATGACGCTGGAGTTCAAGGAGTGGCTCAAGCAGTTCGACGCCGACGGCGACGGCCGGATCAGCCGGAACGAGCTCCGGGAGGCGCTCCGCCGCCGCGGCGGCTGGTTCACCACCTGGAGGAGCAGCCGCGCCCTTCGCCAGGCCGACAAGAACAACAGCGGCTTCCTGGACGACTCCGAGATCGAGAACCTCTTCGCCTTCGCCCAGAAGGATCTCGGCATGAAGATATCCACCTGGTAGAAGAAGAAGAAGAAGCGCAGAGTGACAGCCGCTGCATATAAGACATCCATGAGCATGCATGAACTAGCTATAAGACCCGGCAGTGTCCTTGTATACTCTGTATTGTAGCAACTTGATTTTGTGTGGTTGATTCTGCATGCTTGATACAGTATTACAGTATCTATATATGCCAATTACATCTCCTGAATAATGGTATGGTATGTGTAGTATAAGAAAATGAAACTGGGTCTTAACTCATGCCTCCTATTGCTCGGCCGACTCAAAGTACAGGTTCGTTCGGTCATCAGGTAACTTTTTAGTTGCCTAAATGTTTTGCAATTGCCACGGTAGTGGTAGATATTTTAACTTAGGAGTTATTAGGACATAATTGAACACCTTACACTTTGGCGGCAAATGGAGTAGAACATTTCTTATTATCGGAAAATCACGGGCAGAAATATTAGACAAACTCTTTCCCCTTTGGTTAGGTTTGTAGTAAAAAAAATCTTAGTCAAGGCAAGTTTGTGCCACTTGCGGAAATTCCATTCTTTTTTTTTTTTGCGAACACAGGAATTCCAATCTTTGATTAAGTTTGTAAAAGGTCAAGGAATTTCAAAATTTAGGATTTAGGGTTTAGAGTTTAGCGTCAAATCTTAGTCTAGGCAATTTTGTGCCACTTGCGGAAATTCCATTCTTTTTTTTTTGCGAACAAGGAAATTCCATTCTTTAATTAAGTTTGTAAAAGGTCAAGGAATTTCAAAAGCAGTACACCCATAAGTTATTGTTTAGAGAAAATCCTGAAAGCATTGGTAGTACTTTTCATGAAATTTATTTTTTTTCTTAGGAATATTTATCTACTAATCCTAGTATATATATATTAATAAAGAGGCAAAATTTCAGGTGCGTTTTTTCGCCCAGCCCAATAGGTATAGAAATAAGAAAATGAACACACGTACATAACCAGAGTATGGGTTCTCGTTTCCATGCAAGGCTAATCTGGCTCCCGCGTTCGTATGAGAGTCCACGTCTTTGCTAACCAATCACATGTGGAAGAGAGGCCTAACAAATCACGAGTCCGCTACGTACCCCGGCCTAAACAATCATGAGTCGGGTATGTACGCTTGTATATACGACCGCGTTGAACTGCACCATGGCGAACCAATCCAGAACATGAAAACCACATCGGACCCGACTACTCTTTTGAAACGGAAACACCGTCCATAGGCGACGTAGATCCGGCTATTTCTATTTTTAATTATTTTGTTTCTTTTTTAGTCGTATTTTTTGTTTTTTAATTATTTTCCCATTTTAGTATACAACGGGTCGATCACTGCTCTGCTTTTATATATATACACAAGATTTCTTAAGGTGACCTGCATTCTTAAGGTGATCTGCATTGATAGGAACTCTAATCTAAATAGATACTTTCGATTATGAGTAAGTTGAATAGGGATCATAATTCAAATCTAAATAGAAAAAAAATCCATATCGATATTGATATCAATAACGAAGTCGAGGTGGTTTCGGGATCCTAATTCAAATCTAAATAGAAAAAAATATCCATATCGATATTGATGTCAATAACAAAATTGAGTTGGTTTCGGGAGTGTAGAAGAGAGGGAAAAAAGGCCTGGAGCTGGCGGACACGGTTTGGCAAAAAAGGTTAAAGATACGGCGCCCTAATCAGATGAGATTAAGGTATCGCCGGGCCGCCATGCCGGTCTCCCGCAGTCGCGCCGCTCGCCGACGGCCGGGCCGGTCTCCCTAGCGCTGCGTCGCCCATCGGCGGCCGGGCAGGTCTCCCAGCGCTGCGCTGCCCACTGCCTGGAGGAGTCGAGCCTTCCAGCAACCATCGATCTGAAGAGCCAAGCCGCGTCGAGGACGAGGAGCACTGAGCAGACCAACATCCTAGCCTTCCAGAAGCACTACAGCTGCAGGGACATCTTCACTGCCTTGCATCAGATTCAGAATAGAGTCCCTTCTTAAGTTTCCTGTCAGATTGTAAAAGACCTAATTCTGCTATGAGGTTATGATGCTATTGAAATGATTTTGATTGATTCGAAGGATACAAGTCTAGCTTAGTCCCTCTGCTATAACACCCTTTACTGTCATGAAACTTCAGTACCAAAATTCATAGTAGTCTCTCTGCTATAACACCATCTATGTGCTATTTATTGTTTACAGTAAATGCTTAGCTTGATAAAAAATTGCAAATCTACAATCATGTGGTAGTAATTGTTTGCTGTAAATTTTTTTCTTTGTGACAGAATTTGATAAGAAAAATTGGGTTAGAAACGCAATGGCAGAACTTGACAAGGAAACACCTCAAGTTGGTTTGAGGTTTCGAAATCCAGATAAGGCTTGGCAGTTTTGGGTGGCATATGGGGGTCATACAGGCTTTTGATTCTGGAATTAGACCAAAAGCTGCCCATGAGTTGGATATGCGTCAAGTTGGAGGGCCATTTAACCTTAGTTACACTTGTCGTGACCGTAAAAAATATTTACAGAGCAAGAGGCAGAGGAAGTTAGCTTTTGGACAGACTGGTAGTACGTTGAAATATTTTCATGACAAGATCTCTGAAAATCCGTCATTCCACTATGCTTTGCAAGTGGATTGTAATGAGCATATAACCAACATGTTTTGGGCTGATGCCAAAATGACCCTTGACTACACATATTTTGGTGATGTCGTGATATTTGACACTACTTTTGGCACAAATAAAGAATACCGACCATTTGGTATCTTTCTTGGGCTCAATCATTTTAGAGAAACCACTATTTTTGGTGCTGCAATTCTCTTCGATGAAACTGAAGACTCATTTACATGGCTCTTTGAAACATTTCTAGCAGCTCACAATGGCAAGCAGCCTAAAACTATTTATACAGATCAAGATGCAGCTATGGGAAAAACAATAAAGAATGTATTCACTGAATCATATCATGGGCTGTGCACATTTCACATAATGCAAAATGCCATCAAACATTTATAAGTGAAGGGCCAATAAGAAGAAGAAGAGGGTGAGGGTGACTAGGAAGATGAAGAACCTCACATTCTCTCTGATTTTAGTGCTTGTATGTATGCCTATAGAATTTCAGTAGAAGGTTCGGTAATAGCACAACTTGCCAGGGTACACAACCTGAAGGTGCTTTGAATCCTTTTGAACTTGTGGACTTGTGCTTTGGAAGTGGAGCACACAAATCTCCGGTGTGCTTGATCTGTCTAATAGTTATGTGCTTGTGAAAATGGCTCAAGTCTGATATATTTTGCCATCGGTGAAATTTTGAATTATTTTAAATTTGTCTGACACTTGTGGACTTGAGCTTTG
Organism: Saccharum hybrid cultivar R570; assembly: GCA_038087645.1. Taxonomy (NCBI): domain Eukaryota; kingdom Viridiplantae; phylum Streptophyta; class Magnoliopsida; order Poales; family Poaceae; genus Saccharum; species Saccharum hybrid cultivar. Next base: position 24,094,117 of record JAQSUU010000402.1, on the reverse strand, counting down.
AAAGTGAAGCACACAAATCTCTAGTGTGCTTGCTCTATTTACCAATTGTGTGCTTGTCAAAATGGCTTTATTTGTAATGAGATTGATGTATTTTTGTCATCAATGAAAAGAGTGTTCATCTCCAACTGAACTTAATGATGTTCCAAAGTCTTGTTCTTACTTAAAAATGGGATCTCCAAACACAGATCAAGCATACATCAATAGGAACTAAATCATTCATTTTCAGATTCCAGTATTTCACAAGTTTTGTCAGCACAATACATCAAAATGAGGCATGCCGTATATACAGGAAGTGATTTTCAATACAGAAGCTAACTACACGAACATGGGTACGCCATCAGAAACCATGGTGACAGCATGTCCACACCAGTCCATCTCTCCCTAGCCTCCAAGGCAGCGCACTGATGGTGATGGAGACATGAGCTCTCGACGGAGGCTTCATCTTCCCCTGGCTGTCGGCGGAGCTTCATCTTCCCCTGGCCAACACGGCTTCTGGCCCCTCCTAGGAGGCGCGGGAGGGCTGCGGCGGTGCACGTCATGGACGGCTGTGGAGTTCTGACCCCTCCGGAGAGGCGAGGAAGGGCTACAGTGGTGTGGGACGGCGAGCTTGCGGCTGCGCGAGGCACTGCGTGGGGAGCGGGAGGAGCAGTGGCGGCGCGTGGTGCGGGAGGACAGCAGCAGCGCAAGGCGGAGCAGCGACGGCACGCGGCGTGCGACGCTGCAGGGCGGTGACTCGTACAGTGCGGGAAGCGGAGCCGTGCGGGGGAGCGGACGAGAGCTATATCCGTCCTTGGGGAGATTTAACTTTTTGCCATCATAAGGATTGACACCTCCTGAGATAGCACTTCAATGGTTGGCAATACAACTTTGGCATGTAGCGGACTGAAGCGATACAGAATTGCCACACTTGCATTCGTGGCACGCCAGCGCGTCAGCTCAGGTTGGATCCGAGTCAGCATGGAGGTGTCAAATGACTGTTGGTGCCCCTGCCCTCTGCCTGCTAACCCAGCCAGGCCGCACTTACTCCCTCCCCGGGCCCATTCACCTCGGCTTCACCTCCCCGCTTTCGCTGTAGCCATACAACGACGCCACAACCACCTTCCTCTCCCTCCTTTCTCTCCTAGCTTGCCGCCACGATGAATTAAACTGAGTTTGGAAGTAATGGATAAATTAAACTGGAAAAGATGTCCCCAAAATGATGGATGAATGAAACTGAGTTGGTGGATGAATAAAACTGCAATGATGAATTGACAAATAAGTCACAGAGTAATGATAAAAATAGTTGACATGATCAGTGAGATCAAAACATAAGTTCAAAGTGCAGTGGCACATAATTTAATACAAACCATTACAGGTCCAGATAGTAGGGATGTCTACACATCCATTGTCATTTGCCCTCTTCCATCACAGTAGCTTAAGGCCACACATTACATAGTAATTTGGCCAGTTGCATCACAAAAGCTCAAGGCCACACATTACATTGTCTTCTGGCCACTTAAATCACATAAGGTCTACAACCATGCATCACAGAATGTTACATAAAAGATCAGACAAAAGGTTAGGGTCTTCTTTTAGTTTTTCTTCCCCTTCTTTGCTGGAGTCTTCTTTGCTAGACTCTTCTTGACCTTGGTTGCCATCTGCTTCCGCCTTGGTGTCATCTTCCTTGGAGCAAGGTCAGCGGGCATGTCTCTAGTCTGGTTTACAACTTGCACAGCAAGGCAGGTGTTCCTGTGTTCAAACATATGGTTCAGGGTTGCATTATTTGAGAGTCATAAAATTTTATAGGTAGTTGTAGCATACCTTGGAGGTGTTATTGGGCTCGATGGTGGAATTCTCTCCAGTGCTGGCACATCCATTAGATGCCTCTCTGCTTGTTCTGCTGCTTCTGCTGCAGCAGCCGCCTTTTCTGCTACTTCTGCAGCTTCTCTTGCCGCCTTGGCAGCTGCCTCTCTAGCCACTGCTACTCTTGTTCTTGGTGTTCCTTGGTCTACTGGTGTCTGATCCTGCTTGACATTCTTTCTTCCTGGTCTAGGTGCAGACTTCTTGGTCCTCTTCCTGTAAATAAACAACTCAGTTAGTTTAGTAGTTGATTATTTGTTCACATAAGCTAAAAGTTCAATATTTACCTTTTCTTTGTCCCTGTCAGTGGACACCTCCAGCTGCCACTTCTATGGCCATACTCATTACAGCCAGTACATTTTACCTGCCTAGTTCTTTTTCTAGTTCTTTCAGTTGCACTGAAGTACCTGTTCTTCTTCAATCTGCCTGGTGGCTTTTCTTCTTGGACACAGGTGGCAACAATGTGAAACCCTTGTCAACTTCAGGCCATTGGGACCTGTCAGTGATGTTTGGGATAATACCATGGTAGGCAGCCCGAAACTTCTCAATAGAGTAGTATTTGCTAACATATGCCCATTTGGGGCTGCCTCATAGTGGTGATTATAGCCAGTGCATGTGGGCATGGCTTCCCTGTTACCTGCCATTCTCTACAGGTACAGATATGTTGTGTAAGATACACAGCATGTCTCCTCACTTCTTCATCTTTGTATATCTCTGTGACTTCTGCTTCTTCTGGATGCCCCTTGGTCACTTTGAGGTAGCCTAGCCCCTTGGAAGCAGCATTGAGCTAGTGTATGATAGCAGGTAAGGTTCCAGATGTCAAGGCAGTGCAGATCTTCCTTCTCTTAGCAAACAGTACCATTGTTTTCTCCCTGATTGCATCAACCAAGCAATGCACAAACAGATCCTTGTGCTCTTTGATCCATGCATTTCAGGCCTCAGCTAAATTATTATTGACAAGCAAAATTGCCCGTGCGTTGCAACGGGAGTAATATTATTTATTGTTCTAAACAAAAAAAAATCAGAAAATGCATAATCAAAATCCAATATAATACAAAAACAACAAATTATTATGTTGCATGCTACAGGGAAAACAAACTACTACTTGATGATGAATTAAATGTATCAGTATAATCTTCAGCAGATGTATAGAGCAGGGGTACTCAGGCGTTAGTTTAGTTAGCTTGATCCCGTCTTCTCTAGTGTTTCTATTATCTATTAGTGTGCTAGTGAACCATTTATAACAAAAATATTTATTTAGAACTAATTTCTTTTCTCTTTTCCCAAATCCCCTCGTCATGCCTCTTGGTCCGCTCGGTTTAGAACCAATTTGATTTCAGACATTGAAATCCATATCGACTTGGGTTTTGGTGCAGCTGCTCCAGCTTCCACACTATAATTCACGGCTCCATCTCTCCCATAGTTTATTTTTCCTCTTTAGGACTCAGAATGGCTCCAGTGTTTGGAAGTAGGAACCGAAGCCACTAGCCAGGGTTGAACGTACATATTTTTTTTTGTATTCTTTATATGGCTTCGGAAGGAGTAGTTTTTATCTCATTTTCACCATACTTCACAAGTAGTTAAGGAGAGCTAGATCAAAAAAAAAAAGTGGAAGATAAAAGAAAAAAAATATTAACAAGAGAAGAGGAAATTACTTAATTGCTCTTTATCCACAAGCTCATCCTGTCCCCAGTCAACCTTATGCTGGCCTTCTGAGTTCTGGGCTTGGGGGCGCGTATATGGGGCATTCCGTTCGGCCGTGGCCGGACAGGCCCATCAGGCCTTAGCGACTTAGCCTGCCTTAGGGCAAGCGCCAAGCAGAGTGGAGCCCCCAACCCCAGCACCCACTCGGCGGCGGGTCTCCAAATCCCTATATCGCCGCACGCCCACACCGGGCAGGTTCGGGTGCTCGACGCCTCGATGGACGCGGTTCGGCCTCTCGCCTCGTCGGCGCGCCAGCTCCCCCTCCGGCCTCCCGTCCTCCCTGTCTCTTTCTGTGTGGTGGGCCGGTGGCGGCATGCGGCCGGCGGGGCAGCGCCCAGCCCAGTGGCTCCCCACCGGGCATGGGACACCGGCGTCGGCGCCAGCCTACGAGTTGTGGCAGAAGCTCTCCATCGGGCACCAGCGAGTGGTCTGCCCTACCTTAGTTTCTTGGCTGGTACGGCGAGATCCGATTTCGTAGCGTGCGAGAAACATCTGTAATAGGAAAAATAGGAGGAGTTTTTTTTACTTTGTTTTGTTTCAAGGAGGAACAAAAGGAGTTCATGTCGAAATTGAACTTTCTGTTCCAAGCTGGTGTCTTCCCTTTCGGCTTGATTCTGATTCCGATTTTGGCCCTGTTTATTCGGCTTATAATCCGTTTTTTTCAGCTCGTTTTTTCAGCCGAAACAACATTTTTCTCTAAAAAAATCGGCCGGAACAGTATTTCAGCCGGCTTATCAGCACAACGCCCCCTTCACCTCGCAGTTTGGCGGTGGGGTCGTGCAGACGCTGTTTGGGCCTTTGGGGGTGCTCGCCGGCGCGGGGCAAGCGAGCACGCCAGGCCGCTTTGGACCAACAGCTCTGACCTCGGAGCCTCCGACTAACACAAGGCTGCTCTGATCAGTGAAAACGGTCGTCGCTCAACATCCTCAAGCTCATGGCCGTTCGTCGTCTTCGCGCCCTTCTGGCCACCCACGACGACATCCTCTTCAAGCTCTTCATGCTACCGGCAGGACCATCCGAGGCTGCCCCGCGCCTATGCTGCCGGAGTGCCGGGTTGAGGTGGATGGGGAGCTGCCATGTCAAGGTTGGGGAGCGGCAGCGCGGAGGCTTACCGAAGCGACCGGGCTAGAGCGGACGAGCGGCGGGCAAGCAGCCATGCGCGGAAAAGGCGAGTCGCGAGCGACGAGCGGAGCGTGTGGTAGAAGAGGGGCTGAGCAGTGGGCCTGTTGTGGGCCGGATTAAATGGGCCAGACGAACGAATGGGCTGGACGAAAAAAAATCTGAAATTTTGCCTTTTTATTATTAGGGATAGATGTAGTCACACTTGATGTCAGTGTTGAATTTGCTCCTGGCTCAGAGAAGGTTATGATGATCATTCAACTAGTTCAGCACACCAGGGCTAGCTGCCACAACCTTGTCAAAGAAATATTTGAATTTGTGAGGAGTATAAGCCCTAGCTGCTAGCCACATGTTTTTGGCATACACATCTCTAGTGTAATATTTCTTCATATTCTCCATCAAATGTTTGAAGCACTCTCTCTTCTCACAATGAGGCCACACTGTAGCCACTGCTGCCTCAAAACCCTTGCAAGCATCAGTGCATACTGCTAACTTGTCCATAGGACCAATTGCTTTGCTAAGCTGCTCCATGAACCAGGTCCAGTTCTCCTTGGTTACTGAGTCAAACAATCCAAATGCCAAAGGATACATCTAGGTATGGCCATCTAATGCTTGGGCTGAGGGAAAGTGGCCATTCCACAGCCCATTAAGGGCAGTGGAGTCTATACTAATGTAAGGTCTACAGCCATTTCTAAAACCATCTATGGCTGTCTTGAAACAACAAAAGAATTTGCTGAAATGAATCTTTCCCTCAACTTCTTCAATACCTATCTCAACTATGCTACCAGGAGATCTCATCTCTACCTCTGTCTTAAATCTATACAACCAGTCAAAGGAGTCATCCCACTTATCAAAAAGCTTGCTGGCTGCTCTCTGTCTGCCATAGACTACAGTCTTGTAGGGGATCTCAATCTTGTATTTGGTATGTAGCTCATCCTGCACCTCCTTTGGACCCATGGCTGGCTTCTTCTTCAGTAGTGGAATAGCCCTCTCTGCCACCCAAGCTTGTGAGGCCATCCTGCCAACCACTCTGATTCTAGATGCATAGTTATGGTCACCTTCATTTATTTGCACCTGCACAAGCACAAAACATAAGTAACTAGACAAACATTACATCCAGACAGTTCATATGAGACAAAACAAATCTATTAAAAAAATACCCTGACACCCCCATCATGCTGAGTTCTAGCTCTAATAATTCAGGGACATCCAAAAGAAGCACAGTTTCCCCTGAACCTTGATGTATCAGAGTGTTCAGTATGGAGCTCAAACTCTTTGACAATTGCATGTTGCCTCACAGCTAATCTGAAATCATCCATAGAAGGGTAAGAAATCCCCACAGACATATCTGGATTATCCCTATCTCAATCAAACATTGGCTCCTCATCCACATGATCATCAACTGGTACAGCTGCTTCTGCCATATCACTCTGCATCTCAGCTGTCATGGTAGGGATAGGCACTGCTTCCCTAGTTGCTTCACCCGATGCTTTGAAACCCATTGCCTCATACACTTGGTCCTCATCAACAACTTCCTTGGCCTCTCCATCCTCATTAGGCTCTGCCAAAATAGTCAACTCAGCCCAATTAACTTCTTCTGCTACTTCCACTGGCGCAGATGGAGGTGGAGAGCTTGCTGTGTCACCACTGCCTTCTGCAATATCAGGAATAGAACTGCCTTGTGCAATATCAGGAGCAGCACTGCCTTGTGCAGAAGTGACACCAGATGAACACCTAACACCAGAGCTAGCATTGCCAGTTTGAGCATGTTTGCTGCCCACATCCACTACAAGAATAGCTACCCTGTCATTCCATCTATCCTTTATGAGCTGCTCAAAATGTTCATCCCTCCTCACTTTCCATTCAGATTCACTGTCAGTGTCAACAACCCAAACAGCCAAAGTTTATGCAGGTCCCCAGATTATCTTACTTACCATTTCATCATGAAATCTAGACAAAGAAAACTACACAGTCCTATCCAGCCATAGTTCATGCTCCTTGAAAGGATCAAGATGCCCAAGAGGGGGGGTGAATTGGGCTTTTCTAAAAATTAATTACAAGAATTAAATCCTACAAGCCGGAATTCACCCCTAGTGCCTACTTGTGTTCCTAGAGATTCTACCGGTAAAAGTTTTGCACCCTAAGTTCCAATCCTAGTCTAGCATGGCAATTCTAGGAAAGTAAACCAAGCAATGAAAGTAATACAAGAATGTAAATGCTTGAAAGTAAGGGGCAAGGAACAAGGCGATGTTTTCCCGAGGTATCGGAGAGTCGCCACTCCCCACTAGTCCTCGTTGGAGCACCCGCGCAAGGGTGTAGCTCCCCCTTGATCCGCGCAAGGATCAAGTGCTCTCTACGGGCTGATTCTTCGACACTCCGTCGCGGCGAATCCCCCAAAACCGCTCACAAGATGAGTTGGGTCATTCACAAGCTCCGCCGGATGATTACCAAACTCCCAATCACCACCAAGCCGTCCAGATGATGGCGATCACCAAGAGTAACAAGCTAGAACTCTCACTTGACCACAACGAGCCTAATGAGAAGATGGATGCACACTTGCTACTCCCTAGACACTAGTGAGGGACTCTCAAGCTTTGATTCTCAAAACACTACCCTCACTAGAGCTCTTGCACTTCCTTGCACTTCAAAGGTGTTTCCCAGCTGAACAAATGAGCAAGAGTCCTCTAAAAGAAGTGGAGGGGATGTATTTATACACCCCACAGTCAAATCCAACCGTTACCTGCCAACTCAGCAAAATACGAGGTGACCGGACGCGCCGGTCGATCGTAACGGTCGAAAACCTGAAATACTGGCTGAGTGACCGGACGCACCGGTCAAGGGTGACCGGACGCGTCCGGTCGTGCAGGGAGCTTACTGTACTCTGACCTGACGTGCGACCGCGTCCGATCAGTGATGACCGGACGCGTCCGGTCGTCAGAGTACCTTACTGGAACGTGACCGGACGCGCCGATCACACCCCAGTCGCGTCCGATTAGGTGATTTCCCTTAAGTGAAACATGTCAGCCTGAACACCGCGTCCGGTCCTTGCAAGGACCGCGTCCGGTCAACAGCGCTGAAACACAGTAGCGGTTTAGAACTGACCAGACACGTCCGGTCAAGTCAGACACCGCGTCCGGTCAAGTGAAAACGTCTCGAAACACTCCGAAACGCGACGCAACTTGAACCAAGTTGCTTCCAACTAAACTTTGAGCTATTCTAGAGCTACCTAGTGCTAAGTTTGACAAGTGTGCACCACACCTAAACATAAGACTCACCTAGGTCAAGCTACTCGCTCATGCCCCCCTTTATAGTATGGCCAAAAAAGAAAACGAAGATCCTAACGACTATTCCGAATGTAACTCAACACCTTGACATCTGGAACTAACCGTCCTTAATCTTGACGTCACTCCTTTGAAAACCGAAACGATTTCCATCAAGAGGCATGAATACCATAGTGCCCAAAGCAGTTATCCACCCCATGACCTAACTTACCAAAGTTTCTGCAAAACACACGTTAGTCATGGTAATAAAGCGTTGCCATCAATTGCCGAAACCAACTCTCGGGGCTAGATGCTTTTAATCTCTCCCTTTTTGGTGATTGATGACAACACTAAGATTCAGAAGATAAGAGTTGAGGTTTTCGAACATGCTTGGTTCACATAAGCAAAAAGCAATAAGCACAAGGGGTTAGGAAATGCTTATGTGCCCCAATCCAACAGAGTGTACTTATAAGATAAAACATGAAGCATTAGTACACGTAAAGACATAGCTCAAAAGAAAAAACGGAGTAAGGCACGGAAGCACAACCTTATGAGCTAGAACCAAATAAGTGACTTGATTTAAAAAGGTGACTAGATAGACCACTTAGACTCAAAGTATCTCACACGACCATATGTCACACAATGCAAGTACTAGAATGTAAACATGATGCATGAATGTAGCACACAAATAAGAACGAAAACCCTCTATCAAAACTCCCCCTGAATCTACTCTCTCCCTCTTTGGCATCAAACGCCAAAAAGCGAATCTAAGGATCCGACGGGGGAACAGACGGAGTCGAGTCGGGTGCCGAGGAGCGCGGAGTGATCACAAACTGAGAAGTATCTTCCTCGGACTCGGAGCTGTCAGGCTGACCCTCTGAAGAAGCACGCGGCTGTGAAGCGGTCTGGGTCTGAACAACAGGAGTAGGTACTGAAGAAGAAGTAGCAACCAGTGGAGCAGTCTCTGTGACCTGAGCCTGAAGTGAGCCAACAGCTAGAGGATCTGTCGAGGCAACTGATGAAGATACAGTCTCTGTAGTGCTCGTCCCTATCACAGGAGGACCAGCTGCCTCTGAAGCGGACAACCCTGAAGAAGTAACTAGAGTAGTGTGCGAGGGAGTCGGCTGACCAGTCAACTCGCTGTAGGTGGCACTCAAGTCAGCAAATGGAGTGCCTGTCAATAGGTGAGGGCGAGGCTGGTCTGAAGGAGTGAACCCCGTCTGAATAGGCGTGTAGCTCGGGGACTGGAACGACTGGGGAACCTGCTGCTGTGGAGAGGTGAACTGAAAGCTCGGCTGTCCCTGACTCTGAAGTCTACTGGACTGTAAAGCTGGAGTTAAGACAGATGCAGGTGGAGGAACCCCAACTGTAACCAAGTGACACAGGAGCTCTAACTACTGCTGCTGGTTTGCTACCTGCTGTCGCTGCATCTCGACCTACTGACGCTGTATCTCAAGCTGCTGCCTCTGGAACTCGTCCTATCGAGCCTGTATCTGAGCAAAAGCGGCGGCTGTGTCCTGAGCCTGTCTCTATATCTGAAGCTCCTATCTCTCCTGTGCCTAGGTCAGCCTCTCAAGTATAGCCACCATGGCTGGGTCTGAGCGGGAGGCTGAGCCTGAACCACCGGCCTCATGGTCGTGAGGCCGAGGAGAGCGGTACCGGGGGATGGGCTGGTAATCCTCATCAGTGCTGTCAGAGGCCTCATCCTCAACTGGATCAGCAGGCTGAGCATCCAAATCAGCAAGCTCTGCCTCAGCAAGACCCTGAACGGTCACGTCCTGCTCAACTGCTGTCTCGGGCACCTCAGGTTCTCGCTGTCCTGGCACTGGTGCCTGCTCTCTGGTAACTGAAGCCCATAGCTGACGGATATCATACTCTGGAAAAGCAGTGGTAGTGTCTGATATCTCAGCTCTAATCTCAGAAGGCAGCTCAAGTGAAGATCTGATGAGAAAGCATATCCAATGAGCATAGGGCAGCTGACGGTGTCCCTTGAAGCCTTCTGCCAAAGTGTCCTCCATCTCACATAGCATAAGATCCCAGATATCAAACGGTGTCTGTGAGAGAAGGTGATGGACTACCCACAACTGCATACGGGTCAGTCCCTCTCTGTAGCCCAGCCTCGGAAGGAGTGTACGTCGGACAATGGCATCTAATACTCTGGCAAGCGGTGTCAGGCTGGCGGGTGTACATCGAGACCCTTCACCAAAAGGCTCACGAAAGCAGGGTCGGATCATATCAGTAGGGGGCACTGTCCCGCCGTGAGGGCGTCTAGGTGGAGCAGTCTGACCAAAGCACAGCTGATGTATCTTTGTGTCTGAAGCTGGGAGTCTGAGAATCTCCCATACTCTGGTGCTGTAGAGTCTGCGGTCACGGCCTCGGAATGCAAAGTGAATAAACTCATGTGCCGGGTCAATCCATAGTGAAGAATAGAACTCCCTGACCCAAGTGTCGCAGTAAGCTCCTGTCCGTCCAAGAAAATCTGATAAACCCGGAAGAAAGGACAGGTGCGGACGGAGCTGCTCACCCACCACCTCAACAAGAGCCTCAAGACGACAGACCCTCTGAGGTCTAAAAGCAATCCCACTGTCGACATATGCTCTGTAGAAGTCCTCCTGTAGGGGTGTGTAGAATCCCTCTGACGCTCTGGAATCCCGTACAGGTGGGAACCACCGACTAACCTCAACGAACCTCAGGGCCTGCACCTGACCTGCTGTAGCTCCCCTCAAGTCAAAGTGCTCGACTGGGGGGTGTCCTCGAGCCCTGGGAGGTGGACGTCCTCCACGACGCTGGCACTCTGGCCTAGGAGTCACCTGAGCTCGCGTACATCCTGAGCGACGACACAGTGGAATCTGGACTGGCTGCTCCTCTGTCTCCTCTGGAGCCTCTGCAGGTGGATCAACTGACATAGCCTCTGTCTCCTCTGTCCCCTCTGTGGCCTCAGTACCGAGCTGTCGACCTTCAAGATGAAAGCGACGCTCTCCAATGTGTATGCCACTACTCCTGCCTCCCCTCTCTACCTTGTTCTGCTGCATCTGCGACTGCCTGAGCGATCTCTGCATATGTAAGGGTCTTCTTCTTCTTTCTGGCCATAGTCTTTATGCGCTTACCACGCGCAATCTCTGTCAGACGAGGAGGACTCTCGTCCCCGTCACTAGGAGCACCACCAGCGTTCTTGCAGCGAACCATACTGACAAACTGCGGAGAACCTTTGAAAGATGATGAACTGTCACTCAAGAGGCTTGGCCTCAATCCGTATCCGCAGGCTTGGCCTCGGATTCAACCACTGAACTGCTGTCACCCCAACACACCGACAAAACTTGCTGAAAAGACGGAATAGATGGGTCTACTATAAGCAACATATATATTCTAAAAGATAAGAAACCCTAAAAGGTAGCAAGCATATAGGATAAGATGTGAATCGAATAGCGATGGCTACCTCGGATCGACGAGAACTCGGTTAAGAGATGAGATGACCTAGTTTCGCGAGAGTTCCCGAACACGCCGGATGAGCGCTGAAAACGCCGAGACAAGTAACGATGGTAAGTGATTGAATGAAACTGTCATGGCAAACCCTAACGACGGAATCGAAGGATTGAAAACGAAAAACTCAATTTCACCTTGAAATTACAGGAGCGAGGAGGGTTAGGGCAAACCCTAATGACAGTGGCTCGGCTTGATGGAGGAGCTGATGATGCCTAGGGTTTGCACGGGCGAGCAGGGACTGAGCACGGTGGCTGAACTCGGTGGTGGCACGTGCGAGGCAATGGCGGCGCGGCGACCAGCACGGCAACGGCGGCGCGGGCGGGCGGTGGCGCGCGGCGAGGGCGCAGGGCGGCGCGCAGTGCGGGCTGCGGCGGAGGAAGCACGGGAGGCGGCGTAGGAAGCATGGGCGGCGGTGGAGATGGCACAGGCGGCGGTTTCGGCGAACTAGGGCAAGGATTCGGCGAGTTGGACGCGGCGGCGGGCGGACGAGAAAGAAAACTGGATCAGGACGAAAGCTTATAAGAGGACTCAGATCCGCTCGCTGCGCACTGACCGGACGCGGTGGGCAGCATCCGGTCACAATCTAGTAAGCTCCTGGAGCGACCGGACGTGTCCGGTTAGGGCTGACTGGACGCGGACAGAGTCCGGTCGAAGGTCATCCGGGAAACTCATCGCGCATGACCAGACGCGGTGGTGGATACCGGGACCGGACGCGGTGGTCAACAACGACGCGTCCGGTCGAGCGTCTGGTCACAAGGTCAAGAGAAAGTCTTTGGGATGACCGGACGCGCTGGTGGTCGCCGGGACCGGACGCGGTGGTGAAGCATCACTGCGTCCGGTGCAGCGTCCGGTCACTGTTTTTCGTCTTTCTTCAATCCGATCTTCGACGCGACTTCTCCCAATCAAGTTCCAATTCAAAGAGACTCAAATAAACACCAATTGGAACCTGATATGAGTGACCTCACTCAAATCCTCAAGTTTTTCAAAGTAATTTGCCTTAGGCTAGTATTGTTTTTAGGAAAAATAAGCAATAAACACCCGAGGAGCAACGTATGGCCATGCAATAGAGTTTGTGAACCCTTAGGAGCGTCAAATGCTCTCTCTATTCATGGACGAACACAGAGGTTGCTCAAAGCCAAACCAAAAAGAAACGACAAAGCAACAACCATGCATATGCACTACAATACAAGAAGGTAGAACTAGGTTGCTTGTCAAGTTTAATCCACGGTTAGGCTTCTTCACTCCTCCAAAGGAGGGTTATTGTAACCATGTTAGACAAGTCCTAGATGCATTGCGGAAAATTTAAACATGACATATAATACAATGCAATGCAAGGGACAACACAAGCTCATTTTTTAAAGTTACTAGAGTCAAGCACATTAAGTTCACTTCTCAACCTACAAAAGGTAGCCTCATTTAAGGGTTTAGTGAAGATATCCGCTAATTGATTTTCACTTCTTATACCTTCTAGTGATATATCATTTTTAGCAACATGATCTCTTAGAAAGTGGTGGTGGATATCAATGTGCTTGGTGCGAGAGTGTTGTACCGGATTATTAGCAATTTTAACGGCACTTTCATTGTCACATAAAAGTGGCACCTTTTCAAGAACAACTCCATAGTCTAAGAGGGTTTGTTTCATGTATAAGATTTGTGCACAACAAGCCCCCGCGGCAATGTATTCCGCCTCGGCGGTGGACAAAGCCACACTATTTTGCTTCTTAGATGACCAAGATACTAAAGACCTCCCAAGCAAATGGCACCCTCCGGATGTGGTTTTTCTATCAATTTTGCAACCGGCATAATCCGAATCGGAATAACCAACTAGTTGGAATCTAGCTCCTTTGGGATACCAAAGACCAATGCTTGGGGTGTGCTTAAGATATCTTAAAATTCTTTTTACGGCACTTAAGTGAGGTTCTTTAGGGCACGCTTGAAGGCGAGCACACATGCACACACTAAACATGATATCGGGCCTAGATGCGGTAAGGTACAACAAACTACCAATCATAGAACGGTAGAGAGTTTGGTCAACCGATTTACCTCCCTCATCTAGGTCGAGATGTCCTAATGATGGCATTGGGGTCTTGATTGGCTTGCATTCTTCCATCTTGAATCTTTTGCGAAGATCCTTGGTATACTTTTCTTGAGAGATGAAAATCCCTTCTCTCATTTGCTTGACTTGAAAACCAAGGAAGAATGTGAGCTCACCAATCATAGACATCTCGAACTCCTTTGACATCAATTCACCGAATTCCTTGCAATACTCTTCATTTGTTGATCCGAAGATGATATCATCAACATAAACTTGACAAATGAAGATCTCCCCATTAAGCTTCTTGGTGAATAATGTGGTGTCGACCTTCCCAATGGTGAAGCCCTTCTCAATGAGGAAGTCCCGGAGACGCTCATACCACGCTCTAGGGGCTTGCTTGAGCCCATATAGCGCCTTGGACAACCTATAAACATGATTAGGATATCTAGGGTCTTCAAACCCGGGAGGTTGATTAACATAGACTAGTTCATTTATGAAGCCATTTAAGAATGCACTTTTCACATCCATTTGATATAGTTTCATATCATGATGTGATGCATATGCAAGAAGGATACGAATGGCTTCAAGTCTTGCAACAGGTGCAAAGGTTTCTCCAAAATCAAGACCTTCAACTTGAGAGAACCCCTTTGCAACTAGTCTTGCCTTGTTCCTCACTACTATGCCTTGGTCATCTTGCTTGTTGCGGAATACCCACTTGGTTCCAATGACTCTTGCACCTTTTGGATGCTCTTCAAGTGTCCACACTTGATTGCGGGTGAAGTTGTTCAATTCTTCATGCATAGCATTCACCCAATCCGGATCTTGAAGAGCTTCTTCTACATTCTTAGGTTCAACACAAGAGACAAAAGAGTGATGTTCAACAAAAGAAGCAAGCTTTTGAGATCGAGTCATTACTCCCTTAGTAGGACTCCCTATGATGAGATCTTGTGGACGTGCTTGAAGTAGAGGTGAGTTTCTTCTATCAACCACTTGAGGAGGAGGATGGGGAGCATCAACATCTTGAGCTTGTGCCTCGGCTTGTTCATGAGAGACATGAGTGTCTTCATTTTCAACTCTCTCATTCTTGTCATCATCTTGAGGCACATGTGATGAAGATGGTGGATCGACAATTTGTACATCGTCTTCATCATCTTTTGGCTTGATGTCTCCCACCGGCATGTTCTTCATTGCCTCCCTCAAGGGTTCATCACCTACATCATCACAATTCTCAATTGCTCCTTGGGAGCCGTTAGATTCATCAAATTCCACATCATATGTTTCTTCAACCAAACCGGTGGCATGGTTAAATACTCTATATGCTTTGGACTTTGATGAGTAACCAACAAGAAAACCAATATCACAACGTCTTTGAAACTTCCCTAGGTGTTGACGCTTCTTGTAGATGTAGCATTTGCAACCAAACACCCGGAAGAATGAGACGTCCGGCTTCTTCCCATTTAGCAACTCATAGGGGGTCTTACCAAGAAACTTTTGTAGGAAGAGGCGATTTGAAGCATAGCATGCAGTGTTGATTGCCTTGGCCCACAACTTTTCTAAAGTGTTGTACTCATCTAACATTGTTCTTGCAAGGGTGATCAAAGTCCGGTTCTTTCTCTCAACTACACCATTTTGTTGAGGAGTGTAGGTTGAAAAAACTTCATGCTTGATTCCAATCTCATCACAATAAGCTTCAATGTTTGTGTTGTCAAACTCTTTCCCATTGTCACTTCTAATCTTCTTTATCTTGACTTCAAATTCATTTTGAGCTCTCTTTGCAAACTTCTTGAAGCAATTGGCCACTTTGGATTTGTCATGAAGGAAGAAAGTCCAAGTGTACCTTGAGTAGTCATCCACTATCACAAGACAATAGAGATTTCCACCCAAGCTCTTGTAAGTTGTAGGACCAAACAAATCCATGTGTAGAAGTTCTAGCACTCTTGAAGTTGACATGTAAGCCTTGGTTGGATGAGTGTTTGCTACTTGTTTGCCGGCTTGACATGCACTACAAGGTTTGTCCTTTTCAAACTTTACATCCTTCAATCCTCTCACTAATTCTTTCTTCAATAACTTGTTGAGAGTGTTCATTCCAACATGAGCAAGCCTCCTATGCCAAAGCCATCCAAGTGAGGTCTTGGTGAACAAGCATGTCATCAAGTTTGCATCTTCGGAGGTGAAGTCAACAAGATAAAGATTATTGTATCTAAAACCTTTGAATATTACTTGCTTGTCATCTATCTTTGAAACTACCACTTCATTAGGTGTGAACAAGCATTGGAAGCCAAGGTCACAAAGTTGCCCAACGGATAATAAGTTGAAACTCAATGAAGCAACATAGAGCACATTTGAGAGTGAGTGATCATTTGATATTGCAATCTTGCCTATACCCTTGACTTTGCTCTTTGAATTATCCTCAAATGTGATTTTCTCTTGACATACCCCATTCTCTTCAATTGAGGTGAACATACGAGGATCACCGGTCATATGTTGAGTGCAACCACTATCAATAACCCAATGAGATCCACCGGTCTTGTAGTTCACCTACACACAAGAGATCAAGCTTTTTGTTTAGGAACCCAAACTTGAGAGGGACCCTTGACTTTTTTAACTAGTGACTTGGCAACCCATATTTTCTTAGGCCTATTCTTGTTTGGGGGACCCAAGAACATAACTTTCATCTTTCCACTTGAATCTTTTCTTAGCATGTAATGAGCATTGAAGGCAAAAGGTCTAGCATGCTTGGGCAAGGGTTGTGGTGGTGGAGTATTACACTCATGAGCAAAATGGCCTTCTAGTCCACACTCAACACATCTCTTTGGCTTGGGCTTTGACTTGCTTTGTTGTTGTTGAGCTTTAGCCTTCTTCTCTTGATTTGCCAAATAACCAATGCCACTTCTATCCATCTTCATTACGGTGTTCATGAGTAGCTCACTTTGCAAATATTGGCCTCTTGTGAACTTGCTTAGGCCGGTCTTGAGATGCTCTTTCTCTTGCTTGAGCTTCTTGTTTTCTTCAATAAGTGACTCATTTGATGTTTGCTTCTCAAGAGCCATCAACCCTTTTAGCTTCTTGTTCTCATTTGCAAGCTTCTCATTTTCACTCTTGATCTTGGCATAATCATCATAGTTGTTGGACTCAACCACACTCTTGCCTTTGCTACTAGAGCCTTGCTCAATGCTTTCAATGATCAAGTCATCACATGATGTAGCTATATCAAACTTAACAACTTTGTTAGTAGCATCATGTGTCTTAAGAGAAAGCTCATTAGCTACCACAAGACTATCATAGTCAATTTTCAATGTAGTATATTTGTCTTTTAGAGAGTTGTGCCTAGTGATGAGCTCATCATGCTTCTTCTCAAGTTTATCATGTTGATCTCTAAGCTCTTTGTTAGAAGTTTTGAGCTCCTTGAGAGTAGAAGACATAATTTTATTTTGATCTTTGAGCTCATTGCTAGCCTTTTGTGCACTTTTAAGCTTAGATGAGAGTGATTCATTTTCATTTTGAAGCTCATCATTTTCATTTCTAGTTCTTCTTATGACTTTAGAGTATTTGTTCAATAATTTTACAAGTTCATCATAAGAAGGTGCGTCATATTCATCATCACTATCACTATCATCATCACTATCATGGTTTTGTACCTTTCGTTCACCTTTGGCCTTAAGGCATAGGTGAGTAGCGGATGATGATGGTGAAGGTGGTGATGAAGATGTCGGTGAAGATGATGGCCCCATCATAAATGCGGCAACCTTCTCTTTCTCATCATCGCTCTCATCACCGGAGGACTCACATGACGATTCAATGTCGGTGAGCCAATCACCAACAATATATGCTTTTCCTCCCTTCTTCTTCTTGTGGAACTCTTTCTTCTTGGAAGATGATGAGCCTTCTTCCAGTGTGATGTGCATGTACATTTCATGTGCATTGATCTTCCCCAATACTTGTGTTGGTGTTGCGGTGGAGAGATCACTTTGATGAAGCACGGTGACAATGTGACCATACTTCTCAACGGGAAGAACACTCAAGATCCTCCTTGCAACATCCGATTGGCTCATTTGGGTGAGCCCAAGAGCATTGAGGTCCTCTACAAGAACATTCAATCGAGTGTACATGTCATTAGCACTTTCTTTAGGAAGCATCTCAAAAGAATTGATTTTCTTTAGAGCAATATGATAGCGTTCCTCATGCTCACTCTTAGTTCTCTCATGGAGAGCACAAAGGTTTTCCCACAATTCATGAGCGTTCTTTGCATTACGCACACGATTGAAGATATCCTTGCCTAAGCCCCGGTAGAGTGCATTTTTGGCCTTTGCATTCCACCGGTCGTACTTCTCCTCGTCACCACTTGGGTTGGCAGGATCCTTGATAGCGGGAAGCCCTTCGGTTGCGGCTCTAAGGCACCCAACATCTATGGCTTCGAGGTACGCTTCCATTCATATTTTCTAATATGGAAAATCATCCCCCTCAAAGGTGGGAGGTGGTCCTTCCCCGTTAGACATCTTGCTCTAGGCGGTAAAGCCTAAATTAGGAGCAACTCAGCTCCGATACCAATTAAAAGGATCAAGATGCCCAAGAGGGGGTGAATTGGGCTTTTCTAAAAATTAATTGCAAGAATTAAATCCTACAAGCCGGAATTCACCCCTAGCGCCTACTTATGTTCCTAGAGATTCTACCGGTAAAAGTTTTGCACCCTAAGTTCTAATCTTAGTCTAGCATGACAATTCTAGAAAAGTAAACCAAGCAATGAAAGTAATACAAGAATGTAAATGCTTGAAAGTAAGGGGCAAGGAACAAGGCGATGTTTTCCTGAGGTATCGGAGAGTCGCCACTCCCCACTAGTCCTCGTTGGAGCACCCGCGCAAGGGTGTAGCTCCCCCTTGATCCGCGCAAGGATCAAGTGCTCTCTATGGGCTGATTCTTCAACACTCCGTCGTGGTGAATCACCCAAAACCACTCACAAGATGAGTTGGGTCATCCACAAGCTCCGCCGGATGATTACCAAACTCCCAATCACCACCAAGCCGTCTAGATGATGGCGATCACCAAGAGTAACAAGCTAGAACTCTCACTTGACCACAACGAGCCTAATGAGAAGATGGATGCACACTTGCTACTCCCTAGACACTAGTGAGAGACTCTCAAGCTTTGATTCTCAAAACACTACCCTCACTAGAGCTCTTGCACTTCCTTACACTTTAAAGATGTTTCTCAGCTGAACAAATGAGCAAGAGTCCTCTAAAAAAGGTGGAGGGGATGTATTTATACACCCCACAGTTAAATCCAACCGTTACCTGCCAACTCAGCAAAATACGAGGTGACCGGACGCGCCAGTCGAAGTGACCGGACGCGCCGGTCGATCGTAACGGTCGAAAACCTGAAATACTGGCTGAGTGACCGGACGCACCGGTCAAGGGTGACCAGACGCGTCCGGTCGTGCAGGGAGCTTACTGTACTCTGACCTGACGCGCGACCGCGTCCGATCAGTGATGACCGGACGCGTCCGGTCGTCAGAGTACCTTACTGGAACGTGACCGGACGCGCCGATCACACCCCAGTCACGTCCGATTAGGTGATTTCCCTTAAGTGAAATATGTCAGCCTGAACACCGCGTCCGGTCCTTGCAAGGACCGCGTCCGGTCAACAGCGCTGAAACACAGTAGCGGTTTAGAACTGACCAGACACGTCCGGTCAAGCCAGACACCGCGTCCGGTCAAGGGAAAACGTCTCGAAACACTCCGAAACGCGACGCAACTTGAACCAAGTTGCTTCCAACTGAACTTTGAGCTATTCTAGAGCTACCTAGTGCTAAGTTTGACAAGTGTGCACCACACCTAAACATAAGACTCACCTAGGTCAAGCTACTCGCTCATGCCCCCCTTTATAGTACGGCCAAAAAAGAAAACGAAGATCCTAACGACTATTCCGAATGTAACTCACCACCTTGACATCCGGAACTAACCGTCCTTAATCTTGACGTCACTCCTTTGAAAACCGAAACGATTTCCATCAAGGGGCATGAATACCATAGTGCCCAAAGTAGTTATCCACCCCATGACCTAACTTACCAAAGTTTCTGCAAAACACACGTTAGTCATGGTAATAAAGCGTTGTCATCAATTACCGAAACCAACTCTCGAGGCCTAGATGCTTTCACTCCTCATCAGACATTTCTACTCGCCAAAACTCACCATCAGCAACATACTTAGAAACCTTAACAACTAATCTAAAAGCGTTGCCAGGATCAATCCTGACACAATAGGGAACACAAACACAAATCAAACTGTTAGATGGTATCCTACTACACGACATCCCCTAATCCAGAATCAAATTGAGGAGGAAGTGCATTGAAGTTTAACTTACCAAATAGGGCAACCACTCGAACCCATTGCGTCTCCAATCTACAACGAAGCGGCCTACGAAGCAAGCAAGGCGGACAATGTCACCATCAGAGCTATGAACCCTAACCCTAACCAACATTCCCATCAAAACCAGTGCAATAAATCGAGCGGGATGGCCACAATGGTGGTCCACACATACCTTCACCCCGCCTAGACCATGGCGGCAAGCTGGGAGAGGAAGGAGAGAGAGGAAGGCGGCGGCGGCAGCGTCGGAGGGCTACGACGAGAGCGGGGAGGCGAAGACGAGGTGAATGGGCCAGGGGAGGGAGTGAGTGCGGCCCGGCTAGATTAGCAGGCAGAGGACAGGGGCACCAGCAGTCATTTGCCACCCCCATGCTGACTCGGATCCAACCTGGGCTGACGCGCCACGAACGCAAATGTGGTAATTCTGTATCACTTCGGTTCGCTGCGTGCCAAAATCGTATTGCCAGCCGTTGAAGTGCTATCTCATGAGGTGTCAATTCTTGTGAGGATAAAAAGTTAAATCTCCCCCGTCCTTGTGGCCCAGACCGTGAGGAGAGATGAAGTTTTTGTCTAAGCCGATGGATTCTCTTCGAACGGTGGATATGAGGCCGAAAGGTACGCGGTGCCTCGCTAGAGGAAAGGCACCGAATCTTGAGTCCCCAAGGCAACCAGTCACGGTCCACATTCGGCAATTCCCCAACCTCGCCCGCCGCCGCGCTCTCATATGCAGATCCTCTCGCACTCGATCCTCGGTCCGCTCCAACGCCCTAACCTCGCCGCATCAACTGCACCGATGCACCGCGTCTTCTCTACTTCGAGACCTCTCCTCTCCTCTATGGCATCAGCTCCGTCTCGCTGGTGGCGGCTCCCACTCATGGCGGCTCCTGATCCACCCGTCCGTCGTGTTTTCCGGTTTGTTTTCTTGTTCTGATGCTAAAGTTCGCGCCTTTAGTTGGTTCCTATAGGTTTCGATCTGGATTGTATCCAGCTTTGGGTTTTTGTATACTTACCGTTCTTATGTTGATCTTTAAAGCAAATGGGAGAAAATCTTCTAATTGTTTCGACGTACTCCCGAAACAGAGAGAGAAAGTCCGAAAATAGAAATCAATTTCGGCTTACATAATATTCCATTACAATTTTAGTCTTTTTGTTTAGAATTTTAGGGCAGCGCCCCAGTCTTAGCATTATTAGCAAAGACAAATCATCGATACAGCATTCAGGCGTTAAAACACCTTTACCATGAAAGCATACAGCAGGCTTGTAAAACAGCACGAAAAAACTGTAAAACAGCTCTCAAAACTACTGCCTAAGACAGCATCTTCAGGTCCACCAAACTGAACCAATGAGCAGAAATGTCTCTCGAGGCATTTGCCAGGTTGTTAGTCAGGTGCACTTTAGCTTCCTTTGGTACCTCCAAAGTCTTCCAGTTTTGTGCTTCTTGAAACATGAATTTCTTCCAAGGCTCATTCACCATTTTTAGCCAGCCATTCCTATTGGTCTTGTTGCTACACCTTTCAACTCCTCCAGTTTTGTCATGAACTCTTGTTTCATCTGCTGTGGACACGGGATACTCCAGTTTTGAAGCATTGTTGCAATTTTCAAAAGTAGGAGTCTCATATCCTTACATATTGTTCCCTGAAAACACATAGCATTTCTTAGCTTCCAAAGCCCCCACTGCTGCACTAAAAACATTACAAACTAAGAATTTCTTATTGCTAAGCCAAAGTTGTCCTATAGACAAAAAATTGGAGCCCAGCTCCCTATCAAAAATATCTGAAAGGTGCCTCCACATCTGTTTGGCAACCACACAATCAAAAAAATAAATGGTGAACAGAAGAGCCATCAGCTATCTTCTTCCTAATGCTTAAACTGTCTTTAGTCAGCGTTTTGTTCTTAGAAAGAAGCCACAGAAAGAAATGAACTCTAAGAGGTACTTTTAAACTCTAAATAGCAGGTACATGAACAGGGGTAATACCCCTGAAGTTATTAATTACTCTATAAAGGGACTGTGAAGAGTAGACACCACTAGAGTTGAACTGCCAAATTAGCTCATCCTCCTCTTCACTGAAGGTATTTGCAGAAGCAATCTGAACTACTTCAAACTGATTCATCAGCGTTTCATCACACCTCTCCTAAAAGAACATTTCAGATTGGTCCCATCCCATAACTCAAACACAATTTTGGACTCCTCTTGGACTAAGCTACACAAGCCCCAAAATTGGGTGGCTAAACTAGAGGACCCTAGCCAATTATCTTCCCAAAACTTAACTTTCCTCCCATTTCCAATTTTCTATCTATACCCCATTTTAGCTGTTGAAGCAGCCCGCATCACACCATTGAAGAACTGTGAATCTCCAACAGTGGAGCTACAGAAGATATTTGGCTTATCAGTATCATATTTAAAATCAATAAGTTGTTTCCACATTTTGTGACTAACAATGTTGTATCTTTTAATCCAAGAAGCTAATAGAGACATATTTAAGTCTCTAAGGTTGGGTATACTCAAGCCACCATAATCTTTCAGCATAGAAATACTGTCCCACTTTACTAAGTGAAACTTATGATTACCCAAATTGTCATCCCAAAGACAATTGGCAAGATGGGAGTGGATAATGCCATCTTATTTGTGTCGGATGCTGATATTGGATGTTCTTTGGTGATAGATTTCTCCAAAGATCTCGGAGCATGGCCAGCGGCAGTGGAGTAAGAGGCGAGGAAGAATTGGGCAAACCAGACAGCAGACCACTCATACCTTCTGTCAAGGACATTATGATTTACCTGGGCAAGCACTCCCAGCGCATGATTAGTGTTAAGAATAGTGACACAGTCAAGGAGTTCATTGCGCGTTATGGCTTTGGCCATCCTGCCAATGTTGAAGCAGATGGGAGGAAGACAAGCGTGAATGTCATTTATGGTGATGAAGAAGCTCCTAAGACAAGTTTGGAGGTCACAGATGGCAAACGAGAAACACCTGGGAAATGTGGGGATGTTCTGATGGACACCGATAGAAGGGCAACCAAGGGTCGGAATGGCAAAATCATGGTCAGTGACGATGAACAAAACGTGAGCGGGGCAGAAGAGATCCCTTGTTACTCTGTTGACAGGGTAGTCCCTCTTAATATACTTCCATATAGCAGCCACCGTGATGGTTCTGTTTACAGCGACACAGATGAATGGAAAAAAGAATATCATATTGTGGACCGCAACGAGAGTAAGTGATCAATATCTCATTTCCTATTTTTATTTGTTTTTATGACATTTTTCAAGCTATAGGGTCAACTGATTTATCTTCTTTCAAATCTTGAGGTTATAGGTGGCATCATCCAGAATATCTCCATAATATTTCATTAATTTTAGCATGTTTTTGTGCACTAAATGTTCGACAGCTTTACACTCCCTTGTCCCTTCCCTACCTATGCAAATATTACAGGAAAATAGGAAAAATATTTTGTAACATAGGGTATGATGTCATTAACTCATTATGTATCATGGGAAAACTTGAAAAGAGGACTTCTGGAAAGAGAAGCAAAAGAATATAAAGTTCAGTGAGAGGTGAAATGACCTGTTTTAGTTTGTGGGCAGTGTGGAAGTTTTCTTCCTGAACTGATTAGATATTACTCTCTTTTCCTTTGGTTTTGCTTAGAACAACTTTTTCGTGGGAGAAGAAGTTTAGTGCAAACTTTCCAATTATATGAAAAGGAAATTTTCCAACCAACATGTTCCCTTTCTCTGTACGGCAAGTATTCGTCTACTGTATTAATTTCCAATTACAAAATTAACTTTTTTTTTTGGTGAAGCTTGGTTGGAGGCAATGATGTTATCAGATCCCACGGATTGCATCATCTACGATGGAACTTGCGTCCTCCATCGACCTCATCAAATGTTGCAAATTTTCTCATTAAAGTTGGCTAAAATTCCTGTGGATGCTGGCTCCGTAGAGTTGTATGGATACATAGCAGCGCGGGATAATCTGGACCCATTGCTGAACTATGTCGTCAATATTGGTAGGGATGATCCCATCCTCGTGGAGCAGGTGCGCATCATTAGTTATCTGCAATTGTTTCAAGGAATAGGTCTAGCTAACAGGCCCATTATGGAGGTTTTGTCTACTTAACCCCCTTAACTACAGAACCAGGTATTTGAACCCTTTAAAGTATTCAATACTGTATAAATCGCCTCCTAGGTCAGTTTTGGAGACAGCTTTGGGCCAATAACCATTTTGGATGCCATTTGGGTAAAACCACCTCCAAAATCCTCCCCAAGGTATTATTTATACAGTGTGGAATACTTCTGGGTCCAATGCCCAATTTTACACGAGAGGGGTTTAAGTAGACAAACCTCAGTAATCAAGAGAGTTGGGTAGACTTGTTCTTTATTTCAAACTACTTATTCATTTCTACATATAAGTAGAAATTTATCGCATACATACAACAGATGATATCCCTTAACGATTATTTGATGGGATTGCGTGCTTGATTAACCTGTGCTCTTGAAATATTTAGTACATGTCAGCTCACTTTGCACTCTTGATTTCCTATATTACTTGAAATAGGATTAGTTTATGGTTTGCTGTGCCATAGTGGACATTCATTACGTTATGGCTCCCATGCAATTAGCATACCAAAAGTAGCGAGTATAATACTTTAGATTGTATAAGCCACTAGTCTTAAATTGTGGAATGATGATATAATATTTATCATGAACACAGATCTAAATTATGAAAAAAATGTACCACATAGTCCAAACAATCAAATTTTTTATCCTTTTATTTTACACAGGCTTATGCAATTAAATATATGGGATTTGAAACAAAATCAAATAAATAGTGAGAAACCAATTTTCCCTCACTAACAGTGTTATGCACCTTGTAACCATTCAATTTGATATGTGACAATGATCTGGGTCATCAATTGTTAAATGTCCCTTTAATTAAATAGCTATACAAGTTGCCTCCAGAAAAATGTATTCTGACAAGAAAGTATAACCTTTACTTATTTCTTTCTTCTATATTAGAGGATACTAATAAATAACAATAATTTTGTAGGGTTCTCTCATCAACATGGCCCCTAAGCGAGGGATCAAATTGAGTGGCACTACTCTAATTGAATACGATATGAAGATCAAGACAGGAGAACATGAAAAGGATGATCTACAGCTGATTGATGGTATATCAGTCATAGACAGCATGAGTACAGCGAATTGTAATGTATTCACATGTCGCATCATTGGTGATTGTGGTGCAATTGACATTAGCGCATCATGTGTCGACACTGCAGTTGAGTCGACCATAGATGTTGTCATATCAGAAGTACAAGGCGGTTTTTCTCTGTCTCTCGGCTGTTTTACCAGCGAGATAGATGAAGAGATCCAGCTCTTTGATGGCACCATTGTTGAGGCCCGTGGCTTGGGGAGGTCTGTGGTAGCGGTAGCTTTGGGTGATCCAATGGATTTGAAGTTCAAGGTAGGTTCAGAGCCTTTAGGTTTTTCAGAATATTTCTGTTCCTTCAAGTCTCACAACCATGGGAGTGTCAGCGAACTGATAAAGACTGATTTTGCATCAATCTCCGTGAAGGTGACTTGGTCTGTTTTACCTTGCCGTTTTACATCTCTGCAACCTTTGTTAAAAAGCTATGGGCGTGACAAACTGTAAGAGACGCTAAGTAAGCAGACTAAGGGCCTCTTTGGCACGGCTCCGTCCGGCTCCCCTCGTCGGCACTGTAGCGACACTGTGTCACTGTTAGCAAGGAGCTGTTTCGGATTTTAAGGTATAAAATGAACTGAGAAGAGGAGCCAGAGAAGCCTTATTTCGCAGCTCCTCCGGCTCTGTGCTACAGTAAATGAACAGTGCCAGAGCCGGAGATCCTGCGAGCCCTGCCAAACCAGCTCTAAGAGTCGTATCAGCAGTACTGGAAAACGCTAGCCCAAGTTCAGGCGTGCCAATTGTTTTTTTTTTTTAAAAAAAAGGAGCTCAGGTGTGCCCAATTAGTGTAATAATAATAAGTGTTTGTACTGTGTACCTACACATTCGGTTCAGCGGTGATGCATGCTCAACCAGTTCCATGTTGACAGAACGGATGGTAATGTGGGGGACTCATACCCAATTATCAATTTCATTCCGGAGGCTATTCCGGTTTTCTCTTTGGAATGCAATGTTTTGGTACCGGACGATACTGGTGTACCGTTCCGAATATATATAAATAAAATATATTTATATAATTATTATTCATAATATTTAATAATCATATTAGAATATTAATTTCACTAAAACTAGACAACTTACTAGTTTATTTTACTTAAGTTTACAAAGGAACATACCATAAATTCCAATTTTTACTTGTCAGCGTCCTCACTGCAGCGCTGAATGATGCTAAAGAATAATTTACTTTCCATCACGTCACCATCTTGTCTGGCGGGCAGGGTTAAAATACCATGTCTGTAACTTTTGCACCCAGAACAGCTGGAGCACACGCCAATCACACTCTCACGTACTCCTACCTAGAACTGACATAAAAAGGACAATTAACACATGTATCGAGATACACGAGACATCAAATTCTGGACGGAACGACCGGAACCTCACGGAACTCCCAGTATCAGCCGGTACACAGGCCGGTACGGGATTGAAGTCTGTGTGTTCCGGTCAGCAGGGTGGAACAGGATATACCGTCCATTCCGGCCGCTACCGGAATGAAATTAATAACTATGCCCGTACCTTTATTCTATTCCGGTGCAGTGCAGCCCACCATATTGTATCTTCTGTGTTCTGTGTGGACAAGCTTCAAGAGAGATGGCCGTTGGCCCCATCTTGAATTCATCCACTCTTATCAGCAAATTAATGATCGCGCTTGAAACTGCAAGGTGATACTGTATCAAACATGTATAAAGGAATGGCATTATTGTTTTTTAACGTAGAACATTATTGTGGTATCTTAGACTACCCGCAGTGGGTACTCTAAAACGATACTCTAAAGCTTTATAGTATGAATATAGAGTAAAAACTGCTGCACTGGGTACTCTAAAACGATATTATATTCTTTCTCTCACTCTATATTTAGAGTAGTACAGTGTTTACTCTATACTCTATAGTGGCGGGCCCCATTAGCTAAATAAAGGGAAAAATGTTATAACTTATAACTCACAAACCAAAAATCCAAATTAAATTTCGATTGCACCATTAAATTCGTCTCAATAAATCCTTCAAAACTAGATCACACATGGATATATTTAGATAAAGTGACAAGTGGGTCCCACAGTGGATAGAGTGGATAGATGATGATATAGAGGATGGATGGGTGCGGAAGAATTAAGTATAGAGGAGAGAATCTTGCTGACTAGGACGTACAGAGGATGAATATAAACGTCCATGAGTGCGGGTAGTCTTAATACCATGGACTACCGTCTTTCCTGTCATTGAAATGACAACCAGATGGATGCTACAGTGACACAGGTGTCACTGCAAACTCGTTTCTGCCGGGCCTGGCTAGGGGCTACTTTGAGCAGCGTGCGGGGCGGGCTGTGGTGGGAGTCCAGGCAATCAGGCCTAGTTGCACTTGCAGGGCTTGCCGACGATTTGGTCTAGGCAAACAAACGCCCCCAGAGGTCACGTGTCTTTATATATACTAGTCCATCCACCTGTGTTCTCACACGTGATAGAATTTTAAGACATACAATGTTTAATAATAATACATCTAACTAATGAAAATATATTTATATTAGATATTATGATTTTCTTTTTGTTTATTTTCTACAAAATAAACATAATAGAAACTTCATAGTCTATATCCAATTACCATAAACTTAATAATTACTTTTTGCAAGAGACTGATTTATATGTTTTTCAACCATATATTTGTATTTTACTTTGCGTGGCACCTATGTATAGTTTAGCTATTGAATTAGTTTGAAATCTTGTCATTAACTTTGGTGGGCCTTGCTACATCACATATGTTATGAAATCATGAATCTAAATTTGATTTTTTTCAAATTTTTATATGTACTTTATATCATGTTTCTTAATGCTTATGTGGGTAGTTTTAATGTAATCACGTGTTACTTTATGTTGTTTTACGCAATAGCAAAGGTGGTAGTTATTTAGAAAATAGAATAGATCGAATAGCTATTATTATTAACGGCTATTAGATTACACCAGATTGATGGTCAAATGTTTCGGATTTTTGTGAGAACTTGTAGGATCTATCTTTCATTTTCCTTTTGTGCCTCGTGAGATTAACGTGGAGGCTCCATTAGGGACCTCTAGCTAAAATTTCTAGTATTTATCTTTTTTTAGTGTGATATGCATTTAGTTGAAATCTAATATTAAGATATAAACTCTACTTGAATCTTTTTCTTTGATTTCATGAATCAATTTTAGCTTTTGACTTTGAATTGAGTTGTGCAATTTTTCCACGTTGAAGTAGAAACTCTAGTGTTTTTCATCTTTTATTCAAAATTTATTTTTATTAAAAAAAAGTTTAGGTCCTAGTAGTATTGTTTTGCACATGTTAATTAAGTTGAAACTCAAAATGCACTCTGGCACTGAACTTGTTGAATTTGTTATATCACATAATTATATGTGTATATTGTTTTATGTATCATATAGTGTGTAAAATAGAATTGTTAATATTGATATGACATAATATTTCAAATAAAATATATAAACTTATTTAAAATAACAACTTATGAAATTGATTATCATGTAGTATCAATACAATTCGAAGTGCATTGTGAGTTATTGCTCTATGGTTTGTTAATTAAATATTTTTTCATGCTTCCTAAGCTACTAAAAATAATGTTTTTTTCTAAATTATATATGTTTACTTGGTATACATGGTGAAACATAGCATTATGGTTATTTAATTTCACTGTTTGTAATAGCATATATTAGTATTTACATGTAGATTTGAGAGATATTGTACATTTTTTATAATGGCTGAGGTAGATACAAATATAGAGGTAATCCTTTATATTATCTTTTATAATAGCATAGTATATGGTTAGGTTGAATGCAAATTTAGGGGTTATTTTGCATTATCTTTCATGATTACAACAAAGGGTAATATATAAAATCACTATGGTGTATTTTAAATATCTTTCATAATGATAAAAGCGAGTAATTTAGATACAAAGTTAGAGGGTATTTTTAAATTATCTTTCATAATAGCAAAGGTGGGTAATTTAGATTCAATGTGAGGGGAGTATTTTGAATTATTTCATAATGTCAAAGTGGGTAATTTAGATGCAAATGTAGAATGTTATTTTGAATTATTTTTTATAATGATAGTTGTGGGTAATTTATATAAAAATTTATCGTGTTATTTTGAATTATCTCTCGTAGTGGCAGATGTGGGTAATTTAGATGCAAAATTAGAAGGTTATTTTATGTATTTTTCATAATGGCATATGTGGGTAATTTTTTATAAATAACAATAGATCTAATTGCTATTATCGGCAATGATGATTAGAGCCTACCAAATGAAATGCCAAATATTTCTGATTATTGTGAGAATTTCTAGAATTTTATCTTTTCTCTTAGAGCGTCTAGTGAGAATTAATATGGTGCCTTAGTTGAGGGCCTCTAATTAGTAATAGTAAGATACTAGTAGATACCCCGCACGTTGCTGCGGGATTTTCGGTGACACACATGGAATTATGTCTTTTCTTTTGGTATAACCAATAGTGAAAACATGGTTGAGACTCGAAAAAAAAGTGAAAACATGATGATATGGTAAAACTTTTGTTTTGTAGAATCCTCTAGCCCCATAACTAGCCCTGGGCATAATTAACCGAAGACCGAAGACCGAACCGAAGTAACCAAGACCGAACTTTTCGGTCACTAGTTCGGTCCTGCTTCCAACTAACCGAACTTTGTACGGTTAGTTTGGTCATAGGTCTCGGGTAACCGAACTGACCGAATTAACCGAACATTTGAATTTTGTTGATATAATGTGTACTTTAGACTATTATTAGTGATATAATATTTATTCTAATGGGTTTATATCAACCATCACTCTTATCACTTTATTTAATCTATATGTTATTGTTATTTTTGCCATGAAATAGAAAAAAATTTGCTAAATTTTGCTACAAATTATACTACTTAGTAGATGTTTGGTGAAGTTCGGTTAGTTCGGTCATGACCGAGACTGAACCGAACTAATCGAGACCGAACTTGCTCAGTCTTGAGTTTTAAAACTAACCGATCGGTCTCTGTTTTTAGATGACCGAACTTTTGAAATAACCGAAGACCGAGACCAATCGGTTCGGTCAGACCGAACGCCCAGGGCAACCCATAACTGTATTTATATATGTGGATCTCTCTAGAAAACTGGTTGAAGAAATAGCATCGATCTACTAAGCTTGTTTACGCAGTACACTTTGTAAGATATGAGAAGTTAAATATGAGAAAAAAAATGAAGAGTGGTGGCACAGATAAATAAAGGGGTGCTATCTGGTAGGACATTTGTGGCACAATGAATTTGAACATGAGTAAGCTGTGCAACCAAAACATATTAACAGAGATATCAAATCAATTTATAATGAGTTTAAGAACTCCAAATAACCATGGATGGGTTAGATTGGTAAATATTGTATCATGCGGACGAACATATGGAAAGAAAAAAGGGCATGACTGACACTTGTAGATGATTGTCCCGTCCATACCGATTCAATCTGAGAAGAGGGAGGGCTCAAGGTAGACCAGCGGGATGACCATGTACGAAGGTCGTGGGAGCCGAGATAGTCATGGTTCTAATATAGGAGACCGTAAAATATAAAGAGACAGAGAGAAGGGCACAATTAATTTCTCTTGATTTTGCATTATTGGCGGCAGTTTTAGCCTTATATGGAAGGAGAAGCCGGAGCTGTTTCATGTACTGCTTTGTAACATAGGAATTTCACAGCAACTTCATAGGAATTTGACAGGATTCAATTCATTTTTCGCAGGGAAAATGCATGAATGGGGAAAAAATCCCGCGTTCCAAAGGAAGCCTCACGCTGGGTTCAGTAGGACTGGAAGAAAAATAGTGCGCCATTAACTTAAAGAGAAACAACAGTATTAAAGGACTCTTAACTGCATATGGGCAGGAACACTTGGTTGCAACTTGCTTTTGGGTTCTTCCCTGGTGTTGCAACTTGCAAGAGGTGCAAAGAAACAACTGAGGATAAGGAACGGCCAAGATCAAGATGGTTGTTTAAAATCAAACGGTTGGGGTAATAGTGATGACGTGGCACGCTGTGGTATGAGATAGACTTGGTTGTGGAGTTTTGCTTTATCGATTGATTTAGCACTGGCAACCAACACAAGTCGATGTACATCTAGACTCCACTTCGTAACACATCTTGGCATTTGGCATTCCGCACGTGACAATCGGCGCTGCACAGCCAAAACGACTTGGTGTGCACGCGCCCTCCTTTAAAAGGCCTTAAGGAAGCAGAGTCGTCCTCCTCCTCGTCGGTGTCATCAGCCTTGTGGTAGTGCTTCTGCGGTCGTCCCCTCCTCTTGTAGGCTGGCATCACGGCCTCCTCTTCTTCACCGCCGCTGCCGGCATCGGCGTCATCTTTGTTCTTGGTAGCTTGGGACGACGGCGGCCGTTTAGCCTTTCCTCCTCTTAGCCTACCCATTCTTCCCGGAATGGAGAAACTCTCGGGACTGCTTTGGACCTGCAGGATGGATAAGAACACATGATTCTAAGAACATCTGAAATATGTGATCAGTGCTATTGTAGCCCCGAAGGAAGACCATGGCACGCGGGAGGTACGATTCGTTAATAGGAACACGAAAAGGTTATAAGAGGGGGGGGGAGCAGGGAAGAAAAGAAAGAATCTGCAACTAGAAATACTTAATAGAAAGGAGATGACAGATCAAACAACTACAGGGTTCCTAGTATTTTGATATGTCCCTTGAAATGACAATCGGATTTTGGGGAACGGAGATTGCAGTGCCATAAATCTGTTCTTGAAGTGTTAATAATGAATAACAGATCAGAAACAACCACAAAGGAGACTACTGGACTATTCGATAATGGAAGGACAGTGTCCGAAGCTAGCCCCATCCATATCTGCTACTATTAATGCAAACTTGTTGAAGAGGCCGAGCACGTCCACTTATCTAACCAAAAAAAGGACACTGTCGCCTTTGTTAGGCTTAGGACTGGCTATTGATGCAAACTTGTTGAAGAGGCCGAGCACATCCTTTCGCTAGAAGGGGCCCACAGGGAATCTAGCCTGAGGTGGGGTTTGAGGGCATACAACTTTGACCAAGTGAGTTCAACCCAAGGGATGTTAGCTTTGTTATAGAACTTGTCTAGGTATTTCAAAAGCAATGTTGAGTTTTGGCTTTGAATGTCAACTATACCTAGGCCTCCTTGATCTTTTGGTTTGCAGGTTGTTTCCCATGCCACAAGACAGGTCCCCTTTCTGTTGATGTCTCCCTTGCTCTAGAGACAGTGTTTTCTGAAGACATCAATTTGTTTGATTACCTGGGGTGATAACTTGAGGCTGACATGAAGAAGGTTGGTAAGGCAGAGAAAACTGAGTTGACAAGGATTAACCTGCCACTGTAAGACAGAAATTTGCTGACACTAGACAATCTTTTCTCAATTTTGTTAAGCAATGGTGAGTATCCTGAATGGTGGGCTTGGTTGTGCCAAGAGGTAAACCAAGATATGTAAAAGGCATGCTTCCCACCTTGCAACCAAAGGTTCTAGCCAAATGCAACGCTCTACTATCAGTCATGTTGATTGGAACCAAGAAGCTTTTATCAAAATTTACATGAAGTCCAGTTGAGTCTGAGAAGGGTCTCAGAAGCCCTTTCAAGTTGAACAAAGTTCTGGTATCACCTGGGAGGATCAGAAGAGTATCATCTGCATATTGAATAATTGGAAATTCTCCACCAAAGTCATTGCTGATAGGGTGGCTGATGGTTCCATTCTGCCAAGCTTTATTCACAACTGACTGGAGCAGATCTGCAGCAAGCATAAATAATAATGGGGATAATGGGTGTCCCTGCCTCACTCCCCATAGGCAATTGAAGGATTTACCTGGGACTCCATTGAGGAGCACTGATGAATTGTGGCGGAACCACCTGAAATAATCCACTTCCGGAGGCACTTGTCTTCTACTAGACACTAAGTGCACCGAAAATAAGCTATTTCAGACAGTTCCGTCGAGCACACCCAGAGGGAGAACCCGATACAAACCATATTTTTGTATCCAGAATCACATAATGAGTACAAGCTTACAATACTTAGTCTATTTCATACAATCCGAGTCTTGAAAATTATTTATTACAATACCAGAGTTCAGAGTGCGGAAATTAAACAGCGAAAACAGAATTAAACATCTAGCGAAAACGATACAAGGATCCGTCTATGCCCACCAGAAGAATCCTCTACACAGCAGCTACTCCTCAAACTGCACCTGCAACAAGGGTAAATAAACCCTGAGTATATAATGTACTCGCAAGACTTACCCGACATGGAAATATATAATTCCCGACTCTCAAGGATTATGATAGGCTGTATGGCTAGTGGGTTCCTTTGTTTTACAGAAAGCATTTCTAACAGTTCTTCCTTAAATCTTTCTTATTAGCAGTCATGATTACTTCATTAGGTAGCCAGTCTATATAAGCACCTATTCAACTTTCAAGCATAAGTTGAGCAACAGAACCATTTTACCATCTTCCATATCCCAATTCTTACTACGATGCTAGAAGGTAGTCAAGCCATACCGTCAGAAACGGCGATTCATGAATCAATGCGTCCGGCTGGGTACCCCAAAAAACACACGCCTCGCTTGTACCCCAGGCACAAGCAAGACCAACCTGTTCCTCTCCTACCACGGGGTCCAAGTCCCCGTCCAAGCTCGGACTCTAAGCCTCTATCACTGCAGGCCCGACCTCAGTATGGTGCTTAGACCTCCTCAACCCCATATATATAACCACCTAAAAAGCTGATCCAGAAAGAGTATGAACCCATGACAAGAGAGCAACGAGTCTTCCCGCACCCATAAGCAAGTATGTGCTCGAGACAATAAATCTATGACTTGACTAGGGATTCCAGTGTAATGGCCGGTCCTTAATTGACACGGACAGGCAAAACAATGCAACCAAACTAAGCCCCATGGCCACGGAACTTAGCTTGTCACACCCACTAGAACCCAAACCACATCCCTGCCCGGTCACCATTTTCCTTTCCACCATTTTATCATGTGAGTAGTAATGTATACACCTATTTGTGAGCCACGGCAGGTCACTCACGCTACCGTTAAACTAAGCATAGAGCTACACGATCCTGTACTAGTAGGACTCATAGGATGGATATATATGCATGTGGATTTCATAGATCTCCTGCAACGTAAATGCACAACATATATATATATATATATATATATATATATATATATATATATATATATATATATATATATATATATATATATATATATATATATATATATATATATATATATATATATATATATATATGGGTTATGCACAGGAGCTTGCCTTGGGCAAGGTTGGCGTCAACAAAGTCAGTCACGGGCGGCTTCGAAACCTCCTCCCCTTCCTGCACTAGGATCTCCTCGTATTCCTCGATCACCTCCTCGTATTCTTGTTCGCCGAGGATCGCATACTCCACCAGTTCATTCTCTATATGCATACGATGATGATGCACAATCAATATTTAAGCAACAACGATTTCCCGAAATATAAGGACACATGCTACAAATATTCCTACAAGTTTCCATTTAACAATATTAAGTATGTTCAATTGATTTAATACATCTCAGGATCAGCAGTGGCATGTATGAACTAATTACTCTAAAAGATAGAGCATGAATTTATGAACATAAAAAAATTAGTTTCACAATTTTTGGACACCTTGATTATTTGATATTAATTACCAAAGTTCAGCTCAAAAATAAAAATTATAAAACCATTCCTATTTCCTTGAAAAAGAAAAACACAAATTCAACCCGGCGGCCCACCAATGCGCGGACGCGGCCCACACGAGCCGGCCCACGGAGGGAAGCCCGCGAGCGCGCTGGCACATTTACATAAGAGACCTCGAGCTAACGCTATATCGCGCGAATACTATTCTTCCTATTCCCGTAGTCTATGCTTATGCACGAAGGACCCTAGGACTTTCCTTCTTTGCATTGGGAAGGTCCCCGATGCCTCCCCGCCCGCCGGCGTAGCGAGCAGCGGCACTAGGCGACTACGCCGACCAACAGAGAAACTCTACCAGGTAACTAAGGGGCCGATGCTTACCTACAGGTTGACGCGCAAGGATGAGCAGAGGTTCGGAAGCCGGAGGCTGACAGAGTGACTCCTTCGCGGCGGCTAGTGTCCTGCAGCGGTGGCGAGACGATCCCGGTGAGCTAAGTCACTACAGGAGGGATAGAGGTGGCGGATGAGCGCCAGTAGTATACCAGGAACTCAGCCGTAGTTATGGTTGGAGCAGAGGGGTGGCGGAGGTAGGCGGCCCGCGTGCGACCGAACGGTGTGGCGGCGCACCGCGGCGGACACGGCCGCGTCAGCTACCACGGCGAGGCGGTAGCGGTATGGGCGAGGTGCGCAGGGAGGAGCAGAGCTCGAGACGAATTAGGAAGTACAACCAATTTGGCGTGAGGTGGTCAGGTGGAGGACTGCACGCGTCGATGGCCGGCCGCGGTCTTATCGGCGCGGCAGAGGGGAAACTCCACAATTGGAGCTTGGCGCTGCATTACCAAAGGCGGGGTGGGGTCGAGCGGCTGTGGGACTTGGTGGCGGAACTGTGCACGTGAAGAATCGAAGGAAGAGGACCGCTAGCAGACGAAATCGACACCACGGCCCTGGTGGTCATGGCGACAGTGGCCGGAAAGAGAGAGAGACTTGCACGCATTGACGGTGTCGCGGCGCAGTGGACAAGCTGCAGGTGTCCCACGCGGCGAGACGACGCAGCACAGCTGCACAGCAGAGGCGGCAGCGGGATGTGGGCGGACGCGACGGCGTGGCAGAGCGCTTGGCGCGACGCGGCGACTGCGGTGCTCTGCAGAGCAAACGGCTAGGGAAGAGGAGGGCAGCGGCTGCGGTGGCCAGAGGACGCTAGGAGGCACGCTGTAGCCGGCTATGGCCAAGCCAAGGCGGGACCCGGCCGGCCGCGCGACGTGCAGGTCAGCCGCGCAACGCGACGTCCACGCAATGACCGCGCACAGAGGGCAGGCAGGCCTTGTCTGCAAGCGTGCATGATTTTTAAAGCGCGCGTAAAAACTTAACTAGCTCGACTTCGGCTCTCTCATCTGGACTACGGCCAAGAAGGCACCTTGGGCTATCCCCAGGAGCCAAAACCCGATGCGAGTTGTTAACCATTTTAAGCAGAATAAATTCGTGAACCTGAACTTGTCAATGGTTTTGCAGCTCAAGCAAAGAAGCTAAGTCTTGAGTTGTTTTTGCTTTCAAATTCAATTTCCAAGCTAAAAGAAATTCTAGCTAGTCAATTTACTTTTCCACAGCAAGGGTTGCATTGCAATATACAAAGTTTGTAGTTCAAATTTTATTAAAGTGTTGCACATATGTTCTATAGCATTTTTGTTCAATAAAAAATAGTTTTGAACCTTAAGTGATATCACATGTGATAATGAATCACTTTCATACATCATTTGTGTTGATCATTTTTAGTTGCAATAAATATATTTTCTCACTTCTTCACATGCAATATCACACAGTCATGATGCTTATGCCATGATTTAGTAATTTGTTTAAGTGGTAACACTGAGAGTGTTACATGCCTGTGCTTAGAATGTTGTGAATCCAATTGGTCCATTTTGATGAAAATCCTTTGGCTTTTAGCACTTCTAGAATGGTCTGATGTTCAAGCTTGTCGAAAGTTTTTCAAAGTCAAGTTTCAAGATGACAACCTCTTTTTTGGACTTATGACAGAGATGCAGGAATTGAAAGACCCAGGCTAAGCAGTCTTGTATGGTTCTCCCTCTGATAAAACCATATTGGTTTTTATGGGCCAGCTCTAGAATGACTGGTTGTAATCTTGTGGATAGCAGTTTGGTGATGCATTTGAGGGAGTAGTTCAGCAAGGAAATACGTCTATAGTCATCAACTGTTTATGGATTGTTCTATGATGGATGAGTTGATACTCCTCAAATTCAGGTTGAATCTGCAGAAATCATTGAATAATCTGA
Organism: Saccharum hybrid cultivar R570; assembly: GCA_038087645.1. Lineage (NCBI taxonomy): Eukaryota > Viridiplantae > Streptophyta > Magnoliopsida > Poales > Poaceae > Saccharum > Saccharum hybrid cultivar. The sequence goes on along the minus strand of JAQSUU010000402.1, from coordinate 24,057,143 downwards.
GGAATTATGTGTATCTGGATGTCGCATATATTTCACATATATATTATAAGTGTTTTATTTGGATGTTGCATATGTTTGCAATGATTCCAGGTGTTTTTGTAAGTGTTTTAGACATATGTTTCGTTTTCAAATGTTTCATCTGTCTTCAGATATGTTGCAAGTGTTGCATCTAGATGTTTTAAAAGTAGACCAGATATTGCATCTCCCTCCTCGCCTTCTACCACCTCGCATCGATGTCTCATCCTCCGGGTGCCGACTAGACATCCGATGACGCCGCGGTCGGCAGTGGCGGAACCAGCGAAATGGTAAAGGGGCCAGACAACACTTAAACATACCTACTGATACTGATCCTGCAGCTTCCTCCGGCATTCCCGCATCGCCGGTGTCGACTTGGACGAACTCAGACTGGCCCCCAATCTTAGCTGCAACTGATTTGCCTTTCTCCCTGGCAAAGTGGCAAATCAAATTAAAATAGGACAACAGCACCTGTAAATGGCATCGATTTGTTTCATCCGCAACAGAAAAGGCTGCTCTCCTGCGCACCTATGGTAGCTGCCTCCGACGAGGATGTCAAGGTCAGGTCGGAGCCTGGAGAGTGAGGTGGCCATGGATCCTCCGACGCAACCAGTGCCGCTGAGGCCGAGCATGGCCACACGGCCCGTCCTCAAGGGCTTGCTCCTCCGCCGGGCTTGGGTGGTGTCCCTAGAGCCGGAGGGTGCCAGCGCGGCTGCGGTGATGGGAGCGGGAGGCACGCACGCTCTCACGATGATGCCCACGGCGCCCATCTCGGTATGGTGCGAAAAACTTTCCACGCTGGATGCCTACATGCTAGGCTTGGCCGCACTGGGGGCGTCGAAAATTTTTTTGGCCGCATGGGGGGGGGGGGGGGGGGGGGGGGGGGGGGGGGCTGCTCGCCCCCTGGTTCCACCTCTGCCGGTCGGGGAACACCACGGGTCCTTCCGAACCAGAGACGCATATGCAGTCACCACCGCCTCCTCCTTTTCTCGATGCCAGTGACGTTCGGGCGGTACAGGTCTCATATGAGACATGCAAAACGGAGTGCTAGCGCGGGCGTCCGTCCAGACATCAAGCACGAGCACTGCCGTTCAAATTATCTTGCGGGATTAAAGTATATATATAGCTCCTAACATTAATATGAACCCCATTATATAAAAAAGCATTAATATAAACCTTTGAGATTTATTTGATTTAATTGAATTACGTTCAGAGAAGTGTAATTATATCTAACGGTAATATTAACATTCTAAAAAAACGGGCCGACGAAGATACATCCACCAAGTAAAACCTCCATCTTCTCACGATGCAGGCAGCCGAAATTTATAGTTTCTGATGAACAAGAAATGGCATAGCCAAAGGTCGAAGCAGAGTCCTCGGCATTAAGGAGGCAGAGTGCCGGGATGCTCATGCCAAATCAGCAACTTACCACTCGCATTATCACAAACTCATATAGCATGCTCATGCTTCTGGAAGCTTGATCGATGCAGCAGGAAGCAGGACAAAAAATTTTAAAAAGAAATCGAAAATACAATCGGCCACCATGACTCGCATAGTCGCACGGCCAGCCAATCTAAACACAGACCTCACTTGCACTCCACTCCTGCCTCGGCGGCTCGGCGCGGGGTGCTCTTCCGGCGGCTCCCATGATGCCGGAATCCGCTCTGCTTCAGCTTCACGGCCTCGTCCTTCTCCTCGGTCGCCGAGTCGCAGCCGCGCTTCGGCTGCCGCCGCCGCCACCTCTTCTTCCCTCCTCCGTCGTTCTCCGGCGAGGCGGCCATGACCACCGGCACGACCGGTTGTTTCGCGTCCTCCAGCATGGGCTCGGCCTTGGCGGCAGCGTCGTCGTCGTCGGTGTCATCAGCCTTGTGGTAGTGCTTCTGCGGCCGCCCCCTCCTCTTGTAGGATGGCATCACGGCCTCCTCCTTTTCGCCGCCGCTGCCGGCATCGGCGTCATCTTTGTTCTTGGTAGCTTGGGACGACGGCGGCCGTTTAGCCTTTCCTCCTCTTAGCCTACCCATTCTTCCCGGAATGGAGAAACTCTCGGGACTGCTTTGGACCTGCAGGATGGATAAGAACACATGATTCTAAGAACATCTGAAATATGTGACCAGTGCTATAAGCAGCGAGCGGCAGCTGCTGGTGGCCGTGCAAGGAGCCAAAGCCCTGCCTGGCCACGCAGGTTCGATACCGGCGACCACGGTATTACTGTTCACGTGAACAGTAATGAGGAGAAAAGGCTCCTTCAATTAAAAAAAATGTGACCAGTGCTATTGTAGCCCCGAAGGAAGACCATGGCACGCGGGAGGTACGATTCGTTAATAGGAACACAAAAAGGTTATAAGAGGGGAAAAAAAGCAGGGAAGAAAAGAAAGAATCTGCAACTAGAAATAGTTAATAGAAGGGAGATGACAGATCAAACAACTACACTAGGTTCCTAGTATTTTGATATGTCCCTTGAAATGACAATCGGATTTTGGGGAACGGAGATTGCAGCGCCATAAATCTGTTCTTGAAGTGTTAATAATGAATAACAGATCAGAAACAACCACAAAGGAGACTGCTGGACCATTCGATAATGGAAGGACAGTGTCCGAAGCTAGCCTCATGCATATCTGCTAGTATTTCTATCTCCAGGTCCAAGACAAAGTAGACCAACACAAGAAGCTCCGGAGCACGAGATAGGTGCCGAAGAAGAGCATAAACAAGAACGAGAGTAGGAACTAGGAACACGCGGTTCTTACCTGCTACAGGCACGGCGGCGGCGTATTTGTCGACGGTGAAATAGGGCGGCGAGCGTTGGAGGTTTCGCGCGAGAGCTCCGACCTCCGAGAGCTTATCTGAGCAGAGAAGAACTGAAGAAGGCCGCACAAGAACTGGTTCCACTGTTCTGCTTCTGCGGGGGCAGAGAGAGAGACTGAGAGGGTGGGGATGCTTGGCTTGGCCGCCAGTCGCCAGAAATACGGGCCGCGTTCATTTGCCATGCATACCCAAAATATTTACTCTTACACCCGTCACATCAAATCTTTAGACGCATGAAGTATTAAATATAGATAAAAAAATAACTAATTGCATAGTTTGTCTGTAAAGTTCGAGACGAATCTTTTAAGTCTAATTAATCTATAATTAGATAAATTTTACCAAATAACAACGAAAAGTGCTACAATACCTTTTCACCCAAATTTTCTCAACTAAACACACCCACACTAGCGAGCGAGTCCCTGAGCCGTACGAACACTAACGAGGACTAACGTACCAGGGGGCCAGGGACAGTAAAAGCTGTTCCACGCACTATTTCCACTCTTTATTACATTACAACAGCCCGAGAAGTAATAATTAAACCAGAGAAAGAAACGGGAGGTCGTAGTAAACCTGCGAGGGAGACACCAATGCGCCGTGTCCCTGCTGGCTCAGGACACGCGCTGCTCCTTGCTTGCCGTACGGAGGAGACGCGATCGATGAGACGAAACGGACACCGAACAGGCAAAGAAACCTGTTTCGGCTCAGCGCTGCTGCGCCGCGGACGAATAGTCAAACCAGCCGGGCTCCCGTCGACGGACGGTTTAAAGCGAAACCGTGTGCGTGCCGCGCGCGAAAACCAGCCCATTCCCATGAGCCGTGGCGGCGCGCCGCGGTCGCGTCCGGCACAAGGAAACCCTGCTGGCGGCTTCCCCCTCACTCTACCTTCTACGTATCCGCGGGTCTCCAACCGCATCATGCACGCAGCGAAAGTCACGGCTCCCTCGTCGGTGTGAGCGGGATGTTCCTCGGCGAATACGTGCGGGCGGGCGTGAGCTCTCTCCCTCTCTTTTTTTTTTCCTCTCGTCACACTTTGGTCGGTCAGGGTCAGGCTCAGGCATCAGGGCTCGGGAGTCTGGAGACGGGGAGAGCCTGGCGCGGCGTCGATTGGGAGACAAGTGAGACCCAGTTCAGTTGCCAAGAATTTTGCAAAGGAACAATAGATTTTCCGTCACATCAAATCTTTGACGTATATATGAAACATTAAATATAGATAAAAAATCAAACTAATTATACAGTTTAGACGAAATGGACGAGACGAATCTTTTAAGCCCAAAGTTTTGAATCACGGGCTATTTAATTTCGCGCGAGCCTCCTCCAGACGCTATATGCGCTATAGCGGACGCTATTGCGGCGCTATAGCACCGCTATAGCGCCAGCCAGACGCCGTAGCGTGAGGTAACTGGAAACGCTATAGCGGCGCTATAGCGCGCTATTCATTTACAGACAGGCAAAAATTATGATAAATGGCCACGAGTTCAAACAGGCAACATATTTCACAAATCACATGTTTTTCACAGTTTCATACAAAAGCATAAGTGCATAACTGCATAACCAGAAGACCACAAGTGCATAAGCATAACAAATAAGTGCATAACCACAACAAGACACAAGCGCAAACAATTATTAAGTTCTGAAGACAGAAGACATGAACTCAGTCACTTGAAGCACCACATCGCCAGCTGCACAGGCTACTGATCAGTCACTTTGAGCTTCTGAATCTGAACCAAGTTCAGAACTCAAATAAGATGGCATTTCATTGTCATCTTCTCCATCAGAAGATGGAGCAGATAGATCTTCATCCTCAAAAGAAGCAGGGATCAACCTCTTCCTCTTCTTGGTCCTGTTACCTCCCCTCCTTGTTTCTTCTCTTTGAGGTCCAGCTACAACTCCCTGTGATGATGCTCCAGTTTGTCCCTCCTGCTCTGGATCTTCCTCTGTTGGCTCAATGCCAGTGATCCATTCATTGTCTTCATCTTCTAAAGCATCAAGAACAGGTTTCTCAAGGGGATCTTTATCCTTGTCCTTCTTTTGCCTCAGTTTTGAGTTGAACTTGACAAAGACAAGATCTCTCATTCTATCATGAAGAAGCCTGTTTCTTCTCTTTGTGTGGACCTGCATAGGTGTGATTTTATTATGTCAATAAGAATTAAGAAAAGATGAAAGAGGAATGAGAATGAAGAATTGCTTAAATGCAAATAAATGACATAGGGATCAGATTCATACTTGTTCAAATGAACTCCAGCATCTCTCACAAGCTGATGAACTGCATGTCAAACTTAAGATTCTAGCAGCTAGCTTTCTAAGGTTTGGTGCACTACTTTCATGGTTCAGCCACCACTTGAGAATGTGACAAATCAACTTCAGCTCTATCCTCTTCCTTCTCCTGTCTCTTCCTTTGCTTGGTATCCAACTTCTTTGACAGCAACTGAACCATTTCTTTTTGCACATCAGATGGAACTTTATTGCACTTTGCAACCCCAAATCCTGGAACTTTACCAAGGTGGTACTTGATTCTAGTAATTCCACCATTATAAGTGTTGCTACAATAGTTGCACTTGAGAGAATTTTTCTTGTTCACATCTGGCATTGTACAGTGCTTCCATGCTGGGTCAGATGGTTCAGCAACAGCTTCATTTGTTTGGTTGCCAGTGGATGCAGTGCTAGATAAGCCTACTAAGTTTATAGAATTAAGTCATTAACAAGTGAATAAGTGAACAATTAAACATATGGGCAACTAACTGAATGGGGAATTTGTTTTCCAAACAATGAAACAAATCATATGTGCAAACTGCAAAGGAACATTATTTATAGCAAGGAGCCAAGGACTATGAAGGAATACACAGATAGGAAGTAACCATTGCAGTAACAATTAAACAATTAAACTGGTCTTTTACAATTACAACTAGTGACAATTAAACGATTAAACAATTAAACAAGTGAATAAGTGATGTTTGATTACTCAGTAAGTGCCAAACTGCCAAGTGTCAACTAATCCAACATTGATTCACTAAATCACTGATTTTGCTAAACAAGTAAAATGACAAAGGCATCAACCATCAACAGACCCAGTGTTGTGATCACATCATCACATCTATTTCTGTGACAAGTAAAATGACAAAGCCATCAACCATCAGTAGATAATTTCACAATACTAATTCTGTGATCACATCTCAATTCACCACATTCACATCACTGATTCACTGCATAGAACAACAGGGGAGAAGAACAGTGTTGTGAGGAACTTGCCTAGGGTTGGAGTTGGAGTTGGCGCACTGCCATCAGGGTTCAACATTGTTGGGCGTGACTTCATGAGGTAGCACGCCCGTCGCAGAAACCCCAGGTACTCCTTGGCGGCCCCAAGTGCGGTACGTCGGTACCACAACCGCTGTCGTCGCCCAGCCGCCCTGGCGCCGCCGTAGCCTTGCCTCCTGCCGTCCCTCAACCGCCGTCGCCTGGCCTCCTGCCGTCCCTCAGCCGCCGTCGCCTGGCCTCCCACTGTCCCTCAGCCGCGCCATCGCCTAGCCACCGACGTCGCCTACCCTATCGCCGTTGCCCAGCCGCGGCAAGGGAGAGGACAGAGGAGTGTTGTGTTGTGTGTGTGACTGTGCGTGGTCGCGTGGGCTAGGGTTTGCGTCAGGAGGGAGAGTCTATTTTGGGCCGTCTATTGGGCTCAAATCGACCGGGCCGCCGTTTTTTCTGGTCCATCCAGCAAGCCTGCAATAGCGTGTGTTTAGCGGCGCTAAGGCGCTAAGCCCGTTTAGCGGCGCTAAAGCGCCCTTTAGCAGCAAAAGCGCGCATAGCGTACAAATGGGCAATATCGTAGCGTCACCTGTTTGGATACGCTATAGCGGCAATTTAGCGCGCTATTTATTTCATGGTTTAAGCCTAATTAGATCATGATTGGACACTAATTGCTAAATAACAACGAAAATGCTACAGTATCATTTTCCAAAAAATTTCGCGAACTAAATCAGGCCTGAGTACAACAGCGAGCGTGGGCGTGGGCAGGCGGAAGCGGAACGGAGGGGCGCAGCATGGCATCAGCGGCGTTGGTGGTGTCTGCCGCTGGTGCGCGCTGGCCGACAGCCCCGTGCTAAGGCTATCCGCACTCATGGACCTCTATATTCATCCTCTATACGTTCTAGTCAGCAAGATTCTCTCATCTATACTCAATTCTCCCGTACCCATCCATCCTCTGTATCATCCTCTATACACTCTATCCACTGTGTGATCCACTTGTCACTTTATCTAAATATATCCATGTGTGATCTAGTTTTGAAGGATTTATTGAGACGAATTTAATGGTGCAATCGGAATTTAATTTGGATTTTTGGTTTGTGAGTTATAGCATTTTTTTTTCTTTTGTTTAGCTAGTGGAGCCCGTCACTGCCCACTATAGAGTAAGCACTATACCATTCTAAATATAGAGTGAGAGAAAGGATAGAGTAACGTTTTAGAGTACCCAGTGCAGCAGTTTTTACTTTATATTCATACTCTAAAATTTTAGAGTATCGCTTTAGAGCACCCACTCCCCTGCTCCCGCGCACTCGGCTTTGCCGGCTTCAGACTACCCGCACTCATGGACCTCTATATTCATCCTCTATACGTCCTAGTCAGTAAGATTTTCTTCTCTATACTCAATTCTCCCGCACCCATCCATCCACTATATCATCCTCTATCCACTCTATCCACTGTGGGACCCACTTATCACTTTATCTAAATATATCCATGTGTGATTTAGTTTTGAAGGATTTATTGAGATGAATTTAATGGTGAAATCGAAATTTAATTTGGATTTTTGGTTTGTGAGTTATAGCATTTTTTCCTTTGTTTAGCTAGTGGGGCCCGCCACTATAGAGTATAGAGTAAGCACAGTACCACTCTAAATATAGAGTGAGAGAAAGGATAGAGTATCATTTTAGAGTACCCAGTGCAGCAGTTTTTACTCTATATTCATATTTTAAAGCTTTAGAGTATCGTTTTAGAGTACCCACTGCGGGTAGTCTCAGAGTTTCTGACCAGCCACCACGGCGTGCCCGACTGCTGCCCGCCGCTGGATGCATACAATCTGTGATGCGAGGCAGCGAGGCGGCGAGCGCGGCCGCCCGTGTTGCGTTCAAACAGGCGAGGGACGATACGCCGGCCAGACGCGTGCGCACGCTGGGAGCGGCAGTCAAGGCTCCAATCATCCCTTGGTCGCCACGACGCCTTGCCAAGTAGGGGCGAGCCAACTCAGTGGAAGCATGTTGTGATTTTTTTTTAAAAAAAATCTCAGTGGAAGCAGAAACGTGCTGCCAGCTGACCTCTCCTCTTTTTTTTCCCTGAAACAGGAACCGGAGTACTACTTTTCTTTGATTTCATTTTCATTTCCCTCGTCTCCTACTTTCACGTACTGTTCTTATTTCGATTTTGCAGTAGCAAAATCTTTACATAAATCATAACTTGGCCTCTCTTCTCATTTTGAATTTGGAACTGCATAATATTTTCTTAAATTATAACTTGACCTCTCTTCTCGTTTTGAGTTTAGAGCTGCAAAATCTTTACTTATATCATGACTTCGCTACCCGAGCCCATGCATATATTGTGGCGTAGCGAGCGTGTGGCTCATCCTCTTTGTGCACACAATGACACACTAGGCATTCACTCTCTCCTCCGTCCGTCATCTCTTACTTCATACTCTTCTTGTTTTGAGTTGATGTAATATATTTACTTATATTATCGCCTTGCCACATAAGCCCATGCGCGTTGTGGTGCAAGTGTGGTCGCGTGGCTTGCCTTCTAGCCACCTATTTAGGTTGAGTTAATCTCTTATCAATTTCGTATGCGAGATTAATTCTTTACTGCACAAGCATTTAATGTGGGCATTGAAATTTATTTAATTTAAATTTAGGTCAAATCCGATTAAATTCAATAAAAACAGCTAGCTCATTGTTATTAGCATGAGTACCATGTAGCAAAGGGATATGCTATATCGCTTGAAATATAGTAGTTTTTCAGGCAACAGTCATATTCCGAACTATTAGTATTCCCTTATGTGCAACGCAGTGACTGCCAAATTGCCAATAGTCACAGACTCACTGCTGTCACCATCGCGCTCAGGCGCCCGAGAGGGAGGAAAAGTGTGTAGCAAATTGTATATCCCGTCACGCGAATACTTCACTACGAAACTTTGAGCTATGGGCGGTTTGTATACTGCAGAAAGTTCTACCTGGTGCCCCGGTTTGTATACTTCACTACGAAACTTTGTTTGGTTTCTAGCATACCATAATCTTAGCTTCCAAAATTCAGCTAGCGATCATAAGAGGCCCAACGCTTTTGGACACATTCTAGAGTTCAGAGAGCTAGAGATTTCATAACTCACAAGCTGGTGCCGCTTAGCTTCTTTAAGCTTCTGGATTTGAAAACACGAGTATGCAAACCAGTGGCTTCCCCGAGTGCCAGTTGCACTCGGGGAAGGCCCAGTTGCACTCGGGGAAGCCTTCCCCGAGTGCAACTCTCGGGGAAGAGCCTCCGGCTAATCCTCTCACGGGGAATGCGCCTTCCCCGAGTGCCGAAAATCATGCACTCGGGGAAGGCTTCGCCGAGTGTCGTGCCGGCACTCGGGGAAGATTTGACGCCGTCGGCCGACGGCCGTCGCCGTTTTCTTTTTTTTTATTTTCTTCCCCGAGTGTTTTTCTTCCCCGAGTGCAACACTCGGGGAAGATTTTTGTCTTTTTTTAAAAAAACCTCTTCCCCGAGTGCCGCATCTCAGACACTCGGGGAAGAAATTTATTTTTTTTAAACCCTCTTCCCCGAGTGCCACAGCTCAGACACTCGGTGAAGAAATTTGTTTTTTTTTAAAAAAACTTCTTCCCCGAGTGTTTTTTTCCCGAGTGCAACACTCGGGAAAGATTTTTGTCTTTTTTTTAAAAAAACCTCTTCCCCGAGTGCCGCAGCCCAGACACTCGGGGAAGAAATTTGTCTTTTTTTTAAAAAAAAACTTCTTCCCCGAGTGCTGCAACCCAGGCTCTTCTGCCTCCCCAGACACTCGGGGAAGACAATGCAATACTGAATTGATTTAGGATGAAATACACAAATGATCACTTTAGACATACTCATTCAGTTGTCAAACTCAAGTACATATGCCATCACGTCACTTAAAAATCAAGCTTGCTTGTCTCAACATGAACAAAAACAAACTAGCACTTGCTGTCCATGGAAGGCATAAAAAATTAGGTAAAAGCTCAAAATACGCAACCATCAGTGTACTTAGTTGGGTTCATGTCCACAAGTTTAATACAAGCTTGCTGCTTAGCACCTCTAAGAAGATCTTGAAACACCTTGAGAAGATTAGCCTCTAAGAAGATTCTGCAACACCTCGAGAATGTCGCCTCTGAGAAGTTCCAGGAACACCTTGAGAAGATCTTAATTGTCTATAACAAACATACGTAAGGTACAAGATTATCAGTGTGAAACTGAACTAGCAATCTTAGAACTAGGCAAACAAAAAAAATGTTCTTGTGTAGATTTTGAAGCATGCAATTATTATAGGCACATTCATGCAATGATTTTAAATCACAGCCACAAGTCAAGTAACTGTGGAGGTTGTGAGAGGAGCTCCATGGAGTAATTGTAAGATATAAACAGACATTTAAAATACTGCCCCTGTACAAGTAGTGACTAATTCAATGCTGCTCAAAAACAGATGAAAATATACATGCCTGATCTATGTGGCTACTATATAAGGAGTTGAGCCTTTATTCAGATAAAAGGATCGCTAGCTGTAACGGCATTCAGCAGGCATGTACAAGAGGTGTTTGTGCAAATTCCAGAAAGAAATAGAGTGTCCTTCATTACATTTCATTATTTTTTAAAATCCTTCCAGGTGAGTATACTGAAAGCGATTGGGGACAAGCCATGAATTCTTAGACTAATGGCTTAACACAATTTACATGTGATGTGCAATTCATCGGCTGGAGGCTGTGATTGGAGCCGCTTCTCTGCACCAGCATCACCTCATTTTTTTGAGCGAAATATACAGCAGGGGAGGCCCCCACTGTGGATTTTATTAAAATGAAACGATAAACAACACTGTACAAAGGAAACACTACAAGAGAAAAGAAGGGCTAAGCAAGCCCTGGGGAGGCAGAAGAGCTAGGCTACAGGATCTATACAGGAAAGGAATTCTAGACGCTTTAGATCATTGAACCTATGGGCTACAGCATATACAGGAAAGGAATTCTAGGCTACAGCATCACCTCATTATCTCGAGGTGGGGATGGAGTTCCCAGCATGGCCGCATGGGCTCGTCAACGGCTACAGGAACAGCAGTGGCGCGATAGCAACCCACGGTCGGATGCCCCGGTCGCCATTGACGCCATCGGAGGTGCGCTGGACACCATGGCCAGCACGGTCGCATTGCAAAATGACAGTGGCTGTGGGAGCTAATTGCCAATTGAATGCGCATGACAGACAGTGTGACACTGATGGACCCTTCTGATCAAGCTCTAGGAAATCACCAGCAAGAATAGAGTAGATACTTGGATCCTTCACAAGGTCATGACATGCCAGGCTCTCTCTGCTCCAGGAAGGATCATGATCCTTTGAGGTCTCTGACCTTTCCCTCTTTTTACTCTTGACATGTTTAAGGAGTTCAGATAGAAGTATAACTCTGAGCAAGTTCAGTTATATGCTTCTATTTCTGTATCATCCGATTTGATTTTTATAAAACGTATAAATGACAATTTTGTGTGCCATGGACATATCTGATGTCTCATCACATTGCACTACCTATGGCAAAGAGATGGATAAAGTGATTGGTCAATAGAGTTGCACTGATTCTAGCAAGCGTCAGGTGGTCACCTTGATTTGAATATAAACTCAATATGGAGTTCAGAAACGATTGAAGTACATGCACAACTTACATATCCTACTGATTTTGAGACAGAGGGAGTCTATCTCTTTATCTCCTTTGAAATGCTTTATCTCCTTTGAAATGTCATGATTTCTAGAATATCATTGTGATCGATATATACCAAAAGCAAGGTGATGTTCATCAGAAACTTGTATTTTGTTGTCTATAAAATTTCATCAATGCCCCCCACAAATATTGCAACGACAATGATAACTAAATGGTGTATTGGTGTTACCAACTTCCCGCTTATAAAAAAGAGATACATGGTAAAAAAAATTATAAGTCTTGTGATTAACAATACCTCTATTATATTTTGCATGATTAAATAAATACATCAATGTGTATGCAATCTTTTATATGTATTGGAAGCAGCACTCTTGTAGTAGCTGATAGATGGACATAATTAATCATTGTTAACAAAGAAGCACTACTGTTGGCGGTTTGGTTCACATTCATTCAAATTATTATCATGCATCTGCACATGGACATCAATCCATCCCTCTTCTTTGCAAGTCAAACAAGAAGAAGAATAACAGCATTGCGTGCCCAATTCATAACTTTTTTCTGAAATAATATATGGTGGCAGGAAGCAACGTACAGGAGGGTAGTTGAGTTGAAGATCTGCGCCTTGACTAGCTTGTCGTCGACCTGGACAGTCTTGGTGGTGAACTCGACGCCGATGGTGGACCAGGTCTCGAGGCTGAACTCGTCCCTGGCGAACCGCGACAGCAGGTTCGACTTGCCCGCGCTGCTTGCGGCTCCAGGTGTCCCCGACGACCTGCAATCGAATCCAATCGCCGTTTCATATCAAGAAGCAAAAAAGAGAAGGGGAAGGAGAACCGGAGAAGGAGATGACGCGAAGAAGATGTGGGAGCGGATCTGGAGGAGGGGCACCTAGATCTGCTCTCGGCGTTGGAGAAGGAAACTCTGGAGCAGAGGCGTCGGCGACGACGGTGGCAAGCTAGCGGCGGCTGTCTTCTCCTTCCCTAACCGAGAGCAGTCACGTACGGGAGATTGGGGAGGACGCGGTTGGCCGCCTGGACTTGACTAGAGCCCCCGCAGCCCGCCGCCGGCCACTTGCTTGCTGCTCGCCACCGTTGGCTGCTCGTGCCCCCGCTGCCCACACCGCCAGGCCAGAGCCGCCGCCGCCGCCAAGACTCCAAGAGGAAGAGGATTAGGTCGGGCAAGAGAAAGAAAGTGGATTGACTCCCACCACACGCCGGTGTTCCTTTTTAGATAGTATTTTTTTATCTTCGTCTCTTCCCCGAGTGCCCTGTCCTGGCACTCAGGGAAGATTTTTTTTTGTTTTTTTGGCCCATTTTTTTTGTGAGGCCTTCCCACATTATTTGAAACTCCTTGTTCAAATTTGAGACAATTTTGACTTATTTTGGTATATTTCGTTAGTTTTTTTCGTTTCGTTGAATTTTTTTTTATACTTCAAATTTGAACTGCAGGTGCATGAAATAATAGAATTTGGTGATTCAAAAAATGATATTCATGATATTTGGTGTATGTTGAGGCCATATTCAGGAACTCACATGAAATGTCGAGCATCTTGTTGCCGTAACATGATGAACAACTTGCGGGAAAAGTGTATTTAAATTATATAAAATCCGAACGAGGTCTGAAAATCATGAAACTTGTCTGGGCGTCATGATATCGCATGTAGAGGCTATGGTAAAAAAAATGAGAAGGTTTCGAGTAAGTTGCGACTTCGGATGCCTAAAACCCAGACATCTCCGTATGTGAGATGTCTGGGTTTTAGGCATCCGACGTCGCAACTTATTCGAAACCTTCTTATTTTTTTTACCATAGCCTCTACATGCGATATCGTGACGCCCAGACAAGTTTCATGATTTTCAGACCTCGTTCGGATTTTATATAATTTAAATACACTTTTCCCGCAAGTTGTTCATCATGTTACGGCAACAAGATGCTCGACATTTCATGTGAGTTCCTGAATATGGCCTCAACATACACCAAATATCATGAATATCATTTTTTGAATCACCAAATTCTATTATTTCATGCACCTGCAGTTCAAATTTGAAGTATAAAAAAAAATTCAACGAAACGAAAAAAACTAACGAAATATACCAAAATAAGTCAAAATTGTCTCAAATTTGAATAAGGAGTTTCAAATAATGTGGGAAGGCCTCACAAAAAAATGGGCCAAAAAAAACTAAAAAAAAATCTTCCCCGAGTGCCAGGACAGGGCACTCGGGGAAGAAACCCTTCCCCGAGTGCCAAGGAAGGCACTCGGGGAAGAATTTTTTTTAAGTTTTAACGGTGTGGACGGGTTGGGCCGTCAAGTAACATTTTTCTTCCCCGAGTGTCGCTCTTTTCCGAGTGTTGCACTCGGGGAAGAGGGCCTTTACCGAGTGCCAGGCACTCTGGGGCATCCCGAGTGCAATTCTTCCCCGAGTGCAACACTCGGGGAAGATCGGCTTCCCCGAGTGCCCGATTTTTGGCACTCGGGGAAGCATGCGACACTCGGGAAATTTTGCCTCTCCTGTAGTGATGCCCTTCACTTTTTGCCTTCCCACCTGGGGCCTATTTAGTTCCAAAATATTTTCTGAAATAACAGTAGGTTTTCCGTCACATCGAATCTTTGAACACATGCATTGAGCATTAAATATAGATAAAAAAATAAAACTAATTACACAGTTTAGACGAAATGCACGAGATGAATCTTTTAAGCCTAATTAGTCCATGATTGGACACTAATTACCAAATAACAACGAAAAGTGCTACGGTAGCATTTCGTAAAATATTTCAAGAACTAAACAGCCCCTTGCTAAAGAGGGAGGATATTATAGACATTTTAATTTAAAAGTTGTCCTATCCCAGCCTTTAGAATCTATGCTTCTAGACATCCCCAAACTCAGATTTTGCAATCTAGCTTGCACATGCCAGTTTCCACAATGTAGAACAATCCAAATGAGGCCTTAGTTGTTGCTAGTGTGACTATTCCGAGCGCAGTCGTGTTCTTTCTTGGCATGGGAATCAAAACTTGTAAACACTAGAATTAATATTTCAACTCGATATAATGGGAGGGGTCGGGTACAAGGCGGTTGTGGTGGCTAGCCTACGGTCTACGTGCACTGGAGTCCATGGAGGTCTTGCAGCAGAGCGCCGTGGACCGAGGCGTTGCCTTGGCACCGAAGAAGCTTGGGGCATCTTCTGGCAGTCCTACCCTGACACACTAAGTGTCAGGTCTTGTCAGCTCCAGAGGCTAGCACGTGAGCCCAGAGGTCCACCAACCCTCAGAGGCCGTTGGGAGGTTTTGTCTTCTTGTGCCGCGCCTCGGACGTGACCCTATCGGAGGTGTAGTGCAGCTGGCAGGGGCACGCCGCCATCTTGACAGCTCCCTTCACCGGTGCCCCTTTCGTGTCATGGCCAGAGCCGACAGGAGCACAGGGGCGATAAGTGTCGACTCTTGGGCGATGCGGTCCCGCTCACAAAAGTACACCTGCTCGAAGCTGCCGTCGACGGTGATGACTCCCTTAGGGCCGGGCATCTTCAGCTTGAGGTAGGTGTAGTTGGGAATGTCCATGAACTTGGCAAAGCACGGGCGACCAAGGAGGTCATGGTAGACGCCAGGGAAGTCGACCACCTCAAAGGTGAGCGGCTCCTTGAGAAAGTTGTCCGGCTCGTCGAATGTGACGTTGAACCGGATGCGTCCAAGAGGAATGACCTCCTTCCTGGGCATGATTCCGAAGAACGATGCACTGCAAGGGTACAAGTTGCTCCACGGAATGCCCATCCTATCGAGGGTGATGGCGTAGAGGATGTCAGGCCACTACCCCCATCAATGAGGACCTTGGTGAGGCGCGCGGTGCCCATGATTGGGCTGACCACGAGCGGGTAGCGTCCTGGATGGGGGACGCAGTCAGGACGGTCTCCTTGGTCGAAGGTGATGGTCGTCTGGGACCACCAGAGCCGTGTCGGAGCAGCGAGGGTGTGGACGACATACACCTCCTGGTTGGTGATCCGGCGTTGCCGCCGGGACTCTTTAAGCTTGGGAGCCCCCAAAGATCATGAGGCAGCGCTCGGCCTCCGAGAACTTGTTGTCTTCTTCCTGGGCATCGTCCGCGTTCTCCCCGGCCTTTGAGGCAGGCATCTAGGCCTTTCCCTGCTGGGCGAGGGTGTTGCTGATGTAGCCATTCATGGTGGCGCAGTCCTTAAAGAGATGCTTGGCAGCCCCCCGTGAAAGGGACAGGGAGCCTCAAGCGCCTTCTCGAATTGTTCTGGTCGAGGGCCGCGTACGTGGGGCTGAGGCTTGGCGGCGCGGTCGGCCACAACCACCATCTCCTCTTTGTAGCGCTTTCGATCCTTCTCCCGCCTGTTGCGGTGTCACCGAGATGAAGCAGGGTTGCTGTCGCCATCACCACCACTGAGGTGCAGGCAGCCTTGGTCTTGCCATCGAAGTTGGCCAGGATGGCCTCTTCCCCGGTGGCATACTGCGTGGCGATGTCCAGGAGGTCCCGCGTCATGCGCGGGGTCTCCCGGCCAACAACATGGATGAGCTCTTCGCAGGTCATGCCTCAGATGAAGGCGTGGATGATGTCGGCGTCGGTGATGCTGGAGAGCTCATTGCGCTTCCTGGAGAAGCGTTCAATGTACTCCAGAGGGTCTCGCCGGTCTTCTGCTTGTAATTGCATATATCCTAGGTGTTCCCTAGGTGGGTGTAGGTACCCTGAAACTGACCGATGAAGACTGAGTGGAGGTCCTCCCAACAGCAGATGCTGCCGGGCTGGAGCTGATCAAGCCAAGCTCTGGTGGAGCTTGACAAGAGCAGTGGCAAGTACTAGATGGTGAAGTTGTCGTCGTTAGACCTCGCGGCCTTCATGGCCATGTGGTAGTCTTCCAGCCAGTGGTCGGGGTTGGTCTCGCCATCTTACTTGGTGATGTGTGCCGGTGGCCGAAAACGCCTGGGGTAAGGGGCTGTCCGGATCACGGCCCTGAATGCCGCGGGACCGAAGTGACTCGGGGCAAAGCTCCCCACCCATCATCTAGGGGCACGGAACCTCGCCTGACCATGGCGCCCGGCTTGGGCAGAGTCTTGAACGTCGTTGTCACCGCCGACCCAGTGTTGGACAGGGGGCTACCGAGGAGAAAGGTCATGCCTTCGCACCTAGCGGGGTTGGGCACCCTTGGTCCGTGGCCGGTCAGAGCTGTAGTCGGACAAGTTGCCGCTGCCTTCCTCCGCCAGCGGGGTGCGCGCATCAGAGTGCCCCCCGTTGGCGGTCGCCATCGTCTGGGATGGCTGAGAAGGCGAAGCGCGGCGTCGAGAAGCTGAACTCTTGGCCTGCTGTTCGAGGGGGATGCGAAGAAGCCTCTTTGTCTCGTTCAGCCGCTCGTTGGTCTTCGGGTCCGGAGCGTCGAAGATGTCTTCCAGGCGGCAGGCGGTGACCGCCATGTTGTAGGCCGCACGGGGGAAGCAGAGTCCACTTAGAGCCCCTGTGCGGGCATCGTCGTCTTCAAGCCGGTGCTGAGCATGCTGCGTCTCAAAGTATTGCCTTTGGCGCTTGAGCTCTGCCTCGGCGGCGTCAAGGTCCCTCTACAGAGACCATAGGCGTTGCTCCTTCTTGATGAGGTACGTCGCACGACTGCGGGAACTGAGATTCAGCGGCGTGAGCCCGGCGGCCTCCTCGGGCTGATCATCGTTGCTGATGTGGTAGGACATACGCGAGGAGGCATCGGAGTAGATGCTGTCGGAGTTGTACTCTGGGCCCTCCCCTAAGAGAGACTCGAGGAAGGCACGAAGCGAGGGGACATCAGTCCCTGCGGCGCCGGAAAGGATTGGGCTCTGTGGCGCCTCATGGCCGATGAGGTGCTCCAGCTCCATCTGGAAAGATGTCGCCGCGTTCCGAATCCTAGAAGGCAGGTCCAGGAGATAGTGCCAGAAGCGGTTAGGCGGCAGGAGCATATCACCAGCGGCAATATGGTGGTGGATGTTGACAAGCATGTAGAACATCTAGCGTCGATCCGACACGGTTGGGTTCTCCCCCAAGGTGCACTGGATCTGGCGGGTCAGGACCTCAAGATCTACTCCCAAGAGGCCTGGCGGAGGAGGTGACGCCGGAGGCTCGTTGCCCGCCAGCGCGGCCCCATGGAGTGGACGAAGCTCGCCGTGGCGGTCGACGACATAGGCCAAGCTTCCAAAGTTGAGAACTTGGCCTGGAGCGAAGTCACCAATGATGATGGAGAGCTCGTCGAGAAAGCAGACACCATCATCTAGGACGACGCCGCCTGCTCGGGTGATGGAAGCCAGACGCCACCTGCTCAAGAAAGCAGAAGCCATCATCTAGGAGCTCGTCGAGAAAGCAGACGCCACCGTAGAGCCAGAATCGCACTTGACGCTGCCCCCTACTTGGTGCGCCAGCTGTCGCGGGGTTAAAACCGCGGCAAGCATTGTTATTCGAATGATGTCGTCGCACGACAAATACGATGGCTCGGGTGAACGCAAGAACGCAAGAAACATGTAGGAGACACATATATTTTATCCTGGTTTGGGCCAAGTCAGTCCCTACGTCCAGCAACTGAGTGATCCATGTACTTGAGAACACCCAGAAATCTGGGCGTTACACTCGGTGTGTAGAAGGTGGAAGAGTTTGGCAGGGGGCTAGCTCGATGCTAGTCTTATGGTGGTGGTGTTGCCGCACTGCCAGAGTTGTCCCCTCCCTCGTCGGAGAGGAAGGAGACGGTGGAGGAACTACCAGAGCCCCCCTAAGGATTGCTCTGCCCTGTGGTGAACAGAGCAAAGAAGGCAGTTTGGCAAGGCTCTTTGTGGAATGGTGGAAAGATTGGGTTTCCTTTTAAGGGCCGACCCCACCCCTTATATATAATGGGAGGGGTCGGGTACAAGATGGTTGTGGTGGCTAGCCTATGGTTTACGTGCACTGGAGTCCATGGAGGTCTTGCTGCAAAGCATCGTGGACCGAGGCGTTGCCTTGCGCCGAAGAAGCTTGGGCATCTTCTGGCGGTCCTACCCTGATACGCTGAGTGTCAGGTCTTGTCGTCTTGGACTGGCCTCCCTCGAGTGAGACCTTCTGGAGTCTTCCTGGTGGAGGCGGAGGTCAACTCTAGAGGTTGTCGCGTGGGCCCAAAGGTCCACCAAACCCCCGGAGGCCGCTGGGAGGCTTCGTCTTCTTGTGTCACGCCCCGGACGTGACCCTATCGGAGGTGCAGCTAGTAGGGGCACGCCTCGGGGGTGTCGTCGGAGATCCCCCGGGCATCGGTAGCCTAGGTTCTCGTCGTCTTGCGCCCAGGCCTTGACGGCATCGGTAGCCAGGTGGGAGCCAAGGGCCGGACGCGGCGTCAAGGTGCCCAGGGCTCAGGGGCTACCCCGAGCCTCAGGCTAGAGGTGTCTGAAAGTCTCGAGTTTGGTTTTGGATAATTAATGACAACCTAAGTACTAACCACATATGCTTAAGTGTGATGGCTAGTGGTGGTTGGTACGCTCCAAGTTGGTGGCAAGGATGCATGACGGTCATGATCATATGATGCCACAATTGGAGAAGAAGACAGGAGAATAGTGCAACCCTATGGAGCTCAAGGCAAAGGTATATGCTAGGGTTTGCATTTTGGTGATCAAGACACCTAGAGGGTGTGATCACATTCAGGATCGATAGCCGTACTATTAAGAGGGGAATTTCCGGGGATATTGATCACCTAAGTGCCACTAGATGTTGATTTACATGTGCATGCATTTAGATCTAGTGGAGAGCTAACTTAACGCCTCGAAAAATAATTATGAAAATGCTAACACATGAGCACATGACGGTTTACACATGGTGGTGTTAGCATATTTGCAAAGGCGGTGGAGTTTGAGCGGTAGAGAGGGTTTGGGGTCCTCTCTCCCTCCCGCGCTCGCAAGCTCGGCGCGGGATTCAGGCGTTTTCGGGAAAATGAAATGCCTATTTTCCTTTACACCGGTGTCGAGTTTTGGAGGCGATGTCACGTGGTGTTTCACGAGCTAAAACATGTTCTAAAGTGATACACATACTTAGTCTAGCTCATAAGTGAAAGGACGAAACAAACGGAGGCGAACGGAGGTCACAGAGGTGACCGGACGCTGAACCGGATGCGGTCTCTGTTTGACCGGACATGTCCAGTCAGTGCTCAGTGTTTGCGCGCGTCTCGGTCTTCTGATCGGACGCGGTGGCGCGTCCGGTCACGATCAACCGGACGCGTCCGATCGTGGTGGGTGCTTACTGGACTCAAACCGGACGCTGGCACTATGGCGTCCGGTTCGTCTAGCGTGCGCGTCTGGTCACTGACTCGCTGGAGCGCTGCCCGGCTTGACCAGCGCGTCCAGTCAATCACGTGACCAGCGCGTCCGGTCGAGCTTCGCGCGTGGGTGGTGTGCGACCAGCGCGTCTGGTCTGCGCGACTGCAGCAGAATCAAGTGCCTAACGACTCTATTCTTTGGTGGAGCTTATAAATAGGTGCTTGGCCGGTTTGGGGAGGATGCTCTTGACATTTTGATGATCCTAACTCTCTTGTGAGCTGAGCAACTCTCCTTCCACTCATCTCCCTTGCTTGCTTTGCATAATCGAAGTGAGATTGAGTGATCCAAGTGCATGAGCTTGTGAGTTTGCATCATAGTGGCACTTGGGTGTTCTCTTGCTGCGGGATTCTTGTTTCTCTTGGTGATTGCCGCCACCTAGACGGCTTGGAGCAGCAGGAGGAGTTCCGGCACGAGTGGAGCTTGTTCGTGGCCGGCTCCGGTGTTTGTGAGGGGCTTGCACCTTCCCCGGCGGAGTGTCGCAAGGTAGCACTAGTGGATTGTGTGTGTCATTGAGTTACATCACTAGCGGTAGGTTCTTGTGGCGCTCTTGGAGAGCTTGGGTGTGGAGTCCCAATTAGCCACCGAACCACATAGTGGAGGTCGACATAACGGGGACTAGCGTGCCGGCAAGCACGTGAACCTCGGGAGAAAATTCTTGTGTTCATCTTGTGATTGAATTGATTGTCTCCCGGTGATTGGTCTTCAATTGGATATCTATTGATTGGTTCACTTCCTCGACACGACGGTATAAAGATCATATACCTCTCTTTTACATTCCCGCAAACTAGTTATAACAAGCTCTTTAGTGTAATTAGTTTTGAGAGCTTGTCTTATCATTGCTAGTGTAGCTTTCCATCTAGTTGAGCTCTTTAGTGTAGCTAGTTTTTGAGAGCTCGTAGCGACATAGCCTTTGATTGTCTTAGTGAATATAGCAACTAGAATTGTTGGGATAGGTGGCTTGCAACACTTGTTAGAAGCTAGTGCAAAAAAGCTTTATCGCCTCATATTTGTCTAACAAGTTTGCCTAAGTGAATTTGTAGATTTGAAATTAGGCTATTCACCCCCCTCTAGCCAATTAGGACCTTTCAGTGTCACAGGGTCAGGCTCGTCTAGACCCCCCTATTGAGGAGGTGCGCGAGCCGTGCCTGGAGGGCACAACCTTCAAGCCCCCGAGCTATCCTAGGGGATAGGCCGGGGGGTCTAGATGATCGGGAACCACCTGAAACTGAGATTAGACATACCTGGATGTTTATAATCTCGATAGCGGGCACCGTGGCTTGCGGCGCCCTCCATGGTCCCCCGGCCGGGTGCCGTACTTGACGTAAGGGCGTGGTCGTGGGTAACCTGGGGGCGCACTGTTCTCCTCATCAGGGGGAATGGTACTATGATACCCACTGTACTTCGGCGGGGTCAGGAGGGGATAGCCTGGCCCCACTGCGGAGCCGGTCTCCTCTCGCCCCGCCCTTTGGTCCGTCCCCGGACAGCGGCCGGGGTGGAAAACTCCCGCGTGGGGCCGGGCGAGTCGGAACCTCTACCCCAGCCGTCAGGCGAGGCGAGGCGCGTTCCTCGTTGCTTGGGCGATGCGGGTCCTGTGCGTCCAGGGGTCGGGCGAGGCGGAACTGGCGCCTTAGCCCGTCGGGCGGGCCAAAGAGGATATTGACGCCGCTCCGCGCTGGCCTAGGCCTTCCTCGTAGAGGCCCACAACTCCTCTTGGGCCGCGCACTGGATCGTTCCGTGGACTTTGATAGCTGGCTTAAGCCTTCATCCGGGCACCTTAATACTGATACCCGACAATATTAGTTCACCTTTGCCAACTAATGAGCTAACTTGTAGTTAGGTTAAAAACTAAAAATTAGTTCGCTTTTAGTTCGCCTATTTGATACTAGGACTAAAGTTGAGACTAAAGTTGTTTAGTCCATAGTATCCAAATGGGCCATAAGTCTATCCATTACCTTATTACAATAGCTTCGTGTCATTTGCATCATAATTGTTCTCTTAACACCTTTCACCCATGATTGCTTTGATATATGGTGAACTCATTCACTTTATCTTAACTATGTGCAAATTGGCATCCTGAAGGCCACTTGTTTTAAATCCATTCAAATGCACCTATTGAGAGGGACTTCCATATGTTAATGGATTTGAAATCCTTATTTCAATAAATTTTATTGTGAACACATTAGTTTTGTTGCCATCAACCATAAAAAATTGTGAAGTTTGAAAATGCATCTCGACTATCTATGTGGGATACGACAAATTTTAATGACATGACATTGAGAAAATAATGAGTTTACGATGAGTAGATACTAAAATATGAGATGAAAGTTAAATGCATAGTAGGTCCATTAACTCGTGTCAGGGTTTTAGTTAGGTCCACCAACTCTGAAATTGAATATTTGAGTTTATAAACTTTTTAAGTTGTGACATCTAAGGGACCGGATAGAGTGGGTGATAGACATTAGCCACTAAAAATCAAAGGCACTAGCCAAATTTGATTAGTAACACAAGCGATCCTAATAAGCTACTTCCTAACTAGTGGGGTTTGCAACGTAGGCTATAGTTCACTACATGCAACAACTCTCATAAATTTATGCATCAAAACACTATGGATGCAATAATGTTTGCCTTAGGCGACAATGCATCAAAACAATCATGAACGTTGGTTTAATGGCTAAATGACACTAAAATGTTGGTGTCAAAATATTTGTATTGATTGGCTCAATTCTTGTCTATGAATGTTTGGTTAATGGCTTGCTTGATAAATGAAATGTTCTATCTAAAACTCATCGTGTTGTACTCAGGTAATTCACAGTGGGCCATTAACCGCCATTAAGAAGCCCGACTAGGCTACCGTTGCGAAGGGTAAGGAGGCGCCTACTCCTTGGTGACGGCAAGTGGTAATGGTGGCGGCTGCTCCTTGTCCCCTATGATGTTGTGTGGAGGGATTGTGTGGCTAGGGATTTGATGGAGTTGTTGGTCCTGCTTTTGTGTTAGGAGGAGCCATGCAAATTTGCTTCTGAAAACAGGTGGTAAACTTCATGCCTACCATGTACACACGCCACATCGACACCGTGTTTGGATCTAGACCTAATTGGTTGACCGGTAAGGCTCGATCATGGATTAGAGGCTTAAATATGCATTTTGAGAGGACAATGATCAAGATGACACTGGCCATGCACTTTGCTCTTTTAAAAAGGATAAAGTGTAAGGTTGGCATTTCACTTGAAAGGGAAAGATAAAATCCAATTTTACACTATATCCAACCATGATAAGAAGCTAGTTAATGCAGAAATTTTACTGAGTGCCAAACTGCAAATGCACTTTACCATTCAATTTAAGAGATGTGCTCCGGTACTCCCTCTTTTAGGAAACTTCACATGCTGTATGCAGTATGCTATAACTAATCTAATTGAAACAAGTGCAGACCAGGAGAAAGACAGAGATTATCCGAGACCAAAGCCAACGGCGAGCGTGAAGATCCGACCAACTGATTCGTTGTCCGTTCTGGTAAACTTGTACACACAAGATGAAACCGGTGATCATTGCATTAGCCTGATGAACCAGTGAACCACGAACTATCAGTTGCAGGGAGGGAGCGGCGTGCCGCACAGGCACTTGTTGTGCGCGTAGCAGTCGGCCCCGTGCATGGACATGAACCTTCCCGCCGGGACCTCGCCGCAGAGCTCGTTATAGCTGACGTTGAAGTACTCCAGCTTCACGTCCATCAGCGACTTGGCCACTCTGCCCCTGACCCTGTTGTGGCTCAGGTCCAGGAACCTGAGATGGTGCGGGAAGCTGACCTCCGTCAGGTCGAACTCGAGCTCGTTCCACGACAGGTCAATCTTGACCGCCGGCTTCGTGATGCCGAACAGGAACGACGAGGGGTCACCGGTGAGCTGGTTACGCGAGAGGTCGATGGTGTCGACGTCGCCGTCGCCGTAGTCGCTGGGTATCTCCCCCGTGAGCCGGTTGTTGGACAGGATGAGGAACCTGGAGCCACCGTGCAGCAGCCCCGGCGGGATGGTGCCGCTGAGCATGTTGCCGCTGAGGTCCAGGTACCGGAGGCCCGGGAGCGCGGCCAGGGACGCCGGGATGGGCCCGGCGAGCTTGCTGTTGGCGATGACGAGCGTCCTCAGGCTGACGGCGCCGGCGAGGAGGCAGCCCGGGACAGGCCCGGAGATGGAGGTGCCGTTGATGTCGAGGTCGAGGAGGCGCGTGAGGTTGGCGAAGGAGGCCGGGACGGGGCCCGCCAGGCCCGGCACGGAGTCGACCTGGAGGATCTCGAGCGCGGCGAGGTCGCCGAGCGCCGCCGGCACTCGCGCCGAGACGTCGGGGAGGGAGTAGAGCGCCAGCCCCGTGACGCGGCCCGCCGCGTCGCAGAACACGGCGGGGTCCCACGCGCAGCAGTTGGTGGACGGCAGCCACGAGGAGAGCCCGGCCGGGTCGCCGAGCTGCGCCTTGACCCGCAGCAGCGCGGCGCGGTCCGCGGGGTCGCAGTCCGCGGCGGCGGAGGGTGCGGTGTAACAAGCTGAGAAGAGAAGCAGTAGCAGGGAGAGCAGGGGTGTGCTCGACGACATTGCCGTGATCGCCTTCGCTCTCGCCGCCATTGCACAATCTGTGGTGCGCTTCATATAGCACTGGGCGCTGTGAAAGACATGGATCGGAGTAGCTGGCATGCATGGGGCGTGATTTCGCATCAGGATGGTACCGGCCAATGAAAACTGCTCAATCCGTGCATGGCTCCACAAAGATGCCTGAGCACGCTCCTCAAGTACAGGTCGGTTAGTTCGCGGAACATCTCGATCACGATCAGTTGCAGGGTACGTACACAGACAGTTTCTGGTCTTCGCAGTAGTAACTGAATCAAATGATTGTCGAAGCTGGCCGGCACCGAGTACGAGTAGCATGGGTGAGATCATGACCATCGGATTCATTTCAGCGGCTCACACCGCATAAGAGAAGGCAGCCAGCCCCAGGCCAGATTGTTGGGCTCGAAGGCCGGGCGGGGGTGCACAGTGTTGAAGGGAAAACCCAAATCAGGCTCATGCTCATCTCGGGAGATTGTCTCAGTCCACAACAAAAATAAGCTTCAGCTTTTAATTGAAGTTCTGATGACCAGCACAATTTTGGGTTGGAACAAACAAAACAGCCTAATAAAGTTTAAGTTTGGGCTTAATACTAATTCAATGGTTTTTTATTCAACTTTAAAGTTAGTGAACTTAAGTATTATTTTCTAGTAATTGCACATTATTTCCACCAATAAGGATACCTTGAATTAATCTAGGCCATTGGATAAAGTTAGTTGGAGAATTATAAGATTAGTGTAGAGCTTACCAAGATTTCAAGAGCACGAGCCAAGGACCCTAGCTTAGAGTAGACGACTTATTGGTGAAGCTTCTTCTTCCTCCTCTTTCCTCTTCTTCCCCACCATGATAGGAGAAGGAGCTCTTCCATGCTCCTGCCCTAGCAATAGGAAATGCCTTGGGTCTCTTCGCCGCAGCTTGGTGCTCCTCCTCCTCCTTGTCTCCTCCTTTTTTCTTTTCCTCCTTCCCCTTCTCATTATTCTCTTTTCCCCTTCCTGCTACTGCTTCTTTTCTTGCTAAAGAGATGTCGTGTGGAGAGAACGACAAGAAAGATAGAGGGAGAGGGTGTAATGTATTTCGTGGTGACATGTGGTCCCTAGACAGGTGTGGGGTGGACAACTTTCCATTT
Organism: Saccharum hybrid cultivar R570; assembly: GCA_038087645.1. Classification (NCBI taxonomy): domain Eukaryota; kingdom Viridiplantae; phylum Streptophyta; class Magnoliopsida; order Poales; family Poaceae; genus Saccharum; species Saccharum hybrid cultivar. Next base: position 24,031,425 of record JAQSUU010000402.1, on the reverse strand, counting down.
TCATGGACTAAGGGCACCCGCAATGTGTTTGCGGCCGTAGCAATAAGGATGGAGCCCACCTATACTGAGCAATAACTAAAACACAGTCCACAATGTTTAATGTCGTTTTGCGAATAAGGTGGGTCCGACTTCAGGGAAAAAATATTCCAACCCCAACCTCCGTGAGATGTCCTACTCGCGTTCACATCCAGCTGAGGAAAATATCAGGTCCCTGCATCGGCGCCCTTCCCGGCGGTGGCCGGCCGGGGCTGCGGCGTGCGGTGGCCGAGGACAGCTCGCCCGCACGCACCGTTGCTGCGCCGGGGAGGCCATGCGCCTGGCGGCCGAGGGCTGGCGGTGCCCGCGCCCGCGCGTCGGGGCCGCTCCGAGGGGGCGTCACGAGCCCGCGGCCCTCGTGCGTCGGGGCCGCGCCGAGGGGACGTCGCGAGCCTGTGGCCCTCGTGCATCGGGGCCGCGCTGAGGGGGCGTCGCGAGCCCGTACCGGGGCCGGCCGAGTGCCGGTGGCCGGGTGGCCGCGCGATCCCCAAATCCAGATGGAGATGGTGTTAGGCCGGCGACCGGATGGGAGTCCAGCGGCAGGCTGTTGCAAGTAAATAAGCCCTGTATGCACGCTTGGTGTGTGGCAGTAATTAATCATTCAATTTCACGATTTGCATATGGAAGTGTCCTTCGGTAAATATGTTGTGGAATCTTGATTTACTACTTGTGCTAGATCTGTGCAAGATAAAAAAAAGATACACGATGCATGCTTCATTATGAAAGGATGGTACTAGTACATACTGCATACTTGTGATCGTCATAATAATAAACCCGATTACATAGTAAATGGCTAAGTGCTAATAAGAACTCTTAAACTCTAGTTTTGTTGTGGCTAAGTACCAAATTTTTGCCATATATGCTCTATCAAATCTGCCTTCAAACGATGGTGGGTTGATTGATCTTGAATTTCCATGTTTTTGTCCATAACCTCTGCAAATCCATGGACTGGGCCATGGTTAAGTCCTGTCATTTGTGCAGAAGCTTGCGATTGTTCATATGTGTTGTCATCAGGGATCCCATAGGAGTCTCTCTCACCTGAATTATCATGTTGTGCAAGATAACACATGCATACATGATATCAGCTAGTTCTTCCTTTCCCAAAGCCGTGCTGGATGACGGATTATGGCCCAACGTTTCTGTAAAACCCCAAATGCTCGTTCCACATCCTTTCTTGCCGATTCTTGTCTTTGTGCATACATTGTATCCTTGTCATTTTGAGGTCTAGTGATTGATTTCACTATTGTAGCCCACTCTAGATAGATACCGTAAGCTAGATAGTATCCCATATTGTATTCTGTTCCATTGATATGAAACTGAACACTAGGAGCTCTACCTTGTAGTACTTTAGTGAATAATGGTGATTGATTCAAAACATTGATGTCCTTGTTTGAACAAGCAGCACCAAAAAAGGCATGCCAAATCCATAAGTCAACAAAGGCAACTACTTCAAGCATGATAGTGGGTACACCATAATCACCCAGTGTGAATTGCCCCTTCCATGCAACCGGACAATTTTGCCACTCCCAATGCATGCAGTCAAGACTGCCTAGCATGCCTGGAAATCCATGTGCCTCACCTTGTTCAAGTAAACGCTGAACATCTTGTTCTGTAGGCCTACGAAGATACTGCTTAGAAAATAAATGCCTCACACCTTGAACAAAATTAATCATGCATTCCATAGCTATGCTTTCTACAACCCCAAAAGCCTCATCCATAAGATCAGCAGGCGTACCATATGCCAACATTCGTATTGCAGCAGTGCACTTTTGCAATGGTGATAGACTAACCTTCCCAAATGCATCTCATCTCAAATGAAAATATGGAGACCAATTGCCAAGGGCTTCCACAATGTGCAAAAATAAATGTTTTCTCATGCGAAATCTCCTATAAAACTGGTCATCGGTATATAAAGGATTTTTAGAGAAATATTTAGCAAACAATCTGGTATGATCCTCTTCATGATTTCTATAGATGTACCTCTGTTTGTAGCCCCTTCACCTATTAGAAGTACCGGCTTGTGCTTGCAGTTGTGCTTGTAGCTGCGCTTCTATCTGAGCTTCTATTTCGGCCTCCATAGGATCATTGATTTCTTCCCACATTAACTCTTCAATGTTATCACTAGAGCTAGAATCATCTGACTCAGTGTATTGGTCTCCTGAGTCACTTGACATTTTTGAAAATATTGGGCTGGCTATTGCGATGAAGGTGAATGAAAGTGAATGGGTAGTGTCCTGCAGGACATCACATATTTGTAGATGCACTCCAACGGCTAGATGCACTCCAACGGCTAGCCTTTTCTTTTGTCAGCATACAGCTAGCTTTTTCTTTTGTCAGCATACCAACAGCTAGCTTCTTCTTTTGACAGCGTACCAATAGCTAGCTTTTTCTTTTGTCAGCATACCAACAGCTAGCTTTTTCTTTTGTTAGGTTTATTGACATGTGTTGAGGTCAAGGAAATGAAGATGAAAATAAAAATTAGTTCACAATTACACAGGTTTGCTCAGCACGTTCTACTTAGTACACAGGATGTAGAAATACAATAGAAATCGGTTCACACTACAAGCAATCTCCTAATACACAATTCTAGAATATAACTAGAACATTGACATTGCCAAATAGCATTAATATCTAACATCACTTGCTGGTCATTTATTTCTCAGCAAGTTCTCTACCTAATTTGTCTAAGATATCATTATGTGTCTTCAGTTGTTTCTCATTGTACTTTGATGTATCATTCTCTGATAATTTTAAGTACGTTGAGAACTTTTTAGCCCTTGCCTTTTCTTGTTTTGCTCTTGCGCTTTCTTTTTTTGCTTCTGCTGATAGTACTATGGCTTCAGCTGACTTTAGCAATGCTGCTGCTCTTTGTGTAACAACTTCATGAAAAAGAACCATATTTTGACACAGCTTGTCTCCCAAAGGTGATGGTGCACCTTTTTCTTTCAGCCTTTGTTTTGCTGCATTCTGCCCCTCAGCACAGTTTTCTTTGCTCAACGTTTGTTCCTCGGTACCTTGGTTCGATGAAGAAGTATATGCTCCGGATTCAGAAATCTTGTTTCTCTTATTCTTGCTACCCTCTTCAAGGATTCTCTTCCATTTGGGCTGGTCTTTGAGATCTTTTCGCAAATACTCTATGGTGAAAGATCTTCTCTTGTTTTGTTTTTTGAACCATGCATAGGTTGTCTGCTTTATCATGTCATCTGAGTACCCACTAGTGAAGGTACTTGTAGCTCTAGAATAGCATCCACAGAACTTGGTTACATCTCTCTTGACATTACCCCAATGTACCATACACTACTTGGGTGTCCTTTTGTGCCCATTACTTGGCATATTTGCGTTGAATTCATCAGCTACAACCTTCCAATAATGTTCAGTTTTCTTGTTGTTGCCTTGTATTGGATCAACAGAGTGTTTCAACTAGGAGCTCATTAGTCGTATATTGTCATCTTCACTCCAATTGATGTGTAGCCCTCTTCTTCCTTCTTCTTCTTCACTGCTACCACTTGACTCCACAACATGAACTGACTCTTTTTGCTTTTGTGATGTTGGACATGGAGAAGCTGACTCTGATCCACGGGAGGAAGTGTTGGCTGGAATACCAAATGAAGGACTATGTTTCATCCCACCTTGTGATCTATTGGCTGCAAATATGAATACTTGATTAGGTGAGTGCACTGGATTTTCTTGAATCTGGACTCCTTGAAAGCTTGCAGCAGTAGTATGCCTCCAATTTCCTTGATTTTGAGGGCCTTGAAACATTTGTGGATGACTATATGGTGGATAGTTGTTTGGAAGACCAAAAGGATAGAAATTCTGGAGAAAATTAGGTGGGTAGTATTGTGGAAAATTAGGGAACTAGGTAGGAGGCGAGTTTTGGCTCTCACTTTCTCCTTGCTGGTTGGAGGAACCGCCCACTGAACTTGTCAAATTCCAATGGAAAGGCTCCATGTATTATACTTTTCTGTGGTGAACCAATCTATCTCAGAGCATATGTTTATAGTGTTGTGCTGTTATTCTGTAGGCGTATGAAAAATCTACTGGCTAGCAGTCCAAGTCAACGATCGAAAGAAAGCAACGACTACCTGCTAGAACAGCTTGAAGTGGACAGAGCAACGGTCATCAAAACAACAGTCTTGGAGGCAGGCCAGCAAACCAACGGCTTCCTCGGATGGTTACCTCAGGAGCATATTTTATTGTTGTAAACAGGAACACATCAGAAAAGTACTGTATTTTATTTGCTTGTGGTTGGACGATAAACTTGTGGTCTTTTGCTCCCTGGCTTCAACTACGGCCGCCGCCCATAATGCTTGTGGCCTTTTCCTGTAGCAGCATTAAATACTTAGGGCTACCTTTTTGGACACATTGTGGGTGCCCTAACATGTTTGATGTCCCCGGTCAAACCATTTGACAGTCACAACTTTGGCCATGGTCACTTGAACTACTTTTCAGCCAATAAATAGTATTTTTCTCTCACAATAAATCAGCATAAGCCAAATTTCAGCATAAGTGAACAGGGTATTTGATTGACTGCTCGTTGGCATGGCATCGTCCCACAACTATAACTGGATCACCTGCCACTTCACAGTGTCAGGTTCGGTCGTACTTAACATATTTTTGTAAATAAAGTTTCTAGCATGCTTGTGCTTGTGATGAAATACATAACTCGACAAACGCAAGCTGGGTCATAACACTCTGGTTGCCATTGGACTCTATTGTATCTTGTTACAAGCTTTGTGAATTAATCTAGGCCATTAGTTGATCATAAAATCGAACTGTGGTGGTAGAGTCCTAGCAGGTCATGTTGGACTTAGTCATGATTTTTAGGGATCTTACAATTAATCTAGGCCATTGGATTGTTAGAAAATCCAATGGTGTTGGTGGGATCCTGGTCGGTAATAGGAAAGGTGCATGAGTGATTGAGGCCCGCTTGTCATTGGGTCAAAGAGATAAAGGAAGGAAAAAAACACTCTTGGTTTCTATACCTAGTAATAAAAAGATTTCATTATTTTGGTCTGGCCTCCCTAACTAATTGTGTGTTTTTTATAAGTAGCGGAAGTGGAACGGCCATGCAAAAACAAAACAAATTGTATCTAGACTAGGACTCGAACATAGTTTCAGCCATACTTTTTTTGCGCCTCTTTCTCCGTACTTCTTTTACGGTCCGGTTCCTTATGTATTTTTACCGGGTTCCATATGTATTTTTAGGCCTGCCCGCTCGTCTTGCGTCCCTGTTCCCGCTTCCCTGTCCATACATAATACATCCGGCCCAGGTGGGGTTGGCCAAGGCCCAATAAATTAAGGTTGCCCGGACCCCAACAGTTCTTATGCACACCCACTCGGAGAAAGGCCCAATGTCCGATAGGGGAAGGGTGGCTCTCTCTTTTAAGGTGGCTTCCTCCTCCCAAGCTAAGCAAGGTGGGATTATTCAGAGGCTCACACGGTTGCCGCCCGACTACAACTAGGCCACTTGGCCTTTTTTGTTGCGTCTTTGCCAGCGGGTAATAGTGGAGGATGTCCTCATCATTCCCACCTCCTTAAACAAGGGTCCAGCTCTGATACCAAATGATACATCCGGCCCAGGTGGGGTTGGCCGAGGCCCAATAAATTAAGGTTGCCCGGACCCCAACAGTTCTTATGCACACCCACTCGGAGAAAGGCCTAATGTCCCTAAAAGACTAGTCCGATAGGGGAAGGGTGGCTCTCTCTTTTAAGGTGGTTTCCTCCTCCCAAGCTAAGCAAGGTGGGATTATTCAGAGGCTCACACGGTTGCCGCCCGACTACAACTAGGCCACTTGGCCTTTTTTTGTTGCGTCTTTGCCAGCGGGTAATAGTGGAGGATGTCCTCATCAATACATCTTCCGTCCGCATTTCAGCACGTCCGTCCCTAGAAAGTCCTAGCAGCGAGAAAAAACACCAACGCTATTGAAAAAAACCAGCAAAAATAAAAAAAAATATGACTCACACGAGTACACTACTTGAACTCAGGTATATCCAGTAACAGAAGAGCGACAGCATACCACGTCACATATGCTTTGCATGGTATAAAAAAACTCATTTATATATTGAAGCGTTTATATCCCACGGGACCAAACAAACAAGTGTTAAAACATCGCATTGCATATATCATGTTCGAGAAATCCACATTGATTTGCCTTTGAGCGTATGGCAGCAACGGAGCAGCACGGGTCTTAAAAAAATGGTTGATACTTAAATACTTCATTTCCTTTTTATTTCACCTCAGACGTGGAATAGTACTAGATGAAATATTATAAATGATTACGTCTAAGTAATCTTGAAGTGCTTCTTAGATCATCTTGATTCAATTGGTGCCATAGTTTGCTATCTTAGGCAAACCATAGAAATATCCTGTTTGAAACCGCTTAAAAGTGGATTCTTAATTGCAGAAGGCGACAATCATGCAAACGCGTCGTGGTTGTGGTGATTTTCTCCCTGCATCAGGCCACAGACCGCAGGGATTTGAATTGGATTCCTGATTTTTTGTACGTGACTCTCACACCACAGATGGCATACCGCACTGCATAGTGGGCATGGACAAGTCGAACCTAACATGATCGATAAGCAAAATTAAAGTCATACTTATGACAAAAGTTTGACAAGAAAATGAAACTATGACACATGAGAACAGTGCTAAGAAAGTGTGGCACACTATAGTTGTGACACTGAACCGAACAACTACCTAAAAAACCTATAAAGTAACTAACTTATGTGTCGGTGTCTAGAGAACCGGGGTCTAAACAGAACGATGAGTGAATTTGTATCTGCGCGTCTAGGCCCAGATGGTGTGCAAGCGGACACAAGGGTGTATACTGGTTCGGATAAGAACGGCCCTACGTCCAGTGAATTCTGCTACTGCTCGCGTTGCCTTGCACCGGAGTGCTCGTAGTAGGGGTTACAAGCTTTCGAGAGAGGGAGCGGATCCCAGGTCTCTTTTGAAGGGGTGGTGTGTGTATGTGGTTGTTCCTCCTTTTCTAGATGTTGCCCTTGCCTCTCCTTTTATAGTTTCTAAGGAGAGGGCTCCGGTTATATTCATGGTAAAAAAATAAAATGGGAAAAAGATGAAAGAGAAAAACAAAAAAGGTGGCCTCGGGTGCGGCCATCTTTCTCCTTATCCGGTGGGAGCAGTTTCCCCTGTAGCGCAGAGATACAATAGGCGTTGATCTTTTGGCCTCTCCATCCGCTGGTGCAACATGTTGGAGCCATGCTTCGTCCCATGCGCCTCTGTGCCATCGAGGACGAGCGGTACGGGTGCCCAGATTTGCATAAAGAGGGGAGTAGGCAATACAGTTGTCGTTACCCCGTTGCTGTAGAGGTATGGACGTCATGGTGGTGGAATGACCGAGGTCATGTTGGGTCAGGGTGTGGTTCCCGTGCTCCTGTTCATTGTGCGTGGTCACGTCCGTCCCATCGGTGGGAGTGGGTGCCACGGTTGGGGGCCCCCGTGGTTCCCCGTCTTGCCAGAGGGCTCCACGTGTCCCTCGAGCGAGGTGGAAGTACGCTGAGGGGGTCGAGCGCTTTGATGACGTTATGGGGTTCGGGCGAGGCGGAAACTGCCGCCCGAGGCGCCTATCTCACCTGAGACCATTCCGCAAGGCTCGGGTGGGATGGAGGTTGACGCTTGGCTTCGAGCGACTGACATGCTGTCAGCGGCTTTAGCGGGTCGGTTTTACTGGGGACCCTATGATGGGCTTTAGCAAACACACAGGGTGCTGTATTTTGCTATCCGTTAGGTACCCTGGTATTTTGATACCCGACAATAGCCCCGAGCCTATGGAGGAGTGGAGCACTCCTTCAGAGGCTTGAGAACGAGCGACTGTGGCGCGCTGCTACCGTTTCGTTATATTTTTATTTTCTTTCGGTAGAGTTCTATTCGAGGGGGTGCGCGTGAGCGCACCCGCCGGGTGTAGCCCCCGAGGCCTTGGAGGGCTGTAGTACCCCTTCAAGGGCTTGAATCGAGTGACTGTGGTGTGTTTCGTGTGACTGCAAGGTGTGTGAGGATCCCTAGAGTCTTTAGTTTTGACCATTCTCTAGGTGAGAGTGCGGAAGCAGCCCCTGAGGCCCCATGCGTTGCAGAGACTGACCGGGTGGCCCTTTCGCCACCGCATTGTTACTCCTTACGCTCTTTAGCAGAACGGTGGGGTATGTGTGGGCCCTCGTTATCCCATATGGGTGCGTCGAGGTTTGTTCGTTCTGAAGGAGGCTGTCTAGTGGGTGCGCGCGAGCGCAGCCACCAGATGTAGTGTGGCAGAACCTCCTAATTACTATGGCCCACATGTACATGTTATTGTCTTAAAGACCTTTAACCACTGTACATGTGTACCACAGAACTTAAGAAGCCTGTCGGGTGTCCTCGGGAAACTCGAATCATCCACAATCTTCCGAGTAGGATCACATTTCAGAGGCATCACAGTATTACAACATTTTATATAATAAATTACATCAGAGTACAAAAGCGGAAGTCTTACATAACATAAGTTTACAAACCCGTTGTTCTAAACTTACAAAACTTAAGTTTAGTGTTACAACCATAGTAGTGGAGTAGCATTATTAACATTATTACAACACCAAAACGCGACGCTCTGCCCAAGAGCCAAACATCTTACTCGTCGTCGCTCACCGCAAAGATGGTCATGCAACAGGGTCCAAAACACACCTGCTCATGAGACGCACCTGCAACAGGGGGTTTAACAAACCCTGAGTACGAAAGTACTCAACAAGACTTAACCGACAAAACTGGATGAAATGACTCAGGAATGCAGGCTCAGGGGAATCAAGGTGAGGTTCCAGCAAGAATCCAAGTTCTTTTGCATAAAAGCTACTAATAGTGAATCCTTAAGGTCACGATTTTATTTCAGTATTACTGATCGACAGAATGTAAGTGATCCTAATCTAGATCATATATCTCATTCAGTATCTTTCTGATTCTCCGACCAAAGTTCCATTTCTTAACTACGATGTTGAACAGAGAATCGAGTCTCCTTAACCGAGGAGCAGCGACGATTCGAATCGATTAAACCCAGCTGGGGAGAATCTGAAGGTTAGCATGAATAGGATTGATACTACTTAACCCAAACCTCATTAATGGGGAAGGTAATTAATAGGTTCATTAAGCATGATGCATGATTCGACGTACGAACTAACATTAAAGATTTCAGTAATTAAATGCACAAGAGTAACAGAACATAAAACTTTATTTATAGGGCAATTTTAATATGCTATTCCACCAAAAGTCTTTAAACATGACTAAAGATCTATAAGAGGAATAGAGATAGGTAATAAGCAATTTGGACCAAAATAGCCAGTTACATTCATTTGACCCAAATTATTTTGAAGTTTTGAAATGCAATACTACAATAGCTCTGTCAATGATCGCTCTGATACCAGTTGTGGCAGAACCTCCTAATTACTATGGCCCACATGTACATGTTATTGTCTTAAAGACCTTTAACCACTGTACATGTGTACCACAGAACTTAAGAAGCCTGTCGGGTGTCCTCGGGAAACCCGAATCATCCACATCTTCCGAGCAGGATCACATTTCAGAGGCATCACAGTATTAGAACAGTTTATATAATAAATTACATCAGAGTACAAAAGCAAAAGTCTTACATAACATAAGTTTACAAACCCGTTGTTCCAAACTTACAAAACTTAAGTTTAGTGTTACAACCATAGTAGTGGAGTAGCATTATTAACATTATTACAACACCAAAACACGACGCTCTGCCCAAGAGCCAAACATCTTACTCGTCGTCGCTCATCGCAAAGACTGTCATGCAACAGGGTCCAAAACACACCTGCTCATGAGACGCACCTGCAACAGGGGTTAACAAACCCTGAGTACGAAAGTACTCAACAAGACTTAACTAACAAAACCAGGTGAAATGACTCAGGAATGCAGGCTCAGAGGAATCAAGGTGAGGTTCCAGCAAGAATCCAAGTTCTTTTGCATAAAAGCTACTAATAGTGAATCCTTAAGATCACGATTTTATTTCAGTATTACTGATCGACAGAATGTAAGTGATCCTAATCTAGATCATATAATTCATTCAGATTCTTTCTGATTCTCCACCAAAGTTCCATTTCTTAACTACGATGTTGAACAGAGAATCGAGTCTCCTTAACCGAGGAGCAGCGACGATTCGAATCGATTAAACCCAGCTGGGGATTCCTAACCACATGACATATGTAGGACTCTAACCGACATATATCAACCTTCACTCGGATCCTCCGACGCATGATCGGGTCCAGCGCCACCCGAGAGTACAGTACACCTCCAATCCAGCCATTGGCTACGAGGGTACACACTACTCTCGCCATCTCTCCACTCCCACTGCGCGGTTGGCCGTTCACATGTTGGCATTACCGAGGTCTTAGACTTACCGGAGCATGTGATCAGTTACAAAGTCTCGACGCACACAATTCAAACAACGGTACGGTCCTTAACTGACTCAGTTGGAGACACTACATGAGGACTCCTTTCCCGATGCAAGTCCACCGACCGGTCCTAGATTATCATCATCAATGTTCATCAAGTGGTTGTCCAACAACTCTTCAAACTTTACTTAAAAGTTTTAAAGTTTTCTCATTAAGCATGGCTAAGCATACTGAGCATTTTCAAAATAAAAAACAGTAACAAGGATGATATTGGAATATCAAGGATGGTAATGCAGTAATTAGGTTATCACTCAACTCCTAGCACTTAATGCAATAGAGCAGTAATATAAGTGAAGTAAAACTTTTCAAATCGCAAGGAAGGGTTAAATGTAACCGGGGCTTGCCTTGGTCGGTGGGAAACTCAGGCTCTGGATCGGTACCACAGATGTCAAACCCTACTTCCATGGACGTCGGCGCTTCTTCGGGAACGGGTTCGGCTTCGGCAACCTCCTCGTTCACGGGGACTACACATGACGATAATGCATGCTTTAAGATGATGAAGTAATAAACATGATGCTCGATGGATGCATAACAAAGTTAACAACTTGAGTACAACTTTCCTTCGCGGTACAGTTGAACGACAAAAGCTTTTAACCTAACCCTAACCTAGGGTCCGATTACGCTAATCACTTCATTAAAGAATTTCGTTAAACACATGAAATAACACTAATTAAGCCTTAACAACATAATTAAGAGAACTTAAAACAACCAATTAGGAATGCTAAAGGTAATTAAGGGTTAATGACCTAAAGTCAACACTCAATCATAAAGTCAAACAAAACTAATCATTAATCCCTAATTAATTGATTAACTAATTAATTAATAAAGCATAAATTAAGAATAAAATCAACTTAGTCTAATTAAGCTTAAATTTTTAATTTAGGAAGCTTATATCATAATTAACTGGTAAAACAATTTTCATGATTTTTGGATAATTAATTAAGCCTAGGAAAATTATGTAAAAGTCATTTAATAATTAAATGAGCTAATTAATTAACCTACAAAAAGTAATTAAAATTGGAATTTAATATTTTTCTTAAATAATACACAATACTTAGAGGTTACTCAAAAATTTTCACTAATTTTGGAACCCTAAATAATTTATAACAAAATAAATAAAACTGAAAACTATTTTACATTTTTGAAAAAGAAAAACAAAGTCCTCCGCGGGCTTGCTTCCCTTCCCTTCCTCTCTCTCGGCCCAGCCTGAAGCGCACGCGGCCCATGCTCGCCCGCGCTCTCCTTTCTCTCTCGCGCGTGCGGCCTACTCCCCTTAGCCCGGCCCAGCAACTAGGTCGGCCCGCTCGCTCCTACTGCGCTCCCCCTCTCCCTCTCGGCGCTCGGCCATGGCGCCGCGGTGACCACCGACGGCCAACTCGTCGACGGCGATCCTCTAGTGAGGCGGAGCCGCACCAACAGCACCACTCGAACCCCGTGAACACTACTGCGACACTAAACGGACACAACACGACACGGAGGGGCTTGACCGCGGCCATGGCAGCCACGGTGGTGACCCACCCGGCGGCAAGGAGACGGAACTCCACCCTCCGACCTGGTAGTGTCTAAAACAAGGCGAGCATCACGCTCAGGAGCTCACCGCGATTGTTGTGGCGAACTCAGTGAAGGCTGGGGGGTCGGGAGTGACCGGTCGACGATGAGGTACCCGCGGCAGCGTTGCTGCCGACCGTGGAGAAGACAGTGGCTTGCGGGCAGTAGCAGGCGAGGCGAGACGCAATCAGCGACTCCCAGAGCTGCGCACACGGCTTACGGAGCTGCACGTGAGAGGAATTGGGCGGCAGAGCAGCGACGGCGGTGAAATGCGGCGGCGTGCGGTGGTGATCGATTGCGGGGAGAAAATGGAGGAAGGAAATATGAAGACGACGACGATGGACATTTATATAGGAGTGGCCGGTCGACGCGAAGACAACACGCGTAACGGCCCGGCCATGATGAGGCGATCGCTGGATGTCGCAGGCGCTCCTGGAAGGAGTTCGAAGATCGCCGGCGTCGGCGGGAGGTGGCGTCCTACGGTTGGCGACGATTTCAAATAAATTATAGAAATGCCACTGCCACAATTTTGCAAATTACTCTCAATTTTTCTACAGAAGTTGAAAATCTGTAAATACAAAAGTTGTTCAATTTTCAAAGTTCTACAACTTTCTCAATATGAACATTTTCCAATTCGGCCTAGATTTTGAAATTTGAATTTGAATTCAAAAGGGGACATTTTCTAAAATTCTGTAAATTCAAAATTACTTTGAATTTTGTATTGAAACTTTAAAAACTCAAAATACCAAAGTTGTACATCTAGGACAGACCTACAACTTTTCTATTCAAAATATTTTCAAATTCTGCCTCCATTTTGAAATTGGATAGGAGAAATGAAAAGGGGTCAAATTTGAGATTTGAATCTTTTCAAAATTACTTCAAATTTTACACTGAAACTTTGAAAACTCAAAACATCAAACTTGTAGCCCTTGAAAAGATCTACAAACTTGGTTTTACACTTTTTTCCAAATTTTGCTTAGATTTTGATTTATTCAAAAAGGGGTAAAACTAGGGTTTTGCTTTTCAGGGTTTTCGGAAAGATTTTTAATTGAAACTTGATACTCTATTAATTGGTGATTATTTAGTGATCACACCATCACCCTAGGGCATCATTGAGTCAAGCATAACATGGTTGACCAAATGGCACTCTAGGTTGACCAGTTTGACTTAGGAAATTCTTTTAATAATTCCTCAAATTTGAATTTGAATTCGAATCAGAAAACTTGCAACAAGTTTTGGATTCCAAATCCTAACTCAAACTTGAAGCTTTATTTTATAAGTGGGACTTGAGCTCATACCCTACACTTGGCACCAGTGTATAACACAGTCATACACCTCAAATTACGCAGGGCATAAACTAAGTATTTGCGGTGACATTCAAAATTAGGGTTTTCGGATTCGAGTCACACAACCAGAAACACATCCAACCTAAGAAGTTAAACTCATTTTAGTTGATGCATAATATAGTTAACCTAATCATGGATGATTTGTAGTGCAAATGATGACATGGCAGGTTTTTAGTTACTATAACACCAGGAGTGTTACATGTAGCCCCCGAGGCCTTGGAGGGATAAGTTATCCCTTCAAGGGCTTTGAATCGAGCGAGTGGACCTACCTAGGGAAGATGAGGTGTCACGCCGGGTAGCAGTTGTTGTGACGCTTCATGTCCCGGTGCATGGGAAGGTGGGGAGGTGCCTGGATTTTTCGCATACGTGGGGAGTTGGGCAACTGGTGCCCAGTCAGTTGCCCTGTACGACATTATAAATACGGGCGCAGGCAGGGCGCAGGAGCCCATCTGTTCTTCTAAGTTTTTCATAGCAGCCCACGATCTCTTTGCCCCCATCTCGTCGCGGCACCCTCCCTCCACCTTCGCCATGGATCCAGGTAAATGCCCTACCGGTGATGCGTCCGGTGGTGGGCGGTCCACGCGGCGCCACGTGATGGGGACGGGGTCGTCCTCTGGCGGCGAACATGGGAGGCGGTTGCCTTTGGGCGCGACTGTGGAGCTGGCGCCACTGTTCGATGCTACGCCGGCCGCTGTGGCAAAGACAAAGGTGGAGCAGCTTAGGAGATATCTAGATGCAGGTCGTCTGAGACTAGCAGGTGGCCGCGGACAGCCGAGTGGCCGGTGAGTTCTCCATTCGTGATTCAGGTTTGATGGACTACATTTGTTTTTCGCACTCATTGTGTTCAGGTGTGGAGCAGAGTTGGAGGCGGAGCTGCTGGGGATCCGGGAAGCTACAGACGCTGTAGCGAGGTACGTCCACGCTCGTGGTGCAAATCGGGAGGAGCGCCTCCTGGATCTCCCCAACCACGTCTGGGACACGATGGAGCTCAACATCCATCGTGGGGCGGCGGTGGCCCTGATGTTGGTGCAGGTGCATTCGGGGCACGTGCTCCACCACCTAGTGGAGCTGGCTGACCACGGCGGATCCTAGGAGGACTTCGACGAGGCAGCCGACGCCGTCGTCGACCTGATCCCTGCTGAGGGGATCGTGGAGGAGGACACCATGCTCCTAGGACCCTGAGCGACGGCCAACATCAAGGTCAAGCCCTACTGGCTAGCGTTCCTTGCCCAGTTCCAAGGACGTCGTCGTCGAGGCCATCTTGATCCTCGCTTAGGATAGGTTTTTCGCATTTTGCCTTAGAAGCACTCTTGTAAAAAGACTCGTCATTGTTTAATGAAGTGTATTTTTTTTGTTGATGTGAGTTCTCATGTGATTTTAGAAGTGTTGTGGGGGTGACCGTTCGTAGGGTTGTTCGTGGCTCCCGAGCCCTTGCTCGACGCAGGGTCATGGCTGTTTGTTGGGTCAGGACGCGAGTGCAACCCCCGAGCCCTTGCTTGATGCGAGGGTCCGATTGGGAGGCCACCCATCTTTGATTCAATCCCTCGTGTGTTCCTTCATGGAACAGAGGGGGTGAGTTGAACCAATTATCCTCGTTGGACGAGCCGTGGCTCTCGGTGGGTGTTAGCGAGTAGGTGTGAGTGGAGTCTGGGTCCCATTCGTTGGGCGTCGGCTTGCGACCGAGGTGGTGACGCACTCCTAACTCTCAATGGCCGATTCTTATGGCTCTCAGGGCCGTTCGACTGGTCCCAAGGCCTTGCTGCCATCCTTCAAGTGTTACCATGAGTCGGATGTCCGTCGGGACTCAAACATGGGTCGGAATGCCCTCGGTGCCCGTGCGCTGAGGCATTGACCGCTAGTGTGCCCATTCTCTGCCATTCCTAACTCAAGAGTCTTGAGACGGCTGTTGAACCCACGGTGGGCCAACCTTCGAACCCTTGGACTGTAATTGGGCTGGAGGAGCGTATGTAGCTCCATATTCTTCTCTTATCTACCAAGGCCTATGATTGGCCCGCGGAGAGGGGAGGCGCCCGAGCCCCACATGGTGATGGGATAATGGCAGGCGTGACGTGTAAGGCGGAGGGTGCGAGGTGTTTGAGAGGATTTGCAGGGGGCGTGCGAATGGTACCAAGATATCCGGGTCATGACGAGATGTTTCTGTAGCCGCATTTAATGCGGGTGGTTGGAATCTTGAATCACCCCGGCATCCCCCTTTTTTAACCTAGTGGTTTTTCCTCTCCCTTGCACACCTCTGCCTTTTGCCTTCCTTGTGCTCATGTTTCTCATCTGCCTTAGCAAGGAAGCATCAGAGAGAGGTAGAGAAAGATCAAAAACTCACCCCGCGGCCGCCGCCATTGCCTTCGCCACCGGAGTGCTTCCTCAGCCATCTCAATGGATTTGTGGGGTCATTCCAGCTTCACCGAAAAGATTGCGTTTTGGCTCATCGAGGATAGGCTCCTTCGTCCGGTGATGAATGCCGCGCAGCCGGAATGGATTGTCCCCGGCAACGAAGATGAGCCAAACCCTCCCGTCGGTTACGTCGTCAGCTTCACGCACTTCCATGAGCGGGGGTTCGGGACGCTTGCGAGCAACTTCTTTCGTGGGCTCCTTCATCATTATGGGATTGAGATGCAGAATCTCAATCCCAACTCGGTTTTGCAGATTGTGGTTTTTGTCGTCCTGTGTGAGGGCTATCTGGGCATCAGACCCAACTTTGCCCTATGCAAGTACTACTTCTACGCCACCGCCTTCCTCAAGACGATGAGGAGGGGTGAGATGGTGCCGGTGCGCATTGATAGTTGTGCAATCTAGCTTCGTTAGAGCCAGACCGGGTACATCACCATGAAGGGGTCATCATCTACCAAGGGGTGGCACCAGCGGTGGTTCTACCTTAGGAGCGACGTCGACATGCCCCTGCCTACGTACACCGGTCGCTTCTTCGGAGAAGCACCGGAGCGCTGGGGCTATGGTCCCATTGCCGCCGAAAGGAAGAAAATCAATACCCTTTTCCAAACGGTCAAGCGTCTGGTGGACACGGACGTGGAGGGAGCCGGGGTCATTGCCACGTTCCATGAGAGGAGGGTGTTGCCGCTGATGCGGCGGGCACGCCGCCTGGATGATATGGTGCCAATTGCGCCCCTCGAGGGGACTGTGCTCGTGACGGGGGAGCTTGATTGTGAGGGGATCAAGAAGCGCATCAAGTCGGTGCTCAGGAATGTCCCCTCCAACGCCATCCTCGATGCCCACCTGCCAATGCATCCTGATGATGACTTCATCAAGATGGTGGGTGCTCCCTGCTCTTCTTCTCCTCCCCTTCCCTTGATCTCTTTGCGTTCCTTTCTGTCTGACCCATGGCTTGGACGGCTGCAGGGGAATCTCTGCTTGGTCCCCGACTTCAACCCACCCCTTCCTAAGGATGTGATCTAGAGGACGCGGAACCAGGCTCATGCCAAGGGGTGAAGAAGTAGAAGGAAGAAGGGAAGAAGAAGGCGGCTAAGAAGGCCAGGAGGAAGGAGGAGCGCGATAAGCGCCAGAAGTTGCAACGGCGGACCAGAGAAGAAGAGGAGTCATCGAGCGTTGATGACGATGACGAGGAGGAGGAGGTCTACCAGTACAACTAGCTAGACTCCATGGCTAAGGAGGGGGAATAGCCCAGGGAGTCATCCCTCTCGATCGAGGGGTGGTCACCGTAGGCTAAACCGTCGCACCATGAATCAGAGGACCCTGATCTCGGGGGAGCTACGGTGACGGGTGAAGGAGAGGAGCCCTCGAGGCCGCAGGAGTTGGCCCATTCTAGGGGGTGAAGGAATCCCGACCCCAGCAGACGGTGGGGTCACCGCCATCACTTCCTCAGCTTGACATGGGAGAGACCATGGCGGTCGGGAAGAGACCATGCCCCATGACAGTGGGGTCAGGCCCAAGCGAGCCATCGTGGAAACACCACCATCCTATGACGTAGAGGTAAGGGATGCTTCTTCCTTGTTGATTGTTCATGCCGAGGTTTGGTAACGTTAATGCCCGTCATTCTCGCAGGAGGGTTCAGCTCGATGTCCCCCTGCTTGCGCCGTGGAAGGCGCTGAGGCGGCAAGGCCAAGCCTCATCCGGCAGTGTGCCAAGTTTGGATGTCTTCTCCTCGAGGTCGGCCAGTAGCGTTCCTCCGGAGTCCATGGTCGTAGAGGGACGCAAGGTGCCGGACGCCCCCGCTTCACCTCCACCCAACCCCACCCCGTCAGCGGGGGCGGTGCTTTTAGAAGCAGAGGTGGAGAAATCTGTGCAGGAGGGGATGGCGGCGTTGGAGCAGCTGTCGCGATTCGGGCTGAATCCCGCTCACGAGGGGGTGCTTCCTTAGGAGAGTGAGGTGCGTCCGCCTCCGACGGTGGAGACGCCTGTATCGACCGTGGGAGCGGGTGCGAGCACCGGAGCTCAGGAGGTAGCAAAGGAGGCTGCGCCCGAGGGCCCTTCGGTGCAAGTGGGATCCACTGTGCCAGGCGGGTCCTAGGTGGAGGAGACAGCGACGGGTGGGCCTGACATCATTGAAGTGGAGGTAGTGTCGGTCTCATACAGTGAGCTCTCTGACTTGGCCGAGGTGGCTCAGTCCTCCCGCGCTAAGGGGCCTACGGCCCTCACGAGGGTGGGGGCGTGACCCGTCTAGCGGGGCGGTCCATGGCTCACCTGGTCAGATCAGAATCAACCGGAGGCACCGTCGGTTTTTGTGCTGGATGATGTCAAGGACTTGGAGTCCTAGAGCCGAATTCAGTCAGGGTGCCAAACCTTGAACCAGGCTCTGACCACGGCATTCTCTGTCCTACACAATGTCATCCGCCTAGCTGGCCAGGTGCATCGAGTTAGGTGAATGCATGTCGTTTGGTGCTTTTGCCTTTTGGTGTCTTTGACATGGCTCCTTGCACAGGCACTGCTCGAATGGAGCCGAGCAAAGTTGAAGTTTCTCCATCACGAGTAGGGCTCCTAGGGATGTTGGTCGAAGGAAACGCAGAGGACTTCCACAGCCGAGGCACGGCTTGTGGAGGCCCAGAAGAAGATGGTCGTCTGCAGCAACGAAATGGCGGATCTTCATATCCGTTATGATAAGGCAGTCACCAATGCCAAGGAGTCGGGGGAGAAGCTGGCGGCCCTTATCGAGCGCACTCGTAAGGACCAAGAGGAGGCCCAAAAGGTGAAGAGCGAGCGCGACGAGCTATTGCAGGCTTCGAAGCAGTTCCAGATAGAGCATGACTCCATCCGCCGCAAGCGCGAGCATGCTCTTCGCGAGTGCGACGAGGCTCACCAAGAGTGCAACATAGCTCAGAGGGAGAAGAACACCATGGAGGGCTAGATGAAGGAGACTACGCGTGCGGCTTCTCAGCTTGCTGAGGAGAACCGCCAGCTGAAGTCCGAGGTGGGATCCCTCCAAGCCACGGTGGCCCAAGGGCATCAGTAGGACTTGGTCAGGGCCCAGGAGCTAGAAGGTAAGTACTTTGGTCATCCATTGTTGGGCACTTTTTTGAAATATGCTTCTTATCCCTTGTGATGATCAAGGCTGAAGAGTAAGCTTGCCACGGTAGAGATGGAGTTTCTGTCGGCGCGGGAGGCCCTAAAGACAAAGCAGCGCGAGCACTCTGAGCTTCATGCCACCGCCGAGCTGGTGTGCGACGCTCTTGGAGTGGCCCAGGTGCGCCTTGGAGCGAGCTCGCTGCGGAGTCATCTTGGGGTCACCTTCGAGCGCGTTTGGACCCAAGTGAAGGAGGCGCTCCACGTTGGAATGCGGCGTGCGCTTGCCGTCTTTAGGTCTCACTACCAGAAGATTGACCTAGAGGCGCTTAGTGAGGGCTACGTCGACAGCCCTGAGGAGGAGCTCGATGCCATAGACGAGGAGGTGCTGGAGCTGGCGAAGACCCTGGCGGCCAAGTTTGAAGAAGAGGTCGTCCTCCCGCCTTTGGATCTGTAAACAGTGTTGGGCAAGGTGCTCGTGTAAGAACTTAAGATTTTGGACGAGTTTGTGGCCCTCGAGGCCACTTTGAAAACTTGCATTTATCTTTTGTTCTAAGTTTTTACATGTTCGTCCCGACCCTCTTGTTGTGGCTAGTCTTGCGGTGTTTGGAGTTGAGTCTAACGCCTTGGGTCAGGGTTAATAGGTGAGAGTACCATAGCCGTGGAGGCGTAGTTTTTCGTAATCTGATTAACTTCGACCCAAGGGGTCCTTGTACTCAAACGCACTCGCATTTCCCAATCACCATTAGAGGGCTCAGGTGGATATTTTTTTCGTAAAGTTCTTCTAGTGGTTGTCCGATATCCACGTCGTGTTTAAGTTTATGGATTTTCTACAAGTTTGAGTCGACCCCTTAGGCCAGACTGGTGACCAGAGGCACTGTAACTACTGGGGTGTAGGTTTCTCGTAGTCTGACTGATCCATCCCAAGGGGCTCTTCGCTTTCTAAACATCCGCTTTTTTAAATGACGCTGTAAGGGGTCGGGTGCGAAAACTTTTTTGAAAAGTTGTTGATGCAAAAGTGGATCTGCAAACACAAAGGGCTAATACCCGAAATCAATATCCAAAGCGTGCCAGTCGATTTGACCTGTTAATCGACAAGGATGAAGATACGAGCACTTTGGTCCTGACAACAGCGATACGCCCGGAAGTCACGGCCAAGAGGTACTCACGCGTAACTCGAGGATCGTCGAAGATTGCACTGGAGCAATGCAACTCGCCGAATCGATGAGAACTCGTAAAAAGGAAAAGGTATGCAAATTGACGAAGTCGCCGAAAAGTAGATGTAAATAAGAGTAAAAGCTATTTTTGATATTGATTGATTATTACATTGCCCTTCACCCTATATTTATATCCTGATCTACAGAAACGTAACCAAATACGACTAGGACACTAAATCCAAATCTAAGGAAACACATGACTTTGATACAACTCAGACTCTAATAAACGTATACAAGGAAATTAACTCCTATCTTATTCCATAGTCCGCCTCAATCACGATGGTATTCTCATCGACCTCCTTTCCATCGGCACACTCCCTGTTCCATCGACAGCAGCCTTCAAGTCTCTTCCATCGGCACACTTCCTGTTTCATCGGCAGTAGTCCTTAAGTCTTCTTTCATCGGCGTCGGCAATAATACCCTTAACCTTATCGGCAACACTTCAATTTTAATCCACATGCCACCACCACTCATAAGCAGCCTTCTTTACAAGCTCATTTTCATCGGCTATCAATCTACACAGTAATCTTTCCTCTGCTGATTAGCCCTTCCTGACCATCTTGACACGTGCTAAAAACGATGTCAACACATGCCCCCCAATTTCAGAGTATAAAATACTGATGCTCCAAAATTTACTCCAGATAATGCTTGCTGTTACCTATTTTTCTCAACCCATTCTCCAAGCATAACATAATCTGTTCCCAAATTTAATCGAATCTAGTTCTAATCCATGTATCTCAGTAAATATCGCACAATTTCCAACTGTTTTTGCCTCAATCACGGTTGAGATACCAAAATAACAATCTATCAGCAAGATCTTATCATAGCAACATCACCATTTTAGAACTGAAAGATCCTGTATCAAGATCTCTTCCAAGTCATGATTACTAGCCATCAAATCTTCTGTACAATCCCTTGATTGTCATGCGAACAGTTACCATATCCATCTGAACCACCTCGATCCACCCGCGCACGGCATAGAGATAAGTCAAGAATACCCCTACCCCCAAATGGCCTATAAATAGATTTCTCCGGACTGCTCATCTTCTACCTTCAAACTTCAACCTTTGGCATTCTCTCTCCGGTGGCAACCCTAACCAACAACTGCGCATCCTCAACCCATCAGAGCTCCTTCCATCATCAACTTCAAGTCCCCAGCTCGTGCCCTCATCCTTCTCGAAGCAATGGCGGTCAACTTCAACGTTCCTGTGGTTCGTTCTCCTTCTGTTACCTTGATCCCTTTGGTTCTTTACGAGTTCTTACAGTTGGTATTTTTCTTCTTCTTCCATTCTTTTGATCTTCCAAACTCAGGAACTATGCAACACATTGGTTATTCCAACCAACCAACCTCCCCTTCACTGCCTAGGTCCAATGGGCGACCCAGATCCAACTGACTTGATCAATGCAGAGGCTAACAAAATTCCCTTCAAAGCTCAAAATTTTTCTTTGAATCTATGGAAGGATACATTCCGATCTTGGCCCAAACCCACCAAAGGGTGGAAAGACTGGTACTTGAGGGTCAACAGGTCGATGCAAATGTACTGGGCAGAGCGGAAGATAGACCAATGCATTAGGCTATCTATTGTCGATATGCAAAAGAATGAGTCTATGATGATAGCCGCCGCTCACTTCTGGTCAGACACCACAAATACCTTTATGTTTGGTCATGGCCCATGCGCCCCCACTCTTGCCGATGTATACATGCTCACCGGCTTGGATATCTCAACCGTCGATGAAGGCCACATCTATGGCAGAAAAGCTGAATATAGAGTGAATACACGCAACATCGGCGGCTGGACAGGATACATCTAGGAATACCAAAAGACTGGTACTGTCAATCAAAGAGAACACGCCATATTCTTGAATATGTGGTTGGAGAAGTTTATCTTCTGTGGCAGATCGGTAGGACCAACCAATGCCTTCCTCCCAGCAGCTGAACTCTTGGCCAATGGTGTTAGATTCCCGCTTGGCCGATACCTTCTGAGCTCGACCTACCACCTCCTCCACCAAGTATCTCAGAAGCTTCTACTTGGTGAACCCATCGGCAATTTGGGAGGCCCATGGTGGTTCATTAATATGTGGCTAAACGCTCATATGCATAAGCGTCTACAGTGGGATTTCTTCGCCCAAGAATTTCCACGAGAGATCGCCGAAGATTATGTTCTTGGAGATGAGGAATCGGCAACACGCCCTCCTCTCAACTTCGACGAAGCTATAATTGTCCTCCGTGGAATAGAGGCTAATGAAGATCAAATCGGCAGGTTTTTCAAGAATTTCTACCATGGTCTCCCTCATGATCTTAGGGCTTGGGTACCCTATATTGATGAGGATAACAAGTTCCCCCTTCTCTTCAACTTTGCCGATAGTGATCTGAACCAAGATAAGGAGCTTATGATGGCCATTATTACTCCCAGGGCAATCCCGGTGAACACATTTGGTAGTGGAAAGAATTCCAACACTACTTATGAATTCTATAATCCATCGGCAGTATCTCATCAACTGGCTTTTGGGCAACTGCCAATCAAGCTATGCTTTGCCGATGTGATCAAGCCCAGAGAAACCATCACCACTGGAACTGAGTGGAGTAGGGTAGTAAGACTTGCCCCCGATGCCGATATTTCAAATGTTGATCTCTCCGCCTGGTCACCAGCATCTTTTATCACAGAATCATATAAGCAATGGTGGCAAGAGTGGAAAGAACAGTTATTTTCAACATCCGTCCACACATATCGGCACATGATCGATCCCGACTACGCCATACCTGACGATGCAGTAAGTTCCTTTTAACTTTCTTTTGTCTTTCTCCCCCTTTTTTATATATATCGGCAGCTAATCTTTCCCGTAACAGGCCGATGATCCAGTTCCATCAGTAAGCAAGAGTGGGAGACCTTTCAACCTACACCCTATCTCTACAGTTTCAATAATCGGCTACAACGCCCCCACCTTAGACACCTTAACCTTCCAGAGGATTCGTGCCAAAACTATCACCTCTAGACCAAAACTAGCAACATCCAGGGCCACTCCAATGGCTGCTGCTACAAGCCTAATTAAGGCTTTTAAGGTAATAATCTTGTTTATTTTTTATTTACTGCCGATATAAATTATATCAATATATGACTACCAGGGTGTAAGAGCTGCGGCTGGATCATCATCGGCAACTCCCCCAACAACAAGCACCACTACCTCCAACCAACCTTCAGAGGTATTCTTTTATCTTTACCTTTTATCTGTTAAATATCCGATCTCACACTTATTTTTACAGCAACAAATGGGTACATCGGCAAGCATACCAAGCACTCAAGCTCCCCAATCAACAAGTGCCGATGCCCCCAGCCAATTGTCGCTGAGACCCAAGCAAAGCGTAAAGCTTTAACCGATGCCGAAGCTCAGCAAAAGCAACAGAAATCTACACCAGCCCCTGCATCTGCCCCAGCACCTATTAGTTAGCCAACCAATGTAGTCGAACAAGTTGACCCTCCTGCACAGAATATATCATCGGCCATCATACCCCAAGGGCCAACTACTGATGATATTGTAGAAGACATTCCATCGGCAACCTCTGCCGATCCTTCGCATGATCCCCTTCAAGCTGCTCCCTCAAGCCAGGCAAAAGAAATTGCCTTGAAGCAGGTAAACCGATTGACCTATTCAGTTTATAGTATCCGTATCTATTCTTAGGTATAAATCTCTAACTTCCTTTTCTTCACAGGAACAGGATTCTCCCAATAGCTTATTTTCTTTTGCTATCGACGTTTCTGATGATGATGGAGAAGAGGCGAGTTCTTCCCTGGCATTGGGAACAATATCGACAGACATCTATGGCAAGCTAGAAGCCCTTCTGAATCTGCTAAAACAAGATACTGCTCAACTGATAACCGATTTAGACCCTACAAAGACTATCTTTAAGACGATCCGTGGCCAGGTTCCTGCCGATGTTGAAGAAACTATCTTCCCAGCAGTCCATCTAGAGAGCCGACAACTTCAATATCAACGGGCTGCTCACCGTATCGCCGACAGAGCAGCTCAAGCTCAGCTCAAGGAAGAAATGTTGCAGCTAAAGCAAACTGCCGATGAGAAGCACAAAAGCATCAGCAACTTGCAAACCTCTGGTACTGATCTCAAGCAGAAAATTCTAGATCTATCGGCAAAGAGAGCAGCTTTGCTAGCTGAACTAGAAGAAGTTGAAGCAGCCCTGACCCAAGCCAAGCAAGAAGAAGACCAGCTTCCTGACATTATCAAAACCCTTCAGCAGGAACGGGATGTCCAAGCTCGCAAGGCCTTGGCCTTGAAAAAGAAACTCAAACCTGTGGAGGGAACTGCCGATGAAGACGCCAAAGAATTAAAGGAAGCCGATGAAATTCGCTTGCGTGCAATATCGGCTATCCAAACTTTGTTAAATTAGCGCATCGGCAACAATATATTAATACTTTGTTTTAACTCTAGCCGATAGGATTGTTATCGGCAATTACACTTTTATGCATCTATCCAGATACTAGGGTAATATTTCTTTAAGTATTTTCCATTTAATGCTCTGGGAAACACAACCCCTTCGAGGGTTTCGAGAATATACGCATTGCCAAGAATAGATTGATTTATCCGATATGGACCTTCCCAATTAGGTGACCATTTGCCAAACTTAGAACTTTTAGTCCCAATCGGTAAAATCAACTTCCAAACCAAATCTCCATCGACAAATTCCTTTACCTTTACCTTCTTGTCATACCATCTGGCTACCCTTTTCTTATTCTCCTCAATGCTAGCTAAAGCTTTTAACCGATGACCTGCTACATCCTCCAACTCATCTTTCATAAGGGTATCATAGTCATCGGTTGTCAATTGATCTTGAGAGCGTATTCGCCTAGAGCCAGTTTTAACCTCCCAAGGTAATACTGCGTCGTGTCCATACACCAACTGATAAGGTGTTACCTTGGTTGCACCGTGACACGCCATCTGATATGACCATAAGGCTTCATTTAATATTGTATGCCACCTCTTAGGATATTCTTTAATTTTGTGCTTAATGAGCTTGATAATTCTTTTGTTAGAAGCCTCAGCATGACCATTAGCCTGGGCATAATATGGTGAAGAATTCAAAACTTTAATCCCCATACCTATAGCAAACTCATCAAATTCACCCGATGTAAACATGGTACCCTGATCGGTAGTGATGGTTTGAGGAATACCAAATTGGTAGACAATATGCTCTTTCACAAAATCAATCATATTAGCCAATGTCACCTTTTTCAAAGGAATTGCTTCAACCCACTTTGTGAAGTAATCGGTAGCAACCAGAATAAATTTATGCCCTTTACTCGATGGTGGATAAACCTGACGAATGAGATCAGTAGCCCAATGTAACACCCCGGTGTTACGCAAGCATTTACATTGCAATCATAAGCATGACATGTCATATCATTCATAATCATATATGGTAAGATTACAACTTGAGTGAAATAAAAGTTTGGAAAATAGTATTCATAATGTAATATGTTAATGTGCTAATTACCTTTCATCAAAATTGTGCAACTACAAATTTTATATCACTTAGAATTATAGGTCAAATTTTTGGATCAACTAAATTACTCAAAGTTTTGTCAAAAACTGGTTTCAAAAATGTTATTTGAAAATATTCAAAAATACTCCCTATTTAGCTTTTATTCTCCAATTCAAAATCTGTTGAGAATTTTTAGTTGGCCCCTTAATCAAAGTTGTAGAGAATTAAATTCTAAGCAACTTTTATTTTTGGGCCATTTCCAGAAAAGGTCTTTTTCTTGTTCAAAATGAGGTTTGAAAACTGTATTTGAAATTTGTTTGAAAATAGAAATTTGAAAAATAAAAACCTAACCTAAGCAGGCCGCCGCCTCGGTTTCGGCCCGCAGCCGGAAGCGGCCCGCCTCGCGCGCGCGCGCGCCCGCGCTCGCGCCCCGCCTCGGCCCGGCCCAGTCCGGCCTCTCTCTTCTCCCTCCCGCTCTCGCGCGCGCGGCTCGCTGGCGCCGCGGCAGAACGCGCCCGCCGCATGGCGGCCGCATGCCGGCGACGCCCCCGTGTGGCCGCCCGCGGACCCCGCGCGCTCCGCCTCAAATCTTCACGAGCGTCCGGTCTCCAGTCCACTCACTGCCTCGCTCGCTCCCTTTCCCTTTCCTCCGGAGAAACCGAGCGGGAGCGCCGCTCGCCACCGCACGTCCTCGCCTCCACCGTCGTGTTCCGACGCCGGTGAACCACCACCGCTCGATTGCTCATGCACGGAGCTCCGCCACCCTCTTCCCTCCTCCGAACGGACGCCACCATTCCCTTGCTCGCTCCGGTAGGGCACCATTTCTCCGCCCCCGCTGCGCTACCACGACGGGGCCGCCGAGCTCGCGCTCCGCCCACCGTCTCCCTCGCTCCCTCTCCATCCCCCTGAGCCCCTCTCTTGAGTTCGCTATCTCCTCGCGGACACTGTGCGCGCGCTCGCTGGTCGGGTCGTGGCCGGAGATGGCCGTTGGCCGTCGGCCACCGCCACGCCGTCGCGGTCCCGAACGCCGACGAGGCCGCCCCTATTCCCCCCCTCGGTCTCCACTGGGCCACCGCCCTGTGGGCCGCGCCTCCGAGCGGGCTGGCTCGCCTTTTTCCCCGCGCACGCGATCAGGCCGAAAACGGCCACGGGCTAGCTTTCACGGGCCGGCCCAGTGTCAATAATGAAAAATTATTTTCTGTTTTCTTTTATTATTCATGGGGAAAAATACTTTGGAAAATGTTTTTGTAATCATTTCAGCTCCAAAAATTGTGAAATAAATTTCTATGGAGTCATTGGAACCAGATCTACAATATAAAAATATTACATGTCAATATTTCATTACTTTTCTATAGTGTTTGAATTAATCCTTGAAATTGGTGTTTTCTTGAAAAATTGATAATAAATTATAGAAAAATCAGAAAAATATGGTTCCAAGTTTGTTAATCTTTTTGTGCCATGTACTTGCTAGGAAAATTATATATCATGTCTATTCTGTAGAAAAAATTTTAGGTGTAGTTCAAATGCTTTCTATTACTAGTATTTGTTATTTTGTTAATTAAATAAAGGTAAATAAAACATGCAAGTAATATTTTTTTTACAGTGATTGTTTACTGTGTAGAAAGTAGGAAAATTTCTAAATCTGTTGTTTGATACTTTTCATAATGCAAAGTATTTTCATGCTCGCTTTTAGGCCTTAGCTTGTTATTTTTGTATAGACAGTTCTAGTAATCCAAATGCAATGAAATTTTGTGGCAGACTAGTATTGATGTTAGTAATCCACTGTAATTTTCTAAGATTTTTCTGTGCTACCAAAATATGTGTTGCTGTTCAAGCATAGTGCTAACTAGGGTTTACATTCAACCTTTAATGCAAGATTAGTTAGTAAACTATGCTTTGGTGTATCTTTGAAGCATCTTGAGTGTCAAGGTGCCTTTGCATGGTAGAGAATAGTGGTGGTAGTTTTTGAGTACATGTTCTTGGATGACGTAGACTACCTTGTAGAAGAGTCGTACGTTCCACGCAGTCCAAATAAAGTAACATGCTCATTACATCTCATTCATCATCATCATCTCATGCCATCCCTGCAATGCACCTAGGCATGAGCACTTATAATTCTGCATCATACAGGATCGTAGGAAGTGAACCCGGTAGCAGTTCCGAGGACCCGGAAGAGCAGTCCGAGGTTCAAGAGCAGGAGTCGACCGAAGCCGAAGAGGAGGTCGGTGAAGATCTTCCAGAGTGCCCCGACCACCGTCCGAGCTCCTTTGAGCGAGGCAAGCCCTAGAGCATTTCTCTCCCAGTTTGCAAATAATTTATTATTGACTTTACTTAATTTGATGCATTACGTTTAGGAGTTGTTTGCAAACGTTGCTGCATTATATCTTGTTTCACCTTGCTTTACCCGATCCTTGTTACCCTGGTGTCCGCGATAAAAAATTGCTTAGTTTGCTTAGACCGGTAGAAGTCGGGTAATTGCCTGTCATCCGCGAGCTATAGGGGATTACCTGGATTTATGTGAAAGATGTGTCATATGAGGATAACTAAGTGTCGAACTGGATTTGAGACCGGGCGGAGACTTGCAGGGTTTCGAACTGTAGTGTTCTCCGTCTGAGTCGATTAAGGACCGACCGTTGTTGGGCCTCGAGTCATGTTGAACGCATGCCTCACATTTAGCTGGCCGAATAATGTACCTTTCGACCGCAAAGCTGGGAGATTATTCGGGCCGAGTGGATTGCCCGCAACGCACTGTACCGGAGCAGTAGTGGCAGGATACGGTGGCGTGATCATAAGGCCAAAGAGCAGTCGGGCGGCCACTGGGTACATGTGGTTCCTAGCAAGCTCGCGACTTTACCTGAATAGTTGACTCGGTGACCAATACCTCACTTTAGCGGGTGAGTGAGGTTTGTGTGATGAATAAATTACCAGCTGGTTAATAATCGATTCGAATCGCCATCGTTCACTGGATAGTGAACACTTGACTTGAGCTACTTCATCATAGTAATGATTATGAAACACTTGGATAGTTATGTAGAAAATGACATGATAACTATTGATAATGATCATTAGTAATCCTTACTTGCCTAATTACATGTTACTCTAGCACAAGTGCAAACATAGTTGACAGGGTAATAAAGATTAAAATACTGCATGCTTTTGGAAAAGAACTGTTAAGTTAAAAAAATACTTTTCTTGCAAATGAGTCAGCTACCCCACCAGAAGGCCTATCATGATCCTTGGTGTCATTTTATTTTGGTTCTGTCGGGTAAGTCTAGCTGAGTACCTTCTCGTACTCAGGGCTTTGTTCCCACTTGTTGCAGATGGGCAGATGTATTACGGCTACTGTATCAACTGCCTCTATCCTGCGATGGGCGAAGCTTAGGACCATGGGCAATGGTCATTCGCTACTTCTCGTCTGATGCTTTTGCTGGAGATGATCACAAGCTGGCACTTTATTTCAAACGCTGTGTGTGTGCGTGATTTGAACTACTGCTTCCGCTACTTTTATTCGAACCTGGTTTGTAATAATTATGTTTTAAACTCCGATGTATTTTGTGTCACGAACTTTTATGTAACTTATGACGGTGACCGCTAAACTTAGTACGATCTTGGTTGTTATGTGAAATGGTTTGAAATCCATCGGGATTTCACGGACTACCGGGTTATACGGGCTTAAGTTTGTTAAATCGTCCTCTCGTTGGATGATTTTCCTACTTAATCTCGTATAATTGGGCGGTTCTGTTACAGCTGGCATCGGAGCAGGTTTAGCGTGATTACTATTCATAAGTATATTTAAAACAAAATTTTGTTTAAAAAGCGTGATTTTCAAACTAAAAGTGTGCCAGTGGTCATATCCTGTATGCCCAGTTAAGGACTCGATGTGGCTATTTAAGTACTAACTTAGGGTTCTTGCACCATATTTCTCTTTTCGTTGCTCATACGGCATGCTATTGTATGAGTGCCACTTAATTGAGTGGTAATATATGGATCAGTTACCTCTACGCTTTGGTAAGTGTGAGCTGTGAGAGCATGATCGGATACACCGCCGATCTAGGGAGAGTGCTTATATGATACTAGAATAATTACATGTTCTACACATGTTTTTATGAAAGTATCGCATGTGTGGGTGTTCCGTCCGTTGAGGCGATGCCGTCAATAGGACGATGTGTTTGGGTAAATACTACCGTTGTACACGCATCTGGGGATTCGTGTAGAGCGTGTAGGTAGATTTACTGCTTTCATGCATTCATGGGAAATGGGCTGAAATGAATTTTCTGCAGGTACATAACAGCGTTTCCGTGTAGAACGAATTAGTTACGTATATGAGAGATCGTTTGTATGCCATCGAATTCATCGTTAGATATCCTTATTTTCTAAGTTTGTGAGAACGTAAGACTCGTGCATGCATCATATTGCCTGTACATTTCATTCATAACATGCATTCCTCCCCTTATAAAAGGATTATCCCATTTTGATAAAAGTGACATCAACTTAAAATGTGTTCTCACCAGGTAATTAAAACTTATGCTACAAATGGCCCGCACGAAGCAGACTGCCCGTAAGTCCACTGGCGGAAGAGCACCCCGTCGTCAGATGGCCCCACGGGAGCGCCGCAGCACGGACACTTTTCTAAGCGAGTTTGGCATGCCCACCTTGCTTTGGAGAGTGCTCCATGATGTGGGGTACCCGGAGGGTCAAGAGCCGGTGTACTCTTGGAGTAAGAGCCAGCTAGCTGAGGATGGACTTGCAGTAGTAGAAATCACCGTCTCTGCTCTTGGTGATGCGCCAGAATGGGATGGTTGGCATTTGGAGTTTGAAGGGCGCACTCCAGTTGAGGGTGCAGAGGGCGCAGCCTTTCGCGTCATCCGAGACATAATGAGCAGGTTTTCCAATGAGTTGGCAGCCGCTTTGGCCGGTACTTTCCCGAGAGATGATCCTCGTGATGCCATTTGGGTGCAACCGCAAGGAAGTGCCCTGGTTAGAGGCCTCAGTGAAGGACGGGCTAGCGACAACCACGCCATGAGTGCCATGTATGCAGCCATCAGAGCATACCAGGGTCTTGAGAGTACCTATTGGACCTTGACTGGCCTGCGTGGTGATGACTGGCTTGAAGCAAGGAAGCAGAAGAAGAAGCAAGCACGTGCTATGGCTAGCGTGCAGGAGCAGTTGGCCGACATGAGCTTGCAGCGAGACCGGGCTCTCGAGAGAGGTGAGAGTGCCATGCAGCGGGTGCAGACGTTGACTCAGGCCAACAGAAATGCAGACCGCATGATGGGACAGCTAGTACAGGAAAGGAATGAAGCCTGGAACGAGAGGGACCTTCTGAGGCAGAGGGTCGAGGAGCTAGAAGAGTATAATGCCAACTTGCATGAAGAGTTTCATGCCCTCTACAACGGGATGGGCCCGTATGCTCCTCCGGACGCCGCCCAGATGGACGTCGACGACGACGCTGCTACTGAAGGTAGCGGTGGTGACACCTCCGACCTCGACGACGGCCCCGAAGAGTAGGATAGTACCCTGCGTTAGTAGCTAGGCTCTGTCGCGATGGCCTTCTTTTGGTTTCTATGTATCATGTTGTATCCTGTTCGATCTTGAGACTGACGATCTTTTGGAACTTGGTTGTGCATGCGATGCCCGAACGCATAAAAGTCCAGTGTATGTATGCTGGCAACATGGTTGTATTGGACGCGATGTTGCATTCGAAGTAATTTGATTAGTGATGTTGTTTTAATTGGAATGTGATTATTGTGCCTCTGTTTTATTGTATGACTTGCTCTCTCCAATGAATTCAGTATGGCATGATTGTTCATTCAAATACAATTACTACAACTTCGCTCAATTATTACTTGTTGCTGAAAAAT
Source organism: Saccharum hybrid cultivar R570 (assembly GCA_038087645.1). Lineage (NCBI taxonomy): Eukaryota > Viridiplantae > Streptophyta > Magnoliopsida > Poales > Poaceae > Saccharum > Saccharum hybrid cultivar. Next base: position 23,999,978 of record JAQSUU010000402.1, on the reverse strand, counting down.
GCAGATGGCAAACACTCGCCGTGCCACGTATGAGGCCGCTGAAACTGGTGGCAACGGTGCAGGGGCTGGTGGGGGTGGTGCAAACAACGTCAACCACCAGGAGCCACAGCCAGAGCCACAATTGCCCCCTCCTCCACCGCTCACTGCAGAGGTATTCTTCGCACAGTTCCTTGGAAGCCAGCGCAACGCCGAGCAATCACAGAGGAATATGGAAGATTTTCTGCGTACCATTGCTGAAAATATTCAGAGAGGTAATAATCAAGGTGGTGGTCATGGGGTGAACCAGTACAGCAACTTTAAGGATTTCATGGATACTAGGCCACCTATTTTTAAGGAAGTAGCCGAGCCACTCGACGTTGAAGAATGGATCAACACTATGGAAGATAAGTTCCGTGTGTTGAGGTTGACAGAAGTTCTAAAAACAGAATATGCTGCACATCAGCTACAGGGACCGGCAGGGATGTGGTGGAAGCATCACCGCACCACCTTTCCTCCCAATGCCCAGATTACTTGGAGAGAATTCACTGAAGCGTTTAGGGGAGTTTATATTCCCCCAGGGTTGGTTGAGATGAAGCTCGGAGAGTTCTTGGCCTTAAATCAGGGTACCAAGACTGTGACACAGTATCTGCATGCCTTTAACAACTTGTGCCGTTATGCTCCAGACATGGTCGACACAGATGCAAAGAGAATTGCTAGTTTCAAGAGAGGGTTAAGTCCGAAGATGATGAAGCATGTGGGTACCAATAACCGCGCCAGATTCAATGACTTTGTCAGTGATTGTTTGAAACAAGAAAAGAACAACAACGCCTACACTGCATCCAAGAATCGCAAGAGGGTGTTTGAGTCAGGACCATCACAGTCTAGAGTTGTCACTGCAAATCATTCTTCTTATCGTCCGTCCGCACCTGGTGCAAGGTTCAGGCCGCAACAGCATAAGACCCAGAACTACAAGGGACCACAGAAGCCGTACAAGATGGCCGTGCCGCCAGCAAAGACCACCGCAGCTGCAGAACAGAGCAACTCCAAGGGAGCTATAGGATCTGCTAGTACAGTGAAGGGGCCCTGCTACAATTGTGGTTAGCCAGGCCACTTTTCAAAGTTCTGCCCTTATCCGCCTAAAAAGAAGCAACAGACTTACACTGCTCGTGTACACCACACCACCGTTGATGAGATTCCTGAGGGAGAGCTTGTAACTGCCGGTAAGTTTCTTGTTAACCATCACCCTGCAGTTGTTCTATTTGATTCTGGATCCTCGCATTCTTTTATGAGTCAAGCATTTGCACGGAAGCATGAACAACTATGCACAGAATTGAGTTATGGTTATCGCATAAGTTCAGCAGGGGCTGATGTGTTAACCAATCAGATGGTTAGAGGGGCAACCCTTGAGTTAGGAAGTCGGAAGTTTCGAGTAAACCTGGTAGTTATGCCTGGACTAGTTTTGGATGTAATAATAGGAATGAACTGGATGAAGAACTGGGGGGCAGTCATAGATACAAGCAGTCGGATGCTTACCCTTAAGGATCCCCAGGCAGAGGGTACTTTCTTGGTACCATTACCTAGAAGAACAGACCTTGTGAGTGTGACCTGTGCTATGGAAGTTGTTCCTATCCACCAGATCCCGGTAGTGTGTGAGTTCCCGGATGTGTTTCCAGACGAGTTACCTGGCCTTCCTCCAGATAGAGATGTTGAGTTTGGAATCGAGTTGATCCCCGGGACAGCTCCTATTTCGAGGAGACCCTATCGGATGCCTCCGGATGAGTTAGCTGAGCTGAAGAAGCAACTGGAGGAATTATTAAAGAAGGGGTTTATCCGACCGAGTAAGTCTGAATAGGGATGTCCTGCCTTGTTCGTGAAGAAAAAGAAAGAGGCTACTCTGAGAATGTGTGTGGATTATCGACCTCTTAATGCTGTAACTATCAAGAATAAATATCCTTTGCCTCATATCGACGTTTTGTTTGATCAGTTGGCTAAAGCTAGAGTGTTCTCCAAGATAGACCTAAGATCAGGGTATCATCAGATAAAGATTAGGCCGCAAGATGTCCCGAAAACCGCCTTTTCTACCAGATACGGGTTGTACGAGTATCTTGTTATGTCTTTCGGCTTAACAAATGCTCCTGCATATTTTATATATCTGATGAATACGGTTTTTATGCCAGAGTTGGACAAGTTTGTAGTTGTCTTCATTGATGACATTCTAGTATACTCTGAGAATGAGAAAGATCATGAAGAGCATCTGAGAATTGTCTTGACCAGACTGAGAGATCATAAGTTGTATGCTAAGTTCAGCAAATGTGAATTTTGGTTGAAGAAAGTTCCTTTCCTTGGTCATATTCTATCTGAGAATGGAGTTTCGGTAGATCCGAGCAAAGTGCAAGAGGTTATGGATTGGAAAACTCCAACCACAGTGTCGGAAGTCAGGAGTTTCCTAGAGTTAGCTGGTTACTATCGCCGATTTATACCAGACTTCTCAAAGATTGCCAAACCAATGACAAGTCTGTTACAGAAAAACCACAAGTTTGTGTGGACAGGGGAGTGTGAGACAGCTTTCCACACCTTGCGGAAACTATTAACCACTGCTCCAGTTCTTGCGCAGCCTGACGTCGAGAAGCCTTTTGATGTGTTCTGCGACGCATCAAAAACAGGATTAGGCTATGTTCTGATGCAAGAAGGAAGAGTCATTGCTTATGCCTCCCGTCAGTTGAGGAAACATGAAATCAATTATCCGACACATGATCTTGAGCTTGCCGCCGTAGTGCATGCCTTAAAGATTTGGAGACATTATTTACTTGGTAATGTATGCAATATTTTCACCGACCACAAGAGTCTCAAGTACATTTTTACCCAACCAGAATTGAACATGAGACAGCGGAGATGGTTAGAACTAATCAAAGATTACAACTTGAATGTACAGTATCACCCTGGGAAAGCCAATGTGGTAGCCGATGCTTTGAGTAGAAAGCCACATTGTTTGAATATGCAACCCTTACTCGAGGATGGTTTTAATCTAATGCACCCTGCCGTGTTACATAGTATTCAGATCAGTTGCTCCTTGGAGGGTAAGATAATAGAAGGCCAGAAAGCAGACAAAGGGATATTCCACATCAAAAGGAAAATTAGAGAAGAACCCTCAAAACACTTCAGAGTGGACGAGCAGGACGTGTTGTGGTTCGACAACCGTCTTGTTGTTCTAAAGGATAGAGAGCTTAAGAATAAAATTATGGATGAAGCTCATCTCTCTAAGTTGTCCATTCATCCTGGCAGTAGTAAAATGTATCAAGAACTAAGACCTCGCTATTGGTGGACAAAGATGAAGAAGGAAATTGCAGCTTATGTAGCCAGATGTGACACATGTTGTAGGGTGAAAGCTATTCACATGAAACTTGTCGGATTGTTGCAACCTTTGTCAGTACCCAGTTGGAAGTGGGATGATATAAGTATGGATTTTATCACAGGTTTGCCCACTACTCAGAAAGGCCATGATTCGATTTGGGTAATCGTGGATCGTCTTACCAAGACAGCTCACTTTTTGCCTGTCAAGACAGATTATAGACCACCTCAATATGCCGAGAAGTATATTGCGGAGATTGTGAGATTGCATGGCATACCGAAGACTATAGTGTCTGACAGAGGGTCACAGTTCACTGCTCACTTTTGGGAGCATGTGCACAAAGGTTTGGGGACTAGTCTGATTCGTAGCACTGCCTATCATCCTCAAACCGATGGTCAGACTGAAAGAGTTAATGCTGTTTTAAAAGATATGTTAAGAGCTTGTGTGTTGTCTTCCAGAGGTTCATGGGAGTCATGGTTACCCTTAGCAGAGTTCGCATACAATAATAGCTATCAAGAAAATATCAAGATGGCACCTTTTGAGGCTCTGTATGGCCGAAAGTGTAGAACACCTTTAAACTGGATTGAGCCAGGGGAAAGAAGGTATTATGGTATTGACTTCGTGGAAGAAGCCAAAAAGAAAGTTCATATCATTCAGCAAAATATGAGAGCAGCTCAGTCACGTCAGAAAAGTTATGCGGATAAGAGGAGGAGACCGCTTGTGTTCGAAGTTGGTGACTATGTTTATCTAAAAGTCACGCCAATGAAGAAGAAGCGGTTTGGAATACGCAGAAAGCTTGCCGACAGATTTGTAGGACCCTACAAAATCTTGGAAAGGAAGGGTCCAGTGGCTTACAAATTGGAATTACCGGAAGCAATGGGTGCTATATTCCTAGTTTTTCACGTATCACATCTCAAGAAGTGTTTGCGCGTTCCAGAGGAAAGAATTAAACCTCGAGGCATAAAACTTAAGTCAGATCCGGTGTATCATGAGCAGCCAATTCGAGTTTTGGATTCCAAGGAGAGGGCTACTCGAAACAGTGTGGTGAAAACGTATAAGATACAATGGAGTCATCATGATGAAGGGGATGCATCTTGGGAAACGGGTGAATACCTACAAAAAGCATACGAAGATTTTTATAATAAATGGTTCGTAACCCAAATCTCGGGACGAGATTTTTATAAGGGGGGAGGGCTGTAACACCCTGGTGTTACGCAAGCATTTACATTGCAATCATAAGCATGACATGTCATATCATTCATAATCATATATGGTAAGATTACAACTTGAGTGAAATAAAAGCTTGGAAAATAGTATTCATAATGTAATATGTTAATGTGATAATTACCTTTCATCAAAATTGTGCAACTACAAATTTTATATCACTTAGAATTATAGGTCAAATTTTTGGAGCAACTAAATTACTCAAAGTTTTGTCAAAAACTGGTTTCAAAAATGTTATTTGAAAATATTCAAAAATACTCCCTATTTAGCTTTTATTCTCCAATTCAAAATCTGTTGAGAATTTTTAGTTGGCCCCTTAATCAAAGTTGTAGAGAATTAAATTCTAAGCAACTTTTATTTTTGGGACATTTCTAGAAAAGGTCTTTTTCTTGTTCAAAATGAGGTTTGAAAACTGTATTTGAAATTTATTTGAAAATAGAAATTTGAAAAATAAAAACCTAACCTAAGCAGGCCGCCGCCTCGGTTTCGGCCCACAGCCGAAAGCGGCCCGCCTCCGCGCGCGCGTGCCCGCGCTCGCGCCCCGCCTCGGCCCGGCCCAGTCCGGCCTCTCTCTTCTCCCTCCCTTTCTCGCGCGCGCGGCTCGCTGGCGCCGCGGCAGAACGCGCCCGCCGCGTGGCGGCCACATGCCGACGACGCCCCCACGTGGCCGCCCGTGGACCCCGCGCACTCTGCCTCAAATCTTCACGAGCGTCCGGTCTCCAGTCCACTCACTGCCTCGCTCGCTCCCTTTCCCTTTCCGCCGAAGAAACCGAGCGGGAGCGCCGCTCGCCACCGCACGTCCTCGCCTCCACCGTCGTGTTCCGACGCCGGTGAACCACCACCGCTCGATTGCTCGTGCACGGAGCTCCGCCACCCTCTTCCCTCCTCCGAATGGACGCCACCATCCCCTTGCTCGCTCCGGTAGGGCACCATTTCTCCGCCCCCGCTGCACCACCACGACGGGGCCGCCGAGCTCGCGCTCCGCCCACCGTCTCCCTCGCTCCCTCTCCATCCCCCTGAGCCCCTCTCTCGAGTTCGCTATCTCCTCGCGGACACTGTGCGCGCGCTCGCTGGTCAGGTCATGGCTGGAGATGGTCGTTGGCCGTCGGCCACCGCCACGCCGTCGCGGTCCCGAACGCCGACGAGGCCGCCCCTGTTCTCCCCCCCCTCGGTCTCCACTGGGCCACCGCCCTGTGGGCCGCGCCTCCGAGCGGGCCGGCTCGCCTTTTTCCCCCGCGCGCACGATCAGGCCGAAAACGGCCACGGGCCGGTTAGCTTTCACGGGCCGGCCCAGTGTCAATAATGAAAAATTGTTTTCTGTTTTCTTTTATTATTCATGGGGAAAAATACTTTGGAAAATGTTTTTGTAATCATTTCAGCTCCAAAAATTGTGAAATAAATTTCTATGGACTCATTGGAACCAGATCTACAATATAAAAATATTGCATGTCAATATTTCATTACTTTTCTGTGCTGTTTGAATTAATCCTTGAAATTGGTGTTTTCTTAAAAAATTGATAATAAATTATAGAAAAATCAGAAAAATATGGTTCCAAGTTTGTTAATCTTTTTGTGCCATGTACTTGCTAGGAAAATTATATATCATGTCTGTTCTGTAGAAAAATTTTTAGGTGTAGTTCAAATGCTTTCTATTACTAGTATTTGTTATTTTGTTAATTAAATAAAGGTAAATAAAACATGCAAGTAATAATTTTTCTACAGTGATTGTTTACTGTGTAGAAAGTAGAAAAATTTCTAAATCTGTTGTTTGATACTTTTCATAATGCAAAGTATTTTCATGCTCGCTTTTAGGCCTTAGCTTGTTATTTTTGTATAGACAGTTCTAGTAATCCAAATGCAGTGAAAATTTTGTGGCAGACTAGTATTGATGTTAGTAATCCACTGTAATTTTCTAAGATTTTTCTGTGCTACTAAAATATGTGTTGCTGTTCAAGCATAGTGCTAACTAGGGTTTACATTCAACCTTTAATGCAAGATTAGTTAGTAAACTATGCTTTGGTGTATCTTTGAAGCATCTTGAGTGTCAAGGTGCCTTTGCATGGTAGAGAATAGTGGTGGTAGTTTTTGAGTATATGTTCTTGGATGACGTAGACTACCTTGTAGAAGAGTCGTACGTTCCACGCAATCCAAATAAAGTAACATGCTCATTACATCTCATTCATCATCATCATCATCTCATGCCATCCCTGCAATGCACCTAGGCTTGAGCACTTATAATTCTGTATCATACAGGATCGCAGGAAGTGAACCCGGTAGCAGTTTCCGAGGACCCGGAAGAGCAGTCCGAGGTTCAAGAGCAGGAGTCGACCGAAGCCGAAGAGGAGGTCGGTGAAGATCTTCCAGAGTGCCCCGACCACCGTCCAAGCTCCTTTGAGCGAGGCAAGCCCCGGAGCATTTCTCTCCCAGTTTGCAAATAATTTATTATTGACTTTACTTAATTTGATGCATTACGTTTAGGAGTTGTTTGCAAACGTTGCTGCATTATACCTTGTTTCACCTTGCTTTACCCGATCTGATGTGAAGTAGGGTTCCCGATCTTCCGAAAGGTTCTGATAACTCTCGATTTGGTGGAGTCACGACACAATTCGATCCGGCTTCCGAACAACTCGGCTCTGAACCCCGCAATCGCAGCACCACGACTCCTCTGGTTATCGACCGGCGTTGCACGGTCGACCTCGCCAAGAAAGCTAAATCCTTGCCCGCGAATCGAGAACACACGCAAGAACACAAAGGAATGCAACCAAATTGCAGATGAATGATTAATCTCACAAAGTTGGGGTCTCACAAACCGACGGCGGCGGCGAAACTGTTATCAACAGAATAATCTAAGCAAAACCCAACCCTAATGTAGGCGGCGACTACTTATTATATAGCCTAAGGGATGTCCAAGGACCCCTATTCGCGTCCCTAGGGAGTGCCAACACGTTACAAGGCCCAAACGGCCTAAAAGACGGCGACGCAGCGCCCTGACAGATTCTGGACGTCAACTTGTTTCGATGATTCCCGTTGATTCTGATGGAATTTGGGTCTCAAACCAAAGCCATTGGTTAGCTTATGAAATTATCTTTCCATCCATATATGGATCATCAAAAACGGAGTCCAGATGCATCATGGGCGTCCGTTTTATTGCAGACTGGTCTAGAAGGCCGAAGCAGACTCGAACTCGAATTGGACTGGGCCTCCGGCTTGGCTTGGACGTTCTTGCTGGCCTCCTAAGGTGGTGGCCAAGGAGGAGGACGTCTTTGGGCATCTCTTAGGTGTTCTCTATCTTCTTGGGGCGTGCTCCAATTTGGTCCTGGGTCCCAAGTGTGAATAATAAGCCCGTGACGACGCTGTAGCACCCGACAGAAATAGCGACAGAATGTCTTGATGATTTGGAGGCCTTGCCAATGTGATATTGAGATGGGACCAGATCTATTTGAAAGCTTATCAAATAAGCTTTCTATCAAGTGCTCATTGACCTCGATCGCACTCCGGATGGATGAGTCATGGCCTTTCCAATGAAGCACTATCGGGCTGCCGACGAACCGAAAGTTCAACTTTGATGGATTTGTACTTTGAGACACATTTGTACCTACATTCAAATAACGACATGTACATGTGGAACCAAGTGAATTGTACCCAAAATTACTATGCAAATATAGGAACAAGTGCACCTTATAATAAATGGTCGTATCTATTGGTGTCATGTCCTCATCATCCTCCCCTTCTTGACAACAAACCGTCCTCGGTTTGAGCTTAGTTGGAGGACAGATTGTAGGTTGTAGCCAATATTGCTTCTCTTTTTGAAATTTAACCTGTTGCTTTATAACAAAACTTGGGGATCTTGACATGACATGATTATATCTAATGCAACCCTTTGATTGGTCATATTGATGTACAGAAAAAGGAGATTTCAGATTTGAACAAATATAAACTCGGTGTACCATATATTCTCCTTTACAATTATATTTGCCAATAAATTGATATATACATGTAGACAACCATGGTAATTCAGCACATAAAAATTTCTCCTCCAAACTACTCAGAGCACACAGTGTTTCAAACTCAATATATCCCAAAGTATTTAAAGAAGTCAACAATTTTAGTTCATCTTGTTCAGTGGCAATTGGAAGCAATTGTTTATTTTTAGTACAAGTATTTTGTTCCAAAACAAAAGAATCATTCTCATTCACTGGTTGCTGCTCATGAATAATCATATCACTATCACACAACTTTTCTTTATCACAAAGATCAGTAGAACATTCGCCATGTGACAAAGGGAAATCAATAGAAGGTTTTAGTATAGAATTATTAGCATCATTGGCATTACCTTTGCTCTCATTGTCAGCGGAAGTATCACGTGTTGAATTTTTACATGAGACTGGGAGCACCTCATTTTCTGTCATGTCATCCCCACTCTTTTGTGCATTGTCCTGTAAAAGGTTAGGCACAACAGGAGGAATAATAGGAGATTGGTGTAGTTGATGTTCCTCATCATATGAATTAATTACAAGAGATGGATTAACAAAAGTTTCTCTCATAAGAATTTTTATATCGTTCCATGTATGAGGTTTATCTGAAGAACTTAAAGACTCCCACCAAATTGATGCTAAATGTCTCAAAACACTAGATGCATTCTTAATCTTCCTCCGTTCACACATACGACAGTGTGCAAAAATATTATCTATTTTACTTTCCCACTCAATGTACTCATCAGCACCAATACCATCATAAGTAGGTGGAGAAGAAAGAATAGAACGACCTGCGGAAGGAGGTGTAGCAGCATTAGTGCGTGGCTCATGCATCATTGATGTCTCGTATCGGTGAGTGTTGTAACCTGTCATTGTAGACACAAAACAGGAACAAACAGTGAAAGTTATCCCTAATAATCTACTAAGTAGGTGGAGTAGTGCCTCTCAAGATCACAGCAAAAGGAGATCCCTTCTCAAGCTCTTACAAGGTTCTTACCAGCAAGGTCAAGGATACCTGGAAGGCGTAGCACTGCGATTACAGGGGTCAAAACTTATACTGTCCAGAAGAAGTATGTGGAGTTAAGGCAAGCAGGCCAAATATGTGAGTGGAACACAATTCAAAAACAGAAAGTAATGCTGAATTATAGTCCCAAATACTTGCTCTTGTTGCTGGTCTAACGTGTTCCAAATACCAGATGTGTGATAACAAAATAGAGAAACAAGTATGATGGATAGCAATGGAAATACGGACAAGGCAAAAGGCACAACAAACAATAGAGCTATCGAGTGTTCCTTATGTGCTCCTTTTTTATCTCTTCTCTTCGCTTTTGCTATTTTTTTGCTTTTCTTTTTTTTGGTCCAAATTTTTTTCCTTGCTTTTGCTCTTTTGATATTTTTTCTCAGCAAGGAGCACACAACAATAAACACCAAAAAAATTTGAGATCAATTGGATAAAAGATGTGGCCTATAGAAAATTAGGATTGTGCTCCAAAAAGCATATCAAAACTTGTGGGCCTGAAAACTCGATTTTCCTGATCGAATTTCGCAAATCTAATTTTTACGAACCTAGCTTTGCTAGGATGAAATGGATCTAAAATTTTCTGGCATTCTCCGTAGATATAAAATTTGCCTTGTTTCGAGTTCGGATACAAAAGTTATGACTGTTTTAAGAAAGCTGCTCGAATCCGGGTTTCACTGGACACAAGATGCAAACTGATGGTGATACGGGATGGCGGTGGGTGGAGGGATCAACACAAACTAGAAAAGAACACAATCTAAACCAGCAACAAGCCCTTGATCAGGACACAAACTCAACACGACGGAATCTGAAAAGAATTATGCAAAAGGCTAAATGTGGTTTCTGGGATAGGGGAAAAACCTAACACTAATTTTTTTTGGCTTTTCTGTGGACTCTAGGACGAAAGCGAAATCAAACTAAACTAGGGTAAAATTGAACCTGACGGTATACCTGAAGCTCTGATTACCAATTGATGTGAAGTAGGGTTCCCGATCTTCCGAAAGGTTCTGATAACTCTCGATTTGGTGGAGTCACGACACAATTCGATCCGGCTTCCGAACAACTCGGCTCTGAACCCCGCAATCGCAGCACCACGACTCCTCTGGTTATCGACCGGCGTTGCACGGTCGACCTCGCCAAGAAAGCTAAATCCTTGCCCGCGAATCGAGAACACACGCAAGAACACAAAGGAATGCAACCAAATTGCAGATGAATGATTAATCTCACAAAGTTGGGGTCTCACAAACCGACGGCGGCGGCGAAACTGTTATCAACAGAATAATCTAAGCAAAATCCAACCCTAATGTAGGCGGCGACTACTTATTATATAGCCTAAGGGATGTCCAAGGACCCCTATTCGCGTCCCTAGGGAGTGCCAACACGTTACAAGGCCCAAACGGCCTAAAAGACGGCGACGCAGCGCCCTGACAGATTCTGGACGTCAACTTGTTTCGATGATTCCCGTTGATTCTGATGGAATTTGGGTCTCAAACCAAAGCCATTGGTTAGCTTATGAAATTATCTTTCCATCCATATATGGATCATCAAAAACGGAGTCCAGATGCATCATGGGCGTCCGTTTTATTGCAGACTGGTCTAGAAGGCCGAAGCAGACTCGAACTCGAATTGGACTGGGCCTCCGGCTTGGCTTGGACGTTCTTGCTGGCCTCCTAAGGTGGTGGCCAAGGAGGAGGACGTCTTTGGGCATCTCTTAGGTGTTCTCTATCTTCTTGGGGCGTGCTCCAATTTGGTCCTGGGTCCCAAGTGTGAATAATAAGCCCGTGACGACGCTGTAGCACCCGACAGAAATAGCGACAGAATGTCTTGATGATTTGGAGGCCTTGCCAATGTGATATTGAGATGGGACCAGATTTATTTGAAAGCTTATCAAATAAGCTTTCTATCAAGTGCTCATTGACCTCGATCGCACTCCGGATGGATGAGTCATGGCCTTTCCAATGAAGCACTATCGGGCTGCCGACGAACCGAAAGTTCAACTTTGATGGATTTGTACTTTGAGACACATTTGTACCTACATTCAAATAACGACATGTACATGTGGAACCAAGTGAATTGTACCCAAAATTACTATGCAAATATAGGAACAAGTGCACCTTATAATAAATGGTCGTATCTATTGGTGTCATGTCCTCATCACGATCCTTGTTACCCTGGTGTCCGCGGTCAAAAATTGCTTAGTTTGCTTAGACCGGTAGAAGTCGGGTAATTGCCTGTCATCCACGAGCTATAGGGGATTACTTGAATCTATGTGAAAGATGTGTCATTTGAGAATAACTAAGTGTCGAACTGGATTTGAGACCGGGCGGAGACTTGCAGGGTTTCAAACTGTAGTGTTCTCCGTCTGAGTCGATTAAGGACTGACCGTTGTTGGGCCTCGAGTCATGTTGAACGCATGCCTCACATTTAGCTGGCCGAATAATGTACCTTTCGACCGCGAAGCTGGGAGATTATTCGGGCCGAGTGGATTGCCCGCAACGCACTGTACCGGAGCAGTAGTGGCAGGATACGGGGGCGCGATGATAAGGCCAAAGAGCAGTCGGGCGGCCCCCGGGTACATGTGGTTCCTGGCAAGCTCGCGACTTTACCTGAATAGTTGACTCGGTGACCAATACCTCACTTTAGCGGGTGAGTGAGGTTTGTGTGAGGAATAAATTACTAGCTGGTTAATAATCGATTCGAATCGCCATCGTTCACTGGATAGTGAACACTTGACTTGAGCTACTTCATCGTAGTAATGATTATGAAACACTTGGATAGTTATGTGGAAAATGACATGATAACTATTGATAATGATCATTAGTAATCCTTACTTGCCTAATTACATGTTACTCTAGCACAAGTGCAAACATAGTTGACAGGGTAATAAAGATTAAAATATTGCATGCTTTTGGAAAAGAACTGTTAAGTTAAAAAATGCTTTTCTTGCAAATGAGTCAGCTACCCCACCAGAAGGCCTATCATGATCCTTGGTGTCATTTTATTTTGGTTCTGTCGGGTAAGTCTAGCTGAGTACCTTCTCGTACTCAGGGCTTTGTTCCCACTTGTTGCAGATGGGCAGATGTATTACGGCTACTGTATCAACTGCCTCTATCCTGCGATGGGCGAAGCTTAAGACCATGGGCAATGGTCATTCGCTACTTCTCGTCTGATGCTTTTGCTGGAGATGATCACAAGCTGGCACTTTATTTCAAACGCTGTGTGTGTGCGTGATTTGAACTACTGCTTCCGCTACTTTTATTCGAACCTGGTTTGTAATAATTATGTTTTAAACTCCGATGTATTTTGTGCCGCGAACTTTTATGTAACTTATGACGGTGACCGCTAAACTTAGTACGATCTTGGTTGTTATGTGAAATGGTTTGAAATCCATCGGGATTTCACGGACTACCGGGTTATACGGGCTTAAGTTTGTTAAATCGTCCTCTCGTTGGATGATTTTCCTACTTAATCTCGTATAATTGGGCGGTTCTGTTACACCCAACCCCAGAACGGCTGTAACGGAACCGTCCAAATTATAAGAGCACAAGTATAAAAACAATCACCGAAGTGATCAAATTCTCACACTTGAGCCCATATAACTCCGGTAGTCCACGAAATCGCGAGGGATTTCAAACCAAACCGAGAGCAACCAGATCGTAATGATTCAACATAACACAACACTTGTTACACAGTTCAAAAGTAATCTCATACATCGGAGTACAATAATTTTATTACAAAACCAAAGTAAAGATTAGCGGAAGCAACATAATTTCTGAAACTATTTTAAGTCAAATACTGCCAGTACATAGTCATATCCTGCAAAAGCATACCAGAAGAGGTACTACAGAGACCATGCCCATATGGTCTAGTCTTCACGCCCACATGGCGAAGACAATACTTGCAGCATCAAGTATGAATCTGCTACCTGCAACAGGTGGGAATAAACCCTGAGTACGAGAAGGTACTCAGCTAGACTTACCCGACAAAAACCAGAAACAAAGGTGACACCAAGGATTATGCAAGGCTTTATAAAGTGGGCTAGCTTGACTCATTTGCAGAAAAGCTTAATACAGATAAGTAACCAATATATGCTTTAAGTATCAAGTTGATCATCATTCACCTGAAAACTAGATTAGCACCTGTACTAGAGCAATCACTTTATTAAGAGCAAACAATATTAACCATAGAAGGTATAATAAGGCTATCATCATCATTATCATCAATTCCGAACCATCATTATATTTAGTGTATCTACACTGGAGATAACCAGTCAAGTTTCTCACTATCCGGGAGAGACGGCGACTCGAATTGATTCCAACTCAGCTGAGGGGGTATTCCTGACACTCACCCGGCAAACCCCGCTAAAGGCAGCCGTAGATAACCTTTGGTACAACTCAGGGTGGGCCCGAACAGCGCCGCATTCTCAGGGATACCAGTGGCCAGGATGCTCAGGACTTTTAACTCACCTGCCCTTGGACCCTCTGGCTCCCTTCCGAGGCGACTTTCACTTTTCGGCTTCGCAGCCTGAGTTGAGCTACTAGGCTTCGCGGTCGGCAACCTCAGGCCGGCCAGCTAAATGTCAGGCATGCGTTCAAAATGACATAGAAGGCTCCAGGTCTCGGTCCTTAATCGACACAGACGGGGATAGATCCACACCCAAGACCTCCATGCCTTGTTGCTTCACTATCGTCATCCCGCCCGGTCTCATTTCATTTTATTAACACATGGTTCACTTCCACGATAGCAAGTATAGCCAACCGTGACCTGATAAAGCCCTATATCTCGCAGGTGACAGGAAATCACCCGACTTCTACCGGTCTAATTAAGCAGGGCTAAGCATAGATACGATCCTGTCTACATAGGATTCAAGGTTCGAATTGCTGGACAAGGAGTGTTATCAATGCAGCAAGGGTTTCCAACCAACTCCTATCACTTAATGCAACAATACATATAACATGTATAGATAGATAATTGCTTTGAAAGTAGGAGGCTTATAATGCTCCGGGGCTTGCCTTAAACCGTACGAGGATGGTTCGGGGTGCAGCTCTCAACCACGGTTCCTTCGTCTCCTCGGGTTCCGTCGGACTGGGCCTCCTGCCCCCGAACTGGCTCCAATTCCACCGGATACGTCTTGTGGAACTTTACCGTCGTCACGTTCCTCGGTACACCTATTGCATGTATATGCACCAATGAATCTCATGTATGCACGGATGTGACATGATGATCTTATGAGCATGTATGCATGATGAATGTGATGAATAATGCAACAATTGAAGCAATAAAAGTCAAGCTACATGGTGCTCTATTCAAATTACTTTAAGAGTAGGTGCAAATTTCCTCTCTGGTATTAACATGTTTAACATCCATAAGTAACCACTAAGTACCACAAAGTTCCTACTTAACCCACATATAACAAGTTCCAGAATTTAACGCATTGATAAGTTGACCGCAGCAACTTAGAAGGTTCATAACTAAAGTTCTATAACTACAATGGACAAGCATGAGGACAATTTGGAAAGCTTATAAAATTCTCTACAATTCACTTTCAGATGTCGAAGCATGAATCTTAACTTAAGTAGGGCAACAAACAGGTTTCTCATATCTAGTCCAGAATTCCAGAAAAATAACAATTTCTGAACCCTTACTCAAAATAGGTGCAACCCCTAAACTACTTAGCCAAAGGCTACCAAATTTTAACAGCAGCTTAACCAAGTAATTTACTACAACCTTTGTGTATATCACATCTGAAGAAAACATCATTGACCACACTTAAATCAACAAGACTTGCTGTCCTGAAAACAGGAATTATAGCAATTACCAAAACATGTGGGTAACCTAAACAAAATAGGAACCCTACCTAGGAAGATCAAACACAGCTGATAAATTTGCCCTAGTCACAACATAACCCCATACCAGCACTGACCAAAATTTCACATTTAAATCATGTACCAACAATTCCCAAAAATTTGCATAAGATATTACTAATTTAATACAAACATAAAGGAATAAATCATAAACTCCATTTTATACTACAGAACTTGCATAGTTTTATATTTTTAATAAAAACTAGACATTTCACAGAGCACTGTGCAAGTTGAATCATCTCATTTGGACATTTCTAGCTTTAGTTATGATTTTACAAAGTTCAGCACAATATTTCATTTCTGAAAAAAAAAAAATAAATCAAAACCGAGACGGGCCTAAACTGAACCGGCCCGCTCTACAGGCGCGGTTTCGGCCCACCCGAGGCCCAGCCAAACCACCAGAGGGAGAGGCTGGCGCTGACACGCGGGTCCCGCCCGTCATCCACAGCGGAGGCAGGGGAGGATTCCGGTGAGGTCGGGCTCGCCGCCGGCGACCTTTCCGGCCAAACCAACCATACCATCGCATTCCTCACGTCATCCCGCACCTCGGCATACCTCCTTCCCCAACTCTACTGCACCGATGCGTCCTTGACGCCGACGAGGGCGGATGGCGGCGACGGCGCTCGACAACGACGGCGAAACCGACCATCGCACAGCGATCTAACGGTACCTACACACTCTATTTCGCGAGACGAATCCAACCAGCCCGACATCGAGGCCTGCGAACGACCACCCCGGCATGGCCACGAGCGCACCCTCACGGCAGCCATGGAAGCTCCGTCGAGGCTCAGGCGTTGCGCGCTAACGAGACAAAATCGGTCGACGAGGTCATGCGGTCAGCTAGATGCATACCCGAGGTGCACGGAACGCGAAGCCAAACAAATCACGAGCAAGCGAGCAGAGCAAAATCGAGCTTGAGCTCGGTGCGGCCATGGCGGGCGCGCCCAGTGCGGCGGCCTGTTCCCGCGGACCCGACGCGGTAGTGTCTAAACTAACACGTTCTACAGATTCTACAGGACACAAGCAATCATGAACAAGAACGAACGCACGTGGTGGAGCTCAGCATTGGCCGGCCCACGACGGAGCACCAGCTCGGTGGCGCCCGGGCATGGCGACGGCGGTGAAACGAACTTTTGCACTCTACCTGATGCACGTCTGGCTCAGCGAGTTGGATCAACGCGTAGCACAGGGCGAGGCGGTGCTTTTGGCCGAGGCGATTAGGGAATGATGCGATGGTTCCGGAGCTGTGTGTGGTGGAGCTCTCGGCAGCACGATGGCGGTGCGCTCGCCTTGCTTGCGAGCGGAAGAAGGCAAGGTGAGGCGAGAGAATGGGGAAAGTGGAGGACAGCAGCAGCGTATTGACAGTTTGAGCTTGCCAGCGCGCTCGCGAGTGGGGGCGGAGCCGAAGCATGACGGCCACGCGGCAGCCCGGCCCTGCGCGCGGTCGGCCACGGCTGACAGTTTTCTGAAACCGAAACACCGATTCAGTTATCGGCACAATGACTGACAGCGCGATTTCATCGCCTCGTAGATTATAATCTAGGTCGATTCAGTGCGAGCTGTAGTTATAAAAGTCGTAGAGGGACATGAGATCTACAAGTTTGCCAATATGGTCATGGGCTAACTCGGCTTGGTTAGTGAGATACAAGGATCCGAAGAGAGGTACCTGAAAACTGTTCGGTTAGGAGATGTCTGACAGTACACTTTCACCGATCTCCAACTCACAAAATAAACCGATTTAGAGGGAGGTACCAGAGACTTTTAGTTAGAGCGAAGTAAGATCTAGGTGGAAGTCTACTAGCACATGAGCTGGTTCAGCATGGTTAGCAAGTTACAAGCTCCCCAAGGAGGCATCCTCGAAATTGAAAGTCAGTCATGACTTAGCCAAAAATGGCTAAGTGCTGAAATCAGCACCCCAATCTGCCTTGTGGACCCTATTAGGGGGTGTTCTAAGCATTTTCATGAGTTGACCACTAAACAACTTTTGTTCCTCATAAAGTTTGGCACAAACTTTGTTAAGGTGCCACAGCCATGCAAGCAACCTAAGCTATACTTTTGGTTAGGTCAAACTAGGAAGGTTCTAGGGTCACCCATGGTCAACACATGAGTCGAGATGGAATTAGGGCAGGATCTAAACATAAACCCTAGGTCATTTTGCACCACTAACAAGATACACACATTGCTAAGGCCTTAAACACATATTAGCATCACTTATGTCCTGTATACAAAACCCTAGCAACACATAAAAGAAGCACATAAACATCACCTGTTGTAAAGTCATGTTTCAAGCAATGATGCACATGAAATGACGATGCTTATGGTAATGCCATGCCATGATCATGCATTATGAATGCATTATGAGGCTAACTAACACCAGGGGTGTTACAGCCCTCCCCCCTTATAAAAATCTCGTCCCGAGATTTGAAAGTCGTACCATTTTTCATAGAAAGCAGAATAGTTGTCCTTTAAATAATCCTCTTTTTCCCAAGTTGCATCACGTTCACCGTGATTACTCCAAACCACCTTGTATAATTTGACTACTCGATTACGAGTCACCCTTTCCAGAGTATCCAGAACATATAGCGGTTTCTCCTCATAAGAAAGATCGGATTTCAACTTGATGCGCCTCACATCTACTCTTTCTTCGGGAAGACGGAGACATTTCTTTAGTTGAGATACATGGAATACTGGAAAAATAGCTCCCATTTCACGAGGTAGATTGAGTTTATAGGCTACTCTTCCACTTTTCTCAATAATCTGATAAGGTCCAACATATCGAGACTCAAGCTTTCTTTTGATCCCAAAACGTTTTACTCCTCTCATAGGGAACACCTTCAGATAGACACGGTCACCTACTTCAAACTCAATAGGTTTCCTCCTCTCATCTGCGTAGCTCTTTTGTCTAGCCTGAGCGGCTGATATATTCTTCTGTATAGCACGAACTTGCTCCTCGGCTTCTTTTACAAAATCAATACCATAGAATCTTCTTTCTCCTGGTTCCACCCAGTTCAAAGGAGTTCTACATTTGCGACCATATAAAGCTTCAAAAGGAGCCATTCTGATGCTCTCTTGATAACTGTTGTTGTAAGAGAATTCAGCGAGAGGCAACCATTTCTCCCAGGAGCTATTACAAGAGATGATGCAAGCTCTAAGCATGTCTTCAAGAATCTGATTCACACGCTCAGTCTGCCCTGACGTCTGCGGATGATAAGCAGAACTACGGACCAAATTAGTTCCAAGATTCTGATGTAGGCGCTCCCAAAAACGAGCAGTAAACTGTGGTCCTCTGTCAGAGACAATAGATCCAGGCACTTCATGAAGACGTACGACTTCTTGGAAGTAAATGTCAGCATATTGGTGTGGGTGATAGTTAATTCCAACAGGAATAAAATGTGCAGATTTGGTCAAACGGTCAACAATAACCCAAATAGAATCGTGACCCTTCTCAGAATGAGGAATTCCAGAGATAAAGTCCATACTAATTTCTTCCCATTTCCAGCCTGAAATTGGTAATGGTTGAAGTAAACCAGCAGACTTCATGTGTATTGCCTTAACTCTGCAACAGTTATCACATCTAGCGACGTAGGCTGCGATTTCTTTCTTCATTTTAGTCCACCAATAGAGAGATCTTAAATCTTGGTACATCTTACTACTACCAGGGTGGATGGACATCATAGAAGAATGGGCTTCGGATAAGATTTGATTTCTGAGGTCTCTGTCTTTTGGCACCACGAGTCTATCCTTGAACCAGAGAATTCCCTTCTCATCGACTCGAAAATGCTTAGTTTCTTGCTCTTTCATCTTTCTCTTAATGTGAAATACACCTACATCTGACTTCTGTAGCTTGATGATTCGACTTCTCAGCGAACCCTCAACAGTGATATTGTGGAGTACAGCAGGGTGTAAGAGATGAGACAAATGAAAATCTTCTTCTATTAGAGAGTCACAACGAGATTTCCTACTCAAAGTGTCAGCAACCACATTTGCTTTGCCCGGATGATAGTGCACTTGAAGATTATAATCCTTGATTAGCTCCAGCCATCTTCTTTGTCGCATATTCAGCTCAGGCTGAGTGAATATGTACTTGAGACTCTTATGATCTGTATAAATGTTACACACATTTCCAAGCAAGTAGTGTCTCCAAATCTTTAAGGCATGAACCACAGCAGCTAACTCTAAATCATGAGTTGGATAGTTGACTTCATGTTTTCTCAACTGACGCGAAGCATAGGCAATAACTCGGCCTTCTTGCATGAGTACACAGCCTAAACCAGTGCCTGAGGCATTACAATACACATCAAACGGTTTTTCAATATCCGGTTGAGCTAACACAGGAGCTGATGTTAATAAAGTTTGCAGTGTGTGAAAAGCTTGCTCACACTCTCGAGTCCAATCAAATTTTCTATCCTTCTCTAACAATCGAGTCATCGGCTTAGCTATCTTAGAGAAATCCGGAATGAACCGACGATAGTAGCCAGCCAATCCAAGAAAACTTCTAACTTCATGAACGGTAGTTGGTGCCTTCCATTCCAAAACTTCTTGTACCTTAGTTGGATCCACAGAAATTCCATCTAAACCCAATCCTGGTAATACCACGAGATCTAGATTATACAGACGTCCTTCTATCTCGATCTTTGCTCCTAAGACCAACTGGTTGGTTGAAATATTATTCCCGGCAGCACTAATATTATAACCACTATTATCTAAGGTAACAACCTTCATACCATGCTTGGTTGCAAACGTTGAACTGATAAAAGAGTGGGAAGCACCTGAATCAAACAACACAACTGCAGGATGTTGGTTTACTAAAAATGCACCAGCAGTGATAATTTCACCCGTAGGAATGGATTCCACCGTGGTGTAACTAACATACCCTTTACACACATCTGCCTTAATATCATTTGGTTTCTTCTGCGGAAAAGGACAATCTTTGGCCCAATGACCTGACATCTTGCAATTCCAACATGGCCGGTTACTTGACGGTGCCTTAGGCTTTCCTTTCTTAATACTGCTCCTCTTGACCGGATCCTGTTTCTGATATGGGTGATATCTGGTAGTTATGCCAGGCGAATAATACTGAGGTGTAATCACCACAAGAGTATTAGTCGTAGGTGCATTAAATTCATGAGATTTCTCGTGGCTCTTAGAAGCAGCATACACAGCATTACAGTTCTCTTGAAGGATAGTATCACTGACAAACTCGTTGAAAGTGACACACTTGCTATTACACATGGTCTTCATCAATTTGGGACACAACCCTCTTTTAAAACTTGCGATCTTCTTAACCTCCGTGTTAACAAATTCTGGAGCATATCTTGACAAGTTGATGAAAACATGCAGATATTCTGTTACGCTTTTGTCTCCTTGGGTGAGCTTCATAAACTCGGTGTGCTTGATTGCCATGAGGCCAGCAGGAATGTAATGTCCCCGAAATGCTTCCTTGAACTGATCCCAAACTACTTCCATATTCTCGGGCAGGGTGTTCCGATAGTGACACCACCAAACACCTGCAGGCCCTTGCAACTGTTGCGAAGCATATTCTGTTTTCATATCATCTGCCACCTTGAGCACACGAAACTTCTGTTCGACAGTGTTCAACCATTCGTCTGCTTGAAGTGGTTCTTCAGCTTCTCGAAAAATAGGAGGCTCTGTATCCAAGAAATCTTTATAGTTGCTGTACTGGGCAGGCTCAGGTTCCTGATGGACATGGTTTCTGACACTCTCGTCCAAGGCACGCTGACTTTCGGCAAGCATTTGCAGCAACTCAGCAGAGGTAGGTTGCGGAGGAGGCGATGACGGTTCTGTATTGCCACGACTCCGACTGCTAGAGCGAAGCTGACGAGACATCTGCAAATAGTTGCAACTAGTAAGCGTCGATGACGTCGGAAGGCTGCTGACGAATTGTATTTGCAGGAGGAAGAGACTATATCAACTATCCAATTTCCAATCTTAGAAGAAGGAAATCTCTTGGTTTGAGGCACTGATCTTCTGACAAGATAGAAAATGACAGTCAAGGAAAAGGTTCACGAGAAGATAACACATTGGTGTGGCTCCATAATGGATCATGACTAGCAACCCTTGATACCTGCGCGTGCCGAGCAGCGCAACCTTGTGTCGCGCGCCACAGGAGGCTCCCGGTTTCGTCGCGGCACCATGGAGTACTAATCGCAACACCATTACCGAACACACACCCATGAGGAAACCTCACGTGTCAAGAATTAGGCGGATAGAAACCGTATTATCCAAAGATGGGTAGCAAACAAGGATGAATACAAGGGTAGAAGCAATGGAGAGACAAGTTGTAGATCACAACACATCCCAACTCGAGGAGATACATCTTGAATTTGTCTTGCTTTCCTTCACGGGCCAGGTATGAATTGGGTTTCAGGGCTGACACCACTGACCACTCCACTAGGTTGGTTGACTACCCCCAATTCTTCACGAAAGAATGCAACTATTTATGGGACAACTGTTTGGAGGGAAGAAAGTTTTTGAAAGAATGGGATAAGCAATTTATAAGGGAGGGAGTAATGCAGAATGCAATGTATGATGCGAACATGGTGCATGCACGAACCGTACGTCCTCACAAACCTAGGAAAAATTTCAAAATTCTAGCGTATAGTTCGGTGGCATACACACGTTCTCTCAATAACGATAACTAGTCGTTCTACAGGAAACGTTGTTAGTGTACCTGCAGAAAATTGCATTTCAGCCCAACAATTCCCAAAATAGCACACAGGAAAGCAGTAAACTAAATACTTTCCATACATACATCCCCCGATGTATATACTTCAGTATCAAGGCTACCCGACAGATATACCCACAATTAAGTACTCTCATAATCACATGATTAAACATGTAAGTATGCTAGTAACCACAACTACTCTCCCCTAGACCGACGGTTGGACGGTCATGCTCTCACAACTCCCACTTAACAGGGCGTAGAGGTATTTTGATCCATACATTACCACCCAAGCGGATGGCATCCATACAATAGCACGCCGTATGGACAACGAAATAGAAAACAAGCAAGAACCCCCAAGTTAGTATCTTAGTAAGCCACCTAACAGTCCTTATTGGGCATATAGGATATGACCACTGGCACTCTTTAGATTAGAATTAAGATTTTTCACAAAAGCTTTTGTTTAAATACACAAATGAAGTGTTTACTGTTGAATCTCGCTCCGATACCAGCTGTAACGGAACCGTCCAAATTATAAGAGCACAAGTATAAAAACAATCACCGAAGTGGTCAAATTCTCACACTTGAGCCCATATAACTCCGGTAGTCCACGAAATCGCGAGGGATTTCAAACCAAACCGAGAGCAACCAGATCGTAATGATTCAACATAACACAACACTTGTTACACAGTTCAAAAGTAATCTCATACATCGGAGTACAATAATTTTATTACAAAACCAAAGTAAAGATTAGCGGAAGCAACATAATTTCTGAAACTATTTTAAGTCAAATACTGCCAGTACATAGTCATATCCTGCAAAAGCATACCAGAAGAGGTACTACAGAGACCATGCCCATATGGTCTAGTCTTCACGCCCACATGGCGAAGACAATACTTGCAGCATCAAGTATGAATCTGCTACCTGCAACAGGTGGGAATAAACCCTGAGTACGAGAAGGTACTCAGCTAGACTTACCCGACAAAAACCAGAAACAAAGGTGACACCAAGGATTATGCAAGGCTTTATAAAGTGGGCTAGCTTGACTCATTTGCAGAAAAGCTTAATACAGATAAGTAACCAATATATGCTTTAAGTATCAAGTTGATCATCATTCACCTGAAAACTAGATTAGCACCTGTACTAGAGCAATCACTTTATTAAGAGCAAACAATATTAACCATAGAAGGTATAATAAGGCTATCATCATCATTATCATCAATTCCGAACCATCATTATATTTAGTGTATCTACACTGGAGATAACCAGTCAAGTTTCTCACTATCCGGGAGAGACGGCGACTCGAATCGATTCCAACTCAGCTGAGGGGGTATTCCTGACACTCACCCGGCAAACCCCGCTAAAGGCAGCCGTAGATAACCTTTGGTACAACTCAGGGTGGGCCCGAACAGCGCCGCATTCTCAGGGATACCAGTGGCCAGGATGCTCAGGACTTTTAACTCACCTGCCCTTGGACCCTCTGGCTCCCTTCCGAGGCGACTTTCACTTTTCGGCTTCGCAGCCTGAGTTGAGCTACTAGGCTTCGCGGTCGGCAACCTCAGGCCGGCCAGCTAAATGTCAGGCATGCGTTCAAAATGACATAGAAGGCTCCAGGTCTCGGTCCTTAATCGACACAGACGGGGATAGATCCACACCCAAGACCTCCATGCCTTGTTGCTTCACTATCGTCATCCCGCCCGGTCTCATTTCATTTTATTAACACATGGTTCACTTCCACGATAGCAAGTATAGCCAACCGTGACCTGATAAAGCCCTATATCTCGCAGGTGACAGGAAATCACCCGACTTCTACCGGTCTAATTAAGCAGGGCTAAGCATAGATACGATCCTGTCTACATAGGATTCAAGGTTCGAATTGCTGGACAAGGAGTGTTATCAATGCAGCAAGGGTTTCCAACCAACTCCTATCACTTAATGCAACAATACATATAACATGTATAGATAGATAATTGCTTTGAAAGTAGGAGGCTTATAATGCTCCGGGGCTTGCCTTAAACCGTACGAGGATGGTTCGGGGTGCAGCTCTCAACCACGGTTCCTTCGTCTCCTCGGGTTCCGTCGGACTGGGCCTCCTGCCCCCGAACTGGCTCCAATTCCACCGGATACGTCTTGTGGAACTTTACCGTCGTCACGTTCCTCGGTACACCTATTGCATGTATATGCACCAATGAATCTCATGTATGCACGGATGTGACATGATGATCTTATGAGCATGTATGCATGATGAATGTGATGAATAATGCAACAATTGAAGCAATAAAAGTCAAGCTACATGGTGCTCTATTCAAATTACTTTAAGAGTAGGTGCAAATTTCCTCTCTGGTATTAACATGTTTAACATCCATAAGTAACCACTAAGTACCACAAAGTTCCTACTTAACCCACATATAACAAGTTCCAGAATTTAACGCATTGATAAGTTGACCGCAGCAACTTAGAAGGTTCATAACTAAAGTTCTATAACTACAATGGACAAGCATGAGGACAATTTGGAAAGCTTATAAAATTCTCTACAATTCACTTTCAGATGTCGAAGCATGAATCTTAACTTAAGTAGGGCAACAAACAGGTTTCTCATATCTAGTCCAGAATTCCAGAAAAATAACAATTTCTGAACCCTTACTCAAAATAGGTGCAACCCCTAAACTACTTAGCCAAAGGCTACCAAATTTTAACAGCAGCTTAACCAAGTAATTTACTACAACCTTTGTGTATATCACATCTGAAGAAAACATCATTGACCACACTTAAATCAACAAGCTTTGACTTGCTGTCCTGAAAACAGGAATTATAGCAATTACCAAAACATGTGGGTAACCTAAACAAAATAGGAACCCTACCTAGGAAGATCAAACACAGCTGATAAATTTGCCCTAGTCACAACATAACCCCATACCAGCACTGACCAAAATTTCACATTTAAATCATGTACCAACAATTCCCAAAAATTTGCATAAGATATTACTAATTTAATACAAACATAAAGGAATAAATCATAAACTCCATTTTATACTACAGAACTTGCATAGTTTTATATTTTTAATAAAAACTAGACATTTCACAGAGCACTGTGCAAGTTGAATCATCTCATTTGGACATTTCTAGCTTTAGTTATGATTTTACAAAGTTCAGCACAATATTTCATTTCTGAAAAAAAAAAAATAAATCAAAACCGAGACGGGCCTAAACTGAACCGGCCCGCTCTACAGGCGCGGTTTCGGCCCACCCGAGGCCCAGCCAAACCACCAGAGGGAGAGGCTGGCGCTGACACGCGGGTCCCGCCCGTCATCCACAGCGGAGGCAGGGGAGGATTCCGGTGAGGTCGGGCTCGCCGCCGGCGACCTTTCCGGCCAAACCAACCATACCATCGCATTCCTCACGTCATCCCGCACCTCGGCATACCTCCTTCCCCAACTCTACTGCACCGATGCGTCCTTGACGCCGACGAGGGCGGATGGCGGCGACGGCGCTCGACAACGACGGCGAAACCGACCATCGCACAGCGATCTAACGGTACCTACACACTCTATTTCGCGAGACGAATCCAACCAGCCCGACATCGAGGCCTGCGAACGACCACCCCGGCATGGCCACGAGCGCACCCTCACGGCAGCCATGGAAGCTCCGTCGAGGCTCAGGCGTTGCGCGCTAACGAGACAAAATCGGTCGACGAGGTCATGCGGTCAGCTAGATGCATACCCGAGGTGCACGGAACGCGAAGCCAAACAAATCACGAGCAAGCGAGCAGAGCAAAATCGAGCTTGAGCTCGGTGCGGCCATGGCGGGCGCGCCCAGTGCGGCGGCCTGTTCCCGCGGACCCGACGCGGTAGTGTCTAAACTAACACGTTCTACAGATTCTACAGGACACAAGCAATCATGAACAAGAACGAACGCACGTGGTGGAGCTCAGCATTGGCCGGCCCACGACGGAGCACCAGCTCGGTGGCGCCCGGGCATGGCGACGGCGGTGAAACGAACTTTTGCACTCTACCTGATGCACGTCTGGCTCAGCGAGTTGGATCAACGCGTAGCACAGGGCGAGGCGGTGCTTTTGGCCGAGGCGATTAGGGAATGATGCGATGGTTCCGGAGCTGTGTGTGGTGGAGCTCTCGGCAGCACGATGGCGGTGCGCTCGCCTTGCTTGCGAGCGGAAGAAGGCAAGGTGAGGCGAGAGAATGGGGAAAGTGGAGGACAGCAGCAGCGTATTGACAGTTTGAGCTTGCCAGCGCGCTCGCGAGTGGGGGCGGAGCCGAAGCATGACGGCCACGCGGCAGCCCGGCCCTGCGCGCGGTCGGCCACGGCTGACAGTTTTCTGAAACCGAAACACCGATTCAGTTATCGGCACAATGACTGACAGCGCGATTTCATCGCCTCGTAGATTATAATCTAGGTCGATTCAGTGCGAGCTGTAGTTATAAAAGTCGTAGAGGGACATGAGATCTACAAGTTTGCCAATATGGTCATGGGCTAACTCGGCTTGGTTAGTGAGATACAAGGATCCGAAGAGAGGTACCTGAAAACTGTTCGGTTAGGAGATGTCTGACAGTACACTTTCACCGATCTCCAACTCACAAAATAAACCGATTTAGAGGGAGGTACCAGAGACTTTTAGTTAGAGCGAAGTAAGATCTAGGTGGAAGTCTACTAGCACATGAGCTGGTTCAGCATGGTTAGCAAGTTACAAGCTCCCCAAGGAGGCATCCTCGAAATTGAAAGTCAGTCATGACTTAGCCAAAAATGGCTAAGTGCTGAAATCAGCACCCCAATCTGCCTTGTGGACCCTATTAGGGGGTGTTCTAAGCATTTTCATGAGTTGACCACTAAACAACTTTTGTTCCTCATAAAGTTTGGCACAAACTTTGTTAAGGTGCCACAGCCATGCAAGCAACCTAAGCTATACTTTTGGTTAGGTCAAACTAGGAAGGTTCTAGGGTCACCCATGGTCAACACATGAGTCGAGATGGAATTAGGGCAGGATCTAAACATAAACCCTAGGTCATTTTGCACCACTAACAAGATACACACATTGCTAAGGCCTTAAACACATATTAGCATCACTTATGTCCTGTATACAAAACCCTAGCAACACATAAAAGAAGCACATAAACATCACCTGTTGTAAAGTCATGTTTCAAGCAATGATGCACATGAAATGACGATGCTTATGGTAATGCCATGCCATGATCATGCATTATGAATGCATTATGAGGCTAACTAACACCAGGGGTGTTACAACGGCCAAGGCTTAATTATGGGGTTCATAGCCGATGCGGGTGCCCTTTGAACATTACCAAATTTTTGACATTCCTGACATCCTTTAAAATATTTAAAACAATCTTCGAGAATAGTCGGCCAATAATATCCATTCCTTCTGATCATCCATTTCATCTTGAAAGCTGACTGATGAGCCCCACATACTCCTTCATGAATCTCACCCATCAGGCCTTTTGATTCATCGATGCCAACACACCTGAGTAAAACTCCATCTATGGTACGGTAATATAATTCATCATCGAGGAGCACATACTTGGTAGCTTGGAACCTTATACGTCTTTCAACCTTTCTAGATGGATCTTTTAAATAATCAATAATTTCCTTTCTCCAGTCATCGGTCTCAACTGCCGATGCTAACACTTCTTGAATAGGCTGATATCCTGAAGCATGCTGAGCTAATCGATTAGCCTCTTCATTATGCAGTCGAGAAACATGTTCCAGATGAAAATCCTAAACCCTTTCAACAATTGCAAACACTTCTCATAATATGAAATTAAAATTTCACTTCGGCATTCATAAATCCCAGCCAACTAATTTATAACTAGCATAGAATCACCAAAGACTTCAACAGCATCGGCACGTACTTCCTTAAGCAATTCTAACCCTTTTATCAAGGCTTGGTACTCAGCTTAATTGTTTGTTGATGTAGCAACAATCGGTAGCGAGAACTCATACTTCTTCCCCTGAGGGGAAATTAACACAATACCGATGTCTGCTCCTTCACCACATGTAGACCCATCAAAGAAAAGTGTCCAAGGAGCAATCTCCAGAGAATCCACTGTGTTGCAATGTTGAGTAACGAAATCAGCCATAACCTGTCCTTTAACTGCCTTAGCCGATTCATAACATAGGTCAAATTCTGATAACGCTAAAATCCATTTGGCAATTCTACCACTTAATATCGGCATCGACAGCATATACTTGACCACATCATCTTTGCATATGACAGTACACTTAGCCGATAGTAAATGATGCCTCAACTTAATACAAGAAAAGTATAGACACAGACATAATTTCTCAATAGCCGAATACCTGGTTTCAGCATCTATTAACCGTCTGCTCAAATAATAGATAACACGTTCTTTCCCTTCAAATTCTTGAATAAGAGCTGAGCCGATAATAGTATCATCAGTTGACAAATACAATTTGAAAGGTTTTCCGTGTTGAGGTGGAACTAGCACTGGAGGATTTGTTAAGTAACTCTTAATTTCATCTAGGGCTAATTGCTGCTCATCTCCATTTAAATTCCTGATCGGCTTTCAATTTCAGTAATGGACTGAAGGCCTTGATCTTACCCGACAGATTAGATATGAATCTCCTGATGAAATTAATCTTGCCGATCAAGGATTGTAATTCAGTTTTATTGGCAGGAGCAACAACCTTGTTGATTGACTCAATAGACTTCCTACTAATTTCAATGCCCCGCTGATGTACCATAAAACCCAAGAATTGTTCTACCGATACACTAAATGCACATTTATTAGGATTCATCTTTAATCCATGCTTCCTTGTGCACTCCAATATCTTCCGTAGATCGGTTAGATGCTTTGTGATGTCTTCAGACTTAATCACTATGTCATCAATGTAGATCTCTACCAATGTGCCGATATATTCATGAAAAATGAAGTTCATAGCTCTTTGATAAGTAGCACCGGCATTTTTCAAACCAAATGTCATAACTATCCATTCAAATAATCCCACATGACCTGGACACCTAAAAGCAGTCTTGGGAATATCCTCTTCAGCCATGAATATTTGATTATAACCCGCATTACCATCCATGAAGCTGATAATTTGATGTCCTGCTGCAACATCAATCAACAGATCAGCAATCGGCATTGGATAACCATCCATTGGTGTAGCTTTATTGAGATTCCTGAAATCAATACAAACACGAAGTTTCCCATTTTTCTTGTAAACAGGAACCACATTAGAAATCCACTCTGCATATCGACACTGCCGAATAAACTTTGCCTCAATCAATTTAGTTATTTCGGCCTTAATATCAGGAAGTACATTAGGATTGCATCGGCGCGCTGGCTGCTGATGTGGCCGAAACCTAGATTTAATAGGCAACCGATGTTCAACTATCGATCGGTCTAATCCAGGCATTTCAGTATAATGCCAAGCAAAACAATCTTTATAGTCTTTTAACAAATCGACTAATTGATGTTTACACTTTGAATTTAACTTAGCACTAATAAAAGTAGGCCTTGGCCTATCGCCTTCACCAATATCTATTTCTACCAAATCATCAGCCGATGTAAACCCTTGACCTAATTTTCCATCATCGGCAAACCTATCCATTAAAATTCTTCTTCAGAACCGACTGCTTGGATCGGTGGAATTTCATAATCGGCAACCTTGAGGAACTCTTTTTCCCAAGCTTCTCCTGATATGCACTTGGTTTGTTCATAAGTGTCTGATTCTGCCGATGCGATGATATAAGAAGAATCACCAGGAACAACCTCAATTTTATCTCCAATCCATTGTACAAGGCACTGATGCATTGTAGAAGGAACACAACAATTAGCATGAATCCAATCCCTTCCTAGAAGCAGATTATATGCACCCTTGCCATTAATGACAAAGAAAGTCGTCGATAAGGTTTTACTACCGATGGTCAACTCAACACACACAGCCCCTTTAGCTGGTGACACATTGCCTTCAAAATCCTTTAGCATCATATCGGTTTTAGTTAAGTCTTGATCTCCCTTACCAAGCTTCCGATACATCACATAAGGCATAATATTAATCGCAGCTCCTCCATCAATAAGTATCTTAGATACAGGCTGCCCATCAACTCTGCCTTTTACAAACAAAGCCTTGAGATGTTGTCTCTCATCGTCGGCAGGCTTCTCAAAAATAGCCATCATTGGATCTAGCGTTAATTGAGCTACTTGGTCAGAGAAAACAGCTTCTTCCTCATTATCAGAGAGTGCCAAAAATTCCATCGGCAACATAAACACCATATTGACATCTGCCGATGGGCCTTTATTTTTGTGCTTTATCTGCCACTGCTGATTACCAGATCTCTCATTAGAGGAACTCTCTTCTTGGTATAAGTCCTCTTGACGCTCTCGCTGCATTTTCCTTTTCTGTGTCTTTGTCAAACCTTCTGGACACCATTGAGGAAGTTTAGTTTTCCACACTGGCTGGTAGGTCCTGGTTGACTCTACACGACGTATATTAGGATCCCTATAAAATATTTCTTCATCAGGAACTCTTGCATTTGCCATCTCTTCAAGTTCCTCTTGGTTTCTCGGAAAATATGCAACGCGTTTACCAAGCCTCTCATGTACACTGAGCCTGCCCCCCAGCCGATCATGTACTGATGCTTTACCTCTGATCGGCTCATTGATGGACAAACCTTGATTACCAGATTGAAACCTCCTTTCTGGACGATTAACCCCATAATAACCATTGCATTCTGGGCAATCTTCAACAGTAGGTAACTTAATACCCTCTTCCCAACAATGAATAAAAAATGGACACCTCCAATGATCCTTATGCCAATTCCACTCCTCTCGGCGTCTTTCTTCTTGCTGTCGTCGATATCGGTCCCTTCGCTGACACCAGCCTTCCTGTTGCCTTTGATGGGTAATCACAATGCCAGATCGAGGAGGCTTTCCAGAACTGCCACTTTCTCTTAATAGCCTCTTGCCTTTTGCATCATCGATAGTTATCCGATGTTGGGGATCCACTGATGCGTTTTTCTCAGCAGCTTCCGATGTCAACACCTTAGTCTTTCCTTCAGCATCCAACATATTTGCTGGAAAAGGATGTTGATCAATTTTCATCGGCTTCTGAATCTTGGAATTACCAAATTTTATTCTTCCAGACTCAATAGCTAATTGTAACTGCTGTCTAAACACTTTGCACTCATTTGTACTGTGTGAAGTTGCATTATGCCATTTGCAATACAGCATTTTCTTCAACTCTTCTGCCGATGGGATCACATGATTAGGTGACAGCTTAATCTGGCCCTCTTGAAGCAAAAGATCAAATATCTTATCGGCTTTGGTGATGTCGAAAGTAAACTTCTCTGGCTCTTTGTGACCAAAGGGACAAGATATCGGCTTTTTATTCTTAACCCACTCAGCCAAACCGATAATTGGTTCTTCATCCGAGTCAGAATCTTCTATCTCCCCGACAAATAAAACCTTCTTGTTCCAATTCCTTTTGGGTTCAAAAACCCTAGTGTCTTGATCAGAAATCCTTTGCACTAGATGACTTAGGCTTTCGAACTCCTGAGAAGCATATCTGTCCTTAAGGTGTGGCAACAATCCCTGAAAGGCCAAATCGGCAAGTTGCCGATCATCCAATACCAGGCTATAACACTTATTTTTTACATCTCGTAGCCTTTGCACAAAACCTTCTACTGATTCATCATTGCGCTGTTTCAACTTTACCAAATCGGTAAGCTTCTTTTCATGAACTCCAGCAAAGAAATATTTATGAAATTGCTTTTCTAGATCAGCCCAAGTAATAATAGAATTTGGCGGTAATGAAATAAACCATGTAAATGCTGATCTAGATAGAGATGATAAAAATAAACGAACTCTCAATTCATCTCTACTAGCTGCCTCTCCACATTGAATAATGAAGCGATTAACATGCTCCATGATTGATGTATCATCTTGCCCAGAGAACTTAGTGAAATCTGGCACCTTGTACCGATTTGAGAGAGAAATTAAATCGTATGCCGGAGGATATGGAGTCCGATAAGAATAGGTATTGACCTTGGGCTTGATCCCAAACTGATCTTTCATAATTTCTGCTATTTTATCGGCCCAAAAAGCATCAACATCTTGTTGACGATATGGCTGAATTTCCACCGGAGGTACTTGCTGATACCCTTCTGCATATCTTTGTGGCCCACGATCTCCAGCAACTGGCATATTTGCCACTATTTGTGGTCCATTAACCTGCTGGAAAGGATTCATCGGCTGAGCTGCCGATGCTTGATTCTAAAAACCAGCATGCATGTGACCTTGATGAATACCTGCAGCTTGTTGATTTGGCTGAACTGTATGTTGAGTGAGAAACTGCCATGACCAATTATTATTAGCGTTCATCGGTACAAAATTTGCCGATGGCTGGTAACTTGTTGGCATTGCTGGATAATTACAACCAACTTGAGGTATAACCTGGACTCCAGGTTGACTTACAATAGGAGCCTTCTGTTGCATCGGTAATAAATTTGCCGATGGACTTGAATTAGATGTTTGACCTAAAGGCACCTGAAAACCCCCTAGAGTTGGTTGCATAGTAGTTGCTGTAGTATATTGAGGTACTTGAGCTATCGGTGAACCAGCCGATGGCATAGGAGCTTTTCCTGTTGTATCAAACACTTGAGGTAATCCAGGGTTAAAAGCAGATGGCTCTGGAGGCATACCGTATCCCCACCAATTAGCAGGAGTCAGATTACTCTGTGGCACAGGACCTGATAAAGCCGATGCCAATAGATCTGTATTAAGCTGAACTCGTCCTGATAATGCTGAATCTGATCGCATCGGTGTAGACTGTACGTTAGATAAACCTGCTGATACTGGAGGGGAAGAAATCTCTGTACCCACAACGGCTGGGGGAGCCGATGGAGTAATAACAGATGTTGATTCTGGTTGATGATAAGCAGGCCCAACATAATGAGGTGACGCTTGCCCTTCTTT
Organism: Saccharum hybrid cultivar R570; assembly: GCA_038087645.1. Lineage (NCBI taxonomy): Eukaryota > Viridiplantae > Streptophyta > Magnoliopsida > Poales > Poaceae > Saccharum > Saccharum hybrid cultivar. Next base: position 23,966,921 of record JAQSUU010000402.1, on the reverse strand, counting down.
GAAAGTTCGAACCACAGCATTATGAACAGTATTGGATAGCACATTGGAGTGATTAATTAAAGCATGATTTACTGCAGAATTAACCATCTCTTGAAGTTTACCCGGATTAGAATCAAAGGTAACTTGCCGAGGCAATGGCAAGTCTTGCTTCTGGATAACTTGTCCACTCTTGTTCAAGCTGAATGACTTCAAGCAGAGTTGTCTGTATTCTTCTATAGCCCTTTCCATAGCCTGCTTCTGTTCTTCCTTAAGATCTTCTTCTGTTACCGCGATGATGTTCCCCGCATCAATCTCAGGATTAAGCATATTGACTAGATCTGTCTCACCAGGCGTGCCAAAAGATGTGTTGATGCAAAAGTGGATCTGCAAATACAAAGGGCTAATACCCGAAATCGATATCCAAAGCGTGCCAGTCGATTTGACCTGTTAATCGACAAGGATGAAGATACGAGCACTTTGGTCCTGACAACAGCGATACGCCCGGAAGTCACGGCCAAGAGGTACTCACGCGGAACTCGAGGATCGTCGAAGATTGCACTGGAGCAATGCAACTCGCCGAATCGATGAGAACTCGTAAAAAGGAAAAAGTATGCAAATTGACGAAGTCGCCAAAAAGTAGATGTAAATAAGAGTAAAAGCTGTTTTTGATATTGTTTGATTGATTATTACATTGCCCTTCACCCTATATTTATATCCTGATCTACAGAAACGTAACCAAATACGACTAGGACACTAAATCCAAATCTAAGGAAACACATGACTTTGATACAACTCAGACTCTAATAAACGTATACAAGGAAATTAACTCCTATCTTATTCCATAGTCCGCCTCAATCACGATGGTATTCTCATCGACCTCCTTTCCATTGGCACACTCCCTGTTCCATCGACAACAGCCTTCAAGTCTCTTCCATCGGCACACTCCCTGTTTCATCGGCAGCAGTCCTTAAGTCTTCTTTCATCGGCATCGGCAATAATACCCTTAACCTTATCGGCAACACTTCAATTTTAATCCACATGCCACCACCACTCATAAGCAGCCTTCTTTACAAGCTCATTTTCATCGGCTATCAATCTACACAGTAATCTTTCCTCTGCTGATTAGCCCTTCCTAACCATCTTGACACGTGCTAAAAAATGATGTCAACAAAAGTGTCGTGAAAATTTCGCATCGTTGGGGGGGTTCCCCCTTTTAGCCCCCAAGGGAGGCCCGACCCTAAATAAAGGTAGGGTCAGGTCTCTCTCAAAGTTTAGACAAAGTAAGAGACAGTGAGCACTCTTTTTATTCTTTCGAGATTAAACATGTGACAAGCCTAGAAATCTATGGGTAGAAGTGACGTAGCTGTTCAATGTTCCATGCGTTGGTCAAGACTTCACCGTCTGCGGTGGCCAGCTTGTAGGTGCCAGGTCAGAGTACTTCTGCGACGATGAACGGGCCCTCCCACGGTGGTGTTAACTTGTGGCGGCCTCTGTAGTCCTGTCTAAGGCGAAGCACTAAGTTCGACGCTGAACGCTTGACCCCACACATGACGAGGTGATACCAGCATAAGGCTTGCTAGTACTTGGTAGAGTGGAGTAGGGCGATGTCACGTGCTTCCTCCATCTGGTCCACGGCGTCCTCAAGGGAGGCTTGGTTCCCTTGGTCGTCGTACGCTCTGACCCTTGGCACTCCATAGACCAAGTCAGTGGGGAGGATGGCCTCGGATCTGTAGACCATGAAGAAAGGTGTGAAACCTGTCGCTCGGCTTAGGGTCATCCTCAAACTCTAAAGGACTACGGGGAGTTTCGTAACCCATCGACGGCCAAATTTGTACAACCGGTTGAAGATCCTTGGCTTGAGCCCCTGCAAGATCATGATGTTGGCGCACTCGACCTGCCCGTTCGTCCGGGGGTGTGCTACGGCCGCCTAATCCCCGCGGATATGGTGATCATCGCAGAAAGCTAGGAACTTTTTGTCGGTGAACTGTGTGTTGTTGTCGGTAATAATGAAGTTTGGGACCCTGAAGCGATGAATAATATCAGTAAAGAATAGCACTGCCTGCTTAGATTTAATTCGCGTGATCGATCGAGCCTCAATCCATTTCGAGAACTTGTCGATGGCGACAAGCAAGTGGGTGAGCCCCTCGGGCGCTTTTTGGAACGACCCAACAAGGTCTAGACCCCAGACTACGAAAGGCCAAGTGATGGGGATTGTCTAGAGCGCTTGGGCTGGTAAATGGGTTTGTCGAGCATAGTACTAACATCCTTCGCAGGAGCGTACTATCACGACCACGTCAGCCACGGTAGTGGGCCAGTGAAAACCCTATCAGAACGTGTTTTCGACAAGGATGTGTGGTGCCGCGTGGTGACCGCAGATGCCCCAATGGATGTACTATATTAACCTCTTCCCCTGCTCACTGGGGATGCAGCGTTGTAGGATTTCGGTGGGGCTCCACTTGTAAAGTTCCCAATCTAGCAGGATGAACGACTTGGCATCCCCTACTTCGGTCTTGTCGGTTCAGAACGCGTCGCGGACCAAGCAGTCAAGGTACGGGATTCTCCAGTCCAGTAGGGGTCAGGCCCTATAGTTGGGTGATCCTCGATTTGCATAACCTCAGGGTCAGTCGGGGCTGGGTCGAGTCAGCCCTGAGGTTAGCGTGGGTGGCTTACTGCCGTCCTGCGCCGACCCTTGGTAAGTGACCGACAGCTTACATAGGTCGCTAGCGAAGACGCCGGCAGGAGCTGGTGCCCGACCGGATGCTAGCTTCGCGAGCTCGTCTGCTGCCTCATTTGACCGTCTAGCAATGTGGTTGAGCTAGATGCCATCAAACTTTTCTTCTAGGAGGTGGACCACCTAGCAATATGCCGCCATCATGGGGTCATGACAGCTTGACTCCTTCATGACTTGGTCTACGATCAACTGAGAGTCACCTCGGACATCGAGCCATCGAATCCTGAGCTCGGTGGTGATGTGTAAACCGTTGACAAGTGCCTCATACTCGGCAACATTGTTTGAGGCTGGAAAATGGATCCGGATCATATACCTCATGTGCATGCCGAGCGGGGAGACGAAGACGAGTCCCGCCCTAGCTTCGCTCTTCATCAGCGACCCGTCAAAATCTATCGTCCAATATTCCTATTCCACCGGTGTCGGTGGCGTTTGGGTCTCGGGCCATTCTGCCAGAACCTAGGACTTGATGGCTTTCCGAGGGGCACAAGTAATGCCTTCTCTCATGAGTTCAACTGCCCACTTAGTGATTCTTCCCGTCGTCTCTCGGTTTTGAATCACCTCCCCATGGAAGGAAGGAAGACACGATCGTGATTGGGTGCGACTCAAAATAGTGGCGCAGTTTCCTCCGGGTGATGAGGACATCGTATAGGAGTTTCTGGATCTATGGGTAGCGCGTCTTGGTGTCGAACAAGACTTCATTGATGAACTAGACTGGACGCTAGACTTTGAGAGCGTGACCCTCCTCCTGCCGTTCCACTACGACGGCGACACTCACTACCTAAGTATTGGCCGCGATGTATAGTAGGAGCAGTTCCCCTTCAGCTGGGGGCACAAGGATCAGGGCCTTTGTTAAAAGTGCCTTGAGCCCGTCAAGCGCCTCCTGGGCCTCGGGTGTCCAGGCGAAGCGGTCCATCTTTCTCAGGAGTCGGTAAAGGGGCAGGCCGCCTTTGCCGAGGCGCGATTTGAAGCGGCTCAGCACCGCTAGGCACCCCATGACTCGTTGTACCCCTTTTAAATCCCGGATTAGGCCCATGTTTGCGATAGCAGAAATTTTCCATGGGTTGGCCTCAATGCCACGCTCAGAGATGATAAAGCCAAGTAGCATTCCCCTCAAAATCTTGAAGACATATTTTTCAGGGTTGAGCATGATGTTCTTGGCCCGTAAGCACTTAAATGCCTGATCGAGATCAGCAACCAGGTTATCAGCTCATTTTGACTTGACTACGATGTCATCTACGTAAGCCTCAATGGTCCGCCCGATGAGGTCTCCAAAAACGGTGAGCATACAGCGCTGATATGTAGCCCCCGCGTTCTTGAGGTCAAATGGCATGGTTACGTAGCATTAGGTCCCGAACGGGGTGACAAAAGAGGTCCTGAGCTGGTCAGACTCTTTCGTCGCAATTTGGTAGTAACCGGAGTAAGCATCAAGGAAAGAGAGAGCTTCACAACCCGAGGTGGAGTCGACTATTTGATCGATGTGTGGTAAAGGGAACGGGTGTTTGGGACAAGCCTTGTTGAGACCAGTAATCAACACACATTCTCCATTTACCATTCTTCTTTTTTACAAGTACAGGATTAGCTAACCACTCAGGATGGAACACCTCCTTGATGAATCCGGCTGCCAGTAGCTTGTGAATCTCCTCCCCGATTGCTCTACGCTTCTCATCGTCGAAGCGGCGCAGTCGTTGCCTTACCGGTTTGGAGCTGGCTCGGATGTCTAAGGAGTGCTCGATGACTTTCCTCAGGGTGCCAGGCATGTCCGTGGGACTCCACGTGAACATGTCATTGTTTGCGCGGAGAAAGTCAACGAGCACTGCTTCCTCTTTGGGATCCAGGGCGATGCCAACACGCACCGTCTTACTGTTAGAGCCGCTGGGGTCAAGGGGGACTTCCTTGCCCCCCTCGGTGGGTTTGAAGGAGCTGGTGGAGCGCTTGGGGTCGGGTGCCTCTCTGAGGCGCACTTCTAGGTCGACTGCAAGCGCCTCAGACTCGATGATAGCCTCGGCATACTCGCAACACTCAATGTTGAACTCGTAGGTGTGCTGGTAAGTGGTGTGTACAGTGATGACCCCGTTGGGCCCCAGCATCTTGAGTTTGAGGTAGGTGTAGTTTGGGATGACCATGAACTTCGCGTAGCATGGCCTCCCCACACACGGCGTGGTAACTGCCGCGGAACCCGATCACCTCAAAGGTGAGGGTTTCCTTTTTAAAGTTGGAAGGATCCCCGAAGGTGACAGAGAGGTCGATCTGCTCGAGGGGCAAGGCTCGCTTCCCTGGTATGATACCGTGGAAAGGTGCTCCGCTCGGGCAGAGCTGGGTTCGACTGATCCCCATGGCGTCAAGGGTTTCAGCGTATATGATGTTGAGGCCGCTGCCTCCATCCATTAGTACCTTGGTGAGCCTATAAGGTCTAAATGGCTAGAGGGGGGTGAATAGCCTATTTAAAATTGTACAAACTTCACTAAACAACAATTGTTAGTATAAAAGATGGCGACACTAATTCTAGCACTACCTCAACTTATACTAAGCAAGCCATCTATACAATTCTAGTGAACAAGACTATGATCTCTAATTCACACCAACAAAGCTAAGTCACTAAGCTACTTACTCCTATATGATACAAACTACTCTAAGCACACTAGACAAGATATAGTGCAAGAATGTAAAAGGGGAGTGAATTGATTCTTATACCGATGGTGTAGAGATGAGATGTATCTAAAGAATCAATCACACATAATCACAAAGAGAATCCTCGGCAAGAGATGACACAAGATTTTTTACCGAGATTCACTTGCTTCCCGGCAAGCTACTCCTCGTTGTGGCGATGCGCCGACTTGATGGATCACGAGCAAATTGACTATCAAGAGTCAAACGCTCAGCGGGTGTCATACATCCACTCACAATATGGGGATCCTCTAAGCCACGAGCTACACTAGAGTAGCCAATTTGTGAACTCCCGCGGGGAAGGCTCAAGAACCCCTCACAATCACTTGGTGAGGCTTCAAACAATCTTCAATCACGAGCTCAACACCACCGCTGCTCCAAGCCATCTAGGATATCGGGAAACACCCAAGAGTAACAAGAAATCCGTAGCCAACTCAACGATCAAGTGCCACTAGATGCAAATCACTAAGCAATGCACTTGGAATCTCACTCAATCTCACTAGAGTATGCAAACAAGCAAGGAGATGAGTGGAGAGAAAGTTCTCTAGCTCAAAGTATGTCTCAAGTGTTCAAGGAGTCAAGACAGAACTTCTAAAACCGGACAAGCAACTATTTATAAGCATCCCAAAGAATAGAGCCGTTAGGCTCAAGATGCCGCTCTGCGTGCGTTGACCGGACACGCTGATCTGATCGACCAGACGCGGCCAGTGTCCGATCGCACCTGCGTGACTTCGACGATGCTCACCACGTGTCCCTTTTTGAATCTCGCTCGTTAAATTTGCAACGGTCATGAAACATTACGCTCTCAGGTAAAGTGTGACCGGACGCGACAGTACCAGCGTCCGGTCGCTGTCCAGAGAGGTTCCAGAGAGCAACTTTGTCAACCAGACGCGTCTGGTCATATGTGACTGGACGTGCCACCACGTCCGATCAAGCAATCCCTTCGTGATGCTCTCCTGGGTGCGTGACCGGACGCTCCGGTTTCGCGAGGGATCGTACGCGCCGGTTGCAAACCCTAGCGCCTCGCGCAATGCACAGCTGCTGCCACTGACCGGACGAGCCAGTCGTGCCGAGACCGTGTCCGCTCCAGCGTCTGGTCATGCGTCTGGTCACCCCAGTGACTACCTTTTGCCTCCATTTCTTTGCCTCTGGCGCCGTGGAAAATAGGAGTTTCACTTCCACAAAAGCGTCGAATCCCGCCTCGCAATCTCGGCGGGAGGGAGAGAGGAACCCAAACCCCTCTCTACCCCTCAAACTCCACCTCCTTCGCAAAAGTGCTAACACCACCAAGTGTTTACCATCTTGTGCTTGTGTGTTAGCATTTTCTCAAATATTTTTTAAGGAGTTAGCAACTCACTAGATCCTAAATGCATATGCTCAAGAATATGGACCTAGTAGCACTTGATTCATGAGATGACCATGATTTCCCCTCTTGATAGTCGGCTATCAATCATAAACCCGATCAATCACTTCTCTACTCATCTTTAGACCGGCAAAAGCGAATCCTATGATTATACCTTTGCCTTGATCATCTCATTCCTTGTCCATCACCTATGTGCATGTTCACAATCATCTTTATCTTCATGCACTTGCGATCTTATGGCCATCACCATCATGCTCCTTGCTCCTTCATCACATGTGTTGTTATGCCTAACTCAATTCACTTGACACAATGACATTAGCAACTTGGTGTCATTAATTACCAAAACCAAACTTGGGCTTTCAGAGCCACGTGTTGTCGATGATGGGGTCAACAACAAGCGGATATCGGCCCGGCTGAGGAACGTGATTCGGGTGGTCATCACAGTCGAAAGTGATGGCCGATCCAGACCAGTCGAGAAAGGCTGGCATGGCTAGCTCAGCGGTGTAGACCTCTCGGCGTTCCAGCTTGCGCTGGCGCCTAGAGTCATAGGCCGCGGGGCCGCCAAAGATCATGAAGCAGTTGTTGATGACAGGGAAGTTGTCGTCTTTCTCCCTGCCATAGCCCTTGTTGTCCTCGGGCCTCTTGCTGGGGTCGCCCTTCCCCTGGGCACCCCCGGAGTAGTAGTGTTTCATCATGCCACACTCCTTGAGGGTGTGTTTGACTGGGCCCTAGTGGTACGGGCACGGTTTATCGAGCATCTCGTCAAAAACTCCCGGGCCACCCTCGGAAGGGCCCGGGGGTTCTTGCGCTCGGCGGCAGCCACAAGGGGATCCTTGCACGACTGCTTAGCCTTCTTCTTCTTCTTGGAGTTACGGCTAGAGCCACCTTCGTTGGTGTTCTCCTACTGCTTCTCCTTTCCCTTGGTGTCGTGGAAGATTGCCCCTACTACCTCCTCGCTGGAAGCAAAGTTGGTGGCAATATCCAAGAGCTCCCTGGTGGTGCATGGGCCCTTGCACCCCAACTCATGGACAAGCTCTTAGCGAGTGGTTCCTACGAGGAATGCCCCGATGACATCGGCGTCAGTCACGTTGGGTAGCTCGGTGCATTGCCAGGAGAAGCGCCGAATGTACTCACGGAGAGTTTCATCTGGCTTTTGGCGGCAGCTCCTAAGGTCCCAAGAGTTACCAGAGCAGACATAAGTACCCTGGAAGTTCCCCACGACAACCTTCACGAGGTCGGCACAGCTGTGAATGCGACGGGCCGAAAGATATTCCAGCCAGGTGAAAGCCCAAGTTTGGTTTTGGTAATTAATGACACCAAGTTGCTAATGTCATGTGTTAAGTGTTTTGAGTTAGGCATAAACAACACATGTGATGAAGGTGTTGTGGCAAGGAGTGGTGGCCACAAGATCACAAAGAGATGGTGCATGGACATGACATGACAATCATGGTGGAGATGCACATGAAATGATGATCAAGCATGAGGAGATGGACATGGAACAAAGTGATCAAGACAAAGGTATAATCATATGGTTTACTTTTGCTGGTCTAAGATGAGTAGAGAAGTTATTGACTGGGTTTAGGATGATAGCCGACTATCAAGAGGAGCAATCATGGTTAGCTCACGAATCAAGTGCTACTAGGTCATCATCTTGAGCATATGCATTAGAATCTAGTAGAGAGCTAACGTAACACCTTGAAAAAAAGATTGTGAAAATGCTAACACACATGCACATGATGATATACATATGGTGGTGTTAGCACATTTACGAAGGCGGTGGAGTTTGAGCTGTAGAGAGGGGTTTGGGTTCCTCTTGGCGGGATTCGGCGCTTTGTGTGGAAGTGAAACGCCTATTTTACATTATGTCAGAGGCGAGAAAAGGTGGCGATAGTCTGGAGTGTTTATCTCTGAAAAACTCTAACCAGACGCTGGACCGGACACGGTCCAGGGTGGACCTGCACGTCCGGTCAGCTCAAGTCGAGGACAGAGGCGCAACGCGCTTAGGGTTTGTGACCGGATACTGGTCTGGCATGACCAGTGCATCCAGTTAGTTCACCTGGGTGCAGAGGAGAAGCGCACGCAGAGCGCGCGACCGGCGCATCCGAGGGTCCCTGAGACCGGAGCGTCCTATTAGCATCGTCTTGTGCGGCTTGGTGGCGTGACGTGAAGCGGACGCGGTGGCGCGTCCGGTCACATGCGACCGGACGCGTCCGATCACGCGAGGAGCTCTCTGGACTCCGATCGGACGCTGGGTGCAGCGCGTCCGGTCAAATGGTGAAGCGGGTCCAGTCATGGCAATGGCTTTCTCTGACTCGCACTGCTGCTATTTGTCCTATAGTGATCGGACGCGTCCGATCACCCTGACCGATGCGTCTGGTCATCACGATTTTCACTGCGATGTCTTGTAATGGCTAGTTGTTTACCCCTTCACTATAAAGAGATGGTGGCCGGGTTTGGGGTGTTGACTCTTGACTCTTTGAACACTTGAGGCATACTTTGAGCTAGAGAACACTCCCTCCACTCATATCCTTGCTTGATTGCTAATCCTAGTGAGATTGAGTGAGATTCAAGTGCATTGCATTGAGAGTTGCATCTAGTGGCACTTGATTCATCGAGTTGGCTATGATTTCTTGTTACTCTTGGATGTTTCCCGACACCCTAGACGACTTGGAGCATCGGTGGTGTTGAGCTCGTGATTGGAGATTGTTTCGAGCCTCACCAAGCGATTGTGAGGGGTTCTTGATCCTTCCCCGTGAGAGTTCGTGAATTGGATACTCTAGTGGAGCTCGTGGCTTGGAGGATCCCCATCTTGTGAGTGGATGTGCGGCACCCGCTGAGGGTTCAACTCTTTTAGTTGATTAGCTCGCGATCCATCAAGTGGGTGCATCACCACAATGAGGAGTAGCTTGTCGAGAAGCAAGTGAACCTCGGTAAAAAATCTTGTGTCATCTTATTGCCAAGGATTTTATTTGTGTATGTGATCACATTGATTGATTGGTACATTGGACATATCTGTTCTCATCAACGTTGGTATATCTATTCAAGCTCACTCCTTTACTTATTGTTCTTTGCCTTGCTTAGCTTGAGTAGAATAGCTTATCTCATAGGAGTAATTAGCCTAGTAACTTAGGTTGTTGGTGTGAGCTAAAGTTCATAGCCTTGTTGTTTACTAGAATTGTATAGGCGGCTTGCATAGATTAGTTGTGCTAGTGCTAGAAGAGCTTCGCCATCTTATTTACTAACTTGTTGTTTAGTATAGCTTGTAGAAAATTTAAATAGGCTATTCACCCCCTCTCTAGCCATTTGGACCTTACACTAGGCTCTCGTTGAGTCGGCCAGGAACAGAGGGAGGTTGCGAATGATGAAGCGGTCATCATCCGTACATGCCTAACTAGCAGGCGAGGCGGTAGTCATCAAGCCATAGCTCGGGGTTCGTCTCCTCGGAGTACTTGGTGACGTTGGTAGGTTGCCAGAACCGTGCTAGGAACGACGTGTTACGGATGTCTTGGCTGAAGACCTGCGGTCCCGGGGGTTCGGGCGATGGGCTCCGGTCCTTCCCGCTGTCGTAGCGGCCGCCCCGTCAAGGGTGGTAACCGCGGCTAGCACCATCCTCCTTGTGCCTTTTGCGCGCGTTGAGGATGTTGCGCGTGTCGTAGTTGTGGTCAACGAGGGCGTGGACAGACGGGGGCTTATCTCCTGCTTTCTGCTGTTCTCGGTGGATTGAAGCTTCCTTCTCGCGTACTGCTGACGGTGCGGGCTGGTCGGGCTCGGGCCCATGCCTCGAGACGCGGAGCTTTCGGCCTGCTGGACTGCGACACATTTGAGAAGGACACGCAGTTCCCCGTGGGCTTGCCGTCCCTCCAGAGTTGATGCTTCGGGCATCGTCCGGAGGAGAATTGTCGCGGCAGCAACATTCTGGCTCGCCCTGGTGAAGACAGGTGGATGTTCACCGCCGTCATTATCACAGATGCAGCGGTGGACATCACGAGCTCTACGTCGAGCCACGCCACCATCATTGCGACTCCTAAGCTCCTGCTCGAGCGCTGCGTGCAGTTGCATCAGCCGCTGTTGCTCCTCCTTGAGCTTTGTCTCAAGCTCTTGGAGTTGCTCTAGCTGGGGCTGCACCTGCCCCACAGGTGGTGGCATGGCTACACCACCTGCGCGTGTGGCATTACGAGTCATGGCATTGGGCGGGGTGTGTTCGCCCTCATTTTCGTCGGGGGTTCCTTCGCAGGGTTCCCCATCTCACATGAAGCACTCTTGAGATGGGTCGTGGCTCTTGTCGTTGGAGTCGAAATCCTCGAGAAGGTAGTCGCTACTAAAAAGGAACTAGCGCAGAGTCCCTGGGTTATCGAGCCTGGAGAAATTAGCATCAGCCCCGCTGCCCTCGTCCTACTTGGAGTCGATGCTCGAGGACGTCGCGATAGTCGCGAAGAACTTCGAGAGGGACTCCAAGTGGTGTCATGGCAAACCTGCGAAGGAACCCTCTGTGGGCCGTATGAGATGGTTGTAAGTCCTTGCAGCATTGTGCAGCCCATAAGGCCACACCATTTGTACTGGCGCGACGCTTATCTCTAGAGAGGACAATGGTTCTCCTGTGAGCTACGACAAGGCATTAGTGGTGACGGGGTGGAGGTGATGAATATCTTCCTAGGATGGTCGTGGTCCTAGGATGGCATCAAGCTGACACTCCAGCCTTGGGTGGTCTAACCATGGGGCTGAACGCCCCCGGAAGCCCGTGCCTCATTGGTATGTAGGCAAAGACCACCCATTGACTCAGAGATGGAGTTGACGTTGGCAGGTGTGCCAAGTGACTCAACAGAGGATGGCGAGGCGCTCTCCCCCTCCACGCTAATGGGATCTAGGTCTCCGACGCACTCGTCAAAACCCAGAAGAGACGCATGGTGGATTGGCACGGAAGGGGGGAGCTGGACCAGGTCATGATCTACCCCCATGCAGAACAAGTCCAGGCTCCCAAATCGGATATGGGAGCCCAGAGTGAAGCCAACGCAATGATCGACCATCCGAAGCCTAACAAAGCAGATCGTGATGCACAGAAGGTCCCTACCTGGCGCGTCAACTGTTGGTGTCTAGAGAACCGGGGGTCTAAACAAAGCGACGAGTGAATTTGTATCTGTACGTCTAGGCCCGGATGGTGTGCAAAGCAGACACAAGGGTGTATAGTGGTTCAGGCAAGAATGACCCTACGTCTAGTGGATTCTGCTGTTGCTCGTGTTGCCTTGCACCGGAGTGCTCGTAATAGGGGTTATAAGCTTGAGAGAGAAAGAGAGCGGATCCCAGGTCTCTTTTGAGGAGTGGTGTGTGTATGTGGTTGTTTCTCCTTCCTTTTTCTATATGTGGCCCTTGCCTCCCCTTTTGTAGTTTCTAAGGAGAGGGCTCAGGTTACATTCGTGGTAAAAAGATGAAATAGGAAAAAGATGAAAGAGAAAAAAAAAAGATGGCCTCGGGTGCGGCCGTCTTCCTTCTTATCCGGTAGGAGCAGTTTCCCCTGTAGCCCAGAGATGCAACATGCGTTGATCTTTTGGCCTCTCCATCCGTTGGTGCAACATGCTGGTACAGTTGCTTCGTCCCATGCGCCTCTGTGTCGTCGAGGACGGGCGGTACGGGTGTCCGGATTTGCGTAGAGAGGGGAGTAGGCGGTACAGTTGCCGTTATCCCCGTCGCTGTAGAGGTATGGACGTCATCGTGGTAGAATGACCGGGGTCATGTTGGGTCAGGGTGTGGTTCCCGTGCTCCTGTTCACTGTGCACGGTCACGTCCATCCCATCGGTGGGAGTGAGAGCTGCGGTTGGGGGCCCATGGCTCCCTGCCTTGCCAGAGGGCTCCACGTGTCCCTCGGGCGAGGCGAAAGTGCGCCGAGCGGGTCGGACGCTTTAATGACGTTACGGGGCTCGGGCGAGGAGGAAGGCCGCTCGAGGCGCCTATCTCGCCCGAAACTTCTCCGCAAGGCTTGGGTGGGATGGAGGTTGGCGCTTGGCTTCGAGCGACTGACATGTTGTCAGCGCCTTTAGCGGGTCGGTTTTACCGAGGCCCCTGCGATGGGCTTTAGCAAACACGCAGGGTGCCGTATTTTGCCGCCTATTTGGTACCCTGGTATTTTGATACCCGACATTATGACATGACAAGTTGTGGTTATAAATCAAATAGACCTAAGTCCCGCAGCCGTTCTTGGAGTCTCAAGAAAAAGTAACTTCCGCTGCAACGCACATGCACATTTGCTAGTTAATATTAAATTGAGATAAGGGGTCCTATGCCTCTTATGTGAAGAACATGAAGCTAAAATATGTATATCAAAAATATGTTTTCTTTTCTCTCTCCTTTCTACTTGATTTTGCATGTTGCAGAGCACCTCTATTTGAATTTTAATGTCCTTCACTATACAAGTTAATAATCCATAAATAATAAATATTTCTGTTATAAGTTAGTGGTTCCAATGGAACATCTTTTTTCTAGTGCAATAAGAACATTTTCCCCGAAGGTAGAAGGACTTTAATTTAACCTTTTTTTGTGAACTAGAATAATTTCATTTAAACTAGCATTATTTTTTATTAGGAATAAAATATTTTTTTAGAATTACACAGTACAACGCAGACGCCCAACACGCACGCATAATCACCTCTGTGAACACACGCACGTAAACCCTATCCTCATGAGCACATCCGAAGGATTGAGCCGACAGATCTTGAGATTCATGAAGTCACCACATACGTCTCGCTGTCAACAGACACGTTGTCTACCAATGAAAGTGTATATATAGAAGTAAAATATTTTTCTTCTATGTATAAAATCTAAACCTAAAACAATTTTTTGCGAAGCTGAGGCATTTTGTCGTGAAAGGAAAATGCGCTCCCCAGTCCCGACGGCCGACGCGCCTTATGGCTAATCCGGCGGCTACGAAATAAAAGAGGCTTTTTACGTGTGTGCCATTAAAAAAGTTTGTAATTACGCACAAGCCATTAAAAAAGTTGAGCTCCCACGAGTGTCATCATGTTGAACTTCTTTGCTCTCCATGCCATTCTGTTCGTTTTTCTGCCTAACGGTGTCAAACATGACCATTTAGCCCTACCATGGGGTCCATTTGTCAGCCACCAAACTTCTGCCCCTAGCCACCGCTATTTGCTGTTGCGCTCGTCACTTAGTAGCTGCTGCACCCGTCTCCCTCCACGCAACTGCTGCACCCATCGTCGTCCTCGTCCATCTCCTCCTCCTCCTTGTCATGGCAGCATGCGCTGCTACCGCAGGAGGAGGAGCTGTTGTTGTCCTCCATGCAGTCATCGGCCATGGCAACCATACCGAGCGAGCGAGACCTAGCACAAGGCACCACAGCATGCACGTGTTGGCCGCGTCCGCCGTCGGTGTAGCAGAACCTCGCAATGAGCTCGAACGACTCGGGAAGGAGGCCGTGAGGCGTGCGTACCTGAGGACCGACGCCGACTTCTCCTCCACCTCCAGGTGCTGCTTCGCAATGGCCGCCTCGTGGTGTCCAATGCCGGCCGGCCTGCAGAAGGACCGGATGTTCGCGCACGACTGACCATGGTGGCTCGCCGGCCTGTCTGCATGGACCGTCCACGGCCCGAGCCTCGTCGGGGCGGGGCGAACGACGTTGGGGCGGAGCCTCGTCGGCTGGAGCGCGCGCTCGCAGATCCCATGGGGCCACGATGGGAGAAGTGCTCGGACACGTCGCTGCACTCGTTTGCACTAGCTTGCTGCATTGCTGTCGCGCTCGCGTGCGGCGTGCGGGCACGCTTGCCTGCGTTGGCCATGCTCGTCTGCGTCGGCGGAGCCGCGCTCCCACGCCGCTGTGCTCACTGTCGCTTGCTGTCGCGAAGACCGCCGCTACGAAGGCCACGCCGCTGTCATGCTCGCTACCGTGCCGTAGGCCACCACCGCGAAGGTCGCGCCGCCGTGCAACAGGTTGCCGTAGCCGCGCAGACCGTGCTTGCGACGACGATGACGGTCACGAGCACAAGGAAGCGAGCTTTGCCGCGGCCGGTGGTCCGGCCACTTGCCTCGACGACGAACACTTCGCCCATCCGTTGCGTCGCTGTCTCTCATGGCCGAGCTCCACCACAAAGACGCGGTGCGGGGGAGCTCGTTCCCGGCCAGCCGCCGCGGGGGGAGCTCCGCGACTTCCTCGTCGTCGCCTCCGTGGGTGCGGGTGCGGGTGCAGGGTGATGAGATACAGGCCCGCGATCTTCCGAGAGGTAACCGGTAAGTTCGATTTGTGGAGATCTCGACGTTGGCGATCCAGCTTCAAATCATACACGATTCGAACCCTGCAACCATTACACCACTGCTCCGTTGGTTATCAACCAAGCACAACTTGATTGACCTCGCCAAGAAGGCTTTTCCTGCAAGCGAATCGAAAAACACAAGTAAGAAGGTAAAAACACGCAATCTGAAATTGCAAATATGAATGATGTGAATATCAATAGAGGGTTCAAGAACTCGGTTTCAAAGGACTAATCGACACAGTGGAGGAGATCAAGAACAGGGGCTCTGGATCACTGTAAAAGGATTTGTCACCACAGTTACAATGAACGATTCAGTTTCTCGATGGAAAACTAAACTCTAAACAAAACCCAATTGTCTAGCAGCGGCGGCGGCTGTTTTTATAGTCTAAGACTCGACCTAGGGTTGAGGACGACCAGGGATTGGGCGCCCACAACTTGGGTTTAAGGCCCGACACGATACATGGCCAAGTTGGCCCAAATAGGTGACGCAGCACCTTGCCATGGTCACACAGAATGATCCACGGACCTTCTGGAGCTGGGACCAGATCCAAAACGACGGCGTCGTCGTCCCCTTTCCAACGCATCCAAGAACGCCCCGTTTCGATGTCGTATGAGAGAGTTATGACCGAAACAGTGACGACGTGTCTGCTGAATCCGATGGTGACGTGACAGCTGAGTTGGGGACGAATTGCAACTTGGAGAAGACCATAGCGTCGGTGTGTCCAGCATGACGATGTCCTCATCACAGGGGTCCTTCACCCCGGCCACTGCGGGCACGTGTGGACGAGAGTCCGAGAGACGCGAGAGGACAGAGATGAGAGGGGTATTTTGGACCTTTTGACTGACAGGACCCACGTGTCGGGACTTCTAAACGGCGAAAAACGAACGGAATGACTCAGAGAGCAAACAAATTCACCACAATAGCACCCGTGGAAGCTCAACTTTTTTTTAATGGCTTATGTGTAATTACAAACTTTTTTTATGGCACACGTATAAAAGCCTCGAAATAAAACATCTCCCCGTTCACCCGCCCTTCCTATTCTTTTCCCGTTCGCCCCCCACGCGCGCTGTCTCCCTCTCTCGTGGCGCAGCTGGGCGACCGCTTCCGCCGGCGCGACGCCCTAAGGCTACGCCAGGTTCCCGGGTCTTCGTCGGCCCCTTTGCTAGGTATTCGTCGGGCCCTTCACCGGCGACGAGCACCCACCAGGTATGCGGCACCTTATCTTTCCCTCCTGCTGTGCGAGACCGAGTGCCCGAACCCTAATTTAAGCTATTTGGCTATTTGTATTCGGATCTGATCTAATCACAAGCTACTAACTACGATTTTTGCGCAAAAAATGTTGGGTGTACATGTGTGCACCCATGTCCTTTACCTGAGCCCAGTCGCGCCGGTGCCCGGATCCGGCGGAATTGCTGCGGGTTTCGGCGGTTCGTCTCTCTCGTTGTTTCCGGCGGGGTTATGAAGGCGGCGGGATACAACCCGTACGATAGCAGCGGTGAGTTTGCCCGAATCGACCAATTTCGCCTGATAGATTTTTTTTCTTGTTTAAGGATTCCCGTTTTGTAATATTTAGTATTTCAGCCTGCTGGGACATTTAGTTATCCCGTTCTGTTGGGTCAATTTGTATTTCAGCCTGACTGTATGATGCCTTGGTTTTTGAGATTGATATATATCTGTTGCCACTAAGCTGTGTAAATACAGCAGAAGATTTAAGTTGCGGCGTTATAAAGATAGCCCAATGGATAACTTGCTGAAACTTTCTTTTCCCCAAAACTTTGGATTTTTACTCCTGACGCCCAGGATTAATTCCTGGGTCATTAGATATTAGATGTAAGAATCCCAATCCCAAGATAAAGACGGAAACAAAGAATATCACAAATTCACAACTGTATAAACAAAAAGTTTGAGAGTAAGCATTATATAATCTCCATTTTTTTTTGTCGAGGAATAGATTAGCCATTTTTCCATACCACACGGATCCATTAGGATGGGTTTTCTTTATTTTGACACAAAAAAAAAGAGCAAAAACCAATTCTAATTTTTTTTGCAGCTTCTATTAAATATAATCCAGGGGCTTGTTTACAGGGATTTCAGAGATGTAATACAGAGTATCGACTATGAAAAACTGTATACCAGTGCTGTAGTAGTTTTACTTGGTGAGTTGGACGTGTCAGGAAAGATTTTTCTACTTTACAGTTTATACTTATGGTATCCCGGCTTTGGATTCATGATACCATGTCACTCACCTTCCATGACTAGTGACTATTTCTGGGCTTCTGGCCCACTAGGTACCAAATTGTAAATTCGAGTTACAAGTATAGTTGGTGGTGTTGCAGTCGTAGGATTACATAGTCCACATGTATACCTTATGACTTGCTGTCAAGTTGTCCATTTCATATACTACAGTACTGATTCCTCTCCCTCTGTTGTAGGGACTGATGATGATCTCCCCCCAGCACAAAATAGAGGACAAAGAGGACGATCTTTCAGTGGGAATGGCCGAGCATCTGCTGGGGCATTTCCTTACATGAGAGCGAATAATGATTTGGAGAGTGAAATACATCGGGTTGAGCAAGATGCATATACTGGTGTTCTTAGAGCATTTAAAGTGCAATCTGATGCAATATCCTGGGTATACAACCAAATTGAAACTTGTTCTGTCAGTTTCAGTAGTCATACTTGGCCTACTGTTTGTGCTGAGAATAAGATAGATGTGCTTCTGTACAGGAAAAAGAGAGTTTGATTACTGAACTCAGGAAAGAACTGAGGGTTTCCGATGAGGAGCATAGGGAGCTATTAAATAAAGTCAATGAAGATGGGACCATCCGTCGAATGAGGTATTTCCTAAAGCATTTATGTATGTATGTGTTTTACTTCATCATCAATGTATCATCCTTTGTTATTTGCTTTCACCAAAAATATCTGCAGGGAGTTAAGACAGGCAGGTGGAACCCCAAGTGGTCTGCATCGTGGCAACAGGGTTTTATATGACGCAGAACCTGGGCCCACTACCAAGAGGCAAAGGGCATCGCATTCGATTCCTTCGCAATCTGCAGGCCTCCAGTCCCCTATGATGCCCTCCCACTCAGTTCCATCTTCAAAATGGGGTCCTTTGTCAGTAAGAGGCAAGAAGGCGAAGACGGTATATTCAGAATATTATGCATAATATTTTTTTGCATCCTGAGATCTTTTCTATAACAGCCTGAGAATAATTTTATAATGGCTTTTGGATTTGTACAGCCCATTCCTTTGGCGCTACAATCTGTGGATCCAAGTTCATTAATAAACCATAAAGTTTATACAAGGTGGCCAGAGGACAACAACTTCTATGAGGCCACCATAACACAATATAACCCTGTGACGGTTGGTTTCAATTTTTGCTACTGTTTGCTCCTTGATGCAGATATGCATCAGTGCCCAGTAACCTTCTTTCATCATCTCTTTAGGGTGAGCATGCACTTGTCTATGACATGGGAACACAAGCCGAGACTTGGGAATCGGTTAGGCTTTGTGATGTAAGCACTGTTTGCCTGCAATGCTTGTATCATTTTCTATTTATCCCTTTCTTTCCTCTTTTCCTCTGTATTTAGTTGTGTTCTTCCATTATATGCCATCTAAGTGCTTACTTTTTTGTTATGCTTTCTCTACCTTTGGCTATGAATAATTGATTTTTGTGTGTTACTTGTGCTAGTCTCTGTTGATTGATGCCAACAAGATACTATCTTCTCATGTGCTCCAATAAGCTTAAAATGTGAAGTGTAAAAGATTTGATGTTGCAGCACTTCCCTTACCAATATTATATTTTTGCAGTGGTGCAGTTGCATAGATACTATACTCTTACTGATCTGCTGGAGCTGAAATTCACTTGCTTGTATTGTATGATCTAGAGTATGGATATGTGTTGAATTAACATGTTTGATCTGTAGGTGAATTAAAATTTGCCTGCTGAATTAGCCTGGCTGATTGCCACATTGTGATTAATTATTCAGTTGAAGATTGATAAACGCTCCTTAAACAGATGGCACCTGAAGATATAAGATGGGAATTTGATGGGCATCTTTCAAATCGTGATGGCTGGGGCCCTTCTGGCCCTATGTTGAAGAGGCACCCAACCAATAATGGTGCTGTGGCAGGTCCAATCAGGGGAAGAGGGAGGTTATCAATAAATGAGCCTATAAAGGACTATGCCCCACCTCAAAATGGCATCAATAGGAATTTTGATCATGTTGACATACCAAATACTGAAAGTGTTGTTACGGAGGTAAATTTCAATCAACAGTCAGCCATAAAAAAGGTAGTCAGATATAATTGTCTCACGGTTGTATGTTCCCAACACAGGTGGAGAGGGTGTTGTCCAATCCAAATATGCCTGAAATCGAGAAGGCAAGGAAACTGCTGAAAGTGAGTATCTTCTATTAAAATGTTCTTTTCATTTGAAATGCTGCGTGATTGAAAAAGCTCGTTATCATATTTTCTTTCCCTTCATTGAGTCACGAGGCAAAACACTTGTTCTTTTAGGATCAGGAGCAGTCATTACTTGATGCAATTGCCAGACTTGATGAAGCATCGGATAGCGATAGTGGTAAGTTCCTGGCCAGTTCTATCTCGTTGAGGGCCAGATAATACTATACAGAAAGTACACACTCCATCATAAAAGTTAGATGGGAGGCGAACCACAAGGAGGACAAGAATGAGCAAAGGCTCTGAACCTCACCGGTGAGCCGGATGACAATTTCGTAGTTTGGGGACCTAAATGAGAGCGATGTATTAGTTTCGGGACCGCCCGTGTAGTTTACTCTTATTGAAGAAAATATTAATTAACATCAATACCAAATAAGTGTACTTTCAAGACATTTTGATGGTGTATTAGGTTCATCCAAGGATCCTATTTTGGTTGGCGTAGTTCGAGAAAAAAAATGGTTTAGTATAAAATAGGATCCTTGGATGAACCTTTTGAGGAGTTTTAACTGGTGGTATATTGAAGTCTTCCTGGATGCTTGTTAAATGGACATTGGAAATGTACATTCGTCAGCTGATGCATCTTGGTGTATTCATGCTAACTATATTTCCCTGACCGATTTTTTGTGTTACAGAAGATATGGCCATGGAAGGCCGAATGGGTTCTGCTGGGGAAAGGAACGGCATTGCTACTTAGTTGCTTCTGGCATGTTGGAATTGGAAGATTAACATGCATCTGTGTACCACCTACCTCGACCACAGAACAAAGAAACCACATTATGGCAAAACTGACATGCCAGAAAATGGTGTCCTGGTCTCCTGGCAGCTGTTGACGCCTGAAATGGGATTTTTCAGCTACACAAAATTGAGCGCACGGAGGGGGCAGGGATATGCAAATGTTAAAGAACTGTTTGCGCGCCATTGCATGTTGTTTCCTATGTAGCAAACTAGAAATAACTTAAATGTTCTAGTTGATCATTAGCATGGATCACTTAGCATTCCTAATTCAGTACAGGTAGATGTCTAAGGTCTTGTTTGGTTTCTGAATCATTCAATTTAACTTTCATCATATCAATGTTGTGGTAAATACATGGAGTATTAAATGTAGACATGCATGTTGGCACAGGTTAGGAGTAATTTACGAGACGAATCTATTAAGCCTAGTTAATTTAAAATTAGAAACTTTTTGTCAAATAAGATGAAAGTGCTACAATATTTGTTAAATTTTAACACCTCTAACCAACAGGCTAACTCTAGCATAATATCCAACTTGGCTGTTCTTGTACTCTAACGTAAAAAAGGACTTAGTTGTGCACGCTTTTCATGTATGCTGCTGGAGTAGCTTGACTTCATTGTGCAGGCTTTTCCTGTATGCTGCCGGAGTAGCTTGTCTGACAGTGTCCCGATGTGTTTACGCGACGCATGTCCATTTTTTCTTAAAAAAAATATTTATCATGATTGTTTCTTCATTCCAAATTATGACTTGTTATGTCTTTTCTAGATATATAATTTTTACTATGTGTATAAATATACACTGCATAGATACATAGTTTTTACCATGTATCTAGTAAAGCCAGATTAAATCATAATTTAGAACGGATGGAGTATTATAGTGGAAAAGTTAGAACGACTTACAATTATAAATGTGGAACTTAAATTCAGGACGTAGCCAACTAATGGAATTGGTTTTGTTAAAGGGGAGCGGTTATACCTGGATTTTTTTTCATTCTTTAAGTACAATGAAAAAGGAATGATAGGAGGTCAAGGGACATCAACGAGGCAAAAACAAACCGAGGAACATAAAAAAACAGACTCTTTGCAGTTCAGCACCCTTCGATTGTTGCATGACCAAAGCTATCACCTATCAGTTCAAGACTTCAAGCAGAACCAGAAAACACAAGATGTGTCAGTCGCACACAGCTCGGCTCCTTCCCTACCACAACCTACGTGATTTACGCACAGCTGAAACTGAGGGTGTGTTTAGTCAAAATATTTCACCTCAAAATATCACATTGAATCTCGCGACATATATATATGAAGCATTAAAGGTAGACAAAACAAAAAAAAACTAATTGCACAGTTCACGTGAAATCACGAGACGAATCTTAGTCCATGATTAAACAGTAATTGCCAAATAAAACAAAAGCTACCGTACAAAAAAATCAAAATATTTTGGGAACTAAACACACCGTGAAACAGTGAAACCACTGTGGCTTTATACTTCGGTCGCTAGTTGCTACCCTCTGCCACCGCTTATGAGGTCTTCTACCGCCATCCTCATTCCTACCTACCTTCTCCCGCCGCGCTTTCCCGTTCCCGACGACTTCTCCGATCTGCTGTTCGTCTTGGCCCTCTTGGGCGGTGGCGGCGTGGCTGGTGCCGGGCCTCGTTTCTGCGGCCGCCCGTCGCCTCTCTTCGTCCCGGCAGCCCTGCCGCCCCTCCTGGATCCACCGCGCCCGGGGCCCTCCTTCCGGCCGGTTCCTCTCTTCCGGGTAGTTGTCGTCTGCTGCTCCATCGCCGCCGACCGCTTTCGCGTCGTCCCCAGCTGGGACCCCGACCCCCGCTTCCTGGGGGGCGACTGGTTCAGGCGTTTCAGGAAGTCCACGGCGTTCCTCTTCTTGGCGAGCCCGCCGGCGCCCTTCCTCGACCCGTCCGCATCGTCTGCCGCCTTCGCCAGATTCCGGCCAGGACCCGCCGAGTTCTTGCCACCGCGGCTCTTCTTCGTCCTCACTCCCCACGCCTTGTCCTTGATCGCCGCAGCCACGGATTTCTCGTCCTCGCTCTCTTCCTCCGTCGCCGCCGCCGCCTCGGCCTCACCCTTCATCGTGCTCTCCTCCTTTCTCGCCGCGGACGCCGCGGCCTTCGCGATGGAGCTCCGCTTGCGGCACACGATCAGCGGCTTCTTCCCCTTCTCGATCAGCGAACCGACGATGTCAGCGCCCCCCGGCGCCGCCACAGCCACGTGCTCCTGCTTCGGCTCGTGGAGCACCGCCGACGCGTGCCTGGTGACGAGCGCGCCGGCCTCGACGGCTGCCGTGTGCTCGAGGGTGCCACGCGGGAAGAAGACCACGGCGTTCGTGCAGAGCAGCAGCAGGTCGCGGTAGAGCTCGCGCTCGGGGAAGAGGTGGTCATCGTCGGCGCGCGAGGCCGCCGCCGACGCGTCCAGCCGACGGCGCACGCTCTCCAGGTCCACGTGGCGCCTGATCGTGGCCCGGTACGCGGCGGACTCCTGCAATGGATTGACCAGGACATAAATAAAAAAAGCCAGTAAATAATTGGGAAAGAAAAAAGCAAATAAAAGGGACAAAAAAAAAATCTGCGCATCGTCTAGCTACAAGGCACCCAGGCCCCGGCCACATATGATTGATTGCAACTGTGCACCCAACTTGGCCGTGCTAGAATGCACCGAGCAATAAACATAGCTTTCGTCACCAAGAAATTTAATTTTTCACGCGGTTACGATACTAGTACAAGAGATTCGCCGTATTTTATCGAAAGACCTTTGAAACTAGTAAGAAATTAAAGAGTCATATATGGCTATTATTGTGCGAATCAGAAAAAAAAAAATGAAGCTTTTCCATGCTTCATCCCAAGCTCCATACGGTGCTACTGCTACACTGCATGTGCAACCTGAAGTCATCCTACTCACGGAGGCAGGCATATGCCATTTCGCAAAATCAGGTAGCTCACGGATTTAGGGCTTCTAATCACAGGTCATCGGTGCATGCTACGTGCACGCCAAATCTTATCCAATATTTCCACAACCAGGAGACCCGTTAATCAAGGGTGGGAGTGGGACCCGAACCCTGACATGTCACCAGGTTTTTGGAAAGATTCATGTTACCAGAAGGTTTTAAAGCTTACCCTTTCACACCTTGCTAATACGTGGCCTGTTCGCTCGAACTACTCTAGCGGTGTTTTTTTTATGAATGAACCATGTTTTTATGTCAAAATAAATGAACATGTTTTTCTCTCAAAATAAATAAAATCAGCTTAATCCAAATTTCAGCGAAACCAACGAGGAAAGGAAGGGTGAAAAAGACGACTACGAAAGTAATTACCGGGGCACCTACCTCGCTGTCGTGCTCGCGTAGCCGCTGCAGCACCGAACCCAGCTTGGCCGAGACCGCGTCGACCAGGGAGGCGAGCGGAGGGGACCGGGCGGGCGGTGGGCGGGCCGCGGACGCCGCCTCCTCCTCCTCCTCCTCCTCCTCCTCCTCAGCCTTCTCGCTTCCGCGGCGGCGGCGGCACAGGCTCGCCGAGCTCCGCACGTCGCTGCTCTCCTTGGACGCCGCCGCCGACTCAACGGAGGCATCCTGGTTCGCAACCTCCTCCTCTTTGGCGCCGCCGCCGCCGCCCTGGTGGCCGGGGGGCTTGGGGGGCTTCAGATCTGTGGAGTTCGACTCCCTGCACGACCGCCCGGGCTCCTCGCTGGGGGAGGAGAGCCGGTCGTTGACGCTCACCTCGTCCGGCTTAGCCTCGCCGGAGACGCTCCGCTCCCGCTCCCGCTCCTCTCTCAGCCGTTTCACTTTCGACTGCAGCGACCTGCACGAATAAAAATCCGATTTGTAATTCTCCATTAAAATAAATCCCCACCGAGCGATCGCCATCAAACGGTAAGGAAAAAGGGCGAGGGTTTTCAAAAGGTAGTTTTTCTTGTTTGGATTTTTCTTCTCTCTCCGGATTCCATACCCGATGGAGAGATCGCATCGCTCGACGTCGCGCCGGAGCTCGGCGACGCGCAGCCGCCGGAGCTCGTCCACCCACCCCTCGGCAGCGGAGGCGTCGGGGTCCTCCTCGGCCTCGGCCTCGGCCTCCTCCCCGCCGCTGCCGACGGTGGAGAAGCGGCGGCGGAGGTGGCGGAAGCGAAGGCGGCAGCTGTGCGGCGTGAGGCCGGGCCGGGCCGCCACGGGGCTCCGTGTCTGCACCTCCATGGCCACCGAGTCCCAGCTCGCCGTGCCGTGCCGGGTCACGGCGCACGCCAGGAGCAGCTCCTCCAGCGTTCCCCAGATCTCCCCGCCCTTCACGGCTGCCGCCGTCGCCTCCGACTCCGGCGACACGTCGGTGCCGTCCGACCCGTCCGCCATCCTTCCTGCGTTCTCGCCCGTGAGGCAGTGGAGGTGTGGTCTCAGGCTCTCAGCCCCGCCCTGGCCGTTGCCCTTGCCTCCGTTGCTTTTCCCCGTCGCTTTTTCCTTCCTCATCCCGCTTTGATTTTTATCGGTAAAGAAGAAGGCATGGTGGTCATGGCAATCAACCATTCAGCCGAGCCCCGCGCGGCCGCGCGCACCCCGGCGCCTGCGTTAATTTCTCAGTTACCTAGGGGTTTTTCTGTAAGAAAATTTCAAAGTGGGCCCACCTGCGGCAATTTCTTGTGCAATGACCGTGTTACCCCTGGTCAGTGGTCAGCTACCACCAGCCTACCACGTGTGTGTTCGTTTTCGCTCGGCAAAGCACAAGCTAAACGACTGCACTACGCAACAGAATAAACTGATGGTCTGATGGTAAATCCTGATTCAATCAGCTAAGGCCTCGTTTATATCCCAAATTTCAACCTCAAATTTCACTATGCAAAAAGAAGATTTCCTTCACATCAAAATACCGACACATGTATGGAGTACTAAATGTAGATGAAATTAAAAACTAATTGTACAGTTTTGTTGTACTTTGCGAGACGAACATTTTGAGCCTAATTAGTCAAAGTTTGGATAATTTTTACCAAATACAAACGAATTACTACAGTGCGCATTTAATGCGCACTGTGCAAATTCAGGCTCCCGAATTGGGGATCTAAACACGGCCCAAGTCCAAAGCATCCAAGATTCAATCAGTGGGAATAGCTTGATCCGGAAGGTAAATCCTGCTAAGTTGCGAGTTTAGCCTGGTAATTTTATAAATTTTAGGCCGCTTCTGCAAATCAATTGCAAAATATCATTTTTTATAAGCAAGTTTAAAAAGATGCCTATTTATTTCAAAAAAGAAAACGGCTTTTAAAATTAGTTTCCAGAGTTTTTAGATAGCTTGTATGAGTGTGTGACAAGCAAGTTTCTCGCAAAAGAAGTCTAAACAACCAGGCCCTATTTCGTGGCCTATCTTATGGGGCTTAATTGATCTGGCGGAGGGAAGGTGTTAACTGTTTAAATTGAAATGATGAATCAGCTCGACTATCGCCTCAGCAGTGTTTTTCTCTCGCACCAATTCAGCACTAGCCACCCGTCATCAGTTAGCCAGCAGTATTTTTCTCTCACAACAAATCAGTACCAACCACCAGCCACCAGCCAGCCGAACGAGGCCGAGGTGTCAACCAGGCCCTATTTCGTTGCCGCGCGGTGCCGGTATTCTGTTTTAGTTCTGTAGTTGATACGGACTTTAATTATTGTATAGAGTAATAATAATTGTATTTTGTCAGTTGTATTTTTTTAAGCAACGTAGGTAAGACAAATTATTGGCTTTACAATTTTCCAATAGGTGTCATGATTTGGAGTCGTTTGTTATGAAGGTATTGGTGAAACTATTTTTTATGGAGAGAGGAGCATAAGTGCCCGTGTTCTCCTTTTTGAACGACATTCTTGTCTTTTGTATTTTTTGTGTAATTTGAGAATGTTAAGTATGTGGCTTTAGCAAAAGGAATGATAATATTAATGCATGTAAGGTTTAGCTTTATCTTTTTAAAAAAATTGAAATTTTAAGAGAATTTGTAGCATACAAAGTTGTATCTTTCTTTTGGCTCGAGGGGCGCTCAATTTGACCATTTGGTTTAGAATTAGATTTATTGGAAAGACTATACCTTTAGAGTGAGCGTTCATCTATATATGTGTGTTTATATTATGAAATAGAAAGCGAAACTAAAAAATAAGGATTAATTTTTTAATATTGTTTTGTATGAAAGGAAAATTTATATCAAAGTTGTAGAATTTGATGAGATCTAAAACTTTGTAGTTGACAATTTTTTTATTTGAGGTCATTTAACTATGCAAAAATGAGTTTTAAGTTTGTTAAACAAACACATTTGGCCACATCGTGACCCATGCCTTTCCAAACCATGGCCTCCTATTCGCTGAGCGTGAGGGTGAGGTGCCGTGCTCCTTTTGGTGCCTTGACGTGGCCTGGAGGTGGGCATCGGACGAAAATGTCTTGCGGCGTGTGCATGCTGGGGGCCACTATCCTGCACTTCGTTTTCTAGGCGGCTAAAAGTACTGTTTATTGATTTTATTGGTTTATTATGATTAAAAAAAAATTTATTGGTTTATTGTGAGAGAAAACACTGCTGAGTGCTGATTTGATTAAATAGCTTAAATGAACAGGCACTAGCCGTCAAAAGCTATTCTCGAGATCTGTGACAACCTTCTCGAGATTTTTTCCACCGTATTCTCCTTGTATTTTCCTTTTTCAACGTGTGCTGCCGCCTACCCATGCGCTGCTGGCCCACCCACCCACCCACATGTGCTGCCACACACTTCTGTCAGCAACTGCTCACAGCATCACACCACTCTCTCTTTTCAAATGTTTTTTAACTGTGGCTTTGTTTAATTCCCTAATTTGGGATGGCCAAATCACTGTATAACACTATAGTATTTTGTTTTTATTTGATAATAATTGTTCAAACATTGATTAATTAGGCTCAAAATGTTCGTCTCGTAAAGTATAACAAAACTATATAATTAGTTTTTAATTTCATCTATATTTAGTACTCTATACATGTGTCGATATTTTGATGTGACGAGAATTCTTGTTTTACCTACTAAACTTTAGCCCCAAAGTTGGGGAACTAGACGAGCCTGTACTCCTTTGGTAACGGCTTAGTGTACACATATAAATATTCTCAATCTTCTATTACCAATCGAACACTGATCTTTTATTCTATTTTAAAATTTTCATTTGACGTACCTTTTTTTCTTTTTTTTTGTTATTTCTAACTGCTTATTGCCACAGCATTTACAATATGCCTTTTTAATAGCTTACTCCTATATAAATATTTTAGCTTTATTTTCAGCATGCACAGTACTATGTTGGTTCCAGCCTTAATATTCTAGACTTTTATTACAAACAATATCTTGTCACAAAACACTATATGAAGGAACAAAAATAATACGTTCCTATATTCGACTAATACAATCACTAACCCACTTGCTGCTGTTGAGTTATTGCTATCCCGCGCTTGCACCAATTATTTTTTTGTTAACTCATTTTTATTTACTTTTCCCTATTGTCGGTGTTCGAACCCGAGGGGGTCCTAGACCGACGAGTAAATGCTGCGTGTCCCTTTCCTGGATGGTGATGCAAGGAGAACACACGGGGGTTTATCCTGGTTCGGGCAAGAGAAGGCCCTACGTCCAGCGGGGGGAAGATTTGTATTTCCTTGCACCGAGGTGCTTGTGTAGGGGTTACAAGCTTGTGAGAGAGGGCGGTGAGCCCAGGTCTCAAAAGGAGAAGGAGAAAATACAAGATGATTGCTTGAGATGTTGGTCTCTATCTCGTATATGACTGGTTGTCCGTCTGTCGTCGTTCGTCCTCCCCGGTTGTAGAGCCCCGGCCTCCCCTTTTATAGGGCGAGAGGTGGCCAGGACGATGGGCCTTGAAACGATGTTTTGTCGATCCCTGTTTGAGAGGACTGTAGAGACGTGCCCTAGGAATGGAAGACCATCCCTGGGCACGTGATGTCGTAGAGGATGAGGCGCTGAAATGGCCCGGAGTGCCGCGCCATACCGTCCTTCCTTCCCTGTTGAGCCGTGCTGGGCGTCGAGGCCGGGTCGAGGCTGGGTCGAGGCCGAACGGATAAGTCCGAATCCCTTGGATCGCGGTGTACGGGCCTTGTCGTATCCTCCCTGGAGGGTAACTAGTGACGTACAGTGTGCGGTAAGGTGGGTACAGTGACGTTTTTCACCTCCCATCACGGGATGGGCGGTAAAACAGTGAAGACTGTCACTGGCATTGTTCCCACGTCGACCATACTCGCGGCCATACCGGTGGGTGGTAGTAGGTAATTGCATTAAATGCTATGACTTTTGTCCCGGGGTAGGTGGAGAAAGGGGGATCGAGCGCCTCGACGCGGGCTCACGCGAGTCGGAGTCCGGTCGAGGCGTTCCGTCGTGCGGGATAGGGCGTGGTCGAGGCCTCCCGTCGAGGGGGTCTCGTACGAGTCGGAGACGGGATGCGGTCGAGGCATTCCGTCGAGCCGGCCTCATACGAGGCGGATCTGACGCGCGTTTTTGAAGTGGGCTGCGTTTTGTCACGGCTTAGTCGTTTTAGTTTTTATTATCGTTAAATGTGGGTACCCCTATACTATCGGTACCGACAGTAGCCCCCGAACCTTTAGGTGAGTGTGTGATCAGTTACCTAGAGGTTTGTTTGAACTGGAGTCGTAGCGTCGTGGTTTTTTCCGGCGGGGGCGCGCGAGCGCACCCGCCGGGTGTAGCCCCCGAGGCCTCGGTGGAGTGTTGAGACTCCTCCGAGGTCTTTTATTTGTTTCATTGGGGAATGATTCGTTGCGGTCGAGCCTCCGAGCCTCGCGCGCACGAGGTCGATCAGAGTCCCGGCCGTCTTCCGTTGTGCGACCCTCACGCTCCTCTTTCAGAGAGGAGGAGGGGTGGGGAACGCCGTACTACCCCCGTTTGGGCGAGTTCCGACGATCTTCGGCGAGCTACTAACAGGTAAATTTGAGTGAGAGTCCGTGCTCCAGTCGTTAGGAGTCGGCTTGTGGCCCGGAGGCGCTCTCAAAAATGCCAAGGAGTGGTCGTGTGGATGTCGGTTCCCTGCGACAGGATCCGAGGGCTCGGTGCCTCCCCCGAGGGGATTCCTACATCGACCTCTTCCTATAGCCTCGAATACGTCTTGGGGTGCCTCGAGAGCGTGGCTCGAGCCCTGGCCATGTACGAGCGCACCCTTGGTCGTCCCTTGCTCCGTCGCTCGAGGGCGGCTGTCGAACCCAGGTCGAGGGCCAGCCTCCGCTCCCTCGAGACTTATGGTGGGTTCAGAGTTGCGGTCGAGCCCCCGAGCCTCGCGTGCACGAGGTCGATCGGAGTCCCGGCCGTCTTTTGTCGTGCGACCCTCACGCTCCTCCTTCAGGAAGGAGGAGGAGGGGTGGGGAACGCCGTACTACTCCCGTTTGGGCGAGTTCCGACGATCTCCGGCGAGCTGCTAACAGGTAAATTCGAGTGAGAGTCCGTGCTCCAGTCGTTAGGAGTCGGCTTGTGGCCCGGAGGCGCTCTCAAAAATGCCAAGGAGTGGTCGTGTGGATGTCGGTTCCCTGTGACAGGATCCGAGGGCTCGGTGCCTCCCCCGAGGGGATTCCTACATCGACCTCTTCCTATAGCCTCGAATACGTCTTGGGGTGCCTCGAGAGCGTGGCTCGAGCCCTGGCCATGTACGGGCGCACCCTTGGTCGTCCCTTGCTCCGTCGCTCGAGGGCGGCTGTCGAACCCAGGTCGAGGGCCAGCCTCCGCTCCCTCGAGACTTATGGTGGGCTCGGAGCCCGTTATAGGTATCTGGGAATATCCGTCCGTGGATCTCGCCCCGCCCGTTAGCCAGGCGCGTCTTTTTAGGGCGAGATCGGCGCGGTAGGGGGCGACGTGGCGTTCGGTTACGGCATAGGGGACGGCCACGTGCCTGGCTCCTGTAAGACGTGAGGGACGGTTAGGTGAGCGCATTTAATGTGGGAAACTGTTCCTACCTTTTCGCACGGCCGTTGGACTTCTTCCGACCTATAAAGGCGAGACCCAGGGGTCTGCATTCCCCACCGGTTCTTTGCGCTCTTGCCATCCCTTAGCCTCAAGAAAACCCTTGCCCTCTTGCGCTTTCCGCCCGCACCGCCGCCGCCGCCGCTTCCCCCTTCGCTCACCCCCTTCCCGTTAGCGCCGATGGCCGGAAAGAGTCAAATCCTCCCCGCCGAGGACTGGGCCGCTTCCTCGGTGACGGAGAGGAAGTTGGAGGAGTTGGTCGAAGACGGGCTGCTGCGGCCGAGGACGAGCCAGTCGCGGCCGGAGTGGCTTGCGCCGCCGCCAACCCACCGGGAGCCGGCGCCCCCGGAAGGATACGTGGTGAGCTTCGTCTGTTTTCACGAGCGGGGGTTCGGCGTCCCCTCGTCGGTCTTCATGCGCGCACTTCTCCACTATTACCGGGTGGAGCTCCATCACCTCGCCCCCAATGCCGTCGCACAGGCCGCCATCTTCGCGGCGGTCTGTGAGGGCTACCTCGGGGTGGAGCCGCAGTGGAACCTGTGGCTTCACCTCTTCAAGGGCGAACTCTTCGCGAAGAGAGCGGGGGAGAAGGGAGTCCTCTACGCGGCGCGGGTAGGGAGCTGCGTTCTGCAGTTGAGGTCGAGCCGGGCGGATTAGTACATCCCGGCTCGCCTCATCTCCTCGAACAGCGGGTGGCACGAGGGCTGGTTCTACCTCCGCAACGACGACAACCAGTTGCCGAAGTACACCGGCCGCGTGCTGACCGCCCGGGAGGACCGCTGGACATATGGAGTGCCGGATGCCGAGAAGCCGCGCCTGGATCCGTTGCTGGCGGCGCTGCATCAGCTTCGCCTTCGAGGCTTGACGGCAGCGGCGGTGGCATCAGCTTTCCACCGCCGCAGAGTAATGCCGCTGTGCCGGCGTCGCCTGCGTCTCGACCAGATGACTCCGGAGGCGCCTCTCGAGGGGAGCCGGATGTCCCACGAGTCGCTCACCCTCGAGGAGGTGCTCCGTCGAGCCCGCCGGATGGTCGGGACCTTCAAGACGGAGGAAGTCGACCGGGTCCCCATGAGGCCCACTGAGGGGTTCGAGCCCATGGTAAGTTCTTTTGAGTTGGTACGCTCGTTTTGGTTTTGTTCGTTTCTTGGATCCCCTTAACCCGGTCGATGCCGGTGTGCAGGACTTGTCGGCGCTGCGGGAGACGTGACCGCCGGTGCCGGAGGACCAGCCCGCCCGGGAGGCTCGACGGCAGCACGCCTCGAAGCAGAAGGAGGTCAAGGAGTCGACCAAGAAGCGGGCGGCCCGCAAGGCCAAGGAGGCGGAGGCGCGGAAGAAACTCCGGCGCCAGCAGGCCCTTGATGGACTTCCGCTGGAGCCGTCGCCTTCCGAGACCATCTCGGGGGAGGACGACGACAGCAGCGGCGAGGACGATGATGCCCTGTCGTGGTATGAGGCCGCGACCGGGCTGGGGAGCCTCCCCGATATCCGCCCCCTGCTGGAGCCCATCGCAGGGTCGTCCTCCTCGGTCGTTGTGGTCGAGGAGGTCGAGGAGGACGAGGAGGAAGAGGAGAAGAAGAAGAAGAAGAAGAAGGAAGAGAAGAAGGAAGCGGGCCCCTCGGCGGGAGGGGCCGCCTTGCCCCGGACCCAGCAAGCAGGGTCGACAGGGATGCCTGCCCCAGCCCAGGCCCCGCAAGCTCAGGCGGGGGCCGGGACGGTGGCGCCGACATCGTCGTCGGCGGCGCCATCGTCCGAAGTGAGAACCCGAGGCCAGCTGGCCTCGGAAGCGCAGAAGACGCGCAGTGGCGCGCCGGCGAGGGCCCCGTGGAGCGCCCGGTCTGCGGGTGGGGCCGCCGCGAGGCCGCAGCCCGCCGCGTCGGGCGGCTCGGACCGCGCGGGGCCGAGGCCTTTGGTGCCGATCTCCGGGTGAGTTTTCGGGCTTAGGGGATTTGTCTTTTTTCGAATCCGTCGGCTGACCTTATTTTTTACTTTGCAGGCTGAAGCAGAAAGCGGAGCTCATGGGGCCCACCCCCGTGAAGTCTCTTCGGGCCAGTGCCGTCGTCCTCAACCGGTCGGCGGAGCAGGACGTGGCCTGGGTCCGCGAGGTCGAGGCCGCGAAGGAGCACCTTCGACAGCAGCAGGAGGCTGCAGGCGCTTCGACGGTCGCCGGCCCCGACCCCGCTGCGGCGAGGTCAGACCCGGCGAGGGCAGTGGCGCCTGGTCCGATCGAGGCGGAGCCTAGGGTGCTGCCCTCGGCCGAGGCCACCGTCGAGGCCGCGACCGTGGAAAGGGCGGGTGCCGATGCGACCGTGGAGGAGGCTGAATCGGCACCGGAGCGAGAGGTGGCACCGGCGAGGGGGCCGCAGCCACAGCAGGACCTGCCGGCGTGGCCCATAGGCACGGCGGAGGGCGAGGTCGTCGAGCTCTCTACCGAAGCCCCGGAAGAAGTGGTGCCGGAGGTCGAGGTGCCGGCTGCGGGGGCGCCGTTGGTCGGAGCGCCTGTTTCCGGGCCGCCAACGGGCGAGGTACCGGCCCCGGAGGCGTCGACGGCGGAAGCGCCGGCTCCAGAGGCGCCGGTAACCGAGGGGCCGGTCTCCGCCGAAGGGCGGGGGCCTGTGGTCATTGCCCTCGACGACGCCCCCCTAGACAAAGGAAAGCAAATAATGGGGGTCGAGGGGGGCGAGGCCACGAGTCGAGCTGGTGCCTCGACGGCTGCTGGAGCCGCGGGAGCTGCGGGCGAAGCCAACGAGGCCGGCCCTTCGGCAGGGCCGGGAGACGCCCCGGCCGCGTCGTCGTCGTCGTGGCCTGACATCGCCGCGCTGACGATAGCGCGGGCTGAGGAGGAGATCCCGAGGTGGGGAGGGCCGTCCCTTCAGTTTAGGGACGCCGCGAACCCCGATGCCGAGCCTATCTTCACCCTGAATGACAGGGATGAAGTGCACCGCTGGCAGTACCTCGAGGGCGTCCGCCAGCACCTCGATCGGCTACTCCGCGTGGCGTCCGACGCCGTCTCGCGAGGTATACGGGATGCCACCGAGGTACGGCCGATTCGTTAGCTTTTTTCGTGGTTCTTGGTGCTCTTTTTCCCTCGGTCTCTTTATTTTCTTGGTTTCTTCGAATCGTGATTAGGAGCTGAAGGAGTACTCCCGCCGCAAGTCGCTCTTCATCCGGGATGAGAGTGGCGTGTGGGCAGCGTTGGCGAAACAACGAGCCCTGGTCGAGGAGGCTCAAAAGAGGCTTTCCGATCGGAATGCCGAGATGGCCGAGCTGCGTACCGCCTACTCGACGGTGAAGGAGGAGGCGATACAAGCTTGGGCGGCCGAAGCCGTGATGCGCACTGAGATGGACAAGGCCCGGGAAGAGGCTGCCCAGGCTCGCAGGGACCTCGAGCCCCTGTCGACACGGGTGAAGGAGCTCGAGGAGGATGTCTCCCAGGTCAGCCGTCAGCGCGACGCCCTCAATGTTGAGGTCGGGCAGGTCTCGGCCCGTTTCAGCGCGCTGAAGGACGAGGTCACAACGCTGAACGGGGCCGTCCAAGAGAAGGACGCGGCACTCCAGACCGCCCGTCAGGAGATCGAGGCGCTGAAGGCGACCATCCGTGAGAAGGACAGTGCCCTCCTGGGGCTCGAGCAAACGTGCGGGGGGCTCCACGACGAGGTTGTGGGCTTGAAGACCCACGTCGAGGGTAAGTAACTTGTTATAGCCATAGTGTTGAGGCATCGCGTTAAGTACTAATTTATTTTGTCATGTTTCAGAGCTGGAGAGTGAGAATCGGGCGGCCCACTCGTCTGCCAACTCCTTCCAGAGCCTCCTCGAAGCCGAGACCCGGAGGACCCAGCTGCTCCAGGGCGCAATCACCACCGTATGCGACGGTCTGGGGGTCGAGCCCGACGCCGACACCGGAGAAGACGCTCCAGGGAACTCCTTCGTCCGTCGGATGGCGGCGCTGGGTCACCTTGCCCGGGAGAAGATACGGGACAGCCTCCACCATGGCGTGAAGAGGGCGCTGGCCGTCGTCCGCTCGGGGTTTGTGTTCGACATGGAGCTCGTTGCCGACGGCTTCATCACGGACCCGGAGCAGACGGACGAGGACAATGAGAACGCCTGCCTGGGGCTGATCGAAGCCGCCGAGGGGCCTGGGAGCCGTCTGGCCTCGCTCTTTGAACCTGAGGTGGTCCCGCCTGCTGACGACGAAGGCCTGTGAGCCAAATCTGGGCACGGAGGCCCATGTAATAAGTTAGTTATTTTGAATTTTGGTTGTGGTGGCCTCGGAGGCCCTAAGAACTTGAAACATAAACTAGTTCGCGGTTAATTTAGTTTTATTCGAGCTTTTCTTCCTCTTATCGCTTGGATTGTGTTCTCGTACGATTTACTTAGCACGCAGTCGCGTCCTTTGGCGCAGGGGAGCGAGTGGAGGTACCGTAGCCTCGGGGGCGTAGGTGATCTCGCGGCTCGACCGCCCTCGAGCTTCAGGGTTCTCTTGGGGCCTCGTAGATCGTGTAAGAACCTGATCTAAGCGACAGAGGGTGTACTCCCTTTCAAAGTTATGAACCGTTATTAGATTTACTGGTCACGCCCCTAGAAGGCGTGAGGGGTGAGTGGAGGTACCGTAGCCTCGGAGGCGTAGGTGATCTCCCGGCTCGAGAGCCCTTTCGAGCCTTAGGGTGCTCTTGCGGCGATGTCGATCTAAGAAACAGTTCTATCTTTAAAAAAGAGTACAAATTTTTTCGGGGACTGGGGGGTTCCCCCCTTTAGCCCTCGAGGGAGGGTCGATTCTGGGAGTGCAGAGTCGATCCTTCCTCATTGTGAAACGAAAGTTTGAACATCGCTGTATTCTTTATTGACGAGAAAGAAATTACAGAGCCTCGAGGCTTTTTAAGGAAAGAAGCGGCGTAGCTGTTCAATGTTCCAAGCGTTGGTGAGGATTTCGCCCTTCTCGTTGGATAGCTTGTAGGTGCCCGGCTTTAGTACTTCTGCGATGATGTATGGTCCTTCCCACGGTGGCGTGAGCTTGTGCCGTCCCTTGGTGTTTTGGTTCCGCCGTAGCACCAGGTCGCCGACGATGAGGTCACGCTTGCGAACGTGTCTGTCGTGGTAGCGTCGGAGACCCTGCTGGTACCTGGCAGAATGTAACAGAGCCACATCTCGGGCCTCCTCGAGCTGGTCGAGGGCGTCCTGTCTTGCGGCGTAGTTATTTCTTTCGTTGTAGGCCTTCAACCTTGGGGATCCGTATTCTATATCAGTTGGGAGCATAGCCTCAGACCCGTAGACTTAGAAGAACGGAGTGAACCCCGTGGCTCGACTCGGCGTTGTTCTTAGGCTCCACAGGACCGAGGGTAGCTCGGCAGCCCATCTTTTGCCATGTTTGTTTAGCTTGTCAAAGATTCTGGGTTTTAGGCCTTGTAGGACCATGCCGTTGGCACGTTCCACTTGGCCATTTATTTTTGGATGAGCCACAGCTGACCAGAGCACACGAATGTGGTGGTCGTTGCAGAAATCCAAAAACTTTTTCCCAGTGAACTGGGTGCCGTTGTCTGTGATAATACAGTTAGGAACCCCGAAGCGACGGATGATGTCGGTGAAGAAAAGCACAGCCTGCTCTGACCTGATGCTGGTGATGGGGCGAGCCTCGATCCACTTGGAGAATTTGTCGATGGCGACGAGCAAGTGGGTGAAGCCGCCCGTTGTTCTCTTTAGAGGTCCGACAAGGTCGAGCCCCCAAACGGCAAACGGCCACGTGATGGGAATGGTTTGCAGAGCATGTGCCGGGAGATGAGTCTGTCTCGCATAGTACTGACAACCTTTACAGGAGCGTACTAGCTTGACAGCGTCGGAGACCGCGGTCGGCCAATAGAATCCTTGTCGAAAGGCATTCCCGATGAGAGTTCGAGGCGCTGCGTGGTGACCGCAAGCCCCCGAGTGCAGGTCGCTAAGCAGGTCCCTGCCTTCCTTGTTTGTGATGCAGCGTTGGAGGATGCCAGTAGGGCTGCGGCGATATAGCTCCCTACTGTCGCCAATGATCACAAGGGTTTTGGCCCGGCGAGCGATCCGTCGAGCCTTGGTCTTATTCGAGGGAAGGTCCCCTCGGATAAGGTAATCGAGGTACGGAGCGCGCCAGTCAAGCTCGAGGTCAGATGGTGGGGTCGATCCTTCCACCTGCATGGCTTCAGCCCCGGTCGAGGGGGCTTCCGCCTCAGGTGGGGGGTCGAGTGACGTCCCGTCGACCCCTCTATCCGACCCAAGGTCGACGGACGGCCGCTGGAGATCTTTCGCGAAAACGTCTGGTGGAACCGTAGTTCGACTGGACGCGATTTTCGTGAGTTCGTCGGCGGCCTCATTATACCTGCGTGCGATGTGGCTGAGCTCGAGGCCGTGAAACTTGTCCTCGAGGCGCCGCACTTCTTGGCAGTAAGCTTCCATCTTAGGATCACGGCAGCTTGAGCTCTTCATGACCTGATCGATCACGAGCTGGGAGTCGCCTCGAACGTCAAGGTGTCGGACCCCAAGCTCGATGGCAATTCTCAGCCCCGTGACAAGTGCCTCGTACTCGGCAACATTGTTGGACGCAGGGAAATGAAGCCGGATGACGTAGCGCATATGAGCTCCGAGGGGCGAGATGAAGAGCAAGCCCGCGCCTGCCCCTGTTTTCATCAACGACCCGTCGAAGTACATGGTCCACAGCTCTGCCTGGAGCTGTGCGGGAGGGAGTTGAGTGTCAGTCCACTCGGCCAGGAAGTCTGCTAATACTTGTGACTTTATGGCTTTGCGCGGTGCATAGGTCAAGGTCTCGCCCATGAGCTCGACCGCCCACTTGGCAATCCTACCCGAGGCTTCCCGGTTCTGGGCTATCTCTCCCAGGGGGAAAGAAGAAACCACAGTAACCGGGTGGCCCTCGAAGTAGTGTCGGAGTTTGCGTCGCGTCAGGATAACGGCGTATAGTAGTTTCTGAATTTGTGGGTATCGGACCTTGGTTTCCGAGAGCACCTCACTGATGAAATAGACTGGCCTTTGGACGAGCAAGGCGTGCGCCTCCTCGGCGCGCTCAACAACCAAGACCGCACTGACTACTTGTGACGTCGCGGCGACGTAAAGTAGGAGCGGTTCCCCCGGGGCCGGAGGGACGAGGATCGGTGGTTTAGAGAGTGTGGCCTTGAGTTTTGCGAGGGCATCCTCAGCCTCGAGGGTCCAGGAAAAACGCTCCGATTTCTTTAAGAGGCGGTACAGAGGGAGCGCTTTTTCGCCGAGGCGCGAAATGAAACGGCTGAGTGCCGCCAAGCAGCCCGTGACCCTCTGCACGCCCTTCAGATCTCGGATGGGGCCCATCTTGGTTATCGCAGAGATTTTTTCCGGGTTGGCCTCGATGCCACGCTTAGACACGATGAACCCTAAAAGCATACCTCGAGGGACGCCGAAGACGCATTTTTTGGGGTTGAGCTTGATATTCTTTGCCCGAAGGCACTTGAAGGCAACGTCGAGGTCGTTTACTAGATTATCGGCCTGTCTGGTCTTGACAACGATGTCATCGACGTATGCCTCGACGGTTGGTCCGATGTGTTCCCCGAAGACGTGCTGCATGCATCGTTGGTACGTTGCCCCTGCGTTCCGGAGACCGAAGGGCATCGTAACATAACAATACATGCCGAACGGGGTAATGAATGAAGTCGCGAGCTGGTCGGACTCCTTCATTTTGATCTGATGGTAACCGGAGTAGGCGTCTAAGAACGAAAGAGTTTCACATCCCGCAGTGGAATCAACGATTTGATCAATGCGTGGCAAAGGGAAGGGAACTTTTGGACATGCTTTATTCAAACTAGTATAGTCTACACACATCCTCCATTTCCCACTCTTTTTCTTAACTAATACAGGATTAGCTAGCCACTCGGGATGGTGAACTTCCTTGATGAACCCGGCCTCCAGTAGCTTGTGGATTTCCTCGCCGATGACCCTGCGCTTCTCCTCGTCGAAGCGGCGCAGGCGTTGCTTCACCGGCTTGGATCCGGCCCGGATCTCCAAGGCGTGCTCGGCGACTTCCCTGGGTATGCCCGGCATATCCGAGGGACTCCACGCAAAAATGTCGACGTTTACACGGAGAAAGTCGACGAGCACGGCTTCCTATTTCGGGTCGAGGGTGGCGCTGACGTTCAGCGCCTTCCCGTTGGCATCGGCGGGGTCGAGGGGCACGAGCTTGACGTCCTCCGTGGGCTCAAAGCTGCCGGCGTGGCGCTTTGGGTCGGGAATCTCGTTGGCGAGACCGTTGAGGTCTGCAGCCAAAGTCACCATCTCCAAAACTGCCTCGCCGTGCTCGACGCACTTGACGTCGCACTCGTAGGCATGTTCATACGAGGGCCCCACAGTAATGACACCGTTTGGGCCGGGCATTTTGAGCTTGAGATAGGTGTAGTTCGGCACAGCCATGAACTTGGCGTAGCACGGGCGCCCGAGGATAGCGTGGTATGTTCCACGGAACCCGACCACTTCGAAGGTGAGGGTCTCCTTTCTGAAGTTGGCCGGTGTGCCGAAACAAACAGGCAGATCGACCCGTCCGAGGGGTTCCGCCCGTTTCCCTGGCACGACTCCGTGGAAGCCCCCGACGCTAGGTTGGAGGCGCGCTCTCTCGACCCCCAGGAGGTCGAGGGTCTGGGAGTAGATGATGTTGAGGCTGCTTCCGCCGTCCATGAGTACTTTGGTGAGGCGTGTGTTGGCGATGACGGGATCAACAACAAGAGGGTAGACCCCGGATTGGGGACGTAGTCAGGATGATCATCACGGTCGAAAGTGATGGCCACCGCAGACCAGTCGAGGAAACGGGGAACCACCGTTTGTACGGAGAAAACCTCGCGCCGCTCTCACTTGCGCTGGCGTGCTGAGAGGCGGGTCGAGGGTCCTCCGTAGATCATGAAGCAGTCATGGATCTCGGGGAACCCTTCATCCTTGTCGTCACCCTTTGGGTCTTCCTTCTTGTCGGTGTTCTTGCCGCCCGCGCCCTCGAAGTACCTGCGGAGCATATGACAATCTTCGAGGTTATGGTTAGTGAGTCCCTTGTGGTAGGGACACGGTTCTTTGAGCATTTTGTCGAAGATGCCCCCGCCGAGGGGGCCTCGAGGCTTCTTGCGCTCAGTAGCAGCGACGAGCTCGTCGGCCGGGGCCTCGAGCTTGCCTTGCTGGCCTTTCTTCTTCTTGCGGTTGTTCCTCTTGGAGCCCCGGGTGGAGCTCGCGGGATCGTCGGTCTTCTGCTTCCCTTTGTCCTGCTCACCGCTGAAGATGGCGCCAACTGCCTCCTCACCGGCGGCAAAGTTGGTGACGATGTCCATCAGTCCATTGGCAGTGAGTAGGGTGTGGCGGCCCAACTCTCGGACCAACTCCTTGCAAGTGGTGCCAGAGAGGAAAGCCATGATCACGTCAGAATCGGTGACGTTGGGGAGCTCGGTACGTTGCCTGGAGAAGCGCCGGATGTAATCCCGGAGGGATTCACCCGGTTTCTGCTTGCAACTTTGGAGGTCCCACGAGTTGCCGGGGCGCATGTAAGTTCCCTTGAAGTTTTCCTCGAACACCCTCACGAGATCGTCCCAGTCGTGGATCTGCTAGGGCGGGAGATCCTCGAGCCAGGCTCGAGCGGTGTCGGAGAGGAACAGGGGAAGCTGTCGAATGATGACCTGGTCGTCGGTGGCCCCGCCCAGCAGACATGCCAAGCGGAAATCGGCGAGCCAAAGTTCGGGTTTGGTCTCGCCGTTGTACTTGGTGAGAGTCGTGGGAGGGCGAAACCGAGCCGGGAGTATTGTTTCACGGATAGCCTTACTGAAAACCCGGGGGCCCGGAGGCTCAGGTGAAGGGCTACGATCTTCCGAGCTGTCGTAACGCCCGCCCCTGTGCACGTGGTAGCCTCGAGCCACACCGTCACCGTGCTTGCGCGTGCGGCGCTCGACGATGTTGCCACGGGTGTCTCGAGGCTCGTGGTCATGAGCGATGGGCTCAGGGGCGGGAGCCATCCGAATCCGTCGGGCAGGTTCGGGATGGACCGAGGCCTCTCTCTCCTGTCGGGAGGGCTCTGCGAGCCGCTCCGAGGCGGGCTCGCGTCGCCTCGAGGCAGAGCTCTCGGCCTGCTGCAGGGCAGCAGTCTCGAGGAGCTCTCAGATCTCATCTCGAGCCCGGCGGGCATCAGGGTTTGACGGCTCGGGCATGTTGCGGAGGAGCATGGCGGCGGCGACGACGTTTTGGCTGGCTCAAGCGAAGACCGGGGGGTCGACCGCCCGGTCCTCGCCGATGCGACGGTTAACGTCGCGAGCTCTCCCGCCAAGTGCGCGTTCCGCGCGCTCACGCTCGAGGGTTTGTTGAAGTAGATGCAGGTTTTGTCGTTCCTCGTCGAGCCTTTCCTGCAACTCGCGGATTTGCTCGAGCTGCATTCCTTGATCCGCAAGGAGCTGAGCCTCGCCCCGTTCGGCAGGAAGCTCGACATGGGGCGGCGTGTGCCTTCCTTCGTCCGACTGTTCTTCCTGCGATTCCGACGTGCTTTCAACATCGACGTTGAAGCACTCGCGGGTCGGATCGTAGGTGTCATCAGCCGAATCGGAGTCAGGAGCGCCAAAATAATAGTATGACGGGGGAATGTTTGGCCGTTGCGAATCGTTTCTGGGGTTGCAACGTTGGGAAGTGGTCACACGGGGCTCTGCTTCTGGTGCCTCCGTAGAGTCCAGACAATCAGAAGCCATCGTGGACGCAACGAGGTCTAGAGTGGAGCGTAGATGATGTCCGGGGAGTTCCTCATAAACACTCATGCAAGTGCTTACGGAGGAAGCGTACACCTGGGCAGCTGAATCTAGTCCAAACGGGAACGGCGAAGGAGATGTGGCTGTCCGCGCCGGAGCGGGTGCTCCGGGTAGCGGTGTCTCACCGGGGAGAGCGGCGGGATTCTCCGTCGGCATGTTGTCCCCAGCCAAGCTTATCCATCCCAGACCTTCCACGAGGAAATCTGGGCCGGCGCCTGGCTGGGGGGTGCTGGAACGGGGAATCTCATCACCCTCCGTGAGGTGGAGACGATGGTTATGCCGGGCTCGCCGCCGTCGGGCGGCTCGCGCCTGCCTGGAGCGACGGTACCGGTGGATTGCTCCCCTAGGCTGGGAGAGCTCATTAATCCTCGTCAGTTGGGTGCCTGGGCGGGAGTAAGACCATATCGTAGCCATAGCCAAGCGACATGAACTCCAAACTCCCGAACCAGATCATCGTGGCCAACGGGATAGGGCGTTCGGGGTCAGCCATCCAGAAAAAAGGCGAGAAAGCGACGTTGGCACACAGCGATCCCCTACCTGGCGCGCCAACTGTCGGTGTTCGAACCCGAGGGGGTCCTAGACCGACGAGTAAATGCTGCGTGTCCCTTTCCTGGATGGTGATGCAAGAAGAACACACGGGGGTTTATCCTGGTTCGGGCAAGAGAAGGCCCTACGTCCAGCGGGGGGGGAAGATTTGTATTTCCTTGCACCGAGGTGCTTGTGTAGGGGTTACAAGCTTGTGAGAGAGGGCGGTGAGCCCAGGTCTCAAAAGGAGAAGGAGAAAATACAAGATGATTGCTTGAGATGTTGGTCTCTATCTCGTATATGACTGGTTGTCCGTCTGTCGTCGTTCGTCCTCCCCGGTTGTAGAGCCCCGGCCTCCCCTTTTATAGGGCGAGAGGTGGCCAGGACGATGGGCCTTGAAACGATGTTTTGTCGATCCCTGTTTGAGAGGACTGTAGAGACGTGCCCTAGGAATGGAAGACCATCCCTGGGCACGTGATGTCGTAGAGGATGAGGCGCTGAAATGGCCCAGAGTGCCGCGCCATACCGTCCTTCCTTCCCTGTTGAGCCGTGCTGGGCGTCGAGGCCGGGTCGAGGCTGGGTCGAGGCCGAACGGATAAGTCCGAATCCCTTGGATCGCGGTGTACGGGCCTTGTCGTATCCTCCCTCGAGGGTAACTAGTGACGTACAGTGTGCGGTAAGGTGGGTACAGTGACGTTTTTCACCTCCCATCACGGGATGGGCGGTAAAACAGTGAAGACTGTCACTGGCATTGTTCCCACGTCGACCATACTCGCGGCCATACCGGTGGGTGGTAGTAGGTAATTGCATTAAATGCTATGACTTTTGTCCCGGGGTAGGTGGAGAAAGGGGGATCGAGCGCCTCGACGCGGGCTCACGCGAGTCGGAGTCCGGTCGAGGCGTTCCGTCGTGCGGGATAGGGCGTGGTCGAGGCCTCCCGTCGAGGGGGTCTCGTACGAGTCGGAGACGGGATGCGGTCGAGGCATTCCGTCGAGCCGGCCTCATACGAGGCGGATCTGACGCGCGTTTTTGAAGTGGGCTGCGTTTTGTCACGGCTTAGTCGTTTTAGTTTTTATTATCGTTAAATGTGGGTACCCCTATACTATCGGTACCGACACCTATGTTCTTCATCCGCTTTTACTAATCTTTATTTATTTACATTTCTCAATGATTGAGTAAGTACATCATTGTTTTTTATTTATTTCACCCATTATATATTTTTCATAATTATTGTTTCCAACGACCGCAACACTTTTTATCGTACCCATTTCTTGATTTATTCCATGTACATCTTTCACACACCTTTCTAAGTGCATAAATCCTCTTCGCACTACTTCGCCCGTCTATTGGCTGACCATACATGTAATCTGATGATCATATAGTTTGGGCTTCACAAGGAATTATAAACTTTTTAGAAACAAGGTGCTTGGCCGATATCTTTCAGAACCCTCTTCGCACTATTTGCAATATCTCTCACACACATTTTCACTTCTTTTTTATTTATTTCAATGATTAAGT
Source organism: Saccharum hybrid cultivar R570 (assembly GCA_038087645.1). Classification (NCBI taxonomy): domain Eukaryota; kingdom Viridiplantae; phylum Streptophyta; class Magnoliopsida; order Poales; family Poaceae; genus Saccharum; species Saccharum hybrid cultivar. The sequence continues at coordinate 23,923,994 of JAQSUU010000402.1, read as the reverse complement.
AAGTACATCATTGTTTTTCATTTATTTCACCCATTATATGTTTTTCATAATTACTGTTTCCAACAACCGCAACACTTTTTATTCAACCCATTTCTTGATTTATTTCATGTATATCTTTCACACGCCTTTCTAAGTACATAAACCCTCTTCGCACTGCTTCGCCGGTCTACTGGCTGACCATACATGCAGTCTGATGATCATATAATTCGGGTCTGACACAAGGAATTATAAACTTTTCCAAAACAATGTATTTGGGCGAGAACCCTCTTCGCACTATTTGCAATATCTCTCACACACATTTTCACTTCTTTTTATTTATCTCAATGATTAAGTAAGTACGTCATTGTTTTTTCATTGTACTCATCACATAGAGATTTTAGCTTATTAAGCTCATTTTTTACTTCTTCGGAACTTTGTCGTTTAGATTGCAAGGTACTTCGTAGCCCTTCCAACTCTTCTTGCATCTCCATTTCTTGTTTTGTCTTCAAAACATAATGTGAAGACGATTATTTCCTTAGCAAAATGTCCACTTTTATACATGTATTAAATGTACACTTTTATAAGATAGGCATTTTCATTTTTCTTAGATATGCATAAGACAAAAGATAGGTTCAAAGACGTCACCGTTGCAGCCCTCACATGACTACAGTGTAAGCGGCAATTGTAAACGGATTTGGGTACTGTACGGACACCTAAAAGATATTCGATGTGACAAGATGTTCATGAATCATGAAGTTTAGCCATCTTAACTAGAAATTTTGGTCTTCAAGAAATTTTAACCTACTAGTCTGGCACATTGTCTATTAACAAGAAGTGGAATAACAAAATAAAACTGTACAAATTTCTTTTCCGTTAATTGCCATTTTGTGATTATGAGAAAAAATCTATGATTTTAGCCACTACAGAACAGTATATTTAAATAAGTCAGGAGGACCATATTCAATTCAATTAACTGAAGCAACACTGCACCAGGAAATCCAATTGCAAAGAAATAGTGGCAATAGTTACGACAAATTCTGGATAAAACCACATTTCAGGATATCCATGCATTTCAGGATAAAACCACACATTATGTAGTGGCAATAGTTACTGTGTTCATCACACCAAATTCTCAGTGAGAGCACCAATCACTAAGCCACATGTGTAGCTAATAACATGAGTCAACAGCTACAGCATATATTACCACATATTGTAGTCTACTAGGCTTGTGAAAGGGTTTTCTAATACTATTGAACTGCGGGGCACTGCAAGAAGCGGCACAGTCCCATCATCACTCTGCAGTACAGCGTATATTCAAATTAGATATGTGTTTACTTCCTCCAAAAATGCACTATGCAAAAAAAATTCCTCGTCACATTAAACTTGCGGTACATGTATGAAGTACTAAATATAGATGAAATCAAAAACTAAATGTACAGCTTGGTTGTACTTTGCGAGATGAACGTTTTGAACCTAATTAGTCAACGGTTGGACACTATTTGCCAAATAAAACCAAAACGTGCTACTGTACATTTTTCACCCTTTTCAGGGAACTAAACACAGCCAACAGAAAGAAGCGGCACAGTCCCATCATCACTCTGCAGTACAGCATATATTCAAATTAGATAACAGAAAGATGGTGTTTTCATACAATGCATGCACTAAATTTCAGATTGATGTTAACGCTCATTAACTTTTGATATCAAGACGATGGAATTACTACAATATGCAAAACAAGTTAGCTAAGCTCTAGTATTGTTTATAGTGTTGAAAACTATACCTGTATAAAAAGTAGAGGTATTTTCACATGGGCAACTGATAGCCTTGTGCTATTTCAGCATAGAAATCATGAAGAGTATCGAACCCATGTGAAAACATGGATATAGCTCCATCGAAGTCCCTCAAACAACTGGCGGATAAAGCCTTTTCAACATTGAAATCTTTCGCTTTACCTTGAAAGAGTTCCTGAAAGAATACATCATCAGCTGTTTGGCAATGCGCTTACAGGGAAAAGGCTAAAAATACTTGTGACAATGCCATGAATTATAGAGATCACAACAGCAACTGGTTGGTAGAGTAGCTCAACTTATACAGATCCTAAGCTTCAGTGAGGCTGAGGCACTACCGCACTAGTACAGCGACTTCCTACAATGACCTATTTACTAGTTCTGTGGACTGATATTATATGCACATGCCGACATGTGACATTGCCAGCATAAGAACACATGACACACATAACAGAGGGGTTACAGTTTTTTCTTGGAGAGTAGTGGGGATCAAACCTTATTAGCACGCAGAATATCAACCAAGCCAGTTGTCAGCTTTTCATCAATAGCAGTGGGGATCAAACCTTATTAGCACGCAGAATTTAATTGTTGAGCACCCATTATATTATTACTGAAAAGCGTGCTTAACACTTAGCACAAATATGCAACTCCAACTATGTACTATTAAATTATATAAGCGCAGATCAATGGAAATCCAAAGATGATTATAGGTTCAGATAGCAACTCTAACCAAAAGAACTAAAGAGTAGAACTTAAAAAGAAGATTTTATACTGAAATTTAGATTTCTTCAATACATAACTGGGTATATATGACAACCTACTTTAATCTTAGGAACCATACCTATAAGCAGTATACTTGTTGGGAAATAAAACAATACTAAAATCTTAAGACAAAAGCATTGGCAAAGTTCATGATGGCAACACAAGCCATTCTTTTAAATGAGGTATACATTAATACTGCATAAATAAATAAATTCATCATAAAAAGGAATATTACAGTAAGACATAATAATCATAGGGAAATACAACCGCCAAGGATGAGAAAAATATGTTCATCTAAATATATGGCCGACCGTGTCAGTGAGTAGTTTGACAAAAAAAAACAGATGCATCTATTCCAATAATAAGCAGACACATTACAAAGAAAGATGGTGCTGAACAGACACATGGATCTAAACTTTATACTGCAGTGAAACTTAGATCTAAACTTTATACTGCAGTGAAACTTAGAGATCTAAGAATAGCTCAAGAACAGAAAAAAACAAACAGTGAGTACTTACCAGTTCTTAAAGAAAGATGCAAGAAAAAATTGCTGTGTGTGTGAGAGAGAGAGAGAGGCGAGAGCAGCAGCAGTGGAGAGCAGCGGCGAGCGGAGCGGCGGTGGAGGGCGAGCGGCGGTGGAGGGCAGCGGCGGAGAGCAGCGGCGAGCGACGGTGGAGAGTGCGTAGCAGATGAGGACGACGGCGGAGAAGAGAGAGATTGGGGAAGAGAGACTCGGGAGGGAAAGAGCAGGGAAAGAAAAGGCACATGGTATAGAAGTAGTATAGGTAATGTATACGTACGTAAATACAATGTACAGGAGGAAGAAAGAATGGTAGGAAAGAAGCTGTCACTGTCAATTGCACATCTCGAGGTTGAGTTGGATGGCTAGGATAGTGCCTGCTGAGCAGGTAGGCACTTCCATCCGTTTAGTCAAAGGCCTTGTTTAGATCCTAAATTCTGGGTCTCTAAATTCGGCGATTACTGTTCATATCAAATTCGGTACTGTAGCAAAATCTGAACATCCCAAAATAGTTCTCTGCATGCATATCCATTCCCTCATGCATGTTGTTAATACATTTGATACAAATAAACTGCACTGTCAACATTTATTGGTACATATTGAAATGGACAGAAAATTATTTCAGTTTACAAAGACAAATACTCTCAAATCGACCGCAATTTCGTACATGTAGAAATCGAACGCAAATTGAATCACATCCTCACAAATTACATCCTCAGCAAGTACAGCAATAATAAAAGATCTGCACTCACGAATTACATCTATTGTACAAATGTTCAGCCAGCCTGTCTCGGAATGCATTCATGCTTTCCATATCGGCACTTTCTGGCACAGGCTCTGTTTCCGGCTGATCTAGAGTAGCTTCAACAGGAACGTAGTTGACATTGCTGTCAACTACAAAAAAAAGTCACTATCAAATTGAGCATTCAACCTGATGAAGTTGTGCAAGGCCATGCATGCACATATAATTTCAGTCTGTGTTTGAGGTGGATATGCGGGGATGTCCAGTAATATGCGCCACTTCATTTTCAACACTCCAAACGCCCTTTCTATCACATTTTTAAGAGACGAATGAGCATAGTTAAACGTCTCCTTCGTACCTTGTGGTGGTTCAGCGGCGTTTTGAAAGTCTTGGATGTGATACTTGGTCTGCCGGTAAGGCGACAAAAACCCGTGCCGGTTTGTATACCCCGAGTCCACCAGGTAGTACTTCCCTACAGCATGGAGTACCTGTAAGTTCACAATGTCCAAATTAGGAAACAGTAATGACATAGCAAAGTTTTTACCTCTAGGTGGCATCAGGAATTTGGTGGCCCAGCGTGTCATTGCATCGTCAAACACTCTCATGTCATGCACCGAACCAGGCCACCCAGCAAGGACAAATGTAAAATACATATCAAAGTCACAAGCGGCCATTACATTCTATATTGTCTTGCTCTTTCGACACAAGTGCTGCTGCAACATATCCTCTGCCACTACCACAGGAATGTGAGTGTTATCTATTGCTCCTATGCATCTCTTGAATTCTGGGTAGAACCGAGGGTTCTGTAGTCTCGGATGCATAGTGGTAAAATCTGCGTCCCTAGGCTTAATTATGTCCGCAGATAGGGCCACAAGACATTTGAGGACTTTGTAAAAAAGGTTATGCACAGTGCCTAGCGACCTCTCAAATCTGTCCTTTGCTTGCCTAACTGACTGTGGTGCCCCACAAATACATAGGAAGATACCTAGAGCCTCCCTATAGCTAGACTTTGGTGATGTTGTTAGGCCATATTGGGTTGTCAACAAATCATGCAACCTATGAAACATTTCGGGACTCATCCTAAACATGTCGTAGCATGCTGTTTCATCATTAAGCTTATCATTTACCCATTCCTCCCCACTATATGGTGGAGTCATATACGGCCGTCTACTGCAATACTTGTCGATATGCTGAGCATATTCATACGTACCAAAGATAAATGGTGCTTCATCATCGTCTTCAAGCACCAGGTTCCAGAATTCTTCCCACCAGTCGTCCTCGTCACCCTCATTGTCCACTGGACCATCAACCTCAGCATGAATTTCCTGCCCATTCCAATAAAGAACATAATCAGTAACCGCAATATATGCCTTAATGAAATTATTCTCATGTCCGCACACATCGAAACAGATCAACAAATACTAAGCATTACAACTTACTACAACAAACAAGCTTCAAATTAAGGGCTCAACCACATAGTTCATCACAACAACCAACTTAAAACACATAGTTCAAATACGAAACACGACAAGCATACACAAAAGGCAACTACAGCCACATGTAGGTGCAATGCATGGATGGAAGGGGCTGGTTCTACACCATATTAGCATAGGACTGAATCATCGGCAGCCTTGCTTTAAGCGGTGTACATAGGTAGATATGCCTGAGGCTGTCATTCATGCAGATTTTGACCACTCCACTCCACAGCTTCGGCTCCATCTTGTGCACCCCTAGCTCTGTAGCTGATTCTACAACTTGTTTCTGTTCATGTTCTCTTTTTTTCTCTGCCTCTTTCTTGGTGCTCACTTCCATTTGAACACTCTGGTTCTTCTGGGCATAGATGTTCTCAATCACTTCTGTTCTATGATCATAACTAGAGTTGAACCTTGTCATATTGGTATTCATGTTTCGGACAGCTGTGTTCCTGGCCTTCTTGCCAGGACTTGTTCCAGTGCTTTGTCAGCTGCTTGATGTCCTCTTGCTACCACTGCTACCTGGGGTTCCACTGCTAGGGGGGCCAACATGGCTCTGAGGGGTCCCGAAGTCAGCTGTTTCTTCTTCCTCACCGCTACTTATGAAGTTCAGGTGACGGCTCGCCCCAAGAACATATGCGGTTTCCCCCGTCACCGCAACTCCAGCAAACATCCGGTCCATTTCATCAATGTATTCTGGCCATCCGTCCTTGAGATCCAACCACTCTTGCTTGCCCTGCAGTGCAATCAAGAATTAACATGCTGTTAGTACCTAATAAAACACAAAACTTTGGGCAGAAACAAGTGGGCAAAGGTCATGAATCTTGTGACGGGCGAGTATGTCCTCCCACCACTTGTCATTCATAACCATGGAACCAACTTCTCGGCGTCCTACGCCGGTGGACTTGTGACGAAGTTCCTCGATGAAAAGCCATTGTTTTTTCAACTCTCTGACCCTATTGCCGAACTGCTCACTGTCATGCAGCTTACCAGTAGCATCTCAGAACCTCTTCTGGATATCTATCCATCCCCACTTGGTCATGTTCCCATTTTTGCAGTTACCCAACTCAATTTGGATGCAGTAGATCTCACAGAACTTCTTTGTATCCTCTGGCGTCCAGTTGGCCCTGGACATCCGATTTTGTGGACATTGTAAAGGACAAGCAATGCATGAACAAGCAATGTATGAACGAGCATAATTGTTTGATGTTGGAGTACAAGAACTGTACTATTAATTCAAAACGAGCGTACTTACAGTTTGGATTTTATTGCACAAAGAATGATTGGTCAAGTTTATTTCAGTAATCAGTTTGCTCTTCTTGCATAATATTTTCTCAATCTAAGAGAAAGATTGTAATTTTGACAGCAACATGTGTGCTATAGTATGCTGCTACTACTTCAGACATATCATGCCAACCAGGACTGCACTTAATTGCTGATTTATGACACTGAATGAACAAGTTCAAGATCTCAGACACTGAATAATTTGGCAGCATGTAAATGGAACATAATTTATTTATTAATATTTGTCAATATTCTTGACTAGTAAATTTGACAAGTTCACATTCTGATGAACATAATTTATTTAGCAATATTTGTCCAATCTTGACTGCTCAAAAATAGTAGTAAATAATCCATGCCCTACACACTGAAAGCACCACCATGCAGGCATTTTCAGTGTGTCAGACAACCAATGTTGGGAGCAAGTTTCAGTTCATTCTATATAACATGGCAATCTTGGAAACAACACAATGAAACTCTCCACTAAGTCTGGCCTAAAGCAAGAGTGGAATCAAGATTGGAAACCTTGAAACATGCTATTAATTCTTACATCTGGTTATCAAATTTGCACCAGTTGTCCAAATTCAAACATCGTCCAGGTAGTATTTCAAGATCAAGATTACATGAAAGAGAGAATGATTACCCTTAATTTGTGACAATGAGTAGCATATCACAATGATAATAGGACAGAGACAGATTTTTCATTTTTCCTTGCCTCCAAGCAGAATTTCAATTCCCCATCCCCTCATTTTAGCTATTTTTTTTCTTAACAGCATAAATTCAGCCACTAGGATTCAGAAAGGAATAGTAAACATCCAGCACAAATTACAGTGGTGCAATAAAAAAAACATGTTTTGTTTGGTTTGTTCAGGCAAGGTAGGCACACATACCAGAAAAAGCAATGGTAGAAGGAACAGACAACTCAACCCCTTTAGCATCCCAGACTAGCACTACTAAGATATGTCAGACTAGCACTACTAAGAATTGGCAGGATGTCTTTGGGGATATGTCAGACTAGCAGTACTAATATCAATATGTTGATAAGCAGAGTTTGAACAATTACAATGCTTAACCGTACCAGAGGAAGAGAGAAATTAGAAGGGTTGAGAATAACAATTATAATGCTTAGCCGTAACAGGGTATAATGCTATTATATGTGTGCGTGTGTGTGGAATCTGACGTAGCCCATTATTACAAACTAACCAACCCTAAAGATATGCAAATCACTTTCAAAAGATAGGCAGATTCCCAACGACTTTCAAAAGATAGGCACATTCCCAACTAGACTCCTTAGTACAACCAACTCAAATAATACTAACAAATCATCTTAATTACTGAATGATGCAGCTACTTGTGCAACAGAAACAAGAACCTGATCATGTCCAACTAGAGGAGGCCAAGCCAAAGCTAACCTAAGCAGTTAGACTTCTCTATATAAAATTTTCTTTCAACACTACAAGAAACCTACAATTATCTTTACAGCATAACAAGGATACAAAATAGTAACTAGTATGGCCAAAAGTATCACTTCGGCAAATTTATCCTACTGTTACAGTATAGTTAGTGATGAAAGACACTTGTAGTCAAGATGACATATGCATACCTAAGGGAAAATTACTAGAAATATGTGAACAAGATGAGAAAGATACATGTTAGATAGCACTTATTTTCAACATATATCCAACAAATAATACTCAGATGAAAATAGAAAGACTTAGAGACGCGATAAAAAAACACAACCAACTATGACTGGATGTGGAGGTACAGCAACACCTCCCACAGTCCCACCAAGGTAGGATCAGTTCCTAGAACCTGCATAACTCAGTGATAATGTATAGCATGCACACCCTGACAGAGACCAATGAAATACAAATTTATGTAAAAGGACACTCAGTCATCATGGAACGAAAAATAGTTGAGCAAACACAAATGAACGAGGCAAGGGAGTAACGTCAAGCGAACGGTACCGGGTCTGGAGGGTTCATGTTGGCGGCGGCCTGACTTGCGCCGGCAGCGCCACTGCGGCCACCGCGTGCCCTCGATGGCCTTCGGCGCTGACGAGGCAAGGGAGTCACGTCCACACCACCGCTCCCGGAAGCACCGCCGACGGGAGGGGGGCCCCGGCGGCTTGGAGCTCCTCCCTGTTGGTCGCCGGAACGAAGGATGCCTTCGTAGTCGTTGAGGTGGGGGTAACCGGCGCTTGCGTTGATGTTGAGGCCGGACAGTCCAAGCTGGCTTGGGGTCGACGACAACTGCGGGTGCGGAGCGGAGGCGTAGGGGTTGTACCCACCGGATCCGGCCAGGGGGGAGCCGTAGTGCTGGTACGCACCGGACCCCGATCCCGGCGGTGCTAGGGAGAAGAAGTCCCTCGTGCCTTGGTCGTCGTTGTAGTCGGTGAAGTTGCCGAAGTGGAAGCCGGGCGGGTTGGCGGATCTGCCCGCGTTGAACTCGGAGCGTCCCCCTGGCCGTTGTAGCCGTCCATCGCCGGCGACGCGGTGGATCCGGTACCCTAGGTGGCGGCACGAGCACCGGAGGTGGAGGGGAAGAGCGGCGCAGGGGGGAGGAGCCGGTGCCTCCGTAAAGCAAGGTGGAACCGGACGGTTGTGGATCCGACGGAGTAGGCCGTGGATCCGATCCTGGCGGCGACGGCAAAAGCACCGGAGGTGGCGGGGAAGAACGGCGCAGAGGGGGGTGAGGAGTCGGCGACTCGGTCAAGCGAGGTGGAAAAGGAGGTGGTGGATCCGCCGGACTAGGCCATGGATCCGGTCCCGGAGGCGGCGGCAAGACCACCGAGGTGGCGGGGATGAGCGGCGAAGGGAGGGAAGTAGGCGGTGACGAGGTGACCGACGGCGTGACCGGGCTACCGGAGTTGCCGGATCTGACCGAGAAGGCCGTGGATCCGGTCCCGAAGGCGGCGGCGAGAGGAGCGGAGGTGAAGGGGGACAGCGGCGCAGGGGGAGAAGGCGGCGGCGCGGCGGCAGAGTGGATGCGTCGAGAGGAGCGGAGGAGGTTCTGGATGTGGGCGTCGGTGGGAGCGGAGCGGAAGACTGGTGTTCGGCTGGATGTGGGCGTCGCGATTTTGGGCCTTCTTGAAAGCCGGATTCGGGACCAAATTGGGGGCAGGCCGTTTAGATCCAAAATACCGATTCGGGCCCGAAATACTGTGCGAACCCCGAATTTGGGCCCATTTTCGGGCATCTAAACAGGCCCAAAGAGAAGAAACGAGAGAAAGAAAGAGAGAGAGAGAGGAGGAGGAGGAAAGGGAGAGAGAGCAGGGTGAGATGGAGAGCAGCGGGCAGGACGACGTGGGCCGACGACGTCCTCGACTCTGACGAGTTGGCCGGCAACGTGCGCTTGGAGTAAGGCGGAGAGGGAAGCAGAGATGAGGAAGGGAGGGCGGCGAAGCTGGCTCTGGCGCGTCGCAGAAAGGAGAAGAGAAGCAAGGGAGCAAGGAGGAGGAAGAGGAAGAGAGAGGAGTGAAGGAGGAGGAGGAGGTGCTGGACTCCGGCGAGAGCATCTTGAGGCGCGAGCTCCGGCAAGGTGAACTGGGGCAGGGACGGCGGCGGCGTTCGGCTTCGTCGCGGTGAAGGCAGGGGCGCCATACTCCCTTGCAGGCCTTGGCTGCGGCGGCTCCGAGGTTGGTGTTCGTCGGCCTCTGCGTTGGGGCGTGGCTGGCCACCGTTGGCGAGGCCTGTGTTGCTGGAGGCGCGGCAACCCCCGGCTCCGGGGCACGGGCGGCACAGATGGGAGGCCGGCCCCGGCAGCGCGTCCGGCAACCACACGGTGCGGCCGTTCCCGGCGTGCGGAAGCAGGGGCTGCGGCCGGCACTATGTGCGTGCCACGGGGGAGGAGAGAGAGGAAGACGGCGGCGCTGGCAAGTTTGGCGCAGGGACGAGGAGCACGGCTTGATTTTCAAAAAATAAAAGGGCCTTTTTGCAAAAACTCCTTGCTTCGGCCGATCTGGGCCGTCCACGTTCCCGATCGAACGGCTAGGAAAAGCAGGCGACGTGGCCACGCTGCCTAGCCTTCTTTTGGTGCAGGATTCGTAGTAAGAGATCGGGCAGTTTCAGCTTGTACATGTTTGTGCCCAATCTAACATCGATCATCTGTTGTCACAAAAAAAAACATCGATCGTCGCCCTGAATGCTCTGTTCTACAGCACTGCAGTACTTTTCAGTGAAAAAACAGTGTTGGCCCCGTTCGGCTGGAATTATAAGCCGGCTGAAAAACACTGTTGGCTGATTTTTTGAGAGAAAAATATTGTTCCGGCTGAAAAAACAAGTTGAATAAGACGGATTATAAGCTAGATGAACATGGCCATTATTTTTCTTTCATAATAAATCAGTATAGCCAAATTTTAGCGAAACGAACAGGATATCACTGAAACAATTCAAAGTTTTATTGGAGCATGTCAGTGGCCATGGCAGACCATAACTTTCTCAGGCTTTATTTAGATTGTAAATTTTTTCAACTTTGGCTACGGTAGCACTTTCGTTTGTATTTGACAAATATTGTCCAATCTTGGATTAACTAGACTCAAAAGATTCGTCTCGTGATTTACAACTAATTTGTGTAATTAGTTATTTATTTTACCAACATTTTATGCTCCATACGTATATCAAAAATTGATGTAACGGAGATAGAGTGAAAAAACTTAGAATTTGGAAGGGAAGAGAGCCAGGCCCCAGTTCCACATTTCAGAAGCCGTGGTTTCTACTTTATTATCAGCCAGGCCGCTTAAGATATACGGAGTAGGCAACTTGGGAGCATCAACAACGCTCAGCGCTTGATTCAAAGGAACGATAATGCCACATCCTTCAAAGGGGGCTGTTGAAAAAACTAACCCTTCATTCATTTTAGATCGAGCCCTTGTTTAGTTTACCTCAAAATTCCAAGTTTTTTCACTCTCTCTCCATCACAACAATTTTTAGCCGCTTACATGGAGTATTAAATGTAGATAAAAAAATAACTAATTACATAGTTTAGTTGAAAATCACGAGATGAATCTTTTGAGCCTAGTTGGTCTATGATTGGACAATATTTGCCAAATAAAACGAAAGTGGTACTATTCGTCAGGTTGAAATTTTCTTCGATCTCAACAAGGGCCGAATCGGAAAGATGCGAATTTATACAGAACAGGATATCCTAACACAAGCAATGGAAATCGAATTGAGGCAAAACTACTACATCACCTTCACCTATGGCAAATGGCAACCTCACTTGCCTCCAGCGAGGGTGTAAACTGCCCTTACCAATCTTCTCCAGCAAGGAAATATTATTATTAAGCACAAAACTAGACACAGCCGTCAGCAGCCATGTCATATGGTAGGGCTTGCAATGTCAGCAAGTCCTAACTAGGTGCTACTTACTTCCGCCGGGCCTCGAGCGCCTTCTTCAACTCCTCGCTTGCTTCATTGGGGGCCGGTTTCGTCCCACTGTCCACCAATTCCTTCGCATTACTGTGGAAATGGCGATCTGGTTTCGACATGAATGAATGCTGTGGAGGTGGCACTGCTGCTGGCAGCTTACGACCATCGCCTTTGCCAGCGCCAATCTCTGCACGCAAGTCCTCGACTGAACGACGCAGCATTGTGCTCTCCACATTCAGCTTCTCCAGTTGCCTCTTCATCAGTGAGAACTCCTCGCCCTCGGCTGCTGGTGGAGCGTATTTCTTCCTCTTCTTGTCCGTTTCAGGCTGTGAAGGCACCTTGGGCGTGTGCTCTATGGTGATCTTGTTCATCACCAGCAGCGGCAGCTTGCTGATGGCGAGGCTCCCAGCCTTGCGCCCGTACCCGTCGTCTGCAAGCGCGGCCTTGATCTCCGGCGGCACGCGCAGCCCCCACTGGAACCGCAGGCTCGCCTTACTCCACAATGGCAGCACGCTCCTGGTCGTGAGCCGCATCCCGGATAGCAGCGCGCCCACGCCGCCGCCGCCCGTCCCCGCGGCGGCCGCCACGTTCGCCGCGAACCCATTCCCGGCGAAGGAGAAGCCGTTACCGTGCGCTTCGCGGTCGTGGTCGTCGCCGTTGGTGGTGAGGTCGGCCATCTTGATCGCCAGCGGGGGCGGGGTTGATGCGGGCGGCGGTGGCGGCGGGGAGCGGACGGAACTGGCGACGGCGAAGTCCCCGATCCGGGGCTTGAAGAGGAGCGAGAAGGCGGGCGGGTTGGAGGAGGTGAGGTTGAATTCGGCGGCGAGGGCGAAGGGGGCGCGGATAGGGGACCCCAGTGGCCCCAGCCCCGTTCGGATGGAGAGGGCGAAGGGCTGGAGCAGCTCGTTGGGGCGGTACGAGAGGCGGAGCGCCGGGCCGGAGGGGAAGGCGGTGGAGAGGTCGAAGCGGAGGTCCTTGCCGTCTCCCCCCGCTGCGAGGCCCGAGAGGAAGGGCAGCCCCAGCACGCCGACCGGCACCTTGGCGCGCAGCAGCGGGCGGTCGTCGTCGCGGAACTTGATCGACGCCTTCATGGCGGGCGGATGGGAGGCTAGGGTTAGTCTATTGGATTCGGGATTTGCCGGGTTGGGGAGGTGCGGTGGTGGTGGGGATTTGAAGTGTGGAGGCGAGGGAATTGGGGGCGGAGGTTACGCCACCACGGGGGCCGGGGAGACGGCGGCGGCCGCGGCCGGATTTAATTTGGGACGGAGGTCATGGAGGGGGCCTCTGACCGAAATTGGGGAGGAGGTGGAACTGGGATTGGATTGGATTGGGTGTCGAGCTTGCCGGACCGTTTGTTTTCTCCTTTTACCACGTCGCTGCCTTTTTTTTCACTTTTATTACCGCTGGATTAGCACGTTTAGTTGGAGAACATGACAGTAAAATGCGGCAGTTTGGGCCTTTAAGGCCTTGTTTAGATGCACCTCAAAAGTTAGAATTTTTTCACTCTCTCCATCACATCAATCTTTAGACCCATATATGAAGTAGTAAATGTAGGTAAAAAAATAACTAATTACACAGTTTAGTTGAAAATCACGAGATGAATCTTTTGAGCCTAGTTGGTCCACGATTGGACAATATTTGCCAAATAAGACGAAAATGGTACTATTTATCGGGTTCAAAATATTTACAATCTAAACGTGGCCTAAGTCGCGCTCTTTTTAGAAAGGAAAAGTCTATTTTTCCTCCTCTAACTCTCACCAAAGTCCACTTTTCCTCCCTCAACTTCAAAACCGGACAACCCACCTCCCTCAACTTTTCAAACCGTGCATTTTACCCCCCTCGAGCGGTTTTGGTACAGTAAACGGCGGTATGCTACAGTACCCGTGTTTTTGTCTTTTTCTTTTTTTATTTATTTCGGCTGAATCTTTGAAAAATCATAGTAAATCACAGAAAAATCATATAATGAAAAACCCAATTTTGTTGCACTCCACATGAGTAGATCTACACAGTGAACATATAATATGATATGCTTTAGTACAAAGTTTTTGCTATGAAGGTTTTGCCTTTTTCTTTTTTATTTATTTCGGCTGAATCTTTGAAAAATCATAGTAAATTACAAAAAAATCATAAAATAGAAAATCTAATTTTGTTAGACTCCACATGAGCATATCTATATAGTGAACATATAATATGGTATGTTTTAGTACAAAATTTTTGTTGTAGCTTTAGATTTATGTTTTTCTATAATTAATTGCAATAATTCATAGCTGCAGCTTCTATAATTATTTTGTTGGACTAAAGCATACCATATTATATGTTTACTATCTAGATCTACTCATGTGGAGTCCAACAAAATTGGATTTTCTATTTTATTATTTTTCTGTGATTTACTATGATTTTTCAAAGATTCGGCCAAATAAATAAAAAAGAAAAAGACAAAACCTTCATAGCAAAAACTTTGTACTAAATCATATCATATTATATGTTCACTGTGTAGATTTACTCATGTGGAGTGCAACAAAATTGGATTTTCCATTTTATGATTTTTCTGTGATTTACTATGATTTTTCAAAGATTCAGCCGAAATAAATAAAAAAAAACAAAGACAAAACACGGGTACTGTAGCATACCGCCGTTTACTGTGCCAAAATCGCCTTCAAAACCGCTCGAGGGAGGTAAAATGCACGGTTTGAAAAGTTGAGGGAGATGGTTTGTCACGTTTTGAAGTTGAGGGAGGAAAAGTGGACTTTAGTGAGAGTTGGGGGAGGAAAAATAGACTTTTTCCTTTTAGAAATTGATTCCTGAATTGGATGGGCTACGTCCAAATATGGCCCATTCTACTAGCCTGCTGTATGAAAAGGGCTGGTCAGTCATAGGCCAGCTTTCATAAAGTTGGGCTACGGACCATACTATAGGTTTTTGCTTTGCTCAAGTGTTATTTCTTTTCTTCAATAAAAAACAGTCACCCTATTTGCAAAACTTCATTCAATTCAATGAGAATTAAGAAATTTCATAAAGCTCATCCATCTTTTCGTTTTCTACTCATTTCCACTCGAAATCTTTCACGCGTGACGAAGCATTCAATATTATAACAGAGAAAAACTAATAAAATGGCGTACAAATCAATTATACACACGATTTTAATAAATAATCAAACTTTTTTGCGACTCAATAAATAATCAATCCTAACAAATAATCAGTCGCCTAATTCTAAGAAGCAACACGAAGAGAAGCTCTCTCCTTATGGCTGGACGGCGGCGAGCCTGCACGCGCCGAACGAACGCGCGTTCCATGACACGCCCTCCTCGGCCATCCACGCCCCGTCGTCGAAGTTGCGCGCGTAGCTCGCCGAGTCGTACTCGTACCTCGTCGCCGCCTTCGCCCGCAGCGGCCGGGCCACCCACAACCTCCGCGTGCACGACCACCGCCGCCGCGGGGCGTACAGCCGGGCGGCTGCCCGCCCCACGCCCTCGCGGCGCCACCCTCGGGCCGCGCCGACGACAGCCTCTGGTAGGACGTGACATGTCGCATCGCGGAACTCGTGGCCGGCGGCCCGGCGCGACCGGAGCTGGAGCTGGGGCTTTAGCTTCTGATCGTCCTTCGTGACGTGCGCACGCCGACGTGGTTGGCGACTTGGTTCGATGCGCGCGGCTCACCCGGGGCTTTATAATCGTGGCGCAGCATGACCGCCATGCCACCGTGGTCATGTGTTCGATCCAGGGGTGTTTTGGGGTTTTCCGGGCGGGCATCTCGTGGAGTTGTTTCGCACGACTTTCTTGGCCGAGCTGGACAGTGGGGCTGGGGCGGGCCTCGAGCTGGACTGGAGAAGGACGACGACCTCCTCTTCGTCTCCCCAGCTGCCAAATGGACCCACTGCTACGGATTGTTCTCTGTACTCTGATCATTCTTAATTAGCGGCATGGCATTTTCCACTCCAAGATTATCGATTTTTCTGTACGATTTTTTAAAGTGTGGCAGACAGGCTTTTGTGCTCTTTATTAGTATTTTTATTTATAATAATTGGGTGTGGTACAGCATTTTCTTAGCACAAATTGGCACATTCCCCAAGTTTTGTTAAGTTGCCAGCAACATAATTTCCTAACGGTTATGTTATTACTTAACCAAATATAATATAAACCGTCTGGCATAGTTCGGCAAAAATATGACCTGTTTTCCTAGATGATATGACTGGCAACCATAGATTGGGATTGGGACGACGAACCACAGGCCGTTTGATTGCATCTGGTTTCTGGTGAACTGAATTGCGAGCGCCAGGTGCTGCATTAGGCTTTGTTCGATTACGTCTGCTGAACTGAACTGCGAGCGCCAGTTCCAAACCAGCTGTTCAAAACGGCGATTCCCCTTTGTTTAAAGTTGGAGTCCGACAACACCAATGCAAGCTATCAACAGCTTCTTAGCATCCAATCAGCTCGAACGCCGACAAAATCTGATACACCAACCAGGCCACTGCAGAGCAGCTGACCATTTATACGAACCCTCAACTCATATTTTACTATTTTAGAGCCAGCATTGAGCCGGTCTAGCGGGCAATAACCTGTAAACATATCAGCAAGAACAAGGCATCACAACTGGCAACAATCTTCAGTCATCATCAACTCCCATTGCAGCTGTTCTAGTTGCCCAGTTTTTTATAAACAAGACAGTCATAGCATAAGTATCCGCTATTCTGTTAAGGGCATTCCAGGATTTCCTGTATAAGAAAAAAGAATACAATCTGAATCAAAATAAGGGTTTGCAAGACTATGTGGCTATATTTAGCCCAGCACTGACTACAGAGCATGTGTTGGTCCAGTTCAGTGCCAGTCCATCTCTCATTTCTTCGCCTTAGAGAAACGGAGGCACCTGTACTTCTCACCACTAACAGTGATCTCAAGGGCTCCATCTTGGTTGTCTTGGCTGGATGCTGTTCCCATGAGGACGCTCTTTTCCTTCTCTAAATTCTCCTTTTCCATCTTCAGCCTGGCTTCTTGCCGTGCAATCTCAGCCTGTACAGGACATAACTGAAATAAGTCATGTTGCAGGTCCCTAATTACAGTTAACGGTGATAATTGGAGACATGCTTGACTTTCATAGTTTCATTCAACAGGAAGATCCTGCTCAAATGCATACTGCTTGTGCTAAGCCTCTAATACATTTCAAGAAAACTAAACTGGACAACTAATTTTGCTCCTAATTAGGCAAAAGAGAACCGGCTTTACAGTTCTCACTTCAATACTACAGGGCATAACAGTGATGTTAATGATGATGATCCAGTACCAAGTGACTAAGCACTTCCTTTGTCTATAAAATACCTTGTTACAGTTTGAACAACTAAGCCATTCCCATATCATGCACTTCAAATTAAGCCTTCCGTGTAATGAGAGTTATTGATTCAACTACAGCCAACATATGAGCACTTCTACATAACACAGCATGAGTCAAGATCTGCATTACTGGCCAGACCATCAGCCTGAGAAATGTGACATAGTAAAGACATAACTACATTACTGCATCAATAGCTACTAAATATGTAAGGAGAAACAGGTCAAATGTGCGCAATCAGCTTCCATAAGTGAAGTAAGAATGGCAAGACATATCTTATTCTAGTGGTACTAATCATACCAAAACAAGGCATAACACAGCAAAATACTAACCCCCCCCCCCCCCCCCCCCCCCCCCCCCCACCCCGCCCCCAACCCCACTCTTGAAACTTGGGCCATTTGGATCCTGATCTAGATATCTCCTGTTCTTGTGGTTGATCTGCCACCCCTGTATATGTATTTGACCTCCTCACCCATAGACACTCTCCAGCCAAAGCATTAACACCCCACCCAACACCTCTCTCTCCTTGGTGCCACCACTCAATCACATCCCGCAAATTACGAAACCTCCGATCAACTTTGCGAACCCAAACTTCCTTCTGAATCCATCCTTGTTGTTAGTGGCTCCCACTGCTGCCTTCTAAATACTCATTGTTGCCCTTCCAATCTCCCTCGCTGACACCAAAACAAACTGCCAAGCTATGTCTGCACAGCTGATTCTTGGGTTTCACATAAATGAAACCTGAATCCTCAACTGACGACCCCAGCCCTTAAGCTCGCCAGAGAAGCTTGCGCCTTGGAGCACAAATCTCAACACACGGTATTAGTGTTAGAAATTGGGATGATCTATGTGAGAGCTCTCAAAACAATTTATTAACAGGAAAAATCCTTCAGACGGCATGACTGAAATCCAAGTAGACGAGGAAGGCGGCCCAAAAATAATACTGTAGTGGTTGCTGATGTATCTGCAACTCAAACCCAAACTACTTCACTTCAATGGCGGTGTGCCTAAAGCGGATTACAAGCACTAATTGCAGAAACGAAAATGTGTCGACATGGGCAACATCGGCCAACGCATCAATGGCAAGTACAGCACGCAAGCAGGAGCAGCGCGCAATGATTGTTTCAACACCAAGACGGGATTGAAAAAAAAAAAACTGCGGTGACGGTGATTACCTCGCGGCGGGAGAGCTCGGCCTTCCAGGCGGCCTCCCGCTCGGCGACCTCGCGCTCGCGCTCCTCGATGTAGCTCTGCATCTCGCGCTCCTTCATGATGCGGTCCTGGATGTCCGCGTCCAGCGCCTCCTGCAGCTCCTTCACGAACCGGTCTACCACCGCCTTGATCCGCACCGACATCGCGCCCCGCCCGCCTATCCCCCTCTCCTCCTTTCTCCTCCCCCCGCGCCACACCGCACGCCTCGGCCGTCGCGATTAACAAGGTCAACTGACGTACTCCTTTGCCTATCGCTATCGGCGCCTGTCTCCGGCGATATCCATGGGCGGGGACGACGGGCGGATGGACGGGGCGGCTAGGGTTCCGTTCCGAGGTGGCGAAGTGGGCGCCGGAGTTTCGTGGGCCGCTAGTTCAATTTCCTGGTCGTTCGGGTATATCCGTAGATGTTTGCATTGTGACTTTCGCTATACATACATGTATTATGAACGTGTATCGTTTTATTATTTTTTTTCTGAGCGGTAGAAATATATTTTTGGATTTGGTTTATATATTTCCAATCCTAGTGGAAAGTACAATCCATTTAATCTCTGCAGTGCAACACAGATTATGAGAAGATATTTGAGAGAAAGAAAAGTCTCATACTGGAAGTCAGTAGTCAGATATCCGGACCCTTTCGCTTGAGTTTATCGGCCATGGTAAACAAAACAGCCACAGTCGGCTTATCAGTCGCAAGCCAAACACCGGTTTCTATGTGCCAAGCATTTTTTACGAGAAAAGCTAACGCTGACGGGGAAAAATAGGTCATACATAAGTATATTTGCTTCATCCTTCAACAAGGCGGAGAAATCGCGTGCGCCACACAGTAGAAACCAAGAACTTGCAACGTGCTGCATAGGGGCACAGACAGGTTCAGTACACGGCATCCATTCCAGACGACAATAAGCAAGTAAGCAACCACCTAACAATCTACAGCAAGAGCTACAGAGTCTTGACACCACCTACAACTACAAGCTACTGCTGCTTCTCCCTCCCTCAGTGAGCTTCGGCCTTCAGTGCTGAAACACTCTTCTTTCTACCACGGTCAGACGGAGACGGTATCCGGGATCTGGTCATTTCCAGGACAGGCCGGAGAAGCCCCCTGGCTGCTGCTGCTGCTGCCCATGGCCGCCGCTGGCCCCTGCGTGCGGCGGGCTTGGTGCGCCGCCGGATGACTCGCTCAGGCTCAATGTGCCTCTGGACGGCGGGCTGCTCGGCCCTGCCGCCACGCCCGTCGTCGGCGGCGCGAGCTTTAGTGGCGCCGGTGATGGGTCTGACGGTGACGGAGCAAGCTTCTGTTGCTTCGGCTCCTTCTTGCCATCGGCGTCGAAGCTCCCCACTACGATCTGTACAGTACATATAACAATAACAATGGTCGTCACAATCGGAGGAAGGCTGTGAATGGCGTCGAAAGGAAACTTGGAGAAACAGTCGACGACAACGCTCTGTAAATGCCTCTGCATCTACTACCACGAATTGAAACCAGGAAGGTACAAATTTCAGCAGTATCCAGAGAGCAACTGTTGTTAGAGATACGTGTGTAAACAGCGCTGAATGAAGACGAAATCTACTCATCAGATGAGTGAGAAAGGTGGCGGACCTGTACCGGTGATGCAGCTGTCAGAAGTCCGGCAACACTACCACCCAGGACACGGCCATCAGGGCCTGCTAGCGAAACGCTGAGCCCACCAGTTCGACTGCGATGCCCATCATTCTCTGACAGAAGAAACGATCCGGACAGAGACAGTATCTCGAAACGACCCTGTTCAGGAATTTCAGTTTTCATCATCACACTACTACGCAGTACAAATACCAGCAACAGTGATAATTCGTAAACAGACTCCGGTATATCAATAAGATCACTCTTCTGAATCACTATACATGGGCGTAAAGTACTCGAGCTATTTTGTATCACAGGTGTACTGAAAACTTCTGACAGTTAAAACACGAACCTCGTATGTCACCGTTCCACCTGAAGTAGCAGATTGCCGAAGCGTCACATTTGATATGGCGCCATTTGCTGAAAGGATGCAAACCGCGCGTGTCCCGTGCTGAGAGAACGACATGATCTTTGCCGATACGTCCTGGAAAGCAAAAAAAAATCCAAGCCATTTACAGCAGTGAACTGATAAAGGTTATAAAAATGCAACCTCTCCTCTAAAAAGATAAGAAGCCTAACCATCCTGAATGCTGATACTTTTGGGGAAATAACAGACAGATGTCCAATGGAACTTTATAATAATAAACAGAAGCTAGTGAGTGGTGACCAAGCCGGTAAGTTGTTAATACTGCACTGGCTTTCTACTAGCTTAAGCAGGGGCGAATCTAGCCTATATTACCGGGGTCGCCTGACCCCGATGGCTTAGGCAAAACTAGTGGATAATTACTGCTCAACACAGTTCAATAATATATGGTGCTGACCCCACTGTATAAATATGATGACCCCGGTGAACTTCATGGTTGGATTCGCCACTGAGCTTAAGCATCCAGTTAATTATGGAGTTAAGCTTAAGCCTCAATCCCAGGTCACAGTGGGAGACTTAGCATTCTGGTAACACGAGTTCTGGAAGTATGGAAGCCGAGCATATGACTACGTTTTTCTCACATATCCAATGGACTAGGGAATGAGCCAAAGGCTCGATTGGTCAATAGCTTGAGCCAAAGGCCAGCACGGCCACCCCGGGTTCGAACCCGGCGGTCCGCAGTATTTCTGTGCACACTGTGCATAGAAATGGGGAGAAAACTCCTCGGTTCAAAAAAATATCCAATGGACTAGAATATGATATGTCCTGCTTTAGCAAGTGCTCAAAGTAAGCCTTAAAAATCAGTAAAATGACAAAGGCACCACTAATGCACTACAATTAATAGCTTAATGCAAACTAAGAGTTCCATTGATGACAGTTGAATCAGAATTCAGAAAGATGGTTTACTAGTAATGTTAGACCTTACTTTATTTAACAAAAAAACTAAACTGAATAATTTACAGACAAATGGCATGCAGATATATGAAAAAGAATCCAGGATTATCTATACCTCTCCGGCTTTTACAAAAATAAGATGAGGTGTAAAACCTGCCCCTGCTGGCCCTGCAAAACATACTCGAATCAAGAGCAAATCAAACACATATAAACTGGAGGGCTACACATTCTGAAACATCAGCTGTTTCTAGGTTGGGACGAAACCTGGAGTCTTGAAATTTCAATTGTTGAACAGATTGGAGTATTCAATAATTCGATAATGTAACTGCCAAGCATCAAATATCCTTAGCTAGGCATTCCGACATAAATTGCAGAATGATTCAATTAAAATGGCCTATATCCTACATGCAAACTAAAGAAGAGGTTTCTGCTTTCTTAAAGAAGGTTGCAAAGTACTAATTACTGAGACCACTCTTGCAGTCCATCGCCTCAGATCTAATCAAAAGCTAATCAGCAATTCTGAACAAGTCCAGACTCCAGGCCGTATTTTATAATTTGTTGTGACAAAAAGAAATGCAAGAAACAAGATGTAAATTGCCCCTCCCGGTTCTTGAGCTTCATCATAAAATAAGAAAGCAAAAAAAAAAAAAAAGCGGTCTCGGATTAGGATGCACCAATAGTCCAATATTACCAAGAGCAGGCACGTGCTTCTTGTTGGTGGAGCCCTTCGGCCGGCCCCGCTTCTTCGCACCGTCCGGCGACGCTGACAGCGCAGTGTTCGGCGCCTTCGGGTCGTTAGGCGAGAAAGGACCGGAAGCTCCAGGAGCCGGCGGCGCCGGTGCCGGCGCCGGCCCTGCAGCCATGGATGCGGGCACCAATGCCAGCGATATGGAGCCGTCGGGGCCGTACTTTCTTGGCCGACCACGCTTCTTCTTGGCCACCGGCTCACCCGCGCCGCCCGGGTGCACCGGCGCGCCACCATTGCCTCCCACGCCAGCCAAGCTTGAAGCAGCCACGGGCTGGTACGTCGCCGTCGCGGGCGGCACGGAGCTCACCGGGGTGAAGATGGCGGTGCCGTCCGTCGTGTACGCCATGCGCAGGCTCTGCGTGCCCCCGGAGGACGGCGGCGTCGCCGGGGTCTTCGGCAGCCCGAACGGCTCCCTTCCCGCCATCACTCCTTGCTCCGGAGACGGGCTCACCTCCATCATTCCACACAGAACAAGTGCGCGGAAGCAGAAGCAGAGCTACGAATCTGCAGCTCTCTCTTTCAGCGATTTCTTGGACTGAGGGTTGCAGCTCTTCTGCTTCACAGCCAATCTTACAACCGGCGAAGGGAGCTAGGAACTGCAAAAATCATAAACCCCGTGCTGCTCAAAGCTGGAAAATTTGACGATGAACAGAGCGAGTTTTACAGCGTAGGGTGGCAGCAGCTTGTAACGGCGGGGAAGAAACGAGGAGAAATGGAAAACCAAAATGGGAGGAAGAAGCCGTAAATCACAATAAAAAAAAGAGAGAAAACAATGGAGAAGGTAAGGATTTGGCAAATAAAGCAGAGAAATTAGAGATTACCTGCCGGAGAAATGAAGCAGAGAATTCCTCCAAGAGGCCTTCAGATTTCAGAAATTAGGATAGCACTAGGAAAATGGAGACAAAAGGCAAGAAAATGGTCAGGAATAGCAAGGCGCAGACCTCGGAGCTCAAGAGTCCTCGCAGGCCACTCAAAATAACTCAGCTCAAGCAGCCGATGAGAGAAATCAGCTTATGTCCCACGTAATTTCCCCTCACATCACACAGCCTTCTTCTACCTCCATTTTTGTTTCTTTTTTTTTTCTTTTCCTTTTCCGAGCTCCCCTCTTCGCACGTAATCTTTTGTGAAAAGAAAAGGGTTTTAGTCGGGAATAAGAAAATAGGCGGGTAAGTGAAGCACGTCAGGATTGCATTGGTAAGGGTCTACCTTATTTGACCCCCTACGCTTATTTTATTTATTACTTTGTGGCCTCCTATGCTTTTGGCTTTATCTGCTTCTGCATTTCTTAGAGCAAGGTCAATAATAGAGCCAAGTGTTTGGCTATAAGTCAAGTTATAAGAGCCAAGCTATACAATAGTTAGTCTTTTATTTGTCTATAAAATTTCTTTATTATTATATGTCTTCATTCTCTTTTCTATTCTTCCTCACATACATCTCTATTGGGACTCACTACTGCCTATGCTTCCGTGTCCAGCTTGGTGCTTGTATGGGAGCCAAGCTCTTTTCTCTCTCCTTACTTCTCTCTTCCACATCAGCAAAAATATTAATTAGCTGGGCTATAAGCCAATTGTTGTACTTGCTCTTATCTTTTGCACTGTCTGTGTTTTACACTGCACATGGACCTAACCATGACCATTTCCAACCACATGACAACTGGCATGCAAAATTGGAAAAGAAGACCATGTTTCCGTTTGACCAGAGTCTAGAGCTCATGCCAAAAAGAATTTGAGTTTCTCAAGCAAGCTAAACTTAAATTCATTTTTAATGAAAGAATGATGTAGATTATCTCTAACAAAGGTAGCATTACTTCTCAATATCTTTTTAATGCGTTGAAATTTCGGAATTCAGGATTTTTTTTGTATGCCCTAAGCTTTATTTTATGTTGTCAATTACATTTTTAGCTGGGTGTTACCTATTTTAACATTTATGAAAAATAGTTTCTCTTGCAAACAAATTTTCAATATTATATAAAAAAATTATATCATGAGCATATTTTTCACATAAGAAAACTAAACCTGTTTGACATGGGGTTGCCCATTTAAAAATATAAGAAATTTTAAAGCAAGCTAAATCGTACTACCGCTACTCATCAAATTCTGGTGAGATTTCTCATATGCCCTTCATTGGGACCCCGACCATTCGCGCGATCCATCAATTTAATACAGCACTAATTAGCCCTAGTCACAAGCTAGATGAAGAATTAATCCACAGATTTGACGGGATTTGGTACTCTGTACCAGGAAATCCTGCTGCCGGAGCCCGGAGCCTTTGTTTTCTGTTAGGTGATACAAAACATCAAAAAGTCGGCACCAGAACCACCGAAACGGCCAGTCAGCAAAATCGGACTTGGAGCAGAAACGGTATCGAAGCCGGACACGGCATCTTAACAAACATCATTTCTATTCCAAACGATTTTGACACAAAACAGTACGTATTATATACACTAGGGGCTTGTTTAGATGCCATCCAAATTCCTAAGTTTTTTCACTCTCTCTCCATCACATCAATTTTTAACCGCTTGCATGGAGTATTAAATGTAGGTAAAAAAATAATTAATTACACAGTTTAGTTGGAAATCACGAGATGAATCTTTTGAGTCTAGTTGGTCTACGATTGGGTAATATTTGTCAAATAAAACGAAAGTGGTACTATTCATCATGTTCATTTTTTTTGCAATCTAAACAAGCCCTAGAACAAACGTACGTGCGGGACCCAGGTTAAAATTTGAGCCTTTTTTTTTGTCCAGGGCCCTGCTTGAGATCCTTCACGGCAAAGCATGCATTCGCATGAATTTCTTCCGTTCACGCGTGGTCCTCTGAAATAATGAATTGCGGTCACTTTGAAAGAAATTAATTGATGATTAGTACTAGTAGCTTTTAAAAACTGGGAAATGAAAATGATGCACTAGAGAAGACGAGTGCCCTACGCAGCCACGCTTGAGCGATTGAGTGAATGCCAAGAATTAGCCTGCAAAATCGAATAAAGTTTTTCACTTTATTTATTGTTATGCCACAACTGGACACTTTTTAACTTAACTTGTCCAGCACGTGTCGTTTGCATCGTCCTTATCGCTCTCGCTTGGCTTCTTTTATCTAATCTAATCACCTTTTGTCACTGCGAATTGTGATTTAGCATGCGGCTTGTTTTGCCGTCCAGATGTGCTAATTTGATGCAAGGTTTTATTAAAATTGGGGAGAAAGCCCAAACCAAGTGAAGGTGAGACCAAGATTTGTAGCTGGCAGCACGGAATAATTTGGGTATAAACCTTGCAATAGAAATACAACTGTTCTTTCTCTCCTTTTTTTTGTTTACAATAGAAATACAACTGTTCTTTCTCTCCTTTTTTTTTTGTTTCGTGTTGTAAGACCCTTATCTAAAATACCCACCTTTATTATTATGGAAGATATTTTAAAATAAACCCTAAATTTATATTTAAGTATACACCTATGCCATTATAAGATAGTGTAAAGTAAGCACTAATTTTTCCTTTTGAATTACATACAATAACCCTTTAATTTTATCTAACTTGCCAACACCTGTGTAATTATAAAAAATTAAATAAGATACCCTACAACTCTATGTCTAAATACCAATATAAGTTATGACGAAAAATAACTCAATAACAACCAAGTACACTATATATGTTTCTAAATGATGCATTTGTGAAAGTTCTATGTTTGATGTTGGTAATTAGTGACAATGCCTAAGTGCTAATCATATGTATAAGAATGTGTGTAGCAATGATGATTGGCACGAGACATGGTGAAGCATGGTGATCAAGTAATATGATGATGAAGTGCTTACCATGATGTGAAGTTGGAACAACGTGCAACAAGTGATGCTCAAGGCAAAGGTATCATGTAGGGATTTTCATTTTGCATCTAAGACACCATAGAGGGTGTGGATGGCTTAGAATACGTAGCCGTACTATGAAGAGGGAAAATGTCGTATCAATTCTAGTCCTACATGTGCCTCTAGGTGACATTTCATTGAGCAATGCATTTGGATAGAGTGCATCATCTTCGTCCTACGTTTTTAACTTGAAAATGAGCTAAAATATGTGCTAAGATGTTTCACATACTTAGACTAGCTCATATGATAATAGGGCAAACAAGAATCGAAAACAAAACTTGAAGATCAACTCTTGATCGTGCATCGGACGCTGGCCCCGTGAGCATCAGATGTTGACGTCAGCGTCTGGTGTGCTCTCCGCTGAGGTGCGCGCAGACGAGCGTGCATTGGACGCGGTGGTGTTGAAGCGACAGACGTCGGGCGTCAGCGTCCGTTGGCTTCGACGTCAGCACCCTCGGAGGACTCAGCTGCGTCAGACGCTAGACGCGTCTGATGGCCTCGCGACGGACGCGTCTGTTGGCCGGAGACGTTTTCGGAGCTCTCTGAATAGCGTCTGTTGGGTCAACAGACGCATGGGCATGAAGCGACGGACACGTCTGTTGAAGAGGATTTTGACCGTTGGCTTTCGAACGCACAGGACACGTGGCGTGCATCCGAGCGACAGACGCTGGATGCCGCGTCTGTTGCAAGGGCGACAGACGTGTCTGGCGATCCCGACCAGTGTATAACGACTCTATTCGAAGGGGTACCTCTATATATATGTGTTGGCCGGCTTTGGGCTCTATCCCTTGGCACTTTGACATACTTGTGAGCATCTTGAGTTAAGCCAACGCCCTCACACTTCTCCTCACTCATCTCCTTGCATTCGATTGTGATCTTTGAGTGAGATTGAGTGATTTAAATGCATTGATCATTGCTTTGCATCTAGAGGCACTTGAGGGATTGTGTTTGCTGCGGGATTTCTTGTTACTCTTGGTGGTTGCCGCCACCTAGACGGCTTGGAGCAGCGGTGGAGGTCCGACACATGTTGGTGATTGTTCGTGGCCGGCTCCGGTGATTGGTTCGTGAGGGGTTCTTGTGGTTTCCCGGCGGAGCGCCGAATTCCAACTCTAGTGGATTGCTCGTGTCATTGCAACTCTTAGCCATTGGTAGGTTATTGTGGTGCCTTTTGAGAGGCTCGGTGTATTAGACTGATTAACCACCGAACCACGTGGTGTAAGGGAACACAACGGGGACTAGCGTGCCGGCAAGCACATGAACCTCAGGATAAATCATTTGTCGTCAATTTGTGATTGTGATTGGTTTATCTCGGTGATTGGCTACTTGATTGGGTCATCATTTGGATATATCAATTGGTTGACTCTATTCATCGCCCCTTAGTGAAATCACTTCTAGACCTACTCTTGCATTACTTTTGTTACTATCTTGTTGCAGTCTTTGTCTTGCCTAGTTGCCTTGTTAGCTTGAGTAGAGTAGTTTGCCTTAGTTGTCACTCTTGCGGTTTAAACTTGTGCGGTTGAGTGAATCAAAACTAGAATTGCCAATTAGATAGGTGGCTTGCAAACCCCTCTTAGGCTAGGCAAAACTTGCATCTTGCTAATTGTTATTACTAATCAACTTATCTAGCACATTTTGTAGAAAATTTTATTTGGTTATTCACCCCCCCTCTAGCCATCAAAACCTTTCAATTTGTACCATCGTTACATTAGACATAAACATAAATGCTATATGCCACCATGAAGACTAAGTAAACATGCATATTGCATACTTCTGAATGATGTCATAGAAAAGATGCAAGAAGATCCACATAGGTACGATACAAAGGATGACAATACACTCTTAGTATTACTAATTGGATGCTGTCAATGCAGCCTCCACACCCACTGATCTTCACAAGACGTGTTAAAAAAATTCTAGAAATTATCTTAATAATCAGAAACATCAATGCATTATTTCAATTGACTCTAATCATCATCACCAACAATAGACATTGGATCCATTTTTATAGAAAAAATATTTTACCGCTATGAAAAACATATATAACCCCCTAAATCTGCATCTAAACTACCAACCACTGCCACCATTAAAGATAATTTAAAAGTATAATCTCTACATTTGCCTTTTAAAGTACCCATCTATGTTGTTACGAAAGATAATATAAAGTTACCCCTTTAATTAACATTTGAATTACTCACATATGTCATTACAGAATGTAAAATAAAATATCCCTTAAATCTACGTCTAAATTACCAATATCTAATATGAAAAGATTTAAATAGCCGTAAGTAGTTTCTAAATTACTTACTTCTACCATCATAAAATTTGAAGTAAACATAAATTCTATGTCTTATTATGTATACCAAGTATACTTGCATTTATTTCCCTATAAATATACATTTTATAGTTTATTGACCGCAAGAAAAAATATTCCTTCACAAACCATATTACCAATGACAGTGACAATCCATTTTAAATTATACTAAAATTCTATGACAATATTTTTTAAGTTGTTACCTAAGATCTATTATGATATATCAATGTTAGTAGTTTAATCTAAACACTCTATTTTTTTATAAAATAATCGTACTAGAAATACAATTATTTGATACAGGAATTCAACATCTTATTGAGTGTTGCGGTGTAGGATGGAAGGATTTGTTTATGCTACTGCAATAATTAAGAGTGGATTAATCTATGACTTAGAATCCAACTTTTACTAATACATAAAAGAATATAGAATACAAACACATACAAAATAATTGGTAAATTAATCACAAACAGACAGAGGATAAAGTGTATCTAAATGGGTATAAATAAAGAGGCAATAAAGATAACCAATCTTGATTAATTATTCTCCATACAAAATTTATTCACGAAACTCTTAATATTTGTGTAACCTAAAATTTTAGGCTATACCACTATACCATGGCATGATTGTCGAGCTTAAGCCAAATTGGATTAGCGTTCTTGTGTGTGATAGCAATGTAGTGTGGAAAGAATACCATGACTTGTTTAGCTCCTGGATAAGTGGAAAGAATGGGGAAGAAAAGGATTTTACTAAATTATTTCGTTGAATTTGTGGAGCTCGTCAATTATGACAGCCTGAACGGCTGAACCTGGACAGTGAGAAGCAGCTATACTTCAGCTGAGCCTTGTTTAGTTCTTAAAATATTTTAGGAAATGTAACTGTAGCGTCATTATAGCACTTTCGTTGTTATTTGGCAATTATTGTCCGATCATGGCCTAACTAGGCTTAAAAGATTCGTCTCATCCATTTCGTCTAAACTATGTAATTAGTTTTATTTTTTATCTATATTTAATGCTTCATGCATGTGTCTAAAGATTTGATGTGACGAGAATCTAAAATATTTTGAGAAATATTTTGGGAACTAAACAAGGCTGAGCTCACAGGTCGCAAGTATTAATTGCACCAAGCCAAAAAGGAGAAAACTGATTGATTTATAAATGAGCGGAAAGGCGTGAGAGAAAAGATGGAAATTATTGGCTGCATCTGTACGCTGTACTACGTACTACGTGGCATCCGCCTCTGGAACCAGCAGGAATATACGACTAGCTTTCTGGTGAAGTGAAAGGAGAATATACGCAACAGTTACAGTACATCCTGTATTGCTGGCTAGGTGCTACTTGATTTTTTGACAAAATCTGATTAAACTTCTAGTAACTTTCAAATATTTTAGTTTAAAAACATAAAATACAGGTAAGTATTTGTTTTTTTAAGAAAGACGGCAATAGATTTGCCAGATTTTTAATAGATGAAGAAAAAGAGAACAAAATAGTTTACAGAGCACAACAGGACCACAAGCTCACCACCACCACCACGGCGTCCTGGTCGGCCACCCAATAAGGTGCCCTCAAGGGCAACAACTTGAAAACCCTATGAACAAAAACTGAAAACGAAAAAAAACTCTAGAAACAACAAAGACAAAAAACCACTAATACTCCTGCTGAGTGTTCGCATTAGGTCTCGTCACCAACTGGAACTATTCTATATCTTCCGGTAAGTATTTGTCTTTGAAGTATTTTTCACAATTTATTAGTCTTTACAAATGCATATTCTGATACATGGATAGTGGGACCATGCTCTGTCTAAAGCATCAAGTATCTTTGACAAGAATAAGCATCACCAATTTCATTGATTTATATTTGGCATAAATCTTCTAGTACATGTGCAAAAATATCGGTGGTTTATAGAAAGCGTGCAACAACTGCATACTGTGATGATGTTTGCGTGCACCTATATACTAGTGCTTTTTTCCCTACAATAGCCGAATAAAATAAGAGCACTGTTGCCGGCTTCCTATTTCCTGATGGCACGTCATCTTTTTTCTCCTTTTTTCTGTACTCAAGTTTCAAACCAAACAAGCCGTCTATTTTCGTGTACCTTGGCGTTCAGACTCTCTGCCTCTTTGTAGTACTAGCCAGTGGGTGCAAGCTTATCCTTTAGAGAGAGAAAGAAAGAAAATCTTTGTCAAAAGTGAACCCTCGCAATTTCCATACCTCGAGCGGCATGCGTGTGACTGACACTGAGAGGGGAGATAGGAACGAAATGCGGCCACAATTTCTCAACGAAATATCTCTGCTTTAGATGATGATGGAATCTTTTGTGTTATTTTATTTTAACAGCCTATTTGAGACACGACAGTGTGAGACTGATGATGGCTGTGTGGCCTCTGTGGCTCCCAACCCTCCACTGTGCAGTTCTGCTGCTGCTGCTGTGCCTTGTGAGCCAATTATTGGTTGGAGAGCTGGGAAAAGTTGGAGGAAATTTGGCCCCTTTGTATTGACTACTACTAGAGTTTCTCATGTTTTTTAGCCTGTTTTTTTTTCCTCAACGAGAGAAAAACCGGAGTGTCTAGGGGGCATGCACATGAGAAATTAGGTACTGCAGCATATTCTCCTGTTAGGCAGAAGTCTTTGTTTGTTGGGAACTAATGCTTACTGAAATTGACAAAAACCAGTGCGCGCTTGGAAAGATATTGGTCCAGATAGGTTTGGAAACTGTGTTGAATCAATCAAAGAACTGGTCCAGAATTGCTCGTTGTATTTATTAGCAGAATATTGGTGTAGATGGAGCCAAGTGGCTTGTCAATTTCAGAGAAATAAAAAAATAAGGTACATGGAAATGTTTCATTCAATCGATGTGTGTGTGTATATATATATATATAAATATATATATATATATATATATATATATATATATATATATATATATATATATATATATATATATAACAATTGTAGAGAGAAAAAATATCCAACTTCCAACACATCACGCTTTTAAAGTATATATAGAGCTATGTGTGTCAAATCAAAGGGGGGAAAACGAGTGCATGATAGCTGACTGAAAAAGAAAAGGGAAAGGCAGTGGAGGCAGCAGGGCTCACCATGTGACCTCCCCTCCCCCTAAACAACGAAATTGTATGCATTCTTCTTTCAGAATAGTTTGGCTATGATGGCTTTTGGGGCCGGCCTTGTATCTCAGCAGCCTATTCTTGTATAGTATAGCACTATAGCCATCAACTCCCTACAATTTGCTTTCTTTTCTTTGAACACGCAAAAAAGGATGGTGCGAGAAAAGAGAAATTTCACGCTACACGTGTTTGCTTGCCTGCGGAGGGAGCATTGCCATTGCAGAAGATGTGCAGATCAGATGTTGCAACGTGAATGCCCATCCGAAAAGCCCATCCTTTCGCCATAGTAATAGTAACAGTATATGATTATAGATGTCTTAAAGTTAAAGGAGGAGGTGCTGCGGTGTGCCGCTCGCATTATAGGTGGCGGCCGCGGTGTGCCGCTCACATTCTAGACCGTTCGGAGTTTACTTTGTAAAAGAAAACTTCTATTCCTTCTTAATGATATACATGCAATGCATATTCGCGAAAAAAAAATAAAGGAGGAGGTGCCTATAGCCCGAAATTACCGTTCCTACTGCTCCGTAAACTGTAATTGCCGCGTTTTGTGATCAAAGTTATTAGGACCGGACCGGAGATCGAACCAGCGAGGTCATCGGTTCACTGGTTCACTGGTCCAACCGTTTAGAACCGGTTGAACCGCCGGTTCGATTGTTTTGGACCGGACGAATTGAACCGGCCACAAAAGCTTCAAACCGGTGTAATACAATGAAATATAACCAATAATTAGCAGCATATAGTTGATCATATATGTAAATAATCTAATAAAGAACACAATTATATAACCATTTTCCAGCTAATCTAGCTACAATTATATATCAAAAATATGCATGAAAAGATAATTTATAGAGCACTTACGAATTGGTTCCAAAAAGACTTAAATAATAATTCAAATATTCACTATTATCAAAATAATCTCAAATGTTGAAATAGAGTGTACTATTAGGAAGAGCTCAACAAAATAATCAAGATGGATATATTATTTATTTAATTAAGAGAGCTCAATTTTTTGGAAATTAAAAATGCGGCGTCCAAAGTCAAAAAGTGCATGAAATGTGGCAGGCAGTGTACACACGCACACGTCACTCTCCAAACGTTCACAGCATCCAAACGTTCACAGGCGCAGGCGGCAGTAGCAGCAGGCTAGGCCCAGCAGCAGCTACGCACACAGGCAGCAGGCGACAGCAGCGCGCGTGCCACGAGACCAGAGCCCCAAACCGGGACGGTCCAGACAGAACCGGCCGGTTCACCGGTTCCTTAAAAACCGGCCGGTTCAACCGGTTTTTAGCGGTTCGATTGTATAAACGGTCTTTTAAGTGAACCGAGCCGGTGTAGTCTCTGGTTCGGTCTTTTACCGGTCCGACCGCCGGTCCGGTCCGGTCCAAATAACTAGGTTTGTGATTGCTGTGTCTTGTTGAATTTTCCTTTTGGCAACTACTGTAACAAGCTTGGTTGTGGCTTAAATGAGCACGGTCAGGCATTTAAACCTGCATCAGGAACCTGAAGATCCAAGGCGGCCTTGGGTTCCGACGTCCGCCATTTGCAATTGCGTTGAGGTGGTGTGTCCGTCGTGGGGTAGCCTGGTCCGGGCGCTAGAGTAAGGCCATGTTTAGGTGGTAGAAGTTGGTGCCGCCAAAATTACTGTGCAGCATTGTAGTGTATTGTGGCATCTTGTATTTGGTAAAAATTATCCAAACATTGATTAATTAGGCTTAAAATGTTCGTCTCGCAAAGTACAACAAAAATGTACAATTAGTTTTTAATTTTATCTATATTTATTACTCCATGCATATGACGGTATTTTAATGTAATGAGAATCTTCTTTTTATATAGTAAAATTTAGGAGTAAATTCTGGAATCTAGAGACTCGAGTAAAGAGGGGAGAGAGAAGGCCCTCCCCATGCCTGGACCTGCAGGCGGCTTGAAGTCCGTCGTCCGCCGGCCGCCCCGGGGCCCGGTAGACGACGATGAATGCGGTGAAAGTGGTGGGGGCAGCCCGTGGAGCACTGCGTGCTGCTCTTGTCCTCTGTCATGCTCATGCGCCACTCTTTGGCCACATTTAGATTCTAAAAACATTAAAAAAAAATTATACAGTACCTGTCACATCGAATTTTTGAAAACATGCATGTAACATTAAATGTAGATAAAAAATAATTAATTGTACAGTTTGTCTGTAAACGTCGAGACAAATCTTTTGAGTCTAGTCAGTTCATGTTTGAACAAATTTTATCGAATAACAACGAAAATGCTATAGAATTTTTTTAAAAAAAATTTAGGATCTCAACACGCGCTTTGTTTGTTTGCTTGCGTGCTTGTTGGTGTTGGAGGTTTGGTTCGGAGAAAATAAAGATGGGTCCGTCCGCGTCCGTTGTGCAGTCGGCAGCCCGGATCAGCGTGTTGGTCATGATCGGTGTTGTGCCTCCGAGAAAGCGGCGGAGGTTTTTTGCTAAAAAAAACTAGGCCGGGCATCGTTTGGCTGTTCAGCTGTGAGTGAAAAAAAGAAAAGGAGGGATGGGCGAGAGCTGAGCGGGCGTACGTCACGGATCAGAATTTCGAAGCGATCGGCGGTGATGACTTCACGTCATGAGTCATGACGCGCGCTCACTGCCTGTTCCGGCGCTTGCAGAGGGCACGACGTCCTGGCCGGCAGTACGCGCGGCCAGTGTCCGAGTCCGACTCGCGCCGGCTGTTCCTGTCCGTCCGGCCGTCCCGTACTCCCGTGCAAAAAATAGAAAGAAAGAAAAGAGGAGGGTATTGGGCTGGGCCGCCAAGCTCACGGAGTGGATCCAGGGGCAGCGGCGTCCATCCCGCGTGAGAAGGGACAAGGAGCCGAGAAGCTGACGAGAGCGGCGAGCTCGCGTAGCGGTGGCGCGAGCGAGCACGTGCAGCGGCGGCGCGGTGGCCGTCGATGAGCGCGCCCTCAGCCGGTTTTCCAGGGCCGGGGCGGCGCGAGCGAGCGCGGTGGCCGTCGGCGAGCGCGCCCTCAGCAGGCTTTCCAGCGCCGGGGGAGTCTGAAAGTCCTATGTTTGGTGTTGGTAATTAATGACAATGCCTAAGTACTAATCCTATGCCTAAGTTATGTGTAGCATATGAGGATTAGTACATTCCAAGGTTGGTGGCAAGATGGACATGGTGATCATGATGGCCACACTTGGATTTGGACGCAATCCTACGTGATCAAGGCAAAGGTATATGCTTAAGGGTTGTGTTTTAGTAACCAAGACACCTAGTGGGTGTGGTTACATTATAGGATAGATAGCCGTACTATAAAGAGGGGAATGACGCGGCTATTGAACTCCTAAGTGCCTCTAGGTGTGCATTTCATGATCATATGCATTTGGATAGAACTAATAACGCCTCGAAAAATGATTGTGAAAATGCTAACACACTCGCACTTGACATGATCACTTGGTGGTGTTAGCACGTCTGCGAAGGCGGTGGAGTTTAAGCGGTAGAGAAGGTTTGGGCGGGATTCAGGCGATTTCGGGGAAATGAAATGCCTATTTTCTACTACGCCGGAAGTCAGAAATCAAACGGAAAAGAAACGGAAGCGAACGGAGGTCACAGTGGTGACCGGACGCTGGACCGGACGCGGTCACTGTGTGACCGGACGCGTCCGGTCAGTGTCCAGTGTCTGCGCGTGATTCGGTTGTTTGATCGGACGCGAGGCGCGTCCGGTCACAGGCGACCGGACGCGTCCGGTCGTCCAGGGAGCTTACTGGACTCCGACCGGACGCGGGCACTGTGGCGTCCGGTCAGTTCTTCAGCGCGTCCGGTCGCTAGTTCTTTTTGCGCGACTCAGTGTTGACCGGCGCGTCCGGTCAGTTACGGGACCGGCGCGTCCGGTCGTGCCCGGCGCGTCCGGTCGTTGCGACCGGCGCGTCCGGTCAGTGCTTCGCGAAACTAGCCGTTACGTGACCGGCGCGTCCGGTCAATTGGACCAGCGCGTCCGGTCAACGCGATTTCAGCTGGATCTCGTTCTTAACGGCTATATTCGAAGGGGTACGTCTATAAATACTCGTTGGCCGGCTCAAGGCTCTTACTCTTGGACATTTGACATACTTGTGAGCACTTTGAGCTAAGCAACTCCCCTCCCACTCATCTCTCTTGCTTGTTTGCATATTCGAAGTGAGATTGAGTGATCCAAGTGCATTTGTATTGTGAGATAGCATCTAGTTGGCACTTGGTGGTTGATTTGCTGCGGGATTCTTGTTTCTCTTGGTGGTTGCCGCCACCTAGACGGCTTGGAGCAGCTTGGAGGCGTTGGCAAGAGTTGGTGATTGTTCTTGGCCACCTTCGGTGATTGTGAGGGGTTTGTGCCTACCTCGGCGAAGCGCCAAAGGCAACGTTAGTGGATTGCTCGTGTCATTTGCAACCTTTTGCCATTTGGTAGGTTCTTGTGGCGCCTTTTGAGAGGCTCGGTGTGAGACCGATTAGCCACCGAACCACGTGGTGAAGAGGGACACAACGAGGACTAGCGTGCCGGCAAGCACGTGAACCTCGGGATAAATCTTCGTGTCATCACTTTCATATTGTGATTGATTAATCCCGGTGTTCGGTTGTCTTTGTATTCATTGTTGATCATATTGGTTGGCTCAATACTTCGCCCCTCGGTGAAACCCTCCTAACTCAACTCCGCATTACTTTCTTAGTTATCTTTGCTAGCTAGTTAGCTTTGCTAGAGTAGCTCTTTTGTGTACCTTGCTAGTTGTAGTTGTAGTTACCTTCTCGGTTTGACTTGTGTGGTTTAGTGTCTTTATACTAGAATTGTGAATTGGATAGGTGGCTTGCAAACACCCCATAGGCTAAGCAAAACTTGCATCTCGCTATTTGTTGTATTGATAAACTTGTTTAGCTTGTCTTTGTAGAAAATTTTAAAAGGCTATTCACCCCCCTCTAGCCTTCAAGACCTTTCAAGTGGTATCAGAGCCGTGGTCACCGTTTGTAAGGCTTAACAACCTCGGTGTAAGATGGCTCAAGTTGTGTTCAACCATGTCGGGGGCAAGCCTCCATTCTTTGATGGTGTCTCATCTTTTGATCATTGGAAAAGAAAGATGAAGCAATATCTTGGCTCTATCAATGAGAAGGTTTGGGAGGTGACACATCATGATTATGCTATCATTGATCCCGACAACCTCACCAACAATGACCGCATCAACAACCAATGCAACACTATGGCTCTCAACACTCTCTACAATGGGATTGATGCAAAGGTCTTTGAGCAAATCAAGGATCTTGAAATGGCAAGTGAAGTGTGGACAAGATTAGAGGAAACATATGAGGGCACTTCAACGGTAAAAAGTGCCAAGCTCTATATGCTCAAGGATAAGTTTGCAAGCTTCAAGATGAAGGATGATGAGTCCATACCGGAGATGTTCTATAGGCTACAAGTTATTGTCAATGATCTCAAGAGCCTAGGAGAAGATGTCAAGGACAAGGACTTCTCACATAAGTTCTTGATGAACTTACCTAAGAAGTTTGCTATCTTGAGGAAGATGATCCAAAGAGAGGGTTTGGACAAGGTGACTCCAAACCAAGTGCTTGGAAATATCATGACCGATGCTCAATATGATGATGATGAAGATGAAGATGAGAAGAAGGAGATCAAGGTCAAGCAAGAGAAGCCCATTGCATTCAAGGCTTCATCTTCTAAGGGCAAGAGCAAGGTGGAGAGCGATGATGATGATCCATTCGATGATGAGACCATGGCCCTCCTAGTGCACAAGATGGGGAGGTTCATGAAGAAGAAAGGATATGGTGCAAGAAAGAGAAGGGACTTCATGAAGGCAAAGGAGATGCTTTGCTACAATTGCAATAGCCCCGATCATGTAGTGGCAAAGTGCCCCTATGAAGACAAAAGATATCATGATGGAGAGTTAAAGTTGAAGAAGAACAAGAAGGATAAGAAGGAGAAGAAAGAGAAGAAGAGCTTCACTATCAACAAGAAGAAGAAGGGTGGTGGCTATGTGGTCACTTGGGATAGTGATAACTCCGATAGTGATGATGATAGCTCTAGTGATGATGAGAGGACCACTCGGTGAGCCATTGCAAGCATCGCCCTCTCCAACAAGCCATCCATCTTCGACACAACATCGACATGCCTTATGGCCAAGCCCACCAAGGTAAAATATGATGATAGTGATGATGATTCTTGTGCTAGTGATGGTTGTAGGAGTGATGATGAGGAGGATGAGGACTACTCCAAGGATGATCTATTAGGCATAATAGATCAAATGAGCAAGGACTACAAGAGGACAACCAAGAAGTGCAAAATCTTGGAGCAAGAGCTCATTGCCAAGAGCAATGAAAATGATGCCTTGATGGAAGAGCTTGTTGCTCTCAAAAAGAGTAAGGAGTGCAAAGGAATTGAACAAGAACTTAAAGCTCTTAAGAAATCCTTTGATGAGCTAGAGGCCTCTCGTGAGTGTCTAAAGGAAGACCACGAGGACCTTGAAGTTGCTCACACTAGGCTTAAGGAAGCCCACTCCTCTCTACTTGAGCTCATCAAGGAGAAGGACCTCAAGTTGGAGAAGCTCATGAAGGAAGCTAAGGAGGAGCAAGTGATTGTCACTTGTGATATTGGACTAACATGTGATATTATTGATGATTCTTTATTTGTTGGTCCTACTAATGCTTCATGTAGCTCATCATCATCCACCATAACCAACTCTACCTCTACTACTAGTGATTCATCACTTGTGGTTGAGAATGAGACTCTCAAGAGAGAGGTGGATGATCTCACCCGCGCATTAGGCAATGCCTATGGTGGGGATGCCCGCTTGCTAAAATGCTTGGGTAGCCAAAGGTTCTCTCTTAACAAAGAGGGTTTGGGCTATACTCCCAAGAAGGGCAAGGCGGCCTTTGCTACTCCAAAGTCTCGGTTTATGAAGAGCAATGGTCGTTATTGCAATAGATGCAAGCAAGTTGGGCATCTAGAGATTAATTGTAATAAAATGAACAAGAACAACAAGTTTCATGCTAAAATGGATTACATTCCTTTTGATTCTTGTTATGTGCTTACCAAGGGTGAGAAAAGTGTGCATGCTAGGTTTGTTGGTACACCAATTGTGTGTCCAAAGAAGAAGGCCATTTGGGTACCAAAGAACTTAGTTACTAACCTCCAAGGACCCAAACAAGTATGGGTACCTAAGAAACATTAATTTATTTTGTAGGTAAATTACAAGGCCGGAGGAAGGCATTGGGTGCTTGATAGTGGGTGCTCTTAACATATGACCGGTGATTCAAGAATGTTCAACTCTCTCAAATCAAATGATAGTGGCATTGATAGTATCACATTTGGTGACAATAGCAAGGGTGATGTGAAGGCTCTTGGAAGGATTGCAATCTCAAATGATCATAGCATTTCCAATGTGCTCTTAGTTGAAAAGTTGAACTTCAATCTTCTCTCGGTTGCTCAGTTGTGTGATCTAGGTTTCAAGTGCATATTTGGTGTTGATGATGTGGAGATAGTTAGTGTTGATGGCTCCAATTTGATCTTCAAGGGCTTTAGATATGAGAATCTATACTTGGTTGATTTCAATGCTAGTGACTCTCAACTTTCAACATGCTTGCTCACCAAATCAAGTATGGGTTGGTTATGGCATAGAAGACTTGGTCATGTTGGCATGAAGCAATTGAACAAGTTAGTGAAGCATGACTTAGTTAGAGGCTTGAAGGATGTCACATTTGAGAAAGATAAGCTATGTAGTGCATGTCAAGCCGGAAAGCAAGTAGGTAATACTCATCCATTAAAAAGCATTATGAGTACTTCCAAGGCATTTGAGTTGTTGCACATGGATCTATTTGGACCAACTACATACACAAGCATAGGTGGCAACAAGTATGGCTTTGTGATTGTGGATGATTTCACTAGATACACATGGGTATTCTTTCTTGTGGACAAGAGTGATGTATTTGACATATTCAAGAAGTTCATCAAGAGAGTACAAAATGAGTTTGAGACCACAATCAAGAAAGTGAGAAGTGATAATGGAAGTGAGTTTAGAAACATAAGAGTTGATGAGCTATGTGAGGAGCTTGGAATCAAGCATCAATTCTCAGCCAAGTATACACCTCAATCTAATGGCTTAGTTGAGAGGAAGAATAGAACCTTGATTGATATGGCAAGATCAATGTTGAATGAGTATAATGTGAGTCATTCATTTTGGGCCGAAGCAATCAACACGGCTTGCTTCTATAGCGACCGCCTCTATTGCCACAAGTTTCTAGAGAAGACACCATATGAGATCTTAAATGGAAGAAAGCCCAACATTGCATACTTTCGGGTATTTGGTTGCAAATGCTACATCTTGAAGAAGGGCACTAGATTGAGCAAGTTTGAGAAGAAATGTGATGAAGGATTCTTACTTGGTTACTCCACTACTAGCAAAGCTTATAGAGTTTGGAATTTGGCTAGTGGTTTACTTGAGGAAGTTCATGATGTTGAGTTTGATGAAACAAATGGCTCTCAAGATGAGGAAAATAACTTGGATGATGTGAGAGGAACTCAATTGAGCAATGCTATGAAAGAAATGGATATTGGTGATATTAGGCCGAAACAAGTGATTGATGTGGATGACAACAAAGATCAAGTGCTCCAAAGTCCAATTACACAAGCTAGTGGTTCTCTAATGTAAAATCAAGCTAGTACATCATCTCAAGTGCAACAAGATCAACAAGTGGCTAGTTCATCATCTCCAACTCATGATCAACATCAACATCCAAGCAATCAAGTCCAAGTGCTTCAACCAACTAACATTGCAAGAGACCATCCATTGGATTCCATCATTGGTGACATATAAAGGGGAGTTCAAACTAGATCAAGATTGGCATCATTTTGTGCTCACTCTTCTTTTGTGTCAATGGAAGAACCCAAGGACATTGATAAAGCATTGAGAGATCCGGATTGGGTAAATGCAATGCATGAAGAGCTCAACAACTTCAAGAGAAATGAAGTATGGGAACTAGTTGAGAGGCCTAAGGATCATAATGTCATTGGAACAAGATGGGTCTTTCGCAACAAGCAAGATCAAGATGGAATAGTAGTAAGAAACAAAGCAAGACTAGTGGCTCAAGGTTACACACAAATAGAGGGTCTTGACTTTGGTGAAACTTATGCCCCGGTTGCAAGATTAGAAGCAATTAGGATCTTACTTGCCTATGCTTGTGCTCACAATATTAAGCTATATCAAATGGATATGAAGAGTGCATTTCTAAATGGGTACATTCAAGAGGAGGTGTATGTGGAGCAACCTCCCGGTTTTAAAGATGACAAGAAACCCAACCATGTATACAAGTTAA
Source organism: Saccharum hybrid cultivar R570 (assembly GCA_038087645.1). NCBI lineage: Eukaryota > Viridiplantae > Streptophyta > Magnoliopsida > Poales > Poaceae > Saccharum > Saccharum hybrid cultivar. Next base: position 23,883,301 of record JAQSUU010000402.1, on the reverse strand, counting down.
GGAAAGCCTTGTATGGATTGAAGCAAGCACCAAGAGCATGGTATGAAAGATTGAGGGACTTCTTGCTAACCAAAGGATTTGTCATGGGCAAAGTGGATACTACTCTCTTCACCAAGAAGATTGGGAAAGATTTGTTTGTATTGCAAATATATGTTGATGATATCATATTTGGTTCAACCAATCAAGATTATTGTGATGAGTTTGGGAAAATGATGGCAAAGGAATTTGAAATGTCAATGATCGGTGAACTTAGTTTCTTTCTTGGACTTCAAATCAAACAAATGAAGGAAGGAACATTTGTGAGTCAAACCAAGTACATCAAAGACATGCTCAAGAAATTTGGCATGGAAGATGCAAAGGGCATTACAACCCCAATGGGCACTAGTGGAAGTTTGGATAGTGACAAGAGTGGCAACATGGTGGATCAAAAGCTTTATAGATCAATGATTGGTAGCCTACTCTATGTGACGGCATCAAGACCCGATGTAATGTTTAGTGTATGCATGTGTGCAAGATTTCAAGCCTCATCAAGAGAAAGTCATTTGAAGGCAATAAAGAGAATATTGAGGTATTTGAAGCATACACAAGATGTTGGATTATGGTATCCCAAAGGTGCAAGCTTTGAGCTAGTTGGATATTCGGATTCCGACTATGCCGGTGACAAAGTGGAGAGAAAGAGCATTTCCAGGACTTGTCAATTGTTGGGAAGATCACTTGTCTCATGGTCATCCAAGAAGCAAAATAGTATTGCACTATCTACCGCCGAAGCCGAATACATCGCCGCGGGTAGTTGTTGTGCACAAATCTTGTGGATGAAGGCAACATTGAAGGATTTTGGAATCAACTTTAAGAATGTGCCATTGCTATGTGACAATGAAAGTGCCGTGAAGCTAACCAACAATCATCATTTTATTAGAACAAAGCATATTGATGTTCGTCATCATTTTATTAGAGATCATCAACAAAAGGGTGACATTGCTATTGAGAGTGTGGGCACCGAAGATCAATTAGCCGATCTATTCACCAAGCCACTTGATGAGAAGAGATTTCACAAGCTAAAGAATGAGTTGAACATACTTGACTTCTCCAACATGAGTTGATGCACCTCCATGATATGACATGCCTCTCCTTCTAACCCCAAGGTACAATTGGTTGACATATCATACATTTTATGCTAAGGACTTGTTTAGTGCATCTAGTCATAATTTACATGTTCTAGGCTCATTCATGAAAATCAAATGACTTTGAAGTTTATATGGTGCCACTATTGTTTCCATGACTTGTATGATCTAGTGGTAGCATATAACTTGTTTAAGTAGCTTGTGATCCTAAGTGTTTAATCAAGATCACTTGTCTAAATATTTGCTTCAACATGGTGCATGATAACCCTTGTAGTGAGGTGTGAAGAAGCTTGCCCTTGGATCAAACCGAAGCATTTTATTTATGCAAGCAATCTAGGTTGAATCACAAACTTGATCCTCACCCCATAATTCTACATGATAATCTATCTAAAATTGGTCCCTTGTGGTCATTGATGCCAAAGGGGGAGAAAATGTTGTTCACAAAGATAGAACTCAAAGGGGAGAAGCAAAGGGGGAGAAAATGTTGTTCACAAAGATAAAACCTAAAGGAGAGAATTGGTAAAAGAAGGGGATCAACTAAAATTTTGAGCACACAAGTAGGGGGAGCAAGCTCTTAAACATGAATGTTGCATTTCCATGTGCACTTCATATGTATGATGCATAGTTATGCATTCCTTTTTCTCCGATACATTGCTTGTGTGATGTTTTGCTAGTATACAATTGAATGGTGTATTGAAGTACTAGCATGAATAGGAAGTAGTTAGATTTCTCTTGCTTCATGTTTTTCAAAGTGGTACTAGAGCCTTGCTTATAATGTTGATCTCACGAGGTTTCTAGTTATGTTTGTGCTTTTCCAAGTGGTATCTAACTACACAAGGTGCTAAGATGGTGTTTATCGCTACTCCGATGGTATCACGCTTCAAAGGTCTATAATCTAAAACACTTAGCACCTACTGGTAGTCAATGATCCTAATCTTTCCTATCTAACATGTATGCTTCCTAAATCCAAACATGTAGCATACATGTAGGGGGAGCCATTGCTATCAATTTGAATTCATGATCACATGTCCATAATTCTTACACATGGTAATATACTTGAACAATGTGACATGGGTTCAATCAAAATTTTATCATAATATCTTTGTGAAAGGGTTGTCACCAATTACCAACAAGGGGGAGATTGAAAGTCCTATGTTTGGTGTTGGTAATTAGTGACAATGCCTAAGTACTAATCCTATGCCTAAGTTGTGTGTAGCATATGAGGATTAGTACATTCCAAGGTTGGTGGCAAGATGGACATGGTGATCATGATGGCCACACTTGGATTTGGACGCAATCCTACGTGATCAAGGCAAAGGTATATGCTTAAGGGTTGTGTTTTAGTAACCAAGACACCTAGTGGGTGTGGTTACATTATAGGATAGATAGCCGTACTATAAAGAGGGGAATGACGCGGCTATTGAACTCCTAAGTGCCTCTAGGTGTGCATTTCATGATCATATGCATTTGGATAGAACTAATAACGCCTCGAAAAATGATTGTGAAAATGCTAACACACTCGCACTTGACATGATCACTTGGTGGTGTTAGCACGTCTGCGAAGGCGGTGGAGTTTAAGCGGTAGAGAAGGTTTGGGCGGGATTCAGGCGATTTCGGGGAAATGAAATGCCTATTTTCTACTACGCCGGAAGTCAGAAATCAAACGGAAAAGAAACGGAAGCGAACGGAGGTCACAGTGGTGACCGGACGCTGGACCGGACGCGGTCACTGTGTGACCGGACGCGTCCGGTCAGTGTCCAGTGTCTGCGCGTGATTCGGTTGTTTGATCGGACGCGAGGTGCGTCCGGTCACAGGCGACCGGACGCGTCCGGTCGTCCAGGGAGCTTACTGGACTCCGACCGGACACGGGCACTGTGGCGTCCGGTCAGTTCTTCAGCGCGTCCGGTCGCTAGTTCTTTTTGCGCGACTCAGTGTTGACCGGCGCGTCCGGTCAGTTACGGGACCGGCGCGTCCGGTCGTGCCCGGCACGTCCGGTCGTTGTGACCGGCGCGTCCGGTCAGTGCTTCGCGAAACTAGCCGTTACGTGACCGGCGCGTCCGGTCAATTGGACCAGCGCATCCGGTCAATGCGATTTCAGCTGGATCTCGTTCCTAACGGCTATATTCGAAGGGGTACGTCTATAAATACTCGTTGGCCGGCTCAAGGCTCTTACTCTTGGACATTTGACATACTTGTGAGCACTTTGAGCTAAGCAACTCCCCTCCCACTCATCTCTCTTGCTTGTTTGCATATTCGAAGTGAGATTGAGTGATCCAAGTGCATTTGCATTGTGAGATAGCATCTAGTTGGCACTTGGTGGTTGATTTGCTGCGGGATTCTTGTTTCTCTTGGTGGTTGCCGCCACCTAGATGGCTTGGAGCAGCTTGGAGGCGTTGGCAAGAGTTGGTGATTGTTCTTGGCCACCTTCGGTGATTGTGAGGGGTTTGTGCCTACCTCGGTGAAGCGCCAAAGGTAACGTTAGTGGATTGCTCGTGTCATTTGCAACCTTTTGCCATTTGGTAGGTTCTTGTGGCGCCTTTTGAGAGGCTCGGTGTGAGACCGATTAGCCACCGAACCACGTGGTGAAGAGGGACACAACGAGGACTAGTGTGCCGGCAAGCACGTGAACCTCGGGATAAATCTTCGTGTCATCACTTTCATATTGTGATTGATTGATCCCGGTGTTCGGTTGTCTTTGTATTCATTGTTGATCATATTGGTTGGCTCAATACTTCGCCCCTCGGTGAAACCCTCCTAACTCAACTCCGCATTACTTTCTTAGTTATCTTTGCTAGCTAGTTAGCTTTGCTAGAGTAGCTCTTTTGTGTACCTTGCTAGTTGTAGTTGTAGTTACCTTCTCGGTTTGACTTGTGCGGTTGAGTGTCTTTATACTAGAATTGTGAATTGGATAGGTGGCTTGCAAACACCCCATAGGCTAAGCAAAACTTGCATCTCGCTATTTGTTGTATTGATAAACTTGTTTAGCTTGTCTTTGTAGAAAATTTTAAAAGGCTATTCACCCCCCTCTAGCCTTCAAGACCTTTCAGAGTCTCAAGTGACGGCGAGGCCAGAGCCAGTTTGTGGCCTCCCTGGCGATTGACGGAGGGCCGCGTCCTTGGTCCGTGGCCATCCGACACCGTGGAAAGGGGCGAGCTGCTTCAAGTCTCCGGTGAGGTGAGGTCAGGTGAGCCTGGTGTCTGGGTTTTGTCTCCAGCCGAAGCAACACGAACGGGAGGCGGGCCGACGGCATACTGCTGGTACGGGTGCACGGCACCTGCTCGAGGGATTGCGTCTGCAGAAAGAGTTGACATTCAGGTATATTTGCTTGATTCTTAGAGTTTATCTGGCAAGTTTACAGAGGGTTCGGAGGAGTGGATTCAGATTTGGGCGTAGTCACAATCTTAGTTGCAAATCTGTGAGAAGCTTAATTGCTTAATTGTACGCTGTTTGGAAGCTAAGTCTTCTAAGAGTCGTACAATAATGGTTGGGCAATCAGGGAATAAGAGTAGTTCAGAGGTGCCAGGGAACCTGTCAAGGCGTCACTCGGCGCCTGATCTGATTTCAAACTCGGTGCAGTTAGTTGGAGTAGGGAAACCTTGGAGGGGTTCTAGGTTCTGGGCGCTCAAGGACGATAGCAATGAAGGTAGTGATGATGAAGGTGTAAAACAAAAGGAGGAAGATCTTAGCCGAGAATCGTATGATTCTGAAAGGGAGTTTATAAACGACGCAGCTCAGGCTGGATTCTCGTTAGATGAGCTGAGCAGAGCTGAGACTCTGTTAACAGAGAAGTTTCACTCGCCAAAATTTGCATCCGTTGACAGGGGAGCTGGTCATATTAGACATCCCCGGTCGTTGGCTTCACGGATCGCAGAGGCGGTGGCGGATTTCCGTCTACAAAGGGACGAAAAACAGTGGAAGGGACCATTGCCTAGACCTCGAACTCCTAAGTATAGGCAGCTGGGGGATATTAAGGTCAAAGATATAAGGCAATCAACCACATTTAAAGTAGCAAAATCCTTGAAAGATTTTTGCTCAGAGAAGGGAACATATATTGATGACCTATCTGATGAAAGAGGAGAAAGGAAGACAGGCTCGGTAGCCGCGCGGGGAAGACCATTGGGCTTACTAAAGGGGCATGGGCTGGATTTGTCTGCTGCCGGCAGGGTAATTAAGGTGGGCTCGCACCCAGGTTTTAAGCCGACACCGGGGTTAACTCACCTGTTTAAGGCTGGGGGGGTACCGAGGCGTCTGAAGGACGGGCAGAAGGGTTTAAGGGGCGAGGTGCGCGCGCGTCGAGTAGAGACCTTCCCGTCCCGCAAGCAATCTTATTCGGAGATTGTAGTTAAGGGGATCAGGGAGGAGCGAAAGAGAGGGTTGAAGAGGATGGCCGGCAACTATGGCGGGCACGGAAGGGAGTCCAGAGGGCCAGCGGCGACAGGCCCTTATCGTCGCGATCGAGGGGCGCCGAGCGCTGGGCGGGCCTGGGGCGGAAGGGAAGACTGGGCGCGAAGGGGTCAGGTACCTCAAATTGGCTCCAGAGGTGGATGGCCTGGAAGGCGTGGTGGCTTCGGGAGGGGCCGAGATGGTCAGTTTCAGGGGTCTGCTGCTGGAAGAGATGGGCCAATGAACTCGGCGCCGGGCAGATGGGTCTGGCAGGAGGACAGGAGGGAAGAAGCGCCGCTTGAGAAGGGTGGTAGTGGCAAGGCCCCTGCTATGCTTCAGGCCGCTGCCTCAGGGATGGATGAGAGCACAGAATCTGGGTCAGGTAAAGATGCAAAGGTAAGGGAGGAGCATGGTGGAAGTCTAGATGGAGGGGACGCAGCAAGGTTGGGTGGCAAGTGTTCCAGGTGTTCTAAGAAGGGACACCATGCTGCAGTATGTACGACGGAGATTTACTGTGTGATTTGCAACTCAAACGATCACATGAATCACAGGTGTCATTTGCTAAAGGCACCAAGGCCGGTGGCGCATGCCGCAGGTTATGCTGTGATGGGTCTGGGATTCTACCACATCCCACACCCACCGCTACCTAGAGTGAAGAAGGATACAAAGAAGGCGCAGGTGTCAGTGGTCGGAGGAATTCTCTCTGGTGAGCAGTTGATTACGCAGCTAAAAAGGGTTGTGCCTGTCAAATGGAATTGGGAGTTGAAGGATATCGGGGAAGGAAAGTTCATCACTCAATTCCCCTCAAAGGTTGAGCTGCAGCGTTCAATAGCATACGGAGGGGCAGATGCAAAGGGAGAGGGTATACCAAAAGGCATCAGGTTACAGTTTGAAGAATGGCAGGACAAAGAGAAGGGTTTTCTGTTGCCAAAGGTGTGGGTGAGAGTGACTGGAATTGAGGAACCGCTGCGGGAGTACCCAATTCTGTGGGCTGCTGGGACTCTGTTAGGAGCTACTCAGTCGGTGGATATGGAGACCACAAGGAAGAGTGATTTTGGTCGGATCCTGGTCGCTGTACTGGATCCTAAGTTGATCCCAAGAATGCTAGATGTTGTCATAGGCGACCATTATTTTGATCTGGTTTTTGAAGTGGAGAAAAGGGGCTTTGATGAGAATGGGGAAGAAACTGACATTTTTTGGGAAGGCAGGGATGGTGAAGGAGAGGGTGAAGGAGAGGGAAAGGAGAAGGAATCAAGGGCAGACAAGGATGCAAACATGACAGATAGTCAGATGGAGGAGAGAGAGAACAAGCGTCTGAGAGGACAAGGGGAGAAAACAGGAGATGGTCCGCAAGCTAAGGAGGGGGAACAATCAGATAAAGGGCATGTTCTGAGCAAGGAAGAATTCGAGGATTTCCTTCGCTGGAAGGCTGAGTCGGTGATTGATAAAGTGGTGGACAACGTGCTGGAGGAAATGGCGATGAAGGTAATGCAAGAGAAGGAGTCGTCTGAAGCAGACGATGGAGAGATGGTACAGCTGCAAGAAAAGGCAGGCGGGGTGGCTGCGATGGAGGTTGAGGTGGTCCCGGCTGAATCTCAAGATGGGCTAAAACAGACTCGCAGGGTTGAGGTGGGAGCGATGGTAGGAGGAGGTACAGATTTGGGAGATAGTCTTGAGAAATCAAAGGGTGGCTTGTGGGCGTCTATGGACGATCATGCTGAAGCAAAATTAAGGGAGGCGGCGCTCATACCAGAGGTGTTGTGCTCTCCTTCCAGGGCGAGTCCGAGACTCACTGGGGTGGCGGCTGAGCATACTCTGGTCAAGGCGGAGCGTAGGCTGCAATCCAGAAACCTAGAAGTCACTGAAGGTAACCTCATGGTTAATCCTTTTAGTTCCTTATCTTTGTCAAACACAGTAGTTAATTTGCGAGATTTGGGTTTAGGGGGCTGTAGCAGTAGCACGGTTTCGTTTGAGAGAAATGTTCAGAACCTGCTGGAAAGGGGTGCTGTGCTTGAGAGGCCTAGTGCTGAGTTTGGGGTGGGTGAAGGAGATTCTTCAGAATGTGATTCGGTAAATTCGGAGGAGTTTGAGAGGAAAGCTTTAGATTACCTATGTGGGGATCTAATGGAGGAAATTTTTGACGAGGATAGCTATCATTTAAAAGGGGACAGTATAGTCGTCCAGAGGAAACCTGGCGCTAAGTCGTCAAGGAAACGAGCCTCGAGGAAACTTAAGGTAAAAATCAACAAAGTGATAGTGTCATGAAAGGAATCTTCTGGAATAGCAGAGGTCTTCGTGACTTGGCTAAAGCAAAATTTTTAAATAATACAGCTAGAGAGCAGGGGCTAGACTTCATTGCTCTTTTAGAGACAGGTAAAAAGGATTTTTCTCAATCAAAGTTGGATAGACTTTGTGGAGGGAGGAATTTTGTCTGGCACTGGACCGAGCCTCATGGAAGGTCAGGTGGTATGTTGCTAGGTGTGAATCTGGATGTGTGTGATGTTGGGAGTATAGAGGAGGGTGATTTCTTCATCAAGTTTCACCTTAGAAACAGGTGTGATGATTTTCACTGGTGTCTAGTGGCTGTGTATGGGGCAGCTCAGCCGAAATTTAAGGAAAAATTCCTGACCGAGCTTGTTCAGGCATGCAGGAAGGAGTCTTTACCTTTACTGATCGGTGGGGACTTTAATATCATGAGGAATCCTAGTGAGAAGAATAATGATAATTTTGACAGCCGATGGCCATTCTTATTCAATGCCATTATCGATGGTTTGGATTTAAGGGAAATCGAAATGTCGGGAAGGAGGTACACATGGGCCAACTCCAATAGGGTACCAACGTTTGAGAGATTAGATAGAGTGCTTGCCAGTACGGAATGGGAACAAAAGTTCCCACTAGTCACTATTGATGCTTTGAATAGGGAAATTTCAGATCACACACCCCTGCTTCTTAGTACAGGGGAGAAAATTAACAGGGCTAGTCAGCCGGAGTTCAAATTTGAACTTAACTGGTTTCTTCAGAAGGATTTCTTTGAAACAGTAGCCAGAGTTTGGAGAAGTGTAGACCATGGCTCCACCCCTATGAAGAAATGGCAAAACAAGATTAGAAGGCTGAGACAATTTTTGAGAGGTTGGGCGAAAAATATAAATGGGAACAATAGAAGAGAAAGGGAGGCATTGTTTAGGAAAGCCGGGGAATTGGATTTAAAAGCCGAAACCCAGGTTTTGAACGAGCAGGAATTAGATCTGAGAAACACCCTTAGAGTAAGGATTTCTCAATTGCTAAGGGAAGAGGAAATCAAATGGTTACAACGGGCTAAAACAAAAAATCTGGTAGAAGGGGATAATAACACAAAGTACTTCCAAATGGTGGCAAATGGGAAACGAAGGAAGACAAGGATATATCAGCTAGAGCAGGAAGGAAGAGTGATAGTGGGACAGGAAAACTTAAAAGTTTTCATAACAAAGTACTACAAAGAGTTGTTTGGGTCAGCACAGGGAAATGATTTCTCATTGGATGAATCACAAACAGAAGATATACCTCAGATCAATGAAGATGAGAATAAGTTTCTAATAGATGAATTTACGGAGAAGGAAGTAAGAGAGGCAATCTTTCAAATGAAACATAACAAAGCGCCAGGTCCTGATGGATTCCCGGCGGAATTCTTCCAAATTTTCTGGTCTCTCATTAAAGATGACCTAATGGCCATGTTTCGGGAGTTCCATGGGGGTAATTTGCAGCTCTTTAACCTGAACTTTGGCACAATCACTCTAATCCCAAAACAAAAGGAGGTTAAACAAATCCAACAGTACAGGCCGATTTGTATGCTAAATGTGAGCTTTAAGATTTTTACTAAGGTTTTGGCTAATAGGCTAATGGCAGTAGCTGATAAGGTTGTTAGGCAGTCACAGACGACTTTTATGCCAGGGAGAAATATTTTGGAAGGGGTTGTTGTCTTACATGAAACAGTTCATGAGTTGCATAAGAAGAAAAAGAGTGGGGTAATTCTCAAACTAGACTTCGAAAAGGCCTATGATAAGGTCAATTGGTCTTTTGTGCAACAAACTCTTAGGGTGAAAGGTTTTTCAACGACTTGGTGTAAATGGATAGAAGAGGTAGTTAGTCGTGGAAGTGTGGCAGTTAAGGTTAATGACGAAGTGGGAAGTAACTTTCAAGCAAGAAAAGGACTTAGACAGGGAGATCCTCTCTCACCTATTCTTTTCAATCTGGTAGCTGACATGTTGGCTATTCTTATTTCAAGAGCTAAAGGTAATGGCCAGTTTAGGGGATTGGTTGAAAACCTTGTAGATGACGGTCTGTCCATCCTACAGTACGCTGATGATACGGTCTTGTTCATGGAGGATGATTTAGAGGAGGCAAGGAACCTAAAGCTGGTGTTGATAGCTTTTGAAAAACTTTCGGGGTTGAAGATAAATTTTCACAAAAGTGAACTTTTCTGTTTTGGTGCTGCAAAGAACCGAGGGATAGAGTATATGGAACTTTTTGGGTGTGTACAGGGAAGTTTTCCCTTTAGATACTTAGGGTTACCAATGCATTTTCGGAAACTTTCGAATAAACATTGGAGTGCCGTAGAAGAGCGTTTTCAGAAAAAACTTAGTAGTTGGAAAGGGAAATATCTTTCATCAGGGGGCAGACTAGTTTTGATTAACTCAGTTCTATCTAGCCTACCAATGTATATGCTGTCCTTTTTCGCTATTCCCAAAGGGGTGCTTAAAAGGCTGGACTACTACAGGTCCAAATTTTTTTTGGCGGAGTGAGGAACATAGCAAAAAATATAGGTTGGCTAAATGGAGTATCTTGTGTAAACCAAGGTGCATGGGCGGGCTGGGAATCTTAAATTTAGAAAACCAGAACATTTGCCTGCTTAGTAAATGGCTTTTCAAGCTCATTAATGAAGATGGCTTGTGGCAAAAGGTGCTTAGAAGGAAGTATGTCAAAGATAAGTGTCTAACTCAAATTGAAAGAAGACCGGGTGATTCACATTTCTGGTCAGGCTTGATGGGGGTGAAGGACATTTTGTTACAGTATGGAAGATTTAGAGTTAACAATGGTCACCAAACTAGATTCTGGGAGGACGTGTGGGTGGGTGAGCAATCGTTAAAACAGAGATTTCCAAACCTGTACAGTTTAGCGAGGAAAAAGAATGATTCTGTAGCGAAAGTTTTAAACTCAACTCCTCTGAACATCTCGTTTAGACGAGCGATCATGGGGGAAAGACTAGTTGAGTGGCTTAGGCTGGTAACACTAGTACTGCCAACCTCCTTAAATACTGACAGAGACAAGTTTGTCTGGTTAATAAAGAAAGATGGAAATTTCACAACTCAATCGTTGTATAGAGAGATAATGAAAGAGGGAAGAATTGGAGGGAAGGAGATTTTCTGGAAAGCAAAGATACCGTTGAAAATAAAAATTTTTCTTTGGTACTTAAAGAGAGGAGTGATCGACAATTTATTAAAGAGAAAGTGGAATGGTGACTCTAAGTGTAATTTTTGTGGCCTAGAAGAAACAATCCAACATCTATTTTTTGACTGCCGGGTGGCTCGCTTTGTTTGGAATCTGCTCTATATCACTTTCAACTGTAAACCACCACATAGTACGACTCATTTGTTTGGTTCTTGGATAAGGAGCTTTGCTCCAGTGCTAAGAAATCAAATAACTTTGGGGATAGCAGCTGTATGTTGGGTTTTATGGTTGAATAGAAATGATGCAGTTTTTCGAAAATCATTTGCTAACTCTTACTTGCAGGTAATTTTCAGGGGGGCTTACTGGATCAGGCAATGGTCTCAGTTGTCTAAAGAGGAAGAGAGAGGGATTTTGAATGAAGGTTGCAGACGTCTTGAACAAGTGGCGCTTCATTTCTTTGGAAATTCTGGTTGGAAGATTCAGAGAAGGATAGAAGCACAGTAATGGTGGTTCCGTTTCCTGGAACGTTGATCCCTTGTGTCTGAGCGTCGGGCTCCATGTTTTGGCTGCTGGTCTTCTTGAACAAGTGGCGTTTATTTTCTTGGAATACCCCAGGTGGAAGTTTCAGTGAAGGACAGGTTCTTAGTCTTGATGGTTCCATGTCCTGTAACTTTGGTCTTTTATGTTTGAGCGGTGGGCTCGTTTGTTTTCTTGGCTGTCGGTAGCAGCATGATGTCCAATTTTCAAACTTGGTTAGTGTCCGTGTAACGGAGTATGGTCTAAGAACCTTCTTGTAATTTTGGGCCATAAGCATTCACCTGTGGATGTGAAGGCCGGGATGGTTATTCCGTAATCTAAAAAAAAATTCTCACGTAGAAGGAAAACGCGACCCGCGTTCTGCGTCACGTTACCGGGCGGCCGGGGCGCAAGCATGGTGGAGCCGGTACGGCACGGGCAGGGGCATGTTTATTGTTTTGTCCAGCCGCGGAGGCACTCCGCCACTGCCGACCTGCCGTGCCCGGTGCGATAGACAGAGATCACGGCGCGGCCTTGCGGTCCTGCCACGCGCGCTGCGGTGGATGCAGATGTTGCCATCGGCGCCATACTTCAAACCGAGAAACGCGCGAAGCGACAGGCAGTTTTTTTCGTTTTATTAGGCAACGGCTGATTTTCATTCAATCAATTGCATAAAAAACAAACGGGGTGCCCGGAGGGCAAGCCTTTTTAAGGGGGCACAAGCACGGCGTGTCAGAATTTGATCCGAGGAGGGGCGAGTGGGTGAGGGATGGAAAGTATCAACGCGTCTCAGTCTCGCAAAGCTCCACAGGCCCAGAGGGACGCATGTGCGGCCGAAGATGATCGGTTCACGTTGATCATCCTGTTGTGGTTGGGAGTTTTGGTTCGGCAAACAAGATCGGCTAGCTAGCTGTTTGTTTTTCACCCACGGCCCACCAAACGGTACAACCAGCGAGAGTACACAAGCTCACGGCGACGGCGTCCACAGGAAGGCGGCGGACCAGCAGCGGCACGGCGACGGACGTGAGACGAGAGTGTACGCCAGACCAAGATCACGGAGCGTGTGCCTCGCTCACCAATGTTCATCGCAGGCGGGACAGCGTACTGCGGTCAGCAGGATGAACTGGTACAGGGATCAGGCTGGACGAGGCCGAGGTGGCCTACGCCTTTGATCGGCCCTAGGCAGCAGTACGTGTCTGACGACAAGCACGCCTGCTATGACTGACGGCTGAACACTTGTTCTTCATCGGACTCCTGCTATGACTGACAGCAGTACTAATGGCCATGTTAGTTTGTTTCGTAAGCCGTATTTTTTCAGCCAACAAATAGTATTTTTATCTCACAATAAATTAGCGAACAGTGCTTTCAGCCCATCAAACCAGGAGGGCCGGGTGCAGTTGTTACCGACGCGAGTGCCTGAATCGTGCGGAGCGGAGAGCAGGACCATGGGCGTTTTATTTCCATTTTCCAAATTTCTAACTGTATCGATTTGACGACAATACAACACTTCGGCCTTGCCGTGTTCTGACGCGAGAGCTCACGACAGCGTCCACATGAAGAAGGCGGACCAGATGGTGACGGCGACGGAGGCGAGCGCGTACACCCACACGAAGATCACCGAGCACTCGCTCTCCCCGACGCCAAACAGCTGCATTATAGTCCCTGCAAAAAAAATAATAAATAAAGCATGGACTTCACCTGCTACGGCCTTTTTTTTTCTCATCTCCAACAAGCATAATAACTGCGAAAATAAAATGACTACTATGTTCCATCATCATATTACCGATGTTCATTGCGGGTGGCACGGCGTACTGCAGATGGAGGATGAACTGGTACAGGGGGTCTGGCTGGATGAGGCCCAGCCGGACGGCTCCCTTCACCAGCGCGGTGCCGAGCAGAGGGAGCAGAACGTATCTGACAACTATGACGCCGGCTATAACCGACGGTGGAACACTTGCCCGGCCTCGTACTCCTGGTAATAAGAGTTTCACACATCATGCTTGCTTGTGCTCATCAGATTCGATTTATGTGTTTTGCTTTGTCATAATATGACAGTTAAAGATGACACAATGTTATATGCATGCATGATACTGTTGTTTGAGGTCAGAGCAAAGCAAAAGTTACCATTCAGAAGTAATAAAAAAAGTTACCGTTCAGAAGGTTTGCTCCCATTATCAATGTGATGGACGGAATTGCTCCTCCACTGTACAGGGCACAACCCCCTTGAAAATGGTTAGATATGCAGACTAACTAGAGGTAAGGGGTAAGGCAACATCAAAAGAACAACATGATTGACAAAAAGGATGACAAAATTAACTGATCAAGAGGACCAAGTATGTTCACAAAGTTAAGAAAGTGTAGGACTATATATACCCTATCAATTCAGACGATTCTTGCAGGACACGAAGTGGGGCGCTGTCGCCAATTATAGCATTTCTAATCAAAGGTGTTCCTCCAATTATGAAGCCGACAATCTACAGAAGGTCGATAGATGGCCTCATTATGTTGAAATCGGTAGAGACAAGCGATCAAATGAAATGGCCTTCTTTTGCGATTTTAAGGTTGCGGAGATATCTTGCGAATATGGTTGTGATTGCAACAATTATCATCGGGTTTTAGTTAAAAAATAAACATCAGATGATACTAAAATAAGAGTTAAAAGCTCATCAAACCAGTGTACCACTGCAATAGTCGAAGGAGCAAAGAGCTTCTTCAAGTCAACTGCTTCAGAAATTGATGATAAAACCTTCCGTGTTCTCTCCAGCATTGAATCCTACACAATTTTAAATCTTATATAGTGCCGCAAGCAGCCAAGCAAAACTATAAAACATATAGAGCAGCTCAACTTAGCTTGTGGAAGAAAGACCTTTCAACATTGACAAACCTTATCTTTAGCTGGACGTATGCTCGCCGATATCAAAGGGAGTGTACATTCATTGGTGCTGTCATTTGAGGTGGAGCAGTTCTCTTCTGTAACATTTCCTGAATTTAACACTTTCGTTTCATTTGTTTGAGCATCGTCGTCTCCTTCCGTCAGATTTGATGTGACACGAACAATATTATATGCAATCGACCACACAAAAACAGCACCGATCTGTAGCGAGCCATTCACGTTAGTGACTGAGTCTTGCAACTGATTACAAGCATAAGCAGGCTTACAAGAAATGGAAATTATATTAAATACTCAAGCAGCAATTGACTTACAGCCATTGAGAGTGAAGAATACGCTAGTCCAATATCCTGACAAACATCAGCTGCTCCAAACGGGCTTCCCTTCTCTTGGCAAAGAGCTGGAATTATGATAAGAAAAATATTGCCCAAATTGCCTGCATTCAACCAGCAAGTTGACAGCAGTTTTTGAAAGATAAGAAAAGCACAATGTATGGGTTGTACTAAATCCATCTTATTTTGCTGTTAATGACCAGTTGATTGCTATGTCTAATCAGGGTCAAATATCTTAATAACAACATAGCATTACAATATTACGTAGATAGGAGAAGATAAAATATTCAAAGAAAGAGCCTTAGAAAGTTAGAATTGCTGAAAAGGTAATAAACTAGCACGTTTTGGCTCCTAGATGCAGTAACGAAGGTTGACATGTACAATATACATTTGTGAAACTAAACTTGCATCAGCTTTGGCACAGCCAACCTGAACTAGAGAATAAAGTGGGTAAAGAATGTATATTTCTGAAGTAAGTTCTGCTCTGCACAGCCAACCTGAACTAGAGAATAAAGTGGGTAAAGAATGTATATTTCTTAAGTAAGTTCTGCTCTGCACAGCCAACCTGAACTAGAGCCATTCTCTTCAAATATGAACTAAAGCCATGAGAATAATTTCTCCTTCACAAAGCACCAAAATCTAGAGCAAATAGACATGCATATAGCCTATCTGAGATAGCAATAAACATTTGAAGGTTATGCACTATGTTTATCTACAATTTGAAGTTTAATCATTATTTCCTGGTAATTATTGCAAAAAAATGTGTATGAGTACATTTAATTACCAGCAGAACAACAACCCAAAATGAGGCCTTTTAGCTTGGCAGGTGCTCTTGTAACTTTTACCACAATCCATCCAAAGAATAAACCAAAGGTAAAAGCAAGAAGAATATTTACCGGCATAAACCACCTGAATCAGGGAACAGAAGAAATCCTCTTATTTATTTCTCAGTAACAATTATAATAATACACTAAAAGTACTTGGATACGCTAGATAGTCAAAGTAGCACTTAGCCACTTAATTGCCGTTATTGAATACTCACAGTTTAGCCAAGCTTTCCATGGTGATTGTTTTTGCCAAATAGATTGCAATAAGGGAGGGACTGAATACATAAAATACTATCTGAAGATAAAAAAAGATATAGAAAGTTTTAGAAAAGGATGTTGTGGCCCGTGGCCAGTATTAATAAGATAAAATTATGACACGATATGTTAAAACTCTTTGTTGTAGAATAATTAGTAAAATTACTACTGCTTTCGTGCAGCCTTTTACATTACTTACATTGTTTAAATGTTTTCTTGCTTCTTTGCTTAGTATGCCTGCAAAATCAGTTGCCAAAAATGACCCAACACCGGTTACCAGAAGCATGTTAAAGACCGGGACACATGCCGTGATGAAGAGTTGTACGAGATCCATATTCTGCTTTGAGGATTCAAACTATGCAATGCTTCTTATCCTGAAATTAATCATAAAATTTGTGAAGTAATTGATGCATAATTATTATAGGCAGAAGTACTAACCAACATATTAATCTTTAAGTTTGATGTGAGCATTTGGGTAAATTTGGGATAATTCAGGAAATAGCACTAGTTTCTTGTGGTGTTCGGGAAATAGCATTTGAAACTTGTGAATTCACAAAGCAGCACTGGTACGTTTAGCCAAATGATCTATGAAACTACACTTCAGCTACCTTTTGTGTCTTTCTTCACATAGAAATGGACCAAACTGCCATTGCATTTGAAGTCCCCCTCCATCTCACTTTCTACCATTTGAAGCACACAGATCGCATACTACTTAATCATGTCGAAGCAAATTAGGAGGCTTCACATAAATGCATAATTTCTTTCAAAAATCGTAGTTATCATGGCTAGGCTAAAACAACTAATATAAGTACTTTATTCTGAATTTCACATGCATGGGGCCTTTAGAATATATAAGCAGCAAAGCCTTTCAAACATAGGATCGGAGCCATATAAATCAAGACGGGTTCCCAGATACTATGTCAAACAACTGCGAGAGCTGGACGCAACCATTTTAATGCTTCTCCCTCTTGAAGGATTGCTCCCACGAAGAGTACGAAGGAGAGAAAGGCCTTAATCTGAGAAGCTAAGCGCTGACTTGCTCTGTGCTAGCTAGCTTCTTACGAGAAGCGCAAATATTGAGACCACAGGTGGTGCAGTACCCATCCAAATCGAGCCGTGGTGTTTCAGTTCAGTACTGGCTACGCTAACAAACTGCGTTCTGCACACTGGCCCAGAGAGACGTGCCCGCGTTGAATCCCGCAAAGACTGTAGAAAATCCCGATGATTGAACGAAACTGAATACGAGATTTCAAGTACCTATAGCGGGGATCCTCTGGACCAGCTGGGATCCTTTGGACCAGCTGATACTGATAGAGGAAGGGAAATGAGAGCGCTCAAACGCGATCCAGGACGTACCTCAACAACCGCGCCGAGGTAGACGACGTCCAATGGCGAAGGGGAGCGCTCCCTCCCTCTCCGGCTCTCCCACAGCACTCTTCTGATTGGAATTGCGTTGCCCGGACCGCGAGGCTGTGATCGAGATATGTAGCTGGTGGCGGGCTGGCGCTGGTTCCGTGGCCGCCTTTGCCTCGGCGTCGATCGTCACTTACCTGCGTCACTGCGTGCTCTCCTGTCGCGGCCTGGCGGGTTTGTATGTTTGCGGTGGGTCAATTTGACGGCCCGCGGAACGTGGGCCGCGAGCCATCGACCATCGTGCCTGTACTGACGTAACTTTCCTCTTATCCCTGCCGTCCAACGAAGATCTAATGGCTCCCATCGTCTCCAAGCAATCAAGACGCCATAGACCTCCGGAGGACTCCAGACTCAGTTGCGCGCAGACACGATTTGCCGTGGCAAGTCTAGCCGCCTCGGCACTCTTCCCCCTCTGGTGCCGCGGCTCGCTGCCTTCCTGTGCCGTCCGGGTCCTCCGATGCAGCGCCTTGTCGCCCTCCTGCGCCCAGCGCTGCCCCGGCAATCCGGCGCCATGCATCGCCGTCTTTCCACATTGTGCTACCCTGGACATGGTCACATGGAGCATCGAGGGGTTGGTGTTCGCTTCAGTGTCCTTGGCCTGTCCGTAGAGTGCTTCATCCCGCCAGCTGACATCTCGGCTCCGTCAACGAGGCATGCGAGCTGCAGCAAGCTAGCGGAGGACACGCACTGTTGGGAGGGGATGCTGCCGCCCCGACAGCGACGGCGGCGCCTAGCCGCCTACACGCCTTGCCTCGCCATGGACGCCTTCGTCTCCAAGGCCGTGGTGCCATGCCCCCACGAAGCATCTGTCGCCTATTAGGCTACTACCTGGCGGTTGACCACGGGAGCGCGTACCCGCACGCGCCGTGCCTAAATTGCACGGATACGGATACGCGTATCGGTATCGGATACGGATACGTGTATCGGATACGCCAACTTCTCAAAAACCCGATACGTGGATACGTTTAATATTTAAAAAAATAAAAATAAAAATAAAAATAAAAATAATGCACGTCTGACCTTAAAACTGATAACAATAAAACATTACAATTAACAACTTAAGTGTACTATTATTACAATACACAAGTCTGAAGTCTCCTCAACTCTCAAATAATAATGCCACAGTACTCAATGCAGCAGCAATGCAGCAGCAGTGGAGTTGGCTTGTAAAATAATACAAAGAAAAGATGCAGAATGCAAAAAGTGAAGGGAAGAGGAGGGAGGCAAATAGAAAAATGCTTATCTCATCTTATCTTCTTGCTGTCCACCACACAATACATCCACCGCACGACTTGGCCTTATCCTTATCCTCTGCTCTTTCTTCACTGCACGACGCACGGCCGCACGCCATGGACAGAGCTGGTCCTCCACCGTCCACGGCCAGCCCTGCTCATCTCTGCCACCGTCTGCGCCGCCCTTTCCTCGGCACAGGCCTCCGCCTCATCCCGCGCTGAGCTGGGGCCGAGCTCGCGCCGGGAGCCGGAGCCCGGAGGTGGCCCCGCGGGCGCCCGACCGCACGGAGGCAGGAGGGGGGCGTTGGGCGGGCTGCGCATCGTCGCTCAAGCGTACTGGCAGGAAGCCGCGCGTCGGGAGGCGGCACTCGTGCTGCTGTGCATTCAAGTGGGTGGTGAGCAGGGAGGTCGTCTCCGGCGAGTGGAGGCTCGCCGCCGGTGGCCGCCGTGCGTCGAACGGGGGTCGGCGAGTCGCGTCGTCTCGTCGCGACTTCACCCGTCGAGGAGATAGCGGCGCGGGACGGGTCGTGGCCGTATCGAATTCAGAGATACGCGTGTCGCAGGCCTGATACGTACCCAGCAAACGTATCCAGAATTTGTAAAAATAATAAAAAATCGGATACTTCGTCGATACGTATCCACGGCGTATCCGACATGTATCCGTATCCGAAACGTGTCAGATACGCGATACGGCTGTTTCCTGAAGTATCCGTGTTTTGTAGCGCCGTGCCTGCGGGGAGCCGGGCTGCGCGCTCGGCTCGCCGCCACGCCGCACTAGTACTGGCCCGTGCACAAGGTCCAGTACGGGGAAACGCTCCGCCTCCGCCTGCCGGAGACTGAGTTGCGTCGCCTGCTCGTCGCGGAGGAGGACAGCGGCGAGCGCATGTTCGTCGTTGCCGTTAGCGTGCGTGAGGGCGCTCAGCGCGGCGGTGGCCGGGCCATAGCTCACGTGCAAGATGTGGGCGACGGTGTTCAAGGCCCTCGCGTCGGAAAAGGTGGAGAACGTGCTGGTGGATATGGAGGTGCCGAACGCCGTGGCTGCCGGCGCGGTGGCGGCAGACGAGGATGACACGGGTGCCGCTGGCGTCGTGTGAATAAAAAAATCCTAGGCTGCGAATCAATCTCGTCCCATATATTTTGATTGGAGGGTCGATGACAGGGACAAAGTCACAGCGTGACTTGGCGAAGCAAAGTCACTGAATCTGAGGGAACGGCCCGAGGCTGCAGTACCCACGGATGAACACTTGTTCTTCCTCGGACTCTTTGCTACGACTGACAGCAGTATGTTCCATGTTTCAGCTACCGTTCTATAATCGGTAGTCCTAGCGTCCGGACAGACGCTCGTGTCCGCAAGCTCGCGCTTGCACCCCGTTCTCTATCGCGACGCACGTAGCTCTCTCTGTCCTGCAACCATCTCGCTCCGGAGGTGGTGTCCGTCCGGACAAAGCTCTCGCGCTTGCACCTGACGCACACAACGCCCTGCGCCCATCCTGCTCAGGTCGAGCTCCCACAGCAAGATGGAGGGAAGGGAGGGGAGGAAGAGGAGAGGAGAGGGCGAGGCACGCCGCACGAGGAAGGAGTGAGGTAGCAGCCGAAGCCCAGCGGCAGGCCGCTCTTCGCCAGCCACCGACACTGTGCAACACCTGATCTACTTTTGAAACATCCGGATAAAAACATGTGCAACATACATTTGAAAACAGACGAAACGCTAAATACATACGTTTGAAACATGAAAGCCATTGCTACATGTGCAACACCAAATCAACTTTTGAAATATCCAGATAAAACATTTGAAACAAACATCTAAAACACATAAAACAATTGAAACATAGGTTTGCAACATGCATATATTGGCATTGCAACATATGCAATATCCCATATCGACTTTTGCAATAGTCAGATGAAACACTTGAAACATAAGTCTGAAACACCTAAAACACTTGAAATACGGCGTCGCCGACGGCCATAGCCTACCTGGTGGGGGCTGCGGTACCCATCAAGCTATGGAGAACGAGGACGACGACCGCAATCTCAATCGCAAGCGTTGCCGCGTGTCGTCGCACCACCACCCTGAGACATAGAGCCCGAGCGGCACCCACTACTAGGGACCAAGAGCGGGGCATGGGGACTGAGTAGGAGTGGCTCGATGACGAGACGGAGCGCCACCGTATCCGCATCAAGGACTAGCAGGAGAAGTCACCGCGAGCAGCAAGGTGCCACTAGGCCCGTGCTTGAAGCGGGTGAAGGTGCTGGGCAGGGAAGAAATGGACCTCGGAGGCGAGGAATCTGGTGAGGAAGAGGATGACATGGTTTTGGGCGGAAGGGATAAGCGCAGTAGAGTTTTTTTTGTGAGAGCGGCAAAGTAGATGAGTGGAGTGGAAGGGATAAGCGCAATGGATTTTTTATTTGAGAGAGAGAGCGGTAGAGCAGATGAGTGGAGGAGCCGCGTCCAGATGGGACATGTGACCGTGGCCAAGTATTATCGTTGTGTGATGGCTGGGCGTCCCATTCCCACTCCCATAGTCCCAGTACTTGAGCAAAATATGGGGCACAGCCGGTACACATGGTCGTCTTATCTCAGCCATTCTTCAACTCTGGAGCACGAATCTTGAAGCATCCCTTCTCTCTCCTCCGCTGCTGGTGGTGCCGCCCATGGCCTCGTTTCCCCAAGCCAACGCCGCCCCCGCCTGGCAGCTACAGCTCCGACACCACGCCGGCGTTGCCCCAGTCTTCGTCACGTCGGTCGCTAGCCACAGCTTCCGCCGCCCCCGTCTATGGCGATCCGGCCTCGGGCACGCTGGCACCTCCAGCTCCACCCCCAGCGTCCTCCGCTCCATGCCGCCACCCCCCGGCGTCCACTGGCCCCCGGCCACCCCCACCTTCGCCGCCGCCCGCCTACCCCTTTCCATCGTCCCCAGTCATCGGCCACTGCCCTCACCGGCATTGGTCTTCTCCCCCTGGCCCTTGCGCGCGAATATTGACACCCTCTACCTACCAGGATAGCCTGTGTGGCATGCAGCGGAGTTAAACACGGGCGGGTCCCTGGGGCGTGCGGGCATGCAACGTAGAGGAGATGGCACAGGACGGCAAGGCCTTGCCGTAGGAGTTCAGGGTACCGACTGCAGTAGTCTCCGACCCGAGTGCCTGAAGCGTGCGGAGCGGCAAGCAGGAAGGACACTGCATGCACGTGCTTCCTGCCAATCGACGCTGCCAGTTCTTTTTTCGCAACCGCGACTTCATATGTTTTTCATTAAGAAGGAGACCGAAAGAATGGCTTACACAACACAACTATATGATCTTGGGAGATCCCATAGTGCAGGTACAAAACCACAAAGGAAGTGCCTAGGAGCCAAAACGATAACGGAATAGAAAGAAAGGCAGTAGGGAAAGACCCCCCACCACAAACCTAGTTGACTGGACCTGCAAGTAAAATACATCAACACAATGCTGCCAACGTAGAAGATGAAGCTGCAGTGGCAAAGCATCCACCAAGATAATACGAGACAACGGCGGCAAAGTATCCGCCCAAGCGAGGAACACGACGGCAAAGTATCCGCCTGAGCACGAACCTCTAGCAACAGTACGACATCAAAGCATCCGCCAGAATAGGAGTCATCACGCACTCAGCAGAATCTGCATGAGAGGAAGCTTGAAGTGACATTGGCGGCAAAGCATCCGCCCGAGCAGCAACGACAACAACGGCAAAACATCCGTCAAAACAAACCAGAGGCGTTTTAATTCCATTTTCCAAATTTCTAACTGTATCTAGTCAATACAACATTTCCAGCCTCGCGTGTCCTGACGCGAGCTCACGACAGCGTCCACATGAAGAAGGCGGACCAGATGGTCACGGCGACGGAGGCGAGCGCGTACACCCACACGAAGATCACCGAGCACTCGGTCTCCCCGACGCCGAACAGCTGCATTATAGTCCCTGGAAAAAAAATGCAGCATCCACTTCATTTGCTACGACCTTTTTTTTTCCATCTCGAGTAGACGAGCACGCATAATGTCTTCCAAAATAAAATGACTAGGCTACGCATGGGGGGTGCATTGTTACCGATGTTCATTGCGGGTGGCACGGCGTACTGCAGATGGAGGATGAACTGGTACAGGGGGTCTGGCTGGATGAGGCCCAGCCGGACGGCTCCCTTCACCAGCGCGGTGCCGAGCAGAGGGAGCAGAACGTATCTGACAACTATGACGCCAGCTATCACCGACGGTGGAACACTTGCCCCGCCTCGTACTCCTGGTAATAAGAGTTTCACGCGTCATTCTTGCTTGTGCTCGTCAGTTTATGTGTTTTCAGCATTATATCTATATGCATGATACTGCTGTTTGTGATCAGAGCAAAGGATTACCGTTCAGAAGGTTTGCTCCCATTATCAATGTGACAGATGGAATTGCTCCTCCACTGGACAGGACATATAACCCATGAAACTGATTAGATATGCAGACTAACTACTAGAGGTAAGGGGTAAGGCAACATCAAATGAACACAACGGGATTGAAAAATAAAGACAACAAAATTAACTGATCAAGAGGACCAAGTATGTCCACAAAGTTACAAAAGCGTAGGAAATATACCCTATCAATTCAGACGATTCCTGCAGGACACGAAGTGGGGCGCTGTCGCCAATTATAGCATTTCTAATCAGAGGTGTTCCTCCAATTATGAAGCCGACAATCTACAAAAGGTCCAGAGATTGTCTCATTATGTTGAAATCGGTAGAGACAAGCGATCAAATAAAATGGCCTTCTTTTGAGATTCTAAGGTTGCAGAGATATCTTGCGAATATAGTTGTGACCGCAGTAATTATCATCAGGTGTCAATGAAAAAATAACCATGATACTAAAATAGAGTTAATAACTCGTCAAACCAGCGTACCACTGCAATGGTTGAAGGAGCAAAGAGCTTCTTCAAGTCAACTGCTTCAGAAATTGATGATAAAAACATCCGTGCTCTCTCCAACACTGAATCCTACACGATTTTAAATCTTATAGTGCCACAAGCAATCAACCAAAACTGTAGAACATTTAGAGCAGTGCAACTCGTGGAAGAAAGATCTTTCAGCATTGACAAACCTTATTTTTAGCTGGACGTATGCTTGTCGATATCAAAGGGAGTGTACACTCATCGGTGCAGTCATTTGAGGTGGAGTAGTTCTCTTCTGCAATAGTTCCTGACACTTTCGTTTCATTTGTTTGAGCACTGTCATCTCCTTCCGTCACTCTTGATGTGACACGAACAATGTTATACACAATCGACCAGAGGAAAACAGCACCGATCTGCAGCAAGCCACTCACGTTATCGTTAGTGACCGAGTCTTGCAACTGATTACAAGCATAAGCAGGCTAACAAGAACTAGAAATTATACTAAATACTCGAGCAGCAATTGACTTACAGCCATTGAGAGTGAAGAATATGCTAGTCCAATATCCTGACAAACATCAGGTGCTCCAAACGGGCTTGCTTTCTCTTTGCAAAGAGCTGGAATGACGATGAGAAAAATATTGCCCAAATTGCCTGCATTCGACCAGCAAGTTGACAGCAGTTTTTGAAAAAATAAGAAAAGGGCAAAATATGCGTTGTACTAAATCCGTCCTATTTCTCTGTTAATAAACAGTTGATTTTTTTTTTTGTGTCTAATCAGGGTTAAATATCTTAATAACGTCATACCATTACATAGATAAGAGCAGACAAAATATTCACAGAAAGAGTCTTGACATGTACAAGATATTACTAATTGTGAAACTAAACTTGCATCAGCTTAGGCTATCAGGGTTTCCAGTAGTGGCTGGTCCCTACCGCACTGTATAAACTATAAATACGGTGACTTTGGTAAGATAACAAAAAATGTTTTGTGAAGCTAAACTTGCATCAGCTTTGGCTATCAGGTTTTCAAGTAGTGGCTGGTCCCTGCCGCACTAAACTATAAAGATGGTGACTTTTGTAAGATAACAAAAAATATTTTGGTTGTTGTTGCTTTTTATTTGGTTCTACTCTCTCCGTTCGAAACTGTAAGACATTTTGGCTTTTCTAATAGATATATATCTGGAAAGCCAAAACGTATTAAAAAATGGAATGGAGGGGGTACTAACTGGTGTTCGGAAGCTTGTATCTAGCAGCAATTTACATAAGTTTTTTGACAACAAAACTTGATTCTTCGGTGGTCCCTAGCTTTTCACTTGTATCTTGATTCCTTGCTTGACTATTTACTAGTATCATTCTGACTAGCTTCAAGTTGAATATCTATAAGTTTTTTCAAAGGAACAAAGTGGGTAAATAAAGAATGTATATTTCCGAAGTAAGTTCTGCTCTGCATAGCCAGTCTGGACTAGAGCCATTCCTTTCAAATATGAACTAGAGCCATGGGAATAATTGCTCCTTCACAAGTCACCAAAATCTAGAGCAAATAGACATGCATCTAGCCTATCTAAAAATAGCAATAATAAGCATTTGAAGGTTCTACGCTATGTATATAAAAAAACTGAAGTTTAATCATCATTTACTGATAATTGAAAAAAGGTGTATAAGTACACTTAGTTACCAGCAGAACAACAGCCCAAAATGAGGCCTCTTAGCTTGGCAGGTGCTCTTGTAACTTTTACCACAATCCATCCAAAGAATAAACCAAAGGTAAAAGCAAGAAGAATATTTACTGGCATAAACCACCTGAATTAGGGAAAATAAGTAATCCTCTTATTTATTTCCCATTAACAATTATAATAATACACAAGAAGTATTTGGAGATGCCAGATAGTCAGGGTAGCATTTAACCACTTAATTGCCATTATTGAATACTCACAGTTTTGCCAAGCTTTCCATGGTGATTGTTTTTGCCAAATATATTGCAACAAGGGAGGGATTGAATACATAAAATACTATCTGAAGATAAAAGAAGATATGAAAAACTTTAGAAAATATTGTTGTGGCCCCTGGCCAATAAGATAAAATTATGACACAATATGTTAAACTTTGTTGTAGATCAATTAGTAAAATTATTGCTGTTTTCATGCACCCTCTTACATTTCTTACGTTGTTCAAATGTTTCCTTGCTTCTTTGCTTAGTATGCCAGCAAAATCAGTTGCTAAAAACGACCCAACACCGGTTACCAGAAGCATGTTAAAGACTGGGACACATGCCGTGACGAAGAGTTCTACGAGACCCATAATCCACTTTGAGGGTTCAAAATTATGCAATGCTTCTTATCCTGAAATGAATCATAAAGTTTGTGTGAAGTATTAGCCAACATAATCTTTAAGTTTGATGTGAGCATTTGGTTAAATTTATACATTTTGACAAACCTTTAGCCATACAAAGTTGAGACGGTCTGAGAGATGGAACATTATCAACAAACAGGCCATACAAACAAAAATGAACAAAACAACGAACGTATGTGAAAAGTTGTAAAAGTTCTAATAAAAAATACAATAGACCCAAAAGTTTCCTTTATCCAAAAGAAAAATAGAGACGAGTGCTCTCTCTACTCTCCTATGTCACCAAACTCAACTACCAGCTCCCCCACAATCAAGAAAAGAAGGAACTCTAAAGCCTTTCAAACGTTGGAGACTTAATGGGTTCGTTTGAATCCTACAATTAATAGTTAGCGGCTAAAAATAGGGTCTATTTGGATCCTACAACTAAAGTGAGCTGCTAAAAGATAGCTGAAGACATGTTTAGATCCTCAGCTAGTAATAAGTCCAGCTAATGTCTTACCTACCACCCAGCTAACAATTAACTATTAGCTGGTTTCTCCTAGCTAACACAGCTAATAGCTAGCTGGTAGATCCACAAAGAGGACCTAAATCAAGACAGGATCCCAGATACTATGGGCACACTTGGATCCTTCGTCCGGCACCGTGTCGCTTTACCAAGCTAGGATAGCGAGGACGGATGAGCGTTTGCTTCACTTGCTCAAGCCCCTTGGGAACTGCGCCCGTGAGGGTTTGCCTTGCTCGTGTAGGAGAGCTGGATCGGCTCGCTCGAGCGGACAAGGTCCTCATTTCCTTGTGCTGGCGCGGGCAAGGCGAGGCGAGGCAAGGTCTCGCTGGAGCCAAGCGCGCGCCTATGTCAAACAAGTGCAAGTACGAAGAATAGAAAGGCCTTAGTGCACATTTGATTGCTGACGGTAGTTGATCGACGTGCTAAAGCTTGGGCCGGGCAAATTTCGGCGCAAAAATCTGCTGCCCAGGATCGGCCGGAGACTGGTCACAAAAATAAACTACGCGTCTACGCCGCCTACGTCTGAGCTGGGCCACCCAAAGTTTGGCTACCATCCAAATTCCAAATGGTGGTAGGTTTGCATGCTGTCAACGGCCAATATTTGGCCTGGCAGCCTGAGGCCGGCATCCAAACGTGTATATGAGACTATCCGCACTCATGGATCTCTATATTCATCCTCTAAAAGGAATATTCCATCCTAGTCATCATAAAATATACAGTTTCTCTGCATCCATCCATCCTCTATATCATCCTCTATCCACTGTGGGGTCCACTTGTCACTTTATTTAAATATATCCATGTGACATCTTGTTTTGAAGTATTTATTAAAACAAATTTAATGGTGCAATCGGAATTTAATTTGGTTTTTTGGTTTGTAAGTTATACCATTTTTTTATCATGAAACAAGTGGGACCCGTGCTGATCGTGCTCTCTCCTGCTCACTTCTCACGTGCGTACTAGACAGCGGCGGCGGCAGAGCCCACGCATGCAGTAGCGGACGCGCAAGCGTTTCCTCTGGATTTGGCGCACGAAGTCGCTGTGCCGTGTGTGATACTGTTCCCGGTGCAGCTCTTTCCACCGCTATATATCGATGTGGACGGATACCGGAAGTGTTTACAGGTCCCAGTGCGGGTGGTCTGAGAGGCTCACGAGAAGCGCAAATAATAAAACCATAAAGCTGTCATTTCGTACCCCCCCCCCCCCCCCCCCCCCCCCCCCCCCCAACCCCCATAAAGCTGTCTCAAAAAAGTTGTAAAAATTCTCCTCAAAAAAATATTAAAACCATAAAGCACCCATCCAGATCGAGTGGGCTTTCAAACTTTCAGTTAAGTAATGGCTAGTGGCTACGCTAACAACCTGTGTTTAACAGCACACTGGCCCGGAGAGAGAGGGACGCCTGCACTGAATCTCGCACAAACTGTAGAAAGTCCCTATGATTGAACGAAATTGAACGAGAAGTACTACCGAGATTTGAAGAACATAGCTGGGACCTCTGGACCACTGAACAAAGATAGTTGATAGGTGGGATCCTTTGGACCCGCTAGATACTGATAGAGGAGGGAAACGATCGAGAGCGCTCAAGAACAGCGTCAGAGTTGGTAACGCGATCCAGGACGTACCTCAGCAACCGCGCCGAGACGACGACGTCGGAGAGGAGCGAAGGGGAGTGCTCCCTACTCTCCCACTCTTCTGATCGGAGTTGCGTCGCCCGGACCGCGAGGCTGTGATGGAGATATGTGTAGCTAGTGGTGGCGGCCGCGGCGATGGGCCAGTGGGCGATTGTTGCCTACGGCGGGCTGGCTGGTTCCGTGGCCGCCTTTGCCTTGGTTTGTCGATCGTCAGGCTACCTGCGTCACTGCGTGCTCTTGTGAACTCTGGATTTTCTTGTGTCTGTCGCGGTGTGTCTGCGGTGGGTCAATTTAAGTGCACTGCCCGCGGAACGTTGCCGGTTAGAGATCTGTTTTTTTAACAAACCAACCTCTCATAAAACAATCAAGCAGAGAGAGACAAACCCTCATCTCAACAACCAGCGAACAAAGGGCAAAGCCTGTACCTATGTCTATGTGCACGACGAAGAGTCGATCATCTTCAAATTAAGGTGCTCTGCAGCATATGACATACCCACCTCAATCTTGGTCTAATGCCATTCTCGTTTGAAAATGATGAACCAAATGCGAGCCTAATATATATAGCCCTCAAAATGATCATAAAAAAAGAATATGCTATCTTTTTTTAACCACGCCACTTTGGTTCAACCAAATAGACAAAATGAATTAGAACACGTGTCTCTTGTGTCAACCAAATATGACTTGAACCACTATCTACACAGTGTACCACATGACTATTAAGGGCCTCTTCAGCGCAGCTCCTAGAGCTCCGGCTCATTCTGTGATGCACTGTAGCGCTAAACCGTTTTTCTCTCCTGCTTTTCCCTCTCACCGACACCACTGGAGCCGGAGAAGTTGGTTTTTTTTTATCCCCCGGCTCCGGCTCCTACGCGCAACAGTGGAGCTGCAGTTGGAGAGCGGGAGCTGGTGAGAGCCCGATCAAAGAGGCCCTAAACAACATGTGTTGCATGGCCTATTTGCTACCCACTCGGCTCCAAATTTAGGGCATATTTGGCATAGCTAAGCTTCCTAGTGAGGCTGTGTTTTTTTTTGGAAAACAGCTAGACAAGTAGCCTTTTTACGAAGCTGAGCCGTTTTAGAAAAAAGTGTTTGACAAAATAACTTCACCAACAGCTCATAAGGAAGAGAGTAGGGATAAACTATTATTTTCAGTTTCATCCTAACTCATGTCTTTGTAAAAGGAGGAGAAAAACAACTTCATCCGTGAAGTTTTTTTTAGAAATGAGTGTTTGGCAAAAAAAAACAGCTCATGAAGCTGTTGTGAGCTGTGCTAAACATGCCCTCTAATTCGCTTCTTTGTCCTATGTCTAACTTCTCTAATTTTAAACAAATTTATATACAAAATACACCAACATATATGACATAAAGCAAGTTTTGTTCAATCATTTTCAATAAATATATCGTGATAGTTCATTTATTTATACTTATAGATATCAATATATTTTTATAAACACTTCACATAAATTAGAAAAATTAGTGAATTGCAATGCGGAAATGATGAAGTAAAAAGCAACAACTTTCAATGTCTTTTCACTTCTGGTCAGCAAGGTTGTATTCCAAGTAAACGAACGCGCTGCAGGACGGAAAGGCACGCCCGCACGCATATGTGGCCGCACGGCTTATCCTGGCCGTCGGTTCTTCATGGGCCCAATAGATTTTTTTCATCGATCTCTCTCCAGCACTTCGCCCAGCGCCGCTCGTCGCCATTGCAGCGCCTGCGGCCACCTCGTCCGCCCCGGCCTCCTCCGCCCCCAGCTTCGGCTCCGGCCCCCGCCTCCGTCGTGCCGACGTCGCCTGGACCTCCGCCGGCCCCAGTTCCGGCTCTAGCCCCGGCCTCCGACGCTGCCACCGCGCCAGCTCTGGCCCCGGCCACCTCCACTACCCCCGGCCCCGGTCTCCGCCGCGCCGGCGTCGTGCCGTCCTCCGACGCGCCCAGTCGCCACCCCCGGCTCCGGCCCCGGGCATACTCGCATCCACCGTGCCAGCTCCGACCACCTCGTCCTTCACCGTGCCCCGTCGCCCAATGACCACATCGTCCTTCACCGCGCCCCGTCGCCTAATGCCGCGTCCCCACCCCGCAGACACCTGTTCCGAGCCGCATGAATCTTGACGCCTTCCTGTGGCCAGGATAAGCCTGGGGGCACGACGTCGTCCTACTCCTGGCCGGCAGCACGCGTGGCCAGTGTCCGAGTCCGACTCGCATCGGTTGTTCCTGTCCATCCGGCCGTCCCGTACTCCTCCCGTGAAAAAGAAGAAAAGAAAAAGAAAAAAAATAAAACAAGAAAAGAAGAAAAGAGGAGGGAATTGGGCTGGGCCGCCATTCTCACGCAGAGGCAAAAAAAAAAAAAAAAAAAAAAACGTGAGCCGCGTTCTGCGTGAAGCAACCCACGACGCGGCGTCACGTTCCCGTGCGGCCGGGGCGCAAGCATGGCGGAGCGCCGGAGCCGGTACGGGCACGGGCATGTTGTCCAGTCCAGCCGCGGGGACACTCCGCCACTGCCGTGCCCGGGGCGATGGACAGAGATCACGGCGCGGCCGTGCGTTCCTGCCACGGCCTGCGTGTGGTGTAGAGGCCTAGCAGAGGAGATGGCACGGGACGGCAAGGCGCTGCCTGCAGGAGTGCAGGGTACCAGCTGCAGTTGTCTCCGACCCGAGTGCCTGAAGCGTGCGGAGCGGCGGGCAGTAAGGACCGCCGTGCTCGTGCTTCCTGCCAATCGACGCCGCCAGTTCTCTCTGGTGACCAAAGTAGAGGTGTTTCGATTCCATTTTCCAAACTTTTAACAATACAACATTTCCGGCCTCATGTGTCCTGACGCGAGCTCACGACAGCATCCACATGAAGAAGGCCGACCAGATGGTCACGGCGACGGTGGCGAGCGCGTACACCCAGACGAAGATCACCGAGCACTCGCTCTCCCCGACGCCAAACAGCTGCATTATAGTCCCTGGAAAAAAGATACAGCACCCACTTCACTTGCTACGACCTTTTGTTTTTTTTTGCCCCATCTCGAGCAGACGAGCACGCATAATATCTTCAAAAATAAAACTACTAGGCTACGCAGGGGATGCATTATTATATTACCGATGTTCAATGCGGGTGGCACGGCGTACTGCAGATGGAGGATGAACTGGTACAGGGGGTCTGGCTGGATGAGGCCCAGCCGGACTGCTCCCTTCACCAGCGCCGTGCCGAGCAGCGGGAGCAGAATGTATCTGACAACTATGACACCGGCTATTACCGACGGTGGAACACTTGCGCCGCCTCGTACTCCTGGCAAAGGTTTCACGCATCATGCTTGTGCTCATCAAATTCGATATGCTTCGATATATGTGTTTTGTTTTGTCGTAATATGACAGTTAAAGATAACACAACGTTAGATGCATGATACTGTTGTTTGTGAATTGTGATGAGAGCATAGTTACCGTTCAGTAGGTTTGCTCCCATTATCAATGTGATGGATGGAATTGCTCCTCCACTGTACAGGGCATAACCCATGAAACTGATTAGATATGCAGACTAGGAACTACCTAGAGGTAAGGGGTAAGGCAACGGGATTGAAAAAAAAAAGATAACAAAATTTAACTAATCAAGAGGACCAAGTATGTTCACAAATTTAAGAAAATGTAGAACTATATATACCCTATCAATTCAGATGATTCCTGCAGGACACGAAGTGGAGCGTTGTCGCCAATTATAGCATTTCTGATCAGAGGTGTTCCTCCAATTATGAAGCCGACAATCTACAAAAGGTCCATAGGGATTGCCTCATTATGTTGAAAGCGGTAGAGACAAGCGATCAAACAAAATGGCCTTCTTTTGCGATTTTAAGGTTGCAGAGATATCTTGCGGATATAGTGATCGCAGCAATTACCATTGGGTTTCAGTTTAAAAATAAACATGATATGATAATAAAATAGAGTTAATAGCTCATCAAACCAGTGTACCACTGCAATGGTTGAAGGAGCAAAGAGTTTCTTCAAGTCAACTGCTTCAGAAATCGATGATAAGAACTTTCGTGCTCTCTCCAACATTGGTTCCTACACAAACTTTAAATCTTATAGTGCCCCAATCAAGCAAAACTGTAGAACATATAGAGCAGTGCGACTTGTGGAAGAAAAATCTTTCAGCCTTGATAAACCTTATTTTTAGCTGGAACTATTCTCGTCGATAACAAAGGGAGTGTACATTCATTGGTGCAATCATTTGAGGTGGAGCAGTTCTCTTCTGCAATAGTTCCTGTAGCATTTCCTGAATTTAACACTTTCGTTTCATTTGTTTGAGCATTGTCATGTCCTTGCGTCACGTTTGATGTGACACGAACAATATTATACACAATAGACCATAGGAAAATAGCACCGATCTGTAGCAAGCCATTCACATTAGTGACTGAGTCTTGGAACTGATTACAAGCATAAGCAGGCTTACAAAAATTGAAAATATACTAAATACTCAGCAACAATTGACTTACAGCCATTGAGAGTGAAGAATATGCTAGTCCAATATTCTGACAAACATCAGGTGCTCCAAATGGGCTTCCTTTCTCTTTGCAAAGAGCTGGAATGATAATGAGAAAAATATTGCCCAAATTGCCTGCATTCGACCAGCAAGTTGACAACAGTTTTTGAAAAGATAAGAAAGGGCAAAATATGGGCTGTAGACTAAGTTCATTTCTATGTCTAATCAGGGTCAATATTCAGAGAAAGAGCCTTAGAATTGCTACTCCGGTAATAAACTTGCTCGTTTTGGCTTCTAGATTCAAGTAACGAAGGTTATCTTGACACGTACAAGATACTACTAATTGTGAAACTTGCTTGCATCAGCTTTGGCTATCAGGCTTTCCAGTAGTGGCTGGCCCCTGCCGCACTGTATAAAGTTTAAAGATGGCGACTTTTGTAAAATAACAATAAATATTTTGGTGATTGTTGCTTTTGATTTGGTTCTACTCCCTCCTTCCAAATTGTAAGACATTTTAGCTTTCTAGCCGCGTTGCTAGACATAGTATATATCTAAGTGCATATAGCAAAGTCTATGTATTTAGAAAAAGCCAAAATATTTTACAGTTTGGAATGGAGGGAGTATTAGCTAGTGTTCGGAAGCTTGTATCTACCAGCAGAACATAAGTTTTTTGACAACGAAACTTGATTCTTCAGTTGTCCTTTTCACTCGTATCTTGATTCCTTGACTATTTACTAGGATCATTCTAACTAGCTTTAAGTTGAATGTCCGTTGGATTTTCAAAGGAATAAAGTGGGCAAATAAAGAATGTATATTTACGAAGTAAGTTCTACTCTGCACATCCAATCTGATCTAGAGCCATTCCCTTCAAATATGAACTAGAGCCATGGGAATAATTCTCCTTCACAAAGCACCAAAATCTAGAGCAAATAGACACGCATATAGCCTATCTGAGATAGCAATAAGCATTTGAAGGTTCTGCACTATGTTTATCTAAAAATTGAAGTTTAATCATTACTAATAATTGCAAAAAAGGTGTATAAGTACACTTAGTTACCAGCAGAACAACAACCCAAAATGAGGCCTCTTAGCTTGGCAGGTGCTCTTGTAACTCTTACCACAATCCATCCAAAGAATAAACCAAAGGTAAAACCAAGAAGAACATTTACTGGCAAAAACCACCTGAATTAGGAAAAATAAGTAATCCTCTTATTTATTTCTCATTAACAATTATAATAATACACTAAAAGTATTTGGATGAGCTAGATAGTTAGGTTAGCATCTAGCCACTTAATTGCCATTGTTGAATACTCACAGTTTAGCCAAGCTTTCCAAGGTGATTGTTTTTGCCAAATATATTGCAACAAGGGAGGGACTGAATACATAAAATACTACCTGAAGAGAAAAAAAAGTTATAGAAACTTTAGAAAAAGGATGTTGTGGCCCGTAGCAAGTATTAACAAGATAAAATCATGACACAATATGTTAAAACTCTTTGTTTAGATTAATTAGTAATATTATTACTGCTTTCATGCAGTCTTTTGCATTACTTACATTATTTAAATGTTTTCTTGCTTCTTTGCTTAGTATGCCAGCAAAATCAGTTGCTAAAAACGACCCAACACCGGCTACTAGAAGCATGCTAAAGACCGGAACACATGCCGTGACGAAGAGTTCTACGAGATCCATATTCCACTTTGAGGATTCAAATTATGCAATGCTTCTTATCCTGAAATGAATCATAAAGTTTGTGTGAAGTACTTGATACAAGATTATAATAGGCAAAAGTACTAACCAACATAATCTTTACGTCTGATGTGAGTATTTGGTTTAATTTACAACATTTTGCAATTTTTTGACCATAGAAAGCTAAGACGGTCTGAGAGATGGTGCATTATCAACAAACAGACCATACAAAAAAAAGAACAAAACAATAAACCTATGTGGAAAGTTGCAAAAGTTCTAATAAAAAAATACAATAAACCCAGAAGTTTCCTTTATCCAAAAAAACCAGAGACTGCTAGTGCTTTCTCCACTCTCCTAAGTCACAAAATTCAAACTATCAGCTCCCCCACAATCAAGAAAAAAGGAACACCAAAGCCTTTCAAAATTCAAACGTTGGAGCCATTTATAAGGGTCAGTTTGGAATTTGGATCCCTACAATTAATAGTTACCTGCTAAAAATAGCTGAGGACATGTCCGGATCCTCAGTTAATAAGTCTAGCTAATATCTTACCTACCACTACCACCAGCTAACAATTACTCCCTCCGTCCTGTAACGTAAGTATACTCTAGCATTCAAAATTTATCCTAAAATATAATGCATTCTGGAGAACGAAACTCAGTTTTACATAAAATACTTTCCATTTATCAACCAATTACCATTAATCATGCTGATGATAGCGTCTGATTAGAAAATAAAACGAGGGTACATACGTCATTTATGTTCTCTCTTAATTTATCTTAAAATTCTTAGAATGCACTATGTTACAGGACAGAGTGAGTAGTTGGTTTCTCCTAGCTAACACAACTAATTGGTTTCTCCTAGCTAACACAACTAATAATTAGCTGGTAGGTCCAAACTGGGTCTAAATCAAGACTGGATCCTAGATACTATGACCTTGTTTAGTTTCAGAGGTGTAAAGTTTTTAGATGTCACATCGGATATTTTATGGGATGTCAAAATGGGTGTTTGGATACTAATAAAAAAACTAATTACAGAACTCGCCTGTAAACTATGAGACAAATTTATTAGCATATGGTTACTGTAGCACGACATTGTCTAATCACAAACTAACTAGGCTCAAAAAATTTATCTCCCAAAATACACACAACATGTGTAATTAGTTATTTTTTAATCTACATTTAATACTTCATGTATCAAATATATGATACGATAGAATGTAAAATTTGGAGGGAAAACTAAGGCCTATGTCAAACAACTGCGAGCTGTATGCGACATTAATGCTTCTCCCAGTGTCAATGGAAACATGGTACGGTGCCATGTGCCCCACGATTCCAATGTCCCAGAAACGCGACGCGAAGCAATCTTGCTCCCACAGTGAAAAATCATCTCTTAGACTGTCTCCAACCAAGTACCCAAACTGTGACCCATACCCATTTTACGTCGTACACAGTGCTTTTACCGGAGAAAATCGCTCTCCAACAGAGTAGCCAAACGCAGCAGGCATTTTGCGTCCGGCGACAGACGGTACCCAAAATTGCGTCCTCTCCTTCCCTTTGCGTCTCCACGCAGGCGGGGCCCACCACCACGACCGGAGCCGGGGCCGAGGTCCGCCGCGCCCGTGCCGGGGCCGAGCGCGCCGTGGCCGAGCTCGCCGGGGCCGAGGTCTGCCCGCGCCCGCACCGGGGCCGAGGTCCGCCCGCGTCCGCGCCGGGGCCGAGGTCCGCCCGCGCCCGCGCCGGGGCCGAGCGCGCCGTGGCCGAGCTCGCCGGGGCCGAGGTCCGCCCGCGCCCGCGCCGGGGCCGAAGTCCGCCCGCGCCCGCGCCGGGGCCGAGCGCGCCGAGGTCCGCCCGCGCCCGCGCCGTGGCCGAGCTCGCCGGGGCCGAGCTCGCCGCGCGCCGCCAGGCCCGAGGCCGCCGGCTCCTCCTCCGTTGCCTTTGGGTTGGCTGTTGGAGAACGAAAGTTTTGGGTACGCTATCTTTGTACTGTGTGTAACCTAAACCACGGTATGGGTATTTGTTTTGGGGCTGCACCGTTGGAGATAGCCTTAAGACGTATCACGTTCC
Source organism: Saccharum hybrid cultivar R570 (assembly GCA_038087645.1). Classification (NCBI taxonomy): domain Eukaryota; kingdom Viridiplantae; phylum Streptophyta; class Magnoliopsida; order Poales; family Poaceae; genus Saccharum; species Saccharum hybrid cultivar. The sequence continues at coordinate 23,847,347 of JAQSUU010000402.1, read as the reverse complement.
TCGATCCTGTTCCATGACCCAATGGTCCCATAAACTTTGTGAACTGTGGCTTCTCCCCTCTTGAAGGATTCCACCCACGAAGAGTACGGAGAAAAGGTCGGCTACCATCCAAGTTCCAAACGGTAGGTTTGCATGCTGTCAACGGCCAATATTGGCCTCGCACTCGCACCCTGACGCTGGCATCCAAACGTGTATCTGACAAGCTAAGTGCTGGCTTGCTCTGTGCTTCTTACAAGAAACGCAAATATTTAGGGCCGGTTCAGTTCCAAAAAATTTGGCAAAATAATACTATAGCGATTTTCGTTGTTATTTGGCAATTAGTGTCCAATCATGGTCTAATTAGGCTTAAAAGATTAGTCTCGTCCATTTCGTCTAAACTGTGTAATTAGTTTTATTTTTTATCTATATTTAATGCTTCATGCATGTGTCCAAAGATTCGATGTGATGGGGAATCTTGAAAAATTCTGCAAAATTTTTTGGAACTGAACAGGGCCTTAGGTGTCTAGCACTGCTCCACAAACTTCGTTTGTACTTATCTATCAGAATCACCTAGTCATTCAGCAGTGTTTTTCTCTTATAATAAATTAGTATCAGTATCAGCCGCTTTTACAGCCAGCCGAACAAGGCCCTAGAGTCTGTGGACCACCTCTTTAGGTGCTCTCACAGCTCCACTATTTTTTCTTGAACGGAATGTGTAGAGCTGAAACCGTTTAGCTAAAAAATATAAAGCAAAGCAAAAAAAATAAATAAAGCGGAGCAGTCGCAAACACGCATGGAACCAATAAACCGTGAAGCCCATCCAAATCGAGCCGTGGGGTTTCAGTTTAGTACCGGCTACGCTACCTACCTGCGTTTAATAGCACGTCCAGAGAGACACGCTCACATTGAATCCGGCAAAGGCTGTAGAAAATCCCGATGGTTGAACGGAACTAAATAAGCAGTACGAGATTTCAACAACCTAACGGGGATCCTCTGGACCTGCTGAACATAGCTGGGATCCTTTGGACCAGCTGATCCTGATAGAGGAGGGAAAATGCGAGCGCTCATATATCTCTCAAGAAGACGTACCTCAACAGCCGTGCTGTGCTAGACAATGTCCAATGGGGAGAAGGGCGAAGCGAAGGGGAGCGCTCCCTCTCCCTTGCCAGCGCTCCCACTCTTCTGATCGGAATTGCGCTGCCCGGACCACGAGTCCACGAAACTGTGATCGAGATATAGAGCTGGTAGCGGCCGCGGCGGTGGGCCAATACGCGATTGCCTGCGGCGAGCTCGCTGGTTCCGTGTCCGCCTTTGGCCCTTTGGCTCGGCGTCGCTCGTCACTTACCTGCGTCACGGCGTGCAACGAACTCTGAATTTTCTTGCTCCTCTCCTATTGCGGCCTGGCGGGTTTGTTTGCGGTGGGTCAATTTGACTGCCCGCAGAATGTGGGGCGTGCACCATCGAACATCGTGCCTGTATTCACATATGTTGCCGGTTAGAGATCTGTTTATTTATTTTTTTAACAAACCAACCTCTCATAAATAAAACAATCAAGCAAAAGGAGACAAACCCTCGTCTCAAACAACAAACTAAGGGCAAAAGGCTGAAGGCTGTTACCTATGTCTATGTGCATGACGAAGAGTCGATCGTCTTCATATTAAAGGTGCTCTGCAGCATATGACATACCCGCCTCAATATCTTGGTCTAATACCATTCTCGTTTGAAAATGATGAACCAGATGACAGTCTAATATATATAGCCCTGAAAATGATGATCAAATAGGAATATAGTATCCTTTTTTAACCACCCTATTTTGGTTCAACCAGATAGACAGGATGAATTAGAACATGTGTGTGTCCCATGTGAAACAAATACAACTTCAACCACTCTCTAAATGAAGTGTACCACATGATTGTTAAAGAACATGTGTCGAGTGGCCTATTTGCTACTCACTAGGTTCCAAATTTAGTTCACTTCTTTATCCTAAGTCTAACTTCCCTAGTTTTGAACAAATTTATATAAAAATACATTAATATATATACTTCCTCCGTCCGTAAAAACATGCAACTATAGGTTGCGTGCCAGAAAAAGTAGTTCATATTTGACCAAGTTTATAGTGAATAGTATTTATATTTATGGTGCCAAATCAATTTATTATGAAAATATATTTTATAATTAATCTAATGATATTTATTTGATATCATAAATATTGATACTTTTTTATCTATAATTGGTCAAAGTGAAGATACTAAAACGTGACACTGTGCTAGAATTGCATGTTTTTCTGGACGGAGGGAGTATAATGTAAAATTAGTTCCATTAAATTTATATTGTCATCTACCCGGTGATACTTTAATCTCATGGGATGTTTATAGAATACAGAAACTTAAGATCCCTAATATGTATATGGCAGTATTGAATTATATTATAATCTTAAACATCTCTTCCTATTATCGGTTTCCGATAGTAGTAAAGGACGGAGGGCCAAAACAATTGATTTTTTTTGACTAGATATATGTCCGTGTGTTGTAGTGGGGTTACGTTTTTTTACTGAATATCAATAATTGGACCTAGACACGTGAGATTTGAGGACTATGTATCAGAAGCGGACATGTGGATCCGATCTTCGTAAACCGGATAGGACGTGTGAGCTCGGAGTGGAAGATGGTTCGTATCGGACACAGACGCATGAGTATGGAGTGAAATTTGGTATCACCGGAAAGATGATGACTTTAGAGTCTTTTTAGGTGTAGTAGATATAATATATAGAGATTGAGGAAGGATCAATGTTTTTGTGTTCTCTCCTCATTCTTGTACACTTGCCAACTCTCCTTGTCCTTGTACCCTCGCCAATAGAGCCCCTGGGCCCTGGCTGTCTCACTCCAACTTTCATTTTGTTAGAGGAGAATGTCGTGGGCTGGAATTACTAAAATGCAAAGTCCAGTCCATTTCATGCTGGGCCAATATGGGCTTCACGAGCCACGCTCTGGAATGTTCTAGTAACCACCAGTGTCACCAATCCGGACCGTCCGATTGGAATCTAGCAGCCGGATGAAGCTTCATTCACAGCCCTTAATATGCGCTTCTAGACGCTATTCGAAGCATCCACCAAATCCAGCGGTTCCGTACTCATCTTCTTCCCCTCCGGGCTCCGGCTACGGCGGCGCTGCTCTCTGGTATGTTAACTGTAAACCTCCTCTCCCTTATCTGTGGCGTTTCTGGATGTACGTGCGTATGGTGTTTAGGATCGAACTGCGCCTGCTGCGACGATATATACCGTGTCCGTTTGTTTCCACATGGATTGATACTCTATCGCTTCTTATCAGGTCGGAAGATGTTGGATCTTCCGCTACAAATCGACGCATAAAGGATACAGATTAGTTTTATTTACGTCAAATTTCTTTTACTCGGTGTAGTTTTGTGCATTCATTAAATCAATTTCGCCTGGATCTAAGCTGCTGCTATTTTGAAGGTTTCTTCTCCGGGGAAAATTTCAGATCCCGGAAACGACTGGAATTAAAGTAGCCACTGATGCTGTTATCTAGCTAGTTCTTGCTCATAAGTTGCTTGTTGTTATTTGTTTGTTTGTTAATCCTAGCTGTTGCATATTGTGTGCCTGACCACAGAAATCTCTAGGCGACGAATCGAATCGAGTCGAGCAGGTAGAGGAGGAATCAGGCATCCATGGCTGAGCATCTTGCGTCCATCTTTGGCACGGAGAAGGACCGAGTGAACTGCCCCTTCTACTTCAAGATCGGCGCGTGCCGCCACGGGGACCGGTGCTCCCGCCTGCACAACAAGCCGTCCATCTCCCCGACGCTGCTGCTGTGCAACATGTACCAGCGGCCGGACATGATCACCCCGGGCGTGGACGCGCAGGGGAACCCCATCGACCCGGAGCGGATCCAGGAGGACTTCGAGGACTTCTACGAGGACATCTTCGAGGAGCTGAGCAAGCACGGCGAGATCGAGAGCCTCCACGTGTGCGACAACCTCGCGGACCACATGATCGGGAACGTGTACGTGCAGTTCCGCGAGGAGGAGCAGGCGGCCCGCGCCCTGCAGGCGCTGCAGGGCCGCTACTACTCGTGCCGCCCCATCATCGCCGAGTTCTCGCCGGTGACGGACTTCCGGGAGGCCACCTGCCGCCAGTTCGAGGAGCACAACTGCAACCGCGGCGGATACTGCAACTTCATGCACGTTAAGCAGGTCGGCCGGGACCTGCGGCGGAAGCTGTTCGGCCACCTGCATCGCTCCCACCGGAGTCACAGCCGGGGCAGCCGCAGCCCCAGCCCGTACCGCCGCCGCGGTAGCTCGTCCAGGTCCAGGGACCGCGACGATGACCACGACTACTACTACTACAATTACCGTAGCGGCAGTGGCAGCCGCAGGAGCAGCGAGAGACACCGCAGCCACGACAGCGACGGGAGCCGTCGTCGTCGTCGCGGGCGGTCGAGGAGCCGGAGCAGGAGCCCGGTGAGGGAAGGCAGCGAGGAGAGGAGGGCAAAGATTGAGCAGTGGAACCGCGAGCGGGAGGCAGCGCAGGTGTAATTGGTTCTCCTGTGACTCTGCCGGCTGCAGCCTGCTGGTTGCCGCAATGTTGTTGCCTTGGTGGTATTGCTAGTTTGCCAACAAGTTGCTGAATCTGTCGTCAGGTCGTAAATTGAATCTAAAAATTGAATTATGACCTCTTCTGCTGTGGACTAGCTGGTTGTGATTCAACTTTTGATTTAGATGTGCTGACGAAATCTAGTTGTTGTGAGGAACTTGCTCTGATGGTCAAGTGGCGCCTAATGGTTGCATTGAGCTTGTGTCCAAACCAAGAAAGAAAAAGAATCGAAGCATCTTTGATGATCTTCAAAGATCGCATGGAGAAGGATTTTCAGACAAATGTCTTCTCACAGCACAGTGAGAATCGTACTTGTCCTCGTTCTGAAAATAATCTCCTTAATGTTTGTCTATGATTTTGGGAGTATGGTGGTTTGCAGATAATCGTCGTTGTGTTGGCGTACATGAGCCATGATTATTTTTACTTTTGAGATATCGAGTCAACGTTTATGACATTTTAAAGTAGAAGTAATCTCTAAAAGGCAACATATTTGACAAAACTTGTTACTAGTAAATGGAGACTCTTTTTGGGTTGGGAAACAGCAAATCTGTCAGCCACAAGATCGCAATACCCTTTAACACGGTAATTCTGTACAGCACTCTGTGTTTTGGAGCAATCCAATACATGATTTGATCTGTTCTTTTGTTCTTCCCCTCCAAATCCAGCGACTCTCCCTTTTCTTCCTCAACTCTGGCAGACTTAGAAGGGGCTCAGGGGAGGCAGACCAGCCAGGCGTTGGGGATGGTGGGAAGGCGGCGTTAATGTTCCAGCAGCGGACGAGGCAGCCGAGGCAAGTCAGGCGAGGACGCCCATGGCCATGGCAGCGGCGGGAGGGCTGGGAAGAAGGAGACCGCCGCAAGTGCGGTGGGATCTCGTCGGAGCTCCATGGCTACGCCCACGGTCCGTGGGCGATGAGTGGCAGCGGTGCGTCGGGAGGAGGAAGAAGACGGGGAAGACAAAAAAAACATCGAGTGTTCGGACTCTCGAGCGAGGCATAGATAGACTTCTTTAATCATCCGAAATATTTGGATTTGGACCAGCGTTAATGAACACATTTTTTTCTTCTTCGTGAACGTAAAGCTTGGTAGTGTCATTGAATCTGACTTTGGATGTGCTGACGGAACATAAAAGCTGGTTATCTTCCTTGATACAACCTGCCAGTGCCAGTGGGCATTTTAAGGCGTCTACCATTTTGATATATATTTCTTTATTACGAGAAGCTGGCCCATTGTTCTTGTGTAACAAAGATACCTCATTGTGCCGTGCAGAGATCCTCTGTTACTGTTATTCAATTAGAGACGACTTGGTCATTATTATGAGATAAAGATACCTCGTTGTGCCTTTCTTGCCTTCACACTTGACCACATTGTGTTCAAGGTACTAAATAGCTTATAGCGGGTTGGTAGCGGATTGGCGTCGAGGTAGCGGATTGCTGATAGCGGGTGATATTGCGGACGATAAGTTCCAATAACGGTACCCCGATAGTCCCATATAATTTTAAGTACATATATCATGAATAATGAGTATAAATAATTTTAAGTGCATATATCATGAATAATTTTAAGTTTCACAACCGATGTGTGAGTATTTGAATTTGAGGTGTGAGTCATAGTGGGGTGGACTAATTAGGGATATTTGCTTCCATGCTATTGCGGCCTGCTACGTGCAATTGCGGCCGCAATATCAGCCCGCTATTCAAAATTGCGGCCGCAAAGTTCTAAGATGCAAAGTTCAGAGCGCTATTCCATAGCGGTAGCGGCAATGGACTGCTACCGCTATTGCGGGTGCAATTGCGGTCGCTACCACCGCTATTTATTATCTTGATTCTGTTAGCCGAGGTCACTTGTGCTTTTAGCCTGCTGCCAACAACAACCAGGTCCGATTGTCCGAAGGACATACGAGCCGCAGGCCGAAGCAGGCAGACATCGTCTGCTGCGTCTGCCATGGACTGCTTGCCACGGCTCCTCCTCATCTCATTCCTTCCGTCCGTGTGGGCGCTCGCCGTCGCCACCGCGGCACGGCGGAGTCCCGGCTGCGCAACGAGGTGCGGCGACATGGACGTCCCGTACCCGTTCGGCCTGGAGCCGCAGTGCGCCATCCACGACGGCTTCCAGCTCAACTGCACCACCGTCGGCCGCACCACCAAGCTGTTTTACTTCAACGTGGAGGTGGCCAAGATCTCCGTGCAGGATGGCAAGGCCTGGCTCAAGACTTGGATTTCTCGGCAGTGCTACAACCAGACCACGAACGACATGTTCGAAGAAAACGCGTGGATCAACGCTACCGACACGCCCTACGTGCTGTCGGCAGACGACAACAAGATCATCGTCCTCGGGTGCAATAGCATGGCCTACATGCAGAGCGACTCTGTAAGTATACTCAATTGACATACATTACCTGCAGGTGTTCTTCATTCGGTGTTCTCTGTCTGAGGATATATACATGTATATGTGTATGCAGTACGTAATCGGCTGCATGTCCACATGCGACGACCCACCCAAGAACGGCTCGTGCTCCGGCACCGCAGGCTGCTGTGAGGCGGAGCTCCCGAGAGGGGTCCGGTATTACCAAGGCTTCTTCAACGAGCTATACAACACCACCAAGATATGGAGGAAGGCCCCCTGCAACTATATCACCGTGATGGAGAGCGCGGCCTTCAACTTCAGCACCACCTACCTCACCTCGACGGCGTTCTACGACGCCGACGACTCGAGGACCCCGGTGGTGATGGAGTGGGGGATCACGCGTCAGACATGCGAAGAAGCCAAAGCCAACGAGACTGCATATGCATGTGTTAGCGACCATAGCGACTGTGTCAGTAGTGATGCCGGCTACCGCTGTAGCTGTTCTAAAGGATTTGAAGGCAACCCTTACATCGTAGATGGATGCACAGGTTCGTTCCTCTTGCGCAGGGGCCATTGTTTTTCAGCCATGATTTTTAATGATGCAAATTTTTGTGTGCGATTTCAGATATTAACGAGTGCTTGGACAGTTTTACTTACCCCTGCGCTGGAATATGCGAAAATACACTCGGGAATTTCACATGTTCATGCCCACGAGGAAGAAACATGATCAATGGCGTTTGCGTGAAAAGTCAGAGGTCAGCTTGGATGGTGCCGGTTGTTGGTAGGTCGCTGGAGAAGTTGCATTAGGAAATTCCCTGCTGGGAGATGTTTTTCTACTAAATAAATATTTTAATGCTTTTTCCGGGAGTTAACAAAACGCGTCAGTCTGAACCTTCATTTCGAATCCTGATGCTGCAGGTGCAAGTGTTGGACTCGTGACTCTCGTGATCGGAATCACTTGCGTGTACCTAGTCCAAGAACGGCGAAAGCTGCATCGCATCAAGCAGAGGTATTTCCGACGGCACGGCGGTCTGCTTCTATTCGAGGAGATGAAATCACAGCACCACCAGGGCGTCGCCGCGTTCACAATCTTCTCCGAAGAAGAACTGCAGCAAGCCACGGCCAACTTCGACGGGCAGCGAGTCCTCGGCCACGGGGGCCACGGAACCGTGTACAAGGGAGTCCTGAAGAGCGGCACCGAGATCGCCGTGAAGCGGTGCATGACGATCGACGAGCAGCAGAAGAAAGAGTTCGGCAAGGAGATGCTCATCCTGTCCCAGATCAACCACAGGAACATCGTCAAGCTCCTCGGCTGCTGCCTCGAGGTCGAGGTCCCCATGCTCGTCTACGAGTTCATCCCGAACGGCACGCTGTTCGATCTCATCCACGGCGACCACCGCCGGCAGCAACACGTCTCGCTGGACTCTCGCCTGAGGATCGCCTACGAGTCCGCCGAGGCGTTGGCCTACCTCCATTCCTGCGCGTCGCCGCCGATCCTCCACGGCGACGTCAAGTCGACCAACATCCTCCTAGACGGTGACTACACGGCCAAAGTCTCCGATTTTGGCGCGTCCATCCTGGCGCCGAATGACAAGTCACAGTTTGTCACGGTTGTCCAAGGGACGTGCGGGTACCTTGATCCAGAGTACATGCAGACATACGAGTTGACAGACAAGAGCGACGTGTATAGCTTTGGAGTTGTTCTCCTAGAGCTGCTCACGGGCAAGAAGGCGTTCAACCTCGAAGGGCCTGAGAAGGACAGGAGTCTGTCGATGAGGTTTCTGTATGCGATGAAGGAAAATAAGCTTGAGCATATCCTAGATGATCAGATCAAGAACAGTGAGAATATTGAGTATCTTGAGGAGATTGCAGAGTTAGCGAGGCGGTGCTTAGAGATGAGTGGTGTGAATAGGCCAACGATGAAGGAAGTTGCGGATAGGCTTGATAGGCTGAGGAAGATCATGCACCATCCATGGGCACATGAGAATCCTGAAGAATTGGACAAGTTGCTTGGAGAGCCGTCTACAGCAAACTCGACCGCTACTACTGGAAATTTCAGCATCACAAAGAGAGCTGCCATGGGCTTGGAATCAGGGCGTTAGCTAGCCACTGTAATTAATATTACATTTCATTACCACATTCCATATAACAGACAGATACAGCACATTATTCTTGGCTGTACAATGAACTCGTAGGATTTATATGTTATTCTACTTTTATTTTACATTACCAACATGAATAAAACGCAAAGACGCGACACAATCTTTCTCTGGTACTTTGTTGCTCATATGTAGCCATGGAAACTGCGGTATCCAGTGCATAAGCATTGGTGCAGTTTGCAAGTCGAAATAACTGGGACTAGCACAAGTATAATAAGCAGACAAAAATAGTCCCATGTTTTTCTCTTTGTCTTCAAAATAGGCCGCACCACCATCCTCGGCCGCTGGTGGCTGGAACCTGCCGCTCCTCGCTCTGCTCTGCGTCATACGGAAGGATGGTGAAAAACACCCGTTCCAAGCGTACATTTCAAGTGTTTTAGATGTGTCATAGGTATGTTCCATGTGTTTTAGTTGGATATTGCAAAAGTAGATCGAGATGTTGCATATGTTTATATGTATGTTGCAAGTTTCTGTTCTTAATGTTTCATCTTTTTTTCCGACTGTATGTTGCAAGTGTGTTTATCTAGATGTTGCATATGTTTTCACACATATTTTGCAAGTGTTTTATCTAGCTGTTGCATATGTTTTGCAATGGTTTTAAGTGTTTTTCAGGTGTTTTTACAAGTGTTTTAGACGCATGTTTCAAATGTTTCATGTCTTTAGAAGTATGTTGTAATTGTTGCATCGGGATGTTTTAAAAATAGATCGGGTGTTGCATCTCTCTCCTCGCCTATTACTGTCTCGCCTCGGTGTTAGGCGTGGGAAGCGAGGGCAGGCTTAGGTGGTCCCCACGTGCATGCGTGGGCGTGCGGCAGCATGCAACATGTGCAGCAGTAGCAAGTGGGCACGTAGCAGTAGCAGGCGTGGGCGGGCAGGTGCAGCAGGCTGAGGCAGGTGCAACGGCGCGAGCGTCCGGACGGAGAGCTAGCGTCTGGACATCCGGGCACTAGCCACGCCCTTTGAGGTATTGGCTCAACGTTTATATGACTCGCTTTCATAAAGTAGTTCATAAAGTAATCTCTAAAATGTGTACAATATATTTCACAAAATTTGTCACCAGTACACGGAGACTATTTTTTGGGTTGGGAAACAGAAAACCTATGTAAGATTACAGTCGGCCACAAGGTCGCAGTAACCTTCAATATGCCTATCATCAGAAATATTTGGATTTGGATCAGCGTCAAATGAAACACAATCTTTTTTCCTCCGTGAACGCAAAGTTTGGATATCTGAGATTGTGGACATTTTTCTGTAGTGTCCTTGATACTTTGAATGTGCTGATGGAACATAGGAACTAGTTAGTTATCTTCAGGGACGAGCTTGTGCTAACGATTTGAGCGCTACTAATTCAGTATACTATAAATAGGACCACTTTGCTCCGTTCTGCCGTTGCAAACAAATTGGAATTGTAGTGGAACTTGAGGGGAAACAATTTTGTCCAAGAGCATTTCAAGGTCACTATTTCTTGTCCTTTGGACTTGTCATGTTGCTGGGATGTCTCATAAGATCGCATACTGCTATAATTTAGCAGCTATTGGGGACCTTGTACCAGAGTTCTGCATTTGATGATGCTTGGCTGGGTAGCTGTCCTGTCCACCGTACTGGGAACAGGCTGATTCAACATGGTTCCACAACAACATCATTTCACAATCGATAAGTGGAATTCTCATGGGTGTAGGGTTGGGGAGCAGAGATAACTAACCAAAACAACATTGTTTGAGGATCACATTACCATCTTGAAACCCAGGGCCTTTGGGCTAGTTTGGATCAATCATTCTCATGAGAAATTGGTGTATCCAAACTAGCCCTCCGTATTCTCAGTTGAGAATAAGAAGAAAAAATCATCATCAAGAAAACAATGAAGCTTACATGATGCATTGATGCAGCAATTGATGACGGCAATCACGAGATTAGTCTATTATCGAAGTATAATACTGCTACTGCCTTGCCACATTTTCTTATACAACCTGACATTGGGCATTTTGAGGCGTCTACCATTTTGATATGCTTTTCTGATGAGAGCTGGCCCATTGTTCTTGTGACGAAAATACCTTATTGTTTTTTTTTGAAAGTAAAGGCAGGAGCTCTGCCGCTCAATTAAGAAAGAAAATACCTTATTGTGCCGTACAGAGACGAGTTACTGTTATTCAATTAGAGAGGACTTGGTCATTATTATTGTGCCCGTTGATTGTGCCCGTTGTTTCCCGATGGTCCAGATTACCATCAACGCAAGAGAGTGGTTAGATGCATTTCCGGCGATTGTCAGTTCTAGGAACCAGCTTTGAGTGTCGAGCTCTGGTTTCTAGTTTGCAGGATTCAGACTATGGCATTTGCTCCAGCAACTCATTTTCTTCCAAACTTCTTTACTGAAAGGGCATTCAACAAAAAGTGTAGCACTATCTCCAGGTTCCTTCTGCATAGTCATACCTCCATCCCCTTAGCACCAATCTGCCATTCGTCCATAGCCGGTTTTGCAAGAGGAGCTAGGCAAAGAATTTGACCAGCGGTGGCTCTTTTTCTTTCCGGATCAGTTTGGGAAGGATAACTTGTGTTGTCTGCTGAATTGGATTTTGTAGGCAAATAATCTTGTTTTTTTTCTTTTCTTCGTCTAATAAAAATTGCGGTAAAGATTTTGCCGTCCTTTCTAAAAAAAATTGGATTTTGTAGGCTGAGCGTGTGGAGTATTCGCCTGTGGTTTCTAGAGCCCAGGTAATCTCATCACATGTGTATCTTCTGCGTTGAACATGATGCTGCAACAGATGACGGCAATCACAAGATTAATCTATTATTGAAGTATAATGTTGCTACTGCCTTGCCATATATTTTTTATACAACCTGACAGTGGGCATTTTGAGGCGTCTACCATTCTGATATACTTTTCTTACGAGAGCTGGCCCATTGTTCTTGTGACAAAAATACCTGATTGTGCCGTACAAACGCGTTACTGTTATTCAATTAGAGAAGACTTGGTCACTACAAGGGCACCCGCAATGGTTAGAGCTAGTTGCTAGCTCTAAGCCAACACCTCCAATAGTGCTAATCTTTAGCACATGGTTTTTAACATGGATAGCCTCATACGAAACTCTCACATAACTTTGAATTACATGCAAGAGCTTAGCTCTTGATCAAGAGCAGTTTCTCTCTTTGGGGCCGTTCGGCTGGAATTATAAACCGGCTGAAAAACACTGTTGGCTGATTTTTTGTGAGAGAAAAATACTGTTCCGGCTGAAAAAACAAGCCGAATAAAACAGATTATAAGCCAGATGAACAGGGCCAAAGGCATTTGTCAACGGAAGGATGCCTCGTAGTAACCAACCCTAGGACGCCTTGGCATTTCCTGCCTTGTGCTTTCACACTTGACAACATTGTGTTAGCCGAGGTCACTCTGCTTTTAGCCTGCAGCCAAGTGCCAACAAGTCTATACCTAATATTTAAAAGAGGAAATTTCTGTGATTTTTTTTGTTTCCGCTTCTGTTTGCCAACCACAAGAGCGTGCGGTTGGTTGACGCCTCTCCAAAAGTCAAACCAGCGTGTTTTCTATGGACTTTGGAGCTTGGACTCCCGCGCCACATGATTGCTTCGCGCGCTTGTGCTCGACGTCCAGAGTCCAGACCAGGTCACGCCCGTGGCACGAGCGCCGGCGCGGACGCGGACTCGGACGCCGCAAGCTGACCGGGGCCAGGGGAACCGGTTCGCGCAAAATTTCAGGCTCTTTTTTTCATCCATCTATTTTTTTCGTCCACCTCCTCCTAACTACCGGTAGTTAAGAGTTTCTTCCGTCTATACTTATATGACCCGTGCCCATACGAGTTATAATAGCTCATTTCTAGCGCAATACGTAGTCTGATTCCAAAGCGTATTCTTAAGGTAGCCTAGATAACTACGAATCCTAATAATCCAAATATATCTTAATATGAATAAGAATTTTAAACCAAATAAAAAATGACAAGAGTAGAAATATATTTCTATATATACCTATGCCTAATACTATTACCTATGCCTAATACTAAAGAGGCAAAATTCCGCCATTTTTTGGTGCCATATTTTTGGTCTGATCTATTCAACGGCAACTCCACTCGCTCCCTCCGCGTGACAGCCTCACAGCTCGTTCATGAGTCCGTAGCGTTCCCGAAACGGTGGTGTATTCAATTTCAATTTGCATCCTAGCTACTTAAACAACTCTACTGCCAAAATAATCTTATATTAAATACACGTTCGACAATCCTACTTGAGTACGGCTGAGCCAAATACACGTAAGACAAATATATTACCATATATATCGGGTACCAACAGGCGTGGTGAATCCTCAACGAAATTAACTATCATACCCGTCGTGGTATCGTACGTGCATGCATGCACGAACCAACCAGCCGTATGTGTGCACAAGTATCGGCGTACCGTGACAAGAAGCAAAGGGTGGCCGAGCATGCTGGACTAGACGGCGGTGCAGACGCGACGTACCCAACTACAGTGATTGGCGACGACGCCTCGGATGCCGGCTGGTGGCTGCTCCGGCGCGCGGTAGAGGCATGGCCAGGCCGGCGTGCATGGATGCATGTTCACGGACGTGTCAATAACGATATGCTGTTGGCCTGCTCCAAATTGATAGCTAGCTTGATGATATCACAATGATGCCATCATCACGTCACATACACTTTATGACCATTTTCTTTAAAAAACAAATCCAAAAATACTATGAAAATACAATAGCCATCGATTCTCCACAGTTTCTTCGTTTTAATTCTGTTTTACTCATTCAAGTTGACTTAGATTTGTAACGACACGCTCTTCTGCAGTAGTGTTAATGCTTTGTATGTCACATATTTTATTCTTAGAACGTAGTCTCTTGTACATGAAATTCACTCGTTTATATGTGATTTATAAGAGAAACTATGATTACAAAAAAATTATATTCTTCTTTGTTATCATAATCAGAACAAACCAATTCCCAAATCCACCTATCATCGCCGGCATAACCATAAAAAACATCATTAAAAAAGTATGAGTTGTTATTAAAACATTATAAAGTTGATGATTCCCATCAAGAATCAGTACGGGCTAATTCCATGCGAATCAGCATGGAGAAGCATGTGCCCATCACTCCTGTAATGGCACCAAAGATGAAATAAGCATACTTCCCTTATAGCACAAGTATGCAGATATACTCATCTCTATAGAAAAAAAGTATCCACTCAAGTATCAACTCATACTTTCAAAAGCAATGTACGTACATTCACAGTACTACCAATAAACAAGCACATATATATATATAATCATATTCCTTTTAAAAAAGTATGCAGTACGCTCATATCTTTTTCTTAAAAAATAATATGTATTTTCCAAAATAATAAAATAGTATAACACTATATTTTTTCTCCCGTTGCAACGCACGGGCATGACATCCGAGCAGCCGCAGGCAGACATCCCGTCTGCCATGGACTGGTCCTCACGGCTCCTTCTGATCTCATGCCTTCGGGCCGTGTGGGTGCTCGCCGCCGCGGCGCCGAGTCCCGGCTGCCCAACGATGGCGAGGTGCGGCGACATCGACATCCCGTACCCGTTCAGCTTGGACCCGCGGTGCGCCATCCACGCCGGCTTCTGGCTCAACTGCACCACCGCCGAGGATGGCGCCACCAAGCTGCTCGACAAGAACTCGGAGGTGACCAGGATCTCCGTGGAGGATGGCAAGGCCTGGTTCAAGAATTTTATCTCTCGGCAGTGCTGCAACCGGACCTCCGGCGACATGTTCTACAACAACGCGTGGGTCAACTATACCACCGAGCCCTATGTTCTGTCGGCGGACGACAACAAGATCGTCGTCCTCGGGTGCAATAGCATGGCCTACATGCGGAGCGACTCTGTAAGTGTACTCAGTTAACAATACCTGGTGTTCTTGGACTCTCTGTGTTGTGTTTATGTACATGTCCAAACTCTGCGCCTAGCTGATATATGTAGTGTACATGTGCAGTACATAATCGGCTGCATGTCGACATGCGACGACACACCCAAGAACGGCTCATGCTCTGGCACCGCTGGCTGCTGCCAGGCGGAGCTCCCGAGAGGCGTCCAGTATTTTTTTCGAGATCGGGGATATAGCCCGTTTTTCATTAAGCAGAGTGAATTACAAGTTAGCTATGAGAGAACCCTCGTAGCACAGATTACAGACCACTGAGACAGTAGTAAGTAACCTGGGATAAACACCGAAACATAAAAGATACAAAGGGAGAGCGACTACCCTCAACACCAGACCGCACTTGCGAAAAAAAGAACACAATGGTTTCCTACGCAAAAGACCAAGCCGCGGTGGCAAAGCATCCACCGAGATAAATGAGCACGGCAGCAAAGCGTCCGCCAACGAACCGAGCGACGGACCAACACACTCTCGACAGTAAAGCATCTACCAGATAGGGGACCGAATAGTCAAGGGCGGCAAAGCATCCGCCAGTGGATCCACACGAGACACCCCCTACGGCAAAGCATCCGTAGCGGGGGGCGGCCAAGACACTCGAAGCAGCAAAGCATCTGCCAAGGAGGGGCCAGCAACAGTAGCAGCAACGACGGCCAAGCATCCGTCACGAAAGCGCTAGCGGCAAAGCATCTGCTAGCAACGACGCCGGCGAGGTCAGGTGCAGTAGGATGACCCATTGCGGTAGAACAAGGCACACACAGGCACAACGGGGACTTCTCCGGGAGCACAGTGGCCGCGACGACAAGCGGGGAAGGGGGCAAGCGATGGGCCAGAGGGATTCAATCAGCGACGCCTTCAAGAAGGAGGTGACGCCCAAGGGCGCGACCCTGGACGCCATCGTCGCTGGCCTTAGAAGCATCTAAGGCTCGGCTTTCGCCCAGAATCCAGCAAGTGGGCGCAGGAGGAAGGTTCAGGAGCGACGCCTCCAAAGGAGGTCTGTGGCGCCCATGGCGTCACCGTCGTCTGCCCGGTAAGGCCGGACCGGGATTTCGCCCGGAACCCGCCCTAGGACTGCAGCCCCTTCACCAAGAGGCCCAAGTGCCCCGCCGAGGAGCCCCCAGCCATCCAGCCAGTCTCGCGGTAGCCACCAGAGGGAGGGGGGCGTGGCCGACCGTCCAGGCCACGGGCCGACCCAAGGCGGAGCAGGCACCGGAGGGGCCCCGGAGCCGGATCCGCCCCCCGCCGCCGGCGTTCGACGCTCGGACCTGGCCACATTCGCTGGAGGAGCGCGCCGCCCGGAGGAACCCACCGCCGGCCGCAGCGTCACGAGCTCGATAGAGGAGCACGCCGCCCGGGGCCGAGCCAGGCGAAGTCGCGCCGCCGGCCATGTTCGCCGGAGGAGTGTGCCGCTCGGGGCCGAGCCAGCAGCCCCAGGCCGCCGCAGATCCGGCACGTAGGGGGCCAGATCCGGCCCAGGCAAACTGGATCCTGCCGCCGGCCGCCGCCGTTCGCGATGCCGGCCCGCCGGAGAAGCCACTTGGTGGAGGAGCGGGGGAGAAGAGAGAAGGTGGCGGGGGAGGGGGGTGAAGGCCGCGGTGGGTGTCTTTTTTCGGGCCACCGCGGGCCGCCGCCGTCGCACGCCAGTGGGCGACGGCGGCGGCCGGAGGGGAGCGCCGGGGGAGGGCTTGGTGACGCCGCGGCGGTCGCCTCCCGAGTCGCCCCGCGGGAGCGCTCGGGAGGAGGAGAGAGGCGTCCAGTATTACCAAGGTTTCTTCAACGAGCGCTACAGCACCACCCAGATATGGAGGAAATTCCCCTGCAACTACATCACCGTGATGGAAAACGCGGCCTTCAACTTCAGCACCACCTACCTCACCTCGACGGCGTTCTACGACGCGGACGACTCGAGGTCCCCGGTGGTGATGGAGTGGGGGATTGCACGGGAGACGTGTGAGAAGCCAGAGCCAACGAGACTGCATATGCGTGCGTTAGCGACCATAGCAACTGTGTCTATAGTGATGCCGCCGGCTACCGCTGTAGGTGCTCCAAAGGATTCGTAGGCAACCCATACATCGTAGATGGATGCACAGGTTCGTGCCTCTTTTTTTTCGAAGCAATCCGTTCGTTCGTCCCTCTTGCCCAGGGTCCACTGTTTTTCATCCACGATTTCAAAAGATGCAATTTTTTATGCGATTTCAGATATTAACGAGTGCTTGGACAACGTTACTTACCCCTGCGCTGGAATATGCGAAAATACACTTGGAATTTCACATGTTCATGCCCACGAGGAAGAAACATGATCAATGGCGTTTGCGTCAAAAGTCAGAGGTCAACTTGGATAGTGCCGGTTGTTGGTACGTCACTGGAGAATAAAGTTGCATTATTAGGAAACTCCCTGCTGGGAGCCTAGTAGATGTTTTTCTGCCAATAAATATTTTAGTCCCTTTTCCAAGAGTTTACAAAAGGCGTCAGTCTGAACCTTCATTTCGAATCCTGATGCTGCAGGTGCAAGTGTTGGACTCGTGACTCTCGTGATCGGAATCACTTGCGTGTACCTAGTCCAAGAACGGCGAAAGCTGCACCGCATCAAGCAGAGGTATTTCCGACGGCACGGCGGTCTGCTTCTGTTCGAGGAGATGAAATCGCAGCACCACCAGGGCGCCGCGTTCACGATCTTCTCCGAAGAAGAACTGCAGCAAGCCACGAACAATTTCGACGCGCAGCGAGTGCTCGGCCACGGAGGCCACGGAACCGTCTACAAGGGCGTCCTGAAGAGCGGCACCGAGATCGCCGTGAAGCGGTGCATGACGATCGACGAGCAGCAGAAGAAAGAGTTCGGCAAGGAGATGCTCATCCTGTCCCAGATCAACCACAGGAACATCGTGAAGCTCCTCGGCTGCTGCCTCGAGGTCGAAGTCCCCATGCTCGTCTACGAGTTCATCACCAACGGCACGCTGTTCGATCTCATCCACGGCGACCACCGCCGGCAGCAGCACGTCTCGCTGGACACTCGCCTGAGGATCGCCTACGAGTCCGCCGAGGCGTTGGCCTACCTCCATTCCTGCGCGTCGCCGCCGATCCTCCACGGCGACGTCAAGTCGACCAACATCCTCCTTGACGGTGACTACATGGCCAAAGTCTCCGATTTTGGCGCGTCCATCCTGGCGCCGAATGACAAGTCACAGTTTGTCACGGTTGTCCAAGGGACGTGCGGGTACCTTGATCCAGAGTACATGCAAACATACGAGTTGACAGACAAGAGCGACGTGTATAGCTTTGGAGTTGTTCTCCTAGAGTTGCTCACAGGCAAGAAGGCGTTCAACCTCGAAGGACCTGAGCACGACAGGAGTCTGTCGATGAGGTTTCTGTACGCGATGAATGAAAACAAGCTTGAGGATATCGTGGATGATCAGATCAAGAACAGTGAGAACTGAGAACTTCGAGTATCTTGAGGAGATTGCAGAGTTAGCGAGGCAGTGCTTAGAGATGAGTGGTGTGAATAGGCCAACGATGAAGGAAGTCGCAGATAAGCTTGAAAGGCTGAGGAAGATCATGCAACATCCATGGGCACATGAGAATCCTGAAGAATTGGACAAGTTGCTTGGAGAGCCGTCTACAGTCAACTCGACTGCTACTACTGGAAATTTCAGCATCACAAATAGAGCTGCCATGGGCTTGGAATCTGGGCGTTAGCCACTGTATAACGTTACATTTCATTACATCATTCCATATTATAGATGGAGTACACCAAATTTTTCTTGGCTGTACACTGTACAATGATTTGTGTAGGATTTATGTCATTCTACTTTTACACTACCAACTTTGGATGTGCTGGTAGAACCTAGGACCTGGTTATGTCCGGTGACGAGCCAGTGCTAATGATTTTTAAGACGTGGCTGCAAAAAGCAAATTGAACTGCACTGTATATGCATATAATAGCAATCAGCTGCAGCACAGCCACGGCACTGCCAAGAAAAAAATCATAGCTGGTCAGGCTGTATGTGTTGCCGCTCATTGAGTACACTATAAATAGAACCACTTTGCTGGCTTCTACTGTTGCAAACAAATTGGAATTCAAGTTACTGGAACTTGAGGGGAAATAATTTTGTCCAACAGCAGTTCAAGGTCGGTCTTTGGATTTTTTGCTGGGATGTTTCGTAAGACTGCATAATTGGGACCTTGTACCAGGCTGCACTTGATGATGCTTGCCTGGTAGCTGCCCTTTCCACCGTGGAACAGGCTGATGCAACATCCTTTCACAAATCACAATCGATAACTAGGAAGTGGAATTCTCATGGGTGTAGGGTTGTGGAGCAGAGATTACTAACCTAAAGCACCCGGTTTCAGGATCATATATCCAACTTATGAAACCCAGGGGCTTCTCCCACCGTGTTATCAGTTGAAAACAAGGAAAAGAAATTTCATCAAGAAAACAGGGGAGCTGATGCAGAGTACACGATGGCATGATGCTGTAATAGATGATGGCATTCACAAGATAAATCTCTAATCAAAGAATAAATACTGGTACTGCATTGCCACAGTTTTTTATATAACCTGACGGTTGCCATTTGAGGCGGCTACCATTTTGATATACTTCTCTTACGTGATATATTTGATTGTGACGAAGATATATCTGAATGTACCGTTTGCAGTGGTGAAGATAGAACAAATTAGAGAGGGCGCTCTTGCCTCGTAGGTACATATATATACATGTGGCACAAAAGGTACGTATACGGTGAAATTTTGGATAGAATCATTGTTTTAGCATTTTCATGGTGTGCATTTGCACCCACTAATCTCAACGTAGCTTTGCCTCTGGCCGCTCATAGACGCTTCAATTAATTAGTTATACAGAGACTTGGTCATTATAGATAGACAGATAGATACGGCAAGGACGGTGCCGGGAACAAACCAATTCCACGAAGGCTCTCGAAAGCTACGAAGAACGGATCCGGTCAGTGCACCTTTGTTTCTTGCGTTGACAACATTGTGTTAATTGTTACAGTAACTGTTAACCGAGGTTGCTCTGCTTTTATCCGGCTGCCAAGTGCCAACAACCAGGTCCGAGGGACATCAGAGCGGCAGCAGGAAGACATCGTCTGCCATGTGCCATGGAGTCCTCGCGGCTCCTTCTCATCTCATTCCTTCCGTCCGTGTGGGTGGTCGCCGTCGCCGCCGCAGCACGGAGTCCCGGCTGCGCAACGAGGTGCGGCGACATCGACGTCCCGTACCCGTTCGGCCTGGACCCGCAGTGTGCCATCCACGACGGCTTCAAGCTCAACTGCACCACCGTCGGCCGCACCACCAAGCTGTTTTACTTCAACGTGGAGGTGACCAAGATCTCCTTGGAGGATGGCAAGGTCTGGGTCAAGAATTACATCTCTCGGCAGTGCTACAACCAGACCACGAATGCTATGTCCTCTCAAAACGCGTGGATCGACTATACCAACACGCCCTATGTGCTATCGGCAGACGATAATACAATCATCGTCCTTGGGTGCAATAGTATGGCCTACATGCAGAGCGACTCTGTAAGTATACTCTGTTAACCTCACCTAGTATGGTATTCTTCGGTTCTCTGTTTCATGTACATGTCCAAACTCTGCGGATACATGTATGATGTATGCAGTACATAGTCGGCTGCATGTCCACATGCGACGACGCGCTCAAGAACGGCTCTTGCTCCGGCACCGCTGGCTGCTGCCAGGCGGACCTCCCAAGAGGCGTCCAGTATTACAAAGGCTTCTTCAACGAGCTATACAACACCACTTGGATGTGGAGGAAAGCCCCCCTGCAACTACATCACCGTGATGGAGAGCGCGGCCTTCAACTTCAGCACCACCTGCCTCGCCTCGACGGTGTTCTACAACTCGGATGATTCCAGGACCCCGGCCGTGATGGAATGGGGGATTGCACGGCAGACATGTGAAGAAGCCAGAGCCAACGAGACTGCATATGCGTGTGTCAGCGACCATAGCGACTGCATCACAAGTGATGCCGGCTACCGCTGTAGGTGCTCCAACGGATTCAAAGGCAACCCATACATCGTAGATGGATGCACAGGTTTGTTCCTCTTGCCCAGGGCTTCCCATTGTTTTTTTTCTTCTGAGTGTCAACGTATTATCAACAGCCTCGTTTTCAGGCAGCGATACAAAACTCTTTTATTCGGTTAATTTTTGAAAACCGGACTAAAACCATACAATAGCCCCAGCGCCATGGCTGAGGTTGTAGCATATCAACTAATAATCGACTAATAAGAAAAAACAACAACAATAACAAACGCCCCAACCCCTGGGTGAAAGGTGGCACAACCACAAAAACACCAGTAGAGCATCTCCAAGAGTATCCAAAAGAGCCTTCCAATCCATGAATTTTGGCAAGACTGAAAAAAACTCATCTCCAACAACTCTCGAACCCCACCTAATCTTTTGTCACTTGGAAAAAACCACCCCCACGCGCGCGTATCGTCGCCCCGATCTAAGGTGGAAGGACGTGGGGAAGAAAAAAAAGGTAGGACAGAGTTCCTGATGCAAATGTACAAGAGAGAAATAAAGTATAAAAGTTGTTAGTGTGATTTAGGAATAGTTTAGGATTCCTGATGTAAAATTACCTTCTATCTTTAGACGCGAGATTTTGGAAACTGTTGGAGTTGTAGCTTTTTTTTATGTCTCCCAACATATTTTGCAAAGGGTGGAAAACCTGCTTTTGGGGAGTATGTTTTTAGATACTGTTGGAGATGAAGGGAAAAGCAACAACACTAAGGCACATGAGCTCTTCGACGATGCCTCTAGGGAGGTAAATGATGCAAAAAAAACGTAATTATCGTCGGCCAAGTAGAAGCTTACCAAGGCTTTCACTCATGCCTTGTGCCTAGGTAAATTGCATTGACCTGGTCAACTGAGGAGAGGAGATCGCAAGAGGTTCTTCAGCGGCGCCTTCAAGAAGGAAATGCGCCCTAAGGCAATCGTCATCGCTGATCCAACGTAGAGCTAGGCTGGGCTTTCGTCCGGAACCCCGCCATGCACGGTATGGCGGGTGCGGGTGTGCTGGGAGGAGGGGGAGTGGCGCCAGCCGCCACCACACGGGGACGGCGGATTCGGGGGCATCGGCACAGCCGAGGAAATGGCGCTGGCCACCGCCGCTTGAGGACGGTGGATCCATGCCCGAAAGTCCAAAAGGGGGCTCGGGGACGTGACCGCGTCGAATCGCGATGCACCACGAAGGGAGGGGCGCCGGCCGCCACAGGGGACGATAGATCCAGGACCGGGAACCCTAGAACTAGGGGGGCTCAGTGATGCGGCCGCGGCGGGTCACGGTGCGCCACGCTATGGTAGTGGCGTCGGCCGCTGCCGCACGAGGACGATAAAAGCTGGTTCCTTGGCGTCAGGTCTAGGTGCGCTGTGTTGGAGGGAGGGGTGTCGGACGCCGCCCAGGGCGTCGGGTCACGGTGCACCGCGCTGGAGGGAGGGGTGCCGGCCGCCACCTCACAGGCACAGCAGATCCTAGCTCGAGGAGCCCATGACAATGACAAAAGCACGCAACCGACCTGGGGACATTGGCGGAGCAGTGAGGAGGTTACGCCAGGCGGTGCCCGCACCATCTCCACTCACGCGGATCCCTGGGTGGAGATAGCAGATCCGGCCTCGGGTGCCACGGATCCACCCCACACGAAGTGTCCGCGCCAGGACAAGGGGGCGCCGGCCAACGCCACATCGCACAGATCCGATGGTGGAGATTGTAGATCTGGGCCCAGGGAGGCCGGATCTGCCCTACTAGCCGTCCGAACTTGCTGGAGACAAGGTAGAGGAAGGGAGATGGGGGAGGCACCGACCATCCCACATTGCGCGGATCCGGTGGTGGAGACGGCGGGGAGGCCAGATCCAGCCACCCCGCGCCACGCCGCCGGCCCTCTGACCATGGCCAACCTAGGAGAGCTCAGTGCCAGAGCACAGGTCGGAGAGAGGACAAGAAGGCATCGACAATGCCATCGCCACCACTATGCGCGTTTTCTAGCAATCGGCTCCAACAGCGGCAAGGCGTGGGGGAGACCCTGCGGTGGAGCGGTGGTGGCAGCGGAGGCTGGGTCCACTCGAGCCGCTCGTGGGGGGGGACGCAAGCGTCGGTCTTTCCTACACGCCCATTGTTTTTTTAAGGTCGCCGGAGGGAGTGGATCCCCACCTGAATTATATTAAATTGCTCAGAACTGTAAGGCTAGCAGTTTGCAGATTACATCATTTGAGTTTTTTTTCGCAAGACATCATTTGAACCTTCTCTGTTTGCTTATCTTATAATCCGTACTTTTCAGCTTATTTTTTCAGCTGGAATAGTGTTTTTCTTTCACAACAAATCAGTGAACAGTACTTTCAGCTATGACTTTTCAGCGAAGCGAACGGGCTTGTTTCTTCTGCTAGGTACTTACTACATAGCATTTCTGAAAACACCGACCCAAGTTTCCGCAATGATACTATCCTTCTCTGGAAGTCTTAACTTCTACAATTGCGCATCAGCCATACCTGTTGCCAGAACTTGCCGTAGAGTTGCAATCCGCCCATTGTTTTTCATACATGTTGTCTCGTTCTCATGTTATTATTTTCAAACGGTGCAATTTTTTCTTTGTGCGATTTCAGATATTAACGAGTGCTTGGACAATGTTACTTACCCCTGCGCTGGAATATGCGAAAATACACTTGGGAATTTCACATGTTCATGCCCACGAGGAAGAGACATGATCAATGGCGTTTGCGTCAAGAGTCAGAGGTCAACTTGGATGGTGCCGGTTGTTGGTACGTCACTGGAGAATAAAGTTGCATTATTGGATGGTGCCGGATGTTTTCTACTAATAAATATTTTAGTGCCTTTTCCTGGAGTTAAAAAAAGGCGTCACTTTGAACCATCAATTTTAGTTCTTGTTTTCCCGGGAGTTTACAAAAGGCGTCAGTTTGAACCTTCATTTCGAATCCTGATGCTGCAGGTGCGAGTGTTGGACTCGTGACTCTTGTGATTGTTGTTACTTGTTTATACCTGGTCCAAGAACGGCGAAAGCTGCACCGCATCAAGCAGAGGTATTTCCGACGGCACGGCGGTCTGCTTCTATTCGAGGAGATGAAATCACAGCACCACCAGAGCGCCGCCGCGTTCACGATCTTCTCCGAAGAAGAACTGCAGCAAGCCACGGCCAACTTCGACGGGCAGCGAGTCCTTGGCCACGGAGGCCACGGAACCGTGTACAAGGGAGTCCTGAAGAGCGGCACCGAGATCGCCGTGAAGCGGTGCATGACGATCGACGAGCAGCAGAAGAAAGAGTTCGGCAAGGAGATGCTCATCCTGTCCCAGATCAACCACAGGAACATCGTGAAGCTCCTCGGCTGCTGCCTCGAGGTCGAAGTCCCCATGCTCGTCTACGAGTTCATCCCCAACGGCACGCTGTTCAATCTCATCCACGGCGACCACCACCGGCAGCAGCACGTCTCGCTGGACACTCGCCTGAGGATCGCCCACGAGTCCGCCGAGGCGTTGGCCTACCTCCATTCCTGCGCGTCGCCGCCGATCCTCCACGGCGACGTCAAGTCGACCAACATCCTCCTAGACGGTGACTACACGGCCAAAGTCTCCGATTTTGGCGCGTCCATCTTGGCGCCGAATGACAAGTCACAGTTTGTCACGGTTGTCCAAGGGACGTGCGGGTACCTTGATCCGGAGTACATGCAGACATACGAGTTGACAGACAAGAGCGACGTGTATAGCTTTGGAGTTGTTCTCCTAGAGCTGCTCACGGGCAAGAAGGCGTTCAACCTCGAAGGGCCTGAGAAGGACAGGAGTCTGTCGATGAGGTTTCTGTACGCGATGAAGGAAAACAAGCTTGAGGATATTGTGGATGATCAGATCAAGAACAGTGAGAACTTCGAGTATCTTGAGGAGATTGCAGAGTTAGCGAGGCAGTGCTTAGAGATGAGTGGTGTGAATAGGCCAACGATGAAGGAAGTCGCATATAAGCTTGATAGGCTGAGGAAGATCATGCACCATCCATGGGCACATGAGAATCCTGAAGAATTGGACAAGTTGCTTGGAGAGCCGTCTACAGCAAACTCGACCGCTACTACTGGAAATTTCAGCATCACAAAGAGAGCTTCCATGGGCTTGGAATCAGGGCGTTAGCTAGCCACTGTAATTAATATTACATTTCATTACCACATTCCATATAACAGACAGATACATCACATTTTTCTTGGCTGTACAATGAACTCGTAGGATTTATATGTTATTCTACTTTTATTTTACATTACCAACATGAATAAAACGCAAAGACGCGACACAATCTTTCTCTGGTACTTTGTTGCTCATATGTAGCCATGGAAACTGCGGTATCCAGTGCATAAGCATTGGTGCAGTTTGCAAGTCGAAATAACTGGACTAGCACAAGTATAATAAGCAGACAAAGAGTCCTACTCCTATTGATGACACAATCAAGATCAACAAACAAGAGCAGCAATGGACAAAAGTTGAAAGGACGTCAGGAGCATATGTAAATGGCTCAATCATCTTGTGTGTCTATGTTTTTGGGAGTATCTTGAAAAATAATCTCCTAATGATGTTATGTTTTGGGAGTACGGTGGTTTGTCTGTCTACAGATATAATGTCGTTGTGTTTGGCGGCCATGATTACTTTTGGTTTTGATTTAAGAAAACGCTTGGACAGGGCGACATCCCACTCCGCTTTGCCTGCTTCTCTCATAAAAAAACAAATTTTCCTACTCTGCTTCGCGCCGTCTCGGCTTCACTGCGTCGTGCGGTCATCCGCCTGCCACACTCTGCAGCGTCGCCGCTGCTATCCCCCGCGGAGCCTCTATCTTGTGCCGCAGCCCACTTCGACGCGCCGCCGCCGCATCCCCTACGACGCTGGCCCTGTACCCCTTGGAGCCTCCGTCCCCCACGAAGAGGAGGAATCCTCCGCCTAGGTACGTTGTCGGTTGCCCCACCGGCTACAGCTGCTGCTGGATCCGGTCGCCGGCGCCTTGTCCTCTGCCTCTAAGCTCCATGCACGTGCTCGATGACTGCAGCGACGCCTCCGTCCCTGCCGCGCCATGCCATGCTCCGTCCTCCGCACGCCCAGGCCAGGCGCTAGGAAGGGGGGGGGGGGTCATCGTTGATCAGGCCTAAGCTAGGCGCAGGCGCAGCTGGGTGCTGCCAGGCCGCACCACCATCCTCGGCCGCTGGTGGCCGGAACCTGCCGCTCCTCGCTCTGCTCTGCATCGCACGGAAGAAGAGTGAAAAACACATGTTGCAAGCGTACATTTCAAGTGTTTCAGATGTGTCATAGGTATGTTGCATGTGTTTTAGATGGATGCTGCAAAAGTAGATCAGGATGTTGCATATGTTTACACGTATGTTGTAAGTTTCTGTTCTCAATGCTTCATCTTTTTTTTCGGACCGTATGTTGCAAGTGTGTTTATTTGGATGCTGCATATGTTTTCACACATGTGTTGTAAGTGTTTTATCTAGATGTTGCGTATGTTTTGCAATGATTTTAAGTGTTTTTCAGGTGTTTTTGCAAGTGTTTCAGACATATGTTTCAAATGTTTCATGTCTTTAGAAGTATGTTGCAATTGTTGCATTGGGACGTTTTAAAACTAGATCGGGTGTTGCATCTCCCTCCTTGCCTATTACTGCCTCGCCTCAGTGTTAGGCGCGGGAAGCGAGGGCAGCTTAGGTGGTCCCCACGTGCATGTGTGGGCGTGCGGCAGCATGAAACATGTGCAGCAGTAGCAAGTGGGCACGTAGCAGTAGCAGGCGTGGGCGGGCAGGCGCAGCGGCGCGGACGCAGCAGGCTGAGGCAGGTGCAACGGCGCGAGCGTCCGGACGGAGGGCTGGCGTCTAGACATCCGGGCACTAGCCACGCCCTTTGAGGTATTGGCTCAATGTTTATATGACTTGTTTTCATAAAGTAGTTCATAAAGTAATCTCTAAAACGTGTACAATATATTTCACAAAATTTGTCACCAGTACAAGGAGACTATTTTTTGAGTTGGGAAACAGAAAACCTATGTAAGATTACAGTCGGCTCGCAATAACCTTCAATATGCCTATCATCAGAAATATCTGGATTTGAATCAGCGTCAAATGAAACACAATCTTTTTTCCTTCGTGAACGCAAAGTTTGGATATCTGAGATTGTGGACATTTTTCTGTAGTGTCCTTGATACTTTGAATGTACTGATGGAACATAGGAACTAGTTAGTTATCTTCAGGGACGAGCTTGTGCTAACGATTTGAGCGCTACTAATTTAGTATACTATAAATAGGACCACTTTGCTCCGTTCTGCCGTTGCAAACAAATTGGAATTGTAGTGGAACTTGAGGGAAAACAATTTTGTCCAAGAGCATTTCAAGGTCACTATTTCTTGTCCTTTGGACTTGTCATGTTGCTGGGATGTCTCATAAGATTGCATACTACTATAATTTAGCAGCTATTGGGGACCTTGTACCAGAGTTCTGCATTTGATGCTGCTTGGCTGGGTAGCTGTCCTGTCCACCGTACTGGGAACAGGCTGATTCAACATGGTTCCACAACAACATCATTTCACAATCGATAAGTGGAATTCTCATGGGTGTAGGGTTGGGGAGCAGAGATAACTAACCCTGCGCAAAACCAAATGTACCTTGATTTATCAGGCCCTGGGAGGCCAATGAATGAATGAAAATGGCCAGGTGGGGGATTCTCTCCCCTTCCGTCGACTTATAAAAAAAACTAACCCAAAACACCATTGTTTGAGGATCACATTACCATCTTGAAACCCAGGGCCTTTGGGCTAGTTTGGATCAATCATTCTCATGAGAAATTGGTGTATCCAAACTAGCCCTCCGTATTCTCAGTTGAGAATAAGAAGAAAAAATCATCATCAAGAAAACAATGAAGCTTACATGATGCATTGATGCAGCAATTGATGACGGCAATCACAAGATTAGTCTATTATCGAAGTATAATACTGCTACTACCTTGCCACATTTTCTTATACAACCTGACAGTGGGCATTTTGAGGCGTCTACCATTTTGATATGCTTTTCTGATGAGAGCTGGCCCATTGTTCTTGTGACGAAAATGCCTTATTGTGCCGTACAAAGACGAGTTACTGTTATTCAATTAGAGAGGACTTGGTCATTATTATTGTGCCCGTTGATTGTGCCCGTTGTTTCCCGATGGTCCAGATTACCATCAACGCAAGAGAGTAGTTAGATGCATTTCCGGCGATTGTCAGTTCTAGGAACCAGCTTTGAGTATCGAGCTCTGGTTTCTAGTTTGCAGGATTCAGACTATGGCATTTGCTCCAGCAGCTCATTTTCTTCCAAACTTCTTTACTGAAAGGGCATTCAACAAAAAGTGTAGCACTATCTCCAGGTTCCTTCTGCATAGTCATACCTCCATCCCCTTAGCACCAATCTGCCATTCGTCCATAGCTGGTTTTGCAAGAGGAGCTAGGCAAAGAATTTGACCAGCGGTGGCTCTTTTTCTTTCCGGATCAGTTTGGGAAGGATAACTTGTGTTGTCTGCTGAATTGGATTTTGTAGGCTGAGCGTGTGGAGTATTCGCCTGTGGTTTCTAGAGCCCAGGTAATCTCATCATCATGTGTATCTTCTGTGTTGAACATGATGCTGCAACAGATGACGGCAATCACAAGATTAATCTATTATCGAAGTATAATGTTGCTACTGCTTTGCCATATTTTTTATACAACCTGACAGTGGGCATTTTGAGGCGTCTACCATTCTGATGTACTTTTCTTACGAGAGCTGGCCCATTGTTCTTGTGACAAAAATACTTGATTGTGCCGTACAAACGCGTTACTGTTATTCAATTAGAGAAGACTTGGTCACTACGAGGACACCCGCAATGGTTAGGGCTACTTGCTAGCTCTAAGCCAACACCTTCAATAGTGCTAATCTTTAGCACATGATTTTTAACATGGATAGCCTCACACGAAACTCTCACATAACTTTGAATTACGTGCAAGAGCTTAGCTCTGATCAAGAGCAGTTTTTCTCTCTTCTATTAAAATATGATAAAATGTTTAGAGCTAACCTTAAAGGCATTTGTCAACGGAAGGATGCATCGTAGGAACCAACCCCAGGACGCCTTGGCATTTCCTGCCTTGTGCCTTAACACTTGACAACATCGTGTTAGCCGAGTTCACTCTTCTTTTAGCCTGCAGCCAAGTGCCAACAACTAGATTCAAAGGACATCCGAGCAGCCGCAGGCAGATCCCGTCTGCCATGGACTGGTCCTCACGGCTCCTTCTGATCTCATGCCTTCCGGCCGCGTGGGTGCTCGCCACCGCGGTGCCGAGTCCTGGCTGCCCAACAATGGTGAGGTGCGGCGACATCGACGTCCCGTACCCGTTCAACTTGGACCCGCGGTGCGCCATCCACGCCGGTTTCTGGCTCAACTGTTGGGGTTTAGTCCCACATCGTGTAGCGATGGTGGGGGAGCACAACATATAAGGCGGGAGAACATCCACCTATCAGGCTAGTCTTTTGGGTTGGGAAGGCCCAAAGGCCTTATATGTTGTCAGCTCCGGTGGACCTGAGACCAGGGTTTTTTATACCGGGCGGTAAGCCGCGGTTTACCGCGGTAACCGGGTTTACCGGGCCGGACCGGTTCCGATCCGGTCCGGTTAGGTATTCCCCAAATTTAAATTTAAAATTTGAAAAAAATGCTGAAAAAATTCCTAAAAATAGTTCATGATTTATAGAAGCCAATGGTGTAAAAAATTTTCAAATTCAAGTTCGTTTAGTATTTATTTATACGTATAGAAGTTTGAAAAAAAAAAGAAAATCCCGGTCCCGGCCCATTAAGGCCCATGAGGCCCATTAGGTCGCCACGGGCACAAAACGCGCCGGGAGCTGCGGGGGGGGGGGGGGGGGGGGGTTTCAACGCGCCCAGAAGCGGATAAGCTCCCGTCCGCCCCCCGCTCGCTCCCCAGAGGCTTTGTCCGCGCCGCCGCCGCCGCGCGACCGGCCCGGCTTGCCGGCTTACCGCGCGGTACGGGCGGTTTACCTCGCGCCCACCGCAGCGACGGTTAGCCGGCCAAAAGGCGCGGCTAACCGCCCGGGAGGAGCGGCTTACCGCTCGGTTCGCCGGGCGACCGCCAGGTAAGGTTTTTTTGTTTTTTTTCTTTAGAGTAGTATTAGCTTTAGGATTTAGGTATGGTTTATGTGTTAGGATTTATGAAAGATCTAGGATTTAGGTAGGATTTGTGTTAGGATTTAGGATAGGTTTTTGGTTAGGTTTTAGGTAGGATTTACTTTAGGATGTTTTTTTAGGATTTAGGATTAGAGGTAGGATTTGTGGTAGGATGTATATTTTAGGTATATATTGTGTAGATACATTTTATTTAGGTGTGACTTTCTGTTGTCCGTTTATGCAGGTAGACAATGTCAGGCAGAAACAGAGACGTTGTATGGGAGCATGGTGAAAATCTTGCTCCTAGATGGAGATGCAATTATTGTCATGTGACGAAAGCAGGCGGTGGTTGCACTAGATTTAAACAGCATTTGGCTGGGCACGGGTCAAACTTGGCAAGATTACAAGGCTGCCCTGCTTAGACAGCAAGGTATCTCTCTTATGTCCACCGCCGAATATGAAATGTCGTGCCAACAAGGGGTCTTCCCATACATCCTACGTAGTTGACCATACGACTATTTGTTTGTGTAAGCGAATATGTATTTGTATGCGACTATATATTGTTGCTTTAGTGACTTATGCTATTTATTACCGCATTGTGTGGTCTTTTTACATTAATATGTGCAAAGGAAGTACCAAAAATTCTTTTTATTCATGTAAAAAAAGAAAATTCTAAACGGTTTGTAGCGGTTACCGCTCAAACCGAGCGGTAACCGCTACAAACCGCTCGGTAAACTGACCGCCGACCGAACCGAAGGCGAGTTTGAATTCAAATTCAAACTCGCCCGGTTACCGTACGGTTATCGGCAAACCGGACCGGTAAACCGGAACCGGAGCCCGGCGGTTTGACCCTTTCGGTCGGTAAAAAAAACCCTGCCTGAGACCTGTGGGAGCGCAGGCTCGTATCGAGCCGAACCGGCTGCAAGCCAGCTCCAAGATCGACAAGCCAGCTCCAAGATCGAGAACTCGGTGGTCACCACCGGTTCCAACAATTGGTATCAAAGCCGGTACTCAAGGTCAGAAAAAGCTAAACCCGCTAAAAATCTCGAGCGTCACATATGACGGGGGCACCCCGATGTGTGACTAAGGGGGAGATTGTTGGGGTTTAGTCCCACATCGTGTAACGATGGTGGGGGAGCACGACATATAAGGCGGAATAGCACCCACCTATCAGGCTAGTTTTTTGGGTTGAGAAGGCCCAAAGGCTTTATATGTTGTCATGGTCACCACCCTGCATCACCGCCGAGGATGGCGCCACCAAGCTGCTCGACAAGAACTCGGAGGTGACCAGGATCTCCGTGGAGGATGGCAAGGCTTGGTTCAAGAATTTCATCTCTCGGCAGTGCTACAACCGGACCTCCGGCGAGATGTTCTACAACAACGCGTGGGTCAACTATACCACCGAGCCCTATGTTCTGTCGGCGGACGATCGTCGTCCTCGGGTGCAATAGCATGGCCTATATGCGGAGCGACTCTATAAGTGTACTCAGTCAACAATACCTGGTGTTCGTGGACTCTCTGTGTTGTGTTTATGTACATGTCCAAACTCTGCGCCTAGCTGATATATGTAGTGTACATGTGCAGTACATAATCGGCTGCATGTCGACATGCGACGACACACCCAAGAACGGCTCATGCTCCGGCACCGCTGGCTGCTGCCTAGCGGAGCTCCCGAGAGGCGTCCAGTATTACAAAGGCTTCTTCAACGAGCTCTACAACACCACCTAGATATGGAGGAAATTCCCCTGCAACTACATCACCGTGATGGAGAGCGCGGCCTTCAACTTCAGCACCACCTACCTCACCTCGACGGCGTTGTACGACGCGGACTACTCGAGGACCCCGGTGGTGATGGAGTGGGGGATTGCATGGCAGACGTGTG
Source organism: Saccharum hybrid cultivar R570 (assembly GCA_038087645.1). NCBI lineage: Eukaryota > Viridiplantae > Streptophyta > Magnoliopsida > Poales > Poaceae > Saccharum > Saccharum hybrid cultivar. Next base: position 23,815,291 of record JAQSUU010000402.1, on the reverse strand, counting down.
AAGAAGCCAGAGCCAACGAGACTGCATATGCGTGCGTTAGCGACCATAGCGACTGTGTCTATAGTGATGCCGCCGGCTATCTCTGTAGGTGCTCCAAAGGATTCGAAGGCAACCCATACATCGTAGATGGATGCACAGGTTCGTCCCTCTTTTTTTCGAAGCAATCCGTTCGTTCGTCCCTCTTGGCCAGGGTCCACTGTTTTTCATCCACGATTTCAAAAGATTCAATTTTTTATGCGATTTCAGATATTAACGAGTGCTTGGACAATGTTACTTACCCCTGCGCTGGAATATGCAAACATACACTCGGGAATTTCACATGTTCACACCCACGAGGAAGAAACATGATCAATGGCGTTTGCGTCAAAACTCAGAGGTCAACTTGGATGGTGCCGGTTGTTGGTACGTCGCGGGAGAATAAAGTTGCATTATTAGAAAACTCCCTGCTGGGAGCCTAGTAGATGTTTTTCTGCCAATAAATATTTTAGTCCCTTTTCCAAGAGTTTACAAAAGGTGTCAGTCTGAACCTATTCCGACGGCACGGCGGTCTGCTCCTATTCGAGGAGATGAAATCACAGCACCACCAGGGCGTCGCCGCGTTCACAATCTTCTCCGAAGAAGAACTGCAGCAAGCCACGGCCAATTTCGACGCGCAGCGAGTCCTCGGCCACGGGGGCCACGGGACCGTGTACAATGGAGTCCTGAAGAGCGGCACCGAGATCGCCGTGAAGCGGTGCATGACAATCGACGAGCAGCAGAAGAAAGAGTTCGGCAAGGAGATGCTCATCCTGTCCCACATCAACCACAGGAACATCGTCAAGCTCCTCGGCTGCTGCCTCGAGGTCGAGGTCCCCAACTCCCCATGCTCGTCTACGAGTTCATCCCGAACGGCACGCTGTTCGATCTCATCCACGGCGACCACCGCTGGCAGCAGCACGTCTCACTGGACTCTCGCCTGAGGATCGCCTACGAGTCTACCGAGGCGTTGGCCTACCTCCATTCCTGTGCATCGCCGCCGATCCTCCACGGCGACGTCAAGTCGACCAACATCCTCCTTAACGGTGACTACACGGCCAAAGTCTCTGATTTTGGCGCGTCCATCCTGGCGCCGAATGACAAGTCACAGTTTGTCACGGTTGTCCAGGGGACATGTGGGTACCTTGATCCGGAGTACATGCAGACATACGAGTTGACAGACAAGAGCGATGTGTACAGCTTCGGAGTAGTTCTCCTAGAGTTGCTCACGGGCAAGAAGGCATTCAACCTCGAAGGGCCTGAGAAGGACAGGAGTCTGTCGATGAGGTTTCTGTATGCGATGAAGGAAAATAAGCTTGAGGATATCATAGATGATCAAATCAAGAACAGTGAGAACATCGAGTATCTTGCGGAGATCGCAGAGTTAGCAAGGCAGTGCTTAGAGATGAGTGGTGTGAATAGGCCAACGCAGTGGCGAATCTGGGATAAATTGTCGCTGGGGTCGTACTTACTCATGACCTAAACTTATAGTAGTCTTTTCTCGAACGAAAACTTATAGTAGTCTAACCGCACGAATAACATAGACATAAATATTAATAACGATAATAAAATATCGCAGAAATTATCCTACCTAATATGAAATTTCCTCCTATCCGCTGAAGCATATGAAAGCTTGTCAAAATTTACCTCCCATCGTCAAACTCACCGAGTACAAATAGTAGTATGATTGGCTTTTGTTGTACTTCCATCTCTTCTTGAGGTGCCCGGTCGCCCGCATCAGGATTCTCGTCATCTCTTTTTGGTACTCCATCCAGATTCTCATTATCACTAGTTGGTGGTAATTTCCTTTTTAAGAATCGTTTCAATGTGCTTTGATTGTCTATGAAATTAGCCAACACAGTGAAACACTAAAGAAAATTTTTGCAGGAAACCACACCTATATGACTAGAAATCACTAATTTCCTTACCTGACATCTTGCTTGATACAACCAATAAAGTGGAGAAGATAAGCTCTTTCTATGAACTGAACCACTATGACTTTTTGCTTCTCTGAATTTGAATATACCAAACAACTGGGAAAAAAAATATAAGACCTCAATAGGGGCAATGGGGCATGCAGCTAGGTGTCCAGGTTTGTGAACGGACAGAAGTACCAAACGTCGGATAGATTTAATAAAAATTGCAAATTTAGGGATCAAATTGACATACACTTTCTACCTCAAATTGACATGCTTCTGGACTTTTGGGCTGTGGCAGTGTGGCTGCTGCATTGGTAGCTTTTTTGAGTCCACGTCCAACGATGAAGGAAGTTGCGGATAGGCTTGATAGGTTGAGGAAGATCATGCAACATCCATTTGCACATGGGAATCCTGAAGAATTGGACAGGTTGCTTGGAGAGCCGTCTACAGCCAACTCGACTTCTACTACTGGAAATTTCAGCATCACAAAGAGAGCTGCCATGGGCTTGGAATCAGGGCGTTAGCCACTGTAAATAGTATTACATTTTTTTTTCATTACATCATTCCATATAACAGATATATACTGCACATTTTCTTGGTTGTGCAATGAATTTTTTTGCTGAAAATTGTACAATGATTTTGTAGGGTTTATGTCATTCTTTTTAGAAAGGCAGCAGGAGCTTTGTCAGATTTTTATTAGACGAGGAAAAAGAAAAACAAATAGGAACCTAATTACAGGCTTACAAGAGAGCAAGAGACTACCACAACTCCGGCTCGCAGGCCGACCACCTGACTGAGAACAACAACACTATGAAAAACAAAAACTACTGAATTATAGGCTAACAGAAACGGAAAGCACAAGAACCACGCGAATAAACAGATGACACTAAACAGCATGATCATTTGACCTGTTCGCCAACTGAAATTGTTCAATGTCCTCTTTGCAAAGAAGGGCCACTTGTCTTGGTTGCAACGATGTGCTCTGAAAAATTCTTATGTTTCACTCTTTCCACACATTACACCAAAAATAGATTATAACACTGTCAAACATTTTCCTCTGGCTTCTTTCAATCTTATTGCGGCATCTACGCCAGTGATTATGAAGTGATCCGTTTGTTGCCACTGTATCCAGGATTGATAATCTGAGCCACTGCTTCAAGAATGACCATACTTGTTTGGAGAAGTCGCAATCCTTGCACAAGTGTGTTGGAGTTTCTGGCTCATTACCACAGAGCTTGCATATTGGGTCGTGTGGCCAATGTGGTTTCAACAAATTGTTGGCGGTTAGAATTTTTTTGTGTAGCAATGTGCAGGCAAAAAAATTGCATTTTGGTTCCGCCTTCGCCTTCCAAATTGGTATAAGTTTCAGCTTACAGAAGGCACCTTGGAACTGGATATTATACGCACTCTTGGTTGTGTATTCTCCATCTGCTGTCCATCGCCAATAGATACTATCTTCCCTGCTATCATCCATCTAGAAGTGACCGACGGCTTCCCACAGTGTGACATATTCGCATATTTCTTGTGTTGTTGTTAAGCGGGTGATGTGGGCTATCCAGCGATTGTTCCGTATGGCTTTTAGGATCGTGATGTTCTTCTTTTTTGATTTTTTGAATAGCATCGGTGCTATATTCTTCGGAGTACGGCCGTCGATCCACGACGATGTCCAGAAACTAGCCAACTTCGCATTACCTACCGTTACCACTGCAGATGCCACAAAGAGTTCCTTATCTCTGGTATTGCAGGTAGATCAAGCTTATTCCAAGGTCTTTCTGTCTGTTTCCATCTGAACCAAAACCAGCGCATTCTCAAGGCTACATATCAGCAACAAAGTCCCAGAGAAGCTTGTGTCTTTGTGTTTTATTCATGTTGGTAATAATTATAAAAGTAGAATGGCCCATTGGCAGATGGAATTTTTTTTAGAAAGGTGGCAAGAGCTTTGCCGTATTTTTATTAGATGAGGAAAAGGGAAAAACAAAACAGATTTACAGCAACATACATGGCAATTCGACTTGAAACTACTATGGCACACATGCCATCAACCAAAAGTACTGAAACTGAAACAAAAGGTCATTGTTGCCATTTGGTATTGTTGAATTTCATCCTTGCACAGCTGCGCTACTTGGATCGGTTGCAGATGTTTTTGTTGGAAAGTTCTTCTATTGCGTTGCTTCCATACATTCCACTAGAAATAGATCATGACGCCATCTATCTTTTTACGTTCACTTCTATCAAACTTTGCTCGGCATTTGCGCCAGTAACCATGTAAGGATCCATTCATTCCAACCGAATTTAGCGCGGATAGATTGAGCCATTGTTTTAAATAGGACCAAACTTGCTTTGAGTAGGTGCAATCTTTGCAAAGATGAGTTGGTGTTTCTGGGTCTATTCCGCATAGTTTGCAGATAGGATCATTTGCCCAGTTACACTTCATCAATTGTTGGCAGTGAGAATTTTCTTGTGTAGAAGTGTCCATGCAAAGAACCGGCATTTAGGTTCTGTGCTTTCCAAATTGGCGTTAATTTTAGCTTGCTGAAAGATCCTTCAAATTGGATGTTGTCACTTTTGGTTGTGTATTCCCCATCTACTGTCCATCTCCAACGCATTGTGTCCTCACTATTTTCCTCTAGTGTAGTTTCTTGTACTCGTTCCCATAGTGTGGCGTATTCATGCAGCTCTTGAACTGTTTGCAGCGGAAGGATATGTGCCACCCACCGGTTATCTTGAAGTGCCTTCCGCACCGTAATCTTTTTTCTCTTAGGTTTTTGGAACAGGATTGGCGCAATGCTCTTTGGCGAGATCCCCTCAGTCCAGGACGACGTCCAAAAATTTGCAGTTTTACCATCTCCTATTGTTACCACCGTGGAGGCCGCGAAGAGATCACGATCACGCCAATCACATGGCAGGTCCAGGCAATTCCAAGCACGCTCCTTGTGTTTCCACTTGAACCAAAGCCATCGTAGTCTTAGTGCACGGGCAAAACGTTCTAGGTCCAGCACCCCGGACCAACCTTTTTCTTTAGGTCGACACGTCGTTGGCCAATTTACTAGAGAGTGACCACCATACACTTTGTCCGGCGTTTCACCCCTCCATAGAAAACTCCTCCTTATGCGATCGATCTTCTGTACTAACCATTTCATTTATGGAAAGGCGGTCATGTGATATATTGGTTGTGCTGAGAGAACCGTCTTGACTAGAGTTTCCCTTCCGGAAGTAGACAGTAGCTTCCCTTTCCATCCTGGCAATCTTGCACCTATCTTATCTATCAACGGTTGTACCTCGATCTTGCGAAGCTTCCGATTGTGGAGTGGGAGACCAAGATATTTTCTAGGAAACTTACAAATTTTCCTGGGGAAATTTTGGAGAAGTTGTGTTATGGAATTACTGTCCACTTGAATGGGGAAAACTTCTGTTTTTGAGATGTTGATTTTGAGTCCTGAGCGATCTCCGAAGAAGTTCAGCAATGTGTACAGATGATCCAGTTCCAAAGTTGATGGGTCTGCATTCTGCAAAGCAGATGGAAAATAAGGAGGGCACTACTTCCCAATCAGAGTTGAAGAGGTTGTGACCCCAGGAAAATTTGCAAATTTCCAGGGAAATATCATGGTCTCCCTCTGCACATTAGGAAGTTGCGTAAGATAGATGTACAACCGCTCATCGACAAGAAATGAGCCAAGCTACCAGGATGGAAAAGTCGTTCCGTGTCCACGGCCAGAAGAGAAATGTTAGTCAAAACAGTGCTCTTATCTTTAGCCAATTTATCATTGATGACTGTGGAGCCGCGAGCGGGAGGCAGCGCAGGTGTAAGCAGGTTCCCGTGGCATTGCTAGTTTGCCAGGTTGCTGAAGCTGTCATTATGTATTGTAGTTGTAGTTTAGTCAGGATCAGGTCGTAAATTGAACCTAAAAGTTGGATTGTGACCTATTTGCTGTGGACTGGTTGTCATTGAACTTGATTTGGATGTGTTGATGGAACCTAGTTTCTGCTTGAGTATGAACTTCGATGGTCATGTGGCGCTCAATGGTTGCATTTAGCTTGTGTCCGAAGAAAGAAAATAAAATATCTAGCATCTCCTCCAAGATGCATGGATGAGGATTTTCAGAGAGGTAGACATCAACAAATTTCCTCGCAAAAAAAAAGACATCTTAACAAATCTCTTCTCACAGCAGAGTGAGAATCGTACTTGCCGCCTGCTTTGTTCTTCTGGAAGTAATCTCATTTTTGCATCAGTTATCGAAGTCAACGGTTTCACCATGAAGTAATCTCTAAAAGGTTTAATTTCACGCAACATATTTGAGGAAACTAACACCAGAACTTTGTAGACTGAAGAGGTAAAGAAATGGAAATCAGTTTTCAATATACCTATCATCAGAAATATTTGGATCTGGATCAGTGTCAATCGAACATAGTTCTTTTTTCATCATGACGCAAAGTTAGGATATCTGATTGTGGCCATTTTTCTTTAGTTGTCCTAGAATCTAACTTTGGATGTGCTGAATGATTTTGCGAACAAAAGGTTGATATGTGTCCTCATAGTTCGTTTTGTGATAAGTGATTGTCAACGTGATCCACGACCTAGATTGAGTTTGTGAGCTAACCATGGCGTGAGTTGGGTTGTACGACATGTCACTTGGCTTGTGGTGTGCAGGTGTAGAGCTCGGAGACGGTGATCGACGACGAGGTACGGTCAAGTAGGAACGTGCCGTGCCGAAAGATCAGGAGTGGTGAAGGACGGACGTGAGACTTGGACTAAGGGACCAGGAGGCCGGGTGATCAGCTGCGGTGGCTGACATCTGGGACATCGACAAGCGCAAGTGTACATGGGAGTGACCGTGTTGACCGAGTCAAGACGGCGGAGGTGCGAGTCGAGCGGGGCTCAGGAGGACTTAGCGGACGGCCGGTCGAGGACGGCGGTGACACGCGTCGAGTGGCGGGGGACGCGTATGGAATACGCTACTCACGAACGATTTTGGTGGTTTGGGCCTCAAAACCATCGGGCGAACGGTTTCTGGGTTTGGGCCTCAAAATCCGGGCGGAAGTTCCGAGGAGGAACGGACGACACGTGGCGGCATCAAGGAATTCGCGTCGAGACGAAGCTATCTCATGAAGGGCGCGGTGGCCGTCGGATGAAGATTACCTCGGGTTGGACCATAACGCCCTCGGCTTAAGTGGTTCGACTAAAAATATCTAGAGGCAAAACTAGAATTATGTAATAGCCCTGTTAAATATGATGAGGGAGCTCCTATCTCCCTTACCTCTTTTATTTTTTTCATCCTTGCCCTAGGTTCCATCTCCCCTAGGTTTTCTCGAGAGAATTCCACAAATTACAAATTTGTGTAATCAAACTCGTGTTTTTTGTTGGGAAGGGAGGCCCAAACCCTCTGATTGTTCTCCAGGATTCATATATTTTGTCTGTGATTTTCATCACTGTGTTATTAAATTTTTCTTCTTTTTTCATGCTGGCCTTTGATCTCGATTTTTCGGAGTTTGGGTCAATTCCAGACGATGATTTTTTAAGGATAGGTTTATGTCTCGTTGAATTTCATCTGTGCAAAGTTTAGGAGCGTTTCATTTTGATTTTGATCGGATTTCGTCGAATTTTAGGCCGCCCCTTTTTCGGTTCGTCGTCCTCTGTTCATGCGGTGTCAGGCTCCTGTTCTTCGCTGGTTTGGAGGAGCAGGCACATGGGTTTCTACAGCAGCACTACCAGCGCCGGCGCTCAGGTGTCGTGCGTGATCCATAGAGCGGCGCTCGCTCGTTGCCCCTTCTGCCCGTCGATCTCTGTTGCTGCGGTTGCTGTTCGTCGCGTGTGGGTGCTGGGTCGTAGGCGACCGTGCGGCGCAGGTCGTGGCTTCAGAGCGGACTGGCACTTCTCTCTGCTCGGCGGTGTGTAGACCCTCCGCCCGAGCTCTTTCCTGCACGGCGGCGAGCAGCCCCACCGTCGGCAGTCCTCTCTTCTCCTTTTGTCTGTTTCTGATTTTGCGTCGGAGTGCAGCATCTCCGTTCGCGTCTCTCTTTTCTCTCTGCGTGCACTGCGTTTTGGTCTGTTTGTTGCCGTGCGTGGTGAATCAGGATTCCGTCGAAGCCACCAGAATGGATACTGGTCACCACCATCGGGTTCAGGGTCCCTGCTGCGTGCATCTCTGAGCACGGGGTTCACCGGTCAGGTGCCAAGAGAAGCATCGGTCCAGTTCGTGTCTTTTCTGGATTAGCAGCTTGCAGGTAATTTTTGAGAGACAAGTGCATCAATGAAGTTCAGTGCAATCTTTAGCTTCTCATTAAAGCATTGATTTGACTGATTCTTTTTGGAGTACTCCTCACGCTAGCTAGGGTGCTGCTGGCTGTGCCGAGCCTTTTCTTCTTTCACTCTCTCCCAGAATTTCCGGTGCAGCTCCCTGAAATTTCTGGTCTATAATTCCCTAGCTTGCTATTTCATTTGTGGCTTCTGTGTTTAAGCGCCGATTCACATTCTGTCTTTTTATGTTGGCTTTGTGGTGTCCTCACTCATTAAATTGGGTTGTTGACATCACGGTATTTGGTTTGCATGTCTGGTGGTGATTTTGAGACAGCAGTCAAAAGTTTCGTGAGAAATTTTACGGCTCCCATTCACCACCCCTCTGGCGGCCGTTTTCGGTCGTTCAGACTTTTAAGTTGTGGCTGCAAAAAGCAAATTGAATTGCACTGTACATACAATAATGGCAATCTGCTGCAATACAGCCACGGCACAGCCAAAAAAAAATCACAGGTGGTCAGGCTGTATATGTTGACACTCATTGAGTACGCTATAAATAGAACCACTTGCTGGCTTCTACCGTTGCAAACAAATTGGAATTGAAGTTACCGGAACTTGAGGGGAAATAATTTTGTCATCAACGCACTCCTGCACCCTCCGCAGTCACCTGTGCCAGCTCCGGCTGCCGCCTCGGCTCCGACGGCTTCCTCCTCCTTCCCTCCCCACCATCCCCCCTCCCCCCACCCACCGGCCCCTTCTCCGCGGTGCGGATCTAACGCCCCCGGCGGTCGCCTCCTCTTCAGCACCGGTGCCGATTCCCAGTCGTGCGCGGAAGCCAGATCTGGCGCAGCTCCGCCGGCCACGGCCTCCAACCACGAGCCCGGGCCGCCTCCCGATGTTGAGAACGCTGTCTCTAGCGCTGCCAGCGGCCTACACATGCCGATTGTGCCCAAGGCCGAGTCTTGCGCCCGCAGCCCAAGCTAGGCCATTGCGGCGCTGCCGGGAACCCTTCGCTCGCCCCCTCTCTCACTGGGCGCGGCTCCGTTCTTTTCGGGTTGCTCCGCGGGAGGGCGCACGAAGTGCCGGTGGGCAGATGACGACGGCGAGGAGTCCGATGACGACCACCCCACAACCTACCTTGACGCTGCTCGTCGTTCGGCGAGGTCGGTCACTGCGCCACCCCTACGCACCCAGACTCGTTCTGTTGTGCGTCCAGGACGCGTTGGTGCAGAAGCCGGCCACTAGCGACCTAGCGGACAAAGTGAAGCAGGCCACATCCTCAACTGGTGCGCAGTCTGCCTGCTCGGCCAGTCGATGACCATGTGAAAGGTCTTGAAGGATAGAGGGGGGTGAATAACCTATTAAAAAATTTCTACAAAGTATGCTAAACAAGTTTATCAATATAACAAATAGCGTGATGCAAGTTTTGCTTAGCCTAAAGGGGGTTTGCAAGCCACCTATCCAATACACAATTCTAATGAATGCCACACAACCGCACAAGTTAAATCGCAAGAGGTAAACTAAAAAAAGCTACTCTACTCTAGTTACTAAGCACTAGAGAAAACAACTAAATACTTGAAATGTAATGCAAGAGTAGCGTAAGAAATATTTCACCGAGGGGCGATGAATTGAACCAACCAATCAATAATTCCAAGTAGTGATATTCAAGATAATCAATCCACCGAGACAAATCAATCACAATCAACGAAATGAAGACACAATGATTTATCCCAAGGTTTACGTGCTTGCCGGCATGCTAGTCCCCGTTGTGTCCCCCTCAATCACGTGGTTCGGTGGCTAATCGGTCACACACCGAGCCTTTCAAAAGGCACCACAAGAACCTACCAAATGGCTAGGAGTTGCAATGACACGAGCAATATACTATGGCTACCTTGTGGCTCTCCGCCGGGAAGGTGCAAACCCCTCACAAGATCACGGGAGGTGGCCAAGAACAATCACCAACACTTGCCACGCCTCCAAGCTGCTCCAAGCCATCTAGGTGACGGCAACCACCAAGAGTAACAACAAAAACCACAGCAAATCAATCCCCCAAGTGCCTCTAGATGCAAATCAATGATCGATGCACTTGAATCACTCAATCTCACTCAAAGATCGCAATTGAATGCAAAGGAGATGAGTTGGGATGAGAGGGGATGCTTTGGCTCAGCTCAATGTGCTCACAAGAATGTCAAGAGACCAAGAGACAGAGAGCCAAGAGCCGGCCAACACATATATATAGACGTACCCCTTCGAATAGAGCCGTTGGGCTTCACTCGGGCACGACAGACGTGTCAGACGCGGCCTCGGTGTCTGACGCATGCCCGAGTGCCACGTGTCCCGAACGTTTCAAATCCAACGGTCTCGCGCCCAATTCGATAGACGCGTACATCGTGATTTTCCTTAGCGTCTGTCGGACTGACAGACGCAACACAGAGAGCCCAAAATCGTGTTTTGCCCCGACAGACGCGTCTGGTGAACGCCCGACAGACGCGCCCGAGCGTCTGTCATTCGCGCACTCGCCCGTCCGCAAAACCCTAGGCGACAGACACTGACATAGCGCGTCTGTCGCTCAGGTGTCCGCGCGTCTGTCGCGCGCGTGCTGAGAGCCGCAGCTAGGGCTGCCCGATAGACGCGCCCACGGCGTCTGTCGCTCCCGGAGCCGGCGTCTGTTGCCTCTAACTCAAGCAAATTTCTATCTTTTCTTGCTCTACTTGTTTCACCCTTTCACATATGAGCTATACTAGATATGTGTATCACTTTAGCACATGTTTTAGCTCATTTTTAAGTTAAGCACATAGGGCGAAGAATATGTGCTCTATCCAAATGCATACGCTCAATGAAATGTCACCTAGAGGCACATGCAGGACATGAATTGATACGTCATTTCCCCTCTTCATAGTACGGCTACTAAACCTAAACGTGACACGCACTAGGTGTCTTGATCACCAAAAGCAAACTCTAGCAAAATACCTTTACCTTGAACTCCTCCATCACCATGGTAAGCACTTCATCATCCAGACTTGATCATCATGCTTCACCATGCTATGTGCTAATCATCCTTTGCTACAAACAATCTTAAGCACATGATTAGCACTTGGGTATTGTCACTAATTATCAACACCAAACATAGAGCTTTCAATCTCCCCCTTGTTGGTAATTGGTGACAACCCTTTCACAAAGATGTTATGACAAAATTTTGATTGACTTCATGTCACATTACCCAAATATGTTACCATGTGTAAGAAATATGGACAAGTGATCATGAAATCAAGTTGATAGCAATGGCTCCCCCTACATGTATGCTATATGTTTGGATTTAGGAAGCATACATGTTTAGATAGAAAAATATAGGAGCATTGACTACCAATTGGTGCTAAGTGTTTTAGATTATAGACCTTTGAAGCGTGATACCATCGGAGTAGCGATAAACACCATCTTAGCACCTTGTGTAGTTAGATACCACTTGGAAAGCCTCGTGAGATCAACATTATAAGCAAGGCTCTAGTACCACTTTGGAAAACATGAAGCAAGAAAAATCTAACTACTTCCTATTCATGCTAGTACCTTAATACACCATTCAATTGTATACTAGCAAAACATCACACAAGTAATGTATCGGAGAAAAAGAAATGCATAACTATGCATCATACATATGAATTGCACAAAGAAATGCAACATTCATGCTTAAAGAGCTTGCTCCCCCTACTTGTGTGCTCAAAATTTTAGTTGATCCCCTTCTTTTATCATTTCTCCCACTTTTCTCCCCTTTAGGTTTTCTCCTCCTTTAGAATCTATCTTTGTGAACAACATTTTCTCCCCCTTTGGCACCAATGACCACAAGGGACCACGTTTAGATAGATTATCATGTTGTATTATGGGATGAGGATCAAGTTTGTGGTTCAACCTAGATTGCTTGCATGAATAAAATGCTTCGGTTTGATTCAAGGGCAAGCTTCTTCACACCTCACTAGAAGGGTTATCATGCACCATGTTGAAGCAATTATTTAGACAAGTTCTCTAGATTAAACACTTAGGATCACAAGCTTCTCAAACAAGTTATATGCTACCACTAGATCATACAAGTCATGGAAACAATAGTGGCACCATATAAACTTCAAATTCATTTGATTTTCATGAATGAGCCTAGAACATGTAAATTATGACTAGATGCACTAAACAAATCTTTAGCATAGAATGTATGACATGTCAACCAATTGTACCTTGGGGCTCGAAGGAGAGGCATGTCATATCATTGGGGTGCATCAAGTCATGTTGGAGAAGTCAAGTATGTTCAACTCATTCTTTAGCTTGTGAAATCTCTTCTCATCAAGTGGCTTGGTGAATAGATCGGCTAGTTGATCTTCGGTGCCCACACTCTCAATTGTAATGTCACCCTTTTGTTGTTGATCTCTAATGAAATGATGACGAACATCAATATGCTTTGTTCTTTGATGTTGAACCAGATTGTTGGTAAGTTTCACAACACTTTCAATGTCGCATAGCAATGGCACATTTTTGAAGTTGATTCCAAAATCTTTCAATGTTGCCTTCATCCACAAGATTTGTGCAGAACAACTACCCGCGGCGATGTATTCGGCCTTGGCGGTAGAGAGTGCGATACTATTTTGCTTCTTGGATGACCATAAGACAAGTGATCTTCTCAACAATTGACAAGTCCAGGAGGTGCTCTTTCTTTCAACTTTGTCACCGGCATAGTCAAAATCCGAATATCCAACTAGCTCAAAGCTTGCACCTTTGGGATACCACAATCCAACATCTTGTGTATGTTTCAAGTACCTCAATATTCTCTTTGTTGCCTTCAAATGACTTTCTCTTGGTGAGGCTTGAAATCTAGCACACATGCATACACTAAACATCACATCGGGCCTTGATGTCGTCACATAGAGTAGGCTACCAATCATTGATCTATATAGCTTTTGATCTACCATGTTGCCACTCTTGTCACTATCCAAGTTTGCACTAGTGCCCATTTGAGTAGTGATTCCTTTTGCATCTTCCATGCCAAACTTTTTTTAGCATATCCTTTATGTATTTGGTTTGGCTCACAAATGTTCCTTCATTTGTTTGATTTAAAGTCCAAGAAAGAAACTAAGTTCACCAATCATTGACATTTCAAACTCCTTTGCCATCATCTTCCCAAACTCATCACAAAAATCTTGACTGGTTGAACCAAATATGATATCATCAACATATATTTGTAACACAAATAAGTCTTTCTAAATCTTCTTGGTGAAGAGAGTGGTATCCATTTTGCCCATGACAAATCTTTTGGATAGCAAGAAATCTCTTAATCTTTCATACCATGCTCTAGGTGCTTGCTTCAATCCATACAAAGCTTTTCTCAACTTGTATACATGATTGGGTTTCTTGTCATCTTCAAAACCGGGAGGTTGCTCCACATACACCTCCTCTTGAATGTACCCATTGAGAAATGTACTCTTCACATTCATTTGATATAGCATGATATTGTGAACATAAGCATAGGCAAGTAAGATCCTAATTGCTTCCAATCTTGCAACCAGGGCATATGTTTCACCAAAGTCAAGACCCTCTATTTGTGTGTAATCTTGAGCCACTAGTCTTGCTTTGTTCCTTACCACTATCCCATCTTGATCTTGCTTGTTACGAAAGACCCATCTTGTTCCAATGACATTGTGATCCTTAGGCCTCTCAACTAGTTCCCATACTTTATTTCTCTTAAAGTTGTTGAGCTCTTCATGCATTGCATTTACCCAATCCGGATCTCTCAATGCTTTATCAATGTCCTTAGATTCTTCCATTGACATAAAAGAAGAGTGTGCACAAAATGATGTCAATCTTGATCTAGCTTGAACTCCTCTTTGTATGTCACCAATTATGGAATCCAATGGATGGTCTCTAGCAATGTTAGTTGGTTGAAGCACTTGGACTTGATTGCTTGGATGTTGATGTTGATCATGAGTTGGAGATGATGAACTAGCCACTTGTTGATCTTGTTGCACTTAAGATGATATAATAGCTTGATTTTGCATTAGAGAACCACTAGCTTGTGTAATTGGACTTTGGAGCAGTTGATCTTTGTTGTCATCCACATCAATCACTTGTTTTGGCTTAATGTCACAAATGTCCATCTCTTTCATAGCATTAGCTAATTGAGTTCCTCTCACATCATCCAAGTTGTCTTCCTCATCTTGAGAGCCATTTGTTTCATCAAACTCAACATCATGAACTTCCTCAAGTAAATCACTAGCCAAATTCCAAACTCTACAAGCTTTGCTAGTGGAGTAACCAAGTAGGAATCATTCATCACATTTCTTCTCAAACTTGCTCAATCTAGTGCCCTTCTTCAAGATGTAGCATTTGCAATCAAATACTTGAAAGTATGCAATGTTGGGCTTTCTTCCATTCAAGATCTCATATGGTGTTTTCTCTAAGAACTTGTGGCAATAGAGGCGGTTGCTATAGAAGCAAGCCGTGTTGATTGCTTCGGCCCAAAACGAGTGACTCACATTATACTCATTTAACATTGATTTTGCCATATCAATCAAGGTTCTATTCTTTCTTTCAACTAGGCCATTGGATTGAGGTGTATACTTGGCTGAAAATTGATGCTTGATTCCAAGCTCATCAACTCTTGTGTTTTTAAACTCACTTCCATTGTCACTTCTCACTTTCTTGATTGTGGTCTCAAACTCATTTTGCACTCTCTTGATGAACTTCTTGAATATGTCAAATACATCACTCTTGTCCACAAGAAAGAATACCCATGTGTATCTAGTGAAATCATCCACAATCACAAAGCCATACTTGTTACCACCAATGCTTGTGAATGTTGTTGGTCCAAATAGATCCATGTGCAACAACTCAAATGCCTTGGATGTACTCATAATGCTCTTCAATGGATGAGTGTTGCCCACTTGCTTTCCAGCTTGACATGCACTACATAGCTTATCCTTCTCAAATGTGACATCCTTCAAGCCTCTAACTAAGTCATGCTTCACTAACTTGTTCAATTGCTTCATACCAACATGACCAAGTCTTCTATGCCATAGCCAACCCATACTTGATTTGGCGAGCAAGCATGTTAAAAGTTGAGTGTCACTAGCATTGAAATCAACCAAGTATAGATTCTCATATCTAAAGCCCTTGAAGATCAAATTGGAGCCATCAACACTAACTATCTCCACATCATCAACATCAAATATGCACTTGAAACCAAGATCACACAATTGAGCAACCAAGAGAAGATTGAAGTTCAACTTTTCAACTAAGAGTACATTGAAAATGCTATGATCATTTGAGATTGCAATCCTTCCAAGAGCCTTCACATCACCCTTGCTATTGTCACCAAATGTGATACTATCAATGGCACTATCATTTGATTTGAGAGAGTTGAACATTCTTAAATCACCAGTCATATGTTGAGAGCACCCACTATCAAGCACCCAATGCCTTCCTTCGGCCTTGTAATTTACATACAAAATAAATTAATGTCTTTTAGGTACCCATACTTGCTTGGGTCCTTAGAGGTTAGTCACTAAGCTCTTTGCTATCCAAATGGCCTTCTTCTTTGGGCCCACAATTGGTGTACTAACAAACTTAGCTTGCACACCCTTCTCACCCTTGGTAAGAACATAACAAGAATCAAAAGGAATGCAAGTCACATTAGCATTTAACTTGTTCTTGTTTATTTTAGTGCAATTATGCTCTACATGCCAAACTTGCTTGCATCTATTGCAAAATCGACCATTGCTCTTCACAAAGCTAGGCTTTGGAGTGGCAAAGGCCGCCTTGCCTTTCTTGGGAGTATAGATCAATCCCTCTTTGTTAAGAGAGAACCTTTGGCTACCCAAGCACTTTAGCAAGCGAGCATCTCCGCCATTGGCATTGCCTAAAGCATGAGTGAGCTCATTGACCTCCTTCTTGAGGTTCTCATTCTCAACTACAAGTGAGGCATCACTAGTAGTAGAGGTAGAAGTAGATGTACTACAAGGGTTAGTGGACTCAACAATAATAGAATCATCAGTAAGATCACATGTTAGTCCAATATCACAAGTCACAATGACTTTCTCCTCCATGGCCTTCTTCTTGAGCTTCAGCATGATGTCCTTCTTCTTGACAAGCTCAAGTAGAGTGGAGTGGGCTTCTTTAAGCCTAGTGTGAGCAATCTCAAGATCCTCGTGGTCTTTCTTTAGACACTGACGAGAAGCTTTGAGCTCATCAAAGGATTTCCTAAGAGCTTTGAGCTCTTGTTCTAATCCTTTGCACTCCTTGCTCTTCTTGAGGTCCTCAAGTTCCTCCATCAAAGCCTTGTTCTCATTGCTCTTTGCAATGAGCTCTTTATCAAACATCTTGCTCTTCTTGTGTAACCTCTTGTAGTCCTTGCTCATTTGGTCAATGATGTCCATAAGGTCATCCTTGGAGTAGTTCTCATCATTATCATCATCACTCCTACAACCATCATCATCACAAGAATCATCATCACTATCATCATATTTTACCTTAGTGGGTTTTGCCATAAGACATGTCGATGTAGTATCAAAGAGCGATGGCTTGTTGGTGAGAGCGATGCTTGCAAATGCTCTCTGGATGGGCTTCTCATCATCACTTGAGCTTTCTTCATCATCATCATCATCGGAATCATCACTATCCCAAGTGACCACATAGCCACCACCCTTCTTCTTCTTGTTGATAGTGAAGCTCTTTTTCTCTTTCTTCTCCTTCTTGTTCTTCAACTTCAACTCCCCATTATGATATCTTTTGTCTTCATAGGGGCACTTCGCCACTACATGATCGGGGCTATTGCAATTGTAGCAAAGGACCTCCTTTTCCTTCATGAAGTCTCTTCTCTTTCTTGCACCATAGCCTCTCTTCTTCATGAACCGACCCATCTTTTGCACTAGAAGGGCCATGGTCTCATCATCAAATGGATCATCATCATCATCACTATCAATCTTGCTCTTGCCCTTTGAGGATGAAGCTTTGAATGTGGTGCTCTTTTGCTTGACCTTGATCTCCTTCTTCTTATCTTCATCTTCATCATCATCATATTGAGCATCGGTCATAACGTCACCAAGTACATGGTTTGGAGTCACCTTGTCCAAACCCTCTCTTTGGATCATCTTCCTCAAGATAGCAAACTTCTTGGGTAGGCTTATCAAGAATTTGTGAGAGAAATCCTTGTCCTCAACCTTTTCTCCAAGCCCCTTGAGATCATTGACAATCACTTGGAGCCTATAGAACATCTCCGGTATGGACTCATCATCTTTCAACTTGAAGTTTGCAAATTTGTCCTTGAGCATATAGAGTTTGTCACTCTTTACCGTTGAAGTGCCCTCATATGTTTCTTCTAGCCTTGTCTATACCTCACTTGCCTTCTCAAGATCTTTGATTTGCTCAAATACTTTGGCATCAATGGCATTGTATATTGTGTTGAGTGCCGCCGTGTTGCATTGGTTGTTGATGCGGTCATTTGGTGTGAGGTTGTCGGGATCAATGATAGCATAATCATGATGTGTCACTTCCCAAACCTTCTCATGAATATTACCTAGATGTTGCTTCATCTTTCTCTTCCAATGATCAAAAGAGGAAATGTCATCGAAGAATGGAGGCTTGCCATTGACATGATTGAACATAACTTGAGCCATCTTGCACCGAGGTTGTTAAGCCTTTTAAACGGTGACCACGGCTCCGATACCACTTGAAAGGTCTTGATGGCTAGAGGGGGGTGAATAGCCTATTAAAAAATTCCTACAAAGTATGCTAAACAAGTTTATCAATATAACAAACAGCGTGATGCAAGTTTTGCTTAGCCTAAATGGGGTTTGCAAGCCACCTATCCAATACACAATTCTAATGAATGTCACACAACCGCACAAGTTAAACCACAAGAGGTAAACTAAAAAAGCTACTCTACTGTAGCTACTAAGCACTAGAGAAAACAACTAAATACTTGAAATGTAATGCAAGAGTAGGGTAAGAAATATTTCACCGAGGGGTGATGAATTGAGCCAACCAATCAATAATTTCAAGTGATGATATTCAAGATAATCAATCCACCGAGACAAATCAATCAAAATCAACGAAATGAAGACACGATGATTTATCCCAAGGTTCACGTGCTTGCCGGCACGCTAGTCCCCGTTGTGTCCCCCTCAACCACGTGGTTCGGTGGCTAATCGGTCACACACCGAGCCTCTCAAAAGGTGCCACAAGAACCTACTAAATGGCTAGGAGTTGCAATGACATGAGCAATATACTATGGCTACCTTGTGGCTCTCCGCTGGGAAGGTGCAAACCCCTCACAAGATCACGGGAGGTGGCCAAGAACAATCACCAACACTTGCCACACCTCCAAGATGCTCCAAGCCGTCTAGGTGGTGGCAACCACCAAGAGTAGCAAGAAAAACCACAGCAAATCAATCCCCCAAGTGCCTCTAGATGCAAATCAATGATCGATGCACTTGAATCACTCAATCTCACTCAAAGATCGTAATCGAATGCAAAGGAGATGAGTTGGGATGAGAGGGGATGCTTTGACTCTACTCAATGTGCTCACAAGAATGTCAAGAGACCAAGAGAGAGAGCCAAGAGCCGGCCAACACATATATATAGACGTACCCCTTCGAATAGAGCCGTTGGGCTTCACTCAGGCATGACAGACGCGTCTGTCACTTAAGCGACAGACGTGGCCTCGGCATTTGACGCATGCCCGAGTGCCACGTGTCCCGAACGTTTGAAATCCAATGGTCTCACGCCCAATTCGATTGACGCGTACATCGTGATTTTCCTTAGCGTTTGTCGGACTGACAGACGCAACACAGAGAGCCCAAAATCATGTTTTGCCCCGACAGACACGTCTGGTGAACGCCCGATAGACGCGCTCGAGCGTCTGTCGCTCGCGCACTCACCCCTTCGCGAAACCCTGGGCGACAGACGCTGACGTAGTGCGTCTGTCGCTCAGGCGTCCGCGCGTCTGTCGCGCGCGCGCTGAGAGCCGTAGCTAGGGCTGCCCGACAGATGTGCCCATGGCGTCTCTCGCTCCCAGAGCCAGCGTCTGTCGCCTCTAACTCAAGCAAATTTCCATCTTTTCTTGCTCTACTTGTTTCACCCTTTCACATATGAGCTATACTAGATATGTGTGTCACTTTAGCACATGTTTTAGCTCATTTTCAAGTTAAGCACGTAGGGCGAAGAATATGCGCTCTATCCAAATGCATATGCTCAATGAAATGTCACCTAGAGGCACATGCGGGACATGAATTGATACGCCATTTCCCCTGTTCATAGTACGGCTACTAAACCTAAACGTGATCACACCCACTAGGTGTCTTGATCACCAAAAGTAAACCCTAGCAAAATACCTTTGCCTTGAGCTCCACAGGGTTGCACCTTGTTCCTCCTTCATCACCATGGTAAGCACTTCATCATCCACACTTGATCATCATGCTTCACCGTGCTATGTGCTAATCATCCTTTGCTACAAACAATCTTAAGCACATGATTAGGACTTGGGCATTGTCACTAATTACCAACACCAAACATAGACCTTTCACTGTGTCCCTGCCCGCCATCGCCTTGGCTGCCGCAGAGGGGTCTCCGCCCCCAACACTAATGGGTGGCGGGAGGTCCTCCTTCAGCCGAAAACGTGACCCATCCAATCACATGCAGCTCTTGTAGGCTTGGAACATCCTAGGAGAGCTTCACGACAGATGTTTCAACTGCCTTTCTTGCTGGCACCGAGTAGTGACTTGCCTGTTGCCACGACATTGCCTACGCTGCCAAGGCTTTCGCCACCTCGCCAAGGACTACAAGCGGCCAAGGCATGCTACGATGTCAGCGATGAAGGGTAGCGACCGGCCACGGCACTCCGCTCATGGCAGCAACCCACCGGCCTCCCAGCATGCGGCCTACGACGGCTCAGATGGGGTCATGCAGGGTGCCATAGGGGGTGCCATCGGAACTAAAGATGAAGGTGGTGACTCTGAAGTAAGCCGATGAGGGACATCAGCTTGGGCGCGTCAGCCGACTACGACGACAACGCCGCTACCGCTGCTGCAGCCGCTGCACGTTGCTTCCCTGAGCCAGATCCGTTAGCATTGGAGTTGTGTGCGTGCGCGGGGCCTCCCGCGTGGGTCAACACAATGTTGAAGGAGCTTGCTGCCTCGCTCGTCATGAGCCCCTCAGTAGGAGCACCAGTGCCTAGGTGCTCACCTGCTCCAGCAGCCACCTTTCAGGAAGTGGACGCATCGCTAATGGACACCCGCTCTCCGGAGAAGACTACCCAGTGGACGACAGACTTGTCTCCATTATCGCCTATGCAGGGGCCACCATAGGTCACGCCGCCATGGGGTACAACCTAGTGTTGTGGATGCCTAAAGGGTCGAGATGGCGAACTAGAGGGGGGTGAATAGTCCTTTCTAAAACTTAATCGCGTCGGTTAACCGAAATAAATGTGAAATTAAAACTATCGGTCTAGCCAAGACTACACCTCTCTATCTATAACTTTTGCACCTTACAGAAGATCCTAATCAAGCAAATAAGGTGTCGGACTAGCAAGAGCTCACATATCCAATTCTAGGAGCAAGGTCACACAAACCTTGCCAACAGAGGGAGCTCCTACACAATTCTAGTAAGCAAAAGCACAAAGCTCCTAAGCTCACTAGCAATGCTCAATAACAAGGCTACACAACCCAAATTAGAGAGCGCAAATTACTTAGCTACACAAACTAAGCAATGTGACTAACAAGGTTACACAAACCAAATTAGCCACGCAAAGGGGATACTTCTAGCTACACAAGCTAGAAGATATCTAGCTAGCTACACAAGCATAACTAGATACAAGAGCAACTACACAAGCAAGATATATATATATATATGAATGTAAATACAATGCTTGTGTAAAGCGAATGCAAACCACCGAGAAGAGTAGACAATGTTGACACGGTGATTTTCTCCCGAGGTTCACTTGGTTGCCACCAAGCTACGTCTCCGTTGTGTCGACCAACACCTCGTGGTTCGGCGGCTAATCGATATCCACAACCAAGCCTCCCAAAGGTGCCGCAAGAACCTACCGCAAGTGTGGTAGCTCAATGACACGCTCTGCTAGAGTTGCTCTTCGTGATCCCCGCGGGGTGAGCACAATCCCCCTCACAAATCTTCTCCGGAGCCTCGCACAAACTTCTTGCGAGCTTCGACGGAGCCACAAGCCACCAAGCCGTCTAGGAGGTGGCAACCTCCAAGAGTAACAAGCACCACTGGCTTGCAACTCAATCATCTAGTGCCACTCGATGCAACCTCACGATGCAATCGCACTAGAATCGCTCACTCGCTTGATTGGATGATCACTATCAAGCATGAGTGAGTTAGAGGGCTCTCAAGCACCACCACATAAGCCACCAAGGCTATAGTGTGCTTAGCTTTGCTGCCCAAGGCCGGCCAACCACCTATTTATAACCCCCATGGACGAAAAAGCCATTGGCCCCTTCACTGGGCAAAAATCGAGTCCACCGGACGCGCAGGTCACAACGATCGGATGCACCAACCCAGCATCCGGTTACCCATGGTCATCCACGTGTCCTCCCCTTCATACGTCGAACATCTAATCTCAATGGTCACCTGCCACGTGCCAACGGTCAAGAACGACCGGACGCGTAGCAAACCACGACCAAACGCGCAGGTGCACACACCACCCTTGCGCGTGAAGCACTGACGGACGTGCCGACGCCTCGTACCATACGCTACAGTGCCAACATCCGGTCGAGTACAGAGAGCTCCTAGAGAGGGTTTTTGTCGATCGGACGTGTCCAATCACAACTGACCGGACACACCGCAGCGTCCGATCGTCCTTGCTCGCTTCGCTGCTCCACTGGGTGCTTGACCGAACGCGCCGGTGCAAAACCCAAGCATCCCGCACTATTCGCTGCTGCCACTGACTGGACGCGCCCGACAGCATCAGGTCCTGCTGAGGCCAGCGTCTGGTCACTCTCTGTGACCTCTTTTTGTCTCCATTTCTTTGCCGAATCCTGCCTCGCAAGCTCAGCAGGAGGGAGAGGGAGTCTCCACACTTCTCCACCTCTCAAACAACACCTCTTTTACAAATGTGCTAACACCACCAGTGTACACCACCATGTGCAAGTGCATTAGCATTTTCACAATCATTTTCTTTAAAGGAATTAGCCACTCAACTTGCCACGCCACTCGATCCTAGCAACGATGCAAAGTTAGTTCACTCGAGTGGCACTAGATGACCGATATGCAAACAAGTTTGCCCCTCTTGATAGTACGGCCATCTATCCTAAACCCGGTTATAAACTTCTCTACACACCTATGACCGGTGAAATGGAAATGCCCTAAGTTATACATTTGCCTTGTGCATTCCATTCCATCTCCTTCGATGTTGATGCAACACATGCACCAACCAATCACCAAATGATATGATCCACTTCATATCATCACGTGATCGTATTGGTTCATTGATCTTGACCTCACTTGCTCTTCACCATTGCATCGGTCCATCGACGCCAAGTCTTGCTCAAGCTTCACCACCACACGCGGTCCCTCGCTTCAAAGCCTCCGACTTACCTTTCACACTTGCAACCGGTCCATCAAGCCAAGTCATGTCTTGATCTTCTCCACCTTGATCACATGACTCAATGTCATGTCTCATGTGCAATAAGCTCCTCCATCATCACATGTGCAAGCTTTGCAACATCTCCAAGCCATTTCCATCTCCATGGCATATGTTGCTCACACACATGTATATGTGAACTAATCACAAGTGTATCTCACATAAACACAATTAGTCCACCTAAGGTTGTCACTCAATTACCAAAACCAAACAAGGACCTTTCAATGCTGAGGTGCGCATTGACCTAGCATTGGTCAGGGCAGCCACCCCAGGAGGCGCGTTGGTTGTGGCTGCCATGGACGTCGTCAACCACACTCCATCCCCTCAGACGACCTCTATCGACCGATGCCTCAAGCGCTTCATCGAGCAAGTCACAAAGACTAGGCAGCCGCCACTTCTGGAGCTGCCCGGAGTTGATACAACCCATGCCAGACGGACACTGCCCACGCTCCCCAAGAGGAGCAGGCGGATAGTGGCGTAGAACATATCGCATATCCTGGTGTCCAAGCGAGGTGAGCACCTTGTCTTGAAGCGCCTAGGAATAACCAGCGGGATGTCGACGTCGATGTCGGTCCTAAAGGCATACGAAGAAATCGACAGCGGTGACCCTGGTAATATGCAGGCGTTACATGAGTAGTTTGCACCGGATGGCGACGTGGGTGCACGCAAATAGCGCCGCTGTCGCTCGGCAGCCCGGGCATAGGCCTCCTAGTCAGCGCCATAAGTTGGGTTGATCAGTGTCCAATGTAACAGCATAGCTTTAAGTTTACTAGGGAGGGTCCGAGCGTCCATGTACTACTCTTTTGGCCACTTAGGGCGCCGCTAAGGTGTATTGTATTAAACATTTTCTCTACCTTAATACAAAGCCGCACAAACCTTTGCGTGATCGAGAAGAAAATAACTTTGTCATCAATAATAGAAAATCTCCAAAAACAGTATGGCCAATGGTCTGTGTGCCCAAGATTGAGGGAGGTCTTGGGGTGTTAAATCTGATAGTCCAAAATGAGAGGTAATGTGTTTGATCCAAGGGCTAAAGTTTAGTCCATTTCACATCAGACGTTCGGATGCTAATTAGGAGAACTAAACATGAGCTAATTATAAAACTAATTGCACGGGAGTAGACTAATTAGCGAGACAAATCTATTAAGCCTAATTAATCCATGATTAGTATATGTTTACTGTAGTATCACATTGTCAAATCATGGACTAATTAGGCTTAATAGATTCGCCTCGCAAATTAGCCTGCATCTGTGCAATTAGTTTTGTAATTAGTGTATGTCTAATACTCCTAATTAGTGTCAACTATCCGATGTGACAGGGACTAAAGTTTAGAATGAGTATCCAAACATAATTCTTCAGCAAGGTGGAAGTACCATGGGTACAACTGGTCTAGGACCATTATTATTCAAGAAACAGGGCTGCCCTTTACTGGTAGAAGCTTTAGAGGATCATTTTGGTGGAAAGATATTCATAAGCTTCTCCATTCTTTCAAAGGCCTTGCAAGAATTAATCTACAAAATGGTTCCACTGGTTTTTTGTGGTTTGATTTTTGGGAGGGCAGAGTGTGTAATCAAGCTTATCTTGAGCTCTTTTCCTATGCCAGAGCCCAACACATCTCTTTGAATGTGGCAGCTTCTACTGGACCTCTTCAGATTCTCTTTCACTTGCCTTTGTCCAATGAAGCTTATGTCCAGGAATTGTTAGTTAAGTCAGGCCAATGATGTATGGTCTTACATTTGGGGATCATCTATATATCCTTCCAGCAAGGCATACACGCATTTGATTGGTCAATGCCATGTTCATAGATCCTATAAATGGTTGTGGACATCTGCCTGCCAAAATAAAAGCATTTTTTCCGGTTGGTCCTAAAAGACAGGTTGAATATAAGAGATCTGCTAAGGCGAAGGGGTATGCATCTACCGGATTACAATTGTGTTTTTTTGCACCCTGAATGTTGAGGAAGATCTGTTTCATCTCATGTTTCACTGCCTTTTTGCTATGGCATGTCGGTTCAGTTTGAACATATTTCTGCCTGCCACCAATGACATCTCAATCATTCTGGAAAGCATAAGGGATCAGCTCAGATTGCCCTGTTTCATGGAAATCATTGTTACAATGTGTTGGGCCATTTGGATTATGAGAAATGATATCACCTTCAAGAACATTGAGCATTCGATTCAGAGATGCAAAGCTGTTTTCAGAAAAAAAAAATTTTGCTCTAGTTATTCTAAGAGTAAAAGCACGACATCATCCACATTTAGATCAATGGCTAGAAGGCTTTGCGTAACCCTTGCTATTTTCTTTCTAACTTTTTATGTCTCTTGAACTTGGACTTGTATCTTTTTATACCTTAATTGATAATTTCTAGTATGGGCTTGACCCCTCCTGTTTCATAAATAAAAACATAGCTTTGCCCCTGACCCGTCCATAGATGCTTCAGTTAATTAATAATAGAGAGACTTGGTCATTATTGATAGATACAGCAAGGAACGATGCCGGGAACAAACCAATCCCAGGAATGCTCAGAGCTGGAAAACTGCGAAGAACGGGTCCGGTCAGTGCACCCTTGTTTCTTGCGTTGACATTGTGTTAACCGAGGTCACTCTGCTTTTAGCCTGCTGCCAAGTGCCAACAACCAGATCAGAGCGGCAGCAAGCAAACATCGTCTGCCATGGAGTCCTCACGGCTCCTTCTCATCTCATTCCTTCCGTTCATGTGGGTGGTCGCCATCGCCGCCACGGCACAGAGTCCCGGCTGCGCAACGAGGTGCGGCGACATCGACGTCCCGTACCCGTTCGGCCTGGACCCGCAGTGCGCCATCCACGACGGCTTCCAGCTCAACTGCACCACCGTCGGCCGCACCACCAAGCTGTTTTACTTCAACGTGGAGGTGACCAAGATCTCCGTGCAGGATGGCAAGGCCTGGCTCAAGACTTGGATTTCTCGGCAGTGCTACAACCAGACCACGAACGACATGTTCGAGGAAAACGCGTGGATCAACGCTACCGACACGCCCTACGTGCTGTCGGCAGATGACAACAAGATCATCGTCCTCGGGTGCAATAGCATGGCCTACATGCAGAGCGACTCTGTAAGTATACTCAATTGACATTACCTGGTGTTCTTCGGTTCTCTGTGTTATGTACATGTCCAAACTCTGGGATACATGCATATGTATGCAGTACGTAATCGGCTGTATGTCCACATGCGACGACCCACTCAAGAACGGCTCTTGCTCCGGCACCGCAGGCTGCTGTGAGGCAGAGCTCCCGAGCGGTGTCCGGTATTACCAAGGCTTCTTTAACGATTTATACAACACCACCAAGATATGGAGGAAAACCCCCTGCAACTATATCACCGTGATGGAGAGCGCGGCCTTCAACTTCAGCACCACCTACCTCACCTCGACGGCGTTCTACGACGCGTACGACTCGAGGACCCCGGTGGTGATGGAGTGGGGGATTGCACGGGAGACGTGTGAAGAAGCCAGAGCCAACGAGACTGCATATGCGTGCGTTAGCGACCATAGCGACTGTGTCTATAGTGATGCCGCCGGCTACCGCTGTAGGTGCTCCAAAGGATTCGAAGGCAACCCATACATCGTAGATGGATGCACAGGTTTGTCTCTCCCTCTTTTTTCGAAGCAATCCGTTTGTTCGTCCCTCTTGGCCAGGGTCCACTGTTTTTCATCCACAATTTCAAAAGATGCAATTTTTATGCGATTTCAGATATTAACGAGTGCTTAGACAACGTTACTTACCCCTGCGCTGGAATATGCGAAAATACACTTGGGAATTTCACATGTTCATGCCCACGAGGAAGAAACATGATCAATGGCGTTTGCGTCAAAAGTCAGAGGTCAACTTGGATGGTGCCGGTTGTTGGTACGTCACTGGAGAATAAAATTGCATTATTAGGAAACTCCCTGCTGGGAGCCTAGTAGATGTTTTTCTGCCAATAAATATTTTAGTCCCTTTTCCAAGGGTTTACAAAAGGCGTCAGTCTGAACCTTCATTTCGAATCCTGATGCTGCAGGTGCAAGTGCTGGACTCGTGACTCTCGTGATCGGAATCACTTGCGTATACCTAGTCCAAGAACGGCGAAAGCTGCACCGCATCAAGCAGAGGTATTTCCGACGGCACGGCGGTCTGCTTCTGTTCGAGGAGATGAAATCGCAGCACCACCAGGGCGCCGCGTTCACGATCTTCTCCGAAGAAGAACTGCAGCAGGCCACGAACAATTTCGACGCGCAGCGAGTGCTCGGCCACGGAGGCCACGGAACCGTCTACAAGGGCGTCCTGAAGAGCGGCACCGAGATCGCCGTGAAGCGGTGCATGACGATCGACGAGCAGCAGAAGAAAGAGTTCGGCAAGGAGATGCTCATCCTGTCCCAGATCAACCACAGGAACATCGTGAAGCTCCTCGGCTGCTGCCTCGAGGTCGAGGTCCCCATGCTCGTCTACGAGTTCATCCCAAACGGCACGCTGTTCGATCTCATCCACGGCGACCACCGCCGGCAGCAGCACGTCTCGCTGGATACTCGCCTGAGGATCGCCTACGAGTCTGCCGAGGCGTTGGCCTACCTCCATTCCTGCGCGTCGCCGCCGATCCTCCACGGCGACGTCAAGTCGACCAACATCCTCCTTGACGGTGACTACACGGCCAAAGTCTCCGATTTTGGCGCGTCCATCCTGGCGCCGAATGACAAGTCACAGTTTGTCACGGTTGTCCAAGGGACGTGCGGGTACCTTGATCCGGAGTACATGCAGACATACGAGTTGACAGACAAGAGCGACGTGTACAGCTTTGGAGTTGTTCTCCTAGAGTTGCTCACGGGCAAGAAGGCGTTCAACCTCGAAGGGCCTGAGAACGACAGGAGTCTGTCGATGAGGTTTCTATATGCGATGAAGGAAAATAAGCTTGAAGATATCCTAGATTATCAGATCAAGAACAGTGAGAATATTGAGTATCTTGAGGAGATTGCAGAGTTAGCGAGGCAGTGCTTAGAGATGAGTGGTGTGAATAGGCCAACGATGAAGGAAGTTGCGGATAGGCTTGATAGGCTGAGGAAGATCATGCACCATCCATGGGCACATGAGAATCCTGAAGAATTGGACAAGTTGCTTGGAGAGCCGTCTACATCAAACTCAACCGCTACCACTGGAAATTTCAGCATCACAAAGAGAGCTGCCATGGGCTTGGAATCAGGGCGTTAGCTGGCCACTGTAAATAATATTACATTTCATTACCACCTTCCATATAACAGATAGATACATCACATTTTTCTTGGCTGTACAATGATTTCGTAGGATTTATATGTTATTCTACTGTTACATTATCAACATGAAAAAAACGCAAAGACGCGACAAAATCTTCTCTGGGACTTTGTTGCTCATATGAAGCCATGGATAACTGTGGTATCCAGTGCATAAGCATTGATGCAATTTGCAAGTCGAAATAACTGGACTAGCAAAGTATATTAACCAGACAAACATTCCTATTCCTATTCCTATTTATGACACAATCAAGATCAACAAACAAGAGCAGCAATGGACAAAAGTTGAAAGGACGTCAGGAGTATATAAATGGCTCAATTAACTTATGAGTTTGTTCCCCTCACAATTTATCCGTGACCCAAAATTTGACATCAAAAATTACAATTCTCTTAACCCTCACAGAAAGCTAAGAAACCGGAGGCAGGTAATGTTACTTCCTAAATGGGTACATGCAAAAGTAGAGACTTGATGCAGGTTCAACCTACATCTTGGCTTCCTTTGCGTCCTGGTACTCAGCTTCTGGAGTCTGGTCTCCGCCGCTACTGCTGCCGCTGCTGCCGGAGCTGCCACCACCACCTTGTTGCATGTGCTCTCCAATCTTTGACACAGCCTTGTTTGCTGCTTCAAGCTTCTGCTTGATCTTCTCCAGATCATCCTCAGCCATAGCTGCCCTCAGATCAGAGACAGCAGACTCGATCTCCTTCGTGACTTCAGCAGGTACCTTGTCCTTGTACTCGCTGACACTCTTCTCAATGCTGTAGATCGTGGTATCTGCAGAGTTCTTAAGATCAATAAGAGACTTCCTTTCCTGATCCTTCTGAGCATGAAGCTCAGCCTCCTTCACCATCTTCTCAATTTCAACCTCTGACAAACCCCCAGAAGACTTGATGGTGATTTCTTGTTCTTTGCCTGTGGCTTTGTCCTTAGCTGACACCTTCACAATGCCATTGGCATCAATGTCAAAGGTAACCTCAATCTGGGGCATGCCCCTTGGAGCTGGTGGAATGCCTTCAAGCTGGAATTCGCCAAGGAGCTTGTTATCTGCAGCCATCTCCCTCTCACCCTGAAGCACCTTGACTCCAACCTGTGTCTGGTTATCTGCGGCAGTAGAGAAGACCTGGCTCTTCTTGGTTGGAATTGTGGTGTTCCTGTTAATTAGCCTTGTGAAGATGCCACCAAGAGTCTCAATACCAAGGGAGAGAGGTGTGACATCCAGCAAGAGGAGCTCCTTCACATCGCCCCTCAAAATGCCACCCTGAATAGCAGCTCCCATGGCAACAGCCTCATCAGGATTGACACCCTTGCTTGGTGGTTTGCTGAATATCTGAGAAACAACCTCCTGGACCTTTGGTACTCTAGTCATACCACCTACCAGTAGAACCTCATCAATTTCCTTAGCGGAGATGCCAGCATCCTTGAGGCAGTTCACACAAGGGATGCGAGTCCTCTCGATGAGATTGCTCACAAGAGACTCAAACTTCGATCTGGTCAAGGTAATGTTGAAGTGCTTTGCACCAGAGGTATCAGCAGTGATAAACGGGAGGTTGATTTCAGTCTGCATAGTGGAGGAAAGCTCAACCTTGGCCTTCTCAGCAGCTTCCCTAAGCCTTTGCAGTGCTAACTTGTCCTTGCTCAGATCAATGTTGTCTGACTTCTTGAACTCGCTAACCAGATACTCAAGCAGTGCACCATCAAAGTCCTCACCACCAAGGAAAGTATCACCATTGGTTGCCTTGACCTGAACAAGGTGTCAGAATTAAGAATTATATACTACATTTTCAACATCTGCATATAGAATATGTACAAAATATGAGAAGAAAATTACCTCAAAAACTCCATTTGATATCTCAAGGATTGACACATCAAATGTGCCACCACCCAGGTCAAACACAGCAATAAGGCCCTCCTTGTTGTTCATTCCATATGACAAAGCTGCAGCAGTGGGCTCATTGATAATCCTCATAACCTCCAGTCCAGCAATCCTACCAGCATCCTTGGTAGCCTGGCGTTGAGCATCATTGAAATAAGCTGGGACAGTAATAACTGCCTTAGAGACTGTCTTGCCAAGGTAAGCCTCTGCAGTTTCCTTCATCTTAGTGAGAACAAATGCACCAATCTGGCTAGGGGAGTACTGCTGGCCACCCAACTCCACCCAGGCATCACCATTCGGTGCCTTGACAATCTTGTAAGGCACCATCTTCATCTCCTTCTGGGTCTGCGGGTCATCAAAAGTCCTACCGATCAGACGCTTCGACCCACGGATTGTGTTCTGGGCATTGGTTACTGCTTGCCGGCTTGCGGTGATACCGATCAGGAGGTCACCATTCTGATTCTTGGCAACAATGGAGGGAGTTGTCCTCGCGCCTTCTGCATTTTCAATCACCCGTGGTGTCTACACAAGCAAAGTCATCTATCACTTCCTGACTACCAGCATCATAACCAGAACTAATTGAACATGTACTCAAATTGCAGCATTTCAAGCCATGACATTACATATTGAGACAGCAGCTGACCCAAACCCATTTCAGCATTCAAGCATGACCATAACCCATTTACAAATAAGAGAATGTACTCAAATTGCAGCTATTTCAGGCCATGACATTACAT
Organism: Saccharum hybrid cultivar R570; assembly: GCA_038087645.1. Classification (NCBI taxonomy): domain Eukaryota; kingdom Viridiplantae; phylum Streptophyta; class Magnoliopsida; order Poales; family Poaceae; genus Saccharum; species Saccharum hybrid cultivar. The sequence goes on along the minus strand of JAQSUU010000402.1, from coordinate 23,784,613 downwards.
ACATATTGAGACAGCAGCTGACCCAAACCAATTTCAGCATTCAAGCATGACATCTACTACAGATCGATACAACAGCGTATTTACAAATAACAGAATGTACTCAAATTGCAGCTATTTCAAGAATGTACACATTGATACAACAGTTGACCCAAACCAATTTCAGCAATTCAAGCATTACATCTACTACAGATGGATACAACAACCCATTTACAAATAACAGAATATGGCAGATTTCGGAGTGAACAGAGAAAAAACACACCTTTCCTTCCATGACGGAGACGCAGGAATTCGTTGTGCCTAGATCGATACCGATGACATCTGCCGCGGCCGGCTTTGTGCTGCATGCAGAACATTCACATGGTAAACAAATTGCCATGGATACGGAACTATTGATGACAACACATCTCGAGTTCCTAATTACCTGAGAAGACGAGCTACTGCTCCAAGCCTGGAGAGAAGAGGAGGCGCTGTCCGCTGGGCCACGGGACCCTAATCAGATCGCAAAAGCAGAGAAAATATCAACACATCGGATCAACCCAAACATCATCGGAAGAACGCGCAACGCCACAAATTGGCCTTGACCAAGGCGCACGAACTGCAAGCAGAGAGCAAGTTCACGGGAACAGAGATGGCACGGACCTGGGCAACGGCGGATGCGAGGGTGCGGCTGGACCTGGCCAGCCTCGACGCGACGAGAGTTCCGAAGGCCATGGCTGGCACTAGGTCTTGGGCGCGGATTCCGACGGCGGCCTGTGGGCGCGGGAGGGAGGAGGAGGCGAGATCCGAAAAACCCTAGTGGGCGGCGGCGGCAGCGCTGCTTTCTCTTAAACCCCTCGCGGTCCGCGGTATTGGCTTGGAAGAGGGGAAAGAAATGGCGGCCAGGGGCATTTCTGTGATTCTCACCAGGACAAGTCTGTGGCTGACGGTGGGCCACGAGGCTGGGTGGAAGCTTCTGGACGGCATCAATCAGCCTCCGTCCGTTGGGCCTGGCCGCCTGGGCTTTTTTTAGAGACTTTTCTCTGTGTATCATTATAAAAGATCGCAACCCCTTGCGTGTATTTGAAAAAATTCAGCGGTCTTCAGCGTCACTACTCTAACTTTTTCGTGTCCTCCATGCCACTTCCGTCAGTTTGGGTTCTAACGCCGTCAAACTGCACGTGTGAAAAGACGAAAATACCCTTAAGTCTAAATATGTTATTAATTTTTTTTGAGCATTTTAACGACTTCAAATGAAAAAACTCAAAACTAGAAAGTTGTAGATCTTGTCGAGATCTATAATTTTTATATAAAATTTATTTTTATTTAATTCCGCAAAAAAAATATGATTTGATATGATTAATATATCTTAGAAAAATTATAATTTTTTTGCGGAATTAAATGAAAATAAATTTCATATGAAAATTATAGATCTCGACAAGATCTACAACTTTCTAGTTTTGAGTTTTTTTATTTGAAGTCGTTAAGATGCTCAAAAAAATTAATAACATATTTAGACTTAAGGGTATTTTTGTCTTTTCACACGTGCAGTTTGACGGCGTTAGAGCTCAAACTGACGGAAGTGGCATGGAGGACACGAAAAAGTTGGAGTAGTGGCGCTGAAGACAGCTGAATTTTTCCAGGGACACACAGGGGATTATGATCTTTTATAATGGCACACAGGGAAAAGTCTCTTTTTCCAGACTCCAATCGTGCGCCGATCATATACCGTGGATAGATTATTATTATTATTATTATTATTATTATTATTATTATTATTATTATTATTATTATTATTATTATTATTATTATTATTATTATTATTATTATTAACATCATCATCATCTTTTCTCTCTGCTTGGGGGAAATGGTAACTACGGCTATGCCTTTCTTGCTAGACACTTAAACAACACGACACTATTGCATAACCAAAACATTATTCACAGCTAATCTAGTAACTAGGCATGTGTAACAAATATGTCCTAAATAGGCATGAACTACGGTACAAATAAGGCTCCACCCAATAAGCCTATTTGATTGGTGAAACATTATTTTTCTTTAGCTTCACGAGTAGTATGCTTATGAAGTTGAAAGTGTTTTAAAAAAAGTTTGATAAACAATTCTTGTGGTAGAATAAGAGATGGGGCTGAGAGAAGATAGTATTTTCTGTTGCATTCAATGTCAATTTCCTGTGAGATCCAAACAACTTCTAAAGCTGCTTGAGAAGTGGTGCCAATATGATATAATTACTAAGTTTAGAGGGGCTAGAAATGTATTTTCAGAGTACTGAGATTTTGAATGAGAATCTAGAACAAATATAAGGACCACTAAAGAAATTTGCTCATGTTTTATAATGGCTGGGAAATTCATGGGAAGTGGCTCTTTGGTGTTACTTATTATATGACTAGTGTGAATGGGCCCGTGTGTGTGGAGAGCGCGCCCGGCCAACCAACCGAAGACTGCAAGTGTTCGCTTTGCATTGGATGTTTGCGCGTGGAGGGCCTCGTAGCGCTGAAGAAGGGCGGAGACATGCGAGGGTCTGTGTTAACTCAAAATCATTAGAGCAGGTACAATAAATACACATAGGGATGGCAATGAGGCAAATTCGGATGGGTGGAGCCTTCGTGGACCCGAACGCAAAACCCGAACTTAAAACCCAAAATCGCCTCGAACCCTGGTTTAGGACTTTGGGTGACAATCCAAACCCAAAACCAAACCCGGTGGATCCCTGAAACCTACCACAACATGGCAATACAAAAAAATAATAAGGAATTTTTAGCAACATATGCATAATATATATTACATATTTACATGTATAAACAAGAGACAATAAACAACACACAATTTCATGACTCAACTTAAACAAATTTAATAGCTTACATAAACAATTTATTAATAAAACACTAGTTTTTTATTCAAAATGTTCAATATCGGACCTCCGTTGGATATCCGCAAGTGAAAACCGAACCCTCAGTTCCCGAACCTGAAAACCGTAGGAAAAAAAATCAAACGTGAACCGCTGAACCTAAAATCCACAGATATCCGCTCGAATCTGACCAGCTGCCATCCTTAAATACACATCATCTTGTCGTAGGCATGGAACTTGGCGCAACATCCAAGATCGAGAGCTAACAGGGAAATGCACGGTCCCCGACCCTGCCATCACATGCATCAGTGTGTTGTTCCTTCCTCTGAGCAGATAAAAAGGAGGGGATGGGAAAGTAGATGGGTCCACACAATAGAAGCCTGTATTTAGTCCTCATTTAGTTTTAAAGGTGTGTAATATTAGATGTTTTATGAATATTGAAAAAGGTGTTTGAATACTAATAAAAAACTAATTATATAACCCGTTTGTAAACTATGAGACGAATTTACTAAGACTAATTAATCCGTTATTAGCATATGTTACTGTAGCACAACATTGTCTAATCACAAACTAATTAGACTCAAAAAATTCGTCTCACAAAATACACATAATCTATGTCCACACATGGGATGTGATAAGTTTTAGCCTTAGGCAAACTATACAACAGTATAGTCTATTCTCCTATTCTAAGGCCATGTTTAGTTCTTTTCCTAAAACTTTACACCTTATCATATCGGATGTTTGGACACATGCATAGAGCATTCAATATAGATTAAAAAATAACTAATTGCACAGTTTGCATGTATTTTACGAGACGATTTTTTAAGCCTAATTAGTCCATGATTGAACACTGATTGCTATAGTTACACATGTATAATAGTACCTCGAAAACTTTACGGACCCCTGAACTAAACACGTCCTATGTTGCTGATTTTGTTTGGGTTATTAGGGCGAGGCTTATTAAACTTGCCCGGAAAACATTTTACTTACGCGTTGAACAGCCGCTGATGCCGTGGGAGACCTCCATTTTATTCCCAGTTGAGGAGGTTTAATCTTATTTTCTGCTTGAAGTTGCAGCCTCAACTACTCCGGAGAGCGGAGACTTCGCCATGCTCGCTTGCACAATTCCATTTCTTCTCCTCTCTACCTGACTATACCTCTGGCCACGGGCTTCCCTGTGCGATACTGCGATGCATCATCCCAAGTTCGTGCTCAGATCCCTCAAGACCATAGGCAAGGCAGTCCGCATGCTGTACTCGCATACTCCTAGGTGGCACCTTCTCCAGGTACTCGTCGCAACTTTTGTGCTGCACCTCGGACTGACGATGTTGCTTGTGAAGATAGCAAGCCCCGCGGTCAACCACGATTCCATGGCTCTGTTTTACGAGATAGACGGCGGCAGCATCTCACGCCGTGGCCTTGCCCGAGGCTGCGACTGTTGATGGCAAAGGCACGGAGACATAGCCCCCGTGGCTGTGGAAGCTCCCACGCTGTTCGATTGAGCTATTCAGCGGAATCAGCAACCATCCAATAATGTTTTTCTCTCACAATAAACTAGCGAATAGTATTTTCAGCCACAATAAACCAGCGAAACAAACAGGCTGTCCAACTCTTACGTGAACTCTTCTGGAGGTTGATGTTGATTATTACGATATTTGGTTTCTCCAAGGTTCTTCCTCTTGAAGGTACGTATATATCTATCATGTTGAGATAAACAAATTTTGCTATTTATATACAGCTTGTTTCTTCTGTTGTGTTGGCAACTAGCCAACTAAATCACACATTGTTGACTAAGGTAGCTAGCCTTAGCTTCGCCACACTTTTGTAGCAAGAAAATTAGGCATATCAGGTTGGGCAGAGCTAGCCAAGAAATCGAAGTCTATGGTCATGTTCGGCAGGCTGTTTTTTTGGCTTATAAGCCGGCTGTGGCTGATTTGCTGTGAGAGAAAAATACTGTTCCACGGCTGATAAGCCGTGCTGATAAGCTCAGCCGAACAGGGGGTATAAAATATGGATCACGTGGTTAAAAATTAGAAAAACATAGTTGTGATAGTAACCAAACACTATCTACTAAAACCATGACAGCCTAAGGTTATTACTTATTAACTTGACCGTGCCATAAGGCACGTTTTTCATTAAGAGAAAATAGATCGAGCAAAACAATCCAAATACAACACGGCAATAGGAGACTACCGGCGCAAGAGAAGAAAGAACAGCTTCTGCACAAGCGCAGACGCTGAAGGCTGAAGCAATGAGGAACATGCACTAAGGTTATTACTTATTAGGATGTGACAAATTTATTTGTCAACTCACGATACTCGTGTGATTAAAAACAACTGAAAACATATATATTTACATTTTGCTTATAAATAAATTTTAGCAAATTGCCCACATGACGTTTTGAAAACGCCCGTGTCCATAGAATGATTAAACCATTTACCTTACGTGTATATAAAAGTTTATTTCTCACGTACGCTACTATAAAACCGGGGATCGCTGCTGGTTCCAAAATCATCATCTCTGCCGCTTTTTGGAACCGGCAATGCATTATCGATAGTGATGTCTGGAGGTTACATTACTGGGCTCATAACTAGGAGTGATGCAGGTTTCCTCCAAATGAAAAAGAAGAAAGAAAAAAAAAGTACCAGTTGTTGCCGTCCCTTCACCACCGTACCATACTACCATGCACCATCGGATCCCAACACCATGCTTGCCGAATCCGGCCTCCTGGCACCTCGCTACCTGGTAGCTCACTATTGCCGTGGCTCACTCGCCAAACACGCCGCAGCTGCTGCTCGCTCACCGTGCACGCACCACTGTTCACTTGCCCTCACCCACTGCCACCGCATGGGGTGGAGAGAGAGGTGACCCTCAATGTGTTTCATACTGTTTTATGGATATTAAATACGCTAACATGACACTATATTAAAAAAGAGAGAGGTAATGAAAGTTTCATAGGAGTAGAGAGAGTTTCATAGGAATGAAACTCTTCTGCATTATTTTTCAAAAAATGAGTGTGTTGAAAACTGAGCCATGAAACCCCCACTGAGACTGACCTAAGTGGGATTTCATGGCTCTGTTACCAATGCTCCTCCAAGCAGCGGGGTGCACGGCGGTGACGCAGGCGCCCAGCGCTGTAAGGCGGGTGGCGTAGACGACGGCGAGCTGAACCCCAGGTCCGGCTGCAAGTCAGGGACAGCAGAAGAACCAGCTGCACCCAGAGGGCAGCAGATCTCACCCACAATCACAGACGGGAGTTTGACAGCATGGCCACGGTTACAAATGGAATTAGGTGATTCAACAGCATCACAATCCTTCCCGACCGAGGAATCTTCATCATTAGGTGGATAATCATCGGTGCCCCTCGCACCCGGGTCCGCACCCTCACCACCATGGCCGGCATCATCGTTTGCAGGATCATCGCCTCGGTCGTCATTGCCAGCGTGCCCAGGCGAGCCCGGAGGGGTGCTCCAATCCTGGTAAGCAACCAGTCTCGTCCGGATAAGGTAACGAAGACCCGGTGCCGAAGTGGGCTCAACGTAGACCCCAATCGCCGGCGGTTCAGGAACGAAGATAAGTTTTTGGCGTTCAATAAAGCTTGGGTGCCAGCACCACGCATGCACAAAAAATTCACAGTCATCATCCTCCGGAATATCCCTAAACTGGGACAGCTGCACGTCACAACATGACGGCCCAAGCACCACCTGTGCCATGGTAGTATTCCGTAGGTGCAACGGAACACGTGACATGCCCACCACCACTCTGTAACGACAGAAACCAGCAATGCCCTGGGACGTTCTCCTCCATGGCCTCCAAACAAGCGGCATAAGAGGGGAGCTCGGCCTGGCCTCCAGCACCCTATCCCGATCAACGCGGTGCCGAAAACGGACAATGAAATCTTCAAGTGCGTGCCTCCTGACGTCCACCTCATCTGCAGTGATCTCAAAGCGAGCGAACAAGAAGGTGTAGACCATGGTGGTGGAGATGTCCGGCCTAGCCCCCCGATCGTGGCGACCAGCGCGGAGCCGAGCCTGTCCTCCTCCATCTGGATCTCAGCAGTCCGTGGCACCACCACCAAAGAAGCACGGGCATGTCTCAGAAACGCGTCTCCAAGCTCCCCCTCGCAGATCGCCGGTGCAGAGCTTGCACTGTCTGGCGCACCGTCTGGAAGTGCGTCACCTTGCTGCGGAGGCGGAGACGGCAGAGGCGGTTGCGGTGTGGGTGAGCGCCTCTGCGGTGGCGGTGGTGTAGGAGGTCTGCAGCAGTGCGGGACGGAGGTAGAGTGTCCCGTGGAGACGGAGCCGCCGGAGAAGGTGTTCGCGGATCCAGGGCCACGATGCCTCCCCGAGCGGAAGCGATGGGAAACACGCCGCCCTTCCTGACTCCGTGGCGGTGAGCGGCCACGCTTGGAGCCCACCAGTGGCCTGCAGAATTCTTTATCTGACCAGCAATTCTCATCTTTGATCTTGTCTTTGGGCCAATCTTTCGGGTTGATCTCAACCGCAACCATGGATGAAACGACGACCACTCGCCGAGCATTTGCAGCAGAGGCAGCCTTGAGTACATTTATGGTGCCATTAACAGCAGGACCCAGCATTTCTCGCTGAAAAGTTGTGCACAGCATGATATGAGCACAAAGCATGATAGATATATAGCAGAAAGCTGTGACAAGAAGTTGGAATGCACATGCTTTTGGACAAAGGACATTTCGGTTCGCTTCATATCAGATGAATATAGCCAGTATCATTTTTGTTTTCTCAATGTAATGTCATAGTCTGTATATTTTCGTATCGCCATCCTCTCACGTGACATATCTGTAGGTGCGTCCTTTCTAGGATTAGCATTCATGTCTCTCTTTTTTTTTTTCAGAAATGTCTCCTAAATCTTTAGTTGATTTTTGGGCAAAAGATTTTTTTTACAACAAGGCAAAAGATCTTTAATTGGTTCATGAGAAAGAACTGGTTTTGAACCTAACTAGCTATTTGAAGGAACTGGACTTGTGAGTTGTGGCATGAGATGGGCTTTGTTCAATACTCCACCTGATTAAAAGTAAACGAATGTTAAACATCTCACAGAAAACTTGCCTCTGGATCGGTTATTTTCCCTGAAGGAACTGGAGTGGCGACATGAAAGACTCCCTGGCATCCTGCGATCGCAGCTGCCATAGCATCATAGTCAAGGAGATCAGCCTTGAAAAGCTTGAGGTTTTCAGAAGCATTCTCTAACCGCTTCAGATGAGCTGTTTTCTTGTCACCTGAAACACAGGTACGATCGATACAGAGCAAAATCGTCAGGTCTCGAGGCTGTCTCCGTAGCGCACATAAAGTCATAACTCATAAACAAAAATGAGCTGCTAAGTAGGAAGGAGTTCTTTGTTACAGTACGTACTGAGGTCGCGGACGGTGCCGTGGACGGTGTAGCCGCGGGAAAGGAGGAGCTTGACGAGCCACGAGGCGATGTACCCGCCGGCGCCCGTCACGCACACCGTTGCACCTCCGGCCAATGGCGTTCACGTCTTCTCCTCCGAGTCACCGCCACTGCTAAGCTGCTCGTCGTATATCGATAGTGTTAGTTCACACAATCGCTTGATTCAGAGACAATCGGCGTACACGACCTCAGGGGAGAGGGAGGTATGGAGTCCAACAAGCAAGGGGGGATTTGTAGTAGGATACGATGCCTTCACTTGGCCTGCTCTGTTCCCTTTTGTAGTGGGAGCTCACATGGCAGGCAGTCCTGACAGATAGAGATAGTAGACGATAGCTAGCGCCAGCAGCGACTTCTGAGCAGGTTTATTTGTTTATCACAGGGCAAGTACAGTAGTGACTTTGTATAGTACGAAGCACTGCATCTCGTGTCTGACCACGTGATAGTCTCGATTATCATTGCATGCTGATCTGGGACTTCTCATTTGTTAGACTACTATAATGAGCATGATTGATTCTTTCCTTGTTGTGCGCATTTATATTTATCACGCATGGTGTGCATGGTGTTGTTTATTTTTTTAGGCCCCGTTGGTTGGAGCTCTCACCGACACCAGCTTATTTATTTATTTCTTAATATTCAGTAACATGACCCCCTCCCAATTTAGCTGTGATAATGAACCTTTAGCTTTTATTGGATTACATGTTCAAGAAAATGAAAAATCTTGCTTGGTTATCGAGTTAGTTCCACGTGTTTCATGTTCACCGGTTACCACCTATCTGGTTCATGCCTTCTTATTTACATCTTTTATTAGGTTTCTTGTTTAGATCTTTTATTAGGTTTGTTGTTATTTTTTATTATGTCATGTATGCAATGGAATTCCTGGAAATTTATTGACATAGCATTGTTCTATGGCTATATAATCTCACTTTTGTGTCTTTGTGATTGCTGATGGCAGAACATAAGAAGCACTCAGATCATGCCTTTTTATTTTCCTGTACAATGGTTGGAACTGATTCCATACAATGTTTTTTCTGTAGTATGCAATGGACCTGTCACTTGTATTTGAGAAAAAAAAATACCAGTATGTTGGTGTATATTCTCTGTTATGTTCATGTTATTTGTATAGATAATTGTATAGAATGTGAACTATAAAATATAGACTAGGGATCCTCAGCATACTCAGCTAAAACTCTATTTATGGGATGATAGCATATGTGTGAAGTCATTTGTATCCAAACAATATTGGAAGTTGAATTTATAGTCATCAGAGCTTTGAATTTGAATTTTCCACTGAAGTATTGTAGCTTAGTGATGCTGCAGCTGTTGCAATGGGAAACGAGCAGGCTGATCATGTTTTGGTAATAGTACAACACATTCATATTTAAGTTATCGGGTCATTATTTTTGTTCCCGATGCAACGCACGGGCATTGAACCTAGTCTATAAAGAGATCGAAGACAAACAAGCACATGAGAGGCTGCAAGAGAATCTTGTCGAGTACCAATTGACCAATTCATAGCTTCAAGTAGTTTATTAATTGATGTGATGAACTTTGTTTGTAAAACTTTGTTTATGGTGACGTCTTGGTACGCGTTTATTTGTCATTTTAAATTTAAATTAACATATGAAATTTGTGTATTTAAATATTTATCATTTGTATGAATACTTAATATTAGTTTGAAATTTATGTTGAGTCAAATAGTTAGAATATGCGAAAAGGTATGTAACTAAGCTACAAGAGCCTCAAGGTATGTAACTAAGCTACAAGAGCCTCAAATAGTTAGAATATGCGAAAAGGTATGTAACTAAGCTACAAGAGCCTCAGTAGCACCTTAGGTTCTATATGTTCGACTTCTCGTGGAAGCGAATTTTATAGAATTTAATGGTGTTGTTCTTTTCAGTGGTATGTAGATGATATTACCGTCGATAGCGTGGTACCTGTGGTGACTTCGTCAATGTCGAGGATTTGTCGATTCAGTCTTCAAAGATAGAGTTTGCGTGCATGCGTTTCGTAGGGGTGAATGTGTGTGCATTGTAAGTGTCTGCGTTGTGCTGCGTATGTAATTAGCAAAAAATAGGTAGCATACATAGAGAAAGTGAGAAGTGAGTACATTGTATTATTGTAGTTGCGGCCCGCTTGGTAGATCTCTGGGTGACTCCTTTAGAGCCATGCCCAAGGGGTTCTTATGAGACATTCAATGACTTATAAGCTAGCTTTAAATATATTATTTCATATTTTAGTAGAAGAGAAAGAAAAACTTATCTCTTGATCACAAGTTAGTCTCATGCTACGTCGATTCCACTTGTGCCTCTCCCATTGCTGCCACCGCCGCCCTCCCCCCAACCCGGCGCGTGACTTCCTCCCCGCTCCCCTAGCGGCTCCATTCTCGATGCGACCCCTCTCTCGGCGTGGCGCTCTCTTCGCGTGGCCTCTCGCCGTCTCCTCATGGTGTGGCTACTCCTGACACAATCTTCTCTCCTAACGACCCATGCGCCCCGTCCAGCTCTAAGGTTAATCCAAAATTTTCTTTCCTTTTTCAATTTTGTTTGCATTCTCAGTTCTATGTTCCATTATACAATTGGTATTTTTGCAATCTATAAGAAGACGGAAGACAAGCAAGCTCATGAGAGGCTGTGAGAGAATCTTGTCGAGTACCATTGATCAATTCATAGCTTCACATAGTTTAATTGAAGTGACGAACTTTGTTTGTAAAACTATGTTTATGGTGACGTCTTGGTATAGTATTTATTTGCCATTTTAAATTTGAATTAACATTTTAAATTAGTGTATTTAAATATTTGCCATTTGTATGGACATTTCATATTAGTTTGAATTTATATCGAGTCAAATAGGTAGAATACATAGAGACAAGTAGGTAAAGAGAGAAAAGATGACACCAAATCGCAAGTGGCCTTGTTTAAACCTAGATTATGTTGTACACAGGAGGAAAACGGCAGGGAGCCCCCTCCACGTCCTCGAGAAACCCAGCCTGCTGGCAGAACTCAACGGTCTCCGCAATTGTTTCCTTTAGCGGCCTGACCTTCCATCCCAGTTTCTTCAGCTTATCGGACGTCATTGGAGCTGGGTGGTCCATGTCATAGATGCTCTCCCTACCAATTTTTGGAATCAAGTCAGTTAGGCATTCCCAGCTTCAGTATACGAAGGAACAAGAGAAATGGTTAGGTAAGAGAAGGTTTACTCGCTAATGAAAGGGTAATCAGGGTACATGGTCTTCAGCAAGTCCAGTAGACCACGGGCGCTGATGAAATGAGGAGCACAGATGTGCCTGCCGGAGGCTTCGGGTGTCTCATAGACCAGCAGAAGAGCATCAGCAGTGTCCCGAACGTCAACGATGTGCCAAAGTTTGTTCCTCATTTGATCAGGTCCTCCTGCATGAAGATGAAAAAAGGCAATATAAGAGGATCAAGCCAAAACAATAATACAATCAACTGTAACCTTGTGGATCACCCTTTTCTAATATGAGCCCATTTACAATGATTGGAAAAGTACCATGGTACTTCCAGGTACTTTTGATTTTTTTTATTTACTTGTTATTTAATTGTGGAAGATCATTTAAAATTTAATTTTTTATTCTTTAGGGTATAGTGGTAATTGCTTGTCATTCGTCACCGCACGGCAGCATGCGCTCCACCTCGCGCTGCAGCTCCATGTACTATGCGTTTAAGCGCTACACCTCAAGCCTCAGCACGTTGATGTCATCCTCCTTGCCCACCTTGACAAGCACGCCAGGCGCCGGCCATCTTTGCCTGCTCTGACAGCAGCATCTGCGCACCTCGATGTGGAGCAGCAGCCACTCGTTGTGCCGTATGCGTGCGCACCTCCCGCGACACTGCAACAGTTTCCCATCGCATCCCCGCAGTCCACCGCTCGGCATAGCCGCTTCCGCTCGTGCTCCGTCACCCCTGGATGCGCTTTCAGGTACGACCTACGACGGCGCGGTACAGCCCATCGTGGCACACGCGTGTCGATTCCGGCAGCATCGATCGGCCAGGGCCTGGAACTTGCCCAGGGCAAGGTTCCTAGGCCGGGACACCTTGGAAAGGTAGCTGTCGATTAGGAACACCACACTCTAAACGCTTTGGAGTTGTGCTGCTGTTCCTTCTTGCTTTGGAGCTGATGACGGCAAGAGCGCCGGGCGGAGCTGCCGGAGGAGGAAGCTGCACAAGACACAATCCTTTTTGCGGAGGATGATTCTGATCAGGCTCTAGACGACCATCTGCTACTCAGTAGCCGTTTCCATCTGCGTATTATCCCTCACGACGGGCATCGGCGGCGGGCTGGCAACTCTCTGCCAGTTTGCCCGCTGCCATGGGAGAAGGACGAGGTAACCCACGGCCATGGGTGGAGGAGACATCCCAATTTTACCCCATCATGAACCTATTGAACTACAGTTCTGCCCTTAATAAAAAAATAATAAAAATCTAGATTTTGCCCGCCTATTTTGGTACTAGCCCCACCTAATTTTGGTACCATCCCCACCTTTTTGGTACTTCTCAGTACTTTCGCATTGGTACCTCTTATTTTTGCACCGTTCGATTCCTCCTGTTGGATGGTCCTTATTTTTTCTAACCATTGTAAAATTTCTCATCTAATATATATATAGGAGGGATATAAAAAGATACAATCCAGCGCATTGTTTGGTGATGTGTGACGAGAAAAACCTTTCAGGAAGTAGATGAGGAACTGGCAGCTTGTGTTGAGCGTTGGCTGCAGAAGAGGACCAAAGACTAGAGCTGGGTTGACAGTTACAACATCCAGCCCGGTTTGTTTCCCATATTCAAGTGCAGCCTCTTCTGATGAAATCTTGGCAACAGAATACCAGTTCTGCAATTAAACAGGGCAAAGTCACGAACTCAAATTAGGAAATGAATGGCTATGGAGTATATTTTGAAATCAGTTCTTGATCTGTTTATTAGGCTTTCCCTGTTTCCATGACTGCTGCCAGTTTACAGTACCAGCCAGTTACCTCATCATTCCTGCAGAATTCTTTATCTGACCAGCAATTCTCATCTTTGATCTTGTCTTTGGGCCAATCTTTCGGGTTGATCTCAACAGCAACCATGGATGAAACGACGACCACTCGCCGAGCATTTGCAGCAGAGGCAGCCTTGAGTACATTTATGGTGCCGGTAACAGCAGGACCCAGCATTTCTCGCTGAAAAGTTGTGCACAACATCAACATGATATTGGAGCACAAAGTATGATAAATATATCCGAAAATGATAAATAGAAGTTGGAATGCACATTCTCTTTGGACAAAGGTCATTTCAGTTTCGCTTAATATCAGATGAATAGCCAGTCTCATTTTTGTATTTTTAACAGATGTCTTAATCTGCATATTTTTATATCGCCATCCTCTGACCGTGACATATTTGTTTTTTTTAGATAATGACCGTGACATATTTGTTGGTGTGTCCTTTCTAGGATTAGCATTCATGTCTTTTTTCAGAATGTTTCCTAATCTTAACTGTTTTTTTGGGCAAACAGATCTTTAATGGGTTGATGCAGGCCAGAATGCTTTCATTCCTTAATTAAAAAAAATCTTTAACTGATTCAAGAGGAAGAAGTGATTTTGAGCCTAGGTATTTGAGAGTTGTTTTTTTTTTGGAAAGAAAACTATTTGTGAGTTGTGGCATGAGATGGGCTTTGCTATTCAATATTCCACCTGATTAAACGTAAACGAATTGAATGTTAAACATCTTACAGAATACTTGCCTCTGGATCTGTTATTTTCCCTGAAGGAACTTGAGTGGCGACATGAAAGACTCCCTGGCATCCTGCTATTGCAGCTGCCATAGCATCGTAGTCAAGGAGATCTGCCTTGAAAAGCCTGAGGTTTTCAGAAGCATTCTCTAACCGCTTCAGATGAGCGGTTTTCTTGTCACCTGAAACACAGGTACGACACGGAGCAAAATCGTCAGCTCTCGAGGCTGTCTCGGTAGTTTCCACTGAACTGCAACCTGTCTCCGACTCTCCGTAGTGCACATATACATAAACAAAAATGAGCTGCTAAGTACTCAGACGAGGGAGTTCTTTGTTACGTACCGAGGCCGCGGACGGTGCCGTGGACGGTGTAGCCGCGGGAGAGGAGGAGCTTAACGAGCCACGAGGCGATGTACCCGCCGGCGCCAGTCACGCACACCGTCTCCGCGCTCCCGGCGGCTTCCTCTGTGCGTCCGGTAGACATCGCTGTTCAGCAGTGCTCGTGTGAGGTGTGAGTGTGAGGCTGTGAGCAGACGTGATAATGGATTACGATTCGAATCTATAGGAAAATCTAGTAAAAATATAAAAAATAATTAAAGTCGTCCATTCCTACCCAATATAAAAAGGGTGTTGCTATTTTTCAGGTGCTTGGAAAAACGATTTCTTCAGGCGACGAACAGGGACTTTAGATCTCGAATCCAACGGTGCTGGGTCTTCTTCTTCCACCAGCATCTCCTGCTCGCCGCAGCCGCGGAGCTCCGGCTGAGCCCTAGCGTTCCCGCGGCGGCCGCCTTCCCACCCCTCCCCCCCTCGCCGGAGCTCCCCCGCCCCGACCTGGCCCGGCCGCCTCCACCGCCGCCAGGGCCCCTAAACCGCCCTCCACCATCCCCACCGCCTGGCCTGCTTACCTCCTCAGGGCCCCTCCTTTTTCTAAGCCCGCCGGAGTTGGGAGGGAGAGAGGTGAGCTCGCCGGAACCCTAGATCTAGGAGGAGGAGGAGGAGGAGAGGAGGAGGGGACCTAACTCGCGTCGGGGAGGAGCCGCCGCCGCCGTCGGAAGGGAGGGAGAAGCCTCTGCCAGAGCCGGGCGCGGGGCGCGTCGGGTGCGGGCGTCGCCGGAGGGAGAGGGGAGGAGCAGCGGCGGTGCGGGCGCGGGGCGCGGGGCGGGGAGCTCCGAGCGCGGGCGTCGCCTGAAGTCGTCTTTGGTTTCAAGCGCCCGAGATGGAAGTGTGATAAAAAAAAAAAGACAAAAGACAGGGTTAAAGCGGATACCGTTCCTGTCGCGTGTGAAGGCGAGTGCGCGACGCCGGACCTGTCGCCTAGGGAGTGGCGGTTTTACCATCAGACGATTGCTGCCGGGAGAAAAATCCAGGTGATCCGTTTTCAGATGACATCGGTGGTGATGTCAACGGTTAAAAAACGGCTGTGTTTTCTTTCAATCCGTTTGCACCATTGTGATCTCATCAAGTGAAGAATTGAGTGTTAACTTTAAGTGCTACCGTGTTCTAGCTTGAGTTTTCTTAGTAGAAACTTGATTACTCTTAGCTTAGTGATGGTTGCCATCATCTAAATGGCCCGGTGGATCCCTTTGGGGAAGTTATTGTAGGGAGGTTCTATAGGTTGTACATGGTCTTGAAACCCACCGTAACTGAGTGGCAAATGGATATTCACTAATGGATAGGAGTTTAAAGATGCTCCAACGTGGAGTAGGAGTTGTAGCAACAACCCAAGACTATGAAGAAAAAAATCCGAGGAGAGACGTCCACTTGTGCTATTGAGTCCAAGAAAAGGAGGAGGTTTGGTAGTAGTTCCTTGTGAAAAAAGAAAACTTTAATTATAGTGTTAAGTCATACCCCCATGTGCCATCGCCCCTCGTGCTTGGAGCTCCGCCGCAGTCCCCTGCTCAAAGGTCCACTGTCATCCTCTTGCTCGGAGCTTCATTGTTGCCCCCATGCTCGGCGGTCCGTGGCCACCCCATGCTCAGAGCTCCTCTGCGCTCCCCCCCCCCCCCCCCCCCCCCCCCGCTCGGAGCTTCGCCTACCGTCCCTGATCAGGCCACGGACTGGCCCAACACCACTGTGTCTCTGCGTCGCTGCCTTCTTCCTTGGAGATCCGGCCACTTCATTACTCATGCCATATATGCGCCCCACTGGGAGCTCCAACACCGCAGTCTGGTCTGCCGCTTTTGTCATATATGTGATAAGCGAACAATTTTATTTATCGAGGCGGGTAGACCAACCGTTTTTGTCAAATTTCTAAACAACTAAAAACAAATATTATACCTAAATCAAAGGCTTATCAACTAAAAACTTGTATAACGGATTGGCCACTACAACTTTGATATTAGTTGTTTGAACATTTAAGATTGTTTGGATTTGGAAATTCTAAATTTTGAATTTTAAAATCTAAGAACATAAAACATATTTTGGACTTTAAACAACTTTAAATAAAGAACTTGTCAACTATAAAGTTGTACATCGTCGCCATGTTCTTCAGCAGTATTTTTCAACGAATGAATAGTGTTTTTCTCTCACAACACATCAGCATAAGCCAAATTTTAGCACAATTAAGAACTACAACTTGGTGTTTTAAAATTCTAAATTTTAAATTTCATAATATGAAAACTTAAAATGATTTTTTAGGCTCTAAGTAGTTTCAAATAAAAAACTATAAATTTGTAGATCACATCAAGATTTACAATTTTGCTATAAAATTTGTCTGTATCCAACTTCATATGGAAAAGTTTAAGTTGTTTTTGATACAGTTATTTTTAGAAGTGGGCCTTGCGAAGACTGTCTTTATTAATCAATTTTTAGAGACAGATCTTAGAATGTTTATCTCTGTTAATCGATTTTTAAAGACAGGGGTGGTTGTTTGTATGACATCTGCCTAACCATTTTTAGATCAAGGAATACACAATATTCCGCCTCCAGCATTCACAAGTGAATGAGTACTGTATAGCCGTTTAACAAACATACAGACATAGCACTTACAGCACCTCACCATACGGTGCTATAAAAGTTCAAAGAAACTATTCAACGAAAAGAATTAAGCTTCTGTTTAGTTCCTACTTCTCCATTCAAACTTGTTGAAAAAAATCAAACACCAGTTTTAGATACGGCTCCTAGAAATACCAGACTTTGTTAATTAGAGAATTTATCTTGCGAACACAAGGTTGATATGTGTTTGGTTCGTTTTGTGATGAGTGATTATCAACGTGATCCACGACCTTGGTTGAGCTTGTGACTAACCATGACGTGAGTTGGGTTGTGCGATATGTCTCTTAGCTTGTGGTGTGCAGGTGTGGAGCTCGAAGGCGGTGGTCGACGGCAAGGTGAAGGTCAAGTAGAGACGTGCCGTGCCAACGGACCGGGAGCGGTGAAGGACGGACGTGAGGCTTGGACTGAGGGATCAAGAAGTTGGGCGACTAGCCACGGTGGCTGACATCAGGAACATTGACAGGCGCAAGTATATATGGGAGTGACCGTGTTGACCGAGTCCAGACGAAGGACGTGCAAGTCGAGCGAGGCTCAGAGGACTTGGCGGCCGGCCGGTCGAGGACGGCGGTGACACGTGTCGACCGGCGGGGGACGCGTATGGAGTACGCTACTCGCGAGTAGGTTTGGTGGTTTGGGCCTCAAAACCATCGGTGGTGGGTTTACGGGTTTGGGCCTCAAAACCTGGGTAGAGGTTCCAAGAAGAAACGGATAGCACGTGGTGGCATCGAGAAGTTCGCGTTGAGACAAAGCTATCTCATGAAGGACGCGATGGCCGTCGGATGAAGATTACCTCGGGTTGGAACATAGCGCCCTGTTTTCTGTATATTTTTTTCTCTCTTTCGTTCGTCCTTAAATCCATCGATTTAATGGTGTTTTTGTTTATTCTTATTGGTTGATTCGAGCAAGGATATGTGTTGATCAAATCTCCCAAGTGAGTCGAACTAATTTGGCACGAGCTCATAGAAATCGATAGATTTTCGTTTTGGGGAAAAGTTTTCGTTGTTCGCCTCAATCTGAGTTTCCCGAGGTTTGGTTGGAAATTGGGCGATGATTCTTTCGGGATAGCTCTCTAACTCGGTTGTGATCATCTAAGCGAAATTTGGGATCGAATTATGGAGCTTTTGTTCGGATTCCATTGATTTTTGAGGTCGCCCTGTTCTTCCGTTCTTGCGATCGGTCTCCTATTCGTGAGTCTGCAGTGATGCTCGTGTAAGCCTAGAGCACCAGCTCAGTCGCTGAGATCCCGGCCGTCGTATCTGTCTTGACCGGTGCTTGCTAGCACGTCGCAGAGCAGACCGTCATCGATTAGCTGCTGCGTCCGTTCTTTCTTCTTTTGTTCGTGCAGTGCAGGTCGTAGTGCACCTGCTCTATTTGTCGTTGGCTTTTTCGTTCTTGATCCAGTGCAGTACCTGGACGAGTGGCTTCAGCGTGGTGGTGAGCAGCGCCCTTCCACCGGTTGCTCTCCTTCCTGTGTTCGGTCACCATCAGAGAGCAGGCGAGGAGCGCCCCTTGCTCAGTGCACTCGCCCAGCACCAAGCTGTGCTCGTTAGGTGACTCCGTGCTTGTTTTTGTTTGGCAAAAAGTTTGCTGTTTGCATTTGTTTCTCTCTATTCATTGCTTGATCCTGCTTCAAGTACTTGCGTGTGTTGCTCAGCCGCAAGAGAATTTTACCCAACAGCACAGCTTGCACAGGCAGCTGATGCCGCTCCTAATTGGCTAGCCCAGTTCGTTCCTTGTAGTGCCGAGCAGTTTTCAGTAGCTTTCTCTGTGCTCGATTTTTCAGTGTCTGACGGTGAATTTAGGACAACGGCCAAATATTTCGAAAGAAATTTAAGACTCCTATTCACGTCATCTCTGGTCACCGTTTTCGGTCCTTCATATCTACTAAAATCCAACACCATTTTAGTGGTGTGAACGAGAAGTCTTAGATCAGCACGCAATGATAATCGAGACTGGCCAGAAACGAGATACTATACACATCAGCACTGTACTTGCCATGTGATAAACCTGCTCAGAACTCGCTGCTGACGCTAGCTATCGTCTATCGATATACGACGAGGTAGTGTTTAGTTCGTGGGGTGGAAATTTTGGGTGTCACATTGGATGTGTCGGAAGGATGTTGAGAAGGATTTTCGGATACTAATAAAAAAACAAATTACAGAACCCGTCAGAAAACTACGGGACGAATCTAATGATACTAATTAATCCGTCATTAGCACATGTTGGTTACTGTAGCATTTAAGGCTTTTTATGAGCTAATTAGGCTTAAAAGATTCGTCTCGCGATTTCTCCGAGAATTGTGCAATTAGTTTTTTTTCGTCTACATTTAGTATTTCATACATGTGTTAAACGCTCGATGTTACTATAGAACCCAGAAGCTCTTTTATAAGAACTAAACACACAACCCCCAACCAACGCAGTGGCGGTGACTGGGAGGAGGAGGAGGCGCCAACGCCATGGCCGGAGCAGGTGCAACGGTATGCGTGACCGGAGCCGGCGGGTTCATCGCCTCGTGGCTTGTGAAGCTCCTGCTCTCCCGCGGCTACACCCAGGGTTTTTTTACCGACCGGAAGGGTCAAACCGCCGGCCTCCGGTTCCGATTTACCGGTCCGGTTTGCCAGTAACCATACGGTAACCGGGCGAGTTTGAATTTGAATTCAAACTCGCCTTCGATTCGGTCGGCGGCCGGTTTACCGAGCGGTTTGTAGCGGTTACCGCTCGGTTTGAGCGGTAACCGCTACAAACCGTTTAGAATTTTCTTTTTTTGCATGAATAAAAAGATTTTTTGGTACTTCCTATGCACAAATTAATGTAAAAAGACCACACAATGCGGTAATAAATAGCATAAGTCACTAAAGCAACAATATATAGTCGCAAAGAAATACATATTCGCTTACACAGACAAATAGTCGCATGGTCAACTACGTAGGATGTATGGGAAGACCCCTTGTTGGCACGACATTTCATATTCGGCGGTGGACATAAGAGAGATACCTTGCTGTCTAAGCGGGGCAGCCTTTGTGGCGGAATCGCCCAGTTTAGCACGCTTTCAGGACGCTTGCCTTCCACTAGGCACTAAGAACCCTGAAAGTGAGCTAAACCAGATGATTCCGTCGAGCACACCCGACGGGAGAACTCGAACGCTCCACATTTTACACCCGGGATCCAATAATGAGTA
The DNA here is from genome assembly GCA_038087645.1 of Saccharum hybrid cultivar R570. NCBI lineage: Eukaryota > Viridiplantae > Streptophyta > Magnoliopsida > Poales > Poaceae > Saccharum > Saccharum hybrid cultivar. Next base: position 23,764,448 of record JAQSUU010000402.1, on the reverse strand, counting down.
CAAACTTACAATACTTAGTCCATTTCATACAACATAGAGTCTTGAAATAGTTATTACAATACCAGATGTTCAGAGTGCATTAGATAACAGCGGAAATAAAATAACGTCTAGCGGAAGCGATGAGAATCCGTCTGTGCCCACTAGAAGAATCCTCCACACACGACAAACCTGCTCAAAGTGCACCTGCAACAGGGGTAAAAATAAACCATGAGTACACAATGTACTCGCAAGACTTACCCGACTGGGAATTTTATTTCCCGACTCTCAAGGATCATGATAGGCTTTATGGCTTGTGGGTTTCTTGTATGCGGAAAGCAGCACTAAGGGTTTGTCCTTAATTTCTTAATTTTTAAAAGCCGTATTTTATCCATTAACCAATGTTCTATGTAAGCACCTATGCTATAATCAAGCAAGAGTTGAGCAAAACAGAAGCAATTCTCCCTCTTTCCCTTTCCAGTTCTTACTACGATGCCAGAGCGTAGTCAAGCCGTACCGTCACGCAGAAACGGCGATTCGCGAATCAATGTGCCCAGCTGGGTACCCCGAAAAACACACGCCTCGCTCGTACCCCAGGCACAAGCAAGACCAACCCGTCCCCCTCCTGTCACAGGTTTCCAGGTCCCCGTCCAAACTTGGACTCCTAGCTCCCGTATTCGAGGCCCGGCCTCAATACGGTGCTAAGACCTCCACCTATCCCCGCCTCCAATCAGTCGGTCCGGAAAGAGCCGGAGCCCATGACAAGAGAGTAACAAGTCTTCCTAGCCCCCATCCGCTAGTATGTGCTCGGGATAAGGAGATCTGTGACTTGACCAGGGTCCATGCAACGAACGGTCCTTAATTGACACGGACAGGGAAACAGTGCAACCCAATTGCGCCCCGTGGCCGCGGGACACAACTGGTTACACCCACCAATAATCATACCACATCCCTGCCCGGTCGCCATTTCCATTCCACCATTTTTCCCAAATTGTAATAATCATTAGGGTAACTCCCTATTGTGAGCAACGACAGGTTACTCACCCTACCGATGATCCTAAGCGAAGCAACTATACGATCCTGTACTAGTAAGACTCATTGGGTATAAATATATATGCATGTGGGTATCATAGAAATTCCTGTAACTTAAATGCACAACATTTAAATATATATCATATTTGTAAAAATAAGGGTTATGCACCGGGGCTTGCCTGGGGCAGGTGCACAGTCAGAGGTGTCAGTAGCGGGCGGCTCCTGGAACTCCTCAGGTACGAAGATCTCCTCCTCGTACTCCTCGATGACCTCCTCGTAGTCCGGCTCCTCCACTGCCACGTACTCGACTCCCTCGTGATCTACATGCATGCAATGATAGGACCACATTTAAAAGGTGACGAAGGTAACTCTAATAGCTAATATTCGAAGCTATCACTCTCGCTACTAACAAGGTTGACCCGATGCAAACGACTCCAGCAACTAACAGACACACCACTTTCCGATTACCGATTTGCTACAGGCCTTACTAGGGAAAATTAGCTACCCTAACAAACAAGCTATTCGATGGCCATAAAATTTACAGCAAGCATCTAACAATATTAGGCGTCTACTGTAAAAATTTTTAGAGCTAGGGCTATCCTCGATTAACCACGTAAAATTCTACAAAATTGGTTGCATTAATAAACGTCATTTTAAGCAGAGATTTAATCGACCGAGCAACACTATAGTAGTGCACAAAAGGAGTTTACTAACTGATAGGGCATGAAGTTAGGAACTCAACAAAAGTGGTTTCACGATTTTTGAACATCTATACAAGTCACTAAAATTTGACAAAGTTTGGATCGAAAACTAATTACATAAACCAAAGCTAGATTTCTAAAAAAACCGAATCCTTTGGCGTGGCCCGCAACCCAGCGAACAACGGCCCAGCCGCGCGGCCCAACTGCGCGCAGCGCGCGCACGCGGCCCACGGCCGGGAGAGGCCTGCGCTCCAGGCGATTTGTCAAAAACGCCCCCGCGCTTTCAGCAAATCGACCCGCACTCCTACTTACTATTCCAAGAGAGACAAGTAATGCAACAAGGACCCTGCAAACTTCTCCAGTTACCACGGCCAGGTCCCTAGCCACCCCTGCGCTCGCCGGCGTGGTGACACGGGCACAGGCCCGCCGCCCCGAGCAACCGGGAACTTCCCCGACGCCACTAGGAGGCCGACACTCACCTACAGGACAAGGCGCAGCCTCGGGCAGCGGTTGGACGAGCCGGGATGCGGCGGGGCGGCTCCTCCCCGAAGACGGACAACCTGCGACGGCGGCAACCCCGTTCCGATAGAGCTCTGGGTGACCAGGTGGTGGACTGACCAAGGAGGGGGGAAACTCGACCTTAACAGCGCGGTGGTGGCAACAGTCCCGTGCAATTGACGTCGTGCGAGCCTCGGTGACCGCCGTGCGCGGTCCAGAGGGTGGCCCGGTGCCCCCACTCACCTCCGGTGCGAGCAATTTCAGAACAGGGGCCAGTGTAGCCAACTACACTCGCCGCGGCTCGACTGACCCGGCAACAGAGCAGGAGGGGGAAGGAAATGGGAGATGTCCGGCTGGCAGCTGGCTCCCACGCGATCACCGCTCGACCGGGGCGCGTACGCGCGCGAGCTGTGCGGTAGCGTGGCGTGCGCGGCAGCGGCAGCGGCGTGCTGTGCCAAGGTACCGATGCGACGCGAGAAGACGGCGCCGCAGTGGCCGGTGGCCGACCAACACGGCGGGACACCACGACACTGAGCGGGGCCGGCAAGGAATGGGGTCGAGTGGCAGGGGAAGAGAGCGACGGCAGCCAACCAGCCCACACGATCGACCGGGAGGTCAACCGAAGCAGTGCGACGCCGAGGGGAAAGGGCCTTCACCACGACGCCAAGGGCAGGGCCGGCCAACCGCGTAGAGCAACGACTCCGAGCGGTGACCGCGCTCAGGAGCCAACAAACCCGACGCCACACGCAAGCACGCTTTTTAAAGCTCTGAAAAACTCCAACTCGGTGACAACCTACCCTGAACCTCACTCCACTCAAGACGGCTTAGCAGGCTACCCACCCGAGCCAACCCACCGCAGCAACACCTAACCCGATATCGCAAACAACCGAGCTCAACACGACAACGTCAGGCTGCTAAAACGACGTGGAAACCTAAGCCCAAAATTATGTTGCGATTTCACTTTTCGGGTCACCGGTAAAACTAGCTAGGAATGGAATTACTTGACAACACAAGTTGCACTAACCACTACGCCCTTAGCTCTTCATATCACGTTTAGGGTTCACATATATGTTCTGTAGCAGTTTCGCTAAGAAAATTTAGTTTCCAACCTAAGTTGCTAACCTCCGGTTGAAACGTAAAAATTTCGAATACCCCTTTTTATTTATTATTGCTAACTTACCGAAAGGATCCTACGCACTTCAACAAAAACCAACACACACACAAGAAAAAGATGCGCATGCTCAGCTTAGATGCATTGTGACACGCGGTAACACCGGGGTGTTACAGCTCTACCCCGCTAAAAGAAAAATCTCGACCCGAGATTTCCCATGCCTAGTGTGGGGAAAAGAGGGTAGGGAAAACTTTCACTGAACGGTTTACCTTCAGGGACTAGATAAGAGATGGGGATAATGCTTCAAGATATAATTCTCCAGTTCCCACGTTGCTTCATCCTCCGAGTGATGTTGCCACTGGACCTTGTAAAATTTCACCACATTGTTCCTGGTCACTCTCTCTTTTTCGTCCAAGATTTTTACCGGATGTTCCTCATAAGAAAGGTCCGGTTGAAGGGAAAGTCCTTCAATTTCTACCGCCTCAGTGGGAACCCGCAAACACTTTTTCAACTGGGACACATGAAAAACATCGTGGACAGCTGACAAAATATCCGGGAGCTGAATGCGGTAGGCCACGGGACCACGCCGGGCCAAAACCTTATAGGGCCCAACATAGCGTGGGGCTAGCTTCCCACGGACACCAAAACGATGCACACCTTTCATGGGAGACACCTTGAGATACACATAATCCCCAACTTCAAATTCCAAGGGCCTCCTTTTGTCTGCATAGGTTTTCTGTCGGTTCTGTGCTGCCTTTAAATGACTTCGGATAACCCCAACCTTCTCTCTTGCTTCAAGCACAAAGTCAGGCCCGAAATAACCACGGTCTCCCACCTCAACCCAGTTGAGTGGGGTTCTGCATTTCTTGCCATACAAAGCCTCAAAAGGTGCCATCTGGATGCTCTCTTGATAGCTGTTATTATAAGAAAACTCGGCCAACTTCAAACATTCGTCCCACTTTTCAGGAAAAGAGATGACACAAGCCCTTAACATATCTTCAAGCACTTGATTGACCCTCTCTGTCTGACCATCGGTCTGGGGATGATAGGCTGAACTTCTGAGCAGGCGCGTACCAAGGCATTCTTGGAGTTGTATCCAAAAACGCGACATGAAAACCGCTCCACGGTCAGAAACAATGGTAAGCGAAACTCCATGAAGGGTCACAATGCGATCAAAATACAGCTTGGCATACTGCGAGGCTGTATACCTCGTACCCACTGGAAGAAAATGAGCAGTCTTAGTGAGGCGATCCACAATGACCCAAATAGAATCATGGCCCTTGGCGGTGCGAGGTAACCCGGTAATAAAATCCATAGAAATATCCTCCCACTTCCAGACCGGAATGGGCAAAGGCTGTAGAAAACCCGGCCTCCGCAGATGGTCTGCCTTAACTCTTCCACAAACATCACACTCAGCAATATACTTGGTGATATCCTGCTTCATGTATGACCACCAATACAGCTGACGCAGATCATGGTACATCTTGTTACTCCCCGGGTGAATAGATAATTTGGATTGGTGGGCTTTCTCCAGAATCTTCCTTCTTAGCTCCTCATTACCGGGAACCACTAACCGGTTCTTGTACTTCACCACACCTTGCTCATCGATGCTAAAGTGCGGACCACGCCCTTCAGACATCAATTTCTTGATGTGGGGAACCTCCAAGGCATCATACCTTTGCTCCGCGATGATTTGCTCAAGTAACTCAGAGACTAAAGCAATCTGTGCCAACACTGCAGAGTGAGAGAGAGGCACGGATTCTCCCTCAGGCACGTGTGACTTGCGGCTCAAAGCATCAGCCACCACATTAGCTTTCCCCGGATGATAATGGACCTCCAAGTTGTAATCTTTAATTAACTCAAGCCATCTCCTCTGCCTCAGATTCAACTCAGGTTGAGTAAAAATATATCTAAGGCTCTTATGGTCCGTAAAAATATGCACTTTATTCCCCAACAAATAGTGTCTCCAAATTTTTAGAGCGTGCACCACTGCAGCTAGCTCTAAATCATGGGTTGGGTAATTCACTTCGTGCTTTTTCAGTTGGCGTGAAGCATATGCTATGACACGCCCTTCTTGCATAAGCACACACCCAAGCCCAGTCCTGGAGGCGTCATAATAAACATCAAAAGGCTTCTCAATATCCGGTTGAGCCAGAACAGGAGCTGAGGTAAGGAACTTCTTCAAGGCCTGAAAAGCTTCTTCACAAGCTGAACTCCATACAAACTTGGCATCCTTCTGAAGTAACTTGGTCATGGGTTGGGCTATTTTAGAGAAATCAGGAATGAAACGCCGATAATATCCGGCAAGACCCAAAAACTGTCGGATCTGATGCACGGAGGCAGGAGACCTCCAATCTAACACATCCTGAACCTTGCTAGGATCTACAGACACACCCTCAGGGGTCAGAACATGTCCCAAGAACTGAACTCGGTCCAACCAAAACTCACACTTGCTGAACTTAGCGTACAGCTTGTGCTCTCGCAACCGGGTCAGGACGGTGCGGAGATGCCGTGCATGCTCTTCTTCATTCTTGGAATAAATCAAGATGTCGTCGATGAACACTACTACAAACTTATCCAACTCCGGCATAAAGACCGAATTCATGAGATACATGAAAAATGCAGGAGCATTTGTGAGACCGAAAGACATGACTAGGTACTCATACAACCCATACCTAGTAGAAAAAGTTGTCTTTGGTATATCTTGTGGCCGAATCTTTATCTGATGATATCCCGACCGAAGATCTATCTTAGAGAACACCTTTGCCCCAGCCAACTGATCAAACAAAGCGTCAATACGCGGCAAAGGGTACTTGTTCTTAATGGTTACCGCATTGAGGGGACGATAATCCACACACATGCGAAGAGTGCCATCCTTCTTCACAAAAATGGCCGGACAACCCCAAGGTGAAGAACTGGGACGGTGAACCCTTTATTCCGCAATTCTTCTAATTGCTTCTTCATTTCAGCTAACTCCTTCGGTGCCATACGGTAGGGACGTCGAGAAATAGGAGCAGTGCCAGGCTCTAACTCAATGGTGAACTCCACATCTCTATCCGGTGGTAACCCCGGCAAATCATCAGGAAAAACATCTGGGAACTCACAGACCACTGGAATAGTGGTGAGATCCGAAGAGACTTCCACATTGGCAGCAACTGGAGAAGTGAGTTCCGAGGGAATGAGAAGAGACATCCTATCCTCAGACCCAGGAAGTCGCAACTCGACAACCCTTCGCTTAAGGTCCAACACTACCCCGTAAACCTTCAGCCAGTTCATGCCCAGTATCGCATCAATGCCATGCCCAGGTAGCAACATGAACTGAAGGCGATAACTGTGGGTGGCTAGCACCAAACTGACAGTATCCGTCCGGGTGTTGATAAACATGTTCGCACCCGGAGTGCTGATTCTATAGGCCTTAGGGATGGCCATAATAGGTAGATTATGCCTCTCCGCATACCCCATGCTCATAAATGAATGCGATGCTCTAGAATCAAATAACACAAGTGCTGGATGAGAGTTGATGGTGAACATACCAGCCATCACAGGTTGATCCTACAATATTTCCTCGGCCTCCGTATAGTTCAACTGTCCCGAACGGCTCACTGGGGCTTTCTTCTTGATAACCATCCTCTTGATCAGGCGAGAGTTGGCAGACGGCTGGGCAGACTGCATAGGCCGGTTCTCGGGACACTCCCGAGCAAAGTGGCCCTCCTTGCCACACTTGAAACAGCCGGTAGACTTGACCATCTGTCCCTGACGAGGTGGAAACTGCTGTCCCTGTGGCTGTTGCACCTGCTGGGAAGGTGCACGGTACTGAGGCGTCGGAGCCGGACGAGTCTGCTGAGGCTGTCGCGACGGCTGTCCACCAGGAGAATGGTAGGACATCCTCTTAACAGCCTGCATCTTCTGCACCTGCTGGTGACCAGAAGACCCAGAAATCCTCTGCTTGCGCTTCCACTCTGCCTGAGTGTCACACTGCAGACCCTCCATAGCAATGGCTGCATTCATCAAGGTGCCAAAAGTCTGGTAGTTCCCGGTATACAGTTCCTTCTGCAGAACACAAGAGAGGCCACGGTAGAAGCGGTCCCTCTTCTTCTCATCTGTGTCCACGTGAGTGCCAGCATACTGTGCCAAGTGGTTGAACTTGTTGACATAATCCATCACGGACAAGCTTCCCTGCTTCAGGTCCAAGAACTCCGAGAGCTTCCTATTCAGAACGCCCACCGGAATGAAGTACTCTCGGAAAGCGGCAGTGAACTCCTGCCAGGTCACCCGGTGGTCCGCCTGCTGCATGTCGTTAAAGGTATCCCACCAAGCACTGGCAGACCCCAGCAGCTGCTGTGCGGCGAAACGCACCTTCTGCTCATCGGTCACCGTGAGCAGCAGAAACTTTTGCTCCAGCACACGAAGCCAATGCTCCGCGTCCAGAGGTTCTGCAGTCGGGGCGAACGTGGGCGGGTTAGTCTTTAAGAAGTCCTGATATGAACAGGGCCTCTCAAGACCACGGGCACCTCCCCCGTCCCCACCGTTGCCACCGGGACCCCCACGAGCGAGGCCACCGACAGCCTGTGCCATCAGCTCCAGGGCACGGGCCGTCTCACGACGAGAAGCTAACAACTCCGCCATCATCTCCGCTTGAGTCATCAGAGGCGGCGGTGGCGGTGGAAGAGGAGCCAAGCGTGGGGCGTCGTGACTGTCCCCGACATTCTCGCGACCATCCTCCGGGTCGCGGCCCTCCGGGTCGCGGCCCTCCGGGTCACGGCCCGCTCCAGCGCTGGTACTCTCGTGAACTGACCCAGCTGCCCCACGACCGGACCTCAGGTTCATCTGTAATAGATAAGAACCAACCATTAGGGCACTCCTCCCGATTTAGAGAACGAGACTGAGACGATGATACGGCCTTCGAAAGGATTAAAGCAATTCATTTTAATTCTTATTCTACCCTGTTACTATCTGTGATTACCGTGAAGGGGTTTAGATTAACCAGGTTTTTACTCTGGGAATGCATGCATCGCCCTACACGCTCACTCAAGCCGGAAAAATATAGCGGCCTTACGCTAAACTTTGGCACATCGTACACTCACTTCCGAAACGAGCGTTTCCTTACGCAACGTAAGTTAGTGTACCTGCAGAAGATAGTTAGGAAAAACAGTGCCACTATCCTAGTAAACCATATTGCTAGGGCTTAATACTTAACTACGTCGACTTTACCGCATCCTAATTTTTATAAACCTTTTGTTGGTCAAATTTTTAAGCCTTTTGAAATAGATGATTTAGCTTGTAAGCTCATTATTGGCTCTGGTACCACCTGTGGCGGAATCACCCAGTTTAGCACGCTTTCAGGACGCTTGCCTTCCACTAGGCACTAAGAACCTTGAAAGTGAGCTAAACCAGATGATTCCGTCGAGCACACCCGACGGGAGAACTCGAACGCTCCACATTTTACACCCGGGATCCAATAATGAGTACAAACTTACAATACTTAGTCCATTTCATACAACATAGAGTCTTGAAATAGTTATTACAATACCAGAGGTTCAGAGTGCATTAGATAACAGCGGAAATAAAATAACGTCTAGCGGAAGCGATGAGAATCCGTCTGTGCCCACCAGAAGAATCCTCCACACACGACAAACCTGCTCAAAGTGCACCTGCAACAGGGGTAAAAATAAACCCTGAGTACACAATGTACTCGCAAGACTTACCCGACTGGGAATTTTATTTCCCGACTCTCAAGGATCATGATAGGCTTTATGGCTTGTGGGTTTCTTGTATGCGGAAAGCAACACTAAGGGTTTGTCCTTAATTTCTTAATTTTTAAAAGCCGTATTTTATCCATTAACCAATGTTCTATGTAAGCACCTATGCTATAATCAAGCAAGAGTTGAGCAAAACAGAAGCAATTCTCCCTCTTTCCCTTTCCAGTTCTTACTACGATGCCAGAGCGTAGTCAAGCCGTACCGTCACACAGAAACGGCGATTCGCGAATCAATGTGCCCAGCTGGGTACCCCGAAAAACACACGCCTCGCTCGTACCCCAGGCACAAGCAAGACCAACCCGTCCCCCTCCTGTCACAGGTTTCCAGGTCCCCGTCCAAACTTGGACTCCTAGCTCCCGTATTCGAGGCCCGGCCTCAATACGGTGCTAAGACCTCCACCTATACCCGCCTCCAATCAGTCGGTCCAGAAAGAGCCGGAGCCCATGACAAGAGAGTAACAAGTCTTCCTAGCCCCCATCCGCTAGTATGTGCTCGGGATAAGGAGATCTGTGACTTGACCAGGGTCCATGCAACGAACGGTCCTTAATTGACACGGACAGGGAAACAGTGCAACCCAATTACGCCCCGTGGCCGCGGGACACAACTGGTTACACCCACCAATAATCATACCACATCCCTGCCCGGTCGCTATTTCCATTCCACCATTTTTCCCAAATTGTAATAATCATTAGGGTAACTCCCTATTGTGAGCAACGACAGGTTACTCACCCTACCGATGATCCTAAGCGAAGCAACTATACGATCCTGTACTAGTAAGACTCATTGGGTATAAATATATGCATGTGGGTATCATAGAAATTCCTGTAACTTAAATGCACAACATTTAAATATATATCATATTTGTAAAAATAAGGGTTATGCACCGGGGCTTGCCTGGGGCAGGTGCACAGTCAGAGGTGTCAGTAGCGGGCGGCTCCTGGAACTCCTCAGGTACGAAGATCTCCTCCTCGTACTCCTCGATGACCTCCTCGTAGTCCGGCTCCTCCACTGCCACGTACTCGACTCTCTCGTGATCTACATGCATGCAATGATAGGACCACATTTAAAAGGTGACGATGGTAACTCTAATAGCTAATATTCGAAGCTATCACTCTCGCTACTAACAAGGTTGACCCGATGCAAACGACTCCAGCAACTAACAGACACACCACTTTCCGATTACCGATTTGCTACAGGCCTTACTAGGGAAAATTAGCTACCCTAACAAACAAGCTATTCGATGGCCATAAAATTTACAGCAAGCATCTAACAATATTAGGCGTCTACTGTAAAAATTTTTAGAGCTAGGGCTATCCTCGATTAACCACGTAAAATTCTACAAAATTGGTTGCATTAATAAACGTCATTTTAAGCAGAGATTTAATCGACCGAGCAACACTATAGTAGTGCACAAAAGGAGTTTACTAACTGATAGGGCATGAAGTTAGGAACTCAACAAAAGTGGTTTCACGATTTTTGAACATCTATACAAGTCACTAAAATTTGACAAAGTTTGGATCAAAAACTAATTACATAAACCAAAGCTAGATTTCTAAAAAAAACCGAATCCTTCGGCGCGGCCCGCAACCCAGCGAACAACGGCCCAGCCGCGCGGCCCAACTGCGCGCAGCGCGCGCACGCGGCCCACGGCCGGGAGAGGCCTGCGCTCCAGGCGATTTGTCAAAAACGCCCCCGCGCTTTCAGCAAATCGACCCGCACTCCTACTTACTATTCCAAGAGAGACAAGTAATGCAACAAGGACCCTGCAAACTTCTCCAGTTACCACGGCCAGGTCCCTAGCCACCCCTGCGCTCGCCGGCGCGGTGACACGGGCACAGGCCCGCCGCCCCGAGCAACCGGGAACTTCCCCGACGCCACTAGGAGGCCGACACTCACCTACAGGACAAGGCGCAGCCTCGGGCAGCGGTTGGACGAGCCGGGATGCGGCGGGGCGGCTCCTCCCCGAAGACGGACAACCTGCGACGGCGGCAACCCCGTTCCGGTGAGCTACGGGCTTCCGGGAAACAATAGAAACAGCTGCGAGCACCAGCGACTCACCCCGAAGCTACCCGAGGCGATGGTTCGGTCAGAGATGGTCGGAGCTGCGATGGCCACGTGCGCCCGAGCGGCTCGGCGGCGCACCGCGGCGGCGCGCCCGCGCCAACGCCGGCTAGGCGGCGATAGGGATTCTAGGGTGGTGCGCAGGGAGGGGCGGGGGTGATGGCGAAGCTATCGGTGCAACCGATAGAGCTCTGGGTGACCAGGTGGTGGACTGACCAAGGAGGGGGGGAAACTCGACCTTAACAGTGCGGTGGTGGCAACAGTCCCGTGCAATTGACGCCGTGCGAGCCTCGGTGACCGCCGTGCGCGGTCTAGAGGGTGGCCCGGTGCCCCCACTCACCTCCGGTGCGAGCAATTTCAGAACAGGGGCCAGTGTAGCCAACTACACTCGCCGCGGCTCGACTGACCCGGCAACAGAGCAGGAGGGGGAAGGAAACGGGAGATGTCCAGCTGGCAGCTGGCTCCCACGCGATCACCGCCCGACCGGGGCGCGTACGCGCACGAGCTGTGCGGTAGCGTGGCGTGCGCGGCAGCGGCAGCGGCGTGCTGTGCCAAGGTACCGATGCGACGCGAGAAGACGGCGCCGCAGTGGCCGGTGGCCGACCAACACGGCGGGACACCGCGGCACCGAGCGGGGCCGGCAAGGAATGGGGTCGAGTGGCAGGGGAAGAGAGCGACGGCAGCCAACCAGCCCACACGATCGACCGGGAGGTCAACCGAAGCAGTGCGACGCCGAGGGGAAACGGCCTTCACCACGACGCCAAGGGCAGGGCCGGCCAACCGCGTAGAGCAACGACTCCGAGCGGTGACCGCGCTCAGGAGCCAACAAACCCGACGCCACACGCAAGCACGCTTTTTAAAGCTCTGAAAAACTCCAACTCGGTGACAACCTACCCTAAACCAACCTCACTCCACTCAAGACGGCTTAGCAGGCTACCCACCCGAGCCAACCCACCGCAGCAACACCTAACCCGATATCGCAAACAACCGAGCTCAACACGACAACGTCAGGCTGCTAAAACGACGTGGAAACCTAAGCCCAAAATTACGTTGCGATTTCACTTTTCGGGTCACCGGTAAAACTAGCTAGGAATGGAATTACTTGACAACACAAGTTGCACTAACCACTACGCCCTTAGCTCTTCATATCATGTTTAGGGTTCACATATATGTTCTGTAGCAGTTTCGCTAAGAAAATTTAGTTTCCAACCTAAGTTGCTAACCTCCGGTTGAAACGTAAAAATTTCGAATACCCCTTTTTATTTATTATTGCTAACTTACCAAAAGGATCCTACGCACTTCATCAAAAACCAACACACACACAAGAAAAAGATGTGCATGCTCAGCTTAGATGCATTGTGACACGCGGTAACACCGGGGTGTTACAGCCTTGTAATCTTGCCAAGTTTGACCTGTCTATGCTGCTGTTGTCTCCCATTCTTGAACTAACATATTATAAAAACTGGGATCTTCCCATTCATACACCCATCTAGTCTGAGTCTGCATGGTCATGTTAGGAATGTGATAGCAATAAGTAGGCTGTGAGGTATCGCTGTAGGAGGAAGAAGAGTACTGTGGAGTGTCGTAGTTCGTCGGTGCATATGCTCTCCTCTGCGATGTCGGTTGTCCATGGTCACGGTCTTGAGTAGCATGTGTGAATTGGGTCTCGCCTGCAATCAACCATAATTAGTAGGCATAGACAGAAACAATTGTGTGTATGTAGGTGCAATGGATACCTGTGAAATGAAGACCTACATAACTACTACCACCAGCACCAATAGTACCAGCCCCACTCCCACCACCACCACCGTCTTTCCCACCACCACCGCCACCGTCACTCCCACCAGCACCGTCATTGTCACTGTCATCGTCACTACTGTTATCATCACCACTATCCTGGGACTGGTATTCCTCATCCTCAGTCTCTGTGTCGCTGGTCACTGCTTTTCCTTTTCCTCGGTGACGCTTGCGGTGACCCTTCGGAGGCACCATCTGCATCTTCCTCTTCCCGAGGTGACTTTGACCCACATTTGTACGGGCCCAATCACTGATGCAATCATGCCCCGTAGCCTGACGTAGATCCTCGGGGCCTATTTGGTCACTGCCAACACAAACAAATGAATCACATAAATAAAATCAATCACATAATACAGGGTGAGACATACACACACATTTGTATATATATAAATATAATGTACCTGACAAGATGTGATGGCAGAGGGACGTCCACTTCGTCAGAATCCTCATCAAGAACTAGAGGCAGGTTAGATCTACCGTACTCCATCCATTCCCTAACCGGATTGCTCCGGTCATAGAATGAGACTTCGGCGAAATGAAGGACCTTGTAAATTGGTTGAACTGTATTGATGATGTATTCCAATCCCTCCCACCACTGAATATTTGACAACCTTACATGAGCATATCGACCTTCTTCAGTGAGTGCCCAGTTGCTCTGCAAAAACTCAGGAGATCCCATCCACTGCATGAACTGTTCATGTTTTCGATGAAAGCTCTCTAGAAATATGTAGTTGGTCCCAAATCTAGTGCCATTCCACTTGACCAACTCACCACCAATTGCTTTCTTCATCATATGATTCAACTGAGAATGGTTGTGCAACCAAGTTGAAATTCGCTTGCATACTTGCAACATACTTGCATGATCGGGCCTGTTACCAATATCCTTCAACATCAAGTTGTGGTGTGTGCCAGACAAGGTGTCCAAACAATGTGACCATACTCCTCTTTCAGTGAGTTGCAAGCTTTTTTTTGTAGTTGGCGCCATTGTCGGTGACCACATGGACAATATGCTCGGCACCAATCTCCTCCACCACCTTCCGAATCTCCTGAAAAAAAGCAGAACATATTATATATACACATATATATAAATAAAAAGAACCACATGACAACTATGTTTAGGAGGTACCCTGTACAAATAGTTAGCATCTTGACTTTTTCCAGATGCATCAATAGATTTGTGAAAGCATGTGACCCCATTGCAATAAATCAGAAAGTTTATGACACTCATTTTAGTGGGGCCAGTCCATGAATCACACATCAACGTGACGCCAAAGTTGGGCCACTCCTTCTGAAACTTTGCATACCTATCCTTCAAGTCTTTCTCATTCTGATCTAGGTACTTGCCATCAATATCCCTTCCAGTGGGTGACGCGATGCCTTCACCTGAAACCATAAGCAAAGAATGAGAATATGAAAAGATACATAAGGCCATAGGTCTCCAAGTATAGGTACTTACCCCACTTCTGTGTCTCTCGGACCGCACTGACAAAGTACGGATTGTCGGCATTTCGTCCTGGGATTCCTACATAATGGAAAAACTTTCCCCAAGCTTTACCAATAGCTTCCTTTGCATTTTTCCCCTTCTGCGTCCAAGACCCTGTATCAATCCTTTGTTGGTGCATTCCTCTCCTCCCACCGGCTGCCACATGATAGTCCTCCACCTCCACAGGAGTCTCCCTCCGTGATCCTGCTCTTCTAAACAACCTCTCAATAGGATTCCCACCATGCGAACCACCACCACCACCACTACCCCCTCCACGGTCGTAATTACCTCCTCTCTGTTGCACCCTCTGCTCGTAGTCATATTCTGCTCTCGACTGGTTTAGTGCTTCCTTCATCTGAGCCTCATATTCATCATCACCGAGGGGATGGTTTCCCTCCGCTGCAGCTTTTTCTCGTGCCAACCTTTGTCGAGCCCGGTCAGCAGTCGTCTTCTTAGCTCTGTCAAGATCTCGCTGAAAGTACGCACGCACATCTGGTGGCACACGGTCGCAATGCAAGGTGTCCGCCCCGTGCCCAGCCAAATGCTGTTTAAATCTAGTGCAACCACCGCCTGCTTTCGTCACATGACAATAATTGCATCTCCATCCAGGAGCAAAATTTTTACCATGCTCCCATACAACGTCTCTGTTTCTGCCTGACATTGTCTACCTGCATAAACGGACAACACAAAGTCACACCTAAATAAAATGTATCTACACAATATATACCTAAAATATACATCCTACCACAAATCCTACCTCTAATCCTAAATCCTAAAAAACATCCTAAAGTAAATCCTACCTAAAACCTAACCAAAAACCTATCCTAAATCCTAACACAAATCCTACCTAAATCCTAGATCTTTCCTAAATCCTAACACATAAACCATACCTAAATCCTAAAGCTAATACTACTCTAAAGAAAAAAACAAAAAAAAACTTACCTGGCGGTCGCCCGGCGAACCGAGCGGTAAGCCGCTCCTCCTGGGCGGTTAGCCGCGCCTTCTGGCCGGCTAACCGTCGCTGAGGCGGGCGCGCGGTAAACTGCCCGTCCCGCGCGGTAAGCCGGCGAGCCGGGCCGGTCGCGCGGCGGCGGCGGCGCGGACGGAGCGGGCGGGGTGCGGACGGGAGCTTATCCGCTTCTGGACGCGTTGACCCCCCCCCCCCCCCCCCCCCCCCCCCCCCCCCCCCGCAGCTCCCGGCGCGTTTTGTGCCCGTGACGGCCTAATGGGCCTCATGGGCCTTAACGGGTCGGGACCGGGATTTTTTTCTTTTTTTTCAAACTTTTATACGTATAAATAAATACTAAACGAACTCGAATTTGAAAAAATTTTACACCATTGGCTTCTATAAATCATGAACTATTTTTAGGAATTTTTTCAGTATTTTTTTTTCAAATTTTAAATTTGAATTTGGGGAATACCTAACCAGACCGGAACCTGTCCGGCCTAGTAAGCCCGGTTACCGTGGTAAACCGCGGCTTATCGCCTGGTATAAAAAACGCTGGCTACACCGTGCACGGCACCACGCGACCTCAGTGCGCAATCTGGCATTATACCCTTCCTTTCCGATTGGCTTCTTTCGCTTGCATTTGGGACTGGCTGGCATTTCAGGTGACGAGAAGACAAGCCATCTGAAGCACCTCGGGAATGCTGCCGGAAACCTATGGATTTTCAAGGCTGATCTGCTGGACTACAGGCTTGTTTAGTTTTCAAAATATTTTGTAAAAAACTATTGTAGTGTTTTCGTTGTTATTTAGTAATTAGTGTCTAATTATGGACTAACTAGACTTAAAAGATTCGTCTCGAGATTTATAGCTAAACTGTATAATTAGTTTTATTTTTTATCTATATTTAATGCTCTATACATATGTCCAAAGATTCATTACTGTAGGTTTTTGAGAAAATTTTGGAAACTAAACAGGCCCTACAATGCGATGGCAGCTGCGGTCGTTGGGTGCCAGGGAGTTTTCCATGTCGCCACTTGAGTGCCTTCAGAGCAAGGCTAGTAGAAACGCGGACTGTGGGCTGCAAGCCGGTTGTGTGCGAGAGTATAAGCCAACGCGTATAGTAGACGTGTTAACAGGTGAGCTTAGACATTTTAATCCTACCAGACTGGCAGAGAAGAAATAGTCCTCGGCCTTGTTTAGTTCTCAAAGTTGAGAGTGTCAAATTCACTGTAACGACATTGTAGCATTTTGTTTGTATTTGGTAATAATTATTCAACCGTTGACTAATTAGGCTCAAAACGTTCGTCTCGCAAAGTATAACCAAACTGTGCAATTAGTTTTTGATTTTATCTACATTTAGTGCTCCATGCATGTATCGTAAGTTTGATGTGACAGAGAATCTTCTTTTTGCACAATGCATTTTTCAGGAGTTATGGAGGAACTAAACAAGGCCCTCATTTTGCCCACGCATGGCTGCATGCAAGCTGTTTGCTTCGTTACACGTGATGCACCCAGCGGTAATGCAAACACCCGCTTCCTTCTCCTTCTTTGTTTCTCTCTGTCACGTAGGATTTTGATAACCTGGACTACCTTATAGCCCGTTGAGTTGGACTTACTATACTTGCTCTCAGAGAACCTTGACTGACCCAGAGGCAAGTTCTGTTTTCCACTTTCCTTGAATCTGATGTGTTCATTTTTTAACTCAGAAACAGGCATCTATCTATCCGTTTCTGAACTAAAAAATGGCTTCACAAATTCTGTGCATAAACAACGTGCAGCTACAAATGTTGGGCCCTGCTGTCACTGGCACAACAAATGTGCTCAAGGCTGCCTCTGCCGTGAATGTCCAACGAGTGGTGGTTGTGTCATCCATAGTTGCCGTTGAGATCAGCCCGAAAGATTGGCCTGAAGGTAAGATCCGAGATGAGAGCTGCTGGTCAGACAAAGAATTCTGCAGGAGCATTGAGGTAACCTGTACTGCTAACTTCTGCATTAGAGTACGCACAGCCAAGATCTGATATTTTTTTATCTGGAAAAATTGCAAGATCTGCTTAGTCGATTTGCTGCCCTGTGTACTCCAGAGCTGGTACCCGGTCGCCAAGATCATCTCAGAAGAGGCGGCGCTCGCATACGGGCAGCAGACCGAGCTCGACGTGGTGACTATCAATCCAGGGTTGGTGTTCGGCCCCCTGCTGCAGCCGACGGTTAACTCAAGCATCCAGTTCCTCATCTACTTCCTCAAAGGTTAACACGACACTCACCAAGGCGTCGCGTTCTATTTGTCTCCCCGTCCATTCAGAGCTCACAGTCGATTTGAATTTGACACGAGCACCACCTTATTATAAATCTTTTGAGCGGCGATGCAGGAGGCCCCGACCTGGTGAGCAACAAGCTCTGGCACATCGTCGATGTCCGTGACCTCGGCCTAGTTCGGCTGGCGGGCTGCCAGCCAGCTAGCAGTGCTTTTCTCTCACACCAATTCAGCACCAGCCACCGGCCACCAGCCAACTAGCAGTATTTTTCTCTCACAACAAATCAGCACCAGCCACCAACCAGCCAAACGAGGCCCTCGCCGACGCGCTGCTGCTGCTCTACGAGGTGCCTGAAGCAACCGGCAGGCACATCTGCGCGCCTCATGTTATCAGTGCCCGCGACCTGTTGGACTTGCTGAAGAGCATGTACCCTGACTACCCTTTCATTACCAAGTAAAAGTCTCGCTTATTATTAAAAAAATACCAAAAAATGCTACTCTTCCATTTTGTTAAACACTTAAACATTGAATCTGGTGTCGAATTGGTTGGCAGGGAGAGCATATGTGACAGAGATCACCCAGCACCGATGACTTCTGACAAGCTAAATAAGATCGGGTGGAGCTGCCGGCCGCTGGAGGAGACAATCCTGGACACAGTCGAGTGCTGCCAGCGGACTGGGTTTCTTGATGATGTGGCTGAGGAGACTCCCTGTCGTTTCCCTCCTATTTTCAACAAAATTTAGCCTCGGCAAAAACATGGATTGTGATTATTGCCTATGCACTTGCTTATCTTATTGTGGACAAGCATCAGCTTTTAAATAAATGCCATTGCTTGCTGTTGTATTCGGTGCTGCTGCTATGTGTGTATTGAAGTTCATTCGAACTTGTCAGACTTTATGCGTGTTCAATTTCCACATAAAATGCATGGAACACCCTTAGTATGTATGAGGTTGTTCCGATTCTTGTTCCAATTTTGTTTCTTATTTCTTATGAAAAGCATGGAAACCTTTTGGATCTTGGGACAACTGTTTCTGTGTAAGTTTTGTTTCTCTTGTGGTCATGTACCAGTTTAGGTTTTAACTCAGTCGTCGTAATTTGGTGATGCTATTGTGTGTCTCTGATTGTATCGGTTGGATTGGCATTGGCTCTATGAATTAAGTTCTGTGGTCCTAAGCTGCTCCAACAGCCTTGCCCCCACCCCACACCACCGCACGGTGGCTTTGGTGGCGGTGCCCAAAACCCTAGCAGTCGTCACCTCTTCACTCTCCCTTTCTGTCTCGCTACGTCAGGAGGAGCGCACCCAGATCCATGGCATTCAGCCATGGCGATGCCACAAGGGACGTCTGTGGTAGGACGCGTCATTAGGTGTCACTCACCAACGTCAACGCGTGTCCAACCTTCATGAGCTTGGACAGCAGTTCAATAAGTGCCCACAACACCTCACCTCTTGACTTGGTCTATTCCTAATCTTGACTTTGGTCAACGCCATCTTCATCACCCATGTACTCTTACTCTTCTATGTGTCCAATGTGAGCCGCCCATGGTCCCTCCTCGGCCTTTGGTCATTTGGTACAAGCCTTATCATCCGTCCTTCACCGCTTCTTAATCAATTGCGCATGAACCTCTCTTGATGTTCTTCATTGTCTGTCAACCACCTACGTGCACCCAACACATACACATTCACAAGCTAACAGACATGTTACATAACACACTCAGTGACCCACCAATCAGTAAACAAAGCCAATTAGTTAGGGGGCTGGGGTGCTGAGCCTAAGCTTCGGTGCCCCCAGGGCCTGGCACTAGATAAATCCAGTGGCCTTCAAAACCCTCCAAAGCAACCACTCTCTCAAACATAATTTCAAATGCAGTGAGTCCAATTGAGTCCCAAGGGACTACAACACATTTAGCACTTGAGTCGGTAGCATTTTCAAAAACGTTTTCCAAAGCTTTTTCACTTGCTTCTTAGCACATCACTAGGTCTAATACATATGCAAAGTTAGTTCAGTCTAGTGACACTAGATAACCGTAATTGCTTTAGAGATCTCTTAATAGTGGGACTATCTATCCTAAACTCGATCATGCACCTTGGCTGGTGAAACAAAACCCCTATTGCATATATATTTGTCTTCGGGGTTGTTTCCATCTCAATTTTCACTTCTTTTCCAATGTTGAGCACTTGCTTCATGTCATCATCATGTCCACCATCTCCTAGCCTTGCTTAACTCCTTCATGTGGACCTAGATCAATCATCTCTATTGAAAGCATTAGTCTACTAATTGTCACCCTATTATCAAAACCAAACTAGGGCTTTCAATGGGCCACCTAATTCAAATTTGGTCAGAATGTGACAATCTCTTTCAAATGAACCGTACTTGTTGTGGTGTTCCTCTAATTGCAGGTTACTCGGTGGCCCACTAACAAATTATGTACATGTTCAGTTTTGGGCTCATTTTTTTCCTTAAGACTAGGCTAATTCTATTATAAACTGAGTGATGTTTCTGCCATCTCTTTTCAGGAAAAAAGATGGAAGAGAACTTTCATACGAAGCTGAGTGAAAGGTGCACTTTATTCCATATAGAGTACTTTATTCCATATAGAGTACATCATAAACTACACATTTATTTGAAATCAACCACTCTCCATTGAAAGTCAACATTATTGGTGTGTGATTAGAACACATATCCAACAATGTTCTAAGTGTAATTAGGTAACACTAGAAGCAATGGAAGAGTTTCCTTCATTTTTCTGTAGCCATATGAAAAAGGTGAGGAAGACGGCAAGGGCATCCCTCAACATCTTGTAGAAGCCCCATCTTCTCATAGCTTTCAACACTATCCAGTAATGTTTTCTCTAGTGTCTTGCTTGGTTTCCAGCCCAAATTCTTCAGTTTCTCCGACATAAGTGGCGTAACTATAGAATTAACCAAATCATTGCCGCTGCAGCAAAGAGATGTAAACCATGTAAAATAAGAGCTATCCATTAAAATTCTACCCATACATGTGTGGTAAGAGATTCACCAGTTTACATAATTGTAGTTAGGATGGGCCTTCTTCAGCATGTTCACCAGATCTTTTGCACTGATGCAATTTGGCGCGCAGATGTATCTCCTTGCTGATTTCTCTTTCTCATATACCAGAAGCAAAGCATCAGCCACATCGCGGACATCAACTATGTGCCAAGGAATGTTCTTCATCACAGTAGGACCTCCTTTAACCAAGCTAATGGAATTTCAGGGTGTTGTACTTTTTGCTTTTAAGAGCATGAAGCATATAGTTTAATGCATCTCAGTGTATAAAGCAATTGAAAAAACAGAATCTGAGTAGCATTAGGGTTATTACGCTACTACATAGGGATAATTACTACTTTTCTGCTTCAGATTTTTATCTATGTTCCGCTCAAAAAAAAAGTTAGTTGTGCCATGATTCAAAGCTGGAACCAATGAGAGATGAAATCCGGATGCCAACCCCCAATTTTTTGCACGTAGCAAGTTACCAATCACACATTTTCCACGTGAAATATATGTGTATATATTTTTGAGATCCGAACCCATAATATTTCCCTTATTTGGTTTAGTATCCACGGATACTTTATTATTGATTAAAATAGGAGTTTTTTTTTCTTTGGACCCTTGCTGGCTAAAATTTAGGATGATTATTTTGTCATCTCAATGACTTAAAATTAAGATAATAAGTTACATCGATAGCTATAAAATTAATATAAGCCTTTCATTGTTTAAGTATGAATATTTTTATGAAAATTTTAATATCTCACTATGAACTATTGTATACGAAAGGACATATGAGCATGCAATGATTTTTTATATAGGTTTGGGCCTGCCTAGGGATGGCTTGTATTGTGGTCCACTCTATTACAATTGTGAGAGCAATGCATCTAGAAGTAAACCCTGAGAGCTTCTATGTCCCAAGAGGAATCGTGTATTACATTTAATAGGACGCAATGAACCACCTTGCGCTGCCTTAGTTGGGTATGGACTCTTACTCTGTATCCGGCTAATCACAGGAATTTCTTCTTCAACTGTGTATGTATGATTTTTTTTTAGATTGAGTTTAGGCCTTGTTTAGTTCGTGGATGAAAAGTTTTTTTATGTCACATTGGATGTTTTATGGGACGACGAAAGGGGTGTTCGCATACTGATAAAAAACTAATTACATAACTCGCTTGGAAACCACGAGACGAATTTATTAAGCCTAATTAATCCATCATTAGCACATGTGTGTTACTGTAGCAATTATGGCTAATCATGGACTAATTAGGCTTAAAAGATTCGTCTCGCGGTTTTCATGCAAACTATGCAATTAGTTTTTTTAATCTACATTTAATGCTCCATGCATGTGTCCAAACATTCAATGTGACGGGGTGAAAAGTTTTTGGGTGGGAACTAAACAGGTCCTTAATTTGCACCTTCACTTTTGCTACAATGTACATATATAGATGCACTATGGATGTACACCATTTCAAAATTTTTGGAAACCTCTAAGTATATGCATGCGTGATTCAAGAGGCTTTCACGATTGTACCGAAGGGGTGGTTTGCACCAAATGTTTTGCCCTAGAATATTGATGTGTCTAGAGCTCTACTCAGTCCATAACCTAAAATGATTAGTAATAAGGTATTCCATTTAATGATAGTTTAGGTGAGTAAACTAACACTATCATCAGTCTATTAAACTAGTATACAGTAATCCTAGCTTAAAAAACAATAAAGTTGGTTGTTGCTTAATGCAACTAATTTTCCTAATAAATAACAAGAAAATTTAATATCTGTGATAATCCTAATAACTAACAAGAAATAGCAGAAAATAACAACAAATATGATGCAACCTTTAATAATGTATAGGAGGAATTCATGGCTGACATTGACCATAGGCCGCAGGAGCGGTCTTAAAGCCATAGTAGGGCAAACTGTAACGACATTTAGTCCATTTTTCTCTGCATATTCCAGGGCTGTCTTTTCAGCAATAACCTTGGCAACCATATACCAGTCCTGCCAGCAAAACTAGGTTAGTCCTAACTAATTCCGCCCTAAGCAACAATAATTAACAATAAGAATATGTAATGTGATAAACATAAATTTGCTATTCTTGTGCCAACATGCACTCTGTGGATGGATAATTTCTTTAGTGTAACAGTGAAGAACATAGAACTTTGACTCGATCCAACAGAGATATCGGTGTGTCTTGTTTAGGACCCAAGTTGTGGTCAAAACGAGAGTACCAAAGGGACAAACGATTAAACCTAGTATACCTGACTTTGCCCATTATGTGAGTCATGTGGAGGTGGAGCTATTTCTTTTTAAAAAAAACTGAGGTGGAGCTATTTCTAGTTTGTGCTTATTCATCATTCTACCCGAGTAGCTTCCTAATCGTGCAGTTCTATGTAGGGCTGGAACAAAGCAGAAGGATTATATTATTATTATGGGCTCAAGCTTCCCAACCCACCACCTAAGCCCAGCCCACCCTCTACACTCTAGAACATAATAGAGAGGAAGGACAGGGTAGGGAGGAAGAGAAAATTATTAGTAGTAGAAGAGAGGAGGACGGAGGAAGGAGATGAACCCCTCCTTGCATCTGGCACTAGCACCAACCTTATTCTTTTTGCAAAAGTTTATGTCCGACCAGCACTCCTCGTTTTTGGGTATGCGTTGAGGCCAATTTGGGTTGAAATGAACAGCAGCGGTGGACGAAACCACAATAACCTTCTGAATATTATTGGCTGAGCAAGCCTGAAGAATGTTCAAGGTACCTTGCACGGCAGGAGCCAGTACTTCTGACTGCATGGTTTAAGGTAAAATAAAAATATAAGAAATCTCCTATGTATAAACAGCTCAGCACGACACACAATTCCAATAAAAAATTGCATCTTGGCGTCAATGAGTCAGTGAAACTATGGCTGGAAAACATATAAGATCTAGATTGTACACTATTCTCAGTCTTACTATTGCTAATTGGAGCTCCAAAGAAGCCTAAACGTTAATCTTAAAAGACCCAATAGGAAAACAAGATAAATCTTCAAAAAAAAATTAGAAAGATGATTTACCCATTTCTTTGGCAAACTCTAGTCATCGATAACAATAATAGCCACTAGATATTTTTTTTAAAAAAATTACCCCTATGTACAATTATTACATATATAGTCTAAAATACCCCTAACCTGAACTAAATTACCAACCACCACCATTATGTAAAATAATCTAAAGTAACCCCTAATCCTTATCTAAATTGCCTATTTATGTCATTACAAGAACAATATAAAGTAATCCCAATTTTCTTATCCAAATTATCCACATACACTTATGTTCAAAAAAATTATCCACATATACTTTTATTATAATTAACTTAAAGTAACCACATGTCATTATAGACAAAATTCAAAATTCTCATGTTATATATATAATGCTTCTAAGTTACTTCTATCATTCTTAATACAGAAATTAAGCAACTAATTCAAGGTATGCATGTGTAGTATGTGTCACTTTTTACAGACACCATATATATGCATATAAATGAATCGATGAGCATGTTGACTTTCAAGCCAAATACTAAATCTAGGGATGGGAATAGGCCAAGTCGACTTATTGGGTAGTTGATTCGACCCGTAAAAGTAAGGTCAATGGACCATAAGCATTGGCCTCAAAGTCTAAAATGAGCCAATAGGACTAGAACATATTGATCCAATGGGCAAAATGGATCTACCCAATCTTCATGTAACAATTCTTTTAATTCATTGATTTTATTTAATTTATTTGAATAAGCACGATTAGTTATAACTTATAAGCACGTATATGCTTGGAAGTAGATCTAGAAATATCATATTTTGAAAGTAAAAACAGATAAAAATTAATTTAAATTATGGTTCACTTGCAAATTTATTTATTTGATACATCGCTAATGATATTAATATGTTATTACGATGCTTTTTGGGGTATGTGTGTGTGTGTGTGTGGGGGGGGGGGGGGGGGGGGGGGGGGCGTTGGCGGCGCGTGGTTGCCCTGTCCGGCAGCACATCCCGCGTGGATTCATTCGTGCTAGGATCCTACGATCGGAGTCATCCGGTGGTTTGTGAAGGAACGAGCAGAGTCGATCACATGTTTATGTTGGTGTAAGGAATCATCTGGTGACGGGTGAGTCGGCTCCGTGAGCTAAATAAATCAAACATTGTGTTTAGGCTCGGGCACATACAGGTTCGGATGGTTGCGCACGGGCCCACTCCCCGGCCCAAACCAAACCTGTCGTCTAACCTTGTACGTATCTTGTTTTTTTTTTAAACGTGTTGATATGATTCATAGTCATAATTGTATAAAAGTATTTGGACCGACTCATACTAACCAATGGGTTAGAGAGAACATAGATTTTTAAGCAAAATGGATCTACTTAGATCCATTCCCATCCTAGCTGAATCCAAGGTTTCAAGTAAATAAATAAGTACATGCACAACATATATGAAACTGCATTGCCGCAAAGGTGAAAATGTTAGTATATACGTCTATAGATTGGAAAAGTATATAAAGGAATCTGTAACTGCTGTGCAGACGATCACAAAGCCAAATTAAGCAATGAACCTCTCGCAAAAAAAAGAAAATGTCGCCAAAGCAATGAACCAAGTGGCACTTGCCTCCGGATCAAGAACCTTATCCGTGGACACGGGACAGGCAAGATGGAAAACCCCCTGGCACCCGGAGACTGCGGCAGCCAGCGCGTTCTGGTCGAGCACGTCGGCCTTGAACAGCCGGAGATTCTCCGAGGGCCCTTCCAGCCGCCCTAGGCGGGCGTTCTTGGGATCACCTGAAATATCGTACGTCGGCCGCGATTAGTCCTGCACCTCGCTCGGCCCGGAAAGGCACACAGGCAGAGATCTGCAACATAGCGGCGTGCGGCTGGCGTGTGCGGAGACTGACGACGGGACGGGGTGCTTACGCGGGTCACGGAGGCTGGCGTGCGGCTGGCGTGTGCGGAGACTGACGACGGGACAGGCAACATAACTCTGTCACCAGCCAAACGCCAGCTAGAGTTCACAATATTTATGGTGCGGCAGCATGTGGCACGCCTAGACGCCAACCAAACATGCCCTATTGCTTCTCCGTCCAGCCTTGACGAAAATGTCTAGAGCGATAACCTTCAAAGTTGTGCTCACCAAGCTCACAATATGCCTTGTATTCTCACGTCGCAGCAGCATCCACAGCTGTAGGCAATATATTCTTCTTAAGGTAACCCGCATAAAAGAAGTGAAATGTTTTTTTCTAGAGAAACAAAGATCGTTACAAGTGCACCATGTAGCCAAACAAGGACAGCAACCACACAAATATTAATCTTCACTAATATAATTAGTCATGGATTATCCATTTTGCTACGCAGATTATATAATATTATTTATGGATCATGATTTGAAGCATGCTAAGAATATAAAATTATTGCTCAGTGTTTTCTTTGAATAACTATCAAGTCTAAAGATTAATTTCAACAAGAATGGCATTTCTGTTATGGTCATGTTAAGCATTATGAGCATCTTTTTTATTTTTTAGCCCTTTTTGAAAGATTTTCTCAAATATATCCCTAGCGGAAAGATTTCAGAAAATGAACCCAGTGCTTGGCGCCATCCACGCTGGCGCCAAGGTAACACAGCTTGGTGCCATTGGCGTTGGCGCCAAGCCCCCATGCCACTTGGCCGATGACGCCGAGCTGGCGGTGACGTGGCGGCCACCTTGGCGCCATCACCATTGGCGCCATCGTCATTGGCGCCAAGGATCTTAGCGTCGAGCTGTTGGAATTTGTTAAGTCTAGAATTTTACCATGAGATGGACATATAAAAATTTGTTAAGTCTGAAATTTTACCATGATATTGACAAATTTGATGCTATCCCATGGTAGTTGGTATTCTAACATATCCAGGCCGCAGCAAAAATCTTGACTACCTAATTTTACCGTGAGATGGACATATAATGCTCTAAATTAACATGACTTAGAACAACATAGAAATACTTAGGATAAAAAATGATATATATGGTATCAGGTCTATGGCGCCAGGCTTGGCGCCAATGACGATGGCGCCAAGCTTGGCGCCAAGATGATGCCACGTCAGCGTCAGCTCAGCGTTGTCGGCCAAGTGGCATGGAGGCTTGACGCCAATGCTAACAATGCCAAGTTGTGTTACCTTGGTGCCAGCGTGGATGGCGCCAAGCCCTGGGTACATTTTCTGAAATCTTTCCGTCAGGGACATATTTGAGAAAATCTTTCAAAAAAAGGGCTAAAAAACAAAAAAGACGGTATACCCAACTCTTTGGTTGTGAAACTGGGTCATATCCTTTCCGGTCCTTAGGAATTCCTATGCATAAACTTGACTGTATGTTACGTATATATGCATGTTTACTTATGTATGATCATGTCCTAGTCTCCTAGATGCACCAACTTGTAGTCTTTATTTCTTGGTGTTCATAACCATGTCTTCAAGTGTTGTTTTTTTAATTTTTAGACCGTAGTACGTGGTTAGCTTGCTTAGCCCGATAGAAGTCGAGCATATGTGATGAGTTTCTCATTCTTCATGCAAATTAGGAGTTGATTGCTTTAGCTAATAAACAACTAGGACGGGAAATGGCTAAAAAGATGACTAAGAGAATGAGTGTGATCGAAGGCTTGCGAGGAGTAGGGTCATGGCAAGCCCAGGCCACGAATGGCATAACTCGCTTCGGCTGACTAAGGACCATTGCATATGTTGTAGTGAGTCTTAAACACACTTCATATAGACCTCATGTTATATATGGGATTGGTAAGCCGAGTATCATATTTAGCAGGGTCATCATATGGATTCGATGCGATTTTGGGCAAGGAGTAACTAGAAATCTAGTACTCCCTCACATCTTGCCCGTTTATTGGACGGTTTAGCCAACTATGAGAAAGGATGTGGTGATGAGTTATCCTTATTTATCGACGAGACGTATGGACGGTGGCTGTAACACCCCGGGTGTTATAGTGCTAATTAATCTGCCATGTCATCATAATGCATCGCAAAGCATCCCTGTTAGGTTAACATTGTTATGCATCAATAAAAACAAGTTTACTTCATTAGGTTGAATGTGTTTCTCTGTGGTGTGCTCCGAAACCGAAAACTCTAATTTCGAATACCACCGCAAATGCTTATATGAATTGATAATAAATTGCAAAATTGATGGGTACTTTTGTGTAATAAAGAAAGTGAATATAATATTACTAACCTCATTCTTAATGCATAAATTTTTTGTCTGACCAGCAACTCTCATCTTTGATTCTATCTTGGGGCCAACTCGGATTAA
Organism: Saccharum hybrid cultivar R570; assembly: GCA_038087645.1. Lineage (NCBI taxonomy): Eukaryota > Viridiplantae > Streptophyta > Magnoliopsida > Poales > Poaceae > Saccharum > Saccharum hybrid cultivar. The sequence goes on along the minus strand of JAQSUU010000402.1, from coordinate 23,736,530 downwards.
AACGAACAGCAGCTGTGGATGAAACCACGATAGCTTTCTGAACATTGTTCGCCGAGCAAGCCTGAAGGACATTCAAAGTGCCTTTGACAGCAGGAGCCAATACCTCTGACTGCATGGTTTTTCGGTTTTTCTCAATACTCCCTCCGTCCTTATTTTACAGGCGCACTAGAATTTTTCGCTAAGACCAAGGAGTATTGATTCTCCTTAACCCATCCACTCTGGCCGCATAAAAAACGATCCGGTTTCCGCTTGCTGGCATAAATGCTGCACAGCCGTGACGCCCGCATGCCTGCATGCATATGCCCGATTGGGCAGACTCATGCCAGTGCGGCCGTGCCCCGGCTCTCGCATGAAGAAACGAAGGGTCGCGGTGGACTGCGTGCAGAAACCAAGCATCGCAAGTAACTACGCGCCGGATGACCGGCCGCATCCCTGGCATGCAACGCTAGTACGCCTGTGAATACAGGAAACTTTTCTAAAGCTTGGGCGCCTGTAAACTTTTCCAAAGCTTGGCGTGTTCTTGTAGTATATGTTTAAGCAGTATAAAAGCTTTTATGCAACTACATTAGGCAATAAAATCTCAATAGGACAAATGCATCTACATTAGGCAATAAATCTCAAGAGGACAAATGCGAGAATCAGTGGTGTGTCATCCGAAGAGACTGGACCGAAACTTGCCTCGGGACCATGGACCTTGTCCGCGGGAACAGGGGAGGCGACGTGGAAGACCTACTCGCACCCGGCGACCGCGGCCGCCAGGGCGTCGCGATCGAGCATGTCGGCAGTGAACAGGAGCAAGCTCTCCGGGGCCCCGTCCAGTACCTGCAGGTGAGCGTTCTTGGGATCACCTGAAACAGAGAGCCAGACGCCATGCATGAGTCCCCATTTCCAACGCGTCGATCGATCAAGACGAACAGCGCATGCGCAGGGGGTGCATGCGTATTACTTGGGTCGCGGACAGTGGCGTGCACGGCGTAGCCGCGGGAGAGGAGGAGCTTGACAAGCCATGAGGCGACATACCCGCCGCCCCCGGTAACGCACACGCGCGGCGGCGGCGGCGACGCCATCCTGCTCCACTACAGGGCTACTGCTCCCTCTTCCGGTCCGTATGTCTCCGCCACGGGTTCCGCTAGCCAGTTGCCACTGCCTTGTTCCAACACCAAAATACAAGACGCAAATCGACGACAAGAACACGCCGAATGAACCGGCCGGGAAGGAGACAAACGCCCGGGGAACCTCTTCTACAAGATTCCCTTTTGGTAATCTTCAATAAAGGCTTACAAGGTATCATCATGGGCGATTAAACTAAGCTAATGTGCCATTGATTATGGTTGGAGCAGTAGCAGCTTTGTCCATTGTCTGACCCGCCGCCATTGATGTTGTCCATGAGTCCATCGTCATGGGCGAACTCCAGCAACGCATGACAACGGTCAACGGGCATCGTCTGCCGCCGGTTGTCATGCGTCCCACTCCCACCCGCATACCACAAGCTGTTAGTGTGTCGTGCGTCCCAATTGTCATGCGTCTACCGGCGCGGCGAGGGTGTCTTTTCTGCGGAGCAAGGAATGCCGCCTTCGCTGTGATAGATTTGGGTGAACAACTGAACACTGAACAGTCGATGCACACGCGTAGCCATAAGTGTGTTGCGGTCGAGCACCTCCATCTCCGCTGTTACTGTTAGTGCGTCGTGGTCGAGCACGTCGACGACTTCCAACAGAAGAGGCACATTCTCCGGGCCGGGGTCCTGTACTCCTGTCCCAGCCATCGGCTTCAGCAGGATGGGCATCGGCGCACGGATGGAACCCGGACCCCCTGCCTACGCGCTGTCCGGGGCCACGACCACGAGGCACGACACGAGCATCCCATTCTCCCCGATCTGATAGAATGCATCCTCATTATTTCAAGGCATGTTCACAGTTCAGCAACGTTCCAAGGCCACGAATGACACCCACAAGTTCATAGCGAAGAAGCACCCGCCAAGGCGCCAACGCACTCGATTCGACATCACTGATCACATGCCAGACGGAAGAGATGGGGAAGGCGGCAGGGATGCCCGTCCACACCCCGGAGAAGCCCCGCCTTTACATAGCACTCGACGCTGTCCGAGAGCGTCTCCTCCAGTTTCCTTGGTTCCCAACCCAGGTCCAGCAGCTTCTGACATGTTAACGATGCTTTCTGATCGACATCGAGGATGCTGAAAACGCAAAAAAGAGTGGTTCAGCACGTCGCGTAAATTACAGAAGCAATGCACATTTCAAAGTTTTGACATGGCAAACCCTACTTATTTATGTAGCTGTACTTTGGGTACATCTTCTTCAGCAAGGCCACCAAATCCTTTGTGCAAATATGATTCGGCGAGCAGATGTATCTCCTTGACGACTCTTTCTTCTCGTACAGCAGGAGTAAAGCATCGGCCACGTCACGGACGTCTACTATGTGCCAGAGTCTGTTGTTCATCACGTCAGGACCTCCTATAATCCAACCAATGGAGTTATTGTAGCGAGAAAGCAACATATACCCAGTAGTAGCACTTTGCAGTGTGCAACGGATATACATGAAGGACTACTCATTTCCAGAAAACATCATTAATGGACTGAACACGCGAATGAAATGTGGACCTTCTTGTAGATGCAATAATTCCAGCATGGAATATGCTATACGTTATTTTGTCGTTTGTATTCATTTTAGTGTGTAATATCAAGCAATAAATGAGCCAAATGGGGAATCACATGCAATAGATTGTGAAGAATCTGCCTGTGGATTAAGGTTTTTGATTAAACAACTGTAGAGCATTTAGAAAAAGGCATGGCACATAATATTTCTGAACATAAAGGGCAAACATGAGACAGAAAAGACAACTGGTGATCAACAGATTCTAGATGATGATCAGTACCGTGATACTTGAATATGCCCATCATTTCAATTTGAAAAAAAAACTACGTCCAGCAACAGTAACTATTAATGTGATCTAATCTCAAGGCCTTAGATTGGATCCCATAAATGCAGTCCAGAAAGAATGGATGCATAGGTACAATTCACATTAAAATACAACTTGACTGGTGGTAAGGAGCAGATCATCATAATGAGTCAGAATAGAAAATTCATCAGAGAAATGATAATCCTAGCAGCAGATGAGAAGGAATGTGAGAATATTAGGGAACCTTTTATAACATATACGAGGAATTTGCTGCTGGTATTCACCGTAGGCTGCAACAGTGGGCCAAAAACCAAAGGTGGGCAAAGTGTAACAACATTCAGGCCATTTTCAACCGCATATTCCAAAGCTATCTGTTCTGCAGTAATCTTGGCGATGGAATACCAGTCCTGCCACCAAAATGCAGAGAAGGTTCCGATTTAGTCCTCCCTCAGTAAGCCATCTCTAGAAAAGACTAGCTTATGTTAAGAAAAATCACAATAGGCCTTTCAAAGTATATATGACTGGAATGAATCAACAAATGGAGTAAACCTGTATGCTTATTGCTATCACAAAGCTTGATGTACTAAGTACTAAATGGTATTACTAACCCCATTTTCCTTGCAGAACTCCTTGTCTGACCAGCAACTCTCATCTTTCAGTATATCCTGAGGCCAATTCGGGTTAAAATCCACAGCAGCGTTGGAGGACATCACAACAAGTTTGTGAACCTTTGCAGCGGTGCAGATCTTCAGTACATTTAAGGTACCTTTCACAGCAGTATCCAGTACTTCTGACTGCATTGATGCGTTCAGAACATGGTGAGTACAGAGCACAAGTATTCTGTAAAGCACAAAACTTTCAGCAAGATTCACAGTGCAAACAAACAATAAACACAAGAAACTTGCTCAGGAGGAAGATATACAACATCAACACCAAAAAAACTTGTTTTCACCTTTACTTGGAGTGCAATTTTATTGTCAGGTGTCGGCAGTACTTAGGCATCACATGGGATACAAATTTGAGGAAAGGACGTGTCAAAAGCATGATGGATAAAGGGTAAATAGACTTATAACAAGCTTTCTTCATGGAAATATTTACAATTGTGACATGGAAGATCTGGAAACAACAGAATGGTCACATTCTTCAGGGGGGAAATCACTTTTTTTGGGACAAAAAAGGACTCGGAGATGAACTTCTTCTACAAGCTCAGATTCAGAAAGACCCTTTGTCAATCTAACTTTATGTGGCTACAGTCTCAAGCATAAGCCTCTTAGTTCCGCTTATTCTTTATTTCTCCCTGTTTTCCTATGCACAACATTTTTATTTTTCTTCCTAGATTGGTCTACTTGCTGTTTTCCTTCCCCTCAAAGAAAAGAGAAAATATTGTGCTAATATTCTCCACTCCAGGTGCTAGTATTGAAGCATGCCTCACAAAACAGCTTGGTTTTGAAGCATGAATGACTTCCAAGGATGAAATCCACTTATACATTTCCTTCAGTTCTTCAACAGTTAGAGCATATGTGGGCACAAAGGACAAAACATTGGGAGGCTGGAAGTGCATTAATTGAGAAGTGATTATGTCTTACTAGAACAAAACACACTGACCCAAATGCCAATTCATAATACTATCATTCTATCAATACAAGCTTGTACTCCATCAATCTGTGTAGATACAGTACTACATAATCTGATGATAAGCATAGGTGTCAAGCAAACAAGGACTTGCCTCAGGATCAACAATCTTATCTTCAGGCACCGGAGTGGCGAGATGGAAGATCCCCTCACATCCCTCGACTGCAGATGTTAGCGTGTCGTAGTCTAGCACGTCGGCCTTGAACAGATGCAGATTCTCTGGGGCCTTCTCCAGCTCTTTCAAATGGGCATTCTTTGGATCACCTGAACGAGCACCCGCACTTAATTAGCACAGGGTGGCTCCTAGCACCACCAATGAGGCATTTGGATATCACACGCTTCTCAGTACCAAATCCAATTATTCTCTACGTTATCAGATAATAACAAATGCGATTGCAAAGAACGCCTTTGCACAGGAATCCAAATCAACAGCAAGGTACGTAGCAGTTTTGTCAGACTGTGTCAGTGGAATAGATAGGTTAGTGTACTTGGATCGCGGAGAGTGGCGTGGACGGCGTAGCCGCGGGAGAGGAGCAGCTTGACGAGCCAGGAGGCAATGAACCCGCCGCCCCCGGTCACGCACACACGCCGCGGCGGCGCCATTCCTCTCCCTCCTCCACTGCTCTACCACCGCTCACCGATTTCAGAGCGAGAACCCCGTGACTTGACATCGCCGGGATTGTATATGACTGCTGCAGTTAACTAAGCACAAATCGGCAGATCGATGGGGCCTCGAACGCGCAGATCGATTAAACAACACGCCGAATAAATCAATTTGTCCATCAAGACAAGTGCAGAAGGGGACAAAATCACGTGGAGCAGACTCAGCAGAGGAACACGTCGCAGAGTCGCAGTCACCAATCTCTGCGCCATGAGTCATTCGTTATCGGCGACTCGTGAACTCTCCGGTGGCGATTGACGTCTCCGTCGGACAGTCCCCGCAGCGCGGCCGCCGATTGGCGCCGCCGCCGCGGGACGGCATGGCTGGTAGGAATCCACCAGGACCGCAGGAGCAGACGTTCTCATTTTCTCACGTTCATGCCGCAGGAAAAGAAGGAAACGGTAGCGCAGGACTGGGCTTAGTTGGGCCTCGTGGATTCATCTACACACAGGATCTATCGGCCCGACAGAGCCAGGCCATGAATATTTCCTGCCCCATGAACGACTGGCAGTTTTTTTTCTTCAAGTAGAACATATGTTTTTTCCGACACCGAGTATAGATACAGATACTCGTACACACGAGTACACGCGTCCTATGAACACACTCATGTGTCCCTACCCTCTATGAGCATCTCATGGACCCGACAAATCTGAAGATTAACGATGTTGCCTATCACTAAAAAAATAATATTATTAAATTCTAAAATAAATTCAGAAAATTGTGAACACCAATGTCAAGTTAAAGACTTGAACCCACGTGGATAAATTCCACCGTAAGAAACCCAACCTGTTGAGCTACGCTTAGTTTGCAGAACATATGTTTCTTTTCTTTTCTTACAAAACACAGAACAGACGTAGACACTTATATACATGCAAGCACAGTTGTTTCTATAAACGTATGCACATGTACTCGACCTCTATGAATATCTTCGAAAGACTAAACTGGACTGGACTGGTAAATCTTGAGAATAATGAAGTCAATATAGACGTCATGCTATTGACGAACACGAAACCTGCTACTAAAAGAATAGTATCATTAAATTTTTGAATAAATCCATACGACTACCCACATTAATCAAGGGTGCGTTTGGTAGCAAGAAATGATTTAGATTCTCAATAGAATCCTAGATTGTTGCCAAACGCCACAAAAGAGAACAATGTTTTAAGGCTTGGAACTTATTCTCATTTTATTTACAGTCTACACAAACAACCAAAATCTAGCTTCTCCAAATTATAGTTATAGTTTTAAAAATACAACGAGTTAGATAAATGGTTCCACAAAGTGGTTCTGATTCAGTAGGAAAAACGTTTCTAGACAGAGTGAGCCCGTGTTTATCCTCTGACGAGATCGCACGTCAGATACAGTTAGACACCCCCCACGATATTTATCAACGAGTTGATGATGGCTTGATCCATCGATGCGCATGCCCAGCGAGCAAGATACGGTAACATTATTATTGTTGCTTCGGTGCGCTAATATGCCCCAACGAACAGAAGCTAGCTAGGCTCCTCTCGTGCGTGCACGAGTCTGTCAATGCCGATTTTGCCCTTAAGTCTTTTTCTCTTTTAGAATTACACAATAGAACGTAGACGCTTACAACATGCACATACACACTCACGTCTATAAACATACGTACACAAACTCTATCTTATGAGCACCTCAGAAACATTGAGCCGGCCGACATTCACCCTTTGGATTGCATGGGCACGAAGGTACGTGTCTCTCTCTTGATCTATACGGCGTGTTTTTTTGGGCTTATATGGGTCGGCAATGAAGGGTTCTTTGGATTGGATGTCTATATGCTGATGGCAGGGCTCAGCTCATGCAGGATTATATATGGTGCCATAATTTTTGTAGAAACGTGATTAAAACCCGCTTCTCACGGACGTGGCTGGCGCAATGTAGATTGGCTGTTTTTATGTACTCCCTCCGTATCGAATTTAGAAGTCGTTTAGGACAACGACACGGTCTCCAAAATACAACTTTGACCTCTTGTTTTTATAAAAAATATTTATGAAAAAGTGATATATGTATACTTTTATGAAAGTATTTTTCAAGACAAATCTATTCATATAATTTTTACATTTGCAAACTTAACAACTTAAAAGTTATCGATGATTTATATTCCCAATGTTTGACCCAAACCTTGTCTAAAACGACTTCTAAATCCGATACGGAAGGAATATGTGTTATCTCTAGATCAGGTCAAAAATCCATGCAATCAATCAACAGTCAGATGCAACATGCCCAAGAGAACAAGCTAGATATTGTGGCCGCTGTTAGTGGAAGGAGAGATGGAGAAAGAAGCAATTTTGGCGTGGGAAGATCGGCGCTGTCGTTGGATTCCACCTTCCCGCCGCACCGAATCGAGAGAGGAGGCGTCGAATGAGAGCTTCTCGTACAATCGTGCTTCTGCCGGCGATTTCACATTGGAAATTGAAACACACATCCATGCCATCGCCTCGCGAGACGACAGCTCTTCGCTGCTAGTGGTACATGGAGGGGGGGGGGGGGGGGGGGGGGGGGGGTTCTGTAGTAAAGTTAACGCTACGAATAAGCTAGCTCCTCAAACCAAAACTCCAAACATATGAACGTGCCCTTAGTAGTTGTTGTTTACTACCTTAGCTTGTTCTAATAAAAATACGAGATTATATACTTAGGAGTCTGGGCACCGACGACTTCCGCTATACGGAACGCGTGCGTGTGCGTCGCCGGATGTACGTGCTCGCACGGCGTTGGGGCCGCTGGTGAAGTGAAGGCCAGCGCCGCCACGTACTCCGGCGGTGTATACATAGGAGCAAGCTTGGAGTGTGGCACGCAAAGTTTTTGAGCAAAAACGAAACGCATGCAAATAAACGTGATATCATGTAGAGGACCGAGCTGATCGTCATGGAGCAGGTAGTAGTCCTACTCCCTCCATCCCAAATTACAAGACATTCCAAGAATCTTGGAGAGTCAAAGGATCTCAAGTTTGACCAAATTTATATGATAAGATAATAATATTTATGATACCAATTAAGTATCATTAGATTCTTCATTAATTATATTTTCATAGTATACCTATTTGATGTTATAAATTTTTATAATTTTCTCTATAATTTTGGTCAAACTTAAGATGCTTTGACTCTCCAAGATTCTTGGAATACCTTATAATTTGGAATGGAGGGAGTAACAGCTAACAGGTAGTACGTCACTAGCTAGCGGACGGAAGACCTCGGCATGAAGGCATGCACGCACGGAGGAGAAGGAGCACTGATGGGTTTCGATCCCGGTCGGAAACTGGCTTTAAGTCCTGGTTTTTCGACCGAGATCGGAGATCCGAGACTAAAGATCGGGACTTTTAATCCTGACCTCCCGGGTCACATAATCCGGACTAAAGTCCATCCTCAGAACTAAAAAAAGGAGCGCTGATGGGTTTCGATTCCGGTCGGGAACTGGCTTTAAGTCCCGGTTTTTTGACCGAGACCGTGGATCCAGGACTAAAGACCGGGACCTTTAACCCCGGTCACGCAACCGGGACTAAAGTCTATCCCTAGAACTAAAAAAATAGTTTAAATCCTGGAAGACCTCTCTTGCGGTGCGTGAGATTCAAACACAAGACCCATTACCTTGCGCGCAGCTTCCTTACTCACTCAATGGCACACCACATGTGACGAAGTCCTAAGCGCTCTCCTTCTTTTTTTCGAAAACGTGATATGCACATGTCTCATTAAGCGAAGCGATAGTTTTTAACAACACAGAAACAACGGTGGTTGTACAGCACGGCGAGCTGCCATGTTGTACATACCGGGCACTAAACACATGTTGTCGGCTTCAACGGCGCAGTTGTATGTTGTAACTGAAAAACACTCTCCTTCTGAATTCACCCGTGGGGGATCTTTAGTCCCGAGTGAGAGACCTTTAGTCCAACTGAGATTAAAGGTTGGAGGACCTTTAATCCGGGTTGCTAACCCGAACCAGGACTAAAGGGTGGTTTTTAATTTCAGTTGACGTTACTGACCGAGATAAAAAGATCTTTGGTACCTGTAAAATTTAGAAACGGAACTGATGCTCACGTTAGTCTCGGACCTTAGTATAACCGAGATTAAAGGTGCGAAAAAAAAGTCGTTTCTCTGCCGGTGGAAGAGGACGACGCGCTGGGTAGTGCGTGGCAGCGGTACGTTCGCTTCCGGCCGTCCCGGCGATTACGTACTACCCGCGTGTGTCCGGTCCGCGACCGCGTTAAATTTGCACGTCCCAGTTCCGGTTCGGGCGCGCGCAGGTGCCCGTCGTCGCCCCAACCGCCGCCCGCCGTCGTCGCTTGGCTTCGACCGCATTCAGTGGCGCTGCCGCGGGGGGCTTCTCCTGGCGCGTGGCGGCCATCCTTCGCCCCGACCCATTCCGCCACTGTTTGTTTCCATCGTGCGCGTCCCTCTCGCTCCGAAGGCGACAAGACGTACCGTCGTCATATTATGGGATTCGATCGTCGCATCCGGCATCCTATCGATGGACACGACCACACTGATCTCCTGCCATGTGTCGCACACCGTGCGGCACAAAGGCCCGCCGCAGACCCTCTGAATCTAAACTGCTGGCTGGCCAGCTAGAGATCAAACGCACATGCGCGCGTGCATGCATGGCAACCGTACCGATCGAGGCCCCGCCGCGAGAGGCGGTGTGCCTGCCACAGGGCCGAGCCGGCAAGGCCCTGTACCAAACTCTAAAACGAGGCCTATCTCCCTAAAAAATAGGACTATAAATAAGATATATGATATATATGACAATAAGATATATCAAAAACCGTACCTCGGTAACTAGATTCATATTCTCTAGGCCGGTTTGCAGAAGACATGACTAGAATCTTGAACACTAGATAACCTAGAATAAAGATAACTGAACACCTAGATGGATCAATATTATATTACATATTAGTCATCACCGATCAACATAGATTAAAATATTGAAAATTAAAAATTAAGTGAACCAGATTAGTATACCTAGGGACTTCACTTGACGACTTTGACGTATGGTTGCCTGAGTCCTGTCGCTCTGCACTCCTGCTGGCTACGGACCTGGCGATCGAGTATTCGAGTGGCGACCTGCCGACGCCGCCGTCCTCGTCCTGCGATCTTGCCGAGTCGGCGATAGGGAAGAGCGGCCTGGGAAGAGCGGAGACGCGATCAGGGGATCAGACGATAGAAGTCTCGGCTAAAAAGACGGAAGAGCGGAAGCAAAGCGACGGACGGACGAATAGAATAAAAGTCTGGGCTGAAAACTAGTGGGCTTCCTGCTGAAAACTATGGGCCCCTGAACATTGGGGGCCCTGTTCCGTCGCACGGGCTGCACTCCCATGGGCTCGGAACCATGCACTCCTGCTTCAACGTGCTCCTAGCAAGACTAATAATAATACACCCGATTGCTTGATGCAAGGATCTTTGCAGTCTATCTCTCAATCCATTTATGTAGTAATTAATTCTTCACTATTAATATATGGTTTACTTATCTTTATTGAAGCTTTTTTATTCTTATGTCTAAGATGGTTGTAAGTTTATAACTCGTTTCTCTTCTCTCTCCTTTCTTTCTTCTCCACCTCAGCATTCAGTCCGCTTACGGCCTAGTGCAAGGCGTGTCTAAAGTCGGCAGTGAGTGAACTGTGGTCTGCAGGCCAAATCAATGTTGTAGGTTTGGGTTAGACGATATGCTACATTATGGCAGATAGGGATGATGACAATAGACCGGATTGATCTATTGGTGAGTTGATCTAATCCATAAAAATAAGGTTATTATAGGTCACAGAAACCAAGCTTAATAAAGTTTAAAATAGACCGATAGAATTGAAACCTACTGACCCAATTAATACCTTGGATCAATCCAATCAGTGTGTGTGTATATAAAATAGACCGATAGAATTGAAACCTACTGACCCAATTAATACCTTGGATGTGATCCAATGTATTAATTGGGTCAGTAGGTTTCAATTCTATCGGTCTATTTTAAACTTTATTAAGCTTGGTTTCTGTGGCCTATAATAACCTTTTTTATATATATATATATATATATATATATATATATATATATATATATATATATATATATATATATATATATATATATATATATATATATATATATATATATATATATATATATATATATTACCCTACAGCTGGCTACAAAATAATTTATTCTGTAGCCACTTTGAGTTACGATAATTGTTATGCTAATTTACGATATTATAGTAACTCCTTACTATGTGATTTACTATAACATTATGGTAAATATCCCCATGTGTTATAGTAATTCAACTATCGTAAATATATATTGACATTGTCATAAATTAGTATATAAAATTATCGTAAATAGAGGTGGCTACAAAATAACTTATTTTATAGCTAGCTATAGAGTATATATATATCAATCTTGTTTTTAATTCACATTCTTCTTTATTTTTTTTCTAATAAGTACAATTGGTCATAACTTGTAAGCACATCTATGTACGGAAGTAGATCGAGTAATTCATATTTTGGATGTGAAAATAGATAAAATTATAATCATGATTCACCTGCAAACTTATTTAATTTAATACATTGCTAAGAACCTTAGCGTGTTATCACAATACTTTTCCATCTTATATCTCATCTTTTTCAAAAAGCGTCGATAGTATTCATAAGCTATCATAACAGAAAAAATATTAGGCCATTCATACTACCCATTAGACTAGAAAACTACATAACCTTTAGTTGAAAATTGAGATTGATCAACCTATGCATGCATGGTTTCAAAAATCGGCCTTTTAAACCATGAAACCGGGTCAAGGCCGCGCAGGGTCGGGTGACCCATACTCATCCCTAAGGCCAGTCTCAGTGGAGAGTTTCATTTCGTTGTTTCCAAGACTGCCATGTCATATAGAATGAAATGAAACTCGGATGAAACACCCACTCTCAATGGAAAGTTTCACTCCATAGTTTCATAGACATTTAATTCTATGACTCATAGAGAGTTGGTAACTGTGCCAAGAGAGTTTCATCCTCATGAAACTCAATTCTTCTCTCTCTTCATTAAAACGTTGACATGTCATCAAAAATGCATATGTGGCAGGCTATTAAATGCAAATGAAACTCTAGTGAAACTCCCACTGAGACTGGCCTAGTGGCAGAACCGATCTGCAGGATGGGTTGGGGTAGCTCTCAGACTTGCTTGACAAGAGCTATTAACTGAAGACGGCGATAGTCAAATGCTTGTTTTTGTTTTCCCCGTTTCCGCGAGCGATGCTCAAACATAATATTAAGTAGTAATCGGGAGACATATTGCTTGCTCCGCCACTATTTGACTCGTTATCGGTCTACAAGTTAATATTGTATGTACTGTATACGTACGCCGTAATAGCATTCACCACGTTGGCACCAGCAAATTGCAAGGAGATCGAGTCGTACAGGGCACAGCCACTGGCCGCCGCCGGCTAAAATGCTAACAACCTGTTCGTTTCGCTGGTTTATTGTGGCTGAAAGTATTGTTCGCTGATTTGTTATGAGAGAAAAACACTGCTGGATGGCTGCTGATTCCGCTGAATAGATCAAACAAACAGGGTGTAACATGTATATATCAGGGGGGGAACGGCTACAACAAAAGGAGTATATGACGCGCGACGACCGTCGACGATTCAATCAATTGGGACTGGAAACTGCACTTTGATGAACGAAAGCTGACCGACCCTGTTACTTGTGCAGCGACTTGCGACGACCCCTTTTATGGCGGTGTGGACGTGGACACAATACGAAAACTTTTCTGTGGAGGACACGTGGCCTCATTACTATGGAATCAATTTTCAGTCGTGGTCCAAGTCCAAATCAATTTTTAGAGAAGATTTATCCTACTACTTCTTCTCACCTATCTATAGAAATCAATTACTCTCGTCATTTTAAATTATAATACATTTTGATTTTTTTACATGGTGTATACCTATATAATACATAACAAAAGCTATATACCTAAGAATTTAAAATGTCTTATAATTTGGAATGGAATGGATACTATAGAAATCAAAATTTGATTTTCAAAAAGAACTGTCTCTAAAAACAAAAAAAACTAAAATTGCCATGATAAATAGAAACAGAAAAGCCCAAGAGTGCCACACTAGGAAAGTTGACACTAAGGACGCTAATTGTAACCAAGAATGATACTGGTCTTAGTTCGCCTGCTTATCCTAGTGCTCCTCGGCAGCCATGGTACAATATTTTATGCTAACAAAGGATGCAACAGTAGCCTGAGGCAACACTGCATTGAAGTGGAGCCGAATGGAGCCACTATCTTTTTTATTAACTTTAGTGAATCTGGTTATAAATATTTGAGCTTATCAATGATTTTGAATGAAAAAGGTTTGAACTACAAAATGTAGATTTAATAAAAAAACTACAGCTTTGGTTTACGGCATATATTCATTCACTGCCAAAAATCCAACTTATGCCAACGGAGAAGTACAATAGCCAACAGGCAGTTGGGAAGATTAGAAATGGCCAACGGTTAAGGTTTTACTTATGGTTAAAGTTTAATCGTCAGTCTTTGTATCAACTAGCCAACGATACATAGTATTCGTGACGGATAAATATTGATCAGTTATATATTAGACTAAATGGCCAACTGGGCAAATTAATTCCTGATGGTCACAATATGACACATGGCAAATGGTTGTAATTCCCATGAGTGTGATAATTCCTAACCGTGTTATAAGGATAAGCGTTTATTCATCAAAGCATTGTCGACAGTTGTTGGTTGACCATTGGCTTTTGTATTAAATTGCCTATAGTTTAACCTTTGTCCAACGGTATGAGGTAACACAAGGTAATTAGTAGGAATGGACAAATCAATGCTCAAATAAAATTTGAAATGCTCTATATTGTGTAACAAAATTGTTACCTAAATAGTTGCTCGTTGTGTTATTTAAGCCTTTGTGTGTTTCAAAATTTCATTACCGAGATTTTTTAGAGTTGAGATTTGTCTTAGGATAAATTACATAGAGATTTAAAGAAGGGAGTAGATTCTTACTACTTGTACTTTAGGTAAATCTACCACATTGATAGTTCATAGTTCTTCTACCAAGAGTGGCTGACGAGAACTTGCCGATGCTATACAATTGGCTATTATCTATGCCAAAGGTGTAGGGCAATGCCCAATAATTGTTTAAAAATTGTTGGCCATTCTTACAATCCTAGTAGTGATTAGAGATAGTTTGGAAAATTCAAATTTTAAATTTCAAAATATAAAATTTTAAAACATAATTCTAGGACCTTAATGATTTTAAATGAAAAAAATTTCCAACTACAAAGTCGTAGATCTTTTCGAGCTCTACAACATTTACATAAAATTCATCTTCATCTAACTTGATCTGGCAAAGATACAATTGTTTTTGTGCTACACCTATGTTTAGAGGTTGGTTATATTGCCAACTGTCTTTAGAAAAATTGATTTTTAGAGGTGATTATTGGAAACACCGGCCACCTCTAGAAATAGGTTTCTAGAAGTGTTTTCAACCATCTCTAAAAATAAAGGACATTTGTAAAGGTGGCCAGAAGAATCAAACCCCTTAGATTTGTAGAGACGGACTACTCTGAAATTATTTTCGGATATGGTTTTAAAAAATCATTTCTACACTGTACAAGATTGGCCGACGGAAAGTGATGCATCTAGCAGACGCGCAGTGCAATCACTCAACGTCTGAGTCTCCTAGCTATTTATGAAGGTCAAATAAATTTGATGCGTGCATGGAACAAACAAGTCCTAATTATGATGTCATATCCATGAAACTTGGGAGTTAGGACATACGCAGGGTGTGTTTGGATTAAACCCCGGATGACCTGTTTGGAAAATTGAAGGCCTGAAAACCGTCTGCCTTAAGTCTATCGTAGTTTGGTTGGCGACTAGGCTTAAGAAATATAGAAAATAAAGCTATAAACATAACCATACGTTTGGCACACAATATATTTGGTGTTTTGTCCTGACAACACCATTCTACATCCAGACAACCGTTTTTTAACGCCTAGTCTGAGAGACAAACCAGGTTGCAACTTGCAACCAAAATACATCACAGGCAAGTCTCAAGTTCAAGGCACAGGCAACTTCTTCGGGTGCTTGAACCAAATGCGCAGCGTCTTGTAAAAAAAACAAACAAATGCGCAGCGCTCGCTATACAGGCATGTCATGAGACTACTTACGTAGTAGTCTCCTCTTGCATTGTACTGCCCCGTCCGTGCGCCCGTGGTGGAAATTAAGCAGAGCCTCACCTACTAATTTTTGCCATTTTCGTGCATTGTACTGCCTGTCCAGCTGTCCGTGCACCCGTGGTGGAAATTAAGCAGAGGGCCTCACATCGATCCGAACTAGTCCTTGTTGAATACTCCGTAATAATGGACAGATCTCAGATAGATGGTGTACGTACCGTGTACCGGTGCCACGGGAGAATTGAAGGGTCTTTAGTTAGCTCGTGGTCGTGGGGTCACCTGGGTTCTGATTTTCCGATCATGTGTTCTGTGTTCAGGAATCGTCGTGACCATGCTCTCTATATATTCCAAGACGATACTACCGTCTCAACTATTGGAAGGAAGGAAGGAACGTACGTACATTTGTAAAAAAATTACAGCAAAAAGTGTTTTTTCTGTCGAAAAGTGTTTTTTCTGTCGAGATACATCAAAGACCATTTGTCGAGATACATTTAGAACAAGGCTAATAATACAACCTTGAGATACATCAAAAAGTGTTTTTTTTCTGTCGAGATACATCAAAGACCATTAAACCTAAGGCTTTTATGACAAAGTGGCAAGAAAGGTTAAACCCTATATACCCCCTTTGTTGAAAAAAATTATGACTCCATATTTAAACAAAATCAAACTTTTGTAATTCTAACTAAGTCTATAGACAAAATAATATTAATACTTATGTCTTCAAATAGATTTAATTTGAAAATTATATCTACAATTAATTTTTGAAAAAAACAGGAGTCGTTTTTGTTTAGTTTAGCAAAACAAATACGACTTAGTACTTGTTTGGGTCCCCTTTCTCTAAACTTTAGAGCTCCAAAGCTCTAATGGGAAGTGGTTTAAAGTTTATAGCTAACTGTAGACCACTTACCTAGAGCTTTGGCTCTAAAATTTAGAATCTACAGTTTAGAGGGGGAAATCCGACCTTATTGGTGGCGGCACTCGACTAACCCGTTGGTACCTACCTCGCTAGGACGTGTAGAGAGGGCATTGGCCCTTCCAGTCACGTAACGTGCGTACGTGACACTGGAACTAGCAACACAAGTGCACTATATGGTAGCAGAAACGAAGTTAGAAACGGGCTGGAAAGTGGACACCATCTAGCTAGGCGTGCATACCTGTCCAGAGTCCAGACAGACAACCCAAACGGCAAACCCTCCAACTGTAGCAGCAGCCAGCAGCGGCCCGGGCCGGGGCGAGAGCAGAGCAGCAACAGCAATCCAGCCGAGGGAGAGGCCAGGCACGGGTGGGGCCCAACGAACCGTGGTAGGCCCAGCCTGTCAACGAGTCCGCTGAGCTCAGGGTAGCGTCGGCGAAGCTACTATATATGAGAGCGCCCGTCTCGAGATCGATCCCTCCTCCCAAATCAAATCCCCAAACCCCCCGGCGGTCGAGCGCCGACGAGCGAGCCCGCCGCTGCCTCTCCCGCCCTATGGCCATGGAGGTCCGCCGCAGGGTTCCACCGCCGCACGGGAGCGCCCCGCGGCGGCAGCCGGCGAGCGGGGGCGGCGAGGGGGAGCGGGTGCGTGTCCAGGCGGGGGACGCGCTGCCGCTGCCGATCCGGCACACGAACCTCATCTTCTTGGCGCTGTTCGCCGCGTCGCTGGTGTACCTGATGCGGCGGTGGCGGGAGAAGATCCGCGCCTCCACGCCGCTCCACGTCGTCTCCCTCGCCGAGATCTTCGCCATCTGCGGCCTCGTCGCGTCGCTCATCTACCTCCTCAGCTTCTTCGGGATCGCCTTCTTGCAGTCCGTCGTCTCCAACAGCGACGACGAGGAGGACTTCATCATCGACTCCTGCCACAAGCAGGCGCGGCCGGCGCCGCCGCCGCCCGCGCCGGCCCCGTGCGCTCTGCTGGGGAGCCCCGCCGCCGCGCCCGAGAAAATGCCGGAGGAGGACGAGGAGATCGTGGCCGCGGTTGTGGCAGGGAAGATCCCGTCCTACGTGCTGGAGACTAGGCTGGGAGATTGCCGCCGGGCCGCCGGGATCAGGCGGGAGGCGCTGCGCCGGATCACAGGGAGGGACATGGACGGGCTCCCGCTCGACGGGTTCGACTACGCGTCCATCCTCGGCCAGTGCTGCGAGCTGCCGGTGGGGTACGTGCAGCTTCCCGTGGGCGTAGCCGGCCCGCTTCTGCTCGACGGCCGCCGCCTCTACGTACCAATGGCCACCACCGAGGGCTGCCTCGTCGCCAGCACGAACCGCGGATGCAAGGCCATTGCCGAGTCCGGTGGCGCCTCTAGTGTCGTGCTCAAGGACGGGATGACGCGAGCCCCGGCCGTCCGGTTCCCGTCTGCACGCCGCACCGCCGAGCTCAAGGCCTTCTTGGAGGACCCAGCGAACTTCGAAACCCTGGCTCTGGTGTTTAACAGGTAAGAACGCTAGATTCCAAATCAACGTCACATTGTCCCTTTCGCTTTCGACCCATGCTCCACTCTCTCAACGATTACCATTAGGCTAGGGCGGCTCTTGTGCTTGGCGACGTCTCTGTGCATCCATCCCGATCAAAGCAACAGTTGCCATCCGACAATTTTTGACCGCATAAATTGCCTGTACTTTTTTTTCCTGTTTTTGAACTTGAGGATTTAGACTGGGATCATGTGACCGACCTGTTTTGGGAAATATTTATGCAGATCGAGCAGATTTGGAAGGCTGCAGGGAGTGAAGTGTGCGATTGCAGGGAGGAACCTGTACATGAGGTTCAGCTGCAGCACAGGGGATGCCATGGGGATGAACATGGTCTCCAAAGGTGTACAGAACGTGCTGGACTACCTCCAGGCTGACTTCCCTGATATGGACGTCATCAGTATATCAGGTTTTCCCATGTTATAAATTCTTAAGCACTGTTTGTGAATTTGACCTTCTTTATTGTGCATCTGGTTGTTTCTGTTTGAGATAAGCACATTCGAATTCAGGAACCAGGTAGAAACAAAAAAATCTGACCGATTAGACTTCCTTTGATTGAAAATATAAGTCCATTCAGGCATCGACAGTCTCTAATACGACACTGTGGCTATTGACTAGCAATATCTATGAAATACAATATCTTAATGGAAAGAAATATAGTTTGTGATGAAAATTATAAATCATAATCTGTCTAGTATGCTAATCCTATGTTGGAAGTCTATAAAGAATCTTAAATATTGATAGTACAAAGGTAAAAAAAAAAGTTTGACTCGGAACAAACCTAGATGGACTTATATTTGTGAAAGCCATTTTTCTAACTCAGATAGACTGGGAACAATCTAGGCATGATCCCAGTAGCTGATGTTGACTTCAGTTGCACCTTTCTGTCCGGTTCCTCCACCTGTATGCAATGAACATTTGAAGTACTAGTACTTATATGGAGAATTCACACGAAATAAGTATAGCTTTTTGCGTTTTTTGGGTGCAATCTTTATTAGAACCTGAAAAATTATCTCTTGCCATGTATCTTTGATGCCTTGTGTTTTCTTAACTAATATAATCTGTAACAAAATAGGTAACTTCTGTTCTGACAAGAAATCAGCTGCTGTGAACTGGATTGATGGCCGTGGGAAGTCGGTGGTTTGCGAGGCAGTAATCAAGGAAGAAGTTGTGAAAAAGGTTCTCAAGACAAACGTTCAGGCTCTCGTAGAATTGAACGTGATCAAGAACCTTGCTGGTTCAGCTGTTGCTGGAGCTCTTGGGGGTTTCAATGCCCATGCAAGTAACATTGTGGCAGCAATCTTCATTGCCACTGGTCAGGACCCTGCACAGAACGTGGAGAGTTCCCAGTGCATCACGATGTTAGAAGCTATAAATGATGGCAAAGATCTCCACATCTCCGTTACTATGCCGTCTATCGAGGTTTGAAACATCCTATGTTAATGATGTCTTGCTCTTCGTGGAATTTATGATCCCTAATAATTTGGCATCCATGAGTTTTTTTAAGACCTAGTGATTGATTGAAACAATTATATACCATGCCCCACTTAAAATAGTTAATTAGTAATTACAATAAATATTGATAACAGCAAGTGCCCTTGTTTTAATATGTGGTATTCTCATGATAACATTATTTGCTTTGAGCTGAAGCATCCCTTCATTGAGTATATACATGGAACCTAGGAATTTGATCATCAAATCATTGTACAGTTTAGATGACTAGCTATGCTGTTATGATCTTTAGAATAATGGATGGGGTCTATGCCATTGCCATCATGGCCTTACCTATATTAGTTATTATATTCCTACTTGATCTGATTTGTATATAAAAAATATGTAGCAGTTCATTCTTGTTTTTATAATCAGCAGGCACTGGCAATAGCAGTCATGTCTGTTTGATTAGCGTTTAATCTTGTAATTTTCTGTTTGCTATTGTTGAGATGGCATCTGGAATGGCATCGGTCTATGCCAGACACTTGCAGAAGATTGTTTGCTAGTGTCATTATCTTATGGCCATGCATTATGCTATGTAACTGATGAGGTGTTGTCCTCCTAACCCAAACACAGGTTGGCACAGTTGGTGGAGGCACGCAGCTGGCCTCACAGTCTGCCTGCTTGGACCTGCTTGGCGTCAAAGGTGCTAACAGGGAATCTCCAGGGTCCAACTCGAGGCTCTTGGCCACGGTGGTTGCCGGTGCGGTCCTAGCTGGGGAGCTGTCCCTCATCTCTGCGCAGGCTGCTGGCCATCTGGTTAAGAGCCACATGAAATACAACAGATCCAGCAAAGATATGTCCAAGGCCCTTGCAGAGGCAACAGATAAACCCAACAAATGCTGAATAATATCAAGTTGTTGTTTTATAGCCCTTTGGGAGAAGGGAGCAGAAAGGGTCTCACAGGATGATTTCCTTGCGGCATGCTCAGGTGGAAAGGGGGGAAAAAACCCCTTCAGGCGAAAAGAGAGAATTCAGTCGACATGTCATATTTACCGGGCGGTGAGACCTGTTGTGGATCCTGGAGTATGACCTATTTAATTCGTCGATGTTGTTGTTATAGTTCCTCTACCGTCCTTGACCCCGCTTGCATCGTGTTTTGCCCGTCCGTCCCTTGGGCATTGGAGAATCTGATCTGACCATTGGTATTGTCCCAAGCTTGCATCACAGTGGCGTATCCAGTGACCCATAGGGATCTCTGCTTTGCCGCGGTTCCGTCGCAGAAAAATTTTGCGCCGATAGCTGCCGGGTGCTTTGTATTTCAGCTTTGTAAATTTACTTTTATCCAATCCCTCTGAGTCGAAGAGTCTGTCAGTGGAGTCGGTGATTTGGTTGTAAAGAAAAGGGTGTGGTTCAGGACAGTTTTATACATCATGTTGCCTCTCTGCTTTCTCGATATTGTGCTCGGCCTTGTTTAGATCCCAAATTTGGGATGCAAACTTTGCATAGTATATGTCCTGTTATACTGTAGCAATTTTGTTTTTATTTGGTAATAATTGTCCAAATATTGATTAATTAGGCTTAAAATATTCTGTCTCGTAAAGTACAACAAAACTGTGCAATTAGTTTTTGATTTCATCTACATTTAGTACTCTATATATATGCTGACATTTTGATGTGATGGAGAATCTTCTTTTTGTATAGTGGAATTTGGGGTGGAATTTGAGATCTAAACAAGGCCCTCATCTCAATTGCATGCTCCGGTTGGCTGCCTGTCCACGGATCAGGTCTGTTTTGCGGATTTGCTAACTGATAACTAGGGAATCCCTAATGATAACCGGTTGTTTCCGTTGGCTCCAACAACCGGATTTTTGTCCGTCAGATTTGCTTCCCCGCGCTGCTGGACGGCTGAGCGTTCGCCTCACTGACTGGTGCCAGCCATCCCTCTCTTCTTCTGTGGGTGCGGTGTTCAGCGAGCAGGAGAAGTCAGGTGCGTGGTCCTCCCTGCACTCCCTGTGCGGGGTCCTCCGTCCCCAAGATCGTCTGCGCCAGGTGTAGCCAAGCAGTGGCTGTGCAGAATCCATAATAATAATTTATTATTTTTTAAAAAAAAAATTGGCATATATTTATGGTATTATTAAATTATATCACTTTGTCCAATAAATTACACCGAAGAGATTATTGTAAATATAATAATATGACTGTAAATATAACTATATGACAATATAAGTGTATGAGAAAAATTTAGTGGCTAGAAGGATTAAAAATAACCGGTTTTTACCTAAGTAGAAGTTTCCACGTAAAGCCGATACTTTAGCAAAGCGCCAAAGCCAGATGCCGTTCACCATTTTCTATCGGTCGTCAATGCTTGGTATCCAAAGATTCTTCTATCTAGACAAGTAGCACTAGACGGGAAGATTTGTCTCTTTTGGAACGCAAGGATTTCAGCAATTTGCAACGAGATTCCTTCGATGAATACTGGCGTGGAAAATGGTCCACCGCTTGTCAAGCTAGGGTACATGGAAAAGTTTCCCATCAAATGGTCCACCGCTTGTCAAGCAAGGGTACATGGAAAAGTTTCCCATCAAATGGTCCACCGCTTGTCAAGCAAGGGTACATGAAAAGTTTCCCATCTTGAACGAGGTTCGCGTGCTCCTGTAGTCCTGTGCGTGGTCAGCCTACTCCTCTGCTCCTATGTGCATGCGCGGTCTTCAGTCTTGACGCTTGAGTCCTCACACGTCTTCGAAGGCTCGAGTTGCTCGTTGCTCCACTGCGCCTGACCTCGTGCCGATGCACGCGAGGGCAATGTTTGATGCTGCACATGTGTAGTGTGGTTACTTGGTTAGAGGTCAAATGCAATGCACGATCGCTACCGATTTGAATCCACGGCCCGGCATTGCACATGGCATGGCCCCCGGATTTCTTAATTTATAGTACGAGCTTAACTGCTGCAGTCTGAGTACGCCTTTCCCCAACCCTCACGCCTCGCTAGCTGGTGACCCGATTAAACGACCCTTCAATCGCGGTCACGGTGCGCGAGTGCCAATTAAGGCCGCCTCAGTCGATTGTTGTTGCCCGGCCGGGCGAGGCACCCGCTCCAGTCCGCGAGTACATCATCAGCTCGATTGTGCTCTTGCCTGCCACCAGCCACCACATCAATTGAACGTCGTGAACCTCGGATAGCTGCCCTCCCTTCACAAGATAATGCAACTAGGGTTACGTGCAAGTAAAAATAGTTGAACAAGTTTCTAATAAATAATATTAATATTTATGACTTTAAATCAATTTATTATGAAAATACATATCATAATTAATTCAATGGTATTTATTGAATATCGTAAATATTAATAGTTTTTTATTTATAATTGGTCAAACTCAAAATACTAAAACATGATACTGTATTAAAATTATATTTAAAGGGTGTACCACAGACACGATTGACTTGACGCTTCCCAGTGTCATCACTCATCAGAAGGGTCGCGTCGCGTGCCCCGGACGTCGGTGAGTGGAAATGCAAAAGTGTAAAGATTTTCTATCACATCATCATCACATTAATTTTTTAGATATATATATATAAAGTATTAAATATAGATAAAAAATAACTAATTATACAATTTGCTTGTACTTTGGAAGATAAATCTTTTAAACCTAATTAGCCAATGTTTGAACAATAATTAATAAATACGAACAAAATACTACGGTATTTCTGGCACCTTCCAACTTTGAAACTAAACCAGGCCCGTGATGCACTCTTGTCCAGCAACGATCAGTCACGCACGTGACTGGCGATTTGGCTGCTTGCTGCTACCACTTTCTCCGTGTCGCAGCCGTCAGTGAAACTGTGCGTCAGGGTACGAGAGAGGCTCAGTCGAGGATCACAGGCACGCATGTCCTAACCATTCCCACGACGGACGACTCCTCGACACCTCTGCCGTTGGCTGGGGCTCCACGGTTGGTTTGGTTCGCGGTGCACGGACGCGCGATGCCTGATGTCTGATACGGAGTATGGACCACGGCCCGGCAGTCCGGCGGCCGGCGGCCCGCAGATCACCAGCTCCGTTTGTCATCCGGTTGGTGGGCTAGAAGTAGCACCATCGAGCCGAGCGTTATGATCAAGTGGGCCGGCACGAGCGAAATCATTACGTGCGACGGCCCTGGTGTGGTAGGCGTCGTCCAGTTATCTTTGGTACGCAGTAATCACTAAGAGGCCAGGCTCAATATCTGGGCCGACTTTTGTGGTACTTATAGGAAGAAAAAAGTTCATTTTACCTCCCTGAACTATCCTCGAAGTTAAGTTTAGTTTTTCTCCGTGAACTTAAAAACCGGGTAAACTACCTCCCTCAACTTTTAAAACCATTCATTTTACCTCCCTGACCCGGTTATAGGTGGTTTTTAAAGGCGGTTTTATCTTTATCTTTTTTATTTATTTTGATTGAATATTTGAAAAATCATAGTAGATTACAGAAAAATCATAAAACGAAAAACCCAATTTTGTTGGACTCCACTTGAGTAGATCTATACAGTAAACATATAATATGGTATGCTTTAGTACAAATTTTTTGTTGTAGCTTTATATCTATGTTTTTCTATAATAATTCATAACTGCAGTTTCTATAGTCCAATTATGGCGAAATTTTTATAGTGGTTTAATTATTGTATGATTTAACTGTAGTAAAAATTTCATACATGTTTCTAGACTTTGAGGATAGTAAAATGGACTTTTTCTTATAGGAATTCCGTACTTATACTACGTCTTGTTATCTTGGTGCGCTGTCGAACCTAGGAGGCCGTGCTCAATGTCTGGGCCGAGTTTTGTGGTATACAAGGTTGTCTAGGCCCCTTGGGAACCTTTGAATGATTGAATCTCGAGCGTGGCCACGCGGAAAGTCATGTGACGGTACGTCCCAGTTTTGTCTAGACGTACAAGCATTCCGTATACCGTATCTGATGATGATGATGATGTGGTCGTGGCGCACGATTTTTTTTGTTTTGTTTTGTTCTCATCTAGTAGGCCGGCTGGTAATAAAATTTGTAATGACCTCTTCCACTCGTATCATCTGCCTTTTTTTTCTTGTTTGTTCGTTCGTTCAACTCATCTCATCTGCATTTTCTGGTAGTCTGGATTCTGGAACGGGTGGAGGAGGATTATTGGCGCACAGGAGTGGCCTCGTCTCGTCGCCTGGAGTGGAGCGACGTCACTCTCAATCGTGAAACCGGGGTACAACAAGCAACGTGCCACACAAACATCACCGTCAGCATCGTGAAATCGGGGCCTGGTTTTTCTTGTTGCTGGCAAAGCTCGAACTGCCACCTAGATCCGCGGGAGGCAATTGCAAACCCGTAGTTGTGGGAATCGATGAATTTTTCGCCGTCTGTTCAGATCTACTTTTATTGCTTCCTACTCGTAGAATACGCGTGAAGGTTCAGAGGCTGATTCAATCCCACGCGAGGACCCTTTCAATCAAAAAAAAAAAAGAAAAAAAAACCCAAGCTAGGCATCTGGCATGGCATCTGAATTTCTTCCGAGAAATTGCTGCAAACGGCAGCATTATTTATGCGTAGTACTCTCTCTGTTTATAAATAAATAGATTTTTGGAGTTATCTTAACTTAAACTTTTTAGACTTTGATCGAATTTGTAGGAAAAAGCATCAGGATTTATGATATCAAACTAGTATCGTAAATTAATTTATTTTGGGACAGAGGGAGTAGTATATTCAGTTACATATTATTAGTAGTACATGTAGGAGTATAAGTGACTGTACAGCAACTTCGAAATGGCAAGCTCAATTCGTTTCAAAAAAAAAATGGTAAGCTCTCGATATACTCCTGCTAAGCCCCGGTCCGGAGATAGCAACTATAGGCACTACTCGAACACCCCCAACAAGACCGCTCGACTAGTAGCTCCCTTATCTTGTTGGGCAGGGCTAGATCTCAGATCCAGTTTCTGCCTCTCCAAGAACATTTACGCTAGTCGCCGAGTCTCACTGTTCCGCCCGTGGCCGGCCGGTGTCTAGAATAGCCCAGTGCCCAGAGATCGAGTGACAGGAGGCTGGCCACGCCCGCCACCAGGCGCGCACGCGTGATTGCTTACGATGCCTGCAACAGCCCGATCCTGATCCGATGAGCTGGTAGGTACTATGCCGGCCGGTGCGCCCGGTGACGCCACCGCGCCGGCCTGGGCGGGCGCGTCGTTACTCGTTACAACGACGGGACGGGCGCCAAGACAAGAGCCGTCGACGCCTTTGCCTGCCGAGACGCGCGCCTCCTCCTTGGCAAATTGCTCCTTGTCGTCGATCGCGTGCCAGACGCATGCGCGCGTTTCTGCTAAGGTTTTTTTTTGTCGTTCTTCCGTGATCCATCCGATCCGATGGTTTCGTGCCTGTGACGCCAAACTCACGCGCGCTCAACGCTGCGGGGTGCCGGACTGCCGGTGGGTGTTTCACTGTCCAGGGAAGCAGGCGCTGCACGCCACGGCAGTCGGCGCCTTGCCGGCCTCTAATCGTGGCCAGGGGGGCGCTCTGCGTGACGGGGGAAAACAGGAATTGGTTCCTTCCTCGTGAGCCGCAGTCTGATTAGAAAATGGACTTCCGTGCAAGAAAGAAACCGGCACTTGCTTTGGAAACAATTTCCCGGCGCTTCCACAGTGCCAGTGGTGGTACTGGTACCAGGTGCATTTTCTTCAGGAAATGCAAGATAAGTAGGGCCTTGTTTAGTTCACCTCAAAATTCTAAGTTTTTTCACTCTCTCCATCACATTAATTTTTAGCCACTTATATGGAGTATTAAATGTAGGTAAAAAAATAACTAATTACACAGTTTAGTTGGAAATCACGAGATGAATCTTTTGAACCTAGTTGGTCTATGATTGGACAATACTCCCTCCGTCCATAAAAACATGCAATTCTCGCTTTTCGAGAAGTCAAACAGTTTCAATTTTGACTAAATTTATATTAAAAAATATTAATGTTTATGATACAAAATAAGTATCATTAGATTAGTTATAGAATATATTTTTATAATAAATTTATTTGGAGACATAAATGTTAATACTATTTGCTATAAACGTGGTCAAACTTGAGTCAGTTTGACTGGCACGCATCCCATAATTGCATCTTTTCTTGGACAGAGGAAGTATTTACCAAATAAGACGAAAGTGGTACTATTCATCGGGATGAAATTTTCTCCAATCTAAACAAAGACCTACTCTTACATTGAACAGTGAAACGCGTGGAATATTGTTGCTTGAGCTCGAAACAAGCTGTCTGGACGGAAATACGAGCAGGGTTACGTACACTACCAGTAGCTGGTAGATCTGGTGCAGTCAGGTAAGGTCAACAATTCCTGCTAGTGGTCACCATGTCGTTTCAGTTACGTACAGTAGCTCATTTAGGCCTTGTTTAGGCCTAGTTTAGATGGAGGCAAAGTTTGCATAGTAAGTGTCCCGTCACACTGTAGCAATTTTGTTTTTATTTGGTAATAATTGTCCAAATATTGATTAATTAGACTTAAAATGTTCGTCTCGCAAAGTACAACAAAACTGTGTAATTAGTTTTTGATTTCATCTATATTTAGTACTCTATATATGTGCCGGCATTTTGATATGACGGGGAATAG
This sequence comes from Saccharum hybrid cultivar R570, assembly GCA_038087645.1. Classification (NCBI taxonomy): domain Eukaryota; kingdom Viridiplantae; phylum Streptophyta; class Magnoliopsida; order Poales; family Poaceae; genus Saccharum; species Saccharum hybrid cultivar. The sequence continues at coordinate 23,709,639 of JAQSUU010000402.1, read as the reverse complement.
GAATTTTGCATAGTGAATTTGGGAGGCAAACTTTGGAATCTAAACAAGGCCTTAGATTCCAGATTTCACCCTAAATTTCACTATGCAAAAAGAAGATTCCCCATCACATCAAAATACCGGTATATGCATGGAATACTAAATGTAGATGAAATCAAAAAATAATTGTACATTTTTGTTGTACTCTGCGAGACGAACCTTTTGAACCTAATTAATCAAAATTTGGATAATTATTAAAAAAAACAAAAGTGCTACCGTGTTCGGGGGTGGCACTGTGCAAAGTTTGCCATCCCGATTCGGGGAACTAAACGAGGCGTTAGTTCATTCTGTTCTGCGTAGGTACGAGCAAAACGGCCATAAAGGTCCAACAGAACAGAACCCTCTGCGAAAAAGAAAAGAAAAGGGTGAACAGAAGCATGGAATGACTCGTAGAGAGGGGAATGGGAGCGCACTCAAATTCTGCAGAAGAGGCTCAAGCGCTCTTCAATGCATCCATGGCGTCTCCGTCTCGAGTACCACCTGTCATCTTTCCGTAAAAGTGTAAATGTGCAGAGATATTGGCTATGGGTGTGTTCACTTCGTAAAAAATGATGGAAAAGTTACTGTAGCATCTTTCGTTGTTATTTGACAAAAATTATCAATCATAGATTACCTAGACTCAAAAGATTTGTCTCGATATTTACAGACAAACTATACAATTAGTTATCTTTTTTATCTATATTTAATGCTCTATGCATGTGTCTAAAGATTCAATATGATAGGTGGAAGAGAAAATATTTTGGGTTAGCATGTGAAGTGAACACAGCCTATGTTTAGATCCATTAAAAAGTGCACTATGCAAAAAAAAGATTCTCCGTCACATTAAACTTACGATATATGTATGGAGTACTAAATGTGGATAAAATCAAAAACTAATTGTACAGTTTGGTTGTACTTTGTGAGACGAACGTTTTAAACCTAATTAGTCAATGATTAGACAATTATTACCAAATATAAACTAAATGCTACAGTATATTTTGGTACTCCAAAATTTAGATCTACACACAACCATTAATTGGTTTCTGTAAATGGTAAAGTTCGACGTGGTATCGAGCTCGCCCAGCCACCAAGAACCAACCCGGGCGAACGATGACCCTGATGACGCACTTGCAGGCAGACTGGGCGACTACAGTCTGCAGAATTTTGCTGGTGATGATGATGTGCTACTGCTTTTTCTTTTTCTGAGAAAGTATACTAATAGACAAAAGTGGTGCCTGTAGCCAGAACAAAAAACAGCGAAAGCAAGCATCATGCCGCCCGGCCTGGGTGCCTCCGGTCAAACGCATCGTTGGCCGGATACAAAGCTCTTATAATCCACTTCGCTGTCGACTGTGCTTCGGTGGTGTGTGAAAGGAGCCGAGGATTACGCCTTTACCCCACGTGCACGCCTGCCTGCCCTGCCCTTGCTTGCGGGCCTCGCCGAAAGCGACAGCGAAGCAAGAGTTCCCACATCCCCACCCGTTCCAGCTCCAGCCCGCCCCGGGCTTTCCTTTCCTTCACCGCAGGCGTCCTTCACTGCTACCACCAGGCGTCCAGGCGCCAGCTGCCATCGCGGTGAAAGAGCGGCGCGATTGGTGCACCGTGCACCGGAGGGGGAATATGCCTCGTGCCTTTCGCGCAGCGATCTCGATGCGATGCGGACGTCCACGTCGCTGTCTGGCAGAATTCTCGCCACGGATGCACGATGGATTTTAGGGTGGGTTTAGTTTGCGAAAATGGTTGGGTTTGGTTACTGTATCACTTTTATTTGTATTTATCAATTAGTGTCTAATAACTAATTAGGCTCAAAAGATTTATCTCGTGGTTTTCTATTAAACTGTGTAATTAAGCTATCCGCACTCGTAGTATTCTAAATTCATCCTCTATACATCCTAGTCACCAAGATTCTCTTCTCTGTACCTAATCCTTCTGCATTCATCTATTCTTTATATCATCCTCTATTCACTGTGGGACTCACTTGTTACTGTATCTAAATATATCCATATGAGATCTAGTTTTCACTGTATCTAAATATATCCATATAAGATCTAGTTTTAAAGAATTTATTGAAACGAATTTAATGGTGTAATCGGAATTTAATTTAGTTTTTTTTGGTTTGTGAGTTATAATATTTTTTATTATGAAAAAAATTGGCACGCTCTCCCACACGTTCTCTCTTCTGCTGCTCTCTCGCGCGGCCATCCTCCCGAGCGGGCCATGCACCGTCTTTTAACGCATGAGGCTATCCGCACTCATGGACCTAGTCCTCTATATTCATTCTCTATACGTCCTAGTCAGCAAGATTCTCTCATCTATACTCAATTCTTCCGCACCCATCTATCCTCTATATCATCCTCTATCCACTTTATCCACTGTGGGACCCACTTGTTACTTTATATAAATATATTTATGTGTGATCTAGTTTTGAAGGATTTATTGAGACGAATTTAATGGTGCAATCGAAATTTAATTTGGATTTTTGGTTTGTGAGTTATAGCATTTTTTCCTTTGTTTAGCTAGTGGGGCCCGCCACTGCCCACTATAAAGTAAGCATTGTACCACTCTAAATATAGAGTAAGAGAAATGATAGAGTATCGTTTTAGAGTACCCAGTGCAGCAGTTTTTACTCTATATTCATACTCTAAAGCTTTAGAGTATTGCTTTAGAGTACCCACTGCGGGGAGTCTGAACATGGCAACGCAAAATACAGAGGATTGTGATCGATCCGGTAGCATAGTGTAGCATATAGAGGATATCGCTGCAACTCTTTTCTACTCTATATGATACTGCATGGAGGTTTACCATCTCCCAATGCAGACAGCCTTAGTTTTTTTCGTCTACATTTAATGCTTTATATATGTGTTAAATATTTGATGTGACGGAGAATCTTAAAAAATTTTGGGACTAAACGTGGCTTTATTAAACAACAATATCCATTCGACCATTCCCCTCTCCAACGGACGCGGCAGGTCATGGGATCGCGGCGCGAGCGCGCGAGGCGGTGACGGTGACGGACTGACGGTGATGCGGTTGGGTGGCCGTGGTCCCCTCTCCCTCGCCCGCCACGCCTCCGAGGTGTCGCGTGCGTGAGCGCGAGTGGCGGTGGCGGACGAGCCTCTTGCGCTCTTGCCCCGGTCCCGGCCCCGGCCCCGCGCGGCCGCGTGCGCGCCGTCGCTTTCGCGGGGCGGGCGCGCCGGGCTGGTGGTTGGTTAGGCAGCCTCTGCCCCTCTCGTGCTCGGTCGGGCCCGGTCGCGGACTCGGGGTTTGACCGCGCGCGATATGGGTGCTCGCTGGGTTGCCCGGTTGGGTTGGTTCTCGGTTCTGTTCTGGCCATCGCGCTCGCGGACGTGGGTGCGTTTCTGCTGGAAACCAGCCAGAAAACGGTGGGAATTTTGGAACAAGTCATAGGTGCGGCGCTCACAAGTGTCTGGTCGGGTAGGCTGTTGTTTTCCGATTTCCATCACCGGCAAATTTCTCTGCCACAGCAGGTGGATTTCCTTCCAGGGCGAATAGTCAGGCCACACCTGGTTGTTCCTCTATATACAGTATTTTCTCTTCTGTGGAATACTTCTCCACCACCAGCGTCGCACCAACGAAACGTTTGTTACCGACTATGTGTTGTTGTTACGGTATACGTCGGTACGGTGAAAACTCAGCTAAAAGGTTGAGTTGTTACGGTACGGTGATACAAGGTCTCAACGTGCGTGTGAACTAACGGTCCTGGTAGATACCGTGGATCGAGTCGTTGTCATCTGCCAAACACCCGCGCCACGAGCGTTCATACGTAACAAAGTGTCCCTTTCATGTACGGTGCACAGATTGCGATGGAAGGACGCATCCGATTCATGTAGCCGCTGGTATGGCGTGCACAATTTTCTTTTTCTAGGGTGCAGGGTTTTTTTCTCCTCCAAACACTGTTAGATTTTAATGACACGTTTCAAGATTTTATTATGAGTCACAACTTACCTCTTATATGTTCAATCCGTGTGAACCATGAGGATCACCTTATGTTTGCCATGGTTTAAAATTTTACTCCCTCCGTCTCAAAATATAAGACGTTTTGGCTTATCTTAGATACATTGCTTTTATTATGTACCTAGACATACTGTATACCTAAGTGTATAGTAAAAACTATGTATTTAAAAAAGCCAACGTCTTATAATTTGGAATAGAGAGAGTAAATTAGACTAGCAAATGTGCACGTGTATTACAACGAAACTCAATACATATTAATCAGATTCTTTATCGTCGCTAAACGCGAGTTGTTCTAACTAGTACAAGCACGGCTCATCATAATTTTATGTCGTATATGAGATACGGAGGGCGCGATCCAATACGTCTTGGATTGACACTTCGTATCGATCATCGCTAGACGTGAGTTGTTCTAATTCGTATGATTACGGGTGGGTCATGAATCTGGGTGATATAAGAGACATGGAGGGTGTAAATACAATGTTTAGGAGTAAAAAAAAGGATGGTAATTCTCCATTATAGAATGAATTTTGACTCTTTAATATTAGGTATAGAGATTAGATAGATAGATAGATAGATAGATAGATAGATAGATAGATAGATAGATATAGTAGAAAAATAAATACCTAGCCATAAACGGTATGATCGTAAACTTTCAGTTTGCAAATTGAAACTTGAGTTAACTCTCAAACTCAAAGCGTAAGACTTGCCCTCCATATAATGACTAAGTTATTTTTCAACACAGTTGCCTCGCTAGAGAGTGGAAACACGAAGCTCAAATATCTATTGCAAAGACGAGTCTACGTCGTGCTGCATGATGTAACTTGGTTACTACTTCTTTATAAACTTTTATTTAAATGAATTTAGTAACATATTTTATTGATATAAGAAAATAGGACGGAATAAATTCTCCATTATTTGGTAGTTTGGTGGTGGACCAAAAATAGAATGAATTTTGGCTCTTTAATATTAGATATAGAGATATAGATATAGATAGATAGACATAACACACAAACTTTCTCTTTGCAAATTGAAACTTAACTCTCAAACTCAAAGCATAAAACTTGACCCCAATATAATGACTAAGTTAGTTAGCACTTCTTTATAAACTTTTATTTAAATGAATTTAGTAACATATTTTTTTTGATATATATCTTCAGCTGGATAGCTAAGATTACATGCTTAAAGCCAGTGGTGTTTTAGGTTGAAAGATGTGGTTAGTCTTAGAAACACTAGCAGTGTTCATGTATCTAGCTACACTTCAAATAGCTACAAAATCCTTACACAGTACACTTAGGTTGAGGTTTTGGGTGCCTCTCTTTGATTCTTGAGTAATTCAAACGTGACTAATGTTTCGAAAACAAAAAGATCATAGCATGACTAAAATCTACCAACAATATGTTGCACTGTGAAAGATATATAAGCAATATACAGGCATTATCTACGTGCCTTCATGTTTGATACTTTGAATTTATCTTGTGTTATCCTGCATGGCGCGAGTTAATATAGTCGTAATTGTATTTGTTGGATTAGATAACGACAAGTCTGAAGACAACGGTCAACCCTAGACTGCATGGTTTAATTAATATTTTATTATTTTAAAACTATGCACCTTGGATCGTAATTGGACGGCTGTGAGGCGGCGAGGTGAAGCGACGCTCCATAAACCTATATCTTGCACACAACCTAGATAAAAAAGATAATACCATGAAAACCTTAATAATAAGCGCTCTCTCTCTATATATACTAAATGAAGATAAATGCATTCCAACAGAGGAAAGCGTGTGCAAAAGTAGCCATAGCCCATAGGCCAGCTGTTTGAAGTGGTGTTTAAATCCAGAGAGTAAAGTTCAGAGATGTCACATCGGGTGTCACATGGGGTGTCGCATGGAGCGTTCGAACACTAATAAAAAACAAATTACAGAATCCGTTAGTAATCCGCGAGGCGAATTTATCAAGCCTAATTAATCCGTTATTAGCACATGCTACTGTAGCACTACATTGTTTAATCATGGACTAATTAGGTTTAAAAAAACCGTCTTGTAAATTAGGTGTCATCTGTGCAACTACTTATTTTTTTAGTCTATATTTAGGGAGTGTTTGGTTTATACCTTCTAAATTTAGTCCCTCCTAAATGGTATAGTTACTTTTAGTCACATTTAGTCATAGTGTTTGGCAACAAAGTTCTATGCACATCTCAAACATCCCGAAGTGACAAGGAGTAAACTTTGTGGGAGGAACTGAATAATACCGCTCACACCACCCTTAAAATAGCAGGATAAGAGTGACGAGTGTTTAGTCACATTTAGTCATAGTGTTTGGCAACAAAATTCTATGCATATCTCAAATATTCGAAATGAAGGAGTAAACTTTACGGGAGGAACCGAGCAATACCGCTCGCACCACCCATGAAAAAGCAGGACAAGAGTGACGAGTGTTGTCATCTTTCTCTCATCACGATGTGTCGTCAAACTAACCGGCCGTATCATCATTCTCATGGGGCGAAAAAGTAAAAAAGAAAAGCGCAAAAGGCCTTGAGCTTCTGGAACCGCTTGACCTGAGCACGGTCACGCACCAAAATTTGTATGCTATCCCAACTTCCCATGGCCTGCGTATGCGTAGTCTCCAAAAATCTCACGACGACGACGACGACGACCACGTCACACGAGCCCTGACGCAGCAGGAGACGCCGGCCGTCCGTCTCGAGCCTGTCGGTGGTGCGGCTCGTGCTGTGCCGTATCCAAAGCACTCTTCGGCCGCGGGCCCGGACCCCGGACCCAAGCTCCGTCTCCGTGTCCGTGGTCGCTACGATGTCAGAGCCTAGGAGTGACGGTAGGAGTAGCCAGCCGCTAGCCGCCCGCGTCTTGTGATGCGGAATTCGACGGCAAGCTTATCGTAGTCCGTATAAATCCAGATCCCAACTGTGTGTTAAGCTAAGCCAAATCGCGTCCTCAAAAACCTCTCGTCCCGAAAGCGCACACAACAACAACTCGAAGACACACGCGACGGCCAGGTAGAGACAGATCCATCTCTCGCCTCGCCCCACCTCCCTCGCCGATCGGGGTCCGCCGCGGCGCCCAGATCGCTTCTTCGCCTCGGCGCGGAGGTGGCCGAGGGCAGGAGGAGCCTCCCGGATCCGCCTCGCCGTCGCCGTCGCCGTCGGCTGTAAGTGCTTCTCACACCTCTCGATCTCTGCGAGCTTTGGGTTTTGTGTATCTCTCTCTCTCTGCGAGCTTTGGGTTTTGTGTCGTGGGAGCCTTGGGAGTGGTTAATCCGGGGTCATCTCTGATCTGCGATCTGTGTTGTGGGGTGTATGGCTCTGGCGTCTGACAAAGGATGTGTTTTTGCTGCTGTGGTGTGCAGGATCGGGGCGCGATCCGCGGGGGAGTGGCAATGACGGCGGAGGGGACGGCGTGCAACGGCGCCGGCGAGGCGCCCAATGCGGAATTCGCGCCGGAGAAGGTGGTGGCCGCCGCGTCGCCGGAAGAGAAGGCGGTCGGGGAGCGCGAGAGCGAGGAGGACGTCGGCGGGCCGTTCGTGATCGTCAACGGCGGCGACTCCGACGGGCACTCGGACCGTGGCTCAGATCTGGGCAAGGCACCCGACGAGGACTCGCCGTCTGAGGAGGACGACGCGCCCGGCTCCAATGCAGCTCCGGACGCGGCCGTGGGCGGAGATCACGGGGCCGCCGAAGAAGGGGAAGTGGGTGCTACGGATGCGGCAGTCGGTGCTTCGTCGGCTGACGGGGGTGATGGTGCTTCCGACGGGTCTGAGGGTAAGCCAAGTTCCGATTGTTTTGCTGAAGTGGCGCAGCAGGAGGCTGTTGGTGAAGAGGCCGGTGGGGCAGCTGCTCTGGCGTCGGGTGGGTGCGAACCTGCCATCGCCAGTGCTGATTCTGAGGCACCCGCTGTGGATTCTGAGGTTGAAGGCAAGGAGGGCACAGTGGATGGAAGTGCTGTTGCTGATGTCGCTGAAGCGGTGGTGCATCAGGAAGCTAGCACAGAGCAGGATGGAGATGCTGCTGTGATGCCCTCTGGCCATGATGATGCCCTATCGTCTCCCAAGTCTTCTTCTGCTGCCATGGAGTCCGAAGTTATTAGGGATGATAACAAAGAACAGAATACCACTGATCTTTTGGAGCCACAGGAGCACGGTACAGTTGGGGCAAGTGCTTTGGTGGAGAATGGGCATCTTTGTGCTGACATGAAGGCTGATTCATTTGTAGCTGCTACTGAGCCTGACAGTCAAGAGGATGCTGCTGTGGAGTCCTGCAGGCACGATGATGCCCTAATTTGTACTGAGTCTGGTTCTGCTGACATTGAGTCTGAGGTTTATGGAGAGGATAGCAAACAAGAACAGAGCAACACTGGTGTCGTGGAGGTCGAGGGGCAGGGTGTTGGTAGGGCAGAAGGGCCGATAGCAAATGGGCATCTTTGTGCCGACACCCAAGCTGATTCTTCTGAAGCTACTACTAAGCCTGAGAACCAAGCTAATGAGAGCAAACTGACTGAAGTTGCAGAATCAGTGGAGGAGGATGCTGCCAGTGGAGAACAGGATGCAACGGATGCATCACAAACCAATGGGCATATTTATGTTGCCTTGAGTGCTGATTCTTGTATAGTTGCTTCTGAGTCCAAGGCTCATTCCTTTGAGACGGATGGGCAAGAAACTGATCAGCAAGAAGAGGAAGCTCCAAAAACTGAAGCTGAAGTGTTGGAGGGAGTGTTAAAACCAACTGAAGGGAACTGTGCAGGTAGTGTTGAGGAACTCATAGGAGAGGAAGTTGACGCAGATGGGCATGCCAGTGTAGAAGGTACAACTGATGCTTCTGGAGAGCAAGAAGCCAATCCCATGCAGGTAGTAGGTGAAGCCACAGGTGGTATTCTCGAATTTGAAGAAGTGGATATGGGTAAGGACGGTGAGGAAGGTTTGTGTGATGACTCCACGGTTGGTAAGGAAAAAATAGATGAAGCTATCCCCAGTGTTAATGTTGGTGAGTCAGAGGAAGTAACTGAGAATATAAGCCAAGATACCATGCAGGGTGGATTGGCCAAGGATGGAGTTTATATAGGCACAATTCATATTAAGCCTGGATCAGATCCCTATGTTGAATCAAGCCTTGAACATAAAGTCAAGGTAGAAGTTGATTTAGTTGATGAAATCACAGCAGAGTCGGATTTGAAAGCTGAAAATATGGTTGAAGTAAGAACAGCTCATGAAGTTGATGAAATAGAGGTAAAAGAACTTGCTTTTGCTGATGAGGCTAATGTAGCTCCTTTACACCCTCAGCAGGACTGTGAATCTGTTATGGAAACTATAGAGCATGAGAAGGTAGAAGCACCAGGTGTCTCCCAACCTCATAAAATTGAGAATTCTTCAAAAGTAGAACTGAAGAAAGAGTTTGAAATGGAGGTTGATGACGCCGTTCCATTTCAAGAAGCTGCAGCTTCTGCGGCCTCTGTTTTCCACCATGAGCCAAGGTCCATTGATTTGGTTGAGAATGATAGCGGTAACCATTCCAGCCCAACTACTGTGTTGGAATCCTGTGACCATGTGCAAACTGAAGAGAGCAGATCCCAAGAAATTTCTATGACCACTGTTGAGCAACCTATATGCAGTGCTTCTTTGGAACATGGAACAATGGTGGTTGATGAAGTTGAAATAAACTCCGCAACAGGAAATGTATCTAAAGAAAAATCTAGCAACGTTGTTGTTGATCAAGTTGAACCTGTCAAACTGAATGCAGATGAACTTGTTGTGGTTGATGATGATCAACCCAGTTTTGATCCAAGCTGTGAATCTGTTAGTGAGATTGTTAAAGATAGCAAATCACTGGAAAATCAGTCAGAAATTTGCAATGCATCTGGTATGTCTGATGAGTGTTCCTCCAGAATTGCAAATGAAGGTCCCTCTCCAATTAATATGTCTGATGAGTGTTCCTACAGAATTGCAAATAATGGTTCCCATAATGAGCCTCCTCATCTAACTGAGGAGCCTTGCCTCTCAGACAAGTCATGCAACACTATCAATTATGAAAATGGAAATGAGCCTGATGTGGTTGAAACCAAATGTATGAAAGGTATGCAGCCATTATTTTCTGGGTGTCCATTTTATTTTTCTTAAATTTAAATGTATTATTCTCCTTAATTGCTAATTATAACCCACATGGGAGTTAAATGGGGTCACTTTCATAATGCTTGAGCAGCACTAGTGACAGAACGGAAGGACAATGGACACCATGCTTCTGGTGAGTGGCATGGAGATCATGCGCAAGTCATTGGACCACAGAAGATTTACATAATTAAAGTTCCAAAGTTTGCCGGTGATGATCTCTGGAATAAGATTCAGGCAGCGCAGGCTCACTTAGACCAACTGACCCAGGAAAGAGATGCGATTAACCGTCGCAGGCAAAAGCAAAAGGTAATGATAACCTTCCAAATGTATTTTTTTTTCAAACAAACCTCCAAATGTCCATCTTCTTTCTTTTTCTTCATGCCATGCTTCTTATTTTTTTTGAAAAAAATATTGCAGGCTGTATGTGATCAATACAGGGAGAAGCTTGATGCAGCACGTCAAGAAGAGCGGGAAGCTAGGACTGCCCATGGATATAAGAAGAATGATTTAAATAGTGTACGTTCGGTATTAGGGAAATTGCACCAAGCAAATTCAGTTGAAGAACTTGATGAGCTGGTATGTATTCTGCAATGTTGTACCTACTTTGCTCCCTTCACTTTAATTGCACTGTTCTTTAAATCTTAGCTCATTTTCTTCTTTTCCTTGATGTCTTAGATTGCGAAGAAAGAGAGGACTATGCAACATGAGACAATTTCTTTGAAAGAAGAAAAGCTTTTAATTAAAGAGATTAATGAATTAAAAGCCCAACGGAAGCAGCTGTCCTCCACTATGGGCTCAAAGGCTGAAATCAATGAGGCATTTGACCAAAAAGATCACATTCATGAGCGGCATAAGGTATTGAAAGCAGAAATTTCTAATTGTACTCTTAATACCATTCCATCCTTTATATATTGACTAGTTTTCTTTATCATGTTTAGGTGTTAAAGAAGGATTCTGATGTTTTATTCACCAACCTGAAAGCCCTAGAGGAAAACACAAGAAAGATTCAAAAATCTTTCGAAGATGAAAGAACAGCTCTCAGAAAATTAACAGAGGAACACCGAGCAGCTAATGAAATACGTCAAAAGGCCTACTGTGAGTGGACTGAGCTTAGAAATGAGCCCAGCAAGAAGGTAGGGATCTTTACTTGCAGTTCTTGTCCACTTGGTTCAGGGAGTGGTTTATTGAATATTCAGTCTCTTTCATTTTACACCATTCACAAATTTGAACAGTATACAACAACAACAACAACAACAACATAGCCTTTTGTCCCAAGCAAGTTGGGGTAGGCTAGAGATGAAACCCAAAAGAGACGAGAAAACAGTATAACATGGTTAAATATTCAGAAATTCAAAGTACTGGATATAATGGTGTATTGGATACATGATTAGTTCAAGAAGATTCCTGGTTACATGGAATGAAAGGCTAACTGATGGGGTTAGGAATAACATCACACTTAAAGTTTCATCAAGTCGTCCACTATCAGTGATGTGGTCCTCATCAATGACACCTGTTGTGTGCCTGTGCTCATGCCATCAGAATTTAATTACTGATTACCAATGACGGGCATTTTCTATGTGATATGCTGCTCCTGCTTCCTGGAGGCAGGGGTGTTTTCACTTGCCAGCAAAAAAGTTGTGTCATCACTCACACACAGTCAAGTTTCTTGTAGGGAAGCATGAGATCTGTAGTGTTTAAAGTTTGCTTATTAGTTTTCTAACAGCTGAACAAGTTCCTTCGCTTTTGTTTTGGATTGCAGAATGAATACTTTTTCAAGTACAGGGACGCTCGGAATGCAGCAGAAACTTTCAGAGCTAATGGAGATACAAATGGACTTAAAACACACTGTGATAGTCAGGTAAATCGCACAGCCTGTCTTCAATATGGCTGCAATTACTATATCAGCGTTTTATCTGGTTTGGTTTCCGTTGATTAAGCTGGTTTGATATTCATATGCTTTTTGCTAATTAAGGAATGGTACAAGTTCATACCATTAATGTTTGCAAGTGCTTCTGCGCATTATATGTATTCAGATACTACATCTAAGCATTGTATTTGTAGTCCTACCCTTCTAATAACTGCCAGCGTTGTGGAGACTCCTACATTTTTTTTTTTTCATTTGATTGTTATTAAAGTTCAACCCTCCTGTGCACTGGTTCTAAAATACAACACTGTCTTGTCTCAACATTTTGTGATGTGCCAATATTTTTTTTCCCTCTTTTAGATTGAGAGAGTTATGGAAATGTGGAACACAAACGAGGACTTCCGCAAGCAGTATGTTGAATCAAACAAGGTTAGCACACTAAAGAGATTAGGGACCCATGATGGACGAAGACTTGGCCCTGATGAGGATCCTCCAGTCATTCCAAGCAGAAGACCAAGCAGCATTTATCCATTGTCTGCCTCAAGCCCGGAAGTGCCCACTTTAGCTTCAATACCAGCACCTGTATTGGCTGCTCCAGCTGCAGCCCCTGCCAAAGAGGACTCCTTTCCTGTTTTGGCAGCCCCCCAGACCAGTAAGCGCGGCAAATCAAAAGCATCTGGTAGCTCTGCCCAAATTGAGAACAATTCTGTTATAGTGTCAGAGGCAGAAGATTTGAAACAAACTTTAAAAGAAAAGGCTCGTCTATTGGAGGAACAATTGGAGTTAGCTAGGAAGGCAGAGGAGTTGGCACGGAAGGAGGAGGAATTAAGAGAAGAGAGGGATGCAGCTGAAAAGGAGCGGCTTAGGATGGAGCAGAAGGCTAAGGCTAAGGAGGCTGAGGAGAGGAAGAGGCGGAAAGCAGAGAAGGACAAGGAAAGAGCCGAGTTCAAAGCACGCAAGGAAGCTGAGGAGAGGGAAAAGGTATGATATGTTCTACATGTCCTCTGCTTTGATATTTGAGTTTCATTACTTAATCATACGATAGACCATCCATGCAACAAGTTTCCAATTCTAACTCCAACCTTGTTCAAACACCTGCAGAAGAAAGCAAAGAAAGACAAAAAGAAAGGCACAACACCAGCAGCAGATTCAAGCGCCATTGGCGACAGCCATGCCGCGGCTTTGGCTACAGCAGATACTGACAGCAATGCATCAGACAACCCCAGGGAAGTAGAGGTTTCTCAACCAGCAGTGGCTCCCAAGAGGCTGTCTAGACCAGCAGCGGCAATCAAGCAACTGAACAGGTTGCAGCCCATGCCAGCGCCCCTACGCAACAGGGGCAGGAGGAAGCTACGGCAGTACATCCTGATTGCGGCGGCTGTGCTATCGGTGCTGGCGTTGTTCGTGGCAGGCAACTACATTCCCAGGCTCAAGTCGGTTCACTCCTAAGCTTATCGGTAGGAAAGGGGTGCCAATTCTGTCAGCGGTGAACCTGGTTTTTGTACCTAGAGGATTCATCTTATTTCGACTGTTCCGGTTGATTTGTATTTATTTTTCCCTTATATATAGGTTGTGATGATGAAAGTTGGGGGTGCATTGTGTTAAAGTTGGTGGTGAAATATTCGTTAGAACATGATAATAATGACTATAGATTCTTTTTTGTACAAAGGCCCCTGGTGGTAGCCTTTAGCGTATATGGTGTTGGCTGTCTCTGGTATGAGTGTGAATGATGTCGTTCGCTCTGTTTGACAGAGGAAAGTTGCATGTATATCTTCTAGCGATGTGGACATCCATACTCCGTAGTTGTCGGAGAACCAGCGTAGAGACGAGAGGTAGAGCATATTGGACCATGGTCAGCTTGTTGGCATGTTGGACCATGGTCGGCTCGGAAGATTCCGTGCACACGTGCTGCTTATTCTAGCTACATTTGGATCGATACGGTCTTCGGAAGTTATTAAGGGCCGGTTCAGTTCCAATTTTTTTTGACAATACTGTAGCGATTTTTGTTGTTATTTGGTAATTAGTATTCAATATGGTCTAATTAGGCTTAAAAGATTCGTCTCGTCCATTTCATCTAAACTGTGTAATTAGTTTTATTTTTTATCTATATTTAATGCTTCCTGTATGTGTCCAAAGATTTAATGTGATGGGAAATCTTAAAAAATTTTGCAAAGTTTTTTGGAACTGAACAGGGCCTAAATAGTCTCAACCAGGTCACAGCAGCTACGAACCATCACTGGCGAGTTCAGCGCATCCTAGCCTTCCTGCTACAATGCTACTTGCAGGGCGACGGGGTCGTATATATAAGAATGAAAGTTCTTGCGTGGACTAGGCAAACGTTTTTTTTTTTTGAGTAGGTTCACGTACAACTGCGTCCTACTCCTACTACACGAGCACACGACCCGGTTGCCGACTGCCGTGATGATCTACGGCACCTTCTTCTAAAAAGTAAACCATGGGCGCGGCCTTGCCGCGCTAGCTAGGGCTGTTCCAGTAGAGAACTTGCGAGTAGTACTAGCGGTGGCCATGTATCGTGATGGAAAATGTGACTTATTGGCAGTGGTCTTATCTCCTATTGATAGGTCGCCGTTCAGGAACCAAATGCCGACTGAAGGGTGAATTGCCGATCGTGCTGCAAAGAGATTGAGATCGACAGTTCTTGCTTTATGTTTGTCAAAGAACTTTTAGTGCATCCTAAATTATAAGTCATTTCAATTTTCTTGGAAAGTCAAAACATCTTAAGTTTGATCAAATCTATAAAAATAAAATAATGACATTTATGATAGCAAATGAATATCATTAGATTAATTATTAATTATATTTTTATAGTATACCTTTTTTATGTCATAAATCTATGTAATTTTCTCTATAAATTTGATCAAACTTATAATTTGGAATGGAGGGAGTACTTATTCATTTGGTTTTGTTCCTTTCCAGATTATCTATTGAACTGGAATCGATAATTGCAGGTCATGGCACAACCTGAATTGATATTTTCTATTTCGAATTAGATGCTTTGCTGAAATATGCATTTTCCGATCTTTTTGAACACCGATCACTATAAGAGATGAATTTTGTGAAGCACTGAAGCTACCCTGATGAAGTAGTATCAAAATCAAAGAACATTTCGATTTTCCCCTAGCTGATGGTAAGGATCATGTGTATTTCTGAATAAGCACTTCACGCCTTCCTTCAAACTAAATCGAGGCGGTAGCAGTTTATAATTCTGAGCTGAAATAGCTACCAAAAAAAGAAATTGAATGAACATGTCTATGGATATGTTGTTTACAACGTTAACCATTGTGATGTTGTTAATATGCAACGTAATTAATAGCTATTTTAAATGAAACTTACATATAAAAGTAACAAATAGGACTGCAATGGTTATTATTACATATGCCAAATGGCCTCAGTTCATTCAGAATAGAAGAAGGGACCATATACTTCTAATGGTTCTCATCAGTGCATGTGCCAAAATGCCTCAATTGAAAAAAGTACAACAGAAAGATCATAAAGGAGTGATAATCATCATTGCATATTCCCATATATCTTAGTTCAGAAAAAAATAGACAGATGGATGGTAATCATCATTGCATATTCTCAAATGTCATAGGTCAATTAAAATGTATAGTGATTATATAAATTGTGAGCTATTGTAAGCTTACCAAATAGGTATGCATACACAGCAGCAACAACAGCTATGATAAGCTTTGACTCCCACATCATTGGAACTAAACAGTATTGAGTTCAATAACAGAAAAAACAGGCATGGATATATAATTCTTATCTTAGCTCGTAGGTTGTTCAGGAGAGGTGAAGTGAATGATGTCAGATGCCTTGACTTCGATAGTAGCTCGCACCTAAAGCGATATGGAACTATTTTAGACTAAAAAAATCTGTCATGACCGGTAAGTTATCTGGAAACAAACGTATAACTAATCAACATGTAGAAGTGTGGGTATTTTTTGCAGGATGAAATATAGTAATCGGAGGCGTAATACCATGTGAAAATGCAGTAAACTATTAGTTCATTTAATTGTACATGAAAACAATTTGATTGTCTATACTTGTACGGCTCTTTGAATTTGTAATTTGAAAACAATTTGACTGTACAATTCGTAGCCTGCTAAAAAACAGTTAAATTCAGCAGCAATAAAGTCTGTACTTGTACAACGAGTGAAAATTAGCTAATCAATTTGAGAAGCAGAAGGGCTAGGAATATTCTGACTATATTAGATTACAGTACACAAAGGAAAGGGAATAGCAAGGTTCTTAGTAATGTATGATCTTCAGAACATTAGAGAGGAACAGAAATTTTACCCTTAACTGCAAAAATTGCAGACGTAAGATCACATGAAGCAGGAGGTGGCAGTTGCAGGCTTGCAGCACGCGAGAGCAGTGCAGGCGAGAGGCAGGGCAGCCTGTGGCGCCTCGCGCCTGGTACGGCCACCGGCCAGGGCTGTCTCGGACAAGCGCAGAGGCGAGGCCAGCCATGGCGGGGCGCAGTGTGTTTGTGTGCTGGCCCCGGCGAGGCGATGCGGTGGGCCAGCCCCCGTCCATGTCAGGGCGAGGCGGCCTCAGCCACCAGCGTGGAGGCGAGGTGGCACCTATGCGGCTGCTACCCAGCGCGTGCGCGGCCGTCTCCTCGACGCAGGATGAGTCCGGTTCCATGGCTCCTGCGCGGCCGGCCCCCGGACGCACACGACTCCGCCGTCGCGAGCTCGGTCTTGCCGCGCCTGGAGCCCGCTGTCGCGCCGGGAGCCCCCGCGGCGTCTGGAGCCCGCTGCCTCGCCAGCTCGTCGGTGGCTGAAAGCCCAAGTTTGGTTTTGGTAATTAATGACACCAAGTTGCTAATGCCATGTGTTAAGTGTTTTGAGTTAGGCATAAGCAACACATGTGATGAAGGTGTACGTGGCAAGGAGTGGTGGCCACAAGATCACAAAGAAATGGTGCATGGACATGAAATGACGATCGTGGTGGAGATGCACATAATGTGATGGACATGATGATCAAGTGGAGGAGAAGGATCTAAGAGCGCAAGGCAAAGGTATAACCATAGGGTTTTGCTTTTGCCGGTCTAAGATGAGTAGAGAAGTGATTGACCGGATTTAGGATACATAGCCGACTATCAAGAGGGGCAATCACGGTTAGCTCGGAAATCAAGTGCCACTAGATCAATGTCTTGAGCATATGCATTAGGATCTAGTAAATAGCTAACATAACGCCTTGGAAAATATTTTGTGAAAATGCTAACACACTTGCACATGGTGGTGTACACTTGGTGGTGTTAGCACATTTGCGAAGGCGGTGGAGTTTAAGCGGTAGAGAGGGGTTTGGGTTCCTCTCTCCCTCCCGCCGAGCTTGCGAGGCGGGATTCGGCGCTTTTTGGAGAAGCGAAACGCCTATTTTCTATTGCGCCGAAAGTTGGAAAAGAAACGGAGGCGAACGGCGGTCACTGTGTTGACCGGACGCTGCACCGGACGCGGTCTCGGTTTGACCGGACGCGTCCGGTCAGTTCATCGCAACGCGGGTGCTAGGGTTTGTGACCGGACGTGGGTCTGGCCTGACCAGCGCGTCCGGTCAGTTCAACTGGGCGAAAAAGGTAAGCGCGCGACCGGCGCGTCCGGTGCCTCACGGAACCGGAGCGTCCGGTCAAGCGTCCAGAGAAGCAGAGCGAAGCGAAGTGTCGATCGGACGCGCGGCGCGTCCGGTCACGTGCGACCGGACGCGTCCGGTCTCGCCGGGAGCTTACTGGAACGCGACCGGACGCTGGCACTGTCGCGTCCGGTCAATCGGTTGAGCGCGTCCGGTCAGGGCAACGGCTAGTTCTGACGCGCACTGTTTTCGTTTGTCGTGTAGTGACCGGACGCGTCCGGTCACCCTGACCGGAGCGTCCGGTCAGCGCGATTTTCGCTGCGTCGTCCGTAACGGCTAGCTGCGTACCCCTTCGTTATAAATAGAGGATGTCCGGGGTTTGAGGGTATCTCTTGCATTTTTTGAGACCTAGAAACATCCTTTGAGCTAGAGAACAACCCCTCCACTCATCTCCTTGCTTGGTTGCACATCTTGAGTGAGATTGAGTGAGATTCAAGTGCATTGCTTGAGAGTTGCATTCTAGAGGCACTTGATCTTCGAGTTGCTGCGGATTTCTTGTTACTCTTCCGTGTTTCCCGACACGGTAGACGGCTTGGAGCAGCGGAGGTGATTGAGCTCGCCATTGGAGATTGTTGGAGCCATCACCAAGAGTTGTAAGGGGTTCTTGATCCTTCCCCGCGGGAGTTCGCAAATTGGATACTCTAGTGGAGCTCGTGGCTTGGAGGATCCCCATCTTGTGTGCGGTTGTGCGGCGCCCGCCGAGGGCTCGACTCTTGATAGTCGATTAGCTCGCGAACCGACAAGTGGGTGCATCGCCACAACGAGGAGTAGCTTGCCGGGAAGCAAGTGAACCTCGGTAAAAAATCTTATGTCATCCCTTTGCCGAGGATTTCTCTTGTGTGATTGTTTGATTGGTACTTCTCATCTCTACACGGTGGTATAATCACTCGAAGCTCTTCTCTCGTATTACATCTTGTATCTAGCTTGTTGTTGTTGTTGTGTTTAGTGAATAGCCTTGTACTAGACTTGTGTAGGTGGCTTACTTATTTAGTTAGAGCTAGTGCATTTTGCTCCGCCACCTTTTGTACTAACCTGTGGTTAAGTAATTTTCGTAGAAGTTTTAATTAGGCTATTCACCCCCCCTCTAGCCTATTTGGACCTTACAAGTGGTATCGGAGCCGAGACACCGTTTATTTGAGGCTTAACAACCTACGGTGAAGAAGAAATGGCTCAATTAAGTTTGCACATCAACAACACCAAGAAGGCACCTCACTTTGATGGCACAAATTATGCATATTGGAAGGTTAAGATGACCGCACACCTCAAGTCAATCAATAGAGAAGTGTGGAAGGTCACCGAAACAAAATTTGAGGTTGCTAATCCGGATGCACCTACACCGGTGGAAGAGAAGAAGCTCCAATGCAATGATATTGCCATTAGTGCTCTTCATGAGGCATTAGATGACAAGACTTTTGAGCAAGTGAAGAATATAGAAGTTGCACATGATGCTTGGGCCAAGTTAGAAGAAACATTTGAGGGCACCGAAGGCACAAAGACCGCTAAAGCATATATCTTGCAAGAAAAATTTTCAAGCTTCAAGATGCAAGATGATGAAAGTGTACCGGAGATGTTTCATAGATTGCAAGTCATTGTCAATGAGCTCAAGGCACTTAGTGAGGAAGTCAAGGACAATCAATTCTCTATGAAGTTTTTGAGAAGCTTGCCCAAGAGGTTTGATACATTGATCACCGTGCTAGTGAGGACTACATTGAAGGATTCAACTCCTCAACAAATATTTCAAGAAGTGACGACCGATGATTCATATAGAGAAGATGATAAGAAGGATGAGTTGGTCAAGAAGAAGAAGGAGAATGAGAAGAAAGATGATGAAAAGAAGAAGAGTGTGGCATTCAAAGCCACCACATCCAAGGGCAAATCCAAAATTGAATCATCAAGTGAAGAAGACTCAAGCTCTTGTGATAGTGATGACATTGATGAGAAGATGGCTCTCTTTGTCAAGCAATTTGGCAAATTCATGAAGAAGAAGGGCTATCGTGCAAGGAGGAGGAAGAACTCATCTAAGAAGAATGAGCATAACATGAGATGCTTTAGATGCCATAGCAAGGACCATCTCATTGCAAAGTGTCCTTATGATAGTGATGATGAAGATGCTATCAAGAAGGAGAGGAAGAAGCTAAAGAAGAAGCAAGAAAAGAAGGAGAGATCTCATAAAAGGAAGAATGATTCTCATGTTGCTACATGGGATAGTGATGATTCCTCAAGTGATGGTGAGGATGACAACAAGAGCAAGAAGAAGGGACATGCTAGCATTGCCATCCAAGAGAAGGTCTCCCTCTTCGACACTCCATCGTGCTTCATGGCTAAGGCCGCTAAGGTATCATCCGATGATGAGAGTGATCATAATAATGCTAGTGATAGTGATAGTGATGAAGAAGAATTCACTAAAGATGAACTAATCACTATGCTAGAAGATTGCACTCAACATTTTAAAGAATCTAGAAAGGAGTGCAAGAGCTTGCTTAAGGATAAGAAAAACCTTATGCAAGAACTTGATGAGCTTAGGGCATCTTATGAGAGTCTAAAGGTAGACCATAAGAAGCTTCAAAAGTCTCACACTAAGCTTGAAGAAGCTCATTCCTCTCTAGTTGAAAAATATGAAAACATGCCAACTAATGTTGAGAAAACTAAAACTTGCAACATAGGCATATCATGTGATATAATTAACGAATCTTTTCATAAGCCTATTGTTGTTGCTCCCACTAACCCTTCATGTAGCTCATCTACATCATCCTCATCTAGTAGTGATGGTTTCACTTGTGACTCCACGCTTATAGTTGAGAATGAAAATCTCAAGAAGGAGGTAAAAGAGCTCAATCACACCTTAGCCAAGGCTTATGGTGGTGAGGACCGCTTGCTTATGTGCTTGGGTAGCCAAAGAGCTTCTCTCTACAAAGAGGGATTGGGCTATAACCCCAAGAAAGGCAAGGCCGCTTTTGCTCCTCACAAGACTCGTTTTGTGAAGAACAATGGTAGCTATTGCAAAAGTTGCAAGCAAGTTGGTCACATAGAGCAACAATGCATGAACAAGAAATCCAATGCTAATGTATCCTCAATTAAGTTTGATTCTTTCTATATACTTACCAAGGGTATAAATGGTGTTCATGCTAAGTTCATTGGTGCACCATGGATGGGCTCAAAGAAGAAAGCCATTTGGGTACCAAAGAGCTTGGTCACTAACCTTGGAGGACCCAAACAAGTTTGGGTACCTAAAAAGAATTGATCTTATCTTGTAAGTCAATTACAAAGCCGGAGGAAGGCATTGGGTGCTTGATAGTGGGTGCACTCAACATATGACCGGGGATTCTTGTATGTTCAAATCAATTGATACAAGTCAAAATGGTGGTTTTGATGCTATCACTTTCGGCAACAACAAGAAAGGCAAGGTCAAGGGGCTTGGTAAAATTGCTATCTCAAGTGACATGAGCATATCTAATGTGTTGCTAGTTGAGAGCTTGGATTTCAATCTTTTGTCGGTGGCACAACTTTGTGATCTTGGCTTCAAGTGCATATTTGGTAGTGATGATGTTGAAGTCATTAGTGTTGATGGATCAAATTTGATATTCAAAGGATTTAGACATGGTAGCTTGTACTTGGTTGACTTCAATGATAGTGAGACACAATTGACATCATGCTTGCTTAGCAAATCTAGTATGGGATGGTTGTGGCATAGAAGGCTTGGTCATGTTGGAATGAAACAATTGAACAAACTTTTGAGGCATGACTTAGTTAGAGGCTTGAAGGATGTCACCTTTGAGAAGGATAAACCTTGTAGTGCTTGTCAAGCCGGCAAACAAGTTGGAAATACACATCCTAGTAAGAGTGAAATGAGTACATCAAAGGCATTTGAGCTATTGCACATAGACTTGTTTGGGCCAACTACATACACTAGCATTGGTGGCAACAAGTATGGTTTTGTGATTGTTGATGATTACACTAGATACACTTGGGTGTTCTTTCTCTATGACAAGAGTGATGTACATGATCTATTCAAATCTTTTGTCAAGAGAGTGCAAAATGAGTTTGAGACTACCATCAAGAAGATTAGAAGTGACAATGGTAGTGAGTTCAAGAACACAAGAATTGAGGAATTATGTGATGATCTTGGTATTGGACATCAATTCTCTCCAACATACACTCCTCAATCCAATGGTGTAGTTGAAAGAAAGAATAGAACTTTGATTGACATGGCTAGATCAATGCTTAGTGAATACAATGTTAGTCATTCATTTTGGAGTGAAGCCATCAACACGGCTTGCTATTGTAGCAACCGTCTCTATTGCCATGGAAAGCTTGGGAAGACACCATATGAGCTATTGAATGGAAGAAAGCCCAACATTGCATACTTTAGAGTGTTTGGTTGCAAATGCTATATTCTCAAGAAAGGCACTAGATTGAGCAAGTTTGAAAAGAAATGTGATGAAGGGTTCTTACTTGGTTATTCTACCACAAGCAAAGCATATAGAGTTTGGAATCTCACAAATGGCATCTTGGAAGAAGTTCATGATGTTGAGTTTGATGAAACCCAAGGGTCTCAAAATGAAGCTCAAAACCTTGATGATGTGAGAGGAGATCAATTGTCAAATGCAATGAAGAATATGGACATTGGTGACATAAGGCCGAGGCAAGTTGATGATGATGATGATACTCATGTGATCAACCAAAATGTTCAAATTGATACAAATCAAGCAAGCTCTAGTGGTTCTCATAATGAAGTGCAAGATCAAGGTCAAGCAAGTGGAAGCAATAATCTCCCAATACTCCAACCTACTAGCATTGCAAGAGATCATCCATTGGATCAAATCATTGGTGGAATTCAAAGTGGTGTTCAAACTAGATCAAGGCTAGCATCCTTTTGTGAGCATTACTCATTTGTGTCACTTGAAGAACCTAAGAAAATAGAAGATGCTTTGAAGGATTCCGATTGGGTAAATGCCATGCATGAAGAGCTAAACAACTTCACTAGAAATCAAGTTTGGGAACTTGTTGAGAGGCCAAAGAACTACAATGTGATTGGTACTAAGTGGGTCTTTAGAAACAAGCAAGATCAAGATGGTATGGTTGTGAGAAACAAAGCAAGATTAGTAGCACAAGGATACACTCAAGTTGAGGGTCTTGACTTTGGATAAACATATGCACCGGTTGCAAGATTGGAGGCAATTAGAATCTTATTAGCATATGCTTGTGCACACAACATCAAGCTCTATCAAATGGATGTCAAGAGTGCATTTCTCAATGGTTACATCAATGAAGAAGTTTATGTTGAGCAACCTCCCGGTTTTGAAGATGATAAGAAGCCCGACCATGTTTACAAGCTCAAAAAGGCATTGTATGGTTTGAAGCAAGCACCTAGAGCATGGTATGAGAGATTGAGGGACTTTCTTCTCTCTAAAGGGTTCAAGATGGGAAAGGTTGACACCACTCTCTTCACCAAGAAAATTGGAAATGACTTGTTTGTGTTGCAAATCTATGTGGATGACATTATCTTTGGATCAACTAAACAAGACTTTTGTGAAGAGTTTGGAAATATGATGGCAAAAGAGTTTGAGATGTCTATGATTGGAGAGCTTAGTTACTTTCTTGGACTTCAAATCAAGCAAATGAAGAATGACACTTTTGTAAGTCAAGGGAAGTACATCAAGGACATGATCAAGAAGTTTGGATTGCAAGATGCTAAGCCGATGAGCACACCAATGGGCACTAATGATCAAATGGGTATTGATCCTAGTGGCAACATGGTAGATCAAAAGCAATACCGGTCTATGATTGGAAGTTTGCTCTATGTCACCGCTTCTAGGCCGGATGTGATGTTTAGTGTGTGCAAGTGTGCAAGATATCAAGCTTCACCTAGAGAAAGTCACTTAAAAGCAACCAAGAGGATATTGAGATATCTTAAGGGCACTCATGATGTTGGATTATGGTTTCCAAAGGGGTCTAATTTTGAGTTGATTGGATATTCGGACTCCGACTATGGTGGATGCAAGATTGATAGAATGAGCACAAGTGGCACTTGTCAATTGCTTGGAAGGTCTCTTGTTTCATGGTCATCAAAGAAACAAAATAGTGTTGCACTATCTACCGCCGAGGCCGAATACATTAGTGCCGGTAGTTGTTGTGCACAATTACTTTGGATGAAGGCCACTTTGAGTGACTTTGGAATCAAATTCGAGAATGTGCCTTTGTTTTGTGATAATGAGAGTGCTATCAAGATGACACAAAATCCGGTTCAACACTCAAGAACAAAGCACATTGACATAAGGCATCACTTCATAAGAGACCATCAACAAAAGGGTGATATTAGCATTGAGAGTATTGGCACCGAAGATCAACTAGCCGACATATTCACAAAGCCACTTGATGAGAAGAGATTTTACAAGTTGAAGAATGAATTGAACATACTTGACTTCTCCAACTTGAAATGAGTGCACCCCCACATTCTTATATGACATGCCTCTCCTCCGACATAGCAAGGTAAAGTTGTTTGGCATATCATTCATACTTTGCTAAGGACATGTTTAGAACATATAGACATATTTGCATGACAAATAGGCTCATTCATGAAAATTAAATGAGTTTAATGTATATATGGTACCACTATTGCTTCTATGTTTTGATTGATCTAGTGGTAGCATATGACATGTTTGTGGGCTTGCAAACCTAGTGTTGAATCTAGAAAATGAGCTCATGATGTGTAATTCAACATGGTCAAGATAACCCTTATACATTATGAGGTGTGAAGAAGCTTGTCCTTGGATCAAACCGAATTACATATTCTAGGCAAGTGATCTAGATTGAACCATAATTTGGACTCCCTCATATTGATTGACTTAACTCTCACTATAAATTGGCACCTTTTTGGTGATTGTTGACAAAGGGGGAGAGAAAAGTCACAAAGATATAGTAAGGGGAGAGAAAAGTCACAAAGAGATAAAAAAAATTAAGTTGCAAAGGGGGAGAGAATGACTTTGGAAAGGGATCTTTTAAAAATTGAGCACACAAGTAGGGGGAGCAAGCTCATGAATGTTTTGTTGCATTTGTATGTGCATTAACATGATGAATTGTTTCATTGCAAAGCTTAAATTCATATTCATGTTTGTATGGTGGTTGCTAGAATTAAAACTTGAATGATGTTTTGTTAAGAGTAGCTTTACAAGCAGTATCTAGACACCTTTGCTTATAATGTTGATCTCACGGGGTACTTTAGTGTTTGTGATCTTTACAAGTGATGAATTACAAGTGGTGTCTAGCTACATCGATGCTAAGGATGGTATATAAAGGCAACTCCGATTGGTATCACGCTTCAAAGGTCCATTCTATATACCTTAGCATCAATTTGATAGTAGCAACTCTCCCAAAATTCAAATCCATACATATGTGCACAATTGAACCAAACTCATGGAAGCACATATGTAGGGGGAGCTAATACTATCGAAATTGAAAATTGATTTCATTTCATATCTTTGTGATGGTTGTCATCAATTACCAAAAAGGGGGAGATTGAAAGCCCAAGTTTGGTTTTGGTAATTAATGACACCAAGTTGCTAATGCCATGTGTTAAGTGTTTTGAGTTAGGCATAAGCAACACATGTGATGAAGGTGTACGTGGCAAGGAGTGGTGGCCACAAGATCACAAAGAAATGGTGCATGGACATGAAATGACGATCGTGGTGGAGATGCACATAATGTGATGGACATGATGATCAAGTGGAGGAGAATGATCTAAGAGCGCAAGGCAAAGGTATAACCATAGGGTTTTGCTTTTACCGGTCTAAGATGAGTAGAGAAGTGATTGACCGGATTTAGGATACATAGCCGACTATCAAGAGGGGCAATCACGGTTAGCTCGGAAATCAAGTGCCACTAGATCAATGTCTTGAGCATATGCATTAGGATCTAGTAAAGAGCTAACATAACGCCTTGGAAAATATTTTGTGAAAATGCTAACACACTTGCACATGGTGGTGTACACTTGGTGGTGTTAGCACATTTGCGAAGGCGGTGGAGTTTAAGCGGTAGAGAGGGGTTTGGGTTCCTCTCTCCCTCCCGCCGAGCTTGCGAGGCGGGATTCGGCGCTTTTTGGAGAAGCGAAACGCCTATTTTCTATTGCGCCGAAAGTTGGAAAAGAAACGGAGGCGAACGGCGGTCACTGTGTTGACCGGACGCTGCACCGGACGCGGTCTCGGTTTGACCGGACGCGTCCGGTCAGTTCATCGCAACGCGGGTGCTAGGGTTTGTGACCGGACGCGGGTCTGGCCTGACCAGCGCGTCCGGTCAGTTCAACTGGGCGAAAAAGGTAAGCGCGCGACCGGCGCGTCCGGTGCCTCACGGAACCGGAGCGTCCGGTCAAGCGTCCAGAGAAGCAGAGCGAAGCGAAGTGTCGATCGGACGCGCGGCGCGTCCGGTCACGTGCGACCGGACGCGTCCGGTCTCGCCGGGAGCTTACTGGAACGCGACCGGACGCTGGCACTGTCGCGTCCGGTCAATCGGTTGAGCGCGTCCGGTCAGGGCAACGGCTAGTTCTGACGCGCACTGTTTTCGTTTGTCGTGTAGTGACCGGACGCGTCCGGTCACCCTGACCGGAGCGTCCGGTCAGCGCGATTTTCGCTGCGTCGTCCGTAACGGCTAGCTGCGTACCCCTTCGTTATAAATAGAGGATGTCCGGGGTTTGAGGGTATCTCTTGCATTTTTTGAGACCTAGAAACATCCTTTGAGCTAGAGAACAACCCCTCCACTCATCTCCTTGCTTGGTTGCACATCTTGAGTGAGATTGAGTGAGATTCAAGTGCATTGCTTGAGAGTTGCATTCTAGAGGCACTTGATCTTCGAGTTGCTGCGGATTTCTTGTTACTCTTCCGTGTTTCCCGACACGGTAGACGGCTTGGAGCAGCGGAGGTGATTGAGCTCGCCATTGGAGATTGTTGGAGCCATCACCAAGAGTTGTAAGGGGTTCTTGATCCTTCCCCGCGGGAGTTCGCAAATTGGATACTCTAGTGGAGCTCGTGGCTTGGAGGATCCCCATCTTGTGTGCGGTTGTGCGGCGCCCGCCGAGGGCTCGACTCTTGATAGTCGATTAGCTCGCGAACCGACAAGTGGGTGCATCGCCACAACGAGGAGTAGCTTGCCGGGAAGCAAGTGAACCTCGGTAAAAAATCTTGTGTCATCCCTTTGCCGAGGATTTCTCTTGTGTGATTGTTTGATTGGTACTTCTCATCTCTACACGGTGGTATAATCACTCGAAGCTCTTCTCTCGTATTACATCTTATATCTAGCTTGTTGTTGTTGTTGTGTTTAGTGAATAGCCTTGTACTAGACTTGTGTAGGTGGCTTGCTTATTTAGTTAGAGCTAGTGCATTTTGCTCCGCCACCTTTTGTACTAACTTGTGGTTAAGTAATTTTCGTAGAAGTTTTAATTAGGCTATTCACCCCCCCTCTAGCCTATTTGGACCTTACAGTGGCAGGGACTCGCGCCGGTGGCTTGCGCGCCGCCACTTGCGCCGGCGACCCGCGGTCAGCCGCACCCACGGGCTGGGACTGGGAGCCGCCGCCAGATCCCGCCTCGCCAGCCTGTTGCGAGGGGCCAGCTCACCGTCGTGCCAGTGCCTCGCGCCAGCTCACCGGCGACCGCGATTCAAGCCCGCTCTAGTGGCCCTGCAAGCGGAGGGACGGGAGGGTGGAGTGGAGAGCAGGGGTAGGGGCGGCGGAGAAGGCGGAGGGATGAGCGTCGCCCGCGAAGCTTCGTGACGGTTCGGGTAAATAATAAAACAGGTAGCAGACCCGAACCAACCCGCATCAAACGGTCTAGATTTTATGCTCGTCCGATCCAACGGTTATCGGGCTAGCGGGCGACGTGGCTCTGTCCACTGCCCGTGGTTTCCCCTGAAGATTCGTTATTAGAAGATTTAGTATATGTATAAGGCTCAATACATTTAGAACTAATAATGAAACGTGATGTTCATATCAAATAATTTTGTACAGCTTACCTCAAAAGTATCTTCTAACATTCCTAGAGGCTAAGTCAATAAAGATGGTGTAAATATGAATATAATCGAGCAATTTCTTCTCACTGTGTAAAGTTATCAGGCTACTTCTCCACCAATATGTCTCTTGCACTGTTCTCAAGATTAACCCAATGCATTGAATCATCAATATGCATAACGAAAAATGATTGTTCATCACAACTAGTAGACCATTATATAACTAGCAGATAAAATAAATTATGCATAACGGTGACAGATTTTTAAAAAGCCATTAACATGTACATAGTTCTAGCCTTCTAGGGATGCATAGTCCAAT
Source organism: Saccharum hybrid cultivar R570 (assembly GCA_038087645.1). NCBI lineage: Eukaryota > Viridiplantae > Streptophyta > Magnoliopsida > Poales > Poaceae > Saccharum > Saccharum hybrid cultivar. Next base: position 23,681,708 of record JAQSUU010000402.1, on the reverse strand, counting down.
ATGCAATTCATGATTGTAACAAAAGCTACTCATAATTTGGTTCAAACAGAGCATAGAACTTGTTTAATCGGTTAGGGCTAGTTATTAGTAGAGACTAAAATTAGTCCAAATTAGGGTCTTGCTTAGATCCACCACAACTAAATTTTAATTTTTAGCTAGTTATTTAAATTCATGAAGTTTAGCTAATCAATGATTGGTGAACTAGTTAGTTAACTCACAGTTGAAGCCTTGGCTAATAAAATTAGCCCAACTGGTTGGACCCCGTGCCTAGACACTGCCACGCACGTAAGAGAGCCTGCGCCAGCCTATTTTCGCACGCCCCACCACATGGACCCCACGCTGCTTCTCGCCCCTACCATCGCGCTTGATCTGTTTCGCCCGATGACTGTTGCTCCCGCACGCGGGAAACCCACGTGGGTCCCAGTCACCTGCCTCACCTGCGTAGGCATCTGCCGGCCCCAGGCCCCCGCATGGTGACCCACGGCAATGCCCCAGCAGAGCGATAGGCGTCTGCAGCAGGTGGGTCCCACTGCAATATGTGCGACATTCCGATTTACTTTTGCAACATTCATATGAAAACACTTGCAATATACGTCTGAAATAGTTGAGACACTTGCAATATACGTCTGAAACAGCTGAAACACTTTCAACATACGTCAGATATACCCGAAAACACTTGAAATTCATTGCAAAAACATATGCAATATCCAGATCTACTTTTACAACATCCAGATGAAACACTTGCAACATACATATGAAACACCTGAAACATACGCTTGCAACATGCATGCTATGCAACATACAGATATACTTCTGCAATATCCAAATGAAACTCTTGAAACACCTGAGACACCTGAAACATATGCTTGCAACATGAAACATATGCTTACAACATGCATATATAGCTATTGAAACATACGCAACAACCAGATGAAACACTTGAACACATACATTTGAAACATGACATCGCCGGCGGCCACCTTGTGGGGGAATTGCGGTAACCAGCAAGCGGCGCTCGAGTGCTGTGAAGAGCGAGGAGGGTGGCAGGCGGGTGGCTCGGCGCAGTGGAAAGAGAAAGGATGGCGCCAAGTAGGCGCCTGGGCGCGCCATAGTGATCATCATGGACCATGCCGGAATCCGCGGCGGCGCGGACTCGATGGCGAGTGGTGGTGCCCCCGGCGAGCAGCCCCCGCGGTGGAGGCAGCGGCGACGGTCAGGGGGTGCGGCCTCCAGCGGCGAGGTGCCCCCGCACTGGAGAAAGTCACGGCGAGTGGCAGGCGACACAGTGGAATCTACCGCGGCGGTCGATGGCGTGGTGCGGCGGTGAAGAATGCCGTGATGGGCGAGCGAGGAGGATTGAGGAATCGACGTCTAGCAATTGATTTTTAATAGAGAAAGCGCAGGCCTATTGAGCCGGTCTGTTGCACAAGCCTAAGAAGCCGTCGTCCGGACGGCCGGATGCCCTACAAGGAGCATTTCCGATCTTAGCCTGGATCATGCCACCAACGACGGAGTGTGGCCGCAGCCCGCAGGGCGAACGCAAAATCGTGAACGCACGATGGGAATTGGACGGTCGCAGGGCCCGCAGCCTTGGTCTAGGCCTGTGGAAGGCTGCGGGCAGACGGTCGCGGCGCACACGCACAGGCATACTGTACTACTACAGTACTACTTGCTGCCAGCACATGCCACATCAAATAATTCATGAAGTCATTTTTGTTGAGATTCGACGAGCAAATATAGACCTATGCGCGCTGCTAAACCAAATATGCCACGGTATGTCTTTATCCCTTCTTCCCAAAATAAGTGACTTTTATTTTTATATATCTCGTTTGACCGCTCATTTTATTCAATTTTTTATAAATATTATCTATTTTATTATGACTTATTGTATCCTTAGAGATACTTTAATAATGATTTATTTATTTATTTTATAATTTGTATGACAATTTTAAATAAGACGAACGGTCAACCAAGATGTTTAAAAAGTAAAAAAACGTTACTTATTTTAACACGGAGAAAGTATATAATAGTAATATACTAAGGTAGTGATTATTGTATTACGTGCCCTTTGCACGAGACGAGCGATACAGAACGATGACACAATACAACACAACACAAACTTAAAATTTGCTGATCCGAAGCTAACTAGCTTCTCCTGCTTCTCCCAATGCTCTCGACGAAGGCCTCCCCGATGCCCTCCCCGATCCCCTCGATGAGGCCGCCGATGACCCCGAACAGCGCGTTGACGGTGACCCTGGCGGCGGTGGCCAGAGCGTTCCTCTTCTCCGGCGGCACGACGCCGTGCACGTAGAGCCCGTTCACCATGTCCTTGGCGCACCTGGCGTGGAGGTAGTACCCGCAGGGCAGGCACTGGTACACGTGCTGCCCCGACCGCTTCGTCCGCCTGCACACCTGGCACACGAAGCTCGTCTCCGGCTCCGCGCCGCTGTCGTCCTGGGCCAGCAGCAGCGGGTGCTCGTGCACGGCGGGGAGGTCCAACCGCCGCGCCATGGACGCGCAGCAAGGGTGCATGTCGAAGCTGCACGACGCGCACCGGAACGAGAACCCCCTCACGGACTTGCCGCAGAGGTCGCACTTGCGGCGGAGGAAGCCGCCGCCCGGCGCTGGCTTCACGAAGAAGAGGAGGTGCGGGTGCCTGGGGTGGAACGGGTGGTCGTGCAGCGCCGGCGGCGCCAGCGCGCAGAACTCGTGGAGCTGGAAGCCGCAGGCCTGGCACATGAACCGCTTCCCGGCGCCGTACTCCTTGCAGCCCATGCACATGAACAGGTACGGGAAGTCGAACCGCGCCAGCCGGTGCTCCGGGTGGCTGAAATGCACCATCATCTCGCCGTCAGCCTCAGGCCTGTCCTCGACGTGCTGATCTCTCGTCGTCTCCGGAACATCGTCTTCGGACGACGACGGCAGCCGGTGGCCGCTGAGCTTCCTTGAGTTCATGGACACGCACCTACTGTTCATGTTGTTGCTTCGGCTCTGCCTCTACCTGGCTTGGCGGCTACACGCTCTTTCTTTGATCTCTGCCATTGCCAAGGCCAGAATTTTGGAAGGTTATATACGGCAACGTGTATAAGGAAGAAACCTTGATCAGGAAGATCTCGCTGCCTGGTTTTTAACGTCGCACAGCACAGGCATTGCTGGTCCTGATCTGCAGCACCGTACGCTTGCAGCCTTTTTTACACCGTGTGGTAAAGCTAAGTTTTGATGCTTGTGTCACGAACAAGTCTGGACTCCTCTGTGAAAGTTACAGCATCAAGAAATCTTTGTTCCCTTTACAGCAACGAATTCTGACAGATTTAGAACCCATGGCAACCTAAGAAAATTGCCACTTCAAGAAACATGCCAATTTCATGATGTGAAATGGTCAAATGTCTCAGAGAAGGAGAAGTTCACGCTTTACTATTTTCAAGCTTGCTGCATGCGCACCATCGTCTCATAGCCTGATTACTCGGGTGGACTTTGAACCATTACAGTTAACGGTCGCTTTGAAATTAAAAAGAAAACGTTCAGTTATATACGGGTCTTTTTTTAGACAAGTTTTATACGGGTCTGTCGATGAAGCCACGACTCAGTGAAGTGATAAAGGTACAATTTATTGGGAGCCGGGAGATTCTCATTTATGGCTAGCCCTTATGAAGGTAAAATACCATTGAGACTTTATTTGGGATGTAGTCGGATTCGAATCAATCCACATGTGTTCGTATGGATGAACTTAAATTAAATTCCACTCTAATCCATTTTATACACGTGGATTGAGGTGAATCCGATAACATCTAAACAACGCCTTATTAGAGTTATCTTCATTTTACCTTTGCAGTTTGCAGTAGTGCTCATGTTAGGTTATAGGAGGATAGGTGATTTGGAAACTTTACTTTAAAAGAGAAATATTCTCTTTTTTTCGCGACCATGCATTGCATGTATATCATTAAGAAGGAATAGAAGTTTTTGTTACAAAGTAAACTCCGGACGGCCTAGATTACGAGCGGCACACCACGGCCGCACAAAGGTAACCCTGCAACAAATAACGATCGCGGTACCTAGAGAAGATTACATGATGATAGATTTTGCGACTTTTGGGGGGGGGGGTAAACTGTCACCCAGCGTCTCTGGACGCCCACAACGCAGCAAGGTGGTTGTACCCCACCCGCGACCATGGCTCTATCTCACTGGAGTTGAGGCCGCGCATGTTCCAACACCACAACTTTTCTTAATCCATGAACATAGGATTGCGACAAGGTACGGGCGCAGCTGCACGGCGGCACGCCGCGACCCAAACCGCTTGCGTGCCGTGAACAACTCTCTCATGGCCTCTTTCGTGGATGATGACAGGGGCTGAAGAACGTTTCGCGGAAACGACATGCGCCGGAATCCTCCAAAGTGGGTAGCGACACATCCCTGCCAAGCTTCTTGAGCATAACATTTGTGGCCTGGACCTCAGGGTTGGATGCCTTCGGCTTGTCAGCCAACCTGGTGCTGCGCCTGGGGACGACGCTGTAGTCTGGCACCTGAGACACCTTCAGCCTGGGGAGCAATGTTAGGATCGGTGTGCTGAGATTGGAGGAGATCGACGAGATGAAATCATTGACGAAGGTCAGAGTAGGCACAGTGGCAGTAGCCGCGGCGGCCACGGTCGCACAGGCAGGCGCCACCGCGTCCGGGGCCCTTGTGTGCGATGCCGACATGTCGGTCATGTGCGACGAGGGGAGGGCCTCAAGCCCGTCACCTGACAATAGCTCCGGGTCAACCTCCGCAGCATCCGAAGTGTGATGTATAGGGCTTAGAGGCTCCGCAGGCAGGGGCGAGGCGCCCGCTGCGATGACACCAGCCACCATGGTGACATGCGATGATTCGTCCAGGAGCGAAAGGTCGGCGGAGCCCTGTACAGTCGGAGGAATTTTGCAGGCCGGCATCGCGCCCGACGAGCTAGCTGCATGACAGGGAGGTGCCTCCAGGAGCGTGGCCTGCGAGACTGAGAAATATTCATTTTTATACATTATTAATGCAAGAAATGAACACGTGATAGTGGCTAAGACGTTTAGACGTTTAGTACTATACCTCTTATTTCTTTTCACAGAGCGCCAGTGGAGTATAAACTGCAAACAATGGAATGAGTTAGCTAGAAAAGTACGGTTCGTGTAATTCGATGACCAATTTGATTCTATCAAATGGAGCCTTATGATCAAAGAGGTGTTTACTGCACAATCTATGTAAAAGCTTTTAGTCAACCAAATTGTAATGCTTTAAATAGATCGATCAGGAAGCTGAAGTTACCCCTAAAATTTTAGACATTTGTTTGGTTCTTAATCAATAGAGTCAATTTGACAAAAGAGAATCTCCTAAAGAGAAACTGGAAATGTGATGAAAATTGTTGTTTTTTAACAATGAAGAAACCATCCAGCATTTGATGTTTGATTGTCATGTTGCAAGACTTATTTCAAGAATAGTTTAATTTGCATTTGGTTTACAACCACCAAATTGTGTGAAACACATTCTCGATGTATGGATAAAACAATTGGACCTACTTTGCAATCTCAAGTCCATGTGGGAGCAAGTGCATGACTGGCTAAAAATGATGCATTTTTTAATCATAAAGTGCTACATTCTTATTTACATGTCATTTTCAGGGCTAATCACTGGACCAATTCATGGTCCATTGTACATAAAAAGTAAAAAAAAACTATAGTAAGGTCTTGTTTATTTTCAGGGTGTAAAGTTTTGGGGTATCACATCGGATGTCACATGGGGTGTTGCATGGGGTGTTCGGATACTAATAAAAAACAAATTACAAAATCTGTCAGTAAACCGCGAGACAAATTTATTAAGCCTCATTAATCCGTCATTAGCACATGTGTTACTGTAGCACTTTATTGTCAAATCATGAACTAATTAGGCTTAAAAGATTTGTCTCGCAAATTACACACAATTTGTGTAATTAGTTATTTTTTAGTCTATATTTAATACTCCATGTGTGTGTCTAAACATCCGATATGATAGGGTGTAAAGTTTTGGGATGGGAACTAAACAAGGCCTAAAATGGACATGTCAAATGTTGGAAACTACGTCAACGGAGATCTCCAAGAATAAGTGGTTGTCTTTTACATAGTGCTTAGTATGTTGGTCTCTAGTTTTATTTGGTTTTTGTGAGCTCTTCAAATCTTGCCGGGGGCTGAAATGTAACAATGTATCGACTTAGTCAAAACTCTTGCAAGACTAGAATAAAATTTTCTCTCTATAAAGAGTCTCTACATCTAAAGATGTTTTTCGCTATGCATTATTACAATAGGTACGGTGCACCAGCAGTAACATAAAAAATAGTTCTTTTTTAGAACAAGATTGTTAGAAAAAATGTTGGTTCATGTGGCATTCGTCAAATCTGGTCACTAAACCTTCAGCCATGACAAGCGAAGATTTTCACAGTTTTTTTAGGACCTGCTCGTTTACCCCTCAGCTTATACTCTAATATGACTTATCTCAGCTATAATCCAGATTGTATAAGCTCTAGTGGTTAGCAAACATCTAAACTTATAGGCCTGCTTATATAATCCTATAAACTGTTCTGGACAAGCTTGTTTTAATTTTTCTTCTTCGGCACCTATAAGCTGATGGTAACCAAACTAGCCCTAGGTAACCTAAAATCCTACACGGACTGTAATTGGATTTCAAAATATTGGTGGAATGGACAGTAACACGCATTTTGAGTCATCGAGTGCAAAGTGTCATGCCATTTTCAACCGCTGCAATGCAATGCTGCTCCATTACTGGAAAAAATTGAGCTTGCATTCAGATCACTAGAGATATGCCTAACGGGCCGTTTGCACGCAGAGAGGTGCAGAGCAACCGATGCGGCGCCGGCGACTCTTGGCCCGTTGGGATTTGGGAATGCGAAGCTGCCAACAGCAACAGCAGTACTAGTAGCTAGCTTACCCAAATACTTCCTCAGTTACAAATTATAAGAATTTGGAACGAAGGGAGTACCAAACATGGTAAAAAGGTCTCCTGTCGCCAAAGGGATTTTCTTCAGGTGAGAAGATGAAGCATTTTTTTTTGAAGTGTCACACAGAATTTTTTTTGCGTAATTGTGTTGACCCTGCCCCTGGCCGCAAATCAGACTAGAATTACCATGCGACCCGATGGTTAATTGTCTTAGTTATTATCCAAAAGAAAAAGGGCTCACTGACATTATTGGGAAGAAACAAAACTTGAATATTGATTGATTTGATTGAGATGTGCCAAGCCCATGCAATAGTGCACCACTAGGGCTGACAATAGGACCGTAGCAAGCTACCTGAACAAGTTATTTCTCACGAAAAATAGAATGTGCTGCGTATTTCAACTGAAGCACTAAATAATGATAATACCGATCTTATCTTAACCAAAAAAAATCTGAAAAAGGTATGGGTTTTCTTGGCACAATGACGGAATGACCCTTGTTCTATGTAAGTATCAGCAGGTCAGTCTCCCTCGCGTTGCGATGTGGTACTAATGCTCTACGACTGATTAATGGCAACTATAGATGTCAAAAGCCGCCCCCGGTCTAGCACGGCACGGCCCGATGGGGGTCGGGCCGGCACGGCACGCTGGGCCGCTTGGGCCATGCCGAATCGGGCACCGTGCCTGACTTACAGCCCAGGCATGGCCCGCTAGGCCGTTTTTCGGGCCATGCCGGCCCGAGAAGCACGACCAATCCAGCGTGTTGGGCCGGTGTAAGGTCCTAGATGGCTAGATGGGGGGTGAATAGCCTATAAAAAATTCTACAAGAACCATTAAGCAAACTTGTTAGAATAACAAACGGCGAAAAGCGAGTTTTGCTTAGCCAAAGGTTGTGATGCAAGCCTCCTATCCACAAGTCTAGTAGATTATGATCTCTAGTTCACACAAGTGCTAAGTCACTAAGATTACACTAGAGAGCAAGCTAACAACACTACTAGCAAAGCTACCACTAGAGCAACACAAGATAATCTAGTAAAAGTAAATGCAAGAGAGAGGATTGTGATTCTTATACCGACGGTGGAGTGAAGATGTTGCCAATCACCAAGATGATATACAATCAATCAATATTGACAACAATACAATATGAAGACCAATCACCGGGAGACAATAGACACAATATTTTTGTTCACCCGGTGTTCACTTGTGCACCGACAAGCTACGTCACCGGTTGTGTCGACCAACACTTAGATGGTTTCCCGGTGTGACCCTCAAGTCACTTGCCCCTCAAGGCACGCCCCGCAAGGCACCGCAAGACACCACTCTCAAGTGAGGTAACTCAATGACACGCGGATTCCACTAGAGTTGCTTTTGGCGTCCCGTCGAGGAAAGCACAAGAACCTCTCACAAACAACCGGAGGTGGCCAAGAACAATCACCTTCTCTTGCCAATGCCTCCAACAACCTCCAAGCCGGTTAGGAGCGGTACTCTCCAAGAGTAACAAGAAATCTACCGGCTAAACCACCCACAAGTGCCACTAGATGCCCTCAAGCTATGCAAAGCACTTTGGGATCACTCAATCTCACTTTTGATTTGCAATCAAGCAAGAGAGATGAGTGGGAGGAGATGCTTTAGCTCAAAGGATGCACAAGAGTGTTAGAAATGCCAAGAGCCCTCCTCAAGGGCCGGCCAATGAGTATTTATAAGTATCCCATACAAATAGAGCCGTTGCCACTCCACTGACCGTTTTTTCAGGACGACCGGACGTGCCGGTCGAAACTGACCGGACGCGCTCAACCGCGTCCGATCACCCTGCATCGTCTACGTGTCCATCTAGATTCAAACGCGACCGCCAGATCCTCCAACGGTCACTGCGCGCCAACGGTCAAACGCAATGACCGGACGCGCTGCTCAACCGACCGGACGCACCACCGATCGCACAGCACTGCGCGCCCGCGAAGCATCGACCGGACGCGCTCCAGATAACGACCGGACGCGACAGTGCCAGCGTCCGGTTGGAGTCCAGTAAGCTCCCTCGATGACTGGACGCGTCCGATCGTGTGTGACCGGACGCGCACCGCGTCCGATCGACCTTGCGAACTGCAGTTCCCTCAGGGCGCCTGACCGGACGCGCCGGTCCCACGAGTGACCGGACGCGCCGGTTGCAAACCCTAGCCCGCGCGCCTGACTGCTGCGCTGTACTGACCGGACGCGTCCGGTCAAACCGTGACCGCGTCCGGTGCAGCGTCCGATTACGCTGGTGACCTCCGTTCGCCTCCGTTACTTTTCCGACTTCCGGCGTAGTGGAAAATAGGCATTTCATTTCCCCGAAATCGCCTGAATCCCGTGCTCGCACGCTCGGTGGGAGGGAGAGAGGAACCCAAACCCCTCTCTACCCGCAAACCACAGCGCGACCAACGCCACCTTTGCAAATGTGCCAACACCATCAAGTGTACATCTCCATGTGCTTGTGTGTTAGCTTTTTCTCAATCATTTTCAAAGGTTTTCCAGTTAGCTCACTAGACCCTACATGCAATGCACTTCATGAATTCACCTAGTAGCACCCGTGCGTCGAATAACCGATAAGACTTCCCCTCTTAATAGTTCGGCTATCGACCCTAAACCACTCACACCCTCTATGGTGTCTTGAGTGCAAAACAAAATGGCCCTATGGTTATACCTTTGCCTTGAGCCCATTTTGTTTCTCCAAATGATATGATCCACTTCATATCATCACATGACCGTCTCGATCCATCGACCTTGACTTCACTTGCCCTTCACCGTTGCATCGGTCCGTCGGCGCCAAGTCTTGCTCAAGCTTCACCATCGCATGGTCCTTTGCTTCGAAGCCTCGACTTGCCCTTCACCTTCACAACTGGTCCATCGAGCCAAACCTTATCTTGGTCTTCACCAACTTGGTCACATGAGTCAATGTCATGTCTCATATTCAATGACCACCTTTATCTAAATCATCCACTTAGATATAAAGGTTAGTCCTAAGTTTCATCAATTAGCCAAAACCAAACTAGGGACTTTCAGCCGGCCCGCGGCCCACGAGGAAGCGTGACCAGCCAGAGAGAGGGGGAAGGGAGATCTGTCGTCGGGCAGAGATCGGGGCCGACAAGCTCGCTCTTGGCACCGGATCTGGCGTCCGGCGGAGCTCGGGGCTGGCGAGCTTGCCCTTGGCACTAGATCTGGCGTCGGGTGGAGCTCAGGGCCGGTGAGCTCGCTCCTGCGGTGGCCTAGGCCAGTTCCGCAGCAGCGTCGCTTGAGGAGAGGGAGAGGCAGAGGTCGTCGGCGTTGCGAGGAGCCGAGGACGCCGAGGAGATGGAGGAGGTGTCCCGGTCCAATGCGAGGGAAGGGGAGGGGGCGTTCGTGGCGCCGGCGCAGAGGTGAGAGACTGAGAGGAGGAGTGCGAGCGTGCGGCACTGCAGCGTGGGGAGGTCGGGAGGGGGATGCGTCTGCATGTGGGGGGGGAGAGGGAAAGGGAAAGGGAGGGAGACAGGGAGTTAGGGTTCGGGGGGTAGGGAGTTGGGGTAGGGGCTTAGCAGGTCGGCTGGCCGGGCCGCTACCGGGCCAGCCCACGTGCCCGAGTAGCGGCCCAAGCACGGCCTGCTCCATCGGGCCGGCCTAGCCCGGGCCCGCTGACCATCGTGCCATGCCATGCTTGGGCCGGGCCAAAATAGCGTGCTTCGAGGGCCGTTGTGCCTTGGGCTACATGAACATTTATAACGGCACCCAGGGCACCAGGCACACAAAACAAAACGTCCTATTGGCATTTAAAGGCGGCCCGTTAAGATATGTAAGGCCTTCTAAGCCCATCCGAACGAACCGCCGTGAGGCTCTGCACGACTCCCCTGTTCCCTGCGATGCCAATCTGCGATCGCGAGCTCATTGACCCGACAGATGAAAATTGTTGAACCACCACAAATTTCCGTGCTCGTCACTCGTCAGCACGGTCTGGTTGCTCTGTCTTGTCCTCATCGTCCTCGTACTTGTACGTGTACGTATCTCATCACTCTGAGGGGTTGACCCGGGCGTCTGCTGCCGCGAGCCGTGACGATTGAATAGAATAGAATATTGAATATATAGCCGCCGCACATGCACGCACTCGGCACTCCCAGCGAATGCGTCAGGCGTGACACTGAACGCGAACGGTGGTGGAGATCGGGTGGATGACAGGTCCGTCGCTGTCACCACATAACGATCGGTACCAAGCCGCCATTTGGGCATTTGGCGGGCGAACCTGCTGTCCTGCTGCTCCTGTCCCAATCGTCCTACTAGCAACTAGGCAGTGGGGCACGACCGCACGAGCACGGTGCATCAGTGGTCGCTTTGACGGACCAAACTCAGCTGCGGCCTGTGGGCATGGAGTGCTGTGCAAGATCTCCCTGTCCAGGGGCGAAGCCAGTGACGAAATGACCCCGGTGCACAGCTCAAATAGCATATATAACTCTCTTAAAACATATAGTAAATTTGAAGCTGTTTAGTGGTAAAACATTTTTTTTACCCTGGTGCTGGGCACTCGGCAAGCTGAGCCTGGCGTCGCCCCTGTCCCTGTCGCCATCGACACCGACAGCGGCACAGCGTGACGAATTGGCCTGCGTCATCGCTCGACCACGCGAATCAGTGTCCCTATAAAAACAACACCGCCACTCGTGCAGCAGCACCTGCCCGAACCGGCGCGACCAAGACTCCGAGACCAACCAACCAACCTAGCCAGACGGATCGATCCACAGAAACAAGACAAAACACACCACGAGCAAGAAATGGGCGCCTGCGTCTCGTTCTCGCGCTCGCCGCCGGCGCCATCAACAGCAGAGGCGTCCCACTCCCAGCGAACCGCGGCGGCCACGGTCAAGGTAGTGGACCTGGACGGCTCCATGGCGCAGCTGGCGGCGCCGGTCACGGCGCGCGAGGCGCTGGCACCGGGCGACGGCGACGGCGGGCGCCAGCGCCACCACCGCGTCTCATCGCCGCCGCCGCGGGTCATCCTCTGCAGCGCCGACGAGCTGGGCTACGACGCGCCCCCGCGCGCGCTGACCGCGGGCGAGGCGCTCCAGCCGGGTCAGCTCTACTTCGTACTCCCCGCCTCCGCGCTGCGCCGCCCGCTCTCCGCCAAGGACATGGCCGCGCTCGCCGTCAGAGCCGCCACGGCGCTCGCGGCCGAGGCGGGCTTGTCGCCGCGGCGCGATAAACAGGGCGGGACGACGGCGGCGGGCAAGCGGCGGCGGATGCGGCGGCAGGCGACGGCGCGAGTGGCTCCGCTTCTGGTCGCCGTGAGCAAAGAGAGCCCGCTTGATGGTGGGTACGCGGCGCGAGCGGCGGTTCAAGACGGTGAACGCACGGTGGGGACGACGAGGAAGGGCGCTGCTGGTTACAGAACCGGCGGTTCTCGCCATCGTGCTGCCGTCGTGCAGAGGTTGAGCGCTATCGCGGAAGACGGCGAGTGATCCATCCATGTATCGGCTCAGCTGTTTTTATCCTTGCTGCACTACATCTGCATGGTCGGTGCCACAACACAACCGATGGATCAAGTTGTGATCACGGGCCAGGTCGATCGCTCCTCCGTTTGAAGATAGGAGGAGATCGAAGCGAACATGAACGTCAATGTATATAATGCGTACAGAGTACTGGCTACACTCGATCCCATTCTTTCGTGTGTAACATGGTAATTTGGGTTATGGAGACCCATGGATCAACGACGTGATAAACTGATAATTACAAAATTACAATGTGTTGGAGTTTATATGGGCTTGGCCACTGGCGGAGCGTGGCATCAAACAAAGAAGGGGCTAGTTCAAGTAGCTTCTGACTTACCCTACCTACTCACTGCTCGTCTCTTTTAGTCTGACGCATGGACAAAGGTTGCAGACAGGAGTAGCAGGTGTTGCAGCGCCGAGCAAGGGGGGGCTGAAGCCCAGCTTCGCCTCCACTACGCTCCGCCACTGGGCTTGGCCCAATAATCAATTGTGAAATTCCTAATAAATCTCAAAGGCCCATTCATGTGAGCAAGAGGGGATGTGGGAACTCTTTAGTACCACCTTGCTTGTTGAAGTGGAGGTAGTCATACTTAAATATGGAAGTCCTCACACTTCCTCAAGTCTAGTGTGAAGAGGAGTAAGAGAAGTCCACAAGCGCTCGCTCGCCGGGCGGGGCGAAGGGCGCGAGTGCGCGGCATCTGCGTGAATGGTCCGCCGAAATCCGGCTCCTCGCCTTGCGGGAGCGCGATCTCTTTTTACTGTTTTCGTTTTTTTGTTTCTTGGCCTTCAAGTTGCATGAGTCCAAATCGGTTACAAACTAAGAGTCCTAAATCAATTTAGATCGTGATCGCGACATGAGATTGGTTGGACAGGCGGCCACGCCAAAACGCATCCAGTTAATCCTAGGGTTTTTGCCTCTACTCGCTATTGCACCAGCGACCGGGTGAGCAGGTCTCCGGAACCCTCGTCTTTGCGATCCTGCACCGGGAGAAGACGAATAAGGTTTTTGGGAAGCGTTCTTCGCGCGACTGCTCCCAAAGCTTCCACAACGACTCGTCTTCCGAAGGGTGCATCGGCGCGTCGGCTTCGTCGTGCTAGAGCTCGCGTGGTCGTCATCAAGAATACTCCTCCGCCTCTCATCGACGACTTTGACGACGACTTCAACATCGACGACATCGACATCAGCGATCTCGCTCCATCACCACCGCCAGCTACATCTTCAACACCATCTACTACTACTACAACCGAAAGGTATAATTCTCTTGATCTAATTTTGACGTTCGTACAATCTAATCTATCTGCTGGACTATCAATGCTTGTCATGTTGATGCTGTGGAATATGCTGATCTGTTATACTAGTATGCCATACATGTTTAATCTAGTTCATATATTTGTCATGATTTATGTTCTAGATTTAATCATGCTTTTAATCTGAAAATTGCCTAATTCGTTATCACAATGCACCTCGTTGATGTAGTGCAAGGCACATTCGCCGTTATATTCAGTCGTCACTTGAATTCGTCCACGCTGCTGTTGCACTCGTGCTCCCGTTAGGTGGATACTACTGTACGCCTCGAGCATGCGTGAATGATAAGAGATCCAGCAATATGGATGACCATGCCACCTTGAAGACTTGCCTTCTGACGCCGGTCAAATTATAAAGCAATAGCTTCAGTGGACAGTGGTCAGCGGAGGTTACCTACTTTCAAGGATTCAAGCCCCAGGTTTATAAACTTCATCGATGTCAGGAATTCCAGATCTAGTCTTCCATAGATATCTATAGGGATTATGTACACGTGTGTATTCATATAGGTAACAAGTGTGCATGCTTGTGGTGGGTAAGGGCATCCGATTTTTATAGGGGAACCCTATAAATTATAGACCCGATCTTAGGTGAAAGAACATATGGAATCCAAAATCGGACTTGTCTGCAAATAAGTAATAGTTTGAATATGGTGAAATAGATAAATTGGCGACAAAAACATTTTCAAAAGTGGTTATCTTAAAACCACCGCCTTTCCCAGGCACTGTCGGTTTTTAAAGTGATGCCAATGTAAATGCTCCATTTTTACTGGCTTCCACATTGGTGGATGAAACCACCTCTAATAAAGATCAAATTCTACCACCAGTATGAATCATCTATGTACTAGTGTTTAGAGGTACTTTGGCAAAAGGATTGTACTGGGTATCTTCCAAGGACATGAAACAGATAAATTATTCTTTAACATGACATAGTCTTTAAGCTGAGACATGTTTTACTCAGTGTAATGGGCTAATGGCACAAATAACTTTTTTCTTTGAGTGAAACGACGGGGGACGAAAAGTCCCCATTTGATATACTAACCACATATTCCAATCAAGACTGATGGTGGAGGGCAATAAACCGACAGGGTGAACCCTGAGTGCAATTACAAATCATTGAACAGGAAGGAGAGGATGTTACATAGGGAACATTTGACACCACACTATAAGATTCAAACGTAGCTGGTGTAGGGCTCGGTATCTCCGTGCCATGGTAGAGTCCTTGCAGGCAGCGAGCAGTCGAAGAAGACTGGGTTGTTCCCCACGAAACACCACACCATTGCGATGCTTCCAGAGCTCCCAACAACAGAGGAGTAAGAAGGTTGTCGCTACCTGGAGTTCCACAGCTCGCAGACAGGGGCAACGTGACCCGTCGCCACTCGAACATGATTCCAGAAGCCGGCCTCAAAGGGAGAGCCAGAGATGATATGATCTGCAGATTCCTCCCCTCCCCTGCTTGGTAGAGCTCGCAACACACATTCTCCATAGTCGTTTTCCTCTAGAGGTTGTCTCTACTCTAAATTCTGTTTTGCACCGGTAGGCACCCAAGGAATCTCACCCGCGGGAAGGCCAAATTTCTCTAGACGAACCTGTGCACAAAAATAAATTTATAGCCTAGCCTATTTATTTACCATACTCCTCCGTCCCCAAAAGAATACAATTCTAGAATAGTATCATGTTTTAGTGTATCAAATTTTATCAATTATAGATAAAAAAGTATAAATATTTATAATGTTAAATAAATACCATTAGATTAATTACGAAATATATTTTCATAATTAATTGATTTGGAGTCATAGATGTGAATACTATTTACTAGAAATTTGATCAAATATGAAGTACTTTAACTAGCACGTACTACTCTGTCCCTTTTTGTTTGTCGCCCGAGAAACGTGTCTGTGAAGGAAATACGGTTTTCTAGAGACAAACATTTAGGGACGGAGGGTGTAATCTACCGTTGCATTCTTTCGGGAAGAGAGGTAGTACATAACAGGCTATCTCATACAATATTTTCAATGCTATACATTTTATTTATTGATGAAGCTAAGTACAATGCAACTGTCAACATACCTGTCGTGCTGCTAGGCTCAGTAGACCTTGTCCTTGTCTCATCTTCCGTCAGAGGACGAAGTCAGAAACCGTTAATGTGCTTGTATTGTCGCAAAATTATGAGAGAATTTCTTGGTTGCCACCGAAAATTATAGGACTTTGCTCATTGCCATTAAAAATTTTAAAATTTCCTCACTGCCATCAAATAAGTTTGGTGATTTGCTGGTTGCCACTGCCGCTGTTTGGCACCGAGTTATAGTCGCTGACAGCTGGGCCCCATCATTTACCTCTATAATGGTCTCGTCACCCGTCCTCGTCACCGTGCGCTCGCCCGATGCTTTTCCTCCCCAGCATCTCCTCTCTCGCCACCGCGTGCCTGCCTCCCCGCCGCCCCGGCCGGTCCCGCCCCGCGCTGGCCGTCCGTGGCCGCTCCCTCTCGCCCCGACTCACGCCGCAGTTCAGGCTGGTCCCACCCCGTGCTCGCCGTGCCAAGCCGCGCCATCTTCGACCCCGCGGCGACCGTGACCTCGCCTGGTCGCGAGCCCACCGGCCGGCCCTTGCCTCGCCTCGGGAGCCATCTGACTGGCCGCGCCCATGCCCTTCGGCGTGGAACTTCTCGAGATCCGGCCATCCGGGTCGATGCCAGGCGGCGGCATCGCGGCTGCCGCGTACGCAGTCGCCGGGGCGTCGCGGCGGAGGGAGAGGGGGGTGCGGCCGAAGGAGGAGAACGGGGAGGAGTGGCCGTGCGTCGACGGGGGGGGGGGGGTGGAGCCCTGGAGGTCGTGGCCACCGTGAAGGCCGCGGCGGTGAAGCGGCTGCGCGCCAAGGAGGAGATCCAGCGGATGGGCCACCTCAACTCGGCGCTTGAGGAGCAGGTGAAGAGCCTCTACGTCGAGGCGCAGGTGTGGCGCGACCTGGCGCAGTCCAACGAGGCCGCGGCCAACGCGCTCCGCGGCGAGTTGCAGCAGGCGCTCAACGCCCAGCAGGCGCGCTCGCAGGCGCCGCTGGCGCTGGCACCGGCAGCGCTGATGACGCCGAGTCGTGCTGTTGCGGGGGGAACGACGTCGCCGCCGGAGCCGGAGCAGCAGGCGCGGCGGAGGACGGGGAGGAGGCTGGGACATCGTCGCTGCCGGCGTACGGGAGGACGTGCGCGGTGTGCGGCGAGGGCGCGGCCAAGATGCTGCTGCTGCCATGCCGCCACCTGTGCGCGTGTGCGCCGTGCGCGGGCGCGGCCAGGACGTGGGGGCTCGGGCGTATCGCGTGGGGGACTAGAAAGTACGCTGTCAGGCTGGCCTGATGCTCCATACACCGATCGGTGGACTGCCTGCCTCGTCTCTTTGGTTTCCGTGGACCAGGTCTTAGTACTAAGGCCTCGTTTGGTTCAAAGGATTTTCATAGGGAAAGTGAAGGAAACAGAAACGGAGGAAGACCGTTTGGAACGGAGGAAACAACTATCCCTTTTCTTTAGAATACTGTAGCTAGATACTGATTTCAGGGGAATGAAAGAATCCACTCCGACCTCTTGTTTTCTCTTCCTTCGCTAAAGCCCAAGGCAACTTGCGGCAACAACAGAGGAATTCTTGTGACTGGAATTCCTGTGTTCCAAACACCTCTTTGCATCTATTCCTGTATTTTTCCAATCCTCTGTTTTGGTACTACACCTTCATCCTATTCCTGCATTTTTTCTATTTCTTTGTTTTCTATTCCTGTATTTCAAACATGTCGTAAGAGGGGAGGGAGTGGAGTCAATGACAGGCAGGGCTGTGGCCAGGCGTGGCGTAGTAAGATGTGTGCGGGTGCGGCCGATTCGACGGGCACCGACGTCGTTTGGTGTAACATTAACGGAATGGCAACGAAGCAAACAAAAATCTAAATGAATGGCAATCAAAGAAATTCGTATTTTTCAATGTCAGCGAAGAAACTGCTATAGATTTTAGTGGCGATGAAGAAATTTTCTCTAAAATTATCCCATCCAGTAGTCCGCGAGCACGCACGGAGCCTCGACCTCCGAAGTCCGAACGTGGCAAACTCGCAGTCTCGTGACGCTAGCCGTGACGATTCGAAGCCGCCTTTGGCGCACCACTCGCTGTCAGCCTGTCACCCACCACCACCGCACACGACCTGTACAGTACCTTTCACTTTCAGACAGTCAGCGAGCTCCTTCCATTCACCTGCCAGCCGATTCGTCCTTTCCCGCGGCCGTACTGCTCGGAGAAAGAGAACGCAATAGCCGCCCGCCGGAGCCTTTAAGATCTACAGTTTGACCTCTCCAGCTGAGGCTGCGTCTAGTCGGCGAAAAGAAAATTTTTAGCTTTATATCGGATTTATCGAAAGGGTATTGGAATGGGTTTTCGGATGCTAATAAAAAAATAAATTATAGATCCCGTCTGAAAACTACGAGACGAATCTAATGATATTAATTAATTCGTCATTAGCACATGTTGGTTACTGTAGTATTTAAGACTTTTCATAGACTAATTAGGTTTAAAAGATTCGTCTCACGATTTTCTTAAGAACTGTACAATGTGTTTTTCTTTCATATTTAGTACTATGTGCTGGGGGGACACAAAAAAATTTTTTGAACTAAACCAGGCTTCAGCTGCAGCGCAGTGCTCCTATCAGTCCTCTGTCCTCGTGCGTTGACGCGGACAGGTGAGGTGACGAGCTCACGTACGTCATCGCCTGAGCAGATGTCGATGTCGTGCCTTGCGCACCACTGTCCAAGCACCTCCCTCTATAAAAGTAGCAGGCACGGCCGCACTTGCCCGTATCCGTTTCGACTCCTCTCCATCACGGTCCACGAATTCACCATATATACATCCTCTCCGTCCCCGACGCACAGAAACAGAGATCGCAAGAGAAGAAGACGACCAATGGGTTCGTGCGTCTCCCGCTCTGGTGCCGCAGCGATGTCAACGGCGGCGGAGTCCGTGTCGGCGTCCGCGTCCGTGCACGCGCTCACGGCCAAGGTCGTGGACCTCGACGGCTCCATGGCGCAGTTCAAGGCGCCCGTCACGGCGCACGAGGCCCTGGCCGCCACCGCCACCGCCACCGCCGGCGGGGGCGGAGCATCGCCGTCGTCGTCGTCGCGCTTCCTCTGCTGCTCCGACGCGCTGGACTTCGACGCGCCCATCACCGCGCTGGCCGCGCACGACGCGCTCCGTCCCGGGCAGCTCTACTTCGCCCTGCCAGTGTCCATGCTCGGCCGGCCGCTGTCCGCCCAGGACATGGCCGCGCTCGCCGTCAAGGCCTGCGCGGCTCTAGGGACAGCGACGTTCGTCGCCGCCGCGGACGTGGCCGCGGCAGCCGGCAGCGCGCCGTCGTCGTCGTCGCTGGACAGGAGCGAGGCCAGCAGCAGGCAGCAGCGGTGGCAGGCCACGGGACGAGTCGCGCCGCTCGTCGTCGTCGTGAGCGCAGACGCAGACGCGCACGGCGAATGGAAGAGTTACCCCGTGCGCGGCGGGTACAAGGACACGCGCAAGGCGGCGCGTGCATAGTCACAAAGTTTCTAGGTCGAGGTACGGGGTCGCAGTACGTGGTACGCTACTCGTGAGAGATTTTTACACTTCGGGTCGAAAATGAACCCGTAAACCCGGGTCGGGGTCGATGAACCCGGGTCGAGGGTCGAAGGCGGTGAACCCGTTTTATGTAACTATGGGCGTGTGGCGGCGGCGAGACGGTGGGGAAGGCGAGGAACGGAGTTGGCTACAAGGGTGTCGCCCGTGATCTTGTGTCCGTGCAGAGGCTAAGCTGATCGTAGAAGCAGCTAGTGAGTGATCGACTGATCAGTAGCCAGTAGGAGTAGTTTGATCACTGTTAGCTGGCAATTTTTATTACTTGCTCCCCCATTCCAATTGAGAGGAGATCGGTGTACTGTGTACAGCATGCTTTCAGTAAACTTTTGATTCTTTGATGCGTACTGTGTAACAGGCAAATTTTGGTGACTGATGACGAAATTACCAGCTATCAAAATCAATTCAGACTTGCATTGTTTTATACTTTGCGCCTTCATGTCATTGTTGTTGTTGTTGTTGTTTGAGAGGAGCCTGTTGTTGCTAACTTGTCGTAAGTACTAGAAAACATAAGGCACGATGTTGTCACGCCATTTTTCATCTGCCCTCCTGTGATTTTGTGAGCGTCCTAGAGATTTAGAATTAAATGATGAGAAAAAAGATAGTATAGCAGTAGTAGAATTTATATCCGCTATGTTATAGATCTCACGCTTTGCGAATATGTCAATCTGATAGCACGATCGAGTAGCATTTATATTGGTTATGTTATAGATCTCACGCGTGGCAAAGATGCAAACATTGTGAGATCTCTAAGCATGTGTTTATGTCCAAGGATGAAGAGGAATATGGGCTAGGATGGTTCCTTTTCTAAGCAGTTGAACGGTACCGATTTACTTCAGTTCACATATCACACTCTTGTTTTTCTGATTCCATGAGTAAGTAAAGAGTACACAAAGAATTTCTGCTCCTTGTAGCATTAGAAACATATCATGTACAATCTTGAGCAACAACAAAGTAGTCAAGATCATGCAGCTAAAAAGCCACCGCTTGTGCACTTTCACTGTCCTGGTAGCCCCTAATAATTTTTCAATTAACTAAATAGGTAAAACTCTTCACCTAGTGATGATGGAGCTCATACTTGGCAGGCCATATGAATTTTAACTTGTGAGACACCAGATATGAGCATGGCACATATAAAACTGTCATTTACACCTTTTGTCCCGTTCTCAGTTTGGTACGTTTTTAGCTAATAAAAATCAAATCAGATGATATAGAAATAGAACATAAGAGCAGCTCCAGTGTAGTATCAAATCGAACCATGGGGAGAGAGAAAAGAGAGTAAAAAGCGATTTCACTCTGGAGCAACCGAACCAAGCCAAAAGATCGTTTGGTTCGACGCTCAAACTTGGCACGAACACAGGGAATAAAAAACTGTTGCAGGCAATGAGATATGACGCATTGATTGAAGGAGACGAGAGTTAGGCCTTGTTTAGATCCCAAATTCTGGGTCTCCAAATTCGGCGGTTACTGTTCATACCAAATTCGGTACTGTAGTAAAATATGAACATCCCAAATCTGAACATCCCAACATAGTTCCCTGCATGCATGTCCATTCCCTCATGCATGTTGTTAATACATTTGATACAAATAAACTGCACTGTCAACATTTATTGGTACAAATTGAAATGGACAGAAAATTGTTTTAGTTTACAAAGACAAATACTCTCAAATCGACTGTAATTTGGTACATGTAGAAATCGAACGCAAATTGAATCACATCCTCACAAATTACATCCTCAGCAAGTACCGCAACAATAAAAGATCCGCACTCACGAATTACATCTATTGTACAAATGCTCAACCAGCCTGTCTCGGAATGCATTCATGCTTTCCATATCGGCACTTTCTGGCGCAGGCTCTGTTTCCGGCTGATCTAGAGTAGCTTTAACAGGAACGTAGTTGACATTGCTGTCAACTACAAAAAAGTTACTATCAAATTGAGCATGTAACCTGATGAAGTTGTGCAAGGCCATGCATGCACATATAATTTCAGTCTGTGTTTGAGGTGGATATGCGGGGATGTCCAGTAATATGCGCCACTTCATTTTCAACACTCCAAACGCCCTTTCTATCACATTTCTAAGAGACGAATGAGCATAGTTAAACGTCTCCTTCGTACCTTGTGGTGGTTCGGCGGCGTTTTGAAAGTCTTGGATGGATACTTGGTCTGTGGGTAAGGCGACAAAAACCCGTGCCGGTTTGCATACCCCGAGTCCACCAGGTAGTACTTCCCTACAGCATGGAGTACCTGTAAGTTCACAATGTCCAAATTAGGAAACAGTAATGACATAGCAAAGTTTTTACCTCTAGGTGGCATCGGGAATTTGGTGGCCCAGCGTGTCATTGCATCGTCAAACACTCTCATGTCATGCACCGAACCAGGCCACCCAGCAAGGACAAATGTAAAATACATATCAAAGTCACAAGCGGCCATTACATTTTGTGTTGTCTTGCTCTTTCGACACAAGTGCTGCTGCAACATATCCTCTGCCACTACCACAGGAATGTGAGTGCCATCTATTGCTCCTATGCATCTCTTGAATTCTGGGTAGAACCGAGGGTTCTGTAGTCTCGGATGCATAGTGGTAAAATCTGCGTCCCTAGGTTTAATTATGTCCGCAGATAGGGCCACAAGACATTTGAGGACTTTGTAAAAAAGGTTATGCACAGTGCCTAGCGACCTCTCAAATATGTCCTTTGCTTGCCTAACTGACTGTGGTGCCCCACAGATCCATAGGAAGATACCTAGAGCCTCCCTACAGCTAGACTTTGGTGATGCTGTTAGGCCATATTGGGTTGTCAACAAATCATGCAACCTATGAAACATTTCGGGACTCATCCTAAACATGTCGTAGCATGTCGTTTCATCATTAAGCTTATCATTTACCCATTCCTCCCCACTATATGGTGGAGTCCTATACAGTCGTCTACTGCAATACTTGTCGATATGCTGAGCATATTCATACGTACCAAAGATAAATGGTGCTTCATCATCGTCTTCAAGCACCAGGTTCCAGAATTCTTCCCACCAGTCGTCCTCGTCACCCTCATTGTCCACTGGACCATCAACCTCAGCATGAATTTCCTGCCCATTCCAATAAAGAACATAATCAGTAACCGCAATTTATGCCTTAATGAAATTATTCCCATGCCCGCACACATCGAAACAGATCAACAAATACTAAGCATTACAACTTACTACAACAAACAAGCTTCAAATTAAGGGCTCAACCACATAGTTCATCACAACAACCAACTTAAAACACATAGTTCAAATACGAAACACGACAAGCATACACAAAAGCCAACTACAGCCACTTGTAGGTGCAATGCAAGGATGGAAGGGGCTGGTTCTACACCATATCAGCATAGGACTGAATCATCGGCAGCCTTGCTTCAAGCGGTGTACACAGGTAGATATGCCTGAGGCTGTCATTCATGCAGATTTTGACCACTCCAGTCCACAGCTTCGGCTCCATCTTGTGCACCCCTAGCTCTGTAGCTGATTCTACAACTTATTTCTGTTCATGTTCTCTTTTTTTCTCTGCCTCTTTCTTGGTGCTCACTTCTATTTGAACACTCTGGTTCTTGTGGGCATAGATGGTCTCAATCACTTCTGTCCTACGATCATAACTGGAGTTGAACCTTGTCATGTTGGTATTCATGTTTCGGACAGCTGTGTTCCTGGCCTTCTTGCCAGGACTTGTTCCAGTGCTTTGCCAGCTGCTTGTTGTCCTCTTGCTACCACTGCTACCTGGGGTTCCACTGCTAGGGGGGCCAACATGGCTCTGAGGGGTCCCGAAGTCAGCTGTTTCTTCTTCCTCACCGCTACTTATGAAGTTCAGGTGACGGCTCGCTCCAGGAACATATGCGGTTTCTCCCGTCACCGCAACTCCAGCAAACATCCGGTCCATTTCATCAATGTATTCTAGCCATCCGTCCTTGAGATCCAACCACTCTTGCTTGCCCTGCAGTACAATCAAGAATCAACATGCTGTTAGTACCTAATAAAACACAAAACTGTGGACAGAAACAAGTGGGCAAAGGTCATGAACCTTGTGACGGGTGAGGATGTCCTCCCACCACTTGTCATTCATAACCACGGAACCATCTTCTCGGCGTCCTACGCCGGTGGACTTGTGACGAAGTTCCTCGATGAAAAGCCATTGTTTTTTCAACTCTCTGACCCTATTGCCGAACTGCTCACTGTCATGCAACTTACCAGTAGCATCTCGGAACCTCTTCTGGATATCTATCCATCCCCACTTGGTCATGTTCCCATTTTTGCAGTTACCCAACTCAATTTGGATGCAGTAGATCTCACAGAACTTCTTTGTATCCTCTGGCGTCCAGTTGGCCCTTGACATCTGATTCTATCGATATTGTAAAGGACAAGCAATGCATGAACAAGCAATGTATGAACGAGCATAATTGTTTGATGTTGGACTACAAGAACTGTACTATTAATTGAAGAGAAAGATTGTAATTTTGACAGCAACATGTGTGCTATAGTATGCTGCTACTACTTCAGACTTATTATGCCAACCAGGACTGCACTTAATTGCTGATTTATGACACTGAATGAACAAGTTCAAGATCTCAGACACTGAATAATTTGGCAGCATGTAAATAGAACATAATTTATTTATCAATATTTGTCAATATTCTTGACTAGTAAATTTGACAAGTTCACATTCTAATGAACATAATTTATTTAGCAATATTTGTCCAATCTTGACTGCTCAAAATTAGTAGTAAATAATCCAATGTTGGGAGCAAGTTTCAGCACAAATTATAGTGGTGCAATAAAAAACATGTTTTGTTTGGTTTGTTAAGGCAGTACTAATATCAATATGTTGATAAGCAGAGTTTGAACAAAACATTTATAATATTCTGAAACAACCTTTTGCTGCTGTTGTGTACACCTTTGCGATTAATACCATAGACAGGTAGCTAAAAAGCCTAGGCATCAAAGGTGACCAAAACCGAGGATTGCTTAACTAGTTATGGAAGATGGAACCCCTCTTAGAAATCAAGACCACGTAGTGATTTACTTCACTTCCTGTTTTCAATGTCTTTTCAACATGCAACTTAGAAACCAAGGGCAAATACCAACTCCAATCAACAATAACTTAGGGGTAGAACCGAGGACCTCACTCCAATCATACCAGATAAAGACAAGATCTAGAAGACTATAAACATGAAGCATGCAGACAACTTGACGAGTTCAATGCAGCCTTTAACAAACCAAACTTGGGAATGGATCGGCAATGTAACTTCCCTTGTCCAATCCTTTTACCACATAGCTAAATTTCCACGCAACCTCAACAACATGGGAAGTAGAAGGGTTGACAATAACAATTATAATGCTTAGCCGTAACAGGGTACAATGCTATTATATGTGTGCGTGTGTGTGGAATATGACCTAGCCCATTATTACAAACTAACCAACCCTAAATATGTGCAAATCACTTTCAAAAGATAGGCAGATTCCCAACGACTTTCAAAAGATAGGCACATTTCCAACTAGACTCCTTAGGACAACCAACTCAAATAATACTAACAAATCATCTTAATTACTGAATGATGTAGCA
The DNA here is from genome assembly GCA_038087645.1 of Saccharum hybrid cultivar R570. NCBI lineage: Eukaryota > Viridiplantae > Streptophyta > Magnoliopsida > Poales > Poaceae > Saccharum > Saccharum hybrid cultivar. The sequence goes on along the minus strand of JAQSUU010000402.1, from coordinate 23,656,766 downwards.
ACTTGTGCAACAGAAACAAAGACCTGATCATGTCCAACTAGAGGAGGCCAAGACAAAGCTAACCGAAGCAGTTAGACTTCTCTATATAAAATCTTCTGTCAACACTACAAGAAACCTACAATTATCTATACAGCATAACAACGATACAAAATAGTAACTAGTATGGACAAAAGTATCACTTCGGCAAATTTATCCTACTGTTACAGTGTAGTTAGTGATGAAAGACACTTGTAGTCAAGATGCCATATGCATACCTAAGGGAAAATTACTAGAAAGATACATGTTACATAGCACTTATTTTCAACATATATCCAACAAATAATACTCAGATGAAAATAGAAAGACTTAGAGACGCGATAAAAAAACACAACCAACTATGACTGGATGTGGGGGTACAGCAACACCTCCCACAGTCCCACCAAGGTAGGATCAGTTCCTAGAACCTGCATAACTCAGTGATAATGTATAGCATGCACACCCTGACAGAGACCAATGAATTACAAATTTATGTAAAAGGACACTCAGTCTGCATGGACAGAAAAATAGTTGAACAAACACAAATGAACGAGGCAAGGGAGTAACGTCAAGCGAACGGTACTGGGTCTGGAGGGTTCATGTTGGCAGCGGCCTGACCTGCGCCGGCAGCGCCACTGCGGCCACTGTGCGCCCTCGATGGCCTTCGGCGCTGACGAGGCAAGGGAGTTGCGTCCACACCACCGCTACCGGAAGCACCGCCGACGGGAGGGGGCCCCGGTGGCTTGGAGCTCCTCCTTGTTGGTCGCCGGAACGAAGGATCCCTTCATATTCGTTGAGGTGGGGGTAACCGGGGCTTGCGTTGATGTTGAGGCCGGATAGTCCGAGCTGGCTTGGGGTCGACGACGACTGCGGGTGCGGAGCGGAGGCGTAGGGGTTGTACCCACCGGATCCGGCCGGGGGGAGCCGTAGTGCTGGTACGCACCGGACCCCGATCCCGGCGGCGCCAGGGAGAAGAAGTCCCTCGTGCCTTGGTCGTCGTCGTACTCGGTGAAGTTGCCGAAGTGGAAGCCGGGCGGGTTGGCGGATCCGCCCGCGTTGAACTCGGAGCCGTCCCCCTGGCCGTTGTAGCCGTCCATCGCCGGCGACGCGGTGGATCCGGTACCTAGGTTGCGGCACGAGCACCGGAGGTGGAGGGGAAGAGCGGCGCGGGGGGGAGGAGCCGGTGCCTCCGTAAAGCAAGGTGGAACCGAACGGTTGTGGATCCGACGGAGTAGCCCGTGGATCCGGTCCCGGCGGCGGCGGCAAAAGCACGGGAGGAGGCGGGGAAGAGCGGCGCACAGGGGGGGGGTGAGGAGTCGGCGACTGGGTCAAGCGAGGTGGAAACGGAGGTGGTGGATCCACCGGACTAGGCCATGGATCCGGTCCCGGAGGCGGCGGCAAGACCACCGGAGGTGGCGGGGATGAGCGGCAAAGGGAGGGAAGTAGGCGGTGACGAGGAGACCGACGGCGTGACCGGGCTACCGGAGTTGCCGGATCCGACCGAGAAGGCCGTGGATCCGGTCCCGGAGGCGGCGGCGAGAGGAGCGGAGGAGGAAGGGGACAGCGCCGCAGAGGGAGAAGGCGGCGGCGCGGCGGCAGAGATGCGTCGAGAGGAGCGGAGGAGGTTCTGGATGTGGGCGTCAGTGGGAGCGGAGCGGAAGACTGGTTGTGGGCGTCGCGATTTTGGGCGTCGGTAGGAGCCGGATGTGGGCGTCGCGATTTTGGGCCTTCCTGAAAGCCGGATTCGGGACCAAATTGGGGGCAGGCCGTTTAGATCCCAAATACCGATTCGGGCCCGAAATACTGTGGGAACCCCGAATTTGGGCCCATTTTCGGGCATCTAAACAGGCCCTTAAAATTGGAGAGAGAAATTTAATAGCCGATGCCGTTCTCGAAATCGTTTTTCCCGGGCCCATAGTCAGGTTCGGTTCGAACCGAACACTGGAGGTCAGAGATCTCAAAGGGCTGGTTCGGCTGGTATAAAAGCCGGCTGGTTTCGGCTGATTCAATAGTATTATGTGAGAGAAAATAAGCTGAAACAAGCTGAAACAAGCCGAAATATGACCAGCAGAACAGGGCCAAAGGGCCAAACGAACCGCCATGACATCGGCTATCTCATACTCCCCCGTATCGGATTTAGGTCAAACATTGGAAATATAAATCATCAATAACTTTTAATTTGTTGAGTTTACAAATGTAAAAATTATATGACTAGATTTGTCTTGAAAAATACTTTCATAAAAGTATACATATATCACTTTTTCATAAATATTTTTTATAAAAATAAGAGGTCAAAATTATGTTTTGAAGATCGTGTCGCTGTCCTAAACGACTTCTAAATCCGATACAGAGGGAGTATAATATTTTCAATGCAACATGCCAACGGGCTTGTTTAGATCCGGATTCGGGTGTCCCGAATTGCTACAGTGCGCATTAAATGCGCACTGTAGCAATTCGTTTGTATTTGGTAAAAATTATCCAAATTTTGACTAATTAGGCTCAAAATGTTCGTCTCGCAAAGTACAACAAAACTGTGCAATTAGTTTTAAGTTTTATCTACATTTAGTACTCCATGCATGTGCTGGTATTTTGATGTGATGGGAATCTTCTTTTTGCATAGTGTAATTTAGGGGTTGAAATTGGGGAACTAAGACTACCCGCAGCGGGTACTCTAAAACGATACTCTAAAGCTTTAGAGTATGAATATAGAGTAAAAACTGCTGCATTGGGTACTCTAAAACGATACTCTATCTTTTCTCTCACTCTATATTTAGAGTAGTACTGTGCTTACTCTATACTCTATAGTGACGGGTCCCACTAGCTAAACAAAGAAAAAAATGCTATAACTCACAAACCAAAAATCCAAATTAAATTTCGATTTCACCATTAAATTCGTCTCAATAAATCCTTCAAAACTAGATCACACATGGATATATTTAGATAAAGTGATAAGTTGGTCCCACAGTAAATATAGTGGATAGAGGATGATATAGAGGATGGATGGGTGCGAGAGAATTGAGTATAGAGGAGAGGATCTTGCTAACCAGGACATATAGAGGATGAATATAGAGGTCCATGAGTGCGGGTAGTGGCCAACATACCTGTCGTGCTGCTAGGTTCAGTAGACCTTGTCCTTGTCTCATCTTCCGTGAGAGGACGAAGTCAGAAACCGTTAATGTGTATGTAGTATTGCCGCAAACTCGCAATTATCCCATCCAGTAGTCTGCGAACACGCCTGGAGCGGTGGAGCCTCGACCTCCGAACGTGGCATACTCGCAGTCTCGTGACGCTAGCCGTGACGATTCGGAGCCGCCTTTGGCGCACCTCCACTCGCTGTCACGACCCGTTACCTTTCACTCTCGGACAGTCAGCGAGCTCCTTCCATTCACCTGCCAATTCGTCCTTTCTGTAGTGCGCGCAGAAAGAGGACGCAAGTGCCGCCGTGCTCAAGATCTATCGTCGTCCCTGGCTCCAGTTTGACCTCTCCAGCTGAGCTGCAATGCTCCTATCAGTCCTCTGTACGTCCTTGCTCGCGCGTTGACGCGGACAGGTGACGAGCTCACGTACGTCATCGCATCGCCTGAGCAGATGTCGATGTCGTGGCCGTGCCTGCGCTCCACTCTCCAAGCACCCTCTCCCTATAAAAGTAGCAGCCACGGCCGCACTCGCCCGTATCCGTTTCGACTCCTCTCCATCCCCGATACACAGAAACAGAGATCGCAAGAGAAAAAGGAGATTGCAAGAGAAGAAGATCAATGGGTTCGTGCGTCTCCCGCTCTGGTGCCGCCGCGATATCAACGGCGGCGGAGTCCGTGTCGGTGTCCGCGTCCGTGCACGCGCTCACGGCCAAGGTCGTGGACCTCGACGGCTCCATGGCGCAGTTCGCGGCGCCCGTCACGGCGCACGAGGCCCTGGCCGCCACCGCCGGCGGGGGCGGAGCATCGCCGTCGTCGTCGCCGCGCTTCCTCTGCTGCTCCGACGCGCTGGACTTCGACGCGCCCATCACCGCGCTGGCCGCGCACGACGCGCTCCGTCCCGGGCAGCTCTACTTCGCCCTGCCAGTGTCCATGCTCGGCCGGCCGCTGTCCGCCCAGGACATGGCCGCGCTCGCCGTCAAGGCCTGCGCGGCTCTGGGGACAGCGCCAGTCGTCGCCGCCGCGGACGTGGCCGCGGCAGCCGGCAGCGCGCCGTCGTTGTCGCTGGACAGAAGCGAGGCCAGCCGCAGGCAGGCCACGGGACGAGTCGCACCGCTCGTCGTCGTCGTGAGCGCAGACGCAGACGCGCACGGCGAATGGAAGAGTTACCCCGTGCGCGGCGGGTACAAGGACGCGCGCAAGGCGGCGCGTGGCGGCGGCGAGACGGTGGGGAAGGCGAGGAACGGAGTTGGCTACAAGGGTGTCACCCGTGATCTTGCGTCCGTGCAGAGGCTAAGTGTGATCGTGGAAGCAGCTAGCGAGTAGCGAGTGATGATCCATTGATCAGTAATAGTTCGATCATGGTTAGCTGGCAATTTAGCTAGTAGTTTACTTGCTCCCCCGTTCCATTTGAGAGGAGATCGGTGTACTACTGTGTACAGTATGTTCTCAGTAAAGTTTTGATTCTTTGGTGCGTATAGGTTCCAGTAATATTTAGAACTCTGATAGTGATAGTAATAGGCAAAATTTGGTGATTGATGACGAAATTACAAGCTATCAAAATCAACGCAGACTTGCATTGTTTTATGCTTTTCGCCTTCCTGTTGTTGCTAACTCTTTTTTATTTCTTTTGAGAGGAGCCTGTTTTTGCTAACTTGTCGTTAGTATATGTCACGCGGGATTGGGAATTCGCCGAGGGCATTTGGGCCGACAATAACAGGGCCCAAGACTAAGCCTACACTTTTTAGTAAATTGCTGGACCGGGCCATCCCCCATTCGGCCATTTGCGTCTACGAGGACACTTCGATCGTCTCTCACTCACCGTCACCGCCTTCGGCCGTTTTTTTATTGCCTCAGCCTTTGAGTACAAACTCTGGCTCACACCACACGCATGCACACCCATCTCCTAGTGCACAAGCTAGATTTACGATCTATATCTATGCCCAAGATAACACAGCTAAGAGATACAGTTGTAGCACATCCGTGCGAGGCAAGTGGAATTAACTTGGGACCTGCCCGGTGAGAAACGGAGTCCATGCCCAGGAATCGAACTCGCGTTCGGCGAACAAACCGTCCGAGCCAGCGCTCGGTCTCCGCCTTTGGCCGTTGGGTGCATGTGCTCGTAGCTCGAATACGCTGTAAATGGGACTTTCATAAAAAGACACCAGGCAGAGTAGATTCGCAACGTTTTCAGCGCTACCTTTCGCGGCAGGTGGAAACATGCATGTTTCGAGAAGTACGTGCAAGATTCCTTGCTTCCATCGCCATTCACCAGCCGTGCATAGGCAGAGCATATCCACGCAACGGCCGAGAAAAAAGCTCACCCTGCGCCGCGATGATCGTGATCGGCCGTAAAGCAGTAAAGATGTGTCAAACGTGTTCACGTGCTTTGTTCTGATCATTTTTGCTCAAATGTCTCGTCTTTTCTTTCCGTTGCCCTTGAGACGCCGCCGCCATATCGATTTCCGAATACTGCACAAGTTCATGCATGCGTGCGCGCGTAGGATCGTTTCAGGCTTCCAGCCTTCCAGGCTCCAGCTGCGTCCTGGCGCCCGAATTCATTTCTCCGACGGTCCACACGGCAAGCTAGATCGCCATTGTTGCTTTTGCTTGGATGGCGCTACACTGAACACTGAAGCGATCGTTTTCAGGTAGCTATTATATAGCACAGTAATAGATACTGGACCGAGACTAGCTTAACTAGCGTAGAGGCAGGTTGCCATCCCTTTAATCAAATGCATTGGCGTCTCAAGCTTGTTGTTGGGGTGGCGTCAGTGGATAGTGAGATGATCCATACCTGTTAAGTCAACTGGTATTTGTTGAGATGGCATCGTAATCGTAGGTTAGGTGAAACGTGCATATGCATATATATGCTGGAGACTGAAGGAACGCTACCGAAGAACCAAGTCACTTCGGATTTTGCTGGCTCAACAGTCGAACCAGACTTGCAGAGTAGTCGTCACTTGAACAGTTAGCCCAACGAACTACATTTTCCATCGTACTACGTATTAGTTCATCAGATCAATAATAGTACTGGTCCACATCGATCGACACGGCTGGATCGGAGGCATGGACAATGGAGATGTCTTATTGGAAACAAAACTGGTGGATTAGTTGTGCCTTGTGTCCTTGACCTGTCTGCCAGTCGTGTTCTTTGAGAGAGAGAGCAGTTTGTTACTGTAGTCGCTACTGTACGATCCATGCCCATCGGAGCACGTAGCAATAATGTCGCCTTGGCGTGTTGCAAATTAAGCTGGGCAGGCTTCTTACTCCACGTTTAGTTCTCAGAATATTTGAAGATCCCCGTTACATCGAAAATTTGGACACATACATAGAGTATTAAATATAGATGAAAGAAAAAACTAATTACATATTTTGGTAGAAAACAACGAGACAAATCTTTTAAGCTTAATTAGTTTATAATTAGACACTAATTGATAAATACAAACGAAAGTGCTACAGTAGCTACCCAAAATATTTCGTGAACTAAACACACCCTTCACCACGGAGCACATACCTTCTCCTTTGGCGCAGTACGCCCACTGTCCTACTCCCTCCGTCCCATTGAAAGTGTCATTGGAAAAACATGCCCCCTCACAAACACGTTTTCCGGATGACACTTTCAATAGAACGGAGGGAGTACGTACTACTACTGATAGTATCAGTCCTACCGATCGCAGCGATTACAACAGTTCACCGTCGCTCGCTGAACGGGGGACCAAACCAAACCAAGGGTCGATCTACTATTCTTATTTTAATTTGGTCCACGTCGACGATTGTTTTATTTTTCCTTCCTAACAAGAGACAGGACTAATTTTCTGCATTAATGCCGGGATCACAATTTTCAGACGACTGGAAATGGAAGAATGAGTAACTGTTCAAGTGTGTATAAGTGCATTGCTCACATCTTCCTGATAGTTTAAACTTTTGGATTGAACCGGTCAGTACATGCAACTTAACATGATATCAGAGCCAGAGGTTTCGAGTTTAAATCCTTGTAGAGACAATTATTTCCACGTTTGCGCCTCTCTCGAGCTGCACGTGAGTGGGGGGGGGTGTTGAAGTGTGTATAAGTGCATTGCCTACCTCTTCCTGATAGCTTAAGCTTTTGAATTGAAGTGGTTGGTGCGTGCAACTCCGTATGTTGTTCTCGGATGTACTCCCTCCCAAAAAGAAAGCCAAATGTATAAGGTTTTTGTACAAGTCAAACTTTTTTGAGTTTGACTAGTTTATAGAAAATATTAGTAATATTATTTCTTCAAATAAGCTTATTATGAAAATATATTTAATGATAATCTAATGATACTTATTATGCACCATAAATATTAATGATCTTTTGTACATATTTGGCTAAAATTAAAAATATTTGACCTATCGGAAATTGAGAATGACACTCTTAGAGGGACGGAGAGAGTACACGACTAAAAATTAATTATGAATTTTGGATGTCAAATAGGAGGGCTGAACCTAGGCTAATAAGAGCTAATAGGGTTAATTGATGGTCAAAGACTATTAGCCTTTATTAGCTTATGATTAGTCCGTGTTTAACCTAGTAACTAGTACCGCAGGATGAACTAATTTTTAGCTCGATGATCTGAACACCCGCTAATACATACTGGAAAACAAGTCACAAGTAATCTTAGGGCAGGTATATAAACCAATCACCGACACTGAGATCACTTTTGTAATTTGTATGGATGCCAAGAGCTGTGAGATATGGCTACATGAGACGGTGAGTTCCAAGCAATATAGTAGTATGCAGAACAAACAACCCTTGAACAAGATTCCGGCCAAGGGGGTGCACAGTGCCGGCACTGTCGACGCCTAGCTGTAGGGGGAAAGGACGGATCAACGAGGCAGGAAACTCTACCCGTACAGAGCAAAAGGACGCTGGTCCGGCCATCCTATCGATGCCGGGACGGATGCGCGCGGGCGCCACGAAATTTCCTCGAGCTCGCAAAGGTTCCGGGACCTGATGATGGACCGACCGATCAGGGCAGCACGTAGCACTAGCAGCGCGAAGCAGCGGGCGGACGCTGGTTCCCCGCTTTTGTTGGGTTCGTTGGATCCGATCATCGGAATCCGACCGTCCGCCACCTATCGCGGCCGGCTCAATGAATGGGCGGATTGGGTCTCCGATCCCGCCGGCAGATGGATCGCCTCGCCACCGACACACGGCCGCGGGCCGCACGCACACATGGGCAGTGAGGTGGACCCGCCCTCTCCAGGAGCCACACTGTACGTCCCGCCGGCTCATCGTGCTGCGCCGCGCGGCTGATCACGCGCTTCTTAATCATCCGTACCGGTACCAGGCAGGCTGTGAGCCAAGCCAACAGGCGCGGCAGCAGCTGCCAGCCATTGCCATGCAGACGCAGGGCCATCCCGCACACGTAACTCAGCAGCAGGTAGGTGGGTGGGCGGGTGGCCACCAACCCTTCCCCCTCGACGCCGACGTCGTTCCTCTCACGGCGCGAGCGGGGGATGCATGACACGGGAGGCTCGGCCGGGCGTCTGCCCCCGTCCCGTCTGGCCGTCTCGCGCCACACCGCTTCGCTACACCCGCGCGCGTCGGCAGACATGGGGCGCACGGGGGGCGGTGCACGCGAGCGCGCCGGGCCCGTCCAGGTCTGGGCAGGCATTTGTTTATCCGATCCGAGCCCGGCCTCGCCGCGTCGGGGGATGCGGGGTGCCGCCATGCCGTGCCGCTCGTCCAACGAAGATGCTTCGTTCCTGCTTTGCTTCCCCGTGTCTGTTTACTCGCGGTCCGCGGGCATAAAAAAATAAGCGCGGATTCGTCGCCCGTCGAGAGTTTCGACCCCATCTCGGATCTCGGCCCCATCCTTGTCACTCCGATCCTTTCACCATTTTATTAAATCAACGATGAATGATGATGGCCTGCCATCGTACTACTACTACTGCTCTGATGCATCTGATGCGTTGCGAGTTGCCACGCATGCGATACAGTGGTGGTGGTGGTGGCAGTGGGACACCCGCTTGTTTATGAGGCACAGCGCAGACTCGCATGCCGCTGTTTGTCCGCTTGCCTCGCGAGTGCACGGACGCATGCCCGGATCTCCGGGCTTGGCTCGTCGTGGCGGACGACAGCGTGTAGAGAATACAGAGGGCAGATGGTGGAAGCGCTTGCAAGACGGTAGCCAGGGGCGCCGTACGTGTTGATATATAACGCCAATGGCGCAGCACATTTACAAGACAACAAACTCAGGTGATCACGGCATGAGAGTTTCATGTTTCTAGGATCCTATACAACAGTTTCTATTTTACAGATTCTATCTTTAGTAACAAACCTACAATCATGGACTCTCATGCCGTCCTGCCTAAGACTAAGTTACAGGATTTACATTGACACATCAACACGTCACCAACTATTTCTAACACAGTGACCCGGTGCTCGTCTCGGTGGGTGATGAAATCCTCCTTTACAACTGTGCTGGGTTTTCTGCATTATTGCGTAGATCACAGGCCTGCAGCTGCAGCCGAGGAGATGAGATGTTGCATCACAGCAGAGTTCTGAGAGGCCGAACTCTTCTGTTTTTTAGTACACGGGGTCAGGGTCACGGGAAGGAGCAAGCGTGCATGCAAGGCGCCACCACCAGCCGACCAGCGTGGTACGCCTGCCACCTTGGATGGATTGCTCTTGGTGCAAGGCACCGTCGGTTCGGTTTGACCATCCGTCCGTCAGGGCTCAGGGTTCACTCAACCGCGCCGCGTTGCTTCTGCTCCACTGAAAGGCGCAACTGTTTGCCCCTTTTTGCAGTGTCAAAGAATCGAACATGTTGCATTTCATACACATCTTAAGCAAGCGAATTCTTTGCTCTGTTTTGTTTTGGTTCCACGAACAAGAGAACCAACATACACGGAGAGCAGATGCTATGCTAATGAGTTTCATAAGTTCAGGTGTCCAGTTCCCCATGTAAAATGCGGTTGACCTCCTCCCGACTTTACGATCGCACGGCAGAAATGAACTGTCCTGTGCTACTTGCCACTAAAATAAAGCATCAATCCAAACAGCAGTAAATAACCAATTTGTTGATGGTGAATATAGTGATTGACCAGGAATGAACGGTTATCTTCACACCCCGTTCATTTGAGCTATTCAGCGGAATCAGCAGCCTCCAGCAGTGTTTTTCTCTCACAACAAACCAGCGAACAGTACTTTCAGCCATAACAAACCAGCGAAACGAACATGCTGTTAGTAGTCCTGAGTCCTGACAACGTTACTTCCCCAAAGCAACATCAGAAGCCAGTAACCAAATCCCCGTATTATTCCCATCTGCCCTCTCTGCTCCCCCACCTAATAATACTCCACTCATTCAGTCATCCTCACACATCACCTTTGCCACAAAAACAAAATAAGATTTGGTGCTTGCTTGTCCCCAGCTTGTGACGCTGCTATGCTACTAATCCAGCCAGACTATCTGCTGCTACTACTACTAGTGGTGATTAGATTGCAGTGGTTTGGTTTGGGGAATGGAGTCGGCCGCTAGCCTTTCCCTGTTCCTTCGGTTAAAGAATTAACAGCGGTGGGACAACGAGGATTGATGCCCACTGTCGGATTGATTCCTCTTTCTTCCTCCTCCCTCCCTTTTAAGCCCTTGCTTTTCCTGGCCATCTTTTCTATTCCCATTTGTTTTGGCGGCGGCGTCTGCCCCGCCAGCTTTCCTATGCCTCTTTCGCCTCCCGGGCTATTCTCCTTCTCCCCTACCACCACTACCTCTCTGCCTCGTTCTTAGACGAGCGCCATTGTGGGCATCAACCAGTCTGTCATCTCCTCCGTTGTTTTTGGTTACTGATTCTGTCGTTGATATCCACGAAACAAAGCCCTGGTCTTTTCCTCTGCATGCATGAGGGAGTAAGCTCTGCGGTTCTTTCGACAACCACCGGAGCCCGGAGCAGTTGAGCTCCTCCAGCTCCCGGACAAAGCTGAGCCACGGCGCCTTTGTTGTTCGGTACATGGACAGCTCACTCTTCCCGGCAGGAACAGCTCAAGGTATGGCGACCCTGCTCCAGCTGTCAGATACTCTTCCGCTACAGTAATGCTAATCCAGCCGATAAGATCGATCGCTCAGAGATTGATCAGATGCATCGCTGTGGAGATTGCTTGCTTCCATTGCACGTGCTACTCTTGGTCACGGATTGATGGCTGCCGCCTGGCCGCAGGTTCTAGGTGAGGGGAGACGAGCCTCTCAACCGGCGATGGAGAGGGAGTCGAGGTCAGGGATGCTCTCGGAGACGGCGTCCTGCGCCGGCACGCCGAGGTCGGTTCAGTCGACTTGCAGCCTCCAGCGTCGGTACTCTTCACGGAGGTTAGAGCTGTACTGTACTTTCTCTCGCGTGCCCTGAAACGGTGAAACCTGAATGAAAAATTTTCTCCCGTAACCTGTGCGCTTCGTCATGATTACTCGATGCTGCACATGTTGAAAGAGCACGCAGCTTCGGGCCTTATTTAGATCAAGGCTAAAGTGAAATTTTTTCATTCTCTCTTCACTGCATCAACTTTTGCACGCATGCATGAAGCATTAAATATAGATAAAAAAATAACTAATTGCACAGTTTAGTTATAAATCACGAGACGAATCTTTTAAGCCTAATTAATCTATAATTAAACAATAATTATCAAATACAAACGAAAGTGCTACATTTAAAAAAATTCTAACTTTTCACCGACTAAACCAGGCCACAGTGTCAAATTAAGGAACGCACAGAGGAGGAGTAATTCGCAAGCGCTAGTGAAGCTGGAGAAAGGACACAAGTAGACAGCTACCTCTAGTCCTCTACTACTATTCTGAACCATGTTTAGTTCATCGTCCGTACCGTGCATACACAGCAATTTTGCATTTTCAGTTCAGCAGCCTATTAACTTCTTGGTGTACAATTCAACCGTCCTCTTCACACCACATTGAATTCCTTTAGGCCACAAAGTACAGTACCGCTGTAGTGTAGTCCACTGTCCGGAGTCCATCTTCAAGAAAATCGTTGACAATGGTGCTAGTATGGATTAAACTTACTATACTGTAAAAATAGTTTTAGGCAAAGTTTGCGTGTAGAAAATTTCTGATGTCAGCAAGGCCTAGGGTGTTGAGAAGCCTTTCAATTGATTTGTGTCAATATATCAAAATGGAAAAATGTTCTAATCATTTACTGGTTGCCATTTTAGCATTCTGAAGCCACAGGAAGGCGCATTGGATATGTCACCACGGTTCTCCTACTGCAAGCCTGTGAGTAAATTGGACCCATCTTGCTATATTTTTTTTTCTGAGTAGACATTTTTGCAGTTTACTTATTGTAATGACCTTTTATCATTCAGGTCACCCATAGTAGAGATAAGATGTTCAACAGAAGACACTCTCTGAATTTGCCAGAGCAATTGCCAGGTCATTACTCCAGAAAAGGAAAAGAACGAACCCAAAAGGCTACCTCAAAGGTTTGTAGCAACTCCTACAAAATTGTTGTAAACTGTCGACAACAGTATATTTATCTCAAAGCAGATGAAATATGAAAATGCATATGTCGTAGTTGTAGGCTACTGTTCATTCATAGCAGTCATGTACCTGTTTTATTCAGGGTAACGGTTTAACATCTAAACACGAACATGTTCATGACACTGAAAACTGAATTGAGAAAGTATGTTCTTGTTTATCAGTCACACTATCTCTGTGCATTTTTAGTTCTGATCTTGCCTTTCCGCAGTCTGTTGCAGATTTGGTTAGGGAGATTGCAGCTCTCGAGCAGGAAGTTATACGCAAAGAATTGCATCTGCTTTCCCTCTATAGAAGAGCATTTGATCAATATGTATCTGAATCCTGCAGCTTCACAAGCGAGGTACCTAACTCCTCGTATTAGATCAGATTGGATGTTATGAAGTCTAAATGTCCAATTTCCTAATATTGCTATCACTAGCAGCAGGTGGATCAAGAAATTCTGAAAAACATTGACGAGGGCACACTCCGTTTGAGGGATATAAAGCACTCTGCAGCATTCAACTTGCCAACGGTCTCAAATTCTGTTAGTACACAGATCATTTCCTTCATTCTTGCATGCTAGTAGCACGATCTTTCTAGTTGAAAAACATCTCACACCTCATATGTTGCAGGAGGTTTCAAAATCAGGCGCAAGGCATTCCAGTCTTGTGAACTTCTTAAGTGCTTCTATTTCCGAATACGTGCCTACGATTTCATGCAAATTATCGGAGGACATCTTAGGCTGCATTGCTGCTGTCTACTGCAAACTTTCAAGCACGGAACCGCAAGGCGCAGAATGCATGGCCTCACCAAGTCCTTCTGTTTCATCTTCAAGTACTTTTTCTCCGAGGCGCCGTAATGATAGTTGGAGCCCTCGGTACAACTTTGATAGCCCACGCCCGTGTGGACTTCAGAAAGAGAGTAATGAACAAAACATAGGCCTGATTGTCATCCCGAGGATACGCATTGATGCTGACAAGTTTGATTATGCCTCAAAAATGCTTGAGACTATCAGGTAACCAAAGGAAACAAGAAAACCAGTGAAATTTCCCTTTGAAGATGACACAATTCTTCAGGTGCTTATTTATATATTTATACATGCTGTATCCCAGGTCTCTGATACAGCGCCTCGAAAAAGTTGACCCAATGAAGATGACACATGAGGAGCAGCTCTGCTTTTGGATTAATATCCACAATGCTCTAGTCATGCATGTATTGCCCTGTACTGAAATTTCAGTCTCAACTTTCCTATTTCCCACCATTAGCCCATAATTCAGAATTCATCCTTAACCTGTATTACTGCCTTGTGACATGACAGGCTTTTCTGGCCTATGGTCTGCATGACAAACGCATGAAGAGCACGGACATGATTCTGAAGGTACGGCATCTCATTTCTTCGTGCTATCTACCTCTGCTTACACACAAATGTATCTGACCATGTTAACGAGTTTTACTCAGCGAATTTTTTGTAACATCTTTTGCCAGGCTGCGTATAATGTTGGTGGCCAATCAGTAAATGCCCAGACTATTCAGAACTCCATTCTTGGATGCCAATCCCATCGTCCATCATTGGTACGTACATTTGCAAAATATGGCATTTCCCTTAACAACAAAAAACTCAGGCAGTCATCAGGAAATATATACAGACCTACAGACTACAGAGCAAACAAACTAATGTGAATAACATTTCAGTGGGTCCGCGCGCTTTTCACACCGACGAAAAGATCCGCTGCAGGGACGGCAAGGCACCCCTATGCTCTCCACCATCCAGAACCTGTTGCGCATTTCGCCCTCTCGACCGGAGCATTTTCGGACCCACCTGTAAGCTCTTTGATCATACTAGTACCATCATTCAGAGCCTATGGCAAGACAGCATAATAAGCAGCCTTCTCTTGTTGCATTGCAGGTCCGGCTGTACACGGCGAAGAAGATACAGCAGCAGCTGGAGGCGGCGCGGACGGAGTTCATCCAGGACAGCGTGGTGGCGCGGAAGCAGGCGCTGCTGCTGCCCAAGGTGCTGCACTACTACGCCAGGGACGCCGCGCTGGAGCTGCGGCACCTGGTGGAGCTGGTGTGCGAGAGCATGTCGGACGCGCAGCAGAAGCAGCTGCAGCAGCACGGCCTCCGCCGGAGGGTCGACAAGTGCGTCGAGTGGATGCCGTACAAGTCGTCCTTCAGATACGTTGTACATAGGGATCTGGCTGACTGACTAGGCTCCACGTACGGTTGCTCTGTTTTGGTTGGTTTCGTGTCCGTTCAGAACTCAGATGCAAGCGTCGTGACGAGTTGTAAAGTGTAAGTAGTGGGGTCCTGGGTGTGCATGCGAAAGAGAGTGTGCATGTAAATACAGGTGTGGTCTTGACTTGTGAGTAGTTTTGACTTTTGAGCTAGGAGTTGTGGCTTGAAATACCGTACATTTTCTTTGTGGCTTCAAATACTGTACATTTTCTTTTGTGGCTTTGCATTGGGGAATTTTTGGGATTGAGATTATGAGTTGATGCTAGTGCCATCCAGCGAAATCAGTGGGAATAATTTGTACGGGTTATTATCATCTAGTGATTCAGATCGTGGAGCCATTTGTCCATCCGAACCGGCACACGGCATTCGGTATTTGCCTCGCACTTCAGCGAAGAATGATCTGCGAGGCGCTCGCCCCCGTTTATCCTAGCGCGTCGTACGAGTTCTCACCGACAAGGCGACAACCACAAGTACAGCAAATGGAAGTTCGCAAAACGAACAAAAAATGGTAAAGCAAATGGGGAGCGTGACATGACATTTTATTCATGTACTGTAGTCGTAGAACCCGTGAGCTATGATCTTTTTTCTTTGTAAAGATTCCGTGAGCGATGAACTGACAGCAGCAGTTCACGCAAGGACGCTGACATGACATGGAATTATTGAAACAAATTGACAGGGAGCCAGCGAGTTCTGTTCTTGTCGGGGACAAGACCTCTTTCTCCCTCGATCTTCATCACAGGGGGCACTCCAGCAGGTGGCCCTGATCTTTGAGCGACTGGACACAGTCGTCGAACATCTCCTGCACTCCTCTGAACTTGATGCCCAGCCCCTGCAGCTTCGACGTGTTCAGCTGATACGACTGCTTGCCGTAAGGGCTGTTCAGTCTGCAGAGGAATTACAGCATTTCAGTCAGAGATTTAGCTGCGGTTTCATGACTGTCAATGGCGCGTATCCAAACGACTAACCTCCGGGGTATGGGGAATATCGGGTATCGTTTTGCAAGCAAGGAGACCAGCTCGTCGTTGTCCAGCACCACGGAGCTGGACAGGTATCTCCCAGTGGCCTCGGGGGCCTCGTACACCAGGATATGGCTGCTGGCAACATCGTCAATGTGAACGTATCCCATTCTTCCGTAAGAACTGAACCTTGCCGTGTCACCTGAAAAAGGGCATTTCGTCAGGACTCACTTGAGTCTAGTTGAGTAGCTGAGTATACCTTTTGTGTTTAACTTGACACATGAAAAAACAGAGCTAAATGGTGATGCTACAAAGAACATGAATGAATACCTTGGAATAAGCCTAGGACATCTGAAGCGGTAACACATAATTCATGGGATAAACTGGGCCCGATCACGAACGATGGGAGGACAGTCACAAGGTCAATGCTGTTCTCCTTGGCAAATTCCCATGCCGCTTTCTCTGCAAATACCTTCGCTAGGGCATACCATAGCTTTGGATGAATAAAAGGGATGACGACATTTTTTAGATCACGGTTTCAGATCGATCACATGGTAATGCAGAAAAAAAAGGCAGGGAGTAGATTGTCCCATATATCACCTGCATCTTTTCACAGAGTGGCACAGAGCTCCATGTTGTTTCATCCATTGAGATATTAGGCTGATCATCATCCCTAATCCTCACTGCAGATGATGAAGATGTAAGAACAACCCTTTTCAGAAATGGGTTCTTCTTGCACGATCTTAGCACATTCAGAGTACCATTTACTGCTGGAACGAGCGTTTCCTCCTGCAACATGAATATCGCATGAAAACAGTTTAACTTCACGCTAGATGCATTTCCATATAAGGAAACTAGAATTTGAACAATGATTTTAACTTCTAAAACCAAAATAAAGTAGCAACTTGATACACAAAACCCTGAACGAAAAGACTACAGTAGGATGATTCAGCTGCATATGTAGCATGATGGTGATGACTGATGAAAGAGTGGACTGTTTAAAGCAAATGCGGCATGCCTTGCTACTAGAATCAGATTTAGCGAGGACAGGGGATGCAGTGTGGAAGACGCCATCACAGTCCATCACGGCCTTGTCAAAGCTTCCTTCTTCCAACAGATCAGCTCGCACAATTTGCAGCCTCTCTTTGGCACCAGGTAACTTCCAAAGGTGTGCCGTCTTTTGGTGATTTCCTTATAAGTTACCAAAAAAAAGAACAGTTCATTATACAAAAATTGATATACAAGAATTAATGTAGTAAAGAGGATTAATTACAAAAGTAACGATATATATTCATAAATACCTGGGTCTCTGACAGTCCCTACCACATGATATCCAGACTCGAGAAGCCGTTTGATAAGCCAAGAGGCAACAAAGCCTGAAGCCCCAGTTACACATACTTTGCCCTTGTTTGAGCTCACCATATTCTCAGACAGTGGCAAGTGATGCTGAGCTCCGATCCAAACCAACCTTCTCTTATAAGCATCAACAGGAATATTCTAGAGAAGAAAGAGCAAGAAGGTACATCATATCAACACAATTTTGGTGATCACAATTGACAGATACAAGCTGGGTTGGTTGAAGGTAGATTTACAATAGATTCTGGAGGCATCACATTCTAGGTGACAAGTTGGTGCAAAACAAAGTCGTGTCATTTACAATCAGTTTGCAGGCTCTTGCCAATTTTCTCTATCCATTCCCTTGTTTTCTGACAGTCAAAAAAAAGAAAGAAAGCGATGAGATAAAAAATGCAGTGGGGGTATAGCAAAAATGCACAAATGTAGGATTACTTAACTAAGGTGATCAGCCTTTTATCATTGTAAAAAGGAGCCGAATTGAATAAGTTCAAAACAGAAATTAAAAAGACAGCATAATGAAACTCCTAAGGTATGATTGATTCTGCAAACCAATCCCATTGCCACATAATTTTATGCTGAGTCGCTGACGACATGATGGGAAAAAAGAAACTAAAGACAAACAGTTCGACTGACTGAACTACTGGAAACCAATTGAAAAGCCCTCATTGCTCTACATGCATTTGTCATGAGATGAAAATAAAATAACTCAGATAAATTACTGAAAATAAGACATGCTAGATCCCGTAAAAAATGTTATACTCCTGATGGTAATTTGGTACGAGTGACTGCAGGTGAAGGTGAACCATGTCCATCTTGAGTTCTTGACTGCTGCAATGCAACACGCTGTACAGGCGCACAGACATTGCCGTGGTTCATTGACTGTGTCTGACAGCAGCCCAGCTCGACGTTTCGTTATGGAGACAGTACTAGTCAGAATGCAATGCCGTTCGGCGTCTCTCTGCCTTCTTCAACAGATGAACAATGACGTGCCATGTAGCCCGTTCCCAACGAGCGGCGTTTCCATGTGGTGTGAGCGTATGCGCAGCATGGCATGATTGAGACGAGTAGAGTGTCATCAGACGATCCTTTCAGCTAGCTCGGAGCATTCATGATTCATGAAACGGACGAATTGCGGCTGTTTCCAATTCTTCATGTTGTAGCAATGAGCAATTCAACTACATTATCTTCTCGGAAGAAAATTTCGCGGCAAGAGCATCGACAACCCCATCGAAGCTGCTGAACCTGGCGCTCACGATGTCCACTTCAACGCCGAGGCTCCTCGCGCCACCGGCGGTGACCGGCCCGTGCGCGGCCACGACCATGCCGGGCCAACGCGCCGTCAGCCGCGCCCAGGTCCACCCCGCGGATTCCAGCCCCTTGAGCAGCCCCTCCACCTCGGTCGTGCTCGTGAACACGACGGCGTCGAGAGGCGCAGCGTCCGGATCGACCAGCGCCTCCGCGCAGCGCGGCCCGGCCCAGCACGTGGTGTACGCCGGCGCGCGCACGGCTACCCACCCGGCCGCCTCGAGCCCCGCGAGGAAGTCCGGCACGACGGGAGGCTCGCGGAGGCCGACGACGTCAGGGACGGGGCAGAGCACGCGGCGGCCGGACCCGCGGCCCAGCGCCTCCACGAGGCCGGCCGGGGTGGACACGTCGGGGACGAGCACGGATACCCTCGTCCCGTCGGCGGCGCCGCAGAGGCGCGAGAGGAACGCGTGGTCGAGGAGGTCCGCGTCGCTGCCCAGCGCCGCGACGGTGAAGGGGAGCGCGGAGGCGTCGGAGAGGGGGCGGTGGGAGGACGAGGAGAGGGCGCGGGCGAAGGCGGAGATGCCGGAGCGGGAGGTGAACGCGAGTGCAGCGAAGGGATCCAGGGCGCCGGGCAGGAGGAAGGGGCGGAGGCGGTCGGGGTCATGTGGGTGGACGGCGATGGTGGGCACAGGGACCGGATGCGCGCCGCGCTGCCGCAGGAGCGCGCCCAAGCGGCCGCCGTAGGCGCCGCCGCCGCCCGTCTGCGGCGTCGTGAACGCCACTCGGCGGCCGGCGAGCGACGGGGTCTCGGGAAGCGGCTGCGCCATTTCCTTCAACGGCAAGGCGCTGCACGGAATGCAGAGAAGATTATCCACTTTCCACTGCTTTTGCGGGAAGGCTCAACCGCTCAACTGTTCGTTTACGGTTCAGGTGACTGCAGAGACGAGAATTCAGAAGTCGCGAACACGGTGGATAATTAAGTCAATAATTTGAGATTTGTAGACTAATTACATCTGGTAGGTCTCAGTTCTACAAACGGGCTATCTATGTAATGTAAGGCGACTAGTGTACCTGTAGAACTTAGCTTGTTCAGTGCAGCGGCAGCCTTGCGTAAGCCAGCAGTAAACATCACAATTCACAAGCTGCCAGATGGTGTTAATATCAGCGAGCCAGGAGCCACTCAACAATTTCTGGATCAATGATCCTCCCGGTCATGGGAAGTTGCCAAAATTATTATTATTTGATAGTTCACACAGATATACAGAGCATGTCAATAGAAATTGAGAAATTCTGCATCAAGGTGCCATTTTTGCACTGCATCGGAGGCTCAGAGCAGTGCCGGTTGTAGATCGCATTTTGTCAGATGCGACCTCGCACCACAGGTTTCTTTTCTCTGGCAGCCGACCACATCTGATGACCAGTGAGATGACGATGTCAAATTTGAGGTAACAATGTCATCTGGCTTCACGAAAATCTCACTTTTCAGTAAAGTAAGCAGTAAGTTGGCTTCATTGGGATGCTTCCTAGTGCTGGCTCAGATATAACAATCAATAATCACTGCCATTGGGTGTCAAATGGGAGTTCGATGGGTGTGGCGTTGCCATAGAACTCTTCCAGGTTGTAGAATGCTCGCTGCTGCGGAAGGAATATATGGACTACAACATCTCCTGCACCAGTGCGAATCGTTAGCTAGGTCCACGAAAAGCTTTGAATCATGCAATTGGGCATCCAATAGGAATTCATCCTGTTTCAGACAAAGGCACTAACCCATTTAGGCTAATACACAAGGACAGTTCAGAAATGTGATTATAAAGAACTGAACGGTGCAAGTGAGAATTTCATTGCACCGAGTATGCAAGAAATGAATGGAACAAGGAGAGTTGCATTATGCCAAGTTTGCAACTGAATTGCAAAACTACCCCTATCCTAATCAGTTGGTTTCTGATTTTTCCCCCTTTAAACAGAAACCTCACATGAACATTGTTTTATTAAACTGAACATCCATATCTGAACCTTTTTCTGAAATGATGAAGCTAGGAATCGTTTGGTACTACCATGCGCTAATGCCTAATTCATGTTCGACTTTAGAGATAATATGGGTAATGGTTTCTTTTTGATTAGAAAGCAAATAGTTGGATCTTCTGGTAGAAGTTGACAACCTGAAATGAGTAAACCTAGTAATAGATAAAACACAATACAGAAAGAGACTTGCCAAAATCCAGTAATGTCCAAGAATTCGGTTTCGTATCACCAGATGCAACTATGCTAAACTGCTTCTCGCCAATATCTCTCATTTTGGAACTACAAGGTAAAACACAAACTCTTTGTCAGCTGATTAAGTGCACTAGTTATATAATCTCGATGTTCAGCAAGAGAATATCTCAGCGTATACCTGATAGCATCTATCTGAGCATTCGAGAAGGCAGTGAGAATGATGAAGAATCTAGTCCAGTAGACAAGCCGCTTCACGCAAAGTACACGGATATCAGTAGCCTTTATCTCACTTGCCGCTTTAGCCAACGAGACAGCAACTGCAAAGAAAGTATACAGTCGGGTCTAAGATTAACAGTGAAAGATAAAATGCAGGAAAAAAAAGAAAAAGTACTGTTTCAACAATCTGCCGTGACTAGCATGTGATAAAATTTTGCACCAGTGCAATACAGAAGACACACTATGCAGGGGTGCAATCGGGAAATCTGTCCACTCCAGCACCAAACCATTGTTAGGCTATTTGACACATGTATAGAGTATTAAATGTAGAAAAAAAACTAATTATACAGTTTAGTAGAAAATCACGAGACGAATCTTTTAAACCTAATTAGTCCATAATTAGACGTTAATTGACAAATACAAACGAAAGTGTTACAGTAGCCCAAACAAAAAAAATGTTCGTGCACTAAACACACCCTTATTACAAAATTGTTTCAGAGTATGTGACAAAAAACTTTTCAAGGCAAGCCTGATTCGTGGTATGGCTTGAGTCTTGAGGAGCTGAGGGAAAGAGGGAGAACGGGGAGGCACATACAGGACAAGCACTCGGCATCCTCGTCGGCCTCAACGGTGGGAGACGGAGGTCCGCCGGAGCTGTACACCACCTCGCCGTGCTGTTTGAGCAAATCCTCGAGCAACTTGTCCGCATCATCCCCTCTCCCAAAGTTCTAAGAAATGGACCAGGTGAGGAATCAGAACAACTGCTAAAAGACACCCAAAGAAAAGGGAACTCGGCACTCACCACATTAGACGAGGAAGAAGACCGAGAGCGAGCTCGGCAGGCGACGGTGGGCGTCGGTGGCAGGTCGCTCCTCAGTGGCTGCTGGGGGCTGCTCCTGTGGCCGCCGCTGCCTGGGGAAGCGCGCCGCGTCCGCGGGTTCAGAATGACGGCGGCCGGGGGCGCGCAGGCGAGGCCCTGGCTCGGGACTGCGGAGCCTGCACCTCCCATGCTAGCAAGTAGCTCCAGCTGCAAAATCTTCCGCAGCAGGAGGACGAGAAGTAGCGCGGAGAACGCGTCGAGTGAACGACTGAACGTCTGAACGAGATAAGCAAGCAGCACACTGGTGAAGAGGATAGGCCAGAATTTTTCTTTTTCACGCGTAGCCCCTAGTCAGGCGGAATTCGTCAGGCGAGGCTAGCGGTAGCAGGTGTGCTCGGGATTCGCGCAAGGGCATCCTTTCTCCGGTGAGCCATGTTGCCATTTACGCCTGCGCCTTACGGAGTATTTAGTTTGCCTCAAGGTTTCAAGTTTTTTCACTTTCTCTCCATCACATCAATTTTTAACCGTTTGTATAGAGTATTAAATATAGGTACAAAAAAATAACTAATTACACAGTTTAGTTAGAAATCACGAAATGAATCTTTTGAACCTAGTTGGTCCATGATTGGACAATATTTGCCAAATAAGACGAAAGTGGTACTATTCATCAGATTGAAATTTTCTTCAATCTTAACAAGGGCCTGGTTCAGATACCAAAATTCACCCTAAATTCTACTATAAAAAAGAAGATTCTCCATCACATCAAAATGCTGGCATATGTATGGAGTACTAAATATAGATGAAATCAAAAACTAATTACACAGTTTTGTTGTACTTTACGAAACAAACATTTTAAATCTAATTAATCAAGATTTGGACAATAATTATCATAAAAAACAAAAGTGCTACAGTGCTCGGGGTGGCACTGTGCAGGATTGGTCACCCCAAGTCGGCGATCTAAACAAGGTCTTACTATTTCATCTCTCGTTCCTGATAACCAGAATCTGGTGCAGGAGGTCTTTTTTTTTCTTGCACGGGGTTTTTTATTGGGTGGAATGGATCTACAATTATTTTGACAGCAGCGAGGTTGATTAGAAATTCTGGTGACGAGAACAAGATTGTTGATTTTTTTATTTTTTTATTTTTGGATTGAGAAGACCGTGGAGAAAAAAGGCAAGTGCATATCCTGTTATGGTACGACATTTGCAAGATTTTAGAATCATCTGGGAAAACAAGGTAAGTGCATATCACATATGTTATTTTTTCTGAACAAAGTTTGCTTAAGAAGGTTGAGTGAAGTATAATATTTAATGTTATGCTTACAGGAAGGCTGTCCCTCTGGCGCGCCTTTTTGTAAGATGGACATTGGACAGGGATATCTCAGTTAAGTTAAACAGGTGGGGATCCTGATCTAACTATCATTCAAGCCGGTAACAGTTCCACTGATGCATATCTAACTAATTGAATCATAGCCAGTAATAGTTCCACTGATGCATATCTACTCAACTATTATTCCGGGTGGCCTGTGCCCATGCCATGTTGGCGCCTTCCTAACTATGCTGATGATGATGATAATGATGATGGCAAATATTCCAAAGAAAGTCTTGCTAGTCTTAATATGTGCTGATTTCATATGTTTACCATTGGCAAAAGTTGAAACTTCCTTTTCCATTTATGTACCTTTTCAATTGTATAAAAATTAAGCACGATATTAATGATGGATGATGAGTTAAGAGCATTTCTAAGATACTCTTCATATTCTTCATAAATGCTAGGAATAGAGATTTTAGTGAAAAACTACCCTCTAACAACTTCTCTAAATGGTCATTCAAATATAACTATTTTCTATTCTGGATTTTTTCCTAGCCAAAAATAGAAGACGAGAATGACTCTCTAGAGTGTGCATGAGATATAGAAAAAATTTTAAAGAGTAAAAAGATATAGAAAACAATTTTTATACAAATGGCTCTCCAAATGATAATATAGAGAGTATGGTTTAGAAAGACTCTTGGAGATACTCTAATGTTCCTGTAGTTGTCGTTCAAGCGGCTCTTCATTGATTCATGTGTACATGAGGGAAACTTGAACCTAACTTTATCTGTTACATGGAAAAGCTTGAGACAATTTCTGTAGTTTTTCTACGTGTGATTCCTCGCCAACATAAATTCTACATCTGTATATGATAATCGTTGTAATATACGACGGGCGCAAGGGCGCGCGCAATGTACTAGTACATAACAAAAATGACCGTGTTTGCTATTAGAGAGGTGCGTCAGCACTAATTAACTCAACCTTGTTTGCTAAAGTTCAATGTGTTGTGGTCAAAAATTGATGTAATCTCAGGGCGTGTTTGTTGATGTTTAATGTGTTGTGCTCATTTGAGGTCCCAAAAGTATGGCTCAAATTCTCACAATTTGAAATTCAAATCAAGCGACCTCAGATGAAGAAACGACCAAAATCAAAATCGTAGTAATCTACAACTTCGCTATTAATGACTTAAATATTTATTTTAAACTCCTGAAAAATGAATACTAGGAGAATGGATGTGTCATATGGGCACAAGTGACTTTAAGCTAGAGTAGTTAGAGGAGCTGCATGCGAGAACACGTCTTAGGTTCGAATTTTACAACCGCGCAGCGCGAATACCATATGATGTCGTCAGATTGACGTACACCTTTAGATTAAAAATATTAAGTGACCCAAAGGGTTTTGATATAAGGTCTTAAATTTTAGTCAATTTTAAAAATTCGTATAATTACATGACAACTGTACATTTCTAGCCTGGATAGGCACCTGCGGACGCGATTTACCAATCGCACTCGATCCTTATTGATTTCGGGTCTTAACCCGGTGAGACTGACATCCGCCGTACCTTAAAAATGCGACGACTGTGAGCACTCACACCTGCCATTCTTGTTGGGGCCATTGCCCTTGCATGCTGTTGGATGTAATTTGTGCAATGAATCCAACGCGCTCATATTGATTTGGGAACAAAAAAAATTGTCGGTGAGAAACCATACCATAAAATTGGACGGAAAAACAACTACAAAGATCACAAGAAAACTAGCTCAAAGTGAACAGAGGGAGAACCCCATTCTACATGTCAATACCGACGACAATGAAATTTATAGTATATTATATAGTCCATCCGTTGACTTTCTAAATTATGATACATACATAGATTATAGCGTATAGATTTAGCATAGATGGATAGAATTATATATAACAAATAAAAAAAGAAAAAAAATTGGCTTGCGGGTGGGCAGACAGCCCCGTGACTTTGCGCATAGGTAAAAGACCTTCTCACGCAGGTCGAGAAACCCCTGAACCCATGCCCCGCCCTCACACAGAGGCCCGTTACCCCGTGAGTGGCCCAATCCATTTATCTGTGCTTTGAAAAACGTGGGACAGACGAGAGGGTTTTTTCTGCACAAATTGCATGTTACTGCAGCACAACAGGAGATAGATTATTCAGAGCACACGCATATTTCAGGCTGCGTAATTGTGTTACATTTCCAGCTTTATGGAAGCAATAAGGTCCAGTGCAATTCCTGAGTAAAGCTGCACGTCTGCTGCCCAAGCGACCATCTTCTTGCCTCCCGGCGACACGAGTGTTGCGTTGCCCGTGCTCCCCAAATCATCTATGCACGTAGTGGCGTCATGCTCTATCGTGCCGACGTATACACTGGCAGTATCCAAATCAAACTTGGCACGCTCCCTTCTCCTACCGTCGGCCGTCAGCAGCCGCCGGAGCGCGCGGCCAGCGCGTCGCCCTCTTGGTGGACATCTGCATCGGCGAATGTCACGCAAGACGCCAGCGACATGTCCGCGATTCTCCCGGCGCCGGTGCCCCCGTTCTGCTGGAGGCGGCGGAGATCACCAAGGAAGGTGCGGAGCCGAGCGTATGTGATGATGGAGGACGTAAGGGCGACCCTGACGCGGTTGCCGTGGAAGGATCCCGCGCTCGGGAGGAGGGAGTCGTAGCAGACGGACGCGTTCGTCGTGTTGGCGCAGCACGCATGGAGGAACGTGCTGCCTGCCGCCGGCGCCGGCGCCGCCGCAGGCTGCGGCATATCCGTTGCCCCCGATGCGCGTGCGGATACGGCTAAGGCAAGAACAGCGGGAAGGAGGACGCTCAAGGATGGATACGAGCAAGGAGGCATTGTCGTCCCTTCCCAGGCCCGTTCTGCCGTCGGGTTGGTCTCACTTGATGGCAGCCAATCAGCCATGGGCGCACTTTTATAATCAGAAGAGGCGCATACATTCCTTCTATTTTCGCGTGCCGTGATGACATCCAGGTAGTGCTCACCAATTTCCATTGCATCTCCATCTGTCTATATATATAATGGAAGATATTAATGTGCGTTAACCCAGCCTTCTTAAACATAGCCGTAATGCACGTACAATTGTATAAAGCTACTTTTTCAATACAATACAAATTTCCTTATACAATTTTTTAACGCAATTTCTTTATACAATTTAGTATAATATACAAAGACAATATACATAATAACATAATTAATTTGTGAAAAGAAATGAAATGATCAACTTTCGAGAAAAAGAATGCCATTTAACAAGGAATGGTGGAAATAGCGGAGCATAGCTTGAAGTTTGCACAGATAAGAGTACGGTTTATAATACAACCTGTTGCTACCTGTAGACTGGATACGTTTACAGCTCATGTTGCCCACCTATATAGAAGTTGGCTATTAGAACATACCTAGTTAACATATGGTCCACTTCTTTTATCTCTTACAATTTCTTAAAGCTCGTGTATTAGTTGGCTGTAAATCTACAACTCACTTTTCTTCTCTCTTCTCTTCCAACCTTTTACTAGTTCAACTCTGAGGCCCCTATTCAGTCCTCAAAATCTCGCTAAGCATTTTCAACTGGGACCCATCGCAAAAAAAAAACTTCAATACGGACCCTAAATAGAGCTCATACTTGTTTTGAGAACAGAGAGAAAAAAACAACAACGTAGCCTTTTGTCCCAAGCAAGTTAGGGTAGGCTAGAGATGAAACCCAAAAGAGACGAGAAACAGGGAGACATATAAAGGGACATAAAGGGCACAAGACAAAAAGATGTCACGGTTCAGGCGCGTTGATCGCCAATCTCCAAGCGCTCCTGTCCATAGCTAAATCCTTGGAGATATTCCACTCCTTAAGATCTCTCTTAACGGACTCGTCCCAAGTTAGTTTAGGTCGACCTCAACTGCTCTTTACATTATCGGCCCGCTTTAGAACTCCACTACGCACCGGCGCCTCAGGAGGCCTCCGTTGGACATATTCAAACCATCTCAACCGATGTTAAATCAGTTTCTCCTCAATTGGTGCCACCCCAACCTTATCCCGAATATCGTCGTTCCAGACTCTATCTTTCCTTGTATACCCACAACACCAATGCAACATACGCATCTCTGCTACACTCAATTGCTGGACATGTCGCCTTTTTATAGGCCAACACTCAACACCGTATAACATCGCCGGACAAATCGCTGTCCTATAGAACTTATCTTTCAGCTTCTGAGGCACCCTTTTGTCACAGAGGACGCCAGAAGCTTGACGTTATTTCAACCAGCCGGCTGAAATTCTATGCCTAACATCTTCATCAATGTCTCCATCCTTTTGTAGCATCGACCTAAATACCGAAAAGTATCCTTCTTGGCCACCACTTGCCCATCGAGGCTAACGTCTCCCTCCTCATGCCTAGCCGCGCTGAAATCGCACCTCATGTACTCGGTCTTAGTCCTACTAAGTCTGAACCCTTTCGACTCTAACGTGTGCCTCCATAGTTCTAACTTCCTATTAACCCCTGCCCTACTGTCGTCAACTAGCACCACATCATCAGCAAAGAGCATACACCAAGGGATATAATCTTGTATGTCCCTTGTGACCTCATCCATCACCAAAGCAAATAAATAAGGGCTCAAAGCTGACCCCCTGATACAGTCCTATTTTAATTGGAAAATCACTGGTGTCGTCATCACATGTTCGGACAAACGTCACCATATCCTTGTACATATCCTTGATGAGGGTAACGTACTTAGTTGGGACTTTGTGCTTTTCCAAGGCCCACCACATGACATTTCTCGGTACTTTGTCATATGCCTTCTCGAGGTCAATAAAGACCATGTGCAAGTCCTTCTTCTGCTCCCTATATCTCTCCATCAATTGTCGTAATAAGAAAATCGCCTCCATGGTCGACCTACCAGGCATGAACCTAAACTGATTTTGGGTCACATGTGTCACTCTCCTTAGGCGATGCTCGATAACCCTCTCCCAGAGCTTCATCATATGGCTCATCAACTTAATCCCACGGTAGTTAGTACAACTTTGAACATCTCCCTTGTTCTTGAAGATAGTTGGTGAGAGGCTTGTATATATATACATGCAATGCAATCAATCAAAAGTAGTCTCTTTGCCTCACATTCAAAGTTTCAGGCCTTCGGCCACTGCTGTTGCCTGTGCTTGTGTGTGCTGAGAGCTCAGGAGCAGGGGAGGAGAGGAGGGAAGGAGAGCAGGTGCTGCTCACCTGGAAGTTGGGTTCAACAGCCAACAGTTATCTGAACAAAAAAACTCTTTTCCTTGGTCAATGAAATAAGATAAAACAGTATGCAAAGACTGCAATGATTTAAATACAGGAATCTTCATTATCTGAGTATGAGCAAGTAGAGCAAACACCTGCTTAAAGATTGTACTTGATCCAGAGCCATCTAGTCCAACCAGTAAAAGTTTCTGAACTCTTTTCTGATCCAGGTAATCTGGAACAAACCTACTTGAGTCCAATGTAGCATCCCCTTCAAAACCATTAGAATATCCAGGAGGGATTGGTAGCGAAAAAAGGTTAGCAATAAGACGTGTTGATGCCTGGCTAACCAAAAAGGCCCCAACTCCCTACTTTTCATTTTTTTCTCCTAATTTATTTTCACGTGCCAACTCCCTCTAGCGTGTCTTTTTTTGTCCTGACTCTTTCCCGCGCCGCCACCTACATCCTTCTATATCTCCATGTCCACCCAAACAGGGAAGATGCAACATCACAGGATTTGGGTCCGAGGCTGCCGAAGCCACCCTCTCTAGTTCACCATCCGCCGCCTCACTGTTTGCCTCCTCCCTTTCCGCTTCCTCCCCATCCACCACCTCACCATCTGCCTCGTTCTCGTAGGTATTCTATTGTATATTGGATTGATTGTTTGCTGAATAAATTAGAAGAGGGAATCAATGATTTATCTTAGCCATTTTGTTTTAATTCATGTTCTATATTTTTCTGCCGATTTCAATACGATTGCTTGTCAGTTTAAGGTGAATAGATTGCCATGGCTTCAAGAGACGATTCTTGCACACACATGATGTCAGATAAAACTAATGTTGATGAAATTTCACTAGCAATGCCATCTAAAAATTTTGATACCCAACCTAGTACACAACTTGGTAGTGCAAGGCATCTAAGAGGGTAGGAAACTAACATTCATTAGGCGGACATTCAATTGTGGATCTCATGGGAGAGCACTAGTACAAATCCTATCACTGTTGCGAGGAAAGGCTTACTAGAAAAGGATTGCCAACCATTTTCATGCCCACGAGAACTTTCAGTTTCGATAGGTGTGCTAACTCTCTTGAGCATCGTGGGAGTACCATTCAAAAGATGACCCATGCAAATAGCATGTGTGGCTAGCTTTTTTATGATAACATTTGGGTCTTTTTACTCACAAATAATTTTCCTAATAGTTTTGTTTATTTATTTGACTTTGGTTGTCCTCTCTCCGTGCGCCCTAAGTATATCATTTGGTATGAATTCTATATAGCTAGCTTCACCTAATTCTTTGGCTTTTTGCTATTTTTATTCCATTCTAAATTGCCAAGGCATAGAGTGTAGAAGAAATGAAGTGTGCGGATCTGGAAGTGCTTTGGTTATTTTGTTTTATATGGGTGTACCGAGACCATGGTGTCAGTTTGGATTCTTATGTGTGCATATAACCCTTATCATAGACGTCTCATGTACTCCCTCCGTCCCAAATTTTTTGCAATTCTAGAGTTTGAAAATTTTCCCATAAAACATGCATAATATAGGATGTGGGACCTATCCATACAAATCCGCTGCACCTCACCTGTGTATGCAGACGCATTCTCGTCCACAAATCACATGCCACCACAGCGTAAAAAAAAGAAATAAAAATCAGCTGCAACTGACTCCTCTCGTCTCCACTCGTTTCTAGCAGGGATGAGCAGAGGACAGGACTGATTTGTATAGAGGCAGGGGCATTTTTGTAATTTTACAGATAGTATTGGTTTCCGTGCCAAGCCCTAGAATTGCAAAAAAATTTGGGACGGAGGGAGTAGTATTCTTGTTTACTGCAATGCCAAAATACAGATGCAGAGTTTATTGAATTTTATACTTTTATATATTTCCACACTCATTCGATCTATATTGGATTCTTTATTTATTGTTTCTTTATGTTTTGATAGACCTTGTCTACTACAAACTCGATCTATGTAGTATATAATAGGGTGAAAAGAGCAGACATTTTTTAACTTTTTTGTAGTAAAGCACTAACTTTTTTGTTTAGGTGTATTTTCAAACATATGGAAATTAAACTACTATTTTAGGTAATTTTCAATTTTTAACTATTCATATTTTAATTCAATTTTTTAATTGTTATTTTCGTGGACTCTTTATTTATTATTTCCAACTTCTTGAAATTAAATTGATATTTTACCTTAATTTTGTTTTTTGATACAATATTACTAATTGTATTAGATATGAGATCCCTGGCTTAATCTAAGCTATAGATCCTCCTCTCTTTTTATTAATCTCGTAATTCTGTCGACCCTTTTGTAACTTCTTTTAACACTATTTTAGTATGAAAATAATGCTAGCGTAATTTGTTTTTCATGTTCGTATTTGAGCAAAGTTTTGTTTTTTTTTTCCTGGGGCAGCATTCTTTATTTCCGAGGACATTGAATCATGACAATTAATGTTTGTTATGGTTCAAACACAATAATAAAGAGTTCAATGCAATTCAAATTAGACGCAGAGTTAGGTGTTCAACCACGAAGCATAGGATGAAGAAAATGTCTGGTAATTACCAACATATGACCGTTAATTTGATCCCCTGCGTTTAGGAATATGACAGTTGAGAGCACCTCGGGAGGCGACCCCGAGGACCCCGGCGGCGCTGAAGGCCGGCGACCCATTGAAGCCGGCAATAACCTAGATCTCACCGGAGTGAGAAATCCCCGCACTGCCGGAGATGATCTACACACCGAGATCGAACGTGGCGACAACAACCTTACGAGAAACAGTACCGCCTGGGAAGGAGTTTGGGGACTGCCTCAGTGGTCACCGACATCGAGTCGGATTCCACTGCGGATCGAAGACCCCACAACTCCGACGATCATGACGGCGCCGACGACCACGACGGCGAGCAGGAAACCGTTGGAGGCAGGCTTGGCAGACGGGATTGCCTTGATCGCCGATCCAAACCCCGGCAACAATGTTCTGATAGGGCATAGGATCGGTTTGGTTCACGGCAGACCAATTGCACGACAACCATGCATTCCGCTTCCTCGACAACTTCGCATTCCAGGCGTTCTAGGCTTTCGCCAGTGAGCGGTGGATCAGGCAGGGGTTGCACAGGTAAGCACTTCGGAGGAGGATGACGGCGAATGGAAATTCATTGGTGACCGGCTTACACCGGATCCTGCGGCAGACCTCCGTCCCATGGGAGCGAAGTCTAAATTTTGGGAGACGATGGACGATGATTCTGACGATGAAGTCGCTATTCAATTGCCATATACGCCGGATCTTGTTAGACATGCAGCCGTTCATGGTTTTACCAGGGATTGTCTATGCGAAGCGAAATTAGCTTTGCAAGATTCGTCGATATGGCAACGAGTAGAGGCGCCATCATCTCCGGTGACAACGAACTGCAAAGTCCAGTTTGTTCATAACATAATGAGGGCCTTGACAGACGTTCGCCGACCGGCTGTGTCACCATGGTTGGGCAAGTTGCCGCGGCCAAGGGAATTGCCGGCGTTAACTCTTGGTGATTGTTTGGTTAAGGTCAGGGGCGGAAGGAAAACCCTCGCCGAGGCCTTACAACCTTTACCAGAAACAATGACGAACGAATTGGTCAAGCACGGCGGTGACCAACGAACAAAATTTCAAACTCGATGCGAACTCGAACTGGTCACTGTGCTGAACTCCTGATCCATAATCACCGTGGGGGACAGGTGGGCCTTCCAACGAAGCCCAATGTGGGCCCTGCACACTGACAGGTCGCGGACGCAGCAGATGCCATGGAGCAAAGCTAGCGGAGAGATTCATTCACGTTGCTTGTGATCTAGACGCGATCAACGCAAAAAACCTAGCCGCCACCCCTACACGTTTTCTCCATCGTATGCGCAAGTGTTGAGTGCAGGCATGGCGACAGCGGGAGCAAGTGGTGGTGGGTTCAGCGACAACGGCTTTGACGGCGCAGGTGGTGGAGGAAGGGGACATGGTGCTGGTCGCGGTGGTGGGCGCACAGGTGGTGGTGGCGGCGCGCGCGGTGGCCAACGCGGCCACAGCGTTCGGTACGGCTACGACGACGGCGCAAACTACAACGGCTCACATTTCAACCCTAACCTCAGCACCCACCCACCGCACTACGGTCCTGGGTGGGAGTACGACAGATGACGAAGAGGTCGGCATGGCGGCGGCAATGGTGCTCGAAAATGGAACGGAGGATTTCGTCATGGTCATTTTCAACGGAACAACCAACAGTGGTTCTCCCCACAAGGACAGCCACAGCAGCAGGCACAAATCCCTCAGGTGCCAAACCAATAGTTCACGCAGCAGGTGCCGAACCAGCAGTTCATGCAGCAGGCTCCTCAAGTCCTTCAGACCTCTCTAGGAACAGTGGCTCAGGCATCAGCACCACAGCCTGGGCAGGGGTTGTAGCAACAGCAAACGGCAGATGCTCAGCAACAGCAGATGACAGGGAAGGAATAGCAGGACTTTGAGTCTAGCGTGGCCAAGATAGACAAGCAACCAAGTCAAATCTTGCACGGTTCTTCATCAGCTGCAGGTACAGTGGGTGCTTTAGTTGAGAACTCGGTAATTGCTTTGACTGGGACTGGTGTTGCAGATGGGAATCAGAAGATAGTCACGGCCAAGATATGTAGGCATTGTGGTGTCAAAGGTCATTTGATGTCCGAGTGTACAGCAACAGTTTTCTGTGAAATTTGCAAAAGCACTGACCATGGCTTGAGTCGGTGTCCGATTCCCAAGCAGCCAAAACCAGTAGCTCAGTTGATTGGTCAGGCAACGGATGCACTTGCTGGTTTCCACATTCCACACGCACCAATTCAACCAACCAAGAGAGATTCCAGATTGGAACTTGTATTAACTTCTGGGAAAAAATTGATGGAGGAGGAGGTAGTGGCTTTTTTGCGTGTACTGGTTTCAGATACATTCAATTGGGAAGTAAAACGACATAGTGATTTTGAGTTCAAGGTTCTTTTTCCCCACAAAGGGAGATCTCATAAAGATGACAAAATTCAATGCCGAAATGAAAGAAGGTGTCACCCTCAAATTCCAACAATTTAACGAAGATGAAGAGTACTTTGGACATGCTCTACCTGTGCTCTGGATGCGAGTTATAATCTACCATTGATCTTGACAGAATATGTTATTTTGTGGGCACTTGGAACCCTTTTCGGTGTCACTCAAGATGTTGACATGGCGACTACTAGAGCGAATGGTTTCGAGCACTTTGTAGTGGCAGTGCTAGAACCCGAAGCAATACCAACCAAGCTTGATGTCATCATCGGGAATAGATATTTTCAATTGATTTTCCAAGTTGAGCCGTATCTACCAAATGTTGGGCTACAGAGTATTTGGAACAATCAGAATGGTGGGAATGAAGACCATGGAAATGGGGCAGCGAAGGATACAGAGATGAAGGAAACAAAAAATAATGGGGGTAACTCTCTTTTAGGCGCAACTGCAGGAAATGTAGCCAACATGAGTTTAAGTGGAAAAGAGGGCTTAGCACCTGATGCACAAATGGATATTGATCTTTCGGAGGATGATTTGCTTGGTGAAGAAAATGACATTAGTGAAGCAGCACGTGACTTTGTGGGAGTTAAAAAGGGTCACTCGGTGGAGGTTAGGACTACAGCGGCACTCTCTTCTTCGGCACCGGCACGCATGCTACAACGACCCTCGCAGCTAGTTGGGTCAGGCGGGAAGGCCGTCTCTCAGGGATCCACACCGCAGCCCACTTTGGGGACGATGACGCAGATCGGAAGTGATCAAAACCTGGGGAAGTTGTCCATGTCAGCTACTATGGGTGCAACTCGTGATCCTCAAGGAAATACTAAGCAGTCATTTATAGCAAGTGCTGATAATCAAATGAAGGCTTCGATGGGACAGTTTGTTTGGGCAACAGAAGGAGAAGTTGCAGATGGTGCACAACACCTTGGTGCGCTTCTTGATGCCATGATCGAGGCCGGGGTCAAAGCTAATGGGGTTTCAAAAAAGAATGGGGAAGTGTGATGACAATGGTGGTTCTGGCAGACGGAGAGCTTACTCACTACTATTTATATACTAGTGTTTCAGCAGAGACTGTTAAGTTGAACATCCGCCTAGAACTTCAAGTTACACCCATTCACAACTTAAACAATGGACTATGCCTTAAATTTCAAGTTTTGTGCGAATAAGTTTTACTCAAAGTCAAACTAGTATCTGGCTGCCAATAGCCTTTCCCGCGGGTGGAGCATATTCGTCGTACTCCCTGGTCTCTTCATGAGCTTACTAGAGATCACCCCAAGTCTTATAGACTGCGATATTTTATAGTCGAACTCATATAGGTATGTTCTTTCAAGAATACTCTGCAAGACATCATCTTCGCTTGTTAAAGCTAATAGAACACATTAAGGCATTCACCAACCTTTCTTATAGCGTCTCATCACTCTAAGAGTATTGCATCTTCACTTAGAGAGGGTTATAGATTACTCTCCTCACTTTATCAATAGTTTGTTCTTCCCAGGTCCTTAATCACGGGATCTCCGATCAAAAAGGTTAGGTTACTACTACTGTAAACTCACATGGGTGTCATACCCATCTCCCTTGATGCAAACTCTATCACATTCCGTGATAGCCCTTTTGTAAAGGGATCTACCAGGTTTTTGTCTGTTTGCACATAAGCCACAACTATTACTCTGGAGTTTCTCAATTTTCTGACAGACTTCAAACGTCTTTTAACGTGTCATGTTGATTTCACATTATCGTTAGCACCGTTCACTTTAGTAACCACCATTTGATTATCATAGTTCATAAGGATAACCGATATTTCAACCACCGACAAGTCCAATAAGAGCTTACGCAACTATTTTGCCTCTGCAGAAGCTGTATCTAAAGCAGTAAGTTCTGCTTCCATGGTTGATTTTGTCAAAATAATCTGTTTGCAAGACCTCCATGACACTACGCCACCTCCAAGAATAAACATATACGCACTTATGGCATAGATCTGATAAATATCAGATATCCAGTTTGAATCACTATATCCCTCAAGCATAGTTGGGTGCTCAGAATAGTGAATCCTAAAACTCATTGTACCTTTAAGATAATACAAGACCCTTTCAAGTGCATGCCAATGATCATCACCTGGGTTGGACATGTACCTACGTAACTTGCCCATAGCAAAAGAGATATCTAGTCTAATTGAGCTAGCTAAATACATAAGTGAATCAAATTAGTCTCTAGATATCTTCTTGTTCTTTCTCAATGTCACACTAGGATCATAAGGTGTTGGAGATGGCTTGCTATCCATAAAGCTGAACCGGCTCAAGACCTTCTCAACATAGTGAGATTGCAACAAAGTAATCCCACTCTCATCCTTAAGCAGCTTGATGTTTAGAATCGCATCAGCTTCTCCCAGATCTTTCATGTCAAAACTCTTTGACAGAAAAGACTTGACCTCATTAATTGCATCAATGTTTGTACCAAAGATTAGAATATCATCAACATACAAACATAATATAACAAATTCGCCCCCCACCATGTTGATAGTGCACACACATATCAGCCTCATTTATGGCAAAGCCCGTACTAGTTAAAGTTGTGTCAAACTTCTCATGCCATTATTTAGGTGCTTGCTTCAAGCCATACAAAGATTTCAGTAACTTACACACCTTACGCTCTTCACCTTTTACTACAAACCCATTAGGCTGATCCATATAAATTTTCTCATCCAACTCTCTACATAGGAAAGTTGTCTTCACATCCATTTGATGAACGAAAGACCATATGAGGCAGCCAGGGAAAGTAGCACTTGAATAGTGGTCATTCTAGCAACAGGTGAATAAGTATCAAAGTAATCTTTGCCTTCCTTTTGGGTATAACCCTTAGCCATAAGTCGAGCCTTGTACTTATCAATAGTACCATCAGGCTTAAGCTTCTTCTTGAACACCCACTTATAGCCCACAGTTTTACAACCAAATAGTAGCTCAGATAATTTTTAAGTTCCATTAGAAAGAAGTGACTCTGTCTCACTATGAACAACTTCTTTCCAATCATCTGCATCTGGATATACATACACCTCTGCAATAGGGGTGGGAGTATTATCTATAAGGTACACAATGAAATCATCACCAAAAGAATTTACAATCCTTCGTCTCTTGTTCCTCACAGGAACTTCATTATCATCTTTCTCATGAACTTCTTCAAGTGGTTGCTCAAATGACTTAACAGGAGACTCGATAGGTATAGTAAAATCAGGAGCTATCTCAGAGAAAAATCTAGTATTGCTATGCATATCCTTCATTGAAAATATGTTCTCAAAAAATGTAGCATCACGAGATTCCATAATTGTATCAACATACATATTAGGTACTTCAGAGTTTACTACTAAAAATCTATAGGCAATGCTCTGGTGAGCATATCCTAGAAAGACACAGTCTACCATCTTCAGTCCAAGTCTGCGCTTCTTAGAAATTGGTATGTTGACTTTCACCAAACATCCCCACGTACGCAAGTATAAAAGTGATGGTTTCCTCTCAATCCAATCCTCATATGGAGTTATCTCTTTATTTCTGTTCGAAATTCTATTCAGGACATGACTCGCAGTCAATAAAGCCTCCCCCACCAATGCCTTAGATAAACCAGCAGTGTCTAACATAGCGTTGACCAAGTCAGTTAGCGTGCGGTTTTTTCTCTCGGCAATCCCATTTGATTCAGGTGAATAGGGTCATGAATAATACCATGTTCCTCATAGAATTCATCAAACAATCTAGAAAAATATTCACCACCACGATCCGACCTTAGACACTTAACCTTTCTCTCTAGTTGATTCTCAACTTTAGCCTTACAGATTTTAAAGTAGTCTAGTGTTTCATCCTTAGATTTAAGCAAGTAAACATAACAAAATCTAGTTGCATCATTTATTAAAGTCATGAACACCTTTTATCAACACACCATTCATCTCGCATAGATCAGAATATATGAGTTCTAGAGGTGCCAAGTTTCACTCCTCCACTGCCTTGTGAGGCTTTCGAGGTTGCTTTGATTGCACACAACTACGACACTTAGAACCTTTGGCAAAAGTAAAATATGGAATTAAACTCATGCTAGACAATCGTGACATCAAACCAAAGTTCACATGACATAAACGTGAATGCCAAACACTCACATTATCGTTAATTGTGCCACAAATGTGATTCACTGACTTATTACAGAAATCTGCTAAAGAAAGATAGAAGAACCTCCACACTCATAGCCTTTACCAATAAATTGTCCATGCTTGTATATTACTACTTTATTGGACTCTAACACTACCTTAAACCCATCTCTTAAAATAAAGGAGACACTAATAAGGTTCTTGCGAATAGTAGGGACACACTGCATGTTTTTTAGCTGCACGATCTTTCTCGAAGTAAACTTCAGATTTACCGTGCCAACACCACGAATAGAAGCATGTGACCCATTCCCTATCAAAACAGAGGAACCTTGAAGCCCATGGTAGGAAGAAAACATAGAGATGTCAGCACACACATGAATATTAGCACATGTATCAACCCACCAACTAGGGAATTGAAATACTAAAAGTACGGTAGGAACATTACCATACTCGTCATCAGCATTGCTAATAGTCACGAGGTTGATATTCTTCTTTTTCCATTTGAGGACCACTCGATCCGAACACTCATTGGAAAAGTGACCAAGCTCTCCATAAGAAGCAAGGCAACTCTGCTTTGTTTTTCTTCTTCTCGAAGGTAGTTGTTAATCTGGCATTGAAAGGTTTATTCTTTCCTTTGTTCTTGTCATGTGGGTTTCTCTGCATCAAATTGTTCCCCTTCTCAATAGTGTTCTTAGCCCCAGCCTTCTTCTCAACATCAAGAGATGGTATCAGGTTTTCAACTGATATTTTTTGTCTCTTGTGTTGAGAGTTATGTCAAAGCCAATAATGCATCCGGCCACAAACTCGTTGGGTATGACACACTTAAGGAGTTCAAGTTCTCTTGCCATGCGTTGAACCTCATGAGCTTATTCGACTACTGATTTGTTAGCAACCATCTATAGTCATGAAACCTCTCCATGATGTACAGCTCTTTGCCTGCATCTGAAGCACCATAGGTCGCATTCAAATAATCCCACAGAGTCTTAGCATCTGTCATGTGCAGAGTCGAATCAAACAGATGATCAGATAGCACATTATGCATAGCTCTCACAAAGATCTGGTTGGCTTTCTGAAATTTTCTCTGGTCTTCATCAGAGATGTTTTCCTCGGGCATGCCATCTTTCGCCCAGAAAACTTTCATGGCCGTAAGCCAATTAGTGACCTTGGCAGACCACCTCTTATAATGCACACCGGAAAAGTTTTCCGGCCTCATCGCGTCAGCAAAACTAGCCATAGATAGTTCTAGAAAACACCTATAACAAGGTTTTTGATTGTTAAATAATTAGGCAATTTCTAGATTAAAGCCAGAATATAAATCATGACAAACTAATGAACTAGATTAAGCATGTATAGTATACTAGCATGAAGATTAACATATTGCATAGCATAAATGTATAATATACTAGCATGACAGA
Organism: Saccharum hybrid cultivar R570; assembly: GCA_038087645.1. NCBI lineage: Eukaryota > Viridiplantae > Streptophyta > Magnoliopsida > Poales > Poaceae > Saccharum > Saccharum hybrid cultivar. The sequence continues at coordinate 23,618,016 of JAQSUU010000402.1, read as the reverse complement.
TCAGCATATTGCATAGCATAAACGCGATAATGAGCATAGTTCGTATACTAGATAGATTAGACAATATGAACAACAAGATTAGATCACGAGGATTATACCTGTCGATTGTAGATGTAGTCGACGGTGGTGGAGATGCAAATGGTGATGACGATGGAGTGAGGCGGAGGTCGTCGATGAGCAGCAGTGGAATGTTCCCGTTGACGATCCCGTGAGCCTGGCGACGACGGAGACGACGTGACGATGCAGCCTTCGGAAGACGAGCCGTCGTGAAGAATTTGGGAGCAATCACGCGAAGAGCGCTTCCCAAAAACCTTATTCGCCTTCTCCCGGTGCAGGATCACAAAGACGGAGGTTCCGGAGACCTGCTCACCCGGTGTCCAGTGCACGCAAGCGATCGGGCTGAAGAAGCTATGGCGGCAATGCAATAGCAAGAAGAGGAAAATACTAATTTACTACCTTAGGATTTTCTAACTGAAACTCTTAATTGTAGTTTTTTATGTGTCTTTTTTTAGGAGGATTGGTACATATATATATAGTGAGGAAAACTCATACCTCCACATCAACTAGTAATATGGTACTAATTGATGTTGCACCCTCACCTTTACTCACGGGTTTAAACAATAAAGCTCATTAGAAAACACATGTATTTGGCCTTTGAGATTTATTAGAATTTCTTCATATGGATTTAGGAGAATTATCCATATAAATTCTAACATCTTTGACATTGGCGCCTCCTCCCACATGGTGTCTAACTCTGGTACCCTCTCCTCCTCTCAACCTCTATCTCATTCTGCTCCCATTGTCGTTGGCAACGGTGCCACCATGCCCGTCACTCACACGACGGCAACCAACATTGCCATGTCTCATTCACCTCTCAAACTCAACAATATTCTTGTTTTGCCTTCACTAGTCAAAAACCTCATTTCCGTTCGCTCCCTCACTCGCGATAACAATGTTTCCGTAGAGTTTGACCCATTTGGTTTTTCTGTCAAGGATCTACCCACCCACACAGTGATCCTCCGATGTAACAGTGTCGGTGATCTCTACCCCTTGGCGCCATCATCACCGGAGGCTCATGTTGATGTCGCCCCTAGCAGCGACCTGTGGCATCTTCGGCTGGGTCATCCAGGGCACCACCCCCTTCGTCAAGCTCTGCATCATTTAGAATTTAGTTCATCCAAGTCGTCATCACATGTTTGCTCCACTTGTCAGCTTGGGAAGCATGTTAGGCTTCCATTTTCCTATTCTGTTTCAGTTAGCTACGTTCCTTTTCAAATTGTGCATGCTGATGTATGGACCTCCCCTGTGACAAGTTATTCTGGTTTCAAGTTTTATCTTGTTCTAATTGATGACTTCACACACTACGTTTGGACTTTTCCCCTATCTGATGTTGTTTCCTGTCTGTTGTCTTTCCATGCTTATGTTCAGACACAATTCCAATTGCCTCTTATTTCCTTTCAATCCGACAACGGCTAAGAGTTCGACAACAACATCATTCGTACACATCTAGCTACCCATGGTGTTGCATTCCTTCTCTCTTGCCCATACACGTATTCTCAGAACGGCAAGGCAGAGCGCATCCTACGCACTCTGAACGATTGCGTTCGGTGCCTTCTCCTCCATGCCAACATGCCACCTTCCTTTTGGGTCGAAGCTCTATCCACAGCGACACACCTCATTAACCTTCGGCCATGCCGAGCCAATGAGCCACTTACTCCCTTTTAGCGTCTGCTCGGTGCCCCTCCAACCTATGATCACTAAGAGTGTTCGGTTGTATCTGTTTTCCCAATCAGGCAGCCACAGCCCCAAACAAGCTCAGCGCCAGTTCATCCGCGTGTGTTCTATTAGGCTACCCCGTGGATCATCGCGGTTATCACTGTTTTGACCTCTCAACCAGGCGTGTCATCACTTCTAGACACGTTATTTTTTATGAGCATACCTTCCCCTTTCGGAACGCACCAGCTGTGTCGCCACCTGCTCTGGCTACTGTTCATCATCCGACAACAGATGTTGTCATCCTTCATACAGCAAACCAGGTGATGCCTGTCCCCGTTCCCCGGCACCAAATGCTGGTTCTCCATCATCTGGCACTCAGCCGATCGCCTCCTATACCCCGAAACCTTCGCCATCCATTGTGATAACTGCTGCACATGCAGCAGCGCACTCGGACTCGGTATTGTCGGGATCGGCTGTCAACTCCCCTCCACCTGCGACCGCTGTCCTGCAGCACCCCATGGTGACTCGCGCTCGCGCTGGCATTCACAAGCCTAACCCCCGGTATGCTCTGGCCATGGAGGCTTCTTCGCCGACCACACCAATTTCTCCCATGCCTTCATCTGTCCGCGTCGCACTCTGAGATCCTCACTGGCATGCCGCTATGGAACACGAGTTCTGCACTCTCCAGGCCAACCGTACCTAGCGCCTGGTTGATCGTCCGCCCGGGGCTCATGTCATCTCCGGCAAATGGGTGTTTAAACACAAGTTGAACCCCGACGGATCTCTCGAGCGCTCCAAGGTACGGTGGGTTGTTCGCGGGTTCACTCAGCGCGCTGGCGTTGATTTCGGCGAAACATTCACGCCGGTGGTCAAGCCGGCGACTATCCGCACTGTCCTCACTGTCGCGGCTTCACGTCGGTGGCCGACACGATAGCTCGATGTCTCCAATGCATTCCTACATGGTCACCTGTAGGAACATGTGCTCTGTCAACAACCTCCCGTGTTCGTCGATGGGCGCGTCCCAACGCCATCTGCCTCCTCGACAAATCGCTCTACGACCTCCGTCAAGCGCCTCGTGCCTGGTTCACCTGCTTCGCCACATTCGTCATCGGCATCGGGTTCACGCCGACGCGGTCGGACTCGTCGTTGTTCGTTCTGCACCGCGGGAACGACGCCGCCTACCTTCTTCTGTATGTCGACGACATCGTGCTTTTAGGCTCGAACACGAGCCTGCTCCAATAGATCGTTGACCGTCTGCGTCGGGAGTTCGCTGTCAAAGATCTTGGCGAGCTCAGTTTCTTCATCGGCATTGACGTCAAGCGCAACGCCACGAGCTTCCATCTGTCCCGGCATCGGTACGCTGAAGACATCCTCGACCGAGCAGGGATCACAAATTGCAAGCCCGCGACGACTCTTATCGACGCCAAAGGGAAGCTTTCCGCTGACGGCTCCAAGATCGACGACGCCAAGGCCTATCGCAGCTTGGCAGGGGCGCTACAGTGCCTGACGATCACGCGTCTGGACCTCGCGTTTGCTGTCTAGCAGGCGTGCCTCCATATGCACGATCCCCGTGCATCTCACCAGGCGCTGCTCAAGCGAATTCTGCAGTACGTCCGTGGAACGAGTCACCTTGGCCTTCATCTCCAAGCTTCGGCCGAGCTCTCCGTCACTGCCTACTCCGATGCGGACTAGGCAGGATGCCCGGACACACGAAGATCGACGTCCGGCTTCTGCGTGTTCTTGGGCAATGCTCTGGTCTCCTGGTCATCCAAGAGACAGCCTACGGTCTCTCGTTCCAGCGCGGAAGCCAAATACCGCGCCATCGCCAATGCCGCCGAGTGCATATGGCTGTGTCAACTTCTCAGCGAACTCGGTTGCAGGATCCCCAAGGCGACCGTTGCGTACTGCGACAATGTCTCTGCCGTCTACATGCATGTCCGTGAACCCGGTGCACCACAAGCGAACCAGGCACATAGAGCTGGATATCCACTTCGTCCAGGAACACGTCCCAAGTCAGCGATCTTCGTGTTCTTCATGTGCCCACTAGGGAGCAGTACGCCGATGTGATGACCAAGGGCCTTCCAATATCGACGTTTGAGACTTTCCGAAACAGTCTATGCGTTGTACCTATGGCGACTACCCCATAGACTGCCAGGGCCGGGGCCGGGGGGGGGGGGGGGGGGGGGGGTGCTCCACGCGCTCTGTAACTGCACACGTACATGTACTTATACCCACAATGATGCAATACAAACACTGTTGGCCCAATTCCATTCTCCTACAGGACAGCGGCCTAAACCCAGCCATCGCTGGATCAGTCCCCAAGCTGGGTGGTTCAAATGCAATGTTGATGGTGCATTCTCGGAAAACGACCACACAGGAGCTACTGGAGTGGTGATACGAGATCATGATGGACAGTTCAAAGCTGGCCGTGCGGTTTGGCATAATGAGGCGCATGATGCTTTGTTGATGGAGGCAAAGGCTTGCAGGGACGGTATAGAGATGGCGCAGCAACTTGGTGTATCCAAACTGTGCCTTGAGACTGATTGTCTTCAACTGATCAATCTGTGGAACAGTCTACATACACAGAGATCAGCTGTCAGCCTCATTCTTCGTGATATCTGCAGCGCCAGCAGGAGCTTTGATGAGTTTACCTTTAATTTTGCAAATCGTTCTTGTAATAGGGTAGCTCATGAGTGTGCTAGACAAGTCTCTTGGAGCAATGTACTGGAGGAGTGGCATGATAATCCTCCATACTGCCTACAGGGTCTGCTAGCAGATGATTGTAATCATACTATAATATAATGAATGAAGCTCCTGATCCTCAGAAAAAAAAAACTCTGACCCTAGACTGTGCGTTTCATTTTCCTTCGTCGACCGCATTGTGCGAACGGACGGGACTACGGGAGGACGGCGACGCCATCCCGCTACCCGGGCCAACAGTTCCGTCGAAACGAAGACTGACGCCATAGCCATCTTTTCGGGTGCATTGCTCATCTCTTTTCCCAATCTGCTTTCAGCCGATTTCTTCTGTTTTCCTGATCTGATTTTGTCGGCAGCGAACACACACGCATTGGCGTGACTATGAGCAGAGAGAGGGTTAGAAGATGATACCGGCCTCTACACAGAGGCGCACAGAGCTCATCTATGGCCACCACGTGCTGTATTTCTGAAGTAAGCTCAATCCATGGCCGCGGCTGTACGCCTGTATTTCTGAATTCTAGACGACCGTGTAGCAGAAACATTTGTGCATGACTAAGGTCATGAGTGAGTCATGAGAAAGTACTTCATGTGGCTGGATTTAGATAGAAGTTTTTTTTTTCATTTTTAGATCGAGGTCAATATTCCCCACAGTAATTTAAATGCTACCAGATCATTTTCCCCGCCAAAAAGCCTTAACAAATGTTTGGGGAGACAATGAATCGTCAGAGCCAAATTAAGCAGATCCTTTGACCTTACTTCAAAAAAACAGTATATGTGTGCACTTGGCATTAAAATTGAAGAATTTTACTTCTTTCTCCATGATTATATTCCTTTCTGGTGGTTTATCTATCAATCTGTCATCCATACGAGCCTTAAAATTGTTTAATTTGTTCTTTACCTTCTGATGTGTTTGTCCACATGAAGTTTCGCAACTATGTCAAGCCAAGCAGATTGAGCACAATGTAGGATGGAATAGAATAACTTCATCGCATTCTTAGTTTCGAAATTAACAGAATATATGACTGTTTTCAGCTCACATACTCTAAACTTAGATATCTTACTTCTGATAGGATCTAAATTGTTGCATCTTTAGTTTGTGCGGTCAAATAGTGTGATCTGCTATCAGGGGACACGCGTTACTGCCACCACCCCTCATAGACGGCAATGGTGATGTTGGACTTGGATCTTGATGAGGAACTGGAGTTTCATCTTTGAGTTTACAGATAATAGCGGGTAGTGGCTTGGTGGACGAAAACATGTGATTGAGTCTAAACCTAGCATCAAAGGAAAAACATCTCGGTGGTCAAGCACAAATTGATGCAACGATTAACTGTCCTTACTGATGAAACCCTGTCTATTTGTGTTACAGGGAGATGATAGTGCTAGTTATGACAAGGAAATATTTAGGAGAACTACAGATGCTGGAGAGGGATAGAATTGATTGGACAAGTCTTGGGGCATAGTAAAAAAAGGACCTTTGAAGTGAATTATTAAATACATGGAACCTTGGAATAGTTCAAAACTTCAAACAAAATTTACACAGGTTGGTCTTTTTTATCCCTTTTATTTTTCAAAAACTTACTGCCACTACAATCTAACTTGATCTGAAACATTGTCATGTTAAGCACAGAATGATATACCAAGTTCAGGAAACAAAAGGCAGCTCAATTTATATTTTCAGAGGTAAACAAGGATCAGACGGCAAAGGAAGCAAGGAGGGATCATGAATGATTCTGCAGACTAGTTTATCTAGTGTCTCAACCATTTTGTTTTAGCTAGGCCATTTTTATTTCTCTGTGGTTGCCTTCTTCAAATTCACAAAGTAGTTCCAAGTCTCTATGATATATAAAAGAACAAAAGAATCAAAATTCAGAGTTTGTATCCTGGGGAAAATAAGGACACGCGTTCTGAAATTCATTCAGTTTAAAAGCTGCAAGGTTCATTCAGTTTTAGAGTTGGTTCAAGGAACATTATAAGATAGACAAAAACTCATGTTGTACATGATCTTTACAATTCCATCTTAGCATGAGCAAAAACATATTTTCCTCTGCTCATGTTGTACAAGCTCTTTAAAATTACTTATTTTCAGACATGGAACTTCATACAAATACTCCTCCAACAGGAAATACCGAGGTAGGTCAATAGTGATCCAAAAGGAAATGGTTTTCCTTTTTCATTTATGACAAAAGCACACGGAGAGCACAACTTGATGTTGTACAGGGGAACGTTTGAAATGAAAACCTATCTGATAAACCTGATAAAGATGATCATCTATACTTCTACACGGCAAAAGCATCTGCAGATCAGTACAGCTCCACCTAACCTGACAAAAGATTAGGAAATGGCTGTTGATCGTACAATAAGGTAGGTTCACCTAGCTAAACAATCCGAAGAGACTATCAGCAAAGCCAAATTCTATTCAGTCAAATTCGAAGATAAAACATGGCTTCACATTGTTTAGTTAGCTTGCAGCCACACCCATATTCCACCTTTAGCAACCTCCAATTTGATTTCACTTGCGCCAGCACCGTGCTGCTGCTATCCACTCAGTCGACGTCGGTGCTATCCACTCGTACCAGGCCAAGGCGATGAAAGCTCCCTGAGAGCCTCATTCAACGTAGTGATATCATATAGTCAGCAGCATACACCTTGAACAGCTTGCACAAACGTCCTGCTATTCAGTTCATAACAGATGGTCTGTTGATGAGCATGATCGCACAAGCACATGCTGTATCATGATCATATAGACTCCGTCCATGTTTTTTTTTCCTTTGGGTCCAAAGTCAGACGGTTTCAGATCAAGCACAATTGGGCCTTGCTTCCCCACTGCATGCCTATCCAGATATGAATACTGAGGCAAGAAAATTCATTCAAGTATGGAGAAAACATGAAACAAAAATGACAAACGATTACACAGTATAATCTCATATTGGTAGAAAAATCTATACAGAAGGGTTACTATAACTTAATAAGAAACGGAAATGATATTAGCCACCTAGAAATCCACTTCTAAACCACTACACCACCTGAAACATGGCGAGCGCGCGGACGGCTCGGCCGCGACACGCGGTGTTCTCTTTCTGCGCGCGGTCGGCCATGTTCGGCGTTCGCGGTCCGACCGACGCTGCCTGCGGTTCCACCGTCAGGTGACCGACGGCCCAAATTTGACGCCCAAAACCTCGTGAAAACGTGCAGCAACAGACCAAGGTTCCTTACTAAACATCGTAGAGCTACACGAGATCTCCAAGATTTCTTAAACAAGTTTTGTCAGAAACGAACTTGTTTGCAAGATAAAAAAAAACTCCAAAGTCTGACACACGAAACTGAAACTGAGTTTCAGTTAAAACAATGAAGGTTCAGTGAAAACAGTGAACTTGCTGTTTTGGATTGTGAATTTGAAACTCAAGCAGCATTCAATCAAAGTTGGGGTTTGTTTCCCTGTTAACAACTTTCAGAGTACTACAACTTTTATTAAGGGTTTGAGAACAGTTGCTACACAAATTTTCAAACCACAGCCATTCAAACATAGCATCAGCTTTTGACATGGTGTCCTCTCGGCAGTCAGAGGCCGGGCTTGTAGTCTACGCCTGTGCTCGTAAGCCAGTCATTGCCGTTGATGAACTTCTCAACGGTGAAGTTGATGGCCTCGGCGGCGTCCCGTATCGCGTGGAAACCGGACCAGTTCACCCGGCCACCCACCGCGGCACCTGGCCCGGCGTTGTCGTACTCCGCGTAGTAGATCGTGTCAGGAGGGGCGGCGTGCTCCCAAGGCAGCCACCCCTTGGCGTCCAGCACGTCGGAGATCGTGGACTCCATGAAGATGACGCGCGAGTATGCCTTCCACGGCCGGCCCAGGTACGTCTCCACGCCGCTTGCCTTGGCGAGATCGTCGTCGGCCGCCACCGTGCACGACTGGAAGCAGAAGCCCCCCTTGCTGTCGGGCTTGTCTCGCCCCTCCGCCGTGACCGTGTTCTGCTGTCCCTGAATCGGCAGGCGCGCGAGGATGTCGCAGTTCTGAAACATGGCCGCCGCGTCGCCGAAAATGAAGTCCACCGTGCCGGAGATTTTGCACTCGCGGTAGAACTGCCTCTCGGACTCGGCGTAGAGCGTGTCCTGGTAGCTGCGGAGGGCGCAGCGGTACACCACGGACTGATCCGACTTCGAGAAGAGCGCCAACGCTTGCCCCAGCTCCTTCCTCGGGCCGGCAGTGTTCTCTACGCAGAGATCACGAGCCATGAACCCCCTGCCGAGAACAGCTGCGTGTGCAGAGCTCAATGCATTAGACATGCTAGAGCAAAAAAACAGAGAAATTGAGAAAGCACAACGGAGGAAAATCGCGAGAACTGTTACTCAGAACTGCCGTCTGCGGCGTGCGGAAGCCGTCCGCGCAGCATCGGCTGCCGGAGATCACGGTCGCGTCCATGCCGTCGCCGACCAAGGTCACGTTCCACGCGTCCGCGCCCAGGATGACGAACTCCTTGTACAATCCTTTCTTGATGTGAATGACGTGCCTCTTGTCGCGCTTGAGTGGCGCGGCGGCGATGGCAGCGCTCACGGTCGAGTAATCACCACTGCTATCCGCGGCCACCACCACGTCGACGGGAAGAGTCGCCATTGGAGCTTCTGAAGCTGAGCTGATAGATGGGGAATTGGGGATTGCTTGGCTGCTTGCTTCTGTTCTTCTGTGGATTGGATGATCTAAGCTTCTGAAGCTGAGCCGATGGATGGGGAATTGGGGATTGCTTGGTTGCTTGCTTCTGTTCTTCTATGGATTGGATGATCTGAGCTTCTGAAGGTGAGCTGATGGATGGGGAATTGGGGCTTCTGTTTTGCTGTGAGCTGGAACCGATGGCATTGGCACGTAGATATATAGGCTCCGGGAGAGAAATTGTTCATCGGCAACACCGACCATTCCATTCTCGCGGTGCCGGCTGCCGACCATTTCCATTCCTAGAGTCCTGACCTCCAAGTCCAAAGACGTGCGGAGCCGGAGGTGCAGTGCATGTGAATTGTGATAGTTAGAGAGCAATTTCCAAGCAGTGTTGTGGACTCGTGGAGAGCAGCAGAACTTTAAAAAGAAATTGCTTCTCCTCAACTCAATGAGTTTGTGGATAAAATCGGTTGTTTGTTATGGTTGCCATGCCATGTTCTGGAACTGAAATTATATCTATTACACAATCCTCAGCAATGCTGAAGCACTTGCAGGATCGGATCATTTATCTTGTGCTATGACATGTGCATGATCTAATTGCAAGTATTTCTTTTAACAACATCAGGTTCGCCAAAGGGCAGAGGAAGCGGAAAGAGTTGGACAAGGAACTTCGGAGGGAAAGTGGTAAAAGGAAGTTGTCATTATCTATGCACTATTTTGTTAATTTCCTCCAACGGTGATACAAAAATTTATCTATAAATTCTTCTACGGTGATCATTTATTTTATCTCTTTATTTCATCCTAAAGACGACACAATTGAATGTAACTACATAATGCCATTTTTTTGAGGAAAAACTACATAATGCCATTGATTGGTGGCAATAGCTGCAGCGCGTTGTCATTCGCGATATTATCCGAACCATCTTGGTACAAGTGGTAGATTTAAGTTGAACTGTGGTACAGAGGACACGCATCACGCTGGCCTCGTTCGGCTGGCTGGCTCAGCCAGCAGTGCTTTTCTCTCACATCATTTCAGCACCAGCCACCAGCCATCAGCCAGTCAGCAGTATTTTTCTCTCACAACAAATCAGCACCAGCCAACAGCGCCGAACGAGGCCACGTATCGGGATCATTGTTGCTTTTGTCTGGAGGACGTTGTGCTGACAGTTTTTTATTATTATTTTAAGGGCCCATCCATCCATCATTCTTTTCGGCGTAGTTCTATATGCCTATATGTGCGCCTTTGGTTATATATGATTTATATGGATAAAAACGTGTTATAAAAATGGGGTGTTTGTAAGCTAGACTGGCGTGGAGCTTGGTTTTGTCTGGAGCTTGCTGCAGCAATGCAAGTTATGGGACACTGCTTGCTGCATGAATCTGAACTTTTTGGAAGCTGCAACTTATCATCTGCCGTTAGTATTTGCAATCAAATTGTGAATACTGAGTTTCTTTAGCTTTTACAAGTTTTGATATGTTCTATTGCGACAAATGTAATTTTCTCTGACAGATGTTGAGCTTAATAACTGTTGCATAATCATATATACAAATTTTTGTCCTACCGCGTTATTGGATTCATTAACTGCACAAGCATTTGTATTACTCTTTTTTAGTTCACTAGGCTTTGTCCGTGCGTTGCCATGGGAATAAAAAAATCAAGATAATAAGCACTGGAAAAACACGGTGCCACCAATTCTTCATATGAACGGTTCAATATAGTGTGCTATAGCATAGAGGTGATTAAGCTTAGAGAAGTCATCACATATATTACAAAGAAGTTGATAGTAGTTTAAACATAGGTTTCAACAAAGTATATTGATGCTGCCACAGCTCTGAGCACCTCAGGTAGCAGCTAGAGTTAAGTGCTTTCCATGTATAGACAAAGGAAGTTATTGAGGTGCAAAAACTGCAAATGGGCAATGCTTTAAGCCTCTATTTCTTGCAGTTACCTGACTGAAAGTAGTCTACCAAATACATGTAAAGGCAATGGAGATACCAAACTGTTCGAAGCATCAGACTCAAGATTTTCCAATTAAAATAAGGGTTTACTGTAGCAAAGATAGACAATGCTTGAGCCAGAAAACTTCCTCTGACCTAATCAGCTGCAACACACCTGGCACAGAAAATTCTGCCTACTTTGATGGGCATCACTATACAAACCAATCCCAATTCTTTAAATGCACAGAGAGAGAGAGAGAGAAGAGAGATATCTACATAGACATAAGATCTCGAGTTGTGCAATGTTGAATTTTCTTTCCCCGAATACAATTATGATGTTATGCATAGAAACTGAAGCTATAATAATAGTTTAATTACATTCAGTACATATATCTGTCAAAAAACAAATGAGGACAGTAACTCATTAGTTTCAAATATTACCATCAGATATGCTTTTTTTCCTTGCATTTTACCATTTAAATAAGCTCTAAGACCTATAATCATAGTACCACCCTCAAAATATTTCTACCTCTTCACCCTTTTAAAAGCGAAGGGATATTCAAACCAGAATTGATACCGAGGACAAAAAAATTACAGACGACAAGGTCACCAGGTTGCCACTTCATCTGTGTCACGTAGAAGAGGATTTCCATAAACCCTTGCAAAAATTGAGGGCAGAGCCAGAAGTAAAGGTCCATATAATAGAAGCAAGTATAACCAGTAGAGAGATGAACATCAGTCTGCCGCCTCTGGTAACCTGAATACTTGGGGTGCCTGGTTCTTCCCTTGTTGCTTGCTGTGACTTGAAGCTAGAGATGTGCTGAAGTGTTCTGTTGATGAAAGTGTTTTCTTCACCTGCAGTTTGCTGTGATCGGAAGCTAGAGATGCGCTGGAGTGTTCTGTTGATAACAGTGTTTTCGATTTCAGCAGCTAATGCTGGACTACTAGGTACAGAGTCCAACAAGGTTGATAGAGCCGCATTGAACCATGATTGTGAAGCTGTGGAGCTCTGGTGATGTACCTCATTTGCTGCATGAATATTCAGAGTGCCTGCTAAGGCGTAATGGGCCACATCAGATATCGGAAGAAATTGAGTTTCGAATGATCACACAAAAATGTTTAAAAATATATAAGAAATAATTAGGCACCTGATGCATGCGAGGATAAGACTACATGATCATGCTTCATATGGCTCTGCACATTAAGAGCAGCCTGATTATGTGTCCTTACTTCAGTTGTATATTGATATCCCTGGTTCTGAATTCCACTGTCACTAATATCAAACAATTGATTTTCAGCTATCAATCCAACTGTGTCAAATGGCCCAGGTAGAAACGAAGGAGCATCACAGTATTCCAAATTTTCAAACATCCCATTTGTTGCAGATATCAAGTACTCGGTTGTCGTACAATCTGCATTCTGACCTACATCCTCCAGATCAAAGAAATCATTGATTTCAAGGAACTCCTCATCAGCATCCTGACTGTGGTAACTGATCAAACCTGACACAGAATGTGCCACACTGGTCCCTTCAGAAGAATTTGTTTCTCCGCTAAATGGCAAATTGGTTACATTAGACTGTGGAAATTGACTACTCGGCTCAGTCTGTGGTTCACAAAATGTGCTTTCCTGAACTATACAAGAAAGATTACCAACCGGAGCACCATGAGATTCATGTAAATCCCCAATGCCAGCCTACACAAGTCAATAACATGTCTTATGAATAGGAAACATAGAGTAAAATACTACATGGATATTATTACAAGATGTAGCTCCATCGTGCAAGGTAAGAAACATATTCTGACATGTGCGCAAGACAACAGAAATTATTATGCATCTTAAAGGTCTAAACTGAAGCAATTCTATATAAGCAGTATAAGCATGACGCCACAATACGTTGTGATTTCTAACCATCTAAAGGATGGCCTGATATGATGAATAACTTACAGTCATATACACAGCAAAACAAACCTGATTGAAATTATGATGTGGAATTGGTGCAGAGAGATCTGATTGGGGTTCAACCATGTCCTGGTCAATGGCTATTTGCAGCAGAAGCCCTTCAAGATCCCCAAGTGGAAGTTCTGTGTCAGTACATTCTGCAGTTACAACAGCACCACTGCTGGCAGTAGGATCCGCAGCACAAACTTCATGTCCCCCATCAGCATCAAGCCAAACCTGACCATCATCGCACTGGAACTGCAGTTCTGGAACTGATGTTGATAAACCCGAGAACAATTCAGCGTTTTGCTGATCATCAGATATTTGCATGAGAAGCTGCTCAATATCCCCAAGAGGGAGATCAGTGCAGGTGTTCTCTGCTACTACCACAGCACCATTGCTAATGGAAGCATCCACAACCTGAGCCTTGTCACCCCCCTCACCGAGCCAACCCTGGGAAGAAGCAGGCTGTGCTTCACTAAACCCCTCCTGATCATTTCCAAAATTTGACAGGAGTTCATCAAGATCCTCAATCGGAAGCTCACGGTCAGTAATTGCATGCTCCTCCACTGTAGATGGTGGATTGCTGGTGTTAGGAACAGAATTAGCGGCAGCATCCGCAGTCACTCCCTCATCGTCGTCATCCAACCAATCCTCCTCCCGAAAGGGAGCACCGTACTGTTCGCCGTTCTTGGGCCCGGCGCCGCTCTTCTGGAAGAGCTTGTACAGCGCGTAGAACTCCCTCCCCTGCGCGGCCGGCGGGAGCGCGTCGGCGAGTAGGGTATACTCGTGCATGACCCAGTCCGTGCGCTCCCCGCGCGGGGCCCGGCCGTGGTGGTACACCAGCGTCTTCTTGTTGCCCACCGCCCGGCCGCCGCCGCAGATGAAGCGGTCCTTCCCCGTGGCCTTCCAGTAGCCGTCGCCAGTGGTGCGGCTGGCGCGCGAGCCGTTGGGGTACTTGCGGTCCATCCGGCTGAAGAAGAACCACTGCCTGTCCCCCGTCTGCAGCGCCGACCTCTCTGCAGTGCAGCACCAATAAATCCAGGTCAAGAGGCCGCCGGAGGGATTGCAAGAAGCGATCGATTGGGGGTGGGGGTGGGGGGTGGGGGAAGGAGGACGCGTACCGGGGAGGTGGGAGGGGTGTGACTTGTACACTTCGACGTCGGCGACGTAGGGAGAGGGGCGGCCGGAGGCGATCCGGCGCTTGAGGAAGTAGAGAACAAGCTCCTCGTCGGTGGGGCTGAAGCGGAAGCCCGGCGGCCACCGGCGCGGCGGCGGGGTCTCCATCTCGCCGGATGGTTGGTGCTGGTGGCGTGTCGTCTGCCGGGTCAACCCAATGCTCCGGCTACTTAAGCTAAGAAAGAAGAAACAACTCTCAATCTCTGCGGGGCCCGCGGTTCTATGCGGCTTCCTGGTAACTTCGCGCTTCTTTTGACGGCCCCAAGGCCCGTTGGGCTGAATACACAGTGAGTAGGAACACTTGGCCCACGCACAGTGAGTACTGTACACAGCTAGGCCCTAGACCCAGTAGCTGAGCAACGAGCCCACGGTCACTTGGTCCCACTGTTCAGTGACAAAACACAGATTGAGGCTAAAGTTAACAACACCAGTAGTGCACGAGATAAGCCTTTAATCATTGCAAGGAAACTAAAAGCAGGCATAGAGACGGTCGATTTTCACGATACATGCTGTTGTTTCCAGATAGCCGATGGGCTAAAACAATTATGCACCCATAAACACATGAAACAAAGAGAGGTGATAGTTCATGTACAACAATGGCTGACCCGTTGCCAGCAGCAGAGCGAGCCAACAAACACAAAGTCAATCGTTGCATGCTTAATTGATTGATTACACGACGGAAGAACAGAAAAGATGCAATGGGTACCAACCTGCTACCTCACGCTACTGCTACTAATGTTACAAACACACACGAGGACCATGACCATGCCATCTGCTACAGAAGCAATGTTGTACATAATGACGATCCACCTAAAACACAGCTGCCGCACTCAAATGGGGTCGCTCTATGCGCCAGGTGGAGCGATAAGCATTGCCGCATTGGGAAGATGAAGGAACAGTAACCGTCAAACTGAGGGGCCTCCACATATGGAATCTGAACAGAAACAAGCGCAGCTTTCAGTCTAATGTTTGACTTTAACAGCAATGTTACAAACTTACAAGAAGAGTATAATACATCATGTGTTTTTACATTTTCAGTAAGAAACAACAAACATGGATCCCCCAAACTCAAATTCTACTTGTGTGCAAGTTAAGAGTGATGTTATGCCATGGTGGTCCAAGGCTGAAGTTAGACCTTCTTTATATATATATATATATATATATATATATATATATATATATATATATATATATATATATAAGGGCTGAAGTAACCCCATGACTCATGGCAACTTGCCGTGATGTGATGACGGGCGTGTAAACCTTCTAAACTTCTTCTTAATGAAACACGTGCCATGCACGTTCTCGAAAAAAAAAATAAGGGCTGAAGTTAGACTTGAGTGCATGTGACCAGTGCAATAGTTGGTTGTCCTCATTGGGTACATAAAAAATTCTTTTGCAAGGCTCACAGCACCAGTCATTAGATCTGGTGATGGATAAAGCAATAATTGACCTGGAGGAAAGTTTCTTGGTGGTGCGGCGCCTCTTCTTTATAGCTTCAGCATTAATGTCCTCTGCACACAAAATGAAACATTACAGAACAGTTGCCAAATTCAGGCATTAGGAACAGAATCACATTAGCATTGTACCAGTGATAGATGATCTGGTGGATAGAATAAATCAACGTAAACTTCTGCAGTGCCACTCATTTTGTGAAAAAATAGCAACACTAACGACTAAAACTAGTCACCGAACCAAACTATTTAGTTTTTCACAGTTTATTGGAAGTGCAGTTAGAGTTGTAAACTTTTAATACTATAACAAAAATTCATTTCGGTGATAATCCAGTGCAAACAGATAATAACTAAAACAAAATATCCTCAGCTGAGTAACTCCCATACCTTCTTGTGCTGCTTCATGTACATGGCTGTCCATGTGAACTTGGTTGGCTTCAGGCGGTTGTGCAAGTAGCGTTTGCACTTCGATTTCGAAAGAAGGAACACCTGAAAAGTTCAGAGAAAAAATAGGGTTAGACGTTGTATTCAATTCCCATCATCTTTTCAAGAATTCACTATGTCAGCAAATCACCTGTGAATCTGCACGGGTAAATCTGACACCCTTCCCAGGATAGATCTTAGCACCACCGAAACAGCACAGCTCTGTTCTGCAGTAGAGAATTTCCGGTGCATAAGGAAATATCAATATTCCCATCCATCAAATACGAATAAAGGACAACACAAAAAAAAAGTATATTTCAGTCACCACATCATGTTCACACCTGCTTTTGTTTCAAGAGGAAACAATAGTCACAGCATCTTCAGAAAATAGAATAAAGAAAGAAAGAAACTGTTTGTCACCATCACTTGCCACTTAGAGCTGACTGACAAAAGATTTATCCTATTACTGTACAATGCCACTTCTTCCAACTAGTCTCTCAAAATTTTCATCCTGGAGTTCCTTCCTCACAACAGAAACATTGGTCCAGTGACCAGCATCGGCATAAATGTTAGACAAGGCTACTTTGGATGCGCCATGGGTTTGGTCGAGCTTTGCCAATTCTTCAGCAGCTTTCTCTCCTAATGCGATATTTCCTTGTGCCCTTGCTGCTGAAAGGATGCTGCCCCAAATTACAACATCTGCTTTCATGGGCATCATTGAAACAAGCTGTTCAGCCTCTTCCAAGTACCCAGCTCGACCAAGGAGATCAACCATGCAACCATAGTGCTTAATTGTTGGCTGGATCCCATATTCCCTCGTCATGGACTCGAAATAATATTTTCCTTTCGCTACCATCCCAGTATGACAGCAAGCACTTAAAACACCTATGAATGTGATTGAATTGGGCTTAATACTGGTCCTCTGTAATTGTGAAAATAGGTCAAGTGACATACGCGCATAACCATGGATGGCTAAACTACAAATCATAGCGTTCCATGGTGAAATGGAAGAGAACTTATCATTGGCGTGATTGAAAAACTGCACTGCATCAGCAACACTGCCACACTTGGCATACATATCTATCAACCCAGCACTCAGGTTATCAGTAAGCTGGATTGGTCTGTTCATTATATGGTCATGGATCCATTTACCTTGGTCCAATGTGCCAGAATCAGCAATTGCAGATAGAGCACTGGCCAACGTGACCTCATTTGGTTCAGCACTCGTATTCAACATTGAATAGAATAGCTTCAAAGCCATGTCTGAACGTCCAATCTGCACAAACCCAGCAATCATTGTACTCCAAGAAACAGTGTCCCTTTTAGGCATATCATCAAACAGCTCCCTTGCTTCATGAATTAGGCCCTTCCTCAGTAGAGCAGCCAAAAGAGCGTTCCACGATGCTGTGTGTGACTTGTCTGACAATCTGAATGCCATCTGGGCAAGGCCAATAAGACCACAGCACCCATAGAAATGGACCAGGGTCGCTTGCACAAATGCATGGGCATCATAACCATTCTTCAGAATAACTGTATGCAGCTGTTGGCCTTCTGTAACAGCAGAGTACCGAGCACACGCCTTCACCAAATCAACAAGCAATACCTCGTTGTCGTTTGTACCAACCTCACCCACCATTTGAACATATGCCTTCATTGCATCTGATATGAGATCTGCACAGATATATCCATCAATCAATGTCAACCAAGATACCTCATCTCGCTCTGGGATCCTCCAGAACACCTCCGCAGCCATGTCTATCATCTCTGCCTTCACATATCCATTGAGCATTGCGTTCCAGGTGACTGTGTTCCTATGCGTCATCCCATCAAACATGGCCCGCGCAGAACAAAGCTCTAACACCCCTGCATAGGCATGAACCAGGTTGGTGGCTACAATGACAAACCCATCCAGCGCCCGCTGCAGAGCAAAACCATGGATCATCCCCACTGTTGCCGGTGCCCCATGGCGAGCGAACGCCGTGACCACACCGGCAAGAGTCACCTCGTTGGGAACAACATTCTCGGAGAGCATGCCGCGGAACACGGCCACGGCGCGCCCGGCGTGTCCCGCGCGAGCGAGCGCCGTCACGAGGGTGGTGTACGAGACGGCGTCCCTGTGCATACGTGGCATCTCCTCGAGCAGGCGCTGCGCGCGGTCGAGATGGCCCGCACGAGTTAGCGCGGCGAGGACGCTGTTGCGCGCGGCGGCGTCGCGGAGCGGCGCGGGTGTTTCGTCGAACAGCTGGAGGGCGCTGGCAAGGGAGGGTGGGAGGCGGGAGTAGAAGGAGAGGACCGAGTTGCGAACGAAGGCGTTGGAGGCGAGGAAGCCCGACTTGGCAGCGAGCGCGTGCAGCTGCTCGCCGCAGCGGAGGCGCGCCGCACGCTTCAGGGAAGCGACGAGGAACGGGGCCAGAGGATCGCGGCCACCGAGCATGGGCGAAGCCTGGGCTTTCTCTCCTTTGAGGCTTCCGAGTGACGAGAGAGACCGTGAGAAAAGGAGTGCGCCGCGGAAGCGGGGCTGCTGCATTATGCGGCGGCGAACACGGCGGCGCCTCGGGACAAGCGCACTAAAGATGGAGCGCAGCGCGGCCCGGCCCGGCAAACTAGATCCTCTGACGTATGGGCCTAACGATTCTAGGCCGTGCCGTTCAATGAAAAGGAAAAAGTCAAAACTTTTCCTCCCTTAACTTTTGCGAAAGTCCGTTTTTTCTGCCTTAACTCTAAAATTATGTAAACCACCTTCCTCAACTTTTAAAACCGTACATTTTACCTCCTGACCCTGTTATAAGCGGTTTTGAAGACGGTTTTATCTTTTTTTATTTATTTCGGCTGAATCTTTGAAAAATCATAGTAAATCACATAAAAATCATAAAATGGAAAATTTAATTTTGTTAGACTCCACATGAGTAGATCTACATAGTGAATATATAATATGGTATGCTTTAATACAAAATTTTTGCTATAGATTTTGATCTATTCTTTTCTATAATTAATTGGAATAATTCATAACTTATATATGATCCAATGAGTATAACATTTTTACTACAGTTCAAGCATACAATAATTAGGCCACCATAAAAATTTTACCACAATTGAACCATAGAAACTGCAGTTATGAATTATTCCAATTAATTATAGATTAGAATAGATCAAAATCTACAGCAATAACTTTGTACTAAAGCCTATCATATTATATGTTCATTGTGTAGATCTACTCATGTGGAGTCGTGCAAAAATTAGAATTTTTATTTTATGTTTTTTCTGTGATTTACTATGATTTTTCAAGGATTCAGCCGAAATAAATAAAAAAAGAAAAAGACAAAACCGCCTTCAAAACCGCCTATAACCGAGCCAGGAAGGTAAAATGCACGATTTCAAAAGTTGAGGGAGGTGGTTTGCCCGATTTTAGAGTTCAGAGAGGAAAAGCGGACTTTCGAAAAAGTTGAGGGAGGAAAACTGAACTTTTTCCAATGCAAAATGAGCGAAAAACGAAAAGAAAAATGTCCACATTACCTACCTCAACTTTTGCGAAAGTATGTTTTTCCTCTCTAAACTCTAAAACCGGATAAATCACCTTCTGAACTTTTAAAATCATTCGTTTTGCCTCCCTGACCGGTTATAACCGCCTTTGAAAACCACTTATAATCGGTCAAGAAGGTACGGTTTTAAAAGTTCAGAAAGGTGGTTTATTCGGTTTTAGAGACCAAGGAGGAAAAACAAACTTTCATAAAAGTTGAACTAGGTAATATGGACTTTTTCCAAACGAAAATCCAGCCCCAACGTCCCTCTACCTTCAGAAAGCAGTACTACGTCAGAATCTAGTGCCATGCTTGTTTTTTTTTTCACAAGAATCCCCTCACAAGCGACTTCAAACAGGGTCAATCGCACGATAACTGTATCCAAAAAACATGTACAAGAAACATCAGTGAAGTGCAGTAGGGCACTGTTATCACTTATCAGACATTCCAGTCATCAGAGCCAGAGTTGCAGAAAGAGGAGATAATCGATTTTCACGAGACGTGCAGTTGTTTGCATAGATGGGCCATAGGCTAAAACAATTATCACCCATAAACACAAGAGAGAGGAGGTGATAGTTCATGTACAACAATGGCTGACCTGTGGCCAGGAGCACTACGCATAACACAAGGCTGCCGTCGTCGCATGCTTGATTGATTGGTTACACGAAGGAAGAAACGAAAAGATGCAATGGGTGCCAAGCTGCTGCCTCACACTACTGCTACTAATGTTACAGATAAAAATGATTTACACAAAGCAATATTGTACAAAATGACGATCCACACAAAACAGAGCTGCCGCACGCAAGGCGATCACGGAATAGGGTCCCTCTGCGCACCAGGCGGAGCGATAGGCATTGGGAAATCGAAGGAACAATAACCGCCGAACTGAGGGGCCTCCACGTATGGACTCTGCACAGAAATAAGGGCAGCTTTTAGTATCATGCTTGACAAACAGAATTTCATGTCCAGAAAGGGATCTGCTATCATTATACATTTTCACATTTATAGTAAGAAACAACAAAAATGGACCCACCAAACCCAATTTCCACTTGCGTGTTAATTAAGAGTGTTGTACTACATTGAATCATGGTGGTCTAAGGCTCAAGTTAGACTTTAGTGCATGTTACCATTGCAATAGTTGGTTGTCCTCATTGTGGGACACACAAAATCCTTTTCAAGGCTGACAGCATCAGTCATTAGACCTGATGCTGGAGAAAGCAATAAAAGGGTGGATGTATGTATTTGCAAGCAGAGATTGGTGAAATTCGATGAAGCTGGACCCCAATTAGTCACCATGAGGTGTGGTGGCTGCCATGTTTATATATTGGTCCTATATGTTGAAATTTAGCTAATTGGCAGTGATCTATCAAGAGGCAAGTGGAGTTGAAGGTGAATGTTATGTGGTGCTAGGATTGAGAAGGAAGAGAGGCGCGAGTAGACGTCGTTGGGATTGGGAGAAGAGAGTCGAGGGAAGCGGCGGCGACGGACGTGCTACAGTACCCGCGGTGCTACAGTTCCCACGGGTACTGTTCACGTGAGAGAGGCAGAGTACCGGCGGCTAGGGCTATGAGGGGCGCTAGGAACGCCGGCCGCGGGGCTTCGCCCACGGCCGGCAAGAGAGAAGGTTTTTTCTGCTAATCTCCTGCTTGATTAGATGGATAGATCTCCTCTCCTTATATAGAGAAGAGGTCTTACTTGGCACCTAAACAAGTGACTAATTAACCCTAATAGGCTAAGACCCAATAGACCCTTGACTCTTCTAACACTATACCCTACCTGGACATGCAGCTCGTCCTCGAGCTGCAACCTAACTCGACTCGACACAAATCTATCACTTAAAAACAAGCCTTTTACATCTCGGCTTATTTAGTTATTCGGCCATAAGGCACGACGTGAACTCTTTATTTCCACTGCATATTTGAATAAAGGTGGCCCCCATCCAGCAGCTTGAAGAGAGAGGGTTCGGCCCTCAACAAAGGCCGGGTTGTGGCCTTGCCATTGAACTGGAGGAGGCTGATGAAGGCGAAATTGTGGCCAGTGGAGGCGCCCTCGCGGCGGCCGGTGCCGGAGCACGGCAACGCCAATTAAGGTTCGCCTATGGGTAGCCACACACCCGCGTCCCCAAACGCCGGCGCTGTAGACGCCGAGTTCGCCACCCGAGGTGGCGATGGCATGCCTGATCTCCATGACGCAGCGGACGAGATCGGGGCCCTCCATGTGGCTAAGCGCAGCTGGGTGGCGAAGCAAAGGGGCACGGGGCACAGGCACCAGCTGCAACCCACGCATCTCCCGCGCCTGCCATCGCGTTAGGAGTCCGCGTGCTGCAGCCTGTAACCGTACCGCCGCCAGGACCGCCTCCTGCATCTTCTGGCGCATCTCCTGCAGCCGCCGCCGTGCTCAGAGACCGCGCGCAGCAGCCTGCAGCCGCACCACAGCCGACACTTGGTGAATAAGCATCGGCTGCATTGCGATGTCCTTTCGCTGCTTGATCTGCGGCAATGTTGGCTGCACCGTTGGTTGCACGTCCTGGAACGGCAGTAACGTCGTGCCCGGCAGCAGCGTGGTGCCGTAACTTGGCATCCCATAGTGGAAAACCGGTGGCAGAGAGGCCACGGCCGATTGCGGCAACGGCCAGTTGGCTGGTTGCAGCGGCGGTATGCCGAGGTAGGACTGGATGGCGACGACGGAACGAGCGAGGTCAGTGATGGCCGCGGTCAGCTGATCCGGCGTCATCGGTGAGGAAGTGACCGGCGACGGCTCATTGTAACCTGGCATCTCCGATATCAGATTGTTACGTGGTGCTAGGATTGAGAAGGAAGAGAGGCGCGAGTAGACGTCGTTGGGATTGGGAGAAGAGAGTCGAGGGAAGCGGCGGCGAAGGACGTGCTACAGTACCCGCGGTGCTACCGTACCCGTGGGTACTGTTCACGTGAGAGAGGCAGAGTACCGGCGGCTAGGGCTGTGAGGGGCGCTAGGAACGCCGGTCGCGGGGCTTCGCCCACGGCCGGCAAGAGAGAAGGTTTTTCCTTCTAATCTCTTAGTTGATTAGATTGATACATCTTATCTCCTTATATAGAGAAGAGGTCTTACTTGGCCCCTAAGCAAGCGACTAATTAACCCTAATGAGCTAAGGCCCAATAGGCCCTTGACTCTTCTAACAGTGAACATGGAAGAATACAACTGCCAGGACAAGGAGGAACTAGTTAAGACTTAAGAGGTTATATGATGCGTTCTTTTTATGTGTACGGTGGTCTCGGTAATGCTATATCATATTCATTTACAGCAATCTGTAACACCTGACAATCTATCTCCACATATACTGCTTATAAACAAAACAAAAATTGTTCCACTTTTGTGATACAACTTCAGATAACACTATCCCCTCCCCTTATCATCATTACACTATATCCCCCAGAAAATATAGCAATTAGCATTTACTGTGTCACAATATATTATGGCACTGGCCAACCAACAGTTGGGATGACATTTGAGCTGGTGTAGCACTGCAGTTCAATGACGCTCTTATATGGGCATTGTAAAGTGGGCCTTTCTGGGCTTTTTTGTAACATTTGCGTTGGATAATTATTACTTAATATAAAATAAAACATAGCAACTTCAGGTTTACTCCACATTACTAAGGCATTAGGGAGTACATAAGACTTGTAGCTCCCACAGACATCAGTGACGAAAACAACTTTCTTAGGACATAGCAAATAAGCACCTGGGAATAAGGTGGATTTGCATCGAACATTTGATCCCTGGGAGATTTTGGAGATGACTCCGGTGAACTACCATCATTCTCATCCAAGTTATTTATTGTATTATTCATTGCTGCTGGATCTCCCTCGGTAGTGCTAAGCTTAACTTGCTGCAAGATAAAAGCCCAAATTAGATCATGGAATACACTGGATAACTTACAAAATGCATAGAAAAATATATGAAGAACTGTACCTGGAATATTTTGCCTAAAGTTTTCAATCCTTTAGCTCGAGCTCGCAGTTCCTCTTTCCTGGCAGTGCTGTCTTGAAGCACCTGATATTGATAAAAAAAACAATTAAAACCACTGTCACAACTAACAACAGCGAAATATCAGATGTAAGATATCTCTAAAAAAACACCTTGGAAATATAGACAAGATATGAATACAGACCATTTGACACACATGTGACAGGGTTGCCTCTATATCAGCAACATTAAGCTTCCATAACGAATCCACCATAACACTCTTATGCGCCAGCATGTAAGCCTCCAGTTCCACTTCGCTGTAGTGGCACTCAGCACTGAGATGCTTTCTCAAGTCTTCCTGCAGCTGCATAAGAGCTATTGCACCTGCAGATACATAAGAAAACCAAATCTCATGAGAAAATTACAGATCATGCTAACATCAATGAAATTTAATGAACAAAATAACTTTACCTGTTGCAGCTGTTAGTTGGGATTTAATAAAATGTCCTTTGTTTCTGAACCATTCAGCAATAAACGGAACACCAAGATATTTAGCTTTCTTTCCAAGCTCCTTAGCAGCTTGTCTTGAATACACATAACCAATAGTACTCAGCATATCAACACCATATGCTGCAAAATAAGCAAAATGGAAACAGAAAATAACTCTGAGTCAATATTTCATTGTACTCAGAATGTGACCATAAAAACAAAAGGAAGTGCTACTGAATGTTGTTTTATTGCCGGAATCATATAAGGATACACAGGGATAGAAAGGCGAACAAAAGATTTAGAGCTACCAAGCAGGGCCGCAGAAAATACATACAGAACCCACAAGTTGTTGCATGGACATACAGCTTAGCAAGTGATTAAAGGACTATCATTAATATTTTGGGGAGGTGAAGGAATGGTTGTCATGAACACATACCGGCATTAGAGAGTCTAGTAACCTCAGCTTCAGCATACTGGATAAATTCCTCTTTGTTTCCTTGAAGATAAAGGTGCAACCTATCTTTCAGTAATTCTGCAAGTTTCTCCTCCCTTTCTTTTTGTACAACCTACATCATAATTAAATCCTTAAATCAATACTACACCAGAAAGTACAAATAGCATGAAACACCAAGCAACAAATTGAACATTCCAAGCACCAGAAAGGTTTTGTTGTTTGAATATTTAAAGGCTTAAAGCACTAGTAAAGAACAGAAATTTGGGTAGTACTTCTATTTCCATACAGCTATAATAAAACCACATCAAGTGCGATTAATCTGAGTCAACAATGACGGTTGATAAATCCATCATTCCCATCTGGTATAACAAATGCTAAATGGGATCGCCGCTATAAGCTGAAAGTGCTGCAGAGGTCGACAAGCATGAAGATTAATATTCTGCATGAGAAATGCCATGCAGAAACAACTCAGAGAGTGTATTATATGATGCTGGAGTTTCTCAACTTTATCATCCCTATAAGCTTGTTAAGATCTGCAGCTCATGGAAGTTCTCAAAATGTTGAAAAGGTCAATCTTGTAGTGTTAAACGCAGGTAAAGCATTATTAACTGCAACAGGTAAGTTCACATGTTCACATTCTGACATTAGATTTTATTTAGAATACTGTGCAGAGTAAGTGACTACAAAGGCTGCCACGGATTGAAGACTTCTCGTTCAAATAACAGGATTTAACAAAGAAATAGGAAAAATAGTGTCAAAATTAGTGTGTGTAGATCACATTTGTGTAACCTGGGACATAAAATATCAGAAAAGGTTAGTTTCATGAAGCAAAATATGAAAAAAAAAATTCCCAAATATGATCTCTGATTTCTCGTAAACTTTCTGGCTCCTAGTGTCAGGAGTCAGGATATTTATTTTGCCAAACAATAGCTTCAGTTTCACTACGAAATTCTTTAAGTAAAACTCAAGTAACAAAAAAACGCTATGAATTGCTTGGGTAGTATATAATGAGAAGCAAGTTATAAATTTCCAATCAAGAATGAATAGGACAAATATAATAGAACGCCCAAAAGGCCAACAAATCATCCTGGTAAAGAGCCATACTCGCATTTGCTCATGCAACCTTCTTCCATCGATCTCTTTGTCTTCAGTAAAACCATCAAGTGAAGCCATGGATGCCATCGCCAGCTGACCAATGTACTCCTCAAAAAGCTCGCTACCGAACAGCATTGCGAAAATTGCTGCAGGCTCAATTATGGCTTCCCTATAGGATAATGTTAGACAGCAAGTTAGAATGTGTTGGAACCGATCCCCAAGAGAATGTAATCATGGGACAAGATTTGACAGCATATAAAATTAAATACCAGCTACAAAAGTCAACTAACAAGAAAAATAAATTCTACTAGAGCACTAAAGTTTTTTTAATATATGGTTTCAACAACATAATGGGATGTATCTGTACTTAAACGTACTTTGAAATACCAGATTTCCCATATGAGTCATAGGCTTCACGCTGTGCGGGGTCACTGAGCACTTGGTATGCCTCCCCCAATTCCTGCAGTAGCAGTAACTCAGATGAAGATGTGATTTTTCTTTTTACATAGTCCAATTTGCATTGACATCAAATATATATATCTCAAAAGCAACAAGATGCACAGGGAAGGAAGGCTGGCAGGATCGGCAGTTCAAAATAGTACTGTTTTCTACCATGAACAATGAAATACTGTCGAGTTTATGGTACAAGGATACGACGGTGCATTTATCCACTTATTAAAGGTTCAGCGGATCCTGAAATGCCCGCCTAAAAAATAGAGTAATGCGAAAAATGCTAGTAATTGATATATCTGGAACCCGACTGGAGCTCAGTCGCAGAAGCATTATCATGGTACGTAGTTATTATTATAGAACAAGTAGGATCACGCTGCTGCGGTTGAGAGCTGAACGAGTCAGTGGAGCATTCGAATACTTGCCTGGAACCTCGCCGCCGCGTCCGGATCATTGGGGTTCTTGTCCGGATGGACCTGCCTCGCCTGCAACAACGAGCAGCAACCACCGAAATGAGAGGCGAAACCATCTCTGAACGCACGGCAACAAAGTTCAAGGGGGAAGGGCGCGCAGGCAGCACCTTGACGTAGTACGCCTTCTTGATCTCGGCCTCGGTGGCCGTCGGGCTCACTTCCAACACGTCGTAGTATCCCGTCTCCCTTACCATCGAACCACTCTACTCCTCTCCTCCCTGCGCGCTCCCTGCTCCCGCAGGTCCCGTCGCCCTGCGCTCGATCGGAGCCCCCGGGATCTCCGGCCGCCGATCGCCGCTCGCCGCCCGCCACCGATTCTCTCCTTCTCCGCACGGGTGGTGGTGCGGGACAGCGAGAGAGAGGGTGCGAGGTGGCTGGCGCTGCAATGCTCTGGCGACTGGCGGGTGGCGGGCCTGGCGGCTGCTTGCTGTTGCTGGGGTGATCCGACCATAAAGCGCCTCGAATAATTCGCGTGCTTTTCCCCCCTCTCCTCTCCTCCTCTCCTCCGCCGTATTATAATGCGGGGATGAGTCACATTGACATGGAACTCTTCTCTGCTTCTCGCTAGTCAAAATCGGGTTCCCCTCTCGGTAAAACTAAAAACCCCACCACTCGCTAATCCCGCGGTTTTGCGAGTGATTATCGCGCTGGTGAGGTGGACCACATGGCCGGCGCCGTGGGGGACGCCGGCGCTGACCCCGGTCCACGTAGTCAAGCGGGTGAGTGCGGGTCTTTTTTTTTTTTGAGAGAGGAGCGGGTCTATTAAGAGGAAGAAGGCCGGGTAGCGGATAGAGCGGGTTTCAGGTCTGGGGGCCCACCATGTGGTGACCACTTGGGCCGGACAAGGCCCGCTTGTATTTAAAGTTCTTCGTGAATTTTTGCTTTCAACTCCTACTATACGTAGGGATGCGCCTGAACTAGAACTAATTTCCTGGTTTCGTAAGAAAGCAAACTTCTCATGCAAAAAAACGCCTACAGAGTTGCCAAAACTCTATGCTAATTTCGCAGACACATAAAAAAACCTGGCGAAACGCATGAGAGGCTGTTGTTCCTGGCACGCGTCAGGAGGTCGATCGCTCCGTTTGGCTTTGCAATTGCTGCATCACACGCAGACGCACGCATGGAATTGGAAGCGGACCTGAGTGGATGACTGGATTCTTCAAAAGAGGGGAGAAAAAGGGGCTCGGATCGGAATGGGCGGTGGAGGCGCCCTCAAGTCGCAGGTACCAGTACGTGCGTGTAAAGCCGCTAGTCCGACGCCCCTACAGCTGCAAAAGGCGCCCGCCGGGCCGCCCCGTACCCTTCGTAGCAGGACAGCCACGCCACCACATCCGACGACGACGACGACGACGACAAGCGGCGCAAAACGCGCATGGGCAACGTGGGCAGCCTGTTTGAGGCACTGTTAACTTATCCTCTCTGCTGCCACTGCTAGCACACCTACCTAAGAGCAAGGTTAATGGTTTAGCCGGCTGAAGGCTGTAACAGTCGCCATGTCATATAAAGTTAGCAACGTATAGCCAACTAGTATTATGGAATAACTCGTGATCTGGCTGCACTAGCATGCAAGCATTTAATGCCTAGGACACGTGTGCACACGGGATTTGGGAGGTGCAGCAAAACGCCAGCTCTTTCTCCTGCCACGGGCTGCATGCCGACGTTTTATCCTCGATCAATGCGTTCAGCTCGGCGAAGAGATAAGCGCCGGCTCTCTTCTCTCTCTTATTTTCTCCCTCCTCCACGTAGGCGTGTTCTGACGTGTCATTCCTTTTCGTCGGCTGACTCAGCCTTACTATACTTGCTCTAATGTAGAGACTAGGAACAGGGACGAACATTCTGGAGGCTGCCGAAATGGGCGGATGCCCGATGGTATGGTCGACGACGACGACACTTAGTCGTTAAGGCAAAGCCATTCCACGGCGTGTTTTGTGGAACCCTTTTGTTTATTATTATTTTTCTCGTTAACTGTCTGTCTAGGATCTTGATTTCGTGGTCAGTTTGCCAATGAAAAAAAAATCATGTTCCTGCATTTTTTTCCGATAGTGCTACATTTTAGTGAATTTCTTTGGCTTGCTTGGGACAAAAGGCTACGCTGTTGTTGCTGTTGCTCACCTGGGTACGAAATACCGAAAACCGAGAACCGAACCGAAATTACCGAGAACCGAACCGAAAAATACCGAAACTGAAAAATTCGATTCTTGTTCGTTCGGTTCCTACTCCTCCGGAACCGAAATTACCGAGGTAAATTCAGTTCTGTACCTCGGTTTACCGGATTACCGAACTATGCCGAACAACATGTCAAGCTGCTGGTTTTATCCTTTTTGGAAGTCGCCCAGCAGGTTTTAGGCCCAGCAGTAGCCCACCTGAGCCAACTATCCTCACTACAACGTACACCTCACTACAACGTACAGCCAGATGGAAACAAAACCCTAGCCACCACTCGGTCTCGGAGTTGAGGCCCGCAGGCGTACCGCGCACGCGCAGCCGCCTGCCCCTGCTCCGCGCCTTTGCCATCACGTGGTCACGCTCACGCCTCGGCGGACGGCGGCTCGGCCTCGGCGTCGCCCTCGCGTACCCCGGCCCACGGCCCCCGCGCGGCCACGCCGTCGTCGCGCTCAGTGATGACGGGGCTGCTGGTGATGATTGGGAAGGAGAAGGATGATGCTGCTGCTGATGGAGAGAAAGAGAAGGAATCATCGATCTAGATGGTGAGGAGGGGAAGAAGAGGAAGGAGAAGGATGCTGCTGCTGCAATCTTCTCGGTAATTTCGGTAAATACTGGAACCGAACCGAATTTTGTCGGTACCGAGTTTTTCTAGGAACCGATCGGTACCGGTTTCTCGAGGAACCGAATTTGTGTAGGAACCGAAGAACCGAACTGATTGGTTCGGTAATACTGAACGCCAGGGTGAGCTGCTGCTGCTGCTTGTTGTAGAGCGTCCGTCCGTCTGAACATACCCCTCATACTCGTTCCGCGCACACCACCCGCCCGTGCCGTTGCTCACTCCCGCACCGCTTGCATCCAGCACCCTGCCCACCCACGTGCGTTGCTTGCTCCTGCGCCGCTCACACCCTACGTCGTTGCTCCCTCCCGCGCGCGTGGATTCGCCCTGGCTGTTGTGCGCCCTGCCTGTCGCGGCCGTCTCGCAGGGCCGCCTCCACCGCGTTAGTTCACTGTGCCGCCGGCGTCATGTTGCTCCGAAAACGTGTGTTGCAAACGTATATTCTAGATGTTTCAAGTGTTTCAGACGTATATGTTTTAAGTGTTTTATATAGATGTTGCAAAGATAGATCCAGATGTTGCACATGCTGCAATGGCTATACACGTATGTTGCAAGAGTTTGTTCAAAATGTTTTATCTGTTTTGAGACATATGTTTCAAGTGTTATAACTAGTATGTTGCAATGGCTATGTTATAAGTGTATGTTCTAAATGTTTTATCTATTTTCAAATGTATATTGCAATTATTTCATTGAGTGTTGTAAAAGTAGATCTGGATGTAGGTTGGTGGAGCCAGGAAGAGAGAGCTAGCATAGGAGCCATGGCGGCGACGGCTGGTAACCTGGAGGCAGCGCTCCACCGGAGGACACACAGGTGAAGGGTCGAGATGGCGGACTAGAGGGGGTGAATAGTCAGTTCTAAAATTAATCGCGTCGGTTAACCGAAACAAATGCGGAATTAAAATTATCGGTCTAGCCAAGACTACACCCCTCTATCTAAGTTCACAAGCACCTATCAAAGATTCTAAAAAGCAACTAAGGTGCTTTCCTTAGCAAGAGTTCTCCTAATTAATTCTAGAGTAAGGTCACACAAACCTATACACTTGTACTTTAGCAAGCACGGGAGAGCTCCTACACAACTAGTAAGCAAAAGCACAAAGCCAACTAAGTTCACTAGCAAAACTCAAGGTTAACGCTACATAGCTAAACCAAGAACTCAACTTACTTAGCTACACAAACTAAGCAAGACAAGGAAACAACTTCTAGCTACATAAGCAAGAAGGTAACTAGCAAACTACACAAGTCAACTATTTACAAGAGCAACTACACAAACACAAGTATATGAATATAAATACAAGCTTGTAAATCGAAAACAAACCACCGAGAAGATGTACACAAGGTTGACACGGGGGTTTTCACCGAGGTTCACTTGGATGCCACCAAGCTAGTCCCCGTTGTGACGATACACCCACTTGATGGATCACGAGCTAATTGACTATCAAGAGTCAAACCCTCAGCTGGTGCCGCACATCCACTCTCAAGTCTCAAGATGGGGATCCTCCAAGCCATGAGCTTTACTAGAGTTGCTCTTCGTGATCCCCACGGGGTGAGCACAATCCCCCTCACAAATCCTCCTCCGGAGCTACGCACAATCTCCACGCGTGCTTCAACGGAGTCGCAAGCCACCAAGCCGTCTAGGAGGTGGCAACCTCCAAGAGTAACAAGCACCACCGGCTTGCAACACGATCACCTAGTGCCACTCGATGCAATCCTCACGATGCAACGCACTAGAATCACTCACTCACTCGATCGGATGATCACTATCAAGCTCAAGTGAGTTAGAGGCTCTCCAAGCACTCCACAAGCATGGACACTAAGTCCCAAGTGTGCTCCCTTATCTGCCAAGGCCGGCCACCACTTCTATTTATAGCCCCACAACCAAATATAGCCGTTACCTCTTCACTGGGCAGATTTCGGGGGCGACAGACGCTACAGGCGCGTCTGTCGCACCACCGCGTGCCACGTGTCCCGCTCAACCAAAAAGCCAACGGTCGAATTCTCCAGCGCCAGACGCGTTCGACGCTTCACGGGCGCACGTCTGTCGCACCAACAGACGCGGTCCAGAACGCTCCGCGCCGCGCTCCAACGCGACAGACGCGTCTGTCGGACGAGCGACAGACGCGGCCTAGCGTCCTTCGCTGTCGTGGCTCGCAGCCCGGCTGACGCCACACGCGACTTCGCCATTTCTTCCGACCTTCGGCGTAATAGAAAATAAGCGTTTCATCTCCTCGAAAACGCCTAAATCCCGCCTCGCAAGCTCAGCGAGAGGTAGAGAGGACCCCAAACCCCTCTCTACCCCTCAAACTCCATCGCTTTCGCAAATGTGCCAACACCAACAAGTGATCACCACCTTGTGCAAGTGTGTTAGCATTTTCGCAATCATTTTCTCGAAGGAGTTAGGCACTCAACTTGTCTCGCCACTTGATCCTAACACGTATGCAAAGTTAGATCGCTCAAGTGACACTAGATGACCGATATACAAATAAGTTTGCCCCTCTTGATAGTACGGTCATCTATCCTAAACCCTGTCATCAACTTCTCTACACACCTATGACCGGTGAAATGAAAATGCCCTAGGTTGTACCTTTGCCTTGCGCATTCCACTCCATCTCCTCCGACGTTGATGCAACACTTGCACCAACCATATCATAAATAATATGATCCACTTAATATCATCATGTGACCTTGATCCATCGATCTTGACCTCACTTGCTCTTTACTGTTGCGTCGGTCCATCGGCGCCAAGTCTTGCTCAAGCTTCACCGCCTCACGGTACATCGCTCCAAAGCCTCCGATTTGTCATTCACACTTGCAACCGGTCCGTCGAGCCAAGCCTCATCTTGATCTTCGCCACCTTGGCCACATGACTCCATGTCATGTCTCATATGCAATGAGCTCCTCTAGACACTATCACCTGTGGACTAATCACCTGTGTATCTCACATTAAATATAATTAGTCTACCTAAGGTTGTCACTCAATTACCAAAACTAAACAAGGACATTTCAACAGGGTCACGTCCGCGCTGTCGTACGCGGCTCTAGAGTGGGTCCTCAATTCCTCATCGTGCTGCTCCTGAATCAATGGCCTGCTCGGCTATGCCATCGCTAGGTTCATGGACCACTTCGCACTCAGACCGGCGCAGGTGAGGGATCTTAGTTGGGCGTTGGCACGGTCGTGGGCAGACGCCACGTCCGGAGCAAGGATGGGCACGGGCGTGGCCGCTGCGTCGGGTGCAGGCGCTGGAGCCATATCCGGACGAACGCCGCCGGCCAGACGTCTAAGCAGTAATGTCACCTTTTTATAAAAAAAATAGAACTAGTTTTTGAAAATTCATTGTATGATTTTTGCCAAAATCTTGCGTTTTCAAATATACCCTCAGAGTTGGCAAATGGCAAGAAGATATCTGTCACCTGTATTTCCACACTGGATGGCTGTGGCCTGGATGTGCCTGCTCTGCACTGTACATATGCTGATGCGTCACTGCCCAGATCCTCTCAGTCCAACACGGGGGCAACAGCCAACTGGGCAAGCGCCAGATGACGCAGTAGTCTGTTTGTGAGTATGATATCCTAACACTACCAGCACTCATGGATCTCTATATTCATCCTCTTTACGTTCTAGTCACCAAGATTCTCTCCTCTATACTCAATTCTTTCGCACCCATCCATCCTCTATATCATCCTCTATCCACTCTATGTACTGTGGGACTCACTTATCACTTTATCTAAATATATCCATGTGTGATCTAGTTTTGAAGGATTTATTGAGACGAATTTAATGGTGCAATCGAAATTTAATTTGGATTTTTGGTTTGTGAGTTATAACATTTTTTTCCTTTATTTAGCTAGTGGGGCTCGCCACTATAGAGTATAGAGTAAGCACTATGTCACTCTAAATATAGAGTAAGAGAAAAGATAGAGTATCGTTTTAGAATACCCAGTGCAGCAGTTTTTACTCTATATTTATACTTTAAAGCTTTAGAGTATCGTTTTAAAGTACCCACTGCCGGTAGTATAAGACAGCTGGTTATCATCAGCCCATCACGGCATCACCTAATTTGATTTGATTATATACGGGTGACAGACGATCTGTCTTTGAGCTGTGAGCCAGTCGCTTTCATAAACTGACACGGGAATTTCAAAAGTCTACGTGGGGTGTAATATCCCTTTTTTTTCCTTCTAATGCGAGAATCGCATTGTTCGTGTTATTATTTTCCTAGCACATGGATATCATCAGACATTTCTGGTGCATTCGGCCGGTATACGGTGTCAGTCAATGCTTTTAAATTTTAGTTTTCAATTTTGCCTATTGGTATTTTTAGTTTCAAAATTAAAGTTACATGGCTAATTTACTTGAAATAAAGATACTCCTGCATTCAAAATCTCCCAAATTTCTTAGACTTTATAAACATATTTTTTTTCTGTGAAAGTAATGGCCGAACGAACATATTGGAAAACTATGTTACCAAGAACGCTGAAGCATTTTTGAAACTTTTACACGTAGCATTGTTGCATTCGGCCATCCTGTCCCGTGTCCACAAATTGAGCCATTTGGAGAAAACTATGCTCTATCCACAAATTATCATATAAATAATATAATATAAAATAAATAAATAGATAAAGTATAATTTGGAAGACCGTGTCAAGTTAATTTAGTATGCTTTCAATTGAGTGAACGAAAAGTCTGTTCGTTTGGGCTGAAATCTGGCTGGTTTTTTTTGAGAAAAACACTGTTGAATGGCTTACTGATCTGGCTGATAATCTCCTCCCGATGATACAACAATCACACTCAATGGATAGTTTTATTCTTTTGTTTCATAGACATATATGACTCACGTTGGGTTGGTAACCGAGCCAAAAGAGTTTAATCCCCGTAAAAGTCACTTCTTCTTTCTTTTTAGAAATGTCGATACATTATGAAAAAAACTTATATGTGGTAGTCTATTAAATGTAAATGAAACTCTGATAAAACTTCCATATATATTATATAAAATCACTGTGAAAGTTATTTTCATGTGCGGAAAATAAGGAAACTCCCGTAAATGGAAAGAAAAAACATCTTATAGCCAGTAGAAAACAGTGCCACATGCTCTAGAGCGTACGTACGCGGAAAATCCATCCTGTGTTGCTGCCTGCCCGGGCGCGTCTTCCCCATTGACGGCCTCCCGCCACCGACACGACACGACACCCACCACTCCTCCCGTCCGTCGGCACATGTGTAGTTGCCACTTCGCTTTCCGCTTCCCTTACCTCACACTCCTCTCCCCTCGATTAATCTCCTCCCTGTCAACAACCGCAGCGAGATCTCCAGCTACCGCTCTCTCCATCCACATTCGCACCCGCATTCCTCAGATCCAGATTCGAGCCCCAGCCCCCGGTTCGAGATCCAGCTAGCTCTCTCCAGCAAGCTTTCGGCGGGGCGAGCTAGCAGCGGGGGGCCGGGCTCGGCGAGCGAGAAGATGAAGCGGAAGACGCGGAACAAGATCATCGTGTGGACGCTGGCCCTGGCCGCGGCGGCGATTCTGGTGGGCGGCACGATCGCGCTGGTGCTCACGGCGGGGACGTGGAAGGCCCAGATAAAGAAGTCGCAGGAGAAGATCTGCAACAAGGGGTGGGAGTGCTCCGGGAGCAAGTACTGCTGCAACGACACCATCACCGACTTCTTCAAGGTGTACCAGTTCGAGAACCTCTTCGCCAAGCGCAACACCCCCGTCGCGCACGCCGTCGGGTTCTGGGATTACCAGGCCTTCATCACCGCCGCGGCGCTCTTCGAGCCCCAGGGGTTCTGCACCACCGGCGGCAAGCAGATGCAGATGATGGAGCTCTGCGCGTTTCTCGGGCACGTCGGCGCTAAGACTTCATGTAAGAATCCTTGCTTCCGATGCCTGTTCGTCTACTTCGATTCTGTTGGGCTGGAGGAGGAACCGGTCGATTGACTTGCGGATACGGAATTGCAGGTGGGTACGGCGTGGCCACCGGCGGGCCGACGGCGTGGGGGCTATGCTACAACCACGAGATGAGCCCCGACCAGACCTACTGTGACAAGACCTACACCCAGTGGCCCTGCGTTGAGGGTGCCGAGTACTACGGCCGCGGCGCGATACCTGTCTACTGGTAATGCTGGCCCCTGCTAATGCTAGAACTCGCATTGACCCTTCCAGCTCACCATTTCAACTTCTCTTTTGGCAATGGCTGAATCAGTTTGAAGTTGGAGAGGAGTAGAAATTAGCAATCAAGCTCTGATTTTCCAGTCGAATTGATGTGGTTGGTTACTTCTTGCAGGAACTACAACTATGGCGCCGCGGGCGACGGGATCAAGGTGGACCTGCTCCACCACCCAGAGTACCTCGAGCAGAACGCAACGCTGGCATTCATGGCGGCAATGTGGCGGTGGATGACGCCGATCAAGAAGAACCAGCCGTCAGCGCACGAGGCGTTTGTGGGCACCTGGAAGCCCACCAAGAACGATACGCTAAGCAAACGCCTGCCTGGGTTCGGTGCCACCATGAACATACTCTATGGCGAATCGATCTGTGGCAAGGGATTCGTCGATGCCATGAACACTATAATCTCTCACTACCAGTATTACCTTGACCTCATGGGTGTTGGCCGTGAGCACTCTGGCGACAACCGTGATTGTGCTGAGCAGCTCCCGTTCAACCCCTCAAGCCCAACGGATGACCAGAAGCAGCAGCAATCAGGAAGCTAAAACAGACCCATTGTGCCATGGTCACGTGTTGTACACCTGTTCTTGCCACTGCCATTGATCAAGCTTCCCGCGCTAAATTGAGCTACTGATTCTTCAGAATGTGTGAAGCTGCATCGGGTTGACGTTGTTTTGAATGGCTGATCACAATTCACAAGACTGTATGTACTGTCTATGGGAATTGCGAGGTTTGGGGTCATTATACCATGTTGTCCATAGATAGTTTGTTTTGGTTTCTTTGGTTCTGTCAGATACGTTATACACATGTTTAAAGAGGACTGAACATACCAGGGCCCTTTTTTTTCTGAACTTGCTTGCTATCGAAACATCGCCTGGCTTTTTCAGAACCTTTTGTATGTCTTGTATTATTAGGTTATCCAGTGCTAGTACATTGTTAGCATTTGGACTAGAGCATGCTTATGCCATTATTCTGACCAGGGACAACTCAACCGAGGTACAGAAATGAATGATGGGAACTTGCTTGTACTGTGAAAATAGAGAAGTATTGCACACTTCTTTCTTCTTGGAGTAAGTTGTAGCTAGAGAATGTGGACTAGCGGAGTGACGTAGCCGAATGTACAAGCATGCGGAATGCATATGATTTTGATTTGAATCCTTAGCTAAACTGTTGCTCTGTGAGAAAATGAATAGAGTGCTTAACATGTTTTAACTAAACGCTTCTATGGAGCCCTTTGAGAATGGGTGCATCTGTTTTCAGAATGGGTGCTGGCAAGGTTTGCCGCAGCCATGGAATTCATGATTGGTATGCCGAAAAGTTGGGAACTAAAGCCCGTTCGGCTATGCTGATAAGCCAGTTAAAAAACATGGTTGGCTGATTTGTTGTCAGAGAAAAATATTGTTCTAGCTGAAAAAACAAGCTGAAAAAGACAGATTATAACACCCTCGAAAGCTAAGAAACAGCATCTGACCTGAGACGTTTTTGTTTTTTTAATATATAACTTTTGTTATGCATTTAGATATACACTATCTAAATTTATGGTAAAAAAATATTTAGAAAAGTCAAAACCTCGTATAATTTAAAATGGAGAGAGTACTGTGGCGAAAAAATCCAAGCTGCGGCCAGACCAGAGAGGCTGTTGCTGATGACCGTAGTTCACAGAATAGGGGAGACACTGTATCAGAATTCCTGTAGCATTTCATTTGTATTTGGTAAAAATTATCCAAATTTTGATTAATTAGGCTTAAAATGTTCGTCTCGTAAAATACAACAAAACTGTGCAATTAATTTTTGATTTCATCAATATTTAGTACTCCATGCATTTGTCGATATTTTGATGTAACGAGGAATCTTCTTTTTATATAGTGGAATTTGGAGGAGAATCAGGTAACTAATATGCTATGCTAGTACAACTATACAGGGGCGGTCCTTCCTCGAGGCGCTGGTCAGGTGGCGCCAGGTCGGAGGAAGGGCCGGTGCTGCCCTGACCTTGCCACTTGCCAGTGGAATCTCTGAGAAATACTGTATAAACCTAAAAATCGGTCCTAAAGGTTGTTTAGGTTGTTTAGTTGGTGAAAAAGTTTGGATTCGGCTACTGTAGCACTTATCGTTTTATTTGACAAAATTTATCCAATTATGGACTAACTAGGCTCAAAAGATTCGTTTCAACATTTACAGACAAACTATGTAATTAGTTATTTTTTTACCTACATTTAATGTTCCATGCATGCGTCTAAAAATTCGATGTGACGGGTACTGCACAAACTTTTTTGGGTTGGGGGAGGAACTAAACAGGCTCTAAGAGAAAAATGAGCCTAAAATTTAAAATCCAATTGAAGTTTTCAATCAATTCAACACCCCTTGTCCGCACCCAGTGTCCAGCTTTCCTGGCTGACGCCAATAATGTTGTGGATCGCTGTTTTGTTTCCTATACTGTTCAAGACTTTCTTTTTTTTTAGTGCAAGGGATGGTGCTAAGTGCGAACTGTTCTAATGTAGAAGCGATTTTATCCTGATGCAATAATTTCAGGAGTCCTGGCTGCAAAATGGTTCTAAGCTCTACATTAGAGTTTAGAAGGAACATCCTGGCATATGAGTTCATTTTATTTAAATAATCACTGATCACTCCTATACGTTTGGTAGAGCTCTCATGCAATTACTAAAATTTGCTCCAAGTGTTCTACTGAACAGCTCCTAAAAGAGACAAGGATCACAACATCAAATCGGAAACGTGCTCAGAAAATTACCACAACAATACCACATTAGTACTGGTATATAACTCAAGACATTTCACAACATTTGCTACTGGTCCGTCTAACAAAGAACAGGAGATTAAATCCGACGTGCAGCAGAACAATGCCGCTATGACAGTTCTGCATCTTACATAAGCAGGTTCCTAGCTAAGTACAAGGTAATAAACATACTTATCCAAACAAGTTCCATAGGGCTCTAAACTCTCGTACAAACATTTCGTTAAGTTGCAGCCCCCCAAAGTGGCGGATTTTGGGTCAGCCAGCTTCTGTGGTGTAATATTACAAATGAGGCTTGTGTGACCTCATAAAAGAGAGAAACTGGCTCCCAAGGGAAATGCAAAACAAGCAGAGGACCAATAAAACCATGATAGGGGGGGGCAGTTGGCATCCCAATGCTGCCCACTTTTACTTTTCAGTTAGACTCCCCATTCTGAGCATCCGCCAACTTTGGTTCAAGTTCATCAGAGAGATGGTTTGGCTCTACTGACGAAAAGCTTTCTACTTTTCTCTTCCGGGTTAGCACTACTTCTGATGCAAGTGTCTCGTCAGCGAGAGAAGCTTCTTCACTGGCATCACCCTCATGTGCTGTAGGAACTGCCCAGGCTATGGGGTTCACTGAAACAAAATGTTGAAATGTGGAATCAGAAAAGTATAGTGAGTCTAGCAGTGTACATACTACAGCAAATAGCAACATGACATAGCTAATTAAGTTTCTTATTAAAATGCCGAAGAGAACTTGCTGCACAGCTAACACTTAACAGTAAGTAACCATGATGAACAATCGTTTGAGGTGCATAATAAGCCGCTTAGCATCTACAATAGAGATGCCAGGACATTAAAGGATAATTTCTAGTAAACACATAGCCAACATATGGCAGTTAGCAAGGCCTGTTTAGATAGTTTTTGGGAGGCCGAAAAAGTTTTCCCAACAAATCCCATCACCCAAATAACGTCATAAGAAATTCATCTGAATTATTGTCTAACAAAAAAGCATTTAAATAGGTTAAATAAATTCACTACTCACATATCTAATCAGGGCTTCAATCTGATCAAGTAGTCAGAGCCCAGATAACTACAGCATCCTAGCCAATCATATGTTTTCCAAACCTCTGCTTGTGTGCCCATATATTTCAAGCTATATCATTCATGTGTTGTCAAAAAAAAAAGCTATATCATTCATCGCTTAACATGGAAAACTTCAACTAAGAATCAATAGTTCATGCATTACACAGGAAAGTAATTATTAGTTTGCTGATACCCAATTACGGACCTTCTTCTGGTTGAAAAGACTTAGAAGTAATTGTACTTGCTTCATCACTTGGATTTATCAACTTCGGTTTCTTTTTAACATAGTCCTGCCGCAGAGGTCTAGGTATCTGGAACGAAAACTGAGCTAAAGTTACACCCTGTGCAACATACTCCGGATTCTCTTGGAGGAACCTGCCAAAGTAAGACATGGAGGCTTTAAGACAGACAGGTTGAAGCACATGTAGACAATTCAGAAATATAAGGAATAAAGGCAGTGCATAACTGATACAGTTAACATCCGCATACTATTTATTTGGAATATCTACTCATTAAAGGCCTTAAAAACATACAATGTTTGCTGTGAAAGTTCTGCTCATGAATTCAAGATGTTGCAACTTTTCACAGTGCACTTTCAGGGAACATATAAAGCTCACTGGATAAAGAATGGCATTCAAGGAAGTTTTGAAGAAATTAGAATTGTCATACCTATCAATTTCAACCAGAGACCTAAGTTTCCTTCCAGTAGGAGAGGTATAGTATCTGAAAGCAAATAGAAGGGGGTTACACAAACATATTAAGTTCAGAAATTGCAGTAAAAAATGTGTGACTTTGTATGTCCCGAAGGTCAATAATTTTATTCACGATGCTGCAGACGTACATGTCTGAATTTTTCCTAGATCCATGATATTTTGGAGAACATTTTGGAAAAATAATAATGTTCCAACCAAAATGCAATGCACACTCGTATAAGCAGTTATGTTTTATGTTATTTTCTCTATCATTAACGATGATTTGAAGGGAAATATGACAGCCATAAAAAGTGGAACCAAATTGTGTTGCAAAAGAGAATAAGATCAGAGCAAATACAGCACTGAAAGAAAAAGAATTACTTACACATCAGCAAATTTGGTACCCCCTTCACCTCTTATCCTAATCTGCCTTTCCCATCCACGAGGGGGTTGTGCAATATTGGGTTTGTCAATAGCCCAAAGCCTGCTACCATCCTGAGATATATCTTCTGGATCATTGCATGTTACATCAGGTTTCCATTCACGAGCTCTTTTACATACAAAAGGTTCCTGTATAATACGTTCACGAATTTCTTCATACTTCTCTTTCGTTGGGATAAGCCTCCATTTAAAACATTTAGCACATTGGACAGTGAATGCTCCAATAGATGGAGATATCCCCCTTGTTATGACTGACTTCTGTAAATGGTTTTCTCCCAGTTCATCTTGCTCTTTATCTCCTGCTTCAGTGTTGAAAACGACCATTTGATTTGATGCAGTTTCTGAAGCAAACCCATCATTGTCAAATCGGGGGCCATTACTTTCAGAAGGCACCGTAATCTGACTATTCTTTGATGATTGAGGAAATTTAGAACTTTCCATCGGTTTTGTACAAATTATTAGAGCCTAGGTACCTGCAGTTGGTAAATGTTAGAATTTTCAGATGCAAACAGAAGAATGGTTCCATGCGGAATATGTGCACATGATGTATCACATCCAGTACCCATGAAGGTTCAAATATTGCATGATATATAATAGTGTGATGGATGATAACCTGAGTACCTGACCTGCATAAGCAAACCAACCTACTTGGTTAACAATCTTTCGTACAAAGTTAGAAGCTGTTGTATGACACCCCTGATTCAGACTGATGCTTTAAGTGCAGTTGTGAACTTGTGATGGCTTATTTTATGCTTTACTGAACAAGAGATTGATTACATAGCATAATGCACACAAGACAAGTTTCATATTCCCCGTTAATCAACTGCACTAGCGATTCTCAATTATCGATCTGACACACAAACAGATCTCAGCAACAGAAATGTAGCTCAATGGGTTGAGCCTACCTCAATTTCCTGAACAATAACATATATAAAGGCAAATCATTCATTGGGGGGGGGGGGGGGGGGGGGGGGGGGGATCAAGATGAAATCTACAGATGGCACAGGTGTCAGGAGTTAATACGGGAATAGCAATTTTGTTAGAAAATGGCCAGCGCCAGCAGCTAGCGTAGATCGATTTTGCGCGCTGAAGAACCTAACTGAACCACGCGTGGATGGACTAGACTAGGGTGCCATGCAGCAAGCAAATCGCTCCCGGCTGAATGGAGAGAGTTGATTTGGGTGCGATTGCTCTCACTCAGAAAAGAGGTGGTTTCCTAGACCAAAGCGAGCTCCTAAACCACCCCGTCCAGCTTGCCTAGGTCACTCACCAGCGAACGAAGAAATCGATCCGAGCCCGGACGGATCTCCACCCCGCGCCGACCCAGTGCCCTACGATTTGAGCATGCAGGCGGACCCCAACGGCGGCCTCCGAAGATATCGAGGTCCAGGGGTGGCGGAGACTGGGGCTGGGGACGGGGAGGGGGTGCTCTGGGGCTGGGGCGGACGGGGAGGGGGAGGGGGTGCACCGGCGAAGAAGAGCGGGGTTTACGGCGGAGGGGAGGGGTTGAGGATGGGAGTACTTACTCGCGTTCTCCGCTGCGCCCGATAGCCCGATCGGGTTGTGGTCCGAATGGAGGCCTCGTGCCGCTGCCTGGGGCGGGCTCCCAGGAACCCTCCTTGCCTCCTTGGTGCGGAAAGATCAGCTCCAGGCCTCCAGCTTTTTACACTGTAGCATTATTTTATTTTTACCTATACCTTATTACTGTAAACGAAATATAGAGCACCTCCGCGAGATCCTCTTTCTCCTTTTTCCTTAAAATGGGTTGAAGAAAAAAAACCGAATTATAGACTATACAGGACCCATGTGCCATTGACACAAAAAAAAATCTCATTTCTTCTCTCCCTCTTGTCTCTCTTTTTGACAATCAGAACCGATGTAGACCGCACAATACGCATGTGGGACGTGGTGCAGTGATAGACAAAGCGAGGTGCAGAGCGGGGCACAACTGGCCTCTTGGCACAGACCACACATTGTCCATGTCAGGTTCTAAACTTAAATGGTTAGCTCTCCGGTGCCACTGGAAGTTAGGATTTACCCATTGATTTTCATTAGGGTTAGAGCCATGATGTAAGCTTTGTTGACCACTAGAGATCTTAGACGGACGATCATACTAACCTAATCATCAGCACCTAAGTTTTAAGTAGTGCACTCTGGTGCCCACTGGAGAGCTCCGGTGAGGATTAGAAAAACCCTCCACGGAGCTACTCTTGTCGAACCTTTTTAAATGGCTAGCTCCAATAGGTATTCATGGGTGACCATCACATTTGGCATTGAGTTAGCATTTTCAAAACATTTTCCAAACTTTTCACTTGCTTCTCACCACATCGCTTGATCTAAATTAGATCTCACCTAGCGGCACTAGATAACTGTATTTAGCAACGAATTTGCCTCTCTTTATTGTACAACTATCTATCTATCAATCCAGCCATTCAACTTCTCTAATTACCCATGGCCTATGAAAGACAAACCCTATTGCAATATCTTTGTCTTGCACTTGTTTTTCATCTCATCCCCTCAAAGAGCTTTTCTGCCTCAGGTAACATCCGTCATCTTCACTCTTCACTTGTCATGCCTTTGCACACTCATGATCATGCTATATCTACTCCATGGTTTTATGTGGCTCAACTCATGCTTGTGGAGTAAACATCACCTTTTTCTCTGACATGAAAATTATTAGTCCCCGCTGTTGTTATTCAATTACTGACACATAGGTTTTTTCACCAGTTCACACTGCAAAACATTTGCCCCTTGCCGAACCTAAAGACGTTGTGGCCAACAGTGCTCCGGCACTCACGCACCACATGGATCTCTACATCCAAGACCTCTTCATCGACAACGACTAAGCACGTCCTCAATGGCGTCATCACTTTATCAACTTCTTGCTAAGATCTCTGTCTTGGAGGTCAAACGCAATTGTTTGTAGATCTGCAACGCTACTTCTCTAATTTGACCGCGAACAAAATGTTACACATGTTTCTTTGATGCGAATAAAACAGAAATGCAAATAGTAAAGAAGTAGTTCTGTGATAAAATTGGCACCCATGCTCTTCTACTTTGGGAAACTACAAGTAGCGGTTATATCAGCAAATGAAGATAGAAAAGGTTGCAAAGTATTTCCTCTATCTCAAAATAAGTGTCGCTATGGTATTTATGTCGATCAAACTTTTTTTAAAAATTTGACTAGATTTATAGAAAATATTAGCAACATTTATATCTCCAAATAAGTTTATCATGAAAATAGATTCAACAACATATCTAATGATAGCAATTACGTAGGATAAATATTAATACTTTTTATATAAATTTAGTCAAAGTTAAAAGCGTTTGACTTCTTGAGAAGCGAGAATGACACTTTCTTTTTATGACCGAGGGAGTACATGTGTGATGTTTGTTTTGTATCGAGTGATTTGTAAGTATTTCACTACTGGCCTCCTTTGGATTGGAGGATTTTTAGAAGACGAATAGAGGATTTCATTTCCTATAGGATTGAGCATTGTTCATGTTTTTGGAGAGAAGATTGGACCATAGAAAAATTGAAGGAAAAATTTCTACGCTGCCTATTTTACAGGAAGACTGTAGAAAAAGAAACATCCGGTTTTCTTTTTCTTTCATTTGCGTAGGATAAGACAAATGTGCCTCGTTACTACTGATGCAATCATGCAAAGCTCTTAGCTGACTACGAGTAGAACATTTAATTAAGAAGAGCAATACTGTATGACGTAAATCCATAATGAACATTTATCTTTTTTTTCTCGAATACGCAAAAGATTTGCGTATCATTGTATTAAGTAGAAGAGCTTAAACAAAACATTTATCTTCTCAATTCCTTTCTTATGCTCTATCCAAACTGTTTTGCACATAAATTCCTATACATGTTTCTCAATCCTCTGTTTTGTATAATCTTTTTTTTATATAGAAATCATACTCTTTTTTTCAATTTCTGTTTCAATTCCCGTGTTTGATCGTTTCAGCGTTCTAAAGGGAAAGTTCTAGCAAGGACATTGGCACACCGCACAAAATGTAGCCTTATGAGCAGCCGGCCTCAGGCCAATTACTTGTAAAATACTTCTTTTGATATTTGAGAAAAAAAATATTGGTGTTTTGTATAATCTTTTTTTATAGAAATCCTACTCTTTTTT
Organism: Saccharum hybrid cultivar R570; assembly: GCA_038087645.1. Taxonomy (NCBI): domain Eukaryota; kingdom Viridiplantae; phylum Streptophyta; class Magnoliopsida; order Poales; family Poaceae; genus Saccharum; species Saccharum hybrid cultivar. The sequence goes on along the minus strand of JAQSUU010000402.1, from coordinate 23,573,555 downwards.
TTTCAATTTCTGTTTCAATTCCTGTGTTTGATCGTTCTAAAGGGAAAAGTTCCAGCAAGGACATTGGCACACCGCACAAAATATAGCCTTATGAGCAGCCGGCCTCAGGCCGATTTGTAAAATACTTATTTTGCGTATTTGGGGAAAAAATTAGCGTTGTATATAATATGTTTTTTTTTAGAAATCCTACTCTTTTCTTTTCAATTTCTGTTTCAATTCCTGTGTTTGATCGTTTCGGCGTTCTAAAGGGGAAAGTCCTAGCAAGGACATTGGCATTGGCACACCGCACAAAATGTAGCCTTATGAGCAGCCGGCCTCAGGCCGATTACTTGTAAAATACCTATTTTTGCGTGTCTGAGAAAAAAAATGGCACACCGCACACTCACACACGAACTACGTCCGGATGGCATGTCATCCCTTCCAAATACTCTACTCTTATGCTCAGCGGTCAGCAGCGGGCTTCGCTGCCTGAGTGAATCGAGCAAAGCGATCAGACGAAAGCAATCCTCACCACGCACATGGTAGTCCTGCCAATGTAGCAAATCGGATATCAAAACAATTCCACACTGAGCAACTGCACAAGCCCAAAATCCCAAATGACCTTCTAAAAGATCGGAAAGGAAACGAACATCAGCAGAATCAGTCATGTTCCACCTGCAAACTCCGTAGATCGCGGCAAGCAATAGTGGCACATATCCGACAACAACATCACGCCTCGTGCAAAAACGGATGGCATCATCGTGACATCTCGTCACCGACATCTCTCCAAAGTCACCGCCGATGCTCAGAAGCTCGCGCTCGTCACAGCCCCAAAACCCAGCAAGCAAACTGAGCTGAAAGGAGATCCGACTATCCGAGATCCTAATCACTAGTACTACTATTCACTACCGTGTCCTTCCTGCTCTTGTTCGCGCCGTCACCACGACCACGTGACAGGGCTTGGCTGGCAGCTCGCGGCCGGGAGCTGCAGCTGCGGCGACGCAACGCAGTAACCCTGTTGATGGGCTGGTTTTTGCGGTTTTTGGTTTGCATCCAAACCAACCCAAGATAAGCATCCGGTGTGGTTTGGGCTGGTTTTCACCGGGTTACAGTGGGTTTGATTAGTTTAACTGGGTTGGGTTGGTCATGGTTTACACGGTTACCGTAGGTAACTATGGATTGCTCCTGTACGTACGCATGTAAATCAAGGCCGCCAGCGAAGCTGTCGAGCTTGTCGCCGCTGCTGCCGCGCTCGAGCTCGTGCCCACCGCCTTCGCGCTCGCGCTCGCCGGTGCCGCGCTCGCGGTCGTTGCCGCCGCCGCTGATGCCGCGCTCGAGCTCGTCGTCGCCGATGCTGCGCTCGAGCTCACCCGCCGCCGCTGCACTCGACTCTGTCGCGCTCGCACTCGTCGCCGCCGGTGCCACGCCCGAGCTCACCCACCGCCGCCGCGCTCGACTCTCGCTCGCTCAAATCACTGCACTTTCGCTGGCAGATGGATGCATGCATGCAGCTAGCGCGAACGCAATGAATAGCAGCAGCACGCAGCATCCTCCGGATGAGCTCGCGGTTGTTGCCGCGCTTGAGCTCCTCGTCGTCGAAGCTGCGCTCGAGCTCACCCGCCGCCGCTGCGCTCGACTCTATCGCGCTCGTCGCCACCGCTGCCACGCTCGAGCTCACCCACCGTACAGCCGCCGCGCTCGACTCTGCCGTGCTCGTGCTCGCCGCGCCACTGCCGCGCTTGCCGCCGACGGTGCCGCGCTCGCTGGTGCCATGCTCGAGCTCGTGCCCACAGCCCGCGGCCGCGTGCCCACAGCCCGCGGCCGCGAATCGTAGCCTCGTTTTTTTTTTCTGGGTTTCGACGACGGGTTTGGATGGTTTTAACCGTGACCGGATACGAGGCTGTCGAAGTCTTCCTCGGCCAGACGGGTTTCAGCCCAGACCGCAGTGTAACCGTGATGCTGGTTAATCTTGGGCTGGTTACGGTCCGGCAGCCGGTTTAACAAAACCGTTGAACAGGGTTACAACGCAGTGCTGCGCCGGCCACTGGTGCTGCTGCTGCTGGTAATGGTGGTGGAACGCCTCCCCCTGCAGCGCACCGACAGCTGGGGGCGTGGTCTGGCCCTCCACGCCGTGCTCGACCTCCATGGATGCGCCGTCGCCGTCCTGATCAGCGTCCATCATTTCCGCGCCCGCCGATGTGGAGCTGGAGGCGGCTTGGGCATGAGCCTTTGCGGGCGCCCACGGGACCATGGCCAGGCTGAGGTTCTCGTCCCCGGCGGCCATCTCCTCGAACAGAGCCCTGTAGTTGCTCGCCTCTTGCAGCATGGTGCCTGCGGGATGGATCAATCTTCATTTCAGCATCGAAAACACAATTTGGGAAGGAGCAACCGAGCAGGTAAACAGGTAAGGTATAGTGGCACGTACTCTTGAGCCCATGGATCCAGTCGGGGCTGACGCGGAGAGAAGCCCCCGGACGGAGTGGACCGTGCAGGAGGTTGCGTGCGGCCTCGGCAGGCTGGTACACCACGATCGCCCGCTCCTCGTTCGCCGCGGCCGCCGGCGCGTCACAGCTCATCCGCAAGTCCCCCACCACGAAAGGCTGCAGCGTCACGCTCACGCCGGGCTCGACAAGCGGCACGCCCACCGCGGATTCGACGACCGGCACATCGGCGACCTGTGCGAGCAACACCAACACAAACGCACGCGTCAGAGAGAGGGAGAGAGAGAGCGAGCGAGCGGGCGGGCAGAGGTTCGTACGAGTCGGCGGGTTTTGGTGGCGGGTGTAGGGACCCCGTCGACGTCGAACCACGGCTGCGGCGCCTCCTCGCCCTTCCTCTTCAGCAACGGCGTGGCGTCCATGGCCGGCGGCGCCCCCACGTGGCCGCTCATCCGCGCCTCCTCCACCCCGGAAGCATGTTGCGGCTGTGGCAGCACGCCCGCGCCGGACCCGGCAGGCGGCACCTCCGCGTCCTGCGCAACCCCAATCCAAACGCACGCCCGTTACAGCCGCCTCATCCGCCGGAATCTAAGGACGAAGGGGAGAGAGAGAGAGAGCTAGATGCGTACGAGTCGGCGGATCTTGGTGGCGGGGACGGGGACCCCGCCGAGCAGCCACGCCTCGGGCGCCTCCTCGCCCTTCCGCTTCAGCACCGGTGCGGCGTCCATGGCCACTTCCGCCGCGCGCCTCCCGCTCGCAAGTAGTAGCGTCTCGGGCAATCGAGCCCCGGATCAGTCGAATTGCAATGCGGGAAAGTCTCGGCGCAGAGTTGGAATTGGAATTGGAATTGGAATGCAGCAGTGGTGGCGCGGGGAATTAAAACGGAGGGAATGCGAGAGTTGGAGAAACTTCAGCTGGCGCTCGTGAGGGCTCTAGAATATTTCCGGATGCCCCGTTTCGTTTCGCTTCGCTTCCCCTCGTCTCGGCCAGCGGGTCAACGGCGGTCAGGTGAGTTGTGTCGTGTCACTGTGTGTCAACCTGCGTGTCAGCGTGTGCGTACCCGTTCGGGACCGGTGAGTCTGGTCTGGTGCTGCGCTGGTGGTGCCCACCGTGACCGGCTGGGGCTGGGAGAGGAGGTAAAAAATTGCATGAAGACTGTGGTTGGGTTTAGATCTAAATTTAAATTTTGGAGTGCTAAAATACACTGTAGTATTTCGTTTGTATTTGGTAATAATTGTCCAACCATTGACTAATTAGGCTCAAAACGTTCGTCTCGTAAAGTACAACCAAACTGTGTAATTAGTTTTTTATTTTATCCACATTTAGTACTCTGTACATGTATTGCAAGTTTGATGTAACGGAGAATTTTTTTTTGCATAGTGCACTTTTTAATGTAAACACAGCCTGTATCCAGCGTGGTGCCGTGCATACATGCTTCCGATGGTTGACGTATGTCCCATGAACTGGATCCAACGATAGCTGCTCCTCTGCGATTCTGCGTGGTGCCCTTCTTCCAGCCAAGCCGAGCCGTAGCAGTAGCACTAGGATGAAAATATTTTCCGACTGTATTTGAGACCGAATTTGTTTAGAGGGGTTTTAATCCGTCTGTATCTGAGTCCGGATATTTAATATCCGATACCGTATTCGTATCTGAATATTTAAATCATATATTTATGATGTTGATATACAATCATATCATATCCGGTATTTTTTATATTATCCGTATTCAAATTCGAATCCAAACATAAATATAAAAACAAATATGATATGAGTGATATCCGTCCGTATCCTGTCCGTTTCATCCCTACTTAGCACCCACGATGTTCCGAAGTCTCAGGCTAGCGGAGATACGTGTCGACTAACCAGACTATGTATGCACAGCACTACCCTGGATACCGTCTCCATACAATTTTTTTCGGGGAGAAGGCCGCAATGCACACGTGGCTCAGGTACCGTGTGGTTTATATATACGAGATTTTCACAACCTATAGATTAAAAAAATGTCAGAACCCTAGAATTTCATCCATGTTTAATGTGACTATAAATACAAATTTTGGATAAAAATAATCTCTGTGTTTCGATAACTCTAGGGTGCGTGGATGGAACTGTAGAATTTTGAGATTTTTATTCTTGAAACCCCTATGGATCAAACGCTATCCTAGGTAATTCTATATAAACACCTAAAGGATTCTTACACAAAGAGACATAATCCAAGAAACATCAGAGATTACTTTTATTCTAGTGGATTTTAATACAGAGGCCCAGAATCTAATAAAACGCGCTAGATTTTTTATCGAATACTAAAAATCTCCTAGGCTCCCACCAAGATCTTTTTATTCACTCACGCAACTCACAAGGTCTCGAATTTGAGAGAGAGAGAGAATCACAAATTTCTCCCTCGACCTCCTTCTATCTCTATGGAAAAATGATTGACCCAGAAAGACCCTAATGTCATTGCTTGGAGTTGGATTTTATCTAGTTTTGATTTCTTACTAGGAGTTCATTACTACAGAGCAGGTAGAGAAGCCAAAACAAGTGAAACAAAAAAAATAATCATTTTAATAGATTTCATAAGTTTGTAAAGGAAGAGAGATAAAAGGAACTCTATATACTATTGTAGTGTCTGAAAAATCCGAAAGGAACCGATGTAAAGCTCCAGCAAACCCGGGCCTTAGTCGTTTTATCTTAGCAAATGATCGATCCTGAAGGCCAAAGAACGATTGAATGAAGGATCAGCAGGGGTGATTTGATGTTGAGCGCTTAGTATGTGTCAATCTACCACCATATGTTTTCTTTTTGTCATTTTTGTGACGGAATCCTCCATTTCTAAAAAAAAATATGAAACTGATGCTGCGATACCGAATACCAAAGGGCTATAATCTGGCGATCGAGTTTCAAGCCCACTGTTACGACCAGTCTTTTAGCCCGGCCCAATACATGGTTGGAAACCAATAGGCTTGTCCTGCTTTCCTGTCTGGGTGGCCTCGATTGCAGGAAAAAAAAACGGCCGTATCTCCTCTTCCAGAAAGCGTGGAAGAATTCATAATCACGCAAACTATAGAAAGTTTGACTAAATTTATAGAAAAAATATTAATATCTACTTATTACATAAAAAGATGTAAACTGTGAAAATATATTTAGTATCCAATTATGTTATAACTACTATTCTTATTTTCTATAATTTTGATTATGAACCGTTTGGATCTCTTCATTTTAGAGGAATTGGAATTTACTTAATGGATTAGGGCCCGTTTATCCTTGAAATTGAATTCATTCTAATAATTACAATTTAGGCATAGATTAATTTAGCTAATATAGTTATATATGGAATATATTTGTATATTTATTGTTATGCATATAAGGGACATACTTATACGTTGTATTTCTATTGTAAGGAAGTGAGTTAAAGAGTGTGTTATAAGTTGGAGAATAGAATTATAGCATAGTGGTCTATAGAACCCATTTTCATTTCTCACCCTATGAATTTGAGATAGGCTTATTTATGAGCTTGGACATGTTGTGGAATGTCAAATTCTAAGCCAAATAGTCTAATCCATCATGTAGATTTTAATTCCTCAAAAATAAAGGTATCCAAACAGCTCCTTAGGCTATTTTGCTTGAATTTGAGATTCCACAACTTTCCAAAGTTCACATGTATGCCTATCATAGGGTGAGAGATGGAAATGGATAAACTATAATTTATTACAATGAATTCAATTCCAATGATCCAAATGGGACCTTAAAGTAATTAGAATTATAAATAATGCATTGAAATATAATTTATAACTATAAGTATATAAAATTCAAACTAAATCAAAACAATATTATATTAAAACTTAATATCTATATTTAAATATTATATTTTATGTCATTTGTCATAGAGATAATTTTAAATAGTTTTTATCGTGTGTATAATCCTCATAGAAACACATACATCTCTCGAATACGGATCTGGAATTGAATAGAGAATGAATTCGAATACATCCATTTCAGCATTCATATTAAAAACAAGATGCAAATTGCATATGGGTATTCATATTTAAATTTTACCGGATATGAGTTTGGACAAAACGGATAACTAGACAACCATTTCCACCCATCATTGCCTCAATTTACTCATGCTTCCATGAATTCACGGTCGCCTAGCTAATGAATCATTCATCGCCTCATCGGTCGTCATTGCGTTGGCAACACCCAGAGGTGGCCGGACCATTTTTTTTCCTTTTGTCAAAATTAGCACGTCACCGTTGCTTCATGATTTAACTTGACGAATCGACGATGCCATTGTTTTTCTTTTCCTTTAATCAAAATGGACGGAGTGCTAACAACTATTTCTGCTGTCGCCCTCGTACCGTCACCTATAATGCTTATTTGGTATCATATAAATTAGTATTTTTCTATATAGATTTAGTGAAACCTAAAATTGTTTGACTCCTCAAAAATTGAGATTTTTTTTGACAGAGGGGGAGTAGAACACATGAAAAAAAAATCTAAAAATGGATCGGTATGTCTATTGTATTCTAAAAAGGCCGGCCGGTAGTAGGTATCACAGGCCACTGATTTATTCTTCCGGTGCCTGTGATTTCCCCCCGGACGAAGCATTGGGATTTAGGAGTACATCCTCAAATTAAAGGAGTATCAAGCTGAGAAAGACACTTGGTAAAGAAAGGGGTGAGACTAAAAGCACTCTGTGAAGTAATTAGTGGTGTTTGCAGCGGCCAGCGGGAGCAAAGCCTTATCTCGCCAGATTTGTTTTTTTTTTCCCACCGAAAATAAAGCAGGAGCACTGATTAGCCCTTCTGCGCCGCAAATGAAAGCAGGTTGTCTAGCTAGTCGACTGCACACCAGCTCTGCTAGCAGGTAGGTGAGTGAGGGCCGCCGTGGCCATGCGTGATGCTCCCATGCACGGGGCGGCCGGGCCGGGGTTGTACCGGGACGACGCCCCGGCCAGGTTCGTGTCCTCGGCTTAGCTACCTCTCGGGGTGGGTGCGTGCAAGCCAGTGCCCATTTCTAATGAGCTGCCGCCGCCTTTTCTCCTGGATTCTGTGCTTGAGTGGTGTTTAAGTATCACTTCCTCCGTGTCACTTCGCAATAACACGACATGCATGACCGATAACGTTTACCGGTACTTTGCTATGATGCTCAAGCCATACTAAATTCAATGACTCATTGTCTACTCCCTTCGTTCCAAAGTGTAAGTTGTTCTGATTTTTTTTAAAACATATCTTTTTACTATATATCTAGATGTGTATAGTAAATACTAAGAAAAACGGAACAACTTGCAACTTGGAACGGATGAAGTATAAAGTTGTCTATAATGTTTTATCTAGATAAAACTCATCCAACATATGAATATGGATAAAAAAGTATTATTCTAACATATCATATATGTCTGCATCACCCGTCCTAAAAAAACACCATTCTAGCTATGAATATGGACACAGTTGTATATTTATCAGAAGGTTGTTATATAGTTATCAGAATGTTATATCAAAAGGTTATTATATGCACCTAAAACTCAAACGAGGTCCTACTAATATGTGATCATGTTAATCTTGACAAGAAAGAGGAGAGAAATGAAAATGAAGACGTGGCAAAAAAAAATTATGTAGGCTAACTGTGTAGGCACTTTTAGCAGAAGCCATTTTTCTCTCCTGAGACCAAAATGAACAAGCGAGAACAAGAAGCCAGTCTAGAGGGGCTTCACTGGCTTATGGTACAATAATACTATAGTGCGCTACAGTGCAGAAGCTAAAGTCCAATGACTCTATAAGCCCCACCAAAGAGGCCCTGAGGCTCTCTTCAGTGTGGCTCATAGTAGCTTCAGCTTCTCCTACGAAAGTATTATAGCAACACTGTGTTTTACTATAGCAAGACTCTTTTTTTCTCTCTCTCTCCACCATCAAAATGAACTACGAAGGGAGGGAGATAAGCCCATGAAGCCAGGTTGGAGGGGCTTCATTGGCTTCAGCTACAGTACCACTATAGTACACCACAATGCAAAAGTTGAAGCTTAGGGAAGCCCCTCCAAAGAGGCCCTAAAGCAAAATGGGTTGTTTTCGCCCATACATAGTGCTACCTCCGTTCAAAAAAATATATAATTTTAGGTGCATTTTCGGTTAAAGTGACTAAAGTTTGACCTAATATATAGATAAAAATATTAATATTTATGATATCAAATAAGTATATTATGAAAGTATATTTGATGAGGAATCTAATAACTCATACTACTTAGTATGATAAATATTACTAATTTTTTTATATATAAATTTAGTTAGAATATAGCACTTTTGTAGAATCGTATTTCTTCTTTCTAGAAAGGAGGGAGTACCACGTAGTGCTGCCACACGTAACATGACACGTAGCTTTCGCATACCAGAATACGGAGTACTGGGAATAGCTTGCCGGGTTGTGACGAAGCTGCCCCCGGCAATTGGAAGCCAACGCAGACACGCATGAAAAACGACCGGACACAGCGGCAGCCGGCAGGCGCCCCCACACCGTCTGCTACTGCATGCGCGCGTCGTACTTGCATTGCAAGCTATCATATCGTACATCGATCTCTCCCGAATCCCGGCATCCGGTTCGCCCTGGCCGCCGGCTTTGAATATGCATGATGGATCGCAGGATCGTGGTCCATCAGACTCCCACTGCAGGCTCATCCGGGTAGTCGATGGATCGGAGTAAGTGACGACCGACGAGTGAGGCAGCAGCTAGCTGATCGAGTGATCCCAGGGCGACCACCGTGGCGTGGAAGTCTAGGTCGCGACCAAAGAGGAAGACGACTACGGTCCCAATCCCCAACCCCAACCAACGATCGTGGCTAAAGTGAAGTGACAAAGGCGCTCTCCTCTGCTTCACTCCTTTTCATTTCATTTCGATGAATCTTTTCGTTTTGTTCTTACAGTTAGACGAAGGTACGTACAAGGCAAGAATTGCCCATATATATTTAGTTCAGATTTGAACCACATGGCCCGAAAAAGAAAAAAGAAAATCGTCGGAGCAGTCCGTCCCCTCAATCCAAGCAGTCGAGCACCCTCGTAGTCGTAGCACAATGTCAGGGTGTTACATCAACTGCCAGGAACGGAAAGGTGAAACGTACATGAGCGGAAGGAGAGCTGAAAGAAAATCCATCCATCCGGAACCAAACATGAAACATGGTGCGGCCATTCGGTTGCGAGCCAGACCAACGACGTCCGGAACGAAGAAAGGGTCACGCGCTCCACCCGGCCGTGTGCCCGGGGCCCGGCACGGCAAGCATCGATGCTGCCTCCATGGCTCCGTGGCGCATACGCGACGAGGAGATGGCGTTCGTTCAGCCTACCTGCTTATCATCCGGTGGGCGGGCGGGCGCAGGATTTTGCACTGATTACTGGAGCAGTTCTCTGGTTTTCGCAACAAAAAAAAGATGGAAAAAAAAGCTTACTACTCTGGCCATGGCCGGGTTTTGTGTTGCTACTTTTAGCTACTGATTGCTCGCTACTAAAGTTTGTGGGCTTTGTGTAAGATGCCACTATCTCTTCACCGTCTCTCTCTCTCTGTGACTGTGTGTGGAATTCGGCCGTTGCTGCTCTATATATATGGGCGCCCGGCCCGCACACAGACAGCTCCAGCAGACGCTTGGTCGGACGGAAAGCAACGTTGCCCCAATTAATCCGACGCTTAGCCAAGCATCCATTCTGCTTATAGGAGTTCGTAGCTAGCTAGCCTCTTGCGCTTGCTTGTGACTTGTGTAGCTAGCTAGCGCTTGCGTCGTTCCGTTGCTTGTGTACGTTGTGGTCGATCGATCATGGAGTGGAGGGACAGCTTCTTGGACCTGGTGCTCATCCCGCTCAGCCTGCTCCTCCCCATGGCGTACCACGCCTGGCTGTGGCGCGAGGTCCGCCTCCGCCCGCTGCGCACGGCCGTCGGAATCAACGCCGCCACGCGCCGCCTCTGGGCCATCGGCATGATGAAGGTACGCGGCGCGGCGCATTGTTTTTGTGAATTGTGACACGTCCGGCCGGTCGATCGATCGGTCGACCTGTACATGGAACATGGTTGGCTGACGCTAGCTCGCTCTCGCGGGGAATTAAATTAAATCTGCATGCAGGACAACGCCAAGAACGCGGTGACGGTGGTGCAGTCGGTGCGGAACGTGATCATGGGGTCGACGCTGATGGCGACGACGGCGATCCTCTTCTGCACGGGCGTGGCGGCGGTGCTCAGCAGCACCTACACCATCAAGAAGCCGCTGAGCGACACCGTGTTCGGCGCGCACGGCGAGTACATGATGGCGCTCAAGTACGTGGCGCTCATGCTGCTCTTCCTCCTCGCCTTCCTCTGCCACTCCCTCGGCATCTGCTTCCTCAACCAGGCCAGCTTCCTCATCAACACCTCGGGATGCCTCTTCGCCGCCTCCGCCTCCGCCGACTCCGACTCCGAGGCCGTCTCCGGCCTCCCGCTGCCGCACACCAGGGACTACATCGGCGACGTCCTGGAGCGCGGATTCACACTCAACCTCGTCGGCAACAGGCTCTTCTACGCCGGGGTGCCCCTCCTGCTCTGGATCTTCGGCCCGCTCCTCGCCTTCCTCTCCTCCATGGTCATGATCCCCATACTCTACAGCCTCGACGTCGTCAATCTCAGGGGGCACAGTGGATGCGTCGTCAGCGGCAAGTCTGCAGAGATGAACGGGAGCGACTGCACGCATGTCGTCTGAAGCTAGCTGCCGGACTTGTCCTGATCAAACCATGCATGTGATCTGTATATGTGATTCAGTTGAGACTGTTGCCGCGCGCAACGGTCTGTGATGTGCAGCCTTCCTTGCCAGGAGACGGCAACGGCAACTAGTGGGCTAGGCTAGCCGCCGTAGTAACTGATGTACTATGAAAATCTTCGTTGCATGGATGACGTGGAACCCATACCCATGCGGTTCAGTCGCTTTGCTGCTCCTGGTGCTCGGCAAGTTGACAGTGTGTGCCACTACAACACATATTCCTAGTTGGCTTTATCTCTTCCTGCCCCTTTGTCTGGTTTATCTTGACATTTTTTTGCCATGGCGGTTGAAGCAGCAGAAAGACAGCATGTGTTGTTGGCTGTTAGCATGCGCAATGTAGAATTGCACAATGTCTGTGAGTGCATGTCAGCTGGCGTGTATCGGGGCTGTCGTCCATTACCATGCCCAAACAATTGATCGTACGGATGCAGCGTCAACACGCAGGCACAGACCAGCACAGCACAAGGCCCGTACGCGCGGATGCAATTTTTTAAAAATATATTTTTGCAAAGCTAGGAAATCTCGCGAATGACGTACTCCCTCCATCCCAGAAAAAGTGTCGTTTTAGGTTTTTCAGACATCGTGTTTGACCGTTCGTCTTATTCAAAAATTTTGTGCAAATTATAAAATAAATAAATTATTATTGAAGTATCTCTAATGATAAAATAAGTCATAACAAAATAAATAATATTTATTAAAAAAATTTGAATAAGACGAACGGTCAAATACGATGTCTGAAAAATCTAAAACGACACTTTTTCTGGGACGGAGGGAGTACTCCCTACGTCACAAAATAAATAACTTTCTAAGATTTAAAATTTATCTCAAAGACTCAAAAGGCCCGTTTGGATCATTCTAATAATTACAATTTAGATATAGATTAATTAAGCTAATATAGTTATACATGGAATATATTTGTATATTTATTGTTATGCATATAAGGGACATACTTATACATTGCATTTCTATTGTAGGAAAGTAAGTTAAAGAGTGTGCTATAAGTTGAAGAATAAAATTATAGCATAGTGATATATAGAATCTATTTCCATCTCTCATCTTATGAATTTGAGATAGGTTTTTTTGTGAGCTTAGAAATATCATGGAATGTCAAATTCCAAGTCAAATAGCCTAATCCATTATGTAGATTTTAATTCCTCTAAAATGAAGGGATCCAAACGACCCTAAGTGATTTGGCGCTCGCTTGGATTCATTTTCCAGGTCCTACATGATCCAACATGCCTATAGTTTTCATTATTGTTTTATGCTTTAGCCTCCTTTTATAAGCACTTACTTGGCCCATACGAGTCGATTTCAAGATGTCAACTTTGACTATCTTTCTCTTCTGACTTTACTTTTCCCTTAAATTACTTTACCTAGTAACTTTGAAATAGGCATATCTTGTCTGCCTTCCATATATCCTAGCATTTCTACTAGTTGTTTTCTTGCATATATCCAACCTGAAATACCATTGCTTCCTGTACTAGGTTTTTACTTCTACTTCTCGATTATAATTGCCTATATTTGCCATCCCGTCTTTCTATTCCTTTTGAAAGTCAACTTGGGACTGACCCAGCCTTCGAAGCTATGAAAAGACCTATTATGTATAGAACTTGACATGCCAAAACATTGTACAAAAACATGGGATTTTAATGCAAATGATAACTGCCAAATCTGATATTCTTCGGAAAAACGAAAAGAGATAAGAATACATATGTCATTTACCAGCGTCCTTAATCTACCTGAAATTTTACCGAAAGTTGTTTATTTTGGGATAGAGTAATGGACAGGACGACTTTGCAAAATCTTATGGAAGGATGAAATTGCTAAAGTCGTATGCCCATAGTACAATTTTAATTAATTTAGTTATACGGGAGAACAACATTTACTTTTGCTAATAAAAATGGCAATTTCTTAATGGAACTGTTTCCATCGGTAAGCAAAAACTCGAAGTCATTCTTTTTTTTTTATCGGCACTCCAAGTCATTCTACCACTGTACTCCCTCCGTTCCAGAATTATAGTCGTTCTGGGAATGGACACAGGTACCAAGACTAGAGCAAAAATACCAACCTATCCCTAGTGACGGAGCCAGCGGTGGGGCTAGGGGAGCTCTAGCCCCCCTACCAGTGGAGCTCTTGGTGCTCCCCTTCTAATTTTAGACACATATGTATACGGTAGGGTGGGCTGAGACCTTTATTTTTATGATGTATTTTGTTAATTTCATCGTTAATCGATATTTTCAATATAAGACTACTTCAAGCAATTATATTTTTTCTATTGCGAAGGGGTTATAGTAGAGTTAAGTAGCTCTAGCACTTTTGTTCAGCCCCTCCTAAATTTTTTTTTCTAGCTTCGTCCCTGCCTATCCCTACTCTAGTACGTTGGACACAGCATTTCTCTCTCACGCTCCGTTTTCCCATGCATGGTGCAACTGGTTGCAGGCAACGTGAAGAGTGCTGTTGCTTGTAGGCATAGGATCTGCACCATAAAACGACATTTTTATTGAGACACGGTTTGCATGCTAAAACGTCATTTTTACTGAGACAGAGGGAGTATGACTTTACAATGCCGTATTATGAGCACATTGCCCCCAGGCCACAGACAGATATGGAGCCGGGACACACTTTTTATGACACTCGATGAGCTTGCACAGGCCAAGGGGAGGACCTGTCCCCTGACTCCCTGAGAGATAGGGATGAAAATGGTACGAAAATATCCCGTACCGAACCGCACCGTTTTCTATATTTGATCTGATCGAATTTGTATTTTCGAAAAAATTCGAATATTTTTGAAATTCAGAACATGAAATTCGAAATTAGAACCAAAATGGTTTAGTCATTTTCCGACCGTTTTCTAATTTTCTACTTTTAATTCGGAATATTCCGAATTCGAAATTCGGTTTAAACCGAATTCGAAATTCGGAATTTGGCCCACTAGAAGTCCAGGCTTAGAAAATTGTATCTTTTTCATACAATCTTAGATGAAGATGATTTTTATACAAAATTTGTAGCTCTCGACGAGATCTACAACTTTCTAGTTTTTCCACTTGAGGTCTTTAAGATGTTCAAAAATAAATAAATAAAGTTTCGGCAATATATTAATCACGTAGAAGCGCTTGCTGCCTTAGAAAAATCATATCTTTCTTATATGGTGTCAAATGGAGATACTTTTATGAAAGTTATAGAACTTGTTAATTGTTATTCACTTGGTCATGCACTTGTTAATTGTTACGCTCTCGGTCCTACTGGTCAATATTCCGTATTGATTTTTCGTATACCGACTGTGTTCGACATAATTCCGCTCGAATTAGTTCGTTTTCAAAATTCCTGATATTCTTAAAGTTCGTGTTTGTTTTCGTGTCCGGCTTTACCGCTTTCGCTTTCATTTTCATATTCAAATGTAATAGTAGAAAATGCTTGAGAGGTTTTCCCACCGCTTTCGTCCTTACTGCCGGAATTGCTGGTTTTCACTGTGACAGACTCACATGACAGCGACGGTGAGGTGTTCACTTAGGGCGTCCTCAATAGTTCGAGCTGGGTGATGATCGCGTCCCCTATCTTCCTCTTCCTTATATATTACTTGTATTTGATTCACTGCGCCAGGAAGGGTCAGTCGTATTCCCTGCGTGCATCAAATTTGGCTTATAATAACATAACTCAACTCTGTTTTCTCTTCTATCTTGTACGTACTTAAGTCATCGTGTTATCGAGGATCGCCAACGAGAACCTCACCAGAGGCAACGAGAACCCCATGGCGACAGATGTGAGGGCCAAGAGCTTCGGCCGTAATTTGGCTGCACACCACAGAGACGCTATAACCATTTCATTTTAAGGACACCACCAGGCATGTTCAAATGCTAATCTGCGTTCTTGCTACAAGGGTGTTATTTACAAATATGTACAGTGCAAAATTGGCTTGCACTTCAACAAGCAGTATGATCGCTCTATTTGTCTCTGGTCCCATTTTGCTCGCATCCAAACGGATGAAAATGGGAAACAAAATGACTTAAGAAACAATTTACAGCCGTCCAAAAAATTCCAGCACTTGGAAAAATCAGTTGCTACTGTATGGAGGGCTCCATGGGGCCACTGGATGTTTGTCAGTTGCTACACATACAGCTCCCAGATAACAGGCAGTTAGCTTTCCTCTAATAGATTGCTTTGGAAGATGAAAAAAACTCATAATCCAAGCACCATTGCTACCAAAATTGCTTCACAAAAGCTGCCACACCCATGAGATTAGCCACCTGATTACAATTTTACAGATAAGTGTGTTAGCTTCAGAATAGCATATCAAAACAATTGAAGCAAATCCGAACACAAATAAGAAGAGACGGAAACACAAAGCTTCATTTAAGGTATAAATATGTTACATAGAATTAAAAGTGAATCGATTAATCAATCATATGCAGTCACAGTATAAATATACCATCAATGTCTAATAAAAAGAGCCAGAAATTTATAAATAACAAGCAGCAAAAATAAAAGATCAGACAAGAGTACATGACAAACAGAAAAAGTAAGAGAGTTGCTATATTTAGGATGCCTGAATTTTTGGGAAACAATCTTACACAACCAACTAGTAGTACAATTAAAAGGACAACTCACAAGACAATTCACAGTTTTTATATATTAGCCAAACAATGACAATTGCCTGAATAACAACAAAAAATCAGGCACCTAGCATATTGAAGTGAAAAATCAATGTGCAGCGTTCAACTATACTGAAGACATGAGTTCTGCACATAAAGTGCTAGAGACAATGATTCTATTAATTAGGGCTAACCCTAGAAGGGTAGATATATAGGTTCCATACATGGGTCATATGGGCCTTAGCCTCATGGGCCTAAACACATACTCCAACACCCCCCGCAGTCTGAACTACCGGCGCAGCGGAGTTCGAGGCTGAACAAGAAAGAACACACACAACCGCCCCACAGACGCAACTAGCCACCGGTGATGTTGAGGCTGGAGCGAAACTCGGCGAAGGTCGAGGACGGGAGGCCTTTGGTGAAGATGTCCGCGAACTGGGAGGTCGTCGGAACATGAAGGACCCGCACCTCGCCCATGGCCACCCGATCACGGACAAAGTGGAGGTCGATCTCCACATGCTTCGTCCGCTGGTGCTGAATGGGGTTGGTGGAGAGGTAGACCGCACTGACATTGTCGCAGTAGATCAGTGTGCTCCGGGAGGGCGGAGTGTGCAACTCAGCAAGCAGCTGCCTGAGCCAGGCGGCCTCCGCCACGCCGTTAGCAACGGCGCGGTACTCCGCCTCGGCGCTGGACCGGAAGACCACCGGCTGGCGCTTGGAGGACCAAGACACCAGGTTGCCGCCCAGGAAGACAGCGTAGCCGAAGGTGGAGCGGCGAGTATCCGGGCACCCCGCCCAGTCAGCGTCGGTGTAGACGACGAGGTCGGTGGAGGAGGCCCGGTGGAGGAGGAGGTCGTAGTCGAGCGTGCCCCGGAGGTAGCGGAGGAGGCGCTTGAGAGCCGTGAGGTGAGGCTCCCGGGGGTCATGCATATGAAGACAGACCTGCTGAACTGTATAGATGATGTCCGGTCGGGTGAAGGTGATGTACTGAAGGGCCCCGGCGAGACTCCTGTACGCAGTGGGATCGGCCACCGGGGGTCCCTCATCCTCAGACAGCTTGTCCTGAGTGTCGACCGGAGTGGAGCAGGGGTTGCAGTCAGTCATCCCAGCCCGCTCCAGGATGTCCCGAGTGTACTGCCGCTGGTGAAGGAGTAACCCGGCAGGACGGTGCTCAACTGTGACCCCGAGGAAGTGGTGGAGCTCACCCAGATCCTTCATCGCGAACTCCTGCTGGAGAGCGGCGATGATCCTGCGGAGAAGGGGCTCGCTGGAGGCCGTGAGGACAATGTCATCAACATAGAGCAGCAAGTATGCAGTGTCAGCCCCATGGTGGTAGACGAACAGGGACGTATCAGACTTGGCCTCCATGAACCCCAGGGTTAGCAAGAAAGCAGCAAACCGGTGGTTCCACGCCCGAGGTACCTGCTTGAGGCCGTAGAGGGACCTGTTGAGCCGGCAGGCCATGTCAGGGCGGGTGGAATCGACGAACCCCGCCGGCTGACTGCAGTACACCGTCTCAGTAAGAAGGCCGTGGAGGAAGGCGTTCTTGACGTCCAGCTGGTGGACGGGCCAAGACCGAGCCAGCGCCAGCAAGAGCACGGTCCGGACGGTGGCCAGCTTGACCACCGGGCTGAAGGTCTCATCGTAGTCGACGCCCGGTCGCTGAGTGAAACCCCGGAGGACCCATCGAGCCTTGTAGCGCTCGAGAGAGCCATCGGCCCGGCGCTTGTGGGTCCAGATCCACTTGCCGGTGACGACGTTGGAGCCTGGCGGCCGGGGCACCAACTCCCACGTCTGGTTGGCGAGTAGCGCGGCGTACTCCTCTTCCATCGCACGGCGCCAGTGAGGGTCCAACAGGGCGTCGCGGACGGAAGAGGGTACCGGGGAGACCACCGCGTCGCCGGTCGAAGCCTCGAGGGCACGAGGCGGCAGTGTGCCAGCCGCGTGCCGTGTCACCATCGGGTGAAGCAGCGGCGGGTGTCGGTGAAGCATCGGCGGGTGGTAGACCGGCGGGGCACCACGAGCCGGCGGGGACTGCTGCGGTGGTGTCGGTGTCCCTGATGGAGAAGGGACCGCGAGCGGCGGCGGCCGCGGCCTGCGCTGGTACACCCGTACCGGCGCGGCGAACCTCGACGGAGGTGCCGGGGCAGGTGCCGGGACGGGATCCGGCGTCGGCGACCGGCACGACCCCCCCGGGGCAGAAGCGGGGAACGAAGGCCCCGGGTCTGCACCAACCGGAGAGGACGGGGCCGCGCCCGAGGATGACGGGCCCGGACCCGCTGGGGATCCGGGACAGGTGGCCGGCCCGGCGCGCGGCGAAGCGGTACCTGCAGGAGACCACGAAAATGGTGGCTGGACCACCGGGTCAGTGGGAAACAGGGAGGGAGGGTCAGGGACCGGAGGGGTGGTAGTGCTGGAAAAGGGAAAGACGGACTCATCGAACACCACATGGCGAGAGATGAGAACCCGTCGGGAGGTAAGGTCAAAGCACCGATACCCCTTTGATCCGGGGAGTACCCGAGGAAGACACAGAGCGTGGAGCGAGGGTCCAGCTTGTGAGAAGAAGTGGCGGCGGTGTTGGGGTAACAAGCACACCCAAACACGCGGAGGTGATCGTACCGAGGCGGGGTACCGAAGAGAGCGTGGTGAGGTGTGGGAGCGGGACAGACAGCGGAAGGAAGGCGGTTAAGAAGGTAAGTGGAGGTGTGCAGGCCCTCAGCCCAGAAGCGAGCAGGAAGAGAGGCCTGAAACAGAAGAGTACGCACGGTGTCGTTGGTGGTGCGAATCATCCGCTCAGCCTTGCCATTCTGCGAAGAGGTGTATGGACAAGACATGCGCAACTGAACACCGTGAGAGAGGAAGAAAGCTCGGGAGGTGGAGTTATCAAACTCGCGACCATTGTCACACTGGACGGCCTTGATGGTGAGACCGAACTGTGTAGACACCCAAGTAAAGAAGTGAAGGAGCGTGGTAAACGTATCAGACTTCGCACGGAGAGGAAATGTCCACGAATAATGCGAAAAATCATCAACAACCACAAGATAGTACTTATAACCAGAAATACTTAGAATAGGAGACGTCCATAGGTCGCAATGTACAAGGTCAAAAATGCGGGCTGCATGGGAAGAACTAGAAAAGGAAGACGAACATGTCGGCCCAATTGGCACGCATGACACAGTTGTTGTAATACTCCGGTGTTACGCAAGCATTTGCATGGCAATCATATTGCATGGCATTTCATATCATCAGAATTATGTGTGATAATATTATAACTTGAATGAAATAAAAGCTTGAAAACGGTATATGTGATGTAATATATCAATGTGCTAATCACATTACATCAAAATTTTGCAACTATAAATTTTATATCACTTAGAACCATAGTTCAATTTTTGGAGCAACTAGATGACTCAAAGTTTTGTCAAAAACTTGTTTAAAAATATTAATTAAAAATATTCAAAAATACTCCCTATTTTAGCTTTTATTCTGCAATTCAAAATCTATTGAGAATTTTTAGTTGGCCCCTTAATCTAAGTTGTAAAGAATGAAATTCTAAGCAACTTTTATTTTTGGGTCAATTCCAGAAAATGTCTTCTTCTTGTTCAAAATGGGGTTTGAAATTTGTGTTTGAATTTGATTTGAAATGAAAAAAATTGAAAAAGATCAAAACCGGCTTAGCAGGCCGCCGCCTCGGTTTCGGCCCGCTGGCCGAATCGGCCCGCGCCACTCCCGCGCGCGCCCGCGTCCGCCTCCGCCTCGGCCCGGCCCAGCCAGCCTCCCCCTCCTTCCCGCTCGCGCGCGCGCACGCTGTCGCCCCGGCAGAACACGCCCGCCGCGTGGCGGCCGCATGCCGGCGACGCCACCGCGTGGCCGCCGTGGACCCCGCGCCTGCGCTCCGCTTCAAAATCGCCCGGGCACCTGGTCTCCCTCCCACTCGCGCCTCGCTTGCTTCCCTTCTTTCTCCCTCCGGTGAAAACCGCAGCGGAACGCCGCTCGCCACCGAGCGCCTCCACTTCACCGCCCTGTTCCGACACCGGTGGACCATCACCGTCCGATTGGCCGTGCACAAGGCTCCGCCCCATTCTCCCCTCCTCCGAACGGGTGTCGCCATCTCCTCGTTTGCCCCGGTAGGGCTCAATTTCCCTCGCCTCGCCGCGCCACCGCGACGGTGCCGCCGAGCCCATACCCCGCGCACCGCCTCACTCGCTCTCTCTCTGCCCTCCCGCGTCTCCCTCTCGAGTTCGCCACTCGCTTGCGAACATCGCGCGCGAGGTCGCTGGTCTCGGCTTGGCCGGCGGTGGCCGTCGGCCACCGCCGCGACGTCGAGGCCACGGACGCCGGCGAGGACGCTCCGTCCTCCCTTCCCTCTTCGGCTGGACTGGGCTACGCCCTGTGGGCCGCGCCCCGAGCGGGCCGGCTCGGCCGTTTCCCCAGCGCGCGCAAGCCAGGCCGAGAACAGCCATGGGCCGCTTGACTCCCCGGGCCGGCCCAGTGCCGTTATGAAAAATTCATTTATATTTTCTTTTATTATTCTTGATGAAAATGCTTTGGAAAATGTTTTAGTAGTCATTTCAGCTCCAAAAATTGTGAAATAAATTTCTATAGATTCATTGGAACCAGATCTATGATATAAAATTATTGCATGTCAAATTTGAGATACTTTTCTGTAAAGTTTTTAATTAACTATTGAAATGGCTGTTTTCTTGATAAATGCTTAATAAATCCTAGAAAAATCAGAAAAATGTGATTCCAAGTTTGTTAATCTTTTTGTGTCATGTACTTGCTAGGAAAATTTTATATCATGTCTGTTCTGTAGAAAATTGTGTAGGTGTAGTTCAAATGCTTTCTATCACTAATAATTGTTATTTTTGTTAATTAAATAAATTTGAATAAAACACGCAAGTAATAATTTTTCTATAGTGCTTGTTTACTGTGTAGAAAGTAGGAAAATTTCTAAATCTGTTGTTTGATACTTTTCATAATGCAAAGTATTTTAATATTCATTTTTAGGCCTTAGCTTGTTATTTTTGTATAGACAGTTCTAGTAATCCAGATGCAGTGAAAATCTTATGTCAGGCTAGTTTTGATATTAGTAATCCACTGTAATTTTCTAAGATTTTTCTGTGCTACTAAATTATGTGTTGCTGTTCAAGCATAGGGCTAATTAGGGTTTACATTCACTCTTTAATGCAAGATTAGTTAGTAAACTATACTTTGGTGTATCTTTGAAGCATCTTGAGTGTCAAAGTGCCTTTGCATGGTAGAGAATTATGGTGGTAGTTTTCGAGTACATGTTCTTGGATGACGTAGACTACCTTGTAGAAGAGTCGTAAGTTCCACGTAATCCAAATAACGTAACATGCTCATTTACATCGCATGCATTCATCATCATCATCTCATGTCATCCCTGCAATGCACCTAGGCATGAGCACTTATACTCCTGCATCATACAGGATCGCAGGAAGTGACCCCGGTAGCAGTTCTCGAGGACCCAGAAGAGCAGTCCGAGGTGCCAGAGCAGGAGTTGACCGAAGCCGAAGAGGAGGTCGGTGAAGATCTTCCGGAGTGCCCCGACCACCGTCCGAGCTCGTTTGAGAGAGGCAAGCCCCGGAGCATTTCTCTCCCGGTTTGCAAATAATTTATTATTAACTTTACTTAAATTGATGCATTACGTTTAGGAGTTGTTTGCAAACGTTGCTGCATTATTCCTTGTTTCACCTTGCTTTACCCGATCCTTGTTACCCTGGTGTCCGCGGTCAAAAATTGCTTAGTTTGCTTAGACCGGTAGAAGTCGGGTGATTGCCTGTCATCCGCGAGCTATAGGGGATTACCTGGAATTATGTGAAAGAATGTTATATGAGAATAACTAAGTGTCGAAATGAATCTGAGACCGGACGGAAGCTTGCAGGGTTTCGGACTGTAGTGTCTTCCGTCTGTGTCGATTAAGGACCGTCCGTTGTTGGGCCTCGAGTCATGTTGAACGCATGCCTCACATTTAGCTGGCCGAATAAAGTACCTTTCGACCGCGAAGCCGGAAGATTATTCGGGCCGAGTGGATTGCCCGCAACGCACTGTACCGGAGTAGTAGTGGCAGGAAACGGGGGCGCGATGATAAGGCCAAAGAGCAGTCGGGCGGCCCCCGGGTACATGTGGTTCCTGGCAAGCTCGCGACTTCACCTGAATGGTTGACTCGGTGACCAATACCTCACTTTAGCGGGTGAGTGAGGTTTGTGTGAGGAATAAATTACCAGCTGATCAATAATCGATTCGAATCGCCATCGTTCACTGGATAGTGAACACTTGACTTGAGCTACTTCATCGTAGTAATATTGATGAAACACTTGGATAGTTATGTGGAAGATGACATGGTAACTATTGTTAATGATCAATGGTAATCCTTACTTGCTCAATTACATGGTTACTCTGGCATAAGTGCAACATAGCTGACAGGGTAATAAAGATTAAAATATTGCATGCTTTTGTAAAAGAACTGTTAAGTTAAAATGCTTTTCTTGCAAATGAGTCAGCTACCCCACCAAAAAGCCTATCATGATCCTCGGTGTCATTTTATTTTGGTTCTGTCGGGTAAGTTTAGCTGAGTACCTTCTCGTACTAAGGGCTTTGTTCCCACTTGTTGCAGATGGACAGATGTACTATGGTTACTGTATCAACTGCCTCTATCCTGCGATGGGCGAAGCTTAGGACCATGGGCAATGGTCACTCACTACTTCTCGTCTGATGCTTTTGCTGGAGATGATCACAAGCTGGCACTTTATTTCAAAACGCTGTGTGTGTGCGTGATTGAACTACTGCTTCTGCTACTTTTATTCGAACCTGGTTTGTAATAACTATGTTTAAACTCCGATGTATTTTGTGCCGCGAACTTCTATGTAACTTATAACGGTGACCGCTAAACTTAGTACGATCTTGATTGTTATGTGAATGGTTTGAAATCCGTCGAGATTTCACGGACTACCGGGTTATACGGGCTTAAGTTTGTTAAATTGTCCTCTCGTTGGATGATTTTCTTACTTAATCTCGTATAATTGGGCGGTTCTGTTACAGTTGCTCATCATGAGCTCGAGTACATGGAAGACCAGAGCTACGACTGAGCTGTATCAGGACATCACGTCCAGGATGGCCGAGGCGCCGGTGCCAGGTAGTAGAGGAAGTAGAAGAGGCGAAGGCAGCTGACAAAACGGACGGCGAAGAAGACAAAGGAGCCGCCGGGAAGCGAAGGGTGTAAAGGGGCCCGGTGCTGTCACATCGGAGCAGAGGACGCCGGGAAGCCAAATCCTTTACAGTAAGACCAGAAGAGTCAAATTCCACAGAACAGGAATTATCAGTTGTAAAACGACGAATAGAAAGAAGGTTGTGAACCATAGAAGGAGCAACAAGAACATCAGGAAGACGGAAGGAGCCATGAGCACCGGCGGTACCCACAGACGTAACTGGAAGACACGAACCATTTGCGACCATAATGGTCGTCGAGGGCGTAGCGGCGGAGAGTGAGAAGCACCAGATCTCGCCAGCGGGCGTAGGAGGGCGACTCCGGCTCGAGGACGACCGGAACGAGGAGGCGAATGTTCTGGACCCCCCGGCCTGGTAGTGCAGCTGAGTCACGAGCGGATCAGCCGGGTCGTGCCAGAGGACGGCGGTGTGGGACACGCGACGTCCCAGCGAGGCGGAGGAGGTGGCACCAACGTCCCGGGAGGCGGGGGAGACAAGGAGCTGCTCCGCCTCGGCGATCTGGCGAGCCAGGGCGTCGGCCGCGTCGCGCTCACGCTCCCACACGAGGGCAGCCGCGCGCACACGAGCCTGCCCCTCCGCGGCGGCAGCCCGGGCAGCGACGAGGGCTGCGGCGAGGGCGGAGTCCGGACCCAGGGCGCGCAGGAGAGGGAGACCGCCAGATGTGGCCAACTGGAGGCCCACAGCAGCAGCAGTGGCGCCGGCATGGTCTCCATGAGCAGCAGCAGCATGGTGCGGCTGGACCACCCCTTCAGGCAGCGGCGCCTGCGGAGGAAGGAGGGTCACCGCAGCCGTGACCTCCTCCGCGGCGTCCCCCACCGCGCCAAGGCCGGGGGTAGAGGCCAGGGCGCGGGCGGCCACGGCGCCCAGGGCGGCAGCCGCACCTGGAGGGAAAGCGCCGGCCGCTGGAGAGGGAGCGGCTGGGCTGGGCGGAACAGCAGGGGAAGTGGCTGCTGGAGCGGTTGCTTGCGGGTGTGGCGGCTGGAGGGGAAGCTGGGGCCGCGGCGGCTGCAGTGGAAGGGGGTCGGCGGCCGGCGGCTGGAGGGGATGGTGGCCGGCGGCTGGGGCCGCGCCCAGAGGAGCGGCGCCGCCTGGAGGAGTGCCGCTTGGATGGGTGCCCGGAGAGGGAGCAGCCAAGACCTGGGCCCAGGAGGAAGAAGAGAGGGGAGGAAAATAGCTGTAGAGAGGAGGGGGGGCGCCGGCCATGGTGCCTGGGGCCGGCGGCGGCCACCAGGGGTGTGGCGGCGGGCAGGGAGAGTTGGGGAGAGGAGAACCTAACCCTAGGCTGCTGATACCATGTTAGGGAAAGTGATTCTATTGATTTGGGCTAACCCTAGAAAGGTAGCTATATAGGTAACCATACATGGGCTACATGGGCCTAGCCTCATGGGCCTAATACACACACATTCCAACAAATGCACTGACTAGCAAAAAAGACATAAAACTAGTTCTGTTTTATCCATAGCAAAGCTAAGGTATCATGAACTCGCCTTTGCTGGAGTCTTCTCATTTCTGTTTCTTAGTATGACGAGTTGAGGAAGGTTTCGTTGATGGTATAAGAGCTGAAGAAAGCAGAGTGTTGACATCCTCACGCTGTCGTTTCCTTTCTGCAACCAAATCTTTTTGACTATTTAACTTACTGGATTGGCTTTTCTTGAGTTCGGGCACATGGCTACTTGCATCATCAAAATGAGATGGACGTGCAGGACCCACTTGAGTTAAATTCCCAGGTTTTGGTTGCTCAGAAAACTTCCTAGCTCCTCTGGCCTTATTAGCTTTCTTCATATCAGGGTCTGTTGGTGGATAAGCACCATCATTCTTATTCGCTGGATGCAAAATTTCATGATTTGAATGATCACATCTAGGTTTCTCAGAAACCCTCCTTGCTCCTTTTGCCTTTTGTATCAACTTCTGCAGATCAGGAACTGCCGGTGGAGAAACATCTTTCTTGCTGTTTTCGCTGGTACTCTTTTTATTATGTGTCCTCTCCTTCGAATTCTGAAACAACTCTTGGTCAGTTAAAGCTTTATTGGTTTCCTTACAAAGATTCTGCTCCACAGGTATATTCAATTCCCTCTTCCTTGTGACACTAGAACCCTCATCACCTCGTTTAACCAAGCCTTTAGAAAGCTCCAGATGTTTATCATTACGCGCGGCCAATTTTTTACCATCCATTTGTTTTCTGATAACAGAATCCTGGTCCATGTTTTCTTGCAGTGAGCACTTGGTGACTCTCATATTACCACTATGCTTCTGTGACTTTTCTTCACTAGATCTCATAACAGACTCTTGAGCTCTAGGAATCTTTTGGTCCCATAATGAACTCCATTTTGATTGTTCTTTTGATAGACTTTCTTTTTCTACAATCCTTATAGCATGTGTTGGTTGCTCCTGGAGTTGAGCATCAATTCTCTTTGAGCTCATCAAAGCAGCCTTTTTGTTATCCTTCTGCTTAAGATGACTAGTGTGATATCTATGGGTATCTCTGGAATGAGGTTGGCCCTTTTCAAACATCGAACCATATGGTCGTTTAATTGAGACAAACAGATTCCTTTCTTCAGCATCACGTACTAAGGAGTCCCAGTGTGAATTAATCCGCAAAGTTCTTGCATTTCCAACAATCCATAGAGAAAGCCTGGCGCGTGTTAGTGCGACATTCATACGTCTAACATCTGCAACAAACCCAATGCTGCGTGCTTCACCACTGTGATGCCTATCACCTGAAGAATTTGAGGCTCTAACAGTTGACAACAGCAAGATATCAACTTCACGACCCTGAAATCCATCCACAGTGTTTATTTCCATCTCAGCAACAATCTCAGGCCCAAAAGAGGAAGTGAACTTTGAACGCAGTAAAGAGAGCTGGCTTCTATACGGAGTAATGATCCCTATTTTCCTAGAGGCAAACTCCAATGGATATCTGTTCACAAAGAAAGTATAGAGCCTTAGATTCCTACACAATAGTAAACATGAGCAGGTAGAGAGACAATACCCTCACCTGTTCTTTAGAAATGACAGTATTTCAAGAGCTGCGTCAGCTTCAAACTCATTACAGAGTGACTGTGTAGCAGCATTTCTTCCACGATGTTCACGACCGTCAGCAATATCAAAAAACATGTATGGACCAAGACACTCATGAAGATGAAATGAAGCCGATTTATCAGCCACCTCAGCACCATCAAGCAGTTTATTTTCGTAGAAATGTAAAGATGGAAATCTGCTAATCTCTGGATGCATGCGATACTGCAGACAGGTCAAAATAAATAATCAGCTAGGAATTAGCATAAAAGTTTACTGCTATTTCACATTTTGCATACATATCTAGCAATAGCAAATCAATAAATAAACAAACAAATAAGAGAAAATAAGGGTCTAGCTGTGCAAATTCATGATAAAGAGAAATTTGAATATTGTTACTCCATTTAATCATGTCGTCAAGGTTGTTACTGTTCAGTATTAAGATCATTACGATCGCACAAAGCTATTCATGCAATAGAATCTGATCATATAGCATAAAATAGAAGACAGCAAAAACTGTTTGGATGGCCCAGCAATAGAAGGCCTTATCAGTAAAGAATATAAGAAAACTGAAAAGGCCGCAGCCCTTCCTCTCAGGAATCCCCTGAGAAGCAAGGCATGCCAATCATGCAAAGATGATACACAAATCTAAGCTGTGTTATAGAAAGTTAGAAACATATTGCAATGATAAACAACCTGTTTGGTGAGCATAATCACTGGGTAACCAGCTCTTTGTAGGCGTTCAAACATGCTGCACTCATAAAGAAACTTGCTAGCCAATCCAGACATCACAGTAGCAGGTAGTTGCTTTGGATCACCAACCTTCAAAAGGAACATTTTTTAGTAAATAAGTGCAAAATCTCTTATAGCTTCAGTGTAATTCAAAATAAGTGTATCGCCAAAAAGTATAATAAAGTAACACAATACCATAATACATTTAGTTCCTCTCGATTTCAGAACCTGAAGGGGAATTAGGGTTGCAGGCTCAAGGGCCTATAGAGAGGAAATCAAGACAAAATTATGTTAGAAAATAGAGCTAGAACAATTTAACAGAACCCAGTAAGTGCTAAGGATATACCTGTGCAGCTTCATCAATAACAACAACATCAAACAGAGCATGCTCCGAAAAAGTACCATATTTATTAGAAGCAGCAGTTTCCGAGCAAACTCCATAAATGTCACCTCCACACCCACTAAGTGTAGTCACAATTATTTCTGCTTCTCCAAGAATCGACTTCCGTACCTTGTGCTTTAGAAACTTGTTTTCATCAGCCATTTTCTTTTCACGAGCATGAGCAGTGGCAAGTTCTGCAGAAACTACCCTTTTCTGTGCATACAAAAAGTTAAGCTTTCCACCAAGTGCTTCATCAGAAACTTCATCTACCTCATCTTCATCAGGTACAGGAGAACCATCTTCACTTTTATCAGACTCAATTAGTTTTCTCTTTGACTCATAATATCTAATTCTGTCCACAATCTTCTCCAATTTAGACCTAAGTGAACTAGAGGATTCAGCATCAGATGATTTTTTGCCATCATTATTAATCTTCAACTGATCTGATAATCTTTGCTCAACAAGTGTGTCAATGAAGAAAGGCAACGAATTAGAATGGACCGTCTTTGCATTACCAACCCTCACTATGTAAGGCTTATACAGCTTTCCATCAGCACCGTACAATCCCTCACTCAGCCTTGACACAAGCTCATCAACTGCAGCATTTGACTGCGCACAAACTAAAGCCCTTCCTTTCGCAAACCGCTCTGTCGTTCGAGGACATTCTTTCTGAGAATCCTTTTCAAGTTGTTTAGCAAGGGCTGCATCCTGCCAAGCTCTAGTTACCGCAGTAGATTGGCTAATCTTTGCTCTTGGCTTGGTAAAATCAGTACTACCCACGTACTCAAGTCTCTGTGACTTGTGGGGGTCATATGCATGTAAAGATAGCAATGCACTTACAATTGCTACAATTGTTCTTGTTTTACCTGTACCTGTAGAAAAGCAACTACAAATATTTACGCTTCTTACACATGGTGATTAGAGTAACACAAAATTGCACATAAACATCATGGAAGGACAAACCTGGAGGGCCCTGAATAAGGGACAAATCAAAATTTGCTTTAGAGCTTGTTGATCCAGCAGCAATGCTTACAGCTTGGAGCTGGCTATCATTGTATGATGACTCTAATGTTTTCCTCATAGGGTGTGCAAGTCGATCAAGATACACTTTTCCAGATTTATAATGGCTTGCAGCACAAGAAACAGGATTCAAGATTGCCGGAAGCACTGGGATATCATGTAACGACGACAGAGCACTGAATTCACGAATTTGGGGGGTCATGCTCATAACCCGATTCAAGAACCACTTACTTCTTTCAACAAGAAGCCGTTTCACTTTATTTAGACGTGCATTGTCACTAGAAAGAAAGAACTTCATCACAAAAATCAATGCCTTATTTTTATCACTCTCACGCCGCTCCACCTGAAAGAATAGAAAAATATTTGACAACACTTAAAAAGAGTATATTTCATTGGACTGGCAAACAATGATGGGAAAACTGTACCTTCCCAAGCACATGGACTTGCTGTCCTTGGTTCTTCAGTGGATCTTTGGTGAGTAGTACTAAATCATTCTCTGAGCAACCTCTGAATTTGATTGACTGGCTATGCTCAGGGCGGGCACGGACAATAAGGAAATCATCGACTCTTTCAACGGAGAGGATAGATATGCTTCCACACATCATGTCATCAGGAGGGGTCTCAACATAAGCATTTTGCAACTGAGCCTTGAACTCTTCTAGAACTAATGGCTGGAAAATCTCAACATATTGAGCTGGTGAATCAAAACATACCGGAACTTCTTTTAAAGCGGGTTTTTTTACTATCTCAGAAGAAGATAACCCAACAACAGCGAAGTAGTCCATTTCCAATATGTTTCTAAACCAGCTACCCAGTTTAGGTGGTTGAAGTCGTCGAGTACTCGTAATCCTACTGCCAGAACCTGGTTTCCTTCCAACTGGCACTGGAAGCTGAACAACTTGTCTCTTAGGAACTAATATACTTGGCTTTCTTGAAAGAATCTGTGGCCTTCGGTAATCATCAAGTGCATGGTCTAAAGGATCATCTTCATCATCAGATAGATCCCTGAAGATAGATTTAAATTTTTCTGTATCTGACAACAATTTAGGACGCTGTTGTTGAGAAGTGCCAGTAACAGATGATTTAACCACTTTGGATGAAGTGGAATTATTATTTGTGTTCATTGGCAGCCTCGGTTTTTTTATTCCAAGTAATCCTTTTGAGGCAGCAATGTTGTCCCTACTATCTGTTGATACAGGTTTCAAAGAGGCACTAATATTACTGACAGGATGACATATCTGCGGTTCTAAAGGTACGTGTTTATCATCGTTCAGCGTTCTTTGTTCAAGAGGTGTAGCCTCTTTCAACATATTGGAAGCAGTGGATGCATCATTCTCCATAACTGATAACAAAACCTCCTCACTGGACACATCAGGTGCCAGTAAATTATCCTCACTGTCTGAAAGGAGAATTATTTCATGAACATCTGGTGAATGGGAGGACTTTGTGCTTTCAACATCCACAAAACTGTCCATGCCAGAATGTCTCTCCTGAACTGGAGAGGGAACACTAACAATTGGTTCTTTGAACATTAGTAAGTCAGTTAAACCTCCCCTTTCAATTTTTGTGGTAGCCTCCTTGGACAGTACAAGTTTAAGATTTGAAACTCTCTCTTCAAGTTCATTGATATTGACTGCATCTGAAAAAAGGCAAAAAGTGTTACAATTTTTTCCTTTTTGAAACTTTTAACACATTCAAAGGTTTGAGCATTCTTTATATTTCTAACCATGTGAAATGATATTGTCAAGATCTTCAATGTAGCATTGAATAGTACCACTGTGTGAACATTTTAGTTCTTTCAATAAAGAGAGCATGCACTGTTTCCAATGTCTGATAATCACAAGGAGAGATGATTTTCCCCAGTGAACCAAATGAATAAACCATGAAATATCCATAGGATCCTGAAACACTGTCGTTGTACTGCAAGATTGGGTACGGCAATTTGTGTTGACCCTCTCATAGACCAGAGGAAGCAACTCAAGCAAACGAACACAAGATATCTGAAACAAAAGTTAGATATGAAGGTATAGGTGGAGATAACAACATGCACAACGTTGTTAAACTTTGTAAGAAACACTGCTAGACATTTACCTGACACTGTTTGAGACCTATTAGATCCTTTCCTTCTCTTAGGCATGTAGAAATAAAAGGCCAGAGAGTTGCAGAAAGCAAAGTGCAGAACTTCTCCCAGTTAGTAATATCCACAGCATGTTCTGGTGGACTAGCTAGGACACTTGAATAGGGTTGTCGCAAGAAACCCCCTTCTGAAGGTTTTATTGGCTGTGCAATTTGAGGTCTTTGAACGACAACCTCCTTAAGTAGTTTGCATATGACGAAAAGCAAGTGATGAAAACTATGAAAATCTGCCAAAACTGATCTTGTTCCCACCTGGATATTCCAACGAAGTAGATAATATTATTATTGACTATTTCCTACTCAAGGAGGGAAAAAAGGATACAACTGAATGAATAGGTAAGTGAAAAAATATGTTCTCCTTGATCCTCAAATTGAATAGCACTACAGCCCTTTAGAACTAAGAGACACCATAATTCCCATCCCAAAACTGTTTGTACAAAAATCAAATTTAGTGGTATGAGTATGTGTGTACTCAGGGTTCTTTAATACAATGAAACGCAGCTCTTCTACGTGTTCGAGAAAAACAGATTCTAAATATGACCAAATTGTTTCTGCTGGTATTCCTCCAGTAACTGCAAGAAACTGACAGTCTAACACCAACCAAGCGAATTTCAAACTTGGATTCATGCTTCAATTCCAAAGTCCAAAGTGATGATAAATGGCAGAGACAAGGAAAGTCTGAAATTTTACCAGTTGCACTACATATCTTAGACCCAGAAAAACAGCAGTGAGTGAAGATGCACTCAAGCACAGAAATCGAAGCCCAGAAGTCAAACCCCGTGCTTGGGATACATGTTCCAAGATAGCTCTCCCAAATTGCCGCACATCCTATAATAAGTAGAGTAATGAGTAATACTAAGCAGTTAGATGCAACAAGTAGGATTATAAAACATAATGGGAGTAACTTTACATCATTATTATCGACTAGCGCCAATATCAAACTTTCTCCCATCATTGGTTCCCAAGTCCACTGCTTTTGGAGTCCACGTTGTTCAATTTGTGTCATAACATGAATGGCTAACCTAAAAGATATTAATTTCATGTAAGTATGACATTCTGGTAGAAATACTTAGGACTTGAGGTTTGCAATCAGTAAATGATATGCCAAATTGCCAGTGCAAGATATCAACATAGCATTCAAAACAAACTAAATAGATTGAATAAGATGAAAGATATAGATTTAATAAAATAGAACCAACCTTTTAAATATTCTCAGTAAGAGAGTGCAAAACTGTGACACCTTGAGAGCATTAACACAATCCTTCCCACCACCACCATCATCAGCACCATTTGGAACTTGCCATGTAAATGTTGAGGAAACTTCTCCAGCATGCGATGATAACCAAGCATTCACAGGCACTGACAACTCTCTAGCTAATCCAGGTTCTAAAACAGAAATATGAGATAACCCCCAAAGGACTGCTTTTGAAAATGCTATGGGTAGCTTAGAGGGTTCCAACTGAACCATTGTAAGATACCACAACAAAGGCACACATTTCCAATCCTTGCATTCCCGACTTGCCAACTTGTTCAGAACATTGAAGTCGTTCCAACAACTTTGAGACTTCTCTTCAGCATCATGCGAGAAAGGTAATTCATCATCGTCATCAGCAAACATGACAGAATTGCTTTCATTGACCTTTTGAACAGCTCCATACTTCAATTTATAGTAAATCAAGGCAGAAGCATCAGAAATTATGATAATATAGATGAGAACAAGTGCAGGTTGCCGCAATGAATCATGTAAGGATGTATCCTTTATCGAACTGATCAAAGATGGGCCCCTATTAAAAAATAAAGATCATAAGCTGACATGAAAACAATAGATAAATGAAGTTCTGCAAAAAAATGTAAGGATGTATCCTCTATCGAACTGATCAGGCACTGTCTCCAAAAAAATTCAGAGAAAATGGCAAATTCAGAAGCAGTCCAAACATTAGTTTGCTTGAAACAAACTAACAAATATTAATCCACTATATTATTCAGACTAAATTGCCTAGTTGGAAATGTTGAAAGTGATACTCTATTGATTAGGGCTAACCCTAGAAGGGTAGCTATATAGGTTCCATACATGGGCCACATGGGCCTTAGCCTCATGGGCCTAAACACACATTCCAACACCCCCCGCAGTCTGAACTACCGGCGCAGCGGAGTTCAAGGCTGAACAAGAAAGAACACACACAACCCCCCCACAGACGCAACTAGCCACCGGTGATGTTGAGGCTGGAGCGAAACTCGGCGAAGGTCGAGGACGGGAGGCCTTTGGTGAAGATGTCCGCGAACTGCGAGGTCGTCGGAACATGAAGGACCCGCACCTCGCCCATGGCCACCCGATCACGGACAAAGTGGAGGTCGATCTCCACATGCTTCGTCCGCTGGTGCTGGATGGGGTTGGTGGAGAGGTAGACCGCACTGACGTTGTCGCAGTAGATCAGTGTGCTCCGGGAGGGTGGAGTGTGCAACTCCGCAAGCAGCTGCCTGAGCCAGGCGGCCTCCGCCACGCCGTTAGCAACGGCGCGGTACTCCGCCTCGGCGCTGGACCGGGAGACCACCGGCTGGCGCTTGGACGACCAAGACACCAGGTTGCCGCCCAGGAAGACGGCGTAGCCGGAGGTGGAGCGGCGAGTATCCGGGCACCCGGCCCAGTCAGCGTCGGTGTAAACGGTGAGGTCGGTGGAGGAGGCCCGGTGGAGGAGGAGGCCATAGTCGAGCGTGCCCCGGAGGTAGCGGAGGAGGCGCTTGAGAGCCGTGAGGTGAGGCTCCCGGGGGTCATGCATATGGAGGCAGACCTGCTGAACTGCATAGGTGATGTCCGGCCGGGTGAAGGTGAGGTACTGAAGGGCCCCGGCGAGACTCCTGTACGCAGTGGGATCGGCCACCGATGGTCCCTCAGTCTCAGACAGCTTGCCCTGAGTGTCGACTGGAGTGGAGCAGGGGTTGCAGTCAGTCATCCCAGCCCGCTCCAGGATGTCCCGAGTGTACTGTCGCTGGTGAAGTAGGAGCCCGGTAGGACGGTGCTCAACAGTGACACCGAGGAAGTGGTGGAGCTCACCCAGATCCTTCATCGCGAACTCCTGCTGAAGAGCGGTGATGATCCGGCGGAGGAGTGGCTCACTGGAGGCGGTGAGGACAATGTCATCAACATAGAGCAGCAAGTAAGCAGTGTCGGCTCCATGGTGGTAGACGAACAGAGACGTATCGGACTTGGTCTCCATGAACCCCAGGGTCAGCAAGAAAGCGGCGAACCGGTGGTTCCACGCCCGAGGTGCCTGCTTGAGGCCGTAGAGGGACCTGTTGAGCTGGCAAACCATGTCAGGACGGGTGGTGTCGACGAACCCCGCCGGCTGACTGCAGTACACCGTCTCGGTGAGAAGGCCGTGGAGGAAGGCGTTCTTGACGTCCAGCTGATGGACGGGCCAAGACCGAGCAAGCGCCAGCGATAGCACGGTACGGACGGTGGCCGGCTTGACCACCGGGCTGAAGGTCTCATCGTAGTCGACGCCAGGGCGCTGAGTGAACCCCGGAGGACCCACCGAGCCTTGTAGCGCTCGAGAGAGCCGTCGGCCCGGCGCTTGTGGGTCCAAATCCACTTGCCGGTGACGACATTGGCGCCCGGCGGCCGGGGCACCAACTCCCACGTCTGGTTGGCGAGTAGCGCGGCGTACTCCTCTTCCATCGCGCGGCGCCAGTGAGGGTCCAACAGGGCGTCGCGGACGGAAGAGGGTACTGGAGAGATCACCGCGGCGCCGGTCGAAGCCTCGAGGACACGAGGCGGCAGGGTGCCAGCCGCGTGTCTGGTCACCATCGGGTGAACAAGCCGCGGGTGTCGGTGAAGCAGCGGCGGGTGGTAGACCGGCGGGGCACCACGAGTCGGCGGGGACTGCGGCGGTGGTGTCGGTGTCCCCGGTGGAGAAGGAAGCGCGAGCGGCGGCGGCCGCGGCCTGCGCTGGTACACCCGTACCGGCGCGGCGAACCTCGACGGAGGTGCCGGGGCCGGTGCCGGGACGGGATCCGGCGTCGGCGACCGACACGACCCCCCGGGTCAGAAGCGGGGGACGGAGGCCCCGGGGCTGCACCAACCGGAGAGGACGGGCCGCGGCCGAGGACGACGGGCCCGGACCCGCTGGGAATCCGGGACAGGGGGCCGGCCTGGCGCGCGGCGAAGCAGTACCTGCAGGAGACCACGAAAAAGGTGGCTGGACCACCGGGTCAGTGGGAAACATGGAGGGTGGGTCAGGTACCGGAGGGGTAGTAGTGCTGGAAAAAGGAAAAACGGACTCATCGAACACCACATGGCGCGAGATGAAAACCCGTCGGGAGGTAAGGTCAAAGCACCGGTACCCCTTGTGATCCGGGGAGTACCCGAGGAAGACACAGAGCGTGGAGCGAGGGTCCAGCTTGTGGGAAGAAGTGGCAGCGGTGTTGGGGTAACACGCACACCCAAACACGCGGAGGCGATCGTACCGAGGCGGGGTACCGAAGAGGGCGTGGTGAGGAGTGGGAGCGGGACAGGCCGCCGAAGGAAGGCGGTTAAGAAGGTAGGTGGAGGTGTGCAGGCCCTCAGCCCAGAAGCGAGCGGGAAGAGAGGCCTGAAACAGAAGAGTACGCACGGTGTCGTTGGTGGTGCGAATCATCCGCTCAGCCTTGCCATTCTGTGAAGAGGTGTATGGACAGGACATGCGGAGCTGAACACCGTGAGAGGAAGAAATCGCGGGAGGTGGAGTTATCAAACTCGCGACCATTGTCACACTGGACGGCCTTGATGGTGAGGCCGAACTGTGTGGACACCCACGTAAAGAAGTGGAGGAGCGTGGTAAACGTATCTGACTTCGCACGGAGAGGAAAAGTCCACGAATAATGCGAAAAATCATCAACAACCACAAGATAGTACTTATAACCAGAAATACTC
Organism: Saccharum hybrid cultivar R570; assembly: GCA_038087645.1. Lineage (NCBI taxonomy): Eukaryota > Viridiplantae > Streptophyta > Magnoliopsida > Poales > Poaceae > Saccharum > Saccharum hybrid cultivar. The sequence continues at coordinate 23,538,346 of JAQSUU010000402.1, read as the reverse complement.
AGAACAGGAGATGTCCATAGGTCGCAATGTACAAGATCAAAAATGCGGGCCGCATGGGAAGTAGAGCTAGAAAAAGGAAGACGAACATGTCGGCCCAATTGGCACGCATGACACAGTTGCTCATCATGAGCTCGAGTACATGGAAGACCAGAGCTACGACTGAGCTGTATCAGGGCATCACGTCCAAGATGGCCGAGGCGCCGGTGCCAGGTAGTAGAGGAAGCAGAAGCGACGAAGGCAGCTGACAAAACGGGCGGCGAAGAAGACGAAGGAACCGCCGGGAAGCGAAGGGTGTAAAGGGCCCGGTGCTGTCACATCGGAGCAGAGGACGCTGGGAAGCCAAATCCTTTACAATAAGACCAGAAGAGTCAAATTCCACAGAACAAGAATTGTCAGCTGTAAAACGTCGAATAGAAAGAAGATTATGAACCATAGAAGGAGCAACAAGAACATCAAGAAGACGAAAGGAGCCATGAGCACCGGCGGTACCCACAGATGAGACAGGAATACAAGAACTATTTGCGACCATAATGGACGAAGGAAGAGAGGAAGAGGGAGAGTGAATCGACGAAAGTATACCGGGGTCAGGAGTAGTGTGGTAGGTGGCACCCGAATCAGCGATCCACTCAGGTCCAACCGGCGGCGTCAGGCCCATGGTGCTGAACGAGCGAGCCAGGGCTGCCGGATCCCATCCCGCGACCCCCGGGAGAGTCCCAGGAGGTGGAGTCCACGCCGTAGCCGGGAAGACGCCGGGTGGAGGACCAGCAGGGGGAGCCGGAGGAGCTCCGGTGAGCATGGCCACCGGTGGACGCGAGTCGGCCCCAGTGGCGTGGTAGGGCCACATAGAGATGCGCCCAGACCACGGGTGCTGGAAAGAGGGCCATGGTGCCCCTCCCTGCGGAACACCTGGTGCCGAGGCCTGGGTATGTCCACCCCGGCCACCCCCGCGACCCCCTCCACGGCGACGACGACCGCCACGACCCCCCCACCTCCGCTCGGCCCGGAGGGAGGAGGACCCAGGAGAGACTGCGGCGGTGGAGCGGTCGACCGTGGTACAGCAGACGGACGCGGCGAAGTAGCAGCCAGGGCCGTCGAGGACGACGAGGACCCCGTGGAAGTGGTGGAGCCCGGCTGGAGGCCCTGCGTGAGCTCCTCCATGACAAGATCGTCACGGACCTCCAGGAAGGTGGGGAAGGGCCGCTGGCGGGTGATCCACGTCCGGAGGTGGGCGTAGCGGTCACTGAGCCCCCGGAGGACGTTGAGGACCAAGATGCGATCCTCCACGGGCCACCCGAGGTCCCCCAGGGAGTCCGCCATGCCCTTCATCAGACGGCAGAACTCGCTGACGGAGAGGTCACCCTGGACGAACGTCCGGAAGCTCGCATCGAGGCGCAGAGCCCGAGCCTCGGCGTTGCCCAGGAACTGACCCTCAATGGCGAGCCACGCCCGACGCGCGTCAGGAGAGGTGCGGACGAGGTCGTGGAGGTCCAGAGAGATCGTCCCCAGGATCCAGGAGAGGACGATGCTGTCCAGGCGAAACCACGACGGGGTCTGGACGGCGACCGAAGCGTCAACGAGGACGTGATCGTCGAGGGCGTAGCGGCGAAGAGTGAGAAGCACGAGGTCCCGCCAGCGGGCGTAGGATGGCGACTCCGGCTCGAGGACGACCGGGACGAGGAGGCGAATGTTCTGGACCCCCCGGCCTGGTAGTGAAGCTGAGCCACGAGCGGGTCGGCCGGGTCGTGCCAGAGGACGGCGGTGTGGGAAGCGCGGCGTCCCGGCGAGGCGGAAGAAGTGACCCCAACATCGGCAGGAGAGGCGAGGAGGTGCTCCGCCTCGGCGATCTGGCGGGCCAGAGCATCGGTCGCATCGCGCTCCCGTTCCCACACGAGTGCAGCGGCGCGCACACGGGCCTGCCCCTCCGCGGCAGCAGCCCGGGCAGCGGCGAGAGCGGCGGCGAGTCCGGAGTCGGGGCGGTGGCCGGGAGCAAGGTGCGAAGATGGAGCGGGAAAGAGGAAGGCCGTGCCTTGAGAAGTGATCCCCGCACCCCCATGCTGCGAACCAGCCGCCGCAGCGAGAGCTCCAGCAAGCGTTGTCCCGAGGAGGGCAGAGGGCGCGGTGGGAGGAAAGGAGGGGGAGGCGCGGCTCCCAGCAGCAGCCTGGAGAGGGGCGGCGCCACCTGGAACGGCAGGGAGAGCGGCGGCATGGCCCTGGGCGGCGCCACCAGGAAAACCGATGGGGCCAGGAGGAGCGGTTCCAGAGGAGGGAGAACGGAGCAGATCAGCCCAGGATGGGGAGGAGAGGGGAGGGAAAACAGAGAAGTAGGAGGGAGGGGGAGGTGGCCGGCCGGCCATGGCCGCCGGCGGCAAGGAAAGTCGGCGGCTATGGAGGAGACAGGGGCCGGCGGCTGGGTCTGGGAAAGAAGCAGTGGCTGGATACCATGTTGAAAGTGATACTCTATTGATTAGGGCTAACCCTAGAAGGGTAGCTATATAGGTTCCATACATGGGCCACATGGGCCTTAGCCTCATGGGCCTAAACACACATTCCAACAGGAAATATGTGTGAGCAGTCAGTAAGACATAGACAGGGAATAGTTCGGGTTGGATCAGGTTATTTCACTCACGTAGCTCATCAAACCAAAATCAGTAAACTGGAACAGAAAAAAAAACACCTAGCTCAGAAGGCAATTAAACTCGTGAACAACCGGTAACATGTATGTGCTCAACCTGTAAACCCAGACCCATTTTATAATCCTGCTTTCCATATGGCCAATCTATATGCTAACTAAGATTAGTTCAGAGTGAAAATAGTTTGACAGCACATGTCCTAGGGCACCATACTATTTTCATACTGATTAATTTAGAAACAAGGCATCTGAATATAAGAAATTTAAAATTAAAGACCAGGAACAATGTTCACCAACTTAACAAAAGCATGCATGACATTACAACATAACAATCCAAGAAACATTAAAAGCATATCTGCTATGAGATATTATGTGGGCAACAAATCATTTGTTTTCTCTCTGCTTCTATTAAATAGCATCACCATGAACTATTACGGTATTACCTCAATAGTCAATACATCATATAGCAATCTAATACATAAACTATTTGTCAGAATAAGCATCCGTGTTCATTACCACATATGGGCGCATTCGGAAGGTGGGCATGGAGGGCTCATTGTATAGCCTCTTTGTACAATAAGAAGTGCAATCTGGAAGGTAAAGAGAGTTAGAAAAAACATCGCTAACACCAACCAATAACAGTGTATGATTTTTGCAATATCAGTAAATGAAATGAGAACCAACATAAAATTCGAAAAACATCAAGAAAATCCTTTGGTAGCTTGGTTAGCTGTTTTTCCACTAAACAGTGATATACAATTTCAAAGATGGTTTAAACCTCCCATGACAGAATTTATTAAAGGATGGTTTATTTAAAACACCAAGATACTTCAACCATTTCATCACCAAAAGTCAATGATCCTGAATAGAGTGTTATTTAGATGGAAAGTTGTCAAGGTCAACCATGCTTAATTTATGCCAAAGATCATGCTATTGCATAGATCTTCTGAAACAAAAGGAAATCACCACGCAAAAGTGTGTATGTTGGCATCGTGGACGACCTTTCAAACTAACACAAGAGGTGTGTCCTAGAAAGGTGGCACTCAATAGCCAGAAAAGAAAATGAGGGAATACAGGAAACAAAATTGTGAGGGGATTTAAATGGAAACTCAAATAACTTGAAAGGCAAAAAACACCAAGCTAACCTTAGTTGCAGTTTTTCTCATCAGAGCACTGAAATTATTACTCCTGGTAACTTGATGAAGAAGAAAATACAAAATGTTCCTCCTTTGCTTTTCATGTTCACCATCCTGTAGCGCTTCAAGTGACTGCATACAGATAACTGACCTATCATATTTACATAAACGTTTCCTAGATGAGGACAGTCAAGTAAAGGAATAACAAACATGCCTGAAGAAATGGGAGGAAAAGATCGAAAATTTCTTTGTGACTTTTCTCATTGCGTGTATGAAAACAGTGACCCAGTAATGTGTTCCGCATAACACTAGGTGATAGTGTTGTTCTCAGCCAAAGCTTGCAACCTACAACAAGCGAATGTAAATCTTGCAACAGTGCAAGCATCATAGGTTCAAAAGAAACTCGGCACACTTACCAAGCATTTCAAATGAAGCCTTGAGGCAACTTACAGCACACGACAAATCAGATGTGTCATCACTGACATGGTTAAGTACAATATTCAGGAATGGGTACCTTTCCAGAACTCCATCTTCAAAAGCTGGAGCCTCAAGAAATCCAAGGCTGAAACAACCAAGTCAACAAATTAACAGGCATGATGTTTATAGAATACATATGCAGTGAGCCATGTTTTAAACTTACATACAGTGATTTAAATCCAAGCCATATGTCAGCTCTTTTGAGCTGCACCCTAGGTCTTGAATGTTCTGAAGTAGATGGAAGAACTTCTGCTTCCAAAAAGGTAATATACTTTTGCAATAAGGGTTGCAATGGTTCCAAATCAACTGCTCTCCTGCAAATTATTGTCAACATATTTACATGTGATGACTTTATACTTAAACTGGAACAAAACACAACATGTTAAATCCCAACTAAGTTAAAATGAGACTCAACATGCTTATGCCGAAACGTCATTAAAGCGATTGCTCAGGTACAGCTTGCATAGAGTTAAATAGTGAGTTGTATACAACAATAGTGTCATTGAATATAAGACCGTTATTTAATTGGACTCGTCGAAGGATGGCTTGACGTGGATAGAGAAGCAGGAAGAGATGGGAGAATGATTTTCGGTTATAATATGGAAAGGATAAAGCATAGGAAAGGAGCATTTGTGTAACAGCAATATTAGATAATTACTAATTTTACCAATTCTCTTATTTTTTGTGCCAAGAGTTGAGGAACAACTGAATAAATGAAACAACTGAGGTGGTTTTAAGAAATTTATGAGTTTCCCAAACATCGTACATGAGTTCAAAGTCAGGGAAAATAGAGAATACATGTATAAATAAATGCAACGCCAATGCAACTTTTATCATAAGCTTCCATTATATGAAAAATAAACTGAATTTGCCATGCTGTCATGACCATTTAGGGTCACTACCACTTAAGGACATGACAATTTATGTTCCATGGGTATTAAGACATCAAGTATTAAGTGCTAATAAACAATATGGTTGACAAAAAAAAACTGAAACTATCAACACGGTTAGGGCACCCGCAATGGTATAAGCTAGTTACTAGCTCTAAGCCAACTTCTTCAATAGTGCCAACTTTTAGCATATAGCTCATAACATGGATAGCCCCACATGACACATGTTCTTGGAATGTGTGTATGAGCCTAGCTCTTGATCAAGAGCTAGCTTTTCTCTCTCTTCTATTAAAATATGAAAAAAAATGCTTAGAGCTAGCTTATGAGTCAGCCATTGCGGGTGCCCTTAACAGATCCTAGCACAGTTTCACCACCTGGACACCGTGCCCAACTAAAGCCCACATTGCCCAATTGAGTAGATCATTAGATGAATATTCCTCTCTAGTACGTCCTTCAGAAATGTCTAGTAAGTTTCTTGGCTTAGGATGAACAGGCAAGTGGAGAGTGCATTACCTCAGTTTCCCCATGGATCGAGCTAATCGAAGCCCAATAGCCCGAGCTTTACAACTTTTGAAGAAAAGTAGGGCATAGACACCCTAGATTTGAAAGTTTTAAAAACATTGTGAGATACAGGTGGAGAATCTTAACACTACTGTTTGAGCAATAGACTAAAATAATGGTGAGAAATATGTATCCTGAACTGCTTGATTATTCAGAACATATCCATCTTTTAAGGCTCCAATACTCAACTGAGACATTATTAGCTGTGCTATGAGCAGGGTCAAGGGAAAAAGTTAGCTTACAGGGTATTGCTGATTAGTTGAAAGGCTCACTTCATACGTCTCATCGATTTTTTCAATGAACATCTGAAATTGATTAGCCAATGATTGGTCATCCAATAGAACAGGATACATCAAAACCTGCAAATATGAAGGAAATAGTATGTTATGGTCGTTACCTTACTTAAGAACCTGTGGGGTGGTCTTAAATATCTCAAAGAAAGAAAAAGGAAACAATAGTCTGTCATGGTTACTTGTTTTACAAATAAAAGGACCAGGTTCATTGGCAGCAGCACACAACAAAAGAAAAGGGAAATAAGCTGTCATTTACTGGCCATTAACACAGTATAGCATATGCACAGGCTAATTATGTTCCCTATGTGTCGTCAATATAGCAATTGCATTGCATTTGATTAATTTGTTGGAATACATATGCAACCAATGGGTGTCAATCTTCACCTAATAACAAAAACAAAATCAGCTGGACAGATTATGTAATGATGGTAAGCATTGATAAATAATTGTCAGTTTATCTTTATACACTCTATGCAGTGTTGTGACCTGTTACTACTCCCTCCATTTCTTTTTATTGGGCATATTAGATTTGAAAAGCCTTTAAAATATATTCTGACCATCTGTTTATCTTATGAAATATCATCAATTGCTACAAATAAATGTTGTATTAAAAGATCTGTGGAATACATTTATACAACTTTTGTACACTAAACATGCCTATAGTTTGACTAACTGTTAGTCCTTTTCAAATTCCAATGCACCCTATAGAAAAGAACTAGAAGTAATCTCAGTTATAAATCATTGTTCATGTTCATACTTCTCAAGAAAAAAAAAGGTCAATAGAAACAATCCATGTTTTACAAGAGGAAATCAATATGTTGCAAAAAGAGAAACTGAAAAGGCATCACACGAATGGAGCATACTTCGAACATTATGCTAACAACTTCTGCACCATGGCACGAAGGGTCATATTCTCTGAGCTGAATCTTTGTGTTGATCTGTATAAGATGTCCTGTTACCCTCTCTTCATCAAGAAGCCGCAATACTTTCAGAAGGGGATCAACAGTATCTGACTGGTATTCAGTATTGAAAAAACCTTGTGCCTGGTGGTGTTCACATACACATTGTGTGCAAATGCCCATTTCTTGGGAAACTCTTCTCCATATTATTCGAAGAGATGAGTTCTCATCTTCATCGTCAAAGAAGCCATGGAATGTTTCCAAGAAGGGGCTCATGATATCAGCATATCCACACCAAATATGATCTTCTTTTGGTAAATTTATCAGAAAGGTATAGCAATGTGAAAACCTGCAGGTGATTAGACAAACATGAATGTAATATCTCATCTCAATGGGATAATAAGGGGAAATAAGAGGGAGCACCACAAAACTAGTATCTAAATGCTTTTGCTGTTCCGACACAAGTCAAATTCAGATAGATGTCTTTCATTCGCAACCATAAATTACATCAGCTTTCACCCATGGGGGCAATGCCGCGGGGGCAGGTCTTTCACCCACAGGTCGAGTTTTTTTTTTTAAAAAAAAAGAAGTTTCTGTTTTTTTTCCAAAAAAAATCATTAGTGTAAACATTGTGTCGAATGGTCTACTTTTGAGCACATTACAAATGTCATACTATGTCTGCAATGACCGTTTAATAAAAAGTTAAGCTTCACAAAATCTAATTCCTATCAACTATGTCCCCAAACCAAACGCAACCTAAAAATACTGCCACTAGATATCCAACAGCATGGATTCCGTTACAACAATGATTGCATTCATGACTTTAATAGAACCTGAAACCTGCAAGTGATGTGAGAAGAAAGAGAGAAGCCATAGGCACATACATTCGCGTTGCACTATCCAACTTCCCAAAGCAAACCTCGAGCTTATTAAGGTCCAGCAAGCTGCTCGAATCATAATATCAGTGCAATCCTAAACCCACGACGACAACCCTAAACCCGCGGCCGATTACGCGTCGTACCAACCGCCACGCCGCCTTAAGAGCGACGCGAAGCGGGGGGAATTATGAGGGGGAGACTAAGAGGGCCTCAGCCACACTTACCACTCCTCCTTGGCGCGGATGAGTCGGCGGTGCTTGGCGGCGGACGACTCGCCGCCGCCATCGGCGTCCTCGTCCTCCTGGATCCCGCGCCATCGCTCGGCCAGGTCGAGCCGCCGCGCCGCCGCCATCGCCGCGGATGGCGGCGGTCCGTGATCGGCGCCGGCCCGGCGGGGTTCTAGGGTTCCGGCGAGGCGGCGAGAGCGCGCGCGCGATAGAAACGGGAATGCGAGAGCGCCGGAGTGCAGTTTCGGAACGGAAGGATTTGCGGAAGGTATCTGCCGGGCGAAGTTATAGGCAGTGGCGGCCTCTTGCTCGGAACCGCGCCTCCGTGCCCGCCAGTTTGGGGAAGTACGATGAGCGTTCTCGCGCCTGGCGCAGTAGCCGAATTCGTGTTACTGTTTTTTGATGTTTTTTCCCTTTTTTTTCTCATCATGTTATTAATGTCTCGGTTTGTGGGGGTCAGTAGGTTACACAACGCATCAATATAGCGTGAGAGAAATACTGAACTTAGGGATGATCTGGCTCACCTGGCATAATATCATGCATCGTAGAGATTGTTTCTTCCTAAAGAATTTAATACTCTCTTTTGTGATGTGGCAGCTTTGATATCGATAATGCTTCCTCTAGATGTTCGTCCGTCCATGCGCACGACTCGCCCCGCCCACCACGGCCGCCTCCACCGTGCCACCCGTCTAGACTCGTCTCGCCCACCACGAGTACCTCCATCTGCCTACCGCGGCCGCCTTCACCGCACCAGTTCGTCGCACCGCCCACCCGGATTCGCCTAAGCAGCAAGGAGATATTGTGTTGAAAGCGCATATTACAAACGTATGTTTTCAGTGTTTCAAACGTTTCAGAGATATGTTGCGAGTGTTTCATACGGACGTTGCAAAGGTAGGTTCGGATGTTACATATGTTGCAATGAATATACACGTATGTTGCGGATATTTGTTCGAAATGTTTCATCTGTTTCGGACGTATGTTGCAGGCATTTTCTCTGTATGTTGCATATATTATAGTAGTTATACACATATGTTACAAGCGTATGTTCTCAAAGTTCAAGAAGGCGCTAGGCGGTATCTAGAGCCTAGAGCCTAGGCGAGCTTAAGCGAGCTTAGACGTTTCCAAGGTGGTGGCTAGGCGGTGACTAATACATGCATATATACTGAAAAAAAATAGGAGATAACTGGTCAATATTGGAGAGAAAGAGGAGAAGAAGGCCCAGTTAAAAGCCCAAGTCTCATGTTGTAAGCCTGTAAGCCCCACCGACACCTTATCCCCTCCTCTGTTGGCCCATTCTTTCTCTCGCCCTCCCGAAGACCGAACTCCTCTGCTCGCATTCGCCATCTAGCCCACGTCGCTGCCTCCTTCTCCACCGGCCGCCCCCGCCCCGTCGATGTTACCTCCTCCCCCCACCGCCGTTCGTGCCGCCCCCATGCGTACCTACCTTGGTGGATCTGCCTACTGCGACCGCCTGTCGTCGCCTCTTCCACGACCAGCCATCGTTGCCCACGCGTCGCCTAACCTCTGCGCCGCCCCCACACGTCCCTGCCTCGCGGATCTGGCCTCCTTTCGCCGCCAACAGTTGGTCGCCGCCTAGGTATCCACCACCCCCTAGGCGAGGCGATACCCCGTCGCCCAGCGCGTAAGCGCGCCCAGGCGACCGCCTAGCGTCGCCTTTTAAACTTTGTATGTTCTAAATATTTCAGTTGTTTCAGACGAATATTGCAAGTGTATGTTTCGAGTGTTTCATGTTTCAAGCGTATACTTTATGGATATGACAGACGGAGTCACGTGGTGCGCATGTGCAGGCGGGGCGTGTGGATCCCCGTGTGTGCACGCGAAACAGAGAAGGCGCGGGTGGTCCCCGCGTGCGTGCGAGAAATGCAGCGGGCGCGAGGGGTCCCTACATATGCGCGCGAAAATGGTGCAGGCGCGGGCGTCTCTCAGAACGTTTGGGCTAGCTCTACTTTGGATATTGGAGATGGAGTATGCTGCCGTAGATTGAGATGAGAACAGACAAAGGTTGCTCTTTCCTTTTTTTCTTCTTACTATAATGATACGCGCTTCTCCTGCGTGTTTTGAGAAAAAGGCAAAGTTCTACCTTATACGTTACACTGATCGACCTTGAGGAGGTCTTAATCCAAAAAAAGGTAGAGGTCCGGTCTCTAGCGGAAGAACCGCCCCCATGCAATAAAAAATAATTTTGCACATCACACCATTGTCGCTCGCCGCAATGCACCAACAATGTGTTGTTGACAAATGAGGATAGAGGAGGCATCGATGGACAACCAATTCCAACGATGGGTTCAACAACATCCGGTTGTGGGTGGGGAATGGCTGGCTCCCAGTGGCGGGTGGAGGACGAAGGAGGCATCAATGATGGCCTTGGTGACCTTGGGTGCGTATGAAGGACAGAGGAGGCGTGGGCGGTGGGGACATAGGATGAACGACATGGAACGAGCTCAATGTGTGGAGGCAAGGCGCGTGAGCAGAGGTAGAGGAAATAGGGCCACCGAGATAGGTCCGGAGATAGGGTGCTAGGATGGATGAATGTGTAACACCTCGGGTGTTAAGCATGCATTAAACATTGCAAAGCATGAGCATGAACATCATCTTGCATTCATAATCACATGAAATATAAAGGAAACGTCGGTTTGAAACATGTGAAACATGACTTCGAAACATAAATGTTGCATTTACTTGTTTAAATAAAATTATGCCATGTGTGTGCTTGTTTAGGTCAATAAACAAGTTTGTTTGGTAGTGCAAATAATTTAGAACTGGTTAGCATGAAATTTGGAGCAAGTTTTGTATTCAAAAGTTTCTCACAATTTGCTTTTAAAAATAAGTTAGAAAAATGAGTTTTTGAATTAAAATGAACTTTGAATCTCTAATTCAAAATCTAGTTGGAATTTGAAAATGTACCTTTAAGCAAAGTTGTAGAGTTTAAAATTCTAAACAACTTTTGTTTTGGGGACAAGTTTTGAAAATGCCATTTTCTAGTTCAAATTTTGAATTTGGGGCTGTTTAGTTAATTTTGGATTTGAAAAATAAAAAGGAAAAGTTGGCTCTTACCTTTCTGGGCCCGCGCCTCCCATTCGGCCCACTGACTGAAGCCGCCCGGCCCGCTCAGCTCCGCTTCTCTCCTGCCCCCGCGTCCCTCCCTTCTTGCCCAGCACCGCTTCGCCGGCCCAGGCCCATGCGCGCGCCCGCTCCCGCACGCCATCGCCCTACCGCGGCAGGCGCTCGCCGCCGCGTGGACGGCATGCATCGGCGACGGCAGCACCTGGCCATCGGGTGGCCCCCGCGCCCCACGCACTCGCCTACTCCCTCCGCACTGCGTCCACCTCCTCTGCTCACTCCCTATTACCTCCCTTCGCTCCACCGCAGCAGCAGCACAAGCCGAGCGGCTTTCCTCCGCCACCGCCCGTGCAACTCCTCGCTGGAGTTGCCCGTTCCGGCCACCTCAGCTCACCGCTAGCCTCTCTATCTTGCTCCGAGCTTCGCCTCCCTCTCGCGCAGCCCGCGCTTGCCTCAGCTTCCCGTGGTAAGCCTCCTCTCCACGAGAATCGCTCGCCGGAGTCCCGACTGAGCTCACCGGAGAACTCCGCTCTGTGGACTCCTCCCCTCCGCTCCCCCTTTATCCTTCTCCATGCGCGCATCTCGTTCGTCTTGCTTTCCCGGTGCTCGTGTGCCTCTCCTCGTGCCGTCTCTTGGCCGGAGATGGCCGGCCGCCGTTGAGCCGCGTCACCGCTCCGCCATCCCCGCCGGCAGGGCCTTACCGGAGCTCCACTGGCTCAACCGTCTGGTGTACCTGGCTCGCCTCGCTGTGGGGAGCACAGTGGTGCTCACCCCGAGGCCGGAGACCTCACCGACGGTGAGCTATCGCCGCCGGTGGTTCCTCCCCCTCTCGGGTGTATGACATGTGGGGCCTCGGGTCCCACTGTCAGTCGCTGATGACGAGTGTGTGAAAGGTCCTTGTTTGATTTTGGTAATTGAGTGACAACTTAGGTGGACTAATATGTGGTTATGTGAGATACACAGGAGATTAGTCCACAGGTAATGGTGTCATGAAGGAGCTCATTGCATATGAGACATGACATGGAGTCATGTGACCAAGGTGGCAAAGATCAAGATGAGGCTTGGCTCGACGGACCGGTTGCAAGTGTGAAGGGCAAGTCGGAGGCTTTGGAGCGATGGACCGTGAGGCGGTGAAGCTTGAGCAAGACTTGGCGCCGATGGACCGACGCAACGGTGAAGAGCAAGTGAGGTCAAGATCGATGGACCAAGGTCACATGATGATATGAAGTGGATCATATCATTTGTGATATGGTTGGTGCATGTGTTGCATCAATGTCGGAGGAGATGGAGTGGAATGCGCAAGGCAAAGGTAGAACCTAGGGCATTTCCATTTCACCGGTCATAGGTGTGTAGAGAAGTTGATGACCGGGTTTAGGATAGATGGCCGTACTATTAAGAGGGGCAAACTTGTTTGCATATCGGTCATCTAGTGCCACTTGAGCGATCTAACTTTGCATACGTGTTAGGATCGAATGGCGAGGCAAGTTGAGTGCCTAATTCCTTCGAAGAAAATGTTTGTGAAAATGCTAACACACGTGCACAAGGTGGTGATCACTTGTTGGTGTTGGCACATTTGCGAAGGCGGTGGAGTTTGAGCGGTAGAGAGGATTTGGGTTCCTCTCTCCCTCCCGCCGAGCTTGCGAGGCGGGATTCGGCGCTTTTTGGAGAAGTGAAACGCCTATTTTCTTTTGCGCCGGAAGTCGGAAAAGAAACGGAGGCGAACGCGGTCACATAAGTGACCGGACGCTGCACCGGACGCGGGCACTGTGCGTCCGGCGCGTCCGATCAGTACAGCGTCGTGGTCAGGCACGCGAGCTAGGGTTTGCCACCGGCGCGTCCGGTGACCCACGGGACCGGCGCGTCCGGTCATGCGCCCTGAGGGAACCGAGGACGTCGGACGCGGTGCGCGTCCGGTCACACACGATCGGACGCGTCCGGTCGTCCAGGGAGCTTACTGGACTCCCACCGGACGCGGGTACTGTGGCGTCCGGTCGTTGCGAGGAGCGCGTCCGGTCGTTGCTTCGCGGGCGCGGGTGCTGTGCGCACCGGCACGTCCGGTCGTTTGCAGCACCGCGTCCGGTCGTTCGTTTGACCGTTGGCGCGCAGTGACCGTTGGAGGATCTAACGGACGAGTTTGAAATCGGAGGACACGTGGACGTCGCAGGGCGACCGGACGCGGTGAAGCGCGTCCGGTCAAGTATGACCGGCGCGTCCGGTCGTCCCGATTTTCTGCCCAGTGAAGGGGTAACGGCTCTATTTGACCATGGGGTTATAAATAGACCTTGTGGCCGGCCTTGGACGGCAGCTGAGCACACTTTGGCCTTGGTGGCTTATGTGGTAGTGCTTGGGAGCCCTCTAACTCACTCATGCTTGATAGTGTTCATCGGATCGAGTGAGAGAGCGATTCTAGTGCGAGTGCTTTGTGAGATTGCATCGAGTGGCACTAGGTGATCGTGTTGCAAGCCGGTGGTGCTTGTTACTCTTGGAGGTTGCCACCTCCTAGACGGCTTGGTGGCTTGTGGCTCCGTCGAAGCTCGCAAGAAGATTGTGCGAGGCTCCGGAGAAGCTTTGTGAGGGGGATTGTGCTCACCCCGCGGGGATCGCGAAGAGCAACTCTAGTTGAGCGTGTCATTGAGCTACCTCACTTGAGAGTGGTGTCTTGCGGTGCCTTGCGGGGCGTGCCTTGAGGAGCAAGTGATTTGAGGGTCACACCGGGGAACCATCTAAGTGTTGGTCGACACAACGGGGACGTAGCTTGGTGGCAACCAAGTGAACCTCGGGAGAAAATCACCGTGTCAACATTGTCTACTCTTCTCGGTGGTTTGCCTTCTTGTAACACAAGCTTGTATTTACTTTCATATATACTTGTGCTTGTGTAGTTGCTTTCGTAACTAGTTTGCTTGTGTAGCTTGCTAGTTGTCTTCTTGCTTGTGTAGCTAGAAGCTTCCCCTTTGCGTGGCTAATTCGGTTTGTGTAACCTTGTTAGTCACATTGCTTAGTTTGTGTAGCTAAGTGTCTTGCGCTCTCTAATTTGGCATTAGTTGCCTTGTTATTGAGCTTTGATAGTGAGCTTAGGAGCTTTGTGCTTTTGCTTCACTAGTTGTGTAGGAGCTCCCTCGGTTGGCAAAGTACTAGTGCATAGGTTTGTGTGACCTTGCTCTAAAATTAAATAGGAGAGCTCTTGCTAAGGAAAGCACCTTAGTTGCTTAATTAGGATCTTTGTGAGGTGCTTGTGAACTTAGATAGAGGGGTGTAGTCTTGGCTAGACCGATAAGTTTAATTCCGCATTTGTTTTGGTTAGCCTACGTGTTTAAGTTTTAGAAAGGACTATTCACCCCCCCTCTAGTCCGCCATCTCGACCCTTTAAGTGGTATCGGAGCCGGGTCTCTCATTTGTGGTCTTCACCGACCCGAGAGGATGGCGGCTTATGGGCTAGATGTTGAGTGTCCACACATTTTTGATGGCACACACTTTGCACGGTGGAGAAATTGGATGACATGCAATTTTAAGTTTATTTCTTCTCAATTGTGGTGGATCGTAGATGTGGGCTTTTCCTTTGCAATTGATAAAAAGAATGCAACTCAAGCGCAAAGTAAATGCCTACATCTCGATAGCCAAGCTACTAATGTTTTCTATCGATCTATGGATAGTAGCATACTTTGTGAGATCATAGACTTCGAGTCCGCCCATGAGATTTGGGTGTTTCTAAATGAGAAATATGGGGCGATCTCCAATGATGATGAGCCCAAGGAGAAGGCGCATGAGGATGTTGAGCATGACCACAACAAGGTGGTTGTGGAGGATTGCTCCACCTCACGGTCAAGTGATGACAAAAATGATCATATCACAAGATCACTTGACAAGAATGATGACAATGCCACAAGTGATGCAAGCAATGATTCTACTCCATGCACACTTGATGGTGAAGATGATGGCTATGAGAGTGATGCCTCAACAAGCTCATCAATATCATCACATGGTGACACTAAGGTATCTATTGGTGGTTTTGTTGTTGATTGTGATGGTCCAAATTTTGAGCTTCTATATAAACTCTCAAAGGCCCTAAGAAATGAGATGGCAAAAACAAGTAAATTGAAAAATGAAAACTCATTTCTAAAAACCACATGTGAACAACAAAAGCATCTACTTTATGTTACTACTTGTTCACATGAGGAGCTAAAATTGGCTCATGAGGAACTTAGTGTTGCTCATGATAACTTGGCACAAGAACATGCTTTACTCACTAAGAAACTTTCTAATGAAGAAACCAAAACTAGTGAGAGCTCATCATTTGGGTCAAATGATCAATCACATATTACTAACCCTTGTGATGTAGGCAAGAAGCATGTATCCACCTCTTGTGATGATTTATTATATATGCCATGTTCTTCACAATTAAATGCTTGTTTTACTTCTATGTCTTGTGAGACTAACCTTTTGAAGGAGAACAATGAGCTCAAAAGTGAAGTGAAGAATTTGAGCAACAAGTTAGAGAGGTGCTACAACTCAAAAGTCATCTTTGAGCACATAATGAAGACTCAAAGAAATCTCGGTGACAAAAGTGGCCTTGGCTTCAAGAAGAAAATGACAAAGGGCAAAAGAAAGCAAGAAAAGAGGATGAAGAGGCTACTCCAAAAGAAGCTCTCGCATTCCATGTGCTATCGATGCCATGAAGCGGGACATCTTGCTAATGCTTGCCCAAACATTGAGAAGCTCAAGAAGATGAAAGAAGAGAGGCTAAAGCATGTCAAGTGCTTCAAGTGCCGCACTTGGGGTCATCTCACCACAATGTGCCCAACCAAGCAATTGGTGAAGCAACAAGTAAAGCCTCAACCTAAGCCACTAGTTGAGCAAGAGAAGACACCCCAAGAACAAATCAAGATCTACCATGGAAATGATGGTGACTTGTTGAAGAAGAAGAAAAAGAAAACAAGAAGGGGTGGTAAAGCAAGGCATCCAATGCAAATTCAAGATGCCAAGATGATGAGCAAGAATCAAAATGAGAAAAGAAATTTGACTCACATCAAGTGCTTCAAATGCGAAGATATGGGACACTTTGTCTCGGGGTATCCTACCAAGCTTGAGAAGAAGGCTCAAGCAACTCGTAAGAGGCAAGGCATTGAGAAGCAACACATGAGCAAGGAAGAAAAGGCTCACTCTAAAAGAAGTTGCTACTTATGCCGGGAAAGGGGACACATGGCTCATTCATGTCCCCTAGGTAATAATTCTAAGCCTATTTCAATTGATGATAATATTGTGCTTAGAAAGGATGGCAATGGTACCTCTATGATTGCAATTGCAAAATATCCCGCTATTCATACTAAGGCAATGCCTAAGTATGTTGCACCTAACTTGAGAGGACCCAAACTTGTTTGGGTACCATCAAAGAGTGGATGATTGTTTGTAGGTACCATCGGCATTGGAGGCTTGATTCAATTGGTTTCATTTTGTTCATCATATATTGAGTCAAGTTATGAAACTCAATGCATATCCAATCCCAATGCCAAGTCAAAATAAGTGAAGTCCAAGTGCTACAACATACAAGTGCAATGATAAAGATTGTGGTGATTTATTGGATATATTTGATGGCTTGCAAATATTTGAGTTGGAGCTTGCTAAGAGGATGATAATGTGATAACCAAGGTATATCTCTAGTTGATCATTTTATTTGGGTGCATATAAGTTGATTGAATTGGATATATATGCAATGTTGCTTGCTATGAGATGATTGAATGGATTCAATGCCTAGCAATCAAATTTGGATTGATTTGTGTTGGATAAATTCATGAGATGACATTTAGTAAGTGGATTGAATGGATATACGTCTTATGAAAGTGTTCAAACAAGTTAGTTTCAAGTTTGATTCATTTTGGTGAAGTATAGCTCAATGTTTAGAAATCTGTCCATTATTAAAAATCTGAGCTAGCTGAGATCAAGTCTGAGTTTGAGTGACCAAATCATATTGGATTGACTTGAAATTTGGTATGCATGCTCTAGACTTATGATATGAGATGCTGTATAAATTTCATGATAATTGGATAAGAAATGCTATGGTTTTAAAGCACATCTTGTCAACTATAGTGCAGCAGTTTTCAGCATGCAGCAGTGGTGGAAGACTTGAAATCTGGTAGCAATCTAAAAGTCAAATGAAGCTCAAATTTTTACAGTTGCTAGATGACTTCGTGAATCACATCTCCACCAAATTTCATGGCATTTGGATCTATACATTGGGAGATATGAATTATTCTTTGAAGGGTACAGAATCTGCCAGAAAAGTGACAATTATTGGATTGATCTAGAGTCACTATAAGTGAAAGGTCCTCAAGTTGGAAACATATTTATAAGTGTTTGAGGTACCTAAGTTTGATTTTGAATTGATCTAGAAGCATGACAACGAATGAGTACAAGGGCATTGATTGTGGAATGTACTTAGTGTACAAATTTGGTACTCAAATTTGAAAATGAAGATCAAACTCAAGATGAAGATGAGGTTCAAGTTCTAGTAATAATTGGAGATCATTTGGTAGAAAGAAAAGGGCTTAAAAAATAATTCAAGGTTACTCATCAAGTTAAGTCCATAGATCAATCAATCAAAGGCATTTCAAGTGAGTATCTAGAGTGGTTCTTTGGAGAAAGGTCACTTCTCCCTAGTGAGGGGCTTGCCGCCGTGTGTAGGTGAAACCAAGTTTGGGACTTGAAAGGCTAATATGGAAGTGGTGATCCGAGGAACTTGTGATGCTTAGTTGAAGCAATCAAAAGGGTTGATCAAGAAAAGCAAGCAACACCCAAAAGAGAACTAGTCATGTATTTCAAGTGGTATTCTAAGTAGTTCTCTCATGCAAGCATTGATCAAAAAGATGAAGCAAGCCAACCACAACTCAAGAGATAGTGCACTTGATCATAAGTGGTTTTCATTTCAAATGGGTGAAGAATGGATTTATCTATGATGATTGGTCTTCACCATGCTTATAAATTGGACTTCACATTGCTATTGGAGTAATGAATTGAAATCTATGTGTCTATCCTCTACTCCAAAATAGCAAAGGTATCATTGTAATGTGCATGATCATTTCATCCCTTACTAGTATGCGGTTAGTGCATATAGTACATGCTTATTACGATCATGCATAATAAATGAAATGTTTAAATTCATAGCCTACCACTATTGCTTGAACTGTTTAAATGATCTAGTGGTATGTGTATGAATTTGTTCATGAGCTAGTAAACCCAAGTACTTGATCTAGTTTGGATTGCTAACAAGTAACAAGTACAACATTGGCAAGATAACCCTTAGCATGAGGTGTGAAGAAGCTTGTCATTGGATCAAACCGGACTTGGAATCTTAGGCAAATCAACATAGTTCAAGTCATACAAGAAGCTCATGACAATGATAAGAGTACAAGCACAAGACAACAAAGAAAATGGATATCTAGTTTATTTCAAGTGGTATCTAGACTCAAATTGATCTTCCAAGTGGTATTTACAAGTGGTGTCTAGATCATGATCTACAAGTGATATCTTACAAGTGGTACTCATGAAGATAGCAAATGTTCAAGAAGTGAATATTATTGTCAAATCTTTCAAAGTGGATCCATACTAGAAAGCTCTTTCAAATGGTATCACATTCCTACTCATGGTATCTTCACGTGGTATCATTCATGCAAGACGATGGTCCTCAACTTTAAGTGATCAAATCAAGAAATGCTACCCTCATCTTCAAGTGGTATCTCAAGTGAATGACACATGCTATGACATAGGGGGAGGAGCCTCACCTAATGGTATCAAGGTCAAAGATCCTAAGTGGTATCTCAAGAGCAACCATAAAGTTTGTCATTCCAACATATATGGTAATGTCCATCAAAAATGCAATATTCAAGTCTCAACCATCTACCCCAATGCTAGCCTTTGCATCAATGAGAAGTACACCCTTTATGGAAATTGATGACAAAGGGGGAGAAGTTGGAACAAAGATATGTCAATACACCAAGAGAGAGGTTTGGGAAGAGATTGAACAAAGATATATCATGAGAAGATGAATGGAGATGGACAAAGAGGGAGCAACATTGAAGAAATGAGAAGGATCAAAATTCTTGGACAAAGAAAGCACACAAGTAGGGGGAGCAAGCTCATGAACATTGTTTGGTTGCATTTGATATGTGCATATTAATGTGCTTGCTTGCATTGCATAAGTTTTATATTTAATATGCATGCTTGTGTGGTGTATGCTAGTTATAGAATTTGATTGATGCTTTGATAACTAGCATGCATAGGATGTTAGCTAGACTTGTGATTATCTTGCAAAAACTAGAACCTTGCTTATAATGTTGATCTCACAGGGTTTCTAGTGTTTTTGATGTCTAGCTACTCATGATGCTAAGGATGATGGCAAACTTGTGATTTTCAAATGGTATCAAGCTATCAAATGGTATCGAACTACAAAGGTTTATTCTATACACCTTAGCATCACTTAGTAGTGCTAATCCTCCCACAAATTTCATATTTAGGCATATGTGCAAGCTTGAAACCAAACCATTTGAGCACATATGTAGGGGGAGTTATCACTACCAAGTCGGGTTTTATGGTGCTTATCCAAATCTTGACATAGAGCTTAAATGTTGGATAAGTAGCATAAAATCCAAAACAAGTTAGCAATTTACACTTTGTGTGAAGTGCTAGCATGAAAAAGCTTAATTTCCATATCTTTGTAGAATTGTCATCAATTACCAAAAAGGGGGAGATTGAAAGGTCCTTGTTTGGTTTTGGGAATTGAGTGACAACTTAGGTGGACTAATATGTGGTTATGTGAGATACACAGGAGATTAGTCCACAGGTAATGGTGTCATGAAGGAGCTCATTGCATATGAGACATGACATGGAGTCATGTGACCAAGGTGGCAAAGATCAAGATGAGGCTTGGCTCGACGGACCGGTTGCAAGTGTGAAGGGCAAGTCGGAGGCTTTGGAGCGATGGACCGTGAGGCGGTGAAGCTTGAGCAAGACTTGGCGCCGATGGACCGACGCAACGGTGAAGAGCAAGTGAGGTCAAGATCGATGGACCAAGGTCACATGATGATATGAAGTGGATCATATCATTTGTGATATGGTTGGTGCATGTGTTGCATCAATGTCGGAGGAGATGGAGTGGAATGCGCAAGGCAAAGGTAGAACCTAGGGCATTTCCATTTCACCGGTCATAGGTGTGTAGAGAAGTTGATGACCGGGTTTAGGATAGATGGCCGTACTATTAAGAGGGGCAAACTTGTTTGCATATCGGTCATCTAGTGCCACTTGAGCGATCTAACTTTGCATACGTGTTAGGATCGAATGGCGAGGCAAGTTGAGTGCCTAATTCCTTCGAAGAAAATGTTTGTGAAAATGCTAACACACGTGCACAAGGTGGTGATCACTTGTTGGTGTTGGCACATTTGCGAAGGCGGTGGAGTTTGAGCGGTAGAGAGGATTTGGGTTCCTCTCTCCCTCCCGCCGAGCTTGCGAGGCGGGATTCGGCGCTTTTTGGAGAAGTGAAACGCCTATTTTCTTTTGCGCCGGAAGTCGGAAAAGAAACGGAGGCGAACGCGGTCACATAAGTGACCGGACGCTGCACCGGACGCGGGCACTGTGCGTCCGGCGCGTCCGATCAGTACAGCGTCGTGGTCAGGCACGCGAGCTAGGGTTTGCCACCGGCGCGTCCGGTGACCCACGGGACCGGCGCGTCCGGTCATGCGCCCTGAGGGAACCGAGGACGTCGGACGCGGTGCGCGTCCGGTCACACACGATCGGACGCGTCCGGTCGTCCAGGGAGCTTACTGGACTCCCACCGGACGCGGGTACTGTGGCGTCCGGTCGTTGCGAGGAGCGCGTCCGGTCGTTGCTTCGCGGGCGCGGGTGCTGTGCGCACCGGCGCGTCCGGTCGTTTGCAGCACCGCGTCCGGTCGTTCGTTTGACCGTTGGCGCGCAGTGACCGTTGGAGGATCTAACGGACGAGTTTGAAATCGGAGGACACGTGGACGTCGCAGGGCGACCGGACGCGGTGAAGCGTGTCCGGTCAAGTATGACCGGCGCGTCCGGTCGTCCCGATTTTCTGCCCAGTGAAGGGGTAACGGCTCTATTTGACCGTGGGGTTATAAATAGACCTTGTGGCCGGCCTTGGACGGCAGCTGAGCACACTTTGGCCTTGGTGGCTTATGTGGTAGTGCTTGGGAGCCCTCTAACTCACTCATGCTTGATAGTGTTCATCGGATCGAGTGAGAGAGCGATTCTAGTGCGAGTGCTTTGTGAGATTGCATCGAGTGGCACTAGGTGATCGTGTTGCAAGCCGGTGGTGCTTGTTACTCTTGGAGGTTGCCACCTCCTAGACGGCTTGGTGGCTTGTGACTCCGTCGAAGCTCGCAAGAAGATTGTGCGAGGCTCCGGAGAAGCTTTGTGAGGGGGATTGTGCTCACCCCGCGGGGATCGCGAAGAGCAACTCTAGTTGAGCGTGTCATTGAGCTACCTCACTTGAGAGTGGTGTCTTGCGGTGCCTTGCGGGGCGTGCCTTGAGGGGCAAGTGATTTGAGGGTCACACCGGGGAACCATCTAAGTGTTGGTCGACACAACGGGGACGTAGCTTGGTGGCAACCAAGTGAACCTCGGGAGAAAATCACCGTGTCAACATTGTCTACTCTTCTCGGTGGTTTGCCTTCTTGTAACACAAGCTTGTATTTACTTTCATATATACTTGTGCTTGTGTAGTTGCTTTCGTAACTAGTTTGCTTGTGTAGCTTGCTAGTTGTCTTCTTGCTTGTGTAGCTAGAAGCTTCCCCTTTGCGTGGCTAATTCGGTTTGTGTAACCTTGTTAGTCACATTGCTTAGTTTGTGTAGCTAAGTGTCTTGCGCTCTCTAATTTGGCATTAGTTGCCTTGTTATTGAGCTTTGATAGTGAGCTTAGGAGCTTTGTGCTTTTGCTTCACTAGTTGTGTAGGAGCTCCCTCGGTTGGCAAAGTACTAGTGCATAGGTTTGTGTGACCTTGCTCTAAAATTAAATAGGAGAGCTCTTGCTAAGGAAAGCACCTTAGTTGCTTAATTAGGATCTTTGTGAGGTGCTTGTGAACTTAGATAGAGGGGTGTAGTCTTGGCTAGACCGATAAGTTTAATTCCGCATTTGTTTTGGTTAGCCTACGTGTTTAAGTTTTAGAAAGGACTATTCACCCCCCCTCTAGTCCGCCATCTCGACCCTTTAGTGTGGGTGCACTGCGCCGGGTGTACTTAACATTTCAGAGCGTGTTTTTGGAAAAGGATTTCAGAAATAATTTTTCAGAAAATAGTTAAATGCTTGTTTATTTCATAACTCGAAAAAATAATGCTCCAAATTTGTTGAAACAAATTTTGCTAGGTTTCTTAGAAGTAGATCTACAGTTTAAAAATATGGGATGGTAAATTTGTGATAGTTTTGTATAGGACTTTATTTAATTCTTGAACTTCCTGATTTCTTAGAAAATGCATAGTAAATCACATATTTATCACAAAAATATGGTTCCAGTTTTATTAGTCTTATTATGTGATGCACTTTGTATGAAAAATATATGTCATGCATATTCTATATAAAAATATTGATGTCTAGTTCAAGTGCCTTTATTGGCTAATTTTTGTTATTTTTAATAGAGGGAAAAATCTGTATAAAACATGCATGTGATAATTTTTGTACAGTGTTTGTTTACTGTTTAGATCATGGAAAAAATGATAAATCTGTTGTTTGATACTTTTCATAGTACAAAATATTTTCATACTCATTTATACACCATAGCTTGTCATTTTTGTGTAGGTTGTTTCACTTATCCAATGACCATGAAAATTTTATGGTAGGCTAATTATTGTATGACTATGCTACTGTAATTTTTATAGATTTTTCTATGCACTAGAAATTTAGGTTGTTGTTGTAACCCTAATTTAAATTAAATATAAAATAATATTCTTTGTGTATGCTTAGTTTAATAATGTGGCTTTGGTGTATCTTTGAATTATAAAATCCTTTGCTGTCGCTTGGCATGTTAGTATGGTGGTGTTGATGAAGTATAGTAGCACTCATGTTAGGGCTACATGTTAGTTAGCAGAAAAGAACGGGAGTTAGTAGTAGAAGAGAATGCAGTAGATAACATGTTCTTGTGGTACTTGTCCTTGGATGACGTTGACTATCTTGTAGATCTGTTTTACCTTTATTCTATCAATAAAGTCTCAATGTGATCATCTGCATATCAGGTCATCATGATCATCGCATGCCATCGCATCCGATGCACCGTTGTAAGGTCCTAGATGGCTAGAGGGGGTGAATAGCCTATAAAAAAATTCTACAAATACCACTAAGCAAACTTGTTAGAATAACAAATGGCGTAAAGCGAGTTTTGCTTAGCCAAAGATTGTGATGCAAGCCTCCTATCCACAAGTCTAGTTGATTATGATCTCTAGTTCACACAAGAGCTATGTCACTAATTTTATACTAGAGAACAAGTTAACAACACTACTAGCAAAGCTACCACTAGAGCTACATAAGATAATCTAGTAAAAGTAAGTGCAAGAGAGAGGATTGTGATTCTTATACCGACGGTGAAGAGAAGATGTTGCCAATCACCAAGATGATATACAATCAATCAATATTGACAGCAACACAATATGAAGACCAATCACCGGCAGACAAGAGACACAATATTTTTGTTCACCCGGTGTTCGCTTGTGCACCGACAAGCTACGTCACCGGTTGTGTCGACCAACACTTAGATGGTTTCCCGGTGTGACCCTCAAGTCACTTGCCCCTCAAGGCACGCCCCTCAAGGCACCGCAAGACACCACTCTCAAGTGAGGTAACTCAATGACACGCGCATTCCACTAGAGTTGCTTTTGGCGTCCCGCCGAGGAAAGTACAAGAACCTCTCACAATCAACCGGAGGTGGCCAAAAACAATCACCTTCTCTTGCCAACGCCTCCAACAATCTCCAAGATGGCTAGGAGCGGTACTCTCCAAGAGTAACAAGAAATCCACCGGCTAAACCACCCACAAGTGCCACTAGATGCCCTCAAGCTATGCAATGCACTTTGGGATCACTCAATCTCACTTTTGATTTGCAATCAAGCAAGAGAGATGAGTGGGAGGAGAAGCTTTAGCTCAAAGGATGCACAAGAGTGTTAGAAATGCCAAGAGACCTCTCCAAGGGCCGGCCAACGAGTATTTATAAGCATCCCATACAAATAGAGTCGTTGCCACTTCACTGAGCGTTTTTCGGGATGACCGGACGCGCCGGTCGAAACTGACCGGACGCGCTTCACCGCGTTCGGTCGCCCTGCGCTGTCCACGTGTCCCTCGAACTTCAACTACGACTGCCAGATCCTCCAACGGTCACTGCGCGCCAACGGTCAAACGCGACGACCGGACGCGCAGCTCAAATGACTGGACGCGCCGAACGCACAGTGCCGCGCACCCGCGACACAACGACCGGACGCGCTCCACGCAACGACCGGACACGACAGTGCCAGCGTCCGGTCGGAGTCCAGTAAGCTCCCTTCATGACCGGACACGTCCGATCGCGTGTGACCGGACGCGCCGCGCGTCCGCTCAGCCCTTCGCCACGCACTGTTCCTCTGGGTGCCCGACCGGACGCTCCGGTCCCGCGAAGGACCGGACGCCTCGGTTGCAAACCCTAGCCCGCGCGCCTGACTGCTGCACTATACTGACCGGACGCGTCCGGTCAAACCGCGACCGCGTCCGGTGCAGCGTCCGATCACCCTGGTGATCTCCGTTCGTCTCTGTTTCTTTTCCGACTTCCGGCGTAGTGGAAAATAGGCATTTCATTTCCCCGAAATCGCCTGAATCCCGCGCTCGCACGCTCGGCGGGAGGGAGAGAGGAACCCAAACCCCTCTCTACCCGCAAACCACAGCGCGACCAACGCCACCTTTATAAATGTGCCAACACCAACAAGTGTACATCTCCATGTGCTTGTGTGTTAGCTTTTTCTCAATCATTTTCAAAGGTTTTCCAGTTAGCTCACTAGGTCCTACATGCAATGCACTTCATGAATTCACCTAGTGGCACCCGTGCGTCGAGTAACCGATAAGACTTCCCCTCTTAATAGTTCGGCTATCGACCCTAAACCACTCACACCCTCTATGGTGTCTTGAGTGTAAAACAAAATGGCCCTATGGTTATACCTTTGCCTTGAGCCTATTTTGTTTCTCCAAATGATATGATCCACTTCATATCATCACATGACCGTCTCGATCCATCGACCTTGACTTCACTTGCCCTTCACCATTGCATCGGTCCGTCAGCGCCAAGTCTTGCTCAAGCTTCACCATGGCATGGTCCTTCGCTTCGATGCCTCGACTTGCCCTTCACCTTCACAACCGGTCCATCGAGCCAAGCCTCATCTTAGTCTTCACCATCTTGGTCACATGAGTCAATGTCATGTCTCATATTCAATGATCACCTTTATCTAAATCATCCACTTAGATACAAAGGTTACTCCTAGGTTTCATCAATTAGCCAAAACCAAACTAGGGACTTTCAACCGTTTGCATAAGTACTTATACAATTGCATCATACAGGATCGTAGAAGGAAGTGTCAGTAGCAGTGCAAGAGGAGCAGACCGAGACCGACCCACAGGAAATCCAGGCACAGGAGGTGCCAGAGAAAGAGGATCAAGGAGAGGACCTGCCCGAGTGCGTGGATCATCAACCTAGTTTGTTCGAGCGAAGCAAGCCCGAGAGCATTCTAAGTCTCCTACTTTATAAAAGCAATTCTTTATATATATAGTAGTCTTATGTATTGTTGCATTGATTTATAGGAGTTGAGTGAAACCATTGATGCATTTATTACTATCCTTGTCTACCTTATGATATTCTTATTCTAATAGGTTTAGGATCAGAATATTTCTTAGCCTTGCTTAGACCGGTAGCGATCGGTGATTTCCGATCACCTATAATTATAGGTGGTTACTAGAATACTTTAGCTATAAAATAGATGATATCCTAGAGATAACCATGTGTTGATGAAAAATTAGAGACCAGACGGAAAAGTTGGAGGCAACCAGACAAGATTCTGGGGTGCTATTAGTTTTCCGTCTGTGTCGGTTAAGGACAGATCGTTGCTCGTCCCTCTTGTCATGTTGAACGCATGCCTCACATTTAGCTGGCCAAATAAAGTACCTTTCAACCGCGAAGCTAGTGGCATTATTCAGGCCGGGATCTATACGGGTGCGCGTACTGGTGCTGAAGGGGTGTAACGGGGACGCGAAGAGTGAGTCCAAGGTGCGTCCTAGCTGTCGAGCGATCCCTGGGTACTGCGGCTCCAGCTTATCTCGTGACGTTTACCTGGATCGTGTCATTGGTGATCTGTAGCTCACTTTAGCGGATGTGTGTGGTTTGTGTGAGGAATAAATCACCAGCTAGTTAGGAATCGATTCGAATCGTCATCGCTCCTGGATAGTGAGCACTTGACTCGAGTTACAGCATCGTAGTAATGATGATGGAACACTGATGGTTATATGAATGATACTGGGAATGCTAAATCCAAGTTGGTAACTGGATGTTATTGGTTAATCAAATGATTGCTATAGCATAGGTGCTTACCTAGATTAATAGTTATAATAAACATGAGGCAAAGTACTGAAAATGGTTTATTCATGATAGCTTATGATTTTCACAAATGAGTCAGCTAGTCCACTAAAAGAAAGCCTTGTATACTCCTTGGTGTCACTTTATTTTAGTTTAAGATTGGTAAGTCTAGCTGAGTACTTTCTCGTACTTAGGGCGTTGTTTCCATTGTTGTTGCAGATGGTCAGATGTACTACGGGTATTGCATCAATTGCCTGTACCCTACGATGGGCGACAACTGGGACCAAAGGCAATGGTCGCTTCGTATTTCTTATCTGATACTTTTATTAGAAATGACTATCTCCTGGCACTGTATCTGAACTAAAAGTGTGTGTGTGGATTTAAAACTATTTATTTCCGCTATTTCATTAAGAACTTGGTTTGTAATAACTTTATGTTCTAAACTTCGATGTATTCAACTGATGTTACGAACTTTATGTAATATGTGACTATGGTTGCTAAACTTGTACGGTTTTGGTTTGTATATTGGTTGGTTTGAAATCCTTCATGATTTCACGGACTATCAGGTTACACGGACTTAAGTTTGCTAAATTATCTGCTTCGGTGGGTGATTTTCTTACTTAATTTCATATAATTGGTCAGTTCTATTATAGAATGCCTGAAAGAAAACGAGAAGAAGACGTGTGCGTGAGCAATATAAAATTAGAGGCATTTTTAGTACTAGATATATACTTGTGCGTTGCACCGAAGTCATAATTTTTTGAATTGAACCTCAGTCATACGACATGTAAGCTCTGAGGACTTCTTATCAGACACGCACACATGGATCTGGTCTTCGTATCGAAACTAGTTAGGACATGGATGAGTGAGCTCCGAGTAGAGGATGATTCATATGGGTCGCAGATACATGAATAGGGATCAAGATTTGGTATCACCGGGCAGATGACGATGTTAGAATCTTTTTAGGTGTGGAGATAAGCGAAACCATCTGTACTACGAGGACATGCCTTATGACATATGGAACCTATCTCAAAGCTATTGAAGGCGCCCTGTTTGAACCCCTCGGGATAACAACTAGTTGCTAAACTTTAGCCCCTGAGAATCCAAGTAGGAGGGCTAATGAGTAGGCTAAAGTTTAGCCAAAGCCCCAATTAGCTGTTAGCTAACTTGTAGGTGTTTGAGAATAACACCAACGAGTAAATTTGTATACGCGTCTGGGCTTGAATGGTGTGCGAAGTGGACACGAAGATGTATAGTGGTTCGGGCTGAAGGTCCCTACGTCCAGTGACGAGCGGATCATGTTACTTGCACTTGGGTTTGTAGTAGAGGTTATAAACCGTCAAGAGAGGGATCGACTCTCAAGTCTATGTGAGTTGCGTGTGTGTAGGCTTTAGCTGACTTTCGCCTCAGGCCCCCCGTAGGGCGTCCTGCCCTCCCTTTTTATAGTTGAAAGGGATGGCCAGTTACAATGAAGGGAGAGAAAAGAAAAGGATGCCAAGAAGAAAGAGAAAAACAAAAATATGGGGAGGTCTACGGCGTTGTTCCTCCTCTTCTCCCTGCGGGCCCCCTCAGTTGTGTGGGCGATAGGGATGGGCGTCATCCTTGAGTCCTATTCATCACTGGTGCAACGTCATTCCCGGTCACACCAGACGACACGCCCCATCTCCTGACAGGAGTTAGAGGAGCCAAATAGCCGATGGTGACGCGGGCCGTACAGGGATTAGGCAACATAGTGCCGTCCTATTCTATGTCATGGACCGCTGTGGGCGCATGGGCACGGTCCATCACCGTTCCGTGTCATGTCAAGGCGTGCGGGTTATGTCCGGAGTGGTTAGGGACGGTATGGCTCCCCCTGGTGCATGTGTGTCCCTCGCCCGAGGGTCTGTTTGCATAAACTCCATCGGACGAGGCAGAAATTCCCTTCGCGGGGTCGGTCAGCGTGGGGCCGGTCCCCTTGGGGTCAGGCGAGGCGAGTGTGCCCTTGGGATCAGGCAAGGTGGAGAGAGTGGTCCTAGGGGTCGCCCGTGCCGGGACCCACTCCCTTGGGGTCGGGCAAGGCGAATTTCCCATCGGGGGATCAGTTAAGGCTATTTCATGATCCTTAATCGTCAGCTGGGTTAATATCGATGCTTATTAACCCTTTGTCCTTAGGGGCTGTGATATTTTCCCCTAACATAACTAGTCCATCAAACCCAGCTAACAGGGGCTAAAGTTCCACCCCATTGTGAAAAAACCATCGATACCCCAACCTTATCCATGCGCACAAGTTTTTCCTTCCTCCCGCAACCCTCACTTCGGTCCTCTTCCAGACGCGCGCACCTTCGTGCTTTATCTCCCTCGCTAGAGTCGTGATGTGCCGTCGTGTGATCTGCAGACGCGATGCGCCGCCACTCGTCCTCCTGATGGCCACACCCACTGAGGATGACTTACCGACGCCTGCGCTCACCGTCGGAGTTCCTCTTCACGGTCGTGCCCACTGAGGAGGTGAGGATAACCTCCCGACAGCCACTCCCGCCATTGAAGTTCCTCCTCACGGCCGCACATGCCGTTGGAGTTCCTCCAGATGGCCGCGCGCGCCGCAGACGTTCCTCCTTATGGCCGCGCATGCCGCCGTAGTTCCTCTAGATGGCCACGCCCGCCACCGGAGTTCCTCTAGACAGCCGCACCCACGGGACCTACCCCTAGTCGTCGACACCGGTGAGCTTCCACCAGCGTCAAAAATAGAGAACAAGTCAGGGGTATATTACTAATTATATTAGCCAATGGATCTAGAGAGGGCTTGAATGATACGAATGTTGTAAGGTTAGCATTTCTTTTTCGTTTAATGAGATGCCACATAAACAATGACATATCACTAAATTTGTAGTGAGGAGACCGGAAATGAGAGGAGTTTCACCTAAAACTGGTGAACAATCTTTCCAAAACTTAGAAAATGTTCTAGCCTAGAGTTGAGGAGCAAAAGCTTCGTTTCATCCGACAATCAGCTAAGCCTACGTCACATGTAAATGCTACATATATTTGCATACAAAACAATAAAATTGAAACTATATATCAGAGGAGGCGGCTTTATTTATCATCACACATACTCCCTCCATCCGGCAAAGAAAGCAACCCTCGGATGTCGAGGAGAAACTAAGCAGCATGGTAAAAGACACATGTCCCTTGGTCAAATCACTGTCGGGAGCCTGGTGAAAGTCCCTAGTTTGGTTTTGGCTAATTGATGAAACCTAGGACTAACCTTTTGTATCTAAGTGGATGATTTAGATAAAGGTGGTCATTGAATATGAGACATAACATTGACTCATATGACTAAAATGGTGAAGACCAAGATGAGGCTTGGCTCGATGGACCGGTTGTGAAGGTGAAGGGCAAGTCGAGACTTCAAAGCGAAGGACCATGCGATGGTGAAGCTTGAGCAAGACTTGGCGCCGACGGACCGATGCAACGGTGAAGGGCAAGTGAAGTCAAGGTCGATGGATCGAGACGGTCATGTGATGATATGAAGTGGATCATATCATTTGGAGAAAGAAAATGGGCTCAAGGCAAAGGTATAACCATAAGGCCATTTTGTTTTGCACTCAAGACACCATAGAGGGTGTGAGTGGTTTAGGGTCGATAGCCGAACTATTAAGAGGGGAAGTCTTATCGGTTACTCGACGCACGGGTGCCACTAGGTGAATTCATGAAGTGCATTGCATGTAGGACCTAGTGAGCTAACTGGAAAACCTTTGAAAATGATTGAGAAAAAGCTAACACACAAGCACATGGAGATGTACACATGATGGTGTTGGCACATTTGCAAAGGTGGCGTTGGTCGCGCTGTGGCTTGCGGGTAGAGAGGGGTTTGAGTTCCTCTATTCCTCCCGCTGAGCTCGCGAGCGTGGGATTCAGGCGATTTCGGGGAAATGAAATGCCTATTTTCCACTACGCCGGAAGTCGGAAAAGAAACGGAGGCGAACGGAGGTCACCAGCGTAATCGGACGCTGGACCGGACGCGGTCACGGTTTGACCGGATGCGTCCGGTCAGTACAACGCTGCAGTCAGGCGCGCGGGCTAGGGTTTGCAACCGGCGCGTCCGGTCCTTCGCGGAACTGGAGCGTCCGGTCGGGCACCCAGAGGAACAGTGCGTGGCGAAGGGCTGAGCGGACGCGCGGCGCGTCCGGTCACACGTGATCGGACGCGTCCGGTCGCGAAGGGAGCTTACTGGACTCCGACCGGACGCTGGCTCTGTCGCGTCTGGTCGCTGCGTGGAGCGCGTCCGGTCAATGCGTCGTGGGCACGCGGTGCTGTGCGATCGGCGCGTCCGGTCGGTTGAGCAGCGTGTCCGGTCGTGCGATGACCGTTGGAACACTGTGTTGACCATTGAAATTAGACGGGCGCGTTTGAATTCGAGGGACACGTGGACGGCGCAGGGCGACCAGACGCGGTGAAGTGCGTCCGGTCAGTTTCGACTGGCGCGTCCGGTCGCTCACGAAAAACGCCCTGTGGATTGCTAATGGCTCTATTTGTTTGGGGTGCTTATAAATACTTGTTGGCCGGCCCTTGGGGAGGTCTCTTGGCATTTCTAACACTCTTGTGCATCCTTTGAGCTAAAGCTTCTCCTCCCACTCATCTCTCTTTGCTTGATTACAAATCAAAAGTGAGATTGAGTGATCCCAAAGTGCATTTGCATAGCTTGAGGACATCTAGTGCCACTTGTGGGTGGTTTAGCCGGTAGATTTCTTGTTGCTCTTGGAGAGTACCGCTCCTAGCCGGTTTGGAGATTGTTGGAGGCATTGGCAAGAGAAGATGTTTGTTCTAGGCCATCTCCGGTTGATTGTGAGAGGTTTTTGTGCTTTCCTCAGCGGGACGCCAAAAGCAACTCTAGTGGAATGCGCGTGTCATTGAGTTACCTCACTTGAGAGTGGTGTCTTGCGGTGCCTTGCGGGGCGTGCCTTTAGGGGCAAGTGACTTGAGGGTCACACCGGGAAACCATCTAAGTGTTGGTCGACACAACCGGTGACGTAGCTTGTCGGTGCACAAGTGAACACCGGGTGAACAAAAATATTGTGTCTTTTGTCTCCCGATGATTGGTCTTCATATTGTGTTGTTGTCAATATTGATTGATTGTATATCATCTTGGTGATTGGCAACATCTTCACTCCACCGTTGGTATAAGAATCACAATCCTCTCTCTTGCACTTACTTTTACTAGATTATCTTGTGTAGCTCTAGTGGTAGCTTTCCTAGTAGTGTTGTTAGCTTGCTCTCTAGTGTAAAATTAGTGACATAGCTCTTGCGTGAACTAGAGATCATAATTTACTAGACTTGTGGATAGGAGGCTTGCATCACAACACTTGGCTAAGCAAAACTCGTTTTACGCCGTTTGTTATTCTAACAAGTTTGCTTAGTTTCATTTGTAGAATTTTTTATAGGCTATTCATCCCCTCTAGCCATCTAGGACCTTACACCTGGGAATCTAATGCATGCTTGCATTGTCCACCCCCAAGTTGATGCTGCACCAGATGAAATGATTACTCCTACCGCACTAGTCTTTGGTACTTTGGAGAGTAGTCTCGGTACTCTGGAATTGCATTCTTTCTCGGACACGCGATGAATAGCAGGATTATGTTCTTTTACGGACTGAGGGAGTAATTCTAGACGATGAGTATTGTTGGAAACACCAAAACGAAATTCCCATTAAAATTATAGCTTATTAAGGTTATCTCCAACAACGACACTCAAAATACAAGACTCATTCGTGTTTTAGGTAGCGCTACAGGCAAGGGATTTAATACATATTCGGCATCTTCTCTAATAGTAGAATCCAAAAGATAATCATTTCTGTAAATAAGTTTTTAGGAGAGAGGACACATATATTTAGGTTATGCCTCTTAGACAATTTAAAATAGGTTTTTCATATAAATACTCTGTTGAAGGCTGATTTTAGGTGTCTTGCTGCGCATGCTGAGTTTGGTTGGTCGTCAGAGACAGTCTAACCTGAGGTGAGTTGCGCCGCCGTACCCCGTACAAGGGAGTCGGGACTCGGGAGGAGCCCGAACATTCGCACCCCTGCCCAAAACTCTCTTTGCTTCATCTCTTTTGCGATCGCACCCTCCACAGGTCAGTGATTCACACATCACCCGCCCACCCGGGACCGCAAAGCAAAGCAGTGCGCTGTGCGCAGCAGGGACAACGTTTGCACTCGCCCCCCCTGCATCCCTATTATTAACACCTCCACCCCCAAAATCCAAAAGCAGCACCGCGAGGGAAGCGGTCACGCGCCGGCGCCGCCATGGGCTACCAGGATGCGCCGGGCGGCGGCGGGAAGCTATCGCTCGCTAGCGTGGGCTTCGCCGGCCCCGGCGCGGGGGCAGGAGGGGGCGGCTACAAGGAGCTGCTCGTCATGGAGCTGCCTACGAACGACGGCCTCGACGGCGCCAAGGTCGCGGAGGCCATCGGCGTCAGGCTACCGGACGTCGGAGGGGCCGTGAGGGTAAGGAAATCCCCACCTGATTTTACGTGGTTTCCATGTTTCTGGAGCGATGGAAGGGACGCGGCTTTCGATTTTGGCTGGTTACTTTTTTTCTGAACTAATTGAAACTGGCGTACTGTACTTCCCCCCATTGGTTGCGTGGTTTAGTTTCAGGCTTTTGATGCGATGATTCGTCTCAGAGATTCAGATTCCTACGTTGTCACAAGGGTATGCGAACCGTGTTTGATCAAGCGAGATTTTTTCCCACCATTTTTGCAAGTATAACTTGCTGCGGCGAAGATGCTTTTGGTCATCTCAGATGCTGCCTCGTTGCAGAGTTTTGGCCTAAGTTAGTGAAAGAGCATCTTTGGACACGTGCATAAAGTACTAAATATAGACGGAAAAAAACTACTAGTAATTGCACAGTTCCCGAGGAAATCGCGAGACGAATCTTTTAAGCCTAATTAATCCATGAAAGCCTTAAGTGCTACGGTAACCAACATGTACTAATGTCAGATTAATTAGTATCATTAGATTCGTCTCGCAGTTCTCTGACGGGTTCTGTAATTTATTTTTTTATTAGTATCCGAAAACCCCTCTCGACATCTTTCCAACACATCCGATGTGACACCCAAAATTTTTCTTCTCCTCCAACTAAACACCCCCTAATTCAGCTTCCAACCGAGGCACCAGTAATTTTGTCAACTGTAGGCGCCTCCTGTCGATAAGGGTTGTGCTTCTACAGTTCTACCTTTTAATGCTTACATTCATCTCGGTGGCTTCATCCAAATAATTGTTTCCAACTTATTATTTTTCGAGTCATAGACCTTCTGTTAAATTTCCATTGATATGCAACAATTAAGGTATGGATGATGCTATACTATCTTTAGGAGTTAGGACAGGGCCGTGCCGATAAAATTTGAGGCCCCGTACCAAATGAGGCTTTATCCTTTGATAAATTGGACTACAATAATTATCAATTCTACATACATATCTTATATATGTATTAACCTTAGAACACTAGTCCTAATCATACGAAGGATAGTTATAGTTCACATAATGATTGCCTGGAAAAAAACAATAGTTCATATAATGATATGAAGGTTTGTTTCAAAAAAATAATGATATGAAGGATAGTAAATTCAAATCGAAGGAAAGATTAAAATGACCTAGGACTTTTTTTTTATAACAGTCCTGACTTGCCTATTCCAGTGCTAATCCATCACGAAAGTTAACGGCATGGGCTTGAATTTATCCCTATAGCTAGGCCTATAGCTGGCAGTCACTAGCAGTTTGCACACACCTGGTGATGAACTAAAGATGGAGTGATGGTTGGTAGCTAGTAGTAAATCCAACAAAATTTGGGGCCCCTGGTAATTAGAGGCCCTGTTCCCTCGCACCGTTTGCACGTCCCTCGGCACGGCCCTGAGTTAGGACCACAGCGTGCATACAATCGATGAGCATGCACCTTTCCTTTTTTTCTGTTTTTTTCCTCAACCTAGGTCGATAGTTGGTTATCGAATCCCAAACGTAGGCTACAGTTGGAAATACTAATATTTTTCTAGTCACGGATTAAGAGAAATAACTTTTACCCTACATACTCTTTACACCCATACTAGCTGGTTAAGATTGAAAACCTTGAAGAGAAGGTCAAACAGGCTTCCAGAAATAAAAAAGAATAATGTTAAGCCAAGTTAGAAAAAAAGGTATGGTTTGGTTTGAGATATCCGTTACAGGTCTGGACAAAATGTCTCTTTCACAGATGGCATGGTATCTGTCCTTCTCTGTTCATGCCTTCTGTGGTCTTCATCCATATACTTGGAAGATGTTTACTCATAAAAATTCAGTTGTCTCTGTTCCCCTTGCCCTTTTCATTCTTTGGTACATTGACAACCATACAATGCCAAAGCACTTGCAGTTGCAGGTAGGCTTTCCATAGAGAATTTGCTTCGATTTGTATTCTCATAGATTCCTTATGAATTTAAACTTTAAAGCTAGTGATTTTTTTTGACTGATTATTTGAGGCCTTCCATTTTATCCAATTCACTGCAGACTATTTTGGAGAGCAGAGAGGCCAGAGAATTTGCCAGTGGAGCACTAGCTGGTGCTATGTCAAAGGCTATTCTTGCCCCTCTAGAGACTATCAGGTAGTCACTAACTTTTATCTCTACCTTTAACCTTTGCACTTGGCCAGTTAATTAATTTACGCATTACAACTGTAGATGCAAATCCTACAGCTAGTTTGCTCAACATTGAAACTTTAAGCTTGGTTTTCATTGCTTCTTATGATGCACTTCATAGATGAGATATGCCACCAACCGCATAATTACCCATAGCACATTTATCTTTTGCATGATGCTTTGTTCTGAAAGATGACATATTCCGATAATTCACAAATTACTTAGTTTCTCCAGAGCACTACCTTAGTGATGCGCTATAGATGTTTCTGGTATTGGGCCCCTTACATATCCAATTTGGAGAACAACTCTTTCTCTCTCTCCATGCAGTTTCTCATTATATTACTGCTGCATATAACCAAAACTCTATACTCCCTCTATCCTGAAATATAAGGTATGCTAGGAATTCTAGGACAGATTTTGGGTAAAACAAATGACAAATGCAACCTCTCTTAATCGTGGGGAGATATTGTGCTTGCCGTATTTTGAGCCTAGTGGTTGGGTTTTTTTTTTTGACCACAAGCCTAGTGGTTGGGTTGACAATAGACATTAATGGTAGGTAAGCATGTGATTGGGGCCTGGGGGCGTTAATAAGTGAGGAGGGGGAGTTAATTAACCTAAAATCCTTTATAATTTGGGACAAATTTTGAATGCTTCAGGATGAAGGGAGTATCAGTGAAAAGGGAGGAGTTTCTTGTCATGTATAAATATATTATTTTGTTTTGTGCTCAGCAGATATTATTTTTAAAAATTTGCTAGTTATTTCAACTGTGTTGTTGAACATGTAGTTCAACAAATGCTGTTGGCTGATTTGTTTCAACATCATATACTTCCATAATTATCTATTGATTAAAGTAAAAAGGAATGGTCACATATACCATTGTGTACTATTTTCAGGACAAGAATGGTTGTAGGAGTAGGATCTAGGCATATTTTTGGTAGTTTGGTGGAGATCATTGAACAAAATGGGTGGCAAGGGCTTTGGGCAGGAAATACAATCAACATGCTCCGCATCATTCCAACACAAGCAGTTGAACTCGGAACATTTGAATGTGTCAAGAGGAGCATGATAGAAGCTCAAGAGAAATGGAAAGAGAATGGATGCCCAAAGATACAACTTGGTAATCTGAAAATCGAGCTTCCACTTCACTTCTTATCCCCAGTTGCTATTGCCGGTGCTGCTGCTGGAATAGCTGGCACATTGGCATGCCATCCTCTCGAAGTTATCAAGGTACTTGCAAAATTGAGTCCTTGTTGACAGATAGCACTAGTTCTTCATCTGTATATTCAACTGTTGAAGTCTTATTACATTGTTACTTAATGTCACATTATTGATGTTCTGACAGGATCGCTTGACTATCAATCTAGAGGTCTATCCAAGCATTAGCCTTGCCTTCAGCAAGATCTATCGGACTGATGGTATAGGTGGTCTCTATGCTGGCCTCTGTCCAACACTAATTGGCATGCTTCCTTACAGCACATGCTACTTTTCTATGTATGATACAATCAAGACCTCTTACTGCCGCTTGCATAAGAAGTCATCTTTGAGTCGCCCTGAGCTTCTAGTTATTGGGGCTCTTTCAGGTAAATGAATCAGCATCTCATTGCATCTAGTTTCAGCCAGTCACCTGTGGCTGTTGCTTACTACTTCAACATTTTGTCTTAAATTGACGACGAGATAGAAAAGTCGGGGCCATTCCGTTTCATGATAACTTGGAGTCTGAGCAAATAGGACTGACATTTTACTTTTGGATCCACAGGTCTCACTGCAAGCACAATCAGCTTCCCGCTGGAAGTAGCAAGGAAGCGGCTGATGGTCGGCGCTCTGCAGGGGAAGTGCCCGCCTAACATGATTGCTGCTTTGTCAGAGGTGATCCGGGAGGAGGGTTTCCTGGGGCTTTACCGTGGGTGGGGGGCGAGCTGCCTGAAGGTCATGCCGAATTCTGGCATCACCTGGGTGTTCTACGAGACATGGAAGGATATTCTTCTGGCTGACAGGGACAAGCCGCGCGCTTAGCGAACAAGCTGTTCTTTTAACAATGGAGGCGTTGCCGTAGATGAGTTTTCTCCTTTGCTGGGATTTCTGATCCATTTTCAGTTTTGGAATCCCGCCTGTGCCGAATGGGTAGATAGGATGCGTTTTGCTTTTTGGCTGAGTGGAAGCATTTGTTGCGTAAACAATTCTAAATATCTGATTGATTTTTGTTATGTTATTAAGAAACGGATTTCATGAACTCCTAATCTATATATGCATCCTATATAAGTGGAACCGCTAAGTGTCTCTTCTCTGGTTATGCTATATCATCACCATTGGTGTAGCTGTCCAAGCTTAGACGAAGCTCGTCGAGAAGTGGATGCGGACTCCCTTGAATATCTTCTTTTTACAACCAATTGAAGACAAACAACTCGGAAACAAATGATTAGCGTTAGTGTTAGTGGTTAGCGTTCTGACTCGTGGCTTAACTGCCTTATGCAGAGATACATGCAGTACAAGACGACATGTCTTCCCAAAGTAAAAGTGCGTCCCAAAGTAAAAGTGGGTTTAGGGATCTTGGATCTCGAACGTTTCGCACGAGCGCTGAGACTACGGTGGCTACGCTTTCAATGGCGGCAAAAGGAAAGAGCATGGAACAAGCTGGAACGGCCCTGCGACAGTCGAGACACTGCCTCAACGACTATAACGATTGGTGATGGCAAATTTGCCAAGTTTTGGACGTCATCCTGGGCACAAGGACAAACTCTCAAAAACATTGCCCTGACACTGTTCAAAAAAGCTAAAAGAAATAACATCACAGTGCAGAAAGCGTTACAGGATTACAAATGGTTAGAACACATCAGCCCGGTACTTACTACAGCGGAATTGCACGAATACGTCCTCATTTGGAATTTGGTACAGTAGATACAACTCGTTGAAGGTAGGGAGGACAGCATAGTGTGGCGGTGGACAACAGATGGAGAATATACAACACAAAGCGCTTACTAAATTCAATTCCAGAGGACTTTCAGCAAGATGAAACTGACGCTGGTTTGGAAAGCAAAGGCTAAGGCCAAATGCAGGTTCTCTGCATGAACTTTGCTACATAAAAAAATCCTAACGGCTAACAATCTAATAAAACAGCATTGGCCAAGCGATTCGATATGCAAGCTCTGCAGAATCGACCATGAAACCCCAATGCATTTGTGCAAGGATTGTGACTTCACTAAATAAGTCTGCGCCTTTCTGAAACAATGGTTTGGCGTCACAACACTCAATAGGGTGGCAATCACTGGATCCCTTCACAAATATTGGCGGAGATGCTGGACAAAGATTGACAAATCCCAGAGGCGGATGTTCGATGGAGTCATGATCTACTTTTGGTGGAATATATGGAAAGAGAGGAACAGAAGAACTTTTCAGAACAAAAGTTTACAACTGGAGGAGGTGGCCTACCTATGCAAAGAAGAAGTTGAGCAATACCAGTCGGCAACAAGGTCCTATGCGTAGACAAATCAACAACATCATTAGCAGCAGTAATAGAGTTAGCAGTTTTTAGTTTATCTTGTTTCTTTTTTCGCTTGTGTTTTTTCAGGGGTCTTTTTCCTTCCGTCTTTGTGGCAAGCATAGGTACAGAGTAGTGGGAGCACTAGGGGGAAGTAGAGTCAGAGTGGCGAGCACGTGCTCTGCTGTAAACTTGTAAATTTGCTTTTTTCTTTACCTGTCTAATAAAAATCTAGCAAAAATCTATTTGCCGCCTTTCGAAAAAAAACATGCAGTACAAGGTTATACAGGTCTAATATTAAATTATGTAAAACC
The DNA here is from genome assembly GCA_038087645.1 of Saccharum hybrid cultivar R570. Classification (NCBI taxonomy): domain Eukaryota; kingdom Viridiplantae; phylum Streptophyta; class Magnoliopsida; order Poales; family Poaceae; genus Saccharum; species Saccharum hybrid cultivar. The sequence goes on along the minus strand of JAQSUU010000402.1, from coordinate 23,499,270 downwards.
ATTGGACACATTTGTACAACTAACAATGTCGTTTACAGGGTGCCAGACAATAAGAGACGGGAAGGTTGATGAGGTCTGGGTACAACGATATGGCAGCGAAGATGTGTTCATTGTATGTGTGGCGCTCGATCAACAGGGGTATGTCATGGACGATAAACACAGCGAACATCATGGCAAAGAAGCACCCGAAGAAGGTCACGTTGAAGCTTCGCAGGGGACAGTAGGCCTGGCAGGACCCAAGTACACTGAGTGAGATAGAAACGCATCAGGCAGGTAAGGAAATGAACTGTTGAAAACACTATGAAAGGAAAGAGAAGCTGAATAAGCAAGTAGAACAAAAACATGAGGACGTGGTTGATCAGGAAGGGGTAGTTGGTGGTGACTTGATACTGCCATGGCTGCCCATAACGTGTAGATGATGAGGTTAATCATAGCACCTCCTATAAGGACCGTAAATTGCAAAAACACCCCTACCTGTTATAACATATAAAAATTGCAGATCATTAATAAAACAACAAACCTCAACATTAGACAGAGATACAAATAACATTTCAGCATTGCCTGAAAGCCACACAACTAAATTTTATTTGAATCTACAATTGTGTAAGATGAACATGAGGTCCATGAGTTTCATAAACAAAAGTCAACCTCGACAGCCATGAAGACAATCAAACTCACACTTAATCTCGACAGACAGTACAGGATCATTCACTCCATGACAGGAGGGGAAAAGGCATTAATGTTACATTCTGCTTGAACCATAAAAAGCCAAGCATCCGCTCAGCAATCTACATATACATTCCCACAACTGACAACCCATCCCATCAAAACAACGAATCAATAACAGCATCATGCATCATACCAGCTACCTACAGCAACTATAGCAAACACACAACGGGGATGGGATGGGATAATGCGTCCGTACCAATGCTGGTGAAGGCGTTGGTCAAGATGCCGATGCTGAGGCTGAAGCAGAGCGTGACGAGGCCAAGCAGCAGCAGATTCACCGGGTGCTTCTCCCTGTACTTGATCATCGGCCATAACGCTGCACGATTGAACATGCATGAGCACACCCAAATTAACGGGACATGAAAAATTACTAGAGAGGAAAGCAGTGAGCGGAGGCGCACCGATGAAGGGGGCGACGACGATGACGACCAAGGCGAAATAGGCAGCAGCGATGTGGGGACCGGAAGTGAAGAAGCGCGGGATGGCGGGGACGAAGCAGGTGACGGCGACGACGCCCCCCGCGAGACAGTACAGTACTGCAGCAAAACGGCTGCGTAAACCTTCCGCACGAAGTCCCACTGCTGCCGCGGGGTCCCGCCGTCCACCTTCATCGGCGGCCACGCCGGTGGCGGTTGCCTTATTGGCCTTGGCGGTGGCGCCGTAATGAAATGGACCTCGAGCTTCGCCGCCGCCTTCGTCGTTGATGTGGCGGCCACGCCAGCCTCGAGATCAGGTTCAACCTCCGACATAGCGGCTAGCGAGGATTTACGGGTTTGGGGCGTTCGGGGTCAAGGTGTGCGTAGCGTAGGGGATCGACGTGAAAACTGAAGAAACGGAAAGGTGATACAGGTAACAAGTAGGCGGGGGATACTGACGCTACGGACTCGGCTATCGGGCGATGATTTTCCAATTGGTAAGTATAGGAGTATCCCAAGATAGAATAGTTTGTACTTCATGTGACCTGAAATATATTTCCATTTTTCTCTCTTCGTTAATAATGTGGAAGGGATCACCTTCGGGTCTACATCATCTCCCTCTTCTCTCAGCGTCTGTCTTGCAGCCTGGATCGGCATGGCTGCCTATGGCCTTCCTCAAGGGTCGGGGGGTCGGGGCACGGTGGCAACATGCCGGCCCGTTCGCACGACGTGGTGGCTCAGCTCGCCCACGCGTTCGGTCGCCCGTGGCGCGGCGGCCCGTTCGTCGTCCATGCGCACGACGCGGCGCGCGCGGAGGCGGAGCGGTGACGCACTTGGCTTCCGGAGGAGCTCTCGCCTGCGTGCTTTGGTCGCTCGAAGGAGCAGAGCGGCGGTCGCCACGACAACTTCTTTGGCGACGAAGGCACCTCGCGGTGGCGGGCAACCCAGTTGCCGGCAGCACGCGCATTGGCTACGGCGTCACTCACAGCGGCACGGTTGTTGCCCATGCGTGGCAGCGTGGGCTTTGCTGCTGCTGTTGGGAAAGGAAAAGCGGATGAACTGCTCCCCATTTCCTTTTCAGAAATGCTATGAAAGTCAGGTAGACAGAGACTCCTTTCTTTTGAGGAATTGAGTGTTGTCTTTTTCCCTCATATTTTCAGAAAAAATTAGAGAGAGAATTTGTAAAGGGTTCTCGAAAAGAAGGAAAAAAAATGGAAAAGAAAGGGTGCTCGTGATACATGCAGTATGGGCCTATTTTCAGCAGTTCAATTACCTCTCAATGGGCCTCAAACTACCCGACCCAATAAATCACCTTCGATTCTTAACCGAATCGGAAGGAAGACCGAAGACTTCTCCTTTTCTGATAGTCATAGTCATCACCTCAGCCTCGGCCCATCGATCCGCACCCGCACCGCCGCACGCGCACACACCGCATCCTACCCGGCGAGCTCGCTGGTGCCGTCCGCTGCTCTCCGCTGCCGTCCGCCGCGCAGCTAGGGCCTACACTCCCGGCGGCGGCGATGGCGGAGGAGCTGGTGCTGGACACGGCGATCCGAGACTGGGTCCTGATCCCGCTATCCGTGGTTATGGTCCTCATCGGCGTGCTCCGCTACTTTGTCTCCAAGCTCATGCGCTCCCCGGCGACCTCCCCGTCTCCCGACCCCAAGCTCGTTAAGGAAGGGTATGACACTTCTCTTCTCCCCACCCCAATTCCCTCCCGATCTGTTCACCTGTTCGCTCGGAGGGTTCGCTGGATCCGAGCGATCTAGATCCAGGAGCCTTCTCTGGGGTTTAGTTTATAGTCAAATTTGCATCTGTGATTGTATCGGAGGTTGTGAGTTTAAGCTGCTGGCGCTCAGCTGTTGATTTACTAGCTGACGTGATGGTTTTGCCGATCCGCAGGCAGGTGGTCATCAGGGCGAGGAACCTGAGGACCAACGCGCAGTTCATCCCGGCCAAGGCTTTCAAGGCACGCAAAGTTTATTACACCAACGAGGTAATCATAATTCTGAGTGAAGCACCGAAAATAGTTTACCAAGTCCAATTAAGAAAGGGTCAGGGAAACGGTTAAGCTTACCATGTTTAGTGATAATAGAGTGTGCACAAGCAATATGTACGGTAACAGGAATCACAAAGTTGTATAATTGCCACGATGGGTTGATGATGCTTAGTTATTATTATGATTTGAAACACTGATTGGACTATTCCACATGACTTCTTCAGTGTATATCGTGTTTACAATATCTAGTGATTGTAGGAGAATGGATTACTCCATGTTCCAAAGGAAGAGGCACAGAAGGCTCAGGCAGCCATGTTTTCAGATCCAAACATGGCCATGGACATGATGAAGAAGAATCTATCCATGATAGTTCCTCAGGTTCTATGTTCTGCACATTGATTTATTTGTGTTGCAGTATAGTTGGCTATCTGTGTGGCATTCTACCTTATATTAACATGCTGTTTTGTCTTTTTGCAGACACTTACATTTGCATGGGTGAACTTTTTCTTTTCAGGTTTTGTTGCAGGTATGTCCATATTTGCTTAATATATATATATGATTTGTGATACCTGATCTTCTCATATCTCAGCTACAAGTTTAATCCTCATATTAATTCCAATTCCATGCTGTTATAAGATCACCTCTGTTAATTCCAGAAGCTCAATTCTACCTTTCAAGTCTCTGCGAAGTTATTGTATATAAACACACCTCAACTTTATTTTATGGTATCATCAATAGACGATGGAAATGATTTTTTTAACACATTTTGGTATGGCAATTGGCAATCTTTGGAAGAAACCTGATACCAAAACTATGCTCTGAAGTCGCCATTTCTTTTCACTTTTTAATTGAAAATGATAGGGTAGAATGCTATTTTATGGTCATGTTCTCAATCTAGCACTTTTCAATTCCTGGCTTGTGATCCCAATAAAACTTAGAGATGCATTGTTAAGAATTAACTACTTCTGATGAAATTAGCAGTTAGCAGATTTCACGCAATAGAGCAGACATATACCCATGTGTATTATTTGCTTTTGCTGTTTTGTTATCATGTCTTATCTCCAATTGTATGTAGTTGAAGCATGCTCACATATATGCCAATCTCTTTTCAGCGAAAATCCCCTTTCCATTGACTCAGAGATTCAGGGGAATGCTGCAAAATGGGATTGACCTGAGCACTGTTGATGTCAGCTATGTCAGCAGCCGTTCATGGTATGTATAGAATTATTATGTTTGTGTCAAGGAATTACCTTGATGATAGTGACTAGGAGCTCTATAATCTCTAACGTTTGCTGTTATTGATAGGTATTTCCTCAATTTATTCGGCTTGAGGGGTCTTTTCAGTCTGATCCTTGGTGAAGAAAACGGTAATGTTACTCACCTTTATCTCTGGAAAACTTGTTAGTGGTGTTTATTTATTGTTTTGCATTGCCTGGTGGTTTGATTATCTTTGCCTGGATGTGCAGCAACTGATGATGCACAAAAGATGATGCAAATGGGCGGTGGATTTGGATTTAACCCAACAATGGTAAGATGCTCTCTGTTATTTATGCAAATTCTTGGTGCTTGTTCCTGATTGATACATGATGATGCATGGTACATCACACACCACTTATTTTTACATTCAAAGGAAACAAAAACAGCTCTGCTTAGCATTTATTCCTTCATTTTTTTATTTGCTAGTCTTGTATTTAATTCAGCATTCTTAAAAACTAGATTAATTAATCTTACATAGAAGTTTGTGGTTAGGTGGAGTATTTGTGAATGAATTTTGAGTTACATGTATGGTAAGTCGTTATGGTATGCAGTTACAGTCAATCATCAACCTCCTACGAACGTTGTTCCAAGGATCCTTGTACAGGGGAAATTGTAGCTGATTTCCTCTTGCTCTGGTGTCAAACATCTGATACTGCAAGAACTTGATGGCTCCTATGCCCAGCTTTTGGCATCTTTTGCATCTTGAGATATCTATTTTATGAACTTGGAAGTTTTCGTCGTTGTTTTTATTCTTCACTTAGTTGTTGGTGTCTTGCTGCCCTAGTTACCCAGAGCAGTTCTTGATATGTACGATTACTGCATTTTGTTTGTTTATTTCACATGTCTATATCTGTGTCAATATAATTATCTGTTCTGAACTTGTGACTTGCCAAGATTGAGACCTTACCTTTTTTTGATTGGCTATTTCCAGAGTTTGGGTGCAGAGAAAGACAGCCTGGATATCATCCAGCATGACTGGGCTCTACCTAAGATGGAGCGGCACGCAGAAGATGTGTTGAAACAATTGCTGAAGAAATGACATGAACGGTGGTTTCTGGGAGGCAATACTAGCGTCTTCCAGTTTTTGTTGTAGCCTGTTTGGACCAGGAATTTTACACATTTCTAATTGTATTATTTATAACTGGCTACGATAACACCTTTTGAAACTGGAGACCTAGGTTCACAAGAACTTTGGTGTTGTGATACTTATATAAGTAGAAAAGATGTAATTCTGTAACTTTCTTCTCCTGATATTTAAGAGCGTTGTTTCAGCAGTCCTGTTGTGATTTCTCCTGCTGATGGAATCTGCCAGGTTTTTGACACGATCTTAATGTTGTACATGTAACCTTATCGATTGCCAAGATAAAAACAGCATCTTATCCGGAAAGAGGGACGCCCTTTGTTGAAAAGATGGCCAACATCATGACTGACTGTTCTTAGAGCTGCAGGTCTCAACGCCGGCAGCCGGCTCACATGACCGGGTAGCTCGGGAGCAGAGCGATGCCGCAGAGGCCGGACGCGACGCTGGCTTCGCGCTGCATGAGGATGTAGCCGGCGTCGCCCCACTCGGCCCCCCACGAGTTCTTGACGATCCAGTACTTCTGCCCGGGAACGCCGCTGCCGTCGCCGTCCGTGTCCGCCTGCGTCTCGCCGTACCCGACCACCGTGACGCCGTGGTTCAGGTCGGCTGTGCAGGGCCCCGTGAACACCCCGCCGCCGTAGAGCTGCCACACGAAGCTGCCGGCGTCCACGGCCACCGACACTGGCTGCGCCGCGGCGGCCCGCAGGAGGTCCGGTTCGCTGCTGGCCGTCACGTTCACGTACCCGGAGATGCTCACCGCGCTCTCCTTCAGCTTCGGCGTCTGGCAGGCGCCGTTCATCCCTGCACGGGAATGCAACGAACGTGGAGCTAGAAATGCAAATCCTTGATCTCTTGGTGCAGTCAAATAGAAGAGCATGAGCTTTCCGGTTTCCATGTACAGTATGTACCTTGGTAAGGGTAGTTCCGTTCGGTTGTGAGGCCACGGTTCTTCGTGACGAACTCAAAGGCCCAGCTCATGTATCCGCCGGCGCAGCCGACGGCCTTGGTGTCGCAGTCCACCAGCTCCTCCTCCGACAGGGACACCAGCTTCCCGCTCTTGATCTGGTTGATGCCCTCGATGGCCGCAACGGCAGAGAACGCCCAGCAAGAACCTGCAAGACACGCAAAGTCTCACCAAAACAGGCGTCGCATCCACCATTCTTCAGATCATTGTTCACTGATGCTGCCACTCACCACACTCCCCCTGGTTCTTCACCGGCGCGACAGCTCCTTTCTCTCGCCAATCCACGCTTTTCGGTAGTTCAGAATAACCTCGACCCAGTCCACTGCCAATCTGTAACCAGCACAAACATCATGGGAAATTATGAGCTGAGAAATTTTCAACGACTACAGTCATTGATTGCTGTGATGCTGTTGTTACTGACAATGCAAGCTCATAGTTTCAGAGAAAGAGAATACAAACACAAGCCACGGTGCTTGGCGTCGTGGTGTGCCCCGTTCTGCCGTGAGGCGGCCGTCCGAAGCCCAGCATCTTGGCCCTGAACTCCTCGTTCGTCAGGTCGGCGAACTTGTTGTCAGCCAGCTTGTACCCGCTGTTGCTCATGGAGTTGAACGTCTCGACCAGCTCAACGTTCCTCCGGTACACCTCGAGCCGCCTCTGCTTCTCTCCCGCGTCAGCGTACAGCCGGCCATGCCTGCCCATCCACTGCTCGAACCTCTCGAGCATCGGGTCGGCACGCGCTAGGGCCGCGCCGCATGTCCAGACGGCAGCCAGCAGCACGAGAAGCGGTGGAGACCTCGCCATTGCTGGAGCTTTGGCTTGGCCTGGGGAGGAGGACGGCGATCGGCGATGGTGCATGCACGGAGGGCGCGATGATTGTGGAATGTGGAAGCACTTATAGTCGTCGGTAACTTGCGACAGGCTGGGGACATTGCGAGAAGGTCGTTATGGACTGTCCTCATCATGCCGTGAGCGTGATTTGGGGATGATCTGTTGCACAAGCTAGCATGCACCGTTGCATTGCATGTGAAGTGCGCTGGAAAGAAGAATGGTGCACAGGATTTTCGTTTTGTGACCTTTACCTTGTTCTGTGAAGACATGCTTGCATTTAATAGATAGATTACTGTGCTTTGCCACAGAAGGAAAGGCAAGGACCCGGTAAAGTAGTGTACACAGCTACATCTGGATTACACTATTCCAGTAGTAACGAACCCTACAGTCTAAAATACAGGGGATGCCCAAATATACTTCTTTTGCAATCAATCAACCTGCAATAGACTGCAAAACATTCAGCACAAAACAATGTGGGAATAAGAATAAACATTAGATGTACTCCACCATTACTTTTACTTACATCAAACACCAGATTGCCTATAAGCAGACGAGAGAACAATCCGGCAAATTATCCCGAAAAACAAACCAGCAGTACTATTGGAAGCTCAAAATATAGAAACCAAGGTATTGCTGAAAGTGCAGTATACACTTAACAAACTGTACAGATGACGAGTTGTATCAAAGGAGCTTCAAGGAGTTACAAGAACACGAGTATTCCCACTCAAACAACAGTTTAATGCTCTTGAAGCTGTCAAGATGCTACATGTACATGAATCGTCCACTGGAAGTGCCACTCTTTGGCATCAGACCTTGCCTTGTGGAAAGTATCACTACTTTATCTATGATACTTGTAAAGTGCACAACAGGAGCAACAACAGTGCATTAATGGCCGAGCCATGTAGAAGGAACCGGCTGAAACCTAGACTTAGCAGTTGATAGAGCATCATGGTACTCAACCCCACTGAAACAGTCACGGAAGTCGGTGAACAGCTTGTCAAACACCCTCCACAGTACCTTATATGATCTGGAGTACGGGAATGGAAGGAAAAACTGCACATGAAACAAGTATATAAGTGATCTGCTATGAATACTAGCATATCCAAGAGTCGACCATAAGTTGTCTATGATACGCCTTATCATACTATTATGCCAGTACTAAAACATGAACATCACCATGCATCAGACTAGTACTTCTGGGGAGTTTTATGCCTGTGTTCATTGTAACTCGGGAAGTGTGGTTATTGTTTTTTTGTGAGTTAAAGAAAATGCAACAAAATTATCTTACTTCTCCTTCTTGTGCAATGCGTTTTAACAGCACGAAAGTTTGCTGGTTTTCTTCCAAGCTGTCAATGACTGCAAGCCATATTTTTGAAGCAAGATCATGGGCCTTTTCTCCTGTATTACCACAAGCAATGAACTGATCTGTACGGAGGAGAAGAAAAGGCATGTTAATTTAGAGTTAGCATAAGCATGAGTATCAGCAATCCTCTGGGAGGATTATCTTAAATATTAAGTACAGAGAAGTATTGTGAACTCCAATATTTCCACTGAAGCAGCTATGGCCTATAGGAGAACTCAATGAGCCTATATGACAGGGAAAGGGACATGAATGCTCAGTGATGCCCTGTCCTCACAACCCTAAAAAACTAATAAGCTGTGGTGTACATATAGCTCATGAACACCTCATTTGCTCGAGAATCCATCCAGCATACCTTAGACTGGAGCAGATAAATACTGTCTTAAAAGCACACTGAAGTATGCTTATACATTAACTCTTCTTATGGCACCAGACACATTCTATCAAAATATTCCACTAGTTGGTATGATTTCATTGCAGGATACCATTTTCTTTTTATCTTTGGAGCATGCATTTGACCACTAATCCACTATCATCATTAAACACTGGAAGCATACTGTCACTGAAAAAAAAAACAGATGAACTTCACTCTTGTGCAAGTTGGAACAGAAAACCTCACCAATGATGGTGCCATGAAGTATGCTGGAAGGAGGCATGGTAGGGCGCTCAAGCTGTTCTTTTAAGTAGAGATAAGTGTGACCAACAAGCTCATCAATCTCCCCATCAGATGGTACTAAGTTCTCACTGACATACAGTGCTTGAAATCTCCTAAAAGGACCCAAGAAACAATTTTCATTGGATGTTAAAGACACTAGAGCTAGATGATATCCCAAGAGAACGACTCCCCAGTTCTGAATTCTGTTCTAGCGAGTATGTATTGCATAAGCCAGTTCTTCTTTGTTTTCTTTTACTTTTTTTTTTCTAAATGGGAGAACATGCCAGCTTATTGCGTTATATGCCACTTCAAAGTGAAATTGCCTAAATTAAATTCAAAGGACATGTAATCTAATAATGCAAGGAACAGAATTCAGGAATTCATGGAAACTAGAGAGAGCAGCATTAGGCAGTAGTTTGATTGTTTTCAACACCAACATTTAGGAGAGGACAGTAGGACACAACAACATTATATTACAGAACTCACCTCCTAGCAGAACCTCTAGGAATTGGCCCAGGCCAGCGTTTTTGGAGACCAGCAGACGGCCAGTTCCTTGCAATAGCAGTTTGCCACATGTATTCTCCTTGAAATATGCTTGCAAAATGCTTGTTGACACATGCTAATTGCACCCACTCATAGAACGGTAAATGAATGAATATTTCTACGATAACATGTTCTGGGAGCCTCCCAATTGGTCCATCACTTCTGTCTGCCATAAGGCTGTCAAACAGAAATGAAGGTTAAGCATACATGCTATCATGCCTAGTTCAACATCAAGATAAATCATTAAAATTCGCTTGCCAGCATAATACACTGAATGCCAGGTGCCAAAGACAAATGTACAGACTTTGGAACAAGATGCATCAGATAATAAATAAAATTTGCAGTGTGCAGGAAAAAACTAACAGCCTGTGTTCTACTTAATCAATGGTGGACAAAAATAGCAGAAATGTCTTTCGATGCCCTTCCCTTAGCAAAAGGGACCCAAGGAAGTTGCCCAGCATGCTAAAAATGCTCCTACAAACAGAAATGCATTGTACCACGCTTGTGTGAAAGACAAAGTGATTGCAATTTGCAAGCTCTCTTTTCTCATATTAGTAACCTAAAGCAAACTGAATCTGAAAAAATTTCAATTGTGCCAGATTATTTGCTGAATCTATGCCCAAGGAGTCAAGCAGTGCCCTTTGCAACTAAAGAGCATAACTCAACTCCCTGCCTTCCTACAACTACAGTTAAGCTAGATAAGTATGGTAGTGTGCAGTTCGCACTACAGTCTAAAAACAGTGCCACACCGATCCAAAAAATGAGCATACCATAAGAATCTTATGTCAATCACTCGGTCTGAAAAGGTTATAACTGATCAAAATTAGAGGAGATCAAATTGCAGTAGTGGGCAGACTTCTGATTGCATCCACACCAACAAATAAGAGACCATGTACAAGTGAACGACTATCCAAGAAAGGTACCTTGGACCCTTGGTATCACCCATCGGTCCAAGAAGGCGCCATAAAAGCTTAACCAAGATTGACCCCTATGAGAAACCGGAAGAACATCACCTGAACATACACATACCAAGTGCACTGACCGAGCAGAGCTGACCAGCCAACCGACCAACTAACAAGAGCCACAAAGAAACTTTATACTAGGCGTCCAGGCACCGCACAAATCCAAACAAGTCACCGCGAAATCCTATCAAGACTCTCACTTCAGGTTGAGTCCGGGACGAGCGGGAGCATGTCTATGGGGATCAAACAACCACACTTCATCCAGACAGCTGAACTAAAATCAGACGCTGGCACAGGATGCAAGAACCAAGCGAGTACCTGGTGGGGAGAAGCGGTTCCTGGATCCTCAGACCGGTCTGCGGCCGGCGAAGAGCGGGCGGATGAGCGGAGGCCGCCGAGTCGGGTGGATGGAGGAGGTGGAAAAGAGGAGGTGCAGACACTGACGGCTCCGTTCTAGCTGCCGCTGTCGTCTTCTCGTGTACCTTTCCTTCCTAGCCTGGGGGCGCGTACCGTCTCACCGGGCTAGCGTGGGCTCACCGGCCCAACCTGTTGGGCTGTAGCGCACTGGCCACGGCCCGTCCAACCATCCGCGTTCGTGCGTGTGTTGGGCTGTCTCTGTAGGCCCATCCACGGACTCGGCTTGGCCGGCATCAATTCGTTAGCATACTCGCATGGCCGCACAACACCACGGCGTTTTCCACTTAAAAAACAGCTCGGCCGGCACGAGGCACGGGCACGGCGACCACGTGACACCCACCTCGTCGTCCCTTTCGCGGCCAGCCAGGCAGCCAGGGCCGGCCGGCCGAGGCAGCCGCGCCCACGTGCATCCCTCTTGGACGAAGCAGCGGGCCATGACGTGGCCTGGGGCGAGTAGGCGACTGACTAGTAGTAGAAGTAGAAGAAGTAGGCGAGCGACCGGCACGCCGCCCTGTCTCACCTCCCGTCTTCTCCCTTCCTCGTAGTAGTCTCCCACGGCTACTCATCTCGGCGCCGTGGCGAGCGAGGAATTCGTGGTTCGTGCCCTGCTCACCTCGTGAGGATGCGGATCGCGAGGCGGCTCTTCCTCGCTGCGCCGGCACTGCTGATGGTTCTGCTTCTGCTCGTCGCGGGGCCGGCGGCGGCGCAGGACGCGGCGGTGGAGGGCGTGGCCCCGGCGGCGGAGGAGATCGCGGCGAACGCGAGGGCCAAGGAGGCGGCGGTGCTGGCCGCCGAGCTGGGGCAGCTCAGGGCGAAGATCTCCGCGTTAGGTGCGTGCACGCTTACCTGATTCCGGCTCCGCTTCGTGCTGTTCTGCTGCGTCGTCGGTGGGGTTTAGCTGACTCACTAGGGTTCAGGTGTAAATTCAACATGATGTCATGACGGAACGGGGTAATGCGAGATAGGGCGAGTTGGGTTGGGGGAGGGATTGGTGAGTACCTGATGGTTTGGCTGCTGTTTCACTGGGTTTACGTTTCGACTTGAGACGATTTCAAATGCTTTGACGAAGGCCAGGTTTATCTGGGAAATGTTTCTGTTCAAACCTTTGTCATTGTGCCTACATTCCCCTTGCAAGTTAGAGCACATTATGCTCATACCAATCTATCGTGTTTTGTAAGCTACAGTTTCAGCTTTTGTCTGAGAGTGAAGCAATTTGGGGGAAAATAGCCTGTGTAGCTGGACAACGTATCTGATGCAAACCAACCTCACTGTGTAACCGTGCAAACTTATAATCTGGGCCACATGATGTTGATCCAAAGGGGGCGCAAGGGGGAGTGGGAGGGGGATTTGCAAAAGTGTGATTAGGAGCGGGCGGTTAAGTGCAAAATTACTCAATCCCCATGCGCCCCTTAGATCAACATCACGTGGCCCAGATCAGAAGTTTGCGCGATTGCACGGAGAGATTGGTTTGCATTAGATACGTTGCCGTGTAGCTGAGTGCAAGTTTGTACCAACTTCTAATCATGACAAAATGCTTTGTCATTTTTCTTCTTAAAATTTTGAACAGTGAGAAACTGGCATGATTGTTTTCATTCTGCAGAGTCTCGCATTGCAGAGCAGAACCTGGAGTTGAAGACCAAGAATGATGCAATTGAAACACTGGATATGATTGTCAAGGAAAAATCACAGAAGATAGCTACTATGCAGAATGAAGTAACTTCCCTCGAGGTTTAATAACAACGAATACACTATTGTAGCATTGTTTTATACCTTATTGGAGTAGCAATATTCATTACCTACTGCCTATTCAGGCCAGGGGGTCTTTAGCTACAGAGGAGCAGGCAAGCAAGGCCAATGCACGGGCTATTGAGCTCGAGAAGCAGGTAGTGGGCTGGTAGAATTCCATGAACTGTTACTGTGACAGAATATTGTGGTTTCTGATCTAACTTCTTCCAGATCGAGAAGCTCAAGAAGGATATTATCGAACAAAAAATAAAAAAAGCAGCTCTGGAGGCTAGGGCTGGCGATGCTGATAAGAAGGTGCAAGAGCTGAATACGAAGCTGGAGAAAGTAAGTGTGCAGCTGTGGTTGCACAGTTATCTTCTTTGCTACTACATTAGACTACAATTTTTCTCCACTTCACTAAAATTTGCAATTACTTTTCATTGATTAGCGGTCATGGTGAATTTTCTGTGGTTAGACAGTGAGCATACTTTTTGTATTATGCTTACTGCTATTTTTCTTGTGTGAGATTCCAGCACTGGTAGTGGTATGGTACTTGTTCAAAAGTTCCTTATTTTTCTTCTCTGTCCATGTTAGGGCCTGTTCGGTTACCCAGGAACGGTCACCTGGAACGATACCCAGCCGGAACGATTGTCTAATTTGTATAACCTTGATCAGCGGGAATAATTCCTGGCCTCATTCTACCCTAACCGAACAGGCCCTTAATTGTAAGTGAATATGTAATTATACTACACATGAGTGATGAGTCATGAAAATTTGTGGTTAAATTACTCTTATCACTATTTGGTGATTGTAGTCACTTGATAAAAGAAGTTTCGATAGTTGTCAGAGTTCCATTCCATGGAATGAAAAAAGAGAGACCAGCCTAGGAGGAAGTAGGTGGCTTTATATTAAGAAAATAGGCACCCAAATTTGCCTTTATAAGTTGAACCTAAGGTGGTCTAGGGCTCTAGGCATACATCCACACCCTCAACCTACCGAGTTAGGCTCAGTTTCCTAGAGTTCCATGGAATGACAGTGTACCACCTGTTAGCATTTTCTTATTTATCTTAAGTATAAATGGGGCTCATGTCTTGTTGAGTTGCAATCAAGCTGTAAAGTTAAAAAAACGTTTGACGTTATTTCCTGTTGAGAGACAGGCTAGATTGTCAGATCCTGTGTGCTTTCTTTCTTTCTTGTCACCTGTTACAGTTTCTGTGTAAGTAGGAGTTAGGCCCCTCAAAAAAAAAGGGCTTTCGCTCCTTTTTTTTTATTTAGCAAGCACCGAGCAGTGTACTTCTATATTTTTCTTAATAGCTCCAGAGGACAAGCAGTGATCAAAAGCGCAGGATTCAGAAGACTGAACACGCTCTTAAAGTTGCTGAGGTTTGAGAATATGCGACTACTGTGATGCTTTGTTCTGATGTAGCATGTTTGCATTCTGTTGAACCTTTGTGTCTTATGTTTCTAGGAGGAGCTGATGAAGGTGCAGTTGGAAGCAACAACAAAAGCTAAACAGCTGGGAGAGGTAAATATGTTCTTAGCTCTCCGCTATCCTATCAAGGTTTTTCAGGTTGTTGTAAATTCATTGCAAGTTTTTTGGTTGAACTATCTGATTCACATCTTGGTGCAGTATATTGATTTTTTAAAAACACAATTCAGATGCAACTTAACTTGTCAGCTCGGCTGCTCTAATTGTGAATTTGTGATTACATAGAATAGTAAATTCATGTTTGTCAGGTTGATGTAAATTGATTGTAAAAGTTTAGTAAATATATCTGCTTCGCATCTTGGTGAATGCTGATGTGTTCCAATGACCTTTCTGACAACACAATTCAATGTAATTCAACTTTTCAGCTGAACTGCTGTAATTGTGAGGAAGTTGAATAGAATAACAAAGTCCATTTTTTGCTAAACCCTAGCATACTCCAGTTCTTGGGCATGTAGATGCTATCATGGAACTTCTTGTTCAGTGAGAACTTCCAAACCGCTATGGTTGCCATGAGCAGTTGAGCGTGATACTCTTCTATGTTTCATGCCAACCTTATCCCTTCTTTGTTTCATGATTATTGCAATGCATATTATACTGAATGTTTTTCTTCGGCAGGTTCATGGAGCCTGGTTGCCACCTTGGTTAGTGACACATGCAGCCCGCTCTGTGGTACGAGTGGACCTAAAGACTATTCCTCTTTGTTTGCTTTCTCTTATCACATTCATTGTGTTACTATGCAGGAGGTGATGTCAAATCACTGGAATGAACATGGGAAACCTGCCTTTGACAGCTTGGTGCAGAAGGTGCTGTGTATCTTCTTTGTAGTTCTTTTTATTTATGGATGAAAATTCTGAATTAAATTGATACTTCATCTACCCATTTGACATTTATACCCTGTGAACTAAACAACTGCAGGCATCAGAAAAATCAGCACAGGCAAAGAAATGGGCTGAACCCCATCTGGAAACTGCCAAGACAGTAATATTCTTCCTACATATTCCTGAATCTGTATTTACTGAAATCTGATGTAGCAGGTGTTTTTGAAGCATTAAATATGAATCATATCTAAATGCATTTGTAGCAAATTCCTGACTTGTATCATGTTTGTGAATCTATAGTTGAATAAAGTATTTGAAATGTTAAAACTACAACAGAGCATGGTATCATGCCATATATATTTTCGTAATATTTCTAATTTTTGGCATCTTGATTGATTCATTTTCCACTAAAAATGGCATTTCTCTTCTCGAAGAAATGGATGCCTGTCGCTAAAGAAAAATGGAATATCTTGAAGAAAAATGCAAAGCCTTATGTCCAAATGGTCTCAGAGAAATCATTGGAGGTTTATCAAACATCAAGTGACTTCATCAGGCCTCATCTTGTAAATGCACATCAAGTTGCTGATCCCTATTTCCAGGTGCATCTCTAGCATTTAAGATTTTATGGTTCCATGACACAGTTTTTTTCACCAGGTAACCCTGCAAAATCATTGATATAATTGTTTGATCCTATGTTTTTCAGGAAGCCAAGAAATTATCCAAACCATATATTGATCAGATTGCTACAGCTACTAAACCACATGTCGAGAAAATTAGAACTACTCTCAAGCCCTATACTAAAAGAGCACGCCATGTATATGGACAGTTTCTTGAGACAGCTACTACATATCATCAGCAGGTATTTGTTGTCCTTTTCCCATCTACCTTTAGTCAATATTTTTGGTCCCTGTTAAATATTCAATTGCTATCTATATTTTTGTGCTTGTAGTTCTTATTTGTCTATGTTTATTGCTTCCAAATTTTGAAAGTCATGGCTGGATTTCTAGCGCAAAATTTGAAAATCATGGCTGGATTTCTAGCTCACTTTTTAGCTGAGCTTAGTTCTTATGTTATTTTATATCCATTCATTCACCAGTATTTCATGTAGCTTCTGCCGTATTATCTGCTGAAAAACCTTAACACTGAGGTCAAGTGTTTGTTTTCCTTTTGGTATGTGTCAAAACTATTGATTATTAATTGGTTGTTGAGGTCTTTGATTGCTTTCTTTTGTGTTAGTAAACATATCAAAACTACTGCTAATTGCAATATGTTTTCCCATCAGTATGATAGATTAATGTCGATAATTTTAATTAACCTTTTCATTTTTCATTGATCCTAAACGCTTTGCATTTAGTACTACTATAATCAAACGCTCAGATCAATAACCATATGCAAGAATCTCAGCCATTTTATTTTCCAGGCTCAGGCAACTATCTTGGATTACCTTCACCAACATGAATTTACAAAACAATTTGTAACTGAGGAGTTGGTGTGGTACCTGGTAGGCACCAACTAACCAAAAGTTAGTTAATTAATTAATTAATTAATTTTTACTGTACCTTGTTGTTTTGAACATATGAACATGCTTACGCATTCTCTCTATACAGGCTTCTGCTTTGCTGGTTATGCCCGTCTTTGTTTTGTACACACTCCTAATTGAAATATTCGGGTTTGTGTTTTCTTTTCTCAGTGTTCAGCTAGTTTTAGATGCTTGTTTTAATGGCATGGCTTTATACAAAGTGACTTTGTTCGCCACCTAATTTGAATATTTTCATTTGCATGTAGTATCAAGAAGCAGAAGAAGAAAACATCACGGAGCAGTAATGCCAACCATGGTCATCGGAGACATAAGCGCCGGCATGCTGACAAATAAACCATTGATAAACACTGTCTTTGGTGTGCCACATTAGAGTTTAAGGTACGACCATTATTGGTTCCCTATAATACAGATTCATTTTCTTTGTTGGTTTGAAAACGAAATGATTTTATTGTTGTATATATATTGTTTGGTTTTCCAGGGCATTTTGAGTTTTTGACTTGAGTATTTGATTTTGTACCGTGCAGATCATGAAGTTTGACCATGTTACCTTTCACTGATGAGTTCGTTGTCAGGTATAAACACTATGATCCGTCATCGCTGAACCTTGCTGTGTATCAACGAACTACAATACACACAAGAACTGTGTTTCTGTCCCCATTGTGGGAAGAGTTGTGGTTGTGGTGTTTTTCATCAGATTAGGGACCGCGAGCTTAGATCTGTGGGTGTTCATTTCATAGGTTATTTGTTGTGTAATTTTCATTCTTCTGTCTCGCATTTGTCGATCACTTCAGCTGTAGCTTCCACTCGCTGTAAAAGTTTATCTTCGACATTTGGATGCTGTGGTTTGGAGAAAGTCTAGTACCAAGAAACCTTAGTTTTAGAAACAAGAGACATGGAAAAGAGGTCTAGAGTGTAGCGATTAAAAGTTCAAAAGACTACAGTTCTAAAATACTGTAGTTTTCGAATGTACCATCCAAATATTTCATGGCACTTCAAAACTATGGTAGTTGCATCCAAACAGCGCGTTGCTGCACTACATGGCTGTATATATTTGTGTGAACTGTGAGTCTGATGTTTACGCGTAATTGCGTAAGCCCCTAATCTACCTCGAATCTGCTTGATGTTTCTTCAACGGAAAATCCAAATCGAAGCTACGGGCATGTCCCGGTGTTGGAGCAAATCCGGCAGGCGGCCTCCCCTGCTGTCGCCCCACCTGTCTTGTCTTGTCGAAGAGAAATTTTGCCACCACTGGGTGGTTTCGTGATGACCATTCGTCCATTCCTGGAACGCCAAGTCACGTAATAGCTCAAAATTCAAAGTATAGGTCCTGTTAGGTTTGAAGAAAACATGCACATTTATCAGAAACAATCACACGGACGAGTACACAGAGCCCTGTATGAGCTCAGTACCATGCCTGTTTTTGGTGCACATGACATGCATGTTATCAACCTATCCTGCTCCAATTTCTACAAGCCAAGACAACAGCTAATGATCCCTAGACAACATTACAACAGCACAACAAAAAACTGAAAAAAAAAGAGAGAATAACTTTCAGCTACTGATACTGATACAGCAACGGACTACATTAAAGACACCTCAAATCTTGTCCTCCTACATGATCCATTGATCAACATCACGTTGTCACGTCGCTCGGCACTTTGGGCGCTGCTGCTGCTGCATGCATGGCAGCCACGCACTCCGATCCACACAGCTACTAGACCTGGTACCCGACAGGCCAGTACCTCTCCACCAGCTGCTCCACGTCCAAGCTCTGGTACCGGCCCCCGGCCGCGTCCGCGCCGAACGCTCCGTCCGCTCCGGGCACGATCACGCAGCCGCCGAGCCCCGCCGCCGTCGCCATCTGCTGCTGCTGGTGCTCACCTGCCATCACCTGATGATGGTTACCCGTCTGGCCGCCCATCGCCATCGACATCGCGTGGAGTGCTTGCGGCGGCGGAGGCGGCGATGGCATGGCCGGCGACGCTCCGAGGTTCAGGTTGAGGCCGCTGCCAGAGAGCGTGAACGACGGTGGCGCAGCCACGGCGGCGGCGGCGGGGTTCATGTACGCCGCGGCCGACGTCCCGGGGTGCGGCTGGATGTGCGGGTGCAGCCCCGGTGTGCCGCGGGCGAAGCGCGCGAGCTCGGCCAGGTCGGCCGGGGTCATGTACGGGTGCGGGTGGTGGTGGTAGTGGCGCGCGAAGGGGTCGTGCTGCAGCAGCGTGGGCAGGAGGGGCGGCACCATGTCCAGCGCGTACGGGTGGTGGTGGTGGTGCGACCGCGAGTGCGCGTTGTTGGACGGGTACTTCTTGGCGCCGGCGCTCTTGGCGAACACCCGGCACACCACCCACTCATCCTGCCATACATCATCAAAAACATCTTCATTAATTTGTCTAGCTAGGATCATAAATTCCGCTGAATATTAATTATTAATTTCGCGAAATATATATATATATATATATATATAAACTTCTATATAAGTATAGATGTATATATATACCGTACGTACCTTGTTAGATTTGGGGACTGATTTGGAGTGCAGGCGATACTCATGCATGACCCAGTTTGTCTTCTCACCCCGAGGAGCTCTTCCTTTGTAGAACACCAGGGTTTTCTTCATCCCTACTAGCTCTGGCGTGGCTGGTAGCTGACCGGTGTAGATTTCCTTATCTTTCCCCGTTGTCTTCCAATACCCAGCGTTAGTGGCACGGTTTGTTCGAACGCCTGTTGGGTACTTCCGGTCCCTTAGGCTGAAGAAATACCACTCTTTTTCTCCCAGCTTCGCTTTCTCTGGCATCAGTTCAACAAATAAATACAACTTTCTTTTTTTGGCGAAAAAATAAATGCAACTTTTTCAAAACTAACTTTTAACTGGTTGTGTGTGTGTGTGTGTGTATTGATGATAGTCCATGAGAATTATATTATCATAAGGTAATATACCCATAGAAAAATTCATGTTTCCGGTCTATGTAGTTACATAAACCCACCTTCCAGAAAAGAGAAAAAAATGTAATTCTATTAATTCTAGCTTAGTATCAAGCCAAACCGTATTGAGTTTGATATCAATGTTTATGATACCATATAAATATCTTTAGATTTGTTATGAAATATATTTTCATAATACGTCTATTTAGTGTCAAATTGTAATACGCTTTTTTTTTCTGAATTTGGTTAAACTCTAAATAGTTTGACTAAAGGCGGAACTAGAACTGCATCCTTCCCACACGGAGGTATTAGTTATTAAGAGTTAAAGTTGCAAAACTTTGGGCTGATCAGTTCTCACTCTACGGTCCAGTGATCAAGAGAACACAAGCTGGCAAGCAGCATGTCCAAACTCCAAAACGACATGTAGAGATAGTATATCATGGTATCCAACTTGATCTCACTATTCTTATGGATTTTACTTTTTCTGGATGGACAAATTATAAGTATATATTTGGATCTAGAACTTAAATAAAATATATAAGTGTAGATCTCCCTGTAAAAAAATGCTTCATCCACTCTCACAAAAATATTGTCATTTGAGTTCTATATGCAATCCACCCATTTAAAAAGACTTTGACCATCACGACCATGAAAAACAATTTTATACAATTTTTCCATATATTGCATATAGTTTATATTGCTATAGTGGACATATTTGTTGACGTGAAGATGTCTAAAACAACACTGCTGTGACTGGAGAGAGTGCATATCGTTAATAACCGAAAGATAATCTGTATTATTAGGTAGTTGCTATATTTTAGGTGCCTCATTTAAAAAAAATCAGGCAACAACTCACAAGAGACAACTATTACAATCAAAAGGACAATTCACAAGAGACAAACAAAATATTTTTTCTATAGACAAACAATGACAAAATTGCATGTTTCCTGAACAACAAAAAATAAAATCAAGCACCTGAGATACAGGAGAAGTGGTATTAATGACACATCTAGTCGTTCACCGATGGCCAGTAATTTCAAATTTCGATATACTGAGAATAAAAGTAATATCAAGGATAAAAAAAATAGTTGTTCCTTTGTGAACAAATAACTAATTAAGACCATGAATCCATGAGAGCTTGAAATCTCCATATAAGCGCCAAAAGAAAGGGAGAAGAGAAGAGAAGAGACGAAGATGACAAAAATATAATTTTAACGTAGATTATAGGTATAGCAAACCAAGCTAAACTAAGGACGACAGATTAGACAGCAAGAGTATAAAACTTAACAAATAAAGAAAACTTTGAGACCCATTATTAATGTAGGATATCGACCTGAACGAGTAGTAGTGGTTTGAGGATTTTTCTAGCTTTTGAAAAACTTGCACCAAAAGCTTGACAATTAGAAAACTCTTCCCATATAGGTAAGGTAGATGCTTGGAAATTAACCATGCCCACATCTACACGTACCTAGGTGTTCTATCTATATTTGGATCAGTGGATATATAACAAATAAGTAAACAATAACATGGTGATATATACGATGCACCAGATTTTTGTGTGTAGATAAATATGCAATTATTCCCTAAAAATGATATTCGTGTCCTTTAAAAAAAGAGAGAAAGTATTAGATTGGTAAACACGCGGATGTTATTGTTAAGAAAAAGTGTAGCTTTTGATGATCAAAGTCATTTGTATATGGAGTTCATTTGGGCTGTGTTTAGTTGGCCCGATTTTGGAGGTCCAAAATCTGCATAGTAAAAGATTCCCCACTGTAGCAGTTCGTTTGTATTTGTGAATTTTTGTCCAAACATTGACTAATTAGGCTCAAAAGATTCGTCTCGCAAAGTACAACTAAACTGTGCAATTAGTTTTTGATTTCATCTACATTTAGTACTCCATGCATGTGCCGGCATTTTGATGTGATGGGGAATCTTCTTTTTGCATAGTAAAATTTGGGGAAAAATTTAGCATTTAAACAAGGCCTTGGTCGTGAGTATGCATGCATATATGGCGTGTATATACAGTTGGTTTCTCCGATACTTACCCGGGAGATCCCACGGTTCGCACTTGTTGAGGTCGACCTCGGCGATGGCCCTCGCCGTGAAGCTGCCGTCGGCGATCTTCTGCCGCAGGTAGTACGTGATCAGCTCCTCGTCCGTCGGGTGGAACCTGAAGCCCGGCGGCAAGCTCTCCTCCTCCTTCTTCGACTCTCCCCCTCCCCTTCCCCCTCCACCACCTCCTGCTGCTGACCCTTCCATACTACTACTACTCACTACTCAGATCAATCGACCGGTGATCTACAAGATCAGAACGGAAAACCCTAACCGGCTAACCCTATCCTGCTGCAAAAGAGAAAGGTTCTTCCGGTTTCTTGTTGTACTACTTGAAGAGGACGGCAGCAGGCAGCTATAACGGATTCAAGAACGAAATGGTTTGACAAAAAGGGTTTGATAAGGAGCTAGGCGACGACAGGAGGAGGAAGAAGAACACACTGCACACACACAGCAGCTCTCTGTCTCGCTCGCTCCCCTGGTTAAACTTTCCTTGCCCTCTCTGGGATATTTGGGTTGTTTTTTCACGCAAGAGGGCAGAGATATAGGGCCAGCACCATGAGGGCGGGCTTGACGAGCGAGACGCCTTGGGGAAGCTTTTACCTACCAGGGGTCGTGAGCTACAAGCTGCTGGCGGGTGTGTGCCTGCGTCGTCGCATCGCACGTCGCGCGCGTCTTGTTCCACGCGCTCGCCGCTGTATCTTTCAACTGGCCGGGGTCATCTTCATCGCAACAGTGCCCATGGATATGACCGTACGTCGTAACTAGCCAGTAGTGTGCAGTACGCCACGCCTTTCATGGCCGCGCCATTTCTTGCTACCTAGTCAATAATTTGATTATGTTATGAGATACGTATATAGTAATTGGTTAATAGACTGTTTCATAGCATCGATTGAGCTGTACCCATGCAGCTCAATGCTTACATAACATTGCATTCTACCTCAATATATGCAGCTCAGCTAGCTCGATCACCGTTTGCTCAAAATAAACATCACGTACGTATAGGTTCTGGTTATTAGCTGCCATAGATTTTTGCGTTATGCATGTGCATATCTAGTGTCAAATCCCATCACTCAATTGGCCATGCATTCATAAACTGAACGCAGTATGAAATCCTTGACAAAAATCAACTCGCCATTTGACCTAGAAAAGAAATCTAGGCAAAACAAGCTACCATAACACATCACATACGTATACGCAAGTAGCCTATCCGATCCGAACAAATTTCTCAACTGAAAGTCAATAGTACATGTAATATTTCGACCGATGGCAACGTAACTGAATTAGTTTATATATAATATACTCCGTGGAGAGGTTATACAAAGGATTGATCACGGAATTTTGAAACACCTGGCGATCAATGGACGCGCAAACGAAGAGAGAGCAGGGAGCAGTAGAGCATGCACAGCAAACTAGCAGCAACCGCATTGGAAAACAGGACACGTGCGGGTGGGCCCGGGCGCCAGATACAGCCCTCGGCAGGGGCCCACGCTCCCCTTGACCCGGCCGGGGTAGTATGAGAGGAGAGCGGCAGTCGGGCAGGGGCGCCGGGCCTGGGTTCCCTCTGACCCCAACCAACGCGTAGAAAACAATTGACAGCAGCAGCAAACTGTTCAGCACTTCACAGTCATCTACTACAAGCCTAGGATTATTCCCTTGCGTTATTATTGTTCACTCTGTAGCTAGCTTGTGGTGTCTTTTCCTTTGGTCTTCCTTCCTTAGTCATTGGCACAGAAATGGCTAGTTGCTGCTTGTGGCACAATTTGAATTTGGTGCATAGTTCAGAGAAAGAGTTGAGCCTGTTTGTTTGTTTGTACTTAAAAATTGAGCATTTCCGTTTTCTTTTGCACATGGCGCATGCAGTTTGTTATGATACCGGTAATTCTTAAGGCTCGGCAACTCTGACATAAAGCATTGTTAGGGGGGAACTGGTTCTTGAATCGTGCCGAGTACCCAGAGGACCATGAACCGGTTGGCAGCTTAACTGAAAATTGTTCAGAAGCCGAATAACCCCCCTCACATTTGTATGTAATTCACGTGTTTCAAACAAAAATGATAAAGTTTTCAGTCGAATAAATGCTGAGAGATGCAGGAATGAATTGGCAAGCACCACAGCTTGAACAACTGAAATGTTGGAAACAGAGTATACCAAACTGTCATCGATCTTGCATTGTCCACTTGCAAGACAGAAAGACACTAGCTTGCATTGTGGGCTGTGGCAGTCCAGATTGAGCCAGGTCTTGTGAATATCAAGACAATGACAGCAGGATGCAATCTTGACTAGGGGGGGGGTGTACAATAGGACAGCAATTCAAGCAGGACGGTTGGCCAAAAGGCACAGGTTCTAATAACCTGAATCTTGGTCATCACTCACATGCCACAGCAGTACAACACCTCAAATTATTCCCTAAAAAACAGTTCTTGCCTAAATCTAGGGTTCTTGTTCATGTTGACCACCCAAATTGCAGTGCTCTCTGACCAGTTCTGTCATACTTACGTCCGTTGAAAAAAAACCCCGGTTTTGTCATGTTTAGGCCCTCTCATTTTCTTTGCACTAATTTGTCTGGGGGTGCAGACACTGATAGTTGAGTAGAGCTGAATATCTGTACATTGACTAAATCTCTGCTGAAAGATACTGGTTTTGGTTGTGTCTGAAGTTTCTAAATTTCTTGTGGCAACAATTGATAACTCAAGCGATCGGATCATTAAACGCCCGAAGTAAGCAATCTCTTTCTCTTAATGAACCATGCGTGGTTCTCATGGGTATAATCAAAGTAACATGAAGAGGTCTGAGAAGACTGGTTGGTGCCTGCTTATGAACAGCTATTGATATACTGTTCGCTGTGTAACATCTGAAAATGGCCCCATGAAAAGGAAGTTCAGGAATTGATAGTTCGAAAAGGTTGGTGCAGTGACTCCAGCCTCCAGGGGCATTTTTTTTTTTGAACTTGCCTCCAGAGGCATTTTGGTTGCTGATGTTGTTGCATTGAAGTGTGATTAACAAGAATAGGTAAAAGTTTTCTTGTGGGCCAAAATCCCTCTTGGTTTTCTTTCCAGGTTTGATCATTTCCATAAGTTTAGGGTTGGTTTCTTGTGAGTTCAGTTTTCTCGCCCTCTCTTGGCGTCTCCTGAGCTACAGCTTCACTGTCAGTAAAGATATATCACAACATGGTGCAACTTGTATTTGCTGCCAGGCCTATGCTGGCTGCTATGAACCATGAGAATGTACTTGACTCTTGGAAAAATATGGGCCCAACTTTGCGAAATGCAAATCCGGCAGTTGAACAAAAAGGCATTTTTTATGGACGGATTCTTTTTTTGGGTGCACCACGTGAGGTGCACAACATTGTCAACTCAATAACGCTGGATTCTGCGCTGCCCCAACCATTCTAATTTACACTTCCCCATTCTAAATTGTAGGTTGGTTTAGCTTTGTTCTGAGTTAAACTTGTCTAATCTTGACTAAATTTGTAGAAAATTTCACAAACATCTACAACATCAAACTAGATTCATTAGATACACCACGAAATAATCTGATCTCGTAGATGTTCATATATTTTTCTATGAGCTTGATTAAATTTAAAGAATTTTGACTTGATAACATAACTGACTTACACTTTACAGTAAAGGGAGTACTGTAGTTTACTTTAGCTTTATCATATGTCAAACCACTCTAAATTTGATCAATATATTAGAAAGTTATGTAAACATTTACAAGTTTAAATAAATGCTGTATGAAACCATATTTCATAGAGAATTTAATGAATACTAATTTGTTGTCCTAGATGTTTGGGGAACAGCGAGTGCAGGCTCGGTACCTCCCTTGAGGAGGTCTGAGTTTGAGTCATGGGACTCACTTTTTATTTGTGGCTTCGGTTGCAGTAATCAAGGGGGAAAAAACTCCCTCGTCTGCCCCACGTCCAAAGAAGAGATCTGTGGCCAGCTCGTCAAGATCTTCTTCTTAAACTGGAATATCCAGGGCTGTTTAGCCGCTGCGGATCGAGTTTTTTTTTCTGTGTTGATTTATCTATACCTAATAATAAATTGTGAAAATTTCTGCACACTTTTTAGTTTCCGTCGTAGATTTCTGTCTACCAGGTGATCTGGGCTTTCTCACGGCCCAATTTAGCCGGTTTCCGTCATAGATTTCCGTCTGTCAGGTGATCTGAGCTTTCTCACGGCCCAATTTAACCGGCCCAATAGCCCACTCTAGCCTAAGGCAAAATTTTAGCCTAAATTTTCGTCTAGATCAAATTTTCGTCTGCCCTCCTCTCTAACCATCCCGGTCCAAAATCAAATACTAGATCAAATAGATTTCCTCGGGTCTCCAAAATCAATCAGCATGCGAGGTGCTAGGGAAGGGATAAAACCGAGACAGAATCAAAATCCCCACAGCGATCCAAATCAAACCTAAATCAGAACTCTAGAAAGACAACAACTTATAAAATCAAATCAATAGGCGTTGATGACATCGGCAATGCGCACCGGGTCATGTCAGGGGCGAGCACGCCGGGCGCACAACGGTCGTGGAAGCCACGCCCGCGTTCCTAGCTGCCAACGCGGTGACGGCGATGGCCAAGTGGCGGCGCACCACGGTAGCAAGAGGGCGACGGCCGAGCGGTGGCGCACCACGGTAGCAAAAGAGACAACGGGCGTGGTGCTACGCGCACAGGAGCGACAGTTCGACTGGGATCTGGGCCGCCGGAGTTTGCGGTGCGCCGGGAGGGGAGGGGCGGCGGTTGGAGGCTGGCCGGAAGAAGAGGGAGGCGGGGCTGCGGTGGAGGAGTTGCGGGGACTGAGGTCGGATGCCGAGCTGCAGCGAGCCGAGAGGGGAGGGTGGCGCTTGGATGCGCGTTGGAGGAGAAGGGCGACTCGTGCAGGTGCAGTTCTGGATAAGAACGACGCAAGGAAAGGAAATAAATAAAGAAAAAGATAAATGCGAAAAAAAGAAACATAGAGGGGGTACGAGGGGGGTGCGGCGCTTGGATACGCGCTGGAGAAGAGCGGCTCTGCGAGTGCCCTGGACAAAAAGTTTTATTAAAAACGAGACAAGGGTAGAAAATAAAGAGAGAAATAAATGGAAAAAAGGAAAAAGAAAAATAGAGAAGTACTATGGACATTCTATCCTTTTTAAGGACTTGGAGAAGCTGTTTTTTTTAACCAAACAAAGCTAGAGCTCAAAAAAATGTTTCATAGAAGAAGCTAAAAAAGTTGTTTCATAGAATAAGCCAGAGCTGAAGTTGCTTTAACTGAAGCCGGTGCTCTACTAAACACGCCCTAGGTCTAAATAAACCACAATATTGTGAACCTTAAAATGCATGCAAAATTTGACACCCGTCGCTCCTGGTTTCGTTTCTAACAAGTCTCGCAAAATTCCATGCGCAATGGTGATGGCCGGAATCGAACTGCGAGGACGAAGAGTACCCAGAAAGCTACTCTCGTGGAGAGAACCACATCTTCCTTTATCACGCACCGTGGCTCCCTCTCGCCCTATCGCACGTGTAAGTCCAGTGCTCGCCATGGTCTGATTTGCCTTGGAGGCAATTGATGCGGGCGAGGACGGCGGTGCCACGCGGGGAGAAGCTAAAGCCAGCCGACGGTAGCTTAGAGAAGGGAGCCAACGGTGTAGAAACGAGCCCGAGCGACAGCGGCATGAGGCGTGGAAACACGGCGTGGTAAAGGCGAGGTAGAAGAGGCCGACGCGGAGGTGCAGACGAGGTCAGAGCTTGGCGGCCGCACAAAGTGGTGGAGGTGGCCGTGCAATTTGCTTATGGGCTCTGGCTGCCCATGGAGTAAATATTTTCATGCCTTACAATTGGAGAAAAAGCTATCAAGATTTTATTTTAATTTGATATAGATTTAACAGGACATTGTGATATATACCGATGTTAATGTACGCTATGAATCCATCGTAAAAATAAGTTATAGTTCATAAATGCAGCACACGTGTCTTCATTTTTCGTTAATGTTATCTTTTTTCCTCCCGTTGCAACGTACGAGCATATTTTGGTAGTTGATGTAAGATTTTCCTTTTTGAGAAATTGGATTTGACAGAAATTCCAAGTTGACCGGACCCCTGCCCCGGGCTCACGGCCGCACCCGAACTTCACACTCCGACCGAACCAATTCGCATCCGCACGGACCGAACCCTACCGCGCTGCCCCCCCCCCCCAGCGGCGGCGGTTCGTCGGGCTCCCTCGCCGGACGCGGCGGGCGGAGCCAGGCTCGCCGCTGAGCAAGCCTCTGGCCCGTGAGAAGCATGTCTCCGCAGGAGGCATGGCAACGCGCCCTGGTAGATTGCAACGGCGGAGAGGTGCGCGGTCTCCGCTGCCAACCTGCCACTACTGTTGGTGGTGGGCAGATTGCAATGTTTCTATTTCGC
Source organism: Saccharum hybrid cultivar R570 (assembly GCA_038087645.1). Taxonomy (NCBI): domain Eukaryota; kingdom Viridiplantae; phylum Streptophyta; class Magnoliopsida; order Poales; family Poaceae; genus Saccharum; species Saccharum hybrid cultivar. The sequence goes on along the minus strand of JAQSUU010000402.1, from coordinate 23,471,131 downwards.
TGTAGAAAGGGTAGCACTTCGTGATTTTGTTAGGGCTTATTATAAGCAATCTCTGCATCTTTTGACTACTCGTAGACCAGAGGGTAGGATTCGTGTAAGTTGTAATGCCCCATGGCTTAGTGTAGGATTCAGCTTTTCCAACTGCACTGCCCTATGGCTTAGTGTAGGATTCAGCTTTTCCAAATGCACTGTTTAATTAATGACGCCCAATTCTCACAAGTGTTACAGGTCAAAAAATTGTGCAGGAATGTTAGTTTGGTTGAAAAATCCTTTTTGAGTATCATCCTGTCATTGCTATGCCATCACTAACAAATTGTCGTTAGCGAAACTCCGCATCTGGCAAACCAACCGTTTGACATTAGTAAGATTGATTTCAATGAATCACCCATTACTTGTGAGGCACTTCACTGGCAGAAAGTACATGGAAGCTTTGTACCACCATCAATCTTTCTGCAGCCAAAATCTACAATTCTCCACACGTATGGATATCTTCCTTTGAAACTGCACACCTAAAAGGGGGCCAGGATGTTACATTTTAGTTGACTACTTTGCACGATAGGAATGTCTGTGAAACTTGTTCAAACCGAGTCATCGCAAAAACCTTGATAGGATAGGAAAGGAATGGTGTGGATGGATACATTTTTTTCATTACTTCATATAGGTTTCAAAAAGGAGTCTGATGGTAGTTGCAATACCCATGTTAATCTTCAGATCATCTAGAATTCATTTAGTATTTTGAGTATTTTATCAAGCCATTTAAGATTTTTACTATGCAGGAGGTTATTGTGCTGTTCCATTTGGCTGAGTTTGGAAGTTAATGGTGGTTGAGTGCAAGAAAAGAAATATAACTAACACTGTAAAGATCGAGGGATATAGAAACAGAGCTAATTGGCACTAATGATGAAAACAGTCTCATGACTCGTGAAAGGTAGCTTCTACCTCCCTCATCTATTATATGGTTTCCTGGAAGACTGCTAACAGGCGGAAAGCTTCAAAGATCATGTTCACATTGCCATATCCCATCTTAATCAGCGCTGTCCTTGTAGAATTACGTGAGGAACGTGGACATTGAGCTATATTATAGTTGGAAGCTTCATGTTTAATCCTTTTACTTAATCCAACATGATGCTGTCTTGTAGAAGGAAATTCTCATTTGTGGATGTCAAATGATCGCAAGAGTTTCTTGTGGCTGGCGCCATGGTGTGTCCCAGGTTCAGGGTGCTTTTGTGTTTTGTGCAACAGTTTTGGGTTGTAGTTGGTGTTTCTTGGTGTCTAAACATGGGGTTGTTGTAACATTTTAAATTTATTCCTTATTGAATGAAGAGGCAGAGCTCCTGACCTCCTGCCATCTGTTCCAAAGAAAAAAGATATTCTTTATTCTTAAATCTGTGACAGATAGAGTCGTAGGTTGCAATTTCTTTTTTTTTTCAGTATATATCACTGGAATATAGTTTGAATAGTGGTCTTTCACAGTGCCAATTCTGCAGTACATTGAGCTATTCTAGTTACCCAAACAATTGTATTTTGTTCAAAAGAAGAACAAAAAGGGTGTTCACGTGACTCACCACGATAGATTCTTTTTTTTTTTTTGCATGCTGAGGTGCTAATCTATGAGGTGTTGCATTGTCAATCCCATTACCTATGGAAACACATAATCATGTATAACTTTCTTTTATGTAGCTTCTCAGCATAGGGTTCTGCCCGTTTGACATTTTGAACATTGCCTACAAATTTTGTATACAGTAGCAAATTTTTTTATATGGCTCAATGAATTCAGCAGTTATGATCCAAACCTTTTGGGCATCTGCTTAAAGCATCTGTGGCAAGCCAGCAGGCAGCAGTGGTGCAGAATTTACTGGACCAATTAGAGATATGGCATTATTTTGGACAAAGCGTTATGAAATTTAATTCGTGTTAATGGAATGACAATTGACAAAAGTAAATTCAACTCGTTGAATCAGTTGAAACCTTGTTACAATAGATGGTTGAATTTTCAGAATATTTTTCATTTGAGTTGCTTCACCTGATTCTGGACGTGATTTTTTTTCTTGTTGAAAGAAATGATTTTTTTTGTCAAAGGAAAAGCATTGGTATAATACTCTAGCAAAAACAAGGAAGATTCAGTTAGGCTGCATATTGTTATATCGGTATTAATTTTATGTTGTACATCACATTAGTTACTTAGTTCTAATCTATTGCTTGCCTTAAACACTAGTGGCAGTTGTCAGTTCTTTTTTAAAGCTTGTATTTGGTGGCCTAATAATTGATCAGCCAACTAAATAACTTTCTATCTTCAGCTTGATGGTCACTGCTTGCTGACTGGTTTCAGACTGTTGGGTGCTCCAAGGGCAGCAATAGGGCTTGTCTAGAAAGTGAGGTACAGACGTAAGACAACCTCCCATTCCTGATCAGGTAATATTCACTCTTTTGCTTCTGCTGGTGGAATTAGTTTGTATCATGTACGATTGATTTGTGCTAATGTCAAAAGCTCCCTATAACAATTTAATGTTCATGTTTTTAACTAAATGTGAAATATATATATATTTTTGTTTACAATGAGTTTGTAAACTCAAGATGAATAATGTCTTGCTCAAGGGCAGAATTTTGTTCATATCTGTTTCTTGTAGCCACATCTTAAACGAAGGAAATGCTGATGTTAAACTCCAAAAGAACAAATCAATGTGCTTGGATTTCGGAAATGTCTTGCCAGTTTCTGACAACTGATTCTATAAGTCACCAATATCTTGGATTGATGCCAGCTTGGATACAATTACACTAGTATGGTACCTTTGCTGGACACATTCTTCAGTGGTTTTATAATTTAAACTATTCAATCTCGTGCCTTGAATTTTTTGCTGGAAAAGATGAAATATCATTGAAATTTTGCCTGTAGGAGCAGTTTGTATTTAATGCCTGTCATGGTGCAAGCACGTTTTCTAATTTTTGTGGTTATTCTTAAGGAACATGTGTTAATTAAAAAAAATCTTTTTGAAGTAAAACAAAGTGAACTGACAACCAAGGGATTAAATGTAGGTACTCAGTTACGGAAAAAAACATCACAGAAGCCTAAGATCTAGACTTGTGGTGGAGGCACAGCAAATGACTATATCTGTTTCTGGAAGTTATAACAAACCTGTACAAATATCAGAAAAAATGAACATTCAGATTGTTGACACTCAAAATTGTAAATGGTCTTCTCTGTTTCATTATCATTTTCATAAACTGTTCAAATTGGAGCAAGATTTTACCTATGTAAAAAAGAAATGAGATCTTCATCTTCTGGATTCAAACATTTGAAGGTGTTCCCCATCCATCTGGATGCACATCAATGGAAAGTATGGTTAATTTCTTCGCCATTTTAAACTTTCATTCATATTTTGTGCCAGTAGACACACTATACCTGCGAATGGTTCAAAGGCAATCCAACCATTTTCTCAAGGTAACCATGTGCACAGCAAAACCTTAACGACTCATCTATTCTTGCAATCGACAAGTATTTTTGGGAAGTTGCCCCCTGATCTGCAGCAGTAATGTGTAGATAAGTTCCAATCTTTAGTGAAAGATCTTTCTGCAAAATAAAAAAGTTAACTTGTGAAGCACTTCATAATATGAAATTACGCAATGTCACGTTTGTGTTCACATCATTATTAAACTGGATGCTAAAGACATCGCTGGAGTAAACTGCAGAGTAGGAACGGGCCTTAGCTGTCTCTTTGAAGTTGAATAGATCAATACTGCGTCATTGATCTGTGAGAGAGATTGACCCGTAACTACTCTTGGTGACTGATTGATGGAAACACGTCAATTTGGGTTGCTGATAAACTTGTAATGTCATTCAACGTCAATGTCCAAACAACGAATAAATCAATTAATCCATTCACATCAAAGTTGTTTGTAAGAAACTTAGGCACGCAATCACTTATTGTCGACGTCCTTACTCCATGGCCAAGATTTGTTAACTAAGCATTCATATATTCATAGCAGAACTAACTGGCCTATAAAATTTCACATTTCACATTGGTCATTCGATTGGAAAATTGAAGTATGAGTAGCTAGAAGCTATATTTCTTCTAGATTAATTCACTCCATAGGAGTACAGTACCTTCCATGATTAAGAAAGATGGGTACGAAGTTTGTTTTCTCCGTCACTACAAAGGAATGCATATTTCTTGTATGTAATACTGTTATGCTATCTTGTTTGTTCCATATGCCACGAGTGTTGCTCCACTGCACTTTGCTTGGTTAGAAGCTGCACTTGCAAGTTGCAACAAAAACAACATTTCACAGCCACCAAGTAGCGTTGTTACTTACTATAAATGTTAATATCAGTTACTAGTGAAATATATGCCCTAAGTAATACTTGTAGCTCAGCGCTGTTGGGGGGAGAGGGGTCAATCATTTCTCTTGTTCAGTGGTACACTCACTGTTGTGTAGCAATTGAAGCATTCTGGAAGTATGGAAGCTAGTTTCTTGACAGTTGACATGGAAACTGGGTGAGGCGAAATTGTCACTTCAGAATATCGTTTAATTGAATCTCCTGCTCCGGGTATAATTTCTAGGTGTTCTGTATATGAACTCCTTAAAACAGGAAGAAATAAGAAACTGAAACTAGAGTTTGTATAGTTTTCATCTTCCTGATTTAGATTTGTACATATAAACTGAAAGGTGTTTCTTCACCACCTTCTGTTAAGAATTTTCCAGTTTTCACAATCGCTACAATTGGCTCAGATTTTATCATAGAAGCACAGGTGCCTTTTGTAAGTATCCAAATAGTTTGTCCTGCCTAGGATCTAATTGGTATTGTTGTTACATTTTTTGCTTGGTCCTGGTCTGGTTTCTTTGAACTTTACCTCATCCGATCTGCACATATTGATTTATACTGTGGCCTTTGCATGCATAGAACATGCACATTATGTGCAGTTTCTTCAGAATGTGTGTATTGATTATAGTCTGTTTCTGACTTGATGGATCTTTTGTGCTGTCTAGACAACTGTAACTCACCACTACGATTATCTGGGAAGTTAGATGAACCCATGACACAAGTTTTGCTTTGCAAAGCATCCTCTTGAATTTCTCAATTGTTGGGGAAATATTGTTCTGACTCATATTAGGCAAATTTATGTGATGAAAAGTTGGTTTTGTTGAAGAATTATACTTAAATGTATTCGGATGACTAAATCTATATTTTTCTTCTGACAGGTATCACTCGAGTGTGTAGGTTTTCTGGAATGCAGCCAATGCATCAGTTGTTAGACAGTGTCTTTGAAGCCAATGCTGCTAGGAGTTTCTAGTTTATCAACAGATTTCCTCTTAGTTGTTGATCACAGCAAGAAACGGCTGTCCTTGCTAGCTAGTCATTTCGCTTTTAGGTGTTCGTAGGTAAGAAAATCATGCATAGAATCAGGCATCTTGACACTTGTTAGACAGCAACAATGATGACATTGCCATTTGCTAGAGAACAATGTCAATACGAACAAGAAAGCCAATTGTTTTTTGTTCAATAATTTTCTCATCTCATATTCTTGGACAAAGGTTAACCTGCATTTGTGCTTCTGTCTTTCAGGCAGGAAAAGCATGTCTCTGACCAAACATGACAAATCGCTTGGAGTGATGATTAGCGGAGAGGTAAGGTAAAGGTATATGCTCACTCCAGCCAGTGCCAGAGATCAGCACCTATGTTTCTCTACGAGCTGCCATTCTGCCATTCACCCCAAGGCGTCGCGAAGGGGTTTCGATTCATTAATGTTCTTTCTCATTAGTTGGATGATCTGGAAAGAACGCAATGACAGAACCTTTGGACGCCAGGCCACACCGGCGCTACAACTGGCGCACAAAATCGTGGAGGAAGCCAACGACTGGATCGGGGCAGGATATAGGCATCTACTGTCGCCAATAGGGGGCTGGATGATACTCACCACAGTAAGTGTTTTTGTTTGAGTTTTGGGCTCTGCTGCAGGTCGCAAACTAGTTCTGTGTAATAGGAAGTTAGTTTTCTGGATGAGGTGATGCGTTGGTTCGGTAATATGCCATTAACGTTCCGGACTTTGTAACGATTCTACTTTCTCTTGTGTCAATGGCACGGTTGAGAAAACATTCTGCCGTTGCGCTGGCTTGACCCAATGTTTCTCGCAGGACACTAGGGGCTTGCTGTCGTTTTAAACTCATCTAGAGACAATATTCACCAAAACGCTAAGGCCCTGAATGGATGTTGTAGTATTATGAGACTATAGTAAGAAATTGTAGTTTTAGAACCATTGATGTGCAAAACTGTGGTTTAGAAAAAAAAAAGTCTAAAGTGGAGTTTTTAAAACTCCAAAAAGACCACAGTTTACCTCATAAAGTTTGTTGCACTCAAACACTTAATGGCACTCTAAAATCAAAGTATTTCACAAAACTGTAATATTTTTCTAAAACTTCAAAAATACTTTATATCCAAACAGGGCATAAACCGTAAACATCGAGCTATACCACCATTTAAACGGGCTACATGGCCGACCAGCTACACCAGTGAGTGTTAAGAGTAGTTGAACAGGGTGAGAGAAGACATCAAAATTACTACATTGAAAGCCAACCACCTTCTTCCCGTGATAATCACACCAACTATCAAGACTGGAAGAGAGCCAACAAATCCGATAGAATATGCTCTCGTAGTCCGCACATCTGGTTGTTATTAATCATCAAAACTCACCAAAGCACATATGCTTGAGTTCTAGACCCTTTCACTAGACATAGAGATTATTATATGCCAAGTACCATCAAAAGTAAGTGTTTTCGAAGATGGAACCCTAGTGTTTTTTTACCTAGAGAATTAATAAGAATTAATAGGACTATTGCGAGGAAAATGAGTGGGGGTGAGCTTTGGTTGAATCGATCTATTATCGGGGTATTATACTTGTTGATACTGAATAAAAAAATTGCACATCGTTCCCCACAAAACATGAACCTTTATTTCAAAATTGAAAAAAATATCATGCCTAAAAATGAACCAATTTCTATCATGCCTAAAAATGAGCGGGGGAGATATTTTGTTTCTACATATAGAATTAGTTTCTTTTGCTTGTAACATGACACCAATTTCTATGAGACACAAGAAACCATGTTTACCCCTATTTATTTATATGATTTAAATCATTTACCCCATATTTATACGATTTAAGTATACATAAAGTATTTTTACTTTAATTTAAATTATACTCTTGATGTTAGAATGCTAATAGGTTCAACATTTTATTTGTAATTTAATTTTGATAAGTAAAATGAAGTCAATTAATTCATTAAGGCTATGTTCATACCATGTATTGTATTAATGGTCAATTATGAGTAGAAGGTTCAATTGGAACAATTATTATTTATTTCAAGCTATTTTGACTCTCTCATAATCTTAAAAATAAATTAATTTTGTAATGATGAGACAAAAGGAAAAAGAAAAAAGAAAGTGCGGACAAAATGACAAGGAGATATTGAAACATCAATTTCAAATAGCTGATAGAGCGGGAGTTCATTTTGGTGATGGTATTAAGAAATGAAATCCTAAATGGTGTCTTACATCTCAGTGATGGTATTAAGAAATGAAATCCTAAATGGTGTCTTACATCTCGGCAAAGCATAAAGGTAATCATATTACAAATCTTGCTAGAACAACTCGTTTTTTTATCAAAAGCTTGTGGTTTAGTTTTTAATGCAACAAGTCAAGAAAAAAATTTATTAATTGTTGATGCAAAGAAGACCAGCGGATTTAGTAAAATTAGTTGTAACAAGGTCTTGTTGTCATTATATTAAAAAAAGTGGTTCAATTGTATGTTAATGAATTGGTCGATTACCAAAACTAGGCTTTCTCAATTTAGAGACTTAAGAGCAAAAGAAAAAAATGAGAAATTCCAAAATCTCCCAAAACATAGATGCAGAATATTAAAGATAAAATTATCTACCTTGCAAAGATACCTCGATGGGATCAAATATATGATGAGGTTGCTTGGCATTGTCATCGTCCTTGACTAACCAGCAAAAAAGAGTATATAGCTCTTCGGGAACATGCCATTTTGGGACTTCCTACTGTTTTTTAGTCGATACAAATTGCGATCCAACTCTTGTGAATATAGTGATTCGTGCCAACGATGACACCTTTTTCAATTCAATTAATTCTTAACAGATTAGTATTTGCAATTGTTGAGAGACATTCTTTTTATACATAAGAAATGATTGATTAAGAAGAAGAATTAATTCTTGAGCAACTGCATAGATGTATAGGATTAGTTACTATTATTTTTGGTTGTGCACAGATAAAAAGAAGGGGGTATTGATATATATTAGAGTTTATTGATACATACTCCATTATGATATGATGTGATTTCTTGGTATCCTAAATATAAGATTAATACTTCGAGTTGCTATGTTGAGAAAGAGATGATTAATAAAAATAATTACTTTGAAGTTCTCTTTTTATCAAGGACACAATACAATGTTAGTTTCACAGATTATTTTGTCAATGCAAACGGAATCACAAAACTATCAAGAAAAAGGACAGAAACTGGGAATACATTTGAGTGGGCCCAAAGTTAGCCTTTTCGGCCCAACAGTAAGTAACTAACGGGGAAGACTTTAAGCCGAGGACGCGTACAGGCCCAGCCCATATTGAAGCCCACTCTGTTGGTCTCACTGGCATCATCCCATCTCCCTTGAACCCTTTCGCCCACACGACAGCACCGCAGCCGGAGGAGGTGGGAAAGGCGGCGGCGGCGGCGGCGGCGGCGGCGGCGGCAGCGGCTAGGAAACCGTGGAAGCTAGAGCCATGGTGGTACGGATCCGGCTTGCACGGTTCGGGTGCCGGAACCGGCCCTTCTACCGGGTGATGGCCGCCGACAGCCGCTCCCCGCGCGACGGCAAGCACCTCGAGGTCCTCGGCTACTACAACCCGCTCCCAGGTTGGGTTACGCTACTGCCCTCCTTCCTCTCTAGCCGCGTGCCCTCGATTTCTCCCTTAAGATTGACTGATCCATTTATTTACCGCCTCAAGGATCATTTTCTGCTGCTGCTGTTGGCCTGCTTATTGGTTACTGAATACCTGATGAAAGATGGATCTTTTTTCCTTGCTGTCGTGTGCAGGGAAGGATGGAGGCAAGAGGATGGGCCTGAAATTCGACCGGGTGAAGTAAGTTTCACTTGCTTAAATTTGGGTTTGTTGAAGCTATTATTGGACCTAGTGCAAAATTTAACACCTATATCTTCAGTCAAGCATTTTAGAACTAAACGTGGGATTGGTTCTAGAAGCATATAAAAAATTTAATGGGGACTAATTCAGACAGTTGTATTAACCATACGTAGCTTAGGGTGGTAGACCTTACCATTGCGGATGTCAGGAAGGCGGGAGCTTCACCCTTCTAGTTGATTATTATGCTGTGCCAATTGCCAAGCATTGCTGTACCGACCTCTCTCTGGGAAGTATGTTTGTTTCTTTTTTCTATCAAAACTCGTGCGGACAAGAATCAAGATGATAGGTGAAGAAAGTAAAATTTATATATGGAGTGTGTAAGATGTCCTTGGAAGTAGAGATAATGCCTTTGGTCCTATATTATCTACTTTCTATGTTTTATCATTTGGTCAAGAATCAATAATTCAAGCATATCAACATGAGAAAATTCCCTATTTGACACTAGAAAAACTTCTTCCCTATTTAACACCGAAACTTAGATCTTCTCTATCTGTTACCTATTTCATCTTTTGTTCCCTATTTGACACTTCCGTAGGTCCAAAGTGAAAAGACCATCTTACCCTTACTTCGTGTGGTGCTATGTTCATGTTGCTGCATATTTTTTGTCTCGTTTATTTATTTGCATATGTTTTTTTCGGTACACCTGAACACAGCACGTCGAAAAAACACATAGGAGGGGTAAGATGGTCTTTTTACCTTGGACTTAACGTTGTTACAGCCAAAAAGTAACGGAAGTGTCAAATAGGGAACAAAAGATGAAATTGAAGCTTTTAAGTTTCGATGTCAAATAGGGAAGGCAAAGTTTTTCTAGTGTCAAATAGGGAATTTTCTCAATCAACATTGATATGTTTGGTCAAGTTACATCTAAGTATGTCAGAGCTGTTTTTTTTTTCCTTTATCTATTTCCTGCATTGAAGTCCATGTAACAAAGAACAACTTCCGCTGTAGGTATTGGCTGTCAGTTGGGGCACAGCCATCAGATCCTGTGCAGAGTATTCTCTTTCGTGCCGGACTTCTGCCACCACCTCCAATGCTAGCTATGTCACGGAAGGGTGGGCCACGTGATAGGCGCCCGGTTCATCCAATGACTGGGCGTCCCTTGGATCTTGAGGGCGTCACAATTGTCGATGACTCCAATGCTCCTGAAGGCGATGCTGAAGATCCTACAGATGAGGTGGCTTCATAAGCCTTTTATATTAGCATATGAAAATATGATGTATTTTCTATTTAGTATATGTAGTGGTGCTGCAAAAGAAAACTTGTTTGTTGTGCTTCTGATAAGATTTTGAGTACTAGTACAATATGGCAAACTTTTAGACAGGTAATCTTTCATCCAATTTTCTTCTAAAAAATGGCAGTGCCATTGTTTGTTCTCCTAGAAAATGTAAAACCAATGCCATTGTGTGCATCTGTAGTTCTTGTTCTGCAGCACCATCAGCTTGTGATCTCTAATATTCTCTGCACTTTTTTTGGAAAGAAAAAGGGCAGGAGCTCTGCCTTGCATTTAAGTTCTCTGCACTTGTCAAATAAGATTTGCATGTGAAATGGAATATGCATGATAAATCGGGCCTTGATGAATTCTTTGTGATCACTTTCTGGATGCTTGCTTAAATTGAGACTGCTAATATGTAATATTGCTCTTGTATCAAACGATGCTATGCATGCTGAGCTGACTTGGAAGATAGGCGAGATGCTCTGCCTAGTAGCACTAAGACTACCCGCACTCATGAAACTCTAAATCCAACCTCTAAAAGGAATATTCCGCCCTAGTCGTCTAGATTCTCTCCTCTATAACATTTTTTACTCTATCAAACATGGGACCCACTTATTAATATTCCCCCCCTTTTTCTTTTCTCTTCCCTTCTCTTTTTCCTCTCTCTCCTCCCTTATCCATTCGCCCGACACCACCCTCCCTCCCAACGACGGCGGCGGGCTCCACATCCCCGGCGCCCCTCCCTCCTCCTCCACCTCCGGCGGCCTCCATGGCTAGCTCTTCCAGCGAGGCGGGCGGCCATCTCCGGCGAGGCGAGGGCGAGCGGCGCCCCTCCCTTCCTCTCATCGTGCTCCACGGCGGCGGGAGAGGGCGGCGGGCGGTGGGAAGACAGTTGTAAGGTCCAAATGGCTAGAGGGGGGGTGAATAGCCTATTTAAAATTCTACAAGCTTCACTAAACAAACACGTTAGTATAAAAAGATGGCTAAGCTAATTTTAGCACTAGCTCAACTACACTATGCAAGCCACCTATTCAATTCTAGTGAAGCAAGGCTATGATCTCTAATACACACCAACAAGACTAAGTCACTAAGCTACTTACTCCTATGTGATAAAAGCTACACTAAGCAACCTATACTAGGATTAGTACAAGAAAGTAAAGAGCAAGTGACTTGATTCTTATACCAACGATGTAGAGAAGTAACGCACTCGAAGAATCAATCACAATGATCAACCACAAGAAAAAACCTCGGCAAAGAGATGACACAAGATTTTTACTAAGGTTCACTTGCTTCCCGGCAAGCTACTCCTCGTTGTGGCGATGCACCCACTTGTCGGTTCGCGAGCTAATCGACTATCAAGAGTCGAGCCCTCGGCGGGCGCCGCACAACCGCACACAAGATGGGGATCCTCCAAGCCACGAGCTCCACTAGAGTATCCAATTTGCGAACTCCCGCGGAGAAGGATCAGAACCCCTTACAACACTCGGTGAGGGCTCCAACAATCTCCAATTGCGAGCTCAATCACCTCCGCTGCTCCAAGCCGTTTACCGTGTCGGAAAACACGGAAGAGTAACAAGAAATCCTTAGCAACTCGAAGATCAAGTGCCTCTAGAATGCAACTCTCAAGCAACGCACTTGAATCTCACTCAATCTCACTCAAGATGTGCAACCAAGCAAAGAGATGAGTGGAGGGGTTGTTCTCTAGCTCAAAGGATGTCTCTAGGTCTCAAAATGTGCAAGAGTTACCTTCAAACCCCGGCCAACTTCTATTTATAGCGAAGGGGTACGCAACTAGCCGTTATCGGACGACACAGTTAAAATCGTGTTGACCAGACGCACCGGTCAGGGTACAGGACAAGCGTGAACAGTGCGAGTCAGAAGTAGCCGTTGCCCTGACCAGACGCGCCCCAGCGTCTGACCGGACGCGCTGCACCTGGCGTCCGGTCGGAGTCCAGTAAGCTTCCACCGCGACCGGACGCGTCTGATCGCACGTGACCAGACGCGCCAGCCGCGTCCGATCGGAGTCCAGTAACGGTCCACTCGTGATCGGACGCGTCCGGTCGAACGTGACCGGACGCGCCACCGCGTCCGATCGCATTTGCCCTCCGTGCTGAACTCCTAGGTGCGTGACCGGACGCGCCGGTCCGCGACCCTTCTCACACGCGCGTCTGTCTGTGGTTTGAACTGACCGGACGCGCCAGCCGTGTCCGGTCAATTCGACCACAGCGTCCGGTCACTGTATTTTCAGTGATAATCATTTCGGACTTTCGCCACCTTTTCTCGCCTCCGACGCAATAGAAAATAGACATTTCATTTCCTCGAAAACGCCTGAATCCCGCGCTCGCAAGCTCGACGGGAGGGAGAGCGAACCCCAAACCCCTTACTACCGCTCAAACACCACCGCCTTCGCAAATGTGCCAACACCATCATGTGAAAAACACCATGTGTATGTGTGTTAGCATTTTCACAAACATTTTCAAGACGTTATGTTAGCTCTCTACTATATCCTAATGCATATGCACAAGATATTGATCTAGTGGCACTTGATTCCCGAGCTAACCGTGATTGCCCCTCTTGATAGTCGGCTATGTATTCTAAACCCGGTCAATCACTTCTCTACTCATCTTAGACCGGCAAAAGGAAAACCCTATGGTTATACCTTTGCCTTGCGCTCTTAGATCATTCTCTTCCACTTGATCATCATGTCCATCATATTATGTGCATCTCTTCAGGATCTTGCTCATCATTTCATGCACCAACTCTTAGTGATCTTGTGGCCACCACTCCTTGCCACAAACACCTTCATCACATGTGTTGCTTATGCCTAACTTAAAACACTTAACACATGGCATTAGCAACTTGGTGTCATTAATTACCAAAACCAAACTTGGGCTTTCAACGGTGCGGCGGCGACGGCGCGAGGGTGGGCGGCCTCCCTCTCTGCGGCTCCGGTGGCGGCCATGGACGGGCCGCGGCGGAGATGGCCGTGCTCGCGCCCGGCGGCCTCACCCCGTGCTCCCCGGCGGCGTGCGGAGCTCCGGCGGCCATGGCGTGCGGGCGGCACGAGCACCTCCATGGCGGCAGGATGGCCCTCCTCCTCTCTCCCCCACAAGTGCGGGCGGAGGCGGCGGACTGCACGCGGACGCGGCAGGCCCGTCCTTCTCTCTCCTCCCTCGGGCCCGCAGCAGCGTTTGCCGTTCGCCTCCGTACAGACGCCACAGATGGGTTCCCGGCCCCAAACGCAACGCTTGCGTTTCGCATAGCACTCGCCGCTGCAGTGATTGAGGAACGCAAAAGCCTTTTGCGTTTGCCTTTAGCGTCCCGGTGCGGACGGTCTAACAGTTTGCTAGATCCTGTCTATTTTATGTGTTGTCCAATCAGACTGATGCGTCTACGTGAATACGTCATCCTTGTGCCTGTTTGTTCACGCAGATGCTTTCTTGTGGGATTCCTTGTAGTTCTAATTCTTGCTGTCGTAGCAATGTTTGCCTCCTGAAGTATCTTCTCAGGATTGTATGGTAGATTCATAATTCACAGGCTATGCCTAAAACACATGGAATTTATATCATGCTTTAAAGAATAACTGAAATTCCTTAATGCGATATTCCAGTGTAATGCAAGAGAACTGCAAGTCTGACTAACAGGTAGGAATTTACGCATCAATATTCCAACATTTAGGGCCTGTTTGGAACGCAGGAATTTCATAGAAATTACGCAGGCATTTCATAGCAATCAGTTCATTTTTATAGGAAAAACACATGAACAGGAAAAAAATCCTGCGTTCCAAACGGGGCCTTATGATGCTATAATTCAGTCCAACTTAAGATCAATTCCTCATCCAATGTTTCTCTGCACGTCCAGCTACAGTACTGAAAATTGCAACCTGTCCTATTTCAGACAAAAAGTTAAGTTCTCAGTAATGTCCAGCCTCTATAGACACCGTATGTAGATTGGTTCAGACCGGCAAAACAAAGTATATCTGGACAGGAATTAAGGCATATACACAATCACAAGCTTTACCAGCATGGGCCAAACAACTCATGTTAACATCATCAGCTTGCCGCATCCCAAAAGGTATTTCTTCTTTCCCAGGCCACCCCATCCATGCGACATGCTAAACCAAGCTCACCAAGAAAAGCTGTGTCGATAACACTTGGCTTGCCTCCCTCGCCACCAGGCGCCTGCCTCGAGCTTTAAAATCTCTCAAGGATGCCTCAGTGCCTTCCCCTTTCTCTCGGATTCACATCAGTTGGCAGATTTGCCATAGCCAAATCAGTAGCATGGGAGAACAACCAAGAACTCGTCATCTGTGTCTGCTTGCTCTGGTGTTCATGCAATGGCACCATGTTTCGATGGCCATGACGTTCACTATCTCCAACTACTGCTCCCACCCGATATGGCCGGGGACGCTCGCCGGCGCCGGCACGTCGCAGCTTTCCACGACGGGGTTCAGGCTTGAGCCTGGGCAGACGGTCCAGCTGGCGGCGCCGGTGGGGTGGTCGGGGCGGATATGGGCGCGGACGGGGTGCGTGTTCGATGCGGACGGCGCCGGCGTGTGCCAGACGGGCGACTGCGGCGGGCGGATGGAGTGCCGCGGCTCCGGCGCCACGCCGCCGGCCACGCTGTTCGAGGTCACCCTGGGGCAGGGCGGCGGTCAGGACTTCTACGACGTCAGCCTCGTCGACGGCTACAACCTGCCGGTCGTCGCGATCCCGCGGGCGCGCCAGGGCGCGTGCAACGCCACCGGGTGCATGGCCGACCTCAACCGCTGTGAGTGCCGCTGTCCTGTCCCTACTGCGGCGACAACATTTTACCGGCTGACTTAGTGGCTTTTGTTTCGTGTTAGCGTGCCCGAGAGAGCTGCAGGTGGACTGCGGCGGCGGCGCCATCGCGTGCCGGAGCGCGTGCGAGGCCTTCGGGCAGGACAGGTACTGCTGCAGCGGCGCGTACGGGACGCCGGACGCGTGCCACCCGACGGTGTACTCGTCCATCTTCAAGTCGGCGTGCCCGCGCGCGTACAGCTACGCCTACGACGACAGCACCAGCACGTTCACCTGCAAGGCCTTGGACTACACCATCGCCTTCTGCCTCCCGACCTCCGGGTAATTTATAAACCTCCCCAGATCGACCTGCCATTGTTCAGGTACGACAGCGCGTCAGCACGCACGTATTTTTTTTGGTTGTTCTCATCACCTGTCTCTGCAGGATTAAGAGGTCGGATGCGATGTTTCTCGGAGCACAGATAGACGACGGCCAGAGCACCGGCGATGGCAATGCGCCGCCGATTTATAACAGCGGCGGTTTCAAACCGCCGATCTACAACTACGGCGGTGGAGGTTCTCGTGTGCCGGCAACGACGACCTCGTCGGCGAGCACCAGATTCATCCAGCCGTGGCTCCTGCTACTGCTAGTGCTCGTCTTCTTTTTCTGACGGCGCTCGGATGATCTTGTTCGTGCATTGCCTTCTCGAAGAATTTAATGAAGAAATGGAAGATCTGATCACTGATGAACATGTGAGCAGTTATGGATCGAGGAATAGACCCAAGAGACTGAACAAACCTTTTCTGGAATTGTTTTCGTGCTATTAGCGGGAATTGTCTGTCTAACTAGGCAATACAAGGGAAAACTGTTGTATAGATTTGTAAATCATTGATTCATTTTAATTGCGGGCTAAGTCCAATTTACAACCTCCAACCCTCGCCAAAGTCCAGATTTCAACATCGAACTCTAAAACCGGATAACTTTGGCCCTCCAATTCTTGAAACCGTTCAATTTTCAACCTTGTCCTGGTTTCAAAAGCGATTTTCCATTTTTGGGAGGCGCTGAAATATATATTATTTTTTAAGCATATTAACGTCCTCAAATAAAAAAAAAACTTAAAACTACAAAGTTATAGATCTCTTTGAGAGCTACAACTTTGGTATAAAAAGTATATTTATTTAACTCAATATAAAAAATATATTAATTTTCTAATGCGGCAAGCGCTAGTACGCGATTATTATGGTGCTGAAATTTTATATTATTTTTTGGAACTTCTTACATCCTCAAATGGAAAAACTTAAAACTAGAAAGTTGTAGACCTCATCGAGATCTATAATTTTCGTATAATTCAAGAGTTATGATTTTTCGAAAATTGATTTTTCAACTCTTCAACTTTCCGGATGTGGCGTGACAAGACCCAACTTTTGAAAAATCATAACTCTTAAATAAGACGTCGGATGAAGATGGTTTTTATATGAATTGTAGATCTCGATGAGATCTACAACTTTCTAGTTTTAAGTTTTTCCATTTGAGAACGTTAAGAAGTTCAAAAAAATAATATAAAATTTTAGCAATATAATAATCGCGTACTAGCGATTGCCTTATTAAAAAATTAATATATTTTTTATATGGAGTCAAATGAATATACTTTTTATACCAAAGTTGTAGCTCTCAATGAGATCTACAACTTTATAGTTTTAAGTTTTTTTATTTGAGGACGTTAAGATGCTTAAAAAATAATATAAAGTTTCAGCGTCTTTCGAAAATGGAAAACCGCTTTTGAAACTAACCCAAGGTTGAAAATTGAACGGTTTGAATCCGGTTTTGGAGTTTGAGGTTGAAATTCGGACTTTGACAAGAGTTATAGGTTGTAAATTGGACTTAACCCTTTAATTGCAGACAGATTGAGATAAGCACACGCAGAATGTTTCCAACTGCATCTAGATGCAGAAGGTGAGTTTTCAGTTTTCACAACACGCCTGAGGCAAGCTCTGTACTCTGTACGGGCCTCCCAAGCCCACCAAAGTGGAGCGGGCTGCGCCGCCAACCCCACAAGCCCACCAGAGCGATCACACATCCGGGCGGAACCGCGGAAGGAAAGGAAAGAACAAACAGCAGAGCGATCAGCGTTCAGCGAGGACAGCGTGCGGCGGAATGGCGGCGTCCGACTCCGACGGCGACGGCCACCGCCGTTTCGACGTGATCGTGGTGGGAGCGGGCGTCATGGGCAGCTGCGCGGCGTACGCGGCGGCCTCCCGCGGCGCGCGCGTGCTGCTGCTGGAGCGTTTCGACCGCCTCCACGTCCGCGGCTCCTCACACGGCGAGTCCCGCGGCACCCGCTCCACCTACGCGAAGGCGTACTACACGCCCATCCTGCGCCTGGCGCGCCACCTCTGGGACGAGGCCCAGGCCGAGGCGGGGGACCGCGTGCTTACGCCTACGCCGCATCTAGATTTGGGTTCGCGGGAGGACCCGGCGCTCCTTGCCGCCGTCAGGAACGGCGGCGCCATCGAGGTCGGCGAGGGCTCGGCCTGGCCGGGGGCCGGCGTGTTCAGGGTGCCTGACGGGTGGATGGCGGCGGCGAGCGAGCTCGGCGGGGTGATACAGGCGACCAAGGCGGTTAAGATGTTCCAGGATCTCGCCAACAAGAAGGGCGCCGTCGTGAAGGACAGGACGGAGGTGATCGATGTCACTAAGCGAGGTGAGTGCGGGCGTCGCTCTTGTCTTCTTCCTCCCCTCTGTCGTTTCAAATCTAACATTCTTGTTCTTGCCACAGAAGAGTAGACTTCAGATAGTAGTTATTTTCTTGGCAAGTTCGAAAACCAAAATTCGAACTAAATCCAATGATCAACCTGAGTGACTTCACTTGCAATTCCCTGTATTTTTCGCTTGGAGCTTACCCCCGTGTACCATACCATCACCTGCAATTGCAATTTTATTTCTGTCATGGTCAATTCCCTGTATTTTTAATTGGAATTGTACAGATAACTGTCACTCTTATTTGTCAATATCACACGTACTAAACCCTCTAAACGATTCTACGGCAGGATCCATCCAGCTAACTTATAGCTGTGTTAGCTGGAGTGTTAGCAAGGAAAAACCAGCCAATAGCTAATTGTTAGTTCAGTGATAGGTAAGACATTAGCTGGACGTATTAGCTGTCTAATTTTTAGCAGTTACTTCCTCTGTCCCACTAGTTCTGGCAGTTCATTTTGAATGTCTAGATTCATAGCATGTTGCATGCATCTGGACACACCCTATGTCCAGGTTTAGAGAATCTTCGTTATACTTGATAGAAAACTAAAACGACACGTATAATGGGACAAAATGAGTAACTATTAGTTGTAAGGGATCGGAACTAAACATGCCCTCCGTTAGGAAGTACTACAGCTTATTTCAATGCCACATTTTCCCCCATTTCAAACCACACCGGGGGTAGCGTAGTTCCTGCTTCCTAGCAATGAGCTCACGTTGTTTCTTGTGTTGGCTCGAATGTGGAATCATCAACAGTCTAACAGAGTACCAATCAAATGCTGGGATTGTAGATCTTTTTAAATTGGACGCTTATGCTGAAATTTGGTTTATGCTGAAATGTTGTGAGAAGAAAATACTGTTTTATGGCTGAAAAGTAGTGCTGAATAAGCTCAAGCGAACAGGGTAATCGATTTTCGAAGGCTGAGGGGATGTGTAAATTGCAAGTGCTACCTGCTCTTGTGTTCTCGCAAGTTGCAATGCCGTTTTAAGATTGTGTCATTCGTTTTTTTTTTCATCGTAAAAGTATATACTCCACCAGCCAATTATATATAGCTCTGAAATCTTTTACACAATTTTATCTTGCAGAAGGATCAATCTTGGTGAAGACGACGAGTGGTGAGGAATTCCACGGAGCAAAATGTATCATAACGGTCGGCGCCTGGACGAGCAAGCTGGTCAGGTCGGTCACCGGCATGGATCTGCCTGTGCAACCTTGGCACACCCTCCTGTGTTACTGGAAGGTGAAGCCCGGCCGGGAGCGAGAGCTGACCCCGGAGGCCAGCTTCCCAACGTTCGCGAGCTATGGCGACCCCATCATTTACGGCACCCCGTCGATGGAGTTCCCGGGCCTGATCAAGATCGCCATGCACGGCGGGTGGCCGTGCGATCCGGACAGCCGTGGTGACATGACCACGGACACTGATGACGACGACGCCCTGGTGGAGCCCGTGGCTCGGTGGATCCGAGACTTCATGCTGGACCACATTGACACTGTGGAGCGGCCGCTCAAGCCACTGCCGTGCATGTACTCCATGACCCCCGACGAGGACTTCGTGATCGACTTCTTGGGCGGTGGTTTCGGGAAGGACGTTGTCGTGGGCGCGGGGTTCTCCGGCCACGGATTCAAGGTGGCACCGGCCGTTGGAAGGATCCTTGCCGAGATGGCTATGGACGGGGAGGCGGCCATCGCTGCGGCGGCTGGTTTGGAGCTCGGGCACTTCAGCATTGGCAGGTTTGTGGACAACCCGAAGGGAAACCTCAGGGATTATTGAGATCGTTAATGCAGATGAACACCGTGTCCTGCTGGAGATCCTACCTCCAACAGTCTTCAGAATGATCTCTTACAAGCTTTCCTTCCATGAATCATGTGTCAAAGTCTGTTCACTGTGATCTATTGAACATGTATTCATTATTCAGTTATACTGCATTCAGCTATAGATGACTATTGCAGAAACTCATAAACGTATCTGTTGAGAACTTGCGATATACAGCTTCAGATCATTTGCTGTCAAAACAGCCGCATGTCGCTTGTGGTAGCTGCTAAGTACCTCATGTTTGTTTTCGTAGTTCACAAGGTTCGACAGATCAGGTGGATTCATAGTAAGCAGTAGTCAAAACCAATTTACAGGAGACGCGCGAGGCCTAAAACAACTACTACTACAACTGCTAGAAAAGAGGAAAAAGGGAATAGTGGAATGCGCAAACCGTCGCTAGGAGCAGCAGTAGCCGATCCGGAGGAAGCGCCGGTGCTGGGGTCGTTCGCCGGCGCCATGGGTTCGGTGGTGCTTCCCGTCGCTGGCAGCGCCCCTCTCACGATCGGGATTAGGGTTAGGAATGTCGGTGAGGAACTGGCTGCACGGTGAACCTCGTACCTCGAGCCCCGGCCCCCACCTCCTATATATAGCGCTGTGCGACGGGGGCCCACCAACCATATTGGGTTGGGCGCCCCCGATCAGGGCGCGAGAACAAGGCCCATTAGGCCGTTGGGCCTAATGGCGGGAGATCAAAACCTAACATTCTCCCCCTTGATCTCTCATCATTTTCTTCGTTCTTTAATTTCATACTCAAACTTTCGATTCATATTTTTCTTGTTTCTATCCTATTCCATTGCAGATTAGTGCATTGAACTGTTTCATCGTCACAGCAATTAGTGCCGTTAGACTAACAGCTACAACACATTTCTCTGTTTTGGAATGAAGTTTCTTCTGGGCCCTTCGTATGTTCGGGAATCATAGGCTTTCCCTTAAACCCATGCCGGCTACGTGTTCTCTGAACACGTTGGGTGGTAAGCCCTCTGTGAGCGGATCCGCGAGCATTTTCTCTGTACTTATATGCTCAAGATTTATAATATGATCCCGAACTTTATCTTTTACAACATAGTACTTTATGTCAATGTGTTTGGCAGCACCACTTGACCTATTGTTGTAAGCATATTGTACCGCTGGGTTGTTGTCACAATACAACCTCATCGGTTCATTTATATCATCAATCACTTTCAATCCGGGTATGAATTTCTTTAGCCAATTCACCTGCCCCGTTGCCTCATAGCATGCTACAAACTCGGCATACATTGTCGAGAATGTAGTTACGGTTTGTTTGGAGCTTTTCCACGATATAGCCCCTCCTGCGAGAGTAAATATATATCCTGACGTGGATTTTCTTTCTTCTCCCGCATAATCGGAATCTGAATACCCCTCTATCTGCAGGGAATCAGATCTTCTATACGTTAGCATGAGGCCTTTCGTACCCTGCAAATAACGCAGGACTTTCTTCACCAATTTCCAATGTTCTATTCCTGGATTCTTTTGATATCTGCCAAGTAACCCGGTGACAAAAGCCAAGTCAGGGCGTGTACACACTTGAGCATATTGTAAACTTCCAACTGCTGAAGCATACGGTACCGCTTTCATTCGGTTAATCTCATATTCATTCTTGGGACATTGATGTTCCCCATATCTATCGCCCTTGACAATAGGAGCAGGTGAAGAACTGCACGCATGCATACTAAATTTCTTCAAAACCTTTTCTATGTATGCCTTTTGCGACAGTCCCAGTACCCCCTTTCTTCTATCTCGGTGAATCTCTATTCCCAAAACAAACGAGGCCTCACCGAGATCTTTCATATCGAAGTTTGAGGACAAGAATTTCTTCGTTTTCATTAGTAGACTGACATCACTGCTAGCAAGCAGGATATCATCCACATACAAGATTAGGAATATATACTTTCCATTCTTGAATTTTGCGTAAACGCAATTGTCCTTAACATTCTCCTTAAACCCAAAACCTTTTATCGTTCTATCAAATTTCAAATACCACTGTCTTGAGGCTTGTTTCAATCCGTAGATTGATTTCTTTAGGCGGCATCCCATATTTTCTTTTTCTTTTACAACAAAACCTTTCGGTTGTGCCATATAAACATTTTCTTCCAAATCCCCGTTAAGGAACGCCGTTCTTACATCCATTTGATGTAACTCCAAATCATAGTGGGCCACAAGTGCCATTATAATTCTGAAAGAATCTTTACATGAGACTGGAGAAAACGTCTCATTGTAATCAATCCTTTCTCTTTGCGTAAAGCCTTTCGCCACAAGTCGCGCTTTAAATCTTTCTATGTTCCCTTGGGAGTCATATTTTGTTTTGTAGATCCATTTACAACCTACTGTTTTGGCTCCCTTAGGAATAATTTCCAAGTCCCAAACTTTGTTGGTACTCATTGATTTCATTTCATGCTTCTTACCATATCTATTAAGGTACGGTTACGTCTTTCAGCCACTCCATTCTGCTGAGACTCCCCTGGTGCGGAGTACTGAGCGACTATGCCATTTTCCTGTAGAAACTTTGCAAACGGTCCAGGAATTTGGCCATATGGGGTATGTCGCCCATAGTACTCTCCACCTCGGTCAGATCGTACTATCTTTATTTTCTTATCGTGCTGATTTTCAACCTCAGCTTTAAATATTTTGAATTTATCCAATGCTTCCGATCTTTCTTTAATTGGATAAATATAGCCATAACGAGAGTAGTCGTCTGTGAATGTTATAAACGAATCATAACCATCCACGCTTTTCACAGGAAATGGACCACATATATCAGTGTGGATTATTTCTAAAGTTCCTGTGCTTCGTTTGGCATTTTTCTTAATTTTCTTGGCATACTTTCCTTTGATGCAATCAACGCATTGTTCTAAATCTGAAAATTCTAAGTGCGGAAGAATTGATTCTTTAATTAGCCGTTCCATTCTCCCCCTCGAAATATGGCCCAAGCGATAGTGCCATAATTTCGAAGAGGCATCATCAATTCGCTTCTGCTTCTTAATTACATTCGCAGATGGGGAATCATTCATATTCTCATCGCATACATTGTTCGCATTTTCATCAAGAGATAATAAATAAAGCTTGTCTTGTCGGAAGGCAAGACCAACACATTTATTATTAACAAGTATCTTACATTTGCCATCACCAAAATGGCAATCAATTCTATCATCATCAAGTTTCGAAACACTTATTAAATTTCTACGCAAAGAGGGAACATAAAGTACTTCTTTAAGTCTAAGTACAAAGCCGTTGTTCAATTCTAAAGATAAATCTCCAATCGCTTCAACATCGGCTTGTACTCCATTCGCAACTTTAATTGTTCTTTCTCCTCTTTGCAAGGTTCTCGTCCCACTTAACCCCTGTAAGGAATTTGCAACATGAGTAGTTGCTCCTGAATCAACCCACCAAGTAGATTTAGCATAACATAAATACAGGGATTCATCTACAAATGTAATAAATTCATCACCTCTTTTCAGTAGAGATTTCAGGAAGTCTGGACAGTCTCTCTTGTAGTGTCCCTTCTTGAAGCAGTGCTTGCATTGGTCCTTTTCAGCTCCACCATAGGAGTTGCTCTGCTGATTCTTAGGTTCTTGGGGTTTCTTTCCCTATGAGGAAGAGGCCTTGTCCCACTTGGGTTTCCCTTGTGGTTTAGAATTCTTGTTATTAAAGTTCTTTCTTTTATTATCCTTCACAAAATGAGCAGACTCACTCTGTGAGGATTTTATCCTCTCCTCTTCTTGAGCACACATTGAGATAAGTCTTTCTATGCCCCATCTTTCAGGCTGCATATTGTAGTTCACAATGAAAGTATCATATTCTTTTGGCAGGGAAGCAAAAATCAAATGAATCAGGAAATCATCTTCCTTCAAATTTATCTCTTTTAGCTTAGATGCCGTGGTGTTCATCTTCAAAATGTGCTCTCTGATGCTACCACCAGTATATTTTTCATTCACAAGTTTCTTTATCAGTGAACTTGCTGTGGCCTTGGTAGACCCAGTAAACTGACTCTTTATTTTATCAAGATATTCTGTGGCAGTAGCACATTCAGGGATTGAGCCCCTTATCTGTTCTTCTATGGTGGCCTTAGCTACCAATAAGCACTTGCGATTAGAGAGGGTCCATTGCCTGTGTTCAAGATCATATTTCATTCTTATCTCAGCATGATCACGCTTTCGAGCAGCGAAATCAGCGTCAGATTCATTGTCTTCTCTCACCGGATCCACAGGTTCAGTGGGACACGGTGAGATGATGGCATAATCGACCTCTCCCAATGCAAGTTCAAGTTCATATTTCTCCCGCCACACACGGTAATTTGTTCCGTTGAGTGTCGGGATGTTCGAGATGTTCACAATGCATTTGCCTCCTGAAACCACATCAGAGTAAGTGAGAAATATTTACACATGAAATCATATGCTTTAACTCAACGTTGGTCAAATTGAAACATATAATTCATCTATGCAATAATTTTACATCACCGTTGGGCAGAAATAAAATTAATGCACAATTTTCATGAATCAAAATTATAATATTGTTATTAACAACGTTGGTCAGAAAATAACAATACTACAATTCATCTTCAATTATTATTCATTTTCCAAAACCAAATTCTCCCGTTGGTTCGAATTTGATAATGAAAATAACTATATCAAGTAGGCAGCGGAAACAATAAAATTCTCATAATGTTATTTTCCAGAAGCACTAAAAAATTTTATTATTTCTGAGCAAAATGTCGTTGGACAAATTTGCACGAAAATTCTTATCAAAATTCTATTCAAATTCATTCAAATATTCATCGAATTCATGTAAAATTGCTTCTAAAAAAAATTTGTTTTCTTCATATTTTTGGCCCGAAGGCTCTTCTGAAACGCGCCACACGCGGCCCATAGCTTACAGCCGGCACACGCGCGGTCGCGGCCTGTAACACTCCGGTGTTACGCAATGCATTTGTGCATAGCAATCATATTGCACCGCATTCATAACATCATGATCATGTGTGACAATTTATAATTTGATTTAAACAAAAGCTTGAAAATAACGTATGTGATAAATTGTATTAATATGATAATCACATTGCACCAAAAATCTTGCAACTATAAATTTTACAATCACTTGTAACTCTAGTTCAAAATTTTGGAGCGACTAGATGACACAAATTTTGTCAAAACTTGTTCAAAAATAATTATGAAAAATATTCAAAATTATCCCCTATTTTAGCTTTTATTCTGCCATTCAAAATCTATCAAGAATTTTCAGTTGGCCCCTTAATCAAAGTTGTAGAGAATTTAATTTTGAGCAACTTTTATTTTTGGGCCAATTCCATAAAATGTCTTCTTCTTGTTCAAAATATGGTTTGAAGTTTGAAATGCATTTAAATTTGAAATTGGAAAATCAAAAATCCGTTTTTTCCTTAGCAGGCCGCCGCCTCCGGTTCGGCCCATGGCCAGATCCGGCCCGCGCCGCTCCCGCGCTCGCGCGCGCGTCGCCCCGCCTCGGCCCGGCCCAGCCGGCCTCCTTCTCCCTCCTTCCCGCCCGCGCCCACGCGCGCTGGCGCTCCGGCAGGGCGTGCACGCCGCGTGGCGGCCGCATGCCGGCAGCACCGGCCGGGTGGCGCTCGGTCGCCCCCACCAGCGCGCGCACTCGCCCCTTAACCCCCCCCGCAGCGCCTCGCCCTTCCTCCCTCCGCTCAGTCTCCTTGCTCCTTCACCACGCGCGGCTGCAGCGTTTCCGCCTCCGCCACCGCGCGCGCTCGCCGGACGCGCGCGTTCCGACGAACTCCGCTCACCGCAAGCCGCTCCACCTCGCCCCGAGCTTCCTCTCTCTCTGGCGCAACCCGTGCTCACCTCAATCCCCCGCGGTAAGCCCCACAGCCGCACTAATTGCTCGCCGGAGTTCCGGCCGAGCTCACCGTGGTTCTCCGCTCCGTGGAAACCTCCCCTCCGCTCCCTCTTTTCCCTCACTCGAGCAAGCATTCCGTTCGCCTCATCCTCCCGGTGCTCGGGCACCGTCCTCCGTGCCGCCCCGTGGCCGGAGAGACGCTCCCGCCGGTGAGCAGCGCCGCCGAGCCGCCATGGCCGTGGGCAAGCTCGATTTCGAGCCCCTCCGGTCATGCCGTTTGTCTCAACGAGACCGCTTCGTCTTGGTGATCACGACGGTGGTGACCTCGTCGCCGGCGACCTCGCCGTCGTCGAGCTCCGCGCGGTCAGCGCCCTCCCTTGACTCGGAGCGGCTGACGTGTGGGGCCCGGTTGACCCGCGGGCCCGCCTGTCTGTCTCTCTTCGCGCGCGCGTGTGCAGGTCGCCGGGTGCACCTAGCAGTCCAGCGGCTGGAGTTTAAAAAGGATTTTCGAAATTGATTTTCAGAAAATGTATAAATGCTTTAGAAAATTCATAACTTGCTCATTTGAGCTCCAAAATTGGTGAAATAAATTTCTATGGACTCTTTGGGACCAGATCTATGATATAAAATTATTGCATGTTAAATTTGAGATACTTTTCTGTAGAGTTTTTAATTAACTAGTGAAATGGCTATTTTCTTGTTAAATGCTTAATAAATCCTAGAAAAGTCAGAAAAATATGATTCCAAATTTATTAATCTTTTTGTGTCATGTACTTTCTAGGGAAATTTTATATCTTGGGTGTTCTGTATAAAAATATGTAGGTGTAGTTCAAATGCTTTCTATTACCAATATTTGTTATTTTTGTTATTTAAATAAATTTGAATAAAACATGCAAGTGATAATTTTTCTATAGTGTTTGTTTAGGTAATAGATAGTAGGAAAATTCCTAAATCTGTTGTTTGATACTTTTCATAATGTAAAGTATTTTAAATATCTATTCTTGGCCTTAGTTTGTTATTTTTGTATAGGCAGTTCTAGTTATCCAAATGCAGTAAAAATCTGGTGTCAAGCTATTCTTGATATTAGTAACCCACTGTAATTTTATAAGATTTTTCTGAGATACTAAAATATGTGTTGCTGTTCAACCATAGGACTAATTAGGGTTTCTATTTATTCTTGATGCAAAGCTAGTTAGAAAAATATACTTTGGTGTATCTTTGAAGCATCTTGGGTGTTCAAGTACTCTTGCATGGTAGAAATTAGTGGTGGTAGTTTTCGAGTACATGTTCTTGGATGACGTAGACTACCTTGTAGAAGAGTCGTAAGTTCCACACAATCCGATAACGTGACATACTCATCACATCGCATGCATTCGGCATCATCATCATCTCATGTTACCCCTGCAATGCACCTATGCATGTTGCACTCATACTTCTGCATCATACAGGATCGCAGGAAGTGGTTCCGGCAGTGGTTCCCGAGGACGCAGAGGAACAGCCCGAGGTGACGGAGCCGGAGCCAGCAGAAGCAGAAGAGGAGTCCGGTGAAGAGCTTCCGGAGTGCCCTGACCATCGTCCCAGTACCTTCGAGCGAGGCAAGCCCCGGAGCATTTCTCCCCCGGTTTGCAAATAATTATTTATAAATTTTACTTAATCTGATGCATTAAGTTTAGGAGTTGTTTGCAAACGTTGCTGCATTATACCTTGTTTCACCTTGTTTTTACCCGATCCTTGTCACCCTGGTGTCCACGGTCAATAACTGCTTAGCTTGCTTAGACCGGTAGAAGTCGGGTGATTGTCTGTCATCCGCGAGCTTTAGGGGATTACCTGGTTTATGTGAAAGAATGTCATGTGAGAATAACTAAGTGTGGAAATGAATTTAAGACCGGGCGGAAGCTTGCAGGGTTCTGGACTGTAGTGTCTTCCGTCTGTGTCGGTTAAGGACCGTCCGATGTCGGGCCTCGGGTCATGTTGAACGCATGCCTCACATTTAGCTGGCCGAATAAAGTACCTTTCGACCGCGAAGCCGGGAGATTATTCGGGCCGAGTGGATTGCCCGCAACGCACTGTACCGGAGCAGTAGTGGCAGGAAACGGGGGCGCGATGATAAGGCCAAAGAGCAGTCGGGCGGCCCCCGGGTACATGTGGTTCCTGGCAAGCTCGCGACTTTACCTGAATGGTTGACTCGGTGACCAATACCTCACTTTAGCGGGTGAGTGAGGTTTGTGTGAGGAATAAATTACCAGCTGGTCAATAATCGATTCGAATCGCCATCGTTCACTGGATAGTGAACACTTGACTTGAGTTACTTCATCGTAGTAATATTGATGAAACACTTGGATAGTTATGAGGAAATGACATGGTAATTATTGTTAATTATCAATGGTAATCCTTGCTTGCTTAATTACATGGTTACTTTAGCATAAGTGCACACATAATTGACAGGAGAATAAAGAATTAAAATATGACATGCTTTTGTAAATGATTTGTTAAGCTAAAAATGCTTTTCTTGCAAATGAGTCAGCTACCCCACCAAAAAGCCTATCATGATCCTTGGTGTCATTTTATTTTGGTTCTGTCGGGTAAGTCTAGCTGAGTACCTTCTCGTACTTAGGGCTTTGTTCCCACTTGTTACAGATGGACAGATGTACTATGGTTATTGTATCAACTGTCTCTACCCTGCGATGGGCGAAGCCTAGGACCATGGGCAATGGTCACTCACTACTCCTCGCCTGATGCTTTTGTGGGAGATGATCGCGAGCTGGCACTTTATTTTGGAAAGTCGTGTGTGTGTGTGCTTTGAACTAATGCTTCCGCTACTTTATTCGAAACTGGTTTGTAATAACTATGTTTAAACTCCGATGTATTTTGTGCCGCGAACTACTATGTAACTTATGAAGGTAATCGCTAAACTTATTACGATCTTGGCTGTGATGTGAAATGGTTTGAAATCCGTCGAGATTTCACGGACTACCGGGTTATACGGGCTTAAGTTTGGTAAATTGTCCGTTCGTTGGATGATTTTCTTACTTAATCTCGTATAATTGGGCGGTTCTGTTACAGCTGGCATCGGAGCATGGTTTAGCGTAATTACTGTTCATAAGTGTATTTAAACCAAAACTCTGTTTAAAAAGTGTGATTTTGAAACTAAAAAGTGTGCCAGTGGTCATATCCTGTATGCCCAGTTAAGGACTCTAGGTGGCTATTTAAGTACTAACTTGGGGTTCTTGCACCATATTTCTTTTTCGTTGCTCATACGGCGTGCTATTGTATGAGTGCCACTTAATTGAGTGGTAATGTATGGATCAGTTACCTCTACGCTTCGGTAAGTGTGAGCTGTGAGAGCATGATCGGATACACCGCCGATCTAGGGAAAGTGCTTATATGATACTTGGATAATTACATGTTTTACACATGTTTTTATAAAAGTGTCGCATATGTGGGTGTTCCGTCCGTTGAGGCGATGCCGTCAATAGGACGATGTGTTTGGGTAGTTACTACCGTTGTACACGCATCTGGGGATTCGTGTAAAGCGTGTAGGTAGATTTACTGCTTTCATGCATTCATGGGGAATGGGCTGAAATGGATTTTCTGCAGGTACATAACAGCGTATCGTGTAGACCGAATTAGTTACGTATATGAGAGATCGTTTGTATGCCACCGAATTCACCGTTAGATGCTTTTATTTCATAAGTTTATGAGAACGTAAGACTCGTGCATGCATCATATTGTCTGTGCATTCCATTCATGACATGCATTCCTCCCCTTATAAAAGGATTATCCCATTTTGATAAAAGTGACCTCAACTAAAATATGTTCTCACCGGTTAATTAAAACTTGTGCTACAGATGGCCCGCACGAAGCAGACTGCCCGTAAGTCCACTGGCGGAAGAGCACCCCGTCGTCAGCTAGCCCCGCGGGAGCACCGCAACACGGACACTTTTCTAAGCGAGTTTGGCATGCCCACCTTGCTTTGGAGAGTGCTCCATGATGTGGGGTACCCGGAGGGACAAGAGCCAGTTTACTCTTGGAGCGAGAGCCAGTTAGCTGAAGATGGGCTTGCTGTTGTAGAGATCACCGTCCCTGCTCTTGGTGATGCGCCAGATTGAGATGGTTGGCACTTAGAGTTTGAAGGACGCACTCCAGTCGAGGGTGCAGAGGGCGCAGCTTTTCGCGTCATCCGAGACATCATGAGCAGATTTCCCAATGAGTTAGCAGCAGCTTTGGCCGGTACCTTCCCGAGAGATGATCCTCGCGATGCCATTTGGGTACAGCCGCAAGGAAGTGCCCTAGTTAGAGGCCCCAGTGAAGGACGGGCTAGCGACAACCACACCATGAGTGCCATGTATGCAGCCATCAGAGCATATCAAGGTCTGGAGAATACCTATTGGACTTTGACTGGCCTACGCGGTGATGATCGGCTTGAAGCAAGAAAACAGAAGAAGAAGCAAGCACGTGCCATAGCTAGCTTGCAGGAGCAGTTGGCTGACATGAGCTTGCAGCGGGACCGAGCTCTCGAGAGAGGCGAGAGTTCCATGCAGCAGGTACAGAGGTTGACTCAGGCCAACAGAAATGCAGACCGCCTGATGGAACAGCTGGTACAAGAAAGGAATGAAGCCTGGAACGAGAGGGACCTTCTGAGGCAGAGGGTCGAGGAGTTAGAAGAGTACAATGCCAACTTGCATGAAGAGTTCCATGCCCTCTACAACGGGATGGGCCCGTATGCTCCTCCAAACGCCGCTCAGATGGACATCGACGACGACGCTGCTGCTGAAGGTAGCGATGGCGACGCCTCCGACATCGACGACGGCCCCGAGGAGTAGGATAGTGTCCTGCGTTAGTAGCTAGGCTTGACGCGATGGCCTTCTTTTGGTTCCCATGTATCATGTTGTATCCTGTTCGACCTTGAGACTGACGATCTTTGGAGTTTGGTTGTGTATGCGATACCCGAACGCATAAAAGTCCAGTGTGTGTATGCTGGCAACGTGGTTGTATGGAACGCGATGTTGCATCTGAAGTAACTAAATTGGTGCTGTTGTTTTAATTGGAATGTGATTATTGTGCCTCTGTTTTCTTGTATGACTTGTTCTCTCCAATGAATTCAGTATGGCATGATTGTTCATTCAAATACAATTTCTACAACTTCGCTCAGTTGTTGCTTGTTGCTGAAATATGCAGATGGCCAACACTCGTCGTGCTACGTATGAAGCCGCTGAGACTGGTGGCAATGGTGCAGGAGCTGGTGGAAGTGGTGCCAACAACGTCAACCACCAGGAACCACGTCCAGAACCACATTTGCCCCCTCCTCCGCCGCTCACTGCAGAGATGTTCTTCACACAGTTTCTTGGAAGTCAACGCAGTACTGAACAGTCACAGAGGAATATGGAAGACTTTCTGCGTACCATCGCTGAAAATGTTCAAAGAGGAAATAACCAAGGTGGTGGCCATGGAGTGAACCAGTACAGCAGTTTCAAGGATTTCATGGATACTAGGCCACCTATTTTCAAGGAAGCAGCAGAGCCACTCGATGCCGAAGAATGGATCAACACTATGGAAGATAAGTTCCGTGTGCTGAGGCTGACAGAAGTTCTGAAAACAGAGTATGCTGCACATCAGTTACAAGGACCAGCAGGAATGTGGTGGAAGCATCACCGCACCACTTTTCCTCCCAATGCCCAGATTACCTGGAGAGATTTCACTGAAGCTTTTAAGGGAGTTTATATTCCCCCAGGGTTGGTTGAGATGAAGCTTGGAGAGTTCTTAGCCTTGAATCAGGGTACCAAGACGGTGACCCAGTATCTGCATGCCTTTAATAACTTGTGCCGCTATGCTCCAGACATGGTTGACACAGATGCAAAGAAGATTGCCAGCTTCAAGAGAGGGTTAAGTCCGAAGATGATGAAGCACGTGGGTACCAATACCCGCAACAGATTCAACGACTTTATCAGTGATTGTTTGAAGCAAGAGAAGAACAATAACGCTTACACCGCATCCAAGAATCGCAAGAGAGTGTTTGAGTCAGGACCATCCCAGTCCAGAATTGTCACTGCAAATCGTTCAGCTTATCGTCCGTCCGCACCTGGTGCAAGGTTCAGGCCGCCGCAGCATAAAACCCAGAACTACAAGGGACCACAGAGACCGTACAAGATGGCAGTGCCGCCGACAAAGACCAACGCAGCTGCAGAACAGAGCAACTCCAAGGGAGCTATAGGGTCTGCTGGTACAGTGAAAGGGCCCTGCTACAACTGTGGTCAGCCAGGCCACTTTTCAAAGTTCTGCCCTTATCCGCCTAAAAAGAAGCAACAGACTTACAATGCTCGTGTGCACCACACCACCATTGATGAAGTTCCTGAGGGAGAGTCTGTAACTGCTGGTAAGTTTCTTGTGAACCATCACTCTGCAGTTGTTCTTTTTGATTCTGGATCCTCACATTCTTTTATGAGTCAAGCATTTGCACGGAAGCATGAACAACTATGTACAGAATTGGGTTATGGTTATCGCATAAGTTCAGCAGGAGCTGATGTGTTAACCAATAAGATGGTTAGAGGGGCAACCCTTGAGTTAGGTAGCCGGAAGTTTCGAGTGAACCTGGTAGTTATGCCTGGACTAGTTTTGGATGTAATAATAGGAATGAACTGGATGAAAGACTGGGAAGCAGTCATAGATACAAGCAGTCGGATGCTTACCCTTAAAGATCCCCAGGCAGAGGGTACTTTCCAGGTACCATTGCCTAAAAGAACAGATCTTGTGAGTGTGACCTGTGCCATGGAAGTTGCTCCTATCCATCAGATCCCAGTAGTGTGTGAGTTCCCGGATGTGTTTCCAGACGAGTTGCCTGGCCTTCCTCCAGACAGAGATGTTGAGTTTGGAATCGAGTTGATCCCCGGGACAGCTCCAATTTCGAGGAGACCTTATCGGATGCCTCCGGATGAGTTAGCTGAGTTGAAGAAACAGTTGGAAGAGTTATTAAAGAAGGGGTTTATTCGCCCAAGTAAGTCTGAATGGGGATGTCCTGCCTTGTTCGTAAAGAAAAAGAAAGAGGGTACTCTCAGGATGTGTGTGGATTATCGACCTCTTAATGCTGTAACCATCAAGAATAAATATCCCTTGCCTCATATTGACGTTCTGTTTGACCAGTTAGCTAAGGCTAGAGTGTTCTCCAAGATAGACTTAAGGTCTGGGTATCATCAGATAAAGATTAGACCACAAGATGTTCCGAAAACCGCCTTTTCTACCAGATACGGGTTGTACGAGTATCTTGTTATGTCATTTGGACTAACAAATGCTCCTGCATATTTTATGTATCTGATGAATACGGTTTTCATGCCAGAGTTGGACAAGTTTGTAGTTGTCTTCATTGATGACATTCTAGTATACTCTGAAAATGAGAAAGATCATGAAGAGCATCTGAGAATTGTCTTGACCAGGCTGAGAGATCATAAGTTATATGCTAAGTTCAGCAAATGTGAATTTTGGTTGAAGAAAGTTCCTTTCCTCGGTCATATCCTATCTAAGAATGGAGTTTCTGTAGATCCGAGTAAAGTGCAAGAGGTTATGGATTGGAAGACTCCAACCACAGTGTCAGAAGTCAGGAGTTTCCTAGGGTTAGCTGGTTACTATCGCCGTTTTATCCCAGACTTCTCGAAGATTGCCAAGCCGATGACAAGTCTGTTACAGAAAGATCACAAGTTTGTGTGGACAGAGGAGTGTGAGACAGCTTTCCATACCTTGAGGAAACTGTTGACCACTGCTCCAGTTCTTGCACAGCCCGACATCGAGAAACCTTTTGATGTGTTTTGTGACGCATCGAAAACAGGATTAGGGTGTGTGCTGATGCAAGAAAGAAGAGTCATTGCTTATGCCTCCCGGCAGTTGAGAAAACATGAAATCAATTATCCGACACATGATCTTGAGCTTGCCGCTGTAGTGCATGCCTTAAAGATTTGGAGACACTATTTACTGGGTAATGTGTGCAACATTTTCACCGATCATAAGAGTCTCAAGTACATTTTCACCCAACCAGAATTGAACATGAGACAGCGAAGATGGTTAGAACTAATCAAAGACTACAACTTGAATGTACAGTATCACCCTGGGAAAGCCAATGTGGTAGCTGATGCTTTAAGCAGAAAGTCGCATTGTCTGAATATGCAACCCTTACTGGAAGATGGTTTCGATCTAATGCACCCTGCCGTGCTACATAGTATTCAGGTCAGTTGTTCATTAGAGAGTAAGATTATAGAAGGTCAGAAAGCAGACAAAGGAATATTCCACATCAAAAAGAAGATTCAAGAAGAACCCTCAAAACACTTCAGGGTGGATGAGCAAGATGTGTTGTGGTTCGACAACCGTCTTGTTGTTCCAAAGGATAGAGAGCTTAAGAATAAAATTATGGATGAAGCTCACCTCTCTAAGTTGTCTATTCATCCTGGCAGCAGTAAAATGTATCAAGAACTAAGACCTCGTTATTGGTGGACCAAGATGAAGAAGGAAATTGCAGCGTATGTAGCCAGATGTGACACATGTTGTAGAGTGAAAGCAATTCACATGAAGCCTGCAGGAATGTTACAACCTTTGTCGGTACCGAGTTGGAAGTGGGACGATATAAGTATGGATTTTATCATGGGTCTACCCACTACTCAAAAGGGTCACGATTCTATTTGGGTAATTGTGGATCGTCTTACTAAGACAGCCCACTTTTTGCCTGTCAAAACAGAATATAGACCACCACAATATGCTGAGAAGTATATTGCAGAGATTGTGAGATTGCATGGCATACCAAAGACTATAGTGTCTGACAGAGGGTCACAGTTCACTGCTCACTTTTGGGAGCATTTGCACAAAGGTTTGGGGACTAGTCTGATTCGTAGCACTGCTTATCATCCTCAAACAGATGGTCAGACTGAAAGAGTTAATGCTGTTCTAGAGGATATGTTAAGAGCTTGTGTGTTGTCTTCCAGAGGTTCATGGGAGTCATGGTTACCATTAGCAGAGTTCTCATACAATAACAGCTATCAAGAGAGTATCAAGATGGCACCTTTTGAGGCTCTGTATGGCCGAAAGTGTAGAACACCGTTAAACTGGATTGAGCCAGGAGAAAGAAGGTATTATGGTATTGACTTCGTAGAGGAAGCCGAAAAGAAAGTTCATATCATCCAGCAGAATATGAGAGCAGCTCAGTCACGTCAGAAAAGTTATGCAGATAAGAGAAGGAGACCGCTTATGTTCGAAGTTGGTGACTATGTTTATCTAAAAGTTACCCCAATGAAAAAGAAACGGTTTGGTGTGCGCAGAAAGCTGGCCGCCAGATTTGTGGGACCTTACAAAATCTTGGAAAGGAAGGGTCCTGTGGCTTACAAATTGGAGTTACCAGAGTCAATGGGTGCTATATTCCCAGTTTTTCATGTATCACATCTCAAGAAATGTTTGCGCGTTCCAGAGGAAAGGATTGAACCTCGAGGCATAAAACTGAAGTCAGATCTGGTGTATCGTGAGCAGCTAGTTCGAGTATTGGATACCAAGGAAAGGGCTACTCGAAACAGTGTGGTGAAAACATATAAGATACAATGGAGTCATCACGATGAAGGGGATGCTTCTTGGGAAACGGGTGAATACTTAAAGAATGCATACGAAGATTTTTATAATAAATGGTTCGTAACCCAAATCTCGGGACGAGATTTTTATAAGGGGGAAAGGCTGTAACACTCCGGTGTTACGCAATGCATTTGTGCATAGCAATCATATTGCACCGCATTCATAACATCATGATCATGTGTGACAATTTATAATTTGATTTAAACAAAAGCTTGAAAATAACGTATGTGATAAATTGTATTAATATGATAATCACATTGCACCAAAAATCTTGCAACTATAAATTTTACAACCACTTGTAACTCTAGTTCAAAATTTTGGAGCGACTAGATGACACAAATTTTGTCAAAACTTGTTCAAAAATAATTATGAAAAATATTCAAAATTATCCCCTATTTTAGCTTTTATTCTGCCATTCAAAATCTATCAAGAATTTTCAGTTGGCCCCTTAATCAAAGTTGTAGAGAATTTAATTTTGAGCAACTTTTATTTTTGGGCCAATTCCATAAAATGTCTTCTTCTTGTTCAAAATATGGTTTGAAGTTTGAAATGCATTTAAATTTGAAATTGGAAAATCAAAAATCCGTTTTTTCCTTAGCAGGCCGCCGCCTCCGGTTCGGCCCATGGCCAGATCCGGCCCGCGCCGCTCCCGCGCTCGCGCGCGCGTCGCCCCGCCTCGGCCCGGCCCAGCCGGCCTCCTTCTCCCTCCTTCCCGCCCGCGCCCACGCGCGCTGGCGCTCCGGCAGGGCGTGCACGCCGCATGGCGGCCGCATGCCGGCAGCACCGGCCGGGTGGCGCTCGGTCGCCCCCACCAGCGCGCGCGCTCGCCCCTTAACCCCCCCCCGCAGCGCCTCGCCCTTCCTCCCTCCGCTCAGTCTCCTTGCTCCTTCACCACGCGCGGCTGCAGCGTTTCCGCCTCCGCCACCGCGCGCGCTCGCCGGACGCGCGCGTTCCGACGAACTCCGCTCACCGCAAGCCGCTCCACCTCGCCCCGAGCTTCCTCTCTCTCTGGCGCAACCCGTGCTCACCTCAATCCCCCGCGGTAAGCCCCACAGCCGCACTAATTGCTCGCCGGAGTTCCGGCCGAGCTCACCGTGGTTCTCCGCTCCGTGGAAACCTCCCCTCCGCTCCCTCTTTTCCCTCACTCGAGCAAGCATTCCGTTCGCCTCATCCTCCCGGTGCTCGGACACCGTCCTCCGTGCCGCCCCGTGGCCGGAGAGACGCTCCCGCCGGTGAGCAGCGCCGCCGAGCCGCCATGGCCGTGGGCAAGCTCGATTTCGAGCCCCTCCGGTCATGCCGTTTGTCTCAACGAGACCGCTTCGTCTTGGTGATCACGACGGTGGTGACCTCGTCGCCGGCGACCTCGCCGTCGTCGAGCTCCGCGCGGTCAGCGCCCTCCCTTGACTCGGAGCGGCTGACGTGTGGGGCCCGGTTGACCCGCGGGCCCGCCTGTCTGTCTCTCTTCGCGCGCGCGTGTGCAGGTCGCCGGGTGCACCTAGCAGTCCAGCGGCTGGAGTTTAAAAAGGATTTTCGAAATTGATTTTCAGAAAATGTATAAATGCTTTAGAAAATTCATAACTTGCTCATTTGAGCTCCAAAATTGGTGAAATAAATTTCTATGGACTCTTTGGGACCAGATCTATGATATAAAATTATTGCATGTCAAATTTGAGATACTTTTCTGTAGAGTTTTTAATTAACTAGTGAAATGGCTATTTTCTTGTTAAATGCTTAATAAATCCTAGAAAAGTCAGAAAAATATGATTCCAAATTTATTAATCTTTTTGTGTCATGTACTTTCTAGGGAAATTTTATATCTTGGGTGTTCTGTATAAAAATATGTAGGTGTAGTTCAAATGCTTTCTATTACCAATATTTGTTATTTTTGTTATTTAAATAAATTTGAATAAAACATGCAAGTGATAATTTTTCTATAGTGTTTGTTTAGGTAATAGATAGTAGGAAAATTCCTAAATCTGTTGTTTGATACTTTTCATAATGTAAAGTATTTTAAATATCTATTCTTGGCCTTAGTTTGTTATTTTTGTATAGGCAGTTCTAGTTATCCAAATGCAGTAAAAATCTGGTGTCAAGCTATTCTTGATATTAGTAACCCACTGTAATTTTATAAGATTTTTCTGAGATACTAAAATATGTGTTGCTGTTCAACCATAGGACTAATTAGGGTTTCTATTTATTCTTGATGCAAAGCTAGTTAGAAAAATATACTTTGGTGTATCTTTGAAGCATCTTGGGTGTTCAAGTACTCTTGCATGGTAGAAATTAGTGGTGGTAGTTTTCGAGTACATGTTCTTGGATGACGTAGACTACCTTGTAGAAGAGTCGTAAGTTCCACACAATCCGATAACGTGACATACTCATCACATCGCATGCATTCGGCATCATCATCATCTCATGTTACCCCTGCAATGCACCTATGCATGTTGCACTCATACTTCTGCATCATACAGGATCGCAGGAAGTGGTTCCGGCAGTGGTTCCCGAGGACGCAGAGGAACAGCCCGAGGTGACGGAGCCGGAGCCAGCAGAAGCAGAAGAGGAGTCCGGTGAAGAGCTTCCGGAGTGCCCTGACCATCGTCCCAGTACCTTCGAGCGAGGCAAGCCCCGGAGCATTTCTCCCCCGGTTTGCAAATAATTATTTATAAATTTTACTTAATCTGATGCATTAAGTTTAGGAGTTGTTTGCAAACGTTGCTGCATTATACCTTGTTTCACCTTGTTTTTACCCGATCCTTGTCACCCTGGTGTCCACGGTCAATAACTGCTTAGCTTGCTTAGACCGGTAGAAGTCGGGTGATTGTCTGTCATCCGCGAGCTTTAGGGGATTACCTGGTTTATGTGAAAGAATGTCATGTGAGAATAACTAAGTGTGGAAATGAATTTGAGACCGGACGGAAGCTTGCAGGGTTCTGGACTGTAGTGTCTTCCGTCTGTGTCGGTTAAGGACCGTCCGATGTCGGGCCTCGGGTCATGTTGAACGCATGCCTCACATTTAGCTGGCCGAATAAAGTACCTTTCGACCGCGAAGCCGGGAGATTATTCGGGCCGAGTGGATTGCCCGCAACGCACTGTACCGGAGCAGTAGTGGCAGGAAACGGGGGCGCGATGATAAGGCCAAAGAGCAGTCGGGCGGCCCCCGGGTACATGTGGTTCCTGGCAAGCTCGCGACTTTACCTGAATGGTTGACTCGGTGACCAATACCTCACTTTAGCGGGTGAGTGAGGTTTGTGTGAGGAATAAATTACCAGCTAGTCAATAATCGATTCGAATCGCCATCGTTCACTGGATAGTGAACACTTGACTTGAGTTACTTCATCGTAGTAATATTGATGAAACACTTGGATAGTTATGAGGAAATGACATGGTAATTATTGTTAATTATCAATGGTAATCCTTGCTTGCTTAATTACATGGTTACTTTAGCATAAGTGCACACATAATTGACAGGAGAATAAAGAATTAAAATATGACATGCTTTTGTAAATGATTTGTTAAGCTAAAAATGCTTTTCTTGCAAATGAGTCAGCTACCCCACCAAAAAGCCTATCATGATCCTTGGTGTCATTTTATTTTGGTTCTGTCGGGTAAGTCTAGCTGAGTACCTTCTCGTACTCAGGGCTTTGTTCCCACTTGTTGCAGATGGACAGATGTACTATGGTTATTGTATCAACTGTCTCTACCCTGCGATGGGCGAAGCCTAGGACCATGGGCAATGGTCACTCACTACTCCTCGCCTGATGCTTTTGTGGGAGATGATCGCGAGCTGGCACTTTATTTTGGAAAGTCGTGTGTGTGTGCTTTGAACTAATGCTTCCGCTACTTTATTCGAAACTGGTTTGTAATAACTATGTTTAAACTCCGATGTATTTTGTGCCACGAACTACTATGTAACTTATGAAGGTAATCGCTAAACTTATTACGATCTTGGCTGTGATGTGAAATGGTTTGAAATCCGTCGAGATTTCACGGACTACCGGGTTATACGGGCTTAAGTTTGGTAAATTGTCCGTTCGTTGGATGATTTTCTTACTTAATCTCGTATAATTGGGCGGTTCTGTTACACGGCCCATGGCCAACCCCCTTGCTCGGTCCAGCAGCCTTGCATCGCGCGCAGTTTTCGTGGGCCGGCCCGTTCGGCTGGCCGCGCTCGGCCCAGCAGGCCTCCAGGGGACGCCGCGCCCAGGCCGCAACCTGGGCCTGGGCCGGCAATTCGCCCGCGGCGCTCGCCCCTCCTGGGCCTAAAGTGGCCCAAAACTCCCTTGGTTCATCCGGGTCGTTTATTTCAATCGGACGGTGGAGCTCGTTTCTCGGCTTATCAAAACCGTAGCCGCCGGCTCTTGACTCAGAAACCCTAAGTTCTCATTTTCACTTTCTCTATTCTCATTCCTGCATGGCCGCCGGCCACCACCGGCCGGGGAAGAGGCCGCCGGAGCTGCTCCTCCCCATTCCCGCATTGCCGCCGGCCACCACCGGCAGGAGAGTCAGCCGCCGAATCCTTTTTCACTTCCTCTTGGACTCCAACACCGGCGCCGGTCTTTTCATTCTTGAAGCCACACGGTGGTGCCGCTGCCGCCCCTCTCGCCGGCGCGCGAGCTCGCCTTGGGCTGAGCTCGCCGCCGTCGAGCGGGCTAGCAGACGGTGCCCACTACACGCGCGCTCGTGGTGACGAAAAAGATCCAGCCGCCGGTGACTTTTCTTCCCCACGAGCACCGGCCACCGCCGGTATCTACAACCGCGCGCAGCCATGCCCATGGGTGGGTTCACAGTTCGATTCGATCCGGTCCAAGATTCATTAGGGTTCAATTCTTGGTTGCGTTTTCCCGATCCGCAGTGGATCGGTTAGGGTTTCGTCGTGGTTCGATTTGTTCATTCCCGATTTGAAAAACGGTTCACCCGATCTAGATTCTTCGTTCATACACCGTGGCTCCGGTACCAATGTTTGTTTTCGTAGTTCACAAGGTTCGACAGATCAGGTGGATTCATAGTAAGCAGTAGTCAAAACCAATTTACAGTAGACGCGCGAGGCCTAAAACAACAACTACTACAACTGCTAGAAAGAGGAAAAAGGGAATAGTGGAATGCGCAAACCGTCGCTAGGAGCAGCAGTAGCCGATCCGGAGGAAGCGCCGGTGCTGGGGTCGTTCGCCGGCGCCATGGGTTCGGTGGTGCTTCCCGTCGCTGGCAGCGCCCCTCTCACGATCGGGATTAGGGTTAGGAATGTCGGTGGGGAACTGGCTGCACGGTGAACCTCGTACCTCGAGCCCCGGCCCCCACCTCCTATATATAGCGCTGTGCGACGGGGGCCCACCAACCATATTGGGTTGGGCGCCCCCGATCAGGGCACGAGAACAAGGCCCATTAGGCCGTTGGGCCTAATGGCGGGAGATCAAAACCTAACACCTCAGTCTTGTGACTCTTGTCTATTAGTCTATGGTATCTAGCACGAAAGAGACCTGGCTATCAGTATCTCAGCTCATCCATTTGCCGGACATGGCCACACGGGTGGAACGCCGCAAAGGTTGCTGAGGAACATGTTGGAATTCAACATAACTCCAAGACTGCGTCTTTCCAAACGTCACGTCTTGCTCTATGTACATGTACATCCGCCCTCACTCTTAGTCTCTTACTCATGATCAATGGAAAGAATTAACTTGATCACTGATGCTTGCTTTATGAGTACTTTGCGGCACAGAGACGACAGCAAAGCCTGGGCGTCTCCTGAGCCGGGTCATATACCTTATCATTTGATCCATATATCTAGAGGCTGGAGCGTGTCCACAAATGCCTGACAAATAACAGAGCATCTCCTTTCACGATCTGGAGTAAACCTGCGGAGTCATTGGTCAACGTGCTCAGAGTGGCGCAATTGACTTGACCCGAATTTTGGCCTTGGTGGTGAGTCAGCAACTGAGCATAAGCACAGTGATGTTGGGTGGTGGTTGTCACAAGGATACACGTTCCTCCTTCCCAGACACTTGCAGGTAATAATGAAGTTTTTAGTCGAATTTGTTTGTAGAGGTACTGACTCATCGACACGTCGTCTGTGCTTCGTTGATAGAAGGATGCGAACGGAGGTTGAAACGTGCCCTTGTGTTTCGTTCTGTGATGAGTGATTGTCAACGTGATCTACGAAGAAGGTTGAGTGGTGACTAACTCTACCATGGTGAAAGCTATGTGTGCGATATGTCTCTTGTCTTGTGTTGTGCAGGTGTGAAGCTCGAAGGCGGTGGTCGACGGCGAGGTAAAGGTCAAATAGAGACGTGCCGTGCCGACGGACCGGGAGTGGTGAAGGGCGGACGTGAGGCTTAGACCGAGGGACCAGGAGGCCGGGTGACTAGCCACGGTGGCTGACACCTAGGACATCGACAAGCGCAAGTGTACATGGGAGTGACCGTGTTGACTGAGTCAAGACGGAGGACGTGCAAGTTGAGTGGGGCTCAGAGGACTTGGCGTCTGACCGGTCGAGGACGGTGGTGATACGCGTCAA
The DNA here is from genome assembly GCA_038087645.1 of Saccharum hybrid cultivar R570. NCBI lineage: Eukaryota > Viridiplantae > Streptophyta > Magnoliopsida > Poales > Poaceae > Saccharum > Saccharum hybrid cultivar. The sequence continues at coordinate 23,429,444 of JAQSUU010000402.1, read as the reverse complement.
GGCGGGGGACGTGTATGGAGTACGCTACTCGCGAGCGGGTTTGGTGGTTTGGGCCTCAAAACCATCGGTGGCGGGTTTACGGGTTTGAGCCTCAAAACCCGGGTGGAGGTTCCGAAGAGGAACGGACGACACGTGGAGGCATCGGAGAGTTCGCGTCAAGGCGAAGCTACTGATGAGGAGGCGCGGTGGCCATCGGATGAAGATGACACCGGGTTAGACTATAACGCCCTTGGGCTAAGTGGTTTGACTTAATTGTATCCATGGACAAAACTGGGATTGTGTAATAGCCCTGTTAAATGGGATAAGGGAGCCCACATCTCCCTCACCTCTTCTATTTGCATTTTCTTTTATCCTTGCTAGGTTTTCCCCTCCCCTTAGGTGCTTGTGAGAGAGAGGTCCACAATTTGAGAGAATTGTGTAAGAACTCGAGAGATTGCTGTGGGAATGGTGGCCCTAACCACCTCGTGTCCTCCGGGATTCGTTTCGTGAAGATTGTGCCTTGTGTTCATCTTGTTCTTCACGAGTTCGCCTTTGCCTCTTTTCTTTGGAGGCTTGATTCTTCGTTTTGAGACCGATTTGATTCGTTTCTTTTGTGTTGGGTTGATCTATGACGTGAGTTGAGTCTTTCCATCGAAGGAATTCAATCAATTCTTCACTAGATCACAGATCGGATCGAATCATGGTCTAGGGTTTGAAACCGGTGTTTTTCCTTTCCCTATAGATTTTCTAGTGATTTGCTTGATCTTAGGCGATGATTTTCTAGGAGTAGCCTACCAACTTTGTATTGATCCTCTCTACAAAGTTTCAAGTCATTCCGAGGTGTTTTGATCGAGTTTTGGGCTTGAAATCGATTTTTCTCGAGAGCAGCTCGTAAATACCAGACGTGTCCGGTATTGATACCGGACGTGTCCGGTATTTTCAACTTTCGAGTTTCGAGCTCAAATTTGGAGACCTTCCTTATGGTGTCTAGAGGCTACGGTTAAAATTTCATGATTTTTGGATACCATTTGCTAGGGTTTTTGATTTTTCTCCCAAAGTCGTTTTGTGCTGTCCAGCAGACCGGACGTGTCAGGTCCGGTATTTCCGGACGTGTCCGGTATCAGACCCGGTATTGCTGATAGCACTCAGTTCAGCAGCTGTTTCTTCCGCAGTTTATGCGTTTGAGCTCCGTTTTACGTTCCGTCTGTTGTGTTGGACTTCTACCGTTCCATAGACCTTATCTAGGTGCTCTTGTCACCTGTTGGCTTGGGCATCCGAGATTTGAGACCTTGCTTCTTTTCTATAAAAGTGGAGTGTCTCAATTTCTTGTCTTTTGGTTCGGTGCGCTCTCTATCTTCGATCCGCTTGCTTTGTGGTGATCCGCTGTGTTCCGAGGGAATATTCACCCTTCTCTAGGGTCATGGTAATCACAGTGTTTGTGTTTGCTTCTTAGGGTTTGAGTTTGGGACAGCGGCAAAATATTTCGAAAGAAATTTGAGGCTCCTATTCATCCCCTTCTGGTCGCCATTTTCGGTCCTTCAAAGGAACTATGCAAGAATTGCGTATCTGATATTTTTCAATGAAATAAGCTTTTATAAATTTCTCCTATATGCTATCTGGAGAAGATTTTTATGGCAGCATAGCAGAGGAAGTATCATACGGACTCTTGACAGACCGAGCATAGAAGAGAAGCATGGTGGATGCATGTATATTGGAAACAGAACTAGTGATGCACTGCATTTCCTAAACGTTGAAGCCTTGAAGCCGTTCAAGGTGCTACTATACCTGAACTTTCGGGTACGGAATGCCGATGCTTCACAGTTCACAGTTAGCGCCTAGCGGCCTTTCATGGCAGGCCTCGTGGCACCGCTTGAATCGCAGGCCACAGCTAGTGTGTATCCAGCCACGCACCGGCACCATTCCACCGAGTCCCCGCAGCTATCCGGCTTGTTGGGCTCGTTTCGGAACGAGCTCCTGGGACGATTTTCAATTATAATCCTAATAAGCCGGAATGGTTCCTAGTCTAACCCAGGCTAACCAAACAGACCCTGCTAGCCTCGCTGCCGGTGGTGGTGACTGCGGCGTGGTGCATTTGTCATTAGTATAGTCTAGATTTATAAGGTTTAGCAAGTTATTATCTAGATTGCATTACAGATTGACTTTGCAGTCATGCGTTGAGCGACGCCACGGATGATTTAGTGTCTTAGTGTGGACGAGTGCTGCTCTAGCTCGTACAGTATTAGTTTTTACTAAAGGTACAAATAACATAAGAGTTTGAACTTAACTTGTGAATTATATTTATGACAACTAATAAGATCAAAATTCTAAAGTCAAAAAAAATTTTCTCGAATGCGCAAGAGAGGTGCGTGTTGTTTCATTGATAGATAGGAAAAAAAGATCTGATTACAGGTCAGAATTCTAAAGTCAAATTCACGATCTATGATGCCATGCGACATAGGTCATTGTAATTTAAACTAAGATTTTAATTAAATGTATATATTTAGTACACACAGAGGTGCTCTCTTAAGGCTAATATGTGCCTGGCTTTGGTTGGGCTTTTTAACCTGCTTTAAACCAAAAGTGGTGTAAAATGATAACCTTTGAGTACGGAACGAAAAACTACAACCAACCTCAAACAGACAAATCAACAGGAGATTCCAAACCTGCTGTGCCATCCCTGTAATCGTGATGGAGATGCCGCCTAATCGGACAAGCAGAGCGTGTGGTCATCGTGTCTGGCCTGAGGACCTGCTTATGGCTAAGGATCAACCAGACATTCCATCATCATCATCAACCGGATAGTAGAACAAAGACCCATCTCTTCACCAAGTCATTGATCAACACAATTGACTCTTGTTCTGTTTTTCATTGGTCACGATTCAGAAAGACGTGTTTTTTGGAGGTACCTGAATTCGAGCACATTCCTTCTCTGTCCTTGCAATGTACCGTCTGTATCGGGCAAATGGCTGAGGAGCAGGTCTCTTTCATGCTGGATTTCCATGAATAGTTTTTTTAGATCAAGTGGATTCCATGAATAGTTGATTAAAGGTAGGTCGCTACGTCAAGTGATTGCGCTATGTGAACCAAAGTGAAAGACAGAAAAAGAAGAAGAATCTGCACAATAACGAACTTGATTTGCTATCAATATAATACAGCTGATCAGACCAGTTTATCACTGCAGTCTGCAGAACACTTTATGCAAATACCTACTGAAACACATTCGTCTGCAAGACTACTGCAAACTGAGGAGATGCGCGCACTTCAATGTTCGAAAGTCCAATCCAAGAACCCAAAAGACACTAAAACAAACGAGTTGCCAAGAACACACTTTGACATCAAAACATGAAATGGAGCCCCGCCTCCGATCCAGCAAGGCACGCGGTTGCCATCAGCCTTGAATGAATTCTACAGGTTTCCCTTGGGATTTTCCGCAAACCGGCCGATCCTTAAGGGGCGCAGGTCTACTCCGGCCTCGGCCGCCGTCGTGGCCACCCCGTCCATGGCCATCTCGGCCAGGATCCTCCCGACGGCCGGGCCCATCTTGAAGCCATGGCCAGAGAACCCGGCGCCGACGACGACGTCCTTGCCGAATTCCCCGCCGAGGAAGTCGACCACGTAGTCGTCGTCGGGGGTGACGGAGTACATGCAGCACTCAACTGACTTAGACTCCCGGCACCATTTTTTAATTACTCTCGGCACTTATTGCACCTGGGAGTAAAGGGACATTTATTCTCGGTTGGTGTCTCCAACCGGGAGCAAAGTCCCACATGCAATTGCCACTCCGTGGTCCGAGGACTTTTACTCCCGGTTGGTGTCTCCAACCGGGAGTAAAGTTAGACATTTACTTCCGGTTGGAGACACCAACCGGGAGTAAAGGTGCAGTCAACCTTTACTCCCGGTTGGTGTCTCTAACCGGGAGTAAAAATGGACTTTTAGTCCAGGTTTTTAAGCACAACCAGCAAACTAAGTGTTTCTCTATATATTGTTAGCCCTGCATTCCGACCGAAGTGTTGGAGACAAGAAACTTGAGGTTCGCCTTAAGTACAGATGGCACTTGATGTTGCGTTCAAACTTTTTTAAAAAAAATACAAAGTCATCACCAAATTAAATTTGGTGAGTTCTGTGAATCATAAGGCAGTTTAAGTCTTAACTCCTTTTATGTCACGCATGGAGTAGTTGCAGGTCCAATTAAAATTTAGGTACCTAGACAAATATTTGTCTATATACATAGTAGAAGTTGATGTATTTTATTTGAAATGGAAGGAGTAAATGATAAAAAGTTTAATACCATATTTGTCTGGATGCATACACTACAGAGTGTGCCTAACAATTAGTTACGCTAGACTAAAATTTAAATTTACGTTTTAATTCATACTACGTTTGAACAGTCTCAAACTAAAGTTTTACATGATTAAAGTTTAATTTAGTGATAAACAGACCTATAATATAGTATAATATAGTATTTTTTTTGGTACTATCTCTAAACTCGTTTGTTTCGTGTGCACTTGTCATCATTAGTTTACTCCACTTAAAATAGAATTGTGCCCTTCAAAGTGAACAAAGATCCAAGCATAGCGCTAAATGATGAGAACACTCCATGGTCGACACGATCATGACCAGAAGATCACTGTTGTGCATGCTTAATTTAATGTTGTTTAATGTTGTGTATTGAGAAATAATTATGTAATAATTGTGACCGCACATTCATTCCAGTGTTGTATTGATCTAGAATTTTTTTTCTGAGGCTTTCAAATTCCCTATGTGAAGCAACCGCCAAGTTTGAGATTTTTCTGAATTGGTTTGGTACTTTTTCCGATTTAATTGAATTTCCGCGCAACTTTACCAAGTAATTCTACGTTGAACTGTGTCCACCCCATAAAAGAGCCGGAACGGTGCCAAACTTTACCACATGATCTCTTATGCCCTAGGAGACAAGTATTTGTGGAGGTCGCTGCAGAATTCCAATGTTTTCAATCTGTAATCCACCATAGTTTGTTTCCCGCCACACGAAGAAAAATATAGTAATAAAAATAATGATTAGAAAAACCTAAGATCTTGTGTGGGGTCATATTTTGGGTGTAAATGAGTGCCAAAAAAAATCTCAAGCCATTTCGACAAAGGGGGAGTCCACGTGCTTCACAAAGGTATATGGAACCTTTTCATCGAACCATGTCTATACACCTGGGTTCTTAGGGATTATGAGGTTCAAGTGTCGTATTGGTCTCAAACTTTTTCTTAGGCTTGCAAATTCCCTATGTGAAGCAACCACCAAGTTTGAGATTTTTCCAAATTGGTTTGGTACTTTTTTCGGTTTAATTGAATTTCCGCGCAACTTTAACAAGTAATTCTACGTTGAACTGTGTCTACCCTAGCAAAGAGCCCGAATGGTGCCAAACTTTGCCACATGGTCTCTTATGCCCTAGGAGACAAGTATTTGTCGAGGTCGCTACAGAATTCTAGTGTTTTCAATCTGTAATCCACCATAGTTTGTTTCCCGCCGCACGAAGAAAAATATAATAATAAAAATAATGATCAGAAAAACCTAAGATCTTGTGTGGGGTCATATTTTGGGTGTAAATGAGTGTCAAAAAAATCTCAAGCCATTTCGACAAAGGCGGAGTCCACGTGTTTCACAAAGGTATATGGAACCTTTTCATCGAACCATGTCTATACACTTGGGTTCTTAGGGGATTATGAGGTTTAGGTGTCGTATTGGTCTCAAACTTTTTCTCAGGCTTGCAAATGCCCTATGTGAAGCAACCGCCAAGTTTGAGATTTTTTCCGAATTGGTTTGGTACTTTTTCCGGTTTAATTGAATTTCCGCGTGACTGCACGAGATAATTATACGTTGAACTGCGTCCACCTTAGAAAGGATCTGGAATGGTACCAAACTTTTCCAAATGGTCTCTTGTGACATAGGAGTCAAATATCCTCGGTGGTTGATGCAAAATTCCAGTGTTTTCGATCGGTAATTCACCATATTTTGTCTCACGCAGCACGAAGAGAAATATAATAATAAAAATAATTTTCAGAAAAACCTAAGATCTTGAGTGGGACTATATTTTGGGTGCAAATGACTACTAATAAAATTTCAAGCCATTTCGACAAAGGCGAAGTCCACATGCTTCACAGAGGTATATGAAACCCTTCATCGAACCATGACTATACACTTTGGTTCTCGGAAATTCCAGGGTTCATATGCATTCCAACGTTGTATTGGTCTCAAACTTTTTTTTCACAAGCGTTTGAAATTTTTTTAATTGGTTTGATACTTTTTTCCGATTTAATGAATTTCCGATTTTTTACAACATGTTGTGAATATTTAAAAGAAAAAATAAAATATTTATGTTACATATTTTTCATGTGTGCAATAAAGCCAAAGCAACTCTAGTTATTTTTTAAAAGATTTTATGACTTCTATGTAATTTACTGCACATATAACTAGACTTTAGACATTAAATAAAATGAAATATTAAAAAAATCAAAATTTTCGCGCCTACATTTTCGTTGCCCGCCAAAATATAGCTAGGTCAGACATTTACTCCCGGTTGATATTACAAACCGGGAGTAAATGACTTTTAGTCCCGGGTGGATTTAGGAACCGGGAGTAAAAGTCTGGACCTTTACTCCCAGGTGATATTACAAACCGGGAGTAAAGGACTTTTAGTCCCGGGTGGATTTAGGAACCGGGAGTAAAAGTCTATAGTATATTACCAGCCCCTTCTCCTTCCCTTGTCCGCCTGGCTGCTCTCCAATTCTCTCGATCTGATCTGCGCCGCCGTCCGCCCGTCCGGGTCCTGCTTTCGGACGCCCGAGCTCTTCCCTCTCACAGCGCCACGGCGGCGTCCAGGGTCGGAGCTGAGCACATTGCTGAAGGCAACCATGCTGATATGGTCGCGGGCTTCGCCGCCTCCAAGTCGCTGGCACATCCGCGTGCATGGCGGCTACCCCCTTCCTCTCTTGCATGTCGTCGGACGGGCGGAGCTCGAGCGGCGGCGGCAGCCCCGGGGGCAAGTCGCTGATGGTGATCGGCGCCTGCACGCGGTGCCTCATGTACTGCATGGTGGCCAAGAAGGACTACCCGACCTGCATCAACTGCAAGCAGCCGTGCCTGGTGGACCTCCTCCACGGCGAGGCCGGTGGCCGTGGCGGCGGCGGCAGCGAGGCCGCCGGCGACAAGAAGCCGCAGCAGCGCGGCAAGCGCAAGTGAAGCCACGCGGTGTACCGTGCATGTGCCCGCGCGCCCAGTGGATGCTCATACGGAGGGTCAGCTAGCTCCAACTGACTGCCGTTGGATCATCCACTGGACGACAGCAGGGTGTTCCCTTCCTTCCTCATTAGGAGGAGGCTAGTATGTAGTAGCAGTAGCTTAGTTTACTTGATGCTGCCGCAGTTGGAGTAGGTTGCTGTTATCATGATGGTGGAGTTATGTGTGGTGGAGACTTGTGGTTGTGGTGGTGTTTCCGGCAGCTACCCCTTCCTCTCTCCTTGTTCCTGTGTGCCACTTGCATCGGTTCGACACGGAAGAGGAGATACAGAGGCCCGATGGGAATAGCAGGAGACCCGGCGGTGTCGACGGATGACCGGCCCACCGGCGGTGTCGACGTGGCCCGGCATGACGGCGTCGATCCACCGCGCCACGGGCTCCACCAGGCCGCCGCCGCCGGCCACGCCCGTGGACCAGTCCCTGCCGTCCGGGTCGCAGGGAGGCCCGCCGTGCATGGCGATCTTGATCAGCCCCGGGAACTCCATCGACGGGGTGCCGTAGATGTAGGGGTCCCCGTAGCTGGCGAACGTCGGGAAGCCGGCCTCCGGGGTCAGCTCCTGCTCGTGCCCGGGCTTCACCTTCCAGTAGCAGATGAGCGTGTGCACCGGCTGCACGGGGAGGTCCAGGCCGGTCACCGACCTGATCAGTTTGCTCGTCCAGGCGCCCACTGTCACTATGCATTTGGTGCCATGGAACTCCTCGCCGCTAGACGTCCTCACCGAGATTATTGAACCCTCTGCTGATCGAGCACGAGAAGTATGTAAAGATTCAGAGCTCTAGTTAGTCCATGTTTTTTTTTCATCACTTCGTATATATACGTTTTTTTTACGTGTATAAAGCAGAGAGAATAGATAAACTGAATTATTGTGCCGTGCAAACAATAGGACTAGGATGTTCGGACTTGTTTGTTGGACTGTCGGTTGGTGTTGTATTGGCACAGGCTCCACAAATGATACTATAAAAAACAAAAGGAGTGCACTGAACTGGAATATCTGTTAGAATAATTGGCAATCATGTACAAAAAGATACGGTGCGGCAAGCTGTGCACTTTCCAATTAAAAAGGAAAGAGAAAGGCGCAACAGCATGTTTAAACTGACTTTTGCAAGTGATGATGATGATACATTTTTTGTGATGTGTTGCTAGTAATAATAATATAATGCAACGATGCATATGTTCTAGCTACAACTTTTGTTAGTGATGTTATTTACTCTTTACTTCTTAATAAAATTTGTAAAAAGAGAACGAGAAGTTGCTTGGTGCCTTGGTGGTAGACCAACATTGCAAAGGAGCATATTGGCGTCAATGTGTCCATGCTTATGATCATGAATCATGATGAACACACGTACACAGACCGACCTATAAAGCTTCAGATTTTCAAAATTTTGAAACCTCTAGTTAAAGGTTGTAAATGAATTTGCAAAAATACAAGCTTATATAAGGCATTTTTTATATATAAATGCACCCGACCCCATCATTTACGGCACCCCGTCGATGGAGTTCCCGGGCCTGATCAAGATCGCCATGCACGGCGGGTGGCCGTGCGATCCGGACAACCGTGGTGACATGACCACGGACACTGATGACGACGACGCCCTGGTGGAGCCCGTGGCTCGGTGGATCCGAGACTTCATGCCGGACCACATTGACACTGTGGAGCGGCCGCTCAAGCCACTGCCATGCATGTACTCCATGACCCCCGACGAGGACTTCGTGATCGACTTCTTGGGCGGTGGTTTCGGGAAGGACGTTGTCGTGGGCGCGGGGTTCTCCGGCCACGGATTCAAGGTGGCACCGGCCGTTGGAAGGATCCTTGCCGAGATGGCTATGGACGGGGAGGCGGGCATCGCTGCGGCGGCTGGTTTGGAGCTCGGGCACTTCAGCATTGGCAGGTTTGTGGACAACCCGAAGGGAAACCTCAGGGATCATTGAGATCGTTAATGCAGATAAACACCGTGTCCTGCTGGAGATCCTACCTCCAACAGTCTTCAGAATGATCTCTTACAAGCTCTCCTTCCATGAATCATGTGTCAAAGTCTGTTCACTGTGATCTATTGAACATGTATTCATTATTCAGTTATACTGCATTCAGCTATAGATGACTATTGCAGAAACTCATAAACGTATCTGTTGAGAACTTGCGATATACAGCTTCAGATCATTTGCTGTCAAAACAGCCGCATGTCGCTTGTGGTAGCTGCTAAGTACCTCAGTCTTGTCTATTAGTCTATGGTATCTAGCACGAAAGAGACCTGGCTATAAGTATCTCAGCTCATCCATTTGCCGGACATGGCCACACGGGTGGAACGCCGCAAAGGTTGCTGAGGAACATGTTGGAATTCAACATAACTCCAAGACTGCGTCTTTCCAAACGTCACGTCTTGCTCTATGTACATGTACATCCGCCCTCACTCTTAGTCTCTTACTCATGATCAATGGAAAGAATTAACTTGATCACTGATGCTTGCTTTATGAGTACTTTGCGGCACAGAGACGACAGCAAAGCCTGGACGTCTCCTGAGCCGGGTCATATACCTTATCATTTGATCCATATATCTAGAGGCTGGAGCGTGTCCACAAATGCCTGACGAATAACAGAGCATCTCCTTTCACGATCTGGAGTAACCTGCGGAGTCATTGGTCAAGGTCTTGTGGATGGAGATTGGAGATGGCAACGGCGCTAGTTGTAATTTTCAGAGACGAAGTTCAGGCATCACACGTGCTCAGAGTGGCGCAATTGACTTGACCCGAATTTTGGCCTTGGTGGTGAGTCAGCAACTCAGCATAAGCACAGTGATGTTGGGTGGTGGTTGTCACAAGGATACACGTTCCTCCTTCCCAGACACTTGCAGGCAATAATGAAATTTTTAGTCGAATTTGTTTGCAGAGGTACTGACTCATCGACACGTCGTCTGTGCTTCGTTGATAGAAGGAACTATGCAAGAATTGCGTGTCTGATATTTTTCAATGAAATAAGCTTTTATAAATATCTCCTATATGCTATCTGGAGAAGATTTTTATGGCAGCATAGCAGAGGAAGTATCACACAGACTCTTGACAGACCGAGCATAGAACAGAAGCATGGTAGACGCATGTATATTGGAAACAGAAATAGTGATGCGCTGCATAGTGCTACTATACCTGAACTTTCAGGTACGGAATGCCGATGCTTCACAGTTCACAGTTAGCGCCTAGCGGCCTTTCATGGTAGGCCTCGTGGCACCGCTTGAATCGCAGGTCACAGCTAGTGTGTATCCAGCCACGCACCGGCACCATTCCACCAAGTCCCCGCAGCTATCCGGCTTGGAGTCAACGTGCGATGCGAGCCGCCTCAGGGCTCGTTCTCCTGGAACGATTTTCAATTGGAATGGTTCACTAATTTGTATAATCCTGATAAGAAGCTGGAATGATTTCTAGGTCCAATCCAGGCTAACCCAACAGACCCTCAGGCTGCTAGCCTCGCTGCCAGCGGTGGTGACTGCGGCGTGGTGCATTTGTCGTTAGTATAGTCTAGTTTTATAAGGTTTAGCAAGTTATTATCTAGATTGCATTACAGATTGACTTTGCAGTCATACATTGAGCGACGCCACGGATGATTTTGTGTCTTAGTGTGGACGAGTGCTACTCTAGCTCGTACAGTATTAGTTTTTACTAAAAGTACAAATAACATAAGAGTTTGAACTTAACTTGTGAATTATATTTATGACAACTAATAAGATCAAAATTCTAAAGTCAACATTTTTTTTCTCGAATGCGCAAGAGAGGTGCGTGTCGTTTCATTGATAGATAGGAAAAAAAAGATCTGATTACAGGTCAGAATTCCAAAGTCAAATTCACGATCTACGATGCCATGCGACATAGGTCATTGTAATTTAAACTAAGATTTTAATTAAATGTATATATTTAGTACACACAGAGGTGCTCTCTTAAGGCTAATATGTGCCTGACTTTGGTTGAGCTTTTTAATCTGCTTTAAACCAAAAGTGGTGTAAAATGATAACCTTTGAGTACCGAACGAAAAACTACAACCAACCTCAAACAGACAAATCAACAGGAGATTCCAAACCTGCTGTGCCATCCCTGTAATCGTGATGGAGATGCCGCCTAATCGGACAAGCAGAGCGTGTGGTCATCGTGTCTGGCCTGAGGACCTGCTTATGGCTAAGGATCAACCAGACATTCCATCATCATCATCAACCGAATAGTAGAACAAAGATCCATCTCTTCACCAAGTCATTGATCAACACAATTGACTCTTGTTCTGTTCTGTTTTTCATTGGTCACGATTCAGAAAGACGTGTTTTTTGGAGGTACCTGAATTCGAGCACATTCCTTCTCTGTCCTTGCAATGTACCGTCTGTATCGGGCAAATGGCTGAGGAGCAGGTCTCTTTCATGCTGGATTTCCATGAATAGTTTTTTTTAGATCAAGTGGATTCCATGAATAGTTGATTAAAGGTAGGTCGCTACGTCAAGTGATTGCGCTATGTGAACCAAAGTGAAAGACAGAAAAAGAAGAAGAATCTGCACAATAACGAACTTGATTTGCTATCAATATAATACAGCTGATCAGACCAGTTTATCACTGCAGTCTGCAGAACACTTTATGCAAATACCTACTGAAACACATTCGTCTGCAAGACTACTGCAAACTGAGGAGATGCGCGCACTTCAATGTTCGAAAATCCAATCCAAGAACCCAAAAGACACTAAAACAAACGAGTTGACAAGAACACACTTTGACATCAAAACATGAAATGGAGCCCCGCCTCCGATCCAGCAAGGCACGCGGTTGCCATCAGCCTTGAATGAATTCTACAGGTTTCCCTTGGGATTTTCCGCAAACCGGCCGATCCTTAAGGGGCGCAGGTCTACTCCGGCCTCGGCCGCCGTCGTGGCCACCCCGTCCATGGCCATCTCGGCCAGGATCCTCCCGACGGCCGGGCCCATCTTGAAGCCATGGCCAGAGAACCCGGCGCCGACGACGACGTCCTTGCCGAATTCCCCGCCGAGGAAGTCGACCACGTAGTCGTCGTCGGGGGTGACGGAGTACATGCAGCACTGCCGGATGACCGGCCCGCCGGCGGTGTCGACGTGGCCCGGCATGACGGCGTCGATCCACCGCGCCACGGGCTCCACCAGGCCGCCGCCGCCGGCCACGCCCGTGGACCAGTCCCTGCCGTCCGGGTCGCAGGGAGGCCCGCCGTGCATGGCGATCTTGATCAGCCCCGGGAACTCCATCGACGGGGTGCCGTAGATGTAGGGGTCGCCGTAGCTGGCGAACGTCGGGAAGCCGGCCTCCGGGGTCAGCTCCTGCTCGTGCCCGGGCTTCACCTTCCAGTAGCAGATGAGCGTGTGCACCGGCTGCACGGGGAGGTCCAGGCCGGTCACCGACCTGATCAGTTTGCTCGTCCAGGCGCCCACTGTCACTATGCATTTGGTGCCATGGAACTCCTCGCCGCTAGACGTCCTCACCGAGATTATTGAACCCTCTGCTGATCGAGCACGAGAAGTATGTAAAGATTCAGAGCTCTAGTTAGTCCATGGTTTTTTTTCATCACTTCGTATATATGCGTTTTTTTACGTGTATAAAGCAGAGAGAAAAGATAAACTGAATTATTGTGCCGTGCAAACAATATATTAATGGCCTCGTTCGGCTGGCGGTTGGCTGGTGGCTAGCACTGATTTGTTGTGAGAGAAAAATACTGCTGACTAGCTAATGGCTGGTGGCTAGTACTGAAATGATGTAAGAGAAAAGCAATGTTGGCTGCAGCCAGCCAGCCGAACGAGGAGGACTAGGATGTTCGGACTTGTTTGTTGGACTGTCGGTTGGTGTTGTATTGGCACAGGCTCCACAAATGATACTATAAAAAACAAAAGGAGTGCACTGAACTGGAATATCTGTTAGAATAATTGGCAATCATGTACAAAAAGATACGGTGCGGCAAGCTGTGCAATTTCCAATTAAAAAGGAAAGAGAAAGGCGCAACAACATGTTTAAACTGACTTTTGCAAGTGATGATGATGATACATTTTTTGTGATGTGTTGCTAGTAATAATAATATAATGCAACGATGCATATGTTCTAGCTACAACTTTTGTTAGTGATGTTATTTACTCTTTACTTCTTAATAAAATTTGTAAAAAGAGAACGAGAAGTTGCTTGGTGCCTTGGTGGTAGACCAACATTGCAAAGGAGCGTATGGGCGTCAATGTGTGCATGCTTATAGATCATGAATCATGATGAACACACGTACACAGACCGACCTATAAAGCTTCAGATTTTCAAAATTTTGAAACCTCTAGTTAAAGGTTCCAAATGAATTTGCAAAAATACAAGCTTATATAAGGCATTTTTTTATATATAAATGCACCCGAAACACCCCTCGTCCAAATCCTTCGCATCGACTTGCTATTTTACATTGCGCGTGCTACTTGCAACTATGCTAAGCTCTCGATGAGTCTTGACTAAACTCAATATATATGCTCCACGCTACGCAGATGATTAATTGGTTAGACGCGAAATGCATGCCAGGGCCATCTGTGACAGCAAAGGAACGTGTGAGTCTACAGGATGTTTGACACGTGAAGTATTAAATATAGACTAATTACGAAACTAAATGCATAGATTAAGACTGTTTTGCGAGATGAATTTTTTAAGTCTAATTAATCTATGATTTGACAATGTGGTCTTACAGTAAACATGTGCTAACGATAAAATAATTAGGCTTAATAAATTTATCTCGCAGATTACTGACAGATTCTACAATTTGTTTTTTATCGGTATCCGAACACCCATGCGACGTCTAAACTTTAGTCACTAAACACCCCCGCAGATCGAGCTCACAAGTCACGCCCACCTCGATCTTGCTTGCTTGCCACTTGCCAGTGACTCGTCAGAGCGTCACGGTCACTCACACGCAGGAGCGAGGCGCATGGCGCATGCTTCCAAGAGAATTAGTTCGGGTACGGACACGGTGGAGGAAGAAGACAGTGCACGAGACAAAGCGCGCTCACCTTCTCCTCGCTTGGAGCTGGTGACGTCCACCACCTCGGTTCTGTCCCTGAGGACGGCGCCCTTCTTGACGGCGAGCGCCTGGAACATGGCCACGGCCTTGGTGGCCTTCATGACCCCGCCCAGCTTGCTCGGCGCCGCCGTCCACCCGTCGGGGACCCTGAACACGCCCGCCCACGCCGCCTCATCCCCGGCTGCGGTGGCGACCTCAACCTCGGTGGCGCCGCCGTTCCTGATGGCGGCGACGAGCGCCGGGTCGTCCCGAGGGCCCAGGTCGAGGTGCGGGGTGGGCGTGAGCACGGCGTACCCGGCGTCGGCTTGGGCCTCGTCCCAGAGGCGCCGCGACAGGCGCACCATGGGCGGGTAGTGCGCCTGCGGGTAGGTGGCGCGGATGGTGCGGGACTCGCCGTGCGAGGAGCCCCGGTGGTGGAGCAGGTCGAACCGCTCCAGGAGCAGCACGCGCGCGCCGAGGGAGGACGCCGCGTACGCCGCGCAGCTGCCCATGATGCCCGCGCCCACCACGATCACGTCGAACCGGCCCTGGCCGTGGCCGTGGCCGCCCTCGCCGTTGGACGCCGCCATGGCGCTTGCTTGCTCTTGCTGCTCCCTCCTCGCTCTCGCTGCGCTGTTGAATTTCTGATGAGGCGACTGACCGCTGTGCGTGGCTGTGCTAGCTGTGCAAGGGAGTGTAGCGTATAGGACTAGACTTGGTGAGAGAGTGAGACGTGAGAAAGACACAAGACAGCGCACGGACGGACAAAGCAGACACAAGACAGCGCACGGACGGACAAAGCAGTTGTCTTGTCTTGCTTAATCTTGGCTTTTCTTAAACGGTAATGATACAGTAAGTACGTTCAGACGGGACGGACGGACTCGACGCGCGCGACCGACTCCACCCGACCAAGCCCGCTCCCTCCCAATCTTTATCCGCTCGCCCGGCCTCTCCATCCTTCTCCTCGTTCACTCCGCTCCTGCTCACAATCACGCGCCCGCTCTTCCGCTCGTCTCCATGGCACCAGAGTCGGACGCGACGCCGGTAGGGAGGAGCACTCACCAGCAAGCCGCGCCTGCTCCCTCTTCCTCCTCCCTCCACTTCCTCCCCTTTCCTTCCTCCTTTGCTCCCGCGTCCTCCATGCGACCAAGAGAGGGCGGCGCGTGGTGGATCCATGGGAGCTCCGCCTTCTCCGTGGTGGATCCATGGGAGGAGGCGCAAATTCAGCGGCGTGGTGGTCTCCTCCACCCTGGAGCGTCCTCCTCCACCTCGACGGCAGCATGGGGCCTCCCATCGTGGCGGATCCATGGAGCATCGGGGCTCCCCATGTTGGATCCATGGGCTCCGATGAGGTAGGTGGGGAAGGACCCCCACGCGCTCCTTCCTCTGGATCTGAGGCGCCCCTCCTCTTCCCCCCTCCCCTCCTCCTCCTCCTCGTCCTCCTCTGGATCTATGGTTTTGATAGTGGCTACGGTTTTTGTGGCGATGCAGATCTAAGCTACATATAACAGATGATGTGAAAGCACGATTTTGTGATGTTGCAGTAGCTTCTTCTCGGTTTTTGTGGCGAGGCAGATGCAAGCTATATTCAACAGATGATGTGAAGCAACCATTTCTCTGATGTTGCAGTAATTTCTTCTCCTTTGTTGCAGCAACTTCTCTCTAGTTGTTGCAGTAGCTTTTTCCCCTTGTTGCAGTAGCTTCTTCTCCTTTTGGCGAGTCAAATCTAAGCTACATGGCAACAGATGATGTGAAGCACGTTTCTCTGATGTTGTGTTAGCTTCATCCCCTTTGTTGCATTAGCTTTTTCTTCTTGTTGCAGCAGCTTCTTTCTTCTTGTTGCAGTAGCTTCTTCTCTTTGTTGCATTAGCTTTCTTCTTGTTGTTGCAGCAGCTTCTTTCTCTTTGTTGCAGTAGCTTTTTCTCCTTTTGTTTCAGTAGTTTCTTCTCTTTTGTTGCAGTAGCTTCTTATCCTTTGGTGCAGCAGCAGCTTCTCCTTGTTGCAGCAACTTCTTTTTTTGTTCGTTTCACCAGTTTTTGTTTGTGTTTCATTAGTTGTTTTTCTGATGTTTCAATAGTTTTTTGCGTTTATTTTCAACAACTTTTCTCGTTTGTTTCATTAAGGCCCCTTCGATGTTGCAATAGCTTTCCCCCCATTTTGCAGTTATGGAGGGGTGGGGGATTTACGGTGGTGAGCTGGTGGGGGGGGCGGATGTGCTAGGGTCGGCGAGGTTGGGGGCGAGATAGATCCGTGCGCGTGGGGGAGAGGGGGGCTTGGTGGTAAGCTGACGGTGGGGCTCCGTGCGGGGGGCGGGCCGGGGGGATTCGTGGGTGCAGGAGCGGGGCGGGGGTCGCCTTTTCCTTTTTTTCGTGGGGCGGGGGCGTACAGGGCGGGACGGGAGGGGGCGCTTGCGTGGTTTTTACAGCGTCCGGGCGCGGCCCTGGAGCCAGGCGTCTGGGCGCTAGCAACGCCCTTTCTAAAAACCACATTGATCACGCATCTCAAAAAGAAAATGAATGGTATACAGATGAACGATTGATAAACGAGAGAATTCCTTCTTTGCCACTAAAAATTATAGCACTTCCTTTATTGTCATCAAAATTTTCAAAATTCCTTCACTGCCATCAAATAATTTTTGTGTTTCCCTAGTTGCCATTTCCGTCACCTGCAGAGCAATGCCATTGGATGGGGCAGCGCAACCGCAGCAGGCACTCCGCGGCGCAGAGCAGCGATGGGGACGGGGACGTCGAGCAGTTGGTGAGATCGCCGGCTCGGAGCCGAACCCTCCTCCTCACTGGTGGCGAGTCGCACCATGCCACCACCTACGCCGGTCACCGTTGGGCGCCGCCGCCGTCATCCAGTCGGACACCACCACCAACAATGTCGAGGCACATATGGCACAAGGCGCGGCCATGAAAGCTCTAGTTTGATTTTGGATAATTGATGAAACCTAGGGACTAATCATTATGCTAAGTGTGTAGACATGAAATGATAAAGTCTCATGCCAAGTGGTGAAGTCTAGATGATCATGATGATGATGGTGATGACCACAATGTGATCAATTGCTTACTTGGAGAGGAGAAGAGGCAAAATCTTATGGAGCTCAAGGCAAAGGTATAGATAGGATTTGCTTTCGGTGATCAAGACCATAGAGGGTGTGATCACACTTAGGATCGATAGCCGTACTATAAAGAGGAAAATTTCTAGGGCTATTGATCACTTAAATGCCACTAGATGAGGATTTATTTGCATATGCATTTAGATCTAGTGGAGAACTAACCTAACTCCTTCAAAATGATTGTGAAAAATGTTAACACACATGCACATGGTGATGTGCACTTGGTGGTGTTAGCACGTTTACGAAGGAGGTGGAGTTTAAACGGTAGAGATGGGTTTGGGACCAGACGCGGTGGTCGAACTGACCGGACGCTAGGGTCGCGTCCTGCGTCTGGTTAATTCATCCCGCGTGCAGAGGCAGGGCACGCATCGGCGCGTCCGGTAGGTCACGGCACCGACACGTCCGGTCGATGTGACGTCAGCACCCAGTGGAGCAGCGAAGCGCGCGAGGTTGATCGGACGCTGTGGTGCGTCCGGTCAGTTGTGTTCGGACGCGTCCGATCAATAAAAACCCTCTTTGATAGATCTCTGTATTCAACCAGACGCCACATTGTGGTGCGTCTGGTGCGCCAAGCTGGCACGTCCGGTCAGGGGGCTCAGTAGCGCGAGCGCGCGTTGATCGGACGCCGGGTGCGCGTCCGATCAATTCTGATCGACGCGTCTGGTCACTTGTCTACACGTGTGACTTCGTTTCTTGACCGTTGGCGATCGTGCGGCTCTGCTTTAAATGCGTATACGTGGCAGCGATCCAATGGAGAAGCACGGCGTGACCAGACACTGTGGCCGTGTCAGGTCGTTTCGACTTGCGCGTCCGGTCAGCCCGACAACAGCAGGGTAAAGTGCCTAACGGCTATTTCGTGTTGGGAACACCTATATATACTTGTTGGCCAGCCTTAGGGGAGCTCTCTTGGACATTTTAACATCCTAACATCCTCTTAAGCTGATCATACTCCCTCTCACTCATCTCTCTTGCTTGATTGACAAATTAAAGTGAGATTGAGTGATCTCAAGTGCATTTGCTTGTGAGTTTGCATCTAGTTGGCACTTGGGGTGAGCATTGACTGCAGGATTCTTGTTTCTCTTAGTGGTTGCCGCCACCTAGACGGCTTGGAGGCAGCGGAGGAGTTGTGGCAAGAGTGGTGCTTGTTCTTGGCCACATCCCGATGATTTGTGAGGGGTGTTGTGCCTTCCCCGGCGTAACGCCAAAGGCAACTCTAGTAAATTGCTCGTGCCATTGAGTTACCTCACTTGCGGTGCTTTTGGAGAGCTTGGCTTTGGATTGCCAATTAGCCGTCGAACCACGAAGTGGTGGTCGACACAACCGGGACGTAGCGTGCCGGCAAGCACGTGAACCTCAGGAGAAAAATCATGTGTCTCCACTGTAATTGATTCCTTGGATTTCTTCTGGTGATTGGTTTTCATATTATTGTGATTGGTTCATTCCTCGACGCGGCGGTATAAAGATCACATACCTCTTTTTTACATTCCGCAAACTAGTTGTAACAAGCTCTTTAGTGTAATTAGTTTTGAGAGCTTGTATTATCTTTGCTAGTGTAGCTTGTCACCTAGTTGAGCTCTTTAGTGTAGCTAGCTTGTGAGAGCTCGTAGTGACTTAGCCATTGATTGTTATAGTGATCATAGTTACTAGAATTGTTAGATAGATGGCTTGCAACCCTTGTAAAGCTAGAGCAAAATTGTATTTCACCATTTGTTATACTAACCTTTTACTCTAGTGAGTTTGTAAAATTTTTAATAGGCTATTCCCCCCTCTAGCTATATTAGGACCTTTCAGGCCACCGCAGGGCCGGCCGGAGCGCATGCTAGCATGGGGCACGATCGGCCGGAGGGCTCGCGGCCAAGAGAGGTGAGGGTCGCCCGGTAGGCTCGTGTCCAGACGAGGGCATGGCCAGGCGCGGTGAGCGCAGGGCAGGACCAGCCTGGCAGCGACGCGAGTCGGGGCGAGAAGGCGCGACCATGGACGGCCAGCGCGCGGCAGGGAGGCACGCAGGGGAGCTGCTCCGCGGCCATGGCAAGGGTGACGCGAACGTACAGAGGTAAATGGTGGAGGGCCCACCTGTTAGCGACTATAACTTAACAGATTTTAACGGAAGTGGCAACAAGGAAACAACAAAATTATTTGAGGGCTGTGAGGGAATTTTAGAAATTTTAATGGCAATGAAGTGTTATAATGTTTAGTGGCGGTGAAGGAATTCTCTCTTGATAAATACTCCTATCGCAAACTCAAGGCCGAACACGTACGATCGAGAATTCTTTTTACTGACTGTCATATAAAAAACCAAGATGTATAAATCCCCGCGTTCGAAAACCGTCCCAGAAAGTGTGTAGTAAATTTGCCCGTTTGATAGCTTGATGAGCACTGACCAAAGATAGGCCTCTTGGCGCTGAGTAGGCTGTGTGCTGGCAAGTACTGAAGCCGACGTATGCTGACCGAAATGGATGTGCCCTGCGGTGTCAGTGTTATCGTGGGGTGCATGGGGCAAAGCCCAAATTGCACGCTCCTAGCTTGCGTGCTATCATTTCAGCCGTCCGTTTGTGCCCAAAACGTGAAAGAGGGTGAGCGCTGCGGGTCTACCACGTCCGGCCGTCCTGCCACGGCCCACGCACGCTCCACGCCACACATTGCAACGGCGCCGCCCGGCGTACATGCATGTATCGTGTGCATGATTGCATCATCTTTGCCTCGTTAAATCACCGCTCACCTTCGTCGGTAATCTTTTGCAAGCATTGGCAAGACGCTGGCGGTCAATGCTTATACGATGCCAGAGCGTAGTCAAGTCGTACCATCACGCAGAAACGACGATTCGCGAATCAATGTGCCCAGCTGGGTGCCCCGAAAACACACGCCTTGCTTGTACCCCGGGCACAAGCAAGACCAACCCGTTCCACTCCTGTCAAGGGGTCCAGGTCCCCGTCCAAGCTTGGACTCTAAGCCCCCAACACTGCAGTCCCGGCCTCAATATGGTTCTTAGACCTCCTCATCCCAATATATATGACCACCCTAAAAAGACGGTCCAGAAAGAGCCGGAACCTATGACAAGAGCGAAACAAGTCTTCCCGCTCCCATAAGTAAGTATGTGCTCGGGACAATAAATCTGTGACTTGACCAGGGTCCATGCAACGAACGGTCCTTAATTGACACAGGCGGAACAAATGTAACCAGAGCCTCGCTCTGTTGCCCAACCAGGTCCAAGTCCATCCAACCCGTTCCGTCCGGACTCTAATTATCCATATACATTTACATTCCATGTGATAGTAACATGATAATAGTAACAATATTATAATTCCTATCTCGCGAGTGACAGACAATCACTTGACTTCTACCGGGATCCTATAACATACCACACTACACGATTCTATCGTACTAGTAAGACTTATAGGACAAGGATATATATATGCAAGTGGGTTTCATTCAACTCCTTTAAACTTAATGCACAAGTATAATTTAAAGTGCAGAATAATAGGGGTTATGCACCGGGGCTTGCCTGGGTAAAATAGAACCAAAGTTAGCATTTCACCATGGTGACACGATCAGCAAGGCACCATCTTTTCTGCTACCTCCGGATGACTCCACGATCCATCATCGCTCCTATTATGACATTCGTGGATGCAATGCAGAGACGTAAATAAACACGACAGTCACAATTTAGAATATGATTTCATCTCTCTGGCTAATGAGCTAGCGTAGAGACTTATGTACTAAGCCCCGTATCCCTGCTACCAGCAACGCGCTATTTCCCGACAACCGTTTTAGCTAAGAAGCCCAAGTTGTTGCTTTAGTATGTTACCGCTTAACACATGTATTCCAATTAGGGTTCACCGGCTACCCTAACAAGTCTATTATTATGGAGCCATCGAAACTACAGTGAGTAGATAATAATATTATAAAGCTACTGTAAAGTTTTTGAGGCCAACACTATCGCCATATTGCCACAAAAATTACTACAAGTTTACATTTAATGATTTCAAGCATCTCAACTAATTAGAGCAAGCCTAACAATATTAAGAAACTACATGCACCAATTACACCTTTAGATAGATCATGATTTTAGGAACTCAATGAACTTGGTTTCACAATTTTAGGACTCCTACACTATTTTATATTAATCTTACAAGTTTACTTCAGAAACTAATTAGAAAAGCTTAAGAAAATAACAGGACCAGCAACAGCCGAACTGGCCCAACAGCGCGACGCGGCCCATGCGGAAACGCAATGCGCCATCAAGCGGCCCACCAGCGGCCCAGAAATCCGGCCCAAGGCAGAAACCAACTGGGGGCGTCGGCTCTATTGCAAAAGCAACCCTAGCACCACGGGTTATTACTAGACACAACCCCGCACTATTTCACGAGAGACAAACCTTTCACCCGCCACCCTAAACTAAGTTGTCTTCGCAACGAGCCGGTCCCTGATGCTCCGGTGCTCACCGGCACAGCTCCGGTCGGCAACACGCACGCCCACTGGTCGACGGAGTGAGCCCCCGACGGACTGGCGAGCCGATGAGTACCGCGAGACGCAAGCAAAACCCTAGGCGGCGGTCGAACGACATACGGTGCCCCCCAATGCCCTACCCATGTTGGCTGACCATCTGCCATGGCAGCGCCCCTGTTCCGGCGTGCCTACACATTCTTGGAATGGAGAAATGATGGAGGAGTATCAGTAGCTCACCCTGGTACGTCCTACATCGACGGTTGGGGCGGAGGCGTGCTGAGGTGGTCCGGCCACGCATGGCCGCACTGCGTGGTGGCGCCCCGAGTGGACACCGATGCGCCAGCTCCCCACCGGTTGCATCCCAGGCGAAGCTAAGGCAAGCACCGCACAAGCGAAGTCAAGACGAGCTCGAGATCAAAAGCAATCGAACCAAATTGAGCCCTTACCCCAACCCCCTCGGTGCGGCGGCATTCAAGGCCAGCGATGAGCAGCACCCAAATGTCCGCTTGGCACTGCTCTGCCGGGCCTGCGGAGAAAAAGGGCGGCTAGTCGACTACCTATGCCACACACGGACGCGAGGAATTGCAGCCAACTCGCGTAGTTGAAGAGAGGGGGAAAGAACGCGGTGACTCAGCTCATAGTGCGGATGAAGGGAGGTTACACGAGCGAGCCGCACGGATAAACAAAGTGGTTCAATCATTCGGGACAACTCAAGTACGCTCGTGGACGAGACACAGGGGAGGGCTTGGCGTGTTGTGCTTGCTCTCGAGTCAAAGTGGTCAACTCCGAGCAGTGCCTCTGCTGGCGGCAAGCGGAACAAGCGGTGCAGAGCGGCACGCAAGGACCTGCGACAGGAGGGGGTGATCGCGTCGGTGGTAAGATCAATAGGGTAGCGGCCGCAGCAGTGTCGAAAAGCGAGGGGGAGGACGCCATAGCGCGCGACGGCCCCATGCCGGGGGGCAGTAGGGCAGAGTCGAGGTGACCCCCAACAGCTACGAACGCACAGTGTGGCCAGGCCCACGCAGGGCTAAGGTGTGGCACGGCCCAGACCGAGGCGCAGCTGGTCCGTAGCCACAGCGCGAACATGGCCTGGGGTCGAAGCTAGAGTGCCAGCGCGTGGTGACCGTGAACGCCGGGCCAAACGGTGGAACGTAACACCCGCACGAGTCTTAAAGCAACGCAAAGACTGTCTAACAGTGTGATTAAGGCTCAACCCAAAATAGCAGCAAGAAGTGGACACGAACAACTATCTAACGGAGCCCATGACACGGCCAGAGAGTGACCCAAGAAGGAGATAGAGAGGTGCCAAGATGCGTTTGCTAAGCTGAACGTCAGTTCGCGAACAGGACGTCAACACCAGCTACACAGCGCGTTCTAGCGAACGTTGGACAATTTTTAGGAGAGCAACGAGGCCTCCAACCCAACTACCAATTCTACCGTGCTTAAGTGCATACTTAGAAGCAAGCAATAGTGGAAAACATGAAGTTAGCACTTAAGCATTTTGTTGCAATACGAATGCCAAAATGGCATTGCCCTAAGGTTTTCGGACGCGCCCATTTTAGTTCTAAAAACCGAGTTTAGATTCCAAGTTCAATTATAGAGCTCCCGACGCTTCCATCTACTCGACTTGCACTTCCGTTTCTATTAAGTACTACCTACAAGTGGCATTTCATTTTCGTTTATAAAAATCATTTTTCGTGCCAAACAATTAAAGTGATGCATTATATTTTTCTTAATAGGCTGTCCGATAACAGTTTTTAGCACTAAATGACTCAACTTGGATTTTTATTTGATCCCTCTCAATTACAACTGTAAGTCACATTAGAATGATTTATCATTTTGTGTGTGTTTTTAAATTTACTCTCAGGGAAACTTGTTTAGTTAATTTCTCGTAGACCTCAACCACGGTGCTAAGCAAGCCTGTAACACCAAGGGTGTTACAGGAATATAGCCCGTTTATCATTAAGAAGAGAGAATTACAAGTCAGCTATGAGAGAACCCTCATAGCGCAAGTTACAAACCACTGGGATAGTAGTAGGTAACCTGGGATAAACATAAGAACAACAAAAGAAAACATAAGAGAGAGCGACTGCCCTCAACACCCGAAGACAACAACCGTGCCTGCAAAATAAAATACCAAAGCAAAGGTTTCTTGCGCAAAGGACCAAGCCACGGTGGCAAAGCATCCACCCGTAGAACGAGCACCGAGCAGCAACGGCGGCAAAGCATCCGCCAACGAACCAAGCGACCACGGCGGCAAAGCATCCACCAACGAACCCATGATGGCAAAGCATCCGCCGACGAAACGAGCGACAACGGCGGCAAAGCATCCGCCAACGAATCAAGCGACCACGGTGGCAAAGCATCCGCCAATGAACCCATGACGGCAAAGCATCCGCCGACGAACCGAGCGACCACGGTGGCAAAGCATCCACCAAGAAGCGGGCCGACACACTCCCGGTAGCAAAACATCTACTAGAGAGGGGGCCAAAGAGCGACCGGCAGCAAAGCATCTGCCCAAGAGATAGCGGCAAAGCATCCACTAGGAACGACGTCGGCAAGGTCAAGTGTAGCAGGACAACCCAAAGCAATGGAACACAAGAAGGCACAATAAGCATAGTTGGGTGCCTCCCCAGCAACCGACAGCATGGCGAGGGATCCAGCAGGGTAGCAGGCGACGGGCTACAACAGTGCAACAACAATGCCTTCAAGAAGGAGATCGACGCCGAAGACGCCAACAGTGTTGGTAGAAGCACTAGAGTAGGACTTTTGTCCCAAGTTTGCTCCAGACAAAGAGCTACAGTGACGCCTCCAGGGAGGTAGATGACGCGCGCTGCGCCACCGCCGCCGCCCCGGAAGGACCGGGCAGGGTTTTCACCCTGATTCTTGTCATAGAAGCAGGCCTCTCAGGATTGCAGCCCCAAGCACACCCCCACGGCTCTGACTAGCAGAGAAGAAGAGAGGAAGAGTCACGGCTCCTCCAGGGTTCCCCGCAGGCAGGCGCCGGTTGCATGAGGCCCAGTCATCTTGACCTCGGCAAGCGGAGGCAAGGGCCAGGCGCACCCACCGCCGGCCATCGGCGCTAGCCACCAGCCCGGCTAGTAGAGGAAGAGCCTCGACCATCTTGACCCCGACGCCCGGCTGTCATGACTCCGGCGTGTGGAGGCAGGGCACCTCGGCGTGCGGAGGCCGCCAATCGACGGTGGCAAGCAAAGGAGGAGCCGCCACTCCTCCAGACTTCCCCACGGCAGGAGCCGAAGCATGGGCCAGGTCGATCCGCGACTCCTCATGCCTGGCGGCCAGGGAAACACCAGATCTGGCCCTAGGGGCCTCGGATCTGGCCAGCTGGGCCGGCGAGGCACGCCAGAGCACCGGAGGTGGGGAGGTGGTGGAGGGGAGAAGAAGCAGGGGGGTGGAGAGGTGGGGAGGGGAGGGAAGACGCATACAGTACCCTTTTTTGGGGCCGCCGCCACCGCTCGCCGGAGGGCGGCGATGGCGGCCGTGGTGAGGCGGGGGTGGGGGGTTCCCGGCGCCGGAGGGAGGGTCGCCCCCCGAGTCGCCCGTTGGGGGGCACACCTGTTGCTAAGGCTAATGGCTTAGTTTACTCGAATGTGGATCTCTCTCCTTTCCTCTAAAAATGTTTAAAAAATAATCATGAAAAGGCGTATGATACATTTTTTTATCAAGCATAAGATACAGTCAGTTGGCAGTTCCTTGAAGATATACTGAATTCGAAAGGCTTTATTGCGAGATGGAGAGGCTAGATTATAAAAGTGGTCAGTTTTTTTGGTGGTGGTGGTGGGGGTGTGTGGGGGGGGGGGCTTCTCTTGGCATAAGATTGAATGATGAAAAATAGTTGGCCTTTAATCTTGTTCTAGATGTTTTCACCAAAATGTTAAGACAGACAGCCAGGAAAAAAACTTACTAGAGAGGGTGTTACCTTCAATCTATGAAGAGGACATCATTAGTTTACAATATGCTGACGATGCACTGATTTTTCTAAACAATGATATAAATATAGCTATAAATTTAAATTAGTTAGTGATGTGCTTTGAGGAGAGTTGTCCGGTACCAAGATCAATTATCATAAAAGTGACCTATAAACTATTGGTGAGGAGGAGGAGGATGCCAATTTTATGGCAAAGATTTTTTTGTTGTAAAATAACTTAATTTCCTATGAAATATTTAGGAGCTCCTCTACACACTTCTCCAATCTTAGAAAACAAATGACAAAATAATCAAAAGGGTCGTTGCAGTTTGGAGAGGTAGGCTCTAGTCATATGGGGTAAATTGACCCTTCGAAGTCTTGCCTAGTAATCATTCCCATCCAAAAGATGTGGCTTCTTGGGTCAAACTTTAATTTAGGACCTGTTTAGTATAGTTCTAGCTCTAGCCTATCCCGAAGATCCAGGTCAGATTTGTTAAGAAGTTTGTAGATTAAACTAAAGTAGTTTAAATAGTAATATCTAGACCAAATTAAAAACAAAATAAATGATCTAAATTCTCTCCATGTATTTTCATATTTAGCTCCATGATTTCTTGGAGCTACAAATTCCCAGCTCCAAGAGATCCTCTTTTTATTTTTGAAGATTGGTGTTCTTGCCCACTTTGAAAGCCAATTGCTATTTGACCATTGATTTTTTCAACTTTGTGATTTAACTATTGACTTTGAGTACATGTTGAACAAATATTTCAAACAAATGATTTAACTTTGTCCTTAATACATCTTGAAATTGAACTCTGTATCGTCGTTTGGCGCATCTTGGAATCCAACTCAGTACAATCATTGGATACATGTTGTTCTAACTCATATAAGCATGGATCGTGAGTCTAGGTCACATACGGGAAATAAAGGAGTGTGAGAGTATTGTGGAAAATAAAAAAGATTGTTGGAAGATCCTCTTTCTCTTTAATATTAGGGATAAATTGCTTGACTTTTTACGAATTTCGTTCCATGCAAACTCAAGGTGTCTGAACTATGGACTAACCCATTGAGACGAAGAATTAGCTATCCAAGAGTGTAGAAAGTGACCAATATAATATAATGCTTGAAATTTGTCCATATATGTGAATAGAGATCAACGCTAGAAGCAAAATTATTTCCATAAAACCTAAAGTAATAAGTGCAATTGAGATAATAATGTCATATCTATTCTAAATTCCTGCCGGTAGATCTTCCTCTATTCTAAATTCCTACCATTAGATCTTGATCATGTGATCCCTTTCCCCTTTATATATGCCCTCCTCTTCTTTCTTCCTCCCTAACCCTAACTTCATTGCGGCGGCCGCCGCCTACCTTACAAGCCACTTGACCTATACCTCTAAACAATCTCCCCTTGCCTTCGCCTTGCCTTGTTTGTGTGCCGGCCGTCGCCTACCACCCTTGCCCTTCTATTTGCTCTCACAATAGACGGCTACATCTTAGAGTCCACAATCAGGATAGCCAGATCCAGCTAGATATACCTTTGAGAGCATGGAGAATCGCCATGGAAGTGGACCATTCTATCGTTTGCCCATGCAAGAAATTCGTCCGCCTATGCAAGAAATTGTGACTCACAAGGTAAGAAACTCGGGTGTTGGTACCTGAATTTTGCTATACATAAGTTTCCTCCCTTTGCTTTGATAAGGACTTTGACAAGTTGTAAGCGCTTATTTCCTTCGTTTCGTCTAGCAATATTTGTTTATGGCACCTCCGCCTCATGAAATTCATCCGCCCATGCAAGAAATTCGTCCGCCTATGCAGGAAATTAGGACTCATAAGGTAAGAACTTGGGTGTTGGCACTTGAATTTTGCTATTCATAAGTTTCCTCCCTTTGCTTTGACAAGTTATAAGCGCTTCTTTCCTTCGTCTCATCTAGCAATATTTGTTTATGGCACCTCCGCCTCATGAAATTCGTCCGCCCATGCAAGAAATTCGTCCGTCTATGCAGGAAAGTGGGACTCACAAGGTAAGAAACTCGGGTGTGGCACATGAATTTTGCTATTCATAAGTTTCCTCTCTTTGTTTTGACAAGGACTTTGACAAGTTGTAAGCGCTTCTTCCCTTCGTTTTGTCTAGCAATATTTGTTTAGGGCACCTCCGCCTCATGAAATTCGCCCGCCCATGCAAGAAATCAATACGCCTATACAAGAAATTGTGACTCATAAGGTAAGAAACTCTGGTGTTGGCACCTGAATTTTGCTATTTATAAGTTTTCTCCCTTTGCTTTGACAAGGACTTTGACAAGTTGTAAGCGTTGCTTTCCTTCATCTCGTTTAGCAGTATTTGTTTATGGCACCTCCGCCTCATGAAATTCGTCCGCCCATGCAAGAAATTTGTCCACCTATAAAAGAAAGTGGGACTCACAAGGTAAAAAACTTGGGTGTTGGCACCTAAATTTTGCTATTCATAAGTTTCCTCCCTTTGCTTTGACAAGGACCTTGACAACTTGTAAGCGCTTCTTTCCTTCGTCTCGTCTAGCAATATTTGTTTAGGGCACCTCCGCCTCATGAAATTCGTCCGCCCATGCAAGAAATCCGTCCACCTATACAAGAAATTGGGACTCACAAGGTAAGAAACTCTAGTATTGGCACTTGAATTTTGCTATTCATAAATTTCCTCCCTTTGCTTTGACAAGTACTTTGACAAGTTGTAAGCGCTTCTTTCCTTCATCTCATCTAGCAATATTTGTTTATGGCATCTCCACCTCATTATTCTTTCTTGTTTTTGGTGGCTCATTACCGTCAGATTTACTGGCACTTTGTGTGATGTCTCGTCCTATTTCTAGCACTATCCAATTGACAGTCCTTTACCTCTCATCGCTGGTGACAGTGAGAGACCCTCCAACACCGAATCTAAGAGCAATTTGAAGAAGGGTGTAGAGAGGAAGACCAATTCTTGTGGTCCCATTATCGAACTAGTTCTAGTCATCCCTATAAAATGAAAAAAAATTATTATGCCATGGATGATATTTTTATGTATACATGTGATTGCATAATGCGGATAGAATCTTAGTTTCACCAACACATTAATGTACCATAATATCATCATGGTTTCAACGTTGAATGTTGCCTATGCTTAAGAGCTAGGCTAATAATACCGGCCAACTGTAAGCAATTTTACAGTGTTCTCTTAGTTCACTTATA
Source organism: Saccharum hybrid cultivar R570 (assembly GCA_038087645.1). Lineage (NCBI taxonomy): Eukaryota > Viridiplantae > Streptophyta > Magnoliopsida > Poales > Poaceae > Saccharum > Saccharum hybrid cultivar. The sequence continues at coordinate 23,400,504 of JAQSUU010000402.1, read as the reverse complement.
CAATAGTCAGCTCTTCACTATTAATACATGACCCACTTGTCTCTCTCACAGAGTTTTCGGTTTCTGTGTCTAAACCGGCTGTAAGTTACAACCCGCTTCTCTTCTCTCTCCTCCACCTCAGTCTTCGGCCGACTGTATGCTATTATACTTAGGGGGTGTTTGGTTTGCCCTGCGAAAGTTTAATAGGTACTGTAGCACGTTCGTCTTATTTGATAATTAATGTCCAATCATAGACTAATTAGGCTTAATAGATTCGTCTCGTAAATTACTCTTAATCTGTGCCGACGTGCATGTAATTACTCTATATTCAGTACTCCATGCATGTGTCGCATGTGTGTTAAAAAAACAGAGGCTCTGAGAGATCTATATCGTGTTCGACATTACTGTGTCGTCCGTGTTCGATCGGACGGTGCGAATCCGTGCGCTCCGCCACAGCAATTGCCGTAACAAACTGCGGCGGTCAGCGAGCATTGACACCAGTAGCAGTAGTTCATATAAAAAAAAGACACCAGTAGCAGTAGGGTTTTAGCTTAACCGTCCAATCCCCATGGAAGTCGTCTCCACCCCGTCCGGCGCCGGCGCCGGCGCTTCCTCTTCCTCCTCCTCCTCGACCCCTTCCCCCTCCACCAGGCGCCCTACCACCACGCTCCGCTTGCTCTGCCCCTCCAGCCGCGCCGCCGCGCTCCGCCCCTCACGGGACCTCCACGTGGACCTGCCCCCCGTGGGGGATGAGGCCGTGCTCGTCATCTCCGGGCCGGACGCCCCCGCCGCGGCGGTCAGGGCGTGGGAGCACGTGGTGGGCCACAGAGTCGAGGGCGAAGAGGCGATGGGAGGGGAAGAGGAGGAGAGGGAGGTGACGGGCGCCGTTGGCTGTCGGATGCTGGCCGCCGGTGGGCAGGTGGGATGCGTCCTGGGGAAGGGAGGGAAGACGGTAGAGCGGATGAGGCAGGAGAGTGGCGCCCAGATCAGGGTGTTTCGGAATAGAGAGCAGCTGCCCCCCTTTGCGCCGCCGGGGGATGAGCTGATTCATGTACGTCTGCCCTTCTTGATTTAACACAGATGCTTCAATTTTGCTTGGGTGGAAAATTAGACCACCTTTTCTTGTCGCTTAGTGGTGAGCTGGAAACTTGGAATTCCCTGGCTAGTAAATACTTGTGATATTGGTGGAAATATTGATGCTTCCTTGTGATTTGTGAATCAGAAAATGATCTCAAGTACTGCGTTGTGATAGACCGATAGTATAGAATCGTGAAAAGGCAATACTTCGAGAGCATGGTGCTTTGTATAGCATATAACAGAAAAGGTTCAGCACCACCCTAGTAATATGCTCATATGTCTACCAGAACATATGAGTAGATTAGATTGAAATCAGCTAACTTGTGTAATATTTCCTGCTTTATACTTTGCTCCCAGAAAGTTCAGTAGTTGGGCAATCCATAGCTCAAGTTTTTCATTCCAGGGGCTATTTAATCTTTCACTTGGCTATTTAATCTTCAAAATCCAGGTCTTTCTGATATGATAACCTTTTCTTGTTAGATAAGTGGGAGCTTTCCTCAAGTACGGAAAGCACTGTTAGCAGTTTCAACCTGCCTCCAAGATAATCCTAGGCCAGACACTCATAATATTCCGATGGGAAGACCATTTGGGCCTCCAGGTAGTGGTCCTGGATGTCCCCCTGGCATGGATCCTCATTCTCAAAGAAGTTATTTACCACCACATATACCTGATTACCACACAAGGAATTATCCAAGCAATGCTGGTGCCCCTGGTCCTAGATTCTTTTTTGAACAAGAGATAGTGTTCAGGATGATAATTCTGAATGAAATGGTGGGCAGCATAATTGGAAAAGGTGGTTCCACTATTCGGGCATTGCAAAGTGAAACTGGTGCTTGTATAAAGATTTTAGAGCCTGTTGCTGATTCAGATGAGCGTGTCGTTGCAATATCTGCACGTGAGGTATGTCTATGGGCCAAAAAAGGTTTTACTTCTGTTTCAATGTTTTGTCTGAACTCTGAAGTGATCACAAATCTTTGTTTTCCTTATGAGGAACAACTGAACAAGAGTTCTTTTTATGGTAATTTGGTGTTTGTGTCTGTTCCTCTTCGAGAACTGTCATATCATCCAAATGCCTGGCTAGTTGACTGTTGTCACTATATTCTGCCAAATTATAATAGGGATTTGGGATTAATTTTTCCTTAGAATTATATTATCTGCTGTCTGTAATATTGGTTGATGGATGTGTATCTCTTGGTGCAGAATTCTGACATGATGCATTCTCCAGCGCAAGATGCAGTTGTTCGGGTGTACTCTAGGATCTCAGAGGCATCTATGGATAGAACTTCTCCTACACCTGCAAGGCTTCTCGTTCCATCACAACATATTGGTTGCCTGCTAGGAAAAGGTGGATCCATTATTACAGAGATGAGAAAGATTACAGGAGCTAGCATTCGAATTTTCGGGAATGAACAAATTCCAAGATGCGCACAGCGAAATGATGAGATGGTTCAGGTATACCACAGTTGTAATAAACCACCCTATTTTTTGTTCTGAATCCTTAGAAACAATGCTGTACTCTATGCATGCTATGGTACAGTTGGACATAAGTCTGCATGACCTTTTGAAGGTTTCACTAATATGCCTGGAAGCTACTTGCTGCATCGGATTGGATGGTGTTTTTTTAATCTAGTTGTGTGGTATAAATGCAAAGTTGGATAACTAAAAACACTTGATGGAAAATGCCAATAAACTCTGACGTGATTTGAACGGCATTAAATAGTTTGCCTGTTCTGATATGTTATCCTTCAAGTCACATAGGGTTTATACGGTGAATGAAGATCATTTACTAGCAATGAGTTTTACAGCTATAATTTAAGGTGTCCTGTTATTGAATATCTAGAATGCTTTTTCTATGGAAAAGCAGTGCATGGTTCAAAGCAGGAATCCTTTAAGAAGAATTGACTTTCTTTTCTTTTACTTTGTTGCATATTTTGTAATTCTTTTGGGCTAATTTTTCCAATCTTTGTTATACTGTAGTAATCCTCCATGTCAAAATGATGCACGTTATACGTTGCCTAAATCAATCAGTTTTCTATAGTTCACCTGAACTGTCCCTTAAAAAATGTATTTGATTATTCATACTAGTGTTTGATCAGGTAATGAACAAGTAAAGATCTAGCAACCTAGAAGGGAAACATATTATTCACCTCTGGAGTACCTCTTTCTCAGGTCACTGGTAGCTTCCAATCCATTCAGGATGCATTACTTCATATAACTGGAAGGATCAGGGATGTCATCCTTCCCAAGCCACACCCCAGTGGAGGCATGCCTCCATACCCACCTGTTGGAAACATCCCAGTTCAGCAATCAAGACAAGAACCACCTCCGCCGCACCTACATCCCAGTGGGGGTATGCCATACCCTATGCATTCTTTCAGACCTGATGCTCCTATGAGCCACTTTGAAACGGGTGATCATCGGCCACCTCCTGTACATTCGATGGAATATATGGGTGCTGATAGGATGCCATACTCGTATGGTGGTGAACAAGGAGGTCCTCGCCCTTTTCTAGAACAGCCTTCACCAAGAACCTGGCCTCCTGAGGTAAGCTACATGCATTTATTTTTAGATGGGTTTTTAAGGTGGGGATTATAGGGGACTGGTGTTTACCACTTCTTTTAGCTGTGGTGTTCACAAATGTCTTCTTTATGAGTTTTTGACATGTGCAGCCTAATTTGGAACGGCTATGTCAGAGTTTATAGAATTCTCAATTCTGTACTAGGCTGTTACCATTCTCACATAGCATTTCGTTCCAATTTAGGGGCTGTAGTGGTTGAATTGCTTAGAATTAAGTCTGTTTTCATGGACAGGCACCGAGGACAAACAGTGAAGCTCCCAGAAACATGCCTGATGCAGTGCCAGCCACAGATTTGAGAAAGGGACCAGTGGCAAGGTAAGCTAACTGCCAAGTGTTCTTTTCAAGTTTGATGCTTCTCTTTTGGATTATAGTTCTTATAAATTTTCTTCTAAAAATTAGGGTTTCTATCCTAAAGACTGACTGTTTGTCTGTTTTACTTCACCAGTGAAAACCAAGTGGCTACACCAACAAGCACTACAACTGAAGTTGTTATTCCTTGCAAGTATATAGACTTTGTTTGTGGAAACAGTGGCAGTGAAATTGAAGAAATAAGAAAGGTACATAGTCTTGTCTTTTATTTATCTAACATCCAGTTAATCTATGCCCGTCTCTTGTTGCCTTGTGCTCATCAAGGCAACAAGGATATGCCGCACAGCTTTTAACTTTGTCATCGAGTTAAAGACCCCCTGTCTCCATGTCAGTTTGTCCTTTCACTAGAATGTAGTCCATGCACACTTTGTCATATTTATTTGTAGGATCGTACTAGTTCAATTTTGATAATATTGTAATCACATTGTACATTTTTAGTTCGTTTTGGAGTATCCAAAGTCCTAAAGCTCTTTGGTAATGTTTATCTTCCAGATGTCAGGTGCTTCAATTACAGTTCATGATCCGAAACCTGGTGACACAAACTCAATAATTGTTATATGCGGGGATCCCGAACAAACAAAGAAGGCACAGAGCCTGATTCATGCCTTCATCTTCTGTGGTCTGTATGATTGATACTATGCAATACCATCATTTGTTTTTGATTCTTGAATTTTATTAGAGCAGTTCCATGGGCAGAATTTGGCCCCTGATTGGATGTACATGTACCATTGGTACCGAGGTGGATGTAGTTACAGCTGATGCATGCCTTGTAAAAACAACATCGATGTACATTTCTGTAGTCTTGTGTTTTAGTTTCGGGGAATGAACATGGAATGTGGTGGATTGGTTCTTGGTTGCACTTGCACCTAGACCTTGTTTGGATGCACGTGTATTCACCTCAATTCATATGTGTTGGAGTGGAATGGAATGAAATTTAGTTTAATTCTACTTCAATCAACACATGTGGATTGGGATGCATACATGCGTATCCAAACAAAGCCTAAGTGGAATGTTCACCCCATGCCATCATTGGTAGTAGAGAATTTCATGATTTCAGCTCTTGTTTGGGAGGCAGCTCTGTGTGATTGAGATACATAAGACTACCCGCAGTGGGTACTCTAAAACGATACTCTAAAGCTTTAGAGTATGAATATAGAGTAAAAACTGCTGCACTGGGTACTCTAAAATGATACTCTATCCTTTCTCTTACTCTATTTAGGCTGCCTACACCGTGTCTGGTAACTTCATCCGGTACCGCATCAAGTCGGCATATAGCGTAGATAAACAACTGCAGCGGCACCTCTAAACTCATCCGGTATACGTCTCACTCCGCTAAATATAGGAGATACAGTGCATATAGAGGAGAACCGCTACTGCACAGGCGCAGGCCAGGCCCCCGCACGACGCGCATGCTCGGAAGACAGAGACCGCATGTAGCATGGGCCCCACCATTTTAAACAATTAAAAATCATTATAACTCACAAACCAAAAAACCAAATTAAATTTCGATTGCACCATTAAATTCGTTTCAATAAATTCTTCAAAACTAGTTCACACATGGATATATTTAAATAAAGTGATAAGTGGGCCCCATAGTGGATAGAGAATGATATAGAGGATGGATGGGTGCGGAAGAATTGAGTATAGAGGAGAGAATCTTGATGACCAGGATGTATAGAGGATGAAAATAGAGGATCGTGAGTGCGGATAGCCTTAGAGTAGTACAGTGCTTACTCTATACTCTATAGTGGCGGGCCCCACTAGCTAAACAAAGGGAAAAAATGCTATAACTCACAAACCAAAAATCCAAATTAAATTTCGATTACACCATTAAATTCGTCTCAATAAATCCTTTAAAACTAGATCACACATGGATATATTTAGATAAAGTGACAAGTGGGTCCTATAGTGGATAGAGTGGATAGAGGATGATATAGAGGATGGATGGGTGCGAGAGAATTGAGTATAGATGAGAGAATCTTGCTGACTAGGACGTATAGAGGATGAATATAGAGGTCCATGAATACGGGTAGTCTAAGTAATTTCCAGGCAATGCTACATGTGGACTGTGGTCAGGATTCCTGCTTCTTTGTGCTGGCACGACTTGACCACCCCTCGAGATCCAACATTATTGATTATGGCCGTACGCCGTATGGCATTAGTTTTCCTACCTACTAGTACTGTAACTCCTTACGTACCAGCACCAGTGCAGGACGTGCCAGTGCAAATGGACAGTGTAATTGCCATTGAGCTGGAGGGGTCGAGTGGACTAGATCAGATTAGTGAAGCCCAAGAATAGATGCCAGTACACGTGATTAGCCCGCCGATTTGTACCCTAGGAAATCTCGAAGAGGGAGCAATGGAGCATTAGAGTTTGGAATATGCATTGATCCAGACAAGATGTACTCCCTCCATCCCAGAAAAAATGTCATTTTAAGTTTTTCAGACATCGTGTTTAACCGTTCGTCTTATTCAAAAATTTTATATAAACTATAAAATAAATAAATCATTATTGAAGTATCTCTAATGATAAAATAAGTCATAACAAAATAAATAATATTTATTAAAAATTTTTGAATAAGACGAACGGTCAAACATGATGTCTGAAAAACCTAAAACGACATTTTTTCTGAAACGGAGGGAGTACGCTGCCTTGAGCCTTCAGCCCTGAATGAGCCACAAATCCTCTGGCTCTGCCCTCTGCGAATAAGGAAGGCAGCCTGGAGCTGACACCTCGTTCCTAGACAGCAGGACAGGAACAAGTTGTGAGTCTTCCCCCAATTTGGCTTCAAAATGTACTATGCAAAAAGAAGATTTCCCGTCACATCAAAATACCGGCACATGCATGGAGTACTAAATGTAGATGAAATCAAAAACTAATTGCACAGTTTTGTTGTACTCTGCGAGACGAACATTTTGAACCTAATTAATCAATGTTTGGACAATTATTACCAAATAAAAACAAAAATGCTACAGTCCCAAACAGTAATTTGGGTGTCCCCAAATTTGGTATCTAAACAAGGCCACCCTAGACAGCAGGACAGCAGGACAGGAACAGTTGTGAATCTGCATATCGCTTATGGACTTGGTCAAAAAAAAAAAACCTGTGAGTCTTCCCAAGGAAGTTCTTGGCAATTGCAAGCCTGGCATTTGTAGCATATTTTGCTCATATGCTTTCGGTTCCATCTACCACAACAAATTCCCAGCCCATGCGTGCATGTTTTGGACAAGGATGTCAACGAACAAGTCGTCTCGTCACTGGCTTTGCGTCATGCGTGAACTGTACTAGTAGCATCTTGCGCTTTTAAGCATAGTAGGTACTAGTTAGCTACCAGTTGCGGCTGGGTAGCGCGGTACGGACCAAGGGTGACGCAGTGAAGTGCGTCCCTTTTGGAGAAGATACGCAATTTTACTGTCTTTTCCCACTGGCCGTGTTTAGATCACCGAATTGGTGATCACCAAATGCACTGTAACGTCATAAATGTGTACTGTAGTATTTCGTTTGTATTTGGTAAAAATTATCTAAATTTTGACTAATTCGGCTCAAAATGTTCGTCTCGCAAAGTATAACAAAACTGTATAATTAGTTTTTGATTTTATCTATATTTAGTACTTCATATATGTGCCGGCATTTCGATGTGATAAGGAATCTTCTTTTTGCATAGTGAAATTTAGGGGAGAATTCTGAAAACTAAACGAGGCCTAAACTTTCATCTGACCCAGGTGGCTGCACTACACTATTGTTTTGCTGACAGGTTCTATGTCTTGACCTAGTGCAGAGAAGTTCTTCCTTTGCATAGAAGCAACCACCTTCCTGGAAACTTCAGCCCTCTCGCGTTCATGGATTTTGCATGACCTCTTGTAAGGTAGCAGGTATATATGCCATCGTCACAGCTTCATTCCAACAGGCTATGCCAGGTAGGAAGCCGAAACTAACATAATGGAATGCATTTTACTTCCTCCGTCCCAAATTATCTATCACTTTTGGTTTCTATAGCGTAAATTTGACTCGATTTGTAAAAAATACGTATAATATTTGTATCTCCAAATAAATTTATTTAAAAACTAGATTCAAAGATCTTTCCAATGATACCAATTATATACCATAAATATTAATGTTTTTTAATATATATTTTGTCAAAATTGTTTTTTAAAGCGAAAACGACAGATATTTTGGGACGTAGGGAGTAGTTTCTACCTCGGGGTTAGCTTAACTGCAAAATGTCTATGCCACGGAAGTGCAGGAATATCGGAAAATGGGAAATGCATGCATTTATGTTCATTATTTAGGTTGAACTGCACATATGTCTCTTGGCTGTCAACCAAAAGATGCTAGGAAATGACCGAGCAGTTCATCATTTTGACATTTGAAACCTACTCCCTCCAGACCGGTAATTCAAGTGGTTTTGGACAAGCCTTGGGTCAAACATTGGGAATATAAATCATGAATAACTTTTAATTTGTTGTAGTTTGAAATTGTGAAAACCATATGAATTGATTTGTCTTGAAAAGTACTTTCATAAAAATATACATATATCACTTTTCAATAAATATTTTTATAAAAATAAGAAGTCAAAATTATGCTTTGGAGACCGTGTCGCTGTCCTAAACGACTTGAATTGCCAATATGGAGGGAGTACGGAGTAAGGACTGGTTCCTGCATTATCACGAAGAACAGAAGAACTGAAGAAGAACAAAAAAAAATGGGGGCAAAAGAGTCTTTTTTTAGACAAGGGGCAAAACAGTCTTGCATACAAGCATTTTCAACTAGTAAATAACTCTTGCTCATGTTTTTTACAAGTAAAATGACAATGGTTCTTTCTTGTAGACAATATATATTGAGATGAACAAATTGTCACCACACAAGGCTGATGTTGTTGGCGCGGGAACAAGGAAGGGCGTCTTCAAGAGATGAGAGGCGTAGTCGTTTACATTTACATTTTATTTTGTATGACATGTGGGTCCAGCGGACCAGCGGCCTGAGGCCTTATATGCGTACTGTGTATGTATTGTAAGAAACCATATCGAATATTGCTAATAGCTAAGGACGCGAGAGACAGAGGTTCCTCTGCTCCGTTCCCAACTCTGGCGATGCTTGCTTGCCGCTCACGTCTCCAGTTATCGTCGGTAAGCCACGGGTGTTACAAGTGGTATCAAAGGCACCTATCCTTGGCCCGCTTCCTGATTTCGATTCCTTGCTTCGATCTCGATTCGTAATCCCAGGTGGCTGGTGGATCCGCGACGGCATCCTTGTGCTTTCTGTGCTGGAGGTCCCATAGGTCCACTCTTTGGTTGAGTCGAGGTCAGTAGCGGATTTGTTTTCGTCTTCCACCTCCAGATCCACCAGATCGGCGAGATCGAGCGATTCACGCTCGCATCCACCCTTTCATCAAGGTTGCGGTTCATGGCGAGTGGCGACAGCAACGGGTCTGGCGGCACGTCAACTGTCAGCAGTGCCGTCGTCTTTGGCTACACCATCTCGACTGGGTTTCTGCATCAACAACATCCGGTTCGGCGGCGGTGAACCACTGTGAGCTCTTCTCCAATTGTTCACAATTTCTTCTCTAGCTCGCATTGATTAGCAATCCAGAGTTGCAGAGCGACCGTCTCCGTGTAAAATTCCGTAAGTTGCGATCGATTGCTGAGCGGTGGCGTAAGGCCGAAAACTGTCCTTCGATTTGTGTTGCGGAGTAAATGCGAGGAGTTTGAAACTCAAATCCGGCTGTATCAGTCAGAAACTCGAACCCGGTCGTGTAAATTCCACCACAAAAAGATTACTTTGTTTGCAATGTGTTTTTCAATACATACATCTTTTTAGGGTATATTGTCCATATTCCATCTTTCAGCTTATTTAAGGATGAAATGGGCCCCGTCTCTAGAAAACCTTTTACCGTGGTTCAATGTTTGGCACAAAAGGCAAATGCGACTCAGGCAACCAACCAACTAATCCATGGGCGAGAATATATACTTTCTCAGTTCCGCACTATAAAGTCCAACCAACTAATCCATGGGCGAGAATATATACTTTCTCAGTTCCAAACTATAAAGTCGTTTTGGCGTTTCTACTTACGTAGTTACGTTTCTAGATACATAATTTTTATTTAAATATAATATATATCTTGATGTGTAGTACAAACTATATGTACGTAAAAAAGCTAACGACTTACAACGTGAAATGGAGTGAGTACATATATTAAAAACGATAATGGTACCATTAAGACATCCAGAAGGCTGAACATCTCGCTCCACTCGCGTTGCTCGCCTAAAAAAAAACCAAATCCCCACGGAAGCTCGTCTCCTCCATTCCGTGCTCGTACGTTGCGGCTTCAGGGTGTCGTGTGGCCATCCGACCATCCAAATCCGCCGCGCTTCCGCCTCCCACTCCGACACGCTGTCGCCGCCCGCCATCCCCCCTGCGATGCCCCCATCCCCGCGGCACCTCCGTTTCCCACGGAGACGAGGAATCCTACGCGTGAGGTACTCTGCCAGCTGCCCCACCGACTGCAGCTGTCGCTGGACCCAGTCCCTGGTGCCTCGTCCTTCGCCTCCAAGCTCCATGCGCGTGCTCGGAGAGTGTAGCGGTGCCTCCATCCCCCATCGTGCTGCCGTGGTCCGTCCTTCACCGTGCCTAGGCCAGGTGGCTAGGAGAGGGGGCAAGTGTCGGTGTTTAAAAACCGCCGACTAGTAAATTTAGTGGATTGCGCGTTTGGATTCGAATGGCTGTGCAAAGAGGACACGAAGATGTATACTGGTTCGGACAGAATGTCCCTACGTCCAGTTGCGAGCTGCTGGTCGTGTTATTTGCACTGAGTTCGTAGTAGGGGTTACAAACGATCGAGAGAGGGACCAGCTCCCCAGTCTTTATGGGTTGAGGTCGAGAGTGTGTTCTTCTCGTTCATGGGAGTGCGATCGGCCTGTCCATCATTTCCCCCGAAAGGTATTGGACTTTCCCTTTTATAATACACCAGAGAGAATTGAGAGAGAAGAAAGAGAGAAACTAAAAAGAGAGGGAAGGGGTCCCAGAGCTATGATGTTCCCCTTCCCTTGCCGGTGGGCCCTGACAGTCTGTAGATGATGGGGATATTTCCACGCTGCAGTTGCCTGCCACCGGTCCTGCACGGGAGTGTCATGGGTCAATCGTGGCGCTCCATACCGCCCGTGAGGACGATATGGTCAACGGACTCCCCTGATGGAGGCCACGCCGGAGTTGAAGGCACAATGTAGAACTGTGGGTGTCCAACGGGGGTCGTACAAGGAGTTGGCGATACAGGATCACCCTGTTGACGTCGAGGCGACGCGAGCTTTTAGGGATGGCCTGTCATAGTTGCAGGCCGCGTGGAAGCATACCTGCCCATAAGGATGACCCGTCCCGCGTGGAAGCACACCTGTCTACTGGGATGATATGTCACAGTTGCAGGCCGCGTGGAAGCACACTTGCCCACAGGGATGACCTGTCACAGTTGCAGGCCGTCCGGAAGCATACCTGCTCCCCTTTTCATGTCAGAGGCGTGCGCTCGTGGCGGTTGAGACGGTGTGGGCCCCTCTCGGGACCTTTGCTCCACTCCTAAGATTGGATCCGACCCCCAGGGGTCGGACAAGGCGGGGTCCTCTCCTGGGGAGTCGGAAGAGGCGAGACCCGTGCCAGAAAGGTCAGGCGAGGCGGAACACTTGCCTGAGGGGTCGGACGAGCCGGGAACCTTCTCAGTTGGGCCGAACTGAGTCGTAGCTGCGCTCACGATTATTTTAGGAGGGCTGAGGCCGATGTCTTTTGACTCCTGTCTTATGGGTACCGTAATATTGGTACCCGACACCAGGCCTAGGCTAGACGCAGGCGCAACTGGCAGCTGCTAGGTCGCACCACCATCCTCGGCTGCCAGCTGGCCGGAGCTTTGCGCTGCGTCGTACGGAAGAAGGGTGAAAATACATGTTGCAAGCGTTTGTTTCAAGTGTTTCAGAGGTACGTTGCAGCTGTTTCATACGGATGTTGCAAGTAGATCGAGATGTTGCACATGTTGCAATGATTGTACATATATGTTACAAGCTCCTGTTCTCAATGTTTCATTTGTTTTTTTCGATGTATGTTGCAAGTGTGTTTATTTAGAGGTTGTATATGTTTTCACACATATGATGCAAGCGTTTTATCTGGATGTTGCGTATGTTTAAAATTGTTTCAATTGTTTTTCAGGTATTTTTACAAGTGTTTCAGACGCATATTTTGAATGTTTCATTTTTTTTCAGTCATATGTTATAATTGGTGTACTTGGATGTTCCAAAACTAAAACTAGATCGAATACTGCATCTCTCTTCACTCTTCGTCTGAAGCAGTCTTGCCTTGGCGTCCGGACATAGCCACGCCCTGTTAAAAAAGAGCAAAATCAAACCTCAAGAACGAACCGTCGGCTTTCTTTTTCCAAGACTGACCTGCGGGCCATCCTATTCCGCCCCACATGTCAGATAACGGTCAAAGCGCGGTCCAGTGCCTTTCGTGGAAGCTTCCTATGCTGCACTGGTCGCAACGGCTCCCCGATAAAAAGAGCAGAAAACCCGCGCGCACGCAGACTGTCACGCACTTACGCTCGCTCACACCGGAAGAGGGAGGGGGCCTGGCGTTGCAGGCGGAGCCGGAGGCGAATCCGTTGGAGCGCACGCGAAGTCTGAGGTGAGGCGATGGCCGCCGCCGCCGCCGCCCCCGGTATCTCGATCCTTCCAGCGCCGTCGTAGATCCTTGTCGTTCTGATATGGCCGATCGGCCGGGCCTGTGCGTGCTGCGGTGTTGTTGCGCAGTGATCAGTGCCTTGGCTTCCCGGGGTCCTGCCATCTGCCAAGGCGGAGGCGCTGCGCGGGGTGCGGATGGCCTCGGGGACGTGGAGCTCGCCGCCGCCGGCGCATGAGGAGGAGCAGGTGCTGGAGGGAGAGGACGCATTCGAGATACCCAGTAAGAACGCGTCGCAGGATCACCTGCGACGGTGGAGGGTACGGCGTCTCCCCTACTACAGTTCGTCGGTTCAAATTCAGCGTTTTTTAGTTCGGGATGAAATTACCATACGCTTGAGCTCAAACCTGCGCATTGCGGTCCACACCGCGAAACAGCCTATAGTTGGTAACTTGGTATATTGGTAGGTGCCGCGTTAAATGATGATAGGATTTTTTCCAAAACCACTAGTTTGTTCATCCCTGTCCTACCAGTTTATCACATCCTATTATGGTGGTGTTTTTCCCCCCTTCGAGAATGTCTTGTGTTTGAGAAGTTCCTTCAGACTCCTCTGTGCAGTCCATTCTTTCGTGAGACATTTGCTTTGCGTCGCAATTGTCCCCTTTTTTGTGATTGATTTATATATACTCTCCTTCTGATGGTCTTCACTTAATTAAAGAGTTGTCTTGGATGAATGCTGGGTACTGATGGAAGGATCAGTTCGTGCTAAGTTACAAGTCTTTGGGCACCTGCCTCGAGGTTTTAATGTTAAGACTTAAGAGACATTACTTTGAAGCTAGGGGCAGCCTTGTATTCAGTAGAACGATGGCATACTGCATTCTGAATACTCCTGTATCACTGTATGTACACTCGTGGAATCAGAAAGTTTGTTGGCTATGTAATTCCCCTTGAGTATAGTAACAAGTTTTGAATCCTAATACTTGTTACTCCTAACCACCATGTACACTTTTATGAGAAACATTAGTAAAGTTTGTTTCATCCTTCGATAGGAGGCTGTACTTATGACTGCATGTTCTCTTTTCACTCTTCATTTCAGCAAGCTGCTCTGGTGCCCAATGCTTCTCGTCGTTTTAGATACACTCTAGACCTGGAAGTGGAAAGGGAGGAAGAGAAAGAGAACTTAAGAAGAATGTTACGATCCCATGCACAAGTGATACGAGTAATATCTTATTTGCTAGTTGAAAGAACACTTTTCTTTTCCGAAGTAAATACATTTTTCATTCCAAGTCTGAATTCTTCAGGCAGTATTTCTTTTCAAGGAGGCTGGCCAGAAGAACCTAGAAGGTACTGCTTTCATCGTCCAACTTCTAAGCTTAATGGAAGATTCCACCATCCTTGCAAAATGGTCATGTAACAAGGGAAATCCCATGTGAATAGTGACATGTCATTATTAAATCTCTTCCATTTGGTAGTAATCATAATGCCATTGTAAACTTCTTCTTTCATTTCATATGTTAAATTTGCTAAGTATCTTACATCTGAGTGAACGTCAGCTTTGTACCGCTCTCACATTTTCCTGATCATATGGCCTTATGTCATATATATTCACGTGCTTTATCACAACATAGATTACCTTGAACAATCTCAATTTTGTCACCATATAATCCAATAAAAAATTATTCCCTCAAATCCAATAAATCTCTCTCTCTCTCTGGATTAATTGTAGTTAATACAATTGTGATGTTTTTAATGCTTTTATCTAAGCAGAGTATTGCACTAGCATAAAAGATGAGACGCTCTCTCAGACATTTTCAGTTGATCTGAAAAAACTCAAAATGCTGAACAGAGACCATGACGCTATTATATTCCAGGAGGTTGGAGGGGTAGGTTCAATTGAAAATTTACTTGGATCTGTATCTCATTTTCATACTTTTCATTCTACGGTTTGATGACATATTTCTTACAGAATGCTCCTATTTAGGTTAAGGGGCTTTCAGATTTATTAAAGAGTGACTTAGACAAAGGAGTTAGTCCAGATGAGAATGAATTGATGCGGAGGAGAGATATTTTTGGGGCAAACACATATCCACGCAAGGAAAGAAGAAGCATTTGGGTACACAATTTTCTAAGCCTCTGTTTTGTAATAACCACTCCTAGTTCATTTATTCTAGGCAGCTGTATTATATTTTTTTCTATGTTTTCCTCAGTGTTATTAAGTCGTCTGGTCCTATGACCCCAATTATGTTTGCCGACACGATTTGTCCGACCAGATTCCAAGTCGTCGGACTAATCGTGTCTTAATCATGATTAGTCGTCTGATTAGGATGGAAAACGACTAGTTTTCGCTTTGTGCATTGGGCTGCCTGAGCAACTGGCCTTCTGCGAACTGGTAGGCTGGCCATCTGAACAAGAGCTCCTCATCTAGACCTCCAATCGTCCTCCATCTTCTTGCTGCTATGCTGTGTGTGCGTTTGATTTGTGCTTTGCCTTGCACCTCTGCAACACTCTGCTCTAGCTCTGCTGCTGCTCTTGCCTCTTGCTCTGCTGCTGCTGCTCTAGCTCTACTGCTGCTGCTGTTCGTACCTCATGCTTATGCTGCTACTCTCTGCTTAGTGCTTACATGCACCTATGTGGCTGATGCTATATGGTATATCAGTGCCCTAGTACTTACACGTATGTGCAAATGTGCCAATGTGGATAAGTGGCCAACTGGCCATCAAATCTCACAAGAATATGTGCCCTAGTGCTTTTAGACTCTTTATGCTTGCTTTACCCTATATGGTATATTAGTCCTGGAGTGCACAGGACAACTATATGGACAATTCAGACCAACTAGACTCCTAATTGGTCTAGTCGACGACTAACCGCAATTAGTCAGCTGGTCGGTCCCATGGCAACTATGGTTGACTAGATGATTTGATAACAATACTTCCTCTTTATTCCGCCACCGAGATAGGATGTTAATTATGTTTGTGGAACAAATAAAGATTTAATAATTCTAAATTTACATGTGGTATTTTCAAAATGAAAACTTTAGAACACAAATTAACACTAAGTGATATTTATTATTCACTAGCACTTCATTCCTTGAAACATACAACTTGTGTCTTCAAATTTAATATTTATTATTTCCTTATCTGCAGCATTTTGTATTTGAAGCCTGTCAGGATTTAACTCTTGTAATTCTAATGGTAGCTGCTGCTATATCATTATCACTGGGCATGGCAACAAAGGTATCTTTATGACATTCTGATGATCTTTTCTCGTCTCCATGGGTAGTCATCTTGTCCTTTTTTCTCTCTCTCTTGAACATGTAGTAATCATCTTGTCTTACCCACCAACTTTCAACTGGGATATAATTTTGATTAAATAACACTTTGGCTGATTAGGATCCATGATTATTCTTGTTTCCACGATTTAGGGTGTAAAAGATGGATGGTATGATGGTGGAAGCATATTTTTTGCCGTCTTCCTTGTGATATTCGTTACAGGTAAACAATTTGTGTTTTAGAGTTAGCTCTCTCCTTTCTTTTACTGTTGTCAAGTTTCATGCCCGCATCAGTTCATCAATAAGCTTAAGTTATTGTCTAAGGTAGGCAATATACCCACATCTCAACCACCAACCAAGCCTCACATCACAGCTCATTCAGGCAATCAGGCCTTGATTAAGGAGTATATATTTGGGGGCCCAGACCAGTCATGCCTAATGTTGTCAACACAGGTTTCTTTCAAGTAAATGGTCTTGCAGGGTTTGAAGCTTAGGAGCCATGATATCCTACTCTGCAAATGTAAAAGTACACCTACCCTTGCTGGCAATGTAATTGGACCACTATTTTCACTCTTCTTAATACAATGGCATGCAGTTCTTATGCGTGTTCGAGAAAAAAAAATGAATGTTATGTGCCAACCATTACACCAAACATCTTAAGTATTAAAGAAGGACCAGTTCTTTTTCCTCGTTCCTCTCTCCTGGAGAGACCTGGGTCTTCTGGACCCTCCTTTAATTCCTCTTCTTTTATTTTCTCAAGAGAAACCTGTTTGATTTTTTGCCTTTTCTTTTCTTATATAAATATTTACCACAGTTGGGGCTCCCCTACTGTTTTCACTAAAAAATATGCTCATATGTCAAAAACTGCACTTAAATATGGTCATGTTCTATTTTACGGTTTTCCCTCATGTTACAGTACCCCGAGTCATCTTGTTCTGATACTTTATTTTTTCACAACTTTCTTAGCAACCTGTAATTATAGACAATCACTTCAGTTTCAACATCTGAATGAGAAGAAACGAAACATACAAGTTGAGGTGATTACGTTTATACGCATTTATTTTGGGATTTAATTCTGCATATAGACAGTCATTCTATGTCAGTACCAACTTATTGTGATCTATAGGTCATCAGAGGTGGTAAGAGATTAGTAGCTTCAATATTTGACCTTGTTGTTGGTGACGTGGTTCCCCTCAAAATCGGTGACCAAGTACGAAATCATATATTCTGGTCTATCTCTACATCTTAGTTCCTTCTCTATTTTCCCCTCAAAATTTGATGTGGTTATGTTCATCCATCTTTAGGTTCCTGCAGATGGTATACTGATATATGGTCATTTTCTTGCAATTGATGAATCAAGTATGACAGGGGAATCCAAAATTGTAGGTGTTGATAAAAAATGGAACCTTTTTTTGTTTCCTAACATCTGCGTTTTTTTCTAAATGTTTCAACTATATATCATGATCAGGTTAATAAGGACCAGAGGGCCCCTTTCTTGATGTCCGGTTGCAAGGTTGCAGATGGTTATGGCTCTATGCTGGTAAGCATCAGACTGTTTTCCAGGGCTTGTTGAGTATAGCTTAATTGACTCTTTCAAAGTATATATGGCGAGTGGAGTGTGTTGCTTTAGCTGAGTATGCTTTCCTGTACAGTATTACGTGTATCGGCTGCTACTATCACATTCATTCTGGCACTTTTTTTTTGCGAGTTTCATTCTGGCACTTTATATTGACCACTAACATAATATTTCTGCAATTGCTATCAATACAAAGGTAACTGGTGTGGGTATCAATACTGAATGGGGTATGATGATGGCCAACCTTTCAGAGGATATTAGTGAAGAAACCCCGTTACAGGTTAATGTCTTAAGTTGCCTTTTGAAAAGGGACGCTTATGCACAATGAGTCTATTTTGACTCAATATTGATTGGTCCTTGCTCCCACTTGCTTTGGCATAGGTACGCTTGAATGGTGTTGCTAATCTTATTGGTATTGTGGGTTTGTCGGTTGCTGGTGCTGTCCTCGTCGTCCTCTGGCTAAGGTCTGTTCAAGAGTTAGTTGCCATGGCCATGTGGTATATCTTACACAGTTATGCAGCACTTCAATGTCTGTTTCTTACAAATGCAGGTATTTTACTGGACATACCAAGAATCCAGATGGGACTACCCAATTTTTGGCTGGAACAACAGGTGTTAAACAGGGATTTATGGGGGCAATTAGAATTTTGACAATTGCTGTATGTATTGCTCGATAGTTTTTTTTTGTTAATGTTATGAAGAGTATCAGCTTTTACACACCTGATTATGCCATATTTCTTTATAGGTGACTATTGTGGTTGTTGCTGTGCCTGAAGGACTTCCTTTAGCAGTAACATTGACGTATGGATTGTTTATCTTTCATGCAGGTTACTTAGAATTTTTTCAGTACATTACTCATGGTTTCTTTTTTCTTTTTTGTTTCAGTCTTGCATATTCAATGAGGAAGATGATGCGAGACAAGGCTCTGGTAAAACCTCAGATAGATTTGTCATATGACTATATATATATATATGACTTTTTCATATTTTGTTTCCTCAGGTGAGACGGCTCTCATCTTGTGAAACAATGGGATCAGCAACCACTATTTGCAGTGACAAGACTGGAACTCTTACCATGAATAAGGTTTGTGAAGTCAATATGTACTCACCACAAAAGTACCGTATATTATTCCCATGGATGGTGTTACTTCATGTTTTTTCAATTGAATTCTAAAATATGAAATTCTAACAGCTACAAGTGCATATATTCCTATACTAGTGTTTAACTATGAAACCCACGATGGCATAAAGTCAATGAGACCTTAAATTCATATAATTCTTTTTGGTACCTTGTTTGTATTGATCTTCTAGATGACAGTTGTTGAAGCATATTTGGGTGGGAAAAAAATGGATCCTTATGATAATGCCAGCACGATGTGCACCACTAGTGTGACAGCTCTATTAATTGAAGGAATTGCACAGAACACAACAGGGACTGTGTTTATGCCAGAGGTAATAAACTCCATAAACCTTGTATTGTTTGCAGAATCTAGTTGATATGCTACATTGACATGTATACCAATTAAGTTCTATTGATATGAATTGCACGAGATCAATCCTATATTGTTTTCATAGTATGGAAAATTAAATCCAAGTTAGTATGGTTCCTATCTTTAGGATGGAGGAGCTACGGAAGTTACTGGCTCACCAACTGAAAAAGCAATTCTTTCTTGGGGCCTTATGGTAATACTGAGTATACACTCATTTATTTTGCATTATTTCCTTCTAATTATTTTATTAATTTGACAGTATACCTGTATAGATTGGGATGGACTTCAAGGATGTGAGATCAAAATGTTCAGTTCTTCATGTTCTCCCATTCAATTCAGAGAAGAAGCGTGGTGGTGTGGCTTTGCAAGTGGTAAGCTTATTCTAATGTACTGAAAATTCCGAAGGAAATAATCTGTTGTCAAACAAGAAATTATCATGTCTATTATTGATTGTTTATAGTGGAACTAATAAGGACATAAAACTATATACTTTTTTTGAACGAACATTAAACTACATACTTGGCTTTGTGTAAATTTGAGCTTTGCTATTGATTTTCACATTTTTTTACTTTTTTTATGCAGTGCTTGTCTAGATTTCAAGATCTCATTACGATTCTTTTTCTGAAAAAATATCATCAGTTTTTTTGGATAATCTGCCACATTTTCATCTGACCCTGACAATGTTGGGGTTTCTTTCCTTATCTGTTTGGATCTTCTTTATATGTAAATATGCCTATTAGTTCCTCCCTGAGAATCTTTCCTACCCCCTTTTAGATGCCTTACCTCACTACTCTTTTCTATGTGTATTTGCAGTCAGATACAGAGGTTCGCATTCATTGGAAAGGGGCAGCGGAGCTACTATTAGCATCTTGCAGAAGCTGGCTTTCTACTGATGGTTCTGTTCAGCCAATGAATTCCATCAAGGTAAATATGCGCCCAACTTGCCTTTTTAGTCATTCTGATTTCCAAAGTATTATTAACTTTGAAGTATTCTTTTCAGCATAGCGAATTCAAGAAATCGATTGATGATATGGCAGTGAGTTCATTGCGTTGTGTAGCTTTTGCATATTGCCCCTGGGAATCCAAAATGGTCCCAACGGAATCACTAGATAAGTGGAAGTTGCCTGAGGATGATCTGACTCTTATTGGGGTGGTCGGGATGAAGGTAGTTTATTCTGAGCCTATGTATATTTGTACCTCTCCTCAGTACTTGAATAGTTATTTGACTTTGATATTACGTCTGCGTTCCCCCCCCCCCCTCCCCCCCCCCCCCCCCCCCCCCCCCCCCCAAAAAAAAAGGTCCAATATTTTAAATTCAGAAATCCATGATCTTTAATGTAATACGACTTCAACCAGCACTAAACATAATGATATAACACTCAATTCCAGTTGCTAGCATCAAGTTTTTACACGTCATTCTCGAGTCGCATAACCATAAGTATGGCAGAAATGAGAAGCTATTAAGAGTATAATGATGCAAAAACTTGTTCTTGGTGT
The DNA here is from genome assembly GCA_038087645.1 of Saccharum hybrid cultivar R570. Taxonomy (NCBI): domain Eukaryota; kingdom Viridiplantae; phylum Streptophyta; class Magnoliopsida; order Poales; family Poaceae; genus Saccharum; species Saccharum hybrid cultivar. Next base: position 23,380,018 of record JAQSUU010000402.1, on the reverse strand, counting down.
TTTGTTTCCATTATATTACAAAATATAATTTTTATATTAGTTTTCCCCTAAGTCAAACTTATTTAACTTCAACCAAATTTATAGAGAAATATATTCACATTTACAACACCAAATAAATGCACTATCAAGACATATTTCATGGTGGATTTAACGAACTAGTTTTATGTTGTATACATTGATGCATCTTTGATCTTTTTATAAACTTGATTTGGTCAAAGTTAGAGAAGTTTGACTTAGGACAAAACTAGAACACCTTATATTTTAAAAGAGTGATTTGGTTTTTTACAGGCCCACTCTATGTTTAGATTATTCTGCAAAGTAACTCGCCTTTTGTTTATTTGCTTGTCTAGGCACATATTCTGTTCATATTTGTCCATAACTTGTAACTTCCCAGTGATTGAATTCATTATTCACCCTTCTATAAGAGTTTCTTCTACTGTAGGATCCCTGTCGCCCAGGAGTGAGGAATGCTGTGCAATTATGCAGTACTGCTGGTGTAAAGGTTTGTTGTCATCTGTACTCATTTATGTCCCCTCACCTTCCGTATTTCATCCATTTGTTCTAGTTTGAACTTATGTTGGTTAATCTAGATCATGAGTCATGAGTCATGACCATCTCTTTAGCTTTTTTTTGCGAACGCGCCTGAGCTCGTATGACCATCTCTTTGGCTGATATTGTGCTTTGAATAATAGTACTTACAATGTGCCGATGTTAAATTCATTTTATGAACATAATTTGCTCCTCATGACTTAAATATTTATTTCAATGTTTTATTTTGTCCCCCTTTTTTACTTTAGGTACGCATGGTCACAGGAGATAATGTTGGAACAGCAAAGGCCATTGCTGTGGAGTGTGGAATATTAGACGCAAAAGATGCCGCATCAGAGCCTAATGTAATAGAAGGAAAAGTGTTCCGCGAGATGTCTGAAACTGCACGAGAAGATATTGCTGAAAAAATTACAGTAAATCTCCATTGATCTCTCTCCCTCATTATGTTACATTTTAGGATTATATGCCACGGTAGATTCCATTTATATTAAAATCACAATAATATACTTAAATACTTAATAATGTACATTTTCCACTTATATATGATTAGTATGGATTTCAATACAACACATCATTGTATCCAATGGTTGATAGACTTATATAGCGTTGCACCTTTGGTGTCATGGTGGAGTTGTTGGTTCAAATCCTAGCGCACACAATTTAAAGAATAGCTAGCTGTGTGCATCCCTGATTAGTTCAAAGGCTGCAAATTATCTCCATTATCTAAAATTGAACCAACTTAGAGCTCCACATAAGACCCTGTCTACTCATGAAAATGTTTTACTATATGATCTATGACAAATTTGGAGCTACTGTTATCCATGCAAAGAAGGCTCAAGTGAAATTGGATGTGGCTGAAGTCGCTGAACTACAATGATGCTTTGTGCTGAAAATTGATGGTTCTCCTTTGTTTTATAATGCAAGTAGAGAACATTTGCAACGCCTTTTATTTTAATTAATAACATGTCATTACTAGACCATATAAAAAACTAGTTGATTAGTTGGACTTAATAAAGGAAGAAGCGCATTTTACTACTCTGAACAATCCCACTCTATTCACTTAATCCCATCAATAAAATATCAGCTCAATTTAGTCCCCAAACTATTTCAATTATTCCAATCTACCCCAGTAAGTTTTTCCTTTTTTGTTTCTTCCTATACAAATTTAGTTTTAAGTTCAGAATTTGTAGAGTGACATAACTTATGTCAAAGAAAGGTATATTAAAAAATTTTCATGATTATTTTCATAGATTAGGATCATGTAATACTAAATTAACTCTAGAAATACAACAAAAAAAATGAACAATATGATGAAAATTCTTAATGTATTTGTTAACATAGGATGTCATGTTATTTATCACCCCACAAAATTTGAACTTAAAACTCAAGTTGTGCACGGAGAAACAACAATGACAATGTTAGAAGAGTCAAGGGCCTATTGGGCCTTAGCCCGTTAGGGTTAATTAGTCGCTTGCTTAGGGGTCAAGTAAGAGCTCTTCTCTATATAAGGAGAGGAGATGTATCAATCTAATCAAGCAAGAGATTAGAAGGAAAAACCTTCTCTCTTGCCGGCCGTGGGCGAAGCCCCGCGGCCGGCGTTCCCAGCGCATCTCACAGCCCTAGTCGCCTGCCCCTTGGCCTCTCTCGCCGACGTGAACAGTACCCGCGGCACTGTAGCACCCCAGGGTACTGTAGCGCGTCTGTCATCGTTGCTCTCCTCAACTCTCTCCTCTCAACCCTAGCAGCACGTAACAATCTGGTATCGGAGATGCCAGGTTTCGATGAGCCGCTGTGGGATCAGCTCGCCAAGGCGCTGGCCGACATCAACGCATGGTTGGCCGCCATGGAGAGCCGTCAGGCGGCGTTTGCGCGCCAGGTGTCGGCGGCGGTGCGGCTGCAGGCGGCGGCGCGTGGCCTCCTAGCGCGCCGACGAGTGCGGCGGCTGTGCGATCTGCAGCTGATTCAGCTCCGACCCCGTCGCAGTTCCTCCAAGCTGTGCTTCGCCGCGCGAAGGCAGACACCGCACAGCAGATCAAGCAGCGAAAGGACATCGCAGCGCAGCCGATGCTTATTCACCAAGTGTCGGCTGTGGTGCGGCTGCAGGCTGCTGCGCGCGGTCTCCGAGCACGGCAGCGGCTGCAGGAGATGCGCCAGAAGATGCAGGAGGCGGTCCTGGCGGCGGTACGGTTACAGGCTGCAGCACGTGGACTCCTGGCGCGACGGCAGGCGCGGGAGATGCGTGGGTTGCAGCTGGTGCCTGTGCCCCGTGCCCCTTTGCTTCGCCACCAGGCTGCGCTTCGCCACATGGAGGGCCCCGATCTCGTCCGCTGCGTCATGGAGATCGGACGTGGCATCGCCACCTCGGGTGGCGAACTCGGCGTCTACAGCGCCGGCGTTTGGGGACGCGGGTGTGTGGCCACCCATAGGCGGACCTTAATTAGTGCTGCCGTGCTCCGGCACCGGCCGCCGCGAGGACGTCTCCGCTGGTCGCTATCGCGACTAATTCCTGGTGGCTATACCCGTGCATCCCTCTCGTTCCGATGGGCTCCATGGGATCCAGGTGGCTACACACGTACAGGTTCATCAAGCGGAGGGTGTCCGCCGTATCTTCAGGAGTCAAAAATAAAGAGTCGTAGTCTATTTAAGGTCAATAAAATAAGCCGAGATGTAAAAGGCTTATTTTTAGGTGTTAGGTTTGTGTCTAGCAGAGTCGAGTTAGGTTGCAGCTCGAGGACGAGCTGCATGTCTAGGTGGGGTGTAGTGTTAGAAGAGTCAAGGGCCTATTGGGCCTTAGCCCGTTAGGGTTAATTAGTCGCTTGCTTAGGGGTCAAGTAAGACTTCTTCTCTATATAAGGAGAGGAGATGTATCAATCTAATCAAACAAGAGATTAGAAGGAAAAACCTTCTCTCTTGCCGGTCGTGGGCGAAGCCCCGCGGCCGGCGTTCCCAGCGCATCTCACAGCCCTAGTCGCCTGCCCCTTGGCCTCTCTCGCCGACGTGAACAGTACCCGCGGTACTGTAGCACCACAGGGTACTGTAGCGCGTCTGCCATTGTCGCTCTCCTCAACTCTCTCCTCTCAACCCTAGCAGCACATAACAGACAAAATCATGAGGGGGCAGATTGGACCAATTGAAATAATGGGTTCAAAGGATAAAGTGGATTGTTCAGGTATTAAAATGGGATTTCCCCTAATTTAAAGCTCGTCAATGACATGAGAGGTACTTTTGAATTTTCTAAATATCAGTCACTCAACCAACTCTCTGTTGCAGGTAATGGGAAGATCTTCTCCAAATGACAAACTTTTGCTTGTTCAATGTTTAAAAAGAAGGGGCCATGTTGTAGCTGTTACTGGTGATGGCACAAATGATGCTCCTGCATTACATGAGGCCAGTCCAAAATTTTATCATTCCTTTGATAATCAACCTCAAATAACCTTCTACTAATCCTGAACTTTTTGTCGTATAGGCTGATATAGGTCTTTCAATGGGAATATCAGGAACAGAAGTTGCCAAGGAAAGCTCAGACATTATAATCTTAGATGATGACTTCACCTCTGTGGTCAAGGTTATCTTCTGTAACTTCAAAGTACAAGGCATTCTAACCAAGATGTGATGTGTCCCAGTATACTTCCGTCACAGCAGGCATGATGCCTTTGCTTATCGGCATGCATAATGTCATAGTTTGTCAATGTTTTTTTTTTTTAATGCACATAGTTTGTCAACGTGACGTATTGTCAAATCATTCGTTATGTTTCTTTTTGTGATCTTTCTGTTAGTTGACAAAATGCATTAAAACGATATAATAAATGTTTACAGTTACCGTAACAGCCCATACCTGCAGATATTCTTGCTGATTTTATACTTCGCTTGCTTTGAGTATACTTAACGATTTTATAACATCTGTCTAGACTTTAGAGCGTGAATGTTTATTTTAAAATTCTCCTTGCAGGTTGTTCGATGGGGCCGGTCTGTTTATGCAAATATTCAGAAGTTTATCCAGTTCCAACTTACTGTTAATGTTGCTGCCCTAGTTATAAATGTGGTTGCTGCTGTGTCCTCCGGGGATGTACCTCTGAATGCTGTTGAGGTTCAGATTTTCCTCTTGACCTGTAGAACTACAATATTATTCTTACTTTTAAATTTTTTTATAGCTCCTCTACCATGTTACTGGAGTGCTTTAGCATGTCACGTGCATGAGAAGGGCTATGGCAAATCTTTGCTGTCTATTAGAAATATTGGATGCATATTATTTATTACAGGAATTGGATACAGATTATTACAATAGATTTTGTTTTTCTAGAAAATATAGCAAAGCCCTTAATGTAAGACCTTGCAGGAATCTTATTTGGTACATTTCTTGCAAATGATGCCCAGTTTGTTTGTTTTTATCTACTTATTGTTCCCCCCTTGTCAGCTTCTTTGGGTGAACCTTATTATGGACACACTCGGAGCTCTTGCATTAGCAACCGAACCACCAACAGACAACCTAATGAAGAGGCATCCCGTTGGTCGAAGGCATGGCATAACATCCTTGATAGCTATCGACACTTTTGTTTTGTGTACTCTGTTTTATTTCGTAATTAGGTGTTGTGCAAAAGCGGAATGATATACTTTCTAATTTACTTGTGCAGGGAACCTCTTGTGACAAACGTTATGTGGAGAAACCTTTTTATCCAGGTCTCGTTGTCTACTCATCTTTATGTCTTGAAATAGACCCTGTTGAATGGGGGCCGTGTTCATTTTTACATATCTAACTTCGTTGCAGGCACTGTACCAGATAGCAGTTCTTCTCATATTCAATTTTGATGGCAAAAGGATTCTGCATTTACAGAATGAAAGTCGGGAGCATGCTGATAAAATTAAAAATACGTTTGTCTTTAATGCATTTGTCTTTTGCCAAGTAAGTTGGTCCCTCTCCAATTTAAAGTTTCAGTCATAAGATTCTCTTCAATTTGTAAGGTATCTTTTGTGTGGCTTCGACATACGCTTGCCATATATCCACTTTTTTTTTTGGATATATCGCCCTGTAAACTATACCACGAATCATATGTACTCTACAGCTTCTTAGCAGCCTGGTAAGTCTATTAGACAGCACCATAGAGTTGTTTTCCCATAACTGTTGTGCCATTTGTGTCAGATCTTCAATGAGTTCAATGCTCGCAAGCCTGAAGAGAAGAATGTCTTCAAGGGAGTTACAAACAACCACCTTTTTATGGCCATAGTGGGTGCAACTACCGTGCTTCAGGTAACATGCTGTTTGAATGCTTTTACATTGTTTGACGAACGGCAATTATCAAGTATTAACACTCTCTGGCAGATCTTGATAATTGAGTTCCTCGGGAAGTTCTTCGACACTGCTAAAATTAATTGGAGACTATGGTTGCTGTCAATGGCTATTGGTGCAGTGAGGTATGCATGTATGCTACTTTTGTGTTTCACTCAAAATGCCTGCAGTGTGCTTAGTGTTCCATATATATACCCAAACATTGTTTCTGTTTAGTTCCCCCGTTGCCTTTTGCCAAGAAGTTTAGTTACTTTGGTGTGAACACGAATTCCCAACAATTTGTAATGCTAATCTTGAAGTATACAGTATATATACCTACAAAAATGTTCAAAGTTATCACATTGCATCAACCAAAGTATATAAACCTTGCAGTTATGTTCTCTGCTCTGTCAGCCAACAAGTCAAATACACGACATTTTTGGCTAGAATCAACTTACTGAGCCATCCTTTAATTTGCTCTTTCAAGCACTGAGTCTGATTTGACGACAGCCCAATCATCCTAGATTCTGATTTGTGCCCATTTTGAATCCAGTTGGCCTCTCGCCTATCTTGGGAAATTCATTCCCGTGCCTGCCAGGCCTTTCCAGAGCTACTTCAAGCATTGTTCTTGTCGCAGAGGACCACAGCAAGGTAATTCACGAGTATTGTCTAAACAACCGATCATTTCCCATTGACTATCTGCAATAATAAGCAGCTTACACCAGTGCCTACGTGCATTGCGTTACATGTTGCAGATGAAGAGCACGGCGGCAAGAGCTGAAACTTGGCAGGTACGCCCGCAAGTGCAGCACTGCCGATCAAAGGGCGTTTTAGGACAACGCACCTCCCCGGCGTCTGTTTGATCAGTGTTTTCTGAAGCAGCCGCAGGCTGTGTCACTTAGCCAGGCTAGATCCTCAGCAGGAGCTTCAGCTGAAGCAACAGCCAGGGCGTGCATTCCCCCTACATATATATATATGCAGATGCAGACGAGAGAGAAATAAAAAGAGAGACCCGGGTCTTGGTGCGGGGTGCATCACTGCAGAAGATCGTTATGCCGGTGCTATACCACCCTTCTAATTCCTTGCAAATTCTGTTGAAACTAAACCTACATCCCCAGTGAATTTCCATCTAATTGAACTATTAGAAGACAATGGCTTGGTTATGTTGCGAACTGCAGTAGTTGTTGTTTTTTTGACGGTCAACGGGGGGAGGCGTTCCCCACCTGATTTTATATATTGGCCCAAAACGGCCCGTTATATAGTTTTACAATACATTTTGTGTCCACAGCCCCAGCGCAAGGGCGAGCTTGTGGCATACCCACTGATTAAGAAAAAAGAACATATGCCCCAGCACAAAGGCGGAAGGTGGTAGAACCACAAAACACCAACAAGAAGTCTGCAACACCAAAGCGCGAGAACTCTTCAACGATGCCTCCAGGGAGGTGAACAACGCAATAGCGTAATCATCGTCAGCCAAACAGTAGCTTGGCGAGGCTTTCACCCGAGTCTCGTGCGTTGGATAACCGCGATTGGCCAGGAGTCTGCATGAGGTTCTTCAACGACGCCTTCAAGAAGGAGGCTCCGCCCGATGGCGTCCCTCGTCGCCGGCCCAGCCTTGGGTTGAGCTGAGCTTTCGCCCAGAACCCTCGCAGGAGCTCTCACAGACAAGGTAACAAATGGCATTGTAAGCCTCATCCGGACTGTAGAGTTGACACCTTGATGTCGCCACCACGCTTTTTCCCGCCACTGCAGGAACAAGCATGGCCGATACCGTCGTATTGTCGTGACGGCGCTCTGCCCTCCCCAACGAGAGGCACAGGGGGAGGGCACTCGCAGACACATAGCCTCGCCGCCGGCTCACCCGCGGCCAAACTGCGTGCACTACGGCCAAACGTGTAGAAGGAACTGCTGCCAGAGCACCATCTGTGCCCCCGAGAACAGCAGCGGTTCCACCAGATCCGGACAAAAGGATGCCGGATCCGGTGCAGAGCCACCATGGTCACGCAGCCCCACCGCCGACAAGCCCGCGGCCAAACCACATGCGCCCAGAGCCCTGCACACGCACGAGAAGAAAGAGCACCAGCACCACCAAGTGTCGCCACCAAAGCTGACCAAGGGGACGACAGGTCGGGTCGAGGTAGAGGACGTCGGAGGGAGGGGGCCGGCCACCGCCACACGGGGACGGCGGATCCGGACCCAAAGAGCCGAGGACTACGACACCGCGCGCAGCCGTCCTTCGCAGGCAGCGAGGAGGGGGAGGGAGGGCCGGCCATGTCGTAGGCTGGCTAGGTCACAGCCCTGGCCGCCAGCACCAGGAGGCACGGCTTGTGCCGCCTCTGCCTGGCGAGAACCGCCGGCCAAGCCGCCGCCGGCAGCCCAGCCGGCCAGATCCGGCCGCCAGCCCCGGCCCGGCCAGATCCAGCCGTCGGCAGCCCCTAGCTGGCCGCCGCCGCCACCCCGGCCCCGGCCAGCCGCCCGCCCGCCCCGTCCGCCGCCCTGCAGACCGCCGTCGACATCAAGGAGGGGCTGATGCAGCTGAGACTGCCGCCAGCGGCTTGAAGATGTCAGATCCGGCCGTGGGTGGCCCGGATCCGGCCAGCCGGCTAGCCCACGCGCGCCGTAGATGTTGAGGGAAGGAGGGGGAGGAGGTGGACTGTAATGGAGAGGGAGGGGAGAGCGCAGAGGGTGCCTTTTTGAGCTCCTCTGCTGGCCGCCGCCACTGACGAGGAGGAGGCCGCAAAGGCACGGCGGCGGCGGCCGAGCTGGCGAGGGGGAGGCGCGACCCTCCGGCCGGTCGGGAGCCCTCGAGTCGCCCCTGAGAGGAGACGACGCGAGAGCTACGCCACCGTAGCGGTTGTACCACGCGGCTTGTCCTGCGTTCTGCGGTTCTGCCTCGCCGTGTTACTCGGCGACGCATCCATGAACACAAAACTACAAAAGGGTATGCTGCGGTGCGGCCTGATCGGGAACAAGAATCACGCGCACCAACCACCAATCGCGGACACGCCGCGCTCCATGAGTTCTCGCCGTGTTGTACTGGAGACCGGAGAATACGAGTATTCGCGATCTCGGTTCCGGGAGCCAACAGGAATGCGCAGTGAGGTAGGGAGCATCAAAACATGCACCCCTCCGTCCCTCCACCGCGCGCGCCGGCACCACTCTGCTTAGCCAAACGGCTGGACCGGGACCGCGGCCTGGAGAAGAAGGCAATCGCGGCGTCCTCCCGGGGCCCAACGCCCATGCCACGACGCATCCGGGACCGGGGAGCACGAGCCCGTGGGCGCGGAGCCCCTTGGCCCTTTCCCCTGATGCGGCGCGCTTGGCTGCTCATTTGCTCAACGCGACGCGCCTCGCTCATCCACAAAACGCAGGGCCTGTTTGAAGTTTGAACATGCCCTGGCAGACACTGTACCTCGCTAGCCAGGCAACGATCTCAGCACCATGCGATCGAAATCAGACGTCCGAGATGCGTGTCTGGCCAGTCAACCTTGCTTGGGACCCAACCAGACAGCCCCGCAGGCCGCAGTACCCCACCTGCGGGGACACCAACAATGTTGGCGTGGCTCACTTCTGTGCAAATTCTGCAACAGGCGAGCTGACAGAAGGTGAGAGACCACGACCGTTTGATAGGGCTCCTGATTCTCAGTGGGAAGTAAGAAGTGATTTTTTTTTACGAGGAAGAGAAGTGATTATGATTATTTAAGATTCTCTAGGATAAATTCTAAGTAAAAAAAAGTAATTCTGTGCCTCAGCTCCTAGCCTCCCAGTTTATTTTCATAAAATCACTTCACAAAATGATTGTAGAATCACTTCATTTAAGAAAATAACTTCTCTGTGAAAAGAACAGTTTGACAGAGCTTGGATTCAGCCCAAAAGCTCTGCCAAACAGAAATCTCGATGCCCCGGCCCCGCCAACGAAATGTCGCCCTCCACGATGTCGAATCACAATTCGCAATCCACACAGCAGATTAGCAAAGCTCACGCGTACTTATACAGTTTCCACGGAGACTTCCAGAGCAATTACTACAACCGGTGAGCAGACAGAAGATGATGAGCGCTGCAAGGAATCAAACTCTTTTCACGACGCCTGACCTCACGTTCATTTTACAGCATACAAGCAGTTTTATGCTCCTTGCTGTTGTTCCAAAGTTTAATGTCCAAACAAGTAAACAACACACAATATATGCTAATATTCCTCAAAAACAAAACATTAACTAGTGTACAACATCATGTTAACGAGAGGTACTTGTATATGCACCCAGAGCACTGCCCTGCGGCTCACTTCAGCTATCTTATTAATGGCAGTACAAAAGCATACTAGCAGTAGCATGAGTAGGCAAGGTGGTTCTTGTTGGAGATGTAGGTGGAGATGAAGTCTGAAGCATGAGTTGAGGTTCTGGACTGAGAAGGCACAATGATCTGGGTACGGCCAGATGCAATCCTCTTACCTGTGACATGCCCATAGAACAGGCCAGCGACAGCAGGGATGAACACGTCGCTCTGTGAGCAGATCTCAAGGTCCAGAGCCCTTGCTAGGTCTGCATTGCTGGATTTCAGGAATTCACCTTTGTCCTCAGCTGGCATAATGTCATCCTGCAGAAACAATAAAATGTACTGCTTAATTTACCTAAAAAGCATGTCTGTGTACATGAAGTCCAAAAAAAGGTGATGCACAAACTGGGTGCATCCCCTGAGCTCTATGTTTGTTTTCCTATGCAATATAAGACTAGCTTTTATATCAGTTAGCATAAGACAGAATACTATTGACAGCTTTTATACCATGGCAAGGCAACAAGAGATTATCTTTCAATGTTTAGCATTCAGGAAGAAATGTTTGGACAAAAAAGAATATAATTGATACTCATTAGATGCATAGTAAGTTTCTTGCCTTGGTATAAGTATTTGGATATTCTTCCTTCAGATCATTCAGGCCTTTGTGCCACCACGTCTCTGTCAAGTAGATGGTTGTATTAGGAGAGAAGCCAACACTCCTCAGGAAAGCCAGAACCTCATCAGGGTTATAGCAGCCTTTTCTTCGAGCGCCTCTAGTTGTCTTGCAACTCTTCTTTTCCAGCAAGTCGGTCCGCAAATCAATTGCCAAGACCTTCCCATCTGATTTCTTGCTTAATTCTTGAAGCCTATCCAACATTTTTCTGGCCACTTCAGAATATTCATGCTTCAGTTCGAGGCCACTGAACATTGCAAGGCAAGCAGTTGCATCCAAGTCCTTGTTACTCGTCTCCTTTGGCCTCAAACTTACTGAAGAGAAAATGACCGCTAGTCTTAAGTACTTGTTTTTTTGGAAGATGGGCTGGATGGTGTCCGTGATGAAGCTTTCAGTCACACGGTTTGGTACTCTGATAACTGCTGGCTTCTTAGCACTCACTTCATCAGGTATTTCATCTATTACTTCGACAACACCATCCAGGCTCCTCACGAATTTATCCACGTTGTACATGTCTTGGAATTTTCTGTAAACAAAACTTATGCCATTAGTTGAGATGGACAAGAATTGTGACATTTATGGAAACAATTTTGAATTCCTAGAAATTAAATGCTCATACTGTATGCACAAGAATTAATATCATTTATGTATCTGCAACAGGGTTCATTTTAAGGAAATTGAAAATTGTGTTTGTGTCAAAGAAGCATACCGCTTATTTCCTAATTCATTTCCTCTGATGTCTGGGAGTACAAGTGTTGCACCTAGATACCTTGCAACAACCACAGCATCTGTGATCTGCAGTTAAAAATTCGGAAATGGTGTTCCAAGTATTCAGTCAAATAGAATATGCAGATGTGTAGCTTGTTTTTTTGCTTACACAATCAATTATGCCAAAAAGTTCAGAGTTACAGGCTCACCTGTGAGATGTGATATTCAGGGCCCATAGTCAAGGAGAATGTAACAAAACCATTAGATGGCTGATTTTCTGCAGTAATCAGTAGTATCAGTAACCACATTGTTCAGGTAAGGGTTCAGATCTCAAGAACTTGTAAAATTTAGAAACGTGGAATTACTTACTTGGACTTGGTTTGGTCCAGCAAGGTTTAACTTCCTCGATAGCGTCCATCAGGTCCTCCACTCCAGCTGTATCAATGCTGTTCATTTCAGCATTGTTGTCAAGCTTCACTGTGTTCGACTCCGAACCTGTTGCCTCCAAGCCCAGCTCCTGCAAACATGGATTTTGGTTATGGCATGCCTGAATCAGTTGAAAAAAATAAAACTTTGCAATAATCTGGATCCTTCCCAAGGCTGCTTAATAATTCAGTGGTTTAACATACAAGATGCAGCTGGTTAGTTCAGGATACCAGTTTGTTCTGATGGAGAGACTGAAGGAGCCATCTCAAATTTTAAGATGTGCTTGATGATAGTGACTGTTTGCAATAAAGAAATTTAAGAATAGTGACTGCCCCTTTTGCTTTATGATATTCCCCGGTTGGTGTTTTCTTCTCAAGGATGCGGGCCACCACCAGGCCTTTTTCTGGGGAAGCTTCTGATTCCTTTGACCACCTACCTAATATAACCTTGGGGCAACGTGCTTATGGACTGGAATTGAATATATAAACCCTAGCTAAGCCCCGAAACCAAAAGTCAAGGCCACACAGCAGTGCAAGATCCGCCTTCAGCATTGGATCCCGAAATCGCTTGAGATCTGGCAAGAACTGGACTGAAATGGAAACACTAATCGCACACTACACTCTGCGCAGAACAGGCACGGCAAACACAGACCAACAACGGAATCAATCGCCCCATCTGAACCTCCGTCGCGCAAACAACATGGATTTGTCAAAACGAACGACTGATCCTCGGAGCACACAGACTTGCTACACGCCACCAAATCAAGAACCAACAAGCGGCCACCAGACCCAGGAAACGAAAGCTAGCGAGAGAGGGGAAGGGGGAAAATAAACCTCGGTGACGGGGGAGAAGTGGTCGTGCTTGATCATGTTGCCGAGCATGACGAACATGGAGAGGGTGAGGAAGCCCGCCACCACCTGCCGCGGGTCGACCGCCATTGATTCGGCCCTGCCAAGCCGACTGCCGGCGCGAGGAGGAGACTGGGGAGAGAGTGGGGCGGACAGGGACAGGGGGAGGGGGAGTGGGGACTGGGGACTGCACTGGGGGAGATGACAGATGAAGCGGGGCGACCACCGACAGATGAAACAGGGAGTGCGCGACTGTGACAGTGCGAGGCAAGCACGCTCCGCACGCGGGGGTGCCCGCTCGGCGCTAGTATGTGGATTGGGTACCACTGCCTCTTGTACGCGCGGACGCGCGCTGGCTTTGGGTTCGGTTGGTTGGTGGCAGACTGGCGCCGGGCATCCCGGCGTCCCGACCGGCGTGGCAACGGCGGGGTGGCCCGGTGGGGGTGAAGGATTTTGGCCTTATTCGGCTGGCTGGCTCTCAGCCACCCAGCAGTGTTTTTTTCTCACACTAATTCAGCATCAGCCAGCAGCCACCAGTCAGCCAGCAGTATTTTTCTCTCAGAGCAAATCGACACCGGCCACCAGCAACCAGCCAGCCGAACGAGGCCTTTGTTATTCTGACAGTGGCGGCCGGCGGCAGTCAGCCAGACACGTCACACGCCTGTGGCATATACTACTCCATCGGTACACAAAAATATCTAATTACGAAATTTATGTAAGTCTAATTAGCTTAACTTTGATTAAATTTATAGTGAATACTATTAATATTTATATCTCCGAAAAGATTTACTACGATAGTACATTTTATAATTAATTTAATGGTATTTATTTTATATTATAAATTCTAGTGTTTTTATATACCTTTGATCCAACTTCAAATCGTTTAACTTATTAAACAATAAAAAATGTATTCTTTTGTGAACGGGAAAGTGGTATATGATACATGTGGCCATCGACATGTTTATTGTGTTCACTTAACGAAGTTTACTGTTTTTTCACCTTTCAAACAGAATTTTACACGTTGTTTGTGCTCTTCGGAATACACAAGAGATATATTTATTCGGGGACGAAGGAAGTAGTTGTGACCGTGGTTACGATGATGACTTCGCAAGCAAGTCCCAAGAGATTTTGACTTTCACAAGCAAGTCCCAAGACATTTTGTTTTCCAAGTGACATTACGTTTCGCAAGAAGACAATGAAAAAAATGCAATGACGGCAAGCTCGGCTGTATTTACGTGTCACTACATTTTGACAATAGTGTTGAAGTCATTTTTTTAACACAAATAGTGTCGAAGACATACCTTATGACATCATCTTTTAGGACAGTCCCAACTAAAAACTAAAGCTAGTTTCTATGTCTCTTAAATCATGTACTCCCTCCGTCCCTAAATACTTGTCGCTTTACGCTTCCCGAGAAACAACTTTAATTAAATATATATTAAAAAATATTAATATTTATGGTATATAATTAGTATCATTGGAAAGGTCTTTGAGTCTAGTTTTTTAATAAATTTATTTGGAGATACAAATGTTGCACACATTTTATATAAATCGAGTCAAACTTGTGGGCATAAAAACCGGAAACGACATCTAATAAGGGACAGAGGGAGTAGACACTATACATAAAAAAAACATGTTTTTAATGCGGTAGTTTCTGCAAAATAAATTTATATCCAATCACATATCTTATTTCTTCATTATATACCTACCACATCTCTTTATATTTTGTTTTCTGTGTAGACATAGTTTCTTATCTAAGAAACAATTTCTTCATATCTTCTTTAATTACAATGTCACATCACAAAATCATCATTTTGCTTAGTTAGCATCCTAATCAATGAAGAAATCATTGTGACTAATTTGGTGTTGTATATATTGATGTATTTTCTTTAAACTTGTTTAAAATTAAAGAAGTTTGACTTAAGACAAAGATAAATAAGCAAAAAAAACACAATTGAAGTTAGTCCCTATGTTTCTTTTGGAATCTCAGCTTTTACTCCCTTTACCATCAACTTGCAGTCTTTAAGATTTCTACGCCATGTATTTGACATGACCAGTATGGAGATCCATAAATCCATAAATATTGTAATAAGTGGTTTTGGTGAATTAAATGAAAACATGATTAAGGGACAAATAAGTTCATGATACTTAAATGTTTAGTACCAGTTGTGATTAATGTATGTTGGGCTCATATTGTATAGTATGAGGTAAATGATATAAATGAGAATTGAGTCCTAGTTTGTATGTTGAAATGTATAGATGACAAGCATGTGTCGAATGTTACAAATGAGATATGGTTTGATGGAAATCTACTGGTCTCTTTTATGAAGCTTAGTCATGGAATTTAAGTTGTATGATGAATGAATTGGCAAGCATATATATATACGTAGATCGAAGTTGAGACATAAAAAAAAGCACAATGCCCGGGGCTGTCTTACCCCCAGGATTGCATATGGAGGTTTTGCTCATAAAGCCTACTAGTTCAAATTAGAGGCAAAATTACATGTAAGTATCATGGGTATTTTCCAACCATGGTAACAAAGCTCATTTTGTAATAGTCTCAAAGACGATGTTGCCTATTCTCCCAAACACAGGGCTTGTTTGATTCAGTGACCGGAGAAATTTTGCCTGGTCTATATTTTGCCTGTACACTGCCTCTGACGTGTTTGGTTGCAGTCCCTTGCCTAGGCGTACGAAACTGAGCGCCTGGCTCTGGCGTGAGTGTTGCCTGTCCTAACTACCGTGATTAACTAATGGATTAGCAGTCACGTAGCGGCAATCTTTTGTCTTCACTGTTTTGCCTAGTTTCTGTTTTTCTCTAACGAATCAGGTGGACGCCTCTTCCATGTGAAATTTATTACATGAACATGTCAGCGCAATCGAAATACTTATCTCTCTCCTCTCTAATTAAATATTCTTCCGTCCGCAAAAGAATGTAATTCTTATTTTTTAAGGAGTCAAACAATTTGAACTTTGACTAAATTTATATAAAAAAGTACTAACATTGATGATACAAAATAAGTACCATTAAATTAGTTATATAGTATATTTTCATAATAAATTTATTTGGAGCCATAAATGCTAATACTATTTACTATAAACTTGGTCAAACTTAAACTAGTTTGACTGGTATGATTCCCACAATAGCATTCTTTTGCAGACGAAGGGAATACTATAGACATCTGTCATTAGAAAAAACAATATTTTTTAGCATAGAAGAGATAACCTAAGTTATTTATTCTGGTAAACACACAATAATCGTGTTAATTAATCATGTATAGACAATAAAAAAGTAAAATTTCTCTTGCATAAGTATTCTCAGGCATAGGCTTTTCTGACCAAACAGACTTTCTTCGATCTTGCCTCACCATGCAAAACTCATCAATTTTCCATGCAACTTCCAGACAACACTTTTTATCAGGCAAGTCACTCAGGCCCTCAACCAAACGTGCCCATATTGTCGACATCCTACAGACGTTATCCAGATACTCTAACACTGATACGAGCGATATGATGATACTTTGATACGCCATCTTTTTTCAATAACAACGACATGAGGATACTTAAATATATTATATAATTAAGATAAAAATACTTACATGTATATGACTACTATAATTCATAAACACAAAATATTTTGAAGCATTTGATTGGCTAATTTTTTATAGTAATCATCATCGATATTCTTCCTCAGGGGCTTTTGCCCAACCATCACTTGACCAAGATGCACTTTGGGTAGGAACTAGACCTTATTGGTCAAATCCATCTCATTTCTTTAAAGGAGCATCACTTCATGTTGGTTTTTACGGATTTTACAAAGTGGCATAAAGTTGTACCATTAAAAATATGACAAATGGGGAGGTCATCAATTTTGTCACTGAGCATATTATTCATAGATTCGGTTTCCCAAACTCTAACCGTAGATGAAGGTGTCAAAAGAAGTGCACGAGTTTGTCGAACAACATGAAATGAAGTTGCTCAACTCCTCTCTATATTATGCTCGGCTAGTTGTCGGACTAAGTCAAGTAATGAATTTGAGAGAGATAAAGCTCGCGTTGCTAGGGCATACAACAAGAAGGTGGAAAGCAAGTCATTTCAAATTGGTGGTCTAATTTGGAAGACCATTCAACCTCTTGGGGCCAAGAGCAATAAATTTGGCAAATGACCTCTAAGTTAGGAAGGCCTCTACTAAGTGATCAAAGCTATATTCGGAAACTCTTAGGTAGCGGAGACGTTGCGAGGTGATCGTCTTCTGAGATCACTTAATGGGAGGTACCTAAAGAAATACTTCTCGAGCATTTGGTAAGAAGCATGAAAATCCAGACATGACTGATATACATTTATTGTCCTTGAAGCAAAAGAAAAGGTATCATTTTAAGTACGCAATCATTACTAAAAGAACATGGCATATGTTGCGACTCAAAATTGGCCAAACATGGGACCAAGGTAGAAAAGTTGACTTAGTCAACTTGGAAGTCGGCTTAGCCGACTTTAGTACTATTCTTTTTTTTTGAGTATTTACTTTAGTACTAGTCATGGGTTGACAAGCCCAAAGTCGACTAAGCCTATCTCTAAGTTAGCTAAGCCAACTTTAATGAGACGAACGTCTGAAAATGCAAATTGAACTTCAAAATTGTGTTCCTCTCGTCGATACACTACCTTACCTTTTGCGCTTTACAAACTTTAATTTCTTGCAACTTCCATTCTTGTTGTTGTTTTGCACCTCTCTTGATGAGATTTTGGAGTCCCAGGTGGCCTTACCGACCCTAGGGTAACCCCAATGTACTCCTCATCGACGGGTCTTTCAAGAGGTGTTCAGGCGCTTCTGGTGAGATCACAACACACGGCCACCCTAGCCGACCTTGTTTGCCTCACTATTTGGATTGATCCGTGTGTGATCCATCCGATCTAGCACTCGCTGGTATGTGACCCTCGCTGCATCAACCAGAGATGTTGTGGGAGTGATTAGAAGGAGGCATATAACCAGGTCTCAAAGATTATGTGTCATCATCGCCTTCTTTAACCCAGGGATGAAATGTTTTGGGTACAAGGGATGAGGCCATGAGGGGGATGCCGCTACAACACTATAATGACAATTGTTGCCGAGTCCATCAACAATGTCAAGAGAATCTGTAGCTTACTGGTCTGCGGATTGTAAATGTATACCTCTCACAAATGCGACTAGTATTTTGTCGGTAGACGGCAGGCATCAAACAATGCCATTGCTAACGATGAAACTTGGACCGCAACCAAGTGTCAGCAGCCGCGGAAACTACGGAGTACATACCACAACGGCATGCGGCCGCAACCCCCCGCTGTTCCATGCGCCATCATCAGCGCGAACCTGTCGGCACGTTGCCACCAAGCAGACTCGCACTCCCCACGCGCGTAGGCGCGCTTGTACGGAGTAAGTTGTAACCTTCGGCCGGGATCCGCCGCACTTAAGCATGGCCGGGAAGCCGCCGCTCCGCAGTCCTCACGGCACCCAGGCGGCCTGGCCAACGTGACCCATCGTCGACTCTTTGCTTCTTGCGGCCCGCGTGCTGTTGTCGTCCGTGGCCTGCAGCTGCCGCCGAGCCTGGTGTGCACGCCGACGCGAGATTGCCTCCCCGCCTCCGCGGCCCGCACGCCACCGCAGCCCGCTGACCAGAAGGCCAGGGCGAAAGAAAGAGAAACATGCCAGAAACGGCCTACACTACTGCTATTCAAGAGTTCCAGAGTACTCTTTGCTTAAAAAAAAAAAGAGTTCCAGAGTACTTAGTGGGAAGCTTTATCCTACTTTCTCTAAGTTCTTGCTAAGCTGAATGAATAATAGAGCGGTTATCCTAGCGCCCGGACGTCCGGCGTGAGCGCGTGTCCGGACACATCTCGGAGACGTTCAGCGTAACGATACGAGCGAACCAAATTCGGACAGGAGCGTCCGCCACATGCCCGTCGCGACGGCCGTCCCATGCCACTCGCGCGTAGCCCGTCCCCCAGACACGCCGCCATCCACGCGCGTGTCCCCTGTCCCCCACCACGCCCCTGTCCCTGTTCTCCACCGTGCCCTGTCCCAAGAGCACGAAACACTTTCAAATAGGCCTGGGCATTCAGATTACCCGATTTTTCGGGTCGGGTAATTCAAAATTCGGGTAATAAAAATTGCTACCAGATATTCACCCCGAAAAAACGCTACCCGAAATTTTGGGTACCCGATAATTCGGGTTCGGGTTCGAGTATACCCAATATACTCGAATTCACAGAAAAGAGCAAACTGCAAAAAAAAATTTTATAACAATTTTATACATAATTTCAGCAGCGATTTGCATAAAATTTCAACAGTAATTTATAAAGAATAATATATTACAGTCACTTGTTCAAACAAAGAGAATCATATACTAATAAAGTGATAAGTTCAAGTGCTCCACTGACAACACATCACAAACACAAAGACACAAACACATATTCAGTTAGTTTGGGTAGTTCGGGTACCGGGAGATATTACCCGAATTACCCAAACTTATTTCGGGTAATCAGAATTGCTATCCGAATTTAGGATCGGGTATCTCGGGTTCGGGTAATTCGGGTCTGGGTCCGGGTATTTCAGGTACGGATAATGGGTATCGGGTATTTTGCCCAGGCTTACTTTCAAGTGCAACATCGCAAATTATGTAAACTATGTAGTGCAACATCGAAATATAAAATACTGCAACATCACAAAACTATGTAGTGCAACATCGAAAAATATGTACTGCAACATCGAAAATTATGTACTGCAACATCTCAAATAGTAGTACTGCAACATCGTAAAATCAACCATGAAACATGGAAACATCTCAAATCACCTTTCAGTGATGTAACATTTGAAAAGGTAATTTCAACAATTAAAATAATCTGTTGCAACATTAGGGGAAAAATACAAACCCCAACATTAGAACTTCCTTTCTGCACATCCTATTGCAACATTCGAAAATCATATGTTGCAACATCTAAAAATTCACATGCAACATGGAGAAACAACAAAGAATGTACAAAAACAGTAAGGGGATGAGTTCGAGGTGCAGACTGCTCTAGCCCCTGGCCCACCACCTTCGAGCTCGCCGGAGGAAGAAGAGAATAGGACCCAAAAGTTCACCGGAACCCTAGCCACCGCCGCGCCCCTTGGATCCATAGGAGGAGGAGGATGGCTCAGATCCAGAGGATAAGGAGGAGGAGGCTCAGATTCAGAGGAGGACCAACCTACCTCATCAGAGCCGTCGTCGTCGTCCTCGTCTCCGGTGGGGGAGCGGGAGCCGGGTCGCTGGGAGCACGGGGTAGCAATGGAGGTCGCTAAGGGGGAGGGAGGGAGGAAGGGAGCGGCGGCGGGCAGGCGGAGCGGCAGCGAGTTGGTGCGCGGCGGGCGGAGTGGGCAGTAGAATGGGAGGGCGCGAGCGCTTCTGAAGTGAGCGGTCGGGGAATGGATAAAGAGGAGTGCGGGAGGCGGCATGCGGCACGGGTGGGTCGGGTTTGGCACGGGGGGTGCGTCCGTCCCCGTCCGGACGCCCGCTGTATATCATTATCGATAACAGAGACACCCTTACAAAAAGGAATCAGGCTTCAAAAAACTCAGGAAATCTAAAAAATTGTAGAAAAATAAGTAAAGGCCCATAATAATATGGAATTTTATGCTTAGGCCCCCTAAATCAAACAGATTTTATGTACTATACCTCGGTCAAAAAAATAATATAATTCTAGATGTATTCTCGGTTGAAATGTCTAAAGTTTGACCAAATATATACTTATAATACATGGGTTGTTATTGGGCTTGGGCTATTGACATGTCAAACAATGCAACTATATCTCCCTCCGCCCAGAAAAGAACGTAATTATGGGAAGCAGGCCAGTCAAACTAGCTCAAGTTTGACCAAGTTTATAGAAAATAATATTAGCATTTATATCTCCAAATAAATTTATTATGAATATATATTCTATAACTCATCTAATGATACTTTTTTTTGTTTAATGACGGTTAGTATTTTTTATGTAATTCTAGTCAAAGTTTGAATTGTTTGACTCCTCGAGACGTGAGAATTGCATACTTTCATGGACGGATGAAGTGTATAGCAGGGCGGGTTTCGGGTACAAGGAGGACAGGGAGAACATCCTTGGGAGGGATTTCTCCCCGTTAAGATCCTCATGGGGGGCTAGTTTACCCCATCCCCGATCTCTAATACAAGAATTCCTTGTGGAGAATCAGAAAACGGGTCCCATTGCCATCCTATATGTGCCGTCGTAGACGAGTAGGTGCGGCAGCATGGGTGGAGCTACGTTGAAATTAGTGGATGCGACCGCACCCACAAAAAAAATAAAAAACAATGTTAAGAGCTTAATTTTTACCATATATACTGTTAACGAATTAGGCAATTTCCAGATTAAAAACATGATTAAATCTAGAACATAAATCATGACAAATATAAGAACTAGATTAAACATGTATGGCATACTAGTATAGCAAATCAGCATATTCCACAGCATCAACATGACAAGCATTGATAGTCCAGCAGATAGATTAGATTGTACGAACGTCAAAATTAGATCAAGAGAATTATATCTTTCGGTTGTTGTAGTAGATGGTGTTGAAGATGTAGCTGGCGGTGGTGATGGAGCGAGATCGCTGATGTCGATGTTGAAGTCGTCGTCAAAGTCGTCGATGAGAGGCGGAGGAGTATTCTTGATGACGACCCCGCGAGCTCTAGCACGACGAAGCCGACGCGCCGATGCACCCTTCGGAAGACGAGCCGTTGTGGAAGCTTTGGGAGCAGTCGCGTGAAGAACGCTTTCCAAAAACCTTATTCGTCTTCTCCCGGTGCAGGATCGCAAAGACGAGGGTTCCGGAGACTTGCTCACCCGGTCGCTGGTGCACGCAAGCGATCGGACTGGAGTAGCTACAGTGGCGGCGCAATAGCGAGTAGAGGCAAAAACCCTAGGATTAACTGGATGCGTTTTGGCGTGGCCGGCAGGTTGCTTATATAGTCCTGTCCAACCAATCTCGTGTCGTGATCACGATCTAAATTGATTTAGGACTCTTAGTTTGTAATCGATTTGGACTCATGCAACTTGAAGGCCAAGAAACCAAAAACGAAAACAGCAAAAGGAGATCGCGCTCCCGCAAGGCGAGGAGCCGGATTTCGACGGACCATTCACGCAGGTGCCGCGCACCCGCGCCCTTCGCCCCGTCCCGCCCGGCCCGGCGAGGCGAGGCGAGGCGAGGCGAGCGAGCGCGCGCGTGTGGACTTCTCTTACTCCTCCTCACACTAGACTTGAGGAAGTGGGGAGGACTTTCATATTTAAGTATGACTACCTCCACTTCAACAAGCAAGGTGGTACTAAAGAGTTCCCACATCCCCTCTTGCTCACATGAATGGGCCTTTGAGATTTATTAGGAATTTCACAATTGATTATTGGGCCAAACCCATATAAATTCCAACAATCCCCCACCAGATCTGAAATACCCATTTAGAGATTTGCCTGTTCTCACTACTGTTTGATATACCAGTGTTTCGGCAGAGATTGTGAAGTTGAACTTCCGCCTAGAACCTCAAGCTACACTCATCCACAACTTGAACAATGGACTATGCCTTGAATTGCAAGTTTTGTGTGAATAAGCTTTGCTCAAAATCAAACTAGTACCTGGCTACCAATAGCCTTACTCCGTGGGTGGAGCATATACGTCGTACTCCCTGGTCTCTTCATGATCTTACTAGAGACCACCCAAGTCTCATAGACTGCGACGTTCTACAGTCGAAATCATATATGCATGTTCTTTCAAGAATGCTCTGTAGGACAGCATCTTCGCTTGTTAAAGCCAATAAAACATGTTAAGTCATTAGCCAACCTACCATACAGTGCCTCAACGCTTTGAGAGTATTGCATCTTCACATAGAGAGGGTTATAATTATACTCTCCTCAGTTTACCAATAGTTTGTTCTTCCCAGATCCTAAGTCACGGGATCTCCGATCAAAAAGGTTGGGTTACTACTACTGTAAACTCATATGGGTCTCAAACCCATCTCCCTTGATACTATTTCTATCACATTCCATGATAGTCCTTTGGTAAAAGGATCTGCCAGGTTCTTATCTATTTGCACATAAGCCACAGTGATTACTCCGGAGTTTCTCAACTTCCTGACAGACTTCAAACGTCTTTTAACGTGTCTTGTTGACTTTGCATTATCCTTAGCACTATTTACTTTAGTGATCACTGTTTGGTTATCACAGTTCATAAGGATAGCCGGTATTGGTTTTTCAACCATCGGCAAGTCTGACAAGAGCTCACGCAGCCACTCTACCTCTGCAGAAGCTGTATCCAAAGCAGTAAGTTCTGCTTCCATGGTAGATTTAGTCAAAATAGTCTGTTTACTAGACCTCCATGACACTACGCCACCTCCAAGAGTAAAAACATACCCACTAGTGGCATAGATTTGATCAATATCAGAAATCCAGTTCGCATCACTATATCCCTCTAGCACAGCTGGGTGCCCAGAATAGTGAATCCCAAAACTCATTGTACCTTTGAGATAACGTAAGACCCTCTCAAGTGCATGCCAATGATTATCACCCGGATTAGACATGTACCTACTCAACTTGCACACGGCAAAAGAGATATCTGGTCTGGTTGCACTAGCTAGATACATGAGTGAGCCAATTATCTGAGAATATCTCAATTGATCTCTAGCAATTTTCTTATTCTTTCTCAATGTCACACTAGGATCATAAGGTGTTGGAGTAGGCTTGCTATCCATAAAGCCAAAACGGCTCAAGACCTTCTCAACATAGTGAGATTGTGACAAGGTAATCCCACTATCTTTCTTAATCAGCTTAATGTTTAGAATTACATCAGCTTCTCCTAGATCTTTCATGTCAAAACTCTTTGACAAAAAAGACTTGACCTCATTAATAATATCAATGTTTGTTCCAAAGATTAGAATATCATCAACATATAAACATAATATAACAGATTGGCCCCCACCATGTCGATAATACACACACCTATCAGCTTCATTAACAGCAAAGCCCGCACCAGTTAAAGTAGTGTCAAACTTCTCATGCCATTGTTTAGGTGCTTGTTTCAAGCCATACAAAGACTTCAGTAATTTACACACTTTCTACTCTTCACCTTTTACTACAAATCCATCTGGCTGATCCATATAAATCTCCTCATCCAACTCTCCATTAAGAAAAGTTGTCTTCACGTCCATTTGATGAACGAGAAGACCATACGAGGCAGCCATAGAAAGTAGCACTCGAATAGTGGTCATTCTAGCAACAGGTGAATAAGTATCAAAGAAATCCTCGCCTTCCTTCTGGGTATAACCCTTAGCCACAAGCCAAGCCTTGTACTTGTCAATAGTACCATCAGGCCTAAGCTTCTTTCCAATCATCTGCATCTGGAGATGCATATGCCTCTGTAATAGAAGTAGGAATATCGTCCACAAGATACACAATGAAATCATCACCAAAGGATTTTGCAATCCTTCGTCTCTTGTTCCTCGCAGGAACTTCATTGTCATTCTCCTCAAAGACTTCTTCAGGTGGTTGCTCAAATGATTCAATAGAAGACTCAATAGGTATCGTAGAATCAGGAGCTATCTCAGAGGAAAATCTAGCATTGCTACACATATCTTTCATAGGGAATATATTTTCAAAAATGTAGCATCACGAGATTCAAATATTGTATCAACATGCATATCAGGAACTTCAGATTTTACTACTAAAAATCTATAGGCAATGCTATGGCGAGCATATCCTAGAAAGACACAATCCACAGTCTTCGGTCCAAGCTTACGCTTCTTAGAAATTGGAACATTGACTTTCGCCAAACATCCCCACGTGCGCAAGTATGAAAGTGATGATTTCCTTCCAATCCAATTCTCATATGGAGTTGTCTCTTTATTTCTGTTTAGAATTCTATTCAGAACATGACTCGCAGTCAATAGAGCTTCCCCCCACCATGCCTTAGATAGACCAGCAGTGTCTAACATGACGTTCACCAAGTCAGTCAGCGTGCAGTTTTTCCTCTCGGCAATCCCGTTAGATTCGGGCGAATAGGGAGCTGTCCTCTCATGAATAATACCATGTTCCGCACAGAACTCATCAAATAATATAGAAAAATATTCACCACCACGATCTGACCTTAGATGTTTAATTTTTCTCTCTAGTTGATTTTCAACTTCAGCCTTACAGATTTTAAAGTAGTCTAGCGTTTCATCTTTAGTTTTAAGCAAGTAAACATAGCAAAATCTAGTTGCATCATCAATTAAAGTCATGAAATATTTCTTTCCACCTTTTGTCAACACACCATTTATCTCGCAAAGATCAGAATGTATGAGTTCTAGAGGTGCCAAGTTTCTCTCCTCTGCTGCCCTATGAGGCTTTCGAGGTTGCTTAGATTGCACACAGCTATGACACTTAGAACCTTTGACAATAGTGAGATCTGGAATTAAATTCAGACTAGACAAACGTGACATCAATCCAAAGTTAACATGACATAAGCGACAATGCCAAACACTCAAATTATCATTAATCGTGCCACAAATATGATTCACTGACTTATTACAAAAATCTGCCAAAGATAGGCAGAACAAGCCTCCGCAATCATAGCCTTTACCAATAAATTGTCCATGCTTAGACATGACTACTTTATTAGACTCTAACACTACCTTAAACCCATCTCTCAATAGAAGGGAGACGCTAACAAGGTTCTTGCGAATAGTAGGGACATGCTGTACGTTCTTCAGCTGCACGATCTTTCCCGAAGTAAACTTCAGATCTACCATGCCAACACCACGAACAGAAGCATGTGACCCATTCCCTATCAGGATGGAGGAACCTTGGAGCCCCTGGTAAGAAGAAAACAAAGAGATATCAGCACACACGTGAATATTAGCACCTGTATCAACCCACCAACTTGGAGTTTGAAACACTGAAAGTACAGTAGGAAAATTACCATACCCGTCATCAGCACTGCTAGCAGTCACGGGGTGAATTTTCTTTTTCTCTTTCTTGTCCGCTCGCTCCGGACAATCTTTAGCAAAATGACCAAGCTCTCCACACGCGAAGCAAGGTAGCTCTGCTTTGTCTTTCTTCTTCTTCTTGAAGGCAGTATTTTGTTTGGCATTGAAAGCAGGTTGCTTAGGCTTTCCCTTGCTCTTGCCATGGTTTCTCTGGATAAAGTGGGCGCTAGATTTTTCCTCGTTCCCCTTCTCAATGTTATCTTTAGCCCGAGCTTTTTCCTCGACATCAAGAGATGCTATCAGGTTTTCAACTGATATTTTCTGTCTCTTGTGTTTGAGACTTGTGGCGAAATTCCTCCATAAAGAAGGCAATTTAGCAATAATACACCCAGCCACAAACTCATCGGGTAAGACACATTTAAGGAGTTCAAGTTCCTTAGCCAGGCGCTGAATCTCATGAGCTTGCTCGACTACTGATTTGTTAGCAACCATCTTGTAGTCATTAAAGCTCTCCATGGTATACAGCTCTTTGCCTGCATCTGAAGCACCATAAGTAGCATTCAGATGATCCCATAAAGTCTTTGCGTCTCTTAAGTGCATCATAGTATCAAATAGATAATCTGAAAGCACATTACGCACAGCTCCCACAAAGATATCATCAGCTTCCTAGAATTTTCTCTGATCTTCATCAGAGATGTTTCCCTCAGGCATGCCATCTTTGACCCAGAAAACTTTCATGGCAGTAACCAATCAGTGACCTTGACAGACCACCTTTTAAAATGCGCACCAGAAAACTTTTCCGGCCTCAGCGCGTCAACAAAACTAGCCATAGATAATTCTGGAAACAGCCTATAGTAAGGTTTTTGGATTGTTAACGAATTAGGCAATTTCTAGATTAAAAGCATGATTAAATCTAGAACATAAATCATGACAAATATAAGAACTAGATTAAACATGTATGGCATATTAGTATAGCAGATCAGCATATTCCACAGCATCAACATGACAAGCATTGATAGTCCAGCAGATAGATTAGATTGTACGAACGTCAAAATTAGATCAAGAGAATTATACCTTTCGGTTGTAGTAGTAGTAGATGGTGTTGAAGATGTAGCTGGCGGTGGTGATGGAGCGAGATCGCTGATGTCGATGTCGTCGATGTTGAAGTCGTCGTCAAAGTCGTCGATGAGAGGCGGAGGAGTATTCTTGATGACGACCCCGCGAGCTCTAGCACGACAAAGCCGACGCGCCGATGCACCCTTCGGAAGACGAGCCGCTGTGGAAGCTTTGGGAGCAGTCGCGCGAAGAACGCTTCCCAAAAACCTTATTCGTCTTCTCCCGGTGCAGGATCGCAAAGACGAGGGTTCCGGAGACTTGCTCACCCGGTCGCTGGTGCACGCAAGCGATCGGACTGGAGTAGCTACAGCGACGGCGCAATAGCGAGTAGAGGCAAAAACCCTAGGATTAACTGGATGCGTTTTGGCGTGGCCGGCAGGTTGCTTATATAGTCCTGTCCAACCAATCTCGTGTCGCGATCACGATCTAAATTGATTTAGGACTCTTAGTTTGTAACCGATTTGGACTCATGCAACTTGAAGGCCAAGAAACCAAAAACGAAAACAGCAAAAGGAGATCGCGCTCCCGGAAGGCGAGGAGCCGGATTTCGGTGTACCATTCACGCAGGTGCCGCGCACCCGCGCCCTTCGCCCCGCCCGGCGAGGCGAGCGAGCGCGCGCGTGTGGACTTCTCTTACTCCTCACACTAGACTTGAGGAAGTGGGGAGGACTTTCATATTTAAGTATGACTACCTCCACTTCAACAAGCAAGGTGGTACTAAAGAGTTCACACATCCCCTCTTGCTCACATGAATATGCCTTTAAGATTTATTAGGAATTTCACAATTGATTATTGGGTCAAGCCCATATAAATTCCAACATATGCACCCACAGATTGCAAACACTTGCACCCACAAAGGCAAGTGCACCCTCCTCGGATTTGCTTTAGCTCCGCCACTGTGCGGCAGCATCGGCGATCCCAATCGAAATGGCTTGTTGCGTTAAGGTTGAGCTAAGGTATTATTACTGATCTTTAGATTTTGGTGCCATGAAGATTAATTGGTGCACCACCAGTTCCAAATCGGATTAGAGATTATGGCGTTCTCAAGCTGCAAAGGGGGTGGCCGCAGATCTGTGTACCCAATGTGTGCCGCTGAAGCTGCTTCCTGCTACTGCAGTATGCAAGGCAACGGAAGGCCAGTGACACTGCAACGGCGCATATCGACGAAGCTCTCCACCCAGCATGTACGGCTGGACGCCTGGACCATACGAAAAGATCAGGCTAACGAGAGTGTGACCTTCCCTCTGCCCGGCCGTAGGTGTGTTCTTTCTTAATTTGTCTACTCTCGTGATTTCAATACTCGTAGTACGTACGTTCCAATCTATTGCAAAAATCACCAGCACAGGACCAACCAGGCAAGGGCGTGGTCACGAGTACATAGATGATCGACGCTTGGATGAATGCAGAGATAACATGATTTGAGAAGATGATTTGTTGGTCTACATACTTAAGCTATATATTTTTTAATCTTATTTTCAAAAAAAAATATTTTTTTAATCAAATCTCAGGCCAATTTTCCCCACCGTGTGTGATCACTGATCAGACATGCCGCATGCATGCATGGTGCTTCGAACGGGCGGCCTCGCTGTACTAGTGTACGGCACTATCTTGCTTAGAGCATCTCACGGTTTTGCAAATGGGCTTGGTATTTCTGTTTTTACAAAAAAAAAATCTAATTTTGGTAAGTCAATTTTACCAAACCGTTGGATATAACTTTTTTTCTCCTCCCCATATTGATTTGAGAGTTGACAAACTCCATCTTTTGTCAAACAAAAAATGCAAAACCGTTGGAGTTGCTCTTGGTCCATCGCCAAGATCGATGATGTCTGGCCCTACGTCCCAGTTTATGCTTATGAACGCAACTACACAATGTACTCTACTCCCTCTAAACATTCGTGTATATGCTCCTTGCACGTGTTTCCTTTAGTGTGTTCATACTTCGGGAGATATCAATCGATACTTTAGAAAATATTACAATTTTAAAATCAATCTTCAAGAGTCTTTCTAGTTACTCTCTAAATCATTATTTAAAGAGTCATTTACATAAAAATTATTTTCTATATCTTTTCATTCTCTAACAGATTTTCTATATCTTATTCGAACTCTAGAGAGTCATCCTTATTTTCTATCTTTGACTAAGAAACCTGAAATAGAAGATGACTATACTTAGATAATCAATTAAAGAAGTCGTTAGAGGGCATCTTTTACTAAAATATTTATTTCTAACAATCTGGAAGTATATAGAGAATCTCTTGGAGTTTGACTATATATATATATATATATATATATATATATATATATATATATATATATATATATATATATATATATATATATATATATATATATATATATATATATATATATATACAAAATAACTTATTTTGTAGCCACCTCTATTTACGATAGTTTTATATACTAATTTACGACAATGTCAGTATATATTTACGATAATTGAATTACTATAACATATGAGGATATTTACCATAATGTTATAGTAAATCATATAGTAAGGAATTACTATAATCTCGTAAATTAGCATAGCAATTATCGTAACTCAAAGTGGCTACAAAATAAGTTATTCTGTAGCCAGCTGTAGGGTAATAGCTATATATATATATATATATATATATATATATATATATATATATATATATATATATATATATATATATATATATATATATATAAAGTGAATTGCATTGTGGCCCTTTTAACTTCTCCGTTTCACTTAGGTCCATAAATTTTTTCTTCTTGTCTGGGTACATGAACTGTGTCTGCATTCTGTCATCCAAAGAGACCACATAGGACTCTACCGCCTACATGGCATCTGACATGGGAGGATATGGTCGTGTGTAGCGCCATGGTAGCGTGCAATGAGCGCATCGTTTGGCTGCGCAGGTGCACTTGCCGGCAGCGCACCGCCCCACCTCGGCGACTGCTCTCATCGCCAACCGTCGTGCGAGCTCCGGCTCACCTAGGCCAAGGCCAGCCTACAGCCTACTCTGCCTCCTCTCTCCATCTCTATGACAAGTGGGGACGAGACCCATTCGAAACCTCAAGTCGACCATGCCTCTCATGTTGCCAAGCAAACCAGGGGGTGTTTGGATTCATCTCCTAAACTTTAGTCGCTATCCCATCGGATGTTTGGATATATGCATGGAGTATTAAATATAGATTAATTACGAAACTAAATGCACAGATTGAAACTGTTTTGCGAGACGGATTTTTTAAACCTAATTAGTCCATGATTTGACCATGTAGTGCTACAGTAAACATGCGTTAATGACGGATTAATTAGGCTTAATAAATTCGTCTCACGGATTACTGACGGATTCTGTAATTTATTTTTTATTAGTATTTGAACACCCCATGCAATACTCCCATGTAACATCTCATAAACTTTAGTGCCTAGGTCACCCCACAAGCCTGAGGTTCCGGTGATCTCTTGCCCTCATCCGGTCAGTAGTGCCATAATAAGGGGTTGTTTAGTTCTCACCCAAAAACTTTACACTCTATCCCATCGAATGTTTGAAGACATGCATAGAGCATTAAATATAGATAAAAAATAACTAATTGCACAGTTTACATGTATTTTGCGAGACGAATCTTTTAAGCCTAATTAGTCCATGATTAGACACTAATTGCTATAGTTACACATGTGCTACAGTATCCAGAAAACTTTATAGCCCATGAACTAAACGCGCCCTAACTTGCGCTCTAAAACCCGTCTTCATGAACCACCACAAAACCTCCCCTCCACTCTGCTTTTGTTTCTTCACTTACTCTGCCATCAATGGCGTTGCCGTCATTAACAACACCACCAGCTCCACAATTGGCACCTTCACGCCCCCTATGCTCTGTATAATGGGTCCAGGAGAACCCCATACGCGGATACGTCCGTTGCTACCTCATCTCCATTCCTCTCGCCTCATTGCTCCTTTAATCTTGCAAATTGACAATGTTGCCACCATTGCCTAGATCTTCGTCCGGTGCTTTGATCTCCTCGTCCAAGCCCTTTCCTGCTCCTTCCTCCTCGCCACCCCCTCATCGAGCGTCATAGCCAAAGTCGCCCGAGCTCTCTGCCTCGCCATCAATCTCCATATGCAGGCCACCATTTGCTTGTCCGTTTGTTCCGTTGGCTTCGTGAGAAAATGGCGACTCGAGCCTATTATGCTCATCAAGAATCTATGCCGACAACTCCATGTCCAACCCCGCCCACCGCCATGGCTGAACCTATCGCCGCCATCGCCCCGATCTCTGCACTAACCGCCTTCCGCCCTAATTCTTCCTTCAGCGGCACCGCAAGGGTTTGCCGCGCCAGCAATGCTACACCGTCACGCGAATCGGTCCCCGGGATGGGACATCTGAGCGAGCCTCATTGGAGTTTCAACGCCACCCGCCCGCACCTGTTTAGTCTACGTTGTCTCCAAGATGTCCTAGAGGTTAAGAGCACCTCCTTGTACATCACTATGGCCTTCGAGGTTGATAGTTGCTGATGAGGCGGGGCGGCGCGCCGTCGATGAGCGCATGGCCACGCGCTACGCTCGTTGTACACCACCGTGGCACCACACATGGCCATATCCTCCCACGTTAGATGCCTCGTAAGCGACAGAGTCCTATGTGACCTACTTTGGGAGCTTGGACACAAACATATTCATAGGACCCTGGTGAGAAGAGAGGAAAAAAATTAAGAACCCACAACACAATTCACTCGATAAACTTAAGAATTATTACGTGCTACCTACTATAAATCTTCTCTGGCATTATCACGTAGCCCCCAAAACCTTGTAACCTAGATGCTTACATTTCATGCTATCCGCACTCATCGTACTCTATATTCATCCTCTAAAAGGAATATTCCGTCCTGGTCAACAAGATTCTCTCCTCTATATCACTTTCTTCCGCTATATTCATCCTTTATCCACTATTTGGGCCCACTTGTCAGCTTTTTTAATAAAATCCCCCCGTCCTCTCTGCACCCGGCCTCCTCCTCACCGCGCCCGGCCTCTCCCTCCTCCTCGACCTCCACCTCCTCCCCGCGCCTGGCCTCTCCCTCCCCGCGCCTCGCCATGCTCCTCCTCTGCCTTCTGCTCGCCTGCGGGCGAGGGCGCCGGGGCTCCGGCGAGTGCGCTTCTCCGTCCGCGAGCCGCGGCAGCGCGCGAGGGCTGCCCGCGCCGCCGAGAGGCGGGCTCGCCGGGCACCGCCGGTCGGCCGCGCGCGAGCGAGGGAGCTTCGGCGCGATGGAGCTCGGGAGAGGCGGGCCTTCCCTGACGGCCCAGGCGCGTGCACGGCGCGCACAGCGGCCGCAGGAGGCAGCGGCCCCTTCCCCCAACCGGCGGCGCACATCCGGCCCTCCCCGCGGCGACCTCCTCCACCTACCGACACCAGGCGCGTGCTGCCGTGCGGATCTAGTTGGAGCGGGCGCGCGCTCCATGGCGGGCGTCCATGGTCGGCGCGCCTTCCAAATGGCGGCATCCCTCCTCCCCGTGGTCGCTGGCGCACCACAGACCCAGGTAGCGCGACACCTCCTCGCCCCGCCCCCGCTCCAGCCTCCCCTTTTCTCGCCCCGCCCGTGCTCTCCAGTGGACGCGCGCGAGCCCCACGCCACGCTGTCCGATGGCGGACGAACGGGAAGGCCGCTGGATTTGGCGGACGTGCGAAGCTCCTAGAGGATAGCGGAGGCTTTACAGGACTGCGCTGCGGCGCTTTTTCCGCCATTCGCGTACTGGAGTAACGCATAGCGTACCCCAGTGCGGACAGTCTCACATGCATTGTAACTAAAAAGGCAAAATTTCAGACATTTTTTTCATGCAGCCCATTCCATCTGGCCCAACGGCCAGCCCACTCGTTTCCGCTGGCTTTAGTCCAAGTCACGAACGCACCCATTCGTCCTTCTTTCCTCTTCCCCGTCCGGTTCCTCCGTCTCGCAGTGTCTCGTCGTTCCTTTTTTTTTGAAACTGTGTCTCGTCATTCCTTCTTCTCGGTGGCCGGCGCGATGCGACTGGAGATGGCCGACGGCACGGGCGCACGACGGCGGCGCGTCTCATCGGCGGGAGATGGATGGCGGTGCGAGCGCAGGCCAGAGGAGCGTCTCTTCGTCCTTTGGATCCAGGGCTGCCACCAAGGCCGGCTCCGCCGGCAACCCAGGCCGCCCGTCCCGGCCGTCGCAGACTCCCACGCTAGACCCCGTGGCCACCCAGGCTGACTAGCGTGACACATCTAGGATCTGTGGCCCGACCTACCATCCCGGCCGCCCAGCTGCCAGTTCTTACGAGTTGCCGCCGCCGCCGTGTTGGTCGATGGAGTCAGAATTGGATTGGAATTGGATATTGGATAGGAATCAAATCAAGTATCACATCTATGGTATGTTACTAACTCCACGTTCTACATGAATTCCTTTTCTTTTTTCTTCGGTTGGATCTTCTATATAAAACTATGCCCGTAGAAGAGATAGCACTAAAAATAAATTAAGAAGATATTATTATATTGGACAGTCCAGGTGATCAGCAGAAATCAAAAGCACTGAACTCATTGTCCATTGAGAATAAGTACCAATCACTAATTTCTGTTCTCTATAAGATGAGCAAACGTGAGTAAGTAGGTGGAATTTGTGACTACATGCATCAGCTCAATTAATTGTGCAGAAACCTTGGAGTAAGCCATTTTGACTTAATGTTACTTATAATTTTCTTAATTGAATTTTATTTATATATAAATGATGCATTATTTCTGTGAATGCCTGACAGGAAAGTTTTGTTCCAAAACTCCAAGCCATATCCTATTAGCTTAACTCTCAAGCAGCTGCAAATGATTTTAAATGATGATCTGTCCGTGGACCTAGACTGTTTCAATTTATTTGTCCAAAATATTATGTTTGATGGTATGGTAAGTCAATAGAAATGAAAATGTAGGAGAGGAGAACTGTGCAAGTAACTTTTGTGTTCTTGTCAATTTCTTAAGGGTATCAAATTTTGTTTCCGATAAACTGAAAAAATTGACATTTGTTGTTTGCTTGGATTTCACTTCCCCTGGCCCAATGCAGTTGCCTCACTTTTAGGTCCTTTTGTATGATGAGTTGATGACCTTCTGGATATGGAGAACATCCTGACCTTGTTGGTATGATGGCTTTTATGAATTCAGATCTGATAGCCCTGGAGAGTTGTAAACATGGAGATACAGTTACCGATGCAAAATCTCTGATGATACTTTATTCATCTTCAGGTTGAGGGAACAAGCTCTGTGGTGTCAGCTTGCAAAACTTGCAACACAAGAATAAATGTTGTTGAACCAATCAAAGGATCTCTTATATGATCATTCTTACTCAATTTCCGTAATGCACTTCTATTTAGCTTGGTGTTAATTATCTGTTTGGAAAAAACAGGTAAAAAATGCAGTTTGCAAAATCATGTGCTTCAACGAAAACCAAAAGCAGATCCCAACACAATTGTATATCAGTTTGCCTCGCCACAGGTAATAGAAAGCTGTAACCATTTGGGTGTGAAGTGTTTCCTAATCTGCTCGACTGACCTCACTGAGTGCAGCTGATTCATGTAATTTTTTGAGTGCATATCAACCATAGAAGCGGCCCCTGTTACCTGCAGTCGCTGCACTTGGTGTATACAGAAATCCCTAGCCTTGACCCAAAGATAAGCTTCCTGTAGATATGAAAAGCGCTTGTCGTTTGCCTGCTTACTCTTCTGTGTGGAGTGCTCGAGTGGTGATGAGTGTATGTATTGTGAAAGGGATACGGTTGTTGGCTTGATACAGGTGCTTTCATGGCAAAATTAACACAGAAGTTGTTTATCCTGACTTGCTCATGGTGTCATGGTATCTGCTTTGATGCATCCTAATTTCTGAAAGAGTGCACATCTAATTCTTTGCACTGTAAAGGTTGTGCCTGCAGCAAGGGCCATCAAACGTTTGTGTTGCAGTCTTGGTAACCAAGTTGAGGGCCGTGGCTGCCACAGCTGTTTTCAGCGAGTTGTTTTGTGGTATGCAGTATGCTGATCCAGTTGGGGTGCGATGCAACAAAGTTAAACGAGCTATGCCCAGTCTTTTATAAAGCGCTCGAGTTCACCACTGGCTATTGTGGCACTACATCCAGCTCAGGCTACTATCTCAGGCTGCTGCCCATGCATCTGAACGAGGCAGCCAATGAAAACTGAAAAGATGCACTCCCCTAACTCATGTTCGACAACATCTGCTGGCCTGGCATTCAGCAAGGACTCTCAGACGCTAGCACCGGGCCTGCCGGAGAACTCACTCCTTTGCCTCGGCGTTCGAGCACGCACGGAGGCGACGCTCATTCAGTGCCTGTCAGTGGTGCACGATGACCTTCTCACGTTTTATGCGCAAGGAATTCTACTCGAAAGAGTCGTCGGACCACGCGACGCTCAAGTTAGCCATAAATGCTAATTCAAATGATGGCATACCACTTCATTGGATGTTTTATCATGCAAAAGTTTTTTAGGCCAATCAGTTTCCAACGTTTCCATATTTTGAAAACGGTGCAGAAGAGTTTCATCCTCATGAAATTATCTCTACTCACATAAAACTCTTATCATCTCTTTCTTCACAAATACAATGTCATGTCAGCATATTTAATGCCCATGAAACTCTATGAAACTCCTACTGAAACTGGCCTTAGGATCCGCCAAGGATTTCAAGGATATAAACTTGAATTTCAGACGAGTCCAACTCCCTAGCGTTAATACAACTCCGAGACGTGTTCTATTAAACAAAGGATATTTAAATATTAAAAAATAAAGAATAGGATAACATTAGGAAAGGTCCTAATAGGACACTGATTCCTTTATGAATACTCATATACACGAATCAAAAAAATAGTTTCCAATTAAAGGTCTAATTCAAATTCTCAATCAGAAACAATGAAGGAGAAAGGTAAAAAAATATGAATTTTAAAATATATTACTCACCCGTAGCAACGCACGGGCATATTTGTTAGTTAATCATCAAAACTCACAACTTACCTTTGAACATGCTTACAACGAGCCAATTATATGCACAATAATGTGCGTCAAAGCAGTAGTGTAGTTCATTTTTTCTTAAACGAGAACGCCTCCTTTTATATTGAATCTCCCACGACTAAAAAGACTAAATATAAGACAACATTTTAGTGCAATAATCAACTTCGCCTCATCGTAGTTCTGCCCATGCGATCGCTAGTTTTAGAAAACTTTTGTTCAGAGGAAATCACGCTACACGATTTCCCACGATCTCCCCATGCGCACCTCCAGGTGGGACCACCCTTCCTGTGATCGCCCGGCGTGCGAAACAATCGCTCACTCCTTCGCTCGCCCGCTCGTGCAGCGGAAGCCCCTGCGCGATTGTAACACCTCTGGTGTTAAGCATGCATTAGGCATTGCTAATCATGTGCATAATAACCATCATGCATTCATAAGCATAATCGAGCATCCCTAAGTATCACATGAAATATAGGCTTCAAATATGTTAATGAAACATGCATGTTGCAATGTTTTGTTTCAGTAGATTTAATATCATGTTGATACTTGCCATGCCTTGTATATACTTGTTTTAGTAGATAAATAGCTTAGAAGTGTTTAGCAAACAAATTGGAGCAAGTTTTGTATTAAAAAATTTCTCAAATTTTGACTTTAAAAATAATCTAGAAAAATGGAGTTTTGATTTAAAATAGACTTTAAATCCCTATTTCAAAATCTAGTTGGAATTTCAAAATGTATCCTAAAGAAATGTTGTAGAGAATAAAGTTTTGGACAACTTTTGTTTTGGGGTCAAGCTTTGAAAATGCTTTTTACTTGTTCAAAATAACATGTTTGTGCTGTTTTAATTGAAAAATAAAAAGAAAAAGGATTGTTCTTTCTAGCTGGGCCGCCCGCCTCCCATTCGGCCCACCAGAGCAAGCTGGCCCGGCCTGCTCGCCCCGCGCTCGCCTCCCCGCTCGCTCCCGCGCGCCCGCACCGTCCCGACCGTGCTCAGGCCGCGGCCGCCATGTGGCGGCCGTGCGCCGTCGACGCCGGCCGGGTGGCATCCGTGGCCCCCGCAGCCCGCGCTCGCCTTCACCCACGCCTCGGCTCGCCCTGCCTCACTCGCCACTCCTCCTCCACTCCATCCTCTCACCAGTAGTAGCAGAGCAGGCGCGCGCTCGTCTCCGCCACCGCACCCGCGCGCGCCCTCGCCGGAGTTGGCCATCCCGGCCACCACCGCTCGCCGCCAGCCACTACATCTCGCCCTGAGCACCGCCTCGGCTTGCCGTGGTAAGGCTCCCGTTCACGGGAATCGCTCACCGGAGCACGACCTAGCTCATCGGAGAGCTCTGCTCCGTGGACTCCCCCTCTCCGCTCTACCTCCCGCCCTCTTTTCACGCGCACGAGCACCGCACTGCGTCGCGGTAGCTCCCAGACACCTCCATTTACCATGCCGTGGCCGGGAACGCCCCACCGGCGACCACCCGCGCCGCCGCTCCGCCATGCATGGCGGCGCCCGGCTTCCCAAGCTCCTTTGGCCGCGCGCACGGGCACTGGTGGGTTCGCACGAGGGTGGGGAGGACGCTGGTGGCCTTGGCCTGCCCGGAGACCTCACCGTCGGCGAGTTCTCGTCACTAGTGATCCCCCTCCTCGCGGGTGTATGACAGGTGGGGCCTCAGGTCCCACTATCAGCCACCGTACACGGTTCTGGGTGCACGACTTCGGGTGGATCTAGCACTTTTTTGGCTGATTTGAAAAGGATTTAAGAAATGCTTTTCCAGAAAATGTTAAAATGCTTCAAAAATTCATATCTCGGTCAATTTAGCTCCAAATTTGTTGAAACAAATTTTGTTGTGATCCTTGCTGTCAGATATACATGTTAAAATTATTGCATGACAATTTTGTGATATTTTTACATGTAGCTTTATTTAAATGATTAAAATGTTGATTTCTTGGAAAGTGCATAGTAAATAGAATATAGATCAGAAAAATGTGAAACTTGTTTTGTTGATCTAGTCATGTGATGCACTTTCTGTGAAAAATATATAACATTCATGTTCTGTAGGAAAATATGGCTATCTAATTTATGTGCATTTATTTGCTATTTCTTGTAAAATTTCTAGAGCAAAAAAATGTGTATAAAACATGTATGTGAAACTTTTTGTACAGTGATTGTAGACTATGTAGATCATGAGAAAAATACAAAATCTATTGATTGATACTTTTTACAGTACAAAGTATTTTCATCCTCATTTATCCCTCATGGCTTGTCATTTTTGTTTAGGCTGTTTTACTTATCCAAATGCAATAAAAATTTTATGGTAGGCTACTTACAGTATGATAAAGCTACTGTATTTTTCTTAGATTTTTTTGAGCACCAAAAACATATGTTGATGTTGTAGCCCTAGATTAAAGTGAAATAAAAATGAGATTCTTATTGCATGATTAGTTTATTTTGTACACTTGGGTGTATCTTTGAAGCATGTTGACTTGCTGGTATGACTTGGCATTTTATTATAGTTATGGTGATGAAGTGTAGTAGCATTTGTGTTAGGGCTATATGATAGTTAGCGGTAGCTAATGGTGGTTAGTAGTAGAAGAGAATGCAGTAGATGATATGTACTTGTGGTATATGTTCTTGAATGATGCTGACTACCTAGTAGAAGAGTTTTACATCTATTCTGTCCAATAAAGCTAAACGTGTTAATCTATATTGTATACAATCAGGATCATCATATGTCATCTCATCTGATGCACCACTTACATAATCACTTACACCTATGCATCATAACAGGATCGCATGAGGAATCGGTTGCAGCCGAGCCGGAAGCAGTCGAGGAAGTCCCGCAGGAAAAGCTCGCACATGAGGTGCAGGCCGAAGAGGACGTCGTTGACGAGCAGCAAGAGTGTCTAGACCACTGTCCGAGTTCGTTCGAGCGAGGCAAGCCCCGAAGCATTCTAAGTCTCCTATTTTATAAAAGCAATCAATTATATATGAGTTTTATATATTGTTGCATTAGGTTATAGGAGTTGAGTGAAACTGTTGATGCATTTGTTATTATCCTTGCCTACCTTTTTATGTCTGTATACCCTGTTAGGTTTAGGATCGAATAACTGCTTAGCCCTGCTTCGACTGGTAGCGATCGGTGATTTCCTGTCACCTGCAATTATAGGTGGTTACTGGAATACTTTAGCTACGGAATAGATGATGTCTTGGAAATGATTAAGTGTTGATGGATAAATGGAGACCGGACAGAATAGTTGGAAGCAACCAGATAGGTTTCTGGGGTGCTTGTAGCTTTCCGTCTATGTCGATTAAGGATTGATCGTTGCTCGTCCCTCTTGTCATGTTGAACGCATGCCTCACATTTAGCTGGCCGAATAACGTACCTTTCGACCGCGAAGCTCGTGACACTATTCAGGTCGGGATAAACTCGGGCTGGCAGACTGGTGCTGAAGGAGGTAAGACGGGGGCATGAAGAGTAAGCCCAAGGATGGGTAAGCCGACTCTTGGCTGTCGGGCGGTCCCTGAGTAGTGCGGTCCATGATTGTTACCCCGCGATGTTTATCTGAATGGTGTCATTAGTGATCTGTAGCTCACTTGATCGGTGAGTGTGGTTTGTGTGAGGAATAAATTACCAGCTGGTTAGGAATCGATTCGAATCGTCATCGCTCCTAGATAGTGAGCACTTGACTTGAGCTACGATATCGTAGTAATGATGATGAAACATGGTTGGTTATATGGATGATGTTGGAAATGTTAAATCTGAGTTGATAACTAGATGTGAATGGTTAATTGTAACACCTCTGGCGTTAAGCATGCATTAGGCACTGCAAATCATGAGCATAAATATCATCTTGCATTCATAATCACATGTTATAGATGTAACAAAACCAGCCAATTAAACGAAATTAAGTAAGAAAATCACCCGCCAGAGCAGACAATTTAGCAAAATTAAGCCTGTATAACCCGGTAGTCCGTGAAATCATGAAGGATTTCAAACCAACTCGCATACCAGCCAAGATCGTAATAAGTTTAGCGGTCACCATCACATATTACATAAAGTTCGCATCGC
The DNA here is from genome assembly GCA_038087645.1 of Saccharum hybrid cultivar R570. Taxonomy (NCBI): domain Eukaryota; kingdom Viridiplantae; phylum Streptophyta; class Magnoliopsida; order Poales; family Poaceae; genus Saccharum; species Saccharum hybrid cultivar. The sequence continues at coordinate 23,340,147 of JAQSUU010000402.1, read as the reverse complement.
AAATACATCAGAGTTCAAATATAGTTATTACAAACCAAGTTCGAATGAAAAGTAGTGGAAGCCATTTGTTTAAATTCACACACACCCACACAGAGTTTATTTACAGTGCCAGCTGATGATCACCTCCAACAAAAGCATAAGATGAGACATAAGGAGTGACCGTGCCCATGGTCCTAAGCATCACCCATCTCAAGATAAAGACAGTTGATACAGTAGTCGTAATACATCTGCCCATCTACAATAAGTGGGAACAAACCCTGAGTACGAGAAGGTACTGAGCTGGACTTACCTGACATAACCGAAAATAAAATGACACCAAGGATTATGAAAGACTTTATAGTGGGGTAGCTAACTCATTTGCAGAAGGCATTTTTGGCAATTTGAGAACCTTTCTAAAAGCATTATGCCAAGTTAATCATTATTAACTTGTCGACTACATTTGCATCTATACTAGAACAAGCATGTGATTAAGCAAACAATGATAACCAATGATCATTTACCACTTCCATAATGTCATATCCATTATAACTATCAAGTGTTCCATCAACATTGCTACGATGAAGTAACTCAAGTCAAGTGTTCACTATCCAGTAAACGATGACGATTCGAATCAATTATTAACCAGCTGGTAATTTATTCCTTACACAAACCGTACTCACCCGCTAAAGTGAGATATTGGTTACCGAGTCAACTATTCAGGAAAATCTCGAGTTCGCCAGGAACCACATGTACCTGGGGGTCGACCGACTGCCTTTCAGTCTTATCATCGCTCCCCGTGTCCTACCACACCTTCCCTGATACAGTGCGCTGCGGGTAATCCACTTGGTCCGAATAATCTCCCAGTTTACGGTCGAAAGGTACGTTATTCGGCCAGCTCAATGTAAGGCATGCGTTAAACATGACCCGAGGCCCAACAACGGTCGGTCCTTAATTGACACAGATGGAAAGCACTACAGTCTGAAACCCTATAAGTCTCAGTCCGGTCTCAACTTCCAATTAACACTTAGTTATACCATGACGACATCGTTATACGAGCAGATCCAGGTAACCACATATAGCTCGCAGGTGATAGAAAATCACCCGAGTCTAAGCCAGCTAAGCCTTGACTCGACTGTGGATACCAGGGTAACAAGGGTATAGTATAACAAAGGTAAATAAGGTATAATGCAGCAACAGTTGCAAACAACTCTTGAACGTAATGCATCAATTAAAGTGAAGTGGTAATTAATAATTGCAAACCGGAGGAGAAAAATGCTTCGGGGCTTGCCTCTCTCGAAGGAACTCGGGCGGTGATCGGGGTACTTCAGAAGTTCCTCAACGTCCTCCTCGTCTGCTTCGGTCACTTCCTGCGGCTGCACCTCGAGCTGTGTAACACCCCGGGTGTTATAGTGCTAATTAATCTGCCATGTCATCATAATGTATCGCAAAGCATCCATGATTAGGTCAACCTTGTTATGCATCAACTAAAACAAGTTTACTTATCTAGATTGGATGTGCTTCTCCGTGGTGTGATCCGAAACGAAAACCCTAAATTCGAATAACACCGCAAATACTTAGTCCATACCATGCGTAATTTGATGTGTGTGACTGTGTTACACACTAGTGTCAAGTGTAGGGTATGAGCTCAAGTACAACCCATAAAATGAAGCTCCAAGTTTGAGTTTGAGTTGGAGTCCAAAAACTTGTCACGAGTTTTCCGATTCGAATTTAAATTCAAATTTGGGAAAAGTGTAAAAGAATTTCAAAAGCTAAATTGGTCAACCAAGAGTGGCATTTGGTCAACCATGTCATGTTGGTCCAAATGATGCCCTTGGATGATAGTTTGATCACTAAGTAATTACTAATTAAAGTAGCAACAAATTCCAATTGCAAATTCCTCTGAAAACCCTAAATTTCAAAACCCTGTTTTACCCCTTTTAAAATATTTCAAAATCTAAGCAAAATTTGGGAAAAAGTTCAAAACCAAGTTTGTAGAAATTTTCAAGGGCTACAAATTTGGTGTTTTGAGTTTTCAAAGTTTTAGTGTAAAATGTGAAGCAATTTTGAAAATAAGCAAATTTTAGATTTGACTCATTTTTGTCCCCAATCTAAGATTTCAAAATGGAGGCATAATTTGCAAATGTTTTGAACAGCAAAGTTGTAGGTCTTCTTTAGATGAACAACTTTGGTGTTTGGAGATTTTGAAGTTTCAATATGAAATCTAAAGTAATTTCTAAATTACCAAATCCCCAAAATGTGTCCCCTTTTGAATTTAAACTCAAATTTCAAAATCCAGTTAGAATTTAAAAAATCAATACAAAACTTGTAGAGCTTGAAATTCTGAAGATTTTATATCTTGGAAATTTTTCAAGTTGTTACATGAATTTGAAAGTAATTTGAGAAAATAGTTTGAAATTCAAAATTTTTTTGGGGGGGACAGCTACAGTGCCCCGACGAATCACTGGCAGCCACCGGCCGGCATGGGCGCCGGCGAGACGCCGAACGGCTTCCACGGCCTTCCCGTGCGACCAAGACCGCCAGCGCGACGACGCGCGCCTTCCAGTGTCGAGCACCGTGGCCATGTCTATAAATATGTCGAGGTCACCGTGTTTTCTTTTCTTTTCTGTTTTCACCACTGCCGCCGCCGCTAGCTCCGCCGCTCGCCGCTGCTGTCGTTGAGTCTCCACTGGCCACGCAAACCGCACCAATAGGGTCGCCTCATCCTCGCACGTTTCGTGGACCGCTTGAATTCACCGTTTTCGCACCCAAGCCTCCGCACCGCCTGCTCCCGTGCCCACCTCCGGCAACCGACCGCCACCGTCGCCCTCACGTGGCCAGGCCACTCCAGCCTCTCCCCGTCGCCACCAAGAGCTCCACTGCAATCGATTTAATTAGTGTAAACTACCTAGGAAAAATATTAAATCCTAAATTTGATTACTTTGTGCAGTAGATTTAATTAGTTTCATTAAAGATTAAATACAACTTCCATGAATTTTAATAATTAAATTATTAATCCAAAAATTATGAAATTTATTGTGACACTGTTTTAGGTCATTCTTAATCCATAGAAAAAGTTTAGGCTTGTTTAGATAAAGTATGATCAACTGTTAATTATGCCCTAATTAATTAAATAGTAAATAAATGTTAATTTGATAACTTTAAGTGTTGTGTGCCCTTTTGATTGAGTGATGTCCTTAGGTCACTACTCTTTGGTGATCTTTGGCACCCTAATTTCATGTTTGAGCTCATTAGAATTGGGCCGGGTTCGAGGAGTACTGTACTCTCGGGTGGCGATGGACACGTTCTGGTTTTGAGAGATCTAAATGAGGGTTGATATATGCAAGATTCGGTTCTACATATGTCATGAAGTTAGAGATCCCCAGCTGGGTATAATCGGTTCGAATCGTCGTTGCTCCTCGGTTTTGGAGACTTAATCACCTAACTTACATCGTAGTTAAGAACTAGAATTGAAAGAAAGAATGAGAAGGGTTTTGATGATAATTACTTTGATCTAGATTAGGATCACCTAGAATTGATTAATGAACCATCAATAGTAAAAGTAAAATATTGAAGATAAGGATTTACCTTAGTAAGCTTTTCTGCAAAAGAAAATTTGATTCTGGATTACCCGTACCTTGATTCCCTAAAGCTAGCATGCCCTTGGAGTCTTTGTCTTAGTCGGGTAAGTCTTGTTGAGTACTCTCGTACTCAGGGTTTGTTGAACCCCTTGTTGCAGGTGCGGTTCATGAATAAGTCTGCTTCGAGCCTTGTTGCATGACCGTCGTGGCTGAAGAAAGTGACGAAGAGTAGACTGTGTGGCCTTTGGGCAAGGCATCTCGCTTGTGTGATGTAATAAAGTTACTACCGATACTTCTCTACTACTGGTTTGTAATAATGCTACATAAGGTTTGATGTTTGAAAACTGGTTTGTAAACTTAAGTTATTGTAAGACTTCTGCTACTTTACTCTGTTGAATATTTTGAATAAACTGTTGTAATATTGCAATACTCCTGTGAATGGATCCTGTTCGGAGGAAAGCAGGCCTTTTAAGTTATGAGGAACATAAGTATGGCTGTCAGAGGTCATTATGACGATGACGGGTACATGTGGGCCATCATAATTAGGAGGTTCTATGACAAGCTGCTCCTCGAGTTCCTCGGGTACACCAAAGCTTAATTAATTTTTTAATCATGCATAAAGCTGTATTTGATTAAACCCTAATTAACACTAGGTTTGAGTAGCAACATCGTTTTTAAAGTATAGAAAAATCTTAGAAAATTACCATAGCACAGTACTACCTTAAGTAGACTACTATCAAATTTTTATGGCATTTGGATAAGTGGAATAGCCTACACAAAAATAACAAGCTAGGGCCTAAATATGAACATGAAAATACTTTGTATTTAGAAAAGTACTAAACAACAGATTTAGTATTTTTCCTAGGCTCTACATAGTAAATAATCAGTGTAAAAAAATTATCACATGCATGTTTTATACAAATTTTGCTCTCTAGTAAAAAATAACAAAAATCAGCTATTAAAGGCACTTGAACTACACCTCATAATTTTTCTATAGAACATGCATGGCACATATTTTTTTTAGAAATTACATTACACCAGAAGATTATCAAAATTAGAACCATATTTTTCTAAGCTTTCTATGATTTATTATGCATTTCTTAAGAAAACAACAATATCAATGATTAAATAAAACTTTATAGAAAAATATTACAAACTTGACATGCAATATTTTTTAACCTGTAGATCTACTCCAAAGAAACCTAACAAAACTTGTTTCATCCAATTTAGAGCTAAAATGAGCAAAATACAAATTTCCAAGTTATTTTCACTGAAATAAGGAATTCATTTTCTTTTTCTTTTCTGGAAAACCCAAGCTAAATTGCTAAGCGTCCCCGGATCCGTGCACCCCGAGTTCCACTGTGCCGCTGTGAGTGGGCCTTGTGACCCCACCTGCCAGTGGCACCAGAGGGGAGACGACGGCTCATCGGCCGGAGACTCGCCAGCGGTGAGCAGCCGGCGACGAGGTGAGCTCCATCGTGATCAGCTCGACGAGGTGAACCGGCCCAGCTAGAAAATGGGGTCAGAGGGGTAGTGGAGTGGCCTCGTCAGCGTTAATGGCGGCGTGGTGGTGCGACTCACCGTCAATGTCGCCCTCGCCAGCCACGGTAAGGCAAAACGGGGCGGGCAGCAGCTACGCGCGTTCAAGGCGGACAGTCGAAGGCGAAACAGAGAGGAAATAGGAGACGGAGGAGCTCTGGCCACGCACGTCGGCCAATGGCGACCATGGCGGGCAGCGAAGGAGGAATCGCCCAATAGGGCCTCACCGTGACTCGAATCGAAGCGTTGGTTCGTGTCCCGAGCAGAGAAAGAGGTGGCAGAGCGGGTGTAGAGACGAATCGGAGGGAGGCACGGCCGTTGAGCGGGAACGGCGGCGTGGAGGTTTGCGGCGCCGGTAATGGCACGGCAGCCGCAAGCTGCTGCTGCAGTCTGAGCGAGGGAGAGGAGAAGGAGTGCCCGGGCGTGGACGGGTGCGTCGAGTCGTAGGTGAAAATGAGCGCATTCGCGGGGGCCACCCGACCGGCGGCATCGGCATGCGGCCAGAGCGCCTGAGCGCGGTCGAAACGGCGCGTCCACGCGCAAGGGGGAGGAGACAGCGCACGGGCGTGGGCCTGGGCCGCAGAAGAGCAAGCTGCGCGGAGGCGAGGCGCGGGCGCAGGAGCTGACGCGGGGAGGGGCACTGAGCCGGCTTCGGCTAATGGGCGAGAAGGGAGGCGGCAGCCCAGAAGGCGAGAAAAACATTTTCAAATTTTCATTTTCAATAAATTTTCAAATATCGGTTTTCAAATCCCATTTTGAGCAAGAAAATGACCTTTTCTAAAAATAGCCCAAAAATAAAAGTTGCTTAGAATTTAATCCTCTACAACTTTGCTTTAGGGACTAACTAAAAATTTTTGCATAGATTTTGAATTGGGAAGTAAAAGCTAAATAGGGAGGATTTTTTGACTATTTTCAACTGTAATTTCAAAAGCATATTTTGACAAAAGTTTGAATACAAACTTTGCTCCAAAAATTATGCTAAGTAATTCTAGATGATTTGCAATTATAGCCAAATATGTTTTATTAGCCTAGCAAGAATAATTTAGGCAAAAATAACTCTAAACAAGTGTATGCAACATTCATGTTTCACGAGCACGTTTCATATGTTTCAAAGCATTGTTTCAGTTATTATTTAACATGATCAGACATGTATCATTATGATGCTTGATGATGCATAATATGCATGATTTGCAGTGCCTAAATGCTTGCGTAACACCAGGGTGTTACAATAGAAGTGAAACATTGGTATGAAACAAGTGAAACATGACTTCGAAACATAGATGTTGCATTTGTCGATTTGAATAACACTATGCCATGATTATACTCGTTAGGGCAATAAACATGTTTGTCGGTAATGCAAATGTGTTAGATATGTTTGGCATGAAATTTGGAGCAAGTTTTGTATTCAAAAGTTTCTAAAAATTTGCTTTTAAAAATAATATAGAAAAATGAGATTTTAATTTAAAATGAACTTTAAATCTTTAATTCAAAATCTAGTTGGAATTTTGAAATGCACCTTTAAGCAAAGTTGTAGAGAATTAAATTTTAAACAACTTTTGTTTTGGGGTCAAGATTTAAAAATGCTTTTTTACTTATACAAATTTGATTTTGGGGCTGTTTAGTTAAATTTGGATTTGAAAAATAAAAAGGAAAAATCGGCTTTTACCTCTCTGGGCTTGCATGTAAAATTTGTGATACTTTTATATAGGGATTTATTTAATTCTTATAATTACTATTTTCTTAGAAAATACATAGTAAATCACATGTTACTCTGGAAAATATGGTTTTAGTTTTGTTAGTCTTATTTTGTGATGTGCTTTGCATTAAAAATATGTGTTATGCATGTTTTGTAGAAAAATATTGATGTCTAGTTCAAGTGCTTTTATTGGCTGATTTTTGTTATTTTTACTAGAGAGAAAAATTAGTATAAAACATGCATATAATAATTTTTGTACAATGTTTGTGTTACTATGTAGATCTGGAAAAAATGACTAAATTTGTTGTTTGATACTTTTCATAGTACAAAGTATTCTCATGCTCATTTATACATCCTAGCTTGTTATTTTTGTGTAGACAGTTTTACTTATCCAAATGCCATGAAAATTTTATGGTAAGCTAACTTTGGTATGACTATGCTACTGTAATTTTTTTAGATTTTTATATGTACTAAAAATACATGTTGCTGTTGTAATCTTAGTTTAAAGGCAAAATAAAATAGAATTCTTATTCCATGATTAGTTTAATGTTGAAGCTTTGGTGTATCTTTGATGCATCAAATCCTTTGCTGATGTCCCTTGGCATATTTGTATGGTTGTATTGATAAAGTGTAGTAGCACTTATGTTAGGGCTATATGTTATTTAGCGAAAAAGTAACAGGGGGTTAGTAGCAGAAGGGGATGCTTTAGATGACATGCACTAGTGGTTAATATCCTTGGATGATGCTAACTACCTTGTAGAAAGGTTTTACCTCTATGCTATCTAATAAAGTCTCAATGTGTTCATCTGTATATCATGCCATCACGATCATCACATGTCATCGCATTCGTGCACCGCTTGCATATTTACTTATACAATTGCATCATACAGGATCGCAGGAGAAAGTGCCGGTAGCAGTGCAAGAGGAGCAGGCCGGGGCCGACCCATAGGAAATCCAGGCACAGGAGGTGCTAGAGGAAGAGGAACAAGGAGAGAACCTGCCCGAGTGCGTGGACCATCAACCTAGTTCGTTCGGGCGCGGCAAGCCCTGGAGCATCCTATGTCTCCTACTTTATAAAAGTAATCCTTTATATATATGAGTTTTATATATTGTTGCATTAAGTTATAGGAGTTGTGTGAAACCGTTGATGCATTTATTACTATCCTTGTCTACCTTATTACATTCTTATCATGTTAGTTTTAGGATCAAATAACTGCTTAGCCCTGTTTAGACTGGTAGCGATTGGTGATCTTTAGTCACCTGCAATTATAGATGGTTACTGAATACTTTAGCTATGGAATTGTTGACACCGTTTTTTGGCACGTGTCAAGATAATCAGAGTGGGCTAATCGGCAGAAGAAAAGTTATTGTGTATGTTGATAGCCGATAAAAGACAGCTTGTGAAGAAGGCTGCCGATGGATGGTGGCGGTGTATGGAGAAGCTAGGTTGGATTGGGGTGTTGCCGATAAGGTTAAGGGTATTATTGCCGATGTCGATAAAGGAGGTTTGAAGACTGCTGCTGATGAAATAGGAAGTGTGCCGATGAAAGAAGACTTGAAGGCTGCTGCCGATGAAACAGGGAGTGTGCCGATGGAAAGGAGGTCGATGGGAATTCCATCGTAATTTAGGCGGACAAGGGAATAAGATAAGAATTAATTTCCTTTTCTATGTTTATTAGAGTCTGATTTGTATAAAAGTCATATGTTTCTTTAGATTTGGATTGAGTGTCCTAGTCGTATTTGGTTACGTTTCTGTAGATCAGGGTATAAATATAGAGTGAAGGGCAATGTAATGATGAATCAATCAATATCAAAAACCAGCTTTTACTCTTATTTACATCTATTTACTTTCCGGCGACTTCATCAATTTGCATATTTTTCCTTTTTTATGAGTTCTCATCGATTCGGCGAGTTGCATTGCTTCAGTGCAATCTTCGACGATCCTCGAGTTTCGCGTGAGTACCTCTTGGCCGTGACTTCCGGGCGTATTGCTGTTGTCAGGACCAAAGTGCTCATATCTTCATCCTTGTCGATTAACAGGTCAAATCGACTGGCACGTTTTGGATATCGATTTTGGGTATTAGCCCTTTGTGTTTGCAGATCCACTTTTGCATCAACACATCTTTTGGCACGCTCGGGGGGACCAGATCTGATCAATATGTTCAATCCTGAGATCGATGCGGGGAACATCATCGCGGTATCAGAAGAAGATCTTAAGGAAGAATAGAAGCAGACTATGGAAAAGGCTATAGAAGAATACAGACAGCTTTGCTTGAAGTCATTTAGCTTGAACAAGAGTGGACAAGTCATCCAGAAGCAAGATTTGCCGTTGCCTCGGCAAGTTACCTTTGATTCTAATCCGGGTAAACTTTAAGAGATGGTTAATTCTGCAGTAAATCATGCTTTAATTAATCACTCCAATGTGTTGTCCAATACTGTTTATAATGCTATGGTTCGAACTTTCAAAGAAGGGCAAGCATCACCGCATTACGTTGGGCCCGCCTATCATCAACCAGAGTCAGCATCTGTTATTACTCCATCGGCTCCCCCAGCCGTTGTAGGTACAGAAGTTTTTTCCCCTCTAGTATCAGCAGGCTTATCTAACGTACAATCTACACCGATGCGATCAGATTCAGTATTATCAGGACGAGTTCAGCTTAATACAGATCTATCGGCATCGGCTTTATCAGGTCCTGTGCCACAGAATAACCAGACTCCTGCTAATTGGTGGGGATACGGTATGCCTCCAGAGCCATTTGCTTTTAACCCTGGGTTACCTCAAGTGTTTGACACAGCAGAAAAAGCTCCTATGCCATCGGCTGGTTCGCCGATAGCTCAAGTGCCTCAATATACTACAGCAACTATTGTGCAACCAACTCTAGAAAGTTTCCAGATGCCTTTGGGTCAAACACCTAATTCAAGTCCATCGGCAAATTTGTTACCGATGTAACAGAACGCTCCTGCTGTAAGTCAACCTGGAGTCCAGTTCATGCCTCAAGCTGGTTGTAATTATCCAGCAATGCCAGCAAATTACCAGCCATCGGCAAATTTTGTACCGATGAATGCTAATAATAGTTGGTCAGGGCAGTTTCCAACTCAACATACAGTTCAGCCAAATCAGCAAGTTGCAGGGATTCATCAAGGTCATATGCAAGCTGGTTTTTAGAATCAAGCATCGGCAGCTCAGCCGATGAATCCTTTCCAGCAGGTTAATGGACCACAAGTAATGGCAAATATGCCGATTGCTGGAGATCATGGGCCACAAAAATATGCAGAGGGATATCAGCAAGTACCTCCTGTAGAAATTCAGCCATATCGTCAACAAGATGTTGATGCTTTTTAGGCCGATAAAGTAGCAGAGATTATGAAGGATCAGTTTGGGATAAAACCCAAGGTCAATACTTATTCTTATCGGACTCCATATCCTCCGGCATATGATTTAATTCCTCTCCTAAATCGGTACAAGGTACCAGATTTCACTAAGTTCTCTGGGCAAGATGATACATCAACCATGGAATATGTTAATCGCTTCATTATTCAATGTGGAGAGGCAGCTAATAGAGATGAATTAAGAGTTCGTTTGTTTTCATCATCTTTGTCTGGATCAGCATTCACATGGTTTATTTTATTACCGCCAAATTCTATTATTACTTGGGCTGATCTAGAAAAGCAATTTCATAAATATTTCTTTGCTGGAGTTCATGAAAAGAAGCTTACCGATTTGGTAAAATTGAGACAACGTAATGATGAATCGGTGGAAGGCTTTGTGCAAAGGCTACGAGATGTGAAAAATAAGTGTTATAGCCTGGTACTGGATGATCAGCAACTTACCGATTTGGCTTTCCAAGGATTGTTGCCACACCTTAAGGACAGATATGCTTCTCAAGAGTTCGAAAGCCTAAGTCATCTCGTGCAAAGGATTTCTGATCAAGATACTAGAGTTTTTGAACCCGAAAGGAATTAGAACAAGAAGGTTTCATTTGTCGGAGAGGTAGAAGATTCTGATTCAGATGAAGAGCCAGTTATCGGTTTGGCTGAGTGGGTTAAAAATAAAAAGCCGATATCTTGTCCCTTTGGTCAAAAAGAGCCAGAGAAGTTTACTTTCGACATCACCAAAGCCGATAAGATATTTGATCTTCTGCTTCAAGAGGGCCAGATTAAGCTGTCACCTAATCAAGTGATCCCATCGGCAGAAGAATTGAAGAAAATGTTGTATTTGCAAATGGCACAATGCAACTTCACATAGTACAAATGAGTGCAAAGTGTTTAGGCAACAGTTACAATTAGCTATTGAATCTGGAAGAATTAAATTTGGTAATTCCAAGATCCAGAAGCTGATGAAAATTGATCAACATCCTTTTCCAGCAAATATGTTGGATGCTGAAGGAAAGACTAAGGTGTTGACATCAGAAGGTGCTGAGAAAAACGCATCAGTGGATCCCCAACATCGGATAACTACCGATGATGCAAAAGGCAAGGGGCTACTAGGAGAAAGTAGCAATTCTGGAAAGCCTCCTCGATCTGGCATTGTGATTACCCATCGAAGGCAACAGGAGGGCTGGCGTCAGCGAAGGGACCGATATCGACAACAACAAGAAGAGAGACGCCGAGAGAAGTGGAATCGGCATAAGGATCATTGGAGGTGTCCATTTTTTATTCATTGTTGGGAAGAAGGTATTAAATTAAATACTATTGAAAATTGCCCAGAGTGCAATGGTTATTATGGAGTTAATCGTTCAGAAAGGAGGTTTCAACTTGGCAATCAAGGTTTGTCCATTAATGAGCCGATCAGGGGTAAAACATCAGTACATGATCGGCTGGGGGCAGGCTTAGTGTACATGAGAGGCTTGGTAAACGCGCTACATATTTTCCGAGGAACCAAGAGGAGCTTGAAGAGATGACAAACGCAAGAGTTCCTGATGAAGAAATATTTTACAGGGATCCTAATATACGTCGTGTAGAGTCAACTAGGACCTATTATCAGCCAGTTTGGAAAACTAAACTTCCTCAATGGTGTCCAGAAGGTTTGACAAAGACACAAAAAAGGAGGATGCAGCGAGAGCGTCAAGAGGACTTATACCGAGAAGAGAATTCCTCCAATGAGAGATCTGGTAATCAGCAGTGGCAAATAAAGCACAAAAATAAAGGCCCATCGGTAGATGTCAATATGGTGTTTATGTTGCCGATGGAATTTTTGGCACTCCCTGATAATGAGGAAGAAGTTGTTTTCTCTGACCAAATAGCTCAATTAACGCTAGATCCAATGATGGCTATTTTTGAGAAACCTGCCGATGATGAGAGACAACATCTCAAGGCTTTGTTTGTGAAAGGCAGAGTTGATGGGCAGCCTGTATCTAAAATACTTATTGATGGAGGAGCTGCGATTAATATTATGCCTTATGTGATGTATCGAAAACTTGGTAAGGGAGATCAAGACTTAACCAAAACCGATATGATGCTAAAGGATTTTGAAGGCAATGTGTGACCGGCTAAAGGGGCAGTGTGCGTTGAGTTGACCATCAACAGCAAAACCTTACCGACGACTTTTTTTGTTATTAATGGCAAGGGTGCATATAATCTGCTTCTAAGAAGGGATTGGATTCATGCTAATTGTTGTGTTCCTTCTATAATGCATCAGTGCCTCGTACAATGGATTGGGGATAAAATTGAAGTTGTTCCTGGTGATTCTTCTTACATCATCGCATCGGCAGAATCAGATACTTATGAACGAACCAAGTACATATCAGGAGAAGCTTGGGAAAAAGAGTTCCTCAAGGTTGCCGATTATGAAATTCCACCGATCCAAGCAGTCGGTTCTGAAGAAGAATTTTAATGGATAGGTTTGCTGATGATGGAAAATTAGGTCAAGGGTTTACATCGGCTGATGATTTAGTAGAAGTAGATATTGGTGAGGGTGATAGGCCAAGGCCTACTTTTATTAGTGCTAAGTTAGATTCCAAGTGTAAACAACAATTAGTCAATTTGTTAAAAGAGTATAAAGATTGTTTTGCTTGGGATTATACTGAAATGCCTGGATTAGACCGATCGATAGTTGAACATCGGTTGCCTATTAAGTCTGGATTTCGGCCACATCAGCAGCCAGCGCGCCGATGCAATCCTAATATACTTTCTGATATTAAGGCCGAAATAACTAAATTAATTGAGGCAAAGTTTATTCGGCAGTGTCGATATGCGGAGTGGATTTCTAATGTGGTTTCTGTTTATAAGAAAAATAGAAAATTTGGTGTTTGTATTGATTTCAGGAATCTCAATAAAGCCACACCGATGGATGGTTATCCAATGCCGATTGCTGATTTGTTGATTGATGCTGCAGCAGGACATCAAATTATCAGCTTCATGGATGGTAATGCGGGTTATAATCAAATATTCATGGCTGAAGAAGATATTCCCAAGACTGCTTTTAGGTGTCCAGGTCATGTGGGATTATTTGAATGGATAGTTATGACGTTTGGTTTGAAAAATGCCGGTGCTACTTATCAAAGAGCTATGAACTTTATTTTTCATGAATACATCGGCACATTAGTAGAGATCTACATCGATGATATAGTGATTAAGTCTGGAGATATCACAAAGCATCTAACCGATCTACGAAAGATACTGGAGTGCACAAGGAAGCATGGACTAAAGATGAATCCTAATAAATGTGCATTTGGTGTATCGGCAGGACAATTCTTGGGTTTTATGGTGCATCAGCGGGGCATTGAAATTAGTAGGAAGTCTATTAAGGCAATCAACAAGGTGGTTGCTCCTGCCAATAAAACTGAATTACAATCTTTGATCGGTAAGATTAATTTCATCAGGAGATTCATATCTAATCCGTCGGGTAAGATCAAGGCTTTCAGTCCATTACTGAAATTGAAAGCCGATCAGAAATTTAGATGGGGAGATGAGCAGCAATTAGCCCTAGATGAAATTAAGAGCTACTTAACAAATCCTCCAGTGCTAGTTCCACCTCAACACGGGAAACCTTTCAGATTGTATTTGTCAACTGATGATACTGTTATCGGTTCAGCTCTTATTCAAGAATTTGAGGGGAAAGAATGTGTTATTTATTATTTGAGCAGACAGTTAGTGGATGCTGAAACCAGGTATTCAACTATCGAGAGATTATGTCTGTGTCTATACTTTTCTTGTATTAAGTTGAGGCATTATTTACTATCGGCTGAGTGTACTGTCATATGCAAAGACGACGTGGTCGAATATATGATGTCGATGCCGATATTAGGTGGTAGAATTGGCAAGTGGATTTTAGCATTATCAGAATTTGACCTATGTTATGAATCGGCTAAGGCAGTTAAGGGGCAGGTTATGGTTGATTTTGTTACTCAACATTGCAACACAGTGGACTCTCTGGAGATTGCTCCTTGGACACTTTTCTTCGATGGGTCTACATGTGTGAAGGAGCAAGCATCAGCATTGTGTTAATTTCCCCTCAGGGGAAGAAGTATGAGTTTTCATTGCCGATTGTTGCTACATCAACAAACAATCAGGCTGAATACCAAGCTTTGATAAAAGGGTTAGAATTGCTTAAGGAGATACGTGCCGATGCTGTTGAAATTTTTGGTGATTCTATGCTAGTTATAAATCAGTTGGCTGGAATTTATGAATGCCGAAGTGAAGTTTTAATTTCATATTATGAGAAATGTCTGCAATTGTTGAAAGGGTTTAGGAATTTTCATCTGGAATATGTTTCTCGATTGCATAATGAAGAGGCTAATCGATTAGCTCAGCATGCTTCAGGGTATCAGCCTATTCAAGAAGTATTAACATCAGCAGTTGATACCGATGACTGGAGAAAGGAAATTATTGATTATTTAAAGGATCCATCTAAAAAGGTTGAAAGACGTATAAGATTCCAAGCTACCAAGTATGTGCTCCTTGATGATGAATTATATTACCGTACCATAGATGGAGTTTTACTCAGATGTGTTAGCATTGATGAATCAAAAAGCTTGATGGGTGAGATTTATGAAGGAGTATGTGGGGCTCATCAGTTGGTTTTCAAGATGAAATGGATGATCAGAAGAAATGGATATTATTGGCCGACTATTCTCGAAGATTGTTTTAAATATTTTAATGGATGTCAGGAATGTCAAAATTTTGGTAATATTCAAAGAGCACCCGCATTGGCTATGAACCCCATAATTAAGCCTTGGCCGTTCCGGGGTTGGGCTATTGATCTCATCGGTTAGATTTATCCACCATCGAGTAAGGGGCATAAATTTATTTTGGTTGCTACCGATTATTTTACAAAATGGGTTGAAGCAATTCCTTTGAAAAAGGTGACATCGGCTAATATGATTGATTTTGTGAAAGAGCATATTGTTTACCGATTTGGTATTCCTCAAACTATCACTACCGATCAAGGTACCATGTTTACATCGGGGGAATTTGATGAGTTTGTTGTGAGTATGGAGATTAAAGTTTTAAATTCTTCCACATATTATGCGCAAGCTAATAGTCAGGTTGAGGCTTCTAACAAAGGAATTATCAAGCTCATTAAGCGCAAAATTAAAGAATATCCTAAGAGGTGGCATACGGTATTAAATGAAGCCTTGTGGTCATATCGGATGTCGTGTCATGGTGCAACCAAGGTAACACCTTATCAGTTGGTATATGGACATGACGCAGTATTGCCTTGGGAGATTAAAACTGGCTCTAGGCGAGTACATTCTCAAGATCAATTGACAGCCAATGACTATGATACCCTTATGAAAGATGAGTTGGAAGATGCGGCAGGTCATCGGTTAAAGGCTTTAGCTAGCATCGAAGAGAATAAGAAAAGGATAGCCAGATGGTATTACAAGAAGGTGAAGATAAAGGAGTTTGTCGATGGGGATTTGGTTTGGAAGTTGATTTTACCGATTGGGACTAAAAGTTCAAAGTTTGGCAAATGGTCGCCTAATTGGGAGGGTCCATATCGGATAAATCAATCTGTTCCTGGTAATGCATATATTCTCGAAACCCTTGAAGGGGTTGTGTTTCCCAGAGCATTAAATGGAAAATGTTTAAAGAAATATTACCCTAGTATCTGGATAGATGCATAAAAGTATAATTGCCGATAACAATCCTATCGGCTAGAGTTAAACAAAGCATCAATGTGTCATTGCCGATGCACTAGATGAGAATTACAGATTTAACAAAGATTGGATAGCCGATATTGCACGCAGGCGAATCTCATCGGCTTCCTTCAATTCTTTAACGTCTTCATCGGCAACCCCCTCCACAGGCTTGAGTTTCTTTTTCAAGGCCAAGGCCTTGCGAGCTTGGACATCCCTTTCTTGCTGAAGGGCTTTGATGATGTCAGGAAGCTGGTCTTCTTCTTGCCTGGCGTGAGTTAGGGCTGTTTCAACTTCTTCCAGTTCAGCTAGAAGAGCTGTTCTCTTTGCCGATAGATCCAGGATCTTCTTCTTAAGATCGGCACCTGAGGTCTGCAAGTTGCTGATGCTTTTGTGCTTCTCATCGGCAGTTTGTTTTAGCTACAGCATCTCTTCCTTGAGCTGGGCTTGAGCTGCTCTATCGGCGATACGGTGAGCAGCCCGTTGATATTGAAGTTGTCGGCTCTCTAGATGGACTGCTAGGAAGAGAGTTTCTTCAACATCGGCAGGAACTTGGCCACGGATTGTCTTGAAGATGGTTTTTGTAGGATCTGAATCATTTACCAACTGAGCAATTCTTGTTGTAACAGATTCAGAAGGGCTTCTAGCTTGACATAAATTTCTGCCGATATCGTCCCCAGTGCTAGGGAAGAACTCGCTTCTTCTCCATCATCATCGGAGATGTCGATAGCAAAAGAAAACAAGCTATTGGGAGAATCTTATTCCTATGAAGAGGAAAGGAAGTCAGAGATCCTACCTAAGGATAGATATGGATATTATAAATTGAATAGGTCAATCGGTTTACCTGCTTCAAGGTGATTTCTTGGGCCTGGCTGGAAGGAGCAGCTTGAAGGGGGCCATGTGAGGGATCAGCAGAGCTGGCCGATGGGATGTCTTCTACGACTTCATCAATAGTTGGCCCTTGGGGTATGATGGCCGATGATACATTTTGTGCAGAAGGGTCAACTTGTTCAACTACATCGGTTGGCTGACTAACAGGTGTTGGAGCAGATGCAGGGACTGGCATAGATTTCTGTCGTTTTTGCTGAGCCTCGGCATCGGTTAAAGATTTACGCTTTACTTGGGTCTCAGCGACGGTTGGCTGGGGGGCATCGGCACTTGTTGATCGTGGAGCTTGAGCGCCTGGTGTGTTTGCCGATGTGCCCATTTGCTGCTGCAAAACAAGTGTAAGATTGGATGTTTAACAGATAAAATGTAAAGTTGAAAGAATACCTCTGAATGTTGACTAGAGGTAGTGGTGCTTGGTGCTGGAAGAGTTGTCGATGATGATCCAGCAGCGGCTCTTACACCCGGATGGTTACATGATTAATATAGTTTGCATCGGCATGAGTGAAAATAAACGAGGTTATTACCTTGAAAGCTTTGATTAGGCTTGATGCGGTGGCTAACGGAGTAGCCCCAGCTGTTGCTAGCTTTGATCTAGAGGTGACGGTCTTGGCACGGGTCCTCTGGAAAGTTAAAGCGGCTAAGGTGGGGGCGTTGTAGCCGATCACTGAAATTGGGGAGATAGGTTGGAGGTTGAAAGGTTTCCCACTCTTGCTTATGGATGGAACTGGGTCATCGGCCTATCACAAGAAAGATTAACTGCCGATATATGAAAAAGGAGAAGCAAAAGAAAGTTAAAAGAAACTTACTGCATCATCAGGAATGGCGTAGTCAGGATCGATCATGTGCCGATATGTATGGACGGATGTTGCGAATAATTGTTCCTTCCATTCTTGCCACCATTGCTTATATGATTCGGTAATAAAAGACGCTGGTGACCAGACGGAAAGATCAACGTTTGAGATATCAGCATCGGGGGCAAGTTTCACTACCCTGCTCCACTCAGTTCCGCTGGTGATTGTTTCTCTGGGCTTGATCACATCGGCAAAGCACAGCTTGATTGGCAGTTGCCCAAAAGCCAGTTGAAGGGATAATGCCGATGGATTGTAGAACTCATAGGTGGTATTGAAATTTTTCCCACTACCAAATGTGTTCACCGGGATTGCCCTGGGAGTGATGATGGCCATCATAAGCTCATTGTCTTGGTTCAGCTCATCATCGACAAAGTTGAAGAGAAAGGGGAACTTGTTCTCTTCATCGATATAGGGTACCCAAGCCCTATGATCGCGAGGGAGACCATTGTAGAAGTTCTGGAAAAATCTGCCGATTTGATCTTCATTGGCCTCTGTTCCAGGGAGGATAATTATGGCTTCACCGAAGTTGAGAGGGGGGCGTGTTGCCGATTCCTCATCTCTAAGAACGTAATCTTCGGCGATTTCTCGTGGGAATTCTTGGGCGAAGAAATCCCACTGCAGACGTTTATGCATATGGGCATTTAGCCACATATTGATAAACCACCATGGGCCTCCCAAATTGTCGATGGGTTCACCAAGCAAAAGCTTCTGGGATACTTGGTGGAGGAGGTGGTAGGTGGAGCTCAGAAGGTATCGACCGAGCGGGAACCTTACACCATTGGCCAAGAGTTCGGCTGTAGGAAGGAAGGCGTTGGTTGGTCCTACCGATCGACCGCAGAAGATAAATTTCTCCAACCACATATTCAAGAATATGGCGTGTTCCCTCTGGTTAACAGTGCCAGTCCTTTGGTATTCCTGGATGTATCCTGTCCAGCCGCTGATGTTGCGTGTGTTCACTCTATATTCGGCTCTCCAACCATAGATGGAAGCCTCATCGACAGTCGAGATGTCCAAGCCAGTGAGCATGTATACATCAGCAAGAGTAGGGGCGGATAGACCATGGCCAAACATGAAGGTGTTTGTTGTATCTGACCAAAAGTAAGCGGCGGCTATCATCATGGATTCATTCTTCTGCATATCGGTAATAGATAGCCTAATGCATTGGTCTATTTTCCGCTCTGCCCAGTACACCTGCATCGACCTGTTAACCCTCAAATACCAATTTTTCCACCCTTTGGTGGGTTTGGGCCAGGATCAGAATGTATCTTTCTATAGATTCAAAGAAAAATTTTGAGCTTTGAAGGAAATTCTGTTAGCTTCTGCGTTGATCAAATCAGTTGGATCTGGGTCGCCCATTGGACCTAGGCATTGGAGGTGTGGTTGGTCGGTTGGAATAACCAATTTGTTGCGTAGTTCCTAAGTTCGGAGGATCAAAAGAATGAGGAAAAAGGGAAAAATTACTAACTATATGAACTCGCAAAGATCAAAAGAGTCAAGGTAAAAGCAATGGAAGTAGAACGAACCGCGGGGACGTTGAAGTTGATCGCCATTGCTCTGAGGAAGGCGAAGGCGCCGGCTGGGAACTTAAAGGTGATGCTGGAAGGAGCTCTTGTTGGTTGAGGTTGCGCGGTTGTTCGTTGAGGTCACCGCCGGAGAGAGAGAATGCCAAAGGTTGGAGTCTGAGGGTAGAAGATGAGCATTCCGGAGAAATCTATTTATAGGCTGCTTGGAGTAGGGGTATTCTGGACTTATCTCTATGCCGCACGCGTGTAGGTCGAGGTGGTTTAGATGGATATGGTAACTGTTTGCACGACAATCAAGGGATTGTACAGGGGATTTGATGGCAAGTGATCATGACTTGGAAAAGATCTCAGTACAAAATCTTTTGATTCTAAAATGGTGGCATTAATTATGTTAAGATCTTACCGATGGATTATTATTTCGGTATCTTAACCATAATTAGGGCAAGAGTAGTTGGGGATTATGCGATATTTGCTGATATGTGTGAATCAGAACTAGATTTGGTTAGATTCAGTAGCGGATTATGTCATGCTTGGAGAATGGGTTGAGAAAAATAGGTAAAGGCAAACATTATCTGGAGTAAATTTCAGAGCATCAATGTTTTATACTGCGAAATTGGGGGGCATGTGTTGACACCGTTTTTTGGCACGTGTCAAGATAATCAGAGTGGGCTAATCGGCAGAAGAAAAGTTATTGTGTATGTTGATAGCCGATAAAAGACAGCTTGTGAAGAAGGCTGCCGATGGATGGTGGCGGTGTATGGAGAAGCTAGGTTGGATTGGGGTGTTGCCGATAAGGTTAAGGGTATTATTGCCGATGTCGATAAAGGAGGTTTGAAGACTGCTGCTAATGAAATAGGAAGTGTGCCGATGAAAGAAGACTTGAAGGCTGCTGCCGATGAAACAGGGAGTGTGCCGATGGAAAGGAGGTCGATGGGAATTCCATCGTAATTTAGGCGGACAAGGGAATAAGATGGGAATTCCATCGTAATTTAGGCGGACAAGAGAATAAGATAGGAATTAATTTCCTTTTCTATGTTTATTAGAGTCTGATTTGTATAAGAGTCATATGTTTCTTTAGATTTGGATTTAGTGTCCTAGTCGTATTTGGTTACGTTTCTGTAGATCAGGGTATAAATATAGAGTGAAAGGCAATGTAATGATGAATCAATCAATATCAAAAATCAGCTTTTACTCTTATTTACATCTATTTACTTTCCGGCGACTTCGTCAATTTGCATATTTTTCCTTTTTTACGAGTTCTCATCGATTCGGCGAGTTGCATTGCTTCAGTGCAGTCTTCGACGATCCTCGAGTTCCGCGTGAGTACCTCTTGGTCGTGACTTCCGGGCGTATCGCTGTTGTCAGGACCAAAGTGCTCGTATCTTCATCCTTGTCGATTAACAGGTCAAATCGACTGGCACGCTTTGGATATCGATTTCGGGTATTAGCCCTTTGTGTTTGCAGATCCACTTTTGCATCAATAGGAATGGATGAAATCCTAGAAATAACCATGTGTTAATGGATAATTGGAGACTAGGCGGAAAAGTTGGAGGCAACCAGACAGGGTTCTGGGGTGCTATTAGTTTTCCGTCTATGTCGGTTAAGGACCAATCGTTGGCCATCCCTTTTGTCATGTTGAAAGCATGCCTCACATTTAGCTGGCCAAATAAAGTACCTTTCGACCGCAAAGCTAGTGGCATTATTTGGGCCGAGATCTACACAGGTGCGCGTATTGGTGCGGAAGGGGGGGTATGACAGGGACACGAAGAGTGAGCCCAAGGTGCGTCCTGGCTGTCGTGCGGTCCGTGATACTGCGGCCCCAGTTTCTCCCACGACGTTTACTTGGATAATGTCATTGGTGATCTGTTGCTCACTTTAGCGGGTGAGTGTGGATTGTGTGAGGAATAAATCACCAGCTGGTTAGGAATCGATTCGAATCTCCATTGCTCCTGGATAGTGAGCACTTGACTCGAGTTACGACATTGTAGTAATGATGATAGAACACTGATGGTTATGTGGATGATGTGGAAAGGCTAAATTTAAGTTGGTAACTAGATGTTATTGGTTAATCAAGTGATTGCTATAGTATAGGTGCTTACCTAGATTGATAGCTTATAATAAAGTTGATGCAAAGTACTTAATTGGTTCATGAAGTTAAATTACCGCTCTTCCGCAAATGAGTCAGCTAGTCCACTAAAAGAAAGTCTCACATACTCCTTGGTGTCACTTTATTTTAATTTAAGATGGGTAAGTCTAGCTGAGTACTTTCTCGTACTTAGGGCGTTGTTCCCATTGTTATTGCAGATAGTCAGATGTACTATGGTTATTGCATCAACTGCCTGTACCCTGCGATGGGCGATAACTAGGACCAAGGGCATGGTCGCTCCGTATGTCTTATCTGATGCTTTTGTTGAAAATGAATGTCTCTTGGCACTGTATCTGAACTAAATGTGTGTGTGGTTTTAAAACTATCTGCTTCCGCTACTTTATATTGAACTTGGTTTGTAATAACTTTATGTTTCAAACTCCGATGTATCTCAGTGTTGTTGCGAATTTATGTAATATGTGACTGTGGTTGCTAAACTTATATGATCTTGGTTTGTATGTTGGTTGGTTTGAAATCCTTTGTGGTTTTACGGACTATCAGATTATACGGGCTTAAGTTTGCTAAATTATCTGCTTCGACGGGTGATTTTCTTACTTAATCTCGTATAATTGGTCGGTTCTGTTACATTAATCAACTGATTGCTATAGCATAGGTACTTACCTAGATTGATAGGTTATAATAAAGATGATGCTAATACTTAAATGGTTCATTACATTAACTTATGCTTTTCGTAAAAGAGTTAGCTAGTTCACTAAAAGAAAGTCTTACATTCTCCTTGGTGTCACTTTATTTTAGTTTAAGACGGGTAAGTCTAGCTGAGTATTTTCTCGTACTCAGGGCATTGTTCCTATTGTTGTTATAGATGGCCAGATGTATTATGGATATTGCATCAACTGCCTGTGCCCTGCGATGGGCGACAACTAGGACCAAGGGCATGGTCGATCCGTACGTCTTATCTAATGCTTTTGTAGGACATGACTATCACTTGGCACTATATCTAAAATAAATGTGTGCGTGTGTGGTTTTAAAACTATTGGCTTTCGCTACTTTATTATGAACTTGGTTTGTAATAACTTCATATTTTAAACTCTGATGTGTTTCAATGTTGTTGCGAACTTTATGTAATATGTGACTGTGGCTGCTAAACATGTACGATCTTGGTTTGTATGTTGGTTGGTTTGAAATCTGTCGGGGTTTCACGGACTACCGGGTTATACTGGCATAAGTTTGCTAAATTATCTGCTTCGGCGGGTGATTTTCTTACTTAATTTCGTATAATTGGTCGGTTCTGTTATAGCTGGCATCGGAGCAAGGTTCTGTTCACATATGTATTTAAAACAAAACAGTGTTTAAACCTAAGATTTAAAACTTAATAGTGTGCCAGTGGTCATATCCTTTATGCCCAGTTAAGGACCATGTTGCTTTGTTATTTTAGATAGAAATATTTAATATGATCCGTATTGTATTTTGTAAATATGTTGTAGAGGTTCAGGCAACTCAACCAGCTAATCGAATATCAATGCCATTTTATGTGGGTAATATACCATGACGCTGCCTATTACATGGTGTTTTCTCCTCTTCTTACTTTCATTCTGCAAGATGTTTATCGTTATTTCTAAAATGATTCATGGCTATTGAAATTTGTTATCACTATTTCATTTCTTCTAACAATAAAAGCTCACTAAAACTTACTATTGTAATTCCTTATTCTACTTCAGGATAGGATTGAAAGGCACAAAAGAATTGCATGACAATAAGGTAGACAAGAGAACATTAAAGAAAAGATTGCTACTTCAATTTAAGAAATTTCTGAGAGATTTTTGCTTGCTGTTATTGAATGGTTGGACGATGACGACGGTGGTGGAGTAGGAGATAGGGGCCACATACCTCAAGAGGGCTTTGCGGACAAGCTGGAGCACTGTGGATTGGAGCCCTCTTGAAAGAGAGACTGTGGATTGGATTTGCAAGGTGAAGTAGAAAGAATGGAAATGAAAAAATCTCTAGAATTTATTGGTTCTTGCATTCCATTCCTATTTTCTAATGGACAAAATTGAATTATGACATAAATTCCGCACCATAGTTGGTAGACAAAATGATGCATCTGGCTAGCACCTTGTTTTCTTTTTAATTTGTGAGAGGCTTGTGCTGATATTTGATACTATGTAACTCATAACTGTTGGATGGTTTCTTGCAGGCAAGACAATCAATCTTAATCAGAGGTCTCTTTCTATTGTTTGGTGATCCATGGCATGCGGTAAGCTAATATTCACTTGTCATCGGCACGAACTGTGATCAGGCCATTAAAAGCAAATTTGATCCCAAGTACAGGTACATTGTCATACTCCTCTACATTTGGTTGTCATTTAAATTTGTGATGGCTAAACATGTTCTCCGCCACCATTTAGTTAAGAGGCTTTTCATTTGGAATGGTTAGCTTTACATCATGCTACTTTCAATTGTATGGTCTCAACTTGAACCCATGCCTACCTTTAAAAATTAAGACCTATGTGGATTAAGTTTATATTAAGGGCAAGATATATCTTTGTCCGCTATATGGAACCCCTTTGGACTTTATAGCCACCCTAAGCAACAACTTCAATTTGGTTAGCGATCATTTACTATAGCAGTAGTGTTCTATTTATGTTTGAATACGCACAAAATATATAGTCACCAGATAAGTAACAATTTGGTTTGAACTTCAATTGCCTCATGAATTGCTGTGTGCTGAAGCTTATTCTTTTCATCTTATAAAAGCATGTAAACATGTTTTGTCCAATAAGACAGTGGTGCAAAGGTGAAAGCCCAAGTTTGGTTTTGGTAATTAATGACACCAAGTTGCTTCTACCATCGTGTCAAGTGAATTGAGTTAGGCGTAGCAACACATGTGATGAAGGAGCAAGGAACATGATGGTGATGGCCATAAGATCACAAGTGCATGGAGATAAAGATAATGGTGAATATGCACATAGATGATGGACAAGGAATGAGATGATCAAGGTGAAAGGATCTAGCAAGTGGCTTAGAGGGGGGTGAATAGGCCTTTTTCTGAAATTTAATCAACTTCACGAAACCAGTCAGAACGCGGAACCTCCGGGCCAAAGCACGGAGGTTCCGGGGATAAACGTGGAACCTCCAGGGATCAGAGTAAGAAATCGATCTACTACAGAATTTAACGAATGAAAAATAGATCGAATGTAATACTAGCCTTCCCAGGGAGTATGTTGAGCTATCCAAACAGTTGATTGCACCTAGAGGATGAGAAATTCGTAGATCGAATGCAAACCCTAAAAATAAATCAAATCACAAGTAATAGCAACAACAATCACAATCACAATCACAATCATAATCACAATCACAATCACAATCACAAGAGACACGAGGATTTATCCCGTGGTTTGGTTCGCCACAAAGGCTAGCCTACGTCCACGTTGTTGAGGTTAGCCACAAAGGCTATGGAGTCTCTTGCAACTCACTCCTCTTCTCCAACCTACCACCAAGGCAATAGGTTAGAGGGTTCCACTAAGTCACAAAGGGCAATACAAATGTCCCGGTGCTCAACCACAGTGGATTGGGAGCTATCAGGCAACCGCTAGCTGTCTAGGAGCCAAGCTCCAAGAGTAATGAACACACCAAGTGGCTAGAGCTTCACCAAGTGCACAAGAACGGAGAAGGATCTTCACGAGCTTTCTCACACTCTCTAGAGCCAAATCCCTCAAGGAATCACAAACATTTGAGTAAGAGAGTTGGGAGCACCAAGCTTGGGAGAGAGGGAGAGCTTCTGTTCGACAGGGATGAAGGAATGGTGAAGATAACCGTTGGGGGCGAAGAGGTATGGTATATATACCACCCACGCCACTCACAAAACGGTCAGGTTAGACAGACCCCGGAGCCTCCACATTGAGGCTCGGAGGTTCCACGTCGCGGAGGTTCCATGACTGGGTGCGGAGGTTCTGCACTGGCCAGGACAGATAAGAATTTAGCTCAGTTGGCTTTTTATGGCTGGGATTATTTGAGATATAGATGGAGTTTTGAGCACTTGGTTCCACCCAGCACACTATTAGTATCCCCCCTTAATAGTACGGCTTGTCCTATAACTCAATTTCAAAATATAAAATGAATTAACCTAGCTCTTGGAGCCATTGCAAGCCATCCATTTGAGTTGAGGGGTCTCCTCCTTTGTTTCTTTGCACTCACGATGAAAGTTATGCTGTCAAACACTTGTCAAAGCCATTAGTCCTTTAATTATGTGGTCAACATCATCAAAACCCACTTAGAGCTTGATTGCACTTACACAAGGCAAAGGTATAAGCATAGGATTCTCTTTTGCCAGTCTAAAGATGAGTAGAGAAGTTATTGACTGGGTTTAGGATTGATAGCCGACTATCAAGAGGGGCAATCATAGTCATCTCATGAATCAAGTGCTACTAGGTCAATATTCTTGAGCATATGCATTTAGGATCTAGTGAGTTGCTAACTCCTTGAGAAAATGATTGTGAAAATGCTAACACACATGCACATGGTGTTGTACACTTGGTGGTGTTAGCACATTTACGAAGGCGGTGGAGTTTGAGTGGTAGAGAGGGGTTTGAGTTCCTCTCTCCCTCCCACCGAGCTTATGAGGTGGGATTCAGCGCTTTTGTGGAAGTAAAATGCTTATTTTTCACTGCGCCGGAGGCAAAGAAACGGAGGCGAAAGGAGGTCACTGGGTGACCAGATGTTGGACTGAACGTGGTCTCAGCACGACCGGCGCGTCCGGTCAGTGGCAGCAACTGTGCGCGGCGTGGACGGGATTCAACGCTTTTGTGAAAGTGAAACGCCTATTTTCCACTGCGCCGGAGGCGAAGAAACGGAGGCGAAAGGAGGTCACTGGGTGACCAGACGCTAGACTAGACGCAATCTCGACACGACCGGCGCATCTAGTCAGTGGCAATAGCTATGCTCGGCGCGGGCGGGATTCAGCGCTTTTTGTGGAAGTGAAACGCCTATTTTCTACTGCACCGGAGGCGAAGAAACGGAGACAAAAGAAGGTCACTGGGTGACCGGACGCTGGACTGGACACAGTCTCGGCACGATCGGCGTGTCCGGTTAGTGGCAGCAGCTGTGCGCGGTGCGGACGGGATTCGACGCTTTTGTGGAAGTGAAACACATATTTTCCACTGCGCCGGAGGCGAAGAAACGAAGGCGAAAAGAGGTCACTGGGTGACCGAACGCTGGACTGGACGCAGTCTCGGCACGACCGACGCATCTGGTCAGTGGCAGCAGCTGTGCGCGGCACGGGCAGGATTCAGCGCTTTTGTGGAAGTGAAATGCCTATTTTCCACTACGCCGGAGATGAAGAAACGGAGGCGAAAGGAGGTCACTGGGTGACCAAACGCTGGACTAGGCGCGGTCTCGGCACGACCAGCGCGTCCGGTCAGTGGCAACAGCTGTGCGTGGCGCGGACGGGATTCGACACTTTTGTGGAAGTGAAACGCCTATTTTCCACTGTGCCGGAGGCGAAGAAACGGAGGCGAAAGGAGGTCACTGGGTGACCGAACGCTAGACTGGACGCAGTCTCGGCATGACCGGCGTGTCCAGTTAGTGGCAGCAGCTGTGCGCGGCACGGGCGGGATTCGACGTTTTGTGGAAGTGAAACGCCTATTTTCCACTGCGCCGAAGGCGAAGAAACGGAGACGAAAGGAGGTCACTAGGTGACCGGACGCTGGACTGGACGCGGTCTCGGCACGACCGACGCGTCCGGTCAGTGGCAGTAGCTGTGCGTGGCGTGGGCGGGATTCGACGCTTTTGTGAAAGTGAAACGCTTATTTTCCACTGCGTCGGAGGCGAAGAAACAGAGGCGAAAGGAGGTCACTGGGTGACCAGACGCTGGACTGGACGTGGTCTTGGCACGACCGGCGTGTCCGGTCAGTGGCAGCAGCTGTGCGTGGCACGGGCGGGATTGAACGCTTTTGTGAAAGTGAAACGCCTATTTTCCACTACGCCGGAGATGAAGAAACGGAGGCGAAAGGAGGTCACTGGGTGACCGGACGGTGGACTATACGTGGTCTCGGCACGACCGGCGTGACCGGTCAGTGCAGCAGTTGTGCGCGGCACGGCGGGATTCGGCGCTTTTGTGGAAGTGAAACGCCTATTTTCCACTGCGCTGGAGGCGAAGAAACGAAGGCGAAATGAGGTCACTGGGTAACCGGACGCTAGATTGGACGCGGTCTTGGCACGACTGACGTGTCCGGTCAGTGGCAGCAGCTGTGCGCGGCGCGGACAGGATTTGGCGCTTTTGTGGAAGTGAAACGCCTATTTTCCACTGCGTCGGAGGCAAAGAAACAGAGACGAAAGGAGGTCACTAGGTGACCGGACGTTGGACTGGACACGATCTTGGCACGACCGGCGTGTCCGGTCAGTGGCAGCAGCTGTACGTGGCATGGGCGGGATTTGGCGCTTTTGTGGAAGTGAAACGCCTATTTTCTACTACGCCGGAGGCGAAAGGAGGTCACTAGGTGACCGGACGCTGGACTGGACGCGGTCTCGGCATGACCGGCACATCCGGTCAGTGGCAGCAGCTGTGCGCGGCGTGGGATGCTAGGGTTTGCAACCGGCGCTTCCGGTCCCTCGTGGAACCAGAGCGTCCAGTCATGCACCCAGAGAACAGCGCGTGTCTCAGAGCTGATCGGACGCGGTGGCATGTCCGGTCACATGCGATCGGACACATCCGGTCGATAAAGTCGCTCTCTGGAACCTTTTGTAGACAGCGTCTGGATGTTGGGACTATCGCGTCCGGTCATGGCGTGCAGCGCGTCCGGTCACACTTTACCTGAGGGCGTAACGTTTCATGACCGTTGAAAATCTAATGAGCGAGATTCAAAAGGGACACGTGGTGAGCATCGGTGAAGTCATGCTAGTGCGACTGGACGCTGGGCGTGTTCGGTCGATCAGACCAACGTGTCCGGTCAGCACGCGCAGAGCAGCATCTCGAGCCTAACAACTCTGTTTTTAGGGATGGCTATAAATACTTATTTGGTCGGCTTTGGGACAGTGCTCTTGACTCATTTGAACACTTAAGATATACTTTGAGCTAGGGAACTTCCCCTCCACTTATCTCCTTACTTGGTTGCATACTCTAGTAAGATTGAGTGAGATTCAAGTGCATTGATTAGTGATTTGCATCTAAGGGCATTTTATCTTTGAGTTGACTGCGGATTTCTTGTAACTCTTGGATGTTTCCCGACATCCTAGATGGCTTGGAGCAGCGGTGGTGTTGAGCTCATGATTGGAGATTGTTTCGAGCCTCACCAAGTGATTGTGAGGGGTTCTTGAGCCTTCCCCACGGGAGTTCGTGAATTGGCTACTCTAATGGAGCTCGTGGCTTGGAGGATCCCCATCTTGTGAGTGGATGTGCGGCACCCGCTGAGGGTTTGACTCTTGATAGTCAATTAGCCCACGATCCATCAAGTGGGTACATCGCCACAACAAGGACTAGCTTTCCGGGAAGCAAGTGAACCTCGGTAAAAAATCTTGTGTCATCTCTTTATTGAGGATTTCATCTTGTGTTTATGATTGTGTTGGTTGATTGGTTCTTTCGACATATCTCTTCTCATCAACGTCGGTATAACAATACATGTCCACTCCTTTACTTACTGATCTACCTTGCTAGTTGCTTAGCTTGTTATCTCTTGTAGTTTCTAGCTCCTAGTTTGTGTAGTGTTTCTCTTTCACTTAGGAGTAGAGTAAATAGTGACTTAGCCTTGTTGGTGTGTGTGGGGATATACCCCTGGATACCCTCATGGCTATACATGGGCCACACCATCCGAGGTGGTCGAGCCCACAAGATCAAGGCGTGCACCGCAAGGCTACAAGGTGTACTGACATTGTAATAGTACCAAATCAAATATTTTACTTGTAACCCTCCTCCTCCAGAGTATATAAGGAGAGGAAGGGGTCCCCTAGAGGACAGGTCATACATCTCATAAAACCCCAGAGAGGAATCTATCTCATCCTCAATCAATACAAAATAACGGGACACAGGATGTAGGTATTACGCCACAACGGCGGCCGAACCTGTATAAATCTTGTGTCTTTTGTCCTGTTACCATCCGGTTCGTGTCTTACGTACCTATCTACCAACTAATCTACCATCACGGGGAAACCCCTCGATGGACTGCCGACCACATTTCGTCGACAATAGCGCGCCAGGTAGGGGGTGTGCGTACGGACTCCCATGCGAGCCAGATGGGATTCTCTACTAAAAACCGGGTGAGTCGTTCTACGTTGTTGATGAGATTAATCTGTTCTTCAAATATCTAATATAGATTGATTTTTCTACATGTAACGACATCTCCCTCATCCACGATCTACTTCGCTAACATCGCCCTGGAGCTCGCTGGGATTAATATCGAGAATTAACTCGACAACGATGGACTCGACGGCTTCAGTGGCAGGAGAGCAGTTCCAATATGCTCCGACTACGACCACGGCCTCTTGCCCCAACCACCTGCTACATCGCAATAATAATCGCCTCAAGGAAAGGTGCTACAACAACTGCGACGCCGTCGTCATGACGGATCGAAAAGCTCGAGGGCTGGACAATTTCATCACCACTGACTAGACAACGTCTTGACTAAAGCTAAGTACACTTCTAATATTTATATTTAATACAATTTTCGCTATGATGTTTCTCCACAACGTCTTCGTCATGATTGTTCTTCAAATAACGTTTGT
Source organism: Saccharum hybrid cultivar R570 (assembly GCA_038087645.1). NCBI lineage: Eukaryota > Viridiplantae > Streptophyta > Magnoliopsida > Poales > Poaceae > Saccharum > Saccharum hybrid cultivar. Next base: position 23,310,194 of record JAQSUU010000402.1, on the reverse strand, counting down.
CCGTGTATACCATCTTAAAAGATTACATACATCTATGCTTAACGCAAATCCCTGACCAGTCATGTTGACGCTCGATGTCTCTAGAGACGGCCCTGTCTCTGGCTTCTCCCCACACGTGCACGAGCATCTGCCCTCTACGTTACGGGTGGTCGGTAGTGGCTCCTTAGCGACACCATCCACACGCACACGGGCTCCGTGCTCAGCGTAACGCGGGCAAGCTAGGGCTGGAAACTCAGCTACATACTAACTGGTCGGGTGGTTTATGCTAAGTGTAAACATAAATGTCACAGAACCTCCTAATTATGATGGCCCACAAGTACACGTCATTGCCATAATGACCTCTGACAGTCGTATTTATGTTCACCATAACTTAAAAGGCCTGCTTTCCTCCGAACAGGATCCAATCACAGGAGTATTGCAATATTACAACAGTTTATTCAAAATATTCAACAGAGTAAAGTAGCGTAAGTCTTACAATAACATAGGTTTACAAACCAGTTTTCAAACTTTAAACCTTAAGTAACATTATTACAAACCATTAGTAGAGAAGTATCGGTAGTAACTTTATTACAACACCCAAACGAGATGCCTTGCCCAAAGGCCACACAGTCTACTCGTCGTCGCTTTCTTCAACCACGACGGTCATGCAACAAGGCTCGAAGCAGACTTGTTCATGAACCGCACCTGCAACAAGGGGTTCAACAAACCCTGAGTACGAGAGTACTCAACAAGACTTACCCGACTAAAACAAAGACTCCAAGGGCATGCTAGCTTTAGGGAATCAAGGTACGGGTAAATCAGAATCAAGATTTTCTTTTGCAGAAAAGCTTACTAAAGTGAGTCCTTATCTTCAACATTTTACTTTTACCATTGATGGTTCATTAACCAACTCTAAGTGATCCTAATCTAGATCAAAGTAATTATCATCAAAACCTTTCTCATTCTTTCTTTCAATTCCAGTTCTTAACTACGATGTTGGTGCAAGGCCAAGACTCCTTTCTCGTAGAGTAACGACGATTCGAACCGCTTCATTTACCCAGCTGGGGATTCCTAACCACACGACATATGTAGAACCGAATCTAGCATATATCAACTCTTACCCGAATAACCCAAAACCAGAACGTGTCCATCGCCACCCGAGAGCACAGTACTCCTCGAACCCGGCCACATTCTAGCCCCGAGGGTACACGTTACTCTCGCCATCTCTCCACTCCCAGTGCGAGGTTAGATGTTCTCGTAATGGACTAGCCAAAGTAAGGCTTACCCGACATGGGCACATGGCTAGTACTAACAAAAACTCCATGACGCGAGGGCCAACAACGTACGGTCCTTAACTGATAAGGCGGAAACAATACATTGGGACTCCTCTCCCAATGCACGTTAGCAGTGGCCAAACCACCCGCCCGATCTTACAAGTTCATTCGCGTATTTCAATATTCAATAAGGATGCCGTCATGGCTATGTAAACATTTCATTTAAAAGCTTAACTTCTAAGCATAGCGAAGCATACTACGCATTTTCTGTAAAACAGGTATCAAGGTTGATATTGTAATAATCAAGAATGATAATGCAGCAATTAGGTTATCACTCAACTCCTAATTACTTAATGCAATAAACCATAATATAAATAATAAAACATTTGTAAAACTCAAGGTAGGGTTTAAATGCACCGGGGCTTGCCTTGCTCTGACACGACGACTGACTCAGACTCGTGAACTCCTCCGTCTGGTTCGGAACCCACCGACGATCGCTCTTCTCCGGAAGCTTGCTCGACGACTTCGGCTTCCTCGAAAGCGGTGACTATACGAATACATAACATGCTTTAACATGATGCTCAATGATAAACATGATGCTTGATGATAACATGCCACGGTTACGATTCGAGTACAACTTCCCTTCACGGTACGGTCGTAAACAGAAAACCTACTAACTAGTAGCGATGATTTCCTGCGATACCAGCTCTTAACCTAACAAGTTACTAACGAGCTCAGTCATGAAATTAAGGTGCCAGAGATCACAAAAGGGTAGTGACCTAAGGACATCACTCAATCAAAAGGCACACAACACTTAAAGTTCTCAAATTAATATTTATTTTCTATTTAAATAATTAGGGCATAACTAGAAGTTGATCAAACTTTATCTAAACAAGCTCAAACTTTTTCTATGGGTTAAGAATGATTTATAACAGTGTCATAATAAATTTCATAATTTTTTTGGATAATTAAATTAATTATTAAAACTACTGGAAGTTGCATTTAATCTTTATTGGAACCAATTAATTCTACTGTACAAAGTATTCAAATTCATGATTTAACATTTTTCCTAGATAGTTTATACATTGAGAAGCTTACACAAAAATTTTCATGAATTTTGGAACTCTACACAATTTTTAATGAAATAAACAAATAATAACACTATTTATTTATTTGAAAAAGAAAAACAAAAACGAAATCGGGCCGATTCTTATTTTTCCCGCTGTCCGGCCCAGCGAACGGCCCAGCAACGCGCGCCCGCGCGCGCACGCGCGTTCGGCCTAGCCGCGGCCCAGCCCAGCCGGCCTGCTCCTCTCGCTGACACGGTGTCCCCACCTGTCATCGCCTTCCTCCGTCTCCCTCTCGCTCTCCCGCGCGCCCGTGCGCTTGCCCGCGGTGGCCGGCCGACGAACGGCGCCTCGGTCGACAAACCAACACCACCATCATCATCTACACTACCCCATGGTTCCATTTTGCTACTAAACACTACGGTTCGAGCTCCGGCAACAGCTCACCGACGACGGTGGCGGCTCGACGGAAACGGTGACCGGCGACTCAACGGTACAACGCGGTAGCGATTAAAACGAGTGGCCAGGGAGCATCAGGGGCATACCACGATCATGACAGAGTGATCGGTTGAAGCGGAGAGGCTCTGGAGGTGGCTGGCCACGGTGGCGGGGCTCGACTGGAGCGGCGGCGACCCGAGGTGGAAGACGACGGCTCCCCGGCGATCCAGGCGAAATTGGGCTAGCTCAGCTGGTTCACGAGATGCGCAAGGAAGCGGCGATCCTATTGGTGCAACGAGCGTGGCCGGAGATGGCTTGGTGGCAGCAGCGGCGAGCGGCGGAGCTGCGGTGGCGGTGATGGCGAAAACGGTGAACGTCACTGTGAACCTCGGTATATATAGAAGGAAAACGCGTCTACAGAGCAGCACTGCAGTGCCATCGCGCTGGCGACCCTGGCGCGCGCGAGAAGACCGTGGAAACGGCCACGGCAGCGATCAGCCGGCGCCCATACCGGCCGGTGGCCGTCGGTGATACGTCGGGCACTGTAGCTGTCCCCCCCCCCAACTTTTGAAATTCAAACTGTTTTCTCAAATTACTCCCAAATTTGTATAACAACTTGAAAATCTTCCAATGTATGAAATCTTCAGAATTTCAAGCTCTACAAATTTGATATTGAACACTTTTTCAAATTCTGCTTGGATTTTGAAATTTGAGTTTAAATTCAAAAAGGGACACATTTTTCAGATTTGGTAATTTAGAAATTACTTTTGATTTCATATTGAAACTTCAAAATCTCCAAACATCAAAGTTGTGTATCTTGACCAGACCTACAACTTTGCTGTTCAACACTTTTTCAAATTCAGCCTCCATTTTGAAATCTTAGTTTGGGGACAAAAATGAATTAAATCTGAAATTTGTTTATTTTCAAAATTACTCCACATTTTACACTAAAACTTTGAAAACTCTAAACACCAAAGTTGTAGCCCTTGAAAAGTTCTACAAACTTGGTTTCGAACTTTTTCCCAAATTTTGCTTAGATTTTGAATTATTTCAAAAGGGGTAAAACAGGGTTTTGAAATTTAGGGTTTTCGGAGGGATTTCAAATTGGAATTTGTTTCTACTTTGATTTGTGATTACTTAGTGATCAAAACCTCACCCAAGGGCATCATTTGGACCAACATGACATGGTTGACCAAATGTCACTCTTGGTTGACCAATTAGCTTTTGAAATTCTTTTACATTTCTCCCCAGATTTGAATTCGAATTCGAATCGGAAAACTCGCGACAAGTTTTGGGACTCCAATTCAAACTCAACTTTGGAGCTTCATTTTAGATGTTGTACTTAAGCTCATACCCTACATTTGACACTAGTGTGCAACACAGTCGCGCACTTCAAATTACGCAGGGCATGGACTAAGTATTTGCGGTGGTATTCGAAATTAGGGTTTTCGATTTCGGAGCACACCACAGAGAAACACATTCAACCTAATTAAGTAAACTCGTTTTAGTTGATGCATAACAAGGTTAACCTAACAGGTATGATTAGCAATACATTATGATGACATGGCAGATTAATTAGCACTATAACACCCGGGGTGTTACAGCCCTTCCCCCTTAAAGAAATCTCGTCCCGAGATTTAAAGCCTTGAGTTAAGTAATGGAAAAGGAAACGTGTCAAGCAAACACGCCCAAGACTTGTCTACAACACAGGTAGGGGTTTTCTGCATTACAAAGACTTTAAAAGGATAGGTTACAATTTAAAGAAGAAATTGCAACCTAGATAGAAGCAAAGAACTCCGGGAAATTCTCCAACAGGTAATCCTCCGATTCCCAGGTAGCTTCCTCTTCTGAATGTTGATCCCATTGTATCTTGTACCATTTAATTGTTTTACTCCGGGTAACACGATCCTTTCGATCCAAGACTCGGACAGGATATTCAGAATATGTCAAATCAGGCTCAAGTTCAACCCCCTCCACATCAACAACTTGATCAGGCACTTGCATACACTTCTTCATTTGTGATACATGAAATACATTGTGCACGGCTGACAGTTGTTCAGGCAGCTTTAATCTATATGCCACCTTCCCACATTTTTCAATGATCTGAAAAGGACCAATATAACGTGGTGCGAGTTTGCCTTTGACTCCAAATCTATTAACTCCTTTCATGGGTGACACTTTCAGATAAACATAATCTCCCACTTTCAACATCAAGGGTCGACGCCTTTTATCTGCATAACTCTTCTGTCGAGACTGAGCAACTTTTAAATTCTTTTGTATCTGCCTAACCTTTTCTTCTGTTTTCTTCACTAGATCAACTCCATAAAACCATCTTTCTCCTGGTTCTGACCAGTTCAACGGAGTTCTGCACCTGCGGCCATACAATGCTTCAAACGGTGCCATTTTGATACTCTCTTGATAACTATTGTTGTATGAGAATTCTGCTAACGGTAAACATTCATCCCATTGATCTTGATAGGTGAGAGCACAGGATCTTAACATATCTTCCAAAATTTGATTTACTCTTTCAGTCTGTCCCCCAGTTTGTGGATGATAGGCTGTGCTATAAAGAAGTTTAGTACCTAATGACTTTTGAAACTGTCTCCAAAATTGCGAAACAAATTGAGTACCCCTGTCACTAACAATTGTTTTAGGTATTCCATGTAAACTCATAATCCGAGCAACATATATTTCTGCATATCTAGATGCTCTATAGTCAACCTTCACAGGTACAAAGTGAGCTGACTTAGTCAAACGGTCCACAATGACCCAAATTGAATCAAAGCCTCTTGAAGTCTTGGGTAACCCAGTAATGAAATCCATACTAATATCTTCCCATTTCCAGGATGGAATGGGCAAGGGTTGTAGCATTCCTGCCGGCTTCAAATGTTCAACTTTCACTTTGCGACAAGTATCACATCTGGCAACATACTTAGCAATCTCGATTTTCATTTTGGTCCACCAAAATCTCTGTTTCAAATCTTGATACATCTTATTACTCCCTGGATGAATAGAAAACCTTGTACTATGTGCTTCATCAAGGATGAGCTGACGTAACTCTGAAATCTTTGGGACCACTAGCCGGTTCTTAAACCACAGCACACCTGCATCATCAATACTGAAATCTGTCTGTTGACCAGTTCTAACTTTTTCTTTTATATGATCTATTCCAGAATTTGTTCTCTGAGCAGATACAATCTGATCTTTGATTGTTGATTCTACTGTGACATTAGTCAACTGACCTTGTTGAATTATTTCAATATTCAACTTTTCTAATTCGTAACATAAACTGTAATCCATTGGCTTCACAGTCATACAATTGCAATGGTTCTTTCTACTAAGTGCATCAGCAACCACATTTGCTTTTCCAGGGTGATAGTGTACTTCCAAATCATAATCCTTTATCAATTCAAGCCATCTTCTTTGCCTCATATTCAATTCTGACTGAGTAAAGATATACTTTAAACTCTTGTGATCTGTATACATGTGGCAAGTATTGCCTAGCAAGTAATGACACCAGATTTTCAACGCATGAACCACAGCTGCTAGTTCAAGATCATGTGTCGGATAATGTTCTTCATGGCGCTTCAACTGTCTCGAGGCATAAGCAATGACTCTGCCTTCTTGCATTAATACGCAACCAAGGCCAATACCCGAGGCATCACAATAAACATCAAATGGCTTTTCTATATCTGGTTGTGCCAAAACTGGAGCAGTTGTCAATGACTTCTTTAGAATTCTAAAAGCTTTCTCATATTCTGGAGACCATATGAACTTAGTTTGATTCTTCAACAGCTCTGTGATTGGCTTGGCTACCTTTGAAAAGTCAGGTATGAATCGACGGTAATAACCCGCCATTCCTAGAAAACTTCGGACTTCATGAACTGAGATTGGTGGCTTCCAATTCAGAATATCTTTCACCTTGCCAGGATCTACTGCTACTCCTTCAGCTGACAACACATGGCCTAAGAATTGCACTTCTCTTAACCAAAACTCGCATTTACTGAACTTGGCATACAGTTGATGATCTCTCAAACGATTCAGAACAACTCTGAGATGCTCAACATGCACTTCTTTACTTTTGGAATATACCAGAATATCATCAATAAACACAACCACAAACTTGTCAAGCTCTGGCATGAAAACTGAGTTCATCAGATACATGAAATGTGCCGGTGCATTGGTGAGACCAAAAGACATAACTAGGTATTCATACAGCCCATATCTGGTGGTGAATGCAGTCTTTGGGATATCTTCAGGTCGAATCTTGATTTGATGGTACCCTGATCGAAGATCGATCTTTGAAAATACCTTTGCCCCCGCAAGCTGATCAAAGAGTAGATCAATGCGCGGCAACGGATATTTATTCTTAATGGTTACTTCATTTAGCGGTCGATAATCAACACACATCCTTAAAGTCTGATCTTTCTTTTTGACAAACAGAGCTGGACATCCCCATGGTGAGGAACTGGGTCTGATAAAACCTTTGTCACGTAACTCTTGCAGTTGATCCTTGAGTTCTGCAAATTCATTGGGTGGCATTCTGTAAGCTCTCCGGGATATTGGGGCAGTACCCGGTTTTAACTCAATCACAAACTCTACATCTCTGTCTGGTGGTAGACCTGGTAGATCATCTGGAAACACATCTGGAAATTCACAGACTACCGGTATATCACAAATCTCTTATACTAAAGTTGCACATACCCTTTCAACGGTTCTCTTTGGGATAGGAAGTTGGATAAGAAGATGAGATTTATTATCTGGCAGGTTCAACCTTATAGTTCTGTGCAGTGCATCTATAAGGGCTCCTCTTTGGTACATCCAATTCATACCCAGGATTACATCTATATCTTGTTTCTGTAATATTATCATTGAGGTAGGGAATATATGCCCACCTAACTCTATAGGTACGTCACGTACCATCTCCTTAGTACACAGTCGTCCCCCGGGCGACTGGATAAAGAACTCTTCTTGCGTTCCCATAATTGGAATGTCATGCTTAACAACAAAGGTGCGATTTATGAATATATGCGATGCACCTGAATCAAATAACAGTACTGCTGGATGATTAGCAACAGAGAACATACCCATCATAACAGGTTCTCCCTCTGGGATTGCACTTGCTTGAGTGTAGAACACACGTCCGGTCTTCTTCTTCTCACCCTTACCCTTCTGAACATTCAGATTATTGTTCTTGCTCTGAGGTTGTTGCTGTTGTGGTACGGGAGCTCTGGGATAGTTAGGATTGTACTGCCTTGGATACGGGCAGTCCTTGGAAAAGTGGCCTGGCTTTCCACAATTGTAGCAGGGAAAGTTATGGGTGGCTGGAGTCTGGTTTCGAATACCAGGGGCATTCGGCTGTGGTGTAAACTGCGGGGTTGCGGCAGGACGATAAAATGTCTGCGGCTGAGCTTGGTATTGCGGTGGACGATAAGTTGGGCGGAAATGGTTCTGAGGGTGGTAAATAAACTTCTGGCGCTTCTTAATGCCGCCAGACGGGTTTGAAAACACTGGCTTCTTTTTCTTCGACTCTTTGTGCAGTCGGGACTTCTCTTCTGACACAATAGCCACGTTGACTATCTCATGGTATGTAGCATTATAACAGGTGACTGATGCTTCCTGGATTCTGGTACTCAAACCTCTCATGAAACAGCTTTTCTTCTTCGCATCGGTGTTCACATATTCCGCTGCATATTGGGACAGATGATTGAATTTACCCACATACTGCAGAACTGTCTGGTTCCCTTGCTTCAGCGAGAGAAACTCCTCTAGCTTCATGGCCATGACACCATCTGGGATATAATGTGCTCTGAAGGCTTCATGAAACTCCTGCCAAGTGACACGGTGGCCAGCAGGCCGTGCGGCGACCAGATTCGCCCACCACGCCCCTGCGGCACCTCTAAGCTGCTGCGCTGCAAACACGGGCTTCTGGTGCTCCGTGCACTGTAACAGTTCAAACTTCTGCTCCATGGTACGGAGCCAGTCATCCGCCTCTAGCGGCTCATCTGCCTTTGAGAACACTGGTGGACGGGTATCGGTGAAATCCACATAGGTGGTTTCCCCTCCATTGTTACGGCCTCGACGACCCTGATTCCCATTCTGATTCTGATTCTGAGCCAACAGGGTAGTGGCATTAACCAGTGTGGCAATAGCTTCTGCCAAGGTGGGTGGAAACGGTGGGGGATTCGGAGTATTGTCCCCATCCTGGGAAGTTCCAGTACCGTCCATCTGTTGTACACAAACCATATTTATTTACATCGCTTTATTGAATTAAAAAGCAGTTAGTACAATACTTGTATACACATACAAACTTATCTTACATTATTTCATTACAAACTTGCTCTCAAGCAAGAAACTACCCACTAAGGTTCTTAGAAAGCAGGAAAGACTACTATATTACATAGCCATCCATGTCAACACTTCACTCCTCATCATCATCGCTGATCACGATCACTCCATCCTCAACCTCTGGAGCACTCGCACCAGTAACATGACTTGCATCATCCCCACTTTCCATCATGGGTTCATCTTCATCATTGTCCTCTACACCAGGAACAATCACGGCACCAACATCATCTTCTACTGCTTGGGGCTGATGATTGGGATTCATCAGATCATTTAGCCTATGGACTTCCTCATGCAGAACAGTATTGTACTGCTCCAGGTGTGTCACATAAAGCTCCAACTCACGAACACGAGCTCTGGCTTCTGTCTCCTTTTCCAGAGACTCATTCTGGAACTGTTTCCAAAAACGCATATTGCGCTTCAGTCGCTCCACTTCTGATGTAAGCCTTGCAACCTCTGATTCCGAATCCGGGTTCGGATTACGGTTACTGCTTGCTCCATCAACTCTGGCGGCCCACTGATGACGCGGCACTCCTTGCGGACCCGTTTTCTTGCGAGGAGTTGTCTTCACACGTGCCATCCTAAAGCAAGATAGAATTAGGACGATGAGAACAGATAGGAGGATCTGAAGGTTAGCATGAATAGGATTGAACCTTACTTAACCCAAACCACTTTAAAAGGGAAGGTAACTTAAGCAGGTTAATTAAACATGATGCATGCATCGTACTTACGATCTAACAGAAAGATTAAGTAACACATGCAAACTTTATAACATAGGGCACTATACATGATACTTCACTACGAAGCTTTCAAATATGAGCTAAGGAAACTATAGAATAGATTAAGATAAGCAAAAGCAATTTGGACCAAAATATCAATATTAAGTTTATTTGACCCAGAACATTTTGAAGTTTTGCAAAGTAATACTACAATAACTCGAGTGATTATGCTCTGGTACCAGCTGTCACAGAACCTCCTAATTATGATGGCCCACAAGTACACGTCATTGCCATAATGACCTCTGACAGTCGTACTTATGTTCACCATAACTTAAAAGGCCTGCTTTCCTCCGAACAGGATCCAATCACAGGAGTATTGCAATATTACAACAGTTTATTCAAAATATTCAACAGAGTAAAGTAGCGTAAGTCTTACAATAACATAGGTTTACAAACCAGTTTTCAAACTTTAAACCTTAAGTAACATTATTACAAACCATTAGTAGAGAAGTATCGGTAGTAACTTTATTACAACACCCAAAGGAGATGCCTTGCCCAAAGGCCACACAGTCTACTCGTCGTCACTTTCTTCAACCACGACGGTCATGCAACAAGGCTCGAAGCAGACTTGTTCATGAACCGCACCTGCAACAAGGGGTTCAACAAACCCTGAGTACGAGAGTACTCAACAAGACTTACCCGACTAAAACAAAGACTCCAAGGGCATGCTAGCTTTAGGGAATCAAGGTACGGGTAAATCAGAATCAAGATTTTCTTTTGCAGAAAAGCTTACTAAAGTGAGTCCTTATCTTCAACATTTTACTTTTACCATTGATGGTTCATTAACCAACTCTAAGTGATCCTAATCTAGATCAAAGTAATTATCATCAAAACCTTTCTCATTCTTTCTTTCAATTCCAGTTCTTAACTACGATGTTGGTGCAAGGCCAAGACTCCTTTCTCGTAGAGTAACGACGATTCGAACCGCTTCATTTACCCAGCTGGGGATTCCTAACCACACGACATATGTAGAACCAAATCTAGCATATATCAACTCTTACCCGAATAACCCAAAACCAGAACGTGTCCATCGCCACCCGAGAGCACAGTACTCCTCGAACCCGGCCACATTCTAGCCCCGAGGGTACACGTTACTCTCGCCATCTCTCCACTCCCAGTGCGAGGTTAGATGTTCTCGTAATGGACTAGCCAAAGTAAGGCTTACCCGACATGGGCACATAGCTAGTACTAACAAAAACTCCATGACGCGAGGGCCAACAACGTACGGTCCTTAACTGATAAGGCGGAAACAATACATTGGGACTCCTCTCCCAATGCACGTTAGCAGTGGCCAAACCACCCGCCTGATCTTACAAGTTCATTCACGTATTTCAATATTCAATAAGGATGCCGTCATGGCTATGTAAACATTTCATTTAAAAGCTTAACTTCTAAGCATAGCGAAGCATACTACGCATTTTCTGTAAAACAGGTATCAAGGTTGATATTGTAATAATCAAGAATGATAATGCAGCAATTAGGTTATCACTCAACTCCTAATTACTTAATGCAATAAACCATAATATAAATAATAAAACATTTGTAAAACTCAAGGTAGGGTTTAAATGCACCGGGGCTTGCCTTGCTCTGACACGACGACTGACTCAGACTCGTGAACTCCTCCGTCTGGTTCGGAACCCACCGACGATCGCTCTTCTCCGGAAGCTTGCTCGACGACTTCGGCTTCCTCGAAAGCGGTGACTATACGAATACATAACATGCTTCAACATGATGCTCAATGATAAACATGATGCTTGATGATAACATGCCACGGTTACGATTCGAGTACAACTTCCCTTCACGGTACGGTCGTAAACAGAAAACCTACTAACTAGTAGCGACGATTTCCCGCGATACCAGCTCTTAACCTAACAAGTTACTAACGAGCTCAGTCATGAAATTAAGGTGCCAGAGATCACAAAAGGGTAGTGACCTAAGGACATCACTCAATCAAAAGGCACACAACACTTAAAGTTCTCAAATTAATATTTATTTTCTATTTAAATAATTAGGGCATAACTAGAAGTTGATCAAACTTTATCTAAACAAGCTCAAACTTTTTCTATGGGTTAAGAATGATTTATAACAGTGTCATAATAAATTTCATAATTTTTTTGGATAATTAAATTAATTATTAAAACTACTGGAAGTTGCATTTAATCTTTATTGGAACCAATTAATTCTACTGTACAAAGTATTCAAATTCATGATTTAACATTTTTCCTAGATAGTTTATACATTGAGAAGCTTACACAAAAATTTTCATGAATTTTGGAACTCTACACAATTTTTAATGAAATAAACAAATAATAACACTATTTATTTATTTGAAAAAGAAAAACAAAAACGAAATCGGGCCGATTCTTATTTTTCCCGCGGTCCGGCCCAGCGAACGGCCCAGCAACGCGCTCCCGCGTGCGCACGCGCGTTCGGCCCAGCCGCGGCCCAGCCCAGCCGGCCTGCTCCGCCCGCGCCCGCTCTCCTCCTCTCGCTGACACGGTGTCCCCACCTGTCATCGCCTTCCTCTGTCTCCCTCTCGCTCTCCCGCGCGCCCGTGCGCTTGCCCGCGGTGGCCGACCGACGAACGGCGCCTCGGTCGACAAACCAACACCACCATCATCATCTACACTACCCCACGGTTCCATTTTGCTACTAAACACTACGGTTCGAGCTCCGGCAACAGCTCACCGACGACGGTGGCGGCTCGACGGAAACGGTGACCGGCGACTCAACGGTACAACGCGGTAGCGATTAAAGCGAGTGGCCAGGGAGCATCAGGGGCATACCACGATCACGACAGAGTGATCGGTTGAAGCGGAGAGGCTCTGGAGGTGGCTGGCCACGGTGGCTGGGCTCGACTGGAGCGGCGGCGACCCGAGGTGGAAGACGACGGCTCCCCGGCGATCCAGGCGAAATTGGGCTAGCTCAGCTGGTTCACGAGATGCGCAAGGAAGCGGCGATCCTATTGGTGCAACGAGCGTGGCCAGAGATGGCTTGGTGGCGGCAGCGGCGAGCGGCGGAGCTGCGGTGGCGGTGATGGCGAAAACGGTGAACGTCACTGTGAACCTCGGTATATATAGAAGGAAAACGCGTCTACAGAGCAGCACTGCAGTGCCATCGCGCTGGCGACCCTGGCGCGCGCGAGAAGACCGTGGAAACGGCCACGGCGGCGATCAGCCGGCGCCCATACCGGCCGGTGGCCGTCGGTGATACGTCGGGCACTGTAGCTGCCCCCCCCCAACTTTTGAAATTCAAACTGTTTTCTCAAATTACTCCCAAATTTGTATAACAACTTGAAAATCTTCCAATGTATGAAATCTTCAGAATTTCAAGCTCTACAAATTTGATATTGAACACTTTTTCAAATTCTGCTTGGATTTTGAAATTTGAGTTTAAATTCAAAAAGGGACACATTTTTTAGATTTGGTAATTTAGAAATTACTTTTGATTTCATATTGAAACTTCAAAATCTCCAAACATCAAAGTTGTGTATCTTGACCAGACCTACAACTTTGCTGTTCAACACTTTTTCAAATTCAGCCTCCATTTTGAAATCTTAGTTTGGGGACAAAAATGAATTAAATCTGAAATTTGTTTATTTTCAAAATTACTCCACATTTTACACTAAAACTTTGAAAACTCTAAACACCAAAGTTGTAGCCCTTGAAAAGTTCTACAAACTTGGTTTTGAACTTTTTCCCAAATTTTGCTTAGATTTTGAATTATTTCAAAAGGGGTAAAACAGGGTTTTGAAATTTAGGGTTTTCGGAGGGATTTGAAATTGGAATTTGTTTCTACTTTGATTTGTGACTACTTAGTGATCAAAACCTCACCCAAGGGCATCATTTGGACCAACATGACATGGTTGACCAAATGTCACTCTTGGTTGACCAATTAGCTTTTGAAATTCTTTTACATTTCTCCCCAGATTTGAATTCGAATTCGAATCGGAAAACTCGCGACAAGTTTTGGGACTCCAATTCAAACTCAACTTTGGAGCTTCATTTTAGATGTTGTACTTAAGCTCATACCCTACATTTGACACTAGTGTGCAACACAGTCGCGCACTTCAAATTACGCAGGGCATGGACTAAGTATTTGCGGTGGTATTCGAAATTAGGGTTTTCGATTTCGGAGCACACCACAGAGAAACACATTCAACCTAATTAAGTAAACTCGTTTTAGTTGATGCATAACAAGGTTAACCTAACAGGTATGATTAGCAATGCATTATGATGACATGGCAGATTAATTAGCACTATAACACCCGGGGTGTTACAATAAACCTCACATCAACACTGATGTTTACAAAGCATTGGTTGCTTTATCACATCATGCTCATTTGCAACTGACTACTGAGCGTCATATACTATTTCATCATTACTGATTCTCTTCGGAGTTCATATATTCCTACATCACGTACTACCGCTCTACATATTTATATTGCAGGATCTTCACTGAGCTCTTGTCGCTCCTCATCAGGCTCGTCGCTGAGCTCTCGCTGCTCGCCCACGTCTCCGACCACACTGGGGACTCCTCGCTGAGCTCTCATCGCTCCTCGTCAGGCTCATCGCCGATCTCTCGTAGCTCGACCACGTCTTTAGCCACACTGGGGACTCCTCGCCGAGCTCTCGTCGCTCCTCGTCAGGCTCATCGCTGACCTCTTGTAGCTCGACCACATCTCCGACCACACTGGGGACTCCTCACCGAGCTCTTGTCACTCCTCGTCAGGCTCGTCACCGAGCTCTTGCAGCTCGACCACGTCTTCAGCCACACTGGGGACTCCTCGCCGAGCTCTCATCGCTCCTCGTCAGGCTCATCGCTGAGCTCTCGCAGCTCGACCACGTCTCCGGCCACACTGGGGACTCCTCGCTGAGCTTTTGTCGCTCCTAGTCAGCTCATCGCCGAGCTCTCGCTGCTCGACTACATCTTCGGTCACGCTGGGGACTCCTCGCCGAGCTCTCGTCGCTCCTCGTTAGGATCATCGCCAAGCTCTTGTTGCTCGAGCACGTCTTCGGCCACGCTGGGGACTCCTCATCGAGCTTTTGTCGCTCTTCGTCAGGCTCATCACCGAGCTCTCGCCACTCGACCACATCTCCGGTCACGCTGGGGACTCCTCGTCGAGCTCTCATCACAACGTCTCATCAGTGCGCTATCAATTTATTCCATGCTGTTTAGATCAGGGTGCTAATCTTGGGCACATTAGGGGGCTTGATGCGTACATCGCTAGTGACGTTGGCTGTGAAAGGATCAAGATGCCCAAGAGGGGGGGTGAATTGGGCTTTTCTAAAAATTAATTGCAAGAATTAAATCCTACAAGCCGGAATTCACCCCTAGTGCCTACTTGTGTTCCTAGAGAGTCTACCGATAAAAAGTTTTGCACCCTAGTTTCCAATCCTAGTCTAGCATGGCAATTCTAGGAATGTAAAACAAGCAATGAAAGTAAATACGAGAATGTAATTGCTTGAATGTAAAGGGGCAAGGAACACGGCGATGTTTTTCCGAGGTATCGGAGAGTCGCCACTCCCCACTAGTCCTCGTTGGAGCACCCGCGCAAGGGTGTCGCTCCCCCTTGATCCGCGCAAGGATCAAGTGCTCTCTACGGGTTGATTCTTCGACACTCCGTCGCGGCGAATCACCCAAAACCGCTCACAACTTGAGTTGGGTCATCCACAAGCTCCACCGGATGATCACCAAACTCCCAATCACCACCAAGCCGTCTAGGTGATGGCGATCACCAAGAGTAACAAGCTAGAACTCTCACTTGACCACTACGAGCCCAAATGAGGAGATGGATGCACACTTGCTACTCTCGAATCACTAGTGAGGAAACTCAAACTTTGATTCTCAAAACTCTATCCTCACTAGAGCTCTTGCACTCCCTTGCACTCTAAAGGGTTTTCTCAGATGTTTGAATGAGCAAGAGACCTCTAAAAGAGGTGGAGGGGTTGTATTTATACACCCCTCAAAGAAAACGAACCGTTACTTTCTGACACGGGGTCACCGGACGCGCCGGTGCAACTCACCGGACGCGCCGGTCCCCCGTAACGGTCAAAACGCCTTTTTGAAAACGAACCACCGGACGCGCCGGTCAGTTAGCACCGGACGCGTCCGATGTGCAAGGGTGCTTACTGGACTTACACCGGACGCGAGGCCGCGTCCGATGCCTGAAGACCGGACGCGTCCGGTCCTCTCTGGACCTTACTGGACTCGCACCGGACTCGCCGATCAAGTCCAGGTCGCGTCCGACGGGCGTTCTCCCTGAGTGACACGTGTCAGCCACTGACCACCGCGTCCGGTCCTCGCGAGGACCGCGTCCGGTGGTCAAGGCCGAAACCTAGTCGCGGTAACGTACACACCGGACGCGTCCGGTGTTCCCGAAGACCGCGTCCGGTGCCTAGAAAACAGCCCGAAACGCGTCGCAACTTCAACCAAGTTGCTTCTAACTGAACCTTGAGCTAATCTAGGGTTGCCTAGCGCCAAGTTTAACAAGTGTGCACCACACCTAAACATAGGACTCGCCTAGGTCAAGCTACCCATTCATGCCCCCCTTTATAGTACGGCCAAAAGAGAAAAACGAAGATCCTAACGACTATTCCGAATGTGTCTCAACACTTCGTCATCCGGAACTAACCGTCCTTAATCTTGACGTCACTCTTTTAAAAACCGAAACGATTTCCATCAAGGGACACGAAGCCACAGTGCTCAAAGCAGTTATCACCTCCATGACCTAACTTACCAAGGTTTCTGCAAAACACACGTTAGTCATGGTAATAAAGTGTTGTCATTAATTACCGAAACCAAACCTTGGGGCCTAGATGCTTTCAATCTCCCCCTTTTTGGTGATTGATGACAACACTAAGTTTCAATGGATTAGAGTGAAGGTTTTCGAGCATGCTTGGTTCACATAAGCAAAAGACAATAAGCATACAAGGTTAGGAATTGCTTATGTGCTCCAAGCCAAAAGAGTGTACTTCATAAGATAAGACAAAAAGCGTTAGTACACATGAAGATATAGCTCATAAGTAATCGGAGTAAGGCACGAAAGCACAACCTTAGAGCTATAGCTAAAACGGTGACATATATTAAGCACTGAGACGGATAACACATTAAGACTCAAAGTTTACGACTCGACGACAATGTCACACGAATGCAGTGCTGAAAATAAACATGATATGCATGAATGTAGCACACGAAAAACGAAAACCCACTAACAAACTCCCCCTGAAACTACTCTCTCTCCCCCTTTGGCATCAAGCGCCAAAAAACTAATCTAATCTGACGGGGGGACAGACGGAGTCGTGTCGGGTGCCGAGGTGCGCGGAGTGATCACGAAGTGAAGCGAATCGCCCTCGGAGTCTGAGCTATCTGGCTGACCCTCTAAAGAAGCACGTGGCTGCGAAGCGGTCTGGGTCTGAGCAGGAACAGGCACTGACTGTGTAGCAACAAGTGGATCTGTCTGAGTAACCTGAGCCTGAAGTGCGCCAGTAGCTGGGGGATCTGTCGAGGCAACTGAAGAAGGGATGGTCTCTGTAGTCCCGGTCCCTGTCACTGGTGGAACAACTGCCTCGGGAGCTGACAACCCTGACGAAGTGTGAAAGGTAGTAGTGTGCGAGGGTGTCGGCTGACCAGTCAACTCGCTGTAGGTGGCACTGAAATCACCAAGAGGTGTGCCTGTCAGAAGGTGCGGGCGAGGCTGGTCTGACGGTGTAAACCCCGTATGTATAGGAGTGAAGCTCGGGGACTGAAAAGACTGGGGAACCTGCTGCTGTGGAGATGTAAACTGTAAGCTCGGCTGTCCCTGACTCGACGGACCACTGGAATGCAAACCCGGAGCCAAGACAGATGCAGGCGGAGGTACCCCAACTGTGATAAGATGGCGCAGGAGGTCCATGTACTGCTGCTGACTCTGTCGCTGCATCTCAACCTGCTGCCTCTGGATCTCAAGCTGCTGTCTCTGAAACTCGTCCTGACGAGCCTGAATCTGTGCTAGTGCTGCAGCTGTATCCTGTGCCTGTCGCTGTATCTGCTGCTGCTGCTGCTGCTCCTGAGCCTGGGTCAACCTCTCAAGGATAGCCACCATGGCTGGGTCTGAGCGGGAGGCTGAGCCAGATCCACCGGCCTCGTGGTCGTGAGACCGAGGAGACCGGTACCTGGGGATGGGCTGGTAGTCCTCATTAGTGCTGTCTGAAGTGACATCCTCAGGTATCTCAGCAGTCTGAGTCTCAAGGTCTGCGAGCTCTGCCTCGGCAAGCTCGTCAACTCTAGCGTCCTGCTCGGCTGCTGTCTCAGGAACATCAGGGCGCTCACGCTGTCCTGGTGCTGGAGCCTGCTCTCTAGTAACTGAAGCCCAAAGCTGTCTGATGTCATAATCAGGGAAAGCAGTAGTGGTGTTAGCAATCTCTGCCCTGATCTCTGGTGGCATCTGGATAGCAGATCTGATGATGAAACAAATCCAGTGGGCATAGGGAAGCTGACGGTTACCCTTGAAGCCCTCAGCAATGGTGTCCTCCATCTCACTCAGGATAAGATCCCAGATATCAAACTGTCGCTGTGTCATGAGGTGGTGAACAACCCAAAGCTGCATCCTCGTCAGTCCCTCTCTGTAGCCAAGTCGAGGCAGTAAAGTGCGTCTGAGTATGGCATCCAAGACTCGGGCAAGTGGTGTCAGGCTGGCAGGGGTACGACGTGACCCTTCGCCAAAAGGCTCGCGAAAGCAGGGTCGAACCAGGTCGGTGGGTGGCACTGAACCGCCGTGAGGGCGTCTGGGAGGTGGAGTCTGTCCATAGCACAACTGATGGATCCTCGTGTCAGAAGCTGGAAGTCTGAGGATCTCTCGAGCTCTGGAGCTGTACAATCTGTGATCGCGGCCTCTGAAAGCAAAGTGTATGAACTCATGGGCAGGATCAATCCAAAGAGAAGCATAGAACTCCCTGACCCATGTGCCGCAGTAAGCACCTGTCCGTCCAAGAAGATCTGATAAACCAGGCAAATAGGACAGGTGCGGACGGAGCTGCTCTCCCACAACATCAACCAATGCCTCTAGTCGACATACCCTCTGAGGTCTGAAAGCAATACCACTGTCAACTAGGGCCCTGTAGAAGTCCTCCTGAAGTGGGGTATAGAAACCCTCTGAAGCTCTGGAATCTCTGACAGGTGGAAACCATCGGCTGACCTCCACAAACCTCAAACTGAGCACCTGACGTGCTGAAGCACCCCTCAGGTCTAAGTGCTCGACCGGGGGTGACCCTCTAACTCTGGGAGGAGGTCGTGCACCACGACGCTGGCCTTCTGGCCTAGGTGTCACCTGTGTACGGGCACGTGTGGAGCGGCGACGTGGTGGAGACTGAGCTGCCTGCTCCTCTGTATCCTCAGTGGCCTGTGGAGCCTCAGTGGTCTGGGTAGCCTCAGTAGCGGGTGTAGTCTCTGTAGCCTGTGTCTGCTCTGAGGGTGGATCAACTGACATCTGCTCTGAAGGTGCAGTAGCCTCGGTGCCCTCGGTGGCCTCAGTGCCGAGCTGTCGTCCTTCAAGATGAAAGCGACGCTCGCCTATGTGTAAGCCACTGCGTCTGCCACCTCTCTCTGCCCGCTCTGCGGCGTCTGCCACGGCCTGAGCGATCTTTGCATCTGACGGTGCCTTCCTCTTCTTTTTGGCTGCAATCTTGATGCGCTTACCACGCGCAATCTCATCACGACGGGGAGGACTGTTGTCCCCGTCACCAGGAGCACCACCGGCGTTCTTGCAACGCACCATGCTGATCAACTGCCTGAAAACCTCTGTGAGATGATGAACTGACACTCGAGAGGCTTGGCCTCAATCCGTATCCGTAGGCTTGGCCTCGGATTTAGCGAACAGATCTGACCCGACACACCGACTGACTCGCTGCACGTATGGAATAGAGAGATATACTATAAGCACATATATATCTAAAGATACGAAACCCTAGATAGCAAGCACGTGAGATACGAAGTGAAACGACGCGAAGCTACCTCGGATCGATGAGACGACGGTGAAGGGACGCGGTGACCTAGTTCGCGAGAACCCCGAGATCGGCGATCGAGCACTGAAACGATCAATCGAGATAGCAATGGAGGGTTATGATCAACGTCAAGCCCTAACGATGAAAAGGAATTGAATGGACTTGAATCGAAAACGGAATCGAGACGAGCCGTTACCTCGACAAGCCCTAGGGTTGAAGGAAACCCTAAGCTAGGGTTTAGGGGAAAACCCTAGATGCAAATCTCGGCCGAAGGATGGGATCAAGGGCACGGGTGCACGGAGGGAGAGTGGCGGCGCTGGAGGTGACCACTGGCAGGGGCTGGCTCGCCGGCGGTGAGAGAAAGCGGCGATTTGGCGGCGGCGCGGCAAGCAGCGGGGCAGCGGCGCTGGCTAGCAGGTGCGCGCGGGCGCGGCGCGGCAGGGGAGGAGCTGAGCAGGGCTAGCAGGGCGAGCAGAGCTGCGCAGCGCGGGGGAAGCCTTGCCGGCGGCGAGGTGAACGCGCGGGAGCGGCGAAACGGCGAGAGAGCACGGCGGCGGCGGATTCGAGCGGTGAAGGAAAGAAAACACGAAGACGAAACGGTTTTATGAGGGCTGTGATCCGCTCGATTCGGTAGCACCGGACGCGGTGGTCAAAATCACCGGACGCGGTGGTGCAGCGTCCGGTGACACTCCAGTAAGCGCCTGGAGTGACCGGACGCGTCCGGTGTGGACTGACCGGACGCGGTCAGAGTCCGATGGCTGAGTGCTCGGGAATTCATCGCGGAGCACCGGACGCGGTGGTGGTGGCCGGGACCGGACGCGGTGGTGGACAGAGGCGCGTCCGGTGCAGCGTCCGGTGCCTAGATCTAGACTTTATCTTCTGGATGACCGGACGCGCTGGTGGACGCCGGGACCGGACGCGGTGGTGAAGCAACACTGCGTCCGGTGCAGCGTCCGGTCGCTGTTTTTCGCCATTCTTCGTTCCGAACTTCGACGCGACTTCTCCCAATCAAGTTCCAATTCAAAGAGACTCAAATAAACACCAATTGGAACCTGATATGAGTGACTTCACTCAAACCCTCAAATTTTTAAAATATTTTGCCTTAGGCTAGTATTATTTTTACGAAAATAGGCAATAAACACCCGAGGAGCAACGTATGGCCATGCAATAGAGTTTTTGGACCTTTAGGAGCGTCAAATGCTCTCTCTATTCATGGACGAACACAGAGGTTGCTCAAAGCTAAACCGAAAAGAAACGACAAACAAACAACCATGCATATGCAATGCAATACAAGAAAGTAAAGCTAGGTTGCTTGTCAAGTTTGATCCACGGTTAGGCTTCTTCACTCCTCCAAAGGAGGGTTATCGTAACCGTGTTAGCCAAGCCCTAAATGCATTGCGATAAAGTAAACGTGACATATGATACAATGCAATGCAAGGGACAACACGCGCTCATTTTTTAAAGTTACTTGAATCAAGCACATTAAGTTCACTTCTTAGCCTACAAAAGGTAGCCTCGTCCAAAGGTTTAGTGAAGATATCCGCTAATTGATTTTCACTACGTACACCTTCTAGTGATATGTCATTTTTAGCAACGTGATCTCTTAGAAAGTGATGGCGGATATCAATGTGCTTGGTGCGAGAGTGTTGTACCGGATTGTTAGCAATTTTAACGGCACTTTCATTGTCACATAAAAGTGGCACCTTTTCAAGAACAACTCCATAGTCTAGGAGGGTTTGTTTCATATATAAGATTTGTGCACAACAAGCCCCCGCGGCAATGTATTCCGCCTCGGCGGTGGACAAAGCCACACTATTTTGCTTTTTAGATGACCAAGATACTAAAGATCTCCCAAGCAAATGGCACCCTCCGGATGTGCTTTTTCTATCAATTTTGCAACCGGCATAATCCGAATCAGAATAGCCAACTAGTTGGAATCTAGCTCCTTTGGGATACCAAAGACCAATGCTTGGGGTATGCTTAAGATATCTTAGGATTCTTTTTACGGCGCTTAAGTGAGGTTCTTTAGGGCACGCTTGAAAGCGAGCACACATGCACACACTAAACATGATATCGGGCCTAGATGCGGTAAGGTACAACAAGCTACCAATCATAGAACGGTAGAGAGTTTGATCAACCGGTTTACCTCCCTCATCTAGGTCGAGATGTCCATTTGATGGCATTGGGGTCTTGATTGGCTTGCATTCTTCCATCTTGAATCTTTTGAGAAGATCTTTGGTATACTTTTCTTGAGAGATGAAAATCCCTTCTTTCATTTGCTTGACTTGAAAACCAAGGAAGAATGTGAGCTCACCAATCATTGACATCTCGAACTCCTTCGACATCAATTCACCAAATTCCTTGCAATAATCTTCATTTGTTGACCCGAAGATGATATCATCAACATACACTTGACAAATGAAGATCTCCCCATTAAGCTTCTTGGTGAATAGTGTGGTGTCGACCTTCCCGATGGTGAAGCCCTTCTCAATGAGGAAGTCCCGGAGGCGCTCATACCACGCTCTAGGGGCTTGCTTGAGCCCATATAGCGCCTTGGACAACCTATACACATGATTAGGATATCTAGGGTCTTCAAACCCGGGAGGTTGATTGACATAGACTAGTTCATTAATAAAGCCGTTTAAGAATGCACTCTTCACATCCATTTGATATAGTTTCATATCATGGTGTGATGCATATGCAAGAAGGATACGAATGGCTTCAAGTCTTGCAACGGGTGCAAAGGTCTCTCCAAAATCAAGGCCTTCAACTTGAGAGAACCCCTTTGCAACTAGTCTTGCCTTGTTCCTCACAACTATGCCTTGGTCATCTTGCTTGTTTCGGAACACCCACTTGGTTCCAATGACTCTTGCACCTTTAGGATGCTCTTCAAGTGTCCATACTTGATTGCGGGTGAAGTTGTTCAATTCTTCATGCATGGCATTTACCCAATCCGGATCTTGAAGAGCTTCTTCTACATTCTTAGGTTCAACACAAGAGACAAAAGAGTGATGTTCAACAAAAGAAGCTAGTTTTTGAGATCGAGTCATTACTCCCTTTGTAGGACTCCCTATGATGAGTTCTTGTGGATGAGCTTGAAGTAGAGGTGAGTTTCTTCTATCAACCACTTGAGGAGGTGGATGGGGAGCATCAACATCTTGTGCTTGTGCCTCGGCTTGTTCATGAGAGACATAAGTATCTTCATTTTCAACTCTCTCATTCTTGTCATCATCTTGAGGCACACGTGATGAAGATGGTGGATCAACAATTTGTACATCGTCATCATCATCTTTTGGCTTGATGTCTCCCACCGACATGTTCTTCATGGCCTCCCTCAAGGGTTCATCACCTACATCATCACAATTCTCAATTGCTCCTTGGGAGCCGTTAGATTCATCAAATTCCACATCATATGTTTCTTCAACCAAACCGGTGGCATGGTTAAATACTCTATATGCTTTGGACTTTGATGAGTAACCAACAAGAAAACCAATATCACAACGTCTTTGAAACTTCCCTAGGTGTTGACGTTTCTTGTAGATGTAGCATTTGCAACCAAACACCCGGAAGAATGAGACGTCCGGCTTCTTCCCATTAAGCAACTCATAGGGGGTCTTGCCAAGAAACTTTTGGAGGAAGAGGCGATTTGAAGCATAGCATGCGGTGTTGATTGCCTCGGCCCAAAACTTCTCGGGAGTGTTGTACTCATCTAGCATTGTTCTTGCAAGGGTGATCAAAGTCCGGTTCTTTCTCTCAACTACACCATTTTGTTGAGGAGTGTAGGTTGAAGAAACCTCATGCTTGATTCCAATTTCATCACAATAAGCTTCAATGTTGGTGTTGTCAAACTCTTTGCCATTGTCACTTCTAATCTTCTTTATCTTGACTTCAAATTCATTTTGAGCTCTCTTTGCAAACTTCTTGAAGCAACATGCCACTTCGGATTTGTCATGAAGGAAGAAGGTCCATGTATATCTTGAGTAATCATCCACTATCACAAGACAATAGAGATTACCACCCAAGCTCTTGTATGTTGTAGGCCCAAACAAATCCATGTGTAGAAGTTCTAGCACTCTTGAGGTTGACATGAAAGCCTTGGTTGGATGAGTGTTTGCAACTTGTTTGCCCGCTTGACATGCACTACAAGGTTTGTCCTTTTCAAACTTCACATCCTTCAATCCTCTTACTAGTTCTTTCTTCAATAGCTTGTTGAGAGTGCTCATTCCAACATGTGCAAGCCTCCTATGCCAAAGCCAACCAAGTGAGGTCTTGGTGAACAAACATGTCATCAAATTTGCATCTTCGGAGGTGAAGTCAACAAGATAAAGATTGTTGTATCTAAAGCCTTTGAATATCACTTGCTTGTCATCTATCTTTGAAACTTCAACTTCATTTGGTGTGAACAAGCATTGGAAGCCAAGATCACAAAGTTGCCCAACGGATAACAAATTGAAACTTAATGAAGCAACATAGAGCACATTTGAGAGTGAGTGATCATTTGATATTGCAATCTTGCCTATACCCTTGACTTTGCTCTTTGAATTATCCCCAAATGTGATCTTCTCTTGACATATCCCATTCTCTTCAATGGAGGTGAACATACGAGGATCACCGGTCATATGTTGAGTGCAACCACTATCAATAACCCAATGAGATCCACCGGTCTTGTAGTTCACCTACACACAAGAGATCAAGCTTTTTGTTTAGGGACCCAAACTTGAGAGGGGCCCTTGACTTTCTCAACTAGTGACTTGGCAACCCATATTTTCTTTGGCCTATTCTTGTTTGGGGGACCCAAAAACATGACTTTCATCTTTCCATTTGAATCTTTTCTTAGCATGTAATGAGCATTGAAGGCAAAGGGTCTAGCATGCTTGGGCAAGGGTTGTGGTGGTGGAGTTTTGCACTCATGAGCAAAGTGACCTTCTTGACCACACTCAACACATCTCTTTGGCTTGGGCTTTGACTTGCTTTGTTGTTGAGCTTTTGCTTTCTTCTCTTGATTTGCCAAGTACCCAATACCACTTCTATCCATCTTCATTACGGTGTTCATGAGGAGCTCACTTTGCAAATATTGGCCTCTTGTGAACTTGCTTAGGCCGGTCTTGAGATGCTCTTTTTCTTGCTTGAGCTTCTTGTTCTCTTCAATGAGTGACTCATTTGTTGTTTGCTTCTCAAGAGCCATCAAACCTTTAAGCTTCTTGTTCTCATTTGCAAGCTTCTCATTCTCACACTTGATCTTGGCATAATCATCATGGTTGCATGACTCAACCACACTCTTGCCTTTGCTACTAGAACCTTGCTCAATGCTTTCAATGATCAAATCATCACATGATGTAGCTATATCACACTTAACAACATTGTTAGTAGCATCATGTGTCTCAAGAGCAAGTTCATTAGCAACCACAAGACTATCATAGTCAATTTTTAATGTGGTGTACTTGTCTTTTAGAGAGCTATGTCTAGTGATGAGCTCATCATGCTTCCACTCAAGTTTATCATGTTGATCTTTAAGCTCTTTGTTAGAGGTTTTGAGCTCCTTGAGAGTGGAAGACATAATTTCATTTTGATCTCTAAGCTCACCACTAGTCTTTTGAGCATTTTCAAGCTTAGATGAGAGTGATTCATTTTCATTTTGGAGATCATCATTTTCACTTCTTGTCCTTCTTATGATTTTAGTGTATTTGTTTAGCAATTTTACAAGTTCATCATAAGAAGGTGCATCATATTCATCATCACTATCACTATCATCATCATCATCACTATCATGGTTTTGTACCTTTCGTTCACCCTTGGCCATAAGGCATAGGTGAGTAGTGGACGATGATGGTGAAGAAGGCGGTGAAGGTGGTGGTGAAGATGTTGGTGAAGATGATGGCCCCATCACAAATGCGGCAACCTTCTCTTTTTCATCATCGCTCTCATCTTCAGAGGAATCACAAGATGATTCAATGTCGGTGAGCCAATCACCAACAATATATGCCTTTCCTCCCTTCTTCTTCTTGTAGAACTCCTTCTTCTTGCCATCTTTCTTCTTGTATGGCTTGTTCTTCTTTTTCTCATCTTCTTCATCACTTGAATCATGTTTCTTGCCCTTGTTCTTGTTCTTGAACTTGTCTTTTGGTGGTCTAGGGCATTGATGAGCTAGGTGGCCAAGTTCACCACAATTGTAGCAATCCATCTCCGAGATGGGCTTTCTCTTGCTACTTGTGAAGAATTTCTTTTTCTTGCCATCGAACTTGATGCCACTCTTGTTGAGCTTCTTTAGCATCTTGGTGGTCTTCCTCACCATGAGTGCAAGTGATTCATCATCGATATCACTTTCACTTGAGCTCTCTTGCACGATCATGGCTTGGCCCTTCTTCTTCTTCTTGTCATGGCTAGCTTTGAAGGCCAAGTCTTTCTTCTTGGAAGATGATGAGCCCTCTTCCGGAGTGATGTGCATGTACATCTCATGAGCATTGATCTTCCCCAATACTTGTGTCGGTGTTGCGGTGGAGAGATCACTTTGGTGAAGCATGGTGACAATGTGACCATACTTCTCAACGGGAAGAACACTCAAGATCCTCCTTGCAACATCCGATTGGCTCATTTGAGTGAGCCCAAGAGCATTGAGATCCTCTACAAGAACATTCAAGCGAGTGTACATATCATTAGCACTTTCTTTGGGAAGCATCTCAAAAGAATTAATTTTCTTTAAAGCAATATGATAGCGTTCCTCACGCTCACTCTTAGTTCCCTCATGGAGAGCACAAAGATTTTCCCACAAATCATGAGCGTTCTTTGCATTACGCACACGATTGAAGATATCTTTGCCTAAGCCCCGGTAGAGTGCATTTTTGGCTTTTGCATTCCACCGGTCGTACTTCTCCTCGTCACCCGTGGGGTTTGCGGGATCCTTGATAGCGGGAAGCCCTTCGGTTGCGGCTCTAAGACACCCGGCATCTATGGCTTCGAGGTACGCCTCCATGCGGATTTTCCAATATGGAAAATCATCCCCCTCAAAGGTGGGAGGTGGTCCTTCCCCGTTAGACATCTTGCTCTAGGCGGTAAAGCCTAAATTAGGAGCAACACGGCTCCGATACCAATTGAAAGGATCAAGATGCCCAAGAGGGGGGGTGAATTGGGCTTTTCTAAAAATTAATTGCAAGAATTAAATCCTACAAGCCGGAATTCACCCCTAGTGCCTACTTGTGTTCCTAGAGAGTCTACCGATAAAAAGTTTTGCACCCTAGTTTCCAATCCTAGTCTAGCATGGCAATTCTAGGAATGTAAAACAAGCAATGAAAGTAAATACGAGAATGTAATTGCTTGAATGTAAAGGGGCAAGGAACACGGCGATGTTTTTCCGAGGTATCGGAGAGTCGCCACTCCCCACTAGTCCTCGTTGGAGCACCCGCGCAAGGGTGTCGCTCCCCCTTGATCCGCGCAAGGATCAAGTGCTCTCTACGGGTTGATTCTTCGACACTCCGTCGCGGCGAATCACCCAAAACCGCTCACAACTTGAGTTGGGTCATCCACAAGCTCCGCCGGATGATCACCAAACTCCCAATCACCACCAAGCCGTCTAGGTGATGGCGATCACCAAGAGTAACAAGCTAGAACTCTCACTTGACCACTACGAGCCCAAATGAGGAGATGGATGCACACTTGCTACTCTCGAATCACTAGTGAGGAAACTCAAACTTTGATTCTCAAAACTCTATCCTCACTAGAGCTCTTGCACTCCCTTGCACTCTAAAGGGTTTTCTCAGATGTTTGAATGAGCAAGAGACCTCTAAAAGAGGTGGAGGGGTTGTATTTATACACCCCTCAAAGAAAACGAACCGTTACTTTCTGACACGGGGTCACCGGACGCGCCGGTGCAACTCACCGGACGCGCCGGTCCCCCGTAACGATCAAAACGCCTTTTTGAAAACGAACCACCGGACGCGCCGGTCAGTTAGCACCAGACGCGTCCGACGTGCAAGGGTGCTTACTGGACTTACACCGGACGCGAGGCCGCGTCCGATGCCTGAAGACCGGACGCGTCCGGTCCTCTCTGGACCTTACTGGACTCGCACCGGACTCGCCGATCAAGTCCAGGTCGCGTCCGACGGGCGTTCTCCCTGAGTGACACGTGTCAGCCACTGACCACCGCGTCCGGTCCTCGCGAGGACCGCGTCCGGTGGTCAAGGCCGAAACCTAGTCGCGGTAACGTACACACCGGACGCGTCCGGTGTTCCCGAAGACCGCGTCCGGTGCCTAGAAAACAGCCCGAAACGCGTCGCAACTTCAACCAAGTTGCTTCTAACTGAACCTTGAGCTAATCTAGGGTTGCCTAGCGCCAAGTTTAACAAGTGTGCACCACACCTAAACATAGGACTCGCCTAGGTCAAGCTACCCATTCATGCCCCCCTTTATAGTACGGCCAAAAGAGAAAAACGAAGATCCTAACGACTATTCCGAATGTGTCTCAACACTTCGTCATCCGGAACTAACCGTCCTTAATCTTGACGTCACTCTTTTAAAAACCAAAACGATTTCCATCAAGGGACACGAAGCCACAGTGCTCAAAGCAGTTATCACCTCCATGACCTAACTTACCAATGTTTCTGCAAAACACACGTTAGTCATGGTAATAAAGTGTTGTCATTAATTACCGAAACCAAACCTTGGGGCCTAGATGCTTTCAGGCTGGCAAGCTTTTGGATTTATTTTCTTAGCCCCTGGCACCACGTGTCTACGTCACCTACTACCAGGCTCGGGGACTAAGTGGCTACACTTCACCTCACAATGAATGTAGTGCTTTTCTTCTGGCTTACACTCCTTATCGACCAAGGAGTCTAAGTGGCTACACTTCCTATGAAAGAAATCTTTTTCTTTTTCTCAAGAGCACCATGCATTATTCGAACAACCAATTCTTCGGTAAATCTAGTTGGCTAATGTCATGGCAGGTCAAAGACCGTCAGCAACTGCTTGGATGGTATGTTCAGTGGTCGAAGACTCCAAAAGCTGAAGCCTCACTGGTCGGAAGAAGGTCATCGGCGTGTTGCTTCATAATACATGGCGCTCGGGGACTAGCTGTGGGGGATATACCCCCGGATACCCTCATGGCTATACATGGGCCGCACCATCCGAGGTGGCCTGACCCACAAGATCAAGGCGTGCACCGCAAGCCTACAAGGTGTACTAGACATTGTAATAGTATCAAATCATATATTTTACTTGTAACCCTCCTCCTCCAGAGTATATAAGGAGAGGAAGGGGTCCCCTAGAGGACAGGTTATACATCTCATAAAACCCTAGAGAGGAATCTATCTCATCCTTAATCAATACAAAATAACGGGACACATGACGTAGATATTACGCCACAACGGCGCTCGAATCTGTATAAATCTTGTGTCTTGTGTCGTGTTACCATCCGGTTCATGTCTTGCGCACCTGTTTACCGACTAATCTACCATCACGGACATACCCCTCGATGGACTGTCGACCACATTTCGTCGACAATGTGGATTAGTGATTATAGCCTTCATATCTACTAGAATTGTTTATGTGGCTTGCATAGTGTAGTTAAACTAGCGCTAGAGAAGCTTCGCTATTTGTTTTACTAACATCTTAGTTTAGTGAAGTTTGTAGAAACTTGAAAAGGCTATTCACCCCCACTCTAGCCATTTAGGACCTTTCAAAAGGATGATCTCCTCTAACTAATTTGGTTCAAGAGGTTGGACTGTTACTAGATGAGATTAACTAACTGTTTTGGACAGCCAGGGAAATGAGT
Source organism: Saccharum hybrid cultivar R570 (assembly GCA_038087645.1). NCBI lineage: Eukaryota > Viridiplantae > Streptophyta > Magnoliopsida > Poales > Poaceae > Saccharum > Saccharum hybrid cultivar. The sequence continues at coordinate 23,280,569 of JAQSUU010000402.1, read as the reverse complement.
GATGATGTCTGTCATCAAGCGATCCACACTCATTGTTGCTCTAAATGACAAGCTTGACCTTGGCACCATAGTGAGATGAAGAGGAAGTCGAGAAAAATGTGAATCCCAAACAAAAAGGGATGGGAAACTTGGAGATGTCAAAACATTTTGTTTCTAGAAAGGCTGTAAAGATGTGGCCGTTTTGCAGGCACAACTAAAGATATTTATTCTTTAAGGGTCTTTTGATGAGGTGAATAAGATGGGAGTTCATAGGATTCAGATCCAATTTGTATTTAAGTACCTTAATATAAACCCAAAGTTAACACTGCATTGGTTTTTTTCCTTTAGCGAAACGTTTTATAGGTTCCATCTAAAAAAAGTGTATAGGTTCTTCACCAGATCAGACATACTGTTTTAAGGCATCTATCATTCACATGTATTTCATAGGTAGGAAGCTCTTGCCTATCAATTAGTTTCACTCTTTATACTATTTATATTATTCTGAATCTACAGGTTCATCAGGTTCAGTGAAATTTCAGTACAATACCTATATTGCATTGACAATGTTCCTTTACAATTCTATTATGTTATTCAGTTTTTGAGTGATTGTTTAAGAAACTAACTATTCATATAAACAATCTTTTCATTAAGACCAAAACTTGGAGAAGTTTATGCTAGGAACACGTCATTCAATGACTTCTCTATGGTCTGATATTAAATAGCGCTGTGCAAACATCATGCGCGGAGTATATATTGTTTTTTGGGTAATAATACAACATGCATTCATACATATGTTATCAACATATGTTATTGTGACATTATTTTTTCCCGTTGCAACGCACAAGCATTTCTTCATGCCGATATAAAACATTCTTAGCCACCTCACGGAAAGGTCTATACAGTAGAGTTTGTAAGCCTACGACGCCGCACTCTCGTGACTATGTTAATTTTATGAGAACTTTGCCTTTTGGATCGAATGTCACTTTAACTTCGGTATTTAATTTCATAGTATTGTTATCTTATCGTACAATCCGTGTATTTTTAGTACAAAAGTTTAGCTATCCGTAGCAACACACGAGCACAAACCTAGTAGCATCAAAAGAGAGTAGCAACTATCTGTTAAGGTGGCTTCTAGTTCTAGGCGAGTAAAATCTAGTCACCACTTCCCCGGTTTCTTCACAAGTTGCTTTAGCTCGCTTGGTTCTCCTTGGAAACATGAGAGTTTTATAATAATTTTATTTTTTACATGGAAAACGATGGAAATCTCCCCTTGTTACAGTGGGGACCTGAAAATATAAAAAGAGAAACAACCAGCGTTTTGGAAAGTTAACTGAAGCGCCTCTGGTTAACCAGAAACTCAAATGTGATACAATACTAGTCCTAAGAGGCTAGTAACACATTTATTACATCAGATAGGTCTCATTGCAGTAGTCTCGACAAGCGTGGACAATGAAGACATGCCACGATTAAAAGTAACAATAACACAATACAGGTCCAACAGACCCAGAAAGAGGTCTTGCTAATACATATCATCTGACGGATCCCAATGCCACAGGCTTAGTTGGGTGCAGACACGACCTTATTCGTACGCCACGTCAGGATTGAAGTCCGGATCTTCCTCTGTTCAACAAAGTAAGGGTGAGTACAAAGTACTCAGCAAATCCAACCTTACCCTACGGAATGGGATATCAGTATATGCATATGGATAATCCAAGGATAATGCTTGGTTTATTTGCATAAAGCTATCTTTTTACACATGCAGGGTTTCATTTTATAAATACCTTTGCAAAAAAAATATATATTTTTCATATATAATAGTATTTCTGAAAAAGGGGTTGATCATAATTTTAGGTGTTGCTGAACTCTCTGTTCCCGCAACATATGGCAGACAACCATTCATTTTCAAAATCATACTCACTCTCATGTTTTCACTCATCCCAACCCATCTAGTTGTTGAAACCAAACCATAACTCGTTCGATACCGCGGACACGTCTATCCGGATAAATTTTACACTCTACAGAGGTTGTACACTTTCTCCACAAGTAGGATATCGTAGCTTAACACCGTCGTGTAAGCACAGATCCATCAAAGCCATTACCCTCCATAGCTAAGTAATGGTGCTCACCACGGGAACACTAAGGCCACATCTCATAATACAATAATTTACAGAGCTCTTTACATTTCATACAATATCCATCAATTTCTACATACATCTCTTAGTGTCCCGTTGCACACTTGCCTCCAGGTGATTGCCATACCAACTAGAGGGATTTAGACTAAGCCTTTCCCATGCAAGGCGAGTGGTTGTACGAAAATGAGTTAGACAAGATGAATCATCAACTCAGTCCTTAATCGAGACCAGGCGGATATCTTCATGCTTAACCACAAAAGGTATAAGCCTCAACACCACGGTATTCCACAAAAGGAACACCGATCCGCCCCATCTCTAGGGTAATCACCATCTATAACTTGTTCATTAACCCTTTCATCATACCCACAGTTCATTTTCACAACTCACACAATTTTTCTTTTAAAATCATTGTATTTGAGAAAATATAGTAATGAGTATCCATGATGAGTATCAAATCCTAAACATACTAAATGATTATATTTTACCATAGCATATTATTTGTCCCTAAGTTTGAACAAGACAATTATCAGGTAATATCAATTCAAGGATGGCTATTCAAACAGGTCTTAACTGAGTAGCGAAAATACTTCGTACGTATATCGTACATGCAATATTTAAAATAGTTTCTACGGGTTGTGTTTAAAAATAGGATCAACATGCATCAAAGGGGAATAGGCTGGACTTGCCTCCGTCTACGTCCTCGGCAAACTCCTGTTGGCAGTCTGGTTCCTTGGCGTCGAACTCGCGGTACTCGCCTCCGACGTCCTCGTTCTCCGGTTCGTTCACTCCGTCAACTAGAAGTACCCAACGAGCGCAACAGACAAACAAGCACAGATAAATAATCATATAAATTCAAATGAGCTCTAAAAAATTATGAAATTTATATGGGAGATAGATAATGATTTTAGATGAATTTAGGAAGAAGAATCAACAGAATCGGACTTCGGATGAGGGAGATATTAATTTTAGAAGGTGGCTGTCAACTGAAATAAACAAGGTCTTTTGGAGAGAGGGCACTGGGCTTTCGTGTTCCTCATCTTGTCCACCATGGACAGCTGCTGGACCTTCGCCCAATGACGATTTCGGACACCATTTCAAAATCAAGAGTATGGGGAGAGAGAGGAGGATGAGGGAAAGCTCGTAGATGTGCTACCTTGGTGGATTACGACTCGGAAAGGAAGATTGACGGGGCGCGCTCTTCTCTGTTGCAAGAACAGAGGAGGAAGAAGATGAGCGAGGAGTGGGTGGCTGCGGAGCTGAGCGGCTCAGCGTGGTTGGCAAGGTGGAGGAGAGGCACTTGGCACCACATTTTATAGGCCGGAGAGGGGTTGCTATGCCAACGTTCGGTAGCTCGCCATTGATGGTGGTGCTATGCTCCGAGCGGCAGCTAGCGAGCATCAACTTGGCTTTGTTGTAGCACAGGGCGATGGGACGACGCATGCGAGCGGACGGTGCGGCGCGTAGCGGTGGTCGGCATGCAAGGAAGGACGAGTGTGCTCTCTGTTGCTTTGGCTTTAGCATTTACGGCGCTACGAGCTGCTAGCATTCGTGCACGTCTCTGTTGCTTTGGCTTTAGCATTTACGGCGCTACGAGCTGCTAGCATTCGTGCACGTGCATGACTGTGCGGTGGGACGCAGCGAGCAGATGGACGGTGGCGCTTAGCATGGGGTGGTGCTGGTTGGCACACATTCGAGTACTATTGTGTGCATGCTGGTATTGAGCTATTGCTGGTGCTGCCCGCTGTTATTTTGGAGAATGAAGGGGAGTGCGAGGTGGGTCCCTCGGCGCAAACGGCGAGGCGAGGTGGTGGGGTCCACATGCCATGGTGGTGGGGTCAGCGCGTGCGCCGTGCGTGCTTGCTGTCGGGTGAGGGTGAGCGAAGCGAGAGGGAGAGAGGTAGGGGACGGACGGGTGATGCCGATGCTACGGAGCAGGATACAAATTGAAGATAGGTAATTAGGATGGATATAAGATGGATAAGATTTAGAAGGATATAGAGCTCAGATGACTTATAATTTTTGAAATACATTTGAAAATAATTTTTAACGCGAATGATTTTTTGACTGTGAATTTTTGGGACGTTACATTAAGGCACAATAGCTATTTTGGTCCCTCAACTATTACTCGAGGCTCAATTTCATCCCTAAACTTTTAAAACGGCCATTTAGGTCCTCAAACTTTAGTTTTAGGCTCAATTTCATCCTACAACTATGAAGATGATCATTTCAGTTCTCAAATTTTACATTTTGGGCTCAATTTCATCCATAAACTATCAAAGTGCATTTAACTTTTATTTTGCACTCAATTTTGTCTAATCAAAAAGAAAAAGTTATATTTTAGGCACACTTTCATCCATAAATTATCAAAATTATAGATCTGCTATTGTTTCAATATCCATGTATTCTTAAAGAATAAATAGTGTTCGATACAACTGTAATTGCTCCCACAAATATTATTTAGACGGATATATAAAAAATGGTACCATCATAAGGTAATACTAAAAATAACATCTTAAAATTATTAATGTCACAAAAGAGTTTTTAGATAAATATCATCTCGTACCATTATAAGGTAACACTAAAAATAAAAGTTTAAAAAACAAAATACATTTTGATAGTTTATAAATGAAATTGAACCCAAAATACAAAGTTTAAGGACCAAAATGATCATCTTTATAGTTTTAGGATGAAATTGAGTCTTAAAGTAGAGTTTGAGGACTAAAATGGCTGTTTTAAAAGTTCAGGGACGAAACTGAGCCTCAAATAATAGTTGAGGGACCAAAATAACTATTCTGCCTTACATTAACACACACGGAAGGACACGCGGCCACTTGACTAGGCGGTCAACTGCGCGGCTAGCGGCGCGCGTCGCTCAAAGCCTGTGGCACAACATCGCATCGGGACGGGACGACACACGTACTATAAATGGCCTGTCCATCGCACAGCATGGTGGGAGCGGTTGCCCTGCATCGGGAAGGGATGATGGCCCTGTTCATCTGCCATCTTAGGACAGTTCTAATGGTGCATTGATGATGGTTTCTATCCTCATTAAATGACTTGTCACGTAGGCAAAATGCTGACATAGCAATATAATTAATGAAGAAAGAGAGCAAAAATTATAGAAATGGTTTCTTCATGAAGAAATCAGGTCTACTCTTGTCCCAATGCACCAAGAAACCATAAAATCATCATTGGAGAGAAACCACCAGTTTCTAGGGAGCTCGTGTCGCACTCCCATTGGAGGAAGAAGATAGAGTTGGGAGGAGAAAGAGAAAATAATTATTACTCATAGAAACTATGGGTTAGAAAACAGTACTTTTTTGGTACGGTATCCTATATTATAGAAACTACTAGTTTCTTTCATTGGGACTGCCCTTATTCAGCTTATTTTTTCAGTCAGAACAATATTTTTCTCTAAAAACAATCAATCAACAGTGTTTTTCAGTCGGCTTATAATTCTAGTCGAACGGGACCAATGACTCATGACCCCTTGGAAAGAGGTGCACGCCACTAGTACGAATGGTTCGTTCCCCACGCGGCGCGCGTACCTCACGAGACTTTTCGTACGTATATGAGCCAGACGACGAAGGGGGTGTTTAGTTCTTTAAAAAAATCTACAGTGACATCCAGTGTATAGACATATGCAGTACTAAATGCAAACGTAGACGAAAAAACTAATTGCACGGTTCTCGAAAAAATCACGAGACGAATCTTTTAAACCTAATTAGTTCATGAATATCCTTAAGTGCTACAGTAACCAACATATGCTAATAACGGTTTAATAATATCATTAGATTCGTCTAGTAGTTTTCTAACGGGTTCTGTAATTTGTTTTTTATTAGTATTCGAAAAACTCTTTTAACATTCTTCGGACACATCCGACACGGTACAGGAATTTTCAGCCCCACTAGCTAAACACCGCCGAAAAGGTCGTGCTCCGGCGGCAGTAGGAGTGTTCGTATTCCTTGCTGTTCCCGTTCACTTCAACGGTGCCACCTTTGCCGGCGTTTAGCTGAACGGCAAAACCGTCTACCAGTCACGTAGTAGTCTATATTCACGAGCTCAACCGTACCCAAGTGTTACACGATACACGTATTTCGGTGGGTGCTAGGTGCGGTAGAAGTAATTTACACACTAATAAAAGTTGGGCTATCTTTTGTATCGGTGTTTTTGCTTGTATCCTGATTTTATTTTAATATAAACAGTGCACCAAGTAATAATAATAAGAAAGTTGAAAAACGTACGGACTGCACTCGGGGACCCAAAACCCAAACGCCTTCTGCAGGATAACAGGAGGTTCTAATTCATCGATTGTGTCACGTATGTGCATCAGATGGGGAATAAATCGTTTGGAATTTGATTAGTCACGGTATAACAAGGTATACTATAATTAAAAAAAAAACCGTTGGCCCAATGTTGCGACTTGCGAGCAACAGAAACGGAGAGTACGTTTCCTTGGTATAAACAACGACGTAATCAGCGGCGGAGGGGTAGAAAGGGAAATCCGCCTGGAGCGAGGGCAGGGAAGGGATTTTCATGCCGTAGGGGTAGGGGTGGAATTTCAGGTTCGTAGGGTTTCAGATCTGAAGAGCCATCAAATAGCCCAGCCGCCACCCTCTCGCGCTCCACTTTTCCACGCCTCCAGCTGCTGCTGCTCCATCTCTCGTTCTCCTCCAGCCCTCCTGCGAGAAAGGAATCTTGCCTCTGGTCATGGGGTGGGAAATTTGCAGATGTGACGCCACCTGCAACAGAGATGCCTCTCTTTCTCGGAGAAAACAGAGTACCGAGAGCTCCCGGCTATGGTTACCCGACGATCTTTGCACGCATCTGTCGCGGTATATATTTCGTATTACTGATTACATCTTGGCTCTGCTTTTGCCTCTTTTGCATGTACCCCTAGCATTTGATTTCCCCCCTCGATGTGCAGGTTTTGACCAAGACTCGAATGCATCGGTACTGGCTGCAGATTTTTGCGGCTGTTGCTGTGGCTGCGGCTGCGGCTGCGGCTGCATGGACACACCTAGCATGGGGCACTGTTACTACTGCTGGCAGCCGCAGCAACAGCCACAGCAACAGATCTCAGGCACGCTCCGTTCCGTTTCTTCGGTCCTGTAAGCATGCATCCGTAGATGCAGGCTACGCTCTTGTACCCTGTCATAAACGACGGTATATTATCGATTTATTTGTGACCGATGTTATTCCAAGTGTGATCTGTTACCTATTTGGACCGACACAACAATATAAAGTATATGCGTCGGGTGTTTTTCGAAAAATATGATCTGTACATAGTTTAATCGACACATGTACATACACATTTCAAAGTATGAAAATCAGTCATTTTGTAGCTATAGATCTATTGATGATGATTCTTGTTTTTCAAAAATAATCTTCTACCAAAGGATCAGGTTTATTTTCAGTGAAAAAAACGAAAGTGATGGGTGAGTTCACATTTTAGTTAGTGTTATTTAAGCTAACTTTAAAAGTGGTGATTATTCGTGTGGATTTTGTAGCAATCTCTTTTTGTCAGGCCAAAGTTAAAACGCTAAATTATAGTAGCATTGTACTACTTACTACCTTCCAAGTTTGCCAATGCTAAATGCTGCTACAAATTCTGGACCAGTGGGATTTTTGTTTTGGTAAAATCCATTGTTTACATGCCTAGTTTGTTTTGCTTGCCATGCTAATGTATTAGTTTGTCAACTGGGCTACCTGTGTGTGCTATAGCAAACTCTGATATGTATGTTCAATCACACCTGTGCCAAAGCAAACACTGATATTTTAAATTAAATAAATTAGCCTGTGCGTAATTATACTGCAACCAGATACGTATGTTGTAATGTAGCACTCACCCACTGCCATATCATAATAATATATATACTGCCTTTTGCTTCTAGCCGTATGTTTTTTTCTCTGTATATGGTTTAGCCTCGTCCGGCCTGGTTACCCTCTCCGCAACAACCCTCCTCCCTCGTACTCCAACCCACCCTCCCAGAGCTCGAGTTTGGATATCAGTGGGTCGGTGCGAAGTGAGCCATCCCAGAGTTCGAGTTTGGAGATCAGCCAGCAGGATGCCTCGCATCCGTCTGGCTTTGGGGCCCCGGCACCGGCTTCGGCTTCGGCCTGTTTGCACGGAGCAGGCCACTGCCGAATTTCCAGGTAATTAGTGCTTGCCCTGTATCTTATCCCTTCGTTTCAACATTTGGTGAAGTCACGTATCCAAAAAACCACATTTTCTGAATCATAATGTACCCTATTTAGGTTTTGGAATGATTGTGTTCTTTGTTGGATTGGGTAAATCATAATGTACCCTATCTAGGTTTTGCAATGCGTGTTCTATTTATCGGACCTGGTGGGGGTAGCTTCGAAATATTTTATCCAATCAGCTTTTGATGGTGCCTCTTTCAAATTGTTTTCCCTAACACTTGTCCTTTTCGCAAATTATTAGATATAAAACTAAATAATCTTATTTTGATGCTATGTATTCACTCCATGGAAGTATTTTTCATTTTCATATTACGTAGTAATTCAGAATAGCACTTTTTAATATTATATTTTGTTATCATGCTGGTGTCTGTTTCTGTGCTACAACTTGTTGGGTTATGTGGATATTTGCTATCAATTCTAACTGTCCTACCCAGTTTAGGTTGTTTGGTAGATGTCTTTTGTGAGCAATATATTTTGTTGTGATTGTCTTGTCTGGTTCTTTGAACAGTTGGTTATGTATCTGGATGTTTGCTATCAATTGTAACTGTCCTACCCATTTCAGGTTGTTTGGTTTCTCTGGACTCGCATCCTGTGATTGGTAGATTCGCAGTCCTTGGAAAGGAAGTGACTTCATCAGTTTCAAATGCAGGTAAGTTGAAACTACAATCATTTTGTTTTGTTGCACATTTGGTGGTCCAATCTCATGGACTACATTTGTCTGGTTTTATTGCCCATTGTTAACAATTCTGTACCAAACTTAACTTAAAAAGAGGTACTTGTTGCAGGTGTACCAATTGTTTGTGTTCCATGGACAAAGTCTTCTCAGTTGGCTGACACTGCAAAGAAATGTCGGATTCCATTTGTGACACATTCAGGTACCTTTATATAATGATTTTAACCTTTCCTGTTATATCTTGCTATGGACTCTCGACAATCTATACCCTTGTTGCAGTTACTGCTCCTGTCTCGCAGTTTATATTTGGTACTTTGGGTGGCCCTACTAGATCCATTTCCATAAATGCAGCTAAATTGGCAAACTTTTCTCTAGATCCTTTATGCTAAGTAAACTTTTCTCTAGTCTCTTTGTTTTTACTGACAAACCCCAGAACTTAAACCTTCCCATACAATCTTCTGCTGGTTGATTAATGTTTTTCCCTTTGTGATTGTATGCCGGTGTCCCATCTTAATATAAGGTTGGAAGTTCATGACCAGTCATGGTCGAATGAGTATGTAACTATAAATCTGTAATTTGTTTGGACCTTGATTGATTTGGTCAGCAAGGAGAGATTTTCTGTACTATGGCATGCTACTGCATTACACTTTAAAAGCTGGGATTCTTTTCTTCGTTGATTCCTCTTGGTACCCATACAAGCCATATTGAACCTAGATTCCTGCAAAGGGCCACAATATAAGTAATATTCATCTTTAGATTGTTTTGTTGCTCCATTATTAGAGTTTAGAATGGTCAGTTGGTCTTGTTTGGTTCTGTGATACAGTTGTTTATGTATCTGCATATTTGCTGTCAATTGTAACTGTCCTACCCATTTCAGGTTGTTTGGTTTCTCCGGACTCGCATCCTGTGTTCGGTAGATTTGCAGTACCTGAAAAGAAAGTGTTGTCATCAGTTTCAAATGCAGGTAAATCGAAACAACACTTGTTTTGTTTCACATTTGCTTCTCCAGTCTCATGGACAACTTTTGTCTGGTTGTATTGCACATTGTTAACAATTCTCTACCAAACTTATTTTAAAAAGACCTACTTGTTGCAGGTGTGCCTATAGTTTGTGTTTCACAGACTACGTTTTCTCCATTGTCTGACAGTTCAAAAAATTGTGGGCTTCCATTTGTCTCACATTCAGGTACCATTATATAATGATTTGAACCTTTCATGTGATATCTTGCTATGAACTTGACAATCTACCACCCTTGTTGCAGTTACTGCACCTGTCCCGCAATTTATATTTGGTACTTTGGGTGGGCCTTCTAGATCATTTTCCATACATGCAGGTAAATTGTCTAACATCATGCTAAGTGTACTTTTCTCCAGTCTCATTATTTTTACTCAAACCCCAGAACTTAAACCTTCCCATACAATCTTCTGCTGGTTGATTCAACTTTTTGCCTTTGAGATTGTATGGTGACCGGTGTCATATCTTATTATTGGTTTGGAAGTTCATGATCAGCCATTGTCGAATTATGTATGTATAAATCCGTAGTTACTAGTTAGTTTGGACCTTGATTGATTTTGCCAGCAAGGAATCTTTTCTTCGTTGATTCTAGATGGTACTCAAACAGCCATATTGAAACTAGAAGCGTGCAAGTAGCCACAATATAAGTAATACTCATCTCTTATCTCTAGATTGTTATGGTGTTCGTCCATTAGAGTTTAGATTAGATGGTCAGTTGCTCACATTGCTACTTTAGTAGATTATGATTTGCTTTAGACAGGATTACTTTAGTTGAGTTATCTTATGCTGACATAGACTGCTGATTCAATGTAGTGAAGTATTTAAGCAGTGTTTTTTCAGCTTAGAAGATTGCACATTTTCATCCTATGCATTGCCATGTTGTGCTTGAATTAATTCTCTTGTGTACTAGCACTGCCTAGCTTCCTTGCTGTCGATTTAATAGAACAATGTACTTTCTCAATGAAATTAAATTGCAAATATGTACTGACATGACAAGCTAGCAACACGTACTGAAATGCCTATCTATCTAGCAACCTAGACCTGCTTTTTTGTCCTTGCAATTCATGATTGAAAAGGTGATAACAACTTCATAGAAGCACAGTGCTACAATGTTTCTTTTTGAATGAATGGGTATAAATGCGCTGATTTCTTTCTCAGAGTTTAGAGTTTCTTTTTCATAGAAGCACTTGTAAGATTGTGTGTTCTAACAAAGAACACTGTTTGGCCTGTTTTTGATGCATAATAAGTGATAGATGCTTATAAATGCTGTGACCTCGTTTTTTATTTTATGGATGCATAATAAGATTATCTGGATTTCTAGTTATTTATTTGTCGTCTTTTTTGACTGCAAAATTCATTGCAGGAACCAATAATCCTGATGATGTAGTCACTGAGCATAATCTGGATAAAAGTTCTGATCAGCCTTTTCAAATCCGGATTGGTGATGGTAAAGAATTAGGTGAGAGGATGTCTATTGAAAAAGGTGATATGGCTTCCAAGATTCTTGGGTTTGAGAAAAGGTACAATGAGTTTGTGAGACCATTGCTTGTTTCAAGATGTTTAATAGTTCCTAAAGATAAAGATTTGAGTCATCACTCGACAGTGTTTTTACATCGGCAAACATTTCAGATAGCTGATCACAATCCAAGATATCTCAGTGCTTTTGATATTATGGCTCATGAGTCTGGTATGACTGATGATGAGTGGAACATGTTCTTGGATTATTTGGTTAAAAAAAAAGTCTATGTTGTTGAGAACTGGAAATTATCAATATCAAAAATTCAAATATTGATGTATGATCATGGTATAATTGGCCCCCAAGATGACACCGAAGTGGATTTTTGCAAAGGGGAGTGCGACGCATCTTATGATGCAGAAAGTTATAGTGTGGCTTTTATCATCTGGCGAGGGGATGAAATAATCTATTCTGAAATTTTCAAAAACGTTAGCTGTAGATCAGTTACAGAAGCGGAGTTCTATGCAGCTTTTGCTCTTCTATCCAAAGCCAAGGAATTGGGCATTCAGAAGTTGCTGTTGTGTTCTGACTGTGTGACAATATGTGATGTTCTCAGCGGTGAGCACTGCATTCAGTATGTGGAAGCACCATCATCTGCAAAGGATCAGAGAGGGAAAGTCTCATCATCTACAAAGGACTATGATCAGCTGGTTCTGTATTTGACGCTTCGGTCAATGAAAAGGCATTTTAGAAATCTGGTATCAATGTGGAAACCGAGAGAGTTGATGGTTTTTGCTGATGATTTAGCAAAAGCCAGTGAGAAAGAAATTGATGAGCCTCACTTTCCTGTACAAAAAATGAAAAAGTGGTCAAATCATTTGAAGGGGCTTCCAGTGTTTCGAATTGAATGGACAGAGTACACAAAGAAGAAAATTGCAAAGTTTGGTATGGTAGCTTTACCTCTTGTTTCCATTGAAAGATTATTGTCTCTTGATGCAGGCAAAGTTCAGCTTGATGCAGGCAAAGTTTAATTTTTAACATTTTGTTTTATTGATGCAGGCAAAGTTCAGCTTGATGAATCACATGGAATAAATACAGACTCAATATTTTATATTGAAGTTGAAGATCAATATAAGTTTGATTGTCTATCCGGTGTTATACAAGCATTTGGGCCAGTTAATCTGGTATTGTTTGTTAAGGACATTACTGGCAAGTTCAAAAATGATCCTGGTTTTTTTGAGCAGTTAGAAAAATTTGTTGACTTGGATTCTGAGAATCGGTCTGGAATTTCTAGTGGCTATACATATTCTCGTGATGAAGCAGCTCATAAAAGTTTGGTGGTTGTTTTTGATGCTACTATAGCAAAGGAACTTTATCATAAGAAGAAAACTGCATTTCATATAGTATTTGTCACCGCCGAGGAGCGGAATATCATTGATCAAATGAATATTCCAGAACTTAGTGCTCTATCATTTGTATATTTTAAAGGAGGTTAGTAATTGCTTCAAGCAGTGATTCATATGAATCATTTGCATTAATGACGTTCTAATGTGTCTATATGTTCGATGAATCATTTTGCATTTATAACGTTCTAATGTCTCTGTATATTCTGATGTATAGTTCGATTTCCATTGAATGACCCTAATAGAAAGGATAAAGATGACCTACCAAAGAAAACAGATGTGGAGCAAAAAAAGGTATGTTAGAATATTTTTTCCTGTACAGTTTTTGTCTTGCGTGTTTTTTTTCCCCAAGTATTCGTGAACATCTATGTAATTGTCATGACTTCAATCTGCCCAGGTTTCATCGTCTAGTAAAAGTGAAGGACCATTAAGCCAGTCAACAAATGGAGATGGAGGTCGTTGAAGTGATTTGGAAGGCTGTGGATTCGAACCGAGCATCTGCTCGCTTAGGCTCATCTGAGATAACATAAGTTGTGAAGCTAAGAATTGATCTTAGGACTTTTTTGTATGCAATGCAACTTGTAGTTGCTCGTGAGAATTGAACTTAGGACCGACCTTCCTGTGGGATGGAACCCAACATCTGCCCTTTTAAGCTCACCCGATGTAACTTAAGCAGTGGACCTGAGAATTGAACTCATGACCTATCGTGTGCATGCAACTTAGTATCTGCTCCTGAGAATTAATTTAACCTTACGTAACTGTATTGGAACTTGTTTTGAATGTTTCGAACAGGTAAGTGAGAATATTTTCAGCTAGAGGTTAGTAATGTACATTTTGTACTCACCTCAATGTTTGGTTTTTTTCTTGAGGACGTGGCTTTTTGGACTAACTCAGTTGTTTGTCCTCGTTTATCACTTTTTTTAAAAAAAAATAACACAGTTTACAAACAGTTAGAATTAATATTAAATCTTGATATATCAACTGAGTTAACTTTTCTTCTTTTTCTTCGTACGATGAGCCTGAGCTTGAGGTAGCTGGTTTGTTTTTGCCTGCCTTAGATACTGGCATAAGTGGTTGTTTTCCCAGTTATTTGTTATCCTTATGACTTCAAATGTAGGGTTGTCAGCACCAATTAGGTAAAATCTTAACCAGAAAGGTAAACTTGTGGCCAATCCAAGAGGAAATTTCGGGTGGATTTTCTTTCAAACTGTCTTAAAGAGCTTAAACACTCTTTGATCTGTTCGGTTCCTTTCTTTACAAAGAACATAAACTCAAGATCAAGATGATGGTTTCATTTCTCTCACTGGGACCTGCACATTCCCACATTCTTGAAATCTGTACACAGTGTGTTTGGTTTCCGGGCTTGTTTCTAGCCCGCCTAGCTTCTAAGCCTGGCCAGCCCCTCGAGGGTGTGTTTCAGTCCCCTCATGTCGCCGTTTGGAAGCAGGGTGCAGGTAGGCCAGGGTGCAGAATTGCAGGTTTGAGTTTGACAAGCAGGTTGTGGTCGGGCTGGCCTGCCGTAAGCCATAACGTTGATCAATGTATAGAACTTGCCTGTTTATTATGGCCATTGACTATATATGAACTTGCTTATTCTAAGCCTGTAGTGTAAATTGCGCAATGTTTTGAACTCCAAATAAACACTCAAACACAGTTCACAGAAATATTCTGAAGACAAAATAACGTAAATTTTATTACTTTAAAATATATTTCCTTAATCAAACTTCATACATTCTGTAAGGCACAAACGTGCATAAGAGCAGCTCCAGTGTTATATCGAACTGAACTGGCACGGACTGACACGGTTCAGATGGGTTTGTGAGAGCCGCAGTGTTGCGTCGCTCGTTGCTCCAAAGAAACAATAAATAAATTGGAAGTGACCTTGCTGACAACACCATCAGTGATATGTCCTATACAAAGATTTTTTTATTCGATAGCCACGGCACGGCCTTGTTTAGATTGAAAAAAATTTCAACCCGATGAATAGTACCACTTTCGTCTTATTTGGTAAATATTGTTCAATCGTGGATCAACTAGGCTCAAAAGATTCATCTCGTGATTTCCAACTAAACTGTGTAATTAGTTATTTTTTTACCTACATTTAATACTCCATGTAAGCGGATAAAAATTGATGTGACGGAGAGAGCGAAAAAACTTGGAATTTTAAGGGCAACTACACGAGGCCTCAGTTTGGTTCGCTTTTAGTTCTGACAAGGAGCAGTCGGACCGTGTAGTGTTCTCGGTTCGCTTTGCTTCTCCCTCGGTTCGCATTTTGCAGCACACTGGAGGTGCCCTAACAATTAAGTAGCTCCCCAATGAACTCATGAGTGACACTTCAGCTGAATTTATGCACCTTAGTTCCTAATTTAGTAATAATGAACTTAAGAATGAATCACAAACATTAGCCTAGAAAGTCATGTTGACCTCTAGTTTCAAATACACGTTGTTGCTGGCCCATGCTGCCTGTAGCAAACTAAGAAATTGTTAGTAAAAGTCAGACAAAATGACAGGCTAAAAGCCTGAACATTTTGTGCGACCTCAAAACTTAATTAGCCTAGAAAGGATAGACTTGTGTATCAACAACAAACTCACCTGCAACTTGAGGATGTGCTTCTGGATCATCGTGAATACGTCTTATATTGCAGTTTCCAATTGCATGAGAGGCTTTAGATCTGGTATATGAGAGAAGCAAGAACAAGAAATGTGCACCAGCATTTACACTTCCAATTCCAGTTAAGTTGGTAACACAAGTATCTTTTACTGAATGATCAAATGACAATTGTAAACATTCAGGAAGGAAAGAAACCAGAGAACATCCAATTGTCTTTAGTTTTTTTGTTCTTTTTTCCGGTCCTCTGCTGGCCGTGGTTCTGATGCTGATGCTGCTGCATCATAGCGAGCTGATGGTGCCCATCGATCATGTTCTGCATGACAGATTGCAATGTCAATTGTAGTTTGATCCCACCAACTATATATATGCAGCAGAAAGTGCTTCACGCCTTCATCCAGCACACCAACCATACTTTTCTCAACTTAGTCTCAGTCTTAGGTGTGAGTGATGACTGTAGGTCTGTAGTGACTAGCTACTACTGAAATTTCGTGCACTAATTACAATACCCAGCCTAATTTCGTACTACTACTGGCTATGAATCGGTTCTGAAAGAAAAGAGTTACTAAATGACAATGACTATGCTGTTTTTTCAGCAGCACATGCTAGGTGAATGACAACTTGTATTACCTTTTTTGTTTTAAAAAAAAGGCTAGAACTGAAATATGATTAATTAATCTAACATTGGTTGCTACTAATTATCACTGGAATAACCTTACTCGATTGAACAAGTGGGTGATAATGAGCAGATCTGCTAAGCAACTAAGAAGAAATGCAGTAAAGCACCATGGAAAGAAAATCCAGAGGAACCTGGAACCTCTACAACTACACCTCTCCAAAGCACGCCAGCCAGGGCGAAGCGCTCATGGAGCCATGGAGGTCGCCCCGCTGCAGCAGCACCTCGGAGGGAGGGAAGACGCACGGAATCGGCGACTGCTCATGGAGGTCGCCCCGCAGCAGCAGCACCTCGGCGACTGCTCATGGAGGCGCAGTGGCCGAGCGGCGCCGCTGGCCCGTTCGCGCTCGTGTAGAAGCGTCGCGGCGCGGCCGGCTCGTCCTCCTGCCGAGCTCGGCGCTGGCATGGACCAGCCTGCCGCCGAAGTCCTTCCCAGCCTGACCGAGGAAACAGCGGCGGGAGCTGCCGGAACCGAAGGGAACGATGGGGAGGACGAGGTCGAAGGGGATCTGCTTGTGCTTCGCCGGCGACCACGGGGATGAGGAGCGGCGCGGCTCTAGCATGGCGCCGGAGGGAGGGAAGACGCACGGAACCGGGAGGACGGGAGGTGACGGGAATCGAGCGGAATTCTTCCCGATCGTTCGTTCGGACGGGAGCAGCGCGCCGATATGTTTCCCGCGCTTACGAACTAGCTGGACGCAGGGTCTGCTGCGAAGAGGTAGGCAGGTACGGTACCTCTTTCCTTCTCAAACACGGTACAGTACGTCTTTTCTTTCTTATTATATCATGTCATGTTCTATGTTTTTTTTTGTTCATTTAATATATATATATGTGATGTTCTATATTTTTTTTTAATATTCACGTGATATACATGTGATGTTCTATGATGTATTTTTATGATGATCGTATAGTATATATGTGATGTTCACGTAGTATACATGTCATGTTCTATGATAGTTTTTTATGTTCATGTGGTATGCATGTAATGTTCTATGATGTATTTTGCAATGTTCGCGTAATATACATTTGATGTTCTTGTAGTATATATGTAATGTTCTACGATGTTTTTGTGATTTTTACAAAGTATACATATGATGTTCTATGATGTATTTAGTGATGTTTACGTAATATATATGTGATGTTCTATAATATATTTAGTGATATTTTATGGTGTATTTAGTGATGTTCGCTTAGTATACATGTGATACTCTATAGTCTTTTTAAAAATGTTTGAAAAGTATTCATTTGATATTCTTTTTAATTTTTTCTATTATTTTTTCCTTACACTTTGTTCTAGATTTTATTTTTTATTTACGTTATGTATTTATTTATTTATTTATTTATTTATTTATTTATTTTTATGTATATTATAATACAAATTTATGTACCTAAAACTAGAATATTATTCTTCTAAACCGAGAATATTTTTTCTTACGAAGATGAAACATTATTCTCTGAATCTAGAACACCGTCTCTACTCAATAATAGAAAATGTTCTATCTTCAAAGGATAAATGTTCGTTAATAAAAATTTATCTAAATATATCCACGTGAGATCTTGTTTTGAAGGATTAAGTGCAAGAAATCTGATGGTGTAATTAAAATTTAATTTAAATGTTTGGTTTGATAGTTATGATTTTTTTAATTCGTGCATGTTTAGGTGGACCCTTATTTGCGCTAATTTTTTCTAGCTTCATTATCTACGCTCATTAATTTAGATCCGTGCATGTCTGTCCACTGCAGCTCTCCGTTCTGGCCAGCACGCACTCCCGCGAAAACCGTTCCCGCCAGCACGCACTCCCGCGAAAATTATTTGCCACGCACTGTGGCCGGTGCGAGAATCTCGTCCGAACAGCCAGACTGTAGGAGCCCCCAGAACCGAGAGTTGCGCCTAGCCCAGGCCTGGCCACGAGAAAACGAGATGCTCCCGCGTTTCCACTAAGCCAGGCCAAAAAGTGGTCGGTGGATGATGTGGCAGAACCTCCCGAGGTAACTTACTTTCGAAGGTACCTGTCTTCCCTTAGGCACTAAGTATCCTGAAAAGAAACTAACTAAAGCAGTTCCGTCGAGCGTACCCAACAGGAGAACTCAAAACAATCCACATTTACATCTAGGATCCAATAATAAGTACAAGGTTATAATATTTAGTCCATTTCATACAACAGAAAGTTTCAGAAATTATTTATTACAATAACAGAGTTCAGAGTGCAACAATTAAACAGCAGAATAAAATAAACATCTAGCAGTAAGGTACAAAGATTCATCTGTGTCCACCAGAAGAATTCTCCACACAAAGACTAGCCTCTCAAGGTGCACCTGCAACAAGGATAAAATAAACCCTGAGTACACAATATACTTGCAAGACTTACCCGACAAGGGGATATAGTTTTTGACTCTCAAAGAATATGATAGACTTTATGGCTTGTGAGTTTCTTGTTTACGGAAAGCAATACTAAGAGTGTGTCCTTATTTTCTTAGATTATTAGCATGTCATGATTTGTTCATTATCCAACATTTTACGTAAGCACTTGATCTATATTCAAGCACGGGTTAAGCAATCAACACTATTTTTTTCATCTTTCATATTCCAGTTCTTACTACGGTGCTAAACCATAGTCAAGTCGTACCATCACGTAGACACGGCGATTCGCGAATCGATGTGCACATCTGGGTATCCTGAAAAACACACGCCTCGCTTGTACCCCAGGCACAAGCAAGACCAACCCGTTTTATTCCTGTTGAGGGGTCTAGGTCCCCATTCAAACTTGGACTCCAAGCCCCCATGCTTGAGACCCGGTCTCAGCGCGGTGCTTAGATCTCCACCTATCCCTGCCTCCAATCAGTCGGTTCGAAAAGAGCCAGAACCTACGATAAAAGAGTAACAAACATTCCCGCTTCCATAAGCAAGTATATGCTTGGGATAATGAGTTTGTGACTTAGTGTCCAATGCAACGGACGATCCTCAATCGACACGGACAGAAAAACAGTGCAACCAAGCTAAGCCTCGTGGCCACGTGACACAACCTGTCACACCTACCATTACCCATAACATATCCCTGCCCGGTCACCATTTTCCTTTCCATCATTTTACCATGAAAGTTGTAATAATAATAACCACCTATTGTGAGTAACAACATGTTACTCACGCTACCGATAAACCTAAGCAAAGCAGCTACGCAATCCTACACTAGTAAGACTCACATGTATATATATATATATATATATATATATATATATATATATATATATATATATATATATATATATATATATATATATATATATATATATATATATATATATATATATATATATATATATATATATATATATATATATATATATATATATGCATGTGTGTATCATAAAATTCCTGCAACGTAAATGCATATATAATGATTATAAAAAATACAGGTTATGCACCGGGGCTTGCCTTGGGCAGGCGCAGAGTTAGTGATGTCAGTCGCGGGTGGCTCCGAGAACTCCTCCTGTACGAGTACCTCCTCCTCATACTTTTCAATCACCTCGTCGCACTCCTGCTCCCCGCACGGTCACTATCTCCACCAACTCATTCTCTATATGCATGCGATGATGAAACAACACTTAGCACTTAGGCAACATCACTCTTAACATAAAAGCACATATACCAAGCTACTAGGCTAGCTCTAATGACTAAGATGGTAAACTATCTATCATTTATAACAAGCAAAGTATCACACTCACTTTATAAGTGCTTATTTTCCTAAATCAATGTTATTCTTTTATTCATATCGATTTTAACGAATATTTATCTACCATACCTCACAGCCTAGTTAAGGGCTACAAAAATTACAGCAAGCACATAGATGTCCCATGACACTACTATAAACATCACAGGGTTAAAGCTATCACAGATTTGCCACAAAAATTCCTACAAATATGGACCTAATAATATTAAGTATTTTCAAACGATTTAATGGATCTCGACATCATCACAGATACGTATAAACTAATTATACATTCAGATAGATCATGAATTTAGGAACTTAGCTAAAGTGGTTTCATAATTTTTAGACATCTACACGAATTAATATTAATTACCAAAGTTTAGCTCAGAATGTAAAATATAAAGTTATTTCTACTCCTTTACGAAAAAGAGAAAGCAAAGCAGCCTAGCGCGGCCCACGTGCGGAAGCGCCCAATACGAGGAGCCCGCATGCGCTGGTAAACTTGCTAAAAAGTCCTCGAACTTAAGCTGTTTTACGCGAACGCTAAACATACTATTTCTCATGTCAACGTTTAAACACTAAGGCCTTCGCACTATCTCTCCTTCCCAACGGGAGGTCCTCAGAGCTCCCCGCGCTCGTCGATGCCGCACGGCCAGCACAAAGCCGCAACGCTGACCAACAGGGATCCGCACAAGCCTAGTTAGGGGGCCGGTGCTCACCTAGAGGTTGACGCGTGGCACCGGACAATGGTTCGGAGGTCGGAGACGAGGTAAGGCTGCCTCCCCATGGTGCGAGCAACCTGCAGCAGTGGCGGCCATGTTCCGATGAGCTGAGGCACTAAGGAAATGACAGAGGTGACGAGTGAGCTCCAGTGACTCACCACGGGCCCGATCACGGTGATGGTTTGGCTAGGGATAACCTGAGTTGAGCCGGCCATGCATGACCAACGGGTGCGGCGGCGCTCCGCAGCGGCCGTTACGCGTCAGCGACGCCAGGGGTGGTAGTGGTTTGGCGAGCATGTGCGACACAAGGAGGGAGGCGAGGCGAGGCTAGCGGTACAACCAAATTGGATGCTAAGGCTCGGTGAAGTCGCGGTAATGGGAGCGGCCCGGTTACTGCCTTAAGACAACCGACGACGGACAGACTACAAATTGGAGCTCGGTGGGGGCATAGCACGAGGTGGGGTGGGGTCGGCCGGTTGGTTGTCTTTATTGCGAAGCTGATGGCATGGTGAATCGGGCATTCGTGGTCCCTCTCTACCGTGGTGGCTCAGGCGGTCAGGGCAGCAGGGGAAGAAGGGATAGGTCAGCGCTTGGGTCACCTCCGGCTCGGCGGCATAGGGTCGACGCGGTCGGGGCAGCACGCGCACTGGAGCCAACGCCAAGGCGTGCGCGTGAGGTGAGGGAGTGGCGTGATTTGTGCGAACAGCGGCGCTGGGGCCAAGGCACGGACATGATGCGAGTTGGCCTTAGCAGTAGCCTCGTCACCGCACGCAGCGTGGGGGAGGAGGAGGGGCAACGGGGCAGCGCGGGGCCAGCGGCTGGCTGCGGCCGATCGTGGCCAAGCCAAGGCGAACCCGGCCCAACCAGCACGGCAGCATGGCCAGGCGCACGGCATAGGGTGGCCACGCGAGGTGACCGCGCACCGAGGCTGACAGCCGAGACAAGTGTTAGTGCATGAAATTTAAAGCACGCGTAAAAACTAGCCCACCGAAGTTGAAACCCAACCACCTTCACTATGCACCAGAGGGCACATTGGGCTACCTATAGCAACCAAAACATGACCTTACTCCTTGGCTAACTTTCTCGAAATAAATTCACCAAAGTAGCGCTGTCCAACTGTTTTGAAACTTGGAAAAAAAATTTAAGTCTTTGTTGAATTTGTTTTCAAACTCGATTTCCAGGCTATTAGAAAAGCTAGCTAGCAACGTTATTTTTCCCAAGCGAGAGTTGCATTGCCATCTGCAAAGTTCATACTACAAACTTTATTTACAGGCCAAAAATACGTTCTATAACATTTTTGTTCAATAAAAATTTGTTTTGAACCCTAAGTGTATACGCGAACTAATACGTCAACTTCCATTTAACATTTTCGTTAATTCTTTTAAGTTGCTCGACTAGCTCAACAGACTTCATCACATGCAAAAAAATCACATAACATGATGCTCATGACAGGTTTTAGTGAATTGTTTACGTGGTAACATCGATGGTGTTACAGTTCTACCCCCTAAAAGAAAATCTCGACCCAAGATTTCATGTGCCTAGTGTGAGAAAAGAGGTAAGAAACAAATTTCAATCTAACTATTTACCTTGGTGAAACAGGAAGGAGATGAGGATAATGCTTCAAAATATAGCTCTCTAGTTTCTAAGTTGCTTCGTCCTCCGAGTGATTTTTGCCATTGGATTTTGTAAAATTTCACCACGTTGTTTCTAGTCACTCTCTCTTTTTCATCTAATATTTTGACAGGATGCTCAACGTAAGAAAGATCAGGTTGGAGAGGAAGCCCTTCAATTTCTACTGCCTCATCGGGAACTTGCAAACACTTTTTCAACTAGGAAACATGGAAAACATTATGGAGTGCTAACAAGATATCTGGGAGCTGGATACGATAAGCAACAGAACCACACTGGGCCAAAAATCTTGTAAGGTCTAACATATCGAGGAGCCAACTTCCCATGGATACCAAACCTATGCACACCTTTCATGGGGGACACCTTAAGATATATATAGTCACCAACTTCAAATTGCAAAGGCCTTCTTCTCTTATTTGTATAAATTTTCTGACGGTTTTGAGCTACTTTCAAGTAACTCTTAATAACTCTGACTTTCTCTCTTGCTTGTAGGATAAAGTTAGGCCCAAAGTAACCACGGTCTCCTACCTCAACCTAGTTGAGTGGTGTCCTATATTTCTTGCCATATAAGGCCTCAAATGGTGTCATCCGAATGCTTTCTTGATATCTATTATTGTAAAAAAAACTCAACCAATTTCAAGCATTCATCCCACTTCTTAGGAAAGGAGATGACACAAGCTCTCAACATATCCTCAAGCACTTGATTTACCCTTTCTGTCTGACCGTCGATCTGCGGATGATAAGCTGAACTTCTGAGAAGACTAGTACTAAGGCATTTCTGGAGTTGGATAAAAAAATATGACATAAAAACTGACCCACGATCAGAAACGATAGCAAGAGGAACCCCATGGAGGGTTACAATATGATCAAAATACAGCTTAGCATACTGCGTGGCTATATACCTTGTATCCACTGACAAGAAATGAGCTGACTTAGTGAGACGATCTACAATGACCCAAATAGAATCATACCCTTTAGATGTACGGGGTAATCCCACAATGAAATCCATGGAAATATCCTTCCATTTCCAAACCGGAATAGACAAGGGTTGTAGAAAACTAGGCGTTCGCAAATGGTCTGCCTTCACTCTCCCACAATGTCACACTCTGCAATATACTTAGTGACGTCCTGCTTCATATTTGGTCTCCAGTACAATTGGCACAAATTATGATACATCTTGTTGCTTCCAGGGTGAATGGACAGCTTGGAGTTATGAGCTTCATCCAAAAATTTTCTTTTAAGCTCATCATTTTTAGGAACCACCAACCGATTCTTGAACTTCACCACACCTTGTTCATCAATGTTGAAATGAGGACCACGCCCTTCGGCCATCAGCTTCTTGATATGGGAAATTTCCAATACATCCTACCTTTGCTCAGTAATAATTTGCTCAAGCAAGTCCGAGACTAGAGCAATATGTGCTAAAACTGTAGAGTGAGAGAGAGGCAAAGGCTCTTTATCAGATTGATGCGACTTCTGACTCAAAACATCAGCTACCACATTGGCTTTTCCTAGATGATAATAAACTTCTAAGCTATAATCCTTCATTAATTGAAGTCATCTCCTTTGCCTCGATTTAACTTGGGTTGAGTAAAAATATATCTGAGGCGCTTGTGATCCATAAAAATATGCACCTTATTCCCTAACAGATAATGTCTCCAAATTTTTAGAGTGTGCACAACTGCAGTCAGCTCTAAATCATGGGTCAAATAATTCATCTCGTGCTTTTTTAGTTGGTGTGAAGCGTAAGCTATCACATGCCCATCCTGCATAAGCACACAACCAAGTCCAGTCCTAGAAGCATCACAATATACATCAAATGACTTCTTAATATCCGGTTGAGCGAGAACAAGAGCAAAGCTAAGAAACTTCTTCAGAGCTTAAAAACTTCTTCACAGGCTGAACTCCATATAAACTTGACATCCTTCTTGTCGGTGTAAGAAACGACGGTCCTAGGACCAACGAGTAATGAGTGTCTACGCGTCGGCGGTCTGGATGGTGTACAAGAAGAACACAGACGATTTATACTGGTTCGGGCCGAAGAATGCCCTACGTCCAGTGGGGGAGGAGAGTTCTGTATTATCTTGCACCGAAGTACTCATAGTAGAGGTTACAAGCGGACGCGAGAGAGGGAGGGGCTCCCAAGTCTCAAGGTGTGAGTGGAGTGTGTACGCGTGTGACCCTTCCGGAGCCCTCGCAAGGTCCAGGAGAGTCGTTCGCTTGTGTGTTGTCTTGTGCTTATATGAGGGTTTCTCTACTTGTTTTTTCCGTGTCCTCTAGAATGGTCCCTGCATGCTCCTTTTATAGCCACAAGGAGGTGCAGGGTTACAAAATGTTGGTGCGTGGGAGATCCTTGCTGGGGAAGTAGCCATGGGGCCTCGGGGGGCCTTATCCGGTGGCGACGTGGTCTGTACTATAGAAGCATTACATCAGTACTCCTGGCACTGCTGCTACATGGCCAGGCGTGTGTGCTACTACTGAGGGAGTGGTTTCTGTCTTTCGATATTGTAGCGACGTGCCTCGTCATACCAGGTCCTGTAGCCGGCGTGGCGTATTGGTCCTTGCAGTTTGATTTGGCATAGAGGGCCGAGGCCTCAGGGGCGGGAAATGCGGCACGATCTCATCCTGATCGTGGGAATAGTGGTCCAGAGCAGTTGTTCCGTACTCTGTGCACACATGAATCGTGCGTATAGTGCCATCATGGGTGGCATAGTGGTCAGCAACACTTCCCCATGCTTGTTGTAGTGGTAGGCATGGTGATTTGACCTTGGTCATTCTCGGCCTGTCCGGTTGGGCAGACATGAGGACGTGGGCGACGTCATGGGAGGTCTCGAGCGCACCAATGGGAGAGTGTAAGGTCCAAATGGCTAGAGGTGAGGTGAATAGCCTATTTAAAAAATCTACAAGCTTCACTAACAACCATGTTAGTATAAAAGATGGCTAAGCTAATTCTAGCACTAGCTCAACTACACTATGCAAGCCACCTATACAATTCTAGTGAAGCAAGTCTATGATCTCTAATACACACCAACAAGGCTAAGTCACTAAGTTACTTACTCCTATGTGATAAAGGCTACACTAAACAAACTACACTAGGACTAGTACAAGAAAGTAAAGAGCAAGTGACTTGATTCTTATACCAACGAAGTAGAGAAGTAATGCACTCGAAGAATCAATCACAATGATCAACCACAAGAGAAATCCTTAGCAAAGAGATGACACAAGATTTTTTACCGAGGTTCACTTGCTTCCCAGCAAGCTACTCCTCGTTGTGGCGATGCACCCACTTGTCGGTTCGCGAGCTAATCGACTATCAAGAGTCGAGCCCTCGGCGGGCGCTGCACAACCACACACAAGATGGGGATCCTCCAAGCCACGAGCTCCACTAGAGTATCCAATTTGCGAACTCCCGCGGGGAAGGATCAAGAACCCCTTACAACACTTGGTGAGGGCTCCAACAATCTTCAATTGTGAGCTCAATCACCTCTGTTGCTCCAAGCCATCTACCGTGTCGGGAAACACGGAAGAGTAACAAGAAATCCGCAGCAACTCAAAGATCAAGTGCCTCTAGAATGCAACTCTCAAGCAATGCACTTGAATCTCACTCAATCTCACTCAAGATGTGCAACTAAGCAAAGAGATGAGTGGAGGGGTTGTTCTCTAGCTCAAAGTATGTCTCTAGGTCTTAAAATATGCAAGAGTTGCCCTTAAACTCCGGACAACTTCTATTTATAGCGAAGGGGTACGCACCTAGTCGTTACCGGACGACGCAGTGAAAAACGTACCGGTCAGGGTGACCAGACGCACCGGTCAGGGTGACCAGACGCGTCCGGTCACTACAGGACAAGCGTGAACAGTGCGCGTCAGAAGTTACTGTTAGAGTGGGAAGATCAGATTGGGGGCAAAGGCCACACTGGGCAACAGCTAGGGGCGCCATTATATATAAGCCAATGGGCTAAATTACAGGAGGTGATAGACACCAAAAAGCCTAATAATAGCCTACTATACATGCCTACCATACATGTGTAACTGTAACAACCGTAACTATACAAGCCTACCATACATGTGTAACAATATTCCAACAGCCCCCCGCAGTATCAACCGGGAGAGGATCAGACGTTGAGGCTGGAGCGGAAGGACTGGAAGACAGCAGTAGGCAATCCTTTTGTGAAGATGTCCGCATATTGAAGTGTTGTTGGAACATGTAGAACATGAACTTCCCCGAGAGCAACACGATCACGCATAAAGTGCAAATCAATTTCCACGTGCTTGGTGCGCTGATGTTGAACCGGGTTGGTGGAGAGGTATACAACACTAATGTTGTCGCAGTAGACCACCGTAGCCATAGACAACGGGCGATGAAGTTCAGCAAGAAGCTGGCAGAGCCAACATGCTTCGGCCATAGCATTAGCAACGTCGCGATATTCAGCTTTAGCGCTCGAACGAGAGACTGTCTGTTGCCGTTTGGAAGACCAGGACACCAGATTATCGCCAATAAAGGCACAAAAGCCGGAGGTAGAGCACCTAGTATCGGGGCAGCCCGCCCAGTCCACATTGGAGTAAAGGAGCAGATCATGAGAGGAGCTGCGAGTGATTTGAAGACCATACTGGATAGTGCCTTTGACGTAGCGAAGAATGCGCTTCAGAAGAGAGAAGTGTTCCTCCCTCAGATCATGCATATGCAGGCAGATCTGTTGGACGGCATGAGCGATGTCAGGCCATGTAAGGGTAAGGTACTGAAGACCACTAGCTAGACTGCGATAGAGGGAGGCGTCGGTGACTGGAGGACCCGCCTCTGCAGGGAGCTTGGGGCTCACTTCAATGGGAGTGGCACAGGGGTTGCAGTGCTGCATCTTGGCACGGGTAAGAAGCTCCAAGGCATACTTATCTTGAGTTAACAGCAAACCAGAGGTATTCCGGGATGCAGTGACGCCAAGGAAATAATGAAGTTCACCAAGATCGGACATAGCAAATTCCTGTTGAAGGGAGGCAATGATCTGCTAAAGTAGTGCCGAGGAGGAGGCCGTCAGAATGATGTCGTCCACATACAGTAGCAGTACGCAGTGTCATTGCCAGACTTGCGGATGAACAAGGAGGTGTCACATCTGGAACTGCAAAATCCAATAGAAAGTATGAAAGACTGGAAGCGAGTATACCAAGCGCGTGGGGCTTGTTTAAGTCCATACAGTGACTTGTTCAACTTGCAAACATGCTGTGGAAAGGCTGGATCAATGAACCCGGATGGCTGCTAAGAGTAAACTGTCTCTTCCATAGTACCATTTAAGAAGGCATTTTTCACATCCAGTTGATGAATAGACCAGTTGCTACTGATTGCCAGAGAAAGAACAGTGCAAATCGTAGCAGGTTTCACCACTGGACTAAAGGTTTCCTCAAAATCGACACCTGGTTGCTAAGAGAAATCACGAAGCACCCAACGGGCTTTATAACGATCCAGTGACCCATCAGACTTAAGCTTTTGGCGATAAATCCACTTCCCAGTAACAATGTTGGCATTGGGTGGTGCAGGCACTAAATCCCAAGTCTTGTTAGCCGTGAGATCATTGAACTCTTCAACCATTGCATTCTTCCAATTAGGATCAGTAAGAGCTTGCTTGTAGGATGTTGGAATGGGCGATGGTCCGGCAACCTGAAAAGTGGCTGGAGTGCGGAACCCACTCTTGGCTCGAGTAACCATTGGATGGTCATTGGAGATAGGTGGAATGGGTACTTTCTGAGCTTCTGAAGACCGCTGAGAGGCGGGAATCGGTGCAGGAGCAGGTGCACGAGAGGCATGCTGAGGAGCAGGTGGTGCCGGCGCGGGAGCGTGCTGTTCGGTGGAGAGTTCCATAGGACGTGGATGGCGAGTATAGATAGCCGTTATAGGTGGCCTGGTGCTGTAGTCGTTCGGCGCTGATGAAGAGGTGCCCGCACCAGCAGCGTCGTGCGTGCACGTGGCGTGCGACGTTGACGTCGAACCGGGCGCGCCGTGCATCGAGGCTGGCCCGGTTAGCGACACTGGCACCCTTGTAGCAGCTTGCGACGAGGATGGAGCCGGTTCGGTCGCGTCGGGTGACGGGGCAGGCCCGTGCGGCACCGTGGATCCAGGTGTGCCGAGCGATGGGGCAGGTCCTCCTGCCGGCAATGAGCCAGGCATGCCGGGCAGAGGCGCAGGAGCACCAGGGAGCACCGCATCATCATCTGCAAAGTCATCAAGAAACGAATACGAAGAGGCAGGGGTGCTGGTATGAGCGGCATAAGGAAATGTGAGCTCGTCAAACACGACATGCCGGGACATGATAATTTTATTAGACTTGAGATCAAGACAACGGTAGCCCTTGTGATCGGAGGGGTAGCTGTTGACGGTTCTTAAGTATCAATTTTAATTATCCAATAAATAAGGAAAAGGACCTATATGCAAGCAACACCTAGAATTAGGGTTTGATCTGACAGAATTCCACGAGTTTTGTTGTTTATCTGTTTCTGCAGGGGGTTATCAGGAAATACAAAGGAAAGGCCCACACGTCGGAATTACATAGAGATATTAACGTGTTCACCGATTTTCTATCATCTAGAAGACTCCAGAAGCCACGGGATCGAACGGGAGGCCGAACGGGCCCGGGACCAGGGCACCCGCCCTGGACCCTGGGGCGCCCGCCCTAGGTCTGCAACCAATCAGGACGAGTCTCGCGGATTATGCCCCACCGACCTAAAGGATCAAGGAAAACCGTGCGATTAATGTCGGTTTGATCCGACGGCCCAGGTTCACTTGAAGGGACTATATAAGCAGGACCCCTGGCCCCTGGAGAGGAGAATCCAAGTCCATTATTTTCATATTTTCCAGAGAGGATTCAGAGAGAGAGGTTCCCTTAGGGTTCCCACCTCATTAGGGCTTAGCATCCAATGTGAGATTAGACTTAGTTCTTCTAGATTGAGAGAGATAGAGTGGAGGTATAGATCGAAGGAAGCCCGGCCTGTCGGTGACTACTTCGAGGTTGTACCTGCAGGATCAAGTTCTCCTAACCCGAGGCTTGCTCCTAGGATTCTTCAATATTTCGACTTCTAAATTCTAGTAAGTTCTTTGTTTTATTGTTCTTTGGTTTATGAGTTTACTTTAATCTCTTCGCGTAGAGTTTAGAGTAATCATCTCTAGCGTAAACGAGGTGTTTGGGCTAGGATACTCATAGATATCCCCTGTCTAGCCGGACCGTGGTAGTAGCGAGGAACGTGACATTTCCGTAGCTACCTTTGTATTCCATATCCCGTTAGCAGGATCGATAGGGTTTATAGGTGCGGGTCGAACATCCTATGAGGTGTCTAGATTCCGTGAGCCTCCCCAATAGAGCAGTAGATCATCCTTACCAAGGTTAGAACGAGAGTGCAGTTGCAGTCTTCTCTATACATCGCTCACATCAAATCACAGTGGTTGTAGCCTAAAGGTTAGTAGTAATAGATTTGGTTAGTCAGATGCACGCTTTCTCCTAGTGGTAAAAAAATAAATATGATACTCTGGATAACATCCTGGGTGAAGTGCTCACCGATATCCGTGCGCTTGCGGATCATTTCCTAATTGCGTTACCAAATATCAACAAGCATTTCTGGTGCCGTTGCCGGGGAGAAAGACGGTTTGCTGAGATAACCTTGAATCTTACTACTAGCTTGTACCTATAGTTTTATCTTTCTTTATCTTTTTATTCCTTATCTTTTTATATTCTTTATTCTTACCTTATGGAGAACCAAGATTCTAAATCAATCTATCAATTTGCAACACCTTCGAAAACTGACCTTTTGCCATGGGAGTCATCACAGCCTATCCAAACATCCCAGTATAGGTTAAGTTCAAGGTTAATTGCCATGATTGAGAACCTATCCTTTTCGGAAAAGGAAGACGAAAATCCTTACCTTCATATTAGAGATTTTGAGCAAACATGCGATTGTCTTCGCATTGAAGGCATTTCTGATAAGACTTTACGTTGGAAGCTTTTTCCTTTTTCCTTAAGAGGAGAAGCTAGACGATGGTATAGTCAGAAGGTAAGTCAACAACGAGGTGAATGGGGAGTCTTACGAGCCAACTTCTGTTTAGATTTTTATTCCCTCGATCGTATCGCCGACCTTAGACTCGAAGTTCTATCTTTTAAACAAAAAGAAAATGAAACTTTGGGAAAATCCTGGAAACGTTTTTATGATCTTTTAGAATCTGGTCCAAAACTCAATATTGAAAACCCTATTCTCCTTTTTCATTTCTTTCGAGGTCTTCAGAAAGATCATAAACAAATGCTACATACAATGTCTAGAGGTTCTTTCTTTCGTATCCCTACTGATGAAGCTAGAGCGATCCTAGATAGAATCCTAGAAGCTGAGATGGATAATACCCTCCATGATGAAACCTACAAAGCCGAAGTAGACACTCTGCCGAATTCTTCACCTACTTCAGCTATCCCAAGTTTTGAGCCACAAAAGGAAGAAATTCCACCACCTGATTTCATGCTGGATATAGAATCCGATCTTTTTGCCGATTTTGGAAACATTTCAAACTACCATTCTATAGACAAACCCCAAAGCGGCCATTATAGCATTTGTTTACCAAGTGAATATCAATTGAGAGAGCTTATCTCAGTCATGAGTAGCGAATGGTTGGAGGAGTCAGAGCTTTCCTCTGAAGTGATCCGTTTGGATACACCTCCTATCACTATACGCTGTGCTTATGATTCTGATCAATTTGATGCTCTCTATAATCCTGTTGTGGGGATCAATATCATGTCTGAAGCTTTTGCACTTAAATTATTTGGAAAATTAATTTTAACCCCCACAACAAAGTTCATGAAGGAATCTTCGGGACGATTGGTCCCCAGTCTTGGAATTGTGAATGTCCTACCCTTTATGGTAGAAGGCTCCATGATTCATTTGAACTTTTATATCTCTGATACATGGGACTTCGACCTGTTGATAGGACAACCATTTAGAAGACTCCTTTATGAAGGTCAAACTGGAAAGCTACACATTTCTTTTGGAAAGGATTTTAAATTCCCTATGACAATTTCTCACTCCTTGAATAATAAGATCGAGTCATCTCTTTTGCCTGATCCTATGGAAGAGGTAAAAGCTGCGTCTCTAGAGCTTTTAAATGAATCAGACTTAGAAGAAGAAGCCCCTTTCTTCATAGAAGAGGAAGCTGAACCTTCTGAACCTGAACCTTTAGATGAGTTTGCAGAAACACCCAGACCTCCTATAGAGCTTAAAACTTTACCACCCGGTCTTATCTATGCTTTCCTAAACAATAATCCAGAGTTTCCTGTGATCATTAGTAATAAACTCACTCAGGAAAAAACTCTGCGATTAATGACCGTTTTAGAAAAACATCACTCAGTCTTTGGCTACTCACTCCAAGATCTTATAGGAATCAGTCCTATGATTTGCACCCATCGCATTCCGACAGATCCTTCTGTTTCACCTTCTCGGGAACCCCAACGTAGACTCAACAACGCGATGAGAGAAGTAGTTAAAAAGGAAGTTATAAAGTTGCTGCATGCAGGGATTATATATCCTGTGCCGCATAGTGAGTGGGTGAGCCCTGTTCAAGTTGTGCCTAAAAAGGGAGGCATGACTGTTGTTACAAATGAGAAGAACGAGCTAATTCCGCAACGCACCGTCACAGGGTGGCGGATGTGCATTGACTATAGAAAACTGAATAAAGCCACGAAAAAGGATCACTTTCCTTTACCTTTTATAGATGAGATGTTAGAGCGGTTAGCGAACCATTCGTTCTTCTGTTTCTTAGATGGATATTCAGGGTACCACCAGATCCCGATCCATCCTGATAATCAAAGCAAAACCACTTTTACCTGTCCATACAGAACTTATGCTTATCGTAGAATGTCTTTTGGGCTATGTAATGCACCAGCTTCTTTTCAAAGATGCATGATGTCTATATTTTCTGATATGATTGAAGAGATTATGGAAGTTTTCATGGATGATTTTTCTGTTTATGAAAAAACTTTTGATAATTGTCTTGAAAACTTAGACAAGGTTTTGCAAAGATGCAAAGAAAAGCACTTAGTCCTTAACTGGGAAAAATGTCATTTTATGGTTAGGGAAGGAATAGTGCTAGGACACCTAGTGTCTGAAAGAGGTATTGAGGTAGATAAAACTAAAATTGAAGTAATAGAACAACTACCTCCACCTGTGAATATAAAAGGAATTCGAAGCTTTCTTGGCCATGCTGGTTTTTATCGCAGATTCATAAAAGATTTCTCATTTATTGCTAGACCACTCACTCTTTTGCTAGCCAAGGATGCTCCTTTCGAATTTGATGATGCATGTTTAAAAGCTTTTGAATTATTAAAGAATGCACTCATCTCTGCACCAATCATTCAACCCCCTGATTGGTCGTTGCCTTTTGAAATTATGTGTGATGCTAGTGATTATGCTGTGGGGGTAGTTTTGGGGCAAACAAAAGACAAGAAGCATCATGCAATTGCTTACGCCAGTAAAACTTTGACAGGAGCTCAACTTAATTATGCAACCACTGAAAAAGAGCTTCTGGCTGTTGTCTTTGCCATTGATAAATTTAGATCTTACTTAGTAGGAGCTAAAATAATTGTTTACACTGATCATGCTGCACTAAAATATTTGCTCACTAAAAAAGATGCTAAACCTCGCCTAATTAGATGGATCTTGTTACTCCAAGAATTTGACTTAGAAATAAAAGATAAAAAGGGAGTAGAAAATTCTGTTGCTGATCACTTGTCTAGAATGCACTTTAAGGATCCACAGGAAACACCCATTAATGATTCACTCCGGGACGACATGCTCTATGGAATCAACAGGTCTGACCCGTGGTATGCAGATATTGTTAATTTTATGGTTTCAGGGTATGTACCACCAGGAGCGAACAAGAAGAAGCTTATTCAAGAAAGTCGTTCACACATATGGGATGAGCCATACCTCTTCCGAGTATGCGCTGATGGCTTACTCAGAAGGTGTGTGACCACTGAGGAAGGGTGGAAGATCATCGACAGATGCCATTCATCACCATACGGAGGTCATTATGGAGCATTCCGTACACATTCAAAGATCTGGCAATGTGGATTCTATTGGCCTACAATGTATGAAGACACAAGGCAATATATCAGAAGATGTGGGCCATGTCAAAGGCACGGAAACATAAATACAAGAGATGCTATGCCACTCACCAACAACCTTCAGATTGAGCTCTTTGATGTTTGGGGAATAGACTACATGGGTCCATTTCCTCCATCAAAGAAGTGTGAATTCATCTTGGTGGCAGTTGACTACGTCTCCAAGTGGGTAGAAGCACTACCTTGCAAGCGTGCCGATAATATTAATTCAAAGAGGATGTTTGAAGAGATTATATTTCCAAGATTTGGAGTCCCTAGAGTGGTGATAAGTGATGGGGGATCACACTTCATCGACAAACGCTTTGAGCATTATCTAGCAAAACATGGAATCCGTCACAACGTTGCTACCCCATATCATCCTCAGACAAGTGGCCAAGCAGAGACTTCCAACAAGCAAATCAAGAACATTCTTCAGAAAACAGTAAATGAGATGGGAACAGCATGGAAGGAAAAGTTACCCGATGCACTCTGGACATACCGGACAGCATACAAGACCCCAATTGGAATGACCCCATACCAATTGGTGTACGGGAAGACTTGCCACTTGCCTGTTGAACTAGAGTTCAAAGCACACTGGGCCATAAGAAGATGGAATATGGACCTAGATGTTGCTGGAGATCATAGAAGAATGCAACTATCAGAATTGGAAGAATGGCGAGAGAAAGCATATCACAATTCGAAGATCTACAAAGAAAGAGTCAAAAGATGGCATGACAAGAGGATCAAGAAGAAGAAGTTCTCACCCGGAGATAAGGTATTACTTTTTAATTCCAGGGTGAAGCTTTTCGGGCATGGAAAACTCCGGAGTAAATGGGAAGGACCATACAAGGTAGTCAATTCATCATCCCACGGAGCTATTACACTTCAAAACGACGAAGGTACGTTATTCAAGGTAAATGGTCAACGTCTTAAATTATTTTTAGAACCCAATAAAGAATTAGAAGAAATAGACGTGATCCATTTTTACCTTCCGATGGAGAATTAAAGCCCGACCTTTTTAATCTGACGTTTTTGGGCCACGTATATATTTTTCGGGATAAAAATACTTCTAGAAACACGGTCGAGCAAGCGGGCCCGCAGAGGAGGCAGGCCCAGGGCGGGCGCCCTGATGATGAGGGCGGGCACCCTGCCCTGGTGTCCCCTCGGCCCCGGCCTCTTCCGACGTGCTTTCCTCATCTATGGTTATCCAGAAAATTCCGCGAATGGGTTGTTACGCACGCCCGGCAGCGGAATGGATCTATGGAAACCCTAGAGGCACTTTTTGACCCCTATATAAACAGACCCCTGACGTCAGCTTTCAACACCAATTCATTCAATCATTCTCTCCTCCTCAATTAGAGCTTGTCTAGTTCTTTGCTTCTCCAATGGCCGACAAGACCCACCGCAACTGGGAGATCGTCCCTTATGACCCCGACGCCTACGTCCCGGCCAACACAGAGCGACAGCTAGCAGCCCCACCATCAAACCAGCGCAGCTCAATCTCATCCTACTATGCCCAACCAGTTCTTACTGCACCACCGCAGCCCTTTCTTCTCAAGGGACCGTCGTCCAAGCAAGAAGCCATCGTCAAGGTACCAGCCGGCACGAAAATCCTGCCACCTAAACCCACTGAGCGGGTTGTAGGCGTCAAGACCAACCGGAGCGGCGAGATCAGCAGCGTCCACTACACTACAGAGAAGGAGAGGCCCCGCTTCGAAGGAGTTAGGACAGCAAAAGTTCGCTTCATCCCACCAAAGGAAGCTCCTAAGCACGCTCTCAATTCGTTTGAGACACCACCGAAGCGCCGCAGGACCATAGCAGATGTGGACGAGGACATCAGGACAGCAAATAGACATATTATGGAACTTCAGTCCACAGTTAGCTCCCTTAGTAGGCAGGTCTCCAACCTAAACACTACTGTGCTCGCGCTTAAACGTGACCTTTCTGATGCCCTTGCTAGGATCAGGGATTTAGAGCAACACTGAGCTATCTAGATTAGACCTTGAGGCAGTGTGTCTTAGTCTTCATCATTAGATTCAATTCAGTTTAGATTAGTTCGCTTCATTAGTCAGTGTAATAAATACCTCAAGACAAATAAAGATTATTATTATTATGCCTCGTGTATCTCCACTTTATTTTTATGCAAGAAAGCAGGAAACAAGTATGGGGGAATCCCCCCGACATGGTAAATGCACTTCAATTGCACCACTCCACGATTCAGGTACATACTCTGCACGCTTTATTTACATATATACAAATACATATTGGGCTGTGTAGAATATTGTTCCTAACATGATAATTTAAAAAGACAAAAATATTTTTAATCATGATCAATCTCACTCTGTGATATTTCTGAAAACCTGCATTTATTGAAAATCATTTTAAAAACCATATGTTACTCAAGTCATTGTGGAATGTGAGATGGTAGAATATGAGTATCTTATTCTTGAAATCTTTGTCGCTTGGAGATTTTCTTTTCAAAAACTTCAAAAATATAGCTACCATCCTCAATATTTTATATGCCTGATAAACCTAAAAATATTAATTTGCTTTGTATTGAGTTTGTGCAAAACGAGTTAGACCCTTGTTGAGAGATTTATCATGCTTCCAAGATCAAGACATTTTTATTCAGAAAGATTCACTCTTCCGAAGTATTATTGCATTAGAGGCATGGGCTATGCAAAAATATATTTCGAGGAAATAAAAAGGAGCAAGTGCTCGACAACCTCGCAGAAAAATGGATAAGTGTCCGGAAGTAGAATTAGGGGTACCTCAGTATCCACCTGAAAAAAATGAGATGATAAAAATATATATGGTAAAAAAAAATGATAGCCCATGGTCCCTCTAATAAGCAATATGCCAGTAAGAGTTGACAAGTTTTAATTTTCAAAGTCTTTGATCTAAGAGTATGGCATTCCTCTCCTCGGATCCCGTTTTGACCCAGGCAATATATGCAAAGTAAGTATGCTTGAGAATTTCTACAAATTAAAACAGCCTCAGTGAGATATACAAAAGATAAATGAGTGATCTGAGAGCCCCTATGAGGATAAAGGTATGCTAAGTTTTCTATTCAAAAATATATAAAAAAACTCCAAGTGACAGGGTTGAGAAGAAGAAAGGATCTCTACTTCAACCATATATTTCCCTGACTACAGTGCACAGTGGACA
Organism: Saccharum hybrid cultivar R570; assembly: GCA_038087645.1. Taxonomy (NCBI): domain Eukaryota; kingdom Viridiplantae; phylum Streptophyta; class Magnoliopsida; order Poales; family Poaceae; genus Saccharum; species Saccharum hybrid cultivar. The sequence continues at coordinate 23,244,085 of JAQSUU010000402.1, read as the reverse complement.
TTCACAACACCCTGCAGGTATAAAAAGAATGCTTTACAATGTTTCAACCCCAGTTATTTTTCTGAACCATCCTTTTCTCGAGGACGAGTAAAAGCCTAAGTATGGGGGTGTTTGTTGACGGTTCTTAAGTATCAATTTTAATTATCCAATAAATAAGGAAAAGGACCTATATGCAAGCAACACCTAGAATTAGGGTTCGATCTGACAGAATTCCACGAGTTTTGTTATTTATCTGTTTCTGCAGGGGGTTATCAGGAAATACAAAGGAAAGGCCCACACGTCGGAATTACATAGAGATATTAACGTGTTCACCGATTTTCTATCATCTAGAAGACTCCAGAAGCCACGGGATCGAACGGGAAGCCGAACGGGCCCGGGACCAGGGCGCCCGCCCTGGACCCTGGGGCGCCCGCCCTAGGTCTGCAACCAATCAGGACGAGTCTCGCGGATTATGCCCCACCGACCTAAAGGATCAAGGAAAACCGTGCGATTAATGTCGGTTTGATCCGACGGCCCAGGTTCACTTGAAGGGACTATATAAGCAGGACCCCTGGCCCCTGGAGAGGAGAATCCAAGTCCATTATTTTCATATTTTCCAGAGAGGATTCAGAGAGAGAGGTTCCCTTAGGGTTCCCACCTCATTAGGGCTTAGCATCCAATGTGAGATTAGACTTAGTTCTTCTAGATTGAGAGAGATAGAGTGGAGGTATAGATCGAAGGAAGCCCGGCCTGTCGGTGACTACTTCGGGTTGTACCTACAGGATCAAGTTCTCCTAACCCGAGGCTTGCTCCTAGGATTCTTCAGTATTTCAACTTCTAAATTCTAGTAAGTTCTTTGTTTTATTGTTCTTTGGTTTATGAGTTTACTTTAATCTCTTCGCGTAGAGTTTAGAGTAATCATCTCTAGCGTAAACGAGGTGTTTGGGCTAGGATACTCATAGATATCCCCTGTCTAGCCGGACCGTGGTAGTAGCGAGGAACGTGACATTTCCGTAGCTACCTTTGTATTTCATATCCCGTTAGCAGGATCGATAGGGTTTATAGGTGCGGGTCGAACATCCTTTGAGGTGTCTAGATTCCGTGAGCCTCCCCAATAGAGCAGTAGATCATCCTTACCAAGGTTAGAACGAGAGTGCAGTTGCAGTCTTCTCTATACATCGCTCACATCAAATCACAGTGGTTGTAGCCTAAAGGTTAGTAGTAATAGATTTGGTTAGTCAGATGCACGCTTTCTCCTAGTGGTACAAAAATAAATACGATACTCTGGATAACATCCCGGGTAAAGTGCTCACCGATATCCGTGCGCTTGCGGATCATTTCCTAATTGCGTTACCAAATATCAACAGTAGCCGAGAAAGATGCACTCGGTGGATCGTGGCGCAAGTTTGTGAGGAGTGGTAGCCGATAGGTTGGGATAGCAGCGACAACCAAAAGCCCGGAGGTGGGAATAGGACAGCTTGGAGCCGAACAAAGCCTGGTGTGGGGTGATATTTTTGAGGACTTTTGTGGGGTGGAGGTTAAAGAGGTGGGTGGCTGTGTGTAAGGCATCGGCCCATAACACGGGAGGAAGACCGGCTTGAATCAACAATGTTCGAAGAATATTGTTGATTGAGCGGATGACACGCTCAACTTTTCCATTTTGTGGTGAAGTGTGCGGACAAGAGAGTCGGAACCGAATTCCCTAGGAAAGAAAAAAGGAGCGAGCAGCGTGGTTATCAAATTCACGACCATTATCGCATTGGACGAAACTGATACAACACTGAAAATGTGTTAACACATAGGTGTGAAACTCATGAATAGTGGAAAAAGTGTCAGATTTTAGTTTCAAGGGAAATGTCCAGAGATAATGAGTGAAATCATCTAAACACACCAAATAATATTTATTGCCAGACACACCGGGAACCGGAGAGGTCCACAAATCACAATGAATAATCTCAAAAGGGCGCTGAGTGCGCGTTAAAGATGTAGCAAATGGCAAACGAAAATATTTTCCTAACTGACACTCATGACAAGGAGTGGCAGGTGTTTTATTTGGGGCGACAGAGATGGCGTTGGCTGACTTCAATTGAGAGAGAATTTTGGCGCTAGGATGGCCGAGGCGACGATGCCAAATGTCTTCTACAAGAGCCAGCAACACGACGCGAGTGGAGGTGGGTGTCGTGAAGAAAGGGTACAAATCGCCGGAGCTATTGCACCGATAGAGTAGCGCCTTAGTTTTCAGATCCTTCATAGACAAACCAAACAGGTCAAATTCCACAGACACAAGGTTGTCAATAGTAAACTTGCACACGGAAATAAGATTGGTGACTAATTGAGGAGAAACTAAAACATTGGATAAAGAAAATTGCCGGGTAGGAGAGGGAAAACAACACTACCACGAGCGGCAATGGGAATGGAAGAGCCGTTGCCGACAAGAATTTTTGTGGGTGTGTGGGAAGGAGAAGTGGAGGAGAGAATACCCTGATCGTTGGAGAGATGGGAGGACGCGCCAGAATCCATGAACCAGTCGGGCTGCTGCAGGGTCATGGAGTTCAGCGTGTTGATCAAGGCAGTGGGATCCCAGGTGTTCGTGGCGGACGTCATTGCAGCTGCTGCAGGCGCGCCGACAGTAGGGAATCCGGGAGGGGTGCCAGCGAACATGGCCTGATGCGGAACGCCGGGACGTGGACCAAGCACGCCCTGGGTAGGCTGCATTGGCCACATCTGGAAGGTGCCGGTGTAGGGGTTCAGGAACGGATGGAAGCCGCCGAAACCGCCGAAACCGCTGGGCGCGCCAGACCTGCAGGAGGATGGCGCACCGTTGCGATTTTTGTACTTGTTCCTGTTCTTGTTGGTGTTCCGCGGCGCGGAAGAGGACTGCTGGGGCGCCGAAGGGGAAGCGGGCGGCTGGGGCGCCGGCGGTTGAGGCGCCACCACCAACGCCGTTTGTTCGCCAGGCTGCGGGGTCTTGAGGTCCGCCTCCTCAAGTTCCAGCATGGAGCACGCAGTGCTAAACGTCAGCAGGGGATCCCAGGTTTTGATGAGGGTCCCCATGTGACGAAGAGTCGTACTTAGGCCTCGAATGAGCGTGAGGACCAGAGTCGACTCATTGACGGGGAATCTGAGATCGACGAGCCCGTCGGCGTACGACTTGAGGCGCTCGCTGTAGTCAGAGAAGGAGAGGTTGCCTTGCGCAAGATTGCGGAAGTCCGCTTCCAACGCAAGGGCCCACGACGACTTGTTCTGGAACTACGCCTCGATCGCCAGCCAAATGGTGCAGGTGTTTGCGCCAGGCGTCATCACCTTGTTCATCAGCTTCGGAGAAATGGACGAGTAGAGGAGGGATCGGACAGAGAAATCCGTCGTCGTCCACACTAGCGTGACTGGGTTAGGCACCGGCGTACCATCAATGTGGTGACCAGCGCCGAACTTGCCGAGGAGGGTGGTGAAAAGCTCACGCCAGGCACGATAATTGGGCGGGTGAAGTTCCAGGGTGATGGGGAGGTGAGTTTTGATATTGATGGTGGCGAGAGAGGCAGTAGGATTCAGAGGAGCGGCGGCAGGAAGGGCTGCGACGAGGGCTGCAGCAAGAGCCGCGATGGGATCAGGCACGATCTCATCGTCGGCCATGGCAGGAGAGAGAGGGCGGAGCGGCGGGTGGGTGGACGCGTTGTGAGGGGAACACGCGCGGAGAGGAGTGGCGGCGGCGGCGCGAGGAAGAAGAGTCGCGGCAAGGGCGCTTGATCAGCGGAAGCGGAGGATCGAGTATGCGGCTGATACCATGTTAGAGTGGGAAGATCAGATTGGGGGCAAAGGCCACACTGGGCAACAGCCAGGGGCGCCATTATATATAAGCCAATGGGCTGAATTACAGGAGGTTATAGACACCAAAAAGCCTAATAATAGCCTACTATACATGCCTACCATACATGTGTAACCGTAACAACCGTAACTATACAAGCCTACCATACATGTGTAACTATATTCCAACAGTTACCGTTGCCGTGACCGGACACGCTCTAGCGTTTGACCGGACGCGCTGCACCTGGCGTCCAGTCGGAGTCCAGTAAGCTCCCACCATGACCGGACGCGTCTGATCGCACGTGACCGGACGCGCCGAGCGTTCGGTCGGCTCAACGACCGGCTCTGCTCCTCTGGGTGCCTGACCGGACGCTCCGGTTCCGTGAGGGACCGGACGCGCCGGTTGCAAACCCTAGCACCTGCACGCCTGACTGCTGCGAGAACTGACCGTACGCGTCCGGTCAAAACGTGACCGTGTCCGGTGCAGCGTTCGGTCACCACAGTGACCGCCGTTCGCCTCCGTTTCTTTTCTGACTTCCGGCGCAGTAGAAAATAGGCGTTTCACTTCCCCAAAAAGCGCCGAATCCCACCTCGCAAGCTCGGCGGGAGGGAAAGAAGAACCCAAACCCCTCTCTACCGCTTAAACTCCACCGCCTTCGCAAATGTGCTAACACCACCAAGTGTACACCACCATGTGCATGTGTATTAGCATTTCACAAACATTTTCAAGGCGTTATGTTAGCTCTCTACTAGATCCTAATGCATATGCTCAAGACATTGATCTAGTGGCACTTGATTCCCGAGCTAACCATGATTGCCCCTCTTGATAGTCGGCTATGTATCCTAAACCCGGTCAATCACTTCTCTACTCATCTTAGACCGGCAAAAGAAAAACCCTATGGTTATACCTTTGCCTTGCACTCTTAGATCCTTCTCCTCCACTTGATCATCATGTCCATCATTTTATGTGCATTCTATCATGATCAACATTTCATGTCCACGCACCATCTCTTTGTGATCTAGTGGCCACACTGCTTGCCACACACACCTTCATCACATGTGTTGCTTATGCCTACCTCAAAACACTTAACACATGGCATTAGCAACTTGGTGTCATTAATTACCAAAACCAAACTTGGGCTTTCAGAGAGCGGCGTCTGAGGTTGGTCTCGGGCGAGTCGGAGATGGGTAATGCCGCCCCTGGTGCTCGAGCGAGGCGGTGATGCTGCTGGGGGTTGTCCTGTGTCCGAGACCCCAGGGGCTGAGGCCTCGGGCGAATCGGTGGTGCTCCGAGACCCTTTTGCGTGAGGCCTTAGACGAAGCGTGGATATGGGCAGGTCTGCTCACGCGGCTCGCTGGAGGCCCAACAAGGGAAGATTTGGCCCATGGGTCTTCCTCTGTCGATTTTTTCCCTTAAAGGGGAGGTTGGGTGCTTGATTTGTGGTGGGCTTTCGCCCTAATTTGGGTACCCCTAATTGTAGTACCCGAGACTTCTGAAGCAACTTGTCATCAGATGAGCTACTTTAGAGAAATCAGAAATGAGGCATCGATAGTAATCGGTAAGATCAAGAAACTGACAGATCTGATGCACTGATTCTAGAGATTTCAATTTAGCACATCCTCTTTGCTAGGATCTATAGATACACCTTCGGGGGTCGAAACATGTCAAAAAACTACACTCGATCCAACCAAAACTCACACTTGCTGAACTTGGCATGCAGCTTGTGTTCTCGCAGTCGGGGACGATGCGAATATGTTGTGCATGCTCTTCTTCATTCTTGGAATATATCAAAATATTATCAATGAACACCACTACAAACTTGTCCAACTCCGGCATAAAGACTGAGTTTATGAGATACATAAAAATGCAGGAGCATTGGTGAGTCTAAAGGACATGACTAGGTATTCATACATCCCATACCTAGTAGAGAAAGTCATCTTTGGTATATCTTGCGACCGGATCTTTATCTGGTGATAACCCAACCAAAGATCAATCTTGGAGAACACTTTTGCACCAGCCAACTGATCGAACAACACATCAATGCGAGGCAAGGGATACTTGTTCTTGATGGTTACCACATTGAGCGGGCAATAGTCCACACACATCTGAAGAGTACCATCCTTCTTCACAAAAATGGTTGGACAACCCTATGGTGAAAGCTGGGATGGATGAATCCTTTCTCCAATAATTTCTCTAACTATTTTTTCATCTCTGCTAATTCCTTTGGAGCTATGCGGTAAGGACGCCGTGAAATAGGAGCAGTACCAAGCTCTAACTCAATGGTGAACTCCACATCTCTATCCAGTGACAACACAGGCAACTCTTCAGGAAAGACATCCAGAAACACATAGACCACGGAAATAGAAGCAAGATCAGAAAAAGCTTCAGCATTAGCAACAACTGGGGAAGTGGAATTGGAGGGCATAAGGAGAGAGATTCTATCCTTAGAAGAAGAAAGCCTTAACTCTATAATTCTCCGCTTAAGGTCCAAGACTACCCCATAAACCTTCAACCAGGTCATGCCCAGAATTGCATCAATGCCATACCCAGGCAACACCATGAACCGGAGGCGATAAGTGTGAGTGGCTAACACTAAACTGACGGTGTTCGTCCAAGTATTAATGAACATCTGCGCACCCAGAGTGCTGATTCTATAGGCAATAGGGATAGCCATAATAGATATATTATGCCTTTCTGCGAACCCCATGCTCATGAATGAATGCGATGCACCAGAATCAAACAACACGTATGCTAGGTGGGAGTCAATGGTAAACATACCAGCTATCACCGGCTCACTCTGTAGGACCTCCTCAGCCTCGGTGTAATTAACCTATCTAGAGCTGCTCATTGGCACCTTCTTAATAACAATCCTCTTGATCAAGCGAGAGTTCGCTGACGGCTGAGAAAATTGAGCAGGCCGGTTCTCAGGACACTCTCGAGCAAAGTGTCCCTCCTTGTCACACCTAAAACAAGCAGTAGACTTGACCACCTGCCCCTGACGAGGTGGAACCTGCTATCCCTGAGGCTGCTGCACCTGTTGAGTAGGTGCTCGATACTGGGTAGGTAGTGCCTGACATGTCTGCTGAGGCTGCCGAGACGGTTGTTCACCTGAGGAGTGGTAGGACATCCTCTTGACAACCTACACCTTCTGGGCCTGCGAATGACTAGACAAGCCAGAGATCCCCCACTTGCGTTTCCACTCAGCCTGAGTGTCACGCTAAAGTCTCTCCATAGCAATGACAGTATTCATCAATATACCAAAAGTATATAGCTCCTTCTGTAAGATGCAAGAGAGGCCGCGGTAGAAACGGTCTCTCTACTTCTCATCCGTGTCAACATGAGTCCCAGCATACTGTGCAAGATGGTTGAATTTGTTGGCATACTCCATCACAGACATGCTTCCATGTTTGAAGTCCAGGAACTCGGATAGCTTCCTATTCAGCACACCAGCAGGAATGTAGTACTCTCAAAAGGTAGTGGTAAACTCCTGCCAAGTCACAGGATGATCCACCGGCTGCATGGCGTTGAAAGTATCCCACCATGCACTGGCTGATCCCAAAAGCTGTTGTGCGACATAGCGCACCTTCTGCTCGTCGGTCATTGTGAGCAGCAGAAACTTCTGCTCCAGAACATAAAGCTAATGCTCCGCGTCCAGAGGCTCAGCAGTCGGCGTGAACGTGGGTGAGTTGGTGTTCAAGAAGTCCTGGTAGGAACAGGGCCTCTCAAGACCACAGGCACCACCCCTGTTCCCGCCATTGCCACTGTGGCCTCCACGGGCAAAGCCACCAATATCTTGTGCCATCATCTCCAAGGCATGGGCTATCTCATGACGTGCAGCCAACATCTCCGCAGGAGTCATCGGAGGTGGTGGTGGTGGAGGGGGACCTAAGAGTGGGGCCCCATGGCTTTTCCCATTGGCATTTTCACGATCATTATCATCATGATCCTCAGGGTCACGGCCCACTCCGGCACTGGTGCTCCCGTTACCGGACCCAATGCCCTCGCGACCAGACCTCAGGTTCATCTATAACAGATAGGAACCAACCATTAGGGACACCCTTCAGATTAGGAATAAGAGAAGAATAATAAGGCTTTTAACAATTGAAGCATTTCTTTTTATTTATTATTCTATCATATTAACTATCCAAAGATTATACGTGAAGGGGGTGTTAGCTTAAACAGATTCTCTTTTCATGATGCATGCATCGGTCCATGTGTTCACTCAAGCCGGAATATAGCGTTAAATCGTATGAAATTTTTGGCACATCAAACACTCATTTCCAAACACTAGCGCTTCCTTACGCAGCCTAAGTTAGTGTACCTGCAGAAAATGATTAGATAAACCAATGTCACTATCCTAGATAGGCCATATTGTTAGGGCTTATACTTATCGACATAAATTTTACCGCATCCTATTTTTCGCAAATCTTTTGTTGGTCAAATTTTTAAGTTTTTGAAAGGGTGATTAAGCTCATAAACTTATTATTATCTCTGGTACCAACTGTGGCAGAACCGCCCGAAGTAACTCACTTCCGGAGGTATTTATCTTTCTCTAGACACTAAGTACCCTGAAAGAGAGCTAACTCAAGCAGTTCCGTCGAGCACACCCAACGGGAGAACTCAAAACAATCCATATTTACATCTAAGATCCAATAATGAGTACAAGCTTACAATACTTAGTCAATTTTATATGACAGAGTCTCAAAAATTATTTATTACAATACCAGAGTTCAGAGTGCAATAATTAAACCGTGGAATAAAATAAACATCTAGCGGTAAGGTACAAGGATCTGTTTGTGTCCACCAGAAGAATCCTCCACACAAAAACTAGCCTCTCAAGGTGCACCTGTAACAACAACAACAACATAGCCTTTTGTCCCAAGCAAGTTGGGGTAGGCTAGAGATGAAACCCAAAAGAGATGAGAAACGGGGAGACACATAAAGGGACATAAAGGGCACAAGAGAAAAAGAGGTCACGGTTCAGGCACGTTGATTGCCAATCTCCAAGCGCTCCTGTCCATAGCTAAATCCTTGGAGATATTTCACTCCTTAAGATCTCTCTTAACGGACTCGTCCCAAGTTAGTTTAGGTCGACCTCTACCGCTCTTTACATTATCGGCCCGCTTTAGAACTCCACTACGCATCGGCGCCTCAGGAGGCCTCCGTTGGACATGTCCAAACCATCTCAACCGATGTTGAATCAATTTCTCCTCAATTGGTGCCACCCCAACCCTATCCCGAATATCGTTGTTCTGGACTCTATCCCTCCTTGTGTGCCCACAACACCAACGCAACATACACATCTCTGCTACACTCAATTGCTAGACATGTCGCCTTTTTGTAGGTCAACACTCAGCATCGTATAACATCGCCGGACGAATCGCCGTCCTATAGAACTTACCTTTCAGCTTCTGAGGCACCCTTTTGTCACAGAGGACACCAGAAGCTTGACGCCATTTCAACCAGCCGGCTGAAATTCTATGCCTAACAACTTCATCAATGTCTCCATCCTTTTATAGCATCGACCCTAAATACCGAAAAGTATCCTTCTTGGCCACCACTTGCTCATCGAGGCTAATGTCTCCCTCATGCCTAGTCGCGCTGAAATCGCACCTCATGTACTCGGTCTTAGTCCTACTAAGTCTGAACCCTTTTGACTCTAACGTGTGCCTCCATAGTTCTAATTTCCTATTAACCCCTGCCCTACTATCGTCAACTAGCACCACATCATCAGCAAAGAGCATACACCAAGGGATATCACCTTGTATGTCCCTTGTGACCTCATCCATCACCAAAGCAAATAAATAAGGGCTCAAAGCTGACCCCTGATGCAGTCCTATTTTAATTGGAAAGTCACTGGTGTCGCCATCACATGTTCGGACAAACGTCACCACATCCCTGTACATATCCTTGATAAGGGTAACGTACTTAGTTGGGACTTTGTGCTTTTCCAAGGCTCACCACATGACATTTCTCGGTACTTTATCATATGCCTTCTCGAGGTCTGTAACAAGGGTAAAATAAACCCTGGGCACACAATATGCTCGTAAGACTTACCTGACTAGGGGATATAGTTCCCGACTCTCAAAGAATATGATAGGCTTTATGGCTTGTGGGTTTCTTGTTTGTGGAAAGCAATACTAAGAGTGTGTCTTTATTTTCTTAAATTATTAGCATGTCATGATTTGTTCATTATCTAATATTATACGTAAGCACCTGATCTCAATTCAAGCACGGGTTAAGCAATCAGTACTATTTTTTCATCTTTCATATTCTAGTTCTTACTACGTTGCTAGACCATAGTCAAGTCATATTGTCATGTAGAAACGATGATTCGCGAATCGATGTGCCCAGCTGGGTACCCCGAAAAACACACACCTCGCTTGTACCCCAAGCACAAGCAAGACCAACCCGTTCCACTCCTATCGATGGGTCCAGGTCCCTATCTAAACTTGGACTCCAAGCCCCCACGCTTGAGATCCTATCTCAGCGCGGTGCTTAGACCTCCACCTATGACCTATCCCCGCTTCCAATCAGTCGGTCCGAAAAGAGCCGGAACCCACGATAAGAGAGTGACAAGCCTTCCCGCTCCCATAAGCAAGTATATGTTCGGGATAATGAGTCTGTGACTTGACTAGTCTCCAATGCAACGGATGGTCCTCAATTGACATGGACAGGAAAAACAGTGCAACCAAGCTAAGCCCTATGGCCACAGGATACAACCTGTCACACCCACCGTTACCCATACCATATCCCTGCCCGATCACCATTTTTCTTTCCATCATTTTACCATGAGAGTTATAACAATAATAACCACCTATTGTGAGTAACAACATGTTACTCACACTACCGATAAACCTAAGCAAAGTAGCTACGTGATCCTACACTAGTAAGACTTACATGTATATATATATGCATATGGGTATCATAAAATTCCTATAATATATATATATATAATGATTATAAAAAATACGAGTTATGCACCGGAACTTGCCTTGGGCAGGTGCAGAGTTAGTTGTGTCAGTCACAGGTGGCTCCGGGAACTCTTGTACAAGTACTTTCTCCTTATACTCTTCAATCACCTCGTCGTACTCCTGCTCCCCGACGGTCATTATCTCTACAACTCGTTCTCTATAAGCATGCGATGATGAAACAACACTTAGCATTTAGGCAACAACACTCTTAACATAAAAAGCACATATACTAGGCTACTAGGCTAGCTCTAATGACTAAGACGGTAAACTATCTATCATAAGCAAAGCATCACGCTGACCTTATAAGTGCTTATTTTCCTAAATCAATGTTATTCTTTTATTCATATCGGTTTTAACGAATATTTATCTACCATACCTCACAGCCACATAGATGTCCCATGACACTACTATAAAATTCACAGGGTTAAAGCTATCACAGATTTGCCACAAAAATTCCTACAAATATGGACCTAATAATATTAAGCATTTTCAAACGATTTAATGGATCTCGACATCATCACAGATACGTATAAACTAATTATACATTCAGATAGATCATGAATTTAGAAACTTAGCTAAAGTGGTTTCACAATTTTTAGACGTCTACACGAATTGATATTAATTACCAAAGTTTAGCTTAAAATGTAAAATATAAAGCTATTTCTACTCCTTTACGAAAAAAGAGAAAGCAAAGCAGCAAAGCGCGGCCCACGATCGGCGTGGCCCACGCGCGAAAGCGGCCCAAGATGGGGAGCCCACGCGTGCCCCGGTAAACTTGCTAAAGAGTCATCGGACTTAAGCTATTTTACACGAACGCTAAACATACTATTTCTCCGGTCAATGTTTAAGCACTAAGGCCCTCGCACTATCTCTCCTTCACAACGGGGAGGTCCTCAGAACTCCCCACGCTTGCCGGCACCGCACGGTCGGCACGGAGCCGCAACACCGGCCAATAGGGACCCGCACAAGCCTAGTTAGGGGGCCGGTGCTCACCTAGAGGTTGACGCGTGGCATCGGGCAGCGGTTCGGAGGTCGGAGATGAGGTAAGGCGTCCTCCCCATGGCGGCGGGCAACCGCAGCGGTGGTGGCCATGTTCTGGTGAGCTGAGGCGCTAAGAAATTGGTAGAGGTGACGGGTGAGCTCCAGTGACTCACCACGGGCCCGATTGCGGTGACGGTTTGGCCGAGGATAACCTGAGCTGAGCCGGCCATGCATGACCAACGGGTGCGGCGGCGCTCTGCAGCAGCACGTACGCGTCAGTGATGCCGGGGGAGGGTAGCAGTTTGGCGAGCGTGCGCGGCACAGGGAGGGAGGCGGGGCGAGGCTAGCGGTACAACCGAATTGGACGCTAAGGCTCGGTGAAGTCGCGATAATGGGAGCGGCCCGGTTACTGTCGTAAGACAACTGGCGGCAGACAGACTCCAAATTGGAGCTTGGTGGGGGCATAACACAAGGTGGGGCAGGGTCGGCCGGTTGGCTGTCTTTGTTACGAAGCCGATGGCGTGGTAAATCGGGCGTTGGCGATCCCTCTGTGTCGCGGTGGCTCAGGCGGTCAGGGCAACAGGGGAAGAAGAAAGGATAGGCCAGCGCTTGGGTCACCTTTGGCTCAGCGGCATGGGGTCGACGCGGTCTGGGCAACGCGCTCACTAGAGCCAACGCCAAGGCGTGCGTGTGCGAGCTGCGTTGTTGGGGCCAGGGAACGGACGTGACGCGAGTTGGCCATGGCAGCAGCCTCATCACCGCACGCAGCGTGGGGGAGGGGGCAACGGGGGCAGCGCGGGGCCAGCGGCTGGCTGCGGCTGACCGCGGCCAAGCCAAGGCGGACCCGGCCCGACCAGCATGGCAGCGCAGCCAGGTAGATGGTAGAGGGTGGCCACGTGTGGTGACCGCGCGCCGAGGCCGACAGCTGAGACAAGTGTTAGTGCACGAAATTTAAAGCACGGGTAAAAACTAGCCCACCGAAGTTGAAACCCAACCACCTTCACTACGCACCAGAGGGCACATTGGGCTACTTATAGCAACCAAAACACGACCTTACTCCTTAGCTAACTTTCTCGAAATAAATTCACCAAAGTAGCGCTGTCCAACTGTTTTGAAACTTGGAAAAAAGTTCTAAGTCTTTGTTGAATTTGTTTTCAAACTCGATTTCCAGGCTATTAGAAAAGCTAGCTAGCAACGTTATTTTTCCCAAGCGAGAGTTGCATTGCCATCTCCTCCCTCCGTCCCATAAAAAATGTGATTCTAGGACCGGGCGCGAATACCAAGACTGATGTAAAATTACAATAATGCCCTATAAAGTTTAGTCCAAATCCAACTCTCCCGTTCTCTTTCATCGCCGGAAGGTTCCCGGTCTCGGGCTCTCGTCTGCTTCTCAGTCCTTCTCCGCCCCCACGCTGTCGTACCCCACGCCGCCAACTGCCGCCAGACTCCTCCCCCGCGCTCCTCGCGCCGCCGGACCCCGCTGCATCCCCGCGTCTCTCCGCGCCAGTGTACGCGCTGCCGACCTCAAACGTCGTAGCCGCGGCGCCAGGCTCTCCGCCGTTCTCCACCACTTCCATCGTCGTAGCTGCGGCGCCGGGCTACGCAGCGGCCAGATCCAGGCACCGTGACGTGGGACCATGCAGCGGCCGCATCCAAACGCTGCGCCCCCGGAGGCCGCCGAGCTGGCGACCCAGACCAGACCAGATGGCGCTCACTCACCACGTTGGGACACCGCACGCGCGCTCGCTCAGCATGCTGAGAAAGTTTGGTGGACGCCTAATCTAGATTCTCCATGGACGGGGAAGGAGCTCAGATGAGGAGGAGGAACAGGGCCGGTGTGTGAGTCCTCTGCAGAAGATTCGAGGAGGAAGGCAAACTCGAGTGGACGAGAAGGCGTCCACGCGTCCCTGGGTGAGGTGTGGTTGCTTATTTTATTTGGATGATGACTCGAGATGGAACCAAGGGGCAAGGGCTGTGGTTTGTTATTGCTAGGTCCCACCAACTGACATCTATCCTTGTTGCCTACAATTGCGTTTTTTTGTGGGACAAATTTTGAACGCTACGATTGCGTTTTTTCTGGGACGGAGGGAGTACAAAGTTCATACTACAAACTTTATTTACACGCCAAAAATACGTTCTATAACATTTTTGTTCAATAAAAATTCATTTTGAACCCTAAGTGTATACACGAACTAATGCGTCAACTTCCATTTAACATTTTCGTTAACTAGCTCAACAGACTTCATCACATGCAAAAAAAATCACATAACATGATGCTCATGACATATTGTTGACATCGTTTTTAGCACGTGTCAAGGTAATCAGGAAGGGTTAATCAACAAAGGAAAGATTACCGTGTAGATTGATAGCCAAGGAGAATAAGTTTGTTTTTGAGTGGTGGCAGCATATGGATTTAATTTGAAGGGTTGCCGATGAGGTTAAGGGTATTATTGCCGATGCCGATGAAAGAGGGTTTGGAGACTGCTGCCGATGAGACAAGGGATGTACCGATGAAGGAAGGTATGAAGACTGCAGCCGATGAAACAGGGAATGTACCGATAGAAGGAGCTCGAAGGCTGCTGCCGATGGGACAGGGACTGTGCCGTTGAAAAGGAGGTCGATGAGAATACCATTGTGATTGAGGCAGACTATGGAGTAAAATAGGAGTTAATTTCCTTGTGTACGTTTAGTAGAGTCTGAGTTGTATCAAAGTCATGTTTTTTCCTTAGATTTGGATTTAGTGTCCTAGTCGTATTAGGTTATATTTCTATAGATCAGGATATAAATATAGAGTGAAGGGCAATGTAATAGGGGATCAATCAATACATCAAAAAATAGCTTTTACTCTTATTTACATCTACTTTCGGCGACTTCGTCAATTTGCGTATTTTCCTTTTTACGAGTTCTCATCGATTCGGCGAGTTGCATTGCTCTAAGTGCAATCTTCGACGATCCTCGAGTTCCGTGTGAGTACCTCTTGGCCGTGACTTCCGGGCGTATCGCTGTTGTCAGGACCAAAGTGCTCGTATCTTCGTCCTTGTCGATTAACAGGTCAAATCGACTAGCACGCTTTGGATATCGACTTCGGGTATTAGCTCTTTGTGTTTGCAGATTCACTTTTACATCAACACATCTTTTGGCACGCCTGGTGGGACAGATCTAGTCAAGATGCCTAATCATGAGATCGATGCTGGGAACATCATCGCAGTAACAGAAGATCTTAAGGACGATCAGAAGCAGGCTATGGAGAGGGCTATTGAAGAATACAGACAGCTTTGCTTGAAGTCATTCAGCTTGAACAAAAGTGGACAAGTCATCCAGAAGCAGGACTTGCCGTTGCCTCGGCAGGTTACCTTTGATCCTAATCCGGGTAAACTTCAAGCGATGGTTAATTCTGCGGTGAATCATGCTTTAATTAATCACTCCAATGTGCTGTCCAATACTGTTCATAATGCTGTGATTCGAACTTTCAAAGAAGGGCAAGTGTCACCTCGTTACGTTGGGCCTGCTTATCATCAACCAGAAGCAGCATCTGCTGTTGCTCCATCGGCTCCCCCAGCCGTTGCGGGTATAGAGATTTCTTTTCCTCCAGTATCAGCAGGTTTATCTAACGTACAGTCTACTCCGGTGCGTCCGGATTCAGCATTATCAGGACGAGTTCAGCTTGGTACGGATCTATCAGCATCGGCTCTATCAGGTCCTGTACCACAGAATAATCAAACTCCTGCTAATTGGTGGGGATATGGTATGCCTCCAGAGCCATCTGCTTTCAATCATGGATTATCTCAAGTGTTTGATGCAGCGGGAAAAACTCCTATGCCATCGGCTGGTTTGCCGATAGCTCAAGCGCCTCAATATACTACAACTACTGTACAACCAAGTCTAGGAGGTTTTCAGGCGTCTTTGGGTCAAACATCTAGTTCAAATCCATCGGCAAATTTGTTACCGATGCAGCAGAAGGCTCCTATCGCCAGTCAGGCTGGAGTCCAGGTTATGCCTCAAGTTGGATGTAATTAACCAGCAATGCCAACAAGCTACCAGCCATCGGCAAACTTTGTGCCGATGAATACTAATAATTGGTCAGGGCAGTTTCCCACTCAACATACAGTTTAGCCAAATCAGCAAGCCACAGGTGTTCATCAAGGTCACATGCATGCTGGTTTTCAGAATCAAGCATCGGCAGCTCAGCCGATGAACCCTTTCAACAGGTTAATGGACCACAGATAGTAGCAAATGTACCAATTGCTAGAGATCGTGGGCCACAAAGGTATGCAGAAGGGTATCAGCAGATACCTCCAGTGGAGATTCAACAATATCGTCAGCAAGATGTCGATGCTTTTTGGGCCGATAAGATAGCAGAAATTATGAAGGATCAGTTTGGGATCAAGCCCAAAGTTAATACCTATTCTTATCGGACTCCGTATCCTCCGGCATATGATTTAATTCCTCTCCCAAATCGTTACAAGGTGCCAGACTTCACTAAGTTTTCTGGACAAGATGATACATCAACCATGGAACATGTTAATCGTTTTATTATTCAATGTGGAGAGGCAGCTTGTAGAGATGAATTGAGAGTTCGTCTGTTCTCATCATCTCTATCCGGATCAGCATTTACATGGTTTATTTCACTATCGCCAAATTCTATTATCACTTGGGCTGATCTGGAAAAGCAATTTCATAAGTATTTCTTTGCTGGAGTTCATGAAAAGAAGCTTACCGATTTGGTAAAGATGAAACAGCGCAATGATGAATCGGTAGAAGGCTTTGTGCAAAGGCTACGAGATGTAAAGAACAAATGTTATAGCCTGGTATTGGATGATCGGCAGCTTGCCGATTTAGCCTTTCAGGGATTGTTACCACACCTTAAGGACAGATATGCTTCTCAGGAGTTCGAAAGCCTAAGTCATTTAGTGCAAAGGATTTCTGATCAAGACGCTAGGGTTTTTGAACCTAAAAGAAATTGGAACAAGAAAGTTTCATTTGTTGAAGAGGCGAAAGATTCTGATTCAGATAATGAACCAGTTATCGGTTTGGCAGTGGGTTAAGAATAAGAAGCCGATATCTTGTCCCTTCGGTCACAAAGAGCCAGAAAAGTTTACTTTTGACGTCACCAAAGCCGATAAAATATTTGATCTTTTGCTTCAAGAGGGCCAGATTAAATTATCACCTAATCATGTGATCCCGTCGGCAGAAGAGTTGAAGCATATGCTGTATTGCAAGTGGCACAATGCAACTTCACACAGTACCAATGAGTGCAAAGTATTTAGACAACAATTGCAGTTAGCTATTGAATCTGGCAGAATAAAATTTGGCAATTCCAAGATTCAAAAGCCGATGAAAATTGATCAACATCCTTTTCCAGCAAATATGTTGGATGCTGAAGGAAAAATTAAGGTGTTGACATCGGAAGCTGCTGAAAAGAATGCATCAGTAGATCCCCAACATCGGATAACTACCGATGATGCAAAAGGCAAGGGGCTATTGACGGAAAGTGGCGGTTCTAGGAGGCCTCCTCGATCTGGCATCGTGATTACTCATCGAAGACAACAAGAAGGCTGGCGTCAGCGAAGGGACCGGTATCGACGACAACAAGAGGAAAGGCGTCAAGAAGAGTGGAATCGGCATAAGGATCATTGGAATTGTCCGTTTTTTATTCATTGTTGGGAGGAAGGTATTAAGTTACCTACTGTTAAAGATTGTCCAGAGTGCAATGGTTATTATAGAGTTAATCATCCTGTAAGAAGGTTTCAATCTGGTAATCAAGGTTTGCTCATTAATGAGCCGATCAGAGGGAGAGCATCAGTACATGATCGGCTGGGGGGCAGGCTCAGTGTACATGAAAGGCTTGGTAAACGCGTTGCATATTTTCTGAGAAGCCAAGAGGAACTTGAAGAGATGGCAAATGCAAGAGTTCCTGATGAAGAAATATTTTACAAGGATCCTAATATACGTCGTGTGGAGACAACTAGGACTTATCAGCCAGTTTGGAAAACTAAGCTTCATCAATGGTGTCCAGAGGGTTTGACAAAGACACAGAAGAGAAAAATGCAGCGAGAGCATCAAAAAGATTTATATCAAGAAGAAAGTCCCTCCAATGAGAGATCTGGTAACCAGCAGTGGCAGATAAGGCACAAGAATAAAGGTCCATCGGCAGATGTCAATATGGTGTTTATGTTGCCGATGGAATTTTTGGCTCTGTCTGATAGCGAAGAAGAGACTGTTTTCTCTGACCAAATAGCTCAATTAACGCTAGATCCAATGATGGCCATTTTTGAGAAGCCTGCCGATGATGAGAGACAACACCTCAAGGCTTTATTTGTAAAAGGCAGAGTTGATGGGCAGCCTGTATATAAGATACTTATTGATGGAGGAGCTGCAATTAATATTATGCCTTATGTGATGTATCGAAAGCTTGGTAAGGGAGATCAAGACTTAACTAAGACCGATATGATGCTAAAGGATTTTGAAGGCAATGTATCACCAGCTAAAGGGGCAGTATGTGTTGAGTTGACCATCGGCAGTAAAACCTTACCGACAACTTTCTTTGTTATTAATGGCAAGGGTGCATATAATCTGCTCTTAGGAAGGGATTGGATTCATGCTAATTGCTGTGTTCCTTCTACAATGCATCAATGTCTGGTACAATGGATTGGAGATAAGATTGAAGTTGTTCCTGGTGACTCTTCTTATATTATCGCATCGGCAGAATCAGACACTTATGAGCGAACCAAGTGCATATCGGGAGAAGCCTGGGAAAAAGAGTTCCTCAAGATTGCCGATTACGAAATTCTACCGATCCAAGCAGTCGGTTCTGAAGAAGAGTTTTAATGGATAGATTTGCCGATGATGGAAAATTAGGTCAAGGATTTACATCGGTAGATGATTTAATAGAAGTAGATATTGGTGAAGGCGATAGGCCAAGGCCCACTTTTATTAGCTCTAAGTTAAATTCCAAGTGTAAACAGCAATTAGTTGATTTGTTAAAGGAATATAAAGATTATTTTGCTTGGGATTATACTGAAATGCCTGGATTAGACCGATCTATAGTTGAACATCGGTTGCCTATTAAATCTGGATTTCGGCCACATCAGCAGCCGGCTCGCCGATGCAATCCTAATATACTTCCTGATATTAAGGCCAAAATAACCAAATTAATTGAGGCAAAGTTTATTCGGTAGTGCCGATATGCAGAGTGGATTTCTAATGTGGTTCTTGTATATAAGAAAAATAGGAAACTTCGTGTTTGTATTGATTTCAGGAATCTCAATAAGGCCACACCAATGGATGGTTACCCAATGCCGATTGCTGATTTGTTGATTGATGCTGCAGCAGGGCATCAGATTATTAGTTTCATGGATGGTAATGCGGGTTATAATCAAATATTCATGGCTGAAGAAGATATTTCCAAGACTGCTTTTAGGTGTCCAGGTCATGTGGGATTATTTGAGTGGATAGTTATGACATTTGGTTTGAAAAATGCCGGTGCTACTTATCAAAGAGCTATGAACTTTATTTTCCATGAATATATCGGTACGTTGGTAGAAATCTACATTGATGACATAGTGATTAAGTCTGGAGACATCACAAAGCATCTAACCGATCTACGGAAGATATTAGAGTGCACAAGAAAACATGGGTTAAAGATGAATCCCAATAAATGTGCATTTGGTGTATCGGCAGGACAATTCTTGGGTTTTATGGTGCATCAGCGGGGCATTGAAATTAGTAGAAAATCTATTGAGGCAATCAACAAGGTTGTTGCTCCTGCCGATAAAACTGAATTACAGTCCTTGATCGGTATGATTAATTTTATCAGAAGATTTATATCTAATCTGTCAGGTAAGATCAAGGCTTTCAGTCCATTATTAAAATTGAAAGCTGATCAGGAATTTAAATGGGGGGATGAACAGCAATTAGCCTTAGATCAGATTAAGAGTTATTTAACAAATCCTCCAGTGTTAGTTCCACCCCAACATGGAAAGCCTTTCAGATTGTATTTATCAACTGAAGATACTGTTATCGGTTCAGCTCTTATTCAAAAATTTGAAGGAAAGAAGCGTGTTATCTATTATTTGAGCAGACGGTTAATAGATGCTGAAACCAGGTATTCGGCTATTGAGAAATTATGCTTATGCTTATACTTCTCTTGTATTAAGTTGAGGCATTATTTACTATCGGCTGAATGTACCATCATATGCAAAGATGATGTGGTCAAATATATGCTATCTATGCCGATATTAAATGGTAGGATTGGTAAATGAATTTTAGCATTATCAGAGTTTGACCTACGTTATGAATCGGCTAAGGCAGTTAAAGGACAGGTTATGGCCGATTTTGTTACTCAACATTGCAACACGGTGGATTCTCTGGAAGTTGCTCCGTGGACACTTTTCTTTGATGGGTCTACTTGTGGTGAAGGGGCAGGCATCGGTATCGTGTTAATTTCCCCTCAGGGGAAGAAGTATGAGTTCTCATTGCCGATCGTTGCTACATCGACAAACAATCAAGCTGAGTACCAAGCCCTGATAAAAGGGTTAGAATTGCTTAAAAAAGTACAGGCTGATGCTGTTGAAGTCTTTGGTGATTCTATGCTAGTTATAAATCAGTTGATTGGGGTTTATGAATGCCGAAGTGAAATTCTAATTTCATATCATGAAAAGTGTTTGGAATTGTTGAAAGGGTTTAGGAGTTTTCATCTGGAGCATATTTCCCGGATGCATAATGAAGAGGCTAACCGATTGGCTCAGCATGCTTCAGGGTATCAACCTGTTCAAGAAGCATTGATATCAGTGGCTGATACCGATGACTAGAGAAAGAAAATTATTGATTATTTAAAGAATCCATCTAAAAAGGTTGAAAGACGTATAAGGTTCCAAGTGACCAAGTATGTACTCCTCAATGATGAATTGTATTACCGTACCATAGATGGAGTTTTACTCAGGTGTGTTAGCATAGAGGAATCAAAAAGCCTGATGAGTGAAATTCATGAAGGAGTATGTGGGGCTCATCAATCAGCTTTCAAGATGAAATGGATGATCAGAAGAAATGGATATTATTGGCCGACTATTCTTGAGGATTGTTTTAAATATTTTAAAGGATGTCAGGAATGTCAAAAATTTGGTAATATTCAAAGGGCACCCGCATCGGCTATGAACCCCATAATTAAGCCTTGGCCGTTTCGGGGTTGGGCTATTGATCTCATCGGTCAGATTTATCCACCATCGAGTAAAGGGCATAAGTTTATTCTGGTTGCTACCGATTATTTCACAAAGTGGGTTGAAGCAATTCCTTTAAAAAAGGTGACATCGGCTAACATGGTTGATTTTGTGAAGGAGCATATTGTCTACTGATTTGGCATCCCTCAAACCATCACTACCGATCAGGGCACTATGTTTACATCGGGTGAATTTGATGAGTTTGCTATAAGTATGGGAATTAAAGTTTTGAATTCTTCACCGTATTATGCCCAAGCTAATGGCCAGGCTGAAGCATCTAATAAAGGAATTATCAAACTCATTAAGCGCAAGATTAAAGAGTATCCTAAAAAGTGGCATACAATATTAAATGAAGCTTTGTGGTCATATCGGATGGCATGTCATGGTGCAACCAAGGTATCACCTTATCAATTGGTGTATGGACATGATGCGGTATTACCTTGGGAGATTAAGATTGGTTCTAGGCGAATGCGCTTTCAGGATCAACTGACAGCCGATGATTATGATATTCTTATGAAAGATGAATTGGAAGAAGTAGCAGATCATCGGTTAAAAGCTTTAGTTAGCATCGAGGAGAATAAGAAAAGGGTAGCTAGATGGTATGACAAAAAAGTGAAGGTAAAGGAATTTGTCGATGGTGAATTGGTTTGGAAATTGATTTTACCGATTGGGACTAAAAGTTCTAAGTTTGACAAATGGTCACCTAATTGGGAAGGTCCATATCGGATAAATCAATCTGTTCCTGGTAATGCGTATATTCTTGAAACTCTCGAAGGAGTTGTGTTTCCCATAACATTAAATGAAAAATATTTAAAGAAATATTACCCTAGTATCTGGATAGACGCATAAGAGTATAGTTGCCGATAACAATTCTATCGGCTGGAGATAAAATAAAGTATCAATTGTTGCCGATGCGCTAATTTAACAAAGCCTGGATGGCTGATATCGCACGCAGGCGAATTTCATCGGCTTCTTTTAATTCTTTGGCGTCTTCATCGGCACTTCCTTCTACAGGCTTGAGTTTCTTTTTCAGGACCAAGGCCTTGCGAGCTTGAGCATCTCGTTCCTGTTGAAGGGCCTTGATGGCGTCGGGAAGCTGGTCTTCTTCTTGTTTAGCTTGAGTCAGAGCTGTCTCAACCTTTTCCAGCTCAGCTAGTAGGGCTGCTTTCTTTGTCGATAGATCTAAGATTTTCTGCCTAAGATCGGCACTGGAGGCTTGCAAGTTGTTGATATTCTTGTGCTTCTCGTCGGCAGTTTGCTTCAGCTGCAGCATTTCCTCTTTAAGTTGAGTCTGAGCTGCTCTGTCAGCAATACGATGAACGGCCCTTTGATATTGAAGTTGTCTGCTCTCCAGATGGACTGCTGGAAAGATGGTCTCTTCAACATTGGCAGGGACTTGGCCGCGGATCGTTTTGAAGATAGCCCTCGCAGGGTCCGAGTCGATCACCAATTGGGTAGTGTCTTGCTGCAGCAGATTTAGGAGGGCTTCTAGCTTGCCATAGGTGTCTGACGATATTGTTCCCAACGCTAGGGAAGAACTTGCCTCTTCTCCATCATCATCGGAGACATCGATAGCAAAAGAGAATAAGTTATCAGGAGAATCTTGTTCCTGTGAAATAAAGAGAATTAGAAATCCTGTCTGTGATATCTGGGGATATTATAAACCAAACAATTAATTGGTTTACCTGCTTCAGAGCGATTTCTTGAGCTTGGCTTGAGGGAGCGGCTTGTAGAGGATCATATGAGGGATCGGCAGAGGATGCCGATGGAATGTCTTCTATGATCACATCGGTAGTTGGCCCTTGGGGTATAATTGCCGATGATGTATCTTGGGCAGAAGGAGCAGCTTGTTCAGTTACATCAGTGGACTGACTGACGGGTGCTGGAGCAGACGCAGGGGCTGGTGTAGATTTCTGTCGTTTTTGTTGAGCTTTAGCATCGATCAAAGCTTTACGCTTTGTTTGTGCTTCAACGACAATTGGCTGGGGGGCATCGACATCTGTTGGTTGGGGAGCCTGCATGCTTGGCGTGCTTGCCGATATGCCTGTTTGTTGCTGTAAAAACGGGTATAAGATTGGATATTTAACAGAGAAAAATATAAAAATAAGAGAATACCTCTGAAGGAGGAGTAGAGGTTGTGGTGCTTGGTAAAGTTGCCGATGACGATCCAGCTGCAGCTTGCACACCCTGATAGTTGTGTATTAATGTAGAGTATATCGGCAGAAAATAGAGTAAGTAAGGTTATTACCTTAAAAGCCTTGATTAGGCTTGAAGCAGCAGCCTTTGGAGAAACCCTGGATGTTCACAGTCTTGGTCTGGAAGTGATGGTTTTGGTGCGAGCCCTTTGGAAGGTCAAGGCTTCTAAGGTGGGGGCGTTATAGCCGATTACTGAGACTAGAGAGGCTGGAAGGAGGTTGAAGGGTTTTCCACTTTTGCTTATTGGTGGAACTGGATCATCGGCCTGTTTCAAGAAAGGTTAGCTACCGATATGCATATAAAAGGAAGGAAAGAGACAAAAGTTAAAAGAAACTTACTGCATTGTCAGGAATGGCATAATCGGGATCGATCATATGCCGATATGTGTGAACAGATGTTGAAAACAGCTGTTCTTTCCACTCTTGCCACCATTGCTTATATGACTCTGTTATGAAAGATGCTGGTGACCAGGTGGAGAGATCGACATTTGAGATATCGGCATCGGGAGCAAGCCTTACTATCCTGCTCCATTCAGTTCCAGCGGTAATGATTTCTCTGGGCTTGATCACATCGGCATAACATAACTTGATTGGTAGTTGCCCAAAGGCCAGCTGGCGGGATACTGCCGATGGATTGTAGAATTCATAAGTAATATGGGAAGCTTTCCCGCTACTAAGTGTGTTGACTGGGATTGCTCTGGGGGTGATAATGGCCATCATAAGATCATTGTCTTGGTTCAGATCACTATCGGCGAAATTGAAGAGGAGAGGGAACTTGTTATCCTCATCAATGTAAGGTACCCAAGCCCTAAGGTCACGAGGGAGGCCATGGTAGAAAGTCTGAAAAAATCTGCCGATTTGGTCTTCATTAGCTTCTGTTCCGGGAAGGACAATTATGGCTTCACCGAAGTTGAGAGGAGGGCGTGTTGCCGGTTCATCGTCTCTAAGGACGTAATCTTCGGGAATTTCTCGTGGGAATTCTTGAGCAAAGAGATCCCACTGTAAACGCTTGTGCATGTGAGCGTTTAACCACATATTGACAAACCACCATGGGCCTCCCAGATTGCCGATAGGTTCGCCAAGTATAAGCTTCTGAGATACTTGGTGGAGAAGGTGGTAGGTTGAGCTCAGGAGATATCGGTCAAGTGGGAATCTGACACCGTTGGCTAAGAGTTCTGCTGCTGGGAGGAAAGCATTAGTTGGTCCTACCGATCGGCCGCAGAAAATAAACTTCTCCAGCCACATGTTCAGGAATGTGGCATGTTCCCTTTGATTGACAGTGCCAGTCTTTTGGTACTTTTAGATGTATCCCGTCCAGCCGCCGATGTTGCGTGTATTTACTCTGTATTCAGCTTTTCTACCAAAAATATGGCCTTCATCGACAGTTGAGATGTCCAAGCCTGTGAGCATATATACATCGGCAAGAGTAGGGGCACATGGGCCATGACCAAACATGAAGGTGTTGGTGGTATCCGACCAAAATTGAGCGGCAGCTATCATCATGGATTCATTCTTTTGTATATCGGCAATGGATAGCCTGATACACTGATCTATCTTCCGTTCTGCCCAGAACACTTGCATTGATCTGTTGACCCTCAAGAACCAGTTTTTCCACCCTTTGGTGGGTTTGGGCCAAGAACGGAACGTGTCTTTCCACAGATTCAAAGAGAAATTTTAAGATTTGAAGGAAATACGATTTGCCTCTGCATTAATCAGGTCAGTTGGATCTGGGTCGCCCATTAGACCTAGGCAATGGAGAGGAGGCTGATGGGTTGGAATCACCAGTGTGTTGCGTAGTTCCTGAGTTTGGAGGACCGAGAAAATGGAGAAGATAGGAAAATGCTGACTGTAAGAACTCGCAGGGAACCAAAAGGATTAAAGTAAAAGTAATAAGAAGAAGAACGAACCGTAGGGACATCGAAGTTAACAGCCATTACTTCGAACGGATGAGGGCATGAGCTGGGAACTTGAAGATGACGGTGGCTCTGGTGAGTCGAGGATGCGCGGTTGTTGGTTAGGGTTGCCGCCGGAGTGAGAATGCCAAAGGATGGAGTTTGAAGGTAGAAGATGAGCAGCCCGGAGAAATCTATTTATAGACCATTTGGGGTAGGGGTATTCTTGACTTATCTCTATGCCGTATGCGGATAGATCGAGGTGGTTCAGTTGGATATGGTAACTGTTCGCACGACAATCAAGGGATGGTACAGAAGATTTGACGGCAAGTAATCATGACTTGAAGGATATCTCAATACAGGATTTTTCGGTTCTAAAAAAATGATGCGTTATGGTAAGATCTTGCTGATGGATTGTTATTTTGGTATCTCAACCGTAATTAAGGTAAAGAAGGTTGGAAAATGTGCGATATTTATTGAGATACATGGATTAGATCTAGATTTGATTAAATCTAGTAACAAATCATGTTATACTTGGAGAATGGGTTGAAGAAATAGATAACAGCAAGCATCAGCTGGAGTAAATTTCGGAGCATCAGTATCTTATACTCCGAAATTGGGGGGCATGTGTTGACATCATTTTTAGCACGTGTCAAGGTAATCAGGAAGGGTTAATCAACAAAGGAAAGATTACCGTATAGATTGATAGCCAAGGAGAATAAGTTTGTTTTTGAGTGGTGGCAGCATATGGATTTAATTTGAAGGGTTGCCGATGAGGTTAAGGGTATTATTGCCGATGCCGATGAAAGAGGGTTTGGAGACTGCTGTCGATGAGACAAGGGATGTACCGATGAAGGAAGGTATGAAGACTGCAGCCGATGAAACAGGGAATGTACTGATAGAAGGAGCTCGAAGGCTGCTGCCGATGGGACAGGGACTGTGCCGTTGAAAAGGAGGTCGATGAGAATACCATCGTGATTGAGGCAGACTATGGAGTAAAATAGGAGTTAATTTCCTTGTGTACGTTTAGTAGAGTCTGAGTTGTATCAAAGTCATGTTTTTTCCTTAGATTTGGATTTAGTGTCCTAGTCGTATTAGGTTATGTTTCTATAGATCAGGATATAAATATAGAGTGAAGGACAATGTAATAGGGGATCAATCAATACATCAAAAAAACAGCTTTTACTCTTATTTACATCTACTTTCGGCGACTTCGTCAATTTGCGTATTTTCCTTTTTACGAGTTCTCATCGATTCGGCGAGTTGCATTGCTCTAAGTGCAATCTTTGACGATCCTCGAGTTCCGTGTGAGTACCTCTTGGCCGTGACTTCCGGGCGTATCGCTGTTGTCAGGACCAAAGTGCTCGTATCTTCGTCCTTGTCGATTAACAGGTCAAATCGACTGGCACGCTTTGGATATCGACTTCGGGTATTAGCCCTTTGTGTTTGCAGATTCACTTTTGCATCAACACATATTTTAGTAAATTGTTTATACGGTAATACGAGGGTGTTACAGCTGAGCTGGGCTTTTGAAGCCCGGCCTGAAGTTGGCCACCCAACCAAACAGGCCCATAAGAGTTTGGCTAGAAAAATTAGATTCGGATCTGTTTTCGATGGGTCTAAAGGTGATAGAGCTCTTCTAAACAGGCCCTCACTCCACACTACATAGGGTTTATTCTAGAAAACTAGCAGGGCACCCGTGTGTGTTTTTTAGGGGAAGAGGAGAAAATGGAAATTGTGGAACAGTAATGAGTCTATGCTGCGGTAAGGAACCGAAAACGTTCATTACGGGTATTTGGAACAGCAAAACCCGTTACTGTTATGGGGTTTAATGGGTCTGTACTATAGTAACAAACTTGGAACCATTTGTTAACAGGTATTTAGAACACTAAACCCCTTACTGTTACGGGTTTACTGTTTTACGGTTACAAACGAGCACATACTGTTTTATCGGGCAGGTACTGTTCATAAAATCCGGTACTATGCTTAGAACAGTGATCTACGAGAGGGGCCCGTGCCACCAACTTTTATATATAGGCCCCGTTCACTTCCCATGCAAACCAAAATATTTCCTCTTCTACCAATCACATCAAATATTTAAATGCATGCATAAAGTATTAAATATAAGTAAAAAAATAACTAATTGCTAAATTTGTCTAGTTTTTGCAAGACGAATCTTTTGAGCCTAGTTACTTCATGGTTAGATAATGTGTCAAATAAAAACGAAAGATGCTACAGTAACTTTTCACCCACTTTTCACCAACTAATCACACCCATACTAGGGGGAGACCCCACGCTTCGCTGCGGGTGGTGTAAATTCGTCATACAACATATAATGTTTAGAGTCAGGGCAGCTGAATTAGAGTTGGCTTGTTAAGCAGGGGAAACATTAGAAGGTACGTTTTATACGCTATAAGATCATTTGCGGCCAAACTTAAATGGAATTGCATTGCTAAGACTCGTCACCTTGCAGAAGGGAAAAGAAAACCTTAAACAGTAAAAAAAATCAAGCATGAATGCCTTCTAGGTCTAGACAACCTGGGCTACACAAGCGATGAATCTATGTCATCATGAGGTATCCATCAACATTTCAAATGAAATTTACTTACCAGCAGTAAATAAGGCTCCTTATTAAAAGTCTGACCTGTATTATGAGAGCCTATAATGTAGTAAAAAAACAAAACACTGAATAGAGATCAATGTACAACCAAAACGTTCAAAAAGATCAGGCTGAATGCCTTGATTAAGCATCCAAAGGCTACAAACAGGAAACGAAACCATGAATGAAGAATCCAGACCAAGTCTCTGATTATATATACCTGCAAGCACATTCTGATTAGAAGATTGTGGTAGGTTTTAAATAGATCAGTATAACTTTGTTG
This sequence comes from Saccharum hybrid cultivar R570, assembly GCA_038087645.1. Taxonomy (NCBI): domain Eukaryota; kingdom Viridiplantae; phylum Streptophyta; class Magnoliopsida; order Poales; family Poaceae; genus Saccharum; species Saccharum hybrid cultivar. The sequence continues at coordinate 23,216,165 of JAQSUU010000402.1, read as the reverse complement.
GAAGTAAAATATGAGTCAGGTTTAGGGTCTGGCCCAACCTCGTTGCTAAATGAACATAATATTGCTTTTCTTGTTAACTATTTGGAAATATCAAAAGCACTGAAGCTGGCATAAGAAACAGCAAGAACCAGTTACTGGGTACATGAAACCTCAATTTTGCCAGACTGGATGTATGAGATGCTGAAATCATTTGACAGGTATGTAACCTTTGCCCATGCAATATCATAAACATATGTTTATACAGGAAAATAATAGCAGTAGCGTAGTTGATTTCCGTAGAATGTAACTATTTATCCTACTACTGAGCTGAACCGGTAAAATCATGCCAGAGAGTGCCTATGTTTGATAAGTTTTTTTTTTTAAAAAAAATGAGATAATCACTTCCTTGTTTAGTTAGGCTTACTTGCTTAAGTAGTCAAGCCGACGGCTTTTAACGGAAAGCTTGAGCACAGCATTGGCATACAAATATAAAGATAAGATACCAGGAAAAATAAAGGCAATTATTTTTATTCATAGAACTGCTATTCATTATTATCACCTCTGGAAACAGGCATTATGTAACTCGCTTGGACTCAAATATTATACTCATTCTAATACACTATTATGAGATCCATATTATTCAAAATAAGTATGTATTCTGTTTTGACTTTGGGACCAAACAAACCACATAAGGATAGGAGCACCGTGTTGTAGCAAGCACTCATTGTGGCCAACTGTGCATGAGTACATTCAAATCATCAAGCCTCAGCAGCCTCTACTTTATTCCCATAATTAAACACATGATTTGAAGGGCATTATTTTGTAAATTAATATTCGTTGCAATAGAAAGATAGACCTATGAAGCATCGCTGATTAATGGAACTTACTGTAGCAAATCAGTGCAAAGGCTGGTTCAAAGAGGTGTGTTTGCATAGCAAAAGCACACACCAAGAGATGACCATGAAATGAAGTACTTAAAGCAGTGGGTGTTCATCAGGATGGCAAAACAAAAGTTGCTGAACTGATTCGTCCTCTGGACATGATAAAACCCAATACAGAGAGGTGTGGTAAGAAGACTGACCTGTAACAAATCAGCGCACATGGTGATTTAAAAGGGAGCTGTGCCATCAGGATGGCAAAACAAAAGCTGCTGAACTGATTCGTCCTCTTGACATGATAAAACTCAATACAGAGAGGTGTGGTAAGAAGATTGACCTGTAACAAATCAGTGCACATGGTGATTTAAAAGGGAGCTGTGTTTGCATAGTAAGGGCAGGAAACGATGAGGTATAGTAAGCCGAAGAAACCTGCAGAGTGCCAGCGGTCGATTGAATCTAAAGTATTAAAAAACAGTAAGACATCTTAGAATTTACAATCAGTTATGGCATGAATATACACCTTAAAATCTGCATGGAGGAATTTAATATCATAATACACAAATGTTGATGGAGGAACACAAGATTTTTTTTTCTAATGATTGGTTAATGGTGTCTACCTCATATGTATGAATGCATGTGTAGCAGAACTTTAGCCAAATTGACAGAGGAGAAGAATCTATAAACTATGGAGTATACCTCATATGTATGAACACAACTAAACTATGTTCATCAGAATTCACGAAGGCTGTAAACAACATGCTATACCAGGTCCAGTCTGATTTTTTTCAATAAGAAAATTACAGCAAATACTTAGCACAAGGACATCAAATTAGGTTGGCGGTAAAGGAAAGAGCACCTCTCATTCTTGAAAGCAAAATAGAACTCGCTAATTATCAATATCTCTTAAACCAATATCAAGGAAAACATGCAATGCAATCCAGGGAACGAGGTGGATCTTAGGCCTTTGTTCACTGAATCAGCGTTTTTTTGCCAAAACAAATCTTCAGAACTCGGTCACAACCAGCAGGAAAGAAAGCGGTAATAGGACGCTAAACGGGCCATATTAAATGAATATGTCAAAGTGAATGTAGAGTTGCCGTAACCTTGCACGGGGAGTTGCCGTAACCTTGCATAAGCAATGTCACAAACAGATGGCGTGGAAGAATACAGGCCAAATCTGATTATCCAGCAATAGACCATGCTTGAATCATTATAGATGCCTGGTACACCAAGGGCCAAAGCATGGTATGGACCCCCACTTGAGCCCCCTCTCAGCACTGATCCCATCCATCATCACACGGTGTACCAGTTTCAGTTTGACTATCCAACACGAAAAAATTGCAGCTCTCATTATTGAAAGCCAAAACAGACAGCTAATTATCAATATCTCCTAGACCACTATGAAGATATGGAATCCAGGAAAAGAATTCGTCGGAACTTTGTCACAACCTGCAGGAAGTGAAGGGGTAAATAGAACATCCGATGCAGGGGCAAAGCGAGGAGGAAATCCGGTGCGAGGGCGAAGGCCTGACCTAGATCCGCGCCGCCGCCGATGCAGGGACCACCCGCGCAGGCCGTTTCGCCGCCCCGGGACAGGCATGGCAGCCAGCGGGGACAGCGAGCTCTGACCGGCGTCTACGGAGGAGCCGATGGGGGCGTGGAGCGGGGAAGAGGGAAGGGATTAGGGATCGGGCGAAGGAAACGACGATGGGCACGAGGTGGGCGCGGGCACACGCGCGAGGAGGGAGGGCGACGCGGGGAGAGAGGAGGACCGTGAGCGGCAGCGGGGAAAGGTGAGGAGAGTCTGTCTCTTTTTTTTTGGCCGAACGGAAGCGCGTCGAAGGATCGGGAGACGGCGAGAGCGGGAGGACAAGGACGCAGGGGGGATGCCGTACGTACGCGTGCCTTCGTGCATGAGGTGGGCAGGGGCGTTGGAACAGTAGCACAGTATCAAAGGGGATCGTCGGATGACCAGATCGGACGGACAGGAACCTACGAGCGGACTGTGGGACTGTAGAGGGCGCGGCTGTCCCAGAATCTAAGGGCCTGTTTGGTTGTCTTCCCAAGCGAGCCAGGCTCGCATCAACCTGGCCAGGCCCCCTCTGCCCAGGCTGAGCGCATGCCGGGGGGGGGGGGGGGGTGTTTGGTTGGTCGGCTCCCAGCAGCCTGGCCAACTTGGGATGGTGTTTGGTTGGCTTCTCATGCATCAGATTCAAAATATGGGGATGCAGGCACCATGTTTGGTTGCCTGCATACAACATGGTAGACTCACCACTTCTCTTGAGTGGTGTGCTTACCACCACCCTAACAAATGTTTCTACACATGTGCAACAAGCATCCAACCAAACTAAATTAGATTACAACAACTTTGAGATTAAAAAACCTATCACCACCACAACAACTACGGTTATGACTACTTTAAATAAAATGCGAAACAAATGAGAACCATGAACTTCAATATCTTCGAACACAGGTGGATCAACTGGTTGTAGGAGAGGTGGATGAACTTCAACATCTTGATTGAAAGCTTGCATAGCTTCACTCTCTGTGTTGTACTTCCTGCAACAATTCCCAGGGTACCCATGCACCTGAGAATGTGCAAGTGCCCAACTAGAGTACACACCAGGAGTCCTCCCACGATGAACAACATACCATGCCATCCCTACACAGGCTAAGGACATGTGCTCAGAGTAATAACAATAATCATCACAGGCTAAGGGCAATGTGCTCAGATATAAGAACAAGAAACATCATTGACAATAAGGGCATATGCTCAGAAATAACAAGAAACATCATTGGCAATAAGGGCATATGCTCAGAAATAACAAGAAACATCATTGGCAATAAAGCCATGTGCCTAGATATAAGAAACAAACATCACAGACAATAAGGCATATGCTCAGAATGACAGGCATTGACTGTTGCCCATATCAAGTTCTCAACCACAAAGTTCACATCATTGGCAAGATGCACATGCTCGGATTGATCTAGGAAGTTAGTGCAGGGTTATCTAACACACTAACTATATGTTAGTGTTACTATGTAAAGAATGCAGGATCACATCAACTGCACAAAAGAGAAGGTCAACCCACTGCACATCCACCATCTGTAGTCAGGTATGCACAAAAGAGGCCACCACTGCACACAGGCAAGCACTGCATCATAAGTCAGCCATGACAATGCAGGCACTGCTCAAAAGGATCAACCCCAAGCTGTCAAGACCCTCATATGTAGTAATGTTTGGCCAAGTGGGTCCTCAGCCAGAGCACACGGTGGGAGTCAGACCACTGCACAAATGAGGTGCCCAATGCCTTATTGTCCAGAAGGTGGCCATAAGCACACATGAGGGCCTCCTCAGTGAATCCTGGGATGAACATGATAGCTCCATATAGGTTAGGGTGGCAGTCCTCAACCTTGGTCTCCCTAATAGCAGATGCAACCTCCTTGACTGCCTCAGACATGCCACTAAGCACAATCACATCCTCTTCTCCCAGCATGGATCTCTTCCTCTTGGTACCAACCTGAACATCAGCCTTGGTGGTGTCACAAGTATCAGTCTTGCCACTGTAGCACATCTCTGTTGCCTCAGTCTTCATAGAGCTCTCAGCTCCATCAGAAGGGCTACCAAGTGCTTCATTGCTGCCCATAGCCCACTTACCTGTTGCCTGACCATTGCCATATATCACCATCATCTCCTTGTAGTACTGGATGGGCTTGTTGAGCAGAGGTGCATCATTGGGGTGGTCCTGAAACAAGAACTGAAACAAGTTAGTCATTATTGAAGAAAACAGAAATGTAAAGATGAAGTACAATGAAATGCAAAGATGAAGTACACACCTTGGTATGGCCATTGTAGTGCTCCTCGAGAACTATCATGCAGTTATCTTCATCCCATTGAGCTCCACTGAGGTCCCTCAGCTTGGACAGTTTCACCCACCTCAGACATAGCCTAATCATGCCACATGTCCATCAGAACTCATCATTGCACATGCCCTAGAGCCTCAGTTTAGTATAACAGTAAACAAATCATCATTGCACATGCCCAAGAGCCTCAGTTTAGTATAACAGTAAACAAATCATCATTGCACATGCCCTAGAGCCTCAGTTTAGTATAACAGTAACCAAATCATCATTGCACATGCCCTAGAGCCTCAGTTTAGTATAACAGTAAACAAATCATCATTGCACATGCCCTAGAGCCTCAGTTTAGTATAACAGTAACCAAATCATCATTGCTATTGCCCATAATCTCAGAATAAGTGCATCATCATATATAAAAAAAAGTCATCATTGCTATTGCCCATAATCTCAGAATAAGTGCAGTATCATATATAAAAAAATCATCATTGCTATTGCCCATAATCTCAGAATAAGTGCAGCATCATATATAAAAAATCATCATTGCTATTGCCCACAATCTCAGATTTTTAAGTACCAAATAAAATAGAACCAACACTAGTACTGCATAAATTCATTACAAACCATAACAGTTGCCCAGATCCATAAATAAACATTGTCCAGGTGCACAATTAAATGAAGTACAGACCACTGAATCATATAAAAACTGAACTAGATTCTAGAAAGACCCCTATTAGCCCACATGTGGTTAGCCCATTCATCCCTCTTCAGTACCCATGCCGCACTGTCCTCCATATTAGGTGGGGGGGCCTGATGATTGGGTTCATTTGGGATCCAGGAAAACTCTTCAGGAACTACCTCATCAACCCCAAAACTAAGGATCCAGTTGTGTAATATACAACATGCAGTAAATTTGATAGTAAATTTACCAATACCTAATGCAACAGCAGCCTACTCACAAAATAACAGTCTATTTACCTTCCAATAAGGATACCATCTATGGCAGCTGCTAATCTTAACGGGTGTCTCATTGCTTGGTGGCCTAATCATCTCTTTCCTAAGTTCTCCAATAGCATACAACACATCCTTGAAATGGCGGTGGACAGTCTCTATGGACCTTCTCCAGTTGTTCTTTACAACTCTAAATCGTTGGTTATGACCAACAATGTGAAGAAACATGGCTACTTGCTCTTCAACACAAGAGTTAATGTTGTCTGCAAGCAGTTTTCTATCCCTAAGCAAGCTGCTCAAACTAAAAAATGGCTTCCTTCTCATGCGAAGCATGTTCACACACTCTATGTCATTATAGTTGTACATCAAGTTAAGGTTCCTTTGCCGCTCCTCATCCCTAATGCTCATTGGCCCATAACTGATCTGAGGCCTCTGAGACTGCAGCACTCTAAGTCTAGCAGACAGCAAGGCATACATGGCAGTGATGAGAGCACCAGCACGAGCAATAAGCATTCTTCTCTTTTGTAAGAAGTCCATCTAGAAATTGAGTGGATTTTAATGATAATTCAGTTAATTTTACCAGGAATGGACACTAGCTAATAATACAACAGTCATCACCACAGTCTAGGACAAAACTCAGTAAATAAGAAACCAACAACACAGACAAAGGGCAATAACTCAGTAAATAACAAACCATCATCACAGAATATGGGCAATAGCTCAGAAAATAAAGCAGCATCATCACATACTATGGGTAATAGCTCAGAACGTTAAACAGCATCATCACAGACTATGGGGCAATAGCTCAGAAAATAGAAAAGCATCATCACAGACTATGGGCAACAGCTAGGCAAACTAAGACTGTGTAGCTAGGCAATGAAGGATGTTGGCCTCAGCTCATTGATTAACTGTTAGACTCATGTCACAGGTGGCTGCCTAACAAATGAGAAGAACAGAAACCAAAGATCATCCATGACAAGTACAAATAACCAAGACATGGCACCCATGACATTCTCTAGATCATCTACTGAATGCCATCACCTTGAGTCTGACCCAAGTGTTGCTATCCTGTGGATGATGCTAGAAAATGTGATGAATGTCATGGAAAAAGAATAACCAATGATAGACACTGCATTTTCAATATCAGAGACAACAACCACCTCACTGCTTTGTTAAGTTTGCATCATAGGCCAAGTACAAATTAACCATAGGGAACAAAAAAAACCAAGGCCTCAGTTAGCAATCAGCATAGGGTTCAAGAACTCAATATCATTGTTGGAACAAAAATAATCATGGGTGGCATGGAATCGTGTGAGATGACATGCCACCTCAGATTGGTTCCTAGGTGGCATGTCACCATCACACGATTTGATGACAAACATGAAGAACAGGATTGCTAAGCATTATTGGCCACCTCACAGGATTATCACATACCTCTACACATGAGTTTATGTTGTCTGCTAGAAATTTCATCATTACCGGCATGGACAATAGCTCAAAAAAATTTAATCATCACAGGCACAGCAAAAGCTCAGAATCTCAGTAAGCATCATCATGAAGTGTCTCATAATCTCAGTAACCACAACATGCAACCAAGAACGAACAGCCATCTATCGCAGGCTATAGAATCAAGGAAGGGAGAGAGGGGGAGAAGATGTACAAAATACCCACGTCCACAAGCAGGAGCACCAGCAAATCCACAAGAGGAGATGAGGGAGGTCAGATCTACAACGAACAACCAAAGCACAGGGGATTAGCATACACAAGTTACGATCTTTTACAGCAAAATAAAAAAGAAAAATAACAAGAACACGGATCCATACCTCAATAGCAGCCAAGAAACCAGATCTGGTGTGCCTGCAGTGAGATCAACCACACATGGTGAACTAGGGTTTCCAAATCGAATGGAAAAGATGGAGAAAAAAGAGAAGAACCCACCTGCTTGCAAGAACCGTCAGATCCACGCAACCGTCAACAAATCAGGAGAGAGGGAAAGCATTAGCATGACACGAATCGATCTAGAACACCGGCGAACAAGAGAAGAGGAAGAGGAGGCGAAGAACTCACCGGCAGCGTAGACGTAGACGGGGAGCGACAAAGAAGATGAGAGGGTGGAGGCGGGAGGGGAGATATATAGGCGGTGAATGGCGGGAACGGAGGAGGTAACCCTAGCATCTTCGCGCCATCTCCCTGCGGCCGAAATCGCCACGCACGAGCGCGCGCGGATGCAGGAGCGAGCCAGGCTGAAGAAAAACGCCCGAATCGAGCGTTCCTCCGGAGCCAGGCCCAGAGGGGGGTTTTGCACGAGCGCAGCCAGGCTCGGGAGGGAGGCCAGGGTACCAAACACCCACTGCCTGCATCCCAGGGGCCTCGTTTCCCCAGATGCAGGGAACCAAACACGCCCTAAAGGTTTGTACTAGACGGATCCCCGCGCTTCGCCGCGGGTAGGCTGAACTCTAATGTAACTTTTTGAATCACATAAGCCACATATAACAGGTTTATATGTCTGCATTCTCTGCATTTACAATGGAGTTGCTCAAAGCAAAATGCCAAATTAGTCTATTTTGTTTACATATTTGAGGCGCATAATCTACCGAATGACAGTAAATATTCTGTGTAGGATACAAAAATTGCATTGAAAAAAGGCCAAGCCTCAAGCCGAAGTCTGCATCGAGGTCGCTAGTGTCAAAGGAAATGGCATGGTTAAAAATTAAAAATCAGAATGTGGTGTCACGATAGTTTAGTACAAATATCAGAAAAGCACACTATGATCGGTAGAAGAGGCAAATCAGATGCTGGAACCTCTTTTCCCAAACATCTGTAAACAATTTTTGTTCACAACTGCTGAGTCATATTGTGTCTGGATAAAAAAAACTATCAACATGAAACAGACATTACACACGAAAGGAATGATCGGAGCATTTTTTTTTTAGAAGCTAGCAGGCAATTGAGTACCTGGAATTCAGCACAAGTACATAGTAGGAGGCTTTTTTTGGTGCAGATAACATAGGCTATCTAACCTGAAAGTAGAATGTAATATGTTAGAAATCTACATAATTGAATGGAGGGACTCTTCAGTCGATATCGCCATGCATTTGTTGATGCAATCCTACTTCTGACCGAGTGGTATAATTTATATTGAGTGGAAACAAAATATGACTTTTGAATGGCATTTCCTTTCAACCAATAAGAGGTTTTTACCTTTACAGGAGCAACTAAAGGTTACTGCTGCACAATAGAATCATGCACAAAAGAGACGCAAAGGCAAACCAAGATATACCTACAAAAGGGACAAACCTGAATTGGTAGTCCCCATGTATAAGTACAGCAGCAGCAGCAGCTCCTGAAATCTGAGGGCAGGAGAATGGTGAAGATGGCGATGAAGTTTTGACACGCTCACAATTGCAGACTCTACCTACTTGGCCAGCAGCTAAAAAAGCAATTGAAAAATATCAGGCTTACTTTTTAGGATAGGACCAATTAATTTATGGCACTATAATAGTGATTAGTATGGATCCCTGAAAAAGTCAGAAATCAGGGATAGGGCTTACCCAAGGAAAAGTTAAAATAAATGGATGCATATAAAGCTAAGATATCTAATAATAGCTGCCAAAAGTTAAACTGTCCATGCAAAGCTTGGTTTTACTGTTACATCGAACCCTTAGGAAATTTGAGGCAGATAGCAAATCACACCTTGTTTCCAAGGTAGCCAATCAGACCTGTACCAATACATGAAATCTTCAAGTCTTTGACATGATCCCTTGTATCACTTCGTACCCACACCACGAGGAAAATTCCAACCATTTGCTTGCTAGCATCTAAACAATACCTGATTTGTCATTGAAGTCTGAAATCTTAATTTCAGTTCAGGGGAATTCAATGATGAAAAATTCAGTGAAACGCTATAACAGGGAACTATTGCATATAATTAGTTCAGGGGAATTCAATGATGAAAAGTTCAGTGAAACACTATAACAGGCAACTACTGCATATAATTAGCTTGCAAAGCGAATTAACTCTAAGGGTGTGCAAAAACCTTGAGCAGCAAAGAAATAATAGTGTTCTGTGAAGCCTGTTATGGTTGCATTAATAATAACTTTGTGCGGGCACTTGAAGATCAACAAAGACCTGTAGAAACACATGCAGAGAACTGCATACATGATAGTAAATAAATAGTTAAGTTTTTCAATCTCTTCTCCAACTTTATACCTGCTATCACTAAGAATGGCAAAAAAGGAATTGGGGAACACTGAGCCTTCAGCAGTGAATCAATAGCAGTAGCAGGAGCGAGAGGAAACATGCAGACCCCACGCAAACCAAACTATGAACGAACCAAGCGCTAATCCAGCAAAGGTAAAAAAATACAGGCATTCACATGAGCAAGAGGGGTATGAACAGGCGCTCACCATGGAGGCGACGCACTACTCCAATGACTCCCATTACCTGTGATAGAGCTGCTGCGAGTAGTCGTGCGGCGGCCTCGGCGTGCACACGTATCTTCCTGCGACAAGGGGTCGAGAACGGTAGATCGTGGGCTGGTTCGGCTGGTGGAAAAGCCGGCAGGTTTCGGCTGATTCGATAGTATTTTATGAGAGAGAATAAGCTGAAACAAGCTGAAACAAGCCGAAATCTGATTAGCAGAACAGGGCCCATAGCAGGATCGAGGCGGGAAACCGTAGAGCCAGCGCGAAGAAGACGGCGGAGGCGACGACGAGGAGACCGGCACCGTGCGCGTCTAGCACGGCGAGGAGCGATATCCGGGAGGGAGAGGGCGCGGAAGGGGGAGATGCAGCTGTGGGGCGAGCGGAGGAGGCGATGCGGCGGTAGGGCGACATGCCGCCGGCGCCGGCGTGGAGCACTGTGACCGAGGACGCGTGAGCGTCGACCACCACGAGGTCGGCGAACCTCCGTGAGGAGAGAGATCCGGGACGGAGAGGGCGCGGAGGAGACGATGCAGTGGCGGAGCGCGCGGAGGAGACGATGCGGGCGGCGGAGTGGTGGTGAGGGCGGCGTGGCGGGGAAGAGGACGAAGCCGCGGAGCTTGCGAGGCGGCGGGCCGCGAGAGCCGCGCGTGGAGGAACGGGGAGGCCGGAAGGATAAGGCGAGGTGTAAATGAAGTAGGGAAGTTTCTGGAGAAGACGTGGCGACGTCTGCTGTGCTCCGGAAAGGAACGAACGGCTCTGATTCAGTCACTGTAGGACTGTTCATTTTTTTACTGCTCTAACCGCGGATGGGAATCTAGCTATATCTATATCTATATCAATATCTATATCTATACCTAATAATAAAGAGGCAAAATTTCCGCCAAGAATTTTCTTCCATCTCTTTTTCTTCCACTCCGGGTTCTATTCCAGTCCGGATTATCCTTCAGTCTAAATCTAAAAGCGTGAGATGGAATCCTATTCTAAAACGTTTCCTTAAGGTAACCTAGATATCTACGAATCCTAATAATCCAAATATATCTTAATCTCAATAAGAATTTTAGTCCAACTAAAAAATCAAAAGAGTAGGAATATATCTATCGATACCTAATAATCTATACCTAATAATAAAGAGGTAAAATTTCAGGCTCTTTTTTTTCGTCCATCCATTTGTTTTGGTCTATATCTCTCTAACTACTGAACAAAGAAGAATTTCTTACGTCCAGACTTATATATATAACACGTGCTCATACAAGTTAGAATAGCTCTTGTCTAGCGCGATACGGAGTTCAATTCCAAACCACCCATATAAATTGAAATCCTAATCTAAATAGATCTATCTGATTATAATAACCTGAATAGGAATCCTAATTCAAATTCTTTTTCAATTCCTTTTTCAATTTTCTTTTATGTTATTTTATTGCTATCTTTTCCGTCATACATCCAGCACCCATCCAATTCTATTTTTTCGTTTTTATTTTTTTAGTCCGAACGGGATCCCTGTCAAACTCCTATTCGGCCATTAAACTAAAAATATTTTTCTAATTTTATTGTTTAGATCCGAACGATCCCTGTCCAACTCCTATTTGGCCATTGACTAAAAAAGAGTTTCTATTCTGATTTTTTTATTTTATTTTTTTGATCCAAGTTATATTATATTTTTTTCCCCGAATTCACCTCTACGTCCCAACGTCCGAGTTCTAATTCTGATTTTTTTCCAATTTCGTGTTGTTGGTCCGAACATCCAAGTTTCTATTCTGATTTTTTTAATTTTACATTGTTGTTCTGATGGTTGGAGTTAGTTAGTTTTTTTTTGTGATTTCAGATCTGAAAGTTCCGAGTTCCTATTCATGTTTCTTTTCACCAGTTTTGCCTCTCCTGTTCTGACAGATCAAGTTCAGACTTTGTTTTCTTTTTACGTCCCATATTCCAAAACAGTTCTGGTCGTTGTTTTCTTTTTACGTCCCATATTCCAAAACGGTTCCGATGCGTATATATGTGGGAAACAAACAGAAAGATATATCTCTATCCATCCATCTACTTATCTATCTAACCTATTATATGTTGTTTTTTAACATATCTATACCTAATAATAAATCTATATCTATATCTATACCTAATCTATATCTATATCTATATCTATATCTATATATACCTAATAATAAAGAGGCAAAATTTCAGGCTCTTTTTTTCGTCCATCCGTCCGTCTGCCTTTAACTACCGTACGATGCAGAGTTTTTTCTTTCGTATCTAGACTTATATATATAACCCATAGTCATACGAGTTAGAATAGCTCTTGTCCAGCATGAGGCAGAGTCCGATTCCAAAACATATTAGGTCCGTGCTCATATGTGTTACAACAAAAACACGGCCATGTATGCATGCCCAGAATATGACGAGATGTGTCCTATTCTGTGTCCTATTCGGCAGAGGAATACGAACACGACCCGCACACCCGTATATAAAAACGTTGTCGGGCCCTCCGTGGCTTTCAATTTGTGCATCCCATGCAGTAGTATATATGTACTGCACACGTAAGTGGCCAGGACAACGTCGTACCAAGCTCCGGCCGCAATTTCGAGGTCTCATCGTCGTACCAAGCTCCGCAACGACGATGAGGAGGACGGCAGCGCGTCGTCGACCAAGTTCACTGAGACAGCCACCGGGTGGCACGTGCTCAAGGTCGAGAGCTACTGCCAAATCAGTGGTCTCGGCGTCGCCAGACGCCTGAAATCATGTCCGTTCATCGTCGGAGGGCACGCCTGGTGCATCGCCTACTTTCTCGATGGTGTCACCGAGGACACCGCCGACTGCATCTCTTTCGCCCTACGTCTTGAAGATCGTTGTGCCGGGACTGGGAGAGAGGTTGTCATGGTACGGACTACGTTCAGCCTGCTCGGCGTGGCCGGAGGTCCAGCGCCATCTCTCACCGTATCATGTGGTGTATGGACCTTCTCGAGAATAGGCCAGTTATGTTGCCACGCACGGTTCATGGAGCGGAAGGAATTCGAGTCGTCCTACGTAAAAGACGACGAGTTCTGCATAATTAATCCTGTCGGCAGGTGCGCCGCCACCGCTGGACCTGCGCCGGCAATTCGGCGACCTCCTCGCCAGCGGGGATTGGGCGGACGTGACGCTGGACGTCGGCGGCGAGTCTATCTATACCTAATAATAAAGAGGTTATGTTTTTCCCCAACCTATTTTTTCTCTAATCTAGATCTAATATTAAATTTATACTTAATTTTTTCTTTATTCTTTTTTGTCTATCTCTCTCTAATATATGGAGGTCGACATATATATACAGTAGAAAACAAAAGTTCTGATATCATTATGGGTAATGTGTTTTTGCCTAACGATTGAGAAAAAATATTAAGATTGTATTTTTTCCAGTAACATTAGATAGTTCTTTTATCCCGTTGCAACGCACGGGCATATTTACCAGTAACTCTTATATGATATGATATGATGATGGTTAGATTAGAGTAATTATTTCCGGTTAAAAATCAGCTTCGAGAGAATTTGGAGCTGTTTCTTAAACCATTTTTTTTCAATCCATTCAATGCTTTTAACGAAGAAGACTGCCACGCCACCCGTCTGCCTTACCTTTCCCATTCACTTCGCCTTGCGTGCTGGGTGACCACCTCCGACACTCGACGCTCGACGCCAGGTGCCCCGGTCTAGCTAGCCTCGTCGGCTCCTTCGCCTGGTCGTCGTCGGGCCCTTCGCCGGCGACGAACACCAATCAGGTGTGCGGACCCCCTCTCTTCCCTTCCTTTTGTGCGAAATCGCGCTTCCGAACCCTAACTCGAGCTGTTTGGGCTGTATTCGGATCTGTTCTAGTTACAAGTGTATATATATGTATGTATTATGCCTACTAAATTCGATATTCTTGCAAAAAGAAAACATTGGGTCTACATGTGTGCACCCATGTCCTTTACGACTGGGTCCGCCCCCTGATTTTAGGCATATAAGAACTCAATTTACCTCATGGTCTTCTGGATCGATGTTCGATTGTGGCACTTTTGCAGCAATTGTGTTTGAATCTTAATTCCAGACTAAACTTTTTTCAGAAAACACGAAAGGATGGCATTGAAATTTAAGGCACCTGGCTACATTATCCTGAAAGAGGAAGCTTCCTGCAACAAAGATAATGATAATGGTAAAGATGGATCACTTCCAATAAGAAATAGGTATCCGCGGCATCCTGTCCCTTATTTTGAATTTAATGAAGGATACGATAGGGATAAGATAGATGAGGTATGATAACTATCTATCCGTGTGATATTTCACTCCTATTTATATTTCTTCCCTTAGCACTGACTCTTGGCGTTCTCTTTCAGTTCATGCTAGAAAGGTCTATTTCTATTGCCAAGTCCCGGCCAAATGACATAATCATCCCAGACCCAGCTCCCCAGGTTTGTTATCTTCATTACAGAAATTGATTGATGGTTCATTCCATTATATTAATTATTTCGTTTAATCATGTAATATTATAGGGTAGTTAAAATCTGCTGTACATTGTTGTCATATATGAACCTTGCCTAGGAACATGAATCACATGCCTGAATCATGATAGGCTTTAGATCCTCTCGTATTCTCTCTCTTCCCTTCTCGTTGCATGTTGGGTTTCATGGTTTTATCATTGCTGCTATTCTTATTGTCATATATGCACCTCCATAGACTTTATCTTGATGTGCTTTGTTATAGTTGGATAACTGATGCCTTTACCTTTTTCAACTGTGATGCATCCATCTAGTGGGTGAATGATATCCTCTTTGACAAAATCGACGAGCTGAAGCCCATCCTTGTAAAGGATAGTGTCCGTTGCTTCCTCTGATTATTCAAGAACTGTGGAGGCAGGGGCATGTCATGGAGTTTAACCGTCACCGCACGCACCTTAAACCTCATGGTCTGTTATAATGCTCTGCGATGTGCAAAAGTTGTATTGGAGGGCAAGGCACCTGAGCTCTATGGAATGCACGCCAATCCCAACTGCATAAACCCATATGGATACTTCCCGCTCCATGAAGCTGCTGAAAGGTTCTCTTGTGACATGATCAAGTTGCTTTTACGCCATGGCGCATCAGCCAATGTGCACACTGTTGGCAATGATGTCATTGAGAACCTACTTCCACTCCATGTTGCAATTGAGAATACTTGCATGCATAAGTATCTGGAGGACAATCTTTCTCCCAGCCAGAGTCATTTGGATTATATCTACAAGCTTATCCATCTGCTGTGTCTACCTGAAATGGTTTGTTTCCCTTCCCTGTACGAGTTTCTTGCGCCGCATGACATAAATGCTAAATGACACTTAGATTTTTGTTCCTTGGTGTTTTACAGAAGATCTTCTTGGATACAACTAGATTGCTTGCTGCAAAAACAAATAATCTACTTGAAGAGCTCTGGAACTACATTGAGAATGGAAAGCTTATCCAGTCTGCGATTCTACTACTGGCTGCTCAGGAGCAGATTCGCAGGGGTTGTTCCTCCAAGATAAATGGTAGTAGTAAAAAGGATGGGTTTTACGTTATCAATAAGCGTATACTGTGGCTTTCATTTGCCTTGAGATGGGAGAACGGTTCAAATGAAATGGCAGAGAAGCTTCTGAAGGAAAGAAGAGCACTTATTGATTGCACAGGGTTGCTTGTTGATGTAATTTCCCATACTGGTCAACGTCTTTCTTCATATATTCAGGCACATTCAGAGGTACTCATTTTTTGTTATATTGTACCCATGGTTCCTCACATCCTCAGATGCCTGTTGCTTAATATTTTAATTTAGTATTTGTATTTACTGTTGCTATATGTGTTGTTTGAAAAAAAAAACATGCCCTAATTTTAGCAAGAAGAATGTTAATAATTCTTACGTCGACTGAAAAGAATACTATATGTTTTATTTGACTACTTTGTAATTAGAGTTCATTCTTCTAAACAAATCTATACACAAATGAACTTTGTAAAGACTTTCACAAGATCACCAGTTGTTTTGCAGGCTGTCAGAATCTAGTTGCATAGATTAGCATATCTTCTGTTTAGTTTTGAGTTTCAACTTAGCATACTAAATATCATAAGACTATGCTTCCCCAAAAGTGTCGTGGTGTTATGGCGAGTGGGCTGGTTCTGGCCCTGGATGTGCTGCATCAGCAGCCTAGGATTAGTTCACAGTTCTTTCGTTTGTTCATGTTTGTTAGTGATGGATAAGTCTCTATGTTGGCTAGTGGTTGTGGGGCTGCTGCAGTACGCAGCACATGATCCTTGTGTCCTTTGTAGACTACATCCTTGACTGCTTTTAGGACAGCAGTTAGCATCTGTAGGACAGCATCTTTCTAGCATCTTAGACTAGCATCTTGGCATATGCTTGGCTGGCTAGCAGCCCTATAAATATGTATCCCCAACCCCTCAGGTTGGTATGGCATTGTGAGTTTGTGTGAGAAATAAACTAGAAAATTGCCCCAACTCCTAGTGTCATCCTCTCTCGATGAGAGTAAGGATTCTACTGCTACCAAGAGTGCGAATCCAGCGACTAACAGTTAGCAGATAAGATTCATTAGTTACCAGGATAAGATTCGTTAGTAGGTTTGTTGGGTGCTGTCTATAAAGGTATCCATAGGTAGCTAGGGAAGGCAAGCAGAAATAGATCCAAGAAACAGCTCAGAGCGTACACACTCCACAGCATGGGTGAGGCAACTGATCTATCTGCTGTTTTTGTATCAAGTGCCCAATCAATTTACCACATCATCTTTGGTATCAGAGACCTTGATCCTTGGTCCTGTGCCAGATTTCTTTCATATCGTGCTTCCGCTCCGCCATTCCTGCAACTACCACCAGCCTATAACTACTGCCTTCCATGGGTGATATCATCACCGTCTCTGCGGGGTACGATCGCCTCTCCTCAGGGATCGATCGTGTCTATGAGATGGTCCTCAAGCTCAGTGATTTGATGAAGTCTCAGGGCTCGTCGCTGCTGCCACCATTGTCAGTGTCATCCAGGGTGAAGCACGAGTCTGTTCAATCTCTGGCCTTGATGTCTGCTCCACCGAAGCGGGTGCCTTTCTCAGTCTTAGCCGTATCATCTGCACCATCATCATGAGACCGCTTGTCTGGCAGGCTGGATTTTGATTCAAACAAAATGAATGAAGAGATGATTCAAAAAAATTTAGAACTAAATACAACCCATTTTAACTTGTTGCACTTCATTCTTGGCAAACACACATAAGTACGCGAGCTGAGAATCGGAGTCGTGTGAAACCAGGTCCTAGCCGTTTCGAGTGCTAACATAGAAAACGTGAATCATTCTGGTTCTTGCTTCGTAGGCTGGAAATCTCGTTTGGTACCGACTCTCAGGTATCCAAACACACCCTTAGCCTGCAAACTCCAGATCCTGGGACTGGGAGCTCATACCATAATTTGTCTGTGGGCCCGTACGTATACAGTTCATGATCAACATTTTTGTCTGATCTTCATTTTCTATCGTATAGCCTGAAGAAATTGACAGCTTTCTCTTTGATAATCCAGAGCAGAACAATTGGTGATTTTAATGCTTGTTCCATGCACTTTATAGTCAAATGCATTTATAATAGCTGGGAGCAAGAATAAATGAACCAATGTAAAGTTTAGTTTAAAATATAAAAGTGCGAAGCCATTCATGACTTGTACCTTTGAAGCGTCTAGATTATAATCTTTGGTTACAAAACTCGTGGAAACTAAGAGATTTTGCTTATCAATCTAGATGTATACAAATTGTATGTGATTGTATGTTTAGCTATTTTTGTACACTGTTCTATTGTCTTCCAACTCATATTGTATAATTCCAAATTTCTCATTGAAACAATTCTTTGCATCATATCTCTGCTACCATTGGTTATATGAGATACAGTAGACCTATGTTGATGATATATTGTCTTTTGTGTTTATTTTTATTCTACCTTATACATCAGCTTGTATGTCATGCAGGTGCCCCGTGTGGAGGTCTTGGAACATGTTTCATCTATCCTCAAGGAATATGGGTTTAATCCTACTGGAGAAATCATGGACACTATAAACCTGTACTAGTCTTTATATTGTTTCACACAAAAAAATTCTATGCGAACACATGTTTAATCTGCTGATTTTTTTTTTCTTGAAGCCGGCCTTATGACTGCAAAATGTCAGACACAGAGACATGTAGCAAAGGTGTGCAGGCTCAAGTTATTCTATTTACATTTAACAAAAATGAGTCCTGACCTCTACTTTCTTTTTTCATGGAGAACAGGTCTTATAAATCCAAACATGGCAGTTATGGAATCAGATAATCTGCATGCTGCAGAGGAAAAGGTAAAAATAATCAAGTATTACTGTATTGGAGCATCATTGTCCGCTTCTTGTCGTGCAATTTGTCCCTATTGTGATATCTAAGTACATAAGATGTTGTTCACACAAATAGTATTGTGTGGTACTGATGCAACCAAGCAGGGCAGTAGTCAGATAAGCCACTTGCATGATTAGTTTGTTATCAAGTTATGTACTTATACTTGCTTGCTAGTTGTCCATTGTTATGGGCTGGTGCATATAAGGCACACCAATATCTCTTTGTTAGAAAGGCAAAGTTGTTCTCAACTTCCTATCTCTAGTCTTCGAATGGCCTCTACATATTTTTCTGTTTTGTACATTTACATGTTCATGCAAACTATTTTATGCCAGGGTATTGTTCTAGAACTTATTGCCCTGTGAACAAATCTGAAAGTAATTGCTAAGTTATAAATAAAATGTCTTTGCTTTAGTTACATTATGATAACATCTATTTTTCTTTCCTCTTTGGTGGATGCATAATCTTGCGATAACAGTGCTTGGTATTGTTTCGGGTGAGAGTGAGGGTGTTCGCTAATATTGTGGCAGCAGAACAATAGCTATAAGAATTCCGCCCTTTCCCTATTTGATTTTTTTTAAAAGTTTTTAAAATGGTCTAATGAATTTAAAAATTCCCAAGTTGAGAATTTTTTTTATTGCACCAAATACAGATGGCCTACTACAATGCCACAGCAGCTCAATTATGATTGAACTCTTTCATGCTAATGTGGAGACCAGTGTGTTTCCCATCAGGTCATTTACCAAGGAAAATGGGTAACTGCAGCTACAAAAAAATGATAGGAAATGATACAAATTGTGAAATTAAACTAGCGCTTGGCCAAAACTCTATTGGCCTTGGCCATAATTAGCTTAGTAACGTAGCTGGACTGAGAGATATCAACACTGAAACTCGAAATATGGGGCTTGCATGTTATTGTTATTTCGACGGCCGTAGTATTCTTGAATGATTTGTTGCATCTGAGGTTTGTTTGGTGCTTGTGAGAGATTCCGATAAGAAGCAGCAGTATAATATCATGTTTAGAGGCAATAACAATATTATGTTTCACTTCTATGCTTTTGCCGTACTTTCTGGTTCAACAGCTTATGATGTTGCTTAAGCATGCTACTTAAGTACTGCACTGTAGTAACATATCTAAAGGAATATCGTTATTGGGTGTTGACATACATCTCAAGCCTGAGGTGCTGGCTAATATGCTGTTTCTGGTTTTCTGAAGTTGTACCTTTATTGAAATATGTGACAGGCTGTGACAGCGACAAAGGAAGTAGGCAGAGGATGGGATCCCACATATATGAGGAGAAGTTTTTTCCCATATTGGAGATCAGTGTTACGAACCCGGTGTCTTGTGAGGGTGTATCCAGCTTATGCAAAAGGAGATGCTAGGCCTGTGCTTGATCTTGAACATTTCCGTGTCGCTCGCAGCAAGTCACTGGCCAATGGATCTACTCCAACTCCAAATCATAAACTTGGTCTGGTGGGAAGAATCTCACCACTTACAAGCAATCAACCCAGAAAGGCTTTTAGCACTGCTGCTATTAGTGCATTCAGGCTCTTGAAGATGCTAAAGTATGCATGAGTAGAAAGGTACATCACAATTTTTGGCTCCCTGCACCAAGTTTTCTAAACATGTCCACAAAAATAAATGGGAGGAAAGAATTATTAAGGAAACGATCACGGTTGTCTTTAATCAGTAACGTTATTCGTTGTTGTTTCTTAAAAATTAGCTAGTTGCTTGATAGGGTCTGGTATTCCTAATATCGTGCCTTATTTTCTTGTGTTTAATTTTGTATGGTGCCTTGGTCCATTTTTGTTTGTGCAGGTGACTTGGGGGAGGAAGAGTGTTTATTCCTCGCACGTCCCTCCAGTATCTGACAGGCTGCATTTTTTTGGTGGACACTCCGGTTAGATGATATTTATGTGGCAAAAACTTGTGCCACTATGCCTCTCATGTGCGCCCTGTAAGACTTAATCCTGGGTGTAACAGTTGCATGGAATTTGCACTGAGATATGATGCTGACAATGCTCTAGACATGCGTTTGTCAAAACACGACATGGCATTTCAAAGCCAATAATCCTACCAGTGCTCAGTAAAGCGACAGAGAGAATGTTAGATCAGTAGATGACGTAAACAAATCCTGAAGCATGGACAAGATACTCGAATCCAGGTCCAGGACATTCATCTGGTTCAAACAGCATGATGTTGTTTTAGCACAGACTGCATGTGTTCATGACACTATTTCGCATTTGCAACTATTATTCCCCTTTTTTTGAGCACCTGCAACGTCGACTCCAACATATGTTAGGCAGAGCTCCTGCTCTATATATATTCTATGCTATGGCTTATTCTCTGAGAGGAGATTTTTTTATGGAAGTTTCTCTATGATTTTTTTAGGATAAACTATGCGTAGAGTGATTCTAGGTATGGAATGAATCAGAATAA
This sequence comes from Saccharum hybrid cultivar R570, assembly GCA_038087645.1. NCBI lineage: Eukaryota > Viridiplantae > Streptophyta > Magnoliopsida > Poales > Poaceae > Saccharum > Saccharum hybrid cultivar. Next base: position 23,195,292 of record JAQSUU010000402.1, on the reverse strand, counting down.
GCTATATTTCTTCAGCCCATAGCCCTCTGATTTATTTTAGAGAATCACTTCACTGAGGGAGTGTTTGGTTGCCTGTGCTATCTCTATCCATACTCCCGCAAATGCAACTTTGAAGTGTTTGGTAGCTTGGTTAAGGCCCGTAGCCATGCTCTGGTAGTGCACTGACACCCTTTTAGCTAGGCTGTATGGCGCCGTTTTTGCGGAGCTAGGCTTAGGCTGTGTTTCAATTTTTGCAAAATGTTACTGTGGCACTTTTTATTGTTATTTGACAATTAGTGTTCAATCATAGACTAATTAGGCTTAAAAGATTCGTCGTGAATTACGGCTAAACTATATAATTAGTTTTATTTTTTATCTATATTTAATGTTTCATGCATGTATCTAAAGATTCGATATAATAGAGAATCTTACAAAAAATTTTCAGGAACTAAACTGGCGCTTGCTTCTGCAATGCAACTTCGAAGTGTTTGGTACCTTGGTTAAGGCCCGTAGCCAGGCTCTGGTAGTGCACTGACACCCTCTTAGCTGGCTTAACGAAAACGCAGTGGCCGGCCGTTTTTGCGGAGCTAGGCTTGACTAGCACCCGCACGCTCGTCCGCTCACCTCCTCGTCCACCGCTCCTCCACGAGCACCATCAGCCGGCACGCGAGCGCCGCCAGCTGCCTTCCTCCGTGCGAGCTATGCCGGCCACCACGCGAGCGCCGCTGACCCCTCCGTGAGCTTCCCAGGCCCCCGCGTGCGCGTTGCCGCAGCCTCCTACCTCCACGGCCCGCGGCTCTGCCAGGCCCCTGTGTGTGTGTTGCCGCAGCCTCCTCCCTCCATGGCACACGGCCGCGCGAGGATGACGACGCTGACGAGCAAGGACAACGAGGAGCTTGAGGTTCGGATCGCCTCCGTGGCGCGCTTCTACGGCCATGGGCCACGACTCCGACCTCACCGTGCAGGCCTCGGGGCGCAGCTCCATCCCACCCAACACACCCCAGTCAGACGCCGCTGCAGATGACGCCCACCAAATGTTCGATAGAACGTGTGAGAGGGACCCCAGTCAGACGCCGCTGCAGATGACGCCCACCAAATGTTCGATAGAACGTGTGAGAGGGTAAACTTACCATGACAAAGATAAGGTGATTATATGCGAGCCAAGTTAGACAATCAAACACACATTCTAATGCAGGCTTAGACAATCCATGTAACCAAACAAGTGCGTGTTGCATAGCCCTAATCAGGCTTTGGCTGGCCTGGTTTTGAAAACTAGGCAGGCTTGATAGCCAGACAACCAAATACACTCTGAATTATCATCATAGAATTATTTCTCAGTAAAAAAGTGTTTGATAGCTCTTGGATTTAGCATGGAAGTTGTTGTGGGAGTTACCATTGCCACTGTTGCTCTTGCTCCGAGTGACCTGCCCGCTTGCCTCAAAGGCAAACCTTGGCACTCGAGCGGGATATTTAGGGGACTTTTGGTGTGGCTCTTGCACTGTTGTGCTTCTGTGGTGGAGCTGCCAGAGCCACCCAACACTGCTCTTATGGCTCCTCTTGGTCCCTGCCGAAGTCGGAGCCGCAGCCGCTATAGGACTCGCTATAGGAACGCACAGTGCAGCACATGATGCTACAGGACACACGCAGACGGAGCTGGCGCCATCAGGAGCGGAACCAAACGAGGCCTTAGCTGTTTGTCATCCTGCTAGATGACGCCTTTCACATTTAATGTCATACAGCTGAAGCGGTTAAACCAAATGAGAACAAATCATATTTTTTCACTGGAAAATTACTACTATAGCCATTCAAAGAACGCTATTCTTTGAAAAATACCACCAAAAGGTCCCTCAACTGGCGTCGTGATTCTGTGGATCCCCTCTATGGAGCAGAAAGGCAACACATGCCCATGCGACCACATGGGTTATCTCAGCCATCCATCCGCACACATGCACTCGACCTCAACCATTGAATGCACTGCATCGTGACCACATGCCCTTGTGACCACATGGGTTATCACAGCTGCAAAATTGTGCATCCAGCAGTGGAGATGCAGTGCATGTGAGTGGATGGGTGGATGTGGATCCAGGGATGCATTTGCATTCAATAGTTGAGATTGAGCGCATATATGTGGAGGGATGGCTGAGATAACCCATATGGTCACATGGGCATGTGTTGTTGCCTTTCTGCAGATGATAGGGACCTTTTGGTGGTAACAGACGGCGGCGGTATGTATTTTGCTTGACAAGCTGGTGATCCAACGTAAACGTAGGCGACCGACGCTCCAGCAAGCGTTGAGCATATCTTGGAGTCGACATTGCAATTGCTCAAAAAGGGCACAATATCCTTTTTTTCTCGATCACGCAAAAAGGTTTGCACATCTTTGTATTAAGGTAGAGGAAAAGTTTAATACAACACGCCTTAGCAGCACCCTAGGGGGTCAGAAGAATTGTCCATCGACGCTCAAAGCCACCCTAGTGTATTGAAATCTATGATGTTACATTGGGAATTGATCAGGCACAATATCCTTTTTTTTCATGGACGAACTCCACATGGGGGAAGGTTGCTCTCCTCGTCTTGATCTCCTTCACTATTGGCCCATATAGCCCCATTCCCTCTCCATGGATATTCTTCACTACATTGATACAGTCACAAGCCACCCTAAACTTGTGCAGTAGCAGGTCTGATGCCAACACCAAACCCTCCGGCAAGCTATCATTTTCACTACTTCCGGGCTAGTTATGCCTTCCAACACTAGCACTGATGCTCCCAAAAAATTCCCTGCTTCATCTCTCGCCACCAGCTGCAGTAGAAAGATCAGAGGCCTTTGCTATTGCCGCATCAACATTTATTTTTGCAAGACCAGGCGGTGGGGGTAGCCATCTCGACGACGACGCCAGCAGACCGTTGCCGCTGCTCCCCTGAGCCAGCTTGGTCACCATGAGCTCTTCTAGATACCTCTCCACAAAGAAGTGCGTGGACAAGGGGCTTTGGAGAATATTCTCGTGAATCACAATTCGCCTTGCATGCCAAATCGCCCACAAGCGGATCACGACCCATGTAATTGCCTCATGAGACAAAGTCTTCCACATTGCCGCTAACCATGCTCTCACATCTCCTTCACTGATCGTACATATTGCCCCCATGATCTCATCTAGCTCCAACGTCCAGACGGTCTTCGCCATATGACACTCCAGAAGGGAGTGTTTCCAGGAATCTGGGTCACCACAAACACTGCACCGGCTGTTGTCTGCCATGTTTCTCTGATGTCGAACATCCTGCTTAGGAATAGACTGCCGTGCTAGCCGCCAGAGGAAGACCCCCACCTTGGACGTCACTTGCACCTTCCATGAAGCAGCCCACTCCTCTTCTTCCCTAGTATTTGATTTGCCAGCCATGTGCTCTAACCAGTTCAATCTCCTCTCTCTTGTGTGCACCAACATTCTATAAGCCGATCCACTGTGAACAACCCTGGCTTCTTGTAGTGCCACGCCCGAAAATCACGTTGCGCCGAACTATAGAGAGGGATACTTGTGATAACTTCGGCATCCATCAGTAAGAAAAACTCATTCACCAACTACTTGTCCCACCTCCGAAGAGTCTAATCAATCAGCTCGCTAACCTTCTGAGGGGGTCATCTTTAACACAGCATACCGGCCTCATCAGGCCATCTCTTAGTAGCCAATTTGATGACCAAATATCAGTTTGCTCTCCTATGCCAATCCTTCTAATCAACCCCTGACCTAGGGTACCTCTTCCCTCGATTATTGACCTCCAAGTGCGTGATGGGTTTTGGCCAAATGTTGCTTCTAAGAACTCACCCTCCGCGAAGTAGACGGCCTTGAAAATATGAGAACTGAGAGCCCCCGGGTCCTACAGAATTCGCCATGCTTGGCGAGCGAGAAGAGCTAAGTTAAATAACTCCATGTCTCGAAAGCCAAGACCACCCATGTACTTCGACATAGTCATATCTTCCCAAGTAACCCAACATGTCTGACGCTTCCCATCTTTACTTCCCCACCAAAAAATGTGCATCAAGCTGTCCACATGTTGACAAAGGCCTCTTGGTAGTTTAAAGCAAGACATTGAATAGGTTGGAATAGCCTGTGCCGATAGACTCTTCTCCATCCAACCTTGAATCCTACTCCAGATCCTATCTTTTAGATATCTGAACGCCCCATTTCCTAAGATACCCACATCCGTTGGCATCCCCAGATACTTGTCACTTAGCGCTTCAGAGTGTATATCTATCATCACTTTAATCTCCTCCCTCACTTGGGCAGTACACCCCTTCGCAAAGTGGATAGATGATTTCTCCATATTTACCATTTGCCCAGAACCTCGACAATAAAGGCGAAGAGCATCCTTCACCTCCTCCGCATTCTCCCTATTTGCCCTGAAAAATAGCAGGCTGTCATCCACGGACAATAGGTGACTCACCATCGGGGCCGACGGTGCCACCCTAGTGCCACTTAAGTTCAATGACTAAATTCTTGAATTTAGTAGGCACGAAAGGCCCTCTGCTGTCATCAAGAAAAGATAGGGAGAAATTGGATCTCCTTTCAAATCCCTCGTGATGGTCTAAACCTTTCTAGTCTTTCACCATTAAATAGCAACAAAAAAGTGACCGACTTCACCAGCCTCTTAACCATGTGCACCCATGTGCTACTGAAACCCAGCTTCAGCATAATTCTATTAAGATAATCCCACTCAACGCGATTAGATGCCTTCTTCATATCAAGTTTAACCGCACAACACATGTTCTCCCGCGTCCTCTTATTTTAAGAGTTAAGACATTCATAGGCTGCCAAGATGTTGTCTGTAATAAGCCTTCCCGACACAAATGCCGACTGCTCTTCTGAAATAATTTCCGGTAAAATGATCCGCAATATGTTAGCCACAGTTTTTCAGGTTATCTTATGAATTACATTGCACAAGATGATGGGACGGAACTGCCCCAATTCTTCTAGTTTCACCACCTTTGGGATCAAAACAACATAAGTGTTGATCACCAAAGGGTCATTCTCCCCCCTTTAGCACCTGAAGGACAACTTCACACACTTATTCCCCACACAAATCCCAATATCTCTGGAAGAAATGATGCCTTTGTCGGGAACATCTCAAAAGGCACTGCCTTGATCTATGCCATTACAATTCTCCGAGTTTAGAGAAACGCCATTACAATTCGTCTATTCAAAGATCTGCCATTATAATTTCATCCCTCCTCCATCCATGCCATTTTCTACACCTACCAGTGTATAAGGGCCCACCATCAGCACATATGCGTACAATAGAGCATACGAACGTGAAGTCTCTGCCTCCTTTCGTCAGACCGAGCCCGCCCGCGGACAACTCATCTCACCACGCATTGTCGCTCCACGTACCGCACTCTAGCTCATATGGCTCGCTGTCCTCCCAAAGGCAGTGCGCACAGAGTAGTGCATCGTCGCTCCATGTACCGCGCAGAGTAGTGCGTTGTGCCATTGGCGTCGAAGTGGAACGAGCGGAGGTAGTTGTCGCCATCGCCGCTAGACTCCACCTCCGTCACACCAGACCTGGGCTTCTCACCGTGCTCGGCCGTCGCGGCGCAACACTAGCACCGGACTCCTTAGCCGCCTGCTTGTTCCTGCTCAGGAAATAGATCAGGAGGCAGCAGAGGAGCAGAAGGGCAACGACGACGACGATGAGTATGAGCTCCTCCCTGCTGAACTTGTGGCCCCAAGCGTGGCGGTTCATCTATTGGTGACTCCGGCGCGGGGGACGGGGACGCCGTGTAGGGCATGGAAGTAGTCAAGCAAAGTATGCGCAAAGGAAGGAGCTGAGTGGGTCGAACTAGCACGTGCGGCAGCGCAATTGCGACACCATGGTTGCACACAACACCCATGTGCCCCGTGCAGCTACCACAGGCGTGCACTGTCTAGTTGTCGCGCACAATTCTCGCCTGCCTTGCCACCGTAGGTACTTGAAAGGTCCCTAGTTTAGTTTTGGTAATTGAGTGACAACCTAGGTGGACTAATATGTTTAAATATGAGATACACAGGTGATTAGTCCATAGGTACACTTCTGTGAGCAACTCATGCCATGATGGTGAAGATGGCTTGGATTTGTTCTAGGCTCACACATGTGATGAAGGAACTCATTGCATATGAGACATGACTGAGTCATGTGACTAAGGTGGAGAAGATCAAGACAAGACTTGGCTTGATGGACCGGTTGCAAGCGTGAAGGGCAAGTTGGAAGCTTTGGAGAGATGGACCACATGGCGGTGAAGCTTGAACAAGACTTGCCACCTGAAAGGTCCTAATGGCTAGAGAGGGGTGAATAACCTATAAAATATTTCTACAACAACACTTAAGCCAAGAGGTTCGACAATTATGAAGTGAAGCAAGTGTTGCGCTAGCCTACAAAAAAAGCAAGCCTCTTATCCACAATTCTAGTTGCTATGATCTCTAATTCACACAAGAGGCTAGGTCACTACTCTCTAAGTTAGTGAGCTCTCAAAGACTAACTAAAGAGCATACTAACCACTAAACAAGACATAAGCTAGCTCTCAAAACTAATTACACTAAAGAGCTTAGCAACAATAGGAAAGTAAACACAAGAGAGGTAGTGATGTTTATACCGTCGTGGCAAGAGATATACAATCAATCACAAGAGAAACCCTGAGACAATGATGGCATAATGATTTATCCCTGAGTTTCACTTGCTTGCCAGCAAGCTACGTCCTCGTTGTAGCGATTCACCCACTTGAGGTTCACGCGCTAATAGGCATCACATGCCTAACCCGCAATCGGGTACTACACAACCAACATAAGATGGGGATCCACAAGCTACGAGCAACCCACTAGAGTATCTTTTGGCTCTTCACCGGAAAAAGGTCAAGAACCCCTCACAATCACCATGATCGGAGCCGAAGACAATCACCACCCTCCGCTCGATAATCCTCGTTGCACCAACTCATCTAGGTGGCAACAACCACTAAGAGAAACAAGCAAAATCCACAGTAAAACACAATCACCAAGTGCCCCTAGATGCCATCACTCAAAGCAATGCACTTGGATGCTCTCCAATCTCACTAAATGATGAATCGATCAAGCAAGATGAGTGAGAGAGGATTGGCTAGGCTCACTAGGATATATATTCTCAATAGAAATGGCCAAGAGAGTGAACCATAGCCGGCCAATCCCTTTTTATAGAGCCCCCCAAATGAATAGAGTCGTTGGGCTCAAGAGGCAACTGGCTGCGCGCTGACCGAACGCGCTGGTCGAAATGACCGGACACAACCCAGCCAACGTCCGGTCACACACTGCCATCCACATGTCCTCGCATTCGAATGTCAGCCGCGCAATGCCAACGGCTAGCAGCTGCTCCCGCGTGCTTCAAGTTGCGGCTAGATGCACGGTAGCAAGACGAATTGGGCAATGGCAGTGTGGTGGAGGAGCACGACACCGGCGGGTGTTGCGGCGGCGCGCAGTGGCGGAGAAAGCCGCTCGACTTGCTGCTGCTGCTGTAGGGCGAAGAGAGGAAATGGGAGGAAGCAGCCGAGGCGAACGCGCGCGCGGAGGGAGTAGGCGGGCACGGAGGGACGCGGGGCCACCGGACGGCCAGGTGCCGCTGTCGCCGGCGCATGGCGTCCATGCGGCGGTGCGCGTCTGCCGCGGTCGGGCGCTGGCGCGCAGGAGAGGGAGGCGGGGTGTGGGGTAGGCGCGGAGCTGGGCCAGGCCGGCTTCGGCCGTGGGCCGGAAGTGAAGCGCGCGGCCCAAAAAGGTATAAACTGAATTTTCTTTTTATTTTTTTGAATAACAGCAACATTTTTGCATTTTTGAGCAACAAAAATCTATTTTCACAAGTTGGTCCAAAAATAAAAGTTGTTTAGAATTTTGAACTCTACAACTTTGCTTAAAGGTGCATTTTAAAATTTCAACTAGATTTTGAAATAAAGATTCAAACTTAATTTAAATTAAAACTCTATTTTTTCTAAATTATTTTTTAAAAGCAAAATTTGAGAAAACTTTCAATACAAAACTTGCTCCAAAATGCTTGCTAAACATTTCTAAATTATTTGCATTACCAACAAACTTGTTTATTGCCCTAACAAGCACAATCATGGCATAGTTTTATTTGAACAAGCAATTGCAACATTGATGTGTTACACATGTTTCAAACCAATGTTTCACTTATATCACATGTGATTATGAATGCAAGACAATGCTCATGCTCATGATTTGTAGTGTCTAATGCATGCTTAACACCAGAGGTGTTACACGGCCATTGCCTGAGTTTAGTTAGCATCACTCCTACTATACTCGGGGGTTAAGGATTCAGAGATTATAAAGCTCGCCAGGCGGATTACTCATCTACACCTTGAGGATGTCTACAAGATCCTATAACCGAGTACTTGCTACTCGGATTTAGGCTCGAGGGCTACATGATACATATCCTCCATGGATGTTTTCAAATTTTCTTTGAAAAAGAATTGAAGCAATTTCAGACAAGATCCTCCAGCTCTTTATGCGAAACAGCAAGAGACTCGGGGGCTACACCCAATGGGTGCGCTTTCAAGAAAGCACACACCATTTGAAAACTTCAAGAGCACATCATTGTTTCTCTCCAAGTATTTGGATGAAGCTTGATTCTACTCGATATACTCGAAGAGATTCAAAAAGACATCTATCGATCAACCATGAAGAGCTCGGGGGATTGTGGGACATAGTCCCTGGGTACCCCGCAAGAAAAGGCGAAGACCTAGCCTGACTAGGACTCTCTGTATGTAATTTTAGTAGTAATACTGCCTTGTAATCCTACTAGGACTCTTTTATGGTAACCGAATAGAAGACTTGCCTCCTGGCTATATAAAGAAGGGCAGGGCTTTATAGATTGGCCAAGACAACAGACTCAACAGTCTGAACCCCAAGCGCAGGGCACAATATATTTTCCACCCAGATTGAACGTAGGAACGCTATTCCGGCAGACCGAACCAGTATAAATTATTGTCTCTGCGTTTACCATCGAGTTCTGCATACGTCGAAGCCTTCCGAACAATCGTCCCGGGTAACCCCGTGATGATTTGTTGGTCAACAAACACTGACACGATATGTAAACATGTTTTATACACATCAAAAGTATGAGATGCAACCAGCATTAATGCAACATACATTAATACTTAATGCATTCATGCTATGCACTTGTGCTAGTTGTGTATTATGTTTTTTGTTGCGAAAGGTTTTCAAAACATGTTTACATATCTATTGGCATGTTTTGAGAATTTACTAGAATTTTCTAGATGTTGTTTCATTTTCCTAGAGCTGAATCTATTTCTAAGCATTTTTAGATGTTTTTATGAGCTCTAAATATTTTATTTGGATTTATTATGTCCCAATCTATCTCTTGTTTTTTTAGAATTTTTAAAACCATCGAGACAATTTATGTGGTTTCAAAACCTTATCAAGTATGTACCATTTTTTAACTAAAAAGGACAAAATCACAGTCAAACACACTCCAAACCAAGGCAATAGGGTAATTTGAACGGTTTTAATAGTTTAGGGGATCGGATAAGATGTCTGGTTTAAAACTTCGTGAAGGAAAATCAGACTACAACAAAAATTCATGTTGGTAGAATGGACCTTTTCCTCCATGTTTCGAGCAGACATTCAAGCCCACACTTATCATCTGTAACACCCCTAGTGTTACGAGCATGCTTAGCACCGTGGTTAGGATCTAAAAGAAATTAATGAAACGAGTTCATCGTGTTTTAGAATTAAACACTCACAAGAATTGATAAACGTACCGTATGTGACTTCACCTTTGTGGCTGAGAAAAATTAAAATAAGTATTGTAAGTTAGTTTACTTGATGCGTAAACGTGCTAATAAAATTCTTAATCGAAAAAATAGAATAAGTCGTTTTGGGCTTTTAGCGCGCAAGCAAATTCAATAAGCACTAGTGTGATGTAACTCATGTTTAAGAAGTATCCTTTTTGGCGAAGTATCCTTTTTGGCGAATTATAGCATGTGAAATAATAAAATAATATCTATTTATTTTGTTTCTACAAGATAGTGTGAAGTATGGACTATGGCATGCTATGTTAATTAGTTGGAATCGGCAAGATTTATACCTCTTAAAAATTAGGGCAAAAGTGCTTAGGGCTGTAGGTTCTAGCTGTAGCCTTGTTTTTTTAAAGTGTTGGAAAATAGTAGACAATGCTATTTTGATAGGTAAATTCTAACAAAAATAATTGAACACTAGTGGCATGTTTTTGTACTGTCGATTGCTTCTAGGAGGGTATTTAAGCTGGGTATAAGTCTGAAAGCCCAAGTTTGGTTTTGGTAATTAATGACACCAAGTTGCTAATGCCATGTGTTAAGTGTTTTGAGTTAGGCATAAGCAACACATGTGATGAAGGTGTACGTGGCAAGGAGTGGTGGCCACAAGATCATAAAGAGATAGTGCATGGACATGAAATGATGATCATGGTGGAGATGCACATGAAATGATGGACATGATGATCAAGTGGAAGAGAAGGATCTAAGAGCGCAAGGCAAAGGTATATCCATAGGGTTTTCCTTTTGCCGGTCTAAGATGAGTAGAGAAGTGATTGACCGGATTTAGGATACATAGCCGACTATCAAGAGGGGCAATCACGGTTAGCTCGGGAATCAAGTGCCACTAGATCAATGTCTTGAGCATATGCATTAGGATCTAGTTGAGAGCTAACATAACGCCTTGGAAAATGTTTGTGAAATGCTAACACACATGCACATGGTGATGTACACTCGGTGGTGTTAGCACATTTGCGAAGGCGGTGGTGTTTGAGCGGTAGAGAGGGGTTTTTGGTTCCTCTCTCCCTCCCGCTGAGCTTGCGAGGCGGGATTCGGCGCTTTTTGGAGAAGTGAAACGCCTATTTTCTACTGCGTCGGAAGTCGGAAAAGAAACGGAGGCGAACGGTGGTCACTGTGATGACCGAACGCTGCACCGGACGCGGTCTCGGTTTGACCGGACGCGTCCGGTCAGTTCATCACAGTGATGCTCGCTAGGGTTTCTGACCGGACGCTGGTCTGGCCTGACCAGCGCGTCCAGTCAGTTCTCTTATGCGCAGAAGGAGAGCGCGCGACCGGCGCGTCCGGTCCCTCACGGAACCGGAGCGTCCGGTCAGGCGTCCAGAGGAGCGGAGTGCTGATCGGACGCGCGGCGCGTCCGGTCACGTACGATCGGACACGTCCGGTCGCAGAGGGAGCTTACTGGACTCCGACCGGACGCTGGCACTGTCGCGTCCGGTCAAACGGTTGAGCGCGTCCGGTCAGGGCAACGGCTAGTTCTGACGCGCACTGTTTCTCGCTGTCGTGTAGTGACCGGACGCGTCCGGTCACCCTGACCGGAGCGTCCGGTCAGCGCGATTTCAACTGTGTCGTCCGTAACGGCTAGCTGCGTACCCCTTCGCTATAAATAGAGGATGTCCGGGGTTTGAGGGTAACTCTTGCACATTTTGAGACCTAGAGACATCTTTTGAGCTAGAGAACAACCCCTCCACTCATCTCTTTGCTTGGTTGCACATCTTGAGTGAGATTGAGTGAGATTCAAGTGCATTGCTTGAGAGTTGCATTCTAGAGGCACTTAATCTTTGAGTTGCTGCGGATTTCTTGTTACTCTTTCGTGTTTCCTGACACGGTAGACGGCTTGGAGCAGCGGAGGTGATTTAGCTTACAATTGGAGATTGTTGGAGCCTTCACCAAGTGTTGTAAGGGGTTCTTGATCCTTCCCCGCGGGAGTTCGCAAATTGGATACTCTAGTGGAGCTCGTGGCTTGGAGGATCCCCATCTTGTGTGTGGTTGTGCGGCGCCCGCCGAGGGCTCGACTCTTGATAGTTGATTAGCTCGCGAACCGACAAGTGGGTGCATCGCCACAACGAGGAGTAGCTTGCCGGGAAGCAAGTGAACCTCGGTAAAAAATATTGTGTCATCTCTTTGCCGAGGATTTCTCTTGTGGTTGATAATTGTGATTGATTCTTCAAGTGCATTACTTCTCTACATCGTTGGTATAAGAATCAAGTCACTTACTCTTTACTTTCTTATACTAGTTCTTTTGTAGTTTGCTTAGCTTAGCTTTTATCACATAGGAGTAAATAGCTTAGTGACTTAGCCTTGTTGGTGTGTATTAGAGATCATAGCCTTGCTTCACTAGAATTGTATAGGTGGCTTGCATAGTGTAGTTGAGCTAGTGCTAGAATTAGCTTAGCCATCTTTTATACTAACGTGGTTGTTTAGTGAAGCTTATAGGATTCTAAATAGGCTATTCACCCCCCCCCCTCTAGCCATTTGGACCTTACAAGTGGTATCGGAGCCGAGGCACCGTTTATTTGAGGCTTAACAACCTACGGTGAAGAAGAAATGGCTCAATTAAGTTTGCACATCAACAACACCAAGAAGGCACCTCACTTTGATGGCATAAATTATGCATATTGGAAGGTTAAGATGACCGCACACCTCAAGTCAATCAATAGAGAAGTGTGGAAGGTCACCAAAACAAAATTTGAGGTCGCTAATCCGGAAGCACCTACACCGGTGGAAGAGAAGAAGCTCCAATGCAATGACATTGCCATTAGTGCTCTTCATGAGGCACTAGATGACAAGACATTTGAGCAAGTGAAGAACATAGAAGTTGCACATGATGCTTGGGCCAAGCTAGAAGAAACATTTGAGGGCACCGAAGGCACAAAGACCGCCAAAGCATATATCTTGCAAGAAAAGTTCTCTAGCTTCAAGATGCAAGAAGATGAGAGTGTGCCGGAGATGTTTCATAGGTTGCAAGTGATTGTAAATGAGCTCAAGGCTCTTGGAGAAGAAGTGAAAGACAATCAATTCTCTATGAAGTTCTTGAGAAGCCTACCTAAGAGATTTGACACATTGATCACCGTGCTAGTGAGGACTACATTGAAAGATTCAACTCCTCAACAAATATTTCAAAAAGTGATGACCGATGATTCATATATAGAAGATTATGAGAAGGATGAGTTGGTCAAGAAGAAAAAGAAGGAAAATGAGAAGAAGGATGATGAGAAGAAGAAGAGTGTGGCATTCAAAGCCACCACATCCAAGGGCAAATCCAAGATTGAATCATCGAGTGATGAAGACTCAAGCTTTTGTGATAGTGATGACATTGATGAGAAGATGGCTCTCTTTGTCAAGCAATTTGGCAAATTCATGAAGAAGAAAGGCTTTCGTGCAAGGAGGAGGAAGAACTCATTAAAGAAGAATGAGCATACCATGAGATGCTTTAGATGCCATAGCAAGGATCATCTCATTGCAAAGTGCCCTTATGATAGTGATGATGAAGATGCTATCAAGAAGGAGAGGAAGAAGCAAAAGAAGAAGCAAGAAAAGAAGGAGAGTTCTCATAAGAAGAAAAATGATTCTCATATTGCTACATGGGATAGTGATGATTCCTCAAGTGATGATGAGAATGATAACAAGAGCAAGAAGAAGGGACATGCTAGCATTGCTATCCAAGAGAAGGTCTCCCTCTTCGACACTCCATCGTGCTTCATGGCTAAGGCCGCAAAGGTATCATCCGATGATGAGAGTGATCATGATAATGCTAGTGATAGTGATAGTGATGAAGAAGAATTCACTAAAAATAAACTAATCACTATGCTAGAAGATTGCACTCAACATTTTAAAGAATCTAGAAAGGAGTGCAAGGGCTTGCTTAAGGAAAAGAAAAATCTTATGCAAGAACTTGATGAGCTTAGAGCATCTTATGAGAGTCTAAAGGTAGACCATAAGAAGCTTCAAAAGTCTCACACTAAGCTTGAAGAAGCTCATTCCTCTCTAGTTGAAAAATGTGAAAACATGCCAACTAATGTTGAGAAAGCGAAAACTTGCAACATAGGCATATCATGTGATATAATTGATGAATCTTTACATAAGCCTATTGTTGTTGCTACCTCTAACCCTTCATGTAGCTCATCTACATCATCCTCATCTAGTAGTGATGGTTTCAATTGTGACTCCACACTTATAGTTGAGAATGAAAATCTCAAGGAGGTAAAAGAGCTCAATCACACCTTAGCTAAGGCTTATGGTGGTGAGGACCGCTTGCTTATGTGCTTGGGTAGCCAAAGGGCTTCTCTCTACAAAGAGGGATTGGGCTATAACCCCAAGAAAGGCAAGGCCACTTTTGCTCCTCACAAGACTCGTTTTGTGAAGAACAATGGTAGCTATTGCAAAAGTTGCAAGCAAGTTGGTCACATAGAGCAACATTGCATGAACAAGAAATCCAATGCTAATGTATCCTCAATTAAGTTCGATTCTTTCTATATACTTACCAAGGGTACAAATGGTGTTCATGCTAAGTTCATTGGTGCACCATGGATGGGCTCAAAGAAGAAAGCCATTTGGGTACCAAAGAGCTTGGTCACTAACCTTGGAGGACCCAAACAAGTTTGGGTACCTAAAAAGAATTGATCTTATCTTGTAGGTCAATTACAAAGCCGGAGGAAGGCATTGGGTGCTTGATAGTGGGTGCACTCAACATATGACCAGGGATTCTTGTATGTTCAAATCAATTGATACAAGTCAAAATAGTGGTTTTGATGCTATCACTTTCGGCAACAACAAGAAAGGCAAGGTCAAGGGGCTTGGTAAAATTGCTATCTCAAATGATATGAGCATATCTAATGTGTTGCTAGTTGAGAGCTTGGATTTCAATCTTTTATCGGTGGCACAACTTTGTGATCTTGGCTTCAAGTGCATATTTGGTAGTGATGATGTTGAAGTCATAAGTGTTGATGGATCAAATTTGATATTCAAAGGATTTAGACATGGTAGTTTGTACTTGGTTGACTTCAATGATAGTGAGACACAATTGACATCATGCTTGCTTAGCAAATCTAGTATGGGTTGGTTATGGCATAGAAGGCTTGGTCATGTTGGAATGAAACAATTGAACAAACTTTTGAGGCATGACTTAGTTAGGGGCTTGAAAGATGTGACTTTTGAAAAAGATAAACCATGTAGTGCTTGTCAAGCCGGCAAACAAGTTGGAAATACACATCCTAGTAAGAGTGAAATGAGCACATCAAAGGTATTTGAGTTATTGCACATGGACTTGTTTGGGCCAACAACATACACTAGCATTGGTGGGAACAAGTATGGTTTTGTGATAGTGGATGATTACACTAGATACACTTGGGTGTTCTTTCTCTATGACAAGAGTGATGTTTATGATCTATTCAAGTCTTTTGTCAAGAGAGTGCAAAATGAGTTTGAGACTACCATCAAGAAGATTAGAAGTGACAATGGTAGTGAGTTCAAGAACACAAGAATTGAAGCTTTATGTGATGATCTTGGTATTGGACATCAATTCTCTCCAACATACACTCCTCAATCCAATGGTGTAGTTGAAAAGAAAAATAGAACTTTGATTGACATGGCTAGATCAATGCTTAGTGAATACAATGTGAGTCATTCATTTTGGAGTGAAGCCATCAACACGGCTTGCTATTGTAGCAATCGTCTCTATTGCCATGGGAAGCTTAGGAAGACACCATATGAGCTATTGAATGGAAGGAAGCCCAACATTGCATACTTTAGAGTGTTTGGTTACAAATGCTATATTCTCAAGAAAGGAACTAGATTGAGCAAGTTTGAAAAGAAATGTGAAGAAGGGTTCTTACTTGGTTATTCTACCACAAGCAAAGCATATAGAGTTTGGAATCTCACAAATGGCACCTTGGAAGAAGTTCATGATGTTGAGTTTGATGAAACCCAAGGATCTCAAAATGAAGCTCAAAACCTTGATGATGTAAGAGGAGATCAATTGTCAAATGCAATGAAGAACATGGATATTGGTGACATAAGGCCAAGGCAAGTTGATGATGATGATATTCATGTGATCAACCAAAGTGTGCAAATTGATACAAATCAAGAAAGCTCTACTGGTACTCATGATGGAGCTCAAGTTCAAGGTCAAACAAGTGGAGGCAATCAACTCCCAATACTCCAACCTACTAGCATTGCAAGAGATCATCCATTGGATCAAATCATTGGTGGAATTCAAAGTGGTGTTCAAACTAGATCAAGGCTAGCATCCTTTTGTGAGCATTATTCATTTGTGTCACTTGAAGAACCTAAAAAAATAGAAGATGCTTTGAAAGATTCCGATTGGGTAAATGCCATGCATGAAGAGTTAAACAACTTCACTAGAAATCAAGTTTGGGAACTTGTTGAAAGGCCGAAGAACTACAATGTGATTGGTACTAAGTGGGTCTTTAGAAACAAACAAGATCAAGATGGCATGGTTGTGAGGAACAAAGCAAGATTAGTAGCACAAGGATACACTCAAGTTGAGGGTCTTGACTTTGGAGAGACATATGCACCGGTTGCAAGATTGGAGGCAATTAGAATCTTATTAGCATATGCTTGTGCACACAACATCAAGCTCTATCAAATGGATGTCAAAAGTGCATTTCTCAATGGTTACATCAATGAAGAAGTTTATGTTGAGCAACCTCCCGGTTTTGAAGATGACAAGAAGCCCAACCATGTTTACAAGCTCAAGAAGGCATTGTATGGTTTGAAGCAAGCACCTAGAGCATGGTATGAGAGATTAAGGGACTTTCTTCTCTCTAAAGGGTTCAAAATGGGAAAGGTTGACATCACTCTCTTCACTAAGAAGCTTGGAAATGACTTGTTTGTGTTGCAAATCTATGTGGATGACATTATCTTTGGATCAACTAACCAAGACTTTTGTGAAGAGTTTGGAAATATGATGGCTAATGAGTTTGAGATGTCTATGATTGGAGAGCTTAGTTATTTTCTTGGACTTCAAATCAAGCAAATGAAGAATGGAACTTTTGTAAGTCAAGGCAAGTACATCAAGGACATGATCAAGAAGTTTGGATTGCAAGATGCTAAGTCAATGAGTACACCAATGGGCACAAATGATCAATTGGGTATTGATGCAAGTGGCAACATGGTAGATCAAAAGCAATACCGGTCTATGATTGGAAGTTTGCTCTATGTCACCGCTTCAAGGCCGGATGTGATGTTTAGTGTGTGCAAGTGTGCAAGATATCAAGCTTCACCTAGAGAAAGTCACTTGAAAGCAACCAAGAGAATATTGAGATATCTTAAGGGCACTCATGATGTTGGATTATGGTATCCCAAGGGGTCTAATTTTGAGTTGATTGGATATTCGGACTCCGACTATGGTGGATGCAAGATTGATAGAATGAGCACAAGTGGCACTTGTCAATTGCTTGGAAGGTCTCTTGTTTCATGGTCATCAAAGAAACAAAATAGTGTTGCACTATCTACCACCGAGGCCGAATACATTAGTGCCGGTAGTTGTTGTGCACAATTGCTTTGGATGAAGGCCACTTTGAATGACTTTGGAATCAAATTTAAGAATGTGCCATTGTTTTGTGATAATGAGAGTGCTATCAAGATGACACAAAATCCGGTTCAACATTCAAGAACGAAGCACATTGACATAAGGCATCACTTCATAAGAGACCATCGACAAAAGGGTGATATTAGCATTGAGAGCATTGGCACCGAAGATCAACTAGCCGATATCTTTACAAAGCCACTTGATGAGAAGAGATTTTACAAGTTGAAGAATGAATTGAACATACTTGACTTCTCCAACTTGAAATGAGTGCACCCCCACATTATTATATGACATGCCTCTCCTCCGACATAGCAAGGTAAAGTTGTTTGACATATCATCCATACTTTGCTAAGGACATGTTTAGAACATTTAGACATATTTGCATGACAAATAGGCTCATTCATGAAAATCAAATGAGTTTAATGTATATATGGTACCACTATTGCTTCTATGTTTTGATTGATCTAGTGGTAGCATATGACATGTTTGTGGGCTTGCAAACCTAGTGTTGAATCTAGAAAATGAGCTCATAATGTGTAATTCAACATGGTCAAGATAACCCTTATACTTTATGAGGTGTGAAGAAGCTTGTCCTTGGATCAAACTGAATTACATATTCTAGGCAAGTGATCTAGATTGAACCATAATTTGGACTCCCTCATATTAATCGACTTATCTCTCACTAAATTTAACACCTTTTTGGTGATTGTTGACAAAGGGGGAGAGAAAAGTCACAAAGATAGAAAAGTCACAAAGATAAAAAGTTAAGTTACTAAGGGGGAGAGAAAGCATAAGAGAATGACTTTGGAAAGGGATCAATTAAAATTGAGCACACAAGTAGGGGGAGCAAGCTCATGAATGTTTTGTTACATTTGTATGTGCATTAACATGATGAATTGTTGCATTGCAAAGCTTAAAATTCATATTCATGTTTGTTTGGTGACTGCTAGAAATAAAACTTGAATGATGATTTGTTGAAAGTAGCTTTACAAGTAATATCTAGACACCTTTGCTTATAATGTTGATCTCACGGGGTATTTAGTGTTTGTGATCTTTACAAGTGATGTATTACAAGTGGTGTCTAGCTACATTGATGCTAAGGATGGTATATAAAGGCAACTCCGATTGGTATCACGCTTCAAAGGTCCATTCTATATACCTTAGCATCAATTTGATAGTAGTAACTCTCCCAAAATTTCTAATCCATACATATGTGCACAATTGAACCAAACTCATGAAAGCACATATGTAGGGGGAGCTAATACTATCGAAATTGAAAATTGATTTCATTTTATATCTTTGTGATGGTTGTCATCAATTACCAAAAAGGGGGAGATTGAAAGCCCAAGTTTGGTTTTGGTAATTAATGACACCAAGTTGCTAATGCCATGTGTTAAGTGTTTTGAGTTAGGCATAAGCAACACATGTGATGAAGGTGTACGTGGCAAGGAGTGGTGGCCACAAGATCACAAAGAGATAGTGCATGGACATGAAATGATGATCATGGTGGAGATGCACATGAAATGATGGACATGATGATCAAGTGGAAGAGAAGGATCTAAGAGCGCAAGGCAAAGGTATATCCATAGGGTTTTCCTTTTGCCGGTCTAAGATGAGTAGAGAAGTGATTGACCGGATTTAGGATACATAGCCGACTATCAAGAGGGGCAATCATGGTTAGCTCGGGAATCAAGTGCCACTAGATCAATGTCTTGAGCATATGCATTAGGATCTAGTTGAGAGCTAACATAAAGCCTTGGAAAATGTTTGTGAAATGCTAACACACATGCACATGGTGATGTACACTCGGTGGTGTTACCACATTTGCGAAGGCGGTGGTGTTTGAGCGGTAGAGAGGGGTTTTGGGTTCCTCTCTCCCTCCCGCCGAGCTTGCGAGGCGGGATTCGGCGCTTTTTGGAGAAGTGAAACACCTATTTTCTACTGCGCCGGAAGTCGGAAAAGAAACGGAGGCGAACGGTGGTCACTGTGATGACCGGACGCTGCACCGGACGCGGTCTCGGTTTGACCGGACACGTCCGGTCAGTTCATCACAGTGATGCTCGCTAGGGTTTCTGACCGGACACTGGTCTGGCCTGACCAGCGCGTCCGGTCAGTTCTCTTATGCGCAGAAGGAGAGCGCGCGACCGGCACGTCCGGTCCCTCACGGAACCGGAGCGTCCGGTCAAGCGTCCAGAGGAGCGGAGTGCTGATCGGATGCGCGACGCGTCCGGTCACGTACGATCGGACGCGTTCGGTCGCAGAGGGAGCTTACTGGACTCCGACCGGACGCTGGCACTGTCGCGTCTGGTCAAACGGTTGAGCGCGTTCGGTCAGGGCAACGGCTAGTTCTGACGCGCACTGTTTCTCGCTGTCGTGTAGTGACCGGACGCGTC
Source organism: Saccharum hybrid cultivar R570 (assembly GCA_038087645.1). NCBI lineage: Eukaryota > Viridiplantae > Streptophyta > Magnoliopsida > Poales > Poaceae > Saccharum > Saccharum hybrid cultivar. The sequence goes on along the minus strand of JAQSUU010000402.1, from coordinate 23,175,536 downwards.
CGGTCACCCTGACCGGAGCATCCGGTCAGCGTGATTTCAACTGTGTCGTCCGTAACGGCTAGCTGCGTACCCCTTCGCTATAAATAGAGGATGTCCAGGGTTTGAGGGTAACTCTTGCACATTTTGAGACCTAGAGACATCTTTTGAGCTAGAGAACAACCCCTCCACTCATCTCTTTGCTTGGTTGCACATCTTGAGTGAGATTGAGTGAGATTCAAGTGCATTGCTTGAGAGTTGCATTCTAGAGGCACTTGATCTTCGAGTTGCTGCGGATTTCTTGTTACTCTTCCGTGTTTCCCGACACGGTAGACGGCTTGGAGCAGTGGAGTTGATTGAGCTTACAATTGGAGATTGTTGGAGCCTTCACCAAGTGTTGTAAGGGGTTCTTGATCCTTCTCCGCGGGAGTTCACAAATTGGATACTCTAGTGGAGCTCGTGGCTTGGAGGATCCCCATCTTGTGTGCGGTTGTGCGGCGCCCGCCGAGGGCTCGACTCTTGATAGTCGATTAGCTCACGAACCGACAAGTGGGTGCATCGCCACAACGAGGAGTAGCTTGCCGGGAAGCAAGTGAACCTCGGTAAAAAATATTGTGTCATCTCTTTGCCGAGGATTTCTCTTGTGGTTGATAATTGTGATTGATTCTTCAAGTGCATTACTTCTCTACATCGTTGGTATAAGAATCAAGTCACTTACTCTTTACTTTCTTGTACTAGTTCTTTTGTAGTTTGCTTAGCTTAGCTTTTATCACATAGGAGTAAGTAGCTTAGTGACTTAGCCTTGTTGGTGTGTATTAGAGATCATAGCCTTGCTTCACTAGAATTGTATAGGTGGCTTGCATAGTGTAGTTGAGCTAGTGCTAGAATTAGCTTAGCCATCTTTTATACTAACGTGGTTGTTTAGTGAAGCTTATAGGATTCTAAATAGGCTATTCACCCCCCTCTAGCCATTTGGACCTTACAAAGTCATAGTGGTGTGCGTGGCATGTTGTCCTCGAAAAGTTTGCGTAGAACCTCGCTTGAACGCGCTGTGAACCCTTGAGTTGATATGCTATTCTTGAACCGACATGTCAGTGACGAGCGCATGTTGGCATCACAATGTCATCCACTTTAGTTGCTCTCTGATCAAGGTAATCGATCCGAAAGTTAGCTGTTAGCATCAACTTTAGGGAATGAGAATCGGTCGAACCGAAGTTGAGTCAATCGGCAACTTTGGCCGTGCTCTAGAATTCGTGTGTCACAGTTCGTCGTGACTCGGTCGGGGTTCGCAGTCACCGCACGTGCACATCGTCGGTGCCTAGCCGTGGCTAGCCATGGTCGTACTATGGGCTGACCTTGCTAGCTGTCGGCCACGCGATGGGCTGGGGCTGGCCACACTCGCCTCCACGGGGCCGGGCTGGGCTCGCTGCCAGCCAAGTTGTGCGAGGATCGTTCCGACGCCGCTGCTGCCGCCTCGTCCACTGCTGCCCACCTTGTCACGCCATGCTACTTCGCCTGCTGCTAGCCTCATCACGTCATGCTACTCCGCCTGTTGCCGCCTCTGTTTCGTTGACTCGGCCACAGTCACGATGGAGACGTCTTCTGCCTCGCCTTGTCCCGCTAGACGACAACGGCGACATGACCGCTCAGTTTGGCCACTCCCTGCCGTGCGCATCACGCCGCACCTCCTCTGTCCCACTGCCACCGACCGCTTTCCGCCTGGGCGAGCCGTTTCTTCTCGTACCCCACAACCTGCTCCCTCTGAGTCGCACCGCTCGCACGTCCTCGCACATTTATCGCGGCCTCAGCCGGGGCTGGCCGAGCCACATGAATGAGTCACCTGCCTGCCCTTGCAACCACTGGAGCCACGCTATTTTTGTGTTTGCGCGCGGTTCGTAGCCCATCACCCCGATTCAGCGCTCCAGCAATGAGGTAGGGAAACCAATTAGCAGCCGACCCCCGCCCTGGCGTAGACATGCGTTACCAACTGGCAATTGTGGTGCTTCACTCACCGCCAGCCATGAGCGCCGCCCAGCCGATATGAGGGAGGTAAGGCCCGAGAGTTCGATTGCTCGTAGCCTTGGACCCTTTGTGACTCACTCTACCCGGTGCTCGCGCTGTTTTGGCTAGGGCGTTCATCGATGACGTGCTGACGCAGCCGTGCCACGCTCAGAGCGCCGCCATTCTGCTAGGTTGCGTCATGGCTAGACCACCCGGGCACCCTCCCGCCCCAACCATCACTCCCGCACCTCCCCGTTCACCTTGACACCACCCTAGCTGACCGGCATAGCCGCGTCACAGCCGTGAACCATGCAAAACCACCTGTTGCCGTGGCCAGCAGGCTGCTATGTCTCATAGGCCATCGAGTCACTGCCCACCGCTGTGTGTGGGTCTAGGGGTGGGCATATCCACAACCGAGCTATCCCAAAGAGCACCGCAAGAACCCACCATCAAGTGTTGTAGCTCAATGACACGCTCTACTAGAGTTGCCCTTTACGATCCCCATGGGGTGAGCACAATCCCCCTCACAAAGCTTCTCTGGAGCCTCACACAATCTTCTTGCGAGCTTCGACGGAGCCTTAAGCCACCAAGTCGTCTACGAGGTGGCAACTTCCAAGAGTAACAAGCACCACCGGCTTGCAGCACGATCACCTAGTGCCACTCGATGCAATCTCACAATGCAATGCACTAGAATCACACTCACTCGCAATCGATTCACACTCTTACAAGAACAAGTGAGTTAGAGGCTCTCCTAGCACTCCCAAAGCATAGACACTAAGTCCTAAGGGTGCCAAGCACCAACCAAGGCCGGCCACCACTTCTATTTATAACCCACAAATGAATATAGTCATTGGACTTTTTTGGGGGGCAACAGACACGTCTGTCGCCTACTCAACGGACGTGGCTAGTGTCTGACGCTCCTCAGCTAGCCCCGCTTGATCGCTGCCACGTGTCCTTGATTTAATATGGACCGTTGAACTCCAACGGTCACTAAAATGATACAGCGCTTCGGCACCACTCGACAGATGCGTCTGGCGCCGCGAGCCCGCGTGTCCGACGGTGCAACAGACGCACACCAGAGAGGTCTGTTTTCATGCTCGGTCGACAGACACGTCTGACGCTCTATCACCAGACGCTGACATCAGCATCCGACGAGCACTCAGCGCTATGCCACCTCGTGAACAGCTGACGCCACCTCCACTAGACGCTGACGCCCGATGTCTGTCGCTCCAACACCACCGTGTCCGATGCTCTAGCTTCTACGTCACCTCAGTACAGCCTCAACAGATGCTGACGTCACGCGTCCCTCGCCCGAGCAACAGACACACCAGTGTACCTCTCTAGTACAGCGCCGCTAGGGTTTAGCACCAGACGCTGGGTCTAGCATTCGACGCCTGCGAAGCTAGCGTCTGTTGCATGGTTTTCAGCAGAGAACTCTCCCTTGACTTCACCACTTCATCCAATCTTCGGCGTAAAGGAAATTAGTCATTTCAATTCCTCGAAAACACCTCAAAAACATGGCAAGAGATAGAGGACCCTAAACCCCTCTCTATCGCTCAAACTCCGCCTCCTTTGCAAATGTGCCAACACCAACAAGTGTTCACCACTTTGTGCACGTGTGTTAGCATTTTCACAATCATTTTCTTGAAGGAGTTAGCCACTCAACTTGTCACGCCACTCGATCCTAGCATGCATGCAAAGTTAGATCACTCGAGTGGCACTAGATGACCGATATGCAAACAAGTTTGCCCCTCTTAATAGTACGGCTATCTATCCTAAACCCAGTCATCAACTTCTCTACACACCTATGACCGGTGAAATGGAAATGCCCTAGGTTATACCTTTGCCTTGTGCATTCCCCTCCATCACCTCCGACGTTGATGCAACACATGCAGCAACCATATCACAAATGATATGATCCACTTCATATCATCATGTGACCTTATTGGTCCATCGATCTTGATCTCACTTGCTCTTCACCGTTGCGTCGGTCCATCGGCGCCAAGTCTTGCTCAAGCTTCACCGCCCCGTGGTCCATCGCTCCAAAGCCTCTGACTTGCCCTTCACACTTGCAACCGGTCCATCAAGCCAAGCTTCATCTTGATCTTTGCCACCTTGGTCACATGACTTCATGTCATGTCTCATATGCAATGAGCTCCTTCATGACACCATCACCTGTGGACTAATTCCCTATGTATCTCACATTAGACACAATTAGTCCACGTAAGGTTGTCACTCAATTACCAAAACCAAACAAGGACCTTTCACCCAGGTCACTTACAGCTTGGCCCCACCAGTCAGAGAAAAAGAGGTAAAAGGACATGGTATTTTGGACATCATCACCAGGCGGGCCCACATGTCAGGGCTGTAAAATGGCAGAAACCTAACAGAAGGTGAATGGAATGGCCTCTCTTGCGCTTTCGTCCTCGCTTCATGTAAAAGGATCGATCCGAAGTTAATAGCCTCCCAGGTCATGACTTTTAACTTGGTTCAGCTCTCCCTCGGCTTCCGATGTGGTACTAAATTTTGGTCACTACAGTGTTTTCCGTAGTGCTACAATGTCCATGTGCTACAGTACCCCCCCAAACTCGGCCCATCCCATGGCCTACTGGTTGCTACAGTGCTAGGCCTCGTTCCAGTGGGCCTCACATCCGCCCACCCTCGGAGGATTCAACGTCCTCGTTGAACGCTGAACCAAGTTACCCAATGGGACAAATATCCAGGATCGACTCTCTTGGCCACATCCGTATTCCCAGCTCTCTAGCCTAAGTGCCATGCTCTTGCAGAGCCATGCGCAACCTGTCCAAGCTCCCGAGCTATACGTCCATGAAACCGTGAGAGTTGGCTCTGATACCATTTGTAACACCCCAACCCGAAAAACAGCTAAGGCCCACTCTACACGTTGAATGGACCACACTTGCTAATTAACTCTCTTGCGCTTTCATCTTCGCTTCACACAAAAGGATTGATGTAGAGTTAATAGCCACCCAGGTCCAGGCTTTTAACTTGGTTCAGCTCTCCCTCGGCTTCCTATGTGTACTAAATTTTGGCCGCTACAGTGGTTTCCGCGGTTCTACAGTGTTCAGGCTCTATAGTACCCCCGCAAACTCGGCCCAGCCCATGGCCTGCCGATTGCTATAGTACTGGGCCTCGTTCAGTGAGCCTCACAGTTCTCAGCAATCTAACTTTGTTTTTGGCGATATCACCATGCTAGTTGGCCAGTAGAATCCATATATTCAATTCAACTCAAGAACAAAGAAAAAAATCCTGACCCCAATGATGACTTAACAAGGCTATCTCCGCCCCTATGGTAGGCAGCTCCATGTTGGGGTGTAGGATGTGGAGTATGAACCAAACAAAATGCTGGTGACGGACATTTGATTGATTAAACACATTGCCAGCAATACCCACTTGGAATGATAATGTCACGGCACCAAGGGCGTCTGATCATGAAGAGCATCATGAAGCTGATGAAGTGGGAGATGAAGAAGAAGCTACTCAGCCCAAGAGAACAAGACGGCCCAACACATGCTATCACGGGCCGAAGTGGGTGGCCGAGAAGGGAGGAGCCACAGTGAAGGCAAGCAGCTGAGAGACGTTATCTACAGGAGCGAGGAAGGGGAAAAGATAAAAAATGAGTGGATTAGAGGTGGCCGGCTGTGCCGGAGGCGGCGGTGACGAGCGATTGCTCGGTGTAATAGCTACTCTACCCAAATTTTGTTAGAATCCACTCTATTCATGTTAAACTGAGATGATGGCGTAGTGATATCATAACAATTGGTATCGGAGGTCACTCGATCCGTGGGCGCGGCGGTGATCTCATCGTCGTGTTCAAGCTGTGTCTCGGTTGATTCGATTGCCTTGATCTAGAATCGTCATCCCTGATGGCAAGCTCTCTTCCTGATTCACCTTGGGGTGTTGATCTCGAAGATCCATAGGTCCGTTCCAAGGTTGAGTTGATCGGCCCTCATTTTCTTCAGAGTTCGTACCTTCCATCAAATTTGTTCTACTCGCGCCACCTCCATTTTTGATCCACCCTGGCAGCCGTTCTAGATTACCTGTTGCGTCCCCAGTATCAAACGCAAGATCAGAAGCGCATCACCATGATGGAGACTCAGATCGATGAGCTTACGAAGCTGCTACGCGAACTGCAAGTTCAGAACACCTCCATCAAGCAATCCCTTGATGACAACCTCACCACGTTGTTGGATCTCGGCGCTTGGCGTCCAACGATTGACACCAAGGTCGACAAACTCCACTCCTCCGTCCGCAATCTTCAAGTCAAGGTGGACGAGTTGGCGGCACGTCCTCCGCCTCAAGCATCGAGCGAGCGCGTCTTTGAGTTCGAGGAGGTCAATCTGACGAAGTCGATGGCCACACATCTGGCTGCTTCCTCTGCGGAGGTGACTTCAAGGTCGTTAGGCCACGACAATACAACAACTCACCGGGGTGCTGGACACGGGGTGGTCACCACCTACGTACCTACCCCGGTCACAGGTGCGCAACACCTCCAATTACCCCTTCTCGATGCTCTTACTCGTTTACAGTTGAACCAGGCCATCCCAGCTATGGAATTTCCTAAGTTTGACGGCATGCATCCTAAACTCTAGAAGAAAAACTATGAATCTTATTTTGAGGTTTATGCTATGCCCAATAATGTTTGGGTGAAAATGGCGGTGATGAACTTCACTGGTTCTACTGTATTTTGGTCTCAGTCGGTGGAAGCCGTCCTCAAATGATGCACCTAGCCTGAACTCTACGCCATTGTTTGCAGTCGTTTTGAGTGAGACTAGTCATCCCATCTTGACCGTCAATTTCTCCACCTCAAACAAACATCTACTGTTACTGCTTACATTGAGAAATATGATGAACTTGTGCATCAAATTCTAGCCCATGATCCATGTTTTAGCCAACACATGATCATTAGTCGTTTCATTAATGGCCTTGGAGAAGATATTCATGTTGTAGTCATTTTGCACTGTCCACCTACTTTGGATTCTGCCTGCTCGCTTGCTTTGTTGCAGGAGGAAGTGCTACTGGATTTCATGCCTGAAGAATCCAAGAAATCCAAGTCCTCTTGGTCAAGCAAGACTGCTACTGCGAAGCACACTAATGTCTCAGTTGGTAATACTTCTATTCACAAAGCTCCTTCAGTTACAACACTGGCAAACTCCAAAGCTTCTGACCCTGCTAAGCCCTCTTATGTTGAAGAGAAGATGCAAAGTATCAAGAACTACCGTAGATCCAAAGGTCTATGTTTCAAATGTGGTGACAAATGGAATCCTACACATAAGTGTTCCACTACTGTATCGCTCAATTTAGTTGAAGAGCTCTAGCAACTATTATCTGAAGATGAAGACACTTAGTCTCCTGACAAGGCCAGACATAGCACTGATTCTGGTAAAGATCTAATGGAATTTTCTCTATCAGCAGTGGAAGGCACTAATTGTGGTCAGACTGTTCAGATGGCTGGTGAGATAGCAGATCATTCTGTTGTGATGCTCATTGATTCAGGTAGTTCTAGCAGTTTTATCAGTCATCAAGTAGCTCAACTGGTGTCTGATTGGACTCAACTTTCACAGCCACTGCAAATTAGAGTAGCTAATGGTACTCTTTTATAGTGCAACACCCCAGGTGTTTAGCTTCCATAATTGCATTGCATTTCATAAGCATGAGCATCATTAATATCATCCATGTCTTTGTTTTGCTTGCAACATGAGTATGCAACATGCCTCAATGTGTTTTGTTTCACAAAGTGATTGCTTATGAAATGTGAGTGGTGCAAATTGTAGATACAACATTGGGTCACATATTTTGAAATATGACAATGGGGTTAGCACCTTTTGTTGGGATCAATGGGTGCAACAAAGTCTTGCAACATGCGCAACATGACAATGCAACATTTTTGGGTGTATTAGGGTTTTGCTTGTTTCCAATCATGTGACACTAGTGTTTTTGTGTAACTAAGGGGTAGAGTGGCTAATTATATCTTATAACACCTTAATTACACTTAGGGTCACTAGTGGAGCAAGGTTCATGTTGACCAAAATTACCAAAATGCCCTCCAATGAGCTGTTGACCAATAATGGACCCTAGAATGCTTTGGTTTGACCAATTAAAAAGGCTAGCTTAGAGACCTTGCATGGAGGAGCAACCTCAAGCAAAGTTGTAGAGGATTTCTTAAGGAACAAAAGTTCCAATATGGCCATCTCATGAAAATGATCAAAACATGCTCAAAAGTGGCCCACAAGTCAGGTTGAGGGGCTGCCCAACACTTAGAAATATTCTAAGTCTGAAATTTGGAATTACAGTTTCCAAGTAGCCCACTTCAACGCCTTGTAACTCCTAAACCAAGCTGAACCAGTTCATGAGCAAATTAACAAAATTGTAGCCCTCATGTAGCTCTACAACTTTGATGTTAACATCTACCACTAACTCGAACTGGATTAGGAGTTAATCTGCATCAAACTTGCTCTGTCAGTCACTAAACGTCGGCTTCGTTTCAGTCTTTCAGGGCAGCGTGGCCGATTGGCCGTAGGCCGTCGCCGACACGTGGCCGCACGGTGGCAGCCGTACGCTGACTATGGCCCCACCGGTCAGATCCGGACGAGCCCCTACATTGCCACGATGCCGCCCCAACCTCATTCGCGCCTCTGCCCTCTCTCTCTCTCACTCTTCCCACGCTTAGGCGGACGCACCGAGCCGCATCGCCACCGTGTGCCTTGCCGCGGCCGTGAGAGCTCGCCACCGCATTCCCACTGGCCAAATCACGTCCCTCACTCCGCCACACTGCCCTGCACCTCCTCGACCAACCCGTGACTTCAATCGAGCCCGAGGTGAGCCGCATTGCCGCCTCCGCCCGTCCCAAATGCCACCGGAGCTCCGCCGTGGTTAGGGTCACTGTGGCCAGCACCGCACTCCTCCGCCTTCCCTCGCTCACGTCCCCTCTTCCCCATCACACCTAGATGCTCGGGTGAAGACGCTACCCCCAGTCCCGGTTCGGTCAAGCCGGAACACGGCCGCGCACTGCCGCGCCATGGCCGCCGGCCAGGTGCTCACGCGGCCAAGCCACTCCACTCCATCCCAATCCGTTTGCGTAGCCTCGAAAAGTCCGCCAGGGTTCCAGGAAGCGGGTGCACCCCTTTGCCGGCCGTCTAGTGGTCGGAGCTCGCCGGCGTACCGCCACGCGTTCGCTGCCGTCCGCCCTCACCGTCGGCAAGGGTGCTCCGGTGCGGTAGCATTGGGGGAAAGTGCATGCCTAGGTGCGGTTTTGTGTGGGGAGCACGACGGTGTGCTCGGCTTGGTCGGAGGAGCCGCCGGCGGCGTGAATCCGCTCGCGAAGCTCTCGGCTCGCCGCTCTCCTATCCCTCTCTCGCTGACAGCGGGTCCCTCCTGGCAGACGCACGTGCGCGGGCGGGAATCGGGTCAGGCCGCGCTGACGAGTCGGGCCGGCCCAGTACTGTAGCTAGGGTTGATTTATGAGTTATATTTCACAGATTTAGATGATGTTTAGGAATTTCATATCTAGGGTTTTACTTGCTAAAAAATAATGATTTAAATTTTTTTGGGCTCTGCATGAAGTGTAGTATTTAAGAAAAATATCAAATAGGTATGTGATGTTTATTTTCTGGAAGGATTAATTAGGGTTTTGAAATATGTCTTAAATTGGATATAAACTTGTTAAATGAATAACTGGAGTTCTATTGTCCCAAAAATTATGAAAATTGGTGAGTAGGCTATTTTGTGCATGTGCTAGCTCTGGTAAAAATTTGGGTACTAGTGCTTGAGTATTTTTCAAGTTATGATGATATCATGTTATGTTAGGAAATACTTGAATGAATTTTAGTAATTTTTCTACATGTTCAATGTTCATATAAATTATAGAGAGTGTCCTAGTACCCTAAAGTGTTTAAGAAAAATATGAATTCTGTTGTTTGATACTTTTCATTGTGATTTGTTAATTATGCAAAAATCAACCTTTTTGGCTTGTGAATTTTGTGTAGGGGGTTTCTGTGGATAACTTTAGTTCAAATTTTTACAGTAGCCTCTTTTTAGGTCAGAAAGTCTCCTGTAATTTTTGAAGAATTTTATAAGCAGTTTGCATATAGGTTTAATTTTCCACTAAATTAATTAAGTAAATTAAGAAAGGGGTGAAAATAAATGTTCTAGATTGGCACACCTTACTTTCTGGTGTTTTTATGGCATGTGTGAACTATTGGTATCATTGGTTTAGTCATAGAGGAAGTTTGACACATAAATAAATATTTAATCTTTATATTTCTAGGTTTTCTGGACAGCTAGTAGAATTTTTGGGTTTGACCCTTAATAAAAGTGTTTGCTGAAAAACTTGTGAATACCAAAGTTGTAGTAAACTTGATAAACTAGCTTGTGTCAAAATTTGGGGGCATTTGGCTTAGTAGTCTAGGAGTTATGGCTGTTTAAAGTAACTGTCCAGAAAGGGCTGTTCTCTATTTGGAGAGGACAGATTTCTGGAACTCTAGAAATTCGACTAGGAAAACTTAGGAATTAAGTGTTGAAGTCTGAAAATAATTTATAGAGCATTTTATAAGCTTTCCAGATTGTCTTGGATTATGTCTTGTGGAGTTAGGAATCTCCAGTTACGTTAGAAACATTAAGCTGTTGTCCAGAATGTCTTGCTATGATATTTTGTGCTTGGATGTGGTAACTTAAGTAAAATTGTTCTTGTGATCGTTAGGTGTTAGAGCCTTAACAGAGGAGGAACAACTATACCTTAGGTTGGATAGATTAGGTAAGTATTTCTCTACCGGAGAGGAAATTTGCACTTAATATTGAAGTGATTTGAATAGAGCTTAAGAATGGTTGTAATGCATTTCATCCCGAGCATGCTGCATCCTTCATTATGCATCCATAAAATTTATTATGCACTCATACAATAGGTGTTCCGGAGGGGGTGACTCTTCTCGAGTTCGAGGGGGCAATCCCGGAAGAGATCTAGGATCATCCGAGGGAGCCAGAGGAACCAACCGGAGAAGAAGTTCCCGCAGAAGATCTACCTGAGTGTCCTGATCACCGGCCGTCCTCCTTTCTGAAAGGCAAGCCCCGGTGCATGCTGACCCTATTGTTTCATAAATGAATCTTGAGTACTTTTACTTGTTTACTGCATTAAGTTGTAGGAGTTGTGTGAAAACACTTATTGCATTATACCTGTCCTTGTCCAGATATCGTACTTAAATCCTAAATTAGGTTTAGGCACGTGTCAATGCTTAGCCCTGCTTAGTCCGGTAGAAGTCGGGTGATTTCCGGTCATCCGCGAGATGTAGTACTGGGTCACGAGTGGCTAGTATGGCTATCGTGGATGGAACCATGCCTTAAAATGAAATTGAGACCGGGCGAGAGTTCGATAGTGCAGCCGCAAGACACTTCACGTCTTGGGTGCGGAGCTATGCCTGTTTGAGTCGTTTAAGGACCGATTCGCTGTACGTCCTTGAGTCATGTTGAACGCAGTCTAACACTTAGTTGTCCGGATAAGTCGTTCCGACCGTGAAGCCGAGTAATATGGTTCAGGCCGGGAATCGAATGGTAGGTTGCATCTTGGAAGAGAGAAAGGATGTGCTTGGGGACATTGGCATGAGACCAAGGGGGGTTAGAGTCCCTATCACCTGGCAGAGTGTCGCCCTTGGGGATGCGACATCATTCGGACCCGCGATTCCTAAATTGTATGAAAGGTGGCTTGTGCGACCCTGGTAGGGGCCTGCGCGGTGAGTGTTAGAAATACCCCTCCAGCTGGATAGGAATTCGATTCGAATCGCCGTCGCTCCCGGTTAGTGAGCACTTGACTTGAGCAGCGGCAACGTAGATCTCATTAAATTGAATAGATGGTTAAAGTGAATGATACAATGTTGTCGCAAATTATACCTGCTATGGATATAATAATATTATTTGTTTGATTATAATCAAGTGAATGATTTAGTACAGGTGCTAAGATAGATGACAGGTAAATGCTAAAAAGCATTGCTAGTACAAGTTAAAAGAGTTTAAATTACTTATGCCTTTCTGCAAAATATGATGTCAGCTAGCCCACTTATGAAAGCCTTGCATAATCTTTGGTGTCATCTTATTTCTGGTTTTGACAGGTAAGTCTAGCTGAGTACATTCCAGTACTCAGGATTTATTCCCTCCTGTTGCAGATGATATACTTTACCAAGGCTTCTGCAAGAGCTGTCTCCACCCTGCGGGTGACGCATACTAGATCACTCGGGCATGATCATCCGTTATGTACTTTCCTCAATGCTTTTGCGGAATGTTGATCAGTAAGACTAGCAGTAGTATTTGAACAATGTGCGTGTGTTATGCTTCCGCTACTTTGTGAACTTGGTTTGTAATAATTTGCGACTCCGGGTGTGTAAGTGGATTTCGGAACTACTTGTGAAATGTAACGTTCGATGTATTATGTTGAATGATGCGATCTTGGTTGTAAGCAAGTTGGTTTGAAATCCTTCGTGGTTTCGATTGACTACCGAGATTATATGGGCTCAAGTTCGAAAATTTGAGCGTTTCGGCGCTTGTTTTTGTACTTGTGCTCTTATAATTTGGTCGGTTCTATTACATATAGTGTACCCATGAGCTACAGAACTGTCCTGTTACCATTCAAGGCCATCAGTTCCATATCAATTTAAAGATCTTGCCTCTCCAGTGCTATGACCTCATTCTAGGCATGGCCTGGTTATCTCATCACAACCCAATGTCAGTGGACTAGAAGCAGAAGTGGATGGAATTCTCTTATCAAGGTCACCAAATCCAGTTTTAAGGATTGTCATCAAATTTGTCACACTGTCCAGTTATTACAGCTCCTAAGATTCTTCAGTTGCTATCTTTAGATCAATTGTGGGGCATTTGGGAGGTATTTCAGTTAGAAGACACCATAATAACCAGCAGTTGTCCTGCAGAATTACATGAGCTAATCAACCAATTTCCTGACTTATTCAGTAAGCCAGTGGGTCTACCTCTTAAAAGACACATCAGTCATGCTATTCCATTGATTCCAGGAGCTCAACCTTTCAGACTCAGACCATATAGATACAATCCAGCTCAAAAGGATGAAATAGAAAAATAAGTTCAAGAACTGTTGCAGAATGGATTGATCAGAGAGAGTAGCAGTCCATTTGCCTCTCCTGTACTGTTGGTCAAGAAGAAAACAGGGGACTGGAGAATGTGTGTGGACTACAGAAGACTCAATGCTTTGACAGTGAAAAACAAATTTCCCTTACCTGTCATTGATGAACTGTTGGATGAATTGGCAAGAGCTACTTGGTTTACAAGTCTAAACATGACTGCTGGTTACCATCAGATACTCATGGAAGAACAAGATCAACATAAGACAGCTTTTCAGACACACCATGGCCACTATGAATATACAGTAATGCCCTATGGAGTCACTGGAGGACCTACTACTTTTTAGCAGCTAATGAATCACATTCTAGCTCCTTTACTAAGGAAAGGTGTGGTGGTTTTTATAGATGACATTTTAGTCTATTCTGCTACATGGGCTAAACATCTGCAGTATTTGCATGAAGTCTTTCAGTTGTTACTTCAACATGGCATCAAGATTAAGCTGTCTAAGTGCTCTTTTGCCCAAAAGGAACTGAAGTACCTTGGTCATATTATTAGTGCAGCCGGAGTAGCAACGATACCAAGAAATTGGCCACCTCCTGAAACACCCAAGGATGTCAGAGGCTTGCTAGGCCTAGCAGGATATTATAGAAAAATTTTCAGACATTTTGGCACAATAGCTAAGCCTTTGACTGAATTACTCAAGAAAGGTCATATTTTTCAGTGGACTATCATCCATCAAGAAGCATTTGATCTACTAAAACATGCCCTCACTACTATTCCTGTGCTTCAATTGCCAGATTTTTCTAAGCAATTTATCATTGAAACAGATGCTTCAGCCAAGGGTATTGGAGCTGTGTTACAGCAGGAAGGCCATCAATTGCTTATATCAGCAAAGCAGTGGGTCCCAAAAATCAAGGTTTCTCAACATATGAGAAAGAATGCCTGGCCATTTTCATGGTAGTTGACCATTGGAGATCCTATCTACAGCATAGCCCATTCATCATTAAGACAGATCAAAGAAGCCTAGAAAGTCTAACAGATCAAAGACCTACAACTCCATGGTAGTTGAAAGCATATACCAACCTATTGGGGCTGGACTACAAGATTGTCTTAAAAAGGGCACTGAAAATTCTGCAGCAGATGCTCTATCTCGATTGCCTATGGTCCCCAGTGTTGCACATGTCGACCTCTATGCTTTGTCTCAATCCCAACCAATCTGGAAGCAACAGTTGACAGATTCTTATTCCAGTCATCTAGCTACAGTGAAATTGTTGTCTTCTTTAGCCTTGAAATCTCCAATCAAACATTTTCCTTGGTGCAGGGAATAATTAAGTACAAGAATAGGATTTGGGTAGCTAGTAATCTAGATCTTTAGAAGCAAATTATTCAAGCCTTACATGCTTCAGCTATGGGTGGCCATTCTGGTTTTCTGGTCACATATCTCTAGATCAAGAAGATGTTTGCTTGGCCTGGTATGAAACAGATGATCAAGACATTTGTAGCCCAGTGCATCACCTGTCAACAGGCAAAAACTGAGAGTCAAGTACCCAGGTTTGCTTCCACCACTACCAGTACCTTCTTATGCTTGGCAGGTTGTTAGCCTTGATTTCATTGAGGGTCTCCCTAAATCCAAGGGTTATGATTGCATCTTAGTGGTTGTTCACAAATTCTCCAAATATGCCCATTTTATTGCATTGGCTCATCCATTTACAACTTTACATGTGGCTAAAGTATTTCTAGATAACATATACAAATTACATGGAATGCCAATTGTAATTATTTCTGATAGAGACAAGTTGTTCACCAGTAATTTGTGGCAAGAGCTCTTCAAGCTGAGCAAAACTGAACTCCAAATGAGTACCGCATATCATCCCCAAACTGATGGCTAAACTGAACGTGTCAATGTCTTGAAGCTTATTTGCGTTGCACAGTCAGTTCTTGCCCAACCAAATGGAAAGACCGGCTCCCTCTTGCCGAATACTGTTACAACACCCGTTACCATTCATCCCTGAAAAGAACTCCATTTGAAGTATTGTATGGGCATGAACCTCATCATTTTGGTATTGATCATACTCAAGATTGTGCAGTACCTGATCTGGAACAATGGTTAACTGACAGACAACTGATGGAACAGTTATTGCATCAACAATTGATTAGAGTTCAGCAACATTAGAAGCATCAGGCTGATAAACTGAGGACTGAAAGACAATTCCAAGTTGGTCAGTTAGTCTTTGTCAAGCTACAACCCTATGTGCAAGCCAGTCTAGCTCAACGAGTTAACCAGAAGTTAGCTTATAGCTATTTTGGGCCTTTCCTTGTTCTGGAACGTATTGGACAAGCTACTTACAAGCTACAGTTACCATCTCATTCAAGTATTCATCCGGTGTTTCATGTATCTCAGCTCAAGCTCGCCGTCCGCCCCGACACTCAGGTCAGTGCTGACATATCTGAACCTCAAGATCCATTCAAGTATCCTATCAAGATCTTACAACGTCGTCATCATCGTCATAATATGCAATACACTGATCAAGTGTTGGTTCGATAGTCTTCTTGGCCAGACCACATGGCGACGTGGGAGGACGAACAAGCTCTGAAGCTCATGTTTCCGGCTGCACCGGCTTGGGGGCAAGTTGGCTCTCAAGGAGGGGGGAATGTCATGGCACCAAGGGCGTCTGATCATGAAGAGCATCATGAAGCCGATGAAGTGGAAGATGAAGAAGAAACTACTCGGCCCAAGAGAACAAGACTGCCCAGCACACGCTATCACGGGCCGAAGTGGGTGGCCCAGAAGGGAGGAGTCCTGGCGAAGGCAAGCAGCTAAGAGACGTTATCTATAGGAGCGAGGAAGGGGAAAAGATCAGAACGGAGTGGATTGGAGGCGGCCGGCTGTGCCGGAGGCGGCGGTGACGAGCGATTGCTCGGTGTAATAGCTACTCTACCCAAATTTTGTTAGAATCCACTCTGTTCATGTTAAACTGAGATGATGGCATAGTGATATCGTAACAATAAGCATATCGACCAATAGTTCAAGGTTTATACGGCCAAACGAGTTGCTAGCAGCCGGCCACGACGCTTATATTAGCTTGGACAGTGTGATCGAGGGCATGACCTGTGCTTTCGTCGTCAGTGGTGACGCTTTAATTCCAAATTTTCAAGGGAAAATATGGTCATCGGGTAGTACTCTGATGTGGTTTGCCTTTCATTTTCACTTTCAGCGTCAGTTTCCGATATGAATGATGTACTAGCTAGTCCCAACCAAAGTCACCTCCATCTAGAAGACCCTGATGAATCACATGCCCAAATATCAGCCATATATTTGTTCGCCATGTATTTGCCTTATCCATAAAAAAGTAACTCGTCAAACAGGAAACCAATATTCTATAAGATACTAACTTATGTGGCATAATTAAAAATCTAATAAAGCAATTCTATTTTAAGTTAACACGCTTTGCTGCAAGATTATGTATCCTGGAGTCCACTTTCAAGCCAACCCCTATTCGGCTCGCTGTAAAAGCGGTTGATGCTGATGCTGATTTATTGTGAGAGAAAAACACTGCTAAATGACTGACTGATTCTGACTGATAAGTTCAAACGAACAAGGCCCAAACAGACAAGTCAACAACTAAAGGAGGAGGAAAGAGCAACCAACGTGACAGCGTGTTTCGTCCCAAGAGCACCCTGAACACCTCATGTGTTACCCATAACATAATAGTAACATCATATTATTCACATCGGTCCCGTTCGGCTGGAATTATAAGCCGGCTGAAAAACACTGTTGGTTGATTTTTTGTGAGAGAAAAATACTCACCCTGTTCGGCTGCTCTTATCAGCACGGCTTATCAGCCGTGGTACAGTGTTTTTCTCTCACAACAAAACAGCCACAGCCGACTTATAAGCCGCAGAAACAGCCTGCCGAACAGGGTGACTGTTCCGACTGAAAAAACAAGCTGAATAAGACGGATTATAAGCCAGATGAACAGGGCCATCAACTGCTCTACTTCTTCCTCTGACAAATTTCCAAGTGCAGACAAGCTGCTATGACGACTATGACCGGTTTAGTATGTAGAAACATGAACAAAATATTTTTGTCCACAATGGATTGTCGACTCGATCTCCTCTGGCCATCCTAAGTGGCTGAGCCATAGAAGAAGGGCACAAGCCCTACTACCTATTTTAGGGACATTGAACATGATGAATCATCGATGGGTGGCGCCGTGGCTACATAAGACAATGGCACAATAGGTTTTACCCCCTCTAAAATTTAAGTGCGCTTTGCCACTGATTCGAAGGAACCCTGTCAACAAAAAACTTATGTCGGTTGCCCTAGGCTGAATAGAATTAGGACCGCCTCTTATATATAGTTATATATAATAGACACATGAGAAACAAACAACACTAGAGGTTGGGAAAGTTTAGCGGAGGAAAAATGCTAAAGAAAATAGATGATTGATATATTCATCAATCAAATGAATAATGGCCTCGAATGGTTTTGGCCCCCACCTTATTTATAGGGTAAGAGATCCTGCCCCTCTTTGAACCGAAATCCATGAAAAATAAGCCTTGAAGATAACATCCCCTTTCTTTCTTTTTTTTCTTAAAGAAAAGACTCACACTGGACATTCTAACTGTATCAAAATTTGTCATTATCCAGTTCTTGACTCTGTTGAGGCTAACACACCCGAGTGGTGTTCCAACTAGAACCTCGAAATTACTATATATATCCGTTTTAGTTATCAACATAACTTTTTATATTAAAGGAGAAAAAAAAAAAGAAACTACTTCCAGCTAGTCCCACCGGAGGCTTGAGCTGACCTAACTTTTCAATCCACGGGTTGGAAAGACAGGTCCCCAACTACCAGGCATTAAAATGTCCAAGTAAAGCATATAGGATAAGCTTGGCTAGCTAATCCATCATACGAACTTGGAATATTTTTCATTGCCAATTGTGCAACAGGATAAGATCACATTGCACATGCACAGTCATCCTACGGCCCCACACTCTCTCCCCTTCCCCACACCAAACCTAGTATATAATAAAGTATTTCGTCGACCCAAGGGGCGACGCGGACTGGCAAGGACGCCGCATGGCAGCCGCGGCGGCGGGCAGCTACGGGGGCCCGCTAGCGCCCGTGCGCTGCTGTCCCGCTGGCCAGTGCGGCCCGGCATCGCGACAGAGAGAGGGGGAAGGGGAAAGGCCGCTGCGGCACACACCGGTGGCGCCATCGCGCCGGCCGCCGCCGCGCTTGGCCCTCCCGCTGCGCCAGCACGCCAAGCTTAGGGTTTGGCCCATCCAGCATGGTAGCTAGGGTTTCGCCCGCAGGAGGAGCACATGCCTCCCGACAGGAGGAGGCATCGAGGAGGCCGCACGGAGGATAGGGGAGAGGGAGGGGGTCGTCGGGCCTCACCTGCGCCATCGCGCGGCGTGCAAGCTACGCCGTCGCCTGGCACCCCGCCGCCGCTGCGGGAGGGAAGGGGAGGGAGGAGGAGGAGGCGGAGGAGGGGGCGGAGGAGGAGGAGGCCGGCCGCTCGCGCCTGTCGCCGCCGCGGTCGCCCCTGGTGGCGGCATCGGGAGGAGGAGGGAGGAAGCGAAGAGAGAAGAGACGGGAGGCGCAACGTGGGCTGCTGCTGGCCACACAAAGAGAGCGAAGGAAGGCAAGCTGAGGTGGACCAATGGGAGGGACAGCGGGTGACGTGTATGCGCTGGGTGAATTTTTGAGCGACGTGGCCGAACGGGGCGCACAGACCCTGCCTCCGGCTTGTAGGGGTAAGTAATTATCACATTTGCTCACATTGGAGATGCAAGTACAAGGATTAGAGCATCAATCAAAGAGCAAAAACTAAGGATTAAAAATCAGCATAGGATCCCTCAATCACCACCCTTTGTCTGTTCTCTTCTCACTCTGACTCAAAACTACTCGCCAGGGAAACCTAAAAAACGGCCTTGTTTAGATTCCAAAATTCACCCCCAAATTCCACTATACAAAAAGAAGATTCCCCATCACATCAAAATGTCGACATATATATGGAGTACTAAATGTAGATGAAATTAAAAACTAATTGCACAGTTTTGTTGTACTTTACGAGACGAACATTTTGAGCCTAATTAATCAAAATTTGGACAATTATTACCACTAAAAAACAAAAATGCTACAGTACTCGGGGTGGCACTGTGTAGATTTGGCCACCCCCGAGTCGGGGATCTAAACGAGGCCAACAATTCTCGGCTGAGCAATCACGGGCGGACCAGATTATGTTTTTGTGTATGAAAGCAATGTGGTGGCAGAAAATAAGCGGTTAAAAGTACTATTGGCTGATTTGTTGTGAGAGAAAAATACTGCTCGCTGGCCGAAAATAAACGGCTGAAAGCTCGAGCAAACAGGAGATCACCCACCAAAACCAAGCAAATAGACTCCACGCTATTTATGTGGCAACTCGTTGCTGTTCTCCCCATGTTTGGCGAAACCAGGGGGCGTTTGCCTCGAGATTATAGGAGCCTTTTCACATTATTGTTGTCGATCCACGCACGCCGCACCACGCGGAATGAAGGAAACAGGGATGGATCCAGGGGATGGATGCATCCGCTGCTTTTCCAAAAAACAAAGATCACTATACTATACTACTACTACTAGTAGCTGCAAAGTGACTTTCGTCGCTGTAATCAGATCAGACTTTGATCCTCACTCATTGGCCGCTTCATCTCACCAAAGCATAGCAGTATAACACTGCCCACGGCCAATTGGCAATCCCAGTCAGCCTGTGGCATAGTGCAATCATGGGATACCTCATCGACCAAATCACACCACAGCAGCAAGTTAATCAAAGGCAGGTAACCACCATGATCATCATTTGTTAATGATACCCCCAGGTTGTTAGGTCAGTCGATGCACTTCTTCTGAGTCCGAGGTCAAAGAAAGCCAGGTGGATTTAACACAACGAACTTGGATCTTATACACCGGAACCATATAGTAAGTGGCTACTACATCTCTAATGGCCAAGAGGCTAGGCCAAAGCTGGGAAGCAAATCTGCGGCTGCTAATCACTACCATCAGTGCTGCTGCTATTGTGGAGATCAGACA
Organism: Saccharum hybrid cultivar R570; assembly: GCA_038087645.1. Taxonomy (NCBI): domain Eukaryota; kingdom Viridiplantae; phylum Streptophyta; class Magnoliopsida; order Poales; family Poaceae; genus Saccharum; species Saccharum hybrid cultivar. The sequence continues at coordinate 23,155,389 of JAQSUU010000402.1, read as the reverse complement.
GTGAGAAGGACCTAGGAGATCTGAAGCTCCCAAGGCCATTCCTCCTCTGCATGCCAACACCGCCGAGCCTAGTGGGAGGCAGTGGCAATGCCGGCGCGTCCCTCACGTTCTTGCCGCGGTGCGGCAGCTGGCTGTATTCCACGTCGTCGTCGGAGTCGTCCTCCTCGCCCTCGTCCCCCTCGGCGACGGCGTGGTCGGGGCCCAGAAGCGGAGGCAGGTAGGTGGCCGTGGCCAGCGAGCTGCAGGAGGCTCGCCTGGACCAGTTGGCCAGGATGCGGCGGCGCTTGTTGAAGGGGTTCTCCGGCTTGGCCAGCAGCTCCTTGGCCGCCGCCACCGTCGACGTGGCCTCGGCGAGGCTGGTGAACGACTTGGACTTGCCGGAGTAGAAGCTCGAGAGGCCCTTCCTGATCAATCAACCAAATTAAAAGTCTCGAGTTAATACCATGCGCAATTTGAGGCGATTTTGCGTGAAAGCTACCATCTTTTTTCTCCGCTCGCTGTTGTAAATAAAGAGGGGGAAATCCATGGACTGCATAGCAATGTTGCTAGGCCCCCAGAAAAAATATCTCCTTTTCAATTAAAAGGATCCCATTTTGCAAAAGCAAGCAAAATAGCATGAGCGATCCAAGACGGGTAAACAAAACGAAAGCTTTATGAACTCACTTGATGGGCAAGGAATCCTCCAGCGCATCCAAACAACCGAGCGCATCGCCCTCCTTGAGCTTGCTCTCGACCTCCTCTTCCCCGTCGTCCCCGCCGGCCTCCGACGAGGAGTTCTCACCGATCGACGAGCCCGACGGCGACGGCGCCCCGATCGACGAGGTATCGGTCAGCACCTCTTCCTCCGCCTCCTCCTCTATGAAGAAGTCGTCGCTCCTCCTCTTCCCGACCGCCGCCATGTCCGCCTCCTTCCCATGCCCGCCGCCGCTCCCCTTGCCGGATCCGGGGAACCCGTAGGGCGGCCGCACCTCCGCCACCGCCGTCGACATGTCGCCTGAGCCGCGAGATTCGACGGACCGCTCGTTGCCAGTGTGTGTCTGGAGTAAATTGAGCAAATCTCGGGCGGATTGGATACGTGTGTCCGTCCAAGAACAGGGACAGGAACTCAACAACTTGTGTGAGGGAATGAGAGAGGGGAAAGAGAGAGAAGAAGCGAAACGCAGGAAGCAGAGGATAGGATAAGAGCAAGAACCAGGACGCAACCTGGGTGCGCGGGGTCTTTGTAGGGCTGAAAGAGGCCGCAAAGTCCCAGGATCCTCTGCAGCCAAAGCACAAAATACGCGCGGTGTGTGTGCTGTTGCGCAATTGATTGTAATCTGCCATTTGCCAAATGCACGCCAACAGTGTTAGTGATGTGGCAACTGGCACCGTATCCCAATCTATCACTGCCATGTCTCAAGGTAATTCTACCACCGTATCGCATCGCATCTCAACACATCAATAGCATATCGAAAATGAGAGGAAGTGATAATTGATAGCAAGTATCTCAATGTTATCCTGATACATTTTTTTTACTATTATGTTCTACTTATATGATGCACCAAGTAGGAGCCAACTTTATGATTATCGTGTTAATTGCCACATGTCATCTCAATATACATCTCAAGGTGGAAATCTAAGGTCACAATCTTACATTGTGACTAGGAAACGATAACTTGTATTGTATGGAACCTGAATGTGTCGTCACGGTACCATGCTAAAAGTACTCACTCCAAATACAGTATAGATGAAACTATGGGCATGTTTGGTGCCCACCGCATATTCTTGTGCCGTAGCTTCAGCCACACCGAATTTGTGGCGTATGAAACGAGCACCAAACTTTTGGCAATCAAATGCACTAGACGACAAGAAGAGCAAGTGGGGCAAGCTGCATGTCTAGAAGTGAAGCAAACAAGGGCGCGAAGCAATGTGCGAGTCTGGCGCAACGGTTGGAAACCAATCAAGCAAGATCTACATCTCGACATATCTCTAGTGAGTTATTTCGTGCCAGACTATAGACGCCGCATGAAACAAGAAATAAATAGGTGGTGTTTGATTTTAGTATGGGTATATATATATCCAGTAATGGGGTATTGACTTTTGTTAGTATAAACGAGTATTGATTTTAGGGGTGGATGGACCATGAGTTTGAACCACTGATATTCTATTAGCCAATCAAATAGACCGAAGAAGCATACTTACAATCGGTCTTTGCAAATATTGAGGCCGATATATAAACCGAGAACCAAAATTTTGGTCTATTTGGGTTCCATTTAGATCTTTTTGGTCTCGGGTGTTTTCCCATCCCTATCTGCTAGCCGTATACTATGAACGAAGTTATCAAAATTGCAGATTCTAAATCAAATTGTAGGCTTTTAGTTAAGCATCGTATATTCATAAAAATCATAGAAATATAAACTCTAGTGACAGGCTCGTTGGAATCAGATCCCTAAGTTAACATCATAATGACATAAAATAGTATGGCAAAATTGCAAATCTTAGCAACTATGATTGTGAGCATGCATCTTCTTTTTAGAGAAATGGACAAGACCATAAGCTTAATGGTATTTCCAAAACCGAAGTGTGGTAGAGGAGTTCAGACCCGAATTTACACTCGGATCCAAGACGTCGGAGCCGTGTTTTTGGCGACGCAGAGGATCCGAGCCCCGTTGGCCCATACGGATGAGCCTCCCTCGCGTGGCTAGTGGACCGCGTCCACCCGCGGTTTCCGCCCCCGTGTTCCTGTGGGCTCGGGAAGGGCTACCAGACCGACGGAGTTAGAAAGCAGCAGGGCCATCCCTATCCGTTACTGTTAGAGCCGAGCCGGAAGGTCTCGCCGACTGACTCCCGGGCCCCGCCCGGGGTTTGGAATTTGGATAGACGCGGGCAGGCGAGCTGACGAGGTGGTGAGGTGTTTTGACACGTTCCTCTCCCCTGCGCACGCCGCGCGTTGTGGTGGTGGTGGACCTGTCAGATCACCTATGGACGGAGGCTGGCGGGCACCGGGCGGGCAGAGGCCAGCCGGACAACCGGTGGTGCCCGGGAGAGCGACGTGGACGAGGTTGCCGGGACCGGGAGCAGCGACCCAGCCCACGCCTCTCGCTCTCTGCTCGCGTGACGCACGCCTCCTGAGTCTTTGCCTCTCGCGCCTTGGGTTTGGGTGGTGTCCGCCGCGGCGGCGGCCGGAGTCCAAACGAGCCGGCCGTCTGCCAGCGATGTGGACAGTGGATTAGCAGAAGCTTTCACGCGAATATGCGGGCATGCGATGGGGGTTGATGTGGACAAACATTGGCTGCTTCGCTGCCGCCGCCGCTGCCGAGACCGGGAGAGTCGTTGCCGTTTCGTCGTGAGCGTGGCGAGACAAATCATGTGATGTGACCGCTGCATCGTCTGTTAGCTTTTCCTGTAGTCTTGGCTGCTGCTACGATGTCATGTAACATTCCTGCAGAGAGTCTTGTAATGTGCTACGGCGTTGTCGATCAGTATCCATGAACGATTTGTAATTCGCAGTACCGTGTGGATTTCGGAGCCGATCGATGAGCCAACCAGCAGATGGGTGGGGAATGGCGGAGATAATCATTGGTTTTTTTGTTTGAGCGATAATCCTTGTACACACGCCGATACGACTTATGCTTTGCTCTCGCTCACTGTCGGCAGCACCAATACTACTGTCGGTTCCCACAAAATAGGAGTACACGGTCTTGTCTCAACTCCGAAGGATATATCCCTGGCGACGTATATGCATCGGTGCATGTTTAGGCTAGGTTTACGTCGATCCGAAATACTAGTACATACTCACATCCTACCTGCGTCACGAAGCATTTCTTGGAATACACAGGCATCATGGTACGCATATAGTCTACTAGGACTCTACTAGGTGGTTGCGCTTCAATTCGGACACACATGACACATCCTATAGTAATATAGCTAGAACAAGTGTTTATTTATGGTATAGCTAGAATAAATGCTTCCCTAGCGTTGATCGCTCCACTGAAATGAAATGGAGCCTACAGGTAGGACTAGGATTAGGACAAGGAACCACACGCACGCACTTGTGGTGTTGACCATCGTCCGCCCCGCCCGCCCGTCCAGGGCCCATCTTTTCTTTCGGCCATCGTAAATGACTAAATGTACACGAATGAACTCCGATTCTATCCTAAACTCATCAAAAAGGTTAGATCTCCAGCTTTGAGTTAAGGAACCTGCCTTCAGCTATAACCGCGATCACTGTTAGTTTCTGCCTCTGCCACCTAATAATTTGACGATATGGTCCGACGAGTGGGTCCACGGCGTGATGGACATGCCCTGTCGCTCTGCTTCATCGAAGGAGCGAGCCCTGCGGGCAGAGTTGCCGTGCTGCCGACGAGTGCAGTGCAGTGCAGTGCAGTGTGCAGCACGTTGGTCTGGTCAGGGTCAGGGACGTTCCGTTCCTAACCTCCGATGATCCTATCCAAATCCAAACACAAGGAGTTGTTGGTGACTTGGGTGAGTGGACGATCGACCACGCGCTGCCGTGCAGGGTCGTCGGCTCGTCGCCTTTTAATTTGACTTGGCCACCGCGGCGATTGGTCTGGGCAAGTCGCCTCCAGCCTGCCCGACGGCAACACTCCCCAGACCAGCTCTGCATTAGTCGTCGTCTTCGTAGCAGTTTCAGGCTTTCTTCACAAGATTTTGCGTACGGAGTACTTCCTTTTCCTCTTTACTATACATGTGTGACGTGTCAGTCTCATCACTGTCATGAGCCCTCTTTTTTGGAAAGAGGAAACCTAGGCCTTGTTTAGATTGAAGAAGTTAGAAAAATTTGAAACTGTAGCATTTCGTTTGTATTTGACAATTATTGTTCAATTATGGACTAACTAGACTCAAAAGATTCGTCTCGTGATTTACAATTAAACTGTGCAATTAGTTATTTTTTATCTATATTTACTGCTCCATGTATACGTCTAAAGATTGGTGTGACGGTGAGAGAGTGAAAAAATTCTTAACTTTTGGGGTTAATCTAGATAAGGCCTAGCATTATGCGGCCCTCTCTGTTCGTGGATGCAGAGCTGCCAGGTAGGAGCTGCGGAGACAGACAGCCCGTTCTTTGGGGCAAAATCAAAACAGGGCCGTAATGGCTCCTCGTCTCACCGGCACTGCTTGGGGATTTGGGCCGGCCTTGAGAAGGTAGGCTCGGTGGCCTTTCTTTCAAGCGGCTGGGCCTGGGGAGCGAAAGCCCAGAGTAGTCTAATCCTTCCTGCAAACAAAGACCTCTTGCTTTCGGCTGAAAAACCTGAAACTGAAACGAAAGCCAAAGGCTGCAGCTGCATGGCCCTTGTCGTGTCAGATGATTAATTGGAACAGCAACTCACAAGCTTCCAAACTCTAATTCTTCAGGGAGAAACTTCAAGCTTACACACACATGTACTACAGCTCGCCTTACTGCACCGAAGACCAAAAGAACTGAACCATTTACTGCTCCCACTCACACAGCCAAACGAAAGTTTAAGGCCCAGTTTGGTTTATGAATGTTAAAGTTTAACTCCCATCACATCAATGTTGCGGTAAATGCATGGAGTATTAAATGTAGACTAATTGTATGCATGTCGGCACAGATTAGGAGTAATTTACGAGACGAATCTATTAAGCCTAATTAGCCTAAAATTGAAAACTTTTTATCAAATAAAACGAAAGTGCTACAATTGTTAAACTTTAACACCTCTAACCAAACAGGCCCTAAGTGCAATCCAAGCAGCTCTGATCAACCGGTTTCTGTCTAGCTCTGATCAGAGTCTTCAGAGAAATAAGGAGCTCCTAGCTCTCTAGGCAGGGCCGTGTTTAGATCCCCAATTTGGAGGCCCAAATTTTTACTGTACACATTAAATGTGTACTGTAGCAATTCGTTTGTATTTGGTAAAAAATATCCAAACTTTGACTAATTAGGCTCAAAATGTTCGTCTTGCAAAGTACAACAAAACTGTGCAAATAGTTTTTAATTTCATCTACATTTAGTACTCCATGCATATGCCGGCATTTTGATGTGATGGAAATCTTCTTTTTGCATAGTAGAATTTAAGGTTGAAATTTGGCATCTAAACAAGGGCCTCGTTTAGTTCAGTGAATTGGGGAGAAAAACACTGTATCAGAATTCCTGTAGCATTTCGTTTGTATTTGGTAAAAATTATCCAAATTTTGACTAACTAGGCTTAAAATGTTCGTCTCGCAAAGTACAACAAAACTGTGCAATTAGTTTTTGATTTCATCAATATTTAGTACTTCATGCATTTGCCGACATTTTGATGTGATGGGAAATCTTCTTTTTACATAGTGAAATTTGGGAGAGAATTGAGGGAACTAAACAAGGGGAAGGCCCAGCTTTGCATTGCCCGCAGGTCGGCAGGTGCGTTTCACTGCATCATCACATCTTCAATTCCCAATGCCGCATGTATGATCGCACGGGGATCGGACTGAAGGCCATTGATCGACCTAGAGATGGATCAGCCGGTCGAGGTCCACAACCTCAGCTCTAGGCCTCTAGCTGCTTTCTCGCAGCAGCACATGGCACCAGGCAGGCAGGCAGCGGCCTGACAAAGCCTCGCTTTCCCGCGCTGCAAACCCTAATTAATCGCCCGACCGATCTCGTCCCCCGCTGCGCCCAAACTGTGCAGTGCCTCGTCGTCGTCTGCGTGCATGCATGCAGTACAGTGCAAGCTAGCAGCAAGGCCGGGGAAAAGGAGGAACAGGTAGCTGCAAAACTCGCCTTTCCTCAGGTGGTCCTCTCGATTGTCTCTGCGCGCAGTCTGCAGCTAGCGGGCGCCCCTCCGATCATCGCCGTCGTCGTCCCCGTCGATCTCTATCATGCAGTGGACACACACCGCCTGATGACCACCTCTGACGTACGGCCTGGTCACACACCCGATTGTCTTCTTCCCTCCGGTGGTCCGGCCGCCGGCCAGCGAGACCGCCGGCCGGCCCGACGGCTGCATGCGTACTTCAATAATTGTGCGGCCGTGGTACGCCAACACGTCGGATGAACTGAAGGTGTTGCATTATGGATGGGACGAGAATCATGCGCCGTGCGATGATGGGCTGGCTGCCCGAGCAGCAGTGCAGGCACTGTTCATGCATGCATGTGTGCATCACAGGCCACTGAGAGACCTTTTTTAGGTCGTTTCTCCTATCGACGACAGCAACAGTGAACGGAAAGAAAGATGCCCTGCAGATTTGCAGTGCAGGGCACGCCGGGCATATATATATATATATATATGGAACTATTATCTTACACTACAAAAATAACTTATTCTGTAGCCACTTTGAGTTACGATAATTGCTATGCTAATTTATGAGATTATAGTAACTCCTTGCTATGTGATTTACTGTAACATTATGGTAAATATCTCCATGTGTTGTAGTAATTCAACTATCGTAAATATATACTGACATTGTCGTAAATTAGCGTACAAAATTATCGTAAATAGAGGTGGCTACAGAATAACTTATTTTGTAGCTAGCTATAGATACAAAATAAGTTATTCTGTAGCCACCTCTATTTATGATAATTTTGTACGCTAATTTACGACAATGTCAGTATATATTTACGATAGTTGAATTACTACAATACATGGAGATATTTACCATAATGTTATAGTAAATCACATAGCAAGGAGTTACTATAATCTCATAAATTAGCATAGCAATTATCGTAACTCAAAGTGGCTACAGAATAAGTTATTTTTGTAGTCATATATATATATATATATATATATATATATATATATATATATATATATATATATATATATATATATATATATATATATATATATATATATATTATCTATAGCTAGCTACAAAATAAGTTATTTTGTAGCCACCTCTATTTACGATAATTTTATATACTAATTTACGACAATGTCAGTATATATTTACGATAGTTGGGTTACTATAACACATGGAGATATTTACCATAATGTTATAGTAAATCACATAGCAAGGAGTTACTATAATCTCATAAATTAGCATAGTAATTATCGTAACTCAAAGTGGGTACAGCTGTAGGGTAATATATATATATATATATATATATATATATATATATATATATATATATATATATATATATATATATATATATATATATATATATATATATATATATATATATATATATATATATATAATCTCATAAATTAGCATAGTAATTATCGTAACTCAAAGTGGCTACAGCTGTAGGGTAATAGTTATATATATACACATGCCTGTGATTTGTGATTTGATGTTTGCACATCAATCATTCGGGCGTGGAAGACTGATCCAAAATATCACGTGAAGATAAGCCTGTCAGAGGACAGCGTAAAAGGAATATACAGTGTCACTACTGTAGCTAGGACAATTATTGAAGACAGCAGCACCGTCCAGCTGTCCAGGCAACAGTACTAGAAGATAATTGAAGACGCAGCATCCTTATCCTCCAGAAGACAGAAGACTTCGACTCGAAGCAAGCCAGACGATAAGCACGAAGGCACTCCAGAAGGCTCCACTGAGTCTTTAAAAGGAGATGCCCGACGCCCGCATTCATCATCGGATCGAGAAGGCATCGGACGAGGAGATCGGATCGAAGCACCACACACTAAATACCAGCAGCGCTCTCTTCAGTGCTCTCACACTCCACTCCACTCACACATACACCATGAATACATGATCTCAGAAGTGTTCTGAAGATCATCCACCGAATAGTAATACTCCACTCCCGTTGTATTACTCCACCACCCTGTAAATTAGAGAATAAGAGAAGTCCTCGTGATCTTCCTGAGCTTGTAAGGTAATCTCTAAGGTTTGTGGTAAGTGCTTAGGGTTTCCCGAAAGGGAAAGCCGTATGTAAACTTGCTCTGTGGAAATGAATTAAACTTTCCTGTTTTAATCCCTGTTTTCCTTTAAGCTCGTTCATATGGGGCGATGTCTCTATGCTAGGGACCCTAGAGGAGAAACCTCTGCGTGTGTCGTTCTCGTGTTAGCCTTGGTAGCGACGTTTGTAGAGAACCTTGTTTGCGTAGAGAAGTGTTCCCTTCGGGTGGAACTGCCTGGGGAGACGATAGGGCCTGAGTCCTGTGTGTTCGTGGCTGGGGATAGCGAGGGAGAAGAGCTGGTTAGCCCGGTTCTGAAGCGAGCTAGTGATGTATACGGTGAGTACCGAGTAGGACTGACACAAGCAAAAGTCTCACAACCGGCTGAATCTTTGGTCTCGGCAGCCTGCAAAGGTCCTGTCAATCACACGCACACACACGCATAATCCGCATATCTCCTAATCACGTAGATAATAATCACGCGAGTCGCTCTCGTCGAATAGTCAGTTTAATATATTTTAATACGTTCTGCATCCACCGGCTGCCGTGAATAATAAAATATTAAGATAATTCCAAATGTGCATAGTGCTCGAATAGTAGGTGAATAATAGAATATTCTAAAGGCGCATAGTGCTTGCATAGTGAGGAGTTTGGGCGCTTGCCTGAGTCACTCCTGGGTGCGCTGTTCATATTCCTGGATTTGAATAGTACCCAGTATTTTGAATAGTGCCACGAATTTGAATAGTAACGACGTAAATAGTATCTCATGAATTTTAATTTTGAATTCGAATTTGAATTTTCATATAATAGTGTAGCCCTGCCGCAGTGGTATCAGAGCCTGGTTAATAAAATTTGAATTTAAGGGATATACTAGAATTATTGAAAATTGAAAAGTTACATTATTTAAATTTAGAAGTTAATACAGGAAAGACTGTTAAAACTAAAGAAAATATAAATATTAAGTGCAGAATAAATAGCTCTGAAGATCATACTTGGCATACTTCACACGGACAAATAAATTTATTAGTTGACTTAATACATAATTTTTATATATCTTGGGGAAAAAGACAAGACGATCTAGAATTAAAATTTGAAAGTCTGCAAAAAGAGCATAAGTAGTTAATAGAGCTATATTCAGCTACCAATAATAAGTTAGAACTAGCTCTACGAGCTTTGAAAGAAAGTAAGGGTTCTCTAGGAAGAATTAGTCAAAATAGTGATTATATTAAAAAGGATATATCTTATTTGTATAAGAAACTTGAGCATATTAATATTATTGAGAAGAGTAAAGAAATTGTGTTATCATCTACAGGAGTAGTTGAAGTTAATAGATCACTAAATTCAGAAAAATGGCAGTATCTGAAAGTCTCTCTAGAAGAGACAAGTCACTCCAACTAGTGAATAGAGATGTAAGACCTTTAGGTCTTATAGACAGAATAAAAGGAGGTTGTGATGATATTGAAACCTTGGAAGAAATGATAGATGTAGAAAGAGATCTTGAAAGATATTAGAAAGATACTTTAAGAAAAATAAGACCTCAACAAATATATCAAATGAGTTGGTTTAAAAATAAAAATGGATTATACAGAATATTTAGAGAAGTAGAATTAAGTGTATTAACTGAACCTGTTCAGTTAAGAATAGTTAATAAACAAATTGAAAATGAATTAAAATATTGTGGGTATAAATATATACATCAAGGAATGTATATTATAGAAATTAAAGATATGACAAAAAAGAAATTAGGAAGAAAGGTTTTAACAACTTTGCTAGATAAAAGATGGGATTCAATAAATAAAGCAGCATTAGCATTTTTAGAAGGTGATATGAATGAAAACATGCTAATAACATATATAGCTCCAGACTTATTAATGCCAGTAAGAGAATTCATAGACAAGATGGCTTTTGGATTTCAAACCAAAGGCTATGAAGATTTTAAAGGAACTAATTTATTTATAAGCATAGAATTTCTAGGTAGATTAACTAATAGAAGTGGAACCAAATATAAGATAAATGTGAATAATGTGATAGAAAGCATGCAGTCTAAAGGGATAAAATTTATGAGTCCTCTAAAGATTAGTTCTGTAGAAAGGGCAGGTGAAGAATGGAATATAAGTGCTTTAATAGAACCAAAGGTTTTAAAGCAACCTAAAGATTATATAAGTTATGAAAATAAAAAAGGATCAACTAGTATTAGGTTCGTAGGATATGAAGAAAGAAGCTTAGATAATTTAGAAACATCTAGTTCAGAAGTAAAGTTAGAAGAAAATAGAAGAAATAGTATATGTGAATTTGTGGATATAGACAATGAAATAAAACATTATGAAATTAAGTTAAGTAAAATCCATGATGAATATAAAAACTCTATGATATGTGAATGGAATGCTATAAGAGAAAAGGAAATCTATTTTAGAAGACAAATATATAGACTTAATAATATTAAGCAAGAAAGAGAGTTAAATAGCAAAAAAATTAGTGTTCCAATAAAGAAAAATAATGTTGAGTCAAAAAGGATAGAAGATAGAGATAACAAGGCTCAAAAGGAAGTAGAGAATAGTAAAATTAAAATAGTAGACAATATAGATGATGATATAAGTGAAGAAGAGCAATGGAAAATTAATAATAAGATCCTACAAGAAAGCTATGAGGAAGAAGATGAGGATATAATTGAAATAGGTAATAATAATTCGGTAAATTATATGAAATCCTCAGAGTATGTAGAGACACATAGAAAAGATAATGCTATGGAAGCAATGGAAATAGATCAAGTTCATCAAAAAGAAAACGAGGTCTAGAAATAAAGGTTGAAAATGGAATAGAAAGGCCAAATAGAAATCCAGGAACATGGCCACCAGTGAAAGAAGAATCTTCATATAGTTATATACCTAGACAATATACATATATGGGTTCAAAAAGAAGAGAATTTGAAAAGAAGGTTCAATTTCAGAATGATAAAAGTGATGGTGCTATATTAAATTTAGCAGCACATGATCCTATAGATTGGTCAAATATAATCAGCATATGGAAAGGGTTAATAGTGCAAAAATATATACAAAATCAACATAATATTGGAAACAAAGTAGAAGATATGATTACATATTTAGAGACATTTCTAGAAGAATCAGTTAAAGTTTTATGGGAACAATGGGTAGAATCTTTTCCTACTTATTATGCGCAATTAAAAAGAGCTGGCAATAACCCATATAATTTTGCAAATATCATATCAAGTATTATAATAGGTGAAGATCCTGAAATAGGATATACTGTCTTACAAAATGAAAGATTAAAAGAATTAGAAAAATTATCATTAACAAATTGGAAAAGAATAAAAGAATTTTCTCAGCATTATTTGTACAATGCCACAACTGCTAAACAAGGTTATAATAAAGAAATTGTTGAAAAATATTTTAACAAATTGCCAGACCCATTAGGCTCTATGATATTCGAAGAATATATAAAGGAAATAGAGGGTACTAAAGAATATAATATAACTCAGGCTATAACATTTGTTTTTAAACAGTTAAGAAAGATATGCACAAATATACAAGCCCAAAGATCAATGAAGCAGTCTGATTATAATTTCTGTAATAAAATAGTTCAAATACCATTGACATATGGAGAAGAAAGATCTAGAAATAAGAAATATTATAAGTATCCTAAGAATTATGAAAAAGAAAAGGTAAGAACTAAGAAACGATATTTCTTACGAAGATCAGATAATAGAGCTCCTTTTTTACATAAAAGAAATGTAAGAAGATATAATCCTAGAAAGAATTATGATAATACTTGCATATGTTTTATCTGTAATTCACCAGATCACTTAAGTAAAACTTGTCCTAATAAAGACAAGAAGAGATATTCCAATAAGCAAGAAGAACAAGAAAAGGTTCTAATTATAGATAGTGTAAATGAAAATATTTTAGTATGTGATGATGATATAATGGATGATGAGTCAATATATTCAATTATAGAGACAGATGAAATAGAATATGATGTAGAAAATGAATCAAATGATGAAGAATTAGATTTAATTGATGAGTTAGCTGGATTAAAGATAGAAATGATGGATCAAGTAGAGGAACCTAAAAAGAGTGATCTTAATATAAGGTGTGTGTTTTGCATATATTATCAAGATCCAGAAGACAGAGCAACATGTAGTCTATGTTTAAGACAAGCATGTATACTATGCTTAAATCCACAGAAAGATAGGAAAAATGAAGTAGTAAATACAAAATATGAGAAAAATAAAGAAGAAGAAGAAGAAGTAAGCTTAGAGAAGGTAGGAAGCAAATATATAAATAATATTGCACAAGAATTCCTTATTCCTAGATTAAGCTTTAAAACTGACCAAACTCTGTCATATTTTACTCAAGATATTATTGATTTAATATGGAAGAAATATGCTGAAAGGCATTACTAAACCTTTCAAAATATTCAAAATTATTTCATGCAGATATATCAAGGGAAAGAAAGGCATTTAGGAATAACTGTAAATGCAAATATTTTCTCCTTACTTCATCTTGATGATAAATTTATTGTCAAGCCTCATCAACAATTTATAATACTCAGGGCTGACATAAATTTAAAATATTTTAGTAATATACAAATAAATAATGAAGATCATATCTCTTTACAAACCATTATAGATCATGGGTTAATCCATGATATTTACGGTACACTTGAAGAAATTCTTCAATCTGACCTTGAAAAGGCTATTAAAGAAGCATGCAAGAAATTAGCCTGTATTCAAGGAAAAAATAAAATTAAATTCTGTTCTAATCCTCCAAAATTTATGCGACCAATAAGACCAGCATGCCATGATATATATATTACTAAAGGTCAATACAAATTTCCTAATTCATGGAGAATCATAGAGGATTATGAAGAATTATTTGCCAAGAATACGAATCATGATAACTGGAGAATTTTTAGTGAAGCAAAAGAATTAGAAGGGAATACCAAATTTGCTCCTGAATATCATATGATGTATCAAAATAAAATAATAAGAGTATTTTTACGAGAGTACTATAACATATATAGTTTATTGCAAAGAGAAGTTGGAAGATTGATCAAGCCCAACTATGGTGCAGAATGCCAACTAAGAAAAGAATATAGAGATTTGTTGTCTTGGTATGAAATATGGCAACCAGATGAGCCAGACAACGAAGAAGATATTGGTTAATAAGAAAATCAATATAGCTTCAATTTAATATCTATATACAAGAAATATATTCCTTATGTTGATAAGGTGTTATCAATAATTTGGCCGTGGGAAGATAATATACACATGCCTGTGATTCGTGATTTGATGTTTGCACATCAATCATTCGGGCGTGGAAGACTGATCCAAAATATCACGTGAAGATAAGCCTGAGTCACTCCTGGGTGCGTTGTTCATATTCCTGAATTTGAATAGTACCCAGTATTTTGAATAGTACCACGAATTTGAATAGTAACGACGTAAATAGTATCTCGTGAATTTTAATTTTGAATTTTTGTACAATAGTATAGCCCTGCCGCAGTGGTATCGGAGCCTGGTTAATAAAATTTGAATTTAAGGGATATACTAGAATTATTGAAAATTGAAAAGTTACATTATTTAAATTTAGAAGTTAATACAGGAAAGACTGTTAAAACTAAAGAAAATATAAATATTAAGTGCAGAATAAATAGCTCTGAAGATCATACTTGGCATACTTCACACGGTCAAATAAATTTATTAGTTGACTTAATACATAATTTTTATATATCTTGGGGTAAAAGACAAGACGATCTAGAATTAAAATTTGAAAGTCTGCAAAAAGAGCATAAGCAGTTAATAGAGCTATATTCAGCTACCAATAATAAGTTAGAATTAGCTCTACGAGCTTTGGAAGAAAGTAAAGGTTCTCTAGAAAGAATTAGTCAAAATAGTGATTATATTAAAAAGGATATATCTTATTTATATAAGAAACTTGAGCATATTAAAATTATTGAGAATAGTAAAGAAATTGTGTTATCATCTACAGGAGTAGTTGAAGTTAATAAATCACTAAATTCAGAAAAATGGCAGTATCTGAAAGTCTCTCTAGAAGAGACAAGTCACTCCAACAAGTGAATAGAGAGTAAGACCTTTAGGCCTTATAGACAGAATAAAAGGAGGTTGTGATGATATTGAAACCTTGGAAGAAATGATAGATGTAGAAAGAGATCTTGAAAGATATCAGAAAGATACTTTAAGAAAAATAAGACCTCAACAAATATATCAAATGAGTTGGTTTGAAAATAAAAATAGATTATACAGAATATCTAGTGAAGTAGAATTAAGTGTATTAACTGAACCTGTTCAGTTAAGAATAGTTAATAAACAAATTGAAAACGAATTAAAATATTGTGGGTATAAATATATACATCAAGGAATGTATATTATAGGAATTAAAGGTATGACAAGAAAGAAATTAGGAACAAAGGTTTTAACAACTTTGCTAGATAAAAGATGGGATTCAATAAATAAAGCAGTATTAGGATTTTTAGAAGGTGATATGAATGAAAACATGCTAATAACATATATAGCTCCAGACTTATTAATGCCAGTAAGAGAATTCATAGACAAGATGGCTTTTGGATTTCAAACCAAAGGCTATGAAGATTTTAAAGGAACTAATTTATTAATAAGCATAGAATTTCTAGGTAGATTAACTAATAGAAGTGGAACCAAATGTAAGATAAATGTGAATAATGTGATAGAAAGCATGCAGTCTAAAGGGATAAAATTTATGAGTCCTCTAAAGATTAGTTCTGAAGAAAGGGCAGGTGAAGAATGGAATATAAGTGCTTTAATAGAACCAAAGGTTTCAAAGCAACCTAAAGATTATATAAGTTATGAAAATAAAAAAGGATCAACTAGTATTAGGTTTGTAGGATATGAAGAAAGAAGCTTAGATGATTTAGAAACATCTAGTTCAGAAGTAAAGTTAGAAGAAAATAGAAGAAATAGTATATGTGAATTTGTGGATATAGACAATGAAATAAAACATTATGAAATTAAGTTAAGTAAAATCCATGATGAATATAAAAACTCTATGATATGTGAATGGAATGCTATAAGAGAAAAAGAAATCTATTTTTGAAGACAAATATATAGACTTAATAATATTAAGCAAGAAAGAGAGTTAAATAGCAAAAAATTTAGTGTTCCAATAAAGAAAAATAATGTCGAGTCAAAAAGGATAGAAGATAAAGATAACAAGGCTCAAAAGGAAGTAGAGAATAGTAAGATTAAAATAGTAGACAATATAGATGATGATATAAGTGAAGAAGAGCAATGGGAAATTAATAATAAGATCCTACAAGAAAGCTATGAGGAAGAAGATGAGGATATAATTGAAATAGATAATAATAATTCGGTAAATTATATGGAATCCTTAGAGTATGTAGAGACACATAGAAAAGATAATGATATAGAAGCAATGGAAATAGATCCAAGTTCATCAAAAAGAAAACGAGGTCCAGAAATAAAGGTTGAAGAAGGAATAGAAAGGCCAACTAGAAATCCAGGAACATGGTCACCAGTGAAAGAAGAATCTTCATATAGTTATATACCTGGACAATATACACATATGGGTTCAAAAAGAAGAGAATTTGAAATGAAGGTTCAATTTCAGAATTATAAAAGTGATGGTGCTATATTAAATTTAGCAGCACATGATCCTATAGATTGGCCAAATATAATCAGCATATGGAAAGGGTTGATAGTGCAAAAATATATACAAAATCAACATAATATTGGAAACAAAGTAGAAGATATGATTACATATTTAGAGACATTTCTAGGAGAATCAGTTAAAGTTTTAACATA
Source organism: Saccharum hybrid cultivar R570 (assembly GCA_038087645.1). Classification (NCBI taxonomy): domain Eukaryota; kingdom Viridiplantae; phylum Streptophyta; class Magnoliopsida; order Poales; family Poaceae; genus Saccharum; species Saccharum hybrid cultivar. The sequence continues at coordinate 23,138,751 of JAQSUU010000402.1, read as the reverse complement.
AGGTGTGTGTTTTGCATATATTATCAGGATCCAGAAGACAGAGCAACATGTAGTCTATGTTTAAGACAAGCATGTATACTATGCTTAAATCCACAGAAAGATAGGAAAAATAAAGTAGTAAATACAAAATATGAGAAAAATAAAGAAGAAGAAGTAAGCTTAGAGAAGGTAGGAAGCAAATATATAAATAATATTGCACAAGAATTCCTTATTCCTGGATTAAGCTTTAAAACCGACCAAACTCTGTCATATTTTACTCAAGATATTATTGATTTAATATGGAAGAAATATGCTGAAAGGCATTACAAAACCTTTCAAAATATTCAAAATTATTTCATGCAGATATATCAAGGGAAAGAAAGGCATTTAGGAATAACTGTAAATGCAAATATTTTCCCCTTACTTCATCTTGATGATAAATTTATTGTCAAGCCTCATCAACAATTTATAATACTCAGGGCTGACATAAATTTAAAATATTTTAGTAATATATAAATAAATAATGAAGATCATATCTCTTTACAAACCATTATAGATCATGGGTTAATCCATGATATTTACGGTACACTTGAAGAAATTCTTCAATCTGACCTTGGAAAGGCTATTAAAGAAGCATGCAAGAAATTAGCCTGTATTCAAGGAAAATATAAAATTAAATTCTGTTCTAATCCTCCAAAATTTATGCGACCAATAAGACCAGCATGCCATGATATATATATTACTAAAGGTCAATACAAATTTCCTAATTCATGGAGAATCATAGAGGATTATGAAGAATTATTTGCCAAGAATACGAATCATGATAACTGGAGAATTTTTAGTGAAGCAAAAGAACTAGAAGGGAATACCAAATTTGCTCCTGAATATCATATGATGTATCAAAATAAAATAATAAGAGTATTTTTACGAGAGTACTATAACAGATATAGTATATTGCAAAGAGAAGTTGGAAGATTGATCAAGCCCAACTATGGTGCAGAATGCCAACTAATAAAAGAATATAGAGATTTGTTGTCTTGGTATGAAATATGGCAACCAGATGAGCCAGACAACGAAGAAGATATTGATTAATAAGAAAATCAATATAGCTTCAATTTAATATCTATATACAAGAAATATATTCCTTATGTTGATAAGGTGTTATCAACAATTTGGCTGTGGGAAGATAATATACACATGCCTGTGATTTGTGATTTGATGTTTGCACATCAATCATTCGGGCGTGGAAGACTGATCCAAAATATCACGTGAAGATAAGCCTGTCAAAATATCACGTGAAGATAAGCCTGTCAGAGGACAGCGCAAAAGGAATATACAGTGTCACTACTGTAGCCAGAACAATTATTGAAGACAGCAGCACCGTCCAGCTGTCCAGGCAACAGTACTAGAAGATAATTGAAGACGCAGCATCCTTATCCTCCAGAAGACAGAAGACAGAAGACTCGAAGCAAGCCAGACGATAAGCACGAAGGCACTCCAGAAGGCTCCACTGAGTCTTTAAAAGGATATGCCTGAAGCCTGCATTCATCATCGGATCGAGAAGGCATCGGAGGAGAAGATCGGATCGTAGCACCATACACTGAAGACCAGCAGCGCTCTCTTCAGTGCTCTCACACTCCACTCCACTCACACATACATCATGAATACATGATCTCAGAAATGTTCTGAAGATCATCCACCAAATAGTAATACTCCACTCCTGTTGTATTACTCCACCACCCTGTAAATTAGAGAATAAGGGAAGTCCTCGTGATCTTCCTGAGCTTGTAAGGTAATCTCTAAGGTTTGTGGTAAGTGTTTGGGGTTTCCCGAAAGGAAAAGCCGTATGTAAGCTTGCTCTGTGGAAATGAATTAAGCTTTCCTGTTTTAATCCCTGTTTTCCTTTAAGCTCGTTCATATGGGGCGATGTCTCTATGCTAGGGACCCTAGAGGAGAAACCTCTGCGTGTGTCGTTCTCGTGTTAGCCCTGGTAGCGGCGTTTGTAGAGAACCTTGTTTGCGCAGAGAAGTGTTCCCTTCGGGTGGAACTGCCTGGGGAGACGATAGGGCCTGAGTCCTGTGTGTTCGTGGCTGGGGATAGCGAGGGAGAAGAGCTGGTTAGCCCGGTTCTGAAGCGAGCTAGTGATGTATACGGTGAGTACCGAGTAGGACTGACACAAGCAAAAGTCTCACAACCGGCTGAATCTTTGGTCTCGGCAGCCTGCAAAGGTCCTGTCAATCACACGCACACACACGCATAATCCGCATATCTCCTAATCACGTAGATAATAATCACGCGAGTCGCTCTCGTCGAATAGTCAGTTTAATATATTTTAATACGTTCTGCATCCACCGGCTGCCGTGAATAATAAAATATTAAGATAATTCCAAATGTGCATAGTGCTCGAATAGTAGGTGAATAATAGAATATTCTAAAGGCGCATAGTGCTTGCATAGCGAGGAGTTTGGGCGCTTGCCTGAGTCACTCCTGGGTGCGCTGTTCATATTCCTGAATTTGAATAGTACCCAGTATTTTGAATAGTGACACGAATTTGAATAGTAACGACATGAATAGTAACTCGTGAATTTTAATTTTGAATTCGAATTTGAATTTTCGTATAATAGTGTAGCCAGACTATACCCAGAATATCACGTGAAGATAAGCCTGTCAGAGGACAGCGCAAAAGGAATATACAGTGTCACTACTGTAGCCAGGACAATTATTGAAGACAGCAGCACCGTCTAGCTGTCCAGGCAACAGTACTAGAAGATAATTGAAGACGCAGCATCCTTATCCTCCAGAAGACAGAAGACTTCGACTCGAAGCAAGCCAGATGATAAGCACGAAGGCACTCCAGAAGGCTCCACTCAGTATTTAAAAGGAGATGACCGACGCCCGCATTCATCATCGGACCGGAAGAAGAAGCATCGGAGGAGAAGATCGGATCGAAGCACCACACACTGAAGACCAGCAGCGCTCTCTTCAGTGCTCTCACACTCCACTCCATTCACACATACACCATGAATACATGATCTCAGAAGTGTTCTGAAGATCATCCACCGAATAGTAATACTCCACTCCCGTTGTATTACTCCACTACCCTGTAAATTAGAGAATAAGGGAAGTCCTCGTGATCTTCCTGAGCTTGTAAGGTAATCTCTAAGGTTTGTGGTAAGTGCTTGGGGTTTCCCAAAAGAGAAAGCCGTATGTAAGCTTGCTCTGTGGAAATGAATTAAGCTTTCCTGTTTTAATCCCTGTTTTCCTTTAAGTTCGTTCATATGGGGCGATGTCTCTATGCTAGGGACCCTAGAGGAGAAACCTCTGCGTATGTCGTTCTCGTGTTAGCCCTGGTAGCAGCGTTTGTAGAGAACCTTGTTGGTGCAGAGAAGTGTTCCCTTCGGGTGGAACTGCCTGGGGAGACGATAGGGCCTGAGTCCTGTGTGTTCGTGGCTGGGGATAGCAAGGGAGAAGAGCTGGTTAGCCCGGTTCTGAAGCGAGCTAGTAATGCATACGGTGATGTCACACTCCAATTAAAGGACAATATAGAGTGTATACATCTTATGTGCGCCCCAGGAGTAGTCGCACACATAAGCCGACAAATTAACAGGAGTATCATCACTGAGTACATACATAACGTTATTACATCACGTAGTTCTTACATAACAAGCGGAAAAGTCAATAGCAACTCTCAGGCGTAGTGTCTGATCCACAGGGAAGGACGACTGGTTGACCCAAACCTAGAAATCTTCCGGGAAGTCCTCGTAGAAACTGTCATCTGTTACCCATCCAGGATTTTTATCCAAAAACAATATAGCAACAAGTGTGAGTACATTTGTACTCCGCAAGTATAGTATGAGGATTCATGAGGCTCAAAAAGGTTAGACACGGTTGACTGCAGTTAGCACTTTTAGTAGTTCGACATTCCATTATTAATCATTATTAAGTTATGCTCAAGCTCCCATTTAACCCACATGATCCACTACTAGAATTAAGAAGAGAAAGCATCAGTGTGATCTCATTATCATCATCATAGTTCATCCACATATCAAGTAACCATTTATTCTGTGAGTTTTCCGGGCCGCTCGTGACCGTGAGCACGGCTGTTATAACAGTTTTAACACTCTGTAGAGGTTGTGCATCTTTACCCGTGGGTCGTGTTACCCATATGCCCGGGGCCCGTCGACCCCCTAACACTTCCAAGGTGAGCAGGCAGGGTACACTATGAAGCCTTCCATAGGTCTCTTCTAACAAGTTAGGGCCGCGAGGTTTCCTCGGCAGGCAGATATAGAGAACCCCCCTTTCGATGGCACATTTCCCGTAGGCTATACACATCAGAACAGAGGCAGTTCTATACCCAACGTGGCAAGCCCCTCTTGCGCCCTTTCGGGTAACCTCTAACAGGTTAGAAAAGATCCTACTACCGAGCTAAAGTCAGAGCCATTTAACTCCCATGGTTGCACTGTAAGTCCCAGCTTTTGCCCTACAGATAAGTCCTTACGGAGAGTTTAGGGCAACATGATCAACATCATTTGCACCATCACTCTATAATTCCACCATTATCATCATGTTTATCCGTTGGTGCCATTAGTCATAGTGTAGATCATGTTTAATTAAAGCACTAGCATACTACCCATATGCAAATAATCCCCATAGGAAATCAAGGTACAGGTCATCAATTTGCTAGGAAGTCCTTATAGTTGAGCAATATTAGACACATGCATAATGAGTATGTTATATAATGAATAGGACAACAAGGTAGGCCCATGCTATACTTGCCTTGGTTCACGAACTGCTGCTGGTCCTGCTGCTCCTCGTACGCGTCCAGATTCCCGACGTACTCCTCACCGTCTGAACTCGAACGACACGACGTACAACACGCAATTCGGAGCAGACATACAAGCAAAACATAACTATGATTAGAACAGTACACCAACAATAAATAAATCTGAATAAAAAGTTTACTAAAATCATCTACGTCTCGCTATGATCACAATGACGCGAAGAGCACGAAAAACGGAGCTACAACACAAAAGTTACGCGATAAACAAGGTTTCAAAACTAGCTATTAAACTAGACTTAATCGAGAAACTCAAAAGCTTCTAACAGGTCTATCAGTCGCACTAATACGTAGATTACAAAATTACGAAACTAACGCAAGTTGAACGGGTCGAATCGGAGCTAAAACGACGATTTTATACACGTTTTACTGCAGTGGCAATTCTGTAAATAGATCAAACTATTTTCGGATTTAAAATAAATCAAAACTCAGATTTATTCAAATGGACGAGGACTGCGGGTTCAATTATATGAAAGTGGGGGGTCTCTTTAACAAAAAGACCCGCGAAGGGGTACGGTGCGACTTCGGCCGTTGGATTTGATTTGTACGGCTGCGATTAAATGAGGGGAAGGAGGGGGCGGCGGGCTGGCCGGAATAGTGGCAGCCACGGCGGCACAGCCATTGTCGACGGCGAAGAGCTCGCCGGTGCGGGGAAAATGGGGCCTATGGGCCATGATTTGATGAATCAAAAGCACTGGGAGAGAGCGGAGATGAAGGCGAGCTCACCAAGGACCCCAAATCGGTCGTAGGATGAACGGAGACGGCGGAGTGTTCACTGAGGCGGTCGTCGGCCTCCTGCGGTGGTGCGGTGCCGATTTGTGAGCAAAAGAGAGTGAGAGAAAGAGGGAGAATGGAGCGAGGAGGTCCGCTACCGCGTGGAGGTGCGCGGCGACTCACCCAATTCGACGGTGAAGCGGTGGACGACGACTATGGCTGCGGCGGCTCCGGTGATATGCTTGGCTAGGGTTGCAGTGCTGCAAACTCGAGCGAGGGAGGAGGAAACTGCAGCAGGAGGTGGCGTCTGGAGTCCGGGCTCCCTTTTGTGGAGGCAGGGAACGCGGAGGACGCCCCCACGACGCGAGACGTGGGCGCGGGGCGGCGGTTGTGGCCTTGACCGAGAGAGAGGCGCGGGAGGTTGGGGAAGAGGAGGATCTGACGAGCGGGCCCCTACTGCCAGCGGCTCAAGGGGAAGAGCGGGGCGCGGCAGAGGCTGCCTGGCCGAGATGGGCCGGCCCAGGAGAGAGGGGAAGGAAGGACGCGCGCGCGGGCCGGTTCGGCGGGAGAAGGCAGCAGGCTAACTGGGCCGCTCGGGCCGGAAGGAGGGAGGGGAAAGGAAAATAAATTTTCTTTTTCTAATTTGATTTTTCAAATCAAATTTTCAAATGTTTTTGAATATCTTTTGAACTTTGACTCAAACCAATCATCACAAAAATATTTGTGCAACAGCATGCATGCATGAACATTTTCTAACCTTATGATTGATTTTATTTTCACAAAAATTATTGTTTCCTATAGGTGAAATGCACACATACATACCTAATTAAATCATATTTAGCTATTTTAAAACAAAGCAAAATTTAGGGTGTTACAATTCTACCCCCCTTAAGAGAATCTCGTCCTCGAGATTGGATGATGCTTACTCAAAAAGCTGCGGATAAGACTTTCTCAGATCTTCTTCTCTTTCCCAAGTAGACTCATCTTCTGAATAACGATTCTATTGCACTCTGCACATCTTTATAGTGCGGCTCCTGGTAACTCTTTCTGCAGTTTCAAGAATCTTTACCGGATACTCCTCATACGTGAGATCTTCTTTAACAGTAAGCTCCTCCAAGGGAATCTGCTCCTCTGGTACCCGCAAACACTTTTTCAACTGTGAAACATGAAACACATCATGCACACCTGATAAACTTTCTGGCAATTCCAATTGATAAGCCACTTCTCCACGTCTCTCCAGAATCTTGAAAGGTCCCACATATCTCGGTGCTAACTTGCCCTTCATATTGAATCTTCTCACATTTCTCATTGGTGACACTTTCAAATACACATAGTCACCTACTTGGAAACTCAACTCTCTCCTTCGGGTATCAGCATAGCTCTTCTGTCTAGACTGTGCTACTCTCAAATTATCCCTAATCATCCTCACTTGTTCCTCTGCATTGCGTAGGACATCAGGTCCAAGCACTTGGGTTTCACCTGTCTGATTCCAAAATAGAGGTGTTCTACACTTTCGTCCATATAAAGCTTCGAATGGCGCCATTTTGAGACTTTTCTGGTGACTGTTGTTGTATGAAAATTCAGCATATGACAAACTCTTATCCCAACTAGTACCATACTGTAAAGCACAAGCTCTCAACATATCTTCCAAGATTTGATTGGTCCTTTCGGTCTGCCCATCAGTTTGGGGATGATACGTCGAACTGAAATTTAACTTGGTTCCCAAAGCACTGTGTACCTTACGCCAAAAATGTGATGTAAACTGAGTTCCTCGGTCAGATACGATCTTCTTTGGAACCCCATGTAGACATACTATTCTCTCCATATACAACTCCGCTAGCTTTGCACCACTACAAGTGGTTTTGACTGGCAAGAAGTGGGCTACCTTAGTAAGTCGATCCACTATTACCCAGATCCAATCATATCCTTGTTGAGTGCGGGGCAATCTAGTAATGAAGTCCATACCAACTTCTTCCCATTTCCACTCTGGTATTTTCATTGGTTGCAACAATCCTGCAGGCCTTTGGTGCTCAGCCTTCACCCTTTGACAAGTATCACATATGGCCACATACTCAGCCACATCCTTTTTCAAACCATACCACCAATACTTCTCTTTGAGGTCCAAGTACATCTTGGTGCTTCCAGGGTGTATAGAATAAGCAGAATCATGTGCCTCTCGCAGAATCATATCACGGATAGCTTTCACTTCAGGTACACATATCCTTTTTCCAAACCATAGAGTACCATTCTCATCCAACCGGAAACCTGGTGCCTTTCCAACCACTACATGCTCAGCAATCTCCTTTAATTTCTCATCCTCCAACTGACCTTTACGTATCTCTTGCTCCAATGTAGGTTCTATAGCCAATTCTACTACATTATTGACAAAACCTAAGTTGAGATGTTCTATTTCAGCTCGCAACTCTGCTGGTATAAATGTCAACTGAAGTCCGTTGGCATAGCTCTTCCGGCTAAGTGCATCAGCAACAACATTTGCCTTTCCAGGATGATAATGCACTTCTAGGTCATAATCTTTAATTAATTCCAGCCAACGACGTTGCCTTAAGTTCAACTCGAACTGAGTAAAAATATATTTTAAACTCTTGTGGTTAGTATAGATGTCACACTTATGTCCGATCAAATAATGCCTCCAGATTTTCAGAGCATGGACAACTGCAGCTAATTCCAAGTCATGGGTTGGGTAATTCAGTTCATGCTTTCTCAACTACCTGGATGCATAGGCCACAACCTTTCCTTCTTGCATAAGCACACATCCAAGGCCTAGGCGAGATGCATCACAATAAATAGAGAAGCTCTTACTTAAATCAGGTAGGGTCAACACTGGGGCTGTTGTCAACCTTTTCTTTAGCTCCTCAAAGTTAGCCTGACATTTGTCTGACCAAACAAATTTGGCATTCTTCTCTAATAGGGCTGTCATAGGCTTAGCTAGCTTAGAGAACCCTTCAATAAACCTTCTATAGTATCCAGCCAAACCCAAAAAGCTACGGATTTCACTAATATTGACTGGGGCTTTCCAATTCAACACATCTTGCACTTTACTGGGATCTACGGCTATTCCACCGTTAGAGACCACATGTCCCAGAAAAGATACTTCTTTCAGCCAGAACTCACATTTGCTCCTTTTTGCATACAATTTATGTTCCCTGAGTTTTTGTAAGACTAACCTTAAGTGTTCAGCATGTTCCTCTTCATTTTTGGAGAATATTAGGATATCATCTATGAATACCACTACAAACTTATCCAAGTACTCTATGAATACTTTGTTCATTAGATACATAAAGTATGCAGGTGCATTTGTCAGTCCAAAAGACATCACTGTGTACTCATAAAGGCCATATCTGGTAGTAAATGTTGTCTTGGGTATGTCAGATGCACGAATTTTTAGTTGATGATATCCAGAACGGAGGTCAATTTTTGAGAACACACAAGCACCTTTCAGCTGATCAAATAAATCATCAATTCTAGGAAGTGGGTACTTGTTTTTGATTGTGACTTCATTAAGGGACCTATAGTCGACACACATCCTTCGTGTGCCATCTTTCTTATCCACAAATATAACAGGTGCTCCCCAAGGTGAAGAACTAGGACGAATAAAACCTTTCTCTTGCAATTCCTTAATTTGTTTCTTTAGTTCTTCTAATTCATTTACCCCCATTCTATATGGTCTCTTAGCTATGGGTGCAGTTCCAGGTAAAAGCTCGATAAGGAATTCAATGTCGCGATCGGGTGGCATACCTGGCAATTCATCGGGAAACACGTCCGGGAATTCGTCCACCACCTGGTTCTCATGGTTAGCAACATCGCTCAGCTGATTGACGGTGGCGGTAGGTTGAGCTTGCACTTCCACTTCGACACAAATTCTATCACCGCTTGGAGATGTCACAACCACGGATTTCTCCTGACATTGTATCACTGCCCTATGTTGCTTCATCCAATCCATTCCCAGAATGAGGTCAATTCCAGCGGTTCTCAGAACAATTGGGTTTACCTTGAAAGCTACCCCCTTAAAAATATACTAGTAGAAGGGCTCCAATAATTTGCTGGCATGCTACCCCCGGTGAATTTACTAGCATGGGATCCTTCATGGCACACAGGGGTATACTATGCATTCTAACAAAAGCTTGGGATATGAAAGAATGCGAGGCACCGGAATCAAAAAGTACGGTAGCGGAGATGGAGTTGACGCTAAACGTACCCAGCATAACCTCAGGCGCCTCCTGAGCTGATTCCGACGACACATGATTCACCTTGCCGGTGAACGGAGGTCGAGCGTTGGGTCTCTGGTTGTTCTGCTGGTTCTGTGGGGCCTGCCGGTTCTGCTTCTTTGGGCACTGGTACGAATAGTGTCCCACCTCTCCACAGTTGTAACAGGCATTAGGGTTGCTTGGGGTGCCACTCTTGATTGGGGCATTGTTGGGCACTCCCTGACGTGGCGCCTGATTGCTAGCTTGCTATTGCTGGGGGCGCTGCTGACTCTGGTTACCAAACTGCGGTGGGTACTAGGGACGCTGCTGGTACTGGTTCTTCTGGGGGTACTGGCCTTTGTTCCATTGGTTGGGTGGCCCTTGGTTCCTCTGCGGAAAACCTTGTGGTGGGAAAGCTCGCGGGCGAGTGTTGCTACCCGACGCCTGTCCCTGGAGCTTCCTCTTCTTGAGGTCTATTTCCTTACGCTTGTTATCAATCACAATGGCACGGTCCACCAACTCTTGGAAACTGGCATATTTGTTGGACATCAGTTGCAGTTGGAGTCCATCATACAGCCCCTTCAGAAAACGGCGCTGTTTGTCAGAATCCCTGGCCACTTCAGCCGGGGCATATCGCGACAGTTGTGCAAACTTGTCGCGGTATTCCGCCACAGACATGGACCCTTGCTTGAGAGCCCGGAACTCCTCTTGCTTCAGTTCAATAAGTCCCTCAGGGATGTGATAGGACCTAAAGTTCTCCGTGAACTCTTTCCATGTGATCTCTGGAGCATTCTCTGGACGTCCATACTGGAATGACACCCACCAATCCTGAGCAGCTCCTTGGAGTTGGCCTGAGGCGTACAAGACTTTCTCTAAGTCGTTGCACTGTGCAATGTTTAGCTGCTTTTCCACAGCTCTCAGCCAGTCATCCGCCTCCATAGGTTCAGAGGCGTGTGTGAACACAGGTGGGCGTCCCTTCAGAAACTCACCACGTTTGTCACGGACCTGCACAAGTGGGGGTGCTCCTACGGGTTGCTCACCGAGACGGTCCATCACTGTCTGCATGAGCTGCGCTTGCATGGCCATCAACTGCTCAATGGTCACCGGCGGTGGTGGAGGTGGATCCACCAAAGCTCCGTGTCCACGACCACGTCCACGGCCTCTGCCACGTCCTCCTCTGGCGGCCATCTATTTCCAAGCAAATGTGCAAACTTTTAGAGATCTCCCAAAAATTTACAAATTATTTACAAAAGGTAAATAACATAACTAAAAATTTCTGGACGGGTGTCTACAACAACATATCAAAAACTGGAGTGTAACTCGAGTTCCAGAAATCCAAAATAGGCGTGGCATACATCGTTGGAAAGCTTAAAGAGTCTGCTACAACTTTTGTATAGAACTTTTTCACTGATACAGACGGCAACATCATCAAAAACTGAGCTAAACAATTTCTGTTCTAGGTTACAGACTGCACAGACTTGCCAGGTTGTAGCAGGCATAACTCTCAAGCCAAAATTGATAATGAGGTGATTCCAGTGGGAAATGAGAGGTACGCAAGTCTAGTTCGTCCCACAAAATTTTCATAATTTTTGGACGTAGAGATTTAGAGATATGAGACAAACATTGCAGACTGCTCTGAAAAACAGCACAGCAGTGATGCAGAAATTTAAACCCCGACTAAGTTAAATAAACACTAACTTAAGGTTTTGATAAAAAGAACATGTGGACAAGCCCACACTGTTCCAGCAATCACACAAACTCCAAATCATCCAAGTTCAACAACACAACCAACGAGACAACGAAAGGTTCACATAACATACACAAACTTGACACAACTCTCGATCTAAAACGCATCCATTATGGGGGCTGCAAACATCTAAGGAGCGCGATCCACCATGGTGAACACCCTGGCCTTCTTCTTGTAAATGGTAGGCTGTCCTAGCTGAACGGCCATCTCATCTATCTGGTTCTGAAGGCGTTTTTCAGATTTTTGCGCTGCACGAAGCTCTTCCCTGAGTGCTTCGTTGGCCTCCTGCATGGCACTGAGGTGCCTCACTGTGGTGTCCAAGGTGGGATCAGAAGCTGGAGGAGCCAACACCACCCATGTCTTCTCCCTTGGGTCGTAGCGTGGAAGGTACCGGTAGCGATCATTCTGCATGTCCTCAAAACACCGACCATGGTAATGCAGGTATGCCGCCTGCGCAGCATCTTCCATGCTGTCATAGGCACTGGCACGCCTGGCTCGGTGGCTATGGGTGGTCACAACATATTGAGATTGGTCGGTGTTGTTCCAAGCGGTGATGATCACATTGGTCTTCCAGTATGTAGCCTCCACAGGATGCGTGTGCTCCGCACAGTAGTACTTCACCGAGGCAGCAAACTCTGGATAGTAATCAGCTAGCATGGTGGTGAGGAGGTTGTGGTAATGGGCATCTTCGGAAGCTTCCTTAAACTTGTTCCTGGTGGTCCATCCTATCTCTTCTGGCTCCTCTGATGCAGCTGGGGAGGGCACTGGTGTTGGTGCAGAAGCGGCCTGGGATGCTGGTGGAGGTGTAGCAGCGGGGACTGGCGCATCCACATGTGGGATGGGTGCAGCCACGGGGGTCGAAGCGGGTCCATCAGATGCAGCAGCTGAAAATGCCTCCTCTTCCATGGGTTCCTCCTCTTCCTCGTCGGTGATGTGGACGACCTCTGGCTCCACTGGTGGTACTGCTGGTGGTGCTGGTGGAGCAGGTGCTGCTGGAATGAACTAGGCGACGTAGGCAGCGGCACTGAGGCGAGGCATCTATAGTTTTGATATAAAATATTATCAGAGTCAATATTTTATGCAATAGAATAAAGAATAGAGCATAAAATTTTTAATAAAATATCAAGATTGAGGTAGTAGCAAATAAATAAATAAAGTCAAACTCCTAGAAACGACCATTTCTACCTAGGTTTGCGTCCTACAGTCGACACAGCTCTGATACCAATTTGCCACACTCCAATTAAAGGACAATATAGAGTGCATACATCTTATGTGCGCCCCAGGAGTAGTCGCACACATAAGCCGACAAATTAACAGGAGTATCATCACTGAGTACATACATAACGTTATTACATCACGTAGTTCTTACATAACAAGCGGAAAAGTCAATAGCAACTCTCAGGCGTAGTGTCTGATCCACAGGGAAGGACGACTGGTTAACCCAAACCTAGAAATCTTCCGGAAAGTCCTCGTAGAAACTGTCATCTGTTACCCATCCGGGATTTTTATCCAAAAACAATATAGCAACAAGTGTGAGTACATTTGTACTCCGCAAGTATAGTATGAGGATTCATGAGGCTCAAAAAGGTTAGACACGGTTGACTGCAGTTAGCACTTTTAGTAGTTCGACATTCCATTATTAATCATTATTAAGTTATGCTCAAGCTCCCATTTAACCCACATGATCCACTACTAGAATTAAGAAGAGAAAGCATCAGTGTGATCTCATTATCATCATCATAGTTCATCCACATATCAAGTAACTATTTATTCTGTGAGTTTTCCGGGCCGCTCGTGACCGTGAGCACAGCTGTTATAACAGTTTTAACACTCTGCAGAGGTTGTGCATCTTTACCCGTGGGTCGTGTTACCCATATGCCCGGGGCCCATCGACCCCCTAACACTTCCAAGGTGAGCAGGCAGGGTACACTATGAAGCCTTCCATAGGCCTCTTCTAACAAGTTAGGGCCGCGAGGTTTCCTCGGCAGGCAGATATAGAGAACCCCCTTTCGATGGCACATTTCCCGCAGGCTGTACACATCAGAACAGAGGCAGTTCTATACCCAACGTGGCAAGCCCCTCTTGCGCCCTTTCGGGTAACCTCTAACAGGTTAGAAAAGATCCTACTACCGAGCTAAAGTCAGAGCCATTTAACTCCCACGGTTGCACTGTAAGTCCCAGCTTTTGCCCTACAGATAAGTCCTTACGGAGAGTTTAGGGCAACATGATCAACATCATTTGCACCATCACTCTATAATTCCACCATTATCATCATGTTTATCCATTGGTGCCATTAGTCATAGTGTAGATCATGTTTAATTAAAGCACTAGCATACTACCCATATGCAAATAATCCCCATAGGAAATCAAGGTACAGGTCATCAATTTGCTAGGAAGTCCTTATAGTCGAGCAATATTAGACACATGTATAATGAGTATGTTATATAATGAATAGGACAACAAGGTAGGCCCATGCTATACTTGCCTTGGTTCATGAACTGCTGCTGGTCCTGCTGCTCCTCGTACGCGTCCGGATTCCCGACGTACTCCTCACCGTCTGAACTCGAACGACACGACGTACAACACGTAATTCGGAGCAGACATACAAGCAAAACATAACTACGATTAGAACAGTACACCAACAATAAATAAATCTGAATAAAATGTTTACCAAAATCATCTACGTCTTGCTATGATCACAATGACGCGAAGAGCACGAAAAACGGAGCTACAACGCAAAAGTTACGCGCTAAACAAGGTTCCAAAACTAGCTATTAAATTAGACTTAATTGAGAAACTCAAAAGCTTTTAACAGGTCTATCAGTGGCACTAATACGTAGAGTACGAAATTACAAAACTAACGCAAGTTGAACGGGTCGAATCGGAGCTAAAACGACGATTTTATATATGTTTTACTGCAGTGGCAATTCTGTAAATAGATCAAACTATTTTTGGATTTAAAATAAATCAAAACTCAGATTTATTCAAATGGCCGAGGACTGTGGGTTCAATTATATGAAAGTGGGGGGTCTCTTTAACAAAAAGACCCGCGAAGGGGTACGGTGCGACTTCGGCCGTTGGATTTGATTTGTACGGCTGCGATTAAATGAGGGGAAGGAGGGGGCGGCGGGCTGGCCGGAACAGTGGCAGCCGCGGCGGCGAAGAGCTCGCCGGTGCGGGGAAAATGGGGCCTATGGGCCATGATTTGATGAATCAAAAGCACTAGGAGAGAGCGGAGATGAAGGCGAGCTCACCAAGGACCCCAAATCGGTCGGAGGATGAACGGAGACGGCGGAGTGTTCACTGAGGCGGTCGTCGGCCTCCTGCGGTGGTGCGGTGCCGATTTGTGAGCAAAAGAGAGTGAGAGAAAGAGGGAGAATGGAGCGAGGAGGTCCGCTACCGCGTGGAGGTGCGCGGCGACTCACCCAATTCGACGGTGAAGCGGTGGACGACGACTATGGCTGCGGCGGCTCCGGCGATATGCTTGGCTAGGGTTGCAGTGCTGCAAACTCGAGCGAGGGAGGAGGAAACTGCAGCAGGAGGTGGCGTCTGGAGTCCGGGCTCCCTTTTGTGGAGGCAGGGAACGCGGAGGACGCCCCCACGACGCGAGACGTGGGCGCGGGGCGGCGGTTGCGGCCTTGACCGAGAGAGAGGCGCGGGAGGTTGGGGAAGAGGAGGATCTGACGAGCGGGCCCCTGCTGCCAGCGGCTCAAGGGGAAGAGCGGGGCGCGGCAGAGGCTGCCTGGCCGAGATGGGCCGGCCCAGGAGAGAGGGGGAAGGAAGGACGCGCGCGCGGGCCGGTTCGGCGGGAGAAGGCAGCAGGCTAACTGGGCCGCTCGGGCCGGAAGGAGGGAGGGGAAAGGAAAATAAATTTTCTTTTTTTAATTTGATTTTTCAAATCAAATTTTTAAATGTTTTTGAATATCTTTTGAACTTTGACTCAAACCAATCATCACAAAAATATTTGTGCAACAGCATACATGCATGAATATTTTCTAACCTTATGATTGATTTTATTTTCACAAAAATTATTGTTTCCTATAGGTGAAATGCACACATAATACCTAATTAAATCATATTTAGCTATTTTAAAACAAAGCAAAATTTAGGGTGTTACAGGTGAGTACCGAGTATGACTGACACAAGCAAAAGTCTCACGACCGGCTGAATCTTTGGTCTCGCCAGCCTGCAAAGATCCTGTCAATCACACGCACACGCACGCATAATCCGCATATCTGCTAATCACGTAGATAATAATCAGGCAAGTCGCTCTCGTCGAATAGTCAGTTTAATATATTTTAATACGTTCTGCATCCGTCGGCTGCCGTGAATAATAAAATATTAAGATAATTCCAAAGACGCATAGTGCTCGAATGGTAAGTGAATAATAGAATATTCTAAAGGCGCATAGTGCTTGTATAGTGAGGAGTTTGGGCGCTTGCCTGAGTCACTCCTGGGTGCGCTGTTCATATTCCTGAATTTAAATAGTACCCAGTATTTTGAATAGTGCCACGAATTTGAATAGTAACGACGTAAATAGTAACTCGTGAATTTTAATTTTGAATTCGAATTTGAATTTTTGTATAATAGTTAGTTATATATATATTACTATAATCTCATAAATTAGCATAGTAATTATCGTAACTCAAAGTAGCTACAGCTGTAGGGTAATAGTTATATATATATATATATATATATATATATATATATATATATATACGGCAGCGCTATTCTACACCCTAGGTGTAGAATATTATTCTACACCACAAGTCAAAATTGAACTGAAAAAATACTGAGTACTACTGAACCACGTTCAGTATCAGTCAGTACTACACCCAGCACCTCAAAAATACTGAACAATACTGAAACACGAGTACTGAACAATACTAAATTTTGTTCAGTATAACAGCTTGGTGTAGAATACTATTCTACACCTAGGGTGTAGAATAGCGCGTGTATATATATATATATATATATATATATATATATATATATATATATATATATATATATATATATATATATATATCCCTTTTGCATTCGTCGCCGTCAGGCAAAAAAAAAAACGATCAGTTCATGCGAGAGTTGAGCTGTTAACTTGGAATTTATTATTTGGGCAAAGGCAAAACACAGCGACCTTGAAAATCAACTACACTCGTCATATACAGAGTATATATGATTTGTATATAAAACTAGTGGCATGGCTAATCATGTCTTTGTTTTGCCCATGCATGGCCAAGGAACAGATCAATCAAAAGCAGAAGCAGCCGTGTACTTTTTAAATTCTGAATTCATATATATGCCGTCGTCCCAGAGAGGAGCAGCAGTAGGCCACGTAGTACGAACGAGCATCGGAACTTCAAAATAAAGCTTGTCAAGACATCCACACGGCGCAGCTTCACTCAAAACAAAAACCACTCAGAGATCATGCATGCATATATGCCTACATGCTGCGGTAGATTAGCTGACATGCCATATACTATATGATTGCAAGGAGCATACTCCCCCTCTGTCTCTAAATATCTATCGTCTGCGCTTCCCGAAAAACGACTTTGACTAAATATGTATTATAAAATATTAATATTTATAGTACATAATTAGTATCATCGGAAAGATCTTTGAATCTAGTTTTTTGATAAATTTATTTAGAGATACAAATGTTGCATGTATTTTCTATAAATCAAGTCAAACTTGTGGCACATACCAACGATGACAGATATAAAAGGGACGGAGGGAGTATATACGTACGTATTCTATTGGCTTAGAGCGAGGATCGACCAAGTTTAGGCCATGTTTGATCCCTATACATAGTAGTTATCCACTAATAATTATCTCTTTTGGATCCAAACATATAGATAATAGATTAACTAACGGTTAGTTGTACTTTTAGATAGTAACTATCCCACTATCTAGACTAAATCAGATAATAAAGTATTAGCTAGCTAATTATTATCAGATAGTAAATCCAATCTGGCCCGTTTAAGTTACATATCCGCATTGACATGCTAGAATAGAAGTGCATCGGATCCTGCTTGGATCGAGAGCTAGTAGCAGGCGATGGGCGCCCGATCACATGCAGGGTGATCACGTACGCACATGGCCCACATGATTTATGCATGAGATGTCTCGAGATAGACGAAGATGATGCGTGCGTGCATGCATACATATATGCTTCCAAGACCCACCACATCCTTCTTCCAAACTCCTCACCTTATATATTAATCATACGCCTTTTCGTCTGAGATATAAACTATGGGAGCAGCACAACTTGATGGATCCGCCTGTAGTGTATCTTTTTGAAAAAAAAAATTGTATTTGACATACAGATACAGATCCCTGGCATGAATGTGTGTGTGTACGTGTGTGATAGAGATGGACTGACCAGTGGCGGAGCTTGAGACAAATTAAAGGGGGGCGAATTTGAAAAAAAAAACTCAGTGAACAGTAATTAACGCAAGAAATGAACTGGCAATGCATATAATATCATTAATATATACCTTCGTACTTATATTATGATGTAGATAGCAGCAATATGATGTAAGCTCTTCTATCATTTTCTGTTTGTTATCTACAACCAAACTTATCCCTCTCCATACATAGCTTCACAAAAGCAGAATTTTATAGAGCAAAAAGAAAAAACAATACAATATATAGTGGCAAATCATGGAGGGAAGGGGGGGCAGGTGCCCAGCTTCGCCTCCATGAAGCTCCGCCAGTGGGACTGACGGTTCACTGAATAAATGGTGAGGAAAGACAGGAAAGATGAACAAATCCACATTCATGATATAAATGCCTATTTAGAAAACAAATTGCAAATTGAATATCCATCTATTAAATTTTGAAATGGAGAGTGTACATTGTATATATATTGTTTATGTAACCATGTATGGAGCCATATACAATTGTTAAAGTGCTTTATATGTGGGCAGTTATCTATCAATGCAACTGGCATTAATTGCATACCTAGTTTAATTTATACGGAGTAATATGTATAGTACCTACGAAAAAACGCATATACATCATCAATATATATACCGTTATGCATACTTTCATCTACAGTAGAACGCAAAGTCTTCGTTTTTCAGCCACCCACTTTGTAATAGAAGAATCCAAGGTAACGAAAGAAGTAGAAATTGACAATGTGACATGCATGATTTTCGCTCTGCTACTACTACAGTAAAATTATCCGCTAGTAGCAGAGTTAAAAAATCTTGTGCTGGATGACAAGAGATAGATTTTGCGTTGGGCAGTGTGCACCGGCCATTGTCATGGCTGCAAAGAATGTGCAAGCATAGTTAATCACGGATGGGAATAAAGTGGTAGAAAAACAAGGGGGATTAGGAGGACTAAACCCTTCCAACCCAACAGGATCCATGTGGGCTGGCACCTCCAGGCGCTCCAGCTTTTTCTTGGTGCCAAACCACCTTTTGTGATCTGGTGGGGCGGGAGGCGAGATCTGGTCTTCTCAGGCCAGTGACTCGGAAGGAACCCCTTCTTCCCCTGCAAGACAGTGGCAGGGCACGTAATTCTTCCATAATTGAGGGCTATTCTTCCGTTCACCGTCACACCCATGGGAACTCATAGAAAACTCAAAATAGAAAGGGGCCAAATTGCACACTCTCGATGTTACCTTCCGGCCTTCCGGGTGGTGTTACGGAAAAAAGTTCTTTTTCCCCTTTCACTACGGGACTGTTTAGGCCCTATTTAGTTTTCACTTTAAAACTTTTCACCCGTCACATCAAATGTTTGGACATATGCATGAAGCATTAAATGTAGATAAAAAAACTAATTGCACAGTTTGCATGGAAACCGCGAGACGAATCTTTTAAGCCTAATTAGTCCATGGTTAGTCATATTTGCTACAGTAACACACATAGACAGATTAATTAGCCTTAATAATTTCGAGTTATGTAATTAGTTTTTTTATTAGTATCCGAACACTCCTTCCGATATCTCATGAAACATCCGATGTGACACCCAAAAACTTTTCACTCACGAACTAAACAAGACCTAAACAACAATTTTGGATTTTAGAAGCCTGGTCCGATGTAGCTGCTTGACCGAAACAGATTTGCTAATCCACCAACCAAACATCCCCTATATAATTGATGTACTCAGCCATCCATTATTGCAATTCGGGTATAGGCTAACAAAAAGACACCACAAATAGTGCAAACAAAACATAGTAAACATATGGGGTGTTTGGTTTGTGGAATGAGATAGTCCATCACCATCTTATTCATCAATTCTTTGTTTGTTTGGTTTGCGGAATGAAATAAGTTTATCCATCGTCACCCCATTCATCAAAAAGCTAAGAATTAGTATTGGCATGAAAAATGAAGTTATTCCACTGATTTCATAGATAGAACCCATGATACACCACCTCATTTAGAATAGGTTGATTTCCCAAGCCAAACACTCAATGCTCGACGGTTTAAAAAGTAAAGCAAACTGTTGGTGCTCATGGATGTGTTTTTAACTGATGTTTTCTCTTTGTAAAATTTCTCTCTCGGTAAGTGTGCCAGACCTCCTATAGTAGTCCTGTGGTCTGTCCCCCCCCCCCCCCCCCCCCCCCCCCAAAAGAACTTTGCATGGTGATTTGAAAAACAGATGCAACATAGTTTCTGTCGCTAAAAAAACAACACGTTATCACTATGTTGCAAGGTTTTTTTAAAAAAAAACTTGTCTTTTATTTCAGTTTGACACCCTTAATCAAATATCAATGGGAAAACTGTTGTGAGGGGGGGGGGGGGGGTCAGTTCCCATAAGATTTTGTCTGCTTGAAGTAGGAACCACATTTTGGAAGGCATAATTCGTTATTGTACGCAATGAAAATTTGCATGATCTGTTGATTTATGAGTTGCCTTTGTTGGTCCTGGTATTATTTCTGCTGTAAAACAGGAGTAGGAATTTAGTTTCTTGTATAGTTATACGCTGCTATTATATCTAAAGATAAAGATCAGTACTCAAACTAGACGCTCTGCTCCCGCACATTTTTCTTAGGCCTTGTTTAGTTCTCAAAAAGTTTTTCAAAAAACTACAGTAACGAATCTTGCGGCACATACATGAAATATTAAATGTAGGCAAAAAAAACTAATTACACAGTTGGATGGAAAGTCACGAGATGAAACTTTCGAACCAAAGTAGTCCGTGATTGGACACTATTTGTCAAATAAAGTGGCTACAACATATTTTTCACCCTTTTCACCCCAACTAAACATGGCCTTACAAGATGCATCAGTTCAAAATGAGTGCCGCGCGCCTTTTGTCAGTGACACGTAAGGAAAGGTGTTTGCTCAGGTTAATTCCTGACATATATACTGTTGAATCCCACGATGCACTGGAGAGCTAGCTAGCCCTGTTTGGTTCATCGGCATCAATAAATATATGCATATATGGTACAGCATATATATCGGACGCAACTAATCTGCACAAGCGATTGGATCCCATGCATGCATCGTTCTTAAAAGACGTACAGGAAACTTGAACATGTCTGAAGAGAAACAATAATCCTAGCAAATTTGCCCCCACTGGCAATGCAAGCCGATGGCAGTGAAAAGGTAGCTCAGCTTGCCGGTTGCCGCCCCAATTTTTTTGTTCACGAGGAAATCCTGCAGAAACCTGGGCATGCAGTGCAGAAGCAGTTGGTCCACAGGGACCGTGGGCCTGCGCACGGCCGCGCGCGCCATGGAGATGGAATGGCCAGGACGACAGCGCTGTCACTGTGGTGAGACCAGCGACCAGGCCAGAGCCCCCAGGCAGACCGGGGAAAGTGGACGGTGGGTGCCGGTGCCGCGACGACGACTGTGCGTGGGGGCGGCGCAGCGGCCAGCGGATGATGAAAGCTTCAGATTTTCAGAAGTATTCCTAGAAGAGCAGCAAAAGGCCACCCGCCGTTGTTTGTTTCCTCCTTGTTCTCTACTGTAGCTCACCAGCCCCTTCCAATTGCTGACCATGCACGCCGGTGCCGGTGCTGGCTGCACCGCTGCTGTGCTGTAACAAAACTGCTCAACGCTGTGCTCACTCGGCTGCTGTGCTGTGCTGTGCGCTTGTGCCCGTTGCAAGTTGCGATCTGAGGAGCACAAGCTTGCCCGCCTTCCATCCATCATGCTGATGCATGGCCCTCAGCTTTTTGTACCGTACCTGCTCAAAGTGATGATTACATGCTGTGAGGCAACTTAGCTCCTCCACTCTCATCTCCCTGCATCATCACGTTGCCCTCATCCTCCTCCTCTTTCTCCTCTTCTTCCGTACTCCTATCTAGATTTACAAAATGAATTGTCATTACTATTAGGCTCACACAATTGTGCGTGAAAAAATGTAGAGTGTGTTTGGTTAGCCACCCAAACTTGCCGCACTGCGCCACAGTTTCCGCGCCCAAGGTCCGGCATGTGTATGGTTCCTTTCCAAACTTGCGCTATGCCGCAGCCTAGCCATCACATTCTAGTTCAATTTGTGCGCCAAAAGCTACCGCAGTTGGGGCGGACGATTTGGTCACGGCAGTTTTGGCGCGGTGTGGCATGCAGGTGAGCCAACCAAACACGTCTATGGAGTTGAGATTTTAGGCTTTCTTTAGAACATGCACGAGAGCTCGCCCTCAGCATACTCCCTCTGTCCCAAAACAAAAGTCGTTATAGGATACGTGCAGATTAAATTTTCTCAACTTTGACTAAATTTGTAAAAAAATATGTACAACATTTTTATCTTTAAATAAGTTTATTATGAAAGTATATTTAACGATCTATTTAATGATACTAATTATGTATTATAAATATTAATATTTTTTATATATAAATTTGGTCAAAGCTAAAAGTGTATGAGAATGACTATATCTATTTTGGGACGGAGGGAGTATTCTTGGTCTTGATAGGCTAGTAGGTGTTGTAAGAGAATATTTTTCAACATTCACTTCTGAGATACCTGCATAGTGCGCTAGCATAATCTCTCTCTCTAGTATAAAAATACAACTCCTGCAAACCATCCATCCCTTCGTGCCTGAATTGAGTTACCTTACGTGTGGTTGGATCGACATGCATAACAAAAGGAAATGGAGTAAGGAGTGTCTCGAGAAGCTCCTACCATGTGGTAAAATCTCTAGACACAACTTGTTGGGACCATGATTACCCAAACTTCTGTGCACAGAAAGATAGGCGTATTCAGTATCAAATACTAGTATTAAAAAAAGAAAGAAAGATAGTAGGTATACAAAGAAAGAAAGATGGGTGTATACGTAGAGTATATCCTATCAACAAGTTTTTTTTATACTTCCTATCAACAAGTTGGGGATGCAAATGTAAAATACACAACGATTCACTCTCAACCTGCCATTTTTTTTGGTAAGGTTTATTACCCACGTAAACAGCATTACTGCCTGCCAGCAATAAATAATTCATGTTAAAGCCCAGCACTTACCATTATAGCCCTCGTAATCCTCTTCTCGTTGCGCCCCACCTCTCTCTCTTTCTCTCTCCTCCATTGAAGAAGATAGAAGAGCACCGCTATTTAACAGCCTTCGCGTTACCGCCCCAACCTTATTCTCTCTCTCTCTCTCCCTCCCTTCCTCTCTACCCACCTCGTGCAATTGCACCCCCTCCAGGTCTCCACTAACAACGAGGAGAATTCGATCCCAATTTACAGCGCCGTCGAGCAAGCCCGTCGGTAATTCGAGCGGGGGAGCGGCAATGGCGTCGCCCGGCGACGAGGGTCTCCCGGCGCTGCCTCCCATCAAGACGACAACGAAACCTCTGCCGCCCCCGCCTCCGCCGCCGCCGCCTTCGTCTGCCACGGCCTCGGCCTCTACGTCTCCGTCGCCGGCGTCGTCGTCGGCGGTGGACAGCGCGAAGGCCGCGGAGGAGGAGGAAGAGGATCACGAGCCGTCGACGCCGACGTCGGAGGGCAGCAGGCTGCGGTCGCCCGCCGAGTGCCCGCCGGCTCCGCGCAAGCCGCCGGCGCCGCGGCTGCCAGTCAAGCGGAAGCCGCCGCTGCCCTCGCCCGCGCCGGCGCGGGTGTTCGTCGCCGTCCCGCGCGACCTCTCCACCGTCTTCCGGGCGCTGCCTCCCAAGAAGCGGATCCGGGTGTCGTGATGCTGCGATCTGCTGGCCGTGATTTGCCACCGGCTTCGTTCCCAGGCTTGGTCGATTTCTTCTTGGAGAATTCTTCCGAGTTCTTGGCTTCGTCTTCTTCTTCCCCCTCTCTTACTCTTTTCTTTTCTCCTTTGGGTTACTGCAACCCACGGGCCACGGCCATAGTATAAATTAAATTATAATTTTCGGTATAAATAACGTCTTTTTTTTGCGTGTTCATTTGAATTTTCTTTTCTTTTTTGTTGTGCTAGTGTGAGCGAGAATTTGTAGCTCTAGAGATGAATGAATTGCTGTTACTGAATGGAAGCAGTTCAAAGAAACAAAAAAACCTGTAGCAAAAATTCACACTGATCTTGTAAATTATGATACCTGCCAGAACTATTTATCATAACCCGAGTTTCGCTTGCTGCAGAATCTGTAAAATTGTTTGGGAATTCAGCAATTAATTGTAGATCGTATATAATTCAGTGGATATAGTATGAAGCAGCGCACCTGAAGGCATCAGCACGGTGACAAAACTGCTAATTTGGGTTGGGTAGATCCACCATTTCTTGCAACAAGACATCTGAGTCCGAGAATTGTTAATTGTGAGATAATAATCCTGTGACCAGTTTGAATTTTTTCGAACTTACTTTACTGAATGCTCTCGGCAGTGGACGGATTAGATACCCTGCCCATCAACAGCCTGTTCGTTTCGCTGGTTTATTGTGCTGAAAGTACTATTCGCTGGTTTGTTGTGAGAGAAAAACACTGTTGGATGGCTGCTGATTCTGCTGATAAGTCCAAACGAACAGGGTGCAAATCAATTTGGCAAAAGAAAATGGCTCTGATGGTGAGTGTACTTTTGGTTGTGTTTGTCCGAACGCAGGAGAGAGAACAGACAGAGCGAATCTTCCATTGATCATCAGGACACGACATGATTTTTTTCTCCAGTTTCTCTCTAATCAGTTTCCATCATTCTTTGCAGGGTAAAAACCTCTCTGGAGATGCTCTAATTTCCCAATCCGTCTCTCTGCTCTTGTCTATAAGCGCCAAAACTAACTGTTCATTGAGCTCTTTCCATGCACACAAGGCACTCAGCTCAGCTTTGTTTTTTACTACTCCTACCCTGTACTACAGTAGTATGAACTATCATATCACACATTCACAGCTGAGATATGACAGGAAAATCTGAGCAGAATCCAAGCTCACAAGTTTCAAGAACATGCAGCTGATGGATCATGACAGAGGAAAAGGCCAGGCAACAATTTTCCTCTCAGGGCCTTTTGTCTTGTGCTACATTGGCCACAGTCCACATCTACTAGCTCACAAGTAGTAGTACAGTTCACAGTTCAGCCATATACACATTTTGCCTGGCAGAAGAACACACACAGTTCAGGTAGCAACACTCCAAGTGTCCTATATATCCTGATGAAAACTGTGAATTCCCATATGGGTTTTAGTCGGTAAAATCCAAGCCAAGCCA
The DNA here is from genome assembly GCA_038087645.1 of Saccharum hybrid cultivar R570. Classification (NCBI taxonomy): domain Eukaryota; kingdom Viridiplantae; phylum Streptophyta; class Magnoliopsida; order Poales; family Poaceae; genus Saccharum; species Saccharum hybrid cultivar. The sequence continues at coordinate 23,113,721 of JAQSUU010000402.1, read as the reverse complement.
CAGAGAGATGCTTCTAACCACATTGGTGATCCCAACCATTTGCCTATGGTTACCTGCAGTGCACACTACTACTATTTCTCAGGAACAAAGCTCTTGCTGTTACTACAGGAAAGTTCAGTTCACCCAGCATGGCTTTGTGTCTCTAGAAGAAGATGATGAGAAAAGGCTGCGATGATGCCCTGAGCCCCTGGCCCTGACGAAGTGGGGAGAGAGAGAGAGAGAGCTGACAAGGCTCCCTCACATCACATGGGTTGTTACTTGCAGTTACGGTCAGTGCTCTTGCCTGTTCCCCAAATTCACCCTAAATTCCACTATGCAAAAAAAAAGATTCTTCATCACATCAAAATATCGGCACATATATGGAGTACTAAATGTAGATAAAATCAAAAACTAATTGCACAATTTTGTTGTACTTTGCGAGACGAACATTTTAAGCCTAATTAATCAAAATTTAAACAATTATTACCACTAAAAAATAAAAGTGCTACAGTACTTGGGGTGTCACTGTGCAAATTCGGCCACCCGAGTTGAGATCTAAACAAGGCGTCAGGAACAGAACAGGTGGCCCGGGCACTTTATCCCAGGATGACGCGAGGGATCAGGGCTCGGAAAACCGTTCTATCTGTTACTCCTCCTGCATTCCTGCATCTTCAGTTTTTTGTTTTTCACCTGCGGTAGAACCTGCTACTGTGGTCAGCACAAGGAATGTCTCCAAATAAACATATTACCTCTTTTTTTCCGGGTGTAAAAATATGTCCTGGCTAGTACTACGTACGCGGCTAGCTGATACTAACCCCGAGAAAGATACCATTTTTTTTTCTTGATTTTGATGTTTATTTTGGACACTTGACTCTGTCACTACTCACTAGAATGTGGGCCCAGACAATAGCAAATGGCTAAAATGATAAGGAGTATAGCTAGTGTGAGTGAGAGTGTACAGCCCTAGCCAGTGGTAAAAGAAATACATTTTATTTTCTTCAGTCCCTTCCACCCTCCTCGAATGAAAACTGTGGATGATGGCAGCACCCTGGGTACAGAAATTCAGGGTGCATACTTGGATTTTCCAATGAATTAAACAGAGGTAAATCGTAAATGTGAGGTTGTGAAGTCAAGCGGGCAAAGGCAAGCACATACTCACATTTACGATTTCATGGCTGAAAATAACCTAGGATTCTTTCGACCGTGGACCGCGGTAAATGATTTTTTTTCCTGCATGGCTGGCTCCTCAACGGACAACGGGTATGCATGAAGTAAATTCACTTGCCAACCAACAGTTGGCTCTCCACATTTTTCTCTTCAGGTAACAGTAGAATCCAAGGCTAGACAACGGGTATATGCGTACTGGCAGCGAGGTAAATATGCGAAGGACTCCGTCTTCCTTTTTTCCACGCCCCATTGATTTACCCAAGTAATGCTTGCTCCCGTTTTCTCGCCAATTACAGTCCCTGCGATTTTTTAAATTCCGTTTCGTGCTATGGCATGATGTCAGTGTGTAGCAGCTGCAGGGCCATGAAGATGTTGCGTAGTGCTGGGTGGAAGAATTCATTGACCCTCTCTCACAGCTAGCATTGTTGGCAAGAGGACCTTAAGGCCCTGTTCCCTTGGCTAAAAAGCTATGGCTGAAAATACTGTTCCCTGATTTGTTATGAGAGAAAAACACTGTTTGTTGGCTGAAAAAATACGGTTTATAAGACAAGCGAACAGGTGTTAGTCTTAGTTCATCATCGCACAGCGTTTGAAACTAACCTTTTGGTAGGTGTTTAGAAACGGATTTCGAGCACCTGTGATACATGTAAAAAATGATTGTCAACATATGTAGCATCAATTCTGTTCAAATCATTCTAATTTTGGTCCCGGTAGAAATGTGCACTCCGTCAGTCCTGCCACCTGCAACATGTCCACTCACCTCGTCCAATAATAATAGCTCGCTCCATTATTAGACAACTCCCTCCCTCCAAAATTGTTTTTCGAAATTACAAAAGCTCCAGCCAAAAAAATGGCATGACAAATCGAAAGATCTTTTTTTTTTTTGGAAAGATCGGCATGACCAATCAAAACTGCTGTAACAGTGCGTGGCAATGATTACTGGAATAGAAACAATATATCTCACCTTCTTTTGTCGGAATCCGGATCACTCTCAGTCTCTCACTGAGAGTTGCAGTTGGTGGCTGCCGTTTTGGGGTCGACATGCATTTGCTTCGATTCGCGGTAATAATCTCTTCTCATTTCAGAAAAGAAAGAAAAGAAAGAAAAAAAAAGAGAGCCGATCGAACACCGATTAATTTGGATGCTCGTGTGTGTACGGTTTGCCTGCCCTTCTCCTCTTCCGGTTAGCTTTGAGCAGCAGCAATTGCAGCAGTAAAGCATGAAGGCACAAGACAGGCAGCTGCACGTACAGTAGCTCCACATGATTGTCCACCCAAACAAAAGATTTGTTGGGCTACTAATTCGCGGATCCAAATGTATGGCCGCTTTATTAACCCAGCCACACCAACCAGTCTTCTGCGCTGCAACGGTACGGTTTGGCCGCTAGGAAATACTGTAACCCCCCAGCTGCTCTATTGCCGGTCCAAAAAACACAAGCTTTGTTAATGTTCACTGACCACCTTCCTGGCTCTTGCTAGTTGCTAGGACACAAACCAGTACTAGGCAGTAGCTAGCCAAGGTACACCGTGGAAAACTGGAAATTTTGCCCACGGTACCGTGTACCTTGGCCAGCAGCTTCAAAGTACGGTGAAGCTTATAAATTTAGTTTTTTTTTACACCCAAGTACCTTGTCCATTCTGTTATCTAACATAATGACATAATGAGCGTTGCAAAAAAAAAAAAAAAAAAAAAAAAAGAGGATTTGGAAGCAGTAGTATCAGAGGATTTGATTTGGAGGTAAAAAGTTCAAACTTATTCTGACGACACGTACTGTACATGCTTCTTCCAAGCTGAGAAGATGTTTTGTATATGCTTGATGTGTACTAACGCATAATTTTATTGTCCCATGAACTGATGCAGAGTGCCAAAAGGGCTCCTCCAAATGGCGCGCAGCACTAGCGGCTAATGAGGTGCGAGCCCGTGTGTCGGTGTGTGTGCTTACCTACGGCTACGGGTCCGGACGAGTGCAGCGGACACCAGCAAGATCCAGCAGGCAGCAGCCGTCGCTCTCGATCTGGGCCTCGCTCGTCAGGCTTCCATTCCTTTCTTCAGAGAACGAACCTGATGCTGTTGCTGTGTGTTCAGTCGTCAGTGCGATCCGCTACGACAGATTGTACTAAACGACTGATTTGCCGTCACTGTGATCTTGTGACGATATTTACAGAAGAAAGAAGTTTTTTTTTAACATCCTTATTATTGTCACGACATGAATGTTTGTTTATGAATACTCCTACTTGAATAGTAACGGCCCGTTCGATGTCATCAGGAAACGTAAAGCTAGCACAGATCGAGATGATGATGATCAGGTAGTACATCGATCATCGCCAGGGACCGGTCGACCGGCCGGATTGGATCCGTTTTCAGAGGTAACGAGAATGCATGATGATGACGGTAAGTAGTGCGAGCCTTGGCATGCAAGCAACGTGATTGATGCTGCTGCTCCAGCTCTTTAGGCTAGCTAATACTGCTTTTGACCGCTAGCGAATCGAAGCCTAGCTTTTGTCCACAGCAAGGAATGGCTTAGGATGCCGACGTGACGTACGGATGCATGCATTCCCGAAGACGATTGTTCTGCATGCATGCTTGCTTGCTTTCCGCATGCATAGCCAGCATAGGGCATCCCCAATCCTACGCCGCTGGGCCCCCATCGTTGTCCACTGTCGACCGAGCGACCGCCGGCCGCCCGGGATGACCCAACACGTACGCTTGCTTTGGGATTACAGTTTTGTACGCCTAATTAAATTAGTTTATTAGTCGTCGCGCGAGCAAAAGGCTACGTACGTGCGCTAGCTCGCTCGTGTACGGCCGGGATGATCTCGCCCGGCGCCGGCAGTGCTGGCCGGCCGGGCCGACAGCCGCGCGCGTGAAGGGGACGAAGAGCCAGCGGATCGATCGATGGAGTGACCATGCAACGCCCGCGCGCGTCTAGTCGTCGATCGGCGACTGCGAGAGAAAAAAAAAAGGGGGGCCCGGCCGGCCGGCCGGGGCCGTTGATTTTCTGCTCGCGCACGTACGGGCCGCCGCCTTGAATATACACACACGCCTACAGCTAGCCTACAGGGGCTGCAGCATGCAGCGCGATCGTCGCGCCCGGTTCCGGTCCTCGTGTGTGAGTGCACGGTGAACCCGGCCGGCCGCGTATCTGTGTGGCGCACGTGTAGTGCCATGCTTTAATCTGTCTGTCTGTCTCGCGGACCGACAACATGACACGGCCCGTGGGCGCGCGACCCACCCACCAGATCAAGCTAGAAAACGGCCGCCGGGGATCGTCGATCGGGAGTGAATTGAAGACGATCGTCGACAGCTGCTGCCTAAGGACGAGCACGAGCTCCGATCCAGCGATGGAGATCGATCGAGACAGCTAGCTGCTACGTACGGCGAGCCAATTGCATTGCCCGGCCGTGTCATCTGCCGCGCGCGCGTGCAGCAGACGCGCGCGCACGGTTATTAGCTAATAGCTAGGTGCCCGGCCGGCCGGCACACCACCAGGCGTAGAGCAGGCCGCCGGCCGGCCAGGCGTGTAATGAGGCGCAATGAAACGTTCCGTGGAACGACGATATGGAACGGCACAGGAACGTAACAGATCGTGTGGCGCGGCGCCGTGTTGTCATCGACCGAGATCGACCAGTGTCGTCAATGCACATGGAACGTACCGGATGAGCACCACATAAGCCTCGTGACCCCTGCGCGGTACACTGTCAAGGACCTGCGCTACCTCTATGGAAAAACGGTGTAAGCAACGAAGGCATGCGCCTGTCTTTCGAGGCGGAGAAGAAAGCCTCCTGCAGCTGCTGCCGCTGCTGCCATTTGGAAACACAAGGATGTATTCTGGCGTGTCGACGACGGGTGTGTACGGCGGGGCAGCCGTGACGAGTACGCATCCAATCTGATCTCGATAAGGCTTTAGAAAAGAGGTTGTATTCCGCATCATTACGACGGACAAATCGCGTATATGCTACCTCACGCCGGTGTGATATGATTGTCACGCGCGCGCAGCAGCCACTCATCAGCCGGCCAAATCATTTCTTCCAGGTCTTGGATCTAGAGTTCTACATACTAGTAGTAGAAAGGGTAGATAAACTACACAGGTCGACCAGAGACCCAGAGTTTAATAAATGTATAATTGAGCAACTGACGGGATTCTATTTTTCAGCTCTGGGCACCAGCACTGTTCTAAAAGTGCAGCTAGTCACGCAGGTCGTTGCAGTGCTTCTTCAGACTAGCTGAGCAGTGAGCACAGCACTAGTGGCCACCGGCACAGGAGAGGCATAGCATCTGCCCATCAATTCAGATTTCAGAGTGTTAGTAGGCAGCCCACATCAAAATGCACTACGTAAAAAGAAGATTCCCCGTCACATCAAAATACCGACACATGCATAGAATACTAAATGTAGATAAAATCAAAAACTAATTGTACAGTTTTGTTGTATTTTGCGAGACGAACATTTTGAGCCTAATTAATCAATATTTGGACAATTATTACCAAATAAAAACAAAATGCTACAGTGCCGAACAGTAATTTGTGTGTCCCCAAATTTGGTATCTAAGCAAGGCCATGCAGGAGAATCAGTGACTGCTGTGCTTTTTTTTTCCCCTGATGTGGCAAATAGTGGGCTTCCAGGTCTGCTAGATCTAACCATCAGTCCACTCTGATAACATTGGCATCAGAGAGCAAATGAAACATCGCAGATGCATCGCACATGCTACAAACTGAAAAACAAGAGAATGGTTTCATTTCAGCACTACAATTTGATCCCAAGTGACCTGCTACAGCCTAACCATCACCAGTCCACGCCGAGGCAAAGCATCAGATCCTGACATATGTTTCATTTCAGGTTCAGCTCACCATACAACATAGGCATAAGCCTAATCAGTCAAGTTTCGCAATCTTGGTTGACATACAGGTAGGGGTCCTGATCTGGTTGTGGGCAGTACAAATCATCTTCTGCTGGCCACGACAGTGCCGCCATTGGGGCTTCCTCACAGTCGTCGACCACGACGAACTCTTCGTCGTTGTCTGAAGTTGGTTCGGCAAATGGTGCATCTACGCTCTCCCAGTTCAGGTCGTCTCTGCAGAGAAGGCTAGGTTCTTCACTGACCCATTCATCCAAAACATCGATGTTGTCCAGGCTGATAGGATCTATGGCATCCTTAAGCTTACGCAGGTTCCTGCATGACAGCACTGAACTGTAAGTAGCAAGTCAGGATGGGCAATGATTGACGTGGTTCCAGTCTTTGTACCTTTCTCGGAGCTTCAGATTGTACCTAACAAAGACAACATCACTTAACCTTGAACGCTCAAGCCTGCTTAGCTTCCTGGAATGGAGATCTTTGAATGTATCCCAGTTCCTTTCGCACCCTGTTGCGCTGCAACATTGGCTGAGGACTCGGATTGCAAGCCTTTGAAGTTCTATAGTTCCATTACCAAAGTTGTCCCACCAAGCAACTAATAATAAACAATTATGTGACAACGTGAGATTAATGTATCCAGACAAATACAATTCCATGGAAAATGGATTTTTCCAGTTTTATTTAGGAAAGAGTAAATTTAACAAGCACACCTATATTTGGCCTAATGATAGTCACAAACTAATAGAATACTTTCTGTTGCTTTTTCACAAACCCAACAATACCTGGGGCCATTTGTGGATCTTAGGGAGTGACAGTGGTCTACGGCCCACGCAAAAAATCCTCGGCCCAAGGCCCAGGTATGGGAAAAAGGAACTCATGTAGTCATGTGAGGTGGGAAATCTGGTATTGTAATCTTCTTCCAACTATTGTAGCCATGTAAGCTTCTTTTAAGTCAAATTTCATACTTAACTGTTGATTTTTAAGATGTTGTGCTTTTAGTAAATTCTGTACTCATATTGTACATTGGCACGTTACAATTTGCAGTACTTAAAAAACTTATATCAAGTCATACCCAAAATCCTACATACGCCACTATCTGGCTTTCTTCCCATAAAACTGCAAATTTTGCCACTCGCTTTTTCCTATCCACCTGGATCAGTGGGAGGAAAAAGGAAACGGAACATATTTCCGCTTGCCACCTCGATTGGGTCCAGGAGAACTCTTCATTGTTATCCTCATCATCATATACTAGATTATTTTCACTCACAAAATTTAAAAAATCAATTATGTTAAAGCATATACCCTGCTTGGCAGCCAAAATGGGTTGCCTTTTGGTGTGTCCCTGTGACATGTGGTACCAGGTAGACATGACATGGAGTGAAGCAAAATGTTGCAGTTCTCTGAGGAGGCCTCAATTATTGATGGGTTTGTGACTAATGGTATCTTTATGTAATTTACTCTGTACGAAAGTTCAAAACGAAACATGGAATTAATTCTTACCTGGATTAAGTTTCTCTCTTTGACGAATTGCAATTGGAAGGCCAAAGTCACCAGTTGATTTCTTATACTCCTCAAGCTGAAGAAATATCTTATCTTGGACATCGTCATCAGGGACCAAACTAGTGATTGTCTTAATAAGGCCCCTAAATGCATAGCTTTGCATCTTAAAAGAGGGGCTAAAGTAAATACAAGGATTGAAAAAGCATCCTGCTGCATGCAACGGGCTATGGAGCTGCTTCTCCATCCTCGCATCAATTACTCGCACATATGGTCCATATAGACAGGCCTTGTGCATCATCCTTGCCCTTATCGACTCCTTTGCCTTTTCCATTGCATCATAAAGATAACCCATGGAAGGTTTTTCATTACTATCCACCAAGCGCAGAACGCGCAACAGGGGCTCAGTGACCTTAACAACATGTTTGCTATTGGCCCAGAAGTCAACATCTTTCATAATAATAGCTGTGACATCTTTTCCAACACCACCTTTAGCATACGTTGATTTCACCCATTTGTTGCTGGTCACCATTTGGCGGAGCTCTTTCTCAAATTTAACAATGCTTTGGAGACTAAGAAAATGAGTAGCAAATCTCGAGATGCCAGGACGACACAGATCTCTACCATTTGTGAACTCTTTCCTCATTAAAGACAAAACCCAAGCATGATTATATACAAACTTTGTTATCTTTCTGGCTTTACCTAAAGTTTCATTGATCATAGGAAAATATCTAGGATCAGCGAAATTCTCCAACATCAAGTCAATGCAGCGCGCTGCACATGGAGACCAAACAAAAGTGCCATATCTTTCCTCCAGAACCTTAACAGCAGCCTTATATCTTGCATCTATGTCAGTGATAAATTGAACAATGTTTTGTGGCCCAACTTCTCTAATAACTTGATCAAATATCTCAAGTAAATCAGATTTCTCCGTCGAAGTATCTATGGACTTTAAAAACATAGTACCTCGTGGGCAGTATACAAGAAAATTGATTATAGAACCCTCTCCATAGTCCTTTTGTCTGTCAGCAATAATTGAGCAACCATGTACACTCCATTCTCTCTTTAGACCATCCAGATATTCACGAATGTCTTCAGCAATTTGTTTCAATAATGGATTGCGTAGGTCATGATAAGATGGTCCCTTGAAGCCCAGTCCAGCAGATACTATTGCTTCTAGCATAGGCTGGTAGAAAGGAGAATTCGCTGCACTAAAGGGTACATCTGCATCATACCACCATCTAGCCATAGCAATTATAGCTTCATGTAACAGATCATTTGGAGCTTCTGCACCGTTTACACCATGTTGAACCATGTTTTCTGAAGTCATAAATGCACCACTGCTTGGCTCTGAACCTGTGGTAGCTTGCGGAGGAAAGTATCCTGTTCTTCGCTTCCTTGATGGTCTGAATAGGCTTTTAGAGCCTCCCTCGGTTGAGAAAATAGCATCTGAAGAATCTTTGACGCGTGAACTGTGAACATCTCTAGTTTCATACCTTCTTTCTTCATTTCTCCACTTCTCATCAATTTGTTGTATTATCTGACGTTTCACATCATCAGGCACCTTCTTGCAAGATTCAACTTGGCCTGGAACACCAGCAAGATGATATTTAAAGCGAGTAATCCCGCCGCCTCCAATCTTTTTGCCACAATGAAGACATATGATGGCATTTCTTGAACTGGCATCCACTTTTGCGTGAACCCAAGCAGGATCCAGTGGCCTCGAAGAAGCTGAAGGTAATGCCATCAAGGTGACTCCAGTTGATGCGGTACCAGCTACCTCAGTTCTAATAAAGATAGAATAAAAAAATATTTTAGAACTATTACCAAACATGAAACATCAATTGTGTACCATTACACATTTGTTCCATGATTAATCAAAGATTACAAGAGCACTACACTTTTCATATAGGATAATAACTCCAGCAGAGCACATATCCAGCAAACAAGCTGAACACTCTTTCATTTTATACACAGTCTACTATGCATTTGTTCAAATAAAAAAAAACAAATGAAGCAAGTAAAAATATTTATATATGTGTTCATTGCACAGCCTAGGATACAGCACGCAAAATAAAAATCTGGAACACCACAAAAGTGTGCAGTCCTTCACTTGTGGACCCGTGGAGTTAACTATGGTGGCTTCATTTACAAGGTTAGGCTAGGAAAAGAAAAAACAACAACCTGATGATTCAAGGCGTTTCGCTGTAATCAGAACCAGTTACAGCTTAGAAGCAATGCAGCCAAGATTATATAGTCCATGACTACTCCGGTGGCGTTTGGATATATGGAGCGGGGATAGGGAAAAGAAATAGATAAACGGCTAAGATTAAATGAGACGTAAAGAATAAATAACTAGGATACAATATTACGCTTTAAAGGATTGGGATATCCCGTCCCCGTTCCCATCCCAGTGCCATCCAAACGCCACCTGAACTTGCGAACAATCCAGGCGGTATCCGGCGATACCTGACCGCGCGTGATGAAAACCGGCCGGTTTCGGAAAAATCCGATTGAGCACTTTTTCTGCTATGAAATACACAAGCTACTGGAAAAGTACTGAATTGAGGTATAGAATAAAGTACAGTCTCACCTCTCTTCAGTCATCAAGCGGTCGCAGGCTTCGTTCTTGGGGTCGAGCTCCCCCAGGCGGCAGATCTGGTCCGCTAGGTCGGAGAGAAGGAAACCGGCGGGAAGCTGGGGGGATTCGGGCGAGAAACCGGAAGTCATCCACAGCGGTGCGGTTAGGTTTTGGAAGAACCGGGGAATGGCCGAATAGCCGGGGTCAGGGTGGGGCTGGACGGCGGCTACCGGAGCAGATCGGCGAGGTTTTCGTGGAATCGGGCGGCTGCCGCGGCTGTTTCCATCGGGGGTGGGCCGTTGGGCTACTTGCGGCCTTCCGCGCGGAAACGGGTTTTTGTTATTTCTGCTTCCCACTCATAAATTTGAAGAATACTATATTATTTTTCTAATATGACTTAGCCAAATTTTTTATAATTTAGATTATGTGTAGAATTATCATAATTAGGATTATGGATTATCATGATCGAAGTGCTTGGATCTTTGGATTATTATTGGTTGAAGTGAAAAATGCATATCATCCCTCAAAAGCAGGTCTCACATGGATTATAGGATTATTATGATCTGAGGTTTTGATTATAATAATTAACCCTATAACCCAACCCGTTTGGGTCACAATTAGATTATTTTAGCTGAACAGAAACAGTAATTCCATTTTCAGTCCCCGTCCAACTCAGGTCTCAGGGATGGTAATAGGCCGCTGATGATCGTACGCGATCACTCACCTCCTAATCATTTTTAGCCAAAACAAAGATTCCATACAAATTCAGTGCAGATTTTTTGAGGCCCAGTTCTTATCTTATATTTTGTATGTAGACCAAAATTTTGGGACCCATCATGGCAAACCAGTAAAATATAAAAGGCATATACAACAAATAAAAGTAAAACATCGTTTTAGTTTATATCAGTTGATGGGGTAATATGGACTTCTACTTCATTTAGGGCAGTATTTTGCATTGAACCCTACTGAAACATGTTGAACGATGTCCTAGACAGAGCTCTTATTCAAAACATTATAGTTGCTATCACAGTCCGTAAAAAAAATTACAGATGACAATTTGGCAAAAGTCCAGGGATATCGTGGAGCCCTGATCACCTAAAACCCCATCAGATGGAGTAACCAGCTGAAAGAAGGGACTCACGCTATTGATTCTTTCAGAGCAAATGTTAAAATGTTACACAAATAGGTGAAAGGAAAATGCTCTAGTCCACCACCCTTCAACATCTAGAGTTCAGGTTGGCATTCATGTTGGTGGCTGCCAAGTCCCTGGCTTGAAATTGGCACCAGTTCCTGTTGGTTCAGATGACCTGAAGACAAATAAACATGAGTTTGAAATTAGAATTAATGTAATCAGATGAAGAATCGTGCAAAAGAAAAAACAAAGATAAAGACAATCCTATATCAGCTGGAGCCATGAATAAATCGATGCACTTCCAATACTTCTGCAATACCCAAACTGAAGTTTGACCGAGGTGTCCAGAACATTGTCAGATCCAGTACAAATTACCATGATATTATAATATCCAACTCCAATCTAAAAGTTGAACTTCATTTCTATATTCGAGTTTGGTAAATTAACTTTATTGTACAAGTTCCTTGTGTACACGGGCATGCACCCACACAATGCTTTAAACATAAATTAACAGCATAAATGTTTTACTCCCCGCTGTTCCAAACTATAAGACGTTTTGGCTTTTCTAGATACATTACTTTTACTATGTATACAGACATAGTGTATATCTAAGTGAATAGCAAAAGCTATGTACCTAAAGAACCCAAAACCATGCTGAATGTTTGAAGGCAGATATAAAGCAAAAGACAGACACAAGAGCATACAGTTGGCCATTGCTGGTACTAATTACTTGAATAAAATGGCTACAGAGCAAATAACATGTCATCACAATAATAACATAGAACATTTGCAGAAAGAACTTTGAGCTGGAATGCACCTCTCATTGTCTGTCGTAGCATCTTCTGTATGAGTTGCATCCTTGGGCCTAGATACCTCCTCAAGTCCTAAAGTGTTAACTAAAATGTCATCATGCATTTCACAAGTAGTCGCACTTATATTCCCAGAGAGAAACATAGTTAAATAAGGTAATGTTACCTTTCTGCTGATCTGGAGAAGTACCAGAGAACTGCTGCTTCACGAAACTTTGGAGATTTGGAGATTCGGCTTTCCCTGCATTTGGAGGAACATCAGCAATCAAACAATCAGGGGGAGATAAAAGAAAGCATTATGAGATTTCTTTCCCCTTCACCAACAAATCAGGGAGAAATTACAATGGAAAATAACTGATAATATGAGGAATTGTATAACTGTCAAGTATCACGACAGGGTATCAAATGATGTCAAAATATCATATCCCTATTGTGGTAAATATATTAGATATATAAGAGAAACAAAAAGAAAAGAGTGGGCAAGAGATGAAAGTGGAATCGTCAGACAGGAAGCATACCAAAAAATCCACAGAAAGCTGTAAGTGCATATAAGCAAGGATTGAAGTAAAAGCTACCAGAAAGAACGTACCAATTTTCTTGACTGGTCGGGTACTGGTTTTTCTTTCCTCTTCTTCTTTCTTTTTGAGAACTTGATTGAACACAGATTAAATATATTAGTGGAGAAAAACACAGATTATTGGTCATCAAACTAAAAAAGATGACATCTTTATGAATAACCAAGGCTAATGCAAAATTACATGCATGAGGATCTTGATTATTGAAAGAAACAAAACTTAAAAGAAGCTGTGATACCATAATAGCAAACATATGCTGGTACAAATAAGATCTTTTACTAATGAAAGCTTCATAGCTGCAAGCGTATCCAGTACATTACATTGTAACAATTGTTCTCTAAAAAAAATTAAGGCCATAAACAATAGGCCAGCACTTCCAACATGTTTTCCATGGATGAATTTAAATAGATATAGCAGGCATCATCGAAATTTGGCTCATGAGCAGGGATGCAAGTTTTGCTTTCTTTGGGACATCAGATCAACCCAATACTCAATTGAACTAGTCAGGATATCAAAGGAAGGGAAGTGGGATAAAAATTAACTAGCAGACTGACCCACAACCACTTGGTGTCAGCGCTTAAATCCCTAATAATGAGGTTAACAAACCAAATTTTAAGTGCACAACAACGACAGCATATCTTGTTACTTTTCCAACCACCAATCACACCCCACAACTGAATATCAACGTTAACCTTCTAATTCGTGGATGGAATGCTTGCAAAGTTGTATTAGAGATCAAAGTTTGCAAGTGACCATGTTTCATCGAACCTTGTTGAGGATTCCTGGCACAAAATATGACACAATTCCATTTACAAAATAAGAATTCAGCATCAAATACAAGAAACACACATATATGACCAGCATTTTATTTCATTTCTCTTAGTCTTATCCAGTGAATGGTATCGAAATTAGCATAGAGTGCATATGATGATACATATGGGCTACCATAAAGTAGTTGAGGCAATTAACATGGATTACTCAATTGCCAATGCCTATGAAAAACATGTTTGGACTATTGCTCAGCGCAGCAGCATGCACAATGCACAGTGAGGCTTATTAGTAAAATCATGCATGAGTACACAAGTAGGAAATGCCATATACATACGCTCAATGTTTTGCTTGACACGTTCACGCCTTGCTTCCAGCTCAGCCAATTCCTGAAAGGCGCAACGATGCATCAGCATCAGATGCAATGATTATGTTGCTCTCCTTGCTAAGTTTGAATTGATGATGTAATAATAAAAGCAAAACTCTGAAGGACAATGCGCTGTCTCACATTCTTGTTCTTACCTCTGGTGTTGGAGCTTTCTTCCTTTGGCCATTCAGCCAGCAAATCCACTCGACTACAAGCATGACATAACTATGAGATGCTGTATATGCAATCAACAAATCCAAGTATATAATCTAGAATCAAGGCTACAATCCATACATGCCTGCAAACACGGTGTCAGCAGTTAAATTGGGATTCTTCACTTCTTCAGTCACACCAAAAAAAATCCTCATCGGAAAAAATGAGCAGGAAGGGAGGAAGGTAACCTGGAACGGTGGTCGAGTCCTGGTCGGCGCCCTTGAACTCTACCCACCGCCTCTCCTTCACTGTTCACATGTTCCGCAATCAAGAACAGCATGAAGAAGAAGCAAAAGCAACAGCATCGAGATTTGCTTAGCCGGCATTCACGTGCCTTCCTCCTCCCCAGAGGAGACCAGGAGCGGGGAAAATAGAGGCAAGCTCGTGCAAGAAGGGGGAAGCAGGGGATAGGATGAGCGGGGTGGACGGGGACACGTACTGGCGCCGTCGACTTCCTCGACGCGGGTGAAGTAGCGGTTGCCGGCCTTGTCGATGCCCACCTGCGTCCGCGATTGGAACATGCCGAGCAGCCGCGACAGCAGCCGCTTCGACATCGCTGCTTCCGAATCTTCCCCGCTCCGGCCTCGCTAGAACAGGTTTCCGCGTCCCCTCTTCGTTGCCTGCGGCTCGCCGGAACCGGTAGCCACCTCCGTCTCCGATGGCCGTCGGCCTGCCTGCCGCCAGCGAATCAGTCTGGGTGTCTGGTCCACAGGCGGCCCAGTACACCATAGCCCAACTTGGTTATTAGGTTGGGCCATGTTTGGGCTGTTTCCAGGATAGGACTTGCAGCCCAAAATTGGTGTGTTTGATTCTCTTGTTGTTCTTTAGTTTTTGGCTAAACTCTTTGGTAACCATGATGTATTGCACCTCAGATGGATCGATTGTTTCCGTGGTTGCGGGAAAGGGCTTGCCTTGTGATCAAGACCGTAAGGGTGTGTTTAGTTTCTCATTTTACTCAAAAAAATTTTAGGTTTTGACCTATCATTTTATAGAATGGAATTAAACACCATGTAAATTTTTTGGTAAAAAAACATTCATTCTCCATTTTGGATTTTGGCCTCAAGAGGCATTAAAAAAAACCAAAAAGCCCTTGCCCACCCTATGAAAAATTTGGCATTTTGGATGGAACTAAACACACCCATAAAAAATTGGGTATTTTGCATTTCATCATTCCAACGTAGTTGGCATTTTGCATTTTGCATTCCAGTGAGAACTAAACACAGCCTCAAGACATGTTCATTCGGCTTATAATCCGTACTTTTCAGCTTGTTTTTTTAACCGAAACAGTATTTTTCTCTCACAACAAATCAGCCAACAGTGTTTTTCAGTCGGCTTATCAGCACAGCCAAATGGGGCCTAACTCTCGAGAAGGCAAAATAAGTAGATATTCAGGGCTCACCCTTCCTGAGGTACGGCATAACGGTTGCATGTAATATCATCATAATTACTGTTACTGCAAAAACTTGGGTCGTGGGAAACTAATCTTTTGGACGGCATTTGACATATGTGTCCCAAGCATCCACACAGAGCTTACAATGGCATATAGATAACATAACTTTTGTATGGAGAAAGGGTGATACCTATAGTTATTTCTTTACAGAATGTATATGAAATTAAAACATCTCTGCATCAAATAATTTTTATCTTTTCCATGTTAGGTAATTTTGTGAGGTTTCAGGTTTCCTTCAGGTTATGCCAACCTTTAAACTTATTTTCTCATGGTGCCAGAAGGAGATGTTGAAAAGAAACTATCATATAAGTCTAGTACTTGTATCTTACTTTCTGCATTTTACTTTTACTGCCTTGACTCCTAAGTTGATCATGGACAAGCCTTGGCAACCAAGTAGCTTAGAGCATCTTGCTTTATGCCGTAAGAATATGCTATGGAGTAGGTAGGAGCTGTTCTGCTCTATATAAGCAGCAGCATCCTTTTGTAACCGTGAGATGCTTTTGCCATTTTCAATTAAATCCAAGCGGCCACAGGCCAACTTGCCCTCTGGGCTTTGCTCTAGATCAGATCTAATTCATATCTGGGCAACAATTTGTATCGGAGCATAGTCTAGAGCACCGCTACCATGTCCACCGAGAGCTCTAGAGCGCGCACCACCACAGCGGCCACCGCCGGAGGAGTGGTCGTCAACCCTCTGGGCGGAGGCGCTAGTGGAGCAGGGGCTGGAGCGCGCGACGCGCCTTGCTGCGGTAGAGGGAGCGGCTGCGGCGGGCAGTGGTGGCTGCCACTGCCCAGCAGGCAGCAACTGCGGCTCAGGCCGCGGTAGCAGCCACCGCTGCACTTCGCGCGGAGATGGAGCGGGAGGACGCAGCGTCAACGGAAGGGAGGTCGCTCAGTCCGCGTCGTCGTCGCCCATCACCGTCACCAGAGCGGCGCCGAGGACATCACGGGCGATCACCGGTGCAGCAGACTATCTACCGCGACTCCGGGGCCGGCACGCCGTGGCCGATGCTCACCAAGAGCAGCTACCACGAGTGGAGCCTCCTCATGAAGGTGAAGCTGCAGGCGCGGCAACTCTGGGAGGCGGTCCACGTCGGTGGCGTCAGTTACAGCGACGATCGACGGGCCTTGGAGGCCCTCTGCGCCGCCGTACCTCTCGACGTCACGGCCACCATCGTCGACAAGCCAACGGCAAAGATGGCGTGGGACGCCATCGTGCTGCGGCGGATCGGCGGTGAGCGCGTGCGCCGCGCCACGCTGCAGCGGCTCAGAGGAGAGTGGGAAGGTCTCACCTTTCAGCCCGGCGAGCAAGTCGAGGACTTCGTCGTGTGGCTGACCAACTTGATGGGCGAGATGGCATGCAACGGCGACACCAACTTCACGGAGGAGCGCGCTGTCAAGAAATTCCTTCGGAGCATGCCAAAGAGGTACGCGTAGATCGCCAATTCGATCGAGACGCTGTTGGATTTTGAGAAGCTCACCATCGAGGACGTCACCGGGCGGCTCAAGTCGGTCCAGGATCGAGAGCAAGCGCCGAAATCTAACTCCATCGCTGTCGGCGGCAAGCTGTTGTACACCGCTGAGCAGTGGCGGCCCTTCGACAAGAAGAAGAAGGAGGAAGGTGTCGGGCCGTCCAAGAATCATTGTCGTCGTCCCTGCGGTGGCAAGAAGAACAAGCCGCGCAGTGATCTCGACGGCGGAGGAGCTGGAGTGGCGGCGGGGCACAAGCGGACAGGGCAGGAGGTGCGAACGGCGAACGCAGGGCGAATCGCGACGACCTCTGCCTCAACTGCAACCACGCCGGCCACTGGGCCAGGGACTGCCCCCATCCCCGGTGTGATCGTGGCGATCGTGAGTGAGGTGGCACGGTGGCGCATGTGGCGAAAGCAGAGGGGGATGCTGCTCTGTTCTGTGCGCACGGCTTCCTCGAGTTGTATGAAGAAGGGAGCGGCAACAAGCACCAACCTCAACCTTCTTCACTGCCGGCGCCAACCTAAACCTCGACGAGCCACATGCCCATGTCTTCCTAACACTGGCACCAACGGCGACAAGCTTGATGGCTGGTATTTGGACACCGGCGCCACCCACCACATGACGGGACGTCACGATCTCTTCACCGACCTAGACACTTCGGCTAGAGGCACGGTGCGATTCAGCGACGAGTCAAAAGTGGAGATCCATGGCGTCGGGTCCATCATCTTTGAGGCCAAGACGGATGAGCACCGGGTGCTCCATGGCGTCTACTACATCCCGGCGCTCCGCAACTCGATCATGAGCCTCAGTCAGTTGGATGAGGGGGGCTCGAAGGTGGAGATCGAGGATGGCGTGCTGAGGATTTGGGATCGGCGTAAGTGGCTGCTCGTCAAGGTCCGCCGCAGCGCCAATCGCCTCTACATCCTCCACCTCAACACGGCCAAGCCACTCTGCCTCGCCACGCGCAAGGACGATGAGGCGTGGCGCTGGCATGAGCGCTTCAGCCATCTCCACTTCGACGCGCTTCGTTAGCTTGCCAGGGACGACATGGTGCGTGGGCTGCCGGCGATCGACCACATTGGCCAATTCTACGACACGTGCGTCATCACCAAGCACCGCCGCACTCCATTCCCTGCTGAAGCTCAGTACCGCACGCAGGACCCGCTAGAGCTTGTCCATGGCGATCTTTGTGGCCCTATCTCGCCGGGGACTCCCGGTGGCAGGCGCTACTTCCTGCTGCTGGTCGACGATGCCATGCGGTACATGTGGGTGGCACTGCTAACCACCAAGGATGCCGCCGCGGACGCCGTCAAGCATCTCCAGGCCGTGGCGGAGAAGAAGAGCAGGCGGAAGCTCCAGGCGCTGTGCACTGACAACGGGCGCGAGTTCACCGTCGCCGAGTTCATGGCCTAGTGTGCAGAGGAGGGCATTGAGCGCCATTATAGTGCCCCCCTACTCGCCGCAGCAGAATGACGTCGTGGAGAGGAGAAACCAGATGGTGGTCGCCATGGCGCGGGCTCTGCTGAAGCAGCGGAGGCTTCCAGCATGGTTTTGGGGGGAGGCCGTGGTGACCGCGGTCCACCTCCTGAACCGGGCGCCCACTAAGGCGCTCAGTGGCATGACATCGTACGAGGCATGGCACGGCAAGGCACTGGCGGTGGCGCACCTACGCAAGTTTGGCTGCCTCACCTTTACCAAGGACCTCAATCAGCTCAAGAAGCTCGACGACCGCAGCCATCCCGACGTCTTCATCGGGTACACAGACGGCGCCAAGGCATATCGCGTCCTCGACCCTGCAACTCAGTGTGTGTGGGTCTCGCACGACGTTGTCTTTGATAAGAGCCGTGGGTGGGACTGGAACAAGGGAGGCGGGAGTCTGGCTCCGGTGGACGAGGAGTTCACCGTCGAGCACCCTATTTCGACCATGTCGCCTACTCCGACCACGCCACACGCTCCGGCCACGTCGAGCGCTCCGACCACACCGCACGCTCCGACCACGTCGAGCGCTCCGACCACGTCATAATCACCGGCTCCGGGGGAGCTCGAAAGCACACCAGCGGCGGCAACGGCTCTGAGCACATCCCAGATCGAGCTCGCCACGCCGTTGGAGGACGATGAAGATTGGCTCGACGCGTTCTACAACGACGAGCCACTCTGCTACTGCACGGTGACCAACATCATTGGCGACGAGTTCCCTCCAGACTTGGCTCCTCATCTCTTCACCCAGCTCCACCTCACGCACGCCGGCGAGCCAACCAACTATGTGGAAGCCAAGGGTGAACCAGTGTGGGAGGCCGCCATGAAGTAGGAGCTCGAGTCCGTGGAGAAGAACAGGACATGGGAGCTCGTCGACCTGCCCGCTGGCCACCGTCCGATCTCGTTGAAGTGGGTGTTCAAGCTCAAGAAGGACGAGAAGGGGCGGGTGACCAAGCACAAGGCGAGGTTGGTGGCGCGAGGTTTCGTCCAACAGGAGGGGATCGACTACGACGATGCGTTTGCACCGATGGCGAGGATGGAGTCCGTGCGGGTTCTCCTCGCCCTGGCAGCCCAAGAAGGATGGAAGGTGCACCATATGGCCGTAAAGTCCGCAATCCTCAACGGCGACCTCAAGGAGGTGTACGTGCACTAGCCGCCAGGCTTCACCATCGCCGAAGAAGAAGGCAAGGTGTACCGCCTGCGCAAGGCACTCTATTGGCTGAGGCAAGCGTCGTGCACCTAGAACGCGAAGCTGGACGCCACCCTGAAGGAGATGAGCTTTTAGCAGAGCGCGCACGAGGCAGCGGTGTACCGGCGGGGCAACGGGCGCACTGTCCTGCTTGTCGGCATCTATGTCGACGACCTCATCATCACCGGTGCCGATCAAGAAAAGGTGGAGTGCTTCAAGGCCGCAATGAAGGAGCAGTTCGACATGAGCGACCTCGGCCTCCTATGCTTCTACCTCGGTGTCGAGGTGCGCCAGGATGCCAAGGGCATCACCCTCCGCCAAGCACACTATGCCGAGCGCATCCTCGAGCTGGGAGAGTGTAAGGTCCAAATGGCTAGAGGGGGGGTGAATAGCCTATTTAAAAATCTACAAGCTTCACTAAACAACCACGTTAGTATAAAAGATGGCTAAGCTAATTCTAGCACTAGCTCAACTACACTATGCAAGCCACCTATACAATACTAGCGAAGCAAGGCTATGATCTCTAATACACACCAACAAGACTAAGTCACTAAGCTACTTACTCCTAAGTGATAAAGGCTACACTAGGACTAGTACAAGAAAGTAGAGAGCAAGTGACTTGATTGTTATACCAACGATGTAGAGAAGTAATGCGCTCGAAGAATCAATCACAATGATCAACCACAAGAGAAATCCTCGGCAAAGAGATGACACAAGATTTTTACCGAGGTTCACTTGCTTCCCGGCAAGCTACTCCTCGTTGTGGCGATGCACCCACTTGTCGGTTCGCGAGCTAATCGACTATCAAGAGTCGAGCCCTCGGCGTGCGCCGCACAACCGCACACAAGATGGGGATCCTCCAAGCCACGAGCTTCACTAGAGTATCCAATTTGCGAACTCCCGCGGGGAAGGATCAAGAACCCCTTACAACACTTAGTGAGGGCTCCAACAATCTCTAATTGCGAGCTCAATCACCTCCGCTGCTCCAAGCCATCTACCGTGTCGGGAAACACGGAAGAGTAACAAGAAATCCGCAGCAACTCGAAGATCAAGTGCCTCTAGAATGCAACTCTCAAGCAATGCACTTGAATCTCACTCAATCTCACTCAAGATGTGCAACTATGCAAAGAGATGAGTGGAGGGGTTGTTCTCTAGCTCAAAGGATGTCTCTAGGTCTTAAAATGTGCAAGAGTTACCATTAAACCCCGGACACCCTCTATTTATAGCGAAGGGGTACGCAGCTAGCCGTTATGAACGACACAGTTGAAATCGCGCTGACCGGACGCTCCGGTCAGGGTGACCGGACGCGTCCGGTCACTACAAGACAACCGTGAACAGTGCGCGTCAGAACTAGCCGTTGCCGTGACCGGACGCACTCAACCGATTGACCGGACGCGACAGTGCCAGCGTCCGGTCGCGTTCCAGTAAGCTCCCGTCGAGACCGGACGCGTCCGATCGCACGTGACCGGACGCGCCGCGCGTCCGATCAGCACTCCGCTCCTCTGGACGTCTGACCGGACGCTCCGGTTCCGTGAGGGACCGGACGCGCTGGTCGCGCGCTCTCCTTCTGCGCATAGGTGAACTGACCGGACGCGCTGGTCAGTCCAGACCAGCGTCCGGTCACAAACCCTAGCGCCCACGCCGCGTTGAACTGACCGGACGCGTCCGGTCAAACCGAGACCGCGTCCGGTGCAGCGTCCGGTCACTGTATTTTCAGTGATAATCATTTTGAACTTTCGCCACCTTTTCTCGCCTCCGGCGCAATAGAAAATAGGCATTTCATTTCCTCGAAAACGCCTGAATCCCGCGCTCGCAAGCTCGGCGGGAGGGAGAGCGAACCCCAAACCCCTTACTACCGCTCAAACACCACCGCCTTCGCAAATGTGCTAACACCACCAAGTGTACACCATCAATGTGCATGTGTGTTAGCATTTCACAAACATTTTTCAAGGCGTTATGTTAGCTCTCAACTAGATCCTAATGCACATGCTCAAGACATTGATCTAGTGGCACTTGATTCCCGAGCTAACCGTGATTGCCCCTCTTGATAGTCGGCTATGTATCCTAAACTCGGTCAATCACTTCTCTACTCATCTTAGACCGGCAAAAGGAAAACCCTATGGTTATACCTTGGCCTTGCGCTCTTAGATCCTTCTCCTCTACTTGATCATCATGTCCATCATATTGTGTGCATCTCCACCATGATCATCATTTCATGTCCATGCATCATCTCTTTGTGATCTTGTGGCCACCACTCCTTGCCACGTACACCTTCATCACATGTGTTGCTTATGCCTAACTCAAAACACTTAACACATGGCATTAGCAACTTGGTGTCATTAATTACCAAAACCAAACTTGGGCTTTCAGAGAGATGGCGGGCTACAATCCGGCCGCCACACCACTGGAGAAGTTGCATCTCAGTCAGGAGAGCAAGGCGGAGGAGGTGGATCCTACGCACTACCGGCGGCTCGTCGGTAGCCTACGGTACCTCGTGCGCACTCGGTCGGACCTGACGTTCGCCGTCGGGTACCTGAGTCGCTTCATGGAGCGGCCCACGATGGAGCATCAGCAGGCTGTCAAGCGTGTGAAAGGTCCAAATATGGCTAGAGGGGGGTGAATAGCCTATTAAAAATTCTACAAACTCACTAGAGCAAGAGGTTAGTATAACAAATGGCGAAAAGCGATTTTGCTCTAGCTTTACAAGGGTTGCAAGCCACCTATCCAACAATTCTAGTAACTATGATCACTAGAACAATCAAGGGCTAAGTCACCACGAGCTCTCACAAGCTAGCTACACTAAAGAGCTCAACTAGGTGACAAGCTACACTAGCAAAGAAAATACAATCTCTCAAAACTAATTACACTAAAAAGCTTGTTACAACTAGTTTACGGAATGTAAAAGAGAGGTAAGTGATCTTTATACCACTACGTCGAGGAATGAACCAATCACAACACTATGAAGACCAATCATCGGGAGAAATCCAAGAAATCAATCACAAAGGTGACACAATCTTTCTCCCGAGGTTCACGTGCTTGCCGGCACGCTATGTCCCCGTTTTGTCGACCACCACTTCGTGGTTCGGTGGCTAATTGACAATCCAAAGCCAAGCTCCCCAAGAGCACCGCAAGAACCTACCGCAAGTGAGGTAACTCAATGATACGAGCAATTTACTAGAGTTGCCTTTGACGCTCCACCGGGGAAGGCACAACACCCCTCACAAGTCACCGGGAGGCGGCCAAGAACAAGCACCACTCTTGCCACAACTCCTCCGCTGCCTCCAAGCCGTCTAGGTGGCGGCAACCACCAAGAGTAACAAGAATTCCACAGCCAATGCTCACCCAAGTGCCAACTAGATGCAAACTCACAAGCAAATGCACTTGAGATCACTCAAACTCACTTTGATTTGTCAATCAAGCAAGGAGATGAGTGGGAGGGGATGTGCTCAGCTCAAGAGGATGTTAGAGAGTCAAAATGTCCAAGTGGGAGCTCCCCAAACCGGCCAAACACATATTTATAAGCAGCCCAAAGAATAGAGTCGTTAGGGACAAGTTGCTGCTGTCTACGTACTGACCAGACGCGCTGGTCGTTGTGACCCAACGCAGTCACAGTGTCCGGTCACGCCTGCGCGCCTTCTCGATGAACGCCACGTGTTCCACTTTGAATCTCGTTCGTTTGATCGTGTAACACCCTCGGTGTTACCGCGTCAACAAGTCACTAAATATTTTTCATGAAGTCCAAGTAGCCCTTCAAGCACGTCATGTATCTTCACGTGAGAGCTCCATAGCCACAAAGTCAAATGACAAATTATTGTCATTCGCTAATTATTAGCATACCACTTGGTAAGATTTTTATCTCTATCAATCTCGCGACGCGCCACTGTCATCTCTCGTTGTTCTAATTATCCCGCCTTTACTTCGCTTGCTAATCACCTTGAAAAAAATCATCAGTGCACGACGCGCTACCACTGCCATAGTGTGTCGCACACGCTACGCATTAATCTCACTCACAAGTTCGACCGGCGAGCATGCCGCTCGCTCACTGCTCTGCAAACGCGGTGCACGCACTCTTTTCTCACGCCAGCCTATAGCAGCAGGGAGTTTCAACATGTCAGAACGGTACCAGAGCAAACTTTTCTCACGTAGCAATGCAGCAGTGAAGTTTTTTCAACACGACAGACTGCAGAAGCGTAGATTTTCCATACGTCGATACTGTAGCAGTGCAGGAAGCACTGTTCACGCGCAGAAGTTACTGTTCATCCGTGGAAAAATCACCTACCCAGTGGAAAATGTTGTTTGTCCTTGCAGCACGTCGTTCCCGCGGCGCTTTATTATCTTTAAGCAAGCTAGTTTAGCCACTAACCTTATGACGCGTCGTTATCATGTCTTCGCTTCTCTATTCCTGCGTCTTCTGTCTTTAAAAGGATACGCCGAGCTATTTCGCTCCGCTGCTCACTTGTTTCTTCCTCTCAAATCAAGTTCTTCTGTTCTTGTCCGAGAGAGCTGCGTCTATTGATTTCTCCCCGAGCTATCATCAGCTGAGGTAGCTAGTTTACAATTGATCTTCTTATTCTCTAATGTTTCCTTGACCTGTGATCTCCTCCTCAATTAATTCCTTGACCTGCATAAATGAACCAGCACCCCACCGCTGAGCACGTTCAGCCCAAAGCCCACCCTAGTCCTGACATGCTCGTAAGTCCAAGACCACTCAAAGTTCAATCCTTGAATTAATTCTCTCATGACCAAGACCTCACCACCGCGCACGGCACGGAGCCAGAGGACAACCCTGCCAACTCGTTTCGTGCTTCCAGACTACTTAGCTTGTCATGACCACCCACGATCAGTGCTATATATGGCTCTGCTCCACTCCACGCAGGGCAAGCATTTGCTAAGCTCCCTGGTGTCTCTCCTCTTGCATTGCCTCCGCACATCGATCACCGTAGGTGGCACTTCATTCAATTCTGAGGTAGCTAGCCTGTAAGAATTCCTTCATTCTTCTTCTTTATTATTTTCTTGACCCGTGGTCTCATCTAGTAATTCTAGACCCACAGTCATGTGCAAGTCAACAAGTTCAATTGCGTGATTAGCCTCCTCCAATAATACCATTTTCTTCATCTCTAGAGCTCATTTGAATTTATGCATTTATCATGAAATAAATTTTGTTAGGTTCCTAAATTCATGATCTATCTGTTAGTGTATTTAGTTCATGCAGTTCAGTGATACCTTTAGGGTTAATTTATTATATTGAAATGCTTATTATTGTTATGGTTATTTAGAGAATGACTTTTTGTGATGCATCGGTAGAAGTGCTAGCCCTAAAAATTATACAGTAGGCTCATGGTAATATTAGATGCTCTCTATAACTTTGTAGCATCTGAATAGCTAATTTATTAAGGTAGCTAACATACCCTGATGGAAAGCATATTAAATTATTTAAGAATTTAGTTGCGAAATTGTTCTTGTTAATGAAATGATATTCGGTGGCTATGTGATCAGTAGAGCTAGTTTGTTAGCATGATAAGCGTGTTCTTATTTTAAGAGTTGTTGTTGCCTGATTTCGGAATTGTTGCATCATCATTGCATACATATAGTGAACGAATTGGCGGAGATCGTGACTGTCAGCGATCAGGAGTACGAGGAGATCGTTGAGGAGTACGAGGAGGAGATCCTCATACCGGAGGAGGTCCAGGAGCCACTACTGACTGACCTTGCTGACACTGCGCCTGCCCAAGGCAAGCCCCGGTGCATAACCCTTATTTTGCAAATTATTATATATATATATATAGGTTGTGCATTTACGTTGCAGGAGTTTTATGATATCCACATGCATATATATATTTACCCATGAGTCTTACTAGTACAGGATCGTGTAGTTGCTTTGCTTAGGTTTATCGGTAGCGTGAGTAACCTGTCGTTACTCACAATAGGTGGTTATTATTATTATTATTACACTAATGATGAAATGATGGAAAAGGAAATGGTGACCGGGCAGGGATATGGTATGGGTATTGGTGGGTGTAACAGGTTGTGTCCCGCGGCCACGGGGCATAGCTTGGTTGCACTATTTCCCTGTCCGTGTCGATTAAGGACCGTTCGTTGCACTGGATCCCCGGTCAAGTCACAGATTTATTATCCCGAGCATATACTAGCGGATGGGGGCTAGGAAGACTTGTTACTCTCTTGTCATGGGCTCCGGCTCTTTCCGGACCGACTGATTGGAGGCGGGGATAGGTGGAGGTCTTAGCACCGTATTGGGGCCGGGCCTCAAGTACGGGAGCTAGGAGTCCAAGTTTGGACGGGGACCTGGAAACCTATGACAGGAGGGGAACGGGTTGGTCTTGCTTGTGCCTGGGGTACAAGCGAGGCGTGTGTTTTTCGGGGTACCCAGCTGGGCACATTGATTTGTGAATCGCCGTTTCTACGTGACGGTACGGCTTGACTGCACTCTGGCACCGTAGTAAGAACTGGCATATGAAAGATGGAAAAAATGATTCTGATTGCTCAACCCTTGCTTGATGATAGAACAGGTGCTTACATAGCAGGTTGGATAATGAGTTTAACATGGCTGCTAATAATTTAATGAAATAAGGACTCACTCTTAGTATTGCTTTCCGCAAACAAGAATCTACAAGCCATAAAGCCTATCATAATCCTTGAGAGTCGGGAAATATATTCCCAGTCGGGTAAGTCTTGCGAGTACATTGTGTACTCAGGGTTTATTTACCCTTGTTGCAGGTACTGCTTGAGAAGCTAGCTGTTGTGTGGAGGATTCTTCTGGTGGGCACAGACGGATCCTTATACCGCTCCGCTAGATGTTGTTTTCTTCCGCTGTTTAATTTATCGCACTCTGAACTTTGGTACTGTAATAAAGAATTTTTGAGACTCTTTATTGTATGAAATGGATTAAGTATTGTAAGCTTGTACTCATTATTGGATCCTGGATGTAAAATTGTGGAACGCTTCGAGTTCTCCCGTTGGGTGTGCTCGACAGAACTGCTTGACTTGGCTCACTTTTGGGGTGCTTAGTGTCTAGTGGAAGACAGCGCCTCTAAAAGTGTGTTAATTCAGGCGGTTCTGCCACAGATCGTAACGGTCACTTAAATGTACTCGTTCACGCACTAGAGTGACCAGACACGCCAATCAGAATTGATCGGACACGCCTCGGCGTTCGGTCGTCACTGATTCGCGTTGCTGACCACGTGACCGGACGCACTGCTAGAACTCACTAGACGCCACAGTGCCAGTGTCCGGTCAATTCCAGTAAGCACCCACACACGATCGGATGCGTCCGGTCGATCGTGACCGGACGTGCCACCACATTCGATCGACCTCGCGTGTTTCGCAGTTTCTCTAGGGCTTGACCGGACGCTCTGGTCCTGTGATCGACCGAACGCGCCGGTGCGAAGCTCTAGCGTCCCGTGCCACTCTGCTACTGCCATTGACCGGACGCGTCCGGTCATTCCGAGAGCGTGTCCGGTTCAGCGTCCGGTCACCCCAGTGACCTCCGTTCGCCTCCGTTTCTATCCACGATGACTTAGAGAAAATCTCCGTCTCCAGTGTAGTGGAAAATAGGCATTTCACTTCCCCAAACCCATCTCTACCGCTCAAACACCATCGCCTTCGCAAATGTGCTAACATCACCAAGTATACATCACCATGTGCATGTGTGTTAACATTTTTACAATCATTTTCGAGGCGTTAAGTTAGCTCTCCACTAGATCTAAATGCATATGCAAATGAATCCTCATCTAGTGGCACTTAAGTGATCAGTAGCCCCAGAAATTCCCCTCTTTATAGTACGACTATCGATCCTAAGTGTGATCACACCCTCTATGGTGTCTTGATCATCAAAAATAAATTTTATCTATACCTTTGCCTTGAGCTCTATAGGATTGCACTCCATCTCCTCTTCTTCTCCAAATATGGCACCAAGTCATCATGATCAACATGCATCTTGCCATCACTTAGGAGTGTACCAATCACCTTTTGCTATCAACACTCAAGCACATGTGATTAGTACGTAGGTTTCATCAATTAGCCAAAACCAAACTAAGGACTTTCAGCGTGTGCTACGCTACGTGGTCAGGACCCTGGACTATAGTCTCCACTACAGAAGGGCTCTCGGCACGGCGCGCTTCGTCGGCTACTGCGACAGTGATCTCGCCGACGACATCGATACAAGCAGGAGCACCAGTGGAACCATGTTCTATTTGGGTGATTGCTTGGTTAGCTGGCAATCCATCAAGCAGAAGGTGGTGGCTCTGTCCAGCTGCGAGGCATAGTACATTGCCATCACTACTGTTGCAACACAATCCCTGTGGCTGTCCAGGTTGCTTGGGGAGCTGTAAGGTCCAAATGGCTAGAGGGGGGGTGAATAGCCTATTTAAAATTCTACAAGCTTCACTAAACAAACACGTTAGAATAAAAGATGGCTAAGCTAATTCTAGCACTAGCTCAACTACACTATGCAAGCCACCTATGCAATTCTAGTGAAGCAAGGCTATGATCTCTAATACACACCAACAAGGCTAAGTCACTAAGCTACTTACTCCTACGTGATAAATGCTACGCTAAGCAAACTACAATAGAACTAGTACAAGAAAGTAAAGAGTAAGTGACTTGATTCTTATACCAACGATGTAGAGAAGTAATGCACTTGAAGAATCAATCACAATTATCAACCACAAGAGAAATCCTCGGCAAAGAGATGACACAATATTTTTTACCGAGGTTCACTTGCTTCCCGGCAAGCTACTCCTCGTTGTGGCGATGCACCCACTTGTCGGTTCGCGAGCTAATCGACTATCAAGAGTCGAGCCCTCGGCGGGCGCCGCACAACCGCACACAAGATGGGGATCCTCCAAGCCACGAGCTCCACTAGAGTATCCAATTTGCGAACTCCCGCGGGGAAGGATCAAGAACCCCTTACAACACTTGGTGAGGGCTCCAACAATCTCCAATTGCGAGCTCAATCACCTCCGCTGCTCCAAGCCGTCTACCGTGTCGGGAAACACGGAAGAGTAACAAGAAATCCGCAGCAACTCGAAGATCAAGTGCCTCTAGAATGCAACTCTCAAGCAATGCACTTGAATCTCACTCAATCTCACTCAAGATATGCAACTATGCAAAGAGATGAGTGGAGGGGTTGTTCTCTAGCTCAAAGGATGTCTCTAGGTCTCAAAATGTGCAAGAGTTCCCCTCAAACCCCGGCCACCATCTATTTATAGCGAAGGGGTACGCAGCTAGCCGTTACCGGCGACGCAGTGAAAATCGCGCTGACCGGACGCTCCGGACAGGGTGACCGGACGCGTCCGGTCACTACACGACAAACGTGAGCAGTGCGTGTCAGAACTAGCCGTTGCTCTGACCGGACGCGCTCCTGCGATCGACTGGACGCGACAGTGCCAGCGTCCGGTCGCGTTCCAGTAAGCACCCGACGCGACCGGACGCGCCAGCCGCGTCCGATCGCGCTTCGCTGTGCTCGGTTTCTCTGGACACTTGACCGGACGCTCCGGTCCCGTGGGGCACCGGACGCGCCGGTCGCGCGCTTTTCTTTTTCGCCCGGTTGAACTGACCGGACGCGCTGGTCAGGCCAGACCCGCGTCCGGTCACAAACCCTAGCAGCACCCGCGCCGCGATGAACTGATCGGACGCGCCCCGCGTCCGGTGCAGCGTCCGGTGCACGCAGTGACCTCCGTTCGCCTCCGTTTCTTTTCCGACTTTCGGCGCAATAGAAAATAGGCATTTCACTTCTTTAAAAAGCGCCGAATCCCGCCTCGCAAGCTCGGCGGGAGGGAGAGAGGAACCCAAACCCCTCTCTACCGCTTAAACTCCACCGCCTTCGCAAATGTGCTAACACCACCAAGTGTACACCATCATGTGCATGTGTGTTAGCATTTCACAAACATTTTCCAAGGCGTTATGTTAGCTCTCAACTAGATCCTAATGCATATGCTCAAGACATTGATCTAGTGGCACTTGATTCCCGAGCTAACCGTGATTGCCCCTCTTGATAGTCGGCTATGTATCCTAAACCCGGTCAATCACTTCTCTACTCATCTTAGACCGGCAAAAGGAAAACCCTATGGTTATACCTTTGCCTTGCGCTCTTAGATCCTTCTCTTCCACTTGATCACCATGTCCATCATTTCATGTGCATCTCCACCATGATCATCATTTCATGTCCATGCACCATCTCTTTGTGATCTTGTGGCCACCACTCCTTGCCACGTACACCTTCATCACATGTGTTGCTTATGCCTAACTCAAAATACTTAACACATGGCATTAGCAACTTGGTGTCATTAATTACCAAAACCAAACTTGGGCTTTCAATCTCCCCCTTTTTGGTAATTGATGACAACCATCACAAAGATATGAAATGAAATCAATTTTCAATTTCAATAGTATTAGCTCCCCCTACATATGTGCTTCCATGAGTTTGGTTCAATTTTGCACATATGTATGGATTTGAATTATGGGAGAGTTACTACTATC
Organism: Saccharum hybrid cultivar R570; assembly: GCA_038087645.1. Lineage (NCBI taxonomy): Eukaryota > Viridiplantae > Streptophyta > Magnoliopsida > Poales > Poaceae > Saccharum > Saccharum hybrid cultivar. The sequence continues at coordinate 23,083,697 of JAQSUU010000402.1, read as the reverse complement.
AAATTGATGCTAAGGTATATAGAATGGACCTTTGAAGCGTGATACCAATCGGAGTTGCCTTTATATACCATCCTTAGCATCAATGTAGCTAGACACCACTTGTAATTCATCACTTGTAAAGATCACAAACGCTAAAGTACCCCGTGAGATCAACATTAAAAGCAAAGGTGTCTAGATACTACTTGTAAAGCTACTCTTAACAAAACATCATTCAAGTTCTATTTCTAGCAATCACCATACAAACATGAATATGAATTTAAGCTTTGCAATGCAACAATTCATCATGTTCATGCACATACAAATGCAACAAATAATTCATGAGCTTGCTCCCCCTACATGTGTGCTCAATTTTTAATTGATCCCTTTCCAAAGTCATTCTCTTATGCTTTCTCTCCCCCTTAGTAACTTTCTCTCCCCCTTAGTTAACTTTCTCTCCCCCTTAGTAACTTAACTTTTTATCTTTGTGACTTTTCTATTTTTGTGACTTTTCTCTCCCCCTTTGTCAACAATCACCAAAAAGGTGCCAATTTTTAGTGAGAGATAAGTCAATCAATATGATGGAGTCCAAATTATGGTTCAATCTAGATCACTTGCCTAGAATATGTAATTCGGTTTGATCCAAGGACAAGCTTCTTCACGCCTCATAAAGTATAAGGGTTATCTTGACCATGTTGAATTACACATCATGAGCTCATTTTCTAGATTCAACACTAGGTTTGCAAGCCCACAAACATGTCATATGCTACCACTAGATCAATCAAACATAGAAGCAATAGTGGTACCATATATACATTAAACTCATTTGATTTTCATGAATGAGCCTATTTGTCATGCAAGTATGTCTATATGTTCTAAATATGTCCTTAGCAAAGTATGAGTGATATGCCAAACAACTTTACCTTGCTATGTCGGAGGAGAGGCATGTCATATAAGAATGTGGGGTTGCACTCATTTCAAGTTGGAGAAGTCAAGTATGTTCAATTCATTCTTCAACTTGTAAAATCTCTTCTCATCAAGTGGCTTTGTGAATATGTCGGCTAGTTGATCTTCGGTGCCAATGCTCTCAATGCTAATATCACCCTTTTGTTGATGGTCTCTTATGAAGTGATGCCTTATATCAATGTGCTTGGTTCTTGAATGTTGAACCGGATTTTGAGTCATCTTGATAGCACTTTCATTATCACAAAACAATGGCACATTCTTGAATTTTATTCCAAAGTCATTCAAAGTGGCCTTCATCCAAAGCAATTGTGCACAACTACTACCGGCACTAATATATTCGGCCTCGGCGGTAGATAGTGCAACACTATTTTGTTTCTTTGATGACCATGAAACAAGAGACCTTCCAAGCAATTGACAAGTGCCACTTGTGCTCATTCTATCAATCTTGCATCCACCATAGTCGGAGTCCGAATATCCAATCAACTCAAAATTTGACCCCTTTGGAAACCATAATCCAACATCATGAGTGCCCTTAAGATATCTCAATATCCTCTTGGTTGCTTTCAAGTGACTTTCTCTAGGTGAAGCTTGATATCTTGCACACTTGCACACACTAAACATCACATCCGGCCTAGAAGCGGTGACATATAGCAAACTTCCAATCATGGACCGATATTGCTTTTGATCTACCATGTTGCCACTTGCATCAATACCCAATTGATCATTTGTGCCCATTGGTGTACTCATTGGCTTATCATCTTGTAATCCAAACTTCTTGATCATGTCCTTGATGTACTTCCCTTGACTTACAAAAGTGCCATTCTTCATTTGCTTGATTTGAAGTCCAAGAAAGTAACTAAGCTCTCCAATCATAGACATCTCAAACTCTTTTGCCATCATATTTCCAAACTCTTCACAAAAGTCTCGATTGGTTGATCCAAAGATAATGTCATCCACATAGATTTGCAACACAAATAAGTCATTTCCAATTTTCTTCGTGAAGAGAGTGGTATCAACCTTTCCCATCTTGAACCCTTTAGAGAGAAGAAAGTCCCTCAATCTCTCATACCATGCTCTAGGTGCTTGCTTCAAACCATACAATGCCTTCTTGAGCTTGTAAACATGGTTGGGCTTCTTGTCATCTTCAAAACCGGGAGGTTGCTCAACATAAACTTCTTCATTGATGTAACCATTGAGAAATGCACTTTTGACATCCATTTGATAGAGCTTGATGTTGTGTGCACAAGCATATGCTAATAAGATTCTAATAGCCTCCAATCTTGCAACCGGTGCATATGTTTCTCCAAAGTCAAGACCCTCAACTTGAGTGTAACCTTGTGCAACTAATCTTGCTTTGTTTCTTACAACCATGCCATCTTGATCTTGCTTGTTTCTAAAGACCCACTTAGTACCAATCACATTGTAGTTCTTCGGCCTTTCAACAAGTTCCCAAACTTGATTTCTTGTGAAGTTGTTTAGCTCTTCATGCATGGCATTTACCCAGTCGGAATCCTTCAAAGCATCTTCTATTTTCTTAGGTTCTTCAAGTGACACAAATGAGTAGTGCTCACAAAAGGATGATAGCCTTGATCTAGTTTGAACACCACTTTGAATTCCACCAATGATTTGATCTAATGGATGATCTCTTGCAATACTAGTAGGTTAGAGTATTGGGAGTTGGTTACTTCCACTAGCTTGACCTTGATCCTGCACTTCATCATGAGAACCACTAGAGCTTGCATGATTTGTATCAATTTGCACACTTTGGTTGATCACATGAATATCATCATCATCATCAACTTGCCTCGGCCTTATGTCACCAATGTCCATGTTCTTCATTGCATTTGACAATTGATCTCCTCTCACATCATCAAGGTTTTGAGCTTCATTTTGAGATCCTTGGGTTTCATCAAACTCAACATCATGAACTTCTTCCAAGGAGCCATTTGTGAGATTCCAAACTCTATATGCTTTGCTTGTGGTAGAATAACCAAGTAAGAATCCTTCATCACATTTCTTTTCAAACTTGCTCAATCTAGTGCCTTTCTTGAGAATATAGCATTTGCAACCAAACACTCTAAAGTATGCAATGTTGGGCTTTCTTCCATTCAATAGCTCATATGGTGTCTTCCCAAGCTTCCCATGGCAATAGAGACGGTTGCTACAATAGCAAGCCGTGTTGATAGCTTCACTCCAAAATGAATGACTCATATTGTACTCACTAAGCATTGATCTAGCCATGTCAATCAAAGTTCTATTTTTCCTTTCAACTACACCATTGGATTGAGGAGTGTATGTTGGAGAGAATTGATGTCCAATACCAAGGTCATCACATAAAGCTTCAATTCTTGTGTTCTTGAACTCACTACCATTGTCACTTCTAATCTTCTTGATGGTAGTCTCAAACTCATTTTGCACTCTCTTGACAAAAGATTTGAATAGATCATGTACATCACTCTTGTCATAGAGAAAGAACACCCAAGTGTATCTAGTGTAGTCATCAACAATCACAAAACCATACTTGTTCCCACCAATGCTAGTGTATGTTGTTGGCCCAAACAAGTCCATGTGCAATAGCTCAAATGCCTTTGATGTGCTCATTTCACTTCTACTAGGATGTGTATTTCCAACTTGTTTACCGGCTTGACAAGCACTACATGGTTTATCCTTTTCAAAAGTCACATCTTTCAAGCCTCTAACTAAGTCATGCCTCAAAAGTTTGTTCAATTGTTTCATTCCAACATGACCAAGCCTTCTATGCCATAACCAACCCATACTAGATTTGCTAAGCAAGCATGATGTCAATTGTGTCTCACTATCATTGAAGTCAACCAAGTACAAGCTACCATGTCTAAATCCTTTGAATATCAAATTTGATCCATCAACACTAATGACTTCAACATCATCACTACCAAATATGCACTTAAAGCCAAGATCACAAAGTTGTGCCACCGATAAAAGATTGAAGTCCAAGCTCTCAACTAGCAATACATTAGATATGCTCATGTCATTTGAGATAGCAATTTTACCAAGCCCCTTGACTTTGCCTTTCTTGTTGTTGCCGAAAGTGATAGCATCAAAACCACCATTTTGACTAGTATCAATTGATTTGAACATACAAGAATCCCCGGTCATATGTTGAGTGCACCCACTATCAAGCACCCAATGCCTTCCTCCGGCTTTGTAATTGACCTACAAGATAAGATCAATTCTTTTTAGGTACCCAAACTTGTTTGGGTCCTCCAAGGTTAGTGACCAAGCTCTTTGGTACCCAAATGGCTTTCTTCTTTGAGCCCATCCATGGTGCACCAATGAACTTAGCATGAACACCATTTGTACCCTTGGTAAGTATATAGAAAGAATCAAACTTAATTGAGGATACATTAGCATTGGATTTCTTGTTCATGCAATGTTGCTCTATGTGACCAACTTGCTTGCAACTTTTGCAATAGCTACCATTGTTCTTCACAAAACGAGTCTTGTGAGGAGCAAAAGTGGCCTTGCCTTTCTTGGGGTTATAGCCCAATCCCTCTTTGTAGAGAGAAGCTCTTTGGCTACCCAAGCACATAAGCAAGCGGTCCTCACCACCATAAGCCTTAGCTAAGGTGTGATTGAGCTCTTTTACCTCCTTCTTGAGATTTTCATTCTCAACTATAAGTGTGGAGTCACAAGTGAAACCATCACTACTAGATGAGGATGATGTAGATGAGCTACATGAAGGGTTAGTGGGAGCAACAACAATAGGCTTATGACAAGATTCATCAATTATATCACAAGATATGCCTATGTTGCAAGTTTTAGCTTTCTCAACATTAGTTGGCATGTTTTCATATTTTTCAACTAGAGAGGAATGAGCTTCTTCAAGCTTGGTGTGAGACTTTTGAAGCTTCTTATGGTCTACCTTTAGACTCTCATAAGATGCTCTAAGCTCATCAAGTTCTTGCATAGGTTATTCTTTTCCTTAAGCAAGCCCTTGCACTCCTTTCTAGATTCTTTAAAATGTTGAGTGCAATCTTCTAGCATAGTGATTAGTTCATCTTTAGTGAATTCTTCTTCATCACTATCACTATCACTAACATTATCATGATCACTCTCATCGTCGGATGATACCTTAGCGGCCTTAGCCATGAAGCATGATGGAGTGTCAAATATGGAGCTCTTCTCTTGAATAGCAATGCTAGCATGCCCCTTCTTCTTGCTCTTGTTGTCATCCTCTTCATCACTTGAGGAATCATCACTATCCCATGTAGCAACATGAGAATCATTCTTTTTCTTATGAGAGCTCTCCTTCTTTTCTTGCTTCTTCTTTTGCTTCTTCCTCTCCTTCTTGATAGCATCTTCATCATCACTATCATAAGGACACTTTGCAATGAGATGATCCTTGCTATGGCATCTAAAGCATCTCATGGTATGCTCATTCTTCTTGGATGAGTTCTTCCTCCTTCTTGCACGAAAGCCCTTCTTCTTCATGAATTTGCCAAATTGCTTGACAAAAAGAGCCATCTTCTCATCAATGTCATCACTATCACAAGAGCTTGAGTCTTCATCACTTGATGATTCAATCTTGGACTTGCCCTTAGATGTGGTGGCTTTGAATGCCACACTCTTCTTCTTTTCATCATCCTTTTTCTCACTCTCCTTTTTCTTCTTCTTGACCAACTCCTCCTTCTCATCATCTTCTCTATATGAGTCATCGGTCATCACTTCTTGGAATACTTGTTGAGGTGTTGTTGATGTGCAAGCTTAATTGAGCCATTTCTTCTTCACCGTAGGTTGTTAAGCCTCAAATAAACGGTGCCTCGGCTCCGATACCACTTGTAAGGTCCAAATGGCTAGAGGGGGGGGGGGTGAATAGCCTATTTAAAATTCTACAAGCTTCACTAAACAAACACGTTAGAATAAAAGATGGCTAAGCTAATTCTAGCACTAGCTCAACTACACTATGCAAGCCACCTATGCAATTCTAGTGAAGCAAGGCTATGATCTCTAATACACACCAACAAGGCTAAGTCACTAAGCTACTTACTCCTACGTGATAAATGCTACGCTAAGCAAACTACAATAGAACTAGTACAAGAAAGTAAAGAGTAAGTGACTTGATTCTTATACCAACGATGTAGAGAAGTAATGCACTTGAAGAATCAATCACAATTATCAACCACAAGAGAAATCCTCGGCAAAGAGATGACACAATATTTTTTACCGGGGTTCACTTGCTTCCCGGCAAGCTACTCCTCGTTGTGGCGATGCACCCACTTGTCGGTTCGCGAGCTAATCGACTATCAAGAGTCGAGCCCTCGGCGGACGCCGCACAACCACACACAAGATGGGGATCCTCCAAGCCACGAGCTCCACTAGAGTATCCAATTTGCGAACTCCCGCGGGGAAGGATCAAGAACCCCTTACAACACTTGGTGAGGGCTCCAACAATCTCCAATTGCGAGCTCAATCACCTCCGCTGCTCCAAGCTGTCTACCGTGTCGGGAAACACGGAAGAGTAACAAGAAATCCGCAGCAACTCGAAGATCAAGTGCCTCTAGAATGCAACTCTCAAGCAATGCACTTGAATCTCACTCAATCTCACTCAAGATATGCAACTATGCAAAGAGATGAGTGGAGGGGTTGTTCTCTAGCTCAAAGGATGTCTCTAGGTCTCAAAATGTGCAAGAGTTCCCCTCAAACCCCGGCCACCATCTATTTATAGCGAAGGGGTACGCAGCTAGCCGTTACCGGCGACGCAGTGAAAATCGCGCTGACCGGACGCTCCGGTCAGGGTGACCGGACGCGTCCGGTCACTACACGACAAACGTGAGCAGTGCGTGTCAGAACTAGCCGTTGCTCTGACCGGACGCGCTCCTGCGATCGACCGGACGCGACAGTGCCAGCGTCCGGTCGCGTTCCAGTAAGCACCCGACGCGACCGGACGCGTCCGGTCGTACGTGACCGGACGCGCCAGCCGCGTCCGATCGCGCTTCGCTGTGCTCGGTTTCTCTGGACACTTGACCGGACGCTCCGGTCCCGTGGGGCACCAGACGCGCCGGTCGTGCGCTTTTCTTTTTCGCCCGGTTGAACTGACCGGACGCGCTGGTCAGGCCAGACCCGCGTCCGGTCACAAACCCTAGCAGCACCCGCGCCGCGATGAACTGACCGGACGCGCCCCGCGTCCGGTGCAGCGTCCGGTGCACGCAGTGACCTCCGTTCGCCTCCGTTTCTTTTCCGACTTTCGGCGCAATAGAAAATAGGCATTTCACTTCTTTAAAAAGCGCCGAATCCCGCCTCGCAAGCTCGGCGGGAGGGAGAGAGGAACCCAAACCCCTCTCTACCGCTTAAACTCCACCGCCTTCGCAAATGTGCTAACACCACCAAGTGTACACCATCATGTGCATGTGTGTTAGCATTTCACAAACATTTTCCAAGGCGTTATGTTAGCTCTCAACTAGATCCTAATGCATATGCTCAAGACATTGATCTAGTGGCACTTGATTCCCGAGCTAACCGTGATTGCCCCTCTTGATAGTCGGCTATGTATCCTAAACCCGGTCAATCACTTCTCTACTCATCTTAGACCGGCAAAAGGAAAACCCTATGGTTATACCTTTGTCTTGCGCTCTTAGATCCTTCTCTTCCACTTGATCACCATGTCCATCATTTCATGTGCATCTCCACCATGATCATCATTTCATGTCCATGCACCATCTCTTTGTGATCTTGTGGCCACCACTCCTTGCCACGTACACCTTCATCACATGTGTTGCTTATGCCTAACTCAAAACACTTAACACATGGCATTAGCAACTTGGTGTCATTAATTACCAAAACCAAACTTGGGCTTTCAGGAGCTCCCGGGCAGGAAGGTGGAGGTGGTGGAGTTGAAGGTGGATAGCAAGTATACCCTTGCCTTGGCAAAGAATTCTGTCTTCCATGATAGAAGCAAGCACATCAGGACCAAGTACCACTTCAGTAGAGAGTGTCTGGAAGAAGGAAGCATCAAGGCCAACTACATCACCACTACTAATCAGCTCGCCAACATTCTAACCAAGTCCCTGGGCAAGGTCAAGTTTCAGGAGATGAGGATGAGGATTGGCTTGAAGCAGATCACTCAATACTAGGCTTAGGGGGAGATTGTCAATTAAGCCTAGTACTTGTATCTTACTTTCTGCATTTTACTTTTACTGTAGTTAGGAGGTGCCTTGGCTCCCAAGTTGATCATGGACAAGCCTTGGCAACCAAGTAGCCTAGAGCATCTTGCTTTATGCTGCAAGAATATGCTAGGGAGTAGATAGGAGTTGTACTGCTTTATATAAGCAGCAGCACCCTTTTGTAACCGTGAGATGCTTTTGCCATTTTCAATTAAATCCAAGCGGCTACGGGCCAAGCTGCCCTCTGGATTTTGCTCTAGATCAGATCTAGTTCATATCTGGGCAACATAAACCCTTTAAACTTGTGTCCAGGTTATGCCACCCTTTAAAATTGTCTGGAATACTTAATGAAACACGTGTCGCAAGGGCACGTTCGTGAAAAAAATTTGTCTGGAATTTAGAAAAAAGGGTTTCATACTTGCATACATGACGAAACAAATTATTGCATACCTCCTGCTGGAAATGCGTACCAATGGGCTTTCCACATTTGTATGTTCCAGCAGAATGCATGGCCTTGATCATCTAGAGTCTGGGCAGTTAGGCATATCTTTTTCTTTTTTTCGTAAATCGCGGGCAAGACTTCTGCCAGGCAAATATATTAATAGAGAGCATATAGAAACTTTTGTTTGTCTTTTACTTAAATAACAAAAAGACATTTTTACTTTGAGATATAGAAACTTTTCAGGAATTGGAATACTGAAAAGCAAGCCCCAATATTACTTTGTTATACACTTAATGTGCAATTTGTCCTTAGCTTTCCTCTGTATATAGCACTTGTCATTATTTGCCAGCATTGTACCAACACTTGGAAAGCAAGTCTGACACATTCATATATGAAGTATGTTTCCTTGATACTTTTCATGTCAATAAACATCTCTTTATGTGGTTCATAGCCTGAATGTCATCATCGACCAACAATATTACTCTGAACACACCATCTCATCGTTCGACCTAGCTTGATGGACACACACCTTTGTAAACGTAACTAGTTACGGTAGAATTGCCATCAACGTTATGTTACCCTCCACAGAGCACCTGTGATAGAATGCTAGCCCATACATTCCTGATGGTTTGGCCTTCCTATTGAAGTAATCATGAGCTTGTTTAGTTTCATTATTGAACATTTCTCCTATGGTTGTGCCTGCAGGATATCTTGCTTCATATACATTCTCTATTGCCACTTCGAGATGCTGCCCGTGCTGCTTCCGTGTCTTGTGCATTTCAAAATTCCTGGTAGTGTCATCCCAACCTCTACTTCAGTAAGGAAACTATGGGCTTGAAAGCTACTCTACATGGACATAAGCAAATGGAATTGGATTTCATCAGCACTGTTTATCACATTCTGAAAAGGCACTCAGGCACTGGCTTGAAGACATTTGGGCTTGAAATGTCTGGTTATATGTTTAGCCTTACAACTCATGTCATATTGATAGCTGGCTTCACCTTGCTCTTTCATATGGGCTTGAAGAACTCATCATTGAGTTGTGCATGACAGAGTACAACTTCCCATGCTCCCTTTTATCTGGCAAGAGTAGAGACTTCGATTCAGAATGTTCACCTTAGCTGTTGTGCCTTTCGTCCTACAGTTAGACTTCGCTTGAGAAGCCTGAAGAAGTTATATCTTTGTTCTGTGAGTACCACGGCTGATGAGTTACAGTACATTCTATCAGATTCCTTTGCTTTGGAGAGGTTGAAACTCCTGAGTTGCAGCAAGATAATTAACCTTAAGATACCTTGCCTGCTGCGGCGCCTCAGCTACCTGGAGGTGAAAGCATGCTTGAGTCTAGAAGTGATACAGATCGAAGCTCCAAATCTATCCACTTTTCGCTTTTCACGCAGCAACCCTGTACAACTCTCACTTGGAGAAGCATGTCAAGTGAGAGACCTATACATATCCCACTATAGCGCCGCCTATTTTGCTCGTGTGGACCTTCCACTGATTGCATCATGTCTCGAGATTCTTACTATTGAGTCGTTTAAGGAGGTATACTCTAAAATTTATGGTAAATTGGTAATTATAGACTAGTGAATGCATATAGCGGTAAGAAATAATTCTTAACTTGAGAAGCTTTATGCAGATGGTCAATTATATAACGGTCCTACCCAGCAAATTCTACCAGCTCAAGTACTTGGATATTTGTGTTCCACTTTGGTTAAGACTATGATTATTTTTCTCTGGCTTCTTTTCTTGATGCTTCTCCTTCCTTGGAGACTTTCATCTTGGATTTTAATGTAAGTATAATTTTTCATATGACAATTATCAAGTATACCTAGTGAGTAGTGACTAATGGCTTGACTTGAATACCATGCATTCTGTCTTTAGTTACGTAGGGTATTCGAGGATCCTGAGTCAGTTCTTTTTTTCTCGAACATGACTTCACGTGTCATTGCATTAAGAAGAAGGAGGCCGAAAGCACGACGAATACAAAGCGGAGAACAAAACCATAGAGACAGTGGCAAGCACCCCGAAACACAACAACAAGACGACAACACAACAACAAGCAGCAAGAAAAGAGAGAAAGGGCCCTCCACCACAAGCCTAACGACGTAACCTGCAAGACAAATTGCAACCACGCAGAGGATCTAACTCGGGAGATGTAGCCACGGCGGTAAGAATCCACCGAAAGAGATGACCAAGGCGGCCGTGGAGGCCCACGCAGCAAAGCGAGGGGGCATCACACGCTCGGCAGCAACTGCCCGACATGGAGCCAAGCGCGACGCCGATGACCAAGGACGGCCAAGCAACGACGACGGCGAACACATCGGCAACACCAACATCCGAGAGGACCAAAGCGAAACCCATGCGGCTAAGCGTCCATGAGGGGGCATCACACACTCGGCAGCAACTGCCCGAGGTGGAGCCAAGCACGACGTCGGTAGCCGAGGACGGCCAAGCAACAACGACGGCGAACAACTGCGGCAACACCATCCTCCGAGGACCAAAGCGAGGGCAGGGCCTGGCGCGGCGGGCGGGGAGGGTGCATCAACGTGGCCTTTAGGAAGGAGATGATACCCGCGGACGCCAACCACGTTGAGATGATCGCTCGGAGGAACTTTCATTCCGAGGCTTGCCCCAGCAGTCGCCAGCGACGGGAAGAGCAGAGACGACACCTCCAAGAAGGTGATGACGCTGACGCGCCACCGTCGTCGGCCAAGACATGAAGTCTGGCGGGGTTTTCACCCCCAACTCGTTGCCGCCAGCCCCCGGGGGGCGAAACCAGCTGGCCGCCGCGCCCAGAGCACACCGGAGCGGGGAGGGGGGGCGGGGAGGAGGCTGCCACCGACGAGGGTCGCACGGGCCCGGGCGGCCCAAGCCGCCGGATCAAAGCCGGCGCCAGAGGAAGACCAGGGCGCCGAACCGGCGCAACGACCGCCGGAAAAGCGCCACACTCGGGGTCAAAGGAGCCGGGTGCGCCGGATCCGGCGTCGACCGCCGGCCGAAGGCGAGCGCACGGGCCAAGCCCCACCTGCGGTCGCGCCACGTGGAGGGACCGCAAGGACATGCGCCGCCCGCCAGTAGCGCCACCCCCGTGCGAGATCCACCCGGGTAGACGCCGGATCCGGTCACAGGGACCCCGGATCCGGCCGGCTAGGCGCCCGAGCAAGCTGATGAAAGTCGGACTCGAGGAGGAGGGGGTGGAGGGGGGAGAAGAGAGGGAGGGAGGGGTGGGGAAGGGGACCTGCTGACGCGCTGGCCGCCGCCGCCGCAAGCCGGAGGGCGGCGGCGGCCGGAGGAGGGCGTGGAGGGGGGGCTAGGCGGCGGCGAGGTGCCCCCGAGTCGCCTCGGGAGGGAGACGACGCGGGGGATGGCTTGGAACTGTTTTCGCACTCCTGAGTCAGCTCTTGGGGAACTCTCACAATCACATATGCGCCAGACGGCCGAGCACCACTACCGCAACCTCAAAAGGGTGAAGATCACCCGTTTCCACCCCACGAAAAGCCTGGTTGAACAAACATGTCATATTCTTGAGAGTGCGCCATCGCTTCAATGCCTTACATTGGACACGAAATGCTGTAGTTCTGGGGTTTCTCACAGCAAATCTGGCAAATGCTTCATCTTCGCTGTCAGAGCATATATCGAGGGGAATTTTCCCTCTACGACTAGGCTAGACTTTCCGAAGCCTTGTACTTTAGATGTCAAATTATCGTTGTCATCCAATGTGTAATGAGGTGTCTGCTTATTAAATTACTATGACCACTTAAGTTTTGAATGAAGGCTTATTATTTGCTGATCTGCACCTTATCGGTGGTTGCACCTTTGTTTGCCTCATAATTTTGGTTTGACTTGGGCTGTTCGGCAACGTACGCGCAAGGGCGTGTTTGGTTTCATACCTGGCAGGTAGGCCAGCTGTCAGGCAACAATCCTAGCCACCAGGCGATCAAATCCGATGGCACATGACACTAGCAGATTGGTGAACATTTCAGGTTTATGGATAACCTACGAGTAGATCTAGGTGCAAAAGGTATGGATATTTTTTTTACCAAACCGTTCGACCGAAGAGGCCTGTATAATTATGAGAATAATTTAGTTTAATTCCACTCAAATCTACTTCAACACATGTGGATTAAGATGAATACATGTGTATCCAAACAAGACCTATTTGATATATATCCCACCAATATTCAAAAAATGTTAGACTAACTTTTAAATTTAATTATTATTCATTATACCAAGACTAACATACAAATAGTTATAATCATATATGGGAGCAGCCACACAAGACGTTGGGGCATTGCTTGCTGCGCTTGCGCCCTACGCTGTTGCTGTGCCCCCCACATTATATATGGATTAGAATAAAAAATCAAGTATTTAGAAACACGTACATATGTATGGGTGTATGGGTGTATTCGTAACCGATACTATTCATATCCGGCTCGTCCCATATTCGTAGCCAAGACAATCCACATACATGTTTGTATCCGTTAGCTATTCATGTCCAACTTTGAATTTGAAGGAAAATGTGAAAACCAATATGAGAGCGATAATATCCATTCCTATTTGAAACGATCCCATTGCACATCACAAGTCCCATGAGAAACGGAAAGGATTTGCGTCTGATCCTTTTCCAGAGTATCGGACAAACAAATAGCCCTTAATTTTTGTATATTCCCATCCAACTGACACCACCATGTCATTTTTATCCACTCAATTTATCCTCCCGTGTGGGATCCGTATATCATCCTCTCATCTCTCTTTTCCCCTTCGTCTTTCAGAGCACGAATGCAGAGAGCTTCCTCCTTCGTCTTCCAGAGCACCAACGTAAATTCTGGGCTGTTGCCCATGGCTGTCGTCGCTGCGCAGCTTCTAAAAAAACAGTGTAGCTTGCCTTCTCCATCACAGGGGCCGTCCTCCATGGCCTTCTTCATTGTAGGGGCTACTCACTGCGGCCTTCTCCAGCGCGCTCGCGCCGCGCCCCCATCCACTCGCCCGTCGCGGAAGAGGAGGCAGGGGAGGCCCGCGCCTGCAGAAGGGGAGGCTTGCACCACCGCATTTCCCCACACATGTAGGTTGTGGTAATGACGATGTGTTTCAAGTGTTTTTAGGCATGTTGCAAGCCTATGTTTTAAATGTTTTAATTGTTTCAGATGTTGTTTCAAGTGTTTCATACGGATATTGCAAACGTAGATCGGGATGTCGCATATGTTGCAATGGTTGTACATGTATGTTGCAAGCGTCTGTTCCTAATGTTTTATTTATTTTTCATACGTATGTTGTAGGCATATGTTGTTTATCTGGAGGTTGTGTATGTTTGCAATGATTTTCAAGTGTATTTCAGGATTTTTTGCAAGTGTTTCAGATACATGTTTTAAGTGTTGCATCTATCTTCTTTTACATGTTGCAAGCGTTGCATCTGGATGTTTCAAAAGTAGATTGAGTGTTACACATGGGATGCGCGTGGGAAGCGGGAAGGGAGCGCAAGCGGTCCTCGCGCGCGGTTTGGCGACACGAGCGACGTCTGGAGCGGCACGGGCCCACTGCTGGAGCGCTCGTGTGTAAGTCTGATGTTGATGGGGCGCTCGCTCGCTCACTATGCGGCCACCGTCCAATGCTAGCGCCCCGGGTCAGACGTCCGGACGGTAGCAACTCTGTATGAAAAAGCATCTTGGTTTCTTTACGCTAACACCGGCCCTGTTTAGTTCTCACCTAAAAATTTTTCACCCGTCCCATCGAATATTTGGACACATGCATGGAGCATTAAATATAGATTAAAAAATAACTAATTGCACAGTTTGTATGGATTTTACGAGACGAATCTTTTAAGAATAATTAGTTTATAATTAGCCATAATTGCTACAGTAACACACATGTGCTAATGACGAATTAATTAGGCTTAATAAATTCGTCTCGCGGTTTCCAGACGAGTTATGTAATTAATTTTTTTATTAGTATGCGAACACCCCTTCTAACATCTCATAGAACATCCAATTTCATCTAAAAACTTTTCACTCACACGCTAATCACCTGTTTGCTTGGGCTAAAATCTGACTAATTTGACTGGTTTTTATAAGAGAAAAATAGTATGGCTGGCTAATCTAGCCGATAATCTCGAGCCAACGTGCTGTACACTGGCCACACGCCCACCACACCTGACCACGCACGCCGGCAGGGCCGCACCGCACGCGAGTTGGTCGTCTGGTTTCGTCCGCCTCACTCGCCCCTTCCTCTTCACCGGGTTTCCACCTCTCCAGATCCAAATCCAGCGAGCGACAGAGACGCATGGAGCTGGAGGTGGGGGCGCCTTCGCCGGCGAGGTACCTGGTGGGGGCAGCGATCATGATGGCCGGCGTGGTGCTTCCGCTGGCGTACATGATCTTCCGCAGCAAGCGCTCGCCGTCCTCCGCCTCCGCCGCGGGGCCCTCCTCCTTCTCCAAGCAGACGTAGGTGTGCTCTGCCTCTCTTCCTTCCTTCCTCCATGAGGTGGAGATACCGTCGACGCATCAGATCTGCGCTCTCGCTTTTAACTGATCCGTGATGCGCCTTTGCTGCAGGAACAAGGGGCTCGATCGCCTCCCCTGATGCTTGTCATTCTGTCTATTTCGGCGTGGCGAGATCATGCAACTGCTCCTCGAGACTGGGCACCATCACGTCAAATTACTAGCTGATTAGGAGTTAGTTCCTCTTGTACCTTGTGTAGATCAGATCGATTGCTTGTTTGACTGATTTGATACAGTTATAAATGATGGGTTTAGCATTTTGAGTGCACTACTTACAAGCAGCATTCATACAAATTTCAGTTCAGCTAAACAAGCCACTTGCCCTCTTCTGCTGGTTGGCTGGCTTATTACGACAATTGTGTAGAACTATTCTCTATGCTAATACTCCATCCAATCCAAAATGCAAGTTGTTTAATTTTTGGTCTTAGTTAAACTTCTATAACTAAGACCAAGTTTATAGAACATCAAATTGGTATTGTCGAGACCACCAGGAAAAATGTGTTGCCAGTGTATTTATTTGGTATTGTAGACGTTAATATATTTTCTATAGACTTGGTCAGGATTAGAGATTTTTAACTTAGGACAGAAAACTGGCCTATGTTTTGGAATGGAGGGAGTACTATATTTGTGGTTTGATAAGGAGCACAATTGTTTGTGCCATTCATCCATTTGCATCCTCAGCTGTCAGCACATGCAGCTGTAGATGGATGCAAACCAAACAAATGGTGTCCATGATCAGTACTTTGAAGGTGAAGTTCTTGCATTGGCAGATCAAGCAGCACAATTGTTTGTGCCATTCATCCATTTGCATCCTCAGCTGTCAGCACATGCAGCTGTAGATGGATGCAAACCAAATGGTGTCCATGATCAGTACTTTGAAGGTGAAGTTCTTGCATTGGCAGATCTAGCAGCATTGGAATCGCATTCGGGCACTGACCTGCCCTTCTCTGTAGTTCTGATTCCTATGCGATCTTTTCTTTATGGCTTCCCTCTTCAGAGTTCGATTTGCTCTCTCCAGTCCCCTTCTCTATTCTATTCTAATGAAGGCCTTTCATGTCATTCATTTCCAGGAGCTGACACATACATTGTTGCTAACTAGTTTGTTATCTGATAATCCCCGTGACCTGATGTGCCCTGTATGTTTGTGTTCTTACAAGTTGGCTCTTAATAGAATTGTTTGTATTCCTGCACATAAGGTAAACAGATTAAACAAATCAGTGTGCTGCCCCAGAAAAGTCAGCTTGGTTGATATTATTGTTCTTCAGTTATTGGCTAACCTATATGATAACCATGATGCATTGCGCTTGCACTTCAGATGGGTCGATCGTTTCTGTGGCCACATGAAGGGCTTGCTTTGTGGCTTGTGATCAAGATGGTAATTCTCGTGGAGGCAACTGGATATTCAGGGCCCACCCTTCCTCGGGTAGGTTAAATGCAAAACAGTGGTTGCAAATAATATCATCATAATAACTAGTTAACTACTGTTATGACACTAGTTTAGGTTGTGGGATACAAATAGTTTGGATGTCACTTT
This sequence comes from Saccharum hybrid cultivar R570, assembly GCA_038087645.1. NCBI lineage: Eukaryota > Viridiplantae > Streptophyta > Magnoliopsida > Poales > Poaceae > Saccharum > Saccharum hybrid cultivar. The sequence continues at coordinate 23,067,146 of JAQSUU010000402.1, read as the reverse complement.
AACATATTTGTCCTTAATATTGCACAAGAAGCTTATATGGGCATATGTATGTCATAAACTTGTGAGGAAAACGCACCTATTTGTTTTTAAGAGTTTCGACTAAGAAATAGTGATACCCTAGTTGTCTCTTTAGACACTAGTCCGTCTCCAAAGAAACTTTCTTCTTCATGGCAGGCAATCTTGGTCGCTTCCTTCAGCTTGTGGCACCCTTTGAATCTTGTGTTCTCATGGTGCGTCCTCTGCCATTTAAATTTTCTGACTCTTGTATGATGATCTTGAGACTACAACATCACTCGAAGAGGCAGGGCACCTCCTGGTCACATAACATGGTCACATAACACAGATGGAGAGACAAAAAAAAATCCTACTCTTGTATGATGATCCTCAGTATACCAATTGCAATTGCATTCCAATGCATTTCCTATACCCCTGTACTGCAGCTAGGGCACTGTTGGGTCACGCAGATAGAGCACCTGGGATAAAATGCTGCTTTTATATGTTCCTATGTTCCTATTTTTTTGTGTTCTGGTTAAAGTAACCACTAGCTTCTACAGTTCCATCATCAAACGTTTATCCCATTGTTGGGCCTGCAGGAAGTCTTGTGTCATAGACATTCTCTAATGTTGCCTCTGTATCTCATGCATTTCTGCATTCCAGGAGATTCGTGCCAGCCTCACTTCAGGGTAGACACTGTCTACTCTGGGCTCGAAAGAAAATCCGTATGTAGAGTTTCCAGAGATTGTACTCGAGTAGTTGATGTGACTAAGGGTATGCTTAGCACTAAAAATTAGCAGGTAAACTTAGTACTAGTTGATCCAAACTAATCTGCTAATTATTAGTTAAAGGGCTGCTAACTATTAGTTCCGTTAGCAAGTTTAGAGCTGCTAATAGGTTATAGGCTCCTTCAACTTACTATTCAACATTTATTAGCAGGTGTATCCAAATAACCTATGTTAAAAATTAGCAACTATTAGCTATTAGCTAGCTAATTTTTAGTGCTAATGGACTTAAACAGACTCTAAATGAAATAGATTTAGCCTTGCACGACTGAGCCAGGACAGGATGGACCAAACAAAGCAAGTACTCCCTCCCGTCCCATTAAAAATATCATTACCAATTTTCGAGGAGTCAACATTTTCAACTTTGATCAAATATATATAAGAAAACATTAATAATTATGGTGCATACTTAGTATCATTAGATAAATCGATGAATTTATTTTTAAAATAAACTTATTTAGAGATAATGAGATATAAGGCCCTGTTTAGTTTCAAAAAGACCTAAAAATTTTTGCACAATACCCGTCACATCGAATCTTTGGACATATGCATGGAGCATTAAATGTAGGTAAAAAAACAACTAATTGTATAGTTTGTCTGTAAATGTCGAGACGAATCTTTTAAGCCTAGTTAATCCGTGGTTGGACAAATTTTGCCAAATAATAACGAAAGTGCTACAGAAATTTTCCCTAAAACATTTTGGAATCTAAATAAGGCCTAAGTGTTGCTATACAAACCTAGTCAAACAGCAGAGTAGCATGTCGGAGACCCATGGTTTCTTGGTGGCCTGGTGTGTGCGAGCTTGCTGCTTGTGCACTCGCTGGTGAGTTACTTTTTTCATCTTGTCTCTCGTCCAAGTGAAATAAAACAAAATACAATACCTGCTAGCTATTTAGAGGCTTGTTGGGGGCACCCTTCTGACTCACGCCACCTATTTTTCTTAATTTTGGCAAACCCTTTTCAGTTTTCACCTTACCTTTGTCCAGATATATCTCTACAACTAAAAAGCCTCAAATGTTATCGTCTCTGCACGCCGATCGCCCCGCCCCCCGCGGTAATCCGCCAACCGCGCCACCTCCCGTAAACGCCTCACCCCTCCGTAGTCGCCCCGTGAAACCTTCCTCTCCTTCCTCGCGCTGCGCCCGCACAACTGTCGCCCGCACGATCGTCCCCATCCTCTCCACGCCCCGCTCATCCTCTCCACGCCCCGCTCCTCCCCCGCCGAGCCCGCTGCGCTGCCCATCGCGCCCGCTCCCCAATGGTCTGTGCCCCCTCCGTCGGCAAATCCGGCAGGACGCCGACCTGCGTAGGGGAAGCGGCACAGGGGAAGTGGCGTCCCGGTGGAGGCAGAGGCCACCTTCCATGCGGCTGAGGCGGCGCGGCGTCCCGGCGGAGGTAGAGGCACAGGGCAGCGTCCAAACGGTAGAGGCGGCACGGCAACCCTGCGGCAGAGGCGGCGCGGTGTCCAGGCGGCGTGGCGTCCCAGCGGAGGCCGAGCGGCGTCCCAGCGGCGGAGGCGAAGCGGCGACCCTGCGGCAGAGGCGGCGCAGCGTCCCGGTGGTAGAGGCGACGCGGCATCCCGGCGGCGCGGCGTCCCGTTCGCCCACCCTCGTGTCCAACGAGAAGGTGCCCCTTGTTTCTTTCTTTTTTTCTTTCTTTGGCTGCTATGATTTTGTCAATCTTTGGGATCATACATAAGACAATTGCTGTTCTAGATATTCAATATGTACACAGGTTTTCCCTTCCCCTTAAATGTCAGGCAATAAAGGAACACTAATTTGCTGGGGATGGATGCCGAGTCCGAGTTGTTTACGATGTGTGCTGGCTGTCTGTTCTCTGGTTTTGACAGGGCTTGGATGCGGACTTGTGTTCTTTTGGTGGTTTTCTTGAGGTGTTGAATTGATAAGATATGATTTGAGGTGTTTGAATGCATCGACCAACCCCTAAATTTTCCATTGCTAATTAGAACCGAAACACCTAAACACAAATCATGCATTGGATCCACAATACTGGTTCATACTTGTGGCCAAGCCTTTGGCCTGTGGTTTAATCACTCTATAATTTGGTGATTTAATATATGCAAAATATAGGCCTGTGGTTTAATCACTCTATAATTTGGTGATTTAATATATGCAAAATATATTCTGCTGTCACTGCTTTTCATAAGGTTTTCCCCATTTCCAATAACACAATGGATGTACGAGTTGCATAACCTTCTTGAACAGACAACAAATAGAAGAACAACACTATAAAATTGTGTCTGAAACCTTCTCTAAACCTGTCACTTGCCTTGCTATCATGATGAGGTTTAGATTGGAAGTTGTATAATAATCTGCTTCTTCAACTGCAGTTAGTATGTTTTCAAGTAAGTTAGTGTTGTAATTTTTTACAAGTTAGCTTGGAAGAACTTTCTGGATACATTTTGGACACTCTGTAATTTTGTGCCACCAACATTGGCTTATTTAGTAATTTCTGAAGTTAGAGACCATAGTCAGAATTTGAAATCTCTTAAGTTTTTTTTTTTAAAAAAATCTAAGGTTATAGACCAATTCAGAAATTCAAGGATCTGACATTTCGAAAAAGAAATTAAACGATACGTAGGACTTCAGATCCTTTGTGCCATTATCTGAGAATTCTTGTGTGATTATCTGAGAATACCATTATAAAGTTATAATGATTCTTGTGATCTGCTATTATTAAATCTACTGATAGGCCAGCTGAAAAGAATTGTAGTTGCTTTTGACCAAGTCATTTTGGGATCTAACTTTATTTTTTTTCTTAATAAATTCTAAAAATGACTGAAGCAAAGTGCTAATGAATCGTTTTATAATCAATTGCCTAGCTGAGGAAAACGATAATTTACTTAAAGAAATCTGAGCTAAAACTGGGCATTCGTGATTTTAGTGATCCTTTCAAACCATCATATACGGTGTATGTTAAATACACAACTGTCAGTGTCACTATGTACTCCAGTGGCTTACTCAGGATGTTTCTGAAAACCTATCAGTAACCTGTGTGGCTGCATGTGTTTTGGTGTGAAGTCAAACCATATTTCATTTTGTCAATATTGTATACTTTATCTTAATAACTGAAGTCAAACCGTGCTGCAGCTCCTTCGAATCAGACACCAACAGTAAGGAGCTACAACGTCGACAGTTCATTCTTGTGACTCCAAAGGTGATCTCTGGTTTCAAATTCAAATTCACATATATCTTATCCCCTAATTTAATTACTTTTTGAGTAACAAATGGATTTGGAAATGTTGGCTTCACACCAAGTGCCTGAGAAAATGCCTTGACAGAATTTGGAAATGTTGGCTTCACACCAAATGCTTGAGAAAATGCCTTGATGGAACATATGAATTATAAGCCTTAACAGATTCATAAAACTGAGAAGTATACTTTCTTAAACTAAACTAACTAATTTTCTTAAAGTATACGTTTATTGGGCAGTAAAACAAACTAATTTTCATATTCTTAAACTAAAAATATTTTAGGCCTAGGTAGGTCACTCCCTTTCACACTGTTAAATTTTTGTAGTCGTTGCTGGTGGGGTTAGTGATGCTGAGGTATGCTTGTTTCTGTTTTTACAGAGAAGATCAAGGTCGAGCAGGCACAAGTGATCTCATGGCAAAAACTGCATCAATAATGAATTTCGCTTTTGTCACTGTGTGTTCATTTAGAACAAAGTCAATGCAGATATCTTACTAACCCTGCATATACCTTGTTTGTTGTTGTGAGCTGAAAAAGAGGCGAGCCAATGCAGCGGCCATGCACACCAATGCCATGAGAGTTGCACAGCTGAATCATCCTTGAGCTGTATTTTATGTTTGTGCTTATTCTCTTGCAATTTAAAACATTTGTTCTTTGCTGGCAGATGGAGCCACCTCAGACATTTCTCTATGGTCTATGGCTTATCTATCTTCTAGACATCAGTCATTCAGTCTTATTCACACCGTCTAATTCTTTTAAAAATATTTTATTGAGTTGCTTGCTTCTAAACATTAATAACCGCTGACCATAGAGAAATGTTATATGGAGACCAGTAGCATTCCTTATTATCTACAGTCACCTGAGAAGTTTAAATATAATAATGTTCTTGGGTTGTTTAAATTGTTTACTGTAACAGATTGCAATAATAATTTGTCAATTTGGTTATATGATTGCTGAAACTTAAGTTTCTGGTTACAGGTACATGCTACATTTCATCAATATTGCAGGCCATATCCTATCCACGCCTGCTCTGCTTGTATCAGGCTTTAAGGTAAGATCAAATTTACTGCTCGAATCATGCATTGTGAATTTAGTTATCTTCATCAATGGTAATGTTGTTTGATTCATTAAACACTTCATTTAGTGAGGATTTGTCCGTGATACATCCACATGCTTTATGCACAAACCATGTGCAGGTATATTCAGCAAGTTATCCGGGCTATCCTTTGTAATGATCGGTTAAATTAATATAATCTGCCTTTCAAAAAAAAGCAAATTATACTCATTTGGATTTGTGATGTGCATGGGTAGCAGCATGAACTTTGAATTGGCTACCAGGTTGATTCATTGGCTAACATAATTTAAATATTTGTTAGGGTTCATGCTCAAATATATAGCAGCAGAGTTCCACTAGAGCACACAACAGTTCCAGAGGTACTGTATATAGGAATAATAAGAGCCCTCTATTGCATGAAGATGGACATATAAGACAGACTGATGTGACTCTATTTTTCTTCTTTTCAGCAAGCTTTACCCACTTTTTATACCTAAAGGAAATTGTTTGCATAGGTGGGGGAAGAAGCTCAGAAAGTTGTTTGACTAACCTTGGAGTTGCCTCAGTGGATTCTGTCAAGAAACTGCCTTTTGATTCCAAGAGAAGCAACAGTTGCAACTTTTCTGGTGCATCTTCCCACTCCATGGAGAGGCATCAATGTTTGCAGAGAGGAATATCACTATTAAAGACAAGTTTTACAGCCATTACTACCTACTATTATAACACACTGGGCTTGGATGTGCCATCCAATCTTTTTTACTTTCGAGGCTTTTACTAAGTTGGTCCATATGTTATCGTCATCAATTGCTCTTCGAGCTGCTCTTGAATCGAACATGGCTTCAAGGTACCTACTGTTTCATAGTAAAACATGCATATCTGTGTTCCAATATTCTTGGTTGTCTTAAGGGTTTTAAAAAAGCTGACACTGTCTACTGCTTCTAGGTTAGAGAAGCAAGCGAAACAGCTAAACATACTTTCAAAAAAAAAAAAAAAGCTAAACAGATCAAATTCGAATGCAAGTTCGGCCATATCATCAGATATCAGTTTTATAGACAGCATGCACACAACCATCATGGTAAATTACTATTTTGCTCTTACTTACATTGCATATAAACTTTAATTTCCATTTTCATGGAATCTCTATTCTTGTCAGCCAAGCACTCTGGACAATCTCAGCTTCTTGTACACCTGGTAAGATGGTAAGCTGATGAAGCATGGTGACATGCCCGATTGCATATTTGACGGCTGGGATCTGGTAAAGCATGAGGTCCCACCGCCACTGCACTCGGCAAGTTGAAGATGTCGCGCAGTGGGAAAGAGCTATGTATGCTGAAACCAAAAAGAAATGAGCTCCATGTACAAGTCCTCTCTGAAGTCCAAACTGTTAGAACACTGCAAGAGCATCAGTTTCGATATGCGCCTGATCATCAGGTTCTGCCTTTCTGATCCACATACAAAATTAACCTCAGCCTGTAGCTGACCTATGAGTCGTCAACAGTCTACACACTGCAAGAATGCGGAGAGGAGCATTGTAGTTTAGGGTTGCTCTGCTGCCATATGTACATCAGTGCATGTACACAAGTGCATCCTTGTAAATTTGTAAATATAACTTCTATATGTACGAGCATCATCAAATTGTGGAATGAATTGTTTTTGGCTAAGTTAATTATCATTGGTCATGCATATATGATATTGTCCCGTTGCAACGCACGGGCACTCAACTAGTGTTAGAAAAGATAAAGAAAGTTGTTAAAGTATGTTTTGGAAATCTTTTATCTTGAAAATATTTTATGAAAGTTTTCTGAATAACCTTTACGGAAAATCTATATAAAATTATTTTCAAAAATAGTATTTGAAAAATTATAGAAAATAAAAAGGGTAAATTCCGCACTCCTACTAAGGCTGCTTGCATGGCCTACTTCTAGTGGAAATCACACCCCTCGCACTCCACGACCGTTCATGTAGCTCCGCTTCCAACTGTTTGCTTATCCGCTCCGAGCGCTCTTCCGCTGCTACACTCGGCTAATCTGTTTACTTGACATTTACATGTTAAAAAATATTATAACTCTTAGGTCCATCGCCCCCACTAAAATATTATAACTCTTAGGTCCATCGCCCCACTGTAAGTGCCCTTGGCACCCTCCATCTCCCAGTTTGCCGATATCAATAGAAAAGATTTAGGTGGAGCGTGTACCCTCCGGTGATGTCTTGAAGAAAGAACCATGTTAAAAAATATTATAACATAAATTAATAGTTACTAAAATGACTTTTGTGGTTTCCGTAGGAAGTCGGAGTTAGTATATTATCACGTGTGCAAGCCTGAAAAATTAATTAATCTCTTTTTTTATAGAGTTTTTTTTTCAATTAGACAATACAACATACACGCAAGTCCTACCCTAAGAGCATCTTCAAACGACATGTTTTATTGTGATTGAACAATTTTATCATGCCACAATATTTTTATCTTTTAAGTAAACAAAATTTTAGCTTTGGAACCATTTTTGTATTATAGGTATATCATTTTTCCCACGGTGGAACAATTTTATCCACCGGGAAAACTAGTTGTTCTAACAGAAAAATGTTTATAACGAAGTAAAGGATGTTTTATTTAGCATACAAAAATGAAGTTTGAAGATCGGCGACACGCTTTTTACACTTGACGGTTGTATCCCGCTAGGCTGCTACACCTACGTGCCGACGTGCGATCATCCGCATTGGCATTGACGGCATCCGCTCTCTCTGACACGCGACACTCACAGAGAGAGAGCTCGGCTCGCGTTTCTCTCCCAGTCTCCCCGCGCCCCGCCCTCCTCGGGCCTCTCGGCTCCTCCTCCTTCCCTCCGACCCCGACCTCTCACTCCCGCGACGAACTCGCCGCGCTCTTCTCCCTCCCCATCTTGACCGGTTCTGGCCGTCTTATCCCTCTCTTCCGTTTCCACGCCCAGGCCAACGCCAAAAAAAACCTGCAGCGCGCGCGACGCGACGCGAGCCGCGCGAGGAAGCACTCGCAGGCAACGCAGAACGCACCCGCGCGCACCGGCTTGCCGATCGGCGGGGCGCTACCGATCGCCATGGAGCCGGACGATGAGGCGCTGAAGGCGGCGCGCGCCCCGCCGCAGCAGCGCCGCGGGATCTCCTACAGCCAGCCGCTGTCGCGGGACGCCGCGTCCGCGCGCCGCGCCGCGCTGCGCAACCACAGCCTCGACGACGAGCACATTCTGCCGGCCTCACACTCCCTCAACTACCCGCTCCACCACGATCCCTCGGGCATGGCGCCCATGGGCTACCACCCCCCGCTCCCGCCCCACCAGCACCACCCCAGCGCGTCCTACTCCTCCAACACCAGACGCTCCGCCGGCGGCGTCAGCGAGGGCTCCATGACGCTCGAGCGCGCCATGTCAGAGTACGGCGGTGGCCAAGGCACCCTCCTGGAGTTCGTCGGCGCGGGGGGCGGCAAGGGCATCTTCCGTGTGCCGCTCCGCGCCGCCATGCACCCGGGCCGTCCGCCCCCGCTCGAGGTACGGCCCCACCCGCTCCGCGAGACGCAGGCGGGCTCCTTCCTCCGATCGCTCGCCGCCGACCCGCAGCGCCGCCAGCTCTGGGCCGGGGCCGAGTCCGGGATCAGGGTGTGGTCGCTCGACGAGGTGTTCGCCGAGTGGGGCGCGGGCGCGCGCCGCGGCGACGAGGAGAGCGCGCCCTTCCGCGAGGGCATGCCCGCGCCGCCCGCGCTCTGCGTCGTCGTAGACAGGGCCAACCGCCTGCTGTGGACGGGGCATAAGGACGGGAGGATCCGATCATGGCGCATGGACCTCGACGCGGCCGCCACGGCGCCTGCGCCCCCGGCAGCTGGTGCAGGCGGCGACGGCGGGAGCGTTGGGGGAAGTAGTCACGGCGGGGGAAGCAATAATGCGCCAGTGTTCAGGGAAGCCCTCACATGGCAGGCCTATGGCCGGACGCCCGTGCTCTCCATGGTCGTCACTTCGTATGGTGAGCATGCCATTTACGACCGTCATTGCAATGCCAATGCATTTCTGTTGCCACAAACTCACAATTGCGTTATATATCTGCACATTGACATCACTGCATGTGAACTACTACAAATTTAAAATTTCTGACCATACATACTATGGGTCGTTGAATCTAATATCAGGTGAGGTATGGTCGGGTTCCGAGGGTGGACTCATAAAGGCATGGCCTTACGATGCCATTGCCAAGTCCCTGTCACTGTCACCAGAAGAGAGACATATGGCTGCTTTGTTGGTTGAGAGAGCCTACATCGACCTGAGGAACCATTGCACAGTTGGTAACGTTTGCTCGTTGCCCGCTTCTGATGTTAAGTACATGCTAGCGGATCATTCACGGGCGAAAGTTTGGACCGTGACTAGCATGACATTTGCTCTCTGGTATGCCTTCACATACTCAGATGAAATTCGTTCTTTTTTTCTTCTTTTTTTTTGAAAGATCCGGAACAGATGAAATGTGTTAGTTAGATTACTGTTCTCCCCAGCACATAGTAGGTACTTTAACATGCCAATTCTACTGAACTACTTGCTACAGGGATGCTCGTACAAGGGAGTTGCTGAAAGTATTTGGGATGGATGGCCAAGTTGAGTCAGCAAAGCTAGAGACACCTGTCATGCCAGAGCAACCTATGGAGGAAGAGATCAATCCTAATCCTAAAGCAAAACCTTCGAAGAAGGACAAGTCACAAGGTTCTTTGAACTTCTTCCAAAAATCTAGGAATGCTTTAATAGGAGCAGCCGATGCGGTGCGCAGGGTTGCAACAAAGGGGACATTTGTCGAAGATAACCGCAGAACAGGAGCGGTGGCTCAAGTAATGGATGGATCAATCTGGTCAGGATGCACGAATGGCGCCATTATTCAGTGGGATGGAAATGGGAACAGAGTGCAAGAATTCCAGCATCATACTTCTTCTGTGCAGTGCATAAAGGCACTTGGAGAAAGGGTGTGGGTGGGATATGCCAGTGGCCTGATTCAAGTCATGGATGCTGAAGGTAACATTATCGCAGGATGGACTGGGCATAGCTGTCCAGTTATAAGGATGGCAATTGGTTGTTCTTACATTTACACACTGGCACATCATGGTGGTATTAGGGGATGGCCACTAACTTCTCCTGGACCCCTTGACGATATTATCCGAACTGAATTGTCTAACAAAGAGTTGTCATACACTAGAATGGAGAAGATAAACATAATGGTAGGGAGTTGGAATGTAGCACAAGGGAAAGCATCTGCTGAGTCACTAAGATCATGGTTGGGTAGTGTAGCATCTGATGTTGGGTTGGTTGTTGTTGGATTACAAGAGGTTGAGATGGGCGCAGGGTTTCTCGCCATTTCTGCTGCAAAAGAAACAGTATGATACTTGCCTTACCGTCTGGTGTTTTTTTTTTGGGTTCAATTCAGTTAGTTGTACGTTTCTAGCTTGCTACTTAACGTAGATATAACTATTCGCTATGTTGTTCCATCTTAATTTTCCTAGTAACCATAATTTGTTACAGATCAATACTGAAACATAGTTTTCACCTCGGTGTTTCCTGTAATTTAACTGCACTTTAGATACTTTCTGTTGCGTTTTCAAATTTAATAATTGTTGAGGTAGATGTGACTAGCATTTATTTCTGTTTTTGATGAAATAGCTGCCGGGCTATTGAATAGACGCATAAGAATTGTTTTTACAGGAATTAACAGATTTGATCCTCTTTGACCTTTGTGTTGTAATTCACCAATCAGTAGTGTTACATTGGCTTGTCATTGCAGTGCTACCTGTTAAGTTCTCTGAATCACCATTTGATTGAACGTTTCTTTTCATGGTTTCAGGTAGGGCTTGAGGGCAGTGCGAATGGGCAATGGTGGATAGACAATATTGGCAAAGCGCTTGACGAGGGAACATCATTCCACCGAGTTGGTTCTAGGCAGTTGGCTGCATTACTTATTGCTGCATGGTATTAGCTTGTTCTGAATTAGTTTCTTAGAATTAAACTACAAATCTGCTATCACATAGTGATCAGTTGTTCAATTAACTGTTTGTTTAATTACCTTTCTCATGTGATATACATGACATGGAAAATTTAACTTTTCAAGGGCAAGAAAGAGCCTTAAACCATATGTTGGAGATGTTGAAGCTGCTGCAGTGCCGTGTGGTCTTGGACGTGCTATTGGCAATAAGGTACATGATAAAATAGTTGTACATGCTTTCATCACCCCACCCCCACCCCCCAATTGAAATTTCATTTTGTAATGGTATGATCTTATCTCCTTTTGGGGATATCTGTATGTCTTATGTTGGAAGAAATTTTAAAGATGATTACATAAGCAAGGTTTACGGAAAGAGAATTCTCATGTACTGTTTAATTCTATGTTTTATGTTCTGTTTCATGTTCAAGTCATGCTCCTCCGTTCTTTTGATTGTGCGGTGACAATTAATTCTCCTGCAGGGTGGCGTAGGATTGAGAATAAGGGTATATGATCGTAAAATGTGTTTTGTGAGTAATCACTTTGCTGCACATCTGGAAGCTGTGAGCAGACGCAATGCTGACTTTGACCACATTTATCGGACAATGGCTTTCAACAAACCTCATGGATCCACAGGTTCATGTTTCACATTTTTTGAAGTGCCTGTTTTTCTTGGCAGCAAACTATAGGTGTTACAAATACTGTTTTCATACTGAAAAATGTTTACATAACCCTTATTTTTCTGTGATGCAGCTTCTGCTACATCTGTCCAATTGCACAGAACAGTGAATGTATGTGTGATCTAACCTTGAAATTATCAATAGAAACTATCAAATTATTACTGATGTCCAAATGTTGTGGTAATTCCAGGTCAATGGAAATCAGGTTGAAGAAGTAAGGCCTGACCTAGCAGAGGCTGATATGATTGTATTTCTTGGTGATTTCAACTACCGCCTTTATGGTATCACATATGATGAAGCGAGGGACATGGTTTCACAAAGAAGCTTCGATTGGCTAAGAGAGAAGGATCAGCTTCGTGCAGAAATGAAAGCTGGAAAGGTATTCCAAGGAATGCGTGAAGGAATAATCAAATTTCCTCCAACATACAAATTTCAAAAGCACCAACCTGGTCTTGGAGGTATGTATATGTTGCTGCTTAAAACATTTTGATCTCTTCTCTCTGTTCGACTAGAGTTATGTAGTTTTTCCTTGACTAACGTAGTAAGTTTTGTTTCTTGCTTTGCATCGCAGTGCTGAAAACTGTTTGTCAACTGCCATGTAGGTTATGATTCAGGCGAGAAGAAGCGGATACCTGCTTGGTGCGATAGGGTACTATATCGTGATAGCCGTTCTGTATCAGTAGCTGAATGCTCATTAGAGTGCCCTGTAGTTGCTTCGATCACATCGTGAGATACTATTACACTTCCTTTTCCCCCTTTCAGATGACCGGTAATCCCTTTTATCCATACTGATTGATTTTCTTTTGATAGGTACGTGGCATGCATGGATGTCACAGAGAGTGATCATAAACCTGTGAGGTGTACATTCAGCATTGATATTGCTAGAGTTGATGAGTTAATAAGAAGGCAAGAGTATGGAGAAATAATTGAATCGAATGAAAAAGTACGCTCTTTGTTCCAAGATGCTTGTTTTGTTCCAGACACTACAGTTAGCATAAACGAAATCATACTGGAGAATCAAGAGAATGTTATATTCCAAATTACGAATCAATGTGAAACAAGCAAAGCAGCTTTCGAAATCCTATGTGACGGCCAGTCAACCAAGAAGGAGGACGGAACTAAATCAGAGCTTCTTCCAAGGGCATCCTTTGGCTTCCCACTTTGGCTCGAGGTAAGAACTATTGCAAACTCTTGTTTTAACTTCTAGTATAGATCATGCAAGGTAACACCTACAGCCTATGATACATTCATGATTAACCAATTGCCACCAAGTGAAGACATTGATACAAATCAATTTCCCTCCATATGTACCGATATGGTCAAAATATTACTACAATGCCCAAGTGACTGAATATGACACCGAACTACTGAAGTACCTTTCTGATGTCAGGAAACAGTTAATCTGCTGCCTGTCATTTCTGCATTCAAAATTTGTGTCCTGATTTCTATTTTTTCTGTCTCACACAGGTCCAACCAGCCGTCGGTCTGATAAAACCAGGTGAAACGGTGGAAATTACACTACATCATGAAGATTTTTACACACAGGAAGAGTTCGTAGACGGAATACCGCAGAACTGGTGGTGCGAAGACACCAGGGACAAGGAAGCCGTTATCAGAATAAATATAACAGGCAGCAGCTCAACCGAAACCAAGACGCACACCATCAACGTCCAACATCGCTGCCCGCCATCATCAGCGCCACCACCGATGATGAACCAACCGGTGGCCGCCGCGCCTCCAAGCAATGTCCTTGCCAGTGAGGGGCACTCAAAGCGCTCCTCCAAGAAGAGCCAGTCCAAGCACCGGGAACAACAGCAGCAGCAGCAGGATTACCCGCAGTTTGGGAGCTCGGAGGTACATGACCTGTGCCGCATGCGGTGCCCTTGAGACCTGTACAAACTACTCCTACATTACTACAAAGGAGTATGGATACTGAAGTTCTGTCTAGGAGGTGGGAATTACGAGTCTTAGGTTTCTCACATTTCTCACATCGAAGTCCCGGAGTACCCCGCAAAAGAGAGAAAAGTCTGAGAGGAGTTACTCCGGTTCTGTACATAGGCTTCACTCGATCAGCTGTCACTCTCATGTAGCCCAAGCAAAGAGTCTAGAGTCCTGAGATAACAGTGCTAATAACTTGTTGTTTTATTCTTGTTCCTTATTAAAGAGTCTTCTCTAGATAGTAGAAGCCAGGGATATTTGGACAATGCTTGATGTAATATGTTCCATAGAATTACCTTAGGTTTGTTCTCTCTTCACGCAGCAGTTCTAATGATCTTGTACTTCAGACTATTGGCATTGTTAATAAGAAACCAATCCTCCATCCCCTTGAATCATTTGATAATGCTTATGTTATTACCTGTCTATCAGTCTCTTTGGCTTTGGAATGCTCCGATTGCTTAATGCTAGTGAGTGGTACATGTCATCTGTCTCGTGCAAGGCATGTATGGATTTTTTATGATTTGGGGGGAAAGGTGGGCGGGGAAAAAAAGGTGCATTGACACAACCAACTGAAGTAGAGGCAGTTAACATGCAACCGCAGCATTCCTTTTTTGACATACAAATTGATGTCCCTTGACCGGTGCCACTAGCTTCAGTATTCACTTCTTAAGAACAAATTGATGTTCTCTTGCCAAACGGAAATAAAAGAGAAATGCTATACAACACTCGAGTGTTGAAAACACTCTATTCTTCTCTTCCTCTCTATGTGCGGCCTCTCCCTCTCTTCTCCATCTCTGGCGGGCTTAGAAGAGATTTTTTTTGGGAGGCAGGCAGGCCCCGTGATGAGAGCAGGAGAGGTGGCGGAGGAGGTGGCCGGGCCAGGTTAGAGTGGGGGCGGCCATGTCCATGACGGCGCGGGGAGGGGAAGGAGTAGGGCCTCGTTTGGCTGGCTGGTGGCTGGTGGTTGGTGCTGATTTGTTGTGAGAGAAAAATACTGCTGGCTGGCTGGTGGTTAGTGGCGGATGCTGAATTAGTGTGAGACAAAAACACTACTGGCTGGCAGCCAGCCAGCCGAACGAGGCCTAGGTCGCCATGGCCGCAGAGCTCCAGCGAGACCCTAACGCACGGCGGCGGGGCGGTGGGCGGCGGCGCTACGTCGGGAGGAGGAAGAATGTGTGAAGAAAAAAATAGAGTACTCAGCCCTCAAAAACAAAAATACTCTAGTGTTACGTAGACAGACGCAAATAAAAGCCAGCCAAATCTCTAGTGTCACCATTAATTCTGTCAAGCATCTCCAAGAGTTTGCCAAAATTCACTTGGCAAATATCGTGATTTGGTAACTTGCTAAAATATATGACAAGTAAAAAAATAGACCCTCTTCAAGCAGGGGCGGATCCAACACCGGGGCGGGGTGGGCTCGAGCCCCCGCTACCGCTGCTCGGATCATGGAGCCCCTCCTAAGCCCCCGCTACAAATTTGTACATATTCAAACTTAGAAGAAGAGGCTAGGGATGAAAGATTATGAGATAAGCCCCTCCTAACTTATTTCCTAGATCCGCCACTGTCTTCAAAAGTTTGCTATTTGGACTTGGTAAAATAAGAAGAGACCCGCTAAACGAACAAAGAGCCCCGCTAAGAAACGAAGAGCCCCGCTTAAATATACACACGAAGCCGGATGCGTGAGCGATGCGCGCTCGCGCTCAGCACACAAATATGCACGTGGAGAAGGAAGATTTGTCAAGTTACTAAAATTTGCTAAATTGAATGTTAAATAGGTGGAGCATAATTTTTTCCGTTTTACCGAAAATAAATGGATGGCAAGTTGAGCGGGCGCTGACTGATGAACAACAAAGCGCACGCAGCGCCGAACGGGCACGGCCCTTGCCTTAAACCCCTCTTCTCTTTTGGGTTTCCTCCCATTCGTTCCCCCGCCAGTCCGCCGGTCCCCATGGCGCCCAAGGTTCTCATGGTAAGCCACCATTTTCCCCGTCCCAGGCGCCGACTAGGCCGCCGCGGTGCTGCGCGGCCGTTAATGACGACAGCGCTGACCCCACTCTCAACACCTTCTTACTCCTGGTTCCTACCGCTGCAGGTCGCAGAGAAGCCCAGCATCGCGCTCTCCATCGCCTCCGCCCTCTCCGGCGGCCGCGTAAGTTCTCCCGCTGCTCCCTCCGCCACCGAATCCGTGCTGATTTTTGTTTTTGGTGTCAAATTTGGGCGAGACGTTAGCTCCGATTCAGTGGGTCGTGTCGAAGGAGCTAGCCCTAACGGCCGCTGCACCGATAGGTGCTGACTCTTCTGACGTGCTGGTAGTTCGATCGGTCGCTGCCTAGTTTTTTCCCCCTGGGAGCAGTGGCGGAGCTAGAAGTAAAAAGTAAGAGGATCCAATTCAACTAAGGCCTTTGTTCCAATTCAAAATGTACACAGGTGTCAGATAATAAGTGCTTTTGTTCCAATTAACTCTGTGTTCCAATTCAAGTATTCAATTAAGGGGCTAGGAACTGGATCATCTCTTTTCGTTTTGGAAAATTCATAAATGGGTTTCTCTATACTAAAAAGGTACAGGCTAGTCATTATCTGTAATACTTGAAAATCATATGAACTAGGAAATTTGGGGGGAAAAGTAGCAAGAGGAAAGTTATCCCAATAGGCAGTAAGTCAGTAGCGCTTTATGATGCAAGCATGCAGCTCTTGAGGTTCGGAAGCAAGGAATAGAAAAAGCAAATAAACATCCTGCTGGTGCCTACTTGCACTTGCTGGCTTTCCATTGCTGATGAGCCGCGACGGATGACCAGGAAACCCTTGCAGCTTGAGCAGCGCGGGCGCGTGGCACTGCAGAAGCACGGATTGTGGATTGGAGAGTGTAGCAGCTGGTGAGAGTGGAGCCGGAGTGAAGCAAGTGTGGAGCGGGAGGCTGGTGCCGGTGACATGCACATGCAGACGTGCCGGCCAGCTGGTAGGTGAGGTGGCTGCTGGCCGCGGTAGCGCAGTAGGTGCTTGGGTGATTCTCTTCCCCCAATTGAAAGGAAAAAAAACTAGAACAGTTGTCGATGTTGAATGTGCTATTGGGCTGACATGTAGTAGATTCACTGAAAATTGTTTCGGGCCATGGAGGCCATGGCCTAGTTTGCCGACATATAGCTCCGCCAGTGCATGTGAGCTTGAGCTATGTCCTTGGTGACAGCAAACGTGATATGTTCGCTTCGCTGAAAAGCCAGGCTGAAAAGTACTGTTCGCTGATTTGTTGTGAGAGAAAAACATTGTACCATGGTTGATAAGCCAGGCTGATAAGTTCAAGCGAACAGATGTACCTATTAGCTTAATGGAGGGTCAGGGGTTGTGGTAGGTAGCTGAGTACTGATTAATTTTGTTGTAATGGTAATTGGATTTCCCCAGTCCCATCTGGCAGGGTAAATTAATTTTCCCTGTTTCGCCTGATGACCAATGCTTAATCTTAGTATCCCCGGTAGTTCTAGAAGAGCCATGCTCTGTCCCCAATAAAATTGTCTGCACATTTTCAGTTGCTGTTCCAACACTGCTGATATGAGCCAGACATTTTTTCCATTTTGAAAAGAACAGTAGGGGAGGCCCCAACTGAAATGATATTAATATTTTTTTTTCTCGAATACGCAGGAGAGCTGCGTATCATTGCATTAAGAAGAAGAGTTGTAAAATACAACACGCACACCACCCACACACCCCTTAACTTTCATTTACATTCGCGCCTGTCAAAATAAAACACGACCAACCACTAACAACGGTGATGGGCCTAACCGTTTGCTACAGGCAGCCGTGCAAGCTCCCTTGCTCCAGCTAAACACCACAGATGCGCTTCCTCTTCAATGTGTGTTAGGATTCTCGGCACGTTTGGCGACGCCCCATTGAACACACAATCATTTCGCTGCTTCCAAATCATCCACGCACCCAAAATAATCAGGGAGTTGATTCCCTTTCTGAAGACTGTAGGCGCCAGCTTGTCTATCTTGATCCACCAATCCTCAAATGAAGTGTCCGCAGCTTGAGGGGCTAGAGCTGAGAGTCCCACTTTACTGAGCAATTGAAACCACACTTGTTTAGCGAAAACACAACCAATCAGGATGTGTTGGATGTCCTCCTCGACTTGATCGCAGAGCACACAACAGGTTGGGTGGGGTAGTCCTCTTCTCGCTAGTCTGTCAGCTGTCCAACAACGTTTGTGAACCGCTAACCAGATAAAGAATTGACATTTCTTAGGCGCCCAACTCTTCCATATTAGTTCCCATGGTTCAAAATGTACTGCTCCAATAAATAAGGTCTCATAAGCTGATTTTGACGAATATTGTCCAGAAGCTGAGAATCTCCATTGATGCTTGTCTGGGACGCCCGATAGTAGCTGCACTTCCTCCAGCAGGTCCACGATTCCTATGAACTCAGCAAGAGCAGCGACACTGAGAGCACCCCAGATGTCATGAGTCCATTGAAACTCATGCAATGCTTCACTAACTTTACGTCGATTCCGTTGCCGTTTCGGGACCTGGGCAAAAATGTGAGGAGCTAGGACAGCAAGGGACGTGCCGTGGAGCCAATTGTCGGTCCAGAACATAGTGGTATTTCCATCCCCCACAATTGTGTTCATGGCTGCAGCAAAGAGAGCTTTGACTGGCTCCTGCACTTGAATAGGGAAGGCAGCCCATGGTTTGTCCGGCTGAGTTTTTTCTAACCATAACCATCTCATTCGAAGTGCCCAGCACAAAGATTTTAGATCATGAATCCCCAGACCACCAAGTTCGAGTGGTCGAGTTACTTTTGGCCAAGCCAGCAAGCAGTGACCCCCTTTTGCATCTTTCCTTCCTCGCCAAAGGAACCCTCTACGAATCTTATCCATGGCCTTCAATGCCCAAGGTGGCAGGTCCACCGCCATCGCCAGGTAGATAACCATGGAGGTCATAACAAATCTAACCTGTACAGTTCGACCAGCTCTATTCATAAGGTCTGCTTTCCATCCTGGTAACTGGTTTGCGAGACGATCAATGATAGGCTGGACTTGGGCTTTTGTCAGCTTCTTGACTGATAAAGGTAAACCAAGATATTTGCAAGGAAACTCTAGAATCTCGCATGGGATCCGCTGATGTACTAAATCCAATTCCTCGGTGGTGCAGCGAATTGGGGTGATGCTGCTCTTTTGAATATTCGTTTTCAACCCCGTAGCTGCGCCAAACACATGTAAGATATCCATGACAAGGTCAATATCCGTAGCAACCGGACGGAGGAACATGACCACGTCATCTGCATATAGGGAAACCCGATGTTGGAGAGGTTGTCGTGCTAAAGGTTGAAGCAGCCCCATGTCATTGGCCTTCTGTACAATCGCATTAAGAACATCCATGACCAATATGAACAACATAGGAGACAGCGGATCGCCTTGTCGCAGTCCCCGCTGGTGCTGGATTTCCTGTCCCGGTGAGCCATTAAGTAGAATCTTCGTGGAAGAGGAGAAAAGGATGCCGCTAATGACAGTGCACCATCTATCTCCGAAGCCCCGATGCCGTAACACCTCCAATAGAAAAGGCCATGACACAGAGTCGAAAGCCTTCGTTATATCCAACTTGAGAAGAATACGAGGGAGTTTTTGTTGGTGGAAGAATCGGGCGGTCTGCTGCACCAACATAAAGTTGTCTTGTATACATCTTCCTTTGACAAAGGCGCTCTGATTGTTGGCCACTAAATCATTGAGTTTACGGGCCAGCCGATTGGCCA
Source organism: Saccharum hybrid cultivar R570 (assembly GCA_038087645.1). NCBI lineage: Eukaryota > Viridiplantae > Streptophyta > Magnoliopsida > Poales > Poaceae > Saccharum > Saccharum hybrid cultivar. The sequence goes on along the minus strand of JAQSUU010000402.1, from coordinate 23,047,774 downwards.
AAATCTTGGTTACTAACTTAGCAAAGCTGTGAATCAAGCTGATGGGCCGAAAGTCCTTGACCTGATCTGCTGCCTCCTTCTTTGGAATGAGGGTGAGAAATGCTGAGTTTAGCATCCACAAGTTCTGAATATTGGCACACTGAACTGCAATTAGAGCTGCCATAATATCTGATTTGATGATGGGCCAACAACTCTTGTAGAAACGGCCGGTAAAACCGTCCGGACCAGGGGCTTTGTCGGAAGGCATATCTTTGATTGTTTCCCACACCTCTTCTTCGGTAAAGAAGGCATCTAACTCCTGAAGATCATGTGGCGGCAGTTCCAGCTGTTCAAGGTCAATTGTGATGTCACGCTGTTCAGCGGTTCCTAGCAAACTGTTGTAGAAATCAAACGCTACCTGCTCCTTGTCTTCCTGTCTTGTGAGGATATTGCCATTTGCCACCAGCTTAGGAATGAAATTCTTTCTCTTCCGGTGCCGGGCATGGAGGTGGAAGAGGGCCATGTTGGCGTCTCCATCTCTTAGCCAGTCAATACGAGAACGTGATCTTGCGATAGTACGCAGCAGCGATGATAAGGCAAGGCCATGCTTTTTTAGCATACAACGCAGATTGGCTTCGTCGCTGGATAGCTGTCGAGAGTCTTGTGCAATCTCAAGTTGGTGGACAATTTCTTTGGCTAAAAGAAGCTGTGACTTAATGTGTCCAACTTTCCTTTGACTCCAGCTTTGAAGGGCGCGAGTGAGGGCCCTGAATTTGAGAGCGAGAGTCTCTATCGGACAGGGCGTTGCTTGTACTGATCCCCAAGCTGCAGCCACTTCCTCTAAGAAACCCTCAATGGATGGCCAGAATGCTTCAAAATGAAATCTCCTCTTACCAAGGCGAAGATCACTCAAACCCAGTAACAGAGGACAATGATCCGAGTCTTCAGTCGCAGCACTTTGCAGCAAGCATCGAGGGAATTTTTCCTCCCAATCCGAAGAGCAAAACACTCGATCATTAGGAAGGTCCAGACTCCAGAATGGAAGTGTTTGACTTGAGAGTTCACTCACATTGTATCCTTTTTCCAACATTCATGCAGATGTCTACAAGGAAGGGAAGCACAGATGTCCATGAGTTTGACGGAACATTTCAGGGTTCTTATGCAAACTTCAAAGTGACATCAGTCATCGGACATGTCTTAAGGTTCTGCTTTATTCTTCAGTTTTTTTAGGAGTTTTTGTCACAGCTACATCATTTGAAGCCTGCATATATGAATTATTTTACATACACGTTTCTGTATCTCAGTGTTGAATGTTGATATGTACAGACATGGTGGGCCAATGCATAGTTGAAGTGTTTATACTGAAAGCTACTAGTTATTAAACTTTAGCAGGATTTACATACAGATGTTCGCCTACAGTTTCTGAACATAAAGATATTTTGTTTGTGTTTTCTTAATCTCCACCTGATCTTTTCCAGTGTAGATTTCCCCCCTGCATATCAGAACTGGGAAGGAACTGATCCAATGGACCTATTTGAGGCTCCAGTTCTGAGATCTGAATGCAACCCAAAGGTAATTTGTATTTTACAACTCTAATTGATACAGAATGCAACTTAGTTAACTGCGAGGGTCAACTCAGATCGTAAGAGAATATAACTCAGTTGATTGTTGGTGTAACTGAATAAAGTGATTAAGTGAAGCAGTAATAAGTTCTATTATGCAAATCTACTCCACCCTTGGATGGTAGATCAACTATGCAGTTTCTCTGGTACTTGAACTTATGTCCTTTTCCATTTAATTGACTCTAGGTGGAATCTGAATCAACAAATGTCCTGGTTATTGTTTCCTCCCATTTCTGGCAGGCTCTTAGTTGCACTTGCAGAACCTGCAAAATTTCTGAATTCCAATTGTAGTGTTTGTCTGATGTTATGTTAATCTGTATCTTCGTTACATGTTCCACTGTTCCAGCTTTTTAACATATGTGTTTTCCCTTTTTCCCATAAGGATCATAACATCCCATGGTTAAATACAACACTGATGTGTAGTTTTGTTAAAGGCTCATATACGCAGGCATCTAGCTCAAGAAGCTCGAGGCTGCACTTATTTGATACTTTGGCTGGACTGTGACCGAGAAGGAGAAAACATATGCTATGAAGGTACATTAAACCTGTTCTGTAACAATTATGCATGCTAAATCTAGTTGGTACTAAAATATATAGAGAGCTATATGTAGACATTTCCATTTCCCCAACCTCGACCCTGAACAGCAAAAACAGAGGTCTATAATCAAAATAAGTTAGACATCATATGGGAAGTTCTCTGCAATATTGTGTAATCAATTAGATCAATTGAATTTCTTTGCATTCCGGAAGCTACACAGATTTTATTTCTTCGTCCTTGCAGTACATGGATACTTCTGCAAAAGATCATTTGTAGTTGTTTTTATACTTGAGAATTGCTTAGGTCCTGATTGATGCAATTTATACATGAGCTTTCTTTGCTTGGTTCTACATATATGTATGGCTTGCTCTGTTCTACCTCCAGATATTTATGGCTTGATCAATCTAATAACAATGCCAAACATATGTTCCAGTTATTGAGTGCACTGGGATTCCTGAAAATGAGGCTGGCAGAAGAATTTTCCGTGCTAGATTTTCATCTGTTACTGAGAAAGACATATTGACCGCCATGGATAATCTTGTTCTGCCAAACAAAGATGAAGCGCTATCAGTGGATGCTCGCCAAGAAATTGTCTTGAAGGTTGGAGTATCATTTACTCGATTTCAGACTCGATATTTCCAAGGAAAATATGGAAACCTTGATTCAAGAGTGATTTCGTAAGTTCCCCATCTCTTTTAATGATTCAAATTTCTTTAACCAATCGCATATTGAATTCTTCTTTTTATTAAAGACATGCTATCAGGTATCTACAATCTTCAAATACTTTTTGTCTGTGAACCTTTTTATTCTTTATTCAAATCATCATAACAATATCTTTTATATGTGCTCTGCCTCTGTCTGTTAATAATATTTTTCAGAACTGATTTAAGTTTGGTTTTCCTTTGTAAATCAGGTATGGTCCATGCCAAACACCTACACTTGGATTCTGTGTACAACGCTATCAGCAAATCACCACATTCAAACCAGAGAAATTCTGGTGCTTGAAAACGTATATTATCAAAGATAGTGATGAAATACAGCTAGAATGGGACCGGAAGAAACTTTTTGATTTTGATGTAAGGTCATGTACCCAAGTGATTTAGCTTTATTCTTCCAAATGTTCTTACCATTTTCCTTAATTAAAAATACAGGTTACTGTAATGTTCCAGAAGATGGTCATCAGTGATGGGACTCTAAAAGTAGAGGATATATCAGTGAAGGAGGAGTGCAAAACCCATCCATCTGGCCTTAATACAGTTAATATGCTTAAGGTAGCACAGCTCTGACCTCTTAGAGTGATCATATGTTTTCCTTAGCTCTCCTTATTAATTTTGCCTTGTTATCTACAAATCTCACTTTTTGCTTGCCTGGGAGTATAGTCTTTGTTCAGTTTCATTTGAAACATGGTGTGTTCTTACACTGTTCTACTGGTGTGTACTGTATCATATGTTGCGTCATTTCTACTGGTGTGTACTTTATCATATGTTGCGTCATGATGATCTTGATTGAAATCTGATATCCAAGATGCTCCTGTTGGGTTATGACTTGATGGTATTAATATGACAAAGGACATCTGTTTCCTTATGTAAGAGTAGAGTAAATTTTGTTTATTTAATATTATTCTCATCTCAGGTTGCATCAAGTGCGCTTGGTATTGGACCTCAGACAGCCATGCACTTGGCGGAGCGGCTTTACACTCAAGGATTCATCAGGTTTCAGAAATGAACCTTGAAACAGTGTTATATTTTGCATTCAATCTTGTCTTCGTTATGTTATATGGGAAATGTTAGTCTACCAGAAACCTTATTGAAGTCAGTGTGGGCTTATCTGCTGTATGAAATGATGCATGACATTTCCTTGTATTTCCTAGTATCTTTTTATCATATGAATAGTACTAATTGACAAAAATCTGTAATAGAGGTTGTTAGTTTTGTTTATTCAACTAGGCACACTATGCAGTGGCGGACCCAGGATTTGAAACTAGGGTAGTCCTAGTCAAATTTTTTATATGCCATACAGTAAATCCAAGAAAAAGTTCAGTATACATGACCATAAATTAACTAAATTGCGCTAATACATTTAAATTAACCAAATTTCTTCTTGTTCTTCACATGTCCCTTCACCCACAACTACAATCGCACATATCTCATTCAATTGGACAAGAAATATCATTCAATTTTATGCTCTGATTTCATTGACACAAACAAATCTCTAACCAACAACCATGAATCACACACCCAAATTTATAGTTCTATGCAGCAGTGCTCACTGTCCTGTCCAAATCCCTAAGTAAAGATAACGAGATTTGAGAGATTTGGCAAGATCCGGTGCTCACCCGTACCACACGCACGTGTCTTTCCAGCTTGGAGGCTTGGAGCACCAAGCAGCCGACGCCGGTGGGTGGAGACGCACGGCTCGCAGAGCTCTGCGCGACCTCGCGGGTCACGCAGCGAGCGGCGGTGGTAGTGCCGCGCTCAGACTCGGTGCCAGGCGGTACGGCGGCTAGGGTCGACGGGGTATCGCGGACGGCGGGTGTGGGTCGCCGGCGTCGGCCTCAGTGCTCGCCGTTTGGCGGCTCGAGGGCGGGTGGGCGGCAGCCTCGCGGAGTCGCGCTCATGGAGACTGGCCTCACGCAGCAGTCGCGGCTCGAGGGTGGATGGGGCTCAACTTGGGCTGGGGTTGGGCAGCCAGCGTAGGAAGAGAGCTAGCTAATGAGGCCTTTTTTTTCTTTGCTGGGCCAGATTTGCTGAGTACTAAACAAGTTTTGGGCCAGATTTCAGGGTAGTCCTGGGCCTACCTGGACTACCCTTTGGGCCCGCCAATGACACTATGTGTTCCTAAGAGCTTTAGCAGATCCCCTGTATTGTTTTTTAGAGGTTAGAACTGATGTAGACTTTGACCCAACTGAGGCCTTGGTCACTAGTCATGAGTTAATTTGTCATTTCACAAATTCTTGCTATTGTTTATGTGTGATGTTTTTAAGCACTACTTGAACTGTTCTCCTTACATAGGTGATGCTACTGGCTGTTCATACTAATGGTTATCTTTTGCACAGTTATCCTCGTATAGAGAGCACTGCATATCCATCATCATTTGATTTTCGAGGTGCACTTGCTGCACTATTAAATAATCCTCTATGGTCCAATGATGTCCGGACATTACTGGATGCTGGTTTTGCTAAGCCTCGTCAAGGTCATGATGCTGGGGACCATCCTCCAATCACTCCAATGAGGTCAGCAACAGAAGCAGCTTTAGGAACTGATGCTTGGAGGCTGTACCAATACATATGCCAGCACTTCATTGGAACTGTTAGTCCTGATTGTAGATATACAAGGTAGTTTGTCCCTTTATTGTTTCATAGTTAGATAAATCATTTGTGTCTTTGTTCTGTCACAGTTCACAAGCTTCTTATAAAGTATAAACTATAAGTATGCTAGTTATTGATATTTCCTTGTACTATGCCCTCATCTAGATATCTAATGTTTTTCTATTATTTGAAATGCAAGCATGTCATGGAATTCAATGTTTTTTGCATTGTTGTTTTTTCATTAAATTTAATAGTTGCTCATAAAGGAATCCATCAGTAAATACCCATTTCTAAAAAAACATGATTTTCAGGACTGCCATTGAGTTCACTTCGGGTGGAGAAACTTTCCACTGTGTTGGGTATCGAGTCACTTCTGAAGGATTTACCTCTATCATGCCATGGCTGGCTGTCAGTGAGAATAGTCTTCCTGCATTTAAAAAGGGAGACTCCGTTAGTATTCATAAGGTTGACATATATGAGGTAAGGCTGATCAGTTTGCTCAAACAACATGCACTTACCTTTTATGAGTTTGTCAGGATATGATGTTGATCAATCATAATTGTATGTTGAAGGGAAGCACTACACCACCTGATTACCTCACTGAAAGTGAATTGATCTCTCTCATGGAGAAGAATGGCATAGGTACAGATGCATCAATTCCTGTACATATAAACAACATTTGTGAACGTAATTATGTTCAGGTTAGTTGAGTTGTTTTCTACGAAACCTTCAGAGCATCATATGCTGTGAATCTTTTACATGCATTGCCCTTGAGGGCCAGTTCCTGGGCAACGTTGAGGCCCGGGCTCTCCGTCTCGACGCGAGCTTCCGCACCTTCGTCCAGGGCGACCTCTCCGTCGGCGAGTTCTGCCGTCGGATGAAGGGCATGGCGGACTCCCTGGGGGATCTCGGGTGGCCCGTGGAGGATCGCATCTTGGTCCTCAACGTCCTCCGGGGGCTCAGCGACCGCTACGCCCACCTCCGGACGTGGATCACCCGTCAGCGGCCCTTCCCCACCTTCCTGGAGGTCCGTGACGATCTCGTCGTGGAGGAGCTCACGCAGGGGATCCAGCCGGGGTCTGCCGCTTCTCCGGGGTCCTCGACGGCTCTGGCAGCTACTCCACCGCGGTCGTCCGCTCCGTCACCGTCGTCTCTCATGGGCCCTCCTCCCTCCGGGCCGAGCGGAGGTGGGGGGGGGGGGGCGTGGCTCTCGTCGTCGCCGTGGAGGGGGCCGCGGGGGTGGCCGGGGGGGTCAACCCCAGACTACGCCGTGGGTTCCACCCTCAGGGACTCCACCGGTCACCGGCTGGGACCAGGCGGCCCTGGCTCGCTCGTTCAGCACCATGGGCCTGACACCTCCGGTCGGACCCGAGTGGATCGCTGACTCGGGGGCCACCTACCACACCACTCCTGACCCCGGTATACTTTCGTCGATTCACTCTCCCTCTTCCTCTCTTCCTTCGTCCATTATGGTCGCGAATGGTTCTTGTATTCCAGTCTCGTCTGTGGGTACCGCCGGTGCTCATGGCTCCTTTCGTCTTCCTGATGTTTTTGTTGCTCCTTCTATGGTTCATAATCTTCTTTCTATTCGACGTTTTACAGCTGACAACTCTTGTTCTGTGGAATTTGACTCTTCTGGTCTTACTGTAAAGGATTTGGTTTCCCGGCGTCCTCTGCTCCGTTGTGACAGTTCCGGGCCCCTTTACACCCTTCGCTTTCCGGCGGCTCCGTCGTCTCCTTCGCCGCCCGTTTTGTCAGCTGCCTTCGTCGCTTCCACTTCCTCTACTACCTGGCACCGGCGCCTCGGCCATCCTGGCCGTGATGCCCTGATACAGCTCAGTCGTAGCTCCGGTCTTCCATGTACTCGACCTCATGATGAGCAGCTGTGTCATGCGTGCCAATTGGGCCGACATGTTCGTCTTCCTTTTTCTAGTTCTACTTCCCATGCGGCCCGTATTTTTGATCTTATTCATTGCGACCTATGGACATCTCCTATTCTGAGCATTTCCGGTTATAAGGACTATCTTGTGGTTGTTGATGATTTTTCGCATTATTCGTGGACTTTTCCTCTCCGTGCGAAGTCAGATACGTTTACCACACTCCTTCACTTCTTTACTTGGGTGTCCACCCAGTTCGGCCTCACCATCAAGGCTGTCCAGTGTGACAATGGTCGCGAGTTTGATAACTCCACCTCCCGAGCTTTCTTCCTTTCTCACGGTGTTCAGTTGCGCATGTCTTGTCCATACACCTCTTCGCAGAATGGCAAGGCTGAGCGGATGATTCGCACCACCAATGACACCGTGCGTACCCTTCTGTTTCAGGCCTCTCTTCCTGCTCGCTTCTGGGCTGAGGGCCTGCACACCTCCACCTACCTTCTTAACCGCCTTCCTTCCGCTGCCTGTCCCGCTCCCACACCTCACCACGCCCTTTTCGGTACCCCGCCTCGGTACGATCACCTCCGCGTGTTTGGGTGTGCGTGTTACCCCAACACCGCTGCCACTTCTTCTCACAAGCTGGACCCTCGCTCCACGCTCTGTGTCTTCCTCGGGTACTCCCCGGATCACAAGGGGTACCGGTGCTTTGACCTCACCTCCCGACGGGTTCTCATCTCTCGCCATGTGGTGTTTGATGAGTCCGTCTTTCCCTTTTCCAGCACTACCACTCCTCCGGTCCCTGACCCTCCCTCCCTGTTTCCCACTGACCCGGTGGTCCAGCCACCGTTTTCGTGGTCTCCTGCAGGTACCCGCTTCGCCGCGCGCCGCGCCGGCCACCTGTCCCGGATCCCCAGCGGGTCCGGGCCCGTCGTCCTCGGGCGCGGCCCCGTCCTCTCCGGTTGGTGCAGCCCCGGGGCCTCCGTCCCCCGCTTCTGCCCCGGGGGGGTCGTGCCGGTCGCCGACGCCGGATCCCGTCCCGGCACCTGCCCCGGCACCTCCGTCGAGGTTCGCCGCGCCGGTGCGGGTGTACCAGCGCAGGCCGCGGCCGCCGCCGCTCGCGGTCCCTTCTCCACCGGGGACACCGACACCACCGCAGCAGTCCCCGCCGGCTCGTGGTGCCCCGCCGGTCTACCACCCGCCGCTGCTTCACCGACACCCGCGGCACGTTCACCCGATGGTGACACGGCACGGCACGCGGCTGGCACACTGCCGCCTCGTGCCCTCGAGGCTTCGACCGGCGAAGCGGTGGTCTCCCCGGTACCCTCCTCCGTCCGCGATGCCCTGTTGGACCCTCACTGGCGTCGCGCGATGGAAGAGGAGTACACCGCGCTACTCGCCAACCAGACGTGGGAGTTGGTGCCCCGGCCGCCGGGCGCCAATGTCGTCACCGGCAAGTGGATTTGGACCCACAAGCGCCGAGCGGACGGCTCTCTCGAGCGCTACAAGGCTCGATGGGTCCTCCGGGGTTTCACTCAGCGCCCTGGCGTCGACTACGATGAGACCTTCAGCCCGGTGGTCAAGCCGGCCACCGTCCGTACCGTGCTATCGCTGGCACTTGCTCGGTCTTGGCCCGTCCACCAGCTGGACGTCAAGAACGCCTTCCTCCACGGCCTTCTTACCGAGACGGTGTACTGCAGTCAGCCGGCGGGGTTCGTCGACACCACCCGTCCTGACATGGTCTGCCGGCTCAACAGGTCCCTCTACGGCCTCAAGCAGGCACCACGGGCGTGGAACCACCGGTTCGCTGCTTTCTTGCTGACCCTGGGGTTCGTGGAGGCCAAGTCTGATACGTCCCTGTTCATCTACCACCATGGGGCCGACACTGCATACTTGTTGCTCTATGTTGATGACATTGTCCTCACCGCCTCCAGCGAGCCACTTCTCCGCCGGATCATTGCAGCTCTCCAGCAGGAGTTCGCGATGAAGGACCTGGGTGAGCTCCACCACTTCCTCGGTGTCACTGTTGAGCACCGTCCTGCTGGACTCCTTCTTCACCAGCGGCAGTACACTCGGGATATCCTGGAGCGGGCTGGGATGTCTGACTGCAAGCCCTGCTCCACTCCGGTCGACACTCAGGGCAAGCTGTCTGAGGCTGAGGGACCACCGGTGGCCGACCCCACTGCGTACAGGAGTCTTGCCGGGGCCCTTCAGTACCTCACCTTCACCCGGCCGGACATCACCTATGCCGTTCAGCAGGTCTGTCTTCATATGCATGACCCTCGGGAGCCTCACCTCACGGCTCTCAAGCGCCTCCTCCGCTACCTCCGAGGCACGCTCGACTACGGCCTCCTCCTACACCGGGCCTCCTCCACCGACCTCGTCGTCTACACCGACGCTGACTGGGCCGGGTGCCCGGATACTCGCCGCTCCACCTCCGGCTACGCCGTCTTCCTGGGCGGCAACCTGGTGTCTTGGTCGTCCAAGCGCCAGCCGGTGGTCTCCCGGTCCAGCGCCGAGGCGGAGTACCGCGCCGTTGCTAACGGCGTGGCGGAGGCCGCCTGGCTCAGGCAGTTACTTGCTGAGTTGCACACTCCGCCCTCCCGGAGCACACTGATCTACTGCGACAACGTCAGTGCGGTCTACCTCTCCACCAACCCCATCCAGCACCAGCGGACGAAGCACGTGGAGATCGACCTCCACTTTGTCCGTGATCGGGTGGCCTTGGGCGAGGTGCGGGTCCTTCATGTTCCGACGACCTCCCAGTTCGCGGACATCTTCACCAAAGGCCTCCCGTCCTCGACCTTCGCCGAGTTTCGCTCCAGCCTCAACATCACCGGTGGCTAGTTGCGTCTGTGGGGGGGTTGTGTGTGTTCTTTCTTGTTCAGCCTTGAACTCCGCTGCGCCGGTAGTTCAGACTGCGGGGGGGGTGTTGGAGTATGTGTTTAGGCCCATGAGGCTAAGGCCCATGTGGCCCATGTATGGAACCTATATAGCTACCCTTCTAGGGTTAGCCCTAATGAATGAAATCCTAACTCTAGCAATCTACTTTTCTCGAAGGTGAATTCTGGAAGAAGGTTAGTACCGACACCCCTGGGAACTACGTTGATAAGGGGGTATCAGTGTATTGATGCTGATCTCTGCTTGCCAGATATCAGAAGCTTTATTGAGCAACAGATTACTCTAATTGCAAAAGGCAAAGCTGATCATCTTCGAGTTATTCAACATGTTATTCAGCAATTTATGAAAAAGTACTCTTACTTTGTGAAAAAGGTAACATATTTTGTTGATAATCTATGAGACTCTGTTGCTGTCTTTCATGGTATTTGGGGAAGTTTATATTGATGATCTTTTGGGATGCTTTAGCTTCATTTGAAGCTGTAGCAAGAATGAATCCTCCAAAATTGTCAAGTACTTTACATTTGCAGATATCTTGTTCTTCCAGTTTTAAAGCATGTTTAAGATTTCCTGTTCTTAACAACCAACATTCATTGATACAAGACATCAGTTGTGGTATGAATGTGCTTCTTGCAGATTGAAAACATGGATGCGCTATTCGAGGCACAGTTTTCACCTTTGGCAGACTCTGGGCGCCTACTAAGCAAGTGCGGAAAATGTGCTCGTTATATGAAGTACATTTCCACTCAGCCAATGAGGTTGTACTGTATAACTTGTGAGGATGTCTATTATCTTCCTCAGAACGGTTCAATTAAGGTAATTACTTTAATATCATATATTGGAAATTTACCTTTATTTTATTTTTTTCTTGAATCAGTAACTTTACTTCCATGTATGGTTCATGAGAATTGAACCATTAGACCACGTATTCGAATTAAGCAACCCTTAATATTTTCTGGCCAGAATTTCCTTTCAAGGTGGGAAAGGTTCTTGATCCCATACTTGTGATTTTAGTTTTTTCATAATTGTCATAACTTGCTCCGTATTCCATTTCTTTGCCCTAATTTTGTGTTCATCACTTTGTTTCATGCTGGGTTGTATTCTAATTTCTAAAAGCATGTATCCCGTTATTCTCTGTGCTTTATTGTGACAAGCTCAGTTTATGTCTACTCTGTGATTAATAATTCTATTTTTTCCAGCTTTACAAGGAAATCATATGCCCTCTTGATGGTTTTGAGTTGCTTCTGTTCTCGATGGTAGGACCTGATGCAAAATCTTTCCCATTGTGCCCTTTTTGCTATAATTGTCCTCCATTTGAAGGCATCGACAAACTCTTTGGTGCTCTCAAGCTTGATGACACCGGCAAGGTTGGGAAAGGGGCCGGCATGCCATGCTTCCTTTGTCCTCATCCGACATGCAAGCAATCTATGATCACTCAGGGAGTTTGTGCTTGTCCTGAGTGTAGTGGTACCCTGATTCTTGATCCAGTTAGTGCACCCAAATGGCGGCTTTACTGCAACATGTGTAATTGCATTGTATTACTCCCACATGCTGCTCACAGGATCACCACTACAGATAAAAAATGCCTAACATGTGAATCTACTATCATTGAAGTTGATTTCAACAAGAAAACCACCCCTCTTCAAGATGGAGCTACATTGCATGAGGGCTGTATCTTGTGTGATGATCTGTTGCATTCACTGATTGAAATGAAGCATGGTAAGTCATTCTTTATGCGGAGAGGTAGAGGGAGAGGCAGAGGAAGAGGCCGGGGCAGAGGAAGCAGTCGTGGCAGAGGAAGACGAGGGAACTCAAGGTATGATGATCCTAAAATGAGCTTCCGGGATTTTTGAAGATTTTGGACTTCCAACATTCGTCAATACTCGCTACTTTGTAAGTATGTCCAAAAATGCTACTAATTTGGTACTTATTCTGCAATATACTGCTTGTTTTTTCTCTTTTTTTGCAACCACATCTTTTATCTGCCATAGATTTGTAGTGTAGATTGTTAGATCATTCTATAATTGGTGCCAAGTTATTTCTTTAAACCAAATGGAAACAAACGATGTTGGACTGAAGTTGTCCAGAAATGAGATGCACCTGAAGCATCTGTTGTTTGACTTTGACAATGAGATGTACAGGAAGATGTTTACCACATTTAAAAGCCAACTCACATGTCCATACAGAAAATTATCGTGCAAAGTGTTTTTTATATATAAAAAAGGTATACACTATTACTATTAGTATTTTCATTGATGTTAAAGTATATCTGAGTTTGGATTATGTAAGAACAAGGCAAGTGATGATGAAGCACTATGGAGCATGTGTTTCTTATTATATACACAATATTTGATATATCCTTTGGATCTTTTATTGTCACTTGAGCCTATTACCCTTCTTGTATTGAACTATTAATTTCCTTTTATGTCTAGGTAGAACTTTTATATTTTGAAATGAGCATTTCTCCATAGTAGCCTTCAATGGTTCTTTGCAGGTCTGCTTTCTTCTTCTTCTTCTTCTTCTTTTAACTGCCAGCAGGACTCTGCCCAGCTTTTTCATCCTTACATTCTAAGCCATGCGTACACAGGAAAGCTACCATCATCTGCAGCTTTGTCTTTGCGTTCAGTAAACCCCAGAATGGAGTAAATATATTATTAGAAACGTGACTTAAGAGTCAGCTGCTGCCCCATGTCTTTGTGTATTGACACATTCCATGCGTCAGGACTCCGGACACTGAATCTGTAGTTTAAAATGTTGGGTAGCACAAGGATCAACTCAATTGTATACTCAGGAGTAGTGTTTCTGTAATACTTGAAAGCTGGTACCGCCAATGATTGGCAGAAGATCCCAGGTTGGTGAGAATTGAGATTTGTAGCTCAATATGACTAAGGCACTTACCAGTCCGTAGATCGAAATGCAGCTTAACCAACTCTTTTCTTTGCAACATTGGTGGTACCTGATAGCTCCTTCTGAGCTGTTACGATTCTTCTAGATGGATTTTTGATGATAATAGAAGAAAACGATGGGTCTGTCTATGTTATTGCTTTGCTCTTGCTGCAAGCCTGCAAACGTATGGTTTCTTTGTCTCACAAGCCCCTGCGCCCACCAACTTAAGATGGCAGCTTAAAAGTTCCCTTCATGTCCAAGGAAACTGGGCAGATCAGCAGAGTGCAACCAAAACTGACCGTCTGAACGCTGACGAATGAGGGTCGTGTTCAAGTAACCAATCCCTTTGTTAGCCCGTTGCTTCGTAGAGGGAACAAAGCGTTTGATTGGAATCAAGACAGGGAAAGGGTGGCCCGTGACTCTGTGTGTGAAAAGTTACAACGGTCACATCGATGTTACATAGGGTGTTGCATAAGGTGTTCGGATACTAATAAAAAACAAATTACAGATGCCGTCAGTAAACCGCCAGACGAATTTATTAAGACTAACTTATCCATCATTAGCATATGTTTACTGTAGCATAACATTGTTAAATCATGGGTTAATTAGGCTTAAAAATTTGTCTCACAAATTAGTCACAATCTGTGCAATTAGTTATTTTTTTATCTATATTTAGTACTCCATGTATATATTCAAACATCTGATGTGATATATGCTAAACTTTAGCATCTTGAACAAACACCCCCTAAGCACAATGACGCAAGTCTTTGGCCATACTAGCTGTCTTATTCTGGATTTTGTCAGAGTCAAATTAACTTAAATTTAACTGAGTTTGTTGGAAATGGTATTAACGTTAAGACTCCAACTAAGTATATTAAAAATATATATTTTATGATAAATCAAACTATACTTATTTAATATAAATTTGGTCAACCTAAAGATAGTTTGACTGATCACTATTGTAAAATCATATCCTTTTTGAGACGGAAAGAGTATTAATGCCGTGTAGATCAGTCCGGTAAAATGGGTTTGATTAAAATTGTTTAGGAGTTACCGACTGAACTTTTCATGGTAGTAAATGCGTTATTAGAAGAAATTGTTTGAGGAACTGATTCATACCAAGGTAAATTGCTAGGAACTGAGTGATCAGTCGTTTTGATTTGGTTGTTGCAGCAACATTTCAATTGTCGCCATCAGACTTTATAAAACAAAAATGGTCACAATCAGAAATGGGTGTACTGTGCCGCTCTGAAAGTGACTAAAGCTAGACCCCTAAGCTAATCTAGACTTAGTTTATGTAGGAGGAAATCAAGTAGCATTAAAATGTAGGCCTGTGTTGCAAAAAGAGCTTCTTGCGGCAAAATAAAGGAGCAAATATTCTTTGCTTTTCCAATTGGTGGTGACAAATATGCTCGCAACCTTTATGCTTTATTTATTGTTCTTCTTAAAGTGATCCTGTAAAAGGATACGCCATGATGGATAGACAACACACACAGAGTTATCCAGTTATGCCATTCTCTTCTGGAAAAATGAACCTGCCCTTCGGTGGCAACTGGCAAGGACGTGGTAACAGGACTCGAAGACATTGCAGGACAAGGTAGCTATAGCCAGTCCCGAGCACTTGTTCGGATGGCTGGGATCAGGGCCTCATGCTCAGGCTATAGCCAGGACCTTCTAGACACCCTCCGATAGTGATGCGTTTTGATATCACAAACCTCCCCTTTCAGCTTCACCAGCCATCATGGCCCACGGGGAGCAGATTGCGCAACTAAAAGTGGCCTCCGGGCTCCGGCATGGGACCGGCCTGAACGCCCAAGTAGTGCGTGATCGGCGCGGATCCTCCCGGACGCTGACCCGACTGTCCAGAAGCGATGCCCTGTGCCCATTTTCTAGATGCTCCTCCATCTCCAAACGAACAAGATGAGCTCAGCACTAAAGGAGAATACACACACAAAATGCGAATGTATACATGATGGCGGACCCAGGATTTGAAACTAGGGTAGTCCTAGTCAAATTTTTTATATGCCATACAGTAAATCCAAGAAAAAGTTCAGTATACATGACCATAAATTAACTAAATTGCGCTAATACATTTAAATTAACCAAATTTCTTCTTGTTCTTCACATGTCCCTTCACCCACAACTACAATCGCACATATCTCATTCAATTGGACAAGAAATATCATTCAATTTTATGCTCTGATTTCATTGACACAAACAAATCTCTAACCAACAACCATGAATCACACACCCAAATTTATAGTTCTATGCAGCAGTGCTCACTGTCCTGTCCAAATCCCTAAGTAAAGATAACGAGATTTGAGAGATTTGGCAAGATCCGGTGCTCACCAGTACCACACGCGCGTGTCTTTCCAGCTTGGAGGCTTGGAGCACCAAGCAGCCGACGCCGGTGGGTGGAGACGCACGGCTCGCAGAGCTCTGCGCGACCTCGCGGGTCGCGCAGCGAGCGGCGGTGGTAGTGCCGCGCTCAGACTCGGTGCCAGGCGGGGCGGCGGCTAGGGTCGATGGGGTATCGCGGACGGCGGGTGTGGGTCGCCGGCGTCGGCCTCAGTGCTCGCCGTTTGGCGGCTCGAGGGCGGGTGGGCGGCAGCCTCGCGGAGTCGCGCTCATGGAGACTGGCCTCACGCAGCAGTCGCGGCTCGAGAGTGGATGGGGCTCAACTTGGGCTGGGGTTGGGCAGCCAGCGTAGGAAGAGAGCTAGCTAATGAGGCCTTTTTTTTCTTTGCTGGGCCAGATTTGCTGAGTACTAAACAAGTTTTGGGCCAGATTTCAGGGTAGTCCTGGGCCTACCTGGACTACCCTTTGGGCCCGCCAATGATGATCGGTACAGCCTACAGCTCAAACTCCAGCGTGATGTATGAAGAGTTACAGAGACCGTCCAAAACGGACATACAAGCCGGCAGGCCAAAAAACCCAGCAAACTCTA
Organism: Saccharum hybrid cultivar R570; assembly: GCA_038087645.1. Classification (NCBI taxonomy): domain Eukaryota; kingdom Viridiplantae; phylum Streptophyta; class Magnoliopsida; order Poales; family Poaceae; genus Saccharum; species Saccharum hybrid cultivar. The sequence goes on along the minus strand of JAQSUU010000402.1, from coordinate 23,031,726 downwards.
AACCTACTATCGTCTGCCCGTAGTCACACACGCCACTAGCGAAAACAAAACTTTTGTCTCATGCACATAGCACATTCACAGTCACACGGAATGCGGCAGGTGGCCGTTGGATGCGCTGTTGAAGGTCTTGCTCTCGGCCTTGCGGCGCCTGAAGACGACGCCCCACGTGACGGCCTCCAGCGTGGCGGCGGCGATGAGCAGCACGCAGACAGCGGCGATGTAGGCGGTCCGCCACCGCTGCTCCACGCCCAGGATGTTCATGCCCTTGAAGATGTTGACGATGCCCAGCACGATGACGGTGTACCCCACCGAGTGGTGGTACATGTTCCAGTACACGCGGTACTTGTGCTCCTTCTTCGGCCGAAGGAACAACGCCAGAACCTGTATTATGCATGTCCACCAAGCCCTCGTCACTCATCAGAATCAGAGAGATCGCCAGCTTTTTTCTGTCTAAAATGGAGAAATTTATCTACTTGAAGGGTGCCGAGAGCGAAGACTGCGATGCCGATGTTGCGGTGATCGGTGTAGGTGACGCCCTTGGACTCCTTGCCGAGTTGGATGCCGGTGGCCCAGCCGGAGACGCCCACGGCGTAGCCGATCAGCTGGCAGGTGACGTGGAGGTAGAACCACGCGGGGTCTGCCGCCTGGAACGTCTTGAGGTACCTGGCGAAGATGGCGCCCATGGGCAGCAGGACGCCCCAGCTCACGGCGTTCAGGACTCCATGGATCTTTATAGTATTCCGCGCCGGCGCCGGCGCCGCGCCAGAAAACAAGAGCGAATGTTATTACAGTTACAGAAGAGGAAAAGCAAACGAGTGGTTTGGTTGGCCGCCGCCCACCGGTGAGACTGAGAGCGAGACCGAGCAGAGCACTCACATTGCGCTTCCTGGTGGCGCTGTCGACTCCGGCGGCGGCGGTGGTCGCCCTGAGCAGGTCCAGCTTGGCCTTGGCGGCGAGGTTGTCTGCCCCCATGGCGTGCGGCGCGGGGACGCCGCCGCTGGAGACGGCGGCGCCGACCTGCCACACCTGGTTCAGCACGCCCCCACCGTAGCCGGCGGCGCCGAGGCCGAGCCTCCCGAAGACCCTGACGCGGCCGTCGGCGCCTAGCTCGGCGGCGAGGTCGGAAGCCGGGAACGCGATGGGCCCGGGCTCCCCGAGCGCGTACCCGGATATGTTGTACGTCCGGACGGCCCACGACGTGCCAGCGCCCCCGTCGGAGGAGAAGGGCCCCGCGACGAGCGCCTGCGCGCCCGCCATGCCGTCGCCCGACGGGTTGAGCGCCCACGCCACCCACCCGCCGGGCGCGGCGGGCGCCGCGACGAACGCGACGGAGAGGTCCCCCGACGCGCGGTCGTAGGTCCAGTGCACGGACGCGCCCAGGCGGGGCAGGTCGTTGCACGCCGCGTACGCGCGGTTCGCCGAGAACGACTCCCCCGCGCACCGCCCGCCGCCCGACGCCGCGTGCGCCGGCGGCGGGGACAGCAGCGTCAGGATACATGCTGCGAGGACGGCGACGGCCATGGTGCGTACTTGCGTTGGTGGGTGGAGCGAGTCTGAGTGAGTGAGTGCTCGAAAGTTGGTGGGCGTGGGGCGCGGACGTGCCTTGTTCGGGCGTTTTGAGGGGGAGTGGGCGCGCGGCAACCGTCGGTTTAATAAGGAACGGACGGAACAGGGTTGGGATCGGCGGGGCGCGGTTGGCCGCGACGGGGACGGGCGAGCGGCCGGTGGGGCAGGTTGATCGGCGGTGCTGGCAGGCAGACGAACCGGGCGTGGCACCATGGACCTCGGTTCCGGGAGTGGGTGGGGTTGGCGGCCGTGAAAAAAGGGGTTAGCTCAAACTGCCTGTCCTTGATTGTCGATTGGAACGGCTCAAGCTACTCACTGGAGTTGGTCCGATGATGTTGCGATAGTTGAGGCCCATGGGTGATTGCTGATTGGTTGGCGGCTTGGGGCACTACAACTGCAACTGCACTGCATGCAAACTCATCATCAATCGTCGTAAGCTTGCAAGTGTACCATGCCCAAATCATCAAGCATTCAAGCTATCGGTGATTCAGTGCTGGCCAGAATCGGGCTCGTACTCGTCTCGTCATCATTCGCAGCGCTTCCGTGCCCCATGCCCAAAACCGAAAGTATGCTCATCTGCTCGGGTAGCTTGTCCGATCCCAACAGACTGAAGATCGATGGAGTTGATGATGATGATGACAAGGAAAAGGGTGTTGTTAGCCATGCTGATTGCTGAAAAGCAGGGTCAGGTGTAGGACAGCCTGCCCGAAAGGCGGGGACGTGCAAGGGCTCGGCCAGCGTGAGACACTGACACCAACCACTCAACAGACGACACGCACAGTCCCAACAGCTAACTATTGGACGTCGCTGGTGCCCATAGGCCATGCTCGCAACTCACAAGCCTCACGTGCGAGGGACTATGACGATGGCCATCGGCAAGAACGCACCTGATTGTCCCAGCACAACTTCCCCCTGTTCGGCTGAGCTTATCAGCACGGCTTATCAGCCGTGGAACAGTGTTTTTCTCTCACAGCAAATCAGCCACAGCCGGCTTATAAGCAAAAAAAAAAACAGCCTGCCGAACAGGGGAATTGCAGAGCCGAGTCTTCGACAAAGATGCTTTTTCTAAAGAGATTGGATATTGCATCGCATCTTATAGATCAGTCGGAACTCAGTACAATATGTGTTGGTGAATTTGTGCACAGTCATCAGCCACCTTACATTACCCACTAAGAAGATTAATAACCCTCTGACCGACTCCAGCCAGTCAGACAAAGGGCTTGAGGGCTACATCCATCATGTGTGCTTAGAGCAGTTCTAGTGTTTCTTGCCAACAAAACCGTGGTCCTAACTGGACGTTCGATTAACGAACCAAGAACACTGTGGATGTGAAACCTCAGCCATTGGGTAGTTGGGCCAGACCAAATTCGTGGTACTGTAGCACCGGGTACCGTAGCTAGAGATGGCAGTGGTTCGGGTTCGGGTCGGATACCCGCGGGTTTCGGGTTTTGCGGTTTCGGGTTTGGGGATGGTTTCTCACCCACGGTTTTCGGTTTCGGTTTCGGGTTTGGTATCGGGTTCGGTTTCGGGTTTGGTTTTTCACCCGTGGATATCCAATGGATATCCGAAATAAATTATTTGGAATTAAAACTCATGTTTTATAATATGCTAATAATAACTTGTTTACTTAGATTATTAAATCTATTCAAAATTGACTCATGAAAATATTTATTATTTATTGTCTCTTATTTATACATGTGAATATGTGTATATTTATCCGCGGGTTTCGGGTATCCATTCGGGTTTCGGGTATCCGTTCGGGTTTCGGGTATCCGTTCGGGTTTCGGGTATCCGCGGGTTTGGTTTTGGTGATGGATTTCCACCCGAATCGGTTTTCGGTTCGGGTTCGGGTTTCGATTTCGGGTTTCGGTTTTGGGTGCACGGAGACTCCACCCGATCCGAACCCGACCCGTTGCCATCCTTAACCGTAGCTTCGGCACAGTGTTCCAGTCTAGTTCCATACCGAAACGGAACCGGAGCTAGACTAGCTTAAAAGCCTGGACCTGAGAGGCTGTTAACTTCAGATCGATCTTTTTACGTGAAGCGAGGACGAAAGCGTAAGAGAGTTAATTAGCAGGTGTGGTCCATTCAACATGTAGAGTAGGCTTTAGCCGTCATCCTGGGTTGGAGCGTTACAAATGGTATCTAGAGCCCACTCTCGCGGTTTCATCATTGGTATGGTCTTAAAGTCTGGATAGGTTGTGCATGGCTCCAGTGAGAGTGTGGCGCCTGGGTCGGGAAACTGGAAATACAAACGTGACCAACAGAGTCGATCCTGAACATTTGTTCCGTATGGGTAAACTGGTTTAATAAGCCCATGGGCCAGGTGGGCCAGACTAGATTCATGGTACTATAGCACCGGGGCACTATAGCTTCGACACAGTATTCCCAGTTTAGTTCCATATCGAAAACGGAACAGAGCTAGACCAGCTTAAAGCCTGGACCTAGGAGGCTATTAACTCCAGATTGATTTTTTTGCGTAAAGCGAGGACGAAAACGTAAGAGAGTTAATTAAGAGGTATGGTTCATTCAACGTGTAGAGTTGGCTTTAGCCATCGTCCTGAGTTAGAGCGTTATAGCGGACATGAACCGAGGGAGATGAGAGAAAAATCAGATCTTGTTTTAGTTTCGATTCCTGGGAAATAAAATATTGAGTCACAGCGGCTGGCTTACCATACGGCTGAGGCAAAGTAAACATACTGTGTTATGGGTTCACTAATCGATGCTCACGCTAGGAGGACAAACTGAGGCAAAGTAAACATAGCTGTGTTGATCCAAATTTTGGAGTACCAAAATATACTGTAGCATTTCGTTTGTATTTGGTAATAATTGTCCAACCATTGACTAATTAGACTCAAAACATTCATCTCACAAAGTACAACCAATCTGTACAATTAGTTTTTGATTTTATCCATATTTAGTACTCCATGCATGTATCGTAAGTTTAATGTGACGAAAAATCTTTTTTTAAATATTGCACTTTTCAAGTGATCTAAACACAACCACTGTGTTGTAGGTCCCTATCAATGCGAAGACAAACTATCCTCAACATCGATTTTGACAAGACCGACAGGGTAGTGTTTAGTTCCAAATTTTGCAGTGTCAAAATACACTGTAGCATTTCGTTTGTATTTGGTAATAATTGTCCAACCATTAACTAATTAGATTCAAAACATTCGTCTCGCAAAGTACAACCAAACTGTACAATTAATTTTTGATTTTATCCACATTTAGTACTCTATGATGCAGTATCACAAATTTAATGTGACAGAGAATCTTTTTTTTACATAGTACACTTTTAAAATGATCTCAACACAGCCAAGATTCGATGGCAGCATTGGAGCTGCCGCTACCGAGAAAATGGTCTTTACCATGCCGAGGATCCCACGGCGGTCAGCTCCAATCAAAGTGACATGCTCTATCTGACCCCTCGACAGTTAGGCCACTCGTAGCCCCACATAGGGTCCAATTAGATGGCTAGTTGGTCAATCAAAGTCGTACACAGCAAAGTAACGACTAGGCTACGCCACGCCATGAGATGTACTCGTTCTCTCCTTGGTCGGTCTGGCCATGAAAGGTTATCCATGAATGTTTGTCGTTGGTGTTCTAAGAGTACGTTTGGTTGGCTGGACTAAATTTTAGTTCTCATTACATCAAATATTTAGACATATGTATATAGTACTAAATATAGACTATTTACGAAACTAAAAATATAGGGTGAGGATAAATTGTGAGATGATTTTTTAGCCTAATTAGTCCATGATTAACACTAATTGCTACAGTAACAACTGTGCTAATGGTAGATTAATTAGGCTTAATAAATTCGTCTCGCGGATTATCCACCGAATATGTAATTTGTTTTTTAATTAGTATCCGAAAACCCCATGGTCAACCCCCGTCAAAATCCGATGTGACACTGACTAAACTTTAGCAAACTGAACCAAAGAGGCCCTAATTGAGTCCCCGTAGCGGTGTGTCATATTATCACAACACTTGCATGTCATCCGTGAAGCAGCCTTTATCTAAGGCTGGGCATTCGGGTTACCCGAAAAATTCAGGTAGTTGAAAATTCGGGTATTAAAAATTGCTACCTGATTTTCGCCCCGAAAAAACATTACCCGAAATTTCGGGTACCCGATAATTCGGGTTCGGGTTTTACCCGATATACCTGAAATTGACAAAAACCAACCATTTTGGAAGAATTTAAGTACCATTTTAAAGCAATAAATAATAGTCCTATAAATCACATCATGTCTTCATACCAATTACCAACAAATCAATTATCAAGTTAGCATAAATCTACATTAATTCATACCAAATAATATATTTATATTGCATTGAAATACTTCATGTCTTCCTATTAGGAATAGAAGAGCAAATATTTGAGATATTTCGGGTAATTTGGGTAGTTCGCGTACCGGGAAACATTACCCAAATTACCTAAACTAATTTTGGGTTTTTACAATCAATAACCGAAATCGGGTACTTCGGGTCTGGGTTTGGGTAATTCGGGTTCGGGAATTGGGTATCGGGTATTTTGCCCACCCTTACCTTTATCCCTTCCCCCTCTCACAACTGCACATTCATGGCAATGCTCTGCAGCTAATGAAGGGCTATTTTATAGGGTTGTTCAGGTCTTGTCTCATGAACATTGGTCTCTGTGCAAAATGCTTGGGCGACAAACGTAAAAGGACAGAGGGAGTAGTTGTTATATGCAGAATAAGAGATATCATCAAGCTTTTGTGATACGACTGTAGGGGCACTACTCCACCAACCACAATGTGGGTGGACCATTGTGACGAGGCATCCTCGCGTAAGGAGATCTGGCAGGGACGGACTCTTCTGTCTCTCCCTTGCACAACACATATACTTCCTCCGTCCCAGAATATCTATCGTTGTTGGTGTGCGTGCTACAAGTTTGATTTGATATGTAAAAAATATGTGCAATATTTGTATCTCCAAATAAATTTATTAAAAAACTAGATTCAAAGGTCTTTCCAATAATACTAATTATGTACCATAAATATTAATATTTTTTAATATATATTTTATCAAAGTTGTTTCTCGGGAAACGTAAATGGCAGATATTTAGGGATATTTAGGGACGGAGGGAGTACCATGAAAGTGAAGGCAGGCCGATGCCAGCAAAGGACTAGTCACTTTTGACCGAATTACAGGGCCCAACAACTTTTGTAAACTCTGCCTCCTGTCTATATAAGGCGCTACAAGTGATCTCTCACGTTTAACCAAAAAACACATGCACAAGCTCGTTTTGCACTCTGCGTGTGCTTCTCACAAGTTACAACTCTCTCAGATCCTTTCTTCAACCTCAGGAACCCTAGCCTCTCCCATTTGTAACCCTATCGCTAACATTAAGTCTTTGGTGGTCGAAACACAGTCAGATCTTCAATGGACAACGGTGCGTTGCTTGAACCGGTATAAATTAGAGTCTATGAGTGCAAGCCATTAATGCTAAATTTACTAGCTGGTGACACAAAACACGGACAATTTTTTCCTCTTGTATGAGTTTTGTTCCGCTAATATAAGCCATCAATCTTAGTTAGAACACCGTAAATCCCAATATGCCATTGGAAGGATGCGGGCTAAAGCTGAAGAATTGTTGTCAAATAGCTCATCTAAAGAATTGTTGTCCAATAGCTCATCCTTCAAAGAACCAGTTGGGCCAGTAAAGTGGCAGAATCTAGCTAAAGCTATAGGTCTCTCTTGTGAGATGTGAGTGTATCTGGTTTGTGATTTCTTATTCCAATGACCATAGGCTGTGAACTGAGGGTTGCTTTTCTTAGCTCTAAAATGAGGGATATGTCTCATTTGAATGCTTGTCTTAGTTAAGGCAGGAGCTTTGCCCTATAACTACAATCTAGTCTAGAAAAAGGAGCCAGAAGAGAAAAGAAATAAAGCAAGCAAGCTACAAAGTCGAGAGGCTTCATATACGTGCACGATGAAATAGTCAGGCCTATGCATATAAGCTTTACATGCTTGGCCTAAATAGAAAATTTTTAATTATTTCAAATAAATCTCAAAATCTCATTCATATAATACGGGATTGGAGAACTTTAGCCCCATTATGCTAGTTGTAGTGGAGGATGACGTGCTTAAATAAAAAAGATGTAGGGTCGAGATGACGACTAGAGAGGGGGTGAATAGTCGATTCTAAACACTAATCGCGAGAACAAGGCAATTTAAATGCGGAAGCTAAATAACCATCGTTCCTCGACTACACCGCTCTATCTAAAATTGTTAACACCCTTGCAAAGAGAGAACTTAGAGAACTACAAAGGGTGCCAAGCTAGATCAAGAACTCCTATACAATTCTAGTTTGCAAGATCAAACAATCTAAGCAACTAGAACAAGAGTAAGCGCAAACGAGCTCCTACACATACTAGTGAGAAAGCGGTAAACAACAAGGCACAAGCTCAACAACAGGAGTAAGAGATATTGCAATAAAGTAAACTTGTGTTGAGATATGCAAACCACAATGTAGAGGATGACACACGATATTTTTACGTGGTTCGGTGACTTACCGGTCACTTAATCAACGTTGAAGCAAGTTCTAGGATTGCCGCTCCTCTTGTTAGTTCCAAGCCCGCAAGCTTCGGACTACCTCACTAGGTAGGCTCCACATGAGCACTAAACTTGAGCTAGCCAAATCAACTAATACTCTCCGCGCCTCAATTTTTACTAGAGATGCTCTTCGCCTTCCTCTGGCGGGGATGAGCTCAATTGCCCCTCACAAAGCCAAGCTACGGAGCACCACACAATCCTTCTTGGGTGCTTCACGGAGACAATCACCAAGCCGTCTAGGAACCGGCAAGCTCCAAGAGTAACAAGCAACCACGCTCACACACCGACCACCTAGTGCCACAAGCAATCTCTCTCACAAGGATTCACACTAGTGGAGCACACTCGCTCTCCAAATGTTACCCTCAAGCAAGGAGTATGAGAGGAGGTTCTAGAAGAAAGCTCTCTCAATAAGTATGAAGTTAGAATGGCCAAGAGAGGCTCCCCCAACCGGGCACCCCCACTATATATAGAGGAGCTGCCCAAAACTAGTCGTTACTGTGTTTCTGCGACATCCGCGGACAGTCCACCGTTCAAGGCCCGGACAGTCCGCCATTCACAGAAACTAGCCATTAGATTCAAATTGTTGAACTGTGGACAGTCCGCCATAGGGGCCCGGACTGTCCGCCGTTGATCCCTGCACCCCTGTCCAGAACCAATAGCACCTCTACTCACCGTAGAGATTGACCGGCGGACTGTCCGCCACTTAGGCGTGGACTGTCCGCCGTTCACGCTTTGGAACTTAGCAGAGTTCACAGCAACTCTGTTCACTGGCTCAGTTAGTCAGTGGATTGTCCGCCATCAAGAGCGCGAACTGTCCGCCATTCACATGAAATATCCAGTTGAAGACATAGATAATTCCAGCGAGACCCTCTCTGCCTTGGGGCAAGATTAGCCGGCGGACTGTCCGCCCATCAGGTGCGGACTGTTCGCCGTTCAGTCAGACAGGCGCTAACAGAAAGTTCAGAGTCTGTTCTCGTTTCTGCAAGACACCAGCGGACTGTCCGCCACTATGCAGAAAGCACCACTTCAAGCGCATCGCCGCCTTTACTTCGGAAAGCAACTCTACACCATGATGGAGTGTCCCAAAGCATCTCAAGTCAGTACCAAGTGTGCTCAAAAACCTTTTTCAAGATAGCCAACACCTCTATACGATCACCCACAAGGGATCGTTTCAAATCGCCACCGGTTAGCTTTTGTCAAAACATTTTCACAAAGGTTTTCATCGATCGCCACTTACCACTAAATGTACCTCACGTTTGAGCTCACAAGTGGCACTAGGTAACCGTAGTGTAAAACATGTTCACCCCTCTTAATAGTACGACTACCAATCCTAAATCCGGCTATCAACTTCTCTACACTCCTCATAGCAGGTAAAATGAAACAACCTATGTTTCATACCTTTGCCTTGCGCTTATCCAAATTCACACATGAATGATACTAGCAAGAAAGGTGTTACTGACATCTTCACCAAGCCACTTGATATACACATGAATCCTTTGGCTTGATCATCATAGGTGATGTGGATCACCCAAACCATCACATAGACTTCAAGTTCATCAACCTTAGCTTTACTTGATCTTCACCGTTGCTTCGGTCCTTCGGCGCCAAGCCCTCTAGCTTGCCCTTCACTGCTGCCTTCGTCCATCGGCGCCAAGCCCCTAGCTTGCCCTTCACCTTCACGTTGCAACCGGTCCATCATAGTCAAGTCTTGCTTCGATCTTCACTTGCTTGCTATGCTTGATTTGAGTATTCCAACATACTAGCAATCAACTCCATGTTGATATCCATCTCATCTTGTGAATTAAATCAACTTTCCTTCACACATACTCAAATGGAGAAGTTAGTCCATAAGCGTTGTCATTAATTACCAAAACCCAAACAAGGGCCTAGATCTTTCAAAAGGCCACTTCACTTTAGCAAGTCTAGTGTGTGGAGAGAGAAGAGAACTCCATACGCTCTCGCTTGCTCACCTCGCTAGGCTCGAACGTTGGACCAAGGCACCTACGTGAACGGTCTGCTGAAATTCTGCCTGTAACCTTGAAGGAGCATTTTGGTTGTCTGGCACTATAAGGTCCTAGATGGCTAGAGGGGGGGTGAATAGCCTATAAAAAATTCTACAAATACCACTAAGCAAACTTGTTAGAACAACAAACGGCGTAAAGCGAGTTTTGCTTAGCCAAAGGTTGTGATGCAAGCCTCCTATCCACAAGTCTAGTAGATTATGATCTCTAGTTAACACAAGAGCTATGTCACTAATCTTACACTAGAGAACAAGCTAAACAAAACTACTAGCAAAGCTACCACTAGAGCTACACAAGATAATCTAGTAAAAGTAAGTGCAAGAGAGGATTATGATTCTTATACCGACGGTGGAGTGAAGATGTTGCCAATCACCAAGATGATATACAATCAATCAATATTGACAACAACACAATATGAAGACCAATCACCGGGAGACAAGAGACATAATATTTTGTTCACCCGGTGTTCACTTGTGCACCGATAAGCTACGTCACCGGTTGTGTCGACCAACACCTAGATGGTTCCCCGGTGTGACCCTCAAGTCACTTGCCCTTCAAGGCACGCCCCGCAAGGCACCGCAAGACGCCACTCTCAAGTGAGGTAACTCAATAACACGCGGATTCCACTAGAGTTGCTTTTGGCGTCCCGCCGAGGAAAGCACAAGAACCTCTCACAATCAATCGGAGGTGGCCAAGAACAATCACCTTCTCTTGCCAACGCCTCCAACAATCTCCAAGCCGGCTAGGAGCGGTACTCTCCAAGAGTAACAAGAAAGCCACCGGCTAAACCACCCACAAGTGCCACTAGATGCCCTCAAGCTATGCAATGCACTTTGGGTTCACTCAATCTCACTTTTGATTTGCAATCAAGCAAGAGAGATGAGTGGGAGGAGATGCTTTAGCTCTAAGGATGCACAAGAGTGTTAGAAATACCAAGAGGCCTCCCCAAGGGCCGGCCAACAAGTATTTATAAGCATCCCAAACAAATAGAGCCGTTGCCACTCCACTGACCGTTTTTTCGGGACGACCGGACGCGCCGGTCAAAACTGACCGGACGCGCTTCACCGCGTCCGGTCGCCCTGCGACGTCCACGTGTCCCCTAATTTCAAACGCGACCGTTAGATCCTCCAACGGTCACTACGCGCCAACGGTCAAACGCGATGACCGGACGCGCCGCTGAACCGACCGGACGCGCCGGTCGCACAGTACCGCGCGCCCGCGAAGCAACGACCGGACGCGCTCCTCGCAACGATCGGACGCGACAGTGCCAGCGTCCGGTCGGAGTCCAGTAAGCTCTCTTGACGACCGGACGCGTCCGATCGTGTGTGACCGGACGCTCACCGCGTCCGATCGACCTTGGTTCCCTCAGGGCGCATGACCGGACGCGCCGGTCCCGCGAGTCACCGGACGCGCCGGTTGCAAACCCTAGCCCGCGCGCCTGACTCCTGCGCTGTACTGACCGGACGCGTCCGGTCACACCGTGACCGCGTCCGGTGCAGCGTCCGGTCACTTCTGTGACCTCCGTTCGCCTCCGTTTCTTTTCCGACTTCCGGCGTAGTGGAAAATAGGCATTTCATTTCCCCGAAATCGCCTGAATCCCGCGCTCGCACGCTCGGCGGGAGGGAGAGAGGAATCCAAACCCCTCTCTACCCGTAAACCACAGCGCGACCAACGCCACCTTTGCAAATGTGCCAACACCATCAAGTGTACATCTCCATGTGCTTGTGTGTTAGCTTTTTCTCAATCATTTTCAAAGGTTTTCCAGTTAGCTCACTAGGCCCTACATGCAATGCACTTCATGAATTCACCTAGTGGCACCCGTGTGTCGAATAACCGATAAGACTTCCCCTCTTAATAGTTCGGCTATCGACCCTAAACCACTCACACCCTCTATGGTGTCTTGAGTGTAAAACAAAATGGCCCTATGGTTATACCTTTGCCTTGAGCCCATTTTGTTTCTCAAAATGATATGATCCACTTCATATCATCACATGACCGTCTCGATCCATCGACCTTGATTTCACTTGCTCTTCACCGTTGCATTGGTCCGTCGGCGCCAAGTCTTGCTCAAGCTTCACCATCGCATGGTCCTTCGCTTCAAAGCCTCGACTTGCCCTTCACCTTCACAAACGGTCCATCGAGCCAAGCTTCATCTTGGTCTTCACCATCTTGGTCATATGAGTCAATGTCATGTCTCATATTCAATGACCACCTTTATCTAAATCATCCACTTAGACACAAAGGTTAGTCCTAGGTTTCATCAATTAGCCAAAACCAAACTAGGGACTTTTAGGCACCCTGACCTTCATTGTAGTCTCTCCATCTTCAGTGCCTAAGTGCACCGATAATTGGGAGAGCATGTCTCTAGAACCTCTTGCCCTTTGCAACCCTACACTGGTAGAGGGCAAATAAGGTTTTTTTCGGAAGCACGTTCGCGTCTTATGCTCACGACCTCTAGAATGATTCGTCTTCTATCCATGTCAGGTGATGCCGCTATCATCGTCTTCGTCACCAGCTCCTTCGATCCGGTCTTTGCTAACTTCATCAACAACATCGTCACTCCTACACCACTAGCCACGACTCTTCCACCACCAGCCACAATGTATGCACCTGCAAACGAGAAGTATTTACACCACGATCCGATCTGTGTTATTTTTATATGTCTATTGGTTATATCTTACTGTTGCTTATATTGACGTTGTTTGGTTCAGCTTGTACGTTAATGTTTTACATGTTAATATATGTGTTCATCATGATTTATGTTCTAAAATTAACCATAAACTTGCCTAATTATTCAACAGTTTTATCCCCTCAAAGTTCATATAAACACTAGAAAGCACGCGTGTGGCGTTGCCGCATGTCCGTTTGTGTTGGGCCAATGTTTCAGCATGCGTGATTACACGAAGACTATCAGTACGAGGAACAGCCCATACTCCTTCGCTGTTTTGTTGATAGAAAGGATTGCATAGATATTGTTGTGTACTAATTATCTTTTGTAATGATAGAGGTGGATAATTTAGATAGAAAATTAGAGGCTACTTTATGCAAAATTGGAGGTTACTTTTTTTAACAATGAAGGAGTTGGTTAATTTTTTTAACCGATTCAACAATTATTGTTAGCACTGATGATTATATAATTTATAATAAAAGTTAGATGTTTCTAATTTTTGTCAGAATATCTAGCAATAATCTATTTTTAACGCTTTTGGTAATAGTTAACATGATTATCTATTTTTTTGCGCTATATTACTATTTTTGATGGACTGTTATTTCGTACGTGGCGTAATTGTTATGTGTAGGCGAACATATGTTTTTTAGGATTGTAAAGCCGCTAAAATTACTCAATCATTTTATTTTATGCATGGTATGGGTAAGCCACACCATTAAAATTTCATAGCAATTGGAATAAAGAAACTAACTCTATTAATTATTTATAGAAAACTCTAGAGAAATATAGATCCACATTTCTAGCAAAAAATTACACTAAAACATGTGATGTTATGTGTTTATGCAGTGCTAGTTGCGTAGAGTTCAATAAACTTGGTTTGACATTTTTCTATTTTTTATTTGATTTGTTATGGTTTTTGTATAGTTTCAGTCGATTTAGATAAATAATAAATTCGCTAGAAAATAGAAAAATGACGTCGGGCCGAATTCAGCCCACCGAGGCCCATGCCCGGTGACAAACAAGCCTAAGCGGGGAGGCAGCCTAGCCCATAAAACAGGTCCACGCACGGAGTCCTGGATTCTGGGCTGATTTTTGTAAAGTTCGAGGTTTTTTTTTGCAAAACAAATTGAGAGGAGGCTTAGACTGTGGGTTGATTTCCGTAAAGTTCGAGAACTTTTTTTAAAAAAAATTGTCGACGCACCCGATCCGACAGCCTGACGTGGCCTGCTTCCCTCGCTAGAGTCTTCCCTACGCATTCCTCATGGAGAGATATCTACACGTATGGATGGATGGCCCTCCAAGAAAAAAAAAGTATAGATGGATGGCCGCTGGGCTCCTACGGGCTGGAAATTGCTGCAGGCCCACCTAGCAGAAAGACGCTCACGCATGAAGACCAGCTCGGCCCAAACCAGGCCCACTGGTGATTAGAAATTCCGTATTAGGGCCTTGAATCTTCTTGTTCAACAATAATAAAATCCGGACGGACAATTCAATTGAAGGCCCACAAAACTCATACTAGTTGCGTCATCTCGCTGTCATGTCCTGCGTAATAATCCATGAAAGGTGCCTGCCTGCCGGCGAGTTTACCGGGCTGACCGCTCTCGTGGTGGTGGCGTGGTTTACGGGTCAACTCCATCGACGGCCCAGAATTCAATTGGATTCATGTGTCCTGTTATGCACGAACGTACGGTACAGTATTATTTCGGCGAAGTTGTTCACTAACGACGACATTTAGTTTCCGTCAGGTGTGCCGTATAATATTTCCACTAATAATCGTTGCACTCCCCCGGCATGATTGGACCTCACGTTGTACCATGTGGGCGCAAATCCGTAGATGCTTAGAGCTTCGCGAACGAAGCAATGTGATAGCTGTTTGTTGCATCGATCGACGACGGAGGTGCAGAGAGAGAAGAGATTCTTGACACTGCATTGCAAGTGCTTAAACTTGGAATGCACTGAAATCAGGTCGTTGTGAACGTTGTGGTCACATGCGAGCTACTGCAGTCAACTTCTTTGAAATGGGCGTAGCAAAATCTCCGGATTAAGCATCCACATACATTGCATGCGTTTGCACCCTCACATGATCACGCCATCGTGGCCATGGCTACCATAATTAGCAGCTCGAGCGGAAAGTTCCCTCCCCTCGCTACATAAACCCTAACCACGCACGCTCCTTCCCCAGCACGTACTCCCGTCCCCGTCCGCGCGCCCCTCACATCACAGCTCAGGCTTCCATACACACAGTCGTCCGCTCCGCTCCGAGATGGCCTACGCGACGCCGCAGCATGGGCGCGCCATCCTTGCCCTGGCCGTCGCCCTCCTCCTGGCCTCGCCCATGGCAACAACGCGCGCCGTAGCGGCCGCGGCGGCCACCAGCGGGTGCGAGGGCGACAAGCTCCCCGCGGGGAAGAGCTACGCGCACTGCGCCGCGTTCCCGTACCTCGGCGCCAAGCTGCACTGGACCTACGACGCCAAGACGGGGTCGCTGTCCGTGGCGTTCGTGGCCAAGCCGGCGGGCGGCGCCGGCGGCTGGGTGTCGTGGGCGATCAACCCGACGGGCGACGGCATGAAGGGCGCGCAGGCGCTGCTGGCCTTCAAGGGCGCCTCGACCTACGTCGTCAACACCTACAACATCACGGGGTACAACCCGCTGGGCGCCCCCACGCCAATCGCGTACAAGGCCACGGACCTCACCGCCGACGAGAGCGGCGGGGAGGTGCGGATCTACGGCAAGCTGCAGCTGGGCCCGGGTCTGGAGAAGGTGAACCACATCTGGCAGGTAGGTTCCAAGGTGACCAACGGCGCGCCGGCCGAGCACGCGTTCGACAAGCCCAACCTCCAGGCCAAGGGCAAGCTCGTGCTCTCCGGCGCCGCGCAGCCCTTGGAGGCGGCGGCCCCGGCCCCCGCGGGCGCCGGTGCTTCGCCCACGAATGGAGGAGGCGGTGGAGCCGCTCCGTCTGGCGGGAAGTCGGCGGCTGCGGCAGCCACCGCGTACGTGTCTGCTCCGGCGCTCACGCTGCTGGCATTGGCGGGTTTCTTATTGGCTATGTAACCATATCATCTTTCATCTCTCGTGGACACGTAGTTATTGGTGACACGTACGCTGACAAGCAGCAAAGATGATACACGTACACACGAGAGATTGTTGGCATCCTCTTGCTAGGTGATGCATATGCCTGCAATCCTGTTCTCGTTATTAGCTGTTGCCTGTTGGCGTACGTTCGGTTTCGGTGTCTGATTTACCACTGTATTTTGTGTTGTGCTGAGAGATGAGTGTAGTCTCATTTCTTGAATATGGCAAAGCTCCTGTCTCGGTTAGTAGGATTCTTTCTTCTTCATTTTTTGTGCCGAAAGAGAGAAAAAATTAATATTGTTCCATCCAATTCATGAGTAGATCACTACAGTGTTCCAATGCTTTGAAATGTACTTAGCTAGCAGCTTACTGGATGAAAATTCGGTCAACGGCTGACTTTCCATAGATGCTACGCGATCAAGGTAAATCTGAACCGTGTTGGTTGATCCGAGACGAAGCATTGATGCTGCAGCCTGCAGCTTAAACAAGTATACACCGCACGTGATCGATCGATGCCCCGGTGTCAGATCAGATCCTACGATTGTGGTGGCGTAGTTATTGAGTTCATCGCTCCCTAGTCCCTACGATTGAACTGACCTGGGTAATGGTAAATTAGGCTGCACTCATACTAAATTTGATTAAAAAAATCACCTCCTAGTTCCCAATAAGTCGTAGTGGGTTGGAACTTTGAAGATCTGCGCCCGCCCGCGATTCTATGGAAAGCCACCTGCTGATGATCCAATTGGCTCATGGCGCTGCCAATGGCGATGCACCTGCAACACCGGCAAACCGCCGCCGGCGGCGGCGGCCGACAATCGAGCGGAGAGAGAGCCGGTGAGGCGGTGAGATTTGCCCAGCCGAAATGCCGAATGCGCAGTCCCATGCGGCCCACTACAATACCGGGTTCACGTCCGAGTTCTGACCCTTTTGGCCCATGTAAGAAATAATAAAAAATTCTCAACAAAATGTAAGAAATAATAATAAGAAATTTTAATTTACCTTTCTTGAGGTCG
Organism: Saccharum hybrid cultivar R570; assembly: GCA_038087645.1. Classification (NCBI taxonomy): domain Eukaryota; kingdom Viridiplantae; phylum Streptophyta; class Magnoliopsida; order Poales; family Poaceae; genus Saccharum; species Saccharum hybrid cultivar. The sequence continues at coordinate 23,014,803 of JAQSUU010000402.1, read as the reverse complement.
TCTGATTTTACAATTCCAGTTTATTTTAACCCCCTCAACTTATAAAACTGTTTGTTTTTATATTTTGGATGGTTTAAACGGCAGTTTTTACCTCGAAAAACTGTAAAACTAGTTTCATATATTTTTTAAAAAATCGTGCTCAATCTTATGATACCTATCTGGAAATTGTTCGAGTCTTTATGGACTTTTTTAGGTGCTTATTTGTTTGTAGAGGCTCTCGTTATTATTATGATTAGTCAATATTGATCATTCAATCTATGTAGAAATGCCAATGGAGCGTCATCAGTACTGTATTGGGTGCTGGCCCTCTACCCTAGGTAATTTTTCACGAGACAATTAACGCTCGGACGTCCGGCCTCAAGACGCATCTGAACGCAGTTCCCGGCCATTTGATTTCACCCATCCGATCTCACCTTAATAACAATAGAAAACGATTGGAGCGCTTCTATCCCCGTGCGTTCCCACATAACAGGATGGAGTGCGCACGTCAGTCGCGGCGGCTCGTCCCCGCCGTGTCGTCGTTCCCTGGTCCCTCGCCGTACCACCATCCCCCGTCACACCCTGTCCCCTCCGCACCCCGTCTTTGGCACACCCCATCCTCCGCCGCACTCCGCTCTGAAAGGTCCTAAATGACTAGAGGGGGTGAATAGCCTATAAAATTTTCTACAAATTCACTAGAGCAAGTGGTTAGTACACTAAAAGGCTAAATGCAATTTTGCTCTAGCTCTACAAGGGTTGCAAGCCACTTATACCAACAATTCTAGTTGCTATGATCTCTAATCACACACAAGGCTACGTCACTACTCTCTAAGCTAGTGAGCTCTCAAAAACTAACTAAAGAGCCTCACTAACTACACTAACAAGCTCTCAAAGACTAACTACACTAAAGAGCTTGACTAGGCAAGAGTGTAAGCAAAGTAAATACAAGAGAGAGTAGGGTGATTATATCGCCGTGGCAAGAGAGATGAACCAATCAATAAATACCAATTCAATCACTGGTAGAAATCCAATGCACAAGAGAATCAAATTTTCTCCCGAGATTCACGTGCTTGCTGGCACGCTAGTCCCCGTTGTATCGAAGAAACACTTGGTGGTTCAGAGGCTAATAGGTATCACACACCTAACCAACACGCGCTGCAAGAACCTACCCACAAGTGAGGTAATTTAATGACATGAGTAATCCACTAGAGTTACCTTTCGGCGCTCCACCGAGGAAGGCACAAGACCTCTCACAATCACTAGGAGATGGCCACGAACAATCACCAACTTGTGCCAATGCTCCTCCACTGCTCCAAGCCGTCTAGCTGGCGGCAACCACCAAAAGTAATCAGAAATCTGTAGCCACAACGATCCCCAAGTGCCACTAGATGCAATCACTCTAGCAAATGCACTAGGAAACACTCTCAATCTCACTATGATGATGAATCAATGATAGAGATGAGTGGGAGATGTTTGCTTAGGCTCACAAGGATGTTAAGAATATCAAAATGCCAAGAGAAGTGAGCCCAAGCCGACCAAGGTCCATTTATAGACCCCCTCAAACAAATCCAACTGTTATGCCCTCACCGGGCTGTCTGCGAGATGACCGGACGTGTCCGGTCGCTGCGTCCAGTCACTGCTGGAATACCACGTGTCACGTTCAAAACAAATAGCCGTTGGCGCCCAACGGCTCTCTCTACTAGCTCTGTCAGTGAACAACCGGACGCGACGTTAAAAAACGATCAGACGCACAGCAACACAGAGTCCAGTTGATTCCAGAGAGCTCCCAGAGCCTCTCTACCATGAGCGAACGCGTCCAGTATAGCCGACCGGACGCACCCCTGTGTCAAGTGCACACCACCGCGCGTTTCACCTCCTCAGACCGAACGCGACGCTCAGCGTCAGGTCACTCGAAGTCCTCAGAGTCTGGTTGTAGGATCGAGATGGCGGACTAGAGGGGAGGTGAATAGTCATGTCTAAAATTAATCATGCTGGCTAACCGAAACAAATACGGAATTAAAACTATCGGTCTAGCCAAGACTGCACCCCTCTATCTATATTCTCTAGCACCTTACAAATATCCTAATTAAGCAACTAAGGTGCCAGGCTAGTTAGAGCTCACCTAACTAATTCTAGAGCAAGGTCACACAAACCTATGCACTAATACGTCAAGCAGCGGACACATGCTAGTAAGCAAAAGCACAAAGTCACCTAAGCTCATTAGTAATGCTCAATAACAAGGCTACACAAGCCAAATTATAGAGCACAAACTACTTAGCTACACAAGCTAAGTAAAGTTACTAACAAGGGTACTCAAACCAAATTAGCCACGCAAGGGAGCTACTTCTATGCTACACAAGCAAGAAGGTAACTAGCAAGCTACACAAGCACAACTAGTTACTAGAGCGACTACACAAGCACAATGTATGTAATGTAAGAACAAGTTTGTGTTTCGCTGAATTCAAAGCACCGAGAAGATGATGAAGATAATGTTGACACAGTGATTTTTCTCCCGAAGTTCGCGAGGTTGCCACTAGGCTACGTCCCTGTTGTGTCGACCGCTCACCTGGTGGTTCGGCGGCTAATTGGCATCACCCGCCAAGCCCACACGTCGAGCACCGCAAGAACCAACCTCACAAGTGAGGGTATGTAACACCCCGGTGTTACGAGCCGCTTAGCACCTCACCTAAAACCTAAGAGAAATTATCACAACAACTTCTCAAAGTTTACAATTTTACCTCGCAGGAAACGGTAATCAATAATGTCAGAAAAATTGGTTTATGTGAAAACATGCTAATGAGACTTTAATTAGAAAAAAATAGAACAATATGTTGTTTTAATTATTTTGGCGTGAGAAACGATTTTTATAAATAAAAATAAAATTACCACCTATATGTATTACTTAATAAAATTTGAAGTGTAAGTCGAGCAGATGAAAATACAACTTTTGTTTTGGAAAACAAATATTGTTAAATATTATGTTGCGAGCTCAAAAATTGAATTCGGAATTTATTCCGACCTTGACTCGGGATCTCGTCTAAGTTGGAGCCGGCGCTTGACAGTGCCATTTTTGGCATTTAAATTCCAACAAAAATGCTTAAGCACTAACATCAAGTTTTTCCATAGTAGGTTGCTTCTAAGTATGTACTTGGGCAAGGTATGAATTGTAGTTAAGTTGGACGTCTGTTGCTCCCGTAAAATTTTGCCAAAGCTACCTAGAGCACACGGTGAACCATGTTCCTTGCTCTGTTCGCGAACTGGCACTTGGCATGACGAACGCATCGTGGCACCTTCCCATCTTTTCCTCGGGTCACTCTCGGGCCATGTCGATGGCTTCGATAGACAGTTGTTGGTGCGACTGTAGGTGCACAAAACTGGTTGAGCCATGCTCCGATGAATCGATGATTTTTGCTCCGCTTTAATATTCGTGCTCGTCAACTCTTGCTGGTGTTCGGCCGGTGTCTGCTGTCGCCTCACGTGCACGCTATCGTGCGTGGACGTGCCTGGCCACGGTCGTGTCAGTGGCCCACATTGGCCGGCTGCTGGCCGTCCACTGCTGCCTGCTTTGCCCTAGAGCCGTCGCGTCACCTTGAATGGCGCTGCGCAAGGCCATGGTCCCGTCCGGTGGGGGGCGCGTTCGTCTCTGGTGCTGCCCTGCTCTGCCCTAGAGCCGTCGCGTCACCTTGAATGGCGCTGCGCAAGGCTATGGTCCCGTCCGGTGGGGGGCGCGTTCGTCTCTGGTGCTGCCCGTGGGCGCACTCTCTGGCAGCCAACGCGCGTCGCCCAGGCAAGGACAAGCCGCGTTAAGGCCTGGCCCTCCCTTGTCCCTTGCGTCCGACGTGAGTCACGTCCAACCGAGGGGTTAGGCAGTTGTTGTCATGGTTCACTATTCGCGCTCTACCCTGCCTGTCTTTCACCCGATAGCCGACGTTGCCCTCCCTCTACTAATGGTGTTTCCCGAGCGGGATGGTCCTTTGATCATGTCTGTAGCTCAACGTGGGAGCTAGCTAGCCGTCCTGTTCTTCCCATGCTCGGTTGTGCACCACCGGCCAGCAATTGGGCGAATTGCTCATCGCCGGTCCAAAAATGCCCCGTGCTCAAGAAGTTGGGGGTAAAGCCCGTAGTTTTGTTAACTTTTCAATTGCTTGTGCCCACGAACTCACCTCAACCTCCCCCATCCGGTGCTCGTTTCCGTTTGGGCAGGGCATGCGTCGTTGGCGTGCTGACGCGGCCATGTTAGCCTCGGAGCACCGCCGCCCCGACGGCGTGCACGTGGCCGGGCCACCTCGGCATCCCTCCGCCGCAACCATCACCCTAGCGTGCACCACGGTGAGCCACTGATGCTTCTCCACCACTTGCACTCACTCCTGAGCGCGTAGGTTCGGGGGAACGACCACGCCGTCGCCGCAAAAGACCGCTCGTCGCTGCAACTCCCTGTGCGGTGTCTCCGAGCTCCTAACCGCCACCTAATCATGCGCGTTTGGTCAAGGATGGTGGTCGGCTTCTTGTCCTCAGCGGGGCGGGCTTGGGGTGCTCGGCGCCGCCGCCCAGGCCATTGGCCGCCGTGCCGGTGGGCACGGGGAGGGTCGGGGACCTCCCCATTGTAAAGATGTAAATATCCAGGGACTTAACTGCGAAATTCGCCTCACGTGCAATAGTGCCTCGTTGCTCCGCTTGATTTCCTAAATACCTGAGTCCTCCTTTGCTAAAACGCACCGGTGCGGGTGGACTCCCTGCCGCGGGCCACTTGTTGGGCTGGCCCGCTACGCGCGCGGTCGCTCCCAGGCGGGCCGTTTCGTTGGTCACCGGCCTTTTCCTTCTCTAAAGAGTTTTCCATATTAGTTTCTCAGGTAAATTGTTAATTCAATATCTAGATGTGTAAAAATTCAAAAATTGTGAAACCAATTTTGTTAGCTTCCTAAAATCATGATCTAACTGTTAGTGTATTTTATCCACATAGTTGTATATTATCCTTAGGAGTTCGTTAATTATTTTAAAATGCTTAATATTACTAAGTATAAACTTGAGAAAATTTTTGTAAGAAAATGGTAAAAGTGTTGGATTTAAAAATTTTACAGTGAACTCTTAATATCATTATCCACTCTCTGTAATTTTTGAAGACTTAAAATAATTAGCTTGCTAGAATAACTATTGAGCCCTAGTTCGAATATATTCCAAATCGAATCGATGAAATAAAGAAAGACCCCGGGGCTGCGTAGGTTGGGAAAGAATGTCTTATTCAACGACGTGGATTCGGGGCATAGCGCGTTAGCCATTAGAGTTAGCTTGTTAGCTTGCGAAGTGTATCGCGTTCTCCTAGCTGCAAGTATCATTGTTTATTTATGTCTCTACGATCGCGTTCATTCATATTATAATAGGAACGAGGATGGATCGCGAAGTCATCTGGAGTAGCCGAAAGGGTGGTGTCCGGAGGATCGTGCCGCCGTGATGGAATGCTAACTTGGTTATATCTTTACCCAGGCAAGTCCCGGTGCATAACTCCTAATATTCTGCACTTTAATTTATGTTTGTGCATTAAGTTTAAGGGAGTTGAATGAAACCCATTTGCATATATATCCTCAGCCTATGAGTCTTACTAGTATGATAGGATCGTGTAGTGTGCTATGCTATAGGATTCTGGTAGAAGCCGAGTGATTGCCTGTCACTCGCGAGAGATAGGAATTATAATATTGTTACTATTATCATGTTACTATCACATGGAATTTAAATGTATATGGATAATTGGAGACCGGGCGGAACGGGTTGGATGGACTTGGACCTGGTTGGGCAACAGAGTGGGGCTCTGGTTGCGTTTGTTCCGCCTGTGTCAATTAAGGACCATTCGTTGCATGGACCCTGGTCAAGTCACAGATTTATTGTCCCGAGCATATACTTGCTTATGGGGGCGGGAAGACTTATTTCTCTCTTGTCATGGGTTCCGGCTCTTTTCTGACCGGATTTTTAGGGTGGTCATATATATTGGGTTGAGGAGGTCTAAGCACCATACTGAGGCCGGGCTTGCAGTGTTGGGGGCTTAGAGTCCGAGCTTGGACGGAGACCTGGACCCCTTGACAGGAGTGGAACGGGTTGGTCTTGCTTGTGACCGGGGTACAAGCAAGACGTGGGTTTTTGGGGCACCCAGCTGGGCATATTGATTCGTGAATCACCATTTCTGCGTGACGGTACGGCTTGACTACGCTCTGACATCGTAGTAAGAACTGGCAGTTGAAAGATGAAGAAATGGTTCCTTTTGCTCAACCTGCTTGGTTATAGACTAGGTGCTTACATAGAAGATGAAGAAATGGTTCCTTTTGCTCAACCTGCTTGGTTATAGACTAGGTGCTTACATAGAAGGTTAGATAAGAAATAAAATACGGCTATTAAAAGTAAGAAATTAAGGACACACTCTTAGTGCTGCTTCTCGCAAACAAGAAACTCACAAGCCAAAAATCCTTGCATAATCCTTAGAGTCTTTTTACTTCCTCCTGACGGGTAAGTCTTGCGGAGTACAATTGAGTACTCAGGGTTTGTTCTACCCTGTTGTAGGTGACAAGTGCTGGTAAGCTGACGCTTGTGTGTGGAAACCTCCTGGTGGGCTCAGCGAGGATTTCCTTTATGATGCGGAGTAGAGATTATTTATTAAAACTCTCACCAAAAGTGTTACTAGAAAAATACTATTAATCTGTTATCATTTCATGCATTTAAACGTTCTTTATGTTAATGTTTACTTATCATTAAATGGTTTCATTTTCGCTGAACTCTGATAATGTTTTATATTCCGCTGTTATAACTACATAATGAATTACTCTGATGTTATACTAAAAGTGATATAAGAAATGTCAAGGTTGTTGTAAGCTTTACTCTCTCATTTGTGATCCTGATGTAAAAATGTCGATCTTCGGATTCTCCCTTGCGGTGTGCTCGACGGAATCGCGTAGTTTAGTGTTCTCCCTCGGGTACTTAATGTCTAATGGAAGACAAGTACTCTTGGGAGGGCATTAGATTAGACGGTTTTGCCACAGGGTAGCTCAATGACACTCTTTACTAGAGTTGCTCTTCACGGCTCCCGCAGGGTGAGCACAATATCCCTCACAAAGCTCATCTCCGGAGCAACGCACAAGCTTCTTGCGTGCTTCGATGGAGACCACCACCAAGCCATCTAGGAGATGGAACTTCCAAGAGTAACAAGCACCATCGGCTTGCAAGACGCCACCTAGTGCCACTCGATGCAACCTCACAATGCAATCGCACTAGAATCGCTCACTCACTCGATCGGATGAACACTATCAAGCTCAAATGAGTTAGAAGGCTCCCAAGCACACCTACACAAGCCACCAAGGCTCAAGGGTGCTCAACAACCGGTCCAAGGCCGGCCAAGTGCTCTATTTATACCCCCACGGTCAAATAGAGCTGTTACCCCTTCACTGGCTTTTTCCCGAAGCGACCGGACACGCAGGTCATTATGACCGGACGTTCCACCCCTAAGTCCGGTCGCAGGATGCGTGCCACGGTCCCTCTGCGTTCAACAGTGACCGCGTGATCTCCAATAGCTACCTGCCGCCCACGAGCGCTAATGGTCAAAAGTGAGACCGGACGCACATGCTGGCCCCACCTAACGCTGTCGCGCGCGTCCGCTCCCGCGCCCCTGCACGCCATCGAGCCAATGACTGGACGCACCGGTACCGTGACCTGATGTAGCAACGCGCAGAGTCAGGTCAACTCCAGAAACTACCCCGAGAGGGTTTTGCGCGACCTGCCGCGTTCGGTCACCAGGCCAGCGTCCGCTCGCCCCCCGATCGTGCCAGAGCAGCCACGTCACAAGGATCAGACGCTAAATAGTGAATCGCCCGGGTTAGGTCACTTGTTGAGATAGAGTCCGGTCAGCCTGGGAAAAAAATCACTGAAAACCGCAAAACGAACCGAACCGAACCGAAACGTCGGTTTTTTTGGTTTTCGGTTTCAGCTTCGGTTTTTGGCTGCTGGAAGTTCAGTGTTCGGCTCGGTGTTTGGTTTTATGACCAGATGAACCGAAACACCGATCCAACCGAACAGATCAGCGTCCACATCGATTTCAAAATGGGCCACTCTGCAGGTCGGTCCACCTCAACTCCCACGGTCCCCACCAGGCACCAGCCTGCCCCCACGCCCCCATGCTCACTGCACAGCCCACTCCCCTCCTCAGTCCTCGCTTCCTCCTCACACGCTCAGACGTCTCTAGAATCCAGTCTCCTCTTGCCCTCACCCTCACCTAACCCTAACCCTAGTGTGCGAGAGCACGGCGGCGGTGCATGAGCGGGTGGTGGAGAGCAGGCATCCGCGGCGGCGCGACCACGAGCAGGCTACAGCGCGAGGCGACGGCTCAACGTGCGAGCGACTGTGGGCACGACTGCATGGGAGGTGACATTGCGGTGTCGAGCGACTGCAGCGCAGGGAGGCAACAACGTGTGGTGCAAGGAGCGAACGCGCGAGCCACGAGGTGCCTCCGGTAGTCTGGTGCAACGTGCGAGTGGGGTGGCGCAGGGAGGCGAGCTCGAGGCTTCGGTGGCAGGGTCGTGGCGCAGCAACTAGGCGAGCGACGACAGGCGCGAGCGTCGAGCGGTGCGACGCAGCATGCCCGCGTGTGGAGGCGCCGACGCAGTGAGCAGCGGACCCTGCGGATTTGTTCTTCCCCCATTCTGGCGATTTTGTTTTCCCTTTTGATTGTTTCTTCTCTGTTCTCGCTTCGGTTGGTTCGGTTGGACCGAAAAACCAAACCGAGAAAACTGACACTGAACTCCTCGGTTTTTTATTCCACAGAACACCGATCGGTTGCTGATCTCTGGAAACCGAAGTTCGCAGCAACCGAACAAACCAAAACCGATTTGTTGGTTAAAACCGAATGCCCAGGCTGAACCCCCGGCACCTCTGCTCGCTCCTAGTACAGTGATCGAACGCGCAAATCTAGAGTCCGGTCCTGCGTCCAGTCAACATCAGTGATCTTTTTCGCCTCCGTTTCTTCACTGAGTTGATCACCTTCAACTTCAACTTCTCCTTTGTAAATGTGCCAACACCAACAAGTGTACAACACCATGTGCACGTGTGTTAGCTTTTCACAAACATTTTTCAAAGGATTAGCACTCTTTTCACCACGCCACTCGATCCTAGCAACGATGTAAAGTTAGATCACTCGAGTGGCACTAAATGACCGATATGCAAACAAGTTTGCCCCCTTGATAGTACGGCCATCTATCCTAACTCGGTCATCAACTTCTCTACACACCTATGATCAGTGAAATAAAATTCCCTAGGTTATACTTTTGCCTTGCGTATTCCATTCCATCTCCTTCGATGTCGATGCAACACATGCACCAACCAATCACAAATGATATGATTCACTTCATATCATCACGTGACCATATTGGTTCATCGATCTTGACTTCACTTGCTCTTCACCGTTGCTTTGGTCCATTGGCACCAAGTCATTACTCAACTTGCCCTTCACACTTGTAACCGGTCCATCAAGCCAAGTTATGTATTGATCTTCTCCACCTTGATCACATGACTCCATGTCATGTCTGATGTGCAATGAGCTCCTTTATCACATGTGCGAGCTTTGCAACATCTCTGAGCCATCTTCACTGTCATGGCATATGTTGCTCACACACATGTACTTGTGAACTAATCACCTGTGTATCTCACTCAAACACATATTAGTCCACCTAAAGTTATCACTCAATTACCAAAACCAAACAAGGACCTTTCACTGGTCACGGAGAAAAACCACACTAAAAGGTCTAGGGCATGATCTGACGTGTCAGGTCGCATGCGAACAGACACATCCCAGCGTTCGGTCATCCCTGCCTCAGCTGATCACGCCTAGGCCAAATACCGGACGTGTCCAGTCCCAATACTAGACATATCCGGTCATGTCTCGCTTGCCCGAGCCTGGGTAACATACCGAATGCGTCCGGTCACCCTGTGCCAGCACTTTCAACTCCTTTCTCAACACACCTGCTTCTGTGTGCCAACACTAAAGTGTCTCACCATTTGTGCACGTGTTATCAAGTTTTCAAAGCATTTTTCAAGGGGTCAATTGTTAGCACACTAGGTCCCTAAATGCATATGCAATTGCAACTTCACCTAGTGGCACTCGATAACCGCTTAACCAAAGATTTCCTCTCTTTATAGTACGGCTATCGATCATAAACACACTCACACCCTCTATGGTGTCTTGAGTGCCAAAACAAAAACCTATTTGATACATTTGTCTTGATCAACACTTGGTTTTTGTTTCTCTTTCTTCTTTTCCAAGTTGGAGCTTGATCTCCGTCATTTCATGTCCATCTTCATCTCCATGGACCTCTTGCTTACTCCATCACTTGGATGTACCAACGTAGCTCAATTCATCACTTACGACATAGGTTAGTACTTAGGTTTCATCAATTATCAAAAACTAAACTAGGGCTTTCACGCTCTCGTCCTAATATCTCATCTCCTATGCAACATTCAAATCTACTTTTCGAACATCTAGATAGAACACTTGCAATATACGTCTGAAATAGCTAAAACATTTGGGACACTCACTTGCAGCATACGTCAAAACAACTGAAACATTTGGAACATACACTTACAACATACATGTATAGCCATTGCAACATATGAAACATCCAGATCTGCTTTTACAGTATCCAGATGAAACACTTATAACATACATCTGAAACACTTAAAATATATGCTTGCAACATGCGCTTTCAGCATAAACATCTACTTACTGCTTGAATGAATGGAGGCTCATCGATGCGGAGCTCGATGTCGCGGAGGGCGTGCCGCTTCGGTGGAGAAGGCGGCCGGCGCGGTGGAGAACGCCGCAACGGGCGAATGGCCAAGTAGAGAGGAAGGATGGTAGGCGTTGGCGTTGGAGCACGATGGAGAGAGAGGACAATGGCCGATTGGGCGCGATGGAGAGTGCCGCGGCGGTGCGGACGCGACGATGCGGTGAATGGTGAGGAACAGGGGTTCAACGGGCTCAGGAGCGGATATGGTTCGGAGCGAGTGGACAAGAGCGGATACGCAAGTGGAGAGTGTTGGGACTGGTGTCCTAGCCTACCAAAGGGGACGTCCGAATGGAGGGACATCCTTATCACAACATTATCGAATATTTCAAGACAAAGTAGTAGTCTTAACCTGTGTTTTTGGTAGGGTTATAATCTTAGCATGCGTCGTTGCATGTAAGCTGCTCCACTACAACAAACACCGGGTTCGCGTTTGACCTGTTTGGCCCATGTAAAAATAAAAATGTATATTGGACCAGACAGATACGTTGCGGCCCACCCAAGGGTGACTCGCGTGGCGCGTCATCTCCTCGAAGGGCTAGCGGCCCACAAGGCCCGAGCCCACCAACCCCCTAGGGTTCTCTCGGTGCCATAAGAGCCTCTCCTCTCCTCTCGCACCCCGTCGCCCGCCGCCGCTGCTTAGCGCCTCTCTCGCCCGCACGGCTGCATCGCCGCAGGGTTCGCAAAGGTACCACCACCAGCCACGCCGCGGCGCGGCGTTCTCGAATTCCTTGCTCTCGCACTACCGGATTTGTGGCTTGTTCCGTCCATCTGCTGTTTAATTGTTTGCGTTACCTTTGCTGTTTCAGATGGCGGTGCCGCTGCTGACGCAGAAGATCGTGAAGAAGCGGGTCAAGCAGTTCAAGAGGCCCCACCTCGACCGCTACAAGTGCCTCAAGGTAGGAAAAGCATCTCCCGTCGCCTTGAACCTTGTTGACCGAAGCCCTTGTTCTGCGTACTTGCTATTCGTTGATCCATTGGTCGACTGCTACATAACTTTTGCTTTAGGTTCACCGGAAGAATGTCACATGTGCACTAATTTGAATACCATGGCCTATTTCAGTTTGTACTGGCAGCACGTTGGCTTGTGTTCGATTTATATAGAATCTTGCCCCAGTGGCCTGAAATGTAAGCTTAGTTTGTCGAGTACTGGATTAGCATAAAAAACTTGCCTCATTTTAGGATGCCTGCTTAGCAATTGTTAATTAAAAGAGACCAAGTCCCTTCTGTTTGTGGAAGTTGTTAGTTTACACTGATGTAGTGCCACTAATTCTGTAGCTGGGGATAACTTAAACAATACTGTACAAGTGTAGCAAATACCTATGACTTCTGACCATGTTTGCTACTGGGTGAATTCGAAATGTGCCATACACAATACAGGCGGAGTTATATTGCTCGTTGTGGGTGCGGCCACACCCAAGCAAAATTAAAAAGACAGTGGAAAGAGCTAAATTTTCACCATATTCCACATGTCATAGATCTTTGCACCCACAAGATAAGACGCAACCATTTCGGATTTGCTCTAGCTCTGCCTCTGACAATACTGTACCAGTTTAGCAAATGGCCATTACTTCTGGCCATGTTGGTAACTGGGTGAAATTGAAATGTGCCATACCATACCTAAACCTGCCAGAGTTTTCTTTTGCTTTTTATTTTCTGGGGAGGGCTATGAATTGAGTCTCGGATATGACTTCTAGCCCCAGGCATAAATAGATATCCTATAAAAAGATGGGCACAGCTTTCTAATTCATTGGTACTGTATATTTGAGTCATCTGCATAAACATTTCTGTTGGTTGAAGCTAATTTTGCCGATAATGTTTTTTCTGTAGCCAAGCTGGCGCAGGCCCAAGGGTATCGACTCCCGCGTCAGGCGGAAGTTCAAGGGATGCACCTTGATGCCCAACATTGGATATGGCTCTGACAAGAAGACCAGGCATTACCTTCCCAACAAGTTCAAGAAGTTCGTTGTTCACAATGTCTCTGAGCTGGAGCTGCTGATGATGCACAACAGGTGATTTTTTCTGTTTCACCTTTTGATTTTGCCACACATGCAGTGAATTTATTACATAGTCATACCAGAAAGCTTTTATACAATGTAGCTTACACCTGAACCGAACAAGACAACTCCTAGACAGTAGGACAAGGAGTTTAGCAGAAATTGCATGGTGGCTGTTGTCATAGCAATGAACCATTGAGGTTGCCATTTCAGTTAGCCTAAAATATGCCTCAGACTGTGCGACTGTTACTTCTTAAATGTGCTTTTAACATGCTTATGTATTTCGATCTTCCATAAGCCCTCTTTTCTTACATCCTATTTTCTGCAAAGCAGGACTTACTGTGCTGAGATTGCCCACAACGTGTCCACCCGCAAACGCAAGGAGATTGTTGAGCGTGCTGCGCAACTGGATATCGTGGTCACCAACAAGCTTGCCAGGCTCCGCAGCCAGGAGGACGAGTGAAATGTTCAGTAGTTTTGGTTGTGATTTGCTGGTGTTCAAGATGTTACTGGAGATACTGCTTCTCTACCGTTTTTATGACTTTTTTCTATCAGTGAAGTGTGATGGCGAGTACCATCTAGTTTTGACCGGACATCAGATAGTGTGCAGTCTTAAGTAATGATAATGAATCCGCGACTCTGAAGCTACATGCATTTTCCGAGGTTCAGAGCTGTTGCCCTATTCGGATGAAGACAAGGTTGCAGAGTGAACCCAGGCCTTTTCCCCCCGTTTTGACGGGCCTAACGATGCAGCCTATCTAAGGCCCAGAGCTGCGATGGCGAGGCTCGTTTCCATGTACACATAACACGGGCCTTTGCATTACGCCACGGTGTGTCAGCCGCTGTATCGTAGGCGGTGAGCTCGTCGGTCGACGGCGAGCAATCGAGCATTGAAGTAGGCTGGCGACATTAGTGGCCAGTGGACACGGAGAGTGCCCCATCCGACGATAGCCACAGGGCCGGCGCGGGACCATGCAAGGAGGAGACGTTAGTTTCAGACGCAGGGATAATTCCTACTAACTGGATAAGCCACCGTTGGCGGCGCCCGCGCCGGACCCCGGACCCGGGCCGATCGCCGCCGTCAATCCCCCTGTCCTGAATCACCTCCGTTGCGGGCGTTACTGTCACGGAGACCCCGCGATCGGCTGGACGGAGACGGCCAACCAATCCGGCCAAGCCCGTCTCCAGCAATCATTCGATTCGTCATCATTGCACGTTATCCCCTGGCTCTCGCTCTCGGCGGTGGTGGAGCGCGAGCGCTTGCTGCTGTCTTCTCCGCGCGCAGTGCGCGCGCACACACACAATCGGTCGGATCAGAGCAGATCGTGTGCCTACGTCTCCTTTGCTGCTGCCTGCTGGGTGCTGGCCTCTCGTTCATTCGATTCATCCTCTCCGATCCGCCCGCCGGCCGGGCAGGACCATACGATGGAACAAAACTACACTGTGATCTCCATCACGCATTCATTCGTGTCTGTCCCGGGGGGCCATCATGAGCGGAGCGGAGCCGGTGATCGATCAGATCGGGACGAGGGCCACCCGCTGGTCCGGTTCGTGCATGGCCGCAGATCGCGCACTGCACAAGCGTGCAGTGATCCTGATCCATTGCTGATCATCTCAGGCAGGGCAGCCCGCCCTACGTGGCTGCGTGCTACAGTCCGATCCCCTCCCTACGGCGTAGAGATACGTACGACGACGACATCGATCATGCGCCGTTGCCGTCCGGCCTCGTCGTCCTCGTCGCTGTCGCTCCAACTCATCCGCAGCCAGGCAAAGAGAGGGATAAACAAACGACACCGACGCCGACGCGCTGCATCACCCGAAGGCCGAAGGTCTGATGACTCGGATCGCACCCGCACCGCTTGCCCGCCCGTCCGCCGCTGTGACCTGTGGACGCGCCTCGCGGCCGTACGTATCGGAGCAGAGCAGAAAGGCGCCAAAGCATTGAGCTAAATTGGCCAGTCAGCCAACAGCGTTTTTCTCTAAAAAATAAATAAATCAGTGAGCAGCAGTCAGGCACATCAGCACAAGCGAAGCATCGTGACCGGATCGGCGGATTTGTCAGCCGACGGCGACGCCCATGGCGGCCTGCCTTTCACCCCCCACCCCCACCGCCGATCGAGGCCGCGATCGTGGGCGAGGAGGGCTGAGCACCATTCCCGGCGGATGGACGGGGGACCAAAGTACCAAACGAAACAGTTTTGCTCGCAGTCGCAGCAAGCCCTACTACAGCTGGACACGTCGACGTCACCGAATAGGGGCTGATGAAGACAGATGTTTAAATTAAATGGGAAATGGGCTGGCTGGCTAGCGAGCGTGGGGAACACATGGCAAGCACATCAATCAGCTTGGCAAACGATAACAACTCCAACAGTGAATAGCTTGGGCTAATTATGTCATCCCATGATGTCTTCGTTATGTTTCAAATGGTAGTTTATTTTAGTTTGTCTTAAATCATACTTTCTAATTTGGGTCAAATTTATAGGAAAAAATGCATCAACATCTGCTATTTAAATCAGTTTCGTTAACTTTTTCGTATGACATGTGTCTTGATAGTGCATTTTATTTAAAATTGCACTACCTCCGTT
The DNA here is from genome assembly GCA_038087645.1 of Saccharum hybrid cultivar R570. NCBI lineage: Eukaryota > Viridiplantae > Streptophyta > Magnoliopsida > Poales > Poaceae > Saccharum > Saccharum hybrid cultivar. Next base: position 22,999,431 of record JAQSUU010000402.1, on the reverse strand, counting down.
CCGCAAAGAGTGTTACCAAAAAAATATCATTAGATTTATCATGAAACATAATTTCGTAGTAAATTTATTTGGTGGCATAAATGTTTGGTAAAACATAAGGTATTTTGACTTAGGGCAAAACCAAGACATCACTCTTTGCGAGACAGAGATAGTAGATGCTATAATAATTTCCTGAAAAACCCGGTCAAAATTTGAGAAGTTTGACTTAGGCAAAGTTAGATTGAACCATACTGTACTAATTTTGAGTGCAGGGATTATAAATGACGTCTTTGGGACAGAGATAATATCGAGTAAAAGCGACAAGAAGTTCACTCAAATAATAGTATATATATTATTGGACCTTGGACCAATTCGGTGAACTTTATCTCAGGAACAAAATAGGTCGAATTAACCACAGGATTTCAGTAAACTATGCTTATGCAAGTTTGTCCCCTGAGGAAATGCATAAGAAAATATCAATTTTCTCTATTGACACGTTTTTTTAAAAGATTTTAATTTGCAGAGTGGCCAAGTATGTATCACATTCGAGCGTCAAGGGAAGCCACTAAGGCTCTGTTTGGTTTCTGAATCATTCAGTTTAACTCCTATTCCATCAATGTTGCGGCAAATGTATGGAGTACTAAATATAGACTAATTGCATGCATGTCGGCACAGATTAGGAGTAATTTACGAGACGAATCTATTAAGCCTAATTAGTCCAAAATTGGAAACTTTTTGTCAAATTAGACGAAAGTACTACAGTGTTCGTTAAACTTTAACACCTCTAACCAAACAGGCCCTAAATAGTGTAGAACCATATATTGGACTGATTATGTGACAACGACAACTCAACAATATATATAATTATATTCTTACAAATTTTAGAATATACCCATTACAGAAACGTCAAGGGAGTAGTTCATATAATACAGTATACTATATTGGACTAATCCAGTGAATTTTGAAGAAAAAAACTCGCCGAATAACTGGTAAACTCTCTGTAGTGTTCGACCCGCCATTGCAGGGTGTGAACCTTCACTGGAACACCCAATTTAACATTCGACCAATACCTCGCAAATAAATTATTCAAACGATCTAATATAGCTGAAACATTGTACTTATGGATTCCTTAGTAGTTAGTGCTGTCATTGAAGACTACCAAATAAAATAGCCGACATGCGACATTAGATTTATACGGACTGGCATCTAATAAACCTGTTTTTTCTTCCTTTGATTGAAGAAGAGAATTGACCGAATAAACAACGAGCTCTCATCAAGTTATGATTATGCAAGGTTGGTTGTTGTCCAAAGGAGATGCTTATGGAAGTTTCAGTTTACTTTTTTATGCTGCAAGTTGTTGTTTTTTTTGCATTTGATTTGCTGGTAGTAGTTGTGTCCAAGTACGTGGCACGTCGAAGCATCAAGGCAAGTCATTCTTGCAAGAAAGGGCATGGCTATTTTTTCCAAGTCTCCGAGTCACTGTTGGCCAGTACTAGCGCACTCACGTACACGACCTTCTCATGAGCTGTGCGCCTTGCAGCCGTCAGTTTTCCACAACCAGTCCACTCCCCGAGAGAGGACAGGACGGAGGCTAGCTGCAAATGTGTGTACCTGTACCATACCGATCGAATGGCTATCGCCAGGGAGCAGCAAAAGGACCGGGGCCGAGCACGACGACACGGAACCTACTTGCAGGAACCCAGCGCTGAATACGCCGTGTTTTTTTTAAGATACACGTAGAAATCATGCACGGGAAATGAGAATAGCCGACAGTACAAGACTTTGGTGTAGTAGCCTTGCATTACTATACTATACTCCGTAGTATACGACAACACTTCTTTGTTCAGTATTTTCTAGGTTTTTTTCCCTCTCTGTCTAGACAATGCAGTGACAGAGATGAGAAAAACTACCGTGCCTGTGCTTGCGTTTGCATCCGAATATGCAGGCGGCGTTTGTTTCGCAGGCTTGTTGAGTGTTCAATTGCCTCTTCTGGATGAAGTGTGCAGAGCTATGACTGGCGCTACCATTCTCACTGCACCACGCCTGAACAGAAGCAGCGGCGTTTTGTGAAAAGCGGGCAGGATTCGGTTGCGGCGTGGATGGATCACGGATGGGAGCACAGCGGAGTACCACGAATTGAGATCCAGCAGGAACCGAGGAAAAAAGCGATGGATAACCTACCGAAATTGGGGGAGACAACGACGGTCCCCGCTTGTTTCTACGTAAACGACGGCCAGGGCAACAGGCAACACCCATTTACGACTTGACTTACCCAAGTAGATGAGCTGTGATCGTGAGTTGTGTGAAAGGGAAATGTGTTGCCTACCCGAGGTTAAAAATATCAAATTGGCGTGCCCATTTCTGATTTCTCCAACAATTTCAGATCATTCTTTATATTTTCTTACTATAACACCTGCAAATTTGCAGGGCATACTATGTTAGTCCCATAGTCTGAACACTTCACTATGATGAACTCATGGCAAACTCAGGGTATACCATGTCAATCTGGGTTGAAGAACACTTCACTATGATGAACTCATGGCAAACTCAGTTGCAACAACTAAATGATGGCACAGAAACATTTGCATCAAGCTGAGGAGAAATATCTCATACTTATACTTTCGTCATAATCATAAAAATGCAACAAACAGTAACAGGGTATCGTTCCAATACCAGCCACTCCAGTGTGCTCTTACATATTAGTAGAACTTTAGAAGATGGTGCATGTAATATTTGCACCATATCTAGTACACAATCTACTTTAATTTTGCGAGATCAATCACATGATCTCTATGGGAAGAATCGAGTTGCCATACATGCAGCATATCATGGAATGAATCAGTTTGCAGGCCTAAACTATAATGATGGTCAGCTTAGGAGAGCTTTGCTTGCCACAGGTCTTCTTCGTACCGCCTATATACAAAAATATCAACCTTGGAGATCACCAGGGACTAGAACTCAATCTTTGCCTGATCAGCTTGTAACTGACCTGCATCAGATACAACATATGAGTTATTACTCAAATGGTAATATCCAAATTGTGCAGTTCAATTGATTGCCCATCATTTACACGTACCATCAAAGTTCGGTACTAAAAGCCCATCCTCCTTTCTTTGCTCACTACCGGTAGGCAAAGCATTCTGTAGGCCATCCTCCCAGAAGTCCCTTTGCTGAGAAATAAAATCAGAGACAACAGTATCATTGATAAGATTCATATTAACTGCCATTAATTATATAGATTGCTGATTCCTCAGGCAACATTCACCTGCTTTTGAAAAGCAAACTGTGGGTTGGCCGTGTGGGGTAGAGCCGTGTCTAACAGACTTAGAGAGCACTGATCCTCCATACCACCCGAACCAAAGTTCTGGAAAAGATCCGCTTGGTCACAAAATGGAAAAGCTGCACCGGCACTTTCCAATGGAAAGACCGAATTTGCCGAAGGGCCACATGGTTGGTACATCTGAATTAACCAGAAAAAAATTGTGTGTCAAGGGCAGATTGTTCTATAGATACAGAATTACAGAGCATCAGAAATGATGTAGTTCAAGCTCACATCTTTGTGTAGGAGTGTCGACAGGTTGCTGAAATCAAGCTGTGGGTTCACAGTGGCAAGCTTCATGGACAGGAACTGAAAGTGTAATAAACAGCAAAACTGATTAGAATTACGAGCTATGACTGTGTTATGTAACCAAATGTAAGTGGAATCCTCACCTCAACTTGCTGCTGCAGCGACTGCACGTAGTTTATGATCTCATCAAGCATGAGTGCCTTGCCAACCACCTACAATAGGGAATCCCCTCAAATTAGCCCAATTACAGGCAGCAATTGACACTTTAAGACACAACAATTCACTGTCCAAGAACTCTATGATCATACCTTGTTGCATCCTGGCACTAAGTCCTGTAGAAACTTCATCCTCTGGCTAATCTTCTCTCTTCTAACCTATCAAGACACCAGTAACAAAGTGTGATTGCGAATTCAAACCCAAAGCACAAAATTCCGTTTGCAATTCAGCTCAAACGGTAGGAACCAAGTGGAACTGCAGTGTCTTACCCTCTCTGCAAGGCTGTGGCTGTCAGTCGCCTGCCCTCGCCGCGCACGGACATGGACGTAGTCTTTGGGCGGTTCGACTGCCGGCTTCGGGCTCTTCCCCTTACCCTTCTTCTGCCCTTTGACTTCAACCGAGGCGTCGCTCGCCGCCGCCTCCTCTACCTTCGGCTTCACCGGACTGTCGCTAGCGCCCACTCTGCACCTCTTCCCGTCAGGACCCTTGACCTCCGCAGCCTGCAAACCAATATTCAGAACGACACCAGCACCATCAAGAACCAGCAAGCTAAATTCAAAGCACTCGGTAGCGGAAGAATCCACTGCGCACTGGTCGTTTCCGCACCTTGCCCAAGCAGGCCTCCTTGCCGCCAGCGGACCCCGTGGGCGGCGCCTTGCGCTTCCTGACATTGCCATCGTCCCTGGCGCGCGCCCACGCCGGGTCGGAGACCGAGGACCCCTCCGGGGACCCGCCGCCGCTGCCACACCCGGCCCCCGCGGCGATCCCGGGCACCCCGAAGAGGCCGGCGCCGCCGCAGAGCGTGTCGAGGAACCCGGTGTCCAGCGCGGCGAAGTCGAGCGCAGGGGCGGATGAGCCCATGAGCAGGCTGGCAACGTAGTCGCTGTCCATTGAATGAAAGAAAGGGCGCTGCCGCAGGAATTGCGCAGGAAGCAAAGTGGGGTGAGGAAGTCTTGGCCTCTTGGGTCGTCTCGCCTCCTCCGAGCTCGAGTCCGCGGTGGATTTGGGGGAAAGCGAAGCGAAGTGAGCGAGGCCGCGGAGCCAGTAGGTGAGGGGATTGCTTTATAGAGCGGTTGTTGCCGCTGCGGTTGGGTTTGTGGGCCGCGCGCCGCGTCCGTCGCGTAGCTCGGCGCGGTGGGATGCTTGCGGCGGTGGGTTACCACCGGGTTCTACTGCGGCGGCGCTCGCGGAGGAGAGGGGAGAAACGGGCGGTCAAAACGGGACGGGGCGGGTGGAGGTGTGGCCGCCGCGCCGGCAGGCCGAGGAAATAACGGTCTCTGGCCGCTCACCATTGTGGGGCGCGGGCAGTGCTCCGGGATTTCTGGCTCGGGAGAAAGACGTTTCTGCCCCTGCGCTAACGCATCACGGAAGGTGCCCTCCAGCGTGTTGACAGCCTACACTGGACCGTGAAAGAATTCTAAAAATATGCCGTCTTTTAGGGTGAAGTAGTCTGTGGTACTAAGTAGTCTGTGGTACTACTGGACTAGGGCTTTGTTTAGTTGCTACCTGAAAATTTTATACTCCATTACATTGAATATTAGGACACATACATAGAGTATTAAATATAGACTAAGAGCCTGTTCATCTGGCTTATAATCCGTCTTGTTTGATTTGTTTTTTCAGCCAGAATAGTATTTTTATCTCACAAAAAATCAGCCAATAGTATTTTTCAGCCGGCTTATAATTCCAGCCGAACGGGGCCTAAAACACTAACTAATTGCACATATTGTATGTATTTTGCGAGACAAGTTTTTAAGCCTAATTAGTCCGTGATTAGACAATGTCGTGCTACCGTAAACATATACTAATGATGGATTAATTAGTCTTAATAAATTCGTCTTACAGTTTACAGGCGAGTTCTATAATTAGTTTTTTTTATTAGTATCCGAATACCCCTTCCGATATCTCATAAAACATCTTATGTGACACCCAAAAACTTTACATCCTTAAACTAAACAAGGCGTAGGATCCAAATTCAACCTATTTGACTGGCTAATACATACTATTTACTAGTTCAAGCTAAGACTACCCGCAGTGGGTACTCTAAAGAGATACTCTAAAGCTTTAGAGTATGAATATAGAGTAAAAACTGCTGCACTGGGTACTCTAAAACGATACTCTATCCTTTCTCTTACTCTATATTTAGAGTAGTACAATACTTACTCTATAGTGTGCACTGGCGGGCTCCACTAGCTAAACAAAGGAAAAAAATGTTATAACTCACAAACCAAAAATCCAAATTAAATTTCGATTGCACCATTAAATTTGTCTCAATAAATCCTTCAAAACTAGATCACACATGGATATATTTAGATAAAGTGACAAGTGGGTCCCACAATAGATAGAGTGGATAGAGAATGATATAGAGGATGGATGGGTGCGGGAGAATTAAGTATAGAGGAGAGAATCTTGCTGACTAAGACGTATAGAGGATGAATATAGAGGTCCATGAGTGCGGATAGCCTAAATTGCTCCCTCCATCTAAAAAAGGTAATTCTTGTGTTTTGTGTTGATCTATTTCTTTTTTTACATTTAAATTTTCTTTTGTATACAAATTATTGTAGAAACCATGAATTGAAAAGGTTACTTTCTACTTGACATTAATTACTCTCTTTCTCTCTTGAAAACATAACTCAAGAAACTATCTATTGGGACTGCCCTTAGGAGTCAAAACAACTTAACCTTAACTACTAAATCTATAAGTATTTAGTAATATTTATGATACCTAATAAATATCATTAAATCATTATAAAATACATTTTTATATTAAACCTTTTTTGATATTATATTTTTTCTATTTTTTCCAAGCTTAAAAAGGTGTGAATTTAGAATTGAATTATTTTTAGGATGGATCGGAGGGAGTAGTCACCTAAAGTTAAACTTTAATTAAAGTTTAGTTTGGATTGCGATTGAATCGCCATCTACGGATATGTTTGGTGCGGCTTCCGCGTGGCTCCGACTCCAACTCTGACAACGGAGCCGCACAAAACGGTGCTGGCAGAAGGAACGCTTGCGGCGAAATGGCTTAGGAGGAGCCATTTTCTTGTATGGCAGGTGGAGCCACAATTTTTGGTTTTGGTAGAAGGGCTCCAGCACGCAGAGCGGAGCCCCACCAAACAGTCCCTAAAAGTCTCATGAGGTGGGTTTACCCAACTAATGGACTTGCTGTTAGTTGGAGGGCTAGACTAATAGCCGACCAATAGTTTGTTTGGATGGATTACAACTAAGTGTAGCTACTCATTATTAATCCAAGCGATCTAACCAAACCTTTATTACTCATAGTTAGTGCAAATTCAAGTTGGATAGTATGAAAGTTCTGCAAGAACATTGCCCTGAGCCCACCGTGTGGCTTATTGGTACATGTTTGTCACCTCAAGCTAGTCGAACTCAATACTCCGTTTGGTAAAGAAAATACTCCTATGTCTTTAAAACATCAAGGTTTGAGACCACAATGTGGCTTACTGTTACTGATGCATGTTCGTCACCTCAAGCTAATTGACCTCAATACCATATTTCAAGAAAAGTATAAGTTCTTAAAAAAAAAGACATTGTCTATAAGGTGTCATTTCAACTGAAGTTTTATATAAAGATACGCTATTTTATATAAGAAGGAATATACATTATAATGACATTGTTTCTAGATGAGTACCAATCTAGGTTAGGAACGTTTGCAGACATTTTATTTTTCACAAGAGTGTCAGTTGGGCTTCTAGTGGTGGTTTTGTATTTTTCTAGTGTCAAACTTGCAACGGTGGTTCAAACTTCAAAGATTTTCAACTAAGTGATGTTTTATACATTGATTACTCAAAAAAAATACTTTATAGATTGATGATGATCAAAGTTTAAAAAAACATGTTGGAAGGAATCTAAAAGGACTTACATTTAGATGGGAGAGAGCATAACGGTGTTTGTTGTTCATCTTAATGCGAATATGCAATTAATGATGTACTACTACCTCCGTCTCAAAAAGAATATAACTATAAGTTGCGTGCCACGAAAAGTGGTTCACGTTTGTCCAAATTTTTAGTGAATAATATTTACAGTTATGTCTTTGAATCAATTTATTATAAAAATATATTTTATAATTAATCTGATGGTATTTATTTAATATCATAAACATGGATACATTTTTATCTATAATTGGTCAAACTTAAAATACTGAAACGTGACACTGTGCTAAAATTACATTTTTTTAGGGACGAAGGCAGTATATATTATGTAAATAAGTTATCCTCACCTTATACATGATCTCACTTGTTTTTGTTTGAGAAGATATAGGAGCACATATTTCGTCAAGAGAAATATGATTTTTTGGAACATATTTCTTTAAAGCCTCAATTTGTGGGACTTCTATTGCTCTGTCGCTTGGACTATATTACTATCGCAGCAGGAGTCAAAAAGATTCCCAAAACTAGTTTCAGCAGCTCCTACTCTCGATAGTTCGTATTGGTGCAGGTAAAGCCAGAGCTATTTTTGCCACGACACAGCTATAGTGCAAATGAACAATAGCAAATGAACGTGGAGCTGAAGTCACATCTAAAGCATGGCCAAAGAGGGCCCATGTGTTGTGACTTGTGACAGATTTAAGGCTCCAGACTGGGCACGTGCTCGGGCTACGTAGGGTCGAGATGGTGAATTCGAGGGGTGAATAGTTTTTTTTTAAAAAAATCACACTGGTTTACTGAAACAAATATGGAATTAAAACTATCGGTCAAGTCAAGACTACACCCCTCTATCTAAGTTCACAAACACTTTATTAAAATCCCAATTAGACAACAAAGGTGCCGGGCTAACTAGTGCTCACCTAACCAATCCTAATTTATAAGATCACACAAACCTATACAACTAGTACTTCGGACAAACCGGGGAGCACCTACACAATCTAGTGATGCAAAGCGCACAAAGCCTAAACTCACTAGCAATACTCAATAACAAGGTTACACAAGCCAAATTAGAGAGCGCAAAATGGTTAGATACACAAACTAAGCAATGTGACTAACAATGTTACACAAACCAAATTAGTCACGCAAGATCTACTTCTATGCTACACAAACAAGAAAGTAACTAGCAACTTAGCAATCTACACAAGCTAACTAATTACAAGAGCAACTACACAAGCACAATATAAATGAATGTAAATACAAGCTTGTGTTGGGGAATTACAAACTAACGGGATAATAAGGTTGGCACGATAATTTTTATCCTGAGGTTCACTTGGTTGCCACCAAGTTAGTTCCCGTTGAGACAAGCTCCAAGGTTGTCGCCGGTCCTGTTGCTAGTGGTGACCCTCAAGTCACACTCTCTCACGTAGAGTGCTTACCACAAGCTCTAGCACTTGACCCGACTGGACTACTTGTCGTCCTTCGCGTCTCGCTTTATTAGAGTTGCTTTTTGCGGCTCCCGTGGGACAAGCATAATGCTTCTCACAAAGCTCTTCTCCGGAGCACCGCACAAGCTTCTTGCGGGCTTTGACGGAGATCACACCACCAAGCCGTCTAGGAGGTGGAAACCTTCAAAAGTAACAAGCACCACCGGTTTGCAATACAATCACCTAGTGCCACTCGATGCAATCTCACGATGCAATCGCACTAGAATCGCTCACTCACTTAATCAGATGAACACTATCGATCTCAAGTGAGTTGGAGGGCTCTGAAAGCCCAAGTTTGGTTTTGGTAATTAATGACACCAAGTTGCTAATGCCATGTGTTAAGTGTTTTGAGTTAGGCATAAGCAACACATGTGATGAAGGTGTACGTGGCAAGGAGTGGTGGCCACAAGATCACAAAGAGATGGTGCATGGACGTGAAATGTTGATCATGGTGGAGATGCACATAAAATGATGGACATGGTGATCAAGTGGAAGAGAAGGATCTAAGAGCGCAAGGCAAAGGTATAACCATAGGGTTTTTCCTTTTGCCGGTCTAAGTTGAGTAGAGAAGTGATTGACCGGGTTTAGGATACATAGCCGACTATCAAGAGGGGCAATCACGGTTAGCTCGGGAATCAAGTGCCACTAGATCAATGTCTTGAGCATATGCATTTAGGATCTAGTAAAGAGCTAACATAACGCCTTGAAAAATGTTTGTAAAAATGCTAACACACGAGCACAAGGTGGTGATCACTTGGTAGTGTTGGCACTTTTGCGAAGGCGGTGGAGTTTAAGTGGTAGAGAGGGGTTTGGGTTCCTCTCTCCCTCCCGCCGAGCTTGCGAGGCGGGATTCGGCGCTTTTTGGAGAAGTGAAATGCCTTTTTTCTATTGCGCCGAAAGTTGGAAAAGTAACGGAGGCGAACGGAGGTCACTGCGTGCACCGGACGCGGCACCGGACGCTGCACCGGACGCGGTCACTGTGCGACCGGCGCGTCCGGTCAGGCGTTCAGCAGTTCACGAGGACCACCGGACGCGGTGCGCGTCCGGTCACAGGTCACCGGACGCGTCCGGTGGTCCAGGGAGCTTACTGGACTCCCACCGGACGCGGGCACTGTGGCGTCCGGTGGTTTCTTCAGCGCGTCCGGTGGATGTCTCGCGGTGCGCGGCTCGGTGTTGACCGGCGCGTCCGGTGGGTCACGGGACCGGCGCGTCCGGTCGTCACCAGCGCGTCCGGTGGCTCGGTCGAGCGCGTCCGGTCTTCGGTAACGGCTAGTTGGACGAGCACTGTTCACGTCTGTCGCGTAGTGACCGGACGCGTCCGGTCACCCAGACCGGAGCGTCCGGTGCTCGCGATTTCAACTGCGTCGTTTCTAACGGCTAGTTGCGTACCCCTTCGTTATAAATAGATGGTGGACGGGTTTTGAGGGGAACTCTTGCATATTTTGAGACCTAGAGACATCCTTTGAGCTAGAGAACAACCCCTCCACTCATCTCTTTGATTGATTGCACATCTTGAGTGAGATTGAGTGAGATTCAAGTGCATTGCTTGAGAGTTGCATTCTAGAGGCACTTGATCTTCGAGTTGCTGCGGATTTCTTGTTACTCTTCCGTGTTTCCCGACACGGTAGACGGCTTGGAGCAGCGGAGGTGATTGAGCTCGCAATTGGAGATTGTTGGAGCCTTCACCAAGTGTTGTAAGGGGTTCTTGATCCTTCCCCGCGGGAGTTCACAAATTGGATACTCTAGTGGAGCTCGTGGCTTAGAGGATCCCCATCTTGTGTGCGGTTGTGCGGCGCCCGCCGAGGGCTCGACTCTTGATAGTCGATTAGCTCGCGAACCGACAAGTGGGTGTATCGCCACAACGAGGAGTAGCTTGCCGGGAAGCAAGTGAACCTCGGTAAAAATTCTTGTGTCATTCTCTTCCCGAGGATTTCTCTTGTGATTGATCATTGTGATTGATTCTTCGAGTGCATTACTTCTCTACATCGTTGGTATAAGAATCTAGTCTCTTGCTCTTTACTTTCGTGTACTAGTCCTAGTGTAGTTTGCTTAGTGTAGCTTTTATCACATAGGAGTAAGTAGCTTAGTGACTTAGTCTTGTTGGTGTGTATTAGAGATCATAGCCTTGCTTCACTAGAATTGTATAGGTGGCTTTCATAGTGTAGTTGAGCTAGTGCTAGTATTAGCTTAGCCATCTTTTATACTAACGTGGTTGTTTAGTGAAGCTTGTAGATTTTTAAATAGGCTATTCACCCCCCCTCCAACCTTTTGGACCTTACAGTTGATTCGTTTCAATTCTAACTTCTTTCTCATTTGTAAATGTGCCAACACCATCAAGTGTACACCACTATGTGCATGTATATTAGCATTTTCATAATCATTTTTAAAGGATTAGCCACTCAACTTGCCACACCACTCGATCCTGCAACGATGCAAAGTTAGATTACTTGAGTTGCACTAGATGACCGAAATGCAAACAAGTTTGTCTCTCTTGATAGTACGGTCATCTATCCTAAATCTGGTCATCAACTTCTCTACACACCTATGATCGGTGAAATGAAATGCCCTAGGTTATACCTTTGCCTTGCGCATTTTTATTCCATCTTCTCCAATGTCGATGCAACACATGTACCAACATGATCAACAATGATATGATCCACTCCATATCATCACGTGACCATATTGATTCATCGATCTTGACTTACTTCCTCTTCACCGTTGCTTCGGTCCATCGGCGCCAAGTCATCACTTAATTTTTCCTTCACACTTGCAACCGGTCCGTCGAGCCAAGTCATGTCTTGATCTTTTTCACCTTGATTACATGACTCAATGTCATGTCTCATGTGCAATAAGCTTCTTCATCATCACATGTGTGAGTTTTGCAATATTTCCGAGCCATTTTCACCTTCATGGCATATGTTGCTCATACACATATACCTATAGACTAATCACTTGTGTATCTCACCTAAACACAATTAGTCTACCTAAGATTGTCACTCAATTACTAAAATCAAATAAGGACCTTTCATGCTGGCTGTTGCAAACCTTACATTGTACCTAAACAATTATGTTTTTCTATATGGGCTATGGACTAGGACTTACTCCAACCGTCCTAAAATAAATACACATATTATTTATCTAGGGGTCAAAGTTTTAAAATTTTACTAATATATAAACAAAAACATTATTCAATCACTTTTTTACCAAATATATAAACAAATATTTATGATGTGCAATAAACTTTGTTACAATGATCATGGAATATACTTTTGTACAAATATTGATACTATTTTTATGTAACTAGTCAAACTTTTAAAAAATTTGACTCCTCGAGAAGTAAGATGTGTGTTGATACTGGAATGGAGGGAGTAGATGTGTATTTAGCTACTACTTAGACTTGCACATGTTTTTTATATTGAGTTGTATGCACATCCAAAAGCTAAGAGTATTAGGGGATATGGGCATTCTTCACTTATACTTTTATTAATTAATACTTTCTATTTGTGGAACTGTCTCTCTTCCAATCTAGATCATTGGCCCCTCTCATAGGCGCATGCATGGGCAACTCGGTGATGACAATGATAAGAGTTTGTTTGGGTTAATCAAGTTAATAACAGTTTATTTGTTCCAATCTAGATCATTGGCCCCTCTCATCTGCAATCGATGGGCAGATCGATGCAGAAACGGAATGGGTCTGGCCACTTCCCACCTAAATGCCTAGCTCAGTTCTGCAAACCGGACGCAGATGCTACTAGTAGTTGATAGTACTACCTCACTGGATGGAAATCGGGGTGCCTAAAACCCATAACCTTTCATTCCCCTGCTCCAAATAGAAAGGCTCCTTTTGTTCGTCCCATTGCTTTATTGATCTTTTCAGAGGGGTGAGGCGATCGGCATAAGTAGCACGAGTTCTAGAGGATGGGGGTAGCTACGGATAAGGATACGATACTGTTCTCTATAGTGTATTTTGGCCTTGTAGCATCTCAATGGCTATCTATATACTCTATTTTTTTTTCTTTTTTGAAACACATCACGCACACGTGAGCACTCTATCCTTTTGAGTATCTTGGAATGATGAGCCCACAGTTCTTGACATTAACCATTTAGTTAGTGTACTAAATTTGTCTTAAGAAAAGAGTGCCACGTACTCCTCTGTCTTGAAATATAATGTACTGTGACTTTTAAAATTTATACTGAAATATAATGTATTCTATATAATGACTATACCAAGATTTGGCATATTTTGTTAAAAAGAAAACCATGATTTGAGGAGGAACTTCTTAATTAAAATAATCCATGGGTACATGCGTCATTTGAATGTTCTCTTAAATCGTCTTAAAATTACATGACGGAGTGTCTATGTTATAAAAAATAATTTTACTACTATATTATAGCAGGTGAAAAAAATCCTTCCTACCTACACTAGAATTTTATGAGTATGTTATAAGAAAAAAATTGAGTGTTTTAGAAGAGTTCTATGCTCACATTAAAGTTGTTGTAAGAATAAGGTGAAATATTCTTTCCCACATTGAATTTTATTTATACCAATTATACCTAGAAATTACACCGAAATACTCACCATATATAACTCTAGTACAAATAAAATGTAAATCCAGCATAAATTAATAGTAACAAAAAATAGGGTTTGTGTACCCAAATTCAGTTTTATTTCTTTCCATACATGCCATATTCATCACAGATACGGATGGTATTGGATATCTATCCAATTTTTTTAATACATATCTCAATTTTTTATCATACTACAGATCTCGAATTAGATAAAAGAAAATAATAGAAATGAAATCAGATACATCCATCCATTTAGTACTATACTAGGAGGATTCCCCGTGCGTTACCGCGGGTATAGAGGAGGAATATAAATAGGTTAGAATGTTAACTAATAAGAATTTGAAGATGTATATGTACGGTGTTGGTAATGCAGGAACATGATATAATATATGTATAGATTTATTAGCATAATCGTGGAGATTGTATCCATAGTAGATGATGTGTCTCGCTGACGTGGATATCATAATTCTTGTGCCAGTGAACTTTAATTGCAAATGATAGTGGACTGTTGAGGTGGACACCTTGCATGTCAAGAGAAATTGCTAGTGGCAAATGATAGTGGACTGCTAAGGTAGATGCCTTGCATATCAAGAGAAATAGGTAGTGGAGTTTTTCTTTATAAGAGTTATAGATTAAAAATGAATACGAATACGGATATCCATATTATTATTCAGATTTTTAGACATTAATTTCCATCCATATTGCACAAGTTGAGTATGGTAGAATTGTGAAACTCTCTAGTGTATCCTAGGTGACCAACCATTTTTTTTTTGAAAAAGGAAGTTTTATTCCGATCTCAGCATAAGTTATGCACTCAATCAGAATTTAATGCAAATCATGTCTTTGGCTTATAAAAACTAGCTCTCAAAGAGCTTGCCAGAAGCAACAGAAAAAACGATCTATGCAGTAATCCTATTCAAAGACGACCAACCATGTTTGGCAAATATCTTTATTGCTATTGTCTTCAAGATACGACTCACTTTAACATTGGTGGGTTATGTTTTTTTTGTAAGATGGACCGGAAATGTGTCCAATAAATATCCTTTAAAATAACCTGTAAATAAGAAATTTGTATCTTTTTGTCAAAACCAAGTCATTTCTTTGCACTCGCTCCTACACAAACTTGAGAGTGCAAGTAATAATCTACTTGTTGAGGCCTGAGGCCAAGGACCAAAAGAATCAGCTTGGATTGTTAGTGGACGTAAACAAAAAGCAATTCCAAACACCCTCCAAATAAAGTGCATTACATGGCAATTGAAAAAAATGTTTAATAGCTTCTTTTGTGTTGCAAAAGAAACAACTCTCATCACCTCTCCAATTACGCTATACAAGGTTATCTTTAATTAAAGTGAGGCCCTTCAGAAAGAACCAAATGAAGATATTAGTTTTAAGAGGTAACTTCAACTTCCAAACTGCTCTATTTAGAGGCATCACAACAAGTTGGTTCACTATGTATACATGGATTGAACTGAGGAACCTTGGTTGTTTAGATTCCACTCAATTACATCTTGCGGTCACAAGTTGCACAACGCTATTCCTGATACCAATTCATTTCACTTGGCTAGCTTATCACCAACTAGTGCCCTGTGGAAAGTCAAATTAACTGGTGTTGAACTAAAAACTTGAGCAATTGTAATACCTTTTCTAGTGGTAGAGTATAAAGTTACGTATTATTTTTTGAGAGCCAAGTTTCCAAACCACCTGTCCTCTCAAAATCTAACGGAGAACCCACTGTGTAAATTAGAAGAAGATAAATCTAGAAAACAGTCTTTGACCTCTATAAGACCTGACTAAAAGTGTGAATCTCCTGATTTCCAATGTGTTTTCTCTAATTTTTTAAGTACTTCTTTCTAAAAAGTTTTTTTTCCCGAGTCCTATCTTCATTTATTAGTTTATTAAAGAGTGTCTGCTCAACAAGTAAGTATTTTGAGTGGCAAGGTCTATAATCTCTAAATCACCTCTTGTTCCTTTTTTAGGGAGAACTCCCAATTTTATCGGCCTATTTTTTTTCTCACGGCTTCCATATGTAAACCGTTCGTATATCTTAAAAAAAAACTCTAGAGGGCAATAGTAATAATCTATAGCTAGTTCGAGAGAAAAAAAAAGAACTACAGATAGTGACCAATCAGGCAATCAATCATGCAATTCGAGAAAAAAAAATGAACTACAGATAGTGACCAATCAGGCAATCAATCATGCAACTTATATCCTATAAGAAACCCCGTCCTTAGTTGAATAAGAAGGCAAAGCCGGACTTGGCGTTTGCCGTCTTGGGCAGATGCGTACGCACGCGAAATGAATCGAATAAATGAGGGCGTTCCGCGATCGTCAAACCCGGCCGCGCCCTTGCAATTACATTCAGATTCAGTGCTCCGTCCCTCACCTGTTGTCCTGGACACCAGATTTTGGAAGATCTCTACGCGTATACAAAAAAAACCGGGCTGCTGAAACATATGCACATCTTTGTGAATAATCAAGTACGAAAAATGCTAGCTGGATCTGCAACTGCAAACGCAGTAGTACGTACTTGCGCGAGTTTTCTAGGAGACGAAATAAAACGCAGAGACGTCGGCCAAGGTTGTTTATTCCGCTACTTCCCGTGGTTTTCATGGGCTAGCCGTATAGGAACGCCCTTTTTTTATTATATTTATTTTAAGAAAAATAGAAAACAAGCTCAGACCATTCAGTGTTATATTATATTGTTCTAATAAGCCGACACGGATGCCCATGCTTCTCTGTAGCGAATGCTGCAGCTCCTTGTGTAGAAAAGGTTACGTATTTTGTCTGAAAAAGTTGGACTCAAGTTGGAGAATACAAACCCAACAAGAAAAAACGTCAAGACGATTCACCGGGCGACGCCAATTAAACCTCCAAACAATACCTAAAGCCCAAAACAAACCAACACAAATAAAGCCTAGTGAAGAGCTAAAAATGTCTTTTAAAAAAAAACTTGGCAAATGCATTACTGAAGCTGATGAGTCATCAGAAACGATTACAAGAACATCGACAGAACTTGTGATGAGCTCCTCCCCTTCAATGCAACCATAACCCAGAGCAGCCACAGCATGTGCTGCCCTGTTGCCAACTGCGAACACAAGATTGATATGTGCCCTTATAGTTCATTTTGCGATGAGTGGTTGTCAACGTGATCCACGACCTAGGTTGAGTTTGTGACTAACCATGGCGTAAGTTAGGTTGTGCGACATATCTCTTGGCTTGTGGTGTACAGGTGTGGAGTTCGGAGGTGGTGGTCGACGGTGAGGTGAAGGTCAAGTAGGGAAGTACCGTGCCGATGGACCGGGAGCAGTGAAGGACGGACGTGAGGCTTGGACCGAGGGACCAGGAGGCCGGGTGACCAGCCGCGGTGGCCGACATCTAGGACATCGACAAGCACAAGTATACATGGGAGTGACCGTGTTGACCGAGTCAAGACGACGGACGTGCGAGTCGAGCGGGTCTCAGGAGGACTTGGTGGACGGCCGGTCGAGGACCGTGGTGCGAGTTGCGGGGGACGCGAGTGGTTTGGTGGTTTGGGCCTCAAAACCATCGGGTGGACGGGTTTATGGGTTTGGACCTCAAAACCCGGGCGGAGGTTCCGAGGAGGAACGGACGGCACGTGGCGGCATCGAGGAGTTCGTGTCGAGGCGAAGCTATCTCATGAAGGGCGCGGTAGCCGTCGAATGAAGATTACCTCGGGTTGGACTATAACGCACTCGGGTTATGTGGTTCGACTCAAAATATCTAAGGATAAAACTGGGATTATGTAATAGCCATGTTAAAGAGGATGAGGGAGCCCTCATCTCCCTCACCTCTTTCATTTTTCCTTTCTTCCTTCCCTAGTTTCCCCATCCCCTTAGGGTTTCTTGTGAGAGAGGTCCACAAATTGGTGATTTTGTGTAAGAACCAAAGATTGCAGCGGGAATGGAGGCCCTAACCTCCTCGGGTCCTCCGGGATTCGATTTATGATGTGTTCTTTGTGATTTGCGTTTTGTTCTTCGCGTTCTTGCGTTTTCCCCTTTCTTCCCGTCGTTCTATCTCTCTGTGGTTGATCTTTTTGCGAACCGTTTGTTCCATGAGTTGCTATGACTCCCTAGGAAGATTTTCACCAAAGGGCTTGAGCTAAATCGGGATGAACACTTAGATTGGGTGGTTTTCTTTTTCGGGGTCCTTTTCTTTGTTTCGAACTAAGATTCTTCGATTCCCGGAGTTGTGAGCCATATAAGGATATGATTTTCATGGAGTAGCATCTTAGCTACCCTGGAATCCTGCCCACAAAATTTGGGATCAATCAGAGTTGAAACGGAGAAGATCGAGTGTTTTTCGTGCGACTCGCGGCAGTTTTTGGCGACCGGACGCTGCTACAATAACAACGATGCATCCAGTCATCCGCTATAGTATCACGGCTGATGCTACAGTAAACATCGTCCGGTCAATTGTGTTCGTGCACTGTTTCGCCTCGTTTGAGCTCGTTTTTTTTTAATCCATTTTCAATTCTGCTTTTTGCGCTGGTTTGCTAGCGGTGAGTGGATCTTTTCTAAGTATCTTTGTCACTTGTTGGCTCTGGTGTTTAAAATTGGACCCTTGCCTCTTTTCTATAGAGGTGAAGGGTTCTTGTATTGGTCTACTCGACCATACTTTTTCTCCCGTCTATTCGGCGGTGTTCTTATGTATCGATTCTTGATTGTCACGCTGTGTTTCTTGGAGACATTTAGCCTTTCATAGGCTTGTGATTTACTCACCTACGTGGGTGTGATTTAGGGTTTGATTTTGGGACAACGGCCAAACATTCTGAAAGGAAATTTGATGCTCCCATTTATCCTCCTCTTGTCGTCAATTTCGGTCTTTCACCAACTCTACTGAGAAAATTACATTCAAAATCAATAAAATTCACACGAGCTAAAAACTTGAGCTCCTCAACCAGCGCACCTTCAGGCATTGCATCAAAAGTGTCCGACCTCATTGCTTGCTGGACCATCAAAGCATCTGTTTCCAGGATGAGTTTGCCAACACCTAAATTTGCCGCTGCCTGAACACTCTGCAGGCATGATATCAACTCAGTTTGGCACTAAGAGCATGGTTCAGTTTCCCTCTTCCCGTCAGTACAACATCTCCATCGTGATCTCTGATCAGAAAGCCCCAGCTCCCAGACATATTCTCAGCCTTGAACGAAGCATCGCAATACCATAAGGTCCCAAAAGGGATAGCCTTTCAAACACACGGGTGCCTTAAGGAGGTCTCTTGAGGTAGAATTCTTTCAAGCAGTACGTATGCATAATAACCTTCACCCTGTTCGGCTGAGCTTATCAGCACGGCTTATTAGCCGTGGAATAGTGTTTTTCTCTCACAGCAAAACAGCCATAGCCGGCTTATAAGCCGCAGAAACAGCCTGCCGAACAGGGTGCTTGAATTGCATCTTCATTTAGCTTCTCATCATTTCTAAATGATCACCAATTTTTTTAAAGCTAGGTCTTCTGCTATTGCACTTGGCGATCTATCATAATATTCATGTCCTTGTGGATGCCTCGATCAGTGGTAAGTAATGTACAATAGGAACATTTTTGTTTACATTGATTCTTATAGATAATAAATATATGGAGAATAATTGGCTACTAATGGATTAATGCCAGTGTAATGGATAGTATATAGCAAACACTTACGTTAGCATCTGCAACAGACTATCTAAATAAGCCATCTTTCTCTATATTTGAGCAACGGAGCACAAACTGCCTTCAACAGGTCAAGTAGGGAATCTCTACTTTTTCCGTTTTATCATTGGAATGGCTAGGGTTATTTAGAAATAGTCTGAGGTTACAATAGGAATAAGTAGAGAACTTGTTTTAGGTAATACTACTCAAGATAACAACAGAAAGAATGGGTTACTTAAACAGATAAGTAGGGGCTCTATTTTTTTTAAGTAATGCTGGAGATGCTCCTATTTGAGGAATAGCAAAAACTATGTATAATTCTGCATATATTGTATTTTTCTCTAATCATAATTTTTTGGAATAACTAATAAAATAAATCTAGATTTTAAGGGCGCAACTTGTAGTACATATAATATGATAACATAAATTCAAAATAAAAGCTAGACTTCGTAATCAGATACAGTGTGAAGTAATCAAGCGCCACCATGACCGGAAGGCGGAAGAGCCATACTCTTCGTGGCGTGGAAGATAACAAATGATGAAAGAGTAAACGGACAGGGGCGCATCGTAAACTAACACAACCTCGATGCTGCTGCAGCCACATGCACCGTATCTTGACTAGCTTGACACTGCTATCAGAGGCTAATTTCAGACTGATTGATATATTATTTTATCGTGGCTGGGTGGCACACCACAGCCGCACAAGTTCGTTGTGGCTCTGGGCTTTGGCACGGCGATGCTGCTGCTGCTGCTAGCCTGCTACGAAAGAACACACCGTAGCTAGGTGCTATTTTTCTCGCACCAACTAGGAATAGGAATATAGTACCACAGTTAGATAGGTCTAGGTGCATCTTGTGAATCTTTTTCGTACGAAATCACGTGCTTATTTAATCAAACTCTAGGAAAAAGTTTTGGGGTTAGGTGAATTCGCCAATCATTTCGTGATGCTTTCGGTAGTAAAAATCTCCATCTGTTTTCTCCGCAGCTCATGCGACCGCGACTCCTTGCTTAAACAAATGGCTTTAGTAGTTCAGTGTAACATCAGCTAGCTGTTCAGAACAGTACCACTAGCCCTAGGCTACTAGTGTCCAATAGGTGAGTTTTTGTACAAATAGTTTTGAATATCTAGACTAGACCGTGTTTTCCTACACTCATATATGGTCAGGTTCAGCTTTGCCATTTGGTTCGGTGGTTGTCGGATCTGAGCTACTACGGCACTGAGGTCTGGTCCGGTGAATGGATCTCAAACGAGATGACTATACCTCACGTTTCCTCTTGCAAACAGTTTCTATGTACTAAATTCATGGAACAGTTTCAGGTCATGTCCCTCTCTGAAATCATGCAGCCGTCTCTGACGCTAGAAAACTTGCAGATATTCAGAACGGTCCTGTTAGCACACCGATAATCCAGGGAGTTGGCAAGATCGATGTTAAAAACTTGCTACAGACGGGTTTGGTTGGGCTACTGCTGCAGCTTTGCCAATAATTTAGGGAAGATTACTGTATTTTGCAAACTGCAAGCTTTGCCAATAATTTAGGGAAGGTTACTGTATTTTGCAAACTGCACTATGGCCATGGCTTACTCTAGCGCTTTCACTAACGTAAGAGCTTCACCAATTGAATGATAAATGACTACAAGTGAAGGAATAGACGGTTTAAACAAAAAAAGACCCAAAATTTCAAACGTGTGTCTAGAATCACAGGAAAACTACAAACAAAAATAGTGAAAATTAGCTCGTTAGGAGCCCATCCAAGATTGTTGTAGACCCAACGAATTCTTCCTTAATTCCAGAAAGTAGGACATTATTGGGTAAGCACTAGACTAGAGGCACGCACCCCGAACTGTTTGGAAAGCAATTCAACGAAATAATCACTTCTATATTTCAGATGCCTGTTTTTCTGAGCACCATATAAATTTGTCATTGTTTGATATAGAATTTTTTTTTGCAAATTATCTCTTATAAGCTTTCCTTTTAATTATACTAAAAGTTGGTTGTCTAAATTCAGGCACCTGAAACATATCAACTCCCATATCAGATATACAAGTACATTCTATTAACGATGCCACACGAATTCAGCGATATGTCATGAGACATGGACCTGCAATATGAGAACCAGACAGGACAGCTATGACAACTGGCTCCGTTCAGCATTTCAGGAGCCAAACTAGCTCACCTAAACAGCAAAGGTTCAAATCCAAATTCAAGCACAGGATGAGACTTGAGGTTGATAAACAGTCTCCGACAGCGATTTCCAGTTAGCACGATGTAAGGTGCAGTAAGAACGTGGACACCACTTGCAACACTTGCAAAAAACAGGCTGCAAGCAGTGGCTGCTGGGCGCCAACAAAAACACAAATTAACCAATGCAAATAGGCAAGCACAATCACACGGTCTTTGATATCAAAACTGATGTATTTGCCACGGTTAATACATGAAGATAATAATATTGCCACAGTTAAGTTGCAACTGATAGCAAGTGGGTTCACAATACTCAGATTCATGAAGCAACCAGAAAGGATAACTGATTACTAGAAATATTCATACACAGCAAGTATTCTAAAGCTGCACCACTCCAAAACCACTACTAGAAATAGTTTACTCATCCTCCTGGCTGCGGAGACGGGCAAGTTTGTTGGTGACCACAATGTCAAGCTGAGCAGCTCGCTCCACAATTTCCTTGCGCTTCTTAGTGGACACATTGTGTGCGATTTCAGCACAGTATGTCCTGTTGTGAAGCGATACAAGTATTAGTAAATAATTGATGATTTTGATACAAAAGGGAGTACAGGAATTGGGAATCTGCTGCACTCCTGAAATATAATAAGTAGGTTTGCTGAAGATCCAAAAACAATGCATACCTGTTGTGCATCATAAGCAACTCCAGTTCAGAGGCATTATGCACGACAAACTTCTTAAACTTGTTGGGGAGATAGTGCCTGGTCTTCTTATCAGAGCCATATCCAATGTTAGGCATCAAGGTGCATCCCTTGAACTTCCGCCTGACGCGGGAGTCAATACCCTTGGGCCTGCGCCAGCTTGGCTACAGAAAACATCATCACCAGAATTAGCTTAAACCAACAGAAATGTTATGCTAGATGCAAATATAGGGACCCAATGAAATAGAAAGCTGACTTTTATAGGATAACTATTTATGCCTGGAGCTAGAAGTCATACCCAAGACTCAATTCATGGCCCTCTCCAGGAAAAAAAAAAAGGAGAAAAAAAAACTCTGGCAGGTTTAGGCACCCAGATACAAACATGGGCATTTGCTACACTGGTACAGTATTGTGCATGACACATTTCTGATTCACCAGTAGCAAACATGGTCAGAAGTAATGAGCATTTGCTACACTGTACTATTGTTTTTAAGTTATCCCCAGCTACAAAATAAGTGGAATTACAGCAGTGCAAACTAATCAACTTTCACAAACATGAGGGACTTGGGTCTCTTTTAACAATTGCTTGGTCACAAACTGTTGCATCAACCAAAGGTAGCATCCTAAAATGAGGAAAGCTTTCATGCTAATCCAGCAATTCACAAGCTAAGCTTACATTTCAGGCCATTGGGACATTCTAAATCGAACATAAGCCAACGAGCTGTCACTAGCATCTTCCAAACTGAAATCGGGCCAAGATATTCAAATTGGTGCACATATGGCCATTCTTCCGGTGGACCTAAAACAAGTTAACTAGCAACCGGCAAATGGATCAACGAAGAGCGCAAATGCTTGTTTAGCACGCAGAATAAGGGCTTCACGCAGCAAGGGAACGGGTGATACCTTGAGGCACTTGTAGCGGTCGAGGTGGGGCCTCTTGAACTGCTTGACCCGCTTCTTCACGATCTTCTGCGTCAGCAGCGGCACCGCCATCTGCGGATACACAGTGGTGGCGAAGGGGAATTTTTCAGTTCTGGATGAGAACCACACCAATAAAACAGTGGAAGCTGTGGGGATGGAGAGTGCGCTGAGAGATGGCCGTACCTTCAAGTGCCCAGAGCGGTTTGCAGCGAAGCAGGGAGGCGGCGGCGGCTGGTGGGCCGGCGGGCGGGCCGGCGTTGGGGTGCCTGTGGGACAGGAGTGGGTCTTTTATCCCCGAACCCTAGACAAGCAGTCCACCATGGGCACGAGGTCGTTCATGGGCTCTGCCGAAAGCACAGCAAAAGACAACAAAGCCAATACAGCCCAATAATTTCAAAAAAAAGCCTGTACAGCCCAATAGGCCTCCTACTGATCCAGTCCAGGAACTCTTGTCGATAAACAGTTCTGAGTTCTCTTCTTTTTCAACAGTGTAGTCAGGCTATTGCATTTTTGTTTCATCAAAAATAAAAAGAATGAATTAGTCTGATGGAAGCATATATTCACTGTGAAATCTGTTTTTATAGAAACCTTTTTTTTACCGACACCGGAGTGACGAAGTGATGAGACATGAGTTCCACCCATTAATAATGTAAAGAATAAATTACATGGCCGGTCCCTAAACTATTGGTGGGGTTTCATCCTGGTCCCCAAACTATCAAAACGGTCATTTAGGTCCCTAAACTATTGTTGAGGTTTCATCCCGGTCCCCAAACTATCAAAACGATCATTTAGGTCCCTAAACTATTGGTGGGGTTTCATCCCGGTCCCCAAACTATCAAAACTGTCATTTAGGTCCCTAAACTATTGCTGAGGTTTCATCCAGGTCCCCGTCCATGCCTGGAGAGAGGTGGAAGATGGAGCTGACATGTGGGCCCCACATGTCAGTGACCCATGGTCGTTTTGATATGGGTCACTGACATGTGGGGCCCACATGTCAGCTCCATCTTCCACCTCTCTCCAGGCATGGACGGGGACCTGGATGAAACCTCAGCAATAGTTTAGGGACCTAAATGACAGTTTTGATAGTTTGGGGACCGGGATGAAACCCCACCAATAGTTTAGGGACCTAAATGATCGTTTTGATAGTTTGGGGACCGGGATGAAACCTCAACAATAGTTTAGGGACCTAAATGACCGTTTTGATAGTTTGGAGACCGGGATGAAACCCCACCAATAGTTTAGGGACCGGCCATGTAATTTACTCTAATGTAAACTAGAAATATTTAACGATTCATATTCCTTGCATTATGCTAAAAAAAAATCGTAGCTTCATCCTTGGTTATGGCTCCAAATAATCTCGAACGGTGGAAGATGGAGTTGTTGATGCCTCGTGCATAAGTTCATATATGAATCCTCACCCTGTTCGCTTATGTGGAAATTTGGCTTATGCTGAAATATTGTGAGAGGAAAACACTGTTCGATAGCTGAAAAGTAGCTCAACCGAATAGGGCGCTACTATTTATCCAAATGAAGCCTAAACCAAAACCCTAATGATTCAAAAAAAGAAATTAATATTTCAGAACGATTCTCCGGATTCTAGACACAGACGCGTAAACTAGTCAAAACAGATCAGAGTTTGCTCCAGAAATCCTAGATGTTCTTGTGGAATAGCAAAAGAATGTCGCAGGGAATGAATGCTCATTTCTTGGAATGTATTACGTTTGCCGAGTTCTGAGTAAAAAGGTTATGTATTTATATCTATTTGATATATCTAAAGCTCGCTGTCAGATTGGTTGGCTGGTTCTCCATTGACGGCGACAAGCTCCGTGTCAAATATGAGGGTTGCTCCACCTGCAAGAACAAAGATAAGTGGCTCACATCAGTGATGTGCGGAAGTTCACCTCGGCATTATAGGAATCCATTCAGGTGGCAGTGCAAGGCATTATTGGAATCCATTCAGGTGGCAGTGTTAGTAGGATAATGGAGATAAACCACTTCGTGCTTTTGCCGTGCACAAACAATGGGATGATTACCCTCACAGAATGTTTTGAATAATCCGAATGTGACTATCACAACTGTATGCTCAAAAGATAGAGCATATTAAAAAAAAACATACCAGGGATAGTAGGTGGCGAGCCTTGAGGCCCATAGCCAAGCTTTGATGGGATCTTCAACTTCCGCTTTTCACCAACGCACATTCCCAGGAGACCCTGATCCCATCCTACACAGAAAATAAAGGAATTCAGACAGAGAAACAGAACACAACCAAAACAGAGAGTAGCCAATTCATTGCCATATTAATCACCTTTGATCACTTGTCCAGTGCCCAAATCAAATTCAATAGGGTCACCTCTTTCATAGCTTGAATCAAAAACTGTTCCATCAGTAAGTTTTCCCTGTGAAAAAAATGATAGCAAGTGGACATGACTCAGAAGATAGTTCTTGTAATCAATGAGCATCGTCTAGTATTAGAACTTCTTGAACCAATGTAGGCTGGTTGAATTAACAGTTCTGCTCAAAGTTTTAAAACCAATGGTAATACCATTTTTCAAAATATTACAATGCTCTATTGTACATGTCCCACTTTCCCGAATCCAACAGAAGTTACAATGCTCTATTGTTAACTGGAATTGGCAATAAATCTAGTGGCAGAAGTGACAAAGCCTATGACATACAGCCATACAGATACAGATCAGTGCTGAATGGGCTAAGAGAAACAATATAGGTGCGACAGTTACTCTAAGAAAGCATTAAGTTAGTTCAATGGAGGACATCTGTCATTATTGATACATTACAACATAAGGGGACAGATGAGGAGGCAAAACACTAGACTTACACGGTAGTGAACTTTAACCTTGTCACCTTTGTGAGCTTGAATGCTGCAAGATTCCGGCTTATGCTGCATTTTAAAATACCCAGGCAAAGCATCAATATTAGAAACTGCCAAAAATAATTGCTGCAAATGATGGCAGCACATGCGATTATCCACACTCCATAGCAATTTTCTTACAACATGGTTAATGGTTTAGTAAGAATAGACAAATTCACTTCTTGTCCAACTAGATATTCTGTTCTTACAACATGACACTCTGGAAGTACCAGTTGTACGAAAACTTGATTTTGTCTGACAATAAATTGAAGAGAGTTTCCAAATTGAAGCTGAATCAAAAAGGTTTTCAGGTCCCAACTCAGTCTATTGTTTCCACAGGATTCATGGCCTTACTCAGTATGGAAACAAAACTGAAACTTGAACTATGCATTAACAAATCCATTTAGTAATTATTATAATCATTCAAAAACAAACCAGAATAAAACTGTTTAGTTCCATTAAAGAACCCTATCCAAATCACAATCTCCAAGCATTCTCCGAAATCTCCTTAATACGATTCACGCACCAAAAGAAGGCCAACGAACGTGACCACGTCGCCAGCTGTTCCCAGCCGTCCGATCGGGCGCACGGACGGCCCATATCGGGCAAACCATGGGCTTTTTGCAGAAAAACCCTCCAACTTTATTGAAATCAACCCGCAGTCCAGCCTCATCTCTCAGTTCTTCGATCACTGGCGA
The DNA here is from genome assembly GCA_038087645.1 of Saccharum hybrid cultivar R570. Lineage (NCBI taxonomy): Eukaryota > Viridiplantae > Streptophyta > Magnoliopsida > Poales > Poaceae > Saccharum > Saccharum hybrid cultivar. The sequence continues at coordinate 22,972,721 of JAQSUU010000402.1, read as the reverse complement.
CTCCCCACCTTCCTAATCCTCCCGACGTGGGCGGCGCCAGCGGCCCTGGCGCGGCGCCCCCCCCTCCCGCCTCCCTCTGGCCGTTGCCGCCGCTGTCGCGCGGCCATGCCACGGTCGTGGCCGTGCTGCGCTGCTGCAGCAGGGCCAGCGCGCGTGGCCAGCAGACCACAGCCGGCCTGCCGCCAAGCCATGGCCACCACCGGGACAACGCGGGCCTGGCACAGCTCGCCAGCCGGCCATCCGCCGCCGCCGTGGCCGTCCTCGGCCGGATCGACACCACCGGAGCCTGCTCGCCACCGACCAGCACGGGTCCAGGCCCAGCCCGAGCTCTCGCGAAGTTTCTCGACCCGTATACCCGCTTCCTCGCCGTCTCTCCCGATAAGCAGAGTCGCGTCCTTCAATCTCCGTGGGCCGCTGCCAACGAAACACAGGAAGGGTAACGGCACAGGCACATGGAGACGAGGGCGACGGCACCTGGCGTAGCTGAGCCGAGTTGTCGCGGGCCACGGGCGCTAGCGCAGGATGGCGCGTGCCCGACGCCCCGACGCCATGGCCAAGAACGGCGTCCGTGCTTCCTCAGGCTGGCACAGCCGCCGCCGTGCCGCTTCGTTCCCCTACTTCTGGCGAGATGCCCGGCTTCGGTGGACCTTCGCCGGCTCATTCTCAAGAGGTGCGCACAATCTCATCCCTGAGCTGCAGCCTGACCTTAACGGAGTGAAGGCCATGTTCCACCCTGAGATGCAGCCTGAGCTACACACGTGATGAAGCCCGAGCTTCTCCACGCCACTGTCTTGTAGATGCAGCCCAAGCTCCTCATGCGCCCTCAAGGTGTTCGATGGAGTGCCAAGCACGAATCTTAGAGCTCCATATAGTTCTTTACTTCTATTGCACATAACCATTTTGTTTCTTTTGCCGATTCTTACTTACAAGTTCGTAATTACTGGGTTTCTATTTCCTTTCCTTTATTTATATCTAGCAATTAGTTTAATGCTTGACTGCTTTACGCTAGATAGTAGTAGTAGATGTACATAAGTACATAACCTCTTCTTGGAGGCTATACGGTCAGATTTTCAGAGGCTTGGACTGGACAAATGCATTGTCCAAAACCATACTGCAAATGGAATAGCTGACGGCACAATTTGCAGAATAAAGATTTTACTGTTCAATGCAAGGTTCAGTTTTCTTATAGCTAAATCAATCAGTTAGCTAATCCAGAGAAATCTAGCACTTCGTCTCCACATTTACTTTGGAACTATTTGTCGTCTCCACATTTACTTTGGAACTATTTGTGCTGTCAGATCATATTACAATGGCTTCAGAACGAAAAAAAATCCATATATAGTGGCAGTGCAGCTCAGTTTTCTTTTTACGATGTTTCTAGAGTCTGCACACCACTATAAGTATCTTTTGAAGACATAGGATGATTGCAAAAAACTTGGGCATCACTTTATTCAGTTAATAGGACAGGACAACAGGTACCTTCAAAGAAATTTTGCATGGGATTCGGCAATCCTTTTATGCCTAGCTTTAGTGCTCTCAACAGCCCATAGTATCAGCTTCCTTATTTTCCAATACTACCATAAATCTAGCATTATGCATTAGATACATAATATCATATGCATTACTGCAACTTTAGATGAATAACTGCTCGACAGTCGACACAACAGCTCTCTCAACGCAAGAGAGCAAGGTATACAAAGCATGCATCATGTTGTACCCTATAAACAACTGATATTTCCAAAATCGATCCACAACAATCTATCTATAGCCAAAGCTAAAACATAAAACTACTTGATAACGAAATTGCCATGAGTACCTCAGACATTGATATAACATGTATTTGGGAAGAAAACTACGGACTAAACATGCTTTCAAAAAAGGCCCCGGACCAACACTGTGCCAGCAAGAGCAGAGGAGGGACGCGCATAGCAAGCAGAATGGCGTCCGAATTCGGTGGCCACCAAGGAAGAAGGCTCGCATCATCTCAGATGTGGTACAAGATCAAGTTGTATGGAAAAAAAGGCCACATCTACGTGGCAAGCAGCCCACACACTGGCCACACGCGGCAACGCCGCGAGCATTTCTAGTAAACACACGATTTTCATATCGAGCAAACAATAATTCTTTTGCCCAATGGCTCAATCAATCCCCACCAAAATGACTGAATTTTCCTGCACAGCTTACTTTCCCCACAATTCCTCAGACCATCACTCCCATAACATCCTGTTTCTACAATTTTCGATCTGTTCCAACAACTACGCCGCCCTCGTAACCAGAATCTCCCGTCTGATTAAAACAATATTTCCATACTATAGTACCATCTAATCTGTTACCGCTCTGCTTGGCCCAGTCCAATCCGATAAAGAAAGGAGGGAATGAAACATACCAAATCGCATATGCATAGGAGAGAAAAAAAATAGTCCTAGTAGGGATACCTTGACGCCGATCTGAAGCTCCATCACGTCCCCGGATTTCTTGGTCGTGGCTGCCAAACACAAATGTCAGATCAGATCGGATCGGATCGGATCGGATCGGATCAGAGGTCGCTGCGCGGGTCGTGCCTCGACGAAAAATCGAGGCCGGGGCGGGGTCTACTCACCAACGAGCAGCGGCGCAGCGGCGGCGAGCAGGAAGCATAGTAGAAACTGCGGCTTCGCCATGGCTGGTGCTAGGGAAGGGATGAATTCAACGATCTCGTGGAGACACAAGAGCTGTGCGTTTATAACAGAGAGCGGCAGGACTCAGTGGCTGGCTGTTTGGTTTGGGTTTGTTAACAAAATGAGCTAAAAATCTGAACTCGGATCGGTTTGTTAACAGCGCTTGTTTAGCTTGCCAACCAGATAACGCAAAAAATATAGCACATTCCATCGCATCATTTTAAACTATAAGTTTATCTGATTTTGCAAAAATAGAGGAGATTGTAATATACAAGTCAAAGCTTCAAACGAGAGAGAGTTATAGTTTGGAAATTAGCTTTCATGGTTTTCGAAAAAAAGAAATTAGCTAAGTTCATTGCTAAAATTAGGAATAGCAGGGATCAATAGATACATGATTTACTTTTAAGATAAAGATCCGTAGATACATGATGAAACAAGCAAATTCCCCTATCTACAACCCAACAATATCAAGGTAAACAAAATATACAGAGAGGAATAAGGAACCACACTAAACAATACTCCATCTATCCCATGAAAAGTGTCATTTCCACTTTCCACGAAATCGATAAATTTCAACTTTGACCAAACATATATAAGAAAATATTAATATTAATGGTGTATAGTTCGTATTATTAGATGAATCACTGAATATATTTTCATAATAAACTTATTTAGAGGTAGAAATACTACCAACATTTTCTATAAAAGCTAGTTAAAAAAAAGATTGACCATCTCAAAACTCCTAGCGACACTCTTTTTGAGACAGAGGGAGTAAGACAAAGTTTAGTAATCTTTTATTACTAATTTATAGGTAATTGTAGCTTTTGTAAGTGCATAGCTTTTACTAAATCTATAAGGGCTTTGTTTGGATGCATCTCATTCCATATGCATTAGAGTGGATTGGAATGAAATTAAACTAAATTACATTCCATTCCACTTCAACACATGTGGATTTAGGTGAATACACATGCATCCAAACAAGGCCGGATCGAAGGGAGCAGACTCTCTTCGGTCCAAAGCAGGACCGCGCTGCTTTGGGCCGAAGGGATTCCGGAGGCTCTCCAGCATCTATGAATTTAAATATGTATAACATTCGCTATCAAAATATTGGTTTTATCGATGTTAATACATCTTTCTACAAACTTAGTCAAAATTTATGAAAAAATTAACTTTTTTTGCACATAGAGAAAAAATTGACTTGGGAAAAACTAAAGTAAACTGTAATGTACTCCATCCACTATAAAGATGTTTTGCTATGCATTTAGATATATACTGTGTCTAAATATATTTTAAATGATGTATTTAGAAAAATTAAAACATTTTATCATTTGGAACGGAGGGAGCCCTTCGTCAATAGATATGAAAATTCATAACGTTCCAAATTTGTCCACAAATGAGCGTGTCTGGTACTAATACGGTGAAATTATCGTGTCTGGATAATCTAATAAGATGAAATTATCTTTTAAATCTAATAAGGTGAAATTGTCTTTTAAGTATGTAGAATAGCACACAATACTCGTGCGACTATAACTTAGATCAAATTCCCAAGGGCCAATCTCCACCAAGGACACATCTGATTTCTCTACACTCTCGAGCCAACTGTCATCACAAGCGGCACTCCCATGAACATGCAATCGTTTCGTTAATTTTACTTTGCTTCTTTTAGTTGGCGCAAAATTACCAGGCTACACTGAGCTTAATACGATACAAGATTCCAGGCCTGTTCAGTCCACAGAAACTCTAGCTGAATCTGAACATAAAGACAGATTCATGCACAAATGTAACAAGTCAGGTAGCGGATACATCAAAATTGCACTGATTCAAAATATCTGATACTAGATTATATATCAAACCCATTTTGATTGCACAGACTATCTACACAAGACGGATAGCATTAGTTACAGCGGCACATGTAGAGTTGTCGACTGATGCAATATATTCTGGAGAGAAGAGGGCATCAGCGCACGGAGTGACAGCAGACAAACGGCATCCACGGCTGCTTCTTTTCTTTGGAACTCTTCTTGTCAACGTCCTTATGAGGCAGTTTGGCTGGGGAGCTCCAATGATGGTCGTCAGAGCCAGATTTGGGTGACCCCGATTTCACTGACAAGTCGCTGTCCTTGGTCACCCTGCGCCGGAACGACAGCACTCGTTCCTTGGTGCTGGGTTTCTTCACTTGGTTCTCCATGCTTGCCTCAGCGAGGAGGACCTTCAGTGGGACACGAACTCTTCCTGAATTTAGCTTGGCACCTGTCGATGCAATCTCTTCATTCAGCTTGTTGTTGCTTCCATCTTGGCCAACCATGATGTTTAGCTGCTGCTTCTCTTCAACACTACATGTGCTTTCTGCTGCAGCCATCTCCTTTGCAGTCTGTGTTTTGTGTCCAACGTCATTTGCATTAAACCGTGGGTTAGTCTCCTTTGCATCAGTATCTTCAGTCTGCTTATTTGCTTCAAAATTTCCTATGCTCTGTACTGTGTTCAACTCCTTTGTGTCGCTAGCTTGTGTCTGTTCTTCAACATAATCTGTCTGTCGGACCTCATTCATCCCTGCAGCGGTGCCTTCAATCGGCTTCTTTTCTTCAACATTAGCTGCATATGTATCATTTGCTGTAGTGTTGATAGCCTGTTTCATTTCAATACAATCAATGCTGCGTACTGCAGTCATGTCCTTTGCACTAGCATCTTCAGTTTGCATAATTTCTTCAACTTCACTGAGTGCACTGACATCCTGCATAGATATTGTGCTTAGCTCCGTGGAGGCTGCCTGAGATGGCACAAAAATATCACCACTTGTATGTCCATTTTCCTGCAGGCCATGGTCAGTCAAGCAAGTCTTGTTCACCAGTTCAGAACTACTGCTGACAGGAATGTCTTCTGGACCAACTACTTCACCATTTTCACTGGCACTTGATGCAGATAATATGTGTTCATCTGCAGAAATGTCCAACAAATTTCAGCATAAAACGTTACGTATTCAAAGTTAACGATCTGATAGAAAAGAAAAAAAGCATACAGTAATATTGTGCCTCAAAATAAAACATCTTAGTATATGGAAATACTGTGAGACTACAATACAGGTCTCACCGTCTCAGTGAACAGTCAACTTCAGAGGCGCAGTCTAAACTTGCAAGGCAATGGAATTAGATAAACTCCCTCCAAACTATACTACTACAGTACTGCGATACTTGATCAACTAAACTAGAAATGAAGAAGAAGCATACATCTCTAGTTTAGCTATGGCCAATGCTTTCTAAAAGCCATCAATTAAATTGGCAAAGGATGCAAAACAGTGGACTTTTTTACAATGCAACAACAGTGCGCATTCCCTAATGATATTTGAGCTCACAGAAAGCAACGAGCGAAAAAATGGGTATACAACAGAGTTCATGAGTGCAAACTTTCATCAAACAATGTGAAATTGGAGAGTCAGAAATTCTTACTAGAGTTATGGCATTGTTGAACTTCAGCCATCCTAGTTTGGTTAGAGACTGTTGGTTGATCCACCATTAGGGATGTAGAGTCAACTTGCTGTCTCGATTCAACAGCATTTGGTACCTCCAAAAGGCAGCTCTCAGTGGGAAGTTCAAATAAGTCATCATTCCTGTCATCATCTAGATTAAATGGATTCTTGACAGAAGATGCTTCACCCATTAGTAAAGTGTCATGTTTCTGACTCGTAGAAAATTGATCTTCTGTAGGGATCTCAGGGTCAATCTGCTTGTTGCAGACTTCCTCTCTAGTGAACTCGTTAGTCTTCTGTATGGAAAGATTTTCTTCTACAGTATCTGTCTGTGGCCTCTCCTCAAAGGTGAATTCTACATCATCCACATTAGTAACAGGAGTATCATCCATCTTGGTAACAGGAAGATCATCCTGAAAACCAGCAGTGGAACATCTCAAAGTTTTCTTGCTAGAATTCTCAACAGGCTGACTATCATTTGGTACATCCTCAACACTCCAGTTCTGTCTGGGGAGCTCCATGGAACAATTTGTAGCAGTATTATCAGTGCAAACAACATTCAGATCACTCCCAATTGACATGGGGTTAGTGCTAGGATTGGTTATTGTTTCCAACTGAACATCATCTGATCCTACTACTTCTGATCTTGGTGATGCTTCAGGCATGGTATGAAGAACATGCATTCTATCTTCCATAAAACCTTCCACCTTTCTTGAGCATGTAGACTCTGATTCTGGTTCCAAAATTACCAGGCGTGTTTCCTGAAGGGATGCTTCACCAGATTTACTATCAACCATATCTGTGTAAGTGTAGTCAACATTCACAGCTTGTTCATATGGACCCCCAAGCTTCAGGTTTACTTCATGTTCGGCAGATAAATCTGTCATATTGAGGTCTCCAGAAAATTGATCTTTGAGTAATCCATTTGTTTCTAGAGAATTTGCATTTGTAGTTACACTTGACCCTGCTGAAATAACATTCAAATTATTCATTTCTGTAGAAAATACTGAACTTGGTGCAGTGCCATCTTCAGAATCTGATTGATGAAGAAACGGAGATGCATCCTGGAATTCATCAAAGCTGTCTTCTCGCTCAGCTGGTTGTCCCACGATATTTTGACTTCCATTAGTGCAAGCAATCAGTAATTCAGTTCCACTGCCTTCATTTACAATTTCAATAGAATTGCTGCTGCAGTCAACAAGGCCATTTTCACTTAATTCACTAACGTCGATTTGAGCTCCAGTATCTTCAAGAAAAACATTTTCACTGCTGCCGCAATTAATCAGGTGGTTTTCATTTAATTCAGTGGCAATGACTTGAGCTCCAGTACAGGTAGGAGAAGAATGTTCTATCAAAACAATAGAGAGACAAATCAACATAGACTCAATAACTTGAATATAAAGGTAAAATGATCCAATATTATTTGAACGAAATGCTGCCAACACATATAAATAGATGCAAACAAATTAATGACTTTACAACCATAGGTCCAGTGAAACTTTAGTGAATATTATGAGGCATTTGAAAAGAAATACAAGGAACAAGTGCGAAAGAAAGGGATTCTGAGGCACAGAAAAAATGAATTAAGAATGAATTCGCTAGCTCATTAATGGGGTGTTTGGTTGGTGGAATAATGTGGTCCATCACCATCTCTCTCTCTAATTTTTGTTTGGTTTGTGGAATAGAATGAGTTGATCCATGACCACCCCATTCATCACAAGCTAATAATTAGTACGAGGAATGAGGTCATTCCACCAAATTTGAGGAATTGACTCATGATGCATCATCACTCCATCTAGGATAAGTTGATTCCTCAAACCAATCACACCATAATTGTTCACACAAAAGGTTATAACAGTAGTACAAACAGTAAACCATAATGACACTGAACACTGAGGCATGAGAAAAATGTCGTCCATACAGTAAAATAAGTGAGGACCAATAAATCATGCAAGTAACAGGCTAACAGTTAATAATACTGATACCTGACAACAAATACTCTACATATCATGGCATTAGTTAATATAATAATGGTCTCAAGTAGACATTGCAGAAGCTTCCTTGGGAATGAAGTTGACAATCTAGAGGGCTAAAGCCTAAAAGGGACACAAACAGTAGCTTGCTCCTCAATTCACAATCGCAGCAGTATAATAATCTGAACTTAGAAGACCTACCAATGCAGCAACTTGACAATTGATCAATAACGCATAGACATGTCTCTAAGTCATAACAATTAGGAAAAACAGTAAATTGCGGCAAACAATGTCAACGCCCCACATGACGGGATCTGTTCAAGTATGAGAAGAAGATGACATATAAATAAAAAAAAAATAGGACGAGACATGCAGACACAATGAAATGGTAACACTTCTGTTTTGCAAATAATTAGGACGCTCATGTGACTAAGACAACATGTGGTGGAGGGCCACGACAAACTTGCAGACCAAAGAAAACAAGTCTTAAACGACAAGATCAAAGAAATCCTACCCACCTATGCGGATATGTTGGATTTTTAGGCAAGCAGATGGTTTACCAAGTACCAAGAAACCAACAAATTCATCCTAGCAGACTAGAAAACGAATTCAATGTATGTACATGTCCACAAAGAAAAGGAGCGAATTCCTACTGCTGACCAGTATCAAGGGAACAAATTTCCATGATACAAGGAGAGAGATTCGAGACGGCGGATACACATGGATCTCAGCTTCTGAAGTATGAAATTACTACTGATATATTAGTAATAACATACTACTAGCCAAGTTCAGATCTACAATTCGGAAGCTACAAATTCAAAACACTCCAACTGTTGTACGACATCGTTATCACAAAAGCATCTCCCCAACTCCAAGGAAAACGAGAAAGTACCCACGCTTTGAGCTATGCGACCCAAGACCAAGAGCCACGCAGATTTTTATTCCAGGTCCCCACAGGAGTACCATCCCACTATGCCCATGTGAGTTTTGCGCCCGTCCTCCCTCTTCAACCGGGGAACAGGGGGGAAAGGCAGCCAAACCTTCTGCGGCTTTTCCCTTTTCAATGTATCGCAAAATGCAGTACGGGCAAAACAACAAAAAGCGCAACATGCCACAATCTATGCAAATCGGTTTACATAATAACAACCGCTGAACCTAACTCCGATTTCGATTTGTAACATCCCAAAACGCAGGACGCAAATGAAGAAAGTAACACTGTAACAGCAGCACCCGTAGAGAAGTCTGAACAATGGACCAAGAGAGAAAAGACCAACGATTACCTGCTGCAATCACCTTGTCCTCCACAGAACTGTCAACTTCTCCCGCAGATCCGCGCAACGCCGCGGCTCCTCCATTGGCCTCGGCCGTGCTAATCTCCTCTCGCTGTCGTCCTCCTTCACCACCTGCAGCGGAACGAACGAACAGGCACGGCCATCAGAACCACCGAACGGAGAAGTAAACCATCTAATCCAGATAAAACGAAGCAAGAAGCGCCAGCTAAACCCCCGGACGTACCGAGCACCGTCCCCGCGGCCGCATTGCGGTCGCCGGCGCCCTCCTGCCGCTCGCCCACGCCAACCCCGACTCCCGCGACGGCTTCCTCAACCTCCGCCACCGCCGCCGGAAGCGCCTTGCCGCAGTGCTTGCGGTGGGAGCGGCGGAGCTTGGCGCTGGGTTGCGGGTTCGGGTACTGGTACCCGCAGACGTGGCAGAGGTGGCCCCCGCTGAGCGCCGCCGCCTCCTTCCCGCCGTGCCTCTTCTCGTCGGTCTCCATGGCCGGGCTCCGCTGCGCCGCGCCAATGGATGGCAGGGCAACCGCGGCGGCGATGATGGAACGGCGATCGGCTTTGATAAAGGCTACCGCTGCTCCGTTTTGAAGGGCGGGGTTTGGGTTTGGTGGTTTTGGGAGGTGCGAGTTGCCGGCGGCGTCGGGGCAGGAAGGGCTTGGCTTTAACGTGCGCGCGAGTATGACGGGTGGAGCCGCGATACGTGGGGCCCGAACGTCGGTCCCAAGTAGTTCCATCAATGCGGGCCATGTGCGCGGCGGAGCGGGGAGGAAATTCCCTTGGCCCGTTTCTTCTAGGGCACTCGCCGGGGTGGTACGGAATTGCGCTCGATCTGGCCGTTGCGTGCGTGATGGACCGCTGAGCGCGCGGGTGAGGACAGGAGGACGCGAGCCAGTGGAGACGAACAAGGTGAGAGCGACAACAAGCCTTTGGGACCTGCTTTGTGCCTTTTTGGCCCCTGGCCCTGGGCGTGGGCGTGCTTCTGGCCTTCTGCTTCATCGTGTTCCCTAGACCTAAACGGAGCCTCGGTAAAAACCTGAGCTTTGGTCCTGTGATCACGCGCTGTGGACAGATAATTTTACTGTGGCTTGTAACTGAAATTCGAACGCCAGGACCGTGGATTCCACTGAACGTGCACTCTTGCAGTACAGGCATAGCTAGCTGAAGGTCCACGGGAAAACGGTTACTGTACTGCGTGATCCTATCCTATCCTACGGGCTACGGCGACGAAAACGTCTCAACAGCCAGCTTTCAACGCGGCGTTTGACGATCCATCCAGCATCCTGGTACTGGGCCGTCCAGGATCCGACGGGTCCATCTGCTCTGGCTGTCATCATCGTCTCCCATCATGAGCCAGCCAGCGCACGGCGCTCCCGTCCCGTCCCGCCTCTTCCTCCTCCGCATCTTTTCTTGAGGAGAGAGATGTATCGCTGCTAGACTGACTGATGGCTGATGGGGAGGACTGCAATAGGCTATCTGCTCCGCGATTTCCTCGTTGTCTGCACGGCTAGCTGTTCATGTTCTTGCTGGAAAAGTGTCGGTCCGATTGCCGTCTGATCCGATCATCATTTGGGTCAGTCAGATGACAGATCGGGCAATGGCTCGCCAGGTGTGGCTTCTTTTCTTCTTCAGAGCATAATCAGTTAGTGTGACCGGTCATGTGCACAAAAAAGGAACAGGAGAGAAAAGTATTGCTATGTAGCACTGTGTATGCATGATCTTCACTCTCATGGATGGAGGACGAACTACTACGGGCAGATGCAGATCAGAGCGAAGGTGACATCCTGGCACCACCACACTGATCAGCAGTGGCGGATGCAGGATGAGAATCAAGGGGACTAAAACAATGGAGATATTGATTTGCATGAAGATTTAACGGTGATTTGAGGTTTTTGCTACAGTGTTTTTAGCGGTAAATCAAGTCATTAGGGGGCTGGAGCCCACCCAGTGTGGCAGAACCGCCTAATTTAACACCCTGCCGGAGTACTTCTCTTCCATTAGGCACTAAGTACTTCGAAAGAGCGCTAAACTGAGCAGTTCCGTCGAGCACACCGCGAGGGAGAACTCGAAGATCCACATTTTTACATCAGGATCGTGAATGAGGGAGTAAAGCTTATAAAGTCCTTAACCATTTCTTACATCACTTTTAGTACAACATCAGAGTAATTCATTATGTAATTATAACAGCGGAATCTAAAACATTATCAGAGTTCAGCGGAAATGAGACCATTTTAAACATTAATATGAAGAACGTTTAAATGCATGAAATGATAACAGATTAATAGTATTTTCCTTGTAAAACTTTTAGTGAGAGTTTTAATAAATAACTCTACTCCGCATCGCAAAGGAAATCCTCGCTGAGCCCACCAGGAGGTTTCCACACACAATTGTCAGCTCATCAGCATCCACCTGTCACCTGCAACAGGGGGAAATAAAACACTGAGTACTCAATTGTACTCAGCAAGACTTACCCGACAGGAGAAAAATAAAAGACTCCAAGGATATGCAAGGCTTATCGGGCTTGCTGGTTTATTGCATTGCAGGAAGCATTACTACCTGTGCATCCTTATATTTATTTTTATTAGCAGTCGTCATTAGTTCATTAGCTATCCATTCTAGGTAAGCACATGTTCTACTTTCAAGCAACTGGTAAGCAATCAGAACCATTTTATCTTCTCTTCCAACAACTTTCTTGTTCCACTTCTTACTACGATGCCATGTCATAGTCAAGCCGTACCGTCTAAGCGACGGCGATTCGCGAATCAATCTGCCCAGCTGGGTGCCCCGAAAACACACGTCTTGCTCGTACCCCGGGCACAAGCAAGACCAACCCGTTCCACTCCTGTCAAGGGGTCCAGGTCCCCGTCCAAGCTCGGACTCTAAGCCCCCATCACTGCAGGCCCGGCCTCAGTATGGTGCTTAGACCTCCTCCACCCAATATATATAACCACCCTAAAAAGCCGGTCCAGAAAGAGCCGGAACCCATGACAAGAGAGAAACAAGTCTTCCCGCTCCCATAAGCAAGTATATGCTCGGGACAATAAATCTGTGACTTAACTAGGGTCCATGCAACGAACGGTCCTTAATTGACACAGGCGGAACAAATGCAACCAGAGCCCCGCTCTGTTGCCCAACCAGGTCCAAGTCCATCCAACCCGTTCCGCCCGGTCTCCAATTATCCATATACATTTATATTTCATGTGGTAGTAACATGATAATAGTAACAATAAGATATTCCTATCTCTCGCGAGTGACAGAAAATCACTCGACTTCTACCGAATTCCTGTAGCATAGCAATCTACACGATCCTGACATACTAGTAAGACTCATGGGATCAAGATATTTATATGCAAGTGGATTTCATTCAAATCCTTTAAACTTAATGCACAAGCATAATTCAAAGTGCAGAATAATAGGGGTTATGCAGCGGGGCTTGCCTGGATAAAAGATAACCAAAAGTTAATATTCCATCTCCGGGACCTGTTCACCATGACACCACCTTTGATTAAACACCAAGTCATCTGGTTGATCCATCGACCCATCAACCATCATCGTTCCTATTATGATATGCAAAAATGCAATGCCTGCTTAAGCAGAACAAGCATAACATAGATATACTCATTGAAAGACAAACAACACATCGTCACTCTCACTCCGACTCTCATCCTTTCTAAAAGAGATTTATTCGTGAGTTGGTTATTATTAAGAAAACACAAATTAACAATACAACCGCATTGCAATTTAATAAAATTCATGTAAGGTAAAGCAACACACTAAGCATAGACCTATCACCATCAGAGATGCATAACATTCTGTTTAACCTATATGTGAAGCAAGTAACACGGATAACATATTTGAGATATAGGGTCACTAATTACTGTATATAAAGGTATTATTACTGGTAAGCGTGGAATAAAAGGTGACAGTCCAAACATCTCCGTTGTACATGAAACTTTTATGAAAGGTACATCTTGACTAATTATAAATGTTGTACAAGTTTTATAATTTTCAGATAAGCATATTATTTACTAGCAATTAACAAAGATTTCATATCGATAAAAGCATGTGACAAAGATAAATCAATAACTCAGTAATTATACAAGGTCTGGACCTCAAATTTTTATCCTAAATTAAGCATCACATGAATAACATGCCATAAAATTTTCATCTCATTTGAAGCATAGCATCTACCGGTATGAATTTCTCTATAATTAATCATATGAAAAATATAGTGCAATATTTTTCTACTAAAACATGCAATATTATATATCTAATGCATAGAGATAAACGCAAGAGTTCCAAAACATCTTGATTTTCTGTTTTACGAATTTTCTATGATTTACTATGAATTTCTAAAAGTTCAATACATTTAAGAAAAGACAAGAAGCTAATGACATAATTAACTAATCACATAATTTCAAATGAGCTCTAAAAATCATGAAATTAATATGGAAGATAGAGTTTGATTTTAGATGAATTTAGGAAGAAGAATTCATGGAATCCGAGTTAATATGATGGAGATATAAAATTCGCAAGATAGCTGTGCAGGTAAATAAACACGAACTTTTGAAAGAGACGGACATGTGCTTGCACGTGAAGCTGAGCTTCGTGCTCGCGAGGCACGTCCGCCATGGATGATCGCTCGAGCTAGTGGATGCAAGAATTGGAGGGAGGTGAGTGGCAGCTCGGAGCTCTGCTCGACCATAGCGGCCATGGCAGCGTCCGCGGCCGCGAGCAGCAGCACGAGCGAGATGCGGATGGGGAGAGCGAGGTGTTCTATTTAAGCACGGCAAGGCGCGGGCAGCACAGCGCTAAGACGCAAGCGAGGCAACAGCTCGGCAGTGCAGCATGGGCACGTTGAGTCATGCATGAACGAGCCATAAAGGCCTGAGCCAGTGCACCTACCTACGGCCATGTGCGGGCAGTCGCAGGGTGTCGCGACGCGGCAAGCGCAATAAAGCAAGCGGCCAGGCAACCAGGCGTCGAACGTGGCACCAGTAGCAGCGCGGGGCCAGAAGCAGGGCAGCAAACGTGCAGATGGCCAGGAGTGCGTCCTGTACGTGTGTGTGTGGCGTACGTATGCTTTGCCACTTTCTTTCTTTTCTTTTACCCAAACTGTACAAATATTTCTGTAGTTACAAGTATGTTATTATTTCTTTGTCACTAATATCCCTACACACATGCATGTATCTATTGTAGGTTTAAGCGTATACTTATCTATAGAGATACATTAGGAAGAAATAGGTTTGTACACTATAATTACTATAACAACATGCTTATCGAAACGAAATACGTGAGTGTATATTTTTATTTGTTCATTAAATTGTTTCTGTGCCAACGATTAATGCAACTGAGTTTATCCTTTTGTTAGAATTTTTCATTCGTGCTGCACGCGTTGTGTAAATTGACTTAGCTATTTATTTATTTATTTATTTTTCAACCATAGACGTGAGTCGCATAATATTTGTTTTCTCATTCCATGTGAGTTTGAAATTTAAACTCCGAGGAACTTGTTTAGTTAATTTCTTTTAGACCTTAACCAAGGTGCTAAGCGGGCTCGTAACACCAAGGGTGTTACAACCAACCCCCTTAAAAAGAATCTCGTCCCGAGATTCGGAACAAGAATCAGACAAGGGGAAAACACGATTTCACTTCTTAGCAGAGATTACAATAGGAGATTACACGGCTTCGAAGACTACAACACTCGGGGATCTAGAGGCATCACGGCTAAGAACAAACTGATACAACTCACAACCTCTCTAGAAATCGACGAAGACGGGGACAGTGGAAAAGCAAAAGGAAAACGATTATCCAGAACATGGCGTATGCCCAACAGAGCCAGAAATTGGAGACTGGTACCAAGATCATCGCGAACTCTAAACCTACGAACCCTAGGTGAACTTGAACTTCTCCAACAGAAACCAGATCCCTTCTTCTCGAGTCACACCATCACCCTGACTAGCGACCCTTGCTCAGCGAGCAACGGCTGGATCTCGTAGCCCTGCCTCCAACTAATACCCTCCCAACTGCTCCCAAGCTTCTCCCACCAGAGCACGGATGGAGGGGATCAACTATGCGAGCTCTCTGCTTCGGATCGGGAGATGGGTGAAGGAGGAGCACTCGAGGCGGCATCTTATAGCTAGGTGGGATGGGGTGGTGGCGATGCAGCGCATCAGAAAAGAACGGGGTATGAGGGAGTCACCAGTAGATCATGAGGTGGGGAGGGCATCGGCCATGGCGCTCTCCCAGCGCGAGTTGGAGTGGGGGAAGAAGGGAAAGGAGGGGATGGGGTTCGCTCGACGAGGAGGCGTGCGGGCGACGGCGTCCAAAAGAAAACGAGAAGGGAGGGGGGTCCGGTACGGGAGCAAGAGCGAGGCTCGGGAGCCGACACCGGCGCAGGGAAAAAGAGGAGGGGGCGCACTACACGAGAGGACCAGGCGAGTGCGGCACCACGCCGCGGCCACGCGGGAGCAGGGTGCTAGCGGGCCCCAGCACTTACGCCCTACACCAGATACGTAGCTACAAAAACTCAGCGCGCTCATCGCAGTCAAACTAGGCACAGGGACGACGTCAAATCAGGCATTCCGTTACTCCAGAATACCCGAGTACTATTTTTTTCTTGTAGCTTTTCTCTTTCTTCTTTTCCTTGCAGCATACGAGTTAGAAGAGATAACTTCATCAATATGTTGTGGATTTCCCGTTGGAACACAAGGATTTTTTTTTGAAGAATATATTATTTTAGCAGGGACAGTACGATAGTGTAACTTGGTAAAGGCACTTGATCAATAACCTCGATACCAGCGCGCACCCAGCAGCACAACCATGTGGTCGCGATCCACAGGAGGCCCTCGGTTCCGTCGCGGCACCATAAGCCATTAACCAGGCGACTGTTACCAATTTACACGCAAAGAAGGCAGTGGGGTCATAGAATCAAATGAGTATTGCAAAGGAAGGTTCAAGCAACAAGGGTCTCTTCCTCAACAAGGAACGAGGAATGCGAATCCCACAACGGATTCAAGTGTTCTGTTGGGACATCCACAATTACTGATATAGTATACTCCGCTAACCCACATCGTTGATCCACTTTTCTCGAGAACCCTAAACAATATAATGTGAGATTTATGAGTAACAAACATGATGATTAAGCAAGCACGTTTCCAACGTCCTTACATGGTACAACATACGGGCACTTGCTCTTGACACATTGCTTGCCTCCTCCGGCTAAACGTTCTCAACCGCAACAAACAACACACAACAAAAGGATTGCAACACTAGAGAACAACGAGGAGAAACACTACTAACTACAGATACATCTCCTCTAGGGCAACTACTCTACTTCATCGGGCCGAACGGCTTCATTCCTGCTCTGGTGGTACTTCTGCTGCACTGGGTTGCGGATCTCCGTCTTCTCCTGGTGGTGGCTGAGTGAGGGGAAGCAAGGGCTCCACTTCTGAAACCTCTGAGGGTGGCGGTGCTGGCGGTGCTGCTACATTGGCTCTTCTCCTTTCAGGCGGGTGGACAGGGATTCCCTCCAAGATCAAGGGTTCCAAACTTTCCCTGGCCAGCGTCCTACGCTTGGCACTTGTGACGAGATAGGCGTCCTCCAACTCCTGGGCATGTCGATCTCTATCCACCTGATGGGCTTCCGCCAAGGCAGCCTCTCGACTTTCTGCATTTGCCACGCTGGCGTGTGCTTCAGCAAGCTGCACTTCAAGCATCCGGGAGAAGATCTCGGCTCGGTGGAGGCACTCCCTCAGCTCCGCAGCTTGGCGATCATACTGCTCATCCAGAGCCAGCAGGTACGTGGTCATATGAACCACGGTTGGGTTGTCTTCCTGTTGCCCCTGTCCATACAAAGCCTCCAAACGAGCCCTCCATACCTGCCGATTCTTGTCCAAAGGTGGAAAGAACCGCATGGGGGTACAGGCAATGGGCTCCTCATAGATCTGACAAAGGTGCCGCAAGGCTTTGCGGGCCACAACTTGGTAGGTGTCGACAAAGCGAAACCCAGTTGCAGTCACACTCCATGCTTCAGTGACGTCGGGAAACTCCTCACTCTTGCCAATGTAGACGGTGACTTTGCATCGCTCAGTGCCATGCTTCATGTACTCACGGCCCTCATACTCGGGACGCTCCCGAACACCGAGTCTTTGTAGGGTAGCATACAGGATTTTGGGAAAACCCTCGGTGTTCAGGCAGTAGCTGCTAACCCAGACTCCTGCCATCTCTAGTGGTGGTGCAAGGAAGGATTTGCAAGAAGCTTTGCACCAAGGAAGCTAGGTAACTAGGATACTCGGAGTGGCGGTATCGAGTGGCTGGCTAGGCCTTTTATAAAGGCAAAACGGTCAGCGATCTTGGCGCAGTCTACCGTCAAGCTTGCACAGAACAACAACAGAGGATTGCCGAAATCACGCGACGATGGACACGCGAATGACCGAGGCCACGCGGGGATGTCTAGCACGGATGCAGAGGTGAACACGAAGGACCGAGGTCATAAAAGACTAGCACGACTGCAGGGTAGATGACCGACAAGAGCGCAGAGAGGGGTACGAAAGGGCGAGCCACGACAGGCGCGAAACACGGTGAACGCGATACACGAAGCCACAATATTGTAGTAACTCTTGGACAGACTGATCGACCTACACCACAAATGCACGAACAGGGTATGCATGAATGCACGTCCTATTCGCCCTCACGTTATTGCCGACATATAGGGCAACCGCACACAGATTTTTGGCACATCGCTCTCTCTATAGCTAGGCGATGCTATCGAACTATGCTCGGGTTAGTGTACCTGCAGAAAACTGGATTAAGCCTATCCAAGTCAGCAGAGTACCATCTATCCTAGATACATAACCATAGTAATAGGGCTATTTATATAACTTCGCATGCAAACGTCCTAACTTTTTGAAAAGATTTTGTTGTCAAATTTTTAATTTAGAAGGGGTTTAAAAGCTTTATTTCCTCATTTACGCTCTGATACCACCTGTGGCAGAACCGCCTAATTTAACACCCTGCCGGAGTACTTCTCTTCCATTAGGCACTAAGTACTTCGAAAGAGCGCTAAACTGAGCAGTTCCGTCGAGCACACCGCGAGGGAGAACTCGAAGATCCACATTTTTACATCAGGATCGTGAATGAGGGAGTAAAGCTTATAAAGTCCTTAACCATTTCTTACATCACTTTTAGTACAACATCAGAGTAATTCATTATGTAATTATAACAGCGGAATCTAAAACATTATCAGAGTTCAGCGGAAATGAGACCATTTTAAACATTAATATGAAGAACGTTTAAATGCATGAAATGATAACAGATTAATAGTATTTTCCTTGTAAAACTTTTAGTGAGAGTTTTAATAAATAACTCTACTCCGCATCGCAAAGGAAATCCTCGCTGAGCCCACCAGGAGGTTTCCACACACAATTGTCAGCTCATCAGCATCCACCTGTCACCTGCAACAGGGGGAAATAAAACACTGAGTACTCAATTGTACTCAGCAAGACTTACCCGACAGGAGAAAAATAAAAGACTCCAAGGATATGCAAGGCTTATCGGGCTTGCTGGTTTATTGCGTTGCAGGAAGCATTACTACCTGTGCATCCTTATATTTATTTTTATTAGCAGTCGTCATTAGTTCATTAGCTATCCATTCTAGGTAAGCACATGTTCTACTTTCAAGCAACTGGTAAGCAATCAGAACCATTTTATCTTCTCTTCCAACAACTTTCTTGTTCCACTTCTTACTACGATGCCATGTCATAGTCAAGCCGTACCGTCTAAGCGACGGCGATTCGCGAATCAATCTGCCCAGCTGGGTGCCCCGAAAACACACGTCTTGCTCGTACCCCGGGCACAAGCAAGACCAACCCGTTCCACTCCTGTCAAGGGGTCCAGGTCCCCGTCCAAGCTCGGACTCTAAGCCCCCATCACTGCAGGCCCGGCCTCAGTATGGTGCTTAGACCTCCTCCACCCAATATATATAACCACCCTAAAAAGCCGGTCCAGAAAGAGCCGGAACCCATGACAAGAGAGAAACAAGTCTTCCCGCTCCCATAAGCAAGTATATGCTCGGGACAATAAATCTGTGACTTAACTAGGGTCCATGCAACGAACGGTCCTTAATTGACACAGGCGGAACAAATGCAACCAGAGCCCCGCTCTGTTGCCCAACCAGGTCCAAGTCCATCCAACCCGTTCCGCCCGGTCTCCAATTATCCATATACATTTATATTTCATGTGGTAGTAACATGATAATAGTAACAATAAGATATTCCTATCTCTCGCGAGTGACAGAAAATCACTCGACTTCTACCGAATTCCTGTAGCATAGCAATCTACACGATCCTGGCATACTAGTAAGACTCATGGGATCAAGATATTTATATGCAAGTGGATTTCATTCAAATCCTTTAAACTTAATGCACAAGCATAATTCAAAGTGCAGAATAATAGGGGTTATGCACCGGGGCTTGCCTGGGTAAAAGATAACCAAAAGTTAATATTCCATCTCCGGGACCTGTTCACCATGACACCACCTTTGATTAAACACCAAGTCATCTGGTTGATCCATCGACCCATCAACCATCATCGTTCCTATTATGATATGCAAAAATGCAATGCCTGCTTAAGCAGAACAAGCATAACATAGATATACTCATTGAAAGACAAACAACACATCGTCACTCTCACTCCGACTCTCATCCTTTCTAAAAGAGATTTATTCGTGAGTTGGTTATTATTAAGAAAACACAAATTAACAATACAACCGCATTGCAATTTAATAAAATTCATGTAAGGTAAAGCAACACACTAAGCATAGACCTATCACCATCAGAGATGCATAACATTCTGTTTAACCTATATGTGAAGCAAGTAACACGGACAACATATTTGAGATATAGGGTCACTAATTACTGTATATAAAGGTATTATTACTGGTAAGCGTGGAATAAAAGGTGACAGTCCAAACATCTCCGTTGTACATGAAACTTTTATGAAAGGTACATCTTGACTAATTATAAATGTTGTACAAGTTTTATAATTTTCAGATAAGCATATTATTTACTAGCAATTAACAAAGATTTCATATCGATAAAAGCATGTGACAAAGATAAATCAATAACTCAGTAATTATACAAGGTCTGGACCTCAAATTTTTATCCTAAATTAAGCATCACATGAATAACATGCCATAAAATTTTCATCTCATTTGAAGCATAGCATCTACCGGTATGAATTTCTCTATAATTAATCATAGGAAAAATATAGTGCAATATTTTTCTACTAAAACATGCAATATTATATATCTAATGCATAGAGATAAACGCAAGAGTTCCAAAACATCTTGATTTTCTGTTTTACGAATTTTCTATGATTTACTATGAATTTCTAAAAGTTCAATACATTTAAGAAAAGACAAGAAGCTAATGACATAATTAACTAATCACATAATTTCAAATGAGCTCTAAAAATCATGAAATTAATATGGAAGATAGAGTTTGATTTTAGATGAATTTAGGAAGAAGAATTCATGGAATCCGAGTTAATATGATGGAGATATAAAATTCGCAAGATAGCTGTGCAGGTAAATAAACACGAACTTTTGAAAGAGACGGACATGTGCTTGCACGTGAAGCTGAGCTTCGTGCTCGCGAGGCACGTCCGCCATGGATGACCGCTCGAGCTAGTGGATGCAAGAATTGGAGGGAGGTGAGTGGCAGCTCGGAGCTCTGCTCGACCATAGCGGCCATGGCAGCGTCCGCGGCCGCGAGCAGCAGCACGAGCGAGATGCGGATGGGGAGAGCGAGGTGTTCTATTTAAGCACGGTAAGGCGCGGGCAGCACAGCGCTAAGACGCAAGCGAGGCAACAGCTCGGCAGTGCAGCATGGGCACGTTGAGTCATGCATGAACGAGCCATAAAGGCCTGAGCCAGTGCACCTACCTACGGCCATGTGCGGGCAGTCGCAGGGTGTCGCGACGCGGCAAGCGCAATAAAGCAAGCGGCCAGGCAACCAGGCGTCGAACGTGGCACCAGTAGCAGCGCGGGGCCAGAAGCAGGGCAGCAAACGTGCAGATGGCCAGGAGTGCGTCCTGTACGTGTGTGTGTGGCGTACGTATGCTTTGCCACTTTCTTTCTTTTCTTTTACCCAAACTGTACAAATATTTCTGTAGTTACAAGTATGTTATTATTTCTTTGTCACTAATATCCCTACACACATGCATATATCTATTGTAGGTTTAAGCGTATACTTATCTATAGAGATACATTAGGAAGAAATAGGTTTGTACACTATAATTACTATAACAACATGCTTATCGAAACGAAATACGTGAGTGTATATTTTTATTTGTTCATTAAATTGTTTCTGTGCCAACGATTAATGCAACTGAGTTTATCCTTTTGTTAGAATTTTTCATTCGTGCTGCACGCGTTGTGTAAATTGACTTAGCTATTTATTTATTTATTTATTTATTTTTCAACCATAGACGTGAGTCGCATAATATTTGTTTTCTCATTCCACGTGAGTTTGAAATTTAAACTCCGAGGAACTTGTTTAGTTAATTTCTTTTAGACCTTAACCAAGGTGTTAAGCGGGCTCGTAACACCAAGGGTGTTACACCCAGCCCCCACTGCCAGTGGCGGAGCGTGGGAAGAAATTAAGGGGGGGCTAATTCCAGTAGTGACCAGTATGTATTTGTATATTTATGATTTATGCGCCTGTAAATAGAATAGCGACAGCGTATGTACGAAAGGAAGTTTCATGTCTGCATGACAATATGAGCTACGTCCAGCATGTGCACAATTACAAGGAACCAGTTTGCTTGCACGTATGCATGCAGATTACTCCGAGGCAAAGGGGGGGGCAACAACCCAGTTTCGCTTTAACGTAGCTCCGCCAGTGCCCACTGCTGATCAGTGCACACTAGTAAGTGTATAGGAGTTCAGCAGTGTTGGCATCTAGTAGATCTAAGCTGAAGAAGCCCATGATCCGCGAGTGACTGGGTTACTTGGATTGGAAGTGATTGAGATAAGCGAGGTGGTTGAACATGGCTAGCTAGGGCGCTAGGCTATGCAGCAGGAACCCCGAACATCGTCATTTGCAGCAAGTGCAACATATGCAGAACAGGTGGCGAGCAGTGGCAGCTGGCGCGGCAATAGAATCATAAACAAGTTAACCGATTCCAATACACGCGCTTCAATTTTAGTATCATCAAACCGCTGTTGATAGCAAGTCGCAGTCGTTAGGAACGAGTGAGAACTAATATAAGCTTGTCATGAACTTTCCCTTTTTGTTTCCTTCCCGTGGCTCCTAGTAGTAGGAGTTGAGAGCGATTGTTTTATTTACTTGCACCGGAAGTGATTTCTCGGTGGGGATAAACGAGGTGGTTAAAGATGTGCCTAGACGGTTGAAGTGGGGGTGGTTAGCTGCGCGAAACGTAACGTAGTACGTTTCATCTCGCTCCCCAGTACGTCATCGCCGCCTCATGAGTCATGATCATTTGGTTCATTTCTCTTGTGTGCTTGTGTTAGCCGTTGGATATGATATTGTTGTTATGGTAATATATGGTACTACTAGGTGGTGGTGGTGGTGAGGGCGAACGTGAAGTGGTTAACCGTTCTCGATCGCGCCATGATGCCGACCACTTGGCCGGAGGAATCTTGTTGGCCCCCCGTAGCGCCCACGCCAAGCAAAGCCACACACACTACCCAAAAAAGGAACTCCGGCCTCCGGGCACTGTCGCTTCGACGTCCGACCCTCGTCGTCGCCGTCCTTTACCGCTAGTTATTATCGCTCTCTCCCGTAGTCCCGTGCAACGATCGAACGTTATCGCGAGGGGAGTCCGGGAGGCGATGGCAATACCGCCGGACTCGCGTGCGTGCGTGCGTGGGCGGCGGTGGCGGACGAGTCGTATTTGGGCACGCAGTGAATGATCGATCGTGCGCACACGGCACGGCGGAACTTTCCCCCTGTTCGGCTGAGCTTATCAGCACGGCTTATCAGCCGTGGAACAGTGTTTTTCTCTCACAGCAAATCAGCCATAGCTGGCTTATAAGCCAAAAAAACAGCCTGCCGAACAGGGCCTGGTGTCACCAACGCCAAGGATACCGTAGGATATGAGGCGTCTTCTCGTGACAAACTGACACGAGGGTTCAGTGATGTTTTGGGCCGTCCGAGTCTCCGAGAGGCTTACAGCTCGCTCGTGCAGCCCAACTAACACGTATAGTATACTGAAAACTGAAACGAACTACTTTTCCACTTTCCATTTCCGATTTTCAAACGAGCAGAGGCAACTGAGCGAGCCTTCACTGTCATAGCACTAGTCTGGGTAAGAAGTACTGTGTTAGAACATCTACGTTGCTGCCCACACCACTAACCACTTCCCTAGCTCCCAAGTCGTCTAGTCTGCAGGATACACAAAATCAAGACTCGAATGCCGTCTTATGTCGCCCCTTCTGTCCTCCGAGGCAGTCAGTTAAGAGTCCAACGAGATAGGGAACTTGCAGGATCCATGGCCTGAAGGGGAAAAAAAAGGAGAGCCATCAGCACGACGTGTTAAAAAAAGCTCAAGATGCACGACAGAAACAAGATGGTCAATTGCTTGAGCTACTGGAAGAAGATGCATGATGGGAACATATAACAAAATGGTCAATTGCTTGGTCCAGCAGAAAAATAAAGAGCATCACTGCATCATTAAGGTAAGCTTCAGGTACTAATGTACTATCATCATCTTATCAATGTCATACTGTTCAGAGACCGCGATGTAAAAGCACTGGAATGATTACATGACTGACACTTATGCGAATGCAATTTTGCATAATTTTCTCTTAATAATAGAAAGAATTTGGTTTTGAGATGAAAGCAACATTGATTAACATAAGGTCTATTAACTCAAGCAGCCAAGGCAGGTGAGAAACCAAAGATCTGAACAGCAGGTAGGGGATGCGCAGGCAAACAAGCACAAGCAAGGTGTTTGTTCAATGGTGTGTCTCTGTAGAACTGAACAAGTAGATCTGATATGGAATCTTCACAGATCTCTCGTTTAAAACTCATAAGTGTCACAGAGTACGCTTAAAAGTTAGTGTCTATGTAGAGAATGCAGGTGCAAATACAAGAGCCTCAGCAACACCTTGAGCCAAATAAATAGTTGTTACAAGGAAGCATAGCTAGGGCCTTGTTTAGATGACATCAAAATTCCAAGTTTTTTCACTCTCTCTCCATCACATCAATTTTTAGCTGCTTGCATGGAGTATTAAATGTAGATAAAAAAAATAACTAATTACACAGTTTAGTTGGAAATCACGAGATGAATCTTTTGAGCCTAGTTGGTCCACGATTGGACAATATTTGTCAAATAAGACGAAAGTGGTACTATTCATCGGGCTGAAATTTTTTCAGCATCTAAACGAGGCCTAGGACGTAGAAGTACCAAGCACGTAGCAACCAGTCTAAACACTGCTCAACAGAAGCAATTTTTTTCTTCTTTTCAAAGTAAGCGTATTGTTCCCAGATTTTATTTTTCTTAAAGACGCTGTGCTAAGTTACACTCAACCTGCAGAAACTAACAGACACGAAGAAGGTGTGTTTCTTTCTTCATTCGTCCTACTACCATACCAACTGTTCAGATGCATCAATTATCACATAGAAACTCATATACGAACTTGCAGGCTTGCATCTAATGACCTTACTACAACAGTCAAAGTTCATGAACTGTTTGGGTTTGGCCCAGTCATAAATGGGCCACAATGGAATAGTCATCTGCTACCATAGCACTGGAAAGTACTATTCCTATGGAGTGATGGGCTGACGACAGCTAACACAGCTATATGCGCAAGTTTTTCAGAACAAGTGTGCACATGCAACTATATGCAAGCCTGCAACCTGAACATTTTGGGGCATATTTGGCAGCAAGCCCAGCGACAAACAAACCCTAAATGTAGACAGTGTCACTGTAGGAATCTCTATGTAGAATCCTAAGAAAGGAGTCTTTTACTGTATATATATAGAACATTATAAAATCTTTAGGCTAGGCTAATGGCAACACATTATGAAGATTGATATATGTTGCTTATGATTCCTGATCCCTCAAAGCCCAAAGTGGTGGGAACCAACTCACTTTACAGATTTTTTTTCTAGATAAAGGAAACTCACTTGACAGATGGAAAGAGCATCTTAATCACAATGCATTTCCAGTTATATTCCTATACTATACTAATATAAAATAATAGAATCGATCTACATGAGCAATACGAAGTTGGAACCTTCTCTTCTTGGGAACCGTACCCACTAGGCACAGGCACATGAACTAGGCACGTCCCACGATCTCGACAAGAATTATTTTAGATTGATCTCAACAAGAATACTTCACTGGATGGACAACAAATCACAAAAAAAAACAGTTTTTTTAACATTTTTCACATATCATAGTTGACAAATGGATTGCTCCAGACATGGTCACTTGACTGGTGATTAAATAATCCCCGGGGACACGCAAGACTATCTGGTCTGATGACCCCAATCATCAGAGTTCAGAGAAGAGACACCTAGAGCCTCGAGGGTTTGTTAAATATACGTGGAAGACAGTGTTGACCTGGTACTGTGCCGTGTCCAGAACTGCAAGATGCTTTCACAACATTCAATTATTCATCACCTCTGACAGCTAAAGTCATCACTCTAGTCATTTGGTGAAATGTACCATCTGTTGATAGTGTAATTTGCTTTTTTTTTTTACTTTCTAGATCATCCTAGTCAACTGAATTACATATTGAAACTGCATTAATCAATCAAGAACTAATCATTCAAAACAAGCATTAAATGGACCATAATTTCAGAATGTAGGATGTGAACACTTACTTGGGTCTTTGATAGTCTGCTCTGCGAGGTTGTTGAAGTAGCACGTCGCTCCAATCTTCCTGAACTGTTGCCAGTACGAGTTGAAAGCGTAGCTGGCGTGCGCCACGGTCGTGTTCGGCATGTAACACTTCTTCCCGGGCTGAATGGCGTCGCAGGTCCCGTTTCCCTGCCCGCACGCGTACGACAGCGCGTTCCCCACTGCCGTCTCGTTCAGCTTGTTGCTGGCCGTGGCCGAGAGCACGCACCATATCGGCCCCTTGTACGGTGTGTTGTTCTCCGGCGCCGGCAGGGGCGGGTACGACCACAGTGGCCGCCGTCCGGTGAGGTCGATCTCGTAGACTGCCGTGCCGTTGGCGTAGTACAGCCCCCAATGTCGCTCGGTGCCCGGCCCTGGCTTGAGGTCCTCGTTGTAGAGCGAGAACACGAACACCGGCATCTTCGCTCCCGGCCTCACCGGCGTGCCCGGGTTCTTGACCATCCGCGCCGCGAGGTTCCTGTTGTAGATGGCGGCGTTGTGGACGTTGCCGCCAATCTGGTCGTAGTCGCAGCCGTTGGGCCACCCGGTCTCCGCGATGGCCAGCTTCACGTGCCCGTACCCGAGCTTGGCCATCGCGATGACCACAGCGTCGAGCATTTCGTCGAGCAGGTTGGTGTATGTGAGCCCGGTGCCCGGGTCGACGTAGCGGAGGCGTCCGCCCTGGAAGAGCGCGTAGTCGAGCGAGACAGTGAGGTTGTTGTCGGCCCAAACGAAGTAGGGGTACGCGTCGACGAAGTAGTACGAGTTGGTCCCGTTCAGGAAGTGCAACA
Source organism: Saccharum hybrid cultivar R570 (assembly GCA_038087645.1). Lineage (NCBI taxonomy): Eukaryota > Viridiplantae > Streptophyta > Magnoliopsida > Poales > Poaceae > Saccharum > Saccharum hybrid cultivar. The sequence continues at coordinate 22,945,679 of JAQSUU010000402.1, read as the reverse complement.
GCGGGCGCACGACTGCCTCGGCGATGTCGGCGCGGAACGCGGCGGCCGACGGTGGGCGCGGGAAGGCGCCGTCGGCGAGCGCGTCCATGGCGAGCGTGGTGCCGATCTTAACGCTGCTGATGCCCCTCTTGCGGAGGCTCCGGTGGATGTTCTCCATCGCCGGGACCAGGCGCGGCCAGGTGGAGTTGGCGATGGAGTGGTCGGAGAGGATCTCGTTCCCCACGAGAAGGAACTTGACCCGCGTCGCGGGGTAGTAGGGGACCAGGTTCTCGGCGACCCACCGGTCCGCCGCGGCCGCTGAGGCGGCGAGGTCCGGGATGATCTCGTTGGGCACCATGATGGAGACGGGCCAGCGCGTCCCCGCCAGCGCGCGGAGCACGCCCGGGTTGGCGTCGTAGATCTTGACCGACCCGGCCCCCGCCGCGCGGAGCAGCTCCACGGACCGCCGCGGCGAGGGGATGTCGTCCGCCACCCGGCCGTAGTTGACGCCGAGCCCGTAGCCGCCGCTTGCCCCATACGCCCCTGCAAAGATAAAGACACCGCCTTTAAGCTCACAAAGCTCAGGCCTCAGCTCAGCTTGGTTTGCAATAGCTCCATCCTTCAGCCCGCCAGCGAGACGGCGTTGTGGACGGCAGAGGAGGAGGAGGCTTGCGCAAGCTTACCGCGGCAGGCGACGGTGGCGCAGAGAAGGAAGAGGAAGGGGAGGGTCAAGAGCGGCGAAGCGGCCATGGATACTGCCATGGCTCGGGCTCCTCTGCTCTGTTGGAGTCTGCCTCGGCGTTCTCAGACCTCGGGGTTGCCGTCTAGGATGGATGGGAAGCCGCGTCCCCTTCTCTTCTTGTAGGAGAGCGAACTAGGGCCCTGTTTAGTTGCAAAAAAATTTGCAAAATTTTTCAACATTCCTCGTCACATCAAATCTTTAGACGCATGCATGAAGTATTAAATATAGATAAAAAATAAAATTAATTATGCAGTTTAGACGAAATGGACGAGACGAATCTTTTAAGCGTAATTAGACTATGATTGGACACTAATTATCAAATAACAACGAAATTTGCTACAGTGTCATTTTACAAAAAAATTTGCAACTAAACCAGTCCTAGGGGCTCCTTTTTAAAATTAAATTAAAGTTTGGCAACGGTAATAATGAGGTAAAGCTGTGGCCAGTGCACATACTAGGCTTTTGAGAGGCAAATTTAAAAATAATTTAATAAAGCAAAAACAAACAATAATGAGGTAAAGCTGTGGTGAAAAAATGATGCTTTGGAGAAAGGCAAGGTGAAAATCACAAGAAAAGGAGAGGAGGTGGTGAAAATCACAAGAAAAAGAGAGGAGGTGCTGTGTAAGTGCAATGGTGCAAGACTGCAACTGCAAGTGTGCATTGCAGCGTTCGGTTGTGTCAGTGCCCATCACTCCCTTGTTGCTCGTCTTGCGCATTGGATCCTCTGCTCGGGGAGGGAGCTTTGGGAAGCTGGCTTTGCAAGTTTTTTTGTTTCTCTTTCTGTTCTTTCAGGTTTTGGAGGTTTGTCAATTGTGACCCACGAGGTCAAAAGCTACACAGTAAATGCAACCACTTCGTCGTCGATGGCAAGAGCGCTTTCCTTTGCTCATTCTGTCAAACGACCGGGGAAATTGCTTTGGAACCTGCGTTGTTACTTGGAGTACAAAAGGACGCAGTTTCATTTTTAAGAAATCAAATGATTTAAAGTTTAATCAAAATTATATAAAAAACACTATCATTATGATACAAAATAAAAAATATTAAATTAATTATAAAATGTACATTTGTAGTAAATTTAGTTGGAGGCATAAATATTAATATTATTCACTATAAAACTTTTTAAGCTAGTTTGACTTACACAAATTCTATAATTATATTTCTTTTTGTTGACGGAGGAGGGAGTACATCCCAACACCAATGCAACTTTTGCAAAAATAGTGAATCTTTCATGATGATTTTGCCAAGTTTGTATCTAGCCAGCTAAGTAACAAATACTAAAAACTAGTTAGGTGGATCCAAACATATCGAGCTAATAGATTAGCTATCCAGTATCAGCTAATAATATCTCATTAGTTAGGCAACCCCAATTAATTAGTTGTCAATGGACGAATACCTTCTCATCAATTGATAATTAGCTAGCTAACTAATAGCTCATAACTAATATTAGCTGAGCATCTCCAAGAGTTTGCCAAAATTTACTTGGCAAATATCGTGATTTGGCAACTCGCTAAAATATATGACAAGTGAAAAAATAGACTCTCTCCAAGAGTTTGCCATTTGGACTTGGTAAAATAAGAAGAGGCCCGCTAAGCGAACGAAGAGCCCCGTTAATAAACGAAGAGCCCCGCTAAGAAACGAAGAGTCCCGCTTAAATTTGCACGTAAAGCCGGATGCGCGCTCGCGCTCAGCGCGCAAATATGCGCGTAGAGGGGGGAGATTTGGCAAGTTGCTAAAATTTACCAAGTTGGATGCCAAACTGTTGAGCACATTTTTTCTGTTTTGCCAAAAATAGATAGATGCCAAGTTGATTTGGCAAACTCTTGGAGATTAGCTGCTATTAGTTGGTTTGGCCCACGAGTATTTGTTAGTTGGTATCCTAACAATTAGCTAGTATGTTAGTTGGATCTGTTTGGATCGAAAAAACTACTCCCTCTATCCCTGAATAAAACAATTTCTAGAGTTTTCTTAAATCAAACTTTTTTATGTTTGACTGAATTTATAGGAAAAATTCAAATATTTGTGTTAACTACAGCCATAGTGAAAAGCAGATATCTTTTTGGTAAAACAACACTTCAGTGACCTATAAGCTAATGGGTTTCAAATTATCTGCACGTAATAATTAGCCAGTTAATTTTAATTGGAAGCTTTTAATAACTAAAAAAGATCAAAATAGCTGCTAAGCCACACAGGCTACTTGTCCACTAACCACGGATGAGCGAGACATCGTACTCACTACTCATGCGTGTGTTATAGAAAACCTACTCTTGCGTGGTCAGCATACCGTGACAGAAGCTTGCTCTTCAAAATTACTCCTATCCAGAAAAAAAATGCAAATCTTATTTTTTAAGAAGTCAAACTTTTAAATTTAACTATATATATAATTACAAATATTCAAATATATAATAAGTATCATTAGATTAATAATAAAAATATATTTTTACAATAAATAGTATATGAAAAATAAAAATATGAATATTTTTTATTTTTACAAGTCTATTTAAACTTAAGAAACTTTCACTCTTTAGAAATGAGGTGTGCATTCTTTTTTCTTGAGTACGCGTCTCAACACGTACTAAGTCAGATTCTCCGGTCTTTCGTCAACACAGAACGGCTACTGACGCAGGCGGCGGCAATTTGAGCAAGCAGTCTTTATGTTTGATATTTTTCCCATGAAGTTTCCATCGCCCTTTTGCTTTTGTTGATTCCTCTCCCTTTTGGCTTTATGTGTTATACGAATAATATTACCTAGCACTACGTAAGATCCAGGAAAAGATAGCTAGGAATGTTTAGCCTTGTTTCCTCCCATCCACGTCACTCGTCAGTTAGCACGCCCCTTGTGCGCACATCACGTTCAGGAAATATAAGGGCAGCAGCAACGCAGGCTGCTAGTATTGTTAGCCTCAGGAAAAAGTAACAGACCACCTAGATAGAGCAGCGTCTAGCTATCAATTTTTCCAACGCAAGCGAATGCTATCCTCTAACACAGCCTGCAAGTGTTCTGTCTTTGGTACTGTGGTCCCGTGAAAAAGCGCGGTGAGGCTTTGCTGCTTTAACTCTCCAATGCGTGCAAGGACGACTGCTTCTAGTTTTCGTCGGACGAAGCACTCGGCGCTTCTGCAGGAGCTACTGACACTCTGCGAGGCAGCTGATGGATGTGAGGTGGAGACCAATTGCATACGTGGAGGTTGAGGCTAATAGCCACCGTATCGCGTTGGGGAAGCCCTAAGTGTGCTATCTCACAAATCCACACGTCGAATTAATTGTATAGATAAAAAAAAATGTGCGGGGAGACGCACAATCTGGACTTGCTTAGAGATGCTCTAAAGCATTAGTTAGATGTCGTATGTATTTGGTGGATTAGGGTGAAAATTAAACTAAGTTTCATCCTAATCTACTTCAATACATATGGATTGAGGTGGATACGAAGCATCAAACAAGGCCTTGGAAAGTTTGCACAAGAGTTTATGAAATGGTAAGTACCAAGATAAGTGAGAGGAGGGAGGTCAACAGGGCGGCCACTCTAGGTTTTCAAGATGGAAGGTGCCCCTCATATATTTCGGAGAAAATTCCCTAGTAGCATTGGAATATGACATGGTTCCTTGTTTAACACCGAAAGATAAAATCTTCATAATACAACATTGGGTTAATTTATCATTCACTATATAGCAGTGCGGTTAGATGTGGCCTCTAACACCGCCAACTATGACAGAAAAGGACCATTTTACCCATGTTTCATCTGTAGCACCATCAACAGGTTAACAATGATATTTTATTGCATAGTTTTTTTAAATACAACTATTTTAGACCATGAATATTTTTTTGGCAGTACATTTTTCACGCATATTATTTATGGTTGTACAATTTTGTGGATAATAGTTATTTTTACCGTACCAGACATACATCAAGAATTGTCATAAATAATCTATACAAAAAATTGTACTACCAAAAAAATTCATGGTCCAAATATTATATTGTCAAAAAATGTTTAACTTTATAATAAAAAGAAATTGTCAAAAAATATGGGCAAAAAAATTTAACTGTTAATAGAGTGATGTGGCTGCACCTGAAAACATGAGTAAAATAGTCTTTTCCCCTCATAGTTGACGGTGTTAGAGGTCACATCTGATGACTGTGCTATATAGGGAAACAAAAATAAACCCCATGCTATATTGAGAATATTTGATGTTTTAGTGCTAAATAAGGAATCATGTTATACTCCGATGCTAAATAGGGAATTTTCTCAGTGTGTAGGATATTGTCATTTTGTATATATATGATCCAAAAACTCAAAAACGTTAAGAAGGTAACACTGAAGTATTGTGACGCATCACCAATGTTTTTTGAGTCGTGTCGTGTGAAGCAAGCCACGATGCCTTGTCTTTCTGAGACTTCGACTGTGTTGTGACTCGGCGATAACGCCCTTATGCATTGACACGCGACTTCATGCATGAAAGCAACTTACGGGCTGTTCGGCTGATGTTTTTTGCGACTGATAAGTTGACTGATGCTATTTTATTGTGAGAGCAAAACGTTGTACCAGCACTAGTCCACAAGAATGAAGAATGCAACATAGGTTCCCTTTCCCTTACTGTAGTTTCTAAATTTTGAATTGAGATCTAAATCCATTTCTTAGGGAAGACGATCTTTCAATAGATCCACTTCATAGGAGGCGGGGCTTGCCTGCTCAAGTTCTGCTCCCATTTCATTTCATCTGAGTGGCAGACATGACTAGCAGTGTCTAATCTAGAATTTTAGTGTTCGGCATTCCTACTCCCTCCGTCCTAAAATATAATGCATTGTAACTTCTAAAATTTGACATATAATTCATTCTATGCATTGCCGGTTCTAGGATTTTGAGGGCTGACGAACTCGTAAATCTTATAATATATATAAGCGCTAATTTTTCTTGCAAAGCGAAAACAAATCCAGTGATATATTTTTAATTTAACATGTTTGATAATTATAGAGGAATAATATAGACTAAAACAACAATATATTTGTACTTCTAGAACTCTCAACGAAGAATAGAACTCCATAATGAATATTGTTCTCATAAAAAGATAATTTTCCGGGCATTTCTTGATGCAAAATCATCAAGAACATCTCTCTCAAGATTTCTCCGAGTCCTAGGATCAAAGACATCATGAATAGAAGCTTCTTGCACATCATCATCAATTGAATTTTCAGGGAACGAGCGCTAACTCGTTTGGCAGACATGCTCCAGTGTGAGCGGCGCCACCCGGGTTCGATCCCAGCACCCACCATATTTTCGTGCAGTGCATGGGAATAGGGCACTGCGCCTCGGTTCAAAAAAAATCAATTGAATTTTCAGGTTAAGAGAATGTTGTAAATTTTCATTCTCCGTAGCATCATCATTGGCATCAACTTGTTCACTCAAATTATCATTAACTTGTTGCTGCCCTTGTTCTTCAATATCAAGTGCATCTACAGGATTATCATCAGGCACAATAATGCTTGAAGCTAAAAAAAAACTTATGTATAGCACCTTTTTAGGATTCAACAAATTGATCTTCTAGTTTTTTCGTTTTCTTTTCCAAGCCCCTGACAAATGTTTCTTAGGTAACATTCTGAAATTCTAACACCTAAATTAAAAGAAAAACACGACTATATGAGGCTATGCCTGACAAATGTTTCTTAGGTAACATTTTGAAATTCTAACACCTAAATTAAAAGAAAAACACGACTATATGAGGCTATGAATACCGAGTACTAGAAGTCTAAAATACCATAAAATAATCAATTTGGATTAACAAAATTATCAAGAAAAAATATCACCTAGCCCTTAGGGCCTGATCGGCTGATGCCTAATGAACTGACGAAGACTGAAGTGATGATCGGCTGATCGCGTCATCGTCTCGTCGAGTCGAGCCTGGCGTCCTCAGCCCTGATCGCCGGCTTGCCGTCGGCGTGCGTCGTTTCCGTGTCCCGGCGGCGGCGTGCGTCTCTTCGGCTGCTTGCGTTGCGTACTCGATTGCGGAGGTTCTCCTGTTCGGCTGCTCTTATCAGCACGGCTTATCAGCCATGGGACAGTGTTTTTCTCTCACAACAAAACAGCCACAGCCGGCTTATAAGCCGTAGAAACAGCCTGCCGAACAGGGTGCTCTCTGAACTATACGGCTGCCGGGCTGGGGGTCTGTATACCTCATACCTAGGCTTGGCCCCTCATTGATTCCATCTAGTGACTATATGTTTAGATTTGACATACTAAAAAGGAAGCCACAATTCGAGAAGATTTAATTTATGGATACATGCGTCATTTGAGTATTTTCTTAAGTTATTTTAAAAGCTTTAGAATACGCTATATTACATGACAAATGTGGTATTTCTGAAGAAAAAGTTCAATCAATCTATTATCAAGCAAATTGATCTGATAAGTAATTTGTTAAGCCTAAATCATCATTATTAGTCTAATATAAGACCACGAGTGGTTTCTAAGATTCAAACAAACGCATACGTGCCAGGCACTGCTTAAATAGTGAGGAATCCACCGCGTTTCTATGGTTTTCTTCCAACAACAAGAGACTAATAAAAAAAGAATTGTTTTCGCTTAGCTAGCAAATGGAATAAAATGATTGGAGAAACTCAAGATATATATGGTGACATGTAGTCTGAGTCATTGGACGAGATGACAGAATCATAGGCCAAGGCACGGGGCTGAGGGCTTGTCCTTGCGCCGTGGCACGAGGGCTTCACCGAATCGCCACTTGCAGGCTCACACCTTGTGCGTTGTGACTGGATCTAGAGTTTGGCTCAAATGAATTTGAGGACATGGGGAAGTTAAATATAGCTGTTATCGTTGCTTATCGCTGAGCCACTTGATAGACACTAATTCTCTTACGAAACTATTATTCCTAAAAATACCCGGAGGGATTCAAATGGATTAGTTTTTTTTGTTATATAAACAATAATGATTAGACCTGAGCGTCTGTCCGTTCAATAGACCAACCTGTTCGCCCGCATCGCGCATCGCGCATCGCCTCCGCCCCACTCTGTCTCGCTGTTCCTTCTACTAGATCCATTGCGTGGTGAGAGATCCTTCTACTAAAGCCCATGGCCATGAAGGGGTCTCCGCCGGCCTCATGGTAGGCAGAGTCGATCGGTCGATGGTGGCGATGGCCCGAATGCCTCCGGTGAACTCCACACGCCGGCGAGCCTCTATTTCGTAAGCAAGTATATGTTGAACTTGAAAGCGCATGTTGCAAACGTCTGTTTGAAGTGTTGCATATGTTTTAGAGGTATGTTGCAAGTGTTTCATATGGATGTTGCAAAAGTAGACCAGGATGTTGCATATGTTGTAACAGTTGTACACGTATGTTGCAAATGTTTGTTCCTAGTGTTTCATCTATTTTTTCAGACGTACGTTGCAATAGTGTTTATCTGTATGTTGCATATAGTTCATATATATGTTGTAAGTGTTTTATCTGGATGTTGCATATGTTTGCAATGATTTCAAATGTTTTTCAAGTGTTTCAAATGTATATTTTAAGTGTTTCATCTGTCTTTATATGTACTCCCTCTGTCCCAATAAAAATGTTGTTGGAGAGTTCGACACAGGTACCAATACTGACGGGAACAGACCTTCCTACCCCTATGTCGAACCCAATCCCCACGCAGCAATAATATCTCGCATTCCTCCCTATTTCCCGATCTAGATCCCGATGGTCGCGGTCCTTCAAGCTTTGCTCGTCTAGCCATGTGTGGCCACACACGGAGAAGGCAAGGAGGGCCACCGATGTAGAAGAAGAGGAGGGAGGACGCCAGATCTAAGCGGAGGGGAAGAGGAGGGGGCGCTGGTTGTGGAGAAGGTTCATGCCAGGGCCGGTCACTCCGCCACGGGCCGGCCACCACCTCCGCCTCAGTCGTGCCGGCCATGTTGGCCGTCTCCACCATTGCGCCGACTCGCAGCCCCAGCTCGACCCCCACGCCATCTCCGCCTCCATCTCCATGTCAGGGGCACCGCACGCTCCGCCTCAACGCCGAGCTGCTCCGGTCCCCGTCTCCACTGTTAGTGTTGCGCCAGGTCGCACGCGCCAGCTCGGTGCTCCAGTCCCCGTCTACACCGTCGCGCCATCCTCTCCGCCTCTGCCCGCGGTGCTGTGTGTGTGTGTTTAGCAGATGAGTGAGCGGAAGGTGAGAGGAGGTGAAGGGATAAGTCTGTGCTCTGCAGGCTATGGTGGAGAGTAGTAGTTGTGGGACCCACCCTAGAACGACACTTTTCACTGGAACATCTGGTGAGCACTAGAACGACATTTTTATTGAGACGGAGGGTATATTACAAGTCTTGCATCTAGTAGATTGGGTGTTGCATCTCCCTCCTCTACATCCTTCTCACATTGTGGAGGGGCGCGACGGGGCCGATGGAGGGGTCACGCTAGGAGATGACAGCGTGGACGCGAGTGCGCGCTCTCCCCTTCTCTGTTATGTGGGCAAGACAGAGATACCGCTTCGTTGTTCTGTTACTACGAGCAGCATGAGATCAGACTCCCGTTGGCGAACTAAGATGCCAGCGTATGGTTGGTTAAATCGTTTAATAATTGGCTAGTGGGAGCCAGACGTTCGGACGTGTGCATCTCCAATATATAAATTTGACTAAGATTAATTTTGTTTGACTTTTTGAAAAAGTAAGAGTTGTATTTTTTTTCAGAACCGAGAGAGTACGCGCTACTTGCAAACATCACTTTGGGTTTTTTTTTTGAGCCTCAAACATCACTTTGGGTTTGAAACCGACCCAACAACACTACTACTGTCGGGTATCGGCCCATATCATTGAGTCAACCCGACGAAGTGTCACTCGAAACACCACCTGTCGGTCGTTTTCCATGCCAAAACAACGAGTCGGCGGATGAAATGGGGGGAGGAACCAACCAACCAATTGGGCCTAGAAACAATATGACATATCCTAACATAGCCCAATCATACGATGTTCATTGCTCAGACAGATCAGCCCATCAATGTGTATGTGAGGAAAAAAAAGATTCGCTATAACTCGATCAATGTGTATGCGAGGGGAAAAAAAGATTCGCTATAACTCGAGTAATCTGGTTGACGAAGGTGGTTTGTTCAAACGCCGCATGCCTGCCACGAGTCCACCGCGGGTATAGGCGACCGCACACCGTCGTCGGCAGGTTGACTTGTCTCTGCCTCCTGCCGCAAGGAAGCAGCCGCTACGCTTGCCAGCCGCGAGGCCGGCCGTCCGTGGCCACAAACCCGGAGGAACGAACGAGGGAGGAAGCCCGCTTTTGCACAACGGCAATGTGCCGCTGTATACGAGGAGCATACCGCCATGCGGTGCAGATCCGGGCCACGTCCTTCCGCCGCGCCGGTCAAAACAGAGCTGCTGCTGCTGCTGCGGGCCCTCGCGGCTTATAAAGAGCAGAAACCTTCTGTAAGCCAGACTCACCCAAACCCACCATTCTTAAGTCCGGTGCCACCCTCCTTCAGTCCCCTCCTCCTCAGTTCCTGGAACGGCCATGGCTGCACCTTCCGGTACGATGCGCGCCGTGCAGTACGACAGATACGGCGGAGGAGCACAAGGGCTCAAGGTACACTAGTATATACTACTATTTTGATCGACGCTCATGATCTGGTGTGTGTCCACTCTGCCATTGATCGATGATGCACGCTGTTCCGCTGAATTTCAGCATGTGGAGGTGCCGATCCCGTCGCCGAAGAAAGGCGAGGTGCTCATCAGGATGGAGGCCACCAGCATCAACGTCGTCGACTGCAGGTTTAAGAACGGCATCGCGCGGCCCTTCCTGCCCAGGAGATTCCCGTTTATCTCTGGTAACATGAAGATCCAAGCTGCTGGCCTCTTCTCCCCCCTCTTGTTTGATCGATGGCCATTTCATTTTTGACGTACCCAGTGCGGCATAGGAGCCTAGGAGGACGGGAAAGGTTGCACAAACGAATAATCACCCACCATGCATGTTTCCTTTCTGGAGCAGGTTTCGATCTAGCAGGAGAAGTCGTGGCGTTGGGCGCAGGAGTGAGCAACTTCAAACCAGGGGACAAGGTTATTGCCATCAACTTCCCGGTAAGATCGTGAGATCGTCGTGCTCGCAAACAATTTGCCTATAACATCCGATCGGTTTTGTTCCAAGTGTTTGAGTCGCTGCTTGAGTTCTACTAAGTACTAATGCACAACCAACGGCAATGGCAGAACGGCGGAGGGCTCGCTCAGTACGCGGTCGCCTCAGCGTCCCGTACAGTCGCAAGGCCGCCCGAGGTGTCGGCCGTCGAAGGCGTCTGCGTACCGATGGCCGCAGTCACCGCGCTCCTCGCGCTGCAGAGAGCCGGGATCAGCCTGGACCCGGCCCACGCCTCTACTACTAAGCCCAAGAACGTGCTGGTCACCGCGGCCTCGGGCGCCGTCGGCCACTTCGCGGTGCAGCTCGCGAAGATGGGCGGCCACAACGTCACGGCCACCTGCGGCGCGCGCAACCTCGACCTGGTCCGGAGCCTCGGCGCCGACGAGGCGCTGGACTACAAGACCCCCGACGGCGCCAAGCTGCGGAGCCCTTCCGGCAGGGAGTACGACGCGGTGGTGCACTGCGCCACGGGGTTCCCCTGGTCCGTGTTCAGGCCCGTGCTCGCCGCCAAGGGCACGGTCGTGGACATCACGCCGGGGTTCGTGTCCGGCGTCACCGCGATACTCCAGGTGGTGACCTTCTCCAAGAAGAGGCTGATGCCGCTCTTCGCGACGCCCAAGAAGGAGGACATGGAGTTGCTGCTGGGCATGCTGAAGCAGGGGAGGCTCAAGACGGTCATCGATTCCCGGCATCCGCTGGGCAGTGCTCACGAAGGCTGGGCCAAGAGCATGAGCGGCCACGCCACCGGCAAGGTCGTCATAGAAATCGGAGCCGCGAAGCCAGAATAGTGCAGCGATATATGGATTCGTCCTCGTTTTATGGGACGAGGATTATCACATTCTATATGTATTTGCGAGGGATTGATCTGTAGTTGTTTTCTGTTCCATTCTAAGTTTAATTGTGAGGTTGTAGTAGTTTTGTGTCTCATTCTATGTTAAGTCAAGAGAGATTCATTCGTGCTAGTTTTTGTTCAGTACAGAGTAGAAGCGATTGAATAGAGACACGATGATGGAGAAGTACAACTTCTCAAAAGCACCTAAAAATTATTTTTCATAGAGGCGAATTGTTTTGCTTCGGCTCAACTAGATACCTGAGTAAGCAATATATACAACTGTTTGGGTGTAAGGACAAAAGCTTCCCTTTCCGATACGTAGGTATTCCAATGCATTTTCACAAGCTGTCAAATAAGCATTGGAGTTCAGTTGAAGAGCGTTTCCAGAAAAACCTCAGCAGTAACTCGGTGTTATCTAGCTTATAGGTGTTCATGATGTCCTTTTTTTGCTATTCCTAAAGGAGTACTTAAAAGGCTGGAGTACTATCGGTCTAGGTTCTTCTGAGACTGTGATGACCATAAGAAGAAATATAGGCTTGCTAAATGGAGTATTCTACTATTCTTTGCAAGCCAAGATGTATGAGGGGTTTAGGGATCTTGGACCTGAAAGTTCAGAACTCTTGTTTGCTCGTTGTTCAAGCTTTTGAATGAGGAAGGTTTTTGGCAGGAGTTTTGAAAAGGAAGTATGTGAAGGACTCCTATTTTTGGCATGTGTAAAGCGACCGGGGACTCCCATTTTTGGGCATGTGTTATGGATGGGAAGGAATTGGAGATTCAAAGTCAATAGCGATAACCAAACTACATTTTGGGAGGATATTTGGATTGACTAGAAACCTTTAAAACTATGTTCCCGGATCTGTACATAATAGTGAGAACAAAAGGTGTCACTGTAGCAAAAGTGCTAACTTCAACCCTTCTGAACATTTCGTTTAGAAGGGTGATAGTTGGTGACAAGTTAAAGGAATGGCTTAGGCTGGTATCATTAGTATTGCCTGCCACTTTAAATGACAGGACAAATTCATCCGTCAAGATGCGATAGCTGGTATCATTCAGTTGGTGACAAGATTTTATTTTAAATTTGATATAGGCTTTGCAGTACATTATCATATTATTACCAACATTAATCTATAAATTTACTTCTGTTACATTCTTTCTCCATTTTTATTTACTGTTTTTCCTATTTTCACCATAAATATAAAAACTAAATAAATAAATATTATGATACTTGAGCACTCGACCTCTTTCTTAATAAAATAGATATTTTCACCACTAACTTATTGATGTGGTAAATCATTGATGTAGTTTTGAATTAAAACAAATTTTATCTTATTACCACTTGATATAGCCAATGATCCATTAATCAAACCATAAACTGAAATATTGAGCAGTTTGTTTTCCAATTTAGTCTAGACAAATATGACTTGAAACTTTATGCATGTACCAGTGAAAGACATGACGAGGCTACTATATGGAAAATTGGAACTCGATATTGAACTGTACTAATGAATAAATGGTATGAAATTAAAATTATGATATATTTACAAGTAAATATGTTTGTGGTTTGCAATAGGAGAAAAAAATTCTATACATACTTAATAAGACATTATCATATTATTTGCCAACATTAGCCTATATATTATGGATGTCGTCTTCTTAAAACAGATTAAAGCTTTAAATATTTATAGAATGATAAAACATAAATATGTAAGTATTATCTTGGCCCTCATTTTTCATGAATGTTTGATAGTCTTTTTTATGAATGTTTGGTAGCTTTTTCATTCCTGTTGCAATGCACGGACATATTTGCCAGTAAAAATAAATCGCGAATATGCAATGCCGCCGTGCACCAATAGTGCTGCGGACACGCGGTCTGTACCACTCGAGCCGCCCACCGTGCTCCGTGCACAACTGCGAAGAGCAGCCAAGCACATCATCATCACACGCCCGCGTCGTTATGTTTTTTTTTTGAGCGAACACGCGCGTCGTTATGTTGTGGTTCAACTCTGATCAAGAGCAGCTTGCAGCTAAGTGCTGAGCACGAAGCACGATCAGGTAGGCGGATTTCTTAATTGTTTATTTGTTCTTTTCAATTTTTCGTTGCATAATAGCATATTGTTTGTATTTTTTTTTCAGGTAGCACCAAGCACGAGCTTAAAATCTTTCATCACAGCTTTTGTACCATTTGTTTAATTTGCTAATTGATTTAGAAATCTTGGCTCAATCATTGTCTATACTGATCAAGAGCAGCTTGCAGCTAAATGCCGAGCACGAAGCACGATCAGTTAGGCGGATTTCGTAATCTTGGCCCACGCGGCTTATAAAGAGCAGAAACCTTCTGAAAGCCAGACTCACCCAAACCCACCATTCTTAAGTCCGGTGCCACCTCCTTCTTCATTTCCCTCCTCAGTTCCTGGAACGGCCATGGCTGCACCTTCCGGTACCATGCGCGCCGTGCAGTACGGCAGATACTGCGGAGGAGCACAAGGGCTCAAGGTACACTAGTGTATACTATTTCGATCGACGCTCATGATCTGGGGTGCATGTCAGTGTGTGGGTCGACTCCATTGATCGATGATCCACGTTGTTCCGCTGAATTTCAGCATGCGGAGGTGCCGATCCCGTCGCCGAAGAAAGGCGAGGTGCTCATCAGGATGGAGGCCACCAGCATCAACGCCGTCGACAGGAAGTTTCAGAACGGCATCGCGCGGCCCTTCATGCCCAGGAGGTTCCCGTTTATCTCTGGTAATAACATGCAGAGCCACGCTGCTGGCCCCTTCTCCCCCTCTTGTTTGATCGATGGCCACTTCATTTTTGACGTACCGACCGCACGGCAGGACGGGGAATAATCACCCATGCTTGCTTTCTGGAGCAGGTTTCGATCTAGCAGGCGAAGTCGTGGAGCTGGGCGCAGGAGTGACCAGCTTCAAACCAGGGGACAAGGTTATTGCCATCAACTTCCCGGTAAGATTGTGGAGATCGTATGTACTCGCAAACAGTTTGCCTATAACATCCGATCAGTTTTGTTCCAAGTGTTTGAGTCGCCACTCGCCAGTTGAGTTCTACTGTTAAGTACTAATGCACAACCGATGGCAATGGCAGGACGGCGGAGGGCTCGCTGAGTACGCGGTCGCGTCAGCGTCTCTTACAGTCGCAAGGCCGCCCGAGGTGTCGGCCGTCGAAGGTGTCTGCGTACCGATCGCCGCAGTCACCGCGCTCCTGGCGCTGCAGAGAGCCGGGGTCAGCCTGGACCAGGCCCACGCCTCTACTACTAGGCCCAAGAACGTGCTGGTCACCGCGGCCTCGGGCGCCGTCGGCCACTTCGGGGTGCAGCTCGCGAAGATGGGCGGCCACAACGTCACGGCCACCTGTGGCGCGCGCAACCTCGCCCTGGTCCGGAGCCTCGGCGCCGACGAGGCGCTGGACTACAAGACCCCCGAGGGCGCCAAGCTGCGGAGCCCCTCCGGCAGGGAGTACGACGCGGTGGTGCACTGCGCGGCGGGGTTCCCCTGGTCCGTGTTCAGGCCCGTGCTCGCCGCCAAGGGCACGGTCGTGGATATCACGCCCGGGTTCGTGGCCGGCGTCACCGCGATCCTCCAGATGGTGACCTTCTCCAAGAAGAGGCTGGTGCCGCTCTTCGCGATGGCCAAGAAGGAGGACATGGAGCTGCTGCTGGGCATGCTGAAGCAGGGGAGGATCAAGACGGTCATCGATTCCCGGCATCCGCTGGGCAGTGCTCACGAAGGCTGGACCAAGAGCATGAGCGGCCACGCCACCGGCAAGGTCGTCATAGAAATCGGAGCCGCGCAGCCAGAATAGTGCAGCAATGTATGGATACGAGGATCACCACATTCTATATTTAGTTGTGAGGGATTGATCTGTACTAGTTGTGCGTCTCATTCTATGGTAAGGCTATCCGCATTCATGGACCTCTATATTCATCCTCTATACGTCCTGGTTAGCAAGATTCTCTCCTTTATACTCAATTCTTCCGCACTCATTCATCCTCTATATCATCATCTGTCCACTCTATCCACTGTGGGATCCACTTGTCACTTTATCTAAATATATCCATGTGTGATATAGTTTTGAAGGATTTATTGAGACGAATTTAATGGTGCAATCGAAATTTAATTTGGATTTTTGGTTTGTGAGTTATAGTATTTTTTCCTTTGTTTAGCTAGTGGGGTCCGTCACTGTCCACTATAGAGTAAGCACTGTACCACTCTAAATATAGAGTGAGAGAAAGAATAGAGTATCGTTTTAGAGTACCCAGTGCAGCAGTTTTTACTCTATATTCATACTCTAAAGCTTTAGAGTATCCTTTAGAGTACCCACTGCGAGTAGTCTAAATCAAGAGAGATTCATTCGTCTCAGGTTCAGCACGGAGTAGAAGCCACTTAATAGAGACACGATGACGGAGAAGTACAACTTCTCAAAAGCACCTAAAATTATTTTTCATAAAAGCGAATTGTTTTGCTTCGGCTCAACCAGAAACCCGAGTAAGAAATATATACAACTGTTTGGGTGTAAAGACAAAAGCTTTCCTTTCCGATACTTAGGTATTCCAATGCACTTTCACAAGCTGTCAAATAAGCATTGGAGTTCAGTTAAAGAGCGCTCCCACAAAAAGCTCAGTAGTAACTCGGTGTTATCTAGCTTATCGATGTTCATGATGTTCTTTTTTTTTGCTATTCCTAAAGGAGTAATTAAAATGCTAGACTACTATCGGTCTAGGTTCTTCTGGGATTGCGACGACCCTAACAAGAAATATAGGCTTGCTAAATGCAGTATTCTTTTTAAGCCAAGATGTAGGTAGTGGGAAGGGAGATTTGGGTAGCCAACAAATTTGTTGAATGAAGCAGGTAATCTGGTGGAGTTGGTTTTCTTGTTCCCACTATCTAAATTGGAGATAGGTAGTGTGTTTAGATAGTATCCTGGAGATGCCGTAGCAGCCTTGCACAGCTGATATTTGAAGTACAAGCAACCGGCTCAATTCTGTCCACAACACCGCCTGAGACTGACCAGCCATATCAGCATCAGCATACCAGCCGCGGAGCCACCTCTCTCTCGCGCTCTCTCTCTCCACGCGCATAGAAGCAAGCACCAAGCTATGGCTGCTCCCAAGAAGACGATGAGAGCTCTGCAGTACGACAAGTATGGTGGAGGAGCTGAAGGCCTAAAGGTACCCTAACTACACTAGCACCCAACCGCCTGCTGTTCCTGTCGTTCATGTCCAAGAAGAGCTTTTCTTGATGATCTTGCTGCCTGATTTCAGCATGTGGATGTGCCGGTCCCATCCCCGAACAAGGGGGAGGTGCTGCTCAAGCTGGAGGCGGCCAGCATCAACCCCATCGACTGGAAAATTCAGAAGGGCATGGTCCGCCCCTTCCTGCCTAGGAAGTTCCCGTTCATACCAGGTACGCTACATGTCTCAACGGCACGTTATGTAGCCTCAGATTGCCTCAGTACCCACATCACATGAAAGTGCAAAGACTTCTACAGGTTAAAGTTATTTTTTTGCAGTTCAGAAGTAGCAACTGAACACTGGCTAAAACAATTTTAGATCAATTCAGTGCTCTGTTGTAATATTGCTATTGGCTATTGCTCAAGATTCCTAAACCACCTGGTGCCGTGGTTCGGCGACGCTAGTTGGTGACTGACGCCGATCCTGAAAAAGAAAATGTGATGGTGACGATTAGCCATGAGCTATAAGACATGGGAAGGGCATTGTCTCACCCTGCTTTCCAACAATCCACTTTTCAGTTCCAACTCATCCACTTATACGCTTAGGCCTTATTTAGACGTAGTCGGATTCACGTCAATTCACATAGGTTAGCGTGGATTGAGATGAAATTTAGTTTAAATTCCACTCCAATCTAATTCAATCCAACCCCTGTAGAATAAGGCGAATCCGACAAAATCCTAACAAGTCCTTAGTGTCCGTTTGGTTGAAGGGATAGGGTGGGATAGGGATGAGATGAGTCCACTTTTGATCTGTTTGGCTGAGAGTCAATGAGAACTGGGACGCTGGAATATACCTGGTATATTCGCTGGAATTGGGGGCGAGCTCGTCCCAGAAAAAAGCGCGGACGGGGGCGTCCCACTGCGACGGCGTGAGCACCTTCTTCCTCAGCGATTTCTCTCTCCTCCGATGCCATTCTTCTTCTCCGGCGCCGGTCAAGCAAGCCCAGCAGCGAGATCTGGCGCGGGCACCTCCGCTACTGAGATCCGGCGCGGGCGAGCTCCGGTCGAGCGACGGCGGACGGAGCGAGCGGCCTCCTCTGGCGCGGTCGGGCGCCCGCGGGACCACCACCGGGCTCCGGCTCCCGCCGCTAGCTCGGCCCCAGCTCGCGGACCTCCTGCGCCATCCGGCCTTCGGCTCTGGCCTTCCGGCTCCCTCTCCCGCCTCCTTCTCTCCTCTGCTGTGTGCGCGCAGCGCCGCAGCTGGTGGGCAGCGGCAATGGCCAATGGCCGGCGGCCAGCAGCAGTCGCCCAGGCAAGCCGTGGCTCCCCACCGGCCACGCCCGCCCGTGGCTCCCCGGCCCAACCTCACTAGACACCGTGATTTTTTTTTGAAATTAGACACCGTGATTGTTCATTGAATGGTAACATCAATTTTCTTCTATACCATTCGGTTGCCAAATTATCAATTAAAATATAATTGTTATACCATTCGATTGCCAAATTATCAATTAAAATATAATTGCTAGCCGGAAGAGAAAAGAAAGAAGTTAGACATGTGGTCCCACTGAATAGTAACTAACAGCGTCAAATCCACCCGTCTCATTTCTATTTATCCCTTCGACTGACAAAAACGGGATCGATCCCGTCCCTTATGAACCAACCAGATAATAGAGCTGTCCTATCCGCGTCCCGTCCCAGAAATCAAAGACGGCATCATCCCTGCCTTACTCCCTCCGTCTCAGAAAAAGTGTCGTTTTAGGTTTTTCAGAAATCGTGTTTGATCATTCGTCTTATTCAAAAAATTTTAATAAATATTATTTATTTTGTTATGACTTATTTTATCATTAGAGATACTTTAATAATGATTTATTTATTTTATAATTTGCAAAAAATTTTTGAATAAGACGAACAGTCAAACACGATGTCTGAAAAACTTAAAACGACACTTTTTCTGGGACGGAGGGAGTAGCTTTTACTTCAGCACAGAAAGATAGCTTTTCCCTATTTGGCCCTTTGCGGAGCCCATATCTTCATGGATATCTACAAACATCACTAGAACGTGTATACCAATCGTGGAAAATGTTCAAGACTTCAAATACTTTTGCGCCTATAAATTTTATGATCGATACAGTTTCTACTGCAGTTCTGCACCTTACCATGTAATAATGCGAGAACTCGATCTTGTTGCCGTGGCAAAAACAGTTGGAGACATATCCGGCGAAGTCGTAGAGCTAGGCAGCGGTGTGACCCACTTCAAACCAGGTGACAAGGTCATCTCCATCAGCTTCGCGGTAATATTCTCGCTTCCAATTCCATTTACTACTTCATTGCAGCGATGCTGCGATATACGCCATCGAGCAGTACGTAACAAACTTACCATCTCTGGTGGAAGACTGGAGGCGGGCTAGCTGAGTACGCGGTGGCGCCGGCGTCGCATACAGTGGCACGGCCGCCGGAGGTGTCCGCGGCCGAAGGCGCCTCTCTGCCCACGGCGGCGTCCACCGCGCTCCAGCAGCTCAAGGCCGCGGGGGTCAGCAGCTTCGACGGCAGCTCCGGCTCCGGCGCCGACAGTAACGGCCCCAAGAACGTGCTGGTCACCGCGGCCTCCGGCGGCGTCGGCCACTACGCCGTGCAGCTGGCCAAGCTGGCGGGGCTCCACGTCACGGCCACCTGCGGCGCGCGCAACCTGGGCCTCGTCGCGGGACTGGGCGCCGACGAGGTGCTGGACTACAAGACCCCCGAGGGCGCCAAGCTGCGGAGCCCGTCGGGCATCAGGTACGACGCGGTGGCGCACTGCGCGACGGGCACCCCGTGGTCGGTGTTCGCGCCGGTTCTGGCAGACAGGGCCACGGTCGTCGACGTCACCCCCGGGATCGCCGCGGCGGCCAAGTCGTTCCTGCAGAAGGTGACCTTCGCCAAGAAGAGGCTGGTGCCACTGGTCCTGATCCCCAAGAAGGAGGAGATGGAGTGGCTGGTGGACATGACGAGGCAAGGGAAGCTCAAGACGGTGATCGACTCCAGGTACCCGTTGAGAAGAGCGCAGGAGGCGTGGGCGAAGAGCATGGAAGGGCATGCCACCGGCAAGATCGTTGTGGAAATGGGCGGCGCAGAGTGAACCTGCGTCTGCGCGCATGATGAGAAACATTGTGTTGGTTGGTTCGATTGCATGGATCTCTTGTGTCCGACTATGTGGTACAGTGGTAATAAGAACTTAAGAAGGAATATGCTGTGCTCAGGAAGGACATGCCTGCACGAGCACATGGATTTGTTCTCCGTTCGATCATCGCGACAGCCATTCATAAAGGCAGTGTTTAGATCCCCTCAAACTTCCAAAAATTTTACAAGATTTCCCGTCACATCGAATCTTTGGACGCATGCATTGAGTATTAAATATAGGTAAAAAAATAACTAATTGCACAGTTTATCTGTAAATGTCGAGACGAATCTTTTGAGCCTAGTTAGTCCATGATTGGATAAATTTTACCAAATAACAACGAAAAGTGCTACAGAAACTTTACATCAACTTTTACACCATCTAAACACTACCAAAGTCATCTGATGGAAGAAAACTCTGCACACCTGCAGCTGCAGGGTCATGTTACTCACGCGCAACATATGGAAAGAATCCGAGAACGCCGCATAGGTGTAATTTTCGTGATCAACAATGGGTATAAGTTCTTGGTCTCTGAACACTGAACTTGTGCCCAAATGCACACCGACACATCATACCCTACACACTAATTAACACACACCGCTAACCTACGAACTAAACACACACGCCTACTGAAGATATACGCAGAACTTGAGGCTTAGCTTAGCAAATGACAGGCACGTCATCTTCCCATTGTGGTCTGTAAGCGTTTCTAAGTCTGTTCTGAGAAGACAGTGGCTGCATTCTCTTCGCCTATGGAAACGACTACTGTATTTGGGAGGATGAGAGGGATGCAACAACTTTAGTTGTACCGAACATAACGATTTAACCACCTTCATGTCCATTCCAGCTTGATCCCTTGATAGCACAATGCGTTACGTATCTTCCATATACTTTCCAAAGAATCAAGAGGAATCTCAGAGATCAGGTGAAGGAAGTTCATAGGGTTTGAATGGTTGCACCTTAAGAAAAAAGATAAAAATAATGCTAATGCGAAAAATTAAGACGTCCGGAAGGCCGAACGTCTCGCTCCACTCACTGCCGCATGCGCCGCTCGCCTAAAAAAACATCCCGCATGCCTTGCCCCACTCCCGCCCTTACCCCTTCCGCGCTCCTCATCCTCTGCCGCATCGCACCAACGCCCAACATCCTCCCCCACCGGGAGCCCCTAACGCCCACAGATCCGCGCAACGCTCTCCCCCACCCCGGCAAAATCCATAGAGCAGGAGCGAGATCCATGGAGGTGGCACGACGGTGTTGCAGGGGAGTGGGCGGCTCTCCTCCACCCCGATGCGGCGCCCTCCCCACCCCCGACGACGCCCTCTCTCATCCCGACGACCGAGCTCCCCTCACCCAGGCAGCCATGACGCTCCTCGCCCCTCCCCCATCCCCCACCGTCGCCGTCGAGCCAAGTCTGCTGCTGGTGGCGCTGGTGCTTGTACACCGCCACTCGCCGCCGGCTCCTAACTCCAATGGCTGGAATCGACCGGCCCAGGCTTTCCCTCTCCTATGTTTCAAATATACGTTTCAGTCGTTTCGAAGGTACGTTGTAGTTGTTTCTTGTGGATGTTGTAAAAGTAGATCGAGAGATGTTGCACATGTTGCATATATTTTCAAGTGTTTGAGAAGCATGATACAAGTGTTTGTTCAAAATGTTTTATCTGTTTCCAGACGTATGTTGCAATCTTTTTTATCTGGATGTTGCATATATTTTCACACATATGTTGCAACAATATGCTCTAAATGTTTCAATCGTTTCAATCTTATGCCATAATAAGTGTTTTTTCATGTTACAATTGTTTTATCTGGATGTTGCATATATTTTCACACATATATTGTAAGCGTATGTTCTAATTGTTTCATTTGTTTCAAATGTATCGTTGCATTCGAGTGTTTTATGTTGCAAGCGCAGGCCACCAGCACGGGTGTCCATGAGAGCGGTCAGAGCTAATCCGCGGCCACCGACACGTGGAGGAGGCACAGGCTGCTGCCGGCGGTGTGGGGAGGAGGCACATGCCGTGCAGTGCTGCTGTGGAAGAAGCGGAGGCGAGTCTTCCAGGCCGAGACGTGCGCCGCGTCGATGTGGAAGAGGCGGGGGCGAGTCATCGAGCAGCGTGGACAGCGGATTTGAGGCGGGCGGTTCGGATACCAGCACGGAAAACGAAGCTGGTACGGGCAGCACTCGAATTCAAGCAAACGGGACGGAGTAGCCGTCGGCGTCCGAACGGGCTGTAGTCAATCCGTAAAAATAAAAACCGACATGACGATACATGTAACAGTCACAGACGACTATCCAGATGGACCGGCTTCCTGGTGCCCAATTCAGGGCCCTCGGGTCAAGCTGGGCCTCGGCGTCCACTACTGGCCTAACGGCCGGGCCAGCCGGCCAGGAGACGTGCGTGACTGGCCAGTTCATCTCATCGCCGGCGACATGGATCGTTTGCTGAAAAAGGTTCATTGGCCGCACGGCATCCGCCACCGCCACATGCCTGGAGATTTCTTCATCGGTTCGTTCTCAAGTTTTTGTGCAAAATCGCGTCGCCCTGGGTGTTCGGTACACGAGGCACACCGGGAGGAAGGAACTTTGGAAAAAAAAACTGTGGAGTTCTTTGTGTTCACGGAAACACCGTTAGTCCCCTATCTTATGCACGGAGTATATTGTAGCACGGCGGCGGCGGCGAGGAGATGTCGGATCTGAAAGCCGGCGCGGGGAGGAAAAGGAGAAAACGAGGCATGGGCTGGGCGGTGGATTTGTGGAACAGAGACTCGATTCCGCCGCGGCTAGGCGGCCGACCAATGCCCCGTGAAACTCTGCCTCCGGGCAGAAGGGGACCAGGCCCTCGGCCGCCCACCTGTCCGCGGTGGCCGCCGGCATGGCCTCGACAACTGACGGCGATGATGACCAGCGTGCTCGCAGTAGCCCACCGGCGACCTTGCCGCTAGACGCCTAGACCTGACCTGCCTCTGCTCCTTGAAAAACAGTCATCAGCGTTCAGGTACCAAATATTCCTCTTTCCTTTTCTTTTCTTTTTTTTGTTTTGCTCCCCTAATTTTTTTAATCCACCCTCAAAAGAAAACTTAAGCCATCCAACTATAACTGTTAGGGAAAGAGAGAAATCGTCTGTTTGTCATTCGACGTTGAAATTCGAAGTCTGACGTAGTTTTGACTTAACCACTGTGCCTCTACATACCCATATACAAGCCCCTTTAAGAAAGGGGAATTCATTTTCTAAAACCATGGAAAGTGTAAGAGCTGAACCCGTTGCCCAGTGACGCAAAACTTATTGGCGCAAAAACCAAATGAGAGGCAATATAAAAAGGAAAGGAGTACGTTGACATGCTGCATAAAGTAAGCACCAAATGCTTCCAAGTTCCAACCACTGCCACTTGTGCAAATACAAAATCTTATTTCTTTGACATTTCGAGTCACGGTCCAATGGCGGGTTTATTTCTTTGACATTTCGGATATAAAGTTATATAAACCGTTAGGTTTGCAATTCTGCGTATGCAAGGAGGTCTGGGATATATCGGATAAATCAGCATCATCTGCCTGCGATTCCTCGACCAGGTGAGCTCACGTCGTCAGATTTAAGTTGCCAACATGCTTGCTTTGGTTAGTGGGTCTGGCAGTCAGCAACATCTCGCCATCCCCAACTGAATTCCTGCTGCTGGATGTGCAGACACGCCGGGCTCTCGCAGGCCCGCACAACGCCGGGAAGAGTAGTGCGTAAGCGTAATGGAGGCGAGCCAGAATGATAGGAACAGCCATGTTTACGGTGACCACCAAGCCATGCAGTTGGATCAGTATACACTAAACATTATACAACTGCCTAGAGCATGAGAGAGAGTGAAACTCACTTTTTTGCAAGTGGTGAAGAACTCGCAGACCAAATCAAGATTAGGTCAAAGTTTCTGGTCTAGCGCCATTCCAAGGCAAGACAGGGGTTGCTGGGGACCATACTTCTCTCTACTCTAGCACTAAGGCTATCCGCACTCATCATCCTCTATATTCATCTTCTAAAAGGAATATTCCGTCCTAGTCACCACAAAATATACAGTTTTCTCGCATCCATCCATCATCTATATCATCCTCTATCTACTGTGGGGCCCACATGTCACTTTATCTAAATATATCCATGTGACATTTTGTTTTGAAGTATTTATTGAAACGAATTTAATGGTGTAATCAGAATTTAATTTGGTTTTTTGGTTTGGGAGTTATAGTATTTTTTTGTTACGAGAAAAAGTGAGGCCCGCCGCTGTCAC
The DNA here is from genome assembly GCA_038087645.1 of Saccharum hybrid cultivar R570. Lineage (NCBI taxonomy): Eukaryota > Viridiplantae > Streptophyta > Magnoliopsida > Poales > Poaceae > Saccharum > Saccharum hybrid cultivar. Next base: position 22,921,416 of record JAQSUU010000402.1, on the reverse strand, counting down.
CTCTCTCCTCTCATCGTGGTGGCGAGCGCATCCGCTAAAAGCTTCCGCTACTGCGCTATCTTTAGCGGACAAGAGCGCATGCAGGATTGAACAACGGATTCCGCTGCAGCACTCTCATCCGCTGGAAACGTCACTTCCATCCGCTAAAAAGGTTTGGCGGACCGGATACAGGCCCCCGGTGCGCTAGCACTTGCTTCAAGGCATCATACGAGTTCTCAAGTGCAACTGTGCAAAGCATATTTCTTAACCATATGATTATACTAGCGGTTGTGAAAAATGGCAGAGCTTAACTGCCTTTAGCGACTCCAGCTAATTAATCTAGTGACCTGAAGTGTGCAGCAACAGCAAGAAAGGGGGAGCCAAGCCAGGGATCTTGACCGTTGTAGTACACTGCACAACGCACCACGCCGTTTCCAAGATCCCAAGCCTCAGATCCAATGTGCCTTTCTTCCCACAAAAGATTTTGTTATGCTGAACAAGATCTTCAGGCTGTTGTGCAGACAGACCTCGTTCATCACTACACTACTCATAAACAGCATTTTACGTACAGTACGTGCCGTCTCTATTCCTAAGGCATATTTGTTGCTTTCTGCATAATTTATCAGATTCTCTCTGGTCCTACGAGCCCTGTTCGTCTGTGTCGATTCAATGTGTTGTTTGGGGCTGCAGCGTGGCACCAGATTGCAAGAACCGTCTAGATACCGACAACGAATTTGTTTCCCCTCATATACATTTGGTCCATGTTTTTTTTATTAAAATATTTGCTCCATGGTTTTGGTTCCATGGTGTGCACTGAAAATGCCGCGTTTCTTTTTTCCAAAACAAAAAATGTGGTCTGAAAATGCCAATCAGAAGTGACTGTCCAATTTAGCGAACAATATATGAACTAAATTCCAGACCACCTTGCATAGCTACAAGCCTACAACCCAGGTAGGATTCATGGACAAATATTGACAAGGGCAGATTTTTTCCTGCAGCAGAAGCAATTTTGACATAGTACAGTGTAACACCTTTGGTGTTACCAGCTTAGTTAGCATGCGATTAAGGTCTAAAAGAGATTCACAAAACAAATTCCGCGGGTTTTAAGATTTCAACACACATAAAAGGGATAAGCGAATTTCTATAAATAAAAATAAAATACCAATTGCGTTGAGTACTTAATAAACATTTGAAGTGCAAGTCCAGTAGATGAACACCACTTTGGTTTCGGTAAATAAATATTGAAATCGGAGTTTGAGTCCGACTTCTATAACTAAATAGCCAAGTCTGTAACCAAACGGCAATGCCGCTTTGGCCTTTAATTGTGATTAAATTTCTTAACACTAGATCCATGTTTTTGCACCGTTGATTGCACCTTTGCGAGTACTTTAGCACGGTGTAGCCTGTACGTTGGTTTGACATTGCGTTGTTACTCCAATAATGGCCTGAATTCATAAGAACGCTTGCGAACCAGGTGTTGTCACTTTGTTCGTGAACCGGCACGTCAACGGCAAGCCCATTTTGGCATTCATTTATCTTCCTCTATAGCTGCTCGTTGCCCTTGATGAATGTGCCATTCGAAATCTGGTAGTGTCGGCTTAGGACTGATATGAGTGGTTGAACCTTAGATGGGATATTTAGCCGTTTTTGTGTAGCTTTAAAATCCGTGCGCAACATGTCATTGGCTGGTTCTCCTGGGGTGTGCGCGGTCACCACGTCATTTTACTCGGCGTTGCCTGGCCGAGCCGCACCCCGTGCACGCACACCGCTGCGCGTTGGCCGGCCAAGGCCGCATTGGTTTGGTCGTGCTTTGGCCACTCTAGCCGCAGCACCTGCTGCCAGCCACGCGGAGCCGCCGCTGCTCGCGCGCGCATTGAGCAGCCACCGCTGGCCCCCGCTGCCCTCCCCTGTGCTCGCATGGCCGCCCCGTCTTGACGTGACTCTACCCAGCGGTCACGCCACGCTATCCCATTACCACGTTCCGCCAGGGTGAAGACTGACCGAGCCGTCCTCACCTTTCCGCCCTTGGCCTTTCTTCCCTGTCGCCGTGGCTGACGGGCCGCTCCGTTGATTATGGTAAGGAGGTCACTTCAAGTCAACTCCTCGCATCCAGGTCTTCGCCATTAGATGCGCTAGTCGACTGACCCTACTCCGCCTTGTGCCGTGCCCGGGCAAGCCGCAATTTTGGAGTTATTCACCGCAGTGCCGTTAAAGCCGAGCCCGGCCATTGTCGAGGGCAGTGCTCCCTTCGACCCTCTCGAGTCGAATTGAATGCACCGATAGCCTCACCTTGACCCTCTTGAGCGGGTGCTCGTCTTCTTTTGGCCGGGGCGCTCGTCGGCGATGTGGTGACGCGCCATGTCTGCCCGGGGCGCCGCCACCGTGCTCGCGCGCACGTGGCCAGCACCACACCGGACCTCCCCGTCCACACCAACAGTTCGGATGTACACGAGGTATGATGCTGGTGCTCACGCACCACTTATTTTCCTTCCCCATCCTTCTCACTCACCGGAACGGCTTCGACGTCGTCGCGGAAGGCATTGCTCCGGCCGCCGTCGTGGTTGGCAGGGTTGGGTACCCCTCCGAGTCCCCAACCGCAACTCAACGTCGTTGCGCGAACCTTGGATGGCGCTCAGCTTTCCTGTAAGGCCGTCGTGGCCCCGGTGCCCCGGCATGGCCGTTGAAGGCGGGCGGCGCTGCGTCGGCGAGCGTGGAGTCGCCAAGGGCGTGCGCGCTAGAATTGGAAAACACTCGAGGGGTTAAGTGTGAATGTTAGTGAGTGATGCAAATAGGGTTTGGGCTTCGGATGAATTACTTAGAGGATAGGGTCTCTTTTGCTTAAACGGGCGCGGGTGCGGACTTCCCACCGTGGGCCGCCTGTTGGGCCGGCCCACTACGCGCACAGCTGCCCCCGCGCTGGGCCGCCTGGTTGCTGGGTCGAATAAGTGGCCACCAGCTCTTTTCGTTTCAAGAACATTTTCTGATTTAGTTTCAATAATAAAACTTGTGTAATTAATATACAGTGTTGTAGGAGTCCAAAAATGGTAAAACCAATTTGGTTAGGTTCCTAAAATCATAAACTAACTGTTGGTGTAATTGGTTCACATATTTTTTTTATAATGTTTTCAGGAGTTCTCTAAGTAAAATAAGATGCTCCATTTTATTCAAGAATAAACTTGTCGGAATTCTTATGGCCATATGATGATAGTGCTAACTTTAAAAATTTTACCACAAGCTTCTAGTATTACTAGGTGTCCACCGTAATTTTTGTAGCTCCAAAATAATTCGTTGCTGGGATAATTAATAAGCTCTAGTTTGATTATGTAGTGAATCGATAAAATGAATAACGTGACATCTCGGGTTTATATAACTAAAACACTTGTTGAGAAATAACGTTTAAATCGACAACATGGATACGTGGCCTAGTGAGTTGGTGTGTGGCTAGCTCGTTAGCTTGTGAGACGTAGTCGTACGACGAGAGTTACGATTGCTGTCTTTTACTTATGACTCTACGTTGCATTCGCGTAAATCTCTTAATAGGGACGATGATGGATCGTGGAGTCAATCGGAGTAGCGGAAAAGATGGTGCCCGAATGATCGTGGTGTCATGGTGGAATGCTAACTTTGATTATGTTACCAAGGCAAGCCCCGGTGCATAACCCCTATTATTCTGCACTTTGATTTATGCCTGTGCATTAAGTTTAAAGGAGTTGAATGAAACCTACTTGCATATATATATCCTTATCCTATGAGTCTTACTAGTATGATAGGATCGTGTAGCGTGCTATGCTATAGGATTTCGGTAGAAGCCGAGTGATTACCTGTCACTCGCGAGAGATAGGAATTTTTATTATTGTTATTATTATCATGTTACTACCACATGGAATATATTTGAATGATAATTGGAGACCGGGCAGAATGGGCTTGGATGAATTTGGACCTGGTTGGGCAACAGAGCGGGGCTCTGGTTGCATTTGTTCCGCCTATGTCGATTAAGGACCGTTCGTTGCATTGGATTCCATAGTCAGGTCACAGATCTCCTTATCCCGAGCATATACTAGCGGATGGGGGCTAAAAAGACTTGTTATTCTCTTGTCATGGGTTCTGGCTCCATCCGGACCAACTGAAGGTGGATTATATATGGGTATTAGGAGGTCTAAGCACCGCGAGAGGGCGGAGGCTTGGAGTCCCAGTATGGACGGGGACTCGGTTCTCTTGACAGGAGGATAATGGGTTGGTCCCGTTTGTACCTCGGTACGGGGGGGGCGTGTGTTTTTCGGGGTACCCAGCTGGGCTACATTGATTCGCGAATCGCCGCGTAAGCGGTCCGACATGACTATAATCTGGCACCGTAGCAAGAACTAAAAGATGAAAGATGGAAAAATGGTTCTGATGGTTCAACCTTTGCTTGAAAGTAGAACAGGTGCTTACCTAGAATGGTTGGTTAATGAACTACTGATGACTGCTAATAAAAATTAAATATAAGGATGCACCTTTAGTAATACTTCTTGCAGTTGTGATAAACCATAAGCCAGATAGCCTTGCATATCCTTGGAGTCTTTTCTTTTCTTCTGACGGGTAAGTCTTGCGGAGTACAATTGAGTACTCAGGGTTTGTTCTACCCTGTTGCAGGTGACAGGTGCTGATAAGCTGACACTTGTGTGTGGAAACTTCCTGGTGGGCTCAGCGAGGATTTCCTTTACGATGCGGAGTAGAGTTTATTTATTTGAACTCTCACCAAAAGCTTTACAAAGAAAATACTAATAACTTGATATCATTTTATGGCTATCAAAGTTCATCATGTTAATGTTTAATTCATGTTAATGTTTAACTTATCATTAAATGATTTCATTTCCACTGAACTCTGATAATAATATTTTGTATTTCGCTGTTATAATCAAATAATGAATTACTCTGATGTTGTACTAAAAGTGATGTAAGAAAGGGTAAAGTTGTTGTAAGCTTTATCTCTCATTTATGATCCTGAGGTAAAATGTGGACTTTCGAGTTCTCCCGTTGAGTGTGCTCGACGGAATCGCAGAGTTTAGTGCGCTTCCTTGGGTACTTAGTGTCTAATGGAAGACAAGTACTCTTGGGATGACATTAAATTAGGCGGTTCTACCACATACAGTATGTTTCTTTCTCCTTTTGGGTCCTGTAGCCCAACCCTAAGTACGTAGACAAATATTGTTTTTTTTCTCGAATACGTAAAAAATTTATGCATCTTTTAAATTAAGATCAAGAAGTAATTTGGTTTTTTACAACGATGAGCCGCAAGACGAGCGCACCAGGGGGCCTTACAATGTTATAATGAGCTCATGCCATCCTAGCAAAGAGTGTGACGGCTGTGTGAAGGCTGTGTGAAGGCAGGAGTGGACAAAACCGTTCTGAATGCATGATGGATGGATGGATGGATGGGAAGGGGGTGCCAGCATGGACAGACAGATATGTTGGCAGCGGGGAATAAATTGGCTTACAAGGCATCCAATGTTTTTTCAGCTTTTTTTTTATTCGAAACAGTATTTTTTTCTCATAATAAATCAACGAACAATATTTTTAGCCATGACTTTTCAACGAAGCGAACAAGCTCTTAGACTACCCGCACTCATGGACCTCTATATTCATCCTCTATACGTCCTAGTCAGCAAGATTCTCTCCTCTATACTCAATTCTCCCGCACCCATCCATCATCTCTATCTACTCTATCTACTCTATTCACTGTGGGACCCACTTGTCACTTTATTTAAATATATCCATGTGTGATCTAGTTTTGAAGGATTTATTGAGACGAATTTAATGGTGAAATCAAATTTTAATTTGGATTTTTGGTTTGTGAGTTATAGCATTTTTTTTTCTTTGTTTAGCTAGTGGGGCCGCCACTGTAGAGTATAGAGTAAGCACAGTGCCACTCTAAATATAGAGTAAGAGAAAGGATAGAGTATCGTTTTAGAGCACCCAGTGCAGCAGTTTTTACTCTATATTCATACTCTACTCTATATTCATACTCTAAAGCTTTAGAATATCGTTTTAGACTGCCCACTGCGGGTATTTTAGTCTACTACTGCAGAAATGCACAATTGCACACTTTTGCTGTGTCACAATCAACTCTCCGCTATCATCATCATGTATGATTTCCACTCACCATCAGAAGGAAAAGAGGATCGTAGCTGAACCTTGTCCTGCAAATGTAAGTAGAGGCCGTGTTTACATCCCGAATTCAGGAGCCTAAATTGGTACAGTGCGCATTAAATACGTACTGTACCAATTCGTTTGTATTTAGTAAAAATTGTCTAAACTTTGACTAATTAGACTCAAAATGTTCGTTTCGTAAAGTACAACAAAACTATATAATTAGTTTTTAATTTTATCTACATTTAGTACTCCATACATGTGCCGGTATTTTGATGTGATGAGAATCTTCTTTTTACGTAGTGAAATTTAGGATTGAAATTTGGCATCTAAACCAGGGGCCTGTTTAGATACTAAATTTTCCTCCCAAATTCTACTATGCAAAAAGAAGATTCCCATCACATCAAAATATCGGCACATGTATGGAGTACAAAATGTAGGTGAAATTAAAAATTAATTGCACAGTTTTGTTGTACTTTGTGAGACGAATGTTTTAAACCTAATTAGTCAATGTTTGAACAATTATTACCAAATAAAAACAAAATACTACAGCACTACACAGTACTATACAGTAATTTGGCACACGCCAAATCCGGCGAACTAAACACGGCCCAGGCCAGAGTATGCAACCACGCAGGTCGCAACAGTAGCCTCGTGACACGGTGCCGACATTCCATTTGGCGCCTAAAATACTAGCATCCCAGCTGGCAGACACTTTACCTCGCCACTGAAGTCTCGAAGCAGCGGCCTGGACTGGCAGCGGCCAGCAGGATATGCTACCCCTTTCTGAGGCCCTGTTTAGTCCCAAAAAATTTTGCAAAATTTTTCAGATTTTCCGTCACATCGAATTTTTAGACACATATATAAAACATTAAATATAGATAAAAAATAAAACTAATTACACAGTTTAGACGAAATGGACGAGACGAATCTTTTAAGCCTAATTAGATCATAATTGGACAATATTTGCCAAATAACAACGAAACGAGCTATAATGCTGTCTTGCCAAAAATTTTTTATCTAAACCGGCCCTGAAACGACCGGCACAGCGGCAATTTGTACCAATGCGCTCATGCCGCCCCATTAAAGACGCTAAAAGGAGCAGTGGATTGGACCATGCTCTGAACCCTTCACCAACCAGCTTCATTGCCCGTGTTTAGATCCCAAGTTGGGTGATTCAACTTGGAACAGTAGCCGTTACATTGTACTGTAGCAACTTTTGTTTTTATTTGATAAAAATTGTTCAAACTTTAACTAATTAGGCTCAAAATGTTCGTCTCGCAAAGTACAACAAAACTGTGTAATTAGTTTTTAATTTCATCTACATTTAGTACTCCATGCATTTACGGAGAATCTTCTTTTTGCATAGTAAAATTTAGGGTTGAATTTGGGAACTTCACACGGGCAGACCCAGTGCAGCGCTGCTCGAAGCACAGCCACATATGAACACACGCAGCCAAAAAAGAGGGCTCATGACAGTGATGAGACTGACACGTCACACATGTATAGTGTGCACAAGTAGCAAGGGTCCCCTGTCGAAGAACCGGACCGAAATGTAGCAGCAGGGCCCGAATATGTGCAAGTTTGTTTGGATATTGGCTTTGGATGGGAAGGATTCCGAATCCAGAAATGCAGCGTACAAGTAGAGCTGAAAGTATCGTAGCTTGTGGTGCATGATTTTGCTTTTGCGTCCACCCCATTCTAGCATAGAATCTTGACGTACGTGGTTTCGGATCACGAGATGGTGAACAAGAACAAAACAAGTGACATTTGTGCAAGAGAACGATTTGATTGATAGGGAGCCAGTGACTTCATCTTTCATCTGTCCTGGCTCCTCTGTTTGATCTTTTTTTTTTTGACGAAAACCTCTGTTTGATCTTATCATTATCTATACCTCTCCCAATATTTTTGAAAATATACCTCTCCCAATATGAATGCAACAGTTGTTTGCATCATTATTCCTACTAACCACTATCAACATAAGGAGGATTAGAAGGAGCAGCAGCAAGTAGCAAGGGCTTGAACAATACTACATGGTTACAGACAAAAGCCTCCGAGAACTAGCTAGAGAATCCACACTTGGTGACTGTACTTGGCGGTGGTGGTGCTCTGTTTCTGTGTGCTGTACTGTGCTTGATCGATCACGACGACGCCGACATGGCCGCCGCGGCCTTCTTCTTCTTCGCGGGCTTGTCGGCGGCGGCGGCGCTGCGGGCGCCCTTGGCGATCTTGGTGTCGAGCTTGTAGTAGTTGACGAACCAGTCGACGAAGTGCCGGAGGCCGGCCTCGAGGGAGGTGGTGGGGCGGTAGCCGAAGTCGTGCGCCGCGTGGCTGACGTTGGCGTGGGTGAAGGGCACGTCGCCGTTGCTGGGCATGGTGACGATGCGCTTGTTGGCCTTCTTGCCGAGCAGCTTCTCGAGGATGGCGACCATCCGGGTGACGGGCACGGGGGAGGTGTTGCCGAGGTTGTACACGCGGAGCGGCGCGGGCCCGCTCTTCTTGCCGGACCTGGAGCCGGTGCTCTTGCCGGCGGTGTCGAGCGCGCCGAGGCAGCCCTTGACGACGTCGTCAATGTAGGTGAAGTCGCGGCGCGCGTCGGAGCCGTCGGCGGCGCGGAACAGCGTGATGGGCTCGCCGGCGACGATACTGCGGGCAAAGAAGAAGTAGGCCATGTCGCCGATGTCGGGGCGTCCCCAAGGACCGTAGACGGTGAAGAAGCGAAGGCCGGTGATGGACAGCCCGTAGATGTGGTTGTAGGTGTGCGCGATAGCCTCGCCGGCCTTCTTGGTCGCCGCGTACAGCGACGCCGGGCGGTCGGTGCGGTGGTCCTCGGAGAAGGGCGCGTCGGTGTTGAGCCCGTACACCGACGAGGAGGAGGCCCAGACGATGGCCGGCTGCGGGTCGGCGTGCTTGGCCGCCACCTCGAAGACGCTGACGAGCCCGGCCACGTTGGACGCCACGTACGTCTGCGGCGCCTCCATCGCGTACCGCACCCCGGCCTGCGCGGCCAGGTGCAGCACGTGCGTGAACGCCGCGACGTCGAACAGCTTCTCCAGCAGCAGGCCGTCGTTGATGTCGGCGTCGAGCACGACGACGCCACGGCTGGCCAGGAGCGTCTGCCGCGCGCGCTTCAGCGACGGGTCGTAGTAGGAGTTGAAGTTGTCGAGGCCGAGCACGCCGTCGCCGCGGGCCTTGAGCGCGAGCGAGCAGTGCGTGCCCACGAAGCCCGCGGCGCCCGTGACCAGCACGGAGATGCCCCCGTCCCGGCTCGGCCTGGCGCTCCGCCGTACCTCCTTCTCCCACGCGGCGCCCCCGTACGACGGCGAGGACATGAGCAGGCTGCGGTGCGAGGCAGAGGAGGAGTGCGCGCCGCCGCCGGCGGAGAGGTGGAAGGACCGCAAGAGGAGGGACGGGTAGTGCAGCGTGAAGAGGAAGACGAGCGCGAGCGTGGCCAGCACGGTGGCGCGGAAGAGCAGGTGCGACGACGCGGACACGAGCTTGGCGCTGGTCGCCCGGCGCAGCAGCAGCGCGCCCCCGCTGGCGTACCGCTCCAGCTTCATCCCCTTGGCGGCCGCGTCCACCGCGGTGATCCCCGACGACGGCATTGTGGTTGTGCTCTGCTCTTCGTCCTCCTCGCGTTCCGGGCCTCGAGGGAGAGTTGGACAGGTAGCTAGACAGACAGACAGACAGCTAGGCTGGCTCGAAGCAAGCAGGCTAGCTGAGGAGGGAGTGAGAGAGCAAGCGTCGGGATATAAAGGGGGAGGTGGGCCCACGCGACGGGTGGTTTTTGGTTTCGGTTGGAGGCTACTCGGGGTGGCTCCAGCCGGGTGCGTGCTTGTGATTTTGGGATCCTCACCTCCCTGCCTAATTTGGTTGCTGGGTCGCCTCGGTGCGTGCTGTGATTTGGTAAGCGAAGAGGAGCTGAAAGCGGTAGTGTTTTTGGTAGGATCGCATCGGATCGGAGCATAGGGTGGTGGTTCCCCTTCCCCAAACCAAAGTGGTCTCCAGTCTCCGGCTCGATCTCTCTGGCCAATTGGCAATGGCAGGCCAGGCCACACTGTGGCAGTGAAACGTCAAACGTGCGCGCGGACCTTCTGCTGTGGACGAGACTATAATACTAGTACTACTACCTTAGCGTTGAGCGCCGCACTGTGCAAATCTGTGTGAATTAGGTAGTCTGTGTGAATTAGGTAGTGTTTAGATGGTGTAAAAGTTGGTGTAAAGTTTCTGTAGCACTTTTCGTTGTTATTTGGTAAAATTTATCTAATCATGGACTAACTAGGCTCAAAAGATTCGTCTCGACATTTACAGACAAACTGTGCAATTAGTTATTTTTTTACCTACATTTAATGCTCCATGCATACGTCTAATGATTCGATGTGACGGTGAATCTTGTAAAATTTTTGAAAGTTTGAATGGATCTAAACACTGCCTTAGTGTTTGCTATTAATTGGACAGTGGGATGGACAGGTAGAGTGGTAGACAATAGACATAGACCTCCCATAGTAAGAACACGGCCTCATTTGGACCATAGAAAGTTCACAAAAACGTTCGTTGGCATGCGCCATTTAATTTGCACCGGAATGCAGGTGTTTTTCCTAAGACATGTGGCAAGTACGTTGGTACACGCCAGCAATATTAGTAATCATCTTATATATTTATTATAGTTTTTTTAACACGAAAGAGAAATAGGTGAGAGAAAATTACCATTGCTTCGTTGATTTTAGAACTATGAAACAATTAATATTTCATCACTGCAGAGTTGTTTTTTTTTTTTTGAGGAATCAGGAGGTTTTTTTGCCCCTACTGGTTATGATATATTAAATAAATAAAGGGTAACACAAAAGGGTAAGAAAATCAGGGTACAAAGAAGGAGAGGAAGAAAACGAGGGAGAAGAGAAACAGAGAAGAGGGCATCACAATTAAGCTAAGCTGTCTCTCCATAACTAAATGAGTGGAAAATATCTTTTCTTTGCCCGACACAGTAAAGCATCGAATTCAAGCTTGAACAGGCTTCTGCAGCTCTGAATAGTTGGTGCAGTGTTCTTGAAAATGAGGTTATTCCTGCTCATCCATATTGCCCAACATATCAACATGATGATCTCCATGAAGAAGGGCTGCCTGATCTGATTCCTGAGCTGCTCAAGGTTGGAGAAGGGGCTGGCATTAGTGTTTATTCTCAGCTGAAAAAAATCCCAACAATCCATGGTGAAGGGGCAACTTAGAAAAAGGTGTTCCACTGATTCATCTGCTTGTCTATCACAAAGCACACAGATATAATCCTCCAATTATATGTTTCTTCTCTTTAGTAAATCTCTTGTGCCTAATCTATCTTTGAGGAGAAACCAGAAGAAAATTTTGGCATGAACTCTTCCATAGCCACTTAAAGACTGGATGCACTTGACAGTGTCCACTGAGATGTTGTTGCTATATAATATGATTCACAACACCCATTTATTATATGCTTGATATAATCATATAGAGCTACTACGAAACAAGTTAAAACATATATTTGTACAAGTTGTCTGTTAAGCTATCACGAGGCTTGAACAGTTGCGCGCGTCGCTTTAGTCGTACAATAGTTTCCTCACTTAGTACAACTATCTAAGCACCACCTTTTGAGCCGGTGATTATTGTTTGTGTGCCACCCGGTGTTGGCCTATGGCAACTCACCGTCAAGCCGTCCGGGACGTGTATCTTTACTCTAACTTCCCTTAATGAAGCACGTGCAATGCACGCTTTCGAAAAAAATATATTGTACAAATTGTCTGTTAAGCTATCTTGAGATCACCTGGCACACTATATGAAATCACAAAGACTATGGTGATGCATTTGCCCTGATGTCCATGATGTCCAACAGGTCTTGGAAGTTCGTTGTCATAAAGCATGTGACGTGCTCTTGGTCGCCGGCACATGATGGCCTATGGGCGCATGGGGCCAGCCGCGAGGCCGCATTGATGCTTCTTTTCCACGGCCGGTGAATCTTTAGAGTCTGGTTTGGAAATGGAGGGAGCGATCGAGTAGACGAAAGCCATAGCAGCACGGTGACGATCGTGCTTGGCTTTGTGCCTTTGTCCTTTGGCTAGGCTTGGTAAGATTTTGCCTCGCCCCCCGGCCCCTCACCTGTACTCGTCGTTGTGTCCGCGGAGTGACCGGAGAGGACGACGAAAACAGCCGATGACGATGTGTGTGTGATCCGCCCAGCAGCCCCAGCACGGCGGCGGTGCCTGTGCGGCGAGCGAGTGCGCGGCGACCAAAAGGCCACGGAAGTCAGCCGCTGCGCGCTGGGATTCGTCGGCACTTGCGCGCAGCGAACGGCCAGGCCGGAGGCCACTGCCGCTGCCTGGCTTGGCTTGGTCCCGCGGCTCCTGGTCGTGCGTGCGTGCCCCGCGCGCCGTATGGTCTGGCGCGCGGTCCGTTCGCGGAGCGGCCGGGTCGGAGCCGGTGCATGCTTCGGCCGGCCGGCTCTCTCCCGTTTGACTGATGACCACAGGCGTACGTAAGGGTACGGTGCGTGTTCCCCGACGGTACGGCGGCTGTGGCGCTGTGCGAGGGACGTACTACGGCAGCGTGTGTACTACGCTCGAAGAAAGCGAAACGCAAAACGTACACGAACAACGGAACAAGGGAACCCCTGCGATTTTGTTCTGCTCGCCGCCCGGCACGATCCGATCCCTGGACCGTCCCCTGGTGCTGGCCAGGCAGCCAAGCAGCAGAAAGTCAACCAATCACGGATCACCGATCATGCCTGGCGTACAGCGAGAAGCGGCCGGGGCGTTTCGGCGCCGCTCGGATGCACGCACGCAATAAATTCCGCGGCGGCTGGGTGCAAGCGCGAGCGGCGTAGATGTGATGGCACCGCGCCGCGCGCAGCCACACGCACCAGTGCACCACCACGTGAGGGCACGCGCAACTTGGCTTGCTAGCATGGGCTGATCGATGATGGGCATGGCGGCAGCGGCTCGCTGCCCACCTCACCGGAACCGCGCACGCACGGGCATTGCCATTGCGTTGCAGCATGGAAGAACGAACGGAGCTGACGTGATGACCTCATCGAACCAACCGTCCAACCGGAAGCTCCGCCGCAAAGACCAACGTAAGCAACGCAAAGAATCGCGCGCCCGGTAGTAGTACTCCAAAGTCTCCAACGCATCAAAATTGTTGCTCAGGGCTCAGGCGCCCTCAGGGGTGGGTGGGGGGGGGGGGGGGGTGAAATATTTCACTCGCACAAAAGTCCAAAACCGGGACAACGACGTCCATCATTAAAGGTGGGCCCTCCCTGTCAGTGACGTCCAGGTCCTCCAGCGGACCCACGACGTGTATACGTATATATACATACAGTACAAGATTGACGTAGTGCGTACTGCACTGTCGCCGTCTCATTTTCCGCATGGGAACAACAACGAGGTGCAGCCGGCCTGCATGCGCATCCCGATCGTTCCGAGCATGGCTCGGTGTCTGTGGTACGGCCGCGGAGGGTGTCGGTGGCCGAGAGCGACACCCAGCCAAGCCGACGCAGAGGCATGCAGCACGATGCATGCAGGCGTAGGCGTTGCCATTGGCCAGAGGGCAGGGCGGCTCCAGGAACATGACAGCGTGGCCGCACAGGGCAAGCCAGAGCCGCCTGACAGCAACGCCCTTCTCCCGCTTGCACCGGTTGGCTCTCGCCAGGCCTATCTGAATCTGATGGCGCGGGTGGGACGTGGGAGCAGCGATAGCAATCTGCGCGGGTGCTCCATTGTTGATTCGATTATTCAGGCTCTGCATTCGGTCGGTTGTTGTCGACGCTGGGCAGTCAATTCGACGCATATACGGTAACTGTATCCGGTACAACCCTACTAGTGGCGGATGCAGGATGGGAATTAAGGGGCTAAAACAACAAAGATGTTGATTCGTATAAAGATTTAATGGTGATTTGATGTTTTTACTATAGTGATTTAATGGTAAATCAAATTATTAGGGGGCTGGAGCCCCCAGCCCCTGTAGATCCGCCACTACCTACTGTTCAGGTCTACCTATACGCATAAATGCTACCTGATCACTTTGGTGTCACGTGGCAATTTATCGTCTCAGTAGAATTTAGCCGGCAAAATAAATCTCCACGCCCATTCCAAAGTACAAAAAAAAATGATTGTACACCACTATTGTGTCGTAGAAAATTAACTTAAAATAGTCCTATACCTATGTATGTACTCTTCAGAATTCTGGGTTTGTATACGGGGTCCTTTATCCGCATGGCTGTATACAGCCTCCTTAATTATTAGCGCTAGCGCCATAGCGGCATACGCGATTATAAATGAGCCAATTACCTATGTGACAATGACAACAACAGTCTTTCAGTAGGAAATGCCTAATACCTACTAATAAATAGGGATGCCATAGTCTTTTGAGTTCTACACTAATCTATCTGAACTTTTTAGAATGACAAGTTTTTTGGAACGGTATTAGTATTATGATACAACTGCTTCTTTTCTTTTTCAAAGTACTTAATTAGGGTAGACAGGGAAAACATAGCAATTACTACACTCTTTTTTTTTGCAAATAGCAATTACTTCACTCTTGATACCCTCAAATGAACAAACATTATAGAAACGAGGGAACATATATGTACTTACAAATTATCCACCACTGCTATTTGAAATAATAACAAAATACACTCGTACAATGCATGCTTCTCTATCAACCTCTACTATGATTAGAAGTGAAGCCAACCAACACAATTTGTTTCATGTACAAGTTCACATTGCACACGATATATGCACTTAAGAGATCAAAGCTGCCATTTACATCGATCATTTCATATAAATTGCACACAACTTACCTATTAGGTCACCAAGTTTCATATAAATTGACCTTTCATAGCTATGTTCCATACCTAGAATTGCACTTTTGACGGATGGAGTAATAAAAAGTAGAAACTTAGCTAGGTGACTTCATAAAATTTGCACACAACTTGTTGCATATACCTAAGGCTGTGGCATCAGCTAGGAAGACAGACAGCTATGAAAGATGCAGCTTGGCATAAGTAATGGATTTTTTTTCTTTTTTAGGGGTAATGGATTTTTTTTTCTTTGCGCGAGGAGGCTGATGGAACTTGGTGACCTAAAACCTCAACAAAAAGGCATTATTTGGAATAGAAAAGGTAGAATAAATGGGTATGGAATGGAATCTATATATATAATAATGTAATGTAAAGTGGTGATGGCATTGGCCAAAACAAATGGGTAATTATAGTAGGCTTAGATTTGAATTATATTTTTTAAGAATTAGGTATATTAGTGATAGGAAGAAGAGTGAAGGTATTAAGTCACCGCAAATGTCTCACTGTTGATGGGTATATTACCTACTAGAATATAAAAAAAATGTGAGCTTCCGCTTCAAGGACTTGAACCAAACGAATATGATTCACCAGAATACTAACCCACTGACCTACACGACCAGTTCGCAAACAGAATGAAGGTATGGTACAGTAAAGAAATTTATCACGGTGATACAATAATACAATGATATATAGCACGCTTAAATTCTTAACTCTAGTTCGAGTGTAAACTGACATGTACGTTTCTACACCAATAGAGCCTCTCCGTTCTTTTTGTGCCTTTGTCATGACCGTCAAACCAATAGTATTTTTTTTGAACGAAAAATCAACTAATATCTCCATGCATGTCATTCTCCTGTGCCAGCATGCTACTTTATTACATGACAAAAGAGCAGAAGCGATCGTGCATGGCCGTTTGCTGCTGGAGCATGAGCCAGCGGGGGACCGTTCATCAGTAATACCACTTAAAGTATCCTAGCCTTGTGCCCAAAAGCTACAAAACATCCGCGCCCTGCAGGACCGGAACGATTCCGTTTGTATTGCGTGGGTTTGCCTATCGTTTTCGTTTGGTACTCCACGGTCGCAGCTTGTCAATCGGCGCAAAAGTTAATAATGTGTAGTATACTTCATCCTGCGGCAATACGAAAAGAGAGTCCATCGATTGCACACCTTGCAAAGCTGGAACCAGCGATTTTGGCTAAGGGGAACCGGACAAATGTGATTGTATTTTTTAGTGTGAAAAATATATAATCATATGTTTCAAGAACTTTTCAAAAAAATACACTATTTCTTATCAAAATCATCATATTTTAACAAAAATGGGTGAAATTGATTTTTTTGTGCTACAAATCTAATCACATTGTCAACATACTTAAAAAACAAAAAAAAAATATATAAACGCCTTCACACCTCACATTAGCTCAACAAATCCATACAATAGGGGTCTAAGTTCACATGTCCAAGTTCATAAATATGCATACATTACCAGATTCATAAACATAAACACATTAAGGTTTTTACGTAGGGGTCTAAGTTTACATTGTAGAATAGCAGGTTCATTATACACACATCAGTTGCACTACGTTATAGTTCATAGAGCATATGCCTTACACATTGCGAAGCACATCTACATAGAGAATCACAAGCTCAACCTTCTCTTACTTCTTGTGCTATTTGCAGGACTAGCAAGCTCAGCTGTTTTGTTTTCTAGTGCCCAAGGGCTGTCAAGTGGCAGCATAGAATTTTTTTTCAGGTTTGAAGCAAGTTGTTTGTCGGTCCTTTTAGCCTTCTCCTTGGTTGGAGAATGAAACTCGGTGGAAATTGGCTCAGGTTAATTGGAGCCGCTTCTTGACCTGCACATGTACATGTGTCGAAGTTGAATTTAGATGTAACAACAACAGGAAGAACTACCATATCAAATGTAATATGTTACCTTTTTTATGCTCTAGAGCTGGAGTTACCATGTTTCACATTTTTCTTGCTTGTAATCTCCATTCTTTGGCTATGGTGATAGAAGGTTGGTAATTAGATTCTCTAATTAGATTGCGAACCATGTTTTATTAAATAAAATATAAAAGAGATCTTAATACCAGTTTGAACTCTTTGAAGTTCCAGTTATAGAGTCAGGCTTTTTTCTCTTCTTGTTACTTGTTATCTTCTTAATTGGAGACTTCTTAGTTGTAATTCCCATGCTTTGACTATGTTATCAAAGAAGGTAATTACAAATCAGCACAGGTGAGCAGATTTTGTATATAGAAATTAGCACAAGTGAGCAAAATTTATACTTAGAAATCAGCAAAAGTGAGCACAAGTAAGCAAATTTTGTACTTAGAAATCAGCACATGTGAGTAGATTTTATACATACAAATCAGCACAAGTAATTAGATTTTGCACAACTGAGCACATTACCTAGGTGGAAAATACATAGATGGCGCTGGTACTTCATCCTCTAAAGACATAATATAACTTTGAGCAGATTTTATAGTCTTGTTGTGTTCTTTGAGATTTTGTTGCAATTCACTCGCTCCCAGAGTTGCATCCTATATGAGTCGGTCCTTCACCTTTTCACAAATCCAGTGTCTGGTGGCATTCCTCACTCTCTTTTTTCTTCCACTACTAGAGCAACAATGAGCCCTACGGTTCTTTTTCACCTACACAAAAAGGCAAACATAGTAAATAAATTAAATATACATATCAAGTTTGCAACAAAAGTGAGATGTGCAAGTTTGAACAGTACATAATTACCATTACTGTTATTCCATCAGCCGTTGTAGAAGCATGTATCCTCCATGGACAATTATCATCTTCTTTTCTTGAACAATAAGCCCTCAGCTGTATTGGTCCACTTCTCTCTATATTATACTCAAACTCATTTTTTGATCGTGCTGCGAAAGAGCCAACTTAAACTCTACCATATTGGGATACATACTGCCTATGGTCATCGGAGGGTCTTCTTTGTCATATTCCACATGTGGGCCATGATTTCTTCTTTTTGCATCTCATCTTCTGTCATCTCATTCTCAGTCACCTCAACTCACCCTTCATCCTGTTGTTGATGTTGTGCAGCTTCTGGTGCGCCACTGGATGAGCCCGGCGCTCCACTGGGCGAGGCCGCCCTGGCTCCATGGCCGAAGCGTGATGGACCGCGGCCAGGGGAGGCCGCCGCGAGGCCTCAGTGCGACAGACCGCGTCCAGGGGAGGCCGGCCCCCAAGCTCTACTCAACGAACCACAACCTGTGGAGGCCCCCCCATCGCCTATACGCCAGGGGGTGCCGCCGGTGGGTAGCAAGGCTGCCGCGCCGCTGGGTGGTCGGAGTGGCCGCGCCGCAGCGGCGACGCCGTGGGCTGGTGTCGGCCCACGAGACCGCGCCGCAGTCTGCCTCCGTCGGGCGAGGCCGCCCCTTCCGTGCGTACCTCGCGCTGGGCACCGCCGGCCACAGAATCCTCTGCTCCATCGTTGTCTCCTCCTAGGGTTAGTTTTTTCGGACAGAAGTCGCAGGGAAGAGTCGAGGGGAGTCGGGGGCTCGGTCCGGCCAGATGCACGAGTGAGAGATAGAGGGAGGGATACAGTGGACACAAGGAGAAAAATCTGACACAGTAAAAATGGTCAATTAACGGATGGACGGTGAAAATGGACGACAATGCTATTTAGGGAAGAAAATTTCAAGTTGGTGCTAGATAAGAAAGTTCAAAATTTTTAGTGCCAAATACGGAAGAGTGATTTGTTTCGATGCCAAATACATAATTCTCTCTTTTACTTCAGCTCATTTCTGTTGCCACACTCCAAACACAGCCCTAACGCCTGCCTTTCCAGGAAGAAAAGTGATGCTACAGCAGGTACATGAGTAGTCAAAACAGGTCAAAATTAAGCAAGATGGAGCAAGATTTACTATTTTATCGCTAAACGAAACGCAGCAATCGCAAGCTAGTACTCTATTTTCAGTGTTTAAGGCTTCCACATATATTTTGTGCACATCTCTTGTTACGCGTATTGCTTCAAAAATTGGTGCGTTGGAAGATTAAAATGTAGTCTACATTTCTACCCCACACACATTATCATTGATGAACATTACTTAGTATAAGGACATCATTTAAAACATGATGATACTGGAAACCTTGTATTTTTCTTTCCTGGGTATATAATTGAGTTCCTGTTACGTAACCCGGAACTCCATTTGTATAAACACCGGGAGCTATCCTTCCCTCTTGTTTCACAAGAGGAAGCCTTTCGTAGGTATATAAATGAGTTCCCGTTACGTAACCCGGCCGGTGTTTATACAAATGGAGTTCCGGGTTACGTAACGGGATGTTTATACAAATGGAATTTCGGGTTATGTAACGGGAACTCATTTAATATCCAGAGGAAGCCTGCAGGAGTAATTTTTCTGGTAGGATGACACGGAGCAGAGTAGGAATGAACAACCATAGCAGCAGCAACCATGCTCCACAGCCATCCAAAATCTACCCTTACCTTTGACTCATATCACCGTTCATGTTTGAACAGTAAACAACCACCATGCCCACTAAGGCTGGACGAAAAACTCGAAGCTCATTAGCTCGCTCGGCTCGTGGCTGGCTCGACTCAGCTCGGCTCGGCTCGTTACGATAACGAGCCGAGCCGAGCCAAGATTTTAGCTCGTTAGCTATAACGAGCCAACTCGAGCCAGCTCGCGAGCCGCTCGCGAGCTAAACGAGCCAAGCTTTCAGGAAAAAAAGTATTAAAACTTGTATTAGTTTTTATATTACTTCATGTCTTGTACTTTACAATTGACTAGTAACTGGTCTAGACCCTATAAATTGACTGGTAACTGGTCTAGATGTATTTCTTTTGTATTATTATTATTCTCAAACTTTAAATAAATACAAATATTATATTTTGTGTATTTTTTATACCTGGCTCGCGAGCTTAACGAGCCAGCTCGAGCTTTTAACGAGCCGAGCCGAGCTGGCTTTCTGGCTCGTTAGGATAATGAGCCGAGCCGAGCTGGCTCGTTATCTTAACGAGCCAGAACGAGCCGAGCCCAAACGAGCCGAGCCGGCTCGTTATCCAGGGCTAATGCCCACGAACAATGTCATGTCATGCCCATAAACAGTGTTACGACATGCCATGAACGGTCCATGTCATGCCTATGAACAGTGCCTGACATGAATAGTAATGTTTTTCTCCCTTTTCCCAAACGCTTTCTCAACCCTTTTTTTAAAGCCTTTGCCCTTTAGCCTAACTTTCTTCCCTTTCTTTTTTTCCCTGCCTAACGTACTGGATAACAAGATTTTTTTTCCTCGCATTCTATCCCTTCCCGACCGACTACGAGCCAAGTTTTCAACCGCATTTTTCACACCCTATTATATTGACTAACAAATTTTTTCCCCCGAATTTTTTTCCCCATTTTCTACTTTTTTTCCCGCGTTATTTCCCTTCCTTACCTACTATGTAAAGAGCCAAGTTTTCCCCGCATTCTTTTCCTAAACATATTAACTAAGAGCAATCCTTCATTTTTTAGCAAATTTAAAATAAACATTATCGAACAGTTTTCCATCCTTTCTCCCCGTCTTTAGCAACGTGTGAAAAACCCGTCGCCAACGCGGATATATGCGCGCTGGCCTTCGACTCCGCGTCGCGAATCCACGCGCGCCGCTGGCCCATTCGCGCGCGCGCCCAATGCCCAGGTGATGGCCGACGTGATGATGGCCGACGTATGTGCTGCTATGCCTTGGTTTTGCCGCGGTTGGATGATGGCCGACGTGATGATACTGTATACATGTATTCAATTCATTAGTACTAGAGCCCCGTTTAGATTGAAAAAATTTCAACCCGATCAATAGTACCACTTTCGTTTTATTTGACAAATATTGTTCAATCGTGGACCAACTAGGCTCAAAAGATTATCTCATGATTTCCAACTAAACTATGTAATTAGTTATTTTTTTACCTATATTTTCTACTTCATGCCTGGGTCCAAAGATTAATGTGACGGAGAGAATGAAAAAATTTCAACTTTTAGGGTGCATCTAAACAAGGCCTGCGCCTTGTTTAGATGCACATGAAAAGTTAGAATTTTTTCACTCTCTCTCCATCACATCAATCTTTGGACTCATGTATGAAGTAGTAAATGTAGGTAAAAAAATAACTAATTATACAGTTTAGTTGGAAATTACGAGATGAATCTTTTGAGCCTAGTTGGTCCATGATTAGACAATATTTGCCAAATAAAACGAAAATGATACTATTCATCGGGTTCTTTTTTTTCAATCTAAACGAGCCCCTAGTAGTTTTTTTTTTAAAATTTGCCGCCGCTATGATCTACTAGTATCTTCTCAGTCACATCACAGAAGTAGTAGATGATATTTTTTAATTTGCTGCTGCTGTGATCTATCTTCTCAGTCACATCACAGAAGTAGTACTACTAGGGCTTTGTTTAGATGCTGAAAAAATTTCAATTCGATAAATAGTATTATTTTCGTCTTATTTAACAACTATTGTCTAATCATGGATCAACTAGGCTCAAAAGATTCATCTCGTGATTTCCAACTAAACTGTGTAATTAGTTATTTTTTTACCTATATTTACTACTTCATACATGAGTCCAAAGATTAATGTGATGGAGAGAGTACTTTTTGAATGCATCTAAACGAGGCCTAGATGATACTAGTACTTTTTTTTCTGCTGCTGTATCTATCTTCTCAGTCACATCACATAAGTAGTAGTCACCATGTTCGTTTGAGCTATTCAGCCAAATCAGCAGTCATCCAGCAGTATTTTTCTCTCACAATAAACTAGCGAACAGTACTTTCAGCCACAATAAACCAGCGAAACGAACAGGCTGAGTGATAGTGTACACATGGTTTATTTGCATTTGTAATTCTTCTTTTTTTTAGAATAGTTGAATTGGAAGGAGGCAGAATTTGAACAGGCACGTTGACGGGAGATGATGATCATGTTGCTAGTTTGAACGACCTCTCGTTACCGATGACACAAGAAACTCAGTTAAACGATGATCGTATTGCTAGTCCAGACGCTACAAAGGAACCGCGTGTGCGAAGGAAGGGCACGGCGGTGGCGTTTTGGTGCGACGACGTGAAGGAATCCGCGCGATACGCTTCAATCCCGCCGCAAATAACAACATCGTGGGTCTAACTTTTCATTTACCAAGTGAATTATAGAAAACTATTGGAGGTGGACCTTTTTTTTCCTTTGACATAACATTTGAGGAGTTGCCAAACTCCAAGATTTGGGAAACAAAAAATCCCAAACGGTTAAAGTTGCTCTAACAAAAATTTTTCCACTACAATTTTTTCCCTTTGCTACTACTTAACAGGCTCGATCATAATTCACCCACACAACAAAATAGTACAAAATTGCATTGCAGTCTTGCCCCGTGGCAACGTGCGGGATACTGGCTAGTTAGTTATGTTTCTGCACGTGGGAGTAAAGCTTTTTACAAAAAACGATTGATCGGCGCGTGCAAACCCATCCAAAACAGGATTCTCTGGGAGTACAAATTACATGCACATCGCATTGAGCAGCAGGGAATGTGTGGGTATACTACTGCGGTGATCGGTGAAGAAGCTGTCTGCCCCAAGGCCGGCCGGTGTACGTATACGTATGGCAGCCTGGCAGGCATGCATTGCCGGTGCCGAGTACGCGCCTTTCTCGTGAATCTCTCTTTTTTTTTTTTTGACAAGAAACGGTTTTATTTCAGCAGCATCTAGCTGCAAGAAGGATTACAGAGTTAATCCTTACATTTTGCAGTGCTTCCCACAAGGGGCACTGAGAGGCATGGGTAGCATTTGAACATACATGATTGAAATTAGCACTACAAGGCTGAGTAGCGATGAAAGCTTGTTTGGCTAGAGTGGCTGCACTGCTATGCTGATCTTAAGTATCTTGGCCTGCCTTGTACCTATTGAATTGACATACATCTGGGCGAAGTATTTGATCTGCCACTCCGGAGGATTGCTTAAGTCAGGCCCATTGAGGAATTGGACCAGCTGCTAACAGTCAGAGAGGAAGCTAACATTGTGATAGTGGAGTTGATCAGCAATGGTGGCAGCGAGAGCTAATGCAGCAGCTTCGGCCATCAGCACGGAGTGCGCTTGTGATAAATGTGCTCGGATGTCGATAGTTTGCACCGGCTGAACCTGTTGGTTAACAATGAATACTCCAATCCCAGCTGTTCTGTTGCATATGGGTGACTGATCAGGAGTTGTTGAGGCATCCACAGAGAATTTTTTTTATTTTTAGCCCAAATTTGAAACAAATTTTAAATTTAACCTGGATTTCAATTTTTTTTTAAAACTAACCCGTTTGGCCCCGCCACCATGCATGGCGGGGCAAATGCACTGAACCCCGCCATGCATGGTGGCGGGGTGCAGGGGCCACGTGGCAGGGACGTGGCAAAGACACCCGGGCGTACCCCGCCATGATGCGTGGCGGGGTATGCCAAACCCGCCACCCATCATGGCGGGTTACACCCCGCCGCCCATCATGGCGGGGCACGGCCTAAATAAAAGCCGCGCTCCGTCACGCCCGCTCGGCCGCGCCCCGCCCACATAGAAGCCGGCACCGACGCCTCACCGCCGCTGGAGCCGCCACCGACGCCCCGAGCGCCGCCACCGTCGCCCCGAGCCCCTCCCCCGCGCCAGCGCCGCCGCTGCCGCGCCCGGCGAAGCCGCCGGCCGCGCCCCCGCCGCCGCTGCCGAGCCCGCCGCGCCGCCGCTGCCGCGGCCGCCGCGCTGCCGCAGCCGCCGTCCGCGCCGCCGCGCCCTCCCCCGCGCCCCGGCCGCCGCGGCCCCGCCGCCGCGCCGCCGCCGCGTCCCCGGCCGCCGTTCCCGCGCCACGTCCCCGGCCGCCGACCGTCGCACCCCGGCCCGGCCCCGGCACGCTGCCGCCCGGCCAACCTCGCCGCGCTGCCGCACCCTGTTTTACGGTAAATTTTTTTATTTTTTCGTTACTTAGTTAATATTATTTATTTAGTTAGTTATTTAATATTATTTGTAGTAAACGATTATTTAGTTATTTAACATTAGTTATTTAGTTAGTTATTGAATTATTTAGTTAGTTATTTAGTTATTTAGTTAGTTAACGATTATTTGTAGTTAGTTAGTTAATATTATTTGTAGTTAGTTAGTTATTTAGTTAGATAACGATTAATATTAGTTATTTAGTTAGTTAACGATCATTTGTAGTTAACGATTTTTTTGTTAGTTAGTTAATATTAGTTTTTAGTTAATCGGATGTTATTAGTTATTTAGTTATTAGTTAATTAGTTAACGATTATTAGTTAATATTAGTTATTTAGTTACTAAGTTAGTTAGTTACGTGGTAGGTAAGTAAGGTTAGTTAGTTAGTTATGTAGTAATTAGTACTACCATATTGGTCAGTTGATAATCGGATGTCAAATCGTTTTGTAGATGGATTACGGTGTAAGAGTTTTTTACGGAGGAAGTGTTAGGAGAGAGGATTGCCAGTTTGAGGATATGTATGAAGAATTGGAATGGTTTGATGGCACCCCTACTTTCAGCGATCTATGTGACCGTTTGAGTTTGAAGTTTGGCGAGGCTTTCACACTAAAGGGTAGGTTTGATGTTGGAAGGAATAGGGCACACTATGTGATGATGGACTTGTGCAACCAAGCTGAGTGGTCCCGATACAATAGGGTCATCCAAGGTTCGAATGTCGGCATAGCTGAGTTGGTGCTGGAGAATGTTGAGAATAGGAGCCGTCCTTCGACAGTGGTACTCAAGGAGATTGTGGTGTGCATATGCAACAAACTATGGAGAGTATGGACTTGGATGGTAATTGGACGTAGGAGCGAATTCATTCTCCTCCAGTTGGTCATATAAGCAATGATTTTGATGTAGATGAGTTCGAACAGGAGGAGGAGGCGGCAGAGGAGGAAATGATTGGTGATGATGTTAGCACTGATTCTGACGATTCAGGAAATGAGGAAGGAGGTCCACATGCCATGCGAGCACCGGTTGAAGCCATGCCCTCTGGAGGTGCACCTGCCATGTGTACACCAGTTCGTGGCATGCCCTCAGGAGTATCGCTTGAGGTACTTCATGGCATGCAGAGTCAGGGCACATAGCCACCGGTTATCCAGATGATGGAGTGGAATATGAAGGATGGAGCAGGGTTAGGGAGGCACAACAATACGTTGCACCACCCTCTTATACATCGGCAGAGCTTACACAGCTGAGGGAGGCTGGCTTGCCCTTTACCGGTGTGCCAAATTATAAGGATGTCAGTATGTCGCATATGGCAGTTTGTGACACGGGTTTGCAGATGTGTAAGGAATCATTGTACAACCATAAAAATTTAATACTGAGGAAGGGAATGCTTTTCAATACGATGTCTGAGATGAAGTTGTTCCTTCAGGACTATGTTGTGTATCATCATAGGCCTTACACGGTTCGACATTCTGACAAGGAGGTAAAATTCCATATATTATGTAAGGCTGGATTCCCGTGCTCGTGGAAGTTGAATGCACGAAAGAGACGGAGTGATGGTAAGTGGAAGGTAACTTCAGTGGAACAGCCGCACAAATGCCAGACTAATGAGAGAAAAAGGTACCATCCCCAGTTGACGGCTCGGTACCTAGCCCGTCGTATATTAGGTCTTGTAGATAAGGACAACGACGTATCGGTGTCTTTCTTGCAGGAGACCATAGTCACATTTGTTGGGTATGAGGTCACGTATGGAAAGGCTTGGCGGGCAAAGCAAATTGCCCTGGCAATTCGCTGGGGGTAGCTGGGAGGAAGCCTATAACAGGGTTCCACGCATTTTGTGTGCGAAGGAACACTTCAACCCTGGCATGAGATCGTTCATATACACAGGAGGGTTGTATCTTCAGAACCCGTTGAGGCATATTCTGTACCGTGTGTTCTGGTATTTCGATCAGTGCAAGCATGCATTTCAGTATTGTCGGCCAGTTGTTCTTGTTGACGGCACGTTCCTCACCGGCAAGTACAGGGGCACATTGATGATGACTGCTGCTGTAGACCCAGAGAACTAGATAGTGCCAATGGCTTTTGCTTTGGCGGAGGGGGAAAACAATGATTCATGGTCATGGTTTATGCGTCTGCTCCGTGTTCATGTGCTTGGCCCTTCTCGCACCATTTGTCTGATTTCGGACCGTCACATTGGAATTCTTAATGCTGCCGGTGAACACATTGATGGTCACCCGCCCCTAGTGCACCGTTGGTGCATGCGGCATTTTGCCGCCAATTTCTGGCGGCGTCAACGCAAGAAGGAGGTGGCTGACAAGTTAAAGGAGCTTTGCAATAAACGTACGGAACGCGAGTTCAACGAGACTATGGTGGAACTAGAGAAGATGCTCAACCAAGCTGGCAAGGCATGGTTAGACCAGCAGATGGAAAATAAAGCCAAGTGGGCATTAGCATATGATGAGGGCGGCTTTCGGTACGGCATCATGACAACAAACTCCTCTGAGTCTTTCAATCGTGTGTTCAAAGGCGTTCGATCTCTTCCAGTGTCCGGTATTGTTGAGTTCTCTTTTAGGAAGTGCAATGAGTATTTTGTTAAGCGGTATGGCCTAGCCCTGAGGAATGAAGAGGAGCTTGGAAGATGGGGGAAGGCTGCACACGAATATTTGAAGGAGGCTGAGGAATTAGCCAAACAACAGGTTGCCGAGGCTTATGGACGAGACATGCTTGTTTTCTGCGTACGAGCTAGAGGGGGCACAAACCTGGGCGGCGAACGATTTGGTGGGCGAACGTACCGTGTCGATCTTGATAAAGTAGAATGCAGTTGCAACGTCCCTCAGATCATGCATGCCCCTTGCTCACACATGATCACGTCTTGTTGGCTTAGAGGTTTTGACCACACAGTTGCACCATACATGTCACCCTTGTATCTCCGTGCCAACACCCTCAAAGTTTGGGAGAAGAGTTTCGAGCTATACCTTGATGAGTCGCAGTGGCCTCCATATTATGGTGAGGACTACGCGCCTTATCCGGACCTAAAGAAGGTAGGGAAGGGAAGGAGGAAGAAGAAGCGACTGAAAGGCGATATGGACAATATGAAAGGTTACAGCGCCGACATGTATGGTGGCGGGGACTTTGACGAAGAACGTGCGCAGAACCTTTGCTCCATTTGCAAGAATCCTGGTCATAACGCTAGATTTCATAGGCGGGCGAGACAAGAGGTGGTTTATATTGTAAACATGCATTTATGATATTTTAATCTTCAAATTTACTTGGCTTTGTTTTTTTATAATGTTATTAATTGTTTTAATGTTGTTACTTTCATTTTCAAATAGGCAGGTTTAGGGTTGCAAGATGGAGGCGCGGGCTCCTCATCCGCGCTTTAGCCTCATTGGGGCGGACTACGACAAGGACCACCGGGCCCAGGCCTTGTCGGAGCAGCAGGGGCCGTTGCGTGCGCTTCGTGTTCGCACGCACCACACACATAGCTAGGACGAGCGATACGCGACATACATACGTCGGGCAGGCTTCCTTGAGATCGTTCGGGTCTACAACAGTACACTCCCCACACTAGACCCTGCACTTCTTACTGCCTTTGTTGATAGGTAACATTGCATTTTGCGTTTATTGTCTTTCTTTCGTAAAATTGGGCCGTCAACTTGCCTATAACCAGAAACTTGTAATGATGCAGGTGGAGACCGGAGACGCACACCTTCCACACACCATGTGGGGAAATGACTATCACAATGCAGGATGTCAAGATGATATTGTGTCTCAGTTTGGCTGGTCATCCGGTGACTGGGGTCGTCGACGAGTCTAATTGGGTAGACTTGGTGGACCAGTTCTGTGGTAGGAGGCCATCAGATGATGAAGTTAAAGGCACAAAGTAAGTTCATATCTGCGCCCCATTGAAATCACTAATACAACCATTTCAGCTACATCTATTTTCATAGAATAATGCTTCAATTGTAATTGCAGGAAGACCTCTGGAGTGTCGACGTCATGGATAACCCAGCACTTTGGTGCAGGGCCTCCGATCGGTGCTCCAGATCACGAGGTCGAGGTGTATGCAAAGGTGTGGTTGTGGCACTTCTTGGGCGCTTTCTTGTTCCCCGACTCCTCAGGCGACAGCATCAGCTGGATTTTCTTGAGGATCCTTATCCAGCCACTGGAGAACATTGCAACCTATAGCTGGGGTACCGCGGTCCTTGCTTGGACATACCGTCAGCTTTGTACCGACTGTCGTCGCCAGTCGGCCAATGCCAACCTAGATGGCTGCTCGTACCTACTTCAAGTCTGGATTTGGGAGCGGTTTTCGGTTGGGAGGCCTACTAAACCTCTGCATTTGCCTGTGAGTACATTGACTACTTTGATATCTTCATAAAACTAAAGAGATTTGTGAGACCGTGTTTGTGTGAATTGCAGGTTTGGCAGCATGAAGACGTTCTACCCACCGCCCTTTTCGTCCGGAAAGACGCTAAGGTAGTGAGGGGCGAGCTGGATAGGAGGTACAGGCAGTACACGGATGCGATAGACGTGTTGACACACAACTACGTAAGTTCAATCCACATTTCCTACTAAAGGCACTATCAATGAGATTGATACTAAATTAAGTTTTTTTACTTTGCAGGTAACATGGACACCGTGGTCTAGGTGGGAGCTAGAGGACTACTTCGCGCTGCGAGGAGGAAGGGAACGAGTGGCTTTACGAAGGGCCACTTATCTTCTTCCACGTCGTCGAGATGCACTACCCTTTCAGGGTTTACAGACAGTTCGGGAGGTTACAGGGAATTCCACCGCTGTACTCCACCAACGCTCAGCTGCATGGGTACGATGCCAATATGTTTATTCTACTTAAGTGCCTCATTTCTAATGCAATATGGCAATGCAGGATCGATCCAAGGCTTCGGACCACGCAAAAGGATTGGGCGGTGATGCACGAACCACATTTGCTTAATTGGTATAACAGGCATCCTCGCCACCTCAACGAACTTCCACAGCACCACCTGGCAAGATGGATGGAGTACCTGCAATGGCTGCAGCGGAGTACGAGGACTCATCTCATGATCCCGTACACCAACATGCCTGCAGATGCGGCTAGTCCTGGGGCGGAGAGGGACGCTGCGGGAAATAGAATGGATGAATGGCCAAAAACAAGAAGTGCCCGGCCTTTTAAATGGGCGGGGTTGTACCCCGCCATGATGCATGGCGGGTTAGGGGTACCCCGCCATGATGCATGGCGGGGTACTCCTTTCCACGCTGGCCTGCAGCGTGCCACATGGCACCTGCACCCCGCCACCATGCATGGCGGGGTTCAGTCCAAACGGGTTAGTTTTAAAAAAATGTGAAATCCAGGTTAAATTTAAAATTTGTTTTAAATATGGGCTAAAAATAAAAAAAATTCTCCGCATAGCATCTAATGCCCGGCAGTAAGACCGGGTTCTGGACGACGAATCTGTCCATCTGCGAGGCCGACCATCGGTGTAGCTGTGTTGTTGGTGTAGTGCGCTCATTCCTGCAATGGTAGCTGTCATACCTTGGGGTGCTAGCGTGGTGTTGCTTGTGGCGTGTGGGGAAGCATCCTGTACGACTGTTTGATGAGCCATGGGTACAGCAGTAGTTCGGCCAGAATTTGCAACAAGGTAGTTAGTGATTTGGACTGAGGCTGTGTTCAGATCCGAAATATTTGGGGGGAAAATTCATGTAGCACTTTCGTTGTTATTTAGCAAAATTTATCCAACTATGAATTAATTAGGCTTAAAAAATTCATTTCGACATTTACAGATAAACTGTACAATTAGTTATTTTTTTATCTATATTTAATGTTTCATGCATACGTCCAAAGATTTGATGTGACGGATGGCAGAGGAAATATTTTGGGAAGCGAACGGGGCCTGAGGAGGATGGTGGTGATGGAGTGTGAGTAGCCGCCGCCTGATTAATGGGAGCTGTCGACCGGTCCATGTCCGTGTTTGCCTCTGTAACCTGGGCCTTGTTTAGATACCCAAATTCACCCCAAATTCCACTATACAAAAAGAAGATTTCTCATCACATCAAAATATCGGCACATATATGGAGTACTAAATGTAGATGAAATCAAAAACTAATTACACAGTTTTGTTGTACTTTGCGAGACGAATATTTTAAGCCTAATTAATCAATATTTGGACAATTATTACTGAATAAAAACAAAATTGCTACAGTGTGACGGGACACTTACTATGTAAAATTTGGTTCCCAAATTTGGAATCTAAACGAGGCCCTGCAAGTGTGTGTTGATGTGGGCAGCTACTGCATGATGGACCTACGTTGGAGTCCAAGTATGTATTTGGAAGCGATTGTCATTCCTCGCTTTCCATAAATACCACAGGGTTATTAGTATTCGGCCTAGAAGATCATCAGAAGTGTTAGTGGAAATGATTATAGAGAGCGTGAGTTGAATTCCATCATGTTCATAAGGCAAAGTGTCCACTCTGAGAGAAGGGTTAGCGGAAAACCAAACTGCCCGAGACAGACTGCATTGGAAGAACAGATGGTAATCATTCTCCACTACCCCACAGTAAGAGCAGTGTTCATCAATATTATTGGAGTACCTAGCTGCTCTTTCAACAATGGCGAGTGCTCGTCTGATGAGCCTCCAGGTGAAGGCTTTAATCAGCAGGGGCAGGGCCTTAGATTTCCAGACCCGTTGTAAAATGTTGTTGGCAGGCGGGTGAATGCTTCTGGAGCCTTGGAGGGGGAGGGTGATCATTTGCTGAGAAGAAAGGTGTCTGTATGTGTTTTTAGTAGTGCATAGGCCATTTTTAGCGGGTGTCCAGCGGAGAATATCGTTGTTGTCACTAGCAATGGGATGGATGGCAGCGATAGAGTTGGTTGCCTGCTGAGAAAAGGTGGTTGATAGCAGCTGAAGGTCCCAGGACTGAGTGGTGGAATCCATAGGTCAGACACCTTAGAAGGGAGGGGGGGTAGTAGTGATAGTAAGTAGGAGATGGTCATGGATAGAGGTCCAGATAGGGTTCCAAGGGTCAGACCAGATGGAAGAATTACCAGAGTGGATCTGGTAAATGGAGGCGCTGCAAATATCAGCTTTAACCTGCATAATGGAAGACCAAAAAAATGGATCTTGGTCCAGTATTGTTAGCCATCCAGAATGAAGCATTATGGAAGTATTTGGCTTTAAGTATAGATGAGAGGAAAGGGTTTTCATTAGTAGCAATGTTTCAAGCAGCATGAATGATCAAACTTCTATTAACCGTTTGTAAGTCACGAATGCCATGACCACCATTTTCTTTGGGCTAACAAATGTCATCCCAGGATCTAAAAGCAATGGGGCTGGTGGAGGCTTCTTCCTAAGTTCCTGCCCACCAAAATCTACGAATTATAGAAGTGATTTTTTCCACAGAGGTTTTAGAGAAAAGCATAATAAATGGGAATAGAAGCTAGACATATTTAATATAGGTTAACCTTCCAACATGGTTCAGCTTGTTAGCTTTTACCGTACCAAATTTAGCCATGAATTTGTTATAAATAAAAGCATAAGCCTTATTACGATCTTTGTGACTAAAAATCATATGATGTCCTAGATGCATAGTGTTAGGCTGAAGGTCAGACAGGAAAATAGTTTTAATATGATTGCTCACATTCTTACCGAAGAGGATGGAAGATTTCTAAAGGTTAGGTAGCTAGCTGACCCGAAAGTTGGTAGAAATCATAGAGGACGGTTTTGATTGTTTCAACTTCTGCAATGTCGGCACGGCCACAGAGTATTAAATCATCTGCAAACAAAAGAGAATGAATGGGTGGACATCCTAGTCCTAGAGAGATTCCTGCAAGGTTCCTGTCCTGTAGAGCTGCTTGCAATCTAATAGAAAGTTCGTTAATAGCTATCACAAAAAGATAAGGAGACAGAGGACATCCATGCCGTAGGCCCCTTTGAGAAGTGAAAGTGATCGAAGGTTCACCATTGACTAGCACTGCAAAGGATAGTGAGGTCATACAAGTATGGATGAGGTTAATGAAATTGGCACTAAAGCCTTGACGAGTGAGAGCAGAAATAATAAAACTCCATTCCAGTCTATCAAAAGCCTTTGCTAAATCAATTTTAAGGATAAAAGCCTGCTGCTTCCATGTTTTTTAGTTAAAAGAATGAATGATTTCCTGAATGATTATGATATTGGAAGAGATGTGCCAATTAGGTGGCCTTTTGCTGGTGGGGAGGCTTAGACTGCTGTTGAAGGAGTTAAGCCTCAATGTTGCTAAGGAGGTCAGAATTTCTAGGCTTACTTCACTTCCACTTGTGCAGGTCACTGGCGAGATAGTTGATTTTTTGTTGAAAGGTTCTAGAGGCCGAGCGCGTCCAACTTTGCTATGCAACCGTGTGATACTCCTGTTCCAGCAACCACTAATTTTCAAAACGAAAGGGTTTAGTAGTATGAGTACGATTAGAATTTAGAACAACAAGAATAGGGGCATGATCGTTGTTCATCATGGGAAGATGGTAGATCGTCGTAGCAGGAAACGCCATACACCATTCTGCATTGCCTAAACATCGATCAAGCCTTTCGTAAGTAGGATTAGAAGAAAAGCGTTTATTAGTCCAAGTGTATGCTGACCCACTATAACCGAGATCAATAAAACCACATTGTTTAACATAAGCGCAGAACACACTAATACGTCTAGCATCAGCCCTAGTGGGACCTAGTTTTTCATTAACATGCATAAAATTGTTCAGATCACCCATACAAAGGATTGGCAAGTTGCTATTTTGTACAACAAAGTTCAGCACTTGCTCCCAGATAACACTACTGGTACGATGATGTGGATCGCCATAGATGCAGACTAAGCCATATTGCTGCAAACTAGTTTTATTTATACACAAGGCGAAGATGAAGTGGTGACTATGGTCAACAATATTAAGATCAACTTCATCATTCCAGATCAGCCAAAGGCCACCTAATTGGCCTAGGGCTGGAACAACAAAAGCATCATTATAATTAAACTGATTTGTAATAGCTGTTTTAGTGATTGAAGATTTTCTCATTTCTGATAGAAAGCATACCTGAGCTTTAGTGGACGCTAGCAACCAGGCGAGATGGGTCATGGTTGCACTGCGAAGGCTGCCACCCAAGCCTGTCATGGCGTCTGTGGCTCTAGCTTGGGGAAGACGTCGAGGGCGATTGTCACGAGCAGGAGATTGAGCTGGATCATCACCGGCACCCTGATTCTGAACTGGAGACCTCACAAGCACAAGCTTAGCAGGAGTGGGGGAGCACATGTGGAAGGTGCTGTGGGGCGAGGTGGCGCCGATGTGGTGGGAGCGATGGATGTCGCAGTGATGCAGAGCGGCACGGCACGAGGTGGTCCAGCAGGAGTGGGCTTAGGGAGAGCGGCACAGGGCAAATCAGGAGGAGCGGTGGGTGGTGGAGAATTTAGGGGCACATCATCCATGGGAGAGGGGACGAGAGCGTTGGGACTGCCGCTGACCATGGTGGAAATCGGCAGCAGGAAGCGAACAACGGAGACAAGAAAGTTGGAATTTGGTGCCTTGTCGATAGGATAAAGCATGACGAGAGAGGAAAATAGCAGATCGACCTAGGCGGCGGAGGAGATGAGGCAGAGCGGAGGATCGGCGCGTGGTGGAGGAACTTGGTGCCTTGTCGACAGGATAAAGCATGACGAGAGAGGAAAAGAGCATATCGACCTAGGTGGCGGAGGAGATGAGGGAGAGTGGAGGATCGGCGCGTGGTGGAGAAGGGCGGTGGAGGTGCAGGTGATGCGATGCAGCAAGATGGGGTCCGGAGAGTGGATCCCCACCGACGGATTCTTGTAACAAGTCCAAAAACAGATGGAATCAGGCGAAGAAGCGATTGAATCATAGAGATGCAGGAGGGGAGAGTGGATTGAGGTAGATTAGGGGTGAGATTTAGGGATTGGAATCAGAGATAAAGGGGTTTGTCGCATTTGACCAGGGCACGCCGAATCCGTGGTCGAACCACATGCATCGGGCACGTGTGCCGCACATCACGTAGCCGAGGCCATCACCAGATGCAATTTTTCCCGATCGCCGAGGAGGGGTAAAGCCGGTGGCACAGCGGTGGGGATCAGGGACCGTGGTGGGTGGATCCCACCAGCAGAAACAACGAACTGGGATGAAATCGGGCGGAGTAGGTGTCGATAAGGATTGGAGCACACCGGAGACGGAATTGGAGGAGGATTGAGGTGGATTAAGATAGGGATTTAGGGATTTGGTTGGAGGCAAAAGGGGATCGGTGATAACGCCACTCTTCTCTAGTACGGAACTCTAGCTCAGCTATCGCCGTTAATTGCAATCAAATGATAATCGCAATCAAACGAGCAGAAGCAAACCGGCAGGGCAGGGTGTCATATTGGTCATCGTCTGAATCTCTAGTTGATACATGGGCCCCGTTTGGTATAGATTCGGATGGCTCTGGCTCCTCTGACGACTAACACACATATCACTACAGTGGCACTATTCATCACACTGTTCATTGAATATGTTTTTCTCTTTCTTACTCTTCTCTCTCATGGACATGCACTATTCATCACACTGTTCATTGAATCTGTTTTTCTCTCTCTTACTCTTCTCTCTCGACACGGTCAGAGCCAGAGAAGCTCGTTTTTTCTCCCCCGGCTCTAGCTCTTGCGTGCTACAGTGTGCTACATTATGGGAGCCGGAGCTCCCAAAGAGGCCCATGGTGCCACTGCCACAAGTCCCTTGTACTAGTACCAGTAGCTACTAGCGCATAAATTCTGGGTGTAATAGCCCAATCATGGTGCATTTTGAAAAGGATCTGTCGTTGGATCGTATATTGGGTGACACTGGATCTGGTATTCTTGCATTTGACCACCGCTGCATTTATAAGTTTGTAACCAATGTATACTTATACTACGTGGGCTGGCAGTATGGCACTGTTTGCCGGCGTTCCCTTGTCGCTTATCACAGCAAGACCCAGTCAGCGCATGTCAAATCAAATCCAGTTGCAGCAATCTCTTCCAATCCAATCACTGACACTGCTGACTGCCCTTAACTTTCAGCCGGCCGGCCCGGATTCTTGACCTTTGGAAGGGTAGGGAGTACTCCCTCCATATAGGATTTAGAAGTAGTTTATGACATGACTATGCTTACCAAGGAATCATTAATTAGGAGGTATTCTTCCATGTTTGCCCTTATTAAATAGGGCTGCGGGTATCCTCTAGACAGTAATCATACGTAGCTCGACTGGTTAGGCGGCCCTGTCTGGAGGCCTGTGGGCAATGCATGGCGATTTTGCATGGCACTGTTACCGTGCGGCGCGTCGCTGGCTTGCTGCTCATTTGGGTGCGTTCCATCGCTGTTTGGGCGTGTTGCAGCTCATTTTTTTGGTCGTTCGCGCTCGCGGCTCGCGTTTGAGTTCATTTGTGCTCATGGTGATGCTGCTTTACACGCTGTTCTAGTCCGACACTTGAAGTTCCGACTTCATCTATTTCATTCCTAGTGCATCTACCCAACGCCAGTTCTTCTCTTCTCCACGCCACTCCTTCTCTTGTTCATGTGCCGAGCCATCTCCTCTAGCTAGTCATGGCCGATTCATTTCCTATGTTCGATCTTAACGAGCCTATATCCGAAGACGACGACGGCAACGTTGAGTTTGATCTCAACGACCATGAACATGATGCTGCCTTTGCTCTGCACGACTTTGAAGATGAAGACGGCGACGCTGGTTTTGCTCTGCACTACCTGAAGATGACAACAGCGACGCTACATTTGATCTCAACGACCCTCCGTTGGAGCATGGCAACGGTATTACTTGTTCTTCTCTTGTGCATGTGCTACTGTGCTACTATGTATCTCTTCCTCTCAATTGTTTCTCATATAATTGTTTTCTATTGTGACAGGATTTGATTTCAACTTGCTGCTAGATGAATTTGGTGCAGTCGATTTTATTATGTACAAAACCTCGCTGGTATGTAGAAGTGCCTATTTTTTCTTTTCAATAGAACATGCCATGCCTATTAATAGAAATGCCTGTTTTTTTCTTTTCAATAGAACATAATGTGGATATTAGTAGATGTGCTTGTTTTTTCTTTGAACAAAACATGCAGTGGAGGCTACCGTGGAAGAACAAGTTCAAGAACCCCACCGAAGGAAAGAAATATCTGACGAGCTCCGAAAACATGTTTATCAAGCTTTATTGGCTAGAAGCAACAATGGGAAACTAGACAATGAAAGATACTGCAATTGTTGCTGATCAATTTGGCCTTCATATTCGGTCAGTTCAACGATTATGGAATCGAGGTAAAACACAACTTGCAAACTCAGTTCCGGTTGTGGTTTCTAGTGTAAAGAAGGGTAAAGTAGGACGTTAGACAATCCTTATTGATTTGGAAGCATTGCGAAACATTCCTCTAAAGGAAAGAATGACTATAGAGGATGTGTGCACCCAACTAAACA
Organism: Saccharum hybrid cultivar R570; assembly: GCA_038087645.1. Classification (NCBI taxonomy): domain Eukaryota; kingdom Viridiplantae; phylum Streptophyta; class Magnoliopsida; order Poales; family Poaceae; genus Saccharum; species Saccharum hybrid cultivar. Next base: position 22,885,093 of record JAQSUU010000402.1, on the reverse strand, counting down.
TGAGCAAATAGAAGATTCAAAAGTATTTGAAAAAAGGTTTGCTTAGGCGCCACTCTAGTAGCATCAAATCATATCTCACTTAAGCTAACAAGAGGTCTAGGTTAAAGTGGTGTGTTGACATGATTAAGAGGGATTTGCTTGATGAACCAAGGTTTAAGGATTTGTTTGACTTTGTGTTCATTAATGAAAAATAGTTATATCTATCTCAAAAATTTAAAAAATATTATTTGCTACCCGAAGAAGATGATCCCTATCGGACTTGTAAGAACAAGAATTACATCCGTAGGCTCATGTTCTTGTGTGTTTATGCTCGGCCAAAGTTTAGGGATGGAAATTGTATTTTTAATGGTAGGATTGGTTGTTTTCCACTGGTTACTTATGAACAGGCTATGAAAGATAATGAGAAAACTGGTCGTGTCCGTGGAGACTTGGTTATGAAGCTCATAACTTCGATCACTAGAGGCGCGATTAGAGATTTTATGATCAACCAAGTGTTGCCTGCCATTCGAGCTAAATGGCCAAGAGAAGATGTGGGCAAGTCGATCTTCATTCAACAAGATAATGCACCTTCCCACTTAAAACTAGATGATCCGCTTTTTTGTGAGGCTGCTAAGCAAGAAGGATTCAATATTCACCTAATTTGTCAACCACCCAACTCTCGAGATTTCAACATTCTTGACTTGAGTTTTTTCGAGCTATTCAAGCAATTCAATACAAGAAGAATGCAAAAAACAATAGAAGCTTTAGTTCCAGCAGTGCAAGAGGTAATTTGATCAAATTGTTCACACATGTTTCAATGTTTTCTTCAACAACAAATTTGCTCATTGATTCATTTCTTGCACAATTGTTCTGTAGGCATTCTTGGAGTACTCGGAACAAAGCAAACCGTTTCTAACACTACAAAGTGTTTTAATGGAAGCTATGAAGGTGAAAGGATGCAACAAGTTCAAGATTTCTCACATGAAAAAAAGAAACATTAGAAAGAGAAGATCAGCTGCCATCTTCTATCCCTTGTGATCCATCTTTGCTAGATGAAGCCGAGGCTACTCTTGCTGTATGAAACAATTAGATTGATGCTAGTTAGCTTAATTAGTAGAGACATTCTCATAACAATTAATTAGAACTTCAGCTAGTTATCTTACCGATGCTTTGGCGTCATCCTTCCCGGCAGCGAGCTCACGCTGATTATCTTTCCTTTCCGGCAGCAGCTCCTTGTAACAGTTAATGAAAAGCTCGCAGTCGAACTCGTCGAGGCCGTGAAGCATGGCGTGGATTATGTAATCCGCGTGGATGAGACTGCAGCGAGAGCATGGCCAGAAGCGCGAGTGTGCACGATTCCATACTTGGCGGTCCTCATGGAAGAGATGACAGCGAGCGCAAAAAAAAGAACCCGACGGCAAGGAATTTGGCACCACCTCCATCTCCGAGTCCGGCGCAAGCTCCATCTCCGAGTCCGGCGCGAGCTCTAGCAACGCCGGCGTGACGACCTCCTCCGGCTCCTGCGACTCCGACGTGATGGAGTCTGGCACCACCTCCATCTCCGAGGCTGGTGCAAACTCCAGCAACGCCGGCGTGACGACCTCCTCTGGCTCCTGCGACTCCGGCGCGATGAACTCCTGCGACTCCGGCACGATCTCCCCCGACTCCGGCGCGACGAGCTTCGCCTTGAACTCCATGGTTTGGAGCGCGGAAGTGGGAGGCGAGGCGAGGCGATTAAAAGGGAGGCGAGGCAAGGCGGCAGGAGCTGAACATGCTGGAGTATTAGCGAGGCAACGACTTAATGATGCATGCCAGTCGAAGCGACGAGGGCAAAGCAGTCCAAACTCACGCCCGCGCACCCTCGGCGACTTCCTTTGCCTCGCTTGGCTATCTTCCCAGAACGACTTCTAAATCCTATATGGAGGGAGTATATATATTCCCTCTTCTCTTTAATGGGTTTAACCAAATGCCAAATACCTGAGGAAGCATCACCATCGATCGGGTGCCTGCTTGAATGCTTGACGCTACTACAAAAATGATTGCAGTAAACTGCGCTCGGCACTCCCAAGACAGAATGGTAAAAACCGAGTGATCCACGCATTGTTATTACTATTTTCACCAGAAGAAGGAGAAGAGCAGTAGCTAACTCGGAGCGACTAGCGCCCGGACATCCGGCGCGATGACGCGTCACATAGCCTGTCCATGCGCTGATTTTATTTTCGTCCCCCACATGCACCCATCCTGTCGCAGTGCCCACGCGTCCGCACGACTCGCCTCGTAAGCGTAGCCCTCCCTATCCGCCTTGATTCGAGGCGAACGCCCTATCCCGCACACGCACCCCGCCCCTGTCGCGTCCCGACCGGCAGCCCCCAGCGCGCCCCGTCTGCAGTACACCGGCACGCCGCACACCCCATCCATCGGCCCCCTGCTCGCCCGCCCCATCATTACCCAGCGCGAGGCCGGTGTCGTACCACCATCACTCCTCGCGCCCCTTGACTCTCCGAACAACATGAAACACGTGCAACATGAAATACTTGAATGCAACATCCATATGAAACGGATGAAACATCTATAACATACACTTGCAACATATGTGTGAAACATATACAACATCGAATAAAGCACTTGCAACTTGTAACATAAAAACACTTACCGCAACATAAGACTGAAATAGCTGAAATATTTGGAACATATTGTTGCAATATGTGTGTAAAACATATGCAACATCCAGATTGAAACGCTTGTAACATATGTCTGGAACAGATGAAACATTTTGAACAACACCTCCGAAACACGTGCAACATGCGTCTGAAACACTTGCAACATCCCGACTAATTTACTTTAACAACATCTATATGAAACAATTACAACATACCTCTGAAATATCTGAAACACTAAAAACATATTTGCAACATGCGCTTTCATCGCAACTTCTCCTTGCTGAGGTCATACATCATGGCGGCCATGGCGTCGACGACCATGACCTTCTGGTGGGGAACGGCGGTGGCAGCACCTCAGCAGTACCCCAGCAGCACCCCGGTGCGCATGGGGGACACGGCGTGTGGGGAGCGGGGGCGTGGTGCGTAGCGAGCTGGAGCGAGCGTGGCGTGGGATGGGAGCACAACGCTGGATGGGAGAGCCACACGGCACGAGATGGGGTGCACGGTGAGGAAGACAGCAGCAAGTGCACGTGATGGACGATCAAAGGAGCAGGAGATATTTTAAGAGAGACGGAGAGGCCGCCTAGAAAGAGGCGTTCGGACGGACCGACATCTACTCCTAAGTATTATCGTAGCTAACTTGGCACGAACCAGTGAATGAAGCCAAAGTAGGAATTTGAAATACTGACATTCTCCTGGATCTAGCTAGTAGCGCTGGACCGACGTAGTCAGATTATTTGAGATTGGTTGATCAGCCACAGGTTCACAGCAGCGCGCATGCAGCACCGTACATCAAGCATGCATATCGATCTGACGATTATTGACGAATGAGACCGACGATGCACAATGATCACGCAGGCAGGTGGCGTTGGCGGTCTCGCCCTCGCTGTCGCCCCTTGGATCTTTTTCTTTTGGACACTGCCTTTCATTGTCGCCGATCTACGCACCCCCCCCCCCCCCCCCCCCCCCCCCCCCAAACACACACACACATGTCGGTCGATTCAGATATCGGAGACTGGATAAGGCCATAAGGGGAGGATCTAGCTGCTGCTTCAGTTTCAGTCAGGTCAGGTTACTTACATGCGAGGCCGTGCAGCAGCGTCGAGGTGGAGCCATGCCATGCATGCATGCAACAGCCACGGTGGTTGAGACGTCAAGCTGATCGATGCAGCTGTGACAGCATGTGACTGCAGGCGTTTGTGTGGTGCGATCGTTCCATTCCATCCTTTCTGGTCGCGTTCTTGCGCGATACAGTACGTAGAGATGGCAACGGGTACCCGAAGGTTTCCGATGGGTATTACCCGATAAAGAAGCGGGTATGGGATGAATTTTCTGCCCGTGGGTACGTTATTGAGCAAAATCCTATACCTATCGGGTATGGCGGGTACGGGTGCGGGTGTATACTACCCATACCCGCATACCCGCGGGTAAGACATACCCGCAAAAATAACTAGCCAACATCAGTTATTTTAGCGCATATAAGTCATGAATTTGGCCCATTGAGACATCAACTATATTTCTAGTAGATTGCCTTTGTTGTAATGATGCTAATAATGTTTGTTAGCATGTTTGTAACTTGTTAGAAGCTTAGAATAATTTATTTTTGTATGTGACTATTTGATATTTTTAGGTAATTTTCGGGTATGCTATCGGGTACGGGTTACCCGTCGGGTGAGAATTACCCAGCGGGTACGGGTATGGAACTATTTTTTTACCCGCATGCGGGTACGGGTAACCCGACGGGTAAAATTTTGTGGGTGCGGGTACGGGTACGGGTGGGCACTACCCGTCGGGTACGTACCCGTTGCCATCTTGAAGTACGTGTCAGGTCGTCGCCGTCGGACTGAATTATTTCGAGCCAGCCAAGGACGACGTACAAAACGACGCCGTCCTTCTACCTGTCTCGAGGTACAGTACATGCTGCGTGCATGTGCACCAGTGCGACACCTGTCTCATTCGGCTGATTGGTGGCTGATGGCTGGTGCTGTATTGTTGTGAGAGAAAAATACTGCTGGCTGATGGCCGGTGGCTGGTGCTGAAATGATGTAAGAAAAAAGGACCGCTGGCTGGCTGGCTGGCAGCAACCAGCCGAACAAGGCCGCCTCAGCAGGCCCAGTAGCGCAATCCGGGCTTCGGAAGCCTCGAGGCGGCCCAAATCGCTGGCTGATGGGCCGGCCTGACCAATCGATGGTTCTGCTGCTTCTGCTTTAGCAATCAATCAATCGGGCTGAGAGTCGCCGCCGCCTCCTCCTGGATCTCCTCCCCTCCACCGATTCGGCCGGCGAGAGTCTTCGTAGGCTCGCCGGGATCGCGGGTCCACGATGGCCGCCAACTTCTGGACGTCGTCGCACTGGTAAGCCTCGTCGACCCCTGCTCTCCGCTCGCGCCTTTCGATTTGGTGGCTCCGCGGTGAGCTCAGCGGCTGATTAGGGCGGTACTGTGTGTTGTTGCTGGGATGTGCAGCAAGCAGCTGCTGGACCCCGAGGATGTGGACCTGGTGCCGGCGGCGGACCGGGACCGGGGCATCACGCCGGAGGAGTTCCGCCTCATCAAGATCCATATGTCGTTCCGTGAGCTCCTATCCTTCCCTCCGCTTTTCCTCACACCTTGCTCTAGCGTTTTCCCCGGTGTGAACCAGCTTTAGATTCTAGCCTGCTTCTGTATAGTGTACTATAAAAAAAGTTATACCAAACTCAGCGCGCACTGTTAGATGTTAAACCTGGTAGTCTTTTATGGCCTTAGGCGTATCAAATGTAGACTGATCTGATGTTCAAACGATTGCCAGTATTCCGCGACCGTGACAAATAACTTGGTGTATATGTAGTTATACCCATGAGCATCCTGTGCTATGTGCCTTCGTATCATGCAATTTTATCTGACGCTAAGATCAAACGCCTGCCTGCCGTTCCAGTTGAGAAAGAGAGAGAAAATACGTTGGTTTGCTCCTTATTTTTACTCTACTGATTTCAAACAAACAAGTCCATGTCCTTGTTTATGTTATACCTTTTTGGCGATGGGAAATTTTGTAATCCATTTATTAATTTTGGCGCAACGTTAATTTATAATATTAGTGTATCGCTAAATTAGACTCCATCTTCTTAAGGAAACCAAGCACATAGTTCATTTCCATACATTTACATCAGTTATAGTATCTCTCATATGTCATATTCACATAGAGTTGATTGATGTCCATTTTGCATTACGAAACCTTGTGTCTTCTTGGATGCCTTACCAATCATTTGATGATTTCAGATATCTGGAGGCTAGCACAGCAGGTTAAAGTTAGGCAAAGGTTAGGCCTTGTTTGCATAACCTGATTTATTTGCTTCTTTTGTACTGATAAAAGAAACTTGTTTGTCATCTTGATTTCTTACTATATTTTGCACTTGGCATTTTTCCTTCTACATCTTGTAACTTATATAGATGCTAAAAGAATTAAAAAACACATCATATAGGTTGTTGGTTTATTAACTGAAAATCAGCACATTCAGATGTTTAGTTACTGGGGATGCAACTTCGGTTGGATCTAGGTTTACTTGTTTTGTCACTTCTTCTCTGTATTCTTTTTCTTTGAGGCAATTCTCTGCAGTACCAGGTTGAAGAAAGCTTCAGAGATGTCATGAAGAGAATCTTCAGATTTTCGAACGAGATTTGTTTTGCTGTGGTCATACTTAAACTTGAATTTTCTTTCTGACCAATGAGGAGCATCTTTATTATTAAAGATTTTCCCCAATCCAAAAACCCAGTGCAGAACATTGGAAAAGGACGGGATACTATCCTTCTCAAAACCCACCTTTTTATATCCCACTCCCAGTCCAACAAACCCATGGTGCATGCAAACTTCACCTTAGTGTTTGTTCCTTCCCCATCATTTTGCCCCTGATGTTCCTACTCCAGCTGCAATAATCAAACTCTGGCATCATATGAGTGCAACAGTACTTACAGGATTACTGTAAAAAGTAATATTGAGTGCATCTCATGTCTCAACGAATGAAGTTTTCACATAAACATGCATGTTATATCCCGTCTTTAGCTTGTCTGCCAAGACGCGATCTTTGTGACCTTAAACTGTTGTTATTTCAGGGTTATAGCTACAGCAGTCACTTACTTCAGGCGTGTGTATACAAGGTATGCTTCTCTATGTAAGGAGGATACACTGCATGTGCGTCTGTGTTCATATGCATTGTAGAATTATCACTTCTAAATTCAACTGGTGACCTTAAACATAGTGTTATTACAAGATTTGTAGAATTGTTTCCTAATTTTTTTCAACTGTCCTCTAGTATGGTTGTGCTCACCTAATAAAACTGTTTAACTTGAAATATGAAAACCATGTCTGATACCTAATCTTCTGCCATCATTAGCTGGGCTAAATATATCCATATTTTATCACTTGTTTCTATATATTCTCGTGAAAAACATTGAATCATCTTTTCTAGTGGGGTCTTGAATTGTTTGGATGTGTATATTTTGTAGTGAGAATTTTGTTCTAACATGAAATTTGTTCCCAGGAAGAGCATGTCAGACTATGATCCTCGTTTGGTTGCACCTACCTGTTTGTATTTGGCATCTAAGGTGGAGGAGAGCACAGTACAAGCCCGGCTTCTTGTCTTTTACATAAAAAAGATGTGTGGTATGTCTTATAACCATGTTTATTGCCATATTTACATGGAAAAACTGCAGTAGACGACCTTCTCTCTCTCTCTCTCTCTCTCTCTCTCCCTCTCTTCAAAGTGCAGGTTCCGATGACAAGTATCGGTTTGAAATTAAGGATATTCTTGAAATGGAAATGAAGCTCCTGGAAGCTCTTGACTATTATTTGGTTGTTTTCCATCCATATCGTCCTCTCTTACAGTAAGAATCTGTTTCCTGTGTAATCGCTTGTGTTTTTTGTGGAACATACCTTTCTCATATCTCCCGAGCTTTTGGTTATTTGTTCTAGTGGAACTCCGAGTTGATACATGCCCTATCTGCAGGTTATTGCAGGATGCTGGCATAACAGATCTGACACAATTTGCCTGGTAAGCACTGCTTTATCAACAGCATGATTCAGTGTCAACAGTTAAGGGGAAAAGGAACTTTTGTTCTGCTTAGGACTTTCAGCCCTCTGTGTTTTGAGTTTCAGTGTCTTGCTATTTCTGTGAAAGCTACATGAAGCATTTTATGCTATTGAAGCTGAAGTCTAGGCTCTGGATGTTTTTGTTGGCCCAAACTTGGACTTTCGAAACATTGTCACATGAGTAAACAAGTCTAGCTACCCTCATTCCTTGCAGGGTTTATTGACATCAATAGTTTAAGTAAGACTAAGTATTTTGCATTTGGTATGGAATACCCTTGGGAGCAAATACTTATAGCTCTTCAGAGTCTCCTTTCTCTTCCCTCTGAATTTGGCCCAATTTGGCAGGGCTCCGGTTCCTCCTAAAAGGGCTTCGACTCTGGCTCCTCTTGTGGAGCTTCTTCTCTGGTGGAGCTGAAGTCGTTTTGGAAAACATCTGGCAAAAACAGCTCTAGTTTTTATTTTTATTTTATTTTAACGGCTCCAATGGTAGTTTGTGAGGAGTCGGGAGCCACATTTTTGTGGCTCTGGCTCCTCTAGGCTTCTTTGCCAGAGCCATTTCAGCACCCACCGTTTGGCATGGCTTCACGGCAGGAGCCAGAGCTGGCCCTGTGCCAAACGTTTGTGTGACACGGTTAGGCACAACAGCATAAATTGATTCACCTAGAATTGTTAGCGTTAGTTTTAGGTTGAGTATCTAATTATGGGTGATATTGTATGCTCAGTCTTCAGCTAGACCTGTTGGTTGTTACATCTTTTTTTTCCGGGAAGAAAAACGACCTTTTATGACTTTCAGGGGCCTTGTTAACGATACATACAAGATGGATCTTATCCTCATATACCCTCCCTACATGATTGCACTGGCCTGCATATACATAGCAAGTGTTCTGAAAGATAAGGACACCACAGCATGGTTTGAAGAGCTCCGTGTTGACATGAACATAGTAAGCAGTTGTAATGTTGATTTCCCAGCTATTTATTCTGTATTGTTTTCTTCACCCAACTTCGTGACTTGCAATTCCCAGGTTAAGAATATCTCTATGGAAATATTAGACTTCTATGACACCTACAAGATTGATCCTCAAAGGGGCATCCCTGAGGATAAGATAAGCCCCGTGATGAACAAGTTGCCGGCGAAGGCATAACTCAGATTTGGCATCTATTCAAGCTTTCTTAAAGTGTAAACTAGTAGTAAGCTACATCACACTTCCACCATGTGTGTACTCAGCCTGCACTGTTGCAAGAGTCCCTTCCAGAACCCCAATGGAATTGTTTGTGTATGCCGTTGGAGTGAATTTCAAGTTAGTATTTGTTCCAGGGTTCTTGATCCATTCATATGAAAGGTGCTACTTTGTGTTATCTTCACACCCCCCCCCCCCCCCCCCCCCCTTTTTTTTGATAAGGTGTTACCTTCAGGCTTTTGCTGTTAAAATCTGCATCGCCAGCACCGGCGGTGTGCACGCGGCCCTGTTCGCCTAAACGCCCGATTAGTCCGTTTAAACACCATTTAAACGGTAAACAGAAGTCAGCCGTGTTGTTTAGGCTCTAAACGGTGAATTAAATGGTTGGGCTGTTTAAACCCGTTTAAACCGTTCAATCCCGTCTAAACGGCCTAAACAAAATCAGATTAAACATGATTAAATGAGCTAAACAATAATTTAATCCATAATTAAGTGAATTAAAGGACTACGTCTATCACAATCAACATGAAACTAATTAACATTGTAATTATATGAAGTGTTGTGGGATTTAGATTTCTTCCAACAAGATTATTTGGTAGAATATTTGATTTTTACATGTGTAAATATGTATGGGTTCTAGCAAATTTTATTTTTATATACACAAATATGTATATTTTATTGTTATTGTACAAAACCATTTAGGCCGTTTAACTCCGTTTAAACAGTGTTTAAACAGTCTAAACGCTAAACGAAGGGTGACCGACTGTTTACCGTTTAGCGTTTAGGAAAACATTGGCATGCGGGGAGCGCATAGTGACAGAAGTAGCAGACAAAAGACGTACAAGCCATCAGATATGTACTGTAGGTTATTTCCATAGTGGATTGGTGTAAGCCGTGGTTAGGAGGCCACACTAGCTCAAAACCTCAGCCAAAATCTTTCTAGATGCCAGAGAAGGCGGTCAGAAATAATACGAGTATAATGCAAAATATTTCAACTGGCTGTTATCAAACCTCAGCGGCGTGCTACATCTACGCCCGGGTATAGTAAAAAATAAGTAAGGGTCTTCGCACTTCCCTCAACGGGTGCGAAGGGTAAGGATAGCCGAGCCAATTAGGATTCGTTTAGGTAGCTAGATGTAAGGGTGGGCAAAATACCCTACCCAATTCACGAACCCGAATTACCCGAACCCAAACCCGACGTACCCGAACCCGAATTACCCGATCACAATTTCGGATAGTGATCGTAAAAACCCGAAATTAGTTTGGGTAATTCGGGTAATGTTTTCCGATGCCCGAACTACCCGAATTACCCGAAATATCTCAAATATTTGCTCTTCTATTCTTAACATGAAGACATGAGGTAGTTCAATGCCATATAAATATATTATTTGGCATGAATTAATGTAGATTTATGCTAACTTGATAAGTGATTTGTTGGTAATTGATATGAAGACATGATGCGATTTAAAGGACTATTGTTTATTGCTTTAAAATGGTACTTGAATTCTTTCAAAATGGTTGGTTTTATCAATTTCGGGTATATCGGGTAAAACCCGAACCCGAACCCGAATTATCGAGTACCCGAAATTTCGGGTAATGCTTTTTCGAGACAAAAATCGGGTAGCAATTTTCAATACCCGAATTTCCAAGTACCCGAATTACCCGACCCGAAAATTTCGGGTAACCCGAATGCCCAGCCTTAGCTAGATGTAGGGTCCCCAATGGGTAAGTTAAGAGAGCTAGTCGATGCAGCAATTAGGAGGCGTGTAAATATTCTATGCGTTCAGGAGACTAAATGGAAGGGCCAGAAGGCGAAGGAGGTGGAGGATACTGGCTTCAAACTTTGTTACATGGGGACAACATCAGGTAGGAATGGTGTAGGCATCTTGATCGATAGAAGCCTTAAGGATGGAGTCGTTGATGTTAGGAGGCAAGGCGACCGGATTATCCTGGTCAGGCTGGTAGTTGGAGATTCGACTCTGAATGTGATCAGTGCCTATGCCCCTCAGGTAGGTCTTAGCGAGGGCACCAAGAGACAGTTTTGGAAAAATCTTGATAGCATGGTTAGTATCATGCCTATCAGCGAGAAACTCTTCATAGGAGGAGACCTCAACGGCCATGTGGGTGCGACTAATGTAAGTTTCGAGCGGGTGCACGGGGGTTCGGGTATGGTAGTAGAAATCAAGAGGGGATGATGTTTTGAACTTCGCGTTGGCCTATGCCTTGTTGATAGCGAACACCCTCTTTAGGAAGAGGAAATCCCATCTAGTGATCTTTCGTAGTGGACAATACTTGAGTCAGATCGACGTTATCCTTGCAAGGAGTGAGGATAGACGTGCTTGCTTTGATTGTAAGGTGTTACTTGGGGAGTGTGTTGCCCCTCAACACAAGCTTGTGGTGGCGGACTTTCGCTTTCGGGTACGTGTCCACTGAGATAAACGGGCCAAGATTGCCAGAACGTAAACGTTTAAGGAGAGGATGCTGGGCGAGGGGCCTTGGGAAGAAGGAGAAGATGCCGACGACATGTGGCTAAAGATGACAACATGTGTCCGGAAGGTGGCTTCGGAAGTATTTGGCTTGAGTAAGGGAGGCAAACGGAAAGCGAAAGACACCTGGTGGTGGAATGACGAGGTGCAAAGGACTATTAGGGAGAAGGAGTGTTTCAAGCACCTCAACCATGATAAGAGCGTAGCCAACATCGAGAGCTATAAAATAGCGAAGAAGGTTGCAAAGCGAGCTGTGAGTGTAGCAAGAGGTTAGACGTATAATGACCTTTATCAGCGACTAGGCACGAAGGAAGGGGAGGACATTTATAGGATGGTTAGGATCCGCAAGAGGAAGACAAGGGGCATCAACCAAATAAAATACATCATGGATAGGACAGATCGTCTTTTGGTGAAGGATGAGGAGATCAAGGACAGATGGAGAGAGTACTTCGACAAGTTGTTTAATGGGGAGAATGAGGGTTCTATCCTTGAGTTGGACGACTCATTTGACGATACCAACAGACACTTTGTGAGGAGAATTCAGGAGGCAGAGGTCGGGGAGGCTTTGAAGATGATGAAGGGAGGTAAAGTGATGGACCCTGATGGTATTCTCATTGAGGTGTGGAGATGCCTAGGCGCCAGAGCGATAGTATGGTTAACTAAGCTTTTTAACCTTATTTTTCGGTCTAACAAGATGCCTGAAGAATGGAGAAGTATATTAGTACTTATCTTCAAGAACAAGGGAGATGTTCAAAGTTGTATTAACTACCGTGAGATTAACTTGATGAGTCATACGATGAAGCTCTGGGAGAGGGTTATCGAGCATCGCCTAAGAAAAGTGACAAGTGTGACCCAAAATCAGTTTGGGTTCATGCTTGGTCGGTCGACCATGAAGACGATTTTCTTACTACGACAATTGATGGAGAGATATAGGGAGTAGAAGAAGGACTTGCACATGGTCTTTATTGACCTCGAGAAGGCATATGACAAAGTACCGAGAAATGTCATGTGGTAGGCCTTGAAAAAGCACAAAGTTCCAACTAAGTACGTTACCCTCATCAAGGATATGTACAGGAATGTGGTGACATTTGTCCGAACATGTGATGGCGACACCAGTGACTTTCCAATTAAAATAGGACTGCATCAGGGGTCAACTTTGAGCCCTTATTTATTTGCTTTGGTGATGGATGAGGTCACAAGGGACATACAATGTGATATCCCTTGGTGTATGCTCTTTGCTGATGATGTGGTGCTAGTTGACGACAGTAGGATAGGGGTTAATAGAAAGTTAGAACTATGGAGGCACACGTTAGAGTCAAAAGGGTTCAGACTTAGTAGGACCAAGACCGAGTATATGAGGTGCAATTTCAGCGCGACTAGGCATGAGAAGGGACGTTAGTCTCGATGAGCAAGTGGTAGCCAAGAAAGATACTTTTCGGTATTTAGGATCGATGTTACAAAAGGATGACGACATTGATGAAGATGTTAGGCATAGAATTGCAGCCGACTGATTGAAATAGCGTTAAGCTTCTAGTGTCCTCTGTGACAAAAGTGTTCTATAGGACGGCGATTCACCCGGCGATGTTATGCAGTGCTGAGTGTTGGCCTACAAAAAGATGATATGTCCAGCAATTGAGTGTAGTAGAGATGCGTATGTTGCGTTGGTGTTATGGGCACACAAGGAGCGATAGAGTCCGGAACGATAATATTCAGGATAGAGGTGGAGTGACACCAATTAAAAAGAAATTGATTCAACATCGGTTAAGATGGTCTGGACATGTCCAACAGAGGTCTCCTGATATACCGATGCATAGTAGGGTTCTAAAGCGGGCCGATAATGTAAAGAGCGATAAAGGTCGACCTAAACTGACTTGGGACGAGTCCGTTAAGAGAGACCTTAAAAAGTAAAATATCTCCAATAATTTAGCTATGGACAGAAGCACTTGGAGACTGGCAATCAACGTGCCTGAACCGTGATCTCTTTCTTTCTTGTGCCCTTTATGTCTTGTCTTCCTGTTTCTCGTTTCTTTCGGGTTTCATCTCGAGCCTACCCCAACTTGCTTGGGACAAAAAGGCTATGTTGTTGTTGTTGTACCATTTTAGAATGAAGCAAATCCCAGTTACACTAATAATCCACTAGCGCAATAACCTAATACATACAACAACACAATAACATTCTGGAACCATGGATTCATCAAGAGGCGAGTAAAACTGAGGCTGATATCCACTTCCCTAGTCAGGAAGTTTTCATGATGAGCTCTTGGTGATGCAGTTAAATGATACAGACTAGGATGAAACATCTATCCGCTGTTCACCCTAAGAACTTCTGATCCTAACTGTACATTGCACAGCCTTATGTTACCAGAAGTTTCTTTGACAAAGCCAATCGACCTGTATCGGATAACAAAGAGGTTAAGCTAATTGCCCCAAAAGTTTACTACAAGCCATCAGATATGTAAAGCAGCTCACCTTAACTAGAAGCCTTCGGAAGGTGAATACGATGAGCGCTATTAATTTTCAGCCCCTTCCTGCAAGTAGGGCATTTCTTCTGAATCTTGATGGCTTGCTTGATGCACGTGTCGCAGAAGACATGGCCACAAGTCGTTGTGGAAGGCTCCTCCATCTTATTCCAACATATTGGGCAGGTAAAAAATGATTCCTTGGGGACCTCCTTGGCAGGCTCTTTGCCGGTTTGTACGGCATTTGACTATCGAAACTCGTAGTTAGTTCAATGCGAAGAGCAATGTAAAAGCAATTGGGGCAAGCATCAAACACAGGGCAGCCCTTTTGCTGAAATTTTCGAAATGTACTCCAAAATACTAAATAGCAAGCCAGTGAGTTAATATCACCTACATTACAGAACATAACATGATGCTAGAAGTTTACAACGACAGCATTTGGATAGTCATAGATATTAAAGGTTGGCAGCTAGCAAGAATGTGAACAGACCCATATAACACCATAATAATATGTAAGTATGTGTTCCAAGACTTGGTTGGCCAAGGAAAATATGAATTTAAAACAGGCCACTGAAAGGACAGTTACATAAATAACATTATATGGGAATGTTGAACGTGTAAGATAGGATTGAGCATTAACAGGAAACCTTATGCACATTAAATAGCTGAAAGTACACAGATAGATCTTCTATCAACGTAGCTTTGAAGTTGAAAAAGTTATTCCCTTCAATCAAGACTATTATAAAATAAATACCTGCAAGCTGGACCCTGCTCCCCAATCTGGAGTGAGGTGATGTCCTACTGGTACAACCCTCTGGCGTTTGTTCCCTGTGGAGAAGATACAGATGCATCATCATCACAAAACACATATGACTGAATGCATGGTAACAGATAGGAGTCTTAAATCACAGAGGAAGCTAGGAAATAAGATGTGTGTTGACAAACATTTTTCATGTACGCAGTATGCAATATCATAGAAGCCAGTCAATTAAGAAATTAGAAAATGAGAAATATGGGTCTAACTTCCAGCACAGCCTAGAAATGTGTCACCACTATTGCAGTAGCTTGTGTCCTAAGATGGAGTAATCTGAGATATAGTCATAGGCACATTGCAAGCACTAACCCAAATTGTTTGTGTTGATGAATATACAACTTTTGAAGAATTTAACTGCAATTTGATATTGCATTGATGAACAAATACCATTACAAAGGCCACACCAATTCTACAAGCACAATGATACAAAGACAGTAAGGGCCTGTTTGGTTAGAGGTGTTAAAGTTTAACAAACATTGTAGCACTTTCGCCTTATTTGACAAAAAGTTTCCAATTTTGGACTAATTAGGCTTAATAGATTCGTCTCGTAAATTACTCCTAATCTGTGCCGACATGCATGCAATTAGTCTACATTTAGTACTCCATGCATTTGCCGCAACATTGATGTGATAGGAGTTAAACTGAATGATTCACAAACCAAACAGGGCCTAAACTAACCTTCCCGACTAGCTTCAACCTCCAAGTCAACCACTGTTATAGGTTCCCTCCTGGTTCTCCTGTTCCTCCTCTGCAGAATACAATATGCTTTGATGTAAGTGCTAGCTGATGGTGCACCATATATATTAGCATAACTATCATTCATAAAACTTCTTAGTAACAGGAATAACTGCAATAATAAAGAGTTTGAAAAGTCCTGTTAAAAGGCTGCTCCTTACAAATCATCAATTGACCCAATAGCATGACACTAGCAGAACAAAAAATGCTATTGAAAAGTGTAAGTACTTGTTTAAATAAATTCAAGATAATGAGAGAATTATACTGGCGGGGGCACTCGCGAGGGCGATACTGCCTGAACTTCATCTTCGATGGCCTCCACATCAATGGGTGAGTTCCGGGCGCCAGGAACAGGGGTCAGTGGTACACGACGGCTCGCCACCCGGGAGCTTGCTTCTAAGATCACCAATACTTTATCAGCAGACCCATCTTGCGACTGCCTCCTTGGTGCACGCCTTGTACCACTGACAGTGCTCATGCTCTCTTTGATGCCTATACTCACCTCAACTTCACAATGAACCTGAAATTCATGGGGACATGGTTTAGTTCCTTATCTGCTAGTCTACTGCTCTACAGTTTTTTACTTCACGATAAGAACAAAAACTAGACACTCAAAAAACAAAACCTATACACTCATCCAATCCAACCATAACAGCCTAATCACTAAGTAATAACGAAGATTGAAACCGCAGCAATGGAAAAAGCGCAATACACGGGATGATGGTGGAAAAATTGACGAACAGCTCGAAATCACGGTTCCCAGCAAAGATCTACCGAATCAACAGAGATCAGTGGTGGGTTGGCGTTGCTAGGAATGAGAAAAATCGACCTAAGGACCGGTGGAATCGGCGGCGCGGCGATCGAAATTAATTACCCCTCCGCCCCCCGCGACTGCCTCACCAAATCAACACCGATAGCCAATCGACGCAGCCCGGATCAAATACAGACCGTATGCATCGGGAGGGACGAGAAATCCGCACGTACCTGTCGAATCGGACCCCAAGTTCGATCGAACGGAGTTCGTTCGAAGAGGGGAGGGGGGGAACCCGAAACCGCGACCGAACTTGAGGGGTAAGAAGGGAGCGCTGCTTCCTTTCTATTGGGTCCACTCTCCAGCGACTTAGAGCTTGTTTAGTTCAAAAAGCATACCTAAAAAGTGCTACAGTACGTGTCACATCGAATCTTACAGCATATGCATGTAGTACTAAATATAGGCGAAAGAAAAAACTAATTACACAGTTTGGTTGTAAATCACGAGACAAATCTTTTGAGCCTAATTAGTCTATGATTAGACACAAATTACCAAATAAAACGAAAAGTGCTATAGTAGCTGAACCCAAACTTTTTCACCAACTAAACAAGCCCTTACGTGATTATTAGCGTCCCTGGCAAGTGGGGCAGCCGAGCAAAGCAAAGCCCACTTCAGGCGAGTCCACGAGGCGGACCAGCCCAAGCCCATCAGCGAAACAACCCTAGCCACGAGCTCAACTCCTGCAGATCCGCGGCCACGTCGTCTGGAGCTAATAAAAGTGGGAAAATTTTCCAAAAGAACTGTGGAGGTAATAAAAGTGAGAAATAATCATGGCGGCGGCCGCGGCCTCGGCCTCCGCGCGTGACCGACGGCGAAGGAACCGTGCTCCGGCGGGTGGCGCCACCCATGCCGTTGGAATCGATGATGGCGAGGAGCAGCACCTCAACCCCTTCCTCGACGCTGCGCCGTCCGCCTCCTCAAGGGTCCAGTTCAGGTGCGTGCTTCGTTTTGCTAGCAGATGCTCTGCCTTTTTCCGTCTGTGTTGGCTCGTCATGGGATTGTGACCTCGCTGGGTTCTGCGGATCTGGGCACAGGAATATGGCGTCGCGCGCGCGGTGGGTGGAGGAAACCGGCGCTGCGGAGGTGGTCGAGAGCAGGGGCAACCTGTGGCTGACCACCGGTGTCACTCAGGCCGGCAAGCTGTACTACAACGTTGAGGAGATCGGGTACGCAGATTGTTCGATGAAATGCCGTATCTGTGTAGCATTTGATTGTACTGGCCCTATAGCCATGGTGTGCTGTGCATCCAGCAGACCAGCACAAAAGCTGCACTGCGTGAATCTCTGAAGCCATTTACTACTAATGTATTATGCATGAATTGCTTGCAGTTCACTTCCAAGAACTTGAAAGGCTTATTGTCTGATGAAAACATGCAGGTTCTTGGCTGAAAGAGGTGCCTTGATTCTTCTCAATGATAAGGATGAAACCATAGGAATTGAAGACATCTATGAAAAGCTTGCTGGAGGAAATTATGGGTGCTCCTGGGATACTTTCCAGGCTTATAAGCACTTGAAATCACTTGGATATATCGTTGGAAGGTTTGGTGTTCCCTGGACAATGAAGCATAGTGGTACTTGTGACACCGTTGCTCCTCGGATGAGTATAGTTGAGCCTGATCAGAGCTTAAATAGAGTTGATGGAGCCTCCAATGGCATAACCAAATTGCTCAAGGAAATGCAGATTGATGGGATATCTCCATCTTTTGAAGTTTATCTGCCAAATAGCAAGTTCAAAAAGTCATCCCCAGGGTCACCTAGTTTCCTCTTATGTCTATTAAGGTAATAGTACTCCTTTATCGACTCGGTTAATTTTAGATTCAATGCAGTTTCATTTTTCCGCAATTCATCTTCCGTGGATCTTTCAGTATTTTAGTGTAGGATAACAGGGTCTATCTTCATTTCAGGCTTTTCTTTAATTGTGGAATTATCTATCTGTAAATATGAATGCATATACAATGTTAGTATAATATCTTCTTGATTGGAACATGTGAGTGCCCGCTGCTACACATGGGCCGAGTTTCATGGAGGCCAAGGGTGGCTGGTATCCAGTTCTATATAAATGGATTTCTTGTGCTTATAAATCTATTTCCAATGGTCACCCATCTGCTAGCTATATGAACTTAATTGATAACTCAGTTCAAGCTGATTGATTCTCAGTTAATTGGACTGTCTTGCCAAGTTGACGTCAAATTATAAAATCAATCCTCATTTCTTGCCTGCATATTCTCTGTGTTGGTCAATTGCAACTTATCACATTTTCTTAAAATTTTTCACCATTTCCCCCCAAAAGAAATAAATAGATGAAACCGAGCAGGGGTCTAAGATGTTCTGCTAAGAGATAAACTGCAAAGAACAGTGTCATGTAAGTCAAGGGTCACAGCTTATGAATAAAACCAGCATCATAGGAATCAAGGATGATCTCATATACTCTGTTGATACATGTTTCTATAACAACTTCGATTCGACATATAATCCTATAAGAAAGACATTGACGTATTTTTTTTCCAATCTAATGCAGGGGTAAACCACCCTCAAGGGTTGAATTGGAAGCAGTGGAAAATAATTTCAGAGGCATCCCTCTGAAATATTGTCATGTGGATAATGGACGAGTCAGCTTTCTCTCCTTTGATGAAGTTACACTCCCAAGCTTGCCCTGATGGGTAGCAGCAGAACATGTAAAGTACATAGCATGATAGCAACAACCAGATCTTCATTCATCAGTTGGTCACAATAATTATTCTTCTTGTCTGAAGCATGCGTAATTGATCTGAAGCCTGATAGTACATGAAATGTTCCATCTTGAGCTGAACGGGTCTTGTTGAATCTTGACCCACTAATTTATATACCCTATACCGTACATGTATCATGTATGCATGCCCAAGATCTCTTTTGTTGAGGTCGTCACTAGAACTGCCAGAATTCTTTGCAGAGATCAGTCACACTCACACAAGTGATTGCTTTCATACTTGATTGCTGATTAGCACTTGCACAATTGCAGAGCCATAATTTTTGGTAACCATAGTCCCAAATTGACATGAGAAATATTTGAACTACATAAGCAAGCGCAAATTCACACAATGAATGAATGAATGAATAATTAAATCTGTAAGGAAGAAATCTGCTGATGCAACAAAACTCATTTGTATAAAAGTGTGCTGCTGAACATTGGCGCGACAATGACCAAATACACGACAACGACCGAATACACCCTACAAAACAATCTTGCAGCTCACAATTTAAATCTCTGATAGTGCACACAACTTCTGGACTGCTGATAGTGCACACAGCTTCAGAACAGTGTCTTGAGATTGCATTCGCACAAGCGCACTTTCCTACCTATTGCTTTTCCCCTTGACAGGCAAACATATTAAAGTATGGAATTCTCTGTAGTCTCACAATCCAGCAATTTGTTGTACAGTCCAGATTGTATGTTGGAAGGAGAAATCATGTCTAGTCTTTGCTTCTTGTTCACCTCTGATGATTTTGTTTCTGAGGCTGCACCTGTGACTTTCGGATTTCCAACTGCGACAAATGCTACTCTCTTCCTAGTCTCGGGCTTCAGGTGCTCGCGAGTACTAAGGGCGTTAGGAACTGAACAAGCACTGTTTTCATTTTCTAGTTGCCTCCCCCTCTGAGAATCTCCAGCATCATTGCAATGGATCATTTTATCCAGTTGCTCCGCTAGAGCAGCGTCTGGCTGGTAGGCTGGCGAGTTCGTTCCTTCTGGACTTTTCATATCTGTAATTGGTCACAAAATAGGGCGATAGAATTAAAAAGAATGCTTTTGAAGTTAAAGGCCAAAGAACCATAAAAATAGAACTGGTCATGTTCTACATAATAAAAAAATTGTTGCTGAAAACCTTTTGTTTTGTTCCATAAAGCAACAGCCGACTTTCAAATTAACCAACTTATAAGTTATAATTATAATTATATAAATAACTAATCAAATGTTGCTCCATATATAGCTGTAATATGCAAAACCGGGTGCATTTCAGTCAGAACCATGTTAGCTTATCATTCAAGTAGGCTATGTGAGCCTTGTGAGGTTAGCATCAGAACACTCGTCTGCCATATCACCATAAATCATGCCACCATGTGTGACTGTAGCTGTTTAATATACACTCTAATGTGACATACTTCCAAAGATTGATGAACTAGCCTCAAAAGCCAGACTCTCACCTTGGTAGCTGGCAGCTAGCTTGGGAACCATGGGATTTTATAGTAAAATAATTCAAAATATCTTAATATTTAGAGTAAAATACACTGGCGGTCCTCAAACTTGTTCCATAAAGCAATGCAATAACACTACTAAGGTGCTTTCTTTTCAATCAAAATCAGCAACAAAGCACCACGCATTGCCATGATTCATGAGCATGTCAACTAAATATGACAAAGGCAACAAAGAATTCAAGATCAACAGATCATCATGCATTTATCGTGAAGAATAGAAGATAAAGCATTTCAACCTTCACTAATCAGTGCAAGTGTTTCATACTGGATTGGAGATTCAGGACCGCAGCACTTCTGATCCTCAACTTGGGTTTCCTGACAGATATCTTTAACCTTTTCATGCAAAACGAATTTATCTTTTACCCATACACACTCCAGAACTGCACATGCATCATTCATAGAGGGGTAGTACTCTCTGAAAGCCTGTGGGAATAAGAGAGAAAAAAGAGGCAAAGTTATTTAGCGAAATCATTACATTTACTAGCAAGATCAGTATGTGTGCCTCTCAAAAAAAAAAAAAGATCAGTATGTGTGAAAAGTGAAAACATGGTCTCAGGCAATAGGGCTTCTCCATGATATACAAAATGGCATCATTGCTAGTGTTTTAGTAAAATACACCTGCACTCCACTGATGCTAATCTTAACAGCCTGCTTCCTATCAGTAAGATCGGTGACCTTATTGTATATTGACACAACATCAAGTAACATCTGTGAAACAAATACCAGAGCGTCAGCATCTACAGCAAAAGCTATGTAGGGAAAACAGAAAGAATAACAACATTAGCTAGCATGTGATTCCAAGGTGAAAGAATAACAATATTAGCTAGCATGTGATTCCAAGGTGGCTTTCCTAACTTGTTAGGAGAGCGCATGTCAGCAATTTCAAACCGAATCTTCTTGTTACAATATTAACCATGCTTATAGATTAAATCCCTCACCTGTTGGATCAGGACCCTTACTCGTGCAAGCAAAGAGAACACAGCCGTGCAAAGATCAACGAAGAATGATCTAGCAAGTAAAAAAGTTATCTGACTGTAATTTAGGTTAAGGAAATTTGGACATCTTTCAATTGCAAGAGAAATTTACATTTATTTTCTGATGATGGTAATAATGAAATGGTCAAGGCGAGACATTTATAGTTTAAGGTAAGCCAAGTGCACGTGCACAAGCACAACTAGTCCTATTTGTGACCTAAGAAACTAAACAGAAACATGATATAACAAGCAAAAGAAAAAGGATACATTGCTGCCTTCATAACAGGTTCAGACATCTGCACGGGACCGAGAAAATTTTGACTGAGATTTTATACGGGCAAAGTATGAAATCTCACTTCGAGCGTACACACATAAGTCAAGATTCCAATCGCATCAAAGCTCAACAGACACAAAACACACCTGGGATAACAAGCGGGCAACACCCAAAAGCCTCTCATGATGGCTGTGGTTTGCACCAGGTTTCTTCTTAGTCTGCCTATATCACAATTCAGAAAAAAAAAAGTTTTAAGTAAAAATCCAAACAAGCCAATTAATCAGATAATAATAGAAAGCGTAAATACAATAACAGACTTGGCGGGGACGAGAATCGTGTTGGCCGGCTTGCGGCATGCGAGAACTGGGAACACGGCGTTGAGGACCTCCGCGAGGCCGGCGCCGAGCAGAAGCTTCAGGTCCCTCCTCACCTGCGCGCATAGAAACTCACCACTCACTCAGCGGGATGGGAGGTTTCATCAGGAGGGTGTGTAGAGGAGCGGCCGGGCCTCACCTTGAGGAGGTACTGGAAGTAGGCGGCGCCGCGGTGCTGGTTCCGGTGCTTGTACACCAGGCGCTCCAGCACCCCTGCCTCCACCTGCAGGTGACGCAGCGCAGCCCGCAGCCGCTGCTCCTCGTCGCCCTCCCCAGCAGCAGCAGTGCCCGCCTCCGACCTCTGCGACATGGCCGACGGCGTGTGGGAGCGCGGTGGCGGCGGATGTCCCTCCGGGGCTGTTCCTGTCGTCATGGCCGAACTGGACCCGGGCTGGTGGACGTGGGAATAGAGGCCTCGTTCGTAGCGCGGCGCGGAGGTATTTTGGGCCAAGATGGGCTGTGATGGTCCAGGTAGAGTTAAACTTTTTTTTTGAAAGGAGGTTAGAGTTAAACTTTGAAGACTCGAGATGTGCACTGCCAGAGGATGGTTAGGTCGGTCTGACGACCCACTGAAAACCTGTTTACGAAATTGGGAGTTGTAATAATACAGATGGAACAGAATTTACAAACCAAAGAGTAATTTCTCCATCTGGGACGTGGGAAATTCTTCTAGGATTAACTAATTCCTGTAAAGTTGTAGTACAAAATTCATGTGTAAGATTTTGTACATAAACTTGAGCAAAACTAAACTATTGGAAAGATGAATGTCTGGACTTGCCGCTGCTATCAACCCCATACCTATGTCTACCGTGTTTCCTGTCCGCAACTGCTTCAAAGACAGAAGGAAGATCACTGACCATGCTGAATAGGTGCTTTCTGAGAGATTAAAAGAGCCAATGATCGAATCAGAGGCCGCCGCATCAATTCTGTCACAAACAAGGAAAAACATTTCCTTTTCTCGCAATCAGTTTTCCAGCATAGATCTTAATAGTATCTTATTGCTACAAACATAGACTCCATCGCACAACATGGCTTTAAAGATTGGACAATAATACATGGTTATGGTTGTATCCTACTCGGCATGCTGCCTAAAGATTGGAGTAACGTACGATAACCATAAGTTGCATGCTTGAAACTTTAAAAGCTGATATCCAAAGATTTTACACTTGCAGTAGCAGCTCTGCACTCGGGGTTGCCACTTGTGCTTTCTCCAACAGCGAGGTACGTGCAAGCAGAAAGCCGAAAGCCTTATTTCATGTTTCCTGCAGAACAGATCTTTTCGAATTTACAATTACGCCGATCAGAACTTGGTGCCAACTGCCAAGGTGGAGCTCCAAGATGTGCACACAGCGTCATCCAAATGAAAGGGCCACAGTGCCTAGGGAGAAGCCAAGAGAAACATTTCCGATTCTCCCTGCATATGGGACTGTCTAGGCGCCATCTTTCTGAAATGCGTTTGGACCGTAGTCCAAATACACGGATAGCCAGCCAAGACAAACATTTCCATTTCTCACTGAATATAGACTCATCCATTAGAATGGTAGTATCTTTGATGAAATATTCCAAGCCTGTACTTGTCACGAGTCGTGAGCATTGTCCTAAATGGAATTAGAGCTTTCCTTAGTATCGCACACGGCACATCGGCAGTTATCAGTCTTCTGTGTGTAACTGCGTGGTGACAACAACTGCGAAGCCGGGACCATCCAGCTGAGCTCCTCGTCGTGCCGGACCGGGCATCGCAGTCTGTTTTATTCTTCTGGAACTCGTTTAGTGCACTCATCAGAAAAGGATTTGCACTGCCTCAGGCCTCAGCTGAGTGTAAACACTAGTGCAGGGCCATGTTTAGATCCAAGGAGAGAGTTATTAGTAGCTAAACACCCTCCCAGCTAATAGATAGGTAGCCAATTATTAGCTAGCTAAATAGTAGCTATGTGCTATTAATAGATAGTTCACTACTATCACTCTATCAGCTAATGGATCCAAACAGGACTTTAGCTGCTAATAATTCTCTCCTTGGATACAAACCAGTAATAACTAATAGTTTAGCTAATTGTTAGCTGAACACTCCACTAATAACTATTTCACTAGTTGGACCAAACTAACTAATAGTTAGCTAGCAAATATCAACTCTGAACCATTTGCTAGCTAACTATATATTAGCAGCTAATAGATCCAAACACGGTCTAATATTATCAGACAATCCAAGTATATATATCTTAATGGATTCGGGTTCTTGGTGGAACCCAGCAGTTCTCCTTGGTAAAAACACGGGTAGAAGAGACATGGTGGGAGTGGCGGCGTGGATAGGATCGAACTGTATCTGCAGAGGACGTCGCTTTCTTTCGTGCAGACAGAGGCGATCTCCATCTGAACGCTGCGAGTGATAGACCATGGGGCCTCCTCCGGTCCGGAGCCCATGCAGATGGACAAGGACAATGCAGCTCAACCACCGATCTAGCTATAGGCGCATAATGTGGTTTCCCTAAGAAGACCGTGCATGTGTGCTGTGTGTGTGTGTGTGTGTACACACACTGCCAGTGTCAGTGTATTCTTCAGAAGAACTTATTATATTGCCATTTGATGCAATCAGAGTAACCCAGTTTAAGGCCATGGACAGATGTGGATTGGAGCCATCTGATATCCATTTCATGTACTATGGGAATGGGATCCTAACTGCAGCAGAATCGTTCTGCATGCAGGCGGCAGGCCCTTAAACAATGACACTTCCCGCGTCCAGTACAATTACGAGTTATTCTCTCCCAGCCAATAATACGCACAAATGGGCACATCGCAACGGCCGGCGCTACAGTCCACGGACCGGCCCTGTAATCTTGCGAGCTAGTACACTACACGGCAATTCCTCCCAGCGATGCGCGCTTGTCCTCCTCTCTGGCCTCTGGTAGCTCTCTACTGGTGGCTCGTCGCTGCTGCAGCAGAGCAGGCCGTCGCAATCGTGCTCGCTGTCGCCGTTCCCAAAGACAAACGGTGCCGGGATAAGCCTGTCTGTCCGGCTGGGGTCGCCGCATCCCGCATCGATCGGGCCTGAGTCCCTGAGAGAACAACTGTATCTCGCTGACTGCCGATCCCGCCTCGCCATGTGTCCCTCGGCTCGGCGCGCGCGGGATGATTGTGGCCATCAGGCCATGGTCTTGGGTTCTGGCGGAGCGTCTGATGATAGGGCGGCGAGGAGTGGATGGCATCATGGATTCATGGTAAAGGTGACTTTACCTAGCTTACGCAACAAAGATCTAAACCGAGGCTACACCTACACGGACGGCGATCTGCGCGTCGTGCCGCGTATAAAATAGCCGAAGATGGCGCCGCCGTGCCAGCGCCTGAATGGCCCGATCCTTCCTCCTAGTCTGTGAGCTGGGGCTTGCTCGGCCCAACACTACGGCGACTTGCTTGACAAAGCCGTTCCGGTTCTGCCGAGTCAACATCGGCCTAACGTGTTCAGGTGGGCGGGCAGGCAGATGGCCTGCCATTCAACAGTTCGACTCGTCATCACTCACTTTTCTCTGCTCGTGACATCACAGACTGCAGTTTGAGACTGAACGTGCCGATGCGTTGAACGGAGGGAACGCGGTGGAGCTTCGATTCGATACGATAGATCATTCCATGCACTGGCTCTGCTGGCTGGCTGGCGACCTGGCGGGAGGAGCACGAGACTCAGATGATACGCGTGTACTGTGTGGCGTGATACCATCACGCAATCTCCGGGCAGTGACGCCAGGATATTCTGCTGGGTTTGGACATCTTTCGTTTGGACCAAGAGATCTTTACTGCGATAGCACGGCGTCCTGGGGATTGCAGGATTCAATTCGATCTATGGACATGAATCTTGAATGCTCACCCTGTGCTGTGCATCCATCTACATATGTCGTGTTGAATCTGGTTCGAGTCCAACAAGAAATGGAGCAAGAAGAGAAACGAAAACAGAGATCTTATCTACACCGAATGCTTTATCTAATCGATCGTCGATCTGTCACCAATCAACGCGAAAACGACGGAAAAGATTGGTTCGTGCACAGAATGCAATGCAGTAGCCACTAGGCGGGGGTGTCAGAAGAGGTTGAGGACCTCGCGGATGGTGGCGTTGCAGAGCGGGCAGCGACCGCGGCCGGCGCGGAGCTCGCGCGCGCAGGCGCGGCAGAAGGTGTGGCCGCAGGGGATGAAGGCCGCGCCCTTGCCCCGCGCGACGCACACGCAGCACCGCCCGCCCACGCCGCCGCCCTTCTCCTTTTCCTCCTCCTCCTCCGGCGCCGCTTCCTCCGCGCCGCCCGCGCGCTTCCAAGTCCACTGCTGCTGCTCCGTCCGCTCCAGCAGCGCCATCAGGGACACCCTCTGGCTCTCCGCCCGCGCGGCGGACTCCAGCGCCGCGGTGGCCGTGCCGGTACCCGTGCCTCCTGGCGCGGGGGCGGGGCGAACGCCGCGGCGTCCGGAGGCGACGGCGGGAGGGCGGCGGCCCTCGTCCGCGTCGCGGATGGCGTCGAGCAGCGTGCGGCGCCTCGCCGCCGCGGCGGGGCGGTCTTCTCCTCCTTCGCCGTTGTCAACGTCGTCGTCCCGGACCTTGAGGAGGTCGCGGAGGTTGGACGACGCGGCGAGCTGCTCGGCCAGCGTGACGCCGCGCCGCGGCGTCGGCGGCCGTGGCCGTGACCCCGGTGGCACACGGACCTCCATCCCTCGCGCTCGCGCGCACCAACTCGGGACTGGAGGAGCCCGCTGACGCCGCCTGTTGGCGCTGCCACCCGCTACCCAGTCTATATCGCGTGCCACTGCCCGCTTGGCCGCTCGGGCGCCCTTCTTGTTTTGGGAGGCGAGGCGAGGCGAGGCGCGTCGCGTGAGGCGGCGTGCGCGCCTGCGCCTGCGCGGACGCGGGAGCAGCCGCGCGATTACGGGCGCCACTTGGCGGCCGCGCGCGCGCTGGGCTCGGCCGGTCGCGTCGCGTTAGCCGCGCCCGCACGGGAGGGCCGCGACGGCTGACGGTTTCGCCCTGCCGCTCCCGTTTTCCACCGTGTGGCGCGGACTTTTTTTACGGAGCCGGGACTCGGGAGCAGCCGGCAGCGGCCACAGCGGGAGACGACTGACCTACCGGTGGACCGACTAGCGCTGCGGTCGTGCGCCGCCGTTGCCTCGTGTGATGGGACTCGGGACGGACGGATAGTACAGTAGGCCCTTGTTTAGTTCCTAAAATATTTTACAAAATATTTCAGATTTCTATCACATCGAATCTTTGACATATGCATAAAGCATTAAATATAAATAAAAAAATAAAACTAATTACACAGTTTAGTTATAAATCACGAAACGAATCTTTTAAACCTAATTAAGCCATGATCGAACAATAATTATCAAATAACAACGAAAGTGCTACAGTAGCGTTATAGTTACATTTTACAAAATATTTTGAGAACTAATCAGGGCTAGGTCATATTGGTGGATCGTGGATGGGCAGGGGTTCTCTACTTTTGTGGGCGTTTGGCACGGGTTGGTGCGTCGACCGGGCCGGTGGACGTTCAGGTCCAGGACCGGATGGGTGTCATGGACTCAGCTGCGGCGGCCAGCTTCTGCCGTAGTTTTGACGGATCAACGCTGGCTGGCAGCAGGGAAGCGTGAGTCCAGTAACAGCGACCGATGCAGGTTCAAGCACACCAGCAGTAACCCAGCTGCGCTTTACGCTGTCAGCGGCACTCCACTTTGCTTTTTGCAGTTGCAAGCCAACAATCAAGCTGGACACAGGGCACCGAAGTCGTGCAGAGTCTGTTGCAATCCAACGTATCGAAACTAGAGTTTAGTTTGAACAGCTGCAGGCTGAAATGACACGGGATGCAAAATCAGAAACCAAAAAATTCAAGCGGGAAATCCATAACAAAAGAATCTGAATATGTATCTATATAAGACTTTAAACGAGGTGAAGTAGCCACAGTATCTACAGTGTTAGCTACAGTACCGGGTCTCCGTGAACAGTGCCACCCGTTAGCTACAGTACCGGATCCAGAACAGTACCTCATATGTGAACAGTACTTAACCCGGTATGAACAGTTCGCCCCGCTTGCAACAGTCCTACCCGCGCGAAGCGCGGGGGACCTGGCTAGTATATAAAAAAAAGATATCTCAGATACAATCTCTCCGGGTGATGAGGTGTGAAAACAGCTGTGACAGTTGCAACTACAGGATAGATCCTAAACCCGTTACAGTGCCCCCATCACTCAAAATCTAGGGGCATGCACATACCAAAGAAAAATTTCAAGTTGACCATGAACCATTCAACAAAACCCTGCCAATTTTGACCAATCTCCAGACCACCAACTATGTTCTTCAAAGACCAAAAAGAAGAGAGAGAGAGAGAGAGAGAGAGAAATGGCTGTAGGGGAGTATGAACAGTTCTGTTCAAGTCCACCAGTGAAAATCTCTTCGACCAAGTAAATGAATAGTAATGAAGCCACCTAGGGCCATGAAGCAACTCAATCGAAGGAACAGAATGGACTTGGTAGATAGCTACATTAGTATGCAAACTCATTGAGCCGTGCCCACCAAAAAATGTTGTCTTCACCTCCCAGTTTACCCCCAGTGATCTTGCATGATAAGTGACTGTCTGATGAGTAGGCTGGCAGAGATCTTATCTTAGTCACCCACCCTCTCATAAAAGAGAATGTAAGCCTCACAGTTCAGCACTTCCTCCAGAGAGGCTTCTCTGACTTGTCCATCGCTTGCGTAAAACCAAGACTTTGAACCACTGCTCTGCTGCTGCCGACCTCCAATCTTGCAAGCTCTCACATAAGCAATATAATGACCTCCCGTCATGGTTCCCAAGTGCTCGACAACACCAACTAGACGATAGATGCTGGTGTTGTTGTCCTTACATCTGCAGGTAACAGAAAACAGTGATGAACAGACCAATCCCAAGGCTGCAAAGAGCTGTTGCTACTGATAAATCACAAGCATGTCACACTTCTATCATATAGAATCAGAAGATTATGGAAGAAGTAACGATCATCAAGACCTCATCAGAGGTTATGGATATTATAAGACTATGCACTTTGATATACACTACTATGTCTAGGTACATAATAGAATCAATATATCTAAAAAAGCCAAAACGTCTTATAACTTGGAACGGAGAGTAAATATATAGCTACTAAACTATGCAGAACATATCCCTCATCAAGAATAAATATAGTAAAGTTGGGTAGTAAGGACCAGAAGGTTCAAGAAAATTTTAATGTGTTAGATTGATTAGGACACAAATAGAAGATATTCGCCATTATAAGCCCTCAAACATTACTATATAGCTTAAGTACAAAAGTTCCTAGTCAATTTGAACTGTAGGCAGTAAGCATATAGTTCTGTTCCAAAGTACGCTAAATCGAAAGAACATGAATGTGGACATATTTGTATGGTCAGCAAAGATCAGAAGCTGGAACATGACAAGATTTTCTTTTCTTTGATGGATAATATATTGCTTTGAAGCCTGAAAGAAGCAGCCCCTTTGTGTCATTAACATGGTTCTGCAAATAAATAAGATAAAGTACTTAAAATCTAAATTACTCGACAGAATTGTTGCAATAGAGAAACCCTAATATACTCCCTCAGGTTCATCCCTTCACATTTGAGCATTGGAGAAGTGGGATCTTGGAATGGGATCATGGATTGTCATTAGCCAGAGTAGTATCTTGGAATGTGACTATATGTTCTTAACATTTGAGCATGGTTATTAAGGCAGTAAGGCGAGGCATGGCGACCCACCCCTTTCCATACGCCTAGGCGAATAAGGCGTGTGGCCAGGCAACACCATACACATACCCTCACCTACATTAGAGTAAAACAAACATACATTGATGTGTACCTTTTTGCTGCTAAATTTAGAGTCTATGCACATATGCACAAGCAGCCACCACTTACTAGCCAGAGCAGCTTATACCCTATCCAATTATCCAAGCACTAGCAGCATACCACATCACAGGAGTATATCCATATCCAAGTCCAAGATCCAAAGCATAAGCAAATACTAAAATAAGCAATATAGTCCAGACTTCTGAACAGAGGAAGGACAGGAGAGGAAAAGCAGAGGAAGGAAGAGAGAGGAAGAGCAGAGGAAAGGAGAATAGGTACTTGTGAGTCTAAGTGAAGGGCGCTGGGCCTGGCCTGCTGGCAGGGAAGCAAGCAGAGGAAGGAGACACTGAGCCCATGTAGAAGCGGAAGCAGGGAGTCCTCGACAGGGCATAGCAGCATAGGTCGGAGGGCGAGGACACGATGGGATGATGGAGCAGAAGTCTGAAGGCCGTGGAGCAGAAGCATGAGCCGCGAATCTGCAGAGCAGAAGAGGCGGGAGCATTCCAGGTGCTACAACCGTCGTCTTCTCTTCCCCTATCTCCTCTCTTTCCTTCCCCTCTCTCAATTGGCGAGCTGCAGGGTGGGTCGTGCTACAGCGGAAGGCTCGTGATTTCCCCTGCGTGCGCAGCTCCCTCTTGTTTTCCGCGCGATTTCCCCTGCGCACGCAACTCCCTCTCGTTTTCTCGCCGCACGCATCGCTCTGTGCACTTTTCCCTGTGCCTGCAGCCACCTTGTCGCTCTAGCGGCGTCAGTCCCATGCCATGGCGATGCCATACACAGGGAGGTCACAGCAGGCATGACACCTCGATTGGAAAAGCGTCCAGACGACGCCTTAATAACCATGCATTTGAGCAGGGTAACCAAAACTGAACCCCTTTTTTGCACCATATTTTCAGTAGAGTGAAAATATTTCAGGTAACTCAAAACTGAACCTAATTGGTTAGCTAGCTTGATAGTTATATGGCAGAAATATTATGGACATGGATATATTTGTAATAACTAATAAGTGCCTCGAAAAAAAACTTGCGACAGATTAATAGGTGTTATATATTTTGTTGATTCACATGCTGAAAAGGTCAGCTTACCTGTTTGTTTGGGTAGTAATCAGTTCAATCAATTCCTTTCACTGATTTCAACTTCACTATACATGGCTTTCTCAGGTGCTTAACAATTATAGTTGGTTACTGTCATCTTGCTTAACCAATGAAAGAAACATTTTGCTGTTGTATCCATACTATGCCAGCTCATAATGTGGAAAAGCATCTCCTATGTCAGTTGAGTTTATTAATGAATCTAAAGCTATCTAGAGGAAGAACACCCCGGACTACTCCAGGGGTCATTGGAACTTTCCCTTTAATCTGTTTGTATCACTATGGATGAATTTTCACAAGTACATGATTTACTCTTCTGTTTCAGCAAGCTTATAGCCTAAAGCAGATCACACATATCAAGCTAAATCTTATACTAATATAGTAATATTCCTGTATTGTCTGTGATTTCACATTACTGCCCAATGTCTTAGAGAAAATCATTGTAAGGACAGCAGATGGTAGAGAACCTTTGGAAAGAACCTTACATTCGGCATGTCAAGTTCCTCATAGCTATTACTTTGACCTTACAGCACAAATTGCATAACTTATTGACAGAAAGTTGCCTTATGGCATGAGTTTAGTTATAACATGTGTTCCAGCAAAAAAAAATTAATTTAGTTATGACATAAGCACGTATAGACATGAATTCAGCACGGTGGTCACTGTTTACTTGTGTATTTCCATTATTGTTGAGAAAAAGATGAGAGCTGTAATATGTGTACAATATAACCGTATATGGTTTACTATCATTTTGTACGATAATGTCACCATAGCTTTGAATTGCATTGCAGCAAAGCAGAAAACAATTGACTCATTAAAGTAAAAAAATAGATGCTTTCAGAAGTAGACGGTACCTTGGGTCCATGAATGGTTGTATATCAAGCATCTCCTTAAAGCGCACATGTCCTTTCAGTTTCTTATATCGACCATGAGAATCCTGGCTGAATCTGTTCAAGTTAATCGTCAATACAGGTGGAGCCTTGCTTATAAGAATTCTTCTCAATGCAGCTCTGAAAACCTTTGTCTCATCCTCTTTCTGCTTATTTTCGTTATCTTGCACTAGCGGTGCCTTACCAACCATCTTCATTCGCTTCCTCCTGCCCTGATTCTTTGTGATGGCATCTTCATTATCTTTTGCACCCAGCAAGGTTTTTTGTGCATCTGATGGAAGGCTACTCGACACAACTTCTTCAGTACCACCAACAGGTTGAGCTTCAACATTGTTAGTCGCATTGCAAGACACGGAATCACCACCACAACTCAGTGGTGCACTTGCTGCTTTAGTGGTTATATCCACATTATGACCATCATTATATTGGATAGGCAAATCATGTTGTTGGTTATTCAAAGATGAGGACTCAAGTTCTAAGCTTTTCAAATCCATACACGGTTCCTTGTGGCTGGTCTGATTGCTTGACTGTTCAGTCTCATTCATAGTGAAGACTGCACCAGATCTCTGCATAGAAGTATTTTCTGTGTCTGTAACATTACAATCACAGTTTTGTTCAGGGTCAGCCAAAGAAGGATCAACACACCTACCTTCCTTGCAATGCATATCAGAATGTATATTGTCAGAGCCATCACCAGTTGCCATAATCTGATCAATGTCCTTTTTGCAACCATCAGTTCCCATAACCTGATCAATGCCCTCCTGTTTGCTGCAGCTCACGATCAACTTCTCAACATCTTTTCTTCCATCACCACCTGCCATCATCTCCTCACCATCATTTATTTCATTAGCTCCCTCCGTCATCTCCATGACATTTTTTCTTTCATCAGCTTTTACGGGTGCAGCATTAGTACAGTGCTCACACAGCCATGGTTCAGACAGCAGCTCTGGTTCAGTATACAAAGCCAAGCAGCCCTCAACTGATACAGGAGCATTACTATCATCTACCTCATCATCAGCACTGTTACTACTCCAAGCCATTACATCAATATCTTCTACTTTACTAGCTTCTTTCTTGACTTCAGAAGTAACTTCCGGTTCATTGAACAAATCACCAAGACCAACATAGTCATCTTGCTCCACATCTCCACAATATCCAGGTTGTGTATTATCTTCTGTTACTGGAGAAACAACTAGAGGAGGAACTGCACATTCTGAATTATATGAATTTTCAATGGTTTCATCCCTTTCCTTGGCAGTGGTACCAATTTCTTTGTAAGGAAGTAAGATAACAGTCTGTAAGGAGGCATCATCATCAACAGTGTTCTCGCCTGAGTGCTCAGAACCCAAGATCTGCTCTTTGGGTAGAGCACCATCCTGAGGGTGCAAGGGACCATCTGTTGCATCCCTGCATTCCCAAATTTGTCCTGTTCCAGTAGAATCTGCAGAATCAAGAATCTCAGATTTTGTTTCATCCGCATCGGCGACATAATCCAACCAGCAGATGCTATTCTCCACATTCGTAGTGGCATTTTGTTCTTGATTAGACACAGAACCACATGACTCACTGCATCCAGAGGGCTCAGCCTCTTTCTCGCTGACTACCTGTTCGAGTTCTGAACCAGGAATTTGGGAATTGTTGCGCTCAGCAATTGTTTGGATCTGTTCTTTACTCTCTACTGAAGGAGATGCTCGAACTGGAACCTTCCCGTATCTGCGGCTTTTGTTCCTATCTCGTATGGATTGTTTGGTCCTCTTTGCTGGTGGTGATGAAACACTCTTGGTTGGAGGCCTCCTTGATGGAACTGGTAGTGAGAGATCAAGGAATTGATCATGTTTAACGGAACTGTGTGAGCATTCTGTGCTGGACACAGTACTAGACAGCTGACCCCCAAAAATTGAATCCACAATTGTGGGAACCCCTGCATCTGTAGCTTCCTCCGCTAGCTTCCGTGCTTCAGTTTCCTCAGTACGCAAACCATCAAGAAAACAACGGAGCAATTCATGGCTATCCTGCATCTGGTAGCCCCTGAACTGCGGATATTTTGAGCAAATGCTTGAGAAGAGGTTCTTCGGGCTTAGCGCGCCTCCTGCATGATTTGAAGCACTTGTCTCTGCAAAAAGCTTCTTCAGTGACATAGCAAGGGCCCCTGTAGGAACATCTGGTCCTAACATCTTCCTGCGCAACCTATCAACCGCGAGGAGGCTCTGCAGCACTGCATTGAAGAAGCAAGTATTTCCCAGATTTGGCAGCCCTTTGATCACATTAGCATCGGGGTTAATCAAACGCCATGAATCAGTATCCTCTGCACCAACCACTTTATCTTCCACTGCTGCTGCAACAACTGTCTCTATTTTGGGCATCTCAATTGACACCTCCTTTTCACATGACAAACAATAAGCAACTGTTGGGTCATCATACCTTGCAGCCCACCAATGCCGGTCCTGCTTAGCATGCCGTCTGGCATGGCCATAGGGCTTGGTATCCTCTACTGCACCACCACAAAAATGCCGACCACAGTCCAAGCAGACCCACGTATCACTTTTGTCCGCCTTTGCCTGCGCCTTGGCAGTAGCGCCTTTGGAGGCGCCTCCTTTCTTCTTCTGCTTACCCCCAGCACCACCTTTCTTTCTTGGGGCGTCTTCTCGGCAGTGCTCACATGATGCAACGTGCTTGGAAGACAAGATCTCCAGGAGGACCTTGTCCAAGTGGGCATTGTCACGGCCGTAGTGGCCGCAATGCTCCCTGCCACTAGCTGAAGCAGCTGCTTCCTCTGCTGAGTGGCTTGCATCCTGCGATGCTGCATCACCAGGTCCAACCTCCGAGGATGAGACTGGAAGATCCCGTTCATGCGCTTTCCGCGGGTTCTTGGGCTTAGCCTTCACCTTCTTCCCCATCACTCCTGAACAGGGCTGCAATCAACCAGGGGCGGACCCAGTAAAGGACATATAGGTTTACAAATATACACCTGACAATTTTTGCAAAAAAAAATCAAAGTTAGTATGCATGATACATGTATTCAGTAGTAATTAGATCGGATCCGAAGACAAGTAGCCAAATAGCTTAAGTTAGGGTTTGGGCCCTCGGCTTCGCACAGCAGGAAGAGAAGAGAAGAGTTGCGCGTACCTGGTGGGTGCTCGTCGCCGGCGAAGCGCCCGACGAAAACCGGGGAACCTGGCGTAGGTCGGCGGCGGCGGTCGCACAGTCGTCGCCAGGAGAAAAAAGGGAGGGGGGAGAGCGCACGAGTGGTAAACCTGAGTATATCTCTTCTACTCTACTCCTAAAAAGAGCGGAAGGCCTCTCCGATTCTCACTCGGTCACTCCCCTCCCCTCCCTTTAATAATATATAATATATATAGGGTACGTTTAGTTTCCATTTTACTCAAAAACTTTTAGAATTTGGTTTATCATTACCGTATAAAATTTTATATTTGGTATTTTATATTTTATTATTTTAAAATAGTTACTAGTATTTTGCATTTTGCATTTCAGGGAAATGAACACAGCCATAATATAAAAATAAAAATAAAAACAAAAAAACAGCGCCCCCGGCGCGCCCCGCCCTAACGGCCCTACCCCCGGTGCTGCCGTCGCCGTCGCCGCCGCAGCCCCTCCCCGCCGCACGTGAATCAGCGCCGATAGGTGGGCCCTCAGGTGCCTCCCTCGTCCGTGAATCCCCTCCCTCGCTCCTTGCCTTGCTGATGGCTGCGCCCACCCGCGCCTCTCGCCCCGCCACCGGCCACGCCCACCTCACTACTGGCCCGCATGCCTGCGATACCTGAACCTAATAATCATAGAGAGCTCGGCGCGCGGATCCAGAGGAGGGGACCGTGTGCCGACGCCGCGATGCAGATCAGCGCGCCGTCGTCCAACTCCTCTCCCTCGTCGGCCTCGGGTGCCCGCTTGTGGGTACTCCACGGGCTAGCGCTCGGCGCCGCGACCGCGGCCGGTGCCGCGGCATACCTGTACAGGTGGCCGAGCGGGTTCCGCAGCCGCGCGGTGGGGATCATACCCGCGCGCTTCGCCTCCATGCGCTTCGAGGGCAAGCCGCTCGTTCACATCCTCGGCAAGCCCATGATCCAGGTCCGCCTCCTTGCCTTGTCTTATCACATCTTTCAGAGAGCGAGGAGAAGCTTGCTGTAGAGAATCAAGTTGTGGGAGAAATTGTACCTGCAACTCGCGGTTGGGACTGCGAGGGGAGGTCGAATCGAATTATGCTGTTTCCGTTTAGAGTGAACTACACAGTAGCTGTTATGTTGGTTACTGAAATGTTGTGAGTGAACTACACAGTAGCTGTTCTGTTGGTTACTGAAATGTTGTGAATCGTTTGCTGGCTTCATTCCTCACAACAGTTCAATGTTTTTTCAGCAATTAAAAAGTCAAGCTTGAGTTCGATGAATTTCAATTTGATGAATTTTGGAGAAGGGAAATGGTATAGCTGTTAGTTTTAGCCAGTTTTAATTTCTTGTCTGCGACTGATCCAGCAATCTGTATAATTCCTACAGCACCTTGTGCTGACACTTTTTTACACTGAATACAGAACTAATTTTTTTTCTTAAAGTGTATGATTGCTTCTTCTGATTTGTTACATATTTTACTTCTTGTTTGCGTGTTCAGTTAAAAATCTGTGTGTTTCACACTTACAGAGAACATGGGAAAGAGTTATGCTAGCTTCTTCTTTGGACCATGTTGGTAAGCCCAAGATGGCTAATATTAATCATTGATTGGTTTCATTTGTTTGTC
The DNA here is from genome assembly GCA_038087645.1 of Saccharum hybrid cultivar R570. NCBI lineage: Eukaryota > Viridiplantae > Streptophyta > Magnoliopsida > Poales > Poaceae > Saccharum > Saccharum hybrid cultivar. Next base: position 22,848,504 of record JAQSUU010000402.1, on the reverse strand, counting down.
ATGTTCACACTTGTGCCTTTCCCCCCTTAGTTGTTGCAACGGATGATGAGAGAATTGCAGAATGTTGTCGAGGATTTGGAGCTGATGTTATAATGACATCAGAATCTTGCAAAAATGGTACTGATTGTGTTGTTTTATAGTTAATTATCTTTTCATGATTATGTGGTAAAACGGTAAAGTGTGTGTTTATTGGCATTTGCTTGATAACATAGGATCTGAACGCTGTTGTGAGGCACTTAACAAGCTTGAGAAACACTACGATATTGTTGTCAATATTCAAGGAGATGAGCCTCTTATTGAACCAGAGATAATAGATGGTGTAGTTATGTCACTGCAGGTGGTTAATTACACAACACTATCTTGATGTTGCCTTTACTTCTCTTCAGTTAAATAAAATGGTTTGTAACATTTGTAGCTGGGGACTATATCTTTTCTTTAAGCTTACTCCTGAAAATAATGCATTCATCATTCTAATTATGTTATGCTACACATTTAACATTTACCTTGACCTTGTGCAACCTAAACACCCTGTGCCTTTGCAGATGTCTTGATCTCTTTTTGTTGACCTTGTTTCCTTGTACTTCAAACGTGGCTTGCAGCGAGCTCCTGATGCAGTCTTCAGCACAACTGTTACTTCACTGAAACCAGAAGATGCATTCTACACAAATCGAGTGAAGTGTGTTGTGGATAATCAGGGCTACGCGATATACTTCTCAAGAGGGCTGATTCCATTCAATAAGTGAGACACCAATGATTGCTTTAACTCTTCCATTGGCTATATTTTCACATGAAATTTTTCTGACCCTGACCATTTCAGATCAGGGAATGTCAATCCGAAATACCCTTATCTTCTTCATCTTGGAATTGCGGTATCTTATCAACCTTATTCTGTTTATTTATTTATATTTGCTTCATGGTCCTTTGATTAACTAACTTTTGACTAATTAATTAACTGACTGTTCTCTCAAGCAGGGCTTTGATTCAAAGTTTTTGAAGATATATCCAGAACTTCCACCAACACCGTTACAAATGGAAGAGGACCTAGAGCAACTGAAAGTTCTTGAAAACGGCTATAGGATGAATGTATTTTGGCATGTAACTCTAATCTATGAGATACACAATGCCTGTTTGTTACTGATGTTTTGCAGTTTGTTCACGATGAACTTGTACGGTTTGAATGCCACTATGTTTTCAATGTGTGCAGTAGCATATCTTTTTGTATGGTGCATAACCGGTTACAGACTTACCATCTGTAGTTTATATCCTAGAGCACTGAGTTTTGTTTCTGTTTGCTTTCTGTAATTGTAGGTGATCAAAGTGGACCACGATGCCCATGGTGTAGATGCACCTGAGGACGTTGAGAAAATCGAAGCACTGATGCAGGCAAGAAACTTTTAGTAGAAAATGAAGAGAAAGTGAGTGCTTTGCATTGCTATCGGCATAGGGTTGGTGTGAGACTTTTGGTTGTGCTATCCCATTTTCTGAATAGCATGATACCAAGTAAAGCTGCTACATCAGTTCTTGAAGTTTGTGCTTGCTAAACTTTGAGTGATTGAATATGTTGATTGTCACTTGCATTACTCCTCAATCAGCAGTTCAGCGCACAGGTGGATTGTATCTGTACTTCAGGAGTTAGTAGCAGTACTTTCGGTCTTCTGCACAGTGGAAACAGTATCATACTTAATACTTTACTTGATCATGGTCGTGATATTTGATCCTATCTATACAAAGATCATGACTCTTGTGCTTATCTAGATTTTCCTCATACTATGCTCCATAATTCATCTATTAAAATTGAGTTAATTTCAATTGTTTGTAAAACTTAATTAAATATATTAAACGAAGGGTGCATGCAGATTATGAAATGGATACCAGAATTATGAATGATGCCTACCTAGAGATTTTGGAGGTTTGGGGATTATGGATACCAGAATTATGAATGATGCCTTAATTGGGAAATGGAGATGGAGAATGCTAAAAGCTGAAAAAAATGATATCTTTTATAATCTTCTGAAGAAAAAGTACATGAATAGGAAAACTTTTACTCAGTGCAAAAATTCTTCAGGCTCCTAGTTTTGAAAAGGTGTGGCCAAGACCAAGGAAATTCTAAGGAAGGAGAGAAGGACATTTATAGGATGGCTAGAATCCGCGAGAGGAAGACAAGGGACATCAACCAAATAAAATGCATCAAGGATGGGACAGATCGACTTCTGGTGAAGGATGAGGAGGTCAAGGACAGATAGAGATAGTACTTCGACAAGCTGTTTAATGGGGAGAATGATGGTCCTACCCTTGAGTTGGACGACTCATCTGACGATACTAACAGACGCTTTGTGAGGAGAATTCAGGAGGCAAAGATCGGAGAGGCTTTGAAGAGGATGAAGGGAGGTAAAGTGATGGGTCCTGATGGTATCCCTATTGAGGTATGGAGATACCTAGGCGCTAGAGCGATAGTATGGTTAACTAAGCTTTTTAACCTTATTTTTCGGTCTAACAAGGTGCATGAAGAATGGATGAGAAGTATATTAGTACCTATCTTCAAGAACAAGGGAGATGTTCAAAGTTGTACCAACTACCGTGGGATTAAGTTGATGAGCCATACGATGAAGCTCTGAGAGAGGGTTATCGAGCATCGCTTAAGTAGAGTGATACATGTGATCCAAAATCAGTTTGGGTTCATGCCTGGTAGGTCGACCATGGAGGCGATTTTCTTATTACGACAATTGATGGAGAGATAGGGAGCAGAAGAAGGACTTGCACATGGTCTTTATTAACCTCGAGAAGACATATGATAAAGTACCGAGAAATGTCATGTGTGGGCCTTGGAAAAGCACAAAGTCTCAACTAAGTACGTTACCCTCATCAAGGATATGTACAGGGATGTGGTGACGTTTGTCCGAACATGTGATAGCAACACCAGTGACTTTTCAATTAAAATAGAACTGCATCAGGGGTCAGCTTTGAGCCCTTATTTATTTGCTTTGGTGATAGATGAGGTCACAAGGGACATACAAGGTGATATCCCTTGGTGTATGCTCTTTGCTGATGATGTGGTGCTAGTTGACGACAGTAGGGCAGGGGTTAATAGGAAGTTAGAACTATAGAGGCACACGTTAGAGTCGAAAGGGTTCAGACTTAGTAGGACTAAGACCGAGTATATGAGGTGCGATTTCAGCGCGACTAGGCATGAGGAGGGAGACGTTAGCCTCGATGGGCAAGTGGTGGCCAAGAAGGATACTTTTCGGTATTTAGGGTCGATGCTACAAAAGGATGGAGACATTGATGAAGATGTTAGGCATAGAATTTTCAGCCGGCTGGTTGAAATAGCGTCAAACTTCTGGCGTCCTCTATGACAAAAGGGTGCCTCAGAAGCTGAAAGGTAACTTCTATAGGACGACGATTCGTCCGACGATGTTATACGGTGCTGAGTGTTGGCCTACGAAAGGTGACATGTCCAGCAATTGAGTGTAGCAGATATGCGTATGTTGCGTTAGTGTTGTGGGCACACAAGGAGAGATAGAGTCCGGAACGACGATATTCGGGATAGGGTTGGGGTGGCACCAATTGAGGAGAAATTGATTCAACATCGGTTGAGATGGTTTGGACATGTCCAACGGAGGCCTCCTGAGGCGCCGGTTCATAGTGGAGTTCTAAAGCGGGCCGATAATGTAATGAGCGGTAGAGGTCGATCTAAACTAACTTGGGACGAGTCCGTTAAGAGAGATCTTAAGGAGTGGAATATCTCTAAGGATTTAGTTTTGGACAGGAGCGCTTGGAGATTGGCAATCAACGTGCCTGAACCGTGATCTCTTTTTGTCGTGTGCCCTTTATGTCCCTTTATGTGTCTCCCTGTTTTTCGTCTCTTTTGGGTTTCATCTCTAGCCTACCCTAACTTGCTTGGGACAAAAGACTATGCTGTTGTTGTTGTTTGGTCAAGACCAAGGAAATTCTAAAATAGGGTTGTTATGTGACAGTGAATAATGGGCAAAATACAATGTTTCTGGAGGATGTTTGGAATGGAACTGAAGATGGGTTTCCTTCTCTGTACAATTTAAGTGCTGATAAAGACTGCCTAGTCAGTGACTGTTGGGAGGGAGATGGTTGGAATATAAAGCCTTAGGAGATGAAGACATGAAGGAATGGGAAAGGCTCATGGACAGTTTAGAAGATTTTTGGTTGAGCGAGGAGGCAGATAAGTTTGTTTGGCTGTTAGATAAGTCCAGAAATTATACTACAAGATCTATGTACAGGAGGCTGACTTTTAGAGGGGCTGACAACAAAAGAATGCAGAAACCATGGAAGAGCATATTACCTAATAAGATCGAAGTTTTTGTTTGGCTGGTGACTCAAGATAGGTTGCAAACTGGGGTAAATCTAAAGAAGAAAGAGAGGAGGGGGATAAAAACTGTTGTTTGTGTGGGATTGATGAAACTAGCGATCACATTTGCTTTCATTGCCACGTAGCGAGAGCTATCCGGTTCTCTTTCAAAGAAGCGTTGGGGTGGGATAGGACTCTCCAAAATATTCAGGATGTTTTTGAATATTGGATCCCCTTATGCCTTAGATGTTATCGGATTCACCTCAATCCACATGTGTTGGGGTGGATTAAGGTGGAGTTTATATCAAGTTCCACTCCAATCCACCCCAGCACATGTGGATTGATGCGAATCCGACTAAATCTTAGGCTCTTCAATCCACATGTGTAGGGTGAAATTTAGTTTAAGTTAATCCACCCCAACATATATGGATTGATACGAATCCGACTACATCCAAATAAGGACTTAGAGGAAAATATTACCACATTAAACTTTTCACGTTCTCTATTATTCTTTGGGGCTTATGGCCCATGAGAAATAAGATGGGGATAGATAAATACTTTTCATATTCTATAAAATCTTTTCTTTTCTACAAAAATGGTGTATCTTGGACGACATGATTCGGAGTATGGGGAGATGGTTGAGGGACTTTTAGAAGCGAACTGAAAACATAGAAGTCGAAGGCATTTTGTGAAGTTCCTCTCCACTTCTGGGAGTTGGCTATTGAAGGTTTAGGCGATTGTTTCCTTTAGCAGTCCTAGGGCCTATTTGGACCCCCCTCTTTAAACTTTAAATCTTTAAGAACCCTAGAACACTTTAGCTTATTTTTGAGGTCTAAAGCTCAAATGTTAAAATTTAGAGTTAACTTTAGACGACCTGTTTGGAGACTTTAGCTCTAAAGTTTAGAGAAGGGGATCCAACCATGCCTTTAGATTTCTCTATTCAACGGCCAGTCTCAAGGCGGGTAGTACTGTGCTTTCGTTCGTGTTCTTGTAAGCTGGTATCCTAGCAGTTATCTGTGTCATTTTTCGTTTTTTATTTTATTTTTTGTTTAGTTTGTTTGTACACCGTGGACTTGGTGGCTTTATAAAAGTAGGGTTTTCCCTTTAGAAAAGGGTGCATGTAGACGCGCAGGCTAACATATCTATTTTGAAAATTTATTTATGACAGGAGGCCAGCGTCCAATACGGTCCTAACGCTTTCTATGTAGCCCGAATTATCAATATCAATTGATTATACTCCCTCTATCATAAAATATAAAGTATCCTTGAAATTTTAGAAGAAACTATTGGATAAACCAAATGATGCATATAGTTCTCACTTAACTATAGAGAGGTCTTGTGCTTTCCATATTTTGAGTCTGGTGGCCTACACTTTTGGTAGGTACACATGTGACTGGTATTTTGGGTAGTTAAGAGCACCTCAGAGTTTGTAAAATTCACTCCCTAAATCATCATTTAAGAGACATTTGCATAAAAATAGTTTTCTATATATTTTTACTCTCCAACTGTTTTTCTATATCTTATTTTACACTCTAGAGAGTCATTCTCGTTTTCTGTCGATGTTTTGAGAACTGACGAGTAGATTTAGTGTCGCGCTGCTCAAAGGAATCGATGGCTAGCACTCGAGACATAAGGAATTTATACTGGTTCAGGATGAAGCCCTATGTCTAGTGCCGGAGACTGAGTACGTGTTTCTCAAGTTCAAGTGCTCCAAACGGCTTACAACGGGGAGTGTACAAGCTATGGTTCTATAGAAGAGATAGAGGTAGGAGAAATCGATTGTCTAGGAAGAAGGCCTAGCTCCCCTTATATAGCAGCGGGGCCAGGTTACATGCAGAAGTGTGGGGTTCTTTCGGCCCGAGTGGCCAAAAGCCCGAGGGAGGGAGAAGCTAGTAAGCTTGGTCTGCAATCCTACCGGTCTTGTTAGCACGTCCAGGTATGGTCGTCGAGAGCTTGCTCCCTACGCCAAGGCACGATGTACGTTGGTGGCACTGTCTCGGTTGTGGCAGCACTGTGCCGACCATAGCGGTGCCGCGGGAGTGGTGGTTGTTCACCAACTCCCCTGCATAGCATGGGCTCGTCGTGGATGTCGTGGCCTCCGTCCTGGCGTCCGTTTGTTCGGGGAGAAGTCGTAACGTCACTGTACGGGGAGGACAGGTGTCCCTCGCGGGCTTCTTGCCCCTGGGCCACGGCTTCGTTGCCCCGACCTCCCGTGGTCGGGTCGGGGGGTATATGATCCGGACAGAGTGGGAGAACTAGCTCCCGGTCGTGGTTCCTATACCGCAGTGGGTGTGATCGTACGCCCGTCCATCAGTCTGGACGGGATTTGGGTGGTGCTGAGTCACGCGGGGTGACGTAGCTGAGTCCTGGTATTGCCTCGTCTCTTAGCAGGGTACTACCCAAGGGCCAAGGTGACGCTCTGCCACAGGGCCTGGCGATCAGAGGGGTGTCATCCTTCTCATACCCGGTGGAGTGCGCACGTGTGCGTCCTATCCGGGTAGGTGCATTTAGGGCGTCCGCCCACCTCTCGTCCTTTCCTTAGCGGCTAAGGCATGAGGCGGTCGAAGGGACCGCGTGGTGCAAGGTCGAGAGGTGAGGCGGGCCTTGTGCGGCTCGAGCGAGAGAGGTCGAGTAGGCCGTGTTTAGCCGGGTCGTGGCCAGCTGGGACGTCTTAAGCAACTCTTATGATCATGCTTTGGGTACCTCGGTTATGTAACCCCGATATTTCCTATCTTCAGCTAGCGAGAAATCAGAAATAAACGATGGCTAGCCATATTTAGATAACCAACTAAAGAAAATGTTGGATGGTATTTTTTATCAAAATCTTTTTTCCTACTAACTAGGGAAGATATAAATAGTCTTTTGAAGTTGTTCTAATGTAAAAAGTCTACTTCACTCCCAACTATGGGGTGATCTACTTTACCCCCTTAACTATGAAACGGTCTAATTTACCCTTTGAACTTTGTAAAACTGGCCAAATCACCCCCTCGAGCGGGTTGGACGGTGGTTTTGCTACAGTAACAACGGTTTGCTACAGTAACAACGGTTTTGTCTTTTCTTTTTTACTTATTTCGTCTGAATCTTTGAAAAATCATAGTAAATCACAAAAAAATCATAAAATAGAAAATCCAATTTTGTTGGCCTCCACATGAGTAGATCTATACAGTGAATATATAATACAGTATGCTTTAGTACAAAGTTTTTGTTGTATGAATTATTCAAATTAATTACAGAAAAAATAGATCAAAATTTACAGCAAAACCACCGTCCAAAATCGCTCGAGTGGGTGATTTGGCCGGGTTTGCAAAGTTCAGGGGGTAAATTACACCGTTTTATAGTTGAGGGGGTATAGTAAACCACCCCCATAGATGGGGGTGAAGTAGACTTTTTCCTTGTTCCAATTCAACCTAAAATATCTTGTATTTGGGAGTATTTCTTATTGCTTCAATACGGAGCAGTAGATAACACAAGAGTTTCTGCGTACTAGCAATAAGCACCAAAATGAGTCGATCAAAGATTCAAACTAGACACCATAAGATAAAGTATGATTTTAGGGGAAAAATATTAACTAGTTTCATAATTTTCGGAGTTAGAACAAGATTCCTACGATTTTTCTAAGATTAAACCAGATTTTAGAATTTCTAATTGAATTATCTTTCATGTAAAAATATTTGGATATTTTTTTTAAAATTTATTTATGGATAGTTTTCAAAATAATTCTAATATGATTTATATCTTCCTAAACATTCAACTTAGTCCAATTTATTCCTCGTGTGGTTGATGTAAAGCCTCGTAAGACAGTTGATATGGCGCCATATTAACAAAAACCAGACCACTCAAGGTGGAAAACATCCAATTTTAAAATTTGAAGAAAAAACCCAATTTTTGTGATAAGGGAGGAAATCAGACGGCGGTCAAAGTTAATGGGTCAAAAGACTCTCTCTCTCTCTCCAAGAATTTAGGGCCTGGGCATGACTTTTTATCGTGCCGGCCCAAACTCATTAGTTAGGTAAGCCCACTCGATAGGAATAGAGAAATACAAGATCCAAGATCTTTACTTCCTGGCGCCAACCCAAAATATTTTTGCGTGAATGGTTAAAAAAAATCCCCCTTTAGGACCCGTTCAGTTAGGCAAGAATTAACCCAGGAATCGTTCCGGCTGCTCATAGATTATGTAAATTAGGCAAGAATTAACCCAGGAATCGTTCCGGCTGCTCATAGATTATGTAAATTAGGCAAGAATTAATCCAGGAATCATTCGAGATGCTCATAGATTATGTAAAGTAATAATCCGTCCAGGAATTGTTCCGCTAAGCGGTTCCCTGGTAACCGAATGAACCCTTATAGAGTATCGTCCACCGGGCAATTGACACCCAATGGTCCCAAATCCCTAATTGAAGCATACCCACCCCCTCGCGTTTGGAGGAATGGGGAAAATGCCTGAGAGAACCGGGACCTCTAGCGCCAAGAGGGCAAAGACGTCGCTGGCGCTGCCGGTAGCCTCCCTCGGCGATGACCTCCTCGGTGAGATCCTCCTTCGGCTCCCCGACATGGTGTCGCTCGCCAGCTACGCACTCGCCTACAAGCTCTGGCACCGCGTGGCCTCCAACCCCACCGTCTTTCGTTGCTTCGACACCCTCCGCCGCCCCCCGCTCGTCGGGTTCCTCCTAACCGACCGCGGTGATACGCTCTTCCCCCGCCGTTCCCCCAACATGCTCTTCGTGCGAGGCACCGGAACTCCAATTTGGCCGTGGCGGCTGCAGACGGGGATTTCCTCTTCGAGGATGTCCCTGCTGTCGATTCGGACGCCGAGGAGGAAGGGTACAACTAGGACAAGTGGCGCCTCCGCGACTGCGACGGCGGTCGCCAACTCCTCTCCCGTGGCTACGACGGGTTCGACCTCGCCGTCTACAATCCCATCGCGCGGACCGCCGTCTTCCCCGATGTTCTCGATGTGTTCAGCTCTCTGACCCACATGGTTCATTATGCCATTGTTGTCGACTAGTCCGACGGCTCGTTCCTGATCATCGGGATATACCGTTACGCAGACATCTTCTCCTCCCACACTGGCAAATGGACTAGATTGGAATCCTACGAGCTGACTAGTTTTTACCCGCTCTCCAGCGACGGCATGCGTGCTAGGCAGTTCGAATACTGGCAATCGAACATGAAGAAAAGCAGACAGTACGATCTTGAAGAGAGGACCTTGGTGCTGGACACGACCACCATGGAATGGTCTATCATCTTTGCTCCATTTTCTGCAGGGGAGTCCTATTGTGTGGCTGACATGCCGGAGCATGGCGGGCTGTGCCTCGTGTCCAGCAAGGAGCAATGCTTGCAGCTTTGGTTCCGCAATGTGGCAGAACCGCTCGAAATAAACCACTTACGGAGGTACTCGCCTTCCCTTAGGCACTAAGTACTCCACAGCGAGTTATCCCTGACGTTTCTGTCTAGCACACCCAACGGAAGGACTCGAAACCATCCACGTTTACATGCAGGATCCAATAATGAGTACTGTAATGTCCCGCCTCCTCGAGGCCGGGTCCGCTTACATCTGGCCTCTTTTCTAGGACATAGACTGCCCTCACAGACCAACACAAGTCTTTTCTACGCACTTTGTCCTCACTCGTGCGCACCCAGGAAGAACTTTCCGGTCGGTCACCCATCGCTCCAGGCCAAGCACGCTTAACTTTGGAGTTCTTTCGAGATGGGCTTCCGGAAAAGAAGTTGCAACTTGTTGGTACAAGTATCTTATTAATCCTATTAAGCCTTGGGCCGAGATGTTACATCCTCACCCCCTTAAGAGACCGACGTCCTCGTCGGTCAATCCCAAGCCAGGAACATCCTCTCTTGGCCACGTTCGTGTGTCCAGTGCCAGCGCATGTGCCATGCTGTGTGACCACTCTAGATTCACACCAGCCATGCACACCATGCCTGCGTAATTGCGATACACGCGTCCGTGAAACCACGAGAGTCGGCTCTGATACCATTCTATAACGTCCCGCCTCCTTGAGGCCGGATCCGCTTACATCTGGCCGCTTTTCTAGGACATAGACTGCCCTCACAGACCAACACAAGTCTTTTCTACGCACTTTGTCCTCACTCGTGCGCACCCAGGAAGAACTTCCCGGTCGGTCACCCATCGCTCCAGGCCAAGCACGCTTAACTTTGGAGTTCTTTCAAGATGGGCTTCCGGAAAAGAAGTTGCAACTTGTTGGTACGAGTATCCTATTAATCCTATTAAGCCTTGGGCCGAGATGTTACAAGTACAAGCTTACAATACTTAATCTATTTCATACAACAGGTTTCTTCAGAAATAAGTTATTACAATACCAATGTTCAGAGTGCGGAAATAAAACAGTGGAAAGCAAGTAAACATCTAATGAGCGAAGCAAGGATTCATCTGTGCCCACCAGAAGAATCCTCCACACAAAGCCTCCAGCTAAGCAGCACCTGCAACGGGGGGTAAATAAACCCTGAGTACACAATGTACTCGCGAGACTTACCCGAATGGGAATATTTTCCCGACTCCAACGGATATGATAGGCTTTTTGGCTATTGGTTTATATCTTAGCAGAAAAGCATTATTAAAGTAAGTCCTTATAGGTGTATTTCATTAGCAGTCTCTTTTAGTTTATTAGCTAAACAACTATGTGAGCACATGTTCTATTCTCAAGCAAGGGTTGAGCAACAGATATCCATATTCATCTCCTTTTTCTCTTCAAGTTATTACTACGATGTCTAGATCAAGTCATGTCGGACCGCTTACGCGGCGATTCGCGAACCAATGTAGCCCAGCTGGGTACCCCGAAACACACGCCCCATTTGCATCAAGGTACGACCGAAACCAACCCATTACCCTCTTGTCATGGGGGTCCAGGTCCCCGTCCATACTGGGACTCTAAGCCCTCGCTCCGCGGTGCTTAGACCTCCTAAATCCCCAAATCCACCTTCAGTTGGTTCGGATGGAGCCGGAACCCATGACAAGAGGATAACAAGTCTTCCTAGCCCCCATCCACCAGTATGTGCCCAGGATAAAGAGATATGTGACCTGACTACCACCCAAATGCAACGAACGGTCCTTAATCGTCACGGACAGGGAAACGATGCAACCCAGTAATGCCCTGTTGGCCGCAGGACACCACTCATCACACCCACCAATACCCAAACTAGATCCCTGCCCGGTCACCATTTCTCTCCTTTACCACTTTCCATTTTTCCCATAGTGATGATAATGATCACCTATTGTGAGCAACGCCAAGTTACTCACACTAATGAAACCTAAGCATGGCAACTACATGACCTGTACTAGTAGGACTCATAGGTAGGAACATTTATGCATGTGGGTTTCAATATAACTCCTGAAACGTAATACATGTATAAAGATATCATATTAGCATTTAAAAATAGAGATTATGCACCAGGGCTTGCCTTGGGCAGGCGGTGTAGTAGCAAAGTCAGTGGTCAGTGGCTCTGGGACTCCCTCCTGCACGAGAACCTCCTCGTCGTACTCCTCCATGATCTCCTCGTAGTCCTGCTCCTCCGTGGCCACGTACTCAACTATCTCGTGATCTACATGTATGAAATGATAACGCGATACTTAATAAAGTGACAACAGCAGCTCTTAAAATAACAACAACTACTAAGCAAATTAACTAACTCTAATGGCTAACATGCTAAGCTACCCGCTACTTCTACTAAGCAAGAGCTAGCTGGTCTAAATATTTTCTACTAACTAAAATGCATATCATTCTTTGTTATCGTTTTAATATATATCACGACTAAGAGAATTCAGCTACCACATCTAGCAAGCTACTCAAGGGCTACAAAAATTACAGTAAGCACCTAATATCACCAAGAAGCTACTGTAAAATTTTTAGAGCTAAAGCTATCCTAGATTTGCCACAACAATTGCTACAAGATTTATCATAATAATATTAATCGCTTTTGATTGATTTAATAAACTTTAGCATCACCATAGATAGGCATGAGCTAACTACACTAACAGGTAGATAATGATGCCTACAATCCTATTTTAGTTCAGGATCGAAAGTATTGCTTAGCTATGCTTAGACCGGTAGGGATTGGTGATTTCCGGTCACCTACATTAATAGGTGGTTACTGAAAGAATTTAGCTATGAAAAACATGATATCCTGGAATTAACCATGTGTTGATGGAGAATTGGAGACCGGACGGAAAAGTTGGAAGCAACCAGACAGGGTTCTAGGGTGCTGTTAGTTTTCCGTCTTTGTCGATTAAGGACCGATCGTTGCTCGTCCCTCTTGTCATGTTGAACGCATGCTTCACATTTAGCTGGCCGAATAAAGTACCTTTCGACCGTGAAGCTAGTAACATGATTCGGGCCAGGACCTACACGGGTGCGCGTACTGGTGCTGAAGGGAGTATGATAAGGACGCGAAGAGTGAGTCCAAGGTGCGTCCTGACAGTCGGGCGGTCCCTAGGTACTGCGGCCCCAGTTTATCCCGCGACGTTTACCGGAATCTTGTCATTGGTGATCTGTAGCTCACTTTGATCAGTGAGTGTGGTTTGTGTGAGGAATAAATCACCAGTTGGTTAGGAATCGATTCGAATCGCCATCGCTCCTGGATAGTGAGCACTTGACTCAAGCTACGGCATCGTAGTAATAATGATGAAACACGGATGGTTACGTGGATGATGTTGAAAATGCTAAACCTGAGATGGTAACCTTTGATGTTAATGGTTAAGTGATTGCTCTAGCATAGGCGCTTATTTAGATTAATCAGGTATAATTAAGTTGGTGCTTATATTTTAAATGGTTCATAGATGATTACTTATGCAAAACAAGTCAAGCCAGTCCACCTTACAAAAGTCTTGCATACTCCTTGGTGTCATTTATTTCTGGTTTATGACGGGTAAGTCTAGCTGAGTACCTTCCCGTACTCAGGGTTTATTCCCACTTGTTGCAGATTGCGATGTATCGTGGCTACTGCAAGAATTGGATGACTCCTGCTGTGGTGGCAGAGTGTGGTCATGGGCATGACCCTTCTGAGCTATCTTATCTCTCATGCTTTTGTTGAAAATTGACCTTGGTACTGGCATATATTTGAATTAAGATGATATTAGTTTCAAACTATTTTGCTTCCGCTGCTTTGGAACTTGAGTTGTAATAACTCTATAGAACTCCGATCTATGTTAAATTACTTGTAATAATAGGTGTAAGATGTGACTTGTTATGTTGAACCACTACGATCTTGGCTTGTATGTTAGTTGGTTTGAAATCCCTCGTGATTTCATTAGACTACCGGAGTTATAGGAGCTTAAGAACGAGAATTTAATTGCTCCAGCGATTGTTTTTGTACTTTTGTTCTTATAATTTGGGCGGTTCCATTATAATTGCTTCCTTTGTCGTTGGATTCGTCGTCATCGTTGACTTGTCTTAGATTGTTGTTGTTGAGCTGTTGCTTTGTTGTATTATCCAGTTTGGGCTTCTTCTTTTTAATATAATCAGCAGGTCCCTGCTTGATTCAATTTTTTTAAAAAAAATCTAATTAGCTTTACTTGCATGTCTGCTTTTACTCAGAATCCCATTGTTGGCTGTTTTGAAAGCTTACTCCTTCTATTTATTTCTTGTTGCATATTAGACAAGGTTTGCAACGCTAATATACTTTATTCTGCAAGCTCGCACTTTTTTATGAAATGGCGGATCTGGCTTATGGAGGTTGAAGCGAAAAAAAAAGAAACAAAACTGGTATCTTATGGAAGACAGATTATTGGCCCAACTTGAACCCTCTATTACTCGAATGTCTGGTCTACACCCATGACAACCATAAAGAATCGCATCTATGTCGACGCAAAGTTGGGAGTTGCCGGAGAAACCGCAGGTTATTCCATATCACAAACATTGTCCACTGGTACAAAACGGAGAGACCGTTACACCTGCAAGAAATGTCACAAATCGGCACCGTTACATGGCAGAGTACATTCCAAAGGGCAACAATACATCACAAAATTGTGGTACAAGGGTCGCTAGCCGTGAGAAGCAAAATTGAGCAAAATATTGATGACCAAAAACCACATCTTATCTAGCTAGCTTCCTCCACACGGTACGGCCACGGTTGATCTCGTCCCCATTGGCTGCAAATCTTAAGCAATGCAGGAACTGCTGCCGCTCCTCTTTGTGAGGCGCTGCAGAAGCAGAGCCGTTCATGCTTTTCTCCTCTCCTTCCTCTATGTAAGTAAGCGAATCAACTATGTCATCATGTTGACATTCTCTTCTATAGTCGAGAGTGATTGTTTGTAACTCGTGTGTATCAATTATATCTTGAGGTATACTCTGCAATTTGAAAGGTAGACAAAGAACTATTAGAAACCATCCCAAATCAACAAAGATGCTAATTTCCATCTAGAAGGAAAACAGTGATAGTAAGTAAACTAGTCATTGCAAACTCTACTCAGATTAGATATCCCCACAAAACCAAAGTTTAAAAAGTGGGATCAGGAGTAAGAAAAGTCTAGTAGAACACTTACTTCGAGGACCCAACCAATGTAAGTAACATTATTGACATGTTGGTTCATGTCCAGATCGGCTCTTCTTGGCTGCAGTTTGGAAATCAATGTTTGTCAGCACTGAAATAGTAGTATTGGTGCGCTAAGAACTGGATGATACACGAAGGGGAGAACTGACCACTAGTCCAAGTCTTGAATATTGTGCAGGATCTGAGAGATTCGGAATCTTCTTCAAACTGCCATTATTTTCCTCTGGGAATGCTAATCTGCACAATGACAACTTGTTACAACTCATAACTACAGTATGAGAATACAGTGACAATCATTACACAAACTCAATAACCAAAACAATTGCTGTGACTGTTATCCGTAAAAGTTGTTCAAGCTATTTCAAATATTCAGATTAACATTTCCCACAGCCCACGCGTCGCTCTCCCCTAGGGGGCGACTCAGGCAGCTCTCCTACACCGCCACCATCAGACCCTCCCTCGCGCCCCCTCTACCCGGCCGCCGCCAGAGCTCGACGCCGGAAGTCCGGCAGAGGGCAAGGACGGCGGCGGCTGGGTTCTTCTTCCTCCCTCCCTCTCTCCCGTGGGACTCCTGTGCAGGCGGATCAGGCGTGTTCTTTGCGGGGGCGTCGGCCAGCGGTGCATCCGGCGCCAAGGCGGGTGGATCTGGCTTCCCCTCGCCTGGATCTTTCGTGCCCACACGTTTTGCTAGACTATCTTCGGTGGAGGTGTTCTGGCCTTCATCCGCGTCGATGATGGTGGGCTAGTCGACGGCGCCACCCTTGTCGGGCTTGGTGAGGCCAGGACCGGCGCGGGCACTACATCCACGTCGATGGCGACCAGATCCGCTGGTTTGGTGGCTGGTGCTATGAGGATGGTGGCTGGTTAGGCGGCTGGGGCTTTTTCTTTCCCCGGCCCTCTCCTCCCTGCCATCTTCCTTCTCCCTTGCTCTGGCCGGTGCCATGGTGGAGTTGGCCAGATCTACTTGCTGCTGGCCAGCTTCGGCATGATCTGGTAGTGGGCAGCTTCTACGGCAGGCTTGTGGCGCTTCTGCTGGCCGGCAGGTGGCTGGTGCTGCCTGTCGTCCTTTCTCGAGATAGAGGCGGGACCCTCGTGGCGGCTCCGGTCGTCGTGGTGGCTATGTGGCGGTAGGCTTCCTTGGCTCTCCGTGTCCGGTCACCTGGACGAATCGGGGATGTCTCCTTGTGGCTGCGCATGCAACGGGGACACTCCCAGCACGTGTGGTGGCGTCAGGTGTCGATGGGGACGCTCGCAGATCGCCACCGGCGCCTTTCTGCAAGGAAGTCCCCTCTGCGGTGGGCACTGGTGGGCCGCTGTGGACGGGTGGGAGGGATCGAGGCGAAAGCCTGGATGGTGACGTCTGTGGACGCTGCTTCCTCCGAGGCGTGTCCTTTCCTCTTCTCCTGCCCAACTGGTTTTTGCGGGTGAAAACCTTCCTATGATGGGCTCGTGATGTCGGCGCCTTTGGTGTCGTTTCCTTCCTGTGAGCTTATTTCCAGCTCCGCTCTGCCGTTCCGCTCTTGTCATTTGGCCAGGGTGGTGCTCCAGGGTTGTGGCACCCAAGAGTTATTATAGTTGTTATGTAGTGGAGTTGCTAGTTGGGTCGTTTTTTTTTCGACCAAGTTGGCTCAGTTTAGCTCAGTTTCAGTTGAGTAGTTGTTGCTAGTTTTAGTAGTTGTTGGCAAGTCAACTCGGTGTAGTATACCTGAGCAAGTAGTGGATGAAGTTGTTAGTTGTTCGATGGTTGTGCCAAAGTTGGGTGGGATGAGTGATGCACTCTCCCTAGTTGTGTGGTTTTTGGGCCCGGTTTCCACTAAAAAAACTGGGCCGACACTTGTTTTCTTTTTCTTCGTCTAATAAAAATCACGGCAAAGCTTTTGTCGTCCCTTCTAAAAGAATATATATTCAGATTAGCATGCATTCATCCAATGAACTGGTAACAACACTTAAATGACCCAGCTGAGTGTAAAACTTCAAATCGACATGGGTTCCAAAAGGGCAGAGAGCTACTTGGGCACTTTCAATGCATGGATTGTATGAAAATAACAAGAGTGCATGTCCATGCATAATGTCGAGAACAAAAGTGAGTCGCTTTACCTTGGAGTCTTTGGACAATGTATAAACACCTCATCCCTCACGTCATCACTGACTCGCTGAAGTCTCCGTGTATTTTGGTTCATCATGACCCATTTGCTACAGAATAAGCAATATGACTCAGTTACTTGTACTGTACACCGTGATAAAAGATATGCAAAAATTTGAACTAAAAGATATAACAAATAAAGAATCTGATAGTCCCAACACTGCTACACTGCTAAAGCAGCATAAATTGATCCCACTTCTTAAATATCAAGGAGGCTTTCAGTAGAGACAACAAGACAGATATGCCCAGCATATTCAAGTGAATGGTAAGTGCAACCGAGAGGAACAGGCATGATAAAATTGGCAGAAGTTTATGATTCAGACCGATCACCTAAAGGTCTACACCACTCACCTAAGGAGGTGAGAATATTTTTTTTTGTTTTTTGCAGGAGATAGAAATGGGCGTGAAAAGTGATGGCTAACATGCTATCAGACTAAAAAATATGACACAGTGACAGACAAATTCTAGGTCCTGCATTACACTCAAGAAGCACTCAGCAAGTACCTGGTAGCTCTGCCAATAACTTCACCATTAGCCAGGTCCTTGAGGATCCAATCACGACGAGTACCAATCCTTCCATCTTCTTGGCACCATGTTTCAATCTCAACAACATCGCCCCTACCAGCAGCAGAGTTACCAGTCAGGATCGAATCTTACCAAAAAGGGAAAAAGTGGGGAAAAAAAGGTTCAATGTAAGTTTGAAAAACTACCAAGCTGGGTACTTGTAGATCTCAATGTGCATTCGGTTCGTCACCCAAATAAGTCCGAGTTTTCTCATTGTAGTAGTTGTGGCGAATCCATCAGTGGAGAACCCAACACTTTGTGCATGGTTACATCCTACCTCCTGTATTTACGAAAATGCTTACCATTAAAGATATCGAAAATTACAGGGAATAAAAAATAATAAAGATACACTCGTTTATAGTATATGCCTTCTATAAATGGCAGTAATATTGATACTTAAATCAGTTGATAAAATGGGAACACGTGGAGTTGCCCCTTGTCCCATTCGGTGTGATCTTAAATTTTAAACTTGGATCACAAACCAATTTCACCACCACTAACTCCAGCGATCTGAACCCTATATGAAACTTCATTTGTGCATGCCAAAGCAAACACATCCAGGAAATTGGTGTCAGCAAGTCGGCGACAACCACCTGTTCTTCTCAGTAGTCAGCCCTCATGACTTAATTCGTAGTTGCCTACAGGCATAGGCATTGCCTATGAGATATTTCGGCACACTAATTCAAGGCTCTTATCGCTTCTCCCAGAGCTGGACAAAGAAAGTTGCACTAGGTTTTAGCATTGCAGTGCCCAATTTGTTGCATGCACAATAGGGGCTAATTTCTGTAAGCAACTTGTCACTTAGCAACACTAACAAGACCGGGACAGTTAGCATTTTAATCCACCAAACACGAACTAAGCTACACCCTAGCTCTAACTCAAGCAAAGGACACGGCACAGAATTGTGGAGTAACAATATTCCTCTTTCACAATTCAATCCTAGCACAGAAGAGGAGCTCCGATTGTACCACAAGTTTGGAGCGTTCTAAATTCAGATCCAGACATTCGACCACTTGAATCCAGGCATAACCGGAATCCAATAAATAAGTTTCACGCCACAAATCGAGCCTCCGGAGAGCACAAATCCGGACTTTCGGAAGCAGAGACCCCACGGCGCCAGCTCGCGAGCGTACCTGGAGGAGATTGGCGATGGTCTCGACGGTGGCCGTCTTGTTGATGCCCACCTCGTAGCAGCGCACGATGAAGCTCTCCTTGTACGAGAGCCCGTCCTCCAGGAGGCTCCCCAGCCGCAGCCGCTCGGCCAGACTGGGCCGCGCGTCACCCCCTTCCGCCTTAGCCGCCGTTGCAGCCGCGTGGCCCGGCGACGCCGCCTCGATCCCGGGCACCTGCGGCGCACCCCGCGCGCACCGCACCACCACCCCGGGCGCCGCCGCCGGAGGCGATTCCCGCCTTCCGTGGTGGCGGAGCGGCGCGCGGCCGCATTGGGGTGGCGTGTGGCAGCGCAGCATAGGGGGTGGGCGTGTCCCTTCGAGGAGGCTCGTTGGCCGGCCGCCGCCGCCGCCGCCGCAGCCGATGCGGGGTTTTGGTTGGCGCGGAGCGGGGTGTGGGGTTGGCGCGATGGGCAGCCGGGCACTGCCTAGTAGTGGATATGAAGCGGGGCCAGGGACGGTGGCGGGCGGTGGACCGGGCGCACGGGGCGATACAAACGAGGTACTACGAGGACGGGCTGACGACGTGCTGGCAGTGGAGAACAGGAGAGAACGTGGAAGTCTCTGGACCCGGTGCATGCGGCGGCGGTGTTCACGACTCTACGGCGGCGGTGAATGTGTCGTCGCGCCGGTTGGATTGCGCGTGCGGCGTGCCAGTCTGCCAGAGCAAGTGTATAGTAGATTCAAAAAAAAAAAAGAGCAAGTATATAGCACGGATAGAGAATTAGAGATGGCAACGGGACCGTTTCGGGTCGGGAGAGTCTCGGTCGACCTAAATCTAAAATCATTCTCAGATGATAATTCATCCTAGTTATCAAATTTATTGGTTTTTCAACCCAAGTTAGTTATTCAAAACCTAAAACCCACCACTATATGTCAATGTAATAAAAGCGATAGAGAATTTCTTGCAACGTACAAGATACATATATTACACACAAGAGACAACAAACAACACATAATTTCATGATCCAACTTTAAACAAATTTAATAACTCACAGAATGTATTAATGAAAGCTATGGTTTTTATTCAAAATGACTATTTTAGGCCTCTATTGGGTGAAAACCGAAGCCAAAACTAAATCCGACAAGTTTTGGGTCCTTTGAACCCAGAAACTATGAGGGAATTGCACCCAACCAGCACCCGTGGGACTCGAAGCCGTCCTACTACCATTCTTGCACAGGTACTCTCCCAAAATAAGTGCGCATTTTGAACTTGAGAAATCAATCAATCTTCAATATAATTAGATTTATTAGAAAATAGTGAAAACATCTGTATCTTTAAATATGTTTTTTATAAAAATATATGGCATGATTAATCTAATTACGTTATTTGGTATCATAATATTAGGATTGTTTTGATAATATTTGATCAAATCTACGATTGGTTGACTCGAAGTATGACATGTGTACCCTCTCCATTGTAAATTGAGAATTATTTTGTTTTCAGATAGTATTTAAATATCTATTATATTTATGTATATTGTAAAAAACTACATGTATTTAAAAAGTCAACATAATTTATAATTTAAACAAAGAGAAAAACTGAAAGAATACTTTAGAGCACACGGCAATAACAGTGCCAAGCCTCCGCGGTTCACTGGTACAAAACGGAGAGACCGTTACAAATTAACTACTGGAAGAAATGTCACAAATCGGCACCGTTACATGGCAGAGTACATTCCAAAGGGCAACAATACATCACAAATTGTGGTACAAGGGCCGCCAGCCGTAAGCAGCAAAATAGAGCAGAGTATTGATGACGAAAAAAACACTTTTTATCTAGCTAGCTTCTTCCTCCACACGGTACGGCCTCGGTTGATCTCGTCCCCGTTGGCTGCAAATCTCAAGCAGTGCAGGAACTGCTGCCGCTCTTCTTTGTGAGGCGCTGCAGAAGCAGAACCGTTCATGCTTTTCTCCTCTCCTCCCTCTATGTTCGTAAGCGAATCAACTATGTCATCATATTGACATTCTCTCCTATAGTCGAGAGTGATTGTTTGTAACTCGTGTGTATCAATTATATCTTGAGGTATACTCTGCAATTTAGAAGGTAGACAAAGAACTATTAGAAACCATCGCAAATCAACAAAGATGCTAATTTCCATCTAGAAGGAAAACAGTAATAGTAAGCCCCTAGTCATTGCAAACTCTACTCAGATTAGATATCCCAACAAAAACCAAAGTTTAAAAAGTGGGATCAGGAGTAAGAAAAGTCTAGTAGAACACTTACTTCGAGGACCCAACCAATGTAAGTAACATTATTGACATGTTGGTTCATGTCCAGATCAGCTCTTCTTGGCTGCAGTTTGGAAATCAATGTCTGTCAGTACTGAACTAGTAGTATTGGTGCGCTAAGAACTGGATGATACACGAAGGGGAGAACTGACCACTAGTCCAAGTCTTGAATATTGTGCAGGATCTGAGAGATTCGGAATCTTCTTCAAACTGCCATTATTTTCCTCTGGGAATGCTAATCTGCACAACTCTTATAACTACAGCATGAGAATACAGTGACAATCATTAAACAAACTCAATAACCAAAACAATCGCTGTTAGACTGATATACGTAAAAGTTGTTCAGCCTATTTCAAATATTCAGATTAGCATGCATTCATCCAATGAGCTGCAGCTAGGGACACTTAAAATAACCCAGCTGAGTGTAAAACTTCAATTAAACTTGGGTTCCAAAAAAGGCAGAGCTACTTGGGCACTTTTGATACATGCATTGTATGGAAATAACAAGAGTGCATGTCTATGCAGAATGCTGAGAACAAAAGTGAGTCGCTTTACCTTGGAGTCTTTGGACAATGTATAAACACCTCATCCCTCACGTCATCACTGACTCGCTGAAGTCTCCGTGTATTTTGGTTCATCGTGACCCACTTGCTACAGAATAAGCAATATGACTGTTACTTATACTGTACACTGTGATTAAAAGATGTGCAAAAGTTTGAACTAAAAGACAACAAAGAATGAATCTGATAGCCCAATACTGCTGCGCTGCTAAATCAGCATAAACTGATCTCACTTCCTAAATATTGCCTTCAGTAGAGACAACAAGAACAGATATGCCCAGCATATTCAAGTGAATGGTAAGTGCAACCCAGAGGAACAGGTATGATAAAATTCACAGAAGTTTACGATTCACACCTATCACCTAAAGGTCTACATCACTCGCCTAACAAGGAGGTGGAATGAATTTTTTTCTGTTTTTTTTTAAATTAGTTCCTGCATTACACTCAAGAAGCACTCAACAAGTACCTGGTAGCTCTGCCAATAACTTCACCACTAGCCAGGTCCTTGAGAATCCAATCACGGCGAGTACCAATTCTTCCATCTTCTTGGCACCATGTTTCGATCTCAACAACATCACCCCTACCAGCAACAGAGTTACCAGTCAGGATCAAATCTTACCAAAAAGGGGGGGAAAAGTGGAAATGAAGGTTCAATGTAAGCTTGAAAAACTACCAAGCTGGGTACTTGTAGATCTCAATGTGCATTCGGTTCGTCACCCAAATAAGTCCGAGTTTTCTCATTGAAGTTGTCGTGGCGAAGCCATCAGTGGAGAACCCAAGACTTTGTGCATGGCTGCATCCTACCTCCTGTATTTTAAGAAAATGCTTACCATTAGATATTGAAAATTACAGGGAATAAAAAATAACGATACACTTGTTTATAGTATGCCTTATATAAATGGCAGTAATATTGATACTTAAGAATCAGTTGATAAAATGGGAACACGTGGTGTTTCCCTTGTCTCATTTGGCGTGATTTTAACTTTTAAAATTGATCATAACCCAATTCCACCACCACTAACTCCAGCGATCTGTACCCTATATGAAATTTTGTTTGTGCATGCCAAAGCAAGCACATCCAGGAAATTGGTGACGGTGACAACCACCCCATGTTCTTCTCAGTAGTCAGCCCATTACTTAATTCGTAGTTGCCTATGAGATATTTCGGCACACTAATTCAAGGCTGTTATCACTTCTCCCAGGACTGGCAGACAATTTAAGTTGCACTAGGTTTTAGCAATGCAGTGCCCAATTTGTTGCATGCACACTAGGGACAAATTTCTGTGGGCGGTTTGTCACTTTTTCTCGAATACGCAAAAGATTTGCGTATCATTGCAATTAAGAAGAAGAGAGTTTCCAGTACAAACGACGCGCATCTAGCGCGCTAGGTGGTCTAACAACCGGACCAACCTAGCAGACTGCTCCCTAGTTCGATATTACATAAATAGAACAGCCAACGTGCGAACACCACCGCACCCTACGGGCCTTCCACGAAGAGCTCGCACGCGCGCCCGTTAAACGCTGGAAACAGCGCGTCAAGGGCCTCCACCTGGCTCGACGACAAGGTTCCAGAACGCAAGGCGTCGAGTATCCCCTTAGGCGCAGGTGAAACCGTAGCGGCTGGCGGCGCAATCCCCAACCGCTGCTCGAGGAGTACCTCGCCTCGCCGGGAGGCCGGTATGTGTGCCAACGGTTGGGCGGCAATCCGTGTGCTCCTGCGTCTGACAGGCAGGGGCCTCCTGGCTCTCGCCCTCTGTCTCGGTGGAGAGGCAATCAGGGGCGGCTCCCGTACGACCCGCACCTCATCCACAAAGCGTGCGAGGCGCCGAGCGGCCTCGCGCGGCGTGGGCGTCTCGTCACCAATCTCGACGTCGGGCTGACCCACCCGAGGAGGTGTGAGCAGTGCCAAGTCCTGCGCCGACGGCTGAGGCGAGGGGGCAGGCGCTACCGGAGGCGGCTCCGCGAGCCCCGAGGGGACAGCCACGTCGCCAAACTGGACGTCGGGATGACCCACCCGAGGAGGTGTGAGCTGCGCCAGCTCCTGCGCCGACGGCTGAGGCAAGAGGACGACCGCCACCGGAGGCGGCTCTGCAAACCCCGGGGGGGCGGCCTCAACAGAGTATCTCACAACGAACGCGGCGGCTAGGAGCTCCTCCAGCATCGGGTCGAAGGAGACGACCCAAGCTGGAGGACCGTCGCCCGCGCACATCGCCTCCGCAAGCGGGTCATGCTCCGGGAGGCACAGCGCGGGCGCCCCCACGGTGGAGCCCGGCGGCGCTTGGGCGGCATCGGCCGAACAACCGTCGCCGTCGGTGGCGACACACGTTGCCGCCGCGGAGCCGTCCGGCTGTGCGATGCCCGTCCCGCTGGGCAACTCGTCGACGGACCCTGCCGACCTCTCGCGACGCCTCCGACGCTTGCGTCGTCCCCGCCCGCGCCGCCGTCGACCACCGGTGGGGGGGACGGTGGTGCTTGTTGTGGCTCCACCAAGACCGTGTGAACCAGTAAGATCCGGCGGCCCATCGGAATGGACCACTGCACGACCGCCCGAAGCACGATCGCCCACGCGCCTTGGCTGCTTGCAGTCACGCGCAATGTGACGAAAGCCCCTGCACCGCAGACATCGCTGGGGCAGCCTGCAGGTGGCCACTCGGTGCGCGGATGAGAGGCAGTTGAAGCACTTGCCGTGCAGATCGGCCGGGATGCGCCTCGGTGGTCGACGACTTGCTAATTGACCCCCGCGAGCTGGGCCAAGCGGCACAACAGAGGCGGTCACCGGACGCGTCTCCTGCCGGTGGAGGATCTCCCGCCACCCGTCGGCGTCAGGGGCGGAGACCCGTTGATAGCGGCCGAGGCGCTGGCGTGCCGGGATGCGGCCCTCCACTGGGCGAGGCGGCATGCCGCGCACCAAATGTGGCCGTGGCCGACGGCGCTTCTTCCCCCCTCGGCCGGCGCCCCGACTGCCCGGCGTCGCATCGCCACAACCCGAAGGCGGAGGCAGGGTGCGCGGCAGGGGCGTCGCCGAACGCGTCGAAGACCTCGACGGCTGCGGGCCCCGACGAACAGCATCCAGATAGGGCACCGTGGAGGTTGGCGTCGAGTCCGCGTCGGAGGCGTCAATGAGGTCCTCGTCAGCCCAACGACGGGCCTTGGGCCGTCCCGCCGTGCTACCCCGCGGGCGGAAAGGGGCGGCGCTGGGGGACAAGGTGGACGACGGGCTCTGAGCGGGGGCAGACGGGTGGACGAGGAAGGCGTCGAGGCTGGCGCCTGCCCCAGCCGAAGAGGGGGCGGACGCCCGCACAGCTCCACTGGCATCATCGCCGTTGTCCTCGCCAATAACGTCTTCCTCGTCCTCGCTCACCGAAACCTCCTCGATGAGGACCGGCAGCTCGAACAGCTCAGCCCCCGCCCAGGGGGCCGAGCCGTGACCGCCACGCCGCGGCGAACAGGGCCCCGGGGCCACCGCCACCGACGAGCCCGTGGCTGCCGGCATCGGGGAGCATCCAGCGGCATTCGCCCCATCCTCGGCGAGGGGAGGTCCAACGCCATCGGCCGTGGCGCCCAGCACAGGCGGCGGCGGCGGCGGCGACCTGGAGGCCGAGCATGGGGCGGGGCGGCCCATGGACGCCGAGCACGCTGGAACAGCCACCGCCGGCACCAACTCGTCCGTCGCGGCGCCGTCGGCCGTGGATCCAGGCGACCTGGGGCCGCCAGCTCCGGATCGAGGCGTCGCCAAGCACAGCAGGGGCCGGCGCGCCCCAACCTCGGCCCCAGCGAGCTGCGAGGTCGCGGCGGCGTCAGAGGCGCAAGGCCCCAGCGGCGGAGGCGGGTAGGCGGGAGGCGAGGGAGGGGCGGAGCCGGGCGACGAGGCCGCGGCCGCGGCCGCCGTGGCCGGGGCGGCCAGCACCGGCGCCGCCGCTGGAGGGGATGACCATGGCCAGACGTTGATGGCTTCTGGAGGGGGAGGAGGAGGGGAAGAGGGTGGTGAGGGTGGGGGAGGGGAGGGGGAGGCGGGCGCCGACGGCGGGATTGGGGAGGCCGCCGGCGCCGGCTGCTGAGGCGGGGGTGGCGGCGCCGCCAGCTAGGGTTAGGAGCCGTGGTTCACAATTGCTGGCCTTTCTCTCAAGGTTTGTCACTTTGCAACACTAACAAGACCGGGACAGTTAGCATTTTAATCCACCAAACACGAACTAAGTTACACCCTAGCTCTAACTTAGGCAAAGGACATGACACAGAATTGTGGAGTAACAATATTCCTCGTTCACAATTCAATCCTAGCACAGAAGAGGAGCTCCGATTGCACCACAAGTTTGGAGCGTTCTAAATTCAGATCATCCAGAGACATGCGACCTCTTGAATCCAGGCAAAACCCGAATCCAATAAATAAGTTTCACGCCACAACTCTGGCCTTTGGGAAGCAGAGGCCCCACGGCGCGAGCTCGCGAGCGTACCTGGAGGAGATTGGCGATGGTCTCGACAGTGGCCGTCTTGTTGATGCCCACCTCGTAGCAGCGCACGATGAAGCTCTCCTTGTACGAGAGCCCGTCCTCTAGGAGGCTCCCCAGCCGCAGCCGCTCGGCCAGGCTGGGCCGCGCGTCACCCCTTTCCGCCGTGGCAGCCGCGTGGCCTGGCGACGCCGCCGCGATCCCGGACACCTGCGGCGCACCCCGCGCGCACCGCACCACCACCCCGGGTGCGGCCGCCGGAGGCGATTCCCGCCTTCCGTGGTGGCGGAGCGGCGCGCGGCCGCATTGCGGTGGCGTGTGGCAGCGTAGCATGGTGGGCGGGCTTCGAGGAGGCTCGTTGGCCGACCGCCGCCGATTCGGGGTCTTTTTTTTTTTTCGAATTACACAGTGGCCAGTGGTGTTGGCGCGACGGACAGCCGGGCACTGCGAAGTGGTTATGAAGAGGGGGCCAGGGACGGTGGCGGGCGGTGGACCGGGCGCACGGGGCGATACGAACGAGGACGGGCTGGACGACGTGCTGGCGTGCAAACTGCCAAGCCTCTCCTCCGTGGGAAAGCTGCATGTGCGAGACATGGCTCCTTGTCCTATGCGAGTATCTTCTGTGACAGAGACCCGACGACTTGTCAATGTCACCGTACACTCCTCCGTGGCCTTCCGCAATTCCATTTTTTTTCTTTTATTAACCATATTTTACAATTTGCTTTTCATAATAGTTCCAAACTAATATGAAAAGCAAATTGTTTGAAAAATTATCATTTATGTCCTATGTATATCTAAATAGAAAATCCGACTAATATATTTTTTATGATTTAGGAAAGCCACATCACCTATTTAGTTTGTTTGGTTAATCTTTATCTTTTATAACTAATAGGAGATCCTCCCTATAGTATTTCTCTAGCACCAATAAATAAATAAATAAAACTAGTAGAAAGTGGAGGGATTTGAGCAGTTATTGGTTCCAATCAGCCTTTAAATATCGTTGCTTCGAAACATACAAATTCATCTCCACCAAGCAAAAAATTAACGATAATGCTTAAGGACAGGCGTCCGTCCGATCAGACGCCGCCTTCCAGGACCTGCGTGGCCCACCAAGCCTGCCTCCTCCTCTTTACATCTCCCACGTCTCTCTTAAAAATATCTATCCCATTGCACGCTTCACGTCACTGTGCGGCCATCCGTCCGCTCCATTCCACATTTGCCGCCGCAGCCATCCCCCACATGCACCCCATCCTATGTTGTTCGCTTCTCGCTCCTGCCCATCGCGCGCGTCCACCAACGCCTCTCGCTTCTTGCTCCCGCAATCCCATCAGCCGCGTGCCCACTCGCACTGCTCGCTCCCACACCGTCGGGCACGCCGCGCCGCCTCTGCTAGTGCTTGTGGTGCCATCGTGCGCCTTAGGTCGATCCCTGGTCGAGCCAAAGGGCACCCATGAGTATGAGCCGTGCTGGTGGTGCTCGCGCCCGAGGCTGGAATCAACCGAACTAGTCCCGACCTCCCATCTCATATGTTGTAAATGTATGTTTTAGATGTATGTTGTAGGTGTTTTGTATGGATATTGTAAAAGTAGATCGGGATGTTGCAAGTGTTTCAGAGGCACGTTGCAAGCGTTTGTTCAAAATGTTTCATCTGTTTAAGAGGTATGTTGCAAGTGTTTTTATCTGGATATTGCATATGTTTCACACCTATGTTGCAAGAGTTTGTTCAAAGTGTTTCAGCTGTTTCAATCTTATATTGCAATAAGTGTTTTCATGTTGCAATTTACAAGTGTTTTATATGGATGTTGCATATGTTTCATCCATGTTGTAATTGTATGTTCCAAATGTTTCATCTGCTTCTGTCGTATGTTGGATCCAAGTGTTTCATGTTTCAGAGATGGAGAGTCCCGGGGGAGGGAGCACGACCTAGGCGTTGGGGGACGGGGCGTGCTCATCCTCATGCCGGCTCTCGGGTCTGGCCCACCCAGAGATAGAGGAGGGGGTCAGGGGGAAGGAGCGGCAGGCGCGCGGGCGTCCGGACTCGTGGTCTCGGAGAGAGAGGAGGGGGCCAGGGGAAGGAGCGGCAGACGCGGTCTTTTCTACGGACGCCACGACGAAGGTGGCGTGGACGTCCGGACACGTGCTTTTGTGCGGACATCCTGGGGCTGGTATCAACGAAAATTTAATTTGATGCAGTATGTGCTTGTACGAGGCCATCCTGCATTCCTGCTGCTCTTTACGATCTTCTCATTTTTGCCATCCATATAGAGGACCCTACTATTTAGAAGCATGGCCTGTGAATAATATTGAACGCCCACCACCGTAACCACCAACCTGTGAATTTTGCTCCGGCGAACGTTGATGTGAATTGAATGCAATAAAAAGGGTCTCGCTTTTTTTACCTCTCGTGCTGTTGCATGCAAGGCTCATCGATTGTTCGGTGGAAACAGATGGAAATCACCAGATGCATGTCGCTCGTTGTCGTCATAGGTGCATTGATTTGGGTGCGATTTCCACGTCCTAGGTGCATGTTCACAGCTGTCAAATGGTCCAGAATAATTACGGGCAGGCACAGGTGCAGTAAACTTCAATGGAATTATTTATAATACAAAATGATATTATTAGTAAGAACCTCACCCGATACCAGACGCCCTTAGATTATCACAGGCAAATTTAGTGCACACGGGTCCACAAGAAATTATTTATAGACACGAATGATTATATTAGTAATAAAAATTTCCTTGTCCTGTCACAAATAATACTATTAGTAATAAAAATTACCTATTCTAGATACCGGATGCCTCAGTGATTATCGCAGGCAAATTTACCGCACATAGATCATGAAGGAATTATTTACTTACCAAAATAAAACTATTAGTAATAAAATATAACCACGTCCGGATAATGGACTCCCCGGTGTTTATCACATCCAAAATTACTACACACCGATGCCGATAGAATTATTTATAGACTAAAATGATAGTATTAGTAATTAAAATTACCTCGTCCGGGCCTCTGTTGACCATGACAAGCAAATTTACTGCTAACAGCCTAGAATGTTATTATTTTACATAGAAAAATTATACTATTAGTAATAAATGATTCGTTTGTCAGTATATCGAACAAAGGCCTTGTTTAGATGAGGCCCAAATTGCAAGTTTTTCTAACATCTTGAATTTGGAATCTAAACGGGCTGGCTGAAAAAATCTTGGGCTGCAAAAGTTGTGGGGTGGAAAATTTTTGGCCCCAGCCCAAAAATGTCTCGGGCTGCGTGCTGGATAGCGTATACCCCTAACCCCGCGCCGCTCACCCCGCCCCCAACCCTATCCATTCGGCCGCTGTCTCCCCCAGCTCTCCCCCAGCTCGCTCTCCCCGCGCCGCCGCTGTCTCTCTCCGCCGCCGCTGTTCCCTCCTCCCCCGCCGTTTGTCCAGATCTATCGTCCTTCACCACAATCCTCACCATCTCCCTCTCCCTTATCCTTTCACCAGCACCAGCGAGTCTCACCTTCGTAACCCTAGCCGCAGCAGCCGCCATATAGCACCGCCATCGCCGCTCTCTCCTACGCTTGATCCACGCCGTCCTGAGTGAGATCCACCCCATCGTCGTTGAGATCTGGCGTCCCTGTACCCGTCGTGTGCTATGGAGGGGTTCAACGGGGACGACAACGACGGCCACCAGTTCAACGACGACGGCTATGCCTCTGGCTTGGGCGGCGGCTTCAACTCCGGCTACACCGACGCCTTCAACTCCGGCTACGGCGACGGCGGCTTCAACTCCGGCTACGGCGACGGCGGCTTCAACTCCGGTTTCGATGATGACGGCCACACCAAGGACTTCCTGTCCCAGCCGCCGTCGGTCTCCGCCTCCGGTGTGCACACCTCCGTCGGCGCGCCGCCTCCTGGCTTTCCGTCTTCGAGCAACCCCACCCCTAGCCAACTGAGGCTGGATTCGCTCGACCTCAACGCTCGACAGTCCTGACCAGACATGCACGCCTACCAAGGAATCCTCCACTCCGGCTACGGCGACGGCGGCAGTGGCAGTTTTGCCCCCTGCTGTGCGCGTGCCTTCACGCAGCGGCAGGGGTTCACTAGGCCTGCGCCCACCTCGCGGGGCCTCTGGTAGCGGTGGTGGTGGGCGCGTCCCTCCTCGTCAACGTGGCTCCGCATTCGGTGGAGCTAGCGGTTCCAGGGGCCGCGGTGCACGCCGCTGCCAGGAACAGCCTGCCGACGACGACATGCCTCCTCCTTAAGTCCCGGTACACATCGATTCCCAAAACACGATTGTCACATGCAATGCATATTACAAAATGTTACAACATACTTAGTAATACAACTTTGACTGCATATGTAAGTTGTGCTTATCAAGATAATTGAGAAATACAACTTTGAATGCATATGTATGTTCTGGGAATCATGATAATTGACAGATACTTACTGATACAACTTTTCCTATCATGATAATTGACTACAAATTAACTTATGTATGTTGTGCTTTAATTTCAGTTCCAGTTTTTGTTGCATACTGCCTTGCTGTGCC
Organism: Saccharum hybrid cultivar R570; assembly: GCA_038087645.1. NCBI lineage: Eukaryota > Viridiplantae > Streptophyta > Magnoliopsida > Poales > Poaceae > Saccharum > Saccharum hybrid cultivar. Next base: position 22,818,021 of record JAQSUU010000402.1, on the reverse strand, counting down.
TTAATTTCAGTATCAGTTTCCATATGGTTGCCTCTGGGTATTAAGGCAATTAGGTTATGCATTATTTCAGAGCTGGCTTGACAGGGCAAAGTGGAGTCCTTTCCACACTAAGGTCTTCTGTAAGCTGTACTTTTCACAGTCACTAATATGCTTTTCACAGTCACTAATATGCTTTTCAGGGAGCGTTTCAACGCACGGGCATGCATTATAACCAGTCAGGAACTACTCTTTGCAGAAAAAGGTATAACATGGCATAATATGGGATCCAATGACATGGGAGGAGGGGATATCGGCGAATGGTGGGAGGCTTACAAATAGTAGGAAGCGGCCACGGTGCAAAATTGCTAAATCAGTCTGATCCTAATGCATCCTTCTTTTTTATAGTGCCCTTTATGTTGCACCCCCCCAATGTAATGATGCTATTTTTATCGCTCGTTTCTATAAATTTGGTCAAACCGTGGATAGCGCAAAATCCCTTATATTTCAGAATGGAGGAAATATGTAAATATTTCTGGACAATTGATCAAATTCATCCAAGTCATGAATAATCATGACTTGTCATGCCTTATCTCTTCATGATCTGCAATGTTTAGTGTTTAGTACCTCACAAATCTGGACTGCAATGGTTTCCTTGTTGGTACCAGATCTCAAATTCAAGATAGCAGGGGAAATGGCTTCTCTGAGTAATCTTGAACACAATATTCTTTCCTGGGTAGACACAAGGAACCCTGTAGTGGAGTGAAACCATGAAAATTTCAATATGTTAGCTGTGTCATAAGTTCATTGTGCTAGATCACTATGTTGTAATTTTCAGTTTCTTTGCCTTGTGAAAAAAAAGTCATACTGCTTAAGAGTTTTAGACAAGTTTATTATGCACGGACCTCCTGTACTCAATTCCTACATAACCAAGGTTCAGCAGGGTTGAACCAGCATTCTGGTTCTGCCTCATCCCAGCGAAGGCATGCTGACTGAGGATGAAGTCAGTCCCGTCGCTTGCCCCAGAGTCCGTGATCACAATTGCCACGCCATTTTGGGAGCAGTAGTAAGGATTTGTGCACCTGACCTATTGGTAATCGCTAACAAGTTTAGTGTGAACAAAAAGTTAAGTTCCATAGTTTTACACCACTGCTACTTGCAGAATGACATTACCTATTTACCTGGTAGCAAGCACCACAGCCTACCCCATTCCTGTAGAGATTTGCTGATGCAAAAACATCGCCATAGTTAAGTGTTGCTCCAAATGCGCCATATTCACATGCTCCAGCTGAAAATAAGCTTTGTCCAAAGTCAACTAATTTGACCAAGTTTTAGAAGAATATATTAACTTCTATAAGTCCAAAATGCACTAGCAAGACATGTTTCATTGAGAATATAATAAAACTAATTTGATATCGTAGATGTTGGTGTATTTTTCTATAAACTTGGTGAAGTTAGGTGGAAAGGACAGAAGAGGGAGAGTAACAAACTTCTTTGTAGTATTGCTGCTTACTTTCTTGACGATTTTTACAACTTCTTTGTAGTATTGCTGCTTACTTTCTTAACGATTTTTACTTCCTTTCGGCCCGTATCAGAGTTGGTGTAATATACTGCTTTTGACACCGTGAAGTTTCCATCTGCAGTAGCCCGGGAGATGAGCATGAGGAGATGAAGCAGAGCTGGCAGATGACGGAGTGGAAGAGCCATCTGTGGTACAGAGACGAATGAACAAGGCTTAGAAGATTGTATTGTTGTACATATAAGATGAGAGACCGAGCCATGTATTTATAGTGTCCATCCTAAGATGTCATCCTTAGGTTGCTCACGAGTTACAAGCTGCAAACTTTTGGTTTTAAATGGATGGGATTCCAATGCTGTTGTTGAAAATGCTTCTCCAGGTGTACACGTGCCTCAGTTTTTTCATTTTCTTAGGAAGCATGCGCTGTCAGGTGGATCTGGTTTTAGGGTCTCGTTAGGAAGTTGCCCATGCTCCACACCATGTTTGAAGGGTTTGCTTTTCAATTTTGGCTTTTACAATTGATGAACAAACTTACCAAAGACTTTGGTTTGAGGAATAACATCGTTCTAAATAGGAGGGTACATCATGAGTTTGTTCCATAAAACTTTTTGTACGATTGTTTTATCCTCTATGTTAATACTAATCTTGTGCATGCTAAGAGATCAAATTCATTCCATTCTCCAAACAGAAGAAAAATGAGTGGAATGTGAGAATGAGAAGGGTATGGGATCAATCCATTTCTTAAACCAAACACCCCAGATCATGCAATCCAGATTTTTTTCTGGCTAATGTGTTAACAACATTTTATGCCAGGCTGTAGGACTTGCTCCCAATTTGTGCATAGATCATGCAAGTCATAGAGCTCATTAAGCATGGATGAGCCATATAGCTGGTGTATTCTTCTCATTTCATCTTCTCAAATCTCAGCAAAAAGTCATAAGTAACAATCTTCTCGAATATCAATAGCAAAAAAAAAAAACATAAGTAACTTCATCCTCTCTGACCAGTGCTGATTGACTCTAGACCTGTTGAAGAGTGGTATAAAGACACACCAGCGCTGATATATGCCAGATCCACTCTTGGATTTAACTTGCAGTACATGGCCGCAGTGAATGTACATATTCCTGAATGGAACGAGCATATCTTCAAATGGAAATTCATCCGTGAAAAAAATATTGCAGATGACATAGATGGGTAACTAACTCAGAGTCACCGCCACTTGCAATATTAATATCTATGATTTAACTATTTCTATATATTGCTGATGGTGAATCTTGCCACAGATACTCAAGTGGATACCTTATTCAACAGTCTGCGTGGAATAGACCTAAAGCCACACATATTATTACGGTGAGTATAACATACTTACAAGTTTTAAGGTTTTGTGGGAGATTTTTTTAAGACACGTAGTATTACTCATGTGACAGACACTAATATTTACATATATACTCGAACCTGTATATAGGATGGTACGGGGATACGGCGGAACTTATTCGTGAATTTATTGGTGCACGAAAGAAATGGATATCGGAGATTTCTTCCAGCCGATATAAAACATTATCTTAGCCGCATCACGAAAATGTCTATAAAGTAGAGTTTGTGAGCCTCCGACGCCGCACTCTCTATGACTGTGTTGACTTCACAAACTTTATTTTTTTATTAAATGTCACTTTAATGTTGGTATTTAATTTTTACATTATATTGTTATCTTATCGTGCGATCCATGTGTTTTTAGTACAAATTGTTAGCTATCCCATAGCAACGCACAGGCACGCTACCTAGTTAACTATGATTTTTGGAAGGTTTTATGCCATAGATCCGCAAAAACCGGCCAGACCGGTTTTGCAACCGGCCATGTCAGTTTTGATAGGCCTAGATTGAATCTAAATCGTGTTTTGACGCGTTTTATAAGGGTTTTTAAACCTTTATGTGATAAGACCACCCCCTCCTTATAAATAAAAGGGGTACGACCGATTGAGGTGTCTAACACACACAATCGGCATAAAACCAATGTACTACTCTTTTACCCTCCTTTTCTATCTACTTCTCCCTGTTCTTCGTCGCTGCTGCATGGCTGGTGGATCGATGACAACGAAGCCCTAGAGCGGTCAGGTCGCTTAGGGCAGCCCATAGCCGCCGCACGCCCTCAACGAGGCCCCTCCAGGATGTGTGGGGTTTTTTGTTTGGACGGACATACCTTAAGCGCCGGCTGACCTAAAAATCAACTAGACCCTACATCGAGCAATCTAACTCTTTATCAGTTTTGTGACCTAATTAAGCGTTAACAGTTTCAAAAGAAAAAAGAGCAGGCCACGATGTCAGGGCCCTGTCTCTGCTCTAGACTCTAGGATGAGCGACGAACGTTTCAACTTTCAAGTGCTGGAAATGTCCATTTTCAGGTGCCACTTGTTTGGCTGATTCTATCACGTAAGAGTATCTCTAGCAAGCTATCTAAATCTACTACATATCCTATATTTAGGTAGTAGAAGCAAAAAAAAAAATTCACTCCAGCAGTATCAGACTACTTATTTTTGTTGACCCAACAAATTTTTTCCTCCACTGCCTACATCTGTTGGGCTAATAAACCAGCCTACCTATTTCTCCCACCCCCACGCGCCTCTCTCTCCATGCTCGCACACATGCTCTCATCCGTCTCCGGCGCCGCAACTGCCTCCCCTGTATGCGCCGGCGGCGCTCCTCCCCACAGGCAGCGAGCGGCTCTCGCCGGTGGCGCTGCTCCACCGCAGGCAGACCTCGCTGGCGGGATCCTCCCTCCCTTGCCCGACACCGCCGCCCCTTCTCCCTCCGGCGTCCACAACAGCAGCCGCGCGTAGCCGCAGCCCCTCCCCGGCCCTGCCCGACACCGCCTGCCCTTTCTCCCTCCGACGGCCGCCGCCGCCCCTCCCCTGCTTCCTTCAATGGTAGCCGCAGCCCCTCTCCTGCTCCCTCTGACGGTAGCCGGGGCGGATCCGGCCTCCACGACGGCGGTTGCACCTCCACCGACCTCCATCGGCCCTGCCCCTGCTCCCCTCCTCCGGTGACGAGAAGAAGATAGAAGAGAATGACATGTGAGACCCATCTGTCATTCTCTACTAGGATGAGTTTGGGTAGTCTGATTTAGGTAGTACTGCTGTCGGGAGCAAAATTTGGATAGTAAAAGAATAGGTGGCTACCTAAACTGACGTTTATGTAGTCTGATTTAGGTAGCACTGCTGGAGATGCTCTAATAGGGCTAGACTGGAGCTGTCAGATTTAAGATGAGCATTGACATATTATACTCCATTCTCGACACCCTCTTTTATTCTGAACGTGCCGGACTTGATTGCTTGTCATATTTTGTCAAGAATACGACGACGATGACTGCAACTATAACGTTAACAACCCATAGCTATATGCATGTGCGCGGACATAAAATCCGAAGAAGATCATATTACATTACATCTAGCCGATCAGATTCATGTCCTCCGGTTCCGTTTCCATGGACATAGAATTTGGCCATCCACTCCATCTTGAACCGGAAATATATTCAGGAACTGGATGAGAGGGCTACGACAGAGATTGGTTGCCGGACAAGCACGGTTCAACATGGCCTTGAGCTTTCAGATCAATTTGCTCGCTGTGGGATTATTGATGACACCCACACGCAGCACCATAATGGCGCGTTACGCTTACGTCCACTCCCCGCTCCCCACCGCGAACATGGTGGGTGGATGCTTTGCTCGGAATACCGTGCCATGGCCACCCATTGTTGGAGCTCCGATCCTTCATCCTCCCATGAACGTACACTTGGGCTGAAGGGATATGCCCCTGCGTGTTTTGTTTCTTTCTGGTTTCGTCATGGAGGAAATGGGGACTGTGTGCTGTCGTGGTCACTCGATCGTTAGCTATAGTGTAGATGCGTGCTGCTAAACATCGGCTGTTCCTGTTCGGGCCCGGCCTGATCCATCGATGATGGAGCCTGCCTCTGTACTTCTGTAGTGCTGAGAACCGCTCATTCGTCGGCAGAATTTTCGCACCTAGTTGTCCCTTCGAAAAAAAAAATTCGCACCTAGTTTCGATCCTCTAGGGTGAGCCTTTTGGTCAGATGCCAAAGTCTTCAGATGCTACCTGTCTATCAGACAGGATTCAGGTAGAGAAATGAGGCACGTGGTTCTTCTTCCACTCTCACCTGACTGATTAGTATAACTATGTACTAAAACTATTCAGAAACAAATTTTTTTCCTCAAGTGCTCAGAAATCACCAGTGCTGCCCTCATGGAATCTTAGGCAGAGTGGTCATTAATTATTGGTTACAGAAGAGCATACACACACAAGCTTGATAAGCAGCTAATTTAATTGCTGAGAGACGGAATCCTTCGCCGGCCGCCGGAGCAGAACTCCGGCGAACTCTCAAACTCACGAACTCACACACGCAGGAAGTGAACACGCTGGAATTTTGGTGCTTTGGCAACTGCCTTAGCGTTTTCTGAATATATTGCTCCTACTTATACACAATGAGCTCCTAATTGCTGAAAGTAAAAGACTCTGAGTGGCTGAGCTATTCCCAGCACTCCGCCATGCACGCCATGCCCGCCTATGACCCGGACAGTGCGCGCCATCCCACGCACTAGGCCATCTCGCGCAACTTGCGGCTGGCTCCGCCACGACGTGAAGAACATGCACGCCATGGCCCTGGATACAAGGACGCGCTCGGGAGGTTTCTAACAACCAGGCCGAGCTCACCGCTAAAACTGCAACTAACTGAAGAAAAAACTTGGAATGCAGGTTTACATGGCTTACAATTCACCCCCTAAACCTGACATTCCTTGCCAACCTTGACGACGCCCAGCTGCACACGAAGTTCACAGAAACGATCACGCGCCAGCGGCTTGGTCAATATGTCAGCAAGCTGCTCTTCTGTTCGAACATGCTCAATCCTCATCCTCCCATCTCCAACACAATCTCGGATGAAATGATAACGCACATCAATGTGTTTGCTTGATCATGGAAAACGGGATTCTTACTGAGAGCGATAGCAGATTGACTGTCCATCTTCAGGAGGAACGGTGCACGTCGCTCGCCGTCGAGTTCAGCAAGCAGCTGTGCCAGCCAAATCCCCTGGCAGGCGGCCGTCGTACCCGCAATGTACTCAGCTTCACAGGACGAGAGAGCGACCACCTTCTGTTTTTGTGACTGCCATGTCACTGCACAGGAGCCGAGGAAGAACAGCACGCCTGTGGTGCTCTTCCTTGTATCAATGTCGCCGCCCATGTCGGCGTCACTGTACCCGAGCAGCTTCAGCTCCCGTGCTCCACGCCTGTAGTAGCACCCGTAGTCGATGGTTCCGGCGACGTAGCGCAGAATCCGCTTGACGGCGTTGAGGTGTTCCATCGTTGGCTGCTCCATGAAGCGGCTGACATACCCGACGGAGAAGGCTATGTCAGGCCGAGTATGCACCAGGTACCGGAGGCAACCGACCAGACCCCGGTACTCAGTGGCATCCACTGCCTGGGCGTTGCTTGTCTTGGACAGCTTCAGCCGCGGCTCCATCGGGGTGTGACAGGGATTGCAGGTCCCCATCCCCGCTCGGTCGAGGATCTTCCAAGCGTACGCCGTCTGAGCGAGCTTGATGCCGTCGTGTCCCTGCTGCACTTCAATCCCCAGATAGAAACAGAGCAGACCGAGGTCAGACATCTTGAACCTGGTTTTCATCTGCTCCTTGAAGTGATTGATCTCGGCGGCGTCGTTCCAGTGATGATGAGGTCGTCGACATAGACTCCCACCAGCAACCGGGAAGCTCCTCTCCCTCTGGCGTATACAGCATGCTCTGACTCGCTGTGGCTGAAGCCCAGCTCGCCTAGAGTGCTGTCCAGTTTGGCGTTCCACGCCCTCGGTGCTTGTCGAAGGCCGTAGAGGGCCTTGTCAAGCCGCAGCACCATGTTCTCCTTCCCTGCAACAACGAAACCGGGAGGTTGACGAACGTAGACTTCCTCGTTCAGCTCTCCGTTCAGGAACGCGGACTTCACGTCCATGTGGTGCACCGGCCACCCCTCCTGGGCGGCGAGGGCGAGCAGCAACCGCACGGACTCAATCCTTGCGACAGGGGCGAACACTTCATCGAAGTCCACCCCGGCCTGCTGGACGTAGCCCTTTGCGACGAGCCTCGCCTTGTGCTTCACGACCTCACCGGCAGCGTCTCTTTTGGTCTTGTACACCCACTTGAGGCCGATTGGACGGTGCCCAGGTGGTAGAGGTACGAGGCGCCAGGTACAGTTGCTCTCGATCGACTCCATCTCCTCCAGCATCGCGCGACGCCATGGCTGCAGCTTCTCTGCCTCAGTGAACGAGGCGGGCTCGCCCTCGATCTGCAGGTGGAGCTCTGCGGCAACCTGTCGTGCAGCAAGACCAGGAGGCGCCGCGTTCCCAAGGACATTGTCAAGCATGCGATACCTTGGCTCGACATCATCGTTGTCAGCGTCCAAGTACTCCTCGGCGTTCGGAGGCGGCGACACGAACTCTGGTGTGAGGGGACCCGCGCCAGGTTCAGGAGGCTGTGGTGTCGACGGTGGTGCGGAGGTGTCCACCGTGGGCGCGCCGGGGCTTGGCGCAGGGGCTCCACTGGCATGGGCCGAATGAGTCGGCGACTCAGGCCCACCCCCGGCGATGTCGATGTAGTGGTCCCCGGCGCCGATCTGCAGGTCGTGGTACTCCACCACGAGCTCCGAGTTGGTGGGGACTCCGTCTTCACGCTCCCAGGTCCAGGACGCCGTTTCATCGAACACAGCATCCCGGGACACGACGGCGCGTCGCGCCACTGGGTCGTAGAAGCGCCACGCCTTGGCGCCCGGCTCGTAACCGATGAACACGACGGGTGTGCCGCGGTCCTCCAGCTTCTTGAGGTTGGGCTTCACCTTCTTGACGAAAGCGGTGCAGCCGAACGTGCGGAAGTAGGAGATGTCAGGGCGCCTGCCATGCCAGGCCTCGTAAGGCGTCACGCCTTCAAGGGCCTTCGTGGGCACGCGGTTCAGGATCCAGACGGCGGTGGCGACGGCTTCTCCCCAGAAGACAGACGGCACGCCCCTGCCTTTCAGCAGGGCACGCGCCATGTTGACGACGCTCTGGTTCCTCCTCTCGACGACCCCGTTCTGTTGGGGCGTGTACGGCGCCGTGTGCTGTCGCTGCACTCCATGGTCTGCACAGTACGACTCGAACTCGACGGAGGTGAACTCCCCGCCGTTGTCCGTCCTGAGAACGCGCAGATGACGCCCGGTTTCCACCTCAACCCGGGCCTGGAACTTCTTGACGGCGGCCAGCGTGTCGCTCTTGGCCGCTAGCAGGGCCACCCACATGAACATGCTCTTGTCATCCACCAGAAGCAAAAAATACTGCTTACCGCCGGGAGTGGCCGGCGTGATGGGGCCGCATAGGTCGCCGTGGACGAGGTCCAGCAACCCCTCTGCTCGCCGTTTGGCCTGCGACGGAAATGGCCTCCGCTTGAGTTTGGTGGTGACGCACTCGGTGCAGAGCTGGTGAACGCGGTCGATGGGAGGGAGCCCCTGCACCATCCCGTGTTTCTCCATCTTGTGCAGGGCGTCGAAGTTCAGGTGCCCGAGCCGCTCATGCCACAGCCACGCGCCGTCGGAGGCACGCGCAGCCAGGCAGAGCGGCCGAGCCAGCTGCACTCGCAGGAGGTAGAGGCGTTCCGTTGAACGCTTTACGCGCAGGATCAGGCGGCCCTTGTCGTCGCGGACGCGGAGCACCCCGCGCTTGATGTGCACATCGCAGTCCCCTTCATCGAGTTGCCCGAGGCTCACGATGTTGGAGACGAGGCGCGGGATGTAGTACACCCCCGTGAGCGGGAGGTGCTCGCCGGTCTTCCCTTCGAAGAGGACGGTGCCAGTGCCCTGGATCTCCACCACAGAGCCGTCGCCGAAGCGAACGGTCCCGCGGATCGCCGTGTCGAGGTTGATGAAGGCGTCGCGGTTCCCCGTCATGTGGTTTGTCGCCCCGGTGTCCAAGTACCAGGTGGTGTCGTCGCGCTCGTTGTCGCCGCCGAGCTGCGCGAACACCTTGGCCTCCACGATCCGGAGAGGGCGAGGCACCGGTGAGCTCTGGGTCGTCGGGGCGGCGATTGGGGTCGGCGCTGGGTGGAGTGTGGCATGAGCCATCAGCAACGTGGGCTCTCTGTCCTCTTCTGCCTCCGCGACGTGGGCCTCGGCCTTGGGCTTGCTCTTGCACTCCTTGGCCCAGTGGCCCATCTTGCCACACCGAGCGCATGGGTCTTTGGCTCGATTGGGCTTGTCGTCGTCACGGGTCGGCCCATCAGCCTTCCCCTTGCCTTTGCCACGTCCGCGCCCGCCGCGCTTCTTGCCGCCAGCGTTGCTGCTGGAGCTGCTCCCGCCGCCGGAGGAATTGCCGCCGCCCTTCCCACCGGCCTCGCGGATCTTGAGCCTGGCCAGCCACTCCTCCTCGCAGAGAAGCAGCCGCCCTTGGTTGTCGAGGACGGGCTGAGGCTTCCGGCGCTGTTCGACGGCACGCAGGCGCCCGGTCACCTCCTCCACGGAGATGGTGCGGATGTCAAGTAGCGTCTCGATAGAGATGGCTACCTGCGCCAGGTGTTCAGGCACGAGCTGCAGCATCTTCCTCACGATCTCGACGTCGGTGACATTGTCGCCGAGGATGCGAAGGTCGGATGCCAGCGCGTTGATGCGGTTCGCGAAATCCTCCGCGGTCTCCGACTCCTTCCACACCAGCGCATTGAACTCGCGGCGGAGCTGTTGGGCGTTGGCCTCCCGGACGCGATCGACGCCGACCCGGATGGCCTTGATCGCCGCCCAAGCTTCCGCGGCAGAGCTCCTCTTCTCCCGCAGGGTGGACAGCATGTCCGCCGGCACCGAGCGCAGGATCGCAGCGAGCGCCAGGCGGTCGTGGCGGTACTCGACGTCGTCGTCGTCGAACGGCTCGACGGCGTACCACCAGCCGGTTGCCTCGAAGTTCACCTGCATCAGCATCGACCACTCCTGGTAATTAGTGCGGGTGAGCATTGGCCACTGGATTCCGGCTGCAGGGTTCTCGGCGCGCTGGACGACGAGGTCGCGGCGCCCACGGCGTGGCGCTGGCGATGGCGTGAACCGCCGCCCACCGCGCCCACGGCGGCGGTGCGGCGTGCGCGACCGATCTCCGACCGGTGCAGACCGGCGGTCCATGGCCTCGATCTCGGCTCCGATACCAGATGAGAGACGGAATCCTTCGCCGGCCGCCGGAGCAGAACTCCGGCGAACTCTCAAACTCACGAACTCACACACGCAGGAAGTGAACACGCTGGAATTTTGGTGCTTTGGCAACTGCCTTAGCGTTTTCTGAATATATTGCTCCTACTTATACACAATGAGCTCCTAATTGCTGAAAGTAAAAGACTCTGAGTGGCTGAGCTATTCCCAGCACTCCGCCATGCACGCCATGCCCGCCTATGACCCGGACAGTGCGCGCCATCCCACGCACTAGGCCATCTCGCGCAACTTGCGGCTGGCTCCGCCACGACGTGAAGAACATGCACGCCATGGCCCTGGATACAAGGACGCGCTCGGGAGGTTTCTAACAACCAGGCCGAGCTCACCGCTAAAACTGCAACTAACTGAAGAAAAAACTTGGAATGCAGGTTTACATGGCTTACAATTGCTTGCTGACGACAAGGGGTACATATTATCACTGAAAAAAGGTAACGCTGCTTCAGGACTAATTAACACCGTATCAATCCTAGAACAATGTAGTAGACGATGAGCACGGGCAATGACGCCAGCGTCCCGAAGATGACCCTGCAAGATTTTGAGCACGGGAGTGCTGTCTCAGTTTCTGATAAGGCAAAAATACACGGAGTACTGCTTTATTTTCAGCCAAGTCACCAAGCCATGCGTAATAATAATAATAAATAAACAAACAAAGAAACTACTCACGCTGTGCTCAGCACGTCCGCGTGCAGGCCGTACTCCCTGGCTAACACGAACGTGGTGATGGACTGGGGAAGCGCGGCCTGCATGACGGCGAGGCGCAGGACGTCGCCGCGGAGGCCGAGAGCCACGGCCCCGGCGGCGGTGGCAGCCGGCCCGGCCACGAACCGCAGCGCCATGCCGAGCACTGTCGGCCCGGCGCCGCAGACGATGATCTTCTCTTGCAGCGCCATGAACAGCCCTGCCACCACAGGATCGGACCATCAATTCAATATATAGACCCAGTGTTGTTGTGCTGTTCTTATATATGACGCGGTCGCTATTAGTTCCGTACCCATGCTAAACATGGCGAGTCCAACGCCGGTCTTGGACATGACAAGCACGGAGCCCTGGATGATGCTCGGCGTCTCGATGTGCCACCTGCTGCGTCGATCGCGCACCGATCAATAACACAGACGAAACCAAAACGTTTGTTGCTGCTCAAGTGCAGCATTGTGGAAACTCTGAATTGGGTGCCCAATAAGTGCGCTCATACATGGAAAAACTGTTTGACGAATGCAAAGTTTATGTCTCAAGTGGCACTGTGGCAGCTAGCAACATCGCTAACAAGTTCCGTGCGTGGGCGCTGCACTGCAGGGGGCAGCACGCCTCTAGCCCTCTAGTAGTGGCGTGTGGCTACAGGAAAAATTACGGCCCGGCGGCGAGCACAGGGAGACAGAGGCTAGTGCCGTTCCTGAAGAGAACGAAGAAGCAACGGAAAAGAACGGCCGGAATTCGAGCTTACACCTTTTTCAGTTTTTCAGCAAATGCTTGTTTCACCAGACATTCCACCAACTTTATGCCAAAGTGGCTCCCTATTCTAATACATGCATTGAATAGACTATATCATTTAGAGTAATATGTTTTAAATATTTTTCATTGATTGTTTCATTGTATGCTTAAATTAAATAGTAAGATGGATGCTCAGTTAAATCGGTGTGCTTTAACTCCAAATTGATTTATTTTTGTAATGTTGTTCCACTAACAAGAAGGCATTTGTTCCATTTTGCCCGGTTTTATTGGTGGTATGGCATCCACTACACTACACAGCGAATATCATTCGCTGTTTCTTTCAAATTTCAACCCTGTTTGGAGTGGAGTAGCTATTTTGTGACCTTTTATTCACCCATAACTCAACTACTGCGTTTAAGTACATAGTTATTTACTCCCTCCGTAGCAATATATATTTATAATATCGAGAAGTATCATTAGATTTGTCGTGAGATATATTTTAATAACATACTTATTTAGTGTCATAAACATTAATATCTTTACTATATATTTGGTTAAACTTTAGCTAGACACATTAAAAAAATACACCTAGAATTTCATATATACAAGGCTACAAGCTAATGCACTGTGCCCGGCACTATGCTACAGTGAGTTGCGATATGAGATCTTCGCGAGTTGCACAAGAAAGTAAAAGTAGTCGTCCAATAGATCTCTAGAGATCTACAAATTTTAAGTCGATTTTGTTCCTATAAATTAAAAAAAATGTGTCTTCGACATCCACCAAATGAACTCGGGGAGCCTAGATTTCAATGGAAATGGCAGGAAGTTCTTTTAGAGCAGTGAGCAATCTCATGCACGTTTACATCAAAACGCAAATGGTGCATATGGAAAGGTGTGCCTGCGTAAATGACGCGAACCTGTTGGTGACGCAAGCCCACGAGACGCCAAGAATGCCTGCGTAGATGTTCGGATTCCTCGCCACCTTCGTCCAGACCGCTCTGGCCAGCGGCCAGAACGACGACTGAACCGCCGTTTCGCCACCCACGCCGCCGCCGCTTTCGTCAACGTCACCTGCAGCTTCCTCCGCAACGGCCAGCTTGCCGGCGCCCCCGGCGGCGCGCCTGGTCTCGAACGCGAGCAGCAAAGCCGGGAAGTAGACGATGAACTGCACCACGGAGAGCTGCACGATGAGATCGCGCGCCCACTTGCCGTACATGGCGTCCAGAAGCGGCACGCCCACGACGAGCGTGTTGTTGAGCGTGGCAAGCGAGAACCCCGTGATGCACCACGACAAGGCCCTGTCCTTGCCCTTGCCGCCGCCGCCGCCACGGCGGGCGGCTGCTGTGGCCCAGGCACCGAGAGCGAGCGCGACGGCGAGCTTGGACAGCGCGTCAGCGGCCAGGACCCGGTAGCTGAGCGCGAAGGGGTCGATGCGCGCGGCGAAGTCGAAGGCGAAGAAGGGCACGGCGAAGTAGGTCACAAGGCGGTTTATGGCGTCGCACTGGTCCGGTGTGAACAGCTTCCACCACCGCACCGAGCCGTAACCGAGCCCCAGCGCGAAGTAGAGCGGCGCCATGGCCGCCACCACCTTGTACACGTCGCCCCACCCTATCATCATCTCCACGACTCCACCTACCCGGGCTCCCCGCCCGCACCGGTACGGGGCTGGAGTATCTAGGTCTCACAGGCAGCTTACACAAGTGAGCAGCAGTTTGTTTGTGGGCGTCAGGTGCCGCCGTTCGCTTGTGTTTATATACAGGAGAGGGAGAGAGGTGGTGACATGGAGGAAATGGAATGGTTACATTACAAGCATGGATTGACAAGAATAAAAAGGAGGGATGAAAGCGATTAAGCCCAAAGTGAAGCAAAATATCATCGGAAATACTTTCTGCAAGACGTCCGTCCATGACTTCACGTCCAGACGTGGCTCCCTAGGAGCAGGCCCCAAACAAAAAACAAATCCTCATTTCCTTATGCTTATCTGCCTGTCTCTCCCGAGCTCACACCCCACTCCTTCGTGTCTATCCACCCGGCCTCAAAGCGGCGTGGCTGCTCATCCATCCGCCCCCTTCTCCAGCGCGCTCTCGTCGGGCTACCGCGCCGTTTCCTTCCCCCGTCGCCGGCCACGCCGCGCGCCCTCGCTCCCTGCGCCGCTCACCTGCGTGGCAGCCACCTACGTCGATCAGCGTGGCTACTCATCCGTTCGCTCCCTTCCCCAATGCGCGCTCGTTGGGCTGCCATACCATGCCCTTTGCCCCATCGCCGACCGCGCCACGCGCCCTCGCTCCCTGCACTGATCACTTGCGTGGCAGTCACCTGCATCGCTCGCTTCCTCGCCGTTGGGTCACAGGTGCCGTGGCGCCTCAGGTCTTCCCTGGCCGAGCCAAGGTCACCCACGAGTGTGGCCAGTGCTGGCGGTGCTCGCACGCCGCGGCTCGCCGCCAGCTCCTACCCCGATGGCCGAAATCGACTGGCCCGGCCTTCCCTCCCCTATGTTCCGTATGTATGTTTCAAATGTTTTAGACGTTTGGAGGATGTTGTAAAAGTATTTCATCTTGATGTTGCAAAAGTAGATCGGGAGATGTTGCATATGTTGCAAGTGTTCCAGTTGCAAGCATTTGTTCAAAATGTTTCATCTGTTTTCAGAAGTCTGTTGCAATCTTTTTTATCTGGATGTTGCATATGTTTCACACATATGTTGCACCAGTATGTTCCAAATTTTTAAGTTGTCTCAGTCTTATGTTGCGACAAGTGGTTTCATGATGCAAATTGCAAATCTGGATGTTTGGTGTGTTCCACACACATGTTGCAAGTGTGTGTTCCAAATGTTTCATCTATTTTCAGACGTACGTTGCATTCAAATGTTTTCATGTTGCAAGTGTTTTATGTTGTATGCCGGGGCGAGCGGACTGGGCATGAGGCGCGTCGGGGGGGGGGGGGCGAGGGACGGTGGTGCTGCGGTCAGGGCACGCTGGGGGCTTGCTCGTCCTCAGCTGCTCATCCCAGCTCCGCGCAGAGAGAGATGAGGGGGTCAAGGACGACCGGCGGGCACAGAGACGGGGCGAAGTGCGCGTGTGGAGCAAGGCGAAGGCAGGCGGGGTCAGGACGAAAGCTGACAGGGGCGGGCTATGTGGGTGTCCAGACGTACGTCCATCCATATGTTCGGGCGCTAGCCACGCCCAAATATCATCCTGGCAACACCCAACGCGGCTGCTTCTACTGCCTAGGGATCAAGCGCACTATGGCCCAAACACATGTGCATGAGGACGTCTGGGCTATGCCTGGGCTCATTGTCGCTCTATGTCTTGCCAGTCGGATGGGCTCCAATAAGTGGGCCTTCAGGTTCTTCACAATGCGTCCTACCATCTAGCATGTGTAAAAATATGGCATTGGATAGGGCGTGATTGGTTTAGTGCATAGGGTCTGACCTAGTTGGGTGGATCGGACAGGCTGAGCACACCCCAATTCCATCAGCAAAATGTAATATATAAAAGTTTTGTGTATAATTTTGTACCTTTATAAGAAATTATGTTGATAAATTTATTTCGCAAAATATAATACATTAAAGTTATGCGTATAATTTTATGACATATTAAGTTATATGTATAAGTTATGCGCATAACTTTGTCATGTTGAAGTTATGCATATAAGTTATATGTATTAGTTATACGTTAAAGTTTGTTCCGCAAGTTATATGTCATAACTTTATAACTTTCTAAAAAAAGAAAAGTTGCAGATTTTTTTGCCAAAAATAGAAAGTTACGGGGGCTTTCTGATCATTTGTCTAATTTGAATCGGGTGATCGTTCGCTATTTAGTGGAGTCGTGAGCACACCCAGGCTGTACGAATGCAATATGTGAAAGCAACATTTTGTTTGGTGGGTGCCACAAGCTGGCCATGTTCTTTAGAGATTGATTGGACGACTGCACAAAATAGATAGTATGCTCATGTGGTAACATTATCACCTGCTAAGCAAGAACTATGAATGAAAGAAGCAGAGCATAAGGAGTTGATGGGAATGGTCACATGGACCATGGCATCTGCGTAGTGTGGCTCGACAGGAATAGGAAGGAACAGATTGAATCCTTTTCCTCTAGAGCCTAGCCTAGAGGCTCCTTTAGTCCTTTTGCATGAGTTTGGGCAGGCTTAAATATATATTTTCTATAGATTCTGACAAGCCGGTGATAGAGGTTGCAAAGCACCTAGTACATGGATGACTCTTGAAGGTCCAACAGGGTACAAAGAGAGAGTGGGGAGAGATGACAACAACACGAACACCAACAACAACAACAACAACAACAACAACAACAACAACGACGACGACGACGACGACGACGACGACGACGACGACGATGACAACAACAACAACAACAACAACAACAACAACAACAACAACAACAACAACAACAACACCAACAACAGCAACAACAACAACAACAACATGATTCGGCTACCAGCTCAACCTACTAACCGTGGCGAATGCAAAACTACTTCATAACATGTGTCGCCATCAATGACAGACTTCGAAGAACTCTAAACCACATGCAACTGTGAGATATTGAGTAGGATTTGACAGACAATAGCCAGGAGGCTGTAGGGCATTGAGTTAGAGCCAATAGACGGCAACTATGAGTTGCATCGCCTATGAGCGCATCTGGGCTCCAACTGACGTCCACCGACGCCAATTAGGGGAAGGAAGCCTCAAAAGGGAGGACTGTCAGGAGGAGAACGAGGAGATCCAAAGGAGAAGATCAAGATCCCCGCAACCCAACATATGATAAGACAAAGCACTCAGGAGATCTAGAGGATGGTAGTGCAAGCCGTTGATGGCGAGCACCTGGCAACAAATAGTAGAAGTCAAAGGGCCGGGTAGGATGGTAGTCAGACCAATAACAAGATGGGATAGGAGAGTAATTGGGGAGAACACAAGGACATGCTGGGTGCGGATGGAAGCAGGTGTGCTTGTGTCGATGCCCGAAGTGACGTCCACGGACACCACCATCAACGACCGGAGCACCAGGCTCGTAAATGCTTGAAGAAGCAATGAAGCATGCAACCATCTAATTAAACACAGGTATTTACAATAGATTTTGTGCATGCAGAGAACCAGACACGGGAGCGGGGACACCCAACCAATCACGCCCATAGCGTCCGTGCGGATTACCGCTTTGGATAGCACATTCCGATTACTCCTCTAGTTACAAATACTTACTGTTATCTGGACAAGTTTATATTCATTTTTTTAGACAAGCTTCATCATGATTTGTTGGATTTTTAAGGCTATTTCCAGTGCTAGCTTTTAATCTTTTATCGCATTTTTTAAAGAATGATGTGTGGGTGATGAAACAAAACAAGAACCACATCCCACAATTTAATTGAATTCTATAGTTTTATAAGCGTAAATATTTAAATGTTGCATGGTATTATGAAATCTGTTGTTCCTAGTGTAGTTTCACTTAGTTTCAACATGTGGCGATGAAACAAAATGTTTCCAATGGAGTTTTATTCAGTTTCCAACTCAGCATGTCTGTTGCCAGCCGCTCGTGAATTTTTTCCCCACTCCCGAAGCGAGTAGTGACAATGTGCAAAAATGTCTAATGTGGTTTCGTCTTGTGCTCGGCAGAGTGGGCAGACACGTTGGTTAAGCCAACCACTGGTGATGAGCTTGTCTGCTGTCCAAAGCCAATTTTGATCGGCGAGCTCCAGTCAGGTGAGAATTTGCATCTTGGTGGGTGCGCCCGGACGTGTCAGATGAGTTTCTCCACGTCGGAGGTGATAGAGTGCATGAACTGTGCCTGGTAATGCCGATAATAATGAGGTATATTCTTCATGGTTTGTAAGTTTCCACACAATGGATGGAGTTTGCGATGATTTGGTTGAGTTGCATTGGTTGCAATTTTTTCCTAGTTGCACAATTGAGCCAATTGGCTTCATGGATACACCGCCATGATATTGAGGTCACCAATATAGGTGAGAATCAACCATCTCCCAAAAGCCAGCAATCTGTGAATGGCTCCACTCTACTGCACACTGATCCACTCTGATCAAATAGTTTGGGGCTGTTTTGGGCTATTACCATAATACCATGGGCCACACAATGATGTTGTCGTGGTGCAGGCCTGCATGAAGTATCGGGGTCCATACACTTGTCGCGTCATTTTCTTGGGCCGTTATCTTGCTTAGGCGCTACTGAGGCCAAGTACATTAATATACGTCAGCATATTCCGTCTCAAGCAGTATCATGTAGGATTTGTTATGATTTGGAGGAGGATAGAGAGATGGAAGAGAGAAAGAGATTGTTGTTTTGTGAAACAACCGTCTATGGGCTAAAGTTTGGGACTATGAGATAACTATTATACTTTTGTATGAGTTATTATTGTCATGTGACTTACAATTTTACTTTTATTCTATGTACAGATTAAGGAATTATGAGTTACTATGAGACAACTTAAAAGACAATCATTGTACATGTTGTTTATTAAATTGTCTTTAAATTACGTATCACTATATGAGATCGTCTATGAGACAACACCAATGCACTTGCTCAAACAGGCAAGAACACTACAGCGCAGAGCATGTCCTGCATCAACCTTTCAACCACTCATGTTCGGTTTGCGAGTGCAGCTTGTTCCATCAGCTCGCCTGTCATAATGCGGTTCGCGCAAGGGCAAGGCCTCATCACCACGCGTGTCGTCGTTCTCCACCATGACCTGATCCAACCTCTTTAGCTAGGGTCCCACGCTGATGTTGTGAACCTCTCCTAGGGGCGACTACCTAACTAAGGCCCTCCACAATGGTGCAGTGTTGCCAAAAAAATTGAGTCCCACATTTTATTACTGGCATTACTCTTTGGATGCCACAGTAGTGGGGCATCACTATCATCATTTCTGACCCATTGAGTAAGAATAAAGAAACACCATGCACGAACAGGATGAACACCAGTATGAAGAGGAATGCGTCCAGCTGAGCATGCAAGTACCAGCTAATTCTTATTTTATTGAGCAGGCACCGACGCAACTACTTGCACCGCTCTAAGTTTTCCTGCAGTGTGGGGAGCAGTGCCCAAGTCTTCTCTCTCCTTCTCTGGCTTGTGGATGGCCTAAGGGTAGCTCCAGTGTGAGCAGCGAACCGAACATGCAAATTATGTAGTACATCAGACGGTTCGAGGTTTGTAGTTTGAGCATCGATTGCTAGGACCCACCGCTCACCTCTTAAACAAATAAAAATAATGTATCTTTGCCAGGGCATTGCTCTTCCGGCTGCAGACTTCTTTGGGCCATGTGCTACCAATGTTATTTTAATCGGCTGGGTTCTGTTTGTCTACAAGGTTCGCTTTTAGTTCTGACAGGTATGATTCACAAGCTCCAGTGTCCATGTTTCGGCTCAGATGTCCCATGGTTCATTCCACCCCCAACACTGGAGGTGCTCTAATAGGACCACACTAGGAGGGGCGTAGCCGCTGGCAGCCCTGAATGCATGTAAATGTTGCATTGCGTCATTGAAAGCCCAAGTTTGGTTTTGGTAATTAATGACACCAAGTTGCTAATGCCATGTGTTAAGTGTTTTGAGTTAGGCATAAGCAACACATGTGATGAAGGTGTATGTGGCAAGGAGTGGTGGCCACAAGATCACAAAGAGATGGTGCATGGACATGAAATGATGATCATGGTGATCAAGCATGAGGAGATGGACATGGAACAAAGTGATCAAGGCAAAGGTATAATCATAGGGTTTGCTTTTGCCGGTCTAAGATGAGTAGAGAAGTGATTGACCGGGTTTAAGATTGATAGCCGACTATCAAGAGGGGCAATCACGGTTAGCTCGTGAATCAAGTGCTACTAGGTCATCATCTTGAGCATATGCATTAGGATCTAGTAGAGAGCTAACGTAACATCTATAGGATGGACATCCAGGAGGTCCAAGCATGCAACAATGGCAATATCATCATCATATAGTCCCAAGAAGCCATCGGTAACTGTATTATCAGGAAGGCGCACCGCAACCTGTAAAGGTAAAGCAGTACATCAGCATAGGATAGCCAGAAAAGCCTGAACAAAAAAAGTAAAATGGAGGACACAATGAAGCCTAAATAAACAAAGTGAAATGGAGGACGATGTTTAGTGAAACACCAACCCTCAATTTATCATCTCTATTTCTGTAATCCTTGAATGCTCTAACCAAATGTGCTGAAGTCAAAAATGTTGTTAGGAGTTCTCTAGCTGCCCCACTTGGTAGAGGTATGCCCGAGCACACAAATAACATCTTATCTCCTGGACAAGATCATGACTTAAACAATCAACAAGTGAGTAAGTGACAACTAAATACAAATTATAAATTAGGAAAGTTCATGAGCATCAGCACAATCACCATCAAACAAAGCAAGGGAGACGACAATGGAGGATAAATCTACAACATCATTAGCACTGGTTCGATAATTTATTTGACAAGGTTTGACAATATCGCCAAATGGAATCTCTTCAAAAGCTGAAATTTCTCTATCACGAAGAACTTCACCGAATCGTTCCTCATCAATAGATAACAGATTCTTCTCAAAATTAGCCTTTGCCACCTCACTGTCATAAACTGATGAAACAACATGATACGACACAACTATGAGTAATTTATTAGAGCAACATGAGCCAGAAAAGGAAGAATCAGCAAATTCAAAATCAATGACTCACTTTTTTTAGAAAGGCAGCAAGAGATTTGTCGGGATTTTATTAGACGAGTAAAGAACAAAAACACGAGATTACAAAGAACAACAACAAAACCAACAACAACGGGAGACCGAAGTCCCCACAACTACGACTCTACGGCCAACTACCCAACTAGGCGCCCAACTAGGCAACGGACAAACAACTGAGAAAACCAACCCTAAAAGAACAGCGACAGGGGAGCCAACCCAGGATCCTCCAACGAAAAGCAAGAACTGATAACTAAACTTGTTGTAGTCCGACATTAGCTCTAGTCGCCAACTGATATTGTTCTAAATCTTCTTTGCACAGCAGCGCACCATTTTCTGCGACGTCTTTGGGTGCGGCTCATGCGTTCCTTGCCATCGCCCCCACTTGAAAGCAAGGAGGATTCAAGTTTATTCCTTCTATTTATGGTTCTCTGCTCCCTACTCACACCTCTTGTGTAATCAATCTGACCCTTGTTTCTCAGGGTTTTTGCAGTCCTGAAGCAGAAAGGAAATATAAATGTTTAGTCAGTCCACACAGTAATGTTCGATCATAATGCACCAACACCAATTGAAATTGGAAAACCAAAACAGTAAAGTACGTACATTACTACCTATTAACCTTTTATATTTTTTAATGATATAACCTTTTATATTCAGGTCCACTGATAATATCAACGATCATAATAGAGATCTCATCATAATTCTATAAAAACACAATGTGCTCAAAATCAGTATCATATAGACTTTAATCTTTGCATATATAAATACAAAAAGCTCCAGTTTACCCTAATCTTTGGTGTGTGGCAAATCAGTTAGTGGTAGGTCAGTAGCAGCAGGTTAACACTGCCACTTAGGGCAGAACACAAAAGATCAAATCAAATTCAACAAACAGGATAGAAGATGGATCCAGTGGGCAAGCACAACATTATTGAATTGGCCACATGTATACATATGTCGGGTATCACAATTAGGGGTACCCAAATCTAGATGGAAAACCACCCGGCCTCTCCATTTAAGGAGAAAAATCAATAAAAGAGAGACGGGCTAAATTCTTCCTTACTGGGCCTCCAGCAAGACATGTGAGCAAACCAGCCCATCTCCCCACTTCATCTAAGGCCTCACTCGGAGGGGTCTCGGATCACCACCGATTCGCCCAAGGCCTCAGCCTTGGGGTCTTGGACACAGGCCGACCCCCGACGACATCACCGCCTTGCCCGAGCCCCAGAATCGGCATTGTCCGTCTCTGCCTCGCCCGAGACCGGCCTCTGACGCCGCTCCCCCATTGGCGCGCTCGAGACCCCTTGTGACATCACCCACGTCCTGCATCTGCCCAACCGGATAGGCCAGGAATAACCGGGGTCAAATCACCACGCCACCGTCTGCAACAGGCATGGGGAAGAGCTGCTGACCACTATGCCACCCATACTGACACTATACGCACGATTCGTGCCTGCGCAGTGTACGGAACAACTGCCCTGGGCAACTATTCCCACGATCAGGATAAGATCGCACCACGATTCCCGCCTCCGAGGCCTCAGCCCTCTACGTCAGTCAAACTACAAGGACAAACACGCCACGCCGGCTATAGGACCAGGTATGATAGGGCACGTCGCTACAACGCCGAAGGACAGAAACCACTCCCCCAACAGTGGCGCACATGCCTGGACACATAGCAGCAGTGCCAGAAGTACCGACGCCATGCCTCCACGGTGCGGACCACGTCGCCACCGGATAAGGCCCTTCCGAGGCCTCCAGGCTCCTCCTCTAGCAAGGGTCACGCCACATACTAACATTTTGTAACCCTGCACCTCCTTGAGACTATAAAAGGAGCATGCAGGGATCAGCCCCGGGGGACGGGAACCGAAAAAAAGAACGACCTACATAGCAACACAAAGCAAGACACGAGCAGACAACTCTCTTGGACCTGGCGAGGGCACCAGCAGGGTCGCACACACCCACGTTCTCCCCTCTCACCTTGAGACTTGGGAGCTCCTCCCTCTCTCACATCCACTTGTAACCCCTACTACAAGCACTTTGGTGCAAGATAATACAGAACTCTCCTCCCCCACTGGACGTAGGGCATTTCTCGGCCCGAACCAGTATAAATCGTATGTGTTCTTCTTGCACACCATCCGGACTCCCGACGCGCAGACACTCATTGCTCGTTGGTGCTAGGACCGCCGTTTCTTACACCAACATGGTTTAAATAAAATAGAAGTCGGAATAAAATAGGAAAGAGGCTAGTAGACCCTAGTATATGTATGGATGTTACCTTAAAGGCTAATAATACACAACAGATTGAAATAGAGCCCCATGAAAAATCAGTGTGATGGATTTCAAAAGGCACCTCGATTTTACTTGGATTAAAAAATATATATATACATGTTCGAAGTACTTAAGTTAGTTGCAGAATAGAAAACTCGATTCGAATTGCGAGGTAAACAGCTACAACTATATAGAACAGTAAAGCAAATGAGTTGATATAGACATTAGTAAAGCAAATGAGTTGATATAGACATTACATCGCGCAACTTGCTTGTCCCCGATGAAGCAGGCGAATCACTAGAGGTGCGTCCCAGAGCACCCGCGCCCGCCTGATGCGTCGACGCTACTGGTTTGTTCAGGCCGGAGTCGCCGCCAAGTGTGATGACTGCTTCACGCCTACGGTACCTGCGCTGCGAGTCCGCGAGATGCTGATATGATCGCCGCCGGCGCCGGCGCAGGTGCGAACCGCTTAATGGGACGTTGTGGGCTGCTCTAAAGTCTAAGCTTTGGGCAATCATGCTTCTAAGCTTTGGGCAATCATGCTTTTACGGCCCACCACCACCAGTCCACCAGAAAGGAGAGGCGCAAGAGAGGCCTGTAAGAGCATCTCCAACCGTTCCCTAAATATTGCTCCTACAAACTCCAGGTTTTCCAGCTCTAAAAGGACATTGAGAGAAAAAAAGAAAATTATCTCTAATAATTTTTAATATTTCACTTCTAAAAATTAAATTTTGGTCCCACTTGGGTTTTTTTTTCGGTCCTTTTTTTCACGCTGAACTCTTCCTGCTCGCGCATACCTGCGCCGTTGCCGCCTTTCCTTCGTGTTGCCCTAGCCCAGCAGCCGGCCACCAGGCAAGCAAGCAAACAGAGCATGCATACAGTACCATACAAGCGAGCAGGCGGGTAGCAACCAGGCAAGCAGGCAACCAGCAGCCTACACCGCTACACGCAAGCAAGCAGGCGCTCGTCGTGGCCTCGGTGGCACACGCCTCGCCGCCGGGGAAACTGGAGGTCGGTTTACTGCACTCGTGCCCACAGGCCGAGGAGATCGTGCGTAACGCCGTCCGCCGCGGCATCGCCCGTGAGCCTGGCGTCGCGGCGTGGGACTCATCCACATGCACTTCTGCTTCGTCCGGGGCTGCGACGGCTCCATCGTCATCAACTCCACGCCGGGCAACACAGTGGCGAATCTAGCATTTTGTCTAAGGGTATGTCGTCCAAAAATTTTTATATACAATTCGGTAAATCTATTTCAATAATTTGGTAATAATTGTAAAATTGACAATATGATTCAAAATATATAGTTCAAAATTTTCATATACCATCCACTAAGTATAGTATAAATAGTTCAAAAGCCATACCGATAATTGAAATAATGCGTAAAAGAGAACCGAAACTTACAATGCTATTCTTGTGACTATTTGATTCGACGCTTTCGAAGGGACATAAATGTCTTGATTATATTATCTTTATCAACTTCAAAGAAAATATCCCGCTCAATGAAAATGACTAGACAATCATCCAAAAGACTATCTCCCATCTTATTTCTTAACTTTGTTTTCATAAAAACCATTGCAGAAAATACCCTTTCAGCACTTGCCATTGCCACATGTAGAAGCAATACCAATTTGAGGAGCTCATAAACCGTATCATATACTTTGTGTCTCTTTGTTTCAACAAGCTTAACTGAGAGATCAACAATATTGTCTAGACCTTTAAAACTATCATCTTATCTCATGTCATCAATATAATTACATAGCTGCAATTCAAATTTGAGCTAATTATTATTTGAGAACTCCTTTGGGTAGAACTTAGCTAGTGTACGTAGCTTCTGTGCATCAAAAGAAGCATAAATATTACAAAGAATACAGTGCCAAATAATTAAACAAATTGCGCTTGCATGATTGAACTCTCACATGCGATTATGGATCACACATGATACGAGTACTGAACAAAAGATCAATCTAGATCGACTTTTATGTTGGGACAAATCCTCGACCTCGTTGCGTGATGGATGATTTTATGATTTTAGCGCTAAGCAATTAGCAATTAAAGTACATATAATTTTTTTACAAAAAAGCCGAAGAACAAGAATTGAATCTCACCTGAACGATTGAACAATTTTGATCACAAATGCCGGTGCGGTCGTAGGGCAGGGCGAAGGCCGAAGTGCCGACCGACGAATGAGACGAGGTCACGAGGACGACTGGATAATGACGGGCTGCGGGCGACAGCCGACAACGGTGGACGGCTTGAGTGATCCAGGTGCGCAGCCACGCAGGACGCGTTAATCGTGATGAAGATGATTAGAAGAACCGTCGAGCGTTGAAGACTCGAAGTATACGGCGGCGCTGCCTCGATCCGTATTGGGCTATTGGCGTCTCCATCGCTGGCCACATGGGCCGCATGCCCGCGTGGGCCTGATGCTCGCTCGCGGCCTGCCTCTCGCTCGCGCTCGGCGCTCGCACAGCCTCTGCTCTCAGGTACGCTGCAGATGAGTGTATTTTTTCTTTTTTATATATAAAATACGTATATATATATATGTGTGTGTGTGTGCTTACTTGCCAGAATCGCATACCCTGTAGCTCCGCCACTGGGGCAACAAGACCGAGAAGGACTCCGTCGCGATCCCGGAGGCATCGGCGCGTGACCCCGGAGGCGTCTGTCGCCATGAACCACTGCCATGGCCGTACCCATACCCGTACCCGTAGGTAGCCGACGAGGAGGCCCAACCAGAGGAGGTGCGCGTGTAGGACATGGAATCGCGAAGGCGAAGGTCGTACTCGGTGCGGCGTCTGTCATCGGAGAAGAAGAAAACATCGCGCGAGGTAGATACGCATGAGTCTACGGCGCGTAAAGTTACGCGGATGAGGGGGATTTTTCCCAACTCCTAAAATATTAGAGCATCTTCAAGAGTTTGGCATATAGGTTTGGCATCCTAAAATTTTTGGCAAAATGAGAAAAATACTTCTCCAATAGTTTGGTATCTGGGTTTGGCATCTTTGGCAGGTTGGCAAATCTCGGTCGATTGCGCGCATATATGCGCGTGGGGCACCGGCCGGGCATCGTAGTTTTCTCGTGCTTAGCGGGGCTCTTCGTTCGCTTAACGGGGCTCTTCATTCGCTTAACGAGGCTCTTCGTTTCGTTAGCGGGTTTTTGGGTTTTTGAAAATAAAATTTGTCAAACTGTTGGAGATAAGATCTTTTTTCCTCTCCATATTATTTTGGGAGTTAGCGAACAACGAGATTTGAGAAACAAAATTTGCCAAACTATTAGATATGCTCAAGAGATTGTATCAGGAGTTATTGGAGAGGGGATTTTTTTCTCATCTATACTATAAAAGAGCAAAGGAATTAAAAATACCCTCTCACATAAACTTGTGTCCCTTAGATCACAGATCCAACGTATTTAATCCCCTGTCCTAATCTGACAAACGGACCCGGCCAGAAAACTTTTAATTGTTTACGCGTGTCTATACATACGATTCCTCATATCGCTATTTTTTCCAAAAAAAAGATACCCACCCGCATATACCCATATATCATAACGTCGGTGCCCACCCAGCCCCGCCAGTGGCCAACACCTATTTTTTTTTAAAAAAAAGAAACGCACACCACCAGGATACTTTCTAAAAAAAAGAAACGTACACCACAGGGACACCTCCAAAAGATATGTACACCAACGGGCTAGATTAAAACCATCGATGGTTGCCCTAGCTCGGCCATCGTACTTACGAGCGCCGCTTATCAGAGTGCGTCGTATAGGCGGCCACAAGGGACGGTGGCCGCAGCGTATGCACCCAAACAACGGGGTCCTGGGAGCGGTGGCGCTGCGGCATGGGACGGACCTGCTTGGGGTCACGCCGTCAGCCGACGACCGACGACACCATGAACGTCTACGACGTGGACAAGGTAAGGTATCACGGGTACTGTACTTGCTAGCATTGTTGGTTGTAGTGAATATAAGAGAACATCAGCATGAAAGACGTATGGAGCACTGATTAAAAAATTGACCAACTTATTTTTGAGAGCCGGAGAGAGAGGAGCGACCGTCTTCCTTCGGAGGTCGAGGCCTCCATGATCAGGTTCGCGTCCCTATCTTCCACCTTGCATTGCTTTACAAGATTAGTAAATAATAAATTAATAATATTATACACCTATAGCAGACCTGTCACGTCCTCTTGTTGTGAAGCTAGATATCTTGTGAAAGTGAAACTATCTAACGACCACGAGTAATGGTTTGGTTCAAGACGCTATCCTTCATGTTCAGTGGTCACTGAAAACATGCTCTTTCCTTTTTTGTCTCCCAAAAGAAGAAAATCATTGTTGCCTGATATTACAATGTAAGCTTCTTGTCATATCTGTAATTATTCAATTATTCATATTCCACGCAACTCAATTTATCTGATTCTAGAGTCACCTTCCGGATTAGTTTGTTAATTTCTCATTGGTGGAAAGGTATATCAGCACACATTCTGAAGTGATTTTTGGCTAATTTGTTGTTTTTATTTAAAAAAATGAATGAGATAGGAGGACTACCTCTTGTAACAAAAAGAAGGTGAGCTAAAGTGGATCATTACTGGAACGGTGGTTTTTGCTAACTTGTTTTAGAACTTTGTGAGATTAATCTTTTTAACCTTTTACACTTGCAAGGACGAGTGGTTGGAACCATTACTGTTAATTGATGATTTTATGATGCATCAGGTAAAACGAAATAGATGTGAAATCTCTACTGCCTTTTCAATGTTATTTTGAGCACCGCTCTTTTTTTTACTTGAATGATATCCCATCGATGCTGATTACAATTACACCTTGATGGATCAGATAATCTGATGAGGTTTTAAGACACAAAGTGCACTCAGTGGCAAGAAAACCTCTTCTCCTAAAAGGTTAGTCAATTTAATGATATTTTCAAAATTAACGAACTTTACATTTGTGCAAATAGTCGCCAAGTTAGGGGTGAAATGGAGGAGTAATTATAGTAATTACTCCAACCAGCCTGTCTTCATGAACCGGTCCGATTCGGTCCATAGCATTTTCTCATATGTATTTATCTTTTCAATATTTAATATATATGTATAGATATAAATATTCAATCTACCACGCATCCCAGCTAGATAATGGTCCACTAGCACTTCAACATAGTTCCAAATAATGAAAAAAATGTTGGTTTCAAATAAACTTGAAAATACTAGGATAAGATGATAACTACAAACAAGCTAGAAAATGACAAATGTTGGTTTTAAATAAACTTGAAAATACTATGATAACTACGAACAAGCTAGAAAATAACAAAAAAATAATAAATTTTTTCTAAGCACGTGTGTGTCGCACATACATGTTAACTGGTCTTTCTAAAAATCAAGGATTAGAAGGAGGTTTAGAGAACTATTGGAGATGCTCACCCGTCCTTCATGTTGCGAAACGCGGGGCGTACCTTTTCGCGCAGGGCCCAGCCCTCCTAATCGCTGATCTGGCGCGAAAAAAATCCCCATTGTGTCTGCTTTCCGATCTCCCATCCCCATGGTTGAACACTAGAACGTGGGGCACTGTGCTCACGCTATCCTCTCCAATGCCACGGCCATTCGGCCAAACCGGTGCTCGGAGCTGCATCCACTCCCTCTCGTACCGACGATGAGACGATCGCGTCGCGGGTTGCCGTCTACACCCGCGCGCACGCAGGCAACACAGCAGGTGTGCGGCACCGTCCCAAACGCTCTCAACTTGACGCGTAATGGCTGCTGTTTACAGAGGAGTTCTTTCTTTCCTTCCAGGGAGACGCGATCTGAGATCTCGCATTCGTTCTCGTTTTTTAATCCGAATGGCCAGTGTCCGGAGATAGCTCCTACGTAGGGATGAAAACAGAACAGAAATATTCCGAATTGACCGTTTTCGTTTTCTATATTATAAACCGTTTTTTAACATGAAAAATTGTCAGTTTCAATTGGTTTCACAACCATTTTCAATGATTTTTTGTACTCTTTAATTGCTAAATGTAGAAATATCCCGAACCGACCGTTTTCGTTTTTCTATATCGTAAGTCCGTTTTCGACCGTTTCCGACCGTTTTCATCCTTACTCCTACGCCACCTCCGTCGTGTGCGCCCGTGCCCGGACGTACACAGGACCACCCAAGCCCGCTCATGCCTCCTCCATCACGCATGCCCGCGGAAAGCCTGCTTTGTTTCACGTGCCCACATGTGAATGAGACCGGTCCCAGACACCTGTCCCGCCTGCGTATGCGCGCTGCAGAGCCATCTGCCGACCTTAGGCACCCGCACTGTGACCTATAGTGGCGCCCTAGCAGCAGCAGCAGCAGGCCGCTGTCTGCCAGCTACCGGCTGTCCGGCTCCATTGTAACATGTGCTTCCCTTATCTACTTTTGAAACATCTAGATAAAACACTTGAAACATATGTCTGAAAACAAATAAAACACTTAAAACATGCGTGTATAGCCATAGCAACATATGTAACATCTAGATCTACTTTTGTTACATCCAGATGAAACACTTGCAATATACGTATCAAACACCTAAAAGCATACGCTTGAAACATGGATGTTATGCAACATTTAGATATACTTCGGCAACATCCAGATGAACACACATGAAACGTACGTCTGAAACAACTGAAACATTTGAAACATACGCTCGCACCACATGCGTATATAGCCATTGCAACGTTTGAAACACCCAAATGCAATACTTGAAACATACGTCTGAAACACCTAAAAACACTTGAAACACGGTATCACCGGTGGCCATGGCCTACCTGTTGGGAAACCGCGGTAGCCAGTAAGCTCGTGTCAGGGGAGACGTCGAGAACAACGACCCATCGTACACCTCTATTGCAGGGCTCTGTACCATGTCCGTGCCACGATGCAGGATGACAGTGACATGGCAGTGAAGATCGGCGAGGAGGACAGGGAGCAGATGGAGACCGCCCTTGCGGAGGCATTGAGCAATTGGAGGGCGCCACAGGGCAAACAACGGAGGACTACGAGGAGAAGCTCAGGGAGGTGGAGGAGGTGTGCGGCCCAATCATCAAGCATGTGTGGTGGCAGAGATGGGGGCATGGTGCAGGATGGGCGTGTGACGCGAGATTAGCTTATAGTGAAAAGAAAATGGATAAGAGAGAGATGGTGAACGGTGGACTGTTTTTAGCGTGACGTTGGCCTGCGTCCGGACGTCAGGAATCAGATAATTCACCACATACCTACCAGCATTTGAAATAGACTCCCCTGTGTATGATGGCAACGTATCAGGTGCAGGGGCGGAGCTACAGGGTATGCCAGGTATGCACTGGCATACCCTGCAGATCCAGCAATAGCTTTTATGTATATACGTCTGTATTTGTAAAAAATAAAAAAGACTGTATCTGCACCATGGAAAACTAACGCACCAGCTGCTCCTTGCCGATAGATGACGGACTTTCCTGGTTTCCAGGCCCACGCGGCAATACCGACGGGAAGCCCAGGTCCTGCCCACGCAGCCATAAGGATTTAAGGACGCCAGGCGGAAACTCAGAAAGTCAAGGTCCAGTCCTTAGAACGCGCAGGTCCTGACCGCCGGCGCCTGGACTTCCTATTGATCTAGGAGTATTGCAGATTAGAGTCTCGGCCCCTGGCCGCCGTCTCGAGGTTTGAATCTTCGCGGCGCCGACTGCCGAGTACGTGGCATGGAGGATCTGCCTGCTGCGCGTGCACGATTAACACGCATAGTCTGACTGCCTGAGCCACCACGGTAAGAATCAATCTTTTATTTTACTCTTCGTCTTTCTATAGAAAAATCATGTTTATATAAATGGCTAATATCATCCAGTCATCAATAATGCAGTGAGATCGGAAATTTGCTCAACATCAGAGACAATCGAGATTGATCAACGATTTGGTATCATGTGAGTGTTTATGTCATCACATACGAGGATTGAGGATTCAATCAGTGCACTTGCAATTTGTTTAATTGTTTGGTATTGTGTTTTTAATAATTGTGTAGTTATTAAGAGAGATGGATATATTGCATCATTTTTTTAATAATATTTGTTGGATGAAGATGATATAATCAATACATTCATGTCCCATAGAAAGTGTCGGTTAAAAATGTCAGATAAGTAGTATTGAAAGTGTCTTACTCTCTTTTATGCATATATTTGGAACTATTAGTATGATGCTTGAACTATTCATTCTGTAATTTGTGGATGTTTTTCAAGTTAATCTTTAAATTTAAAACTTATCATGTTGTTTAGCGTATATATGCCATATGGCAGTACAAATTTTATAATTGTTACTGAGTAATTTTACTGATTTGTATATAAATATTTTTTATGGCATACTCTGATCTAAAATCCTAGATCCGCCACTGATCAGGTGGAAACCACACCCTTCGTAAAAACCCGTACAAACCACGGTAAAAAAGTCGTCTAAATTCATAAAAAAAATCACATATGTAGATGATATGATGATACACAACATTATAAAATATCTTGTCCAAAATCAACTTCGTTTATGAGATATAAAAATAACAAATTTCTAACGATCGTCTGGACAATTTTCTGGCTTCAAATTCCACCTGATGTGGCGTGCGGCAGCAGTGAGGCGCAGCGACCGGACGAGCAGAGGCCCGTGTCGTATCATTATCTTAACTAAAATTCTAGAACTGCATCTGAAAAAGAAAATA
Source organism: Saccharum hybrid cultivar R570 (assembly GCA_038087645.1). Classification (NCBI taxonomy): domain Eukaryota; kingdom Viridiplantae; phylum Streptophyta; class Magnoliopsida; order Poales; family Poaceae; genus Saccharum; species Saccharum hybrid cultivar. The sequence continues at coordinate 22,786,208 of JAQSUU010000402.1, read as the reverse complement.
ACACATAAAAACATGGACACTGCTACAATGATAATCACTGCTCAGTCCGTCAGCGCGGTGGTGTTGCTGCCCAGCAGCGCGGCCTTTTCCCTGAACTGCTTCCACTCGTCGAACACTTCGGTGAGCCTCTGGAGCTTGGACTTGAGCCCCACGAGGCAGTTGGCGTGCACCGTGCACACCCTGTAGAAGTCCTTGCGGAGGTCGCAGAAGCCGCTGAGGTAGGCCGTGTCCACGAACTGCACCCGCACGCCATGCTGCGCCGACAGCTCGTGCTTCACTCGGTCGAACACGTACTGCTCGTGCGCGCCCGGGTACCCCTTCCGCGACTCGTACCAGCTCCCGTAGAACGCCACCATCCGTGCGCTCGCCTTGGCGTACACGAACCCGCCGTTGGCCATCTTGTTCAGGTCGTACGGGTTGTCGCCGAAGAAGAAGTCGCACGACATGGCCATGTCGGCGCCGATCGGGATGCGCAGCAGCGGGTTCCGCAGCCAGATGATGTCCACATCCTGCGCACACACGCACGCATCAGTCAGTTCTGCAGCAAATCTTTCAGCTCGGAGCTGCTGCTGTGTCCGACTCGGACACCGGTGCAGCCGCTCAGCTCACCGTGAAGACGAAGCTGTAGCCGAGCTCCAGGATCCGGGCCTGGAACCGGTTCCTGCGCCACATCATGTCCAGGTAGTCCTTCTGCATGTACGTCTGCTCCGCCGCGAAGTCGGCGCCGTCGACGCGGAAGTAGTAGCAGAGCTGGTGCACGTGCTGGCACCGCTCGTACGCCTTGGCGTCGACGGCGACGACGATCAGGTGCTTGAGCAGCGGCGCCGTCCTCACGCCCAGGCGGAAGCTCTGCAGGAAGAGGTCCAGGAGCGAGCCGGGAGCCGTCCACGCCTCGTTCGTGAAGGTCATGATGATGGTCCTGTCATCCATCGCGGCTCGCTTCAGCAGCTCCAGCAACTCGTGGTCGGTTGAATTTGAAATGCCAGCCTACTTGCAGTAGTAACAGTGGACACGTCAAGAATTCATCATATATAGTCAGACAAACCAACCAAGTAATAAGGAAATGTGTTAGAACTCTAAAAAATTATACTTGTGAAAGCTAGAGATCAACATGCGCGAAGCAATAAAATGCATGAATGCATGCACGGACCGTGTGAAGCTTCTTCATGCCAGGAATGGGATCAGCTTGAGTTCCGTTACCCAAGCCGACGGATTCTCGCTCTGCCGGCAGGACGCCGCAGGGGCACGGAGCAGGCGGCAGTAGCAGCAGGATGCAGGCCGCGGTGGCGGCTGCTCCGAGCAAGAAACCCCAGAAATTTTTCGTGCTGTGGCTGTACGACATGTCGAAGAAGAACAGAGCCTTGCCGCACTTGCAAGCTGATCAGCACAGAAACTAAATTCACAGGAGGCTTGCGCTAGCACAACCCAGGAGGCAGCAGCACCCGGCCCTGTATGTAGAGCTGTAGACTTGTAGTGGAGTGGTAGTACAAGTGGACAACCAACTTTTTTTTAAGGGGAATCAGTAGACGGTTAACTGAACACGCTCGTGACTCGATGTCTGGCGTCTGGGCTTTCTACCAGTCGCTGATGCCAAGATGTCAAATCTAAGACATAGTTTGTTAACTCATTGAGCCGTTAAACAAGTGCCATCATTCGCAAAAAAGAAGGCTAAACAAGTGGCATATGAGGACCTCGATTAAGCAATTTGGGGTTAGTACTCTTAGTATTCCGCGGTCATGCACACGTATAGATGTGGCCTTTCTTGAACGGGCGATCGATGCCGCATAGGATTAGGTCCTGGCATGACTTCTCTGGTCCTCGGCTTCCTCTGAATCAGCTACTGTAGCAGCAGGATTTCTCGTGGCTATGGTTCTTTCTGAACTGGTTACTTGAGTAGCATTGTTCATAGAAATCATTTTTCTCTCTCCTAGTGAAATGAGATGGGAGCCCAAAAAAGCCATATTTTGTAGCTCCTCTGACACTGTAGCAGGGAGTTGGAGCCAGAAATCCCTGTCAAATAGAGCCTCAATAAGAAAAAGCAGATTGCATGATTGATCAGGACCAGTTCATCTGCTGTAGTCTAGATGACAGTTGGGTCTATGTAGGATAAGTGAAGACGTCGAGTGGAGTATTGTGCCAGTAGAAGTACGTATCAAGCTCGATTAGAATGATTTGTAGCAACGACTCAACGAGGTTGTGTTTGATAGCGAGATACTCCCTCCATACCCCAAATACTTCACGTCCTAGGCTAGGAGCTCATTTTCTCAAAAGTTGATGTTCTGGGCATCGCAGGGTGAAATTGGATGCGAATGCCCCTAGCGACGCCGCCGCCCGTCCGCTTCGACTCACGCGCTCCCGCATTGATCGCTCTCGCACGCGCTCGCAGGCGCGCATCCCGCATTCATCGCTCGCACGCGCGCCTCGATGCCGCGACTCCCTTCGTCTCCCTCAGGCCTCAGCACGCGCGCCTCCCTTCTTCTCGGCAGAACGCTCGCCGCCGCCAAGGTTCTTGTTAGGGTTTAGGGTTCGCCATGGATTCCAGCCGGCTCAAGCTCGATCTCGGCTCGGCGTCGGTGTTCGCGGACTCGGATGAGACATTCGTGGACTCACTGGTGGCGCCGTACTCGGCTAATGTGTTCGTCGCCGAGGAGGTCCTGCCGGTCTCCACGGACCTCGTGCCTGTATCCGAGGAGGCCGCCGCGGAGGACGTGTTCGCGGACTCCGCGGACGTCGTCGCGGACTCGGAGATGGTGCTCGCGGACTCACTGGTGGCACCAGACTCGGCGGATGTGCTCGTCTCCGACGAGGTCGTGCCGTTCTCCGCGGACGTCATCGCGGACTCCGTCGAGGAGGTGCCAGACGACGACGAGGTGGTTCACTGTCCTCGGCTACGGCACTTTCCATGCTGGCGGCATCTTCGTACTAGCATGCTCCCAAGCTCGCCAAGAAGCTCGTAGGTGTTTTGAGCAACCATGACCGGAATGTTTTGAGCAAGTTGGCTTTTACCTCGCTTCCATATGCGTTGAACTTCCATATGTGTTGAACTGATCAAATCTTTACTCCAAATTGAGCGGCAACAATTATTGTATCTTTCTTGCCTAGTTTTCCATTGTTGCTTCTAGCCAACAATGCTTGGTACACTTGTTTTCTAACTTGTTCAGGATAGTCATGCTTCGGCGGGTTTACTTGAATGGGAGGCTCAACATCTTGTTCTAGCAAAAGGAAAAGAACAAGCATTTTAATAGGACTCACGGCATGATCTAAATATAGGAAAAAAATAAGCATTTTAATAGTACTCACGGCATGATCTAAATATAGGGGAAAAAACAAGCATTTTAATAGGACAAACAATCATGACATGTTCTACTTAGACAAGGCATGTTCTATTTATAGCAAAAAGAACAAACTCATTAATAAAAAACAATCACGGCATGTTCTACATAGGCAAGGCATGTTCTATTTATAGGGGAAAAAAATAAACTCATTAATAAAACTTACCGTGCAGGTTTTGTATATAATTGAAGTCAACCGCACCAAACTCGTCTAGTGGCAAGTTCAAATTAAACCCTGTTCAAAAAAGAAGAAAGAAAATGAGAAACAAAACTACACGTTCTTACTTTGAATATAAAAAAAAAGAGCAAACCGAGTAAAACAGAGACACGTCACGTACTGTTGTTGTTGTGCTCCTCTAATACTGGCTCGTTGAGATCGAAGGGAAGGTTGCCGTCGTCATCTTCTAAACGAACATTGAGATCAAAGGCAGGGAAGGAATCAGACATTGCGCAGTCGTCGTTTACTAGTAGGCAAAGCAATGCAAAGGCAAGCAAGGCAACGGAGAAAAGCTAAGCCTGCCATGTAAGCAAGGAAGAGGTGATTAAATAGATCCAGCAGATGAAGTGTCGGTCCAACCTGCTAAGCACGCGCGCCGTGAAAAAAAACGAGCGCCGGTGAACTTCAAAAACGCAACTTTGGCACGTTTCGCGCGTGCCAGGCCAATTAGCGAGGAAAAGCGTCGGCCAAACGCGCCCAACGCCCAGCCAGCGAAACGCGAGGCGCCATGCAGCCCAAACAGTCCCATGCAAAAATTCCCACTCAAAATGAACCAAGGCCATGAGGAATCGATCCCGTGCACAGCCAGTCGAGCTACGAATGTTTCTCGGATAGGATGCACCCGTAACCCTATTTAATAGGGGTATACAGGAAAAACTAACCCCTCATTAATCACTCCTTGGTTACCACAATCATATCTTAAACGTCAACTAATATGGGTATGGAGGGAGTATGTATTTGATTCTTGCATGTTTACTAGAATTCCTACCAAAATGATATATTTTGGTAAAAAGTTTCTCTCAAAAATTAAACGATGAGAATCACTTATTTGGTTTTAGTACCTGTGAGCAAGAATCACAAAAAAGAGTTTTCTCTAGGTTCTCATCACTTTCAACTCATTTAGTGTTCAAGATTACGAACCTAGATAACTAGCGGAACGTTCGTAAAAGAATGACAAACAATGAGAATCACTTCTCTTGTTTTACCTGTGAGCAAAAAACGTCAAAAAAGAGTGTTTCTTCAGATTCTCATCACTTTCCACTCGTTTATTCTTGTAAATTTCGAATCTAGATAACTAGCCAAACATTGTAAGAAAAGTGATCCCGTTCGTCTAGAGAAACAGTTTTAGGGACAAAATCCAGATCCTGAGATCCTAAACGTTTTGACTCAGCGCATTATATCTATGGCGGCTCGTCAGTAAGACCAAGTATAGAATCCACATAAATATGATTATTACTGTACTAAGTCCAACCTCCACGCCAAAGTCTCCGACTAGTTAGGATCGACGGCGCCCATGCAATGTCCAATGGGGAGTCACCTTTTTTGGATAAGTAAACGGGGGAGCTAACTCAACGTGTGGCCTTTCGAGAATTGGAGCCCTGAAAACATCGAACGCCCCGGGCCCCGGCGCACTGCAAAACTGACACTGCACACAATTGGCAGGCGGCCGCGTAGCGTTGGTGACCCGCGATCCGAGGTGCCACTTGTGCAATTTGTTTGTCTTCCCCGCTTCGTCATGACCCGCGCGGAGCGTCCAGCGTCGGGACTCGGGAAGGGAATCCTCACTTGTGACCTCGCATTACGGGCCGTGGGCGTACGTTGAACGAAACTTCTTCCACGGTCCGACGGTCGCTAGCACTGGCAGGGCTAGGACGCTCCGGTAGTCCTTGCAGCGATGCAGTTTGCGCGCGCGCGCACACGCACCTCGCGCGCCAGCATTAATGCCCAACGTGTAAAGATGGCAACGGGACGATCTCAGATTCCCCGCGGCAATTCCCCCCTATTAGAGGATGGGGATGGGACCAGTTTCTCCCCCACGAAGAATTATACAGAGAGAAATCCATCCTTGTCGGATCTCACGGGGGCGGGGATGGTCGTATGTCCCCCGTCCCCGTTCCCCAGGATGTTTGATCTGCTAGCAGCCCACAAAAGGCCCAATGCAAGAGCAAAGTATATATTGCAAGTGTAACCCTAACCAGCTAACTCTATCCTCTCTCTCGATAGTTCCTCACCAAGCAGCCGCCGCAAGTGCTCCACTCTCTCGTATCTCGATCTCCCTCGCTTAGGTGCTCTCTTGCAACCACTAGTCGGCGATGTCCTCACGCAGCTCGCGCTCGTCCCGCTGGCTCGTAGGCTCGCGCTCCAGTTCTTCACAACTGTGCCGAAGCTAGAGGACAGGCGCCATCCGGCTGGCATGACCGCGTCCCTGTGACCTCATCCTTGGCCAAACTCTCGATGTCCTCTCTCTACTCTCTTTACTCACTCTGCAGGAAGCCAGGAAGGCAACGTTGTGCAGAGCCATATTAATTTTCTGTTTCTGAGATCTGCAGTGTGATTCCGCCCAAGGAGTTGTGATTGTGAGCTGTGACTTATAAATTGTTCTACAATCCTACTTGATGTTGTTGCAAGATACATTTTCTTAGTATTTTTGTGCCTTTGGATTGTTGATTTGAGGAATTGTTTTCGATCCTGTAGCGGGGACGGGTTCCCCGTCGGGGATGAATTCCCCGCATGGGGACGGGGATGGGAACAAAACGTCCCCCGTGAGCCTTGACCGTGACGAGGACGGAGAAATTTTTGCCCCGCGGGGACGGGGACAGAGAAGCAATACCCGACGGGGAATTCCCCGTTGCCATGTTGACCAACGTGCAAGCTAGAGTAAATGAGCAATTAATGCAAACTTGCATCGGGTAATCCAACTGGGGGTGTGTTCACTTCCCATGCAAACCCAAAATATTTCCTCTTCCACCCATCACATCGAATATTTGGACGCATGTATGGAGCATTAAATGTAGGTAAAAAAGATAACTAATTGCATAGTTTGTCTGTAAATATCGAGACGAATCTTTTGAGCCTAGTTAGTCCATGTTCGGACAAATTTTGTCAAATAACAACGAAAAGATGCTACAGTAACTTTTCACCCACTTTTCACCAACTGAACACACCCTAGGCAGTTTTTTTCCCAACCGTTAGGGCATCCCCAACAGCTATCGAGTTTGCTACCTCGGAGTCGGAGGAGCACCTATCCAATCAGAAGATGAGAGAACGAGGAAATTTACTTAGCTAGCGCGTGCACAAGAGCTCAGCTTGCACTGTCTCCTAAAATTTTCCAACTCTCTGGCATGATTGCCACTATGTAACCTTTTATTTTGAATTATATTTAACCTCCATGTCACCTAGAGATTTGTAAGCGTTGTTGAGGACACCCTTATGTTTTAGTTTTTTATTTAAATATTTTTTATTTATTTGACTATAGTTGTCTTCTCCAAATGCTTCCGAACTACAACCGTTTGCATGAATTCTATACAACTACCATCGATTTTGTTAAGGGGACGCACTGGCTTTGGTTTTGGGCTCAATTGTAATGCTCGGATGATTGCAAAGATCAGATTCGCGAGGCATGTAAGTTACTTGAAATAAGTGTCATGCATTTTTTTTCTTTTTGCGTTTAATGGATGGTCTTATGTGTACCGCCTTAGTCTCTAGTTCAGAACCTTATAATAAGAATTAATGAGTTGTGTTTTCTTGTTTTTTATGTGCACTGATGTTTCTTTTCAAAGAAGACTGCAGCTGGAACTGTTTTTCATTATCTAAAAAAAAACTACCATCAATCAATTCGGACTAAATAAATGTCGCTCATGTTCTTTTCTATTCCATTCATATCCCATGGCTCCGCAATTTCCGCTGAGACAAGATCGAGGTAGTTTTCAATTCTTTGTTGAGCCTGATAATACCAGCCTTAAACAAAAATTTCAATTGTTTGACCCTCTGATAAATTTAAATTTTGAATTGTCTTATACCTTACTTAGAGCAGCCACAGTGCATAGCAAGCTGTAGAAGAACAAAAAGGGACCCATGAGCAGGGTGCTAATGGTCATAAAATGCTCTAAATTTAGCTTGATTTATAAAAGTGGGAATTGAGATAAATAAAATACATTATTTTTCAGATGCATCAACATGGCTCAAACAAATTAGCGAACAGTACTTTTCAGCTTGTCTTTCAGCGAAGCGAACAAGGTCGGATGCTTCATTTTTGTTTCGCACCAACCATGCTCCACCGTTCAACACCCACAGAATTCTTCCTAGCACCACCTAGAACCCCCACGTTGCTGCTCTTATGGATTCGTAGCTGCCATTTTTGTCATGAAACATTGCTCGATTTACCCAATGTTGCTCATGTCTACTGCAGTAGCTCTGGAGTCACTGTTGCCTTAGATAGCCGCAAGTTGGCCTTGTCATCACACCAGAATCTATTGGCGCAAGAATTTCAAAACAAATTGTGGGACATTCAATCCATCACTGACATCAGTGAGTTGTTGATCTTTAGCCTGCTATGTATGCCATTCTACCGTAATATTGTTACCACTACCATTTTTTGTTTTAGTTAAAAACACAATAAAATCTCAGAAATGAGCCTCGGTAACTGATATCTTTCATATTCACTTTCATTCCTAAATACGAGTGCATCCAAATAAGTCTCTACGCGGAATTGAAATGGACTGCAATACTTGTATCCTAGCCTAAATTCATCATGCGTCCTATAGTTTATTGCTGTTTAGCAAAGGACAAGCATTTGTGGGTTGTGCTCGCTTCAGTTCCTTTCTACTTATAGCTTATGCGCATACTTGCTCCTGGAATCCTGGCTCCATTCCCCAGTGTTGGGCATGCACAGGGACGAATCAAGCAGCGGGCGGGTGGGGCTCATGCGGTCATGCCCCCCTACTGCTGCCATGTCCATGGAGCACCCCCCTCAGCGACATGCATGGTCATGGGTCACCTGTACTCCCTCCGTCCAAAAAAAAAATCGTTTTTAATTTTCAGACATCTTATTTAACCATCTGTCTTATTTAGTTTTTTTATAAATATTATATATTTTGTTATGACTTATTTTATCATTAGAGTTACTTTAATAATAATTTATTTTTTACAATTTATATAAATTTTTTGAATAAAATAAACAGTCAAATAAATAAAAAACGTCACTCTTCTCTGCAAGTCCCCTCAAGCGAGTGACACCTCTAGCTGGTGATTGCATATCTCTTCGAGACTTCGACGGACAGCCCCAACCACAGAGGACCGGCCTGTACCATTGGAGGGCAACCATGACACTATAACAGGCGCATCTGATTATCAAAAAAAAAATAACAGGCCCATCTGACAGCCCATATGCTGGTGGGTCATGTGTCCAAAGAGGATTTGATAAAATCAAAACACAATGTGCAGGTGGTACTCCATCCAAACGTCCCTGCTGAGAACAATGATCTATCCGTCAACGGCCAGCAGCCATGCATGCTCTCTTGCAGATTTCGGTGATGTCCTGATCCTGGCTTTGGGCCTGTCCCGCCAAATGCAAAAGGAGCCCCCCGGCTAGGCTCGGTAGGAACGCGGGGAGGCTTCGGCCTGGTTCATTCGGCTTATAATTTGTCTTTTTCAGATTGTTTTTTCAGTCGGAACAGTATTTTTATTTCACAATAAATCAACCAACAGTGTTTTTCAGCCGGCTTATCAGCCCAGCCGAACTCGCGCTGTGGCCGAAACTGCTGAACGCATTCATCTCAGGTTCGTATTTCACGTGCATGCAGCTGACCAAACACCAGCTGATGAGTCTAGCCAGGATAGGTGTGCAGCCATTCAAACAAAACGCTTCTGCATGAGCTTAGCCAGGCTGGCTAGAACCTGGTTCCAAAGTACGAGCCTGGCTCGACCGGGAATGAAACCAATCACGCCCAAGACGTATCAGACGGGACAGGCAGAAGAAGGTCGAGAGCGCCGCCAGAGACTGGGCTATAGGGAGTACGCCATGGCCCACCCGACCTAGCTGAAATCATATTACTGGGACATGTCTACTTCGTTACCTGCTGAATCAATGTTTGTCATGCAAGTAAAGTCACAATTTGCCGTCCGTGTCAACATTTGAAATGCGGTAATTATCCGTTGCAGCTTAAGCGGTTTGCATCTCTGTTCTACCGTTTCAGCGTCTGATGTTGGTCGTTCAATGCTTTGAATCAGCCGGCAGCACACATAAGCAACTCGACCACCACGTCGGAGTTCCAGTTCCATACCGCATTCGCCCCCTCTTAATCCAAATTAGGCGCTTTGTAAATTTTGATCTAGTGACTTCACCGAGAAATATTTGAATCAAAGACGCTTATTTGAGAACATCAGGTGATGAACAATATTTCTACACCCGTACAAGGCTAAAATCGTACAACACGTTCTCCGAGTTCACAGAGATCCTTCTCTGGCATCCCCCTCTGCCCTTGGTCAAGCTTTTTATGTCAAAGGTTGTACAAACTATTAAACACAACTACGGCCTCCATAGTGAATGTTACTTCCAAGATATCATCCCTAGCCAGGGATCAAGTGAGACTTCACACATCAAGAGTGGTATGAGCCATCAATTGTCTGTGCCGAAGTAGCGGTCACCATATTCTCCCAGTCCTGGTATCACCCTGAATTCCTCGTTCAGACCATAATCGATTTCAGACGTTACAATCTTCAGCGAAGGAAATCGCTTGCAAATACACTGAATCCCTTCAGGAGCCTGCTCCCACACACACAAAAAAAAAAGGTGTGTAGAAGGGGTTATGCAACTAAACAAAACAGATAATAAGCATTGGAACCATTGAATATGCAAAAAAAAATATACCGAAATGAGATTGAGGAAAATGATCCGACCCTCAGGAACACCTTTTCTTATAAGAAGGTCAATTGCTTGGGCCACTGAGTTGCCTATAAAATAAAGTCATCATCATGAGCATAGTGAGATCGACCTGTGCTACCTGTTCATAGCCTGATAAATACTGTACAAGCTAACTATGAAGCACAAGAAGTATCTGCTCCAAACTCAAGAGAAGGATGTAACACCAAACTTTCATATTTATTGAGGGCATAAAGAATGACCAGTTAATTCAGCAATGCATCAGATTTTACAAGATTCAGGGCACTTCCAAACAGATATGCCAATTCTTCATTGATTGCACATCTGTGAATGCAATATGGATTATCCTTGAGTGATATTGTATCAGGATATCTCCGACCAAACAATTTCTGGACATATGTGGATAGTTTCTACAGCATGTTATTTTGTTATCACAACCTGAATCTGTTTTTGACGTCACAACCTAAATCAACTTCAGTTCAAACAAACAAGCAGCAGAAACAGAATAGCAGGCAAAACTGACCTGTACCAAGCACTGGATCCAGAAGTAGAACATGTCGTTCAGCAATATCCATTGGCAGTTTGTGATAAACAAGCTAGATGCAGAAAGTTTATTATAATTATCCATGGTGATTAGTTCGATCACTTGAAACATACTCCCTCCGTTCCAAAACATAAGATGTTTTAGTTTTTCCTAAGTCAAACTTATCTAAAACTGACCAGGTTTATAGAAAAATGCACCAACATATACAACATCAAATTAATTTCATTAAATCCACCATGAAACGTCTTGATAGTGTATTTAATTGGTTAGATGTGAATATATTTTCTACAAACTTGGTCAAAGTTAGAGAAATTTGACTTAGAAGTTAGGACAAACCTGAAACACCTTACATTTTGGAATGGAGGGAGTACCTGTTAAGGAATCGTTTATCATAATATCTGAATGCTTACCTGCTGTCCATTGTCTCCAACACGATGAATTAGAATTTTACCAATTTTTATTCCTTTACAACAAGCACGCAATGCGTTCTCCATACTCTCACCACTGCAATTAAATGAGGTACAAATAAAAGCTAAAATTACTCCATAACTCTATTAATATATTAGAAATGTACAAAATTTACTACAACAGTGCATTGGGATGGTGAAGTATGAATCCTAAAAGGAACGAAATACTCATAAACGAAGAGTATCCAGATAAAGCAGGAGGAAATGTTCCACATAATTAGTCTGGTTTATTTACAAAACTATGTTGCAAGAGCATGGCAAATATGCTATATCATGAGCCATGGTTAATTCAGAGTGTGTCCAACTGTACATCATTAAGATACCTGCTTCTTGAAATGTTTTTGCTTGTGTGTTAGTGTTTGCCTTACCTTCGCACAATAGACACTCCACAGAGCTTCTTACAGAAGTCAACTCCCATATAAACAGATCCTGAACCCAGACAAATATGACATGAGATGATGTTCAACCAAAATCATAGTATTTTTATTTCTCAATCTAAGATACACCTAGGCAAACAATGACAAAAAAAAAACACAAATTGTCTGAAATGAGAAGGATCATCAACAAGCTTTTTATGCCTTTTTAGTTTGGTTTTCCAAAGATATTTCAAACACAACAAAAGCAAATCCTATCCAAATAATTTTTTACAGCCAGCCACAAATTGCCATTTCAAAGTGGTACTAATGTTATCAGCAAACACAGCTAGATACATAACAATGTGGCACAAGTTACCATATTTCAACGATAGGGTAATCCATTACTGTTGAGGTGGCTAAGTTTCTCAGAACTAATAGTAGACTATCTCAGGAACCAAGATGGCATAAAGTATTAACTTATTCTACACAGTTACAAAAGATATTCCTCTGAGCCTAAACCTGAAAGTCAAACATTCAGGATGGAACAAAATAGAAAGAAAAAAAGTAAAAATACTCATAAGGTGCACAACTAAGCGGCTACGAGATATAAGGTGCCACATGCAAAATACCTGTTGGAGTAATAACCTGCTTTTCTGTAAATGGCAAATGTCCAAGACCATGCTCCACTACCTTACACAGCAAATCCATACATCAACTAAATGAAATAACTGGCCATGAAGTTGAAGAAGGGAAATAAAGGTTATGAAATAAAGTAGTACCAAACGGATCAATCGATCTGAATAAAAGACAAAGTCAGGTGTAGTAATTTCCCTATCACGAATAAGAGTATGCATTCCTCGGATCTGTGAAATTCATTACAAAAGGCAAGGAATTATGAAATTAGCAAAATAACAGTATAAATTTAAACCATTGGTAAAGATTTCTAGCTTTACCTGAAAAGTTGATTGAACAACATGAACATTTGGATAGATTTTACACAAGTCATGCTGACCAAGTTTGGTACGGATATGTTGAACAATCAGATCAACTGCTACATGGTTATCACCTCCTCGAGGAATGATCACGTCAGCATACTTCTTTGAAGGCAAAACAAAATCATCGAATGCTGGCTTCACAAACCTCCCATACTACACATGCCAACAGCATTTCATGTTGCAATACAAGAAATTGTATACAAAAAAGGGGAAGATGTAAAGGGCATACATATACCGCAGGGTTATAACCCAAGGTAAAAAATAATAATAGAAGGACTACCTGGTCAAGCACTGAGCTAATATCTCTTCCTCTTTCAACTGTATCACGCCTGATTCGTCGCGCAAGCCTAATATCAGCATCTGATTTATGCATCACGACAAGAACAACATTTCAGCTAAATAAATTAAGGAGCAATTCATAATTTCTATGACAAAACAAATGCTACACTGAGAATGAGGATAAACCTGTGTCTACAAAAATTTTCATGTCCATCAGATTGCGAACTCTCTGATCATGGAAGACTAAAATGCCCTCCAAAATAATGACATCTGATGCATTGACCTGGCAAAATGAAATTGGACCAGGTGCTTAGATAGTAAAAGGGTTGTGAAGTTTATTGTCAGCTTACAATCACATGAACTTCCTAATTTTAAACATGACAAATAAGAATCCAATTTTTTAGGTATATTGGTATTGAATCACTGAAATAAACAAAAACACAGAACATTGAAATATGACAACTGATGAGATATATAGTATCATCATGATTTTATTATATATGCCAGCTAATTCAACCCTGTTTTTACCTTATGTAATTTTACAATGCTACTTTTAGAAGAAGTGTGTCGCTCTGCACCAATATCTATAGCTATAAGAGAGAAAAAAACAGAATATGATAATAACAAAAAACCAAACCTCCAATTTCTTTGCCTTACTGTAGATTGCCCCTCTGGCGCAGATAAGGAGGATCAAAAATAAAGTTGCAAATGCTCTAAAAAACACGCAAAGGCAGTTTGGTTGGAGTTAGGTTTATAATTCATAGTATGAAACAGTCATCTAATTACAGACATACAAAAGAAGGAAAGAAATGTTCTACAAAATCATTCAAAGGTCAATGACATGAACTCGAAATCACAAAGGATTGGCAACTTTTTCATGCTGACAAGTTTGTGAGTGACTGCTACCTTCCTAAAGCTGTCAGAACACCGACGATGCTTCTTGAAATCATATATAGGAACATTTACAGGTTGAGCACGTTTCAGTTGTCCCATGCATTCCAGAAGTTGTTCTGTATCAAATGCATCTGCAAGCAAAGAATACAGTCCATCTCACATGTCAACAAATCAATTCAGCTCTGATTGATTGCTACCACAGGCAGGATACTGGAAACAGCAAATGCAGTACCAGGGTGATCAAAATTGTAGTCTTGTGCATGTGCAGACTCTTCAGCGGTTAGGCCACGGTAGAATGAATCCTGCAAAATGACAAGCCTAAATGAGTTTTAAGTTTCAACAGGTTTTTCAGAAGTTTCCACCACTAGGTTGGTTTGCACGATTTGTCAAATCAAATCCATATTTGCCAATTCTAACTATCGCAGCCCACAAGCTAGTCAAATGGAAGGGTGTGCACAACCTCACTAGCATTTCCATACAGATACACAAGAATCTTCAGCTATCCCCCATCTGTGCAATATTGCAATCACTAGGTTACATCTCAGATCTTCCAGTTCGAACTGCATAACGTGAATACACTATACAAAACCAGGGAAGTACAGAGCCAGGCTTGACAGGAGACAGTAGCAGCAGCAGCAGGACGTTCTCAAACCAAAACAATCCAGCCGCAGCCACAGAAGCAGCAGTGAGCACACACACACCTGGTTAACGAGCACGACGCGGTGGTCGTGCAGCTGCTGGATAATCATGTCGCACACCGTCGTCTTCCCCGACGCCGTCCCTCCAGAAACCCCTTTGAGAAAATCAAGCATAAATTCTGAATCAGGACCAACAAATGAGGAGCGGCTAGCCAGCACGAGAAGCCGAGAAAGGGCGGGGCCGAGCCGGCCATTCCACCCGCTCGAGCGGCGAGCGCTAGCAGGGAGGGGCCGCATGAGGACCTACCGATGACGAAAGGCTGCCGGGCAGCGCCAGGGGAGGGGAGCTCGGCGGTGCCGTTGGCGTAGACGGCGCCGTTGGAGTGCGCGTGCGCCGCGGCGGCGGGGGAGGAGGAAGGGGAAGAGGGGGCGGAGGTGGAGAGGCGCAGCGCCTCGAGGCGGAGGCCGCTGAAGTGGGCCCCCACCGCGGCCTCCATGACGTCGTCCACCGCCTTCTCCGGCATCGCCTCCCGCGCCGCCGGCCGATCGGGATTCGGGATTGATTGATTCGCAGGTTTCTGGTGGGAGTGGGAGGCGACCAGGCGGACTTGTCACTTGTGTGCGCGGCCAAGCGTGAGCAGTGACGAAAAAATAACTGATATTTTCCAACCGTATTTAAGTCTGAATTCATTTAAAGGGGTTTAGATCTGTCTGTATCCGAGTCTAGATATTTAACATTCGATATTATATCCGTATCCGAATACTTAAATCACATATTTAAAATGTTGACAGCTAATTGTATCTTATCCGGTATGGCTGCATCGAATCCGACTAAAAATATAAAAACAAATGGGCTGCATCGAATCCGACTAAAAATATAAAAATAAATATAATATTAGTGATATCCGTCCGTATCCTTTCCGTTTTGATGTGAGTGCGTGTCTGCGTGACAACTGACAGTGGGGTCCCGCGGTGCGGATGGAAGCAGCGGCCGACGGGCCTAGCGGCGCACGTTGATGAGATGGTCAGAATCAGATACGAGGAAGGGCCTGGGGTGAGTGGGAAATGAGGGCGCACACCGCATACGGAACAGGGGCAGAGTGGCAGACCGGCAGATCGATACGGGGGAAGGGCCTGGGGTGAGGGGGAAATGAGGGCGCACACCGCATACGGAACAGGGGCAGGGTGGCAGACCGGCAGATCGGATGCTTTGGGGCTTGTTTAGATGCCATCCAAATTCCAAATTTTTTCACACTCTCTCTATCACATCAATTTTTAACCGCTTGCATGGAGTATTAAATGTAGGTAAAAAAATAATTAATTACACAGTTTAGTTGGAAATCACGAGATGAATCTTTTGAGTCTAGTTGGTCCACGATTGGATAATATTTGTCAAATAAGACGAAAGTGGTATTATTCATCGGGTTCACTTTTTTTGCAATCTAAACAAGCCCTTGGTTCGCTTCGCCTGTCTGCAGCTATGCGCTTGGCTAATGGCTATGCAGATGCATTGTCATCACTTGTCTATGCAGATGCAGATGCAGACAGGAAGGACGAGCATTGTCGTCATGCACCGTCGAGTGCGAATGTATCGATATTACTATCAACAGGCATCAGTGGTTCAGAGTGACCGATTATAGATTCTGTAGGATTTGTCCAGAATTGTACTACAGTACAGGTCAAGCGAACTAGTCAGATGGTAGGTACCCTATCGACGTCCTAGTAGTAAACTAAAAATGGTTCCCAATGCACTGCACGAGGTGTGGGTGCTAAATTGTATCCTCGTGTTTGCTAGTGATGGAGGAGGGCTCAACTCAAATGGTCTATAACGAGAAAATGCATAAGACGAGATATCCACAAGTAGACATGAGCACGATTTTTATACCCGTATTTACTTGTTAACAGCCATGCCAATGTTTCGCCATTTCTTGACGGCACAGCAAGCGTTATATGAAGGGGGTACAAGAAGATAATCAGGGCAAGTCACAAAAAAAAAAAAGATAATCAGGGCAGACAAAAAACGTGTTGCAAAAGACGTTCAGCTTTACGTATCCTTCGAAAAAGAAATGTGTGGGTTACATCTTACATGATAGTGACATCAAGGACAACATCAAATTTTATTCTCGCTGAACAGTTTTGGTGCAATGTGAGGATCAGCTCATATGACGTGCAGGGTGGAACTAGTTTACAGCAGAAACACCAAAATCAATTTTTGCTCTGAGAGCCCTCCTCAACGCTCTTCCTCAGCACAGATATGACGGCTCCTGGGTCCGCAGCGCCAAATATAGAGCTTCCAGCAACGATGCAGTTGGCCCCAGCAGATGCAGCCACATCAATGGTTGAAGGACCTAGACCACCATCGACCTAATGCAACAAATCATAAATTATTTTCAGCCAATTGAAATTATGATGGAGAAAAAAAAAACTAAGAGACAAAAGAACAACGCTTAGACATGGATGATATTATACCTCTATGTCAAGGGAAGGGTACTTCTTTCTCAGTGTGCGCACCTAATTCACACAGATTGCAGAACGTGAACAGAACTGTTCAACATCAGAAATATAGGATAGCGAACACAGAGAACAAACCTTATCCATCATTTCTGGCATAAATTTCTGACCACCAAAACCAGGCTCCACTGTCATCACAAGAACCAATTCTACCGGATTTTCAGCTTCCACCTGTAAAATTAATTGTTAATAAGCTTCACAAAATACATAGCAAAAAATGTCCATATGTCACGCATTCAGAGAAAAGGAAATACAACTGAAAAGGTTCTGAAAGTTATAGATCATTATGATGGTCGATGGTAGAAAAGGTTATATGGAAACAGGTCTAAGCAGCACACTGCCAATCAATGTTTTCAGGTCGGCTGGTCGAACCTGGGGTCGCCATGGGGTCGACCAGACGATTAATCGCGATTAGTCGTCGACCAGGGCGATTAATCGACCCTGGTCGACCCTGGTCGTCCACCTAATCGTCCATATATATCAGGACATATATACCTATATATACTATATAGTATACACAATAAAGCAAGCATCAAGTCATCAAGACTGCATCTGAACCAACAGATTCTGGAGCACCTCCTTCAAGGTCAGGCACAGGCATTATCACTTCCACGTTTGCACATCGTCGGTCCACATGGGACATCACAACAAGCACCAACCAACCTAGCAGAGAGCCAGAGAGGAGGGAAGAAGATGGAGAGGGGAAAGGCGTACTGTCGTCGGAGCAGCTCATCACGAAGACCGGCGGCGGGCGACTACCTGAGACCTGACAGAGGGTGCCGACGGCTCCTTGCTGCTCACCACAGAGCAGACTACCAGGGAGGAGGCGGGAGACAGGGAAAAGCACGTGGGGAGGAGGGAAAATCGCGCGGGGGAGGAGGAATCACGCGCGCGGAAGGGAAGCCGAGCGCGGGAGAGTGGAAGTGGAGTCGCGCCTCGCGCGCGCGAGGGAGAATTGCGGCTGCCGTCGGGTTCTGCATGCCTCCTTCTATCTATATCTAACCCTAACAGGCCAAACTTCAAGCCCATTAGCCCTCATGTCCACCTAGTTAAAACAGGCCCAAGCCCAAAAACAGAGTATCCAAGCTGGTCGTCCCTGTCCTGGTCGGACGATTAATCGCAATTTATCGTCGATTAATCGGACGACCAGCTTTCTGGTCGAGCTAATCGAATCGAGCCTCCTAATCGGAGGCCAGGGGCGACCAGGACGAGTAATCGCGATTAATCGCGATTAATCGGACGACCTGAAAACAATGCTGCCAATTACTTCCTCCGTCCCATAACCTCTATGGTTCGGGGCACAGATTAGTGCAGCTGGCAAATTACGCTTCTGCCCCTATAAGATAGGCGGGAGGGGACATGAACACCAGGCAGAGACACAGGTGCTGCAGCTCTACTGTGCGTCTGTGTGCGAGGGGACGGGGAATAGGTGCTATAGCACAAAACGAGTGGACGAGAGCATCTGCACTCCGTCTGTTTCTTTTTCTATTTTTACAAGTCATTTTTTTTCCATTGTTCACGACGGTCCACAAGCTTTTTTCTAGAACTGCTATAGACATAGTATCTCACACCCTATGCGTGCATTTTTTTTCTGGGACAAAATTTGAATTGCAGAATTGCAATTATTTTGGGACTGAGGGAGTAGACAGAAAGATCTTTAATGTGGAATTAAGAATGTGCTGCATAGTACTTTTACTCTCGTGATCAAATGTATTGTGATCATAATAAATGAACATCTGAACAAGAGAAATAGGAGGTACTAGTGCAAAATGGTCACTTGATCAAAAGAGTTTAGCAATTAATAAATACATAATCACTAGAATTGTAAGTACATATATCAACCAACACCATTTCACAACAAATTTCAAGAGTTTTTAAGAGTGTGGAAATAAAACACCATTACTCAGACCTAGTATGATAGGTTTCTTTTCTGTGTATAACATGATAATTCACAAGGTGTAGTGAGTGCTTGAAGTTACCAAGGGAAAAACTTCCTCCACTGGAGTACCTGGCCTCAATGATACACCAGGCCGCATACCCTTTGATTTAATGCTTTGGATGAGATCTTGCCAGTTGTCTGCATCAAGTTTTCCATAAGATGAGGAGAACTGAAAATACTAGACTATTCAACAGATGTGTGTTCACCTCTGGCAACTTCTATATGGAAAGTGAATCCAGAAGCGCCAGCCTTTCCAAATGGTTCTATGTAATCTGAAGGGTTTGTGACCATAAGATGGCAGTCCAAATATGCTCTAAAAACCAACAGTTAGAACCACTGGGACTATGTAGAATAAGAAGTCATCCATATAAGCAAAGGATCAAAAGACCATACTTGGTATGTTTCCTCAAGCTCTGGATCACTGGAGCCCCAATAGTCAGATTAGGAACGAAGTGCCTGCATTTGCAAACAGACAGAAAAGTTAAAAAATAAAATACTTAAAGGATAGCTTATTTTCAAAAGTAATTATCGTCATTTTTAAAAAAAAAATACAATTGGAGGTTTGTCCTTCAAACTTCATAATTCATAAAGATGATCAATCCTTTTTCAGACATCAAAATAGCTTAATATTGATATGATACTTGAGAGGTTTTTAAAAAAACTGACAGTCAAAAAAATTGGAACTTGTTTGTAATTAGACATTTGGCACAGCTCCAGATCCAAGAATTTTTGGAGCTCCTCACTCCTAGAAATTCTTGGGGCCGAAGCTGTGGGCACATTGGCATTATTTAGTTGAGCAATTCTGTCATTATTTTGGATGGAACACATGTGTTTAAAAATTAAAACACTTTATTTTATCCACCAAACTCCAAATCCTGCATGGATCTCAGAACTGGAGCTAAATTGCTCTGGAGTAGCACCATTCATATAATGGACTATGGTAGCGAGAATCTTTCTCCATCTTGAAAAAAGAAGTGTTCATTTTCTCTATTTACTCTCAAGGAATGTTGGATCTTTGATCCGAATCCAACAATAGAAGTGAACGGCATATTGATTGGCAGTTGGACACTTCATGCTTACTGATACTTCCTTTCTCAAAGGGCATCAAGAGAGTTCCCAAAATATCTGAGTAAAGCTTACCAGTACTTTCTTTTTCATTATTTGCAACTTGCAAACCCCTTATGCTTTTATCAATGACAGGATTTCATTCCAAAAAAATATGCAAAAAGCAAATTCAAATGCATATTTTTTTGTTTCCTTTTTCAGGTTGGTCCATAGGACATTCCATGTTAATTATAGAGAAATTCTATATGTATTAAACATTCTGATAAGTAAGGCGTCTAAAGTAGACAAGAGGTGAAAACTGAACTAGAATAAGGGTCTGAATGAGTTTAAGGACAGTAACAATCTGGGTACGAAATTTTGCTTTCAGGCATGTATTCATTAAATAAATTACTGCCTTACAATCATGCTTGCAGCTTAAAAGGCGGACGATACTAGAGAAATATCACCACCAGACACTTCAGTAGCAAACCATAATAGAAGCAACATATCCACTTTGGGAATTAGAGACCAACTCACCCATCCTACAAGAAAAATATGAGTAATAAGAACAGAAGTTAGCATAGGATAAGCTTTCAATTCTGAATATTTATATCATCAGTCATACAGATGTGAACAGAAACAAAGCCAGTCAATGGAGGCAGCAGAATTTAGCAAAAATGAAGACATAAGCAGATAACTACTAGGTACCAAGAACAAAACGACAGCTTGGCAGTTTGCAGTAAGCAAATCAGTACATTGGAGTACAGCATTACTGCATTAGGAGGAAACTGATACTAAAAGCAAGCTTAATTTTCATATGATGACATGCATATAGTAATATACACTAGAAGGTAGATCGACAGGCCAACAAGACAAAGCCCAATTCTGAACAAATCCTGTAGAATCGAGAATCGATCACTCTAAATACCACAGTATCGCATAAAACCTACTAATTTGCATAGTAATTGATCCAATCCGACTGCAAGCTCTTCTTCAAAATGATGTGCCAGCTCTAAGTTCGAGAAAAAAGGATCCAACGGCAAGTTAGTCAACGGTAGCTCAATCCTGCCCACGCCATAGGACACGATTACAGCGTACTCAACCCTGCCTAGAAATACTATCGCTCAGATCAGAGGCCGCTACCGTATTCGTATTAACGGTGCTGCACCTAAGCCCGAGATGGATGGGGGAAGGGGATCGTACCATGATGTCCATATGTAGCCAGTCGGCGCCTAGGCGGACCATGCGCTCAGCCTCCGAGGCGAGGTTGGCAAAGTCCGACGAGAGCATCGACGGCGCTATCTTCGCCGCCGCCATGTCCGCTTCCCGCTAGGTTGCTTCCTCCCCGGATTGGTGGTAGAGTAGTTAAGGACTTATGGGGGCAGGCGGGCAGCGAATACTATGGAAGACGATGTTTCGGTCGGTCGGCGCCTGACCGGCGGCTTGTAGGGAGTTGGTTAGGTGGCCGCCTGGCCGGTGCCTCAAGGGCTGAAGGCGGACGAGGGGGACGGGAGTAGGTGAGGTGGCCCTCAAACGCTGTTCTTGGGCCTGGTCAAAAACACAGGTCAAAAACATAGAGCGGAAAAGGCTAGTTTAGGCTTGTTTAGTTGGTAAAAATTTTAGCGAAATGACACTGTAGCAGTTTCGTTGTTATTTGACAATTAGTATTCAATCATGGTCTAATTAGGCTTAAAAGATTTGTCTCGTCCATTTCGTCTAAACTGTGTAATTAGTTTTATTTTTTATCTATATTTAATGTTTCGTACATGCGTCCAAAGATTCGATGTGACGGAGAATCTGAAAAATTTGGCAAAATTTTTGGCATCTAAACGGTACCTTATACTTCCTCAACTATGGTGCGGTCGTTTTGCTAAAAAAAAAACCTATCGTGCGATCGTCCGGATTTTCCTCTCTAATCTATAAAACAATTTTTTATTTTTTTTTACTTTTAAAAGTTAGTTACTTTTGCACCATAGTTGATGGTTTTACTGATTGTGGCATAATATCGGAGGGGTAAATTGGACTAAGTTTAAAATTCAATAAGGTAAATCGAACTAGAAATAGTTTTATAAAAAACATAAAAATTCAATAATTTATCTAAATATATTTTTCAGGAAAAATAATGCAATTAAGAATCATATAACTTGGTTTAATCCTAGAAATTTTATAGAAAAATTATTTTAGCTCGTATGAAACTATGTTTAGATTTTTTTTTCTAAATCATACTTTATATTATGGTGCCTAGCTTAAAATTGTTTGAATCATGATAGAGTCATTTTAAAGCTTATTCGCTAATAAAATATTATGATCTATTATAATTAGGCTGTGTTCACTTCCGAAATATTTAGAGAAAATATTCCTGTAGCATTTTCGTTGTTATTTGGCAAAATTTATCCAACCATGAATTAATTAGGCTTAAAAAATTCATCTCAAACTTTACAGACAAATTGTACAATTAGTTATTTTTTTACCTACATTTAATGCTCCATGCATACGTCCAAAGATTTGATGTGACGGGTGACAAAGGAAATATTTTAGGAAGTGAACACAGCCTTACTCAATATGGATCGTACAGACTATGCAAAAGCGTTAGTGGATCGTTCTTAAAATTACTATACGCTATTGAATAAATCATTATACCTAGATATATCCTTGAAATTTATTGTTTTTCCTCCGTTGCGGAAGGTGTGATCCAAAGAATCTTATATCTCATAATTTATATCTATTCCCTTTGTTCTAAATTATATAAGTCGTTCACTTTTACTACGTATATAGATAGATTAATGTATAAGTGTAACACAAACAATATAGCTAGAAAAAGCCACGACAACTTACAATTTGGAAAGGCTATAGTATAATATTCTAAATTGTAAGAATTTTAATTTTTCTAGATACAACTTGAGATAACTTATATTATGCACTTAGATATACACTGTGTCTAGATGCATAATGAGAGCAATATATCTAAAAAAAATTATAAACATCTAATAATTTGAATTGGAGGGGGGTAGTATATAGAAGTTAAAAAGCTTGACTTCTTAAAGACAAAAGGCAATTTGAATCTGAGTGAGTAGAATAGAAGAGATCTAAAGGGGCTTGTGACATTTCGGATCAAGCCACTCATGTCAAGCTCCCAACCAAATATAGCCTTTCCGCCAATAAGCACCGCTTCAGTATCCATGCAATTTGTTTCAACAAAAAAAACAAGCTGACTGAATCCTGGTACAGTATACGCAAGTAAACACAAGTGTTTCTATGAAGCAACAGCTTTAGGCATAAATCTCCAGACAAGGGAACAAGTTCGAAGCAAATGGCAGCTGCAGCATTACTGAAGCGTTGGCTTAGTCCTTCCTCAGCTCGATGTACTCACGCTTAGTACCGGCTTTGTTAATAACAACAATTTCTAACTTGTCCCCCTGCATATTTTGCATGTTTGTGGATCAGCATAGTGGTTATATATCGAAGAGAAACGGGCGCACAATTTTGGCAATGAGCAAATGCAGCTTACAGTGTAGATGTCTCTCTCAGTTGCAGATGCGAACACATCCTTAACTAGATCTATGGCCTCTGACTCCGACAATGGTGTGACAGCATCCTGCGCACATTGAAAAGATTCTTAGGCTCATTATTTCTAGTCACCATTCACTTATATATGTGAATGCATATTTGATCAAATAGGTGCTCATTGTACAGAACCACTGCAAGAAACACACAGAAGATATAAATGTGCAGGGTTTACCCTGGCAGGGAGTAATAGAGGACTTGGTGATTTTAGTTGATTGTCCAGGACTGGCATGATCAAAGTAGACCCCGTTCCCTGAGCACTGTAACCGGTTCTCTCATAGGAACCTACTGCATCATAGGTGAAAACGCATCCTTTCCCTGTGCAAGTACACAACATGTTTTTTTGAGTGTTCATCAAACAAGAAATGTGAGAAAGTAAAGCATCAAATCTTACCCTCGCTGTCAAGCCCACCGAGCACATTGAAGGCGTAATATGGGAAGAAGCGCTTGTAGTACAGGGTATTGGAGAGGAGCTGTGCCATGGCGGGGCAGCTCATCCTTTTATTATGCTGGTGTTGGTATAGCTATATACAAACAAATGAAAGACAATATTGCATCAGTGCTGGTGCAGTTTATGGCGCTTGATATAAAAGAATTGCTTGATATCAACAAAAACTCAAAAAGGATGATAGAATGAACATATAAAACAATTTAGACGCTGATAGTTGTAAATTTTACCAATTCTCTGGCAGCTAGGTTCTTGTGCAGAGCCTTAATATCACCTTGAAAGCCAGAAGATGCTAGTACACATTTGTCAGCCCTACACACATAAAGAGAGAATCTTTATTCTTAGGCACTCAGAAGGGAAATCACAGCCTAAAAAATACATAACATGGGAATCAAGGTTACAAGCGTCTATGTCACTGTAACCCACTAACTGCATGTCAGGAGAATGGACGCATGAGGTAAGCATAGATGGAGTCACACCCCCAACAAACCATTTGGCGGTCCTAACCTCACCCCTTCTCTTGTTTTCTTCGCCACATATGGGCTCATCAGTCCGCCACGCGTTTAATTGTACACATATGGCCTATACAGCGTACCAGGGCTCTGCCTCATGCTTAAGAGCGCCTAGGGAAGCATCTAATGACTTTTTTTTGTTTTGCAAACCCTGACAAAAATGGTGCTCCCACCATTCCAAATTGCACATATTTCTGGCCTTTTTATACACGTAGCTTTTACTATGTATCTAGAGATAATGTATATCTAGGTGCGTAGCAAAAGCTATGTACCTAGAAAAGCCAGAATGACTTACAATTTGGAATGGAGAGAGTAGCTGGTAACCATCTTTCTCATAAAGTATAGAATAATCAAAGAAAGCTTAGCAACCTCAACGCAATAGTGACAATACTGGTGAACAAAACAGAATTGAGTTATACTATATGCACCACTAACTTTCATTAAGGTTTTTGTTGTGCGCCTATGGGCATTCAAGCAAAAGGACAAACAAGCTTGCAGAGCAAAAACCTTTAAATTGAAAAGTATTGGGTTATAATCAACAATAGCCATCAGACGCTCTTCCACACCACAAAGTTTTAGAAAAAGAGGCTAACCCTAAAACTGAGCATACAAACAAAGATCCCAACCATCTTTAGATCGATCGTTAGTAAGCCATATGTATATCAGTAGCGATACAAACCAGTATGTAGGTGTACATTTAACATTATCCAACAACACTGACAAAATAAGCGTGTACATCAAACCAAAGCCTGCCAAAAACAAATTATACGCAAATAGGACAACTGAACTACATCTTATGAACAAATGTTAACAGAAAGACAGTTATGGTAACCCAAGATGAAAAGTGTACTGTTTTAAGAGGTGACAGCGAGGCTCACTGTGAACCATTTTTTCCACAACAGGGCACGCCCGAATTTCATTACCACTAATTAAGTATATCAATACCGTATGTTGTGGGCCCAAGAGAATTCTATATACTTAACAGCCACAAAAGCAATGATAAAACAAATCCCCTAGAATGTAGAGGGCTCCAATACTTCTAGAACCAAACAGCTTCACTGTCTGGAAACAGCACCAGCAAACCACACATTTGGCAGCCGTTCTCATTGTAAATCTTGAGGAGACAAATCGGTCAAATCCAAGCAATTCGACCAATATATAAGTATAAACCTAAATGTCAAGCTTACATCTCCCTTTCCCTAATGATGTGTTAATGAATTGCTCGTCTGCCAAAACCAGATGTTTGTTTAGCAAGGAATGTTACCCTTCTTATGCAGAAAGCAGCATCTAACATACTGTTCTATGATGATCTAGTCATCTGAATGAAAGAGCAAACACAGGACATAAAGCTAGGACTAGGAAAATGAACCACATGTAACCCAGTGTGCTCAGCATTATTAAGGTAAGCAGATTGATGAACTAAAGATCATGCCACAGTAGCAAGCCAGTCAAACATTATCGTTCACAAAGAGCATACTGAATTAACTAGCCATTAACGAAAAACTACCAGGCAAACGGGGAAAAAACTTACCAAAATGTAAGATATCTCCTACAACTAAAAAGAATAAAAGATGGACAATCCTCTTCGTGCGACAAAAATTTCGTCCATCTGCCTCCGCTTCGTGCGATCTTCAGCCGTCGCTCTTCTCATTAGAAAAGATCGAATCAGCGTCCACCGCATCCCGCGATCGTCGCGCGCGCCCAGAACAAGAGCAGCTGCAGCGCCCTCCGCGACTGCGTGCCGCCGCTCCCTCTCCCTCCTTCCCTCCCGCCCACGCACCGGTGCTGAGTTCCGCGACCGGATCCGCGACCGCGTGCCACCGCCCCCTCTCCCTCCTTCCCTCCCGCCCGCAGACCGGTGCTGAGATCCGCGACCGCGTGCCGCCGCCCCCTCTCCCGATCCGTGCCGCCTCCCCCTCTCCCGATCCGTGCGCTGCCCGCATCCCGCCGCCGTCTTCGTCTTCCGTGTCATCTTCAACGACCCCCGATGCCACCACCTTCGAGCAGACCGCTCGGATCCGGAGCGCCGGTCACCGCCGCTGCCTCTGCCGTCAGGGGCTGCCGCCGTCGATCCATGAGGCCTTCGTCCTCGCGGGCTTGCGATATGTCGATCCGCGAGTGTTTCTTCCGCGGATCTGCAACAACGGCAGTTCACGGGCCGCTCGTCTATGCGCTGCGCAGCGGCACGACACTAGCCAAGCAAAACACCGCGTGCGCGCTACTCAGCCTCTCGGGCATCGAGAAGAACCGCGCCACCATCGGGGCCAGCGGCGCCATCCCGCCGCTCGTGGCGCTGCTCTTCGCGGGCTCCACGCGTGGCAAGAAGGTACGCAGTCCGGCTCTGCCCGTGCCAAGCACAAGGCACGTAGCACAAACCCCACCTTTCTCTTCGACAAATCTCAGTGCTACTAGGTCGGAAGCCTAAAGAAAGAGCAGCTCGCCACCAGTCAAACTTGGGCGTTCGGCGAATCGGCCTCTGCAGTCCTATCGTCATGGACGGAAGCCCCCGGCCAGCCGCCAGCAAGGCAGAGATCAAGCCAATTCATTCATTGGCCGATTTGCAGGTTCTCCAAGGTACCGTATCTTAAAAAAACGAAGCCAATGTACAATATCGATTATCAAATTAACAAATTACATATAACATATTTGTTGGAGTGTGAATGTATTAGGCCCATGAGGCTAGGCCCATGTGGCCCATGTATGGTACCTATATAGCTACCCTTCTAGGGTTAGCCCAAATCAAAGAATCACAACTTCTAGCATGGTAATCAGAGCCTAGTTTTTTCTCCTCTTCCCTGTCCAGCCGCCGCCCCTCCTGGTCCCTGCCGCCGCCGGCCAGGAGGCCATGGCCGGCGCCCTTCCTCCCCACCCCTCCCTCTACAACCCCTTCCCTTCCCTCTCCTCCTCCTCTTCTACATGGACGCAGGCGCTTCCTGCCCCTTCTCCTGCCGCATCCAGGGGGCTGCAAGCTCCCGCACCTGGCGGCCCTGTTCTGGGCACCGCACAGGCCACCGCTGCTGGCTCCACGCCCCTGTTGGCCGCCGGGCACTCCTCCCCTCTTCCCCAGCAGCTGCAGCCGCTTCCCCTTGGCGCCATGCTGCCTGGGCCGCCCGCCCCTGGTGCGAGCCCGCCCCTCCGCCCCTGGTGCACGCCCGCCGCGCCTGGGCCACCTGCCCCTGGCGCCCACCTGCTAGGAGCAGCCGCGCCTCCTGGACACCCAGCTGCACCTCCTGGAGCCGCGCCGTCCCCACACGTCGCGGCCCTCCTCCCGGCGGCTCACCTCCCCACCGGCCTTCCCCCCGCTGCTCCTGCCCCTGCTGCCCCTGCTGCTGCCGCTACTACTGCAGGGGGTGCTGCTGCTGCTGCCCTAACTGCGCAGCCCGCCGACGCCGTCTACCTTCTCGGCGCCGGACTGGATGCTGCAGGTCTCCTTCCTGCCGGCGTTCAGCCCCTGTCCCAGCAGCACCCGCCCCTTGTCCCGGGCGCCACTCCTCTGCCTGCTACGGCCGCCGACGCATCTCCTGCGGCTGATTTTCAGGCTCCACCGCGTGCAGGTCCCGGCGTCCTTTGGCCGAATCTCGCCCATGCTGCTGCCCTGGCGGAGGGGGGACCTCCAACTCCGGTCCCTGCCACGGCCCTCCCAGCCATGGCTGGCTTAGCCTCGGGGGGTGCCCCTACCACCTGGCAAGCCATCGCCGGGGCTGCCGGTGCGGGGGGCCCAAGAGTCGCCAACCCTAGGGTTAACACCACATCCCTGTGTCCTACACCTCCCTTGGCCTACTCCTTCGGCACCACCGCCAGCCCTGATTGGATCGCCGACTCGGGCGCCACTTTCCACACCACGCCCGATGCGAGTCTACTTTCCTCTCTTCGTCCTCCCCACCCTTCCTGTCCCTCTTCCATCATGGTCGCCAATGGCACCTGCATTCCTGTCTCCTCCGTGGGCACTGCCAGTTCCCACGGCTCCTTTCACATTTCTGATGTTCTTGTGGCTCCCGGGATGGTTCACAACCTTCTCTCTATTCGTTGTTTCACCACTGATAACTCTTGTTCGGTTGAGTTTGACCCCTCTGGCCTCACCGTGCGGGATTTGGCCTCCCGGGCTCCTCTGCTCCGGTGTAACAGCACTGGGCCTCTCTACACCCTTCAGTTTCCGGCATCTGCTTCACCTTCTTCGCCTTCCTCTGCCGCTTTCGCCGCCACTCCTTCCTCCACCACTTGGCACCGTCGCCTCGGCCATCCTGGCCGGGATGCCCTGATGCAGCTCCGTCGTAGTTCCGACATTCGTTGCTCTCAGGCTCACGATGATCACTTGTGTCATGCGTGCCAGCTAGGCCGTCACGTTCGCCTTCCCTTTCAGTCCTCATCCTCACATGCCTCTCGTGCATTTGATCTTATTCACTGCGACTTGTGGACTTCTCCTGTTCTTAGCATGTCTGGCTATAAGTACTACTTGGTGGTTGTCGATGATTTCTCCCATTATTCCTGGACTTTTCCTCTGCGTGCTAAGTCCGAGGCTTTTCCCACGCTTAGCAACCTCTTTGCTTGGGTATCCACTCAGTTCGGCCTCACCATCAAGGCTGTCCAGTGCGACAATGGCCGTGAGTTCGATAACTCAACCTCCCGTGCCTTCTTCCTTTCTTCCGGTGTCCACCTGCGCATGTCTTGTCCGTATACCTCCTCTCAAAACGGCAAGGCAGAGCGTATGATCCGCACCACCAACGACATCATGCGCACCCTTCTGCTCCAGGCATCTCTACCCGCTCGCTTCTGGGCTGAGTGTCTGCACACCTCCACCTATCTCCTTAACCGCCTTCCTTCTACTGCCTGCCCAGCTCCCACGCCTCACCACGCTCTTTTCGGTACCCCTCCTCGGTACGACCACCTTCGAGTCTTCGGGTGTGCGTGTTACCCTAACACCGCCGCCACCGCTCCTCATAAGCTGGCTCCCCGGTCGACCCTCTGTGTCTTTCTCGGATACTCTCCGGATCACAAGGGTTATCGATGCTTTGACCTTACCTCTCGCCGTGTCCTCATCTCTCGCCATGTCGTGTTTGATGAGTCGGCGTTCCCTTACTCCACCACCTCTCCACCCACACCTCCCGCTGACCCTGCGGAGGCTTCCTTCTTTCCCACTGACCCGGCGATTCCGCCACCCTTCTCCCCCTACCCTGCAGGTACTGCTCTGGCGCGCTCTCCTGGTGGTCCCGCGTCGCCCCAGGACCTTCCAGTGCCTGACACGGTCGAGGCAGCCCCGGAGCTTCCACCCTCGCTCCCTGTGGCTTCGCTGTCTCCCGTTGTGCCGGATGCTGCCGTTCCGATCGCGGGACCGCGCACACCGACGCCACCTCCTCCCGGGCGCTTCGGACTCGTCTACCAGCGCCGGCGGGAGCCGCGTCCGCCCTCACCTCCTCCCGGACGTTTCGGGATCGTCTACGAGCGCCGGCGTGAGCTGGCTCCGCCGCTCTCGTCCCCAGCGCCGTCGTCGCCGGTGCTTGCTCCGCCGGCATCACCACGCTCTCGCGTCGACCCGCCGGTGTACCACCCACCTCTTCTTCACCGGGACCCTCGTCACACTCACCCGATGGTGACGAGGCAGGCGTCTCGCCCGCAGGCCCTCACCGCCGCCGCCTGCGAGCCGGAGATCTCTCCGGTACCCTCTTCCGTTCGCGCGGCCTTGGCGGATCCTCACTGGCGCCGCGCGATGGACGAGGAGTACGCGGCCCTCCTCGCCAACCAGACGTGGGACCTCGTGCCTCGTCCGCCGGGTTCCAACATTGTCACCGGCAAGTGGATCTGGACGCACAAGAGGCGGGCTGATGGTTCCTTGGAGCGCTACAAGGCTCGCTGGGTCCTCCGCGGCTTCACTCAGCGGCCTGGCATTGAATATGCTGAGACGTTCAGTCCCGTGGTGAAGCCAGCTACAGTCCGCACCGTCCTCTCCCTGGCTCTCGAGCGCTCCTGGCCTGTGCATCAGCTGGATGTCAAGAACGCCTTCCTTCATGGCACTCTGACTGAGACGGTCTACTGCAGTCAGCCGGCAGGTTTTGTGGATGGTTCTCGTCCTGACTTCGTCTGCCGGCTCAACAAATCTCTCTACGGGCTCAAGCAGGCACCCCGGGCTTGGTACTCTCGCTTCGCTACCTTCCTGCAGACTCTTGGGTTCACGGAGGTCAAGTCTGACACCTCCCTGTTCATATACCACTATGGGGGTGAGACTGCTTACCTGCTCCTCTATGTGGATGACATTGTTCTCACTGCCTCCAGCGAATCTCTGCTCCACCGCATCATTGCCTCACTCCAGAAGGAATTTGCTATGAAGGATCTTGGGGTGCTCCACCACTTCCTCGGCGTCACTGTTGAGCCCCGACCTTCTGGCCTGTTCCTCCACCAGCGGCAGTTCACTTGTGACATTCTGGAGCGAGCCGGGATGACCGCCTGCCAGTCCTGCTGTACACCGGTGGACACCCAGGGCAAGCTGTCAGAGGCTGGGGGTCCGATGCTTGGGCCAGCAGACTCCACCGCCTACCGGAGTCTTGCAGGCGCGCTTCAGTACCTCACTTTCACGCGGCCGGACATCACTTATGCCGTCCAGCAGCTCTGCCTGTACATGCATGCTCCGCGGGAGCCTCACCTGGCTGCTATGAAGCGGCTTCTCCGGTACCTCCGTGACACCCTTGGCTACGGGCTGCTCCTCGGCCGGTCTTCCACGGCCGAGCTGGTTGTCTACACCGACGCTGACTGGGCGGGATGCCCGGACACCCGCAGGTCCACCTCCGGCTACGCGGTCTTCCTCGGCGGCAACCTGGTCTCTTGGTCGTCCAAGCGCCAGCCCGTGGTTTCCCGCTCCAGTGCCGAGGCGGAGTACCGTGCCGTGGCCAACGGCGTGGCCGAGGCCGCCTGGCTCCGCCAGCTCCTGGCTGAGCTTCACCGCCCACTCGCCAGGAGCACGCTCGTCTACTGCGACAACGCCAGTGCGGTCTACCTCTCCACCAACCCCGTGCAGCACCAGAGGACCAAGCATGTGGAGATCGACCTTCACTTCGTCCGCGACCGGGTGGCCATCGGCGACGTCCGGGTTCTTCACGTCCCGACCACCTCCCAGTTTGCGGACATCTTCACCAAAGGCCTCCCTTCCTCGACCTTCTCCGAGTTTCGCTCCAGCCTCAACGTCTCCAGTGGCTAGTTGTGGCTGCGGGGGGGGGGGGGGTCCTGTGTGTTGTGCTCCTACTTGTTTTCTTTCTTGTTCAGCCTTGAACTCCGCTGCGCCGGTAGTTCAGACTGCGGGGGGGTGTTGGAGTGTGAATGTATTAGGCCCATGAGGCTAGGCCCATGTGGCCCATGTATGGTACCTATATAGCTACCCTTCTAGGGTTAGCCCAAATCAAAGAATCACAACTTCTAGCAATATTGATCATAGTTTATCCATTGGCCCCTTGTGTAATTTCAGATTTCATTTAGATCTAATTATTTCGTTAGCATTTTATATTGTTATCGTATTACTGTTATGGTTCTAAAGTTTAACTCCATGTATTTTACTTAATTTCCTTCATATTTTAGGTGTTACCAAAATGATGCCTAAAGAAGCATTTATCCATTGAAAAAGATCAACTGCACCCCTTCTCCTTCCTCAAGATTGCTCATCGCTGCAGTGGATCTGCAATGCACCTGATATTGCGATTCATTAATTAATCGCAGTTCTAATTTTCTATGTATGTGCAGATCCAAAAGGAAGCTACATAGCTTCATTCCAGGTAATCTTACACCCTGTTTTGTGATGTTTGGGGGGGGGGGATCAGATCTGCACCTTTCTTTCTTTTTTCTATAGGTACTGATTTGTCCTAGATGGAAAGCACAGCAGCCAGCAGACTACTAAGGATGCTTGTATAAGAATGTAGTTCTGAACCTGAAGTTCTACTGATGTATTCCTAACTTAATAATCAAAATCTCCTACAAGCACCAAATCGGCTAGAAGCAGCACAAAGGTGACGGATTAGGAATCGGTACGTACTGCTTGGGGTGAACTATTTCAGATTCCATTGTCACCGAAATTTGAGCTGATAACAATATAGCATGACATCGTTGCTTAAGAAATAATTGTAATATGCATCTTTTTTTCTACAGATGATCTGCAATTTGGGGAAGTGCACAAGTTTATCACTGACATATTCTACTTGAACAAGCCAATTCCAGTTGAAGGCCATTAGGAGAAACTGAATGTCACTGTCAAGACGGTGAGTATTTGGTGCAACTTTTTTCCTCATATGGCAATTCATGGTTATTCTCTCTTACTAAGATTAAATTAAAATCATTCTTTTACATACTGTTGATGCTAATGAGTCTAAACAATAACATGTCATCCCCTTTATTTGAGAAGTAGTTGGACTGGGGGCATTTTATTGTATATTAATAGATTAGCAGTTGCTACACTTGGCTGTTGCAGGGAAACCGAACAGTTCTGCAAGGAAGAAATGCATGCTCCAGTCCATGTCGTTGTGAGGAGCAGACAATGAGTTGATGACAAGAGCAACAGGCAGCACAAGCAGCATCAAGGAGCCCCCACAACGACTGGTCAAGGATTCTCTACAATTTAAATATTCTCCTCTAAATCAAATATATAATTTGTGTTTCTTTATTAAAAGAACCAAGAAGATAACTTATACCGTACCTTAATATTTATAACATTAAATGACCGCAAATTTTGGTACACATTGAATATGTTCACATATCCTATTGTGCAATTGAAAAAGGTCAATTATTTTTTGGTACACACCTGCGATTTCAAGATGCAGCAGGCGATGGTGAACCATAAGTCCATAAGTGAATTCTGGCATGTATGCTTGTGCCAATGGTGGCAGGCCATGGAAGCCCCCTAGGTGAGAATTCTGTCAGTTCCTCGCGTGCCCTGGAATAAGGATGCAACTGGTCTCATGATTGTGTGTGCTCATGAAGTCATGGTTCGTGGAAGAATGGAATGGGTGTAGGATAATGCTAGGCAGTTATGCGCCTATGTGGGCTCTGATGAATTTCAAGTATTCAATAAGAGATGGAGACATACTGTCTATTTTTTTTGTTTCGTTCTACTGTTGCCTTCTTCCTATGTTGGTTCACAGAAAGCAAAGGTTTTCTGACTTTTCTTGTCTGCAGACCTCGATGACACCCTGTACCCACTGAGCTCCGGGATCTCAGGCCAAGAACATTGAAGGTGAGGTTCCTCCTCTTGCCGTTACTGACTACTGATTGTTTTTACTCTCTGAACTTTCAGTAAACTGAATACCTGCACCTTTTCGCGTTTGCCATCATTCACTGTTGATTATGGTTGATTATGGTTCGGAAGCTGGGAATTGATGAGAGCAAGATCGAGAACTTGTGCAATCTGCTCTACAAGTGCTATGGTACCATGATGGCTGGCCAAAGAGTAGGCGTATTGTAGCTTCCCTGATCCCTTGAATTGTTTGATTTTTCTATTAGCAAATCAGAGAACTAAAAAGGCCCTGATTTGCTGTGAAGTTCTTTATGTATGACTCATGACAAAGTCTTTCCAGACCAATTTATCAATATGAAGCTGTAGGGCCTCACACCTCTTGCACATGAATATTATCACAATTTCTATTCTTCTATCTTTAGCTTAACATAGTCATTATCACAATTTTAGCATTATTTCAATGGACATATTTGTGGTGTATACGGTGTTCTTTTATCCAAAATATTTTTGGTCATCCAATAAATACCAATGGAAAACTGCAGAAGAAAGAATCAGTACGTGAGAAACAATAAAGCTAAATGTTTATTGTATCTATAGTTGAATAATTCTCATCCATTGCAAGACTATTAAATGGGTCTAATATTAAATTTAGGTGCAGAGAGTGTTGCAGTTAGCATTGTAGATATTTGGTCCTAGATGGAATAAGGATATCTTCTAATGGAAATTCATCTATAAAAAAAACATTACAGATGACATAGATGGGTAACTAACTCAGAGTCACCATCGCTTGCAATAATAATATCTATGATTTTAACTATTTCTATTTATTGCTGATGGTGAATTGTGTCACACACTCAAGTGGATACTTTATTCTATATAATACATGTCTGCGTGGAATAGTCCTAAAGCCACACAAAATATACGATGAGTATAACATACTTTGTTTTAAGGTTTTGTGAGATTATGAACTTGCGACACCGCGCTCTCTGTGATTGTTAATATCATAAATTTTGTTTTTTCGATTAAATGTCACTTTAATATTAGTATTTAATTTTACAGTATTGTTATCTTATCGTGCGATCCTGTGTTTTTATTACAAAAGTTTAGTTGTCCCGTAGCAACGCACGGGCACGCTACCTAGTTTCCCCATAATTTCGGACCCAATCCTCCAAACACCAAACCCTAGCTAAATCCACCAGTGGCAGCACCAAATCCTGCTACGAATCCAGCTTTAACACCCAAATATTTGAGCCCACGCCACACCAAAATCCCACTCATGTCTCCCAATCCAGAAACCCTAAAGCCCAGACGCACAGATCGAAGCACGCGATTAGGTTCAGGGACTCACAGGTCGCAGATCTTGGAGTGGTCGCGCGTGAGGATGCTGTATCCGACAGAGAGGCGGGTGTCCGCCGCGACGACACAGTAATCGGCGCCGGCGATGGCCACGCAGGTCCTGCAGGACCAAACAGACCCTCGTTAGAAAAGACATAGGATACGGCCAGCAGGCGAGGTGGGAAGGCGGCAGTTAGCCTACCCGCCGTTGTTCTCGTAGACCCAGTCGCCGCGCCTCGACATGGCGGTGGTCGGAGTGGGTTCGCTGCGCGGGTTGCTGGTGGTGGAGTCACCGGAGTCGGAAACACGGAACGCGAAGTGGAGGAGCAGCGGACGCCGCCTTGCGTTTTGTTTCTTTCCACCTTGATCCTTTCTGGGCCGTGGTCCGTGGGCCGAGGTGGTTTGGGGTGATACAGGAAGAGGACTCGGTGTGGGTGAGCGTCAACTTCACCGCGCCGACGCCGTCCGATGGCCACTGGGTGGCGCTCTTCTCGCCTGCCGACTTCGGGTACCAACGCTTTTGCATATTTTGTTTGGCAAAAAGATAGAGTTTGCCAACTTTTAAATTAATATGGAAAGGAGAAAAAAAAGGTTATATCCAACGGTTTAATAAAATTGACTTTCCAAAATCAAAAAAAGAAACCCGGCGACGCGGGAGGGAAGAGCGCACGCGGAAGTAGCGCGTGAGATAGAATGCCAAGCCGATTGCGAGCTTGCATATATGCCAATTCATCCTAGGATTTTTCCAAGTTAACAAAAATGCAAAGCCCATTTATCAAACTGTTGGATAAGAGTTTATAGGTTTTTTTTACAAAAACAGAAATGCAAAATCCATTTATAAAACCGTTGAAGTTGCTCTAATACGCTCATCCCGTCAGCTCAAGGTCGATCCTCTTGTTAGCGCTGTCATGATGAAAATTCCACACGACCGATGTTTAGTTTCTAAAATATTTTACAAAATATAACTGTAGCGCTACTGTAGCACTTTTGTTGTTATTTGGTAATTATTGTCCGATCATGGTCTAATTAGGCTTAAAAGATTCGTCTCGTGATTTACAACTAAATTGTATAATTAGTTCTATTTTTTATCTATATTTAATACTTTATGCATATATCAAAGATTCGATGTGACGAGAATCTAAAATATTTTGGGAACTAAACAAAGCCTGGTGCAGTTTGAGCGTTGGAGGTGGCGCAAGCACCAATGCAGAAGCAGGGGAAGAGGGGCCTGCAGCAGGGTTACCCGCGGCGCCAATCAAGGTCAGGCGGTGTTCAGTTGCCGAATTCGACGGCCAGATTTGGCACAATGCGCATTAGCAATTTGTTTGTATTAGGAAAAATTGTCCAAACTTTAACTAATTAGGTTCAAAATGTTCGTCTCGCAAAGTACAACAAAACTGTGCAATTAGTTTTTAATTTTATCTACATTTAGTACTCCATGCATGTGCCGGCATTTTGATGTAATGGGAATCTTTTTTTGCATAGTAGAATTTGGAGTTGAAATTTGGCATCTAAACAAGGCCTCGGTTGTCATGGGTCCCCAAAGTTTTTTTTTTCACCTAAAAAATTCTGGTGGAGTTTAACCATAGTCAGGTCTCAGACGAGCTGCACCGGGAACGGTATGTGCACACGGCAAGAGCCATATCAGCATATAGCGTTGAGAAAGTGCCGCAGCGGGTACGCAAAACCGAACGCTAAACGCACGATGTACGCCATTCCTAGCGTGGTAGCGGACGCACGATGTACGCCATTCCTTAGCGGACGCCTGCAAGCTTCAGCCAGCACGGACATAAAAGATACTCTACATCTGGAAAAACGTGTCCAACTTTTTTTCATATAAAAAAATGTTATAACTCACAAACCAAAACAACAATTTAAATTCCGATTACACCATTAAATTCGTGACAATAAATTCTTCATAACAAGATGTCATATGGATATATTTAGATAAAGTGACAAATGGACCTCACAGTGAATAGAGGATGATATAGAGGATGGATGGATGGATACGAGAAAACTGTATATTTTATGATAAATATTCCTTTTAGAGGTTGAATATAGAGGTCCATAAGTGCGGATAGTCTCAGTACCTCACTGACCTTGGCTGATCTCGTATTTGGTGCAGTACATGTTTGCCAACATCTCGCCTAGCTTCATGAGCTCCGGTGGCGGCAACATGAGCTTTCTGGTGATCAACCAGCGGTCCGACTACGCCTTCGGTCTGTTTTCCGGTGGCAAGGACAACGTGAGCTCACTTCTAGTCACTGCAATACAGACATAATACAAGGAAATTGAACACTGCATATTAATTTGAATATGATCTATCTCGGGTTGCAGCCTTGGAGGGATGAATGTGCTGCTCCTGCAGTTGCTGCTGCTAAATATCTGATACATCTACCCTTTAATTAATTGCAGCCTAAACTGGTTGCGGTTTCAAACAAGATCTCCTTCGCGAACCCGAGAGCTCCTGTGTTTCCTCGCCTATCTTCTCAAGGCAAAGAATGGAACGAGGTGGGCTTACTTAACGTTAATTAACACACGCTCTGTATATGGTACAAACAATGGTAGCACAACTTTTTTGTTTTCTTGTTTCAAACGGTTGGGCACATAATCGCTATTTTTGGTAATGTGATCGTGTGATTTTCATACGACGTAGATGGCTGTAACATGGACAAGCGGGTACAATATCAACGAAGCGTATCCCTTTGTGGAGTGGAAGATGAAGGGAGAGGAGAGTTCGACAAGGACGCCCGCTGGCACCCTCACCTACACGCGGAGGCACTTGTGTGGTATAATTAAATGCTCTATTTGTTTTCAGGTTATCGTTTATTCTGAGTTGATTTTCTCTAATTTTGACTATAGTTTTAGGGGAAAAAATGTCTTAACATATAGAAATTCAAAATAAATGCACTGCCATGATATATTTAATGGAGAATTTAATAGACTTAATTTGATATATTGTAGATGTTGCACCGTTAAAAAAAAGTTTAACTTAGATGAATTCGAAATGGAGTGAGTACAAACTTCTCTTTGAAAAAAATGAAATCGTTCTATTCAAGTTGTGTGAAAAAATAGTGTCTTGTAAAGATAAAAGGCAAGCAATATTATCAGTAAAGGTAGACTTACTTACATGCACGTTAATTTACATTCAGATCGAATGCTGGATGGTTGAAGTGGTGTATGTTTTACTGAGACAAAATGAAAATCTGCAGGTAAACCAGCAAATGCAGAAGGATACAGAGACCCTGGCTTCGTCCACACAGCCCTCTTGAAGGACCTGTGGCCGAACAGAGAGTATTATTCCCTTTAATTTGTTGCGCGTACTACTTACAAATTAAAGGAGTGGTTTCGGTAGTTGAAATCATGCTATTCATACTGTTGTTCAGGTATTCGTATCAGATTGGGCACGAGCTACCAGACGGAACCGTGGTGTGGGGCAAGTCGTGCACCTTCCGTGCGTCGCCCTTCCCTGGCCAGGACTCGCTCCAGCGCGTTGTGGTCTTCGCCTCTTCGGTGACATGGGGCTCGTAGGGATTCTGACCAAACTTTTGCAGATTTCTAATTGGTGACAATACAGCACAGCTGGTGTACGTACAGCAGATGACAATGCATATACACATTTTCACTTGGCAGGGGCAAAGAGATGGAACCAATGAACTCGCCGGCTTCCAACCCGGGGCGCAGGTGACCACCGACCGGCTGATCAAGGACCTGCCCAACTACGACGCCATCTTCCACATCGGTGACCTCTCCGACGCATAGTCACAAAGTTTCTGGGTCGATAGGGTCGAGGTACGGGGTCGTGGTACGTGGTACGCTGCTTGCGAGAGACTTTTACACTTCGGGTCGAAAATGAACCCGTGAACCTGGGTCGGGGTCGATGAACCCAGGTCGAGAGTCGAAGGTGGTGAACCCGTTTTATGTGACTATGCTCCGGCGCCAATGGTTTCCTCGCGCAGTGGGACCAGTTCACCGCGCAGATCGAGCCCATCGCTTCGAGGGTGCCGTACATGGTGGCAAGGTTGTTCGATCGATCTATCCTGATGAGGATAAATTTGCAGTCGCCACATTGATCAGTCACCGCTGAAGCTAAAAGGTTTTTTTTTATTTATGCACCGTACGTGCAGCGGCAACCACGAGAGGACTTACCATGACACGGGGGGCTTCTACAACGGCAACGACTCCCACGGCGAGTGCGGGGTGCCGGCGGAGACCTACTTCTACGTGCCGGCGGAGAACCGGGGCAAGTTCCGGTACGCGGCGGACCACGGCATGTTCCGGTTCTGCGTCGGCGACACGGAGCACGACTGGCGGCCGGGGTCGGAGCAGCACGCGTTCCTGGACCGGTGCTTCGCGTCGGCGGACCGGAAGCACCAGCCGTGGCTGGTGTTCGCGGCGCACCGCCCGCTGGGCTACTCTTCCAACGACTACTACGCCACGGAGGGGTCCTTCTCGAGTTCTCGGAGCCCATGGGGCGGACGCTGCAGGGGCTGTGGCAGAAGCACCGCGTCGACCTCGCCATCTACGGCCACGTTCACAACTACGAGCGCACCTGCCCCGTGTACGAGAACACATGCATGGACGGGGACGGGGACGGCGGCAAGAAGGACAAGGGCAGCTACTCGGGCACCATGGGCGGGACCATCCACGTCGTGCCCGGCACGGGCGGCGCCAGGCTGCGGAACTACTCAGCGGGGCCGCGGCCGCAGTGGAGCGTGGCCCGGGACAAGAGCTTCGGCTACGTGAAGCTCACGGCGACCGACCACTCAGTCGCTGCGGGTGGAGTTCATCCACAGCGACGACGGCGCCGCGCACCACGCCTTCAACATCACCAGGGACTACAAGGACGTCCTGGCGTGCACGGTCGACAGCTGCGCGCCCCACACCTTGGCCAATTGATCAGCAGGAGGGAGAATCGGTCCTGACATCTTTACCGGCACACTGGCATAGGATCGTGCTTTTCCTGACATCCAATTTAGTAGTACGTGCTGCAAGTTAGGGGTGTTTAGTTTGATCAGTTAAAGTTTAACAAACACTATAGCATTTTCGTTTTATTTGACAAAAAGTTTCCAATCTTGGACTAATTAGGCTTAATAGATTCGTCTCGTAAATTACTCCTAATCTGTGCCGACATACATACAATTAATCTACATTTAGTACTCTATATATTTAAGAAAACATTGATGTGATGGAAGTTAAACTTTAACAAACTCAAACCAAACTGGGCCTTAGGATCCGAGGCTTCAAATTGTTCGAAGTTGTCACATGGCTACGGGTCAGAGGGGTCAGCCTTGGTGTACGAAATGTTATTTTGCTCATCTTCAACACGAGGACATTGAGGCCTTGTTCAGATGGGTGAATTGGGAGAAAAACACTGTATCAGAATTCCTGTAGCATTTTATTTGTATTTGATAAAAATTATCCAAATTTTGACTAACTAGGCTTAAAATGTTCGTCTCGCAAAGTACAACAAAACTGTGTAATTAGTTTTTGATTTCATCAACATTTAGTACTCTATGCATTTGCCGACATTTTGATGTGACGGAGAATTTTCTTTTTGCATAGTGAAATTTAGGGGAAGAATAGGAGAACTAAACAAGGCCTGAGACGAGAAGCAATTCTATGCATAGGCACAGGACCAAGGTGTCTTCGTTTCTTTTTCTAAATGGCAAGATCGAACCAGGGGCAAAATGGGCACCTTTTTTGAATTTGAATAACAAGATCGAAGCAAGGTCTTGTTTAGTTCCCCTCAAAATTTCAAGTTTTTTCACTCTCTCTTCATCACATCAATTTTTAGCCGCTTGCATGATAACTAATTACACAGTTTAGTTGAAAATCACGAGATAAATTTTTTGAGCCTAGTTGATCCACAATTGGACAATATTTTTCAAATAAGACGAAAGTGATACTATTCATCGGGTTAAAAAAACTTTCAATAACAAGGTCCAAGAGCAAAATGGACGCTTCCAAGCCCGATACTGCATACTATATGCTGGTTCAAGAATAACTTTAAAAACAAATGAAAAGTTTGAAAACTTCATAGGAAAAATTGAAATGCCTTTCAAATGACACCTTTCACACACTCTCTCTCTCTATATATATATATATATATAACTATTACCCTATAGCTGGCTATAAAATAATTTATTTTGTAGCCACTTTAAGTTATGATAATTGCTATGCTAATTTACGAGATTATAGTAACTCCTTACTATGCGATTTACTATAACATTATGGTAAATATCCCTATGTGTTATAGTAATTCAACTATCGTAAATATATACTAACATTGTCGTAAATTAGTATATAAAATTATCGTAAATAGAGGTGGTTACAAAATAACTTATTTTGTAGCTAGCTATAGAGTATAATATATATATACACTCATGTGCTATTCTACACCTAATATGTAGAATATTATTCTACACCATGAGCCAACCACCTACGGACCCAACCAGCTTCACGCGCAACCAAACCACCCAACCAGCTTCACGCGCCCCGCACCCTGCGCGCGCGACCCTCGGATCTCGGACACCTCCGCGCGCGTCCCGCACCGCTTTCTCCGCCCGACCCTCGGACACGCCCGCACGCGCCTCGCACCACTTTCTCCGCGCCCGCGCGAGACATGCAGCGCAGACTTTCTCCGGCGAGCGAGGGACATGCAGTGCAGACTAGCGCATGCACCTGCACTCCTGTAACAGCGCATGCGCATGCACCTGCCCTCCTGTACTCCTGCTGGCACAGCGCATGCACCTGTGTGCTCGCATCGGACATGCAGGATGTTAATTCATATTAATTTGTGCACCTGTGTGTCACAGAACCTCCTAATTTTAATGGCCCACAAGTACACGTCATTGCCATAATGACCTCTGATAGTCATACTTATGTTCACCATAACTTAAAAGGCCTGCTTTCCTCCGAACAGGATCCAATCACAGCAATATTGCAATATTACAACAGTTTATTCAAAATATTCAACAGAGTAAAGTAGCGGAAGTCTTACAATAACTTAGGGTTACAAGTCAGTTTTTCAAATCTCAAACCTTATGTAACATTATTACAAACCAGTAGTAGAGAAGTATCGGTAGTAACTTTATTACATCACACAAGCGAGTTGTCTTGCCCAAAGGCCACACAGTCTACTCGTCGTCACTTTCTTCAACCACGACGGTCATGCAACAAGGCTCGAAGCAGACTTGTTCATGAACCGCACCTGCAACAAGGGATTCAACAAACCCTGAGTACGAGAGTACTCAACAAGACTTACCCGACTAAGACAAAGACTCCAAGGGCATGCTAGCTTTAGGGAATCAAGGTACGGGTAATCCAGAATCAAAATTTTCTTTTGCAGAAAAGCTTACTAAGGTAAGTCCTTATCTTCAACATTTTACTTTTACCATTGATGGTTCATTAACCAACTCTAGGTGATCCTAATCTAGATCAAAGTAATTATCATCAAATCCTTTCTCATTCTTTCTTTCATTCCAGTTCTTAACTACGATGCAAGTCAGGTGATCAAGTCTCTATAACCGAGGAGCAACGACGATTCGAACCGACTATACCCAGCTGGGGATCTCTAACATCACGACATATGTAGAACCGAATCTGCATATATCAACCCTCATTTAGATCTCCCAAAACCAGAACGTGTCCATCGCTATCCGAGAGTACAGTACTCCTCGAACCCGACCCGATTCTAGCCCCGAGGGTACACGCTACTCCCGCCATCTCTCCACTCCCAGTGCGAGGTTAGACGTTCTTGTAATGGAATCATCAATATTTGGGGCTTACCCAAGGCATGAGGCTAGTTGCAAAGTCTTGAACGCAACAGGCTTACAACGAACGGACCTTAACTGACAAGGCGGAAACACTACATTGAGACTCCTTTCCCAATGCATGTTAGTAGTGGCCAAACCACCCGCCCGTAAGTCTGGGCTCAAAACCCGATACCCGAACCCCGAACCCGAAATACCCGCACCCGAACCCGCAGTACCCGAAGTCTAATTCGGGTAGTGAATGCTATTATCCGAATTTATTTCGGGTAAATCGGGTAGTATGCCCCGGTACCCGATCTACCCGAATTTATTTTGTTGAATGTCAACCACCATTCTGTTCTGTCTTAATGTCTTCGTCTAAACTCTAAATTAGTGCCTTTGTTGAATGTCGAGTATCAGTACCTTAAGTCTTAAACGTTTGAACATGTTGGTTGTCGTGGTTTACAGTACTTGCTTGCATGTTGCATTCGCACAAGAGACAAGACTATTTAGTATTATTGTGTTGCAGTTTGACACCTGTGGTTGAAAAGTTTTATAAAAATCTGTTCAGTTCTAGTTTTTCGTAAAAATATGTGTTCTTTGAGTGTTCACTGTCATTTTATATATTTCGGGTAAATCGGGTAATACCTGAACCTGAACCCGAAATTGCGGGTACCCGAAATTACGGGTAGTGTTTTTTTTGTCTCTAATCGGGTAACAATTCTCAACACCCGAATTTTTCAAAACCCGAATTACCCGACCCGAACTTTTCGGGTAACCCGAACGCCCAGGCTGACCGCCCGATCTTTCAAATTTATTCTCATATTTCAATATTCATTCAGTATGCCGTCATGGCTATGTAAACATTTCATTTAAAAGCTTAACTTCTAAGCATAGCGAAGCATACTAAGTATTTTCCGTAAAACAGGTATCAAGGTTGATATCGCAATAATCAAGGATGATAATGCAACAATTAGGTTATCACTCAACTCCTAATTACTTAATGCAATAAACCATAATATAAAAAATAAAATATTTGTAAAATATCAATAAACCATAATATAAAAAATAAAATATTTGTAAAATATCAAGGTATGGTTTAAATGCACCGGGGCTTTCCTTGCTCAGACACGACGACTGACTCAGACTCGGGGACTCCAACGTCTGGTCCGGAACCCACTAACGATCGCTCTTCTCCGGAAGCTTGCTCGGTGACTTCGGTTTCTTCGAAAGCGGAGACTACACGAATACATAACATGCTTTAATATGATGCTCGATGATAAACATGATGCTTGATGATAACATGCTACGAGTTACAACT
The DNA here is from genome assembly GCA_038087645.1 of Saccharum hybrid cultivar R570. NCBI lineage: Eukaryota > Viridiplantae > Streptophyta > Magnoliopsida > Poales > Poaceae > Saccharum > Saccharum hybrid cultivar. The sequence continues at coordinate 22,742,192 of JAQSUU010000402.1, read as the reverse complement.
TGAGTACAACTTCCCTTCACGGTACAGTCGCAAACAGAAAACCTACTAACTAGTAGCGACGATTTTCAGCGATACCAGCTTTTAACCTAAACAAGTTACTAACGAGCTCAATCATGAAATTAAGGTGCCAGAGATCACCAAAGGGTAGTGACCTAAGGACATCACTCAATCAAAAGGACACACAACACTTAAAGTTCTCAAATTAACATTTATTTACTATTTAAATAATTAGGGCATAATTAGAAGTTGATCAAACTTTACCTAAACAAGCTCAAACTTTTTCTATGGGTTAAGAATGATTTATAACAGTGTCATAATAAATTTCATAATTTTTGGAGAAATAAATTAATTATTAAAATTCCTAGAAGTTGCATTTAATCTTTATTGGAACCAATTAATTCTACTGCACAAAGTATTCAAATTCATGATTTAACATTTTTCCTAGATAGTTTATACATTGAGAAGCTTACACAAAAATTTTCACGAATTTTGGAACTCTACACAAATTTTAGTGAAATAAGTAAATAATAGCACTATTCATTTATTTGAAAAAGAAAAACAAAAACGAAATCCGAACCGGGCCGATCCTCTTCTCTCCCTCCGGTCCGGCCCACTGAGCGGCCCATGCGCCCTTGCGCTCGCTCGCGCTCTCGCTGGCCCAGCAGCGCGGCCCAGCAGGCGGCCCGCTCCGCGCCCGCGCCCGCGCGCGCGGCTGCCTCTCCCTCTCTCTCACTGACAGCGTGGCCCCGCATGTTATCGCCAACCTCCCGCCCCTCGCTCGCTCCCGCGTGCTCGCTCGCTCTCCCGCGGTGGCCGGCCGGTGACTGGAGCTTCGGTCGACAAACTGATCCTACCATCATCATCTACACCACCCCACGATTCCATTTTGCTAGAAAGCACCATGGCTCGAGCTCCGGTGACAGCTCACCGATGACGGTGGCGGCTCGACGGCCATGGTGCCCGACGATTCGACGGTACAATGTGGTAGCGGTTAAATTAGTGTGAGGAAAACGATCAGGAGCTCACAGCGGTGACGATGGCGGTCTCGGGGAGGACGGAGAGGAGCCGGAGTGGCCTGGCCACGGGAAGCGACAGTGGCGGTGCTCCGACCGGAGTTGGGCACGGGAGGCGGTGGCTGCGGCGATCCAGGCGGAGTTAGGGTCGCTCGGGTGGTTCACGAGATGCGCGAGGATGAGGCGGAGCTAAGGGTGCTGCTGGCGTGGCCGGAGACGGCTTGGTGGCGGCAGCGGCGAGCGGCGGAGCTGCGGTGGCGAAAACGGAGAAGCAAAGCCGGTCACGGTGAGCTCACATATATATAGGGAACGACCACGGTGACTGCACTGGAAGACGCGCGATGTCGTGCTGGCGATCGAGGGCACGCCTGGAAGCCGGCTGAAGCCGTCCGGCGTCTCGCCGGTGCCCATACCGCGCGGTGGTCGGCGGTGATTCGTCGGTGCACTGTAGCTGTCCCCCCAACTTTTGAAATTCAAACTAATTTTTCAAATTACTTTCAAATTTGTATAACAACTTGAAAAACTCCCAATCTATGAAATCTTCAGAATTTCAAGCTCTACAAGTTTTGTATTGAACACTTTTTCAAATTCTCACTGGATTTTAAAATTTGAGTTTAAATTCAAAAAAAGACACATTTTTCAGATTTGGTAATTTAGAAATTACTTTTGATTTTATATTGAAACTTCAAAAAGGATAGGTTACAGTTTAAAAAAGAAATTGCAACCTAGATAGAAGCAAGGAACTCCGGGAAATTCTCCAACGGATAATCCTCCGATTCCCAGGTGGCTTCCTCTTCTGAATGTTGATTCCACTGTATTCTGTACCATTTAGTTGTTCTACTTCGGGTAACACAATCTTTTTGATCCAAAACTCGGACAGGATGTTCAGAATATGTCAAATCCGGTTCAAGTTCAACTCCCTCAACATCAACTACTTGATCAGGTACATGTAGACACTTCTTCATTTGTGATACATGAAATAAATTGTGCACGGCTGACAATTGTTCAGGCAGCTTTAACTTATATGCCACCTTTCCACATTGTTGAATGATTTGAAATGGACCAATATAACGTGGTGCGAGTTTGCCTTTGACTCCAAATCTGCTAACTCCTTTCATGGGTGATACTTTTAGATAAACATAATCCCCTACTTGGTATACCAAAGGTCTACGCCTTTTATCAGCATAACTCTTTTGTCTGGACTGAGCAACTTTCAAATTATTCTGGATCTGTCAAACTTTTTCTTCTGTTTGTTTCACAAGATCAACACCGAAAAACCATCTTTCTCCCGGTTCTGACCAATTCAATGGAGTTCTGCACCTGCGGCCATACAATGCCTCAAACGGTGCCATTTTGATACTCTCTTGATAACTATTATTGTAGGAGAATTCTGCTAAAGGTAACCACTCGTCCCAAGTGTCTGAATAATTAAGTGCACATGACCTTAACATGTCCTCTAGAATTTGATTGACCCTTTCAGTCTGACCACTTGTTTGTGGATGATAAGCGGTACTGTGCAAAAGTTTTGTACCCAGGGACTCATGTAGGTGTCTCCAAAATTTGTTGACAAACTGCGTACCTCTATCAGATACAATGGTCTTTGGTACCCCATGAAGACTCAGGATTCGTGCAATATAAATTCTTGCATAAGTTATAGCAGAATAGTCCACCTTAACTGGAATAAAATGAGATGACTTTGTCAGTCGGTCCACAATGACCCAAATTGAATCAAAGCCTCTGGAGGTCTTAGGTAACCTAGTAATGAAATCCATACTGATATCTTCCCATTTTCAGGATGGAATGGGCAAGGGTTGTAACATTCCTGCCGACCTCAAGTGTACTGCCTTCACTTTACAACAAGTGTCACATCTGGCAACATACTTGGCGATCTCAATTTTTATTTTGGTCCACCAGAATCTCTGTTTCAAATATTGATACATTTATTACTCCCTGAATGAATAGAAAATCTTGTATTATGTGCTTCATCAAGAATGAGCTGATGTAACTCTGGAACCTTTGGGACCACTAGCCGGTTCTTAAACCATAACACATCTGTATCATCAATACTGAAATCTGTCTGTTGACCAGTTCTAACTTTTTCTTTGATGTGAGCTATTCCGGAATTTGTTCTCTGAGCAGATACAATTTGATCTTTGATGGTTGATTCTACCGTGACATTAGTCAACTGACCTTGTTGAACTATTTCAATATTCAACCTTTCCAATTCATAACATAAACCGTAATCTATTGGCTTCACAGTCATGCAATTGCAATGATTCTTTCTACTGAGTGCATCAGCAACAACATTCGCTTTTCCAGGGTGATAGTGTACTTCTAAATCATAGTCCTTTATTAACTCAAGCCACCTTCTTTGCCTCATATTCAATTCTGACTAAGTAAAGATATACTTTAAGCTCTTGTGATCTGTATACATGTGGCAAGTATTACCTAACAAGTAATGACGCCAGATTTTCAATACATGAACCACAGCTGCTAGTTCAAGATCATGTGTCGGATAATGTTCTTCATGGCGCTTCAACTGTCTCGAGGCATAAGCAATTACTCTGCCTTCTTGCATCAGCATAAGCAAGAAACTACCCACTAAGGTTCTTAGAAAGCAGGAAGACTACTATGTTACATAACCATCCATGTCGACACTTCACTCCTCATCATCATCGCTGATCACGATCACTCCATCCTCAACCTCTGGAGCACTTGCACCAGTGACATGACTTGCATCATCCCCACTTTCCATCAAGGGTTCATCTTCTTCTGGATCTTCTTCCTCATTGTCCTCTCCACCAGGAACAACCACGGCACCGACATCATCTTCTACTGCCTAGGGCTGATGATTGGGATTCATCAGATCATGTAGCCTATGGACCTCCTCATGCAGAACAGTGTTGTACTGCTCCAGGTGTGTCGCATAAAGCTCCAACTCATGAACACGAGCCCTGGCTTCGGTCTCCTTTTCTAGAGACTCGTTCTGGAACTGTTTCTAAAAACGTATGTTGCGCTTCAGTCGCTCCACTTCTGATGTAAGCCTTGCCACATCTGATCCCGAATCTGGGTTCGGATTGCAGCTACTGCTTGCTCCATCAACTCTGGCGGCCAACTGATGACGCGGCACTCCTTGCGGTCCCGTTTTCTTACGAGGAGTCGTCTTCACACGTGCCATCCTAAAGCAAGATAGAATTAGGACGATGAGAACAGATAGGGGGATCTGAAGGTTAGCATGAATAGGATTGAACCTTACTTAACCCAAACCACTTTAAAAGGGAAGGTAACTTAAGCAAGTTAATTAAACATGATGTATGCACCGTACTTACGATCTAACAGAAAGATTAAGTAACACATGCAATCTTTATAACATAGGGCACTATACATGATACTTCACTACGAAGCTTTCAAATATGAGCTAAGGAAACTATAGAATTGATTAAGATAAGCAAGAGCAATTTGGACCAAAATATCAATATTAAGTTTATTTGACCCAAAACATTTTGAAGTTTTGCAAAGTAATACTACAATAACTCAAGTGATTATGCTCTGGTACCAGCTATCACAGAACCTCCTAATTATGATGGCCCACAAGTACACGTCATTGCCATAATGACCTCTGACAGTCGTACTTATGTTCACCATAACTTAAAAGGCCTGCTTTCCTCCGAACAGGATCCAATCACAGGAGTATTGCAATATTACAATAGTTTATTCAAAATATTCAACAGAGTAAAGTAGCGGAAGTATTACAATAACTTAGGGTTACAAGTCAGTTTTTCAAATCTCAAACCTTATGTAACATTATTACAAACCAGTAGTAGAGAAGTATCGGTAGTAACTTTATTACATCACACAAGCGAGTTGCCTTGCCCAAAGGCCACACAGTCTACTCGTCGTCACTTTCTTCAACCACGACGGTCATGCAACAAGGCTCGAAGCAGACTTGTTCATGAACTGCACCTGCAACAAGGGGTTCAACAAACCCTGAGTACGAGAGTACTCAACAAGACTTATCCGACTAAGACAAAGACTCCAAGGGCATGCTACCTTTAGGGAATCAAGGTACGGGTAATCCCGAATCAAAATTTTCTTTTGCAGAAAAGCTTACTAAGGTAAGTCCTTATCTTCAATATTTTACTTTTACCATTGATGGTTCATTAACCAACTCTAGGTGATCCTAATCTAGATCAAAGTAATTATCATCAAATCCTTTCTCATTCTTTCTTTCATTCCAGTTCTTAACTATGATGCAAGTCAGGTGATCAAGTATCCATAACCGAGGAGCAATGACGATTCGAACCGATTATACCCAGCTGGGGATCTCTAACATCATGACATATGTAGAACCGAATCTGCATATATCAACCCTCATTTAGATCTCCCAAAACCAAAACGTGTCCATCGCTACCCGAGAGTACAGTACTCCTCGAACCCGGCCCGATTCTAGCCCCGAGGGTACACGCTACTCCCGCCATCTCTCCACTCCTAGTGCGAGGTTAGACATTCTCGTAATAGAATCACCAACATTTTGGGCTTACCCAAGGCATGAGGCTAGTTGCAAAGTCTTGAACACAACAGGCTTACAACGAACGGACCTTAACTGACAAGGCGGAAACACTACATTGAGACTCCTTTCCCAATGCATGTTAGCAGTGGCCAAACCACTCGCCCGATCTTTCAAGTTTATTCTCATATTTCAATATTCATTCAGTATGCCGTCATGGCTATGTAAACATTTCATTTAAAAGCTTAACTTCTAAGCATAGCGATGCATACTACGTATTTTTCGTAAAATAGGTATCAAGGTTGATATCGCAATAATCAAGGATGATAATGCAGCAATTAGGTTATCACTCAACTCCTAATTACTTAATGCAATAAACCATAATATAAAAAATAAAATATTTGTAAAATATCAAGGTAGGGTTTAAATGCACCGGGGCTTGCCTTGCTCAGACACGACGACTGACTCAGACTCGGGGACTCCAACGTCTGGTCCGGAACCCACCGACGATCGCTCTTCTCTAGAAGCTTGCTCGGTGACTTCGGTTTCTTCGAAAGCGGAGACTACACGAATACATAACATGCTTTAACATGATGCTCGATGATAAACATGATGCTTGATGATAACATGCTACGAGTTATAACTTGAGTACAACTTCCCTTCACGGTACAGTCGCAAACAGAAAACCTACTAACTAGTAGCGACGATTTTCAGCGATACCAGCTTTTAACCTAAACAAGTTACTAACGAGCTCAATCATGAAATTAAGGTGCCAGAGATCACCAAAGGGTAGTGACCTAAGGACATTACTCAATCAAAAGGGCACACAACACTTAAAGTTCTCAAATTAACATTTATTTACTATTTAAATAATTAGGGCATAATTAGAAGTTGATCAAACTTTACCTAAACAAGCTCAAACTTTTTCTATGGGTTAAGAATGATTTATAACAGTGTCATAATAAATTTCATAATTTTTGGAGAAATAAATTAATTATTAAAATTCCTAGAAGTTGCATTTAATCTTTATTGGAACCAATTAATTCTACTGCACACAGTATTCAAATTCATGATTTAACATTTTTTCTGGATAGTTTATACATTGAGAAGCTTACACAAAAATTTTCATGAATTTTGGAACTCTACACAAATTTTAGTGAAATAAACAAATAATAGCACTATTCATTTATTTGAAAAAGAAAAACAAAAACGAAATCCGAACCGGGCCGATCCTCTTCTCTCCCTCCGGTCCGGCCCACTGAGCGGCCCATGCGCCCGCGCGCTCGCTCGCGCTCTCGCTGGCCCAGCAGCGCGGCCCAGCAGGTGGCCCGCTCCGCGCCCGCGCCCGCGCGCGCGGCTGCCTCTCCCTCTCTCTCACTGACAGCGTGGCCCCGCATGTCATCGCCAACCTCCCGCCCCTCGCTCGCTCCCGCGTGCTCGCTCGCTCTCCCGCGGTGGCCGGCCGGTGACCGGAGCTTCGGTCGACAAACTGACCCTACCATCATCATCTACACCACCCCACGATTCCATTTTGCTAGAAAGCACCATGGCTCGAGCTCCGGTGACAGCTCACGACGACGGTGGCGGCTCGACGGCCACTGTCACAGAACCTCCTAATTATGATGGCCCACAAGTACACGTCATTGCCATAATGGCCTCTGACAGTCGTACTTATGTTCATCATAACTTAAAAGGCCTGCTTTCCTTCGAACAGGATCCAATCACAGGAGTATCGTAATATTACAACAGTTTATTCAAAATATTCAACAGAGTAAAATAGCGGAAGTCTTACAATAACATAGGTTTACAAACCAGTTTTCAAACTTCAAACCTTATGTACATTATTACAAACCATTAGTAGAGAAGTATCGGTAGTAACTTTATTACAACACCCAAACGAGATGCCTTGCCCAAAGGCCACACAGTCTACTCGTCGTCGCTTTCTTCAACCACGACGGTCATGCAACAAGGCTCGAAGCAGACTTGTTCATGAACCGCACCTGCAACAAGGGGTTCAACAAACCCTGAGTACGAGAGTACTCAACAAGACTTACCCGACTAAGACAAAGACTCCAAGGGCATGCTAGCTTTAGGGAATCAAGGTACGGGTAAATCAGAATCAAGATTTTCTTTTGCAGAAAAGCTTACTAAAGTGAGTCCTTATCTTCAACATTTTACTTTTACCATTGATGGTTCATTAACCAACTCTAAGTGATCCTAATCTAGATCAAAGTAATTATCATCAAAACCTTCTCATTCTTTCTTTCAATTCCAGTTCTTAACTACGATGTTGGTGCAAGGCCAAGACTCCTTTCTCGTAGAGTAACGACGATTCGAACCGCTTCATTTACCCAGCTGGGGATTCCTAACCACACGACATATGTAGAACTGAATCTAGCATATATCAACTCTTACCCGAATAACCCAAAACCAGAACGTGTCCATCGCCACCCGAGAGCACAGTACTCCTCGAACCCGGCCCAATTCTAGCCCCGAGGGTACACGTTACTCTCGCCATCTCTCCACTCCCAGTGCGAGGTTAGGCGTTCTCATAATGGACTAACCAAAGTAAGGCTTACCCGACATGGGCACATGGCTAGTACTAATAAAAACTCCATGACGCGAGGGCCAACAACGTACGGTCCTTAACTGATAAGGCGGAAATAATACATTGGGACTCCTCTCCCAATGCACGTTAGCAGTGGCCAAACCACCCGCCCGATCTTACAAGTTCATTCACATTTTTCAATATTCATTAAGGATGCCGTCATGGCTATGTAAACATTTCATTTAAAAGATTAACTTCTAAGCATAGCGAAGCATACTACGCATTTTCCGTAAAACAGGTATCAAGGGTATTATTGCAATAATCAAGGATGATAATGCGGCAATTAGGTTATCACTCAACTCCTAATTACTTAATGCAATAAAACATAAAATAAATAATAAAATATTTGTAAAATTCAAGGTAGGGTTTAAATGCACCGGGGCTTGCCTTGCTCGGACACGACGACTGACTCAGACTCGGAGACTCCAACGTCTGGTCCGGAACCCACTGACGATCGCTCTTCTCCGGAGGCCTGCTCGACGACTTCGGCTTCCTCGAAAGCGGTGACTACACGAATACATAACATGCTTTAACATGATGCTCAATGATAAACATGATGCTTGATGATAACATGCCACGGTTACGATTCGAGCACAACTTCCCTTCACGGTACAGTCGTAAACAGAAAACCTACTAACTAGCAGCGACGAGTTCCCGCGATACCAGCTCTTAACCTAACAAGTTACTAACGAGCTCAGTCATAAAATTAAGGTGCCAGAGATCACCACAAGGTAGTGACCTAAGGACATCACTCAATCAAAAGGCACACAACACTTAAAGTTCTCAAATTAATATTTATTTACTATTTAAATAATTAGGGCGTAATTAGAAGTTGATCAAACTTTATCTAAACAAGTTCAAACTTTTTCTATGGGTTAAGAATGATTTATAACAGTGCCATAATAAATTTCATAATTTTTGGATAAATAAATTAATTATTAAAATTACTGGAAGTTGCATTTAATCTTTATTGGAACCAATTAATTCTACTGCATAAAGTATTCAAATTCATGATTTAATATTTTTCCTAGATAGCTTATACATTGAGAAGCTTACACAAAAATTTTCAAGAATTTTAGAACTCTACACAATTTTTAATGAAATAAACAAATAATAACACTATTCAGTTATTTGAAAAAGAAAAACAAAAACGAAATCGGGCCGATTCTTAACTTTCCCACGGTCCGGCCCAGCTCAACGGCCCGCTCGCGCGCCCGCGCGCCCGACCGGCCCGGCCAGCGGCCCAGCCCAGCCGGCCTGCCTCGCTCCCTCTCTCTCTGACAGTGCGGCGCCACCTGTCATCTTCTTCCTCTCTCTCGCGCGCTCTCTCTCTCGCGTCCGCGCGCTCGCCCGCGGTGACCGGCCGACGACCGATGCCTCGGTCGACAAACCGAAGTGACCAACATGATCCAACCATCCCCGCGAATCATCTGCAACCCTAAAAGCTAAGGCTCTCCTTCCTAAACACCCTTCCCGACGGCCATGGCGGCTCGGGACGACGGCAAGGCGGCTGACCCCCCCTTCCCACGGCGGTAGTAGTTAAAAGCAAGCGAGCATCACGCTCAGGAGCTCACCGTGATCTCACTGACGAACTTGGTGGGGGTAGAGGTGGTCTGGAGTGCCCGGTCGACGGTGAGGCGGTGAGGGTGACCCGGACGGTGGCGACAAGGCGCTGTTCCGACGAACACAGGACACAAAAAGGAAAACCATCAACGCGATGAGCATCACAGCACCGAGTAGGACCTTGAACAAGAAGCGGTTAAGCCAGAGACTCACCGAGACAGGCTGGCCACAGAGAGCTCGATCGCGGCGGCGACGGTGACCACCGCGAGGGAGAAAACGGCCCAACCTAGTTCGGAATGAAAAGAGGCTCTGCAATGGGGCTCAATGCGTGCGCGAAGGCAAGGCGGAGCTGGCTGCAAGAGGGAGTGGCTGGCGGTGCAGTGACGGTGGTGAATTTCGCCGGCGAAAGCCAACGGCGGCGACGGCTAAACGGAGGAGAAAAAGACGAACTCGGTGACCTCAACGTATATATAGGGCTAGGCACTGTGATCGGCTCTAGAAGACGCTCGTCGTTGCGCTGGTGTTCCTGGCGCGCGCGAAGACCGTGGAAACGGCCACGGCGGCGGTCGGCCGTCGCCCATGCCGCGCGGTGCCCGGCGGTGATACGTCGTGTACTGTAGCTCCCCCCCAAACTCTGAAATTCAAACTGGTTTTTCAAATTACTCTCAAATTTGTATAACAACTTGAAAATCTTCCAATGTATGAAATCTTCAGAATTTCAAGCTCTACAAGTTTTATATTGAACACTTTTTCAAATTCTCACTGGATTTTGAAATTTGAGTTTAAATTCAAAAAGGGACACATTTTTCAGATTTGGTAATTTAGAAATTACTTTTGATTTTATATTGAAACTTCAAAATCTCCAAACATCAAAGTTGTATATATTGACCAGACCTACAACTTTTCTTTTCAAAACTTTTTCAAATTTAGCCTCCATTTTAAAATCTTAGTTTGGGGACAAAAATGAATTAAAACTGAAATTTGTTTATTTTCAAAATTGCTCCACATTTTACACTAAAACTTTGAAAACTCAAAACACCAAAGTTGTAGCCCTTGAAAATTTCTACAAACTTGGTTTTGAACTTTTTCCCAAATTTTGCTTAGATTTTGAATTATTTCAAAATGGGTAAAACAGGGTTTTGAAATTTAGGGTTTTTGGAGGGATTTCAAATTGGAATTTGTCTCTACTTTGATTTGTGATTACTTAGTGATCAAAACCTCACCCAAGGGCATCATTTGGACCAACATGACATAGTTGACCAAATGTCACTCTTGGTTGACCAATTAGCTTTTGAAATTCTTTTACATTTCTCCCCATATTTGAATTCGAATTCGAATCGGAAAACTCGTGACAAGTTTTGGGACTCCAATTCAAACTCAAATTTGGAGCTTCATTTTAGATGTTGTACTTGAGCTCATACCCTACATTTGACACTAGTGTGCAACACAGTCGCGCACCTCAAATTACGCAGGGCATGAACTAAGTATTTGCAGTGGTATTCGAAATTAGGGTTTTCGATTTCGGAGCACACCACAGAGAAACACATTCAACCTAATTAAGTAAACTCGTTTTAGTGGATGCATAACAAGGTTAACCTAACAGGTATGATTAGCAATGCATTATGATGACATGGCAGATTAATTAGCACTATAACACCCGGGGTGTTACAGCCCTTCTCCCTTAAAGAAATCTCGTCCCGAGATTTAAAGCCTTGAGTTAAGTAATGGAAAAGGAAACGTGTCAAGCAAACACGTCCAAGACTTGTCTACAAAACAGGTAGGGGTTTTTCTGCATTACAAAGATTTTAAAAGGATAGGTTACAATTTAAAGAAGAAATTGCAACCTAGATAGAAGCAAAGAACTCCGGGAAATTCTCCAACAGGTAATCTTCCATTTCCCAGGTGGCTTCCTCTTCTGAATGTTGATCCCATTGTATCTTGTACCATTTAATTGTTTTACTCCGGGTAACACGATCCTTCCGATCTAAGACTCGGACAGGATATTCAGAATATGTCAAATCAGGCTCAAGTTCAACCCCCTCCACATCAACAACTTGATCAGGCACTTGCATACACTTCTTCATTTGTGATACATGAAATACATTGTGCACGGCTGACAGTTGTTCAGGCAGCTTTAATCTATATGCCACCTTCCCACATTTTTCAATGATCTGAAAAGGACCAATATAACGTGGTGTGAGTTTGCCTTTGACTCCAAATCTATTAACTCCTTTCATGGGTGACACTTTCAAATAAACATAATCTCCCACTTTAAACATCAAGGGTCGACGCCTTTTATCTGCATAACTCTTCTGTCGAGACTGAGCAACTTTTAAATTCTTTTGTATCTGCCTAACCTTTTCTTCTGTTTTCTTCACTAGATCAACTCCATAAAACCATCTTTCTCCTGGTTCTGACCAGTTCAACGGAGTTCTGCACCTGCGGCCATACAATGCTTCAAACGGTGCTATTTTGATACTCTCTTGATAACTATTGTTGTATGAGAATTCTGCTAACGGTAAACATTCATCCCATTGATCTTGATAGGTGAGAGCACAGGATCTTAACATATCTTCCAAAATTTGATTTACTCTTTCAGTCTGTCCCCCAGTTTGTGGATGATAGGCTGTGCTATAAAGAAGTTTAGTACCTAATGACTTTTGAAACTGTCTCCAAAATTGCGAAACAAATTGAGTACCCCTGTCACTAACAATTGTTTTAGGTATTCCATGTAAACTCATAATCCGAGCAACATATATTTCTGCATATCTAGATGCTCTATAGTCAACCTTCACAGGTACAAAATGAGCTGACTTAGTCAAACGGTCCACAATGACCCAAATTGAATCAAAGCCTCTTGAAGTCTTGGGTAACCCAGTAATGAAATCCATACTAATATCTTCCCATTTCCAGGATGGAATGGGCAAGGGTTGTAACATTCCTGCCGGCTTCAAATGTTCAACTTTCACTTTACGACAAGTATCACATCTGGCAACATACTTAGCAATCTCGATTTTTATTTTGGTCCACCAAAATCTCTGTTTCAAATCTTGATACATCTTATTACTCCCTGGATGAATAGAAAACCTTGTACTATGTGCTTCATCAAGAATGAGCTGACGTAACTCTGAAATCTTTGGGACCACTAGCCGGTTCTTAAACCACAGCACACCTGCATCATCAATACTGAAAGCTGTCTGTTGACCAGTTCTAACTTTTTCTTTTATATGAGCTATTCCAGAATTTGTTCTCTGAGCAGATACAATCTGATCTTTGATTGTTGATTCTACTGTGACATTAGTCAACTGACCTTGTTGAATTATTTCAATATTCAACTTTTCTAATTCGTAACATAAACTGTAATCCATTGGCTTCACAGTCATACAATTGCAATGGTTCTTTCTACTAAGTGCATCAGCAACCACATTTGCTTTTCCAGGGTGATAGTGTACTTCCAAATCATAATCCTTTATCAATTCAAGCCATCTTCTTTGCCTCATATTCAATTCTGACTGAGTAAAGATATACTTTAAGCTCTTGTGATCTGCATACATGTGGCAAGTATTACCTAACAAGTAATGACGCCAGATTTTTAATGCATGAACCACAGCTGCTAGTTCAAGATCATGTGTCGGATAATGTTCTTCATGGCGCTTCAACTGTCTCGAGGCATAAGCAATGACTCTGCCTTCTTGCATCAATACGCAACCAAGGCCAATACTCGAGGCATCACAATATACATCAAATGGCCTTTCTATATCTGGTTGTGCCAAACTGGAGCAGTTGTCAATGACTTCTTTAAAATTCTAAAAGCTTTCTCACATTCTAGAGACCATATGAACTTAGTTTGATTCTTCAACAACTCTGTGATTGGCTTGGCTACCTTTGAAAAGTCAGGTATGAATCGACGGTAATAACCCGCCATTCCTAGAAAACTTCGGACTTCATGAACTGAAATTGGTGGTTTCCAATTCAGAATATCTTTCACCTTGCCAGGATCTACTGCTACTCCTTCAGCTGACAACATGTGGCCCAAGAATTGTACTTCTCTTAACCAAAACTCACATTTACTAAACTTGGCATACAGTTGATGATCTCTCAAACGATTCAGAACAACTCTGAGATGCTCAACATGCTCTTCTTTACTTTTGGAATATACCAGAATATCATCAATAAAAACAACCACAAACTTGTCAAGCTCCGGCATGAAAACTGAGTTCATCAGATACATGAAATGTGCCGGTGCATTGGTGAGACCAAAAGACATAACTAGGTATTCATAAAGCTCATATCTGGTGGTGAATGCAGTCTTTGGGATATCTTCAGGTCGAATCTTGATTTGATGGTACCCTGATCGAAGATCGATCTTTGAAAATACCTTTGCCCCCGTAAGCTGATCAAAGAGCAGATCAATGCGCGGCAACGGATATTTATTCTTAATGGTTACTTCATTCAGCGGTCGATAATCAACACACATCCTTAAAGTCTGATCTTTCTTCTTAACAAACAGAGCTGGACATCCCCATGGTGAGGAACTGGGTCTGATAAAACCTTTGTCACGTAACTCTTGCAGTTGATCCTTGAGTTCTGCCAATTTATTAGGTGGCATTCTGTAAGCTTTCCGGGATATTGGGGCAGTACCTGGTTTTAACTCAATTACAAACTCTACATCTCTCTCTGGTGGTAGACCTGGTAGATCATCTGGAAACACATCTGGAAATTCACAGACTACTGGTATATCACAAACCTCTTGTACTGAAGTTGCACATATCCTTTCAACGGTTCTCTTTGGGATAGGAAGTTGGATAAGAAGATGAGATTTGTTATCTGGCAGGTTCAACCTTATAGTTCTGTGCAGTGCATCTATAAGGGATCCTCTTTGGTACATCCAATTCATACCCAGGATTACATCTATATCCTGTTTCTGTAATATTATCATTGAGGTAGGAAATATATGCCCACCTAACTCTATAGGTACGTCACGTACCATCTCCTTAGTACACAGTCGTCCCCCAGGCGACTGGATAAAGAAATCTTCTTGCGTTCCCAAAATTGGAATATCATGCTTAACAACAAAGGTGCGATTTATGAATGTATGCGATGCACCTGAATCAAATAACAGTACTGCTGGATGATTAGCAACAGGGAACATACCCATCATAACAGGTTCTCCCTCTGGGATTGCACTTGCTTGAGTATAGAACACACGTCCGGTCTTCTTCTTCTCACCCTTACCCTTCTGAACATTTAGATTATTGTTCTTGCTCTAAGGTTGTTGCTGTTGTGGTACGGGAGCTCTGGGATAGTTGGGATTGTACTGCCTTGGATACGGGCAGTCCTTGGAAAAGTGGCCTGGCTTTCCACAATTGTAGCAGGGAAAATTATGGGTGGCTGGTGTCTGGTTTCGAATTCCAGGGGCATTCGGCTGTTGTGTAAACTGCGGGGTTGCGACAGGACGATAAAACGTCTGCGGCTGAGCTTGGTATTGCGGTGGACGATAAGTTGGGCGGAAATGGTTCTGAGGGTGGTAAATAAACTTCTGGCGCTTCTTAATGCCGCCAGACGGGCTTGAAAACACTGGCTTCTTTTTCTTCGACTCTTTGTGCAGTCGGGACTTCTCTTCTGACGCAATAGCCACGTTGACTATCTCATGGTATGTAGCATTATAACAGGTGACTAATGCTTCCTGGATTCTGGTACTCAAACCTCTCATGAAACAGCTTTTCTTCTTCGCATCGGTGTTCACATATTCTGCTGCATACTGGGACAAATGATTGAATTTACCCACGTACTGCAGAACTGTCTGGTTCCCTTGCTTCAGCGAGAGAAACTCCTCTAGCTTCATGGCCATGACACCATCTAGGATATAATGTGCTCTGAAGGCTTCACGAAACTCCTGCCAAGTGACACGGTGGCCAGCAGGCCGTGCGGCGACCAGATTCGCCCACCACGCCCCTGCGGCACCTCTAAGCTGCCGCGCTGCAAACACGGGCTTCTGGTGCTCCGTGCACTGTAACAGTTCAAACTTCTGCTCCATGGTACGGAGCCAGTCATCCGCCTCTAGCGGCTCATCTGCCTTTGAGAACACTGGTGGACGGGTATCGGTGAAATCCACATAGGTGGTTTCCCCTCCATTGTTACGGCCTCGACGACCCTGATTTCCACTCTGATTCTGATTCTGAGCCAACAGGGTAGTGGCATTAACCAAAGCGGCAATAGCCTCTGCCAAGGTGGGTGGAAATGGTGGGGGATTTGGAGTATTGTCCCCATCCTGGGAAGTTCCAGTACCGTCCATCTGTTGTACATAAACCATATTTATTTACATCGCTTTATTGAATTAAAAAGCAGTTAGTACAATACTTGTATACACATACAAACTGATCTTACATTATTTCATTACAAACTTGCTCGCAAGCAAGAAACTACCCACTAAGGTTCTTAGAAAGCAGGAAAGACTACTATATTACATAGCCATCCATGTCAACACTTCACTCATCATCATCGCTGATCACGATCACTCCATCCTCAACCTCTGGAACACTTGCACCAGTGACATGACTTGCATCATCCCCACTTTCCATCATGGGTTCATCTTCATTATTGTCCTCTACACCAGGAACAATCACGGCACCAACATCATCTTCCACTGCCTGGGGCTGATGATTGGGATTCATCAGATCATTTAGCCTATGGACTTCCTCATGCAGAACAGTATTGTACTGCTCCAGGTGTGTCACATAAAGCTCTAGCTCTCGAACACGAGCTCTGGCTTCTGTCTCCTTTTCCAGAGACTCGTTCTGGAACTGCTTCCAAAAACGCATATTGCGCTTCAGTCGCTCCACTTCTGATGTAAGCCTTGCAACCTCTGATTCCGAATCTGGGTTCGGATTACGGCTACTGCTTGCTCCATCAACTCTGGCGGCCAACTGATGACGCGGCACTCCTTGTGGACCCGTTTTCTTGCGAGGAGTTGTCTTCACACGTGCCATCCTAAAGCAAGATAGAATTAGGACGATGAGAACAGATAGAGGGATCTGAAGGTTAGCATGAATAGGATTGAACCTTACTTAACCCAAACCACTTTAAAAGAGAAGGTAACTTAAGCAGGTTAATTAAACATGATGCATGCATCGTTCTTACGATCTAACAGAAAGATTTAAGTAACACATGCAAACTTTATAACATAGGGCACTATACATGATACTTCACTACGAAGCTTTCAAATATGAGCTAAGGAAACTATAGAATAGATTAAGATAAGCAAAAGCAATTTGGACCAAAATATCAATATTAAGTTTATTTGACCCAAAACGTTTTGAAGTTTTGCAAAGTAATACTACAATAACTCGAGTGATTATGCTCTGGTACCAGCTGTCACAGAACCTCCTAATTATGATGGCCCACAAGTACACGTCATTGCCATAATGGCCTCTGACAGTCGTACTTATGTTCACCATAACTTAAAAGGCCTGCTTTCCTTCGAACAGGATCCAATCACAGGAGTATCGCAATATTACAACAGTTTATTCAAAATATTCAACAGAGTAAAATAGCGGAAGTCTTACAATAACATAGGTTTACAAACCAGTTTTCAAACTTCAAACCTTATGTACATTATTACAAACCATTAGTAGAGAAGTATCGGTAGTAACTTTATTACAACACCCAAACGAGATGCCTTGCCCAAAGGCCACACAGTCTACTCGTCGTCGCTTTCTTCAACCACGACGGTCATGCAACAAGGCTCGAAGCAGACTTGTTCATGAACCGCACCTGCAACAAGGGGTTCAACAAACCCTGAGTACGAGAGTACTCAACAAGACTTACCCGACTAAGACAAAGACTCCAAGGGCATGCTAGCTTTAGGGAATCAAGGTACGGGTAAATCAGAATCAAGATTTTCTTTTGCAGAAAAGCTTACTAAAGTGAGTCCTTATCTTCAACATTTTACTTTTACCATTGATGGTTCATTAACCAACTCTAAGTGATCCTAATCTAGATCAAAGTAATTATCATCAAAACCTTCTCATTCTTTCTTTCAATTCCAGTTCTTAACTACGATGTTGGTGCAAGGCCAAGACTCCTTTCTCGTAGAGTAACGACGATTCGAACCGCTTCATTTACCCAGCTGGGGATTCCTAACCACACGACATATGTAGAACTGAATCTAGCATATATCAACTCTTACCCGAATAACCCAAAACCAGAACGTGTCCATCGCCACCCGAGAGCACAGTACTCCTCGAACCCGGCCCAATTCTAGCCCCGAGGGTACACGTTACTCTCGCCATCTCTCCACTCCCAGTGCGAGGTTAGGCGTTCTCATAATGGACTAACCAAAGTAAGGCTTACCCGACATGGGCACATGGCTAGTACTAATAAAAACTCCATGACGCGAGGGCCAACAACGTACGGTCCTTAACTGATAAGGCGGAAACAATACATTGGGACTCCTCTCCCAATGCACGTTAGCAGTGGCCAAACCACCCGCCCGATCTTACAAGTTCATTCACATTTTTCAATATTCATTAAGGATGCCGTCATGGCTATGTAAACATTTCATTTAAAAGATTAACTTCTAAGCATAGCGAAGCATACTACGCATTTTCCGTAAAACAGGTATCAAGGGTATTATTGCAATAATCAAGGATGATAATGCAGCAATTAGGTTATCACTCAACTCCTAATTACTTAATGCAATAAAACATAAAATAAATAATAAAATATTTGTAAAATTCAAGGTAGGGTTTAAATGCACCGGGGCTTGCCTTGCTCGGACACGACGACTGACTCAGACTCGGAGACTCCAACGTCTGGTCCGGAACCCACTGACGATCGCTCTTCTCCGGAGGCCTGCTCGACGACTTCGGCTTCCTCGAAAGCGGTGACTACACGAATACATAACATGCTTTAACATGATGCTCAATGATAAACATGATGCTTGATGATAACATGCCACGGTTACGATTCGAGCACAACTTCCCTTCACGGTACAGTCGTAAACAGAAAACCTACTAACTAGCATCGACGAGTTCCCGCGATACCAGCTCTTAACCTAACAAGTTACTAACGAGCTTAGTCATAAAATTAAGGTGCCAGAGATCACCACAAGGTAGTGACCTAAGGACATCACTCAATCAAAAGGCACACAACACTTAAAGTTCTCAAATTAATATTTATTTACTATTTAAATAATTAGGGCGTAATTAGAAGTTGATCAAACTTTATCTAAACAAGTTCAAACTTTTTCTATGGGTTAAGAATGATTTATAACAGTGCCATAATAAATTTCATAATTTTTGGATAAATAAATTAATTATTAAAATTACTGGAATTTGCATTTAATCTTTATTGGAACCAATTAATTCTACTGCATAAAGTATTCAAATTCATGATTTAATATTTTTCCTAGATAGCTTATACATTGAGAAGCTTACAAAAAAATTTTCAAGAATTTTGGAACTCTACACAATTTTTAATGAAATAAACAAATAATAACACTATTCAGTTATTTGAAAAAGAAAAACAAAAACAAAATCGGGCCGATTCTTAACTTTCCCGCGGTCCGGCCCAGCTCAACGGCCCGCTCGCGCGCCCGACCGGCCCAGCCAGCGGCCCAGCCCAGCCGGCCTGCCTCGCTCCCTCTCTCTCTGACAGTGCGGCCCCGCCTGTCATCTTCTTCCTCTCTCTCGCGCGCTCTCTCTCTCGCGTCCGCGAGCTCGCCCGCGGTGACCGGCCGACGACCGATGCCTCGGTCGACAAATCGAAGTGACCAACATGATCCAACCATCTCCGCGAATCATCTGCAACCCTAAAAGCTAAGGCTCTCCTTCCCAAACACCCTTCCCGACGGCCATGGCGGCTCGGGACGACGGCAAGGCGGCTGACCCCCCCTTCCCACGGCGGTAGCAGTTAAAAGCAAGCGAGCATCATGCTCAGGAGCTCACCGTGATCTCACTGACGAACTTGGTGGGGGTAGAGGTGGTCTGGAGTGCCCGGTCGACGGTGAGGCGGTGAGGGTGACCCGGACGGTGGCGACAAGGCGCTGTTCCGACGAACACAGGACACAAAAAGGAAAACCATCAACGCGATGAGCATCACAGCACCGAGTAGGACCTTGAACAAGAAGCGGTTAAGCCAGAGACTCACCGAGACAGGCTGGCCACGGAGAGCTCGATCGCGGCGGCGACGGTGACCACCGCGAGGGAGAAAACGGCCCAACCTAGTTCGGAATGAAAAGAGGCTCTGCAATGGGGCTCAATGCGTGCGCGAAGGCAAGGCGGAGCTGGCTGCAAGAGGGAGTGGCTGGCGGTGCAGTGACGGTGGTGAATTTCGCCGGCGAAAGCCAACGGCGGCGACGGCTAAATGGAGGAGAAAAAGACGAACTCGGTGACCTCAACGTATATATAGGGCTAGGCACTGTGATCGGCTCTGGAAGACGCTCGTCGTTGCGCTGGCGTTCCTGGCGCGCGCAAAGACCGTGGAAACGGCCACGGCAGCGGTCGGCCGTCGCCCATGCCGCGCGGTGCCCGGCGGTGATACGTCGTGTACTCTAGCTCCCCCCAAACTCTGAAATTCAAACTAGTTTTTCAAATTACTCTCAAATTTATATAACAACTTGAAAATCTTCCAATGTATGAAATCTTTCGAATTTCAAGCTCTACAAGTTTGATATTGAACACTTTTTCAAATTCTCACTGGATTTTGAAATTTGAGTTTAAATTCAAAAAGGGACACATTTTCAGATTTGGTAATTTAGAAATTACTTTTGATTTTATATTGAAACTTCAAAATCTCCAAACATCAAAGTTGTATATCTTGACCAGACCTACAACTTTTCTGTTCAAAACTTTTTCAAATTCAGCCTCCATTTTAAAATCTTAGTTTGGGGACAAAAATGAATTAAAACTGAAATTTGTTTATTTTCAAAATTGCTCCATATTTTACACTAAAACCTTGAAAACTCAAAACACCAAAGTTGTAGCCCTTGAAAAGTTCTACAAACTTGGTTTTGAACTTTTTCCCAAATTTTGCTTAGATTTTGAATTATTTCAAAAGGGGTAAAACAGGGTTTTGAAATTTAGGGTTTTTGGAGGGATTTCAAATTGGAATTTGTCTCTACTTTGATTTGTGATTACTTAGTGATCAAAACCTCACCCAAGGGCATCATTTGGACCAACATGACATAGTTGACCAAATGTCACTCTTGGTTGACCAATTAGCTTTTGAAATTCTTTTACATTTCTCCCCATATTTGAATTCGAATTCGAATCGAAAAACTCGTGACAAGTTTTGGGACTCCAATTCAAACTCAAATTTGGAGCTTCATTTTAGATGTTGTACTTGAGCTCATACCCTACATTTTACACTAGTGTGCAACACAGTCGCGCACCTCAAATTACGCAGAGCATGAACTAAGTATTTGCAGTGGTATTCGAAATTAGGGTTTTCGATTTCGGAGCACACCACAGAGAAACACATTCAACCTAATTAAGTAAACTCATTTTAGTGGATGCATAACAAAGTTAACCTAACAAGTATGATTAGCAATGCATTATGATGACATGGCAGATTAATTAGCACTATAACACCCGGGGTGTTACAGCCACGGTGCCCGACGACTCGACGGTACAATGTGGTAGCGGTTAAATTAGTGCGAGGAAAACGATCAGGAGCTCACAGCGGTGACGATGGCGGTCTCGGGGAGGACGGAGAGGAGCCGGAGTGGCCTGGCCACGGGAAGCGACAGTGGCGGTGCTCCGACCGGAGTTGGGCACGGGAGGCGGTGGCTGCGGCGATCCAGGCGGAGTTAGGGTCGCTTGGGTGGTTCACGAGATGCACGAGGATGAGGCGAAGCTAAGGGTGCTACTGGCGTGGCCGGAGACGGCTTGGTGGCGGCAGCGGCGAGCGGCGGAGCTACGGTGGCGAAAACGGAGAAGCAAAGCCGGTCACGGTGAGCTCACATATATATAGGGAACGACCACGGTGACTGCACTGGAAGACGCGCGATGTCGTGCTGGCGATCGAGGGCATGCCTGGAAGCCGGCCGGCGTCTCGCCGACGCCCATACCGCGCGGTGGTCGGCGGTGATTCGTCGGTGCACTGTAGCTGTCCCCCCAACTTTTGAAATTCAAACTAATTTTTCAAATTACTTAAAAATTTGTATAACAACTTGAAAAACTTCCAATCTATGAAATCTTCAGAATTTTAAGCTCTACAAGTTTTGTATTGAACACTTTTTCAAATTCTCACTGGATTTTAAAATTTGAGTTTAAATTCAAAAAAAGACACATTTTTCAGATTTGGTAATTTAGAAATTACTTTTGATTTTATATTGAAACTTCAAAATCTCCAAACATAAAAGTTGTATATCTTGACCAGACCTACAACTTTTCTGTTCAAAACTTTTTCAAATTCTGCCTCCATTTTGAAATCTTAGTTGGGGGACAAAAATAAATCAAATCTGAAATTTGTTTATTTTCAGAATTGCTCCGCATTTTACACTAAAACTTTGAAAACTCAAAACACCAAAGTTGTAGCCCTTGAAAAGTTCTACAAACTTGGTTTTGAACTTTTTCACAAATTTTGCTTAGATTTTGAATTATTTCAAAAGGGGTAAAATAGGGTTTTGAAATTTAGGGTTTTCGGAGGAATTTTAAATTGGAATTTGTTGCTACTTTGATTTGTGAATACTTAGTGATCAAAACCTCACCCAAGGGCATCATTTGGACCAACATGACATGGTTGACCAAATGCCACTCTTGGTTGACCAATTTAGCTTCTGAAATTCTTTTACATTTCTCCCAGATTTGAATTTGAATTTGAATCGGAAAACTCGTGACAAGTTTTGGGACTCCAATTCAAACTCAAATTTAGAGCTTCATTTTAGATGTTGTACTTAAGCTCATACCCTACACTTGACACTAGTGTGCAACACAGTCGCACACCTCAAATTACGTAGGGCATGGACTAAGTATTTGCGGTGGCATTCGAAATTAGGGTTTTCGGTTTCGGAGCACACCACTGAGAAACACATTCAATCTAGATAAGAAAACTTGTTTTAGTTGATGCATAACAAAGTTGACCTAATGATGGATGCTTTGCATTGCATTATGATGACATGGCAGATTAATTAGCACTATAACACCCGGGGTGTTACACCGTGTAAGCTTGGCACCGCTTTATTTGCGTGCATGCATATTAGAAGCAAATTAATTCACATGCTACTAGTATTTTTAATTTTATTTGCATGCATGTACATTAAGAAGAAATTAATTCATGTGTTAATTCGGAAACCATACACATGCTAGTAGCTTGCTACAGCTGTTAAGCGCAGTATCTTTCAGTATCTTTAAGGTTTTTGTCGTTAGTTTGGTACATGTACACTTCAGTAGCCGCTGGTACCGCTAAGTAGGGTGTTGCGGGACTGTGACTTCAGTAGCTGTAGCTGTCAGTACCTTTAAGCAGTTATCAGTGTATTTAAGTATTTTGTCAGTATCTAAGTATTTCGTCAGTATTTTGTTAGTAGCATAGTATAGCTATTACTATAACTTTAGTAGTTGTTAGTACCTTTAAATAGTTATTAGTATGTTCAAGTTTTTGGTCAATACCGTCAAGTATTTTTGTCAGTAGCTTAGTACAACCAGTACTATAACTTTAGTAGTTGCTAGCACCTTTAAGTATTTGCAGTATCTTCAAGTATTTTATCAGTGTCTTTAAGAATTTTCTCAGTATCTTCCAGTTTTTTGTCAATAGCTTGGTATATCCGGTACTATAACTTCAGTAGTTGCTAGTATCTTTAAGTAGTTATCAGTATCTTTAAGTATTTTGTCAGTACCTTTAAGTAGTTGTCAATATCATTGAGTATTTCATCAGTACTATGACTCTAGTAGTTGTAAGTATTTTGTCGGTATCTTTAAGTATTTTGTCAGTACCTTAAGTAGTTGTCAGTATCATCGAGTATTTTGTCAGTACTATGACTCTAATAGTTGTAAGTATTTTGTCAGTATCTTTAAGTATTTTGTCAGTACCTTTAAGTAGTTGTCAGTATCATCGAGTATTTTGTCAGTACTATGACTCTAGTAGTTGTAAGTATTTTTGTCAGTATCTTTTGTGACGCCGCCGGTAATTATCAGTATTCGGCATTATTTTTCTTGTCAGTATTTGTTACTAGTTTTTCTCTAGTATTTTATTTCACTCGGGTAGTTTGTTCAGGCCATGCATAGTCGACGCCATGGACGGGCAGCTGGAGCCTGAAGGTGCTCGACTCTCTGTTGGGCTCGCTAGCGGCAAGCTGGACGTACAAGCACAGAAAATCTATTGACATATTCTGGTCTGAACTACGTAGGCACATGGATACGTACTGAATCCACCGGCCGCAGGCTCCTAGCAGCAACGACGAAGCAGCAATTACTAGACAGCGCTGCCAGCAGATCATCAACAGTGCGTCAGGAGTTTGCAGCCGTATCACCACGTCATGGTCTACAGCCAGGGCTGCGTTTAGATGCAAAAATTTTTACAAAACGACACTATAGCTCTTTTCGTTGTTATTTGGCAAATATTATCCAATCATGGTCTAATTAGACTTAAAAGATTCGTCTCGTCCATTTCGTCTAAACTGTGTAATTAGTTTTGTTTTTTATCTATATTTAATGCTTCATGCATGTGTCTAAAGATTCGATGTGACGGGAAATCTGAAAATTTTTACAAAATTTTATGGGAACTAAACAGGCCCCTGGCCATGGATTGGAGGACGTACATCACCCATGGCCGCGGCACATCGCCTCGTGGCCGTGGATCGATCTGCCTCCAGTCGATTGGAGAGCACAGATGCCGAACGTAGCGCAGACACGGTGCTGCTTCCGCTTGGATGGGGCCACTACTACCGCTGCTTGTGTTGTGGAAGCCGCCGCCGCTACTGGTGGTCCAGGGGAAGCGCGCCGCCAGGGAAGAGGCCCGATGCAGAAGCGGGATGTGGAAACTGGAAAGGGAGGGCGCGTA
Organism: Saccharum hybrid cultivar R570; assembly: GCA_038087645.1. Lineage (NCBI taxonomy): Eukaryota > Viridiplantae > Streptophyta > Magnoliopsida > Poales > Poaceae > Saccharum > Saccharum hybrid cultivar. The sequence goes on along the minus strand of JAQSUU010000402.1, from coordinate 22,717,501 downwards.
GCTACGCGCGGGGTGCGGAGGGGGAAGGGAAGGACAGCGTTGGGGTTCGAGGAAAGTGGCGCCGTTTTGCCGCCGCCGCCATACGATGTGGTGAGGGCGGACGCTGGGGCGATGTGGTCGGGGGGAGTCGGGTTTGTCCGATTGGGAGTGGGCGGGGGTGTTGACCTGGCTGAGTCGGCTCGGGTGGGTTGGTTTGGTTGAGTCGGATCGGGTGGCTGGTTGTGTCATGGTGTAGAATAGTTATTCTATATATATATATATATATATATATATATATATATATATATATATATATATATATATATATATATATATATATATATATATATACGCGCTATTCTACACCCTAGGTGTAGAATAGTATTCTACACCAAGCTGTTATACTGAACAAAATTCAGTACTGTTCAGTACTCGTGTTTCAGTATTGTTCAGTATTTTCGAGGTGCTGGGTGTAGTACTGACTGATACTGAACGTGGTTCAGTAGTACTCAGTATTTTTTCAGTTCAATTTTGACTTGTGGTGTAGAATAATATTCTACACCTAGGGTGTAGAATAGCGCTGCCGTGTATATATATATATATATATATATATATATATATATATATATAGGGAGAGTATACTCTGTAGCTGGCTACAGAATATCTTATTCTGTAGCCAAGCCATCAGGTGCACCACCGACCGCACCAAGCTGCCCACTGAACCAGGGCACCGGGCTGGTACGGATGCAAGCCGAGCCAAATTCGAGCCGGCTAATCACTGCAAGGTCAATTACCACACCAGCACCCACCGTCATTAATGGAGTTACTGCATGGTCAAATACTGCATGGTAAATTCGGATTTGATTTCCGGCCAGTGTGCATGCAAGATCGTAAGTGGACTTGACTGGTTACGTTTTTGTTTGCAAATTGGACTGAGCGGTTACTGTGTACATGCGAGTCAGTGAGATCAGGTTACGAGAATACATGGTCCTCAACTATGGTATATAAGAGATAATTTAGCGTCAAGCAATTTTGAGTAACTAGTTACTATAATTTCAGGATCAATTTCCATAGAACATGGCTACTATAATTTCTATTTTTGGTCGACATATAACTAGTATTATTTACAAGAATTTACACCAAAACATATTTACGTTATAACTAGAATCTGCACTAATGATATTTACTAGAATCTGCACTACGAAATATTTATGAGATTTTACATTGGCAAGAATCTGTTTTTGAGAGGTAAAAAATCTGCAGAATATCTTATTCAAGTATGCAGACAAGCTACCGAACCAGGCATCATGAAACTTAATTCTAATAACCCACAAAAAAATTATCATATCAAGACTTCCGAATAATTATCGTAACAAGTTCACTTCATCATTACAGGTCGTAACAAAATTAGGCCTACTGTTCCCGTCCGCAGTCTGATTTTCTTTTCTTTACATGATTCACCGGTCATCACGAGCAGCACTTGGTATAGGATGTACATGTACCGCTGGGCCAGGCTCAGGTGCGTTGGTGGTGAATTTATATCTAGCAAATCTGTCACAGCAGCTACAAAATTAGGAACATAATTTATACAGAATAATAAGTATTCTGCTCCTCCGATCCTCGACTATGCTACCAAAAACAAGAATAGATCAGCGATCTAACATAGACAAACACATAAATAATGACATAATTTATACAGAAAAAATACAATAACACAGCCCTGCATTTCATATGGTATATATTGAAAGGTTGAAGGAATACAGGTTCAAACTAGAGCATGTCTGAGGAAGAAATCGTGTCACCAACTTCCAGGTGAACATCAAAGAATGAATTTAGCATGGGTCATGGGGTTGAAGACATCCTATACCAAACATTGCAATAAGCGTTGCCGAATCTGATCCTGATCACTCAGATTGACCACAACGCATATTTGGAATAACTAGTTACTACAATTTCAAAACTTTGAGGTGAACATCAAATAATTTACTATAGCAGCAAGCCGGCGATCTTTCACTCAACAATTTGGTTAGTCAGAGAAAGTTACCATAGGAAACATTGTGATAGGAAACATTGTGATCTATGTAATTTACGATAATGAATTTTGATAATAATTTGGTTAACCAAATACAGTTACCATAAAACGAAATTGGTTACTATATGATTGGTCTATATGATTCACGAGAATTCTGTACAATGAATATACTGAAGTATCATAACATGACTGCTTCAAATGTCTGAGCAGTAAATCGTGATAATTAGCGTAATACGGGAATTGTGACAATACTAACAATATTTACAAGAATTTCACTAATAATATTTATGAGAATTCTATATCATGAATTTTCCTTTGACATAACTTACACTGGTATTTACGATAAATGGGTACTATGAATATAAGTATTTACAAGAACTTTGGACTATGGTTGATGATAAAAACTAATAAGGATGATCGAAATTACCATAATGAAGATAGGGAGGTACCACAATTTAGGGTCATGGTATTCTGATGCTACTCAAATGAGGAGTCCAATAGGTTGGTAAGTAATTACGATAATTTGAATCAATAATTTGGTTAGGGACTAACCAAAATTGTGCCTATATATGGATCACTTATAATTTATTCTGATTATACTACCTTTGTCAATCAAAGAACAGTAAGATACAAGAATCTTTTAATGAACTACTCTGTGTTCCTTATGTACGAGTCACTAGCAGTTTAGGCATAGGACCAATTTTACTAGTTAGCTGTTCTGTATCAAAAAGAGGAAAAGGCAACAATTACCTGCCATTGCATGAAGACTATCAAGCACTGGTCCTTCTCACAGACACCTCTTTAGTTCTATTTGTGATGGATGTCAAGCGACCAACAGATCTGGAGAATAATAGAACAGAAATTACAATCTGCCATAGGGTGAGTAGTAGAAAATACACAATGACAGAGTGATTAGTTACCAAGAAAATCAAAATGTAAACAACTACGGGATACTAATAATGTCTGAAGAATAGACAAACACATGACTGCTTCAAATGTCTGAGCAGTAATAAATCATGATAATTAGCGTAAGGCAGCAATGCTTCATAAGATTAATGTATACTGATTTAGTGCATACAATAGTTACGATATTTTGTAGTATAAACATAGGAATTTACTAACAAGGGACAAGGGATCTGACATTCAAGAATTTGGTTTAAAAACAGCAGACCTGACATACCTGACACAACTAAGAGAATCCTGAACTTTTATGACAATTTGAAACTAAGATTGAATTTACGAGAATTTTGTACTCTAACAATATTTGTGAGAATTTTGTATTATGAATTATGAATATAAGTACTTACGAGATGTTTGATCAATGATCTAATTTACTGTAATATTAGAATAAGCTATGTCATATTTCAATACTACTGTAAGACAGGAATACTTACAATAAGATTGATGTATATGATTTATGAGATACATATAAATACCAAAAACAAGGTATCTGAAATTCAAGTATTTGGAACTGCACAAATTTGGGTTGAAAACAGGAATGACAGTCACAACCTAAATTCGCTAGAATCATATAAGCTTAAGCAACCTTTTGAGATGCCTAATCGGACCAACAGTGTGCATTGCTAAATAATAAGGACTAAGTAGGCAAATAGGAAGAAGAAGAAGAAACAAATGTTCACGGATGCAATAGTTGCAGTAAAAATGTTCACGGATGCAATAGTTGCAGGGCATCAGTCAACCAAGTAAGCTCTTGCTAGCCTTATGGGAATGTGCAGGGTAGGCACGAGCAGGCAGCTTCCCAGCAATGGTTGGCACCGGCGAGTAAAAAAATGGAAAAGCCTGAAAAAGAAGACGACGCCAGAAAAATAAGATGATTTGGAGAATCGTTACCAGTGGAGGATTTGAGAGGAGCTGCTCCTGATGGAGGATTGGAGCCTCTTCGGCGGCCAAGAATAGAGCACTACAGTAATCAGGCGGCCATAGATGGGGACTGCGGTTAGGGGATCTTCTTCTGGATCAGTCAGCCATTCGTGGGATGAAGCAGCCGAATCGCTATCAGATAACTCGCTTTGCTTCTATCTGCAGGGATCGGAAGATAACGATGCCAACAGATCTATAAAAATGAGCCACTACTAAATCACCGCGGATCCAGCACCCAGCGGCACATCTTCCTCAACGGGATGAGTAGATCCAGTCACCTTGGCCAGCCGGGTTGCCTTATGGAGGATCGAGGAACTCACCTTGGCCCATTGCAGCTGTCTCCATGGATGCCGGCCAAAGGAGCTAACGCCCCGTCGGGAGCGAGGAAGGCGACGCCACGACACCGCCGAAGGGGCCATCCCCGTTGGGCGGGCCGCGCTGCAGGTTGGACCGCTCTGCCATGGGGGGCGTTGCCGTTGGGCGGACCGCACCACCGCCGGGGGCCGTCGCCGCTGGATGGGAGCAGCCACCATCTGCCGATCCGCACTAGCTACAACCGTCTGGCACACACCGTAACACCCGCTGGTGTGGTCGGGGTTGCGAAGGGCCCGTCCAAGCCCCGGCGTCGCCTTCACGGGGGAGCGGGGCCGCCTCCGGTCACAGCGCGAGGAAGCGGGGCCGCCGCCGGTCGCATCGCGCGGGGTGAGGGCCTCCTCGACTGTGGGGCACAAGCGGCGGAATCGGCCCGCCGTGGGATTTGGGACTGTGGATGGCGATGGAGGGAGCAGGCCAGATCAAGGTCATGACGGAATGGGAGCAGTCAACGCGGAATTTTTGGGGGGCCAGCTCGGTTCGCTGCACTAATAATGCACGTCGTGCACGTCGGGCTTAGCCAAGCCGGAAGATGGTTGAGCCAAGCCGGAAGGTCAGCCGGCCTGCTCAGTTGGTTTGGTGGAACCAAGGGCGCATCGTGCAGCTCGGTCCGATGGGGCTACAGAATTTCATATTCTATAGCCAGCTACAGATAAATAGCTCTATATATATATATATATATATATATATATATATATATATATATATATATATATATACACACCAAGTTACCATTAAAAAGGCTACATCCAAAACTAATTGGAATTCAAAGCGTGCAGGTGGTGGTTTGGTGGGTGTTGTTGCTAATAATGAAAAGAGATTTTGCAGTGTTTTTTTAATAATGGAACGAGGTAACATTAATCAACAGTTATGTGTTGGTACTCCGTGTCACTGCCTCCGGCGGAGAGTGATGTTTGGTAGCTCCTTACTATGTGATTTACTATAACATTATAGTAAATATTACATGTGTATAGTAATTCAACTATCGTAAATATATACTGACATTGTCGTAAATTAGTATATAAAATTATTGTAAATAGAGGTGGCTACAAAATAACTTATTTTGTAGCTAGCTATAGAGTATACTCTCCATATATATTAGCAGCCTGGCCTAGGAATAGTATTGAGCGCACCAACGGTGGCCGTTGACAGTCCGTCAGCCCGTACTTTTTTTCCGTAGAGAGCAGCATGTTCTATTTATTGCAGTAAAAAGCATGGCGTTTTTATTTCCTGATTAGGCGTGACATGCATGGTCAGGACTTGTTTAGATACTCAAATTCACCCATAAATTTCACTATAAAAAAGAAGATTCTCCATCACATCAAAATATCAGCATATGCATGGAGTATTAAATATAGATGAAATCAAAAACTAATTACACAGTTTTGTTGTACTTTACGAGACGAATATTTTAAACCTAATTAATCAATATTTAAACAATTATTAGTAAATAAAAACAAAATGCTACAGTAGTACAGTACTACACTATGCAGAATCGCTACCTCCCGATTCAGATAACTGAACAAGGCCTCAGTAGCATTGATTCTCGGCTGCATTGAAAAGCTGCCATCATTAGTGCATGCATTCAAATGGTTTCCAATTTCCAGGTGCATGTGGTGCAACTTTTGAATGACGGTAAAAATTAATTTTTATTTGTTTCCATATATAACTCCTAGCGTGGACATGATGAGTAAATTTAGCCATGCCTTGACACGTGGTCTTGTTTCCACATGTTTTTTTATTAATTGGTATTAGTTTGATCGATATATAATTCCGGTTGGACGCACATTCAGTAAATTGGGTTTGTTGTACGGTGGCTGTCTAATTTCTAGAGTATTTTTATTACTGATGATGATATCTTTCAATTCGATAAAATAATTACCTAGGTTTTATATCAACGTCGTCTAACTTGTAGAGTATTTTTTATTATTGGTATCTTTTAATTCAATAAATAATTGCCTAGTTTTTTCCTATTTTGATTGTATTTTTTATTATTAAACAATGAGGATACGTACGCTATTTTCCCTAGTGCCAAATGTTTTCTTTTTGTTCAATAAATAATTCCGAGTGAGCCTATGCACAATCAACTTTGCTGTGGTACTTATCGAGTCGTCCGATTTCCAGATGATGATAATTTTTATTACTGCATGATATCATTTGCTTCGATAAATAATTACGGACGGACCCATGAGTAATAAAATTTGCTACGGTGCTTACTGAGGCAGCCGATTTTTATATGAGGATAATTTTTATTACTATACGACATAATTTGATCCAATAAATAATTGTGGGCAAGGACATGGACAGTAAACTTAGATGTGCTTCTTATCGAGACGTCCAATTTATGGATGCGGTATTTTTTTATTACTACTATTTTGATAAATGATTCCGGATGGAGGCATTGTGCTATAAACTTTGCTGCGGTACTTATCGAGCCGTCCAATTTCCAGATGATGATATTTTTTATTACTACATGACATCATTTGCTTCGATAAATAATTACGGACAGATCCATCCGTAATAAAATTTGCTACGGTCCTTACTAAGGCAGCCGATTTTCATATGAGGATAATTTTTATTACTATATGACATAATTTGATCTGATAAATAATTACGGGCAGGGATATGGACAGTAAAACTAGATGTGCTTCTTATCGAGACGTCCAATTTATGGATGCGGTATTTTTTATTACTAATATTTCGATAAATAATTCCGGATGGACGCATTGTTCTGTAAACTTTGCTGCGGTACTTATTGAGCCGTCCAATTTCCAGATGATGATATTTTTTATTACTACATGATATCATTTGCTTCGATAAATAATCATGGAAGGATCCATGCATAATAAAATTTGCTACGGTGCTTACTGAGGCAGCCGATTTTCATATGAGGATAATTTTTATTATTATACAACATAATTTGATCCGATAAATAATTATGGGTAGGGACATGGACAGTAAACTTAGATGTGCTTCTTATCGAGACGTCCAATTTATGGATGCGGTATTGTTTATTACTACTATTTCGATAAATAATTCCGGATGGAGGCATTGTGCTATAAACTTTGCTGCGGTACTTATCGAGCCGTCCAATTTTCAGATGATGATATTTTTTATTACTACATGACATCATTTGCTTCGATAAATAATTACAGATGGATCCATGCGTAATAAAATTTGCAACGGTCCTTACTGAGGCAACCGATTTTCATATGAGGATAATTTTTATTATTATATGACATAATTTGATCCAATAAATAATTACGGGCAGGGATATGGACAGTAAAACTAGATGTGCTTCTTATTGAGACGTCCAATTTATGGATGCGGTATTTTTTATTACTACTATTTCGATAAATAATTCTGAATGGACGCATTGTGCAGTAAACTTTGCTGCGGTACTTATTGAGTCCAATTTCCAGATGATGATACTTTTATTACTACATGACATTTAGTTCTATAAATAATTCTTTCTGGATCCGTGAGGAGTATAATTTTTATTACTATTATTATTTGTACTGATAAACAATTCCGAACGCACCCATACATAGTTAATTTGGTTCGGGATGATGATATTTTTATTACTATTGTTATTTGCTTCGGTAAATAATTCCAAACATGCCAATGCACAATGAATTTGGTACTAGCTGTTCGTTGTCGCTGAGGGAGTTTATCTGGATCAGTCTTTGGACAAAAATGTTCGACAAATTCATCGAAACTTTATAAACAAAATAAATCTATTGGAAACCATCGTCAATGGAGCCTCAGTCAACCTCGTTTACTCAATTTAATTCCTATGAAGCTACGTACATGGATAAAAAAGAAAGAAAAAAAAGAAGAAAAATCGAAGCAGCTCTCTTCCACAACATGGTCCGTCCGTCGCCTCCATCTCTCCGCGCACGGACGCACACACGACACCGCCGGTCAGCCGCAATGGGCTCGCCCTTCCTCGCATGGACGCACACAGGCCACCACCAATCCAGACGAACTTGGCGAAGAAGCCCTCGGCAGGGCCGGCCGCCGCTCCACGCCGCCCCCGGCTCCTCTCCGCGAGGTCCACTCCCAGTTTCGGATCAAAAACCTTGTTAGGATGCTCACCGATGTACGCTCGCGCGGTTGGGGAACGAAGCACCACCATCGGGGGAGGGACATCAGGATCCACCATGTAAGGGCGAGGGCCACCGCGCCATCACGAGGAGGGGAGGAGGGCGCCGCTACCTGGGACTCGGAGGAGGTGGCGCTGTTGGGGGCGTGAGGCAGGTGTGGCCGTCCTCAGGTGAGGACCCTGCCCCGTCGACGCGTCACTGGATGGGGAAGGAGCAGTCGCGACCACCGCCGGTTCGGAAGGTGGCAGCGAGGGTGTGCCGCCACCGCCGGGCAGCATCGTGCACGCGAGTCGAGGGCGTGCCACCACCTCCGGAGCATCGCCACCGGGAGGCTGCCACCGCTGCCGCGAAGGGGAGCCTCCACCCGCTTCTTCCCGATGGATCCATGTCGGATCGGCTAGCCTCTCGATGGATCCGCCGACGACGACGGCGCCGATGGGAGGGCCACTGCGGCAGACGTCGGGGTATGGGATGGCCGTCATGGCTGCCGTCGGGGTCGAAGATGGCCGCTGCAGGACGTCGGGGTCGGGGATGGCCGCTGCAGGCCATCGTCGGTTATGGGGATTGGTTCCAGCCGCCGCTGGTGACAGGGATTAGGCTCTGCTGCGGTGCAGCCGTCACCGGATGGAGGCAGCCGCCGCTGCCTTCTGATTCGGATGAGACGAGAGATTTAGAAGGGAAAAAAAAGGGAAATGAGAAACATCCATGGTTAGGATGGTATTTAGACTACCCACACTAATGAACCTCTATATTCATCCTTTAAACATCTTAGTCAGCAAGATTCTTTCCTCTATACTCAATTCTCTCGCACCCATTCATCCTCTATATCATCCTCTATCCACTATATCCACTGTGGGACCCACTTGACACTTTATCTAAATATATCCATGTGTGATCTAGTTTTGAAGGATTTATTGAGACGGATTTAATGGTGCAATCGAAATTTAATTTGGATTTTTGGTTTGTGAGTTATAGCATTTTTTCCCTTTGTTTAGCTAGTGGGTCCCGTCACTCTAGAATATAGAGTAAGCATTGTACTACTTTAAATATAGAGTGAGAGAAAGGATAGAGTATCGTTTTAGAGTACCCAGTGCAGCAGTTTTTACTCTATATTCATACTCTAAAGCTTTAGAGTATCGTTTTAGAGTACCCACTGTGGTAGTCTTATACTAGGCCCTTGTTTAGATTGGGAAAAAATTTCAACCCGATGAATAGTACCACTTTCGTCTTATTTGACAAATATTATCCAATCGTGGACCAACTAGGCTCAAAAGATTCATCTCGTGATTTACAACTAAACTGTATAATTAGTTATTTTTTTACCTATATTTAATACTCCATGCAAGCGGTTAAAAATTAATGTGATGGAGAGAGAGTGAAAAAACTTGGAATTTTGATGTCATCTAAGCAAGGCCTAGGTAAAATGGAGGTCCGTGACTACCGCATGTTTTTTATTTGCCATTACCAGTACCACAGTTTTTTTATTTACCATGACTACAGTACCTGCGCATTTACTCGGCTATTATGTGCTGATGATGCTAGTTAATAAATGACCAGGAGTATTTAATTTAATTGTTGATTTGTTGACGGAGACGGACGGCGCTCCGCCAGGTGATAAACATTATTCAAAGGCCAGGCTCTAAAATAGTGTGTGTATATATATATATATACACACACCAAGTTACCATTAAAAAGGCTACATCCAAAACTAATTGGAATTCAAAGTGTGCAGGTGGTGGTTTGGTGGGTGTTGTTGCTAATAATGAAAAGAGATTTTGCAGTGTTTTTTTAATAATGGAACGAGGTGACATTAATCAACAGTTATGTGTTGGTACTCCGTGTCACTACCTCCGGCGGAGAGTGATGTTTGGGTTTTGTCCAAAATCAAGATATATTATGTTTAATCAAATTTATAAAAAAATTATCAATATTGGGAACAAGCGTTCAACATATGTGTACAACCACTGCAACATACTCCGTACTTATACGTTTGCAACATCCATCTAAACACACCTGCAACGTATCTCTAAAACACTTGAAACGTAGGCTTGCAATATGTGTTTTTTACCCTTTTTCTTCCGTGCGACGCATAACAAAGAGGGGAACGGTCGGTTCCGGTCAGTCGGTGGCCGAAGATGGTGGCACGGCCTAGCAGCGGCTAGCTGCGCCTGGACTAGCCTGGGCCCGGCCAGCGATGACCCCCACTCCTAGTTGCCGCCTGGCCACACGTGGCGCCCGAGCACCTGCGCGGCTGCTGCTGGGTTGGCCCGGTCAACCAGTGGCACCGGCGAGCGGCCAGACCCCGACGGTGGTGAGGAGGCTCGCTGGCTCAGTGGAGGCGGCCGCGGCGAGCAAGTAGCGTCGTGAGGTGGTAAAGAAAGCCATGAAGCGGTGTGGGGAAATGTCGCAGCGTCTAGTTTTTGTAAGAAGCCGTCGAAGCGTCCCATTAATTTGGTAGAAGGGAGCAGGCTTGTTAGGCCGATCTACACGCCTATCGAGGAGCGTCCACTGTAGCATTAGCAATACCTATAACATCAAATTGGTTCCCGTATAAATATATTTCGTAATAAATCTATTCATATTATATGGTATCATAAATATTAATATTTTTAACAAATAAATGTCAGAATTAAAATAGTTTGATTCAGGAGTCAAAACAAAACTAGAATGAGATTCTTTGAGATGGAGGTATAGTACTATACGGTATATTATACATTGAACATGTAATATTGCAATTGTCAATGAACTAACAAACGTTGAATTGATGGATCCCAGTACGCATTGGCAGGTAATATTATGAGTTAACAAAATCTTGTTAATATTTTAATAGTGCAGGGGGATAATGTAAAATGTTGCACACATAGTACTAGACGATAAATAAAACCTTCTGAAGTCTGAACCACGTGTGTTTCCAGGGCCTTGTTTAGTTTCCAAATTCAACTCCCAAATTTTACTATGCAAAAAGAAGATTTCCCGTCATATCAAAATATCGGTAAATGCATAGAGTACTAAATGCAGATGGAATTAAAAACTAATTGCACAGTTTTGTTGTACTTTACGAGACGAATATTTTAAGCCTAATTAGTCGACAATTTTTACCAAATAAAAACAAAAATTGCTACAGTACGATGTGACATTTACTATTCCAAATTGGGGCTACCAACTTGGGATCTAAACACGGGCCAGAATTCAAAATTTCAAACGAAAAGACGTCCTCTCTTGTCTTCTCGTCCACGGCTCTGCCCCACGCCTGCGGGGCTGCGGCCATCAACCCCACTCTTTATAAGTACCCCCAAATCCCGCACCACACCATTACCACCCTCCTCTCCCCACTGCCTCTTCCCCCGCACACGCGCGCCGCGCAAGCAGCGCGGACCCGGCAAAATGGTGAGCTCTCTCGTCTCTCAGCCTACATGCACCGTGCTTCGCATCTCCTTCGCTTGTAGGTGGGTGGGTGTGCCCTGATCGTGGTTGTGCCGCTCCGATGTAGGTGATGGCTCAGAAGACGAAGGAGGCGGAGATCACCGAGCAGGATTCGCTGCTTCTAGTGAGTCTTCTCCTCATCTCCTCGCCCTTCTCCGCGTCAACTTCAATTCATTGCGATTCGAGTGGTTTCGGGCGGCTCCCCGCCGATCGAATCGTTGTTGTTAGATCGAGATGTTCCCGTGTGATTTGACTGATTTCTGACCCGTGTTTGCACAAGGGTTTCGTCATGGGCTTGTTCGATCAAATTGGGGTCGATTCGAGCATTTACATGCTCGCGTATCAAGTTGGTTTGCATTTGCGGGTTGTTGGTGGATTTTGTTTCTCAGTTTTACCCGTTTCGAGTGTGCGGATTCTAGCGCGCTTGATGCTCGAGCAGTGGGGTTTTGGGGTCTCACTGGTCTCTGCTAGTTTCTCCTTTCAATGGTTCTAGTTTGGTCGGTTCGGAGCATGCTCAGTAGCTTCTAGATAACTCAAATTACGTTTCGTCCCTAGTTCTTCGCGAAACACTCTGGAAAGTGTGGATAAATTTGGCTGTTAGGATGGATTTCATGGCTGGTACACATGTATTTGGTAGGTATTTTTTTTCCTGTTGCTTGCTTGTTCGAATTCCTTCACTGATTTAGAAGCGTCGCCCCGGGGAAGGTCCTCTACTAGGTTCCCGGTCGATTCGGTCTAAAACTAGTGCGGAACTTCTCCTTTGTTTGCGGTCTCATTTCTGCGATTTTGAACATTGCTAGAATGCTAGCTCTTGAACTAATAGAAGAAGGTGGTGTTGGTTTTCTAGTTTTCTGGTTGATTTCAGCGATTCTCAACATTGATTCCAGTAAATCCTCTCAACTTTGTTGTTGGGAAGTAAGGACCTGTTAATTTGCATTTAGATCTCATCAGTCTGCAATGCATCATATATACATACGTATCATTTTTTTTTGTGCTTACACTGTTTCTCATCGTTTCATTTTTCTGAGAAATTAGTACTTCTGATGGCTGCAAATTATTTCTCCAGGAGCCTCTAGAAAATTATCAATCAATTTAATACCCATTCAGGTTGTGTTGATTAATTTAGCCCTCCATCACGATATTTTTTGTGGATTGAGGAGCAGGTTTTACTAGTACCCATTTCCTTTCTTACTTATGTTTGCATGTGGGATAGTGACATATTTATGTCCTAACATATCTTCAACAGAAACACAGCTTTTATTTGATCTTTAGTTCGACAATATCAGTGTCCATGTTCATGGCAGTACATATTTTGATTTCTACTTTGGGGTTTGTAACAAACAGTACATATTTCTGCATTAGTTTTTGCGATCATAAACTCTTGCACAGTTTCTAACTGGTTGCTGCCTTGTATCAGAATATACTCTGCTGTGGAATCATAAGAGCTTGTTAAGCCTTTCCTAGTGTGCTCTAGTAATATCAATTTCTTGTATGCATTACAGCAGAGTTCTGGAAACCATATGAAGAATAACAGCTGTGTTCAATAATGCTTGGTTTGGTATAGAAGTTTTGCTGCATTATCTACTTGAAAAAGTTGTGTGGTTTACTTCCAATTAGATTACTCTTGTTTGTGTTATCCTATACCTTTTTGTATGTGCAATCAGTTGCAGTTTGCTTGGAATGCTTCCATTATGTTTCCAGAATGTGATATAATTTTGGATATAATTCTGGATGTGTGATGCTTTTAGCTGCAGTTGCATAATGCTTCGAATCATCGCAACACCATTTATATTACAGGCATTATTTCACTTTCATATGTTCTTGAAAAATGTTTCATACAATCATACTATACATGTCTGTTTGTGATAAAAAAAAAGTTTGTTGGTTGCCCCTCAATTTGTGTTTCACTGTTGAAAGACAACTCATCTATGTTGTGTTCTTTTGGCGAACACTGTAGTTCGTTTTGATTCTTTTTTTCAGGGGCTTCAACGATTTATGAGTTGATGGTTGTTCAATGATTTCTTTCAACATGTATCTGGTGTGAGAAATCATAAGATAGCCTGCTTTTTGTTTAGATATTTCTGATAACATGATGTTACTTTTATCCAACAGACAAGGAATTTGCTCCGGATTGCCATATACAACATCAGCTACATCAGAGGCCTATTCCATGAGAAGTACTTCAGTGATAAGTCGGTTCCAGCACTAGGTTAGAAGAATTGGCAATAACTTCAAGTATAGTATCTATGTCCAAATCAAGAGCTGCTGTCATTTTTACCTCAAAAACACTTATATTGCTGCAGAGATGAAGATTAAGAAGCTGATGCCAATGGATGCTGAGTCAAGGAGACTGATTGATTGGATGGAGAAAGGTGAAACGTGTCCTGAGCTCATTCATTGTCTACTACTTAACAATTGCTACCTATCTCATTTACTTGTAAAAAAGTCTGTTGTATTTTGTTTGTTTTGGACATCGACGTGATATGCACATCTCTCAAAAAAAAAATCTAACTTACTTGGACAAATTGTCTTCAAAATTTAATAATATCATAGTACGTTTGAGGAAAATTCTACTTCTATGTATTCTACAACATACTCCCTCCATCCTAAATTATAAGACGTTTGACTTTTTTGACTCCAAGTTTGACCACTCGTCTTATTCAAAAAATTTATACAAACGGGGTCAAATTTAAGTCATTCTTGAAGAACTTTTATTAATATACCAAGCCACGATAAAAGAATTGATATTTTACACAAATTTTTGAATAAGACGAGTGGTCAAACTTGGTGTCAAAAAAGTCAAACGTCTTATAATTTGGGATGGAGGGAGTATTATTTAAGAACAGAGGTTGTATGTATCATATGTGACACTATTGTCCTTGTTTTCTTGTGTGATCAACTTATGGAATCAAACTTTTAGGTGTCTATGATGCTTTGCAAAAGAAATATCTCAAGACCCTCCTCTTTTGTATCTGTGAGAGGGAGGAAGGCCCGATGATTGAGGAGTATACCTGTAAGTTTCCCCCTGTGGAATTGCATATCAGGTTGGATTGGGGGCTTCTTATGTGTTGTTCTTTCCCTACAGTCTCATTTAGCTACCCCAACACCAGTACCGAGGAAGTTGCGATGAACATGAGCCGTACAGGGAGCAAAAAGGGTACTACTACATTCACTTCAAATGCTTCAGAAGTAACTCCTGATCAGATGAGGTACTCTCTTACCTTGGATGTTAATTTTCTTGCATGAGCATGCAGTCTTTGTAAACGAGCTAGTGTTAACAATTCAACATTATGGTTTTGCTGTGTAAGAACATGCTGAACAATATGGGGTTAATTATCTATCTGTTGGCTATGATAAAAGTACACAGTTCTATCAAAACATTAACAGATTATACCTTTCAGTTCACTTTTATGTAGACAAGGTGCCATATATTGCTCTTAGTTTTCTTGACTTGCCTTACAGAAATCTAGTAATGAAGGTCATCATCCTTGCATAATGGGGCTGTAGTGCATCTGTAGATCAATTAATGTATTCATGTTTTTTATCCAATGCGCCTGTTGGGTGGGAAAATGACAATTTTAATATATGATGATCATATCCTGACATATGGTTTTCTTTCAGGAGCTCTGCTTGTAAGATGATCAGAACGCTGGTTTCACTTATGAGGACCTTGGACCCAATGCCAGAGGAGGTATTTTCAGACATCCTGTAATTTGTTTATGAATTTACAATATATTGCGCTGATCTGAAACTGGGGCCTGTTCTTCAGCGAACCATTCTAATGAAGCTGCTGTACTATGATGATGTCACAGTGAGTATAACTTTTGTTCTGTTTATGTCCATATCGATACTTGGGGTCTGCCACAGCAGATAACCTTGTTCTTTTGCTCTCAATTAATGAGGAGATAAATTCTCTTGTTCTTCTTGAATCTGTTGGTAGAAGTCAACCCAGCTTCTTTTTTCCATACTGGCAGCCTGAGGATTATGAGCCTCCTTTCTTCAAGTGTTGTGCTGATAATGAGGCCATAAATATATGGAATAAGAACCCCTTGAAGATGGAAGTGGGCAATGTCAATAGCAAGCACCTTGTGTTAGCTTTGAAGGTAAAGGGAAATGACGCAGAAGGTCCTTCGACCTTTATTTTTGAATTAAAGATGATGCTTCTAACAGTTTGTTCTCCTGTGAAGGTCAAGAGTGTCCTTGATCCATGTGATGATGACAATGTTAACAGCGGAGATGATGGAATGACTGTGGATAATGAGTCTGATCATGATGATGACTTTTCTGACACTGAGGTGAAGAACAAACAGATCAATGCTATGATATATTACTAGTGCCGTGGCATTAATTAGCAATCTAGTGTGTTACTAACATAAAGATACTTAACTCTATACCTATATAAATTATGTTCCTTTTATCTGAAGTGTTGCTTGACATTATCTTTGATTGTGTCAGGTTCATCCATCAAAGGCGGATCATTACGTCATAGCTCCTAATGGTAAGCATGTCCTCAGCAATGTTTGCATTTGCTGTTTCTGCAATTATTAATACACATTTTCTAACAGATGGAAAAAGCAAAGGTCAGGGCACTGGTACTATTTCAGAAGGTATATTTTGTTTGTGTAGCTTCATTTGCAATGCATAAGAGAGACACATCTTGTTAATTTAGTAATGTGTTTGTATGTCTTGGGTAATTGGGAATTTGATATATTATTATAATTGTCCGTGCACATCTGCTCCTCTGACTTTCTATGTTTGCAGATGATACTCAAGATGCTGCTCATGAGGAAGAGCTAACTTCCCAAGTGAAGGACTGGATATGCTTAAGAGACAACGGAGCAATTAATGTTTCAGATGTCCTTTCTAACTTCCCTGACATAGCAACGGTAATTAACTATTGTCCCATATGAAGCGACAGACTTATCCCGGTACACTAACGCATGTAAATCAACCCATATTTTGAAATGCACACCGGAGTTGTATGGCCTATTTTTTGACAACCTTTTGTTGAATATTTTGCAGGAATTGGTTGAAGGTAATGCAGGAAATAAAATCAGCCCTTCCTCGCTCCTGTTGGAAGTCTTAAATTAGTAGCTAATGATTGATTTTTCAGATATTATGGAGAGGCTACTTAAAGATGGTGTACTATCCAGGGCAAGCAAAGATCGTTATACTGTTAACCAGGTCAGCCTAATGGACTGCTTTTGTTTACCATATCTTATGATGTTATTGTCTTATTTGTAAAAAACGTACTGCCTTCACTAACAAGACATATGAACGTTTTCAGAAGACTGATCCAAAAACACCGCATATAAAGAAGGAGACCATCATGGCAGATGTACCATCAACTGAAGTAACCAAACACAACAATGGGGATCTGCTATATATGAAGGTGAACCTTCTTTGACCCCTAGATTTTGTCTGCGTATGTCACCTGCTGATATAAGATAATATTACAGGCATTATATCATGCACTTCCCATGGATTATGTGACAATAGCCAAACTTCAAGGAAAGCTAGATGGGGAAGCCAGCCAGAATATAGTCCGAAAGTTGATTGACAAGATGGTGCAAGATGGATATGTAAAGAATTCAGCTAACCGAAGACTGGGTAATTGATTGAACCTGTACACAGAAAGTCCTGAATGCATTATACAATTATAGTATTTTACTGAATGGTTCATCTATTATGTTTGTTTATTGGTGAAGTAGCAATCCAGTGAGCTGTGTTTGAAGTAATTTAACTCACAATAAACTATTCTTAATCATAGTCACATTTTCTACAAAGGGACAAATGAACCTGAAATAACTGCAATATGCATGGCGACCACTTGCATTATTTGAAGAATTCCTGGACAAGTTTCCTTGAGGTTGGAATCTGTTGTTTTAGTTAAAACTAAGACTTGTTTATGGAACTCATTGAGAATTATGCATCTCAGCTGGGATTTTGGCACTACAAGTTTACAACTTAATGTGTCAAAGATAATGAGTCAGGATGCCTGATGTTGTCTAACTTCCAATATCAATATCAATCATCTAAAACCACTTGGAAAAATGGAATGATTCTACCGTGCTATGTGATACAGTGATACCCATTAATATTTTTGTTTTTTTACTAACCATATTACTATCCTGTATAGGCAAAGCTGTCATTCATTCTGAATCTACCAACAGAAGGCTCCTTGAGATAAAAAAGATACTGCAAGCCAATGAAGGCGAACAGATGGTAACATACCATGTACCTATAAGATTGCCGTATCGCTAGCAGTATCTAACTGCTCATTGTGGCATTACATTGCCCTACAAGTCAATTAAAATACTGCTACATTATGCAGGCCATTGACACCAATACAGAGCATGCTGAGCCTGAGCACAAAGACCTTCTGAGAGGTAAGTGTTAACAGCAATCTGCATCTTCACATTACTTTGACAACAGAATTGGCATTGCCTCAGTGACATGACGCCGTCCAAATTATCTTTTCACAGACCATGAAGTGAGAGATGGCTCCACGATGGGTTGCTTCCACTCAATCGGATCTGATCTTACTCGTACTAGGGAGCTACCAGAGCTGCAGCAGAATGTGTCCATGCAGAGCGGGCAAGAAGCTTCTGCAGTGGGTAAGGATCCAAGCAGGACTCCCACAAGTGTGCGTGAGGTATATACACAATCTGATCACCCAGTAGTCTAGAAATGTTACAGCCTAGGGTCTTTTGGTGATCTCAAATATTGTGTTAAATGTACTTGTCTGAAACTTTCTTGCAGCCGGCTGTACCTGTTTGTTCCCTGGAGAGTGGAGTGCTTGGAAAGAGAATCAAAAGGTCTCTAACTGATGGAAGTGAGATGCAGTCTACCCAGGACAAGCGATCCAGGAAGGCTAGCATGGTAAACTCAACATTTCTTCTCTGAAATGAGCATAAGTCACACATAACTCAATCCTACAAGATCAATATGTTCATCTTATACCCAACATCACTGCTGCATGACAGCATGAATGCTGAGCTGTAATTTTCCATGAAAATGCTGCAGGTGAAGGAACCGATACTCCAACATGTCAAGTGCCAAAACCCTCAGGCTCAGTGAGGTGGGGTGACAGGAGTAGCTAACCTCATAGTTGAGGCGACAAAGTACATATCCAAGTTCAGGTCCTTGTGCAGAGAGACAAGTAGACAACTACAGCAGTCACTGCAGAGTAGATTCCACTCCCTATGTTTCGCAAGGTAGAGAGATCCGCGATGTAGATTCCAGTCCCAATGTTTCACAAGGTAGAGAGTTGCGCGATGTAGATTCCAGTCCCAACGTTTCACAAGGTAGTAAAAGTTGTAGACATCTGTTAACCTGTTGCTCTTTTTGATCTGGTGATGAGCACTCTCTTCTACAAAATCAAACAGATGTTTATTGACACAGAAATTGGACATACGAAGCTTCTGTTGAATGCATGATAATTCAATAGATTATGGATTTTATATTCCACTTATTTTCTGTTTTCATGTTGCTACTGTTACACTCTTCAAAACCTACCCAGGTTTATGTTACACAACTCAATACAGCAATATGCTACATCTAAAGGAATTCACAGCCATATACTCTTTGATCATAAGACAAAAACATCTTCCCTAGTGGAGCATGCCTCCAATTGGTGAACCGAGAATCAAGGATATGTTACAATCTTTCTCGACAAAGTGATTCTTCCTACAGCAAACTTCTATTAACTTGTCCAACTCGAATAGTTTCGAGAGCATGGAGTACTTGTCCCTCAGTTTTGTACTTTTGTTATGTAAACATAAATGTTTGCTATTTTGGAAAGGAAAAAAACTACTACATCCTCTTCTCCTGTCCTATGCACTAAATCACCTTGGTTAATGAAAATGGAGCTATTTACAGGAGAGACTTGAGGAAAAGTGTGTTGAAATGTTAACAAGTACTCCCTCTGTTCACTTTTACTCGTCGTTTCAGACACACTAACAGAGTTATTTGCAAGTCTAAATCATTGTCTCAAACGACAAGTAAAAGTGATAGGAGGCAGTATATTAGTATTCAAAAGAACACATTATTGTCAGCAAGGGAACAAAATAACAATATATTTAGAAGCATACCACAAAAACTAAAATATATATGACCATCTATGTGCAAACATGAAGGTTCTTTTTTTGCGATAGATGCATCCTATATTCGAATCTTATGCCAAATTAACTTCACTCAAATAAGTCGCACACCTTAGATTTCAATTTTAATCTTTCTCTGCCTTTAATAATACTACCTACAAGGAACTAACCTGAATTGGGCAAGACTACCTGCAGCGCAGCCTTGTACAACAGATGAACATATTTGTTTCTTTAGAAACCAAGGTTGCCACTTTTTTCGCTACTCTAATTGTATTGATCAAATCCACTATGGTGTCTAATCAAGCAATTCTTAAAGAATCGAGCTGCTTCTCTAGCCTCAACTCTGTGGGATCATTCAGCACACCACTTACAGCTTTCTCCCATCCACTTGACACCAAAGCATTCACCCTCGCTAGTCGGCACAACACTGACTCTAGCAATGCCACATCTCCTCCCCTCTCAATCCCCTGGACAAACTTCTGTGCACCATCCTTGCTTGGTGCAAAACCCTTGAAAACCATCTCATCCAGAACCTGGTTTGCTTCAAGAAACTCCCCAGCAGCACACATCCCATCAAAGAGCATTCTGTAGGTCACCACATCTGGATGGCACCCCTGCCTTGGCATATCCTCAACCAATTCACTCGCATCCCGCCACCGGCCCAACTTGCACAACCCTGCAACCAATGTATTATAGCTCACCGCATCCGTCTTGCACCCATTCTTGTGCATGTCGCCAAGCACTGCAAATGCAGCACCAAAATCCCTCTCATCCTCACAAAAGCCTGCAATCATTGCATTGTACACCACCCTATCAGCCACAATCCCCCTCCCCTTCATCTCCTCCAGCAATCCAACAACCGCACCTTTCCGTCCTACCCGGAACAACGCCCGCACAAGCGTCGCATATACAGCAGAATCCAGCACAAGATCGGCCTTCCCTGCCATCTCTTCCTTGAGCGCCACTGCGGCATCCACATCCCCCTTTTCACATAGCCCCTTGATCAGACTTGTATACACATATGCATTCGGCAACGCGTCGTACTGCCTGACCATCACTTCCTTCATCTCGAACGCGTCTTCCAGTAGGCCAGCATCGCACAGCGCGGTGACAAGGGTGCCGAACGTGACTACAGTCGGCGCGATGCCCCGTCGCAGCATTTCGTCGAACAGGTGGCGCGCGTGGTCGAGGGAGCCGGACGCTGCCGCCGCTCGCATGAGAATGTTATAGGTGCACGCGTCCGGCGGGATCCCAGCATCACGGCAGACGGCAAGGAGGTCGCGGAGGGGGGCGCGGCAGGCGAGCAGGGCGTGGAGGAGGGTGTTGAGGGCCCTGGCGGTGCGGGGCCCGGGGAAGGCCGGGTGCGTGAAGGTGCGACGCGCGGCGGCGGGGAGGCGGGCGCGGCCGTAGGCGGAGATGACGCGGCAGAGGAGCTGCTCGCGGGGCCGGGGACCCGAGGAGGAGGAGGCGAGGCGGGAGAGGATGGACTCCATGGCCGGGAAGAGGCGCGCGGCGGCGAGCCTGGAGATGATGAGGTCGTAGCAGCGGAGGGAGTAGCGGAACGGCGTCGCGGAGGCAGGAGGGTTGAGGAAGAGGCGGAGCGCGGCGGCGGGGTCCAGCTCGCGGCGGAGCGCCGCGGCGAGGTGGTACGACGAGAACTTGTTGCTCACCATGGCAGCGTTCCGGGGGAAGACACGTGTTAGTGGACAACGCAGTGATGTACTGCTACAATTGTACACGCAGGCCATCGACAGCAATGCAGTTGATGTACAGAGCATGCTCGATATGTTGCTGGGTCGTCTGAGGCCCGAGCACAAAGAAACATGAGAGGTGAGTGCACCAATCTGCATCTCCACGGCCTTGCCCCTAAATTCTACTATAAAAAAGAAAATTTTCCATCACATTAAAATATCGACACATGCATGGAGTACTAAATATAGATAAAATCAAAAACTAATTACGCAGTCTTGTTATACTTTACGAGACGAACATTTTAAGCCTAATTAATCAATGTTTGGACAATTATTACCAAATAAAAATAATTTACTACAGTGTAGCACAGTAGTGCTACAGTGATTCGGTGATGTACGCATCTAAACAAGGCCCACGTTACTTGGGACAACAGAAATGGCACTGATTCCAGTGACATGATCTGTCCAGGGCCACGTTTAGTTTGCAAATTTTTTCAATCCGATAAATAGTATTATTTTTGTCTTATTTGATAAACTAGGTGAGTGCCCGTGCTTTGCTACGGACAAACAAAAATTACATACTATACTACGAAGAGTGCTGGTCAGACTTTATATTAAGCAAGCAAGCTACATGCGTATGCATAATACCACAATGAAACCTGCTAGCGGGTCAACACAACATAGCAAACTCTCTATTTCATTTAAAATCGCATTTATGGTCCCATGTTCAGAAGATAAAGCCCATTACACGTAACTCATTCAAGAGAAACCTCACCACATACTCAAAAGGGGCAAAAACTACATCAAATTCTCAAAATCACTACCTGCAGGTAACAGCCGAGCACGAAAACTTCGTCCTTATATTTGCTTCACTGTTCATTGCCACTGATGTTGTACTTGAGTTTTGAAATGTACAAATCATTACTTTAGTTGATACACTGTACTGACCAAAACTGTACTTTCATGTGGCCTGCTTAAATAATTGGCCTGTTCTGGATGGTAATTCTGGAGCATTAACGAAGATTCATTAAGAAATTTAATGAACCATGAAAACTCTAAGACGCACAAATATATTGCTCACAAAAAAAAAGCACAAATATATCATATCTTCTTAATATGAACCAGAACTATTCTGCAATTAAAATATTTATAACAATGCTTTATAACAAATATATCATATCTCTGGAGAATACAAGCCATTCAGTTGTTCATGTGAGAAAACTGGTTAGCTAGCATAATGTAAATACAAATTACACAGTCATGTGATATTATCCAATTGCATTCTTCTAAAAGATTCAAAGATTACCTCGCTTCTAGTAACAGAACCTCCTTATAGTGAACTACTGAACTTGACCAGGCATGTCACAGAACCTCATAATTATAGTTGAGTGTCCGTGCGTTGCTACGGGTATACAAAATATCTCAAATATCTCATGACATACAGCCGCACAAGTAAAATATATGTAAAATCACCCGTCGTCACAAATAATTAACACCAAAACAATATAATTCAAACTAATTTCTTTGAAATAAAAGAAACCAGCACGATATTATTGACTTAATGAAGTTTGTTATTTGTCATTTACTTTGCACTTGTCAAATCCAAACATGTATCCCTCTAACTTTATTAGTGAGGCACAGTAGAATATATATTGACCATATTTACTATAAAGTCAAGGTATGCATAGTGGGTGGGTAGTACTGATGGGCTGATGCCTGATAGCCTTGAACTCCAAAGTCAAAGAAAAAACATATAGACATCTATGCCACCTGCTTTGTTTGCATGCGCCTGAATGAAAGCTTCTCTGAAGACATCTACAACAGAGTGTGTTGCGCCTCAAATATATATAGTTCACAATTTTTATAAATAAATAAATTTGGAATTGGATTCCGCCCCTGGCAATCACTCCAGTCAGAAGTTCACAATTTTTACTGGCCTATGTCGTTAAAGTAATTGAAGTAAAAAAATACAAGTAATTAAAGTCAGAACTACAAAGTAATATCAGACCTATGATCAATTGATCATTAACAGGCTCCGCTGGTCTGATGCTCTGACTGAATCCCTTCTCTAATTCGATGCGCTGGTTCAGATTGGGAGCCTATGCCCCACTTCAAGTTAAGAAGAAATCTATTTTAATTCATGCTCTCAGTTTGGGCTCGAGTTGGCTCGTTATAGCTAACGAGCTAAAATCTTGGCTCGGCTCGGCTCGTTATCGTAACGAGCCGAGCCGAGCTGAGTCAAGCCAGCCACGAGCCGAGCGAGCTAATGAGCTTCGAGTTTTTCGTCCAGCCTTAGTATCGGCTAAGAAACCTTCTGTATCTCAGGCATTTAGAAATTGCCCACTGCATTGACCTCAGTAACTTTCCAGTGGCACACTTCTATTCTTGGAGATTACAAGATGTGATGACCTCCAATGTTCGCCAGGACCTATATGACGTCTCCTCACTTGAAACACTCCTCATTGGCAACTGTCCTGAGATTAAAAACTTCCAGAAGGTCTTCCCATGGGAGTCAAGGAGGTCTATACCAAACAGTGGCCCTAATAAAAGCAACAGTGCTAAGGTGAGCTGGATTGCAGCAAAATAGCTCATATCACGTGATTACCATTGCTTAGTGCCTCTAGTCGCGAAGGAGGAACGGACTTGCTTCCATTCTCCGGCAACACATTCCTGCAGGTGCTCCATATATATCGTTCCTGCTGTTGAAGTAATGAAAAATTATGGCTGCTTATACGTAAAATATTATCATGCATCATCTATTCAGAATTTCAGATGGTGAGATCATAAATTTCCAATACAAAATAATGCATTATGGCTAAACCAATGAAAACTCCCTATATAGATTGTTGCCTATATAGATTGTTGAGATCAACACAGTTGTTCGTAATTCAACAAATTCCAGAATGATTATGGCTAAACCAACGCACATGTTCGTGAATTAAAGCAGCCAACATTTCTGAAGGACAAATAAACAGATCATAGATTCCATCACGATTGTAACAGTTCAGCATGTATCAAAATCAAGTAAAGGAGGAGAGATGAAGATAGTACATTCGTTACGAGAAAGCCACCTCAGATTCAATGCCGCTGCTCCAATTCCTCTCCGCCATGGATCTAGACATGAAGGCTAGTGAGGAAAAGATGGTCATGGACCTGCATCAGGAGGTGGCCGAGGCCTTGGATTCGGCGTCACAGGCTCCACCTGTGTCTCGCCGAACCTGAAGATCATTAACGGCTGGATTATTGAAGGGCCATGGGATAGGGAAGGGGCACCGCCCTGCTAGACGGGATAACTGGCCCGGGGAGGGTGCCGCCCTGCGACCTCCGGCAAGGGCAGGGGATCCTATGGGGTGCTAGGTACCGCCTCCATCATCACCGTGTCTGACCCGGCGTCGCCCACAAGCACAGGGTTGCAGCGCACCGGCTTGAGCATGACGTCAAGAACCTTGCGCACGTCGTCCCCACCACCGCCGCCTGCGGCGGCTTCGACATGAGGGTACGAGAGTGGGTGGTTCGCGTGTTGCGGCGTCCGCGGCGGAGTGCGGAGCGAGGCGGTGGAAGGGGAGGCCGAACTGTTGATGCTGATTGGGGGAGGGCAACGGGCACCACTGCTATTGGCCTCAGAGCCTCAGATACGCGATGAGATTGTCTTAGCCGGCGGCAGCGACGAGAGAGGATGGGAAGAGCCATCGGTTGGGCCATGTCAAATCGGAAGAGAGGGAGGGGGTTGGGGCGATAGCCGACTGCCTGAGTATTGGAGCTGATTTTAGAGGAAGAGCTCAGTTGGATGACAGAAAACCCCGATCCAAACCCCGCCCCTTCCCACCCCGGCGACGGCGGCTCCGCTGCCGCCGCCACCCACCACCAACCCCGCCTAGGCCTCACGCCGCCACAGCGCCAACCTAAGCTGTCTGTCCCGCTTGGAGGTGAGCCCCGGCGCTCAGTCCAGGCAGCTCGGCGCGTCGGAGCTCCGCAGGCCAGGCCGGGAGAACGTCTGCAGGAATGCTTCCTTCGTAACCTCTACGACGTTGTAATCCCAGGTGCAATCCGCCCATCTTCAACCTCCGCTCCTGCTTTCATCTGGATCACCCCCCCCTCGCGATCCCCCCGCTTCAACTCCTTCTTCGTTCAGAATGCCGTTCACTTTCTCCTTGTTGCTCGTCCGGGTCGCCTTAGGGTTCGCCGTGTGTCTGTTTGCGTGTTTCGCGTCCGTGTGTCGAGCCAAAATATTGCGAATGTGCTGGTTGTTCAGGGTAGCATGCGCCTCGGCTCCACGATCTTGACGCTCCACCCATCCATGGCGGCGGCGGTGCGCCATGCCCGCTCGCTCCCTGCCTGGGTTAACGATGAAGTTAATGCCCAGCAACCTGACGTCTCGTCAAAACAGCTGGACGCCTCTTCCAACGTTCAATTTGAAGCCCCTGCACCTCGCTGGGCTCGAGACAACTCGGCATTTACTGCCAGCAATCGCTGCCCTAAGTTTGTGCACACCCCATGCTGTGACCATGAACGCCTCCCTACCGTTAGTACGCCCGGTGCAAATGCGTGTCTTGTCGCCAGCGGCCCGGCACCCCGGCCTTCAATGCCACAAGGTCATCTACTGGAGGATAAGCCTTCCCCGCACGCGCCTCCCATCCCCAAACCCTACCTCGAGGCTGTTCGCTCTCCGGCGGCCCCAAAACCCTCGACGCCCAGACCTCCTAAACCCATCACGCACTCCAACGGCTGCTTCCGTTGCCTCGCCACTGACCACCAGGTTCGCGACTGCCGGGATCCGGTGCGCTGCCGCAACTGCCGCGGCTCAGGCCACCGCTTCCACGACTGCAAGATGCCTCTCGCTCATGCGCTCGCCCTTTTCCATCGTCGTGAACCCACCATTCCCATCCCAGCCACGCGCCGCACTGTCCCCGTCGTGCCCTACTCGGGTACGACGGCCAGAGCTCGCTCCACTCCGCCGTCGCCGCCGCCCAACGCCCCCAACTTGCCTTCCCCACCCAACTCGCCTATCGCCTCAAGCCATGAGCCGGCCTTGAGCGCCACTGCCCTGTGCACCAATGCTGCTGACCACCCCCTCAACATGTTTCCCTCCTCCAGCAGATCTGCACCTGTCACTTCTGGTGCTACCGTTGTTGCTGCGCCGGAATCCTGCCCGGCATGTCCCCCGCCTGCGCTCGATATCCCCTTGGTGGATGCGCGGGGGAAGAGTCCGGCCGTCAGGCCATCCAGCCCCGCCGCCAGTCACTCCAACGGCAACAGATTACCTCCCTCTGTGGCCTCGCCGATCCCTAGCCCGGCCCGCCAACCGGTGGCTGAGGGACCCTTCGACCGTAGACAGCAGCTGCTGCCGGAGCCTCACCGCGCACGCTATGATTACCCACCGCCGTCAAACCCTCCATCGCCAGCCGCTTCCAACCACAGCTCCACCCTGCAATCCTTCACTGCATCCCAGGTTCTCGGCCTAGTCATGTTCACGCACCTCGTGTCCACCCGTGTCTGCTCTGCCATCCCCACTCCTGTGTCCCCGGATAGTTTTGTGTTAGCACTTTACACTCAGTCCAGCCCAACACTCCACCACAGGGTCGGGCGTTCATGCGCTCGCGCCCCTCATAAGGCAGGAGGCCCATTCCTCCCAAAAGCCCGGACTGATGGGAGAGGGAAACTCCCCCTTATAAGGCGGTCACGGCCCCCTTGCCTGGGCGAGGTGGTACTAAACCTGAGGTGCTCACACCCCACCCCCCACAGGGTGAGGCCCGGCCCAGGAACCTCCCACAAGGCTCTGATACCAGTTGTTAGCACTTTACACTCAGTCCAGCCCAACACTCCACCACAGGGTCGGGCGTTCATGCGCTCGCGCCCCTCATAAGGCAGGAGGCCCATTCCTCCCAAAAGCCCGGACTGATGGGAGAGGGAAACTCCCCCTTATAAGGCGGTCACGGCCCCCTTGCCTGGGCGAGGTGGTACTAAACCTGAGGTGCTCACATTTTGCTACCGCTGAGAACCTGTCCATCACCTCCACCAACTCTGGCTCGCCTGCGCTGCGCTCCGCGCCGGCTCCGGCTCCACGCCGTCGCCGCATCGTCAGGCGTGTCTCACAGCCGGCTGTGCGCCATAGCACCAGGCTGGCCGCCAAAGAAAAGGGCAACTTTGTTGACATGACGGACAAGGCGATTCAGAGGAAAGCACTGGTGAACAGCCTTCAGGCTTGCTCCACCGATCTGCAGAAACACGTTCAGCGCCGTGGGCTACTGTCTAGGACCAAGCTTTCTGTCCCTCTGCCTGCCCTCCGCAAACTCGCTAGGGTTGCAGGCCTTGGCTGCTCCCCCACGGCTGCTGTGGATGCGGTGTCGCCTCAAGCGTTGGAATGATAGGCACTTGCTACGACCGGTTCGACCAGCCGTGTGTTGTTTGTGGTTGTGGGTCTCAGGACAGTCCTCCTGGTTGTTTTTTCCTGTTGTTGAGTCCATTGCTTTTCTCTGTTACCTGCGTTCTTTTATATTTTATCCTTGAGTCCAGTTTTAAATTCCTCGGCTGTGGCTGTGTCCTACCTGTGCCTTTGTCAGTAGCGTTTGTTTCGGTGTCTTTGAATTAATCAATGTTATCTTCTTCAAAAAACTTCTTGCTGTTTTCCTGGAATGTGCGTGGCCTAGGCGACCTGGAAAAATGTACGATCGTTCGTGATGCGATTCGCTCCGCAACTCCAACGATTGTATGTCTGCAGGAAACTAAACTTAGTGACTGCAATTTCTTCAAAGCGGCCACCTTCCTACCCCCTCAAATGACCTCCTCCTTTGTGGTCTGCAATGCGTCTGGCTCTCGTGGCGGTATCCTTACCGCCTGGGACCCCAATGCCCTCGCTCTCGAAGACCACAATGTTCTGAACAATACCTGTCTTTCCACCACTTTCTCCTCCTGTTTCTCTAAACACAGTTTCTCAATCACTAACGTTTATGCTCCATCTGATCACCGTGATTCTCACCTCTTCCTCTCCTCCATTTCTGATCTTGCCCCTTCCTTTTCTGGACCGTGGGCATTGGCTGGGGATTTTAACCTGATCCGTTCCCAGCGTGACAAAAACACTGCCATCTCTAGCTCCACTCTCGTCACGGCTTTCAATGACAAAATCAATGAGGTTGGCCTGCTTGAAATACCTCTTTCTGGATGCCGTTACACCTGGACTAACAAACGTGATGATCCTACTCTTGCGCGCCTGGACAGAGTTTTTCACAACACCGCTTTCGGCAACCTCTTCCCCTCAGCCTCTCTTCACGGTTTGCCGAGACCAACCTCTGATCACACTCCCCTCCTCACAACGCTCTCAACTGAAATTCCCAAGCCTAACAACTTCCGCTTCGAAAATGCCTGGTTATTGAACAATGCATTCCTGCCGACTGTTCTTCCTGCGTGGTCTGTGGTTCCCCGTCAGCCTGATGCCGCTGGCAACCTTGTTGGGCGTCTCAAATCCTTGCGGGCGGCGGCAAAGGTTTGGTCTAGGCGTAACAGGGCGCCCCCAGCTATTATACCTAATTGCAAATTCATAATATTATTGTTTGATACGTTCGAAGAAACTCGTAGTCTTTCTCAGGATGAGAAGGATCTCCGCCAACAGGCCTATGACAGACTTTCCATCGAGCTCAGGCAGCGTGCTGCCTACTGGAAGCAGCGCGCAAAATTCAGGGCTGTGCGTGAAGATGACAGTAACACTGCATTCTTTCATACACATGCCACGGCAAGGTTGAGGAAGAACAGCATCAGGAGCATCTCGGTTGATGGCATACAGGTTACTAGTCACCAGGCAAAAGTTCAGGGGCTAACAGAGTACTTCAAATCCATTATTGGGGTTCAGGGGCACTCTGAATGGGAGTTTGATTGTGAAGCATTATATTGGAACATGGCAAAGGCAACAGATGAGCTAACTAGTGCTTTCACTGAACATGAAGCTTTGGCTGCAATCAAATCCATGAATAGATGTAGTGCACCAGGGCCGGACGGCTTTGGGCCAAGTTTTTACAAGGCTGCCTGGGCAATGGTGGGATCTGATGTCATGATCTTCCTTCATGCTTTTCATGAGGATCAGGTTGAGTTAGAAAGGATCAATCGATCTCACATGGTATTGATACCGAAGAAGCCGGGCGCCACTGAGGTCCATGCTTTTCGACCGATCTGCCTTCAAAACTGCTGCATCAAAATCCTGACAAAAATCCTCACAAGCATATTACAGTTGCAGATAAATAAACTGGTCGATATTGATCAGACCGGTTTCATCCGAGGAAGATCAATAGCGGAAAATTTTGTATATGCTATGGAACTAGTGCAGTGCTGCCATAAACGAAAGAAGCCGACCGTGGTGCTCAAGCTTGATTTTGCTAAGGCCTTTGACACTATCAATTGGGAGGCACTTGAAGTGGTCATGCAGGCGAGAGGTTTCAACCAAAAGTGGCGAAGGTGGATGCGACACATTCTTCAGTCATCCAAATCTGCAGTCCTGGTGAACGGATGCCCTGGACCTTGGATAAACTGCAAGCGAGGTCTTAGGCAAGGTGACCCCATATCACCTTACCTGTTCCTCCTAGTGGCAGATGTGCTGCAGATTCTCATTAAAAGGAACCCTGCCATCCGTCACCCCATTGTAGATGGTGAGGACTGCCCGGTAATACAATACGCCGATGACACCTTGCTGCTGGTTCGTGGGCACTTAGCAGACGTGCAGACGCTAAAGAGTTTGCTGGATCAGTTTGCAAATGCAACCGGACTCCAGATCAATTACTCCAAAAGTACTGCAGTGCCGATTCACATGGATCAGGAAACAACTCAAGCTTGCATCTCGGCTCTTGGATGCCGGGAAGAAGGCTTCCCACAAACATACCTAGGGCTGCCATTGTCCAACACAAAGCTGCGACTCAGTGCTTTCGCCCCACAGATCGCAAAGACAGACAAGTACTTGGCCGGATGGCAATCATGCTTGCTCAATCACATGGGAAGAGCCACTTTGGTAAACTCAGTTTTGGACAGTCAACTGGTCTATGCGATGTGTGCCCTTGCCATCCCACCAGGGATCATTGATCAGATTGATCGACGGCGACGGAGCTTTCTTTGGGCAGGTTCCGGAAAGTCCTCTGGAGCTAAAAGCCTGATAGCTTGGGAGCATGTATGCGACATGAAGGAAGCTGGTGGACTTGGTCTGAAAGATTTAGGCATTCAAAATATATGTCTACTCCTGAAATTAATCCACAAACTACACTCTGAGATACCGTCATCTTGGGCAGCTTGGGTACAGAAGAATGCATGTATTGCCTCGCTAACTGGTGACCTGCATGGACAACACTGGGACATGCTGCGAAGCTTGCTGCCGGTATATCGAGCAATCACCACTGTAATCCTGGGGAATGGGACCACAACGTCGTTCTGGCATGATGTATGGCACGGTGATGACTCCATGGCAGAAAGATTTCCAGAGCTTTATACTCACTGCAAAACACAAGAGATGACAGTTAGCCAGGCCGCTGGAGGTGGACTTCAAAATAGCATGGTAAGCCGACACAGTGCAGCAGCCGCTCTACAACTCACTGAAGCCACCAATATCATTGATCAGCTGCAACTCAGTGATGCAGGAGATCGGCGGCAGAGCCCGCTGCTCAAACGAAATGGTAACCTTGATACATCTCTCCTTTACCGAGCGCTCAAAACATCAGACTCCAGCCCGGACCCCTGGAACAAGTTCATCTGGAAGAACAAGGCACCGCCTAGAGTGCAATTTTTTGGCTGGCTGTTATCACAAGGGAGGATACAATGCAAAGCTAACTTGGTTAGAAAAGGAATCGTCGATAGCTCGGAATGCGATGTCTGTCAT
The DNA here is from genome assembly GCA_038087645.1 of Saccharum hybrid cultivar R570. Classification (NCBI taxonomy): domain Eukaryota; kingdom Viridiplantae; phylum Streptophyta; class Magnoliopsida; order Poales; family Poaceae; genus Saccharum; species Saccharum hybrid cultivar. The sequence continues at coordinate 22,686,068 of JAQSUU010000402.1, read as the reverse complement.
GGAGCGGAGGAAACACCAGCGCATGTCATCTTCGGCTGCACTACAGCGAGAGAGTTCTGGGAGTCCATTCAGATCACAACTGACCCCTCCTGGACGGTGCTGAAACTGCAAGAGATCACGGCACCGGTACATATCCCAGCAAAACACTTCCAAACTTTCTTGCTGCTATGCTGCTGGCATATTTGGAAGAGGAGGAACAACATTGTCTTCAGCAACGATCGAACTACAATTCAAGGGGCGCTGATGGCCTGCAAGACCGAGGCTCAGCTATGGAGAGTGCGTCTACCAAAGAAGGACAAGGAAATTGTTGAAAAATGGTGTTCAGTCTTAGTTAACGCAATGTAAAAGCTTAGTAAAACGTTGTAATGTTTCTCAAACATCTGGCTTTTGGAGCCACACTATAATTTAAATCAGGTGGGGGATTCTCTCCCCTCCCGTCGACTTATCCAAAAAAAAAGAAGAGAGGGAGGGAGGGACGATGCGGGAGAGATGGCGGCAAAAGACATCATCGTAGCAGGACGCCAGGGCTGCCACGACAGCGTCCGACGCCTTTCACGAGTGTTGCTGCTCTCGGTGGTGCCGCCGTGGTGGCGGACGGGCGGGGAGGCGGACAGGACGTGCGAGTCGGAGGTTTTCTTTTTGTTTTTTGTCGGGTGCCAGACGAAGAGGGCAGGGTTGCGGGCTGAGTGGGGGAGCGTGGGGAAGAGACGGTTAGGTGCATGCCGTGCGTGGGGTAGAGATCGCGTGGTGCAGACTTACCGCAGTCCGACGAAAACCGTTTTGGCAGACGGGACAGACACTTCGTTCTTCATATAGTAGAGATATTGTCCAATCGTGGACCAACTAGGCTTAAAAGATTTATCTCGTAATTTTTAACTAAACTGTGTAATTAGTTATTTTTTTATCTACATTTAATACTCCATGCAAGTGGCTAAAAATTGATGTGACGGAGAGAGTGAAAAAATTCTGACTTAGGCCCAGGTTCTGTTTTCACAGTCGTCGAAATGAGAGATGGTTCCACGATGGGATTGCAGATAAACAGAGCACCATGTTCATGTTGACTGTGATCTGGCTATGTTGTCTCGGAACTCTCAGAAGATGAGGCTGGAATTTGGACCCTCGCTAGTTGATACCAGGGTTAAAAAAACCGGCCGGTTTACCGCGGTTTACCGCGGTAACCGCCCTAACCGGGCCGGTCCGGTTCCGGTCCGGTCCGGTTAGGGTTTCCCCAAATTCAAATTTAAAATTTGAAAAAAAATGCTAAAAAAATTCCTAAAAATAGTCCATGATTTATAGAAGCCAATGGTGTAAAAATTTTTCAAATTTGAGTTCGTTTAGTATTTATTTATACGAATAGAAGTTTGAAAAAAAAGAAAAAAAAAACAGTGTCGGCCCGTTAAGGCCCGTGAGGCCCATTAGGCCGTCACGGGCACAAAACCAGCCGGCAGTGAGCGGGGGGGGGGGGGGGGGTCAAACGCGCCGCCACTTCATTTCCTCTCCCCCACCGCGAGCGTCCGAGCGCAACCCTAGCCGTCCGCCCGCCGCCGGCGGCTTACCGCGCGCCCACCTCGGTTTACCGACCGGGTCGGGCGGTTTACCGAGGCCGCGACGCTCGGTCGGTTTACCGCTCGGTTAGCTCGGTTAACCGCTCGGTTAGCTCGGTTTACCGACCAGTTCCGCGGCTAACCGCGCAGGTAAGTTTTTTTTTGTTTTTTTATTTAGAGTAGTTTTAGGATTTAGGTAGAATTTGTGTTAGGATTTAGGATAGTTTGTTGGTTAGGTTTTAGGTAGGATTTATTTTAGGATGTTTTTTTAGGATTTAGGATTAGAGGTAGGATTTGTGGTAGGATTTAGGATTTTAGGTATATATTGTGTGACTTTGTGTATATATTGTAACTTTGTGTATGTGAGGTATAGATTTTAGGTATATTTTAGGTATATATTATGGAAGATTTGTGGTAGGATTTAGGATACATTTTATTTAGGTGTGACTTTGTGTTGTCCGTTTATGCAGGTAGAGTAGACAATGTCAGGCAGAAACAGAGACGTTGTATGGGAGCATGGTGAAAATCTTGCTCCTGGATGGAGATGCAAATATTGTCATGTGACGAGAGCAGGCGGTGGTTGCACTAGATTTAAACAGCATTTGGCTGGGTACGGGGCGGACACCTTGCATTGCGCCCGTGTGCCACCAGATGTGCGTGCGTACTTTCGGCGAGATCTTGACAGAGCTAAGAAGACGACTGCTGACCGGGCTCGACAAAGGTTGGCAGAAGAAAAAGCTGCAGCTGAGGGAAACCATCCCCTCGGTGATGATGAATATGAGGCTCAGATGAGGGAAGCACTCAACCAGTCAAGAGCAGAATATGAGTACGAGCAGAGGGTGCAACGTAGAGGAGGTAATTACCACCGTGGAGGGGTAGTGCTGGTGGTGGTGGTTCGCAAGGTGGGAATCCTATTGACAGGTTGTTTAGAAGAGCAGGATCACGGAGGGAGACTCCAGTGGAGGTGGAGGACTATCATGTGGCAGCGGGTGGGAGGAGAGGAATGCAGCAACAAAGGATTGATACAGGCTCTTGGACGCAGAAGGAGAAAAATACAAAGGAAGCTATTGGTAAAGCTTGGGGAAAGTTTTTTCATTATGTAGGAATCCCCGGAAGAAATGCCGATAATCCGTACTTTGTCAGTGCGGTGCGAGAGACACAGAAGTGGGGTAAGTACCTATATGTGGAGACCTATGGCCTTATGTATGTTTCCATATTCTTATTGTTTGCTTATGGTTTCAGGTGAAGGCATCGCGTCACCCACTGGAAGAGATATTGATGGCAAGTACCTAGAACTGAATGAGAAAGACTTGAAGGATAGATATGCGAAGTTTCAGAAGGAGTGGCCCAACTTTGGTGTCACGTTGATGTGTGATTCATGGACTGGCCCCACAAAAATGAGTGTCATAAACTTTCTGATTTATTGCAATAGGGTCACATGGTTTCACAAATCCATTGATGCATCTGGAAAAAGTCAAGATGCTAACTATTTGTACAGGGTACGTCCTAAACATAGTTGTCATGTGTTTCTTTTTATTTATATATATATATGTGTGTATATATAATATGTTACGCGTTTTTCAGGAGATTCGAAAGGTGGTGGAGGAGATTGGTGCCGAGCATATTGTACATGTGGTCACCGACAATGGCGCCAACTACAAGAAAGCTTGCACCTCACTGAAAGAGGAGTATGGACACATTGTTTGGACACCTTGTCTGGCACACACCATCAACTTGATGTTGAAGGATATTGGTAACAGGACCGATCATGCAGGTATGTTGCAAGTATGCAAGCGAATTTCAACTTGGTTGCACAACCATTCTCAGTTGAATCATATGATGAAGCAAGCAATTGGTGGTGAGTTGGTCAAGTAGAATGGCACTAGATTTGGGACCAACTATATGTTTTTAGAGAGCTTTCATCGAAAACGTGAACAATTCATGCAGTGGATGGCATCTACTGAGTTTTTGCAGAGCAAGTGGGCACGCACTGAAGAAGGTCGCTATGCTCATGTAAGATTGTCAAATATTCAGTGGTGGGAGGGATTGGAATACATCATAAATACAGTTCAACCAATTTACAAGTTCCTTCGTTTCGCTGATCAAGACAAGCGACCCAACATGTGCGAGGTGGTGTACGAGTACCAGAATTGCAAACAGGAGTTAGAGTCGTACTTTGGAAGAAATACACAAACATGGAATGAGTATAGAGAGATTATGGATGCAAGGATTCGTGACGTGTACATAGGGACGTATGTGGGTTCAGGTATGATAATGACTTATGTTGATTTAGCAAGATGTATATATTGAATATTTCCCGTATGCTTATTTGAATCATATGTTGCAGCTGCTGTTCTAAATCCAAAGCTTACATATAGTATGGATCCAACTCCAACAATGTTCGGTGGCCTGAAGGAGACATTTCAGCAAATGACGGATGTGGAGTGCGCCGTGCAGGCATTGCAGGAGGCTGAGATTTTTCGACAGAAGCGTGGTGAGTTTGGTTCAGAACTGGCAATGAAAATGACGATGGATCCAAGGACAACCCCATGTAAGAGATACTCTAAATCTGCACCAATTTGGTTTCGTATATTGGAACATATAGCTAACATAATGTGTTGCACTTGCAGCGGCCTGGTGGATGATATTTGGTAGAGAAACTCCAAATTTGCAGCGCCTTGCTTTGCGGCTTGTTTCACAATGCATCTCCTCTAGTGGATGCGAGCGGAACTGGAGTACTTTTGCGTTGCTGCATACTAAGGTTCGCAATCGGTTGTCGCATAAGAAACTAAACAGGCTTGTTTATGTCAATTACAACCTTCGGCTGCGACTAGCGGATGTGAACCCACGAAGGTATGATGAAGAAGATTTTATCGACCGGTTCGCCGAAGTATCATTCTATGACCGGAGCAATCCGGTTAGGGAATGGATGGAGTACGGTAGATCTAATCTGCCTCCTGTTCTTGATGAGGATTCTGACGAAATGGACGTCCCTCTGCCATCACACCTTGTTAGGTACATTATATTTATATATATACAAATGTGTGTGTATGTCTCACCTGTATTATGTGATTCATTTGTTTGTGTTGGTAGTGACCAAATAGACCCCGATGATCTACGTCAGGCTACGGGGCATGATTGCATCAGTGATTGGGCCCGTAGAAATATGGGTGCAACTCACCTCGGGAAGAGGAAGATGCAGATGGTGCCTCCTAAGGGTCACGGCAAGCGTCACCGAGGAAAAGGAAAAGCTGTGACCAGTGACACAGAGACTGAGGATGAGCAATACCAGTCCCAGGATAGTGGTGACGATGACAGTGGTGACGATGACAGTGCCAATGACGGTGCTAGTGGGAGTGATGGTGGCGGTGCTGGTGGGACAGACGGTGGTGGTGGTGGGAGTGGGGATGCTACTATTGGTGCTGGTGGTAGTAGTTATGTAGGTCTTCATTTCACAGGTATGCATTGCACCTACATACACACAATTGTTTCTGTCTATGCCTACTAATTATGGTTGATTGCAGGCGAGACCCAATTCACACATGCTACTCAAGACCGTGACCATGGACAACCGACATCGCAGAGGAGAGCATATGCACCGACGGACTACGACACTCCACAATACTCTTCTTCCTCCTACAGCGATACCTCACAGCCTACTTATAGCTATCTCATTCCTGACATGACCATGCAGACTCAGACTAGATGGGTCTATGAATGGGAAGACCCCAGTTTTTATAATATGTTAGTTCAAGAATGGGAGACAACAGCAGCATGGACAGAACAAACTTGGCAAGATTACAAGGCTGACCTGCTTAGACAGCAAGGTATCTCTCTTATGTCCACCGCCGAATATGAAATGTCGTGCCAACAAGGGGTCTTCCCATATATCCTACATAGTTGACCATGCGAGCGGAAACTATATCTTTGTTTGTATAAGCGACTATATATTGTATTTGTATGCTACTATATATTGTTGTTTTAGTGACTATATATTTAAGCGAATATGTATTTGTACGCGACTATATATTGTTGCTTTAGTGACTTATGTTATTTTTTACCACATTGTGTGGTCTTTTTACATTAATTTGTGCAAAGGAAGTACCAAAATTTCTTTTTTATTCATAAAAAAACCAGTTTGGAGCGGTAAACCGGCCAAACCGGCCGGTTACCGCTCCAAACCGGCCGGTTTACCGGCCGGTTACCGAACCGAAGGAGGTTTGAATTCAAATTTGAATTCGCCCGGTTACCGACCGGTTACCGGTCAAACCGGCCGGTAAACCGCTACCGGCGGCCGGCGGTTACCGGAAACCGGTCGGTAAAAAAAACCCTGGTTGATACTCCCTCCGTATAAGATAGAATGCAATTCTAGTACAGTGTTATAGTTTTGTATATTAAGTTCGATCAATTATAGATAAAAAAGTATCAATATTTATGATATCAAATAAATATTATTAGATTAATTATGAAATGTATTTTTATAATAAATTATTTTGGAGCCGTAAATGTGATTAGTATTTGCTAGAAATTTAGTCAAACGTGAACTATTTTTGCTGGCACGTAACACGTAGTTACATTCTTTTTTTTTTTTGACGGAGGTAGTACTCGTTGAAGGCCGCAGTGGCATTGAAGTTGGGCGATCGATGGGTCGGTACGGGGTCTCCATGGATGGGAACTGGATCGTGATCAAGCCTTAATTTCGCCCCATGTGCTTATGTTGCGGTACACCTGACCCAGCTACGGTTGTGTTGAATGATTGATCAATCCTTGGGGGCGCTCCCTCCGTTGGCTCGACTGTGTACTGTATCCTAGTTATTGCCGGCGGCGGTGGTCACGCCTCCTGGAGTTATTGGGATGCAGGGTGGTCCTGCCGGTAAATTGACTGCCTTCGTTACAATGGTACCCTTTACCTACAAGAGCAATAACATCTGTTTTGATAGTACACAGTGTATACTCCCTCCCTTCTAAAAATCACAAGGTCAATTTAGATTTATTGTAAGTTAAACTTCTCTAACTTTGACAAATCTAGTTTTGTGATGTCGACAATGTATTTTTCTATAAACTTCAATTATAGTTGTTTGATTTTAAACAAATCTAAATGACATGGAGTAGTTTAGAAAGTAAAGTATGAATAAGCGACAACAGTTACTAATATTCTTTTCTAGCAGGTGCCAATGACATTGCCCATCCGCTGAATGAAAGGAAATTTCCTTTTGTTCTTTTTGCACCTACCCATTTTAAGAAAATATTCATGAAATCTGAGCATGCGTGGCAACTGCCCATTTCTTAAGATCAATGTGGCCTCACAATAGCATAATATACACAACACATACTTTGGAGCATCTTCAACAGATTAAGTATCGTATATCTTCTAAAAGATTATATAAATGATCTCCTGTCATTAGTAACGTAGCTTTTTCTTCTTCTCTCCCAACAGGCGGATAGAGAGAAAAAGAGACGAATACTTAGGATGAGTAATCAGTTGGAGCAACTACAATCTTTTATATGGCATATTTTTAGAATTGAGATGCTTTTAAGCGTTTTGTTTATGTTTATTAGACGCCTCTAGTAAAACAAGTATGACATGTACGTAGTATATTTCTTTTATCTAGGAAAAAATCGTAGACTGCTGCTGGCGCTGATGCTAGCCTGCTACAGTACTACCAATAAACTCGTTCAGAAAGTCTTTCTTTTATTCAGTTTTACCTGAAATTTTAGATTCGTTTACATAATTTGAACGGTGCGCTGGATGAATAATTTGTTTTTTATAAAAAAATTCCATTGGATCAGCGTGCGCCAAGCGGCTCGTGCCAGCCCTGCTCCGCGAATCCGCCGCTGTCTCGTCCGACCCGGGAGCCCAAACGTTCACCCGAATGTTTAGACTTGTTTTCTCCATCCACGTCACTCGTCAGTTAGCACGCCTCTTGCCCCTGTTTGGTTGAAACCTTAGAGAATTTGCCTTATAAAAATGAGAAATTTTACGGCGCTTGGGAGTAATAAGAGCCATTCGTTTGGCTAGATCGGGCGGTTAAGAAAAAGAAAAATCCACCAAGGGCCTGTTTGGCAAAGCTCCACACAGCTCCAGATTCGAAAAAAAACAGCTTTGGTCTCAATTTTTTCAGCCAAAAGCCCCAGCTCCACGAACTCCAGATTTGCCACAAATATGGATTAACTCTCAGATCCACCAAATCCATGGAACACATCAAGGAGTGCTCTGAAAACTCTAATTTCCTGGAGTTGGTGAAAATTACCCACCACTGTCGTCCATTACACAAAGATACTGTTTGATTTCTTTTATTTTTTTCTTTCCGAGGCTCCTTCCACTGTGAGCGCCCCGTCGTGCGATGCCGCACACCTCCGGTGGACCGGTCCCGTAGCCGGCCCTTCTTGCCACTAGCCCTTCCCCCGCCTGGCGTGGCCCTGCAGCCCCTCCCAGCCCTGCCGCCAAACCCTCCGCTGCTACCGGCCCCTCCTGTAGCCAGTCGCGTCCCCTCCCCCGGTCGGGCGTGGCGCGTAGGTCCCTCCCAGCGCCCCTTCCCCGCCGGACGTCGATCCCGGCCGCGCGTGGTGCGCGGACATGCCCGCGAAAGCTGCATCAGAGAGGGAAGAAAGAAATATATGTTTTTATTTTAGCCCTAATTATGTTTTAATAATTACAAATAAGTCCACCTCAGAGCTAAAGCTATACCAAACGGTTTGGTTGAAAGCCCAAGTTTGGTTTTGGTAATTAATGACACCAAGTTGCTAATGCTATTGCATCAAGTGTGATTAAGCTAGGCATAAGCAACATGTGATGGAGGTGGAAATGGTATGAAGAGATGGCCACAAGACCACATGATTTGGTGCATGAAATGATGAACAAGATCATGGTGGAGACGCCCATAATATGATGGACATGACGATCAAGTGGAAGAGAAGGATCTAAGAGCGCAAGGCAAAGGTATAACCATAGGGTTTTCCTTTTGCCGGTCTAAGATGAGTAGAGAAGTGATTGACCGGATTTAGGATACATAGCCGACTATCAAGAGGGGCAATCACGGTTAGCTCGGGAATCAAGTGCCACTAGATCAATGTCTTGAGCATATGCATTAGGATATAGTTGAGAGCTAACATAACGCCTTGGAAAATGTTTGTGAAAATGCTAACACACATGCACATGGTGGTGTACACTTGGTGGTGTTAGCACATTTACGAAGCGGTGGTGTTTGAACGGTAGTATGGGGTTTGGGTTCGCTCTCCCTCCCGCCGAGCGTGCGAGCGCGGGATTCAGGCGTTTTTGAGGAAATGAAACGCATATTTTCCACTACGCCGGAAGTCGGAAAAGTAACGGAGGCGAACGGCGGTCACTGTGGTGACCGGACGCTGCACCGGACGCGGTCTCGGTTTGACCGGACGCGTCCGGTCAGTTCAACGTGGCGCGGGCGCTAGGGTTTGTGACCGGACGCTGGTCTGGGCTGACCAGCGCGTCCGGTCAGTTCATCTGAGCGCAGAAGTAGAGCGCGCGACCGGCGCGTCCGGTCCCTCACGGAACCGGAGCGTCCGGTCCCTCACGGAACCGGAGCGTCCGGTCAGGCGTCCAGAGGGGCAGAGCGAAGCGAAGTGTCGATCGGACGCGCGGCGCGTCCGGTCACGTGCGACCGGACGCGTCCGGTCTCGACGGGTGCTTACTGGAACGCGACCGGACGCTGGCACTGTCGCGTCCGGTCAAACGTTTGAGCGCGTCCGGTCTTGGCAACGGCTAGTTCTGACGCGCACTGTTCACGCTTGTCCTGTAGTGACCGGACGCGTCCGGTCACCCTGACCGGAGCGTCCGGTCAGCGCGTTTTTCGCTGCGTCGTCCGTAACGGCTAGTTGTGTACCCCTTCGTTATAAATAGAGGATGTCCGGGGTTTGAGGGTAACTCTTGCATATTTTGAGACCTAGAGACATCCTTTGAGCTAGAGAACAACCCCTCCACTCATCTCTTTGCTTGGTTGCACATCTTGAGTGAGATTGAGTGAGATTCAAGTGCATTGCTTGAGAGTTGCATTCTAGAGGCACTTGATCTTCGAGTTGCTGCGGATTTCTTGTTACTCTTCCGTGTTTCCCGACACGGTAGACGGCTTGGAGCAGCGGAGGTGATTGAGCTCACAATTGGAGATCGTTGGAGCCCTCACCAAGTGTTGTAAGGGGTTCTTGATCCTTCCCCGCGGGAGTTCGCAAATTGGTTACTCTAGTGGAGCTCGTGGCTTAGAGGATCCCCATCTTGTGTGCGGTTATGCGGCGCCCGCCGAGGGCTCAACTCTTGATAGTTGATTAGCTCGCGAACCGACAAGTGGGTGCATCGCCACAACGAGGAGTAGCTTGCCGGAAAGCAAGTGAACCTCGGTAAAAATCTTGTGTCATCTCTTTGCCGAGGATTTCTCTTGTGGTTGATCTTTGTGATTGATTCTTCGAGTGCATTACTTCTCTACATCGTTGGTATAAGAATCAAGTCACTTGCTCTTTACTTTCTTGTTCTAGTTCTTGTGTAGTTTGCTTAGTGAAGACTTTTTCACTTAGGAGTAAGTAGCTTAGTGATTTAGCCTTGTTGGTGTGTATTAGAGATAATAGCCTTGCTTCACTAATATTGTATAGGTGGCTTGCATAGTGTAGTTGAGCTAGTGCTAGAATTAATTTAGCCATCTTTTATACTAACGTGGTTGTTTAGTGAAGCTTGTAGATTTTTAAATAGGCTATTCACCCCCCTCTAGCCAATTGGACCTTACATTGGTGAGAGCTTAGCTCCACCGTAGAGCTGCTCCATCACCGGTGGACACAATATGTGGACATGGGTGTACAGATGTACACCCAATAATTTTGAGAAAAAAATTTACAGCTACGATGCATATACATGTATAATATATATAAGTAGACCAAATTATGTATATTTGATCCAAGTAAGAGTTAAAAGGCCATGTTTTCTTATTCTTCCCGTCCACCATCTAGCTGAGTCGGCCTGCTAGCCTAAGAAGGGAAGTCACGGAGGGAATCAGAGCCTGAGATGCCCTCCGCCCGTCCGTGGTCGTGTCTAGCGTTCGTCGCCTCCTAGTTCGACTCGAACAAAAAAATCCCCTCCTCTCCTACGCTGCGCCGCCGCCTAGGGAAAGAGAGCTGCGCCGCCGTCTATGGCACCACCAGGCGCTGGCCGGTTGCCGGTCATCGTTGTGCGGATCTGAGCTTTAAGGGCGACATGCACCTAGAAGAACCCATGGACGGTGCGGATGCGCCTGAAGCTGAAGCGGAGGCTACGACCGGCTTGGGGACAAATACGTAGTCGCCGCACCGGAGCAAGCAACAACAGTTCAAACAACTTGATAACTTGACAAGGACAACTTAGTAAAACTCGCAAAGTTCAAACAGCTTGACAAGGACAACTTAGTAAAACTCACAAAGTTTTATCCCAAAGACTTTCTAAGCACTGACTTGAGGCGTCTAACCTATCAGCTTGATAACTTTATTGTTGATATGCGTGGTGATGAAAGATTTAGCAATATGAAAAGTATTGCCGAGCTTTCAGTTTTGCTTGTTGCAACAAATAAGCATGTCTTACACTCGTATGTCTATGAGCTTCTGAAATTAGTCCTATTGCTACCAGTTGCAACTGCAAGTGTGGAGAGAGCATTTTCAGTGATGAACTTCATAAAGAGCAAGCTAAGAAATAGCATGGGGGATCCATACTTGAATGATTGTCTGGTTACGGTTCATTGAGAAGCAATTTTTCTCCGTGTTGCCGATGAAGACATCATCTCTCGATTTCAAAAGCCGTCTCGTCGAATAAATTTGTAATGTTCCTTTATTAGTTGAGACTTCACAAATATTGTATGTATTAATTAATTGTACTAATGTACTCTGCTCTAGTACTGTTTGCTTTGAATTGATGGATATTTAGCTTTACACATGTCATAATGGTTTGGTTCTATATGTACATATATGTAGTCCGTACACCTAATTTTCAATACCTGCGTCCGCCACTGTGCTCCATGGTGGAGCACCAACTCTGAAGCTGTGTTTTCAGAGTTGGAGCTCTGCCAAACAGGCCCTAAGAGGAACTTAAGTTGTGAGTCGGAATCAAAATTTAGTGGGCCATGAATCAGCTTTAAATTAATTTTGAAGGGTAGAATAGTACTTTATACGAGGGGTTTCTTCTTAACGCTCGCTACCCGCACGACCCCGCGAGCCACAAATGCATGCTCCAACGATTCGAGATCCGTCTTCGTCTATCAGGAAGCGGCGGCAGCCAACGAATCGACGCCACTAGTGGCGATGCTCTGTTGCTGCCTGCCTAGGCTTTGCTCGGTTTGTTGATCGACGCCGAGGGAGAGCGACAGCACATGCATGCCGTCATGGATGGCGGCGTCGAACACCGGCAGGATGGCGCGCGCGGGGAACCGCCGGATGTCGTGCCATTGCCGAACCTTCGAACACCGACGTGCCGGGCCATTCAACGCGCCCGCAGCCGCCGCGTAGCCCTTGATCCCTTGTTGAAGTAGCGTGCGTCGATCAGCTTCCCGCTTCCAGTTGCATTGGAATTTATCATCCTGGTGTTCGGCGGTCTCATAGGTCCTTTCCAATGGCATGGAACTGACCCAGACCATCATCCCTAAAGCTCTCAGATCCTGGCAATCGAGCTGCGGCGATGCAAGCGGCAGAAATACCCTAGCATTTGATCGGTCTAAATTGGAGTTAATGATGAGCTAGGTAAAAGTACTAGAGTACCCCTGATTACAATAATTATCTTTCGTTAATGATCAACGGCTGGAAATAAACCTGCTAGGAGCTCAAGCACCGTAACAAGTCTCTATAAAAATTGTTGTATGAGAGTTACCTGTAAATCCATGTTTTTTTTTTCTGGCTAGATGTATTTGGTTGGATGCATATGCCTGAGAATGGTAACCACGTTATATTGTGTATTAGTTGGAATGGATACGTATCTAATTAAATAAATGCATTTCTCTTTATGCTTTAATAAATAATATAACTAATAGTTTTAAAAAATAAATAATGTAAATAATGTACACTATTTGTGAATTTGTAAATTTATTTGAAACCATTGATTTAATTTTTATGTACAAGAGAGATTCAGATGTTTAAAAAATAATATTAGCTAAATATCGTCCTGCTCATTGGATTATGGAGAAAAGTAGCAGAGGACTGTGGGGTTCGTGCTAGTCAGCCATGGCGCTGCGGCTCGCGGTGGCCTCGGCCGCGCTTGGGGTGCCCGGGCGGCGGCTGCTACCGTGGGCGCGGGGAAGCGGCGCACGGCGCCGTGGCGTCGACGCTCGCGCAGGTCGCCGTCACGGCCGTGGCAGCCATGCTTTTTGGGGCGACGCCATGGCTCCCTCTTGCCAGTTCTTGGCGCCAGCCGTGGGCAGGTTTGCAGCGACCTGCCGGGCTGCTTCTGCGGTTCGGCCGTGTCGTTCGACGAACAATCCGGGTGAAAACCTTGCCCGGTATCTCCGGGCCAACGGCGGTGCCATAGTCTACCCCATTCCCCTTGTTGAGGGAGTCGTCGAAGGCTATGTTCGTCGGATGCAAGCCTGGGTCGGAGGCAATTTGTGGGGCCTCCCAGTGGCCCTTTGGGGGACGGCTTGTCGGATAAAAGTCCTTGTGCTTCCTCCAGCGTTGTTGGCATCCGCGGATGTCATCCCCTCCTTGGAGGCTTCGTTGGAGCACCTCTTGTCATCCCGTTTCACTCACCGGAGTTGCCCCCCTGCTGTGCCTGCATGTGCCGAAACTTTCTCTTCGCTTGGTCTGTACAGCCGTGCTTGGTGTTACCGCAGTCGTTCTCGCAGCAGATGCTTTGCCGCTTGCGCTCTATTTGGCGGATGCTTTCCCGTCGTCGCTGCTCGTGCGAATGCTTTGCCGCCGAGGTTGCTTCTTGCAGCAGATGCTTTGTCGCTTGCTCTCTCTTGGGCAGATGCTCCGTCGTCGTCGTTGATCGGGCGGCTGTTTTGCCACTGAGGTCGCTCTGGTCCCCCTCAGGCAAAGCTTTGCTGCCAAGGGTGTGATGGCCCCTTTTCTTGGTGGATGCTTTGCCACCGCGGCTTCATCGGCTATGTTGGCAACCAAGCGTGGATATATATATTTTTTCTGCTGCGGGTCCAGCGGGTTAGGTTTAGGGTGGAGAGTCTTCTTCCTACCACCGTTTCTTTTTATGTTGTTTTGTGTTGGTTTGTTGGGTTGCTTTCCACCTCGCTGGTGCTTTGCAACCGGTTGTATCAAGTGTTCCAACTCTATTCCGCTTAATGAAAAACGCGTCTAGCCGTGATTGGAAAAAAAAACGTTCATGCGGCGTCATGGTACGTTTTTTAGTTGAAAAAAAAGACCAAATGCCGTGTAATCTAGTGCTAAACAACTCCAGTAATGCCAGGCTAATCAGCTTGCCTGCACCAAGCGCTCAAAATCGAGTGCCGGAGCCAGTCAGACGGTACTAATCTCCGTCCAGGCACAGGCAGCACAGACGCGGGAGCCGCCGCGATGCCGCCGAAGCCGGCGAAGCCGCCACCAGCCGCCGAGTTCGAGTACTGCGAGCTGTGCCGCCATCACCACGACCATGGTCGGCGCCATCGCTACGTCACCAAGCACCGGAGAAATCTGGACGCCGCGCTCACCTCCTTCCGCTCCAAGCTCTCCGACCTCCGCCGCGCCTTCCTCCGCGGCTCCCCCTCTTCCCAGCCGCCGCGGCCTCGTCTCTGGTGCCCCTTCTGCTCCACCGACCTCGTCGTCCTCGACAGCCGCTCCGCTGGGTACTCGCCACCTATCCCTTGTCCCCGTACTCCTAGGGTTTCGGTTTGGATTTATAGATGCTAGCTGGTTTCGATTGCAGCGTGGATGGCCCGGTATATTATGCAATCGAACACTAGTAGGCTGAACCCTAGAACATTAGGATCAGTAGCTCAGTACGGCAGGGGTTGGAAATTTGGAATCGTCATAAGGTTTTCAAAGCACTGTAGATAAAGGTTTTCGGAGCACTGCAAGCATAGTGTGAGTTTAGGAGGAAAAGTTAAGTCTGGTTCTCTTCTATTGCAGTAAAAATGCCATTTACCATCTGGCAAGCAGTGAGCACCTGAAGGGTGTGAAGGATTTCCTGCGGAAGCACGGGGGAGGGATGGATCAGGTGGACTCGCTTAGGATTTCAGAGGACGTGCTTGCCAAGGTGTGTCTTATACTTTCATTTTTCTCTCTGTTAATAGGAATTAACATGATATACATTTTTATCATTCTAGTTTTGTGAAAGGATCTACTTAGGTATGTTGTTGTTTGTTTCTGCACTGACCTGACAAAATGAGATGTTATGGTACGTGGCATGTGGATCTCTAATGTTTTTATTTTTTAATTTCAGTGGGAGAAAAGCTCGGAATCCTTGAGCACAGGAACAAAAAAGGGGACTGAAGGGCTGATTGGACCATCTCTGAAGCAGATAAAAGATATCCAAAATGAATATACCTGTGACAGTTTGGATAGTTTTGCACAAAACAATATCTCATCTTTTAGTAATACTGCATCATATGTTGTTATGCCTTTACAAAGTCCTACCAATGGGGCATATGACCCTATTAGTACAGCATGTCATGGAGCTTCCTGTTCTGGAAGTGCTCCTTATTCTGCTCCATATGGAACTGTTGGACTGCCCATCACACCTTGGGGATCGGCCGAAACACATAAGCAGCAGGGTGCGCTGTCTACAAACTTGTTTCACAGCAGTGGTCCTGAAACAAAAGGTGACCGAGCGTTACAATTATCATACTGCCTTCTTTTTCATATGATTATGCCGCTTTGGTACATGGATAACTATATTTCATTTTGTAGGTCATCAATCTACTGTCCTTGTAAATCACGCAAGGCCATCGATTTCTTGTTCTAATCATCTAAGTATGTACCATAGTCCATATGCACACACATGTCCGTGCGACAAGTAGCACAAAATCCAGTGAAAAAATGACAAACAATGGTGTGATGCTTCTACATTACTGCAGTTTTTTGCTCACATATTTGACTTGATATTAACAATCGAAAATGTTGCTTTCATTTACACAAAAAAGGTAACTTAGTAAATGTTGTGCAAGGCAGGAGCTTGCACCATTAAGGTTTCTCGGATCTCAATGGCTGAAAGTTAAACAAATTTCCTTTTGAGTTTATTATCCTTCTGCTCTGTTTCCTGTTTATTTCTTCTTTAGGTCAGTTGGGGCGTGTTTGAACCTTCACCACAGCTCGCCTGGTCTCGCCTCACCTAGCCCTCGCACAATGCCAATCTTCCAAGTTCCAAGGCATTTGCTTCCCTTGCTGCGTGCCACTCACCTTGTCTCGCACTGTAGCTCAATATGAGAATTATCCGGCGGCAGCGGAGGTTGATTTGACACCAGGGATCCTCGAACGTGCGGTGGGGGAAGCCGATTGGGCGGCTAGGGAGGCTGATACGGTGGCAGGGGCGACGCCAGGTGGTGCACTGGCACCAGGAAAAATATTTACTACTAAGTAGTCTATTTTCACCATACAAATTAGTTGAAATCGGATATATTTCTACATGGTGGCTATGAATATTGTGCACCACCATGAATTTTAAGCTAGCTTCGCCCTGAGGGGAGGCTAATTGGGGGGGTGGGGGGGGGGGGGGGGGGGGGCAGCCCTTAGTTGCTGTTGTGGTGTAGTCTTTTTTTTTTTGTTCACATAATCACATAAAAGTATTGGAGAACAGCACACAAATGCCTTTAAATTTCCAAGTATTGGACTTGTTGCCTTTTATTTTTGTTCCACTGCTTGCCATATCTGAAAACATCTATTTTCCTTCCTAAATCCCAAGTAACAGATTACCATCTCAGTTACTCATGTATTAGCTATGTCATCCGTAGTTGTTCCATTATATCCATGGTCTATGAATTTGACCATTGTAAACGCTGTCATTATATTTGCAAAAAATTCATGGCATTGTGGTTTTGTAGTTTCAATCGAAATGATAAAAATGTCCTTCTATGAAGCAAGTGTTTTCTTTTGTTAGTTTGTAAAGCTCTTGTATATCCTAAATGAAACAAATTTACATGTGCAACTTTTGATACAGAATTCCATATGCCTAATGTTCTATTTTTTTTCCTTTTGTTTATTTGCCCTGTATACATAATTGATGTGATTGCTCGTTAAACAGATGTTACCTTTGCAGGTTCAACAAAGTCACACTGGAGGAAATTTGAGCAATGGTATTGGATGCATTCAGTTTTATATTTTCTTGCTTTAGATTTTTTTTTCTCGAACACGCAGGAGAGCTGCGTGTCATTTCGTTAATAGGTAGAAAACGGTCTGATTACATGCTGAATCCATGGCTTGGTCTTCGTGCTCTAGATTTTGTCAAAACAATCACTAGTCTGATTGCAAAATAGTTAATCGTGATTTCTTTTTGCCCTTGTGAGAATCTTGATGCAATATCATTTCTTTATAGGCTCAAAAGCAAATGTGCATACGGGTGCTCCTCCTCCTTGGTTAAAAGCTAATGAACATGATCCAAAGAATTTGCCACTCAGAAGCTGTGCTCTTCCTTCTCGGAAAGGAAAATCGAGGAAACTCAATCCAAAGAGGGTTGGTGCTGCATGGGCAGAAAGAAGAAGAGCTGAGATGGAATTGGAGAAGCAAGGTGAAATTGTTCCAGCAACATCTGATTCTAGTTGGCTACCTAATTTTGGTAGTGTCTGGCAATCTGGCACAAGGAAGGAATCAAGGAAAGACTTTGAGAAAAGCCACAAGCTTCACGACACGAAGAGCAACCATGACTTATCCTTGGAGATAAAACCATATATCAGCAAACGGATGGTAAATATGATTTTTCACCTTTCTGTAGTTGTGCCATCTCGTTATTTTCTATATTTAACTTAATCACATCAACCTTGTGTTTCTTGCTAGCTGTTGGCAAATAGTTTGAGTCATTGTCATTTTCAGAGGTTACAACATTCACTGTTTGATGCCGTACCACCTATTGTGTATGCATTAACTCAGTTGTCCTGCTTATAGCTGGAAATAGATTGGTATTAAGCTACAACTTTAAAAATAACCCAAGCCGCTTTAACTGCTTTACTAATTATTGTATTTGTCCTGCTTTCTGATGCAAGGAACATAAAAGTCATAAGGAAGTTCCTTATTGGCCTCGTGTTTGTTCAGTAAAAGAAGAGTTTGGATTGCCAAATATTTTAATGAAGTGCTACACTACAAAATATTTATTTAGAATTGCAATCCACCTTTGTTCTGTTATAGACCAATTTGAAAAGAGGTCCGATCCTGTGGGCATAAGCTAGTGCCTAGTAGGCTGTGGAGTGCATATGCAGCTACATATAGCTGTTTCAATACTGAGTTAACGAGGAAACCACTACCTATGAAAATCAAGACAAGATGGGCCTTTCTAAAAAATTGCTCTCTGTTTGTGTGTTTTTAATTGGGGCCATAGGATTGCCAGTTTTCACGATGCGCATGCCATAGTTTTTATGTTTATTTAGTTACTGCATTCTTGAATTCTGATCGTTCATGTATACTTTGCCCTTCCTCTTGCAGCGTGTAGGTGCTGATAAAGCTTCTGACAAAGCTGAAGAGCTTGGCAGCCACCTACAACAGTAAACAGGTGTACAACCCCTTGCCATATACGGTAGATGTTTATGGTGTCGTTGGTATGAATCTTTTTAAACTCGCCCACTCGGGAAAAGAAAGGTTTAGCGCCCACGTTTAAGGCTTGGAAAGCGGGCGAACCCTGCTGTCTTTGGTTTCCATCAATAGAGAGGCTACGCCCTCCCAAATTCAACCTCCAAATTCCACTATGCAAAAAAAAATTCCCATCACATCAAAATACCGGTATATGCATGGAGTACTAAATGTAGATGAAATTTAAAACTAATTGCACAGTTTTATTGTACTTTACGAGACGAACATTTTGAGCCTAATTAGTTAAAGTTTGATAATTTTTACCAAATACAAACGAATCACTACACTGCACATTTAATACGCACTGTAGCCTACTGTTCCAAATCGGCCCCTCCCAAATGGGGAACTGAACAAGGCCACAACAACTTCTGATCACACGATTCAACTGCTAGTACCATGCAGGACTCCTGGAATGATTGCGCCCCTTGGATCTGTTTATTTGTTGAGGCCTTGTTTAGATACCTAAAATCACCCTTAAATTTCACTACATCAAAATGTCGGCACATATATGAAGTACTAAATGTAGATGAAATTAAAAACTAATTGCATAGTTTTGTTGTACTTTGCGAGACGAATATTTTAAGCTTAATTAATCAATATTTAGATAATTATTACCAAATAAAAATAAAATTGCTACGTGTGATGGGATATTTATTATGCAGAATTTGTTTCCCAAATTTGGGATCTAAACAATGCCTGAAACGCCATGCAGGGCAGCTGTTTTTAACTTTCTGCTCACTGTTTGGCGCCTGCAGATGGACAGCCGCCAGGGCGCGGCTTGATTGGCGGTTGGTACCCCTGTCAGGTCGTGTCTTTTTTTTTTTTTACTTTGTCAGGTCGTGTCTGGGAAGCCCGTTTAAGGCTGCGAGTACGGAATGACAAGCCAACCTTTGTCAGCTACTACTCGTATACTCCGTAGTACGCAGTCACTAGTAGTTTTTGTTCTCGGCACGAAGCCGTTTGAAGTAGTTGGCAAAATTTTTTGGCGAAATGCTACTGTAGCAGTTTCGTTGTTATTTGATAAATATTATCCAATCATGGTCTAATTAGGTTTAAAAGATTTGTCTCGTCCATTTCGTCTAAACTGTGTAATTAGTTTTATTTTTTATCTATATTTAATGCTTCATGCATGCGTTTAAAGATTCGATGTGACGGAGAATCTGAAAATTTTGGCAAAATTCTTGGCAACTAAACGGTACCTGAGAAGTTTGTGCCGGGTACCAGTTGCGGTTTGGTGCGTCGCGTACAACTTGTGTAGTAAAAAGAATGCAATTCTAGCACAATTCTAGCGTAATGTCACGTTTTATTACCTTACGTTTGACCAATTATAGATAAAAGTATATCAATATTTATGCTACCCAATAAATACCATTAGATTGATTACGAAATGTGTTTTCTTAATAAATTAATTTAGAGCAAAAAAATATGAACAATATTAACTAAAAACTTGAATAAATGTGAACCACTTTACGAGGCACATAATTCATAGTTGCATTATTTTGGACAGAGTTATGTGTTCTGAATAGAGCAACCACACGTGGCTTGCTTCGTCGGCAGGACGAGAAGTTGACTTCGCCCCTTTCGGCCTATTTGGCCCTGGGCATCTTATTTCAACCACCCTTTGAAATAAAGCTGGTTTCTTCCATAACTGGATTTCACCACAACCTCAGGGACAAAAAGTTTACTGTTTGGCACCCTGATTCTAGGGTGAAGAATGTAAGGATTGGTCAGCTATTTGGGTAACAACAAGGTATAGGCTTGGCTAAAATTTAGCCTAACCTATTAGCCCCCGTCCAGATAGATAGACGTTTTAGCTGACTAAGGACAGTCTTAATGGTGTACCGATGGTTGTTTCTATCTCTCTTAATTATCCTGTCAACTAAGCAATTTGCTAATGTAGCAAGATATTTATTAAGGAGAGAGAAAAAATTGATGAAACCGTTTCCTAGAGAGGAAACGAAGTCGCCGCGCCTACCGATGCGGCGATGCGTGAGGAATCTACAGGAAGGACCTGGGCCTGAGCACCCTGCATGCGCGGTCGCTCGGCAACGCCGCCCACGGAGCTTCGTCTAGTGATGGTGTACGCAAACACGGAAGAAGCTAGGGGCGCGTTTGGTTCCCTGCCTGTACCCCGTCCAGGTTGAGCGGATGCAACTTCCGCCTGATTGGTTGATTGGACGAGGGGTCGGGCCTGGCCGCGCGGGTGCAAAAGGGACGGTCGAGCCTGGCTCGCCGGATACGTAAGAAATCTTCGTTTCCAGCGGGCCTGGTTCCGCCGGTGCAGCGCGCGTCTTATGCGAGCTAGAAAATGCCTTGCGCGCTTGTACATCTGGGCAACCAAACAGAGATTCTAGTTAGCCAGGACCAACGCAAACAAACAACCAAACATGGACTCCTTGCACGCGTCTAGCATGGCTGCTACGGGCCTGGCTCGCTGGCGCGGTGCTGGCTGAGCTGGGAAGGCAACCAAACGCGCCCTAGTTGAGTCAGGATTCAGGAAGAAGCGGCAGCCACGTATGTACGTACGTGCTTCCCAGGCTAGCAGAAGCAGGGGCACCTGTCGCCAACTCGCCATGCCAAACATGCTCGACGCTCCCAGCTGTCCGAGGCTCAGCGTCGCGGGCCTCGCCTCTGTGCTGTGTCTTGGTGATAGGAAACATCGAGCCCACAAAAGATTCGGTGAAGCACCCACGGGTTAGTCGTCAGATTTTTTTTAACTGCAAAGGCGTAATTGTTATGGGAGTAATATTTATTACGCGAAGACTCTTACGTTGTGTGAGGTAGTTTCTATAGATGATTATTTGCTGACGTGGTTTTTTTGACATTGCACATAGTTTTAACCCTAGGACTGCCCTAACAATTAGTCTATGGAGCAATGGTAAATGCCGACATATACCCAGTTTGTTTCCCCTTAACAGACCCACAAAGTGGATGCGGTTTGGTGGAGGTGATTTGTTGGGTTTGGGTTTCCCTGGTTTCACTCGCTAACATTCCGGAATGGATGATGCCTGGCGGCGGGCTTTTTACCAAGAGCCACCATGTAAAATGCTCTTCCCAGGCCCTGAATAGTTTCTGGGTGTAAAGTTTTTGGACGTCACATCAGATGTCATATAAGGTGTTGCATATGGTGTTTGAATACTAATAAAAAAATAAATTACAGAATCTGTGTGTAAACCGCAAGACGAATTTATTAAGCCTAATTAATCTGTCATTAGCACATTTGTGTACTATAGCGCTTTATTGTCAAATCATGGACTAATTAGGTTTAAAGGATTCGTCTCGTAAAGTAGTCACAGTCTGTGCAATTAGTTATTTTTTAAGTATATATTTAATACTCTACTAGCAAAACATGCCTGTGCGTTGTAACGGGAGAAAAAAATTATCAGACGTTAATGAAAAACGAATATTACATATATATTTTGTTTTTCCCTTTCTTAAGTTCATAGTGCAGTAACGGATCCTGCACCGACACACATCACTGTTCATCTACACTATCACCCGGTACCCGGTACCTGTTATTGAACAGTAGCAGTTCCAGTGAACAGTACCACAGCAACCAATATGAACAGTAACCCGTTAGCCTACAGTAGCGGGTCCAGGTAACAGTACCCAATACCCGTTAACCTATGGTAATGTTACTGTTTATAACCTTTTCTTTCTTTTTTTTCTCTTTGCCCGCACCGCGCTTCGCGCGGGGATCCAATCTAGTATATTTATGATGACTATGACATCTATCAACAATTAAAGTGCAACCTTTTTATATCTTTTCTCTCCTGTTATAAGCTAAAAAAATTACTCGTAAATATATCATAACTTCAATTTTTATAATGTCCGTGTTGGTGAGTTAGATATATCGTAACTTCAGTTTTCTATGTCCACTGACCATCTGTTCCGCGTGGGGCCAGACTCTCACTTGTTCGTCTTTATCTATTGCAGTTTTCCCCATGCTACAGTAAATATTTTCCTGCACCCAATCCCCAGAGCTCTTCTTTGATCTCTTATTGTTTCCAACTTTAATTTTGAGCAGCACCATTGAGCCTTTGTTGTAGCAGCAGCTCCCATTAATCCTTGTTGTCGAGGACCTCGAGGCAGGGGCTGTGGCCGTTCGGTGGACGAGCTCTCCTCTAAGCACCGTGCTGCATGTGTTGGGACGTACTCCATTGCTTGGTGCGACACCACACCATCGCCGGCTCCCATAGCCGCTAACATCAAGGCATCCTCCTCTCCTCTGCCCTGCTGTCTAGCTTCGGGACACGTTCCTACGCCATCTCGTCATGGCTAGTGCGAGCGGCCATGAAGTCGAGAGAGCATGCCAGGCTAGCGTTCTTTGGTCTGATTTGTGAGAGATAATAATAAATAATAAATATATAAAAGAGAAAGGAATAGGAAAGAGCTGATCAAGTTATATTGATTCAGGATATCACGTGAGAGTGCGTCAACAGGATAGGTCGAGACTTCACGATTGTCAACGGAATTTATTAGGACTTGGATAAAACAACGTAACCTGGATACATGGCCGGCAGATAGAAAATTAGAGGGCGGAAACAAATTTGAGTGCAGAAATTTTCCCTTTTAAATATTAGGTATAGATGCACGTGTCCAAATATTCAATGAGATAGGGTGTAAATTTTTAGAGGAGGAACTAAAAACAAGGCTCGACTAAGCCTAGCAATGATTGCGTGTGGGGTTAACGTGAAGCCTGGCAGGCCTCCCGCAATGGAGTACTATGCAGATTCGAGACGGCATGGGCGGATCCAAAGGGTATTCCGCGTATTCCTAGAAATACCTAACTATTTTGTGTATATACTTATATATGTATATGTATAATGTTATATTTTACAGTATTTTCACTCATTGCAACCTAAAACAGTAAAAAAAACAGCTTCTCGGTCTGACTCCATCATATTTTATAGTATTTTCACTCATTACAGTTAAAAAATAATTAATTTTTTTAGTAATGTGAAAGTAGAAATATCTAAGTTTAGAATCATGACTCCGCCACGGCGAGACGGGAAGCCTGCCGGGTGGGGTTAGCGTCATTGCGGCGAATGGTTTCGGTTTTGGTCTTTCCACTTGTGCATGACGTCATGCGCCCGAGGTGTGACGATTGGTGGTGGAAAAAAATGTTACAGCGTTCACAGGGCACCTCAAACTCAAAGGGGCACACAGACTCGGCCATCGGCACGGCTGGTAAAAATGGCTGGCCTCCCCTTGTCTTGTTCCGTGTGTTTGCTTTGCCAGCAGCACGCACAGGCGCAGCGTGTCAGCGTGCAAACCCTGGCGCATGCATGCATGCATACCCGATAGGGCTCGCGCTAGTACCAATTTTTTTTTCTGGAACGAAGGAAAAGACAAGAAAAGAAAAGGTAAGATCAATCAAGAGCCTGTTTGGTTCCTCCCCAACCCAAAAAAGTTTGCGCAGTACCCGTCACATCAAATCTTTGGACGCATGCATGGAACATTAAATGTAGGTAAAAAAATAACTAATTGCACAGTTTGTCTGTAAATGTCGAAACGAATCTTTTGAGCCTAGTTAGTCCATAATTGGATAAATTTTGTCAAATAAAACGAAAAGTGCTACAGTAGCCGAACCCAAACTTTTTCACCAACTAAACAACCCCCAAATTTATCAACCCTGGTCAGGTCTGGTGGAATAGAACCTGTCCGGAAGAGAAGAGGAGAGAATTTTGCACACACATCCGCCCTGTTCGGCAAGTTGTTTTTTTGGCTTATAAGCCGGCTGTGGCTGATTTGCTGTGAGAAAAAAACACTGTTCCATGGCTGATAAGCCGTGCTGATAAGCTCAGCTGAACAGGAGCATCGCTTCCAAAACGGAATAAAGAAAACAAAACACGCTGTCGCTGTCCTCGAGCTTAACGCTCTCCTCCCTCAGTCAGTCCCAGCACAGTTGGAGGAGGGCCCTGCCTGCCCCTGTCTATCCTTGATTGTCCTGCGTGGAGCCGTGGATGGAATGGAAGAAGAAATGAAGGCGTCCACCGCCCGCCCGCCCGCCAGACTGAAGGGCAGGGCATGACAACCACCAGTTGGTGATCCACACCCACACGGACAGCACAAGACGACGACGACGACGCAGGGCAGGGCGCGTCGCTTTCCGGCGGCCGGGCGCGGCACGCAGATTTCCAAGCGCGCAATGTGCCCCCGACGGCGACCGGCCCGAGCCGTCGCGGTCGGCCGCACTGTTTCTGTTTGGGCAAGACGCCGAGCCCGAGAGGTAGCCCCGCGCGCGGCCACACTCTAAGCTGCGACCGGATCCGCTCCCTGTAGCGGCCTACCGGGCGCGCCCATGCGACGGCGATGCCAGGGTCGCTGCCGAGGGTGACCCAAGGGTGGGTGGCGGCTGGCGGCTGGGTGCCAAGCGTTTTCGGCTGCCTGCCCCGGCAGCCCGGCCGCCAACCAATGCGCCACTGACGTTGGGTCCCTATGGGGGGAACGGTTCGAGGAGGACGATGTGGTGGTAGCGTTTCTGAGCACGGCAGGAGCAGGTCGTGTTATGTTTGCCTTTGTTATTGGTCTTGTTTAGTTCCTAAATTCATCCTCAAATTCTACTATGCAAAAAGAAGATTCTCCATTACATCAAAATGTCGGTACATGCATGGAGTACTAAATGTAGATAGAATCAAAAACTAATTGCACAGTTTTGTTGTACTTTGTGAGACGAACATTTTGAGCCTAATTAATCAATGTTTGGATAATTATTACCAAATAAAAACAAATTGCTACAGTATCAAACAGTAAAAAATACCAACTTTGGCCATCCAAAGTTTGGTATCTAAACAAGGCTATTACTGGAGACGGACTGTCGTGTGACGCTAGTGCGACGTGATGGACAAGTAACAACATCACACAAAAGAGAGAAGAGACGCCGTGGCGTAGCGTGCGTGGAATGGAACATGAGGCGGCGCGTAATTCTCACGCGCGGGCCGGGGCGTAATACAGGGAGAGGGGAGAGAGGGCGAGGGTAGGAAAACATGGCAGTCATGTCGTGATCCTTCTCCAGTTTAGGAGTAAGTACTGCTAACTTCAAGACTGTCACAGTTGTGCGTCGTCGTCGTCCGATTTCCGATCCATGGCCGTGTTTAGATGCCAAATTCGGCCGGCCGAATTGGTACAGTGCGCATTAAATGTGCATTGTATCGATTCGTTTGTATTTGGTAAAAAATGTCCAAACTTTGACTAATTAGACTCAAAATGTTCGTCTCGTAAAGTACAACAAAACTGTGCAATTAATTTTTAATTTTATCTACATTTAGTACTTCATGTATATGCCGACATTTTGATGTGATAGGAATCTTTTTTTACATAGTAAAATTTAGGATTGAAATTTACTCCCTCTGTCCCACTGTCTCTGTCGTTGTAGCTACCAGTTAGGTTCATCAAAGACCCTGTGAACCAGGACAGCGGGGGTGTCCAAGTGCAAAGCAAACGCACTGGATACAGACGTTCAAGTTCCATCCCCAAACGACAGTCAACGCGGGACGGAGGGAGTAGCATCTAAACGAGACCAATATCAATACCAGTCTAGCAGAGCCAGGCCAGAGCAGCTAGTTCGTTCGGCTGTGGTGTGGTCCTGCACTGCATGCTCCGGTGCAGTGCTCCCCTCCGGCCTCCACCACGGCGCCACCAATCTATTGGACCCGGCACAATAAAGGCCAACAGGAGCCATCTGTCTCCTGCGCAGTGGGAAGCAATCCAACTGCCCATTCATGACTTGGGATCCCACTCGCCGCAGCAGCAGCAGGAGCATTTCTCCATCTCCCTCCCATCGCTGCAGGCTGCAGCGCGTGCATGTGCTTACTGTATCGGATGTACTGTATCGTGGCCGCTCCTCCTCTCCTTCCTTGCCTACGGAGTAGTTGCCTATGAGTAGCCAGCTGCTAATGCTAACGCCATGCATGCATGCTTTTTCTGATTACTGTTACGCGTTACCCTCCATAGGCGCCTAGGCCATAGCGCCAGGGAAGGGAACAACTGCTCTCAGATACTGTTACAGTACGTGTTACCTACTACAGTAGCTAGCAATAATATCGATCGAGGTCGTACACGACAAGTTACAATGCTTGATAAAATTCCACGCTGGTTAAGGCAAGTCTCGGGTTTTATCAGAATTTTATGGGCATTAATTATGCTGATGTGGCACCATATTAATGAAGAGAGAAATGATAAGAGTTTTATGGGAGTAGAGAGAGTTTCATGGGGATAAAACTCTTCTGTACTGTTTTCAAAATCTGGATGTGTAAAAACAGTGACATGAAATCCTCACTGAGACTGGCCTAATTACCACTCTTCTGTACTCAACCAGGAATTCATACACATGGTGATACTGATACATGTAAGTAAAACTCTTTCGCCTACATCTTTTGCACGTCATTATGAATTGGCGAATGATCAAACACACGTGGATTGAGTGGATATATGTACATTCAAACAAGACTTGACTTTGAGAGTTACAGAAACATATATAGATCGAAGAAAATATTCGGTCATTTTGCAATTGATGCTGATATATACCAAAACCAGAGAGAGATCTATAGTGCTAGCTATATCTAAACAAGAAGACTAGGCGCTTCATTAATTCTGATCTCTCTCAAGCAAAGGGTGTGTTTAGTTCCCAAAATATTTCACCCCAAAACATCACATCGAATCTTGCGGCACATGCATGGAGCATTAAATGTAGACGAAACAAAAAATTAATTGCACAGTTCACCGTGAAATCGCGAGACGAATCTTTTGAGTCTAATTAATCCATGATTAAACAGTAATTGTCAAATAAAACAAAAGGCTATAGTACCATTTCCAAAAATATTTTGGGAACTAAACACACCCAAAGTGGGCGGCAAGTTTACTTGTAAATGTGAGGCTGCTGTGCTTTAAATTGGCTAGCTAGTACCGTGTTCTAAATGTTGCCCACGGTTTTGAACCGGCCGGCACCAACCGTGGAGTACGTACGTACGGGCACATACTCCCTCCACGTCGATAAAAGAAGTCGTTTTGGACAAGGTTTTGGTCAAACATTGAGAATATAAATCATGAATAACTTTTAAGTTGTTGAGTTTGAAAATGTGAAAACAATATGAATAGATTTTCTTAAAATATACTTTCATAAAAGTATACATATATCACTTTTGAATAAATATTTTTATAGAAAAATGAAGTCAAAGTTATGCTTTGGAGACCGTATCATTATTTAAAACGACTTCTTTTACCAACGTAGAGGGAGTATATAACTATCTCTCCATTTCGTGCAAGCTAGCGCTTTTAGTATTGATTTGCACTGTTCGCTGTCTAGTTGTTCATTCAGTACCCCCGGCCCTTACTTTTCGTATATATGACTGCGCTAGTTAATTCTGGCTGTTAAGGTATATATGACTGCGCTAGTTAATTCTGGCTGTTAAGTTGCTTGTTGCATTGGCCAACCCATGACAAATACTCACAATCATGTGGTCAGCAACAAAGAAACTGATTCACTAACAGTTAATAACAGCTGATCCACATTCATGCTTTGACAGTCAGTCAGTCAGCATCTGCGAGCTTCACACGCGTGACAAGCTCCCTTATGCTAGCACGCTAGCTTCTGCGGACACGATGACTAGACCCTAGCTTGTTCACAGTCAGGTGACCTGACAATCTAACCACTATATATGATCTCAAGCCGCACCTGTTATAGACCATATTTTACTGTCACACTACTGTACTTGTGTTTGGTCAAGGCCGTGTTTAGATCCCAACTCGGGATGGCTGAATTTGCATAGTGCCACCCGAGCACTGTAGCACTTTTGTTTTTTATGGTAATAATTGTCTAAATTTTGATTAATTAGGTTCAAAATGTTCGTCTCGCAAAGTACAACAAAACTGTGCAATTAGTTTTTGATTTCATTTACATTTAGTACTCCATACATGTGCTGACATTTTGATGTGATGGGAAATCTTTTTTTTTGCATAGTGAAATTTGGGGTGAATTTAGAGAACTAAACAAGGCTAAGGTCAAAGGCCCAAGGTCAAAGACGACGTGCAAGCAAAGATACCATTTGTACATGAGCACATCAAGAGTATATATACTCCGTATACGTGAAAACCCAAGGGTTTAATAATGTCAAAAGCACAAAAGGTCATCTGGAAGGAAGAGGTCGACATTTGTCAAGGATGAAATGACGTGTGAAAAATGCACGGCCTCTTGTTCGGTTGGCAGGAAACTGATGGTTTCACGTGGTTGACATGGTGGGATCGAACATTCGAACTCGTGTCTCGAGTTCCAAGCATCACTAGCACGGTTAACTTGCATTGTTGGGGCCTGATTTCCAGAACATGTATATATGCATATGCATGCCGTGAGTTGTATATAACGTATATATACTACTACATTTCCAAAGTTCATATCCATGTTTCTTTACCGTGTACGAGGTACAGGATGAAGGGTATGTTGGGATGCGCAGCGGATTTTGCCTAGCCTTGCTCAGCTAGGCAAGGCTAACCTTGCCCGTCTAGGCGAGTCAGTTTGGTTCTCCTGGGCTAGGAAAAACTTGTTTTGCATAGAAATCGAGACAATAGTTTAAGGAATCCAAGCCAACAGATTCACTATACATCCTTGCTTAGCAAGGTTACGCAGCACCTGGTGACGGCGTTGAGATGGATTTAGGATCCGGAAGCTGTTTGATCTTGCTGGAATCATTCACAGTTTGAGGTGTTTTTGAGGTGGTGAGCTGTTAAGTTGGACTTAACTGCGGAAGACCTGGATCTTCATTTTGTTTTTGCCTGAGGCTGGTCTTAGTTGATGTGTTTTCGTTTTACCTGTAGTTTTCTGCGTTCTGTTCGTTGAAACTTTGTAAGCTGGCATCCCCAGCGGTTACCTTTTATGCTTTCAATACAAGCAGGGCCAATGGCCTTTGGTCTAAAAAAAAGGTTACGCAGCACCAAGCAATGGGTCTAAACATCCCTGAAATTACTACCATACCCCTTACTGCTTCGGTCTCCTACGCCTACCCCGCTGTACGTCTTCAGCGAGATCACATCGGTTAAGGTCTCCTACGCCTACCCCGCTGTATGTCCTCGGCGACATCACATCGGTTAAGCTAGAATTGCAACCATCGCTCCATGGAAATGACAAGTGCTTGGGGTAGTCCGATCCTTGAAGCTGGATGCCAAGAATTGATAGCAGGCGAGTTGAAGATAAGGGAGTTGCTATATTTCAGGTGCTTATTTTTAAAAGAATTTTTTGACATGCAATATTTTTACACACAATCAACTAGTATAGTTAAAAAGAGAATTTACAAGAGATAATTCATAGTTTTTTATAGCCAAATAATGACAAAATTGTGTGTTGTCTGAGTAACAAGAAAAAAAAATCAGGTATGTGAGCTATAGGAGAAATGTTGAAGATGATATGGAAAAGACATGTGAATCCACAGGTCACAAGAAAGAATTGTATGGTGTACAGAGTGGTGCATATCCTAAAGGACAGTTTGGACGTGATGCAACTTGTTTTTATCCATTAACAACCTGCTACAGCGCTTCTGAAACACTCAGATGTCTTTTTTCGAGAGTAGCCTTGCTGTTGTGTGGCATATAATACTGTTTCGATACCAGCTATGCACAAGGCAAGCTAGAGCAAAAGTTGCAGATGGGCAAACAAGGAAGCATGTATTATGTGGCCAAATCGTTTCGTGCACTTGCCCTCCGTGTTTTGCAAAGTAATAAAGGCCACAATCATATGGTACGTTAGTGCAATCTTTCACCTATCATCCCTACATTCGTGCTTCTTTTTCTAGAGCCATCGATTCTACACACAGCAACAAGTCAGGAACACCCAAAAGGAACAAACAAACAAAGCCATCCAGCCCCATGTCCTGAGGCCACAAACCAGACTGCCACGTACAGATTCCCTTCTCAACATGCATCACACTCCCATTGTCCCATGCAAAAAAAAAACCTTCTCCGGTGCACAAAACCACCACATTCCCAGGGAGGTCTGGACTCTGGAGCCACATGTGGCGACAATATGCAATGCAAGCTGATGCCATATAATTATATTGATTAAAAAGATGTACTTGTGTTGGAGAAATGGACCGTACCATGGACCAACTCTCTCTTTTTCTTGGAGAAAAGAATTGGACCATCAGAGGGATCTGGATTCTGGAGAGATGCAGTTGGAACATGCTGGTATCTTGGATTTGGGGAGACTGAAGCATATTAGTATTAAACTAGTAGTCAAGTGCAAGCTTGCTCAGGGAGTTCTTTATGGAATCAGATTGTGTGGTCTACCCATGGTGCTGTTAGGTTTGTGAGCTTTGTGGGTAAGATATTGCTAACGGTACTTCTCCCTGACAAGGAGAGAAGTGTCAAAAGCAATTGAATATTCCTGGTCGATGCAGATCGGATATTTATCAAACAATATATTTTTTAGGTGAAGCACATGCATTAGGCATGAAACTACCTATTAGGGACATGAAGAGGTATATTAATGAAATACATACGAGCTAAAGCGTGTTATTGGAAAAAAGAGAGGCATATTAAGCAGTACAGTACGTAGCCTCGCAATCATGTTCGACAGAAGTGTGATTTTTTTCCACATAGGAAGGATGGTAACATCATTAATTTTCAAACAATCCAACTTCCCAAATTATATTGTAGCACAGTAACTTCACATGGTCAGTAAACATGAGCATGCATCATGCATCCACGGCAATCACCATCGATCCGCAGTAGGAGGAGCACAGTAGTAAAACACTACTGTTGTTTTTAAGGAAAAACACTAGTTACTAGTTGCTCCACTGCAGCCGTCGGTCAATAAACCCGGCTCTTCCCCCACTCAACCAACCTCGCTAACAAGAAGCCAAGAAAAGTAACGCTTCCTTCTCCTCTCCTGCAAGCTAGCTTGCGAGGGAAGGGGCCGGCTGGACGCCGGAGGGACCAAGCAAAGCAAAGCGAAGCACAGCAAAGCCCTGGCGTCTGGCGAGACCAAACCAACCCCTCCCCAATAATTGCAGGCAGGTTTCATGCTAGGTCTCGATTAGATTGAAGATGTTAGAAAAATCTGGAACTGTAGTATTTCGTTTGTATTAGGTAATTAATGTCAATTATGGACTAACTAAGCTTAAAAGATTTGTCTCATGATTTATAACTAAACTGTACAATTAGTTAATTTTTTATCTATATTTAGTACTTCATACATGTATATAAAGATTGATGTGACGGAAAAAGAGCGAAAAAATTCTAACTTTTGGCGCTGATCTAATCGAGGCCGTGTTAAAGAATGAACATGGCACCTGGCGTCGCTGCGGGGCCCTCGCCTTTAGAATCCCTGTCAGGGGATTGTTGGCCTGATGAATGGAATGGTTGCAAGCAATATTGCATTTCGCAATGCAACAAAAAAAATCATACAAAAAAGTGATATTTTTTTATTTATTATATTATAATAGAACAGTGGAGTAAATAAAATTATATGGAACATGGGCATGCATCCATCCACTGACCCAAACCCTCAGGCCTGGTTTAGATGTGAAATTTTTCAACTTTAGTTACGGTAACACTTTCGTTTGTATTTAACAATTAGTGTTTAATTATGAACTAATTAGGTTTAAAAGATTCGTCTCATGATTTACTATCAAACTGTGCAATTAATTATTTTTTTACTAACATTTAATGTTCCATGCATGTGTTTAAAACTTGATGTGATAGAGAGCGATAACATTTAATGTTCCATACATATGTTCAAAAATTAATGTGAGAGAGCACGAAAAAATTTAAAATTTGGAAGGGAAGAGAACAAGCCTCAATCGAGGCCTCAATGGCTGATGTGATCTCCCTCCCCACACTCCCCCCTTCATCCATAGCTAGACCCTCCACACCACTCGCAATCCACAATTGAGACTCTGCGAGCAGGTACTGACTACCCCCCTGTTCAGTTCCTGGCTGGCTGTGCCTGGCATCCTCTTCCTCGGTGGTGCTGGTGCGCTGCTTCTTCCGTTGGTCCTCAGCTCCTTCACTCCACGGCTCCAGTCTCCTCCTTCCTACAACTGCTAAGCTAGCAGCAGCATATCCCCCGCACACCACTCGCTTCTTCACCATCCTCCGGCAGCTAGCTCAGCTCCTTCTGGCTGGCAGTTTGTTTCTCTCTCTCTCTCTCCTCCCTTTCAGGATAAGCTCAGCTCAGCTCCCTGCTGATCTGCGGCATTTGCCCTGCTCCCGTGCTTGATTTGTTCGCTTCTGTGCGCGGTGGTGCCCGGGCAATAACTCCCCGTGGTGCCTGGCTGTCTCGTTGCCACCCTCCCCGCGGCAGAGCCGGCCTATAGGATGAGAGGGACGGGGGAACCCAACAAACTGGCCGCGACACTGCCCTGACCGTGAAAGACACGCACACACAGCTCCAGCTCGGCCACGGGCACGCGGCGCCTACCTCTGCACTGCACTGGCCGACGGCAAACGGTGGAGCTTGCGCTTGCGCGGCGTTTCATTCATGGATTGGGATCTCAAGATGCCGGTTTCCTGGGACCTGACCGACCTGGAGCACGACGCCGCCGTGCCACAGCCGCCGCCCATCGCCGCCACAGCAGCAGCCGCCGCGGCTTCCCCCATGGCGGCGTTGGGCATTGCCGCCGCAGCTGCCCCGCCGAGCCGGGCGGAGTGCTCCGTCGACCTCAAGCTCGGCGGGCTCGGCGAGTTCGGGGCGGCGGACGGGACGAAGGAGCCTGCGGCGGCTGCAACTGCAACGCCTGCGCCGTCCGCGCCGTCCGCGAGCCCGATGAAGCGCCCGCGCTCGGGGCCCGGTGGCGCCGCCGGGGCGCAGTGCCCGTCGTGCGCGGTGGACGGCTGCGAGGCCGACCTCAGCAAGTGCCGCGACTACCACCGCCGCCACAAGGTCTGCGAGGCGCACTCCAAGACGCCCGTCGTCGTCGTCGCCGGCCGCGAGATGCGCTTCTGCCAGCAGTGCAGCAGGTATATACGTACAGTACAACAATTCCAGCCCAAAGCAATCCCATCCCTTCTCTCAATTCATCACTTAATTTCAGTTGGGTAAACGTCGCTGTAATTGCATGAGCCTGGTTGCGTCGAAAAGGGTCGTTTGCTTGAATTGTTGCCATGCCATGGGAATTGCTACTACCAATCAACAAACCGACTGATTGACGTCAGTCATTTTTTTTCCACAGCTTTTCCTTTTTACTGCTGATTGTTCCTTGCCTTTCCTTTTGTTCAAAGTGAAAATGCCAAATCATTTCTTTCTTTGGCCCTGCCTCTCTCTTTCTTTGCTTCAGATTCTCGCCAATTTGTCACCAACAGTCACAGATATGATGAACTTGAGCTTAGCAATTAGCGTACAACTGCCTGAGTGGGCTGTCTTGCTTCAAGGATGCACAGCTTTACCTTTCTCGGCTCCACCTTTTCAGCCTTTTCATATGAACGTACACCGATCTTTTCCCTGTTTCCCTTTAGCATGTCAACAAGTATTACCTGATTAACACCACCACCTCTTTTTCTACTTACGCATACCAACTTTCTAACCCATCAGTGAGAATCATTATCCGGCAAAAGCCTGGTCGCACTTCATCTTCATGTGCGAGGATCGTCTTTTCTTGTGGTAGACTGGCAATTGATGCTTCTTCACCTGACCCCTGTACAGCTTTCGTTTAAAAGTGAACAATGAATTGGAATTTGTATTTAGGATGAGGTTTCAAATACGTCAAATTGATGCTCTCTGCGTTAGTGCAAAACAGAGAGGACACGTTTTGAATCAAACACAGAGACCA
The DNA here is from genome assembly GCA_038087645.1 of Saccharum hybrid cultivar R570. NCBI lineage: Eukaryota > Viridiplantae > Streptophyta > Magnoliopsida > Poales > Poaceae > Saccharum > Saccharum hybrid cultivar. The sequence goes on along the minus strand of JAQSUU010000402.1, from coordinate 22,652,071 downwards.
GAAGCTGGTCTTTCCGATAGAATTCTTTAATGTGTATAGGCACTTTAATCAGGATCTGTGCAGTTTTTGCTTTGAGAAGAACTCCTCTCAAATCTTTAAGCCCCATCTTTGAGTTGTTGCATATCTACTTTTTTTTAAAACCTTTCCTTGCTGAATTAATAATGTGATCTGTATGTTTCTTGCATTTTTGTCATGTATTCTTTCACGCAACAGTTTTTGTTTTGTTTTGTGTGTGTGTGGATGTGGATGGTGTTTTGTCATGTTGAACATAAACCTCTTTATTTAATTTCCAGCAGAAACTGGCCTACCACATCTACCTTGCTTGCTCCTGGTCTGCTAGATGCTGGCCATGAACAATGCATTTATGTGCAGGAAGCCAATATATATGTCTGAGACGTAGAAATTTGCTATTTGAGACACAGTAAGCAAACCTTTCCTGCATAATTTGGGTGTAGCCATTTTGTCTCAGTAACCAGCAACATAACCAAGGGCACTGTATATATATAGTTTTTTTGGGGTACATAGTTGCCTTCGTGTGAGCTATTTCAGAAAGTTTAACTGGTTTCTTGCTTTTGTCCGTGAAGGTTGAATTTCTGTTTAACCACTTCATACTGATATATAGATGTGTCAGCGCAATGCCCCCAACTGAAATATACTTGTGTCAGCCTCTTTGTTGCTCAAGTATATTTCAGTTGTATGTGCAGCCTTTTATATGTCCCAGATATGTTGACCACCTACCTGTTTATCTGCTACCTTTAAACAATGCAAATACAACACTTGTGTTGTTTTGTCCCATTTCTTCTGAAAATTTTATATTCAGTGGGGCTGCAAGCCACTTTTCCAATGATTGATTACCTCGCCTAGTAGAGCAAAATGAGATCGCCATACTGCTTTGCAAACTTTATCAAGTACTCCTCAGTGTCCCAACAAGTTGGTAGGGTGCCGTACTGTCATGTATCTGTTGGAACCACTATACACCGTGGTCCAGATGCCCACCAGGAGTTGTACAACTTTTCTGTGCTCGAGAGGTCCTGAACGTGAAACTTTTATCTAACCTGAAGGCCCATGCAACCAATGTTAACTGACATTCTGAAACCTGAGTGGTCCAGCTGTGTACTTTTATTTTTGAAGGCAGGCGAGTACTATTTTTAAATAATGGGTGATAAAACATGGACGCCTTTCTTCTTTGGCTATGAGCAGCATTTCAGCCCCACTTTGAATTTGAATTATTTATTACGGGCATTACCCTGTAGTGTGGCCTTTTGTTCAGAAGATTATGTACATCAACATCAGTGGTGTGATAGTCCCGGCTCCTGAGAGATTAATTCTATTTGTTTTTCCTTGGATTTTTTGCGATGTTGATATGCATAATAAAGATAATGACTCTCATTAGTTTTGCCTATAGTGCATGGATTCCTTATCGTTGATTTGTTTATTTAGGTTTCACTTGCTTGCCGAGTTTGATGAGGCCAAGCGCAGTTGTAGAAAGAGGCTTGATGGGCACAACCGGCGCCGCAGGAAGCCACAGCCAGATACCATGAACTCTGGGAGCTTTATGACAAGTCAACAAGGTATATTGTGCTTCTGTTCAGCGAGCACCTTACATTTTCTATGATAAACCCATACGTAGATCCATCAAAATGCTTCAATACATTTTTTCCAACTACAATTGATCATCAATTCTGGCGTGTAAAACTCAAGTTTTTAGTACTAGTATATAGCTTTAAAATAGTAGCCACTTGAGCACAATGCGCCTTCAACCTGGACCTCAACATTCAAATTACTAAAGAAGAGCTGAGCTATGCTGCACATTTCATCAGTTGTTTGCGCAGAAAAAGAATCTAGTAGTAGTTTGGTGCTTGTTTCATGACGAGTGTTCAGGCTTGTTTTCGAGTGCAGGGACAAGGTTCTCGTCGTTCCCGGCTCCAAGACCGGAGCCAAGCTGGTCTGGAGTCATCAAATCCGAGGACAGTTCATACTACACACCCCACGCGGTCCTCAGCAACAGACCGCACTTCACCGGTGGCTCCACGTCGTCGGTCTACTCCAAGGAAGGCCGGCGCTTCCCGTTCCTCCAGGATGGCGACCAAATCAGCTTCAGCGCAGGAGCCGGGACGCTGGAGGTCTCCACGGTGTGCCAGCCCCTCCTCAAGACCACCGCCGCCGCGGCCCTGCCGCCACCCGAGAGCAGCAGCAGCAACAAGATGTTCTCCGACGGGCTCACCCCCGTGCTCGACTCCGATTGTGCTCTCTCTCTTCTGTCATCCCCCGCCAACTCCTCCAGCGTCGACGTGAGCCGGATGGTCGTCCAGCCCGCGGCGGAGCACATCCCCATGGCGCAGCCTCTCGTCCCCAGCAGCAGCCTCCAGCAGCACCACCAGTTCGGCAGCTCCCCCGGCTGGTTCGCCTGCTCCCAGGCTGGCTCCAGCGGCGCCGTCTCCGCCGCGGGCACCGGCGGCTTCGCCTGCCCCGCCAGCTTGGAGAGCGAGCAGCTCAACACCGTCCTGCAGGCGCCGAGCTCCGACGCCGGCCACGAGATGAACTACCACGGCATCTTCCATGTGGGCGGCGAGGGCTCCACCGACGGGACGTCCCCTTCGCTCCCGTTCTCGTGGCAGTAGCTTCTTCCGGTTCAAGCGACCAGTAGCAATCGGTGCAGCTGTAGTGGTCGTCGGTCATCACACTAGTTTCCTGTTCTTTATGTGTTTATTTATTATTATCCGCTCCCTCATTCCGTTTTAATTTCTCCTGTCATTTGCTCGTTTCTTCGTTTTGCATTCTTCAACCTGTTTGTTTCACTGGTTTATTGTGGCTGAAAGTACTGTTCGCTGGTTTATTGTGAGAGAAAAACACTGTAGATGGCTGCTGATTTGGCTGAATAGCTCAAACGAACATGGTGCTTATGCATGCAGCCTGAAAAAACTCGCATAAAATTACTGCTGAATTTCTCTTGAAACCGTTCTGATCTCTTACTGATTCGGGAAGCGTGTCCATCAACCGAATCAAGACAAATTTGGTGCACATTTTCGTGAAGTAAACGATAAATGAAACATATTATTGCAGATTTTTTTAAAAAAGTACTTGAACCGTTGCAGTTCATTTGTAAGTTGCGATGTCCATCACTCATCAGCCGAGTCAACACAAGTTCGGTGTACAATGACAAAGGTTTTGTGTGAAATATGCTAAAGTTTGGCGAAAAAAGTGGCAAAGGTTGGGTAAGCTCAATCTCAAGTTTTTCTCGCAGTCGTGAATGTTTTTGGGCCAGGAACCAGGATGAGCGATGTTTGGTACATGCAACAAGCTGCCGACTGTAGTAAGTAGGCCTCACGTAGGCCGGCTGAATGGTCCAAGGCCAGAATTGCTTCTCTTGTTGCTGGTCTGTGCCGGATGGGCCAAGAAAGCTGGACATGTGCGTTGGCCCGTGTAGTGTTCTGCCCGCTTTACCCGGGCGACACCGGCCGAGCGTTAGCCTGCACGATGGCTTCATTGACGATGGCAGGGGCGGACGGAAAAAAAAATCTAGCATGATCACCCGCATTTGCTCGTTTCTTCATTTTTCTTGCCTGATTATTCAGCCTGAAAAAACTAGCACGAAATTACAGCCAAATTTCCTGAAAATCATTTTTAAATACCGTACTGATTCAGGAAGCACCAGCCTGTTCGTTTCGCTGGTTTATTGTGGCTGAAAATATTGTTCACTGGTTTGTTGTGAGAGAAAAAAACTACTGAATGGCTGCTGATTCCGCTGAATAGCTCAAACGAACAGGGTCACGTTTCTTGGTTCCTCAGAGAGTGCACATGTAGGCACGTAGCACGATGTAATAGTCCCTCGAAAATCCTTACTTCCTAAGGTTCATCGACCAAGGGATTCAGCGAATCAACACAAGTTCAGTGTGATCTTTCGAAAAAAAATATTGATCTTTCGAAAACACAAGTTCAGTGTCCATTAGCCGGAACATAAGTTTGGTGCATGTTTCTGTGAAAAACCAACGATAATTTCAACATGCCTGAACCGTTGCAGTTTGTAATTCGTGGTGTAGCCGAATCAACACAAGTTTGGTTTACAATGGCAAAGGTTGGTGTGAAATATGCCTGTGTCTAATTTGTACGCCAAATTTTCTAGTTTTTTTTAGGGGAGCCAATTTTTTTTTGAGAAAGGGTTGAATTTTATTAATATAGGAAGAACATTACATCCAGCCCCCATATAGGGTACTCCTTGAGAAAAGAAAAATTACAACTAAGACTTTGGAAGGAGCACCTCGTGGCCTTCGCCGTCGTCGATCGATGTTGCCGCAAGCTAGTCCTTTTCCATCTTCCGCAATGAAGAGAACACAAGATGAGGCTCATGGTCGATTTCCGGATCGATGAAGAAACTTCAAAGTTTAAGGAGCCCATGAAAAACACACCCAGGGTGTATTGCAAGTTCGTTGAACGCACCGGCCAAAGGCAAGCTAGCATCTTCTCGTTGTCACCAGAAACTGACGCCAGTTGACTCACCGGCCAACTCCAGACGACGAACATCAAACCCACTAGGAGAATCTGAAAACACCAACCCGAACACACGGGAAGGTGGAAATCCACCAAAACTTCTCCACATAACGTCGCCAAGCCATGGCTAGCAAGATCAGCATCACTAGGTACAACATGGGCACCGCCGACACAGGAAGGAACACAGAGGAAACGAACACCGAAGCAAAAAAAAAAAAAGCAAGGGCAAACTAGACGCTGTCGCAACCCTGCAAAAGATGTCGGCGACGAGCACCATGCACGTACCAGGCAGCACCGAGATCCACTGACGATGGACAAAGACGACAAAAGAAAAGCTTTGGAGGAACAAAAACTTCCCAGCGATGAACTCATCAGGAAGAAATTCAACCCTACCTTATCTAAAATTACTATAATAGTAGGAAAAATATACGCCCTCCACCGGATCCTCAGCTCCCTCAACCCACCGGCGCAAAAAAAAAAAGAAAAGAAAAAGGCCAGCGGAGGTGAGGAAGCCGGCGGATCCGGCGGAGGCAGCGGAGATCGCCTCGGAGTCATCCTCTCGCTGCTGTGCTGGAGGAACGGGACGCTTCCGGAAGTCGCTCGCAGTGGGGACTGGGGCGGGAGCCAAATTTTCTAGTAGAGGCGCAGTAGAGCGGGCGGAAATGAATATTTGGGCCAGGACAGTCGATGTTGGGCAGATGCCACGTACTATAGTAAATGGGCTCTCGTAGGCCGATTGAAGTGGTTTTCGCCTGCACTTTTCTCATTTGGGCCGCATGGGCCAGGTAAGCTGGACGCGTTGTAACATGTTGGCCCGAATAAGACAGCTCGTTCGCTTGGGCTGAAAATAAACGGCTGAAAGTACTGTTGGCTGATTTATGTGAGAAAAAAACACTGCTGGCTGACTAAAAATAAGCGGCTGAAACAAAGCTCAAGCGAATTGTGTTCGGTTTTTTCGCGAAGAAAGAGCACTGCACAGCTCAAAGTCACAGCTGGCCAGACCAGACGAAGATCATAATATAATATAGGCACTCGTCTTGCTCTCAGTTCTGGTACGAAAGGCAGTCCGGGAGAATAACGATATACAGGCCTGGTTCACTTTGCAAAAAAATTTGAACCCGATAAATAGTATCATGTTCGTCTTATTTGGTAAATATTGTCTAATCGTGAATCAACTAGGCTCAAAAGATTTATCTCGTGATTTCCAACTAAACTGTGTAATTAGTTATTTTTTTTACCTATATTTAATACTTCATGCAAGCGGCTAAAAATTAATGTGATGGAGAGAGAATAAAAAAACTTGGAATTTGGGTGATATCTAAAGGCCATACTGTAAGAGCAGCCCGTCACGTCGCGTCGAGCTCGAACGGCGACACGTGCGTCAAACAGTGCCTTCACATGCTGTAGCAGCGAGCCAGCAACGACGGCGACGGGCGACGGCAGAGTCTCTGGGAGGCTGTTGCTCTGCTATGTCTGAATTCTGGCCGGTCTCTTCGACGAAACTGTCGAAATGGTATATGTAGTGGTCATTCGTCAATATATGTACGCCAAACTTGTACGTCAGGTAGCGACCGGTAGTGGTCAATGTTACTCGATGCTTGCAGCTGTCAAAGTGTCAAGGACTCAAGGGTGGCGGCACGGCACCTCGTTTGACACGCGTACAAAATTGTGAAAGGTTGATCGTTGATGCGCGCCCCAGGTGGGCCAGGTGGGCAGTCAGGTAGCTGGCTCCTTGCCAGTGGTATATACACTTGTGTGCATTGTATGTATGGCTCGCACGGTCGTCTAAGAGAGAGGAGTGCGGCTGATGGTTTTAGTGACGGATAAGCGGGTTAATGTTATTTTGTTGTAAAAGAAAAATATTGTACCGATAAGCAGTTCATGCGAACCGGGCAAACGCACGAGCGTGCTCTGAACGGTGTAGTTGCCCCTTTCGTCTTCGATTTCAGCTTTTCACACAGCACCATGCATGTATTCCATCCGATTCCGTTCAGGTAGTCCCATCCCTGATTACCATCGATTGATCCGAGAAGCGAAGGCCAACGAGTAATACACACACGAGCGCCGGCTCCCGTCACTCTGTTCGTTTCGCTGGATTATTGTGGCTGAAAATACTGTTCGCTGATTTATTGTGAGAGAAAATACTACTGCCGAATAGGGTGCGTCAGCACGACAGCAAGACGCGTACACACTCTACTACTCCCTCCGTCCTCAATTATGTGTCGTTTCCGATTTTTATACCCGCGAGTTTAATTCGATTTGTATAAAATACGTGCAACATTTGTATCTCCAAATAAATTTATTAAAAAACTAGATTCAAAGACATTTCCAATGATACTAATTATATACCATAAATATTAATATTTTTTAATATATATTTAATTAAAATTATTTTTCGAAAAACGTAAAGCGACACACCTTTAGGACGGAGGGAGTACTCCGTAGTTCGCAGCTTGGCACGCCACGACGTGAGTCCGGGTTCGCGCTCTCGACTCTCGCACGGCACGGCACAGCACGGTACACCCGGCCGGCGGATTGATTGATTGGTCATTGGTTGCAAGGCAACAAACAAACGAGCGAAAAAGCGTCGAAAGAGATACGCATCTATCCCGCGCCCCGGTGGCCTACTAGCCTGGCCAGCACCGCGGCGGACGGGACGTGCCGGTAAAGCGAGCACGACGCCCCTCTTTGCCCTCCGGTCCGTCGCAGGCGTCTCCCGCGGCATGGGGAAGGAGCAAGCGGCCAAATAAACGCGCGACCGCGCCACTGCTGCCGTGTAGTAGGAGCACTACCGGCGAAGGCCAACAAGGTAGGGTCACATTGACATTCACAACACACCGCGGCCAGGTCGTCCGATCGGCGTGGTGCGGGTGGGGGCACCGGTGCGACGACGCCGACGCACACCCGCCCCACTCGGCCGCGGGGTCACGTCGCGCTCACCACCGGCACCACCACGGCAACACCGGCGCGCGCTCGTCACAGCCGAATATCCCTCGGACGGATCGGACGACGGGACGGGGCTCGCGTCAGGCGTCAGGCGGCATCGCGCGCGTGCTTTGGTTTGCCTCCGACCCTCCGTCTGCTGCCGGCTGCCCCCGCGCGACCTTTCTCCGAACCGCCGGTTTAATTTCGGACGGCGGACGACGGCGTGTCCCGAGCGGCGGGGCCTGTGCAGACCAGGCGACCGCGCGGGCTCTCAATTCTTTTCGCGTCGGTACGGATTCGTCGTGACTCATGAGTACACATGGACTTTTCTCAGGGACGAAGGTGAGTGTGGAAGTTTGCCGGTTAGCCCCTCTGGGTATTCGAGTATTGCAGATGGTTATTAGGTTATGCGGGCTTGACAGCCTCTGGTTGGCTGGTTTTTGTAGCAAGCACGCCGTTCATAGTAATACTATATATAAAGATAGAGTTCGTACTACTCCCTCCGACCAGTCAGCTAAACCTGACGTCTCAACAAGAAAGTACTGTTGACCGATTTATGTGAGAGAAAAACACTGCTGACCGGCTGAAAATAAGCTGCTGAAAGCTCAAGCGAACAGTCTGCAAAGTGACCTAGATGCAAGTTAAGATTCTCGTCTCTTAAATGTGGAATGTCAAGATTAAAGGGTTGTTTGGTTATGGCCATCGAAAAGCCCGACCAAAATTTGGCAGGCCGTGAAATTTTGCGCTTAACTTGGTTTGCTAACAAATTTTAGCAAGCCAAGTAGATTTTTGTTCGGAAATGCTAGGTCAGGGTGTCCGATCGTTCGGACACTCCACCCACCCTTTACACCACCGTTGCCGCGCCAACCCACTCTCTACGCCACCGCCGCCCGTGTCGCACCACCCCACTCTCTGTGTGCTGCTGCTCCGCTCCGCGTTGCCGGTGAGCTCTGTGCCACTGGCGAGCACATTGGTGACCTCCACGCACCACCCATCCACCCTCTACCACCTGTGCTGCCCCCACCCCACACTCTATGCACCGCTGCCTAGCTCCACGTTGTCGGCGAGCACACCGATGACCTCTATGCGTCGACGAGCCTCCATTCACCAAGTAGCAAGGAGATGTTTGCGTTGTAAGAGTATGGTTCAAACATATGTTTTAAGTATTTCGGAGGTATATTGCAAATGTTTTATATCGATGCTACGAAAGTATATTAGGATGTTGCAAAAGTATATGGGGGTGTTGCACATGTTGCAATGGCTATACGCGTATGTTTTAAGTGTATGTCCCAAATGTTTTATCTGTATGAGACATATATTGCAAGCGTTTCATCTGAATGTTGCATATACATGCATGTTGCAAGCGTATGTTTCAAGTGTTTTTTATGGATGTTGCATATATGTGTTTGCAATGGCTTTCAAGTGTTTTCCAAGTGTTTTGCAAGTGTTTCAGGCGTATGTTACAAGTGTTTCATATGGGTGTTGCAAAAGTAGATCTGATGTTGCACCCATGTTGCAATAGGACCCACCTGCACAACCACCTATTGCAGTTGCTGGGTGATGTCCAGGCGGCGTTGGCCTGCTGCTGGGATGCCGCTGAGTGGGCGCAAATGGGCGCGTGAGAAACCGAGCGCATACGTGAGGGCCCACACGTCATGGGGCACGTGAAAAACAGGCGGCTTGACACCGTTTGACACTAGCGCTCCGGATTGGACATCCGGACGCTAGCAAGTCCGATTTTTTATAAAAGCCAAATAGGTTTTGGCAATGGTTAGCTACAACGCATGGAACGATGAGGGTCAAACATTGGCTGCCGATTTATTTTGGGCGTGACTGGTTGGCTGCATATACTTCAACCAAGCTCATAGGATGTGAGTTGCCGATGATTGGTTGCTTATACACGAGGGCCTGTTCATGCAAAAATATCCTCTCAGCCTGGCTCCCGTGATATGCAAATTTTGGACGTTTCTACAGGGCCAGGCTCGACAGATGGGAGCAATTACCTAGATAACAACATTGATAGTGCATGCATATTAATTGATATTATTAATGTATTTCAAACAATATTAAGGAATAATAAGATATATTAAGAGCAACGGGAACATAGTTGCATATAATAAATACCATGATTATGTTTATTTATCTAATTTAGGCAATATATTTTTGTGGGAGTAACCAAACACCATTTTAACTCGACCAGACTAGCTAGGTGGCAACCAAACATGACAGTGGCATGCGCTTAGTTTGTCCCTCGGGGGGCCTTGCTCTCTTAGATACGGGCCAGGCGGCTAATACACAAACAAAACACGATCTTAATAATCTTTTTTTTTAAAAAAACTGAGTTTTCAATCTGCAATTTACCTTGAAATTTCTTGCGATTTACTTATGAAACAATCTCTATGTTGGCTATATTCGGATGTCAAATATAAATCAATAACATGTGGATCCTATTTATCATAATCACAACTTTATCAATATTCGGCACTGCATTACTCCAGATACTATATATTCTTTCTTGGCAAACATTGTCACCGGCCATGAATTCGCCTTGTCCATGATCTAAACAACTATTTTTTTATCATGAACAGTATTTGATCTGGCTCATCTGACCGCAATCCAAACATGTCATAGCTTACCGAAGGTAGTTAATACACTAGATAGGATCCAGAGCAGTGAATGCCTTTCAATTGCAACCACCATACCTTTTACTCCTTCCATCCAGGAATGTCAAATATATTTTGATCGGAGAAAAGTCATACAAAATACAATCTGGCCCTTAGTTTGCATGTATTTACAATATGTTTTCAATTGCTAAAAATTTTCAATGTTATTTCAATGTTACCAAATCAGTGATGCTTTAGGGCGTGCAAAATTTAGTTGCGCATTGGCATGTGGTTCCTATAGGAGCTTTATTTGCAAGAGATCAATTAAATTTAGGTCGAGCCAATGTTACCAAATCAGTGATGATTTGGTTGGGTGCACATCGAGCAGATCAACTGAAGATGAAACTAGATCTCCATCGATCGTCCTTTCAGAATCGCAACAGATATGGAAGTGATAAAGTCCAGGACTCCACATGATCTTACGCACAAGTGCACACATGCCGCGGAAGCCTGGAACAAGATACAAGACCATCCCGGATCCCTAGGCAGAAACGGATCGTGTAGCGTCTCCTTTCTGGAAAAAGCGATGCAAAACGGATCGAGGCGCTCTCACCACGTCACCCGTGCTGAGGAGCTCCGTCCTGTCTGCACGAACTATGGCAATGGCAACCGACCTCCGGCCTCTCCCGAGATATGATGCCAACCAGGAGCGGCATGTCTGCAGGCTCGATCGCTGCACGCCTGCCCGTTGGAAGACGCCCGGCCGGAACGAAAACGGATCGAGCTCGATGGAGGAAAGAGGAAAGCAGCGCGCCGCGCCTAGCTATAGCAGTTAGCAGGGGAGGAGGGCCTCTAGCGGCAAGAGGGCATTTGCCCAAAACCACGACAAGCCGAGGTTCCATCTGGAAAAGTCCACGCCCTTTCTTCTCCCTTGCATCGACCCCTGTCGAATCCTCACTGGTCTATTCAGCTCGGCGATGAGGAGAGAGAGACGGAGGGGAGGCTGACACATGGCCGGATATTGAGGTGCGGAATTGAATTTGATTAATGCAAAAGGTGGCGTGTGAGGACGGAGGCAAAGCAATCACGAGACGGGAGGGGTTGGCCTTTTGCCTCTAGGGTTCCGTGTCGCCCACAACCTTACCGGAAATGGCAATGCGGGACGCGCTCCAATCACTCACCACCCCTTTCGTCTCGCCCTTTTAACCGCAGCGTCTCTCCACCCAACTCCTCCTTTCTCTCCCCTTCGCTTTTGCTTGGTTCCATCGGGGCCGCCGGTCGAGCCGGAGAGGAGAAGCTAGCTAGCAGCTCCGGTGGTGTGTGTGGAGGGTAGCTGCAGCTGGGGCTAGCTGGAAGGGTTGCGAGCCATGGGGAGGGGGCGGGTGGAGCTGAAGCGGATCGAGAACAAGATCAACCGCCAGGTCACCTTCGCCAAGCGCCGCAACGGGCTGCTCAAGAAGGCGTACGAGCTCTCCGTGCTCTGCGACGCCGAAGTCGCGCTCATCATCTTCTCCAACCGCGGCAAGCTCTATGAGTTCTGCAGCGGACAGAGGTATAAGCACGCACGCGCGACCACAACGCACGTATATGCATGGTACATGTGTACGGGCAGTGGCCGGAGGCCGCAGATCCTCCCGGATCTGACCTCCGGGGAAGCGCGGGGTGGTGGCGGGAGCTTGGGCGGTTTTTGAGCTTGTTTATAAGGGCGTAGTTTCGCGGGGATCTGTGGGCGCCGCGGGGTGGATCCGTGCGAGGCCGAAGTCGTCGTTTCTCATCTCTGGTGATCTGTGATTCGTTTTTGAGGGTTTAATTTGGGAGTACAAACCTGGTGGATGTCTTTGGGAATTAGGGTTCTGGGTTGCTCCTTGGCTTCTGAAGTGTAGTGATCTTAGTAGATCTGGTGAATTTTCGTTTGCTCCAGGGGTTGTGGATTTGTATTGAATGGATTGGTCTGGAGATGTCGCGAATTCCCGGTTAAATTAATCGCGTATTTGTATATTCATAATAAAAAGAGAGCTACAAAATTAGTGTGAGAGCAAAAGTTGAGGACTAGGATCCCGCGAATTTGTTGTGCTGCACGGACACGTAAGCTGTCATCTATCCGGGATCGAATCCGGCCGTTTTGCAGAATTTTCTTTTGTCTGTTTTGGACTCTATTTAGCAAGCTTAGCTTTTAGAAGCAGATTATTTTAGTTCAAGCATGAAGCATGTATGGACGTCGTCGTGTTGCTAAGTAGCTGATGTTCTAATATATATTAATGTAGAGTCTTGCAAAAATTATTTTAGGTTGTTTTGACTTCTGAGAAAACAAAAAGGAATTTTGTTACCACCAAATACATGAGAGTTTAACACAATATATAAACGTTCTCTCTCTCTCTCTCTCTCTCTCCCTCTCTCTTGGCAAAAAAATAGGAATATACTTTTGCACAATCTGCTTTGATTGAATGACCTAACAAACTATTAAAATCAATCCATTAGCATTATTGTCTTCATCAAATAAGCCCTCACACAAGAAACTCTGTATGTACCAAAATTTAGATAATTTTGTCTAAACTTTTTCATTTTTGTGGACAGAAAATATAACTTACCTATATCTGTTAATAACTGGGAAGACTAAGATCAAACCATAAGGGTGGTTAATCTGTTTGTGGACACACTTTTAAAATTTTCGTGCTTCCTAGGAAAATCTCATAATTTTCACAAAGATCTGTAATCAATTTATTGAAAAATGAAGAGAAAACTAGATAATTGGCGTTGTGTTCCAACTCTTTGCTTTTGGCTAAGGCTTGTGTCCTGCAGTATTAAATTTATTATTGGGATGCTGAAAATTTTCTGTACACGCTTTCATGATCTAGCAAGCGCAGGCATTTATTAGTATTTTAGCTATAAATTTGGAATAGGAATCCTCAGTTTTATATATGTAATTTGCAAGTGGGCGGAACTACTAGACTGTGGCTTCTTCACTCCAAGACTTGTTTTGTAAGCAGGATAGTATATTATTAGTCCCATTTTCTTTCCAATAAGTTAAACATGATCATCTTCTGACCCTCATAATTTATGTAGTAATATTAAAAAGTTTCCATTCAAAATGTAAAGCAAATGTGGTTAACCCATCTACATGTCTAAGATTCCTAGGACTGACCTGGAGGTATAAACTAGGGTACAATCAAGTGTCAGGTTTCAAATGTCAGTCGTTGTGTCCAACTGTCTCCTCACCTTTTCTGATCGAATTGTCCTTTCATTTCATTAGTTATCAATCCCCTTGCCCCGCAAAATTCTCCAAGGCAAAGTTTTATCATATGTCCCTTCCAGGGTCTATACAATTGGAACCTAGTGCTCTACTAGTATTTTATGCTGTCAGATGACAGATATGCATGCATATCTTCAACATATACTGTAGTATACTAGATTTTGTTCACTCACGTCTTCTTCCTCTCTGAAAGTCGAAAGCATGTCGGGGCCACTGACACTCCAGTGGTATAGGGGAAAATTAATATTCTACGGTAGCTGGGTGAAGCCATACTTTTCCTGCTGTTTTGTCTGTTGGAATGTCTCGTAAGCTTAAATCAGGAAGTTTCTGTGATATATATAACTGTGATAGATGTAAATTACACTAACTATGTGAACTTGAGGTATCAATATGTATCCCTGGTATATGTAACCAAAAATAAAAATTCAGTTGCATGTTAATTACCCTAGTTGAGATTGCTTCATCTTCTCCAAGCACCACATTCTCTACTTCGCTAACAATATCCATGCTAATTTTGAACTTGCAGCATCACAAAAACACTTGAGAGGTACGAAAAAAGCAGTTATGGAGGCCCAGATACTGCTGTACAGAACAAGGAGGACGAGGTAATAAGAGCTTGACACGTTCCTGAATCAATTTCTCATGAGTTCTCTTCTGTTTTAGTATTTTCTCTCGTCCAAAGATTCTAGAGCGTCTTTGGTTCCTAGCCTGAACTTGCCATGCCCGCTATGGTGTCGCCACGCTCACAACGCCAAAAACAACCGCCACACCTGTGGCGAGTTTTACCGTTGTAGCTCAATGCAAAGATGTGGTGTGCCTACTTTATTTGCAATCCAAACAACTATGTCAGCAGGTGTGGCAGCCTCAACTTTGTTGTGGCGTGGTGTGGCAGAGAACCAAACATGCCCCTAGTACTCTTTGGTTCAAAGCAATTTTAGATTGATAATATTGATATTTATCAAATTAGCTTCATGAGTCGACATCTCACTGTGAAAATTAAAAGACTGGCTTTGTTCTCATTTGAAACATACAATTACTACAGTACATCTTTGTTTTGATCAAGTGAGCATCTCATTGCGTAGCGCTAGCAATTCCTTAACCTTGATACCTTAATCATTTGATCATTTATGCATAGCAGATTGTCATTTCTTGTGTTCTTTTTATCGCATGCACTTGCCAAAGTATGAGTTAGAATCATGGCTATATAATTCATATGATTGAGAAGACACAATTTACATTGAGCTGCTGTCAAAGATGATAGTTACAAATATCATTATTGTGTGTGAACTGACCTTCCATTTTCATCCCTAGTGCCCAGCCACTATTTGCTCCAAAAGCACTTAATGCTTACTTGTTTTTTTTTTCGATATCTTTTGTACTGAAGCACCTGTTATTTTGCAGTTAGTCCAGAGCAGTCGCAATGAGTACCTTAAACTGAAAGCAAGGGTGGATAATTTACAGAGGACTCAGAGGCAAGTTGATCTACTCTTGAGTCGTATCTTCATTACAAAAGGAATTTCCTTCTCTTACCCAACTGACATTAATTAACCACTAGATAAAATTGCTATGCATGTTTGGACAATTTCATCAAAATAAGTTTGTGGTACTGTCATTTTCAGTGTATGCGCTGTAGTTAGTTACTAGGTAAACGGCATCCCTGTTCAGGGGAAAAATATTTGTGCACTGTTTGTTTGTCCTACTTTGGTGATTAACTAGTACAAATAGATTCATTGCATAGCTAAAGCATTGGGTCTTTGTCAGCATATATGCACACCTGAAAGGAATTTTCAGAATTCTCATAAGTCATAGCCCTCTGAATTATATATCAATTTATGGAGGCTAAATGAAGAAACCAAAATGTAATCGCAACGAAGTTAAAAATAAGTTTCTTAATGTAAATGTGTAATGCTTAGCCATAATGCAGACAATTGGTTTTGGCTTTATTGGCAATTACAGGAATTTGCTTGGTGAAGATCTGGGGTCACTCGGTATCAAAGAGCTTGAGCAGCTTGAGAAGCAACTAGATTCATCCTTAAGGCACATAAGATCCACAAGGGTAATTCATTGAACAAACCATTTCCTAATGCGTTAAAATAATTTTTGGATGAAGCTAGTGTTGATAGCACAGTCCTTCATATTTCTAAATTAATGGACCACTTTGAATATAGAGTGCTCTATATACAATTGTGATCATCACCTGCCAAGAAGACCCAGCTACATATAACATAGTACTTTTATTCACATTCACAATATTCCCATTAATCTCCTATATTTTCTGTGACTAATGTTCCTTAATTAGGTAGGCTTGGAATTTGAAATATGTTGAATGATCGTCATTCATCTCATATAGGCATGAATGATTTTGTATTTATATCTTTCAAATGCTGATCAAAGAAATTTCTGATTTTGCAGACACAACATATGCTTGATCAGCTCACTGATCTTCAGAGGAGGGTATGCTCTTAACATGATAAAAATTTATGAAGATTTATATCCGTAGATATTTTTTTGGATAATTTCTGCTTAGATAAGAGCATAGGTACTGTTTGAACTACTTAATGATATTGCTAAACCATGTCCAGGAGCAAATGCTGTGTGAAGCAAATAAGTGCCTTAGAAGAAAGGTATGCATGCGCCTTACCATGTCCTTAAATGCTGCTAACATAATTTACCTGGTCTTGCTTAGATACTCGGGGAAGCATCTTATTATTTTGGCTTTATGTCATGTTTCGGGTTAAATAAATGGCGTATATATACCAATGAACAATTCAGCTCTTCAAGTTGGCAGATCTGTTTATTGGCACTTGCAAATACATGTGCAATCACATTAAATTGAGCTTCCATGAGCACAAATACGCATTAATGCTTCTTGCTGAACCAGCTTTCAGTTTATAGTACTTATACATGGTGTTTGTCTTAATATATCTGTGAACGACTTTTTGTAGCCCAGAATGTTTTGCATCTTTGAATAAGCTTTGCATAAGGAATACTGTAGTTCAACTGTGGGAACATAACTGTAATTCATATATAATAAAACCTCTTTAAAGTATATATTGTGCATATTGTTCATTTGACTGCTATTACAGTATATACTATATATGTGATAGCAGTACTTATACCAACTAATTAAACGAGCATTTCAGGGGGATTTGTGAGATTAATGAGGTTTCTTACGTGATTGTTTTGCAAATAAAAGCTGGAGGAGACCAGCAACCAGGTGCATGGCCAAGTGTGGGAAAACGGTGCCAACTTACTCGGCTACGAGCGGCACTCCCCCCCACAGCAGGCACCATCACATGTTGGCAATGGATTATTCTTTCATCCCCTGGAAGCTGCAGCAGAGCCAACCCTGCAGATCGGGTATGTCATATACCTGCAGATGCATCATGTGATTCGGTAGATCCTAGCTACATAAAGCGAAGCCTGTGCATCGATCTGATCCTGTCTTCTTGTTGTGTTTGGCATGCATGTTTGCAGGTTTGCTCCTGAGCATATGAATAACTTCATGCCGACATGGCTACCCTGAAGATGGATCTTTGAAGCAAAGAAAATAAATAAAGATGCGATGGCAGCATCATCTTCTACTGCAAGAGTGACAGTTGTGTTCCAGTCACATATATGACCTAGTTTGTGTGTCGATGTGTCGAAACGCATAAATTTGTGATTTTGTTATATGTAATGTAAGCACAAATGAAACATGCAGGGGGACTAGTTGCTTGCTTGACGATGTATTTGTGTATCCGTGTAAAGGCCGTGCGCCACAACATATGCGTACTGCTGCTTTGTGCATACTTGAATTAAAGGCACGGTGTAATGCCTGCACATTTCGTTATCCGCATTGGAGTACAAGTTTTTAAGTGTGTTGGGTACATATATATGGATCTGATTGGTTGTCTACTCGTCTATCTATATCTATATATATGATTTTTAGAGAGCTAAAATTTCTCAGCATTTGTTGGGCCTGGCCTTCCTAACCATCCGTGTCGATACTAGGTGAAGAGAACAGTATCCATCTCGCACACGACACGACACGTATCTGATACATAGTAAATGACGCAAGCCAAATCCAAATTCCAGGTCGAGTCCAATACAAAATCACATACCAATCTTGTCGCCCGCATGCCACCGGCCCACCACCCCCTGCCAAACAACGCCCGCCGGCCCTGCTCCCGCGCACATGCAGCCGCTCGCCTCTCACCCTGCGCCTGCATCCGCATCCGCAATGGTGCTCGTCACTTCACACGCCACCGGCCCGAGCCTGTGCCACACGCTGCACGCCTGGTGACCCGCGAGCCAAGCTGCCATCAGACTCGTGGAGCTGACAGCAAAGGCATGCATCGGCGTGCCACGGTGGGGGAGGAAGGAGTAATAGGGTGTCATCGACAATGGAGAAAAGTAAGGAATTGTCGAGCGGTGCGGGCGGCAGTCGACCATGGGCAACCCGAGCTCACTACCCTCAATGCGGACGACGCCGGCGTTGGCCAGTCATAGGCAAGCTAGGCGGTGGTCGCGTCATGGACGAGCGGTTGAGCTTGCTTCCCTCGACTTGGATGTCGCCGGTGTTGACCTGTCACAGGTCAACTGGGCGGTGCTGGCGTTGTGGACGAGTGGCTGTGATGATGGAGACTGCATGACGATGACGTCCATGGCCAATTTGCCTTGTTCGGCTGTAAGAATAAGCAACTGCGGCTGTTACAGTCCCTTATTCTTTTCCCACATAATATTACAGCTACAGTACTTTATGAGGCACGCTTGCCTCACAAAGTACTATAGCTACAATATTATGTGGGAAAAGGATAAGCGGCGGTAGCAGCCGCAACAACTTATTCTTACAGCCGAACAGGGCAAATGCGCTATGTGTTCAAACAGGTTGCGAAGAGACCAAGGAGAAAGACAGGATGGATTCTCATGGAACCACCTCATCTCTAAGTCCGACTATCGTAAGGAGCTCTCTCAGACTATCGTCGGCTTTTTCTATGGCAGCCGGAATGGCAAGTGCCGCCCACCAGCATCATTGGTGAATGCCCCTCATTGTCATTCTTGATGCCCTTCCCCATTAACAAAGTCATTGTCTCAAATTGCTGCAGCGGCCTTATCCTCTACTGGTGTATTGGGACTAATGTTGTTGATGACGCCGGCGTGTTTCTATTTTGTTATGTTGTTTGCAATCCGACAACCGAGAAGTGGCTAGTACTGCCACATAACATCCATTCTGTTGGTGAGGCTCGCTTGGGGTTCGATCCGACAGTCTCCTCATACTTCCGTATGATTGAATATGTGCAGGAGGAGGAGGGTGATTGGTAGGTGTGGAGATCTACTCATCTAAAATTATAGCATGGATCTTTGAATAATCTGAATTGGACAATGGTATTGTACTACGTTCAAAATAGAGAAGTGTGTTTTTTAGAGTACTCTATAGTTGTTGCCGATATGGAGGGAAAGGAGTGGAGGAAAATTCGTAAGTCACGTGGTGTTGAAAGTTCTATTCATCAAGCTCAGGGCCACTTGTGTTCATGTACTACTGATATTCGTAATATATCCTAGCTTTCCATCTAGATCCTTGAAGACTATGGTAATAATAAATGGACATTGAACCATACTGTGAGCACGTTGCAGCAGTTTGGATAGAAAAATGTAGAATTTGGTTTTGAGCTTTGTGATGCGAACTACAGGGTGATTACAGTTCATCATAATGCAATCTGATTTTCTTTATTAGGGAGGAAAGAATACTGATTGCATATGACATGGATCACATAAAAGTTCATGTCATCCATGTCCCTATCGTCTGCTATCGTAGACCTAACAGACCTTACTATATTTCTTATGTTCCCTTATTCTTAGAGTCATTAGCAAAGCAGTAAAGCTGCATTTGATATATCTCTTTGTTATGACATGTCTTTGTGTTGCCGTTGGCACAATCATTATCTAAAAAATTAGGTTTTGACTTGGCACAACTTGAGTATGTAAGAGGAGGAAATTGGATGATACTTCTTCCCTCTTTTGTTGTGAAAAGGAAACAATTGACCATCTATTCTTTGAATGTGCAGTGTTGCCTCCTAGTTTTGGTCAGTTTTGTCTAGTATTATACAGGTAGGGAGTTCTTTTGATTCTACATATAGGACAATTTTAGCTTAGTAACAAAAGGAATGGTGTGTTGAATTTTGTTACTTCTGTTGCTTTGTGCAAGTTGTGGGATATGTGTTTTCACATAGTGGGATCGAGGAGTATGGGTGCTTTTCCATAAATTTGCCGCTATGGCTCAAAATTAAATAATACTGTGCTAGGAGCCCAAAAGGGAGTCTCTGGTAGGGATTATTTCAAAGATTAAGAGGAGGGGTTCCATGGTGCATAGGCTACCAATATGAAGGATGCACTAATTATATTCACTTTGTGTTGCAGGTACTAGTGGCACATAACAGGAGCATATCTAGCTCGTTTTCGTTATGTAAGTCTATGTGGAGATCAGTGCCTTATTATGCAATCAATGATAGCTTTTGTTAGTACATTAACTCACACACTTGATATGTTAGCATGGATTGTTATTGTGAAAAGTACACTTGTTTATGGACATGATGTGTGGATTTGATGATTATATCTGTATGATGTTTTCAATAAGTTATTAAGGTCCATCTGAATTTAGAAATATATATTGTGAAAACCGGATATAATACCATTCCATCATCGATGAATATGCATTGAACCACCGTTGATCATTTGGTCATCATCACCGCATCATACCACTTTGAAAGCCCTAGTTTGGTTTGGCTAATTGATGAAACATAGCTATTTGGACTAACCCTATGCTCTAAGTATGTGAATGAGATAAGGTTGATCTAAGACCAGGTTGGAGCGTGGTGGCACTCAAGGACGATGGAGATGGCCACATGTGATGATGATCAAGTGCTCTACTTTGGAAAATAAGAAAGAGAAAAACAAAATGGGCTCGTGGCAGATGTATAAACCATAGGGCCATTTTATTTTGCCGGTCAAGACACTATAGAGTGTGTGACCGGGTTTTAGGATAGATAGTCATACTATGAAGAGAGGAAAATCATGGTAAAAGCGATTATCAAGTGCCACTAGGTGACACTACTAGAAATATCCACTACTATGACAAAAATCTTAATAACGAATCCAAAACTGTCATAGAAGATCGCTATCTATGATGAATATTTACATTTTGTCATAGATCAGTGGTGACAATCCTTCAGCCCTCCCTATCTATGATGAAATCGGGCATCGTCATACAAAAACTACATAGAACAGCACAGGGTTCATCACAAAAAACCTCACGCGACTGTTCCTATTCTGTGATGATCCTTTTTAGAACTGTGACGAGCAGGGCTTCATCGATCTGTTTAGATGACCTGCTGAGAAGATGCGTGCCAATAGCGGAGGGTCTGCAAATCATTAAAAGATACCATGCAGCACCGTATGGAGGCCACTATGGAGTATTCTGCACACAAGCCAAAATCTGACAGTGTGGGTTCTTTTGGCCGACGATGTATGAGGACACCAAGGAGTTCATCTGAAGGTGTCAAAAGTGCCAATTCCAAGGAAGCATCAACTCTCGCAATGTGATGCCCCTACACTACAACCTTCAAATAGAAATATTTGATGTGTGGGGTATTGACTTCATGGGACCATTTCAAAAGTCCCAAGATTGCGAGTACATCCTCGTCGCTGTTGACTACATGTCAAAATGGGTGGAAGCACTACTGTGTCGAGCTGCTGATGTCAGGCATGCAAGGAAGATGTTTCATGCAGTGATCTTCCCTCGCTTTTGAACACTAAGAATGGTGATAAGCGATGGCGGATCTCACTTCATAGACAAGATGTTTAGAGCATTCCTGAGAGAGTTAGGAGCCAAGCACAATATTGCCACTCCATACCATCCCCAGACCAGTGGCCAAGCCGAGACCTTGAATAAAAAATTCAAAAACATCTTACAGAAAACAGTCAATGAGATGGGAAAAGGGTGGAAGAACAAGCTTCCTGATATGCTATGGGCATACATGACACTTAAAAAACTCCCATCGGCATGTCACCGCACCAGCTAGTATATTGAAAGTGTTGCCATTTGCCTGTTGAGCTTGAACACTAAGCTCATTGGGCAATCAAAAGCTGAAATATGGATGTGAAGCTAGCTAGCAAAAATAGACAAAAACAAACTGCCGAGCTAGAAGAATGGCGAGAGAAGGCATACCACAGTGCCAAGTTATATAAGGAACGAACCAAAAGATAGCATGATCACCGAATCAAGCTCAAAGAGTTCAAGCAAGGTGACATGGTCTTGCTCTTCAACTCAAAGGTCAAGCTGTTCGGTGAAGCAAAATTACGTAGCAAATGGCAAGGACCGTACACCGTCATCAACACTTTGCCACATGGCGCGATCACCATCGAAAATGATGATGGTAACATTTTTAAAATCAATGGTTAACATTTAAAAATTTTCCTTGAGCCTTCTCATAACTTTAACTTTGACCAATAAATAGATAGAATAGACTTAGTA
This sequence comes from Saccharum hybrid cultivar R570, assembly GCA_038087645.1. Classification (NCBI taxonomy): domain Eukaryota; kingdom Viridiplantae; phylum Streptophyta; class Magnoliopsida; order Poales; family Poaceae; genus Saccharum; species Saccharum hybrid cultivar. The sequence continues at coordinate 22,630,293 of JAQSUU010000402.1, read as the reverse complement.
ACTTTTAATTAATTTATGAAAATATAAAATTTGATCATACTAACATATTCTTTCATTTACTTGAAAATATAAATATTTGTTTTCTTTTAAGCAAGTCATCATGGTAAAATGAGCAATATGCCCTCACTTAACATACCATGATCTTTGCTTATCTTTGCTTGATTCTTGCTAGAACATGCATATCCATTCATTAAATGCAAGATCATGAGGAGTTTTGAATTTTGATTTATGTATATTCTCTTGATTCACCATGATCACACACATATCCAACCCTATCATGCAATGATCCTATTGAATCATGGCCCGACACCAGCATGCCTAGGATCTACATGCATGCACGTGCACCTGGACGAAAACCCAGGCCAGGAGGAGCAGCTGGGTGTGCGGGCACACCCATGGTGCGGCCGCACCACCCGTGCCTCCTCTGGCCCCCAATCTTTGCACACATCCTCTTGATCCTTGGTGTATCACGTCCATGGCGGTGTCAAGTTCACTTCAGTTGCGGTAGAAACCTGAGCAGCTATATAAGCTACTCCCTAGCCTCTCTTCTCCTCATACCAAGCTTCAAGCATTCCTTTTCTCCCTCACTAGCAACTCTAGCTCTCAAGTTCCTAGTGCAAGCAATGGCCAGCTACGCTCTCTTGCTATACAAGGCTTCGAGCTCCATCTATGATTTAGATGTAGCTTCGCTGTCCATCGACAACACTCCCGAGAGCTCGTATGTGAGGGAGGAGGCAAGGATCATCATGAAGACGTCACTCGCCGTCATGCTGTAAGGTCCAAATGGCTAGAGGGGGGTGAATAGCCTATTTAAAATTCTACAAGCTTCACTAAATAAACACGTTAGTATGAAAGATGGCTAAGATAATTTTAGCACTAGCTCAACTACACTATGCAAGCCACCTATACAATTCTAGTGAAGCAAGGCTATGATCTCTAATACACACCAACAAGACTAAGTCACTAAGCTACTTACTCCTATATGATAAAAGCTACACTAAGCAAACTACACTAGGATTAGTACAAGAAAGTAAAGAGCAAGTGACTTGATTGTTATACCAACGATGTAGAGAAGTAATGCACTCGAAGAATCAATCACAATGATCAACCACAAGAGAAATCCTCGGCAAAGAGATGACACAAGATTTTTACCGAGGTTCATTTGCTTCCCGGCAAGCTACTCCTCATTGTGGCGATGCACTCACTTGTCGGTTCACGAGCTAATCGACTATCAAGAGTCGAGCCCTTGACGGGCGCCGCACAACCGCATACAAGATGGGGATCCTCCAAGCCATGAGCTCTACTAAAGTATCCAATTTACGAACTCCCGCGGGGAAGGATCAAGAACCCTTTACAACACTTGGTGAGGGCTCCAACAATCTTCAATTGTGAGCTCAATCACCTCCGCTGCTCCAAGCCGTCTACCGTGTCGGGAAACACGGAAGAGTAACAAGAAATCCGCAGCTACTCGAAGATCAAGTGCCTCTAGAATGCAACTCTCAAGCAATGCACTTGAATCTCACTCAATCTCACTCAAGATGTGCAACTAAGCAAAGAGATGAGTGGAGGGGTTGTTCTCTAGCTCAAAGGATGTCTCTAAGTCTCAAAATGTGCAAGAGTTGCACCCAAACCTCGGACATCTTCTATTTATAGCGAAGGGGTACGCAGCTAGCCGTTACCGGACGACACAGTTAAAAACGTACTGACCGGACGCTCCGGTCAGGGTGACCGGACGCGTCTGGTCACTACAGGACAAGCGTGAACAGTGCGCGTCAGAAGTTACCGTTGTCGTGACCGGACGCGCTCTAGCGTTTGACCGGACGCGCTGCACCTGGCGTCCGGTCGGAGTCCAGTAAGCTCCCACCGTGACCGGACACGCCGCGCGTCCGGTCGGCTCTACAACTAGCTCTGCCCCTCTGGGTGCCTAACCGGACTCTCCGGTTCCGTGAGGGACCGGACGTGCTGGTTGCAAACCCTAGCGCTCGCGTGCCTGTCTGCTGCGAAGAACTGACCGGACGCGTCCAGTCAAACCGAGACCGCGTCCGGTCACCACAGTGACTGCCGTTCGCCTCCGTTTCTTTTCCAACTTCCGGCGTAGTAGAAAAAAGGCGTTTCACTTCCCCAAAAAGCGCCGAATCCGGCCTCGCAAGCTCGGTGGGAGGGAGAGAGGAACCCAAACCCCTCTCTACCGCTTAAACTCCACCGCCTTCGCAAATGTGCTAACACCACCAAGTGTAAATCACCATGTGCATGTGTGTTAGCATTTTCACAGTCATTTTTCAAGGTGTTATGTTAGCTCTCAACTAGATCCTAATGCATATGCTCAAGACATTGATCTAGTGGCACTTGATTTCCGAGCTAACCGTGATTGCCCCTCTTGATAGTCGGCTATGCATCCTAAATCCGGTCAATCACTTCTCTACTCATCTTAGACCGGCAAAAGGAAAACCCTATGGTTATACCTTTGCCTTGCGCTCTTAGATCCTTCTCTTCCACTTGATCATCATGTCCATCATATTATGTGCATCTCCACCATGATTGTCATTTCATGTCCATGCACCATTTCTTTGTGATCTTGTGGCCACCACTCCTTGCCACGTACACCTTCATCACATGTGTTGCTTATGCCTAACTCAAAACACTTAACATATGGCATTAGCAACTTGGTGTCATTAATTACCGAAACCAAACTTGGCCTTTCACATGCTGCCACCAAGTCACAACATGAGTGGTGGCTTAAGCACCAAGTCGACGGCACATTCCAACATGCCTCAAGGTGGTGCTATGGAGAAGAAGGCGCCCGCTTGTCCAACCATAGGTGCCATCGGCCTTAAGCGGAAGTCCCCGATAGTAGCAGTCCTAGCAAGTGCTCTGATGTAACCCTTCATCCTTTTGTTTAGGTAAGCTAGCAGAGAGACTACTTACAATACCATTCCTTTAGGAAAAATACGATACCCTGAATACTTCCGGGTAAAGTGCTACAACGATACTTTCGTGCGCTTGTGAACTTTTCTGCTTACGCTAAGAAGCACCAACAGAGATCGAACTCCTTTTGTGCTCTTCTAACAAATATCTTCACCTTCTCTTGAACTTGGCACTTGTCATACAAGAAAAATACTCAAGTGAAACGGGAATAGTCATCAACAATAACAAGATCATATTTGTTACCCCTAAGACTTAGCTAGGCGATCGGTCTAAAGAGATCCATATGAATTAGCTCACAATTTTGGAAAGGTTTACAGAAAGTGAAACACCCTTCAATTGGGGAGCCATCTTCAAAGTTAAAAATGGGTTGAACTGTAGGTTCTGACAGGATTGCTAGCTTCTGAATGTGCCTTTGAAAATTACATATGAAGATCTGTTAGCTTGAGATCCTGATATCTCAGTAGCTGAATGTTTGGTGGAGGATGATTGGTTTATAGACATCAAAAGATCCCTCTCATTTTAGGACTTTGAGAGGTGGTCAGAGCTCAAGGGTGAGCTTGATAGGATTTCTCTAGAATATGATCAGAATGATATTGTGTCCTGTGGGCTAGAAAACAAAGGCCTCTTCACAACTAAGTCTCTATACAGATTCATTCTAAATGGAGGTAACTCGAGCAAAATGGTCAGGCACATCTGGAAATGTAGAGTTCCTTTGAAAATCAATTTTTTTCTTTGGCAGATCTTTAATAATAAGCTCCAATGTGCTGCTAGTTTGGTTAAGAGGGGCTAGAAAGGTGGTATAGATTGCTACCTAGGGGATGGGAAGGAATCGGTTAACCACATCTTTTTCAACTGTCACATTGCTAAAATGATTTGGGGTTGTCGGGCCCCTACTTTAGGGTCCACTGTGCATCACGTATCAGTCCTTAGATCAATAGCTGATACGCACAGAACGAACAAGATTGATATAAAAAACCATACTTTTGTTGATAACGGGGAAACACATTACAAAATTTATATTACATAGCTTGGGCCATTGGCCCTATAATATACATCAGAGTTCTAATACAGTGGTCTCATAACATTGTGGTTCCATTCCTACAGGCAACTTAGAGTGCGAACGTAAACCTTATTCCTAAACTCAATCCTATATCTTTATCCTAGTGGTCCTCGAGTAGCTCCTTTGCGTAATCGTACATCTCTGTCCTCGTCCGTACTCTTGTCTTCCCATCCTGGCGTAGCTTCGATAGCTTCATCCTCGTATGTACTCCTGCAGCTTGACTCCTAAAAATATAGATTGGAGGGGATTGAGCACATAAAGTACTCAACAAGCCCTAAACTTTGGGTGGAGAAGGGGTGGAAAGGGAAGGCTATATATGGTGGAGGTTATGGTGGTTGAGGTAAAAGTGGTAGGGTGAAGTAGTTATAATTATGGGTTGCTGGCAGAGTATTACCATTCTCACCAGTTTCTGAGGTTGATTATAATTTACCAAATTAGTAAAATACATCTTACCAAATTCTCACAGTGTAGAAGTTTAATCATAGTTGCTCTCATCCCAGCATCTGTCCATTCCAAGGATGTGGCTATTCGAACAGATTCAATAAACTCTGCAGAGGTGTACAAATTTCTCCACATGATAGACACAGCTCCAAACCATGTGTAGTGGTAGGAACAGGCCTAACGAGACCTCGTACCCGAAGGGACGCATCCTCATATTTTCATATAACTCTACTGCGACTTCTCAGGGGTTGGAAAACACACTAATCTCGGGAGGATGTTGTTAGGTATTAAAATACCCAGGGTACCCAACAGGGGGTAAAATACGACACCCTTCATGTTTGTTAAAAAGGCCACCGTAAGGGACCCAAAAAGCACTGACAACATATCAACCACTCATGGCACGAATGACAAACTCTATCTCGCCCGAGCCTTGTGGAGAGTCCTCGGGCATGATAGGCATCTCAGGCGACATCTCTCCATCTCGGCCGAGCCCCCGCGGCATCATCAAAGGCGCCCGACCCCCTGCGGTGTGTTTCCGCCTCGTTCGAGGGGCACGTAAAACCCTCAGGCAAGACGGGGAGCCACGAGGGCCCCAAACCACGGTACTCGCTCCATCGACGTGATGGATGTGACCGTGCACAGTCAACAGGGGCACAGGAACCATGCCCTGACTCGATATGACCCCAGTCATTCTACCATGATGACATCTATACCTCCATAGCAACAAGGGTGACGGCAGTTGTGCCACCTAAACCCCTCGCTACGAAAATCCCGACGCACGCCGCCCACCTTCTTAGCACAGAGGTGTACAGGTCAAGGCATGGCCCTGGCACGTCATACCAGCAATCAGAGAGGCCAAAAGATCAATGCCCCGCACGACTCCATGCTATGGGAAAACTGCTCCCACCGGATAAGGAAGAGGATGGCTACACCCGAGGCCATATTTTTTGCCTTTCTCTTTTATTTTCCCCGTTTTCACCACTTTACCGCAAACGTAACCCGAGCCTTCCCCTTAGAAGTTATAAAAGGGGAGGCAGGGGTGAGAGGAAGAGAGACGAAACAATCAAGCAACAATAGCTAGAACCCATCTCAATCGAAACCACACACCACCACCACCACTCAAGAGACCTAGGACCTACTCCCTCTCTCGAAAGCTTGTAACCCTACTACGAGCACCCTGGTGCAAGGCAACACGAACTGCAGCGAAATCCACTGGACGTAGGGCCGTTCATGCCCGAATTAGTATACATCCTTGTGTCCGCTTTGCATACCATCATGGTCTAGACGCGCAGATACAAATTCACTAGTCGCTTTGTTTAGACACCTGGTCCTCTAGACACCAACAGTTGACATGCCAGATAGGGGCCTTCTGTGTGTCACAATCCATCTACTAGATTTTGATGGCCAATCCCCGCATTCGCTTCACTCCGGGTTCCATATTCGCTTTGGGAGCCTGGACTTCTTCTGCACAGGAGTGGATCACGATTTGGTTCAGCTCCCCCTCCGCGTCGATCCATCATGCTTTCCTTCTGGGCCTCGACGAGCGCACCAAAGGTCTGGACCTCATTGACGTGGAGGGGGAGAGCGCCCCATCTATTGAGCCACCTGACACACTTCTCAACGTCAACTCCATCTCTGAGTCAATGGGTGGTCTATGTCTGCATGCCAACGAGGCACGGACTTCCGGGGGCCTCTAGCTCCATGGATCTGACCACCCGGGGCTGGAGTGTCAGCATGACACCATCCTGGGACCACGACTGGTCCAGGAAGGTCTCCCTCAACTTCGCCCTGATGCCCCTGATGCCTTGTTGCAATCGCAGCGTTCCTCAGACATAAGCGCCATGCAGGTTCAAAAGGCATGGCCTTATGGGCTGCACAACACTGCAAGGACCTACACCCACCTCATCTGGCCCGCAGGGGATTCCTCTGTGGGCTTGCCATGGTACCACTGGGCATCCCTCTCGGAGCTCCTCATGACCTTGGTGATGGCCTCAAGTGTTGACTCTAAGGAGGACGATGGTACCTGGGTTGACGCTAGTTTTCCCAGGCTTAATCACCTGGGGACTCGGCGCCAGTCCCCTGGCAGAGACAACTACCTTTGCGAGGGTTTTGACTCTGATGATGAGAGTCATGACCCGTCTTGAGAATGCTTCATGTGCGATGGGGAAGACCGCGAAGGAACCCCAATGAAAATAAGGGTGAACGCACCCCGCCCAACGCCGTGAACGTTGCACGCGCAGCCATGCCACCACCTTTGGAGCGATCACAGCCCTAGCCAGAACAACTCTAGGAGCTTGAAAGAAAGCTCGAGGAGGAGCAACAGTGGCTGGCACAATTGCGCGCGGCGCTCGAGTAGGAACTCGGGAGTCGCAATGACGGCGGCATGGCTCAACGAAGAGTTCACGATGTCCACCGCCAAATCTGTGATGACGACAATGGCGATCATCCGCCTCTCTTCCCCAGGGCAAGCCAGAATGTCACCACTGTGGTAATTCTCCTCCGGAAGATGCCCGAACCGCCCTTCTTGAGTGCACCGTGGTGCAGCAGGCCGAAAGCTCCGTGTCTTGATGACATGAACCTAAGCTCGACTAGCCCACACCATCGGCAGCACACGAAAAGGAAGCCTCGGTCCACCCGGAATAACCGAGAGCAGGGGACATGCCCCCATCCATCCACTCCCGCGTAGCCACAACTACGATGCGCGCATTGTCCTTAACGCGCGCAAAAGGCACAAGGAGGATGTAACCAGCTGTGGTTACCACCCTCGATGGGGCAGCTGCTATGATAGTGGGGAGGACCAGAGCCTGACCCCTGAACCCCTGGGACCACGAGTTTTTTGTCAAGACATCCACAACATGCCGTTCCCGGCACGATTCTGGCAACCTGCCAACATCACCAAGTACGCTGGGAAAATGAACCCTGAGCTTTGGCTTAATGAGTATTGCCTTGCCTACCAGCTAGGTGGCACGGATGATGATCGGTTCATCATCTGCAATCTCCTATTGTTCTTAACTGACTCAGCAAGAGCTTGGCTAGAACATCTCCCGGCCCAATGCATCCACGACTGGGCTGGCCTTGTGAAGGTTTTCGTGGGAAACTTCTAGGGTACCTATGTCTGCCCTGGTAATTCCTGGGATCTCAGGAGCTACCACCAAAAGCCGAATGAGACTCTTCATGAGTACATTAGACGCTTCTCCTGGCAGTGGACTGAGCTGCCCAACGTAACTGACGCCGACGTCATTGGGGCATTCCTCACGGGAACCACCTATAAGGAACTCATCCACGAGTTGGGACACAGGGGGCCACACACCACCACTGAGCTCTTGGACATTGCCACCAACTTTGCTTCCGGCGAGGAAGCGGTAGGGGCAATTTTCCACGACAGCAAGGGAAAGGAGAAGCAGCAGGAGAACGCCGACAAAGGCGGCTCTAGCCACAATTTCAAAAAGAAAAAGAAGGCCAAGCAGCCGCACAAGGATCCCCTTGTCATCATTGCCAAGTGCTAGAACTCCAAGGCCCTCCCGAGGGAGGTCCGGGAGTTTTTGATGAGATGCTCGACAAAGCGTGCCCATACCACCGGTACCCGATCAAACATACCCTCAAGGAGTGTGGCATGATGAAATGCTACTTCTTCGGGGGTCCCTAGGGGAAAGGCGATACTAGCAAAGGGTCCGAGGACAATAGGGGTGACGGCAGGGAGAAAGACGACAACTTCCCTGTCATCAACACTTGCTTCATGATCTTTAGCGGCCCCGCAGCTTACGATTCTCGGCGCCAGCGTAAACTAGAATGTCGAGAAGTCTACGCCACTGAGCCAGCCATGCCATCCTTCCTCGACTGGTCTGGATCGGCCATCACGTTCGATCGTGATGACTACCCGGATCGCATCCCTCAGCGGGGCCGATATCCGCTGGTTGTTGACCCTATCATCGGCAACACGCAGCTCACCAAGGTACTGATGGACGGAGGCAGTCGCCTCAACATCATGTACGCTAAAACCCTTGACGCCATGAAGATCAGTTGAACCTAACTCTGCCCGAGCAGAGCACCATTCCACGGCATCATACCAGGAAAGCGAGCCCTGTCCCTTGGGTAGATCGGTCTGTCTATCACCATTGGGGATCCTTCCAATTTCAGAAAGGAAACCCTCACTTTTGAGGTGGTCGGGTTCCGCGGCACTTACCACGCCGTGTTGGGGTGGCTGTGTTACATGAAGTTCATGGCCATCCCGAACTACACCTACCTCAAACTCAAGATGTCGGGGGCCAACGGGTCATTACTGTCCACAGCACTTACCAGCACGCTTACGAATGTGACGTGGAGTGCTGCAAGTACGCCGAGGCTATCATTGAGTCTAAGGCACTTGCAATCAAGCTAGAAGTGCGCACCAAGGAGACACCTGACCCCAAATGGACCACCGGCTCCTTCGAGCCCATCGAGGGGGTCAAGGAAGTCCCCCTTTATCCCCGCGACTCTAACAGCAAGACTGTGAGCGTTGGCACTGTTTCGCCAGAAAAATCACTAAGGGGGATCTCTCTGTGTTTCGCGGATCGTACTACAGTACTACTTAGTACTAAATATGCGCAGGCGTGCCAGTATACATCCGTATACAAAATTAAGTAAACGTGCAATAAAACACAAGGGACAAAAGTTTAGGGAAATATCACTTTATTCATTCATTGGAGAATTACAAAGTACAATTTCCCACTTTAATATAAATTTGCGCCGAGCTCCGTCTGACAATCAGAGGACTGTGTGGCTTCTGGTTCCTGGGGCCTCTAGAGGCCTCCAGTTAATTACATCCGTGGCGTTGGGCCACGGAACACCTCCGATTAAGCTATGCTGATGGTCATCATTGTCGTCTCCAAATAAATCAGAGTTGCGTCCAAGTATATGCATAAGCACAAATGAATGAAAATGGTGAAGTGCTAGAGCCTCGTCGGCCTCTAGCAAAGGTATCCGGCCTCGTCGTGCGGATCCCATAATGAAGTCAAATGTTCGGCCTTGTCGGTCACGAACAAATAATTCCGGCCTCGTCGGTCGCGGAAAGGAAACGTCCCAGCCTCGTCGGTCAGGAGAAGAAAATGACTTCACATGGTTCACCGGCCTTGACGGTGCGGAAATGTGGTTGGTGGTAAACGTGAGACTTGTGCTCATGTAGTACTTAGGAGATTTCTCCTTGCGCTAACTTCTTGAGATCATTGGCGTGACACTTAGTCATCTCGCCAATTCAGATATGCGCGTGAACTCGAGTGCTTTCTCATGACTTAGAATTATTTGCAGGTGTTGCACAAAAAATGACTACGGGCCTGTCAAAGCCCGTGGCTTGCATGGGCCGAGAGATCAACATTGGGCCGTCAATGGGCCAAGCAATAATATCGAGCCAGCTCGTGACTTGTGCATATGTAATTTGCCCGTATATAGGCTTGCATGCTACTGTAGCCTGTTTGCTTTCTCGCCGTATATACTGTATATATATTGTACAAGCACATGTACATGTATTTCTGGGCTGCTGCTGCCAAAGGTTTACAGAGGTGAGCCATCGCCGGGCCACACTACTTTGCCGCCGCGGTGACCATGCTGGTCGTTCTGGCCATCGCCGGACTCACTGTTGACGGGCGCTTTGTCGAGCCCAAGGGCGCCGTGTTTGCCACGACTGTGGATCATCGTGACAATGCAAAGCTTTGCATGTACGCCACTTCTGTGGATGCCGAAACTGCATGTTCGCCGGGCAGCCGTTTCGGCCAGGCTGCCACGGTCATCGTAGATGAGTGTTGCCGAGCCGTCGCACGTACGCCTTTGCCATCGGGCCGTCCTGGATGTGTCGGGCGTAGTTGTCACCACTGGCGCAGAGGAAACGGCCGATCTCTTGGCACATGGTCGCCGCCGTCGAGATGGTTGCGGGCGCCGTACGTCGTCGTTTCGGTCGGTGTCGTCGGGGCTCACTGGCTGGCCGTGAATGCATGCACGATCTATGCCACAGCCATGCATAGATGAGAAAAGATAATCAATACATATAAAGAATCCCACCCTCGAAGTGAGCGGCCATGGAGTCGTTGATGTGGAAGGACGGACGCCGACGGTGCGGGTGTTCTGTAGACGTTCGGCTCACCGGAGATGATGAAGTGCTTGACAACGAGGTTGAAGAAGTCGACGGCGAGGGCGGCGTTGATGGCGTCGCCGCCTCTCGTGCTTGCCGGCGATGTGTGTATGTATGGTGAAGTGTGTGCAGCCTGGCGGCGGCGTGATGGATGTGTGTGCGACTAGCGGGGCGGCTGCATATTGAAGATGGAGTCTGCCCCTCCCCCTGTGATGAGAAGTGCCTGTGTATTTATAGGCTAGAGCTAGGGTTGATGGAGAGAGGAGCGAGGGATGAACGCGCCGCCTTTAATCTGTTGGCGAGCGAGCGGACGCGCGGCTGCCGCTGAGATATTTTACAACTATGATCTTATCGTCGGTGGAGCTTATCTCCTGGTAATTCAGCCTATGACCCACATATCTGGAGAAGCCCGATTTAATTTACCTTGCTAGCTGATTGATGGGCCCAACTGGATACACCGGCGTGCATGCATGAGCTTTCTAGAAGCTTCATCATCTTGGAGGCGGTGGCGTCATTTCCGGGCGTCTGATGAGCGCCGAGCGCCGCGCGGCCCGATCTCGGCCCATGTACAACACATATTGCCACAGCGGCGTATTTGTACACGTGTACGTGTATAAGCCGGATGGAGAAATGTACGTGTGTAGACTTGTTAGCTTCAGGAAAGAAGCTAACATGCTAGTCTATGCATGCCAACGTACACGTATATGCTTGCATGGGCCACGCACAAATCACTTTTCCCGAGGGCCCATAATTGAGATTACTGACTGCTAATAGCCGGTACTAATCAGCCCAAATAATCTTCACGAGCCCGGCCTTGCATGCTAGTGCAAATCGGGCAAAATAATATACACTTCTTATGCCACAGCGATTGTGTATTTGTACACGTATATGCCACGTGCGTAATGGGCTTAATTAACAATACACTAATTATTTTATCCAAAAGTTTATCATGGGCCTGAAAGCTAGTCTTGGCAAGCCACACGTGTGCCATTATTTGAAATATGAGCTATGTGCACAAGCCCAATTTTATCGTTAGTTTAGCCTTTGTGCTAATTGATGGTTATTAGGCAACTCGTATATCTTTGAGACCCAAATATTTATATAGCCCATATTTTCGTAGGCATCTTGTCATTGTCAAATTATTTTGTAAGCCTCATTCGATTTATGCTAAATGGGCTATGTTTAGTAATATAAGATGCCAAAATTTCATCTTACAAATGCCCCCCACCAAGTTGAGTTCATACGATGAAAGAGTAGGGACTCAACTTGGTGCAACTTGTTTTTTTTTCTGTGACGAATTTGCTACTTCTGATGGCACCCTTATTTGCCTGACCCGTATAATTGCAGGTACAAAAAACACTAGAGGCGCAATACTGCATCCCTCAACAAGCACGTGGGATTCACTTTGAGATAACTTACCAGGGCCTTTTTTTGAGAATGTAAATGATCAAGGCCCTTTTTTTACAGCATGTTTGCGCTTGACCCACGGGAGAAAGGGAAATAAAACGTCCTCTCCTGATCTCCCTTTTTTTCTTTTTCTTTTGACGCTCTTGTGCCTTTACAACTTATTACTCGTCTACACATGTGATGTAACCATATCACTCGTGTAGGAATAAAAGGGAACAATGAGGTGGAAGGCCATACCCCATGTAAACATAACCGCGTATGACGCAAGTCCATATCACACGCAGTCATAAAAGGAGGCAACGCCTTTGCCTCATATTCATAAGCCATTAAGGATTGCCTCTTGTACGGCGAAAGACCATGCCGTGCACCATATACTAGTCCGACCTCCGTGACGCAAGTCCATATCACAGCGGCAAGTATACGGAGAGTATCATGTAACCATAGCGAAAGTCCATACTATGGTTTAAAGCTATCATAGATGTTCTATTGTGGCCGTTAAGCTGTCACGGCGCTAGCCAATAAAATTACCTACGATCTTCCTTGTTTTGTAGCGAATGCCCATGCCACTTCACAAGGGGAGTTTATCAATTCTATTGCGGCTGTTTGAACTGTTACAGCGCCAGCCAATAGAGTTGAAGGGTTTCACAGATCTGCAGGAACCGCTATGGTATGCTTCACTGCTCCCAATTAATGAGGTTTATCAATTCTACCACAACCAATTAGCTGTTATGGCACCTAGTGATAGAATCGAAGGGTTTCACAGATCCATAGGAACCGCTATGGTATGCTTCACTGCTCCCGATGAATATGCAATCCTTTTGACTTATGCTTTTGAAGGAATATAGGAAGGAACTTCCTTTTTGTCAGGCTTTGTAGTTGGACTGAGGGGGGATTTTTTTTTAAAAAAATGTTGGCTTCCCTTTGGTCATCAAGCTATGTGGTGCTGCTAACAAGTCCACAAGAGAACTCAACCTCAGGGATGATGTGCATGATGTCCTTGCCTGTGTTCGTGATTAAGAACAACATGTTTAGTGGACGTTCCCGAAACCATGGAAACTTCTTCAATTTGTCACTTCAGCTAGAACAAGTTGTCGACCCCGTACTCCTCGAGAGACATTGAGTATGGCTGAGATAGAATGGTTTTATGGGTGTATATGGCTTGTAGATGCCTCACTTTTCTGCGAGGGTGGTGGAAGGTGGTCACTCTCCAGCACAACCGAGGTGTTCCTTTGACTTGAGCTTGAATCACATATTTTTTTTTGACTTGTCCATTGATTTTCTTGGACGCTTTGACTTGAGATTTTGAGACTTTCTTGGAAACTACCCTTCAAGACTTTCGAGATCCCACCTTCCACTCTTTGTGAAACTAGACCTCGCGGGCATCATTCTTTCTTTTTTTAAGTCCCTTGTTGAAATGTTGGGGTGGCAAGAAGCTGCACACTGCACCTCAACTTTTGTTGGGGCAGGTAGCCCTCTCATGCTCTTGTTCCTATAGTTTCCCCCATATGTGGATGTCTCCGCCGGATGAAGCGAGAGGTCGTACGGTGTATACAAACTTGAACAGCTTTAGATCGAAGTCAAATCAGTCTTCATTGTTCAGTCCCACACACTTAGCATGTGCCTTTGTGCATTGTGTTTTGAGGATATCTCCTGTTGATGAGCTCTCAAGCGGACAAATCTTAAGTCACCAGCTTAACGATGTCGGGGGAAGCCTTTTTGTATGGGCGTTTGACACCCTTTTTTGTTTTATTTAAAAAGGAAAAAAAACTAAGGAGCTATATCCCCACCTTTCATTTGATTTAACAAAGGAGGAACACAACATTCCTTGGCCTGCCATTTTTTAAAATTTTTTTAAAGAAAATATTTTTTAAGATATCGGCCATTGATAGGAGGCATTGGCCGAACTCCTATATGATCAATCAATTGGTAGGCACCACCATCGTAGACTTGCTCTATGACATAGGGCCCTTCCCACTTTGGGTCAAATTTCCCTTTGCTTTTGGTCATAATAATGGGTCGTCGGAGCGCTAGCACCAGGTCTCCTTTCTTGAAGACTCGTGGTTTGACAAGTTTGTCGTATGCTTGTACCATATTTCGGCGATAGAACTCGAGGTTCTATAAAGCATTGAGGTGGCGCTCTTCAAGTGCGTCGAGCTCTTGGAATCGAAGGCGAACTTGCTCATCTTGGGTAAGTTCATCATGGATGGCAACTCGTAGTGCAGGAAGCTCCACCTCGAGTGGTAATACAGCTTCTGTGCCAAATACCAGAGAATATGGGGTTGATTGGGTAGGCGTTCAGATAGTGACACGATACGCCCACAAGGCTTCAAACAAGTGGGCATGCCAATCTCGCTTGTGTTTTGTGACTGTTTTCTTTAAAATCCCGCCAAGCGTTTTATTAAAGGCCTCCGCTAGGCCATTGGCTTGAAGGTAATAGCCAGTGGAACAATTCCACTCGATCTTATATTTGCTTGCAAATCTTGCTATTTTAGTGGATGTAAAGGCCTTTCCATTATCGGACGTTATTCGGGGCGGTATGCCAAAACGGTAAATGATGTGTCGTTCGAGGAAGTTGATGACATTATCAGACTTGACCTCTCTTAGTGGAATTGCTTCAGCCCATCTTGAAAAATTATCGGTGGCCGCTAAAATGAAGCGATGGCCCTGCGGGGATGGTGGCTCAATCATGCCAATCACATCAATGCCCCAGGCATCAAATGGCCATGAAGGTATAGTGGGGTGGAGAGGAACTGGGGGTTGGTGCTTGAAATCCCCATGTATTTGGCAGTCATGACAAGACTGCGCTGTGTCAATACAATCAGCCATCATTCCTGGCCAGTAACATCCCATGAGTTTGATGCTATGATACATCTTTGGCCCACTTTGATGTCCACTGCACACTCCAGAATGAACCTCTTTAAGGGCTTTATCAGCCTCTTCTCGAGAAAGGCATCAGAGGGGCAGCTCATGGCCAAAGGAACGCCTGTACAATACACCTGCCTTGAAAATGTATGATGGAACATGTCGCTGAAACTGGCACCGTTTGACAGGGTCACTCGGAAGTGTCCCATGTTTGAAATAGTCGATGAATGGTTTGCGCCAATCTTGGTCATGAACATTGTTTGTAGTCACAATATTCACATCACCATTTTCGGGGATGAGGTCAAATACCGTCGGGAGGAGCCATCTTTCTTCTACTTTCACTTCTGCTTCCCCGTCAGGAAGAGCCAAGGAAGCCGCAAGTTTGGCCAAAGCATCAGCAGATGCATTTCCACTTTGAGGGACATGACTAATTTGAACATGCTCAAATTTGGCCATGAGTTTGCATGCGACCTCATGATACAGCTTTAATTCAGGCTTACGAACCTCATATATGCCATTGATTTGCCTCACAATGAGTTGGGAGTCCCCATATGCGTGTAGAACACGAATGTCCATAGAGAGGGCTAGTAATAGCCCAAAAATGAGAGACTCATATTCTGCCTCGTTGTTTGAGCATTCCTCTTTAAGAAGAGAGAATGAGTGGTGCATTGTATCTTCACGAGGAGTTTTGAAGACTATCCCCGTGCCTGCTCTCCTCTTTGGCCTCTTATCAGGGCCATATTCAGTGCGGGATGCTCCATCAAAGTATAGCTCCCAAGGGGCCTCTATATCGACTTCAAACACTTCTTCGTCTGGGAGGTCCGTGACTAAAGGGGAGTCATCTGGGACTGGATGTGCAGCGAGGAAATCTGCCAAAGCTTGGCCTTTGATGGCTTTTTGTGGTATGTAAGTTATATCATACTCCATCATGAGTAAGGCCCACTTGCCTATCCTTCCAGTGAGGATTGGTTGGTTGAGGACGTACTTGACAGGGTCCGCTCTCGCAATAAGTTGGACCTCTTGATATAACAAGTAATGCCGCAATTTCTTTAGGGCAAACATGAGTGATAGGCATAGTTTTTCAATAGGGGAGTAATTACGTTCAGCCCCCACCATTGTGCGGCTAAGGTAGTAACATGCCACCTCCTTTACTTCATCATTATTTTGAGCAAGAAGGGCACCCACGGAAGCAGGTTGTGCCACTATATGTACAAAATCAAAGGGCGTCCTTTGAACTAAAGTTGAAGCCTAGTAGGCGAAAGCCCTCTTTTTTTCTTTCTATCAAGAGGTGTCTAAGTGGCACAATGGTGAGTGCACACAAACTATCTCATCAAAAGGCATAAAAGTTTACACAAGATGTTTTTCAAGGACCTCATATTGAACGAAGGCATTATCCTGTCAGCATTAAGGAGTTGCCAGAATGCCATCGGTGTTTGTAGATTACTAGGGCACATAGTTGCCCACAAGTGTTGCTACTAGTGAAATTCATGTATGTCAAAATGTCATTAGCGTGAGATGTAGCTCCTAGAATTGTCAATGTAGACCACTAAGAAGGTGTTGTGCTACTCTATCTCAGTGTTGTCATTATAGAAGGCGACACCAGAAGATGATACACGTCATAGGGGTAGGGGAAGTGTTGCACCGCCATTATTTTGTCTAATGTAGAAGGCGATGCTGGAAAAACATCGGCGCCGAGAGGAGCGGGGAGGCATGGTGATGCCCCCGGTATTATTGGTGTAGAAGACTATGCCAAAAAAAACAATGGCATTGTAGGGAAGCGCAATGATGCCCCCAGTGTTGTTGACGTAGAAGGTGATGCTAGAAACCATCAGCATCATAATGGGACTAGGGAGGCATGGTGATGCCCCTAATGTTGTTGATGTGGAAGGCGACGCCGAATAATGATCAGCATCCGTAATGGGACTAGGGAGGCATGGTTATGGCCCCAATGTTGTTGATGTGGAAGGCGACGCTAAATAACCATCAGCATCGTAGGGAATCAAGGGGCGAAGTGGTGTTGCCCCTAGCATTGTTGATGAAGAAAACAACGCTAGAAGAACATCAGCATCATAATGGGACTAGGGAGGCACGGTGATGCCCCCGGTATTGTTGCTATAGAAGGTGACGCTGGAAAACCAGCAGCGTCATAGGATACTAAGGAGGAGTGGTGAGATCCCCGGTGTTGTTGATACGAAAGGTGATGCTGGAAAACCATCAGCGTCATAGGAGACTAGGGAGGCGTGGTAACACCCCCATGTTCATGTAGACAAAGATCTTGGGATGTCTTCCATATGTTTGTTGTCATTGAAGAAGGCTCTAGGTTGGGTCGCATATAGCCTCAAGGTCAAGCGAGCTCGATGTGGCAGCTACACCCCATGAATGACAGGGCACCATAGCCAGTGGTGGCATCAATGACCATCTTTGTCACTAGAGAGGGGGAAATCATCTTTCTAGCATGTACGCTTTAGATCATGGAAGTCCATGCACACCTAGACTTGCCCATTTTTTTTAATTATCAGGACTATACTTGTGATCTATCGGGATACTATATTTCTTTTCCAAACCCAACATTCGTTATACACTAGGTCCTTTTGTAATCCCGGATAGAAGCGGCACATCAATTGCTTTATAGGGCGACATTGAGGATCTATCGCCAACTTATGAGTAGCAATATTTGGTCTAACCAGGGCTTGTCTTTGTAATATCATACAAAACAATTGGTATTACGTTAAAAGTATTATATAATCTTCATGTTCTTCATGCATGAAAGTTTCACTAACAAAGGTTGGGCGAGGCTAGTCATCATTCCCAATGTTTATTTTAGTCGATTCATCAATGGTGTGTTGTGTACCATCTCCTAATTGTTATGGGGCAGGGGCAGCATTTAATACTTCCCCATGAAGAGCCACGATAGACATTTGCTTTAATTAAAGGATGTGGTCTTCATCCTAAAGACCATATCTTGCATTAACCGCTGTGGTTTGCCATCTAGGGCCATTAATATCTTCCTCACTAATAGAGGACTTATTTATATGAGGGTTGATGCCTCATATGGAATGAGATGCTCGACCATTGTTGTTTATTCTCTTTGATGGGCTCATCATTCTGCACATATGCCAAGAGGCAGGGTAATTGCTAGTTTTATGGCAGCTCGATCTTAGCCTTCTCGAGTAAGGAGACCATTCTAGCTTTCACTTTTAAAGTGGCCCAGACATCCTCATATTTTTATCATCTTTTCAATCTTGGCAACCATCTTATTTACTCTTCCCTTTACTTGTTCGTGCTTTATAGCATTGTTGCTCATTTCTTGGGCAGGTGGTGAGTTGCCCGAGTTCTCAGCAACTCGAAGGTAGTGGGGTTGAAATTGACATCGATGACTTTAATAAAGGAAGTTCGTGGTGTTGAAACTCCCAATAGTGGAGGTGAGGTTCCATGTTGGGATGAACTATCTAGCTTTGATTGCTCCAAAGGTGCATCTTAATAAGGAGCAAGTTTGTTGTTGAGGGACCCTCATGTTTAATTTCTAGGGCTCAATATGATAAGCTCCTGGGCTTGGAGGATGGAGCACACAGAGTAATCAAGTAATTCATCCCTCCTAAGGATGTTTTGCATTGGACGATGCACTTGTGATTTTAGATGAGGGATTAAGTTGTATTCCACTTCATCATACCTTGAGGATTGCCTTCGAGTTGCCCAGAGCTGTTGGACTTATATAGGGCTTCTCCATGTGGTTGCTCCCAACTTTAGATGAGAAATACCAATGTATTCTACATATCTTTTGAGGGCTACCTTGGAAATGCCCCCAACTGTTGGACTTACAGGGTAACTTCAGGTGGCTGCCCATAACTTTAGAGAAGAAATGACAACCCTACTTCGTCATCTTTTAAGGGCTACCTTGGAGATGCCCCCAGCCATTGGGCTTCTATATGGGCACTTTGGGTGGTTTCCTCAACTTTAGAGGAGAAATAACAACCTTGCTTCAACATCTTTTGAGGGCAACCTTGGAGAAGGCTCTCACTCTTGCGCTTGTGCAAGGCCAGCTGCCCCCAGCTTCTAATGAGAAATATCAACAACATTTTATTGGCCCAGTCACATCAATGCCACCTCAAAGGGTTAGGTTTATTTCTTCATTTTTCTTCTCCTTAGAAGCAACTTTAGCATGACGCGCTTCATGTTCTTTCGGTGTCATATGCCATCCCTTAGGCCCTCACTTATAATACACAGGACAAGATTTGAAAGTGAGGTGTTACTTTGTTGCATTTCTTGAACGTTAGAGGGTTGCCCCCAGCACTTTGGGCAAAACTAGCCCAGGGTGAGAAGTGTTTGTTCTTCGAGGAAAATATTTGTCGCCTTTGGATTATGGGACAAACTTGGGCAGCATGCCATCCCTGTCTTATGACATTGAGATCGTCTTTGTCTGACCACTTCACATAAGTGCCCAAAATTGTTTGGTGCAATGATGAATGCAAGCTTGCAGTTGCCACTCAGCTTGCCTGAGGGACACCTAGCGTTTCTCTTCATGTCAGGCACCTTTTTAGGCCCTTGTTGGTCGTTGTTGGGGCCAAGTTGTGGCACACTACTTGCGATATTTGACTTAACTTCAGACTAGGATTGCCCCCATTTTTATCATGCTTTACATCTTGCAAACGGTACTAGCAAGTGCTATATTGCACTTTAGCAATGAAGCACACTTATCACCAGCATTGGGAGAAAGGGCAACACCAAAAGTGGTGTAATCATGCCACTGAATTAATTGCTAGAGTCTTTTTCTGTAACTTGTAGAGCATGGCGAGAGGAGCTTCTCATGTAGGTGATGCCAACAGAGCTTCCCCTTATGCATTAAGCACTTAACTTCATCATGATGATTCTCCCTTGGATGAATAATCAGCAGGTGTAGCCCCCATACTTAGCCAGCCTTCCTCCATAACTCCATTTCGAGCAATGCAAGATTCCATTTGCACCGGAGCCCCCAGCATGATTTCTTTAGTTGTCGATGTTTGTTGACTTGTGCAGCTCGACAAAAGCCTTGGAGAGGAACTCTTGATTATATGCAAGGTCCTCACATATTTTTAGCATCGGCATGCAGCTGGGCATATGTATTATGCCAGAAGCGAATACTAGGACAAGTAGAGAAGTCCCAAGGTGCATCACATGATGGATGGCTCTAGGGCTGTCAACAGAGTCGAGCATGCTTGCATAAAAGGATAGCCCACTCAATTTCTTCCACTTGAAATTTTCATTGGCACAACATGTAGCATGTATGTGGAGATCTCAGGAGACAACATTTTTTTTGACCATCGAGCATAGCAAAGATGGGAGAAGAACCATGTCCCACCGGGCGTGCCATTTTGTTTCGCCAGAAAAATCACTAAGGGGGATCTCTCTGTGTTTCGCGGATCGTACTACAGTACTACTTAGTACTAAATATGCGCAGGCGTGCCAGTATACATCCGTATACAAAATTAAGTAAACGTGCAATAAAACACAAGGGACAAAAGTTCAGGGAAATACCACTTTATTCATTCATTGGAGAATTACAAAGTACAATTTCCCACTTTAATATAAATTTACGCCGAGCTCCGTCTGACAATCAGAGGATTGTGTGGCTTCTGGTTTCTGGGGCCTCTAGAGGCCTCCAGTGAATTACATCCATGGCGTTGGGCCACGGAACACCTCCGATTAAGCTATGCTGATGGTCATCATTGTCGTCTCCAAATAAATTAGAGTTGTCTCCAAGTATATGCATAAGCACAAATGAATGAAAATGGTGAAGTGCTAGAGTCTCGTCGGCCTCTAGCAAAGGTATCTGGCCTCGTCGTGCGGATCCCATAATGAAGTCAAATGTTCGGCCTCGTCGGTCACGAACAAATAATTTCGGCCTCGTCGGTCGCGGAAAGGAAACGTCCCAGCCTCGTCGGTCAGGTGAAGAAAATGACTTCACATGGTTCACCGGCCTTGATGGTGCGGAAATGTGGTTGGTGGTAAACGTGAGACTTGTGCTCATGTAGTACTTAGGAGATTTCTCCTTGCGCTAACTTCTTGAGATCATTGGCGTGACACTTAGTCATCTCGCCAATTCAGATATGCGCGTGAACTCGAGTGCTTTAGGGTTTCGCGGATCGTACTACAGTACTACTTAGTACTAAATATGCGCAGGCGTGCCAGTATACATCCGTATACAAAATTAAGTAAACGTGCAATAAAACACAAGGGACAAAAGTTCAGGGAAATATCACTTTATTCATTCATTGGAGAATTACAAAGTACAATTTCCCACTTTAATATAAATTTGCGCCGAGCTCCGTCTGACAATCAGAGGATTGTGTGGCTTCTGGTTCCTGGGGCCTCTAGAGGCCTCCAGTGAATTACATCCATGGCGTTGGGCCACGGAACACCTCCGATTAAGCTATGCTGATGGTCATCATTGTCGTCTCCAAATAAATCAGAGTTGTCTCCAAGTATATGCATAAGCACAAATGAATGAAAATGGTGAAGTGCTAGAGCCTCGTCGGCCTCTAGCAAAGGTATCTGGCCTCGTCGTGCGGATCCCATAATGAAGTCAAATGTTCGGCCTCGTCGGTCACGAACAAATAATTTCGGCCTCGTCGGTCGCGGAAAGGAAACGTCCCAGCCTCGTCGGTCAGGTGAAGAAAACGACTTCACATGGTTCACCGGCCTTGATGGTGCGGAAATGTGGTTGGTGGTAAACGTGAGACTTGTGCTCATGTAGTACTTAGGAGATTTCTCCTTGCGCTAACTTCTTGAGATCATTGGCGTGACACTTAGTCATCTCGCCAATTCAGATATGCGCGTGAACTCGAGTGCTTTCTCATGACTTAGAATTATTTGCAGGTGTTGCACAAAAAATGACTTCGGGCCTGTCAAAGCCCGTGGCTTGCATGGGCCGAGAGATCAACATTGGGCCGTCAATGGGCCAAGCAATAATATCGAGCCAGCTCGTGACTTGTGCATATGTAATTTGCCCGTATACAGGCTTGCATGCTACTGTAGCCTGTTTGCTTTCTCGCCGTATATACTGTATATATATTGTACAAGCACATGTACATGTATTTCTGGGCTGCTGCTGCCAAAGGTTTACAGAGGTGAGCCATCGCCGGGCCACACTACTCTGCCGCCGCGGTGACCATGCTGGTCGTTCCGGCCATCGCCGGACTCACTGTTGACGGGCGCTTTGTCGAGCCCAAGGGCGCCGTGTTTGCCACGACTGTGGATCATCGTGACAATGCAAAGCTTTGCATGTACGCCACTTCTGTGGATGCCGAAACTGCATGTTCGCCGGGCAGCCGTTTCGGCCAGGCTGCCACGGTCATCGTAGATGAGTGTTGCCGAGCCGCCGCACGTACGCCTTTGCCATCGGGCCGTCCTGGATGTGTCGGGCGTAGTTGTCACCACTGGCGCAGAGGAAACGGCCGATCTCTTGGCACATGGTCGCCGCCGTCGAGATGGTTGCGGGCGCCGTACGTCGTCGTTTCGGTCGGTGTCGTCGGGGCTCACTGGCTGGCCGTGAATGCATGCACGATCTATGCCACAGCCATGCATAGATGAGAAAAGATAATCAATACATATAAAGAATCCCACCCTCGAAGTGAGCGGCCATGGAGTCGTTGATGTGGAAGGACGGACGCCGACGGTGCGGGTGTTCTGTAGACGTTCGGCTCACCGGAGACGATGAAGTGCTTGACAACGAGGTTGAAGAAGTCGACGGCGAGGGCGGCGTTGATGGCGTCGCCGCCTCTCGTGCTTGCCGGCGATGTGTGTATGTATGGTGAAGTGTGTGCAGCCTGGCGGCGGCGTGATGGATGTGTGTGCGACTAGCGGGGCGGCTGCATATTGAAGATGGAGTCTGCCCCTCCCCCTGTGATGAGAAGTGCTTGTGTATTTATAGGCTAGAGCTAGGGTTGATGGAGAGAGGAGCGAGGGATGAACGCGCCGCCTTTAATCTGTTGGCGAGCGAGCGGACGCGCGGCTGCCGCTGAGATATTTTACAACTATGATCTTATCGTCGGTGGAGCTTATCTCCTGGTAATTCAGCCTATGACCCACATATTTGGAGAAGCCCGATTTAATTTACCTTGCTAGCTGATTGATGGGCCCAACTGGATACACCGGCGTGCATGCATGAGCTTTCTAGAAGCTTCATCATCTTGGAGGTGGTGGCGTCATTTCCGGGCGTCTGATGAGCGCCGAGCGCCGCGCGGCCCGATCTCGGCCCATGTACAACACATATTGCCACAGCGGCGTATTTGTACACGTGTACGTGTATAAGCCGGATGGAGAAATGTACGTGTGTAGACTTGTTAGCTTCAGGAAAGAAGCTAACATGCTAGTCTATGCATGCCAACGTACACGTATATGCTTGCATGGGCCACGCACAAATCACTTTTCCCGAGGGCCCATAATTGAGATTACTGACTGCTAATAGCCGGTACTAATCAGCCCAAATAATCTTCACGAGCCCGGCCTTGCATGCTAGTGCAAATCGGGCAAAATAATATACACTTCTTATGCCACAGCGATTGTGTATTTGTACACGTATATGCCACGTGCGTAATGGGCTTAATTAACAATACACTAATTATTTTATCCAAAAGTTTATCATGGGCCTGAAAGCTAGTCTTGGCAAGCCACACGTGTGCCATTATTTGAAATATGAGCTATGTGCACAAGCCCAATTTTATCGTTAGTTTAGCCTTTGTGCTAATTGATGGTTATTAGGCAACTCGTATATCTTTGAGACCCAAATATTTATATAGCCCATATTTTCGTAGGCATCTTGTCATTGTCAAATTATTTTGTAAGCCTCATTCAATTCATGCTAAATGGGCTATGTTTAGTAATATAAGATGCCAAAATTTCATCTTACAGGCACCACCCTGGATCCCAAATAGAAAGCAGTGCTTGTCGACTTTCTCCGTGCAAACAACGACATGTTTGCGTGGAGTCTCTCGGGCATGCCTAGCATTCCGAGGGAAGTCACCGAGCACTCCTTGGATATTCGGGCCAGCTCCAAACCGGTGAAGCAACGACTGCGTCGCTTTGACAAGGAGAAGCGTAGAGCGATCAGGGAGGAGATCCACAAGTTTTTGGCAGCCGGATTCATCAAGGAGGTGTTCCATCCTGAGTGGTTAGCTAATCCTATACTTGTAAAAAAGAAGAACGATAAATAGAGAATGTGCGTTGATTACACTAGTCTTAATAAGGCTTGCCCCAAGCACCCATTCCCTTTACCGCGTATCGATCAGATAGTCGACTCCACCTCTGGCTGTGAAGCCCTCTCTTTCCTTGATGCTTACTCTGGTTATATCACCAAATGGCGATGAAAGAGTCCGACTAGCTCACGACCTCTTTTGTCACTCCGTTCGAAACCTACTGCTACGTAACCATGCCATTCGGCCTAAAAACGCAGGAGCTACATACCAGCACTGTATGCTCACCATTTTTGGGGACCTCATCAGGCAAACCAATAAGGCTTACGTAGACGACATCATGGTCAAGTCAAAACGAACTGACAACCTAGTTGCCGATCTCGATCAAGCATTCAAATGCTTGCGAGCCTAGAATATCAAGCTCAACCCCGAGAAATGCGTCTTTGGGATTCAAGGGGGATGCTACTAGGCTTTATCATCTCTAAGCGTGGCGTCGAAGCCAACCACATGGGTCCGATCCATAATTTGAAAGGGGTACAACGAGTCACGGGGTGTTTGGCTGCGTTGAGCCGCTTCATCTCACGCCTCGGCGAATGAGGCCTTTCCCTTTACCGGCTCCTGAGAAAGACGAACCGGTTTGCCTAGACCCTCGAGGCCCAAGAGGCACTGGATGGGCTCAAGGTGCTTTTAACTAAGGCCCCAATCCTTATGCCCCGATTGAAGGGGAACCGCTCCTACTATACGTCGCGGCCACTGCTCAGGTAGTGAGTGCCGTCGTCATAGTGGAATGGTAGGAGCCAGGAGGAAGGTCACGCCCTTAAAGTCCAGCGTCCAGTCTATTTCATCAGTGAAGTCTTGTATGACACCAAGACATGCTGCCCACAGATCTAGAAGCTCTTGTACACTGTCCTCATCGCCCGGAGGAAGCTGTGCCACTACTTCAAGTGGCACCCAATCACAGTCGTCTCATCCTTCCCCCTCGGGGAGGTGATTCAGAATTGTGAGGTGATGGGAAGAATCGCTAAGTGGGTAGTTGAACTCATGGGAGAAGGCATCACCTATGCCTCTCGAAAAGCCATCAAATCTCAGGTGCTAGCCAACTTTGTGGTAGAATGGACCGAGACCCAAACACCATTGGCGCCGGTGGAACAAGAATACTAGACGATGTATTTCAATGGGTCAGTGATGAAGAGCGGAGCTGGAGCAGGGCTTGTCTTCGTCTCCCCCCTCGGCGTGTGCATGAGGTATATGATCCAAATTCATTTTCCAGCCTCTAACAATGTCGTTGAGTATGAGGCGCTCATCAATGGTTTGCACATCACCTCTGAGCTTGGGATTCGATGGCTTGATGTCCGAGGTGACTCCTAGTTGATCGTAGACCAAGTCATGAAAGAGTCAAGCTATCACAACCCCAAGATGGTGGCGTATTGTCAGGCAGTCCACCTCCTGGAGGACAAGTTCGATGGCCTCGAGCTCAACCACATCGCTCGATGGTCTAACGAGGCAGATGAACTCATGAAGCTGGCATCCGGTCGAGCACCAGCTCCCGTCGGTGTCTTCACCAGCGATCTGCATAAACCCTCGGTTACTTACCAAGGCACAACGCAGGACGATGATGAACCTCCTGAGCCAGGCTCGGGAGCTATCCTAACCCTGCCTTCCACCGACCCCGAGGTCATGGGCATCGAGGAGGACCCAAACGCAGGGCCCGACCCCCTGCTAGACTAGAGAATCTTGTACCTTGAATGCCTAGTTCGTGGTATACTCCCACCCGATAGGACCGAAGCCCAATGCCTTGCGCGCCGCGCTAAGACATATGTCCTGCTAGATCAGGAACTTTATAAGCGGAGCCCCACAAGAATCTTGCAGCGCTGCATGCCCATCGAACAAGGGAGGTGGCTACTGCAAGATATTCGTGGGGGCATTTATGGTCCCCTCGTCAGAAACGCATTCCAGCAAGGTTTCTATTGGCTCACCACCGTGGCCGACTCCATCGAAGTAGTACGCTCCTGCGAAGGATGTCAGTACTATGCTCGACAAACTCACCTACCAGCCCAAGCGCTCTAGACGATCCCCATTACTTGGCCTTTCACAGTCTTGGGTCTGGACCTTATCGGGCCACTCCAGAAAGCGTCTGGGGGCTTCACCCACTTGTTGGTCGCCATCGACAAATTCTCAAAGTGGATTAAGGCTCGGCCTATCATGCGAATCAAGTCTGAGCAGGCGGTGCTCTTCTTTACTGATATTATCCATTGCTTTGGGGTCCCAAACTCTATCATCACTGTCAACGGTACACAGTTCACCGGCAAAAAGTTCCTTAACTTCTGTGAGAATCACCACATACGTGTAGATTGGGTAGCTGTGGTGCACCCTCGGACGAACAAGTAGGTCAAACGCACCAATGGCATGATCTTGCAGGGACTCAAACCAAGGATCTTCAACCGGTTGAACAAATTTGGCTGTCAATGGCTCTCGAAGCTCCCCGCGGTCCTCTAGAGTCTGAGAACAACCTCAAGCCAAGCAATAGGCTTCACGCCCTTCTTCATGGTCTACGGATCCAAGGCCATCCTACCCACCAATCTGGAGTATGGAGCGCCAAGAGTCATAGCGTACGACGATCATGGGAACCAAGCATCCCTTGAAGATGCCATAGACCAACTTGAGGAAGCACGTGACGTCACCCTACTCCACTCTACCAAATACCAGCAAGATTTACACCGGTATCACCATCGCCGCGTGCAGGGTTGGGCGTTCATCGTTGGGGACTTAGTGCTTCACCTTAGACAAGACAGCAGAGGTCGCCACAAGTTGACGCCACCATGGGAAGGCCCGTTCATCATCACAGAAGTACTCCGACCTAGCACCTACAAGCTAGCCACCACAGACAGCGAAGTCTTCACCAACGCCTGGAACATCGAATAGCTACGTTGCTTCTACCCTTAGATTTCCAGGATGTGTACACATTTGATCTCGGAATAATAAAAAGAGTGTTCGATTGTTTTTATTTATCTCGTCTGGCTCTGAGGAAGACCCGACCCTACCTTCGGTTAGGGTCGGGCCTCCCTCGAGGGCTAAAGGGGGCCCTCGACGTTTTGAAAATTTTGAAACTTTTAGAAAGTTTTTTCGTACTCGAGCCCACGACACTATGTAAAAATGTCGATGCTTTAGAAAACCGACGAACCCCTCGGGCTTGATCGGTCGGATTGCGAAGAAACCTACACCTCGGCGGTTATGGTGCCTTTACTCACCAATCTTGGCCTAAGAGACCGATTCACACTTCTAAAGAATCCACGAACTTAAACACAACGCGGGGATTGGGCATAACACTTGAAAAAACTTACAAAAAGTTAGCCACCCGAGCCCTTCAATGGCAACTAGGAAATGCGGCTGCAACAGAGCACAAGGATCCCTTGGGTCAGGATAATTGGACAGCGAAAAGCCTATGCCTCTATGGCTACGGTACTCTCGCCCATTAACCTTGACCCAGGGTATCGGACTCAGCTTTAAACACCGCAGGCCTAGTTGCATTACAAGGATCGGGGCAAACATGTAAAAACTTGAAACAAAAGATAAGCACAAGTTTTAAACAGTGGCCCCAAGGGCCATAGACTTGTTCGATATCCCAAGTTCTTACAAGGGCACCTTGCCCGTCACTGTTCATAGATTCAAAGGCGGGGATGACCTCTTCTTCGAACTTGGCCGCCAGAATCATCGCCGGCTCCAGCATCTCCTCATCGATCGCATCGAGCTCCTCTTTAGGGCCGATGAAGTAACCCTCGCTGAGTGCCACCAGATCAATATTCTGATAATGAGACCTGAAGATAGTGAACGCACGCCGCATCCCAAGGTGGAGTGCCTCCTTCATCTAGGTCTGAACCCGCTCGAAGGCAGTTGCTAGATTTAAGTCCCTAACTATTCTTGGGGCCTTGCATGTTAGTCATAAGAAACTTAAGAACCCAAATAGAATTATTTCTATACGTGTTGGTTTTCTTTCTAACATATTTGGCAACCACTTGACCACTTTTGTTATTCTTCAAAACAAAATATGATGTCGAGCTTTGTTGAGGTGCATGGGTCTTTGGTTGATAGGCATACTTGTTCTTGGTGCCCCACATTGATTCCTTAGGCTTCTGAAAAACCTATTTTTGCTGGAACACCTTCTTCACGGGCTTAGTCTGATCAGGAACAGAATTGGTAGCCTTCCTATTTTTGTGGGACGTGGCACTATCGCCCTTCACTGCGGCACTACCGCTCGGGGATGTTGCACTACCGTGGTCTGCGCAGGCTGCTCTACACCAATTCTGCCCATCCTCTTAAACTGCACACACTCGTAACCATTCACTATCTTTCTTCCATTTGTCTTGACTCCTTTTGTGTGGCCAAACCCATGCTTGATTGAGGGATGTCTTCCTTGCTTGAATTGTAGCCCTTTTAGTTCATCCTTCTTCTTGTCATTGGTTTGGGCCTTATCCAACCCTTTTTCAATGATTTCATTGAGCCTAGCAATCTTCTTTTTCATAGCCTTCATGTTTGCAAGTTTAGTGAAATAAGCATTTAAATCGAGATTATAACATTTTCCACAACCTTGGCTAGTGGAGGGAGTTGAGGCTTCCTTTGCCTTAGAGAGATGTGAGTTGCTATCCCAAAGAATGCCATATTGCAACTCAAGTTCCTTGTGCTTTTCATCCAAGTCACAATACTTTTTCGTGAGAGCATTATATGCTTTCTTTGTGATAGCATGGTCTTCTTGCTCTTTGGACAAAGCCTTACGTAAGGATTCCATCTCACTTCTCTCTAATGCAAGAGCTTCCTTGCTAGCAATGTAGAGATCCTCTTGTTGGATAAGAATCTCCTCTCTAGATTCTAGCTCGGCTTGGATACTCTCTAACTCCTCCATTAGCTTAGTGATGAATAATTTGGTCTTTCCATCCAAATTTTTAGTTATCATGTTAATTTCTTCACCACTAGATTCATCATTACTAGAGCTATCACTAATATCACTACTAGAGATATCACTAGGAGGTGGAGGAGGTTTGGCCTTCAATTTTACCTTCTCACCCTTTGCCATGAGACAAATGTGAGGGGAGTAGTAGTCATCATCAGACATATTGTTGAAGAGCCTTGGTGTGGAGGATGGCTTGTGAATAGCTACAGTTGCAATCTTCTCATTCTCTTCACTTGAGCTCTCTCTAGTTGAGTCCCATCCATGCCCAGTGTGAGCCTCTCCCATGTACTTCTTGCTCTTCCTATGGTTGGCCTTGTTATCTTTCGTGTCCTTGTATTTGTTGTCCTTGATCTCATATGGACACTTGGCAATGAAGTGATCGGTGCTACCATAATTGTAGCATGTCCTCTTCTTCTTGTTTGGAAACTTTCTCTTCACTACCTTGTAGCCTTGCTTCTTTAGATCCTTTTGAAATCTCTTCATAAAGAGAGCAACATCATCAACCTTCTCATAATATTCATCATCATTTTCATCTTCACTTGAGAATAATGTAGTCTCTACTTCTCTTGGACTTGCTTGATTGCTTTTGGCTTGCTTGTTGAAGCTTGCTTGTTGATCTTGGACTTGCTAGTGGAGCCTTGCTTGCTTGATTTGTTGGCCGTGAGAGCTACATCCTTGATCTTTATGCCATCTAGCTTTGCTTGCAACTCACCAAGCTTCTTTCCCTCATTTGCTTCTTCTCTTTGTATGTCAAAGGTCAAGATCCTTCCAAGTACATCATTTGGTGTGAAGTACTCAAACTTCTTGTCTCTAATTAGAGTCACCACGGTCATATTTCTAGGTGAGTAAGCTTCCAATATAATCTTTACTACCTTGTGATCATCTAGCTCATCATCACCATAGCCTCTAATCTTGTCCACTATTGTTATCAATCTATCAAACAACTCTTGTGGCCCTTCTCCATCCAAGATCACAAACCAGTTGAGCTTGGCCACCAACAAATCAATTCTTGCCTTCCTCACTTTGTCAATCCCTTCATGTGCAAGGTGCAAAGTGTTCCATATTTGCTTGGCAACATCAACACCAATCACTCTATTGTATTCATCACCATCCAAAGCACTAAGCAATACATTTGTGGCTTGATCATTGAGATGAATAATTCTCATTTTATCTAGTGTTGGATTCTTGGAATCAACCGGTGGCTCAAATCTATTGCAAACAACCTCCCAAATGCCGAGGTAAAGACCTATAAGATAGGCTCTCATCAAGTACTTTCACTTGGCAAAGTTAGTCCCATCGTAATGAGGTAACTTGCCCGCAGGCACATTGATGAAAGACCTCAGATCATGGTTAGTCATAGGCATAGAAGAATAGTTAAAGAATACGGCGGCATATTTGTTGTTGTTGTCAACTTTGCCCTTTCCTTTCTTCTCCTTCTTGCCCCCTTTGACACTTGGTAGGACTCATCATTATCTCCATCTTTGGAACTACTTGAGATGTCACTTGATGATGCATTGGTTGCCTTCTCTTCTTCTTCCATCCTTTTCCTAGCTTTTCTTCCTTTTCTTCTTGCTTCTCTCTTGAGCTTTCTTTCTTCTTTTCTTTGCTTCTTGTCTTAAGGCTTTGCTGCTCCTTCTTATTTTCTCTTGCTTCTCTTTTTGCTTTTCTTGCTGCCTTTCTTTTCTTTCTTTCTTCTCCATTTTGAGCTTTCTCAGCTTTTCTCTTGCTTCTCTTTTTGCTTTTCTTGCTGCCTTTCTTTTCTTTATTTCTTCTTCATTTTGAGCTTTCTCAGCATCGGTAGCCTCTAGCTACGGGAGTGTGGAGTTGCTCGCTATAGATGTGCTGAGCTCACTGCTGTCGGTGTCATGCAACTCCACACCCTCTGGATCGACGTCAATGGCCTTCACACCACTAGTACCACCTCCGGGCTCTATAACTCACGCGGTAAAGCGCTCACGAGGTAACCTCGCTCTGATACCACTTATAGGACCTCTGGTTAGCCTAGAGGGGGGTGAATAGGCCTGTTAAAACAAAACTTGAACTTTTGTCAAATTCAAACTACAGCACTGCCACACCTGCAGACAACTTTGAGGCACAATTCAAAATCTGTAAAAGAAAACTTAGATCAGAGAAATTATTGAGCTTCCTGCAGGTATATGGATCACAGATCGATAACTAGAAGTGGTAGGAATACCACACACAAGTAGATTGGCCACAAAGCCTAGAAATCCCCTCAACAACAATATAAAATGCAAGTGAAGTAAATCAAGCACAAGGTGACGTAAGGATTTATTCTGTGGTTCAGTTCACCACCAAGGCTTGCCTAAGTCCACATTGTTGAGGTAAGCCACTTAGACTTAGAGCTTTGCAACCCTTCCTCGTTCTCAAGTTAAGATACTTAACTCTTGAGATGAGGGGTGAGTTTACTAGCTTTAAGAGATGGTTACAAACCACCTGGGGCTGCCACACAAGTTGGCAAGTTCCACGGGCGATGCTCTAACCAGCTAGAAGCAAAGCTCCAAGAGTAACAAACACAACCGCCGGCCAAAATATGAACCAAGTGCTCTTTTGAGTTGGGAAATCAAAGGATCTGCTCTCTAATCGTGTTTGCCACTTTTTCTCTCAAGGATTGATGGAGAAAACAATGGGGAAAGCTTGAGAGCTCTAGGGCACCAATGGAGGGGAGAGACAGTGAGAGCTGAGCTCTTGGCGTCTGTCTGAATGGTTTGGGAAGCAGAGAGAGCCGTTGGAGAGGAATGGGAGAGGTATAAATACCCCCCAGCCCCCAACGGTCAGTTAAGTCACGATAGTTGTTGGCATTTCTTAGCACCACTACTAAAAATAGAATTAAACCTACTCTTAGCAATGACACTAGAAATGGTATGGTAATTATTAACTTATCACTTTTATAGTAGCCACCTATGATTACCTACATCTCAAATATTAAACTAGGTTGTCATCCCTAGTGATGAAATTAGAAATGTTTATTGATACTATCTAGCATTACTACAAGAATAACACTAAACAGAAAATTTATTATTTCATGTGACTATAAAGAATCTAAAAATATGAATAAAAATAATTCTATAAGCGGACAGATAATTATACCATTGTAGCATTTTACCTAGAGTATTACTAGGTTGTTGATTTATAATTTTACCACTGGGAAAGTATGACTATGCATGTAGTATTGATAATTTATGATTATGCAAGAGAGAATGAACCAATATCAAATGCTCTACTCAAAACAGGGGTAAGTCACAAGACAAATATAGATATATATAATAAGTACTGATCAAGCATCATGATAAATAAATAAATTACTCAGAGCACTCTAACTATGGCAATATCATTAGTCTAATCATAATATTATAGGAATAATTTCTAAGTCATTCTATAGCTACAAGTCAATGAATGCTTCAATTAGTGCAATTACATCTAGTAGTCATTGTTAATGTTACTATCGCATCCACACATAAGGAACATCAACTAGGGAGGATCAGAAACATAGTCCTCCCCTCCTTCGAGACCGGGTTCTACAAGTCCTACACATGGGGGGTGGACTACATAGGACTCAACAGGCCTGTCACACCCATGATCTACCACACGTCCCGGTGTGTAGGGGCATTTGCAGATAAACAATATCTAAGAACCACGCTTATATAATGCCTAGCACCCACCCATGGATTCTGCATATTAGGATGGGCGCTATACGAACATATGCATGAACTTAATAATAAACTAACTATACTAGACATATGACCAAAGTAAACAATAAACATTGCAATCAAGAACATATAAAAGATGAAGATTAATGTTGACATAAACATTGTAGCAAGCACACAAAAATGGTAGATAATACAATGAGAGAGGGGTACAAAGAATTATACTGAACTACGCTCATGCCAACGTCGGCAATCCAAGATTGTAATCTGCTTGCTTCCCTCTAGACCTAATCTAACTAGCTAAAGTTCTAGAACTAGAGGAACTCTGAGGAATTAGGGTTTTTGGCTCTGGATGGCTTGATCTCCAAATGACTTGATGACTTGATGCCTTCAGGGGGGCTGGGGTGTAACATCCAGTCCCGACATACATGGCCCAGGTCCACTCTACTGAGGAGTGGTCCCACCTGCGTAGCAACCCGCTTGAGCTTTTGTCCTCGCTTCGCTCAAAATAGTTAACCAAAGATTACTACGCGTCCCTAGCCCTGATATTTAAGCTGGTTGGGCGACCTCAGGATTCACAGTATGTACTAAACTTCTTGTTGCACAGTGTTTCGTGATGCTATAGTAACTGGTGAACAGTAACGGTCTGCTACAGTATCAGGGCCAAGGGTGCTACAGTATCCAAGCTACGGTTTCCACACTTCTACATTACCGGGGCCCGGATGTACAATAACCTGCATCTACAGTATCCGCCCCTACTACCCAGGCTATAGTAGTATCGGCCCATTCCGTGAATTGGGCCCACTTGGCCTATTTTGGGGCTGTTACAATCACCCCTCCTAAGGATTTGATGTCCCCATTGAATGCCAGACCGGTTTACCCTTTTGGGACACTTATTCTAGGATCCTCCTCTCTTGGCCACGTTTGTGTGTTCCCATGTCGGCGCATGTGTCATGTCATGCCGTGTCCACGACGGGCCCACGCGCATGCACACATCATGCCCGAGCAACTGATCACCACGTGCCCGTGAAACCACGAGAGTCGGCTCCGATACCAAATGTAACATCCAGTCCCGGCATACACGGCCCAGACCCACTCTACCGAGGAGTGGTCCCACCTGCGTAGCAACCCGCTTGAGCTTTCGTCCTCGCTTTGCTTAAAATGGTTAACCGAAGGTTACTACGCGTCCCTGGCCCTAGTATTTAAGCTGGTTGGGCGACCTCAGGATTCACAGTATGGCACTAAATTTCTGGTTGCACAGTGTTTCGTGATGCTACAGTAACCGTTGAACAGTATACCAAATTCGGCCCAGCCCAATTCGGTGAGCAGTAACATGCTGCTATAGTGTCCGAGCTACAGTTCCGCTCTGCTACAGTACCCGGAGCCCGGATGTACAATAGCTTGCATCTACAGCCCGACCCACTGCCCCAGGCTACAATAGTATCAGCCCATTCCGTGATTTGGGCCCACTTGGCCCATTTTAGGGCTGTTACATGGGGTCTGCTTATATAGCCTAGGGGGTCTAACGTGAGCCCTTGGATCAAACCGACTTGAGCTACGGCTGAGATGCATCCTAGGAGACGGTGGAAGAATACTCTAGAAGCTCGTGGACGAATCCCCCAAGGGGGCCGAGCGGCCTGCAGGTGGGGCTGGCCAGCCCCACTTGGCATCCCCTCGCCTCCCGCTTTGTTTCGGTGTCTTCTCATGTCTTCTAGAGTCTTCTCGCATATATGTCGTATTTTAATTCTGAATTTTCCTTTGACGAATAGGTCCATCTTGGTGGTTTTTTGAAATAATCCTACAGAGAATAGAGATTCACCAAAACTTGTGAAATTTGTCAGTTTTAATCCTAGACCTATGTATATTCTCTCATTTGTAACATTTCTCATATTTATTCAACTATAAATTATTGACGTTATTCACCGTCAACAGCAGTGCCGCTCAGCGGTAGTGCCTCTCTTCAGGTGCGGCACGGCTGCACCAGGCAAGACAACAAAGGTGAAAGAGTAAAAAGCTAGCTGTCTTGGCTAAGCAACTGAGGATGTAAGTATATAAGATTGAGCACTTGGTTGCACATTTTAGCTTAAGCAATGTGTCTCCCTTTATTGTACAGCTTTTCCTATACTCAAATTCAAAATATAAAAGAATTTAAACCTCCTTTGAGTTTGAAGCCAACAACATTTGTAATTGGGGGCTCCTCCATTTCGTATAACATCCTCGATTATATATTCCCTGGTTGTCATCTCGATAAATCTCATTAGTCCTCTAATTGCATGGTCATTCTCACCAAAACCCACAATTAGGGCTTGATTGCACTTTCACTCATACATGTTGAATATCTATGAGAATATGTTTCTAAGTCCATTATGTTGGAACTAGAGGTTATAAACAAGAGAGATAGAGGGAGAGAGAGAGAGAGAGAGGACAGAGCTTGGCGATAGAGAAGAGGGGACACACTAGAGTGTTGAACAAGTGAAGATGAGTGGGAGGTGAGATCCCTTGCCCTTAGTGACCAAGCAATGGCTATTTACAAGTGACCCGTTGGAGGGGTTGAACTTCACATGACACTACTCTCTAGCTACTAGTTGGGCCTCTTCTAGGGGATACTTGGCCTATATACCACATGGGCTCCCCTAACAATGCTCTTGGCAAAACTTCAGTAGGAGGGGGGCTTCGACAACACTTCAGAGACTACAATGACTCACCCACGCCAACACTTCCATGCAAGGGGCCTCACCATCATCTTCGGTGACTGCAATGACTAACCGTCGATGCCAACAACTAGAGGGGATTCTCTGACATCTCTAACGTTAATAATAAAAAATATCTTCATCAATATCTTCAGCGACTATAACAACTTGCCTTCGCAAAAACTTTAGCATGAGGGGCTTCGTGCATATCTTTAGTATGTACACCAACATCGCCTTCATCAACACCTTTGGCACGAGGGCCTTCGTTAACATCTTCAACATGAGGGGCTTTGCCAACATCTTTGGCGACTATGACAACTCATCTTTGCCAACACATCGGAAAAAGGGCCTTCGCTATCATCTTTGGCCACTACAACAACTCGAGAGCCTTTGTCGATGCCTTTGACATCAATGTTTATGATGACTTGCCTTTATCGCCGAGTTTGAGGGGCTGAATCAACTCATTCAGTATCGAGGTCTACTTTATCTTCCTCGACCACTTCGGTTTGAGGGGCTCACTAACAACTTTGGTCTGGACATCTACTTCTACTACTATTGCTACTATGATTATGTCAACTACAACAAGCACAACCAAATATTCGGTCACAAGTGCCAGCCAAGAGGAGGTATGGGAGGATACTTGAAAGATCCTTATTTGGTTTTGGTAATTGAGTGACAACCTTAGGCCTCATTCGGTTCGCCTAGAACGGCTTGGAACGTGGCCCGTTCCAACTGGAATCATTCGGCCTGGATTCGAGTCGGGCCCAAGCCGGAATGGCTGTTCGGATAGACTCAAACCGGAATGAAATCAGGTCATTTCAGGCCTTTTCACCCTCTTCTCAGCTTGGATTGGATCCATACCTAGAAATACATGGAATTGATCCAGACCAGGTTTCAGTTACCCACCAGGATCCACTCAATTCGGCCCAGAAAGAGAAACGGACCTGTTTTCAAATAGGAACAAACGAACGAGGCCTTAGGTGGACTAATTGTGTTTAATGTGAGAAACACAGGAGATTAGTCCATAGGTGATGGTGTCATGGAGGAGCTCATTGCATATGAGACATGACATGGAGTCATGTGGCCAAGGTGGCGAAGATCAAGATGAGGCTTGGCTTGACGGACCGGTTGCAAGTGTGAAGGGCAAGTCGGAGGCTTTGGAGCGATGGACCGTGAGGTGGTGAAGCTTGAGCAAGACTTGGAACCGATGGACCGACGCAACGGTGAAGAGCAAGTGAGGTCAAGATCGATGGACCAAGGTCACATGATGATATGAAGTGGATCATATCATTTGTGATATGGTTAGTGCATGTGTTGCATCAACGTCGGAGGAGATGGAGTGGAATGCGCAAGGCAAAGGTATAACCTAGGGTATTTCATTTCACCGGTCATAGGTGTGTAGAGAAGTTGATGACCGGGTTTAGGATAGATGGTCGTACTATCAAGAGGGGCAAACTTGTTTGCATATCGGTCATCTAGTGTCACTTGAGCGATCTAACTTTGCATACGTGTTAGGATCGAGTGGCGAGGCAAGTTGAGTGCCTAACTCCTCGGAGATAATAATTGTGAAAATGCTAACACACGTGCACAAGGTGGTGATCACTTGTTGGTGTTGGCACATTTGCGAAGGCGATGGAGTTTGAGCAGTTGAGAGGGGTTTTCGAGAAGTAGAAATGATCAATTTCCTTTACGCCGAAGTTTGGAAGAAGTGGCGAAGTTGCGGAACAAGTTTACACTGAGAAACACGTGATAGACGCGCATGATGCACGTGATAGACACGGCTGTGTAGCGTCTGTCGCCTAACCCTAGCGGCGCGGTGCAAGGCTATGTGGAGTGGCACGACAGACGCGTGGGCATTCGCACGACAGACATTGACATCATCATCTGTCAGCTTCGTGCTAGGAAGGTGAGCGGCTTTGCATTGCATTAGACGCAGGACGGCGTCTGTCGGCCTCCCGTCAAACACGTCTGTCGGCCTGGAGCGCGATTTGGAGCTCTCTGTGCCGCGTCTGTCGCAGCGGCAGACGCTGGTGGCTTCGGCATGGGACGCGTCTATCTCTGGGGATTCGACCGTTGGCTTTTCGGTTGAGCGGGACATGTGGCGACGTTTGAGAGCGACAGACGCTAGGGTCGCGTCTATCGGCTTGGCGACACACGCATCTGTCGCCCCCAAAATTTGCCCAGTGAATTGCTAATGACTATATTCGTTTGTGGGGCTATAAATAGAAGTGGTGGCTGGCCTTGGGCGTTAGCTGAGCACCCTTAGGCCTTGGTGGCTTGTGTTGGTGTGCTTGGAAGCCCTCTAACTCACTTGTGATTAATAGTGTTCATCCGATCGAGTGAGTGAGCGATCCTAGTGCGATTGCATTGAGAGATAACATCGAGTGGCACTAAGTGATTGTGTTGCAAGCCGGTGATGCTTGTTACTCTTGGAGGTTGCCACCTCCTAGACGGCTTGGTGGCTTGTGGCTCCATCGAAGCTTGCAAGAAGATTGTGCGAGGCTTCGGAGAAGCTTTGTGAGGGGGATTGTGCTCACCCCGCGGGGATCGCGAAGAGCAACTCTAGTACATCATGTCATTGAGCTACCACACTTGATGGTGGGTTCTTACGGTGCCTTTTGAGAGGCTCAGTGACTGATTAGCCTTTTGAGAGGCTCGGTGAACGATACACAAGCTTGTATTTACACTCATATATATACTTATGCTTGTGTAGTTGCTCTTGTAATTAGTTTGCTTGTGTAGCTTGCTAGTTACCTTCTTGCTTGTGTAGCTAGAAGTAGTTCCCTTGTCTTGCTTAGTTTGTGTAGCTAAGTAAGTTGAGCTCTAGACTTTAGCTTGTGTAGCTTTGTCTTTGAGCTTTGCTAGCGAGCTTAGGCTTTGTGCGCTTTGCTTACTAGAATTGTGTAGAAGTTCCCTCGGTGTGAAAAGTACTAGCGCATAGGTTTGTGTGACCTTGATCTAAAATTGGTTAGGTGAGCTCTTGCTAAGGAAAGCACCTTAGTTGCTTAATTAGGATCTTTGTGAGGTGTTTGTGAATTTAGGGTGTAGTCTTGGCTAGACCGATAATTTTAATTCCGCATTTGTTTCAGTTAGCCGGCGTGACTAAGTTTTAGAAAGAACTATTCACCCCCCTCTAGTATGCCATCTCGACCCTACAATACTGGAGGACCTGACACTCTAGAGGGTGAAGCCTTTTGCTTGATGCTCATGAGAGAAGATTTGCAGGCTTCACGTCAACCTTTAGCTATGACTACTTTGAGTACATCGACTACAACGACTACACCCATTCATGAAGTGAAGGTGTGTCTCCAAGTGAAGCCTCAAATGAAGGCAAAGATCTGCATGCCAAGAAGGTCCTAGAGATGAAGTCTATGCAACGAGAGGTCCCAGAGAAAAGATCTACACGCTGAGAAGGTCCTAGAGGTAAAGACCTGCGTGTTGAGCAAAGCTAACAATTCATGTCATAGAAGCGGTCAAGGAAGTCGAAGCCCAAATATGAAGATATCACGGAGATCGACATCAAGGCACTTGGAGTTCATGGCTTACTGAGTTAACACATGTATAGACTAGAGTCGTGTGCATGCTCTTTTTTCCATGCCTTTTTTTCCCACAGGGTTTTCAGGATGGAGTTTTTAATGAGGCGCACACGCATAGGTTGTAAAGGCAATCCTCATGGCCAGGGTTCGAGTTCAATTTGCACCTCGTCTAGTACGAGCATCTATTAGGTTATGTTGTACCATACATAGCCCAATAGTTGATGGGCTACTGTTATGGGAGCCCATATTCAGTTATGTTATGCCATACATAGCCTAATAGTAGAGGGGACTACTGTTGTGGGAGCCCATGAGGTATATGGGTCAAATCTCCCCCTAGAAGAGGCCCAACTAATAGCTAGCATAGTGTCATGTGAAATCCAACCTCACAAGGGGCCACTTGTAAGTAGCCATTGCTCATGCACATGAGGGCAAGGGACCTCACCTCCCACTCATTTCCACTTGTTCAAAACGGTAGTACGCCCCTTTCCACCGTCGAGCTCTCTCCTCCCTCCCTCTCCCACTCTGTCCTCAGAACTGTTAGTTCAAACACTTTATTTAACATACTATTGTGGTCAACACTCACGGATCTTTGTCACTCAATAATTAGTTGACATACTATTGTGATCCACACTCCATAATCAATAGTTCAATAATTATTTAACACTCATGGATCTAAGCATCAGATATGTATGAGGATGATCTTTGTCAATAATTAATTGACCACTAAGAATTTTAGATATAGCCTCACAATCAGTCATTAGAGCATAGTAGCGGTTTTAAATTTTGTAATTCTTTCCCTTTTGATAGAAGAGCAAATATAGCGAAAGCTTCAGCTTCAGTTGCTGATTTACAACTAATATTCTAATAAATATCTGAAAAAACAATGGTATCGTCTTTACAAATGATGTATGAAAAACTAACTATATTTTTAACAAATGAAGCGTCACACTCCCCTTTGTAAAAAACAACAACAGTGCCATCATCAGGAACCTTAATAGAATTCCATGACCGTAAATTAATGTTTCAATGGATGAAACGGATAACTACAAATTCTTATTATCCTTATCCTTAGTATCTTTATTCTCAATGATATACCCTCTTGTTTAGTCAAATGCTCCAAAAACAGTGTCTAGTCTAAAAAGTCTCTAACACCATCCTCATATGACATAACATCCAAGATATTTAGATATCTAGGATAAATACACTTGATGGATCACTCAAACTAGCAGGAGCTATTAAGAATCGCGAAGCAAGAATTGGCGTCACAAACTTAGAGTTCATATCCTTAAAACCACATATATTAGCCTTAATTCGCTTTTTTAGTAGATATTCTTTCATCCAAGTATAGGTTATCACCAATCTTAACTTCATGAGGCAATTGCTCCACAATATGATCTTCAGGACAATCATGAAGGCTATGAGAACCTGTAGTGCATTGTGCAATAAGAAAATGTACCAAGTAAATAACTAGAAATGCAAATAGAAAAGAAAAGAAAGGTAAACCAGCAACCATGCAGTCACAATGAAAAAAGAGAAACAACCACATTCAAAACTAGAGAATGTTTACTTAGCATGTACCTGCGTTTGTAGAAAATGATCTATACAAACCACATAAGATAATCCGAGAGATTGAAGTACCAATTGCAACAAATGCGATAGATTGTCAGGTTCAAAGCAAGAAATGCAACAAGTACACAATATATTTTTCATATATTAAGCAAAGCTAGAACAACATATGTTCACATAACAGGTATTTTACTTGTGTTTGGCACTAGTGGCATTGCAGGATTTTTTCTAGCGCCTTCCAATGTAGGAAACATAGTTCCCAAGAATGGACCACCGACAAACACAGATGCTGATGAAGAACCTGCATGATTAAATGCAGTACTTGTTAAAGAGTGTTATTTTACCTGAATGTGACACACTTGGCATTCCATGGTTTTTTGCATTACCAGCCAATGTACTGGACATAATCTATGAAACACAAACTATGGGATCTCCTGTAACAAGTGGGTATTTTATTATCAGTTCGTTAGAGAAGGGATAAAAATATACAACAAACCAAATGATAAATAAAAGGTTAGCACAATGTCTTTCAAAACATCTTTTATAGCTACAGTTATGGTAACACAAGAAAACACCATACATACTTTTACATAAACAAAGAAGAACAAGGTCATACATAAAATCAATAATCAAGCACTGTTCTTGCACTATACCAACAAAAGCATAGCGACAAGCATACACAGACCGGTTAGCTGCAACTAAACCCCTACCACGTAATTAGCACAATACCAATTAATATTTAATTAAGAACACTAAACAAAAGAAATTAATCTTATTTACATATGTAGTACAGAAAATGACAACATGCATCCTTTTGTATAAATGGTCATAATATATAAACAATTATGTTCAACAACTTGCATCCTTTTATATAAATGGTCACAATATACAAATAATTATGGTCAACAGTACTTTGAACAAAAGGAAGCTAGAATAAATTTCAGCGAGTGAATACATAGCATCCAAAATAAATTTAAGGACGCAAGAATAATTTTCCAAACATAGGAGTTGTGGAAAGGAAACAACTAGTAGGAAAAATATTTTGAAAGAGGCAACAATCATATACTGCTTGCAATAAAATAGTTGTAGACGACACCCAACCAGATCCAACATTTTAAAACAAGAATAAATTTTGTAGATGACACCCAACTGGATCCAACAACAAATCCGGTGCAAAAACTAAATAGTTGTAGATGATTTGTTAAACATATTTTGGTGGCATAGGTGTGAATATTTACAAAATGTTACGCTCGGGAAAAACCAGAAGTGATGAGACGGAGGGCAGCACAAGAATTAACTCGATATCTGCTAGGGGCCATCTCCTTGTGAATAAGCCTAGGCAAAATATCCGATACCCATTATCCATACCCAAATTACCCGAACCCGGACCCGAATTACCCGAACCCGAGGTACCCGATCCCAAATTCGGATAGCTATTTTGATTACCCAAAATTAGTTTGGGTAATTCAGGTAATATCCCCCGATACCCAAACTACCCGAACTACCCAAAGATTTATTTTTGTCTTTGTATTTATCGTGTGTTGTTAGTTGAACACTTTCACTTGTCACTTTATTAGAATATAATTCTCTTTATTTGAATGAGTGACTGTAATATATTATTCTCTGCAAATTGCTGTTGAAATTCTATACAAATTGCTGCTGAAATTATGTATAGATCGCTACAGAAATTTAGTGTAGTTGGTTGTTTTCCGTAAATTTGGGTATATCGGGTAATACCCGAACCTGAACCTGAATTATCGGGTACCCGAATTTACGAGTAGTGTTTTTTCGAGGCAAAAATCGGGTAGCAGTTTTTATTACCCGAATTTTAAATTATCTAAATTACCTGATCCGAAAAAATCGGGTAACCCGAATGTCCAGGCTTACTTGTGAATCAGCCAGAGGGGGTGCCAGTGTTGGTGCCGGTGACCCAATGCCAGGCGGGTGCGGGGCATCCTGTTTCCTCCACCTCGCGCCGCCCTACTCTTTCTCTCAAGGTTCTGGTTCGTGGAGTAGGATAGGTTCAACCCGGGTTCGTCAAGAACGACAAGAGGAGGGTTTCAGAGGGATGAAAACACTAATAACCAGGTGCCTAGATAACCAGGCCGGATGGAAATCAGTTGCTGGTGGGCCACCCAAACCATGTCCAGGAAAAAATGACTAGATTGAAAAGTGAAAAGAAGACTTAACATATAGTAACATTCACAAGCACCAAAAATACGGATGGTAAAATCATATATCCTTATAAAGCTAAACTCCACTATATGATTTCTCTCTTCATGCAATGTGTCCACATCATTCCCCACTAAGTCCATGTCATCTCTTATTAATTAAAAAATATCCACGTCATCTCTTACATTTGCAATACTTTTAATCTTTAATCTATTACATGCACGTCATCTATATACTTTTTTGTTTCATCACCCATTTCTCTATAATATAATCAAATATTCTATTGGTTTTTCTTCTATTAGCTTACCGATTTTTACCAGATCTAATACAATAAAATAACATGCAAATCAAATTCATATATATATATATATATATATATGTATATATATATATGTATATATATATATAATACTATAGAGTAATGCTATGTATATAACAGATTTATTTTTAAGAAAATCCCACAGCAATGCACTGGGTATGCTTGTAGTTAAAAAGAAAAATAATTGCTAGTGTAGATAAAGTTTTTGTAGCTTTCATAAGCAACGCACCGATTGCTCATTGAGTTGGTAAAAAATTATCCATCCAGAGCTTCACAAAAGCAAGAACGTTCACACGATGGCACAAGTAGCACCTTGCATACCCATACCCCTATACCTGTCAAATGAAAAAACATGGTGATTAGTTTCAACCAAAACCATGCACTACTGAAAACAAATATGTACCGGAGGCATCAAATTGGTCAAGAAGTAAAACTTTGTCCATAGTAGAAAATTTATATTTTATGACAATACTTTTCACGATGATAATGTTGCATCAATATTGTAATGTTAAACAATTTGTATTCTAAGTTACTACTTACTAGCACTCAAATTTTAGAAGGGTTTACCTATGACCGTCCTAAATCAAAGAGTATTGTAATTTTAGTTACTAACACTCAAAATTCAAAAAAATGGTTTAAACTTGGACCATCCTAAATCTAGGAGCGGTTAACTAATGCTCTGTCAATGTAGTTGTACCATCCCAAAAGCAGTATATTCTTATGATATGGCGATAGAGGAATGTTACATTGCCGTATGCTTGGTTCTAGTATAATTACTCTGGCACAACCTTTATTTATTTGATTAAAATTTTCCACATTTACTCTGGCACAAATAGGTGTGAGATCTGAGATGCAGTGACCATCAACGAATACAGTTGACAAACTAGTAAAAACTAGGGTTGGATAATAATCCTGCAAACTACTAAGCAAACTAGGCCGTACGCCTGCGTTATCGCGCCCGTTGGGCTCGACCAGAAAGCGAGCGAGCCGGTTCCGGTCCACCGTCCACATCTTCCACGCGCAGCACGCTTCAATAAATAAATCAACAGGGGCGCCGGAACCTGCGATGCCCATCCACGTCTGCATGATCCAGCTGGGATGATGTTCCCATCACCAGGCTCCGCCTCCGCGTGGAGCTACACTATTGCAGTAGCTGGCAGGGAAAGAAGAACCGAAGCTGGGGGCAGGAATCTTGGAGGGTCACTGATCAGGGGAGGGCCAAGCTGCCATTGCCAGGGCGTGAGATGGATTTGTGCGAAACAGGACAGGATGTTCCTTTCTTTGCAAATGGATATCGAAAAGGATTGCCACTGCCATGTCACTCATATGCATGCTTAATCTGCTGCACTTTTTCCCCCTACTAGATATTCACAAGGATGTGATCTTGATGGGTAATTTTGTTTGGTGTTCATCGATCC
The DNA here is from genome assembly GCA_038087645.1 of Saccharum hybrid cultivar R570. NCBI lineage: Eukaryota > Viridiplantae > Streptophyta > Magnoliopsida > Poales > Poaceae > Saccharum > Saccharum hybrid cultivar. The sequence goes on along the minus strand of JAQSUU010000402.1, from coordinate 22,586,020 downwards.
GTCGACGAAACTTTGTGATGCTTGCGGAGTAAATGATGGCCAAAGCACAATTTTCCCAACAAATAGGGGCTTATGCTCCTAAGATTTTATAACATGATGAAGGCTAAGTATAGAGTATCATGAAACAAATTCCCCCTGTTCGGCTGAGCTTATCAGCACGGCTTATCAGCCGTGGAACAGTGTTTTTCTCTCACAGCAAATCAGCCACAGCCGGCTTATAAACCAAAAAAACAGCCTGCCGAACAGGGCCATTGACTACTTAGAATTCAGGGCATTGTTTCCTCACGGGCCGCACGTTTATAGTTTATTAAAAGGTAAAAATATGCAGCTTGTTCGTTTCGCTGATTTATTGTGGCTGAAAGTACTGTTCGCTGGTTTATTACGAGAGAAAAATACTGCTGGATGGCTGCTGATTCTGCTGATAAGTCCAAATGAACAGGGTGATGATTGCGAGAGATCGAAAAGCATGTGACATGTGAGCTCGTGACATTTGCTTCTGTGCCACTCTCCTGTTTATGAAAAAACAAATTTCAATTTCCATGTTTTAATACTACTAGGTTCAGCACCCGCCTCCTCCCTCCTCCGTGACCATCACCATACGTGTGTGATGGTTCTGGTTCTTGACTAAATAAGTCTTTTCTTGTTTTTTACATTATAATATACAAATCTGACAGAGTTACATCACAACAAAACTTATTTAAAAATAGTGATATTTGGCTCCATATTTTCCCTTGCATATCAGAACCAAACTAGTTACATTCGCTAAGATACTAAAGGGAGTTCTTAATTTTCAAAGGGGCCTTTAATAGAGCTTCTAAATCAATTTTTTTGTTCCATAAATTATATGAACAATGTCAGAGTAGCATCAATTGGAGTTGTTTTTTTTATTAAAACAACCAACTAGGAGTAGCAAAACAAAGTCGTGGTCGATGATCGATGTTATGTTACCAGAGCAAGTTATTAGGATGTACATCAGCTAAGTACGTTTAACTCGGCCAAACAAAAACGTCACTGTCTGAATGTTTATAGCGTGACGGCAGGTTGCCATCGCATGATTTCGTTGCGTACAACCTTCAAATTTACTGTAAACTTGTAAAGGAAGGGTCAACCACCTACATTAATTAATTTGTGTGAACGAGGATCATGTGTGATCAGTGGTGTCTTCATCTTTTTAATAACAATTTGATAATAGATTGCATGCATATCGACCTCTATAAGTATACATATACATCACATCCTATTATCCTGAACATCTATGTAATAATCTAAACACAAACTCCCTATTTTTCATTTTTCTGCTTTTTACAGATTCCTCTCAACTCTCGACACTTAAGAATCGTTGGCTCCGTGTGCAAGCCTTTGACAACTCCGGAACTAATCAAGTTTTGATACTAGCACTACATCATAACTTAACGTAAGGTTAAAAAAAACTACGTACATTTCTCAATACAATGGTCTTATATGCTCCTAGTCCTATAGATGTTTAAATCACCTAAACTAAATCACTAAAAGCAAAAGAGAAATAAAAATGTGTGCGAGTTGATGCTCTAGATTTAGGAAGCAAATCAACCAAACAGAGTTGATATGACCATTATTAGCAATTCATATATCAGTACTACCAGCGTCCGGACGTCCGGATGGACGCTCGCGTAAGGGCGCCCGTGGCTGCAGTCCGTTTCTACGCTTGATGTTGCCGTTTGTTGCTCCCATGAAACTATGCCCCCACTTCGTGCCTCTGTCCGCCAGCACCCCTCCGCTTGCCACACCCGCATGCCGCGCAGGTACTGCCTGTGCCCCTGCCACCATCGCCCTCCGCTTCCTGCACCTGCTGCCGAGCAGCACTCCATCCCTCCGCTCCCCACGCGCATGCACTGCGCCCAAGCTGGTGCAGCAGGCATTTGTGATAGATGAGTCACTTTGCAACATGTGCAACATCTCGATCTAATTTTGAAACATCCAGATGAAACACTTGCAAGATTCGTATGAAACGGCTGAAACACTTGCAACAAGCGTCTAAAACACTTGCAAAAGCACATGAAAACTCTTGAAAACTATTGCAAACATATGCAACGTCTAAATAAAAATAGTTGTGACATACGTTTGAAACATTTACAACATCTAGATGAATTACTTGCAATGAACATTGTAAAACAGATGAAACATTTGGAACATACACTTGAAAGAGACGTGTATAGCCATTGCAATATGTGCATCATCAAGATGAAACACTTGCAACATTCAGAAGAAACATATAAAACACTTGAAACGTAACCTTGCAACATGCGCTGCGCAATGTCACCTTGCTACATGAAGAGGTACCTGAGCAGTGTGGGCACGCAAGCGAAGGAGAGCGACGCGACGGCCAGGAGCTTCCACACACCGAGGTTAAGTTCCCTGCCTAAGTGGTCCGCGTTGATGAGCGCCCGGAGGAGGACGTCATTGTCGTCCCCCGCGCCACCAAAGACGTCCAACTCGTCGACCACGCCGGCGTTGATGAGGTTCTAGAGGAGGAGTGGGCGTGGCGTGGCGAGGTTCTGGAGGAGTAGTGGGCGAGGCGGCAGATGCGGCGCGGAGAGGGTGGGGGCGCCGAGCAAAGTGGGGCGGGTACCCGATGTGTTGAAGCCGCAACGAGCGAAGCGAGTAAGGATTTCGTCGGTGTGGGTTATGTCGTTGGGTAGAGATGAAGGAGAGAGGACAGAGGAAAGCAAGCTAATTACTGTTGGACACGATTCGCTGCACAGGCCAAGAACAGGATGCGTCCAGATGCACACACCCGGACGAACGCTCTAATCATAGCATTAGCATGTATGTCTAGATGCGTGCCTTTAGAATCAAGAAATCCACTTCACCACGGGAATAAATAAAATGTGGCCCCACGACCAACCAAAATTTGAGATACGACGTTCATAGTTGAGCCGAAGCACTGCCATAATTTTCAGAGGGACTTTTAGAGCTTGTCTTGTTTTCCGCCACTTCGAAATCCTTTGGAAAAAGAGGTTTAGGCCCCGTTTGTTTCCATGAGAGGAGGGACTAAAGACTGAATTTTAGTCTCTTTTAGTCCTTTTGAATCAAACACTATAGACTAAAACAGGGACTAGAGACTAAAATACATAAGTCCCTTGGGGTGAGATTTATTGGGACTAAAGGGGTCAAATTGACATCTCGTGCCCCTCATTTGTTGCTGGTCTCTACCCCTTCTTTCTCTCTCCTCCCTCGCTCTCTCCTCTCGCTCGATGTGCCGCCCCGCCCTGACCCGTCCATCGCGCAGTGGCCTGGTCGGAGTTCGCCCCGCGCGTCCACTGCGCCGCGGCCTGGCACCAGCGTCGCTGAGCGAGGCCGCCCCGACCCATCCGCCCCGCCGCACCCCCATCGCCGCGAGCTGGCGAGCTCCGGCGGGCGCTCCCTCTGCCCAGCGAGCTCCCTCTCCATGGCCTCAATCCTGAGGGAGAAGACGAGTATGTTAGTCTTTGTTCAACCCTTTAGTTCTTTCTAGTCTATTCAAACGAACACCATTTTAGTTCATGTTTTAGTCTCTAGTCCTGGAATTAGAGAAAAGAACATGCCCTTAGAATTGAACGGTTTTCTTTCAAATTCTACTAGAATTCGCGGGATTGGTAAAACTTTGACTACAATAGGCAATCAACTAGCTGCACAGTTATCCACGTCACACCGAAATCAGCCAAACAATGAAGAATACATCCGCAATTATCCTCTTGGTGGAGAACGACGGTAGGCCCATGCCGGCCCGGGGTCAACAGCGCCCAGCTTCAATCCATCGTCTCCAGCTCCGCCTCGCGTCTTCATTTCCGCGGCACGAAAGCGCAAACCCCAACCAAGGCATTGTTTAGTTCGCGAAATATTTTGGGAAATGTAACTGTAGCGCTACTGTAACACTTTTGTTGTTATTTGGCAATTATTGTCCGATCATGGCCTAACTAGGCTTAAAAGATTCGTCTCGTCCATTTCGTCTAAACTGTATAATTAGTTTTATTTTTTATCTATATTTAATACTTTATGCATGTGTCAAAGATTCGATGTGACGAGAATCTGAAATATTTTGGGAAATATTTTGGGAACTAAACGAGGCCTAAAAAAGCCGGCAGGCAACGAGAAAACGCAACGCGAAGCAAACCCATTTCGGCGTCCCCCATCCCCTCTCGTCTCCTCCGAGGCTCCAGGAACGGCGGGATGAGGCCGGCGACGGCGGCGGACGCGCACCAGTCGCGGCTGCTCTACGAGCTCTGCGCGCTCCTCCTCACCGTCCTCCGGGCGTCGCCGGACGACATGGCGGGGGCGGGGGCGCGGCCGCTGCTGCCGCGGCAGGTGACGCCCGCCGGGGTGGCGTCCATGCTGCTGGGCGCGTCCATGGCGCTGATGCTCTGCGGCTCGGTCACCTTCATGCTTGGCTTCTTCCTCATGCCCTGGGTCGTCGGCCTCGGCTTCCTCTTCCTCTTCGTCGGCTTCGTCACCAACCTCTCCGGGATCTGGAGGGCCATCCTCCTCTGGCCCTCCGCCTCGGACTCGCCCAAGGAGGCATACTCCCCATGTACGTGATCTCGCTGATTTACATGTTTGGGGATGAAACGAAACGATCCCCCTTGGTCCCTTCTCTTGTGTGATTGGTGTGCTCAATATCCGAATTCAGTGTGAATTCGACGTGATTCGTGATGAATACGAGAGTTAATCGATTTTATTTACTCTGATCGGGGTTAGTTGCGCCAAATTTGGCATTCTTCGCTTAGATTTTGAAGCACCTAGCTATGTTTGTGGGGCGCTTGAAATTGTTGTGCATGTTGAAGCTGGAATAGATTCGCGCTGCAAGTGAGGAATAAGATAGTTCTGGAGATTTTAGCTCAAGAGGGCATCAGACATGGCTATTTGATTTCCAGACAATGTGAACAGCCTCCAGGAATTTGTTGGAAAAGTGCTATACCTCACTTTTTATATTTCTATTGCTTGGCTAACAAAACGAGCTTACGATTTAAGTGCCCGGCACCGCCCAGCCCAGGGAAAAGGGGGAAACGGGTTCAGGAAGTGATGGCTGCTGCCTGTTGCTGCAAGCCAGTGCAAGTTCATTCAGAGTGTAATTTAGACGTCTAGTTCTGTAAGTTAGATCTGGAAAGATTGTGATAACTGTAGTTGATGAAATATGAGGATGGAAAACAGTGTGGTTGTGTCACCTACTAATGGAACTGAAGGAGAGAAGTAAAGAATATGCATGTGAAAAGTCAAAAAGGTGAAAACAGTTTATCTTCTTGCTTAGTGCTTGTTAAATTCTAGACCAAGGGGGAAAACCTTCATATATTTATTCATGCTGATGGGATCATGGGAGACAGGGATGGTAATTTAAGAAAAGTGCTTGCAATATTCATGATTTTGCAGAACAAGAGCTTTCCTAGACTCTTAGCTAAAGAGCAGAAAAACAACAAACAAGTGGGCTCAGCCTGTACCATTTCCTTCCAACATTTCACTATCAAGCTTCCTTATATTCCATTGGGGACAGAATATTAGAGATACAAGACTGAAATAACTGTACAGTTTAACCTCAGTGTCATCGCCAGCCTCGATTATCTCTAGACTAGAAAAACTATATTTAAGTAAGCAAGTGAAAAGTCTATAGTTTATTTTTTTTCTATTCTATACAAAGCAGTTAAATTAACCGTGTGTTCGTGAACTGGTACTAGTACTACCATCTAGAATGACTCCACATCGGCGAACTTCCATTGTCCTTATTCCTTAAGTGTCAATCCTACGTCGTTATCATTGTACATACCTGTTTCACTTGTTTGGCTGTCCAACACAACACTGTAATATTGTAATATGACCTTTCGGTTGTTTACTTCTTATTACAGGGCATATATTTTCCAAGCCTTAAATTCATGTCGATGTGAAGCGAACTACAAAGTAAGGCTCCCACGGAGGTGTATAGAAGCAGGGGAGTTTGAGCAGACTGTTGTCGTTGCCAACCTATATTTTCCTTCCTGGACAACCTTTTTTACCATGTAACACCGCAGCAAGTTTGAAATGGTTTTATACTGTGACTAGGAGGATACTTGTTTGTACATACGGAAAAAGATGATCTGGTCTAAACATCACGTGGAGCTTATAATTGTTTCAGAAATGTTGTTCCTTGGTTGAAAAAAATAGAAGAAATCTCATACGTTTTCCTTTTCATCGGTGAGCTTGTGCCCGTCTCACCAGTATTGCTGTTCCATTGGGTGTCTCTCCTGACCGTGCTGTTATGCTCCAACTTTGCTGAGGTTTTAACCTTGTTTGGCTGGCTGGCTGGCTGGCTGGCTGGCTGGCTGACAGCAATGCTTCTCTCTCACATCAAATCAGTATCAGCCACCTATCAGCCAGCAGTATTTACAGATAATAACCAGCAGTATTTACGGATAATAACCGCCCATAATGGGAGCGCTGGCCGCTGGGGAGTAGGGCCACTTGACAACGCTCGCCCGTGCTCCATGTCCCAGACCTGCTAGAACAGGAAAGCCACTTAATTTTTTTAAAAAAAGAACAGGAAAGCCACCAAGGCCCCACGAAAGAAACGATTGGGTGTTGGGTCAAAAGATTGATATGGCTACCGAAGCAAGAGGAGGGCAACCTGGTGAAGCAACGCCCTCCCACACGAAAGCTCTGCTCCCGAAACGTCTGTCGTTTTTGTTTTTCAATAAACAACTTTAACTAAATATATATTAAAATATATTAATACTCCCTCCGTATCGAATTTAGAAGTCGTTTAGGACAGCGACACGGTCTCCAAAACACAACTTTGACCTCTTGTTTTTGTAAAAAATATTTATAGAAAAGTGATATATGTATACTTTTATAAAAGTATTTTTCAAGATAAATCTATTCATATAATTTTTACATTTGCAAACTCAACAACTTAAAAGTTATTGATGATTTATATTTCCAATGTTTGACCCAAACCTTGTCTAAAACGACTTCTAAATCCGATACGGAGGAAGTATTTATGATACATAATAATATTATTGGATAGATATTTAATTTAGTTTTTTAATAAATTTATCTAGAGACGTAAATGTTACACATATTTTCTATAAATCGAGTCTAACTTTCTTACACGTAAACCGTGACGATGCATATTTAGGGAGAGAGAGAGAGTACTCCGGTAGGCGCCGGTACGTGCATCCCGTAAGCAACAAGTGACATCCGAGGTGCCGAATCCGTGGCTCCGTGTCTCGCTGGTCCTGCTGCTCCGCAACCGCGGGCGACGGTTTTAGCTTGGCCGCGTACGAGTGTCACTGAGATAAGGACCGCAAGGCAAGGGAGAAGTCCACAGGCGGGCTGATTTGTTTCAGTATATTCATTCGTATAGATACGAAAATCAGGCGCATTCGGCATGTGATGTGATATGAAGATTCAGAACAAAGAAGATTCTGTAGTCCATAAAATCCCAAAAGTCAAAACCGAACGTTTTCAAAGTCAGTAGTGATGAAGAAAATAGAAACGCCACTCCAGATACAAAGGACTCAGCAACGCATCCTAACAGCAACAGTAATAACTCTGATACAAAACTTGCTGGCAATGTTCACCATAAACCTGACATCGCTGCCAGAGTATATAACCAACAGATGCAATGAAAATGACATTCTGTGGTACTGCTCCATATTGGAACCCAAAACTCCTTGCAATAGATGACTCAATCACTGAAACTAAAGCAGCATAAAGTTTGACACATTGTTTCCGAAAAAAAGACACTATCGGACTGCCATGGCAGATAGTAAGTCCTGATGTCCTCAGCCATAGTTCAGGCGGAACATGTCGTTCTGCACGTAGAAATTCCCAGGTCCTACTGGCATCAAATGGAACATCTGTACAGACAACAGGTTATGATGTCACAAATTTTGTTCGTGCATGTGAATCAATATTAGTAAATAGAGACGAAATGAAAAACCCTACACTTCAAGTAGACCATAACAGATGTAATCAATACTAACATAACATTATGTACAGTTTAACACAATAAAAAAAACTGAAAGCACTCTTCCCCGTTTGGATTCAATGGAGTTGATCTATGGAGCACAAGCAACCAAAAACAGAAATAATGACACAATTCATTGAAACACGGCCAACTGCATGAAATACAACCATAAAGTAAAGCCAAGCAGTCAAAGCAGAAGAATACATTGCAGACAGTAGGATAAAAAAGAGAGATGTCCACATAATGATACAATATAACAATTAGAAAGGGAAAAAAAACTTGCCAATTAAAATCACCAAACCAAAAGGGTATTTAGCATCCCCAATCATAGATGTGCTATGCTATGTTGATAAACTCAGTTGATTGCACCCAGAGTTATCAGAGTCATGAAGGACACAGCATCCTATACTTGTGATTGGGAGACTCTGAAATCAGATGTGTAGCAGTGTAGTGTAGGACGGAAACATACAAAAGAAAACAAAAGGTAGTTATGAAACGCATGAGAACTCTGATAGGATCAAATCAAACCTATGAAGCTTGTCTCATATGACAAAACAGTCAATACATATTAAAAAGAGAATCCTGAAGACATGCACCTCCAGGAAAAAGAAAATCAATAGTACTCCATCTGTCCCTGAATAAATAAATTCCTAGAGATGTCGTAAGTCAAACTTTTTTATATTTGACTGAAATTATAAAAAAATACAAATATTTGTGATATCAAATAAGCATATTATGAAAATAGTTTATGATGTATCTAATGATACTATGTCATAAATCTTGGTGCTCTTTTCTACAAATTTGGTCAAACTTGAAAAGTTTGACTTCAGACAACTCTAGGAATTGATTTATTCAGGGACGGAGAGAGTAACATATATCTAGGGAACTCCAAATCATCACATACTCAAATCCCTCCGCCACAACAGATCAGATGCTAGTATTATATAGCTGGAAATAGCAGAGTTAAGGTGAACATATACTACAGTTTCACAAAGAAACAACTGGTGTGCTCAGGTGGGAAAAATAAGGAGTGAAACATTAGAGCACCGAATGTAAAATCCTGGAATGTACAGATCACATTGTGAATCCTAGAGACAATCTGAACACTACTTGTCCACAACTACAGAAGTACGACAGGCCAATCCTTAGACCTCCAGAAGATATTGAGTAAAATAAATCCACAATACTACTAACGAGCAATGTTATCAAGTCATCCGACTAATCGCGATTAGTCAGGCTGATCGGTGCCATGGCGATCCGTTATGCACTACAATTAGTCCCAATTACTCACAATTAGTCAGGCTGACCGGTGCCATGGTGACTAGGATCGATCAGACGACTTGATAACATTGCTAACGAGAACATAAATATCAAATAAAGTACTTCTAAGAACTGATGGGTCACAGCAACAGTTCAACGAAATGGGAAGTAGAACCAATCCAACAAGACACTGTTAGGTGACGTTCCTGATGCAGGCCTAGAACTTCAGTGACACAGTAACTACGGGCATACCTTTAAAAATATTAAATATTACTCTGCCATTTACATTATACGACAGAGATGTAAATGCAGTAACTACAGCTTCGCAACAAATTGTCAGAAAATAAATCCAAATACGCATTCTAGAGAGATCTATAGTTCCAACAGTGTAAAAAATCAGAACATGCCATCTATGGCTGTACAGTAACGAATGAGACGAGGTCAGAGGCCAAAGGGGATAACCTGGGAGAACTTGAGGGGGTGCTCTCCCTCGCCGACCTGCAGGGCGCCGGAGACGAAGACGAGCATGCCGCCGGTAGGGCCGGCCGGCTGACAGTCAACGGTGGTGACCTGGTGCTTGCACGAAGCGAACGGGAGGGAGGTGAGCTTGCCGATTATGGCAGTAGCTCCCACGTTCTTGTCGCCCTCGAAGGTGAGCATGGAGCCCTCCTGGTACAGCCACCAGCGCCGCTCGATTGGTATCGAACGTCGTGTAGTAGTGGTTCACAAACGCCTTCGCCAGGCCGTCCGGGTCCATCTGATGGTCTCCGCCGCTCGCCGCCGGTGAGCTTTAGGGTTTAAGGGCTTTGTGTGTGGGAAGGACGCAGCAGCGGACGAGGCGGATGGGAACGGGACGAATTGAATGGATGGGTCGAGAAGGTGGCGGCGGCGGCGTGGAGGAGAAACTAGAGCCTAAGGGCAGTCCCAATGAAAAAAAACTAGTAGTTTCTATAACATAGGATACCGTACCAAAAAAGTACTGCTTTCCAACACATAGTTTTTATGGGTAATAATTATTTTCTCTTTCTCCTCCCAACTCTATCTTCTTCCTCCAATGGGAGTGCGACACGAGCTCCCTAGAAACTGGTGGTTTCTCCTCAATGATGATTTCATGGTTTCTTGGTGTATTGGGTCAAGAGTAGACATGATTTCTTCATGAAGAAACCATTTCTATGATTTTTGCTCTCTTTCTTTATTAATTACGTTGCCATGTCAGCATTTTGCCTACGTGGCAAGTCATTTAATGAGGATAGAAACCATCATCAATGCACCATTGGGACTGCCCTAATGACACGAGAAGATTGGGCCGTCTTAGCCTATCCGCCTTATGCACCTCTATATTCATTCTTTATACGTACTCCCTCCGTCCCATTGAAAGTGTCGTTGGAAAAACGTGCCCCCCTCACAAACACGCTTCCCGGGCGACACTTTCAATGGGACGGAGGGAGTACTGGTTAGTAAGATTTTTTTCTCTATATTCAATTCTTCTACACCCATCTATCATCTATATCATCCTCTATCCACTCTATCTACTATGGGACCCACTTGTCACTTTATCTAAATATATCCATGTGTGATCTAGTTTTGAAGGATTTATTGAGACGAATTTAATGGTGCAATCGAAATTCAATTTGGATTTTTGGTTTGTGAGTTATAGCATTTTTTCTTTGTTTAGCTAGTGGAGCCCGCCATTACCCACTATAGAGTAAGCACTGTACCACTCTAAATATAGAGTGAGAGAAAAGATAGAGTATCGTTTTAAAGTACCCAATGCAGCAGTTTTTACTCTATATTCATACTCTAAAGCTTTAGAGTATCCCTTTAGAGTACCCACTGCGGGTAGTCTTAGGGCATGTTTGTTCTAAAGTTTAGTCCGTGTCATATTAAATGTTGATCGGAGGTGATTATGGAGTTTTGATACTAATTAAAAAATAAATTATATATTATGTGGATAATCCCTGAGACGAATTTATTAAGTCTAATTAATCTATCATTAGCACATTTTGTTACTGTAACAATTAGTGCTAATCATAGACTAATTAGTCTTAAAAAATCGTCTCGCAAATTATCCTCACTCTGTATTTTTAGTTTCGTAAATAATCTATATTTAGTACTCCATACATATATCCAAACATTCGATGTGATGGAGACTAAAATTTAGTTCAGCGAACCAAACAGGCCCTTATCCTTCAAGCAATGGGCTATAATGTTTTGTGAAAAATTAGGCTCAGTGGTTGGCCTTCTGCTCTTTTTTGTTTTTGTTTTTGGCGTAACATTTTTAAATTTTCTATATTTTTCGTGTCTTTTTATTTCGGACAACTAGCGCCCTGACATCCAGAACACGGTGTCCATCCGGACGCATCTCCCATACCCACGCCCAACGAACGCAACTCATTTCGCTCCGCGCCAAATCCCACTCCGGAGGCGACGTCCGTCCCAGACGGAGCTCCGCGCCTGCACCTGATGTCCACCCGCATCGCATCCCACGCCCACCTACATCGCGTGCCAGCATCTAGAATCGCGCCCCTGCGCCTACACGTGAACCACGGTGGTGAAAGATCTTAATATGGCTAAAGGGGGTGAATAGCCTCATAAAAATCTACAAGATCACTAGAGCAATTTAATTAGTAAGACAAACGACGTAATGCAATTTTGCTCTATCTCTACAAAGGTTGCAAGCTACCTATCCAAACAATTCTAGTTGCTATAAACATTAAGCACACATAAGAGCTAAGTGGCCACTCACTAAGAGCTCTCAAACTTGCTATACTAAAGAGCTCCACTAGAAGAACTTAAGCTACAAAGCAAGCTCTCAAAGCTAGTTACACTAAAGATTTTGCTATAACTAGTTTACGAAAAAGTAGTGGAGAATTCAAGATTGTCATACCGTCACGTAGGGGATGATCCAATCACCAAGATGATAACCAATCAATACACCGAGAGAATACCAAATGACAAGAGACATAAGTATTTTTCTCCCGAGGTTCACGTGCTTGCCGGCACGCTACGTCCCCGTTGTGTCGACCAACACTTGGTGGTTTGATGGCTAAGAGGTGTAGCATGAACCTCGTCCAACCCGTGGAAACCGCAAGAATCTACCCACAGGTGAGGTAACTCAAAGACACAAGCAATCTACTAGAGCTGCCTTTGGCGCTCCGCTTAAAAAGGCACAAGAACCCCTCACAATCACCGGGACGTGGCCAAGAACAATCATCAACTCTTACCACAACTCCTCCGCTGCTCTAATTTGTCTAGGTGGTAACAACCACTAAGAGTAACAAGAATCCCGCAGCTCAAACGATCCCCAAGTGCCACTAGATACTATCACTCAAAAAATACACTTCGAATCACTCAATCTCACTTTGGATTAACAACCAAGCAAGAAAGATGAGTGGGAGGAAGTATGCTCAGCTTAAGAGGATGTTAAGATGATCAAAAAAGTCAAGAGAGTTCCCTAAGAGCCGGCCACCAACTATTTATAAGCGTCCCCAAATAATAGAGTCGTTAGTCCCTCTACTATGCCTCCTGCGGGGCGATCGGACACACCGATCAAGTTGACCAAACGCAGCCTCAGCGTCTGGTAGCTGCGTGCCAAGCCCACGGATGGGTGCCACTGTCCTTGTTCAAATATTGTGCGTTGATCTTCAATCGTTGCGAAGTTAGTCAGTGCGCAGTTAAATCCATGACCGGACACGCCTGGAGAAATGACCGGACGCGGCCAACCCAGGGTCCGGTCGAGTCTAGTAAGAGTTTTTCACGCGGAAATTGTGGCAGAACCTCCTAATTATTATGGCCCACCTGTACTTGTTATTGTCTTAAAGACTTCTAACCACTGTACAAGTGTACCACAGATCTTAAGAAGTCTGTCGGGTGTCCTCGGGAAACCCGAATCATCCACAATCTTCCAAGCAGGATCACATTACAGAGGCATTACAGTATTACAACAGTTTATATAATAAATTACATCAGAGTACAAAAGCGGAAGTCTTACATAACATAGGTTTACAAACTTGATGTTCCAAACTTACAAAACTTAAGTTTAGTGTTACAACCATAGTAGTGGAGTAGCATTATTGACATTATTACAACACCAAAACGCGATGCTCTGCCCAAGAGCCAAACATCTCTACTCGTCGTCGCTCGCCGCAAAGACAGTCATGCAACAGGGTCCAAAACACACCTGCTCATGAGACGCACCTGCAACAGGGGTTCAACAAACCCTGAGTATGAAAGTACTCAGCAAGACTTAACCGACAAAACTAGTGGAACGACTCAGGAATGCAGGCTCAGGGGAATCAAGGTGAGGTTCCAGCAGGAAGTCAAGTTCTTTTGCATAAAAGCTACTAATGGTGAATCCTTAAGATCACGATTTTATTTCAATATTATTTATCAACAGAATGTAAGTGATCCTAATCTAGATCATATAACTCATTCAATATCTTTCTGATTCTCCGACCAAAGTTCCATTTCTTATCTACGATGTTGAACAAAGAATCGAGTCTCCTTAACCGAGGAGCAGCGACGATTCGAATCGATTAAACCCAGCTGGGGATTCCTAATCACACGACATATGTAGGACTCTAACCGACATATATCAACCTTCACTCGGATCCTCCAAAACATGACCGGGTCCAGCGCCACCCGAGAGTATAGTACACCTCCAATCTAGCCCTTAGCTACGAGGGTACACACTACTCTCGCCATCTCTCCACTCCCAGTGCGCGGTTGGTCGTTCACATGTTGGCGTTACCGAGGTCTTAGGCTTACCGGAGCATGTGATCAGTTACAAAGTCTCGACGCACACAATTCAAACAACGGTACGGTCCTTAACTGACTCAGTCGGAGACACTACAGGGGGACTCCTTTCCCGATGCAAGTCTACCGACTGGTCTCAAATTATCAACATTAACATTCATCAAGTGATTGTCCAACAACTCTTCAAACTTTGTTTAAAAGTTTTAAAGTTTTCTCATTAAGCAATGCTAAGCCTACTAAGCATTTTTAAATCAAAACAGTAACAAGGATGGTATTGGAATATCAAGGATGATAATGCAGTAATTAGGTTATCACTCAACTCCTAGCACTTAATGCAATAGAGCTGTAATAAAAGTTAAGTAAACTTTTCAAATTGCAAGGTAAGTTTAGATGTAACCGGGGCTTGCCTTGGTCGACGGAAAACTCAGGCTCGGGTTCAGTACCGCAGATGTCAAACCCTACTTCCACGGACGTCGGTTCTTCTGCGGGGACGGGTTCGGCTTCGGTACCCTCCTCTTTTACGGGAACTATACGTAACGATAATGCATGCTTTAGGATGATGAGATAATAAACATGATGCTCGATGGATGCTTAACAGAGTTGACAACTTGAGTACAACATCCCTTCACGGTACAGATGAACAACAAAAGCTTCTAACCTAACCCTAATCTAGGGTCCGATTACACTAAGCAACTTATTAAGGGATTTCGCTAAACACATGAAATAACAGTAATTAAGAATTAACAACATGATTAGGAAAGCTTAAGCAATCAATTAAGAATGCTAAAGGTCATCAAGGGTTAATGACCTAAAGTCGACACTCAATCATAAAGTCAAACAACACGAATCCTTATGCCCTAATTACCTGGTTAATCAATTAATTAATCAAAGCATAAGTTTAAGAATAAAAATTAACTTAATCTAATTAAGCTAAAATTTTTAATTTAAGAAGCTTATATTATAATTAGATGATAAAACAATTTCCATGGTTTTTTTGATAAATAAATAAGCCTAGAAAAATTAATTAAGGACCACTTAAGAATTAAATGGACTAATTAAATAATCTATAAAAAGTACTTAAAATTGATATTTATTATTTTTATTAAATAGTACACAGTGTAAAAGGGTTACTCAAAATTTTTCATAATTTTTGGAATTATAAATAATTTATAACATAAATAACAAAACTGAAAATCATTTTACATTTTTGAAAAAGGAAAAACAAGAATTCCCAACGTGGGCTGCTTCCTCTCCTCCTCTCTCTCTCGGCCCGGCCTGTTTCTCCCGCGCGCGGCCCGCGTTTCCCCCACGCGCTCGCCTGCTCGGCCCACCAGCGCGGCCTGCCAATGCGGCCCGCCCGCGCTCGCTCTCTCCCTCTCGCTGACGCGCTGGCCCCGCCTGTCATCCCCGACCTCCCGCTCTCCCTTCCCTTCGCTGCGGCACGGTGGCCGGCCGGCGACCGCGACCTCGACGTCCTACTCCTTCTCCACTATCATGGCCTACACCACCCTACGGACTCCCTCCACCACTCAGCTGCCCAGCTCAGTCACCGACGACCCCTTACCGACGGTTATGGCGGGCCACCGCCATGGTGAGCCGCGAAAACGCGTCACCGGCGAGGTAACGTCTCCATTAAGGCGTGAAAAACAACGAGGGGCTCACAGCAATCCTGTAGGTGATCTTGGCAGAGACGGAGATGCTCGGGAGTGGCCGGACCACGGCGAGGTGACCGCGGCGGTGTTCTGCTCGACCGCGAGGAAGACAGCTGCGGTACGAGCACTCCAGGCGGTAGCAGTGGGCGCGAGTGAGCGGGACGGTGCGCTGGAGCAAGGCGGTTGCAAAGGAGTAGCTGGCGTGACCAGAGGGGACGCGACGAGGGCTACGGCGAGCGACGGAGCAATGGTGGCGGCGGAAAACCGAGGAAGAGGAAAACTCGACCACGACGTGCTCGGTATTTATAAGACGATGCAAACGACCTCAACGCGACGTGTGGCCGGTCAAGAAGGCGCTGAAGCAAGAGCTGGCGGTCGAAAACGCACCTGGAAGGCGTTCGAAGCTCGCCGGCGTCGGCGGGAGGTGGCGTGCGGTGGTTGGCAGCGATTTCAAATAAATTACCGAATTGCCACTGGAAGTAAATTTCAAATTACTTTCAAATCTTCAATAGAAGTTGAAAATATGTAAAAACAAAAGTTGTTCCATTTTCAAAGATCTACAACTTTCTCCGTAAGAACATTTTCCAATTCGGCTTAGTTTTTGAAATTTGAATTTGAATTCAAAAAGGGACATTTTCTGGAATTCTGAAAAACCAAAATTACTTTGAATTTTGTATTGAAACTTCAAAAATTCAAAATACCAAAGTTGTACATCTAGGGCAGACCTACAACTTTGCTATTCAAAATATTTTCAAATTATGCCTTCATTTTGAAATTAGATAGGGAAAATGAAAAGGGGACAATTTGGAGATTTGAATCTTTTCAAAATTACTTCAAATTTTACACTGAAACTTTGAAAACTCAAAATATCAAACTTGTAGCCCTTGAAAAGATCTACAAACTTGGTTTTACACTTTTTCCCAAATTTTGCTTAGATTTTGATCTATATCAAAAGGGGTAAAACTAGGGTTTTGTTTTTCAGGGTTTTCGGAAAGGTTTTGAATTGAAACTTGATTCTTTCTTAACTTGGGGTTACTTAGGGATCACACCCTGACCCTAGGGTATCATTGAGTCAAGCCTCACATGGTTGACCAAATGGCTCCTTAGGTTGACCAGTTTGACTTAAGAAATTCTTTTAGTCATTCCTCAAATTTGAATTCGAATTCGAATCGGAAAACTTGTAACAAGCTTTGGATTCCAAACCCTAACTCAAACTTGAAGCTTTATTTTATAGGTTGGACTTGAGTTTATACCCTACAATTGGCACTAGTGTATAACACCGTTATACACCTCAAATTACGCAGGGCATAAACTAAGTATTTGCGGTGATAGTCGAAATTAGGGTTTTCGGATTTCGAACCACACAACGAGAAACACATCCAACCTAAGAATTCAAACTCATTTTAGTTGATGCATAACATTGTTAACCTAATCATGGATGATTTGCAGTACAAATGATGACATGGCAGGTTTTTAGTTACTATAACACCAGGGGTGTTACAGAAATAGTGACCGGACGTGTCTGGTCATACGTGACCTGACGTGCCCAGCGTCTGGTCAGACCATCGCCTCCTGCGTGCAACTAGTCAACACTGACTAGACGTTGACATCAGTGTTCGATCATAGCATGACCAGCGTCCAGTCAGTGTTTTTCAGCGAGAAACACCTCCGTGATTTCGCCATCTTCTCAACCCTTGCTCAAATATGCTAACCACCAAGTGTATCACCTTGTTCATGTGTGTTAGTATATTTTCATAAACATTTTTGAGGGTTATGTTACCTCACACTAGGTTGAAAGTCGTAGTTTGGTTTTGGATAATTAATGAAACTTAGGGACTAATCATTATGCTAAGTGTGTAGACATGAAATAATAAAGTCTCATGCCAAGTGGTGAAGCCTAGATGATCATAGTGATGATGGTGATGACCACAATGTGATTAAGGGCTTACTTGGAGAGGAGAAGAGGCAAAAGCCTATGGAGCTCAAAGCAAATGTATAGATATGATTTGCTTTTGGTGATCAAGACACCATAGAGGGTGTGATCACACTTAGAATCGATAGCCATACTGTAAAAAGGGAAATTTTCACGGCTATTGATCACTTAAGTGCCACTAGATGAGGATTCATTTGCATATGCATTTAGATCTAGTGGAGAGCTAACTTAAATCCTTCGAAATGATTACAGAAAATATTAACACACATGCACATGATGATGTACACTTGGTGGTGTTAGCACATTTATGAAGGAGGTGGAGTTTGAGCGGTAGAGATGGGTTTGGGACCCTCTCTCCCTCCTACCGAGCTTGCGAGGCAGGATTCAGCGAATTTTCGGAAGTGTTCTTCACTATTTTAGTGCAATAGACGCTGGCTTCAGGAGCACCGGACGCTGGCCTCAGCGTCCAGTCAGTTGTGCAGCGCGGCACCTGGCCAGTTTTGGTCACCGGCACGTCCGGTGTAGAAATAGGAGTGTGTACCGAACGCATGACGTCAGCGTTCGGTGTAAGTGACATAGGGAGCTGATGAGTGCCTGTGTGCACCGGACGCTGTGGTGCGCCCGATCGCACCCCACCAGATGCGTCCGGTGTGCAAAATCCGTCTCTGGAACCTCTCTGTTCCGCATCGAACGCTGGGACTTCAGCGTCCGATGCAGCACTATGCTGCGTCCGGTGTTTGGTTCTGCACGCGAGCTATCTGTTGACCGGACGCTGGCTGGGCGTCAGGTGCTTAGCACCTGCGCGCTCGGTGCACTGTGTTCTGGCGTTGTGCGATTCAAGTGACCGTTACGATCTAACGAACGTGATTTAAACGATGATACGTGACAGCGATCTAAAGGCTAGCAGGATGGCCACCTGACACTGGTTAGCATCAGCGTCCGGTGCGTGAGCACCGGCGTGTCCGGTGCACCCGCGCAGAGAAGGGTTCAGTGCCTAACGGCTCTATTTCATTGGAGATCCTAATAAATATGTATTGGCCGGCTAAGGGGAGTTTCTCTTAGACATTTTGACATCCTAACATCCTCTTGAGCTTAGCATACTCCCTCCCACTCATCTCCCTTGCTTGATTGGCAAATCAAAGTGAGTTTGAGTGATTTCAAGTGCATTTGCTTGTGAGTTTGCATCTAGTTGGCATTTGGGTGAGCATTGGCTGTGGGATTCTTATTACTCTTGGTGGTTGCCGCCACCTAGACGGCTTGGAGGTAGCGGAGGAGTTGTGGCAAGACTGGTGCTTGTTCTTGGCCACCTCCCGTTGATTTGTGAGGGGTGTTGTGCCTTCCCCGGTGGAGCGTCAAAGGCAACTCTAGTAAATTACTCGTGTCATTGAGTTATCTCAGTTGCGGTAGGTTCTTGCGGTGCTCTTGGGGAGCTTGGCTTTGGATTGCCAATTAGCCACGCGAACCACGAAGTGATGGTCGACACAACAGGGACGTAGCGTGCCGACAAGTACGTGAACCTCGGGAGAAAAATTATGTGTCACATTTGTGATTGATTTCTTGGATTTCTCCCGGTGATTGATCTTCATATTGTTGTGATTGGTTCATTCCTCGACGCGGCGGTATAAAGATCACATATCTCTCTTCTACATTCCGCAAACTAGTTGTAACAAGCTCTTTAGTGTAATTAGTTTTAAGAGCTTGTATTATCTTTACTAGTGTAGCTTGTCAACTAGTTGGGCTCTTTAGTGTAGCTAGCTTGTGAGAGCTCGTAGTGACTTAGCCTTTGTTTATTATAGTGATCATAGGTACTACAATTGTTGGACAGGTGGCTTGCAACCCTTGTAAAGCTAGAGCAAATTTATATTTCGCCATTTGTTATACTAACCTTTTGCTCTAGTGAGTTTGTAGAATTTTAATAGGCTATTCACGCCCCTCTAGCCATATAGGACTGGTCCAAATGCATATGCTCATGTGAATTCACCTAGTGGCACTTGATGACCATTTTAACCGTGAAATTCCCCTCTTCATAGTACAGCTATCGATCCTAAGTCACTCACACCCTCTATAGTGTTTTAAGTGCAAAACAAAAATGGCCCTATCACATATACTTTTGCTTTGAGCCTATTTTTTGTTTTTCTCTTTCTTCTTTTCCAATTTGAGCCCTTGATCATCTTGTGGTCAACACCATCTTCATCATGATCCTTCTCTAGGCTCCACCACTTGGCATAGGACTTATCATTTCATGTCTACACACTTGGCATAATGATTAGTCCCTATGTTTCATCAATTATCCAAAACCAAACTGGGGCTTTCAGGCGGCACCCCCCGCAACAGCACTAGGCCTGTCTCGCCCATCCTGTGCCCACACGTGAACCACGGCAACGCCTCGGTAGCAGCAACAAGCTACTGTCCGCCAGACACCAGCGCGAATTAAAACATGAGCAACATTCGATCTACTTTTGAAATATAAAGATGAAATATTTGCAACATACAAACTAAAACAAATGAAACATCTAAATCCACTTTTACAACATAAATCTGAAACATCTAAAACACATGCAAATAAATACTTGAAATATGTGTGTACAGCCATAGGAACATATGCAACATCAACATGCGTCTGAAACACTTTGATCATAGGCTTGAAACATGCGTATATTGTCACTGCAACATATGAAACATCCCCGATCTACTTTTATAACATCTAGATGAAACACTTGAAATAAGTCTGAAATGCCTGAAATACTTGAAACACGACGTTGTCGGCGGCCATGGCCTACCAATGGAGGACTATGGTAGCCAGCAAACTCGGGTTTAAGGGGACATCTAATGCAACGGCCGGCGTCCTCCTGGTGGCGCCGGGGTGGTGGTGGTGCTTTACACACCATGGCCGCGATGGGCGAGATGGATGGGTCATGGCGGTGGACGCCTCGCGAGGCGCGGGATGGGGCACGACGACAAGGCATAGTAGGTGGGTGGACAGCGCGGATGCGTAGTCGACGCTGCGCTGCGGGCGGACGAGGGTAGCGGTCACGAGTCAGCCTAGGCATTCGGTTAACCGAAATCAATCGGTTCGGTTCTTCAGGTATTAAGCAAATTCGGTTACCTAAGATCTTGGAACCGATCGGTTACCTCATAAACACAGACCGACAAACTTTGGTTTTGGGTAATTCAGTTCGGTTCCGGTTCTAACCGAGGAAACCGAAATTTTCTAGAAGCAGACCTTGTTCCTAGTCATCGTCATGCCCCTTCTTCAAGGCACCGCCACCGCGAGAGGGGGAGCGGGCGCCGCCAATCGCCACCGTGGGAGAGGGAGCGGGCGCCGTTGGCCACCACCTTTGGAGAGGGAGCGGGCGCCATTGGCCGTCACCGTGGGAGAGGGAGCGGGCGCCGCCGGCTGCCACCACTTGCGGTCCAAGGAGAGGTCGCCGCCACTGCTCGGGGTCAGGGTCAGGGTGAGAGGGGAGGGGAGGGGAGGCCGCTGCTCGGGGTCGGGGCGGAGGTAGATTCAGTGCCAGGCAGCTAGGCGGGGGTGAGTGACTGAGTGATGCTTAGGGTTTACCTCTTTGGGCTGGGCTGTATGCCTGTATTCTAATGGGCCTTTACTCCCTTTACACATATTTCAGTTATTTCGGGTTAATTTGGTTAACCGAGTACCAGAACCGAATTAACCGTCATAATTTCGGTTCCCTGGGACCTGGAACCGAATATTTCGGTTTCGGTTACTTCGGTTTCGGTTCTGGTTAGTTCGGTTCGATTCTCGGTTCTCATTTTTATGCCCAGAGTTAGTCGCGAGTGGGGAAAATGCACGGGAGCATTGCCTGTTGGCTTAATCGATGCACAGGTCCAAAAACGGGAGCGTCCAAACCACACACCCGGACATACGTCCTCGTCAAAGCATTATCGTCTTTATTTCGGCGTGACGTCTACCTTTTTTCGGCACGTGAGAATCGAGTCACGCAGTTGCGTGAACGCGCGACCATGCGTGCATTTGAGTTTGCATAATATTTGCTACCCCAATCTCTCGTAGACATTCCAAAGGGTAAGGGTAGCGTTGTGTGCTGTCATGTGAACGTGGGTGAGTTTGCTTAGGTACGTGGCTGTGTTTTTTTTTTTTTTTTTGCAAAAGAAATGGGTCAAAATATCAAAATTAATCTTTGCACTTGCACAAGTATGTAGCATCCTCGATCTACTCGTTGAATGCGGTGCAGTCTCTCCTGATCTCCCCGTGCCTGCCGGTCTTCACCCCAACACTGCCCAGCTTGACCATGGCGTCCTTGAACGCCTCGAAGAAGCGTCTCTGGTTCTTAGCGAAGTCCCTCACCGCCGGCCGCGACGCGCCGTCGCTGTACAGCGCCTGGTCGGAGGTGAACAGGCCCAGGCCGCCGGCAAGGTTGGCGTAGTAGGCGTTATCGAAGGCGGTCGGCGTGATTGGGTCCATATCGACGGCGATGTCCGCGCCGACGTCCGGCGGGCAGGCCTCCATAAGCTGCCGCGCGTACGCCGGGTTGTACGACGGGTCCACCGACGCGCCGTTGCCGCCGTCGCCGACGCCATGGTGGTAGAGGCGGTCCGTGAAGCGGGTGCAGTGCGCGAACCCGACGGTGTGCGCGCCCGAGAGCGCGACCATGTCCAGCGTGCTGAGGTTGTGCTTGGCGAACATGGCGGCGAGGTCCTTGACGCGCATGTTGGGTCCCGGCAACTTGCCCGCGACGTTGCCGGCCTTGGAGACGAGCCCGTCCAGCCGCCCAAGCTGGACGGTCCAGTGGGGGCCGGACGACTGCCATTCCGTCGCACAAGCACACAGTATCCATCAGAAACCGAATTGCCATGGCTCAGTAAGAAGTGAGAGCTTTCTCTGGGTCAATTACCATGGTGACGACGTCCCTGGCGGCAATGGCGAGGATATCGGCGCAGGAGACCACGCCGGGGCACTTCTTCTCAACCTCGGCCTTGGCGCGCACCACGGTGTCGAAGCCGTCGCCGGCGAGGGACACGTTGTCGGGCGCGTCCTTCTCGGCGTCGTTGTCGCGGGACGCGATGATGACCGACGCATCACACCCCTGCAAGTCGATTTTCACCATAAACATGTCAGTACGCGAAAAGCGTATTCATCCTTGGACATTCAGAGTGTGGAACGAAACGATGACGTGCACAGCATGAAGTTCCGTATTCGGCTCGTCGGAAGATGACAAATGGGTGGGTGGCTGATTTGCCAGCAGGGACGGACGTCCGACACATCTGACCTGAATCTCTCATAGAATTCAGCCTAGTTGACAGAAAAGGTCGTGCAGTCACATGGCACAGCCGACGAGTGCGTGATTAGAAGCCAACAATCGAGCTGTCATTCGTACCAATAATCTACTGCCGCGTCAGTCCTAGCACTAACACTACCAAATTCAATCTGATCTACGAGTTCAGTATGAAATGATTGCCTAGCTACAGTAATCTGTGAGTCGATCTGAAAGCAGCTGAAAAGCCTTGTCGAACTGAACCTCTACGAGATTGCAAGTCAAGAAACTTCAATGGTTAAAATCTAAAGCGAGGTGTTTAAAACACAAGATCTTCACAGGAATCGGTTAAAACAATCCCACCGTGTTCGATAGAAATTCCCCGCGTTCTAATTTCTAATAGATCCTTGGTCTCGGCCAAAAGTGCCTCAGATTGCCCGAATGCGCAGGTACACGAACTGATTGGATGTTGCTCACCTCGACGAAGCAGTCGTGGAAGAAGAGTCTGAGCGTGGCCGGGACCGTGACGAAGGTCTCATTGACCTTCTTGGCCACCACGGCGCGCACGATCGCCTCGACGTCCGGGCACGTCGACCGGTAGTAGTCCGGGGACAGCTTCGCCTCCGCGGACGGCAGTGTCATTGCTGCCACCAGGGCCACGGCAGCAGCAGCAAGCAGCAAGTGCCTGCGTCTTCTCCATTTCTCCATGGCCTTGGAGCTCAAGCTCTGTGTGTGTGTGTGGGGTGGGGGGGGGGGAGGGGGGGAGTGTTGTTCCAGAGGGAAGAAGATGCAGAGCGCATCTACAGATGGAGTGACCAGTGAAGTGACGACTAGCTTGGAAGGCTTTACAAATGGAGACAGGGTAGGTGGGTGGGCCTGTATATACAATGTGCACCGGGGTAA
Source organism: Saccharum hybrid cultivar R570 (assembly GCA_038087645.1). Classification (NCBI taxonomy): domain Eukaryota; kingdom Viridiplantae; phylum Streptophyta; class Magnoliopsida; order Poales; family Poaceae; genus Saccharum; species Saccharum hybrid cultivar. Next base: position 22,562,335 of record JAQSUU010000402.1, on the reverse strand, counting down.
GTGAAAAGGATTAAAGGACGGTTAGGTTCTCAAATCTAAAGTTAATTAGTTGATAGACAAAAGGTTGAACTGGACGTTGTGCTAGAATATGTACAGTACACTATAGTATAGTAATGGATCTGAAAACAATGAGTTACATTAGCTGGCACAAAAATAACCATGTAGAGCCTTGGGTTTTGGGGTTGATAGTGGAAAAGTGGATAGATAAGCCATCCTTAACTCTCGTTCAATTCTTTTACCAATTGAATCACGTTTTCATATTTTAATTGAACACTTTCTATTTATGATTAAAATAGAATATTGTTCTTTTACCAAATATATGTGGATCAAACCACGTCTTATAACAAGAAGAAATCTATCTCGGTATCAATCCCCTTGCCCCTCATTCTTTGAGAATCAGAAGGATTCTTTTCGAGTTTCCATTTCTTCATTTTGAATCTGGGTTCTTCTATCTTCAACTTATTTTTTTTCCTTTTTTCTTTATTTACCAGGTAGCATACCCGTGCGTTGTTGCGGGATTACTAAACTTTTATACTAAAAACACACAGATCGCATGATAATATAACAATACCGTAAAATTAAATATCGACGTTAAAGTGACATTTAATCCAAAAAGCAAAGTTAGTGAAATTAACATAATCACGAAGAGCGCGGCGTCGCAGGCTCACCAACTCTACTGTATAGACTTTTTCGCACGTTGCAACAAGAACAAATAATGCCCTGATAATTTGAGCATGAATGTGTTGTATTGTTACAAAAAACGATAATAAGAGTGTGATGTTCGGAATATCAATATTACAAATTGAATTTTGTGCATGGCTAAAATTCTCATTGATGGTTTGCAATCATCAAGGTATGCATTTATAGTATTGTACATTTGTCGTACGGTATGTGTGTGTGTGTATATGTCACATGGGTGAAACATATATAAAATCCAGCAATTAATTTCATCTTTACGAAATAGTTTTGTGGTTTAAATTACCAGCACACAAACTCAGGGATGTCCACCCAAGTTCACTTTGAAAGCAACTAGGCCCCGAGAGTTGGTTTTGGCAATCGATGACAACGCATTATTACCATGACTAACGTGTGTTTTGCTAAAACTTTGATAAGTTAGGTCATGGGGTTGATAACTGCTTTGGGCACTATAGTATTCATGTCCCTTGATGGAAATCGTTTCGGTTTTCAAAGGATCAACGACAAGACTAAGGACGGTTAGTTCCGGATGTCGAGGTGTTGAGTTACATTCGGAATAGTCGTTAGGATCTTCGCCCTTTTCCTTTGGCCGTACTATAAAGGGGGGCATGAGCGAGTAGCTTGACCTAGGTGAGTCTTTTGTTTAGGTGTGGTGCACACTTGTCAAACTTAGCACTAGGTAGCTCAGGTAAAGCTCAAAGTTCAGTTGGAAGCAACTCGGTTCAAGTTGCGTCGCGTTTCGAAGTCGTTTGAGCCATTTACCTTGACCGGACGCGGTCTCTGTCTCGACCGGACGCGTCCGGTCAGTACTAACAGTCACTGCGTTTCAACCTGGTTGACCGGACACGGTTCCTGCGAGGATCGGACGCATTGATCGTGTTGACACGTGTCTCAGAGGGTAAAAGCACTAATCGGACGTGACTGGGAAGTGATAGGACGCGTCCGGTCACGTTCCAGTAAGGTACTTTGCTGACCTGATGCGTCCGGTCATCACTGATCCGACGCGATAGAGCGTCAGGTCAATGTACAGTAAGGACCTTGCACGATCGGACGCGTCCGGTCACCCCTGATCGGTGCGTCCGGTCATTCAGCGGTGTCAGCCAGTTTTTCGACAGTCACGTTCGACCGGCGCATCCGGTCACGTCGACCGGCGCGTCCGGTCAGTGCGTATTTTGCTGAGTTGGCAGGTAACGGTTGGATTTGACTGTGGGGTGTATAAATACATCCCCTTCACCTCTTTTAGAGGTCTCTTGCTCATTTGTTCAGCTGAGAAACACCTTTCAAGTGCAAGGAAGTGCAAGAGCTCTAGTGAGGGTAGTGATTTGAGAATCAAAGTTTGAGAATCCCTCATTAGTGACTAGGGAGTAGCAAGTGTGCATCCATCTTCTCATTAGGCTTGTTGTAGTCAAGTGAAAGTTCTAGCTTGTTACTCTTGGTGATCGCCATCACCTAGATGGCTTGGTGGTGATTGGAAGTTTAGTGATCATCCGGCGAGCTTGTGGATGACCCAACTCATCTTGTGAGCGGTTTTGGGTGATTCACTGCGACGAAGTGTCAAAGAATCAGCCCGTAGAGAGCACTTGATCCTTGCGTGGATCAAGGGGGAGCTACACCCTTGCGCGGGTGCTCCAACGAGGACCAGTGGGGAGTGGCGACTCTCCGATACCTCGAGAAAACATCGCCGTGTTCCTAACCCTTACTTTCAGGCATTTACTTTCTTGTATTACTTTCATTGCTTGGTTTACTTTCCTAGAATTGCCATGCTAGACTAGGATTGGAACTTAGGGTGCAAAACTTTTTACCGGTAGAATCACAAGGAACACTAGTAGGCACTAGGGGTGAACTTTGTCTTATAGGATTTAATTCTTGCAATTAATTTTTAGAAAAACCCAATTCACCCTCCTCTTGGGCATCTTGATCCTTTTCACACTTCATATGTTAGGCCTTGTTCTTGTGTCCTTGTTGTTCTTCCTCTCTACCCCCATCTTCTTAGGTGGGAGGTCCCGATCTATGGTTTGGTGTGGTGCCAAGCCTTGAGGAGTTTAACATACTCATCAACAACCTCTAGGAGGGTGCGGTAACACTTGGATCTGATATCCCAACTCGATTCACTTTGATTTCGTAACTCATTTAGGGCACCAGAAGTTCTGAAGGTCTGCACCGGAAGTTCTGGTCCCTCTTACCGGAACTTCCGATCCAGACCACCGGAACTTCCGGTCTGGTATTTAACTTCCGCAAATTCGAGTTTTTGAGTTTCAGGTTTTGCAAAATGGCCTATTCACCCCTCTCTAGGCCAATTAGGTCCTTTTAATTTTCTTGAGCTGATGATCTTACAACGATTGTATCATGTATTTACTTTACTGTCTAGGCATCGTTGACTAAACCGCAGACAGATAATAAAAGTGAACAGAAATTCCACTTCAATGGCATCTGTGAAGGATCAAGTAATGAAATAATTCTAATATACATGTGCTTGATATGCAATGAAGTAATTCTAATAAATCTTTTTTTCATCCCCAGCACCATTTCAGTTCTTCAATGAGTTGATCATGGTCCATTATTTCTGGCTTGATTTGCTTTGGGTCAGAACTCCTATAATTGCTTTGTTGACTGTAGACTCTGGTCATTGGCACAACACATAAAGTCTTCAACCCCATATATCTAAATGTAGAATCACAAGCATACATCTTGGAACATCTTGCAGAATCACAATATTCGTTATAACTTCTTTAAAACCTTATCCATAAGCTTGTAGCTTTGGAAAGAATGCATCTAACAAAGTCTGAAAAATAAAGTGAGTGTACAACAAAACATATCCAATAACAACCATGCTCCATAGACTATGGAAGCTTACTCCTAGGTAAAAGCAGTGAAAAAATGCAGTAAGAGTTTGGGTTTCATAATGCAATTGAAGAGATGCACATGAATTTTCAAAATGGACAGGTATGAAAAGGTTGTGGTGAAGAGACTTTGGCAATCTGGTATACCCATGTTCACATGCCTGCCTCCTAGCATCACGGCCTTCTTCTTCTTCTTCCTCGCGCAGCAGGTCTTCCGCTCTCCTGGGGCTCGCTAGCGGCCAGGAAGGAGAGGGCAAGGCCTTGGCGGAGCTCGTGCCCATGCTCGCACAATGGCGGCGGAGAACCCAAATAATCGGAGAAGCTATTTGAATGTCATCAGAACACAAGGTGTCACAATATAACTTAAATCAATGATCCAAAAAATGGCTGAAAGGAATAGCTTAATGTAATTTTAGTCTTTCCAAGTTCTGAGTCCCTTCCTTCCTCTCGCTTCTCTTGGATCTCCTGTGCAGTACATACGATTGGTAAGTTCATGGCCGAACCCATGGGTAAGTCATAAGATGAGCACCATTATTCACCAAGAAAAATAAAAAGAAATGATGAACAGTGATCTTGGACTATTGGCATAACTGAATCAAGTTGAAAGCGAAAAAAATATCAAAGAAGCAATTACAGATTTACACACCCAATCCTTGAAAGAGACTTCTTAAGATGTCTTTCCTCCTTTGTGGAATTCTGCTAGTTCCCGATCATGGACAATCCCACCAGATTGAACGCATCAGCCTGCAAACAACCACCAATTTGCAGAATCTGTTCAAAGCCGTGCATGACTAGATATACCTGAAAATAGCCCTGTCGTCGAGGACGCCATCCACCGTGAACAGTGACTAAATCTGGGGCGATCCTATGGATGAACCACAGATCCTTGCCGTCCACCAGCCGGCTCACCAACGGCTGCACCCTCACCAGCACCTGCGCGCATCCCCACAAATTAGGAACTAGCTCGTAAGTTGCAACCCTCCCGAGATATCAAATTGACATGGTAGGAAGCCGAATCAGGTGAAGCGATGCATGGCACGGTACCTTGACGGAGGGCTCATCGTCGGTTGGCGTAGTGGAACCACGCGTCATCGTCTTCAGGCTCCACCAAAAGGGCACGACAGTTACCTCCTCGATGGAGCTATGCGTGGTTTCCTTGGATGCGCACGCCATCATGAAGGACTCATGGCGCTGATGGAGTGCGGTGGGGTGGCACCGCAACCGGGCAGCAGCGGCCGGCAGAGGCGCTGTAACACCCCGAGTGTTATAGTTGCTAATTAATCTACCATGTCATCATATTGCATCGCAAAGCATCCATCTTTAGGTCAACCCTGTTATGCATTCACTGAAATGAGTTTACATTTCTAGATTGGATGTGATTCTCAGTGGTGTGATCCGAACTGAAAACCCTAATTTTGAATGACACCGTAAATACTTAGTCCATGCCCTGCGTAATTTAAGGTGTGTGACTGTGTTACACACTAGTGTCAAGTGTAGGATATGAGATCAAGTGCAACACATAAAATGAAGCTCCAAGTTTGAGTTCAAGTTGGAATCCAAAAACTTGTCACGAGTTTTCCGATTCGAATTTGAATCCAAATTTGGGGAAATATTAAAAGATTTTCAAAAAGTAAATTGATCAACCAAGAGTGGCATTTGGTCAACCATGTCATGCTTGTCCAAATGATGCCCTTGGATGATGGTTTGATCATTAAGTAATCACCAATTAAGGTAGCAACAAATTTCAATTAAAAATTCCTCCGAAAACCCTAAATTCCAAAACCCTATTTTACCCCTTTTTAAATAACTCAAAATCTAAGCAAAATTTGGGAAAAAGTTCAAAACCAAGTTTGTAGAAATTTTCAAGGGCTACAACTTTGGTGTTTTGAGTTTTCAAAGTTTTAGTGTAAAATATGGAGCAATTTTAAAAATAAGCAAATTTCAGATTTGACCCCTTTTTGTCCCCAAACTCAAATTTCAAAATGGAGGTAGATTTTGAAAATGTTTTGAATAACAAAGTTGTAGGCCTTGGCTAGATGTACAACTTTGGTGTTTGGAGTTTCTAAAGTTTCAATGTAAAATCCAAAGTAATTTCTAAATTACCAAATTTCCAAAAAGTGTCCCCTTTTGAATTTAAACTCAAATTTCAAAATTCAATTCGAATTTGAAAAAGTGTTCAATACAAAACTTGTAGAGCTTGAAATTCTAAAGATTTCATATCTTGGAAATTTTTCAAGTTGTTACATGAATTTGAGTGTAATTTGGGAAAATAGTTTAAAATTTCAAAATGGGGGGGAGAGCTACAGTGCACGATGAATCAGAGCAGGGCACCGCGCGGCATGGGCGTCGGCCGACCGCCGTGGCCTTTGGCCAGCTTCTAGGCGCGCCTTCGACCGCCAGCGTGGGCCTCAGTGAGTTCGCATCGAGCCACACGTCACCTGGAGGCCGTTTTCGTCGCCCTATATAAGTAGAACACCGTCACCGGCGTGTTTCCTTTTTTCTCCATTTCCACCGCCACCGCAGCTCCGCCACTCGCCGCTGCCACCGTCGAGCCCCCTCCGGCCACGCAAAATGCTTCACCACAACCGCCTCTCTCCCGCGCATCTCCCCGACCACTCACATCCACCTCTACCGCCCGTAGCGCGCGGATGGCCGCCGTCTTCCTTGCGTCTGGTCGGAGCCCCACCATCACTGCCCTCACGTGGCCAGACCACTCCGGCCCCTCTCCTTCATCACCGAGAGCACCATCGTGACCGCTGTGAGCCCCTGAACATTTTCCTCACATTAATTTAGTCGCCACTCCATTGGGGACGCGTTTCCGCGGCTCACCGTCGACCGTGGTCCGCCATCATCGTCGGTGAGGGGTTGCCGGAGCTCGAGCTTAGCTGTAGTGAGGCGTAGTGGGTTCGTAGGGTGGTGTAGATCGTTTTGGTTGAGTTAGTTGGTCGACCGACGTCATGATCACCGACCGGCGGCCGTGCGGACATGGCCGGGTCGCGGGAGAGAGCGAGGGAGACGGAGGAAGGCGATGACAGGTGGGGACCGCGTGTCAGCGAGAGAAAGAGAGGGAGAACGCGCGTGCGTGGGCGCGGGCGATGCTGGGCCGAGCGAGCGAGCGCGTGATCGGGCCACTCGGTTGGGCTGAGCCAGAAGGAGAGAAGAAGGGAGTCAGCCCGAGTAAATTTTGTTTTTCTTTTTCAAAAATGTGAATAGTGTGAGCATTTTTTTATTTCATTAAAAATTCTGTAGAGCTCCAAAAATAATAAAAAATTTTGTGTAAGCTTTTCAAGATGTAAACTACTTAGGAAAAATATTAAATGCTAAATTTGATTACTTTTTGCAGGATATTTAATTAGTTCAATTAAATATTAAATGCAACTTTCATGAATTTTAATAATTAAATTATTAATCCAAAAATCATGAAATTTATTTTGACACTGTTTTAGGTCATAATTAATCCATAGAAAAAGTTTAAGCTTATTTAGATGAAGTATGATCAAATATTAATTATGCCATAATTAATTAAATATTAAATAAATGTTAAATTGATAACTTTAAGTGTTGTGTGCCCTTTTGATTGAGTGATGTCCTTGGGTCACTAATCCTTGGTGATCTTTGGCACCTTAATTTCATGTTTGAGCTCGTTAGTAACATATTTGGTAATAAAAGCTAGTATCACTTGAGTTATCGCTATTAGTTAGTAGGTTTCACTGTTTTGCGACTGTACCGCGAAGGAAAGTTGTACTTAAGTGATAAACTGTGGCATATCATCATCAAGCATTATGTTTATCATCGAGCATCATGTTGAAGCATGTTCTGTACTCATGTAGTTTCCGCTTTTGAAGAAGTTGAAGTTGCCGAGCAAGCTTTCGGAGAAGAGTTGTCGTCGGTGGGTTCTGGACCGAAAGTCGGAGTCCTCGAGTCCGAGTCAGTCGTCGCGTCAGAGCAAGGCAAGCCCCGGTGCATTTAAACCTACCTTAAGATTTACAAATCTTTATTATTTATACTATGGTTACTGCATTAAGTAATTAGGAGTTGAGTGATAACTCAATTGCTGCATTATCATCCTTGATTATTGCGATATCACCCTTGATACCTGTTTTACTGAAAATACGTAGTATGCTTCGCTATGTTTATGAGTTAAGCTTTTTAAATGAATGTTTACTTGGCCATGACGGCATACTTAATGAATATTGAATATGAGAATGAACTTATAAGATCGGGTGGGTGGTTTGGCCACTGCTAACTTGCATTGGGAAAGGAGTCTTAATGTATTGTTTCCGTCTTATCAGTTAAGGATCGTACGTTGTTGGCCCTTGCGTCATGGAGTTTTTATTAGTACTAGCCATGTACCCATGTCGGGTAAGCCTTACTTTGACTATTCCATTACGAGAACGTCTAACCTCGCACTGGGAGTGGAGAGATGGTGAGAGTAGCGTGTACCCTCGAGGCTAGAATTGGGCTGGGTTCGAGGAATACTGTGCTCTCGGGTAGCGATGAACATGTTCTGGTTTTGGGTTACTCGGGTAAGAGTTGATATATGCAAGATTCGGTTCTACATATGTCGTGTGGTTAGGAATCCCCAACTGGGTAAATGAAGCGGTTCAAATCGTCGTTGCTCCACGAGAAAGGAGTCTTGGCCTTGCACCAACATCGTAGTTAAGAACTGGAATTGAAAGAAAGAATGAGAAAGGTCTTGATGATAATTACTTTGATCTAGATTAGGATCACTTAGAATTGGTTAATGAACCATCAATGGTAAAAGTAAAATATTGAAGGTAAGGACTTACTTTAGTAAGCTTTTCTGTAAAAGAAATTTTGATTCTTGAATACCCGTACCTTGATTCCCTAAAGCTAGCATGTCTTTGGAGTCTTTTTCTTAGTCGGGTAAGTCTTGTTGAGTACTCTCGTACTCAGGGTTTGTTGAACCCCTTGTTGCAGGTGCGGTTCATGAACAAGTCTGCTTTGAGCCTTGTTGCATGACCGTTGTGGCTGAAGAAAGTGACGATGAGTAGACTGTGTGGCCTCTGGGCAAGGCACTTCGCTTGTGTGTTTGTAATAAAGTTACTACTGATACTTCTCTACTACCGGTTTGTAATAATGCTACATAAGGTTTGAAGTTTGAAAACTATGGTTTGTAAACTTAAGTTATTGTAAGACTTCCGCTATTTTACTCTGATGGTATTTTGAATAAACTATTGTAATATTGCAATACTCCTGTGATTGGATCCAGTTCGGAGGAAAGCATGCCTTTTAAGTTATGAGGAACATAAGTATGGCTATCAGAGGTCATTATGACAATGACAGGTACATGTGGGCCATCATAATTAGGAGGTTCTGTGACAGGCGCGGCTGTCGGGTCGCATGCGACGGCGGCGGCGGGCAGCAGCCTCCTGTGCTGCCGCAGCTGAAGACGACGATGCCTCCCCGGAGGCGGTGGTTGCCCCGCGCCAAGGGCGAGCGGTACCACCGCGAGGGTGAGGGCGAGGGCAAGTGGAGGAGAGCGATGCGATGTCGCAACGGAGGGGAAAGAATTGGTACGGAGATTTTTCTTTCCTTTTTTACGGTCGTGTGAGAGAACCACGGGATGAGCCGGGAGCCCGGCGTCAAAGCCCGTGGGGTCGCACGGACAGGGTAGTGCGACGCACTAAACTAATGTCACACGATTAGACAATCTTAATTTCTTTTTTTAGTTGTGGGAGATTTTACATCAGGAATCCTATACTATTTCTAAATTATTCTAACCACTTTTATATATTCTTTGTCACAGAACCTCCTAATTATGATGGCCCACAAGTACCCGTCATTGCCATAATGACCTCCGACAGCCGTACTTATGTTCACCATAACTTAAAAGGCCTGCTTTCCTCCGAACAGGATCCAATCACAGGAGTATTGCAATATTACAACAGTTTATTCAAAATATTCAACAGAGTAAAGTAGCGGAAGTCTTACAATAACTTAGGGTTACAAACTAGTTTTCAAACCTCAAACCTTATGTAACATTATTACAAACCAGTAGTAGAGAAGTATCGGTAGTAACTTTATTACATCACACAAGCGAGATGTCTTGCCCAAAGGCCACACAGTCTACTCGTCGTCACTTTCTTCAACCACGACGGTCATGCAACAAGGCTCGAAGCAGACTTGTTCATGAACCGCACCTGCAACAAGGGGTTTAACAAACCCTGAGTACGAGAGTACTCAACAAGATTTACCCGACTAAGACAAAGACTCCAAGGGCATGCTAGCTTTAGGGAATCAAGGTACGGGTAATCTAGAATCAAATTTTCTTTTGCAGAAAAGCTTACTAAGGTAAGTCCTTATCTTCAACATTTTACTTTTACCATTGATGGTTTATTAACCAAATCTAGGTGATCCTAATCTAGATCAAAGTAATTATTATCACAACCTTTCTCATTCTTTCTTTCAATTCCAGTTCTTAACTACGATGCAAGTCAGGTGATCAAGTCTCCATAACCGAGGAGCAACGACGATTCGAACCGATTATACCTAGCTGGGGATCTCTAACATCACGACATATGTAGAACCGAATCTTGCATATATCAACCCTCATTTAGGTCTCCCAAAACCATAACGTGTCCATCGCCACCCGAGAGTACAGTACTCCTCGAACCCGGCCCGATTCTAGCCCCGAGGGTACACGCTACTCCCGCCATCTCTCCACTCCCAGTGCGAGGTTAGACATTCTCGTAATGGAATCACTAACATTTTGGGCTTACCCAAGGCATGAGGCTAGTTGCAAAGTCTCAAACACAAGCAGGCTTACAATGAACGGTCCTTAACTGACAAGGCGGAAACACTACATTGAGACTCCTTTCCCAATGCATGTTAGCAGTGGCCAAACCACCCGCCCAATCTTTCAAATTCATTCTTATCTTTCAATATTCATTCAGTATGCCGTCATGGCTATGTAAACATTTCATTTAAAAGCTTAACTTCTAAGCATAGCGAAGCATACTACGCATTTTCCGTAAAACAGGTATCAAGGTTGATATCACAATAATCAAGGATGATAATGCAGCAATTAGGTTATCACTCAACTCCTAATACTTAATGCAGTAAACCATAATAAAAATAATAAATCTTTTATAAAAACTCAAGGTAGGGTTTAAATGCACCGGGGCTTGCCTTGCTCTGACACGATGACCGACTCAGACTCGAGGACTCCAACGTCTGGTCCGGAACCCACCGACGATAGCTCTTCTCCAGAAGCTTGCTCGGCGACTTCGACTTCTTCGAAAGCGGAAACTACACGAGTACATAACATGCTTTAACATTATTCTCAATGATAAACATGATGCTTGATGATAACATGCCACGAGTTACAACTTGAGTACAACTTCCCTTCACGGTACAGTAGCAAACAGAAAACCTACTAACTAGTGGTGACAACTCCAGCGATACCAGCTTTTAACACTAAGTGAGTTACTAACGAGCTCAAACATGGAATTAAGGTGCCAAAGATCACCAAAGAGTAGTGACCTAAGGACATCACTCAATCAAAAGGGCACACAACACTTAAAGTTCTCAAATTAACATTTATTTACTATCTAATTAATTAGGGCATAATTAATAGTTGATCAAACTTTATCTAAACAAGCTCAAAATTTTTCTATGGATTAAGAATGATTTAAAACAGTGTCACAATAAATTTCATAATTTTTGGATTAATAAATTAATTATTAAAATTCCTGGAAGTTGCATTTAATCTTTATTGGAACCAATTAATTCTACTGCATAAAGTAATCAAATTTAGGGTTTAACATTTTTCCTAGGTAATTTACATAATGAGAGACTCACACAAAAATTTTCATGAATTTTGGAGCTCTACACAATTTTTAATGAAATAAACAAATAGCTTTACTATTCATTAATTTGAAAAAGAAAAACAAAATCAAAAACCGAACTGGGCCGACTCCTTCTCTCCCTCCGGTCCAGCCCAGCCGAGCGGCCCGCTCGCGCGCGCCCACGCGCTCGCGCCCACTCTCGCCCGCGCGGCCCAGCAACGCGGCCCAGCACCACGGCCTGCCTCGCCCGCGCGCGCTCTCCCTCTCTCTCGCTGACAAGCTGGCCCCGCCTATCATCCCTCACCTCCCGCTCTCTCGCTCACTCCCGCGCGCTCGGTGATGCTCGCGCGGTGGCCGGCCGGCGATCACGGCATCGGTCGATCAACCGAGCGGCTCTACAACATCTACATGACCTAGTGAACCCATTTTACTAACTTGCAGCTCGACTCGAGCTCCGGTGATACCTCACCGACGACGATGGCGGCTCGACGGCTGCGGTGCCCGACGATGCGGCGGTATAGCGCGATAACGGCTAAATTAGCGTGAGGAAAAGGATCATGAGCTCACAGCGGTGACTATGGCGGTCTTGGGGATGACGGAGAGGAGCCGGAGTGGCCTGGTCACGGGAAGGCGACGGTGGCGGTCGGTTGCCGGAGGCGAGCATGGGAAACGGTGGTGCGGAAGCTTGGATGCGAAAACGGTGAACTCAGGTGGTCCACGAGATGCGCGAGGCCGAGGCGGAGCTAATGGTGCGGTTGGCGTGGCCGGAGATGGCTCGACGGCGGCAGCGGCGAGCGGCGGAGCTGCAGTGGCGACGGTGGCGAAAACGGAGAAGGAAAAGAAGAACAGGCGACCTCGACATATATATAGGCAACGGTTGCGGCTACAGCGTTGGAAGACGCTCGTCATCGCGCTGGTGATCCTAGGCGCGCCTGGAAGTCGGCCGAAGCCGTCCGGCGTCTCGCCGGCGCCCATACTGCGCGGTGGTCAGCGGTGATTGGCCGGCTAGTGTAGCACTCCCCCCAAATTTGAATTTTCAAACTGTTTTCTCAAATTACTCTCAAATTCATGTGGAAACTTGAAAAACTTCCGATCTATGAAATCTTCAGAATTTCAAGCTCTACAAGTTTTGTATTGAACACTTTTTCAAATTCTCACTGGATTTTGAAATTTGAGTTTAAATTAAAAAGGGGACACATTTTTGGGATTTGGTAATTTAGAAATTACTTTTGATTTCATATTGAAACTTCAAAATATCCAAACACCAAAGTTGTACATCTTAACAAGACCTACAACTTTGCTGTTCAAAAAATTTTCAAATTCTGCCTCCATTTTGAAATCTTAGTTTGGGGACAAAAATGAGTTAAATTTGAAATTTGTTTATTTTCAAAATTGCTCCACATTTTACACTAAAATTTTGAAAACTCAAAACACCAAAGTTGTAGCCCTTGAAAAGTTCTACAAACTTGGTTTTAAACTTTTTCCCAAATTTTGCTTAGATTTTGAATTATTTCAAAAGGGGTAAAATAGGGTTTTGAAATTTAGGGTTTTCGGAGGAATTTTCAATTGGAATTTGTTGCTACTTTGATTTGTGATTACTTAATGATCAAACCATCATCCAAGGGCATCATTTGGACCAACATGACATGGTTGACCAAATGCCACTCTTGGTTGACCAATTTAGCTTTTCAAATTCTTTTACATCTTTCCCCAAATTTGAATTTGAATTCGAATCGGAAAACTCGTGACAAGTTTTTGGACTCCAACTCAAACTCAAACTTGGAGCTTCATTTTAGTGTTGTACTTGAGCTCATACCCTACACTTGACACTAGTGTGCAACACAGTCACACACCTCAAATTACGCAGGGCACGGACTAAGTATTTGCGGTGGCATTCGAAATTAGGGTTTTTGGGTTCGGAGCACACCACTGAGAAGCACATCCAATCTAGATAAGGAAACTTGTTTTAGTTGATGCATAACAAGGTTAACCTAACATGGATGCTTTGCAATGCATTATGATGACATGGCAGATTAATTAGCACTATAACACCCGGGGTGTTACATTCTTTCCCTCTTATACATTTGCATCAGGAATCCTTTCTTAATCTTTATTTTTTCCACCCTTCCACCTGCCAGCACGCGGAGCCACGGAGTCGCGGTCACAGGGGTGAAGCGGACCGATGGAGCGACGATTATCTCATGAAACGGTGATCTTACTTTCTTTCTTTTTGGTTGTAGGAGATTTCATTTCGATTCCCCCTCTTCATCCTATCCCTATCCTCTAGGTACAACGTTTGCGTCAATAGAGACCTTTTTCCTTGGTATGAATTGATATTATTTCATTCCAATTTCTTTCCAAACTTTTCAAGAAAAATCCTGAATTGGATCCAAAATTGACGGGTTAACGTGAGCTTATCCATGCGGTTGGGCACTCTTGAAATAGGAACCTATTTTCTAACTAGCTTCCGTGCTTTGGTGAGTCGTCCGAGATCCTTTCGATAACCTATGTTGTGTTGAAGGGATATCTATATGATCCGATCATTTGCATAAGACCCGCGATGGCAATAGAACAAGGAAAGTATACATAAAAGATAGTTTTTTTTAATTTCAATTATCTAAATTTTAGTTCATTTCTATTTCTAGATATTTATTTCTGTATATCTATATATTAGTATTAGTTAGTAATACTATTCTATTAGTTAGCTAGCGATCCCGGCTCAGTGAATTCTTTCTTTCATGATGAATTGTCGGCACTAGTCCTACATTTTTTCTTGGACCTAGGAGAACGGGGGCTCAATAGGAAGATGATTGTATCATGAGAGAAGCAAAGAGGTCAACTTACTTCAAATATGGAACATGGATTCTGGCGATGCAATGGAGTTGGGTCCTCAAATCGATCCGAATGAATCAGTCTTTATACAGAGGTCAGCCTTTGCCTATTAGGCAAAAGGATAGCAAGTTCAAATTCTAGCTCAGTAGGACATGGATTTCTATTACTATGAAATTCATAAATTAGTTAATGGGAGGGCTACCATTATCCTTTTCTCGTATGTGTTCCTAAGAGAAGGAATTTATCCATTTCATATTTCGAGGTCTAAAAAAGAACAATGTCACACAGCAGGACACGGTGATCTTGTTGTTTATGTGACCGGAGGAAGGGGGAGTAGTGTACGTGAATCTATGGACAAATAACGAATAGCGATAAACGAAACGGTGTTGCACCGATTAGGCATCTATCGTTTTCCTTAACACTGTAGATAGTACTCCTGACCGTTCCGGAGAATGAATAAAGTTTCAAACACGCAGCAGCAAACGACGAGATGCGGAGCAAACAGCTAGTCCGTGTATCACATCCAGACGCGTCGGTCTAGCTAGCTGTACTTAAGCTGTGCCTGTGCGCGCGCGTGACTTCCCAATGCCCACTGCCACCCGGTCCCAGAGCCAGAGTCCCACAGACCCTGGGCCTCCTAGCCCACGGCAACTCCACACATGACACAGGCACGGCTAAAAGGGAAGCCGCACCAGGACTGAGTGAGGGCAGCTGCTGTGCGCTGGCGAATCCAATCCTGGACGACCCGGGAAGAGATTAGATTAGGTACGGTAGAGAGACTGAGAGGCCAAGGCCAGGATGAGAGTGGCGGTGGTGGGCGCCGGCGTGAGCGGGCTGGCGGCGGCGCACGAGCTGGCGAGGAGCGGCGGCGCGAGGGTGACCGTGTACGAGAAGGAGGACTACCTCGGTGGGCACGCCAGGACCGTGGCCGTCGAGAACGCCGACGCCGCCGCCGGCACCGTGCAGCTCGACCTCGGCTTCATGGTCTTCAACCGGGTACGTGCGTGTTTACATCGGTGCATTTAGTAGATATAAGCGCACCGTGGATGTTCTGCATGTCCGGCACGGAGCTAGCTTCGTCGAATCCATCTATGGCTGCCGTGCTAGCTAACGTGCGTCGTTTGATTGTTTGTCGTGCGCTGCGCCGTACCCACCCACGGGCATTCTGTGCCATTCGGCATGAACAGTTCCTCCTCCTACAACCTTTTAGGCGCCTCAACAACTAATCTTCTGTGTTCGATTTAGCCGAGAGAATTCCCTTCTCTTTTTCCTTTACATTTCCATCTTCTTGCTCATGCCAGAACTGGGCAACAAATATGTGGATTAGTTTAGGTTATTATTATTCATTTGAAGGTTAATTATTGTTCCGTGATTAGTTGTTGCAAAAAAACCATCAAGCAGTCCATAAAGCGCCGGCCGGGTAGGGTGCGTGCAAATGAGGCGACGTGGAGGCAGCAGTGACCTTACAAGCTCACGTGGTCACCAGCAAAACGCGAGAGCCAATGCCATACTATATTTTTCTCTAGAAAGACCATGTACCATAGTATATTCTACGACTTGTCACATTACATGGTCTCTAGAAAGACCATGTACCATAAAGCGCCGGCCGGGTGGTAGGGTGCGTGCAAATGAGGCGACGTGGAGGCAGCAGTGACCTTACAAGCTCACCTGGTCACCAGCAAAACGCGAGAGCCAATGCCATACTATATTTTTCTCTAGAAAGACCATGTACCATACTATATTCTACGACTTGTCACATTGCTTGATTGCGACGAGGTCCAGTAGCTATGGCTACTATTAGCACTAGAAGATTAGCGTGGTTATTAGGAATGCTGTCGGCCTGACTTAGTACTCCGAGGGGCGAGGACCAGTCCACATCTCTGTGTACCCCTCTTCCTGTCCATACATTTAGAATCTATATTGCCGTACTTCATCCATCCGTTTCAAAACATAAAGGATATGAAGATTAATAAATTCAAAGCTCACAAATTTTAATTAGTAATTGATAAATTATATACATGTTTATGTAATATTTAAGAGTTTGTTTTATTATATGAGTTACATCAGTGGTTTTACATTCCACACATTTTTCAACACGAATTTTGATTTTGCGACCATTGATGATGTCTTGTATGAACAACTAATGGTCAAAGTATACTTCTAAAAACTTACTCAAATCATAATACACCTCATAAAAAGGAATGGAGTGAGCAGTAAATAATCTCGTTGTTTTGCGACCATTGAGTTTGCAGGCAGAATCAAAAGGGGGGAAATAATAACTCGTTGTTTTGGATTTGCATCATACGAGTTCGTCATTTAAAAAATTTCAGAGGGAGTACGTCAAACAATACACTAAAACTTTCTATGATTTCACGCATTCCACACGTTTTTCAATCTGATTTGATTTCACAACCATTGATGATGTCTTCTAAGAGTAGCTAATAGTCAAAATATACTTTTAGAGACTTACTCAAATCCAAATACACCTCAACAAAAGTAATTGAGGGGGTAGCAAATAATCTACTCTATATAGCCCTCCATTTCAAAACATATATATGGACTAGTTTGATTTGTTGTGGTCATCAAGATCATATCTTGACATTTTTATAATGCGAGTATCTTCAAGATCCTTTCTAAATCTCACTATCTAAATTATCATTTGAAGAGTCGTTTGCATAAAAATCCCCCCTGTTGGGCTAAGCTTATCAGCACGGCTTGTCAGCCGTGGAACAGTATTTTTCTCTCACAGCAAATCAGCCACAGCCGGCTTATAAGCCAAAAAAAACAGCCTGCCGAACAGGGCCATCGCTTTCTATATCTTTTGACTCTCCAACAGTCTTTCGATATCTCATGCGCATTCTCGAGAGTCATTCTTGTCTTTTATTTTTGGCTAGCGGAATAAAAGATGGCTATATTTGTATAACTATTTAGACAAGCTGTTGGAGGATAGTTTTTCATCAAAATCTCTGTTCCTAGTGTTTAGGAACGAAATATAGAGTGTCTCGAAGTTGCTCTAAATAAGCTGAATTTAGAGAAATTCTTCGGATTAGCATCCGACAAAAGGTATCGAAAGATTCATCGCAAGTACAGCAAACACTATTGCTGGAGAATGACGATAAAGATCTCCACGGCTCTCCCTCGTGGACAGCGGTTCTAGCAGAGAGAGAGGTAGAAATCTGAGTCGTGAATATTGTAGGATTTGCCAGAGTCAATATAAACCTCTGCGAGAAAATCGCATAGGCACAGATGCAAGCACTGGATACATCTGATCACCGTGATGACCTCGGCCTTGGTCCTCCGTGGCGTTGAAGCAGCGCCGGAGCAAGGACAACCAGGACGGGACAACATCGCCGCCGGATGCGCGCCGGAGCGAGGGCGACCCCACTCCGAGGAGATGAAGAGGGACGCTAGTAAGCTGCTCGGCAACAAAGCAAAGTAGAGGAGGCGCACTGGAGCCCGACGAGGAGGAGAGCCGGCGGCGGTGCGAGGTGGACAGACAGATCCGGGGCGGCGGAGAACGGATCGCGACCGGGGTGAGAACAAGCCAGGCCACAACCGCCGCAAAGGAACAATCCGGCGTCGAAGGCAGAGCAACGGCCGCTCCCGCGGTGGGCCAAGCCACACAAGCAACCAAGTAGGAGTACACGACAAGCTGGGAATTGACCCGGCGCCGCTGGTGGATCCACTCCACGCCCATGCCCGTGCGGCTCATTTGCGTCTTCGTCGCGCCCCATGGCCGTGCACCTCAGGCGTTCGTCTTAATGCCTGTCAGGCACACCGCACGCGTACTCCTACTCTCTCTGTCTCTGGGCGGCGATGCCCAAGTGCAGCGTGGTGGACCGCCAGGTGGTCCACGAAGAAGTACCCAATGGACAAGCAGGAGCCGGCGAAGTGCTCCCCATGCAGCTCAAGGTGGACTGCTGGACTGCCGTGCGCTCGACCTCGTAGACGTTGCCACTGCCAAGGAGGTCGAGAAGACAGGCTTGGCGAACGGCACCAAGGTCTGGACCATCCTCAACAAGCTCAGCAACCACGGTTAGTGTCAGCTTCAGCCTCGAGGTTATGCCTGTCCACCAGCAGTTGCAGTTCAGTTCGTCGCTTGAACTCTGGCTTTGCTCTTCTGGTCCGTATTTATGCCAATAGTGACCGGTACTATTCTCAATTCTTTAATTTCCGCAAAACAAGTTGTCTGTTGGCAAACTATCTGAAAAATAGGCTACATTTAAGTTTCGACTCTGCAAAACTACACTTTACTACCTAGTTTGGTCAGTGGACATATTTGACAGGAACTGACAGGTCACACTTGCATATGACTAGTGCACATTAGTAGTTATTAGTATATGGGTAAAATCTTGGGCTGTATTATGTGCGAGCGAGCAAAACTGCACACATCTACTGGCAAAGCAAAAAAGATGATTGCATGTTTGAAGTATGTATCTACCTCGCAGAACAATTTGACTTGCATGAACTAACATAGATGGCCTGCATGTCAGTGGCATTGTATGGCAATGCACGTCGTGATGTGCGGTGAGCACATTAGTCAGAATGTCCGATAGCCTCTGTTTATAATTCACACAGCCCTAACCAACCTCACATCGGAGTGTGTCCTGCCCACATGGCAAACACAACATTGTTCGGTGCTAAAATGTTAGAACACCTCATTATGATCCATAGAAAAGTGAAAGGGTAGAGCTCCTTAATCAACTTGGCAAGATGTGCAGATAAGTGGAATGATAACTTAGGCCCTGTTTGGTTTCTGAATCATTCAGTTTAACTCCCATCACATCAATGTTGCGGCAAATGCATGGAGTACTAAATGTAGACTAATTGCATGTATGTCGGCACAGATTAGGAGTAATTTACGAGACGAATCTATTAAGCCTAATTAGTCCAAAATTGGAAACTTTTGTCAAATAAGACGAAAGTGCTACAGTGTTTGTTAAACTTTAACACCTCTAACCAAGCAGGCCCTTAAGTGTATAGTTTTCTATTAGTTTTACCAGTAAGTGAGAAATTTGTGGATTCGCCATGATTTCCAATTTTGGCCAGTGGTGCACCAATTACGACAAATTGTTGCACCATTTGAATTTACTTGTTGCAAATATTGTTTTATTCGTATACCATAGAACTTGTGACATATCAATGCACTAAATGTCAGGTTACATACCCAAACATGCTGGAATGGTTTGAAGGGCTCGGGGTGGAGATGGAAATATCCGACATGTCCTTCTCAGTGAGCACACAATTGGGGACCAGCGCCAGCAGATGCGAGTGGGGCAGCCGCAATGGCATCTCAGGCCTCTTGGCACAGAAAAGCAATGCACTCAGCCCTAGTTTCTGGCGCATGATTCTTGAGATACTCAAGTTCAAGAACGATGCTCTCAAGTGATAATACATCTCGATCTCATTCTGAATAACTAGCATTAACTATGGTGCCACTGCATCGTTTACTTACAACTAATATATAATAACCCAGAACTGATGCTTGTTTTTGCAGGTACTTGGAGGACCATGAAAACAACCCTGATATGGACCGGAATGAGACTCTCGGGCAATTCATTCAGTCTCATGGATATTCTCAGTTTTTCCAAGAGGCTTACCTTGTACTCCTCTGTTCTTTATTTGTCTATATGTTATAAGTTTGCAGCAAATTAAAATGGGATATTTGCTTTGCTGCAGATCCCGATCTGTGCGTGTATATGGTCATGTCCATCGCAAGGAGTTATGGGATTCTCTGCTTTCTTTGTGCTCTCATTCTGCCGTAACCATCATCTTCTTCAGGTGAACAAGCTTGTTAATTAGTCTGACTAATTTTCTGCTATGGATGCTAATTTTTTCTCTTGCATTTTAACTGTGCATTCAGTTGTTTGGTCGCCCCCAGTGGCTCACAGTGAAGGGTCGTTCGCACTCCTATGTGCACAAGGTGCTGTCGTGTAGTCCCTTTTTCTCTCTTCACCCCCCTTAGAAGAATAAATTGAAAAAAAAAGATGATTGATCAATTCAAGTACTGCACACCAGCAGGTAAGGGAGGAGTTGGAAAGTATGGGCTGCCAAATTAAAACCAGCTGTGAAATCGAATCTGTTTCAAGTTCTGAGGGAGGTACTGCTAATGCAAGCTCTATCCAGAATTTCTTCTGATTATCATCTGGTAACTAGTCGAAAACAAGTGATTGGTATTGTTTTGTTTGCCCTCAGGTTTCAGGGTTACAGTGTTTGATGGTTCAGAGGAGACATATGACAGAATCATATTTGGTGTCCACGCACCTGATGCTCTAAAGATTCTAGGAGCTCAAGCAACACACGAAGAATTGAGAATCCTAGGAGCTTTTCAGTATGTCTACAGGTAATGCATGCTATGCGCCTACAGATCTAGGTTTGTTTGGTTGGATCTGATCTCCATCTGCACCTTCACTGCAGTGATATATACCTCCATTCTGATAAAAGCTTGATGCCACGGAGTTTGTCTGCTTGGAGTTCCTGGAACTTCCTGGGCACGACAAGCAAGGGGGTTTGTGTAACCTACTGGCTAAATCTGCTTCAGGTAGTTACCTTGCCTTAACATGGATAACGGCAACTAGCAATGTATTGTTGCTTAATATATGTATGTATATAGCACTATATACTTTGAATAATAGATCCTTATTGGAATATTTTCTAGAACATAGAATCTACAGGCAGGCCTTTTCTGGTGACGCTGAATCCTCCTCATGTCCCAGACCACGTATTGCTTAAATGGTACACTAGCCACCCTGTTCCATCTGTGGCTGCCGCAAAGGCTTCTCTTGAGCTTCACCACATTCAAGGAAACAGAGGAATTTGGTTCTGCGGGGCATACCAAGGTAAGTTACTCCATCAATTAACCTTTAGTAATACATACATGGCTTGCATCAAGGACATTCAAAACGCTGAAAGACATACATGGCTTGCATCAATTAAGCTAGTGTGTCTGTTTTATTTCAAAATGCTGTGTGGGCTGTGTGCATTCTAAATGTAGAGGTTGGAAGTGATCTCAAGATAGTTGTATCAATTGATGTAATTGTTTTGAAATCAATAAAAGCTTCCTTTATAAAAAATTCAAGGACACTCTGACTTTGCGGCTTTCGCTGAAAGACAAAGAAAATGGATCTTTGCTGTTGGAGAACTACAAAAGTCCAGTGTCCTACAGCAAATGAACTACTCATCTTTGCTGCAGTACACTAGATTGTGTCTTGCAGAAAATAAGCATGCTTTTGTAGCATCCAACAATAAAGATCATTTTTTAGTGCTTTCATCAAAAGGCACTCAGTAGGAGTGTTCTGTAGCAACAACTATTTGTAAGCATATCAGCAATTACAACACTGTGATTAGTTCTGAAATTTATTTATCTTCTGATTGGATGACAGGTTATGGATTTCATGAAGATGGACTCAAGGTACTGTACTACAATCTGTGACACACAACCTGGCTACCAATGTTTGGATGGGATTTTTACTTTTGATGCATGCTGCAGGCTGGGAAAACTGCAGCTCAAGCTTTGCTTGGTAAGGAGAGTGGCCTTTTGGTGAACCCAAAACAGATGATCCCATCGTGGTCTGAGGCTGGGGCGCGTCTTCTGGTAGCAAGATTTCTTGGCCAATATGTATCTGTCGGCAACTTGGTGTGAGTTGTTCAACCAATTGACCAATATATCACCAAAATGTCTAATTGTGACTCCTCTGACTTGATTAATTCTGTCTAGCTTGCTTGAAGAAGGAGGCACTATGTTCAGTTTTGGTGAAGTGGGCAAACAATGCCATGTGAAATCTGTCCTGCGGGTACATGACCCCATGTTTTACTGGAAGGTTCTCTTTTCTCTTCTCATGATTCTGGCCCACTACTTTTGCTCGCTCTGATCTCTCATGTCACTTGAAATACATTCTTCAGGTTGCAACTGAAGCAGACCTTGGCTTGGCAGACGCCTACATTAATGGTTATTTCTCATTTGTAGACAAGAGAGAAGGTCTTCTAAATCTTTTCCTGGTAAGATCTTACAATCTAGATAGTCAAGTCAAACAATTGGCACATGTTTTTTTTTAGGGATCAAATTGGTACATAGTGCATAGAGACAGTCCTAATTACTTGTACATATATGGTGTTGTTTCCTGTTTAATTTTGGATTACATCCATGCTACAGATTCTCATTGCAAACAGGGACGCAAACAAGAGTAGTAGCAGTGCTGCCAGTAAAAGGTTAGTCCCCTCCAAATTTCTCCATTTTTAAAATTAAAATCAAGCAGTATATATGAACTCTAATACTAAATTCTACAATCAACTGCTAAGTATTTCCTTCAAAAAAACTGCTAAGTAATCATGTATACATGTAATTTGTATGGTCGTCAGGGGTTGGTGGACACCCCTGCTATTGACAGCTGGGGTTGCCTCCGCTAAATACTTCCTGCGCCACATATCAAGGAAAAATTCTGTCACACAAACACGTCAAAACATCTCTCAACACTATGACCTGGTCAGTAATGCTAGCACTTCTCATTCTGCTTTAGGCTATGTTTACAATACCTATGAAATATTTTCCTCATTCATAATGCCTCCAAAAATTAGCACAAAGTCATTTGCTTTTCTCTGGGTTGACTGACAATTTTGTTTCTCCTTTTGCATTCATTATTTTTCTTCTTATGTTCACGCAGAGTAATGAATTCTTCTCGCTTTTCCTGGATCCATCAATGACTTACTCTTGCGCCATCTTCAAGGTTTGTGTTGTGATCAACTAGCTAGTGTCACTCGTGTGTTCGAGAGAAAGAAAACCTAGTGCCACTCGTCTCTAACTTGGTCTTCCAGCCTGTAAACAAAGTACTCTAGTTCCATCAAGTACTGATTCTTGATATGTGCATGCCTTATATGGTAGACGGAGGATGAAAGCTTAGAGGCAGCCCAGCTTCGGAAAGTTTGCCTCCTAATCCACAAGGTACAACATACCAAAACTATCAATTTAGTTAATATTGGTCTGATAATAAATAATTTCATATATATTCACTCATGCCTGATCTGTTGGATCACCAGTATACTACATGCTGAAAGTATCAGTTTAGTTAATACTGGCCTGATAGTAAATACTTGCGTATATATCCATGCATACATGTGTATTATGATTAGATGGATCACCAATGTGCTTCATGCCAAATCGATTGTAGGCTAAAGTGGAGCGAGATCACCACGTTCTTGAGATTGGTTGTGGCTGGGGCAGCTTAGCAATCCAATTGGTGAAGCAAACTGGTTGCAAATACACTGGGATCACATTATCAGTGGAGCAACTGAAATATGCACAGAGAAAAGTGAAAGAAGCTGGCTTAGAGGTTAGTGTGAATCAGTACCCCTTTTGTTCTGCTAATGATTATCTTAGTTGATTTTTTTTTCTTTTAGTTTTAAAAAATGTTGGCATTGGTTATGCATGGCAGGACCACATAAGCTTCATGTTGTGTGATTACCGTCAAATACCAACACGCCGCAAATACGACAGGATCATCTCTTGGTTAGTACTTGGTACTACTAGCTGTATATATAAATTTAGTTTATTTCCTGCAGTGTGGATACTGCTATAAGTAACATAGCGGCTTGATTTAGTTTCCTGATACATATGACTGAAATATATAACAAGGGAGCTGATGCATGCATGAAAATGTGTTGATGGTTCAGCGAGATGATCGAAGGTGTTGGGCACGAATATATGGACGATTTCTTCGGCTGCTGCGAGTCCCTTTTGGCTCAAGATGGCATATTTGTCCTGCAGGTATCTATATTCTATACACATAACGAACTTTCTATATGCACCGCCATAGACTCAACTGCATGATTTGTGATCAACTAACTTGCACGGATGTAGTTCATCTCAATCCCAGAAGAACGGTATGAGGAATACAGGCGCAGCTCGGACTTCATCAAAGAATACATCTTCCCCGGGGGTTGCCTTCCTTCGTTGGCCCGGATCACGTCTGCCATGTCTGCAGCATCAAGGCTCTGGTACACGACGTCGCCAATCATCTATATATCGATCCCTGCTGATTAATCATAACGATGATCCAATATGTTGGAGTGCAGCATCGAGCACCTTGAGAACATTGGGTACCATTACTACCCAACGCTGATACAGTGGAGGGACAACTTCATGGCCAATAAGGAGTAAGTACACAATATAACTCGCTACTATAGCTACCAGTGCAGGCTGATGCTGCCATATAGCATATATACATATATTATTTCTCCTTGTCTTAATAATATATAACGCTGAAAGAGAACACAATGTGTTATTCATTCTAGCACGGTATATATGATTATTGATATATTGATATTAACCAGATTTTCAATGTTGCTCCGATCCTCTGCAGTGCAATTTTGGCCCTGGGCTTCGATGAGAAATTCATCCGTATATGGGAATACTACTTCATATATTGCGCCGCTGGTTTCAAGTCACGGACACTTGGGAATTACCAGGTACTTACGCGTACAACTACGTCTGTTCATGGATTTATACCAACAGTAAACATGATTACAAATGGATATCATATTTGCAGATTGTGTTTTCTCGCCCTGGCAACGACAAACTGGGCGACAACGGCGACCCTTACGCAAGCTTTCCGGCAGCTAATCAAGCTAGCTAGCTAGCTAACGCGTCTACGTATACACATGCCATGCGCGATTTTTTTTTGAAGGGATGTGATTCATCAGCACTACAGCAGCCATCATCATTCATTCCGTTAATTTAATTCCGGTCACATGCATGTATCATGTATGCATGTGTGAACTCAATTCAATAATGCAAATATTTATATAGAATTATGAATTGATATATATGTGGTGGTAGCTGGATCGGTCGTACACTTCAACGTGAGCCCTTGAATTTGTGATCCAAGTGAACACGCAGTACTGTAGTAGTGTGTGTCACTAACTGATTGTACTTGCAACGGCGGATCAGTCCATTGCTTCGATCCATTTTGCCGTTGCATCAGGTTCAGTTCGCCCAACGTAACTCCAAAATGACTAATCTAGGCCTTGTTTAGATGGCAAAAAATTTGCCTGAAAAGTGTGGTAGCACTTTCATTTGTATTGGGTAATTATTGTCCTCACAATGGTTTAAGTAGGTTCAAAAGATTCATCTCTCAAATTACAGACAAATTGTACGGTTAGTTATTTTTTTACTTATATTTAATGCTTTATACATACGTGCAAAGATTAGATGAGAAATCTTGAAAAGTTTTAACTTTTCACCCCCAACTAAACAAAGCCCTAGGCACACGGCCGGCTGGGACGCAGGAGACTCGAGCATTCACTTTCACTCGAGATATCTGTATATTGTGTGTAAGGATGAAAACGGTCGGAAACGGTCGAAAACGGACTTACGATATGGAAAAACGAAAACGGTCGGTTCGGGATATTTCTACATTTAGCAATTAAAGAGTACAAAAAATGGTTGAAAATGGTTGTGAAACCAATTGAAACTGATAATTTTTCATGTTAAAAAACGGTTCATAATATAGAAAACGAAAACGGTCAGTTCGGAATATTTCTGTTCCGTTTTCATCCCTAATTGTGTGCAGCGCTGTACGTACTGATGGAGCCCAAGAACGTAACGTGCGTTGCATCAATACGGTGCAGTAATTCGGTACAAGCAGTGCAACGACTTGCACATGCAATTCATTGAGCCAGCACCAGTAGTACTACTCATCTCTTAGGACGCGGGGGCACGTGTCACCTCTCGGTATTCAGGTTCAGCACCTCCACCTCGTATATATGTATCTCTCTATCTATCCATCAGCTAGCAGCAGCAGCAGCAGCAAAGAGCGAGCTAGAACTAGAAAGACATGCCGGGGCTCACGACGATGCTGGCACTGCCATGGGCACCATCACCCGTGCTGCCGGTGAAGCTTTGCTTCAGCACCAGCAGCAGCAAGAGGACGGCGAGCGCGATGCCGCTGGTCAACAAGAAGCGCTCTGCTTCGTCGGCACACCTCCTCGGCCGCGGCCGTGCCCTAATGGCAGCGACGGCAACGGCGCCCGCGTTTTGTGACGATGAGCAGCCGCGGCTGCAGAGCGTGGAGCTGCTGCGGCGCCTGGGGCAGGACGGGTGGGTGGAGGACCAGATGCTGTCGCTGCTCACCCCCGTGGACGAGGCATGGCAGCCCGCCGATCTCCTGCCCACCTTCGCCGCCGCCGCCGCCGAGGAGCAGCAGACCCAGGTGGCGGAGCTCCAGGCCCGCGCGGCCGGCCTGCCCGACGAGCTCCTCGTGTGCCTCGTGGGCAACATGATCACGGAGGAGGGGCTGCCCACGTACATGACCATGGGAAGCCGGGTCGGCGCGGCGGAAGGCGCCAACGACGCCACCGGCTGCGACGACCACGGCTGGGCTCGCTGGCTGCGCGGCTGGACCGCCGAGGAGAACCGCCACGGCGACCTGCTCAACCGGTACCTCTACCTGTGCGGCCGCGTGGACATGCGCCAGGTGGAGAGGACGGTGCACCACCTCCTCCGCCGCGGCATGAGCATGCTGGAGCCCTCCTGCCCCTACCACGCCTTCATCTACGGCGCCTTCCAGGAGCGCGCCACCTTCTTCTCCCATGCCCACACCGCCAAGCGCGCCGCGCTCCACGGGGACGCCTGCCTCGCCAAGCTCTGCGGAGTCATCGCTGCCGACGAGAAGCGCCACGAGGTCGCCTACACGAGGGTCGTCGCCAGGTCCTTCGAGGGCGACCCGGACGGTGTGCTGCGGGCGCTCGCGGCCGTGATGCGAGCCAAGGTCACCATGCCCGGCGAGCGCATGACCGACGGCCGCGACGACAACCTCTTCGATCACTTCTCGGCGGTGGCGCAGCGCGCGGGGGTGTACACGGCGGCGGACTACAGCGACATGATGGAGCACTTCGTGGGCAGGTGGAAGGTGGCGGAGCTCGAGGGGCTGTCCGGCGAGGGGCGGCGCGCGCAGGACTACGTGTGCGGGCTGCCGCGCAAGATCCGCAGGATGGAGGAGCTGGCCCACGACCGCGCAGCCCAAAAGGAGGCCCAATCCGTCAACATCAGCTGGGTGTTCGACAGGCCCGTCCGTCTGCACTGAACGAAAGTTGAAGGCCATCCCCCAATCCTCAACTCAAGAAGGATCACAAACTATATTGTAACTGAGCTTGGCTACATATGCAGTGTACAACAATAAATGTGCAGCTCTAAGATCACAAACTATATATACATATATAAGGCCTAGTAAGTTTCCGTGATGAATAAAGCTTGAATAATTATTACTATATATATAAGAGTGAAATTGTTGTTAGCCTCTTGTTGATTTGCAGAATTCATTCGGTCCCAACGACCGATTTCAACCGTGCAACTATATACGTTTACTTGTTTCAAATCACTGAGTGTAGTGTGCTAAAATCAGATCCACCCATCCATCCCTAACGCAAGGAAACTCTACAGACAAATCATACCTCTGAGAGTACAACACCTTAGCGCAGGTTCATTACTTGTATTTCTCCATTATCCGTCGGGCCTCTTCGACAGGATCTTCCGATGGGTCGCCCATTGATTCATCCAACCAAGAGCCGGAGGCCTCCTTTGGGTTCATAGCCAGGAAACCAAGATATATGAGGCCCATCATTGCCTGCGGCCACAAGAATCATCATTTGGTGGTATCAAGTACCATCAAAACTGAACCACAAAAGACTGGAATGTCGAATGGATGGCCTTTAGCTCTCGTAAATATGTCAGTTATTGGAAGTGCAGGGTACATTTGCTATTTGTCATTCAATATCAAGCACAGCACATTGATCATCAACGGCAGGAAAATCATACCGCAAATGTAGTGATTGCTTACCAGAACAAATAATGCAGTGGAAACAACGGATTTAACAAGGAAAAGGGCGACTGCCACAGCGGCAACGGCAACACCTATCCTAGCAATTGGTCGTGGAACTGAACCCTGTGACACATAAGAGGGGGATAATCAGTCCAATTTCAAATCTTAAAGAAAAAGCAGAACTAGAGTTTCTAGTTGTCAGTACACTTTCTTGAGATCAAAACTTCAGGGGAAAAAACATTTTCTTCAGAGCTAAGAGGATGATAGCTTAAGCGATATGAATGGCCAAGGAATACATACTGGGACAAGATTACTTCCTGCCTCCACGGCATCGTTACCGACCCTCCATGCCGTTTGAACAGCTGTTATCATATATGCAGTGTTAAGAGAATAGCAGAATAAGTTTTTTCTATACATATTTCATTATGCTAAAAAATACCGGTCAGCGTATCCTGCTCCTAGTCCTAGAAGAAGGATAATAGAGGCTACAGAGGCATCCATAGAAATATATGTGACCCAACATGAGGACAGTTGGTATACAAATATACCAACATGAGTACAGATAATTTCATCAGCGACAAAATCAATGATGAGTCAGCAGGCAAGACAATATTCTGTATATGTAAATGGTGGCATTTTAGGTTAGCATTCAGTACAGTTTGCAGCTCATACTTGATGCTTGGTCCTAAACCCTGAAAGCTGAGCGCAGGAGCAGCAATGCATCCTGAGAGGTAGGTGGGGAGGGGGGAGCTTTAGTATTGTACCAGAATCAGATTATTGTGTGTTTGATATGCTAGAAAAAGCGAGAAATAACAAACCAACTAACGTTTTGCTGACATGAGGTGTTGACTGTCTAGTTTGCCAATTGCCAGTGGCCCTTAAGCTGACAACCTAACGCAATACTAGCACAATTAGCGTCATCTTAGTGCATGGATATGGAACGGAATCACAGAACCCTGCAACATACATCAGCTGAGCCCTGTTGTCCATTAATCTGCAGTGGTGAGCAGACAATGCATGGATGATTGCTTGTGATTTCAGTAGTGATTTCAAGATTTGCAAGTTGAATAAATAAATTGTTTCAGATATATATAGTTTCAAGATTTGCAAGTTGCGACCATAATCTATGGATTAGTTGTAACGATACGCAGACACAGTCACACAAGTGATGCTGCCAGGTTGAATAAATAAATTGTTTCAGTTTCAGATATATATAGTTTGGTTTAAGTACTACTAATTTTTGCAGTTAGGAAGAATATACTCCGCCTGCTGAAAAGAAAAAATGGCATCCAAGTCGTCCTCGCAAGTCGCAACAGCAAGAGAAAATAGGTGAGGTACGGTACCTCTGGAGAAATCGAACTGCGCGGAGGCGACGACGAGGCGCGGCTTTTGGGGGATGGTACTAGTAAGCGGCGCCCGCCTCGGCATGTGGATGGAGATAGGGGCCGCGAAGGGAGGGAGCGGAGAGGCCAAGATTCTCCGGCGGGAGGCGGTCGACGGGAGCCAGGCGGCCGCCCCGGTCGTGGCCATGGCGAGGGCGGAGAGAGCCTGTGCGGTGCCGGTGCGCCGGTGCCCGGAGGCCGGAGGTCAGGACACGGAACTGGGGATAGGGCTGACCGGCTGAACCACTGGGTTGTCAACGAGCCGAACTCGAGCGAGCCTGGTTTGAACTTCGAGCTCGGCTCTAGAAAGCTTTCCTCACTTTAGCAGCTCCAGCCTCCGGCTGCTGTTTATATGGTATAACAAATTTTCTGAAATCAGATTCAAAAAAAATTCTGAAATCTTTCTCCAGAACCAAATCAAATACTAGTCCAAACTCCAAAGAGAACTGTAGTCTGTAGGCAATAAGGCTGTGCACATAATGAGAACAGTCTCGTGGCCAAGTGCTTGCAACAAACCAATATTTCATTACCTCCTTGGATTTGGTATATCATCCGAGCTTTCGCAACACCAGACAGTCAAATTAATGTAATGAAGACTGCGCCAGATAAGCTTAAATAATTCAAAGTAAACAATTTCTTGACACGGAAAAGATGATTCGTGATGTTGCCATACATAGGTTGCTAGCAGGTTTGGATAGGACTTAGGAGCAGTACTCCTTTCAGTCCACACATTTCCATTTTTCAAATTCAGAAGGGGGAAAGAATAAGCTGCCGCGATACACAGGTACAAAAATATTATGCAGAGATGATGGAAGTTTGTTACTTGTTGCACGCGGATGAATTGTGCAATAAAAACATTTCTAGGATATAATACTGTGTCAACAAATGGACTACAAATTTCTGGAACAAAATATTCATGAACACGCAAACAGGATGTACTGAAACTCGCTACAATACAATGCAGTTCCAAGATCCGTATTGCTAATGAGGAAAAGGAGAGCTACTACCACAGAATTAGACCCTAGAACTCCCCAGCTTACGCTCGAAGAGGCGGCGCATGAGGTAGACCTGCACAACGCTGGCTGCAACAAGGCCAGCTGATTCAAAGAGCGCCTAAACCCTAAACCCTAAACCCTAAACCCTAAAACCCTAAACCCTAAACCCTAATCCTGCTCATGTTCTCGTTTACTGCATCATGATATGGAAGGGACACATTGCACGTTTAGCAACAATACATGCTGAGCTAGTAGCTGATAAATCAAGGAAACAACTACTATGCACTGGAAGAGCTCTGACCAAACGTGAGGTTTACACAAAAGGATTGGGCCTGCATTCTCGTGTTCTCATGGTGCTTATTAGAGGAGGAGAAGAATACATGAGGGTTCTCAAAATTGTAAACCAGATGCAGTGACTCTAGCTGAACATGGCTGTGCAACCTTATGCTTGAATTGCAGGCTGAACATGATAATGCAGGGTAAATGGTCAAGAGTACTTTTTAGGAACTAAATCCTTTTACTGATGAAGTATTGACTATGTATGTATTTGAAAAGGGCGATAGAAAGGATAACATGTTACAACTCGTTAGTATTTAGACAAGAGAGCATGACAAGAGCGACTTACATATTGCTTGGCAGTCTGTTTGGGCCTCAAGCCAATGCTGTTCGAACTGAATGTTATAGAGGGCTTCATCCAACTTCGCAATTTGTTCAAATAAATGGCCAAAATGCTCTGCATTTTTTTTTTGCAGATGAATAGGATCACAAACATTTTTCTTGTTAGACAACTTAAAAGAAGGATACGGAAACTCAAGTCATACCATCTTTGGCATGCTGATCAAAATGGGAAAAATGGCCAACATGCACATCGAAGTCCACAGTTTCATGATATGGTGACTTATTAGTGAAGCAGAAGCGATGGACTCCTCTCTTTTGAACCATGAATTCAAACTTATCACTAGTCTTGTCACGAGAATCATGGATTTGAGCACCTGTAGGATCTTTAACCTGACATAGATCAAGATTGAATCACATTTATAGTGGATGTGGCCAATAATAATAAATTGCTTAGTTGGAATTACTTCTGTATTATAAAGTAATATGAATGAAAAGGTAATGAATTAACACAGATATGAAACGCCAAAACAATATATCTGAATGCATCACTGCTTAATAATATTAAATCAGGGATGCCTCAGCATGAACCAACAGATGAAATCTTTGTCCATTCTGTTTAACTGATTAGATATACATGGGCTAAGATACAAAATAAATTAATTTGTTGGAACTCAATCCTGAGTCCTGACTACTCTACTCTGGGGAAAAAGGGCCTAGTGCAATAACTGGTAACCAACCAATCCCAACTGGTCAACTGATTCCATCCTTAAAAGAGAGGAATAAAGCCTAATGCTAGAGCTTTTGCATTGACTATCCTCTCCAAAGGCAAAGTGGGATCACAGCTAAGAAGCAAAACGAGTTGAGCTAGTAAGTTGTAACAAACTGACATATAACTGTAAGCCCGAAAGCAGGCGAACTTTTACCACACTTTCTAAAGCTGCTGGGTACAGTACAGACTACAGAGCAACAGACAAGAACGAAGATGAGGAAGAGATGTCATACCACAAGATCGACGCCGTCCTGGGTATAATGCCACGGCGTGTCGGCCTTGATGACGACGAATGATACGTGGACCGTATCCCCTTGGTAGTCGACGTTGTGGGAGAAGCACTCCTCCCTGTCAATCACGAAGCGGATAGCCGCAGCATTGTGCAGCAAATGCATGAGACAGATGACTAGCAAGAAGGCATCCAATCCGAGGCTCGTCGCACCCATTGTCTCACTGGCAGAATCACAATGCGATCAAATCAGACCGCGCCTGATCAGAGTTCTCAAGGATAAGGATAAGCGAATAATTATAACTACCCGCAGGTAGCGCAAGCTTAAGAGACCGTACTAATTGGCAAGATAAAGATTCTGCAGAACAGACACTTCCACTCTCCCTACCAGGTCCAGGTGGAGGAAGCCAACCCAAATCCGGACGGAGGAAGACGACGGATCCTGCAGCGCGAGGGGTGCAGGAGAACGGGAAGGGCGGATCTGGGAGGAGGCCGGAGGGGCGTCGAGAGCTGGCCTTGGACGCGGTCCGGGAAAACACAAGCTTTGCCCGTCTCCTCCGCAGAGCTTCACTCGAATCAAGCGGTTTTGCGGGATTAGAGAGCACGGGACCTTGTCTTCTCGTTGGGCTAACGGCTTCTCCAGCTCGGCCTCGTGTACTTTTCTGGACGAGAAGGGCGTGGGACCCCCTTGTCAGTGTCACTTAAGTTTTTTTTTAAAAAAAACAGGTTTATATTTCACATAAAATTTTGGTGATTACAGCCCAAACCTTACAAGAACACCCTTGAAAAAAGAAAATTACATTCTGATCCTTGTCTGCGTTGCCACCGACGGCCAGAGCACACTGCTCGAAGCCGACCTCCTCTCCGGCAAAGAAACATAGTTTTTTTTGTTGCCGTCTTGTGTAGCACGTCAATTCCGACCTACTTTATAACCACTGAACGACCAGACTAAAAAAGATGACCGTTAATCATCACATCGTCGGACACCGAGAAATCTGACGTCACAAGGACCAGAATCCCTAGCTCACTTGACGACGACAAACCCGAAGAACCACCAAAAAAAGGTAGGAAGCAAATCACAACCCGGTTTCTCAACGAGTTGGTAGCCAAAACAGTGTCACTTAAGCTAGAAAGTGAGTTGATGGGTATCAGGGCTATCGGGCAACGGGAGACAGACTAGCCCAGCAATCCAAATGGGCCAGGTCCATTGTCTAGTTTAGGTACTGGTTCATTTAACATTCGTTATTATTACCAGCTTAAAGAATAATAAAGATCAATGTTACTACCTTCAATGCAATTGCACACGCGAAGGATGATAAAAAAGAACTCATTTATCAACAAAAGATTTTGCAGAGGACATACTATGGGATGTTGGTAACTCTTATCACCAGCATAACAGCACGGATGCGGGATGCCACATCCTCGGAAAAAAAATAACTTCCAATGCTTAAGCATGTCTTTTCTTTCAACTCACTCTAAATCCTCATTTGAAAAGCCATTTGCGCAACCATAGAAGATGGTAACATTCAAAAAAACTAATTAAGATGTTTAAGGGCATTTTAAATCACTAAAATCCCTATCTGTCTCTATCAATAGATAAAGATATAAAGAGACTATTGGTGCTGACAAAGTTGCCTGGGGCCCAAAATGATATACTTAGAGCTGAGACATCGCATAAACACTGTAAACTGTCTTGCAAAGTTTCTAAACATGGTCTGGTGGACAGAAACATATGAAACTAGCTTCAGAAAACCACAATACGAGTGCACAATGCTTATCAGTTCTTCCCCGTCAAACTACAGGGCACACTCAGCAGTGGATAATCTAGGTCATCCGCTGCGCAGCCTCCTTGGCGAGCAGCTTTTCCCTGGCCTTGGTCTTGGCCTGCGACTTGGAGCCCATGATGCCACCTCCCCATTTCTTCCTCACCTCATCGAACTTGTCGTTGAAGTTTGCCTGCAGAGTACATTTTCAGAATCAGCTCATCCGGGGGAACCATAACTATGGGATATCAAGGATGCTGCAATATATGCCATAGTTTCATACCTTAATAGCCTCCAAGATCTTGCTGAACTCAAGCTTGTCCTCGTTCTTGACAGTGGTCAGACACAAAACTGATGCAGTCTTCTTGTGAACAATCTGCATACGATTAATACCATAGAGTGAGCCTTATTGTTTCAGATACCTCGATAGATTTAGCAAGTTCAGAACAGCATGGGTGTGAAACATACCGATCCAAGGCGAGCCTTGCCTTTAACAATGCAGTAAGGGACCTCCATCTTCCTGCACAGGGCTGGAAGCCACACAACCAGTTCAATCGGATCCACATCATGAGCGATAACGACAAGCTGAGCCTTGTTCTGCACAAATTCATACATTCAATCAATACCATTGCTAGTTGCCACGAAAGTATTGCACACCTTGACTATACCAAGCAATAAAGCAAAACAGGAAGTGACGAAGGCATACCTGCTCAATGAGGTAAGTCACATGGTTAAGGCCATACTTAACAACAATTGGTTTCTTGGCCTCAACAGTTTTTCCTTCATTCTCAGCCTGAGCCCTCTTCAGAAGCCTCTCCTTCTTGGCAGCCTTGTCTTCAGGCCGGTACTTGAGAAGCATCTTAAAGAGGTTGGTGGCTGCAAACATTTCACATCATAAATTTTAAACCCAAAATATATATTCTAACAAATGGATAATAGCTCATACCATTATAGAAAAAAGAGATAAGGCATAATTCCAGGAACAGCATAGTTCAAACATAGGAGCCAGTTAACTTAAACCAGAACACATGAGGGCATTCAGTGTCTACTGATTCCCTGATTGGTGACATGATTATCATTATGTCCACTAATTATAACAGGATGTTGTTCCAACAAGTTTACAGGTGAATATCAGAGGCATGACTAGACAGGCTACTGGCCATTCTTCTTATGTCAACAATGCAACACTAGAGGCCAGATCCTAATAGACTCATGGAAAGGGTTCTGCCCTAATTAAGGCAGCCAAACATGTAAATGGTAACCCTAACAAATATGACCAAAATAATGCAAGACAACAGTAGCTTATGATGCATAGTTGTGTACATCAATACAGCTCGGTATTAATCTACTATGCAAATGAAATAGAACAAGTTTCAGCATCAAAACAAGACTCATTTAAAATGTGATACTTCTACTGTTTCGTGCAGCGAGCTTCCTATGTCCGATGCTAGCAACCTAGCACTCAATAAACAAGAGGAGTGAATGGCGTTCATACCGAGGTTCTTGTCGAGGGTGCGGGTGAACTGGTTGAGCGCCGGTGGCACCTTGAGGCGCTGCTTGAGAATGCGGCGCTGGCGCTGGATGCGCACCACCTTGGGCCACTTGACGAACCGGTGCAGGTCCTTCTTGGGCGGCAACGCTCCGCCGATGCCGAACTGCTTCGGCCTCTTCTCGAACAGAGGGTTCACAACTTTATCCTGCACCCAGCCAAACCCAACACAGTCAGACCACGCATTCCAACCATGGCGCCGCACACATCTCGAGCAAGAACACGGGAAAGCGCAATACATACCGTCTTCTTCTTGGCCGGCACCGGCGCCCTGCCACCTCGCTTCGGGGCCTGCAGATTTGTAAGTCGAACTCTTAGCACATTACACGAATCATACGCAGATTTTCAGCAAGTTAACATCAGAAAATTACAATCCCAAAATTACAAGAACATAAGCATCATAAGCATGTGCCCCCAAGATCCACGAAACAAGATTGAAACATAACCAAAGAATATCCCGAAAATCCCAGTTTTTTTTCAAATGGAAGAGAGTGGATCAGTAGGAATCCGAAAGCGCAAGAGGGAGATCGGGGGCGAGACCGCACGTACCATTTCGCCGGAGGGGAGCTTGGCGTTCCGAACGGGAGACGACGGCGACACGAGGGAGGGGGAGGAGGCGGCGACTGGCGCCTGGAGGCTGAGAGGTGGTTCTATAAAGGATGACTCGCGCCGAGCTGGACGCAGCCTGGCCGTCAGATGCGAGGTGGAGAAGCAAGCGGGACGGTCTCGGCCGTCCGGTGCCGGGATTAGGGTTTAGGCGATGCCACTTGGGCCGCGCCACGAGAGAAAGGTAGGTGGGCCTCCGTGTATGGGCCGTTTGTTATACCGGTGGTTTCTGTTTGAGCCCATTTGCTTGCCACTTTTCAAATCCCTTTCGACGAGCCCAGAGACCGGATTTCGGAGAGAGGGAGACTCTCCGGCGTATATACTGAGCTTAATTGCATTTTTAGGTGAAGTTTACCCTCTGTTCCCTCTCTCTCATCCGGAACTGCATCCCTATTTTTCTGGTGAGGGTTCGAAAACTGGAGAGGGGACCTAAATGAAATCCTAGAGGTTTGGTTATAACTCAGGATCAGCTCATACTTCTTGGGTAGAATTGGCATATTATTTCAAGTATAGGTGATTGACATTTTAGGAGATTAGTTTGTGCCTGCGAATTGAGGCTGTTAACATGTTGGCAATATAAAACAAGAATAGGCTCTTAAACCTGTTGCCCTACCACATTCACTTGAAGGCTTTTTTACTCTCTCTCTTTTTGCTTTTTGAATAGTTACAAACACCCCTGTCCAATGCTTGAAGCTGCAAAACTTTATTTATTTATATTTCACCATTGAATGTATTAAATTTCTGTATTGCAGGGAGTCTCTAGTCCTTGTTGTGTTAGTCAAAACTCCACCGAGTGTTGTCTACTTGTCTGAAAAACTGCACTTGTGGCCTGAACGGCTCTGTTAATACCCCTATGTGACACCTGATGTGACACTTCTAAACTTTAGCCTCTGCATTTAAACACCCCACTTTGTTTGATTCCCCCCTCCTAAACTTTAGTCCCTATTACATCGGATATTTGGACACATATATGGAGTATTAAATATAGACTAATTACGAAACTAAATGCACAGATTGAGACTAATTTGCGAGATGAATTTTTAAGCCTAATTAGTCCATCATTTGACAATGTGGTGCTACAGTAAACATGTGCTAATGACGGATTAATTAGACTTAATAAATTCGTCTCGCGGATTACTGAGAACTTATGTAATTTGTTTTATTATTAATATCCAAACACTCTCATATGACACCTCTAAACTTTAGTCCACTGTGTTTGGATCCAGAGGCTAAAGTTTAGCCATGTCACATCGGACATTTCGATGCTAACTAGGAGGACTAAACATGAGCTAATTATAAAACTAATTACAGAAGAGTAGACTAATTAGCGAGACGAATCTATTAAGCCCAATTAATCTATAATTAGCAAATGTTTACTATAGCACCACATTATCAAATTATGGACTAATTAGACTAAATAGATTCGTCTCGTAAATTAGCCTCAATCTGTATAATTAGTTTTATAATTAACCTATGTTTAGTACTCCTAATTGGTACCTAAAGATTTGATACGATAGGACTAAACTTTTACTCAAAGGAAACAGATACATAATCAATGATCTGGGAAACCTGCTAGGCAGGCCCTGGGTGTCCAACCAACCATGTCTTGAATTATAGAAGGCTTTTTTATCATTCCAATTTTCCTTGACCGAAACAAAAGAATCACCCTGTTCGCTTATGCTGAAATCTAGCTTATGCTGAAATATTGTGAGAGAAAAACATTGTTCTATGACTGAAAAGTAGTTTAATGTTGTATACAGCCTGAATTCATTTTCTCTCTCTAAATAAATATATAAAGTTGAAGGTAATGCAATGTTTAATATTGACTCATTTTAAGATGAGACATAATCCTTTGATTTGACAAACTGATAACAGTACCGTAGCCTTGCTCTCCAGGCCGTAGCATTTCTACTTGTAAAATCTGGTAGCAGATTAGAAAAGTGAACCACAGAAACTCTAGGCTCTTGGAATGTTGAATATGTTCCTCATGGTGAACAAATCCTTCATCGAAATGAATTTGTCACTAGTAAAAAAAAACTAGAGAGGGAGACCTAAATGAAATCCTAGAGTTTTTTTTTCGTTGTCCAAGCGAGAATTGCGCCGGTGCAAAAATATGTCACCTTCTGAATGTTTTCTCTTGCAAAAAACGTTTTGCAAGATTTGTCCTTTGTGTTGTGAAGCTGCTGAGGTAATCACGGGCTGAATTATGCCCTGTGTTGTTACCAAAAGCTCTTTTACATAGTCTTCCTTCAGCTTTTTGATGGAGCTATAGCTAACAAAACAAGGTGTCTCCAAGCATCCAACCTTTTGACTCCAGAGGATTCAATATTAAAAATGAGGAAGGGAGCGTCTCCTCAGATTTTAAGTTGATGCTATCTCATTGGCGGTCCAAGTGTTCCAAAGGCTGATGGGTAATAATTTAAACAAAATTTATTTGGAAAGACAATGATGAAGCAATACTGTATCAAGGTCCATATCTGCAATATTATTCTCATGTCCTGATGTAGTCAAAACTTGTCTCTTACAAGTTACAATTGCAGAGATACTACTTTTTTTTACATCTGTAAACTTAATGCCTCTAGTTTTTCCATGCTGAGCTAGAAAATTGACAAACTATGTTGTATTACATGTATTAAAGACATTGAAGACAATTTACCAAAATGACAATTCTATGTTTGTCTTTGGATGTTTAAAGAGTGTCACCTATATTTTATCTATTGTCAATATGGTACGGTATAACTGATTAGGTACATGTTATAATACTCAGACTTGATGTAAATTTGTGAAGAATAATCAGTTCATATTGCCATTCGTATTCGGACTTGCTCGCGCCCGGATGTCCATTCGGGGCACTAGCGTCCGGACGCTACTGCGCAGAGGGAGCAAATGAGCACATAGCGCGTGGGGCTCACGAGGGAGCGCACAAGCAGCGGGCCGCGCCGCCCTGAACGTCACCCACGCCGCGACGAACGTCGTCCGTGCTGCCAGCCGCTTCCCATACGCATCCCATATGCAACACCCGATCTACTTTTGAAACATCCAGATGCAACAGTTGCAACATACAAAAGAAGACAAAAACACTTAAACACAAGCGTCTGAAACATTTGCGAAAACGCATGAAAAATATTTGAAAAATCATTGCAAACATATACAACATCCAGTTAAAACACTCGCAAACATGCGTATGAAACACTAAAAAACACTTGAAACATATCTCAACATGCAGGTATATGCAAACATCTAAATCTAAATTTTGCAACAACCAGATAAAACACTTGCAACATTTGTCTGGACAGATTAAACATTTGGAACATACACTTGAAACATACATGTATAGCCATTATAACATATGCAACATCCCGATCTACTTTTGCAACATCAATATACAACACTTGCAATATACCTTTAAAACATGTAAAACACTTGAAATATGCTATTGCAACATACGTTTTCAGCGTAGCATCTGCTTGCTGCTCGGGCGAATGAAGGCTCGTTGACGCAGAGCTTGACGCCGGCGCGGAGCTCGATGCCGTGGGAGGTCGTCAGTGTTGAGCTCATCGACGGTATGGACCTCGGTAGGGCCAGGCAAATAGAGCGCGACCGCAACAGGAGGCGCGAGTCTGGACGGAGGCACGCGGTGCGGGCGGGCGGTGGGGCCATGCGGCGCGGAGGGCTGGGTTGGTCCCAGAGCAAATCAAGGTGCACAGCGCGCTGAGCGAGCAGGCGGCGTGGGCGGGGGCAGCGAGGGCGAGGCGCAAAGCAAGTGGACGACTTACACGGGGTCCATCTAGACGGGCGAACGACTTATAATAAGCAACATTACCGATTTTTATTTGTAGTTTCTTTTAAACATGTTGAACGGATGCTCTAATATTTTGTCGTTATTAAGGATGTAACAAGAATCAAAGAAAACAAAAAAAATGGGGCATCTAGGACTTATCAGAATGAAATAACTAAATTAGGTAAAATTAAATGAACCTGCTTGTAACAAGAAAGCTCTGGAGTTATAACTTTACAAGTATTCTACAAATCATCCGGAGGTGATGTTGTGTCAGTAGGGGGCATGTTTACTTTGCTACCTGCACCCCTGTTTGTTTTTCTCACTGTCACATCAAATATTTGGACACATGCTAGTATTTAATGTAAACTAATTATGAAACTAAATGCACAGATTTAGACTAATTTGCGACATGAATTTTTTAAGCCTAATTAATCCATAATTCGATAATGTGGTGCTACAGTAAACATGTGCTAATGACAGATTAGTTAGGCTTAACAAATTTGTCTCGCAGATTACTGAGGATTTCTGTAATTTATTTTTTATTACTATTCGACCCTCGATGTGACACCCCTATGTGACACCCGATGTAACACCTCTAAACTTTAGCCTCTGGATTTAAAAACCCCGCTTTGTTTGATTCCCCCCTCCTAAACTTTAGTCCCTATCACATCGGATATTTGGACACATATATGGAGTATTAAATATAGACTAATTACGAAACTAAATACACAGATTGAGACTAATTTGCGAGATGAATTTTTAAGCCTAATTAGTCCATCATTTGACAATATAGTGCTACAGTAAACATGTGCTAATGACGGATTAATTAGACTTAATAAATTCGTCTCGCGGATTACTGAGAACTTATGTAATTTGTTTTATTATTAATATCCAAACACTC
Source organism: Saccharum hybrid cultivar R570 (assembly GCA_038087645.1). Taxonomy (NCBI): domain Eukaryota; kingdom Viridiplantae; phylum Streptophyta; class Magnoliopsida; order Poales; family Poaceae; genus Saccharum; species Saccharum hybrid cultivar. The sequence goes on along the minus strand of JAQSUU010000402.1, from coordinate 22,521,752 downwards.
TCATATGACACCCCTAAACTTTAGTCCACTGTGTTTGGATCCAGAGGCTAAAGTTTAGCCACGTCACATCGGACATTTCGATGCTAACTAGGAGGACTAAACATGAGCTAATTATAAAACTAATTACAGAAGAGTAGACTAATTAGCGAGACGAATCTATTAAGCCTAATTAATCTATAATTAGCAAATGTTTACTATAGCACCACATTATCAAATTATGGACTAATTAGACTAAATAGATTCGTCTCGTAAATTAGCCTCAATCTGTATAATTAGTTTTATAATTAACCTATGTTTAGTACTCCTAATTGGTACCTAAAGATTTGATACGATAGGACTAAACTTTTACTGAAAGGAAACAGATACATAATCAATGATCTGGGAAACCTGCTAGGCAGGCCCTGGGTGTCCAACCAACCATGTCTTGAATTCTAGAAGGCTTTTTTATCATTCCAATTTTCCTTGACCGAAACAAAAGAATCACCCTGTTCGCTTATGCTGAAATCTAGCTTATGCTGAAATATTGTGAGAGAAAAACATTGTTCTATGACTGAAAAGTAGTTTAATGTTGTATACAGCCTGAATTCATTTTCTCTCTCTAAATAAATATATAAAGTTGAAGGTAATGCAATGTTTAATATTGACTCCTTTTAAGATGAGACATAATCCTTTGATTTGACAAACTGATAACAGTACCGTAGCCTTGCTCTCCAGGCCGTAGCATTTCTACTTGTAAAATCTGGTAGCAGATTAGAAAAGTGAACCACAGAAACTCTAGTCTCTTGGAATGTTGAATATGTTCCTCATGGTGAACAAATCCTTCATCGAAATGAATTTGTCACTAGTCAAAAAAAAACTAGAGAGGGAGACCTAAATGAAATCCTAGAGTTTTTTTTTTCATTGTCCAAGCGAGAATTGCGCCGGTGCAAAAATATGTCACCTTCTGAATGTTTTCTCTTGCAAAAAACGTTTTGCAAGATTTGTCCTTTGTGTTGTGAAGCTGCTGAGGTAATCACGGGCTGAATTATGCCCTGTGTTGTTACCAAAAGCTCTTTTACATAGTCTTCCTTCAGCTTTTTGATGGAGCTATAGCTAACAAAACAAGGTGTCTCCAAGCATCCAACCTTTTGACTCCAGAGGATTCAATATTAAAAATGAGGAAGGGAGCGTCTCCTCAGATTTTAAGTTGATGCTATCTCATTGGCGGTCCAAGTGTTCCAAAGGCTGATGGGTAATAATTTAAACAAAATTTATTTGGAAAGACAATGATGAAGCAATACTGTATCAAGGTCCATATCTGCAATATTATTCTCATGTCCTGATGTAGTCAAAACTTGTCTCTTACAAGTTACAATTGCAGAGATAATACTTTTCTTACATCTGTAAACTTAATGCCTCTAGTTTTCCATGCTGTAAGATTAATTGAGCTAGAAAATTGACAAACTATGTTGTATTACGGGTATTAAAGACGTTGAAGACAATTTACCAAAATGACAATTCTATGTTTGTCTTTGGATGTTCAAAGAGTGTCACCTATGTTTTATCTAATTATGTCAATATGGTATGGTATAACAGATTAGGTACAGGTTATAATACTCAGAATGGATGTAAATTTTGTGAAGAATAATGTAGTTTTTTTGTAAACATGATGAACTGATGCTCTGATATTTTGCTGTTATTAAGGATGTAACAAGAATCAAAGAAAACAAAATGGGGCACCTAGGACTTATCAGAATGAAATAACCAAATCAGGTAAAATCAAATGAAGCTGCTTGTAACAAGCAAGCTCTGTTTACAAGTATTCTACAAATCATCCGGAGGTGCTGTGAAGAATGAAAATGTTGTGTCACTAGGGGGCATTTTTTTGTTTTTGTTTTTTGCGAAAATTAGGGGGCATGCTTAGTTTGCGCAGTCAGGTCGCCTACCAGGTAGCAATCCTGGCCACCAGGACAGTCTGGGAAACCTGCCTAGCAGGCCCTAGGCGTCCAACCAACTATCACTCTGTTCGTTTCGCTGGTTTATCGTGGCTGAAAGTACTGTTCGCTGGTTTGTTGTGAGAGAAAAATATTGTTGGATGGCTGCTGATTCTGCTGATCCAGCGAAACGAACGGGGTGTATGTCTTGGTAGGCATTTTGTAATTCCAATTTTTCTCGGTCAAAACACCAAGTATGTATAAAACTTGAATTCATTTTCTCTCTATAAATAAATCTAAAAAGTTCAAGATAATGCAATATTTAATATTGACTCCTTTTAAGATGAGACATAATCCTTTGTTTTGACAAATTGGTAACAGCACTGTATCCTTGCTCTACAGGACGTAGCATTTCTACTTGTAAAATCTGGTAGCAAATTAGAAAAGTGAACCACTGAAACTCTAGGCTCTTGGAATGTTCAATGTGTTCCTCATGGTGAACAAATCCTTCATCGAAATGAATTTGTCACTAGCTGATTAATAAGACTTTATAAGAGCTACATCCTTGATTCTAGAGAAGGGAAAACTGCAATTACATCATGCGAGGACAACATACATCATATATACCAATGCGCCAATTGCCATCAACACGTCTAGATTACTAAAGCACACGACATTCTGTCTGTCTGACAATAAGAATATGCCCAGCGAAAACTAGAGCTCATTAGCTCAGAACTCATCGACTACTACGACGCACGAACCACCTGTGGCGGTTGGCATCTAGGTACATGGTTTTGCACACGTACGACTCATATCAGTATTCAGTACACACGACTACTCATATCCAGTGCAGATCGGCGTGAGAGATCGAGCACCGTCGTCACCTGACCTCCCAGGAGGCTACTATGACCGGCCGACGAGGAGCGGCCGTGCGGGGACGAGCAGGCAGTACGCGGAGTGGCCCCTGACAAGGCCGCACCTCGCCAAGGCGGCCGCCTGGCCAGCAGCGTCCTCCTCCTCGATCTGCTCCAGCACCCGCACGAAGGCGTCGGCGTCGCACGGCAGCGCGAGCGGGCCGGTGGCCGCGTACCCGAACGCCTCCTCGGCCTCCTCCAGCAGCGCCCGGAACAGCGGGTGGTTCACGCACTCCGTCCGCACCACGAAGCGCTGCCGCCCCGCGCCGACGCACACCGTGAAGCAACCCTCCGGCGCCGGCCCCGGCTTGCTCCTCCGCGCGCTGCGGCACCGGTCCAGCGTCTTCATGATGAGCCCCGCCGGCTTCCTTCCTTTCTCCGCCATGGCCGTGGGCACGCGTCGAACACAAGGCTTGGGCACTTGGCTACTTAGCAAAGCTTGAGGTAGCAAAAGGTGAAATCAAGCTTAGCTGTCAAGAATGAGAAGGTGCGTGAGAGGAATATATATATGTAGAGACAAGATGTTTAGTGAACCTAGAGGAAGGGTCTTGATCAAGAGGCTGTTTTTATATAAGATTAGCTAGCTAGGGGCTCATGAGAGAGAGGCTCTATAGTTGTTTAGTACACAATAATTGCATATAGAATTGCACACTTCAACTTGTAGCGCGTAGTACGTGCATATAGTACAATTGTTAGGGTACGGTTTGGCAGTTTCGGAAGGGTAAAGAACCGCAGCAGGAGCCGAAGCCGAAGCCGGAGCCGGAGATAATCCATCCACGCATGAGTCATGACATCAAGCATGGCCGACTCTCGAGAGGGGCCAGTTCATGGCGTCAGCGCAATAATGCAGATTTAGCGGCGGGTTGACCCTATCTGACGCTGTGTGCATGATTGCAATTAGTTTGGAGGTGTCGAACGCCCCAACCACAAGGGTTATTTAGCTTAATTAGCAACCGTCTCTCTTATCTGATCTTCACCAATGCAGCAACGCTCCAAGACGTCAGCTTCTTGCAGATTTGTTTTATGGTTTTTCAGTCCGCGGGCTTCGTGACAACACACTCTACAGCGTTCAACACCTGGAACCAAAATGCAAGCATGATTCTTGAAGCCCTTCAGTCTGTTTGGCAGTCTTGTACTCTCATTCCCACAGGAAAGACTGCACTGAGTTTGGCCGCAGCATCATATTCGTGCTGTACGCCGTACCATGTTCGAGTCCGGGAGAAAAGACAAGAGAGGTAACGATCCTGATGAACTTCTCAAGTTCAGCAATCGGTTACAACGGACACCTGTACCTACTCCGTGTCACATGCACATTGGGTAACGCCTGCTTTTGGCGCCGAGATGAACCAGACTTTTGTAGTTCCATAACTCCATTGCAGAATCCACACCAATCATATACCCCACTTTACGTGTACACCCAACGGCCACACCTAATTTTTTACAATTTAACCCTTTTTTTAATAAAATTCACATTTAGACCCCTGGATGACGTAAACTCAACTTTGGACCCTGAGGGTCGACGCCATGATTCATGGCATCGATGTTACACGTCTCGACGCCATGACTCATGGCGTCGAGCTTCGGAGCCCTATTTGATGTGGCAGATGATCTGGCAGACAGCTCGACCTCATGTATCACGGCGTCGAGCTCGATGCCGCGAATCACGGCGGCGAGCCTGGATTGCTAGCACAGCAGGCTAGCGTAGCTGCAGATCAGACTGCAGGTCGCTAGTGCTTTGGCACTGTGCGTGGACGTGTCTATGCTAATCTGCTGCCTGGAAGGAACTGTGGTGATCGGATATTCGGATATCGCAGCTTGCTGGGGATGCTGGGAGAGAAGAGGATGATATACGCTGCCTGGAAGGAACTGTGGCGATCGGATTTATAGCTGGCCGAGAGCACAGCACAGGCATATATATAAATATTATAAAGCCCTAGTAATTAATAACTGATGATGATATACTACTGCATACTAGTATTAATTATAACTAGCTAGGTGACGACGTGCATGTGGGGTACAACAGCGCCTTGTTTAGATGCAAGTTAGAATTTTTTCACTCTCTCTATCACATCAATTTTTGAATCTACGTATAAAGTAGTAAATATAGGTAAAAAATAACTAATTACACAGTTTAGTTGGAAATCACGAGATGAATCTTTTAAGCCTAGTTGGTCCATGATTGGACAATATTTGTCAAATAAGACGAAAGTGGTACTATTTATCAGATTCACTTTTTTTGCAAAGTGAACCAGGCCCAGATGCATGAGATGATCGAGATGTATCGACGAGCTGAGGCTGAGCTGCCTAGAATGAACTAGCTAGGAGTAGTACGTATACAGTAGCTGACTGTATTGGAGTAGATGTATACAGTAGCTGACTGTATAGTAGTAGTACGTATGTAGAATAGATGGACACGGATGGTCATCAGGGGCACTGTGCATCATGCTCATAGTAGTCTGAATGATAGAAATCTAGTTTTTTTAATAAATTTATTTAGAAATATAAATATTACACGTATTTTTTATTAATCAAGTTAAACTTATAACACGAAAATCGAAACGAAAAGTAAACTGGGACAGAGGGAGTAACTGCTGGTGCGGGTAGCAGCTAGCTGTATGTACGAAATTGCATTGCATGGTGTGTGTGTGTCATGCCAATAACCTGCTGGATGGTGAGCTATCGTGTCAGCATATCTCGATCGCGAGCGAGCAAGAGCATGCATGCTTATGCTCCCCGGTCCGATGCATGGATCATTCATCAATGTTCAGTCAGCATTTCGATGGATATATATTGATCGATTCAGTAAAACAGTAATAAGAGAGACACTCCTAGATAAATAGTACTTGCACGGTTGGGCGCGTTGCCGCAGCGCCAGTGATGAACAGTAGAGAAAATATTTTAATTTTGATTGAGCAAGAAAAAAGATAAAAGTGAACAATAAATGTCGATGTCATATCATTACAGTGTTGAGCAACAGACTAAGTACGGAGGAGTCAGGAAAAAACTCCTGGTTAAGAGATATAATATATTATAAGACACGTAGCTAATACTGCATGCAGAGTGTAGAGGATTTTAATTTCCCTCACACTGCTGTGCTGCACATGCAGCGCCTACACGTATGACAATTGCCAAGTGAACGTGGTGGATATGGATAGGTATCTGCCTGCCTGCATGCCTGCCCGTGCGCACGAGACTGACCTGACCCATGCATATACCAAGACGATCCAATCCAATCGATGCATGCACGTAAGAATTTCAGACATACCGCATATACATAGTAGATAGAAAACACTGATATGCTGACGAGTGACGAGAGACTACTGATCGATGTGCATGTAGTAGTGCAGACGAGAGAGACGAGGGCCACATCTTCTCCCACCGCGCGCACATCCCCACATCATCATCGAGATGGATCCACTACACATGCGTGCACATGTCACGCCGCCGTTCAGTCGTCCGGCCGTGCAGTATAGCCGCACGCGGAATTGCAGAGTTTGCATACGACGAACAGGGCAGCAGGGCTCGACGCCGTGATCTGCGGCGTCGAGTTCGGCGCCGTGATCTATGACGTCGAGCTGTCTGCCAGATCATCCGCTACGTCAAATAGTGCCCCGAAGTTCGACGCCGTGAGTCACGGCGTCGAGACGTGGCCATGAATCATGGCGTCGACCCCAGGGTCCAAAGTTGAGTTTACGTTGCCCAGAAATCTAAACGTGAATTTTCTTCGAAAAAAAGGTCAAATTGTAAAAAATACGGACGGCCACACGCCTCCAGCATGAACTCCAAACAGGATGGATATAGGTTGTGAGCATATAGGATGGCCCTTTGACACCTTGTTCATGTTGAGTATTGTCAAGCATAAATATTAAATAATCGAACTTTGTTTTTAATTTTCCATATATGTTTGCCGACCTATTCATAGTTTTTCCTTTCGACAGTGCTAGCGTCCGGACGTCAGAATGGATGCCCGCATGTTGTTCTCCGTTTCACGAGCTCCACGCGGAGCCCACGCCGCCCCGAACAACAAGAGGGGAAGGGGGCAGTGCCTCTGATTCGGAAGGACTCGGCCGTGGCATCGTATGGATGCCCTGCCAGCGCCGAGAGGACACACCGAGACGATACAGCTAAAGGCGAGGAGGAGAGATGCAACCCCTGATATGCTTTTAAAACATCCAAATGCAACAGTTACAGCGTACGTCTGAAGGTAAATGAAACACTTGAAACAAACTTCTGAAACATTTGAAAAAGAAACACCTAAAAACACTTGAAAACCATTGCAAACATACGTAACATCCAAATAAAAATATGCAACGTATGTGTGAAAAATATGCAAAATCTCGACAAACACACTTGCAACATGCATCCGGAAAACACAGACGAAACAGTGGTAACAAACCTTTGCAGCATATGTGTACAATCATTGTAACATATGCAACATCCCGATCTACTTTTGCAATATCCATCTGAAACACTTGCAACATACCTCTGAAACATCTAAAACACTCGAAACATACTCTTGCAACATGCACTTTTCAGCAAAACATGGCAGCCAGGTGGGCGAAGTGCCGTAGGAGGCGGTTGTGCGGTCGCGGTGGAGAAGGAGGATGGCAGCGGACGGGCGACTGTTTGGCCCCCGGTGAGCGGCTACGCTGCCCCAGCGATAGGGCGGACACGGTGCCTACGGTGGAGACGACAGCAACAGTCAGGCGGTGTGGCCTCTTACGGCGAGCACGCCGCGGCGGTGCGGGCGCGGCGGCGGTGGAGAAAAAGGCTGGCGGGAGGCGCGGTAGAGAGGGAGGCGTGCGAGAGCCACGTTGGAGCCGGTCGCGGAGTGCAATCGCGGTGATGCGTGAATTTTTTTTAATCTGCGGTGACCGGAGGGGAGCAGATAGAAACGGATAGGCTTCTGGACGTCGGATCCACCAACAAGGGCGTCCGACGCGGACAGACGCCTGTGTCCCAGCATTGCCGTTTTTCTTTTTCATTGCACCTTCATGTGTAACTATGCATTCAATATATGCTTACTTGAAACCTTTGCTTGAGCTATGTCATTTCTTATCGCAGGTCAGTTGTTGATACTATATGGATCCAAACTTTTGTCACCCCAATTTGTAACAAAGTTTTTTTTCTGTTCATTAAGTTGAAACTTAACCATCTGTTATACCTCTTATTTCATACCCTCTCTTGTAGTCTGACTACAATGGTATGAGGCTCAAAAAATGTAATTGCGAAAGTAGAAAAAAGTAAAGTTATATATTTATCCATTGACATCTTGTTAAGATATTAACACGGTAATTGATCGATATATTTATTTCAATGTTTTCATTGACATTAGTTATAAGATAACATTAAACAATGCTTTAATATATATTCGCTCATAAATAAATAAAAAGAATATTTTTTAGCTCCAGAAGTGGAGAAGAAACAAAATTTTATCATGGACTGTGTAGGATATCTGCGTTCTGATTCGGAGGAATTGAGCGACGATCTGATTTAAATTTGTTTTGCAATATATATTTAAATTTGAAAGTGCAAATCCAATTCATATGATCCATTTTCCATTGTACGAGCTGAAACAACCGCTCATAGTTATCAGACCACATGTTCATCAGTTCATGAGCACAATGAACTAGACACGGCAGCACCAATACTAGCATATCTTGGCAAGCTTCTTCGCTCATGGATTTCAAGGCCGAGAGGCCGCTTCTTGGGAAGGCGGGAAGCGGTAGAACGGCGGCGGCGGTGGCGACGGCGCCGGCTCGTAGAGCGGGAATGGCAAGAACGGTGGCCGCAGGAACGGCACGAGCCAGTCCGGCACCGGGAACGGCCACGGGAACGACACGGTCCCGCCGGCGCCGCCTCCCGGGACCCGGAACGGCGGCCAGAAGAGCGGCAAGAACGGCCAGAAGAAAAGCGAGGAGCCGAACGCGTCGCCCCCGTCCCCGTCCCCGTGGCCGTGGCAGAGCGCGCCGTCCCGTTTGGCGGGGCGGAAGTTGAGCGCGTTGAGGTTGAGGAAGCAGGCGCTGGTGGCGCGGGAGCGGAGCGCGATGTGCTGCGTGGAGCCCCCGAGGCCCGGGACGTTGCAGGCGGCGGAGGAGCTCCGGACCAGCGTGGCGCGGCACGCCGAGCGGACCTCGTGGCCCTCGCGGCACTCGAAGCCGTCCACGGGGGGCACGTCCAGCTTGTACACGCCGTGCTGGTCGGTGGTGCGCTCCGCCTCCAGGGACAGCTCTTCCGACGACGTCGAGTTCACCTTGAAGCTGCACTTGATCAGCACCCTGGCTCCTGCACGCACCATTTATCACCGTTCGTTAGTTCAGGCCCTGTTTACTTCCCATGCAAACCTAAAATATTTCCTCTTCCACCCATCACATCGAATCTTTGAACGTATACATGGAGCATTAAATGTAGGTAAAAAAAATAACTAATTGCATAGTTTATCTGTAAAGTTCGAGACGAATCTTTTAAGTCTAATTAATCCATGGTTGAATAAATTTTACCAAATAACAACGAAAAGTGATACAGTAACTTTTCACCCAATTTTTCTCAACTAAACACACCCTCAATCATGTTTTGATTCAGATGTCAGGGATGGTAACAGTAGAATGTCGGCACTCCCTCTGGGCACAGAAACCGAAAAGGTGCCATTTTGAACACACCACAAAATGTAAAATTCACCACTGATTCTACTGTTTTCCTTCCGAAAAACAGAGTTTATATGTAAAAATTTGGGGGGGGGGGGGGGGGGGGGGACGTTGCTCTAGAAGTATTAATGTATTATTTAAGAAAATGTGTTCATATCATACACACAAAAATGTCATGAAGCTATATAGAGTCTAACAGTAAATAATCTGATTACAATGTAAAGATGAAAGCCAGCTGAGCTTCTGGAATCTGAGCTCTGAGGTGAGGCGTTGGCAATCTAGCGCAGAACTTCTGGTCATAAGGCTATCCGCACCCATCGTCCTCTAAATCCATCATCTATCTATCCTGGTCATCAAGATTCTCTTCTCTAAACTCATTTCTCCCGCACTCATCCATACTCTATATCCATCCTCTATACCGACTACCAGCTGGTAGGGTCCACACGTCATACTCTTTTCCCTCCCTTCCCCTCTCTCCTCCCTCTTCTCTCTCCTCTATCTTCTTTTCCTGCTGCTTCCTCTGGCCGCCGGCACCCCTCCCTCCCTCCTCCAACTCCTTCGCTGCTCCGCCCCTCCCTCCCTCCCTCGAGCAGGGCAAGCCGCGTGCGGGCGTTGCGGTGGAGGACGACCGGTGACGCCGACGGCGGGCGGGCGAGCGGCGGGCCCCGCGTGGGGCATAGCGGACGCCCGCTATTCCTCCAAATATGGCGGACGAACGGCGCTCCTCTAGCATACCGGACGGGGATAGAGGACCCGCTGCAGCCTCTCCGTCCGGTATCCGCGTACTGCAGGATGGGTTACCGGACGCGAGTGCAGTGAGCCTAAGCATGCAATACTTTTATGACAACTCATATGCACAGATGTACTGAATGTCTGAATTCTGAAAATCTCTACGTCATGGCGACTGATATAACACCCAATTACTCAGTGAGGCACATTTCAGCTCGAGACAGTATAACCTATAAATTCCAGTGCATAATGAATATGGGAAAAACATGCTGTTCAGAATAGATGAAGTAAATAAGCAATGGAGAAGGGCGGAGCTTGTCACTGAAAAAAAAAACCCTGCGAATTCGATCTCAAGCTGTACTTGTACTACATCGCAATGGTAAATGAGCTCCTCCAGGTAACTGAAGTCATTTGGGAATTGACAATTTGTATATGTGAGACACGTATGCCAAGCTTCGAGTGGGCCTCAGAGGGAACTTCGGTTACAGGAACACCCCGTACAGAGGATGAGCCAAAACCCCAAAAGCTATAAACTACAATTGCGGGTTATGGGAGTGGAGGCAGAAATGAACCAAACCAAGAACAAGCCATATGCCCATATCTGTCAAACCTAGTTTGTCCTGATTAGCCACATAGCAGATGGATGCGAAAATGTTGATTACCTCCTAGTACATACAAAATTTTTGAAAACTTTCTTGTGGCAATGCTGAGAACTAAAGAGCACTGTAACACCTGAACAACTCAGCACACTTTCGTATCGGTTTCTTGTTGCTTATTAAAAAAAAAGTAAAAATGAACAAAAAAATGACAGGAAAAAGATGCTGACGATCCTCCAAAACGTGTCAATGTATTGTAAGAACTTGTAAATCTACTGCAGAGAACAGCATGCAATGAACAACCTGATGTAAGAAAAAAAAAGTTTCTCTAGCACATTTCAGAGCTAAGCAGTCTTCTGCTGCAATGCAGCATCTTTTGTAATACTACCATTATTGGGGAAAAAAGCAATGCAGAATGAGGCAACGATCAAGGTCGTTAATGGCAATGCAGAAACTGTATAACTGATAGCATCTGCACTCACCTTTCAAGAAGAAGCTATGTTTGGAGAAGGTATTGTTGGAGCAGGCGTCACAGTACACGGAGCCAACGACGGTGATGTTGTTGGCCAGGAACTTGGCCTCCGCGCCACTGAGCATCAGCAGCACCAGCGGCGCCATGAGCACGGCAGCCGGGGCCATCATCGCCATGGGGCTGCTGCTCGCCATTGCGGCCATGGGCTCGGCGAGCTGGGAATAATCGAAGAGTGGGGACAGCCCGCAATGGAGGCCAGATTGGAGACAGAGGGAGAGAGAAGGAGACGGGGCGATGAGGCGGAAGCGAACAAGCGCATGTGAACCGGGCTCTCTTGGACGGGCGTGTTCGATCCATCGAAACGCGCAGCGCAACTGGATCCCGATGCGCGGAGAGAGCACGCACCGGCACGGGCGCTGCGCGGATCAGCGAGCGTTGCCGAGCAGATGCAGCCGGCGCACGGCAGGAACGCACGCTGTCACCCGCCTGCAGGCCACGGGCAAAAGCCCAGCTCCGCCGCGTTGGGTTGGGAAGAGCCCGGCGCGGAAGCGGAACGGCTGGGCAGTTGGGCCAGCCGGTGTGGCCGTGCGGTGCAGGCGGGCAACGGGACCGCGGAGGCTGGGGCCGGCCCGGGTCGCCGCTTGGTTCCGTTGGGTCCGTGCCGTGTGTCTCGCCTGGTGGATCGGACTGGTGGGGGCTGTTCTGTATTCTGGCCTGCGACCGGCGTTGGTACAGAACACTAGTGTACCATTCATGCACAAGACGACGGCATTCGTGAATGCAAGCTATCAGTACAGTATAGTACTAGTAGCCTAGTAGCTGGGTTAAAGAGCGTGTGCATACTCTGCTTCGGTTTTATTGCACAAACCACCAGATTAATTAATTCATCTCCAATACAAACTCGTATAGCTAATTGATTAAGAACACACAAACGAACGATTAATAAAAGAAAGACACTAGAGTATGTCTCTCTCTCTACCGGCGGCAGTCAGTTAATCGAATCTACCAAGCCATGCATAGTAATAATTAAGCAAGCAACTGATCCAGCTAGCAGGGCATGCATCGCGCGGTTCAGGAAGCAGGCCATGCATGCCTGCGATGAGCTTGCCACGCGCTTGCAAGGTCATTCATGGTCAGACGGCCTTGACGCCGCCTAGCTTGCGCGGCGACCCCATGGCCTCCTCCAGCTTCTGCAGCTCGGCCAGCACCGGGGCCGCGCACGTGGGCAGCACGGCCACCGCCTGGTGGGCGGCGAGGGGCAGCTCCATCTCCGCCTCCAGCTGCGCCACGGCGGCGGCGGACGTCGTCGTGGGCAGGACCACGGACGACGCCGACTTGGGCTTGCGGTAGCAGCAGTAGAGCACCATCTGGATGCACCCGAAGAAGAAGCCGCCCACGTTCGGGAGCTGCAGATCACGAGGAACACGTCCACGTGTCGTGCATGACTCAAAGAATCAAAACTGAAGGCCTGGTGAACTGATGACATGGTGAGTTTATGGAGTATTTAATTACCGTGACGTAGGGGTCCTTGGTGAAGAGGCCGTACAAGAACCAGGCGACGGCGCTGAGGGTGAGGAAGAAGGAGAGGGTGAAGGGCATGAACTCGGCACTCTTGGTCCTGATCACAACAAACTGAAAGTACAGCAGCATCCGATCAATCAATTCGCACGTCAATTCACATAAGCTGCTGATCGATGGAGAAGACGACGCTGATGACGCGTCGAGCTAGCGAGCGAGCTTACGATGACGCTGAGGGGCGCGACGAAGACGGCCATGGAGAAGGCGAGGCAGATGCTGCCGAGCACCCTGACGCGGTGCGGCTCCGCGACGAGCACGACGGCGACGACGACGACGAGCGCGAAGGCCGCCACGTCGAGGAGGAAGAAGGAGGCGAGCGTCCTCAGCCTGGCGGCGCGCGGCGCGTAGATGAGGTAGAGGAGGATGTAGGTGGCCTCCACCACGCAGCCGAAGGCGTTGATGGTCAGCAGCGGGCTGGAGTTGGTCTTCACCAGCGCGTACAGGATCCACAGCGTGCAGCTGAACAGAGCCACCACGTACGGCACCGAGCTGAACCCCTCCGTCGACTTCTTCCGGTACACGCGAAGGAACGTCGGCCTGCACGCACACATCATGTATATATACGTGTTTTTAAGATTCAGAAGCTATCAAGCTAGCTCACTACTGGATGTATTTCACCAACAGTGGTCACAACAACTTTTAAAGTAGTAAATCGTATATACAGTGCACTTACACTGGCGCGAGGAACACCAGGAAGGAGATGATGTTGCCTGCAGGAAATTAACAAAGGAAGAGACGGTAATTTCTATCAGTAAACCTATATGAATATTTTCAGCCGGTGTAAACAACACTGATGGCAACATCAGAAAGGAGATGATGCTGCCGTGCGTGCGAGTTGTATCGTACGGCGAGCAATTCAGCATTGGTGGTGCACATACAGGCAGCAGCGTACCTAGAATGCCAAAAGCAGAGGCCCATGGGTGCTCCATGGAGAAGAGCCCTCCTGCCATTGCGACAGTAACAGGCAAGTCGAAGCCCTATACACTCGTGTGTGAGAGAGTGACGAGAAGCCCGGTCTCTGTTCTTCTCAGAGACCAACTGAGCTCCTACGCCACTACACTACTGCCTTCTTAACTCGTGCACCTCTGCGATGAATGACATTGTGCAGGGAACCAGTGTTTATATAGAAGAGCTCTGGGTCCCATTAGTTGCCACGTGTATGTTACCTTTACCCATTAACCGCGCACACGTTATGTGTAATGTACAGTCCTAGGCTGGGATTGGATATTATTACTCTCCGTTTGAAAATATAGGTCGTTTTAGTCTTGTTCTATGTTAAAAGTTCACTAATTTTGACCAAATTTATTGTAAATATATTAGCATCCCTAATAATACTAAATAAACACTATATCAAAACAAATTTCATGGCGGATTTACTGAAAATAGTTTGATGTTGTAGACTTACATACATTTTTCTATAAACATTGTCATAGTTTGGAAATTTTGAAATGACTTGCATTTGGAACCAAAGGAAGTACTCCTCGCAAAAACATGAATAGAGGGAGTACAATAGGTAGTTTGTTTATTCGTTCGTTTAAGGCCATCTTCAGTGATACCTCCAAATATGAAATGGGGCTGCCTCCATTTCCAAAGCCCCGAATTCTATGCTCAAATTCTAGTTGTAGCCCCATTTTATCATGACATTGGAACCCTCTAGTTAGTGCCTTCAAGTTTTCCTATATGATTTTTCCTCTATCTTTTGTTTCTTTCTCACCCCCCATCGCTTTTTGTGTGCATGTGCGGATGTCTCTTTCTTTCCCAAGGGTGGGTAGGCCAAGCAACATCACCCTTAGGCTTTTGATGCACCACTAAGCCGCGCCCCTATAATGCCTCGTCACATTGCCATGTTGAGCACAGGACTCAACCCCCAAGACAACAAAAACGGGGACCTAAGACGAAGGGGCACCATACCCTACACAAAAGTTGATGGCAGACTCCTAAATCCAATGCACAAGGAATTCCATAGAAGGAGGCAGCATGCCACCATCATGGGTGGTGGAGATGGTGAGGAGGAGCAAGACAAAGGGAAGGACATCTGAGTCAAAAGGCTTCGACGTCGACAACTAGTTGAAGAGACGCGCAACAAGGGTCTTGGAGGTGCCATTCGTGTAGGGGGCAGATCTGCTAGTGCGTGGTCTTGTGTGGGGCGGATGTGCCACCGAAGGCAGAGTGTGGTGGCTGGGAGGTGGTGTAAGAGATTTAGCATGGGGGCATCTTGAGCATATGCACACGTCAACAAACACAAACACTGGATGGGGGATGGCTTGGTAGCCTGGACACCCATGCTAGCAGGGGCTATTAGTGTGATTTAGGGCTCTCCCTTTTTAAGGGATTGAGTAGGACCCTACTGAAGTGAAATTTTGGTCTTAGCCCCTACAAACAATGGTGGGTATGTTTAGGAGCTAGATATATGAAGCACCAAGCAACTTCAATGCGGTATCTATGATTTTCGTGCCACAACATGTCCAATATAACTACATTGTTTGCATTGCTAGTATACAAGGTTTAAGTCTTATCGATGCAAATGGATGAACTTGAGTGGATGCACCTCAAAGGAATTGAAGACTAAGTGTGTCGGTACCAATAGTATAGGGGTACCCACATTCATCAATAATAAAAACAAAAGCGACTAAATCACGGCAGAGCATAGCCCACTTCAAAACGCACGACAGGTCCGCCTCGAACGAGACCGGCTCGACGGGATGCCTCGACCACATCCCATCTCCGACTCGTACGAGGCCCCCTCGACGGGAGACCTCGACCGCGTCCCGCACGACAAGGCGCCTCGACCGCACTCCGACTCGCGTGAGCCCGGGTCGAGGCGCTCGACCCCCTCTTTCTCTACCTACTCCGGGACAAAAGTCATAACATTTAATGCATTTACCTACTACCACCTACCGGCATGGCCATAACCAGGATCGACGTGGGAACAATACCAGTGTCAGTCCTCACTGTTTTACCATCCATCCCGTGATGAGAGGTGAAAAACGTCACTGTACCCACCTTACCTCACACTGTACATCACTAGTTACCCTCGAGGGAGGATACGACAAAGTCCGTACACCGCGATTCGAGGGATTCGGACTTATCCGATCGGCCTCGACCCGGCCTCGACGCCTAACACGGCACAACAGGGACGGAAGGACGGCATGGCACGGCGCTCCGGGTCATTTCGGCGTCTCGTCCTCTGTAACACCATGGTGTCCAGGGATGGCCTCCCATTTCTAGGGCACGTCGCTACAGCCACCTCGACAGTGATCGACAAAACATCATCTCAAGGCATTCGTTGCCCTGGCCTCCTCTCATCCTATAAAAAGGGTAGGCCGGGGGTCTGGGAAGGGGGACGGACGACAATCCATACACAAGATAGCGATCAACATCTCAAGCAATCATCTTGTACCTTCTTTTTCTCCTCTTCGAGACCTGGGCTCACCACCCTCTCTCGCAAGCTTGTAACCTCTACGCAAGCACCTCGGTGCAAGGAAATACAACATCTCCTCTCCCCCGCTGGACGTAGGGCCTTCTCTTGCCCGAACCAGGATAAATCCCCGTGTGTTCTCCTTGCATCACCATCCAGGAAAGGGACACGCAGCATTTACTCGTTGGTCTAGGACCCCCTCGGGTCCGAACACCGACAAAGTGGATGTAGGTATGACCGTAGAAGACTTATTATATGTAACCAAGAAACCTAAAAAAATGAAACTCAGACAAAGACACAAAGAAATTAAGCAAAGCTGTTGAAAAGGGTCGATAGAATAAATGGATAGTTCCACCGAACAAATTCACATTTTAATCTAGTGGCAACAATATGCAGAAGAAGTCAAGATCGTGAAAAGCTTTTACTTGATGACCCAGTGCTCCATGCAAACACAAGATATTTCAGGGTGTGTTGGTGAAAAGTGGACGAAAAGTTACTGTAGCACCTTTCATTGTTATTTGGCAAAATTTGTCCAACCATGGACTAACTAGGCTCAAAAAATTCGTCTCGACATTTACAGACAAACTATACAATTAGTTATCTTTTTTACCTATATTTAATGCTCTATGCATGCGTCCAAAGATTCGATGTGATAGGTGGAAGAGGAAATATTTTGGGTTTGCATGGAAAGTGAACACACCCTCAGTATGACTTGTCCTATCAAACACCCTACCCTATGATTGCTTAAGCTTTTATGTAAAGTGGTATGCAAGGGCTTGACCTATTATTTGGTCTTGTGTACAACCTAGCAAGCGGGCAAGTCTAAGTATAAACAATTGTTGTGTCCAACACCTCCTATACAGACACACACTTACACCTTCATCACCACTCTTCTCGCCACCACACTCTCACGGTGAAAAAGCTCTATTAGGCCAGTCTCAATGGAGATTTCATGTCACTGTTTTCAACATATCCAAATTTTGGAAACAGTGCAGAAGAGTTTCATCCCCATGAAACTCTCTCTGCTCCCATGAAACTCTTATCATCTCTCTTCATAAATATAATACCATATCAGCATAATTAATGCCCATAAAACTCTGATGAAACCCCATTGAGACTGACTTTACTTCCTCGCCTCAAGTCTCAACAACCTTAGGCTGAATCTTAAATACCTAGGGAAAGAAAAGCACACAACTCAACTATCCATACTCCAAACTAAGGCTGTGTTTAGATCCGAAATATTTTGGGGGGGGGGGAGGGATTCATGTAGCACTTTCGTTGTTATTTGGCAAAATTTGTCCAACCATGGACTAACTAGGCTCAAAAGATTCGCCTCGACGTTTACAGACAAACTATGCAATTAGTTATTTTTTTTTATCTACCTTTAATGTTCCATACATGCGTTCACAGATTCGATGTGATGGGTGAAAGAGAAAATATTTTGGGAAGTGAACGGGCCTAAACAACAACAGACAGGTCGGCCCTATTCGCGGACGGCGGCCACACGTACAGTTCTAAATTTTTAGAGTGTGCTCACCTGCATCCGCAATTAATAGCGGATCGAGCTAAACGAGACTTTAGCGGGTTATAGCCATTATATTTATATGAGCGTAGATAGTTGCACCCTACCTCAACTCCTCAAGCCGGGGGATTTAAAACCTCGCTAACACCTAATAATGCCTCTTCTTTCATACAGTAAGTGACAGTTTATAAAATTTGATTGGTAAAGTCTGCACAGGAGAAGACAAGAACCGAATGGACACTTTTACTAGGGCTAGACCTCTAATCACTGACCGACACGTATCCACTCGCCCCACAAGATTTGTTTTTTCACCGGCAAGAGATCGAGATGACGAAGAGCTCAGCATATGTCGTCGTGTACATGAGCCGAACGGCCGAACGCCAAACCCTCTCTTTCTTCGCTGGTCAGTACGTGCGGCCAGGGTTAGGCCCTTTATTTTCCTTTTTCACTTCATTGACGCATGTGTGAATTGTTACCCATCGCACATGCACGTGTGCCGATGTGTATGCATGCATGGTTTGGTCGAACGTTTCATACGCACTTGGCAGTGCGAAGCGATATGCATTTTTCTTTGCCAAAGTTACCAGCCTCTGTCGATCGACCGGTTAGTTTTACGTTAGCATCGTGGTCGTGGATTCCTAGACCTGCCTCGGACCCGTACAGGTACAGCTGCATCGCATCGGTCGCACGCGGTAGGAATGCACGCGGCACGCGGGATCAACGAGGCCATTGAGCGCAGCCCGGCAACGGAAACGGAGGAGGATGCTTTCCCCTGCGCGGAGGTGACAAAGCGGAAATGCCTTCCCTGCGGGCCTGCTGGTGCCCGGCTAACTGGCGCCTACTGTACCCTACTGAGCTGCTCCGGGCGTCCAGCTGCTAGCTGCCGCTAGTGAACAATAATGCAGCGCTGCCGAACCGCGCCTCTCGCCGAGAACGGAAAAGTCTGGCGAGGATAGGATAGGATGCGCGAGGACGAAGTGCAGTGCAAGTGCCTGCCGCTGCCGGAGTGGAGAACTATCGTGCTACGCGGGGCTGAGCGGGAGGAGGGAATCTTTGCCGGCCGGCCAGCACCAAGCACGCATTTCCTCGAAGGCTCGAACGGGAGAGAAGGCAAAAGTGTCCATAGAGTGTGCAAGGATCAGAGCAGCAAGTTGTTGCAAGATCGATCTGGGCGCAGCAAAGCCCTCGCTCAACTGCTGAATGCTGGGGCAGATACAGCACGTCACCGCCCTGGCTTGCTTGGTGCTGCTCTGTTGCGTTGCGTGCTTCTCCTCGTACCGTCTGACTCAGACTCGACCATCTGTATCTTCTTTCGCTGCTCACTGCACTTCGTACTCGGGACGTTTGGAATCGCTTGGTATTATTGCTTGCGCGTGTGCTATCTAGGGAGTCTAGGACGTGCTCACATGAAAGTATCTGTCTACTAGTAGCGTACCTCAAGTGCTGTGCTGTGTGCTGCTTGAGCGGTGGAGCCTACCTCAGTGCTGCTCGAGCTGGAGGCCATTAGCCAGGGCACTACGTACGTAAGCTCCTGTGGCCTACTTGTGTCCGGACAGGGGAACAGACATTCCATCGTTTTTTTTGTGTGACTAGAGATTCCATCGTTTCTGAACATTCGCACTGACCATTTGGGTGTTACGCACCCAAGGGATGACTGACCATTTGGGTGTTAAGCACCCAAGGGATGATTGCGCTCAACTTCCCGCTAATAAACTCGGCCTGTCACCAGCTGACATGCTCACAAAGTCACAAAAGTGAATAGAAAGCTCATGCGATTCCATTCGAACAGGGTGCAAATTTGAAGGGCGTGAAGAAACTAAAGATGCGCGAAAGCCAAACTCTACAGGCAATTCCAATTTGCAATAACATATATATCTATATACAGTGGATAATCCAAACAACTAAGGAGTTAAAGGAGCTCTTCTGTTATTTTTTTTCTTAGAACACCAAACGGGAAGCACATCAGAAGAACTGATGGGCTCCCAGGACGCTGAGTAAGAAAGCACTGCAGACGTATATCCTAGATGGAGTGGGCGCACAGAGAACAGATAACACACAAAGGTTGCTTCTTCGTTGTTGGTATCAGGCAGGTTTCACAAAAAGAACCGTCAAGGCGTGGTGGCTTGCTAGTGAGCTCCACTGGTTGTGCCATGGACACTGCTAATGGAGCCCCAGTGAGAATCTCCTGTTCCCATCTGCACAGCAACGCTGTCCATGGACTCCGAGGTCCCGCTTCTGTGACCCCAACTTGATCGCCTCGAATGCACACCAGCCCTCCCTTCCACAAGCTCAGGAAGGGCTTCTCTGCTCAGATCCGGGGATGCATGGGCTACTCTGCCTTCCTTCTCGTCCAATAGACCGCCTAGACCAACCTCCAAGTCTCTGATATCAGCTGCTGACCGAGGCTCATCCCATGATATTGGCTTCCTACCCAATTCAAGTTCGCCAACTGGTTTACCCATGTTTGGGCTCATGAAACCCCTTGCTGGCGCACGTGATTGCTGTAAACCTTGCTCTGCTGGGACCCTAGCTCGGAAGTTGTTCTTGGAAGGAGGGACTGCGGTGCAGAATATCTCCATGAAGTTGTTCACGATCCCTCTGTTGTACGGATTGGCCCGCCGATCATAGCGATATCTGAAGTTCTCATAGGTTGTCTGCAAAGGATAGGAAAAGTGATTACAAATTCATAGCAATATGCTTACGAGCAAAACAACCAATTCCTAGCAATATGCTTACAGGTAAAACCAACTATATTAAAAAGTTGACAGGGTACCAACCTGGTTAGTGCTCATGAGATAGAAATGGAAGACAGACAGACCACCCACAAACCATACACAGATGAAGCAGTATATGATCAGAACAATTGATGCTGGTGTCTTCAACATTGCTTTCCAGATCGATGACTGTTCTGCATCTCTAATCTTCACAATGTACACCCAGCAAAAACCAAATACATAGAGGCACAGTAATGTCGTAGAGAATACAAACATATAGAAGAACCGATAATTGCGCTGCAGTAGATAAACATGCAGTTAGCACCAAATAACAAAAGCTGCTGTTAATTACAAAGAAATCCACTGAGCAATCTGCAGATAACAAAACTGGATACGATATCAAAATGCTGAGATATATCTTCAGATAACAATACTGGATGAATATTGAACAGCTGAGCAATCTTCTGATAACACTACTGGATACAAGATTTAACTGTAATGCATATTGCAACAACAATGTTAAACTATTCAAGGCATTCCCAAACTTACCAATCCTATGCATTGCCCAACCCAATGGCAGTGGTGGTCAAAGCGTTCCACGCAGTTATTACAGATAGAACAGTGTGAGCATCGAGGTGGTCTGTACAGCATGCAGGTGTCACAGTACTTGACCTTCACAATGACCCCATTTACGATAACATCCTTTGTCCGTGGCAACCGCAATTGTTGCGGTGTCTGACCATTTCCAGCATCATTGATCATATCAATTGCTTCAGGTTCAGGAGGATGGGTGTTACGAGGCACTATACCAGGATCTCTACCAGAGGCAAGAAGCAGCAGTGTCAAATCCTGGAAAACAAAAGAAATAAGGTTCAATCGAAGTAAGGAGTACAGCAAACCACAGTGCCTCACACAGTCACACTGCTGATGGATTAATTTACTCACTAAAGGTTATTAATAATACCTTCAATGATAATCCTAAGGCATAAAAAAAACTTATTTGCTTTGAGGTTTTCGATGGTCAACTAAGTAATATACCCTTTATCTTTTGCACATGACATGTAAATGCTATCAGCCAACAACAGTAATATCTCCATAACCGCATCCCAATGTGTTTCTCAGGGCTTTCCGTAAAACTTCTATAGATTTTGACTCTTTCGTTTGTTGCTTAACCTGGGAGAGTTGTTCCACATTGCTGATATTTAACAATGAATTACAGTAAAAAGGAAATGGGTCCAAAGAACCATCATTCATGTAGGACAGACTAACCACAGAGCTACTCACACCACTCCATTAGATTGGGATGCAAAACAACCATCATTCCGATGGTGGCTATAGTTACAGCTTCATCTTGTCCACAATCTTTAAATTAGTTGTAAAAGAAAAGAAACTAGTTATACTACAGAAATGGTTGTCTGTTTTAATGATGCATCACCTAGTATTAGCATCATCTAGCAGTTTGCGACCATGATTCCCATGTTAAGGTCACTAGTTGTGGTTACATTTTTTATATGATCATCTTGGACTCCTTTATTCTTAATATAAGGAACTAGTTATAGTAGGAGATGAAAGGATGATTCTCTTCTAAAATTTACAGATGTCATGATCAAGATGCATCTCCAGGTATTAGCAACTGGTATAACTGCATCCATTTAGCGCGAACAACCTAACAGCACTATTTGGGATCTAAAAGCTCACACCATCAGAAGGGGTTCAACTGCTACAACTCTGAAAAAATTGGAATTCAAACATCAAAAAATGAGGATTAAATAAAATCTGTGGCAAGACAGCAGATTTACAGCAATGGACATAAAAAAATTGGACCACCCCATGTATTAACAATTTGCTTGCTGTACACTGCCATAGTCCGATTTATCCAGAACATCCAATTATCAAGCAAGAGAACACGGCTATAACTCCCATATGAAATAACTAATTGCAGACAAGCTTCCACAGAATTCCTTGAAAAAGTTTAGAAAGCACAACACTTACGTATATTGTGAAGACAATCACTATGACCATAACTGAAACTCCCCAATGATCAGGAAAATCATTGATAAGATGTCTGGCCACAAATATACAGAAGACCACCACTGGTGCAAGAATAAGGAATATGGTGAGAAACAAGGATCTCACATCAGGTCCAAATATGAACCGGCCTTGCAAGAAAAACTCCTGAAAAGAATATCAGCAAACTTAAATGGCATTGCAATTGTGAAACAGATGTATAAAAAAATAAAGCATCATGTAACATATGAAGGCGTTGAGTTTGAGAACATTTCATCCATCAGATACCAAACAACAAAAATATCCACTCAACACTTCAGCTGTAAAATCTGCCATGGGAAATGAACATACAATACAAGAAAGATACTAGAAGGATCAAGGATATTGTATAAAGCAAAGAATTATAATGAACTAAACAAGCATCAGAACATGTCATAGTGTAAATTAGGATACTGTTCACAGGGAGGATGTGCTGGGCAGGCTGACAGGCCCCATATAATGCTTTCTGGAAGTTAGCAAGGTAACTTCTCTAATTAATTGTAAATTTGAAGCCGATTTGCTATCCAAAAGCCAAGGGATACTAAACACTGGCAGGGAAGAAGTTGTGCCTAACTACCAGAAAGAAATTCAAATTACAGATGCTTCACAACAGTTGCATGAGTAAACACATGGCCAGTGAGCAGCTGACAATAAATGTTAAGTCTCAGACAATAAAACGCAATACTAGCTGCCTGGGAACATACTCATAGACCATCTCAAAAGAAGCCCCAATAGCTCGTAAACAGAGTCCTGAGGCTATAATCTGAGAAAGAGGACTGGTACATATCATTGATTGAGGATGTCAGCTTGCACCCAATTGGACAATCTAGAGTAGCAGAATGGGTGGGGAAACAGGAAAGAAAAGGGATGGACGAAAGGAGGTTCTGCCCGATAAAAGAAGTTCCCCCATCACAGCTTATTCAACAGATGGTGAGCTCAGGTACATACATCAGGTTATGATTCGGCCTGCTGAAATTATGCTCAAGGGCCAGTAAAGCTGATTCCATCTAGCAAGTTAAGTTTCAAACAATGAACAGATGGTGATTCCCCATAGGTGAATAAAAAGTATCCCTCAATGAACAGGTGGCGATTCCCCACACATGAATAAAAAGTATCCCAGTTCCCCTAAATGGACAAAGGGTTTTTTGAATGAAAAGAATCCCTACTCTTTGTAAACAGCTAAAAGGGCATTTCTATAAATTAGACCAACATCATCAGTACCCCAATGATTTTCCCCAAAATGGTAGGCATGCACATCACCAACCTAAGTATTCTGTTATTCTGCTCAATGCCTAGAAGCCATATTTTCCCACCAAACACCGAAACCTGATCGACATGCCACAAAGAGATAAACCATCTGTACCTCATAAACTAATTGTAGTGTCCAATGAAAAGGAAGCCTTTGCTCCACCTAGTTTCAATCCATGTTTTATAATTCATTCCAGAACTGTTCAGAAGTTACATCAATTAAAGTAATCTTTCATCACAAGAGCTAGTATGTCCTGCCCAGACTGATCAGTACACTACAAGTATGGAAGGCAACTGTTGTACTGGATGTTGTCAGCATAATGTTCAAATTAGATAAAGCATGTGCTCTTCCTAGTTTCGAACCACATTTCACGATTAATTCCAGAACAGTGTAATAGCTGCAAGAAGTCCAAAATCTGAAAACCAGTGAATTTTACCATTATATGCAATCTGTTAATCTACTGTGGCCACACAATTTGATCAACAGAAGAAAATACAAAATCATGTTGCGATGCATATTCCCATTATGATACCCAATAGGCCAATACAAAGCAAGTAAGGGCCTGTTTAAATGGTGAAAAATTTTGGGTAAATTCCTGTAGCACTTTTCGTTGTTATTTGGCAAAATTTATCTAATTATGGACTAACTAGGTTTAAAAGATTCGTTTCGACATTTACAGACAAACTGTGCAATTAGTTTTTTTTTACCTACATTTAATACTCCATGCATGCGTTCAAAGATTTGATGTGACGGGTACTGCGCAAACTTTTTTGGCCTCTTTGGCCAACTAAACAGGCCCTAAAAACCGTTTCTTGTCTTCTATGATGCTCGAGATTGCCCAAGCCTGAAGCGCTAAGCTACGAGGAAAAGGAGACAGATGGATAGCTCTTGGTGTCTATCAAAGCAAACAGGTTCCCATATGAGAGAAATGGAAACTAGATTCCAAGCTGGCGCAACTTCGAAGGCACAGAAAGTTGTTCTACATGTTTGGTACCATACAGTGGCATTTTCACGATTAGGTAAACACTAAAACATACGGAGTAAGTGGCAACAACATACTCAACAATCCAAAATTCCATCTACTAAAGTGACTAAAGCCCTAGCACAGGATCACACAGACCGCAGGCACCTGAACCTAACGCACAACCGCAGCATCTAATTTTCCCACCACTCGTGCAGAATCGCATCAGGGTCCCTACCGTCTTCTCACAAAACCCTTGCTAATCACGGTACCCCCAGATCCAGATGCACTGTTCATAGGCACACAAAATCCAAAACCAGGAGTTAGAGAAACAGAGAGAGCGAGAGCTTACGTTGCTTCCTCGCCAGACTTGGTAAACCCTAGGCTGCTCTCCGGCAGCGTCGGCTCCCTCGCCGCCTCGGGACGGCGGCCCGTACATCTCCAGCTCCCTCCCGCCGCAGCACCTCCACTGAGCCCGAACCCCGAACGCTTAGCTCGGCACAGCTTGCACAGCCTCCTCCTCCTCCTCCTCTGGCGCCCCTCTCCGACCGCGCAAGCAGCAAACTCCGAGATCTCCCAAACCGAGCGCACCACCTGCCGCCTCGGAGCCGCACCTCCGGCGTCCACGGCCGCCGTCGAGTCGTACCGGGTTAGACCGAGGAGGGAGAGCGCGTACGATGCGATGGCGCGGCGGAATGGCGAGGCAAAACGGCGGATGCGCGCGAAAACGGAGAAGACAAGTCCCCTCGCTCCAGCACTCGCGAGAGAAATGCGCCTGGGGAGTGGGGTGGGGAGCACGCACGGCCTGGCCTGGGGGTACACGGCGCGGCGTGCGCGTAGCAGCGGGCGGTGTGCCACCGTGTCAGCGAGTAGTGGGGCCGGGAACTTTGTATTTACGTGTGGGATCCACTTGGCAGCGGGACAGTGCGCGCATGTTGTGCGCTCGCGCGTCCGTAAATCGAGTGGGTCTCTTCTATGAAAAATGAAGAAGAGAGGGGGAAAAAAAAACAGAGAGAAATCGTGAGAGGGTGATGGGACTGCGAGGAGCCTTGTGACTTTTTCAGTTCTGCGAGCAGTTGGTGAACGGCTGAGAGCGTCCGGGAAGGCGTGCTACTCGTTTGACCGGGTTTAAGCATGGCTGATCGGAGATTTTTGACAATGACACGAGGAAATGTTTGATAATGCACTGCGGCGCGGTGTTTTCTTACCACTTGCAGGTTGCAGCTGGATTTGTCAACTAAGTTTGGTGTCCTTGAATAAATCAATTCTTGATCTATTCTAAGTTAATTTTGTTTAACAAGATTTATAGAAAAAAATATAAATATTTACGATACCAAATAAGCATATTATGATAATATAATTTATGATGTATCTAATAATACTAAATTTGATGTCATAAATCTTGATGCTCTTTTTTGTAAATTCAGTTAAACTTGAAAATGTTGGCAACTCTAGAAATTGATTTATTCAGCATGGAAGGAGTAAATAGATCGGCAATCGTAATACATGATTTTTATGTATCTATGGATGTAGTGACCCTTTGAATATCTTTATTTGTAAACCTTTCTATTTGCAACCAGAGCAACCAATCAATGACACATGTGGATGCTATAGTAGTGCTAAAGGTTACTATTCATTTGTATAAGTGACACATGTGAATATGAGTTTGTTTGCCTTTTATAACTTTTTCATTTACCATGTAAATCTTGGTGAGGAGGAGTATAGGGCACGTTTGGTTCCTGGGTGAGATTGCTTCACCTAACTGGCATAGGCTCCAAAAGCTTGCTCAGCCAGGATAGCAATTTTGGCTCGCCGCAGGTAGCAAGGGAAAAACTTAGCAATCCTTGTTAGCACAAGAACCGAGACAAGCTAGCAAAGTTTCCAAACACAGCAGCAGCATCAAATCCTTTCTCAGCAAGGTTGGACGAGAATTGGGTGAGAAACCAAACACGTCCGAAGGCCGCTAATTGGCGAGCGTTCATTGAGGATGAACCCAGCGAACGATTTCCAGACAGCAACTATTGTCTAAATAGGAAAGCATTTGTTCTCACCCGACATTTTTTCAGGATAGTCTAATGTCATTTCACTTCACTTCTCTTTTTCTTTTTGACAGCGTAGGCATTCTATTCTCTTTCTCTTATCAGGCGGCACAGGCATTCTATTCTTTTTTCACTTCTCTAGCTGAATTGCACGCGTTATTTTATTATTTTATTTATTTTATTTTTAAGAACCATGCACACATAACTTAGATAACTAAATTATACAGCATAACTTCGATAAATAACTTAAGAGTGCTAACTTAGCAGTGCTCCCACGTTATCTTTTAGATTTCATCAGCTTTTTTTTCTCTTTTCAGAAACTAATCATTCGGGAACATGGGGGTGGGGATGAAATAAAAGTAACTTTTACGACGCATGCTATACAATAAATTTCATAATATGATACAACCTTCCAAAACCAGATAAATAATAACTTTCATAACTTCTGCAGCGACAATCTCAACGTCTCTATAACTATGACATTGAGCATATCTGTTTCTTCAATTGGAAGATCTGCAAAATATTATAATATTTAAAATAAAAAATACAAAACAAAAGTTGACAACAAAAGTTAAAGACATAACTCTAACAGTAAGTTAATCAAATAAGTTGGGTAGCATACACAGGAAAAGAAAAGTTAGACACATAACTCGATATACTAACTTAGGCAAATAAGTTAGGTAACATACACATGAAAGCACAAATGAATAGAGCAAATAAAGAAGCACCATTGATTGAAGAATCTCATAGAAGAAACTATTTCAATAGCAATAAATGTAATAAGTTGAGTAGAAAATCATACCTCTTATACCTTGTTCATGCATAATTTGGAAGCTTTTACCCTGACAAGTTTAAGAAGTAAAGATAAGGATTCCATCATAGACAAAATAATAGGTGCAAGATATGAAATCTTACATATTTCTCAGCTATGTCACGTATTACAGGTAACAAGAATTGATTCTCCTCATGGATACACAAATAGCATGTCAATGACTCACGAATGGGCTTTGCATGTTCCTGCATGATATAAAAATTTTAAAAAAAAGTTAGGCATAAAGTTATGTCTAGAAAGTTAGACATAAAACTTATGTGCAGAAAGTTATTAGACATAAAAGTTAGACATAAAGTTAATAACAATAAGTTATGTATAGAAAGTTAGACATAAAAGTTAGATACAGGTTGTGTCCAAAAATTTAGACATAAAAGTTATGTGCAGAAAGTTTGACATTTGACATATAAGTTATGTCCAGAAAGACGAAACTTATGTGCAAAAAGTTAGACATAAACTTAATAACTGCAAGTTATATGGAAAGAGGTTAATACCTTGTCACAAATGTCATGTTGATACATATCAAATTACCAGCACACGTAGAGCATAAACAACTCAAATTACCACACAGATAGATGCCTAACAGTTTTACATAATTTCATTTCCAAGGGACTTGAAGAGAACCTTTTTGCGATTGAAAAATTGCTCTGATATCAAATCCTTCAACTGGATCAGCTTTTATAGCACGAAGTTCCTCATTTGTTTCGCGTGCAACCTTGCAAACAAAGAAGCCTGTAACTAAAGTAAATACTATTTATGAACATTCACACACCACATAGTTTACATTTGGAAAGCTTAAGGAAAACGTTATAACTTCCTAGTTATCAACAGGTGCTAGTTTTGAAGTTAACATGGTCGAAAAAGACAAAAGTCCAGAACTGCACAGCACTGTTAAAACCTGGCCGTGAATTTCGAAAAATCATATATCCCAAACCTGATGGGATAAAATAATGAAATTTGAGGACAAGAAGGGTATA
Organism: Saccharum hybrid cultivar R570; assembly: GCA_038087645.1. Taxonomy (NCBI): domain Eukaryota; kingdom Viridiplantae; phylum Streptophyta; class Magnoliopsida; order Poales; family Poaceae; genus Saccharum; species Saccharum hybrid cultivar. Next base: position 22,493,151 of record JAQSUU010000402.1, on the reverse strand, counting down.
TAATTTCTCTACAACTTTTGTATTACCAACTTTGACAACAAAGATCATTTACATACACCAAATGTTTTCTTCGCTAGAACTGTACAGGCAGAAAAAAAAATTCAGCACATATGTCAAATGGTCTTTACATATTAGATTTGGTTCTATACCAAAAGCACATGCATTAAGTCACACAACACCAAAACACTCCTAATCATACAAGTGAATTATGGTCTCAAAACACTTCTAATCATACAAGAAAATAAAAAACATCCAATACTTTCTGCTACACAGATGAACTAGTCCTATGGTTTAAGAAAGAAACCTTGTTCTTTGAAATAAATAAAAACTAAGATTCCACCTAGATTGATATTACCCAAATAAATAATGAACAATGACACGTAAAAAGGCTGAAACAACACTAAATCAAAGCTTGACATAACAATGCTCTAGATTGGTAATATACTCTAACCACTCCCTTGATTGGTAATGTACATATAATATTCATGTTTGATTGAGCATTCCCATCAACAGCCTATCTATTCAACTTTCTGGCTGCTCGGTACAGTTGGTCATCCTCCAATGATTAATACTAAAAATATTGTGCTCACACAGACTAGAGAAAGCTTATAGACAACAAAAGAGAGGATAAACTATATATAAAAAATTAAGTGTTGATCATATACCCATACCCTGTACCCCATACTGATATTATATTCAATAACTCTTAATAATCAACTCAAATCCACCACAATAACAATACCCCATAATGATAGTATATTCAAGTACTGTCAATAATCAACTAAAATGTAGCACAAGGATAACTAATTAATATTATCACCAAAGGAAGACTAGTTAGTATTTTCATCTTGGCTTACTGATTAATATTGTCACCAAAGGAAAATAACTAAAAAACAAATTAGAGCAAAACCAAACAGCACTGATGTGTAAGCCTCATGTTCTTATATCTTTCAAAGGAAGATGTGATAGGTTGTATTATACTTTTTTTTGTTCAGTTCAGTTGAATGACACAGCTGGTTTAAGGAAGCAGCCAAGAATGCTCAAATTTTTATTTCATAGTTCATTTTCTGATTATGTCAAGAATAAAGTCAAGCCTAATATATTCCACAATATTGTTCACCATTAGTGTGCTTATGTCAAGAACATAGCACACTAGACAATCTTCTTTTTCTGCCACTGACCATCCATTTTATAGCTGATGTCAATGCAGATTAGTCTTCCCTAGTCGACAGTGAGGAAGGGATCTAAAATGCAGTAACAGATGCGGCCAGCGAGGCCGACCATGACGACTTGAATGGCACAACCAGCGCGGGGGACAGAGGAGCAGTGAGAGGAGGGCGGTGGAGGTCACTAGGGCCAGGACGTCGCGCGACAACCACGCGGCAGCCGGGGTTGGAGCCGAGGACGGTGAACCGGCGGCACCCGCGCAGCACAACGAAGGAAACTGGGGGCGGCCGCCATGAAGGGCAGGGAAGGAAGAACACCGTACGGATTCAGAAAAGTGAAAACCTAGAAAACTACTCGACACGACCTCAAATCGAATCCCCCAACAATGCAAAATCACAGCGAAACGAGAGAGAATGAGATCTCAGCAATACCTTGCGTTAATCCCGGAGGACACCCATCGGTGACACCTCGAATCGAATCCCGGCGAGGTCGCCCCGAAGAGGTAGTCGTGTAGGGCAGGGGAGGAAAGCTGGGATGAGACAAGGAGCGGGGAGAAGACGGTGGTGGCGGTTAGCGGGGTCAGACGACGCGTGACCCCTTGAGGGCAGGGATTCCTCAAATCCAATCGCTCTTGAGGTCGCCTAAAGAGGAGAGCGATGGGGGAGATTGGGGGGAAGACGAAGCAGAACTGTTCAAAACCGCTCGTCCACGTTGCTTCGTTGGGTAGTCGAGTTTTTCGTCGAGAGGGAAAATATTTCGGGCGACAGAAAAGGAAAGCAGAACGAGACAAAAAAGGAAAGCAGAACATGGTTGGGTCGTTCGCTCAAATCGCAACGGGTGAACGCTCGTTATAATGGATTTGAGTTTCTTGGTATGTGATGGTACAATAATAAATAGGGATTTTAGATAAGTTTGTATGAATGTCTACTCAATATAAATCATTTTTATTTATTATTAGTGACTATAGCAAATGAATTTGAAATTGTCCTCTTGTCTTTATAGAATGAATCGGTACGATGGTACCTTTTTAAAACAAAGCCATCACGAATTCACGATGCTATCTTTGTACGTAAAGCAATATCTTTATCAATGCCCATGTCTTCTTGAAACATCAAACATCAAACATTACATTACGCTATGTATATATAAAATACTCTTATGTGTTTGGTCAAGCCGAGCTCACTATTAGTAAACCTACAGTTTATCTTGTCCAATTTTATTGCTAAATGACTAAGTTGTGCACTCCAGGTCAGTCTCAATAATATTTTTATAATATTAAATAAGCTGACATGATATATAATAGATAAGATAATAAAAGTTTTACGTGACCAAATAAGTTTATAGACTTGAAACTACGATATTTTCAACACATGGAGTCTAAGAAACTAGAACATCAATCCACTGGAACATTATACACTAAAGCCTTATTTGGATGTAGTCAGACTTACATCAATCCATGTGTGTTGGTATAGATTGGAGTGAAATTTATACTAAATTCTATCTTAATTCACACCGATCCGCATAGATTAAGGTGCATCCCACGACATCCAAGGCCTAACATGGATCTAATCACGCCGTAGCATTTTCACTAATACTTTACGCATGAACAAGTGCAACGACGATTCACGCTGTAGCGTTTTCAACTACACTCATGAACAAGTGATCCCACTGACAAGTCACACATCAGCATCAAGTCTGAAAGCAGGGGTGGACTGAGGGGGTGTTTAAGTCACACATCAGCGTCAAGCATAGACGAAAAAATAACTAATTACATAGATTGCGATAAATTTACGAGACGAATTTTTTTAAACCTAATTAATCTATGACTTGACAATGTCGTGCTACAGTAAACATATGCTAATGATGAATTAATTAAGCTTAATAAATTCGTCTTGCGGTTTTCAGACGAATTATATAATTAGTTTTTTTATTAATATTAGTATCCGAACGTCTCTTCCAACATTCATTGAAACATCGGATGTGCCCGCCCTGATGCTTCTCGCCCACCAACTAAACACCCAGGAGCCGATAGCATCGCCAAGGTCAGGTCACTGACATGCTCATTTCGTTTGGTCTGGTCCAGGCCGTATGGCCCGTTGATCTCGGCCGTTGAACGGCAGTGAAGTGATGGATCGGGCGGTCGGCAGGTACCCAGGCGAGTGCGAGTTCATGAGAGGTGACGTGCTGCGAACATGCGACGCGGGCACACAAGCAAACATGTGGTGGTGGTGGACCGGTGGATACTCCGGGTCCGGATTCGAGCGTAAGCCTGGGCAAAATACCTGATACCCATTACTCATACCCGAAATACCCGAATCCGGACTCGAATTACCCGAACCCGAGGTACCCGATTCTAAATTCGGATAGCAATTCTAATTACCCGAAATAAGTTTGGGTAATTCGGATAATATCTCCGGGTACCCGAACTACCCAAACTACCCGAATATGTGTTTGTGTCTTTGTGTTTGTGATGTGTTGTCAGTGGAGCACTTGAACTTATCACTTTATTAGTATATGATTCTCTTTGTTTGAACAAGTGACTGTAATATATTATTCTCTGTAAATTGCTGTTGAAATTTTATACAAATCATTGCTAAAATTATGTACAAAATTGCTATAAAAGTTTTGTGCAGTTTGCTCTTTTATGTGAATTCGGGTATATTGGGTATACCCAAACCCGAACCCGAATTATCAGGTATCCGAAATTTCAGGTAGTGTTTTTTCAAGATGAATATCGAATAACAATTTTCATTACCCGAATTTTAAATTACCCAAATTATCAAGTCCGAAAAAATGGGGTAACCCGAGCACCCAGTCCCGGACGGGGAAGAGGGAGAGGGACGGCCCGGACGGTCCTCTGGGCTCTGAGCAAGTGTGATCGACCCAGCATGCATACAAAGCACCATAAATGCCCCATTAATACCAGAAGGTGTCTGTGCCCATCTCCCTCCACCCACCTCGAGCCTTGTTTAGTTACCAAAATATTTCCCAAAATATTTCAGATTCTCGTCACATCGAATCTTTGAACATATGCACGAAGCATTAAATATAGATAAAAAAATAAAACTAATTACATAGTTTAGACGAAATGGACGAGACGAATCTTTTAAGCCATGATCGGACAGTAATTGCTAAATAACAACAAAAGTACTACAGTAGCACTACAGTTACATTTACCAAAATATTTCGTGAACTAAACCATGCCCCGGTCAGTCCAATACAAATAGAGAGAGAAACAATGAACAAGCTAGAGAGAGAAATGGAGGGGAGGAGGAGAGTGGAGAGAGGGAGGGGGCAGATAAAGAACACTGCACCATTTGGGGGTGCTCTGCAGTCTACACAAACACCCTCACTTGTTGCTTAAACGTTCCCCCTCTTCTTCCTCCTCCCCTCATCTCCTTCCAACAGCGCCATAACCATAACCACAGCCTCTCTCTCCCTCTCTCTCTCTCTTTTGTTTCTTCTTGTCGTTCGTGGGAGAGATCATGGCGTCCTGGTCGTGCAACAAGAAGCCGTCGGAGTGGTAGATAGGTACTACACTATAGGAACTATACAGCTAGGAAGTAGCGGAGGGAGGAGCACACCTGCCCAGCAGTAGGGATGTACAAGAACCAGCTCCAGGAGCTGGCGCAGAGGAGCTGCTTCAGCCTGCCGTCGTACGTGTGCACGCGCGAGGGCCCCGACCACGCGCCGCGCTTCCGCGCCGCCGTCACCTTCAACGGCGAGACCTTCGAGGGCCCCAGCGGCTGCACCACGCTCCGCCAGGCCGAGCACGCCGCCGCCGAGGTCGCCCTCGCCCGCCTCTCCCTCCGCGGCCCGTCCACCTCCCTCGCCGCCCGGGTCCTCGTAAGTCACCACCATCTTCCCGCGTGCTCTGTTTCTGGCTTTCTGCTGCTGCCGACGCGCCGAGCTTGACGTGGAAGTGAAACCGTACCCATTCCATAGGATGAGACGGGGGTGTACAAGAACCTGCTGCAGGAGACGGCCCACCGGGCGGGGCTGAAGCTGCCGGCGTACACCACGGTGCGCTCGGGCCCGGGCCACTCGCCGGTGTTCTCCTCCACCGTCGAGCTCGCTGGCATGAGCTTCGCGGGCGACCCCGCCAGGACCAAGAAGCAGGCGGAGAAGAACGCCGCCATGGCCGCCTGGTCCTCGCTCAAACAGAGTACGTCATCAGCCTGCCAAGCCCGAAAAGACAAATCTTTTGCGGATCTTTACGCGTCACAGAGCATCATTAATGGCCCACGCCGTGATCTTTGCAGTGCCGGAGGCTCGCAAGGAGCCCGGCGCTGGCGACGAGCAGGAGCACGTGGTTGTCGCCAGAGTGCTCGCCGCGCTGAAGCCACGAGACGACGGCGACGGCAAGTCGGCGTCGCCGCCTCTGCAGAAGCACAGCGGTAACGGCTCGTCTTCCTCTGCTCTTCCGAACCCGTCGCTGTACAGACACCAATGGCGGCCTCGGAACACCTCCGTTCAGCCGCCGAGGACTGGGCCCCTGCAGCCACCGGCCGGCCCAAGGATCCTGCCTCCCCTCCACCTGCTGCAGCAACCGGCGTGCGGCTCCAGGGAGGCCGCCGCGGCGGCAGAGCTGGTGCGGATGCTGGAGCGGGCCATGGTGCGGGACAGGGTCGCGGTCGCCGCGGAGGCAATGCCACCTTCGCCGTGCTACTACGCGCCTGCTGCTGCCTCGGCGTACCACCACGGCGGCTCGCCGGCGGCGCCGAGAACATTCGCCGCGGGCGGGTACCACGCCCCGGCTGTGAGCGTGCGGTCGGTGATCCCGGTGTGCGCCGCCCCGCCGCGGCGGCCTCCGCCGGCCAAGGAGGAACGGAATGACCCGGCGACGCCCTCGGATGCGTGCAAGAGGGCGTGAGCACGTGGTCAGCTTGTGAATGAGGCGCAACAAGAGAAGAAATCAATCGTCTAGCTTTTGCCTTTACATGAGCCTGGCTCTGTTGTTTCAGGGGAATTTTGATCGCAACTTTCTCTGTACAAAAGTTGTGTACGACGCATCTCTCTCTTGCACTGTGTGTTTGACCATGATCTAGATGATGGGATCTTCATCAGAAAGGCAGCCATGGCCATGATGAGGCTGTGAAGGGTTTAGATGGATGATGATCTATATAAATATAGTTGTACTGTTCTAGGGCTTCTGGCTTCAGCAGAAGCCATGGTCCCGTTTATTTGGCTTATAATCCCTTTTTCAGCTTTTTTCAGCCGAAACTGTACTTTTCGCTCACGACAAATCGGCTCACAGTGTTTTTTAGTCGGCTTATCAGCACAGCCGAACGGGCCCGTGCTACCGTGTTAACAAGTGTATCATATCATCTCTTCCGCTCTGCAATCTGCCTGCACACATGCCTTAAAAGACTCTTGGTTTGTACAAAAATTACCTCATAATACGTACATACAGTATACATAACCAAACCACTGAACTTAATAAGATAAAGTGAGGTTCACCGATCCACGGTTTTTTTGGAAAGGGGGTTAGGGGGAAAACCTTTTTAAGGGGTTTACCCGGACCGAATACCCTTTCCAAGCAGCCACAAATTTTGCCAAATTTTGGCGATTCTTGATGGAATTCTATGCGCGGATTCCATCAAGCCGTCCGTTCCCTTCATTCACGTGCCTTTGCTTTCCTCTGGAAATCCGTATCTTTTCTTAACTTTCTGTGTTTTTGTGCCTGCTTAGAAAATCGATGCCATTGCTTCAGCGTAGTCGAAAACCAGACATGGGCTGTTTAGTTTCCAAAAATTTTCACTCCAAAATATCACATCGAATTTTACGGCACATGCATAGAGCATTAAATGTAAATGAAAGAAAAAACTAATTGCACAGTTCACCGTAAAATCATAAGATAAATCTTTTTAACCTAATTAGTCCATAATTAAATAGTATTAAACAGTAATTGTCAAATAAAACAAAAAGCTACAAACCCGTAACAAAATTTTTTGCAAACTAAACACCCCTGCTTGCATTGCAAACTTCGCTACGGAGTGAATGAATCAGCCGTATCCGTATGCATCATCCGCAAGAAATCGAGTCGGATGGTACACGAGGGGGAATCATTCAACGATCGAGAAGGGTACACATTTCAGATCCAGAGTTTATGGTGATCTCGACTGCCGAACAAACAGCACATGCATGCGTCTAGGTCATGACGTTTAATTTAGCGTCCAAAGTGAAGGGCTAATCCCAAGACCGGCCTAACTTGTCACGCCTGATTGCATTGGCTCCCTGCCGCCGAGGGAAACGAACTTCCTGCTCGATCGGCTCTTCTTCCTCACAGTCGCAGCAAGCACTAAACATGGAGGCTGGGAGGGGGCATGTATGGCGGATCGAATGGCGAGACAGACAGACGCGAGGAGGAAGAAGATAGGCCCGTAGATACTAGGCCGGGAGGGGGAGAGGCGGACGTGTGGTCACCACCACCGTCCAGTAGCTGTAGCTCTCCATCTCGAGACATTAATGGGCGTAGCGCAGGCATTTATTGCCTCATCAGAGGGCCGGGGGAGGGGAGGAGATGGGAGGAGAGAGGGAAGTGTGAGATGGCAGGCACACGCTTTAATGGCGGGGCAGTGGCCATTTACTGGGCACTGTCTTTCCCGCCATCAATGCTGCCATCGGCGTTGGAGGGGACGAGTCCACCCACAGAGAAGCAGCGAGCAGCGAGCAACGCAACAACACAAAGCTATGCCTAGGTATGGCCCATGGGCCATGGGCGAGCCAACACGAGCGCCCCTCCCTCTCTGTTTCATTTGGAAAAAAAAGGATTAATCGTTGTGTAAGTAATAAGTACAATCTTCGTCCTTGCCAGGAGAGTGTATCCGCTGCTGATATGTTTTTTTTTCAATCCTGGGCCTCCAAGTCACATTCGCCTGGAACGCACTCGTCCCCTCGGCGACGCCGGCAAGTCGACGCATCCGCTTGACCATTCGGTTCGGCGATCGGAGTCGGAGGCTCGGGGATGATGCCACGCATGGCAATAGTGTGCCGACGCCGACGGTCACCCCGGGGGGCAGGTCCTCGCGTCAACATCGGCGTCCGCTCCCCTCGCCTCGCCCGGATGTTGGTTCCACTTCCACCACTTGCTGCTCGCGCAGGTGGAGTTGACTGGCTCCACCACGGCACCACGGCCCCTCCACCGCCGTCCACGTCCATTCCGGCCTCGAAACCGTAGAACTCGCCGTGGCACTAGCAGAGTAGCGCCCGCTCGGCTCGGGACGGGAACACGCCCCTCGTCGCGCGCAGTACGGCACGGTTGGCGATGGCTCGATCAATGAGCAGCAGCAGCCGGATGATACGAATAGGATGGCGCTGATAGATAGCGGACGGCCACCCACATGCGGTCCACGGATCACCCATCGGTTCCGCGCTTCGGCAGGGGAGACGGGAGGGCCGGCCACACCGTCTCGGTTTCGGGTCGGTTGCCCGTGGCGATCCGCGCCGGCCCGATTTGATTAGCCGGGTCTGAGTTTGACCCGCCTACGCGCGCCGATCGATCGGCCAGTTGCCCAGTTGGTTCGGTTGATCCCACGCAAACCAACGACCCGGGCTGGGGGCTGGACCGCCAGGCTGCGGGGCGCGGGTACATTTGCCGGCCGGCCTCCCGGCGCAGGTTCATGATGAGGAGACACGGGTGTTGCTTTGGTCACTGCTGAAGCAGAGAGTCCAGAGCCACCGCTTCCGGGCGTTCCCCACGGCGGCATGAATGAAACGCGAAATCGACAAGCTGCCGATCGAATGCCAACGGGAACCACGCAGCTCTGCACGTTGTCCAAGTCGGCAAGTCGCTGGCGGTGGTCGGGCATGTGCTGCTGGCTTGGCTCGTCTACATGGCCTGGTCACTGACTCCAAAAGTGTGGGTGCGCAGACAGCACGGTTGGTGCGGACTGTAGACTGTAGAGCGCGCTTCTGATAGTACAGCAGCTACTTCCGTGTACCGGCAGCGTCCGCTGCCTCTGCGACATGCAGTCATATGCATGCATGCACACAGCACACACCGTCCACCGGCAGCATACCAGGTTCCACGCACGGGCTGCGACGCGAACCCGCCAGTCTCCTCCAGGCTCCATGGCGGCCACCATCATGCCACGGGACGAATGAGCAAAACAGTCCCCTCCATGCTCCATGCTCGTCTTCCTCGGCGGCCTCGCAGTCCACACTTCACATGCTTGTGTTTGACCTTGACCCAAGGCGGTCGCGGTCCACAAGCAGCGGATCGGCGAACGGAGTGATTGCCCTGCCCCTGCCCGGCCCCGGGACGAGACAAACAAAGCTCACGCGCGCGGACCGTTAACGAGCACGGCCTTAATGGGCATTACCTGCGCTGCCGCTCCTCCTCCGCGTCCAAGCTTGCAGGCTCCGATCTGATGGAAAACACACACAGCAGGCTCAATCAAAGACCGTAGTAATGGACGCCTGCACTTTGGCACACCATCTCTGAACTTCGAACCTTCCGCCGCAGCTGCAGGCGTACTAAACTTCACTGGTGGCAATAGGATTGCTCAAGGTTCCATTCCACGCCATTTTGCACCCCCACCTCCCTCCCGCGCGGCTGGCGGGCTGGCCAGTGGCGGATTGGCTGCCACTGCCACGAATGGGAACTGTTGGGTTTAAAATTAAGGGGGTGTTTAGTTTTTCACTAAAAATTTTTCACTCCGTCACATCAGATGTTTGACACATGTATGGAGTATTAGATGTAGACGAAAAAATAACTAATTACACAGATTACGATAAATTTACGAGACGAATTTTTTAAGCCTAATTAATCCATGATTTGCAATGTTGTGCTACAGCAAACATATGCTAATGATGGATTAATTATGCTTAATAAATTCGTCTCGCGCTAATGATGGATTAATTATGCTTAATAAATTCGTCTCGCGGTTTCAGACGAGTTATGTAATTAGTCTTTTTATTAAAATCCGAACACATCTTTCAGCATTCTATAAAACATTTGATGTCACACATAAAATCCCCCTCCCCAAGGCACGTGTCGGTAGAAAATCTTCGAGCCTGCCCACCTGAGCACCTGGAGCAGGCAGTACGCCTCTCGCCATGTCAGGTGCGTCAGGATGAGGCCCGTCCAACCACAACCGTCCATACGTGGAGGTAGAGGTGGGACTTGGGCCGTGCCGTGCCGGCACGACACGGCCCTCTCGTAATTCGTGACGCTTCTGTAACACCTCTGGTGTTACTATACTAAATAAAACCTGATTAAGTAATGATCATACATTATCATTATACATCAAGGCATAGGATGCATTTTATGTTGCATAAGCAATGTTTCATATACCAAGTCTCTGTTGCACAGTGATGTTTCATGTGTTGCTTGGTAGTGTTTTATATGTTGCAAATAGGGTGTTTCATGTTTCATATACATGTTTTACATATTTCAATAGTAATCTGATGTGTTGTTTTTATTAGTATGATTAATATGTTAATAATTTCATGTTGCTTATCACATGAAATAATGTTTTATTAGGGATAAATAATTAATCATGTTTTAGTGAAAAAGAATAATCAATTGAATTCAAAACCCTGATTTTACCCCTTTTGAAATAATTCAAAATCTAAGCAAAATTTGGAAAAAAGTTTAGAACCAAGTTTGTAGATCTTTTCTAGGGCTACAACTTTGGTGTTTTGAGTTTTCAAAGTTTTAGTGTAAAATGTGGAGTAATTTTGAAAAGATTCAAATCTCAAATTTGACCCCTTTTCACTTCCCCTATCCAATTTCAAAATAGAGGCAGAATTTGAAAATATTTTGAATAGAAAAGTTGTAGGTCTGTCCTCGATGTAAAACTTTGGTATTTTGAGTTTTTGAAGTTTCAATACCAAATTCAAAGTAATTTTAAATTTACAGAATTCCAAAAAATGTCCCCTTTTGAATTCAAATTCAAATTTCAAAATCTAAGCCGAATTGGAAAATGTTCATATTGAGAAAGTTGTAGAACTTTGAAAATTGAACAACTTTTGTATTTACATATTTTCAACTTCTATAGAAAAATTGAGAGTAATTTACAAAATTGTGACAGTGGCATTTATGTAATTTATTTGAAATCGTCGCCAACCGTAGGACGCCACCTCCCGCCGACGCCGGCGATCTTCGAATGTCTTCCAGGCGCACCTGCGACGTCCCGCGACTGCCTCGTCATGGTCGGTTCGCCCCGCGTGTCGCCCCCGCGTCGACCGGTCGTCCCTATAAATACCACCATCACCGGCAAATCCATTTTCTCTTCTACCTCCGTTTCTCGCCGCGACCGGTCACCACTACCCGCCGCCATAATTCACCGCCATTGCTGCTCCGCCGCCCAATTCCTCTCGCCTGCAGCTCCGCAAGTCGTACGCGCAGCTCCGGGAGTCGCTGATTGCGCCTCGCATCGCCTGCCACCGCCTGCCAGCAGTCGTCTTCCTCGCTGCCGAGCAGAGGGCCGCCATGGTCACCTCACCATGGACCGGCCATTCCAGCACGTCTTCGTCTTCACCAAGTTGCCCAACGTGATCGCTGTGAGCTACTGAGCGTGATGCTCCCTTCGTTTCAGTCGTTACCGCACCGTAGACGCGTTTTGCTCTTCGTGTCGCCAGGCGGGTTGCCACCGTGGCCGCCATGGCCGCGGCCAAGCCCCCTCCGAGCCAAGCTAGGTTCAATTAGTGTCGTGGTCAGGTTCGTTGGGGTCGGGGGAAGCGTTTGGCACCGTTCCACCGATCGGGGTGCACGTCATCGGCGAGTTCGTCGGCAGCGGCCACCGCAGTACCGCGTCCGCGCGCGCGAGGAAGAAGAGGAGCGAGCGAGCAGGCCGGTCGGTTTGGTGGCTGGGCTGAGGAAACGGCCCGCGCGCGTGAGTGAGAGGGGCGCGGGTGAGCGTGGGCCGCGCGCAGCGTCCGACTAGGCCAAGAGAGGGAGAGAAAGGGAAGCAAGCCCGAGGTGGATTTTGTTTTTCTTTTTCAAAAATGTAAAATAGTTTTCAGTTTTGTTTATTTTGTTATAAATTATTTAGGGTTCCAAAATTAGTGAAAATTTTTGAGTAACCTATAAGTACTGTGTATTATTTAAGAAAAATATTAAATGCCAATATTGTTTACTTTTTGTAAGTTATTTAATTAGCTCAATTAATTAATAAATGACTTTTCCATAATTTTTATAGACTAATATATTAATCCAAAAATCATGAAATTTTGTGAGTATGCTTGTAATGGTTAGCTATAGCTTCACAAAAGTTTTGGTACTATTTTGATAAATAGTAATTAGATTCTTATTTTATGCTTAATTAATTAAGTAATAAATCATATACTTAGTCTTAATTACTTAGAAATTGTGTGACTTTTGGATTGATTGTGGACCCTGGAACATAACCATGATATTGTTCCTTGGCATTGTACTTAATGCCTGAGTTCATGATTAACTTGTTAATTAAGTTTTGTTAATGATAGTTAGTGTCATTAACTTAGGTCATTAGTAGTTAATAACCTACTTATGTTAATACTTAGTGGTCTTGTGGTAGAATTACTTGTTATTAGATGCAACCTCTTGGGTAAAAATAAAGTTATGGTTAGTTAACCTTTAAATTAACCTTGTTAGCTTGTAACTGTACTGCGAAGGGAAGTTGTACTCAAGTAGAAAATTAATGTTTATCCTTTCTAAATGTCTCTTGTATGCTATGTTTTGTTCATCATCATGCATCATAGCATGCATTCCATTATATTAAGCATCGCATCATTTTTATTACGTGTAGTTTATACGAGAGTGTTTTGGATCGTGTCGATCAAGCTTCGGAGAAGGTGATCCACCCGTGGTGTTGGTGTCAAATTTGACTTCTACGAGAACTAACCACCGCTGCAACGCAAGGCAAGTCCCGGTGCATTTAAACCCTACCTTGAAATTTACAAATCTTTATTATTTATACTATGGTTTACTGTATTAAGTAATTAGGAGTTGAGTGATAACCCAATTGCTGCATTATCATCCTTGATTATTGCGATATCACCCTTGATACCTGTTTTACTAAAAATACGTAGTATGCTTTGCCATGCTTACTGAATTAAGATTTTTAAATGAGTGTTTATATGGCCATGATGGTATATTTAATGAATATTGAAATATGAGAATGAATTGAAAGATCGGGCGGGTGGTTTGGCCACTGCTAACTTGCATTGGGAACAGAGTTTCAATGTAGTGTTTCCGCCTTGTCAGTTAAGGACCGTACGTTATAGTCCTGTTTGTGTTTTGAGACTTTGCAACTAGCCTTATGCCTTGGGTAAGCCCAAAATGTTAGTGATTCTATTACGAGAACGTCCAACCTCGCACTGGGAGTGGAGAGATGGCGGGAGTAGCGTGTACCCTCGAAGCTAGAATTGGGCTGGGTTCGAGGAGTACTGTACTCTCGGGTGGCGATGGACACGTTCTGGTTTTGGGAGATCTAATTGAGGGTTGGCATATGCACGATTTGGTTCTACATATGTCGTGAGGTTAGAGATCCCCAGCTGGGTATAATCGGTTCGAATCGTCGTTTGCTCCTCGGTTATGGAGACTCGATCACCTGTCCTGCATCGTAGTTAAGAACTGGAATTGAAAGAGAATGAGAAAGATCTTGAAGAGAATTAGTTTGATCTAGATTAGGATCATTTAGAATTGGTTAATGAACCATCAATGGTAAAAGTAAAAATATTGAAGGTAAGGACTTACTTTAGTAAGCTTTTCTGCAAAAGAAATTTTGATTCTTGAATACCCGTACCTTGATTCCCTAAAGCTAGCATGCCCTTGGAAACTTTTCTTTAGACGGGTAAGTCTTGTTGAGTACCCTCAAGTACTCAGGGTTTGTTAACCCCTGTTGCAGATACTAACTGGTGCTGCTAACCGGGGTCATGTAAGTGGGTTTGATATGATCTGGTCGACCTCTCCTAACTTAGGTGCTCTGCCTAAGTTGTCTCCTGTAGTTCTACTCGACTTCCGCAATACAAGTTAAGTTTGTAAAAAGTTAACTTAATCATGATTTATAAATTCATTGTTGTTATTCTTCCGCACTCTGATGTAAAGTTTTGTATAAATGTTGTAATGTTGTAGTTACTCCTTTGTTGATTCTGGTATGAGTTGTCAAATGTAGTTGAATCGGGGTCCTGTGAGGGCACCCGACAGATCTTCTTAGGTTATCTGGTGTACATGCATAGCCGTCAGAGGTCTTAGGGACAATGACAGGTGCATGTGGGCATATAATTTAGGAGGTTCTGCTACAGCTTCGGGTCATGCCCTCTAGACACGGGAGGCACGTCGGGCCGTGCTGATATGGCACGATGAATCTTTTCTTCGGCCCAAGCACGGCCCGTGGCATGCTGGCACGTCTTCGGGTCGTGCCGGCCCGAGCACGGTCCTTAAAATATCTTTGCTAGTTTTCTTTTTCCACTTGTGATATGAAATATATATATCTTGTGTGTACTATTTTAATAAAAGTTTAATGATTTTCATAATCTTTTCAAAAAATAGATAAGAGGTAGTATAGTAAATACTAGAAAATTGTATTGTATAGTTGTAGAAGTGTCTACGTGTCATTTTTGTGTCGTGCCGGCCCAAGCACGGCCCAAGATGCAGGCCGGGCCATGTAGCCCGCCGTGCCGGGCACGGCACGACCCTCGTGTTCGTGTCATGCCGGCACGGTCCAAAATATTTCGTGCTATGTCGTGCTTTAGGTCATGCTAAAAGACCGTACCATGACCCGTCCTCAAATGACACGGCCCAACTTCCAGCTCTACGTGGAGGCGTGCAGCGGCGTACGGACCATACGCGACAGCACGAGCACAGGACGACGTGGCTCTACCGTTTGATCACCGTGCCCAGTGAAGGGCTGATTGATCCAACAGTAGTACGTGTCAATGCAGCGACTTCGGAAACAATTTCATTGTTTCTGGGGTGTTTAGTTGTGAGCTGAAAAATTTTTAGATGTTACATCGGATATTTTAAAGATGTCGAAAGGGGTTTCGGATACTAATTAAAAAACTAATTACATAACTCGTCTGAAAACCGTGAGACGAATTTATTAAGCCTAATTAAGCCGTCATTAGCACATGTGTGTTATTATAGCACTTAAGGCTAATCGTAGACTAATTAAACTTAAAAGATTCGTCTCGTGGTTTTCAACCAAACTGTGTAATTATTTTTTTTTCATCTATATTTAGTTCTACATGCATGTGTCTAAACATTCGATGTGGTGAGTTGAAAAATTTTTAGACGAGAACTAACCACCCCCAGTTGAGGAGAAGCCAGTAACCCGGCCGCACAGAAACTTCAGCGTGGAGGAGACAACCGGTCAATGTGGGCAGTCAGCCCAGAAACGGAGTGCTTCCTCTCAACAGGATGGACGGGTTTCAGTCAGAGATTTCAGGATCTTTATTACTACTAGGTGTTTAGATGCAAAAACTTTTAGAATTTGGCTACTGTAGTGCTTTCATTTGTATTTGACAATTAGTGTCCAATTATGGACTAATTTGGCTCAAAAGATTCGTCTCGTGATTTACGACCAAACTGTACAATTAGTTATTTTTTTATCTATATTTAATGCTCCATGCATGTGTTCAAAGATTTAATGTGATGGGACGAAAAATAAAAATTTAGAATTTTGAAGGCATATGAACAAGCCCGTGACTTTTTTTTGTCCTACCGCTGCTTCTTGCAGCAGTATTATTTTTTCGAAAGGGCTTTGTGCAGCAGTAAACAATCACAGCATCTCGTCAGTCAATTAGCCGACCAACAAATGTTAAAACCAAAGTGAAACGCCGTCTATGCGTCTTGTTGGGGGATAACCAGATAGGCAATGGTACTGTACCTATCAAGACTAGCATCATGAATTACACTCCAATCTCACCTGCTGAACCGGAATCAATGGTAGCACAGCGAGAAGTGTCACCAGCGTTTCGCAGTGTAGGCGGCCGCATGTTTCCCTGACCATGGTGCATCGAAGGAGCATCAGGAGGCGGCATTGGGTTCATCAGCTCAGGGGGGAAGTGTTTTTTTTTTTTTTTTTGGAAACATAGGGGGGAAGTGTTGAATCCCTGCCCAGGGGGTGCATCTCTGCTCTAGAAGTTCTGCATGATCTCTCTTCTCGCAACGTTCCTTGAGCTACGAAGCCTGACATAGCGTGCTCGCGTGCATTGTTTCTCAACCACTGCTCATGGTACTTTGGGTCATAAGGGACAGCTTCTCCATTGATATAAAAGGTTCCCCTGCAAAACACAACAGGGGATTACTGGATACATGGCCTCTCGACACTTCTATAACAAAGACAGGTAAACCACACGTGAACTGTAAATGAACTTCGGTCATGAGACACATGTACAATCCACTACTCGTATCTCGTACTAAATTGTCTTCCACAGAAACTTAATAGCTTAGGAATAGTACAAATTTAATCTTAGATTACAACAAACCCTTTTGTGTACATAAACCACTAGGATATATATAAACACATCCAAAGCGGTTGGTTAGAAATCACATAATAGAATTGCTACATAGGTCTAAAGTACAAATGTAATTGGCACTAATTGCAGATGATCACATCACCTATGTCACATCAGCCAATTAATAAACTCCAAAATTATTGAGCGTAACAAGTAAAACGGAGATCACTTATCTACCAGGCTATCAGCATATAAGGTACCTTGGATAATGGTTATACTGATCTTTATGTTTTGTTAGAATGAAGTTACAAAGTTCATGCATGTATCTTCAAATCTGGAATTTTTCATAAAATCTGGAGTATTGAGATATGCATTTCAAAATAGTTTGGTTCTAAGCTAGACAGCAAAGTAAATTGTGTTCGACTAATGGGTTATACATAATAGATAAAAGGATAAAAGAAACTACAGCTAGTTCAATGTATTAGACACTAGAACTCAATAAGTTGTAGCATCCAATAAGTGTGACCAAGCAGCCAGCACCATGAGAAACATGTAACTGTGAATCAACAATTACTTGAATGGTAGAGGACTTAGTTACACAGGAAGAACATTGGTATTACCTCCATAGTTCTGGTTCTCGACATCCAGGTATGCATCAGGAAGAACCCATCAGACATTGGGCAACTCTATAAATAATTTATTTTTACAAGGTTACAACAAAAATAACTTAGTGACCTTCGTCACATATTGTCATTAACATATTGTCATTAACATGTAGTATCATGCTACGATACCTTTGATTTTGTAGGATATCCCCTTAGATACAAGGGCACCAAAAGCAAAATAATGACGAGTTGACACTGAATAGATCTTTTGCCTTGCCTTTTCCTCGCTGAAACAGGGGTGGATATGAGATACAAAAGATATTAATCAAAACTAAATAGAAAAATAATACAACACATATGTTGAAACAATTAATAAATAGTTGAACAAAGTTTGAATTTTTATACCCTCATATCTAGGTAGTATACTTTAGTGCTAAGCGATAATGATAAGCATACTAACATGAACTACAAGTGCATGTTATTGAATGACTTATAGTTATCAGGGTTTCAAAGTATAGGCATGCTGTCGTGGTAAGGGTAATAATCAACGCAATCTACAGACATTATATCCTCTTTAGGGATGGCAATTTTCCCCACGTATCCATTTCCTCAACGGGGCATCGTGGCGGGGGTTCAGTTTTGTCCTGCAGTGTGCAATGGGACCTGAAATTCAAGTTGACTAGCTCCGGCATGTGCATCCCATAAACAAATAGCCCAACCCACACAACCATGGAGGTATATATAAGCCTCTCTCTCCCCAAACCCTAATCCTATCTCATTATCTCGTAGTCCCCACAACAGCAATTTCTGCCACGCGCACATAACTGACACAGTTCAATTGTTGATCTCATTGCTGAATTCTTGGTTTCTCTCTCTCCCTCTCTCTGTATGTGTGTGTGTGTGTGCGCCCAATAATCGATAGAGCTTGTGGCATATTACGAGGATCTGGCAGGGCCAATGATGGGGATGAATTTTGCCCCAACAAGCATTTTGGGGATGAGGTGGGGGCTTAGTGTTTGGGGGTCAAGGCGGGGATGGAGGATACTCTCCCAACCCCTTGTTGCCATCCCTAATCCTCTCGTGATAAATAGACAAAAGTTAATAGAACCAATAGCTAGATCACAAGAAGGTTAATTAATCTAATTGAACAAGCCACAGTTATGGGAGTTTTTTGTTGAAGGCTAGAACCAAATGAGGCTATGCTCTCCTCTAGTAAAGGGTAAGACTCCTGGATAATTTACCAAGCGGAAGAATTGCCCAGCTTACAAGGAAAACCAATCCCAAACATCGCACAACTAGGGGTACAAGTCCGGCACACTTGGGTCTGAAGACCACAAATCCACACAACTTCAATCGACTGACTATACAACTAGGGGCGCACAACTCTGCTCCAAAGACCAAACAACTAGGCCAATGATCTAATCCCCCAACGCCACAACCTGTACAGGAGAGCAACAACTTCACTGGCCCAAGCATGTGTTGGGACAACAACTTCATCAAGATTGCCATCCTCACACAACAACACAGAAGTACCTGCAACAACTCAAAGAAAAGAAACCTCGACAAAACCAAGAAGGACTTTAGGAGAGATGCTGAAATCACGGTGCCGGATTACATGACAAACTGCCAATGGCACCACCATCCCATATTGGGTATGGTTTTACTTTTACCTACAACCACTGGTAAAGAGTAGGGCTAAGAGGTACGTGGAGAGGACGCCTCCAAATTAGAATGAGACGTTACTAACATAGAGGCTTAGATCAACTAGATGAATTCGGAAATAACTGCCAAACAATCACACAATGACAACCACACACTTCAAAGTCAAAATGGTACATAGAAAAAAAAGAACTGACAAGGATATGCAAATGTGATATTACAACTGAAATGGTGACTAGCTAGAGAATCAAAGGTACGCCAATTAAATATAATTTCAATCATGACATCATGATCCAAGACTTATAACACAATCTCAATCCAAATCACTCAGGCATGTAATTCTCAGCACATCCGATCCACTAGACCGATAGGTGATATCGCGATCCCCTACAACCTATCCAACGGCCACTGAATCAAATAAATCATGTGCGTTAAAAACCCTCTCAGATGCGAGATGCGTTTGTGTGTGTGATAGGAGGGTGTGATGGTATAAGGCTATACCTTCCAACGACCTTGGAGAGGGCCTTGATGTAGGAGTCGACAATCTCCTCTCGTGGGGCGTCGGGATTGCTACGATCCCCGGTGAGCGGCTCCATGACAACGAGCCAATGCTCAAAGTCACAGCCATCGGGTGGTGCATCTCTGTTATGGAAGTTCTGCATGTTCTCCCTTTTTGCAACGTTCCTTGAGCCAAGCGGCTTGTTATTGTGTTGGCACCTAACAGTGGCACGTGTATTGTTTCTCACCCAATGCTCATGGTACTTTGGGTCATAAGGTGCAGCTTCTCCATTGATAAAAGGTTCTCCTGCAAAAGAAAATGGGGATTACTAGTTTACTAGATACATGGTCTCAACACTCCTGTCTCGAAGATAGGTAAAACAGATGCCAATCGTAAATGAACTTCAGTCATTAGACACATGTACAATCCACTAGCTATGTAAATTATCTTACATAAACTTAATAGGGTAAGAATAATATAGATTCAACCTTAGATTACAAACCCTTTCTTTATTACAATGTGTGCAAAACACAACAGAAGCAAACATACAAAAAATAGTAGGATGTATAAACACAACCAAAACAGTTCGTTAGAAATCACATAATAGAACTACCACACAGTTCTAAAGTACAAATGTAAATGACGGTATTTATAATAATTGCAGCTGATAACATCACCTATGTCACATCAGACGATTAAGAAACTCCAAAATTGAGCGTAACAAGTAATAGGGGCATCACTTATAAGTTACCTTGGATAATGGTTATACTCATGTTTTGTTAGAACGAAGTTATAAGTTCATCCATGTATCTTTAATTCTATAGAAAATTTCATAGGATCGAGAATATTGAGATATGAATTTCACAATAGTTTGGTTCTAAGCTAGATTACGAACTGACAAGCTAAGAGGACACAAGCAATCAGAAATTATGTTCAATTAATGGGTTATAGATAAAAGGCTAAAAGAAACTACAACTAGTTCAATATATTAGTCATTAGAACTCAATAAGTTGTAACATCCAACGAGTGTGACATGTAACACACACAGTGAGCACCATGAGAAACATGTAACTATGAATCAGCAACTACTTGAATGGTAGAGAATTTGGTTACACAGGAAGCACATAGGAATTACCTCCATAGTCCTTGTTCTCAACATCCAGGTATGAATCAGGGAGAACCCATCGGACGTTGGGCAACTCTATAAATTATTTTTTTACAAGGTTATAGAAAAAATAACTTAGAGTCAACTTCATCACATACTATCGGTAACAAGTATCATGCTGCGACACCTTTGATATTGTAGGATATCTCCTTAGATACAAGGGCACCAAAAGCAAAATAATGACGAGTTAACACTGAATAGATTTTTTGCCTTGCTTTTTCCTCGTTGAAACAAGGATGGATATGAGATAGGAAAGATATTAATAAAAACTAAGTAGAAAAACAATACAACACATATATGTCGAAACAATTAATAAACTGTACGTCGAACAAAGATTGCATTTTTTGCCCTTAGGTATAGGCAATATATTTTAGTTCGAAGAGACAATTATAAGCATACTAACATGCACTTGATAATTATAAGCATACTAACATGAACTACAAGTGCACGTTACCGAAAGACTCATAATTATTAGGGTTTTGAAGTATAGGCATGCTCCCGTGGTAAGGATCATAATCAAAACAATCTAAAGACATAATATCCTATCTAGTGATGACAATTTTACCCACATATACATTTCCCCGATGGAAGCATCGTGGCGGGGTCAGTTTTGTCCCTCGGTGTGCAATGGGACCTAATCGAAATTCAAGTTAACTAGCTCTGGTATGTGCAGTCCATAAAAAACTTTGCCCAGCCCACACAACCAAGGAAGTATATATAAGCATCTCTCTTCCAAAATCCTAATCCTATCCCATTATCCCTTAGTCCCTATAGCAGCAGTGTCCACCACGTACACATAACTAACACAACACACAAAGCAGAGCTGTTGGAGTCATACATCGCAACATTAACGCAGGACCATGCCGTGGCACGGCTTGAGACAACAACAGCGTGGTGTTGTTGCAAGGGCAAGTGAGTAGTCTCCATCCAAGCTGTGGTGTTGCGTGCCCAAGTTTCAATGATGGATCTAAGTATTAGCTCCCATAGGTTTTCGCTAAAATATGTTTAAATCCATTCATAGAATATACAATATGTGTTAATTATGTAATGCTTGTTTTAATTTGCTTAAAATCAACAAGCTTGGTCCTCGTAATTTTGGTTCCACCACTACTGCATTTATGTCTGCTTAGGTGAGGGCAACCTACTGACTCTGAATAAATTGATGAGACAATGATTTATTAAATCTTTGTTTGATAGTTTACCAAGGGAAAGAATTGCCCAATTTACAAAGAAAACCAGGCTCAAACTCCGTACAACTAGGGGTACAAGTCCCACACACTTGAGTCTAGAGACCACACAACTTCAATTCACTAACAGTACAACTAGGGGCACACAAGTCTCCTCCAAAGACCAAACAACTAGGCTGACGATCTAATCGCCCAACGCCATGACCCGCCCAGGAGCGCAACATGACTAACAACTATCTGTAGTCAACAAGTTCACAGGCCCAAGCATGCTGGGACAACAATTTCGTCAAGATTGCCATGAATCCTAACACAACAACTCAGAAGTAATTGTACAAGAACAACTCAAAGAAAAGAAACATCAACAAAACTAAACATGAGAGATGCCGAAATCACAATGCCGTACATGATGAAGCTCCAATATAATGGTGCCACCATCCCAAACTAGCTATGTTTTTACTTTTACCGACAACCACTGGTAGAGTAGCGCTGAGAGGTGTAGAGAGGAGGACTCCAACTTAGAATGAGACATTACTAACAATAGAGGCATATAGAGCAACTAGATGAATTCAGATAACCGTCAAATAATCACACAATGACAGCCACACACTTCAAAGTCAAAAAAGTACATAGCAAAAATAGAAGAACCGGCAAGGATACGCAAACGTGATATTACAACTCAAATGTTGACTAGCTAGAGAATCGAAGATATGCCAATTCAAACATAATTTCAGTCATGACATCGTGACCCCTGACTACAACACATCTCAATCCGAAACACTTAAGCATGTAAATTCGCAGCACATCTGATCCACTAGACTGATAGGTCATATTGTGATCCCCTATGGCATATCCAATGATCACTGCATCAAATCATGTGGTTTAAAAGTCCTCTCAGATGCAAAATGCATTTGTTTTTTTCACGATGGGGGTTTAGCCCGTTCCTCTCAGATGCAAAATGCATTTGTGTGCGTGACAGGAGGGCGTGATGGTATAAGGTTGTACCTTCCAACGACCTTGGAGAGGGTCTTGATGTAGGAGTCGATGATCTCCTCTCACGGGACATCGGGATCTTCGAGATCCCCGGGGGGTGGCACCATGACAACGAGCCAGTGCTCGAAGTCATAGCCATCGGAGGACGCATCATCGGACGTAAAGCCACAATCATCGTCGGTGAAGCTATAGTTATCGGACGCGGAGTAACAGTCGTCGAGGAGGGCCGTCTCCCTGGGTGGTTGGTTATTCAAGTTCGGCAACAAGTCCCGTAGTAAGGTCGATGTGACCGGCTCCATTGTGAAGAGCCTGGTGAGCACGGACGGGGATGGGCGCATCACTATCGGGAGGAGGCTCCTTACTGCAGAGGCAAGCGGTTGGTGGACGCGGGTAGAGGAGGCACCGTCGCCTCCTACACTGCGGAAGGGCGAGGTGATCCTGGTGAGTTGGAGCGCGCGCGAAGACGATGCCATCGAGGAAAACCCTAGAGCAGGGGACCGGGTATGGGACTATATGGGAGTAACGGCGAGGGTTTAAGACGAACAGAATGGGGATGGCGTTTCTCTTGCCCAATGATGGTTTATCTGATCCATTTATTAAATGGATTCATTGGCGGTCGACCAAAGCGGCCCAACATCACGATGAAAGGCCAAAGGGGTAAAGATCCTATTTGCCTTCTATACTCCTACAACTATACAAGCACGTACATTTCGAGCATCTCAAAGACTCAAACGTAACAAACAGCACATAAAAATAATCTCAAAAATATAGTTTTACGACCTTTCCTGTTAGAAATAATAGCAATTTATTAGTGACGCATAAATTGATTCTGAAATTGAGAAAAAATACAACATCATGTATCATAGGTGTGTGAAGTAACACTAGCACTACGATCTGAGATAAACTCAAACTCCCTAGTGTTAGTAACTAAAGAAATGTGAGAATAAACAACAGAGGAAGTGTAGGCATTCTTACACTGGGGTTGTCGGCGCTAAAGATAGCGCAAAAGTAGATGAAGCAGTCCACTAATGGAGATCCGCGAACATTGACGTAGAGGGGAGAAGACGTTCAGCGAGAAGTCACGACGACGCTTCCCAAAAACCTGATATAGGCCCTACCCCATGCAGGGACATGAGGGGGCTGTAACACTCCAGGTGTTTATCACCAATTAAGTAGTGGGTTTAAGCTCAAACATGATAGATTAGTGGAGATGACGATGCCAAAGTCAAACCTATGGAAATAAACCCTAACCTAAACTTGGATATTGCACCCTTGCTTACATATAGGCTCAATTAAAAGATATATGCTTGGGTGTTGTTATCAAAGTATCTTCACATGTCTCACATCAATAACTATCTATATTGATCCCTGGAAAAGTTTCATGAAGTTTGGAATCAAAAAGTCACATGAAATGATAAGTTATATGCTTGTTTGGATTATAACTAAAACTTGCCTTGCGTCCCATGGGAACTAGTGTTGTGCAACATACAAATGCAATATGTGCAACACATCTTGGACACATGTGGAACACCCTAGCGGAACATGTGTAGCATGTATCTTGAAACAATCACATGAAACAACTATAGCATTTCACTTGAGTTCTATGTTTCAAGGCATGTGAGGCCTACACTTTTGTGCAACCTATGCATGGTGGGTATGTTTGGCCTCTACAACACCTTAACTACACTTAGGACACATCATGGAACAATGTTCATGTTGATCATTTTGCCTATTTGTGCTTCTAAGTGATGGTTGACCATGTATAGACCCTGGAACACTTTTATTTGATCATTTCAAAAGTGTGACTTAACAACTTTGTATGGCTGTGCACCCTGTAGCAAAGTTGTAGAAAATTTTATAAGGAACAAAAGTTGTAAAGGTGACAAATCTTGAAAAGGTGCACAACATGTCCAAAAATGTCTAACAACCCAGAAATTCCCTGCTGTTAGCCATCCTGAAAATTTCTAAGTGTTGGGGTCGAATTTCAGTTTCATGTACCTTACTTTGGAGCTTTATATCTTGCAACACAAGCTGATCCAGACCTTGATCCTTAAATAAAAGTTGTAGAACATATCATGGGGAACAAACTTTATTTACTGTCCCAGAGCTAATTCAGTACTTAGCATGGTCAAATCGAGCTCACGAAATTGAATCCAATGCTATTTTCAGGGTTCGAAAATTGGCTAAGTCTGGGATGCCTGAAAGTCGCGACTTCCGTTTTCGGGTACCTATCTTTGGTGAATTTTAGTTTGCAAACCATTTCGAATCTGGCCAAACTCCTTTAACCAAAGTCGGAGTACTCATGTAGATCTAGCTGATGGTGAAAATAGTTGATTAAATAAGTGCACGGTTTAGGAGTTATAAGGTAGAGAAGAAGACAGTTTCAGTCAGTTTACAATTGGACTGCAGAATCCAGTTTTGAGGTACCCTCCTTTGGAGCTTTGTATCTCTCCAACCGTGCCAAATTAGACTTTGGTCCTTTAATCAAAGTTGGAGTACTCGTGTAGCTTTACAACTTCTATTAGTGAAGTTTTTGCTAATTCGAAACGGATTATGAGATAGAGGGAGACGAAAAGGGTGTTTCAGTTGTATGTTTGAGGTGGTATTGAAAATTTTGAATCGGCAGTAGCAGCAGCCATGGCCACCACGCGTAGGGGTCTGCTGCCGCGTGGCCGACGCTCTCTCGCATGTCCACCACGTCGCCGTGCACGTCGATTTGGAGAGCCCGAGCACTCACTTGTCCCTCCTGCTCGCTCACTCGCCCTATCTCCCTTGCCCCCTCTCATTCTCTCGCTCTCAGCTCGCGAACACGGAGCCGCCATGGAAGCCACCGCGAAGCTCCATGGACGTCGCGTTCCCGCAGCTCTGAGCCATCACAGCCACAGCCGCGTGAACCGCCGCCTCCGCCTCGTTGTACTCCACCCCACACGCGCGCTCGCTGCGGGCCGGCGCTGCCAGCACGGCCGCCGGTGAGCCGCTGCTCCGCGTGGCCCCGCCTCCTCGGGCCACCTTGAGACGAGCCGTGGCCACCCACGGGTGCGCGTCGGCCTCCTCTTGCTTCCCCTCCACTTCCCCTGCCGCCGGCGAGCCCCCTCTGGCCGGCACCGCGAGCTCCGGCGACCCCTCCCCTGTAAAATCGCGACCAGGGACTACATGCAACAATTTGACTCAAAGAAGGGGCCTAACTGCAATGTCATAGACTCATATGAATAGTGCCTCGAGGGACCTATTTGTGGTGAATCGGGTGAAACTTTGAAAATACATAGTAAATCATAGGAAATTCCTAAAATAGCAAATGAGGACTTTTTGGAATCCTTGTGAAATTATATATGTAGTGGATCTATAATATATCATGTTTTAGTTTAGATTTTTAGCTGTAAAAATAGATCTATGCTTCTAGGTTTTCAATGCTAGTTCTATTTGTCATTTTCATAACTGCCAATGTAGGGCTCCAAATGAAGTGAAATTTTTGTGGCATGCTACTATTGTGATGTGTGATCTCTGGTAAAAATTTCAGGATTTTAGGTCTGATAGTTTAGGAGCTATAAAAATAACAAATTCCATATGCTGCTTTGCTTCTATTCTGGATAGTGCTGCATGTATGCATTGTTTGGCTCAGTTAAGTTATGAATCATGCCTCGTTGATAATAGATAAGTTGTAGTACTTTTCATAATATTTTCAAAAAGCTAAAGATCACAATTTTTGGTTAAGTATATGTTTAGTTATAGTTGTTTAAAGTACTGTGGCAGTTTCTGCCCAAATCCAGACAGCATTGCTTTGTGTGCCATGTGTGACCTTGTTAGTGGCAGAATTAGTTCTAGATGTTTATAGAAAAGTTGTTCACAATTTGTTAATCTTTCTAAAAAGTCCAGAACCATAATTATTGGATTTGTGAAACTCAAGCTATAATGATTTAAAGTGGCATATCAGATTCTGTCTATATTTTAGACAGAGATGCAATTATTTAATTAATTGACCATGTTAACTGTAGAATCATCTTAAGATGATTACAAGAAAGTTGTAGGTAACTTTATAAGATTTCCATAAAGTTGAGAATCATGTTTGTTGGAGGTCTAGAACTCCATTTATGCTTCTCTGAAGTTTCTATCAGTTTTCTGTCTATAATTGTACCACTGCTGTTGGGCTGCATGTGTGGTGTTACTCGTGCAACTAGTTTTATGGTGTAAATGATGTTTACTGTGGTTTTGGTAAATACAAAAGTTGTAGATAATTATCTTATCTTGCTTGTGTTAAATTTTTATGATCCCAGGTCTGATAGTTTAAGAGTTGCATGCTTAATAAGTCTACTGTCAGATTTTAATTACCTTCTGTACAGACTTTAAAGATTGGCATGTTTGGTCATGATAACTTGGGAATCATGTTGAGATGATTAAAGATGAAATGTAGATAATTTCATAAGCCTTCCAGAGTATCTTCTTGCAAGTCATTTGGATTTAGGGATCTCCAGTTATGATTGATTTACTGAGCTACTGTATGTATATCCAAAAAGTGACAGATTTTAGTTGTAGTGCTTTGATTAACTTTGCCATGCTAGTGTGTTGAAGTGTGACTCATACCTTTGAAAGTACTTGGGTTAGTACCCTGTGATCTTGAGGCTTGTGTCTTGCTTGATGTGCTTGCCATCTTCTATGTTATGCCCTAATGTGGATTAAGTTAATTAGCTCTAGGTGTTGATGAGAACTTTTGTATGCTTGTTTGATTACTCTGTTTATTGCACTTCTATGCATTCACACATGTGCATGGTTGCATCTTATATAGGTACGCTAGCAGAAACATGTGAAGGATGTGGCGTTGGAGCCAAACCCGAAGACGGTGTTTGGTGGATTCAAACCCGAAGATAGAAGGACCGGACAAGTGGTAGATTGGAGGTTGCTCGCTAAGTGACTTCATCTGACATACTCTAACTTGAGTCAGACCCCAGGCAAGCCCCGGAGCATTATAAGCCTCCTACTTTTAAAGCAATTAATTCTATACATGTTATAAGTATTGTTGCATTAAGTGGTAGGAGTTGGTTGAAAACACTTGCTGCATTATATCACTCCTTGTCCAGATATATGAATACTTGAATCCTACATAGACTAGGATCGAGTAGATGCTTAGCCCTGCTTTAAGCGGTAGAAGTCAGGTGATTTCCTGTCACCTGCGAGATGTAGGGATATTCATATATGGCACGGTTGGCTATATTTGCTATCATAGAATGGAACCATGTGTTAATAAAATGAAATGAGACCGGGCGGGATGACGATAGTGAAGCAACAAGGCATGGAGGTCTTGGGTGTGGATCTATCCCCGTCTGAGTCGTTTAAGGTCCGATTCGTTGTACGTCCTTGAGTCATGTTGAACGCAGTCTAACACTTAGTTGGCCGGATAAGTCGTTCCGACCGCGAAGTCGAGTAATATGGTTCAGGCCGGGAATCGAATGGTAGGTTGCATCTTGGAGGAGAGAAATGATGTGCTTGGAGACATTGGCGTGAGACCAAGGGGGGTTAGAGTCCCTATCACCTGGCAGAGTGTCGCCCTTGGGGACGCGACATCATTCGGACCCGCGATTCCTGAACTGTACGAAAGGTGACCTAAGCAGCCCTCGCCAGGCGTGACTCGGTGAGTGTTAGAAATACCCCTCCAGCTGGATAGGAATTCGATTTGAATCGCCGTCGCTCCCGGTTAGTGAGCACTTGACTTGAGCAGCGGCAACGTAGATTCCATTAAATTAAACGGATGGTTAATTGGATAACGATGGAAAGGTTGCCTCAATTTATACCTACTATGGTTAATATTGTTTGCTCCTAATAAAGTGAGTGCTCTAGTACAGGTTCTAATATAGAGGACAGGTTAATGATAATTAACTTGATGCTTAAGCATTAATGATTACTTATTCATAATAAGCTTTTATGCAAAATGTTATCAAGCTAGCCCACTTAATATCAGCCTTGCATGATCCTTGGTGTCACCTTATTTCTGGTTTATGACGGGTAAGTCTAGCTGAGTACATTGTCGTACTCAGGGTTTTATCCCCACTTGTTGCAGGTTGTGATGTATCATGGCGACTGCAAGAGTTGGTTGGCTCCTGCCGTAGAGGCGGAGTGTGATCACGGGCATGATCCTTCTGAGTTATCTTCTCTCTAATGTTTTTGTTGGAAGTCGACCTTGGTATTGGCATGTATTTGAAATAAGGGTGTTGTTAGTTTCAAATTTCTTTGCTTCCGCTACTTTTTAATTTAAGTTGTAATAATTATGTTGAACTCCGATGTATATTAAACTACTTGTGAAATGGTTGTAACATGTGACTTGTTATGTTGAATCACTACGATCTTGACTTGTATGTTGGTTGGTTTGAAATCCCTCGTGATTTCATTGGACTAGAATTATATGGGCTCAAATGCGAGAATTTGATCACTTCAGTGATTGTTTTTGTACTTGTGCTCTTATAATTTGGACGGTTCCGTTACAGCGTAGGCTTTGGAGACCTGCTCTCCGGCGTTGAAGACACGTCGGCGACGGGATGGGAAAGACAGCGGCAGCGCAACATAGTTGTAAAAGGAGAAGATGAATTGCCTGTATTGAGGACAACGTCTCGATCCAATATATACACGCATCGCAGCTAAGGAAAGTAATTAGCCACACCATCACAACATTCCCAATATATACACGCATCGCAGCTAAGGAAAGTAATTAGCCACGCCATCACATCATTAAGGTGATTAACCTGGCAATCATCACCATTAATACAAGAATAATTTCTTGCTAAAATAGGCGATCGTAATTTTCTCCATGCATGTAAAAATATTGAGTAGCAGAAGGAAGCCGCACACCTGCAAGTTCGAAGCGAGAAATCGCCGGACCATTCACGCGCATATCGCGTACCCATCGCCCCGCGAGGCGAGGCGAGCGCGCGCGTGTTTCTTCCCTTTTCTCTCCCCAATAGCTTCAACTAGATGGAGACAACTCAACTATTTGGCCTCACCCCTCTAGAGTAGCAATGTGGGACTAAAGTCTTGTAACACCTCGGGTGTTAAGTATGCATTAGCATCCCAAAGCATGAGCATTAGCATCAAATGCATTTCATAATCACATGCAATGTAAGTTAAAACTAAATTAGAAACGTGTGAAACATCTTTTTGAAACATACATGTTGCATTTGCTTGCTAGGGTTGTAAAACTTGTTTGCCTATAATGTTAAATAACCTAGAATTAATTAGCATGATTTTTGGAGCAACTTTTATATTCAAAATCTCCCCAATTTTTGCTTTTAAAAATATTCTAGAAAATGGGTTTTTAATTAAAAAATGGACTTTGAACCTTTAATTCCAAATCTGTTTGAAATTTTAAAAAGTGCCCTAAAGCAAAGTTATAGAGAATTAAATTTTGAACAACCTTTGTTTTGGGGTCAACTCTTGAAAATGCCTTTTCCATCTTCAAAATTCAAAATTGAAATGATTTAGAAAATCTAGAAATTTATTTATAAAAGAAAAAGGGTTTCTCGCCTCACTGGGCCAGCGCCCCGTTTCCGGCCCAGCTCGGCAAGCCGGCCTGGCCCGCGTCCGCGCCCGCGCGCACCACGCGCCAGCGCTCGACCGCGCTCAGGCCGCGGCCACCGCGTGGAAGTCGCACGCCTCCACATCTGCCGAACCGAGCAGCAGCTCTCCGTCCCTACCATTCGCTCTTCTCGCGCGCCAGCAGCAGCCGCAGCGGAGCCAGCGGCCACCGCGCCATCGCCGCCGCCCTCCGAGCTCCGCCACCGCCTAACGCCGTAGCTGCTCCACCCGTGCCCGATTCTCCTCGGCCATTGCTCCGCCTCCCTTTGCTCCACCGGGTGCTCGCCCTAACCACCTCCATCGTCAGAAGGTAGAGCCCAATTGGGTGTTTCCCTCCGCCACCGCGCCATGGCCGCCGGTCACGGTCCGAGCATGGCCGGAGCTCCTCCGTCTCCTTTCTCCCTCCATTTTCCCCTTTTTACGTCAGCCTCCACCTTGCGGAACTCGCGCGTGCCCTACTAGCCGCCACCATGGCCTGCACCGGTCGGCCACCGTGCGCCAGCGCCGCCGCCCCACCATGCGCGCCGGCGAGCTCAATGCCGAGCTCATCTAGCCACGTTCTGGGCACCACCAGTTTCGCCTTATCGCGGGGAGTGTGTTGGTGGTGATCTCGTCGCCGGCCACCTCACCGACGGCGAGATCTCGCCGGTCAAACCTTCTCCCCCCTTCTCTATGGCTGCCATGTGGGGCCGGTTGACCCACGGGTCCCGACCGTCTGTCTCTCTGGGTGTTTCTGTGGTGATCCCGTGGGGTGCACTTAGCACTTTCAGCGACAAATTTTGAAAAGGGGTTTAAGAAATGTTTTTCAGAAATTACTTAAGAGCTTTAGAAATTCATAACTTGTTCATTTTAGCTCCAAAAATTGTGAAACAAATTTTGTAGTGTTTCTTATGAGTAGATCTATGGCTTAAAAATATTTCATGTTAATTCTGTGTTACTTTTCTGTATATATTTATTTAATTCTTATTATTGCTGTTATCTTAGAAAATGTGTAGTAAATCAAAGAAAAATTAGAAAAATATGATTCCAAGTTTGTTACTCTTATTGTGTATGGTACTTTGTAGGAAAAATATATGTCATGCATGTTGTGTGGAAATATTTTGAGGTGTAGTTTAAATGCCTTTAATTGATGATTTCTGTTATTTTTGGTAGAGAGCAAAAATTGTATAACAAATGCATGTGATAATTTTTTTGATGTAATTGTTTACTGTGTAGAGCATAGGAAAAATAATGAATCTGTTGTTTGATAATTTTCATAGTACAAAGTATTCTCATGCTCATTATTATGCTATAGCTTGTTAATTTTGTATAGATTGTTTTACTTATCCAAATCCCATGAAATTTCTGTGGTATGCTAATTGGAGTAGTACTATACTACTGTAATTTTTGTTGATTTTTCCATGCAACAAAAACAGGTGTTGTTGTGTAACCCTAGTTCAAATAGGAAAATGAAAAGTTATTCTTTACGAGTAATTAGAATGATAAGAAGTGTTTGGTGTATTTTTGAAGCACCAAACTACCTTGCTGGTGTTACTTGATAAGTTAAGGTAGTGGAGATTGATAAAGTGTAGCAACACTTGTGTGAGAGTTATATGCTAGCTAGTATAAGAATAGATGACATGTTTTGTGGTACATGTTCTTGGATGATGTGGACTACTTTGTAGAAAAGCTTTTGCTTCTAATCCACTTGATAAGTTGCAATGTGCTCATCTACATATCATGTTATCATAAACATGGCATTCCACCGCATCCGATGCACCGCTTGCATGTTTACTTATGCAATTGCATCATACAGGATCGCAGGAGGAGTCACCAGTAGCAGTGCAGGAAGAACTGACCGGAGCAGATCCACAAGATCCCCAGGCACAGGAGGTGCTCGAGGAAGAGGAACCAGGAGAGGAGTTGCCCGAGTGCGTAAATCACCAGCCTAGTTCGTTTGAAAGAAGCAAGCCCCGGAGCATTCTAAGTCTCCTACTTTATAAAAGCAATTCTTTATATATGAGTTATATATATTGTTGCATTAAGTTATAGGAGTTGAGTGAAACCATTGTTGGATTTATTACTATCCTTGCCCACCTGGTTACTTTTTTACCCTGTTAGGTCAGGATCGAATAACTGCTTAGCCTTGCTTAGACCGATAGCGATTGGTGATTTCCGGTCACCTACATTTATAGGTGGTTACTGAAAGAATTTAGTTATGAAAAGAATGATATCCTGGAATTAACCATGTGTTGATGGATAATTGGAGACCGGACGGAAAAGTTGGAGGCAACCAGGCAGAGTTCTGGGGTGTTGTTAGTTTTCCGTCTGTGTCGATTAAGGACAGATCGTTGCTCGTTCCTCTTGTCATGTTGAACGCATGCCTCACATTTAGCTGACCGAATAAAGTACCTTTCGATCGCGAAGCTAGTGACACTATTCGAGCCGGGATAAACTCGGATTGGCAGACTGGTGCTGAAGGGGGTATGATAGGGACGCGAAGAGTGAGCCCAAGGTGCGTCCTAGCAGTCAGGGCGGTCCTTGGGTAGTGCGGTCCATGACTGTTATCCCGCGGCTACTTGAAAAGTGTCATTGGTGATCTAAGCGACCCTGACGGGGGAAGCGTGGTTTATGTGAGGAATAAATCACCAGCTGGTTAGGAATCGATTCGAATCGCCATCGCTCCTGGATAGTGAGCACTTGACTCGAGCTACAACATCATAGTAATTATGATGGAACAATGATGGTTATTGGTTGGTATTGAAAATGCTAAATTTAAATTTGTAACTGGATGTATTGGTTAATCAAGTGATTGCTATAGTATAGGTGCTTATCTAGTTGGATAGGTCATACTAAAAATGATGCAAAATACTTAAATTAGTATCTTTATAGTAGCTTATGCTTTTCTGCAAAACAAGTCAAGCCAGTCCACCTTATAAAAGCCTTGCATACTCCTTGGTGTCATGCTATTTTTGGTTTTTGACGGGTAAGTCTAGCTGAGTACCTTCTCGTACTCAGGGCGTTGTTCCCATTGTTGTTGCAGATGGTCAAATGTACTACGGCTACTGCATTAACTGCCTGTATCCAGCGATGGGCGATAATAGGACCAAGGGCAATGGTCACTCCGTATTTCTCATCTGATGCTTTTGTTGGAGATTACTACTTACTGGCACTGTATCTGAACTAAGTGTGTGTGGTTTTAAAACTACGTGCTTCCGCTATGTTAATTTGAACTTGTGTTGTAATAACTTTATGTGCTGAACTCCGATGTATTCAACTGTCGTTGCGAACTTTATATAACATGTGACGGTGGCTGCTAAACCAGTATGATCTTAGTTGGAATGTTGGTTGGTTTGAAATCCTTCGTGATTTCATGGAATCTCGGATTGTACTGGCTTAAGTTTGGTAAATTGTCTGCCTCGGCGAAAGATTTTCTTACTTAATCTCGTATAATCATGTTGATCCGTTACAAGTCTCCCGCCATTCCATGCATGTGTGGGTGCGCCTTTAGGATTTATTTGGAATTATTATTTTGGCCATCCAAAATCTTGTAAAAGAAGAAGGGACGACAAAAGCTTTGCTGTGATTTTTATTAGACGGAGAAAATAAGAATACAAGTGTTCGGTCTAATTTTTTGAGTAGAAACTAGAACTAAAAAACCACCAACTGAGAGGGTGCACCATTCATCCCGACCAACTTTTGAAACACCGTCCGAACCACTAACGACTTCACCCCAGTACTTGCTCAAGCATGAGCCAACTTGGACGAAAACGACCCAAGTAGGCAGTAGCAACTCTACTGCATTGGCAACTATCTAACAAATAAAGCAACTAAACATAACTCAGCCCTAGGAACAACTAGCAAAAACAACTATCTCTACCAACCAGCACCGAGCACAACAACCCATCCTAGCTGTCGATGAGTACTTCCATCAAGCCATTTACTGCTCTTGAATATTTCCATATCCCACTTTGGTTATCTTGCCCCTCTTCTTCTTATTTTTTTGTTGCCCCACTTCAGTTAGCACCGTGATGGCATCCATGTTCACCTTGGTGGATGCTACAGATGTTGTGCATAAAAATCAAATTGGTCAACTTCCTCTTGTGTTGTTGGTGGCGATAAGTCTCCTAGCTTTTTGACAAGCAACTCCTATGCAACTTGGATTTCTCCTTTTCCTTGTGTGGTTTTGGATTTCTTTGCTAACCTAATGCTTTTACGTTGTGGGGTAAAGATAAAGGGTCTTGGTAGTGGTGGTGGGGTTTGAGGTGGTTCAGATGTGTCTCCCATTTCAAGATCATTGGGTTCTTCCTCATGAATTGCTTCTGGTAGTTGTAGGATTATAGAGGTCGGTACAGATTTAGAAATTGAAGCTATGAACCCATCAATTGTAATTTCCTTAGCTATTGCAGCTGGGTCTCGTGGCAAAGTGGAATTGAACTCATTCTCAACAATATTGGAAGGAACTTGGGGATAACCGGCTCCTGCAGTCTAGAAGAGCTGGTATTCTAATCATTGATAGTTTCCTGACCATTACCATGTAGATCAGTGTGTCCCAAGTCAACAACAACAAGCTTTGGTTTTTCATTCTCTAGAGGCACGCCTCCCAAATTAGCACCAAAGCATTGATGCCTTACCATCAGCAACATTCGTAGCCTCCGTTAAATCGTGCACTGGTTCCACTTCAGAACAAGCTGGGTGCATCTCTTCCTCATCTTCATCCACTAGAGTCGTCGTCCCACCTTGCATGATTTTTATCGGTGCCTCTGTTAGTGGGTCCCAATCTTTATGAGATCGTATTGCCATCTCCATTAACCGTGGGCTTGCATCAAGGGATGGAGGCAAGGGAGTAGGATGTTGGGCAACTTCCATAGTTGTGCAGAGGCGGAATTCGAACAACATGGGATCACAAATGAAGATACTCTCATTAAAAAGAGGGTAGTGCCCGGTAGGATGAGACGTGCGTCATCAGCAATAGCAGGTGCCTGTCCCCCCATGAACTGGGAAATAGGGGTCCGTATGAACTGGGAAATAGGGGTCCGTAGGATACCCTCTTGAGGCTAGGTGCTTGCTTCTTATGATGTCTATTGCTCCTACTACTGAGATGATCCTCCATCTCCTGTCTAGATCATCACTACATTTGCAATCGAAACCCCTTCGCATTCCCTTGAACGACCATGAGAACTCTGGACTCTCTTCTCTCTCCCAACATTGTGGCTGACGTTGAGAGTGGAAGCCACTCTGATAGGATGAATGCATTCTAGTTTGGTGAGTTGCAATGTACTCTAGAGACCGGCGAGGAGGAAGTCTAAGACTTGGGCAAAAATTTGACTATGTCTCTCTTCCAAACACCGCCAACAGCGAGTGTTCCTCCTACAAGACACAACCATATGCTCGGTAGAGAGACAATTGAAGCAACACCCCTCATATGATGCAAGAATTTCTATCTCCTCATTACATGTTGTTCAGCTCGATGCGGCTATGGAGAATGTTGATTGGTCATTGGGTTCATGTCACCCACACTTTCCTTCATGGCTGACTCGGTGAACAGATGGTGAGGATCCGCATGAGTGCACCATATGCTTCTTGCTCTGAAATGCTGAATTTTCGCTCTCTTTTCTCCACCCGTGCTCTGGGCGAATTGGAGACCAATCATGTTCCGCTTCAGCTGAGGCCAACAACTGATGTAGCAGCTGCGTGCTAGCGTACTCCCCATCAACCTAGCCATCAGTTGTCTTCAGTTTCTGGTGCAGACGCGTGCCATGTTCTCTGGTAAACTTGCAGTTCGAGGTTATTTGATTTTGTTCATGGCAGGCTGTCTCCTTGCCATTATGAACAAATTGATTGTTGGTCTGAGTTTTGCATTGCTTGTTGGCTGCAATCACAACTGAATGATCATTGTTCACCCATTTCTCTTTCTTTTCATATGGAATCCTTTTTTGAATCGGGTCCTTTTCGATCCTCGCAAACACCTCTGGGAACAGCGCATCTAATCTTCTAGGGGATTTTGTCGAAACAACCTTCTTCTCAAGCATATCTTCAAGCAAAAAATCATGGTGCTGCTGACCGCCTTTCACTTGCGTAGTCGCCATCACTTCTGGCTGGTGCTGGAGCAGCCCCAGCAATTCCTGAGCCAGCTCTAGTAGGAAATCTTGCATGCGTGCCTGTAGAGCTGGATCAATCTCCAAGGGACTTATTGCTTCTTCTTCATCTTGTTTTAAGTGTTGTGAAACTAGCTCTTGGGTCTCTAAGTCTTCGTTGTTGGCTGCCTCTTGAGATGTCTTGGTTGGCTCAGGTGGATGAGGATTCTAGCTTTCGGTTCCATGGTTGTGGGTGGTGGGCTAGGGGAGCGGAGGCACAGGGGTTGGGGTCGTCCATTCCCATCACTTCTCCTTCCCTGTCATCCTTCCCGATTCATCCCACCCAAAAATCCATCTCTCCACACCAAAGCAGATGGCACGGGGCTACGGCAGAGCTAGCGCTAGTGCAGCGGCTGCGGCGGCGCGGGGCTGTCGGCGGCGTAGATCTGCGGCGGCGCGGGGCTGTCGGCGGCGTAGATTTGCGGCGGTGGTCCTAGGGGTTGGGGCGTCCTGCGTTCGTCGTCTGCTGCAATCGGGGCGTATGGCGGCGACGACAGCAGTAGGAGCAGGCGGCGGCGGCGGCGGTAGGAGCAGGCGTAGGTGGCGGCAGCAGGAGCGGCCCGTTCTGCCCCGACGGGTTCCCCATCTATTTTGCATTTCTCCAAAATATTGTAACATTTCCAAGAAATATCGAAAAGTAAAAATATGCATTTGTCCCGGCACAGACTTGTTAGCTTGCTGAGCATCTCCTTGGCCATGACCATGAGCTAGCTGCTCCTTCTCTTGCTGCACAATAAAAAAATCGACCAGGATAAGACTACTAGTGCCTCAGAATCAGACTGGCTGGCAATAAGTTCCATGCATGATTCCATTTATCAACAAAGGAATCCGACGTGTCACACTTGTGTCATGGCCTCATCCCTCACGGGTCGGGCCCACTGTATCTTGAATCAAATTTTGACAAAAGGTTGTGGTGCTGTTCGGACCAGCCCTACATGCCAGTACATCATGGGCCGTGACTAGTCAGCCAGTCAGACGCGAGGTGCGCCTGTTTCAAACCCTGTTCGTTTCGCTGGTTTATTGTGCTGAAAGCACTGTTTGCTGGTTTGTTGTGAGAGAAAAATACTGCTGGATGGTTGCTGATTCTGCTGATAAGTCCAAACGAACAGGGTGCGACGTAGCACAACTAGTGACAGGTACCAAACTTCGAAATGAAAATCAATATTATTCGAATTGCAACCTTAGGGTCCGGTTCGGTTGCTTAGAAATGGACCTAAGAACAATTTCAGCTCAAGATTATACAAATTAGTAAATCATTCCAACTAGTAATTATTTTTGGCCCTCGTTCCTAAGCAACCGAACAAGCCCTCGGTGTGCGCTGCTATTGTGTTAAATCCCAAAACTACAGTAGCTAACTCCAACAGCCAACGGTGATCGCGCACATTCTCATCTCAAGCTAAGCATGTTTGTATGCACCGCGAGCAATTATAAACAAAAGGTTAAAGCACAATTTTTTGACTTTCAAGTTACACGAGTCGCTCCAATTTTCAACGCTGAATTATGAAACTGGGTAACAAACCAGATAAACTTGATCATCTAGCTATAGTTTCAAAGGTGGTTTTCTATTTTCTTATAAAATAAAAATCTAATTTGATCTCTAAAAATTCATCATTACTTTATTTTAAAATAAAAATATGACATTAGTACCAGTTTTTCTCTAAAAGAAACCGTGTACCTGTTTGTGATGTTATTTCTGTTTCTATTGTTTTATTATTATAGTCGTGCTCACTATTTACTTAAAACAAATACGGTCCAAATGAACTCTAAATAGAGCACCATCCGGTGAATAGCATTTTCTATAAGAAAATTGGTATTAGTTTAATATATTTTTTATTTAACAAACAAATTAATTATGAATTTAAGCCATCAAACAATATCTCAATTATTTTTTTGGAAAATAGAAAACCACCTTTCAAGCCAGTTAGATGACCAAAGTTATCTAATTCAGATGGACGGAGGTGTTCGACATCCAATTTCGTAGTTCAGGGTCGTTAATCGGATTGGCTTGTAATTTGAAGTTTGAAAAATATTCTTTACCTAAAACTAAGCATTAGAAGAGATTACAGGGTTGGAGATGTATGAAAGCAACAACAGGGTTAGAGCATCTCTCCAACACTACTACCTAAAACACACTATCTAAATCTCTATTTCAGTAGCCAGCCAACACTACTACCTAAAACACACTATCTAAATCTCTATTTAGGTAGCCAGCTATTTCTATACTACCCATTTTTTTTTGCCTTCAACTCCAACAGTACTACCTAAAATAGATTACCTAAACTAATGCTAGCAGAGAATGACACGTGGGTCCCACATGTCATCCTCTTCAATCTTCTTCTCTCTATTCATCCTCTTTTTGCTACGACGGGAAGGTCGTTGCTCCACGGAAGGCGGCCACACTGGGAGCTGGCCGGCCCGCCCGGGAAGGTGGCCGTGACGGGGGTTGGCTGCGCCGCCGGGGAAGGCCGCTGCGACGCGAAAGGCGGCCGCGCCGGAGAAATCCTCCGCGTCAGGGGGCATGACGCGCTGCCGGGGGCAGGGCCAAAGCCACGTCGTCGAGGGTGGTTGGAGCTGTGCCAGAGCTGCGTCGAGGGCATGCCTGCACCGGAGCGACAGAGATTCGCTGGGACGGAGCCATGGCCAAGCGCCGGAGCCGCGTCGAGGGCATGCCTGCGCTGTGGAAGAGAAGGGAGGCGTGGGAGAAGGCTCGCCGAAGATGGCATGTGATGGCGGGGGAGGTCCGGGGAAGGAGCAGTCAATCGAGTGGCCGGATCCGGTGATGGCTCGTTGGGACGGATCGGTGGCAGCTCCCCTGTGGTGCTCCTGTAGCGGTGTCGGGTGCGTGCGGGGAGGAAAAGGAGGAAGGAGAAAAATAGGTAGCGATGTTTGTTGGCCCAACAGATGCAGGTAGTGGAGGAGAGAATTTGTTGGGCTAACAAAAGTAGGTAGCCTGATAGGTAGCCTGTTAGAGTGAGTTTTTTTTTGCATCCACTACCTAAATATAGGATATATAATGGATTTAAGTAGCCTGTTGGAGATGCTATAAGGGACAGATATCCGGTACAAGGCTGCGCTCACCTCAAGCAATCGCTGCAGCTCGGCCGACTCGGGTGAATTGTCCATGTCCCTGGTCGCCATCGTGCAAGAACTCCCAAAACCCCTTTGCTTCCGCGGTTTGCGTGGCTGGATTTGGAGCTCAACAATAGTTTTTGGGAGGTGGCGTTGCTATTTATACATCCAGGGGCCGTAAAGTTGCCCGTTCGTCAAGGTTAGGGATCCTATACTTTTTCTTAAAAAGAAAACTGGGCCTTATTGGGCCGAATTTACCGGCCCATAGTCCTTGCGAACTGACTTGTCCGAGAAACAAGACTCTGAAAACTCAGCCAAACCGGGCCTCGTCAGTCATCACTGCTTAATTTTGACTCCCAAGCAGTCAAGCACTAAAGCGTCCTCTGTCCAAAAAAAAAGTTTTTATAAATTTGAAACAAATCAGAGTTTTCTAGAAAGTATATAAAAATAACGTCTCCAGGCAAGTTTAATATAATATATTCTACATTTAATATAATAATAATACTTATTTGGTAATTTAGTTAAATTTAGAATTATTTGATTCCTTGAGAGCAAGAATTGACGAAATTGGCTCATTGGCCATACCCATGACACAACTTCAGGGGAACTATGCAGCCGCAGAACACGTGCTCCACTACCAATATACAAATACATCGGATGTCATTAGCGTACGTTACCATTCTCCATTATCACCATCACCTTCCTGGGATAATCATAGCTTACACTCTTCAGATTCAAGCAATTTCCGTTCTGAACCTCTGACCATTTGCACACACTGACACACACCATGATCTAGCAAGCTGCGGCCGTCAGAAATGAATAGCATGCATGCATGCATGCACATAGGCTGGCACTGCTGATCGATGGCCCATCCTGCCTCCCAAACAAGCAATCAATCAGCTTAAAGCAAAGCTGATCCTGACGCATCATCATCCAAGCGAGAAGCGAAGCCCATGCATGGCATGCATGCCCCGTGCATGTGGCCTGGCCTACCAATAATCCCTTGGACTTTGGGAGCAAGCCGTTCCTTCTGAAAGTGAGACACTTCACATCATCACAATTCGCACATGTGTGCCTCGTTACTCGGTTATTAGCAATGGCAATGTTGCTTCTCAGGTAACATCTTAGACTATTCTTCGCCTTTCTTTATGCGGCTAGCTTTGTGTGAAAGAATTTCGTAGGAAGTGATTCATTCACACGTGTGTGCGACAATCCTCCCTGTTAAAAAAAAAACTAGACCAAACTAGGAGACATTTAGTAT
Source organism: Saccharum hybrid cultivar R570 (assembly GCA_038087645.1). Classification (NCBI taxonomy): domain Eukaryota; kingdom Viridiplantae; phylum Streptophyta; class Magnoliopsida; order Poales; family Poaceae; genus Saccharum; species Saccharum hybrid cultivar. The sequence continues at coordinate 22,452,489 of JAQSUU010000402.1, read as the reverse complement.
GTTAAGAAGAAAATAGGCAACCAAATTTGACTCGATCGGGACTTGCACCTAGGTGGTCTGCATCCACACCCTTGATCAATTGAGCTAGCTCGGTTTCCTTTCCCACTATCCAAACATCGCAAACTCTACTATGCGATCAGTGACGCGAAGCGCGAACGGTGCGGCCCTGCGGCCCATGAGCCCATTACCCCTGTCGCCGGCATTCAGCGCGAGACAAGGAGCTCACCAACGTTAGGGTTCGGGGGTTAGGGGATCTACTCACCGGTGGCTATAACAGGGGGTTTATGGGACGAAAGTCGTGGCATGGCAGTGGTGGAAGTCGAGACGGTGACGGGGCATGGCAACGGGGGTGTCGCCCGCCGGGGTAGTGGGAGATGACAGTTGAGCGGGGCTGGTGGCAAGGGCGTCGCAGCGAAGTGGTTGCCGGTGCCTCTGTCATTAGGGGAACATGGGGTCGAGAGGCGACGACAGGAGGTGGGTGGCACAGCGAGGTAGCTAGTGAGGGTTGTCGGGCGCCCGGTGGTGGAAGCGCAAGGGAGGGGGTGCAGAGGAGGGGTGCATGAGCGAGTTTAATGAGGGTGGGGGTGGCGCGGGCGAGGAGGAAGAAGGGTTGCGTGGTTCCCAGTCACATGGCCTGTCACGCAATAACATCATATCATCCTTCAAACATTTTTTTAACCTTTGGATGGATACATATAATAGCACCCCATGCTTTTGGCCAACAAAAAAGAACTCAGACTGCGGGGGGATAGCATGCGCCCCCCGAGCATTTCATATTAGGGTAGAGGACTCCTTATCCCAGTTCGAGAAAACCCCGAACCTCGTACCCCGCCCACACACAGGGTCCCGTTGCCCTGTGAGTGGGCCGGTGCCGTAAACCTGTGTTTTGTGTAACGTGCGATAGACAAGGTTTTTTTTTACCTCCGACATTGCAATTCGCCTACTGGGGACTGAACCCAACAAAACAAGGAGCAAAGACGAGAATACGTACCCTGTCAAAGCCTGCCTACCCTAAGGCTCAGAACTATCATCACAGTCAAAATTCAAAATTCTGTCTATTTTGTTTATTACATATATATTCTAGATAAAGCGATTTATTTATTGTTTACATATTTTCAACACGTTGGCACGTCGTCGTCCACCAACACGTCGAGCTCCATCCGGCAAAAAAAAGGGGTCCAGAGGTCATGTCTGGTAATAAAAAGAAAGAATATTTGCACAAGGGGGAATCATATATTCATAATTCATGGGTGAGCAAGCTCCCTCGTCCAGTTGCTTATCCGGCGACAGAAGGCATCAACCTAACCTTCCCTTTTTCCATTGCTTCGATCAGTCGCTTTGTTTTGTCCTTCACAATAATTTACCCAAGACGATTATGAATGCGGATGCCGGATGGAGTTGCTTCGTTCCACGGGCAAAGCTCTCTCGCAGCGCACAAGTCAGAGGCACCCGCACTCCAAAGGCATTGACGATGCGCTACGCCCCGGGGCCCTGCCGCGGCCGGCCTCCGAAAGCAACCCCGACCGGCCGCCCGGCCGGCCAACAGCTCAGCTAGGCGCCTGCCTGCCATCGATGTGTGCTTGCTGCATGCAATGGCGCGTGCATGAGCAGATGAGCTGCTACCACACAAGTCACAAGCTAGTATATGCAGACGACGGATCTGACGAAGAGAAGTGTATTGATCAGGCTCTAGTCTTTTTCTTTTTCAGTAATGGCGATTACGCCACTGTTCACAATCACACCTGCACTGCACATGATCGATCGTCCGAGGGTTTCTGGGTTCCTACGTCAATTGGTATTGGCTAGCTTGTGTTTGTGGAAATGTAGGACGTCCTAGCTAATAACCTCTCCCTCTCTCTCTCTCTATCTCTCTTTCTCTCTCATCATCTCCCACTCCCTCTCCCTCTATGATTGATCTTTACCTACTGCACATACCTTTTCTTTTTCATGCCTGCTTGCTTGCTTGTTCTCGGCAGCCATCTCTGGGCTCTTGCTGTTTGTTTAAGGAATAGACATGGCATCAAGTGAGCTGACAGCCTTGTTGGACTGGACTTTGTGAGGCAGATGCTCTCCTAATCCAAACGTCCCCCTGGCCCCTACTGCAACTAGGCCTGAAAAGAGCCGGGCGCGCCCTTAGGACATGCTCAGTGTTTCATGGAATTCGGTCGATCGAGCAGGTCGATGTCGACGGCAAGCGACAGCAAATCGACGAAAAAGATCGAGGTGATGGATTGGATGGCGGGGAGAGGATTTGGCCTTCGGGCGGGGACGCGGGGGGCATTGCCGCCTGCCTCCTGATGCCAACCCTGTCATGTGTTTGCTTTAATTCCTGTCAAAACTTGCAATTATTGCGCTGTATGTGGTGTGGACATATGGTGCTGCTTCTTTGGCTTGGAGAGTTGAAGGGGACCTGTTGCTTGGGCAGGCTAACTTTGGCCTAAGCCTAACCCTGTCCCCATTACGAATACCATCAGGTGTAAACCTTCAGGGATGCATGTCACTAATAGTTTCTGCTCTTCGATCGTCAATGTTTTTTTTTAAAGAAAGTGAAATATACAGATGTACACCTGAAAACATGACGTGTAGAGCACTGCACTTGTGCTGGAAGAATTACAAGTTCAGAAGCTACAGCACCTGGTACTTGGTAGCTAGTAAGTGGTAGAACTGGCGAGCAAGTTACCCTTGCAAGGCTAAACAAATGGTGCTTGTGTGTTCACCAAAAGCTCAGCAGTCACTTGGCAGGCAAAGCAACTCCGGCAATGCAGGTTTCGTCATGCTGGGGTTATTCCGATCCAAACAAGCGTTTGTCACGGTTAACGGCGACCAGAGAGTGTAGTTACCTTGTTGGCCTGCCTTGCTTGCTTTCATTTGCGCGTACGTAGTTGCCGCAGGGTGTGGATGATCCATGCCTTGGCGTCATCTTTTATTCTTTTTTCACGGAAGAAATACGCCTCCACGACGTCATTCTTTGTTTGCTGCGCAGTAATCTTCCTACACCTGGGCTGGCTGGCTTGCAGATCTTTTCCCAGCAAGAACTGTTCCGTAATTCCGTGTAGCTTTTGTGCTCTGCTGATGCCGGCCATTTGAGAGCAGAGAAAACAGTTTAGTACTCCAAAGTCTGAACAAACAAGTCAGTTTAATTCTTTCTTGCAGGTTATTTTCAGGGGAGTACATGTTATGCGTAGTCACGCAAAGAATGTTTCGTTTCTTCAGAACCAGAAGCAAAGAAAATTCAAAAGCGTTGTATCATAAGGAGTGAAAAGTCAGATGCTGAGAACCTCATTTGCGTTAAAAATGTATAATCCTGAGAGAGCCCCAGAGAAATATCTGACCACAGGTGGACCCAAGAGCCCCCAGGATTCAGGCACCGGTGGGTTGGGTGGTGCTCGCTGCTCGGTTGCTTGGAAGGAGGAGGCAGCAAGCAACCAGCATGCTGCTAGGCGTCAAGCAGGGCTAGTTCGGGAGAGTTGCAAGAAAGCGCCGTGGTGTTGCTCAGTTGCTGCATGTTTTTATTATAATCAGACGCAATGAAAAAGCGCTAATGATTCCTTGTAATCCAGATTAAGGAGTATATAAAGCGGTCTCATAGTCATACAGCACGTACAACACATGTCATATATGAATATGTATGATCAGCTGAGCTGAGTTCTTCTCTGGGGGAAAAACAGCTGGCGCTGTTGATTACCATGGAAGATATCCATAGGTTAAATCACTTTATGTATTAAAAAAATATATGTGTTGGATAGCATTTCCAACTACCAAAACGTTGGTTCAACTCTTCTTTCTTTTAGCAATCATTTATTTACAAAAGGCCATATCAATCAGGCTTCCATCCGATTTGCCATGTCAGGGTCCATGTTGTCCATGCTATGCCGCTTCATTTTGCAGCAACTACTTGCAAGTTGCAACACATGCACAAACCAGCTGAAAGCGCATCCGAAGAACACTATTTTTGTATAAAAAAAATGAAGAAGAGATTTATCCTTTCCAGGAAAGGAGAGCATGTTTTTTTTTCTAGATAAAGGAAAATAATTCAGCCTCTGCATTCATGCATGATTGTATATAGCATTGAGACTACACAAAATAAATGTTGAGAAGAGTGACGTGGGAAAGAAAGCTAAAGCTAGTTTAAGCTCCATTCTGTGGCTAAACCTCCAACCTAACTTCCAAATTCCTGCATCCCATCTTCGGAACATCTCTCTCTCTACTTCTTTAAACTCTTTAAAGAGCAGCAACCAACTTATGATCCAATACATCCCCTGAAAATAACTCTTTAAAGAGCTGGCCGCATCAGCCTTGGCCTGTGCGCGCCTCTGCCACGGGCGGGCCGATGCACAGGCGACCGGCCCACGCTTGCAATCGCGTGCACGGTGGCCCGCGCACCTGCAGTGAAGGCAGCGAGACGGGGAGCGACACTCGGCGGCGATGTGGTCTCCGGCCAGACAGTTGAAGCAGAGGCCCACCAATGTTGGCGGAACAGGGTGGTGGCGGGAGACACGCGGGCATTCCCGGCGATGCTAGCGATGGCGGCTCTCAACCAGTGAGAAGCCATCCGCGTTGACAGCTACGCCGGCCCTCGGAACGTGTTGGCGAGGCGACTGCGCAGCGGCCCGGAAGAGGGGGGGGGGGGGGGGGGGGGGGGGGGGGGGGGGGGTGCGGCGAGCGCGCGCCGACTGCACCGTTGCAGGCCTCGGCGGAATAAATATCTCCATAACGGTGACTTCCAAATTTCTGCATCCCATCTTCAAAACAACTCTCTCTATATCTTTAAACTCTCTAAAGAGTGGCAACCAACTTCTGATTCAACACATCCCTTGAAAATAACCTGCATGAAAGAATTAGTTGTAGTTTTCTTGAAAACCACATCATTTCTACTCAACCAATATAGCCTAACAAAAAGCAGCTGCACCAACTAAAATTGACTTGATAAAGGAAAGCGAGTATATGAAGGAAGACAAATAAATGGGTTCATCCATAGCTAAATATATGAAAGAGGTTATTTTGCTTGAGTTAAATTAGCACTCCTCCTTTTCCTACTTTTTTTTTGTTTTTCCTCTCTCTAGTTTGCAATTATCATTACTCCATCCTGAAATTGACAGCAATGGAGAAGAGATTTAGAGAAGATTTGTTTCGGACCGGGAAGGGATCATGTCAAATCGGAGAAGGAATCATACTATTTAAGCAAAAGAAGTAGACGCAGGATGGAGTCCGCTCCACGCCACATCGGATCCTATAAATTCCCCGCCTTTTCTTCTCCACTCCACTCATCACAAATCTCTCCTCCTCCTCTTCTCTCTCTCGCTCCCTCCCTCTCCAAGCTCCAGCTAGACTGTCCTGCTCTGCTTCGGTGCTTGCTACTGTGCACAGCCAGCCAGCTGCAGCAGAGCAGAGTCCGGCTCGGCTGTGAGCCCTGAGCAGAGAGGCTCTGCGGTGCAATGGAGAGGCCTGCGCAGGCGCCCACGCAGCTGCCGCCGGGGTTCCGGTTTCACCCCACCGACGAGGAGCTGGTAGTGCTGTACCTCCGCCGGAAGGCCCTGGCTCGCCCGCTGCCGGCCGCCGTCATCCCCGTCGTCCACGACGTCGCCAGGCTCGATCCATGGGACCTCCCTGGTGCGTGCCCATGCACGCATGCTCTCTTCATTTGAGCTGCCTTCCTTGCAGCTGCGGCACAACTGCGAGCATTTTCAGATTATTCATACAGTTTTTCTGTTTATTTGGTGCGTGCAGGAGCAAGCGAAGGGGAGGGCTACTTCTTTAGCCTGCGGCGAGCGCCGGCGACCGGGCGTGGCAGCCGCAGGAGGAGAGCTGGGAGCGGGTACTGGAAGGCCATGGGGAAGGAGAAGCCGGTGTTCCTGCAGTGCGGCGACGGCGTAGGCGGCAAGAGGCAGCTGCTTGTGGGCGTCAAGACGGCGCTCGCCTTCCACCGCAGTGAGCCGCCGCCGTCGTCGTCGCGGACCGGCTGGATCATGCATGAATACCGGCTCGCCGTGCCCCCCGGCGTGGCCGAGCAGAGGAGGAAGAATGCGAGCCAGGTAAGAATTCCTACCACAATTTTTTCAACCTTAGCTTAATTCTTGCGGTCTTTGCTGTGAAATTTTACAGAGTCGCCGACTTCATTCTCTGCTGTAAATAGCACAAACCACTTTCATTTACTGGTCGCTTTATTGTCCTTTGGGCTCAATTCTTGCAGAAGCTAATTAATAATCCATTTTAAACTAATTTGCTTGTCCTAAATGCGATATACGGAGTACATGAAAATGGAGGCAGTAATCAAAATGGCTCATTTCAAAAGAAATGAAAGATCGACGTCAGTTAGTCAGTAGCATTTGTACACTTCAGACTAAAACCAGAAAGTTCCTCATCTTGGGGCAACTTGAGACTGTGACATCTCAACATCGACTACTAAATGGAATACGACACAATGCAATAATGTTTCAGATCATGCAGATAAGAGAATCTAGCCTCCGTTCGAAGTAACTTGATCCGCTTTGCAACCTCGATCGCGATACTTTGCCTTATATGTAGCTTTACATTTGCCCCCGAACTGCAGGGTTGCGTTGCTGAGCCGGCGGGAGAGTGGGTCGTGTGCCGGGTCTTCCTGAAGAACAACAGGCCAGGAAGCAGCAGGCCGAACCGGGACGCCAGCAGCAAAACTCTGGGACACCGCGCCTCCGCTGCGCCACCGCAACACCGGGAAGATGTGGGAGGACGACAGCAGCCGTTGCTGTTCTCGGCGCCGCAGTCGTCGTCCTCGAGCTGTGTCACCGGCGTTACCGACTTGTCAGACGAAGACCACGAGGTCAGCAGCGGCGGCATGACCAGAGATGCCCCAGCTGCCCCTCAAAGAGAGGCCTACTGGGAGGGATTTTAAGTGTCTTCCCCTCTCTCTTGCCCCATTGCCCCGTACTTTTCCTGGTACCATATAATGATGATGCGTTAAGCATCAGATGATCAGGTTTAAGGGAAGTCCAGCGCAAGAATGGTCCCGAAATACCATGTCAAACAGATTTGGCAACCTGAGTTTGGATCAGGAGCGATAGTTGCTACGGTTCATCTGTGGAGTGGCATACACTTTGATTTGATGCTAGAAAATGGGCGCTGCGACGGCCCAATAGTGAGTAGAATCTAAAATGCCAGTTAATTTGAGGTGGACGGTGGAATCCTTGTCCTTGTTGTATTGTATAGAATCGTAGTGACGGCTGCCCTTACCACAAATATTTCATAATACCCCCTCTATCCTAATATTTCATAAGTTGTAATTATTTTTTATTCGAGTCCTATAAATACAAGGCGTGGTATCTTTCTCTCTCTCCTCTAGTCACACATGCATCCCTCCCGCAGTAGTACTGTACTAGTATTGCGAGAGAATTAGTATGTTCTTTGATTTTCGTACTAGAGGCAGTTATGTCTTATATATACAACCCCTGTTCGGCTGAGCTTATCAGCACGACTTATCAGCTGTGGAACAGTATTTTTCTCTCACAGCAAATCAGCCACAACCGGCTTATAAGCCAAAAAACAGCCTGCCGAACAGGGCCTACTTCCTTCATCCTAATTTATAAGACGTTTGACTTTTTTCACCCAAAATTTGATCATTAGTCTTATTCAAAAAATTTGTATAAATATAGTCAAATTTAAGTTATTTTTGAAGAACTTTTATTAGTAAAGCAAACCGTGGCAAAAGAAGTGATATTTTCCACAAATTTTTGAATAAGACGAGTGATCAAACTTGGTGTAAAAAAAGTCAAATGTGTGATCAAACTTGGTGTAAAAAAAGTCAAACGTCTTATAAATTGGGATAGAGGAAGTAGACAGGAGCGAGTAGTCATCAGCTTGTCTTAGGGTGTCCCTAGTGGGACTAGAGAAATCGTTGGATGAAGTGTTGCTGGAAAAGAATACACAAAATAAATAAATAAATAAAAACTTGTACCACTCATGGGCATAGTAGACGAGTCAAGGAGAGCAGAGATCGTGAACATTTTGGAAGCGATCGAGCCTAGCGATTCCTCTCGCTAGCGAGTTGCTTTTTAGCAACATCTCTTCTACATGTTGGACGTAGGGACACCATTATCTTACTAAAGTGGCTTCTCCTGACACCTCACAAAACCAAAATAAATTATTATAAAATTATTACTGAAGCTGTTTTTACCAAATATTTTTCTAAAACAGCTCTAATTCCATCAGTAAATCTGCTTCACATGAGCTAACTCCTACCAAACAAGCCTTGAATAATACCCATATTTTTACTTGGGCCAACTTGCGAGTGGTTGTACTAGGCCGAGAAGGCCTTCTGCATTCTGCGACGTCTTACCTCTAGGCTCTAGCCAGCCCTTGAACGGTGTCGGCCCGCCTGCTGGGCCAACGGCGTGCACACGCTCTCAGTAAAATCACACCACGCCGGGGCTTTACTTGCAAATAAAAATCTCACGCAGGAGACAAATCCACGCTTTCCTTCGCCGCCTCCTCCATCGCGGTCGCGGCCAAGGCCAACGAACCAATCCCCTACGGCCCACCATCCTCCTACCTGCCTGCCATTCTCCCATCCCGGCACCGCGTCTCCTCCTCCCTCCTTTCTATCCCGCTTCTATCGCTGCCTCCATCTCCAGGCCGCGTCGAATTCCTCCGTCCACCGCGCCGGTCCGGTCGCCGAGGAGGAGGAGGATGCTGGGCGCCGCGAGGAGGCAGCTTGGATCCGGTCCCGTGAGTGCCGCCGAACCAGGCTTTACCACCGTGGGTTTCTGATCGCCTCGCGAGGTTCGATCTGTAACGGTGCTGTTGGTTGTTTTTTTTGTCGCTGTGTGCAGATGCTGGGACAGGTTTTGCGAAGGCTCCGCCCAGCGGCGGCGGCGGCTGAGGTGGCGAGGGGCTACTCCGCTGCGGCGAAGGAGGTGAGGCGCCGCTTGACTGAAACCTACCTTTTCGTTTAACCGTGGAGGCGAGGAGGTTGTGTTGGTATTAGTCTATTAGACGTCATGTAAATCGTAATTGTGTTGTCTTGTTTGTCGACCGGCGGCTAGAATGTAGACTGGGGGTAGGTGGTTTAAGCGGTGGAGACGTGTGGTTGCCAGTTTGGTTATTGCAGTAGTTGCCATGACCCCCCCCCCCCCCCCCATGAAGCAGATTGTTCATAGTTTGGTGATGGGTTGGTCGCTTTGTTATGGCAGTGGTTTGTGGGCCAAGGGAATGATTTAATGCTTTAATTTATGGCTTACATCTTAGTGGGATACACTTTGGTTTTGTGCGGTGCATGTTAGAGAAATGCTACTAGAATATATTCGTTGAAGTAACTTTTGTGTGAGATTCCTGACAAGCTATACGTGGGGAAACCCAAGTCCTGGTGTTGCAATTGTTTGTGCCTTCTATATAGATTTTCTAAATGTTAAAATTGTACATGGAGTTCATTTGATGTGTGATCAAATCATTGTATTTAGCTACATTTTGTTATGCATTTTATGCTTTGTTTCTTTTTTCTTTTTATCTTATTTCGTCCCTATGCCAAGCATCTGCTAGTGTTTTATTCCCATGCTGCAGTTTCTACATCTTTATGCAGCAAGTCATATACATTATTATTCTACATGTTCAGATGACTGTCCGTGATGCGTTGAATTCTGCACTGGATGAAGAGATGTCTGCTGATCCTTCTGTTTTTCTTATGGGAGAAGAGGTATCCCCTGGAATTTTTTTTTCTGCTGGTCTTTTTTTCCCTGTTCAGTGTCTTTCTGTAATTCATATTCATACTCATTTGTGTAGGTTGGAGAGTATCAAGGTGCATACAAGGTTTGTAAAACTTCCAAGGATTGATGCGTTTGCTTTATCTGTCGGTAACGTAACACTGAAATCTTAAATCCTACCATTTTTTTATAATATTCATCGGTGTCTTGTTGCAGATTTCTAAGGGCTTGCTTGACAAGTATGGTCCTGATAGGGTTCTTGACACACCTATCACAGAGGTGCACTATTAAACTCCTGAAACCATTGCTTTCAGGCTGCGTAAACATGATCACACCGGCACACACTTACTGCTTTCTCTTTGTACCCTCAGGCTGGCTTTACTGGCATTGGTGTTGGTGCAGCTTATCATGGTCTTCGGCCTATTATAGAATTTATGACATTTAATTTCTCGATGCAGGTCAGATTTTGATATTGGTAACGAATTAAAAGTTTTTTTACTTGCTTATCTTAAAGTATATCCCTGGACGTCTGAGTGTACTGTAATGGTCCGTGGTTGCTAAATATTCATCTGTTTCTTTAGAATTCTTAGTTGTATGAAAATCAATTTCAACTTGGTTATGGCACATTTGCAAATTTGCCACTGATTTTAGTCTTTGCAAGAATGCTACTCAAATGATAGTTCTGGTGTTATTTTTGCCATTTTCTAGTGGTAAGCTTGCAATAATGGTTCAAATTAGTTCCAAATTTGCAAGTGCTCCCTAGCGAAACCATACCTTCTCTCTCACATTGATTGCAAATGATCCATAATTATCAAGAAGTTTTATCGATTGCTTTTTGGAAAGCGGCTATTGACGTGCCTGAACCATGATTAGGGGCTCATGTTGGGTTTCAACTCTAGCCTACCCCAACTTGCTTGGGACTAAAAGGCTTTGTTGTTGTTGTTTTATCGATTGCTTTGCTTGCATCAATTCCTCATGCTTATTTTCCTTGAATTACTGTCAAAAGGCAATCGTTTGTTCATGCTTAATTCATGTGACTGAGACAAGTAGTAGTTTCTGTACTGATTTTTTCCCATTAATGTCATCATCCACCAAATTCAACATTTTGTGAAAAAATCTGAGTAATGAGTAATCTATACTACATCTTCAGGCTATTGATCATATCATCAATTCAGCTGCCAAGTCAAACTATATGTCAGCTGGTCAGATATCTGTTCCTATTGTTTTTAGAGGACCAAATGGAGCTGCTGCTGGAGTTGGTGCTCAACACTCACAGGTTTGCCAGATGGAATTGCTCATTTAGTTATGTACTTATGTGTCTGACTATCATCCTTCTACTTCCTAATTTTTCATTTTTATGTTATTGCCATCCTTTTCTGTGCTTGTTTGTATTAGTCATACTTGCCACTGTCAAGATGTCAATCCTTTGATGCTCTGTGAACCTGTTTGCAGCACTTTTATAAATTAGCGGTGTAAAATAAAATGATAAGTTTTGAGCGAAATTACAGAAAAATTGCACAGCGAGTTACTTTACCATGTCTATGCTGTAGGGAGCTGAGCAGTAGTTTTGTAATTGTTTCATTATGATCGTGAGCTTTAATGATACATACATAGTACCTGTTTTCATACATCTTTTTGCTAGCACCTTGATTATGAGATTATAACTGTACTATCATGAACTTACTAACTCAATTGTATGCAGTGTTATGCAGCTTGGTATGCACATGTTCCAGGACTTAAGGTTCTCACACCATACTCTTCAGAAGATGCCCGAGGCTTGCTCAAAGCTGCTATTAGGGATCCTGATCCTGTTATTTTCCTTGAAAATGAGTTGCTGTATGTCAGTCTGATCTTGTTGAATCATTTTGCTAGCTACCTATCATTTTGCTGAGATGCTATCGTACCATTTGCAGTTATGGTGAATCTTTCCCAGTTTCTGCTGAAGTGCTTGATTCTAGTTTTTGCCTACCAATTGGCAAAGCTAAGGTATGTTGTGTCTTGGATGCATATGGGTGTATGGGAAGGAGGTTAGTTTAGGTAGGACTATTTCCATAAGTTTACCTTGGGACAGTTGAGTGGAGTTCCTATTGATGAACCACCTTGGGTGTAGAGATCAGATACAGACTTGTAGGTATATATATTATATATTATGTATGGAAGAATGCTTTCAAAACAGGTTCCCCCCATTTCCATTTCCAGATTATACTTGATATTATGTGCACTTTACTGTGGGCCTCATCTTTCTGTAGATAGAACGCGAGGGTAAAGATGTTACCATTACTGCGTTCTCCAAGATGGTTGGCTATGCTCTCCAGGTATGTCATGATGTACTTTATAAACAATGTAAAGGAGGATTAATTATTAGTCCATTATTCATTAATCATTACCCTATAGGTTGACAAATAATTAGCATGTGTTTCCCAATATATATTCACTTCTCTAGGGATTTGGATGTACTGCATCAATGCACTTTTGTTACTCATTAAACTGATCTACAAAGTTGTCCGTTGTGTTTCCCAATATATGTTTACTTCTGTAGGGATTTGGATGTACTGCATCAATGCACTTTTGTTACTCATTAAACTGATCTACAAAGTTGTCCGTTTGAAAATTGTAATTTTGATTTTTGTTCTAAGAGGGATATTTAGGTGACAGATGGTTTTAGTAGTGCTTATGTCACTTGTCTGTCTTCATTTTTCATCATAGTGGGCTGTTATTTTGGTGCATTCTCATGCTCAGTTTGTCTTCAGGCTGCAGAGATACTGTCCAAGGAAGGAATCAGTGCTGAGGTAAATCCTTTTGTAGACATTATTGTTTCACTTGTTCAGTATAGCCATCTAATTTTCTCCATATGCCATCTGTAGTACCTTACTTTTGGTTCATATTTGTTGACAGGTGATCAACCTTCGATCGATCAGACCACTTGACAGAGCTGCTATTAATGCATCTGTCAGGAAAACTAACCGATTGGTGACTGTTGAAGAAGGGTTCCCCCAACACGGGATTGGTGCCGAGATATGGTTCTCTCTAGCCCTTACCCTCTCACACATTTGTGTGTGGTATCTAGTATTCTAACTCATGTTTGTTGCAGCATGTCTGTTGTAGAAGAAAGCTTTGAGTACCTTGATGCACCAGTTGAGAGGATCGCTGGAGCTGATGTACCTATGCCCTATGCTGCCAACCTTGAGAGAATGGCTGTTCCACAGGTCCTCTTCTTTGCCTTCCATCCTAGATTTTCTACTAGCTCTTGTATACACTGCTCAGGACTGCTCGCTCGTCCATGCTTCTTATGCTATTTATGATAACATGTTGTATCATGTATCCCTAGTTTCATCTAGTTGTTTATTTAACTTCATTTATGAATTGTATGTCCGATCCTTAGAAATTCCACCAGTGGCTAATTGTGTAAAAGATGGTCAGTAGTAGTCATAAACAAAATGTTTCCTTTGGAACCGTCAAATGTGCATGTCATTTTACCATAACTTGGGTTGCATACGGCCACACTAAATCACAAATCAGACACTGTTGCTCCTGCATTTTTGCACACTTTGTGTAGCTGTTATCTGCCACCCGAATATGCCTGGAGGATTGTCCTGTCATGTTTAGGAGTTGGGTGGTTTCTTTGTCTGTCTAGTTGTGCATACCAGGTAAGCCATTGTGGTCAAAGTGGTCACACAGCATAACGTCGCTATTATTGGTTGGCAACTTGGCTGTAATGCTTGATGCTATGCAGAAGACTGGAAACTAGTAAGAATTGGGTGTGGATCTTGTTTGGTAGTGGAATCACTCATTCGGGAGATAATTGTGGAGCCTTTTTTTTTTTTTTGCTGATGGAAAGCGAATATATATTTTTTTGCTACAATGCTATACCTTACTTTTTAAACATGTCTGCATGAACGCATATGTGCATATATTGCAAAATTCCCTGATTTGCTGCCATTTGTATTACTTTAGGCCACATTGATTTTGTTGTTGCCGTGGCTAACAGATTATTCGGCTGTGCTTGGTTGCAGGTCGATGACATTGTGCGGGCAGCAAAGCGGGCCTGCTACAGGGCAGTACCAATGGCAGCAGCTGCCTGATTGGTGGACAAGCCTTTCTGTTTTCCTTCCCTCGGCTTTCGCTCTCTAGCCAGAGAACATGTAGTATTCATAAGGTGCAGGCAAATTGGCCGGACCCCAGACTCCAAGCGAGCTAATTTTGTAGATCTGCCATGGTGTGATTTATTCCGTTAGTCGATATATGCTGCATTCTTTCTACTTTCAAGTCCATTTGCTTTTCTATGATTTCTACAGACGGCCAAATAATCTTGTTAAGGCCCTGATTGAATGCAAAGTATCTTTTGGAGTAACATGAAGTGTTTGGAAGCAACAAACTTTATAGTTTTGAAAACCATGGTATTGCTAAAACTGTAGTCTTTTAGGAGTTCTATGAATAAACTCAACTTAGATCTCTCTTTTCTCTATCTTAAACTACAGTTTTGCACATCGATTCTAACACTGCAGATTTCTAATCCTACGGTTTTTTTAATACTACAACACATGCAAACGTATCACATTGCATATTTTGCTACTTGGACCACGAGGCCAGTGGATGGTAAACTATTCACGAAAACGATCGTGCATGCCTCCCTTTTGTTATCTGCCTCAAATTAACATCTCGAAAAACGATCGTGCATGCCACCCTTTTGTTATCTGTCTCAAATTAAAATCAGGGTATCTCTCTGACATTAACATTAGGGGACACCAAAATGTGTTGCCATTCTGCTATCTTGTTGACTTGTACTCTAGGATTTGTTGGAGATTTCTGCATTGCTCTGTTCTTGCTGAGACCTCAAGACGAGCCCCCCAAACAGAGTCCGGACGGTTCGATCTGCTTGCCCATATACTTATCGCGACAACGATCCCCCACCGACATGTTGGGTACGCGCGGTACGCCAGTGACGGCGACCCTCATCAGAAGGTCGTAGTACGGCGCAGCTAATCATGAAACGCCCAAATGATGGTCCGGTCAAAAGACCGTGTGCTTAATTGGGGCACGGATCCTGTGCCGGTAAGCATCAATCAGTGTTAGTCGTAGCAGTATAATAATGGCACGTCCTCGTCACCGAACGCGTCCCGTTTTCTTTTCCTAATCCTAAACAACGCCCACCCAAACAACCACAACCCGTGAGACGAGGACGCCGCTGATTGGCATCGGATCTCGTTGAACGACAAGATGGGTCATACATGCCCATGCGATATTTGCAGTCCCATCCTTCTTTGCTTTCCGCAAACACTCCCTCTTTGACCGGACCGATTGGTTGCAAAGCCAAAGAAGAATAGCATAGTCTCTGTTAGGAAAAAAGGATATAGAAAAGATAAGAGAGCAAAGGCAAGATAAGAGAACAAAAGTATTAAGGCAACACCAACCTTTGTGCTCCGAAGAAAATATATTAGTGTGTGAAGCACTGGTAGGAGTAGGTAGGAAGGCACAAAAGCATATTAGCATAAGCAACGCCGACGGCTCTGTTTGACCAAACAAAGACCGGAGCAGCTACCAAAGCTTCATTCGAGTTCGAGGCAAGCAACCGAGAAAAAGATCATCTACATTTTCTTTAATTAAAAAATACTACCATACCATTATTAATGAATTAATTAAGGGGACATTAAAACAGTGCGCGGGCCGCGCGGGAGGGGAAGTAAAGAAAGCGCGCACCAGCGGCGCAGCAGCACCCGCACTCGAGCTCCGAAGAGGAGGAAAAAAGAATTCTCCATTTCCCCACTCGCTCTCTCGCTCCCTCTCCCTCTCCCTCTCCCGCTCGTCAGTGGGAGTGTGTGTGCGGGGCTACTAGCGCCGCTAGGGTTTCCGCGAGCCCATCGCCGGACGCCGGCCGGCCGCGGGCGATCTGGGGCTCGATCTCGCGCCCGCCCTGACTCGGGTTCGCGGGGCGAGGACATGAAGTCGTCGCTGCGGAAGCTGCGGGGCTTCGCGCTGCAGCGCCACGAGCAGCGGGTGGACCGGGACCGCGGTGGCCGGGGCCACTCCGCCGCCGCCGCCGCCACGGCGGCGGACGAGCTCCTCGCGGCTGCCCAGGTACGTGGGCCTCGCCTCTCCCTTCCGCTTCGTGGCTGCGCCTGCGCGAGCGAGCCGGGTGGGTGGGTCAGTCTGTTGCGGGTGTGGAGATCTCATGGGGAGCTCCGGTTCCGCTTCTGGTTTTCAGCAGCCATCGCGGGTTGCTGGATTCCGCGCGATTGGTTTTGATGGCCGGTTCATAGTTCGGTGGTTGGTGTGCGAGAGTCTGGAGCATGGTCGGCGTGAGGATTGCATAAGAAATTCTAGTGTCCGGATCTGTGCTCAATTTCACAACACACACGGTTGGACATCGTTGGGATTCCACGGGGAGGAATGAGCTTTGCTTTGGGGTTGTTTCCTGGTGCGGTGGGAATTGTCCGCTCACATTTGGTTTAGCATAGTCTTGAGAGAGAATTTCCTTTGATCAGCTAGTGGCGTGATTTCAGCTCAACTTCTGTGGTTACTTGGCAGAGTCATGTTTGCTTTGGTTTTCGTTGGGATGCATTTTCTCCTGTTCAATGAGGTGGTAATTGAATGACTATTATGCATTGATGGTTGCGTGTGGTGTCGCTTTGGTGCGAGATGCATTTAAGCATTTGGCAGGTCTTTCTGCGCTAGTGTAGTGGGGCAGCCAGCAGAACTCGTGATACTTCTCAATTCCTTGCAGTAAATGAAGGTGGCATTTTGCTCAATTGGGACCTTGTCTAATCTAGTTGGATCTGACAAATGGGTGCCCCATTCCCAATCAGTTTGTCCAGAAGTCTTCAATTGTTCAAAATTCAACTATTTTGTGTGGGTGCCCTGAATATAAAAAAAACAGCGATAACCTAGTCCTGCTGTTTACCAGCTGTATAGCTTCATCAGAATACCATAATGGATGATGTTAAAACTTCTCTTGGTTGAAGTTCTGGGTCTGCTTCCTGCTAGTTTTGTTCTGAATTGTTGCTTTCTTTGACAGGATATGGCAGATATGAGGAGCTGTTACGATAACTTGCTTTCTGTTGCTGCAGCAATTGCAAATAGTGCATATGGTAATTTTCTTGTCTAAAGCCCCCCATCTTCCCGAGACCCTTAATTAAGCCCATTTTTTTCCCCTTATATATGTCCAATGGCATTTCATGGAAATATTAGTTATTGGCTATGTTTTCTTTTATGTTTATTACTTAGGTTTGCACGTTGTTTTTTTTAATATAAAATAGCAATCGTCCATCTCTCTAAAGATCATGCTGAACATAGTTAGAACCTATTTCTCCTAATGATTTACTTAATCAAGCAGGAAATGCGAATCTTAAACACCTTAATTTGACCTAGCTGATATTGTGTAACCTCACTTCATTTGTATTTGTGAAATATTAACGTATAGATGGCGTTATATGCAGAGTTCTCTGAAGCACTTCAAGAAATGGGAACTTGTTTGCTTAAACGAGTTACACCAAATAAGAATGGAATAAATGGTAATTATGTCATGTCTTGTTTTTTCTTTGTGAACATGCTTGTTTTGGTAATTGATGGCAATGCATGTGCATCATTATAATGCTTATTCTAGATTATGATAGATTATTGTCATTAAACTCATTATCCTGAGGGTTTCAAAGCTATTAACTTGATATTCAGAAAGTCTTATACCAATGCCTGTATGGGGTCTCATGTCTATATAAGTTTTGGAGTCTCTTGTATAAATTTCCAGTCCTTTTGTAAAGTGGTGCAATTACTCTAGAAAAGGCATTTGGGTTTGGATGATACTGTTAATCCTCTTGTGATTGTTTGTCACAAAAAGGAAAAAAAATGCCATGCTAACCTCATGGTCATGGATCTGCCGTTAGGCTCTTCAAGGAGGATGAGAGTGAGTTAACCAAAAATAAAATAGCACTAGACATCTTCACTTCTGGTCACTAGATTGTCTCATTAAGGAAAAAAAGACAAAAAGATATAACAAAAATGTGAAATATGTCTTCTAATGTTTTCTGAACATGTCTTCTAACTTCTAATTGCTGCTCAATTTTCTGTCTATTTCTTATATATAACTTATCTCCCAGATAAAGTTTTGCTGTTGCTTGGGAAATCACAATTTGAACTTCGGAAACTTGTAGATAGTTATGTAAGTTTCTAATTGCTTATTTGTTTAACTTGCTACTATAATCTTCTGCTGCTGATTCATACAACTACCTTTTTCGTAGCGTGTGCATGTTCTTAATACCATCACCACTCCATCGCTGTCGCTTCTTAATGAGCTTCAAACTGTGGAGGTACGATCTCTCATGCTGGTGCTTCTAGGTGTTATGTGCAGGCTTATATTTTCTTTTTCTTATTGTTTGGGTCTGTGCACTTTATCAAGTTTGCTATTTTCAGCACCTTTTCATCCTGCCTGTGGCCTTCTAAGCATATAATAGAAATGAGCTCCCTGTTTACTCAAGAATGGAGAAAGTTAGTAGTTTGGGCGATGTTTACTTGCAAAACCATGTATTGATATGTGCTTTATATGGTCAAATGCTCATATCTGTACCATGGTCCCTGCACTATAAAATAATCTTTGACAAATGTAATGCTGTTTTATATTTACAAATAGGCTCATACTTTTCCCGTATACTTACAGTACCTAGGTTTATCAAAAGGCATGCCAAGCAAACATGGCCCTGCTTTATAGGCACAATCAAATTTCTAATTTGCATCCTGTTTATTTCTGTATGCTGCTGGTTGATGCCTTTATTTCTTGAGTTAAAAGTATTCACTCTTTTAAGAGTTTTAGTTCTATGCCCATCAGAAAACTATGTGTGATTAGTAGAGTATTTCCCGTTGCAGGAAATGAAGCGCCAATGTGATGAAAAAAGGTATGGTATTTGTACAGAATTCACCCATTTTTTTTTGTTTTGTTGACGTGAATTTTGAAGTTCCAATACTTCTTTCAGAGAATTGTACGAATTCATGCTAAATGCGCAGAAAGAAAAGGGAAGGTCTAAGAATGCTAAAGGTGATAATGGAGCATCAGAGCAATTGAAACAAACTCAGGAAGATTATCAAGAGGAAGCAACTCTTTTTCTATTCCGGTTGAAGTCATTGAAGCAAGGACAGTTCCGAAGTCTTTTCACACAGGCTGCTCGCCATCATGCTGCACAGGTGCACATCTGGTCACTTATAAATTCTCTCCTTTCCTTTATGGCAACCTGTCTGGAAACTAATATGGTGAAACATAATTGTATCATGTGAACCAGCTAAATTTGTTCAGAAAGGGGGTTAAGTCCCTTGAGGCTGTAGAGCCACATGTTAGGCTCGCTGCTGAGCAGCAACACATTAATCATCAGTTCAGCGCACTTGAGGAAGAGGATTACCTTGTTGAGGATGATGATGATGACGATTACAATGACAGTCATGATGGAGAGTTGTCTTTTGATTATGGTGAGAATAAGGAAGCTGAGGAATCTGACAACGCTTCTAGGAATCATACAGAGGTACTAACATAGCTTGTTATTAAATTGTGGTCAAATATCCTACTGAACAATATTCTGGAACACTGCTTGATGTGCAATGCCAACAATGACCCTGCCAACATGATCCTCAGTTCTAATCTAGTACTGTTATATCTTATCATTTTATGCTGTATATGTTCATGACAAATGTCGTGAGCACAGCATTAGACTTAGTTATTTATTAGTCAGTCATCCTTAGCTAGCGGATAACGGTAAATGGGAAGGTTCAAAATGAAGCTGACTCAAGTATGTATTTTAACTTTTTTTTTTACCATTGACCGTTTCTTATCCGACTTTATGATTTCTGCAGGATTTTTTTAACCGAAGCAAAGAAGAGTATTCTTCTGTTCCACATGAAAGACAGAGAATCGTAAGTCAGTCAGCACCACTTTTTCCTGAGAAAAAGCTCAATACAGAAGAGAGAATAAAAGATTTGCGGCGTTCTGCGACAAGGAAGTCAAATACTTATGTTTTGCCTACTCCAAATGACGTTCGAGCTACTTCTCAGATAGCATCAGGAAATCCTACTTCTGGACCTCTTGAGAGCAAAGGTGCCTTCCATTCATCTCCACTCCACCCATCTGCAGACAATAAACCACCTAGTCCTACAAGATTGTCTAATGTACAGTCTGTGCTGAAAGAGAGCAACACCAATACAGCAGAAACAAGGAAAGTACTTCCAGTGGGTGATCTGGCTTTACCTGGCTATTATGACTTGAAGACATCTGACAACAAAAAAGTGAAAAGAGGGTCATTTTCTGGCCCAATAGCTTCCAGACCACGGTCAACAGAGAACATTGATGCTATTTCTGCAGCACCCAGGCATAGCTCTGCACATCAGCCAGTGCACATGAGAGTATCCCCCGGCAACTCGCCACCACCCATTTCCTCACCGAAGATCAAGGAACTACATGAGCTTCCTCGACCACCTGTTAATGCATCAAAAAATACAACATTTCCCAGTTTAGTGGCCCACTCTGCCCCATTGGTACCAAATCCTGCATCTTTGGCACCCAAAGTTCAAGATCATTTTAGGGCAAGACAAACACTGCCAAGTACTGCTTCACCTTTACCAACTCCACCGCCTGGATCTATAGCCCGCAGTTTTTCTATACCTTCTAGGGGGAGAGCATCAGGTATATCAGACAGTAAAGAGGCAGAAGATCAGCAAGACAAGGGTGCTGCCAGAATGAGCCTTTCTTCTCTTCCTTCAGCACAAACATTCTTGGAAGATTGTCAGCCGTTGTCAGCAGCTGCCGAATCGGTTAGCAAAACATAGGGTGAGTTTTCACTACCTGTGATGTTATAACCTCACAGTTTTTTTTAACATTGGTGCACCTGCAGCCTCCACAGGAAGCTGTTGTTCTATGTTCATTGATCATAATAATAATATAGAAAGTAAAACAAACTTGAATAATCCTTTTTTGAATTTTTTTTTTTGCAAAATAGATACAAAGCTGACATTCCTATGTGAGGGAAACAAGCAATATGAACGATTCAGGTTGGGCTGTATGAGCTTCTACCAGCAGTTGAAGTTCTCATTGGTCATGACAGAAGGCATTCGTAACTGTATTTTCATATTTGTAACGTTACTTTGCAAATATTTTTCCATGTAGTTAATCAATTCCCTTGGATTCTGCAAACATATAAATCACAGGGACCCAACATATAAGAAATGCACCAAACATGTCTTTCTGCTTTAACAAAAAAAAAAACTAGCTGTAGACGCCTGCCTGGTGCTTGCTAATCAACAGCATGGTGCTGCAATGTTGGACTGACCTTATTCTCTATCACCTTTCATGTGCACAGTATTCAGTGTGAAGGTGGATGGATTATTATCATTATCAAGCGGCTTCTGAGCCCTCTTCCTGGAAGAATGTTGTACATATTAGCATGTGAACTCTGGCCAGTATCGCGGAAGTAGTTGGTGTTTCGCGTGCCCTTTGGTTAAGATGTAGTCTGTGCAAATAATGGGTTTGCGGAAATAAAATCCCCATTTTTCTCACCGATTGATTGATTGATTGACGCGAGATTTGTTGTTGTGCCCCTGAACTCGTTTGTCTTGAAGCGAGTTCAGAGTGCCATCTGTTTTCTGCAGCTTATGTAATTATCACCTGGTTTCCCGTGCTTATGTAATTAATTATCATATGTTTCACCACCCTAAGGGCTGTGTTGTCGTACTGGCTCTACATAGCCCTGGGTTTGGCTCCACAATTGCTTCTACATGACTCGTTGGCTAACAGCAAAAGTTTTGTCAGTTTTATTCTCTCGTTTTTGACCTCGTGAACCATTTGGGATTCAGATAAATTTACGCTCAGCGTGTACAGATGTATGCTGCACTTCCGTACAGTACAGAGACATCCAGAGCAGCAGAATGACCCTGTTAGGGGGTGTTTGGCTTCACCTCCTGATCGCTGTCTCATCGGATGTTTGATACATGTATGGAGTATTAAATATATATTATTTATGAAACTAAATGCACAGGTTGAGACTATTTTGCGAGAAATTTTTTAAGCGTTCATGATTTGACAATATAGTGCTACAGTAATATATGCTAATGAAGGGTTAATAAATTCGTCTCGTGGATTATTGATGGATTCTATAATTTATTTTTTTATTAGTATCCGAACATTTTATACAACACACCTATATGACATCTTAACTTTAGTCACCGAATTCAAACACCCTTTAGGCAGCTGTCAAAAGCATAACCTGCGAGTCCACGGACGTGCAGAAAAGAAGCGCATAACATCCACATTCGACATCCACCAAGCTTGTAAAGTTGTAGAATGACCATGGTCCCTGGGTGCGGTTCTACCAATTCGTTCTCCGTCGACTAGGGTGCGACTCTGGGTTGGCAAACTCGTAGGACTCTACGGCTTGGTGGTTTTGAGCAAACCATGACATGATCGAGCACGACCCAGTGAGTCACGGAGCAACACTACGAGTGCAAGTAATCAACGGCAGCGCCCACCCGTAGCTTTACAGAAGAGGACGGGCATGCGACTATGCACCTTGACCACACGCCTCGATTATGACTTTATGAGCAGCAGCGGCAAGAGGTCGCTGGTTTGGTACAGGTATCAGAGGGCCCACGAGATGCTCTGCGACGCCATGTCTCTGTTGCTACAACGTGCAAGTTCACCTATGACGCCACAGAGATGGTCTTCTACTCTTCTGTCGTCACTGTCCGCGATATGAACGATCGCGACGAAATGGTCAGATCCAGGTCCGTGCCGTGCCGGACGTCGCGTCGCGTCGGTACCTTCCGTGAATTGTCCGCGGCACGGCACGGAATGGCGCAGCTTTCAAGGCACGCAACGTGACGGTCTTGGCCACCATGTGCTTGGTCGGTGGCCACCCGCACGAGCATCCCTTCACGCTTTTCCTATTCCTATATATGCGGCTTCTTTTTGTTCTTCGTTATATAAAGGAGAAGAGCACGTCGATACGGAATGCCGGCCGCAAAAGCCCTTGCTTTTTCTAGGGATTTTTTTTGACTTTTGAATGAACTTTGATGAAGTCTTTGATGACGATCCTCGGTGATGAATGGTTCAAATTCTGTTACTTCCATCGTCGTAACTCCTTTACTGAAACAGTATGTTTGTTTCAACAAGCCAACACATAAGAATTATTTATCTAGATAGCACGACCACGATGATTAGACCTAGTAAATAGTACATAGATGATAAAGTTCCTCGACAGGAGAATGAAAACACAAACAAAGCAAGTGAAAAAAGTTTTATTAAACATTATTTTAATTTATGGAAATATAGTGTACTCTAGCGATTCTGACGCATGTATCCCTCACTTAACTTCCTAATTTATTAAAATCTGATTCTATTCCTTATGATTAAAGGATAAATTCTCAATCCCTTATACAAAAATCAAGTACTAAATCAAGTATTTCTATTTAGTAAACATTATTTTTTTTGTTTCTTGAATCTTTTATATTTTAGAACAAATTTCAAATATGCGCTATATTACACGACAAAAAGGAGAAATCTTATTTTAGTTACCGAATTTACACTTTCACCAAAATTATTGATCCGATATTTTCTGAATTGGGTAATTTTTTTATATTTTGTTGATTCAACATTTTTAGGTATTCAACTTTTCTATATGTGAGACGTGTTTTCCATTCGTCTGTTGCCTTAACACGCTCCTACGATCGTGCATTTTGTTCTCGCGTCCGCCAGCCTACGCGATCTTTCTCTCTCTCTCGGTTCCCCCGTTCCCCCGCGTGCGCTCTCTCTCTCCCGCGCGCGATCTCTCTCGTGGCGACGAGTGGGCGGCCGCCGTCGCCCCCCACGCCCAGGTCGTCGTCGGGGCCTTAGCCGGGTGTTTTTCGGGGCCTTCGCCGGCGACGAGCACACATCAGGTACGCATACACTTCCTCTTCGTCCCCTACCTTATGCTGTTTGTCTTCGGATCTGATCTAATTACAAGTGTATTATACATGTAGTATTATGCCTACTAACTTTGATCTTTTTTGGTCAATGTATACATCTATGTCCTTTGCACGATCCGCCCCTGATCGTGACAGCATTTGATTGTATCTGCAGGATTGTAATCTGATCTCTTGGTATGGTTCATACCAGGTTTCTCGTTGCTTGATCAGGCTCCGAGTTGTGCTTTATCTGGAATAGTTGCAGTATCTATAGGAGCATGATTGGTGGTGGGGCATCCTCACAAGACAATAGTGATGGGTTTTTGTCAGAAATCTCAATGTGGCTCTAAGGTATAACCCTCTCGTGTTGATAGAGTGAGATTCATTATTAGTGGAACCTTCTTGTGTAGGTATCACTGGAAGTTGTAAAGTAAGAGCACGTTCATTTCTCCGTAGCATCTGAATAAACACCTCTTGGTAGTAAGAGCACGTTCATTTTTCAGTTTGCTGAAGTAAACGATTTTGGGATGGGTCTGCCTCAAATTCATGTGGTTAAGGAGGAAGAACCTACTGATGGGATTACACCTGTAACCGGCCCTAGTTTCATTGTCAGTGGCCTCTGCGATTCAGGTAAACTTAGTGTGGGAAGCTCAAGTAGAAGTTGGTTTCAAGATCCATCCATCAGTGATTTCAAGAGAAAAATTGCATCGGGTGCTTCGAATGGATTAAATAGTCATATCAGAACCAGACATGCTGTTGATGATCCTGCAGGCTACCAAGGCCTAATTCCTGAATCGAGAGATCCAAGTTACAGGTCATGCCCTAAAATCAGATCTCCTGTACAGATGCCTGCAATGAGGGTTGTTGGGTTTGATTCTGGAACTGCTGATTCCACCAGGGGGCCTGATATAATGGTAGCTCACAAAATGCATTCATCTTTAGTCATTGGTAATTGTGATTCATCAGTTGAACATCACGAAGTTCAGGCAAGGAAAAGGGTGCTGTCACCATTAACTAATGTGCTTCCTGCTGGACAGTTCCATGGTGATGCGCTGAATATTGGTTCTGGTGATGAAAAAAATCAACACTCTCATTGTGTTAGACAGCTCTCTTATTCTGGCTTCCATGACAGTAAAAAGGCTAACACTGGAACTCTTTATTCCTTTCAGCCATCTACTAGGCCAGCATTGAGATACTCTGATTGGAGCACAGAGCAGGGGTTCTGTAAGTTTAGTTCTAATACATTCACTGATGGTCCTTTGCTTGAGGGTAGGGAATTCTTTTCATGCTCAGATCAACCAGGAGCTGAAAGGATTATGAATCTTGCAAAGGTGTCTACACCGCCTGCAAGATTGTCACATTCTCCTCCACTCACTCTTTCTCCACTTTGTCCAAAATGGATGCATAGAATGAAGGCTGCAAGAGCTCAGAGGGATTTGACGGGACAAATTGAAAATGATTTCCTTGGCTTGAAGGAAATGGGAAGATCAAATTTTGACGAGTATTCAGAATATGTTGGTACAATAAGGATGAGGGATATGCTAGATGAAACCAGTATTTTGAATGATGGATTTGATACAATGACCCCTAAGAGAAGTTTTCATAGGAGATACCAATGCTTGGGTCCAGAATCTGCCCCTGTGTCTGCACACATTGGATGTATCAATAGTTTGAACCTCCTCCCTGTAAGGAGGTCATTGGTTGGCTCCTTTGAGGAATCTCTCTTATCTGGTCGCTATTCATGTGGAAAGGACAATCAGGTTTGCCATGTTTTCCGTTACTCCTAATTACTCAGCTTTTGTAGAGGATACCAGACATGTTTTTGGTCTTAATGCCATCCTCTCATAATACAGAGTATTGATGGTTTTCTGGCTATTCTTAATGTGACTGGCGGTAGCTTTTCTCCCCCAACTCAGAAGCTCCCGTTTACAGTGACCAGCATTGATGAAGATAGCTCCTTGTTGTACTACTCATCGATTGATCTTGCGGGGAGGCTGCCTACTAACAATAGCAAAGGCCCAAAATTCAAAAGAAGCCTCGGCAAATGTGATTCACGGTCAACAAATAGTCGGTTACGCATCCCTGTGAAAGGCCGCATACAACTGGTACTGAATTGTTTGACCTTTAATAAAATTTTATCAAGATATTTATTCAGTTAATGATAATATAGTAGAAAGTTGTATGATTTATCTCAGTTTTGAACCTATTGTAATGGGAAGTTTTCTGCAAGTTTAACTACCTATTCTTACTAGCATCTGCACATTTTACTTTGAATTGCTATAGTTTATCATGGGAAGTGGATGCATTATAGTTTGTTTTTTCACAATTTATTGTGTATGCATGAAATATGTAAATAGGCATTTCCTTTGATCTATTCACATGATAGCACATCACACTTTGAGCTTGAAGTCTGCATTTGCTTGTGTATCAGATGATGCATTGTGTAACCCGGTGACTCAATGTAGGAGGAAATTGCAGAACCTTTCCGCTTGTGGAAAAATAGGAATCTTACTATTTGGAGTTCAGTTCAGTTCCATATTATAAAATTTGATAGGACATGGAGCTCATGTTGCTACTTTAGCACCGACATTTGGAGCTTTGAGACTTACCTAGTCCACCTTACCTTCAAATAACTCTTTACTCTCGGGCTCTCGGCAGGTGGTCAGTAACCCAGAGAAGACACCACTTCACACGTTCTTCTGTACCTATGATTTGAGTGACATGCCTGCTGGAACCAAGGTATGAGAAATCAATATTATGTTATTGCCTTTTTAAATGTATTTTGATTTGATATTAACTGCAGTTTTTGCTCATTGTCTTTTCTACCATGGCACTTATTTTTCTTATTTTCACATGGTATGACGGTAAAAAAATATATTTCATTAGCATATTCTGTTGTGATTGTTGATTTTGTTGATTATTAAAATGGCATGTGTTTCTTTTTTAATTTGTTAGATTTATGTTTGAGATTCGATTAATAATTCTGGCTCTGTATACTCATTGAGACACATATGTGGTTCAATCCATTCATGAACTTATATTTTAGGCAGATAGACAAGAAGAAAAACGTTTGAGCATCCCATCTCTGTGATTTTATGCGAAGGTGATTATAGAAAGTATTTTTTACTTTTTTTGTGGGTGGGTGGGGCCTTTTGTGTGTGTGTGTGTGTTTTTTTTTTGGGGGGGGGGGGGGGGTGCAGTGAGCGTGGCCCATTCAACAATTACTAAGCCAGCAAATTGTTTTCTGCTCTATAGTGAAAGTATTGCTACTTCAATTTGTACTGGTATATGGGTGGGTGGAAGTGAGTAAATTGTGATGTTTCATGAGTTGCAAGTGCTTGGGCTGTTTGGAAGCCTTGCGGCAGCTCACCTTGCCTAGCCGGGTGAGGAATGTAACAGTTGGTTCTCTTGCCGTTCGTCTCGGGGCCAGCGCTGTCAAGCTTTTTCCATGCCAGGCCGAGAGAGCCAAATCGGCTCTCCACTCTTGGCAAGGCTGACCTCGCTTGGCAAGGGTGAAGCTGGCAAACTTACCAAACGCTCCCTTAATCATCTGGTACCATCTTGCAAGTATCTTCAGCTGCATGAATGATGTCTGCCTTTTCTTATGAAATGGATGTTTTGTGCCTTCCTTTAGCAGTCACAATTATTTAGTTTTATCCCTTTACTTCCTTTTCTCAAATCAATATTCTGATATTGTAAAATGGGACAGACTTTCATGCGGCAAAAGATCACTCTATCCTCTGCTTCTCCCTCTTATCCGACCAGAGAAGGAAGCAAGGCCAGTGATGTAAAGGTCGAGTCAGTCCAGTGTGGAAGTGAACTTAGAGAGTGCGGTGCTCTATTTTCTGAATGTAATAAAGCCAATACCATTGGTAGATAAATCCAAATCACGAAGTTCAAGTTAATTAAAAGTTGTTTTAACTGTGCAGGTTCGGACAATGGGCATGAGTTGGAAAAGGGAGATTCTGCTGATATGGAATGTTTCTCCATGGAATGTGATGTTAGAGAACCAAATGAATACACTACTTTGGGGAATTCAGAAAATGATGCTAATGCTGAGGGTTGCTGCTGTCAAATAGACTCATGTCAAGGTGGAAAGAAATCTTTCAACAGATCTCCCAAGGTCAATGATATTCCAGCTGGAGGGGTTCTGCGGTATGCTTTGCACTTACGTTTTCTGAGCCCCTTCTCCAAGAACTCATCAAAATCAAGGCAGCATGGCAAATTGGATTTGTCATCAGAACCGCAGACTCGCAGTAGGACAGAGGAAGAGAGAAGATTTTATCTGTACAATGATATTAGAGTTGTCTTCCCTCAGAGGCACTCAGACTCTGACGAAGGCGAGGTTGGCAAATTAAGATACACATCTAGGCCGTCTATTTCACCCTTGTAGCACAACTTTAGTTTAAGCTCCATTACAAATTATATTTCACTTTAACTTCATCTTAAGTCAAAATTTTCTAACTTTGACCAAGCTAATAGAACAATGCACAAACATCTACAACATAAAATTAGTTTCACTAAATTTTACATGAAATATGTTTTTATAGTGTATTTGTTTGAACTTGTACTTTTTTTTTTGTAAAAGGTTGGTCAAAGCTAGATTTATGTGAATTAAAGACAAAGATACAATGAACTATAATTTATAACAGAGGTAGTAATTCTTTAGGAACTAGTGAGATTGGATCATCTGAACCTGTAACCTAAAAAGTATTCTAGGATCTACAAAACTACCGACTGGGTTGCAAAAATTAAGTTATTATGTTGTTGCTTGACTCTGTCATTTTTTTTCTAATATATATTGGCATTATTACTGGATGTGTCACTTTGGCAACTTTTAAATACGTTTCATAAAGCTTAGCACATGATGTCATTTAGACTGACTACTCAGATTTTGTTCCATTTGGCATTCTTGCTTAGATACACGGCTAAAATATTCCTTTTTTTCTCCTTGTAGCTGCGGGTTGAGCATGACTTCCCAGCAAATCCCAAGTATTTTGACATAAGCAACTAAGAACTCCTTGCACACTCGTGAAGCTGCAGATAAAATTTGTACATACCATTTCGTCACTAACTTATCAATCTTTAGTTCTTATTGCCATTGATGTACATACTAACCTTCCAATCAAATTCTTTATTTCATCATCCTTTTTATTAAAAGGTAGTGTTTGGATCCACATCGGCTTCCACAAGCTGGTAGAGGCTTGGTTTATCTCAGCTTTTGAGATTGCAGAAGCTGGATGGTCGTGGGCTGTTTGGATACCAAGCTGGAATCTACTAGGATCCAAACAGGCACGGATCATTTTTAATTTCTCCTTTTGACTTGAGCCCATGTGCTTTTTGCAATGGTATGAGCCAAAAATAAGTACTTACACATCTACAGTTATGAGCTATGACATGAATTCTATTTACCTCTATATGCTTTGAATGGGCTACGATAAAATCAGTCAACGTAATTCTTTGGAGGACAATGGTAATAAACAACTTTGTCGACAAGAAAAAAAAAGAATAATATAAACATTTGGTATTCTCGAAGTGAACATTTCACGGTTCAAATGTGGGTATTTCTGCATTGGGACCATGAACTGCTTGGTAGAGCCTGGGCAGTATACTCCTGTAAGGGTCCTCCTCCCTTTTCTCCTTCAGATAGTTGATACAGCTCTCCACCTCAGATTTGACTTGCAAATACAGGCGCTGCGCCTCCTCTTTGTCTCGTAGCCCTTTCTCTCTCCCTATGCAAGCTAGCAAACCGAATGAGAATTTTTTGACCCAACTTCAGGTAAGAGAAACGCTCAAACGCATGTGCATTCATAGGTATCCAACATAATGAGTAACCATGTTAAAAGTTGACACTGAGAATGCCTCAAGAATACAGATTGAGAGTATATAATGAAGTGTTTTCGAATTTGTACCTCTTGTTTCAATAGGCTTTCCAAAGAGGAAGTAAAACCGCCCTGGTACCTTGGGCGCAAGCACTAGGGGGTGCATTCTTTGATCTTTTACGTCTCCCACGGAATCGGTCCTATGAAACCACAGCTCAGCATCAGGACATCAAACTTAACCCGAAAGGTGGGAAAAAGAAAAAGAAAAAAAAAGAGAGTTGAATTTGGGCAGCATACCTTAGCTTCAGTCCATCGCGGTTTAAGGCGTTGCCGAGTATATCATAGAAGGGAACCTTCTGAAGATCGTTGTAGTCTAACAACAACTGAGATGGTAAACTGAGTAACTGACCATCATCCAAGAAGACATGTTCTTCAACTGAGATAGCGTATCAGAAGCTACTGCAGCACTTACATGGCATATATCATCTTCTCCCACTACTCCAAATGGTATGATCGTTGCTCCAAACCTGGATGCCATTCTCACGAATTCAGGTTGTTCCGGCCAAAACAACTTGTACTCCTCTCCCTGAAAGCCACAGCTTTCAGACATATATAACATAGATAGAAGCAGGGGATCACATATTGCCAAACCATCACCTTTCTATGAAGCGCTTCTCGCGCACCTCCTGGATACAGCAGCACAAACTCTTTATCTGCAAGGAGCTTGTAAAAATTGGCACCTGTGACTGGCACCGCCCCCATGATCCGGTGCAGGTCGAAGTGTGCCGAGTCGGGCATCAGCTGCTCGGTGCTCTTGTCGAACATGAAGGGGTGAGCCAAGCCCCGGATGTGGACTCCGGTGCTGCTCAGGATGCCTGTGACCATAGGTCCAAGCTCAAACCCCAGGAGCATGTGGTACCCAATCAGCACGGCAGGGCCCTCCCTTGGCAGCCCTGCCAGGCCCCTCACTATCTTCCCATCAGGCAGTGTTGAGAGCATCACCGGGTCAGTGACAAGCTTTAGGATCCTGAATTTTTTTTTTACAGGTTCAGTTCAGTAGCTTTTCAGGGACTGTTCGGAGGCAATTTCATAGGATTCCTATACCGTCTCTTGTAATGGTACCTGTCGTGATTGATAGCTTGCTGGAACTCATCTGGAGTAGGAGGTAGGTAGTCTGAAACGAAGTCTGTCTTCCTGGTGCGGCGGTAATACCCAGCTCCTTTGATGGTTGTTGCGAGATCGAAATCAGCTTCCTTTTTAGGAATTGTGAAATAGTTGATCAAAGCTTAGAAATGCTTGCAAACAGGAATTAGCTGTGGCCATAACCCACAGGAACACAAATGAAAGGCAAAACTTGGCAAACTAGTGTGGAACTCAATTTTATGAACAATCTAGTCATGTAGAAGAGAAAAAAAAAAGCTACCACACCAGTAAGATCTTGTGGCCATTATCTCTGAAAAGACGTGTTCTGCATTTCTCTAGAGCACCACGGAGCCTCTCAGCCTCTTGGCTGCTTGGTAGCAGTTCATCATTTCCACTGACAAAATAATATCGAATTCAGACCCAGTCTGAAGTAGGAAAATATTTTCAAAGTTAATTTTTTTTCATGATTCTCCATGTAAAGCATGTTTCAGACTGTTCTTCTCGACCTTTTAAGAGTGAGGGAAAATATGATATATCGAAGAATGCTTCTCTATTTCTGTGCGTGGTTTTCTGTAAGTCTTACCTGGCTAGCACCAAAGTCTGGGCCTTGACTGCATGTAAACGGGAATTGACAAATGATGATGCTGTCTTCAACATTTTTAACTTACAAACAATAGACTCCTTTGTCAGAACATCAACCAAAATCTGTAAGAAAAAAACGTAATAAAGAAGGATTAAGTCATCGCGAAAAAGAGACTGAATTGCTGTATGTCCAACAAAACAACAAATTCATTCAGATTTGAACTGGAAAAAAATAGAATCAGAATATTCATAAAATGATCTCCAAAAACAAATAGTAGAAATAGCTTCACATGTTTTGACACTTTTGAACTCACCATAAGGGAATCCAACAAATTGGATCTGATCTCTGATAATGTCTGACCAGCTTCTTCTAGAGAGAAGCCACGTCCAACAAAAGTTGATGGCATCTTCATGAAGTTCCCTATAAGTACTCGGCAGATACAAATCAAATGATTATACTTTTGATTCTATTTTCAACTATCCCTAGACATTGTGCTATGTGAAGTGAAGAATTATAAGAAGCATATCTGACAACAAGGGATAACGAATGCGTCTTATACATTGAATAAACAGATCATGCCTGCGTCTCATCCATCTTTTTTTTGGGCAAAAGTACTTGCCTCCCGAGTAAATCAAAGAATAATTCCTCAAAAACATAATTTTAGTGTAGAATCACTGAAAAAATTAGTGTAGAGAAGTAAATAAAACCTGTCAGAAAATTTAGCAGCTGTGGAGTGGTCAAATGGAAGGGTTCAGGGACCAAATCCAAGAAGGCTGAGAGAGTTTGCAGCTGTGACCTGTGGAATGATGTTCCTGCAGGATGAGGCAAACTCCATGAGTTAGAAAAAAAAGTCATATCACTGGAAAGATCAAAGAAACACAGAAACCATAGTTAATTGCAGCCTGACCTGGGTTTACTAGGATCAATACCAGGTCAATGTCTGGGTTTCGCACAGCCACAGCTAGAGCGATGCACGCTCCTACTGATTCTCCAACAAGATAGACTGGTCTGTCTGGTGCTCTTGAGCTCTCTGATTTTACTGTCCTCTCCACATACTCAACCAGTCCTGTACTTCATCATATAGTTCGGGTGGATTTGTCAGTGTAAAACTAAACTTGCAAGTACATGTGTGTTTCCTCCAACAGTCAGAAAAAAAGGCATGTCGCTGTTTCCTTCAGTCTAAAAAATCCATTTGAAAAGGACATACCTTCAAAGGACGTACGATCTTCAACTGGTATGTGCAAGCACCACAACTCAAACATCCTGCAGAAAGGACAATCATCAGTTGCATCAAAGTAAGAAAAAAAACGCCATGTAGAATTAGTTCTTACTTTGCCAATCTCTCATGGTGCCGTATGAGCCCTAAACCAATTCCATCAATTCCTGCAAGGATCCAAGAATGGAAATCAGATAAAATTTCTCAGAAATCAAAGTAATAAAAGGTGGCAATCGCTTATATGTTCTAAAACAGCACAGGTCAGCACAGTTTTGCTGAGATAGCCAAAAACCATCACGAGATTGTATTTTCAGCATTGTCTGAACTCTAAATCTAGCCAAAAAAAAAAAAACCGAAGTTCCCAGTCAGTGCCTCTACATCTGTTGTGCTGTCCATCTAACGGTCAAACACAGCACAGATGCACCTGTCATATTGTTTGTCCATCTGAAGGAAGATGTCTCTGTCCATGGTACTACTACTAAGGAGTACTACACTAGACAACTTCCATCAGCCACAAAACTGCAACACAGTAAACTGTTCCAAAATAGCCATTTTCCCATGCATGCTAGTGGTGAGAAAGCAACCTTTTAAAAAATATGGTAACAAAAGAAAGTGAGAAAGCAACACATGGGCCACATAGACTCCTATATGGTTATGTCAATTGTCAAAGCCCCTCGCTTTGTTTATGTTATTGGCCTAATCTGCTTATGAGCAAGTTGCTTCTACAGTTTTTTAGTGACGTGCTGTGCTCTGTTCACAACGCGCGCAAATACTATTAGTATTACTGATGGTCTGAACTATTGTATGGCCACCAAACCAAGTCTTGTTAGTGCCTTCAAAATGTCATATCCTGCACTGCTGCCTGAACTCAAATGACTGACACACAGCAAGGTTTGAATGGTAGATGGCTATGTATACAGGTTAAAAAGGATACGCTGTAACAAAGATCAATACGGCAATAGCTACGTCATTGTCAATGACACAGTTGCAAATGACAATGACACTCAACAAGGTTTGAATGGTAGGTGGTTATGTATAGAGGCTGAAAAGTATGTTATACTGTAACAAAGATCAATAGGGCAATACCTCCACATGGGATTATTAATTATTCAGGTTAAGCTTATTCAACCTGTTCGCTTGATCTTATCAGTCAGAATCAGCTAGCCATTCAGCAGTGTTTTTATCCCATAACAAATCAGCATCAGCTAGAATCAGCCGGCTAGAAACCATCCAGCGGACCGGGCCAATACTATCAGCTGTGCTTTGTAGAGTCCAGTTGCAAAAGAATATTCAAACAGCGCACTTCTAGACTGCACATGGGAATGACTGAACGATATAGTACTTTTTTGCTACCAAGGAAAGGAAAATGGTGGTACCGTACCGGGCAGGTAGAGCAGAGTGGGTGCCCCGGGGACGCGGCCGCCGGCGCCGCCCCCGCACTCGATCGGCGAGAACCACCGCGGCGGGCCGCCGTCCTTTTGCCGCGCCATCTCCCGCGCTGCCTCCACGTACTCTTTGACCCCTCGCCTGCTCCTCGCCGCGGCGCTCGAGCTCGGCGTCGGCGCTCCGTGCGCGGCTGCGGACGCGCGACACCGCCACCGCGTCGTCGTCGGCACCTGCGGGCGCGGCGCGGCACGGAAGATGAGGAGCGGCCGCCGAGCCCCAGGCGCCGCGACGGGCGCCAACGCGCCGGTGACCGGCATGGGCGGCCGGTAGTGGCTGGGGGGCTAGCTAGTAGCAGGCGATCGGCCGCGCGAGGACGGCGAGCACTTGAGCGTTTGCCGTTGCCGCGCCCGCGCGCAGCAGCTGACCCTGACCGGCAGCAGTGCGCGCGCGCGCGTTGCGTATCGCGGCGTGATTGCCTGATTGGCGAGGGGCATAAAAAAAAAAGGGAAGCGACGCTACGTAGCAAGCGCGCCAATTAAGCCAACGGTGGACCCTCGGTGTCAGAGAGAAACAACCAGCAGGTCTCGATGGATAGATGGATGGATGGATCGATCCCGAACGGAAGTAGTTACGGTTCTCGAGTTGGGCACGCTTGGTTTGGTTCAAAGTTGAGGATGAATGGTGTGGGTGATGCACAGCACAGCACCGACGATGGCTATATCTGTGGAGTCAACGAGCTCGCAGCCTTTTTTTTTTCCTTGTCCAATCGGGCAAAAGACAATAT
Organism: Saccharum hybrid cultivar R570; assembly: GCA_038087645.1. Taxonomy (NCBI): domain Eukaryota; kingdom Viridiplantae; phylum Streptophyta; class Magnoliopsida; order Poales; family Poaceae; genus Saccharum; species Saccharum hybrid cultivar. Next base: position 22,417,976 of record JAQSUU010000402.1, on the reverse strand, counting down.
ACACCCAAATCCATCAACCGTGCTAGCTGTCTGTTAGGCTACGTAACTACGAGTAGCGACGAGATCGACAGAGCTGAGTGTGCACACAAATACGGATGCGACAGGGAGAGCCGGAGGCGTGCGTGGCCGTCCAGCGTCCACGAGCAGCCGAGCAGAGATCCGGGAGTCCAGGACACATCATCGACGCGCACCCGACGATTCTGTAATCTGTAGTACGTACCGAGGCCACACGGCACAGTACGGAGGCAGGTGACGACATGTGTACACTCCAGTTCTGGAGAAGAAAAATGCTCGCGTTTGGTCGCCGGTTGCCCCGCGTCGAAACCTGAGGCAGTGAGGCAGGCAACCTACCACCATCGGATACAAAGCTTCCGTGCGATATTGAGTATCAGACTCCCTCCGTCCGAGCAAGATGCAATTTTAGCAAAATATTATATTTGAATATCTTAAATTTGATTAATTATAGATAACAAAGTGTAAACATTTATATATGATATAAAATGAATATCGTTAGGTTAATTCTGAAATGTATTTTTATAATAAATTAATTTGGAGTCATAAATTTAAATATCATTCACTACAAATTTGGTTAAACATAGACCACTTTAACTGGACGTAACTCATAGTTGCATTCTGTTTGGAATAGAGCGAGTATGAATTGAGCCTGGTTCGATGCTTAGACCGGTCATGAGTGCACAGCTTCGTGAAATGCACTCCTCGACATGTAGGTTTAACAATTCTTTTGAGTTTGGGAAATACAACATCGGTACTAGGGGAATCGAAAATGAAATCATTCGATCGAAAACACATTGATAACTATTGGGAATCGATTATTCTAGTCAATATAAGGAACATAGTATGACATATGGACTCTTGCTACATTGTACGGAGGAGTCGGAGCCAGTAAAACAAACAAACAAAAAAAGCTTCATCAACTTCTAGTCCATTTTAAGAAGAGAGAAAACAACTCCTCGCTACAATGTACAAAGGAGCTTGAGCCGGGTGCGTCCGGAACTCTACCAAATAGGAGTCATAGTATGGCATAAGACAATTTAAGCCATGCACGGAACGAAGCGAGATAATATCTAAGAGATTGGAAGGAGATGCAGCACCTGTATGAAAGTCAGTACCATCCCGTTAAGAACATGTTTGTTGTTCATATGTCAAGGGCTGGTAAGATTTTGCGCGTTGTATCGAATTAAACCAAACGTTTTGATCGTTGGTTATCCTTCGTAGTGATAATATCTCGGGGTTTGCAACGAAAGCTTGGTATATCAACTATACGACCATTAAACGCTTTTGCTAGATTGGGTTGCACTATGTAAAAAAAAGTTAATCACAAACGCGTCTCAACTGGCTTTGCACTTGTGCCTCTTATCCTTGGAAGCTTTTTGTTGATGGTTGTGTTGGGTGGGGAGGAACATGAAAATACCTATAAAACTTAATTAAAACTAATATAATTTTTCTTTCTTATCTCTACACCGTTGACCCTGATATTAAACAAACTTCTCTGTTCTTATTTCTTCTTTTTTCGTCTTTCCTAAAAATGTCAAAAACAAATAATAAATGTAACAGAAATAATAAATATAATATTATGAGCCTTTTTTAGCCCTTGGCACCTTCCTTAATTATTAAAATTTCCACGTCAAGTTATTGATATAGTTTTTATTAGTTAGACCCGACTGAAAACTTTTTATACTCATTTTTTATAAACATTTAATAATTTGTTGTCCTTGTAACGTACAAGCATATTTTCTACTAATAGAAATAGAAAAGAGGTAGTATATTTTTAGGGGAAAAAGAGCTAGTATATTTTTTTTAGGACCAGAAAAAAGAGACACCAGCTCGCTACGTCGGGATAGCAGGATCGTTTGACCCAGACCCGGAGCAGGTGTGCAAATTAAAGCCCATGAATTTTTGGGCCAATCCGTGGCATTCTCAAATCGACGGGCCAGGCTAACTGAGTCCAACGCTGTCCGGAAGCAAAATTATTCCGCCCGGCGAGTCCGAGTTTCCTCTTTTTGAAGCATACTGCGAGAAATTTATTTCTGCATTTAATGATATTAGTTTTTTTTAGTAAACGACCTGGAGGTGCTCATATAGAGTGGAGCGTGTATGCATACGTTTAGCGTCATATGTCCAAAGGCATGAAAATTCATAATAAGGTTAGTTAGGGCGCGATTGGTTTCCTGCATCTGAGCTGATCATGGTGGGTCTGCATCGTTGGGATAGGTTAGGCTCAGTTGTGAAACAAACCAATCGTGCCCTAAATAGGAGTTGGGTGCATCACTTAGCATGATGAAGAAAGAAGAAATAGTTATTCACCTTGCTAGTCAAGAAACAATTGTTCACCCTGCTAGTCTTACGCGAGTGTGGTGTAGAATTATAATATTTATAGTTGGCTATATGTGTTTTGGATGGTTTGTACCTACATATACAATTTAGCGACTATAGTCGGCTATAACAGGGCTATTAGCTGCTGGAGAGCACTGCCACTGAATACCCATAACCAGAGACGATTGAAAACACAGGCTGTAGATGGAGTAAAGAAAAACAGAGTAAAGGGAACCAAGGCATATCAAGCATTAAAAAGGGCACACGCAGATATGAATAGTTGAGGGAAAGATTCCATTGGTTGGCCGACATCTGCAATCGCGAGCGACAAGTTATCGTGGCCTTGATTTGTTTAATTAAAGTTGGAGCATTTGAGGTCACTGGTGACGTCCAGCATTGTATGTAACGCAGAATTGTAAATAAATGGCAATAAAAATGGAAAGGGAACCCCATCACAAGCTGTTTGCCGATTTGCAGAATAATCGGCGTTAATTCGAAGCAATAGCCGCGTAGGGACACATTTTTCACGCCATGTTGACACCCGCAGGAATGGAACTGTTTGCGAATTTATTCTGCAGCCCAACCGAATACTCCCGGAATTAATAGCTGTTTTTTTCGACGAAAGAAGAATTATATTATATGATAGTTGGGTACATCGACACATTACAAGCACTCTGGATTATAAAATAGTACCCACGCTGTGAATAGCACAACTCAAAACCTAACCTGTTAAATGCTTTGCAGTATGGATGACCGCACAGGCAAACACTCGTCAAATGGCCTGAGAACAAATGCCCAACGAACAACGGTCAATATTCCTGTAGGCGGAATTGAGGAACTTCTTCTTTCTGGTGTCTTCCTTCTTCTTTCTGCCACCGAAGAGTAAGGAAGACTGATTTGAAAATTATTCTCCCTAGTCCTTCTTCGTGGCCAGATCTAACCACAACAAAACGGAGAAAGGACCGGAGAAAATTATTCCATGACGGCGACATCATCTCCGCCTTGATGCCGTCGTCCGGAAACCAAAGTCTCCATGTCGTCATGTCGATGAAGATGCTGACGCCGAAGTTGTCGCCCTCATCTTCAACGGAGCCGCCATGGAGAAGACGATTCCACCCTTCTCCTTCACCGTCGACAGAGATGAGGAGAAGGAGGAGATAAAACTCCAGTACCAAGTAATTTGGCATGGAGAGACGCTAACCCTAATGACTCGATCTACTGGAAAAAACTTATTAAAAACAATAGATCCCCACTCCCTTCAGCCCCCGGCGAGATGCCAGAGGAGAAGGGAGGGGGACCAGCGGTGGTGGACGACGGGGGTGGCTGCTGCGGCAGCGGCGGCGCTAGGGCTCTTCCGTAGAGGGGAAGAGTCCAACCACGTTCTGTCCTTTCAGATCTGAGGTCAACAATGAAGGAATGAATTAATAGCTGTTTGGTTGTATCCTAGGTAAGGGAAACGCAAACGAAACAAAACTAATTTTGTTACCGGCGGGAGATAATTTGAAAAAACTACTTTTGTTACCGGCAGGAGATAATTTGAACTACTTCCCATTTACATTTGTGTTGCTATGTAAGAACCAAACAGCATGTTAGATCAGGAATAGGCTGGTCATTTGGGTGTTTCGAGCTTACAGCCTTTGGATCCATCCATCGTCTTCTACTATTTTTCACCCCTCCACAAAATATGCTTCAGCTTGTTGAGAAATCGAGTTCTAGGCGCACGATGACGGGCAAAAGAACACAGGGACACAAAGTGAGAGAGATGGAAATTCCCTGTTATTCACTTTTTTCTTGCTTGTTTTACTTCTTACATTAGCTGAAAGTTATTCCCCTTTTATAGAGGAAGCCACTGAATGGATACATGTTACTGCAATGTTTGAGCTCTTATTTTCCTTCCCCATTAAATTGGCCACCACCAAAGACCTGGGTTCGCACCCCATTTTTTACTTTGGTTTTACAACAAAGTTATGGTGTCATCCCCTGGTTGCTTGGGGAAAAAAAATTGGGTGGAGCTTGACTCCAACGCTGTGTCGAAGAGATAGCCGAGCAAAGGGAGCCAATCCAGCTTCTACAAACTACCTGCTCTGTGTCCAAAAAGAATGTAATTGTCATTTGCCGAGGAGTCAAATATTTTAACGTTAACCATCTTTATTAAAAAGACATTAATATTTTTATATTAAATAAGTATCGCTGGACTGAGTATAAAATATATTTCACTGTAAATCTATTTGGAGACATAATTATTGATATTTTTCTATAAAATATGTAAAGTTTGAGTATTCTCAAATCTAGAATTGTATTTTAACGGAGGGAGTAGCTGTGGAGATCTACAGAGACAAACATGCTATCTCTTTTGTTAAGGTGTGTTTAGTTTCTAGGTGAAAAATTTTTAACGTCACATCAGATATTTTATGAGATGTTGAAAGAGGTGTTTATGGCTAATCATGGACTAATTAGACTTAAAAGATTTGTCTCGCGGTTTTCATGCAAACTGTGTAATTAGTTTTTTTCGTCTACATTTAATACTCTATACATGTGTGTAACATCCGATGTGACGGAGTGAAAAATTTTTGGGCCTGTTTAGATCCCAAATTTTATCCCCAAATTCTACTATGCAAAAAGAAGATTCCCATCACATTAAAATGCCGGCACATGCATGAAGTACTAAATGTAGATGAAATTAAAAACTAATTACACAATTTTGTTGTACTTTGCGAGACGAACATTTTGAACCTAATTAGTCAAAGTTTGAACAATTTTTATCAAATACAAACGAATTGCTACAGTGCACATTTAATGCGCACTATGCAGATTTTGCTCCCCAAATTGGGGATCTAAACACGGCCTTTATGGAGAACTAAACACCTTGTAAGAGTCGTCAAACATGTGTGGTTGGTATGCACGGAGGCGTTGACGGAGGCTGTATCCACGTGTGGCTGCCTGGCTGGCCACCACGCCCAGTTTATTTACCATCTCCGATGGCTTTCTACTTCTAGCCTTCTACCGTCAGATCAGACAGCAAGCTGAGCAGAGACGTCCTTGTAACACTACGCGCAGTGGGTATTGGATACTCTAAAGCTTTAGAGTATGAATATAGAGTAAAAACTGTTGCACTAGATACTTTAAAATAATAATATATCTTTTTTTTCACTCTATATTTAGAGTGGTACAGTGCTTACTCTATGGTGGGCAGTGGCGGGCCCCACTAGCTAAATAAAGAAAAAAAATGCTATAACTCACAAATCACAAATCCAAATTAAATTTCGATTGCACCATTAAATTCATCTCAATAAATCCTTCAAAACTAGATCACACATGGATATATTGAGATAAAGTGACAAGTAGATTCCACAGTGGATAGAGTGGATAGAGGATGGAGGGGTGCGGGAGAATTGAGTATAGATGAGAGAATCTTGCTGACTAAGACTTATAGAGGATGAATATAGAGGTCCATGAGTGCGGATAGCCTAAGGCCGTGTTTAGTTCGGCGGGAGGGGCCGATTTTGCACGATGCAAGATTCCGCACTGTGGCATTTCGTTTGTATTTGTAAATTTTTGTCCAAACATTGATTAATTAGGCTCAAAATGTTCGTCTCGTAAAGTACAACAAAACTGTGCAATTAGTTTTTTATTTCATCTATATTTAGTACTCCATATATATACCGACATTTTGATATGACGGAGAATCTTCTTTTTGTATAGTGGAATTTGGAGTGAAAACGGGTGTCTAAACAAGGCCTAATTTGCAAAGATGCCGGCCGGCCGCATCATGTCGGGTCACTGGACCGAGCTGCATGGTACGTGGGGCCGCGCGGTGACATGCCGACATGAGCATGGGCACCGCCGCACCGCCACCGCACAAAATCATTACGGTTACGGATGGCGGGATGGGGAAGAACATATTCCGATCCTGTACATTTTCCAATAAGGGAAAGCTCGAGATATCTATCTGTTCGGATGGCCAGGGCCTCGTTTAGATGTCAAATTTTTCTCTAAATTTTACTATGTAAAAAAAAAGATTCCTCATCATATCAAAATGCCGATATAAGTATAGAGTACTAAATGTAGATGAAATTAAAAACTAATTGCACAGTTTAGTTGTACTTTGCGAGATGAATCTTTTGAGCCTAATTAGTCAATGCTTGATAAAAATTCACAAATACAAACGAAATGCTACAATAAGGAATCTTTTACGGTGCAGATTTTAGACCTCTCGATTTGGGCAACTAAACACGGCCCAGAGCCAGTGGCATGGGCCGCCGCTTTGATTTGGCCCATTCTTTTCAGGTTCCCGTCTCCACGAGACTGCTATAAATGGAGGCGGCGAGGTGGCGCAGAAACCATCGACCACCCCGAATCGGGAAAGTTTTAGGTTGGACCGTCGGAGTAGGGGTGTGTGTGTGAGAGATTTGAGCTGGGGAGTTTTGCAGAGATCGAGAGCAGGAGAAGAGGGGCCTCGCATGGCGATGAGAGCACTGCTCTGGTAGCCAAGGATGACTTGCCTGTGGCGTCCATCCACCTGCAGGAGGCTGTGTTCTGTTCTGCTGCGTGTGGTTGTCGATCGCAGGCAGTCTCCTTGGCTAGCCTGAGCGGCTCTCATCCTTCATGCCAGGCTCGTCTCTTCTTCTTCGGTTTTATCGGTTGCTACACGCAGTACGCACTCGAGACATCCAGAGAATCATCATGCGTGCGTTAATTGCTCGCTGTGCATCATGTTTTGTGTCAGATATATGTAAATGGCATTATTGCAAACACATTGACAGATCAACAATGGCTATATATACTAATATACATTAATTAATACGTAGCAGTTGGCTTGTTGCGCTGTTCTTCTTTGATGACCATATATATATATATATATAGTTTGACGGCCTTCAGTTTCCTCTTGATTGTGCAGCAGAATCAGATCAAGAGCTAGCTATAGCACTGTTAACTGCAAGGATGGACCAAGCATGGATGAATGGACCTGTACAAAAAAAAGGAGCTGTGTACTCTTCGGGCATGTTAGGTTGGTCGGCTATATACTCCCTCCGTATCGGATTTAGAAGTCGTTTAGGACAATGTTTTGGTCAAACATTAGGAATATAAATCATCAATAACTTTTAAGTTGTTGAGTTTGCAAATGTAAAAATTATATGAATAGATTTGTCTTGAAAAATACTTTCATAAAAATATACTTATATCACTTTTACATAAATATTTTTTATAAGGAATATAAATCATCAATAACTTTTAAGTTGTTGAGTTTGCAAATGTAAAAATTATATGAATAGATTTGTCTTGAAAAATACTTTCATAAAAGTATACATATATCACTTTTCCATAAATATTTTTATAAAAACAAGAGGTCAAAGTTGTGTTTTGGAGACCGTGTCGTTGTCCTAAACGACTTCTAAATCCGATATAGAGGGAGTACTATGTATAGCAAATTACATAGATGGATGCAAACTGGCGGGGTACCCCTCGAATCTAGCTGATGGATGCAAGATGAGAATGTGTCCCCTCATGCTGTTAATCAAACATCTCGGTATTTTTTAAAATTACAGTTTCATTCAGTCTGTGTCCCCTCATCACAACCTTGAACCTTGGTGTGTTCTATGACCTCCAGCAAGGGACGAAGGGACACTAACTGGGGGTTCTCAGGCACGTTGAAATGGAGAGAAGGAACACACGCAAAGGGCACACAGATGACAGATGACAAGATGGAGATGATCAGAGACCAATTCTTGAGTTAACGACACTTATTTGCCCTTCTTCTGTTCATTTCTTATTCCTGCTTCAGGGCACAGAGTGAAGCTACAGAGGTGGTTATGCAATGGAATGATGCTTTCTTTAGTTAGAGCTTTCTTACGTACGGTCCTCCGGCAGATGTACCAAATTTAACTAACAGTACCTATTTTTTATGAGGTCGTGTCAAAATTTGTACTGGAGTACTCACTCCCCCCGGCCCTCTTTTAGAAAAAAATGAGAATGTACACCATGGTTTACTCCTCTTGAAGGACTACCAAAAATATCTTTCGGTTAAGATGAAGAAGATATAAGCATAGAATGGAAGGAAATCTTTTTCTACCTTGTCGTTCCTAATTCTATCCTAAGTTTATAGAAAAGAGCAATAATGAGCTTGTTCATCCGGCTTATAATCCGTCTTTTTCAGCTTATTTTTTCAGTCAGAATAGTATTTATCTCTCACAACAAATCAGCCAAGAGTGTTTTTCAGCCGGCTTATCAACACAGCCGAACGGGGCCAATATCTCTAATCCAATACTCATTAAATGAGCATCATTATGTCGGTCTTTTGTCACTGAACAATGAAGATGATGGAGTGTTGTAGCCATAGCAGATCTAGATCGTGCCACTGCATAGAGTTTATACTTGTTCAATACTCTTGAACGCAACACAGTTTATACAATAATGGGAACATTATTTCTTCTAAGAATTTATTAGCAAAAAATTGGGAAGAATGTAATGAATCGGATTACGTTTTCAGGCAAACTTTATACTACTTTTTGCACACTATCCACAATATAATTTTAAAAGGTTGCTCATATGTTAAAGAAGCACTCGGCCTGAAGTGCGGAGACATCAATGGTTCACCGCTGTAGTGACGCTAGACCGAATCTACATGGACCTGGGGTGGTGAGGACTAGATCTATGTGGCTCATAGCTTTGGCAGCTTGGATCTTGTAGAGGGGTGACACCGGAGCAAGTCCTCAGCTTTGAGCCTCAGAGCTCAAGTACTTACAGAGCTATGAAGGTGTAGAGCTTGATGGTGAGTGGCACAGTGCATGACACCGTCGGCATTAGTCCTCGACGCCCCCGTGTGGCCATGCCTAGAGAAGAGTAGGGGAAGGGGAGTGAGAGGTCAGGAGCGGGGACATGCGTGGTTAGAGGATGGAGGGGAGAGAGAAGAGAGGGGAATGACGAGCCAATGAGGGACAAACTACGAAACATGTTGCACCGCTGTCACTTCGCCTCTAGTTAGTGATAAGTAAGAACTCAACTAAATGGACTTCACCATGCTTGAAAATTACTCACCATCACATGACAAGGACACATCTCAACTATGCCATTTCAATATGACAACAATCACTAAGCAATGTCATGAGTTCAGTAATTTTTTTTTGAGATTACACAGTTCAATGCAGACACTCACAGCGTATGCACACTCACCCCTATGAACCACGCACGCAAACCCTACTTCTATGAGCATCATCGAAGACTAGGACTGCAAATCCTCGAGATTGATCGACGAAGATGAATTCAGTAATTTGTCAGGCATCATCAATAGCAGTACAGTGCACCGACATTATTTAATTAATCGGAAGAGCTAGCGTGCGGAAGTCCGGATGGGATGTCGCGTCTGGACGCAACTTCTCCGCTCGCATCCTGTCCCATGCCCCGTGTCCGCATCCTGCCCCACGCCCCATGTCCGCATCCCGCCTAGGATCCGCGCCCACCCAGCGCCCTCATGGGGAAACCCACGTGGGTTGATCCATGGCTGCGCCCCAGCAGCAGGCTGTGGCAGGGGTCGCTATCTGCCAACCATCGGCGCCGTGCAACACCTGATCTACTTTGAAAACATCCAGATAAAACTTTTGTCACATACGTCTGAAACAGATGAAACACTTGAACATGCGCTTGAAACATATGTGTATAGGCATAACAACATATGTAACATCCAGATATACTTTTGTAACATCTAGATGAAATACTTGCAACATAAGTATGAAACACTTGAAACATGCGGGTAGAGCCATAGCAACATATGCAACATCCAGATGGAACACTTGAAACATAGGCTTGCAAGATGCGTATATTGTCATTGCAACATATGCAACATCTCAGATTTACTTTGCAACATCCAGATGAAATACTTGAAACATAAGTCTGAAATGGCTGAAGCACTTGAAACACAGTGTCGCTGGCAACCACGGCTTACCTGGTGGGGAACTGCGGTAGCCAGCACTCTCGGGTTAAAGGGATGTCGAGAGCTGCCCAGCGTACACCCAGGCACAGGCCTCCCCTTCCTGCTGCGGTGGCTTCGGCCGGCTACGGTGCACGCCATGGCCGCAACAACACGAGGTAGATGGGGGCGCGGCGCGGGGGCAGAGGAACACGAGATGGTGGCCGGGTGTGGTGCATCCACGCTAGAGAAGGCCGTGGTGGCCAGAAAAGGTGAGCGGCGCGGTGGATGCGCCAACGGCGGTCGCATACGTGCAGGAGTGGGGAAAGAAAATGTTGTTGTCTTTTCGAGAAACCGTGAAACACTTAATGTGAAGTGGAGCAACCGAGCAGGCCTGTAGTACCTGATGGCTGCGCAGGCCAGAATGGGCCATGCAAACGGATATGCCTCGACGGATGTCCACGCGAGAGAATTTCCGTTAATTTATATATCCCCTCTTCTTAAATGTAACTCGATCGGTATATAGTTTCACTTGACTTGGTGTGCAGCAGAAGCATATCAAGATCGAGCGTTGGATGAAGCTAGCATGAACGGATGGACCTGACGACATGCAGCTAGCAGTGTACCGGTGTACCCCGCGCTTTCGGTCGACCATCCGGAGCAATGGGCTTGGGTTTCTTGTCCAAGCTAAGGACACATTTGGATTGAAGAAGGAACACGCAAGGATGGAGATGAACAGACCAACTTATGTGATCAGGCAATTATTTTTCCCTGGTTCTATTCATTTATTTCAGCTGCAGCGGTGCTGCAGCCTGCAGCAGGCAGAGTTGTCAAGCTAGATAGCTCGTTATGAAATGCAGTGACACTGTTAACTTCCATTTCAGGAGGGAGAAAAGATAATAAGACTCATAATGTATGAAATTGCTTGTTGTTCCTGGTGATTTTATAATAAATAAATGAAAAAAATATCTATACAATTTACTTCTTTTTTTAGAGAAAATATGCTCTATGAATGAATTAGATTCCTTGCTCATGATCCGATTGAAACTGATATTGAAAAACATGTTTATGTATTTCTATTCTTTGCTCCCACATTATTCTCGAATGCAACCAGAAAGCAAAATTACCTTTTTTATTAATAAATGTGGGGGAAAATGCAGTGTTCCCAAATTGCAAGGGCAGTCACTAGAATGTTTAAAGGTTTGACTATGTTCTACTACGTCTATTTAGAATTGAAGTGACTATGGGTCATTGCACAAGTTTATATAATACCACAGTATTTATGAACTACAATCACTTCATGAACTAGTGTTTTTTGAAGATCAAAGCTATATAACCACAGAATTTATGAACTAGTGTTTTTTTAAGACCATCCAAAAATTCAGGATTCGTATTATAAAGATTAGCATTTTGCTCACTGCTACTCTCTCTCGGTTGTAACCGTGTTGAGCATACGTTTGACGCCGTTGTCGGCTCCTCCAAATTTCAACATCTCTTCATAATCCAATGATACGTGAATGTGCATCTAAGAAAGGATTTCACGTCTTTTCCTGTACCAATCAGCTCGGAACAGACCGAGAAAGTAACATTGCAAATACCTTTTATTAACACGCTATATTATTCAAATTTTTTATGAACAATAACACAACGAAAATTCAAGTAACACTATCCAGCAACCATAATCAGTCGAATGCTCAGGCATAATTTTGCAGTCCCAGGATGCCAGATACAACGAGCTTCAGGTGCATGTATGTCAGAAGCAGCAGCAACACTCATCCAGCATGCAGCAGCAGCAAAGAGCAGCCAGCCTGCAAAAGGAAACGCATAAGGGTATATATGTGCTTACTGAACTAGAAACACTACAATGTTTCTTTCTCAAGACATATGGGTTATGATGAAAATAGTCATGACGCAGCCTCCTCAAGACATTAGTCCAATATCAGCACAAACTTCTCTCAGTGATATTGCGCACCCAAAACGCCCATAGAGAGATTAGATAAATCAAGGTATCAATTCTTTTTGCCATGTTTCAAAAACTTTAGCATGTTCAGAAGCGCTTCCATAACACATTGGCAATGTGTGTGTTATTTTCCTCGTTCAGCTTCACAGAATCACAGATATATTGAAATTAGTTAAATGACCATATTAAGGAGGTGACTTTTTGGTCAACAGTAGTAACTGATGTACACATTAGATAGCATTGACTTAATATACGAGAGTGCAGCATTTTGTGTGAAAATAAAGTATTGAGACTGGAGATTAACTTATGTTTGTGTCAGGCCAGAGTATATAATCTATCTACTACAAAAGTACAGATCATAGTACGCACTTCCTCCTATTCAAAGTACATGTCATATTAGGGTTCTTGCCGGTTGAACTTTTTATTTAACTTTAACTATCAATATATAAAGATTACATGCATTGACAATTCAAGATATATGTTTCTAGATTCACCATGGGAAGTACTTCCAAAACATGTAACTGCATTTGTTTGAAATGTCATATTTTAAAGAAATCATTGATCAAGGTTTGACCTTGTAGACCTTATCAATGTCCTAAACAACATGTATTTTGAATCAGAGGGTGTAATCTCCACAATCTCAGCATACACCATAATACATTATACTATTTCATGGCCAAGAAAGGTTGTCTATTAAACCCGTAACATGTCAACATACAGTAAATACAACCTGTCTAAATAAGTTTACAAGAAGCATTGTAATTAATCCTGTTTACATTCTTTCAACTATTGCAGATAATAATGTCATTGTTAGTAGTCCTAGAGAAGATGCACAAACAGCAAAAATGTAAGGCAACTAACCAAGCAAGGGAACATGAACAAAGGAAATGTTACTAAGCTTTCGTGATATAACTTAGCATTTGAGGTTATCTGCCATTTCAAAGCAGAGATGAATCTGAACCTTTACAAATCAGTATACGTTTTCAGTATGCCTAGAACATGAACAAAGCTTATACCATTTTCATCAAGAAGATTGCACAAAGCAAATTTGCTGCTTTTTTTTTACCAATTGTACATGGCCCGGTTCAAATATTGCTTATTCAGACAGCAGATTTACTAATTTCCCCTGATATAAATTGATCAGTTTGTATAAAACACAAATTGATCAGCACAAGACCATTACTCCTATATGTAATAAATAGCTAAAATATAGATGATTTCCTTTTTCTATCCTAATCGATCAGAAAAGAGCAAGGCCTGCATTACCATCCTTTCAGGAAGCCAAGGCAGCAGTCATCCTCTTCGTGGTGGTGGTGGTGGTGATGGTGACCATGGTGATGGTGGTCGTCATGGTGGTGATGGTGGCCGTGATGGTGATGTCCATCGCGCGGCGGCGGGTAGCCGTAGGGCTGCTGGCCGTTGTTAAAGTAACCCTGGTACCCCGGAGGCGGCTGCTGCTGCGGCGGCGGGTAGTAAGGCCCTTGCGGTGGATCCTGCAGCGGCGGGTACGGCTGCGAATACCCTGCAGAAACAGCACGGAAAAATCGGATCAGATCAGTAACAATGGGGCCTTCCAAACTTCAACCGACCGAGAGAGGATCCGGCGCCGCATTGCCCGGCGAATTCATGCCGACTCCCAGAAGGGTCACTACTCGATCTGTAGTTGACGGATTGGAGCCGAGGAGGAGGGGATCGCTGACCGGGGAATTCAGATCGAGAAAAGGATTGGAGAAGACCGGAGAGATGGGAGGGGCTTGCCTGGTGGAGGATAGGACTCCGGGACCTTCTGGTAGCTCATGGCGCTGTCGTCGCCTCGCTCCGATCGCTTCTCGTCCTGGTGTTCTTCCAATCTTCCTCTTCCACGAACTGGGCGTTAGCGTCGCGTGGCTTGTTGGAGGATGTTGTTGACTCGACGGAGGAAAGCGGGCCGCGGACACGCTCGCGTCATGGATCGTGTACGGCTTGGATGGCGGTTATTATTACTATTATAGTCGCGATGGAGTTCAATTAATAGATATAAAATTAATCGTACTTGTAAGCGACTAATTAGCTGGAGTAGCTCAGTTGGTTAGAGCGTGTGGCTGTTAACCACAAGGTCGAAGGTTCAAGCCCTTCCTCTAGCGTTTTTTGAGCCATGATTTCTTATTCTTTTATAAATTTTATTTCGCCTATTTGCTTCTTTTTGACCATTTTGTTGCTTTTTTTATTTTCCTTTTGGCCTATTTGGCCATAATTTTTTTGGAATAAATTTTATTTCGCCTATTTGCTTCTTTTCACCATTTTGTTGCTTTTTAAATTTTCTATTGGCCTATTTAGCCATAATTTTTTCCCCTTATTGAGCCATTTTGCTGATTTCTTTTACACTTTTTACCTTATTGAGCCCTTTGCTAATTTTGTTTTATTTTTTCTTATTGTGCTCTAGAGATTTTGCTCATATATGATGTGGGAGGTGCTCTCAACATGTGTTCGGTAAAGAATGCATGGCTTTTGACATAAATTTTCTCCTTTCGTTATTTTTTTTCTCCATTTTGCCTCTGCGCTCTAGATCGTGTATATAAGATGTGTCAATTGCTATGAACTAGAAAGCAGCGCGGCCTTGCCGCGCGGTCCCATGTGGTGCTTGCATCATAAAGCTAATAATTATATTGCAATTAGTATTACTTAGCTTCTGTGGAGAATAAATAGCAGTAGTACAATATAATTATACAGATAGCTGGAGTTGATGTTGATCGTTGCCATTGCGGAGGATAATAGGTGGAGAGTCTTTTTTTTGTACAGCAAAACTTTAGGTTTTGAATTTTGAGCAATTTTTTGTATTCAAAACTTTGTGGCGTAAAGACGTTTCCGGTGTCCGAACGATTTTAACCCTAAAAAGCATAGGTAAAATTTTTTATGAAAAAATTCATACTAAGACATGTCATATTATGGATGCACTACATAGATCTACTCGTGTGGATTTCAGATTACCTTGTTTTTCTATTTTATGATTTTTCTGTGATTTACTACGCATGTTTTAAGGTGTCAGTCCATATGATTTTACCCCTAAAAAACATAGGTAAAAATTTGTAGGGAAAAATTCTTACTAAAACATGGCATATTATGGATGCACTGCATAGATGTACTCATGAGAATTTCATATCAACTTGATTTTCTAATTTATGATTTTTCTGTGATTTACTATGCAATTTTGAAGTTGTAGCTATTTTTTTTTAAAAAAAGAGATATAATCAAAGGCGGACTGCGGGTTGATTTGAGAAAAATCTGAGGAGGTTTCCGCAAAAATTGTTGAGAGGGTCTCTGTAGCGCGGGTTGATTTTCAATAAAGGAAAGGGCTTTTTTGCAAAAAAACCAGGAGCCCATCTGATCTGGACTATGGGTTGATTTTGAAAAAATATGAGGTGGTTTTTGCAAAATATACTGAGAGGGCTTGTGGAGCGCAGGTTGATTTTCAAAAAACTGAAGGGCTTTTTTGCAAAAAAATAACCGTGGTCCGCCCGATCTGGGCCGTCCCGCGCGCCCGATCGAACTACCGCGAAAAGCGGGCGATGTGGCCACGTTGGCCGACCAGCTTTTGGAGGCATGATTCATTTGGAAAAGATGTCACGCTGACGCAGGCCAAAATAAATAAAAACGTTTATTTTAAAATGCTATAACTCTTGATTGGTGTATTTATTTCCAATTCTATCAGGATCGGTGTGTTCTACGTGGTGAGACGAACAAAACTAGACCTCATTTGCATATGTTTCAAAGAATTCTTTTAGCAGTAATTTATGTGTATTATATGGTAGGAGATTTATCAAAGAATTTGCTACCGTATAATACTAAAGTTGCTACTCCAAACAATATACAAAAGTTGTTACATGGTATGCACAAGCTGGGGGTAAAAAATATCAAAGGAGTTATTACCATATAATACTAATATAATACTAAAGTTGTACAACTTAGAGGGCAAATTATTAAAATAAACATTGCATAAGCTATTAACTCGGGGGACAAGTTATTATATAACACATTACAAAAGCAAGGAAACATGACTTGCTGCCAACTGGGGAGGGGAATTTAGTATGGAACCCATTGCAGGAGCAAAAAAACATGACTAACTGCCAACTTAAGGACATTTATTAAAAAAGAGAGCAGTGGCACAAAATAAGACAAGTTGTAGCATGAGAGACAAATTATTAGAACAAGTATTGCATAAGATGTTAACCGGGGTAAGTTATTATACAACCTATTGCAGGAGCAAGGAAACAAGAGTAGTGTCACAAAAACAAGACAATACCCGAGGGACAAATTATTAGAACAAGTATTGTATAAGTTGCCAACCGAGGCAGCAAGTTATTATATAACCCATTGCAGCGGTCGGAAAACATGTGTAGCTGGTAACTAGGCGCAAAATAATAAAAACAACATTATAGGATATAACATCAAAAAGAGACGAAGCCACTGCAAGTTTTATCTTTTCTGTCTCATACAAAAAATAAAAAAGAAACTAAAGATTAAGGTAGACACAATGAAAAACAAAAAAACATAATATTGAAATTGAAATTGACAACCAGATAATTAGACTGAAATTGACACATGAAAATTGAAAACTAAAGTAGACACGATGAAAAAGAAATAACTAAAACATAAAACTGGAACTAAAATTGACAACCAGAAAACTGAACTAAAATTGACAAAAAAAAAATTGAAAACTAAAAGTAGACAAAATAAAAAATGAAACTAAAATTGATAACTAGATAATTAAACTGAAGTTGACAAATAGAAACTAAAACTAAAGTAGACACAAATGAAAAAGAAATAACCGAAACATAAAACTGAAACTAAAATTGACAACTAGAAAATTGAACTAAAATTGACAAATAAAAACTCAAAACTAAAGTAGACAAAATGAAAAACAAAAAACTAAAAAATAAAAATGAAACACCTTTAAAAACTGAAGCATAGGACTGAAAAAGAAGATGCAATAAAAAAACAAAATAATTGAAATTGACAAATAGAAACTAAAAATAAAACTAAAACTGAAATCTCCATAAAATGAAACTGAAATAGAAAAATCTAGAACCGAAATTATCAGAAACTAACACTAAAATTGACAACCAAAAAATTGAACTGAAATTGATAAATAGAAAACTAAAGTAGACAAAATGGAAAAAAAAATATCACTGAAACTGAAATGACAAAATAAAGAAACTGAAATTGACAACCACAAAAAATCACAACAAAATAAAAAAAAATGAAAGCGACCTCCCTGCTGTTCTCGGGGAAAGACAGAATGTGATCGGGACTGGGCTGTCAAAAAAGTACACTTGCGGATAAGCATGGTGTCGGTGGGTAGGCTGTCCCGTCGCGCCCCGGTGTCGTGCCGTCGTGACCTAGTGTCCCGGGAACAAGTCACGACCAATCGCGAGTTAGACTTTGCGTATGAACAGTACCTAACCCCAACTCTATGTGGACACAATTGCACATATAGAACTTGGTTTCAAAAAAATTACATATAGAACTTTGATTTATGGTAACATATTATGTTGCCCATCATAGCAACAGATGGGCAAATTGTGCTAGTAACTAGTATAACCGAGTCTAACTAGTACTACTACAGTATTTCTATAGCTTGCATCATCTCTAATTCTCATGGCCGCACGTAAGTTTCAGAGTGGCAGCATTGATGGGCCCACGTGATGTAGCAGGCCGGCCCGTCCGGCGTCCGCATGTGTGGTCACGCGGTCGATGCTTAGAGCGACCAATCGCGCGTTAGAATTTGCGATTCACACTACAAAACTGTGCCGCGCCATCTTTGAGTTTTGCCGGTGATTATTTTAGTGTTGCGCATGAGTCTAAGTGCAGCGAAGCTGAAAAATAATATTTATGATGATAAATGTATTCATCGCTTGTAGATTTTCTGAAAGCATATTTCATAAAAATATACCAAGTAAAATTGTCGGACGGAGTCCCTTCCTCAATTTGGAGTGCTCTTGTATAGAAGAAAGTAAAGAATAGAGCTGTCAGAGTACTGGATAAATCAATGAGAAATGATTTTCCATGAATACACCTTGGCATCAGAGGTTCAGAACTCCATGTGTACACGAATGTATACATGCAGGTGCAATGAAGAGTGCTGTGATATGGTTAGTTGATCAAAATTCTCTCAGATTTGAGATGCATAGCCCTAGTATTGGAAAGGATTGTGAGCGACAGATATTACCAAATAGCATGCCAAGGGCGACCATCAGAGAAACCCGCAAGACTGCTTGATTTGATGCCTTAGCTTGTATGAACTTTTTTTTTTGCGATTTAGCTTGTATGAACTTACAGAGTTACTGCAATACAAAGGACGCTTTATTTATCTATCTCAAGGTTATGTCAGGAATACATGATGATTAGTTGCTACGAAAGGCATGACATGATCTAATCATTTTGTCTGTGACTCTTCCTTTCTTGATGCTCTGCCTTACGTTTGTCGCAGTCTTGAGCGGTTGAGCCTATCACAAATAAAGAGAGATTATACAATCACTCCGACTTTCAAAGCAATACAACATTTTTTGAAGCTGAAACAAAATCAGACACCTTGCAGGCAGAGAATAGTGCTGCAAATGGCAAGCTCGCGTAGTAATCATTTATTGTCATCTTATCTATCATCAGCATGTCGCTTCATTTATTGTCATCTCATCAGTATCATCAGCATGTCGCTTCATTTATTGTCATCTCATCAGTATCATAAGCATGTCGCTACATTATAGAACAAGGTTAACTAATGACATCAATATTGACAGAGAATCATTCTGCTGCAACTAAGCATTTTAGTTACCTCGATGCATTAATTACCCTGCTGTTGCCAGAATCTAAAGCTGAAAGGATGACAATATGGTTCTTCCCAACACTGCTTATGAAGTCAGCAACTTTTTATTTTTATTTTTATTTTTTTTTTGGCAAATGAAACCATCATCCCCTATATTGACAAGGAAAATTGACATAATCATGAAATAGTCAGGAATTGTATGCATTGAAATCATAAGACCAAACTTTATGTATTGAAAATTAACGATGTTACTTTGAAAATTGTGTGATAGTTATATTACTTTCTTTGACAAAGTCATGTCCAATTCAATCAAAGGAATATAGATCCCTCAAAGAAATCAATTATAACTTAATAAGCTTGTAGGTTGCATGGTGTGACTGTGAAGTCAAAAGCACAAAGCACAGTTACTGTCTTCTTGTAACTGAACAAAGCAAGATGAAATAAAGTTATTAGATACGGTAGAGTTGATGTTGCATCTATTTTCCTTGTCCTGACCAAAACGAATTTATAGTAAAGAAAAATATGTATCCATTAGATTCAAGCATACAACATCCAATTATCGCCACAAAACTAAAGGCTAAGGTCTACGTACTGTAATAACTGGAGACCTTTGCTGAATGAAAGCCAGCCTATGAGATATAGATTCATAAAGCTGCCAAGAGACAGAGAGACAAACAGTCTAGATTGTGTATCCACATTACACATACTGACTTGATCTATGTTTATAACTTAAGGTGTAAGCAAGTTAAACTAAAAATACAAAGTGCCATTGTTCTCCAGCTGGAACTCAGTAATTCAATCCATCAGACAACTTGTGCGCACAACAGAAATGTTTGTGCACCAGCAGAGCGCTACCACGTTTCATCGAACAGACACGGTGTGCTGGGAGCCGGCGCCGCGCCCGGATCCCGCTGCCACGCCGGGAGTCCCCACACGGCGCTTGGAGCCCGCTGCCTCGCCAGCTCGCCAGTAGCAGGGACCCGCGCCTCCGCTCGCGTCGGCCGCACCCGCGGCTTGGCAGGGAGCCGCCGCGCCGAGAGCCCGCCGCCAGATCCCCACCTCGCCACCTGCATCGTCGGGGGGCAGTCGCCAGTGCTAGCTCGCCATCGTGCCAGTTCGCCAGCGACCACGATTGTAGCCGCTCCGATAGCGCGGCAAGCGGAGGGAAGGGCGGTGCGGGTTTGCGGCGGCGGCGGAGCCGCGGAGGAGGCGGAGGGGACGAGCGTTGGCCCTCGAAGTTTCGTGGCCCGATGCGCTAGCCCGGTCTGGTGTCGTAGGACACGTGGCAAAATAATAAGCTTGGTGCGTTGGTGATTTCGTATTGTAAAAGATGCTGCCACTACTTTTGTTGGAATGTATGTAGTTAGCTTTTATATTGCTGATGTCTCCTTTGCGTACTTCTTTATAGCTATCTTCTGAACTTGTTTCTTTGACCAACTAATGGCAAATTGCTTAATCAATTTGAAGGTCATTTTGGTGAATTGCATGCTTGGAAAGGGTATAATTATTCAATATTCAATTATTATAGTGGATTTGTTAGGTTTTTCAATTTTGAAAAAACAATGTTATGATAAATTTGTCCAGTTCTATTGTCTCACTTTGCTTCATTTAGTACTGAGTTTTACAGCAGTACACATACTTTTCTGTATTATTATTTAATCTTAACTAGTTAATGATTAAAAGTTGTGGTATGCAGTGTCGCACATGAACATGTCTACATGTGTCCCAGCGATGAGCAAAACGAGCAAAACACATTATAAGGAGAGTCTCATCGAGAGTATGGTACACAGGACATGTATGCTAGCGAGAGCTCTTTGGAGCCTAACACCCTACATGTCTGAGAGGGACCCATGTAACACCCCGGGTGTTACGATCTTGTTTAGCACCTAGGTTATGACCTAATGGGAATTACTGAACGGGTTTCTCTGATTTTAAACGTAATTTGCATATGAAATGACGAAGCATACCTTTTATGCCCCACTTTTGTAAATAAAAGAATCGAATAAGTGTTGCTAATCAATATTGCTTTCGTGCTTAAAAACTTTTAAATAATCTTGTGAACGACAGTGTTTAGGGTTGGTTTGGTAAAAGTGTGTAGAAAGTGCCTAAATATGTCGAATAGCAATTTTGGCAAAGAAATAACGGGTGGCTTGTCTTATTTGATTAGGCATGAAAAACAATTTTTATAAACAAAAATAAATACGACTTGTATATAGTACTTAAATAAAATTCGATGTGTAAGTTTAGTAGATGGGAATGCAACCTTTGTTTCGGGAAATAAATGTTGTTCAATAGTCTATTCGATAGCTCATGAATTGGATTTGGAAATCTAAATTCTAGCATCTAGGACTAAAATCTCCAAGTTTGAAAACCTAATGGCAAAGCTGTTTGGCATTTAAATTTTGATTAAATTTCTTAAACCCTAGACCCATGTTTTTGCACTATGGATTGCACCATTGTGAGTACTTTAGCAGGGTATAGACCGTAGTTGGGTTAGGTGGCGCGCTACTCTCGTAAAAATTGCTCGAACTACGTTGGAACGCGCTGGAACTATGTCAGTGGCATCCTGTTCGTGAACCAGCGTTCCAGTGGCAAGCCTATGTTGGCATCCATGTATTTACCTCTCCAATTGCCCTTGGGTCTTGGCGTTTGCTTCGCCAGACAGCTGGTAGCGTTGGCGTTAAGCTAAGGGAATTGGTTGACATCCAGTCGTGTTACTTTTCGACTCGCTTTAAATTTCATGCTCATCAACTTTTGCTCTTGCTCGGCCTGTGTCCGCAGTCACCTCGCGTGCACGCTACCGTTGCGTGGCCGTGCCTGGTCACAGTCGTGTCAGTGGCCGACTTTGCCGGTTGCCGGGCACCCGCTGCTGCCTGCTCTGCCCAAGCGCCGTCGCGTCGCCATGAATGGCGCTACGCAGGGCCGTGGTCCTGATTGGTTGGGTGCACGTTTGTTCATGGCGTCGCTCATGAACACACTCACTAGCAGCCAGCGCACGTTGCCAAGGCAAGGACGAGCCATGTAAAGGCCTGGCCCTCCCTTGCCCCTTGGCCCGACGCGAGTCGCGTCCAATCGGAGAGTAATGGCAGTCGCTGTTGCGTTTCACTGTCTGTGCTCTGCCCTGCTCTACCCTGTCCTTAACCGCTAGCCGACTGTAAGGTCCAAATGGCTAGAGGGGGTGAATAGCCTATTTAAAAATCTACAAGCTTCACTAAACAACTACATTAGTATAAAAGATGGCTAAGCTAATTCTAACACTAGCTCAACTATACTATGCAAGCCACCTATATAATTCTAGTGAAGCAAGGCTATGATCTCTAATACACACCAACAATGCTAAGTCACTAAGCTACTTACTCCTATGTGATAAAAGCAAAACTAAGCAAACTACACAAGGACTAGTACAAGAAAGTAAAGAGCAAGTGACTTGATTCTTATACCAACGATGTAGAGAAGCAATGCACTCGAAGAATCAATCACAATGAGCAATCACAAGAGAAATCCTCGGCAAAGAGATGACACAAGATTTTTTTACCGAGTTTCACTTGCTTTCCGGCAAGCTACTCCTCGTTGTGGCGATGCACCCACTTGATGGATCACGAGCTAATCAACTATCAAGAGTTGAACCCTCAGCAGGTGCCGCACATCCACTCACAAGATGGTGATCCTCCAAGCCACGAGCTCCACTAGAGTAGCCAATTCGCGAACTCCCGCGGGGAAGGCTCAAGAACCCCTCACAATCAACTAGGTGAGGCTCGAAACAATCTCCAAGGTCGAGGTCAACACCACCGCTACTCCAAGCCGTCTAGGGTGTCGAGAAACACCCAAGAGTAACAAGCAACCCGCAGCAAACACAAAGATCAAGTGCCACTAGATGCAACTGTCAATGCAATACACTTGAATTTCACTCAATCTCTCTAGAGTATGCAACCAAGCAAGGAGATGAGTGGAGGGGAAGTTCTCTAGCTCAAAGTGTGCCTCAATATCTCAAATGTGCAAGAGAGAACCCCCAAGAGCCGGCCACCTCTTATTTATAACGTTTCACTCAAGAGTTAGCCGTTATCAACTTCACTGGACGATTTTTGGGGGTGACAGATGCTGCACACTAGCGTCTGTCGCCAAACCAACAGACGCTACAGGCGCGTCTATTGCACCACCGAGCGGCCATGTGTCCTGACCGTTGGAGTTTACCGCGCTCGCGCTCTACACGTCAGACGCGTCTGTCGCAACCGACAGACGCCGCCTAGCCACCGTCAGACGCGGTCTAGAAGCCACCGTCAGACGCGTATGCTACTAGGCCGACAGACGCAGTGACGAGCGTCAGTCGCTCACACTCGCTCGCGCCCGCGCAGTTTGAAAGGTCTTGATGGCTAGAGGGGGGTGAATAACCTTTTAAAAAATTCTACAAAGACAAGCTAAACAAGTTTATCAATACAACAAATAGCGAGATGCGAGTTTTGCTTAGCCTACGGGGTGTTTGCAAGCCACCTATCCAATTCACAATTCTAGTATATTTACACTCAACCGCAAAGTCAAACCGAGAAGAAAACTACAACTAGCAAGCTACACAAAAGAGCTACTCTAGCAAAGTAACTAAGAAATTAATACAAGAGAGAGTTAGAAGGGTATCACCGAGGGGCGAAGTATTGAGCCAACCAAACAATATGATCAAGAGATGAATTCCACAATACACAACCACCGGGATCGATCAATCACAATAAGAATGATGACACAAAGATGTATCCCGAGGTTCACGTGCTTGCCGGCACGCTAGTCCCCGTTGTGTCCCTCTTCACCACGTGGTTCGGTGGCTAATCGGTCTCACACCGAGCCTCTCAAAAGGCGCCACAAGAACCTACCAAATGGTAAAAGGTTGCAAATGACACGAGCAATCCACTAATGTTGCCTTTGGCGCTTCGCCAAGGTAGGCACAAACCCCTCACAATCACCGGAGGTGGCCAAGAACAATCACCAACTCTCGCCAACGCCTCCAAGCTTCTCCAAGCCGTCTAGGTGGCAGCAACCACCAAGAGAAACAAGAATCCCGCAGCAAATCAACCACCAAGTGCCAACTAGATGCAATCTCACAATGCAAATGCACTTGGATCACTCAATCTCACTTCGAATATGCAAAGAAGCAAGAGAGATGAGTGGGAGGGGAGTTGCTTAGCTCAAAGTGCTCACAAGTATGCCAAATGTCCAAGAGAGAGAGCCTTGAGCCGGCCAACGAGTATTTATAGACGTACCCCTTCGAATATAGCCGTTACGCACTTGAAACAGCCGAAGTCGCGCTGACCGGACGCGCTGGTCAAACTGACCGGACGCACCGATCGCACAACGGCTACTTTTGTGAAGCACCGACCGGACGCGCTGGTCGCGCGGATCGGACGCGCTGGTCCCGTACTGGACCGGACGCGCTGGTCAAGCCAGAGTAGCGCACAACGAAACAGCGACCGGACACGCTAGAGAACTGACCGGACGCCACAGTGCCAGCGTCCGGTTGGAGTCCAGTAAGCTCTCTCAACGACCGGATGCGTCCGGTCGACAGTGACCGGACGCGCTGCGCGTCCGATCAAAAAGCTGAAACACGCGCCGACACTGAACACTGACCGGACGCGTCCGGTCAAACAGAGACCGCGTCCGGTCCAGCGTCCGGTCATCACTGTGACCTCCGTTCGCTTTTGTTTGATTTCCGACTTCCAGCGTAGTGGAAAATAGGCGTTTCAATCCCTCGAAAACGTCTGAATTCCGCCTCGCAAGCTCGGTGGGAGGGAGAGAGGACCCCAAACCCTCTCTACCGCTCAAACTCCACCGCCTTCGCAAACGTGCTAACATCACCAAGTGATCATCACCATGTGTATGTGTGTTAGCATTTTCACAATCATTTTTCGAGGCGTTATTAGTTCTATCCAAATGCATATGACATGAAATGCACACCTAGAGGCACTTAGGAGTTCAATAGCCGCGTCATTCCCCTCTTTATAGTACGGCTATCTATCCTATAATGTAACCACACCCACTAGGTGTCTTGGTTACTAAAACACAACCCTTAAGCATATACCTTTGCCTTGATCACGTAGGGTTGCATCCAAATCCAAGTGTGGCCATCATGATCACCATGTCCATCTTGCCACCAACCTTGGAATGTACTAATCCTCATATGCTACATACAACTTAGGCATAGGATTAGTACTTAGGCATTGTCACTAATTACCAACACCAAACATAGAGCTTTCACAGTTCCACAGCGTCAGACGCTGGAACAGTGCGCGAGGCCACGTCTGTTGCCTTCGCGACAGCACGTCTGTCGCGCCCGCGCGCATAGGCCGAGATAGGGTAGCCCGACAGACGCTGACGTCAGCGTCTGTTGCTCCCGGCTCGCGCGTTTGTCGCGTGTATCTCGGCGATACTTCGTCGTTTTGTCGTTCCGCTTGATCGCCCTTGTTCCTTATGAGCTACTCTTCATATGTGTATCACTAAAGCACATGTTTTAGCTCATGAAACACCTCCGTGCTTTCACCACTTTTTTAACCTCCGGTGCAATGGAAAATAGGCATTTCATTTCCCTGAAAACGCCTGAATCCCGTGCTCGCAAGCTCGACGGGAGGGAGAGAGAACCCCAAACCCCTCTCTTCCGCTCAAACACCGTCGCCTTCGCAAATGTGCCAACACCATCATGTGAAAATCACCATGTGCATGTGTGTTTGTATTTTCACAATCATTTCCCAAGGCGATATGTTAGCTCTCTTGACTAGATCCTAATGCATATGCTCAAGAAGATGACCTAGTAGCACTTGATCCACGAGCTAACCGTCATTGCCCCGCTTGATAGTCGGCTATCAATCCTAAACCCGGTCAATCACTTTTCTACTCATCTTAGACCGGCAAAAGCAAACCCTATGATTATACCTTTGCCTTGATCACTTTGTTCCATGTCCACCTCCACATGCTTGATCACCATGATCATCATTTTATGTGCATGCACCATCTCTTTGTGATCTTGTGGCCACCACTCCATGCCACATGCACCTTCATCACATGTGTTGCTTATGCCTAACTTAAACCACTTAACACATGACATTAGCAACTTGGTGTCATTAATTACCAAAACCAACCTTGGGCTTTTACCGACACCACCCTCCCTCTTCAAATGGGAGTTTCCCAAGTGGTTAGGTCTATAGATCGCGCTTGTAGCTCTGCATGGGAGCCAGCTAGCCGCTCAACCGCATCGAGCCCAGCCGAGTCCTACGCCGTGCCCAATTGGCGTTTCCCTCGCCGCCGGGCAATTTTTCATCGGAGCAGCGTGCGGATTGGGGGTAAGCACGTAGGGTTGGTAGCAATTCGATTGCGCATATCTGTGAACTCGTAGTTACGTCCTCTAGCTGGTGCTCACGCTAAATTGGCCAGGGAGCTCGTCGACGGCGGGGTGACGCGTCGGTGCCCGTGGAGGAGCACCGCTGCCTCGACTGGGTGCACGTGGATGAGTCATCTCGGCACTCCTCTGCCTCAACCACCGCCATAAAAGTGCACCAAGGTGAGCCGCTGGTGCTTCTCCGTTGTTTATACTCGCCCGAGAGGTCGTAGCATCGTCGGAACGGACGCGCCGCCGTGGAGTTTAGCTGCCAGCGTGAGCAGAGCAGTAGGAGTCATCGTGTAGCTTCCAGCTGCCGCCTAGGGTTTTGTCTCGGCTCCACGGTGCTCAACGGCTTGATCGGCTAGCCGTTGCATCACCCTGGTGGTCGGCTTGGTCACTGTCGGCACTGGTGTGCCACGCCGTCGGGCGCGGGCATGCCAGGGGCCTGCCGTTGCGAAGACGACTTAAGCCAGGGTGCTCGGTGCAAAGCCTGCCTCTGTTGGAATAGTGAGCATAGGTGCGGTGTAATAACTTATTTGTTTGGGGACTCTTTTGCAAAAAGCGCGGGCACGTGTGCGGGCTCCCTGCCATGGGCCGCTTGCTGGACCGGCCTGCTGCGCGCGTGGCCGCCCTCGCGCGAGCCGCAGGGAGTGTTGGGCCGAATGGTTGCCGTTGGCCTTTTCCTTTTATAAAGCGATTTCTTAATTTAGTTCCTAAGCTAAACTTGTAAATTCAAAATAGAATTGTGTAGAAATCCAAAAATTGTGAAATCTGTTTTGTTAGGTTCGTAAAATCACGGTCTACGTGTGAGTGTGTTGGTTCACATAGCCCTAAAATATTTCAAGGACGGTCTAAATATTCTAACATGCTTAAATATTATTAAAGTATAAACTTGTGGGCATTCTTGTGAGAGAATGGTGACAATGTTAGCTCTAAAAATTTTACAGTAAATCTCTAATGTTATTAGCTGCTCATTGTAATTTTTGTGACTCCATAGTAATTAATTTGTTAGGGTAGCTAATGAACCCTAATTTGAATATATGTATTTAATCGATAAAATGATAAAGCAACATCTCGGTTTGTATAACCAAACAATTGTTGAAAAATAATGTCTCATCCGACATCATGGGTGCATAGCTGAGTACGTTAACCATTCACGCTCGCTTGTTAGCTTAAGAGGTGTAATCATATTTTTGAGCGTTGTGTTTGTCGTCGATTATTTACGTCTCTGCGTTGCATTCACGAATCTCATAATAGGGACAATGATGGATCATGGAGTTGACTAGAGTAGTAGAAAAGATGGTGTCTTAATGATCATGTCGCCGTCATAAAATGCTAACTTTTGGTTATATCTTACCCATGCAAGTCCCGGTGCATAACTCCTAGTATTCTGCACTTTATTTTATGCTTGTGCATTAAGTTTCAAGGAGTTGAATGAAAACCACTTGCATATATATATACCTCCTTATCCTATGAGTCTTACTAGTATGATAGGATTGTGTAGCTTGCTATGCTATAGGATCTCGATAGAAGTCAAGTGATTACCTAACACTCGCGAGAGATAGGAACTATATTATTGTTACCATTATCATGTTATGATCACATGGAATATTTATGAATAATAATTGGAGACTAAGCGAGACTGAGCTTGGATGGACTTGCACTTGGTTGGGCAACAGAGCGGGGCTCTGGTTGCATTTGTCCCACCTGTGTCGATTGAGGACTGTCTGTTGCTATGGACACTAGTCATGTCACAGACTTATTATCCTGAGCACATACTTGCTTATGGGAATAGGAAGACTTGTTACTCTCTTGTCATAGGTTCCGACTCTTTTCGGACCGACTATTATGGTGGATTATTGTGCAAGAGGTCTAAGCACCACACCGAGGCCGGACCTGCAGTGTTGGGGGCTTGGTGTCCCAGTTTGAACGGGGACCTAGACCCCTTGACAGGAGTGGAACATGTTGGTCTTATTTGTGCCTAGGGTACAAATGAGGCATGTATTTTTCGCGGTACCCAACTAGGCTACATTGATTCGCAAATCGTCATTTCTACGTGACGGTATGACTTGGCTATGGTCTAGCACCGTAGTAAGAACTGGAACATGGAAGATAATACGGTTCTGATTGCTTACCATCTGCTTGAAAGTAGCATGGTGCTTATATAGAATGGTTAGTTAAGGAACTAATTATTACTGCTAATAAAAGTTGATTATAAGGATGCACATTTAGTAATGTTTCCTACAGTTGCAATAAACCCATAAGTCAAATAGCCTTGCATAACCTTAAAGTCTTTTATTTTCTCCTGTCGAGTAAGTCTTGCTGAGTATAATTGAGTACTCAGGGTTTTATTTCCCCTGTTGTAGGTGATAGGTGGACGCTAGAGCTGACACTTGTGTGTGAAAACCTCCTGGTCGGCTCAGCAATGATTTCTTTTATGTTGTAGGCGTAGAGTTTATTTAAAACTTCCACCAAATTATTTTACAAAGGAAAGACTTATAACCTGTTATCATTTCATGTCTATAGATGTTTACTGTGTTAATGATTAACTTGTCATTAAATAAGTATTATTTACGCTGAAACTCTGAAAACATTTTATATTCCACTGTTTATTCAAATAATGAATTACTCTGATGTTGTAAATAAATGATGTAAGAACTGGCTAAGAATATTGTAAACTTTATCTCTCATTTATGATCTTGTTGAAAAATATGAATTTTTGAGTTCTCCCCTGGGATGTGCTCGACAGAACTGCATAGTTTAGTACGGCTCCTTGGTACTTAGTGTCTAATAAAAGATAAGTACTCTAGGGAGGCCATTAGATTAGGCGGCTCTGCCACACCCCATCAGGGCTAGCAGCAACGATGGGCTAGCCTAGGTCGACTTGGTCGCCCCTAGGACCTCACTTCGTTGTAGCAACAAAGTAGACTACAATAAAAAACAAGAAGCAAAAACTAAGGCAAAGAGAAAATAGTAGATGCAAAACTAGGGGACATCGTCGCTGGGGAGGGGATGTTCTGTCCCTCAGGAGACCACGTCCCATAGGAAGCCCGCACCCTTGAGCTAGCCATGGATGGGTAGCTGGGAGAGCTCGTATGTGATGCAGCTAGCGGGCAAGCCTCGTCACAGGCGGCTGGGAGATCTATGCCGCGAGTGAGAGAGCTCGGCGACGGCAGCGAATCGAGCGAGCGAGCTTTGGGTTGGACTGGCGGGGGGCATCAGACTGAATCGAGATTGGGCAGTGGCATCCAGGCACCATGGTGTGTGAGGACAAGCGTGGGTGAGAAAAAGGTCAAAAACTCGATTACATGTGAGGCCGACACTAATAGTTGCTAAAGAAAATCTATCTGGCTCTTCATCCCTCCTATCAAACACAAAACTAAAATGACTCAATCCGCTCAACCAACACGAGAACGTTTCGTCCGTCTCATCTATCTTGTACCCAAACCGAATGCAACCTAAGAGTTTATTAAGTGCCCACAAATCCTAAAGCTAAAGCGCTAACATTTTGTTCTAAGCAATAACCTCAGCTCAAACAGCTTGAGTGTTTTTGCTCAAACCTCGGACGCCTGTTTGAGGTTTTGAGCAGCGATGCCCAACAAAAACCATGCAAGAGTTCAAAAAAAAAGAACCAT
This sequence comes from Saccharum hybrid cultivar R570, assembly GCA_038087645.1. NCBI lineage: Eukaryota > Viridiplantae > Streptophyta > Magnoliopsida > Poales > Poaceae > Saccharum > Saccharum hybrid cultivar. The sequence goes on along the minus strand of JAQSUU010000402.1, from coordinate 22,387,991 downwards.
GCAACATGTTCCACCGTGGCAAGAAACGGAGAAAACAACACCCAAACGCCTTCGGTGGTGTTTAAATCCAGGGGCTAAACTTTAGGGGTGTCACGTTAGGTGTCACATCGGGGTGTCACATGGGAGTGTTCGGATGGCAATAATAAAATAAATTACAGAAGTACTCAGTTTCGCGAGACGAATTTATTAAGGCTAATTAGTCTGTCATTAGCACATGTTTACTGTAGCTTTACTATAGCACCACATCATCAAATCATGGACATGCTTAAAACATTCGTCTTGCAAATTAGTCATAATCTATGTAATTAATTATTTTTAATCTATATTTAATACTTCGTGCATGTGTCGAGTCATCCGATGAAATATGGCGCAAACTTTAGTGGGAGGAACTTATCCTTCGTACATGGCCTCACACATGCCAAGCGCCCAACGGCCCAAACAGTAGACAACATGCAAACAGATCTTATTGACTTTGACCATTGGGCCTAGATTTTCAACCCTGTTACCGGCCCACGATAAATTTGGGTTAGGGAGCTCCGTTCACAGCTTGCCTCTTCTTCTCCCGTCCACCTTACGTGACTCGCGCGCGAGCTCTTGTGGCGCAACTAGGCGACCGCCGCCTCCGCCGTCCTACGCCACTTGCTCGGGTCCTCGTCGGTTCCTTCGCCAGGTATTCCTCCGACCCTTCGCTGTCGACCGCGTGCCCCTTCTATTCCCTCCCGGCTGTGCGAAACCGAGCACCCGAACCCTAACTTAATCTATTTGGGTAGGGTATTTGTGTTCGGATCTGATCTAATCATAAGTTTATACATGTATTACCTAATAGAATTCGTTTTTTTTCCTTTGCAAAATTTGGGTGTACACATATCCTTTACTGGGTCCGCCCCTGAGGCGGGGGATTAGGAAGCCACCTTTGCTTTTTCTAGAAAAAAAAGAACTAACAATTACATCTGTTTGTTGTCTAATGACATATCTCAACTATTGCTATTGACACTGCTGAATGCTGATGCAGTTTTACTTATAATAGTTCTCTTGAGGATACAACGGTCTAATTAACAATGGCGTGCCATCAAAGGAATGAAATCACATTCTCAAACCATTGTCATGATTCAAGATTTCAATGCTGAGCGCATAGCTGATACCGACATTATTGTGGATTGCAGAATGAAGATGTTCTTATTTTTGTTTGTTCTTGTATTTTGCAGTTTAATTGATCTACAAGCTTGAGAACATGTTCAAGAATACGTTTCAGTCTGGGTTCCTGTCCATTCTTTATAGCCTCGGGTACGTAGTGTGGTGATCCCATATTAGTATCCTTTTGCTATCATGTGATCTTGAACAAGATATATCATGCGTCTCTGCTGTGATTTGTTCAGGACCAAGCCATTGCAGATATGGGACAAGGAAGGTTTGCCATCTTCTTGATGTGTCCTATTTAATTCTCAAATATTTCTTTCCTTTGTTCCATTTTGTTGTGCTGAGTGCTGACACGAAATAAGAGCATTGGTTCAGTTCATTCGGTTAGGATTCGAGCTTTCAGCTGCTAAGACATTATCTGCTTCTGATGCTGGCTTTCTTAACTTTTGTCCACTTAGTGTGTGGGACAAAAGGCTATGTTGTTGTTGTTGTTGTTGTTGTTGTTGTTGTTGTAGTGTGTGGGATTGTTATCATTGGATTGTTATTGGTTGTTAGCTTCCAGCAACATTGTAAAATCTTTATGAAATATTTGACATGAGTGTAAATCTGTCCATCAGTACATACATTGCAACTTGCTAGTTTAGCTTGTGCTGTGACCTAAATAGTAAATACGTATGTGCTTCATTCTGACTTACTGCAAACCTTGTGTCAATTGTACCATTTCTGTTTCTTAATGTTTTATCCACTTGCAGTTGTGAATGGGCACATTAAACGACCTCAAGATGAAGATATCCAATCTAATGTACTTGAAATCATTGGAACAAATGTACAGTCAACTTACATCACATGCCCAGCTGATCCTTCTGCTACTCTTGGAATTAAGCTTCCATTTCTGGCCATTATTGTGAAAAATCTTAAGAAATACTTCACGTTTGAGATCCAAGTTCTGGATGACAAGAATGTCCGGCGTCGATTTCGAGCATCAAACTTTCAAGTGTGTAAGAGCTGCTGTTCAATCCATTTTCTGCAGAAGTAAATTGTGTGCCTTACTTATCTGATATATTTGATTCTGCTTCTTCGATGCCCCCTTTACATTTCCTTTTCCTTTCTAACTTCAGTTTTGTTGATCCTTTCTTTTAAACACCGCCAGCTATCCATAAACAGTATTTCACATGAACTTATATCATAGTGAATAAATGGTGGAACGGTATGAGGTTCTAGGATAAACAATTGATACTTGCAATTTTATTTCGTACTAAGAACATAGATTGTAATGAAATAATAATAATAATAGAAATATACTAGTTCTTGGATTGGCATTCAGTACCTGTAATTTTTCTACTTTATACAAGTTTTATTCTTCTATTACTTTTTTCTATCTGAGTGGTGTAAATGTAATGCATTCTACAAATTTCTTTTGCTTCACCTTAACCCTTGGGCTTTGGGAAACTGGAACATACGACCTATCATTATACCCTGCAAACTTCTACTTAGGGATGCAAGTTTTAATTACATTGGGTGGACCCAAAAACTTGCTCCAATGAACTAGAATGTCATGTCATGTCATGTAATTTGACTATTTGAGTGAGGAGGGAAATGAGCTAGAATGACATTTGACCATAATTAGTTAGCTGACCAAGAAAACACCATTGGATGCCCACTTGCATCCTGTCAATCTAGTCCTAATGCCCTCGTAAGTCATAAACATGCGGTGTATATAATTTTTTTTTTTTTTGCTATGTGTTAACATTACGACTCTGAAAATTTTGCAGCCTGCATACAGATATTTAGTCTTATATGTCACCTGTTTTTTCCTTTAGGCGTTTGATAAAAATAATTGTAATCACGATGGTTGATCTATTATTTAGTGCGGCGGAGTTAGGTTGATTGGCACTTTCTTTTGCATGGTTGCACTTGAGTTGAATGGTTGATGTATTTTATCCCTTCCATTTTTTCACCATTTAAAAAAACGAGGCACCTAAATTGTATGTACACACTGTGCATGCAATCACACTGACTTGTAAATTCTTTTGCAGTCTGTTACAAGGGTGAAGCCATATATCTGCACAATGCCGCTGAAGCTTGACGATGGCTGGAACAACATTCAGTTGAATCTCACAGATCTGACAAAAAGGGCGTATGGCACAAATTACGTCGAGACGCTGCGGGTGCAAGTTCATGCAAACTGCCGACTTCGCCGAATTTACTTCTCTGATCGCCTCTACTCAGAGGAGGAGCTGCCGCCTGAGTTCAAGCTCTACCTTCCAATCCAAGTGAGAACTCTATTTATGTACTTTGTTATAAAACATTTCTTCACACCTATCTACTACATCTTTCTGTGTGAACTTGACAGAAATCATAGGATCCAGCGGGCGTGGAGAGACTTTGGTCACCAGGAGACATACAACATGCCATTGTGAGGATCCCTTTCACATAACCAAGCTGCACATTTGCCTTCCTGAGATCCAGAAAAGTATCAGAATGTTTCTGTTAGTTTTCTGTTTGTTGTGTGCTGAATGATTAGGCTTTTCTGTTCATAGCAAGGTTAGTAGCCTGAATTGGGGGCTCTTACCCAGTGACCCCCTGTCAACAACTCAATAATAATGTTATTAAGTCCAAACCATTTCGCTACTGGTCCTTGTGGTCCAAAGCAAAACGTACCGTTACTGCTTACTAGTACTGCCTGGTCATTTAACGTGCTCCTTCCATAGTTGTACTATCTCTATGATAGTATCATGTGACCGCTGGTTTGTTGGATGCATGTCAAGCGTGATTCGCATTAAAAGCTTCACTTCTCTTCAGCGTCAACCGCGCCGACTGCCGACTGCTGCAGTCCTGCTCGGTCTGGCGCTCTGAATGTACCCGAAAGCACGGCGTAGTGCTTCAGAAAATCTGAGCCTATTTGTGTTACGTATCAACCGAAACTGTTCGTGTGGTTCACATGAGCAACTGAAATAATTTTGACTGGGCGCAATGATCGGAATTTAGCGGCGGCCTTTCTCTTTTCACTGGGGATTGCAGATTCGTGTTCATGCTGCGCAACGGCTGAGCTCTGAAGCTAGCGTCGTGGCTTTCTAGTCGGCGAGCAAATGGTTGGGCAACACGTGACCAAGGCCGCCAGGGGACCAGTGCGGCGGGCGGGCGGGCCGGCGGTGACCAGTGACCACCCACCAGCAGCCGCGCGGCCCCGGCCTTGCCGGTTGCCGCCTGGAACACGGCGCAGAGACGTGAGAGGCAGGCAGGGGACGGGCAACGCAACAGGGCAAGCAAGTAAAAGGCGACGCACGCCGCGCGCAGCCCGCAGCGAGCGGTGAACGAATCCACCCACCGCTCGGCCTGGTCCGGCTCATGTGCCGCGCCCGCGCGCCATGCCAGGCCGGGCCACGGGCGCGCGCGGCGCCCGCGCCCACCGTGCCGGACCACGCAGCGCAGGCACGTCCGTCCGTCCGCGGCCGTGCCTGGCCGTGGAACGCTTTGCGCTCCCGGCGTCCAAGGCGCTGCGCGCGGCCGTAGCGCCAAAAGCTGCCGTACCTGGTTTGTTTGTAATTACACTCTTTTGTTTATTAATGCATTTGCAGTAGGAGTCTGGCTCCTCCTGATCCTTCAAAAAAAAAAAAAGCTGGCGTACCTGTACTGGTACCCAGCATGTACTACTAGTATTGAGTGGTGGGCCGGCGGCCGGCGGCCGGCGCAGGCAGCAGGTCGGTTACTTGCCGTTGTGGCGGGTAACGCGATTGCCTCGCGGCCGGGTCCACGTCATAAATGACGAACGGAGGGATGGATGGATAGATAGATCATCGTGCCATGGCATGGCACTGCATTGGCGTCGCCGCATCGCAGGCCGATTGCAGCTGATCTCTGAATAACGTGACCACTTGTTGCAGCATCGGCCGCCCATCTACCACGAGCATCAATAGATGCTTGTCTAGAAACCGCAGCATTGTTTGCTCGCAACCCCAGGCCTCGTTTAGATTGTGAAAAGTTAGAATTTTTGTAACTGTAGCACTTTCGTTTGTATTTGATAATTAGTGTCCAATCATGAACTAACTAGGTTTAAAAGATTCGTCTCGTGATTTATAACTAAATTGTGCAATTAGTTATTTTTTATTTATATTTAATGCTTCGTGCATGCATGTAAAGATTGATGTGATGAAGAGAGAGTGAAAAAATTTCAACTTCTTGGCTCAATCTAAACCAGGCTCCAGCCAAGTTGGAATGGGAATCTTCTTCCAACAAAACACGGGTGCAAGCTCTAGTCTGAGAGCGTGGCCACGTCGCCTGCAAATCTCATCGGATTGGGTGCGCGGACGGCCCGGATGGGGCGAGCTTCGGTAATTTTACAAAAAAATCCTCGACATATAATGAAATTAACCCGCTGTCCTGGTTCTCTCTCTGTTTTTTTAGAGAAACCCTTGGATTTTAATTTAGACCAAACCACAATCCGTTCTATTCGTTTCTTTTACATAGACAACATTATACACACATTTTGAGCACCAAAACGCGTTCAACTCAAAAGTTCTTCAATATAAAATTTGATCAAAAATTTAAAAAATAAAACTTTATTATACAACAAATTTTAAAATTCAAAAAGCTTTCGCAATGCGTTTGCATAAATGTTTACATGCGATCCGTTGTACCTACAATTTGAACACCGAAGCGGTTTCAAATTAAAAAATGTTCAATACAAAAGTTGTCCACAATTTCAAAATCTATAGCTTTGTTATAGAGTACAATTCCAAATTCAAAGCGCTTTTACAATTCATCCTCATAAATGTTTACATATGATCCATTGTACCTACGTTTCAGACACCGAAACGTCTTTACGCCAAAAAAGTTTTGAATACAAAAAAATGCTTAAAATTTTAAAACCAAAAGTTTTGCTATACAACAAAAATTAAAATTCAAAGGGCTTTATACTGGCGAGAACGCGTTCAAATCAAAAGTGCTTCAACAAAAAAAATTGATCCAAAAAAACAAAAAGTACAATAGAATAAATTTTAAAATTCAAAGCACTTTCGCAAAGTGTTTGCATAAATGTTTACATGCGACCCGTTGTACCTACAATTTGGACATCAAAACGTTTTCAAATTAAAAAGTGTTCAAAAAAATTATCCACAACTCCAAAACCTATAGCTTCATTATAGAGTAAAATTCTAAATTCAAAGCGATTTTACCATTCATCCGTATAAATATTTACATAGCATCAATTGTAGCTTATCTGTTTTACTATAATATATAATAGATAACACTACATAATCACAAGTTCACGGTAGGTGCGGCAACGCCGCGCCCTGGGTTTCTAGTTGATATGAAATTCCAGCTCCAGCGTTTGAATTGAAACCAGACAGTAAAAAGCTGGCGACCGCGGCCGGCGAACCCGGTGGCAACACGTACTGGCATAGCGATCCTAGGTCAAGCACGCACGTCCACGACCACGAGAGACCCACCAGTGACCAGACCAGATGCAACGCAAGGCCAAACAAGAAGACACCAGTTACAAACAGCTCCATCCAAAAGCCTCGCGCGATCGCGCCCGTGTCACCCTCAGGCCCCACCCGGCCAGGGTCATCCGGTCATGCTCGTGCGTGCATGCATGCACGCCCAAATCTCGCCGGCGCCCGGTCCCAAACGCTGCGTCGAAGACAAGCCGCCCCTGCCCCGGCCACTCCTCGACACACCGCCGTCGCCACCTGCCACATCTGCGCCTGCGCGTCGCCGTGGGTGTGGGACGGAGCCGATGGGAGGTAGCGCACGCATGCAGCCGCCGGCCCGGGGTCCATGCGTCCATGTCCGTCCAGCCTCCAGCGGCAGGTGGTGATGGTAGACTGGCAGCTGGTAAGGTTTGGGAGCGCGCCCATGGCACCGGCGGCCCCCGCGCGGGATCGATCGATCGGTCTCTCGGCATGCACCTGGATCCCCGCCTCCATGACCATCCCTTGCTGCCGCATGGTACCCGTGTGCGTTCGTGTGCCCGTGCATGCATCCCATCGGCCGCGGCTGCGTGAGGAGTACTGCAGTGATCTGAAGATGCTTTATTCGGGTGTACAGTAGCTGTTCTCCTCGCTGTGATCGGTTGGAGCTGTCCGAGTGGGACAAGGACAGCGACGGGGAGTGCGGCACTGTTCGATCGGCCATGGCATGGCTGGCCGATGGACGACGTCCCGACGGGACGCCGATCGGTCATCGATCGTTGCAGGCGGATGGAGGAGGATTGACCCAGCCAGGCATGCATGAGGCATCTCGCTGACCGGCGGCAGGGCGGAATGGGAGGCGAGGATCGGTCCGGTCCATGGAGAGTGAGGCCTCACCGCCTGCCATTTCGCTTGAGCTGACAGCATAAAAAAGCGACGGCGCTAGTTAACAAACGATTGGATAAACGAAAAGCCTCATGCTTTGATTGTCTGTTAAATTAATCTGCTCTTTCTTTGCGTGGGATTGAATGAGTCGTCTCTTTGCAAGTTGCGACTGTAGTTGATCTTGCAGTTGCAGCACGTACTACAGCCTTTTGCGTTAATGCGTCTGAATTGATTCGGGTTACTGTGCTTGCGGCAGCTGCTGCTGCCGCCACAGCAAATGTGTAAGGGGTGTTTGGTTCCCTTATTTTTTAACATTTATCACATCGAATATTTGTACACATGCATGGAGTGTTAAATATATACTAATCACGAAACTAATTGCATAGATTGAGATTAATTTACGAGACGAATCTATTAAACCTAATTAGTCTATTATTAATATCCGAACACCTTATGATCAATTCCATAATGAACACCTATTAAAGTTTAACAGGGCGAACCAAACTTACCCTATTGCGCGAGGCTTTAGCAGCAGCAGTGGCAGGAATCATGGCGGCCTACCCGCTGGCCGCTGCCGCTGGATTGTTTTGACCGAGCCTTACTTATTGGTGCAGTAGTGCAGAACGCTGAAACTTACGCGTGAATTTGCAGGGTGTGAAAAACTGAGGCGTGGTTTTCTCTTAAATTCTACTATGTAAAAAGAAGATTCCCTCATTCCCCATCACATTAAAATACCGGCACATACATGAAGTACTAAATGTAGATGAAATCAAAAACTAATTACACAGTTTAGTTGTACTTTGCAAGACGAATCTTTTGAGCCTAATTAGTCAATGTTTGGACAAAAATTCACAAATACAAACGAAATGCTACAGTAAGGAAGATTTCACTGTGCAGATTTTGACGGTCCCGAATCGGGACAACTAAACACGGCCTGATAAGAATCACTGAATCAGGGAGGCAATGCAGCATGGCCTCCGATCCTGGAACGTTTACATTTATTTACGCATGCGTGCATAAACAATACACCTTCGATTCTTTAGTCATATTCATACATTAAGCCTGTAGGGTCTTCCGATCCCAATCCACAAACATGCATGTCCAGCCCTTGTAAATTTTACTAAAACAAAAACAAATCAAAAGCTTGCAATAGTGCATACAAAATCAAAATTCAGTCAGATGGATGGCTGGGTTGCATGCATTGCTGCCCTACAGACATGTGAATGGCACATGAGAGACCAACCTAGCTAGGAATAGCCAGCACTGATAACTAATGCGCTAGCTAGATACCGTTCACACGTTATTACAGGATCGTTATTGTTCGTTGGCCCACGGAAGTCATCTATCAGGCACACTTTTAATCGAGAGACAAGACGAAGCAGACTGCGTGATTAGGTCATAAGTAGCGTGTCCCTTGCGAGCCAGCCTCAATCGGGCCGGCCGGGTCCCTGACAACGCTAGCTGGGGGCAGCGACCGCTCCTGGACGCGGCCGCGCATCGGCCCATGCGGCCGTGCCGGCTCCCGCGCTGCCACCGGCCCCGGCGCGAGCTCATGCATGTCGGATGCCGCCATGCGTGTCGCCATCGCTGCTCGTCGACATCATTCGGAGTCGGACACGAAACAACGGCCTCTGTGTCACTTCCATCGACGTCAGGCCGTAGGGCTGAAAGGCTCGCGATCGATTGGAATCGGATCCATCGATCGCATCCTGCTGCGCGTTAGTGACCTAGTGTCACCGTGTCAGCCTCGTTCCTTCCGGCGTCACCGGCACAGGGCCGGCGCGGGGTCCGGGCAGAACCGCAGCGGTGGTGATCACGCCGTCGCTGTCCAGCGTCACCATCGTCGTCGTCACCGACTCCGTCGCCGTGTCGCGCGGTCGGGGCGCCGAGTTGACGTGCTGCTAGGTGGCGACCGCGTGAGATTAGTAGTGCCTGATTGGACGGCCGTGGGGATTATTCGTCCACGCGCTTCGATCATCAGGATGGCACCGCGGTCGACACGGCACCGAGTAGTTTGCATCGTTCAAGTGCCCAACCGGCACTATGCTACTGAGTACTGACAGATCTCAGATGATTGATTTGCGTTTGCTGCTACAAAGCTAGGCCGTCCACTTATTATATTCCCTCGACTTGTAGACATTGTTTTAAATCTCTGACTAAGTCGTTTAGCGGATAACCTCTAAAACAGCTAATAGCAGAGCCAGATTAGGCTATAGCGGCTTTGTACATAGACATAAATAGTTTCATCTGTCTCAAACAGCTACAGTGGGCTATAGTGGCAGCTTTTAAAATCTTGCTTGTACATAAATAATTTTACCTTGTTCACGATGTTTTCTTCACCAGGAAATTGGCGTATTTATTGCTTGTTTCTTTCCACCTAATGGTTCATCGAATAATTTACCTGCCATTTCGGTAGACTAGAAGTGAGGGCCGGCATGATGGTTGTGTTTGGTCTCTATTCTGTGAACCCAACGACGTGGTTAAATTAAGGCTTCCACGAACAATGCCGGTGGATCAGAATAAACGGCGTGCGTCTCCTTGCCTTCAGTTCAGACTTCAGAGTGATGCAAATTGTTCTTGAGGTACAGCGCCAATCTGAAGAAAATTAGAATCAGAGCTCAGCCAACTTATTGTCCGTGCAGTGCAGGGACCAGTACGTACCCAGTGGTACACACACATTTACTCCTCCATATCCAGTACACTATTCTAGCGGCCGCTAGTAGGTTAAAAAGGGTTTGGAACATTTCACGATCGAGTAAACAAACTGCTGTCCATTTCCAATTCCGTAAATATCTGAAGTTGAAGTTTATTCAGAGTTGTCTCTTTGGGACCAATCCTGTTTTGTACTCTCTTTTTTCTCTCTAATATTATCTTGGCGGCAAAGCTCTTGCCGCCTATTCGAAAGAAGAAGAAAAAGGTTATTCAGAGTTGAGGGAGCACAAATAATTGACCTTGTGTATGAACAAATTATTTTTTTTCTTTTTCCAAGCAAGTGGAGAGTACAATGGCATGCATGCAACCCTTGGGAAGAGCCCAAGTGCAACAGTGCCTAGATGAGGCGATACCGACAGAGACTTCAAATCTAACAACATGTAACCAAGTCTACTGCTAATGCTAGCTACTGCAGGTCCCTGTTACGGCCACCAGACAAGGGGATGGATTGCGTCCAACATCACAAACTCGTTTGGTGGCAGCTTCCACCTCCATAGATCTCAACATTATTGCCTCCTGCAGGTTTTAAAAACAAGAAAAAAAAATATAATTCTTTAAAATTAAATTTGATAAAGATATATACATTCTGCAGGATATATATACTAAGATATTGTCATATCACATATATAGAGTTAAAAACACGAACATGGTTCCACCGAATTTTGCTGCATTACCTGTCGTCCTTTCACTCGCTCTCTCCCTACTGGAAAGAGCACATGCGGTTACCGAACACCACTTGATTGAACAGCTCTTGCCTTGGCTCACCTACTGTTTGCACCATGTAGCTGCCATTGTCCTGAAGATATTATGCAGACAGATCAGGCTTCAGGCTAAGCTGATCATGATACTATGGAGCTGATGAACCCTGAATGATCATGTGGTAGAAGGAAATGAGCAGAAGACAAACCTGAGGGAAAGAGATGCTGGTGCCACCATCGCCATGGACCTCGTAGGATGGGGAGGAGGTGGAGGTGTGCATGTCCATGATAGCTTCAGATGGAGGTCTGTTCAGGACAGAGGTAGGCATTGCAAGCGCCTCATGGTGGAGCATTCCTTCGATTTTCTGAAACACGTGAGTTGGAAGTTTGTGATTTGTGGACACCATGACAAGAGCCAAGAGGGGATGGCAAAGACAAGAGGGGATTGTGAGATGTTGCATACTTGAGTATGGTCACTGAAAGCATCACTGTCCATGCCAAAACCATACAGCACAGGGCTCAGGGAAGCAATCCTCATGGAAAGGAACTGCAACGCAATCCAGAAGTGGATTTTCTAGTTAGTAACATCTTTCTAACTAAAAAAAGGGTCTGAACATGTATCATCTAATCTAGTTATTTATTTATTTGCCATGTGTATCACCTCTACTTGGTTCTGCAAGGACTGCACATAATTGATAATCTCATCCAAAATGAGGGCTTTTCCAGTGACCTGCATTCAAAAGGCATATTTCCCTCTGAAAATTAGTGCCATGCATTAAGATGCAAAGAGCAATTTGTTTGATTGGTTGCAAGAGTAACCTTATCACAGCCAGGGACCAGGGCCTGCAGCACCCTCATCCTCTCACTGATTCTCTCCCTCCTCACCTGGAGGAAATGGCAGAACAGATGAGCAAAAGGAGGCCCAAGCAACCATGCTAAATCTACTAAATCTACACAAGTCAACAACAAGATGGCGGTGAAAATACGCAGGCAATGGTGCACAGTACCCTCTCTGCAAGGCTGTGGCTGTCTGTGGCTTGCCCTCTCCTAGCCCTGACGTGTATGTACCCCTTGGGCTCCTCATCTACCTTCTTGCTGCTTCTGTCTCTTTTTCCTCCCCTCTTTTTGGTGCTTTCCTTTGAGTTTGAGTCCTGCTTGTTCAACCGCACAAGATCAGTAAACTGTGAGTCATCACATGTCATGAAACTAATCTCTGTATACCAAGAATTTCCATCCAAAAAAAATCCCTTCAAGAAATGTAATCTCCTGTTCTAAAAGTTATGATCAAACGTTGTGCTAGTGTTTGATGAGAACTAATCTTCATCAAGAACCACGGATTTTGCTTTAGAAGTTATAAGACATTTTTTTTCGAGAATGCTGAAGTTATGAAACATTTTTCTATTCTTACATGCACCAGCAATCTTGTGGTGAACTAAAACTACCTTGGAGTGAGCAGAGCTGAAGCTGGTACTATCTTCCCTGGGCTTCCTGGGCTTCTTGTCGTCAGAAGCAGTGCCTTGTGGGGAGGTGTCGAGAACACCAGATGAGGTCTCCAGCGAGGCTGAATCTGCCATGGCTGCGCCATGGCAGAATAAGAAGCTCGGCGTGCCATGGGAGGCACCGGCTAGGCCATGCTCCATCTGCGTGAGGTGTGGAAAGCTTGCCATCTGTCAACCAAGACCTTTGTGGTATGCTATCCTACTGCTTTTCAGTGTAGTTTTCTTGGCAAGGAGTTCGGAAGCAACAAGATGGGGTTCAATGGCGACTTGCCATTGGCTTATATACACAAGTTGCTGGGGAGGGGAGACGAATGTGAGAGAGAGAGAGAGAGAGAGAGAGAGAGAGAGAGAGAGAGAGAGAGAGAGATGACAAGACCAAATCATTACTTCTCTATTAATGGATATTGGCAGTGGTAAGAAAGGGCCCCGGTGTCCCTTGTTGTATGTAACAGGGTGAAACAATTGAAGAAATGTCGATCAGCAATCCAGCATATTGATATGGTCATGTGAGTAGGGCCTGATCCTTTTTCCTAATTCCTATTATGTGCCCAAGTTTTTTTTTCGTTTGGGAGTGCTATTTGACAGTCAAATTGAGCATGTAGAAACCTTTTGCGTACCCCTATTTTTTTAAGAAACTGGAGGGCCGAGGCCCCTACAAAAAATTTTATTGAAGTAAAGATCTTGCAGAAAAGCTTACAAAACTTACAGAGTTACAACTGACAAGAAAAATCAAGGAACAAAGAAAGGAACAAAGAAAAGAAAAGTGGAACTAAGAGTTACAGTGACCCTTGAATCCATTGTTCAAATTGCACTTTCAGTCTTTGCTTTACTCTATACAACAACAAGAGTATTTCTTTCTGAAAAAGAAGTCTGGCATTTCCTATTGTTGGCTGAATTTCTTTGAAAATTAGATCATTCCTAACTGATCAAATCGACCAGCAGATTAGGATCACTGCTGCTAGAAAGAACTGGGACTCCAATCTGTCCTTGAAGAATTCAGTAACTTCAGGGAAGTCTTCATTCAAGGGGATGTCAATGTGAATCAAACTCCAACATTGCTGAGCAAAAGGACAATGCAGGAAAAGGTGCTGACAAGTTTCTTCAGTGTTTTGCAAACAAAACACACAGTTATATGATTCCAAGAACATGTTCTTCATTTTCAAAATGTTCGTGGTACTCAATCTGTCCTAGATCAAAAGCCAAAAGAACACTTTGTGTTTTGATTGGCAAAGGCATTGCTATAACCATCTGTAGACATTATGGACTTGCTGGTGACCAACTAGCTATCTGTATGCTTGTGAGGAGCTGAAATTAGCACCCCAACTGAATCTCCGAATATCCTTATTTTCTGTTGGTATGATATTTTCCAAGACCAACAGTATGTGTTGCATTTGTTCAAAAGCCTCCTCTGAAATGGGCAGGTGCAGCAGCTGAGTGAAATCACTTCGCTCATAAACCTTGTGAGCAGCAATATACTTGTTCTTTGCAAAGGAGTAAAGCTCATGTGTTAGGGTTTTGAGATCTTGAATATTCCAGTTGTCTTGTCAAAATAAGATGCTGCTACCATTCTTCATTTCTACCTTTGCTATCTCTTTAAAACTTGGAAGGAGCTTGAGGATGTCTCTCCACCAATAAGAGCCCTTCTTTACATGTCCTGGTAATTTCTCATTTTTATAGTGTTTTTCCCACATTAGGTGTACCCAAGGTATATCTTGCTTATTGAAGAACTTATTGAGATTCTTAAGCCTACAACACAAGCCAACTCCGCCAGCCATGAAGGAGCATCTGGCGGAGTTGGCTTGTGTCGTAGTCAATGTTTTTCTAAAAGGTTGAGAATAAATTAAACTGCTAATTAAACAGAATAAATGATCGATTAAACAAAAACGATGTGCATAATGTTTACATGTTGTTTAAAGGGCTAAAGGTTGTTTAGACGATCAATTGATCATAGTACTATCATGGGGTGGTCTGGCCAACCAAGAGTTTTAATTTGATTTCTTCCTTGTAAAATATATAGGGCCTGTTTGAATCCACACAACTAAAGTTTAGCTAGCTAAAATTTCAAAGCTAAACTTTAGCCAGCTAAAGTTTTCTCAGCTAAGTTTTAGCTAGGATGTTTGGATCGTCCAGCTAATAGACTCATGTAAACTTTAGATGGGTTAGCTAGGTTGAAGTACTACCCAGCTAAACTTTAGCTGATTTTTTAACTGGGCCGTTTGGACCTATAGCAGCTAAATTTAGCTAGCTAAAGTTTAGTTGGTGGATCAAACAGGCCTATTAGAAGTGAGAGGGACTAATCAGAATAGGAGACTCTTGTAAAGCGTAAAGGGACACGTAGCAGTAGCAGGTCTGCAGCAGTTGCATAGTCGTTCCAACCAAAAGAAAGAAAGAAAGAAATATGTCATCTTGGAATTCCTGTAGGCAAGACAATTTTTTAACTTTGACCAGTAATATGTGAAGAATTTGTAAAGCAAGGTTGTATCTCTAGTCCTATCTGTTGAAGTATGAACATGTTACAGTTTGTTTGTGAGCTACTTTACTGTATGCAGGGAACGGTCGGTTGGCCGGTTGGTCAATCCGACTCAGTACCTCCCTCCCCGGGATGATCTAGGTTCGAGCCCTCAGTGGCTCACCCTTTGTGGCCTCGGCCACAGTGACGGAGAGGGAACACCCTTTGTGGCCTCGGCCACAGTGACATATTACATTTTGTTTGTGAGCTACTTTACTGTATGCAGGGAACGGTCAGCTGGTCGGTTGGTCAGTCCGACTCAGTACCTCCCTCCCCGGGATGGTCTGGGTTCGAGCCCTCAGTGGCTCACCCTTTGTGGCCTCGGCCACAGTAATGGAGAGGGAACACCCTTTGTGGCCTCGGCCACAGTGACGGAGAGGGAAAAAAACCTTCCTCGTCTGTCCCATGTCTAAAACACATGTCTGTGGTCGGCTTATCTCACGAAGCTACGGTGCCGCTGTGTAAGAGTAGGGCAAGGGTTCAGAGGTTTTTTTTATCTACGTGAAAAGATATTTTCTATACCGGAATATCCGGCGGCTATGTAGCCACCGCGGATCGAGTTTTACTTTACTGTACGCAGGCTAAGCATTCTGTTATGAGATTTTGTGGAAGTTGAGGATAGAAGTAAATCAAATTTACCTGCACTGGTCCTGAATCCTGATCCTGGTCCTGGGTGGTCATAATGGAGAACTCAAACGTGGTTGGCGACTGAGCCTGATGAGATATGGCTGCATCATGCGCTTCTTGTTTCTGAGCTTCTTCAGCCCCCTGCCTGCTACATCACCTACAAAGTAGCTGCGTCATTAACTGCGAGTAAAAACCATGTGACACTGACAGTAAAGATACTAGTAACCATCAGAGTTGGAGTGGCACAAGGGATCTTCCTGGCAGTGGTCATCAGGACGGCCTTTTGAGTGTGGCTGCATGCATGCATGCAGACGCTGGACGGTCCACGAATCGATGCATGTCAGTCTACGGCCTTTCATGTTTTTTACATCGTTGTCTTTTTTTCTTTTATTCTTAAGAGGTCTAGACTCTCCGTTCTAAATTATAATTCATTTGACTTTTTCGATCTTAAGTTTGATCGCTCGTTTTATTTAAAAAAATTATGCAAACATAATCAATTTAAGTCATTTTTGAAGAACTTTTGTTAATAAAGCACGTCACAACAAAAGAAGTGATATTTAGCATAAATTTTTAAATAAGACGAGTGATCAAATTTGGTGTAAAAAAGTCAAACGAGCTATAATTTAGAACGGATTTAATACGTACTAGTCTATGTTTTCCCCCATTTGAAGATACAGTATAGGTTCTTGCGCAGTCATTTTCAAGTACGAGTAGCAGGTCCACGTGAACACACACACACATTGTACGTGTGGACTTGCTTGGTTTTCTCCTTGTACACGGAACAGTACTATAGCTGCTACTTTGTGCATGTTCTGAACTTCTGATCCACGTGAACACACTGCATCTTGTCCGGGTGACCGAGATAATAGACACACAGTGATCACTCCACTCCGATCCTCTCAAGCGGTCAAGTTTAGCTGAATGCATGCAGAGACGAGACGCTGCTCGGCTGCTGCATCCTTTCTCGTCCCCTCCTCCCTGTCCCTGTCCCTGGTTCCGGACGAGGACGGCATGTTGTATTGAACTTGTACTGTTGTGTCATTGCCTCGAGAAACCAGCTAGATCGAGTACCTGTTCTAGCTTAGACGCCAGCTAGCACGCCGATCAGGATTCAGGAACCAGGATATGCTGCTTGCTAGCTAGCTTCGTCAGTCCCCTGCTGAGAGCAAAAGCTAAGGCGGGCCTGCATGGCTGCATGGTCGATCGATTAGATCGATGAACACACAAACGATCCATATATGCGTTTGTGTGTTCATCGATGCTGTTGGCCGCTGCACTGCTGCTGCAAAAGGTAGCCCGGTTGGACCATTGTTTCTTCGCATGCAAGGGCAGCTTTTGCAGATTGATGGAGCTCCGGTTCTCGATCTGACGATTGGCGTAGCTAGAAGCTATAGGGTAGCTGCTCCGACCTCCGATCCATGCCTCCATCAGACTCGAGCTTGCCATCGGTATCGATCGGTTCTTTTGACTTTGAGCCTGAACACAACAACTTCTGCGAGTAGCTGATCATGTACTCTACTTACTGTACTATGGAGTATGGATTGTACTGTTTTTATTAAAGAACTAGGTCGCGAGCCAGCTAGCTAGGTCATCAGTTACTGGAAATATGCTATATACCCTCTCAAGGTTTCAGGACCGCGACGATCTTCCCTGCACGGCTGCACGTACGTACGTACCCCGTTTCTGAATCTGCCAACACGTGCCGTACCCATGTACATATACGTAACGTACGTGTAGCTCAGATAGGAAACAGTGTATTACTGTAGTAGATGCTTCGCAGGCGGTACATGTTACTTGCATGCGTGCTTCATCAGCGATAAGCGGAATAGCGGATATATATACTAGATACATCCATGAATCGAGAGGACAAATAACAAACTCGACTTCTGCTTTAGAACGGGAAAACAAAAAGAGGTAACTGGACTTGCACAAACGGCGGCATGCATATGCATCATCGTCATCATCTTCAGATACACTATATTCACCTTGCTCTTATTTTTTTTTAAAACGGACTTCCATTCACTTTGATCTCAGATTAGCCAAGAAAATACTTTTCAAACTGAGTAGCGACTTATCGGTTGCCACGGCGTTGCCTGCGCTGCCGCGACTTCCGCCACCTCGCCAAGGACTGCAAGCGGCCAAGGCATGCTGCTATGACGTCGGCGGCGGTGGGTAGCAACCGGCCACAACACTTCGCTCGTGGGGGCAACCCACAGACTCCCAGCACGTGCCCTGCGGCGGCCCTCCGTGCTCAGATGGGGCCATGCAAGGTGCCACGGGGGGCGCCAATGGAACCCAACGACGAAGGCGGCGACATCAGAGTAAGCCGGCAAAGGACGCAAGCTTGGGCACGTTGGCAGACTGCGACGACAACACCCGACCTCTGCCGCTGCCGTTGCACGCTGTCTCCCTGAGCCAGACCCACTGGCAGTGGAGCTGTGCGCGTGCGAGGGGCCTCCCGCGTGGGTTGACCCAGTGTTGGAGGAGCTCGCTGCCTCGCTCGTCATGAGCCCCTCAGCAAGAGCACCGGCGCCTGGGTGCTCGACTATTCTGGCGGCAGCCTCTCAGGATATGGACCCATCGCTGGTGGATTCCCGTTCTTCGGTGGCGGCTGCTCAGTGGACGACAGACTCGCCTCCGTTGTCGCCAGTGCAATAGCTGTCAGAGTTCACGCCACCACGCAGGTGGGACAACCCGGTGTCGAAGATGTGGTCACGGTGGCCACGTCCACCCCCAGTGACGTGACGCCCACGCCACGTGAGGTTGCTCTGCGGCTCGCAAGGTTCACCGAGGAGGTGCAGCACAAGCGAAAGTCACCTTTAATCGCCAATCCACCAAGGCAGAAGGAGGCAACCACAAAGCGACCCCAGCCAATCAGGAGCAAACAGATTGCCGCTCAGCCGCTAGCGCACATACCGACTACCAAGCGGGGCGAGGTACTACTCACGAAGAAGATGGGCATATCGTGCCACCGGTAGCACCAGTTTCATCTGTCTCCAAACGAGTATACGACGCCATATTCACAGGGAACTTGACGTCGAGCCAAGCTGAAGCTCTGGATGAGCTGTTCCCAGTGACCAACAACAGGGCTAGTAGAAAGAGTAACGTGCTCTTCTCGGACACCGGAGCAGGATCGCGTAGCCAGCAGTGGAGGCGTCCAGATTCGTAGGTTGCAGTACCGCTCTTAGCTCGGTTGTAGACCCTTTATGAATATCCCAGCTTGAAATTGGTTGCTAGGACGGTCCAGGCTATGACTGCACAACCTCCTAGGGCGCTCGTCTGAAGCGCGTCATTTGTATGGTTACATTCTTCTTCTTAATTACAATGATGCGCAAATCTTTTGCGTATTCGAGAAAAAAATCTTAGTTATATTAAGGAGGGCATGGATGAAAAATGAAAGCTAGGTGATGGATGACATGACAAGTCTATTTGCATAATTCTACAATATGCATTCGGTCTGTCTATACCGTACCCTAGCATTTTGGGAGTCCCAAAACACTCGATTATTTTCTTCAGACGTTTTCTCTCTCCCGACGCGCCGCCGCCAGAGCCCACCGCCCCGCCACGGTGCAGTAGGGTCTTGCCGGAGCTCCGGCGAGGCCCTACTGCACTCGCGGCGGCCTCCTCATTCCCCTTCCCCGCCCTGCCGCCGCCATGGCCATGGGCGCCCCCCGCCCCGACCTGGCCAGGTCGCCTCCACCACTGCCGGAACCCTAACGCCGTCCCCACCGTCTGGTCGGCCTACCTCCCTCGAGCCCTGTGGAGAGGCGAGAGATGAAGAGAAAATTGAGTCTTGGATTGCTTCAAGACACGAGAGTGTTCTATAGCATTTCTCTATGCATTTCCTCACACTAGTCCATCCACTAGAATCTTAGAGACATAACCTATGGCGGCACAAATTTAGATTTTACTTTTGAATTTAGTCTTGTTAGTTTATACAGATTTTATTCTTAAATTAAGTTGAAGTTCTTTTGTTTATTATATGTTTATTAACTCTCCTTTTGTATGTTATGAAAAAAATAAACATTTTAATTAACTACACTCTTTAAGTGTACCACGTTAGCATAAGTGGCCATGTATATTTTCTCATTTTTGTGAGAATTTTAAGGTGTTTTTTTTCTAGCACGTTTGGTGAGAATAAATGTGAATGGTCCATTGTGGACATAGTTAGAATTGCTAGGCTTCCTCTCTTTTTTTTCTACCATGATATATTGCGAAAGGCATGCGCACTGCTACTAGCTCGTTTGATGTTTCGATGGATCGTGCTTTCATCGTCCTATATATACCGTACGTACTGACGAGCGAGAGAAGTTGTTCATCCGGGTCCGTAGGCTTTAGACCTAGCTTCCCACGTAGACGTATACGTAGCCATGTCTATGTACCACCGGTACGTATACTCTTGGTTAATTGCACGCTACACTTGCAGAAATTTGACCTGTGACGCTGCTGTGTATGTATGTCACTATATACCGGTCTTTAAAACTCTTCTTCTCGCTTATTGTACACGTACGTACGGTTCGTTGGACGCAATATTTCTATGCGCACTCAGGTACATAGTCCCTCTGTCCTGAAACTCATTTGATATAATTTATATATTTATTTATGAAGGAAACATATAATTATATATAATTTGACAGGGTACATCGATCCTCAAATTACATATAAGATCCGTGTGGTTCCCAGAAGTTAAGAGGAATTGAAAATAATCTAGTAATGAAATAGGAACCTCTTTCTAGATATTGTTTTCAATTAGGATCCAAGTAGACCCTGAAAGACATGCTTCCATTGTCTTCTTGCCTAACGGCCTTGGTCGATACAACCAATGCTCCAGATGATCATAGCATAGCCCCGTCGAACACCAAAGCCAGAATACGGTCCTCATGTTGAACTTGAATCTGGCGACCAACCACAAAACTACGGACATGCCATAAGATCCAACGTTCTGGAACCACAGACCGAAATGTATCTAAATCGATAAAAAAAACAGCGGCAGTTGAATCGTCGAGCACAACACAAGCGGCAGATTCAGCACCTCCAACTTTTGATCCATCAAGTTAGACGTACACCTGATTTCCTCTCCGTGTCCATGAACAATGACATCGACGATCCAGAGTAAATATGTCCATGGGAAGTAACCATGAGCACTCTTACCCTTGTAGATAGTGACTACAAACTGACCTCACCGATGAAATTGGCCCTCACAAAAGTGACCTCATTGTGGCCATTGTCGAAGCTATCGTAGTTAACTCTCGACTGAATATGAGTGATGATTTCATATATAAATTTATTTGGATTAAACCTAAGTGAACTAAAATTAAAATATTGTTGAATTGTAAACGAGGGATGGGGCTTTCTCCTTCCTGCCACTAGCAGCCTCGCCGGAGAGGAAGAAGGGCCCCCATACAGATAATGGCTGCGAGGTGCCTTGATGGCGGCGATGACGGCGGTGGCTTGGAGCCTTTAGGGCTGCATCAATGTACTTGTCTGGTTTCTTCAACAAATTTGATCAAATTTAGCATGGTTTGACTTAGGATAGCTAAAAATCTATTGTATTTTAGGTGAAGTGAATATATACTGCCACTTATATTTAGCCTACATGAAAGGACAGTGGTGCAAGCATTTTGACATGAATGAACCAAAAAAGGTCAACCCCCTATACACAGCAAGCCATACTTGTCCTCCTCCCAATTGCAGATGATAAGCTGGCAGTTGTTATAATCCCATCCTTGCCATATTTAGTTTGGAGGAAGTAGGAAATTAGTCTCTGCCACGAAATCGGTTCATCCTCTACCTTATATTGTATTAAAGAGTGAAGTGATTCTTCCGTCCATCTTTTTTTTTACTCACTCATGTTCAGAAATGATCCGGGGACATATTGCATTCGGTTACAACGTTAGGACTTTTCATTTGTGATAGGAAAAAATCTACAATCGTAACTGTGTATTTTTAGTATGAAATTAAATGGCAGCATTGTCAAAAAAAAAAACATACACTACTAGGTGAAGTAGTACTCCCAAAGGAAACGACAACAAGCTTCTTGTTTTCAGGCGGAGCGAGTGACTACGCAAATGCTCCTACATCAGTCGCCCCACGCCGTGTTGTCAACACGCTCCGGCGTACCATTGGACTAGCCACGGTTTGGCGATTTGGCGTGTTCTTGTACGCCACGCTCGTACACGCTCGCCTGTGCTCGGGGGTCGGCGCATGCGGCATGCCTGATGCCTGCACGGCTACACTGCACGCACGCACGCAGCCCCAGACGCCAAGTGGGCAGTCAGCAGCTGAACGACGGGCACCTCCTTGCGATGCATCGACGCATCACCCGGGGTTCGGTTTCCCTGGCCCTGCCAGGTAGCCAGCGACGCCTCATCGGCGATTGGGCATGGACGAGGACGACGACGCGTTCTCGGGGGGGTGACGAGATTGAGATCTGATCTGATGCAGCCATGCCGGCGTCCCCAACTCTGCTGTCACTTGTCACCAACAGCAACAGGGATTGCCTGAAAAGCTTGTGCAGGTGCATGCAGCCTTGTAGCCTGCCTGCCTGACTCTGCATCCGCTCATCCATCGTTCAACCTGACTCCGCAGCCAATGCCAGCAGTGCGAGGCAAAAGCTGCAGCTAAGCGTCTTGCTCATCATGATCAGAGTAGCTTTGCTGTCGGCAACATGTACAACAGTCAACAGCGGAGTAGAAACATCATAGTTTGCCCTGTATAGGCATTCATACTCAAGTTGTATCTGATCGAAAGACTCAAGACAGGCAGGCAGACAGCCACATTTTCATTTTCACCAATCTAATTCTTGCATAAATTACTTGTATCAGACATCGCTATATGTACATCTGTCACAACAATGGCAACCACTTCCCAATGTACACTGCAACATCTGCAAACAAAGGCAAAACAACTCGCAAACTGCATCCATGACAATCAGGCCACTTTACCCTAAACGCGACCAAAACCGCAGATAGCCCTAGAAAACTATAACTTCCTCTTGCCACAAACTATGAAATATCAGCAAAGGTATCCTCGGCCGTGTGTGCCAGGTGACTGCAAATGGCGGCCACAAAAGCACAAGATACCGCAGGAACTCGAGACTTGACTACCTACATGATTTATCTACTTGGGTCCTCTAACAAAACAAGGATCTCTTCATCCTCTATGGTTCCACTGTCAATTGCATACTGTAATGCTGTTCTACCATCTCGGTCCACGGCTTGAGAATCAGCACCCCTGCAAGGAAAGTGAGAAAGTAAGATTATAAACTCCTCGTCTCTGTAGTTTCCTGGATTTTCACAATTTGCTGTTAAGCTACAACCAGCATGATAACTTCTGCATACCTGGAAAGCAGTAGCTTGGCGTACACATGTCTCCCTTTCATGATGCTGTGATGAAGTGGTGTCCGCCCTCTTGAATCTGTAGAATTTACATTTGCACCGTACTGCAAGAGTAGTTCAACCATGCCCAGGTCCGCAACGCGACATGCTAGATGAAGCAAAGATAATCCTTCAACATAATCATCCAATCCATC
This sequence comes from Saccharum hybrid cultivar R570, assembly GCA_038087645.1. Lineage (NCBI taxonomy): Eukaryota > Viridiplantae > Streptophyta > Magnoliopsida > Poales > Poaceae > Saccharum > Saccharum hybrid cultivar. Next base: position 22,364,982 of record JAQSUU010000402.1, on the reverse strand, counting down.
TATATGGGCACTTGTGCTGGCAGGAGAAACAGAATCCCCGGTAGAACCCTTCTCTAGTGGATTGCAATCAAAAAATCTAGAACTTCCATTAGATGGAGAAGTTGATTGCTCTTGTAGAAGGAGAGCTTTTCCCAGAGTCAGAGCCGAATTAAATGACGTATGACCGTAAGAAAAATTTACATTGGCATTTGACCCCACAATCAAACTGTACACCCCCTTCTTGTTGTTTGAACTTACATTGTCCCACATCTGTTCTGCAAGTTGAATCTCATCCACGTTATGTTTCCGCACAAAATCCTTTTCAGCATACTGAAATAATCAAGAGAAATAATCAACAATTAATTATACTTTAGAAAGTTACCAAAAAAATCAGCAGAAGACAGTGATGCATTAAAAGTATGATCAGTACAATTCATGGACATTTCCTAAGAACAGACGTAACCTATAGATGCTGCTCATGTCATTTGATTTGATACATATAAATTCACAATATTGCTGATCAGTGGTATAATAATTCTTTGTTGAAAAATTAGAATAAACATGAGGTCCTACCGGAGTTGCTAAGAAGGTTGTAAGGATGGAAGAGCGGAGGGTGAGGGCCTGGGAAGCGGCGGCGGCGTGTTGGCGCTGTGATGGGTCACAGCGCTAGGGCTGAGGACGAGAGGAAGGAGCGGCTAGGGCTCCCAAGGGAAGCCGGCAACTTTAATTGTTGCTTCTGCTTAATTCTATCAATAGAGTTTACAAATATTTATATCCCCTTCTATGCAACCTATTTTGCTAAAATAACCTATCTGGGATAAATATAAATTGCAAATAGTAAATAAAATCACAAATAATAGGATAATAGAGATAACTGGGCTGTTAGTCCAACTAATCTAGGTGCCATGAAGCCTAGGGGTGCCACCTAGCCTTCTGTTGTGCGCCGGCGCCTGGTATACTGGATGCCGGTCATAACATCTCTCCCCGCCTGGGTAAACAGCTTGTCCTCGAGCTGGAACTCGGGGTAGAGGTCTTGGAACACTCCTGGAGCGGCTCCCAAGTAGCATCTTCAGCGGTCATGCCCTGCCACTGGACGAGGATGTGCCACACATCGCGACGGAGCTGGGCACGCGGGACCTTGATCGGAGCAGGTAGGAGGCGCCCATTCAAGGTGGGCGGCATTGCCCCTGGAGCTGACGGTGTGTCGCCGCGGTGGGGCTTCAACAAACCCACGTGGAAGACATCATGCAGACGGGCGCCCTCCAGGAGCTGGAGGCGATAAGCCACCTTGCCAACGCGTTCCAAAACCTGAAACGGGCCGGCGTAGCACGGGTGACCCCTTCACAAGTAACACGGTCCCCGTTGGCCACCAAGACCCGCATGGTGGGATGCGGTGCAATGGACAGGCGAAGGCAGCGCATGAGGTCAGCGTCGATGAAGTTATGCGTGGAGCCGGAGTCGAGTAGCACCAATAGACGGTGGTCGTGGACATAGACATGGAGGTGCATGGCGTTCTCCGTCCGAATGCCAGCGATGGCGTAAAGGGAGACCGTCAGAGGAACTGCCACATCAGGCGCGACCTCAGGGGCAGTAGCCTCCTCTAGAAACCAGGGGCGAATCTAGCCTATATTACCGGGGTCGCCCGACCCCGATGGCTTAAGCAAAACCAGTGGATAATTACTGTTCATCACAGTTCAATAATATATGGTGCTGACCCCACTGTATAAATGTGATGACCCCGGTGAACTTCATGGTTGGATTCGCCACTGCTAGAAACACAACCACGGCCAAGGACAGCGTCGTCGAGGTAATCGGCAGACTCCAAGTAAAAAAGCCACTAGCACTAATGACCGCGGACATAGGGCTCATCGCAGTTGTAACAGAGCCCTTGGTGGCAGCGTTCCAGCTGCTCAACCGGCGTCAAGCCGGCGTCAAGCGACGAAAAGGATGGCCCGGAGCTGATGGGCCAGCCGCTGTTGGTGGCGCGGGCAAGGCCAGAGGGGCGTCTGTGCCTGCTAGTGCTATCAGAGCTGGACAGGGAGGCGCTGGTAGTCCTGGGCGCTGCGGTAGCCGCGCCCCACGCTGGGCTGTGGCCGGCGTCATGGCATTGGCACGGCGCTCGAAAGCCCGCACAAGATGCATGGCCGTCTGAAGATCCTGGGGGTCGCGTAGCTCAACATCCACCTTGATGTGTTCAGGGAGGCCGCCCACAAACAACTCCGCCTTCTGGGGGGCTGACAGGTTGCGGGCATGGCAGAGGACAGCATTGAAACGGTCAGAGTACTCTTGGACCGTTGATGTGAAGGGCAGCCGGGCGAGTTCGGACAGGCGGGTGCCACGAACTGCCAGCCCGAAGCGAAAATTGCAGAGCTCCTTGAAGCGATCCCAGGAAGGCATGCCCACATCCTGCTCAAGGCCGTAGTACCATGTCTGGGACGCACCGGTCAGATGATACGACGCGAGCCAGGTGCGGTCCGAGGTCGGGGTGCGCTAACCACGAAAGAACTGCTCACAATGGTTGAGCCAGTTTAGGGGATCCTCGGCGCCGTCGTCAGTCATGAATTCCAGCTTGTAGAAGCGCGGAGTATGCGTGCCCTAGCCGGCACCGTGGACTGCTGGCTCGGAAGCGCTGCCCGAGGATGGCGATGCGCCGAGGTGGCCAGGCGATGAGCTGCCACCGTAGAAGAGGGGGCCATCAGCGCCCCCATAGAAGGTCCCATCGGTGACTTGGGGTCCACCGTGAAGGACCACGGCGCCGATGGTGGGTGCTAGAGCGACCCTCGTTGTGGCTGCTGGGGCACTCGCCATCGTGTACACCGGCCCCATCGTCGTTGCCAAGGCATAAGACGGGATCGATGAAGGAGAAGGCAGCATCTGCAGCTGATGGATGGGAACCGGGGCGGTCGGCTACACGCCCTGGGACGACGACGTCGGCGTCCCGTAACCGGGCAGCCCGTAGGGGAACACCAACGGCAGGGAGGCCACGGACGATTGCGGCAGTGACCAGCTGGCCGGTTGCGGCGGCTACATACTGAGAAGGTAGGACTGGATGGCGGCGACGGAGCGGGCAAGATCGGCGACCACCGCAGCCAATTGGTCCGGCGTCGACGACGAAGGTGCAGCCAGCGCTGAAGTAACAGGCAGCGGGGAAGTGGTGACCGGCAGCGCAGATGTGGTGGCAGGGGGCGGCAGGGTGGTGGTGGGAGGAGGACCTGACATCGCTGCTACCAGATTGATAGAACGTTGAGGTCGCGAAGGTTGTAGGGATGGAAGAGCGAAGGGCGAGGGCCTGGGAAGCGGCGGCGGCGTGTTGGCGCCGTGATGGGTCACGGCGCTAGGGCTGAGGGCGAGAAGAAGGAGCGGCTAGGGCTCCCAAGGGAAACCGGCAACTTTAATTGTTGCTTCTGCTTAATTCTATCAATAGAGTTTACAAATATTTATATCCCCTTCTATGCAGCCTATTTTGCTAAATAGCCTATCTGGGATAAATATAAATTGCAAATAGTAAATAAAATCACAAATAATAGGATAATAGAGATAAATGGGCCGTTAGCCCAACTAATCTAGGCGCCATGAAGCCCAAGGGCGCCACCTAGCCTTCTGTTGTGCGCCGGCGCCTGGTATACTGGACGCCGGTCATAACAGAAGTACTCCCTCCGTCCCATAACACTTAACCTTCTAGCCTTCTACACTTGTTCCAAACCCACTTCCCAATGTTTCTCTTTTCCCAAATCTCTCTTGTTTTCGTTTCATGTACACTACACCTTTTTTCACTCCTTAATTCCCCTGCCCAGAGCTAAAATGTCATCTATTATGGGACGGAGGGAGTACCTTGGCATGAATAAATTTCTCCTTCACTGCGATAGAATCAAATTGTTTAGGCTTGCTAGGTGCAAAGCCATGCGACATGTTCTCTAATCCATCAGCCCTGCATAAAGTAGAACTTGCAAGTTATGGCAACAAAAGGATAATAAATTCTACAGCTTTTGTAATGTTAGTTACTTTGTAAGACTTTTTGTAATGTTACCTTGAAATATGACCATGGTCAACACAGCTTGATGAAGGTAACATTTCTTCCCAGACACTATTGGCAAACGTGTTGCCTATTGACTGAAAGAGATTGATTACAGATGGCTCCCAAACCCTGACATCAAGCGTCAGGGATCTTACCTGCCAACACAATGTAAATTTCAGTCCATTGGTCATATTAATGATGACTTCAAGTGAAATATACCAAATTTACAGTAGAGAGCTATAATAGTCACTACATTGCAACCTACAGCGCCTGGTTGGCACAAAGCATGGGTGATGCACAGATACACAAGTATCATCCAAGACTCCCAACAAATTCTAATTGCAGAACAATATATCTGAATTCTGCAGTTATGTGATCAAACTTTTGTTCATGTAAATTGCAGAGAAGCCTTCTAGTCTACCTTAGATATATGCACACCCATATTTCTGTGTACCCCAGAACACTCTATGCATAGAAGAACTCCAAGGTTCAGGGATGCCCAATCAGGCTCTGAAGCACCACAATCAGCACAGCTATTATTACCAGCCACCTTCCTAAGCAAGTCAATTGGCTTGTCAGGTTTCATCATGCTTGTTCGGTGATGCTGTGCAACTCTTGCAGAATGCTCAAAATAACCACTCCCTGAGTTCTTTTCCAGCATACAATCTTCATTTATTGAATGTTCAAGTTCTGTTGAGCTACTGAATGAACTGCTTGAGCTGGCAGTTCGATGATGGCTGCTGCCTTTAGGACTCAATAGAAGACGCTGTAAACAAAATACAGATGTCACATAAATCAAATTCGATATGTAAATAATTCAATGTTCACTACTCATCACTTACTCGTTCAGGGGACTGGGAGCTCAGCAAAGAAGCAATGACGCCAGTAATTTTTTCAATCCAATCCATCTGATCCATTGCACTCTCTGCCTGCACAATATCCGGTGCACATCACTAGACAGAAATCAATATGACAAGTATGGCTATTGAACAGCTTCATATAACATCGTCCTGTATAAAGAAAAATAGATATCAAAATATGCATTTAAGCTTCATACCTGCAATGTATAGTTCTTTGTGGGAGAAATTATTCTGAAGCAGAACCGTAGATCTGATTGGTCAGCATCAACTTTAATGGTCGATGTTAGCAAGTTTACAGTATGGCGTGCAACTGATTTCTCATCATGCACGCCTCCATGATAATGAGAAGAGAACCATCTGCTGAGCAACCCCGAACCATGTTCTGAGGGAATGCTAGTTCTTTGGTTAGAATAACCACTCTACAAAATCAAAATTGGGACAAAAATGATGAGATAATATTAACTGAAACACTAAAGTGTGTGAAAAAATTATTTCAGATCGAGTATTGTAAAGTGTTGTGAGAATGCTTACAGATGGTCTACTGTTCTGCTTGCGGTAATAGTATAACATTCCTCGACTATCGAGGACAAAGAACCTCCTTTTCCAATCACCTCTCAAGTTTGAAGATCTTTTAGAGAGATAGCCTTGGCGAATGGTCTGAACCTGAAAATAGGTGCTTACTTTTCAGTATAAAACATGCATCTTCTTAGATGAAATTACACAACCATGCATGCATGAATATTGTCTTCGGATAGTTCCAGTATCCATTTACCTTGCCCTTTGAAGCTGATTGCATTGCTTCCTCAATCATCTTATGCGAACTTCTACCAATTGTTTGTATTCCATCACCGTTAGGGGAATCATTCATTCCATTTGGTGACCACCGACTTTCACGATCAATTTGCCGTTTGAACTCTTGCATCCTCTCAAGAAGAGCAGCCTGCTCATAGTTAGACCTTTCTCTTGATTGTTGTGCAAAAGCAAGAACCTGCAGAGAGAGAGAGAGAGAGAGAGAGCATGATGTAAGCAACCTTTGCCAGATTCAGAAAATGGAAAGGCAAGGAGGGGGGTTATGTCTGTAATTGCATAATTCAATAACCGAGTGTGACGCATTGTAATTCACAAAACCATTATAAAACAAAAGATATGAAGGTGACTGCAATTCAGTAATGTGATGGGTAAGAGAGTTACTTGATTGATATACGGTTCCATCTGATGTAGTAGTTCATATCCCTGAAGAAATAGCAACAGAGGAAGTTTGAATCGCATTTGTACATAACCTAGAAATGTCAATATGAAAATAATGGCAAGGATATACTTGTTTGAAATAACGAAGATGAGCATCCATTGTCCCACTAACAGCCTCCAAAAATTCAAACCTTTTCTTAGCCTCCATATTTGAAAGTGCAGTCACCTGAATATAAATATAGATAAGACAAAGGCATTCCAACTATGCAAATAAAGAATCCTGAACAGTGACAAGTAAACAGGGTATGTACCAGATTGAAACGAGCTTGCTCAAATGAAGACCTGGCACTGTGAAGCTCCTGATTATGTCACAAGCAATTTAGTGGCAGAAAGTAACCTTATCGTTCAAGTTTGGAAAGACACTCAATAAGGTCAAGGTAAACTTACATCCTCTACTGCAGTTGCTACGTCAGTCCTTGTACCTTTCTTCAAGGACAAATACTTTTCACGTGCCTGGTTAAGAAAACAAAAACAAGTGGAAGTAAGAAACAAGCCTTCTAAAAACCAACTCAAGCTTTGTTGACAATGTACCAGCAACTGACGTGTGAAGCATGATGGCACATCAAAAAGAAAACAAAGCTACAAACTAAGTGCTATAGAGTAGCAAAATTAGCCCCGTGGGACAAACGGCGGACACTTTTCATCCTAGACAACTTACAATTTGTTATGACTTAGAATTCGGTAGCTGGAAAAGAAAAAAAAATAACACCTAAGCAAACTGGCCAACAGGTCTAGAGATCCTTCCAAGTCCAGTCCAAGTTGGCTTAGCTATTAGGTTCACAGGTAAATAGAATGGAAAAATAAATCATTTCTACCATAATAAGCTATTGTACAAGGTTTTGAATCGACTTGTACGGCCATGTGAAATAGAATTGAAGTATTACCTGGTCATAAAGAAGGGTAGCCTTGTCAAAACGTTTCCTAGCATCCTGTGCAAATGTTATCGAATTAACACCATATAAAATTTCAAGTATGAATTCTACAGATTCAATGTTTTATAGAAAACTATGTCAATACCTTCATTTCATGTAAATCAATTTCCACAAACTGGAGCAGCTTGTCATTTAGCATATGCTCAACCTATCACAACAATACAACAGCAGTTATACCACATAAGGTGGAAGTGTAATTGCAAGTTTGTAATACTTAACAAAATGGGATTAGTTCCGCCCCGGGTGACGAATGCACGGGGATATGATTTCGATACAACCACAAGGATGAATTCAACCATGCATTGTCGAAATAACATTAAAATGAAATACTGTAGAGTGAGTAGATTAGCCATAGACAAGTTAGGGTATCTTAAAGATTGGTGACAGACAAAGGTATTCTTGATGAAAAGCACTACCATAGTAATGTACATACTAATGCTCTACCTGGGAGCGCAATACTTCCTTGTATGTTCCAATTTCTCTCAAAGCAATTGTAAATTTTGTCATTACAGGCCCTGCAGAAGAGGTAAATGTTGTAATGTACAAGAGAACCAACCAAATAGTAAAGGAAAAGGGCAAGAGAAATTTATCATGCTCATATCACAAATTGAAGTTTTGAATACATGTATTTTAACGAGAACCACATTACTAACCTCCAAATGCAACACTGATGGGATCATTATGACCCCCTCCAAATGTTTCAAGTGAACTTGCGAATGCAATATCTCCATCATATGCTTCCCCTAGTCCTTCCCTGAAATAAAAGTAGAAATTAGAGAGGCATAGAGAAACCCCGAATTAAAACCCAACCCATATAATCTGATAATAACATTCACAAATCAGAGACGGAACTTTCAGGTTTTGTAAGCCCAAATATGCTACATAAATGGCACATTATCACTTACGTGTATTTTCGACAACCTTTGTGAAACTTTAAACATCTCTCTCTTAGCAAGTCAGCCCCTTCTTCAAGTGATTGCATCTATTAATGCGAGGAACAAGTTAATCAGTATTCATGAACCAAAGGAAGCAAGTTCTTTGGCTGAATCTATCGACACAAGGAATACAAGTTAAGCAGTGTTAATGCAATATCCCCAAATGCGATACAAAGGTTAGGTTAGCCTCACCGAATGTATATTATGTTTCGCATAGAAATCAAACAAACTCTTAATCATGAGTAAAATTGAAGACATCTACTTTGGCCGAATAACAAACAATTTATGATTCCTCAGAGTCCTTGCATTTTTGTCCAAATCATGACAAAAACTAAAGCATACATTCCGCAACCCACAACCCACAAATGAATCAAACATTTCCAAAAATGTACACCAAACTATCACAATGTGTGCCAAATTTACACATTGACAGGCAAGCTACGTTACCAGTTTTGCATTGAAAAAACAATAAATTGTCAAAAGAAAATAGCAACCAAAATACTAGATCATAGAGAACTGGCAAAAGAAGAAACACAGCAAAGGGCTAAAGTTTGACACGTGTTTGCATGTATCAATATAGTCTAACAACACAAAATGACTGTCTAACAACACAAAGTGACTGTGAAAACATCAGACAGGCCACAAAACGGTTAAAAGGAAGCCTTAACCTGTAGCTCCTGCACTATTGGTTCAAAATTGAATTCGAGACGAAGTTACACCAAAAGGGGGTCAGGAGTCTCCACACTCATTCCCCATCAGCACAACCCGAAAACAAGGGCAGATCCATGCAACCACCCGCAGCCCAATCCGGGAGCCACCGGAGCCAAGCATTGCACACAAAGCTGAAACATTTCTCCCTCCGCCCGCCCGAGAGGCCGAGATCAACATCCCAGCCGCTACGCAGGATCCACAGACAGCATTAACCAAGATCCGGGTCGCCCCCTCACCTGCTTCCTGAACATGGGCGAGTCATCGAGCCTGCTGAAAAACATGGCTGCTTCCGCCAGTCCCGCCGCCGCCGCCACTTATTCGCTCCACACGGCCACACTACCTCCACAAAGGCCGCCGCTGCATCTGATAGACTCGCCTCCCTGGAGACCGCGCTGCGCAGCCACCCGGACCACAACCACCACCACCACCACGACCTCCACCTCCTCTCCGCAAAACTGCCCCTCCACCTTCGGCCGCCGCGCGCGACACTGGGAACGCGACCCACAGACGCAGACCTCTGACTACGCTGGCACCGAAACCCTAAGCAGCGGCCGGAATCGGTGAAATGGCGGCGATTTGCTGGTGGGGAGCGGAGAGGAGAGGAATCGAATGGCTCGGCGAGAGGGGAGGGGACACGCACGCAGGGGGGAGACAGACAGGGAGGGGTAAAGAGAAAAGTGTGAGATGGAAAATAACGGTGCGCTTTATTTCTGATTAATAAGTCTAATTGCAGTTTACTAGTAATAGTTTTGGTTTTTATTATATCGCTGATCGTGTGCAAGTCTGGGAGTGGCGTGGTAGGCCTGGTGTATCGTGGTTCCGAGACGTGGGGCCCGGATGCAGCCAGTGGGGGTGGGAGGCAGCGGGTCACCTACCAGTGAGTGGATTGGTGACTTACCGTTGATTGCCCTGTGCACTTGTCATTTTCTTATTTTAAAATTTAAATAAAGAAAAGAAAAGAAAAGAACTTTTGCGCTGGTCAAAGAGCATGCCTAGCAGAGTGGGTGTGTTTAGTTGAGAAAAATTAGGTGAAAAGTTACTGTAGCACTTTTTCGTTGTTATTTAGTAAAATTTGTCCAATTATGGATTAATTAGACTCAAAAGATTCGTCTCGAACTTTACAGACAAACTATGCAATTAGTTATTTTTTTACCTACATTTAATGTTCCATGCATGCGTTCAAAGATTCGATGTGATGGGTGGAAGAGGAAATATTTTGGGTTTGCATGGGAAGTGCAAGAGGTTAAGGCCCCGTTTGGTTGCCTCTGTTTTTTTTAACATACATCACATCGAATGTTGCGGCACATGCATGGAGTACTAAATATAGACTAATTACATGCATGTCGGCACAAATTAAGAGTAATTTATGAGACAAATCTATTAAGCCTAATTAGTCCATGATTTGACACTAATTACCAAATAAGACGAATGTGCTACAGTACATGTTAAACTTTAACAGGGCAAACAACAGGGCAAACCAAATACCCCCTAAATGTGTCATGCCATTTTGCACCTCTGTTTTTGTCATGCTTTTTAAACTTCATGCTAATACAAATAATAGGCAACGTTGTTGAATTTCGACCGATTGACAATCCGAGTGAAAAAACAGGAATCATAGCATCCACGCCATTCCATCCGTATCAAGTATAGTACAATAATCCAACTAGGCTAAGACTTGTTGGATATATTCGTTTCTACCTCAAGCAACATATATTGTAGTGAATTGAGGTGGAACTTGAAGTAAGTTGTATTCTAATCCAATCCAACACACATAGATTAAGGTTGATTTGCATACATCCAAACAAAGGCCTTATATGGTTTGTGTTGTTAGAAGACCAATTGACTACCACATGTGCTACTCAAGTAACCATAGCTACATGGAGGCGTGACCTTGTCCTTGCCAAGGAAGGTTGCCACCATTTAAAGTATGTGATATGTGCTAAATTCGACACTAAATTAAACTTAGTTTGTTTAAACTTTTTTAAACTATCTAGCAGGCCAACTGGTCAGGCTAATAATAAGACCATGAATCAGAGCCTTCACCAGTCCAGTGTCCAATCTAGTGTCAATAACCACGCATGAAGGAATGCATTGAGATTAGTTAGATTTAGAAAGATGGGAGATAATTGTGGGAGTAAACCGGTGTGATCACAAGGTGAGAACGGTAAGAGGAGGTTGTTAGTGATTAGAGAAACCGATTTTTGCATAACAAATTAGAAAAATATGTGGGATAGGTAACAACGACATCACAAAAAAGGATATGCAAGGGCATTGTCTTCTTAATACTAGCAAACAATAATGACTGGAAGTGTTTATAGCTAGTGAAATGTTCACAACGAGGCAGTGCAAAGCATCTCCAAGAGTCCTCCTATCTAATCTCTTGAAGTTGAAGCCAGGTATATGCAAGGGTCATAACCGAGTGTACCAGCAGGCGGTAGCAGGTCAGCTGAACAAAACAGGAAGACGAGAGGAAAGAAAAACAAAAAACAGCCAGAAATGGAGGTGATGGGGTAACCTCACCGGCGGACGATGGAGAGGCGCGACAGTGATGATGGCACGAACAGCGCAGCTTTCGATTCAAATTCAGTTTTTAATACAGTATTTCGTTCCTGGGCCAAACAACACCACGTACTCGGACAGTTCGGAGAGTGGGCTGCAAATGCGTTTCGGCTTTATTGGATGCCGCCTCCCCTGCGGGCCCACCAACCCACCCTTACAAAAACAAAACTGCTGCATACTACACCATACTCGCGCTAATCTAGTGATAAAAAAAATTACTACAGTACAGCGCTACGTACATATACTGTAGAACCAGACGGTTTAAAATAACTTTTTATAAGCGGGCAAAACCCGTCATCTCATCAAGAGGATAATGGAACTGGACAAACGCATGAGCTCCCTTTTTTTTGTCGATTGTGGCACTCTAATCATGCTAGTGTTCTTTTCCATGTATTAGTGTTCGCCGTTTGTCTCGTCTTAGTTTATAATTCCCAGAAAGGTTTCGTTTTAGCTTGTAGTACTCCCCTTGCCTTAATACATCCCACGTATAAACTAATTTCATCACTACGTGTCAAAACTGATTATCTTATTTGCCCACGACCAGCGCAAATCTATCTGTCGTTGCGGTCTGCATTGGAAATATTTAACAATTCCTTGAATAGCTAAAATTGCCAACCGTAGCACATGACTTTTCCTATTGCAGAATGTTTAAGCATTCAATTCAAACAAATAAACAGGATGCGAACCTCCTTGAATACTTGATTACTAAGGCCCTCTGACATGATTAAAGAGGCAGCGACCTGAAGATCTCCAGAATCGATAGTATTATGTTCCCTTTTGGCTCCAAACCATCAGTGCCTTTGTCAGCTCATAATAAGGTATGCAAAGATTCATGAATCATGATGTAGTTAAACTGAGACGCGTCCTAAAACCAGTTTCAGGTATAGACCGACAGTGGCAGATGCTCTTGGCTGAGATTAGGCAGGCATGCAGTGCGCCGGCTTTGGGTTGGGCCGTGTTTAGTTCGCCGGAATCGGTGTTTGCCGAGTTACTGTGTAACACTGTGTAGTACTGTAGTATTTTATTTTTATTTGGTAATAATTGTTCAAATATTGACTAATTAGGTTTAAAACGTTCGTCTCGCAAAGTACAATATAACTGTGCAATTAGTTTTTGATTTTATTTACATTTTGTACTCCATGCATGTACCGACATTTTGATGTGATGAGAATCTTCTTTTTGCATAGTGGAATTTGGGAGACAAATTTGGTATCTAAACAAGGGCCTTGTTTAGTTCCCCTCAAAATTCCAAGTTTTTTCACTTTCTCTCCATCACATCAATTTTTAGCCGCTTGCATGGAGTATTAAATGTAGGTAAAAAAAATAACTAATTACACAGTTTAGTTGGAAATCACGAGATGAATCTTTTGAGTCTAGTTGGTCCACGATTAGACAATTTGTCAAATAAGATGAAAGTGGTACTATTCATCAGTTTGAAATTTTTTTCAATCTAAACAAGGCTAAGGCCTTGGGTAGGAAGTGCGTGTGGACAGAGCGGTAGGCAGTCGGCCGAGGAGGCCTGGCGACGGCGACGGATGGGTAGTACGACGTGATTGTGTTCGCTGCTCGGCTTCATCCCCACTAGGCGCTCGGTTTGAGCGGGGTTGGCGCCCACTTCTGCGAGTCCGCTGTTTGTCCCCGCTCCGCTCACCTCACCTCTGCTCTGCATCCTCCTCCAGTCCTCCTTCACAGTTCACACACAATCTGAGCGAATTTAGGCACCGTTTGGATGCCAAAATTTTTGGCAAAACGCTACTGTAGCGTTTTCATTGTTATTTGACAAATATTGTCCAATCATGGTCTAATTAGGTTTAAAAGATTCGTCTCGTCCATTTCGTCTAAACTGTGTAATTAGTTTTATTTTTTATCTATATTTAATGCTTCATGCATGTGTCTAAAGATTCGATGTGACGAGGAATCTGAAAAATTTTGCAAAATTTCTGGGATCTAAACAGGCCCTTAAGGGCAAAAAAATGGCTCTGCTGGTACTACCACAAGTTTAGCGTTTCCCGTTTGACCGTGTCCACCCCCTGGGGGTGAGAAGACAGAAGGGATGCGGCGGGAAACGGAGCACGCGAATTCAACGGACAGACCCAGCATGGGGCAACAAAGCATGTCGCGGGCACTAGAGCGGACACCACGGCTATCTGCACTCATGAACCTCTATATTCATCCTCTATACGTTCTAGTCAGCAAGATTCTCTCCTCTATATTCAATTCTCTCGCACTCATCCATTCTCTATATCATCCTCTATCCACTCTATCTACTGTGGGACTCACTTGTCACTTTATCTAAATATATTCACGTGTGATCTAGTTTTGAAGGATTTATTGAGACGAATTTAATGGTGCAATCAAAATTTAATTTGGATTTTTGGTTTGTGAGTTATATCATTTTTTTCTTTGTTTAGCTAGTGAGGCCTGCCACTGCCCACTATAGAGTAAGCATTGTATTACTCTAAATATAGAGTGAGAGAAAGAATAGAGTATCGTTTTAGAGTATCCAAAGAATAGAGTATCGTTTTAGAGTATCCAATGCAGCAGTTTTTTACTCTATATTCGTACTCTAAAGCTTTTTAGATTAACCCCTGTGGTAGTCTTAAGACGCCGCCTCTCTTTTGGGACGGCAATGATTCCAGCACGGTGCCACCGTCCGGACTGCGCAGCCGCTGCGCTAGTGGCTGGCCGCCTGGTCGGCACGCCCAGCACGCACTGACGTCCCCGTCACTCAGCCCATCCGCACCGCGCCGCTCCGGTCACCGGCGGTGCCCGGAACGTGCGTGAAGGACAAGGCTCGCGCTCCACTGACGTACACGTACTCCGAGCTGGAGGCACGTACGGGTACTACTGGAGACACAGCACACCAATGAAGTCGGTTCACATCTGCTTTGGCCCAGTTTAGTTGCCAGAAATTTTACAAAATTTTTCAATATTTCCCGTCATATCGAATTTTTAGACGTATGCATGAAGCATTAAATATAGATAAAAAAATAAAACTAATTACACAGTTTAGACGAAATGGACGAGACGAATCTTTTAAGCCTTGTTAGACCATAATTGGACACTAATTATCAAATAACAACGAAATCATCTACAGTGTCATTTTGCAAAATATTTTGCATCTAAACCGGCCCAATATGCAAGGAATCTCTCTCTGTCTCTGTTCCTTGTGCCCGGGCTGGCTTTCTTTGCGGCCGTCCACCCAGGGAAGCTTTGAGGCAACGCCTCCTTTTGCCATCGCTCTCGCGTTTTCCATGTTTGTTGATCTTTGCCGCAACAAAAAAGAGCTTCGGTCAGCTGCTGGTACGGCACCCCGGTTGAGCTTTCGAGGCGTGCAAAACTACGTACGGGCCCGGTTGTTTCTTTCAGATGAGATTATGGGAATAATCGAGGGATTCGCATCTGTACGCGGCTGGTGCTTGCTCCTGAAGGCTCGCACCTGAAAACCTCCCTTTCCTCAGGGGCTGGCCGGCTGGGCACAAGGTTTGTCTCCTCTCTGGCTCTCCCATACTCCCATGACATGAGGCAGCCATGCCATGACGCCCGAGATTGGCCGGTAGCGAGACCATGCGCCCATGCGGGGATCGGAGCACGAACAAAAAGATAAAATGGAGGGCGGGACGGGGGTCCAGGCCATCCGGGCAAATGGAAAGTTGGACGCCAAACACCGGAGGAGGCAGAGGTGATGGGCGGGGCAGAGCCGTTGTCAGATGCGGCTGCCGTCGCGGTCGGGCGTTCCGCTTCCGCTCCTGCCGCCTGCCGGCAGGGCCTCGTGGGTGGCGCGGCGGCAAGGGTGCGTGTGCGTGCGAGCGGCGGGCGAGACCGACAGGCTGAGACGTGCCGTCTCGTCGCCCGGGCGTTTCATGTAACGTTCGTTTCCTCATGATCCGGACCGGATCGGATGGGATCGTATTGGCATGCCGTGGGCCCACGCTGGACCAGCAATCAGACATCGCCGTACCGTACGTTCTCGGCTACCGCTCAAGAATGGATGCGACACGCCAAAACCTTGCTGCCAAGTGCCAAGTATAGACAGACGAGTACTACTCCCTATCGCTGATCGACGTGCGGCGTCAGCTAACAAGGCCCTGCTCCACACACACACCCCCCCCCCCCCCCCCCCCCCCCCCCCCCCCCCCCCCCAGGCCCCAGGCTGCGCGCCTGCTACCGGAATGAAGAATGCTACGCTAGTGGTTCCACTGCCCTGGCAAGAGCACCCAATATCTCATCCTTGGCCCATGTTGCAGATTCAGTCTGCTTTAGGCCATGTCACCAATTTGGCCTGTTTTGGCCCTAATCAACCCTAACTTTACATTTAACCGTTGGATCAAAATACAGTGCTGAGGTTTCAATCTCCTTTAGCAGCCACGCTCTTCTCTCCCTCTCAGTTTTTCTTTTGCTCGAGCAGAATCCATGGCGATCGAGGCAAGGTGTCGCGCATGCAGGAAGAGCTCGCCGTGGAGCACGACGACAAAGCTCGGGCCGGATCGGGCGGCTGGTGGCCGCCGACAGCTACGCCGACGACGGGACCATCCTTGGGCACGTGGCACGGGAACCTCCGGCTTGAGCGTGAACCACACCGTCGGCGTTTGGCGGAGACACTTGTCCTCCTCTCTTGTCCCGCGCAACACCACCATCGTGGATGCCGCCACGGACTCGACATGGAGGCGGCACGGGCACGCCATGGACGAGCTGGTATGAACTCTCCGTGGACTCCACTCGGGCTTGTCGTGGAGACCGGGGCGAGCACGTCGTGGACCGTGGACGAGCTAGCACGAGCTCGCCGTGGACGCCGGCACGGGCTCGCCGTGGAGGCCAACGCGAACGCGCCGTGGAGTGGCGCCGATGTGGAAGAAGAACGCCCGGAGCATGATGGTCAGCGTAACGGTTCGATCTTAACAAGACACTCGAGCTACTGTAGCTAGGGAAAGGAAAAGGTCATTTTAACCCCTCTCAACTTTAATTTTGCCGTTGTCGGATTTATCTCCCTCATCTATAAAACTGGTTGTTTGACCTCTTCAACTTTTACAACCATTTGTTTTGCAGCCTAATCGATCTTGATAGTGGTTTACTAATGTGGCGCCATGCGTCAGAGGGAGGTAAGTCGGAGTAAAAATATTTATAAAAAATATGCAAAATATATATATATAATACGAAAAAGAATATCCAAATAGTTTTTACATGAATACATGAAAAAATAATGCAATTAAAAATCATAAAATTTGGCTTTACCTTGGAAAGTTATGAAACTAGTTTTATTTTTTTCTAAAATCATGCTCTATCTTAGCTTGAAATTGTTTGAATCTTGATGGACTTATTTTGGTGCTTATTTGCTAGTAGAAGCCCTCAATTAGACGATGCTGATCCTGGACTACATAGCAGCCAGTGAAACTTAATTAAATATCTCCTACAACTAAAAAGACTAAAAGTAAGACAATCATTTGGTGCGACAAAAGTTTCGCCTCACCTTTGCACCGCCCTCTTGCGACAAACATGGAAAGTCTTGACCCTAATTTGCATGCGCTACAAACATGCAAAGTCTTGACCATGATTTGCATGCGCTCAAACACGGAAAGTCTTGACCCTAATTGCCTCAAACAAGGAAAGCGATCACCCACGTCTCACGCTTAATCAAACCGCACTCGGGCCACAAATATGAAAGTCTTGACTCAGATTTGCATGCGCTACAAACACGGAAGACCATCGTCGCTCGTCACTGCACGATCGAGTGCATCACTCGTTGCTGAACAATCGAGTGTGTCACTCGTCGCGATCGAGCACGTCTTCTTGGCAGAACTCAAGTGTGTCACTCGTCGCTGCACAGAGACGATCGTCACGCGCCCCATGCCTCCCGCCCCTGCACGATCGAGCCGCCCCTACTTCTTCCTCGTCGTGTAGTGGAGAAGCAACAGCAACGGATCATCCACTGTCTATCTATTGGTGGATGCACCTGTGGCTACATCATCAATCGCCGCAAGGTCGCCGCAAGATCACCTCCCCGTGCGATCTTCCCTCCACGACCTGCTCCATTGTCCTGTCCATGCGCCCACGCCGTCATCCTCGTCGTGCGCCACACTACTGCCTCCATGACTCCACACCATCGTCCTCGTCATTCGTCCGCACTGTGTACCTAGAAACACCGCCGCCTCCATGATGCCCGCGCCGTAGTCCTCGCCGTTTGCTCGCGCCGTGCACCCGAGCCGTCGCCCTCGGCTGCCACGCCGTTGTCTCGACGCCACCTGAGTCGTGCACCCAAGCCGTCGTCTTCGCGTATGTAGACCGATCGACGTCACTCGTCCTCCATCACTCGCCGTTCATGATGTTATACAACCATAGTTCATGATGCTGCAGACGTTCTTGTTATATAGTTAATCATCTATTTGTTCGATATTGTGTGCCTGCACACTGGATGCTATTGTTTTTTGTAGCATAGTTAGCCCTTTGTTTGTACCAATCTCGAGGTTCAAGTAGCTCGAGCCTTATTTATTTACTGATAGTCTCCATTCATGAGCTTAGTGTGCTTAGATACTTTACTGGTGAAATATATTAAATACTTTTCTCTTGTCTACTTTGTTTATGGCCACTGAATTTTTGGTTTGCTATTTTTTTATTACACTGAATGGTATTAAGATGTTTGGCATTAGTTCATTGCATCTCCATACCTCGCTTGCTGAATTGGTGTCCCCATAATAGCAACACCAAGCCAAATCAGATGTTTATCTCTGCACTATAAAATGTCTGTGGATTGATCTTTGTTTATTTTTGAACAATCTGGTATCAGCAGGCAAGAAAAAATGATGATTTCTCACTGAAGTTAAATCTTAAAAAAGAGGGAATGCAAGAACTTGCTCTGAATTATTGCAATTTATTGCCATGACTTACATTTGTAAACTCTACAGGATGAGTCAATAGTTAGCATTGATACACTGATGCTTGATGCAGAGCACAATCAGCTGCCATGTTATTGTGCTTAACATAATGATATTGTAACTAAGGTAACTTTTTAAATCTTGGCATGGCCATGTTGAGTCCACGTTATAAATATGAAGCTCAGATAATTTTACTGAACAAATAGGAATATGACAAGTAGCTCAGTTTTCAGGTTATACATACGAAGCTCAGATAATTTTACTAAAAAAATAGAAAAATGACAACCAGTTCAGTTTTCTGAGAACGTGACAATTCATAGACATTGTTTTCTTAAAATAAATTGTGGTCCTCTCTTTTCAATTGGATAAATGATGATGTAAAAAAAAGTTAACAACCAACCATGTCTCTCCATCACATGTTTTCTTAAAAAACACGATGAATAGTCCACAAAAATGTGGCAGGGCATTGCCTATTTGTTAATTATCTGAGTCAACAAAAATTTAGAAAGGTCTATATAGTAGAGTTGATGGGCCTACGACGTCGTGCTCTTCGTGACCATGTTAATCTTACGAACTTTGCTTTTTGTATTGATGTCATTTTAATGTGAATATTTAATTTCACAGTATTATTATCTTATTGTGTGATCTGTATATTTTTAATATAAAAATTTAGTTGTCCCGTAGCAACGCACGGGCATACTACCTAGTATTAAGCGAAGGTTGCATGCAAGCATATATGTGGCAAGGTGCACGCA
Organism: Saccharum hybrid cultivar R570; assembly: GCA_038087645.1. NCBI lineage: Eukaryota > Viridiplantae > Streptophyta > Magnoliopsida > Poales > Poaceae > Saccharum > Saccharum hybrid cultivar. The sequence continues at coordinate 22,346,119 of JAQSUU010000402.1, read as the reverse complement.
GCAGCACAAGCTAACACAACTATGAAAATTTATCTAGGGCAGGGGACCAGCGCCCACTACGGTTATAATGATGCTCCACTTGTCCTTCTATGTAATCCAGACAATCAACATCATCTAATTATAATAGATAACGAAAGTTTCTACTAGCAAATAAGCACCAAAATGAGTCCAAGATTCAAACAATTTCGAGCAAGGCATCATAAGACCGTTTAGAAAAAAAAATCGAAGCTTGTTTCATAATTTTCCAAGCTGAAACATAATTTATATGAATTTTCTAAGAGCAAGCCAAATTTTATGATTTTTAATTAGATTAATTTTCCATGTTAAAACATTTGGATAAATTTTTAATTTTCTTAGTTCTCTTGTTTATTTTTTAAAATATATTTCTAGTCCGATTTACCCCCTTGTTGTGGCGGCACATCAGCAAAACTACTATGAAAACCGGCCAGAGTGAAAAAAAAACAAATGATTTTAAAAGTTGAAGAGGGGTCAAACAACCGGTTTTATAAATATGAGAGGTAAATCGAACGACCCCCAAAAGTTAAGGGTCATCATCCCAGTTGCATTCCCGCGGTCAATGGTTTTCAATCCAGTGAACGATCCGACCGCTGCAGCCTTTTCCACTTGCTCACGTGACGGGTCCCACTTACCTATTGGTTCACTCGTTCTCTTTTCCCGTGTCCTTTCTCATTCCCGTGACTTTCCCTTCAGCTTCATTTTTCTCGCGTTTTTCATTTTCTCTCTTGGCGTGAGGTCTCAGGTTCTCGCCCAGCCCCCGGCGCTCAGAGACATTCGGCCATCAGCGACTGGAGGTGGCAGATGTCAGCCGCACATCCAGCCATCGGCGCTTGGAGGCAACGGATCTCAACTGTCCTTCGCATCACCAACACTCGGAGGTGCTAGATCTTAGCCACCCGTCCAGCCATCGACAACCAGAGGCGGCGGATGTCGATTGCCCGTCGCACCACCAGCGCTCGAAGGCGGCGGATCTCGGTCGCCCGTTGCGGCACCAGCGCTTGGAGGCGGCTGATCTTGGTCGCCCGTCGCGCCACCAACGCTTAGAGGCGGCGGATCTTAGCTTCCCATCGCGCCACTAGAGGTGACAGATCTCGGTCTCTCGTCCAACAATTGGCGCCCAGAGATGGTGGACCATGGGCGTCCATCCCGCCATGAGTGCCTGGAGGTGGCAGCTCTTGATCTCCGTACAAGGGCCAGCGCCCTGAGGTGGCCCATCACTATCGCCCATCTGGCCACCGGCTCTCGGAGATGGCTTCCACCTCCATCAATCTTGTCAGGCCTTCGCTTTCATCGTACATACATCATGGTGAGCTTAAGCAAACTGATGAGATCTGATCCCTGTGTTCCTTTTGGTACAATATATAACATCCACTTCACATACTTATTCATACGTCTACTTGTTGCCCTTATATGTTCAGATTGGATCAGTTACTTTGCTCAGTTATGTCTACCATGCTTCTGCAATTAGTGGCGTCCAACACAGGCAATTTTTTTTTAGGAAAACAAGCTTATAATCTTAGGCCAAACCCAGACATTTTTTTAGACACAAACCATCAGTCGGACTCCTCTCTCTCCCCCTCTCTCTAAAAAAAGCGACGTACTTCTTCCCCAAGCCCAAGAAGGCCCCACGGACCTGCTTTATGTACTGGGCCGCAAGGGGCACGGCCGGTGTGAACACAAAGAAGTTTCCAAAGTGTCAAGATTCTTCTTCATCTTTGTACTTTAAGGTAGGAGTAGCACAAAACGGGAAACGAAATGGAGTCGACGTGAGAACACGAACGGAGCTCTTGACTACAGTTCACGCGCTAGGGCACACATGTTTCTGCGCGCTCAAACTGCAGCAGTGGAAAAGCCTCAGACGTTAGGCCAGAAGGACTCCTAGGGTGTGTTTCTTGCATGCTCATAAGGCCGGATCAGAGTTCTTGTCTTCTTGACCTGCGGAGTCATGAACCAACAGCTCTGCCAAGTGTTCGTTACTTCGTTTGTGTTGCAGCTGACTAGCATCTTCGCAGGGGACACTTTGCTTCCCTGGAATGAAGAACGTACGCAAGGAAGATCGTGCAGGCAACAGCCAACAGGAATCGTTGTCCGGCTTCTGGAGATTGCTGATAAAAGTAGTGTTCATATGTACGTAGTGTGAACTTATTAGGTGAATGTATATTAGCGTGTCTGCATCTGTACTTATTCATAGAAGTGAATGTAATGCACATGTACTTGACTTGATTCAATAAAACAAGCAATTAATCTTGGGGTTGTTTAGTTAGTGAAAAAGTTTGAGTTCGGCTACTGTAGCACTTTTCGTTTTATTTGACAAAATTTATCCAATTATGGACTAACTAGGCTCAAAAGATTCGTTTCGACATTTACAGACAAACTGTACAATTAGTTATTTTTTTTACCTACATTTAATGTTTCATGCATGCGTCCAAAGATTCGATGTGACAGGTACTGCGTAAACTTTTTTGGGTTGAGGGAGAAACTAAACAGGCTCTATATGATTAGCGTCTGCCTCCTACCTGCCATCACGACAACAACCGTCAAGCTAACCATCTTGCGTCATCGAAGATCACGACCCTACACTGACGCAGGCAGCATCAACCAGAAGGATGACGATCTATCACTAATGAAGAGTGATGAACCAGTACGTGCTTATGCCCTGCTGCAGCCTGCTGCTCTCGTGTCTGGTGTCTCGATCGTCTCCTCCTAAGCAATACCTCGACGACTGAGTGTGAACATCCATGTCGTCGGGTCTCTGACTTCGCCGAGACGAAACTGCACCGAAGGTTCCTGCCGGAGCCTGTCGTCCATTTTTTCCCACTTGTGACGACTTGTTTAATTCGCTTCTCCCTGCTGCCACTCAACAACTTGCATTGTTGCACGTAACATATCTCATACGGAGTATCTGTATCCTTTTAGTGTTCGCATCAAGACAACGGCCCTTCTCTCGAACGCTTAATTTTTCATGTGTTGGCAATGCTTGTACGTAAGGACGATTTGCACTGCGGGCTCACGGCTCACGAGATTATGTAACAGCCTCCCTGTCATCAGCAGTGTCCTTGTAGATCACACTACTACCAAAGTGTTTTTCGGTTTATAGATGTGATTTCTTCAACTGCCTCTACTCAAGCGCCTACAAAAAATATAATCAACATTTGGTATAAAAAGTGACCATTTTTTAAATCCTAGCCTCCTAGGAGAAACCCACTAGAAAGGATTTTTTTTTTCATTTTTAATCCTTTTTATTTAATAATTTAATAATAATCGCTCTCAAAAAAATATTGCAGATCTTAACTCTTTTGGTCGCGCTAGTCCAGCTGGCGCAACCAAATAACGTTGCCATGCCACATGCACGCTGAAAGCCCAAGTTTTGTTTTAGTAATTAATGACACCAAGTTGGTAATGTCATCGTGTCAAGTGAATTGAATTAGGCATAGCAACACATGTGATGAAGGGGCAAGGAGCATGATGGTGTATGAACGTTAAGGTGATCAAGCATGTGGAGATGGACATAGAACAAAGTGATCAAGACAAAGGTATAATCATATAATTCTCTTTTGCCGGTCTAAAGATGAGTAGAGAAGTGATTGACCGGGATTAGGATTGATAGCCGACTATCAAGAGGGACAATCACAGTTAGCTCGTGAATCAAGTGCTACTAGATCATCATCTTGAGCATATGCATTATGATCTAGTAAAGAGAGCTAACATAACACCTTGAAAAATAATTATGAAAATGCTAACACACATGCACTTGGTGATATACACCTGATGGTGTTGGCACATTAGCGAAGGCGGCGGAGTTTGAGCGGTAGAGAGGAGTTTTTGGGTTCTCTCTCTCCCACCGAGCTTGTGAGCGCGGGATTCAGGCGTTTTCGAGAAAATAATATGCTTATTTTCCATTGCGCCGGATGCGAGAACCGGAGGCGAAGTCGCGGAGGTGGTCGTCGCTGTTTTGCAAGCGACAGACGCTGGCCCTGCGTCTGTCGCCTTACCCCAGGCGCGGTCAGCAGAGGAGGAGGCGACGGACGCGCGGACGCTCACGCGACAGACGCTGGCGTCAGCGTCTGTCGCTCAGTGTTCAGCGGCCTGGCGAAGCGCGCGAGCGTCAGACGCTGAGCCGCGTCTGTCGATCGACCGACAGATGATCTGTCGCGACTGAGCGGGGCGCGGGAGCGTTCTGGACTGCGTCTGTCGCGTGACAGACGCTGGAGCGGTCTCGCGTCGGACGCGTATGACGCTAGGAGTCGACCGTTGGATTTCGAACGAGCAGTGGACACGTGGCGACATTTGAGAGCGACAGACGCTAGGGACGCGTCTGTCGCCCCCGAAATCAGCCTAGTGATTTGCTAACGGCTAGTGGCTTTTCCATTCGCTATAAATAAGAGGTGGTCGGCCCTTGAGGGTTCTCTCTTGCACATTTGAGATATTGAGGCACACTTTGAGCTAGAGAATTTCCCCTCCACTCATCTCCTTGCTTGGTTGCATACTCTAGAGAGATTGAGTGAGATTCAAGTGCATTGCATAGAGAGTTGCATCTAGTGGCACTTGATTCTTGAGTTTGCTGCGGATTGCTTGTTCCTCTTGGGTGTTTCCTGACACTTTAGACGCCTTGGAGCAGCGGTGGTGTTAAGCTCGTGATTGGAGATTGTTTCGAGCCTCACCAAGTGATTGTGAGGGGTTCTTGAGCCTTCTCCGCGGGAGTTCGCGAATTAGCTACTCTAATGGAGCTCGTGGCTTGGAGGATCCCCATCTTGTGAGTAGATGTGCGGCACCCGCTGAGGGTTCAACTCTTGATAGTTGATTAGCTCGCGATCCATCAAGTGGGTGCATCGCTACAATGAGGAGTAGCTTGCCGGGAAGCAAGTGAATCTCGGTAAAAAATCTTGTGTCATCTTATTGCCGAGGATTTTATTTGTGTATGTGATCACATTGATTGATTGGTACATTGGATATATCTCTTCTCATCAATGTTGGTATATCTATTCAAGCTCTCTTCTTTACTTATTGTTCTCTGCCTTGTTTAGCGTGAGTAGAATAGCTTATCTCATAGGAGTAATTAGCCTAGTAACTTAGGTTGTTGGTGTGAGCTAAAGTTCATAGCCTTATTGTTTACTAGTATGGTGTAGGTGACTTGCATAGATTAGTTGTGCTAGTGCTAGAAGAGTTTCGCCATCTTATTTACTAACTTGTTGTTTAGTAAAGCTTATAAAAAATTTAAATAGGCTATTCACCCCCTCTAGCCATTTGAACCTTACACACGCTACTCCTGTTAGCGTGACAGTTTCAGCTGCACTTAAACTAAGATGCAGCCGACTGTTGCTTCTTTGGCTCCTCGCACAAATGACTGATTAAGTAGCCGGCTATGACTTAGGGCCTGTTTGGTTCGCCCTGTTAAACTTTAACAGGTGTTGACCATGAGGTTGACCATAGGGTGTTCGGATACTAATAATGGACTAATTAGACTTAATAGATTCGTCTTGTAAAATAATCTCAATCTGTGCCATTAGTTTCATAATTAGTCTATGTTTAACACTCCATGCACGTGTCCAAACATTCGATGTGATAGGTGTTAAAAAAACAAGGGGAACCAAACACCCCTTATTTTAAGTGCAACCGAACACCGTGGTATTGTTTTATCGTGCCACTAGGACTGACATGACAAGACTCGACCTTAGAAAAATCATAACTCTTTAATACGACGTCGGATGAATATGATTTTTATATAAAATTTGTAGATCTCGACGAGATCTAAAACTTTCTAGTTTTGAGTTTTCTCATTTAAATATGTTATAAGATGGTCAAAAAAATTACACAAAGTTTCAGTAAAATAATAATCACTATGTACTAGCGCTTGTCCCATTATAAAATAATATGTTTTTTATGGTGTCAAATGAAGATACTTTTTATATCAAAATTATAGTTCTCAATGAGATATATAACTTTGAAGTTTTGAGTTTTTACATTTGATGTCGTTAAGATGCTCGAGAAAATAATATAAAGTTTCATGAGCATATTAATCATATAGCCGAGCTTGTCGTCAGACGAAAATTATATTTTTCTTGTCTGGTGTCAGATAATATACTTCTATATCAAATTTGTAGCTATTGATGAGATCAACAATTTTTAGTTTTGAGGCATTTCATTTGATATCGTTAACATGTTTAAGAAAATAATACAAAATTTAAGGGGCATATTGATCGCATAACAAACCGCGAGTCTGAGAAAAAAATCATCACTGTGGTAGAGAGCTTACGTATACAATATAGAGATAACGGTTGTGCTAGTGCCGGACGTCCAGACGGACGCTCGTGCTGCACTCCGTTTTCCACGCTCGGGCCAGCATGCCCTCGTCTAGACTTGCATTTTGCGTGCTCACATGGGCCCTGTGTCTGTAAGGTCCAAATGGCTAGAGGGGGTGAATAGCCTATTTAAAATTCTATAAGCTTCACTAAACAACCACGTTAGTATAAAAGATGGCTAAGCTAATTTTAGCACTAGCTCAACTACACTATGCAAGCCACCTATACAATTCTAGCGAAGCAAGGCTATGATCTCTAATACACACCAACAAGACTAAGTCACTAAGCTACTTACTCCTATGTGATAAAGGATACACTAAGCAAACTACACTAGGACTAGTATAAGAAAGTAAAGAGCAAGTGACTTGATTCTTATACCAACGATGTAGAGAAGTAATGCACTCGAAGGATCAATCACAATGATCAACCATAAGAGAAATCCTCGGTAAAGAGATGACACAAGATTTTTTACCGAGGTTCACTTGCTTTCCGGCAAGCTACTCCTCGTTGTGGCGATACACCCACTTGTCGGTTCGCGAGCTAATCGACTATCAAGAGTCGAGCCCTCGGCGGGCGCCGCACAACCGCACACAAGATGGGGATCCTCCAAGCTACGAGCTCCACTAGAGTATCCAATTTACGAACTCTCGCGGGGAAGGATCAAGAACCCCTTACAACACTTGGTGAGGGCTCCAACAATCTCTAATTGCGAGCTCAATCACCTCCGCTGCTCCAAGCCGTCTACCGTATCGGAAAACACGGAAGAGTAACAAGAAATCCGCAGCAACTCGAAGATCAAGTGCCTCTAGAATGCAACTCTCAAGCAATGCACTTGAATCTCACTCAATCTCACTCAAGATGTGCAACCAAGCAAAAAGATGAGTGGAGGGGTTGTTCTTTAGCTCAAAGGATGTCTCTAGGTCTCAAAATATGCAAGAGTTGCCCTCAAACCCCGGCCAACTTCTATTTATAGGCAAGGGGTACGCAGCTAGCCGTTACCGGACGACACAGTTAAAATCGTGCTGACCGGACGCACCGGTCAGGGTGACCAGACGCGTCCGGTCACTGCAGGACAAGCGTGAATAGTGCGTGTCAGAAGTAGTCGTTGTCCTGACCGGACGCGCTCCAGCGTCTGACCAGACGCGCTGCACCTGACGTCCGGTCGGAGTCCAGTAAGCTCCCACCACGACTGGACGCATCCGATCGCATGTGATCGGACGCGCCAGCCGCGTCCGATCGGAGTTCAGTAACGGTCCACTCGTGACCGGACGCGCCACCGCGTCCGATCGCATCTGCCCTCCGTGCTGAACTCCTGGGTGCGTGACTGGACGCGCCGGTTCCGCGAAGGACCGGACGCGCCGGTCTGCGACCCTTCTCACACGCACGTCTGTCTATGGTTTGAACTGACCCGCGTCCGGTCACTGTATTTTCAGTGATAATCATTTCGGACTTTCGCCACCTTTTCTCGCCTCCGGCGCAATAGAAAATAGGCAATTCATTTCCTCGAAAATGCCTGAATCCCGCGCTCGCAAGCTCGGCGGGAGGGAGAGCGAACCACAAACCCCTTACTACCGCTCAAACACCACCGCCTTCGCAAATGTGCCAACATCATCATATGAAAAACACCATGTGCATGTGTGTTAGCATTTTTCACAAACATTTTCAAGGCGTTATGTTAGCTCTCTACTATATCCTAATACATATGCTCAAGACATTGATCTAGTGACACTTGATTCCCGAGCTAACCGTGATTGCCCCTCTTGATAGTCGGCTATGTATCCTAAACCCGATCAATCACTTCTCTACTCAACTTAGACCGGCAAAAGGAAAACCCTATGGTTATATCTTTGCCTTGCGCTCTTAGATCCTTCTCTTCCACTTGATCATCATGTCCATCATTTTATGTGCATTTCTTCATGATCTTGCTCATCATTTTATGTACCAAATCATGTGGTCTTGTGGCCATCTCTCCATGCCATTTCCACCTCCATCACATGTTGCTTATGCCTAGCTTAATCACACTTGATACAATAGCATGAGCAACTTGGTGTCATTAATTACCAAAATCAAACTTGGGCTTTCAGTGTCGTCCGACGACATCTGCGCCGCCATACCGTGCGCAGGGGCCGCTCGCGCCCCCTCTACTTCTCACACGCATTGCAACATGCGCAATACGCAATCTACTTTTGCAACATCCAGATAAAACACTTGCAATGTACGTCCGAAATAGCTGAAACACTTGCAACATACGTCTGAAACACTTATAAAAACATCAAAAAAAACTTAGAAACACGTGTGTAACCATTACAAACATATGCAGACATCAAGATGAAACACCAACATACGTATGAAAAGCACCTAAAACACTTGCAGATATATGCAACATCCCGATCTTGTTTTGCAACATCCAAATGAAACACTTGCAACTAATGTTTTCCTAAACGCTAAACGGTGAACAGTCTGTCACCTGCCGTTTAGCCATTATTCGGGCTAAACAGTCCATTAAACGGGCTAAACGGACGATTAAACGGGGGTAAACGGACGATTAAACGGAAACGGAGCATCACTGTGTAGCGTTTACACTGGCTAAATGGCCGTTTAGGCGAATAGTTAGAACAAATGAAACATTTGGAACATACACTTGAAATATACGTGTATAGCCCATCGCAACATGTGCCGCATCCTGATCTACTTTTGCAACATCGATATAAAACGCTTACAACATACCTCTGAAACTTCTGAAACACTTGAAACATACATTTGCAACACGTGCTTTCAGCGCAATATTACCTTGCTGCTTGGACCAATGAAGGCTTGTCGTTGCGGAGCTCAACGCCGACGTAGAGGTCATCGGCTGCAGCGCATGGAGCTTGCCGGTGCGACAGCGGCGCAGGAAACTCGCCAGCAAGGTGGCTTTACATGAAGCTCCTCCACTCGCCTGCTTGCAGGAGCATCTAGTAAGGCAGCGTGGGCGCAACGCCGGAGACGATGAGCCACGCGGTGCCATACCCGAGGAGGTACGCGCCGGCGCCGATGAGGAGGAGCAGCGCGGGGTAGAGCAGGTTGCAGAGCACCCCCGGCGGGGAGTAGGCCAAGGTTCTCGCCGACGTCATAGGTGACGACCCTGAGCAGCGTGAGGCGGCTCTGATCGGCGTCGAGTGAGAGAGTGCTCGAGTAAAGCGCAAACGTGGAGCTGGCGCCGCCCACGATCTGCACCCACGTGGCCGCCCCCAGCCCCAACTACGGCGGTTGGCTCCCCGCCTTCACGGACACCGGCCCCCGCATCTCGCTCGCTGAGGGGAGCACCAGAACAGGGTGCCCGATGTACAGTTCAGACGTATTGCGAGGCTATGAGAAAGGAGCGGTGTGGGGTACGGTGGAGACAGTGCCACGTATGTGCATTTGTCACAGGGAGGTTGTTTTGGACCGGTCCGCAGGTCCAGCAAGCAAGCGTCCGGACGGACATACACCCTAACCAAAGCATTCATATAAGGGTGCATAACGTGTGCGTTTATACTGTGATTTATGTTTTTTTAAACCATCGCGGTGGTAGAGAGCTTGCATATATAATATAGGGTGCTCAGCGGTCTCTACTTCACATCGTTATCTTATCACCTTTCTTGCTTCCCGGGTTCGGAGACACGTATGAGCTTTGACGGGGAGGCAACAACAGCATGCATGGCCAGAGAGGCGTCGGCACTCCTCGGCACGGAGAGGTGCCAAAGCTGGAACCAGCAGCAGGGGGCGGCTTTCTCGGCCACAGTTACTCCGCCGCCCGCGCCGATTACTACGTCGCCGTCGTGGCCGCGGCGCTCACGCACGTCGTGTGCGCCACAGAACCACCGCGCGGCGGCGAGGCGGCGGCGGCGCTTCCGCCAGGGCCGCGGCAAGGTACGGCGCTTTCATGCGTGCATACTGGCATGTGGGTGTGGCGGTGTAGGTGTTTGGAAGTTACACGTCCCGTACGTTTCTGAGGTCGCCGTGGGGTGGGGCGGGGCGGGGCATGCAGGAGGACGAGCGACGGAGCTGCAGGCGCGGGCGAAGTACAGGGGCGTGAGGCGGCGGGCGTGGGGCAAGTGGGCGGCGGAGATACGGGACCCGGAGAAGGCGGCGCGCGTGTGGCTCGGCACGTTCGCCACGCCCGAGGAGGCCGCCCGCGCCTACGACGACGCCGCGCGCAGGTTCAAGGGCGCCAAGGCCAAGCTCAACTTCCCGACGACGACGGCGTCGTTACCCCAGATGCCGGCCACGTCGTCGTCCTCTGCCACGGAGACGGTGGAGGAGTTCCCTGACCTCGAGCAGTACCTGCACATACTCCAGAGCAGCGACGTCGACGTGCGGGCCGTCGCGGCCGGGCTGCCGCTGATGAACCGCCTGCCGCCAGTGGACGGTCATGACCATGGCAGCAGCAGGAGCAGCGGTCGCTAGATACGTGCCGTCGCACTCGCACGGCGCTTGTGATCGTACGGTTGGAAAGTCCTCGGTACCCATATGTCAATGCAGCGGCAGCGCGCGGTCGTGCATTTGCTGTTTTACTGTCATCAAACGTGTTCAGTGTTCCATATGGGCGTTGGGCGTGACACCTGATTAGAGTTTGCTTGCCAAGATGTGATTGGGGTACTAGGGCTCAACGAAACCAGCGATTAATTATTAATTAATGGGTTCACGCAGGCTTGACAACCAGCCCACCAGAGTTTCTTGAGAAAATTTCCTATTTGACACCGGAAATAATGCAGCTTTTCTATTTGACACCGAAACTAAAATTCTTTCCTATATGTCCTCCACTTGAATTTTTCTTTCCTATTTAACGTTTCTGTCAGTTTTGTGAGCAAGCACGGTTAGTTGTCCAAGTGAGGTAAGGGGAAAAGACTGTAATGCCCTTTGAGGGGAACAAATGAACTCAAGCATCTCTAGGAGTCGCGGCTGTTCGTTCTCCCGAGTCGTGCTGGTATGGGCGACTCCCTTCCCGTGGCCCTAGATCAAGGGGGGGTGGCCATGGAGGCGGATGGCGCGGTGTTGGAGGAGGGCGGCGCGGCCACGGGGGCGAGCGGCGTGGCCAAGCGGGCGCCCCGTGCGGCCAAGCAGGCGTGCGGCGCGGCCTCGGAGAAGGGTGGTGTGGCCACGGAGGCGGGTGCGGCGAAGCAGGCGCTCGTCGTGGCCTTGGGGGCGGGAACCGCGGCGTCGCAGCCGGCCGGCGCGGCCACGGAGGCTACGGGGTGGCCAGTGCGGCCAAGGCGCATGATGGTAATGTTCGCATGTGGTAGTACGTGAATTAGTTTTGTTTTCAGGAGAAAAATTAGATGTAGTTCTCTTTGTGCTGCTGTCTAACCTACTTATCTGGTGATTGCAGAAAATGGACTCGGGCCTTGTTCTAAGATTCACTCGCTTCAACTGCGGAAAGAGTATCCTTCATTTTACCTCATTATCTTGTTTTTTTCTTCTCTTAATTGTTTTTTGGATTCGTTGTGCAAAGTACTATATAGACATGTTTTCCTGAGCTGTTGGCAGTTATGAAGAAGCGAAAGCAGAGGGAACAGAGAATTTTGACAGAGAACTCGAGTATATGATAGAAAGGCTCATTGTTGAGTGCGACAAAAACTAAGCGAGGGCCCTGAAACGGCTTGCGGATGATGATGCCAAGGTGCTATTGCGATATCCGTCTCTGAGGTTACTCTGGTATCTGCCAGGACTCAATAATAAGTTTAATTATTTTGGGAGGACTCATAGCTTCTAGGGATTAGGTACAATCGTGTTGTTACACAATAGGGAGTTAGCCCATGGGGGTGCACTACTAACACCACATGATTGTTACACAATAGGAAGTTAGCCCATGGGGGTAACATCAATTTATGTTTGATTAGTGAAACATAGACATTGTAGTTTGGCCTCAAGTTTAAGCTGCAAATTGCTGAACTAAATATCGTCAAATTCTCATTCAAATGTACTGACAGATTTTGAAGGGAGAAAAGGGACAGACCCAGTGCCGAAGGCTCCCATATGAGTGGGGTCTGGGAAAGGGAAAAACCGAGGCAAGCCTTACCCCCACAAAATCTGCGGACTGATGACAAAATAAAGGCCTAGGAAGTAGTGGAAGAACTCGGAGCTAAAAGAGCTGATATGCAGGTATTCATTCGATTCTTTGAAAAGTATTTTTTTAATTCTTATATTGATCTTATTGTTCCAGCACAAATTATTAACTGGGCTAAGTTTGGGTGACTTTTTCTCCTAGTATATCTGTATCATGAAGTCAACCACTCAGTTAGGTAATATAAAATCAAATAGACTAACGATATGCACTAGTGAGGTTTTTGGCAAAAGTGAGAAGGTGAGGAGATAACTTTCATGAGAATTTTTAAATGACATACGGCTATAGTTGGTATATGTGGCACATTTTGATTTCTAGACCTTCTCCAGAACATAGGCAAGTTTTGTGTAACTATAGGTTTGCTGTTTTAAAAATTGGCCACCTAGTTTTGTGTAACTATAGGAACGTGTTTTCAGGTCGCTGCCTGCTGGAGCTTAAAGCTCGGAGGTATTTGGTCGTTTCTGTTCTATGGTGAGCCTGTAAAATAGTGTCCAGGGTGTGGGGTGTGTAAGTTGGGTCTCTTAGACCTGTGTAACATTTTTTCTACCTTAATGAAATGACGCGCAGTACTCTGCGCTGTTTGAGAGAAAAAAATAAAAATTGGCCACCTAGTCAGATTTATAAGTATATAATGTTATTATATTTTAATGGTTGTCGTTTTGGTAGGTGAACAAGTGAAAGGTCCTAATATGGCTAGAGGGGAGGTGAATAGTCTATTAAAAATTCTACAAACTCACTAGAGCAAAATGTTAGTATAATAAATGGCGAAATACGAATTTGCTCTAGCTTTACAAGGGTTGCAAGTCACCTATCCAACAATTCTAATAACTAAGATCATTATAACAAACAAAGGCTAAGTCACTACGAGCTCTCACAAGCTAGCTACACTAAAGAGCTTAACTATGTGACAACCTACACTAGTAAAGATAAAACAAGCTCTCAACTAATTACACTAAAGTGCTTGTTACAACTAGTTTGGGGAATGTAAAAAAGAGGTATGTGATCTTTATACCGCCGAGTCGAGGAATGAACCAATCACAACAATATGAAGACCAATCACCAGGAGAAATCCAAGAAATCAATCACAAAGGTGACACAATTTTTCTCCCTAAGTTCACGTGCTTGCCGGCACGCTACGTCCCCGTTGTATCGACCACCACTTCGTGGTTCGGCGGTTAATTGGCAATCCAAATCCAAGCTCCCCAAGAGCACCGCAAGAACCTACCGCTAGTGAGGTAACTCAATGACACGAGTAATTTACTAGAGTTGTCTTTGGTGCTCCGCCGGGGAAGGCACAACACCCCTCACAAATCACCAGGAGGTGGCCAAGAACAAGCACCACTCTTGTCACAACTCCTCTGCTGCCTCCAAGCCGTCTAGGTGGCAGAAACCACCAAGAGTAACAAGAATCCCGCAGCCAATGCTCATCCAAGTGCCAACTAGATGCAAACTCACAAGCAAATGCACTTGAGATCACTTAAACTCACTTTGATTTGTCAATCAAGCAAGGGAGATGAGTGGGAGGGAGTATGCTTAGCTCAAGACGATATTAGAATGTCAAAATGTCCAAGAGAGAGCTCCCCAAACTGGCCAAACACATATTTATAAGCAACCCCAAAGAATAGAGCCGTTAGGAGTTGCTGCGGCCTGCGCACTGATCGGACGCGTCCGGTCGCGCCTGCGCGACTTCCCCGATGAACGCCACGTGTCTCGCTTTGAATCTAGTTCGTTCGATCACAACGGTCACTTAAATGTACTCGTTCACGTGCTAGAGTGACCGGACGCGCCAATCAAAAATGATCGGACGCGCCTAGGCGTCCGGTCGCCACTGATTCGCGTTGCTGACCACGTGACCGGATGCGCTGCTTGAACTGACCGGACACCACAGTGCCAGCGTCCGGTCAATTCCAGTAAGCATCCACACACGACCGGACGCGTTCGATTGATGGTGACCGGACGCGCCACCGCGTCCGATCGATCCTTCACGTTCGCTGTCCCTCTGGCGTTGACCGGACGCGCTGGTGCAAAACCCTAGTGACCCGCGCCTGACTGCCGCTGCCACTGACCGGACTCGTCCGGTGATACCGAGACCGCGTCCGATTCAGCATCTGATCACTCCAGTGACATCCGTTCCTATCCACGATGACTTAGAGAAAATCTCTGCCTCCGGCGTAGTGAAAAATAGACGTTTTACTTTCACAAAAAGCGTTGAATCCCGCCGAGCTTGTGAGGCGGGAGGGAGAGAGGGCCCCAAACCCATATCTACCGCTCAAACACTACCGCCTTCGCAAACGTGCTAACATCACCATATGCATGTATGTTAGCATTTTCACAATCATTTTCGAGGCGTTAAGTTAGCTCTCCACTAGATCTAAATGCATATGCAAATGAATCCTCATCTAGTGGCACTTAAGTGATCAATAGCCCCGGAAATTCCCCTCTTTATAGTACGGCTATCGATTCTAAGTGTGATCACACCCTCTATGGTGTCTTGATCACCAAAAACAAATCCTATCTATACCTTTGCCTTGAGCTACATAGGATTGCACTCTATCTCCTCTTCTTCTCCAAGTATGGCACCAAGTCATCATGATCAACATGCATCTTGCCATCACTTAGGAGTGTACTAATCATCTTTTACTATCTATACTCAAGCACATGTGATTAGTACTTATGTTTCATCAATTAGCCAAAATAAAACTAGAGACTTTTAACAAGGCATGGTTGATGAAGCTCAGAAAGCTTTGGAAGAGGCAGAAGCTCTGAAAAAGGTAGCCAAGTAGCCATTACTATGTGCACCTTAAGTTAGTATTTTAACGTTCCTTTTACAAGCCAGTTTAAGTATTTTTTTACGTTGCTGTGAGCTATCTCAGACAAGGGTTTATGACACTAGCATTATTATGTTTATCTTGTTTAATGAACCTTGACTGATGGATAACTTGTTTTTGACTCTTATTATTAGCTGGCGCCATGTCCGGAGCCACCTTCAGACCCTTCTAAATATGCCGCTGCTGATGTGGAGCCACCTTCAGACCCTTCTAAATGTGTGTTGTGTTAGAGATGTCTGTGTGTCATATAATGGATGCAAACCTATGAGAATTTTTCTGTACATATGAACCTATATGTTACTCCTATTGTGATTATGGATGCTAAATCTTCTAGTTATCTCGAACCTGTGACAATTTTTCAAAATAAATGTATTATTGTCATGCTGCATGTCATCTTATGAATTTGGATGTTGTTGGAGACCTCGTTTTATTGTTGTGTTTCCTGTACCTAAAGGATTGATGTTGAACTGAATATAATTATAAGTAATTATATAAGATGATGCTCGTTCCTTTATTTATTTTATAGAAGCAAAAAAGGAAAGCATAGCAGTTCGAGATAAAAACATTCAAAAAGATAGCAATATCAACCATGGAATGTCATGACTGGTAAAAACACTCCAGGGGTAAAATAGACTTTTTCCATATGACTTAACACCGTTAGCAGTCCAAACTGACGGAAATGTCAAGTTAGAAAGAAAAACTCGAGTGGAGAACATATAGGAAAGAATTTCAGTTTCGGTGTTAAATAGAAAAGCTGCATTATTTCCTGTGTCAAATAGGAAATTTTCTCATGTTTCTGTGCTCGGTGTCTCGTGACCGGGACAGGGATGGACGTTTATCATTCAGGAAATCTAAAATTTGCTGCAAAGTGTTTTGTAGCTTGCCAACATTCGATTTATCGTGCGTGCGTGCGAGTTGTGTTCGCTTTGCTAAAAAGTCAGACTGAAAAGTACTATTCACTGATTTGTTGTGAGAGAAAAACACTGCTTCGCTGAAAAAGTATGGCTGCCGAGCGAACAGAGGTCCTACTCTGAAAGAGCTAACATTCTCGGATCATTCAACAGATCACCCCGCAGCAAACTCGGTGAAAATTGTGTTGACCTGTTTCACCTAGTCGACTGCAAAATAAACGACCTGTAACTAGAGTTATTCTAGGATTGACAAGTCACCCAAAATGTTCACGAACTTTGTCAAGAAGCTCGTAGAATAATAAGCATGGGGTCAGAAATTAGATTTAAAGGTTATAAAAAAAAATAAATGTAGATCAATTTTGATTGATCAAATATTATCACTACTATGAAAAGCATAATCAAAGGTGGGCAGGTCAAACGGCGGGCATTTTCGATTTTACAAACAGAGATGGGCGCGCTAACACCTCTCTGTTACTGACTTACTGTACTGCATATTTATTTGTGAGTAAAATATAGAATGCTATCCTTTTGTATTACTACAAAATTTTATCAAGCTGAACTTCAGTGTAAAGCACGTCTCCATTCAAGATTGCTTAAAATTTTCAAAAATTAAATCTAAAAAATATGTGAACTTAAAATGAATATTTGAGAATAAACAATTTCAAATAAAAGAACTTATAAACTAGTACAAACTTGTAGATCGTGTCGACAACTAAAACTTCTCGGTATTCATTATGTGAACGTTCAAGGTAATTTGGAAATTCCAAAATTTGAATTTGAAAATCTATGAAATTAAAACAAATATTTAGTATTCTAAATGATTTTAAATAAAAAACTTGTCAACTACAAAGTTGTAGTATGCATTGATAACTACACCTTTGTTATAGACCATACCAACATCCAAAGATTGTTAAAAAAATTCTAAAATTAAATTTCAATTCCAAGAAATTAAAATAAACTTTTGGTACTTCAAACAATTTCGAATAAAAAAACTTTTCATCTACAAAGTTATAGTTCACATCGATCTCCACTACAATTAGAATAAAGCTCGTCTTCATCCGAATTTATATGAAAATAATATGATCTCTTTAGGACAATAATTTCTTGAGGCGAGCTTCTTAAGAGTGGCGCCACTAATAGACGATTTCTAGAGGAGACACCTTTTAAATGTTTGCCTCTATTAATTGCCATTTGAAAATCGATTAACAGTGGAGGATGCCCTAAGATGATTGTCTCTAAAAATAGTCGGTTAACAGAGATAGTCTTTTTAGGATGTTTGTTTCCGTAAATGATTAATAGAGGTGCATGTTTGCATGGATGTTTGTTTCTGTAAATGATTAATAGAGGTGGATGTTTGCATGGAACCTGGCTGACTCCAAAAAATACACGCCTACGTTAATTAGGGGATATTTTCCCTAAAATCCTTTTTTAGTAATGTATATATATCCTCAATTAACCATCACCCTATATACTTATAAAGTGGATGATCTTTCCCAATACTGGTGTGCATCTTTAATTTTGGGTAGTAGGGTGATTATGCCATAGTTAAAAGATCCAATGTCCATTTTACCATCCTGGAAATCATTGCACATATGGTACAAGTCATTTATTATGATGTCCCAGCAATGTTCAGGCCCTGGGGCTGTATTCTTTTCCATAGAATAGAAAAGACAGTAGCCTTAACTTCCTCTAAAGAGAACTTTTTAGTTAGCTTACTGTTTTCTTCTTCAGTGACTTTCTCCTTAGGGTCCCATTAGTGAGGATCCATTTATACACTGGGTCTACCTGCTGGCCAAAGAGGTACTTACAGTATTGGGTAGCATGGTTAATTATTTGTTCATCCCCTTCAATGTTACCATTATCACCTTGAAGGCAAAAAATGGCATTCTTCCTTTTCTTCCCATTTGCTACCATATGAAAGAATTCAATTTTATTATCACCTTTTAACAACTAATTTGAGTTTGCTCTTTTATGCCAATAACTTTCCTCATCTCTAAAAGTTTCATATGCTCCCCTTGGATGAAAGCTTTTCTGCTTAACAGATTAGCTGTTAAGCCATTTTCTTCTTCTAGCTCCTCAAGTTTTCCCAATTCTTCCAGAAGCAACCTTTTATATTTCCTATTATGACCCTTTATATTTTGGCCCATCCTTTAAGAAATTTCTTGACCCTATTGATTTTGATACACCAATTATCAATGGAATTTTTGGCTTTGACTTCTTTATTCCAAATCTTAGAGATCAAGAAAAGTCAGGATGTTTTAACCATGCATTCTCAAAGAAAAAAAGGCTCTGTAGTTCTATTGCACTCCATACATTACTGTACACAATGGGATTGTGATCAGAAACATATCTAGGGATTTTCTTTATGTTGCATAAAGGGAAATCTAGCTCCCAATTTTTGGAGATGAACACCTTGTCCAGCTTTTCTAAAGTTGGGTCAGCTCTATTGTTACTCCAGGTGCATTTACCCCCATGAAGGGCCAAATCCCTCAATTCATACATATTTATAATACAATTGAAAAGCTCTGAAAATCTATTATTAACAAATTTCTTATTCTTATCATCACTGCAGCGTAAAATATTGAAGTCTCCACCCATTAGCAAAGGGTGCTTAATGTTAGCACACATATTTGCTAGTTCACATAGAAAGTGGTCTTTATACTCATCTTGCACAGGTCCATAAACATTAGCCAGGGGCCAGGTTTTGTTAAGTTTTTTTTTTGAATTGTCAGAACTAATATTACTCATCGGATCCAGCTAAATCGCTGGTCACCAATTCCTCAAAGTCTTGAGGAACCCCCTCCCAAGTGTTATAGCATCCACTTGGAAGATTACAACCAAAGGCAGCAATAGTATGCGCCACTCTATTACATTCACGTTTGCAAACCAAGACATTACATGACCTGAATTCAGCACCTAGGAATTGCTTAATCTCCGTGATCACACCACCGGATGGGGCTAGTCTGTAATCATCCGTCTGAATCGCTTCCTTCACCAAAGCAGCATCGACTTCCAATGAGATGTGTGGGATTCCCAATTTAGCAACTTCCTGTAATCCAGCAAGACAGCCAAGCAATTCAGCATGAAAAGCATCAAGCAGCTAGTCTTCACGCCTAGCTCCTGAGATCACAGCCCGCCCCCTGATCATCGCGGAGTATAAAACCCCATCCCCCATCATGCCTTTCTCGGTTAAAAGCCCCATCAGTGTTTAGCTTCAATTCACCCGTCTTTGGTTTTTGCCAGTGTGACCTCTGTTGGTTTTCCGACAACAACCGGCCATCAGTTTTCGCGGCGAGATCAGCATGGAAAGCAGCAACATAAGCCAAGTCTGATGCAGTTCGTCTCCTTCCTTCTTCTCTCCACGTGTTTCGCTCTCCCCACCATAGCCATAGTAGCATAACTACTATCAGTTGTTCTTTCCCTTTCATCTTCAAAATCATTTCCATCATTTGTCGTGCCGACTGGGCTTCAGATAATCTGCATCTCACTTGTTCTAAGTTCAATTCACGCCAGACCTTCTTCACTTCTTTGCATTTGAGCAACAGGTGGCCACCATCTTCATCTAGCCTGCCACACATGCAACAACGTGTGTCCAGCTTCATTCCCCTCCTCTGAAGAATTTTCCTCAGAGCTAAAGAATTGTGGCTTACGCCTTGTTTAGTTCGTGGGTGAAAAGTTTTTGATGTCACATCGGATGTTTCATGGGATATTCCAGGGGTGTTCGGATACTAATAAAAAAACTAATTACATAACTCACCTAGAAACCGCGAGATGAATTTATTAAGCCTAATTAATCCGTCATTAGCACATGTGTGTTGCTGTAGCAATTATGGCTAATCATGGACTAATTAGGCTTAAAAGATTCGTTTGTGGTTTCCATGCAAACTGTGCAATTAATTTTTTTATCTACATTTAATGCTTCATGCATGTGTCCAATCATTCGATGTGACGGGGTGAAAAGTTTTTGGGTGGGAACTAAACAGGGCTTAGTCTCCAAAGAAAATGCTTCACCTTTCGGCTAACAATCAAGATTCCACAAATCATTCCAAAATTGAGTTTCAGCACTGCTATCTCTAGAACTCCTGCCCTGTTGTCGTTTTTGTTTACTGACTACAGTTGCACGATGAACTCTGTATGCTGACTTGACAGAGAAACATCCCTTCGGATCAAAATGCCAACCTACTACATCATTCATCTTTGTATGGACTGGTATTGTTCTGATTACCTGAACATCTTCCTCCCAAAAAGTTTGGTTCAGTAACTCAACATCCCAGTCCTCGGTGGCTGGATCAATTAGCTCGTCAACAGTACGGATCAAGTTCCTTCCTCTCGGCGTGATTGGCTTTCTAGTGACGCCCCTTGGCACTCACGGATCCTCCCAAACTTTTATGCTGCAGCCGTCACCCACACGCCAGACAGTTCCTTCTTTCAAAGTTTCTATGCCCAAGCTTATGCTTCTCCAAGTATAAGAGCAGCCCGGTTTCGCTCGTGCCTCCAGGACACTTGAGTTCGGGAAGTACTAAGCTTTCAGAAGACGATCACAGAGTGATGTTGGGTTCTGTAGAAGTCTCTAGGCTTGTTTAGCGAGCATCGCCATACCAAAGGAATGGAGGTCCCTAAAACCCAAACCACCTTCAGCTTTCGTGCTAACCATCTTCTCGCAATTGTTAAGTTTTTTTATCTAACACATTAGCAACTATGACAAACTCTCCATTTTCAAAGTTTTCTAAGGAAAACCTTTCCAGCTTGATGCCGCTTAACATCCCACCAGATTTCCCCTTAGAAGGAATCCAGTGCCATAAAAAATCTTTTTGAGGATCAAGTTCTCTAAAGATGCTTGAGCAAGTGTCTAACTTAATGCCAAACCATGCCACATAAATGGGCTCGGCCTTGGCGGGCGTGTGCGATTTTTTGGCCCGATAAACCGAGCCCATTGCATTGTCCCATCTCTTCTGTCTAAAGTGTACTGTAGGAGTCAAAACCATCGCGTCACTCTCGCCGTCCCCAGTCCCCTCCGTGGCTGTGGCTCCGCTCCCAGCCGGCCACAGCCACGCCATGCTCCCTCTCCTCCTCGTCCTCCTCACCGGAGCTGCCCCTACGGTGTCAGCTTCCGGGGACGGTTGCCGCGTCGGCTGCCCTCTGGCCCTCGCCGCGTACTACTTCTCCGACGAGTCCAACCTCACCTTCATCGCCTCCCTCTTCGGCATCGCCGACTACACCAAGCTGCTCCCCTACAACCCCGACATCGCGGACCCGAACTACATCGTCACCGGGTACCGCGTCATCGTCCCGTTTCCTTGCTCCTGCCTCGGGCTCCCCGCTGACCCAGCCTCCACCTTCCTCGCTGGGTCGTTCCCCTACACGCTCACCGGCGGCGGCGAGACGTACGGCGACGTCGCCTCGGAATTCGCCAACCTCACCACCGCCTCGTGGCTGGCGGCCACCAACGCGGACCCGGCGGGTAAGCTGCCCGCCGCTGGGAAGATCAATGTCACCGTGAACTGCTCCTGCGGCGACAAGAGGGTGTCGCGGCGGTACGGGCTGTTCCTCACCTATCCGCTTTGGGAAGGGGAAACGTTCTCCTCGGTGGCGGAGCACTATGGGTTCTCGTCTCGTGCGCAGTTGGAGCTGCTCAGGAGGTTTAACCCCGGGATGGACGGGGCCTCCGGGAAGGAGATCGTGTTTATCCCAGTGAAAGGTGAGGGTACAATTCTCAATTTGGTTTCATCGTGTGAAATTATGAATTGCGAAAGGGTTTGTACAATTGATTCCTTTGCAATATCGCAGTTGGATTGCCGCTTGAATTTCAATTTGGTAATGTAGGCATGTAGCTAGGTAATTTGCGAACAGCTCAGAGTAGCATAATCATGCCATTGTGTTCTTGGTGATCCAGTTTAGTTTGATCACAATTGTGACTTGACAATGAAATGGCTAATCTTGGTCACGCAAAAATTGTAGTCCTTAAATATTCCATTTCTTTTGTATATAATGTTTACTGTGTGGTAACTTCAGTTATCTTGATTGCTGCTTATTGATGCCTAGGGCCTGGCTATCAGATGCTAAATCAGATGTATTGAAAATGAATGAAGATCCTCACAAAAAAAAAAGAATGAAGATTTTCTAGGGTTCATATGCTAATCATAGTTACTGGGTTTAGCTATTTGCCTATTTAGTTGATGACGTGAGAGGACCAACTCAACTTTCAGTTGTGTTTTTTATGTTTTTTTTTCATTTAATTGACTGGCCATTTTTTTGCAAGGAATTATACAGTTTGTCTTTAATAACTTAATTATATAGCATCAATTTAATTGTGTTGGAATGCTTTACTGTTTTTTTTCAGATGCAGACAGTAACTACCACCCTCTGGAATCAGGGTGAGTATTGTTTTGTTATCTGTTCAAGTATCATCTTTAATTTCCGTTATATTAACAGGATCAGAATTCTGATAGTTCATCACCTTGTGCAGTGCTGGCACACTTCTACACTTTTGTGAGATATGCTTCTATATTAAGGATATCAAACATGGACAAGCAAAGTTGGATGGTTTGTTCAATTGACAGAAACAAAGGCAATTAACTCGCGTTCTACTTGGAACAGGAAATAGCCTTTCTGGAGGAGCAGTAGCAGGAATTGTGATAGCCTGTATTGTTATTTTGATTGTTGGCATCTGGTTGTATTATGGGCAGCAAAAAATGAGAAAAGCCGTATCACTCTCATCTCCAGAGGATTCGGTCCAACTGAGTAAGGAATATACTATCTTTTTGCTCAAAATTGTGTCATGTTGGCAAACACAATAGTATGTTTTTGTCAACTTGTTATGCACTTTTTAATTAAATGTCTTTCCAGGCAAGGCTTCACAAGCTGAGGGCATGAAGGTTGACAGATCCATAGAGTTCTCATATGAAGAGCTTTCCGATGCTACAAACAACTTTAGTATGGAGCATAAAATTGGGCAAGGTGGTTTTGGCTCTGTTTATTATGCTGAGCTTAGAGGCGAGGTCAGCTCAACTTTTTCTCAGTGTGGAACATGGATAGGCAATGTAGTTGGTGCACATGCATTTGACAGTTCAATAGACAACTAATGCCTATGACCCCTTGTGGCCTTGCACATAAACGAAATAAAAGGAGGCAGTCTATCTGGGGTATACTTGTGATGTGAAATAATTTTCCCTTTCTCTTTCCTGTGTCCAGAAAGCTGCCATAAAGAAAATGGATACAAAGGCATCTCAAGAATTCCTTGCTGAACTGAAGGTTTTGACACGCGTCCATCACTCGAATCTGGTTGGTGATCTTAGATTTTTCATTTTTCAGAGATAAGGCATATTTGGAACTAATCTTAGTTACTAACCAACTATATATTTTTGTTTTTGTGTACTTTCCTCAGAAAGTTAATAATAAAATTGACTAGAATTCACAGAAGATTATATTTCTTCAATGGTAACATACTATCAGATGTTTTCCTGTTGGAATAATTTTTAATTATTCTTTGGTACCCACAGGTGCGCTTGATTGGTTATTGTGTTGAGAGTTGCTTGTTCCTTGTTTATGAATTTATTGAGAATGGAAACCTGAGCCAGCATCTGCATGGGACTGGTAAAGTTTTGCTATTTGAATGTATCACATTGCACTTGCAGTACTGTATTGCACTTTCCTTGAAGTATTCAGCACATATATTTCTTGTAGGTTATGAACCTCTCTCATGGACCAGTAGAGTGCAAATCGCCCTTGATTCAGCAAGGGGTCTAGAGTATATTCATGAGCACACTGTTCCAGTGTATGTTCATCGGGATATCAAGTCGGCAAATATCCTGATAGACAAAGATTTTCGAGCAAAGGTTGAAACCATTCATGAAGCTTTCCATGTTTTAGCCATCTTATGTGCAATACCAGTGGTACCTTGCAGGTTGCAGATTTTGGATTGACAAAACTCTCAGACATTGGAACTACTGCTACATCACAGTCACTCCCATCACTGCGAGTTGTTGGTACATTTGGTTACATGCCTCCAGAGTAAGTATTCAGGGTATCAACTATCTTGTTCATTTATTCAGTTCGCATGAATGTGCACACTCTCAAAATAACATCACAGTATAGTTTGATAGACTACCATTTACAATCCCAACTGCTGCTTCTACATTTTATTAGTACCAAAGAGTTGTCTGATTGACAGGTATGCTCGATATGGTGAGGTTTCTCCTAAGGTGGATGTCTACGCTTTTGGTATAGTCCTGTATGAACTTCTTTCAGCCAAAGAAGCTATTGTGAGATCAACAGAATTCACTGATGCACAAGGCCTGGCTTATCTGGTAATTTATCCCTCCGATCAATTTTCAATTTGTAACATTGCATTTCAAATATTCTTAATATAGGGAGGGTCAGCATGCTTGGAGTTGGTACTTCTTAGTGTCAATCAGAATGTGTGCACAACTACAAATATACAATTCTCCAAGTTGAATATGTTCGCAACATGTGTGGTACTGCATCAATTGGATTCAGGAATTATGAATAAGTATATTATATGTCCTGGTGATCTGAACTCTGTACCTAAATTTACCTTTATTCGTCTAAGCCTGTTTCATTCAGTTACATTGGCCACAACAGTTGTCAAGTAAAATTTGAGTTGCAATTTCATGTTTGGATGTTGATGAAAAGGAAAAGAATGGACACAATGTAAAGCAGGCTGATCTGTGTTCGTGCGTGGGCATATGTTTGATTTCTCCAATCTACTTGTTGCTTTTTCAGTTTGAGGAGACTCTCAGCATGCCAAACCCCAAGGAAGCTCTTCAGGAACTGATTGATCCAAGGCTAGGCGGTGACTATCCCATTGACTCGGTTATGAAGGTCAGTGATGCAGGCAAACTCGGCGGTTCCAAAATTAGTTTTTGTTCAACTGTTGCACGAAATAAACACTATGTGCTAAACTCTTTGATGACCTGCTTCCTCTGCACCAGATCGCGTACCTTGCAAAGTCATGCACGCATGGAGATCCCAGGATGAGGCCTACCATGAGATCTGTAGTGGTTGCTCTCATGGCGCTTTCATCCAAGGACCATGAGCTAACTCGGGGACATGATTAGCATAGCACATGGGCCCTGGGGTAACCTTTATTGTTACACCCCGGACGTGCTTTGCAGTTAGCTGCTTTTCAGATTAGATGAAAATAATACAACAGCGATCGTGTACATATTTTCATTCTGATTTTGTAGCGCTCAAGTTGGCCAGTAATATTTTGCCTATTGCTTGCTGCTCTGAATAGATAATTAAAAAACGATATTTTAATAGAGTAACTAAAAAAGTGAAGGTGGCCGAGCGGTCTAAGGCGCCAGGTTCAGGGTCCACCTAAAGGGCGTGGGTTCTCAAATTCCCACTCTCCAGTCTCCACTATATCTTTTTGTTTCCTCGTTCTGAAATTTTAGGGTTTTCTGCTTTTTTATAAATGGTTTTGTCGTAAAGAAAGTCGAGGCACAAATTAGGGTGCTATTCATCCAGCTTATAATCCGTACTTTTCAGCTTGTTTTTTTAGTCAGAATATTGTTTTTCTCTCATAACAAATCAGCTAACAGTGTTTTTCAGCCGACTTATCAGCACAGCCGAACGGGCCTAGGGACCCTGTGTCACTCCCTCGTTCTTAACTGTCCTGGGCCCATCTCCACACCCGCCCACGTTTGTTCGCCAGGCCCATTGTCGCCTCCCTCTCATTCTTAACTGGCCTCGGCCCATCTCCACACACTCGCGCAGCCGCGCCACTTTAGGCTACCACACGTCCACGCATGTGAATCTCTAGGCTCAAAAGTATTCTAAAACACCGTCCAACTAGATCACTGTGCCAAAAAAAAGGCGAACTAATCATAGTTCCTAGATTTTTTTACAGGATTTAACGGTGCTATGCTTTCAGTGGTAGGTGACGTCCCCGTTGATAGCGAGGCACTAGTGGTCACTTCGTGAATCTCGAGATCTGCCGGTTTAGTGCTTAGGGGGTAGGGTCTGCGTACGTGTATTCATAAGAGTGAGTGTGTGTGTGCATGTTATGGGTTTCTGCGTTATACTGTGTAATTTTTTTTTAAAAAATAGACCACATAGTATACCATATGCCGCCCGTGCAGGGTCTGCGTACGTGTACCGGGCACGGGCGGCATCGGGCTCGCGGCATGTGACGGGGCCTGATGACGCAGCACCGAGCTGTGACGGGGCCTGATGACGCGACGGCTGAGCTCGTATTCCTCCTCGATGGTGAATGGCACCGAGCTGTCGCCCGGCGCGGCGCTCCCCCAGTCCCAATGCGCGTTCTCGTTGAACACGACGTCGCGCGCGACCCAGACACGCTCCGTGGTGGGGTCATAGAAGCGGTATGCCTTCGCTCCCTCCTCGTAGCCGATGAAGACTACCTTCTGGCCGCGATCCTCGAGCTTGGACAAGTGCGGTCGGAGGCGCTTGATGTAGGTGACACACCCGAACACTCTCATGAAGTGCACGGGTGGTTTCTTCCCATACCACGCCTGGTACGGTGTCAGGCCGTCGAGGGCGGCCGTTGGAGACCGGTTGAGGAGATACACAGCGATGTGCACCGCCTCTCCCTAGAAGAAGCCTGGCATGCTCCGTGCACGCAGGATGCTCCACGCCGTGTTCACGACCATCTGGTTCCTCCTCTCCACGACGCCGTTCTGCTGTGGAGTGCGGCGCAGAGTGTTGTCGAAGAATTCCCTCGCCAGCACAGTACTCGCTGAACTGCACCGAGGTGAATTCGCCTCCGTTGTCGGTGCGGAGGACCTTGAGCTTCTTGCCGGTCTCGCGTTCCACCTTCGCCTGGAACGTCATGATGGCCGCTGGTGCATCTGCCTTGGAGCGCAACAGGGTGAGCCACATGTACCTGCTCATGTCGTCGACCAACAGCAAGAAGTAGGCGTTCCCGGCCGGTGTCGATGGCGTGATCGGCCCGCAGAGGTCACCGTGGACCAGCTCGAGCTCCTCCTTCGCCCGGTACTTGGCAGCCTGCGGGAACGGCGCTCTCTTCTGCTTGGCGAGAACACAGTCCTCGTAGACTTGCTCGATGTGGTCGATCGCCGGCAGCCCCTTCACCATCTCACCGCGGCTCAGCTTTCACAACGCCTGGAAGTTGAGGTGACCGAACCTCTCGTGCCACTGCCAAGCGACGTCGCCGACGCGCGAGGTGAGGCACACCGAGGCGGCGATGGTCATGTCGAGGTAGTAGAGCCGACTTGGGGAGCGGTGCACCTTGACGAGCAGGCACCGTTGCAGGTCGAAGAGACGCAAGATGCCGGCCTCAATGTCGACCTTGAAGCCGTCCTCATCCATCTGCCCGACGCCTTCCAGCTGGCGGTGTTCACCGGTCTTGCAGGCGAAGAGGACGGTCCCCTTCCCTTCGATGTCGACCACCGACCCATCGCCGAATCTGACGGTGCCGGTGACGCCCTTGTCTAGCTCGGCGAAGACGGCGCGGGACCCCGACATGTGGTTCGTCGCGCCGGTGTCGAGGACCCAGCGGCGAGGCCCCACGTCCTCCTTCTCTGCATCATTGAGGTGGAGGAGGACCTTCTGCTCGACGAGATGGACTCGCGGCTGCGGATCGACGGCGGGCGGGCAGCGGCGGCGGCGGAGTGGAATTGGGAACGAATGCGGGCGACGCAGTTACCTCAGACTCAACGGAGATGTACATGAGGGCCCGTTCCTCTTCCTCCTTGGCCTAGGCCACATGGGTCGCGTCCTTTTTCTTCTTGCCGCGGCAGTCCTTGGCCCAATGGCCCGTCTTCCCGCAGTTGTCGCAGCGGTCACCGCGCGGCGGCCTGCCGCCGCAAGAGTTCCCGGTGCTCACGTTCTGGCCGTCACAGCCATCGCGTTGCCCGGATCCCGAGCCGCCGCGCCCGCGTCCGCATCCCCGTGGCTTGCCACGGCTGCTGGAGCCCGTGCCGCCGCCGGAGCTCTCCTGCTCGCGGCGGGCTTTCCGGTGGGCTTCCCAGTCTTCCTCGCAGAGCAACAAGCGCCCCATGCCATCCGTGATCTCCTTTGGCTTGCCACGTTCCTCGAACACGCGCAGCCGCCCGATGACTTCCTCGATCGAGACTTTGTTCAGATCGAGGAACATCTCGAGGGAGACGGCGGCCTGTGACAGCCGCTCTGGGACGACCTGCAGGAGTTTCTTCACTACCTCGGCATCCGTGATGTTGTCTCCGAGGATGCGGAGGTTGGTCGCGAGCGTCGTGATGCGGATGCCGAACTCGGAGACGGACTCGCCCTCCTTGAAGACGAGCGCGCAGAACTCGCGGCGAAGCTGCTGCGCGCTGGCGTCGCATGCGCGGTCGTCGCCGATCCGGAGCACCTTGACGGTGTCCCACGCTCCCTTCACGGTCTGCTTGCGACCGAGCGTCCCCCACATCTTGGAGGGAACCGAGCGCAGGAGACCTGCCATGGCCTGGCGGTCTTGTTGGTACTCATCTTCATCGGCGTCTTTATCAATCCCGAGCTCGACGGCGTCCCACACCCGAAGGGTCTGGAAGTTGACCTCCATCACCAGCGCCCACTCCGCGTAGTTCGTCCGCGTGAGCATTGGCCATGTGACGTTTGCGGACAGGCGCTCGATGACGCGCTCGACGACGCGTGAGCCAGAGCGGTGGCGGCTGTGGGAGCGGCCACGGCGTCACGGCGGCGATCGCGAGGGCTTGACCTTCTTCTCACCGTCGCCATCGTCCGTCGGCTTCAGCTTGGATGGTGACTGGGACGACATGGCGGCGATGGAGAACCGGCTCCGATGCCAATTGTCAGAACTCCGATGAGGATGAACACAACGCAAACACAGTGGAACACGGAGAGCAATTTGGTGCTGCAAGCGGCAACGTTTTCAGTTAAGGAACTACATGCATGTTTACATGGTCACTAAGGACCGAATCAATCCCGGCATACTCGTGATCCATGGTTGCCATCCCAACCACCTGGGCCATGCCGCAATCTATGCTAAGCCTCTAATGGCGCTGACTGCCTCCTACTTTCTACAGTTAGGAGCTCAGGACTTATTCCAACAGTAATAGCCGAATACCCCGTGGAATCAGGCTTCAATTCCATCTGACAATATCCAAGACATCTGAACAATAGAATTGGGGAAACTCATGTCCAATTCTAAATTCCATGTCTCAATATCGATATCCAAACGGGGTATTATAGGTGTTGATGCGTACGGCGAGATTGTTAATAGATACAATGATGAAAGGGAAAAGTGCATGGCCTCAAGATAATTGTTGGGCAGAGGCTCGACTGCAGTAGGTCCGTGAGATCTCGAGGAGGCTCCACGTGTGATGGATTTAGATGCAACCAATCTGATCTGCGGCATCGGTTTTCCTCGTGTACACCATGACCCTAGTGCTCCTAGCTCAGTCAGTTTTATCTAAACTTTTCAAACCAAACCAAACCCTAGTGCTCCCGTTGCTCCATATGATTTATTTCGGCCTTTACTTAACTCAGGGATACGTTTATTTCTTGAAAGGTGTGCGTCAGGAATCAGGATTAGCATTTGTTGTGCTGCTGAGCCGTCTGTTCTATATCTACTATGGTTACTGCTCTGTGTATTCCTTTATTTTTTACATGTCATATTAGCTTTGTTCTAAGTTAAACATTTATATCTTTGATTGTCAATTTTAGAAAATTTATACAAGTTCATCGCATAGGATTTATATTTTTTAGATTCACCATGCGGCATACTTTTGTAATATTTAATTTATGTGTTGTAAAACTATAAAGATTTTTTAAATGGATCGTCAAAGATAATAAGATTTGACTTAGAACAAAGCTAGTGACATGTAATAAAAATAAGTGAAATTTTACTACGCTTGGAAATAATAAAAGCCCTCCATTTCGTTAGATCCGATGGTTTAAAAATAGGAAGAACCAGATAGGAGGAAGCTAAGTTATGGGCCGGAACCAAATAATCTGTGGACCCGGAACTGGTTTCTAAATAAATCTGAAGGATATAACAGTATTTTGACTGTCTCACGAGTTGCTTCTCTGAATCCAGAAAAGAAACTGCTTCTCATCTCACAGGATCTACTTCTCATCTCCTCCGCGCGCTCTCTCTCTCTCTCGTTTGTCATCGAGCCAGCGACCTGGGAGGCGGCGAGGCAGGCGGTGACACAGGGCTCACCAACGCGCGGCCCCTGGTGGGCAGGCTCCGTACCTCCCTCCCTCTCCTAGCGCGCGGGGGCTCACTGGCGCACGAGCTCTGGTCCAGCTCCGTCGGCAGCTGCTCCAGGCCTCCAGCTCGGGCGTCGGCGCATGCGCATCCAAGGTGAGCGGCGGCGGCTGCTGCTCCAGCTCGGGTCATCGGTTCCAGTTCCAGCCTCCAGGTCTAGGCGAGCAAGCAAGCGCCGTAGGCTATGGCCAAGCTTCAGCTCCACGCATCCGCCTTGAGCTTTCAGTTCTTAACTTTTAAAGAGTATCTGCTGCTGCTGCATCTGTCAATTGAAGATTCATGAACTCAATGACCTGTGTCAATAGTATTGGAGCTGTCTACTACTGTGTGTTAGTACATTGGATGCACCTATCACGTATCTCTTGTGATTTAGCTTGTCTGGCTTCTTTTAGTTGAATTTGTTGGCAATCTCTGGTTACACAGACATTCTAGCTTGAACCTTCGTTCCCTACGCAGATTATTATTCTTGGCTTATGTATTCGATTAATGGAAATATTGGCCCTACAGCTGAGGCAAATGTGAGGGTTCTCTTTTAATTTCTATGATACATTCCGTAGTAGTCCTTAGTTATCATGTAAGTAGTTTCACTCGAGCTCTGCAAATGAGCTGGCAACTACCAGGATTGAGAAAATACGAGTAACATTTTGTTAATTGGAGTTGTAACATCATGGCGCCGTAATGAATTTAGAGAAAAATAGAGTTCCCTCTAAATTAGGTGATGCTTAAGCAGAGCATCACTTTGCTTCTTGTTTCAGAGGCGTCGGTAACGGGTTCATGTTATCAACGGATATTTGGAGATCCTGCCGCGACAGATATTGTGCTCACCTGTGGCGCTAAATGTAACACGCCAAGTAGGTGTATCAGGTAATTCTGCTGTACTTAAGGGTTGCATTCTTTCTGCTGTGGATGTAT
Organism: Saccharum hybrid cultivar R570; assembly: GCA_038087645.1. Classification (NCBI taxonomy): domain Eukaryota; kingdom Viridiplantae; phylum Streptophyta; class Magnoliopsida; order Poales; family Poaceae; genus Saccharum; species Saccharum hybrid cultivar. Next base: position 22,314,872 of record JAQSUU010000402.1, on the reverse strand, counting down.
GTTGCATCAAGAACTTCAGACTTACTAATTACTAGAGCATACACGCACAAGCATAAAGGATTAGAGTATTTTATAGCTGAACACAGTTTAGTTTAGCTGCCAGGTGAATCACACTGAAATTGACAATTACAAGTTTGGTGCATGTCTTACATCAAGGATTGAATTTTCCACTAAATTGTGAGGAATCACACAAAACAAATCTAGGCAGTAGGATCGCTACACGGCTTGTAAATAGAGGAAGGTAGCAATCTTCAGTGGGCTCCAAGTCCTCCGTAGCTCCAGGAATCACGTAGACTGGACTCCAGAGGAAGAAGGGCCGGTACAACTGAAAAGAAAACGGAAAGGAAGATTAACTAACAGTATGTCCGAGACATCCAAGTCATGGAGACATACAAGACGATGCAGCGCATGAAAGCAACATTTCAGATAAAATTATCGAAGATATATGCTCCTACTGCACCTGCCAAGTTGTTGCAAACATCATGGAACTAACTGATCAGTGACTACAGTCACAAGCCAAATAATTATGCAGTTATATATTTTGTACTACCAGCTTGGAAGAAAAAAGAAAGAAAGAGTCAATTAACAGATCCAACTTGAATTAGAAGAACATAAGTTAACTGCTCAGTTTAAAAATTGAGGAACTAGTCACAATATGCAACTAGCATTAGGATATATTTAACGTGGCAGAAAGGAATTCTAATCTTGACTGTTGAATTCTGCAAACTCTGATTAACAAAGCCTTTTAATTACGTAGCACACAAGTCCTGCAACTACTTTTGTGAAGACACAATGCAGCTGTACTTCATAATTAAGAGTAGCTTTGAAGCAAACAAATCTGAATAAGAAAAATTTTAGATAAACTTGCATACCCTTTGACCACTAAGTACAAGATGATGGCACATGCTCCTTGACAACATGGATTCGACAACAGTCCCAATCTAACATGCTTAGATGTAGTCAGGGTACGACAGCTCGAAAGACCAATTAGTATAATCCTCAATACCTCAATATGGTTTGTGCATGAAACTTGGAAGGCTAACAGACCAGCTAAAGTTGCCAGGCTAAATTACAGAAGCCACTGGAGTGGAGGAGCATTATATGTCTAGATTACTTTGGCAGCATTAATCTCTTCTTACAAGAAGACCATGAGCATTACATCAATGTGCAAGGCTAAGGTTTGAGTAGCTGAATCTGCGGTTTAATAACTAACACGCAGAACCACTAACTCATCCATGCGGCAACTGAAAACAACAAAATTGCACCTCAACACTAATGATGATGCTCTCATAAAGATTTGTACCTTGACCCTTTTTTCTTAGTGAACGATTGTATATGCATGTATGTCTCTGTACATTTACACAGCCAACAAGCAAAGGGTCTAATTCCTGTGCTACTTAATCATTCTGCATCTGAGAGCACTCATATCTCTGCCAATGCCCTCCTTTATTGAATTTTCATCAACTCACTACATCAGTAACGATTCACTTACAGCCTAAACAGATAATTTAATCAAGCTAGGGATTTAAGATCCATGGAATTGATAATTTTTCACGCTTCTACCTATTGCCAAAATGATGGAAGATGAATCTAGTGATTGACACTGATGCAGATGAGGAGCAGGCAAAGGAAGAGATATCATACCTGTAGGACGACGAGCACCTGCAAGCGCACCCCTCCCTCCTCTGCGACAAGGCCAAGCGCAGAAGGGCAGGCCTCCTGCCACCAATCCTGTCCCCACCTCTCTGCTGTAGCCGTCGGTTTGTTGCAGCAGGCAGCCGACGGTGACCCACACAGGTGGGCGGTGGCGAGCCCTAGGGAGGCACGTGGTGGTGGTGAGGGGGCCGCGACCCTAGGGAGACGCGGTGGTGAGGGCGACGCCGACGCGATTGGCGGTGAGGCAGGAAAAAAAGGAGGCGAGACGGGCAGCGAGACGGCGGCGCAGGGAGCAGCGATATCTTGCGAGTCGCGACGCACGGAGCAGCTTCTATGGAGTTGGATTAGAGAGTTAGAGATTAAGTGCAGAAGTACTAAACTACCCTTAATTAATTTTCCTAATTGATATATGCGGCAATTAATTTTGACGGGAGGAACCGGTGGTTCCTCCAAGTACCGTAACAAAGCTCTAAAAATAAAAGGTGGGAGTATCTTATTTAATTTCCTTCTAACTTGATATGTTGTTTATCTTCTCCGGGCGCTATGAATGAAGAGATGGTTACAGCTGCACATCTCTTTATGGATTGCCCCTATGCTGTCACAGTCTGGACACTTGTTGCAAATTGGTCCGGATGCCATTCTTTGCACCCCTCTCAATGGACAAATGAACTGGACATTGAAGATTGGTTCTCCCAGTTACTAGAAAGAGGAGATAAGATGGTACACACACTTGCGATTTTAACCTGCTGGAGCATCTGGAAACAGCGAAACGCTGTCATTTTCAGAGAGGACAGAAGACCGGCACATATAATCTTCGAAGAAATAAAGACCACATGTACCACTTGGTCGACGGCCGGGGGGAAAGTCCTTCAACGCCTTACTGTCGCTTTAAACCACAGTGTGTAATAAGTTTTTTTTTTAATTTTTAAGACCCCTGCAGCCTAGGCTGTTGAGTGGCAGCGCTTCTCGCGCATGTAAAACGGTTGTTTACTTCTACCGCTTATTATCAATGAAATGCTGGGTAATCGGATCTTTCAAAAAAAAAAGAATGAAGAGATGGTTCACTGACTCCTACCAGTGGCGCTGCTCGTGCGGGCGGTGGTCGCTTATTCCACCATCTCCTGATATATTGGCTCTGTTCGGCAGGTTGTTTTTTGGCTTATAAGCCGGCTGTGGCTGATTTGTTGTGAGAGAAAAATATCGTTCCACGGCTGATAAGCTCAGCCGAACAGGGGATTACTCTCCAGAAAAGTCGAAACGTCCTGTAGTTTTAAACTGAAAGAATAACGAAAAAGAGTACGATGTGCCATAGACAGCGGACATCTATTCCTGCAGCGACAAGTGTCCATTTGACACGGCGGCAACCTGGCGACTTCTCGCGGTGAATGCTGGATAGATGATCTACGGTACGCTAGCTAGCTAGGTTCAACAGTTTGTGTGTCAACCAAAAAATAGACAGAAAACAGAAAGCTACACCGCACTCTCTTGCTCCCTCAGTCTCTAAATATCTGTCATTTTCGTTTTTCGAGAAACAACTTTAACTAAATATATATTTAAAAATATTAATATTTATGATGCATAATTAGTATCATTGGATAGATATTTGAATTTCGGTTTTTAATAAATTTATTCGAAGATAGAAATGTTACACGCATTTCCTATAAATCGAGTTAAAGTTATCGACACGCAAATCGTGGCGACAAACATATAGGAACAGAGGGAATACTAAATTAAAGCCCATCACGTACGCGCGCACTTAGCTTCACACGCTCAGCCATGCGAGCGAGACGACAAAGCAGCTGCTTGCAAAAGATCTTGTGACACTTCTCCATGGCGGCGAAACTCGTGTTTCACCCCCCGGCCCATTTTGTATTAGCCCCTGCCTTTTCCTGCCCATAATGGGAGTTCGCCACTTGACTATAAATTTCGTTTACGCGCTGTCCGGGACTCCGGGCCATTATTCGCATAATCAGTTGATCACCAAAACTCGAGCAGGGAACACCAAAACTCGTGTTGTTTCTTGGTTGCCAAGCATTGGCACCGGGAGCACGTGCGGTTCTATACATGCAGCGCCGCGCCCCACACCGCAACAGGGCAAATAATGCAGGGAACGACTGGGTCGGCGAAAATATGCATGCAACGAGTGATCAGCATATCTCCACGCCATGGACATAAGTAAAAGAGACGAAATCACTGAAAAAGCGAGCACAGAGAGGCGCCTATAGAACACAAACTGGAAGCACTGCGTCTGCATGTTGCGTGCAAAAGCGTCGAAATTAAAGCATCAGGTTTTAAAAGCCGAGGACGGCATTGCGAGCCCTGGGAACGCACGATCTGGCTGGCTGGAAATTTGAGGCTCTCTGGTCTCAGCCTGCCCCCATTGGCCATGGATGGCTCGGAGAAGGGCCAAGAAAGCTAGCGTCCCCGGCCGGCAACTTTGTGCGACTTGGCTACGAAAAAGAGATGTCTTTGGTTGATAGTGGGCCTTTATTTGGGAGCTAGCAGCCATGCGATCCAAGGCTGCTGTGCTAATGCTAATAATACATGTCCACCGAGAAGATATTATATTGGATCATCCGCAGGAGCTAGCCAACCTTAACTTGGGACATGCGTGTGTTCTTTTCTGCTTAAGGCATTGTTTGGATGTATATGTATCCATCTCAATCCATACGTGTTAAAGTGGAATGAAATGAAATTTAGTTTAATTATACTCCAATCCACTTCAACACATACTCCAATCCACTTCAACACATGTGGATTGAGATGAATACATGCACATCTAAACAATGCCTAACCAGAATTCTTTCACCACTTGCATACAATCTCTTCTCTCTCTCCCCCTCTAGTGTTGCTTGCTATGAGTTAATTACACCACTCTTAGGGGGTGTTTGGTTCCCGGGGCTAAACTTTAGTCTGACGTTTGGATGCTAACTAAAAGAACTAAATATGAGCTAATCATAAAACTAATTATAGAAGCCGTGACTAATTCACAAGACGAATCTATTAAGCCTAATTAATCTATCATTAACACATGTTTACTGTAGCATCACATTATCAAATCATGGCCTAATTAGGCTTAATAGATTCGTCTCGTAAATATGCAAGGGTTTTGTAATTAGTCTATGTTTAATACTTTAAATTAGTGTTTCAACATCCGATGTGATAGGGACTAAATTTTAGTCCCGGTAACCAAACACGGCCTCAGTCTCTTACTACTTTCCTTCCATTCTCAAACTTCAATTGTTAATTGTGTAGTGCTTGCTCCACATGTGTCAAGTGATTTTCATCAAATGTGTCTTTCATGCTTTTTGCTAGATAACCAAATAAAGGCCCTTTGATTTTGTTTAAAGTAAAGCTGCCAAAAGCTAGACCTCGACACGAGCAAAGTTGCAACTTGAACTGTTTAGTGCTCGTGGTTGTTGATGCCTATAAGTACCCTCATGCGGCATCAAGGCAAGGCCCATGCCTCGGTCTCAAACCAATAGCTACTACCTACCTAGCTCATCTCTGGAGTTCACCATCACTACTGACCTAGCTACTCGATCCCTCTCGTGCATGCTAACCATGAGGCACAGCAGTTCCGTAGCAAATCTGCATGACAAGCAGCCTCACCACCACTCCACATCGAAGATGAAGATGAGCAAGAGCGCCCCCGATCTCTTGAAGAAGGCCGTGATGTCGATCAAGAGCAAGACTGGCGCTCTAAGAACGAAGCTCATCATCCTGGCCTCGCTGCGCCGAAGGATGGCGATGGTCGCCGCCATGTCTCGCAAGGTCCACACGCTCGTGTCGTCGTCGAGCCAGGAGAAAATTATGGCGGACCACCGTGACAGGGCTCTCGTGCTAAGCAAGGCAATGGCGCCAAGCAAAGAGCCTGCCGCTGGTGATCACGGTGGTAAGAAGGCTGATCTTAGTCTCTTTGAGATCGCAGTGTTCGACGAGGATGATCGTCATGGCTACCATGACTGGACAAGTTCCCTCTTCGACGATGACAACTATCATTGCAATGATGAGGAAGATGTACAGGAAGGTGGTGGCGATCTCGATGTTCTTGGTGCGCTCAATGAGCCCTCGGTAATCGACGTCATCAGGAGCAACCGGGAGGCTGAAGGTCTCAAGTTTAATATAGACGATGAGATTGATGAGGCTTGTGATATGTTCATTAGGAGATGTCGCAGCCGGATGGACCTTACATTGTAGTGATCCTTGTGTTTTCGTGCATGGTACTGAGCAACAGCTGGTACTGAGCGATGATAGAAGGGTGGCTGAGGTACTAAGAAGAAAGCCTAGCTACTAGGGATGACCAAAGGGACATGGACTTGTTTGATTATATATGAACGCATAAGTAGCACGACACAAATTGTGAAGTGGCGAAGTGTTATGCAGATAGACACAGGCAACTTGGCAGATGCATCGTATTTTATGCCTGAATTTAACAAACTATAGACGATGACCAGTTTGTTTTCCATTTTAATTTGTGCTAGCTAACATCTCTGATAACTAACTCACATGCTCCTCACAAACCTTAGACAAACTTCTATTTCATGTTGTTTGGTATGGTCCTCTAACAAGGTGTTTCATCATGAGCGTCCATGCTATGAATTCCATTGGGTTGTACCAATAATGTGCACTAATCCATCAACCCAGGCGTAATCATGAACAAGTAATTTTATGATGTTTGTGTAAGTGTTGGAGGGTTCTTGGCTGAACTTGGGCCCATAGCTAATCCTTTTTTGTATCTTTTCTCTCTCTATTTTGTTCATATTCCAACACAGTACCAATAGATATTTTTTTTATATCTGGTTATTATCTGTTATTCCCTATACTTCCCCAACCACATTCATATACCTTACCTCTTTTGCATCATCAAACCTCCGTATGTGTTTGGCATGTGTTTAGACAAAACCTTATAACTTTAGCTATGTGTTTAAAATTGATATGATCATCATTTCCTGCATACATTTTATATATGGTCTAAATAATGACACAAATCATCCATGCATATCTAAAGTTATGTTTTCTATATATTAACCATTGTAGAATTGGACAATTTATAAGTGTGTGTTTTACATGGTTTACTTTAAATTATTTCTAATAATGTCAGAGATGGATAATTTAGATGCAATTTTAGGATCGTTTTAGACACTTTTTCATAATGGCTTTTGGTTATTTCTAACAATGCAGAGAATAATAATGTAGATGCACATTTATGGGTTACTTCATATGAATTTTAATAATGACAGGTGGGTAATTTAGACAAAAAATTAGGGGTTATTTATACTATTTTTCTAATTGCATATGCCAATAGTTTAATTTAGACATATAAGTGTACGGGTTACCGTGGAGTATTTTCATGATGGCAAACCTAGGTATTTTAGATATATGGTTAAATGATTATCTGAGTAGTTTCATAATAGTATAGGCGAGTAATGTATTTAGAAAATATAATGGATTCAATGATTATTATTGTTGAAGATGTTTAGGGTTTAATAAATTAATGGCCAGATGTTCCTACGTTTTATATGAATTTATAGAACTTGTTCTTTTGTCTACCGTGTCTTGTGAAACTTTAAAATGCATATTCAGTTAGTAGTAAGAAGCAAGGAATGAGGTGCTAATCTAAAGGACCAAATAGGAGATAGAAAGTCTCAAGTTTTCTACCGGGTCTCCGTGGCCAGGTTGGGGGGAAGCAGTCTCGCTAGATCTTTGATAGGGTGGCGCGGCGAGAAGGCGATAGTGGCGGGGGACGTAGGCAAGCAGTTTTAGTTGCATAGGGCGCAAGTGAGCAGTCGGTGGCAGTGAAGGGACACAGAGAGAGAGGCTTGTGAGTAGCCACAAGAGAGAGAGAAACTGGTGTGGTGACCGAGGGAATAGTCATGTGAGAGATAGAGTTTTGGATGGGTTAGGCTAGAATTAAGATAGGCATGCCTCTTAAGGGGTCATGGCCATTATTTTTAGAGGTGGGCCTAAGCTCTTAAGAGATCTGCCATGCATGTTAGTTGATTTTAGAAACGGGGCGTGTCTCTGTAAACGTCCACTTCTGAAAATCGCTAGGCATATAAGGAGACTCCTTTTTTAGCCCATTGTCACTGTTAATCAGGAGCTTCAGTTTCCTAAAATCTTTATTCTAGTAGTGCAATCTTCCTCGTATGGATTAGAATCATGTTTCACACACTCCTATTTGATCCGTAACGGCTCGCCGACCGGCTGCCTTGTACTTTAGCTCTTGCCTTGGACTTAAGCTCAGATGGAACCAAAAGGTGGCATGGACCACGAGTTTTGGAAGATCCGTGGTGGCAACAAAGGAAGGCCTTAGGAGGGAGGCAAAATCTGCCATGGCGAGGAGTGTTGCACTTGAAAGGACATCAGTGCTAGCGAGCTAGAGCCAGAGCTGAGGGAGAAGTGCTAAACAAAAACTGAAATGAACAAGTAGGGAGTGAGTAGATTGGGAGCCTAATGTGCCGGCGCTGTTGAGAGCTGCCTAAAGCGTGGTACCAAACATGACTAAATATCTTTTTGTCTTCTCCAATACTACTACGATGATGTAAATTTAGACAAACATGCAAAACAAAGGCGAGGTGAGCACCCACCTCTCGACCATGGTGTATGTAAATCAAACACTTACAGAGGCAGTCATGCACGCCTGCCTCTATAAATTAATTAGAAGAAAAAAATCATTTGCAACCAGGGCATTAATCTAGGCCTCCACCGCCAAGGAATTGGTGTGGGCTGCTTTGGGCCTCCAGGGCGTCAAAGTGTTCGATCCTTGGTGCTGCATCGTCGATCCAACCACCACCAAACTACCCCAAACACTATTCAGCGCACGTGCGCCAGTCACATTAACAGCGCGCACTTTCTCTTTCAGGCGCTGTTTTCTTTAACGTCGGGAACCGATACTAAGCACTTCCTGTTTCTAGAGTTGTTTCTTTTTTTTCATGGGACCAGGTGTGGAGGGTGGATGCGAGGGAGGAGAGGGAGGCGCATGCTTGTGTCAGATTTGTGTCAGATTCTGTTTCTGTGAAATACCCATATGCTACACCAACTTTAAAAGGTGATAACTTTCTTATCAAGTATTTATTTTTAAATCTGCTTGCACCATTACGTTCATTATAACGAGATCTATAGAAGTAAATCCATATAGGATATGTTTCAAAATAATTTTCGTGATGATAAAGTTTTACACCTAGGAGTATAAAGTTTCAAATGCTGTAGTACAAAGTTTCAAAACCTTGGAGTATAAAGTTTCGAATTACAATGATTTATGAATTTAAGTGTGTAGAATTTTGAAATCCCAAAGTTTTTGAATGTGCTAGTTCCTGAATTTAAAATGTAAAGTTTGAAATTACAAAGTTTTAAAGATTGAAATACAAAGTTTTAAATGCGCTAGTATAACGTTCCTCAATTTTAAGAATAAATTTAAAATTACAAAGTTTTAAATCTTAAAGTAGATGTTCTAAATGTGCTAATATAAAGTTCTGAATTTAAAATGTAAAGTTTGAAATTACAAAGTTTTAAAGCTTGAAAAACAAAGTTTTAAATGTGCTAGTATCAAGTATAAATATTTAAATGTGCTAGTATAAAGTTTCTGAATTTAAAATGTAAATTTGAAATTACAAAGTTTTTAAAGATTGAAATACAAAGTTTTAAACGTGCTAGTATAATGTTCCTGAATTTTAAAAATAAAATTTGAATTACAGAGTTTTAAACCTTAAGTAAAAAGATTAAAATGTGCTAGTATAAAGTTTCTAAATTTAAAGCGTAAAGTTTGAAATTACAAGTTTCAAAGTTTGAAATACAAAGTTTTAAATGTGCTAGTATAAAGTTTTAAATGTGCTAATATAAAGTTTTAAATATGCTAGTTTAAATTTCCTGAGTTTTAAAAATAAAATTTGAAATTATAAAGTTTTAAATCTTAAAGTAGAAAGTTTTAAATGTGCTAGTATAAAGTTCCTAAATTTTAAATTTAATTTTGAGATTATAAAGTTTCAAAACTTGAAATGCAAAGTTTTAAATGTGTTAATATAAAGTTTCTGAATTTTAAAAATAAAATTTGAAATTATAAAGTTTAAAACTTAAGGTAAAAATTTTAAAATGTGCTAGTATAAAGTTCCTAAATTTAAAGTGTAAAGTTTGAAATTACAAGTTTCAAAGTTTGAAATACAAAGTTTTAAATGTGCTAGTATAAAGTTCCTAAATTTAAAATTTAATTTTGAGATTATAAAGTTTCAAAACTTGAAATGCAAAGTTTTAAATGTGTTAATATAAAAATTTGAAATTACAAGTTTCAAAGTTTGAAATACAAAGTTTTAAATGTTCTAGTATAAAGTTTTTAAATGTGCTAATATAAAGTTTTAAATATGCTAGTATAATTTTCCTGAGTTTTAAAAATAAAATTTGAAATTATAAAGTTTTAAATCTTAAAGTAGAAAGTTTTAAATGTGCTAGTATAAAGTTCCTAAATTTAAAATTTAATTTTGAGATTATAAAGTTTCAAAACTTGAAATACAAAGTTTTAAATGTGTTAATATAAAGTTCCTGAATTTTAAAATAAAATTTAAAATTATAAAGTTTTAAAACTTAAAGTAAAATTTTTAAAATGTGCTAGTATAAAGTTCCTAAATTTAAAGTGTAAAGTTTGAAATTACTAAGTTTCAAAGTTTGAAATACAAAGTTTTAAATGTGCTAGTATAAAGTTTTTAAATGGGCTAGTGTAAAGTTTCAAATATGCTAGTATAAAGTTCCTAAATCTTAAAAATAAAATTTAAAATTACAAAGTTTTAAATATTAAAGTAGAAAGGTTTAATGTGCTAGTATAAAGTTTCTGAATTTAAAATTTAAGTTTGAAATTATAAAGTTTCAAAGCTTGGAATACAAAGTTTTAAATGTGCTAGTATAAAGTTTTCGAATTTAAAATTGAGTGAGCTCATAGAAAATTTTATAGAGCATAAGACAATATCAACTTTGTATATACTGGTTTTATATCCATATAGATGTGAAACCATCCCCCGCCCGTTTCATCTCCCATGTACCCGCTATCCCGAAAGAGTAATAAAAGGCTAGTAGAATTTAAATACCGGGCCATGAATCTAGACAGGAGAAATATAAAATGGCAAATAGACCAATTCAACATGTGTGGGCCAAAACTAGACATGAGAAGGGGGAAAGAAAACTACTTCCTGACCTATAGATTGCAACCTGTGAACCCAGTGTACGTGATAATGCGTGGGCTTCTCAGGTTCTGCACACGCGCGTGCGTCGCTAGTTATTGGGGGTGGGCGTGCGTCGGTACCCATTCCAACGCACGCGCGCTGTGCAAGAGTCCTGCCAAACTACCCTTCGTGTCTATTTGCTCGTTAGCAGCTTCTCCCTGTGTGGGCTTGCTAGATCTAGCCTACAAGAAGGGAGAAAGGAAGAGGAAGAGGAGGTTTCCACGGCTTACCTCATGTATATGGGAGGGGGCGGCCACGACTGAGGACAAATTTCGAGGTCGGCACAACATGGGAGGCGGGCTCGCCGAGATCTAGATCCTATGCATCAGTTGCCGGGCTTAAGGGAGCGACCAGTGGCGGAACCAAGGGGGCGAGCAGGAGCCGTGGCCCCCCCAAGCACAGTACATTTCAATAAATACCTATATAAATAATTGAATTTATAGTACAAAAATATCAATTTTCACTCATTTTGTATTAAAATATTATGATTTTAGTTATAAACAGTATAAAAGTTTTTAAAAAAGTTGTTGAAACATATAATTATGTATATTTTATCACATTAAAAATATGATCATATTTGTTCGTCCCCCTAATAAAAAATCGCTGGTTCCGCCTCTGCGGGCGACCATGGATGGGAACAAGCTTTGAGGTCAGCGGGGCAAGGAAGGCAAGCTCTCTAGAGATCTAGACCCTGCCTATCCACCGCTAGGCTAGGGGGAGGGAGGCAGGATACGTAGCAGCCTGTTCGTTTCGCTGGATTATTGTGGCTGAAAGTACTGTTCGTTGGTTTATTATGAAAGAAAAACACTGCTGGATGACTGCTGATTCCGCTGAACCAGTGAAACGAACATGGGCTAGGAGAGGGACGTGCTCCGTGGTCAGCAGGCTAGAAGGTGGGCTCGTCGGAGATGAAACCCATATGGATTTTGTCTCTAGGATAGGGAACAGAAGCAAGATCCAGCCATCCAATGCAACTCATCGGTTCTTGAGGCTCAAGGGCGAGGTTGGGGAAGCAGACTTGTCACGGGCTTGCCGGATCTTGGGTCTCCGTGGCCAAGGTGGGGGAAGCAGGCTCGCCAGATCTTTGAGAGGGCGGCACAACGAGAAGGTAGTAGTGGCGGAGGACATAGACGAGCAATCTCGGTGGTGGCACAGGGCACAAGTGAGCAGTCGGTGGCGGCGAAGGGCACAATGAGAGAGAGACTTGTGAGTAGCCATGAGAGAGATAAAAAGCGGGTGTGGCGATTGAGGGAGGAGTCATGCGGGAGATAGAGTTTTCGATGGGCTAGGCTAGAATTAAGATAGACATGCCTCTTAAGAGGGTCATGGCCATCATTTTTAGAGGTGGACCTTGGCCGTTAAGAGGCATGCCATGCATGTTAGTCTCTGAAAATCGCTTGGCATGTAAGGAGACCCCCTCTCTTTTAGCCCACTCTGTTAACTAGGAGCCTTAGTTTCCTATAATAAAAATCTTTATTCTAGTAGTGTAATCTCTCTAGCATGGATTAGACTCGTGTTTCACACACTCCTATTTGATCCGTAACGGCTTGCCGGCCGGGCTGCCTTGTACTTTAGCTCTTGCCTTTCCTTTTCGTACAATAATGGAGTTCACCACCAGCAGGGGATCTTATTGATGTTTACTTGTCGGGGGCCATGATCGATGACGATTCAAGAAAAAAAAACAACGCTTTGAAAGCCAAGCCACACCGTGTCGTGGTTAGTTGCCACAGCTCGCGCACGGTAGGAACGTGGGGTTCTAGAATCTAGACTACTAGACAGCTTTCGCTCCACAGCACGGTAGCACACGATGAAGCAACGGCTTCGCCGTGGCCTACTGCGCGCGATTTCATGGAAAAGACGAAATCACGCGATCGCCGCGCCTTTTCGTGTTGACGAGCGGCAAAGCGATCGTGCGCACAGAGAAGGCGCGCCGGTGCGGCAGAACACATGAGAAAAATCACGGCACTGGCACACTGCAAAGAGGAAAGCAGACGGCACTGCGAGCCAATTAGCGAACTCATGACTGGCACACTGGACCTCCCAGGATTTGAGCCTGCCCTTGCGCATTGGGCCGGTATAGCAGCGACAGCGAGCAAGAATCACAAGGAAGCGGCCAAGAAAAGCATCACCGTCCGCCTTTGGGCGTTTTGGTTACGAGGAGGCCAAGAACAGCCATCATCGGCAACCAAGATGGTAACGGGATCCGGAGGACAGGTGTCATTTTTTTCTGTATCTAATGTGTAATAGTAGTTGGGATTATTTTACCGTGTCATTTTCTGATTTTTCGCCCACTTCGCTACCTTTAACCTTGCCATGGAACTTTTAGTAGTTTTGCTTCCACTCTCAGTGTCCAGTTCTTAATTGTAGTGCTTAGTCCACCTGTTAGTTGTTTTCTTGAGCGTTTCTTTCATGCTTTGAGGCACCAACAATTTTTATATATTATTTAAAAAAACTGCCAAAAGTTTGATCGTGACATATGTGTCCAGACACGAAAATGTTTGAAGCTCTGCACAGTTCGGGCTAAGCTAGCTCCACCGTGTCTATAAGAACTCTCATGGGGCTTCAAGACAAGGCCCATTCCTCTCAAGTCTCAACTACGACAAGCTTATCTCACCTCTGGAGCTCACTGGCATTTATTCACTCATACAAACTCGAGGCACAGCTAGCAAAACTCCCGTGTCCTTAGTATATCATCTTGACAAGCAGCTCCATAAGCTCTCCACATCAAATATGAGGATCAGCAAGAGCGCCCCCGACCTCCTGAAGAAGGCGGTCACGTCCGTCAAGAGCAGGACTGATGCTCTAAGAACAAAGCTCATCATTTTGGCATCTCTGCGCCGAAGGATGGCAACGGTCTGTGCAATCTCTTGCCAGATCCATGGGCGCGTCCCGTCAAACATCCGGGAGAAGAAGGCTAGGGTGGAGCACCGTAGCAAGGCTCTCACAATGTGCAAGGCGATGGTGAGGAGCAAGGAGCCAGCTGGTGGTGATAATGGTGTTAGGGCTCATCCTAGTCTGTTTGAGGATGATTACCATGGCTACCCCGAATGGACCAATTCCCTCTTCGACGATGATCATTGTTACAAGGATAAGGAGGACGTCGATGACAATGACCACGATGATCTTCATATTCTTGATGCACTGGATGAGCCATCTGTCATTGAGATCATAAGGAGCAAGCGGGAGGTTGAAGGTCTGGAGTTCAACATGGACGATGACATCGATGAGGCTTGTGACATGTTCATTAGGAGGTTCCAAAGCTGGATGAACCGGAGTTTTAGTGATTTTTGTATTAGCGAATAGTACTGACAAATTTGAGTGACAATATATAGAAGATTGGATGAGATACTTGAGATGTACTTCAGTAGTAGCAGTTAATTAGGGACGAAAGGAAATGAATATCTTTTTTCAACACATAAGCATATTCTGGAGGTGCGTATCTGCTTTAGAAGTTTTTAGCTTTAATCTACTACGGTATGTGTTTTATCAGCTTCATATAGCCGCTGGCCTTTTACGAATACAAGGTTGATATGTGCCCTTGTGGTTCATTTTGTGATGAGTGATTATCAATGTGATCCATGACCTAGGTTGAGTTTGTGACTAACCATGGCGTAAGTTGGATTGTGCAACATGTCTCTTGGCTTGTGGTGTGCAGGTGCGGAGCTCAGAGGTGGTGGTCGATGGCGAGGTAAAGGTCAAGTAGGGACGTGCTGTGCCGACGGACCAGGAGCAGTGAAGGGCGGACATGAGGCTTGGACCGAGGGACAAGGAGGCTGGGTGACCAGCCGTGGTGGTTGACATCTGGGACATTGACAAGCGCAAGTGTATATGGGAGTGACCATGTTGACCGAGTCAAGACGGTGGAAGTGCGAGTCGAGTGGGGCTTAGGAGGACTTGGCGGACGGCCGGTTGAGGATGGCGGTGACACGTGTTGAGTGGCGGGGGATGCGTATGGAGTACGCTACTCACGGGTGGTTTGGTGGTTAGGGCCTCAAAACATCAGTGGCCGGGTTTACGGGTTTGGGCCTCAAAACTCGGGCGAAGGTTCCGAGGAGGAAAAGACGACATGTGGCAGCATCAAGGAATTCGTGTCGAGGCAAAGCTATCTCATGAAGGGTGTGGTGGTCGTCGGATGAAGATTACCTCGGGTTGGACCATAACGCCCCGGGTTACGTGGTTCGAATCAAAATATCTAGGGCAAAACTGGGATTATATAATAGCCATGTTAAATAGAATCAGGGAGCCCCCATCTCCCTCATCTCTTTTATTTTTCCCATTCTTCCTTCCTAGTTTCCCCTCTCCTTAGGGTTCTTGTGAGAGAGATCCACAAATTGAGAGATTTGTGTAAGAACTCAAGATTTTGCTGCGGAAATGGTGGCTCTTACCACTTCATGTCCTCCGGGATTCGATTTGTGATGAGCTTCCTGTGATTCGCGTTTTGTTCTTCGCATTCTTCCTCTTTCTCCTTTCATTCTTGCCTTGATTCATCGTTTTGAGACCGTTCTGATTCGTTCCTTTTGCATTGGAGTGAGCTATGACGTGAGTTGAACCTTTTCACCGAAGAAAATTTACCAATTCCTCACGAGTTTATAGATCGAGACGAATCAAGCTCTAGGGTTTCATAACCGATGTTTTTTGTTCTCCTTTATTTTCCCATTGTTTGATTTTGTCTTGGGCAATGATCTTCTTGGAGTAGCCTTCAAACCTCGTGTTTATCCTCTCTGCAAAGTTTCAAGTCATTCCGAGGTGTTTTGACCGAGTTTTGGGCTTGAAATCGATTTTTCCCGGGAGCTGCTCGTAAATACCGGACATGTTCGGTATTAATATAGGACGTGTCCGGTATTTCAAACTTTTGGGTTTGGAGCTGAAATCTGGTGGAGACCTTTCCCATGGTGTCTAGTAGCTATTTTTAAAATCTCATAATTTTTTGTCACCATTTGCTAGAGTTTTCGATTTTTCTCTCAAAGTCATTCTGTGCTGTCCAGCATATCGGACGTATCCTATATCGGGTCCGGTATTTCCGGACGTGTCCGATATCATATCGGACGTGTCACTACCGGAAACGCAGTCTTTGCCGAGGGCTTCCAGCTTTGCCGAGGGCTAAATATCGGGCACTCGGCAAATGCCCTCTTTGCCGAGGGCTGGTCCAAGGAGCCCTCGACAAAGACAGACCCTCGGCAAAAAAATGGTCCTCGGCAAAAAATCTTTGCCGAGGGCCTTCCTATTGGCCCTAGGCAAAGAGTCTTTGCCGAGGACCTACCTTATAGCCTCCGCAAAGAGATTTTTTAAAATATATTTTGAGACACTAAATTAACTCAAACAAAAAAGTTTTCTACTATAAAATTGTCTAACTTTTTAAGATCTACAAAGTATATATTGGTCATTTATTCATTTAACAAATCAACAGTAATGTTGTTCACAAAATCTACATCTCTCTAATAAGTTTTATGAAACTGCTAGAGAGGATATATAAGGATTGTGAAATATGTTAGAACCACTAGGTCGGTTAAACAAATGACCAAACAACCAAAATAAAGTTTATAGATCTTGAGAAGTTATAAAATGTTGTAGTTGAAAACTTTTTCATTTGAGTTAATTTAGTGTCTCAAAATATATTTTGAAAAATCTCTTTGACGAGGGCCATAATGTAAGCCCTCGACAAAGTGGGTCTTTGCCGAGGGCCAGGCCCTCGGCAAAGATGTTTTTCAAAAAAGTCTCGGATGGAAAACACTCTAAACGAAAGTTGTAGACCTTGAAAAGTTATAAAACTTTATAGTTGACAACTTTTTCATTTGAAAGCATCTAATTAAGGATATTTATATTTAAAGTTTGAAATTTTAAATTTCAAATTTTAAAAAGTCTTGGATGGAAAAACATTCTGAACGAAAGTTGTAGATCTCGAAAAGTTATGAAACTTTGTAGTTGACAACTTTTTCATTTGAAAGCATCTAATTGCCGATAATTGCGTCTTAAATTTGAAATTTGAAATTTTAAAAAAGCCTCGGATGGAGAAATATTCTAAATGAAAGTTGTAGATCTCGAGAAGTTATAAAACTTTGTAGTTGACAACTTTTTCATTTGAATTCGTTTAATGTCTTAAAATATATTTTAAAAAATCTCTTTGCCGAAGGGCCTCCCTCGGCAAAGAGGGTCTTTGCTGAGGGCCTACCTTATGGCCCTCGGCAAAGAGATTTTCAAAAAGTCTCAGATGGAAAAACACTCTAAACGAAAGTTGTAGATCTTGAAAAGTTATAAAACTTTATAGTTGACAACTTTTTTATTTGAAAGCATCTAATTGAGGATATTTATATCTAAAGTTTAAAATTTCAAATTTCAAATTTAAAAAAAAGTCTTGGATGGAAAAACACTCTAAACGAAAGTTGTAGATCTCGAAAAGTTATGAAACTTTGTAGTTGACAACTTTTTCATTTGAAAGCATCTAATTACCGATAATTGTGTCTTAAGTTTGAAATTTAAAATTTTGAAAAAAACCTCGGATGGAGAAACACTCTAAACAAAAGTTGTAGATCTCGAAAAGTTATGAAACTTTGTAGTTGACAACTTTTTCATTTGAATTCGTTTAGTGCCCCAAACAATCAATTTACACTTGGTTTGTTATAACATATGGGGAATCAAAATGGAATATAAACACAAGTGATAAAGGGTTGGAGTGGTTAGAGGAGGTAAGTGAGAGAGAGGGTGTGAGAGGTCATGAGTTCAAATCCCACCGACAACGACTTTACAAATAGGGTCAAAAATACTGTGTAAAATGCTAAAAAAATCCCACGGGTGGGGGTGATGGCTCGTCGGCGTTTGCAAAAAAAATAAAATTATTTTGCTATTTTTTTTGGGTTTTTTCGATTTACATTTTTTCGAAGGTTTTTCTTTGCCGAGGGTTTTTTTGCCCTCGGCAAAGGCTTTGCTGTGTGCCCGATGAAGGGCCCTCGATAAAGACCTCTTTGCCGTCTCAAAATTTTCCGAGGGCTTTTTGCCGAGGGTTTTTAGGCCAGTAGTGTGTCCGGTATTTGCTGACTGCACTCAGTTCAGTAGCAGTTTCTTCTACGGTTTTTGTGTTTGAGCTCCGTTTTACGTTCCATCTGTTGCGATGGACTTCTACCATTCCATAGACCCTGTCCAGGTGCTCTTGTCACCGGTTGGCTTGGGCATCCGAGATTTAGGACCTTGCTTCTTCTCAATAGAAGTGGAGTGTTTTGTTTTCTTGTCTTTTGGTTCGGTGCTTTCCCGTTCTTTGTTCCGCTTGCTTTGTGGTGATCCGCTATTTTCCGAGGGAACATCCACCCTTCTCTAGGGTCGTGGTTATCACGGTGTCTATGTTTGCTTCTTGGGGTTTGATTTTGGGACAGCGGTCAAAAGTTTTGAAAGAAATTTGAGGCTCCTATTCATCCCTCTCTAGTCGCCATTTCTGGTCCTTTAATTGGTATCGGAGCCGGTTAAGGATCATTCCACCTTAATCGGTTTGTGATCCACAAAGGCGACATGGAGCGTGGTTTCGGCAAACCACCGTTCTTCGATGGAACAAACTATCCCTATTGGAAGATCTGCATGTCCGCGTATCTTTAGGGGATCGATTGGCTTGTCTGGGAGATTTACGAGGATACTACTTACGTTGTGCTTGAACCTCGTTCCTGTACCACTCAAGAACAAAAGGATTGGCACAACGCAAATAGTAAAGCTCGCAGTGTTCTTTTCTTGAGTCTTTCTTTTCTAGAGTTCGAGAGAGTATCTAATTGTGCGACTGCTTGGAAGATCTGAGTGAGGCTTCAGAGCTATCACGAGGAAACTATTCAGGTCAAAACCAGACTCTTTGAGACGTACAAGCGTGAGTACGAGAACTTCTTTCAGTTGGATAGCGAGTCCATCGATGCTATGTTTTCTCGCTTTCAGACCATTGTAAACAAGATGCGAGCAAACAAGGCTCAGCTACCTTATGATGATCATGAGAGGGCTCTCAAGTTACTATATGCTGTAGATCGGAAGGTATTGGATGTGAAGGTGTCCACTATCATTGAGTTCACAAATTACGATACTCTCACGATGGATGAGCTATTCAGCAAGCTCAAGTTCACCGAGATCGACTACCAGACCCAAACCAAGATCAAGAACCCCTCTGCATTGACTATAGTTTTGGTCTCAGGTAATGGCTCAAGTTCTTCTGCTAACCCTTCATAGATGTTGTTTTTCTTGTCTTCTTTGGTGTCTATCACAGAGGAGCAGTTGGAGGCTCTTAGGGACGATGAGCTGGCGTTGGTCATCAGCCGATTTTCATGGTTTCACAACAACCACTTGAACCACAGGCATGGTGGGGGTCCGAAGGAAGGATGCTACAACTGTGGAGACCCCGACCACTTTGTCATCCACTGCCCCAAGAAGAATAAGCACTCTCCGACAAGTACGACTCGAGCAAACGCAAGGACAAGCGTGAGTACACCTCCAAGCACAAGTTGAAGGGAGGATTCGACAAGGAGGTGCTCAAGAAGTACTTCAAAAAGGTCAAGGCCCAAGAGCGCGCCTTCCTCGCCTCCCTCAGCGACCTCGACAATGACATCGACAATGACCGCTCTTTTTTCTCAAGCGACAATGAGCCCGAGAGGAAGCGCGAGGACAAGCTGACTGGACTCTGCTTTGTCGCCGATTCCACTCACGGAGGGTTTTGCACTATGGCTGTCGATGCCGAGGTAAAGGCCAATAAGGACATGGTTCCTATCGACGATGACACTACTGAGGTAACATCTTCCGTCAACAATCTTGTTGCTGAGCTTGATATCATGACTAACACCTTGGTGAGCCAAGACAAGCTGTTAAAGCGTGCTACTCGTGAGAGGAAAGAGTTTAAGGACAAGCTAGAAATCACACTGAAGGAACTTGAGGAAGCTAAAAAGGTTGCTGTAGTAGTGTCAGATGAGGTTAAGTGCGATGAGTGTATTGTTCACATGTCCAACCTTACTGATTTGCAATCCAAGTATGTTGCTTTGCTTGATGAGAATGATGAGCTGAAGTCTAGGTCTGGCTTGTTGGGTGTGTGCAAGTCCTGCTCGGGCTTGCAATCTGAGCTAGCAGTGAGGAATGCCAAAATTTCTGCTCTTGAGAAAGCCAGTTTAGATAGCACAGGTGCTGTTAACTATGCACATTGTGTGAGTTTGGTTCTGGAGTTTGAGTCTTGCAGACATGACAAGACGAGAACCGAGGAAGAAACACATACCTTCGGTCCATCTTGAGTTGGGTGTCTTGCAATGAGCTGCAGTTGGGCATGATGATGAGCCGGTTCAGGCGGGGAACTGGTGCATTGGGTGTAGGCTTTGCTTTAGGTGGGAAAGGTAAAAGTGTCTATGACAAGGTTGGTGAGTTCAGTGGTTTGAACCCAAGTGAGAAACCTTCCACTACTCCCTAGTTGATCAAAATCACTCCACCTAAGCCCACTGAGCCTACTGTCAAAGGTGGGGTGTTTAAAGAACCTCCAAAAGCTCCACCCCAGAAACAAGTCTGGGTTCCAAAAACCTAACCAACTCAAGAACCCACTTGACACTCTACCAAACATCTTTGAGGATCCCCTTTCTAAAGCTAAAAAGCCACCAAGAGTGAACCATACCCACAAGAGAGTGAGCCAACAACCACCCAGGAGAGTGGTGAGGTATCACTGTGACTACTACCATAGGGATGGTCACCTTACTGAGTTTTACTTTAGGAGGAAGAGAGATGAGCGACGAGAATACGAGTTGAACAACCGAAATATGTACCGCCCGTCCCATGGCATACATGTGGCGCCTGTTTAGAGGCGTAGTGCTAGGCCAAGAGGTGCAATGCCTCAAGGCGCTAGGGCTTAGGTTGCGAGACCACGTGGTGGTCTTGCACGACGAGGTTCAGGTTATGGTCAATATGACTTTGGACCTTGTGGCGGTGGCTTTGGTTTTTAGTCCCACAGCTCTAACGATCCACGTTTTCCCCCACGTGGAGCCTGTTTTCCTCAAATGGGACGTAGCATGTTTGGTGTTTTTCTAATACTTTTTCAGGGCAAATGAGCCAACACTGGTATCCTTCACAGTTTACTAACCCCAGTGTTATATTATTTGCTCATCACATGTCCTACTATTGATGCAGGACGGAGGCCTAGAGAACACATGGCTCATTGATTCCGGCTGTTCACACCACATGACCAGAAGTTCAAAATGGTTCTCTAGCTCGACCTTGTGCAATATAAGGAGTACATCACATTCGGGGACAATAGCAAACGTAAGGTGCTTTCTCGTGGGACCATTGAGGTCAACGAGAGTTTTGTCTTGAATGATGTTGCATTGGTTTCGAATTTGCATTTCAATTTGCTTTTAGTTCCGTGACTCCTTTAGGATGGCTTTGAAGTGCACTTTAAGACAGGCTTGTCTCGAGTTCTTGATTCTCAGGGAAATCTGGTTTGCCAGATTGTTCCTTTTGGCCGTGTCTTTCGAGCTGATTTTTCTCACTCCTTTGGCTCTTCTCGATTGTTTGGTGGTCAGATCCTCCTCTAAGCTTTAGAAGTGGCATAGGAGACTGGGTCACTTAAGCTTTGACTTACTAGCTAGGTTGAGCTCACTTGACTTAATCCGAGGATTGCCCAAGTAGAAATTTGAAAAGGATTTGGTTTGCCACCCTTGTCATCACAGGAAGATGGTTGTCGCTTCTCACCCACCTGTGAACCAAGTCATGACTAAGGAACCTGGCGAGTTACTTCACATGAACACAGTTGGTCTAGCTCGGGTTCGGTCAGATGATGAGAAGTGGTACGTTCTAGTGATCATGAACAACTTTTCTCGCTACTCTTGGGTGTTTTTCATAGAGAGTAAGGATGAGGCCTTTTCACATGCTCGGGAATTGATTCTTCAATTACAAAATGAGTTCCCTAAGAATGCCATGAGAGCAATTCGCAATGACAATGGCACAGAATTCAAGAATACTTATTTTGAAACCTTTTGTGCTTCTTTGGGCCTCGAGCATCAGTTTTTCTCTCCTTATGTCCCTCAGCAGAATGGTGTTGTCGAGCGCAAGAATCATACCCTTATTGAGATGGCCAGGATGATGCTCGATGAGCATAGGACTCTTAGGAGATATTGGGCCAAAGCGATCAACACAGTGTGCCATTTTTCAAATTGCATTTTCCTTTGAGCTTTTATGAAGAAGACTTCTTATAAATTGTGATTTAGACGACCATCCAAGGTAAGCCACTTTAGAGTGGGTGCAAATGCTTTATCTTGAAACAAGGTAATTTGGACAAGTTTGAGTCTCGATCCTCTGATGGTATTTTTCTCGGTTATGCTTCACATTCTCATGCTTATCGTGTACTTAACCTTGAAACTAACTGAGTTGTAGAGACCTGTGAGGTCACTTTCGACGAGACCATGCCTTGTTCTATTCCTGTCTTTGAAAGTGCAGGTGATCAGGAGATCGGTGAGGGCATCTTCGTTGAGGAGGAAAACTTTGGTTGTTGTATTCTAGTTTTGCTTTTCTTTATAGCTTAGCTTTTGTTTTGTCTTTTGTATCATATTGCATTTTGTATTTTATTTTTTCATGTACTATAGTGTATTTTGAGCTTCATGACTATAGTCATTAGATTGAAATTATGCTCTATTTGGGATGTTATGCTTGTACATGATGGTGCTTTTGGCTTAGGCTCCTTTTGATCAATTGATACATGTTATGAGCTAAGCTTATTTTTCAAACTATGAACTTGATTAAAATTTGTTGAAACATGAAAATTGTTCACCGCTGAGTTGGCACCTAGCATGTGTAGGACTTGTTGAGATCCCCGATGCTATCACTTATATGCTGGGTTGCTACGTCTCATGCTTTGAGTTACTCACTTGCTTGGACAACTTAGAGATTCTTGTGCTAAAATTTGAAAATCAAGTTAAGTGATGAGAAAAGATCGAGATGGGTCTGTACTGTCCTACATCAAGGTATCAAGACTGCTTCCAGTTGCACATTTGGATGAACTTGAGCCTTGTGGTGGATGTCGAAACCATTGTCTTAAGCTTTTAATTGTCTATGACATAGTCTTGGCATGGTTGCTAAGTTAGGCCTAACGGTACAGATAACCTCTCGCACACACATGTTTTAACTAATTCTTGTGTTACGCTGCGAACTCCGTTAACATTAAAATTTGATGAAAACATAAGTCTTAGGTTCGTCTTTAACATGATGTGTGACCGTTGTTTGGGGTAGTTCACCTTATATACAATTGTCAGCACTAGGTTGATTTCCAGCTTATACCTGCTATATGCTACTTTCAGTGGTGAGCCCTTTCTTGAAATTGCTCAAAATTGATTCAATGCCATATTTCGTTTCACTTAATCAGTTTGAGCATTTGCTTGCCCTTGTACTTGATGCTACACACACATAACAGCACCAACTAGAGCATCTTTTCAATTTGCTTACTATACTCCTGAAGCTTTTGTATTTTTGCATCCTTTGCATTCATAGTATGTTTTGAGGGGGAGTTGCAGTCTTTGGGCTTTAGCTTGATAAGTGCATGTGTCAACAAGGGGGAGAAATAGCACACGACTCCGAGAGAGAGATCACACTCCAAGGCGGAGAGACACACAAAAGGGGAGAGATACCAAATCTACCTCATGTTGAGTGCATGCATTCATCTGGGAGATTGCATTTATTCAGGGGGAGCTGCATTTGAGTTGTTTTTTGCTAGATGTGTTAAGCCTTTTGCCTCTTCTGGAGGGTTTAGCTGTTTTTCTGGCTTTTCGAGCTTTGCCAGTGGTGTTGAGCCCGTTGCCTCTTCTTGAGGGCTAGCTGTGTTTTTACTTGGTTGCATCAAGCCGTTGCCCATGTCTTTGGGGATCAAGTTTTGCTTATTTCAAATAACCCCGTTTTGGCTTTTCTTTGGCTTTTGATCATTTGAGTGAGCTTCTTGTTTTCTCATCCTTTTCTTTTTCTTTTGCTCAACCTATTCATGTGTTGGTGTTGACAATGCACTCGTCAAGGGGGAGATTACGAACACAAGGTTGATATGTGCCCTTGTGGTTCGTTTTGTGACGAGTGATTGTCAACATGATTCATGACCTAGATTGAGTTTGTGACTAACCATAGTGTGAGTTGGATTGTGCAACATGTCTCTTGGCTTGTGGTGTGCAGGTGCAGAGCTCGGAGGCGGTGGTCGATGGCGAGGTGAAGGTCAAATAGGGATGTGATGTGCCAATGGACCGGGAGCGGTGAAGGGCTAACGTGAGGCTTGGACCAAGGGACTAGGAGGCCGAGTGACCAGCTGCGGTGGCTGACATCTGGAACATCGACAAGCGCAAGTGTACATAGGAGTGACCGTGTTGACCGAGTCAAGACGGCGGATGTGCGAGCCGAGCGGGGCTCAGGAGGACTTGGCGGACGGCTGGTCAAGGATGGCGGTGACATGTGTCGAGTGGCAGGGGATGCATATGGAGTACGCTACTTGCGGGCGATTTGGTGATTTGGGCCTCAAAACCATCGGTGGCTGGGTTTACGGGTTTGGCCTCAAAACCCAGGTGGAGGTTCCGAGGAGGAACAGACGACACGTGGCGGCATCGAGGCGAAGCTATCTCATGAAGGGCGCGGTGGCCGTCAGATGAAGATTACCTCGAGTTGGACCATAATGACCTCGGGTTATGTGGTTTGACTCAAAATATCTAGGGACAAAATTAGGATTGTGTAATAGCCCTGTTAAATAGGATGAGGGAGCCTCTATCTCCCTCATCTCTTTAATTTTTCCTTTCTTCCTTCCTAGTTCCTCCCTCCCCTTAGGGTTCTTGTGAGAGAGGTCTATAAATTGAGAGATTTGTGTGAGAACTCAAGATTTTGCTGTGGGAATAGTGGCCCTTACCACCTCATGTCCTCCGGGATTCAATTTGTGATGATCTTCTTGTGATTCGCATTTTGTTCTTCGCGTTCTTCCTCTTTCCCCTTTCGTTCTTGCCTCGATTCATTGTTTTGAGACCATTTTGATTCGTTCCTTTTGCGTTGGAGTGAGTTATGCCATGAGTTGAACCTTTCCACTGAAGGAAATTTACCGATTCCTCATGAGTCCATAAATCGAGACGAATCAAGCTTTAGGGTTTTAGAACTGGTGTTTTTCATTTACCAATTCCTCACGAGTCCATAAATCGAGACGAATCAAGCTTTAGGGTTTCATAACCGGTGTTTTTTGTTCTCCTTTAATTTCCCATTGTTTGATTTTGTCTTGGGCAATGATCTTCTTGGAGTAGCCTTCAAGCCTTGTGTTTATCCTCTCTGCAAAGTTTTAAGTCATTCCGACGTGTTTTGATCGAGTTTTGGGTTTGAAATAGATTTTTTCCAGGAGCTGCTCGTAACCTGATATCAAATATAGGACGTGTCTGGTATTTCAAACTTTCGAGTTTGGAGCTAAAATCTGGTGGAGACCTTTTCCATGGTGTCTAGTAGCTATATTTAAAATCTCATAATTTTTTCACCATTTGCTGGGTTTTCAATTGTTTCCCAAAGTCGTTCTGTGCTGTCCAGTATATCGGACGTGTCTGGTATCGAGTCCGGTATTTCCAGACATGTCCGATATCATACCGGACGTGTCTGGTATTTGCTGATTGCACTTAGTTCATCAGTAGTTTCTTCTGCGGTTTGTGTGTTTGAGCTCCATTTTATGTTCTATATATTGCGTTGGACTTGTACCATTCTATAGACCCTATCTAGGTGATCTTGTCACCGGTTGGCTTGGGCATCTGAGATTTAGGACCTTGTTTCTTCTCTATAGAAGTGGAGTGTTTCGTTTTCTTATCTTTTGGTTCGGTGCTTTCCCGTTCTTTGTTCCGCTTGCTTTGTGGTGATCCGCTATGTTCTAAGGGAACATCCACCCTTCTCTAGGGTCGTGGTTATCACGGTGTCTGTGTTTGCTTCTTGGGGTTTGATTTTAGCATAGCGGTCAAAAGTTTCAAAAGAAATTTGAGGCTCCCATTCACCCCTCTTTCTGGTCGCCGTTTTCAATCCTTCACCTTCAATATGTACGTGTGGACCTAAAATGACTTTGCATAAAACACTATACTTAAGAACTTCAATGCCAGTACCACGTACATGTAATTTCCCCTTTGTTGTTGATCACTCATGACTTGATGAGTATATATGTCGAGTAAGTATATATTTACATGGATCGATATATAATTTGCCTTTGCCCCCAATCTTTAGAGTACAGATTTGAGAACTCTGAATTTGGAATCCAATCACTGTACGGTGCATTTCCTCTGGGGCAGACCCAGTGCCGGAGGCTCCCACACGAGTGGGGTCTGGGGAAGGAGAAAACCGAGGCAAGCCTTCCCCCCGCAAAATCTGCGAAGATAAAACACTTGCATCATATGTGTGAAAAACATTCAGATAAACACACTTGCAACATTATTCGAAATAAAAACAGATGAAACATTAAGAATAGAAGCTTGTAACATAAGTGTATAACCGTTGCAATATATGGATGATCCATATGAAACTCTTGCAACATACATATGAAAACACCTGAAACACTTGAAACATACATTTGCAACATGGGGGAGGCCGGGGCCGGTCGATTCCAACCATCGAGGTCATCGGAGCCAGCAGCAAGCAGCAGCGCACGAGCACCACTAGCACCCAGCACCAGCGGCACACGCGAGCACCACCACCGGCCAGCGCCACCAGCACCGGGCTTGGCTCGGCCGGGTGCATGCCCCGCGCGATGAGCAGAGCGAGCACCACCAGCACTAGGGCCAGCGATGGGAGGGAGTGGGAGGCACACGCGGGGAAGGGGGAGCGGGCGACGCGCGCGACGGGGCCGAGGAGCATGCGGCACAGCAGCAGCTGTAACGTCCCGCCTCTACGAGGCCGGATCCGCTTACATCTGACAGCTTTTCTTATACATAGACTGCCCTCACAGACCAACACAAGTCTTTTCTGTGCACTTTGTCCTCACTCGTGCGCACCGGGAATGATTTTCCGGTCGGTCACCCATCCTGAAATTGCTCTAGGCCAAGCACGCTTAACCTCAGAGTTCTTTGGAGATGGGCTTCCAGAAAAGAAGTTGTAACTTGTTGATATGAGTATCCTATTAATCCTGTTAAGCCCTAGGTTGGGATGTTACAGCAGCGAGGTGGGGTGGCCGCCACGATGGGTGGTCGACGTGGTGGAGGCAGTCGCTGCGCAGATAGCAGTAGAAGTGGCCGATACATTCGGGAGTGGAAGCAGCAGCTAGCAGGAGCTGGGGAGGTTGCCTGGGCCAGTCCACAGGCCCGTTAAGCAAGCGGCCGGACACTGGGTGTAAGCATTTCCGTAACAAATTTCAGCAGTTGTGTGGAACACTTCCGACCAAATTCGATTAGTTACCATTTGGTGGTGATCAAGAGAGAAGAACATGCGGTCTTGTGTCAAATTCACTATCCAAACTAAACTAAAGTTGCCGTTTGGTGGTGATCTAGAGAGAAGAACATGTGGTCTAAACATGTTTGAATATCTCATAACAACAAGTAACAAAAAAGTTGAAAACAAAGCCACACTTAACCCACGCTAATAAAAACGAGTAAAAGCAAGTGGTGTTCTTCTCTACCTCCCCGCACTGTGTCGTTGAAGGGACGTCCCTATTTAAGTTGGCCAGCTTTCAATTTGACGAGCAATTTGGGACTAAATGATCTACTATTCTCTAGCTATACATGCATGAGCCATTGGGATTTCAGCATATTACATCTAATTAACCCTGCGGCGCCGTCCCTGCCGCTAGCTTTCCCGTCAATAATGGAGTTCACCATACCGCCAGTGATTATTTCCTTTCAATAGCTAGCATTGGGTGTCGCTGTCAGCTGCCACAGTATCCGCGCTCGTGTATAGTGAGTCGCCTCCACAAAGATACTTTGCGAGTGCAAGGGCAGGAAGGAACGGCCAGCATCATGACGATGCTCAGCTTAACCATGCATATCTCGATCGACGTGATTTGGTTTTCTTGACGAGAACAACCAAAAGCAATTTCTGAAAGGTATGAGCACTTGTAGCCTCTCTTTGTGTATGAATCACACGGAAGCGACCACGAAAAGCATCGATGCACATCACCATTCACCAGCCGGATACTTTTTTTTTTTAAGATTTTCACCAGCCGGCTACTGATGCAAAACCAACGACGGATTTGGAACTTGGGATCCGGGAAAGCCAATCATCACCATGCGGCAGGTGTTGATTGGAGTTTTCTTCAAGGTAGAAACCTAAGTTCTAGAAAATTAAAAATAAGAGTAAAATGCACTAGCCGTCCCTAAACTTGGCAGAGGGAGTCATCTAAGTCCTCAAACTCCTAAAATGCACATCCAGATCCATAAACTTGGCATATGGTACGATACAGGTCCAAGCTAACATGGCGGTCCATGCTGACACAGCTAAACCACTACTCTAAACTTGGCAGATGTTGGGACAAGGGTCCCAAACAAGGTTGAGAGGTGAAGGTTCCTTGGTGAAGACTAGCCGGAGAAGGCCACTTGGGGGAGGTTTCATGCGAGGGTCACGAGGGTCTCGTGTGGGGCTCCGTGGACAAAGGCCCCGGACGAAGGCCGGTTGGACAAGGTCCCCTAATGGAGGTTTCGGGTAGAAGACTGTAACACCCCTGGTGTTACGAGCCTGCTTAGTACCCCGATTAGGATCAAAAGAAATTAGTAAACAAGTTCTCAAGTCTTACAATTTTGCCTTACCGGAAATGATAAACGAGTAATGTAAGTTGGTTGTTTCACGAAAAATCATGTGAATGCGGTCTAAGTTGTTTGAAGTAATTGACGTGAAAAATAATTTTTATAGACACAAATACCAATATGACTGGTGGGTCGCGCTTAAGCAAAGATTGACGAGCAAGTTATGTAGATGCAAAATACGACTTTCATTTTTGAAAATAAATATCGTTAACTAGTATTTTGCAAGCTCAAAAATCAAATTCGAAATTTCAATCCGGACTCAACTCCAGATCTCGTCTAAGACCGGAAGAGGTGATGGCAGTGCCGTTTTGGCATTTAAATTCTAGCAAAAATGGTTAAGCACTAACGTCACGTTTTCACGCAGTTGGTTGCGTCGAAGCGAGCACACGGGTTTTGGTTTCGGTGGCATGCATGTTGGGTGCCGCGTTGCCTTCGTAAAAATTGGCCTAACCGCCTAGTACACGCGTTGCACCATGTCTCGGGTTCGATTCACGAACTGACGTTCGGCACGACAAGCCCAGGTTGGCGTACTCCTAGTTTCCGGTCTGGTGACCCCTTGGGCGAGTGTGTTGTTTGCTTAGCAAGGTGATAGTGTCAGCTGGGGGTTCATGGAGTTGGGTGGTCATAGTCGAGCTTGTTGTGGCTTGTTGCTCTGCTTTAAAATTCGTGCGCGTCAACGCTCGTTGCGTTTGGCCGGTGTCCGTAGTCACCGTGCGTGCACACCACGTCGCGGTATCATGCTGCCTCTGCCGCCTGTCTACCGCGCGCTGTGGCGCCCTCGCCGCTGTGTCTCTCGCGCCCATGCCGTGCTGCTCTCCCTCCATGCCTTCTTTCGCACGCTGAGCTGCCTGTCCTCTATCACCCTCCCCAGCTCTGCCCTCCCTCTCTCGGTCTCTTTCCCCCTCTCTCTCTCGGGTGCTCACCACGGCCATGGCCGCCTTGGCTGGGCCCGGCTGCGCCACGTCCGACCGCTCCCACCCACCTCGCACTGAGCCGCTCGCCGTCGCAGCCCCTGCCTCTTGCCTCGTTGTGACCGTGTGCGCACTCTTCGCAGCCGCATCGCCGGGGGTCACCGCGGCTGCTGCTCGGACTGCCGCCGCCGCGCGTGCACGTGGCTAGGTTGCTGCGCCCTACCTCGGCTCGGGGACGACCCAGCCGCGGGTACGCCATGGCCATCTTTTGTCGCTTAGCTGCTCTCACCGACCGCCGCGCCCCGGTGCATCTCCGCCGTCGGGCTGCCACCGCCTCTGCGGCTGGCGCTCGTGGCCGGCCGGCTAGGGGTCATGCTCGGCCTGGCCGAGGGTTGCCGTGGGGGCGCACCGGTCTCGGGTTGGCCTCGCGGTCCTCGGCTGCGGCCGCCGGCCAGCCGGGGCGGGGATCGGCCGAGCCCGAGCCTCCCCTGCTCTCGCTCTACGCCGTTGAGAAGAAGGAGAGGGTAAGAAAAGTAAATAGAATTTTTGCAGGGTTCTCTTTGCTTGCTTCGTGACTAATCAGAATAGTGCGCGTAGGACTGCGGGTTCATTTAGAGAAGTCCGAGGGTTCTTTCTGCAAAAACACGCAGCTTGCGCCGGATCAGGCCTGGTTGGGCTGGCCTGCTGGCGCGGCTGCGCCGCGTGGGCCGCGGTTGCCACCGGGCCGGCTCGCCTGGGGGAAGGCCGTAGCCGAGCCGCTGCGCCAGGCGCTCCCGCACGGGCCGCAGGGTGTCGCTGGGCCGTTTGGTGGCCGCTGGCCTTTCATTTCTTAAGTTTTTCTAATTAGTTCCTGAAGTAAACTTGTATAATCAATATAAAATAGTATAAGGATCCTAAAATAGTGAAACCAGTTTTGCTAGTCTCCTAAAATCATGATCTACCTATTAGTCTCCTATAATATTCTTGGAAGCTTTATAATTAATTTAAGGTAATTGATATCGAAAAAATGTCAAGTTGTAGGAATTTCCATGATAAATTGGTAGTACTGTTGAATCTGAAATTTGTACAGTAGGCTCCATGCAATATTGGGTACTTACTGTGATTGTGTAGCTTCAGAATAATTAGTGGCTAAGGTCGCTAATGAGCCTTAGTTCTAATAAATATTAAACCGACACTATAAGTAAAGTGAAACTTTGGGTGGGTATAACTAGGATAACCTTTGGAAAATAGCTCGTTACATGGTAACGGAGATACGTGGCTTAGTGCGTTAGTCGATGAGCTAGTGCTTTAGCTTGAGAGACGTACTCGTATCTTGAGTATTTCAGTAGCCGTTGATTATTTACGTTTCCGTTGCATCGCATTGCATATCATATAGGGACGATGATGGATCGTGGAGTCGACTGGAGTAGCAGAAAGGTGGTGTCTTGATGATCGTGTCACCATGGCGGAATGCTAACTGTTGGTTAAATCTTTACCCAGGCAAGCCCTGGTACATAACCCCTATTATTCTGCACTTTATTTTATGCTTGTGCATTAAGTTTTAAGGAGTTGAATGAAACCCACTTGCATATATATCTTGATCCCATGAGTCTTACTAGTATGACAGGATCGTGTAGAATGCTATGCTACAGGACTCCGGTAGAAGTCGAGTGATTGCCTGTCACTCGCGAGAGATAGAAATTATAATATTGTTACTATTATCATGTTACTATCACATGAAATATAAATGTATATGGATAATTGGAGACCGGGCGGAACGGGTTGGATGGACTTGGACCTGGTTGGGCAACAGAGTGGGGCTCTGGTTGCATTTGTTTCGCCTGTGTCAATTAAGGACCGTTCGTTGCATGGACCCTGGTCAAGTCACAGATTTATTGTCCCGAGCATATACTTGCTTATGGGAGCGGGAAGACTTGTTTCTCTCCTGTCGTGGGTTCTGGCTCTTTCTGGACCGGCTTTTTAGGGTGGTTATATATATATTGGGTTGAGGAGGTCTAAGCACCATACTGAGGCCGGGCCTGCAGTGTTGGGGGCTTAGAGTCCGAGCTTGGACGGGGACCTGGTCCTCTTGACAGGAGTGGAACAGGGTGGTCTTGCTTGTGCCCGGGGTACAAGCAAGGCGTATGTTTTCGGGGCACCCAGCTAGGCGTATTGATTCGTGAATCGCCGTTTCTGCGTGGCGGTACGGCTTGACTACGCTCTGACATCGTAGTAAGAACTGTCAGTTGAAAGGTAAAGAAATGG
Organism: Saccharum hybrid cultivar R570; assembly: GCA_038087645.1. Classification (NCBI taxonomy): domain Eukaryota; kingdom Viridiplantae; phylum Streptophyta; class Magnoliopsida; order Poales; family Poaceae; genus Saccharum; species Saccharum hybrid cultivar. The sequence goes on along the minus strand of JAQSUU010000402.1, from coordinate 22,283,165 downwards.
TTCTGTTTGCTCAACCCTGCTTGATTATAGACTAGGTGCTTACATAGAAGGTTGGATAAGAAATGAAATACGACTATTAAAATAAGAAATTAAGGACACACTCTTAGTGCTGCTTCTTGCAAACAAGAAACCCACAAGCCAGAATGCCTTGCACGATCCTTGGAGTCTTTTTTTCTTTCCTCCTGATGGGTAAGTCTTGCGGAGTGCAATTGAGTACTCAGGGTTTGTCTACCCTGTTGCAGGTAGCAGGTGCTGATAAGCTGACACTTGTTGATGATTGGGTATTTATGCCATATCTTTTTGCTCCAGACTCTAACTTTGATATATTCTTGGACCTCTTTTGAAAGCTTTTGAAAATATTTACATGTTTAACCTAATATAATAGCAATTTGACCAATTATAATGTAATGTGACAAGTCCAATTCAATCCTCTCTTTGTCTCGTCTTTAATTCCTTTCCTTTTTATTTCTTGCATCCCTATAACTTGTGAACGCATCTTAACACGCATGTTAATTAGTCTTATTGTCATCTAAATCACTTGCACCAAACTTGATCATGTATAGGGCACATAATCCTTACAAGCTTTTATCTCATCAACATTAGACATCCAATTTGAATCACTATAAAACCCTCTAGTACCTTGCGTACCCAGTATAGTGAATACCAAAATCGTAGTGCTTTTAGATAGAGTATCATTCTCTCAATAGCACACCAATGATTGCTCTCGGGTTAGAAACAAGCCGACTTACTTTGCTCAAAGAATGAGATGTTAGACCTCATATAGCTAGCCAAATGCATAAGTGATGAGCCAATAATATGAGAGTGTCTCAATTGATCCCTTGTCATTTTTCAGTGTTTCCTCAACAACACTAGGATCATATAGTATTGGGTTTGCAATCACTATATCCGCAGGAACAGAAAAACATTTTGCACATAGTGCATTTGCAAGAGTATAACCCAACCATCACCTTCTCTTAGAGTAACTTAATGTGAAGAATAACGCCAGCCACTCCAAAATCTTTCATTTCAAAATTTTGATACAAAAAATCCTTGACTTCCTTAATCCCATTAAGTTTTGTATCAATATGTCATCAACTTGCAAGCATAACAAGCATAAGATCAGCCCAACCCCCACCCCGCCTCCCTGCATAGCAATAGTACACATTTTTTAGCGAATTCTCCTGGAATTATACCTAGGATCTTGCTTAAGACCATACAATGATTTCAATAACTTACACACAATTTATTCTTGATATGGTACTACAAATCCATCTAGCTTATTATCGACGGCAAAAAGTGACGGGTCGCCGAGACACACAACAAGCTGAGAGAAACCGCATGGAGCAGATCCCGAGCTCTCCCCGGACTTAGGAGGACAGTGAACCGGATGGTCGTAACCAAGGGCGTGCCAGTCAATTTGACCGTACAATTGACAAGGAGAAAATTAATAAGTAATTTAAGGTGGAACATGTCGGTGTTTGTCTAGACAGTTCCAAATATGCGGCTAAGTAGCCGATGAAATAAGGCTATCGACTAGAGAGTCGATATCCAACATGTTCATGATACGTGGTAAGTAAAATAAGCATATCGGCAATTGTCAGTTGCTCAAGTATATAGATCTTAACTAACCGATGATCATGAAAACATGCGAAAGATATAAGGACAGACATGTAAGCATTTATGTGAGAAACGTATTAGCTTTTAACCAAAATAAAAACGAATAAAAGCACGTAAATAGCCAGCACATCCTCAACAAAACAGGCTATCGGCTAAAACAGCCGATTCCAATGATCTTGTCGTACATCATACGATCACTCATCGATATAAATAAATCTATAAACAACTAGACTCAATCTATTATACCGTCAACAGGTCGAGTCGTCTGATGCAGCATTGATAGTAGGACCCTAGATCAGAGACCGACAATCGATAGATCTATTTATATCACAAAGAAATCATGAGGACATATTATACGTGTGAAAGCTTAAGCCATCGGCTAAATAGATGATGGAGACATAGCGGGTGTTTGACGCTATGCTCTTTTCAATAGATAGATCTATTGACCGACAGTGTCCAATGTGACAACTATCAACAGATCCAGTCGGCTGATGCGGCATTGGTAGCGGAGTCATGCCGGATACTGGTGATCAATGAATCTATCTCTTAATAGAGTACGACTTCAAACACCCACCATGTGCGATCAGGATTGAGATAAATTAGTCATCAAACTGGATCTAACGTCAAGGATCAAATTCAACCGTGAGAATAACCAGCAGAGGATAGATCAAAATAATAAGACTAATAAATCTCAATCTAGATCGAGCAATTGGTGATATTATATTAAACAGTAAACTATTTAGCACAATATCGATAACTTTGATTAATACCAATGTTTGCAAGAGATCAGTCATCTATTGCAGCCTTGTAAAGGTTGATACGAATCAATAAATAATCTATACTGTGATTTGTAAGAGATCAGTCGTCTGTTGCAGCCTTACAAATAACAATATAGATCGATAACTAACTTATACCGCGACTTGCAAGAGATCAGTCGTCTGTTGCAGCCTCACAAATAACAATATAAATCGTGACGGATACTCACAAACAAGCCAGAGGTCTGGTCGTCCGATGCTGCCCTGCTTGCCCAAAGAACTCATCGAAATCTACTCTACTCCTAGTCCTAAGAGGTGGCGTAAGCTGGAAAGTAAAGTTACTTGTTTGGTTGATTGATGAGAGATGTTTGTTAGAATAGTCGGGGTTCAATATTTATACCCAAAGCTAGACTACGAGTCCTGGTCGAATAAGACCGGTTATAAACTTGGAAAAGAAAACAGAAGCTTCCTAACTTATGATAACTTGGACCTCAATCTTTCCTTTCTACGAAGTCCAACGTGTCTTCTTCATGTCTTGTTGTCCCTTCCAACGGGGCCTATTCCTTTGGGATGATGTCATCACCTTATCTCGCCGATCCTGATGGCAACTTAATTAGCTGATTTCGCTGAATATTTCGGCTTTCCTCGATGAATTTAGATCTCAGTGTCTATTTATCTCGAACCAAATTTCGGTGTCAACACATGCCCCCTAATTTTAGGATAAAATAATTTTATTCCAAAATTACCTCTCATGACCGTTGCATGTGTCACGCACCCACTATGAAACCTCCGCTCAGCTTCTGATTCTGGGCCAGAGTTCTTATCATATTTTCAAAATTGCCCCTGTCTTCTTCACTCGGTCGTTCTGGCTATATCTCTCTTCTCGCTTCTCTTGCCAGCCGCCGCAATCTTCCTGAGCACCAAACCCTAGCGAATCCAAAACCCAAATCTTGGCAAAGCACCCTTTTATCCTCCACGGAACCCTGGGACGGTAGTTCAACTTGGTGGCGTAGCACCAACGTTTGCTCAGAGATCTGGATCTACTCCCTTGAGCTTTGATGGCGACCGTCGACTTTGTTCCGGAGGTAGGACTCAGAGACCTTCTTTACTAATTGTTCTTTAGTCCCTACCCAATTTTAGCTCATGGATCTGTTCTCCCTGGTTTTAGGATCTCAAAAATGAAATTTTAATCCCAACCAATGTCAAAAACGCATACTTCTTGGGTCCGATGGGCGACCCAAATCCAACCGAGTTCATTAACCTAGAGACAAATAGGCTTCCTTTCAAGCATTCCACCATGAGTCCTCTGGTGTGGGATAAAACTTTCAGGGCATGGCCGCTTCTCTCGATGGATGGAGGGATTGGTATATCAGAGTGGCCAAGACTCACCAAGCTAGATGGGTGACCTATGACCTAGACCAATATATAGCTCTTTCTCTGTCGAATATTAAGAAGAACGAACCTTTGCTGAGATCCGCTTCCTACTTCTGGCCCAATACTTTCAACGCCTTCATATTTGGCCATGGACCGATGACAGTCACCTTCGCCGACATTTACATGTTAACCGGCCTCAGAATCATAGGGACTCTCCAACCTTACAACCTCATCGGTAAACCAGAGCATAAAGTCCAGAGTATCTGATCTGAGGGGTGGGGAGGCTATATCACAGCCCACAAATGAACTCAGAACAGGCATGCCAGCCCTAAAGAACAAGCCGCCTTTCTGAACATGTGGTTGGAGAATTATCTCTTTTGTGGGTCTTCGTGTAGCCCAACCGCTAACCACTGGTACTTGGCGGAGCAGTTATATCTTGCAGTGCTAATATCCCCTTGGGCAAATGTTTGCTTGGATCTTTATACAACCTGATGCATCAAGTATCGTCAAAACTAGTGATGAACGAGCCAATTGGTACGATTAGTGGGCCATGGTGGCTTCTGCAGTTGTGGATGAATCTGCATATGCATAAGGTTGCAGTCAACGACCTTAGAACCTTGAGCTTCCCATCCCTGAAAATTGTAGATCCCAAAAATTATGAAACTTTGTAGTTGACAACTTTTTGATTTGAAATCATCTTGTCAAGAAAAACTATGTTTAAATTTTCAAAAATTTAAAATTTGAATTTTTTAAACGACCTCAGATGGACAAATAGCAAAAACGAAAGTTGTAGATCTCGAAAAGTTATGAAACTTTGTAGTTGACAACTTTTTTATTTGAAATCATCTTGTCATATAAAACTACGTTTGAATTTCTTAAATTTGAAATTCAAATTTTGTAAACGACCTCGGATGGAGAAACTACCAAAATGAAAGTTGTACATCTCGAAAAGTTATAACATTTTGTAGTTGACAACTTTTTCATTTGAATTCGTTTAGGGTCCCAACTACTCATTTCAAAATCAGATGAACATAAAATGGATAGGACGAAAATCTCATTTGGACACAAACAACTTGCAGGTGGAGTGGTTAGGGGCCGAAGACATTGACGCTAAGCAGGAGATCAAGGATTTGAGCGCCGGTGGCCGCGAAGCACGCATTTTTTCGCGCGAAAAATCGCGTGACTTTCTACCATGTGGCTGTGCGGTGGAGCCTCTCCCGGTATTAAAATATTTTTTCCTATTTTTTCAGTGCATTTTTTGGCTTTCCACATCACTGCTGGTTTCACATCAGTGTCGGTTTATAAGAACCGGCAGTGATGTCAACCCCAATCACTGCCGGTATACCACTGTCGGTTCAAATCCGACGGTGAAGGGGTTTTTGAACTGACAGTGATGTGAAGATCTAGGTAGTGATCAAGCACGCGTTCGCGCCTTTGTGTGTTTTGGTTACGAGTAGAAGTTATCTTAGGTTTATTATTATGGTGGGGGAACAGCCATCATCGGCAACCAAGAAGGTAGCGGGATCCGGAGGACAGGTGTCATTTTTTGTGAATCTAATGTAATAATTGGGATTATTTTACCGTGTCATTTTTCTGATTTTTCACTCACTTCGCTACCTTTAATTTTGCCATGAACTTTAAGTAGTTTTTTATAATAAACTTTAATAAGTAGTTTTGCATCCACTCTCAATGTTCAGTTCTTAATTGTAGTGCTTAGTCCACATGTTGTTTTCGTCAACGTTTCTTTCATGCTTTGAGGCACCAACAATTTTTATATATTATTTAAAAAAAACTGCCAAAAAGCTTGATCGTGACATGTCCAGACACGAAATTGTTTCAAGCTCTGCACAGTTCGGGGCTAAGCTAGCTCCATCGTGTCTATAAGAACTCTCATGGGGCTTCAAGACAAGGTCCATGCCTCTCAAGTCTCAACCACAAGCTTATCTCACCTCTGCAGGAGCTCACTGCCATACTATTCACTCATACAAAACTTGAGGCACACAACACTGCTGTCTTTAGTATATCATCTTGACAAGTACCTTCATAACCTCTCCACATCAAATATGAGGATCAGCAAGAGCGCCCCTGACCTCCTGAAGAAAGCGGTCACGTCCGTCAAGAGCAAGACTGATGCTCTAAGAACAAAGCTCATCATTCTTGCCTCTATGCCCCGAAGGTTGGCGATGGTCTGTGCCATCTCTCGCCAGATCCATGGGTGCGTCCCGTCGAACATCCGGGAGAAGAAGGCTAGGGTGGAGCACCGCAGCAAGGCTCTTACGATGCACAAGGCAATGGTGAGGAGCAAGGAGCCAGCTGGTGGTGATCATGGTGTTAGGGCTCATCCTAGTCTGTTTGAGGTGGCCATGTTTGAGGAAGATTACCATGGCTACCCCGACTGGACCAATTCCCTCTTCGACGATGATCACTGTTACAAGAGTGAGGAGGACGTCGATGATGATGACCATGATGATCTTGATGTTCTTGACGCACTCGATGAGCCATCCGTCATCGAGATCATAAGGAGCAAGCGGGAGGTTGAAGGTCTGGAGTTCAACATGGATGATGACATCGATGAGGCTTGTGACATGTTCATTAGGAGGTTCCGAAGCCGGATGAACCGGAGCTTTAGTGATTTTTGTATTAGCGAATAGTACTGAGACAAATTTGAGTGACAATATATAGAAGATGGGATGAGATACTTGAGATGTACTTAGCAGTAGTAGTTAATTGAGGACCAAAGGAAATCCTATATTACCTGTTTTTTTAACACATAAGCATATCGAGGAGCATATATGCCTGCTTTAGAGTTTTTTAGTTATAATCTACTACAGTATGTGTTTCACTGGCTTCATATATAGCTGCTGGCCTTCAATACACGTGGACCTAAAATGACTATGCATAAAACACTACTTCAGAACTTCAGTACCAGTATGACATACATGTAATTGCCCCTTTGTTGTTGATCACTCATGAGTAAGTGTATGTTTGCATTGATCGATATATAGTGCCTTTGACCCCCCAATGTTTAGAGTAGACTTGAGAACTCTGAATTGGGAATCCAATCTGTATAGTGCCTTTTCCGCGTCACTAATGACAGTCTAGACGCGTCTCTAATGTGAAAATCTGACATGGTGGGAAGTGTGGCCAGAACCTATTCAGTGAATATATATGGCCACAACTTGGTATTTTTAATAATTCTTGTGATACAATGTTGAAACCATTGAAGAATCATTTGAGGACTGTAATATATCTTAAGAAAATTTAAATGGTTTGACAACTTTATGTATGTATTGAGAAATTATTAGATGAGATTGATATATTGATGCCACCATCAATACTTAACTTAGCATTTCGAAATATCAGAAGGAAATTCTGTAATTTGCTTGATAAGAATTCTGTTTTTGGATGCATTAAAGTGTTAACTAGAAACATCGTTATATTATTACTGGAGTTATAGTAAAGGACATATGTCCTTTTAACTTGGCCCCCGGGTCACCAAAATGTGTTAGGACCGGGCCTGAGAGCTTCACACTACTTAGGTCCGTTACAGTCAAGTCTGTACACGCAGGACGCAGCAGTGCGAGACAACCGCATATGCAAATTTCTTCTGTCTTCTCTACGACCATGCATAAAAACACTCGTGTGTTTCACGCACCCATATCGGTCTGTGACGGCTCGGGTTCCTTAATTATACTTTAGCCCTTGCCTTTTTCTTTTCGGTTAATAATGGAGTTCGTTCTTCAGTCTTCACCATCAGCGGCGATCATATGCTTTGTTTACCTGTCGGGGCACATGATTGATCAGCGATCGCGATTCACGAACAACAACTTTGAAAGCCACATGCCGTGTCGTGTTTAGTTGCCCACAGCTAGCGCACGGTAAAAACGTGCGGTTCTAGATACTAGAGCTTTCGCTCCATCTCCACATTAGAAAAAGGCGGAATCACGCGCGATCGCCTTTTAATTTCGTGTTACGAGCCGCAAAAGCGATCGATCGTGCGCAGCGCCGGCACGGTAGAATAGAACACAGTAGAAAAAAAACGCGGCACTGGCGCACTGCGAAGAGATAAAAATATCAGAAAGCCGACGGCGGATCAAAGGCACCTCATTTTGGGCACCATGCGAATGAAAAGGTACTGGTGTCCAAGCCAACTCGCACGCTGGAAAACTTCCACGATTTGAGCCCACCTTGCCCATTGGGCGTCACCGCCGTCCGGCCGGCGCCTCTGTGCGTTTGGATACGAGAAGGGGAACAGCCGAACATGCGGTCTCGTGTCGAAATCACAATCTAAACTAAACAGGTTTGCATGTATCTCGTAACGACAAGTAAGGAGATGCCAGTGCCCGGACCTCCAGTGCCTAGGACGCGTCCAGACGTAGCTCCTATCAGCTAACTGTTAAATGATTTCGCCAACCGTGAGTTGGCGTCGTGGCCCACCAACGGGAGACCGATCTCAGGTTGCTCGTAGTAACAGAACAACGAATCGGTATCTCTATCTTGCTCGCGTAATAGAGAAGCCATCCCTAGGCGTGCACCAGCCCCTGCTGCAGCCTGAGAAGGATGCAAGGCAGCAGAAGGCGAGGAGCAGACACCGAGACGGGACAACAGAAGACGAGGAGAGAGATGTAATACCCAATCTATTTTTCAAACATCGAGATGTAACACTTGCAACGTACATATGAAGACAGATAGAACACTTGAAACATACGTATGAAGACAGATGAAAGGCGTCTGAAACACTTACAAAAACATCTTAAAAAACACTTGAAATCATTGCAAACATACACAACATCTAGATAAAACACTTGCAATGTATGTATGAACATATGCAACATCCAGATAGACACTCTTGCAACATATGTATAAAAAAACAGATAAAACATTGGGAACAGACGTTTGCAACATACGTGTAAAACCATAGCAACATATACAACATCCCAATCGACTTTTGTCCATATGAAATACTTGCAACATATCTCTGAAACATCTGCAACACTGAAACAAACGCCTTCAAGTGCAACATCTACTTGCTGCTTATGAAATGGAGGTTCGCTGGCGTAAGGCAGCCGCGCCATCACCACCATTGACCGGATCGGCTCCGCCTAGGCCGGTGGGAACCCCTTCGTGGCCGCTGGTATCCTAGGCTCCACGCAGCCCCTGCAACTGGCGCCACAATCCCCACCACCACCGAATCTCTCACCATATAGTGGATCTGGTGGAAACAGCAGTGGGGCAGAGTGGGATCGACTTTTGTCCATATGAAACACTTGCAACATACCTATGAAACATCTGCAACACTGAAACAGACGCTTTCAAGCGCAACATCTATTTGCTGCTTATGAAATAGAGGCTCGCCAGATCCATCGACCAGATCAACTTTGCCTAGGACGGCGGGGACCCCTTCGTGGCCGCTGGTATCCTGGGCTCCATGCAGCCCCTACAGCCGGCACCACAGTCCCCACCACCACTGGATCTCACCGCGTAGTGGATCTGGTGGAAGGAGCAGTGAGGCAGAGTGGGGCAGAGGCGCGGATCTCTCGCTGCGTAGTGGATCTAGTGTAAAGAGCAGTGAGGCCGAGTGGGGTGGAGGCGCACGAGTTAATATCTAAACTAAACATGTTTGCATATATCTCATACCAATAGGTAACAAAAACGTTGCGAAACAAAGCCACACTTGACCCACGCTTGCATGTGAAACGAGTAAGACCAAGCCATTGGGATTTCAGCATATTACATGGGTCTAGCCCACATAATAGTGCTTAGTCCACATGCCTATTGTTTTCTTCCATGTTTCTTTCATGCTTCGCGGTACCAACGGTTTTTAATTTAAAAAAATGCTAGAAAAGTCGATCTTGACATGACCACCAAAAAAGTTGTAAAACTTGCACACTTCAGTGCTAAGCTATAGCTCCGATCCACCGCCTATAAGAATCCTCATGGGGCTTCAAAACAAGGCCCATGCCTCTGAAACCTACAAAGCAGCTTGTCTCGTCTCTAGAGCTCGCTGCTATACCATATACGATCCACTCATACAAAGCTTCAGGAACAGCAACTCCGATCCTAAGTAAATCCTTTTGACAATCAGCTTCGTAAGCTTTCCACACAACAAATATGAGGATCAGCAAAAGTGCTCCAGATCTCATGAAGAAGGCGGTGACGTCCGTTAAGAGCAAGACTGACGCTCTAAGAACAAAGCTCATCATTCTGGCCTCTATACGCCGAAGGTTGGCGATGGTCCGTGCGATGTCTCGCCAGATCCATGAGCTTGTCGCGTCGGACAGCCGGGAGAAGCCGGCTAGGGTGGAGCACCGCAGCAAGGCTCTCACGATGACGAGGACCCAGGAGCCAGCTGCTGATCATGGTATTAGGAGCAGGGCTTATCCTGGTCTGTTTGAGGTGGACATGTCTGAGGAAGATTACCATGGCTACCCAGACTGGACCAATTCTCTCTTCGAAGATGACAACTGTTACAGGAATGAAGAGAATGACCATGACGACGACCACGACGATCTTGATATTCTTGATGCGCTTGAAGAGCCATCGGTCATCGAGATCATCAGGAGCAAACGGGAGGTTGAAGGTTTGGAGTTCAACATGGACGATGATATCGATGAGGCTTGTGACTTGTTCATTAGGAGGTTCCGAAGCCGGATGAACCGGAGCTTTAGTGATCTTTGTATTAGCGAATAGTACTGACAATTTGAGTGACAATATATAGAAGGGTGGATGAGATAGTTGAGATTTACTCCTACGTAGTTGTGGTTAACTGGGAAAGGATGGAAATGAACTTGGTTGTTTGAGCGTATGCTTCACTGGTTTTAGTCTTCGTCTACCAGTCGTTCCATCAACATCATAACTGCGCTACTCCGTACGTTCCAAAATGTAAATTGTGTTAGCCTTGCCCTAAGTCAAATTTCATAACTGCTACTCCATATGTTCCAAATTGTAAATTGTGTTAGCCTTGTTCTAAGTTAAACTTCTCTAATTTTAACCAAGTTAAAAAAATATGTACATTAACATCTAAAATATAAAATAAATACATTATCAAAACAATCTCATGCCGTATCTAATAACTGTTGTTAGACATTGTAGACGTTAATGTATTTTTTACAAAATTAGTTAAAACTAAAGAAAGTTGATTTGTGATAAAATTATAGTGACTTATAATCCGAAACTGGAGAAGTGGTTATCTGAATACATGTGGACCCTGAAGTGACTATACACAAATAAACATTTTTTTGTGTGGTTTGTTCCTGCATTAATCTATTTGTTCTAACATAAAAGGAGTTTTCTATCTATACCACACCTAGCTATGCATCTATTTTAATTGTTATTAGAAGTGATTCGGACTATCTAACAGATCTAGTAGAAGCATAAATAAACACTATAAAATAAAATACACAAGTTGGAACAACACCGAGGCACCATGTTTTTTTAACTAGGTTCGATGTTTTTAGACATGACTTCGGGTGCTGTTCACCAAAAAACAACAATTACATCGTCATCTAGGCGTTCTTGTGGCCTCATGGTTACAAGGGGGTGTATCGTATTTATGGCTCCCTATTTGATACGGAGTTTGACTCTAGCTATATCCTAATTGCTAAGCCCTAATAATACAACTCAAATTCAACTATAACTGGATTGTACACATATTCAACACATATTTAACACTCTAAAAATATATTTTTAAAGCCCTCAAATTTAAGTTTCCAAAATACTACAAAACTTGAGTCTCTTTTTCATTCAAGAAAAGTTGAACTATCAAATGCATTTATCGTGAGAAACGTGGTCTCTCTCTCCACATATACTACTGGCGTAATTACATCTTAATTAACCCTGCGGCGCCGTCCCTGCAGCTAGCTTTCCCGTCAATAATGGAGTTCACCATACCACCAGTGATTATTTCCTTTCAATAGCTAGCATTGGGTGTCGCTGTCAGCTGCCACAGTATCCGCGCTCGTGTATAGTGAGTCGCCTCCACAAAGATACTTTGCGAGTGCAAGGGCAGGAAGCAACGGCCGGCATCATGACGACGCTCAGCTCCTAACCATGCATATCTCGATCGACGCGATTTGGTTTTCTTTTTGTGTTGACGAGAACAACCAAAGCGCCCGCGCACGGAGAAGCACATCCACAGCAGTATAGTATCATCACAAAGCAATTTCTGAAAGCTATGGGCACTTGTAGCCTCTCTTTGTGTATGAATCACACGGAAGCGACCACGAAAAGCATCGATGCACATCACCATTCACCAGCCGGCTACCTTTTTTTTAAGATTTTCATCAGCCGGCTACTGATGCAAAACCAACGACGGATTTGGAACTTGGCATCCGGGAAAGCCAATCATCACCATGCGGCAGGTGTTGATTGGAGTTTTCTTCAAGGTAGAAACCTAAGTTCTAGAAAATTAAAAATAAGAGTAAAATGCACTGGCCGCCCCTAAACTTGGTAGAGGGAGTCATCTAGGTCTCAAAACTTCTAAAATGCACATCAAGGTCTATAAACTAGGCACACTCTACGTTACAGGTCCAAACAGGTCCAGGCTAACGTGGTGGTCCATCCTAACACCAGCGAGCTAGACCAGCCTCTATACTTGGCAGAGTGTGTCATCAAAGTCCCTAAACTTTCAAATTGCACAACCACATACATGAAGTAGACTCACACTATGTCACAGTACAAATAAAAACTCCATCGGATCAAATGCTCTACATTGGATCAAAGAAAAACCACGACGTATGCTCCGATGAACATCAATAAGTTGGCCACTTGTTGATGCTTTGGTATTTATGTCATATCTTTTTGCTCTGGACTCTAAATTTAATGTTCTTTGACTTTTTTTTTGAAAGCTTTTGAAAAAATTTACATGTTTAAACTAATATAATAGCAATTTGACCAATTATAAAGTAAGGGGACAAGTCCAATTCAATCCTCTCTTTGTCTCGTCTTTAATTCCTTTCCCTTTGATTTCTTGCATCCCTATAACCTATGAACGCAAACACACATGTTAGTCCTATTGTCATCTAAATGACTTACACCAAACTTGATCATGTATAGAGCACATAATCCTTACAAGCTTTTATCTCATCAGCAGTGGACATCCAATTTGAATCACTACAACCCTCTAGTACCTCGGGTAAACACACTAGTAGAAAATAGACTTTCGATTTTTGGTGTTAGTCCCAGCTAGGATTGGGCCCGGGACTAGAATTCCCTGCCCAACGGCTAGTGCAACAGTCTTTTGTAGGACGGATATTTAGTTCCGATCTGTGGCTCAAACCAGGACTAAAGGTTACCTTTTAATCCGGCCGGTTGGAACCACCAACCGGGACCGAAGGTCCCGCCCGCTGCCCTTTTATTCTGGGTGGTGGCTCCAACCGGGATTAGAGAATGACCCTTTAGTCCCGATAGGCTCCACCAACCGGGACTAAATGTCCCCACTATATATCCTGCTCCATAGGCCCGGCTCTAGGGGAGGGCAGCCGGTGTGATCGCCAAGGGCCCATGGAACTAGGGGGCCCAACAACATATAGGTAATTAGTAGATATAATTTCCTATTTTACCTATAAAAAAGATATAATTTCCTCTTTGGCGTAAGCCTTCGGCCGCGGATCAAACAACGAGCAAGTGTTTCGTTTTCCGCCGACGCTGGCGCCACGCTTCCTATTCTCGCTCATCGACGCGGACGCGCTATTCTCGCGAGGAAACGCCGACTCACCCAACGCTGGTTGCCGACTCGCCGGCGCACCGCACACCGGCACACCACTGCTTTGCCGCGACGGCGTGAGCTGCAACTGCATGCAAAGACGGCGAACAGCAGATGCGATCAGGTAAGCAAGACCAACACGCCAACATCCATGACGGATTAGTATTTTCTAATTTCCAATTTTTAACTTTGATCGCCGGAAGCTAACGCTAGGAACATCACCATACTGAAGCCTATTTTTTCTTATTTGTTTAATTGTTTTGGACGATATTGATCTCTTTATTGTTCTTGAAGATTTTGCATCAAGAAATGCCTAAAGACAATCTTTTACAAGACACTAAAGCATTATATTTTTATTTGAGGTAATCCTAATTGTTACTGTTCTTTTAAATTTTTTGGTTGTACTGTTCTTATCTTTTACAAACTAAATATATGCTGCAAGTTTACTTTTATTATTCGTACTATATATATTAATCTTTACATTAAGAAATTAGTTTAGCGGGCCCTTATCGTCTTGCTTGCCCAAGGAATTATAGAGCCGGCCCTGTTGCTCCATGGTCCCCCTAGCCCGAGCCATATCTAGTTCAATATTGCGCGTATGTTCTTGCTTGGGGAGCAAGCAGTTTTTGTTGGCCACCGTCAAGCATCTTCTTCCATTCTTCTCTTGGCTTCTTGAGAAGTTCTTCAATCTCATCCATTCTTACTTTCTAAAGGTTAGCAACTTCATCTTCTAATCTTTGTTAGCAACGTCATCTTCTAATAATAATGGTGGATTTTATTTTATTTATGCATCATTTCTACGTAACCTTAAATATTTCTAATATTCTAGACCGTTGTTAGCAATATTAGTTCTTGATGAGAGTTAATAATCATTAAAAAAGTATGTGCCAACAAGTAGGATGCAAAAAATGGTTGCAAAATGTTTAAGTTTACTTGGTATGCATATATATCTTGACACATTTTATATATGTTTCTAAGAATATATTGCATGGTATATTTATATAGGGGTTCTATATTTATTTGGATGTTTTTTCAGTTTTTTAGTTATGATGAATGGCGGCGGACTTTCCCTGCCACAGAATCAGGTTTCTACCCTGGCGATCTTCCATTTGCGCCACTGTCAAATAGGGCCGTTCCGCGTTACCCAAACCCATCTCTAGTATGGAATATTTTAAGTTTTGAATTTTTCCATATATACATTCATTCATAATATGATTGTTGCATATGTCACAGCCTATATCCCCGGTCAAGTGGCTAGAATCAGTACTATTCTTGCTCGGGGTGTGGGACATCTTCGAGCAAACGACATGTGAGGTCGTGAATAATGAAGGTGGTGAGTTATGGATGTGTAATCTTGCCTTTGACATCCCCATTAGGTACAATCAAGATCTATACCAAGACATTGTGCGGAATGAAGGTGGTGAGTTATGGACATGTAATCTTGCCTTTGACATCCCCATTAGGTACAATCAAGATCTATACCAAGACATTGTGCGGAATGGACAACAAATGCCAAACAAGAGAAGCGCCCAGCTCAATACCGTGCTGCATTGTTTACAATTACTTGAGCGAATTGGCTACCATATGCCTGATTTCTCGTATTTGAAGATACAAGCTTTACGTGAACATAATCTAGACATGCCATGAGAGTACGCGAAAGGATGGCAAGATTCAACCAAATGGATGTGGTAAGTCACGTATGATATCAGAGTAATGTTTATTTATTCCTATTATTATATGAGCCCTTTCTGATATTTTTTATTTGTCCGCTTGCAGAATTTGCTCTATGATTTTACCTATGCAGCTATGCTGCAAGTGGCATGCAGCCCATTCTCACGCAAGCTATTGAGTGACTGGGGTGCGCTTGGGACTGTGGTATGCATTTTGGTGTATGAATTCATATATTGACTCCAGTAATATGAATTTTGATATATTGACTTTAGCGAGAACAGATGACTGGACGTATCCCTTTGCTAGTTAGATCAAGTTGGGACTATTGTATTACTCAAGGATTCGAACCAAAGTTGCCGAATGTACCGTTCAATCATCCCAGCATAGTAAACAATGATATATGTTTTCTATAAATTTGTTTTAAATACGCTTGTACAAATATATTTTCTGATATGTATATATGTGTTTCTTAAATGTACCATAGGTAATTGATCCAATCGTTTGGCTTGAAGAGGCACTCTCAAATATCGGGGTTGAGGAAGTCGATGTTGAGAGCTTTGATGTAGATAATGATCGATTGATTCAATGTCAAATTGGCTTTTCCATCATCGCTAAGAGGAGTATAGGTGTTGTACAAATCTCAGAGATGGGAATAAAAGCACCTGAGAAGAAAATTGCACAAAAATATGTTGCCATTGCATGTTGAAATAAGCTTGTGAATAATGGGTACACCATGACTACACTATCCTCTGTGACGATACAAGCAATAAATGCAAGCTAGTATCATGATGTTACGAGCTTCTGTACAAGGACTGCTCGAACCAAACGAAACGATGTGGTAAAGTCAAAGTCGAACTCATAGCTTATATCCAAATTTGTTGTTATTGGAAAGCTTGGTTCTCATATCTATTTTTTCTGCCAATACTTACAGGTTGAGAACTATGACTTAACCTATGTAGGTTGTAGCTTTGAAGCCATTCTAAACCAGACAATGTATGCAGTGGGTTATGATTGAAAATATGCTGATGAATGGCCAACACTCACTACGGAAGGATTTTAGAAAAATCTGCTTATGACTAAGAGGGGATCATCTGACCCACCGACTTCTTGACCACCGCTAACTGTCATTAGTAGACCCTGTGCTCGTACTTTTAGAGCAAGGGAGAGTGCACTACTTAATGTGTTGCTCTACGTCAATGATATTTATGGATACCATATCGGTGACCTACACTATACCGACTTAATAATGTGACAAAGTCAAATTAGGTGGTGATCCACTTATGTTTGCATAAACTTTGGAATATACTTGGACATGTAGTTTATAATGACTTGGTTTAAATTATTATGATTTGTATGAACTTGATAAATTGAGGCAGATGATCAATGTAATATACATGCTCTTTAATTACTTAATGAGTTTCATTCTTATTTATGGACGTACAATATTATAGCACATAATTCATATACGAAAACTATTTGAAACGAAAACAAATTGAATGGAAAGAAATCGTAAAAGAAAAAGAAAAATAAAAAGAAAAAAAAGTGACATTTAGTTTCGGTTGGTTATACCAACTGTAACACCCTAAAATTTGCCTCTTTTAAAATAGATGTAAACGGTTTAATTTAGTATTTTTATGCTCATAAAAACATAGGAAAATAAAATTTTCCATTAAAAATTACCATAAGGATAGACACATGTTGATGCATACATGCTGCTGCATTCTTATTTTTGTATTGAGTGGTATTGACTAAAACTGAAAAGGAAATCAAATTCTTTTGAAAATAGCTTTGAAAAACTCTGAATGAATAAGAAAATAAAAAGAAAACCCCTCTATCCCTCGTTTTGGCTCGAAGGCCTGCTTCCTCACCCCCACTCCCTCGGCCTGTTTCTCCAAATCGGAGCCTAGCTCGGTTCCCTTCCCTGTAGGCCCAGCTCACGCTCCGCTGCCCAGCAGCCAAGCTACGCGCTCCCCTCTCTCTCTCTCTCTCTGTTCAGCTGATGGCTGGGCCTCTCTCCCTCTCTCGCTGCCACCTTGGGCCTGCCTGTCAACTTCCTCCTCACGACAACCGGCTCTCGTTTTCCTTTCTCGTCACCACCCGAATCCACCTGAATCTCCCTCCTTTCCTTCTATACTGCAGCCACCCGCCTATATATACCTGCGCGCCACATCACGCTGCCTCCATCCGGCCTCACAGTAGCCATCTCACCCAAGAGTGGCCTAAAAGTCGCCACCGCTGCACGATCTGCCGAGTCATAGCTTCACCAACGACTCAAGGCGCTTCTCCACCTTCACGTTGTGGTAAGCAAGTGGCCGGTACCGTGCTCTCTCCCTCCGTCACGTCCTAGCGTGTGTGCGAGCTCGCCAATGAACCCGAGTCGCTCGATCAAGCTAAGCCCCGCGATGCCCCTAGTCACTCGCTGCCGTCACCAACACCTCCATAGAGTTCGTGAGCTCTAATTACCCACCCCCATGCCCTTGGTTGAAGCATCCAAGCTTTGAATCACCATTCCGACAAACTCCGGCGAGGTCAAGCTCATGCCGGCCATGGCACCACTACAAGAGCACCGCTCTAGTGACCCCTTTCTCCCCCTTCTGATCTAAGCCGACCAACTCAAATCCGACGGCCCACATCGGTCCATACAAGTTCGGCTAGTGTTTTGCAAAATAACCCCCTATTTTCTCGATTTCTAAGCTGCAATCCACTCCAGATTCAAAATCCTGATTTCTGATTTATTTTAATTCGAAAAACAGTTCGATTTACTTACAAATTTGTCACTGATCTTGTTTCAACCATAAAATCTCCATTTTAACTCCATTTTAGTCCGTTCAAGTTGCGTTAGATTCATAACGACACAATCTACGCGTTAATAACCTTGTTTATTATGTAACTTGATCTGAAATTTCATAGTTTAAAACCTAACTTGAATAATGATTATGCAACTGGATTTATAAATAAAATATGATTAATTTTACTTTAGTTTTCTAATTCAAATATAAATTGAATTAATTCAATCTAGATATTTCTTTGAAGT
Organism: Saccharum hybrid cultivar R570; assembly: GCA_038087645.1. Classification (NCBI taxonomy): domain Eukaryota; kingdom Viridiplantae; phylum Streptophyta; class Magnoliopsida; order Poales; family Poaceae; genus Saccharum; species Saccharum hybrid cultivar. Next base: position 22,265,011 of record JAQSUU010000402.1, on the reverse strand, counting down.
ATTTATACATGTTTTATATAATCAAAATAAATGAAGCCTATGGTTTTCTTTTTCTCATATAAAGTAAATCTTCTGGTAGACGTTTCTTGTTCACCATATCTCCAATTAGCATGCTTTGCGCGTCTCTGTGCTTGTAGCAATGCGTAGACTGGTTTTCAAACCTTTTTGTTGATTGTTGTACTATTCTAATTTAGTTATATTTGTATGCTATGCATGTTTTTTTGGATGCTTGTGTGGTGCTTTATGATCTTGTGCAGTCGGTGAGCTATATGTGGTGATCAAGAAGCGGATCTTTGAAGATTTGGACTAAAAGAAGGATCTATGTTTAAGGTAAGTATAGCATGGGATCTTCCTTGTTGTTCTATTCACCATTAATTATTTAATCATATGCATGTGTCTAATTTGTTACCCATAAGGACATCTTAGTTAATTGCTATCTTATACCTTGATACCTATGGGTTTATTGCATATGGATAGTTTTGCTAGCGCTCAATTTAAATAAACATGATCTTAATGTTGACTAATGGCTTTATGCAACAAAGAATAAAACTTGCTTTTTAGCAACTTGGATATAGGGCGAGAGAGCTCTTGGCTTTTTACATGATGCTCTTGTCCCTCCCTAAGGACTTATCTGTCGGCAAAAGCTGAAACTTACAGTACAACTGTGAGGACTACATGGCTCTGGCTTTAGTTTAATAGAAGGATCTTTTCTAGCTTGTTAGTGGTTACCTTTACGGTACAAAAGGGGTGTGTTCCTGGTTGGATGTAGTGTGGCCTCTGTTCTTAAGTGTATAGCCTACGTGGAATGTGCCTTAGAAAAGGGGAGCTCTACGTTTGCAGACCACAGAAACCTAGCGGCCCTAACTTTTTCGACGAACCTTTGAAAGACTTCATAGTGAACCCTGCCAACCTTCCTTGGTAGTGGGTTAAGAGGCTCGCGACCTCGGGCGAAAGGGTAAATCATGGCTCACGGTGAAAGTGTAAAACCTCTGCAGAGTGTAAAACTGTTATAACAGCCCTGCTCACTGTCACAAGCGGCCCGGAAAACTCATAGAATAGTGGATTACTATATTAATGATTAATTACAAGATAAAATGTTGCTTCATATGATCATGTGGTTTAATTGGAGCTTAAGCACAACTATATGCTACTTAATTGTTAAAATTGTGACCCATTAAAATGCTAACCATAGTAAACTAGTGTCATCCTTTTGAGCTTCACAACCCCATGTTATATTGCTTAGTACGACATGTACGCTTTAATTTTCAATACTTTGACAAAATCCCAGATGGCTACCAGATTGCTAAATTCCGGAGAAGTGAGGCTTATGATCAATTAGTCAGTTGTCCTTGTAGAGTGGAGTCTTCACCCAAGATCAGAGTTGTCTATCCGCTGATTGTGCCTAAGGTTTTTTTTCCTTTTGTATTAAGTATGTCATATACTAAGCATTGTCTTTTGATATTACCTCTATTTGTGTCCATATGTGTGATTTGACTTCCGAGACTCACATATGGTGTGTATTTGGTTTTGTCCTTAAAACTAGGTGCTACACCAACAAGGACTGAAGGTGGCGCCCTCGGACCCGCGCTGGAGCCCCCTTTAGTCCTGGTTGGTATAACAAACTGGGACTACAAGTTCCCATTTAATCCTGGTTGGGTGGCCCGGGACTAAAGGGTAGGCCTTTAGTCTCGGATTCGTAGTCCCAGTTGGAAAACCCGGACTGGAGGGTTTCCCAACCAGGACTGCTACCCATACCTGCACTAATGCTAGTATAGTGAATAGCAAAATCATAGTCCTTTTAGATAGATTATCATTCTCTCAATAGCACACCAATGATCACTCTCGGGTTAGAAACAAGCCGACATACTTTGCGCAAAGAATGCGATGTTAGACCTCATATAGTAGCTAGCCAAATGCATAAGTGAGCCAATGATATGGGATTCAGTGTTTCCTCAATAACACTAGGACCATATAGTGTTGGAGTAGGTTTGCAATCACTGTATCCAAAGCAACACAAAAACATTTTGCACATAGTGCGATTGTAGGAGTATAACCCAACCATCACCTTCTCTCAGAGTAGCTTAATGTTAAGAATAACGCCAGCCACTCCAAAATCTTTCATTTCAAAATTTTGATACAAAAAAATCCTTGACTTCCTTAATCCCATTAAGTTTTGCATCAATATGTCATCAACATACAAGCATAAGATCAGTCCCCCCCCCCCCCCGCATAGCAATAGAACACATATTTTTTTACCGAATTCTCATGGCATTACTTAGGTTCTTGCTTAAGACCATACAATGATTTCAATAACTTACACACAATTTCTTCTTGACCTGGTACTACAAATCCATCTAGTTATCTATATAGAACTCCTCTCTACCTCTCTATTTCGAAAAGTTGCCTTAACATCCATATAATGAATGAGAAGATCGACTATGTGAGGCATCCAAGGAAAATAGTACTCAAATTGTGGTCAATTGGACAACTAGTAAGTATCTAAAAAAATTTCCTCTCTTTTTGGGTATAACCCTTGGCCACATACCTTAATTAAGATCAAAAGTAGAACCACTAGGGTTTGAAGTTAACACATCGATAAACAACCAATAATATTAGGCGAAGCTGAAAGCTAAAATATAAATTTATTAAAACAAAAAGATATAAAAAGGCTCATAATATAATTTAAGCTAAAGTTCCAACTCTGTAATTAAATACCCATACAGATGCAATGAATAGAATTAAAATGCATATAGAGTAATTGGTAAATTATCACGATTGGATATAAATTGTGGAGTATCTAAATTAGTATTGTGTTGGAGAGAGAGAGTGTGTGTGAAGATAACTAATTTCACGTTGAGCACACTAAACCCATCCAGAAAACTTTTAGTGCTTATTATATGATGTAATATTATAGGCCATGCTGGAGCACAAGTTGATGGGCTAGTTATAATAGTAAAATAAGATGGCAGCGACAAGAAGACATTTTTTTTAGAGCTAAGAAGCCAGAATTAGGTCGTGTTCATCACGGCTCCAAACGGCTCCGGTCCCTTGCTACGCTACAACGTAAAGAGGAGCCGGAACTCGTGAAGCCAAAAAAAATGATTTTATTGACTATATAGTTGATTTTGAGAGAAGAGATAACAACAGTTATTTACTACCGTCTATATAATGCACGGAGGAGCGTGAGCTGAAACCAGCCAAAACTCCACTGCATGCCGAATCGCCAATTTGCCATATAGGAAGACAAAAGTTCCCATCTTGCACACAAGCTGATTTACTTTTGGTGCTGACATGCAGCAAAGCACACGCGCGCACACAGACACATAGAAGAACCGTTGTCAGTGGTCTAGTGTACACCACTGCAGTCTACACTATAGAGAAAATTAAAGCTAGGGCACCGGAAACAGCTTTGAGCTAGCCTGCCCCATTGGGCATGGATCACACCGAAGTGCCCAAGAAAACAAAAGCGACCCCTTTGGCCGCTTGTCCGTTTATGACGGTGGCCATCACCGGCCACTTAGTGCATAGATTAACAAAGAATTTGAACCTTTTTTATCAGAGGGAGCCAATCTTCACCTGGGGCAGGTGCACTTGCATTCCGTAACTTGAGTCACTTTTTTCTTCATGTCCTTTTTCAAAAACCTTTTCTTAGGAACGCAGTACATATGCTCATCACTTACAAGTGCAGGCCTTCGTGGCATCGGCACATATGAACTCATGTCGATCGTACTTTCTGCCCCTATGAACTTAAGGTGCACTTTGGTTTAACTTTTTGGGACGATGGCAACGGTAATGTAATTAACTCACACTGCTCCCTGTTACACTGCAATATTTAGCAGCTTTTGTTTGGTTGGGACTCCAGCTTTTGTCATGGAGCGAGACGTATGCAGTGTAATCATTAACTCGGGCAGGATCGAGATTGTGAACACCCGTATTAGGTGCCGTGGCAACCGGATATAGGACGTCTGAACCAAACGACAAATAAAGTAACGAGGTGCCACTATGATGGAGGAAAACATCTGAACCAAACACGCTTTTAGGGTAATTTTGTTAGCGGACTTCGTTTGCGACATCTGACCCAGTTTAGAATTTGGCTCATAGTGGCTCATGATGTAAGTCTCACCTTGGTTGTTAAAGGTGGGTCCATATAAGACTTATAGAGTCCATCCCACCATTCTTGGTTTAATCCTTTTACGCGAAGCGAGGCCGTTTGGACTCTGGGCGTTACATCAATTCAATTGTGATTTGTTATATTTGACGATGGACCCACTCAACTTTGTTTGTGCCGGCCGGACACATAACATTTGAAGAATGTTCATTAGCAAAGACCAATTAAATGGTGTCCACCAGCAAATTTGTCCATGTACTAACACATATGCCACCCTTATGAACCCTTTTAGTTTGCTTCCACTATCGATATATCCTTCTTAATTGCAGTGCTTACTCCACATACCAATTGATCGATTTCTCCAAGTGTTCTTTTCATGCTTTGAGCTGCCAAAAACTTGATCTTGACATGAGGAGAGAGCTGCACAGTTCGGCATTTAGTGACCACCTAACTAGCTCTTGGCTATAAGTACACCTCATTTGGCATCAAGGCAAGGCCCGTGCCTCTAAAACCTACTGTCTCATAAGTCCTTTCTCTGCAACTCACTACTACTCATGCAAAGCTTCAGCCACAACAGAGCCTTAGAAATCATCCTTGATAAGCAGCATTATTGTTAGCTCTCCACCCACTCTAAGATGAGGATGTGCAAGGCCCCCGAGCTGCTGAAGAAGGCGGCGACTGCGTTCAAGAACAAGACTGACACCCTAAGAACAAAGCTCTTCGTCCTAGCCTCGCTCCGCTTCAAGATGGCAACGGTCCGGACGATCTCTCGCAGGATACATGCGCTGGTGTCATCAGACAGGGAGAATCAGACCACGTTGGAGTATGGTGACAGGGCGCTTGTCTTGCACAAGGTGGCAGCGGGCATCCAAGAGCCAGCTACTACTGATCATGAACAAGATGGTGTCATTGATCTCTCTGAGGTGGCGATGTTTGCAGAAGATGATCACGATTACTACCCTGACTGGACACACTCATTGTTCAATGACGAATATTATTATAATGATGATGATGAAGAAGAAGGAGGCTACCATGATGATCATGGTACTCCTGATGAGCTCGACGAGCCCTCCGTCATGGATATCATTAGGAGCAACCGGGAGGTGGAAGGTTTGGAGTTCAACATGAATGATGAGATTGACCAGGCTTGTGACATGTTCATAAAGAGGTTTCGCAAGAGGATGAACAGGAGCTTCTAGTGATCGTGTGTTTTCTGTAAGGAGAAAGAGAGTGCTACTGACAAATTGAGTGCCAATAGAAGGTGGGTGAAACATATACTGTGATATAGTGACATATGAGAGAACATGGAGTTCCGGTGAATGCAAGTTGTAAGCATCACCGTTTGGTGTAACAGAGAGTGTTTTTCTCTAACGAAAATATGAAATACATGAATGCTTCTTCCATTTAAACTTAATGTTTGCTATCACTTGTACTACCTGTAATATAGAAGTATATTAATTGAGTTGTCCAAGCCTCCTACCTGACCTCACTTCGTTCTCATATACTACCTAGAACCATAAATAAACTTTGCACATAAATGAGAAAATCTCATTGTCACACGCACAACACGGGCTGCCAACCATGGCGGAATAAACGGGCCAACGAGGGCCCAGGAGGAGGTGTCGGGCGCCCCAGCGACGTACTCTAAAAGGGCCGCGCGCCCAGGTGCGGTGGCTGCTGCTGCTACTGTCATACGTCCGACAAGGGCCCCCGGTCCAAAGTTGGTGGGCATAGCGAGGAGGCCCAAAGGAGGGCACTAGGCCCAAAGCGGACTTGGAGTGAATAGTACCAATGGTACTGTAGCACCACTGGTACTGCTTGCCCGTCGCCGCCCTAGGTTAAGTTTAGGTCTCTTAGGGGCTAAGCCTCACAAAACTATAAATATAAGGGGCTATGTAACCTTTCAACTTTAAGCGAGGAACAGACCAAGTGTCTTCTATCTTCTCCCTCTCCCATCTAAGCCTCGGTCTTCTTCCTCTGCGCCTCTCTCTCCTCTGCCCTAGCACCGTCGCCGCCCCTGCAACGAAACCCTAGCCACCTCCTCCACCATGCCACAACCCTAGCCGCCACCCAGAGTCACGTCGCCAGCCACCCCCACCACACGCCTGTTACACTGGTATCCGGAGACCAAATCGATCCTTTGGGAACCCATGGCTTCCACCACCAGCAACGCGGATCTCCAGGCCGTCAAGGACGTGATTGCTAGACTAGATCAATATGGCAAGGCCAATGAGGAGAACCTGGCACGTCATTGATCCTTCGGGCAACGATCTATGGCTTCCACTACCACCACGACTGTTGACTAATCGATCGCTGATCTAGAAAGGCGCCTGCTTGCCCTCGAGCAAGCACTCGGCCATGGACGCACCACCATCACAGTGGTCCAAGCCAGATTGGATCCGGACGCTGCCGACAACCTTGCTGCAGAGACACAGCAAGCTAAGATTGCCACCGACAAATCCTTTATCAACACCACGAGGGAGGAATCCCTCTCGTCCGGCCCCCCAGAGATCGTCATGGAGATGTCTGCATCGGGTAATCAAATTACCCCCAATTTATTTTCTACAGATGCATATAAAGTGTCGTCCGATATGATCAACACCGGTAGAGACTTCCTCAAGAGCAAGTTGGAGGAACCCCAATCCTCTGAAACCACGGAGATCAACACTACATAGCAGGTACCCTGCTCCCAACACCTGAGGTATAGCTATATCCAGATCCACCTGCGCAGGTATAGCCACCAGTTGATACTTCCTCGACATCGACACCAGCAACACCAGCATAAGAGGCACCCAAAACCCCACCACAACAACCGGTGCAGCAGGCGCCCTCTCCTACACCACCTCAAGGCCCCCTCCCCAACAAGGCTCTGACAGTTAGGAAAGCGTCGCAGAACTTGCTTGCGGCACCACCAGCACTACAACTATCCTTGCTGCCATGTCCAGATCAGATCATTGACTTTGGGCATCCAGCAATCATCACCTTCGAGGCGACCTCCGCCAATGGCAGTAGCAGCCCACTGCCGCCCAATGCTCCACGCAACAGTGAGGATTCACGTCCCAAGGAGATCCCTAACATCAGCACGCTCATCCAACCGGAACAGGAAGTAACACCTATGGCGCAGCTCCAATTTCTGCTTCCTCATTCGATAGCAGATCCCAAGGTGTCCTCAGATGCAACACTACAGTCGCCCCTCAAAGCGTTCATGCCTCAACAACAATTGTCGCAATTGGCGGCAACAGAACCTTCGTTAGCCACTGAACATCGCTATGACAAGCTGTCTGTCTCCACGAATGCCGCCAAGAGTCGTTGCAAATTCCTCTTCGGCGAGCAACATATCTACAATGACATGGGAATACATAATCTCTCACTCAATAAAAATAGCACAACTACGGTACATGCATCTGACAAGAATCACGCCGGTAACAGACACAGAGCAACCGGCTACTACATCACCGACTACTCCAACCGCTCAACTCGCAGCAATCCACTAGATGAGCAACAACAGATCTGCATCTACACCGCCTACAACAAGCCCTCCATTCACAGTGACTACGAGCACAACCTCTACATCACTCTCATCAACAATCGCGACGCCGACAACATCAACTACAGCCTCCTCCCGATGATCGTTGTTCTGCAGTATGCCGTGCTTGGCCAGCACACTACGTGCCAGGCAGGTGCCATCCTCTGCACTGGCAAACACATGCTCCTCGACACAGACGCGACCCACCACTCCACCGACATCACTGTGGCGGCCATCTGGCCACCAGCACTACAAGCCCCTACACCAGGGAAGTGCCAACCACTGTCGGCAACGAATCGGGCTCCAAGCTCGCTACAACGACTTCCGTCAGATCAGCAAATCTGGTATGGAGCTTTTCACATGACAGGTGTTGCTCATCTTTGGTATATTCGTGTAACCAAGGAGACGTCATTCCCGGAGTGGGACACCTTCGTTAAGGACCTCACCCACGACTTCGACCCCCCACTAAGACATGACACACTTGGCGACATGGCTTCCCCACGACATGATGTCGATCTGAACGACTACATCGACACGTTCTACGCCTACGTACAACGCGTTGGCATCGCCAGCGAGCTTCACCGAGTCCACCTCTTCGTCACCAACCTCAGAGACACGCTGTGGGCGACTGGCTCCTAGCGCAAGCCCTGGAGGGCATGGCGCCCACATCCCCTGACGCCTCGCGAGCTCTCACCGATGACAGCAAGACGACACTCCTAGCAGGACTCAGTGACAAAATCAACCACACCACACCTAATGAGCAGGTAGGCGACCCGGCGCTCGCAACAGCAGCTTCAACTGCCAACTTCATCAGGAACATTGACCCCTGCAACGTCAACAACATAGATCGGGCAAGGTAGCCAGCGCCACTCGACCTCGACGACATCACAGATTTTACCACACTGACCATACTCCGTCAAGTAGTTGCAAACGACAGCAAGCTCCAAATCATATTCGCGACCATTGAGCTCTAGGCCGTGGCTCTAGCAAGATCGCTACAGCACGGCGTCATCATCTACAATGGATGCTACTTCATCCTAGCAACTTCTCCATTGCTAAAAGGAGTGCAGGAATCCCTGGAACCATCACTGACAGCTCCACAGCTCCTAGCAGTCGTCCTTCCCACGACGACATCCTCGCCGACAACACTAGACCACAATGCTTCTCCATCAGTTGTGCTACTCAGGCACCCATGGCCACAGGGAACCGCCTCACCAACCACGATCATCTTCATCAACGACCTCGGCTGTCTGCTACTCTACGTCGTGAATGTCCACATCGGCCTCCACTACAACTAACCTCGCCTCTTGCCGAACACCTTCACTAATGTTGAGTTTATTCTCGGCGACATGCTCATATTGGCTACAACACCGTCGACCATGTACCACCACTTTCCGGGCTACATCCTCCTCAACGTCGACAACCGTCCACATGACTTCGCCTCTATGCCACGAACCCTGCACCAGCTCTACATCGACAACGGCATGGGAGGCATGGGAACCTCCAACCACTACACCTTTGACTCCTTCGGCTCCTACCACATTAACATTGGGCAGGCCCATGGAGCACTTGGACACATTATTGTCCAAATCATGGAGATTCCTTGGGGCACTAGACGACCACCGAACAACTCTAGTGCTTGGCGGATGTTTCAGTGCGAGGACGCGCTGATCGGAGAAGGGGGGAGTGTTGTCACATGCACAACACGGGCTGCCAACCATGGCGGAATAAACGGGCCAACGAGGGCCCGAGAGGAGGTGCCGGGCGCCCCAGCGACGTACCCTAAAAGGGCCGCGTGCCCAGGTGGGGTGGCCGCCGCCGCTACTGTCATACGTCTAACAAGGGACCCCGATCCAGAGTTGGTGGGCATAGCAAGGAGGCCCAAAGGAGGACGCTGGGCCCAAAGCGGACCTTGCATGAACAGTACCCATGTGTTCTATTCACCCACCGCCGCCCTAGGTTAGCTTTAGGTCGCTTAGGGGCTAAGTCTCCCAAGACTATAAATATAAGAGGCTATGTAACCTTTCAACTTTAAGCGAGGAACAGGCAAGTGCCTTCTATCTTCTCCTTCTCCCTTCTAAGCCTCGGTCTTCTTCCTCTGCGTCTTTCTCTCCTCTGCCCTAGCGCCACCGGCGCCCCTACGCCCAAACCCTAGCTGCCTCCTCCACCACGCTACAACCCTAGCCACCGCCCGGAGTCACGTCGCCGGCCACCCCCACCGCCACGCCTGTTACACTCATGGTTTTAGCTAAATTTTTCGTTAAGGGCTAAAGATGCATTGCTTCAGTATCAGATCAGCCACTTCGTGAAAGCAAAATGTGATGTTTTAGTACTTCCTTCAAAAGATGTTTTATAGTACTTTAAAACTCTGATTTGACTAGTTGGTGGGCTTTAAACTTCCAGTGACCTATGTAGTGCTTCCTTCAAAAGATGTTTTATAGTACTTCAGTACTGCAGCTCAGCCCCAAGCAGGAAGTGCTTGACACACTACTTATGTAGTGATGGGTAAGTTGCTCCAACCGTTCACTTATATATATTTAGTTAAAAAAAAAGGGCTTATAAAGTTTGATGGTGAAGCAATGCAGCGTTACACGGACGATTAGCACTAAATGGGGCAATTTCGGTAAAAGGTTTAGTACTATATGAATTGCATACCGAAAGTAAAGTTCTTTAACGAACCAAGAGTATAGTAATGCAGGGTACCATATATATAATAATGATTAACATAATTCAAGTGCCCGTCAAAATCACAAATTAAATAAATCAAACATATTGCTTCCGAATTCTCCACACACATTTTCTGGAGACTTCGTTTTTGTCTTATTTCATATTTCATATGATATTAGGTCGACATATACACACTAGTAACTAAAATCAAAATAGAGGAACAAGGAATTGCATGCTCAACTCAAAACCAAAGCAAGTCCTTGCTGTAGCTTCATTGGGCCACGCGAAATACTGTTCTTTTCTCTCAACAGATTTCAAGCGGGCCGTTGCTATCGACGTGTCCATTTCTTTACTTCCTGGTAGCAAGTTCCTCTCATCTATGCTAAGCCGAAAGCAGTGTTTCTGGTGCGCAATCAACTAAGGAACGGAAACAGGCCCTGCGTCATTCCAATCCGGGGCGACTCGACTCGGGTAGGGGTAGCAACTCCAGTACACCGCCACCCACCATGTCGTCTTTCTCACGCCTCGCCATCGCCTGAGCAAGCCGCCGGAGGCTTGTGAGAACAGCAATGACGGGGCTTTGGGTTTCTATTGAGTGCACCCCTTCTCCCATGCATATGGTCTCTGAGAGCACATGCCCTTAAGGGCACATTTAACTTTACCCTCTGGCAACCAGGAAGGTGGCAACGGCGTGGCGGGCCAGATTCTCATTATGGGACGGTGGATCCAATAAATCGGCACTCATATCTTTCGGTTTTGGAGTAGTATGGTGCACCGTTTTGGTGGCAATACAGGAAGCAGATTTGTAGTGCCTAGTGGTGGATGTGACGAGACCCTCGTGTGTTTTCCTTTGAGATGACAAGAGCAAGTGGATTCCATGGGTTGTGTTTTCAAAGTTTTCTTATGAGGTAACCTTCGAAGAGTCATGATCTAGTGTAACCAGCCCTTTTGATTAGGGTGTGGTGCTACAACATCACTGTTGTGAAGAGTCACATGTTCGGTTTACTGCTTTCGGTCGTTGACGATCAAGAGTTTTGAAAGGAGCCTTTGATGACCACTTACACTAACCTCGAGGGTGACATCGACTAAGTGTCATGCATGGTGGCACTTGGCCTTGCATAGCAGTGGTGTCTCATGGGTTTAGCACTAGTCATTGCAGGAATGCAGGTTATTTCATCATAAAAGAAAAAGAAAGCAGTGTCTCCTCGCTCCATCAGCCTTTTGTACTAAGAGGAAGTATAATAAGCTGTAAGTGGGCAGAATGCTGAGATAGAGAAAAAAAGAGAGAAGAGAAGCAAACTGTAAGTTTATAGGGTGCTTATGCACACGAACTAAAAAACTGTGAGGGAAGAAAGTGGGTAATATTAATAGTCAAGAGGTAACTGCTGTATGGACGGAAAATCCATACATACAGTTGCATATTATATTATTAGCGTGCTCTAAGAGCCTAGGGGTGGAAGCCTAAACTGTCCGCCATGCACAATGAAGGTAATACTGCACATCCAAAGTCCGAAACCGGCCGCTTTATGGGTTTTTTTTAAGGAAACTAGAGGGGCCAAAGCCCATATTAAACAAAGATTAAAAAAAATAGTTTACTGGGGCAGTTAAAAAAACAAAGAAGGAAATGAAAAAATCAGTTCTAAATTATGAGTTACCCCATCGTGGTTGACCCACTTTTGATCAAACTAATTAGCAAGGCTTGGTTTAACTCTATGCAAAAGCAAGAGCATTTCTGAAGAAAACAGTTCCGATTCACTTTATGGTGACTAGTTGGGCAAATACTTTTTTTTGAGAAACCGGGTATATATTTCATAAATATTTCTGATGGTTTACAACCCAACGTTTACAACGACACCCTCAAAAGAAAAGAAAATAACATTCAGGTCCTTACAAGCTTCTCCTGGTCATCCTCATCGCCGGCGACCGGAACAGTCACGTTGAAGCCGACCACCCTCCCGACGAAGAATCTTCAAAGGTTTTAAACAGCACCAAGAGGAGCATGCCGGCAGCACCAACATGCTTTTTACCCGCTGAACACACAGGCCTCAAGATGGCTAGCAGCCATGACATCGCCGAACAACTAGGAGCTTCAACCACCGACATCCCCGACACGCCAGCCAACAGACCACCCCGGAGGGGAAGGAAACCACCAGAAAAGGTGGGAGCAAAAGACCAACCTGATTTCATAAGTTGGTAGACATACCTCCCAAGGATTCCACCGGAGAATCTAGCATCGGTGCCGGTGCCGACGAAAAAGAGGGAGGGATCGTAGGGAATCTCGTCGAGAACTAGAGCACCTATTATGACTCCAGATCCGACAAGAGCACGCTTTATTCTCCATGGATCGTCACGGAAAGAAGGAGCTCCAGTTTCTTCGGCTCCGCCACCGAATCCGCCATAGCCCCCCTTCCAACGCCGGTCAAGAGGAGCAAAAGAGCCGGCAACCATCTGACAAGCACCGCCGAAAACAATAACCCTAACCTATGTGGACCTAGACTAATAGGAGAGGATATGTACACCGGACATCGATCCCCGTCTCTCCTCCACCTCCGATGCCGAAACGGCCACCGGAGGCGAAAAGGAGGCGGCGGAAACGACGCCGGAATCAGAATTGCCCTTCTGTCACCCTTTTTACTGTAGCAGAAAGAGAGGCGAAGGGTCTAGAGAAGGCTAGTTGGGCAAACACTTGGATACACACTTGCACTGCCGACCGCTGGCCCAGCGTGTGTTACAAATTGCAGCCCAAATCTCAAAAGAAGCAGAGCACGCGGAGGCGAGACACCGGCCGGCCGGCCCACGCGCGGCAACAGCGAACCCACGGCGCCGGTGGTGTGGAGCTGTGGACGTAGCTGTAGTGTAGCAATGGTGTGCGATTTCAGGCGGCGAGCATTCATCCCCAACATACTCTTACTCTGACCCGGTTCTTTTTTACTTGTTTCTCCGAGAGAGAAATACAAATGAAGAACAGCAAAGTAAAAAGCCTCTTAAAATGGAGAAAACAGAGGGAACAATACTACACAGCTGAGCACGTGCCCTGTTTTTTTTCGAAAGGATGGCAAAAGTTTTGCCGCGGATTTTATTAGACGAAGAAAAAGAAAAAACGAGCAATTACAACTCTATCTACATCGGCGTTATGAGCTAAAACATGAATACTAACAAAACTACCAAAGGTCGAGAAAAAAAAACCCAAGCTCGTGCACCACCGAAAACAAGAAAACCGCAACTACATGAAAATAGAACAGAGAAAGATCTACTGCGTTGTATTATGCCTTGGGCCTGTCGCCAAAGAAAATTGATTGATATCATCTTTGCATAACATCGCGACTTGCCGTGGGCTTGAACTTTTTTGTTGGAAAGTTCGTCTATTTCTCTCTTTACAGATATTCCACCAAAAGTAGATTATGATCCCATCAAAACGTTGTCTCTGATTTTTTTTCAACTTTTCTTCTGCATCTTCGCTAGTAATTATGGATCGAGCCACAGGTAGGAACTCAAAAGTCTGAAACTGGTAAATAAAGCATAATCTAGATGCAGAATGTGACAATAGCGAGATCAACCAACATAGTACTCTGCTAGTACAAAGGAAAAGGAACCTTATTAGCTCAGTAAGGCATCCATCCCTGATAGGCCGAACGACTCATTCATCAATTTCACGGAGAGAGTCAGCATTTTCCCCAAGGCCATCAAATGTGATCTCATCCAGCGTAGAAAAAGCGCGGGCAAGCATCTGCTCCAACAGTCCAACTCCAACCCAAGCTCCGAGCTCCGGATCTCATAGGCGTAGCAGCCGAGAAGCCGAACGACACTAAAAGGAGGGGAGTCATTTGAGCAGAAAAATGTCGAGGAACCAATTGCTCCACCGGAGCACAGCTCCGTGCCGTCGCTGAGGCTGTAGACGCGGACGTCGTAGGACATGTACTCGATGTAGTAGATGGAGTTGGCATCAACGGCCGCGAACTTGTCAGCGTCGACGGACAGGCACCTGCAGTTGCCGACGAAGAGGGCACGCCTGCCAATACTCTTCACCGGTTGGACGACCATGTTGTTGCCGATCTTGAACACCTCAATGCGATGGGGCAGCTTGAAAACGATCAAAACGATCAGAATTTCTCCCGCAGATTCCACCTGGAAACACCGGTTCTCGGCGGCTGCTGCTGCTGCTTCTTCTTCTGTAGTGTTGGAGAACTAGTGGTAATTGAACTGCTCCGACACCAGACTCATCGGGATCGTGGTAGCCTCAGGTGGCGGAAGTGACGACGACACTGTACCGTGCTCACGGGCTGCCACGTAGGTAGCCTAAGGTGTATAGCCACTGCAACGTAAATGCAACATCCAGGTAAAAGCACTTGCAACATATATCTGAAGTAGATGAAACATTCTGAATAGATACTTGCAACGTACGTGTATAGCCATTGCAACATATGCGACATTCAGATCTACTTTTGTAACATCAATATCACACACACAAGGACTGCCTTCGCCTGTGGGGACCGTCTACGTCTACTCATGAAACACTTGCAACACAAAAGCACTTGCTACAATATGTGTCTAAAACAGATAAAACATTTGGAATATACGCTTACAATATATGTGTATAGTAACCGCAACATATGTGTATAGCCACCGCAACATATGTGTATAGCCACTGCAACATATGTAATACAGATAAAACACTTGCAACATACGTTTGAAGTAGATGAAGCATTTTGAATAGACACTTGCAACATGCGTGTATAGCCATTGCAACGTATGCACATCAAAATATATTTTTTTGCAACATCCATATGAAATACTTGCAACATACATCTGGAACATCTGAAACACTTGACACATATGTTTACAACATACGCTTTTAATGCAACATGGGCGGACGGTGCGACGAACTGGCGCGGTGGAGGCGGCCCCGTGAGACAGCCGCAGGAGGCAAGGCGCGCGATGGTCGGGGCCAATCCGCGCGGGCTGGAGCGAGCGACAACGCCGGCAAGTGAGGCGCGGGGCGGCGCACAGAGCGAGCGGTGTGAGTAGGGCGCGCGGAGCTGTCCGTCCGCGGACGGATGCCCAATTCATAGCATTACCATTAAAGACAGTGCATGATGAAATTTTGGCACAGTGTTGATTATGGTTAATGAAGCAAAATAAATTATTAAGCAGGCCATGCAAATATTTTATACGTGGCTCTAACATATCCGCGATCATACGAAAATGGTTGCTATTTATGTTGACCTTGCTAAGTTGACTTGCAATATGATCAGGTTCACGTATATTTGTGTTTCATAATTATTTTTGGACCAAATGTATTTTTGTGCACAGGCATACAAGTATAGACGGTGTCCATACATTGCTCTAGTTGATCATTCAGCACAGTTCTCTATGCATGTCGATTATGTCATCTTATGACATACATGCATGTCATGTGTTAACGTTCTAAACTTTTGATAAGACCTCCGTACGTATATGGACATGTACATATTTGTCTTACTTGTCTTACGTTATCTCCATAAATTAAAATATAACCGAGCCCACTGGCCAGTGCAGGTTAGAGCAACGACATAGGCAAAGTGAAGTCCGTCCGAATGCTTAAAATAAATCAATCCGATGGCTCGTGGATTAAGAAAACACGGGTTCAGGGAGCCGTCCGTCCGTTTCCTAGCAGTACCCTTAGGCCAGTCTCAATAGGGATTTCATATCACTGTTTTCAACACATCTAAATTTTAGAAACAGTGCAGAAGAGTTTCATCCCCATGAAACTCTCTCTGCTCCCATGAAACTCTTATCATCTCTCTCTTCATAAATATTGTGCCACATCAATATAATTAATGTCCATGAAACTCTGATGAAACTCGATTGAGAGTGGCCTTACATTTATAAGGACCGGCGATCGTTCAACTTCCATAGACGTCAGTTCTCTAGGCTAGCAATTTGGCCGCGTGTCCACAATGCTTGGTTTTGCAAGGGCCGTGGGATTTATAGGCCCAATAACAAACTTGCAGTCGAGCCCATGTAACCGTCCTCTCCATGACATCCCGGCCCCACCAACTCCAACAGCTGGCGAGAACCGAGGACAGGAGAAGTAGCTTCACGGAGGTTATTAGCCGACATTTTCCCAAACAAAAACATGTTTTATAAATCTATATCTATATATATATACCTATATATACCTAATAATAAAGTGGCAAAATTTTCACGTAAGATATAAGTAAGACTCCTACTCAACTAAGATTAGAGCATCTCCAAGAGTTTGCCAAAATTTATTTGTCAAATATCGTGATTTGGCAACTCGCTAAAACATATGACAAGTGAAAAAATAGACTCTCTCTAAAAGTTTGCCATTTGGACTTGGTAAAATAAGAAGAGGCCCGCTAAGCGAACGAAGAGCCCCGTTAAGAAACGAAGAGCCCCGCTAAGAAACGAAGAGCCCTGCTTAAATTTGCACGTGAAGCCGGATGCGCGCTCGCGATCAGCGCGCAAATATGCGCGTGGAGGGGGGAGATTTGCCAAGTTGCTAAAATTTGCAAAGTTGGATGCCAAATTATTGGAGCACAATTTTTTCTGTTTTGCCAAAAATAGATGGATGTCAAGTTGATTTGGCAAACTCTTGGAGATGCTACATGTGTAAGATGTAAGACTCCTTATAAACCAAGATTACATGTAATATGTAAGACTCCTCATCAACCAAGATTAAATGTAGTAAAACTCTTCCTAAACCAATGAAGATACAATCTCTCTATGGCTAAATGTCACACCCAAAATTTCCTATTTTGGGTTGTGCGGGAAAAACACTAAATAAAATAAATTATTTCAATATCTGAATAAATTTATTAGATAAGTTAAGTTGCTACTAATTTAAATATAGAAAATTGTGGTTTTAAACTTTTTCATATTAAATTATTAATGTGGTGTCTGTGTGATGCTTGTCTTTGGTGTTGGTGAGTGCTATTATTTTCAAAATACCATAGGACGACGTTTACTTCTCATCGGAAAACTTTTTGGTATTTTCTGGATCCAAAATTCTAATTTCCGTGAGCTTAATCTTTTTCCTTGATCTCTTCATCCATCTTTTCATGAGCTCAAACTCATTTAGTTGAGTTCCTTATCTTTCCAAGAGTCTCCAGGATTTTTCCCGTGATTTTTCTGAGCTCCGGGCTATTTTTCGCGGCCAAAAAGGTAATTTTAGATTTTCTGGAATTATTTTATTCGCGGAATTAAAATAATCCCGAAATTAAGAAAATCCGAAAAGTTTCCAAACTCTACGACTATATATATGCCGGCGTAGCCCTCGACGCCCTGATTTCAGAAGTACAACCCTTATCGCGAGCCGCCGCTCGTAGCTCCTTCCACCTCTCGCCGAAGTTCTGCATCTACAGCTTGCGTTCCGGCGAACTTCCGACGAGCTTTTCCGACCAAACCGTCGCGTTCCGGCGCCGGCCACCACCACCAAGAGGTAGCCCTCGTCGTTCTCTACACCGTGGTATATTCGTTTGCACGAATCCGTCACCGTTTCATCGAGTTCTCATCTCATCTGGTTTCTCTCCGGCGAGGTTCCACCATTGCTGACCGGAGCTCCTCCAGTCCTAAGGTAGAAGATGATACTATTTACAGTTTTGCCACTAAACTTGTTTTGAGCATAAAATCTTCGTTTTAACTCCGATTTGACCCGTTCAAGTTGCGTTAGATTCGTATTTGCGAGCTCTACATGTTAGTATAGCTGTACAGTAGGTTTGGGAAATTTAATTTTCGAGTTTATATTTAAGTAATTATTTATCTATAGGAAATCTTAGAAAATTCATAACTTTCACGTTTTAAATCCGAATTTCGTGATCTTTACGTCTGTGTGATCATAGTAACGTGTAGAAGAGTTTTACAAACTTTTTATATTATTTTGCTACTGTTGGTGTACTGTTTTAATTATGTCTCTTTGTTTGCTTCGTGTATAATTGCTCGGATGATTGGTGTGTTTATGATTATAATTTAGTTAGTATCGATGTTTTTCATGTCACTTGACCATGAATTTATTAACTTGAATGCTAATTAAATTAATATTTATTTAATAGCTTTCTAACTAAAAGTGATCTAAGTTTAACTCCGTTTTGGTTGTGGTACAGCTGTGCCGACTATAAGTTACATGTTAGTAGGAACTTTTAACATGTCTCACATCTCTAAATTTTGTAAGTTAAATATTAATTAGATTAATGATTATGCAAACTGGTTTTCAAATAAAAACAACATAGGAGAATATGGATTTTTTTATAATTACTTGCCAACTTAAACATGATTCGGATAAAGCCAATTTAGATGCAATTTTATTAATATTTATTCAATGCCTTTTTGAATTACAACTTATGTTTATAAATTTGGTCTTACATAAATAAATGTTAACTTGATTAATATCAACCTGAATATCTTTTGAATTATAAGATGGTTAGTTCAACCTCGAAACATAAGTGCTTTTGTTTAGTTGCCATATGCTTTTCTATATATGGTTAAATAAATTGGTGAATACACTTGCATCTAGTTTTATAATTAAAATCAATATAGATTTTACTTTGTGTGTTTTTGTATACAAATATCCATATGACTAATTTGCTTAGTGTTAAATTCAAATATGATTTGTCTAATCGATTTGAACTAATAACTTTTCCATGATCTTGTTGGCTAAAATAAATCTAGCGTGTAGTTGTTTCTTTTATATAATATAAATATAATTTGATTAATTCAATGTTAGGATAATTCTCTGAAATATCTTTCACCTTAATTCATTAACCAAAATAGATCAAGTGTATAGTTTGTCTTCTTTAGTTATGTTGTCAATCTTGATAGACGTGTCCTCAGTAACGATAGCTCCGTCCTTATTCGTTCCTGCGTTCTCGTAACCGTAGCAACAAGCCATGATATTTAGTGCGCTTCCTTTTAAAGTGTCTCCTTTGTATGATGTTTGTTCTTAGGTGTGTTTGTTGTTTGTTTGTTGTGCTTGGTTGTTACGAGTAGAAGCGTGGTTCATCAGCGCTGAAGACTAGGAGCTGAGGACCGACAGCAGAAGCAAAAGTTAGAGACCGAAAGATAGCAACTGAAGATTCTGAGCAGCTTAACTTTGGGAAAAAGGCAAGTATAACATGGGACTATCCTTGTTGCCCTATTCACTGAAATTATCATACATATGCATGTGTCCTCCTTGACAACCATAGAGATTATAACTTAGCTATTGATATCTTGTTTCCTTGTCACCTATGGGTTGTGCATTTGGGTAGCTATTGCTAGTGCTTAATTATGAACAATGATCTTGTAATTTGATTAATGGATTAAGCAATCAACCTTTAATGATGATTTTATTACTGTTGAAAAGGGGGCTAGAACATGTGGGTTATTTTGATGCTCTAGTTTCTCTCCATAAGGACTTATCTGTACGTGATCATCCGAGACATACAGTACAACTGTGAGGGCTATATGGCTCTGGCTTTAGTTGCTTAAAGGACCTTTTCTAGCTTGTTAGTGGTTACCTTAAATGGCGTAAGAACGGCTTGCCACGTTGGGTGTAGTGCGAGCCCCTGGCCTAGTGTGTATAGGCTGCGGTTGTTGTGCCACTAGGATGGGGGGTTCTACATCTGCCTGCCGAGTGAATCTAATGGCCCTAACTTGTTAGACGAACCTTTAAGTGGCTTTATATGATTTCCGGTGTTTTGGGAATGGCCTCCCCATGCATTTGGAAGTCATGACTCACAGTGAAAGTGTACACCTCTGCGCAGAGTTAAAAACTGGTATACTAGCCGTGCCCACGGATACGGGCGGCCTTGGAACATTTACAGATAGATGATCACCATTGTTATATCATGCTTAATTATTATTGTTATTATTATGCTCATGTTAATGCTATTCATTATCTTTATTACAATTGATCATTGGTTCATAAATGGGAAGTGGATTACTTTGATGCTACTTAATTGCTAATTACATGATGAATAAAAGCTAAACGCAGTCAAACAGTGTCTAGCCTTTTTGAGCCTCATGAACCCTGTGTTGTACTTGTTGAGTTCGACATGGACTCACTCTTGCTATTTCCCCCACTCTTCAGTGTATAGTAAGATGCTACTCGGAAGAAGGACAAAGGAGTAGTGGAGTTTCCGGAAGACTAGTAGAAGTGCTAGGCATATGTTACCCCCAGTCAGCCGTCCCTGAGAAGAATGGAGCCTAAAGTTTAGTCACCGTTCCGCGATACTCTGATGTAAGTGTTAATATAGCTATGTATACGTTATATAATAACATTGTTTCTGATACTTTTTCATTCTAACATATGTGTGGACTTCCTAGGCACACATATGATTAGCCTGGTTTTGTTCTTTAGAAAACCGGGTGTGACAGAGTGGTATCAGAGCGGTGTTGACTGTAGGACGTATGCCAAGTAGCACTAGACGTGTTCTAAAACTCATTTTACTATAAAACTATTTTGTCATCCCTTGACTTATTGATTTTGACTATTTCCTCTTTCTTGTCCTGTTGTATCCCATCCTTGATAGCTTCCTTTGAGCTAATATTTCTTACTCTCTTGGAATTTGTTTTACGTTGCTTTTACTAAAAGTTTTCTGATCTTACCTGGTTCAAAGATTCGATGGCATTTCATCATCCATACTTTTTCCTTAGGATGACCACCATTGTTGAAGAAGCACGTGTAGTACCGATGATGTGATGTGTGCTTGTTTTGCTTGATGTGTTACTTGTGTGTTGCCTTGTTCTCGTGTTTCAAAGGTGGCTCGGAAGGTATAAGTCTTGAGGAGTAGCTCGATCCATGTTAAGTGGGGTAGGTTTTACGTAATACTCCGTATGCTGATTTCTATAGCAGTCTACAATGTTTCTGTTATATCTCAAGATATGGACATGAGAAATTTATGAAATTTTGCTGGGAATAACTAGACTTCTGTATCTTTCCAAACCCACTGGACTTACCTTATTATCTATTATGAGCTAAGAGATATACCTGTTCCAAGTTGGGGTCACTGCGCAGTCTGGAATCCTGAAACAGTTTTGGTTAAGTTCAGTTTTTGACTAACTTATGGACAGAATCTGGAAAAGTGTTGTGAATAAAAGTCGTAGATAATTTCGTAAGCTTTCCAACCATATAAAGATCACCTTAATCGGATGTCTGTATCTCGAGATATGTCAGATTTACTGAACTGCTAAAATTGAAATTTGCCCAGAAATTTTCTGCATTACTTCCTTATCTTGTATAAGTGAATATATCATTGGATATCTTCAAATCTGATTGATTTGCCTTGGAATCTTACATTAGAGATGATTATGGTTATGTAGTATAAAAGGAGATGCAAGTTACTTTGGTGTCCCCTAGTTTCTTTTTCTTAAGGGGGTAGCAAAGTTGTGAGTGTTGCAAGATGAAGGTTTCGTATGTCCTAGTGCTTCACTTGGAAGAAGTGGTTATCTCTATGATTGGAAGTCTACTCATGTGCTAGTGTTGTTTGCTTGGGATCAGTGCTTTGTTGGATCATCTACGAGAAGCTCGGGTATTTGTCAGGACTAGTCATCACTTCAAGCTATCATCAGTTGGGAGTTCAACATTCAATTCAACATACTCTATACAAGTTAGCATGAACGACATAGGAAGGAGATGTTGGAAGTCTATAGTTAGTTTCATGAAAACTTAGATGACATCACCCCCATATCAAGTATGTTTAGTAAGTTTTAAGTGAAGGACTTATCATTAGCAGCAAGCCTTAAAGAAAGTGTTGCCTTCAATGACATTGTCAGGTGGAACAAAATCTTTGTTAAGTAGGGTAGTGTCCGTTACCATCATCAATCTCAAGCGACGAGGTACGAAGAACTGAAGATCAAACCTTATCTTTCTTGTCATCTTTTGGCTATCCTCGATCCATATCTTATATCTCATCAACACAAAGCAAAGAAGCATGAAGACTTGAAGATTAGTGTCATCTATCTCTCTAGTCTCTCTGAATCTTGTTCCTACCTTATCTTGTCTTTTTAGAACAGTCTGTCTTCCTTAGCTTATATCTCTATTTTTGGACGTCCAAAAATCATGGATAAATTCTGGACAATAGTAGACTTCAATATTTTTCTCTGACCGTAAGAACCACCCTAATAGCTATTATGGTTTGGGAGTTATGAAAATCATAAGGCGACGCATCTGTGCTGTCAGCAACCTGGAATAGTTTCTGTTGTGCACAGTTTTCGACTACCTTAACTGCAGAATCTGGAGAAGTGTTCTATAAGAAAGTTGTAGTAAATTTGATAAGCTTTCCAACGGTATAAGCTACAACATCGTTGGATTCACAGAAATCGAGTTATAACTGGATTTCCGCACTGCCATTTTTCTGCTCGCGAGGAAGTGCATGTTACTTGTTCTTGCATATGCTCATGAATTTCTTTGAGATGATAGAAGGATAGGATGATAGTCATCACTCAGAAACAAATGCAAGCTATCCTTTGGTGTTCTCTAGTTGATCTCTTCTTAAGGGGGCTTGACAAACTAAAAGACGACACAAGATGGAGGTTTTATACGTTCCATTTCGTCACTTGGAAGCATCAGCTATCTACATGGTTGCAAAGTCATTATCAAACGCAGGTATCTTTTCTCAGGGTTGGTAATCTGTTAGAACCATCTACAAGAATCGTAAGGGTCTAAATGAGACATTTATAAAGTTGGTTTTAAGTTTGTGGCATCATCATTAGATAAGAGTTGATTAAAGAAAAGTGAAGAATTGCAGAATCAACTTTATCTTTCTCCCCAGTCTCTCTAAATCTCGGGACGAGATTCCTGTTAAGTGGGGTAGAATTGTCACACCCAAAATTTCCTATTTTGGGTTGTGCGGGAAAAACACTAAATAAAATAAATTATTTCAATATCTGAATAAATTTATTAGATAAGTTAAGTTGCTACTAATTTAAATATAGAAAATTGTGGTTTTAAACTTTTTCATATTAAATTATTAATGTGGTGTCTGTGTGATGCTTGTCTTTGGTGTTGGTGAGTGCTATTATTTTCAAAATACCATAGGACGACGTTTACTTCTCATCGGAAAACTTTTTGGTATTTTCTGGATCCAAAATTCTAATTTCCGTGAGCTTAATCTTTTTCCTTGATCTCTTCATCCATCTTTTCATAAGCTCAAACTCATTTAGTTGAGTTCCTTATCTTTCCAAGAGTCTCCAGGATTTTTCCCGTGATTTTTCTGAGCTCCGGGCTATTTTTCGCGGCCAAAAAGGTAATTTTAGATTTTCTGGAATTATTTTATTCGCGGAATTAAAATAATCCCGAAATTAAGAAAATCCGAAAAGTTTCCAAACTCTACGACTATATATATGCCGGCGTAGCCCTCGACGCCCTAATTTCAGAAGTACAACCCTTATCGCGAGCCGCCGCTCGTAGCTCTCTCCACCTCTCGCCGAAGTTCTGCATCTACAGCTTCCGTTCCGGCGAACTTCCGACGAGCTTTTCCGACCAAACCGTCGCGTTCCGGCGCCGGCCACCACCACCAAGAGGTAGCCCTCGTCGTTCTCTACACCGTGGTATATTCGTTTGCACGAATCCGTCACCGTTTCATCGAGTTCTCATCTCATCTTGTTTCTCTCCGGCGAGGTTCCACCATTGCTGACCGGAGCTCCTCCAGTCATAAGGTAGAAGATGATACTATTTACAGTTTTGCCACTAAACTTGTTTTGAGCATAAAATCTTCGTTTTAACTCCGATTTGACCCGTTCAAGTTGCGTTAGATTCGTATTTGCGAGCTCTACATGTTAGTATAGCTGTACAGTAGGTTTGGGAAATTTAATTTTCGAGTTTATATTTAAGTAATTATTTATCTATAGGAAATCTTAGAAAATTCATAACTTTCACGTTTTAAATCCGAATTTCGTGATCTTTACGTCTGTGTGATCATAGTAACGTGTAGAAGAGTTTTACAAACTTTTTATATTATTTTGCTACTGTTGGTGTACTGTTTTAATTATGTCTCTTTGTTTGCTTCGTGTATAATTGCTCGGATGATTGGTGTGTTTATGATTATAATTTAGTTAGTATCGATGTTTTTCATGTCACTTGACCATGAATTTATTAACTTGAATGCTAATTAAATTAATATTTATTTAATAGCTTTCTAACTAAAAGTGATCTAAGTTTAACTCCGTTTTGATTGTGGTACAGCTGTGCCGACTATAAGTTACATGTTAGTAGGAACTTTTAACATGTCTCACATCTCTAAATTTTGTAAGTTAAATATTAATTAGATTAATGATTATGCAAACTGGTTTTCAAATAAAAACAACATAGGAGAATATGGATTTTTTTTATAATTACTTGCCAACTTAAACATGATTCGGATAAAGCCAATTTAGATGCAATTTTATTAATATTTATTCAATGCCTTTTTGAATTACAACTTATGTTTATAAATTTGGTCTTACATAAATAAATGTTAACTTGATTAATATCAACCTGAATATCTTTTGAATTATAAGATGGTTAGTTCAACCTTGAAACATAAGTGCTTTTGTTTAGTTGCCATATGCTTTTCTATATATGGTTAAATAAATTGGTGAATACACTTGCATCTAGTTTTATAATTAAAATCAATATAGATTTTACTTTGTGTGTTTTTGTATACAAATATCCATATGACTAATTTGCTTAGTGTTAAATTCAAATATGATTTGTCTAATCGATTTGAACTAATAACTTTTCCATGATCTTGTTGGCTAAAATAAATCTAGCGTGTAGTTGTTTCTTTTATATAATATAAATATAATTTGATTAATTCAATGTTAGGATAATTCTCTGAAATATCTTTCACCTTAATTCATTAACCAAAATAGATCAAGTGTATAGTTTGTCTTTCTTTAGTTATGTTGTCAATCTTGATAGACGTGTCCTCAGTAACGATAACTCCGTCCTTATTCGTTCCTGCGTTCTCGTAACCGTAGCAACAAGCCATGATATTTAGTGCGCTTCCTTTTAAAGTGTCTCCTTTGTATGATGTTTGTTCTTAGGTGTGTTTGTTGTTTGTTTGTTGTGCTTGGTTGTTACGAGTAGAAGCGTGGTTCATCAGCGCTGAAGACTAGGAGCTGAGGACCGACAACAGAAGCAAAAGTTAGAGACCGAAAGATAGCAACTGAAGATTCTGAGCAGCTTAAATTTAGGAAAAAGGCAAGTATAACATGGGACTATCCTTGTTGTCCTATTCACTGAAATTATCATACATATGCATGTGTCCTCCTTGACAACCATAGAGATTATAACTTAGCTATTGATATCTTGTTTCCTTGTCACCTATGGGTTGTGCATTTAGGTAGCTATTCTAGTGCTTAATTATGAACAATGATCTTGTAATTTGATTAATGGATTAAGCAATCAACCTTTAATGATGATTTTATTACTGTTGAAAAGGGGGCTAGAGCATGTGGGTTATTTTGATGCTCTAGTTTCTCTCCATAAGGACTTATCTGTACGTGATCATCCGGGACATACAGTACAACTGTGAGGGCTATATGGCTCTGGCTTTAGTTGCTTAAAGGACCTTTTCTAGCTTGTTAGTGGTTACCTTAAATGGCGTAAGAACGGCTTGCCACGTTGGGTGTAGTGCGAGCCCCTGGGCTAGTGTGTATAGGCTGCGGTTGTTGTGCCACTGGGAAGGGGGGTTCTACATCTGCCTGCCGAGTGAATCTAATGGCCCTAACTTGTTAGACGAACCTTTAAGTGGCTTTATATGATTTCCGGTGTTTTGGGAATGGCCTCCCCATGCATTTGGAAGTCATGACTCACAGTAAAAGTGTACACCTCTGCGCAGAGTTAAAAACTGGTATACTAGCCGTGCCCACGGATACGGGCGGCCTTGGAACATTTACAGATAGATGATCACCATTGTTATATCATGCTTAATTATTATTGTTATTATTATGCTCATGTTAATGCTATTCATTATCTTTATTACAATTGATCATTGGTTCATAAATGGGAAGTGGATTACTTTGATGCTACTTAATTGCTAATTACATGATGAATAAAAGCTAAACGCAGTCAAACAGTGTCTAGCCTTTTTGAGCCTCATGAACCCTGTGTTGTACTTGTTGAGTTCGACATGGACTCACTCTTGCTATTTCCCCCACTCTTCAGTGTATAGTAAGATGCTACTCGGAAGAAGGACAAAGGAGTAGTGGAGTTTCCGGAAGACTAGTAGAAGTGCTAGGCATATATTACCCCCAGTCAGCCGTCCCTGAGAAGAATGGAGCCTAAAGTTTAGTCACCGTTCCGCGATACTCTGATGTAAGTGTTAATATAGCTATGTATACGTTATATAATAACATTGTTTCTGATACTTTTTCATTCTGACATATGTGTGGACTTCCTGGGCACACATATGATTAACCTGGTTTTGTTCTTTAGAAAACCGGGTGTGACACTAAAAATTATGTTATCTATTATATCACATAAAAAATATCTCTATGGCTAAAAATTCTGTTATCTATTATATCACATAAAAAATATACCGCTTTCATCAAACGAAACTTTCATCTACGGGGAAAAAAAAAGAAAAAACACCATTGAACTCCACCAGGATACGCCCGTGTTCTGCCCCACGTTGGAAAAAAAGAAACAAACCTCTCCTTCTCTCGCTGCCTCCTGGCGAAGGGATTTGACGAATCGGTCCTCCACAGCCTTATCGTCCGCAACATGTAGACAACATGAGCAGCACTGCACCCAAACAAGCATGCAACTCTTTTACTTGAAGCCGATAATTAAACAGATAGATATTAATATGGTAATTTCTATTCACTTTCAACAACTATGGTAGTTCTTTTTAAGACAACACTACCATAAATAAGATACCAGATTTCCTCTAGCGGTCACCAACTACAAACGAAGCCAGCATCACCGTGCCCGTGTAGCTGAAGGCCACGTACTGGTTGATGTACGGCGTGCGTCAGGGACGTGCCGTGCATAGCGGATGCAAACAGTGGCGGGCTCAGGATTTTTTCCTTGGGTATTCAAAATATGAAGTGATGTAAAAATTTTTTTGGCAACATGAACTCCCAAATCCTAATATTTGGCATATATAACACCACGTAGTTCTAATTATACAATATATAGCAAATCACATCTCTTTGCAAGAAAGTCTTTAAATCTGTAGCACTACTCTTTTTTCTCTTCGCATTTGAGACCTAAAATATTT
The DNA here is from genome assembly GCA_038087645.1 of Saccharum hybrid cultivar R570. Classification (NCBI taxonomy): domain Eukaryota; kingdom Viridiplantae; phylum Streptophyta; class Magnoliopsida; order Poales; family Poaceae; genus Saccharum; species Saccharum hybrid cultivar. The sequence continues at coordinate 22,237,527 of JAQSUU010000402.1, read as the reverse complement.
AATCAGGAGACTTAAGTAATTTGGAAAAAAAATTCCGGCAAACCGATTCACGAATTGCTCGCTGCTGCTTGTCGCCGCCCTGCCGGATGCGGGATGCCGGGCCCAGGCACAGCCACAGTGCCGCACAAGGACAGGGCACACCGCCGTGACGCCCGCCGACGCGCCGTGCCCGCCAGCCCGATGCGCTTGTGCCGCTGCCGGCTCCTGCCGCTACTAGCAAATCGCAGCTAGTATCTGGGGAAAAGAATTTGCGCTCGTGCGGGATGGGAAAAAGGAGTCCAAAGACACCGGGTCACTCACACTGGTGGGTGCGGTAGAGAATTTGGGCCATTGGGCCTTTGGGTTGGGGAGGAAAAAGAGCAGGAGCTGTGATTTTGGGCTAATTTGCTGTACATGTGTTCGTTTAGGCTGTATTTTTCTTTTTTCAATATACATGTATGTATATATATGATACATATGATTTTTTTTCAAAAATTTTTGGGTATTCAACTGAATACCCTTGAATCATGCTAGGCCCGCCCCTGAATGCAAAGAAAATTATAAAAATAAGAGGAAATATAGAAAAAAGAGGCAACATTTTCAACTGCAGGGAACAATATTACACTGTTTACCATCATGGTAATACCATGCCATGAATGGTACGTAATACTACAGGTAATAACTAAAAGTTTGACATTATCCTGATGCAGATAGACAGCATAATTCATATCCATATATATCAATGAAGAACTAAGAGCAGCACTCCACTAGAGGAAATGGAACCCGAGCAAGGTATATAATAATCAAATAGATCACATAAGATGCTGAATGTCTGAGAAGTCATCCGATTCGGAGTCATAGCCAGCAAGCTCATCGACCAATCCCGGGTGCAACCGTGCAAGCTCATTGACCTGTTCAAAGCGAGAAAACATCCGGTGCCACCAAAGCTGAGGGCTGGTTTAGATCCGAAAAATTTTGCAAAATGACACTGTAGCAAGTTTCGTTGTTATTTGGCAATTAGTATCCAATCATGGTCTAATTAGGCTTAAAAGATTCATCTCGTCCATTTCGTCTAAACTGTGTAATTAGTTTTATTTTTTATCTATATTTAATGTTTCATGCATGTGTTTAAAGATTCGATGTGACGGAGAATCTGAAAAATTTTGCAAAATTTTTGGTGAACTAAACAGGGCCTGAGAGTGCCGGACCTCGAAAGTGTAGCAGCAGAGGAGCTGAACTTCCGAGAAAGGAGGGTCGACGGAGAGGGTGATGGGGTTGAAAGAATCTATGGCTCCACCGGCCCTCACTTCCGTCTCGTCCTTGAGGCTGTACACGCACACGTCGAACCACGGCTCCTCCACGACGTAGTAGACGCAGTTGGCTTCCACAGACGCGAACTTGTCAGCGTCCACGAACAGGCACCTGCAGTCCCCGATGAAGAGGGCTCGGCTGCCTAGGTTCTTCACACGTTCGAGCAGATAGCTCCCGGTGTCCATCTTGAACTTGAAGACCTCAACGCGATGAGGCATCTTGAGGACGATCAGCATTTCCCCTGCAGATCGATTCCACTACTCCCTCCATCCCAAATTATAAGACATTCCAAGAATCTTGGAGAGTTAAAGGATCTCAAGTTTGACCAAATTTATATGATAAGATAATAATATTTATGACACTAATTAAGTCTTATTAGATTCTTCATTAATTATATTTTCATAGTATACCTATTTGATGTTATAAATTTTTGTAATTTTCTTTATAATTTTGGTCAAACTTAAGATGTTTTAACTTTCCAAGATTTTTGGAATGTCTTATAATTTGGAACGGAGGGAGTAGGAAACAACGGTTCACGGCTTGCGCTTCGGCGCCCGGAAAACACTCAGCGAAAGGCTTAGCCGCCAGTTCCATGATCTTGGTGGCCACAAGAACAAGAAGCGACCCCAATGATGCATCCTCTCGTGCAGCGGCGTAGATGCCTACTTTGACGGCTATCCTGACTGGAGGAAAATCGAAGTCTTCCTCTTTGCGCTCGGCGAAACTTTTGCTGTCAGGATGAGCCCGGTAGATAGAATGGTCAGAGAGCAGGACGAGCGTCGGCGAAGAGCCGATCACATGAGCAGCGACTTTCCCCTCGGAAGGCACGGGCGCCTCGAAACTGACCATGGCGCCGGTGAAAGGGTTGAGGACGCGCGCGGCGTGCGGGGCGGCCGTCTTTTTTTTGTTTTTTTAGCCCTTTTTGCGAAAGATTTTCTCAAATACGCCCCTGGCGGAAAGAATTCAGAAAATGGACCCAGATCTTGGCGCCATCCACGCTGGCGCCAAAGTAACACAGCTTGGCGCCGTTGATGATGGCGCCAAGCTCCCATGCCACTTGGCTGACGATGTTAAGCTGGCGGTGACGTGGCAGCCACCTTGGCGCCGTTACTGTTGGCGCCAAGCTTGGCGCCGTCATCGTTGGCGCCAAGCTTCGCTCCTCCGTGGCAAGCGCAGCCTGCTGCTGCAGTTTGATTTGGCCGTGTACTGTGCTAGTATGCGGCAGTCTCAAGATTTGACTGGGTAAAGAATAGATACAGAAATAGGGGATAGGAAACAGGGGTAGGGCTGCCCCCGCTTTCTACTCATTCTGGTTGTGCCACATCATCCGTCAGTAATATGCCCACATTGATAATAATTTGACGAATCTCAGTCAACTACCCCTAGTAAAAACATTTTGCTGTAGTACAAATAGAACACGAACAAATCCACACTCACACCCACCTCACCCCGTCCCTGAGCTACAGCAGATAGAGTCATGACTTGCGCAACAGTAGTAGCAGTATCTTAGCACTAATTACTGGCGGGTTAAACATGACTTTTAGCGGGATGTACTAGAAAATATTCTATTTTTAGATTAAAACTAGAGCATAAATTATGACGATCTTAAACACTGGCTAGCACGTGCAGGCCTAATATACTAGTTAAATTAAGCAACATAAACGTCGACATGATGATAGGCAACATGGTCAAATAAGCATACATACGGTAGTAATAGATTTGATCACATTTGCATATACCTTTTTCCGTTTGATCCGCTATCGACGAAACTAGCAGTGGTGACAAAAGATCGTCGACTAGCGGTGGAGGAACATTGTCACTGATGACGCAAAGAATCTATTGTCAGCGGTGGAGACGACGTCTAGACTTTGAAAGACGGGTAGCCATCGTGGAGGTCGGGAGTAGTCCTCTCTTGGTGCAGGAGTGCAAGGACGAGTGCAAGTAGACACTTAGGATAGGGAAGCTACGAAGACTGCGCAACAGCACTGCCTTAGAATTTTCCAAACTAGAAATTTCTTATTTCTTATCTTAATTGTAGTTATTTGTGTCTTTCTCTCGAGGATTGTATATAGGAAGAAGAACTCCAAACTCAACATCAACTAACAATATGATGCTAATTGATTTTGCACATTTCACCATTATTCGTGGACTTATGTTAAAGCCCACCCCTAGGGAACATATCTATACACCTTTTGAAATTTATAAAAATTTCTGCGTATAAACTTAGGATCCCGGCCATATATAAATTAGAGAACACAGACCGTCTGCCGCAGTTTTGATTTGGCCGTGTATTATGGCCCATGGCTGGCTGGCTTTTTCCTGCGCCCTGCACTGACATTATTGATTTGACGGTGTAGCAGGTGCAGGTGCAGTAACATTAAAGCCCACCTCTACTCTCCGTACCAAAATATCTGTCGTTTTCGCTTCCTGAAAAATAACTTTAATAAAATATATATTAAAAATATTAATATTTATGGTACATAATTAGTATCATTGGAAAGATCTTTGAATCTAATTTTTTAATAAATTTATTTGGAGATAAAAATGTTACACAAATTTTCTATAAATCGAGTCAAACTTGTGGTAGAAAAATGGAAACGACAGATAAAACAGGACAGAGGAAGTATTTCCTTATCCCTATTTCAGTATCTATTCTTTACTTAGTCAAATCAATAATGCTCCTGCGGGTGCAGGAGGGACGCGGAGCCTGCCTCGTACTAGCACAGTACACGGCCAAATCAAACTGCAGCACAGCGGCAGCCGGCTACGCTTGAGCCTTGGCGCCAACAGTGACGGCGCCAAGTTTGGCGCCAACAGTAACGGCGCCAAGGTGGCTGTCACGTCACCGCTAGCTCGACATCGTCGGCCAAGTGGCATGGGAGCTTGGCGCCACCGTCAACGGCGCCAAGCTGTGTTACTTTGGCGCCAGCGTGGATGGCGCCAAGATCTGGGTCCATTTTCTGAATTCTTTTCGCCAGGGGCATATTTGAGAAAATCTTTCGCAAAAAGGGCTAAAAAACAAAAAAAGACGGGCGGGGCGGTTCTCTCGGCGAGGACGACCGAGCCACCGGTGGCGCCTGCGACGACGAAGTACCTGCGTAGCAGCGGCAGGTCCTTGAGGACGAAGCGGGGCCGGTGCTGGCGTTGAGGAAGAGGCGCGCGTCGCTCTGGTGGACCTCGTCGAGCATGGCCCACTGGCGCGGCCGGAAGCGCGGGTCCCGCGGGCTGCTCTTGGGGTCGGCGGTGGAGGAGCGCGGAGCGCCAGCCGCGGCACACGGCGCGGAGGTCCATGTAGTAGTCCAGGTCGTCGGTGGCGAGGAGGCGATCGGCGATGCGGTTGATGAGGTCCGCCGGGAGCGACGACCAGCCTGCCATTGTCGTTCTCGGGCGGTGCACACAACTGGCTTCAGGATTGCTAGCTAGAGGAAATGGATTGGAGGCTTCGGAGTTCAAGAAAGGGCTGTGGACTGTGGAGAGGTTGAAGCAGGGATCATTTCGATATAAATGGTTGGTCTTGCGTGCATTAACCCATCGTTTGCAGCGTGTTCGAGGAGTTGGAACTCCAAACGTCCACCGGGTGGTGGGCGGCGACGGCGGCCATTACTCTAGTTCTTGGGAAGATGCGGCATGAGCACGCCGTTCCGATCGTTTGTACTTTACGACGGGCGATCCTTCAACTTCCGAGGCCCCACGTCTCTGCAGGTTTGCAGTTGGGCCGTGTGCCCACCATGCTTGGTTTTGCAGCAAGGGCCCATGGCATTCGTGGGCCTGAGGCTGTCTCAACGCAGGTATTATGAGATTTCATGTATATTAAATATGGTGTCATATTAGCAGAAATAAAGTTTTTGCAGGTATCGAGGAGAAGAGAGAAAGAAAACGTTTCATGGGGACGAAACGAGTGAACGGTGTTTCCAAAACGTTGGAAACTGTGTGAAACCCGCACTAAGAGCCTGCCTTCATTTCATCGTGACTTCTTCTTCGTCGCTTCTTCGTTGCGGACGGGAGATCCACCGGGCGCTGCTCCACCGCTGGGGAGGTAATCGAGGATGAGCAGCTTCTCATCCTTGGAGTAGTAGTACCACGCAACGGCACCAGGTTCCGCTGCTCGGCTGTCACGACGGCTGCGGCCTCGACACAGTCGGCAAACTCGCGCCGCGCCGCGGCCACGTCCCGCGAGCGCTTGACCACCATGGTGGCGCCGTCCTCCAGCACTGCCTTGTACGACGTGCCCAAGCCGCCCTTGCCCAGCACCTCCGTCGACGCGCGCAGCAGGTCCTCTAGGTCGAAGCTGTACCGGAGGTTGCCCGGTCCCTCCTTCCCCACGAACACCAACCAGCCACGCTCTGCGCCGCCGCCCACTAGCGGGAGCTCCGTAGGCCGTGGGCGGGAGATCCACCGGCCACGGGCAGGAGATCCGCCAGGCGCGGCTCCACCGACCACGGACAGGAGCGCCGCCAGGCGCGGGCACAGCTCTGCCGGCCGCGGGCGGGAGCTCCGCCGCCCTGCTCGGCCTCCATGCACGGTGTCCATGCGGGGAAGAGAAGGAAGTGGGGAAGAGAGGGAAGAGAGAGACACTGGTGGGATCCACGAAAAGGCTAAAATAAGCTATGAAACTATGTAATGAAACTATACACTGAGAAAGACCCGTTTCATATTAAGTTTCACGTCTTAGAAAGTGGAAGGTGAAACTTTTCACTGAGACTAACCTAATAACGCACTGGGCGGTGGAGCCCATATAACCGTGCCCCGATCTCCTCTCCGTGGCCTCCTGCCCCACCACAACCGCGCGCTCGAGCACTCGGAGTAACCGAGTTGTTGACGCTCAAATTTGCCTCAGTTTGCATTTACATGGACACACGAACACTTGTGTGCACGAGCAACATTTTCCTAAACAAAAACATGTTCTATACCACCCAACGATGCCCATGATTATTCGCGCTCTGATCACTAGGAAACCTTCTCGACAGCCTGATCACCGGTAGTACGCCCTGTCCAGCAGGGCCACCGGCCTGAGCTCTCCACCATGGAGGAAGCTGGAATACCACGCGCTGAGTGCCTCTGGTACCTTGTCCTCGCCGGCGAGCTGAAGTTGACGCCGTAGAGGCCGAACCGGAGGCGGTAACCGATCAGGTACTCGAACATGTCTAGGAATGACCAGACGAAGTAGCCACGCACGTTTGATCCGTCCCTAGGTGCAGAAAGGAGAGTGGATTATACTATTTCAGAACAAAGGTTGCCATCATTTTCAGAACTCACCTGTCACCTGCTGCCTGACACAGTCGTGATGAAAACTTCAGTAAAGCAAGAACCTCGAATGCAGAGTTTACTGAATAGTATTGGACCTATTGGTACCTGATGGATTGAAGCGTGGCCTTGATGTAATCCTGCAAGAACTGCGACCTGAACTCGTCGTCGTAGCTGTTTCCACCTGACGGATCAGGTCGGTCGGCAGCTCCTGATATGAACAAGAAAAATGCACAATATGACTCTATACTCTTCATATGATGCGCATCAGCTGCAAAATGTTGTTCATTTCTTGTGAGAGAAATTCTGGACAGAATTCTGGCCAAGTTACCATTTTCATGAATCATGACTGCTGGGTTCTTGTATTTCACTCGAACATGCTTCAGCAATTTCTTCAGAGCCCATGGTTTGGATGTCTTAAAATCAATTGTCAACCTGATCGAGAACTTGTTGCCTGACATCAAAAGTCGTACTGCAAAAGTTCAGCTCATCCGTGATTACAACTGTACTTTGAACCATTACAAAAGTATATAAGCTCTTAGGGCTCTTACTATCAAATTTCACAGCTGCATCACCCATGTAATCTCTCAGTTTCTGTTTCAGTCGATTAAGATCGGCTCTCACATGGACGACAATGTAGTGGTTAAATCCAACGAAAACGAATGACCCCTTTACTTTTTTCCTTTCTTCATCAGTGAAAGATGGTAGCCTTGACCCGACATTCTTCTGCATCACTGGAGGGTAGTCACCATAGACTGTAGGATGCATGAACCTGAACCATAAACTGACGTTTTACACGCAGTTACACAGTAAGTTGTCTGCCTGAAACTGAGAATATATATAATGGAACGTAGCTAACCATCCAATGTGGAATTCCTTCATCCTTTCAGCTGCTGCTGCATCATCTGGAGTCTGTGTTGCGGGCTCAAACTACCAAGCAAGCAAAGTCAGTCCAATTTGTCCTCCTTGCTCAGCCTGATCAGCAAGCAAAATGTCATATCTGTGAGAACGACTCATCCAGCAATGTCAGGATTTATTTGAAAAGAGATGGCAACATATCAGACCTGGTACTTCTCTCTATACAAGGACACTGCTGAGGCATGTGCAAGCAGAAGGTGGTGTGCTGCTATGTATGGCTCTGTGGTGGAGTTGCTGCCGTTGCAAAGGAAGCCGAATGGCGATGAACACCGCTGTGGTGGCAGAATTCCTTCTTCGTATCCACCAACCGTTTCAATGTTAGGCTCATTAACAGTGGTCCAGTACTTCACCCTGTTGCCAAAGTTCAAAAAGCATACATCTGCATACGCAGTGAAGTCCTCTCTACACAAAGGCACAAAATGCAAAAGTAGTAAATAACCCCTCATCTCTTTGTACATGTGGTTGCAGTAAGGTTAAGGGTTCGGAGGTCAGGTACATGAATTTACGACTAATCAGCCCATTGTATTCATCTTGAAGTGCCTGAGGAAAATCGAAATGATATATCGTTACATGAGGTTGTATTCCTACATTAACAGCAAAAAGAAAAGATGCATCATACAAAATTGCATAGTTGGAGAGCGGAGACTCAAAGTACCAAATATGATTGACAAAAAATTCAAAGAAAAGATCAAATACCATAGCTCAGAAGTTCATCTATCAGATTGTTGTAGTACTCCAATCCCTTTGGATCTACAGCTCCCCGACCATCTAAGTGGAGTAAAAATGTTATATAAAAAATCAGTAGAGTCGAACCCATAATCAAATTCTGACACACGCTAACGTACTTTTTGTTCAGTGGTTCAGTTGATATTCTGTCTAAGGTGTTACCAGGAATAAGTCGAGGCCAGGCAATCGACATTCGATATGCATCGACACCCAATTCATGCAAAAGCTTTACATCTTCCTGTTATAACATGTAAAATAACAAATTTCTGTAAGTTTGAAACCATGATCTTCATCTGAAAAGTCTATTAGCAAAACTTTTGCTAAAAAACTTGCCTTATACTTGTGATACTGATCTGCTGTTACATCACCTGTCGCGTTGTCAGAAGAATGGCCTGTGTGATATTTAAGTAGCACCTTAGGAATTATGAAGCTGAAATACACTAAGATTACTGATCAGCAATGGGACCATAACCTTCATGTGTAAATGTGTCCCAGATGCTAGCATTTCTTCCACCCTCAGCAACAGCACCTTCAACCTGCACAAGTCAGCAGATGCTCATCTAGTCATCTCAGTAAATAACCAAATTTTGGGGAACATAAAATGGGATATTTATCATTTTGTATGAAGTGATAGTTAATTTTTGCACCTTTATTATACTACTACCTCCGTCCCAAAAAGAATGTAACCCTCGCATCCCAAGGAGTCAAAGATTCTTAACTTTGACCGGATATAAATAAAAAATATTGATGTTTATAATGTGTAATAAGTATAATTAAATTAGTCATGAAATATATTTTTATAATAAACTTAATTGGAGATCTTACTTAGATAACATTTTCTATAAATTTGGTCAAACTTAAAGATCCTTTGACTACTCGGGAAACGAAATTTGCATTTTTTCTGGGATGGAGAGAGTACTCTTCCAGCCTTTGAACATCTAATGTACTGTAGTTTTCTCGCAGAAAATAGAAGGGATCGTCTCAAGAGCATGAACAATACAATTGCAGAGGAAAAACATTACAATTTCAAACACTGTATTTAATTGTAAAATGATTCAATTTTGAAGAGTAAAAACTGTAACCCCAGCCCCAGTTTTCCAGCACCAAAATTTCAAACAGCATGAGACTATTGCAATGAACAGGGATTAAGATAGATCCACAAAATTAAACTGTCAGACAGCGATGTATAGTTAAGGCAATACTAATTAGCAACACATAATGCCACCTTGTTTAACAAAGGCAAGCAAGTGGCACATTGTTCGTGAAGTCTATTGACAAACATGCCCAAGCTTGCTTTCCACTGCTTCTCAGCTGGTAGATTACTGGAGCAAGAGGGGTGCCACAGAGAAAAGTAATACACATACGTCTCTGTCAACACGCAGATGCTGAACTGGGGTGTCCATTTCATAATCACACCGCACGAATGGAGATCAAGAAAATGCTAAATGAGGCGAGTCTCCAGAATCTCATGTGATCGCTTCAGAAATTTCAGGTCCATGAGTTTTTGTTCCTTACTTTATGTTACATCTGATAGCTCCTTCACTTGGAATTATTGAGTTACATTTATGTTTAGAAAAAGCGTTCTGAGGTACTTTATGAGAAGAAGAGAAAATGACTGGACTAAGCCAAGGCAGTAGCTTGGAAGAAAAACGGTAAAAGAGACTGATTTACTGAAAAAAATTCTTATGAAAGCAAAATTCTTGTTTATCAAAATTACTTTGGAGGAAATTTCAGTATGATGGGTACACTCAAATCTGTTCGACTCTCCAGCCACTACTTTACATGAAAGTATTTAGATTTGTCACGTACTCACATGATGAAGATGACAGTAGGAATTTGACATACTCATCAAAAGTACTTCTTTGTCATGAGAAACACTCATTTAATCTTTTATATGTACAAGAAAATTAACGTCCAAGGGTGTCCATCAGAGATTTTTTGCATGTGCTAATTGATGTGTAAATTGGAGTACTGGGCCGGAATGGCTTGGTGTTGTTTTATTTCTCACAGAGAATCATGGCCAGTTGGTAGAAGAACAGAGACATGTGTCACAGTGTCAGGTATAATTTTCTTCAGAAATCAGAATGTTGGTTCACCCTGTTCGCTTGAACTATTTTTCAGCCAACAAACAGTGTTTTTCACTCACAACAGATCACCATAAGCATAAGTATCAACATATATATCCGATATTGGGTGACGCACAAAGAAACCAGATTCAGTAACACTAACACACATTCGCCTTCAGCCATGGGAACCTTCACCCTGTTCGGCAGGCTGTTTCTGCGGCTTATAAGCCGGCTGTGGTTGTTTTGTTGTGAGAAAAAAACATTGTTCCACGGCTGATAAGCCGTGCTGACAAGAGCAGCCGAACAGGGGCTTAAGTCATACGTAGCGTACCTGGTAGGCGGAGGAGCCCGCACCGAAGACAAAACCCGCTGGAAAGTCACTCCGGGTTGTCGAGGCCGCCGGCGCCGCCACTGCCAGCACGCCGGCCAGGAGGAAGAGGAGAGCAGCACCACAGGAATAATAATGCGTCTTCGCCATCGTGTTCCGTGATCCAGCGCGCCGACCTCCGCGGGTCTCTTGGCTCTTCAGCCAGCCGACCGCAGAATATGACCAGTGGCGCATATGGTGAGCGCGACACCCCCTCCCTGGGCTCCAGTATGCGTGGAGACGAGCGCACGACGTAGCAGCTGCATGTATAGAGCGAGTACGTGGAGCTTCTGTTTCGAACTTTCGATGGGATGGGAGTAGCAGCATGTAGTGATGTCACTTTCATTGACTAAGTCATCACCGATGTCAGTAAGGAGAATCGGTTCCATTTTCTTTAAGGCGGGATATTCATTTTGGTTCATCAAATGGTCCAAGACCGAGATTCAATTTTATGTCTGAACCAGTGTTTTAAATAGCGGGCTAAGCTATTTAGCAATCTCCCTCCTCAAACAACACCATGAACTTTTAGAGTAGTCATACCTTACTATTAAGCTCAGCATAGTCGCACTTTACTATTAAGCACCGTTTTAGTCCTAAAACAATGTCTTTTCTGAGCATGTAACTCTCGTCGTTATTTTTTCTCAAACACATAAAAAAACAAACAGTAAATGCAATATTATGGACCCTTCCCTAAAAAATGAAGATTTCTACCACCGAGATGCTGATATACTAGATGATCTTCTAATGAAACAATTAGATAGTATGAACTTAAAATTATGATATATTTACCAGGAAATGTTTCTATGAATATCATCATAATTAAATTATAACTTTTAAAATATATAGAAAGGATAAAAGATAAATAACGGAAACACTCCTTATTATAGGGCGTCCGGACGGACCCCGCACTCGCCCACGCCTCCCCCGCCCGCTCGCAGTCCTCACCTGCGCCACCCACCCACGCCATGCACGGTGAGCCTGACGCGCAAGGCGCTCGCTAGCTCGCTCCTAGACTCATGCCTCTCGTCATGGTCGTGCTCCATCCGCCTGCTCATGCCCCTGTCGAGGTTTGTGCCGCCGACGAGCTTGACACTGGCGACCTCCTCACTACTCCGCAGCTTCAAGCTCTGTGCCGGCGTTGAGCTCTGTGTCGACGAGCCTCCATTCATCCAAGCAGCAAGCAGATGCTATGCTAAAAGCGCATGTTGCAATATTATGTTTCAAGTGTTTGAGATGTTTTCGAGGTATATTGCAAGTGTCGTATATCGATGTTGCAATAGTAGATCGGGATGTTGTACATGTTGTAATAGCTATACACGTATGTTTCAAGTGTATGTTCCAAATGTTTCATCTGTTTCAGACGAATGTTGCAGGTGTTTTATCCGGATGTTGTAAAAGTATATCAAGATGTTACATATATATCATGTTGCAAGCATATGTTTCAAGTGTTTTAGGTGTTTCATATATATGTTTGCAAGTGTTTCATCTGTATGTTGCATATGTTTGCAATGGTTTTTAAAGGCGTATTTGCAAGTGTTTCAGATACTTGTTTCAAGTACTTCATTTTGTCTTCTTTTGTATGTTACAATTATTGCATATAGATGTTTTAATACTAGATCGGGTGTTGCTCATAGGATGCGCGTTGGAAGCGGCCAGCGGCGTGGACAACGTTCCCTCACGAGCCCGACGCGCTAGGTGCTCATTCGCTCCCAGTGTGGACAACGTTCGGACGCTAACGCCCGAATCAGACGTCCGGGTGCTAGAAGTCCTTATAAATAAACATATAGTGTTCCCATAGTCATTTTTATGAACGTTTGATAGCTTTATCACGAATGTTTGATAATTTTTTCATTGCAATACACAAACATATTTAAGTACATATATAAACGGAGAGACATTATATATGGGCAATGCGTAGCGAGCAGGATAGGTGAGAGAGAGACGAGCACGGGGCATGCTAATGCATGAACATGCAGCCGGATACACGCAAGCGTATGTATGTCTCCCAACACATCGATCAATCGCTGAAATCGACGGTGGCGGTGGAAAGGATGTTGTCCCCGGTGGTGGGATGCGCCGCCGGCACGTCGTTCACCACCGCAGTCCCCTGCTGCCACACGTGGGTGAACTTGCTCCCCTTCCCGGCCGGCAGCGCCAGCGTCGCGTACACCACCATCTCCTTGCCGTCCGCGTACTCCGCGGCCACGTCCGACACCGGGAACGCCAGGTCCTCGGGCGCCGCGGGCGCCATGGACGGCGCGTAGCTGTCGAGCACCGTCGGGTACGCGACGAGGCTGCCGTTGGAGTTCTGGAACGCGACCACGGCCTGCGTGCCGACCATGCCGGTGCGGCCGCTCGGGTTGATCCCCCACGCCACCCACCCGTCGTCGCCCTTGGCCTGCGGCGCCCGGAACGCGACGGCGACGGTGTTGGTGGCGGCCGTGTAGTTGTAGTGCAGCGTGGCCCCGAGGCGCGGCAGGTCCGCGCACGACGCGTAGGGGCGCTGCCCGCCGCCGCCGGTGCCCGAGAAGGTCTGGCTCGAGCACGGCGCCGCCTTGGCCGCGGCGCTGCTCGGAGGAAACGACGAGCAGGTGATGGTGACGGCAGCGAGGACGATGACGAGGGAGACGGAGGCGCTGCTGGCGGAGCCACGGCGAACAGTGGCGTCTGCTGCTGCCATCCCGATCGGCTCAGGACACTCTCTCTGGCTTTTGGCTTCCTACGACGTTGGCTGATCGGATTCACAGATGTCGCCCGTGGAGTTGTTGATGTGCATGTGATGGTTAGAGGAGCTGTGTCGTGAACATACATATATAGGCGGGTCTGGAAAGAGGGAGAGATGGGGGCGGGTAGAACACGGTAGAGTTTGGTTGGGAGGTTGAGAGCGAGAGCAGCATGGAACGTAATTAAATGCACGTAAAACGCACGTCTACCTGGGTTGGTAAGACGCTTGTGTGGTTTGCGTCTCTGGTCGTCTGCGATGCAGTTACGACGGTTGTGAATTCTGCTCTACTCATGTCGAGTCGATTTGTGTGCATGAGCCGGATTTTAATTCTAGAAGCACTAGTCGATTTCATAATTGATTGACAAAATCGGTAGGTCATCTAAAAAATTTTGATGACCTGTCTGTTTGCGAGCATGGTGTTTCAATGTTTCTCCTTGGCAGATTTCAACATACGGGCTTTGCTACGGTATACCCATTACCTTATAGGAGGTAAGAGTTTCTATAAATCCTAGCCCTTGTTTTTTACAGACATACTCCATCCGTATCGGATTTAGAAGTTGTTTTGGACAAGGTTTGAGTTAAACATTGAGAATATAAATCATCAATAACTTTTAAGTTGTTGAGTTTGCAAATGTAAAAATTATATGAATAGATTTGTCTTGAAAAATACTTTCATAAAAGTATACATATATCACTTTTCCATAAATATTTTTTTATAAAAATAAGAGGTCAAAATTGTGTTTTAGAGACCGTGTCGCTGTCCTAAACGACTTCTAAATCCGATACGGAGACAGACAGACCCAGTGCCAGAGGCTCCCACACGAGTGGGGACTGGGGAAGGGAATAACCGAAGTAAAGTCTTACCTCCGCAGAAATTCTGCAGAGAGACGGCTTTGAACCCAGGACCTGGTGACTCGGCGAGCTAGCACTCACCAACTGCACCAGGCCTGCCCTTCCTCTAAATCCGATACGGAGGGAGTAAAATATTTATAAACAATTAATTTTTTTAAAAAATGAGAATCATAGCCAACCATTAAAGTAACAAATCCTCCCAGTAAGTCACATGCGCTTAAGAATGGAATGTCATGCATGCGTGCATATATCACGTATTTGGTTAAGCACATATATTTTAAAAAAAATTCTATATGCTATGCCTAAGAGCTGCTTATCATAATAAGGGCGTATTCGATGAAGCACATATATTTCAAACTATTTTTTTCTATATGCTATACATAAAAAGGGTAACCATAAAAAAGTTAATCACGGATAATGTATGACTATATGTTTGACTCTGTGTGTAGATCTGATTTATTAGTACTTTATTAGCAAGTGACTTACATACAAACGTGTGTGAAAAAACGTTACAAAAAATTATTAGAAAGCACCTTATTAGCATGTCCGTCACGTTGCCACAAAAATAGCAATGATTAAGTCCATCAGATGTTGATTACAATTTATATCATACATGCAAATTAGATCTAATAGAATATGGAAATTAGATTAGTGGGAAGATATTTTACCTATCTGCTATATATATATATATATATATATATATATATATATATATATATATATATATATATATATATATATATATACACACACACACGTGCTATTCTACACCCTAGGTGTAGAATACTATTCTACACCGAGCTGTTATACTGAACAAAATTCAGTACTGTTCAGTAGTCGCGTTTCAGTATTTCGTGGTACTGTGCGTAGTACTGACTAATACTGAACACGGTTCAGTAGTACTCAGTATTTTTTAGGTCAGTTTTGGTTTATGGTGTAGAATACACCTAGGGTGTAGAATAGGAGGTAATATGTGATAAAAGTCAACTAGGTCAACGGCTCACAATTATCTGAGAGTACCACAACAAAGCCCATAGCAAATAGGCCAGGGCGTTTGGGTTACCCGATTTTTTCGGGTTGGGTAATTCGGGTAATAAAAATTGCTACCCGATATTCATCTCGAAAAAACACTACCCGAAATTTCGGGTACCCGATAATTCGGGTTCGGGTATACCCAATATACCTGAATTCACAGAAAAAGCAAACTGTACAAAACTTTTATAGCAATTTTATATATAATTTCAGCAACGATTTGTATAAAATTTCAATAACAATTTACAGAGAATAATATATTACAGTCACTTGTTCAAACAAAGAGAATCATATACTAATAAAGTGATAAGTTCAAGTGCTCCACTGACAACACATCACAAACACTAAGATTTGAACTAGAGTGGGGTCTTATCCCGGAAAGGGTACAAAACCCTTACAAAAACACGTCAAAATACTAAGATTTGAACTAGACCATAAAAACCGGCCTGGCCGGTTTCCGCAGTTTCATGACAAAAAAATCTTCCAAAAATCATAATTAATTCATCCGTATTTCAAACGAGGTTATCAATATATGTTGTTCGATCGGCTCAACAAGAGGAACACAATAGTGGAAGTTGGAAAACCAACAAACCCGGCCTAACCTGTTTTGGGAACCGGCTAGGCCGGTTTCTGCTACGTCAACCACTCAAAAAGCTATCTTCTTCGTCATAAACTCTAAGTATGATGATCCAAATATGCTTTCTGACCGTCTCAACGATAGAAACATGATGACAAAATCCGTTATAAATTTTTGGACAATTTTGGGTGTCGACAGTACCATTACATTATCACAACCTTTTGTCCTTTTCCTATAACCGCTGACTTTTCCATCTTAAAACCCCAATAAACACCCAACCACACGCTAAAACTAGCTTATTCAAACCACACGCTAAAACTAGCTTATTCAACTCGTACCATATTTACCCAAGAAAATCATATTTAGGCACTGCTATATACCACCCAACTAACCGTGCTTATACATTCTCTATTCTTTCCACCTCAAGAGTGTTGATCACCAATTTACCAGATATTCCCCTCGAGCTGGAGCGTGTTGTTGATCACAGTGAATATGCTCCCTCAGGTAGAACAACTGGCCTCAGCTCGCCACCGCGGAGGAAGCTGGAGTACCACTTGGCCGAGTGCCTCTGATACCTTGTCCTCGCCGTTGAGTTGAATTCAACGCCACAGACGCCGAAGCGCATCCTGTAGCCAAATAGGTACTCGAACACGTCCAGGAATGACCACACGAAGTAACCTTGCACATTTGATCCGTTCCTGTGAACAAGAGAGATCAGTGTGTGATAAGGTTCCAGAGCAAAAAACGGCACCAATTTCAGATAGCTCATCGTATCAATTGCATGCATGCATGCATGATCGTCAATTGCAAAGCTGAATGCTATTAATTAATTGCTGTACCTGATGGATTGAAGTGTGGCTTCGATGTAATCCTGCAGGAACTGTGACCTGAATTCGTCGTCGTAGGTGTTGACACCGGATGGATCAGACAGTCCAGCAGCACCTGAAGTGACCACGATGAATGTGGCACATGATCGAGTACAATGAAACATAGTCCATTTCTTGGGACAATATATACTTTAGGGTATCATTAGTGGCAAGTTACCGTTTTCATGGATCATCACTGCAGGGTTCTTGTATTTCACTTGGAGATGCTTCAGCATTTTCTTGAGAGCCCAGGGGGTGGACGTCATAAAATCGGCCGCCAACCCCAACCCGAACGGGAACTGGTTCTTTGACTTGAGAAACGGCACTGCAAAATGAACTAGGTCGTCATCCGTTGTTCCGATTGTATTCTGAAGCATAATCGCTAAAAGTAAGGCCCTAAGATTCTTACTGTCATATGCCACTGCTGCATCAGCCATGTAATCTCTCACTTTCTCATCTAGTCGGCTAAGATCAGCTTTCACGTAGATGGCAACGTAGTGATTAAATCCGACAAAATCAAAAGATCCCTTTACTCTTTTTGCCTCTTCATCCGTGAAGGATGGCAGCCTGGACCCAACATTCTTCCTCATCACTGGAGGGTAGTCTCCATACACCATAGGATTCATGAACCTGTATTATGCATGAACACATGTTTTACATGTAGTCACACAAGATTTTGTTTGTATGAGACTTTAGATTTAGAGTGGGTCAAAATCAAACCATCCTATGTGGAAATCATTCATCCTTGCAGCTGCCGCGATATCATCGGGAGTCTGCGTTGCAGGCTCATACCACCAACCAAGCAAGGTTAGTCCAATTAGTCCTCCTTGCTGAGCCTGATCAGTGAGGAACAAAGCAAAGAATCGTATAAAAATGCTTCATCCTGAAATGGCAGTTCTACTGAGAAGGTATTGCAGTAGCTCAAACCTGGTACTTCTCCCTATATAGGGACACTGCAGATGCATGTGCAAGTAGAAGGTGGTGTCCTGCTATGTATGGCTCTGTGGTGGAGTTGCCTTCATCACAGCCAGAGCCAAAGGGGAATGAGCATCGCCGTGGCGGTAGGATTCCAAGGTCAAATCCGCCAATTGTTTCGATGTTAGGCTCATTGACAGTGCTCCAGTACTTCACTCTGTCGCCAAAGTTCTTGAAGCACACATCTGCATATGCTGTGTAGTCCTCTCTGCATCAAGGCCCACAATCCAAAAGCAAATGTCACTACATCTCTTTTGGACATGGCTACAGTAATGTGGAGAATTGGAGGCAATGGGAAAGTACATGAATCTAGGACTAAGCAGGCCCTTGTACTCATCTTGAAGAGCCTGAGGAAAATCGAAATGATAGATCGTTACGTGAGGTTGTATTCCTGCATAAACAGAGAAAATCACATCATATAAATCTGCACAGCTGGATACTTCAGTGAACAGATCAGACTGGCACAAGGTTCTAAGAAAGATCGAATACCGTAGCTAAGGAGTTCATCTATCAGATTGTTGTAGTACTCCAGTCCCTTCGGATTGACAGCTCCTCGGCCATCTATATCGAAGTAACAATGGAACAAACACAACCAGAAAATTCACGCTGTATGCCAAATTGAACTTTCAAAAAAGAGAGCACGTGGAAGAAACAAACGCCAATTTTTCTGAACCACATTTTCTGACATATGTTGCTGTTCAGTGGTTTTATTGGTACTGTATGTAAGCCATTAATTACCAGGAATAAGTCGAGGCCAGGCAATCGACATCCTGTAGGCATCAACACCCAGCTCATGCAAAAGCTTTACATCTTCCTGTTATTAAACGTAAATTTTCTTTATCTGTTAGTTGAGGCTTCTTATCTTAATCTCTAATCTGGAAAGTGCGATTAGCAGCACTGTTGCTCGAAAGGTACCTTGTACTTATGATACTGATCTGCTGTTACATCACCTGTCGCATTGTCAATAGAATAGCCTGTGAAATTTCAACAAGCTACTGTCATTAGAACTAATGAAGAAGCTGAACAGCACCACAGATGTAGAATTGCGTACCATTAAGCGACCAAACTAACCTTTATGTGTGAATGTGTCCCAGATGCTAGGCTTCCTTCCATCCTCCGCAGCTGCACCTTCAACCTGCGCACAAGTCAGGGGGCGCTGAGTTTAGTAAACAACTGGAAGTAGATTCTAGTGAAAGAAATGAAATAGTATGTTATTGTAAATTTTGTAGTTTGCCTCAGAAAATAGACGCACATCGGCACATGTCTCAGCAACAATACCGTATACAGAAAACATCAGTTCCAAATTACATCCAACACAAAACAGTGACCGGTGAGAAATAAGAACCGTAACCCAGTGCAACTTTTCAAGAAGGAATCAGAATTGCGGTACACGTATGCAGAAGTCTTTCAAATGGCATGGCTTTTTCCCTATGTATTCACTGTAAAGCTTCTAAAAGCTCCTATAAAATCTGTCCTACCGTTTTGGGCTATTCTCAATAAAAATTGTTTTGGGCTATTCTCAATAAAAATTCAGGTGGGGGAGCAAATCCCCCCCGGTGACTAAAAAAAAGTGAAATTATACCGGTGCTCGAAAAAAAAAGTAGAGCCACTCCTTTGATAGATCGGATGGCTATAAAATAAGAAAAAACAATGTGGAGGAACTTAAGTTGTGAACCGAAACCTAAAATATGTGAAATATATGTGTCAGTAATTATTTCAAAAACAAATTTAAAGGTAGAATAGTACTTTCGCTGCTCCTTAACGCCCTGTTCGATTACTCTGAATCTCTGATCGATGTCTGGCTTCTCCGATCGGTGCGCCGGCCAACAGGACGGCCCCCTCGAGATCCAATTCCTCCACCTGCACCTCCCACGCGATCTCCTCTTTCTACTGTTTCTGAAGAGGGGACGGCGAGAAAGAATCCAAGGAAAACCGCCGGGCGCTTAACGCATGGCGAGATGGAATGGGGTCCTGCATTCTGGATCAGTCGCGAGGCATGCAGCTTGATCTTTGGATCCATCTGAGGTGCAGGCCCATGCGCCCCTGTTGGCACCCACGCACGTGACGCCTACGCTCGTCCATCTGCAATGCGGCGACGCCTTGGCGCCATCCATAGCAGCGCCGCCCGCTCGTCGCCGCCGGCGGTGGCGGCGTCAACAACTCCGGTGTATGAGATGGAACACACTGCGACTAGCGGAAACAATACTATTACTATGGCCTCCATTAGAATCCTCTGCCACTTTCCTAGAAAGAGCACTTTTGGAACTGAAATCAGTCAGCTACTAGCTGCAGGCTGGCGACAGTGATTTGAAGGATGGCTGCGAGCCCCCGCAGACCGGCGGTGGACAACATGCTAGCGATGAATACGGATGGAAACAGACCGAAAAATTCGATTTCTACTCTGGTTTCTATATTTTTTTTTTGACGGAAACAGGAGCGGGGTCGAAAAATACGGGTTCAAAAACGGAATCGGAATATGCGGACATACCGAAACGGACAAATACGGATGGAGAGCCGAAAAATTAAATTAAGATCATATAATCTAATATTCTCAAAATATACATATATAAAGTCATGTAATAATATATACGAAGTTTAATATTCATTTACATGCTACGTACGTGAACATAACATGCATATTTGGTGATTCGTAGTTATATTAACATAAGGACATGTAATTGTTGAACATGTTGAGCATAGATTGAAAACGAGATAAATACGGGTCTATTCCGTATTAAAACGGGATTACTCTGAAACGAACGGAAAACATCATTTTCTACTTCCGCAAATACGAAAATGGGATCTCGCAAATACGGAAACGGATGAGAAAATGTAGAAAACAGAACGGGGCGGTACAGAAAAAATTCCGTCCGTTTTCATCCCTACAACAGGCGACCAAGAAGGACGACCTTCGAAGGGAATGATCATAACAATTACTAAACTACCCTTATTTGTTAACTCAGCAGGGGGTAAAACCCCTCCTATTTCATAAAAAAAATTCTACCCTTATTTACAATAGATTACAATAATTCTTTTCTTTTAAAGATCAATGGTTCAGAATAATTCGATGAGGAGGAACTGGTGGTTCCATCCAAACACAGTAACAAACCTAAAAAAAGACTAAATACGGGGCCGATGTCATGTAGCCGAACTGACGGGAGGGGAAAAGGTGCTACGAAAATGACATATCGTTTGTGGAATCCATGGGGAGTGACGTGCTAAGAAAATGATATCGTTCTTTCGTTTGTGAAATCCAATGGACAGAAGCTTAAGAAAAAGAAGCACGCGGAAAACAGAAATTGACCGAGGCTCTCGGTCGTCTCCCTCCGGAGGCGACTCGAGGGCGACCCGCACCACCACAGGAGCTCCCGCCGCGCACTCCACCTCCGGCCGCCGCCGCTGCCGTCGGGCGCGGCGGCGGCGGCCAACACCGCCGCGGCGCTGCTCACACCCTCTCCCTCCCTCCTGTTCCTCTCCCTCCTTCTCTCTTCCCAGATTTCGCGACCCCGATCTGGGATGCTCGTCGGCGTGTCTGGGCGGCCGGGGCTGTGGATCCGAGCCACCTGTGGCCGGATCGGCCATCCCTGCCCCGGATCCGCGCGGGCGTCCGCGGCAGGCTGCTCTCCGTCCCGGAGCCTGGCGCAGCCACCTCGTTGCTTCGGGCGCTGGCGATGGCTGCGGACCGGCCGCAGCGAAGCTCCTCGCCGTGCCCCTTGCCCCCTCCCGTTGGCCATCAGTTGGGGTCCGGAGCCCGACGCCCATGTCCGGCGGCACCGGATCCGGCGACCTTGTGCCCGGATCTGGCGTTTCCTCAGCTGGACCTCTCACCCCTACTCCTTTTCCGGCGAGCCCACTGCTGCCGTCGGTCTACCTGGTGCTCTCTAGGTCGGCCGCGCGCCTCTATCCGGCGAAGTTGCTCGCGAAGGCCCCCGCGTCGCCCCGCTGGGCGACACGGGCGGCGACACGGTGGTGCTCGCTGCTGGTCCAGTAGCGGCGACCGGCGCACCTCCCTCGCCCTGGGTCTGGGACCCTGCGTGGCGCACCGCGACCCGCCGTGATCGCGTCACGCCCCCTTGCCGTCCCCGTGTGGCGGCTGGTGCAGCTCCCTCCAACTTGGCGCACCGCGAGCCAACGCGGCCGCGTCCCTGAGCAGGCGGGTTGGTTGAGGCTAGGGCGAAAGCCCGGACGGCGACGTCTGCGGACGCCGCTTCCTCCTTGGAGGTGTTCTCTTCGATCCTCTTCCCCCGCCTTGCTGGCGTGGACGATTACCGGTGCGCGCCTCCCACGGTCGCGGGCGAGCCCGAACGGCTCCGCGCGGTGTGGCGGCGGCCGGCACACCCCTCCCTCCGTCCAGGCGGTGCGCGCCTCCCTCCGTCGTGGGCGAATCCGGGAACGGCTCCGCGCGGTTTGGCGGCGACCATCGCCACCCCCCCCTCTCGCCCTGCGCCCGGGCCAGTCGCCCTCGTGTGGCGGCGCTTGACACCTCTTCTCCCTGCGTGGCGCACCGCGACCCGCCGTGGTCGCGTCACGTCCCCTTGCCGTCCCCGTGTGGCGGCTGGCGCACCTTCCTCCAGCACGGCGCACCGCGAGCCGACGCGGTCACGTCCCTGAGCAAGCGGGTTGGTGGAGGCTAGGGCGAAAGCCCGGACGGCGACGTCTGCGGACGCCGCTCCCTCCTTGGAGGCATCCTCTTCGATCCTCTTCCCCCGCCTTGCTGGCGCGGACGTTTGCCGGTGCGCGCCT
Organism: Saccharum hybrid cultivar R570; assembly: GCA_038087645.1. Lineage (NCBI taxonomy): Eukaryota > Viridiplantae > Streptophyta > Magnoliopsida > Poales > Poaceae > Saccharum > Saccharum hybrid cultivar. Next base: position 22,215,146 of record JAQSUU010000402.1, on the reverse strand, counting down.
CCCGCTGTCGCGGGCGAGTCCGCGAATGGCTCCGCATGGTGTGGCGGCGACCGGCACCCCCCCTTCCCCCGCGTCCAGGCGTCGACGCTTGCCGGTGCGCGCCTCTCACCGTCGCGGGCGAGTCCGGGAACGGCTCCGCGCGGTGTGGCGGCGGCCGGCGCACCCCTCCCTCCGTCTAGGCGGCGCGCGCCTCCCACCGTCGTGGGCGAGTCCGGGAACGGCTCCGCGCGGTGTGGCGGCGGCCACCACTCACCCCCCTGAGTCCAGGCATGGACGCTTGCCGGTGCGCGCCTCCCATCGTCGCGGGCGAGTCCGGAAACGGCTCCGCGCGGTGTGGCGGCGACCGGCATCACCTTCCTCCCTCCGTCCAGGCGTGGACGCTCACCTGTGAAATGCTAACCGCTTATGTAAGTTTGTAACCACCTAGGTGTCTCTGTACTTTATGAGGCCGTTTGGGGCCATTATAATCAAATAAATCAGGTGGGGAACGCCTCCCCCCCCGTTGACAGTCAAAAAAAAATCCAATGGACAAATCCAATGGACAAACATGTCCTTGTTATCCGCTGGTGAACTCCAAAACTGTTATTGTCGATGGAAAAAGGAGACTTCCAAGTGGACGAGCAGCAACCACCCGCAGGCGCAGGCCTGCCGCACGTAGTTGTATCTTGTGGGAGCACGGCTCTGGAACAAACACAAATTACAAATGCGTGTCCCAGTCAGAGTGCAGCTACTGGGTCTACGGCTCTACGCTTCTAGAAGGAGCATGGGCTCTTCTTGTTGCATAAGAAGGGCGAGTTGCCATTTGCAATCAGCATATAGTTTATTTAGACACCTGATGAGACTAAGAGATGGAGTGTGACTTAAGCTGCGCCGGCTATGCTTTGATCTCTGAAAGGGAAGGTATACGTTAAAAACTAGGGTAAAGTCCATTTTCTAACATTCAACTTGTATGCCAATCCAATTTTCACTCAAAGTGGGCACCGGTCCCTGCAGCTCTGGCCACTTATTTGCATTTTTAAAGGTGATTTTCTATTTTTTAAATTTAAATCAGGAAAAATATATGAAACTAGTAAGAATATTTTCTAAAAAAATGTTATCAGTCGGTTGATAATTTGACATCTTTTACTGGTTCAGAAGTCAGAACACACATCCTATATTATGTGTGCATGCCTGCTTCAGGTCCACCACATGACTGGAACTACTCGAGAAAGAACATCCGACTTCATCTCGTAAGAGAAACTAGACCATCTTATTACGATACATCACTTCTCAATTACAAAAAAAAAGCAGTTTACAAAACAAAACCAACTTAAAACTTAATTCTAGAAACAAAACTCAGTTGTAGAAACAACAGGTCAGTCATATCGTATACTAGTATATGCTAAGAAAATCCTCGTTAGTCAAATGAGTGCGCTCGGCATGTCCTAGATTACAATGCTAAAAGATACAACAGGTCAGTCAAATGCTAAAAGATACAGGAGTAGATACTTTCGAGATAAGGTACGACAAAATGACTACTAGAATATTGACGCGCGTTACATTGACAGTGATGATTCGCTTGTTTTTTCGTTCAAACTTCAAAACAAGATGATTTCTAAGCTAAATTAAAGCCGTAAACAAAATCCGAGAGCTAGCAAATCCTTCGGCTATATGGTCTAACTAAACCCGTGATGACCAAGCATGCCATATCCCAGTATATATGACAACCAGTGGTGAAATCGACGCAAACCTTCTAGTCCGCGTATACATACATGTATAGTCAGCAGAGCCAGGTAGATTTGGTTTGGTACGCCTACCCACGCTCCGAGCAACCAACCAAGGATTCCGCACTGGACAACCTTATCCCAGATTGGGTGGTGCGTGACGGCACACATCTAATCCGCCATGGAAACCACGAACTCAAACACTAAAAAAAAAACAGCGAAAAGACGGCAAGAGAAGAGACAACTACTGTCTATGGACTGAACCATGGACCATGCCGCATGGGAACCCCGACGTACCTGGTACGCCGAGGAGCCGACGCCGAAGACGAACCCCGCGGGGAAGTCGGCCCGGGTGATGTCCGCCGCCGCCCCGACCCCGAGCGCGGCCAGGAGAAGGAAAACAGCACAGCCGAGCGCCTTCGCCATCATATGGTCCAGCGCACCGGCTGGCCTCAGCGGGTCGGTCTCCTTTCTGCTCGCCGGCCGGCCGCGCTCGCGGGGAGTGGTTTTTATATAGTAGTGTATTTGAGTGTGGGCCGGGGGGCGTCCCTAGAAAATTCCGCCTCGTGACCGCGTGGCGCGGACGTAGTCGCTGACGTCGCGCGGCCTCGCGACGGCCCGGAGAGGTCTCTACTCCTGCCCACCCACCCGGGTTCGTTAGCGGCTCTGCACGTGGTGACACCGTTGCGTATTGCGCTGCCTTGGCGCTTTGCTTTGCTCGATCGGCGGCGCGGATGAAACGTACGTGTACCAGCCGTCCAGCGCGTGCAAGTGCACGTGGTGACACCTCTCAGGCCTCAGCGGCTCCAGCCGTCCCTGCATATCGCTGTCGTGCAGCGTCCACGTGTGAACACTGAACAGGAACCGCCGAACCGGGCGTTTGTGCAGTGCAGGTGGCGCCCCCGGCCGGTCTCTTCCAGAGACAGACAGGAAGCCAGCTCGGTCGGGCGTTTCTAGTCCACTCCTCGCTGTTGGAAGACGAAGTACAAATTCCCCTCCCTCAGCGTCACTTTTGACTACCTGCCGCTGGTAGCTGCTAGGTTTTCAACTAGGAATCTAGGAAACGAATTTTGAGCCATCGACGACAAAAGACGTGACTTCACTCGTGACTAAAACAGCAGCAACAATCCCAATTTGCACTGTACTACTACTACCACCGGTGCACTAGTGCTTTCTCTTGGCGTCTCCCTCTTTTTTTACTGGCGGTTTGGAACGAGCAGTGCCAGTAGATCAAAATGTATGGGCTAGTGAAAAGAACCGTGTGCGTAAAACTATTTACACTGGTGGTTCATGTAATGAAATCGTCTGTAGAAATATACAATTTACACTGACGGTTTTTCTTACTCAATCGCCAGTGTAATTGTCGTTTACAGTGGCGGTTGATTTACATAAACCACCACTGTAAAATTCTACTAACACTGGTGGTTTATTTACGTAACCCGCCAATGATTATATTTTACAGTGGCGGTTTTTTATGTCAGCCGCCTGTAATATATCTTCTACATATACACCTTCTTCTTGCTCCGACCACCAGCACTTGCAGCCGACACCTTTCATTTGTGATGAACTTCGAGATCCAAAAACCGAAAAATACAAGGGGAAAGGTTTTGCTCTTCATTTCTTTGGAGGAGGTGGCTTAAGAAGGTTAGTTAGTGCCTCTAATAGCTCTTTTTGCATTAGTGCTTCTCTCTTTTGAGTTAAAACAAGATCTAGCTAGGTAGAGAACTTTCATGCATGGTTGTGTTTTGAGAGAGAGAGAATGGTAGTAGATTTTTGTCTTAAGGTTTCAATGCATGGTGTCTTAATTAGAAGATCTGGATTAGTATGTGGTGCGTGCCTCTCATAGTTGAGAAAAACAAGATTTAGCTAGAGAGAGAGTTTCGAAATTAGAAAGAGAGAGAGTTTCATGCATGGTTGTGTAGACTTTTTTATCTAGATGGCAAAATTATTTGTTATTAGATTTTACAATTGTTATCTAGATTTTGTATCCACTAAACTAAATTGTTTGAAATTACAATAATTTTTAGTTTATTCAAATAATTACAATAATTTATATTCTAATCTAATAATTTTGAATGATCCATTTATACTATTATAATTTTTGTACAGCTGAAGATGGAAAGGCCATTATGGATGTACAACTTGTCAAGATTAGATCCGTCGTACTAGTTAGAGGTTCGTAGGTTTATTGATGCAGCTAAGAGGCATGGTTGCAGAGAGAAGACGAAGTACATATATTATTCGTGCATCGACTGCAAAAATATTGTTGTATTTTAGGACGCAGACCAAATTAATTGTCATTTGGTTTGCCGAGATTTTACGAAGGATTACTTGATTTGGGCAAAACATGGAGAGGATAGTTCCACGCCTTGTGCAGTAGGAAACCTAGTGCAGGAGACACGACGTCACATCTCTCAGACTGATACAGTTATGCAGGATGATAGTGATGATGATTTTGTTGGCGTCCAAGATGTGGGTGAAGACGTCGGAGTTCAGGTCAATAAAAGTGAACAAGCAGATTTCTTCGAGGCATTGTTGCACCATTATTCCGATCCGTCAATGTTCTATCAAAAGGGTATGGAGGCAATGAAAAAGGCTGCAACGGTGCATTTGTATGATGAGTCTAAGGATTGTACCAATGAATTCATCATACTGAGATCTATCTTTCAATTTTTGGTGCTAAAAGCTCGATTTGGCTGGTCTGATGCTAGCTTCAACGAGGTTCTGCGTGTTCTAGGAAATCTCCTTCTGAAGGGGAACAAAGTGCCTGCTAACACATATTATGCAAATAAGCTAATCAGTCTACTAACTATGGGTGTCGAAAAGGTCCACGCATGCAGGAATCATTGTATCCTGTATCGAGGTGACGATTATAAAGACTTAGAGAGTTATCCAAATTGTGGTGCCAGCAGGTACAAGACGAATAAAGACTACCAGGAGGAAGAGAATGGAGCCTCAGTTTCGATAGGGAACAAGCGAAAGAAGACTACAAAGAACACCCGGAAGAGTTCAAAAACCACTGGCCATGAAGAAGTAGACTATTACGCGCAGAGAAGGGTTCCTGCTTTAGTGATATGATACCTACCCGTGGTTGATCGGTTGAGGTGTTTGTTCGTAAACCCTGAGGATTCCGAACTTATGTGCTGGCATGCTTCTGATGAGCGCAAAGACGATGGAAAACTTCGACATTCATCTGATGCCAGCAATGAAAAAATTTCAATGACACACCCGAAATTTGCTGAGGATCCAAGGAATATAAGGTTCGCACTGAATACTGATGGAATGAATCTATTTGCCGAGAGGAGCAGCAAGCACATAACTTCATTAAATTCCCTTCATAATTTTTATTCACAAAGTTATTACTGTCTTAACACATAACTTCATTAAATTGGTGCAGGGAGCATTAGATTTGTATGTACATTTATCTTTATGATGCACGGGTTTTGGTCCCTGACTCCGCAGATTTCCCAAAGGACTACTATCAAAAGTTCATCGATATTTTAAATCAGTAAGTCGTGAAGTGCATGTGTTTTTTTCAACATTTCTATATTATCTAAGAGACCTTGGAAATGACTTGGTGAATTCATTCGAGCTCTGCAGGGCATACATGTCGTATAGGTTGAAAGGTGGACTGTACGATTTAAAAAAATGAAACCGCTACACGTTCGGACTAAATATCCGGTAATTTTAAATAAGCTTTCATATTTGTCTTATATATATATATGAGTATGGATTTTCTATGATCTTGAAACACTTGCAATAGTCTACACACTCTTTTCATAGGTGATATGGCACGACCAAATTTTTTTAAGAAAGAAATAGCCTTGTTGAAGAGGAAATTATACCTTTGCTTGTGGATCATATTGTTTGTCTCAAAATGATACCTTTCCCTAGGATCTGAACATGATAGAAAAAACAGTATTTCAAAAAATATACACCTACTGCAGCCTAATTCAAAAATGTTAAAAAATAAAATAATAAGATTAGGTGGGCTCACATCGAGATACATTGAAAAGATCATGTGAGAACTAAAAAGCTACAGCTAGGATTAGGACTAAGAGGCATTTCAGCTACAAAACGTGTAAATTGCTTCACTGATTGCTGAGTCACACATGATTGAAGCATGATAATTAAAAGCTTCAGGGGGGATATATAGATCCAGCTTAAATCTGACCGTTACTTGGAAAGTCAGAACTTCTGATAGGGTACCAGAACTTCTAGTTTTCGCAGGACATTACTTTACTTTTGATTTCTGTAAATTTTTGGACGAGGTGGTTGAAGATCTTGTTCTACACCTTGAGTAGCATTACTGCCCTTCTCTATTGCTATAATGTTGTTACCTTATAAGGATCCAATTTTGTCTTGAAATAAATAGAAGTATGGAATGTTTGCTCATTAGTAATTTATAGTATGTCAATATGCTTTCCTAAAGATTGGAAAGTGGATGAGGAGAACAATACTCTTTTGGTCGGTTGATCTTGTCCCCATAGTCTGTAGTTGAACTATACTACTTAAAACATACACCTATTACTACTTTCCAATTCTTATAGTCACAAGCAACCACCAGGTTCGATGCACTGCGGGTACTATGTGTGCGAGTTTCTCAGACACAATGGTAGGTACACCAATAACCCTAAGAAAGACGCAATGGTAGGTACACCAGCATTCCTAAGAAAGTAAGTAATAGTCAAATGTGATTATGTGAAGTATTGTCATTACTGATGCCGTCTCCATATTGGTTAGTGTGTAAATGTATGATGGCTTAATATTTTTGGCAGGTATACAAGTGTGCTGATCCCACGGAGAACCACCTTTTGAACGAAGAGCTCATGAACATTTACAATGAATTTTGCTGGTTCATCATGAAAGAAATAATTCACAAAGATGGAAAGTATTTTGATCCCGATGGTGAGTTAGCTAAACCAGAGTACCAAGATCTTATAGATATTGACAGGCTAGAGCTGAACCATGAGGATTATTAATTAGAGAAGTCATAGGAACGAGCAAGCTATGAGTGAAAAACTCTGTTGTAATATTTACACTTGGGTGTGATAACTATGGTGGATTTATAATTGTTTGTAATCTGCCATTGCACTTTTCATGCATGGAGAAATAATTGCCTGTGATTTATATTTATAATTGCCTGAGATCTATGATTGTCTCTGATTTATATACACTGGCAGGAATTATATGGCGCCAAATTTGAATTTTTAAAACCATTTTCAGTGGCAGCTTCATAACAGAAACGCCTATGCAAAAACACATTATCACTGGCGGTTCTTGCAAACAACTAGCGTTTAATGTATTTACACAGGCGGTTCACTCACGAAGGCTGTAACACTCCGGTGTTACGCAATATATTTTTGCATAGCAATCTTATTGCACCGCATTCATAACATTATAATCATGTGTGATAATTTATAAATTGATTAAATAAAAGCTTGAAAATAATATCTGTGATGAATTATATTAATATGATAATCACATTGTACCAAAAGTCTTGCAACTATAAATTCTACATCACTTGGAACCCTAGTTCAAATTCTGGAGCAACTAGATGACTCAAATTTTGTCAAAACTTGTTCAAAATTATTCATGAAAATTATTCAAAAATATTCCCTTATTTTAGCTTTTATTCTGCCATTCAAAATCTATCAAGAATTTTCAATTGACCCCTTAATCAAAGTTGTAGAGAATTTAATCCTGAGCAACTTTTATTTTTGGGTCAATTCCAGAAAATGTCTTCCTCTTGTTCAAAATGCAGTTTGAAGTTTGAAATCCATTTGAATTAATTTTTGAAAATTGGAAAAATGAGTTTTCACCTTAGCAGGCCGCGTCCTCACTTCCCGGCCCGCTCGCGAAGCCGCCCGGCCCAGCCGGCCGCGCGCGCGCCCGCGCGACGCAGACGGCCCGGCCCGCAACCCCGGCCTCCTTCCTCCTCCCGCGCGCACCCGCGCGTCGCTGGCCGCCGCGGCAGGGCGCGTTCGCCGCGTGTCGGCCATGCGCTGCCGCCGCTCGCCGCGCGTCGCCCTCGCTCTGATCTCCTGCCAGCGCGAGCGCACTCAAAACCGCCTGCCCGAGCCTCCTCGCTCCCTCACTTCCCCTCCCTCGCTCGCCAGCTACTCCTCCTCTCCCCACCGAGCGGGCGGACGGCTCGCCGCCGCGAGCTCCGGTTTCGCTTCCCCGTTCCGACGTCGTCAGGCCACCGTCGTCAGGCCACCGTCGTCAAATCCACCTTGCACCGAGCTCCGCCCCGTCCTTCCCTCCTCCGAACAAGCATCTCCGTTCCCTCGCTGCCCACGGTAGGGCTCAATTCCTCCTCGCCTCGCCGCGCCACCGCAACGGTGCCGACAAGCCGCGCTTCTCCACCGCCTCACCCGCCATCTCTTTACCCTCCCGCACTGTCTTCACGTATTGGCCACTTCTTGGCGACCGTATTGCGCGTCTTGGTGGGTCGCTGGCTGGCCGGAGCCGGCCGATTGGCCGTGACCGCCGCCGCGACGTCGATGCCGGACACGCCGGCGACGCGCTCGGGTCTCCCCCCCTCGCTCGGTGGGCTGGACCGTGCTTGCGGGCCAAGCCCGAGCAGGCCGGCTCGGTTTCCTCCCCCGCGCGAGCGAGATGGGCCGCGACAGCCGTGGGCCGATCGTTTTTCTCGGGCCGGCCCAGCGACATTTAAATAAATCCGTTTTCATTTCTCTTTTTATTATTTTTGATGAAAAACACTTTGGAAAATGTTTTCTTGGTCATTTTAGCTCCAAAAATGATGAAATAAATTTCTATGGACTCTTTGGGACCAGATCTATGATATAAAATTATTGCATGTCAAATTTGAGATACTTTTCTGTAGAGTTTGTAATTAACTAGTGAAATGGCTATTTTCTTGTTAAATGCTTAATAAATCCTAGAAAAGTCAGAAAAATATGATTCCAAGTTTATTAATCTTTTTGTGTCATGTACTTTCTAGGGAAATTTTATATCTTGGGTGTTCTGTATAAAAATATGTAGGTGTAGTTCAAATGCTTTCTATTACCAATATTTGTTATTTTTGTTATTTAAATAAATTTGAATAAAACATGCAAGTGATAATTTTTCTATAGTGTTTGTTTAGGGAATAGATAGTAGGAAAATTCCTAAATCTGTTGTTTGATACTTTTCCTAATGTAAAGTATTTTAAATATCCAATTTTGGCCTTAGTTTGTTATTTTTGTATAGGCAGTTGTAGTTATTCAAATGCAGTAAAAATCTGGTGTCAAGCTATTCTTGATATTAGGAATCCACTGTAATTTTCTAAGATTTTTCTGAGCTACAAAAATATGTGTTGCTGTTCAACCATAGGACTAATTAGGGTTTCCATTCCTGTTTAATGCAAATATAGTTAGTAAAATATACTTTGGTGTATCTTTGAAGCATCTTGCTTGTCAAGTACTCTCGCATGGTAGAAAATAGTGGTGGTAATTTCCGAGTACATGTTCTTGGATGACGTAGACTACCTTGTAGAAGAGTCATAAGTTCCAGATACTCCGATAAAGTGACATATTCATTACATCGCATGCATTCCGCATCATCATCATCTCATGTCACATCTGCAATGCATCTATGCATGTTGCACTCATATTTCTGCATCATACAGGATCGCAGGAAGTGGTTCCGACAGTTGTTCCCGAGGACGCAGAGGAACAGCCCGAGGTGACGGAGCCGGAGCCAGCAGAAGCAGAAGAGGAGTCCGGTGAAGAGCTTCCGGAGTGCCCTGACCATCGTCCCAGCTCCTTCGAGCGAGGCAAGCCCCGGAGCATTTCTCCCCCGGTTTGCAAATAATTATTTATTAATTTGACTTAATATGATGCATTAGGTTTAGGAGTTGTTTGCAAACGTTGCTGCATTATACCTTGTTCCACCTTGTTTCACCCGATCCTTGTCACCCTGGTGTCCACGGTCAATACTTGCTTAGCTTGCTTAGACCGGTAGAAGTCGGGTGATTGCCTGTCATCCGCGAGCTATAGGGGATTACCTGGTTTTATGTGAAAGAATGTCATGTGAGAATAACTAAGTGTGGAAATGAATTTGAGACCGGGCGGAAGCTTGCAGGGTTCTGGACTGTAGTGTCTTCCGTCTGTGTCGGTTAAGGACCGTCCGATGTCGGGCCTCGGGTCATGTTGAACGCATGCCTCACATTTAGCTGGCCGAATAAAGTACCTTTCGACCGCGAAGCCGGGAGATTATTCGGGCCGAGTGGATTGCCCGCAACGCAACTGTACCGGAGTAGTAGTGGCAGGAAACGGGGGCGCGATGATAAGGCCAAAGAGTAGTCGGACGGCCCCCGGGTACATGTGGTTCCTGGCAAGCTCGCGACTTTACCTGAATGGTTGACTCGGTGATCAATACCTCACTTTAGCGGGTGAGTGAGGTTTGTGTGAGGAATAAATTACCAGCTGGTCAATAATCGATTCGAATCGCCATCGTTCACTGGATAGTGAACACTTGACTTGAGTTACTTCATCGTAGTAATATTGATGAAACACTTGAATAGTTATGTGGAAAATGACATGGTAATTATTGTTAATTAACAATGGTAATCCTTGCTTGCTTAATTACATGGTTAATTTAGCATAAGTGCAAACATAGTTGACAGGGGAATAAAGAATTAAAATAGTACATGCTTTTGTAAAGGAATTGATAAGCTAAAAATGCTTTTCTTGCAAATGAGTCAGCCACCCCACCAAAAAGCCTATCATGATCCTTGGTGTCATTTTATTTTGGTTCTGTCGGGTAAGTCTAGCTGAGTACCTTCTCATACTCAGGGCTTTGTTCCCACTTGTTGCAGATGGACAGATGTACTATGGTTATTGTATCAACTGTCTCTACCCTGCGATGGGCGAAGCCTAGGACCATGGGAAATGGTCACTCACTACTCCTCGCCTGATGCTTTTGTGGGAGATGATCGCGAGCTGGCACTTTATTTTGGAAAGTTGTGTGTGTGTGCGCTTTGAACTAATGCTTCTGCTATTTTATTCGAAACTGGTTTGTAATAACTATGTTTAAACTCCGATGTATTTTGTGCCGCGAACTACTATGTAACTTATGAAGGTAATCGCTAAACTTATTACGATCTTGGCTGTGATGTGAAATGGTTTGAAATCCGTCGAGATTTCACGGACTACCGGGTTATACGGGCTTAAGTTTGGTAAATTATCCGTTCGTTGGATGATTTTCTTACTTAATCTCGTATAATTAGGCGGTTCTGTTACAAAGGCCGCCTGTGTAAATAGCTTTATCATTGGCGGTTCTTGTAAAAAATCCGCCAGTGTTAAAGATTTTGCACAATCGGTGCAATTATGAAGACCGCCTATGTAAATCTCATTACCACTGACGGTTCTTGTAAGCAAACCACAAGTGTTAATTCAATTACACTGGCGGTTCACTTATATAGCCCGCCTATGAAAATTGCATTAGCAGTGACGGCTGTCTTATGTGAACCGCCGGTGAAATTATATTAACACTAGCACATCTTAATTTGCCGTCTATAGAATTCTTTATTTCCACTAGCCTTTGCCACTGGCGGTTGCGTCAGACGCCAGTAGAAATACCTCTAGAATCACCGGTACAAATCTCAGCTGTACTAGTGTACAGTACTGCTTCGTCTTTACTTGCAGCTAATCGCAGATTCATGGTTCGTTTACATGTGTATAGTTCCATCAGACATAGGCCCTGTTTAGTTCTCAAAAATTTTTACAAAATTTTTTAGATTTCCCGTCACATCGAGTCACATCGAATCTTTAGACACATGTATGAAGCATTAAATATAAATAAAAAATAAAACTAATTACACAGTTTAGACGAAATGGACGAGACGAATCTTTTAATCCTAATTAGACCATGATCGGACACTAATTGCCAAATAACAACGAAATTTGCTACAGTGACATTTTGCAAAAAAAAAATTGCAACTAAACGTGCCCATAGTAAATGCATGCATGTCGTCGTCTACACGATGTTTATTCCCCGATGGAATGACCTCTCGGTCACTCGCAGGGTTAAAAATACCGCTCGGTTTACTGCGGTAAACCGCGGTTACCGCCCTAACCGGGCCGGTCCGATTCCGGTCCGGTCCGGTTAGGTATTCCCCAAATTCAAATTTAAAATTTAAAAAAAATGCTGAAAAAATTTCTAAAAATAGTTTATGATTTATAGAAGCCAATGGTGTAAAAATTTTTCAAATTCGAGTTCGTTTAGTATTTATTTATACGTATAGAAGTTTGAAAAAAAAGAAAAAAATCCCGGTCCCGGCCCGTTAAGACCCCCAATTTCAAATTTAAAATTTGAAAAAAACAAAAAATACTGAAAAAATTCCTAAAAATAGTTCATGATTTATAGAAGCCAATGGTGTAAAAATTTTTCAAATTCGAGTTCGTTTAGTATTTATTTATACGTATAGAAGTTTGAAAAAAAAGAAAATTCCAAACTCAAACCGAGCGGTAAACCGGTCAAACCGGCCGGTTACCGCTCCAAACCGGCCGGTAAACCGGACCCGAACCGAACTGAAGGAGTGTTTGAATTTGAATTTGAATTCGGCCAGTTACCGCCCGGTTACCGGTAAACCGGGTCGGTTTACCGCTACCGGAGGCCGGCGGTTACCGGAAACCGGTCGGTAAAAAAAACCCTGGTCACTCGTCTATATAGTTACATCAGACAACAACGTAACAGCGCGCGTCTGCACACGTATCGATCTGCTTATTCACCAGCTAGATTATTTCCCACCGGCCGTCGTAATGTGCCGTCGTCGTCGTCGCTTGAGGGTGGCCGTCGCGTCGCACGGCGTACGGCCTGACGCCGTCATCGGGAGCGGCGGCTGGCGGCGGCCGGAGCTCGCCGCCGCGGAGGAAGCTGGCGTACCAGCGCGCGGAGCTCCGCACGTAGCGCGTGCGCGCCCCGGCGTTCATGTCCACGCCGCACAGGCCGAAGCGCACCTTGTAGGCGAAGAGGAACTCGAACACGTCCAGGAACGACCACACGAAGTAGCCCCGCGCGTCCGACCCGTTCCTGCATACGTATGCATCCACATCACAGCCAATTCATTCGGGAACGTCCATCGAAATGAATCAACAAGGCGAATATAATGCACTGCACGCACCGTGTGGAGAGGTACAGAACCTCTAGGTAGTCCTGCAGGAACTTGGACCTGTCCCCGTCGTCGTACTCGATCGCGCTCGGCGTGCCGGGGGCGTCTCCTAGTCCTGCAACAGTGCAGCCGTACGTGCGTGCACGCAGCAACACCACAACAGCTCCATCATGCAGTCACTTACAGACGGAGTATATATTACTTTTTCCAGTTGTCTCTATGCATGTGCCTACCGTTTTCATGGATCATGACCGGAGGGTTCCCGTAGTTGAGCCTCAGGTGCTCCAGCAGCTTCCCCAGCGCCCACGGAGGAGACTCGATCCGGCCCTACATACATGCCATCAGTGCCTGTGTCACATTTTCCTCTTCAGTTACGACTTACAAGTGGGTGTGCTTCAGCTTCAGCTGCTGCAAGTTTCCTCTGCATAGTACCGTACCTCCGCAATGGCCGCAAGTGGATCTGCATCAGGAGAGCACAAATGGTTCAGCTATGTAATGCAGCAATGCAAGTTCCTCTTCAGATACTGCACTAGCACATCGTATCTGTGCGTGCATGAATAATGCGCAATGACTTGATAATGGTTCAGGATTCAGTACTTTGAACAGCCGCATCAACGTAGTAGTCCCCCAGTCTCTGTCCGGAATCCTTCTTCTCGGACGACGACCGGACTCGTAGGATGAGGTAGTGGTTGAAGCCGACGAAGTCGAAGGACCCGCGCAGTCTCGCCGAGTCCTCCGCGGATAATGCCGGCAGCCGATCGCCCACCCTGCTCCTCATCACCGACGGGTAGTCCCCGTACACCAACGGATGCATGAACCTGTTTCACATCATATACATGCGCTGCTGAATTCTGCTCTACTACTGTAATAACAAACTGCAATAAAGCTCTAATGTGCACGCTTGATGCTGACCATCCGATATGGAAGTCATTCATCCTCGCTGCAGCAGCTGCGTCCTGCGGCGTGTTGGTGGCAGGCTCGTGCCACCAGCCCAGGAGAGTGATCCCTATCTGGCCTCCCTGACTTGCCTGCAGAGTGAGGTTGATTGATCAATTCTATGTGCACTGCAGAGTCATTCAGATTGATTGAAGAGTTCCTCAAAGAGAGACCTTGTACTTGTCTCTGTACAAGGACACTGCAGCGGCGTGTGCAAGGAGGAGGTGGTGCGCGGCAATGTACGGCTCCGTCGACGAGTTGCCGCCGGTGCAGTTCTCGCCGAAGGGGTAGGAGCACCGCCGTGGGGGCTCGGTGCCCATGTCGAAGGCGCCGATGGGCTCTATGTTGGGCTCGTTCACGGTCACCCAATGCTTCACCCTGTCCCCGAAGCTCCTGAAGCAGACTTCTGCAAAAGCGAGGTAGTCTTCTCTGCAACAACACATGGCAAAAGCAACTTCAGCTCAAAATATGTGTACTTTTTTTTTTGTATGTGTGCGCTGAAGCAGGCTTCTTGCTCGGCACTTACATGAATCTGGGGCTGAGAAGTCCACCGTATTCATCCTGAAGGACCTGAGGAAGATCGAAATGGTAGATGGTGGCATGAGGCTGAATCCCTACAAACATGACAGGAGAACGGAGCCAGTTTGTTCAGGGATGAGAGGACAGCATCAGCATGTCAATTTTTTTTTCCAGGGAAAAATATAAAGAAGTGGTAGGACAGCAAGTTAAATGATGGAGGTCACGGGTCAGTACTTCAGTCTTACGACAAGTAACAGTTGCATGGCCCTACCGTGCAGTATCAGTTCATCTATGAGATTGTTGTAGTATTCCAAGCCTTTTGGGTTCATCTTTCCTCTCCCGGCTACAGAATGTGACATCACGAATTTTCAGGAATACATACATGCAGATTCAGAATTGCATTTTTTATGTAAAAAAAATAAAAAAACTTGCTACTATAGTATTACCTACCTGGAATCAGCCTTGGCCAAGCAATGGAGAATCTGTAAGCATCTAAACCCATCTCGTGCATAAGCTTCACATCTTCCTGACAACAAAACAGGTTTGATGCTTCCCTTTGAGGTTACGCTAGCATATTCATCAGAACTCTGAACCTGCTACTGCCTACTGTACAATTGAAAGCGCTATAGCATACCGACCTTGTAATGGTGATACTGATCTGCTGAAATATCTGCAGTGGACCCATCGTACGAAAAACCTATCACCACAGACAAAATTTTCAAAACCTTCAATCTGTGAGCACGATTTGAAGACCAACACAAACATAGCAGTTCTTCGAAAAGGTGGGAAGCGTGTTACTAGTAGTAGTTATCTGAAGAAATCATCTGGATCGATGCACCTTCATGGGTGAAGGTGTCCCAAATGCTGGGTGTTCTCCCATCCTCTGCAGCTGCCCCTTCCACCTAACGTATTCAGAATAATTGAGCTCTTCACACCAAAGTCCAGGAAGTAAACAGTTTTTTTTTATGAGTAATATAATAACTACTCGGCTAATTCTTTTTTTAATACAGTACTACTTGACCCATTCTACAAAAATAAGGTTATTCGGCAAAAGCAAAAGAAAAGGACAGAAACATCCCTTCCCGTCCTGTTTTTTCTTCGAGTTTTTTGTAATCATGTGTAACCTTTTTGGTTGCTTCTAAAAAAAGGACAGAAACAGCACGTGTGCTACATTTCTTTTCTATTTTTTGTCTTAGTGAATTGTCGATTTCATGTATGCGGATCTGGACGAGCAACGAAATCTCATGGAACTGTAGTATCACGCTAGATCCTACTCGGAGGACCACGGGTGGGGGTACCTGGAAAGCCGAGGACCCTGCGCCGAAGACGAACCCCTCCGGGAAGTCACGCCGGGTGATCGCAGAGGCACTCCTTGGCACGACGATGGCGGCGGCGAGCAAGAAGACAAGCAGCCGCGGCAGCATGCTGTGCGCCCGTAGTCGTCGGAGTACGGCTGAGCTGCTGATGAGCGGCGGCGCCATGCCCTCTCCCTCTGCAGTCTGCACTCTCTGCACTGCAGAAGAGACACAGCTCCTGCCGCGAGGTGGTGATGCCTGGTAAGCGGCCGGGTGGGTGAGGACTTTGGGATTCACTAACGTACTTCCACCGATCCTCTCCGGCCCAGAGGAGCACTGGAGACGTCGGGAAGGCCAGCAAAGGGACAAAGCCGTCGCTGCCTCGCCGCGGTCAGGGACGACGTCAGCGGAGGCTGTGTGGCGTGTTGCGGTAGTTTTGGGCTGGAAACGGACGGGTTACATTACACTTACACTAGGCGGAGGTTGCACCGCTCCATGTTCCTTCACCACCATGCGTTGCGGGCTACTTTTTTTTCCCGCTGGTTGTTGGAGGTCACCGTCACACCGCCCTTTCCGGCATCCTGTGATTCAATAACGATACAATTAAGACGTCCGAAAACTCACATGGTGTACGGGTTCTTTAAATGGCTGGTGTGTGTGCCCTTTCATTCAGCATATGTACATCAATGCAGCATATGTACATCAATGCATGCACCTCGGGAATCATGGGTGGCTGGGTGGTCAATACAAGGTGAGAACATGTGTATCAGTGAGGGATAGGTCAAGATTAATCTGGATTGATTCATCTGAGAAACGTGAAACCAGTTAGATTTTTGTGGGTATGCATGCAGCGCACAGACTGACGCTATGATGGAATGCAAATGCGCGTCCAGTTGCTCCATGGGTCTAGAAATTGGGGTACCCCTGAGTGTGCATGGCAGTCTGCATAAACTGGAAATATAAAAAATCCATTATCTTCTTGAATTAATCCATCTATGCTACAAGTGCGGGAGATACTTAGTTTTACCTGCTAGCAAATGACGAAACGTTGTGGTCCTGCGTTTCCCAAATAAGATGAAGTCTGCAAGTGAAGAAGGGATGCAAAGCTGCGAGGGACAAGGTAAAGAACAACTACACATGGAATCAATTTTTTACACAATAGAAGGGAATACATATTAGATTTGAGTAAAGAACAACTACAAATGACTTGCTTTGGCTCGACATCGAAACATTTCGCTGGCATAGTGTCTCAGTATTTCTACTCGTACTAATTCTAAAAGTCAACAACATATGCCACCACGTGCGATAGGAGTATAGAGGATTTTTAACTATTTGTCATCCTTACTGATGTCACTCATTCGTTTGCTAGTTTTACACGCACTCCTACATAATTGCCATCGTAAACAGTAAACCTCCCATGTTTTTGCCACTTTTACTGATGTGGCACGCCAGGTGAGCACGCCAGCGTGGCAGCGAGCCTTAGAGCTCTAATTCGGCACGAGAAAAGACCTATTTGCCACTGTTATTTCTCTCCCTTTACTCAATGACGCATGGGCCCCACATGTCAGTTTCTCCTTCAACCTCCAGCCATCACCACGCAGCGAGGAGAGGGGAGAAGCTCGTGCGCGGCGGCCTAGGCAGGATGCGTGCAGTCAGCCACACGTCATTGCACAACGTTCCATGGCGACGCGACAGAGCAGGCAGGACGCGTGCGCGCGGGGCCACACGTCGATGCAGTCAGCGTGGAACGCATGCATGCGGAGCCCGTCACTGTCTGTGAACTCCATTAGGCACACCGCACACTCCCTGGACACGCCGGAGCCCCGTGCCGTTGCCGACGAAACGGCGCTCGCGACGGCGGCGGCTAGGTACTGTGCCAATGGGAGCAACTTGATGGCGGCGGTGTCCAGGCCATAGTAGGGTGAGAAGGTGTGGTAGTAGTTATCGTAGGTGGTGAAGGATGTGAAGGAGTCATCCCCGCCGCCGCCGCGGCGCGCCGAGGAGACCCCAAATCATCAGCTGTCGGAGCATGCGGCTCACCAACCGCTCGTACAGGTACAGCACCACCAGTAGCACCGTGCCTACCACTGCCAGCATTGCGATGAGCGACGGGCTCAGGCTCGATCCAGCGCCACTGCCACGCCTGCCGCCTGCGAACGCACTCACTGCCGCAGGCGGCCCTGGCACCGGGTCGGGATAGTACCGACACTTTAAATGTTTTTATTGTTGTACCTGTACGACTTCACCATTGCCAATGGAAATTGCTTCGGAGACAAGAACAGCACATTCTCGATCAAATTCAACTCCCTTCCGTTGTCAACTTGGGCTTTTTTGAAAATAATAATATATAGCTCCTGATGGTCGCTGGCGCGGTCACTTGACATATCAATTGGCGGTGGCGAGCTTGCCCGGTGGTGGTGGTAGCGGTTTCTTCTTGCCAAGCTTGTACCTGACCATCCTGAGGATCCATAGGAACCAGTAGGCGCTCATCAGCTGCAACCCCGACCCCATTGCCTGGCAAAGCGGAAGCAAAGGGATGGCATGGATCGGAGGTTGTTGCGATCAAGTTGGTTTGGCTGGCGACCGGATTCGCTGAGGGAGGGCATGCGTGCGTTAGCGTACCTTGATAAGGATGGGGTTGTCGGCCATCACAGTGACATGGTGATGTAGGGCCCGAAGCCCATCCCGGCGACGGACCACACAAGCTCCTCCCCTCTCCTCGCTGCGTGGTGATGGCTGGAGGTTGAAGGAGAAACTGACATGTGGGACCTATGCGTCAATGAGCAGAGGGAGAGAAACAACAGGGGCAACTATGTCTTTTCTCGTGCCAAGTTAGTGTTAGTTTGATCTCCACCATACTTGGCCCAACGGCCATGTGTGGGCCCTGATCTCGCGCCCTGATCGGGGGCATCCAGCCCGTATTTGGCTGGTGGGCCCCCGTCACACAGTGCCTATAAGAGGATGTGGGGGCTAGGGGCTCAAGACAAGAGGTTCACGGTAGCCGACAGCACCCAACCAAGAAACTCTACCGATCAGGGAGGCGCTGCCAGCGACGGGAAGCTCCACCAGCGTCGCCACTGCTTCACCGCCCGTCACTGCCCTAGCGCAGAGCTTCACCAGTGATCCTGTGACGACCAGTTCCTCTCCACCAAGCCCGAAGGTCTGAACCACTTCTCCTCTTTCTCTCCCTCTAAGTCTTCATTGTTATCCCACGTTTTACCAACAGCAAAGCAAATCAACCCACTGATCTACACCTAGAATGATCCTAAGTTTGCTAACAATGGTATCAAGAGCCGGGTCTAAGGTGTAGATCCAGTTTTGGGTAAGAAAGAAAACAAAGCAGTTGATTCGATTGAATCGGATCAAGAAAGAGAGTACGACCGATTCGAATGGATCGGGACAGAACAAGAATCCCCAACCCTCTGTGTAACCCTAACGAAATCCTAACCCTAAAGAATCAGAATGAAAGAAGAAAGAAAAGGGGCAGCTCACCTGCCGCAGTCACCACCGTGCATCGCACGGGCAGAACAACCGCCATCACACGGGAAGAACAGAAGAGCCACCGTCGGCTTGTCGACGCTCGGCCGCGCCACTGTGCGCGAGAGAGCAGATAAAATGGCACCGTCGCAGGGCCAATCGACGGCGGCGCGCCGGTGATGAGCTCCACGGCGGCGCCATGCGCACCTCCTCCGAGCCGCTACGGGCGGCCACCGCCACAGCTTGTCTTCGGGCTAAGGCTGGACGAAAAACTCGAAGCTCGTTAGCTCGCTCGGCTCGTGGCTGGCTCGGCTCAGCTCGGCTCGGCTCGTTATGATAACGAGCCGAGCCGAGCCAGGATTTTAGCTCGTTAGCTATAACGAGCCAACTCAAGCTGGCTCGTGAGCCGCTCGCGAGCCAAACGAGCCGTAGTTTTAGGGAAAAAGTCATCATAACTTATATTAGTTTTGTATTACTTCATGTCTTGCCCTTCACAAATGGATGATATGTTAGCTCATATGAATATTTTATTCGATTTAAGGTTATTGAATATATTATTTTTATATTATTAATATTTTTAAGCTTTAGATAAATGCAAATATTATATTTTGTGTATTTTTTATATCTGGCTCGCGAGCCTAACGAGCCAGTTCGAGCTCATAACGAGCCGAGCCGAGCTGGCTTTCTGGCTCGTTAAGATAACGAGCAGAGCCGAGCTGGCTCGTTATTCTAACGAGCCAGAACGAGCCGAGCCGAGCCGAGCCAGCTCGGCTCGTTATCCAGGCTTACTTCGGGCCTAGCAGTCAGAAGAGAAGAAGGGGAGGTAAAAGATAAAGGAAATAGGCCAGGGAGCCGCGGGCGCAATCTCCGGCGGCCCCTTCCTCTCGCCACCGCCGGTCGTTGGAGTTGCAGCCACCGCCGTCCACTCGGTGCGGCACTATGGAGAGGGAAGAGGAGAAAAGGAATAAAACTTAGGGTTTGGGGAGCTGCCGACGCAGGGCATTTTGATCCACCGAGAATGCCGGCCAGCCATTCGATTGAGATCAACGGCTGGCGACTACTGGGCTCGCTTTAGGCCCAGGCGGGGAGGACAAATCCCGGCCCAGGCCCAGGTTACGACCTAGGCGTGGGTGATTGCAGCGAGCGCCTGCGAGGCGGGCCTACTGGGCCGTCGGCCTGGGCGCGGGGCTGCGAGGCGGGCGCACCGCTGGCACTGGGCCGCGTTGCTGGGCTGCCGCGGGCGGCGATGAGCTGCGCGCTGTGCTGAATGGGCCATGCGCAGACTGCGTGCTGCTGCTGCATTTTGGGCCGCGGTCAAAAATTTTCCAGGCCAAGCCAAATGAACAGTTCCACTAATGAATTTGTATTATTCATTTTCAGATGCAAATTTGAATGAATTTTGATATATTTTGAAGGTTTACATCTCTGGAAAATATTTTGCACCAACGTGCTGAATTTTTCAGAGAGCAGATGAATACAGAAAAGCTTCTGAAAAATAGATAAATTAGTAATTTCACGTTTTTCGCTATAAAGAAAAAGAATATTGTCTTCTCATTAAATCCGAACCAATGGGAGAATTTAATTTGAAGAGCAGTTATAGTTGTTCAGAAAATGATGAAAATTTTATCCTCTAATCAAAATTAGAACCAACGAGAAAATTTTAATTAGAGAGATATTCACATTATGATTTAAATAAAATTATGATATTGTTATTTTCTGACCAACGTTGATGATAACAATATTATAAGCTTATTTATGAGTTTGAGGTTGAAATTTAAATCTCTTATAAATTATGCATCAAAGTGACCAATTTTCAGAGAATAGATAAAGATCAAGAAATGCTCATGAAATAGAAAGATGTTTTCGCTGCAATGATGATGATTGTCTTCTAATTAAATTCGAACCAACAGGAGAATTTAATTTTGAAGAGTGGTTATATGGTTAATGATAATTGAGTTGTTCCATATATTAATTCCATTTATGTCCAACGGTGATGTGGAATTAATGTACGAGAATATTGTATTCATGATGTTGCTAATTTAAGCAAAAGTTATTGATAGAAAATTTTATAAGTTTTATTTATGATTTTTATGCATTTATTCTATTTCTGTCCAACGGTGATATAGAATTAATGTAGAAGAAAGTTGTTTTGTTCTATATCTGCCCAACGGTGATATAGAATAGAACATAAAGAAATCAGAGTTTAATGAGTATTATTGATGACTATTGTTGAATATTTTTCAGACAAAGATCTTCATGCTTTCGTTCTTGAAGGCAGAAAAGAAAAAGAAAAGAAAAGAAAAGCACTGGGTACTTGTGACTCAGATGATGAAAAGCCTAAGGACAAATTGTGTATATGAAAGGAGGCCATTGTATGAGAGACTGTGTCCTCTTTAAGAGTGGCTTGAAAAGAAAAGTTTTTTAAAGATTTCAGGGATATTGATCCAAGAAAAGAAATAGAACAATAAGAGTTTAGTTTGAGAAATGTACTCTCTATGAAAAATAATTCAATTTTTAGTTTTTTTATCATCATGATATGAATTGTAATGAGTGACATGCATGTTTAATTTGACCAACGTCGGATTAAGCATGTGTGTTAAAGAATATCGGATTTATTCCTAAATTTGATGATTGAATATAAGCCAATCCTGACATTTATGTCCCTTCAAGGAAATTGTCTCGCATGGCGACATAAAATTTAAGAAAATACCCGCATGGCGGGAGAAGAAGTTTGGCATAGTACTCGTCCTGCATGGCAGGAGAAAGTGAGATGACGATGTGTATCCCGTAAAGGGAGAAAAGTTTAGGGTAGCTCTTATGCTATCCCAGTATGAGTTTAAGTACAAAAGAAAGTTGCAAATGAACCTCGTGATAAGAATGACATGTAAGCATGACTTGCAGAAGTACTAATGAAAAGGACTATGTTGAGTTCTTGAAGTGAAATGAGAAAAAAGAATACATACTCCTATACGAATTAAGAAATAATTTCATCTTCCATGATGTAATCATGTGGATGAAGTAAGTAATCAAAGTATCCTCATTCACAAGAGTTCTAAATGTTTTGAAATTATGGCAGAAAAGTTTGTGCCACATTTCGAGGGGGAGGATTGTGACATGAATTGAGAAAGATAGAAAGACAAGAAAGAAAGACAATTGAAAGAAACTCAGAAAGATAATTGAAAGATATTCCCTATTGTATGCTTTGTATTTAGAGAAAAAGTAATCTATAAAAGATGAAGGTGATCGTAGATGGGAGTACAACGGTCATAATAAAGATACCTCTAAGTACAGAAATGGCTAAATTCCTGAACATTTTATAGTTCGATAGGAAAATTCTAATGAGACTAAGAAATACTAAGACGGTGCTTAAAGCACCAAATGAGATAGATTTTAATAGAATAAACCCAAAATAAGAAAGATTAAAGATACACTATCCTTACACAAGATGGAGTAATCTGGGGAAGCATGGTATGAAAAGATCTACGACTTGAAGAGAAGTGGGACCAGTGCCTACTCTAATGACTCAAGATCGACAAGAGCACCAATAACCCATGTGAAAGAAGTGCCATTAGCTAAAGACCTGAAGGTCTCAAAGAATAAGAGAATCATATATTTCTGATGACTATAAATTCTATATTAATGAAGAAATTCAAATGAAGGGTGATCCCACCTCATTTGAAGAAACCATGAGAGGCGTTAACACGTCTAAATGGCAAGAAGCTAAGGAAATTGAAATGAAATCGATGAATACCAACAAAGTTTGAGAAACAGAAGCAGTTCCTAATGGAGCCAAAACAGTAGGGTGTAAAGGGTCTACAAGACGAAATGTGACTCTAAAGGAAATATAAGATATAAAGCATGACTTGAATCGAAAGATTTTACGCAAAGAGAATGAATAGATTACAATGAGTGCTAGTGGCACATCATGATCTGAGTTACATCAGATGAAAGTAAAGACAACATTCCCTAATGGATTTGTATGAAAATGATTACATGGCACAACCTAAAGGTTTTGTTGTGGAAAGAAAGAACGAAAGGGATGCCACCTGTGGAAATCTTTTATGAACTAGAGCAAATCTCTAAATAGTGGCATTTCAAGTTAAAGGGTCAACTAGAAATTTTAGGTTAAAGAGAGTGAGAGGACAATTGCATCTGTACAAAGTTATAGAATGAGAAATTCATTTCCTAATCATGTATATGTGGATGACACCTTACTTGATAGTAGTGATGTCAATCTACTATATGTGAAGAAGTTCTTGTCCTCGAGGCTCAATAAGAATGTTCTCCGGTGAAATAACTCTCGTTATAAGAATTGAAATTCACCGAGACAGATGAAAGGGGTATTAGGATTATCACAAAGGCATGCTTAGAAAAGATGGTAAAGAAACAAAGTATGCATGCAAGTGAACCTACGCCTGTTCATATAGTAAAGAGTAATAGTTTTGAGAACTTTAGTGTTACAAGAACCGACATGAGATAGATCAAATGAATATGGATCCATATGCTTCAGCTGTTTAGAAGCTTAATGAGTGCACAACTATGATATTATAGTTTAATGAGTGCACAAGTATGATATTACCCTAACATAGTTCATTTATCCGGGATGTTTTGGCAGAAAGTCCAGTCCATATATAGATCACTGGAATGGAGTTGAGAATGTCTTACAATTGTTCAAAGATTTAATAAGCCTCATAATGACTAAGAAAGAACAAGTACTCTCAAATGGGTACAAGAATGTTGAATTTTTGGCGAGATGTTTAGTGAAACCCACATAGTAGCTAACACTCGCATTTGGAGTTTTATTGTGGAAAAGCTCCAAAAAATAGTTGTGGTGTCATCAATGATGCATACCTATAGTACAACTTGTTATGAGGCTTATAGGACAGGTGAAATGGTTAACTTATACCTAGAATTGGTAATGGTATACAACAGAAATTACCATTTAAAATTGACTCCTATGACAACGGGTCAAGTGTGCTGCCAAACACATTGACATAAAGTTAGACATTGTGAAGGAGAAAGTCTGGAATCTTTTTGAAAAGCTTTCGAATGTATAAGTAAAAAGAAGTACTTGCAGATCCGCTTATAAAGGCTTACCACCCAGTGTGTTCAGAGAACGCACAGTCGACATGGGTTTATGGTATAGCCTATGATTTACGGACAATAAAGGGCCCCAAGAAAGTTTCATTTCAAAATGGAGAAGTGTATTATGGTTGTTAGTCTAGCGGAACTAATTGCTATGACGATGGGACAGTTCTATGCATTAATCTGTAATGAAATAGGAAAGAAGCAAGAAAAATATGAATCGAAATTTTGAGTAAGAAATTAAAGAACGAAGAAAGTGATGAGAGATCAAATGGGATAATGTTATTTTGATCTCCACCATACTTGGCCCAACGACTATGTGTGGGCCCTGATCGGGGGCGCCCAGCCCGTGTTTGGCCGGTGGGCCCCCGTCGTACAGTGCCTATAAGAGGATGTGGGGGCTAGGGGATCAAGACAAGAGGTTCACGGTAGCCGCCAGCACCCAACCAAGAAACCCTACCAATTAGGGAGGCATTGCTAGCGACAGGAAGCTCCACCGGTGTCGCCACTGCTCCACCGCTTCACCGCCCGTCGCTGCCCTAGCGCAGAGCTTCACTAGCGATCCTGTGATGACCGGTTCCTCTCCACCAAGCCCGAAGGTCTGAGCCACTTCTCCTCTTTCTCTCCCTCTAAGTCTTCACAGTTATCCCACATTTTACCAACAACAAAGCAAATCAACTCACTGATCTACACCTAGAATGATCCTAAGTTTGCTAACAGTTAGGGCTCCCAGGCCCGCTGCCACACTAGCATGCCCACCTGGCGTGCCACATCAGCAAAAGTGGCAAAAACGTAGAAGGTTTACTGTTTGCGATGGCAATTATGTAGGAGCACGTGTAAAACTGGGAAATAAAGGAGTGCCATCCATAAGGATGGCAAATAGTTAAAAATCCCAGAGTACAGGGGGAAGGGGGGCTATGTGCTTGGGCTGCAGGCGTGAGATGAGGGCAGAAGGCGAGACGCTACTGGCGCGGGGTGAGGAAAGGCGGGGTAGAACGCGGCCGGCGTTAGAGGAGGAGATGCGGCACGCCCGGAGCCGAACAGCCGGGGAGTAGCGCTGCCCGGTCACCAAAGATCGGTTCGCCTGAGCGTGGGCACACCGCGCCACCCGGCCACCAAAGATCAGTTCGCCTAAGCATGGGCACGCCGTGCCGCCCAGCTATCAGAGCCTAGCTCGCCGGAACATGGGCACACCGTCGAGTCGTGCAGGCTCGGCCGTCGAGCGGTGAGCTATGCCTATGCGGTACTAGTACCATGCACCAAATAACAGATGGATGGTGGATCGAGGAAGAGGTGATACAAATGGTGGTCCCTGTACAAGGTCCACTCCTTGGTTTCTGTGTCATCTTTTTTTTAGAATCAACCGTACCAATGCTGACACCGTAGTCAGCGGCTTCGCAGAGGTTTTGGGATTAGTAGCTGTTTATGGTATAGGTTAATTAGCTGTGAGCGAGTCAAGACAAAGCAGGAGAATGAATCTTGATGCACCATCCAACACCTGCCGTCGTGTCCGCAGATACACCCCTACATAGAAAATCCACTCTCTTATGTATATCTGTTCATATATGAAGATGTATATATGTAATCCTTGAGTAAAAGGAGTACAAGGGCATTTGGTTGTTGCTAGCCACACTTCGCCTTAGGCAAGTTTGACTAAATTGATAAGCTTTTAGTTGGCTCACTAAACTTAGGCAAGATTCTTTTTTGTTCCATATGTCATAGAGTAAAAAATATGGCAAGATTTCCTTAGGCATGTCAAAGTATGACTCTCGATTTTTTCAGCCACACTTTTTTGTAGATTGCCACACTTATCTAAAGTTAGTTGTGGTGGATTGTGGCGGACTTGATATTGTCATGTTGGTCGACGAGCTCCCTTAGTTTGCTGCTATATATGTCACTACTCCTTTCAAATCCCCATAACTTCATCCTCCTGCACAAAATATCAAAACAAAAAGGGGGTTGCATGAAACTCTACGATGACGTCCACGGTGCCATTGCACGAATTCACCCAAGAAAACATGTGGGTAGGAAATGATTTGGTATAATTGAAATTTTACAAAGGTCAATACTTGCATAGCTAGTTACTCCCATATCACTTTCTTTCCACAATGGAGGCCTGAGGGAGCAAGGAAGATCATCCTAAGAACATCTCCAAGAGTCCTATAAAAACAATTGGTAAATCCATGAGTTTCCCAAGTACTCCCTCCCGTTCCAAATTATAAGTCGCTTTGACTTTTTTGGTACATTAATTTTGCTATACATCTAGATATAATAATATGTCTAGATACATAGCAAAAAAGATGAATAAAAAAGGTTAAAATGACTTATAATTTGGAATGGAGGGAGTAGCACACAAACATCGGATAATTCGTATAAGATTTGTGGATAACCCGTATCCATTGGATTTTACCAACCCCGTATCTTACCCGTCATCCACACATAATTGGATCTGGAGCATTCGTATCCGCATAGACATTAAAAGATTTTTTTTGTACCCTCAAAAACCGGATATGGATTCGGATCGGTACTCACAACACTTTCACCCCTAGTCGTCAATCATCATTGCAAAGTTTGTCGTCTACAAGACACTAAGCTCGATAGTTCAGATTATTGGTAAGACAGCCCCAGTTGCATTTGCAACTATTGTTTTCTGCAGCTTCCCTCAAGGAACAAAAGAAGACGCGCGCACACACGCATGGTCTACAAAAGAGGTCTGCAGAAGATAATTCTAGAAGAACCATGTGTAGGAGGCATGGAACACGAACATTACAGCAATCAACAATATTATAAGGTAAGCAAGCGGATTAACTCACTTAGGTTCCACGGAGGACCACTGTGATCATCAAAACCATAGCAGCTCAATCCCCCTTCCAAGCCGCTAAAAACAATATGGACTGCGAATACAAGGTTGATATGTGCTCTTGTAGTTTATTTTGTGATGAGTGATTGTCAACGTGATCCACGACCTAGGTTGAGTTTGTGACTAACAATGGTGTGAGTTGGGCTATGCGACATGTCTCTTGGTTTGTGGTGTGGAGCTCGGAGGCGGTGGTCGATGGCGAGGTGATGGTCAAGTAGGGACGTACCGTGCCAATGGACCGGGAGCGGTGAAAGGCGAATGTGAAGCTTGGACCGAGGGACCAGGAGGCCTGGTGACTAGCCACGGTGGCTAACATCTGGACATCGACAAACGTAAGTGTACATGGAAGTGAACGTGTTGACCGAGTCAAGACGGACTTGGTGGACAGCCGATTGATGTTGCAACAGTAGATCAGGATATTGCACACGTTGTAATAGCTATATACGTATGTTTCAAGTATATGTTCCAAATGTTTCATCTGTTCCAGACGAATATTGCAGGTGGTTTGTCTGGATGTTGTAAAAGTAGATCCAGATATTGCATATACATGCATGTTGCAAGCATATGTTTAAAGCGTTTCATATATATGTTTGCAAGTGTTTCATCTGAATGTTGTATATGTTTGCAATGGTTTTCAAAGGTGTTTTTGCAAGTGTTTCAGATGCTTGTTTCAAGTGTTTTATTTGTCTTCTTTTGTATGTTACAACCGTTGCATCTAGATGTTTCAATACTAGATCGGGTGTTGCTCATAGGATGCGCGTGGGAAGCAGTCAGCAGCGTGGACGACGTCAGGGGCGGCGTGGGACCACTACTGGTGCGCTCCCTCGCAAGCCCGACATGCTAGGTGCTCGTTCGCTCCCAGTGTGGACAATGTCCGGACGCTAACGCCCGGATCGGACGTCCGGGTGCTAGAAGTCCTTATAAATAAACATATAGTATTCTCGTAGTCATTTTTATGAACGTTTGATAGCTTTATCACGAATGTTTGATAATTTTTTCATTGCAATACACAAACATATTTAAGTACATATATAAACAGAGAGACATCTATATATGGGCAATGCGTAGCGAGCAGGATAGGTGAGAGAGACGAGAGAGACATTTATATATGGGCAATGCGTAGCGAGCAGGATAGGTGACAGAGAGACGAGTACGGGGCATGCTGATGCATGAACATGCAGCCGGATACACGCAAGCGTATGTATGCATAGGCGGATCCACCAATAGGACGAGCTAGGGCGGCCGCCCTACCTCCCCTTCGGCGAATACCGCCCCTACCTTGCCCCCAGTCGGCGACCTCCCGGCTCCCGAAACTCGAGCGATGAGCAGGCGACGGATGAATCCGAAGACGACCTGTGACTAGGCTGCTGGTGGCTGACTGCGTTGGGGCCATCTGTGACCACGCGGACTGGGTCATCTAGCCAGGCCCAATGGCCCATCACAGTCTGATCCAGTTAGGCATACAACAAGCAGGAGGCAGGCACGAGGATACGAATGCCAACTCCTGAACTCTGCTCGGTCGGCTCGACGGCGTGCACGGCGTGCGGCGCTTGGGCGCTTGGCAGTGGGTGCGTCAGTGCATGGCATCGCGGGCCCCTGCCGGCTGCCACCCCTTAGGCCTCAATCTCAGTGAATGCTATGGGGATTTGGGGATTTAGTTTTTTTTTTGTGTGTGAATCAGTAAATGGTGACTTGGCTGATGGACGGGGAGGCGAGTAGAAAAAAATCTCCTTATATGCTTTTCATGTGAGTTAATCATCTTCAATCTTCACGTATATCTTTTGTTTGCTGAGTTACGGATTAGTTATATGCTAAACCAATATAATTATGGTATACATACATATCTAGACCGAAATATCGCTCAAGTTTGGTTTATATATGCGACGATCCGTCCTATCTCATATTTTTGGCTAGATCCGCCACTGTATGTATGTCTCCCAACACATCGATCAATCGCTGAAATCGACGGTGGCGGTGGAAAGGATGTTGTCCCCGGTGGTGGGGTGCGCCGCCGGCACGTCGTTCACCACCGCAGTCCCCTGCTGCCACACGTGGGTGAACTTGCTCCCCTTCCCGGCCGGCAGCGCCAGCGTCGCGTACACCACCATCTCCTTGCCGTCCCGGCCACGTCCGACACCGGGAACGCCAGGTCCTCGGGCGCCGCGGGCGCCATGGACGGCGCGTAGCTGTCGAGCACCGTCGGGTACGCGACGAGGCTGCCGTTGGAGTGCTGGAACGCGACCACGGCCTGCGTGCCGACCATGCCGGTGCGGCCGCTCGGGTTGATCCCCCACGCCACCCATCCGTCGTCGCCCTTGGCCTGCGGCGCCAGGAACGCGACGGCGACGGTGTTGGTGGCGGCCGTGTAGTTGTAGTGCAGCGTGGCCCCGAGGCGCGGCAGGTCCGCGCACGACACGTAGGGGCGCTGCCCGCCGCCGCCGGTGCCCGAGAAGGTCTGGCTCGAGCACGGCGCCGCCTTGGCGGCGGCGCTGCTCGGAGGAAACGACGAGCAGGTGATGGTGACGGCAGCGAGGACGATGACGAGGGAGACGGAGGCGCTGCTGGCGGAGCCACGGCGAACAGTGGCGTCTGCTGCTGCCATCCCGATCGGCTCAGGACACTCTCTCTGGCTTTTGGCTTCCTACGACGTTGACTGATCGGATTCACAGATGTCGCCCGAGGAGTTGTTGATGTGCATGTGATGGTGAGAGGAGCTGCGTCGTGAACATACATATATAGTCGGGTCTGGAAAGAGGGAGAGATGGGGGCGGGTAGAACACGGTAGAGTTTGGTTGGGAGGTTGAGAGCGAGAGCAGCATGGAACGTAATTAAATGCACGTAAAACGCACGTCTACCTTGGGTTGGTAAGACGCTTGTGTGGTTTGCGTCTCTGGTTGTCTGCGATGCAGTTACGACGGTTGTGAATTCTGCTCTACTCATGTCAAGTCGATTTGTGTGCATAAGCCGGATTTTAATTCTAGAAGCACTAGTCGATTTCATAATTGATTGACAAAATCGGTAGGTCATCTAAAAATTTTTGATGACCTGTCTGTTTGCGAGCATGGTGTTTCACTGTTTCTCCTTGGCAGATTTCAACATACGGGCTTTACTACGGTACACCTATTACCTCGTAGGAGTTAAGAGTTTCAACAAAATCTAGTCCTTGTTTTTTATAGACATAAAATATTTATAAACAATTGAAACGTTTTAAAAATGAGAATCATAGCCAACAATTAAAGTAACAAATCCTCCCGGAAGTCACATGCACTTAAGAATGGAATGTCATGCAAGCGTGCATATATCACGTATTTGATTAAGCACATATGTTTTAAAAAAAAATCTATATGCTATGCGTGAGAGCTGCTTATCATAATAAGAGCGTATTCGATGAAGCACATATATTTCAAATTATTTTTTCTATATGCTATGCATGGAAGCTGCTATACATAAAAAGGGTAACCACAAAAAAGTTAATCACGGATATACATGTATGACTATATGTTTGACTCTGTGTGTAGATCTGATTTATCAGTACTTTATTAGCAAGTGACTTACATACAAACGTGTGTGGAAAAAACGTTACAAAAAATTATTAGAAAGCACCTTATTAGCATGTCCGTCACGTTGCCACAAAAATAGCAATGATTAAGTCCATCATATGTTGATTACAATTTATATCATACATGCAAGTTAGATCTAATAGAATATGGAAATTAGATTAGTTGGAAGATATTTTACCTATTTGCTAATATATATATATACATATATATATATATATATATTCTTCTATTACTTCCTAAAAGGTAATATGTGACAAAAGTCAATTAGATCAACAGCTCACAGTTATTTGAGAGTACACAACAAAGCCCTGAACATAAACATTGGTAGCCAAGGACGTTCAAGGCTGAGAGCCCAACGCTCAACACTCAAGAGCCTCTTTTGGCAGGACACCTGGGTTTGGTTGGGCTCTGCTACTGCAACGCTAGTGTGAGCCGGAGTCGCTGACGAAGCCCTGAAAAATATGGCTTCCTCAGCTCCTGTTGTTCAAATAAATGCATTATCAAAGTATTTTTCATACATAGTTTAATAAAATTTATTAATTATGTAAGTATTGTATATTTTTCTAGCACCAGTGCTAGATCACATGGGTCACAAATGGACTGAGACGGCGCAACAGAAACCGGCCTGGCAAGTTTGGGGAGTCCGCCTGGCCTTCTCTTAGGTTCCGCCACAGACAAGCCTAGGGCAGCGAGGATATCCGAATTACATGGTAAAAAACGGAGAGGTTTATAAGCAAACCACAAAATGTCCGCCAATCGTGCTTGCGTGATGAAGAACAACTAGTTTCTAGCTAGCAATGAAGCCGTCGAAGCTCTCACCCGGGAGGAACCTTATCAGGACGAGGATGTCAGCGAGTTGTCCTAGGTCGGCTAGCAATCCTAGAACGTCGTCCTTGGTTGTCGGATCCAGCGATAAACAACAATATTTTGGAGAGATTAAGCCAAAAGAGATAAAAGTTAATTGTAATGGGATCGATTGTGTTTATTGGGCACCTCAATAAGCTCTACTCCTTATGTTATAAGGAGAGTGGGGTCTTATCCCGGAAAGGGTACAAAACCCTTACAAAAACACGTCAAAATACTACTTAGATTTGAACTAGACCATAAAAACCGCCCTGGCCAGTTTCTGCAGTTCCATGATAAAAAATCTTCCAAAAATCATAATTAATTCATCTGTATTTCAAACAAGATTATCAATGTATATTTTTCGATCAGCTCAACGAGAGAAACACAATAGTGAAAGTTGGATAACCAACGAATCCGGCCTAACCTATTTTGGGAACCGGCTAGGCCGCTTTCTGCTACGTCAACCACTCAAAAAGCTATTTTCTTCGTCATAGACTATAAATATGATGATCAAAATATGCTTTATGACCGTCTCAACGATAGAAACATGATGACAGAATTCGTTATACATTTTGGACAATTTTGGGTGTCGAAGTACCATTACATTATCACAACCTTTTGTCCTTTTCCTATAACCGCAGACTTTTCCATCTTAAAACCCCAATAAACACCCAACCACACGCTAAAACTAGCTTATTCAAATCACACGCTAAAACTAGCTTATTCAACTCGTACCATATTTACCCAAGAAAATCATATTTAGGCACTGCTATATACCACCCAACTAACCGTGCTTATACATTCTCTATTCTTTCCACCTCAAGAGTGTTGATCACCAATTTACCAGAAGCTGGAGCGTGTTGTTGATCACTGTGAATATGCTCCCTCAGGTAGAGCGACTGGCCTCAGCTCGCCACCCCGGAGGAAGCTGGAGTACCACTTGGCCGAGTGCCTCTGATACCTTGTCCTCGCCGTTGAGTTGAATTCAACGCCACAGACGCCGAAGCGCATCCTGTAGCCAAATAGGTACTCGAACACGTCCAGGAATGACCACACGAAGTAACCTTGCACGTTTGATCCGTTCCTGTGAACAAGAGAGATCAGTGTGTGATAAGGTTCCAGAGCAAAAAACGGCACCAATTTCAGATAGCTCATCGTATCAATTGCATGCATGCATGCATGATCGTCAATTGCAAAGCTGAATGCTATTAATTAATTGCTGTAGCTGATGGATTGAAGTGTGGCTTCGATGTAATCCTGCAGGAACTGTGACCTGAATTCGTCGTCGTAGGTGTTGACACCGGATGGATCAGACAGTCCAGCAGCTCCTGAAGTGACCACGATGAATGTGGCACATGATCGAGTACAATGAAACATAGTCCATTTCTTAGGACAATATATACTTCAGACCATCTCCACCAGTCCCCCAATAAAACTCCCCCCAATAACTTAGTATTGGGGTAGCCCAATATTTACTTTTTGGGTTATTGGGGGAGATGCTTTTGCAGTTCCCCAATATCTCATTCCCAATATGTGATTTTGGCCCATATTGCAAATTCTGTACCATGTTGGACAAATTGACCCATGGATATTTTTCACGTCAAAATAAGTTGTTGATGTCTTGTTTGTCGCATACTTAAGACCAAAGATCGAAAATGCAATAACAGTTTGTTCAACAATAAGAAAATGAAATTAAACATACTCACACAAGGATATATCATAAACAAGATATAAAGAGAGATGTCATAGCATTGTTTTCAAGTGCAGAATCACCAATGGGTGTGTTTGCGTCAAAAGAACAGAGGATTGGGGGAGGTTGCAAGTGCCCCTTTATTTGAGGGGAGATGAGTGTTTTTTTTTGTGGCCACCAAAAATTGGGGGAGGCATTGGGGCACTGTTGGAGCATGAAAATTGATCTATCTCCCCTAATAATTTTGTTTTATGGGGATGAGGGGTTGTATCGATGATTTGTTGGAGATGCTCTTAGGGTATCATTAGTGGCAAGTTACCGTTTTCATGGATCATCACTGCAGGGTTCTTGTATTTCACTTGGAGATGCTTCAGCATTTTCTTGAGAGCCCAGGGGGTGGACGTCATAAAATCGGCCGCCAACCCCAACCCGAACGAGAACTGGTTCTTTGACTTGAGAAACGGCACTGCAAAATGAACTAGGTCGTCATCCGTTGTTCCGATTGTATTCTGAAGCATAATCGCTAAAAGTAAGGCCCTAAGATTCTTACTGTCATATGCCACTGCTGCATCAGCCATGTAATCTCTCACTTTCTCATCTAGTCGGCTAAGATCAGCTTTCACGTAGATGGCAAAGTAGTGATTAAATCCGACAAAATCAAAAGATCCCTTTACTCTTTTTGCCTCTTCATCCGTGAAGGATGGCAGCCTGGACCCAACATTCTTCCTCATCACTGGAGGGTAGTCTCCATACACCATAGGATTCATGAACCTGTATTACGCATGAACACATGTTTTACATGTAGTCACACAAGATTTTATTTGTATGAGACCTAGATTTAGAGTGGGTCAAAATCAAACCATCCTATGTGGAAATCATTCATCCTTGCAGCTGCCGCGATATCATCGGGAGTCTGCGTTGCAGGCTCATACCACAAACCAAGCAAGGTTAGTCCAATTCGTCCTCCTTGCTGAGCCTGATCAGTGAGGAACAAAGCAAAGAATCGTATAAAACTGCTTCATCCTGAAATGGCAGTTCTACTGAGAAGGTATTGCAGTAGCTCAAACCTGGTACTTCTCTCTATATAGGGACACTGCAGATGCATGTGCAAGTAGAAGGTGGTGTCCTGCTATGTATGGCTCTGTGGTGGAGTTGCCTTCATCACAGCCAGAGCCAAAGGGGAATGAGCATCGCCGTGGCGGTAGGATTCCTTGGTCAAATCCACCAATCGTTTCGATGTTAGGCTCATTGACCGTGCTCCAGTACTTCACTCTGTCGCCAAAGTTCTTGAAGCACACATCTGCATACGCTGTGTAGTCCTCTCTGCATCAAGGCCCACAATCCAAAAGCAAATGTCACTACATCTCTTTTGGACGTGGCTACAGTAATGTAGAGAATTGGAGGCAATGGGAAAGTACATGAATCTAGGACTAAGCAGGCCCTTGTACTCATCTTGAAGAGCCTGAGGAAAATCGAAATGATAGATCGTTACGTGAGGTTGTATTCCTGCATAAACAGAGAAAATCACATCATATAAATCTGCACAGCTGGATACTTCAGTGAATAGATCAGACTGGCACAAGGTTCTAAGAAAGATCGAATACCGTAGCTAAGGAGTTCATCTATCAGATTGTTGTAGTACTCCAGTCCCTTCGGATTGACAGCTCCTCGGCCATCTATATCGAAGTAACAATGGAACAAACACAACCAGAAAATTCACGCTGTATGCCAAATTGAACTTCCAAAAAAGAGAGCACGTGGAAGAAACAAACGCCAATTTTTCTGAACCACATTTTCTAACATATGTTGCTGTTCAGTGGTTTTATTGGTACTGTATGTAAGCCAATAATTACCAGGAATAAGTCGAGGCCAGGCAATCGACATCCTGTAGGCATCAACACCCAGCTCATGCAAAAGCTTTACATCTTCCTGTTATTAAACGTAAATTTTCTTTATCTGTTAGTTGAGGCTTCTTATCTTAATCTCTAATCTAGAAAGTGCGATTAGCAGCACTGTTGCTCGAAAGTTACCTTGTACTTATGATACTGATCTGCAGTTACATCACCTGTCGCATTGTCAATAGAATAGCCTGTGAAATTTCAACAAACTCCTGTCATTAGAACTAATGAAGAAGCTGAACAGCACCACAGATGTAGAATTGCGTACCATTAAGCGACCAAACTAACCTTCATGTGTGAATGTGTCCCAGATGCTAGGCTTCCTTCCATCCTCCGCAACTGCACCTTCAACCTGCGCACAAGTCAGGGGGCGCTGAGTTTAGTAAACAACTAGAAGTAGATTCTAGTGAAAGAAATGAAATAGTATGTTATTGTAAATTTTGTAGTTTGCCCTCAAAAAATAGACGCACATCGGCACATGTCTCAGCAACAATACCGTATACAGAAAACATCAGTTCCAAATTCGATCCAACACAAAACAGTGACCGGTGAGAAATAAGAACCGTAACCCAGTGCAACTTTTCAAGAAGGAATCAGAATTCCGGTACACGTATGCAGAAGTCTTTCAAAAATTCAAATGGCATGGCTTTTTCCCTATGTATTCACTGTAAAGCTTCTAAAAGCTCCTATAAAATCTGTCCTGCCGTTTTGGGCTATTCTCAATAAAAATTCGGGTGGGGGACCAAATTCCCCAGTGACTAAAAAAAGTGAAATTATACCGTGCTTGAAAAAAAAAAGTAGAGCCACTCGTTTGGATAGATCGGATAACTATAAAATAAGAAAAAACAATGTGGAGGAACTTAAGTGGTGGACCGAAACATATGTGTCAGTAATTATTTTAAAAAACAAATTCAAAGGGTAGAATAGTACTTTCGCTGCCCCTTGACTCCCTGATCGATTACTCTGATCGATGTCTGGCTTCTCCGATCGGTGCGCCGGCCAACAGGACGGCCCCCTCGAGATCCAATACCTCCACCTGCACCTCCCACGCGATCTCCTCTTTCTACTGTTTCTGAAGAGGGGACGGCGAGAAAGAATCCAGGAAAACCGCCGGGCGCGCAACGCATGGCGAGATGGAATGGGGTCCTGCATGCTGGATCAGTCGCGAGGCATGCAGCTTGATCTTTGGATCCATCTGAGGTGCAGGCCCATGCGCCCCTGTTGGCACCCACGCACGTGACGCCTACGCTCGTCCATCTGCAATGCGGCGACGCCTTGGCGCCATCCGTAGCAGCGCCGCCCGCTCGTCGCCGCCGGCGGTGGCGGCGTCAACAACTCCGGTGTATGAGATGGAACACACTGCGACTAGCGGAAACAATACTATTACTATGGCCTCCATTAGAATCCTCTGCCACTTTCCTAGAAAGAGCACTTTTGGAACTGAAATCGATCAGCTTCTAGCTGCAGGCTGGCGACAGTGATTTGAAGGATGGCTGCGAGCCCCCGCAGACCGGCGGTGGACAACAGGCGACCAAGAAGGACGACCTTCGAAGGGAATGATCATAACAATTACTAAACTACCCTTATTTGTTAACTCAGCAGGGGGTAAAACCCCTCCTATTTCATAAAAAAAATTCTACCCTTATTTACAATAGATTACAATAATTCTTTTCTTTCAAAGATCAATGGTTCAGAATAATTCGATGAGGAGGAACTGGTGGTTCCATCCAAACACAGTAACAAACCTAAAAAAAAAGACTAAATAAGGGGCCGATGTCATGTAGCCGAACTGACGGGAGGGGGAAAAGTGCTAAGAAAATGACATATCGTTTGTGGAATCCATGGGGAGTGACGTGCTTAGAAAAAGACATCGTTCTTTCGTTTGTGAAATCCAATGGACAAACATGTCCTTGTTATCCACTGGTGAACTCCAAAACTGTTATTGTCGATGGAAAAGGGAGACTTCCTAGTGGACGAGCAGCAACCACCCGCAGGAGCAGGCCTGCCGCACGTAGTTGTATCTTGTGGGAGCACGGCTCTGGTACAAACACAAATTACAAATGCGTGTCCCAGTCAGAGTGCAGCTACTGGGTCTACGGCTCTACGCTTCTAGAAGGAGCATGGGCTCTTCTTGTCGCATAAGAAGGGCGAGTTGCCAGTTGCAATCAGCATATAGTTTATTTAGACACCTGATGAGACTAAGAGATGGAGTGAAATGACTTAAGCTGCGCCGGCTGTGCTTTGATCTCTGAAAGGGAAGGTATACGTTAAAAATTAGGGTAAAGTCCATTTTCTAACATTCAACTTGTATGCCAATCCAATTTTCACTCAAAGTGGGCACCGGTCCCTGCAGCTGTGGCCACTTATTTGCATTTTTAAAGGTGGTTTTCTATTTTTTAAATTTACATCAGAAAAAAAATATGAAACTAGTAAGAATATTTTCTAAAAAATGTTATCAGTGGGTTGATAATTTGACATCTTTTTACTGGTTCAGGAGTCAGAACACACATCCTATATTATGTGTGCATGCCTGCGTCAGGTCCACCACATGACTGGAACTACTCGAGAAAGAACATCCGACTTCATTTCGTAAGAGAAACTAGACCATCTTATTACGATACATCACTTCTCAATTACAAAAAAAAGCAGTTTACAAAACAAAACCAACTTAAAACTTAATTCTAGAAACAAAACTCAGTTGTAGAAACAACAGGTCAGTCATATCGTATACTAGTATATGCTAAGAAAATCCTCGTTAGTCAAATAAGTGCGCTCGGCATGTCCTAGATTACAATGGGTGTGTTTACTGGGTCAAAAGTGGGCGAAAAATAACACCTTTCGTTATTATTTGACAAAATTTGTTCACATGGACTAACTAGGCTCAAAAGATTCGTCTCGATATTTATAGACAAACTATACAATTAGTTATCTTTTTTACCTACATTTAATACTCCATGTATATGTCCAAAGATTCGATGTGATGAATGAAAGAGAAATATTTTGGATTTGCATGGAAAGTGAACACACCCAATGCTAAAAGATACAACAGGTCAGTCAAATGCTAAAAGATACAGGAGTAGATACTTTCGAGATAAGGTACGACAAAATGACTACTAGAATATTATTGAAAGTGAAGTGATGACCATGTGCGGATGCGGACCTTGGCGCGCGTTACATTGACAGTGATGATTCGCTTGTTTTTTCGTTCGAACTTCAAAATAAGATGATTTCTAAGCTAAATTAAAGCAGTAAACAAAATCCGAGAGCTAGCAAATCCTTCGGCTATATGGTCTAACTAAACCCGTGATGACCAAGCATGCCATATCCCAGTGTATATGACAACCAGTGGTGAAATCGACGCAAACCTTCTAGTCCGCGTATACATACATGTATATTCAGCAGAGCAGGTAGATTTGGTTTGGTACGCCTACCCACGCTCCGAGCAACCAAGGATTCCGAGCAACCAAGGAGTCCGCCTTTTACTTGTATGCCATTAAAAAAGATGCTATAATCGTCAATGCCCCTCGAAGATGACTTCTAGTGTTGTTATCCCTGGGTCTCAAAACTTTTATCTCTCACGCCATTCCGTCTGTTTCCAGCACTAACGGTGTGAAATATGGATGGCAAATGACTTCAATGCCCCCTGAGAGTTTTGTTTCTCATGTGCCACTCGCAGTCTTTTCCTACAAGAATAACCCCATTGTAGATACGTTTTCATTGCTACGCTAAAGAAAACGTGTTTATGCTAAGCACGCCATAGTACATGTAGATACGATGTTCGGGCTCTGCAGCTACATTTCGGTCCGGTTCTTCGACAGGGGACCCTTGCTACTTGTGCACTCACAAATCACAACGCAGCGTGTGTTCATGTGGCTGACTGGCTGTGCTTCGAGCAGCGCTGCACCGGGTCTGTCTGTGTGAAGCACGTAGCCCTAGGAGCACGTAATGAAGCTGGTTGGTGAAGGGTTCAGAGCATGGTCCAATCCACTGCTCCTTTTAGCATCTTCGAGGGCACTCTCAATGAGGTATTAATTGTAGTTTTTATGTATTTTAATTATTTTACCAACTAAACATTTTGCTGAGGTGGCGAGAGAGTTAAGTAGAGAGAGATTGTAAAACCATGAAACCGTTTCTTCCAGGTGAAACCGAGTCTTCACTCGGAACGAGGACGGAAGAAACCAGACAATTCGCGTTGGGAGGACTCGAGGGGTTTCTATCCTCCTCCGTCTAGATCCTGTACGCCTCCACCGCCGCACGAAGCCCCCGCATGCCTCCCGTGCTCTCCTTCCCCGCACGTGCCGCCGACCATGCTGGCATGCTGCTCCGACCGGATCCTGTATGCCTCCACCGCCGCACCAAGCCCACCGCCGCACGCCTCACGCGTTGTACTTCTCCGCACGCGCCGCCGGCCATGCTGCTACAGCAGTTACTCCGGCCGCTGGTTCTCTTGTCGCTCAGTCGCTGCATCTTCTACTCCAGTGAAGGGTGCACTTCCATGCGGAGGAGGCCTCCTCCGGCCCTCCGCTGCAATCTTCTGGCTCTCTGCTGCAATCTTCCAGGATGGAGGAACACACAAACAATCACGAAGCTCGCCAGGTGAATGAATGGTGCTCTATCTTTCCTAGCCGTTGATACTGCAGCCTCTCTTTACGTAGGATGCATGAAATTATTAATTTTTTATTTATATATAGAAACTAGTGTAGAAAAAAGTGCGGCATTTTCTGTGCACATCATGGAACCAACACATGGACCAATGATATATGAGGGGAAATAAATTCGTTGTCGGTATCTAGATGGTTCTTGCAATCTGGTGCCACGCTGCAGCTCCCAAACAACACAATTGAATTCAGGAAAGGGGCATCTTGGTCAAAGTTTCTACAAGTACTTTAGTTTCCTGGTTTTCATGGTTGTCTGCCTTGTTTCATAGTACCAAATGAGGCCACTGATCCCACATGGAACTCACAATTAAGAACTTAATTTTTTTCTAGTACCTTGCATTGCCTAATAAAGAATTAAAGTTTTTCATGTATCTAGTTTCTTGAATGAATTGCTTGAATTTGTGTCTTCTTAATTAGGATCAGATCACAAGGATGGAAGAAAAAAGCCATGGGCCTAGATAAGTGATTAGGTCTGTGAAACCAAATTGCAGGTATAATTCCTTCAGTAAAATTTGTACTAGTTTCAGCGTATATGTTCTAAGTACCATTTTCATCAGTAGTGGTCAGCTGCTGGTTTTTTAGTTCAGTTGCATATATGGCGTGCTTAGCATAAACATCGTATCTACGTACTATGGCGTATGGCGTGCTTAGCATAAACACGTTTTCTTTAGCGTAGCAAAAAAACGTATCTACAATGGGGTTATTCTTGTAGTGAGGCCTGCGAGTGGCACATGAGAAACAAAACTCTCAGGGGGCATTGAAGTCCTTTGCCACCCACGTTTCACGCCGTTAGCGCTGAAAACAGACGGAATAGCGTGGGAGAGAAGTTTTGAGACCCAAGGATAACAGCGGTAAAAGCCATCTTCGAGGGGCATCTACGATTATAGCATTTTTTTTTAATGGCATACAAGTTAAAGGCTCGTCCCAGATTGGGTGGTGCGTAACGGCACACATCTAATCCGCCATGGAAACCACGAACTCAAACACTAAAAAAAACAGCGAAAAGACGGCAAGAGAAGAGACAACTACTGTGTATGGACTGAACCATGGACCATGCCGCCATGGGAACCCCGACGTACCTGGTACGCCGAGGAGCCGACGCCGAAGACGAACCCCGCGGGGAAGTCGGCCCGGGTGATGTCAGCGGCGGAGGCCCCCGCCGCCGCCCCGACCCCGAGCGCGGCCAGGAAAACAGCACAGCCGAGCGCCTTCGCCATCATATGGTCCAGCGCACCGGCTGGCCTCAGCAGGTCGTCTCCTTTCTGCTCGCCGGTCGGAGGCGCTCGCGGGGGTGGTTTTTATATATAGTAGTGTATTTGAGTGTGGGCCGGGGGGCGGCCCGTCCCTAGGAAATTCCGCCTCGTGACTGCCCACCCACCCGGCTTCGTTAGCGGCTCGATCGGCGGCGCGGACGAAACGTACGTGTTTCTTTTCCTTGTTGTTGTTTCTTTTTCTTGATGATGATCGAGAAGACTTCACTTATTCACGAGGAATCTATCTAGAATGGAAGACGAAGTGCAAATTCCCCTCCCACAGCGTCACTTTTGACTACCTGCCGCTGGTAGCTGCTAGGTTTTGAACTACGAATCTAGGATACGAATTATTTGAGCCATCGACGACAAAAGACGTGGATTCACTCGTGACTAAAACAGCAGCAGCAACAATCCCAATTTGCACTCTACTACTACTGCCCCGGGTACACCGGTGCTTTCTCACGGTGCCTCCCTCTTTTTTCACTGGCGATTTGGAACGAGCAGCGCCAGTAGATCAAAACGTGTGGACCAGCGAAAAGAACCGCCCGTGTAAAAGTATTTACACTAGCGGTTCATGTAATGAAACCGCTCGTAGAAATATACAATTTACACTGGCAGTTTTCTTTACTCAACCGCCAGTGTAATTGCCGTTTACAGTGACGGCTGATTTACATAAACTGCCACTGTAAAATTCTACTAACACTGGCGGTTTATTTATGTGACCCGCCAATGATTATATTTTACAGTGGCGGTTTTTTATGTCAGTAATATATCTTCTACATATACACCTTCTTCCTGCTCCGACCACCAGCACTTGCAGCCGACACCTTCCATCTGTGGCGAACTTCGAGATCCAAAAACCGAAAAAATACAAAGGAGAAGGTTTTGCTCTTCATTTCTTTGGAGGAGGTGGCTTAAGAAGGTTAGTTAGTGCCTCTCATAGTGCTTCTCACTTTTGAGTTAAAACAAGATCTAGCTAGGCAAAGAACTTTCATGCATGGTTGTGTTTTGAGAGAGAGAGAATGGTAGTGGATTTTTGTCTTAGAGTTTCAATGCATGGTGTTTTAATTAGAAGATCTGGATTAGTATGTGGTGTGTGCCTCTCATAGTTGAGAAAAACAAGCTTTAGCTAGAGAGATAGTTTCGAAATTAGAGAGAGAGAGAGTTTCATGCATGGTTGTGTAGATTTTTTTATCTAAATGTCAAAAATACTTGTTATCAGATTTTACAATTGATATCTAGATTTGTATCCACTAAACTAGATTGTTTGAAATTACAATAATTTTAGTTTATTCAAATAATCCCAATAATTTATATTTTAATCTAATAATTTTGAATGACCCATTTATAGCATTATAATTTTTGTACAGTTGAAGATGGAAAGACCATTATGGATGTACAACTTGTCAAGATTAGATCCGTCATACCAGTTGGAGGTTCGTAGGTTTATTGATGCAGTTAAGAGGCATGCTTGCAGAGAGAAGACAAAGTACATATATTGTCCGTGCATCGACTGCAAAAATGTTGTTGTATTTGAGGACGCAGACCAAATCAATTGTCATTTGGTTTGCCGAGGTTTTACGAAGGATTACTTGATTTGGGCAAAATATGGAGAGGATAGTTCCACGTCTTGTGCAATAGAAAACCTAGTGCAGGAGACACGACACCACATCCCTCAGACTGATCCGGTTATGCGGGATGATAGTGATGATGATTTTGTTGACGCCCAAGACGTGGGTGAAGACGTCGGAGTTCAGGTTGATGAAAGTGAAGAAGCGGATTTCTTCGAGGTATTGTTGCACCGTTATTCTGATCCGTCAATATTCTATCAAAAGGGTATGGAGGCAATGAAGAAAGCTGCAACAGAGTATTTGTACGATAAGTCTAAGGGTTGTACCAATGAATTCACCACACTGAGATCTGTCCTTCAGTTGTTGGTGCTAAAAGCTCGATTTGGCTGGTCTGATGCTAGCTTCAACGAGTTTCTACATGTTCCAGGAGATCTCCTTCCGAAGGGAAATAAAGTGCCTGCTAACACATACTATGCAAAGAACCTAATCAGTCCACTGACTATGAGTGTCGAAAAGATCCACGCGTGAGGAATCATTGTATCCTGTATCGAGGTGACGATTATAAAG
This sequence comes from Saccharum hybrid cultivar R570, assembly GCA_038087645.1. Taxonomy (NCBI): domain Eukaryota; kingdom Viridiplantae; phylum Streptophyta; class Magnoliopsida; order Poales; family Poaceae; genus Saccharum; species Saccharum hybrid cultivar. Next base: position 22,172,109 of record JAQSUU010000402.1, on the reverse strand, counting down.
ACTTAGAGAGTTGTCCAAATTATGGTGCCAGTAGGTATAAGACGAATAAAGACTACTGAGAGAAAGAGAATGGAGCCTTAGTTTCGATAGGGAAGAAACGAAAGAAGACCACAAAGAACATCCAGAAGAGTTCAAAAACCACTGGCCATGAAGAAGTAGACTATTACGCGCAGAGAAGGGTTCCTACTTTAGTGATATGCTACCTCCCCATGGTTGATCAGTTGAGGCGTTTGTTCGCAAACCCTGAGGATGCCGAACTTATGTACTGGCATGCTTCTGATGAGTGCAAAGACGATGGAAAACTTCGACATTCATCCGATGCTAAGCAATGAAAAAAATTTAATGACACACACCCGAAATTTATTGATGATCCAAGGAATATAAGGTTCGCACTGAATACTGATGGAATGAATCTATTTGCCGAGAGGAGCAGCAATCACATAACTTCATTAAATTCCCTTAATAATTTTTATTCACAAAGTTATTATTGTCTTAACACATAACTTCATTAAATTGATGCAGAGAGAGCATTGGATTTGTATGTACATTTATCTTTATGATGCACGGGTTTTGGTCCTTGACTCCGTAGATTTCTCAAAGGACTGCTATCAAAAGTTCATCGATATTTCAAATCAGTAAGTTGTGAAGTGCATGCGTTCTTTTCAACATTTCTATATTATCTAAGAGACTTTGGAAATGACTTGGTGAATTCATTCGAGCTCTGCAGGGCATACATGTCATATAAGTTGAAAGGTGGACTATACAATTTTTAAAAAATTAAACCGCTACACGTTCGGACTAAATATCCGGTAATTTTAAATAAACATTCATATTTGTCTTGTGTATATATGTATGAGTATGAATTTTCTATGACCTTGAAACACTTGCAACAGTCTACCCAGACTCTTTTCCATAGGTGACATGCATGACCAATTTTTTTTAGAAAGAAATAGCCTTGTTGAAGAGGAAATTATACCTTTGCTTGTGGATCATATTGTTTGTCTCAAAATGATACCTTTCTCTAAGATCTGAACATGATATAAAAAACAGTGTTTCAAAAAATGCACACCTGCTGCAGCCTAATTCAAAAAGGTTACAGAAATAAAATAATAAGATTAGGTGACTCACGTCGAGATACATCGAAAAGATCATGTGAGAACTAAGAAGCTGCAGCTAGGATTAGGACTAGGAGACATTTCAGCTACAAAACGTGTAAATTGCTTCACTGATAGCTGAGTCACACATGATTGAAGCTTGTTAATTAAAAGCTTCAGAGGGATATATATAGGTCCAGCTTAAATCTGACCGTTACTTGAAAAGTCAGAACTTCTGATAGGGTACCAGAACTTCTAGTTTTCTCAAGACATTACTTTACCTTTGATTCTGTAAACTTTTGGACGAGGTGGTTGAAGATCTTGTTCTCCACCTTGAGTAGCATTACAACCCTTCTCTATTGCTATAACGTTGTTACCTTGTAAGGATCCAATTTTGCCTTGAAATAAATAGAAATCTGGAATATTTACCCATTAGTAATTTATAATTTGTCAATATGCATTCCTAAAGATTGGAAAGTGGGCGAGGAGAACAACACTCTTTTGGTTGGTTGATCTTGTCCCTATAATCTGTAGTTGAACTATACTACTATGCTACTTGAAACATACACTTATTACTACTTTCTAATTCTTATAGAGTCACAAGCAACCATCAGGTTTGATACACTGTGGGTACTATGTGCGCGAGTTTCTCAGACATAATGGTAGGTACACCAGTAACCCTAAGAAAGTAAATAATAGTCAAATGTGATTATGTGAAGTATTGTCATTCCTGATGCCATCTCCATATATTGGTTAGTGTGTAAATGTTCGATGGCTTAATATTTTTGGTAGGTATACAAGTGTGTGACTCCAGGGAGAACTACCTTTTGAATGAAGAGCTCATGAACATTTGCGATGAATTTTGCTGGTTCATCATGAAAAAAATAATTCACAATCACAAAGATGGGAAGTATTTTGATCCCGGTGGTGAATTAGCTAAACCAGAGTACCAAGATTTCGTAGATATTGACAGGCTAGAGCTGAACCATGAGGATTATTAACTAGAGAAGTCATGGGAACAAGCAAGCTATGAGTAGAAAACTTTATTGTAATATTTACACTCGGGTGTGATGACTATGGTGGATTTATAATTGTTTGTAATCTACCATTACATTTTTCATGCATGGAGAAATAATTGCCTGTGATTTATATTTATAATTGCCTGAGATCTATGATTGTGTGATTTATATACACTGGCGGGAACTATATGGCGCCAAATTTGAATTTTTAAAACCATTTTCAGTGACGGCTTCGTAACAAAAACGCCTATGCAAAAACACATATCACTGGTGGTTCTTGCAAACAACCAGCATTTAATGCATTTACACAGGCGGTTCACTCACGAAAGCCGCCTATGTGAACAACTTTATCACTGACGGTTCTTGTAAAAAATCCGCCAGTGTTAAAGATTTTGCACAGTCGATGTAATTATGAAGACCGCCTGTGTAAACCTCATTACTACTGGCGGTTCTTGTAAGCAAATCGTCAGTGTTAATTCAATTACACTGGCGGCAGTGGCGGAGCCAGGATGGTAATCTTGGGTATTCCCACATAAAAAGTAAGGCCGTTTTGTTCGCTACTTTGGGCTGACTGCAAATACTCTAGAAAATGCATTATACACAAATATATATATATATATATATACACACACACACAAAAGTATATCAAAATAGTTGAGAATACCGAGGAATACCCTTAGATCCGCTCACTTATATGGCCAACCTGTGAAAATTGCATTAGCAATGGCGGTTGTCTTATGTGAACCGCCAGTGAAATTGTATTAACACTAGCACATCTTAACTTGCCGCCTGTAAAAATTCTTTATTTCCACTTGCCTTTGCCGCCTGTAAAAATTCTTTATTTCTACTTGCCTTTGCCACTTGCGGTTGCATCAGCCGCCAGTAAAAAAATACCCCTGGAACCGCCGGTACGAATCTCAGCTGTACTAGTGTACAGTACTGCTTCGTCTTTACTTGCAGCTAATCGCTGATTGATGGTTCGTTTACATGTGTATAGTTCCATCAGACATAGTAAATGCATGCATGTCGTCGTCTACACGATGTTTTATTCCCCGATGGAGCGACCTCTCGGTCACTCGTGTATAGTTACATCAGACAGCAACGTAACAGCGCGCGTCTGCACACGTATCGATCTGCTTATTCACCAGCTAGATTATTTCCCACCGGCCGTCGTAATGAGCCGTCGTCGTCGTCGTCGTCGCTTTGAGGGTGGCCGTCGCGTCACGCGGCGCACGGCCTGACGTCGTCGTCGGGAGCGGCGGCTGGCGGCGGCCGGAGCTCGCCGCCGCGGAGGAAGCCGGCGTACCAGCGCGCGGAGCTCCGCACGTAGCGCGTGCGGGCCCCGGCGTTCATGTCCACGCTGCACAGGCCGAAGCGCATCCTGTAGGCGAAGATGAACTCGAACACGTCCAGGAACGACCACACGAAGTAGCCCCGTGCGTCCGACCCGTTCCTGCATATGCATGCGTGCATGCGTGCTTTTTCCTTTTCAGGACGCAGGATTCAGGAACCATCAAGATGAAGGGGAATAATGCACTGCACGCACCGTATGGACAGGTACAGAACCTCCAGGTAGTCCTGCAGGAACTCGATCCTGGGCTCGTCGTCGTACTCGATCGCGCTCGGCGTGTCGGGGGCGTCTCCTAGTTCTGCAACAGTGGGGCCGTACGTGTGTGCACGCAGCAACACCACAAGAGCTCGGTCATGCAGTCACTTACAACAACTGTACTAGTGTACTGGAAAAGCTAGCTTAGTAGGGCGAGACATATGTTTATCTTGAGAACAACTTGTCAACAACCTACCGTTTTCATGGATCATGACCGGAGGGTTCCCGTAGTTGAGCCTCAGTTGCTCCAGCAGCTTCCCCAGCGCCCACGGAGGAGACTCGATCCGGCCCTACATACATGCCATCAGTGTCGGTGTCACATTTTCTTCATCAGTTACAACTTACAAGTGGGGGTGTGCTTCAGCTGCTGCAACTGCAAATTTCCTCTGCACAGTACCACCGTACCTCCGCAATGGCCACAAGTGGATCTGCATCATGATCGAGAGCACAAAACAAATGGTTCAGCAGCAAGTTCTGTACTACTGTAGGAGTACATCGTATCTGTGCGTGCATGGATGCGCAATGACTTAATAATAGTGGTTCAGGATTCAGTACTCTGAACGGTCGCATCAACGTAGTAGTCCCCCAGTCTCTGTCCGGAATCCTTCTTCTCCGACGACGACCGGACTCGTAGGATGAGGTAGTTACTGTTCAATCATAGATTAATTAGGCTTAAAAGATTCGTCTCGCGATTTCACGGTGAACTGTGCAATTAGTTTTTTATTTCGTCTATATTTAATGCTCTATGCATGTGTCGCAAGATTCGATGTGATGTTTTGAGGTGAAATTTTTTGGGAACTAAACACCCACTAGGCAGAGGTTGCACCGCTCCACGTTCCTTCACCACCATGCGTTGCGGGCTACTTTTTTTCCGCTGGTTGTTGGAGGTCACCGTCACACCACCCTTTCCGGCATCCAGTGATTCGATAACGATACAATTAAGACGTTCGGTTAGACGGACAAATCCCTTCGCACGCGCTGCTCGTCCAGCGATCCTATCCAATCATCTCATTCGCGTGCCCCGATGCTCGTTGCGTCATTTCCTCCTGCGTCGCTGTGCAATCTGCCCACTCCACTCCGCCACGCCGCTGCCGGTCCCCCACAGCGCCACGCCCCATCCCCTACGGCCTCCGCGCTGCCACCTTCGTGCCACATTCCCCCACCGATCCCAGTCTGCCTCGCCCACCTCCACCGCGCTGCCTCCTCCAAGGGTGGAGGGAGGGGGGCCTGGCCTCCCCCAACACCTAACTAATTCCCTATCGTATACTTAATATACATGGATCTATTAGCACAATTATAGGCCCTGACCCACCTTAGTTCTAGGCTTAAGTTTCAAGTAGAATTTGAGCCCATGAGAGAAGCAAGCCAGCAACCCAATTAGGAAGAAGCTGAGAGATGAGCAGCCATATTCCCTTCCGTCCGCAATGTGCCTCTTCATCTCCTCGACTGTTTGGCTTCTCATCTAGATCGAACGCATCGCACGCTCTCGTCTCTCGCAGCATCGCACACAGCACAGCAGCAACACAATATGAGCAGGAAGCGGAGGCAGGACATCCACACGTCGGACGCCGCGTTGCTGCTGGACGTCGTCAGAAGGTGCCTCCTGCCAACCAGTTGCCGACACTCAGCTGCCAGGCATGTTGTCTTTTGGCTTCCCCTTTCGTTCTTCCTTCTTCCTAGGTGCACATGAAAATAGATTTTTTTGTGCCCCCCTATGTTCGATTCCTGGCTCCGCCCTTGGCCTCCATGCCGCGGCCGCCCCACTCGCCCCGACCACCTTCACTGAGCTAGCGAGCCACGGCCGCCTCCACCGAGCCGGCAAACCTCCACGACGGATGCTCCAGCAAGCAGGCGAGGGGGACGAGATTCATGTGACGCCACGCCCGCCGCAAGTTGCCTGTGCGTCTACCGCACAATGAGGTCCATGCGTTGTCGTCGACCTTCGCGCCAGCGTGCCTCCATTCGTCCAAGCAAAGCCGCTCATATTGAAAGAGAATGTTTCAAGTGTTTTGGATGTTTATCTGGATGTTGCAAGTGTTTTATTTTGATGTTGCAAAAGTAGATTGGAATGTTACACATGTTGCACTGGCTATACACGTATGTTTCAAGTTTATGTTCCAAATGTTTAAACTCGTTTTTCCAGATGTATGTGTTGCAAGTGTTTCATATGGATGTTCCATATATTTTCACACATATAAAGTGTTTTCAGGTGTTTTTTTTGCAAGTGTTTCATACATATGTTTTGAGTGTTTCAGTTGTTTCATATGTATGTTACAAGTGTTTCATTTAGATGTTTCAAAAGAAGATTTGGTGTTGCAGCTAGTGTTTCAGATGCATGTTTCATGTATTTTTTCTGCCTTCAGACTTATGTTGCAAGTATTGCATTTGGATATTTCAAAAGTAGATCAGGTACTACGGAGCCGTTCGGCTGTGCTGATAAGCCGGCTGAAAAACACTGCTGACTGATTTGTTGTGAGAGAAAAATATTGTCCCAGCTGAAAAAAAGCCGAAAAAGACGGATTATAAACCGAATGAACAGGGCCTACATCTCTGTCATCGCTTTTTTGTTGCCTCACCTTTGTCTCGATATCTCCTGCTCCTCCTGGCACCGGTTGGGCATCCGCTACCCCTCCCCCTCTTCTGGATGCTGGCGTAGCCACCTACTGTAGTCATCTGCTGCAAATGTTGCGTGAGAAGCGAAGGAGGTACGAGCGAGGACTCCTCGTGTGCAGTCGGGCGATACGGGCCCTGCATAGGCGGGCGCGGGATGCAACAGCTCGCCACGGTCGCTGTGCAACAATGCCGTCGCTGCCTCGCCGCGGTCAGGGACGACGTCGGTGGAGGCTGTGGCGTGTTGCGGTTTTGGGCTGGAAACGGATGGGTTACACTTACACTAGGCGGAGGTTGCACCGCTCCACGTTCCTTCACCATATCCCAAGTGTAGCGGGCTACTTCCTACGTACATCCTCCCCTGGTTGTTGGAGCCTTGGAGGTCACCGTCACACCACCCTTTTCCGGCAACTTGTGATTTTTTTTCTTTTTTTTGGAGAAAAACATCTTGTGATTTGGTCCCCTGCTAGGTTTGCCTCTTGGGCCCATCTAGACGCGGGAATCCGCGATTTCTCTTGGGCCTTTTGGACGTGAGAATCGGATTCGAAATCAGCAGAAACCACTCCAAACGTGGTTGCAGTGCGTGGAAATTGCTTCGCTTCGGATCTTTTTTGCCTTCCTTGCGTAAGACTGGATGTTATTCCTTCTCCTTCTCGTTATACAATTCTACTTACAGTTTGTCCCGTGTCTCTTTGGTGGAGAAGGTAAAGAAGAACTAAGACACTGATTCGTTTGCGCAAGAAATGCTCCCTGTTCGGCTGAGCTTATCAGCCGTGGAACAGTGTTTTTCTCTCACAGCAAATCAACCACAGCCGGCTTATAAACCAAAAAAACAGCCTGCCGAACAGGGCCATGGTGTTCAAAGGCAGCAGTTTTTCTTCAAACCGGTCAATCACGATACACACTTTATTTGGGCGCAGAGTACTCTTTAGTTAGGGTAGCAATTTTTTTCTTTTCTAACACTAAGAACTACACTGCTTCATGACTATGCATGTGCTCATCCTTGCCTCTGTTTGCTGAAAAACAGGGCATGATTGTAAAACTATCAGCAGCAGCCAAAGAGAAAAGGGGAAGAGCATAATAAAAAGCTGACCTAAGTTCTTTATAATCCCATTTGCATATATCTATTATGTATTATTCAAAACAGTGGCGCTCCATTTAGCTTAGTGATGTCCATTTCACTCTTGCGCCTCTGTGATGACATGATTCAACAGGAGGTAGGTCTACTCTCTACAGTCAGTGTTTTCTGGAGAATCAATAAATTAAATAAGCAATGGTTCAGTGTCCTTGTGGTTTCATGTTCAGGTCAAGAAGGTCAAAATTGCGTACTAAATTTTGATGGAAAATGGAAAGGCTACCGTTGATGTATATATATTGCTTCATTTTGAAATCTAAATTTTATTCATGCACTTGTTCTTATGGAAGAAATATTTGAATTAATTATTCACATGTTCCCAATATGCTAGGATCTTGACTTGCAATGTGAGGAGTTAATCCAGGAAGAATTTGGCCTGCAATGCAATGTTGAGGTGATGGACCCTCCTCTATGCCATGGTTTGCATGGTGGGCTTGCCCATTAGAGGTGCAGGTCCGCGACGGATCCGCCTACGTCTGCATCGTCCACACTGCCTGTGTCGACACTGGTATGGTGGGCGATTTGCTCTTCCCTTCCCTCTTGCCACCTCGTAAAATCTTGCCCTCTCTCTGGCCTCGCTGGGGGGACACTAACAGTGTTGATATTTATTAACGCAAATAGAATATGAAGGATTCCGTAAGCGCACAGATTACCATTATCGCATTTTACCAGGAGTATTCCAGGTATCATTATTTATATTTTACCATAGGAAAACAATAGAGTAAAGATTATTGAATATCAAAGGAGTATCTATCAGTCAACATACCATCATAGCTAGAGCAAGGAGTAAAGGTAATGATAGGAATTAAGTATAATGATACTCAGGAGATAGATCATTAGGATAATGTAAACTAGTTAACTTAGGAGAACAAATGGTAAGGTAAAGTCCTATGATATTCTCATTACATGATCAAAGTATATATATATATACCCAACTATAGTTAACACTCACTCTACTCTTGTGCACTTCGAGACGCCGCTTAGACGGTAGAGCACCGTAAATGATAACTCTACTTACGCGACTATGGTCCTACAATTTAAAAATCTGTTCAATTCGGTGTGGACTACAAAGGATAGATGGGGCTGTCACCTCCCGCTGCTACCACACAACCAGAGAACAGGGTGTACTCAAAGGCAGAGCATCATATAAGCACCATGCTTACACGAGATTCAACTACTTAGCCTAACCGGTAAACTAGCAAGCTAAGCACTCTATGAACCCGTACATAAAAGTAATGATAACCTTAACTAAGCAAGATATATATTCAAGTAAGCATAGCCATATAGATAAGAATATGATAAATTGATAATAAGTCTTACAAGATGTAGAAGTGAAAATACAAGGTTTTATCGAGCCTCCAAGACTAGATCCGGAACTTGAGTATGAGCCCAACTCGACCCTCACTCCCGAGCTACTAATCTACTACATTGAAAAGTTCTAGACCTAATCCTCCTGGTGTGTGTTGATCTGAATGAGATATGAATTAGGGTTTCCAGGATGACTCCAGGGAGAAGGTAGGGATATTATATATAGGGGGTAGCATCAATTCTGGACCCTCAGATCAAACCGACTTGAAAAAACAGCGTAGATGCAATCTAGGAGGCGGTGGAGAACCGACATTCAAAGAAAGGGCTAACAGGTGGGGCCCACAGGCCGGCCGGCCTGTAGGTAGGGCAGCCACCTGCCCTTCGCTTTGGTGGTTTGCCTTCTAGAGTTGTTTCCGCGGCGGATAATTGCGATTTAATCTGACAATTGGGTCCACCTTGACGGTTTTCTGATTAAATCCTCCTGCAAACACAGATTCACTAAAACTCGTGGAATTTATTAGTTTAAACCCCCTAGACCTATGTTTGGTGATGGAATTAAGTACATATGCAGGATATGTTGATGGTTTATGATTGATGTTAATGATCGTCAACAAACAGCAAGTTGTGACATTCTCATAAGGTACTCTCTCAATTTAAATGATTGCATATTTAGTTAATTTTCTTTGTTTCCTGTAGGCTGGAGTTGAATTGTCTTCAAGCCTCAAGATTTCATCAGCTACTTGTGTTTTAGGAGCAAGATTAGCTTGTCAAACCCTTTTATAATGTTTCTCATCAGTGGAATGTAAGTGTCATGATGTTCTTGATGTGAACTAATGTTCAGATGACCACTAATGACACCATGGATATGTGCATTGTCAGTCTAGTGTTCTAAATTCCCTATCCGCAGTTGAAGATACTAATGACACCATGGACATATACACTATCAGTTGAAGCCGTGTACACCTCTGAAACACTAAAATTGGGGAATTCAGTCTCTTTTAAAACCTTAGCTCAAACATTAGAGAAAATTGTGGTCTAATGCTCTTAGTCAATGGCGAAGCCATGGAGGGGCTGGAGGGGGGGGGGGGGGGGCAATGCCCCCTAACTAATTTGCTATTTTTTCATTATACCCCTTAATGACATAACTAATCTATCATGTAATTAAAGAGTGAACGAACGCTCTCCTTATGAGTCAGAAGTGGTGCTCCTAGTTTCTCTTTGCCTCCTGATTCTCCTTCACTATTGCCGGATTTTCAACGGTAGGACGAGGGATGAAGTTGTTGTGCCTCACGCGCTTACCTACCTCCCTTGAGGAAGCCATACTTTTTTTAAGTGCCTCAACCTTCGAATACAAATTGTAACATCTGAACTTACAGAGAAACTCAACACACACTCCACACGCATGCACTCACACCACAAGTAAGCTAGATCTATAACTTATATCTAGGTCTACAAGATATATGGCTAAAAGATATGACAATTGTGACCTATCCGTGCGAGGCATCAAAAATTACCTAATGGGAACTAAATCCTGGTCTCGAGGAAGCCATACTTGGATGCCGATGGAAGGGCTATTTTGTATGAGAAGTTTCCTGAGGAGACTCACACGGTGTACGGGTTCTTTAAATGGCTAGTGTGTGCGCCCTTCCATTCAACATATGTACATCAATGCATGCACCTCGGGAATCATGGGTGGTTGGGCGGTCAATACAAGGTGAGAACATGTGTATCAGTGAGGGGTAGGTCAAGATTAATCTGGATTGATTCATCTGAGAAACGTGCAACCAGTTAGATTTTTGTGGGTATGCATGCAGCGCACAGACTGACGCTATGATGGAATGCAAATGCGCGTCCAGTTGCTCGATGGGTCCAGAAATTGGGGTACCCTGAGTGTGCATGGCAGTCTGCATAAACTGGAAATATAAAAAAATGCAACATCTTCTTGAATTAATGCGTCTATGCTACAAGTGCGGGAGATACTTAGTTTTACCTGCTAGCAAATGACGAAACGTCGTCGTCCTGCGTTTCCCAAATAAGATGAAGTCTGCGAGTGAAGAAGGGATGCAGAGCTGCGAGGGACAAGGTAAAGAACAACTACGGCTGTGTTTAGTTCCTAAAAAAAAATACTATGCAAAAAAAAAATTCTCCGTCACATCAAACTTGCGATACATGCATGGAGTACTAAATGTAGATGAAATCAAAAACTAATTGTACAGCTTGGTTGTACTTTGCGAGACGAACGTTTTGAACCTAATTAGTCAACGGTTGGACACTATTTACCAAATAAAGCCAAAACATGCTACAGTACTTTTTTTACCCCTTTTCAGGGAACTGAACACAGCCTACACATGGAATCAATTTTTTACACAATAGAAGGGAATACATATTAGATTTGAGTAAAGAACAACTACAAATGACTTGCTTTGGCTCGACATCGAAACATTTCGCTGGCATGGTGTTTCAGTATTTCTACTCATACTAATTCTAAAAGTCAGCAACATATGCCACCACGCACGATAGGAGTATAGGAGATTTTTAACTATTTGTCATCCTTACAGATGTCACTCCTTCGTTTGCTAGTTTTACACGCGCTCCTACACAATTGCCATCACAAACAGTAAACCTCCTATGTTTTTGCCACTTTTACTGATGTGGCACGCTAGGTGAGCACGCCAGCGTGGCAGCGAGCCTTAGAGCTCTAATTCGGCACGAGAAAAGACCTATTTGCCACTGTTATTTCTCTCCCTCTACTCAATGACGCACGGGCCCCACATGTTAGTTTCTCCTTCAACCTCCAGCCATCACCATGCAGCGAGGAGAGGGGAGAAGCTCATGCGCGGTGGCCTAGGCAAGACGCGTGCAGTCAGCCACACGCGTTGCACAGCGTTCCACGGCGACGCGACAGAGCGGGCAGGACGCGTGCGCGCGGAGCCACACGTCGATGCAGTCAGCGTGGAACGCGTGCACGCGGAGCCCGTCACCGTCCGTGAACTCCATCAGGCACACCGCACACTCCCTGGACGCGCCGGAGCCCTGTGCCGCTGCCGACGAAACGGCGCCCGCGACGGCAGCGGCTAGGTACTGTGCCGATGGGAGCGACTTGATGGCGGCGGCCTCCAAGCCGTAGTAGGGTGAGAAGGTGTGGTAGTAGTTATCGTAGGTGGTGAAGGACGTGAAGGAGTCATCCCCGCTGCCGCCGCGGCGCGCCGAGGAGACCCCAAATCATCAGCTGTCAGAGCACGCGGCTCACCAGCCGCTCGTACAGGTACAGCACCACCAGTAGCACCGTGCCTACCACTACCAACATTGTGATGAGCGACGGGCTCAGGCTCGATCCGGCGCCACCGCCACGTTTGCCGCCCACGAACGCACTCGCCGCCGTAGACGGCTATGGCACCGGGTCGGGATAGTACCGACGCTTTAAATGTTTTTATTGTTGTACCTGTACGACTTCACCATTGCCAATGGAAATTGCTTCAGAGACAAGAACATCACATTCTCGATCAAATTCAACTCCCTTCCGTTGTCAACTTGGGTTTTTTTGAAAATAATAATATATAGCTCCTGATGATCGCTGGCGCGGTCACTTGACATATCAGTTGGCGGCGGCGAGCTTGCCTGGCGATGGTGGTAGCGGTTTCTTCTTGCCGAGCTTGTACCTGACCATCCTGAGGATCCATAGGAACTAGTAGGCGCTCACCAGCTGCAACCCCAACCCCATTACCTGGCAAAGCGGAAGCAAAGGGATGGCATGGGTCGGAGGTTGTTGCGATTGAGTTGGTTTGGCTGGCGATCGGATTCGCTGAGGGAGGGCATGCATGTGTTAGCGTACCTTGATAAGGATGGGGTTGTCGGCCATCACAGCGACATAGGTGATGTAGGGCCCGAAGCCCATCCCGACGACGGACCACATGAGCTCCTCCCCTCTCCTCGTTGCGTGGTGATGGCTGGAGGTTGAAGGAGAAACCGACATGTGGGACCTATGCGTCAGTGAGTAGAGGGAGAGAAACAACAAGGACAAATATGTCTTTTCTCATGCCAAGTTAGGGCTCCCAGGCTCGCTGCCACACTGGCATGCCCACCTGGCGTGCCACATCAGCAAAAGTGATAAAAACGTAGAAGGTTTATTGTTTGCGATGGCAATTATGTAGGAGCACATGTAAAACTGGGAATTAAAGGAGTGCCATCCATAAGGATGGCAAATAGTTAAAAATCCCAGAGTACAGGGGGAAGGGGGGCTATGTGCTTGGGCTGCAGGCGCGGATGAGGGCAGAAGGCGAGACGCTACCGGCGCGGGGGTGAGGAAAGGCGGGGTAGAACGCGGCCGGGGTTAGAGGAAGAGATGCGGCACGCCCAAAGCCGGACAACCAGGTTGGGGGGAGGGTAGCGCCGCCCGGTCACCAAAGATCGGTTCGCCTGAGCGTGGGCATGCCGCGCCACCCGGCCACCAAAGATCAGTTCGCCTGAGCGTGGGCATGTCGTGTCACCCAGCTATCACAGCCTGGCTCGCCGGAGCGTGGGCACACCGTCGAGCCATGTAGGCTCGACCGTCGAGCGGTGAGCTGTGCCTATGCGGTACCGGTACCAGTATCAAGCACCAAATAACAGATGGATGGTGGATCGAGGAAGAGGTGATACAAACGGTGGTCCCTGTACAAGGTCCACTCCTTGGTTTTCGTGTCATCTTTTTTTAGAATCAACCGTACCAATGCTGACACCGTAGTCAGCGGCTTTGCAGAGGTTTTGGGATTAGTAGCTGTTTATGGTACAGGTTAATTAGCTGTGAGCGAGTCAGGACAAAGCAGGAGAATGAATCTTGATGCACCATCCAATGCCTGCCATCGTGTCCGCAGATACACAACTACATAGAAAATCCACTCTCTTATGTATATCTGTTCATATATGAAGATGTATATATGTAATCCTTGAGTGAAAGGAGTACAAGGGCATTTGGTTGTTGCTAGCCACACTTTGCCTTAGGCAAGTTTGACTAAATTGATAAGCTTTTAGTTGGCTCACTAAACTTAGGCAAGATTCTTTTTTGTTCCATATGTCATAGAGTAAAAAATATGGCAAGATTTCCTTAGGCATGTCAAAGTATGACTCTCGATTTTTTTTTCAGCCACACTTTTTTGTAGATTGCCACACTTATCTAAAGTTAGTTGTGGTGGATTGTGGCGGACTTGATATTGTCATGTTGGTCGACGAGCTCCCTTAGTTTGCTACTATATATGTCACTACTCCTTTCAAATCCCCATAACTTCATCCTCCTGCACAAATTATCAAAACAAAAATGGGGTTGCATGAAACTCTACGATGATGTCCACGGTGCCATTGCATGAATTCACCCAAGAAAACATGTGGGTAGGAAATGATTTGGTATAATTGAAATTTTACAAAGGTCAATACTTGCATAGCTAGTTACTCCCATATCACTTTCTTTCTACAGTGGAGGCCTTAGGGAGAAAGGAAGATCATCCTAAGAACATCTCCAAGAGTCCTATAAAAACAATTGGTAAATCCATGAGTTTCCCAAGTACTCCCTCCCGTTCCAAATTATAAGTCGCTCTGACTTTTTTGGTACATTAATTTTGCTATACATCTAGATATAATAATATGTCTAGATACATAGCAAAATGGATGAATAAAAAAGGTTAAAACGACTTATAATTTGGAATGGAGGGAGTAACACACAAACATCGGATAATTCATATAAGATTTGTGGATAATCCGTATCCGCTGGATTTTACCAACCCCGTATCTTACCCGTCATCCACACATAATCGGATCCGGAGCCTTCGTATCCGCATAGACATTAAAAGATTTTTCTGTACCCTAAAAAACCAGATATGGATTCGGATCGGTACCTGCAGCACTTTCACCCCTAGTCATCAATCATCATTGCAAAGTCTGTCGTCTACAAGGCACTAAGCTCGATAGTTCAGATTATTGGTAAGATAGCTCCTAGTTGCATTTGCAACTATTGTTTTCTGCAGCTTCCCTCAAGGAACAAAAGAAGACGCGCGCACACACGCATGGTCTACAATAGAGGTCTACAGAAGATAATTCTAGAAGAACCATGTGTAGGAGGCATGGAACACGAACATTATAGCAATCGACAATATTATAAGGTAAGCAAGCAGATTAACTCACTTAGGTTCCACGGAGGACCACCGTGATCATCAAAACCATAGCAACTCAATCCCCCTTCCAAGCCGCTAAAAACAATATGGACTGCGAATACAAGGTTGATATGTGCCCTTGTAGTTCATTTTGTGATGAGTGATTGTCAACGAGATCCACGACCTAGGTTGAGTTTGTGACTAACAATGGTGTGAGTTGGGTTATGCGGCATGTCTCTTGGCTTGTGGTGTGTAGGTGTGAAGCTCGGAGGCGGTGGTCGATGGCGAGGTGAAGGTCAAGTAGGGGCGTGTCGTGCCAATGGACCAGGAGCGGTGAAGGGCGGACGTGAAGCTTGGACCGAGGGACCAGGAGGCCTGGTGACTAGCCACAGTGGCTAACATCTGGACATCTACAAGCGCAAGTGTACATGGGAGTGAACGTGTTGACTAAGTTAAGATGGCGGATGTGCAAGTCAAGCGGGGCTCAGGAGGACTTGGTGGACAACCGGTCAAGAACGGCGGTGACACCTGTCGAGTGGTAGGGAGTGCATATAGAGTACGCTACTCACGAACGGTTTGGTGGTTTGGGCCTCCAAACCATCGGTGGCCGATTTCATGGGTTTAGGCCTCAAAACCCGGGCGGAGATTCCGAGGAGGAACGGACGGCACGTGGCGGTATCAAGGAATTCACGTCGAGGCGAAGATATCTCTTAAAAGGCGCGGTGGCTGTCGGATGAAGATTACCTCGGGTTGGACCATAACACCCTCGTGTTATGTGGTTTGACTCAAAATATCTAAGGGCAAACTAGGATTGTGTAATAGCCCTGTTAAATAGGATGAGGAAGCCCCCATCTCCCTCATCTCTTTCATTTTTCTTCATTCCACCCTAGGTTTTCCCCTTCTCCTTAGGTGTTCTTGTGAGAGAGGTCCACAAAATGAGAGATTTGTGTAAGAACTCAAGATTTAGTGCGGGAATGGTGGCCCTTACCACCTCATGTCCTCCAGGATTTGTTTTGTGAGTCATGTTCTTTGTGTTCTTCGCGAGTTCATTTTTTACCCTTTCTTGGCTTGATTCGTCATTTTGGGACCATTTTGATTCATTCCTTTTGTGCTGAGATGAACTAGGACGTGAGTTGAGTGTTTTCACTGAAGGATTTTATCCAATTCCTTATGAATTCATAGATCAGGGCAAATCAATTTTATGACCTAGTTTTTGGGTGTTTTTCGTTCCCCTTCGATTTTCCATTGATTGGCTTTAAATTGAGCGATTATCTCTTAGAGAGCTCTCCTCCTGCCTTGTGATCATATGTACCAAGTTTGGTGGTAGTTGGTGTTGATTTGGCCACAAATCGGGTGAATCCTTGTTCTTGGCGATTTTCGGGCGAACTATTTCATGACCCGCGGATAGTACGTGGTTCATCCCCGGACAGTCCAGCCCTCAGGCTCAGTTTCATCTCATCTGCGCCCGCACTATGTCCAGACTCGTGGACAGTCCGGGGTCCAGGTACGGACAGTCCGCCACCCCTGCGCGAGTTGACTCCAAAAGCTTTTTCTCTTAGGCGTTTTTGGTATTCTTGCCTACGGACAGTCCGAGCCTGCACTGCGGATAGTTCGCCACTGTGTTTTTCACTGAGTCTAGAACCAGTTTTTTAACTTCATGTTTCACTGCTTTGAACGCCGGACAGTCCAAGCCTACCCGCGGACAGTCCGCCATTCATTTTTCAACCGAGTCCAGAACTGTTCTCTGTGAGTCAGTTTTCGGGAGTTGAACGCCGGATAGTTCGGTCCTCAACCTTGGACAGTCCAGGACCTGTTCCGCGGACAGTCTGGGCTTCCTACACCGGACAGTCTGGGACTCTGCCGTGTGTGCTGTTTTTCCATGGTACTTTGAAGGCCTGGGTTGTTTCTTCCTTGGTTGATCCGCTGTACTTCTAGGACATCTCCTAGGGTATCCACCTACCTGTTGGGTCATGATCTAACCGCTCTCTCGTGTATTGGTTCTTGGGTCGTGATTTTGGGACAGCGGCTTAAAGTTTCAAAAGAAATTTGAGGCTCCCATTCACCCTCTCTGGTCATCGTTTTCAATTTTTTAATTAGTATCAGAGCCGGTTAAGGATCATTTCACCTTAATCGGCCCATGATCCACAAAAGTGACATGGAGCGCGATTCCGGCAAGCCACCATTCTTCGATGGAACAAACTACCCCTATTGGAAGATCCGCATGTTCGCGCATCTTTAGGGCATTGATTGGCAAGTCTGAGAGATTTGTGAGGACGCTACTAACGTTGCGCTTGAACCTCGTGCTCATACCACTTTGGAGCAGAAGGCTTGGCACAACGCAAATAGTAGGGCTTATAGTGTTCTTTTCTTGAGTCTTTCGCTTTCTGAGTTTGAGAGAGTCTCCGATTATATGACTGCTCGAGAGATCTGGGTGAGGCTTTAGAGCTATCATGAGGGGACCGCACAGGTCAAAACCAGACTCTTCGAGACATACAAGCGTGAGTACGACAACTTCTCTCAGTTGGAGGGAGATTCTATCAATGCTATGTTTTCTCGCTTTCAAACGATTGTGAAGAAGATGCGGACAAGCAAGCCACAACTACCTTATGATGATCATGAGAGGGCACTTAAAGTTCTATATACCCTAGATCGGAAGGTGTGGGATGTGAAGGTGTCTGCTATCATTGAGTCTACGAACTACCACACTCTCACGGTGGATGAGCTTTTCAGCAAGCTTAAGTCCACTGAGATCGACTACCAGATTCAAGCCAAGATCAAGAACCTCTCTATATCGACAATGGCTTTGGTCTTAGGTAACGACTCAAGTTCTTCAGCTAACCCTTCACAGATGTTGTTTTCCTTCTCTTCTTTGGTGTTTGTCATAGAGGAGCAGTTAGGGGCCCTTGGGGACGACGAGCTGCCGTTGGTCATCAACTGGTTCTCACGGTTTCACAACAACCGCTTGAATCATCGGTGTAGTGGAGGTCCGAAGGAAGGATGCTACAGCTATGGAGACCCTGACCACTTCGTCGCCCACTGCCCTAAGAAGAACAAGAGCTTCTTCGGCAAGTACGACTCTGGCAAGCGCAAGGACAAGCGTGAGTACACCTTCGGCAAGCACAAGTCGAAGGGAGGATTCGATAAGGAGGTGCTCAAGAAGAAGTACCTCAAGAAAGCCAAGGCCTAGGAGCGTGCCTTTCTTGCCTCCCTTAGCGACCTCGACAACGACACCGATGATGACTGCTCTTCTTCCTCGTCAAGCGACGATGAGTCCGAGAGGAAGTTCAAGGACAAGCTGGCCAGGCTTTGCTTCGTCGCCGGTTCCATCCACGAAGGGTTTTGCACCATGGCGGTCGATATCGAAGTGAAGGCTAGCAAGGACGTGGTTCCCATCGACGGTGATACTACTGATGTAACAACTTCAGTGGACAATCTTGTTGCTGAGCTTGATATCATTACTGACACCTTCATGAGCCAAGATAAGATGTTAAAGTGTGCTGCCCGTGAGAGGAAAGAGTTTGAGGACAAGCTAGAAATCACGCTGAAGGAGCTTGAGGAAGCTAAGAAGCTTGTTGTAGTAGTGTCAGATGAGGTTGAGTGTGACGAGTGTGCTGTTCACATGTCCAACCTTACTGACTTGCAATCCAAATATATTGCTTTGCTTGATGAGAATAATTTACTGAAGTCTAGGTCTATCTTGTTGGGTGCGTGCAAGTCCTGCTCGGGCTTGCAATCTGAGCTGGCAGAGAAGAATGTCAAGATCTCTGCTCTTGAGAAGGCCAGCTCAGATAGCACAAATGTTGCTAAGTGTGCATGTTGTGAGAGCTTGGTGCTGGAGCTTGAGTCCTGCAGACACGATAAGATGAGAACCGAGGAGGACAACATATACCTTCGGTCCATCTTGAGCTGGGTGTCTTGCAATGAGCTACAGTTGGGCATGATGATGAGCCAGTTCAGGTGAGAAACTAGAGCATCGGGTGTAGGCTTTGCTTTAGGTGGGAAGGGTGAAAGTGTCTATGGTAAGGTTGTGAGTTCAGTGGTTTGAACTCAAGTGAGAAACCCTCCACTACTCCCAAGTTGATCAAAATCACTCCACCTAAGCCCATTGAACCTGTTGTCAAAGATGGGGTGTTTGAAGAACCTCCAAAAGCTCCACCCCAGAAACAAGTTTGGGTTCCAAAACCTAACCACCTCAAGAACCCACCTGACACTCTACCATCTCTGAGGATCTCCTTTCTAAAGCTAAAAAGCCACCAAGAGTGAACTATACCCACAAGAGAGTGAGCCAACAACCACCCAAGAGAGGTGAGGTATCACTGTGACTACTGCCATAGGGATGGTCACCTTGCTGAGTTTTGCTTTAGGAGGAAGAGAGATGAGCGATGAGAGTATGAGTTGAACAACCAGAACATGTACCGCCCGCCCCATGGCATACATGTGTTGCCTGTTCAGAGGCGCAGTGCTAGGCCTAGAGGTGCAATGCCTCAAGGTGCTAGGCCTCAGGTTGTGAGACCACGTGGTGATTGTGGTGGTCATGCCCGGTGAGGTTTAGGTCGTGGTCAATACGACGTTGAACCCCATGGTGGTGGTCTTATTTTTCGGTACCACAGCTCTAGCGGACCACATTTTTCCCCATGTGGTGTTCGCTTTTCTCAAATGGGACATGGTATGTTTGGTGTTTTTTCTAACACTTTTCTAGGGCAAATGAGCCAACACTGGTATCCTTCACAGTTTACTAATCCCAGTGTTACGTCATTTGCACATCCCATGTCTTTCTATTGATGTAGGACGGAGGCCTAGAGAACACGTGGCTCATTGGTTCCGGCTGTTCGCGCCACATGACCGGAAGTTCAAAATGGTTTTCTAGTCGTGCAATGTAAAGAATACATCACATTTGGGAATAATAGCAAAGGAAAGGTGCTTTCTCGTGGGACCATTCGGGTCAATAAGAGCTTTGTCCTAAAGGATGTTGTTTTGGTTTCGAACTTGCATTTCAATTTGCTTTCAGTTTCACAACTCCTTCAGGATGGCTTTGAAGTGCACTTTAAGACCGGCCTATCTTGAGTTCTTGATTCTTAGAGAAATCTTGTTTGCCAGATTGTCCCTTTTAGCCGTGTCTTTTGAACTGATTTTTCTCACTCCTTTGGCTCTCCTCGATGTTTGGTGCCCGGATCCTCCTCTGAGATTTGAAAGTGGCATAGGAGACTGGGTCACTTGAGCTTTGACTTACTAGCTAGTTGAGCTCACTTGACTTAATCCAAGGATTGCCCAAGTTAAAATTTGAGAAAGATTTGGTCTGCCACCCTTTTTGCCATGGGAAAATGGTTGCCGCTTCTCACCCACCTGTGAACCAAGTCATGACCAAGGAATCTAGTGAGCTACTTCACATGGACACAGTTGGTCCAGCTCGGGTTCAATCAGATGGTGAGAAGTAGTATGTTCTAGTGATCGTGGATGATTTTCTTGCTACTCTTGGGTGTTATTCATGGAGGGTAAGGATGAGGCTTTTTCACATGCTCGGGATTTTATTCTTCGATTACAAATGAGTTTTCTAAGAATGCCATGAGAACGATTCACAGTGATATGGCACAGAATTCAATAATACTCATTTTGAAACCTTCTATGCCTCTTTGGGCCTCGAGCATCAGTTTTCCTCTCCTCATGTCCCTCAACAAAATGGTGTTGTTGAGTGCAAGAGTCGGACCCTTGTTGAGATGGCTAGGACAATGCTCGATGAGCATAGGACTCCTAGGAGATTTTGGGCCAAAGCGATCAACACCGCGTGCCATGTTTCCAATCGTATTTTCCTTCGAGCCTTCATGAAGAAGACTTCTTATGAGTTGCAATTCGAATGCCCACCTAAGGTAAATCACTTTAGGCTTTTCAGATGAAAGTGCTTCATCTTGGAACAAGGTAATTTGGACAAGTTTGAGTCTAGGTCTTCCGCCGGTATAATTCTTGTAACAGAACCGACCAAATTATAAGAACGTAAGTTTAAAAACAATCATCGAAGTGATCAAATTCTTGTACTTAAGCTCCCATAATCCCAGTAGTCTAGAAATCTAGAAGGATTTCAAACAACTTTTGACATACAAACCAAGATTGTAGTGATTCAACACAACACATCATCCGTTACAACATTTCACAAGTAGCATACAAATTACATCCATCGGAGTTCAAAATAAAATATTACAAACCAAGTTTGTTTCGCGGAAGCAACATAGTTTCGTACGTAATTTCATAGTTTCAAATACAATGCTAGGTAGTAGTCATGTCTAACCAAAAGCATCTCAGGTAAGATAACTAACAGAGATCGTGCCTGACGATCTAATCCTCATCTCTGGCGGGGAGGAGGCGGTATTTGCAGCACCCGGAGTAGAACAGGTCATCTGCAACAGGTGGGAAATAAACCCTGAGTACGAGAAGGTACTCAGCTAGACTTACCCATCAAAAACCAGAAATAAAGGACACCAAGGATTATGCAAGGCTTATAAGGTGGGCTAGCTTGATACAATTACATAAAAGAGATTACTAATATAAATGACCAATTTAAACTTAGCAACAAGTTCATCATCATTTACCTGTCCACTAGATTAGCACCTGTACTAGAGCACTCACTTATTAGGAGCAAACAATATTAACCATAGCATGTATAATAAGTCTATCAACATCATATCATCATTCATAAACCATCATGTTATTTAGTGTATCTACTGTGGAGATACTCCCGTCAAGTTCTCACTAACCGGTGAGAGACGGCGACTCGAATCGAATTACAACTCAGCTGAGGGGGTATTCCTAACTCTCACCCTGACATACTTTACAACGGTAGCCATGGGTAACCTTTGGTACAACTCAAGAACCAACTTCGCGGGTTCGGTCAGCGCTAGCACTCTTAGGGATTACCCTTTGGCCAGGACGATCAGAACTTTTAAATCACCTGCCCTTGGACTCACGCCTATGGCTCCCTTCCGAGGCATACTTTATACTTGCCAGAGCCCGGCCTGAGTTAAGCTACTCGGATTCACGGTCAAGCACTCGGGCCCGACCAGCTAAGAGAGAGGCATGCATTCAACATGACAAATAAAGGCTCTAAGAATCGGTCCTTAATTGACACAGATGGAGTCACTGCAAACCGGCAAGCCTCCACCCGGTCTTTATTTCAAATTAGCAGGTTCCTTTCCACGATAGCAAATATAGTCAACTGTGCCATATGTATACTCCTATAGCTCGCAGGTGATAGGAAATCACCTGACTTCTACCGCATTAAAGCAGGGCTAAGCAACTACATGAGCCTGAGCTACTTAGGATTCAGGGTATCAATATCTAGACAAGGATTGGATAACCAATGCAGCAAGTGTTTTCACCCAACACCTAAACTTAATGCAACAATATATATATAACATAATACTTTAATTGTATTTCAGAAATTAGGAGGCTTATAATGCTCTGGGGCTTGCCTTTCATGAAGTTACAAGGCGTGTGGTCCGGACACTCCACCACGTCTCCTTCGGCTGCTTCTTCAGGGGCCTGCACTTCCTGCTCCGAGGTTTGCTCCTCCGGGTTCTTCTCAAATTCTAGAAGCGTGACTCCCTCCGGAACACCTATTGCATGCATATGCACAAGATAAATATCATGGGAGCATAAGGAATGACATGATGCTCATGATGAATGGATAACAGTAAGTAAGTACTTAACCAAAACATCACCGGGCACTCGTTTACCGAGTAAGAATAACTCTATTCAAATCACTTTAAAAGCATGTATCTAACTTAACTCGAAAGAACAAGATCAACTTACCTAACTTGCATAACCTAAGATAAAGATGTTCATCTTCAGTTAAAGGTCTAACACCTAGGAACATTACAACAGGCTTAGGAATAGTAAAGGCATACTTAATCAGAAAGTTAAGGTTTCATATGCAAAAGAACAATTTACTATATCAATCACAACAGGAGTTCTACCAATCCAATTGACTTGTAAGAGAACATTATGAAAAGCTTATGAAATTATCTACAAACCATTTATAAATATCAACGCATGATTCCAAAGTATACTAAGTCAAAATCAAGCAAACACAGAATCTGTTCTGTGCAAACAGAGAGCAATTAAAGATGAGAGCCAACTTTAAACAGCTATAACTACTAAACCATATGACCAAATGCCACCAAAATTTAACAACAACTAGATCATGAAATTCACAACAACTTTTATATAGACCCCAAGATATGAAAACATCATTTACATAGGGTAACTAACAACATCCCAAAATCTGTCCAGAATTGGCAGATTCACTAACTTAATTATTTAATGATGTAACAAAAACACATTTGAGAAAACCAAGTTTACCAACTTATTTCTCATATCAAAATAATAATAGAAAGTGTGGTGCCAACATCTAAATTATTTCTTTAATGCCATTTATTAATTTATTTGGATAAAAGGAGGATTAAAGCAACATATAGTAAAACTGCACAGAAAAATCTACAAAAATTATAGTGGCTACCTCATGCTTCACCTAGACTATCATAAAAATTTCAAAGCAATTGGATAAGCAGAACTTGCTATATCCAAAATAATATATGGTATGTCTATTTCTAGCATAAATAGAAAACCCTATTGAAAAGTATCAAACAATAGATTTCACCAAATTTCATCCCCATTGGACTTACAGATAAAATATGAAAATTAGCTCAAATTACAACCATGCCAACAAGTTAAATACATAACTCCATCATACAGTGTCCAAATTAGGTGAAATTTAAACTACAAGCTATTCATAGCATATAAATCAAACCATAAAATTTTCGTGCCATTTGGAGCTATACAGCAAGAGATACAATTTTCTCCATTTAGAGCATGATTAAAAGGCATAATTAATAACTCAGATTTTCATAATAGAACATATCATATTTCATATTTTTTAAATAAACTAGACTTTACTAGAAACACCACAAAATTGGAACCATACCATTTGGATCTACCAAACTCAAGTTACACATTTTCAAAGTTGCATTCAAAATCTGGAAAAAGAATAAAAATAAAACAAATTTGGAATCCTAACCCAACTCCTATCCAGCTACTAGGCCGGCCTGGGAAACCTCCGCGGCCCGCTAACTCGGTGCGGCGCTCACACGCCTGCGCGGCCCGCTCGGCCTGCTTGGCCCGCGGTCGGCCTCCCACCGGCGCGCACGCTAACAGCGCGGCCCCATGGGTCAGAGAGGGAAATGGGCAGGGGAGAAGGGCAATGGCGGTAGCTCGCCACCGGTGGTGACTCCGATGAGGCCAAGGGTACTAGTGTGTTCGCCTCGACTGTGCGCATCGATGGGTACGGCTAATTGAAGCTAGGGTACTGGGTAGGGAGGGTGGCGGCAGCAATGGCGACACACGGCCGCGGGCTTGCCGGCTCCGGTGAGTCTACGACGGCTCAGGCCTAGTGCCCTACCCCGCGATCATCAGTAGCACAAGGCGGACTCAGAGTGATGGATAGAAGAGACGGTAAGAGGCCCGAGAGGCACGACCACATGCAAGCTCGGCCGGCGGCAAAAATGGTGGCACGGTGGAGCCGCAATCACGATGAGCTCTACCTGGGATGAAAACCGTTGCTCGGTGAGGTCATGGACGTGGAGGGGCTCAAGGCGGTGCTACGGCCAAGATGAATTAGACAATGGTGCTCAGATTTGGGCGGGTTCACGGTGGCGGTCGCTGCTCTCCCCGGTTGTCGTTCTCGCGCGGATGAGAAGAACAGAGAAAAGGGAATGGCGAGAGAGAGGGAGGGAGTGAGGTGTCGGCACGGCTTTCATCTATGAGCACGCGCGCGCGACATGGAGGAACTGGCTAGGCATGCATGCCACGCGGTGCCTCAGCTTTGAGCCGATCGACCACACTGATCGACTGAAGTTTCTGAACATGACTGAATCAAGGCCGGGGTGACCGACTAACAGCGACAATTTGATGCCCCGTTACTCCTGATCTAGCTCGAGTTAGCGATAGGTGGTATTAGCAAACTTGTAGAGCTACAGGTGTACTACAAGATTATCAATTGGAGCTCGAGCTGATTCGGTCCAGATTGGAAGATACAAGGTCTCAAAGAGGGGCTCATGAAACTGTAAGTCGGTGCATGACTTAGAAATTTTTCTAAGTGTAGAAGCAGCATGAGATCCTAACTTGTGGGCCCTGTTTGAGCATGTTCCAGTCATTTTCATGAGATAGCCATATTGAGACTTTTGTTCCTTGATAAATTTTCTACAACTTTGGTAAGGGGTGTACAACCATGCAAGATCTCTAGGCTAGACTTTTTAAATAGTCAAACTAAGACACTCTTTAGGTATTCACAAGGTCAAACCTCACCTAGAGGGCAAATTAGTCATTTTGCTCAACATGAACAATGTTCCACTAATTACCCTAAGTATAGTTAAGGTGTATTAGACCATAATTAACCACTCTACACAATTGTTACACCAACTTCTAAGTACCACATGTGATGAAACAAGCAAAACAATCAAATTACCCAATTTGTTGCAACACCATGTTTCACATGTTTCATAACTTTATTGCAAAGCTCAAGCTTGTCATGTTACACTAACAATATTGCCATGTTTCAATGTATGGAAAACACATGTTGCATCTACATGTTGTACCAACCACAATTCACAAGCAATCGTGTATGAAACAAACACAATTGAGAATGTTGCATACACACGTTTCAAGTGACAATGTCATGATGAGATGGATGATGCACATGTTTATGAAATGAACATGCAATTTGTGGGAGCCTAACACCTAGGGTGTTACATTTCTAGGTTATGCTTTTCACTCTCATGCATATCGTGTTCTTAACCTTGAAACTAACCAAGTTGTGGACACCTGTGAGGTCACTTTCGATGAAACCATGCCTTGTTCTTCTCCTGTCTTTGAATGTGCAGGTGATCAAGAGATAGGTGAAAGCATCTTTGTGGAGGAGGAGCAGGAAGATGCCGATTGGGGTGATCCCGAGCTGACTCCACCGGCTGCCCCTCTCGAGCCTATGACGTCCACTTCAGCCCAGGGCCCCGATCCTTCTTCTTCCACTACTTGGGGTCCGTGCGAGTAGCCTCCTCAGCCTACGCCGGTAGCACCTGAGGAGGCCCCAACTGCTGTTGAGGGGGAGGTGACTTCCTCAAGGGAAGCACCTCGGCATATCCAGCGTCGCCACCCACCTCAGACCATGATTGGTGACATCAACCAGCGAGTCACGCGATCCAGGTCATATCACATTTCACACTTCGCTCACTCTGCTTTTGTAGCTTCTTTTAAGCCTCGAGATATTGGAAACGCTCTATCTAATGCCGGTTGGGTCAATGCTATGCACGAGGAGTTAGAGAACTTTGAGCGGAACCAAGTGTGGGTTTTAGTTCCACCTCCACCAGATTGCCACCCTATAGGTACAAAGTGGGTTTATAAGAACAAATAGGGTGAGGATGTGGTGGTAGTGAGAAACAAGGTGTAAGTGCAATCAAGCCCTATTGTGGGTTTTGGTGTTATGATCACCTAATTAGAGAACTAATGAGCTTTACTAAGATGACAAGGAGGGAATTCGTTTAAGATGATGTCATATGGAAAGGAGGAGCCCCCAATTACTTTCATGGACAGCAACGCGCTCAAAGAAGGTTTAAATTCCTTTTATATTTTGAAATTGAGTATAGGAACGCCGTACAATCAAGGGGGTGAAAGCTCTATGTTTGGTGTTGGTAATTAGTGACAATGCCTAAGTACTAATCCTATGCCTAAGTTGTATGTAGCATATGAGGATTAGTACATTCCAAGGTTGGTGGCAAGATGGACATGGTGATCATGATGGCCACACTTGGATTTGGACGTAACCCTACGTGATCAAGGTAAAGGTATATGCTTAAGGGTTGTGTTTTAGTAACCAAGACACCTAGTGGGTGTGGTTACATTATAGGATAGATAGCCGTACTATAAAGAGGGGAATGACGCGGCTATTGAACTCCTAAGTGCCTCTAGGTGTGCATTTCATGTCATATGCATTTGGATAGAACTAATAACGCCTCGAAAAATGATTGTGAAAAAGCTAACACACTCACACATGACGTGATCACTTGGTGGTGTTAGCACGTTTGCGAAGGCGGTGGAGTTTGAGCGGTAGAGAGGGTTTGGGGTCCTCTCTCTCTCCCACCGAGCTTGCGAGGCGGGATTCAGACGTTTTCGAGGAGTTGAAACGACTATTTTCTACTACGCCGGAAGTCGGAAATCAAACGGAAATCAAACGGAAGCGAACAGAGGTCACAGTGGTGACCGGACGCTGGACCGGACGCGGTCACTGTGTGACCGGACGCGTCCGGTCAGCGTTCAGCGTGTGCGCGTGTTTCAGTTGTTTGATCGGACGCGTCCGGTCGTTCAGGGAGCTTACTGGACTCCAACCGGACGCCGGCACTGTGGCGTCCGGTCAGTTCTTCAGCGCGTCCGGTCGCTGTTTCGTTGTGCGCCGCTCAGGGTTGACCAGCACGTCCGGTCAGTTACGGGACCGGCGCGTCCGGTCAAGACCAGCGCGTCCGGTCGTTGCGACCGGCGCGTCCGGTCAGTGCTTCACGAAACTAACCGTTGTGTGACCGGCGCGTCCGGTCAGTTTGACCAGCGCGTCCGGTCAGCGCGACTTCGGCTGTTTCAAGTTCCTAACGGCTATATTCGAAGGGGTACGTCTATAAATACTCGTTGGCCGGCTCAAGGCTCCCTCTCTTGGACATTTGACATACTTGTGAGCACTTTGAGCTAAGCAACTCCCCTCCCACTCATCTCTCTTGCTTCTTTGCATATTCGAAGTGAGATTGAGTGATCCAAGTGCATTTGCATTGTGAGATAGCATCTAGTTGGCACTTGGTGGTTGATTTGCTGCGGGATTCTTGTTTCTCTTGGTGGTTGCCGCCACCTAGACGGCTTGGAGCAACTTGGTGGAGTTGGCAAGAGTTGGTGATTGTTCTTGGCCACCTCCGGTGATTGTAAGGGGTTTTGCCTACCTCGGCGAAGCGCCAAAGGTAACATTAGTGGATTGCTCGTGTCATTTGCAACCTTTTGCCATTTGGTAGGTTCTTGTGGCGCCTTTTGAGAGGCTCGGTGTGAGACCGATTAGCCACCGAACCACGTGGTGAAGAGGGACACAACGGGGACTAGCGTGCCGGCAAGCACGTGAACCTCGGGATAAATCTTTGTGTCATCATTCTTATTATGAGTGATCGATCCCGGTGGTTGTGTATTGTGGAATTCATCTCTTGATCATATTGTTTGGTTGGCTCAATACTTCGCCCCTCGGTGATACCCTCCTAACTCTCTCTTGTATTAATTTCTTAGTTACTTTGCTAGAGTAGCTCTTTTGTGTAGCTTGCTAGTTGTAGTTTCCTTCTCGGTTTGACTTGTGCGGTTGAGTGCAAATATACTAGAATTGTGAATTGGATAGGTGGCTTGCAAACACCCCATAGGCTAAGCAAAACTCGCATCTCGCTATTTGTTGTATTGATAAACTTGTTTAGCTTGTCTTTGTAGAATTTTTAAAAAGGCTATTCACCCCCCCCTCTAGCCATCAAGACCTTTCAGGGGGACACAACATCTGGTTAAAATTATGTTACCAACTGCTCAAATCTTACTCAAAACATCCTCATACCTCTACCAAGACAGTCAACTTAACATTTCCCATCTTTTCCTGTCTTGGTGGGTGAGGCAGTGCCGCACCTGGAGAGAGGCAGTGCCACACCCCGGCACTGCCACACTTAGTGCGGCACTGCTGCACTTAAGTGACCGTTGGGAGGCAGGGGGTATTTATACCTCTCCCTGTCCTCCACAACGGCTCTCTCATCTTCTCCAATGGTTTAGACCGACGAAAACAGACCAGAGCTCTCCTCTCTCTTCCTCTATTGGCACACCTTGAGCTCCCAAGCAACTCCATTTATTTTTCCATCAATCCTTGAGAGCAAAAGGTGTAAAAACTCAATTAGAGAGCAGCTCCACTGATTCTAATTTCAAAAGAGCATTTGGTTCATGTTTTGGCCAACGTTGTGTTTGTTACTCTTGGAGCTTTGCTCTGAGCCGGCTAGAGCGTCGCTCGGTGAGCTTGCCAAGCTTGTGGCAGCCCCAGGAGGTTTGTAACCACCTCTTGCAGCAAGTAAAATCACCCCTCACCTCAAGATCTAGCCCTCTTGATTTGAGAACGAGGTAGTGTTGGAAAGCCCAAGCCTTAGCGGCAAACCTCAATAATGTGGACTTAGGCAAGCCTTGATGGCGAGCTGAACAACGTGATAAATCATTGTGTCACTTGCGCTTGTGGTGCTTCACTTGTCTTTGTGGTGATTTATAGGGTTTGAGCCCATACTTGTGTGTGGTGTTCGAGCCATTTCTAGCAGTTGATCTGTGAACCTCTACCCTGCAAGAAGCTAAGAAATTTACTCGATCCAAATTTCATTGGATAGATTTTGAACTGTGAGCTAATCTTTCCTGCAGGTGTGGTAGTGCCGCTGTTGGGTGCAGCAGTGCCGCGGTCAAATTTGACATTCGCTTGAGCTAAATTTTTATAGGCCTATTCACCCCCCCTCTAGGCACTCCAGGGTCCTACACAAGGCTAGGCTAGTGGCTCAGGGGTTTTGTCAAAAATAGGGAATAGACTATGAAGAAACCTTTGCTCCTATTGCCCGTCTAGAAGCCATTATGATCCTTTTAGCGTTTGCAGCTTCGAAAGGGTTCAAGCTGTATAAGATGGATGTGAAGAGGCCTTCTTGAACGGGTACATAGAGAAAGAGGTTATGTGAGGCAACCCCTGGTTTTGAAAATCCCAAGTTTTTTAACCATGTTTTTAAACTCCACAAAGCCTTGTATAGGTTGAAACAAGCCCCGAGAGCCTAGTACGAGCATTTGAAAGCCTTCTTGCTTGATAAGGGTTTTAAGATGGGCTCTGCTGATAAAACTTTGTTTCTCCTCAAGCAAGGCACTGACACCCTTTTGGTTCAGATATACGTGGATGATATAATCTTCGGTGGCTCTTCTCATGCACTTGTTGCCAAGTTTGCAGATACTATGAGCATGGAATTTGAGATGAGCATGATGGGCGAATTGACTTTCTTCCTCGGGCTACAAATCAAGCAAACTCATGAGGGGACGTTCATACACCAAGGCAAGTACACCAAGGACGTGCTTAAGAAATTCGATATGGGTGAGGCTAAGCCTCTTTCGACGCCTATGTCGACCATGATGACCCTAGATGAAGAGAAGGAAGGAGAATTCGTGGACCAGAAGGAATACCGAAGCATGATCAGATCTTTGCTGTACCTGACAGCGATGAGACCGGACATTCAGTTCGTGGTCTGTTTGTGCGCGCGCTTTCAGCCTCGCCGCGCACAGCTCATCATCAAGCCATCAAGCGGATCTTCAGGTATCTTCGTTTCACACCTGAGTTTGGTCTTTGGTTTTTGGCCTCCTCTTCTCTTTCTCTTTGTAGGTATTCCAATGCGGATTATTTTGGGTGTCATATTGAGAGGAAGTCCACTTCGAGAACTTGTCAGTTTCTTAGATCTTCTCTTGTGTCTTGGTCTTCTCGCAAGCAGTCTATCGTTGCGCAATCCACCACAAAAGCTGAGTATGTTGCTGTTGCTGCTTGTTGTTCCTAGTTGCTTTGGATGATAGCTACTCTGAGAGACTTTGGGTTAGAGTTTAGGCGAGTGCCTTTGTTTTGTGATAGCACCAGTGCCATAACCATAGCAAAAAAAACCCAGTCCTCCACTCAAAAAAAAAGCACATAGAAGTGATATCGATCTGCACCACATTGATACCCAAAAACCAGCTCGCAGATATCTTCACCAAACCACTTTACCAAGCTCAGTTTGCTCGCTTGCGAGGGGAGCTTGGAGTTTGTTTCCCTTTTTAGAGGAGGAAAACTTCTAGTTTTTGGTTTCTTTGTATTTTAGTTTTTATCTCTTGTCTTTTGTATCATATTGCATCTCATTTCATCATGTACATTAGAGCATTTTGAGCTTCATGATTATAGTGACTAGAGTGAGGTTATGCTCTACTTGGTATGTTATGCATGTACATGATGGTGCTTTTGGCTTAGACTCCTTTTGATCAATTGATGCATGTTATGAGCTAAGCTTGTTTTTCAATTTGTGAACTTGACTAAAACTTGTTGAAACATAAAATTAGTTCACTTCTGGGATTGGCACTAGCATGTGTAGGATTTGTTGAGATCCCCGATGCTATCAATTGTATGCTAGGTTGCTATGGCTCATGCTTTGAGTTACTCACTTGCTTGGACAACTTGGATATTTTTTTGCTAAAACTTGAAAAAACAAGCTAAGTGATGAGAAAAGATCAAGATGGGTCTGTATTGTCCTACGTCAAGGTATCGAGACAGCTTCCAATTGCACATATGGATGAACTTGAGCCTTGTAGTGGATGCCGAAACCATTGTCTTAAGCTTCTGATTGTCTATAACATAGGCTTGGCATGGTTGCTAAGTTAGGCCTGACGGTATAAATAACCTCTCGCACACACATGTTTTAACTAATTCTTGTGTTAAGCTGCAAACTCTGATAAAAATAAAATTTGATGAAAACACAAGTCTTAGGTTCATCTTTGACACGATGTGTGATCGTTGCTTGGGGTAGTTCACCTTGTATACATTTGCTAGCACTAGGTTGATTTCCTGCTTATACCTGCTATGTGCTGCTTTCAGTGGTGAACCCCTTCTTGAACTGCTTAAAATTGATCAAACTTGCTCCAATGCCATATTTCGTTTCGCTTGATCAGTTTGAGCATTTGCTAGCAATCTTTGTTGCTACATGTTGATGGTCGTCAACCATCAATTTCAAACCGTCAATAAAACATGAAAAAGGGCAAATAATAAATAAAAATGTAGAATAGGGGTTTAACTGACAGAATTCCACAGGTTTTGGTGAATCTGTGTTTCTGCAGGGAGTTATCAGGAAGTAAACGGAGAAATGAATAAATGTCAGGCTAAAAAGCATATTCCACGGCGGCATGAAGTGAAGAAGGGTCTAGAAGATACGAGAAGGCAGACTCTGACGGTGGGACCCACCTAGAAGTGATCTAGGTTGGCCGACCTGGCCTCTAGGTCGCCCGACCTAGAGGTCCACCTGTCAGCCTCGGCCTTCGCACACGATGCTCCATCGCCTTAGGGTTTCAATCTCCTCCGTTGTTTCAAGTCGGTTTGATCCAAGGGCTGCGATTCATTCCATCGGCCTATATAAACAGAGCCCACCCCTTCCTCTTTAAGAGAGAAGCCAAGAGGAAATCAGTTGAAGCCAAGGAGAAGCTCTCCACCAGAGATTAGATTAGCTACTCAAAGTTCTAGTATAGGCTAGCTAGCAAGGTTTAAGTAGAGTTTGGGTTCTCGCTCGAGGATTATGGATCTGCAGTCATCTGGAGGCTGGTATAATCTTTTGTATCTCTCCTTTGTTATGACTTTGTTCTATTTTAATATTATATTTCTATTTATTATATTCCTAGTTTGCTCTAGTAGTATATTTGATAGTCATGATTGGTTATGAGTTTATGCATATGTTCGCAAAGCGCTTAATCCAGTACTCGAGTGGGTTAAGTGGTAGCCAGTATGTAAGCGTGGTGCTTAGATATTGTATGCCTGTAGATGCACTCTATATGCTGGGAAGTGTGGTAGATCACGGGTGTGACAATAATCCCATTGAGTCCTTTGTAACCCACACCTCGTATATAGAACTAGTAGAACCCAGTTGTAAAGGAATAGTCTAGCTATGTTCTGGCTCTCCTCTAGCAATGTTCCTTATGTGTAGATGAAAAGTCCTTTGTGTTATATATGATTGTATATTTGCTAGAGTACGCGAAAGACTTAATGAATTAGTAATTACTTAGGGATTTAACCTCTTAACTAATCTCCTGTCGGGTCTTACTAAACTTGTGTAGTATCTATTTCTATCTCTGGGGTTATCAATATTTATGCTTACATTTATTCATTATCCTTATTTATCTACCATTGGCTTACCCCTGTTTGGGCATGTCCTATGTGATTGATTTTCATCATAAGTAATCCACAATGATTTGTTATTTCATGCTGCTCAATTTCAATAGCTTTTCCCTATGGTAAAATATAAATAACGATACCTGAAATACTCTAGGTGAAGTGCTACAATGGTAGGATTAATCTGTGCGCTTGCAAATTTATTATTATTTAATATATTCAATATTACTAGTCACATGAAATGATAGCCAATTTGATAATACATATCTAGCTTCATTTGCTAGGGATGACAACCTGGTTCCATAGTTAGATGTGTAGTGATTACTAAGTGACTACTACTAAAACAAGTGTTGCATTAATAAATACCAACACTACACACACGTGACAACACCACCTAGAGTATCTTTTCATTCTGATTACTATACTCCTGAAGCTTCTGCATTTTTGCGTCCCTTGCATTCATAGCATATTTTGAGGGGAAGTTGTAGTCTTTGGTTTTAACTTGATAAGTTCATGTGTCAACAAGTGGGAGATAATTCCACACACAAAAGGAGAGAGATACCAAACCTCATGTTGAGTGCATGTAGTCATTTGGGAGATTGCATTTGTTTAGGGGGAGTTGCATTTGAGTTGCTTTTGCTAGATGTGTTGAACCCTTGCCTCTTCTGTAGGGTTTAGCTGCTTTTCTGGCTTTTCAAGTTTTGCTAGTGGTGTTGAGCCCGTTGCCTCTTCTTGAGGGCTAGCTGTGTTTCACTTGGTTGCGTCGAACCGTTGCCCATGTCTTTGGAGACCAAGTTTTGTTCATTTCAAATGACCCGGTTTTTAGCTTTTCTCTAGCTTTTGGTCATTTGGGTGAGCTCTTTGTTTTCTCTTCTTTTTTTCTTTTGCTCAAGCTGTTCGTGTGTTGGTGTTGACAATGCACTCATCAAGGGAGATTACGAATACAAGATTGATATGTGCCCTTGTATTTTATTTTGTGATGAGTGATTGTCAATGTGATCCACAACCTAGGTTGAGTTTATGACTAACCATGACGTGAGTTAGGTTGTGCGACATGTCTCTTGCCTTGTGGTGTGCAAGTGTAGAGCTCGACGGCGGTGGTCGATGATGAGGTGAAGGTCAAGTAAGGACATGCCATGCCGATGGACCAGGAGCGGTGCAGGGCGGACATGAGGCTTGGACCGAGGGACCAGAAGGCCTGGTGACCAGCCGCGGTGACTGACATCTGGGGCATCGACAAGTGCAAGTGTACGTGGGAGTGACCGTGTTGACCGAGTCAAGACGGTGGACGTGCAAGTCGAGCGGGGCTCAGGAGGACTTGGCGGACGGTTGATCAAGGACGGCGGTGACACGAGTCGAGTGGCGGGGAACGCATATGGAGTATGCTACTCGCGGACGGTTTGGTGGTTTGAGCCTCAAACCATCAGTGGCCAGTTTCGCAGGTTTGGGCCATAAAACCCGGGCGGAGGTTCCAAGAAGGAACGGATGACACGTGGCGGCATCAATGAGTTCGTGTCAAGACGAAGCTATCTCTTGAAGGGTGTGGTGGCTGTCGGATGAAGATTACCTCGGGTTGGACCATAACGCCCTCTAATTATGTGATTCAACTCAAAATATATAAGGGCAAAACTGGAATTATGTAATAGCCCTATTAAATAGGATGAGGGAGCCCCCATCTCCCTCACCTCTTTCATTTTTCTTCATTCCACTCTAGGTTTTACCCTTCTCCTTAGGTGTTCTTGTGAGAAAGGTCCACAAATTGAGAGATTTGTGTAAGAATTCAAGATTTGTTGCGGGAATGGTGGCCCTTACCACATCGTGTCCTCTAGGATTCGTTTTGTGAGTCATGTCCTTCGTGTTCTTCGCGAGTTCATTTTCTCCCGTTCTTTCTTGGCTTGATTCGTTATTTTAGGACTATTTTGATTCATACTTTTTGCGCTGAGATGAACTAGGACGTGAGTTGAGTTTTTCCACCAAAGAACTTCATCCAATTCCTCACGAGTTCATAGATCGGGACGAATCAAGTTCATGACATAGTTTTTGGGCATTTTTTATTCCCCTTCGATTTCCCGTTGATTGGCTTCCAATTGAGCAATAATCTCTTAGAGATAGCTCTCCTACTGTCTTGTGATCATGTGTACCAAGTTTGGTGACAGTTGGTGTTAATTTGGCCACAGGGTGAATCCTTGTTCTTGGCGATTTTTGGGCAAACTGTTTCGCGACCCGCGGACAGTCCACGATTCATCCCCGGATAGTCCGGCCCTCGAGCTCAGTTTCATCCCGTCTGTGCCCGCACTGTGTCCAGACTCATGGACAGTCCGGGGTCTAGGTGCGGATAGTCCACCATCCCTACGCGAGTCGGCTCTAGAAGCTTTTTCTCTTAGGCGTTTTTGGTATTCTTGCCTGCGGACAGTCCGCCGCTATGTTTTTCACCGAGTCCAGAACCTGTTTTTTTAACTTCGTGTTTCACTGCTTTGAACGCCGGATAGTCCGAGCCTACCCGCAGACAGTCCGCCATTCATTTTTCAGCCGAGTCCAGAACTGTTCTATGCCAGTTGGTTTTCGGGAGTTGAACGCCGGACAGTTCGGGACCTGTTCCGCGGACAGTCCGGGACTCTGCTGTGTGTGTTGTTTTGCCGCAGTTCTTTGAAGGCTTGGGTTGTTTCTTCCTCGGTTGATCCGCTGTACTTCTAGGACATCTCCTAGAGTATCCACCCACCTGTTGGGTCGTGATCTAACCGCTCTCTCGCGTGTTGGTTCTTGTCGTGATTTTGGGACAGCGGCTTAAAGTTTCGAAAGAAATTTGAGCCTCCCATTTACCCTAACCTCTCTGGTCACCGTTTCCGGGCCTTCACGGACTCATATTTTAACAAGCAGCCTTCTGCATGAGGGGCTTGCTACCGTTAGTGGCTGAGGGAAGGAGGCACAAAACCCTCTAAGTCCATACATTTTTTTATGATTTTTTTTATTTCTATCAAGTTTTGAAAATATCATACACATGATCCTAGGTGAATGAAGTGGCAAGTAGTTTTTCTTTTCTTTTCGTGCTGGTTTTGAACGTCGTACGCCTAATGTGTCTCCCATCCCGACACGGCCCATCAAGCTTGGATGTCGCCCAAGAAATTTCCTCTCTCTTTTTTTTTCTCTTTATTCTCTCTTTCTTATTTTGTTTTGCTTTTTTTTCAAAAATCCATATGAGGGGATTCGTTCGTATATAGGGCATGTTTGCCTGTCAAGCAACAATGATCTCAAACCGACAAAATCGTACGTCTAGGGTCGCTTGCTTGTGCATGCCTAGCAACAAGTTCTCAAGGCTGCAAGCAAACACATCCATAGTCTTTCTATGCAAGATACCATTCAAAGTTTATTGTGGTCAAAAGCATCTATTACCCAATCTATAGTGTTCTTAACCATTAGAGCAGCCAAGTGGTTCTTTAGATTTAGGGATTTTGTCATCAAACTCAAAAGGTATGATGCTTTTTTCTAAACTTGACCTTGACGATAGTTTTGAAATCGATTTCATCTAGACAGAAAAATAAACAGATCCACAACATATTTTGGTGGCATAATGACTATATTTTTGAAATGCTCAAGTAATAACTACCCAATAAAAACATGTCAAATACCATAGACAAGAAACCTTGATTTAGGGCGTATTTAAGACTGCTCCACAAATTCTGCTCATAAACTCCACCGTGGAGCAGCTCCATAAAAAACTGTAGTTTATGGGCACTTCTTTAGGTGCTCTCATAACTCTATCTTTTTTCTCGAATAGAGTGCATGAAGCTGAAACCGTTTAGCTAAAAAACACGAGGTGAAGTTGAAAAATGTGGAGTGGAGTAGTCCCAAACACCCTCTTAGCAACGATGTATTCAAACGGCAAACACAGGGTAGACAAAAGTCTGTATATATCTTCCATGTTTACATCTTTATCAATCGTGTACAATGTAGCCCCAATCTTACAGATCAGGCACTATCACAAATCTTCACCCTGTTCGGCAGGCTGTTTCTGCGGCTTATAAGCCGTCTGTGGCTGTTTTGCTGTGAGAGAAAAACACTGTTTCACGGCTGATAAGCCGTGCTAATAAGCTCAGCCGAACAGGGTCCTTAAACTGATGAGACTATGAGCCTATGAGTTACTCAACCTACGAACTAGCGGCCTAATTTTGAAGCCCTCCAGCATCAGAATCAGATTGGAGATCCCCCGGACGTGATGTCACCCGACCAAAGGGAAGCGCCCGAACACGGATCTCCGGGCCCACTTGCATACTTCTGCAAAGTCATCCCTGTAAATCTTTAAAATTTGAGATAAGCACCTATCAACATAGAAATCAGATCCTAATTAAAACACTCAAAAGGCATGTACTTTCCCGAAAAATCATTTCCCGAACCATATAAATCCAGGAACCACCCCCGTGATTTCGAAAATCCAATCTCGAGCTCCCTTTCCCTCTCCACTGCGGCGCCGGCTGCTGCTCCTGCTCCAGTCGGCTCTCGAAGCCTCTGTCCGTCTGTCTGTCGAGCCATGGCGAAGGGAAGGGCACACCCGTCGAAGCGACCCACCCACCAACTACTCCTCGCGGCTGTCCTATCCGTTTCCGTTCTCCTCCCGCTGCTCGTGCCGGCGGCGGCGGCAACCGTGGCGGTGGCGGAGGGAGACGGGGTGTCGGCGCTGGGAGGCGGGAAGCAGTTGGCGGTCGGGAAGGACGAGGGGAAGCTGGTCGCGGAGGGGGATGCTGGTGGAGGCGGGTCAGTGGAGGAGGACGAGTTCGCGGGTGGCTTCGGCTCCCTCGACAGCATGCTGCAGTGGGCGATCGGTACGGAAAATCCAAAGCCCCCTAATTCTGTTGTACAATATTTCGATTTGCTTTAGAATTTCAATTGGATAGGGAAAGATCACGTTAGTGGAGCCTTCAAATCGCTGTATAGTGATAGAATGGCTTCGAGTCGATGTTGCATTTTCGGTATACAGCTTGGTTGGGTTTGAGCCTATGAAGACATGTCTGTATTTTGCTTGATTCTAATTTCTAACTCGTCTTGGCGGGGCAGGAAATTCTGATCCAGAGAAGCTGAAAGAGGAGGCGGCTGATGCGCAGAAGTTATCTGAAGATGAACTGCTCAAGCGGCGTCAGGAGATCAAGGTAAAAAATGCTGCTTCACTGCTTCAGCGTTCTGACCTCTGGTAATTTATTATCAGCTTTATGGCCTGTTATATTGCTTCATCTTAGTTGTTTTGCTAGTCAGTTGCATCAGTTGGGCTACATACATAAGACTTTGGCATGTCTGGTTCTAGATTGTACTAGTGTTTTTCTGGAGCACTTTGGTGTATTGTACAGCATATACCTCTAGCAGGTGATTCAGTTCCTTTGTGGTTGGACCTTGGGACATGATTCCTTTTGTGGTTGCTCTGTCATTTGTACTACCACCACATTGCCGAACAAACTTTGATCTGTCACGATTGTTGTATACTTGTATTATTTCGGAATTCTCAACATCCTTATTCCTCTTGTCAAAAAAAAATCCTTATTCCTGGAGTGTCTCCAAGTTATTAGCATGTTCTTGTTAGTTGTAACTTTGGAAGATTTGAATTTTGCTCGAGACATTTGTTTGATCGCAGTCGGTTATTGGCCAAAGAAAATATAAAGCTTTTGCTATTAGTCCTTATTTGTATCAGTATCAGGACAAGTTGGGCATGCAGTCTAATTGTGCACTGTCATAGTCAGGCAGCTGGTCCTTCTCTATTAAGATGAAAAACAAAGCTTAAAACATGGCTGTACACTATGCTGAACCTTGTTTTTTTTTTGCAGGAATTGATGGAGAAGTTAAAGATGCCATCAGATGCTGACTTAATGAAAATTGCAATTGGTGACTTGAATAATTCTTCCATTTCACTGGAGGATCGCCAACGTGCACTGCAGGAACTTTTAGTTCTTGTGGAGCCCATTGACAATGCTAATGGTAAGTCTGTATTAGAGATATGTCTAATAGTCTGCCTTTCTTTTTTTTCAGTCCATCTGTGTGCTACTTGCTGCTCAGCATATCAACCAAAATATGCTTATATCCACAGAAAACTGAGACAAATAATGTATCGTAGGGCTCTATGCTACTGACATAATGTAGCCACTGTTTTAGACTTGTATTGATTTTATTCCTAAGATGATCCATGCTTGAAGCATATGCACAATTCACCATTTTCCAGAAAAGGCATTCTTTGTGGTGGTCACTTGCATTGCATTTCTGAAAAATGGTCAGCATAACCATGCAATAACAACTTACAAATACGTCTTTCAGGAAAGAAAATAGGGCATGACAGCATGCAAACTCTTGTGTATTATTTGATATTTGTGAGTGTAACTTCTTTAAAGATTTTCTAATACTATATGTTGTTCCTGCACATTCTTAGATCTTGACAAACTTGGGGGCCTCCTTCCTGTGATTCAAGAGCTTAATAATGCAAATGAAGAAATACGGACCACCTCTGCATGGGTTCTTGGCACAGCCAGTCAGAATAATGAACTTGTACAAAACCAGGTAATTGCATACATCATTCAAGAATGCATTCTGATTCCACTATTATGTCGTTTGTGTTCAGAGAATGTGCATCATTATTCACTATCTTGTACAAGTCTTGTGAGTACATTCTTCTTAGAATGGCAAATTTGCAGATTCTGATTTGTTTGGTTGGTTGCCAAGCTTTGCTATGCAAAACATTAGCTATGCCATAGTTTCTTAGGTGGAGTGATTGGTTCACTACAACAATTATGGTTTGCTGCTTGCCAGACTTTGCCACATGTCATAGACATGTTCTTTGGCCAAATCTTGCCTAAGGTTGGCAAAGAAGTGTGGTAACGTGTGCAAGACAACAAAAAACCATGTTACTGTGATTAGCTTTGCAACTTAATTACATGTGTTTGAAAATGATGTTTAGCCTATGTGGCATTTACTCTTGCAATTGTGAATGCTTTCCCTTTTCAATATTTTTATTAGTAATAAGGTGATTGGTAGATTTCTTACTAACAATTGTTTCCCTCCTGTGTTTCTGCTCAGATCACAGTGGTGCCTTTCCATCGAAAGTACTTTTGAATTTTGATCATCACTTTCTGCTTCTAGATGTGCAGTATGTCCTGATGTTACATTTAGGCATTTAGCTGTTCTAATACTGACTGCTTCACCCTTGGCTAGATCCTTGGTTACGGAGCTTTGGCGAGGTTGGTGAAGATGGGTTATTCCACATCTGCAGAAGAAGCTGCAAAAGCATTGTATGCTATATCATCTTTGATCAGAAATAATGTAAATGGTCAAGAGGAATTCCATTCAGAAAATGGCAGTGCAATGTTGCAGGTAATGGCAATTTGTAACTTCAAAATATGGGCACAGAATTGACTGACATCTGGCAACTTCACCTGTTTTGCAGCACATATTGGTCAGCAACAATATTGATGTTAGGCTACAGAAGAAGGCAGTGTTTTTGGTAACAGATTTGGCGGACTTTCAGCTAAATTCCGGAATCGCGCAGCTTCCTTTCTTGAGTGACCGTCTTTTTCTGAAGTCAATAGTTGATATGTTATCAAGGTTTGACCTAGACCTTCAGGAGAAGGTAAGATTGGAACTGCTTCCAGTTCCTGTTATTCTGAACATGCTTGTTGTTACCATTATTTAGCTGTACATCACATTTTTTATGACAGTTATTACTTTTGCATAATAATATTGTCATTTTACCTAAAAAGTCTGTCGTTTCTTGGAAGCTGATAATCTTTTCTTTTTTGAAACTTGGAAGCTGATAATCTTGGCAGTGCATGCTTAAATAGCCATTTTTGGCGATGCAACAAAATTGTCTTGTCATTGGTTGTCGTTGAAGACTTGAAGATATGCATTAGTTTTGGAGTTACTGGCATAGATGCATATGTTACTACTAGACTACTAGTACCTGTAACACTTTGTTCATGGTTTCTGTTTTACCGACCTATGCAAACAACTTATTTTCTTAGGTTGTCATGCTATTCTCCTTGATTAATTTTACTGCCTCAGGCACTCATTTATATCTGAAGCTCTGATTGGGAAGGTCTAGGCTGCAATGTGTCTGGTTGTTCAGAGATCGAGTGGCTACTGCACTTCATGAGATTTATACCGTCCATAAAAACTAGCTGTTTTTTTTGAGGTCAACTTCGGGGGGGGGGGGGGGGGGGGGGGGGGGGGGGATCAAAACTAGCTTGTTTCACCTACTTAGTTATCCGATCCTTTCCGTGCAGGTTTTATTGGCCATTAAGAGTCTACTGAAACTTTCCTCAACTGATGTGGAGGATTTTGAGTTCTATGATCTCAATAATATACTGCTCAGACTAGGGGTACAATCGGAGGACTTGACACCAGAGGATCAAAAGGAGTTTGCTGTGGAGGTTGATGCCCTCCGGAGAGAAGTTCAAACGCTCTTCCAACAGAAGCTCAAGCAGGTACATAGTTGACCTTGTACCTTAAACTGAAGTCCAGCTCCAGCAATTTGCTAAGCTAACTTGCATTTCTTCTGCTTACAATCAGGGTAAAGCGACCGCGGCATGATATTCGGATGACCACCAGAAGATTTGCCCTTCTAGATGGAAGTATAATGGATCATCTTTTGTGGGGATACTACAGTTAGATGGTGGGCTTGGGTTTTCTCCTTGCAGTTTTCAAGAACCATTCAGTCGGAGAGGTCGGGTGGATGCACTTCGGCAAGGT
The DNA here is from genome assembly GCA_038087645.1 of Saccharum hybrid cultivar R570. Lineage (NCBI taxonomy): Eukaryota > Viridiplantae > Streptophyta > Magnoliopsida > Poales > Poaceae > Saccharum > Saccharum hybrid cultivar. The sequence continues at coordinate 22,130,505 of JAQSUU010000402.1, read as the reverse complement.
TGTGTAGTATATGATGGCATGATAGGTTAGGATGCAAGGCACGTGCTTATGATGACTCCATTTTGGCAAACTAATTATGATTCTCACAAAGTTCTGTGATATGAGCACTGCAACGAAGCAAAATTTTCCTTGTTCCGTTGCAGAGGTAGCTTCGTTTTGAGAATGATTGAACTTGTTGTTGATCAGATCATTTGCGAGGAAGCTAAATTGAGATCTCTGTGTAAATGTCTTAACAGGGGAGCGGAGGATTGGTTCTGAATCTCCGACTGAACTATCTAGCTTCTGTTTGCTGTTTCACACGTGTCATATTGTAGCTAGAAAGTGCTGGAACAAAACAGCAGGGTGATCCTTTCTGACGAACATATACTATTCGCTTTGGGTCTTGTATTGTACTCTTGTTGTCAGTGTCAAGAAATTGGGTACTTATGGTGATGTTCACACGTGCGACGAATAGTATATGCGGACGGTGATGTTCACACGTGCGACGAATAGTATATGCTTGCGTTTTGGAAGGGAGGCCATTTCTCATGCACGCGCACTTTCAGCGTGTTTCTGAATCTCCGATGAAAACTTGGACCCGGAGCCGGTGAGATCCAGCAGCGAAAGCAGAGGCAAAAACGATGAAATACTAGAAAAGCAAGCGCGGCTTTGCCGCGCTATCTGAAAGTTAGAATACCACTATTTGCGCATTTATGCACTAGGCGTGAGCACATCACTAATGATCAATAATCTAAACATATAACACTGTTCTATATTTATATATGACAACTGAGAAAGACTTCAAGCTCCAAGACATGAATAAAAAGATGCTTGTATAGCGCAGCAGTGTGTGATGGTTTCAGAGATGAACATACAACATGTTAAAGAAGATTCAATCAAAGTTTTCTATTTCATTTTGAGAACCCCAAAGATACCCCTTATCTTGGCCACCTCCCATTTATCAATACAATCTCCTTTTAGTGGAAATGATATGATTTGGAAGTTTGATTATTTAGGTTTGTGCTAGCAACATGTCCTTGATGAGCCTAGGTTGCTTGCGCCACAATCATTTTGATGCGCCATGGGAAGCTATGGAACCTGTAGCGAGAGAAAAGAAGAATTAGGAACAGTGTCCGAGTGATCTCAAATGTTTGCCTGCTTCCTGTTGTCCCGTTGCTATACCAGCAGCTAGAAAATTTAGAAAACATGAGCACCAATCACAACTTGAACTGAATTGAAAATGTTTTAGGCACTCGCTTAGCATCTCATTGGACATTTGAGGTGAAACGGAGCAAACAGAGAAGAACATTACCAATTACTGCTGACAAATAATGAAGTATATACAGTACTAATATGTGACCTTGTAAACTTCCTATATGGTCTATGCTAGAATGAAAGTGGGTACTTTCTTTTGGTAAACCCAATCAATACGTTTGATGTAATAAACATCTAAAGCTGCCATACTCATCGTAAATACAAATGAATGTTTAAAATTTATACCGGGTAATAGCAAAGTCAAAGGAAAGTTCTTCTCTGTGTATTTATGATTGGCCTAAATAGTAATCATTCACATCAGCATTTTGAAATTTAACTCCTTAATAAACCTATAAAATGAAATTGCAATGCCCAAGTATTCTGGGACATACAATGCATTACAGACGTATAATCATTACCCTTCAACCGGGTTATTCTATTCCACTTCTACCCATGTAACAAAAGAGGGTTAAACAGACTTTCTGTATTATTGTTATTCAACTATTGGAATTGAAGTAAATCTGAGATGGTCCAATGAATTTTAGCACCAGATAAGGTTTGAGTCACAGACAATATTTGTATATTCATCTATCAATATTTTTATATAAAAACTAAATAGCAAGTGTGTACAGTTGAAAAAATATATAATGAACACAAACCTTTTTGTTTCTTCCATTAATGTTTCTTATATTTATTAAAATAAAAACAAGCCAACTGAAATCTGTAGAAAAATGACACTATCTGCACCAGGAGGCGCTTCTTCTGGAAGTGAATTAGCTTCAGGGTCAGGAACATATGATATGTCCTCTCCATATATTAACTGAACTATGCCACAGGACCAGCAACCTAGCATCAAGGATACTCAGGAGTCAGGATAGCATATTGTACAAGCAGAAATAAATTTGATCTAGCATATACAATTCCTTGCAAGCTTCCGTTGAAACATTCTTAAGGCCTCGTTTAATTTCTCCCCCCTAAAGTTTACTTCCTATTCCATCAGATGTTTGGACACATGTATGAAGTATTAAATATAGACTAAAAAAATAACTAATTGCACATATTGCAACTACTTTGCGAGACGAATCTTTTAAGCCTAATTAATCCATGATTTGACAATATGTGCTACAATAAACATGTTGCTAATGACGGATTAATTAGGCTTAATAAATTCGTCTCACGAAGTACTGAACACTTATGTAATTTGTTTTATTATTACTATTCGAACACTCCCATGTGACATCCCAATGTGACAGCCGATGTGACACTCTAAAACTTTACACTCTGGATTTAAACAAGCACTAAGTATTGCCGGGAGAATATCGGTGGAATGAGTTGTAACCTGCATAGCAATTATAGTATAAAGTTATAAACTACTCTCATGGCAAATTCGATACCAGATTGTTATGTGGCTGTTGGGATTAGGAGGATTGAGGAGGAAGAGAGAGGTAGCGGCTGGAGCTACAGTACCCCGCGGTGCTACAGTACCCGCGGGTACTGTTCATGTGAGAGAGGCAGAGGACCGGCGGGGCTAAGAGGGGCACTGAGAACGCCGGCCGCGGGGCTTCGCCCACGGTCGGCAAGAGAAGGGTTTTCCTTCTAATCTCTTGCTTGATTAGATTGATACATCTTCTTTCCTTATATAGAGAAGATGTCTTACTTAACCCCTAAGCAAGCGACTAATTAACCCTAACGAGCTAAGGCCCAGTAGGGCATTGACTCTTAACACCCAATAGATCCTTGACTCTTTTAACACAGATCAACCTAAAATATCAATAAATTCAAAAATATAAAGATACTTGATACCATAGAACTACAATATTAAAAAAAATGTACATATATCCCATGTCAAGTTTTATCATTTATATCTCACATCCTTTTCATCCAGCAATGCAAGTTAGTCACACGCTGAAGAATGTTTAAGAAGGCCTTGTTGTCACATGACTTTAGACCTATAGATGAACTTTATGATTTGAGGTTTTGAGCATATCAGAAAGATGCATACTACCAACTGATTGTTTTAGAAATATATGACACTCAAATTAGTAGTTGTGAAAATATATTTATTATATGGTAATATCTAGTGTCAGAATTTTGCAATAGAAAAGGAAGCCTTGCATATGCAAAGTCTGTCGGAGAGAGCAATACCTTGTAGGCACTTCATCGAGCATGTATTGGGCACCGTCGCTAGCGGCTGCTGGGATGCTCCCTATCACTCTGTGTGGCGTGGGAGCGAGCACAGGGGCGTGAGGATGCTGCGTGGTACTGTCATTGCTAGGATTTTTTCTTGCGGTAGCGATGCTTGCCTTCTTCCTCACGACGGGTCAACGGCGATGTCATGGCATCTTTGCCTGTCTCCGTCGATGAGCAGAGGAGTTTGAGAGGGACGAGCTCGAGCACCTCCTTTGTTAGTGTCTCCACCGCACTCACCGGCGAGGAGCCTCTGCCGGTCGTTCCCGAGGCCGCGTTCACCACCGTCGCGGTGGCAAGAACTGCTGGCGTGGTCTCTCACATGCACGACAAAGTGACCACAGCCATCGCACGCGTTCGCTGACCATGGAAGGAGAAGATACATGGCTGAGGCCTGATGCCTGAGGCTGAACACGACTGAGATCATGGAGAGATGAGCGGGCAGCGCCGGTGGAGGATGATGCGGGCGGCGGCGCACGCCAGTTCCCGAAGCCGTGAACTCTCGCGAAGAGTCCTGAGAGCATTATCGCCGAGGACCCGAGAACGACGGCTTGATCGGTGCAAGCATAGGGATCCAACGACCGAGCTTTACCGATGACGTGGCCCAACGACGTGCTCGAGCTTGGACTTTGGTAGAGATAAAGATAGCCACTATGGCAAATTAAAAGTTCCAAGCCAAGCAGGCAAGCACATGTGGTTCCCCGGTCAACTACTCAACTCACCAACACCATCAAGCAGTGGACGGATCAGATGGCCACGGCCTTATCGCCTTCCCGCACCCATCCGAACACGCCACCTTTCTCGGCAGCTTGTGGATCGTGACCGGCGACCGTAGATCACACCGGCAAACTCCGCCAAAATAGCAGCCCAACTCAATCCACCGCCTTTGCCACCCAAGCCTCACCAACCCCCGGCGACGCTTCACACCGGTCACCGTAGCAGTAGCAGATTCGCGCCCAGCGCGTACGCGGCTAGTTGGCTCCCGCGCGCGACCCACGCGCCCACCACCAGGGACAGGGACCACAGGCCATCCGTCCCCGCCACCCCGGTCCCCCAAAGGTCCCCGCGCGCAGCGCAATACCGCTGCCCCCGCGCACGGCGGGGCTCACGCGCGCCGGGGCGAGCGGAGCGCGGTACGGGTAGTAGTAGGTGGCTGGCCCCGCGCGGCCGCTCGGTTGAACCCTTCCCGTTCCCATCCCTCCCAAAACCGGGGCCCTTTTCTACGGCTCCCAACCCAACCCCGCCCCACCACCTCCCGTCCCGAAACCAAACCAAAGGTCCCGTAGTCCCGTCTCCTCTGCGCCAACGAACGCGTCCTCGAGTCAAACCGAGCGCATGGAGGCCGCGGCGGCGACCGCGCTCCCGTTCACGGCGGCGGCGGCCTTCCCCGCTGCCGCCGGGAGGGTGCGGGCGGCGAGGTGCGCGCGTCCGCGGACGCGGCGGTCCGTGGTGGCGAAGCTGGAGGGCGGGCTCGGGAAGGGGAGGGGGTGCCCACCACCAACTACGTGGTGCCGCTCGACAAGGCCACCGGGATGACCCGCCCGCTCGTCGAGATCCTGCGGGACCTCAACAAGCGCGTCCCCGACAAGATCATCGACCCCGACACCGACACCGTCCACTGGTGAGTGCTGCTGGCGCCTGGCGACGCCCCGTCTCGTGTGCGCCGACTGCTCGCTCTCATCCGTCTCGCGTCTGGTTTCACTTTCACCTGCGTGCCCGGTCACCAGTTGCTCGTTTTAGAGGAGAATGCGTGATCCTTTGTTCTCTGGGAGGATTTTGTTTTGGAGATTCCATAGTCAGAATCATCTATGCGAATTTGCAGCTACTTAGCCTGTTGATGTGCGTAGGTAATTTGATGCTGAGAACACGCATTTCATGGGATGGAACGGCTTTGCATTGAATATATACGGTGATATGTCCAACTGTAGTATTAACTAGGTTGGTCAGCCTTCTTATCAGTCACTAGTGGCTGTAATTTGTCGTGCCGTCCTTCCAAGGGCACGCTTGGTCAGGTTGATGGTGGTGTTGATTGCTTGCAATTGCTGCTGTTGTTTGCAGATTCAAGGCATCCATTCCAATGGATTATCAGAAGTTTCCTGTGTAACTTGTTCTTCCAATAAGTTTTCTTTAGAGAACATGTGCGCTACTGTTACATAGTACGTTGAATGAGTTCTGAATTTTAAACAAGTTGGGTCGCTGTTCTTTTGTTTAGTTTATTAAAAGGGCTCTCTCTGTCCTTGGACTGTGTATAACGGATAAGGCTTCTATGGATCCATGTTGGCATCTATGCCTGGTCATATCGACTTTTTCAAATCAACCTACCTCTATTAAAGCTGGATCGTTTGGGGTTGGTATTAAAAAAAAACCATGTCTTCATTGGATAGAATTTTATGCATACATAATAGGTTAACTGGTTTTACAGCTTGTTTAATTGGAGATGACTTGCTATCATAGATGCCTCGGGTTATTTTTCTCATTTCATTCTAGAATTTTTAATGTGGTGCCATATAACTACATAAGCTTAATAATTATACCTAAAATTACATTAGCTCGATATAAACTACCCTACTCAATGCTGAAGTACTTTGAGATTAAACTGGGTAGAGTGCCACTAAATTAGGTAAAGTCATGCAGTTCGACCTCTTTATCTTGGTCTAGTCATCAATCTCTTTTTTTAACAAATAGCCATCAATCTCTTGAGCCAGTAAAATAGAATAGTATATGATTCTGCCTCCTTTCATTTCATAACGACGTTAATATGTAGATCCTCATTCTCCACACATCATAGCATTTCTTTTGTCATGAGTGTGGATTTGCCAGATGCGTAATTACTTTGGTCATCCAACACTGCTTCTATTCTCTTGATATGCAATGTTGTATGTATATGTCCTTGGTTATGATGACAAGCGACTGTTCAAAAATGAATTGACATACAACACAATCATTTGCACTTGACATTACTTGTGCTAACTGCTAAGTATTAACATGGCTTCTCTCTTTGTATACAAGAAGTCTTTTACGTATTTTAAGGATCTGTCTGATGCTTATCTCACAAATTCTCAATTGATATGCAAGAATGTACCATGATCAAGGATACTGATGTTGATTGCATCTTGATCCTGCAGGTACCATGCCAACAGAATGCTTAGCTTCTATGCACCAGGTGAGTTCTCTTTAGGATTTGAAACTGTTTTATGATTTCTTTTCAATGAACAGAATTTTGATTTTTTTTTTCATGGATGACCCCACTCGTGTGGGAGCCTCTGGCACTGGGTCTGTCCTTTTTATGCTAAGTTGAATTTAGAGTAGTTTTTCAGTCTTGCATATGGGTTTTACAACATAGGTTCTTCAAGCTTGTATTATGGATGCATATTATTGTTAGTTTGTTCATAGATTTCATGTTCAGCTGTGCAAATAACCAGCTTATAGCCTTATACCATGCCACACCTGTTTTAGAGAACCTGAAGATAGCTTGCCTCACGTAACAGACATTGTAGATGTTTATAGTGTAATGTTTTACCCCATTAGGTCATTTTTTTCCTCTTAATTTTTGCTTTTTATATGCATTTCTGTTAGATATCTGAATTATTATGACTGGAGATAATGGAATAACAAACACATGTGCTCTCTCTAAAAATTCTGCAGTTGTATAACTAGGTGCTGGTTTCTTGCAAAAGCACCAGTCTGTGTGCAGAGAAGTCACTGATGATTCCTATTTTCAGGTTGGTGTGGAGAAGTTCGTGATGTTATCTATTCTGAGAATGGAATTGTAACCGTGGTATATCGAGTGATACTTAAAGGAACTGATGGAGAGGTATCCTTTCTCACTTTTTCTCTATGGAATTGGAAGTACCCATTTGTTTTATCATCCTTCATTGCGGTCCGTTGTGCTTACACAAATTTAAAGTGGCAATTTGAAGTTACATGGTTCACACTAACTGCATCATCTTTTTTTTTCGTTTTTAGACTAACTATTATACATTGAAAAAAACATCTTTATTAACTAGTGTACTTCATCTTTGTGGGTGTAGGCATACAGAGATGCCACGGGCACAGCACAGGTCCATGAGGGGCGCAGGGAAGATGCTGTTGCCGCCGCGGAGGAAGCTGCATTCTGCAAAGCCTGTGCACGGTTCGGTTTTGGCCTCTACCTGTACCACCAGGATGATACTCATCACGACGACCACTTCCATTGAGGCTCAGTCTGCACCAGAGCTGGTCATAAGTTGCAACGTGCGCAGGATATGCCCCTGGAGAACTTCGTGTCCAGAATCAATTTTTGCTCTTTGCGTGGCGTAGTATCATATTCATACCACAAGCGACAAGGCATGCTTCCACCTGAATGTGATTGTAGATACAAAGAAGCCTGGAACTTGTTTCTGTTGCTCTCGTTGGTGGCTCGATGCCATCCTGCAAGAACCTGAACCTATCCAGATAGGAAATCAGTATGGAAATTCTGCTGTTACCTTAGTTACCTGATTGTAGTATTCCTTAATCTCATGTGGTGTACTAGCTGTGTAGGTGCATCTGTTCCTTCTTCCATGGTGCCAGATTCTATTTGCTTGTCTCTTTGTGTGCACATGAGACCATCGTATTTATTTAGGGTGTGTTTGGTTCGTGGAATCACTCAATGCATCATGAGTTCATCCTATGAATTTTGGTGGAACCAATGTTGGCATTTCTTAGCGCAATCACCAATTATGGAGATAGAATCCATCCCGGACAACGACGCCAGAAATGCTTGTTGATATTTCTTAAATGCTAAAAATTAAATAAATGTAGAAAAATAAAAATGTGAAAAATAAATGGCACAAGTTACCTCTACGAGGCTCTCCCCTAAGCTAGCTCCAGGCCTATGGTCTGACATGTTGCTTGGTGATGACTCTGAGGTAGGTTATTTGCTTTATTGCATATATTTTTATATGATTTTACGAATAGGCTTATACCTTTGTTTATTTCATTCATGTCTATACTCAGTAGTTTTGGTACAATGATCAAACTAATCATTTGATCAAGGTAGGCTAATTAACCTAAGCATCATGCTTAATTTTAAAAACCTATGAAGGTACAATCGTACATTAACCATACTCCAAACCAAAACTTACTTGTATAGAAGATGAAATGATAAACAAGATTTATTCGACGGATGTGAAGATATATGAAAGTGAACTAATTATTATTTTTCTTTTAGCATGATTAATGCATAACTATAGTTTTATTATCTAGGAATTTTAGCAACACTATAAAAGGATAACTATCGATTTACCTTCGGCAAGGGCTCACTGTTTAAAGTCCAATGAGCAGGACTCTTCTCCTTTTACTTTTTGCTTGATGAAGGGACATTTGATCTAGGAGAAGTAGATGCAAATGTTGTTACTTTCGTTCGCCACACCATGTTGATTTTCTTTGGTGGTGTGGGGGTGGAATACGTCCCTTTTGTTTCCACACCTTGATCTTTTTGGGCGGTGTGGGAACAACTTTTGGTGTTTCTTCTTCTTTTAGTTGGATTGTTTTTCTTTAGCTCCGGCCTCTTTTTGCTCTTTTTAACGAGGTTGCCCATCAATTGAGGCTGTATCTCAACCTCTTTAATACCTTGTGGGTTCGGCCTATACTTGATTCTTATCATGGAGCATTGCTCCTGCCTGGGCCAAAAGTCAAACTTTTCTTCTTTACCATTGATGTTGAAGCGGATTTCTCCGGCTCCAACATCAATCTGTGCTCATGCAATGCTTAAGAAGCGTCGTCCAAGGATGAGGATCAACTCTTTTGTTGTTTCCATATCTAGCACCACGAAGTCGACAGGGACGAAGTAACCCCGGATTTTCACCAGGATATCTTCGGCAATCCCTACTGGATAGCGGACCTTTTAAGTCGGCTAGTTGGAGCATCATCGGCGTTGGCGCTAAGTGTGTGAAGTTCAGCTTGTCAAATACGGCCTTGGGCATCACACTAACGCTAGCCCCTAGGTTGCACAAGGCATGATCAAACTGCTGGGCCCCGATTGAGCATGTGATTGTGGGGCACCCAGGGTCCTTCTTTTTCTCAGGCAGACGGTTAAGTATATGGGCGCTACACTCTTCCGTCAACTTGACAACCTCCATGGATGGTGTAGTGTCGAGATGGCGGACTAGAGGAGGGATAAATAGTCTTTTCTAAAATTAATTGCGCCGACTAACCGAAGCAAGTGCGGAATTAAAACTATCGGTCTAGCCAAGACTACACCCCTCTATCTAAGTTCGCAAGCACCTTAAAAAGATTTTAATTAGACAACAAAGGTGTCAGGCTAGTCATGCTCACCTAACCAATTCTAGCTTGCAAGGTCACACAAACCTATGTAACTAGGACTTCATGCAAACCGGGGAGCACCTACACAATCTAGTGATGCAAAGCGTACAAAGTCTAAGCTCACTAGCAATGCTCAATAACAAGGCTACAAAGCCAAATTAGAGAGCGTAAATTACTTAGCTACATAAACTAAGCAATGTGACTAACAAGGTTACACAAACTAAATTAGTCATACAAGAGAGCTACTTCTATGCTGCACAAGCAAGAAGGTAACTAGCAAGCTACACAAGCTAACCAATTACAAGAGCAACTACACAAGCACAATATATGAAGTGTGAATACAAGGCTTGTATTCGAGGATTGCAAATAAATGGGAAGAACAATGTTGACACGATGATTTTTCTCCCGAGGTTCACGTATTTGCCAATACGCTAGTCCCCGTTGTGTTGACCGCTCACTTGGTGGTTTGGCGGCTAATTGGCATCACTCGCCAAGCCCGTATGTCAGACACCACAAGAACCTACCCACAAGTGAGGGTAGTTCAATGACATGCTCAACTAGAGTTGCTCTTCGCGACTCCCGCGGGACGAGCACAATACCCCTCACAATCAATTCTCCGGAGCACCGCACAAGCTTTCTTGCGTGCTTTGACGGAGATCATGCCACCAAGCCATTTAGGAGGTGGCAACCTCCAAGAGTAACAAGCACCACCAGCTTGCAACTCGATCACTTAGTGCCACTCAATGCAATCACTCAACGCAACACACTAGAAACACTCACTTCACAATGGATTTGCACTTCTCGCGAGCACAAGTGAGTTAGAGGCTTCTCAAACCAAGCACACACAAGGGCAACACATCCCCAAGGTGCTCAACCAGCCAAATGCCTGAGCTCCACCTCTATTTATAGACCCCAAGCCAAATAGTGCCATTGGAGCAAAGCTGTACTTTCTGCGAGGGCACCGGACACGGCGGTGGTGGCATTGCTCTAGGGGTGGCGGTGCCCCCCAATGGCTACTTTGACTAGCGCAGGGGCGCTGGACACAGTGGCAGTGGCACCGCCCTAGGGGGGCAGTGACCACCCAGTCAGTCACCCGAAACACCCCCTCTCTAGATTTTTAGGGCGGTGCACCACCATCACCATGGTGGTGACCATGGCAATGACCACCCCTGCCTTCCCTTGCTTTCTACCAAAAAGAGACGGTGGCATTGGACAGCACTTGGCGGTGCACCGCCCTCACCATGGTGGCATGCACCGCCACTTGCGATGACCACCCTGGCTCCTGCTGTGCTCGACCAAGTCCAGGTGGGCACCGCCCTAGGGGTGGCGGTGTCACCAGACAAGGCACGGCGGTGCCAGCCCCCAACACGCTCCTCTCGGCGTCGGCCAGCCGGTCACCGCCACCAAGGTGGCAGTGCCCCTATGGCAGCAACCCAAGCCCAGTTTCACCTCCTTTGTTCACCTTTTGACTTCACATTTGCAAATGTGCCAACACCACCAAGTGATCACCAACTTGTGCACGCGTGTTAGCTTTTTACAAACATTTTTTCAAAGGATTAGTCACTCAGTTCACCACGCCACTCGATCCTAACACATATGCAAAGTTAGATCGCTCAAGTGGCACTAGATGACCAATATGCAAATAAGTTTGCCCCTCTTGATAGTACAACCATCTATCCTAAACCCGGTCATGCACTTCTCTACATAACCTTTGACTGGTGAAATGAAATACCCTAGGTTATACCTTTGCCTTGTACATTCCATTCCGTCTCCTCCAATGTTGATGCAACACATGCCCCAACCAATCACAAATAATATGATCCACTTCATATCATCACGTGACCGTATTGGTTCATCAATCTTGACTTCACTAGCTCTACACCGTTGCTTCGGTCCATCGGCGTCAAGCCATCACTCAACTTGCCCTTTATACTTACAACCGGTCCATCAAGCCAAGTCTTATCTTGATCTCCTCCACCTTGGTCACATGACTCCATGTCATGTCTCATATGCAATGAGCTCCTTCATCACATATGTGAGCTTTGCAACATCTTCGAGCCATTTTCACCTCTATGACATATGTTGCTCACACATATATACCTGTGGACTAATCACCTGTGTATCTCACACTAAACACAGTTAGTCCACCTAGGTTGTCACTCAATTAACAAAACCAAACAAGAACCTTTCAGATGGCAAGGGCCGTTTGTTATTGATGATATCTTTGATGTACTTTGCATAAGAAGGTACATGTAAGACATCCATTAATGGAACACTTACGTGTATCTTCTCTATCATCTCAACAAAACAAGCAAATTGCTCATCCATGGCTTGCTTTTTATTTATTGTGGGAAACGACAAGTAGCTTGTATCGACAAAATCTTGTGGTGTTGTTTCCTCTTCTTGTTGCTCTTTTTATGTTTTTGTAGATGAAGAAGATCTCTCCTCCTGTTGCCCTTGTGCTTTTCTTGCTTTGTGGTTAGGGTTTGGTGGATCACGAGTGGACTTACCATCCCCAAGGTCACCGCATTAACTTTTTCAAAGGAATTCTTGGGTTGCCCCAGGATTTTTCCTTCATTATTAATAGGAATAGCAGTAGCAATTTGAGCTAACTATGTTTCTATCATTTTATTAAAGCTCAATTGACTCTTAACAGAGGAAGATAGACCTTATATTTTTGAGTTAATATTTTCTAGCATTTTGTCATTATACATTAACTTTTTAGTAAGATTTTCATTTATTTTAGCCTGGCCTAAGACCAGGTCTTTCAAGGAAGGTTGATTTGAATTGAAATTTGAACTGAAATTCGAATTACCTCATTGTGGGAGGGACTTGTTGTTCCACCCATTATTATTTTGCTGTCGAAACCCGTTGTTGATGTATGCGGCGTCTTCATGGGTTCTGGGGCAGTCATTTCTTGAATGTTCGACTTCTCCACAGACTTCACATGTCATATGTGAGTCCATGGCCTGGACGGTGGCCTTCATGGCTTCCTTCTCGTGGGCCTGTTCGTCCAGTCTTTTTAATAGTAAATCTATTTTTGCGGCAAGCATATCCGTCTCCTTCACGGTATGCATGCCTTTATGTTGTTTTCTTTCTTCCCCCAGCTTTGATTGGACACCATCTTCTCGTTGAGAGTCGTGGCTCCATCAATGGTGAGGTAAAGAAAAGCGCCTCCAGCAGCGGCATCAATGTGCCCCCTTAACATGGGTGTTAACCCGTCATAGAAGTTCTGGAGCACATGCCAATTCTCTATCCCGTGGTGTGGGCATGCTTGGATGTAGTCCTGCAGCCTCTGCCACGCCTCGAGGATGGATTCCATCGAATTCTGCTGGAAGTTGAAAATTCTCCCCCTCAGGGCATTGGTTTTGCTCATGGGGAAGAATTTCATGAGGAACGTCGTGGAGCATTTTTCCCATGTGTTGACGGCTTCCTTGTCTTTGTAGAACCACTGCTTCACCTTCCCCACGAGGGAGAAGGGAAATAGACAAAGCCTGATGCTTTCAGGTGCGACGTCTTTTATGACGATAGTGTCGCACAACTCAAGGAAGTGTTGGAGGTGCGCGTTCACGTCCTCGCTAGACAAACCATAGAACTGGTTTTCCTGCACCATCGTAATGAGGCAAGTCTGGAGCTCAAAGTTTTTGGTGCCTGTGTTGACAGTGGGCCCAACGGGCACATTGGCAATAGCAGGGACGGAGTAGTCGCGGAGGGACTTGTTGGCCATGAGGGAAGTTGTGGATGGTGCTAGGGTGACTGATTCATTTGTCGGAGGAGTTATGGAGGAAGAAGCAGTATGGGACCTGTTCTTCCTTATGAGCGCCTCCAGATTCTCGATGTAGTTTTTCGGCAAGACGAAACCGGTCATACACTATCCTGTTTTCATCCACAACAGGAGAAAACAAGCAGAGTTAGCCTGCATAAACAATGGCTACCGTTCATGCATATGATCATGATAATGTCCTACTAGATTCTTTTTAACCAATGCTTTCTCTGGCAACAGTGCCAGAAATGCTTGTTGGTATTTCTTAGCGCAATCACCAAGTATGGAGATAGAATCCATCCCCAACAATAGCGATAGAAATGCTTATTGGTATTTCTTAGCGCAATCACCAAGTATGGAGATAGAATCCATTCGTGGCAACGGCAACATAAATGCCTATTGGTATTTCTTAGCACCATCACTAAGATTTGGATAAATCTTAGCAACACCGCCAAAGAACACCAACACAATAGTTCTTGACGATTACAAAAATATCCGCAAGTGCACGGATCTATCGTTGTAGCATTTCACCCAGAAGTATTAAGGGTATCGTTATTTATATTTTCCCAAAGAAAGGCATGGTGTAAAGATTCTAGTATAGATATGAACAAGATTACATGCTTGAAAAGTGAACCGAGGTTTATGACAGGGGTAAACATGGTATTTTTAGGATAGTGGACACACACTTGGGCCACCTCAAAGATAAAAGAGAAACAAAGAATAAAAGAATGTTCCTAAATGGAGCAGGCTTGTTCTAATATATTCGTGAAAACAATAGTTAATGATCATACATGTACATGAACAAGAGCTAGAGCTAGGCATGAGTTAGGTCGGGAGGCCATCGAGTACTGGTCTGCCAGCAACCTCATGTGACAATTTAGACTCCTACTCCTACACCCTACCCGAACGTGGGGATTACAAGGGACGGAAAAAGCTGTCACCACCTGCCACCTACCCCTCAACCGTGGAGTAGGAAATGCATTCACATGTTTCTATGTACCCAGGCACCACACCCGATTACACAGAAACTACCTGAGCCCCCCTAGGACTCCAACCCTATGGATCGACAAGTAAAAAAATCGGGCACACCCAAAGGCACGATGAACCGCCACCTCAATTTAACTCTATTCTTACTCATATATGTTGCTTGAATAATTAAGCATAAAGTTCTACATGTTAAGCTCATAACATAGAAACTATATGCTAGTTCATATGTTAAGATTACAACATGAAAACTATACTCTAATTCATAAGCACAACTATATTGATAAAATGAGAGCAAGACTTTGGAAGAATTTTTCATATTATTCATACCAAGATTCCTTTCTTCCAAGGAGTCAAGCTCTCCAAGGTAGCTCTCGCTAGCTCACAAAGACTACTTAAGTGTAAAAGGAATACAAGAGTGGTGTGAGGTGTAGAGGCTCCAAATGATGTGTGTCTTAAGGATAGCTCCACTTCTCTTTTTATACTAGTTTGTGGTCAGTTTGGGGAGATAAATTAAGAAATCACCCTAAAACTGACCCTAGGCGCATTGATGGCACCGCCAGAGGAGAGTGGGCCCGGGAGGCGGTTCCTGGGGTGCGGGCGCACCCTGGCTGGCGCGCCTGGCCACTGCCCTTCTCTGGTCGGTTGCTGCGTGTGCCTGGGCCGTGTCTACGCTTGGCCCAGGTTTGATGTTTGAGTGGGCTTTTGCTTGTTTCCTTTGCGCAAGATCTGCTTTACGTTTTCAGAGTTGCGCCTTTTGTCTTGTTTTCCACTTGTATTCAAATATATGTCCTGCAAAACATGATTGTTCCAATACATGTGGAACTATGTCAATAATAAATGCATATGTGTTATAAGTTTGTTTATTTCTCCTATTTTGGATCTTAATTGGCGGTCGGATTTGATCGTTAAGAGCTGCCAACAACCAACTCATTCCTCATATATATACTAATTATTAGCTTGTGAGGAATGAAATGGTGATGGATCAACTCATTCTATTTCACAAACCAAATACAAAAAGTGAGGAGTGAGAAGATGATGGATCACTCCATTCCTCAAACCAAACACACCCTTAGCTATTAATGTTACGAACTCCTGTCATTTAATTATCCACGGTCATATTATATTGTTATGTGATCGCCCGGGCGTCATTGTCCTTTTGAGTATGATGAAGTCTGGTTATTATTTAAATGAGTAAATTAGTTTTGTGATTATGATACTTTACTACTCTCACCATTCCAAGTTATAAGATGTTTTATTTTTTTTTCTAAATGCATTGCTTTTACTATATATATCATATCTAGATATAGCGTATATAGCAAAATCTACGTATCTATAAAAGCCAAAATGTCTTATAGTTTAAAATAGGAGTAGTACTGAATTACAACACGAATGGATGATGAATATTAATTCATTTTTGGACGTCTCCAAAAGCATGCTCTTTTTTCCCCTTCTATACAGTTTGTCTCCCTTGGAGACCAAGGCAAGAGGCACATTGCTAATTTGCTATCACACTCTATTGTTCTATAAATGAATGCAGAGCTCTCATGCTTCTTTTCATTTTATTCTTTAAGAATAAACTGAAAGGAATAAACCATTGAGAGTTCCACCTTCTTTAGTTTCAGATAACCAGGGGTTAGGCGCAAATGCTGTTAGAGTATATCATGACTAGAGTAGATTTAGTTGGGAGTATGATCCTGTGTACCAACTTTAACCCCAAAATCATGTAATAACCATTATACATACATACATACATACATACATACATACATACATACATACATACATACATACATACATACATACATACATACATACATACATACATACATACATACATACATACATACAAGAGAGGATTAATGCAATCATATCCCTCTTACACAGTATCACAGATTCAAGTTATAATCAAGGATACAAGACATCGCTTCCGTACCGTATGCCCTGGGGGAGAGACCGACCTCCATTGTGGGAACTTACCCCTGCTTCGATTGGAGACTTGTTTCCTTTAACTCTCTCAATCCTCGTGTATTATCCATAATTGAACCTAGATGGTTATCTTCTCCTAAAGGTTTGTTTGTTTCAGCTTTTTGCTGACTTCTGTTAGCTAAAACTGAAGCCAAAACAAACATTAGTTGTTGAGTGTTTTATTGATTTTTGAAAAGCTAGAAAGCCAAGTTGAGTCGCCATGTAAGTTGTTGTAAATCTGTTTTGTTTCCCCTTTTTCTCGTCTAATAAAATTACGGCAAAGCTCTTGTCGTCTTTCTTAAAAAAAGAAAAGATAGAAAGTTAACTACCAAGAAAAAAAACTAAAAACCAAAAACATGTTAAGAAGAGCTTTTCTAACTTTTGGTGTACCGAGAAGTTAAAATTTTATTATAAAAGTCAAAATCAACAACCAGAAGTCAAAAACAAAAAAAAAAACAACTTACTTCTATAAGCTAAGCTTAAAAGATAAGGAGTTCAAATAAACAGACCCTGATAAACATTAGAGCTTACTTCGCTTAATTGTTTTTTAAGCATCTCCTGAAAAGCTTTATAAAATCTATGGATCTAGCCTCAGATCAAGTTTTTGCCGATTTAGATTTCGGCCCTGTTTAGTTCCACGAAAAAAACACTATGCGAAAAAACGATTCCCCGTCCGTCACATCAAACTTGCGATACATGCATGAAGTACTAAATGTAGATGAAATCAAAAACTAATTGTACAGCTTGATTGTACTTGGCGAGACGAACGTTTTGAACCTAATTAGTCAACGGTTGGACATTATTTACCAAATAAAGCCAAAACATGCTACAGTACTTTTTTACACCTTTTTACACATCTAAACGCACCCTTCGTGGAAATCTCCCAAACAACCCTCGGTGCAGCGGAGGAAGCTACCGCGAACGTGCCAGCGCGGAAGCTCATAATTGGGTTTGGGCCCAACTGGAATGCTCTGGCCCCTACGAGAAACCGAACCGACCGCACAAACACATAAAGCTAGGTCAGCCCAACGCGCACGCGTCCAGCCAACACAGCGCGACGCAACCGACCGCACCGCCCCTTCACGCGAAGCATCACCGCGTAATCTAACTCGCCGCTGATCCGCAAGTCGTCCTCTTCGTCTTCGCTCGGCGATCGATCGATCGAAGAGGGGGAGGGAAAGATGGCGGAGAACCCGCAGCTGTTTGGGAACGGGTTGCCGGTGCCGTTCTACAGCGAGATGTTCGTCCTCGCGCGGGACGGCGTCGAGTTCCACGTCGACAAGATCCCGTCGTAAGCACCCTCCTGCCTGCTGATTTTGCGATGTAGATAGGGATTCTGGTTTCCGGTTGGGGATTTAGGTATCTCTAGACTAGATTTTTTAGGTTTTCTTGGGGTGGAAAAAATAGTCGAATACAGTGGATTCCGGTTTCATGGTGGGGATTTAGGGATGACCTGAGGCTAGTTTAGTCAAATACAATGGATCGAAGGGGACGTGGAGTCGACCCAACATCGAGGGTGGTGCGGGATGGGTACGCTAGAGGTGGCCAGCCTGAATTGAGCCCTCGGAGGGGTTTTCCGCTTGGCAGGTCCTGCCGCGGATGGCCATTGGTCCAGCTTCCGGCCTTTGTCTGGTGACGAATCTGGTTGGTTGGTATATTTCATCGATATGTTTACGCAAATAAAATTACGATGTGAATTTGAGTATGATCTGTACGATTTCATACTTAGAGAATTTGGAGTGCCAGGTGGGAAGAATTGTTGTTATATGAGAAAGGGGGAACTGTCTATCCTCGTATGGTTGATATGTAGTTAATCTTTCATAGGCTGTAACATAAGTACAAAAATCAGTAGTAAAATAGTTTTTCTTCTTACTTGTAAGATTGAGCATCATTTGCCATCTCATTTGCCCATTCCCCACTTTACTTGATAGGTGGATTTAATCTCCGGATAAGTCTTAAACCTATGCTTGTATTGGAAGCTTCATCTTTTTAATAGTTGCTCTGGGCAAACATACCTAACCATTTTTTCCTAATGCTGCTTCTCTTGTTATTATCAATCAGAGCTCCTGGCGGTCAAGTGAAAACAAAAGGCACGATTTACCTGTCTAATATAAGGATGGTGTTTGTTGCCAACAAGCCTGTTGGCAACTTCTTTGCTTTTGATATGCCACTGGTAAGTAATGCCATTCTAAAAGTTGGTTCTTTGTTTCTGCTCTTATATAATTTGAACAAAATGAAAGGGCAACAACAACAACATAGCCTTTTGTCCCAAGCAAGCTGGGGTAGGCTAGAGATGAAACCCAAAAGAGACGAGAAATAGGGAGACACATAAAGGAACATAAAGGGTACAAGACAGAAAGAGGTCACGGTTCAGGCACGTTGATTGCCAGTCTCCAAGCGCTCCTGTCCATAGCTAAATCCTTGGAGATATTCCACTCCTTAAGGTCTCTCTTAACGGACTCGTCCCAAGTTAGTTTAGGTCGACCTCTACCGCTCTTTACATTATCGGCCCGCTTTAGAACCCCACTACGCACCGGCGCCTCAGGAGGCCTCCGTTGGACATGTCCAAACCATCTCAACCGATGTTGAATCAATTTCTCCTCAATTGGTGCCACCCCAACCCTATCCCGAATATCGTCGTTCCGAACTCTATCCCTCTTTGTGTGCCCACAACACCAACGCAACATACGCATCTCTGCTACACTCAATTGCTGGACATGTTGCCTTTTAGTAGGCCAACACTCAGCACCGTATAACATCGCCGGGCGAATCGCCGTCCTATAGAACTTACCTTTCAGCTTCTGAGACACCCTTTTGTCATAGAGGACGCCAGAAACTTGATGCCATTTCAACCAGCCGGCTGAAATTCTATGCCATTTCAACAAAATGAAAGGGCAAAAGCACAAAACAAAAAAGGATAGGAAAAGAAGTGCAATGGCACCAAAGCTATTGACAGACCATGATACAACAATCACTAGCAATCAGCATTGAAAACTCCTGTTCATTGTTAATTTGTAATGTTGCGCATATGACGAATTCGATATGACGATTCACCCTTCTGTTGTATGTAATGCTGTTTTAGGAAAAGGTCCCCAGCATATGCTAATCCCACCATATTATCTTTGTATCTTGATGACTTGTACTATTGACCTAATTCTTAAGTTTTACTGCATTTTTCTTAATAAAATTTGCTTGATAGTGGAGGCATTTCACTCTGTTATTACAAAGAAAATAGTCTGTCCAATCCTGTCCAAAGTGCCTGGAGGCAAAGCAAAACATACAAGACAGATGCTTATGTGTGCTCAAACATCTAGGTGAATGTAGTATCTTCCTAGCCAAGTGAAACAGAAATGGAATGAGCTAAAAGAGTAAAAAGAAAGGCCCTGTTGAATCTAGTTCAAATCAGTTTTTAGCTATAAAGGGCTTTTCCTTGAGAAGTGGTGCCTGCTAATATCACATATTGTATTGCTCCATGGATAATCTCATCCACTTAGATCCAAAAGACATTCAAGGACATTGTAGCGATCAAGCATTCATCAAAAGTAATATAATTTCCTTGAATGCTTGATGGATTTTATTGGACAACAATTGTTTATATATCAGTGCAATGTGGGGTTTTACCATATGTTTTTTTAAATGAAATTGCAACTTGTTTGGCACTTCTTTACTAAGTTTAGAAGGCCTTTTTGGCTTGTTGCTTCCTTATCTTGCAACCCGGCTTTTGTTGAGCACTTGTGCTTGTGGGCTGTTACTGTGTTAGGTGATTATCAAGCAACATGGGGAATATTTTGTCTACCGATATAGTGTATAATTATATGGTGATTGTTGGTGGTTGTGGTGTCTACCGTGTGTCATGGTGGCCAGCACATTTTGTTAGGTGCTCAAGTGCTGGTTCTTACCTGGGTGCTTTTGCCTGATTCAGGGTTACTTTACATGTTGGGACTTTTAAGAAATGGTTAAATGGTTTCTTCACAATATCAGTCTAAATGCTCTTCCTTGCTTAACTCTGCAGTTGTTTGTGCATGGCGAGAAGTTCAACCAGCCCATATTTCACTGCAACAACATCTCTGGATTCGTTGAACCAGTGAGTATGATAGAGTGCGTGGCAGAGAATACATCTGAGATTCGGTCACTGACATCGAATGTTCCAATGCAGGTTGTTCCAGACAATCAAAACAGGGCCCTGTACTCAACTCACACCTTCAAGATCTTGTTCAAGGATGGAGGCTGTGGTACTTTCGTTCCTCTCTTCCTGAACTTGGTTGCATCTGTGCGGCGCTACAACCAGTTTGAAGCCCAGTCTGCTGCTAACATGGCACCACGTGTGGACCCTCTGCAAGCTGTGCAGACTCCTGTTGATGACATGATGCGTCATGCGTAAGTGCTCACAATCTAACAACTTTTACTCTTGGCTATCCTCACAATCTAACAACTCTTACTCTTGGCTATCCACTGTGAACTCATGTTAGTTGATATATGTGCGCAGGTATGTTGACCCAAATGATCCGACCAAGATTTTCCTTCAGCAACCTGCGCCAGAATCGCAGCTGAGGAGGAGAAACTACCACGGCCCAGCTGATGCGAATTAGCTCTTGGCTTGGATTGGCAAAACTCATGCTCAATCAACTGTTGTGTCCATTTGAGCTTTCACCTATCCCTGCCGTTTTCACAACTGACTTGCATATTCGGGTGCCCCCGTGTCCTGTGACCTTACATCGTACATAATGTTATGAGTTCTCTCAATAAGTGATGTACATATAAGCAGTGGCGTGTTCAAATATTATTGCTGGAGAGATATTATAGTTGTTGCTTGGTCTATTGGACGTGGGTTACTTGGATATTGCTGAGGCAACAATAGGGATGATAATGGACGGGAAAAATCATGTTCCGCCCTGTTCTGTTTTCTACTTTTATTCTGCAGTTTGCGAAAACGAAATGGGGGTGTTCTTCGTCCGTTTTTGTGGATCCCGTTTTAACGTGGGATAGACCAGTATTTGTCCCGTTTTCATCTCGCTTTACATCTTTGTGTGACTATTATATGTTCTTGATTATGTTAATACACTATTAATCACTAAATATGCATGTTAACACATATTAGGTTAGTTTCAATGGAGAGTTTCGATGCGCTGTTTTTAAGACTGTCATGTTATGAAACTTGGATGAAACACCCACTATTAATATAAAGTTTCATTCTAGAGTTTTATAGACATTTAGTTCTAAGACTTATAAAGAGTTGGTAATCGTGACAAGAGAGTTTCATTCTTATGAAACTTGTTTTTTTTTTCTCTCTTCATTAAAACATTGTTATGTTATAAAAAAAAATACATACGTAGCAGGGTATTAGATGCAAATGAAACTCTCATTGAGACTGGCCTTAGCGCACATACATGAAGTGAATATTAATACTGATGATCTTCACACGTGTATGCTATTATGTGACTTATACCTGCATACTTGAGAGTTAGATTAGGTGATTCTAATTTAATTTTCCGGTTTATTCGTCCGTTTCTCAATCGAATCGTATATATTTTGATATATCGTGGTTTGATAACCCAAAACTATTTTTCTTTCGGTCGTTAATGGCCAGAAACCGGACATGCATGTTTTGTGATCATCATCATATTGCTGATACTTCTTCCGCTCCCCGTCCCTAAACTCCCTATTGGCGGCTATCGCGCCCATTGTCCCAGTTTTCCGCTCCTCCTTTCCTGTCGGCTATCGGGACGCCCACACCCTTCGCAAAATCTGTGTGATTTTTTTTTGTCTGTTTCTGTGGCAGGTGGCTGATGGTTTGCTTAACCATCAGTCATGTTCTGTGATGTATTTTATGATATTTACGTAATATACTTGTGATGTTCTATGTTGTTTTTTTTGTGATGTTTAAGTAATACACACGTGATGTTCTGCTATGTTATGTGATGTATTGTAATGTTCTGTGATGTTCTTAGGCAACTGCTAAAATACATGTAATGTTCTGTGATATATTTTATAATGTTTTGTGATGTTCCTGCAGTCTACGTGTGATGTTCTGGCAAAATTGTCTGACAAAAAAACAAAATATCAGACAACTGCATTTAAGTTTTTTTAGTGGTCGCAAAACCTATAGTGGGCTGGTGGCGTCTGTGCGAAGGCCGTGGGCGTCATTTCCGGCCTTTACTGAAACGGTTGGACCCAGATTACGATTATTCCTGCACAACCCCCCCCAGGGGCATGTTTGGAACATTAGCCTAAAGGGTACTAAACTTAAAAAATTCGTTTCATAAATTAGACTCAATCTATACGATTAGTTATTTTTTAGTCTATATTTCATACTCTGTAAATATGTTCAGATATTC
This sequence comes from Saccharum hybrid cultivar R570, assembly GCA_038087645.1. Taxonomy (NCBI): domain Eukaryota; kingdom Viridiplantae; phylum Streptophyta; class Magnoliopsida; order Poales; family Poaceae; genus Saccharum; species Saccharum hybrid cultivar. Next base: position 22,107,750 of record JAQSUU010000402.1, on the reverse strand, counting down.
GATGGGACAGGCACTAAAGTTGCACTATCCCAGCCGCCCAGAGGCCCGTCAATGATCATCTCCGTCTAATAAAAAGCAAATACCCTGAAAAAAATTAAAAAAAACAAATTGTACTGTAAACTAATCAGTCCTCGTCTTGTCGCCGATAGGGATGAAAACGGACGGAATTTTTCCCGTACCGTCCCGTTCCGTTTTCTATATTTTCCCGTCCGTTTCCGTATTTGCGAGATCCCGTTTTCGTATTTGCGGAAGTAGAAAATGGTGTTTTCCGTCCGTTTCCGAGTAATCCCGTTTTAATATGGAATAGACCCGTATTTATTCCGTTTTTATTCCGTTTTCAATCTATACTCAACATGTTCAACAATTACATGTCCTTATGTTATGTTAATATAACTACGAATCACCAAATATGCCTGTTATGTTCACGTACATAGCATGTAAATGAATATTAAACTTTGTATATATTATTACATAACTTTATATATGTATACTTTGAGAATATTATATTATGTAATCTTAATTTAATTTTTCGGCTCTCCATCCGTATTTGTTCGTTTCCGTATGTCCGCATATTTCGATTCCATTTTCGAACCCGTATTTTTCGAACCCGATCTCATTTCCGTAAAAAAAATATAGAAACGGAAGTAGAAATAGGGTTTTTCCGTCCGTTTCCGTCCGTTTTCATCGCTAGTCGCCGAGCTCACCAGGGATTTCCTCTCCGAGTCCTCCCTCGCCTCTCAATCTCTCATCGGCCATCGCCCTCGCAAGGATCGCCTCTCGCCGGCCTGACCGATTCCGCATGGCTTCCGGTAACTGCTACCCTCGAGCGCCCCCAGTACACCTCACCACCGCTAGTCCCCGCAGGTCTTGCCGCTGTCTGTTGTGGTGCTTTGTTTGGTCGCGTTACTTGGTTGTCCGTGTGATTCCTTGGCGCGCTGCCTGCAGCTTAGATCCGCACGGGGCTCTATGTTTTTAGTTTTTTTTTGCTTCGTTTGGGGCATTTGATTTGTATGGATAGGTTTAGATCGGTGCGGCAGGGGAGGGAATTGCAGGGGACAACGTTTCTGGGCCGGGCAATTAATCTGCGTGCTGAATCAGCAGGAGGGAGGTACCGAGGGAGGGTAGTTGGCATCGGGTGGTGGATTTGGGATTTACCTTGGTGCAAATTTATCGGTTCTCTTACATTAGTGTTATCTGTTCACTGATTGCTTTATGAATAATGAACAAATTTGTTGGATGATGCGTACACAGAAACTTATCAGTGTGCTTAGTGACATGGAAGCTTCATAAAATTGCTTATATCCTGGTCCTCAATACAGGCCTAGTCGGGGAAAAAAATCGAACCATTCTGTGCCGTTGCTTGATGCATCTTGGAGCTTTTTGATCGGAGGAACTATAGTAATAATATGCGGACATTATTTGCTACAAGTTAGGATTGTTGAATATGCGACTTTGGATGTGTGAATGATTAGGCTACAAGAAGTAATGACCGTGTGTGTGTATTGTTTCTAGTAGATAATTTATGGTCTCTCATATTCTCCCTTTTGGTCTACCCAATTATATCTTTCAGATGAGAGCAAAAATTCGAAACCAGAAAAGCCGTCTTCAGCAGCTGGTGCAGGCCTACCCAATCCTTTTGATTTTTCTTCTATGAGCAGCTTGCTCAATGTAAGCTCTCTTGCTTTTGCCTTAATATGTTTTGATTAAGATGCTTATGTTAATATTTTTTCTCCCGGCTGAGTCCCATTCCTATTCATTCATTTTGTTAATTTTACTATACTGTTATGCTCGTCATGTGCAGGACCCATCGATAAGAGAGATGGCGGAGCAAATTGCAAGTGACCCTGTGTTCAACCAGATGGCTGAACAGCTTCAGAAAAGTGCTCAGGGTGCTGGAGAACAGGGTATCCCTGCATTGGATCCTCAACAGTATATGGAAACAATGCAACAAGTCATGCAAAATCCTCAGTTTGTGTCAATGGCAGAGCGTCTCGGGAATGCTCTTATGCAGGTACCATGCTTTGATTTCCCCACTTGTTGCTAGGGTTTATCCCCAGGTGGCGATTTCCTTTATGTTCTCTCCTTTTGTGATAGGATCCCGCTATGTCCAGTATGCTCGAGAACTTGACCAGTCCAGCTCATAAGGAGCAGCTTGAGGAGAGGATGGCCCGTATCAAGGAAGATCCATCCTTGAAGCCAATTCTTGATGAGATAGAGAATGGGGGTCCATCTGCAATGGTGAAGTAAGTGTTGTTACTATTGTCTATTATCACTATCCACGAGCTCTGGTAGCTTTAAATTGCTGATATAATTTTCTTTACTAAATTTAGGTATTGGAATGACCCTGAGGTTCTTCAAAAGATTGGTCAGGCAATGGGTGTTAACCTTCCTGGAGATTCTAGTGCGTCCACTGTGCTCTCTGGACCCGAAGAGACTGAGGAGGAAGGAGGGGACGACGATGAGTCCATTGTTCATCACACTGCAAGTGTTGGTGATGAAGAGGTAATGGGTTAAAAGTGACTTTTGATCTGACTTCTAAAGGATTGAACAGCGTTGACATATGTGAGTTGGGGCCTGTTTCTCTAGATAGATTTATGTTATAACTGGCTTTCTTGGGCGTTTATCTCTTTGAGTCTTGCTTGTAAATGAGCGATTGAAACTGTAGATCCTGCTTATTTCGTATGGATCCTGCAAGTCGGTCTTCATTCCTTCAATTGCAGTAGATCCTGCTTGTGCTTGTCTCTGATAAATTCAGTTCTTTCCCCTTTTTTTGAATTAGGAAAGTCTCTGGTTAAATTACGAAAGAACTTTTCATCTTGTTAGCAGTGTTTGGGCCCATTTGGAGAACGAATTCTCTGAAACTCCTAATTGCTGTTTATTTTCTAAATGGATATTTTCCCTGAAGATTTTTTTTTATTTATAAAACAATCAAATCTTTTATATGCCCGGATGCCCTTTAAATGTTTGTACTCGTTCTTTCTTAAGGCTGCATTTACAATTTCGATAAACACAACAGGGTCTGAAGAAAGCTTTAGATGGTGGAGCAGACAAGGATGAAGAAGATGCCGAGGGAAGAAGGGCTTTACATTTTGCATGTGGCTATGGTGAGGTAAGTGGATCTGTTAAACTTTCTTAAACGGAAATGGATTATGCAATGCAGCAGGACTTCCACTATTTTTTTCTTATTTGTCACTACTATTTGTATGTTCCATGAGTTGATCAACAAACACTGTTTGGTTGGGATTTTATTTTTACCAGGGCTTCTTGTTGCTGCTCAATTGTTATTCTTCGTGTTATGCAATTTCTTCATTTTAACAAAATTTTAATTGCAAGGAATTTTCTGCACTTTTTGATCCTTTGCTGTGGTAGTTCTGTGCTGTTGTAGAGTTTTAGATATATGTAGTGTTCTGATTTAGTGGCCACATGTGGTTATATCATGACATGTCTATAACAGAATTAGGTTTCAATACGTGATCACAAATACAGTCTGGAGCATGCTGTAGTGCTGCATTTCTGTTTGCTTATTTGCATATTTTAGATATCTTTATTAGTGGCAACTAATTGAGTGATGTTCTGTATATTTAGTTGAAGTGTGCGGAAATCCTCCTGGAGGCGGGGGCTGCAGTTGATGCACTAGATAAGAACAAGAACACTCCATTGCATTACGCTGCTGGGTATGGTCGGAAGGAATGCGTAAATCTTCTGTTGAAATATGGTGCTGCTGTGTAAGTCAACCATCTGTTTTTCTTCTTTCTTAACACTGGTGATTCCAATCTGTCATTTGTGCTTAACTTGTTGAGACGATTACAGCACGCTCCAGAATCTGGACGGGAAAACCCCCATCGAGGTTGCCAGGCTCAACAGTCAGGATGAGGTTCTCAAGTTGCTAGAGAAGGACGCTTTCCTATAAAGAACCGCCGGGCTGTGCATCAAGCCATCAAACTATTGGTTTTACATTGGTTTATTTATCTCGGTTTGGTGTGGGTTGTGTCTGTAACTTGTGATTTTGATGTTCCTTTCATAGCGAATGCCGTGTTTCAGCTTGTCCATGCGCAAGTGCCTGGACTTGTTCTTGTGCTCCATATGGATCTGTCGTCACAGCTTCCGTTGTTACAAGAATCAGATTCGATTACAGTCATTCTGAAGGCTATTTTTCTCTGTTTTCTTGGGGTGGTGCCGTGGGGGGCAAAGGGCTGACTGTAGTAGTAGTAGCCCCAAGGTCCCAAGGCCCCGTTCACTTTCCATACAAATCTAAAATATTTCCTCTTCCTTCCCATGCAAATCTAAAATATTTCCTCTTTCACCAATCATATCAAATATTTAGACGCATGCATGGAGTATTAAATATAGATAAAAAATAACTAATTGCTAAGTTTGTCTGGTTTTTGCGAGACGAATCTTTTGAGCCTAATTACTTCATGGTTGGATAATATTTATCAAATAAAAACGAAAGGTGCTACAGTAACTTTTCACCCACTTTTCTCCCGCTAAACACGCCCTGAAATCAAATGTTGAGTACAGCTGCAGCCTCCGGGGGCAACAGTTTTTATCAGGTACAGTACAGGCAGAATTGGTGCTTACAGCTTGGTGCAACTACGCGGATCAGGCGATCAGCCCAGGCAGTTTGCTCTCTGCTGCTCGCCTGCTCCGCTTTCGCATCGGTGATTGCTCTGCAGACTTGCCATGATCGAGCTGCCTACTGCTCCATCTATTTTAAATTATAAGAAGTTTTATAGAAAGGTGAATGTGCATACATGCATTAAGCGTTTGTGTTTGCACAGTGATTCACAATTTCAAAAAAGTCAGATAATCCACTTTGAATTATAGATAGATAATCCAGACCATCGGATTCCGTTAATACCACGTTCTACCTCAGATCTGCGTATAATCAGATTTTGATTATCCATGTCTTGGATAGTTTCCAGCTTCGATCCGAGCCATTGTCATCCCTAATCGGAATCGGATCAGTCCATGATACTTTATGCACATTCCTTGGGCCTACCTCCAATCCACACAACACTGTGCCTCTGTCCTCTGAAGGCCCAATCAAAGCCCAGCCCATCGCTACCTCGCTCGGCTGCTCTCCTCCACGAGACCACGACACGAAACCCTGGACTAAACCCTCGTCCCTCCCATTCTCCTCCTCACTCCCGGCGCCGGAAAAGCGAGTTCGCCTGTCTCCCTCCCACTTCGCCATGGACCCCAGCTTCCGGTTCGACCCGGACAGCTCCGACGACGAGGCGGCGGGGGCCCCAGCGCGGGGCGGCCCGGCCCAGTCGCCGTGGGAGTTCTCGTCGTACGCGGAGTCCGTGGCGGCGGAGCACGCGCGCCGCCGCACCACCTCCATCGACGAGAAGATCTCGCACCTGCGCCAGGGACGCGGGAAGCCCGTCCTCTCCGATGACTCGGAGAGCGACGCGAGCGGCAGCGGGGAGGATGATAGCGACGAGGAGGAGATAGAGGGGGAGAGCGGTGACGAGGAGGACGAGCTGGAGGAGAGCGAGGACGAGGACGGGGTCGACGGGGGCGACGATGAAGAGGAGGAGGTCGAGGGGAGTGGCGATGAGGAGGCGAGCGGGGATAGGGAGGGGGATGAGGACGGGAGTGACGAGGAGGGAGGAGGCGAGCTGGAAGAGGAGGATGGCCATGAGGTATGCTTGGGTAGTTTAATTCCTCACCTCGTTCTTTTCTGTTCAGTTTAGCTGCTGAGGCTGTGCTCTTCACATGACGAGCTATGGAATTCGTTAGGATGGCAAGCCATTTAGACCATGATGTTTATGTATCCATCACCACTCCATTTGTATTGTCTTTGAAATTGTAAAACGCCTATTAATCTGTAATAATGACAGGAAGAAGATACAGCCGAGCAGAATGACACGAGTGGACCAGTTGATCCTTCTAATTTTTTCGCTTCTTCGGAGGGGGCATCGTTTCATGCAAATTCATTCCTTGAGCTTAACTTGTCTCGTCCACTAGTTCGAGCTTGCGAAGCACTTGGCTACCAGAAGCCAACTCCGATTCAGGTTTGCACTTGCAACTCTTTATTGTTTGGTCATGGTTGAACTTAATTTAGGTACCAAATGCACAAATCTGACTTCTTACAGTCCTTGAGATATTTCAGATTCGCTAACCACCAGATATTAACTGTAAGATACTACTCCAATTGCTAGTTTCACAAAGCTTACTAAAATCTAAAAAAAAGCTTCACCCATATTTTTCTTGTTGGCATCCTGTTGGTTAGGCTAACTGGAAGTAATTTAAATATATACTTCTAGTTTTTGAAGTATCTTGTTCTGTAGTTGCTCTGTAGGAACGAGAATTTAGAAGGGACCGGTGATATATTTTTTTTGGGTCAATTGCCACCAATTAATCCATGGAGAGGTGGCGATTAAATGGGATTTGTTCTCGTGATGGATACTTTTATCCCATTGTTGTGATTTACGCTGGCACATCTTGTGATTGGGAAATCAACCCTATAGTTATTCAAATATTTTTGCCAAATAATGTGTGAGTAAAAAAAAGAATGCAATTTCCTCCACGATCCCATAATCTCCCTCCCTTACACATCACAGGAGTTATTAGGTCAAACTTGTTGGTAGATGAGATTCAAACTATAAAAAGGCATTAAAAAAATTGATCCCTGGGGGAAATACCTCGCCTGAATCGTTGCATTAAGAATAGGATATCAATACAGGGCGAGAAAAGGGACCGAAGGCTGGACAGCCCAGGAAGGCATAAACACGTTGAAAGTGCCATAGCTCACGGAGTGAATCCCTCCCCCCTTTTACTGAGACCCAGGGTTGAACCTGGTTGGTGGTGTCACAACTGGATGTCCTACCACCACCCTACCAGTGTGTTCTCTATAGCAGAAATTCAGTTGTAGGGAAAAGTGAACAGTTGTAGAAATTCAGTACTTCAATTGATCTTGAACTCACTTATAGTTTGATAAAGACGTATCTTTGAATAATTATTCCAAACCAATTAGCATTCTATGTACACTTTTCCTTTCTAGTTTAGATCGAAGTACAGATGCAACAGTCTTGTGAACGTATTATATAATGAGTTATTGAGGTTGTTCAAAGTATAAATGATTGTAGGATGTAGTCTATGGGTTCAAGCATCTACACATTTTATTTGTTTATTTTGAGGATGTAGTGGATGAGTGACATTACTATCTTTTTCTTTTCAAGGGAAACATAACTATCATAAGTGCCTAAAGTTGTCACAGTTTGTTTAGATCCATTCTTCATTTTCAGAATGAAGATGCTATGTTCCTGTAACATGAACAATTGGTATAAGAATGATTTAATGTTTCACACTGAATTTTTTCTAGGCATCGGTCTCATTAGTTGACCTTTGGGTCTGTATATGCTGTTCACCTGTTTCTAATGTCAAATATCCAGTCATTGTAAGTTTGTAACCCTGCTTTAAAAGTTAAGTAGGCCTTGCTGGCTTTATATGTATTGGCCTATATTGAGTGGAACATTGTAACAGGAGATACTAATATGATAACACTGAGCTTGTTGGTACCCAAGATCAAACTTCCATAACTGCTACATTTAATAAGGGTTGGTAGTTAGGGCCAAGCTTAGCAAAGTTTTCTTTTGACCACATTTTGGTTACATGTGTTTATATTATATCCCATTGTTTAGTAAAATATGATAACCATTGAAACTTGCAATGTAATTTGGTTTCCAATATCGTTTTTGCTCAACTCTCTTCATATTCCAGGCTGCTTGCATACCTCTGGCATTAACTGGAAGGGACATCTGTGGTAGTGCCATTACAGGATCTGGAAAGGTATCTCAAATGAACATAAATATTATTTGTTTGGTATTTTGAGATAGTATATACATAGGTTGACTAATCTCTTTAAGTTAGACAGCTGCTTTCTCTTTGCCTGTGTTGGAACGTCTACTTTTTCTTCCAAAGCGTGTACCTGCAATTAGGGTGCTTATTCTTACTCCAACCAGAGAGTTGGCTGCTCAGTAAGTTCTATAAATTCATTGTTTGATATGATCATCTTTCGTCTTACTTCATTGTGTTGTTAGCCCTTCAGACATAATTAAAACTACTACTACACTTGTATTATCTTAGCATGGTCCATTTCCCATCTTTCATTGTTTATCACCAGGCTGCCAATGTTTTGGTGGTGTGTTATATTCGAATGCTGGATTTTTTTTAACCTTGGTCTTAATATTTTCTATTGAAACTTTGCTCTTTTGGTCCTTAGATATACTTTATATTTTTTCATGTTACTCAGTTATTCTTGATTAGCCCTTCATATGCTATCGACTTTGGGTTTATTGGGCTGTTTTCATATCTGTAACTTTACAGCTTTATTTGGAATCTTTTGTTTTTTTTATGCTGGGCATAGTGCATCGATTTGATATTTGCGAGGAGAGTTTTTTCTCAATAATATTTTGGGGTAAGTGGAAAAAGGGAAAACAATGGAATCAGATACTATTTATGTTTTTTTTCCTTTTGCATTGTATAGAATATTAAATGAGAATACCCAGCATGCTAGCAAAACAGAGCTGCTCTATTCTTCTTTGTTGTTCACTTTGCTGAACTGCTATAGAAAGTTGTATTATTTCATTATAACAAGTGTTTTATTTAACACTCAGTAACGTTAATTTTTCTTCAATCAGTATCAGTTACCATTTACTTAATTACTAACATTTGTTCCCCTACATATGCAGGGTCCATAGTATGATCGAGAAGTTAGCTCAATTTACTGATATAAGATGTTGTCTCATCGTTGGAGGTCTTTCAACTAAGGTTTCTTGCTTGCGTCGAGTTCTATTAAGTTTTTGATGTTTTCATAGGGTTTTAGCCGTATAGCGTTTGATATTCCTGTGCAGAACACTATGTTTTCTGTGCTTTAGGGTGTGTATGTACTCTAATTCTGTCTTAGTTATGACTGCATGTTAAGCTAGTGTGGTTTCCAGGTATATTCTATTTGCTTGCCCTTCTATTTTTGTGTAAGAAGGATATGGATCTGATCTATTGTAGTAATGGTTTACCTCTGTTCAATCTAAGAAAACTTGGAGAAGCAGAGATGGTTTTCTTGCTTGAATTGCCCTCTACCATCATAAAAGATAATTCCTGAATAGTCATGGTATATAGTAGTATTTCTTATAGAACTTACAGGTTTGACATCTGGCTTGCTATTTCCAGCACTCTTATCAATGTGTAGCATGTTGTGTTGCTATATGTACAAGCTTCCATTATTTGATTTGAATACTACAATCTTGCACTTCTATGGTCATAATTTTCATGTTTGCATCCTTCTGTTATTGCCCACTAGTAATTTTTTTAGTCAAATGCTTCCTGATGTTCAATTTTATGGTCTTGCTGATGAAATGTTGTACTCAGGTTCAAGAAGTTGCTCTAAGATCAATGCCTGACATCGTTGTAGCAACCCCTGGGCGCATAATAGACCATCTGCGCAATTCTCTTTCTGTTGGGCTTGAAGATCTAGCTGTTGTGATCCTTGATGAGGCTGATCGCTTGCTAGAATTGGGTTTCAGTGCTGAAATTCAAGAACTGGTAACTGTTGAACTCTGGTTTTGCCGGTTTCTTGTTGCGTTTGCTTTTGTGGTAGTATTCATCATTCAAACAAATACTGGAATTGGCACTAAGAGTCTTTGTTTTTCTTTGTGTTGTTTTCATTCCTAATGCACTTTTGCCTAATAATCATTGCAGATTCGTATGTGTCCTAAAAGGAGGCAGACTATGCTTTTCTCTGCTACAATGACAGAAGAAATTGATGAACTTATAAAGCTTTCACTAAACAAACCTGTACGTCTTGAAGCTGACCCTTCTCTGAAACGGCCTGCAACGTTGACTGAAGAGTATGCTCCACCTCTATAGTTATTTCTCGTTAGGTCTCGACATCTTCATCTGCTCAATGATATTTTACTGAATATATATAGAACTTACTATAGTATCATGTTTGCTCCCAATTTTACACAGGGTTGTTAGGATACGACGAGCACGTGAGTCAAATCAAGAAGCTGTTCTTCTTGCACTCTGTTTGAAGACTTTCAAGCGAAGTGTTATCATTTTTAGGTCTGTGCTCTTTATAACTTGGTAACCTTTTGATCTGAAGTTTAGGGATCCTTTACTGGAGGTACAGTCAACATTAACTGTTTTACTCCTTCTTGTGTTAACCTTGAATATCTAAGAATCATGTTGTAACTAGTGTCTATGTCTACTTGTCTAGTATTGTGACTGAAAAGATAATGCAATGAACACAATATATTCATTCATGCAATATTGTCGTAGTTCATCGAGAGGTTTGATGCATGTGTATGTATATCACAATTCTATTTTTATACCGCACATCGGTTCAGCACCCATTCATGCAATGTTATCAGAGTCCAAGGGATTTGGTGTATGTGCATGTATACCATGATTGCATTTTTATACCACACATCAGTTCAAGCACTCTTGTGTGCTGTTGTTACCCCTGATTTTTATATTATTTATTGTTTGGATACATGTTTGGTGATATTTGATAGTCTATTATACTATTTGTATTATCGTATTGATATTTCATGTCTTGCCCCCTGCAGTGGGACAAAGCAATCTGCACACAGGTTAAAAATAATATTTGGTCTCTCTGGCATGAAAGCAGCTGAACTTCATGGCAACCTTACACAGGCCCAGCGGCTTGAGGTGATTTTATTTGTTATAGGTTTCCCCTGGTTTTGTTTTGGGTATATGATATCAATTGCAATGTTACAAAATCTGTTATTTCAATGTGTTCACTCGAAGATGTTGGATAACTGTTGTAATATGCTATAACTTGTCATATTGTGTCTGAACTCTTGTTGATAAAATCAGCTTACATGCGATTTATGATCCTTTTGGCTCTGTAGCTCATGAAATGTGCTCCACACCTTGATTTACGATCCTTTTGGCTCTGTAGTCCACGTAATGTGCTCCACACCTCAGCTCATTGAACAGTTCTGATGGTAAACTTACAGTGATGGGAGATAGTTGAACTTAATACCTTGATCTGAATTATGCTCAGCTAACTTCATAGGGTTGTAGAACCAAACTACATTGCCTCGACTTAGTGAAGAAAATCTCCACACTGACTTTGACTCGCACCACATAGATAGTTATAATACGTTACACGGTTTCTCCAATAAAGGAACTGCATAAATTGATTGCTGTCACTGTCTAGGCCCAACTGGATGCTTTTGGATCACAGCATGGCAATCTATTACCAGGGATCCAGCATATATTTCTGCCTGGAAAATCTAAGCTATAAGTTGTTGAAATTGGAAAGTTTAGATTGGATGTTACATCCGACAACACACATGTCAATTTTTTTTGGTAACCTTTTATAATGTTTATGTGGAACCTGCAATTCTGAGATTTTCTGTTAATTGAATCTAATTATCATATATCTTTCACTGATCTGATAGAGAATTATGTTGTTTGATTTATTACAGGCTCTGGAACTTTTCAAGAAACAAGAAGTAGATTTTCTGATTGCAACTGATGTCGCTGCTCGTGTAAGTGACTTTGTACTTCTCACATTGTTATTTTTCTTTTACTTTGTTGAGATATTGCACTGTTTGGTGCTAGTAATTTAACAAAAAAGATCACTGTATTATAATGAACGATATTAAACAATAGAAGATATACAATTCACTATTCAAAGGATTTCTTGACAAATTGTTGGTTTAACTTTTAGGGGATTGATATTGTTGGTGTTCGGACTGTAATAAATTTTGCATGCCCAAGAGATGTGAAAACGTAAGTGATACAATTGACCTTTTTCCTGTAAATCTTATTCTCATTGTTGCTATTTACTTGGTTCATGTTCAAACTTCCTGTCCTAGGGCAAAGTTATTGATGCAAACATTGTCCATTTGATTATTGAGGTGTCTCTGTCGTTCATTATTCACCTAGAAACACTGCATCTTTAGTATATCTATACACTTAGAAACACTGCATCTTTAGTATATCTATTATTCAGCTTTGCTTTGCCATTTTTCAATAAATATAACCGGAAGTTTTAGTTAAGATTCTTTATCAACTTTTCCAATATGCGCTATCTATGCCCTTATGAAGTTTAGGTCACCTTCAGTGGTATGTCTTCTATTTCAAACACTAAAATTTTAGTAACCAACCTTCTCTTAAATTATTCCACTGTTGTATTTATACAGAAGTTATGTTTATATATTATGAACTGATCAATGAGAGAGTTGATTGTTCTAGAAATAAGTGTATTTTATTACCATTATCTGCTATCAAAGTCAAACTCTCTACTATAAAACTGTTTTTCATGGTTCCTAAGGTGTCCCTGCCAGTTGGTCTTGTCCGTGTGGCATGTTTTTTTTTTCCATATCACATTTTCTGTCATTGTTCTGTTTGCGCCATGAATTTCTTTTCTTTTTGTTTATGTTTTGTACATGCAGACTTGCTTGACCTCATTCCATAGCCACCTTCTTTTTTGTTAAAAGAACTTTGAATCGTGAATTTTAATAATGCCGCTTGTTTTTGCGGCTTCCTAGTTTCAATCACATTTACTTCTGATTTTAGCATACTATTTCGTAAGTTTGTACATTGTTTACATTATTGTAGTTATCTTCATCGTGTTGGCCGCACAGCGCGGGCAGGAAGAGAAGGCTATGCCGTGACATTTGTAACCGATGATGATAGGTCCCTCTTGAAAGCAATTGTAAGTTTTGTGATATGCTAAAGGCTGAAAATTGTTGTAATTCTTTGGAATAGACGTGTTCACAGATGTGTTGTAATTCTTTTAATCGGATTGCTTAAGCAACCTTCTAATTAATAGAATCGCAACCTTTTCCAGACTTAGCCTGCCAGTGACAATATTTTTGTAATTTCCTTCATTCTAAGGTTTGATTATTTGTGTAAAATAAAGAATGGGATATTTCCATGTGGGCTGTGGGCATTTTCATCACGACTTACCTATTATATACTTGTAGTATATGGGAAACATACCAAACAGGTTGCAGAGGCTGGTTCTGTGAGTCACATGGCTTTTAATTATTTATGTGCCAAACTAATAACAGAAATGCACTCATCCATTGATCTGTGGAGCTCTTCTGAGTGTTGGTGTTTTTTTCCCTTTTGCCTTGGTTGTTGCTTATTGGTTATTTGGTTTTATTTGACTTACCTTTCAGGCCAAGAAGGCTGGTTCCCAGCTGAAAAGCCGCATTGTTGCAGAGAAACCTGTGGCTGAGTGTGCACAACTGATTGAGCAACTAGAAGGCCAAATTTCTATCATCATTCGAGAAGAAAGGTTAGTTTCATGCTGTTATGCTCTTAACTTTTGTAAGTTCCATCCATAATGTGGATATTTATGCCCTTTTTAGGGTGGAAAGAGAAGCAAGAAAAGCTGAAATGGAAATTGCAAAGGTTATATATTTTTAACTTCAGTTTTACCTAAATAAATTAATCTTCTTTCCTGTGAATTTCAATTACATGAACAGAGCTGTGCCTCAGAATTCTGAATACATTTGTACCTTTCCCATTACATATTTGAATATAAAGGCAGAAAATATGATGGCTCATAAGGATGAGATATACTCACGGCCAAAGAGAACCTGGTTTGCTACCGAAAGGGAAAAGAAGCTTTTGGCAGCAGCTGCTAAAGTAAGCATATCTGAAATTCTTTTGTACTTCTTTGGGCAAGACGTTATGCATTTAGTCTTCTAATTTATATTTTTTGCCTATTGTCCTTTCATGCATATATTTTATGTGACTTCTACGATTTGGTTCTGATTGGCTTGTTATTTGTTTTCTCACTTTGCTTTTCATTTTCAGTTGCAAAATCACCTATCTTGTGCTTGAATATATTATACACATGGGATTTGATGTCTTACCATGCTTGTAGTAATTTATTTATATTGAAAGAGACCGTTGATGTTTCCTAAACAAAAAAAACTGTTGTAAATGGCACTTCAGTGGAGCATGGTGCCAACTAGTTTTTTGAGTACATAAGCCCATTTCTTGATCGGCTCACTCAGGCTCAGGTGAAACTCTGAAGAGCCACTTGCTGGCCCCAAGTCCCATCACATTCCTCCATTCCCCACTCACTATCCCACAGCCACATATCCATCACATTCCCTTCAACCTGCCAGTTCGATGCAGCGCAAGAATCTGGTATTTTGGTATACAAATTGCACTTTGGTATGGGAAGAGAAGTCCCCAAAGACAGTCTTTCCTATGCCCAACCTAAGTGCACTGGGGTTACTAGCTGAAGGATAAAGAAACAACGTTTACTTGCCATGCTTCAACTTTTGGTCTATGGGGTATCCCCAGGTCACTTGCTTGTAGTCACCGCTGACTATATTCATATGCTCATCTGATGCACCGATAGGCATGGCCTTGGAAATTTCTATGGAAATATTTATCTTTCAATGTTCTTAATGCTATCTTGTTATTGTTAAAATTTCCTTTCTTAAAAGCAAGAAGATTATTCTTTTTCTTCCCACTTAGATGGGGCTGAAATTCTTTCTTTATCCTTAGTTTGAAGATGTCTCATAAATCATCTACACATTACTATATCACTGATCTGGCTTTGCTTTTTTTTCCCCCATCAAGGAATCTTTGGATCAAGGTAAGAGTACCTATGGTGTTATTAGTGCTAAGCAGGCTGAAGATCTCCGTCTGAAGGAGAAAAAGAGACGAGAGCATGAGGTTTGCAGTATGCTTATGAAGTGATGTTTGGATAATGTATTAATAATGTGCATGTTGTTTGTTTATACTGACATTCTCTTCTCGTATTTGTTTTACAGAAAAATCTACCAAGGAAGAAACGCCGAAGATTAGAGGCCCAGCGGGAGATGTTGGAAGATGAGGATGAAGATGACGAGGAAGCTAAGGTTCAGTTCTTTGAGTTATTTTGTTATCGGCCTCTGCCAATTGCTAATTATCCCTATGGATTTGATGCAAGTAACTACTGAATTAATTAATTGAACCATGACATTGATGTTACATCAGCATTGATCACATATGCCCCATGGGCCAATATACAAATAGGTGTGTGTGTACACCTGTGTGTAGAAGCCCCTACATAGTGAAGGAAATGCAAACAATGAAACAAATACATGTACATAGGTCATGCTACACCCGCAAAAAAAAAACATTGGTCATGCTACAATTGACTTTGGTATTCTGATCCAGTTTGCAGTTGCTGTGTGATGGTTCTGTGCTGTGGAGTCTAGTTTTTTAAATCTTTGCTAATTTAGTAATACATTGCTGTTGATGCTTCGAAAAAGATGCTTTCAACTTTCACTTTTCGTGTCACCCTACAAAATAAAGCCCCAACTCTTCTTAAAAAGAATTGTGCAACACTTGTGACAAATTCGTGTGTGAAAGTGTGTCTTTTAAGTTTTAACTGTACATAGAAACCTAATTGCCTGTGAAGTAATAGTGCTAGAATTAGTGACTCTATTGATTTGGGCTAACCCTAGAAGGGTAGCAATATAGGTTCCTTACATGGGCCACATGGGCCTTAGCCTCATGGGCTTACATATACTCCAACACCCCCCCGCAGTCTGAACTACCGTCGCAGCGGAGTTCGAGGCTGAACAAGAAAGAAAGAACACACACAACCCCCCACAGACGCAACTAGCCACCGGTGATGTTGAGGTTGGAGCGAAACTCGGCGAAGGTCGAGGACGGGAGGCCCTTGGTGAAGATGTCCGCGAACTGGGAGGTCGTCGGAACATGAAGGACCCGCACCTCGCCCATGGCCACCCGATCACGGACAAAGTGGAGGTCGATCTCGACATGCTTCGTCCGCTGGTGCTGAATGGGATTGGTGGAGAGGTAGACCGCACTGACATTGTCGCAGTAGATCAGTGTGCTCCGGGAGGGTGGAGTGTGCAACTCAGCAAGTAGCTGCCGGAGCCAGGCGGCCTCCGCCACGCCGTTAGCCACGGCGCGGTACTCCGCCTCAGCACTGGACCGGGAGACCACCGGCTGGCGCTTGGAAGACCAAGACACCAGGTTGCCGCCTAGGAAGACGGCGTAGCCGGAGGTGGAGCGACGAGTATCCGGGCACCCGGCCCAGTCAGCGTCGGTGTAGACGACGAGGTCGGTGGAGGAGGCCCGGTGTAGGAGGAGGCCGTAGTCGAGTGTGCCCCGGAGATAGCGGAGGAGACGCTTGAGAGCCGTGAGGTGAGGCTCCCGGGGATCATGCATGTGGAGGCAGACCTGCTGAACTGCATAGGTGATGTCCGGCCGGGTGAAGGTGAGGTACTGAAGGGCCCCGGCAAGACTCCTGTACGCAGTGGGGTCGGCCACCGGAGGTCCCTCAGTCTCCGACAGCTTGCCCTGAGTGTCGACCGGAGTGGA
Organism: Saccharum hybrid cultivar R570; assembly: GCA_038087645.1. Taxonomy (NCBI): domain Eukaryota; kingdom Viridiplantae; phylum Streptophyta; class Magnoliopsida; order Poales; family Poaceae; genus Saccharum; species Saccharum hybrid cultivar. The sequence continues at coordinate 22,091,397 of JAQSUU010000402.1, read as the reverse complement.
GCAGGGCTTGCAGTCAGACATCCCAGCCCGCTCCAGGATATCCCGAGTGTACTGCTGCTGATGAAGAAGAAGCCCAGCAGGACGGTGCTCAACAGTGACACCGAGGAAGTGGTGGAGCTCACCCAGGTCCTTCATTGCAAACTCCTGCTGGAGAGCTGCAATGATCCGCCGGAGAAGTGGCTCGCTGGAGGCGGTGAGGACAATGTCATCAACATAGAGCAACAAGTATGCAGTGTCGGCCCCATGGTGGTAGACGAACAGGGACGTATCAGACTTGGCCTCCACGAATCCCAGGGTCATCAAGAAAGTAGCAAACCGGTGGTTCCACGCCCGAGGTGCCTGCTTGAGGCCATAGAGGGACCTGTTGAGCCGGCAGACCATGTCAGGACGGGTGGTGTCGACGAACCCCGCCGGCTGACTGCAGTACACCGTCTCGGTAAGAAGGCCGTGGAGGAAGGCGTTCTTGACATCCAGCTGGTGGATGGGCCAAGACCGAGCAAGCGCCAGCGATAGCACTGTACGGACTGTGGCCGGCTTGACCACCGGGCTGAAGGTCTCATCGTAGTCGACGCCAGGGCGCTGAGTGAAACCCTGGAGGACCCATCGAGCCTTGTACCGCTCGAGAGAGCCGTCCGCTCGGCGCTTGTGAGTCCAAATCCACTTGCCGGTGACGACATTGGCGCCCGGCGGCCGGGGCACCAACTCCCACGTCTGGTTGGCGAGTAGCGCGGCATACTCCTCTTCCATCGCGCGGCGCCAGTGAGGGTCCAGCAGGGCGTCGCGGACGGAAGAGGGTACCGGAGAGACCACCGCGTCGTCGGTCGAAGCCGCGAGGACACGAGGCGGCAAGGTGCCAGCCGCGTGTCGTGTCACCATCGGGTGAACATGCCGCGGGTGTCGGTGAAGCAGCGGCGGATGGTAGACCGGCGGGGTACCTCGGGCCGGTGGAGACAGTGGCGGCGGTGTCGGTGTCCCCGGTGGAGAAGGGACCGCGAGCGGCGGAGGCCGCGGCCTGCGCTGGTAGACCCGTACCGGCGCGGCGAACCTCGACGGAGGCGCTGGTGCGGGTGCCGAGACGGGATCCGGCGTCGGCAACCGGCACGACCCCCCCGGGGCAGAAGCGGGGGACGAAGGCCCCGGGTCTGCACCAACTGAAGGAGACGGGGCCGCGCCGGAGGACGAGGGGCCCGGACTCGCAGGGGAGCCGGGACCGGTGGCCGGCGCGGAGCGCGGTGAAGCGGTACCTGCAGGAGACCACAAGAAAGGTGGCTGGACCACCGGGTCAGTGGGAAACAGGGTGGGTGGGTCAGGTACCGGAGAAGTAGAGGTGCCGGAAAAGGGAAAGACGGACTCATCGAACACCACATGGCGCGAGATGAGAACACGTCGGGAGGCAAGGTCGAAGCATCGGTACCCCTTGTGATCTGGGGAGTAACCGAGGAAGACACAGAGCGTGGATCGAGGGTCCAGCTTGTGAGAAGAGGTGGCGGCAGTGTTGGGGTAACAAGCACACCCAAACACGCGTAGGTGATCGTACCGAGGCGGGGTACCGAAGAGGGCGTGGTGAGGGGTGGGAGCGGGACAGGCAGCGGAAGGAAGACGGTTTAGAAGGTAGGTGGAGGTGTGCAGGCCCTCAGCCCAGAAGCGAGCAGGAAGAGAGGCCTGAAACAGAAGAGTCCGCACGGTGTCGTTGGTGGTGCGAATCATCCGCTCTGTCTTGCCATTCTGCGAAGAGGTGTATGGGCAAGACATGCGCAACTGAACACCGTGAGAGAGGAAGAAAGCTCGGGAGGTGGAGTTGTCAAACTCGCGACCATTGTCACACTGGACGGCCTTGATGGTGAGACCGAACTGAGTAGACACCCAAGCAAAGAAGTGAAGGAGCGTGGTGAACGTATCCGACTTCGCACGTAGGGGAAAAGTCCACGAATAATGCGAAAAATCATCAACAACCACAAGATAGTACTTATAACCAGAAATACTGATGACAGGAGAGGTCCATAGGTCGCAATGTACAAGATCAAAAATGCGGGCCGCATGAGAAGAACTAGAAAAAGGAAGACGAACATGTCGGCCCAATTGGCACGCATGACACAGTTGCTCATCATGAGCTCGAGTACATGGAAGACCAGAGCTACGACTGAGCTGTATCAGGGCATCACGTCCAGGATGGCCGAGGCGCCGGTGCCAGGTAGTGGAGGAAGTAGAAGCGGCGAAGGCAGCTGACAAAAGGGACGGCGAAGAAGACGAATGCGCCGCCGGGAAGCGAAGGGTGTAAAGGGGGCCGGTGCTGTCACATCGGAGCAGAGGACGCCGGGAAGCCAAATCCTTTACAGTAAGACCAGAAGAGTCAAATTCCACAGAACAAGAATTGTCAGCTGTAAAACGACGAATAGAAAGGAGGTTATGAACCATAGAAGGAGCAACAAGAACATCAGGAAGACGAAAGGAGCCATGAGCACCGGCGGTACCCACAGACGTGACAGGAAGGCAAGAGCCATTTGCGACCATAATGGACGAAGGAAGTGAGGAGGAAGGAGAATGGAGCGACGAAAGTATACCGGGGTCAGGAGTGGTGTGGTAGGTGGCTCCTGAATCAGCGATCCATTCGGGTCCAACCGGAGGTGTCAGACCCATGGTGGAGAACGAGCGAGCCAGGGCCGTCTGGTCCCATCCGGCGACCCCCGGTGGAGTCCACGCTGCAGCAGGGAAGGCGCCAGGTGGAGTACCAGCAGGAGGAGCCCCGGTGAGCAAGGCCACCGGTGGGCGCGACTCGGCCCCGGTGGTGTGGTAGGGCCACATAGAGATGCGCCCTGCCCATGGGTGCTGGAAGGAGGGCCATGGTGCCCCCCCCGGTAACCCACCGGGAACCTGAGCCTGGGTGTGGCCGCCCCGGCCACCCCCGCGACCCCCACCGCGGCGTCGGCGACCGCCGCGACCCCCCCCGCCTCCGCTCGGCCCGGAGGGAGGAGGACCCAGGAGAGACGACGGTGGTGGTGCAGTGGTCCGCGGTGGAGTAGGGGGGCGCGGAGAGGTAGCAGCCAGGGCCGTCGAGGAGGACGAGGCCCCTGCAGGAGTAGTGGAGACCGGCTGGAGGCCCTGCGTGAGCTCCTCCATGACGAGATCGTCGCGGACCTCCAGGAAGGTGGGGAAGGGCCGCTGGCGAGTGATCCACGTCCGGAGGTGGGCGTAGCGGTCGCTGAGCCCCCGGAGGACGTTGAGGACCAAGATGCGATCCTCCACGGGCCACCCAAGGTCCCCCAGGGAGTCCGCCATGCCCTTCATCCGGCGGCAGAACTCAGCGACGGAGAGGTCCCCCTGGACGAAAGTCCGGAAACTCGCGTCGAGGCGCAGAGCCCGGGCCTCGGCGTTGCCCAGGAACTGGCCCTCAAGGGCAAGCCAGGCCCGGCGCGCGTCAGGAGAGGTACAGACGAGGTCGTGGAGGTCGAGAGAGATCGTCCCCAGGATCCAGGAGAGGACGATGCTATCCAGACGAAGCCACGACGGGGTCTGGACGGCGGCCGAAGCGTCGAGGAGGACGTGGTCGTCGAGGGCGTAGCGGCGAAGAGTGAGAACCACGAGGTCCCGCCAGCGAGCGTAGGAGGGTGACTCCGGCTCGAGAACGACCGGCACGAGGAGGCGAATGTTCTGGACCCCCCCGGCTTGGTAGTGGAGCTGTGCCACGAGCGGGTCAGCCGGATCGTGCCAGAGGACAGCAGTGTGAGATGCACGGCGACCCGGCGAAGCAGAGGAGTTGGCACCAGCCGGAGAGGCGGGAGAGAGGAGCCGCTCCGCCTCGGCAATCTGACGAGCCAAGGCGTCGGCCGCTTCGCGCTCGTGCTCCCACACGAGGGCGGCTGCCCGCACCCGGGCCTGCCCCTCCGCGGCGGCGGCACGCGCGGCGACGAGAGCAGCGGCGAGTGAAGAGGTGTCACGGCCAGCATAGGGTTGAGAGCCGGCGTAGATCTGGGAGAGAAGTGGCGGTGTCGAGGCCGGGAAAGTTTGGGCACCGGCGGGAAGGTGGTTGCCGGTGTCCATCCCGGCGCCGGGAAGGTGGACGGCGTCGGCGGGGCGCTCTGACAGGGCATCAACGCCCCCATCCTCAACACCCCCTGCAGGAAGGGCTGCAGCAGGGGCCCCCCCATGCCCCCCAACCGCCGGAGCAGTGAGGGAGGAGGAGCCCGAGCCCCCGGCTGCGCCCTCAACAGCAGGAGCGGCTGTGAGGGCAGCAGCAGAGGGGGAGGCGCTGTGGACAGGGGAAGGTTGGCCCTCCAGAGTGAAGCCGACGGCGTGATGGGAGAGGGCGGCTGCGCCAGGGAAGAGGGGCTGGGCGGACAGCCCCCCCAGCGGCGGCGGGTGGTGGGGCGGCTGGGTCCCCAGCGGCGGCTGGTGGTGGGGCGGCTGGGGCCCTGCAGCGGTGGGCAGACCACCTGCAGCGATCCTGGCCCAGGAGGGTGTAGGGAGGGAGGGAAAGGAATGGAAGTAGGAAGGGGAGGGGGGAGGAGAGCGGCGGCCGGCCATGGTGGCGCCCGCCGGCCAGGAAGGCAGTGGCGGCGGCTGCACCAGGGGTGGCGGCGGCTGCTACCAGAGGGAAAGAAGAGAGGCTGCTGATACCATGCTAGAATTAGTGACTCTATTGATTTGGGCTAACCCTAGAAGGGTAGCTATATAGGTTCCTTACATGGGCCACATGGGCCTTAGCCTCATGGGCTTACATATACTCCAACAAATAGCATAGGAAGTGTTTCTTTCAACAAGGTCTGGTTTCAGTTCCATTTGAATTGGCAGTTAGTTTGGCTATTGCATGAACTTCATATTGCATTTGCCATAATCTGAAGATTTAGTTATTTTATTATCATCTGTATGCAGAGGTTGGTCACTGTAACTTAATTTTTTCTTTTATAATGAAAATTGGATGTTATGTTCAAAAGCTATACCTCAGAAGGAGCATTCTACTATTCGGTTGATTCATTTCTACGAAGCACCTCTTTTACTACCTTACATAACGAAATTAGATTTGCCATGGGGATGTCATTTTTATTCTTAAGTCTTTAGTTTCATATGAAAAGAAACTATGTTCTGGTACATGTGGTTCACTGCATTCAGTTCTAAGCATTGAAGAATCTCTTGCAGGAAAATGATAGAGGGAAGAAACCAAAGAAAGGCCAATCTCTAGTGGATGCTGCTTACCGAAAGGCAAAATCATTGAAGGCGGCCAGCAAACGGGGTCCTGGTGCAGGCAAAGGAAAGAAAGAGAAGAATGCAAGACAACATTCTGAGAAGACTCCGAGCAGGCATGAGGAGATGCGTGAGCTTTTCCAGAATGATATGAGCGAATGGAAACAGGGACGCTCCTCAAAGAAAAACAATTTCACGCACAAAAAATCAAAGAACGCTTTTAAGAGCAAAGCAAGGTATGCAGCAATGGTTTAAATTAGAACTGTTTGCATTGCCAGTCAACTGGAAATGGAAATGGGTAAAATGACCTGATTGAGCTCTTGTGACTACATGAGGCTGCCTAACAATTTTTTTGCATGTGATATAATGTTAGGTGCTACAGCATTTGTAATTGAGTTTTTTTTCCCTTTTCTTGGGCAGGTACAAGCGCCGGAAGTAGAAGACTCGGCCATCTCCGGGTTTATATTACATTCCCTTGTCTCAATTTTGACTGACTGATCCTGAAGAAATCTCTGGGATCCAGATGTTTCCAGTCACCTTGCGTTTGCTTGTTGTAAACTTATTGTCATATCATGTTTTGAAGCATACCGTTTTCTGATGTCTCTAATGATTTCGCTGAGAGTTGACCTCACTTTGGTTTCGACATGTGTCGTCGTTTCGTAGTTCGTACTTAACTCAAATCTTACTTTTTTTCGTCGACCAGCTTGCTATGTACCTGTGCCTCCTATGCAATGGCAAGTTTGCACTCAGTATTCCAGTGCAAACTTTTGCGGATGTGTGATGTTCATCTTTCTGAAAGCAGTTCTCATTTGAAGAGCTATTTGAATAAAAATTGCTCTTTCTATCATTCAATAGTTTCTTTACGTCTTGTGTGCATTTTGTAGAGCTAATCCTGCTCTGTCTTTGGAGAATGACAATATTTGGAGATCTAATTGAAGAAGTTGTTGAAGTACCTTTTATCAACAAAATATTTATTCCTATTAATATGGAAGGGTATAAAGAGACTCAATATTGAAGGATACAGAGACTCTTAGAGTTAGTTGGAAATCAAGCGAGCATTAGATTAGCACCATGCCTAACGCATCCAAAGCAATGCCGGCTGTGGTTTTGCTGACGTGCTCCATGGTTACCGGTGTTCCGGTGTTTACATGGCCATTCCGTTCCCACCATAGATCTAGATTCATCTGAATTTAAAAACGATTCAGGCGAAGCAGTAGTGGAAAATGAATCATTGTTTGCTTATATGGACGAGACAAGGGGAAGAGCTCTCTCGGTTTTTTTTTTTTTTGGGGGGGGGGGGGGAGACCCAGTTACATATGAACATGCACACACACTACCCTACGAGCACCTTTGAATAACTGAGTTGAACTGTTTAATGGGTCAATCATCATTCTTTGTTTTGATGAAGACCAATTAAGTTTGGATAACATGTAAAAGCCTGATTATTAGAGAAGTAATCTTTTAAACTAGTTATTGTTGGCATAAAGCTATAACTGCTAGAGGTGTTTAAAGTGATTATGTCTATCTGTTGATGCTTGTAAGCCTGTGTCTATTGTCTATGTGAGAGTGTACAACGTTTCTTTTTTTTTTGTGAACAGTGTACAACGTTTCTTTAACTATTTATAAGACGTGTTCGCTTGCAAGTTGTCATTATATATATTGTTATTATTATGGTGGTCAATTTGGGCTGTCACTATTTTGTCTCGCCCTGTTCGCTTAAGCTTATCAGCTAAATTGGTCAGCCATTTAACAGTGTTTTTCTCTCACAACAAATCAGTGAACAGTACTTTCAGCCATGGCTTATCAGCCAAGCGAACAACAAATTGTGAAATTGAAAGTGGGAGTGGGAGTGGGATTTCTCCCATCATATCTACTCTCTTTACCCCTTTTAAATGTCGTTCTCACTTCCCAAGAGGTCAACATACTCAACTTTGATCAAATATATATAAAAATACTGATATTTATAATACATAATTAACATCATTAGATCGATCATTGAATCTATTTTATTCTTGTATGTGGAATACTTGGCAAATTTTTTTACTATCTTTGTTATTTATATTTTTATTGAATTGATATACTGTAGACTTTATATTGGATCGACTTGTCCTAACTTAGGGGGTGTCCTAACTTCAGCTCCGCGTTGCCAAACACATCCAGTTCCGAGAACTCTGGTTCAAGAAAAAGGTGAAGTTAGAGACCAACTTTATATTTTTTCTAGAACACCTCAAGAGGTACTTTAGTTTTTTAAATTTTGTATTCTCACGTGAAGTTAAGAGATAATTATCCACGTTGTCACTCATTAATCACCGGTTCACTTCGCATCTATTCTACTTCCTCCCTTACGCATGCTCGAAAAAGGCCGTGACATTTCTTCTCCGTACGTACATACGTACGCACCAGGACTGTTAGTGCAGCTCATGCTGCCACCTAGGGATGAAAACGGATCGGATACGGACGGATATCATTGATATCGTATTTGTTTTTATATTTATCTTCGGATTCAGATTCGAATACGGATAGTATAAAAAAATACCGGATAGGATATGATTGGATATCGACATCATAAATATGTGATTTAAATATTCGGATACGAATACGGTATCGGATGTTAAATATCCGGACTCGAATACGGACGGATTAAAACCCCTCTAAACGGATTCGGTCTCGAATACGGTCGGAAAATATCCGTACTGTTTTCATCCCTACTGCCACCAAAGCATCAATCTCTATGCGAGTCAAATGGTTAGAATAGAATGACCAATCTCACAAAAGAAATCATGATAATTCTTGTACCGTGACAATTAGTTAATTCACCAATGAACAATAATGCACACAGAAAGACCACGGAAAGGCTGCTTCAATGTACTGTGATCTATATAAATGCAATTTCAATTAGGGGCATAATGGACTATTTACATGGAAACAACATATTTCTGGAGTTAGAGCTAAGCAGTGCCAAACAGTACCACTTGCTTCACAAACTCCATGGTGGAGGTGCTCCGTGATGGAGTTTGTGGAGCGGAGCTGCAAAAAACAGGAGCCGAGCAGTCTCAAACACCTCCTTGGAATTACGCAAGCGAGCGCACGTTGTTATCTATAGTCTGACACTTGCATATAATTGAGATTGGGTTTAGGTGGGGGTAAAGAAAAATAATAAACTCATTTATACTCTGATGAATCATACACACTAAACATCTAAATCTCACATATAAATACAATGTTGATATTGTTGGCTACTTGCCTATCCTAGTTTTTTTTTAAATAACAAACTTGCACGAAAATAAGAAGATGTGTATACACATAAATAAACTGACACAATGGTCTAATGAAACATAAACAATCATTTGCACGGACAATATACATCACATGGTATAATCCTTCAATTTTGAAAATAAATATTAACGAGTGATAATATATAATACAAAAATGGCGAATAGATTGAGTACCCATTCGTTAGCTTGTTCTTATGCATCTCCTAATTAATAAATTAGACATCAATCCCCTTGCACTTTTCATGCTTTGGACACGTAAAAGCTCGCAAGCGACAAATTAGTAATCCGTTTGTGTACTTATTTCCTGAAATCAGAATACATTTACCTGTGCTTTTGTACAGCGTCCTGCAGCTCTCCTGTGGTTGGTTTTTTTTTTGTGCCTAGAAGATAAGAAAACTTGGGCATTGTTTAGTTACCTTCCGAATTCCAAATTTTTATACTCTCTTCATCACATCAATCTTTAGACGCATGCATGAAGCACTAAATGTAGGTAAAAAATAACTAATTACACAGTTTATCTGTAATTTACAAGATGAATTTTTTGAGTCTAATTAGTCCATGATTGGACACTAATTGTCAAATACAAATGAAAATGCTACAGTAGCCCAGATTACAAAAAGTTGCAATCTAAACCAGGCCTGGGCCATTTGATGCATGTGTCGTTGTATCGTTAAGTCACTCGATGCCTGGGCCTTATCTAGTGCGGTAGGGTCTAATGGGCTTTTCTACTGTTGTCTGGCCCATATGAGTCAGCTGGAAAACACACAATCCCCTAAAAAAAAAAAGCTCGAAAACACACAAGCACTCACAGAGCGCAGGCAGGCGGCGGCGGAGGTAGGACCACTGGACCAGGTTCCTCGCGGCCGGCGTTAAGTAGGGCGGCCGCCCTGCCTCGTCCTACTGGTAGGTCCGCCACGGCGCCGCTGGAAGGAGGCTTTGTGGCGATGGACAGGGTCGGCGGCGGCGAGAAGCAGCTGGAGGATTGCACAGTGGCCAAGTCAGTGATCTCCCCTCTCTCTCACTGTGCCTCTCCATCTCTGATTTATGGATTAGATAGTTAGGCCCCTCTCTCTGGGCCGTGATTCGCAGAGCTAGGAACCCATGTCGATTTGGACATTTGGTGACTATCCTCCCGCTGCTGTTGGTAGTAGGGGTGCATGACCGAGATTTATCTGTGCTTAGCATCCCCTGAATTGCTTATTAAGACGCTAATTGTTATGGAGGTGACTGAAAAAGAAAAAACTGACGGCCCTTTGCAGCCATGGCTCTGGAAATATATGTTTTTACAAAGATATGGAACTTTTTTTGTGCACCTCAATCTCGTTGCGTGAAAGACAATCTCGTTGCGTGAAAGATAATTCGTTCTGTCAAGTGCCCTGTGAGCTGTCAAGTGCCCTGTGAGCTGACTAGCTAAGAGGGGACTTATTGGGCTAAATGTACTTTTGAGTTACCATTACAGGGATCCTACTTCTTTTACAAAGAGGCAGGGTGCGAACCAGTGTCACAACCCTCAATGAAAAATTAGAAACTGTTTGCCATTGTATGAAATGGGCTAATGTTTCTAGCTTGCTGGTTACTCAGTAACAGATTTTTTTGAGGAAAAAAAAGTCTATTGCTTATCACAGGGCCATGCACATCAAATCAAAAGCATTTTAAAAAGTTTGATCTAACATTGTCAGGTAAAAGCAATTTCAGATGTTTTGCAATAACGTGAGTCTGCAGAAGGGGTAAATGCTTGTACCTGAAGCAGAATTGTAATCAGGAAACCAGTAACATGTTTGTTGCATTCTTCAGAATGAAACTGATGCTGATGTCAGAAATGGGGAATGTACACCTGTCAGGTATCGCGCTAGGGAGAGGTCACGAGTTCGAATCCCGCCGACCGCGTAGCTGCGAATTTTTTTCATTTCGCGGTTTGGCTTTGCCGAGTGCCCGAAAAAAGACACTCGGCAAAGACGGCTTTACCGATAGGATATTTTGAGAAATTGATTCAACTTCGGTTGAGATGGTTTGGACATGTCCAACGGAGGCCTCCTGAGGCGCCGGTGCGTAGTGGAGTTCTAAAGCGAGCCGATAATGTAAAGAGCGGTAGAGGTCGACCTAAACTAACTTGGGACGAGTCCGTTAAGAGAGATCTTAAGGAGTGGAATATCTCCAAGGATTTAGCTATGGACAGGAGCGCTTGGAGATTGGCAATTAACGTGCCTGAACTGTGACCTCTTTTTCTCTTGTGCCCTTTATGTCCCTTTATGTGTCTTCCTGTTTCTCGTCTCTTTTGGGTTTCATCTCTAGCCTACCCCAACTTGCTTGGGACAAAAGGCTATGTTGTTGTTGTTGTTGTTGTACACCTGTCAGGTTTTATAGATGATTTCAAGGAAAAAAGTTGAATTAGAGTAATATAAGATTTGCAATATTTTATTTTTCTTGAAGAAAAAAAGGGGCTGTATTCTGGGCCATACAAGTTTCTCAGTATTGTTTGATTACTACAGAAATACGATTCAACTTCATTTCTCTACTTCTAAGTTTGGTAAACCTTTCAGCATTTTTACTGATTGTTAAGTACTGCTGATACATCCATGATAGTTTACATAGTAAAAGTCTGTCTACAAGTTTGCTTGCAATATGAGGTCTTCACGCTGGATCTCAGTTTGAATTGGCGCAGCTGGTTTAGTTCAGACTGCAAATTCAGCCATTCTTTACTAAGGCAAAATTGTCCTTTTCTCCTTTTGTCCCTCAAAATCCCTTGTATTTGGGTACAATTTTTGAATGCTTGTATACACTATATTCCAGGACGGGGGGTATCAGCTAGGCGTGCATGATTGGTTTTAGATACCTAAAGAGAATATGAACACATTGTCGGTGTTCGGACCCGAGGGAGTCCTAGACCAACGAGTAAATGCTGCGTGTCCCTTTCCTGGAGGGTGATGCAAGGAGAGCACACGGGAGTTTATCCTGATTCGGGCAAGAGAAGGCCCTACGTCCAGCGGGGGGAGGGAGAGATTTGTATTTCCTTGCACCTAGGTGCTTGTGTAGGGGTTACAAGCTTGCGAGAGAGGGTAGTGAGCCCAGGTCTCAAAAAGAAGAAAAAGGAAGTACAAGATGATTGCTTGAGATGTTGATCTCGATCTTGTACGCGGCTTGTCGTTCCCCGTCCTCTTCAGAGCCCTGGTCTGCCCTTTTATAGGACAAGGGGAGGCCAGGGGAACGGATGCCTTGAGGTGATGTTTTGTCGATCACTGTCGAGGTGACTGTAGCGATGTGCCCTAGGAATGGGAGGCCATCCCTGGACGACATGGTGTTACAGAGGACGAGACGCTGAAATGACCCGGAGCGCTGCGCCATACCGTCCTTACTTCCCTGTAGTGTGGTGTTAGGCGTCGAGGCCGGGTCGAGGCCGGGACGAGGCCTGGTCGAGGCCGATCGGATAAGTCCGAATCCCTGAAATCGCGGTGTACGGACTTTGTCGTATCCTCCCTCGAGGGTAACTGGTGATGTACAGTGTGCGGTAAAGTGGGTACAGTGACGTTTTTCTCCTCCCATCACGGGATGGGCGGTAAAACAGTGAAGACTGACACTGGTATTGTTCCCACGTCGACCCTGGTTGCGGCCATACCGGTAGGTGGTAGTAGGTAGTTGCATTAAATGCTATGACTTTCGTCCCGGGGTAGGTGGAGAAAGAGGGGATCGAGCGCCTCGACCCGGGCTCACGCGAGTCGGAGTTCGATCGAGGCGTTTTGTCGTGCGGGACGGGGCGCAGTCGAGGCCTCCCGTCGAGGGGGTCTCGTACGAGTCGGAGACGGGATGCGGTCGAGGCATTCCGTCGAGCCGGCCTCATGCGAGGCGGACCTGTCACGCGTTTTTGAAGTGGACTGTGTTTTGTCATGACTTAGTCGTTTTAGCTTTTATTATCGTTGAATGTGGGTACCCCTATACTACTGGTACCGACAGTAGCCCCCGAGCCTTTAGGTGAGTGTGTGATCACTCTCCTAGAGGCTTTTTGCCGATGAATTGGGGTCGTAGTGCCGTTGACCTTTCCAGCGGGGTCTTTCGAGCATTCTTGGGACTTCTCTGGTGGGGGCGCGCGAGCGCACCCGCCGGATGTAGCCCCCGAGGCCTCGGTGGAGTATTGAGAAGACTCCTCCGAGGTCTTTTGCATGTTTTATCAGGGAGTCGTTGATGCGGTCAAGCCCCCGAGCCTCGCGCGCACGAGGTCGATCGGAGTCCCTGCGATCTTTTGTTGTGCGGCCCTCACGCTCCTACAGAGAGGAGGAGGGGTGGGGAACGTCGTACTACCCTGTTTGGGCGAGTCCGGCGATCTCCGGTGAGCTGCTAGCGGGGAGATTCGAGTGAGAGCCCGTGCTCCAGTCGTTAGGAGTCGGCTTGTGGCCCGGAGGCGCTCTTCAAAGATGCCAAGGAGTGGTCGTGCGGATGTCGGTTCCCTTCGACAGGATCCGAGGGCTCGATGCCTCCCCCGAGGGGATTCCTGCTTCGACCTCATCCTTTGGCCTCGAATACATCTTGGGGTGCCTCGAGAGCGTGGCTCGAGCCCTGGCCATGTACGGGCGCATCCCTGGTCGTCCCTTGCTCTGTTGCTCGAGGGCAGCTGTCGAACCCAGGTCGAGGGCCAGCTTCCGTTCCCTCGAGACTTATAGTGGGCCCGGAGCCCGTTATAGGTATCTGGGAATATCCGTCCGTGGATATCGCCCCGCCCGTTAGCCAGGCGCGCCTTTTTAGGGCGAGATCGGCGAGGTAGTGGGCGACGTGGCGTTCGGTTACGGCGTGGGGGACGGCCACGTGCCTGGCTCCTGTCAGACGTGGGGGACGGTTAGGTGAGCGCATTTATTGCGGGAAACTGTTCCTACCTTTTCGCGCGGCCGTTGGACTTCTTCCCGGCATATAAAGGTGAGACTCAGGGGTCTGCTTTCCCCTCCGGTTCTTTGCGCTCTTGCCATCCCTTAGCCTCAGGAAACCCTAGCCCTCTTGCGCCTTCCGCCCACACCGCTGCTGCCGCCGCCGCCTCCTCCTTCGCTCATCCCCTTCCCGACGGCGTCGATGGCCGGAAAGAGCCAAATCCTCCCTGCCGACGACTGGGCCACTTCCTCGGTGACGGAGAGGAGGTTGGAGGAGCTGGTCGAAGACGGGCTGCTGCGGCCGAGGACGAACCGGTCGCGGCCGGAGTGGATTGCGTCGCCGCCAGCCCACCGGGAGCCGGCGCCCCCGGAAGGATACGTGGTGAGCTTCGTCTGCTTCCACGAGCGGGGGTTCGGCGTTCCCTCGTCGGTCTTCATGCGCGCGCTCCTCCACTACTACCGGGTGGAGCTTCATCACCTTCCCCCAACGCCGTCGCACAGGCCGCCATCTTTGCGGCGGTCTGTGAGGGCTACCTCGGGGTGGAGCCGCAGTGGAACCTGTGGCTTCACCTCTTCAAGGGCGAACTCTTCGCCAAGAGAGCGGGGGAGAAGGGAGTTCTCTGCGCGGCGCGGGCGGGGAGCTGCGTTCTTCAGTTGAGGTCGAGCCGGGCGGATCAGTACATCCCGGCTCGACTCATCTCCTCAAATAGCGGGTGGCACGAGGGCTGGTTCTACCTCCGCAACGACGACAATCAGCTGCCACGGTACACCGGCCGTGTGCTGACTGCCCGGGAGGACCGCTGGGGATACGGGGTGCCGGAGGTCGAGAAGCCGCGCCTGGACCCGCTGCTGGCGGCGCTGCAGCAGCTTCGCCTTCGAGGCTTGACGGCAGCGGCGGTGGCAACGGCGTTCCACCGCCGCAGAGTAATGCCGCTGTGCCGGCGTCGTCTGCGTCTCGACCAGATGACTCCGGAGGCACCTCTGGAGGGGAGCCGGATGTCCCTCGAGGCCCTCACCCTCGAGGAGGTACTCCATCGAGCCCGTCGGATGGTCGGGACGTTCAAGGCGGAGGAGTTCGACCGGGTCCCCATGAGGCCCACTGAAGGATTCGAGCCCGTGGTAAGTATTTTGAGATGATACGCTCGTTTTTGTTTGATTTGTTTCTCGGATCCCCTTAACCCAGTTGATGCCGGCGTGCAGGATTTGTCGGCGCTGCGGGAGACGCGGCCGCCGGTGCCGGAGGACCAGCCCGCCCGCGAGGCTCGACGGCTGCACGCCTCGAAGCAACAACAAGTAAAGGAGTCGACCAAGAAACGGACGGCTCGCAAAGCCAGAGAAGCAGAGGCGTGGAAGAAGCTCCGGCGCCAGCAGGCTCTCGATGGAGTTCCTCTGGAGCCGTCGCCTTCCGAGACCATCTCGGGGGAGGACGACGACAGCAGCGGCGAGGACGATGATGCCCTGTCGCGGTATGAGGCCGCGACCGGGCTGGGGAGCCTCCCCGATATCCGCCCCCTGCTGGAGCCCATCGCAGGGTCGTCCTCCTCGGTCGTCGTGGTCGAGGAGGTCGAGGAGGACGAGGAGGAAGAGGAGAAGAAGAAGAAGAAGAAGGAAGAGAAGAAGGAGGCGGGCCCCTCGGCGGGAGGGGCCGCCTTGCCCCGGACCCAGCAAGTGGGGTCGACGGGGATGCCTGCCTCAGCCCAGGCCCCGCAAGCTCGGGCGGGGGCCGGGACGGTGGCGCCGACATCGTCGTCGGCGGCGCCATCGTCGGGCGTAAGAACCCGAGGCCAGCTGGCCTCGGAAGCGCAGAAAGCGCGCAGGGGCGCGCCGGCGAGGGCCCCGCGGAGCGCCCGGTCTGCGGGTGGGGCCGCCGCGAGGCCGCCGCCCGCCGCCTCGGGCGGCCCGGACCCCGCGGGGTCGAGGCCTTTGGTGCCGATCTTCGGGTGAGTATTCGGGCTTAGGGGATTTGTCTCTTTTCGAATTCGTTGGCTGACCTTGCTTTTTACTTCGCAGGCTGAAGCGGAAGGCGGAGCTCATGGGGCCTACCCCCGTGAAGTCTCTTCGGGCCAGTGCCGCTGTCCTCAACCGGTCGGCGGAGCAGGACGCGGCCTGGGTCCGTGAGGTCGAGGCCGCGAAGGAGCGCCTGCGACAGCAGCAGGAGGCTGCAAGCGCTTCGGCGGTCGCCGGCCCCGACCCCGCCGCGGCGAGGTCCGACCCGGCGAGGGTAGTGGCGCCTGGTCCGGTCGAGGCGGAGCCTAGGGCGCTACCATCGGCCGAGGCCACCGTCGAGGCCGCGACGGGTGAAGCGCCCGTCAGTGGCGCGGAAAGAGCGGGTGCCGATGTGACCATGGAGGAGGTTGCGTCGGCACCGGAGCAAGAGGTGGCGCCGGCGAGGGGGTCGCAGCCGCAGCAAGACCTGCCGGCGCGGCCGATAGGCACGGCGGAGGGCGAGGTCGTCGAGCTCCCTGCCGGAGCCCCGGAAGAAGTGGCGCCGGAGGTCGAGGTGCCGGCTGCGGGGGCGCCGTTAGTCGGAGCACCAGTTTCCGAGCCGCCAACGGGCGAGGTACCGGCCCCGGAGGCGTCGACGATGGAAGCGCCAGCTCCAGAGGTGCCGGTAGCCGAGGGGCCGGTCACCGCAGAAGGGCGGGGGCCCGTGGTCCTTGCCCTCGACGACGCCCCCCTAGACAAAGGAAAACAAATAATGGGGGTCGAGGGGGGCGAGGCCACGAGTCAAGCTGATGCCTCGACGGCCGCTGGAGCCGCGGGAGCCGTGGGCGAGGCCAACGAGGCCGGCCCTTCGGCAGGGCCGGGAGACGCCCCGGCCGCGTCGTCGTCGTCGTGGCCCGACATCGCCGCGCTGGCGATAGCGCGGGCTGAGGAGGAGATCCCGAGGTGGGGAGGGCCGTCCCTTCAGTTCAGGGACGCCACGAACCCCGATGCCGAGCCTATCTTCACCCTGAATGACAGGGATGAAGTGCACCGCTGGCAGTACCTCGAGGGCGTCCGCCAGCACCTCGATCGGCTACTCCGCGTGGCATCCGAAGCCGTCTCGCGGGGTGTACGGGATGCCACCGAGGTACGACTAATCCGTTAGCTTTTTTCGTGGCTCTCAGTGTCATTTTTCATTGGTTTCATTATCTTTTTTGGTTTCTTTTGAATCAGGAGCTGAAAGAGTACTCCCGCCGCAAGTCGCTCTTCATCCAGGCTTGGGCGGCTGAAGCCACGATGCGCACCGAGGTGGACAAGGCTCGGGAAGAGGCTGCCCAGGCTCGCAGGGACCTCGAGCCCCTGTCGGCGTGGGTGAAGGAGCTCGAGGAGGACGTCTCCCAGGTTGGCCGTCAACGTGACCTCCTCAACGTCCAAATCGGGCAAGTCACGGCCCGGTTCAGCGCGCTGAAGGACGAGGTCACGGTGCTGAACGGGGCCGTCCAAGAGAGGGACGCGGCGCTCCAGACTGCCCGTCAGGAGATCGAGGCGTTGAAGGCGACCGTCCGTGACAAGGACAGCGCCCTCCTGGGGCTCGAGCAGACGTGCGGGGGGCTCCGCGACGAGGTTGTGGGCTTGAAGACCCATATCGAGGGTAAGTATGACTGTTGTAGTCATGACGTCGAGGCCTCGCGTTAGGTACTAATTTGTCTTGTCGTGTTCTTAGAGCTGGAGAGTGAGAACCGGGAGGCCCACTCATCCGCCAACTCCCTGCAGAGCCTCCTCGAAGCCGAGACCCGGAGGACCCAGCTGCTCGAGGGCGCGATCACCACGGTGTGTGACGGGCTGGGGGTCGAGCCCGACGCCGACACCGGGGAAGACGCTCCAGGGAACTCCTTCATCCGTCGGATGGCGGCGCTGGGTCACCTTGCCCGGGAGAAGATTCGGGACAGCCTCCACCACGGCGTGAAGAGGGCGCTGGCCGTCGTCCGCTCGGGGTTTGTGTTTGACATGGAGCTGGTTGCCGACGGCTTCATCACAGACCCGGAGCGGACGGACGAGGACAATGAAAACGCCTGCCTGGAGCTGATTGAAGTCGCGGAGGGGCCTGGGGGTCGTCTGGCCTCGCTCTTTGAACCTGAGGTGGTCCCGCCTGCTGACGATGAAGGCCTGTGAGCCAAATCTGGGCGCAGAGGCCCATGTAATAAGTTAGTTATTTTGAACTTTGGTTGTGGTGGCCTTGGAGGCCCTAAGAAACTCGGAACATAAATCAGTTTGTGGTTAATTTAGTTCCATTCGAGCTTTTCTTCCCTTATTGCTTGGATTGTGTTCTCGTACGATTTACTTAACACGCAGTCGCGCCCTTTGGCGTAGGGGAGCGAGTGGAGGTACCATAGCCTCGGAGGCGTAAGTGATCTCGCGGCTCGACTGCCCTCGGGCTTCAGGGTGCTCTTGCGGCCTCGCGGATCGTGTGAGAACCTGATCTAAGCGGCAGGGAGTGTAATCTCTTTCAGAGTTAGGAACCGTCATTTAGGTCTCCCTAGCGTGAAGTTGCACCTCTAGAAGGCGTAAGGAGTGAGTGGAGGCACCATAGCCCCGGAGGCGTAGGTGATACTCCTGGCTCGAGGGTCCTTTCGAACCTTTGGGTGCTCTTACAGCGCCGTTGATCTAAGAATCGGTTCTTAAAATTTAAAAAAGAGTGTAAGTTTTTTTTCGGGGACTGGGGGTTCCCCCTTGTAGCCCCCGAGGGAGGGTCGATTCTGGTAGTGCAGAGTCGATCCTTCCTCATTGTGAAACGAAAGTTTTAACATCGCTGTATTCTTTATTGATGAAAAAGAAATTACAGAGCCTCGAGGCTTTCTAAGGAAAAAAGCGACGTAGCTGTTCAATGTTCCAAGCGTTGGTGAAGATTTCGCCCTTCTCGTTGGATAGCTTGTAGGTGCCCGGCTTCAGTACTTCTGCGATGATGTACGGTCCTTCCCATGGTGGCGTGAGCTTGTGGCGTCCCTTGGTGTTCTGGTTCCATCGTAGCACCAGGTCGCCGACGTTGAGGTCACGCCTGCGGACGTGTTTGTCGTGGTAACGTCGGAGACCTTGTTGGTACCTGGCAGAATGCAACAGAGCCACATCTCGGGCCTCCTCGAGCTGGTCGAGGGCGTCTTCTCTTGCGGCGTCATTGTTTCTTTCGCTGTAGGCCTTCAACCTTGGGGACCCGCATTCAATATCAGTTGGGAGGACTGCTTCAGAACCGTAGACTAAGAAGAACGGAGTGAACCCCGTGGCTCGACTCGGCGTTGTTCTCAAGCTCCACAGGACCGAGGGCAGCTCGGCGGCCCATCTTTTGCCATGTTTGTTTAGCTTGTCAAAAATTCTGGGTTTCAGGCCTTGTAGGAGCATGCCATTGGCACGTTCTACTTGGCCATTTGTTTTTGGATGAGCCACGGCTGACCAGAGCACGCGAATGTGATGGTAGTCGCAGAAATCCAAAAACTTTTTACCAGTGAACTGGGTGCCGTTGTCCGTGATGATGCAGTTGGGGACCCCAAAGCGATGAATAATGTCGGTGAAGAAGAGCACAGCCTGTTCGGACCTGATGCTGGTGATGGGGCGGGCCTCGATCCACTTGGAGAATTTATCGATCGCGACGAGCAAGTGGGTGAAGCCGTCGGTTGTCCTTTTCAGTGGTCCGACAAGGTCGAGCCCCCACACGGCAAACGGCCACGTGATGGGGATGGTTTGCAGGGCGTGTGCCGGAAGATGTGTTTGTCTCGCGTAGTACTGACAACCCTTGCAGGAGCGTACTAGCTTGACAGCGTCGGAGACCACGGTTGGCCAATAGAATCCTTGTCGAAAAGCATTTCCGACGAGGGTTCGAGGCGCTGCGTGGTGACCGCAAGCCCCCGAGTGCAAGTCGCTGAGCAGGTCTCTGCCTTGCTCACTCGTGATACAGCGTTGGAGGATGCCGGTAGGGCTGCGGCGGTACAGCTCCCTACTGTCGTCAACGATCACAAAAGTTTTGGCCCGGCGAGCTATCCGTCGAGCCTCGGTCTTATTCGAGGGGAGTTCCCCTTGGATAAGGTAGTCGAGGTACGGAGCGCGCCAGTCAAGCTCGGGGTCAGATGGCGGGGTCGATCCTTCTACCTGCATGGCTTCAGCCCCGGTCGAGGGGGCTTCTGCCTCAGGTGGGGGTCGACCGACGTCCTGTCGACCCCTCCGTCCGGCCTAAGGTCGACGGATGGCTGCTGGAGATCTCTCGTGAAGACGTCTGGTGGAACCGTAGTTCGACTGGACGCGATTTTCGCCAGTTCGTCGACGGCCTCATTATACCTGCGTGCGATGTGGTTGAGCTCGAGGCCGTGAAACCTATCCTCGAGGCGCCGTACTTCCTGGCAGTAGGCTTCCATTTTGGGGTCACGGCAACTCGAGCTCTTCATGACCTGGTCGATCACGAGCTGGGAGTCGCCTCGAACATCAAGGTGTCGGACCCCGAGTTCGATGGCAATTCTCAGCCCCGTGACGAGTGCCTCATACTCAGCGACGTTGTTTGACGCAGGAAAATGAAGCCGGATGACGTAGCGCATGTGAACCCCGAGGGGTGAGACGAAGAGCAAGCCCGCGCCT
The DNA here is from genome assembly GCA_038087645.1 of Saccharum hybrid cultivar R570. Lineage (NCBI taxonomy): Eukaryota > Viridiplantae > Streptophyta > Magnoliopsida > Poales > Poaceae > Saccharum > Saccharum hybrid cultivar. The sequence goes on along the minus strand of JAQSUU010000402.1, from coordinate 22,071,551 downwards.
GCTCCTGTTTTCATCAACGACCCATCGAAGTACATGGTCCAGAGCTCGGCCTGGAGCTGTGTGGGAGGGAGTTGGGTGTCGGTCCACTCAGCCAAAAAATCTGCTAACACCTGTGACTTGATAGCCTTGCGCGGTGCGTAGGACAGGGTCTCGCCCATGAGTTCGACCGCCCATTTTGCAATCCTACCCGAGGCCTCCCGGTTCCGGGCTATCTCTCCCAAGGGGAAAGAAGAAACCACAGTAACCGGGTGGCCCTCGAAGTAGTGTCGGAGCTTGCGCCGCGTTAGGACGACGGTGTATAGCAGTTTCTGAATTTGTGGGTATCGAACCTTAGTTTCTGAGAGCACCTCGCTGATGAAATAGACCGGCCTCTGGACAAGCAAGGTATGCGCCTCCTCGGCCCGTTCGACCACCAGGACCAAACTGACTACTTGTGACGTCGCAGCGACATACAGTAGGAGTGGTTCCCCCGGGGTCGGAGGGACGAGGATGGGTGAGTTAGAGAGCGTGGTCTTGAGTTTTGTGAGAGCTTCCTCAGCCTCGAGGGTCCATGAAAAATGCTGTGATTTCTTTAGGAGATGGTACAGAGGGAGCGCCTTTTCTCTGAGGCGTGAAATGAAGCGGCTGAGTGCTGCAAGGCAACCAGTGACCCTCTGAACACCCTTCAGATCTCGGATGGGGCCCATCTTAGTTATGGCAGAGATTTTTTCGGGGTTGGCCTCGATGCCGCGTTTGGATACGATGAATCCTAAAAGCATGCCTCGAGGGACGCCAAAGACGCATTTCTCAGGGTTAAGTTTGATGTTTTTTGCCCGGAGGCACTTAAACGCTACGTCGAGGTCGCTGACCAGACCGTCGGCTTGTTTTGTCTTGACAACGATGTCGTCGACATAAACCTCGACCGTCAACCCGATGTGTTCCCCAAAGACGTGCTGCATGCACCGCTGGTACGTGGCCCCTGCGTTCCGGAGACCGAAGGGCATCGTAACATAGCAATACATACCGAACGGGGTGATGAATGAAGTCGCGAGCTGGTCGGACTCCTTCATTTTGATCTGATGGTAACCGGAGTAGGCATCTAAGTACGAAAGAGTTTCACATCCCGCAGTGGAATCAACGATTTGATCAATGCGTGGCAAAGGGAAGGGAACTTTTGGACATGCTTTATTCAAACTAGTATAGTCTACACACATCCTCCATTTCTCACTCTTTTTCTTAACTAACACGGGATTAGCTAGCCACTCAGGATGATGAACCTCCTTGATGAATCCGGCCTCCAACAGCTTGTGGATCTCCTCGCCGATGACCCTGCGCTTCTCCTCGTCGAAGCGGCGCAGGCGTTGCTTCACCGGTTTGGATCCGGCCCGGATCTCCAAGGCGTGCTCGGCGACTTCCCTGGGTATGCCCGGCATATCCGAGGGACTCCACGCAAAGATGTCGGCATTTGCGCGGAGAAAGTCGACGAGCACGGTTTCTTATTTCGGATCGAGGGTGGCACTGATGCTCAGCGCCTTCCCGTTGGGATCAGCAGGGTCGAGGGGTACGAGCTTGACATCTTCCGCGGGCTCGAAGCTGCCGGCGTGGCGCTTCGGGTCGGGAACCTCGTTCGCGAGACCGTCGAGGTCCGCAGCCAAAGCCACCGACTCCAAAACAGCCTCGCCGTGCTCGACGCACTCGACGTCGCATTCGTAGGCGTGCTCGTACGAGGGCCCCACGGTGATGACGCCGTTTGGACCTGGCATCTTGAGCTTGAGATAGGTGTAGTTTAGCACAGCCATAAACTTGGCGTAGCACGGGCGCCCGAGGATGGCGTGATATGTCCCACGGAATCCGACCACCTCGAAGGTGAGGGTCTCCTTTCTGAAGTTGGCCGGTGTGCCAAAACAAACGGGCAGATCGACCCGTCCGAGGGGTTCCGCCCGCTTCCCTGGCACAACTCTGTGGAAGCCCCCGACGCTAGGTTGGAGGCGTGCTCTCTCGACCCCCAGGAGGTCGAGGGTCTGGGAGTAGATGATGTTGAGGCTGCTTCCGCCGTCCATGAGTACTTTGGTGAGGCGTGTGTTGGCGATGATGGGATCAACAACAAGAGGGTAGACCCCCGGATTGGGGACGTAGTCAGGATGATCATCACGGTCGAAAGTGATGGCCGCCGCAGACCAGTCAAGGAAACGAGGGACCGCCGTTTGTACGGAGAAAACCTCTCGTCGCTCTCGTTTGCGTTGGCGAGCCGAGAGGCGGGTCGAGGGTCCTCCGTAGATCATGAAGCAGTCGTGGATCTCGGGGAATCCCTCATCCTTGTCGTCACCCTTGGGATCCTCCTTCTTGTCGGTGTTTTTGCCGCCTGCGCCCTCGAAGTACCTGCGGAGCATGTGACAATCCTCGAGGTTATGGTTAGTGGGTCCCTTGTGGTAGGGACACGGTTCTTTGAGCATTTTGTCGAAAATGCCCCCACCGGGAGGGCCTCGAGGCTTCTTGCGCTCGGTAGCGGCGACAAGCTCATCGGCCGGAGCCTCGGGCTTGCCCTGCTGGCCTTTTTTCTTCTTACGGTTGTTCCTCTTGGAGCCCCGGGTGGAGCTCGCGGAATCGTCTGCCTTCTGCTTCCCTGTGTCCTGCTCACCGCCGAAGATGGCACCAACCGCCTCCTCGCCGGCGGCAAAGTTGGTGACGATGTCCATCAATCCGTTGGCAGTGAGTGGGGTGTGACGGCCCAACTCTCGGACCAACTCTTTGCAAGTGGTGCCAGAGAGAAAAGCCATAATGACGTCAGAGTCAGTGACGTTGGGGAGTTCAGTGCGTTGCCTGGAGAAGCGCCGGATGTAATCCCGGAGAGATTCACCCGGCTTCTGCTTACAACTCCGGAGGTCCCACAAGTTGCTGGGGCGCATGTAAGTTCCCTTGAAGTTTCCCTCGAACACCCTCACGAGATCATCCCAGTCGTGGATCTGTTGGGGCGGGAGATCCTCGAGCCAGGCTCGAGCGGTGTCGGAGAGGAACAGGGGGAGCTGTCGGATGATGACCCGGTCGTCGGTGGCCCCGCCCAGCTGACATGCCAGGCGAAGTCGGCGAGCCAAAGTTCGGGTTTGGTCTCGCCGTTGTACTTGGCAAGAGTCGTGGGAGGGCGGAACCGTGCCGGGAGCATCGTTTCGCGGATAGCCTTACTGAAAACCCGAGGGCCCGGAGGCTCGGGTGAAGGACTGCGGTCCTCCGAGCTGTCGTAGCGCCCGCCCCTGTGCACGTGGTAACCTCGAGCCACACCGTCACCGTGCTTGCGCGTGCGGCGCTCGACGATGTTGCCACGGGTGTCTCGAGGCCCATGGTCGTGCGTTATGTGCTCGGGGGCGGGAGCCATTCGAATTCGTCGGGGAGGTTTGGGATGAACCGAGGCCTCTCTCTCCTGTCGGGAGGGCTCGGCGAGCCGCTCCGAGGCGGGCTCGCGTCGCCTCGAGGCAGAGCTCTCGGCCTGCTGCAGGGCAGCGGTCTCGAGGAGTTCTCGGATCTCATCTCGAGCCCGGTGAGCATCGGGGTTTGACGGCTCGGGCATATTGCGAAGGAGCATGGCGGCGGCGACGACGTTCTGGCTGGCTCGAGCGAAGACCAGGGGGTCGGTTACCCGGTCCTCGTCGATGCGACGGTTGACGTCGCGAGCTCTCTCGCGAGCTCTTCCGCCCAGTGCGCGTTCCGCACGCTCGCGCTCGAGGGTTTGTTGAAGCAGCCGCAGGTTTTCCCGTTCCTTGTCGAGCCTTTTCTGTAACTCGCGGATTTGCTCGAGCTGCACCCCTTGATCCGCAAGGAGTTGAGCCTCGTCCCGCTCGGCAGGGAGCTCGACATGAGGGGGCGTGTGCCTTCCTCCGACCGGCTCTTCTTCCTGCGAATCCGACGCGCTTTCAACATCGACGTTGAAGCACTCGCGGGTCGGATCGTAGGTGTCATCAGCCGAGTCGGAATCAGGGGCGCCGAAGTAATAGTATGACGGGGGAATGCGTGGCCGTTGTGGATTGCCACTGGGGTTGCAGCGTGGGGAAGCGGTCACACAGGGTTCTGTTTCTGGTGCCTCCGTAGAGTCCAGATAATCAGAAACCGGCGTGGACGCAACGAGGCCCAGAGTGGAGCGTAGATGGTGCCCTGGGAGTTCCTCATAAGCGCTCATGCGAGTGCTCACGGAAGAAGCGTACACCTGGGCAGCCGAGTCTAGCCCAAACGGGAACGACGAAGGAGATGTGGCTGTCCACGCCGGAACGGGTGCTCCGGGTAGCGGTGTCTCACCGGACGGGGGAGCGGCAGGATTCTCCGTCGGCATGTTACCCTCGGCCAAGCCGATCCTCCCCAGACCTTCAATGAGGAAGTCTGGGTTGGAGTCCAGCTGGGGGGTGCCGGACCGGGGAATCCCGTCGCCCTCCGCGAGATGAAGACGGTGGTTGCGCCGGGCTCGTCGTCGTCGGGCGGCTCGCGCCTGCCTGGAACGACGATACCGGCGGATCGCTCCCCCAGGCTGGGAGAGCTCGTAATCCTCGTCGGTCGGGTGCCTAGGTGGGAGTAGGACCATGTCGTAGTCGTAGCCAAGCGACATGAACTCCAAACTCCCGAACCAGATCACCGCGGCCAACGGGATAGGACGATCGGGGTCAGCCATCCAGAAAAAAGGCGGGAAAGCGACGTCGGCACGCAGCGATCTCCTACCTGGCGCGCCAACTGTCGGTGTTCGGACCCGAGGGAGTCCTAGACCAACGAGTAAATGCTGCGTGTCCCTTTCCTGGAGGGTGATGCAAGGAGAGCACACGGGGGTTTATCCTGGTTCGGGCAAGAGAAGGCCCTACGTCCAGCGGGGGGAGGGAGAGATTTGTATTTCCTTGCACCTAGGTGCTTGTGTAGGGGTTACAAGCTTGCGAGAGAGGGTAGTGAGCCCAGGTCTCAAAAAGAAGAAAAAGGAAGTACAAGATGATTGCTTGAGATGTTGATCTCGATCTTGTACGCGGCTTGTCGTTCCCCGTCCTCTTCAGAGCCCTGGCCTGCCCTTTTATAGGACAAGGGGAGGCCAGGGGAATGGATGCCTTGAGGTGATGTTTTGTCGATCACTGTCGAGGTGACTGTAGCGACGTGCCCTAGGAATGGGAGGCCATCCCTGGACGACATGGTGTTACAGAGGACGAGACGCCGAAATGACCCGGAGCGCTGCGCCATACCGTCCTTACTTCCCTGTAGTGTGGTGTTAGGCGTCGAGGCCGGGTCGAGGCCGGGACGAGGCCTGGTCGAGGCCGATCGGATAAGTCCGAATCCCTAGAATCGCGGTGTACGGACTTTGTCGTATCCTCCCTCGAGGGTAACTGGTGATGTACAGTGTGCGGTAAAGTGGGTACAGTGACGTTTTTCTCCTCCCATCACGGGATGGGCGGTAAAACAGTGAAGACTGACACTGGTATTGTTCCCACGTCGACCCTGGTTGCGGCCATACCGGTAGGTGGTAGTAGGTAGTTGCATTAAATGCTATGACTTTCGTCCCGGGGTAGGTGGAGAAAGAGGGGATCGAGCGTGTCGACCCGGGCTCACGCGAGTCGGAGTTCGGTCGAGGTGTTTTGTCGTGCGGGACGGGGCGCAGTCGAGGCCTCCCGTCGAGGGGGTCTCGTACGAGTCGGAGACGGGATGCGGTCGAGGCATTCCGTCGAGCCGGCCTCATGCGAGGCGGACCTGTCGCGCGTTTTTGAAGTGGACTGTGTTTTGTCATGACTTAGTCGTTTTAGCTTTTATTATCGTTGAATATGGGTACCCCTATACTACTGGTACCGACACACATATATCCCTGTTTGAATTTGAGTGTGATTTATTTATGTAAGTTATTTTCTTTTTTACCTTCTTGTTGGTGGGTCATTTTGGGTTTCAATATCTGGTCTACCTCAACTTGCTTGAGACTATAAGGTTTTGTTATTGTTGTTGAATTTGAGAGTGATTTATTTAACGTCTTGTCTTGTGTGAATGATACTATAATTCTAATTTGTTTGCTCCCCTCTAACACTGTTCTCATATCCACTGCAGTGCTCTAGGAACCTGGTTCTTCTCAGTTGCGGGTGCTCTTGTTGCTATTCCTGTGGGCATAAAGAGGAAATCCTTAGCTCCACTGGTCTTCTTCGGCACCACAGGAACCATGCTGGACATTATCACGGGCATTAGCCAGTGTGAGCGAGAGCATGCTGAGCGGCAAATGAAGCTTTTGGAAGCCGAGAAACTCTCGGCCAATGCTTCAGCTGATAGTGAAAGCTCTGATTCCTTTGGCAGTGCTGACAAGTGAAATACTTCTCTTGTTTTTCCTCACTTGAGGTGTTGCTCAGATGCCAATTTGACACCTTTTATTTTCTGAATATACCATTCCTACTCCCCCAATAACGTGTAATTGTGTATTTGAGCAACGATCAGTTGTTTTCGTCTCATCAGTACATGTCAACTGCTAGTAACCTAGTAGGGATTAGGCAAACGATGGGTGCGCTACTTTGTTCGATGCTGAGATTAAACTTTCACGGCCCCAAGGCATAAGCTATGCTGAGACTGTATGACTTATTGACTTGGTGTAATCTGTAAGCTCTTACGTGTTCCTTGTTCGCTTGGCTGAGAAGCCATGATTGAAAGTACTGTTCGCTGATTTGTTGTGAGAGAAAAACATATTTTGTTGGCTGAAAAAGTACGGCTTATAAGACGAGCGAACAGGGCTAATCCCTTGGATACACGAGGTTGTATCCACTGTCTCTTTTATATTGTGAACTGGGGAAAATATAACAAGGTTCAATCCTGGTCTTCAAGCAAGTATACCATCTGGCGAAAATAGCCCAAACCATTTTACGGCTAGGTCTTAAACTTTTCAAATGTTATATTTTTTTATAAAAAAAACTTGTAGATGAAATTCTTCTCATTCTTTCCAAAATCGTGTATTACAGTTAGGTGGTTTTTATGTGTGGAAGTTTGCTTTTGCTTGCTCAAATCGCCTTGGTTGCATGCTTCATCTGTGATTTCTATGACTGCTTATGCGTGCACACCAATGTTTGTCCAAGATGAATTATCTTGGGGTGATAAGGTTCTTCTTCTGAAGCTAATGGACTATCCTTGGACCTTGGTCATGCCTATCTCCTTGTCACGTGCCACGTTCTCACCATTATCGTCTGCTCGAGTTGCAGCCACCAAGAGATGAACGGATGTGCAAATTTGTTGTTCTAATCGAGATCCACAACTTTGATTTTGATTGTTTCGCCATCCGAGGTCGTTTAACAAATTTAAATTTTAAAATGTTAAGACTTCAGTTATTTAAGGACGGAGGGAGTAATGTCCCAATCATCTGACATGCATTCACCGACCCGTCTCGCATCGCATGTTGACCGCTCGCCCTCCGCTGTACTCTCTCCATCTCAAAAATAGAGTCGCTATGGGAATCGTGCTGGTCAAACTTTCTCAACTTTGACTAGGTTTAGAGAAAATACGTACAATATTTATATCTCCAAATAAGTTTATTATGAAAGTATATTCAACGATCTACCTTCGGCAGCGGACACCGTGATGGGCTAGGCTAGGAAACCTTATTTGATATGATAGGATAGGTAAACAAAGCAAGGTCTGGGTCGAGAGCCAATTTCATATTCTTCGGTTCCATTCCTGATCGAACCCTTCGTGTCATACTAATTATGTACCATAAATATTAATATTTTGTTAAATATATTTGGTTAAAGTTAAAAGTTGTTGATTTTTTAGAAAGCGAGAATGACTCTTTTTTTTTTGACAAAGGAGTATATATGCCACTGGGTACTTCGGTACGGTGTAGTATGTATGAGCGGTGCTCCACCCGACAATACTAGCAGTGCAGGGAACTCCAACAGTTTGCATTTCTGACTCCTCGTGCCTTCTTCAAAATTCTCAAGGAGTAAAGCGAAGACAATTGTCACTCATGGCTGAACACCGGATTGTTGTTATACAACAGCACCATGCCAATTATGTCCCCTCTTATCTAGGACTCCATCTGTTCCAAATTGTAAGAAAGCTAGACCCTAGCTTTTTTACACATGTAGCTTTTGCTATGCATATAAACCTCTTTCCACTTCTTAATTGAGCGGCAGAGCTCTTATCTTTTACTTAAAAGAAAAGATATACACATCTATATCTAGATACATATATAATAATAAAATAATATATGTAGAAAATTTAAAACGTCTTATAATTTAGAGCTAAGAGAGTATTTGCTTGTCCACTGGGGATATGTATGTATCCAGAATTTGATTGCTGTCAAAGGCATATCCAAAATTCATGCGTAGCTAAGAAGTGCCGAGAAGTGTTTGGTTTGAGAAACCTAATATATCACCTCGTTCTATTTCTTAGACAAAACAAAAATATAGGAAGTAAGTGAATGATGAAATAATAGGTCATCATTAAGGTCAGTCTCAATGGGGATTTTATAGAGTTTCATGGGCATTAAATATGCTGACATGACACTGTGTTAATGAAGAGAGATGATAAGAGTTTCATGAAAGTAGAAAGAGTTTCGTGAGGATAAAACTCTTTTGTACTGTTTCTAAAATATAATTGTGTTAGAAATTGGGATATGAAATTAGCATTGAGACCGGACTAATATGGTCCGTATGTGGCGCACGTGTATTGCACCGTTGAGTGCAGTGGCCCCCGCTGGCTGGTGGTCCGGTCAGCGACTCAACCCAACCAATAGCCGGCGCCCAGCGGTGACAAGGTCGACCGGCCGACCCCGATCGCCGCAGCCCAGCCTGCCACTTGATTACGCTTACGCCGAAGGAAAGGGCAGGCCGGTCGAAATCAGCCAAGAGCCAAGCCAGTAGGCGACAAGAGACGAGCAGTAATCAGAAGAGTGTGGATAGTTGCTAGTGCTAGATCGTGTCCAAAACGGTTTCTCTTTCTCTCGACTCCATCCACGTTGAGCCTAGTCTTAGTTGCCAAACTTTTGGCATGCCCCGCTAAGAGAGACTTTTTATATCGAGCATCTCCAACAACTTCTCAAATGAGGTTGCTATTCTTATTAATTTGGAAAAAACACAAAAATCCCTCTCCAACAACTCCTCAAACCAACTTGCTATTTATCCCAAGTTGCTATTCACGGGCCTCGCACGCGTATATCTCCGCGCGCGGAAAGGACTCGCTATCGCCGCGCAAGCCCTCGCGAACGCCTGCGACGCTCGCCCTCGCGACCGCTTGCGCTCGCGCTCGCCCTCGCGACTCGCCCACGTCGAGCCCATGCACGCGGCCTGCAGCTTCGCTGCTTCCCACGTCGAGGACCGGTGCACGGGCGCGCCCGCGACGGACCGGCGAACCGGCGGAGCTGCGTGTGACGGAGGCTGGCCGGCGAATGGGCGCTCCCGGGCGGCCTCGGCGACGCTCCGGGACGGCCTCGGGGCTGGAACCGAGGGGCGGGGCTGGCCGGAGCAAGAAGGACTGCCGGCGACGAGCGCGGGCCGCCGTTGTGACGAGAAAAGTTAACGGGGCTCTTCGTTCGCTAGCGGGGCTCTTCGTTCGCTTAGCGGGGCTCTTCATTCGCTAGCGGAGCTCTTCGTTCGCTTAGCGGGGCTCTTCGTTCGTTTAGCGGGCCTCTTCGTTTGTTAGCGGGCTTCTTTATTTTGGTAAGTGAGTTTTAAGGAGTTTTTGGAGAGATGTCTTTTTTTTCACTTGCCAAATAAATTAGCAACTTGCTAAAACTCAAGATTTACCAAGTGATGTTTTCCAAGTTGTTGGAGATGATTTTGGTGAAAAAAACATTATCCAACAGCCTCTTTAATTACAAATTCAACTATTGATATCCTCTATTCTGGATTTCTCGTTAGCCAAAGATGGAGAGTGAGGATGACACTTAAGACTATGCACAGGAACAAGATATAGAAAAGTTGTTGGACAGAAAACGATTTTTACTCAATTGACTCTCCAAATGATAATTTAGAAAATAGATTTTAGAAAAGCTCTTGTAGATGCTCTAAGTAGAATCACGCATCGAGATTCCTGAACGATATATTAACCAAGTTCCAGAGGCTTGAACCGTCCGATGTCCTGTACCCGACCATCTAACACGGTCACCTAAACAAAACAACTTGTTGCCAAATGACTAAGGGCTTTTTTTTATCCCTTCTTCTTAAAGTAATTTAGCTCAGTTTTGAGCTATAAGGCTCTAATGTGAGGTGGATTAAAATTTAGAGCTAACTTTAGACCAACTATTTGGAGACTTTAGCTCTGAAGATTAGAGGGGTGGATCAAACATGCCCTAAAAAATGGTTCATGTTGAAGACTTACACATCATTGAAGAGATGCATGTTTTGATCTTGAATTTTCTCCTCAAGCTCCCAAGTTGTTGTTCTTTTCTTCAAATTCACGTCCACTCCATTGCATTTTACTAACTTAATGGATTTATTCTGGATTTTCTGCTCAGAGTGGTCTAGTATTTTGATATGATGTTCTTTATAGAACAAATTTTGGTTGTAACTCTATTTTCTCCAAATCACCACTTCATGCCGATACTCAAAGACATTTCTCGGGTTATGATATATGGAAAACATGGTGAATGCCTGAATAGTGGATAGCGACTTAACGAAGTTCTAGCCAGGGACGAAGCCAGAAAAAAATTTAGGGGGGAGGGCTGAACAAAAGTCCTACGACGACTTAGCTCTACTATGACCACTCACAATAGACAAATATATAATAGCTTAAAGTAGTCTTATATTTGAAACATCGATTAACGATGAAATTCACAAAATACATCATATTCTATACATAGATACGTGAAATTTGTAGGGAGGGAGGGGGGAGGCTTCCATGTGCCCAGGAGGCGTAGGGGGGGGGGGGGCTTGAGCCCGCCCTGCCCGTGCGTTGGCTCCATCCCTGGTTCTAGCAATAATAGCCACTGCTCCACGCCTTTCAAATATTGAAAATGGTTTATAACATATTAAGGTCTTAGTTTTTCCTTCTCTTGGAACCTTTGGGTTCCCTTAAATGGTGTAACCTTCTAATACACATTATCTCCAACTTAGAATTTGTATCTTTCTTGTGCGGCAACTAGGAACTTGACTACTTGTTTCACTTTCTCTTCAGGATCCTTCACAAGATTGGGATTGAAATGACTTCGCTCTTCTGTTTTGTACTAGTTCAATTCAAAGGAGTCTGGTGACTTGGCTCACTTCAAAGGGTAATATTTTTATGGTTCATTGATAGCAATTGCTGAAGGTGAGTTCAGCGAAAAGCTAAGTAAATGTCCTAATTTCTGCCATAAAACAATCACACGTGCCCTCAACATGTCTTCCCAGATTCAATTTATTACTCTTTTTGTTTCACCTCTTGTTTTGGGGGTGATATGCCGTGTTAAAGTTAAGTATTGTACTAAGGCATCATGATTCACGCGAAACGCTTCCCCAAAGTTTTTGTCAAGAACCGAGGCTCTTAATCGGACACTGTGGTCTTTGGTGCACCAACCATTGTAACACACAATCTCACACAAACATATGTTTTGGCATATTAAGGTAAGGAACAAGCAGTCTTGACGAGTTAGAAATGGGCGAACTTTATAAATCGATCTATGGTACCCATATTGAGCTATGCTCGGATGAGGCTCTTGATAATCTAGTGATGAAATTTATGGAGATATTTTCCACTTCCAAGAGGGAATTGGCAAAGGTTTGGGACGGTCAACGTTCACTTATAACACATGTTACACTTGACTATGTAGCGAGTGATTTTACAGCTAGAGAAATTTGACTTATGTCAAAGCCAAGGTAAACATAATTTTTTGAAAAAAAAGGAAAGGAAATATTCTGTAAAATGGAGGGAAGAGGAAGAGAGCTGTTTCTCTTTCTTAAGGTCATCCCTAGCTCGTCCGCGTTGGTTTAGAGTTTAGACTCATCAACTGAGGGTGGCCAGGCAGACGGACGAGTCGTTGTCCTATGATCGCGAAACGCCGACTCAGCAGTCAGCAGCGGCCTAGAAAAGAAGAGGAAAGAGAGCTGGCGGAGCAACCATGGCTCCCCCTGCCACGCCACGGCCCACGGGTGTGGTGTCCAGTGGGCCCCACGGGAGTGTTACAGAATATACCTTTCCGATCCGGACACGGACAGACACCAACGCTGGGTCAGAATGTCACAGCCTGTTCGTTTCGCTGGTTTGCTGTGGCTGAAAGTACTATTTACTGGTTTGTTATAAGAGAAAAATATTATAGGATGGCTGCTGATTCCGCTGAACAGTTCAAAAGAACAGGCTGTCCGTCAGTGCGCTCGGACGCCCGAGTACCAGCGTCGGATCGCCCAAACCAACGGATGGGATCGTTCACCTCTCCCCACCGGTCATTCCACCGGCCCCTCTGGTCGGCGCCCAGCCCGAGCGGCGAGCCGGCGAGACCGAACCAGGCAGAGAGTCCACCCACGGCTGCTCTCTCGCTCGACGCGACGGCTCGAGAGTTGAGAAGCCTCCTGCGCCCCTCGTCGCCCGCCCATTAATACCGCGCCCGCGCTCCACGCCGCGCTCGCCCCTCATGCCCGCGTCGCCGCTGCCAGTGCGCCACCATGCTCGGCGCGGCGCTCCGACTCCGCGTCCGCGTGCTCCGCCGCCGCTGCCGCCCTCGCCCCCACCGCGGGCGCCGCCGAGGCAGGCGGGTCGGGGAAGATGACGACGAAGAGGGAGGCCGGGAGCCGGTGCTGTTGGTGTCCGGGATGGGCGGCTCCGTGCTGCACGCGCGCCGCCGGTCCGACCCCAAGTTCGACCTCCGGGTCTGGGTGCGCATCCTCTTGGCCAACCTCTACTTCAAGAAGTACCTCTGGTCGCTCTACAACGCCGACACCGGTCCGTCGCCTTGCCTCCTCCATCTGTGCTACCAGGACTTCGTTGCTGTGCTACATGGGGACGGGGGTGGCCCCTCAGGTGTTCGATGGAACGCCCCAGCTGAGTTGGGGAGTGCTTGTCTAAAGACTGCTTCTGGTTGCTTGTTGTTGCGCAGGGTACGTGGAGCCGTTGGACGACGATGTGGAGATCGTCGTGCCGGAGGACGACCACGGCCTGTTTGCCATCGACGTTCTTGATCCTTCCTGGGTGAGTTCATGTGTGTTGGTTGGTTGAATTGCAGTCTTGTTTTTTTTGTCGGAGCTATTAAAAAATGGCCTTTTCTTGGTTCCTAAGCATGGTATATTCTTTTTTGAGACCGGTGGCCTTACGATATTTGGAGTGAGTGAGTCGCCTTGCACTGGGTCATTGGGAATAGGTGAGGATAGGAAGGGGACATGATGAAACGGCCATATAGTACAGGAACTAGCGATTGTTATCACTGCCCTAAGAGAACCATTTTCGTCTTTTCTCCTTGTTGAAAAGACAGCAATAGACATTTGGTAGATGTGCACTATATAATACTTTTGGATCGTGGACAGACAAAGATAGATAAATCTGATTTTTTTGGTATTAATGCCTAATAAATTAATAAGATTAGGGCATTCAATGAACTTTATGAAACTTTTTTTTCTCTCTTTTGGAATTTGTAGTGCATTCAATCATGCTTTTGGTGCCCAGAGTGTTACTAAACTTCCCAGAGACACATACCCTGGGAACCGGGGACATCTAATCTATGCAGCGTATGTGGGCTTATGTGGAGTACTGGCAACAACAACTAGAGTAGTGAGACAGTTGTAGTCATGCCTTGCCCATGAAGTATACATGAGCACATTTAAGCAACTGATGGAATCGATACAGCTGCTATATAGTTTTTCTTTGTACTGCCACTGACTAAAATGATTGATAGTATTTTTACTTTTCTGTCAGAATTGATGCTTAGAATCACATAGAATCTTGAACTCTATGTGGTCTATCCCTGAAGAGCATAGATTTTCAGTGACATGTTTTCTTCCTTTTCTTTTATGCTTCAGTTTGTAGAACTGCTCCAGCTTTCTATGGTGTATCACTTCCATGATATGATTGATATGCTCATAAATTGTGGATACGAGAAAGGGACCACTCTATTTGGATATGGTTATGATTTTCGCCAAAGCAACAGGTACTTACCTATATATGGATCCCTTTGCATGCTGTTGTGTGTTGAATTGGTAACATCAATATTGAGTGGGCCGACAGTTCACTGTCTACCTGTCGTGCAAGCACAAGATGCTGTAACAGTGGTTTTATCTGGCAGGATAGACAAAGCGATGGCTGGTTTGAGAGCAAAACTTGAGACAGCTTATAAGACCTCTGGAGGGAAAAAGGTCAATTTAATCTCTCATTCTATGGGCGGATTGCTAGTACGCTGCTTCATGTCTATGAATCATGATGTGAGTTTTCATGTTTGCTATGCTTTTTGCTTATGCATAAACATCCATATCGTAATTTTTCCAATTTTCTAGGTATTCGCTAAGTATGTAAACAAATGGATTTGCATTGCTTGTCCATTTCAAGGTAACATATTGGACATTTCAATTGATTTATTCTATTATTGCTATCCTTTGACAGAATATGTATTTTATATTAGTAAATTTATCTCGCAGGTGCCCCCGGATGCATCAATGATTCTCTACTTACTGGATTGCAATTTGTTTATGGTTTTGAGAGCTTCTTTTTTGTATCTAGATGGGCAATGCACCAACTGGTATTTCTTTACCATGATTTTTCGAACAATTTCTTCACGATGTTCTAATAGCCAACAGCCTCTACAAGACTACAAACTTGCAGTTGTATTTACCTCTCCTTTTAAATCTGTTCTGATTATATGCAGCTTGTTGAATGCCCATCAATCTATGAAATGTTACCAAATCCAGAATTCAAGTGGAAGAAAAAACCAATTATTCAGGTTTGGCGTAAGAACCCTGAAAAGGATGGAATTGTGGAGCTAGTTCAATATGAAGAAACTGATTGTGTGTCCTTGTTTGAAGAAGCTTTAAGGAATAATGAGGTGTATTCTATTATACCAATGTTTTTTTTATCATATTATATTTCTGATGCATTTGTTATTACATATATTATCAATGCAAAGTGACTTTGGTAAAGTTAGAATCCCACACAACATAGGCACTGAGATCCATGCGCTTGACTATGCATGTCTCCTAGACTCCTAGTATGAGTAATAACTCTTTAATCCACTGACACCCGATCGTTCCATTTTCTCATGTATCTGTAGCTCACGTATAACGGAAAGAAAATAGCACTACCATTCAATATGTCAGTCTTCAAATGGGCCACCAAGACCCGCCAAATCCTAGACAATGCTGAATTACCAGATACTGTGAGCTTTTACAATATATGCGGGACATCTTATGAAACTCCATACGATGTATGGTGAGTATTATGAATTTATGATGGCAGTTGATACTCACATCATGTAGTTTTCATTTCCGCTCTAGATTTTTATTCTGATATTCATCATTCTTATTTTGAACTATCTGTAGCCTTATAGGTTATCAATGTAAAAAGGTCCAGGTAGAGAAACTTTAGGATCTGATTGAGATGGTTCAATACAAATAGCCAACATGAATCATGCTCAATAAAAATGAGAGGCAGAGCTCCTGCCATGCTTTCAGAAAAAAAAAGAGGCAGTTCCTTTTCAATCGTTTGTTCAAAGAGATTCACATTTTCTATCTCCACAGCTGGAGTTGTGACTTGTATCCAGAGTACCTTTTTCAGTGAGGATACTTCAAGATTTGTTTTAGTGAAAATACTCTAGCGACGAGTCTGACAGTTGAAATATGTGATTTCATTCCTCTGGCTTAAGTATATTACTGGTATTTCTACAGCTATGGCTCAGAAAGCTCCCCAATTGGAGATTTGTCAGAAGTGTGTCACACAGTGGTACTGTACTCTCGCTTGAAATTCGTCAGGTTCTGGTTGTAAACTTCCAATGTCTTTTCACGGGAATATGACACATGGGCATCCCCTTTTCAGCCAGCATACACTTACGTGGATGGAGATGGCACAGTTCCCACAGAATCGGCACTGGTAAGATGAACCATCCTTTTGTAATTGCGCTGTATATGCTATGCATTGTATTCATAGTTTTGTTAAAGAAACCTAGTTCAACACAATCCTGTTCGAATGCCAGACCAAAATATTGTGAAGTGGAAATCTTTTGGCCTAGAAATGGTTTTGCACTGAAGGTTGGACATATCTAGCAATAATGCAATATACACACCGGTCCATTGTAGTTTTAGATACTTTTCAATGCCTTTTAGTTCATTTGGAGGAGGCTTTATAATGGCATATCTCTTGCTTGACTTCATCGGTGATCACTGATCAGTCACAGAAGCAGGTTTACGTGTACTCACCACATATGAGTGTTGACAGGCTGATGGGTTCTCTGCAAAAGAAAGAGTTGGCGTCGAGGCCGACCACCGTGGCCTGCTGTCTGATGAGAACGTATTCAAGCTTCTCAAGAAATGGCTCGGTGTGAGTGAGAAGTCAGAGTGGCGTTGCGTGTCAAAATCCAAAGTGGTAGACCTTGGCACCTAATTGGGTTGCCCTGTAGTTGTCATCGCAATCCCTTCAGGAGGACTGTTATTTTGGCCTTTTCCCCTGAAGAGAAGAAACAAAATTCTGGTGATTGTATTGTATGTCTGCACAATGTAAATCCCTGCAGGCAGCAAGGGTAATGCACTAATGCCCCTTATACGATGTATCCTTGCCACTTTGCCAGGCGTTTCTTTAAAGTCTAGGGTCATATTCATTGTCGTTCCAACTCTGGAGCATAGTAAAAAAATAATGAAATCGGTCATAATTTCAAATGTATTCTGGATTTTGATGAGCATGTTAATTTGCCCATAACACTGGGACGCATCTTGTTATGTGTTTTTACGGCAGAAGAACACTGCATTTCATAAGGAAGCACAAATTCTGATATCATTGTAGCTCTAGCAAGAATCATGGCAAAATGGCGCTAGCGCTAGTATAGTAAGACTCATGGCCATGGCACTAGTGCTCATCCGAAATCGAGAATATGTGCTTCCTTTATGACAGTAGCGCTAGTACGAATCGTGGCATATCTTCTAGTATCGGATTGCTTTATCAGTTTTCACACCAAGAAGGAAAATATCTGAAAATAGCTGAATAAGTCATAGTAGAAGGCATCAAAAGAAACATCATGATGCAAATAAAATGAGCGAGAAAGAAGAAAGGAGAGAAATCTTGCTCACATCTAAGGATGAAAATGGAACAGAAATATTCTGAACTGACCGTTTTCATTTTCTATATTATAATACTATTTTCTAACATGAAAAATTATCAGTTTCAATTGGTTTCACAACCATTTTCAACTATTTTTTGTACTCTTTAATTGCTAAAATGTAGAAATATCCCGAACCGACCGCTTTCGTTTTTCTATATTGTAATATCATTTTCATCCTTACTCACATCAAGTGGTTTAAGTACACGCTAGCACGAAAATGGGACACTCTGCCTCAAGTTGTCCTAATAAGAGGACCGAGCAAGGCTCGGTTGGCTAGTTGTGCCGACGTGCGAACAGCCCACCCGAGTTCGATCCTTGATCGACTCGCGTGCCTCATTGGTGCCTAGGATTTTTCTAGGATTTCTCTGGTGCATCACATGGATGGACTACAATTGTCACATCTTTCAGCTATCTTCTTTGAAGACTTAGAATGTAGGTTGTAGATCTAGTGTGTGTGCGTGTGTGTGGTTGTAGTGTATGTTGTTGCATGAGTTAAGATACTATAACTTGTTTTGAGACGATAAAAAAAGTTGTCCTAGTAAGATTGATGAGATGGTAAATACAGGCACTAAAATTACTGAGAAAATGGATAATGCTCCTGTGATTTGCTTTGCATGGGTAGGGATGGTACTATTAATGCTAAGAATCTAAGATTGATAGTTTTTCTAAATTTCGTACAAAGGCTGTTTTGGTGCATAAATATGCTGTGACTAACATGCAAGGACCCAATTCGGTTTGAGTACCACAAATTGCTTGAATTGTTTAATGGGTACTTGTACTTTTAGGGGGCATTTGAGGCTTGGCTCATTTTTGGAGAATGATTTTCACATATATATCAAAATTGAGTCAAGTATGAGGACGATTGCTCTACATCCAAAACCAATGCCATCTCAGTAACAAGTATCTATATTGAAGTATCTAGCCCCTAATCTTTTTATGGGTTATATTGCTTGGTGTTGCTTGCATATACTTCTTCTCGGGCTGTTCTGAAAACATAATTCTAGACCGTTCGCAAGTCAGATTGGAAACTTACTCCAGAACTCACCAGAATTTTTCCTGCAAATGCTAATTGCAAATCCATAATGGTGAACCATCCACACTACTTATCTGGACAGTTCGCTGGTCATTTTTCAGCACAACTTGTGTCATCCCATATGATTAGCTTTGATCGACTCCTTGTATCATCTCTTGTATCTATGAACTCTCAATGACAGTTCTGGTCTTACTACCAAGAAGTTTGTTGATAGTCTCAAGAGAGGTGGCACATACAAGAGGCAAATGCAAAGTGATCTTACAATGGATGAACATGGTGAAGATGATTAGTAAATCAATTATCAAGCACTTGATAAAGAGCGGAAAGAATGGACCATTGATTCTTATTCCAGTAAGAGAAGTGGTTATCACCATGAGCTTGAACAAGGTGGCTTCTTTTGTCATTTACTCTTTTCCCGTGTCCACAAGCATCAAAGAGTCATTTGGGTTCATATGCTAGAGAAATAGGTTATGTATGAACTGGTGTTCAAATATCTTTATATGCTCTATATGGATGGCTGTCAAAAGGAAATATTTTACCTCTTTTTGAAAAGTTTGTTGCTGCACATAAACTGAATTATGAATGTATGTGTTTCGCAAAAAAAAAAGAATTATGAATGTATGGATTGGATCTGAATTTTCCTAAGCTTGAATCCGGACTCCCTGAAAGACATGTGTTGTAACACATGTCAAAATAGTTGTTGTTTTTTTTAAAAGTTTACACTATTAATAACTGCATTTCCATTTCGTATATATAAATATATCGAACAAGGAAGCATATTATACAATGTACTTCTCCTAGCTCCTAACCCCTTTTCTAATATCTGATAGCAAAATATCACACTCACAACCAAAGGCTTGTCCAACCGTCTACACTAACCACCACTGTATACATATGTTCTTGCAAGTCTAGTTTGGCAGACGGTTGCCTACTACCTTGAGGCAGTGGCAGCTAATGAAAAGTCCTTGTTGGAGGCTGGCCCACCATCTCCGACACCAGGAACTTGTGCTGTGCTGTTTGCCGTTGCAGCCTCCTCATCCATGGCCTGTGTAACCTGTGCTGTCTCTTCGGAAATCTGTTTTGAGCCCCTGCTTGCAGCAGTTTGGATTTGTGAGCAGTAACACCGGTGCAGTAAATATCTACTCTGTACCTATCCATGTTCGGGGCCAATAGAACTGAAAACGCACAATACCTGTATAAGTAGATGACAAGGCCAGTTGCTGTGCCAGCAAAAGCAACGAAGTACATCCAATCAACCTGCATGCGCGCGCACTTCCATCAGATCAATTTATGAATGGCAAATGCGTTAAGCGAATAGAGAAAGGAATCCATGTGCTCGTACCTTCTCATGGTAAGCAAAAATACGTATTAGAACAGCCCACATGTCTGAGGTCAGGAGTGAGAGATTAAGCATGGTTGCGCCACATATCTGTAACAATCAAATGCACACTTGTGTAAATCTTTTTTCTGGAAAATCATGAAGTTTCTCGCTAGAGAAAGTGATTTATACCTTGAGTATAATTGGTACTGTTGAGTAGAACAAGAACATTGCCAGTGCAAACCCTATGAAGGGAAGAATCTGAAAGGTATAAAAGTACATATAATAGTAAAAAAGAATAATAACTGACAAGGTGACTATCTAATGGAACATGCTTGACCTCAAATTATGGCCTGAGGCACAGAAATATAAGGAGACTCACCGCACCAGCAGTCCAGTGAGTCGATCTGAGCTCTTTTTGCTCAAGTATGCTTCTTTATCATTGTCAAGGAAATGGAATTGGGGACTCTATTTTCTTGCTACGTATTACATGTGGTAATGTGAAGTCAAAAGAATTCTTATTTCATTCAGGTGAAAAAAAAATCTTGTTTCACACGTTCCAGCAATCATACTTATGAGCTTATTTGAGAAGGGATATTCATATAGTACTGTTGGTTCAATCAAGATGATCATGTAGAACCAATTATGAGTAAGTGTTTATACCGCTGGATTGCATATCAGCGGAAATATGAACTACTAAAAATCTGGTTAGTTGAAATCATCAAGCACAAGTGTTGATGACTTGATGTACTTCAATCTCTCAATAGCTAACTATTTCTATTGTTTATAGTAGACTGTAGAAGTGTTGCAGAAGAAACTACTATGAATAAAAGAAACTAGAAAAAGGAGTTTTCAGTATTGAATCACACTAAGTTATTGGTTTAAAAGGCGAAGGATACATCTGTATACCACTTATAATTGCTCCAAAAACACCTAGCATTGCCATCACCTCAACTCTGTTGCTTTTCTTGACAAAGTACTCCTGAAATGTTGTAGAGAGAAATCCTTGAAGTTTCGAGGTATATATTTATATGTTAGGCAAGACAATGAGACATTTGAGGGTTAAAATTGCAGGAAATATTTTCAAAGCTCAATGGACACAAATATTCATTTCACAACCAAGAAACAAGTAAAAATAGTGACAACAATCAAATCATGCATATGATAACAAGGATCAAGTCCAGAAGAAGGAGAATTGAGAGCTAAGTGTAGTTGTTTCTTACCTCGGTAACATTGCTGATGGCATAAAGCATGGAGCCGCCAATGACAAGCAAATCACCTTTCAAGGGGTTGGGTCCTTCTGCAAGACAGTCCAAAGCGTAAGGTAAAACTAAGTTGGTCTCGCGCGGCTCCGGTGGAGCGCGTGCGCTGCCCGCCTCTCCCCCCCCCTCCCCAACGCCGATCTGCTGGGGCCCGTGTGCTGCGGTGTGCGCAGACAGCGGCCCCCCGTCAACCGCATCCCCTTCCCCGACTGCGCCTACACCTCGCTTCTTCGAGCGAATGGAGGTGTGGGCACTGAGGCCACTAATGTGCGCTGCCTTACATCGTGGTGATGTGGGCGGCGGCTCCGGCGGTGCGTCATCGACGCCATGGTGGCGTGGATGGCGTGGCCTCGCCCGTCCTCACATCTGCAGCGTCATGGTGGCGAGGCTGATGTTAGTCGGGCGGGCACTCGTGCCCCCGATGGTTCGTCGGCAACAGTTGGCGTCGACGGGCGCGGCAACGTCTGGCGTAGCCTGCGTCTGGATGGGTGGCGCTAGGCGAAAGCCTTACTTTCTGGCCGACAATGGCGACGCCTTCGTGGCGCCGTTTTCCTCCTTGGAGGTATCTGTCGTTGCGCCCCCCTCTCCGGCCGGCGTGGAACTTCGAGGTGAAAACCTAGCCCGTTCTGGGCAGGCAGCGGCGACGCTCTGCGTCGCAGTCCTTCTTGTAGGCGTTGCCTTTGAAGTTCCATGCCATGGCGCGTGCGGGGCTGCCTCCTCGGCGTTGCACTTGGTCGTCGTCGTTGTTTCAGCTATGCCTACTCGGGCTTCAGGTTTCTCCTCACCTTGGTTTGTCTAGTTAGTGTGTGTTATAGCCGTAGCTGTGGTCGTTTCCGGCGGATGCTTTGCCGCTGAGGGGTTTCCGGCGGATGCTTTGCCGCCGAGGGTGCTTGGGCGGATGCTTTGCCGCCGGCGTATCTTCAGGTAAGTCCTCCTCGCCCGTGGTCCTGAGGGTAATGGCCCTTAGTGACTCGGAGGAGCTATCGGAGTTCGAGGTCGTGTTTCCAGCGAGCGCTTTGCCGCCGAGGTCGCGGTCGTTTCCGGCAGATGCTTCGTCGCCGACGTGGTTCCGGTGGATGCTTTGCCACCGAGGAGTTCTAGCGGATGCTTTGCCGCTGTTTCATCTACGGCTCCTATCACTACGGGCTACCAAGGTGTTGAGGTATATTTTGTATTAGGCTCAGTTGCTGGGGTTGTCAAGTGGAGGGTCCCCCACCTCTCGCGTTCTTGCTTTTTGTGTTGTGCTGTGGACTTCGTTGGTAATCCATGGATTACCCGCGGATCCTTTTGTATCAACTATGTGTAGGTCTATCGGCCACTCTCTTCTGCTTAATGAAATACAGGCATATAGTTTGGTCTCAAAAAAAGCAATGTTACACTACTATCTTGGGATAAATTCAGCACTTTTTATGTATTTGCCATATGCTAGCAGAGTTCGGTGTGAGGGGATCAGACAATCAAGTATGCATTATTTTTTTTAGACCAAAGGCATTCACCCAGCTTTATTAGAAAGCGTAACGAACACCCATAGGTCCGGATACTGGGATTACCAGTTTACAATGTAGAAGTATAAAAGAGAGAAACTTAACAAACTTGAACTTCCTCTCGACCTTAACTCGACTATCCAGCAACTAAGTCCAAAATACATCTACAGGGTTTTCGCCTCTCTTTAACGCTAACAACATAAAAGGAAACTAAGACAAAAGCAGTTTTAATGTGCGCTGGACGAAAGTAGGTTAAGTATGCATTATTAAGCCCACACACATAGAAAAAACAACCAAGAAACAAATAGCCAAATTATAACTCAGATATTTGGTAGGAAATCACTTTTTGCACTAAGGACACATCAGAACTGTAATAATGCAACTCCATCCGTAGGAAGAATGAAGCATGTCCTTACTTGCTCGATCAGAAGCATGCACATCAGAAAATACGACCAAAATAAGGCCAGCCACGCAAACTCCAACACCAATGAACTTCCTCAGCCCATATTTTGTCTTCAGGAAGATCCAAGTGAGCACAATGACACATGGAATCGACCAACAATCCAGGAGCATCACACTGGTCAAGGACGTATACTGATAAGCCTTCACAACTGTGTGAGTAAAAAACAAGTCAACTTAGCATATACACAAGAAAAGAAAAGGAAACTACAATTCTGAAAAAAAAACACCTTTACATTCACTAGTGGAAGGTGCATACCAATGTAGTTAGCTTCCACATCAACGAGGCCTAGGATCAAGTAGTAGTACCATTTGATCTGAAGGAACAGAATGTGGAAAACATTTCAGGCTTTCCTCAGATAGTAGCATTCACATTACTGAATCATCACATAAACATTGTGGCGACGAACAGCCCAAATAACTTATAAAGAACAGAATAAGAGTACGCATAAATACACTGGTGGCCATTGGTCCTGGTTAGCAGGGCAGATACACTGAACGTGAATTGCATCAATCGTACAAGAGAAACAGTACCACACAAACTTCTGGCCCATGGGAATAATTTAAAGGCTGGGCATGTGCTCAAACCCACAAATAGCATCTCAACTTTTGATCCAAACAAGACTTCTAAAGAGATAGCTCTCGTGTCCTGAAAACTAAAATAGCATCTCAACAGGTGATCATAACTTTTGAGACTGTATAATACTTCATTACGTCAGTCTGTTATTTTTTTTATTCTACTGTATGAATTGATGTATAGTATAAGTGATAATAATAGTTCATGATTAGTATCTTTTAAAACGAACAAAATTTAAGATTAGCTTCAACTCCCCAGTTAATTTACCCAAGTAGCCTTCAAACATTTCCATGTGTTGGAAAAGCAGCATCCAGACATACCGTCATATGTTGCCGTTTGTACAGCAGTGTTCCACCATAAACAAGTGCAAGAAGGATGTAATTAAGCAATGACTGTGATGTAGGTGCATTGACACCTGAAAAAAAAATAAACCCTCATGATTCAACATTATCTTCAGAATTTTCGAATTCACACAGTTCTCAACCATTTGTCATCTGAACATGGCCATACAATTTTGTTTTTTTAATGAACACAGAAAGAAATGGGACAAACATGGCAGTCGAAGCTACAGGAGCCAAATGACAGGTCTCAGCCTAACATGAAGAACCAGTGAGCCAAAATCACGGCACAATTGAAGACACAGCTAAGCTAACTGAAAAAAAGAATGTCTTCTATGTTCAGAATGATAATAAGATCCAGTATTTTTGCAGCAGTGTTGGTCCGCCAAGAAGTTCTACCCTAGGAAGGATACGGGTTGCAAAGGACGTCGTCGCCGGCGTAAGGGAACAGAAAAGACAGCGGGCGGCGCAGCGTACCTCGGCGAGCGAGCTCGGAGGAGGCGAAGCCGGTGGAGGTGATGAGCAGCGAGACGAACTGGCCCAGCGCGAGCCCCACGAACACCTCCCGCCGCAGCCACCTCGGCGGCGGCGCCATTGCTTTGCTTCTCCCTCTGTCCCTCTCTCTGTTGTCCGTTCGAAGTGTCCGCGAACAAACCAACGACGGCGTGTGCAATTATTTATTTCATTTTATAATATATTTATTATATAGTACTCCGTATTACTTAGATATATACGCGTATATATACCAGCTGGTCAGCATCGCTGCTTGTGGGGCCCGGTGCCGCTGAGGCGCTGACTCGTTGAGCCAGCGGGCGTCGCTCTCAACTGGTCAAGCGCTATTTGAACATAAACAAATTTTTGGTTGGAACGTAAAAGGAATTATTACTTCGTTTTTCATGGAATGAATCATTTTCCATCCGAGTATTAATTTTTAGTACTATGTTATGTCTAGCTAAAAAAAGAAGATGTATGGATGTCTGTTTTTCAATCCGAATTCGGGAATAAAGCAAAATGGAATTTTTTAGTATCATCTTATTTGACATATATTTTCCTCTTTTTTCAAGATATATTTTGAACCTTTTTATCTTTCTAGAATTCAGTCTTTCTGACTGTCTGGATTATCTCCTTTTTGTTGTAGTATGACGGATTTTTCAACCTGAACTAAATGAGAATGTCCTGCGTCCAGTTGAAATATCTCAATCCATGTGCTGAAAGATCAACTTTGGAATTCTTCGCAAAAAGAAAAAAAAAATACCAACTTTGGAAAGCTTCTCCTAGATCAACATGATACTAGATCGATGGCGTCATATGCTAAGCCCTCCTTGTGCACGCTTCCAGTGGTCACCGAATCAAGGAGGGATATGTATCTTTTCGTAGGAAGGAATTGCTAGCTGACCTTTGTGCTACATTTGCTGTTGTTAATACAACATCATTGTGCATGGTGGTCACTCCCCGGTCCCAGCCGACATCACTCAGTGTAAATTGTTGACCGACTTATATTTTATCATTTCTCAGAAAATGGTCAAGAGCTATGGTTGCGTCTTTGAGATGGACGCCCAAGTTACAATCTTTTCTATTTGATGGCGAGTGGTGCTCTCTTTTTTTTTCTCCCCATAACTCACTGCGCCATGTTGTTTTTCTTGTAGGAGTTCTAGGGATCAAACTTAACCCCTGTCCAAATTCGAAGAACCACACCATACAAGATTTATTTCCAGAGCAACCTGTTCGGAGCCACACACATGAACACATGCTCGCCCGTCACTCCAGCTTGCTCACCCGGTGGCTGCCGCCAGAGGGAACATCAGCTTCTGAGCATGCCCGTGTTGTTTTGCAAGACTTCAACAAAATGGGGACACGGATTTGGGGTTAATTTGTTCGGAAGAGCGGGATTTGCTCAGGAAATTTTGGTAAAACAGGCCTCCTTGGGAATGTTCATGTGGATATCCATCGCGGGGCCCAAACATGTTATCAATCCTCCCTCCTCTCTACTCACCCTGAGGCCCAACTACACTCCGGAATGGATAAGCCCAGCCCACACTCCGTTATTCGCAATCTGACTTCCTCGCCGAGGATAAGCCCAACTCACACACTCCGGGGTTTTTTTTTTGAACAACACAGCCCACACTCCGTTATTCGCATCCGGCATCCCCTCCTGGTCGGCGCCACGAGCCACCTCCTCGTCGGCGTCGACATCGTAGGCCACCGTCCCATCCCCTCCCCTCCTAGGAGGAATGGGCTCCAACGCCCAGGTACGGCGGAGAACCAACGCGACCGCCTGCTGCGCCTCCCGCGTTCTCCACGAGCAACCGGAGTGGGCTCCGTTCGCCTCGACTGCTCGACTCGTCGTCGTCCAGCCGCGATTCTCTTTATCATCGGTAATGTATCTCCTCCAGTCTCCAGTCTCCACCCCCTGTGATTCTCTTGTTTCTCTCTATACTGCTGTTGATTCGGAACCGCTGCGGTGCCAAACGGTGAGCGGCGCGGCGGCGTGCACCCGGTGGCTGGGGTCGCGTGGTTCAAAGCAAACTTCGGTTCGCATCTCGCCGGTTGTGTTTCATAGGCGCGTTGCCTGGCGTATCCTAGTTGGAATGGACGCTGGGTGTGTGAGGCCCTTAGCAGGCCGGGTCAATCTGGGAGTAGTTCTCAGATGGTGCGCTATCTGAGCACGCAGGACGGCCGCGTCCATGTGGCATGGTCTCCTCCATGCTGTTTAGACACTAATGAGTTGTTGTAAGTGAACACTTTTTCTCATATAAAATTGCTAATACGAACATCGTAATCTTTATTGAGGTGGGTAACATAGGAAGATGACCTCCAAATAGTGTGTTTGTTTCATATGATACGAGTCAATTACTCTAGAGTTTAACTGTCAACTAACATCTCATATGTTTCAACTGTGTTATGGATTAATTTCTGAATTGTGAATGGTACTGCCTCGATGTCGATGTTTCTCTGTATCTATTCTTCAGCTTGATCCCAGGAACCTGTTAAATCAACCGTAAAATTTTGTTAAGAAATGGTAAATGTCTAACAGAACTGTTCTCCTAGAATAACATGCCTGATTTCTCGTGTCAGTGTAGAAAGAGCACAAACAAAGGGAGGGGTTGTTGTGATAGTGAATTTATGTGTGCCTCTTTCTTGCATATAGCAAGGAGGCGGAACGTGATCATCTTTGTACTATTTGTGTTGTTTTTTAATTTTTCATAGGCTTGTTTCACTTATTTCTTGAAATAGCCATTGTCTGAAGTGATGAACAAGCATTTCATCACTCATCTGACTTAGAAAGAGACCTTTTCTTTTTATAAACAATGCTAGAGGCATTGAGATACATAGCTTGCTTATGGCCTGCAGCACCTTAGGAAAGAACACTCCTCTCCTAAAAGGCATTTGTTCTAAACCAAGGATATATCATGTGAGGAGAAGTATTTCTTTTAGATTTAGAGTATTCCTCAATTTTGATACTTCAACCTTTTTAGACTTTGTGCTTGTGTTGGATGACATGTTAATGCCCAATCCTCAACCATTGTCATCTATCTAGAGAGAGGACCCTTTTGGATCTGTGTGATTTAGTGTCTATTTAACATCTACTGCTGTATTTTTCTAAAATATAAAGTTTCTGTCCTACCTTCTGCCACCAACACCGCTTTCCTTTTGGCAGTTGAAGTATAATGCAGCAACTGGTGCTCCAAGATTGTAAATTGCTGAGAAGTCTCTGATGTTGAAATTTTGCCGCCATCCTGGTGCATAAACTGTTTGTCTTGCTTGCTGTTTGAATAGCACAAAAACAATTCGATGAATTCCAGCTGGTGGCCTCGGGCTTTCATAGGGAACTATTTCATTTCCTGAAAAAGCGTGGATTCCTTATTAGAATGCTTTGCTGTAATTTGTAAGGTGAAGGCTAGTGTTAGCCATTTTGTACCAATGACTTTTCTAACTGTTTTTTGGCACTATACTCCCCCCACAATCCCCCCCCCCCCCCCCCCCCCCCCCCCGCCAAAAAAAAGAAAGTCAACACATCCCACACACCCAAAAAGAAAATGCGCGCACACACACACACACACACAATAGGCTGGGATCATGAAGTTATTGCTACCTATACCATATTAAGTCCCAGTGCCAGAGGCTCCCACACGAGTGGGGTCTGGGGAAGGGAATAACCGAAGCAAAGTCTTACCTCCGCAGAAATTCTGCGGAGAGACGGCTTCGAACCCAGGACCTGGTGACTCGGCGAGCTAGCACTCACCAACTGCACCAGGCCTGCCCTTATTAAGTGTAGGCCCTTATATCATATAAACTAAAGTAAATATCAAGGTTGACCATATATTATGTACATCTCGAATATCCCTTTTATTGAGCATACACTCAGAGAGAGAGAGAGGGAGAGAGATCATTTGTAGTTAGGTTTCATCAAGTGTGAATCATAAATGCTCAAAATGCATGAGGTCTATTATGATTATGATGTGCTAATTTTATTTTATTTGTTTTAAATGTTCATAACAAATTTCTTGCAGTCAGAAGTTTTTCTGTTTGCCAGCCTAAGAAAAACAGAACTTGGTAAGCTGATAAGAGGATTGGGCTGCTAAATTGTGCATGCAGTCATGCACCATGCATTGCTAAAGATATGTTTATGACTCTGCAGTAATGCTTCCTGACTTCCAAGAAGTCCCTGGTGAAATTTTAAAAATTGTCACAGAAGTAGTGTAATTGATAACAAGGAAGCTGAGCTAGCTTAGTTGGTCAAGCGTGTGGATGTATGCCCAGACCACCTAGGTTCAAGTCCTCGTCGAGGCAAATTTTGGTGCCTATTTTCTTCCTAATAAAATGCCACCTAAAACCTTTAATATGTTTTCTATCATGCTAATATATATAGTACTTTCAAGATCTAGTAGAAAGCTTCCTGGAGGAGACATCTAAGGTCAGGAAACATTTTGGCACCTTATAGTCTCATATTTAATTTAAACACTAAAGTCATTCTTGTATTTCATTTTTGTCTGGAATGGAAGTACTAATACTTGACATTCTGAAGGTTGTCTCACAGATTTAATATAAGCTGCATCCTATATTTCTGTGGGCCCACATAAAAGATACCATTGGTTGAGCATTGTATATTGTCAAGCAATGAAGCAGGTAACAATACCCATCTACTTGATTTCCTGTAGAAGTCTTGCCACACTGACTAAAGTGATCAAGTGGGGCCCACAGAAAATACCATGATGTCAGATCCTCAACTTGAGGTGCTTTGGACAAATAACAACCGTGCAACTGCTTAACCTGTATCAAAATAGGTGCAGTCACATATTGGAGTGGGGTTCATCCCCCTCTCTCTAAAGTGCTTTGCATTTGATTCATAGGTATGCAGTATTAAAATGATTCTCTGTAAGTTTAGTCTTCAATAAGATTATCTAATCCTATTCTCTCAATTGCTGAATGATGCTTAATCCAAAAGGTAGGAGAGTTATGAAGTTGCATTCAAAAGAGGCAAGCGGTAGCTACTATGGCAATTAAGGAGATTGAACCAAACCAAAGTCTGATGAAAAGATAATGTCAGCTTTTTTCTTTAACCTATTAAATTCACCTAGCATGGATTTGGCCAGATAGTATTTGATGCAGATGTCAGATTCTGATATTTCACATGACACCATTGCGACTTGTATGGGAATAATTTTGACAGATTTCGTTCAGTACAAAATTCTTGAACTTACTTTAAGTCCATGCATGCATCTTTCTTCAAATATCGACATCATCAGTAATACTAAGCATGGATGCCATGCCAGGCATAATAACATGCACACAACATAAGATAAATGCATAAAGATTTCATGGTAATGATGTGTTACATAGCATCTTTGAAATGAAATTCATATGACCATTTGCTCACCAAAGCAGTTTCTTCATCAAAGCCTTGTATCTCTTTTATAGCAATTATTGTCAAATTCTACATGTTACATTTGCAATAGTGGTTCTTCCATAGTTTGTTAAATCCTTTAATGTCATCAGATGTTTTGCCATTTGACATGCATTTAACTGACCACATGATTTGTTACATTTCCAAGAGCAAGGTGCTGGCGAAACGTTTAAATTAATAAGTGGACAATGCCACATATTTAAATATGATACAACATGAATCTGGAGGTGTTTTTGCTTTGTGTGCAACAATAATGTTTGAAGATGCAGCCTAAAAAAAGTTTAAAGATCCGTGTGTTAAATGCTAATTAAGTAAGAAGAGGTTATGTAAGGCACTACCCACCAGAACGTATGTCTCTTGCCTCTGGTATATCTGTCACCAACCTGTAGAAAATAAACAAGGGCCTGCCTTTAGATCTTTGATTGCAATCCAAATTACTTATGTAGATAATTAAGTAAATGACTTTAATTGCTAAAATTAAGTATATGCAACTATGTAAAACATACATGAATTTGGAAGATTGATGTTCATGTAAGAGGTAAACTTGGGTGTTTTCTATTAACAACAGCTGATGTGCTAATTCACAAGTCACACTAATAAATATACTCTATTATATGGATTTTTATATACACTATGGCAGTTGATTCCTAATAGCAAGTAGCAATCTAGAATTTGATCAATTAATCAAATGAAACACTTCGTTGCTGCAAATGGCGATCATGTTACATTATTCTCCTTGTAAATTAAGCAATTATAATTGTCATTTGAGTGTGCTAAGTATTATGCTAGCAATATAAGTCAGTGTCACCATAGTATAAGCAGTAGCAATACCACTTGGTTCTTTTGATGAGTTCTTTGAACTCTAGTCTAAGCAGTGTAAGCCTTTATCCCCATAGTTTCAGACTATCAAAACAAGTGTAAAACTTTAACTTGATGCATGCATATGCAATATCTTTAATGTTGATCTTGTAACTAATGCCTTATCTGATTAAATGCTATAGCAGTTTACCTTATTTTGTTTGATAATTGTAGCCACTGAGAATTATAATATTAAAGTAGTCAGGTTAGAATTTGGGTCGATGACTGTTCTCTTTAATTCATCCATGAAATAATTAATTGACAGATTTTTATATAGCACCATTCAGAGCACCTTGTCCATACAGAGTTTGTAAGATATCTTCTTGACAAATTTAGAAACTATTATAATTATAATGTAAAAATATCTTCAATATTACTCATTTTATTTCTGCAATACCCCCTCCGTTCCAAACTGTAAGTCGTTTTAGATTTTTTTGGTACATAGCTTTTGCTATGCATCTAGATATACACTAAGTCTAGATACATAGTAAAAGCTATGAATCTAGGAAAGCCAAAATGACTTACAATTTGGAACGGAGGGACTATTACTCATTTTATTTCAATGCTACAGATATCAATTCAACTGGAAACTAATACTTGTTGATAATAAAATGATAGTCTGAACAACAAGACTTAGGTTAAGCGAATTTTGGTGACAGAAAACAAAAGTTACACTATCGCAGAAACTGTGCTTTCTTACCCAATAGCATACATAACAAGAGTTCTTCAGATGTTGATGGATGGAAAAGAAACACCCCCCTCCTTTTTTGAGAGGGCTGCATCCAATCCTGCAGGTTATCTAGGTAAGGGGTTCTTGAACTACAAACATAAAAAACAATGTGCCAAGCAGCATTCATTTGTTTCTTTCGGAAAGGTGGGCTATCCAGAGTTTGGGAAAGATGCAACTCAACACAGTACTTGAATAACAAATATAATAAGCTCACCAATGCAGATATTCCCTGTACTCTGGTTTGCTTGGACTTGGTGCATCAGGATCCACCATAACCTTAGAAGAGGTAAGTTCAAACTTTAGCATTTGTATTTCATGTGTTATAAAGGAGCCGAGACTTAATTCTAGAGAGCAAATGGGAGGTGGTTAAAAAAGAGAGTGCTTTTGATGATCTTACTGGAAGGTGATTTTTTTTAACCCAATCAGCCATAAGTTGTGATAAAGCACAAGTTGTTTAGCACTTACAGCCATGTTGTGCATGTGCAGCATATGTTGTGCGTGCACAATGTGTTTGTGAGCAAGCTAGAGCGGTGCGGGTGTGGGAGTAATTTATCTGTGACTTTCCTTAGTTTTTTTTTACCATGGATTTAGAGAATGTTCACAGGCAGAGGCAGCAACATGAGAGCGTGCATGCAACGAATGTACTTGTAAGGCCATACCTGAGAGTACAAGCAAGATAGGGTGCAGAAGCATATTCTAAAATAGTATGTAGTGTATATGAACTTGGTCATCAGCAAAAGGATTCTGTGTGGTGTTCTTTGTACAACCAACAAATACCATCCAGTGAGATACTCTGTTTCTGTTCTCAGAACAACATTCTGTTCAACCTAATCAATATTTCATAACCGTTGAAAGTTATACGTACTTATATAAACCAACATTTGTGCAAGTTTTTTCGCTTATTCTAAGTATGTATTTTGTATTTTTTTTCCTGAATGAGAAGATACATGAGTCATAAATTAGAGTTTGGGTACATGGATTACTCTAAGAACTCGTCTGGTTATACTCTCACATGAGAGTAACCTTTTTAGTTGAACCTTTTCTTGCAATCAAAGTCATGTTTCACCTTACACAATGCAATGCGAAAACACATGCACACTACATATCAGGATCCTACAATCTATTGTGGTCACTTACAAGTGTGTAGAGCTTTGTTTGGTCGTGGCCTTCAATCTCAACATGTGGTGCATTGAGCACAGCAGATGCTCGTAGTCCAGTGCCATTTGTGATCTCCTTGTCACCATAATTAATCCTCATTGTTGCTGACTTTATGAAAGGATCCAACACATCACCAATTACCTGGCTCAATGCCAAAGGATCCCTGCCTCGTGACATAGTTCAGTATAAAATTGAGTTGATGGCTATAGAAGAGAGCTTCGTTGAGCCACAACTAGGTGGAGTATAGTGTGGTGGAAGGGCTATCAAATGGTATATTTTTTTTGTGGGAAGAACAGAGCAGTTCTTCATAAATTTATATTAGTTGTGAAGCATCCACTTTATGTTCACAACATTCCATTGAGCACTATAAGAAGATAGAATCTTACTTTTAATATTATATTATCGTTTTCCCTTATAGTTGTTTCTTTGTTGCATGGACATGTAGAGCACCTATCAACCTCCAGATGGCCTTGTTGTAGTTGAAGTTGTACGATCTTTGTGAATGATATCTATGGTCAGTTTTTCATGCATATATTCTCCAAAGATCAGGAGGTATGTTTAAAGCTCTAAGAGCTAGCCTCCCCTGCATGGCACCTTGCCTGGGCTTGGCCAAAGGTTCACGATGTGTCATTTCATGTTCAACGATACTTCTCTGAGTGGTGAGCACATAGATGGAGAAAGATTCTTTGGATCAGCATCACAATGCAGCAGTACGAAACCTGGGGAGGTAGAGTCAGGTCATTAGCAATCTTCTTTCTTCTCTCTCTTTGCTTTTTTCTTGACGACAATTGAAGTATCGAGCACTTCACTCTTCAGCTTTGATTGAAAACTATTCTATGGACTTGTTCCATAAGACCCTAGTTCATGTTCTTATCTACAATAGTCCCCATACATGCATGGCTTCTCTGTTCATTTTCAGTTTTAAATTTCTATTTTTATGTTCTAATGTGTGTTTCCATTTTCATACCTGTGGCATTGTCATATATTCACATGTTGATTCCTAGTTTCCTACTTTGTCCCTCGTCCGCAGAATACATATGTATACATGTAGAGGATTATTCAGACCAAATAGGAACCAAAGAAGCATCTCCTGGCGTGAGTCGACGCATCAATGTCTTAATATCATCAGATGGACTTATTCCAGAGTCCTCACAGCATTTAAAATGTATATGCAAGAAGAAATTACACTTTCGAATGGCGCGAATGGGCATTTGGAACTTCTGAGAATAGTCATATCAATACCATGGAGCTTGCGTTCAAGTTGTTCCAGCCAGAACACCACATTCTGCCTCGCCCCTCCACATAAGCGTCAATATCTGCAACTGCCATAAACAATTCATGCAGATATGTTTTTTTCTTCCAGCAGGGAATAAAAGGTGAGGACCACTGCCTGCTACATCGTGTACCTTATACTCTACTTTATACTCTAAAAAACATCCTATACCTTATACTCCACTTTTGTCATCGGTTTCATAATAAGTACACCGTACTGTCCCAGGCTTCTTTCACCTTTTTCTGAATAGCATATAAGACTATATTGTGGACTGTAAGCAACAAATGTATGGAAATCAATTACATGTATATGCATCATGGTTCTAATTTTTTTTCCAGCAATCATAACTGCACAGGGTGCAATCTGGTTTTTGATTATTAGATAACTACTAGTTTGCACGTGTACTCTGGCAAAGTTGCTTGAAGACATGCAAGTTTGCAGTGAGAACGCAAAACCCTTTTGGAGGGAATATACTCAACGTCTAACAGTCTCTTGGAATAAGGTACTGTCTTGCAGATCAGATGGGCATCTCCACCAGGACGTTGCAAGCAGAAAGGTAGAAGATCACCTTTGAATTTTGAAAGTTCTGACATCCCAAGGGGGCAAAAGGCACCAGGGAATTTCCCCGCACTGCAAACAGCCTACACCCAGACCCAGCTTCTATGGATGAACTCTTGCCATGCCAGCCGTTGGTCCTCCCTCTGCTCTCTCTAGATTGTTCACCAGCCAGCTGGAAATGCTACTAAAGTTAGTACATCATTTCTAGGTAAGAGCTGAATTTATTCTACGGGTGGCAATCTTATCATTCTGAAAATCTGCACTGAAAAGATGCTATGTAAAGCTTGTGGCGCACTCTTTTGATTTGTGTTTCAGCTGCTAATAGCTAATGCTGAGTCCTGGGGCCCTATGCTTGTTTGCTGTCTGCAGATTTATTTGCCACAAGTTTACAAGATTGAATTTTGGCATTGAATTGGATGATTGACATCACCAATTCCTCGACTCCTCGAGTCAATTCTTCAAGGTTGAACAATGCATGATGGTTCTAGAGGTAAGACCTTTGCAATATATACGTGTCGACTGGTTGATCCAGATTGGTTACACTTCATTTCAGGGTTTGTTTAGACTGGTGGCCCCTGGGAAACGTGACACACGAACCTCATATGAAGACGAAGAGGTAACATTCTGCGACTTTTTCTTGCAGCGAAGTGAATGAAGACGAGGTGAACGTCTGCAGTCCACAGCAAATGAATTTGGACAACGTGTGCGGAAAAGGACGAGAGCTCGCTTACACTCCATCAGTCCATCGCTACTATCTACTCCGTACTCCATACAGGTGACGGAGGTCAAAGGAAACGCCAAGCAACAATAGCTAGGGTTGGATAAAATGTCGATTTGATAGAGAGAATAATCAATATATACGTTGATGTGATGCCAAAGTAGAAAAAGGCTATAGTTGCAATGGTGCTCAATTTCCATTCGGGGCTATTTGGACCGGGTGGATCTGGCGTTTGGGTCCAGGGCCGTAAGATGATTGAGCCTATATTTGGAAACAATTGAGCACCCAAACGCCCTGGACCCAAACGCCCTGGACCCAAAAAGATGAAAGGTCTAATATTGTCATCTAAGGAGCCCAAAAAGTCACAACTAAATTGGAAGCAGGATTGGATTGGAGGAAAAACAAAGAAACTAAGAATCACAGGAGGACCCAGATCCATCGCTTGAGAAGATGAATTGTTCAAAAGTCTATTTATGGCCAGCTCCTCACGTGGAACAGATTCACATACATATAGCATATCTCTTATATTTTATCCTTTTTCGTGTAAAAGGAAGAGTGCTACATTTGTAACGAGAAAGATTATAAGTTGGTCCGAATCTTTTCAAACAACTAAGGTAGGACTAATTTCATCATAACACAACACATGGACCACAAACACGTCGAAACTAGCACACCAAATGAACCAATGTATTAAGAAATGGCAGCCAAGACGAAATAAATCATTAGTGCAGCAACAAACTGGTCTAATTGTGCTTTGTTTGCTAGACTTAGGGCCTGTTTTTTTCTAGCTTTTGGTTTCCGTCTATTGGATTTTTGCTATTGGCTTTTGTAATAAATTTTAGTTTATCAACAAATTTGTGCTCCTTAGAAAAAGCTACTCAAAATGTGCCTTTTAGCTTTTAGTTCATTTCGGCGTAAGCCAGATTTCTATCTTTTCAAAAGCTAACTCAATTACCAGGGGAGGTTCGACCTCCTAGGGTTCAACTCCCGCTCTCAACCCATGAACAATATGAGTTCGTAGTTTCTTGGGTAACTCCCGAAACTTCTTTGTAGTGGCTCCATTCCATGCCTCATTTCACAATGAAGCCCAAAGTGGCTCTATTTCATTCTATTTCACTTCCTAGCATTTTCTATATTTATCCATCCCATTGGTTTTATTGATATAAGAGATATCATGTATAGTCTATCTCTTTCTATATATGGAAAGTCAAGAAATTCTCATCGAAACATTGAAAAATTGACATATAGAAAACTTTAAACGAAGAAAACAAGAGATCCATGCAACTATTTTTAAATCTTTTCTACTTAAATAATCTAAAATGATATAAGTTTCTCGATGAGGATAATTAATTCGGTGTTGTGGTTAGACTATGTTATGGATTTCCGGCCATGTTCTCCTTAGGTCCTTCTTAGGGGGCATTTGACAGGGCTCCTTGGAAGTTATTCTCCATGAGAATCATTCCTCCCCAGCCAAACAGATAAATCTCTCACAGATTCAGGTGGGGAGCAGGCAAGAATCACTTCTCCATTTGTACTAGGAGGAGGAAGCTGAAAAAACCTACTCTCAACTGCTCCCTGTTCAATACCCACAAGAATCTAGAATCAATTCTCACCTACTACCGGCCCCACTCTACTCCCCCCACCATAATCAAGTAGAATCACTCTACTAAAGAATCAAGTAGCAGAGCCAAAGAATCTAGGAGTGGAGCTTTGCCAAACAGGCTCTTAGATCTTCTTTCTCCAATTTTGGGTTAGAGAAAAAGGAGATATTCGTGACTACTGGCAATTTTATTATGGGGCAGGTCATGATCTTCATATCGATCTATTATCCACCTTTGCATCTATTCTTTCTTAGCTAAATAGATGGAAGATCCATCCAAATTGGTTATATCATGGACTAAAAAATAGATCAGCTTCTGGCTTTTGGCTGACAAAAGCTAGATAAAAGCTGAAACAAACAAATGACTAATAGTATTGACAGTTGTTTTGGAGGCCTTTAACTTTTTGGGCCCAATACGGTCATTTAGGATGAACATGCTGGTCTAACACACACCTCTACGTTAAGGGCTCCTTTGAATCAATCATTCCCCTCATTTCCACTCAATCCCCCAATCCCCATGAAGAATGGGTGTATCCAA
The DNA here is from genome assembly GCA_038087645.1 of Saccharum hybrid cultivar R570. Taxonomy (NCBI): domain Eukaryota; kingdom Viridiplantae; phylum Streptophyta; class Magnoliopsida; order Poales; family Poaceae; genus Saccharum; species Saccharum hybrid cultivar. The sequence goes on along the minus strand of JAQSUU010000402.1, from coordinate 22,034,590 downwards.
ATTCCAAAGGAGCCTTAAGACTACCCGCACTGCTAGACGGTAAAGGCTATGCAGTACAGGATAGCGTACCGACTATGCTGCAGCGGGGTACGCGATGCTATCCTCTATCCTTGCGTGAACACTAAATATGGCGCAGTAGAGTAAGCAGGATAGCGTACCACAGTGGGCCAACACTGCTTTTTGCTGCTTGCATGCACGTGGAGAGAAAAAAGAAGGGAAGAAAAAATATAGTATGACATGTAGGCCCCACGTGCTGGTAGTTGATATAGAGTATGAGATATAGAGTAGGATGAGTGCAGGAGTCCTGAATATAGAGGAGAAAATATGGATGATTAGGACGAAATATTCCTTTTAGATGATGGATTTAGAGTATGAAGAGTGCGGATAGCCTAAGGAGGCTATTTGATTCAACACCCAAGTACCATTGCTTGGACAGACAACACTCCTAGACATCGATTTCTATCTTTTGGGGTAAGGATTGTTGCCTAGCCGGTGGTGCAATCCAAACACCAAAACACGCCATGAGTGTCATTAAGTGGCATATAAGATTAGAAGAAGGGAGTAGGATTTCTAGTTCTTTTTGGGTCTATTTAGTAGCTCGGACGTCTGCCTGCATGCACTGGTTCAGTTGTATATTCTCTGCTTTTGGTTCCTTGCTTGCTTGGTTTGCGTCGGACTATCCGCAGTGGGTACTCTAAAACGATACTCTAAAGCTTTAGAGTATAAATATCTCCCACAACTAAAAAGACTAAAGAGAAGACCTCGTTTTGGTGCGGTATTTTTTTCGCCTCGCCTTCGCTCACCCCCTCGGTAATTTTTTTCGCGCTGACGAGTGGGCCCCGATGCTGAGACGCGCCCCTCACTGCCCGTGCGACCCGGCGAGTCGACGCTCGTACGTCCGTCCCCTCGTGACAAAAGGAAAGAGCTCAAAAGGAAACCTCGCCCGTGATTCATCCGCCCGACAATTTCGTGACACCACCAATCTTGCTCGGCCATCATCGCCATCCCGCGGGCGCCCTCATCCTTGCTCGCGCCCTCGCTCCACGCACGGCCGCCCAGTCGTCCGCATCCGCCGCGCCCCCATCGTTGCCCTCACCCGCAGCTCGACGCACTGCCATTCCATGGCGTCCCCTTCCCTCGCCCCATGGATCCGGCGGCGCCACCGACCACGCGACCTTCCCCCACCCCGACGCGTGGCCATGGTGTTCCTCCCCCACCCCGACGACGGCAGCGTGGCCTTCCCTCACCGTGACGGACGGGGCAGCAGGAGGCGGCGGGTCGGCGGCGAGCGTCGTTGAGGCCGGGAAGCGGAGGCGGGGCTGGTCGCTGGGGGTACAAGAACAAGCCCAAGCCGCCGCCGGTGGTCATGCGGGACGTGGATCCTACGGCGGCCATGCAGCCGCACGTGCTCAAGATACCCAGCGGCGGAGCGCGCACCGCCGCGGCATCGGGATCTGCATGCTCGTGGGGACGGTCGCCGTCGCCGACGTCTCACTCCGCCACCTGGGATAAACAGGAGCCCTTCTGCTTCCTCTTTGCCACATTAGAAGAATAGAAGGTGAGGCATGCGTGGTTGTATTTTCAATTTGTGCTCAGTGTACGATTAGTCACCAATTTAATGTCCTTCAAACCTCAAGTGAATCTCTCAATACATGAGTGTCGAATTTCATTCGTTTTCAGTGTTTTCAATTTCAGAGATTCAGTTATTGTGAATAGTGTTTTCATTTTGTGCCTTTTCAATTTCAGAAATTACCTCAAACTCAAGCCCTATGTTTTTTTAAAAAAAAAATCGAGGTATCCTGATCCCTAATTGTTAGGATTACATTTTTGTTCTGTATTGCACGTATTGTAATCCAACAAATGCATATGTTTAGTCCCACATGCCATTTGTAGTTGGTTGATTTTGGCAGTTATGAAGAACTCATATTCATTTTTAAATTTTTGGGTTAACAAAGACCGCTACTTGATAAACTGATAAACTGCATATGCAGACTGATAAACTGCATATGCATTAGTATTTCTACAGTTTGTCAGTGTAAGAAACTCATTCTTTTTGTGCTTCTGCAGATCCCAACGAACAGGAGTGGCTTGATAGAGTACAGAGCCCATCCATTCTGGGGCCAGAAGTATTGCCCTTTGCATGAGCATGACATGACGCCTCGTTGCTGCAGCTGTGAGAAAATGGAGGTACAAATACTAGACAAAAGTGCTCGCAGTCTGATTACTTGTTTTCAAACTAGGCTATCCATTACCTGATTATATTCAAAGGCATTTTTCATTATAATTTTTTCGGTTGTAATTCTGCAGCCAAGGAACACAAAGTATATGTCACTGGGAGACGGCCGCATCTTGTGTATGGAATGCCTGGGATCTGCAGTTATGGACACCGGTGAATGCCAGCCCCTGTACCATTCTATCAGAGACTACTACGAGGGGATGAACATGAAACTGGACCAGCAGATACCCATGCTCTTGGTTGAACAGCAAGCGCTTAACGAAGCCATGGAAGGAGAGAGTAAAGTGAGTATTTCTTCTGGCTTTTTTCTACAAAATGTACAGCCTTTGGAAACACTAACGTTCATCATATCTGCATTATCCAGGGCCCACACCACATGCCTGAAACAAGGGGCCTATGTCTATCGGAGGAGCAGACTGTGAGCAGTGTAAGTTCAACTCAAGCTATGACGGTTACTACGATGGTTAACCACAATGTGGCTATACAATAATCCTAATAAGATACTCTTATCTGGTTATCTCGTTGTGATGAACTGAAAAGAAGCTCTTAAGTTCAGACTGCTCATGTCAATTAGCATGGCAGTTGATGAAACTGACAAATTCTGCCCTTTTGACTGTGCATTATTTCTGCAGATACTTAGGAGGCCCAGAATTGGTGGAAACCGATTACTAGACATGAGAACTCAGCCACAAAAGCTGACTAGGAGATGTGAAGTTATTGCAATACTTGTCTTGTATGGCCTCCCCAGGTCAGGCAATTTTATCTCTGGAGGACATAACTTAGTTTACATGCCTGATTCAAATACTGTGGTTCTTTTCACATTTTGTGGCCAGTGCATCATTTGTGTCACAACTATTGCATGCTACTGACAGGTTCCATCCTCGCCCATGAGCTGATGCACGGGTGGTTGCGCCTCAAAGGTACATGGATGAAGAAATTTACTCAACTGAACATCCATAGCTCCTTTTTTCTTCTTTATGAATTTAATTGAGAAAATATTTTCAAAAGCTCTACGAATCGTACTTTTCAGGACCATATTGATATATTGTTCAAACCTTCCTCCCAACAAATCAAACTTACTTTAAATATTACAATTGAGGATCTTTGTATATCTGGGCTTTGAGTTGAGGATCTTTTGATGAATGATTCATTTTAGAGAAGAAACAAAAGGATCTTTTGATGAATGATTTCTTTGGCTCACAAGGAGGTGACCACAGTTTGTATTCAGACTATATAGATAGTTGACCTTTAATCCTTCACTGACCCTGCCATGGATTACAATGTTGGGTTCTTGGCTGATTGCACTCCGAATGGATTTTTTGGTGTATGCCATGATTAAATGACATGACACTCAGATTGTTGTCACATGAAGAACGCTATCTGCATGAATTAATTGGTGCAATTTAGTTCTCTTCTCCGAATGTTTATGTGAAGAAGCAAATCTAAACAAGTACAGCGGCTCCCAAGTATGTGCAAGTAATAGCAGCTCGGTTGAATGGCTACAAGGCTACTATAACAAATCTGAAGGACTCCACAAACAATTGGCAATGCACAGCTCCTCGCATGGTATTCTCCTCTCTTAATATTTAATAATGATCGATTAACTTTTGTATATTTATTTAGGAAAACTTCAAGGCCAAGGATTATGTACATAGTATAATGGTTATATATTGTGGTATGATGGCCACTCGATTCTTTCAAAATCTATTCATATGTGCTGGAGGAAAATAACTACTACTTCAAAAAAAAAGATTCATTAATGTTTTTTCCACTGACTGCTCTTCAAGGTTAATTTTGATAAGGTAGTACAACTTCTGCATGTTTATTATTGCAATAGCCTTAGCGCTCCTTTGGGTTGGTCTGTTTCATCTCATGCATAACTCTTTTTAGGATCAAATGAGTCTGAGATATATGTAATTTCCATTCAGTATTTTTCTCGTGCTCTGAACCAATTTGCATTGTTAGAAATATTAATTAACATATTATGTTTTGTCTAAATTCTGGAGTATTGTTATGGCACTTTTCTCATGTTTTGACCCAATTCTCTTTTATGTAACTTAGATTTAAGTTCTCAGCAGCCATTTTAGTTATTATACAAAGTCTTATGATCTTTGTCATTATTGTGCACTGAAGTTTCTTCTTTTTTTCCTGCATACAGTTGTGCATGCACTGTTATCTTATAAACTGCACCCACGTGAATATTTGTATCTGTTAAACTACACCCGTGTGAATATTTGCATCAGTAAAATATTCATTTTGTCCTTTTTAAACAAAGTTCTATTCTGTTCTGTTTTAAAGGCTCACTAATAGAATGCGAACAAGAAAGCAACATGTCGCTTCAATATCACATTTAAAGTTGTTGTCCTCGCTATTGCTCTTATTGCCGCCAGCATAGGCCTACCAGGCCACCACCCCACAAGTGCCCTACCTCGCCATGTTGTCACGCCGCCACCTTGTGCTTCTCTTAGGTGATGATGTATCTCTTTTCTTTTCTCCACTTATCTCTATTATTTGAACCTATAATGCTCTATTGTCTATTGCTCTGAAGTATGAACCTATGAAGGTTCTGAAGTCTTAAGTTAGAACTTGTTGTACTCATTGTTAGTTGTCACCCAATGAGCAAGGCCTGGAGGTAAACATTTGTGGAGCTGTTGCTAAAGATTGATCAAGTACAACTACTGACATTCCAAAAATGCCTGTGCAAACTGCAGCACTTACATTTAGAATGGTGAGGAAGAAGGAAACCATGTTGTAAATGAAATTATTTTTTATAAGGGCATAGCTTGATGAGAAAACTGTACACAGTTGTAGCTATGCATGTATCAAACAATATAGGGTCTCATGGATCAAATAATTTGAAGGTTGGTTATAGTGAACTTGACTATCATGACCACTTCCTTTAATTTGAACTCCGTACTTGTATTATGTGTTTAGTATCCTTTCTTCAAGCAAGCTTGCTTTGATACTTTCATGTAAAATTGATGCTTATACATCTAAAATGTGGCTCAAAACAATATGTTGCTAAGATCAAGTAGATTATAGTGTTTCATGAGAATATGTAATTTTCTGGGCACCACCTAGAATATGCACATTGCAGTATTGAACATCTTGTTCGTTTGGTTCATATTGAATTTTTCCCTGGAAGCTTGAGCTGTGGCTTCGTCGACAGTTCTGTTTTGGTGGTGCCTAGCAGACATAACATTAAAGATCAAAGATCAAATATTTTAACGAAAACTAGAAATTTATCATATCTTATCGTGCGATCCATGTTTTTTTAGTATAAAAGTATAGTTGTCCCGTAGCAACGTACGGGCACGCTACCTAGTAGAGTAAAAACTGCTGCACTGGGTACTCTAAAACGATACTCTATTCTTTCTCTCACTCTATATTTAGAGTAGTACAGTGCTTACTCTATACTCTATAGTGGTGGGCTTCACTAGCTAAACAAAGAGAAAAAATGTTATAACTCACAAACCAAAAATCCAAATTAAATTTCGATTGCACCATTAAATTCGTCTCAATAAATCCTTCAAAACTAGATCATACATGGATATATTTAGATAAAGTGACAAGTAGGTCCCACAGTGGATAGTGGATAGAGGATGATATAGATGATGGATGTGTACGGGAGAATTAAGTATAGATGAGAGAATCTTACTGACTAGCACGTATAGAGAATGAATATAGAGGTCCATGAGTGCGGGTGGCGTATCCGCTAGCCAGGCTGAGCAGATGCAGTAGCTGCTAGGCAACCCACATGTCAGACTCTTGGGTTAAGTTAATTGTATTTGTTACTACAGGTAACCAAACAACATTTAAGCTTTTTTTTATCTGCTCATGCAACCTCACCTAATACTCTCTTTTCTAAACTACAGAGTGACAACTTCTACACGGGTAGTTCATTTTGTTTCTCATTCTTCCTCCAGAACCCTGTGCTTTACCTTTAGTCCTTTCCCATCTAAACCCTGTGTTTTTTCCTCCCAAATCTTCTCCACAATACATTATTATTTACAACCATATTCAAACCGCCCGACGGTAAGCCAAGCAGGGACAGCAATGGTCGCCAAAGACGTGCCTGGCAGCTGGAAAAAGCACGGAGAAATCGTCGAAGCTTCACTGAGGCCCTTTTAGTTAGAAAAAACTCAAAAAATTTTGTCTGTCACATCGAACCTTTAGACATATGTATGGAGTATTAAATGTAGATAAAAAATAATTAATTGTACAATTTATTTGTAAATGTCGAGACGAATCTTTTAAGCCTAGTTAGTTTATGATTGAATAAATTTTGTCAAATAACCATAAAAGTGCTATAGAAATTTTTTTTAAAAAAATTAGAATCTAAACGAGGCCTGATTGTATGCTGCCGCCGCAGCGGGAAACGGCCTGTCTGTCTGTCACCTGCGCATCGCAAATCGAAAGCGAAGCAAGCGCGTTGGCGAAGGAGTGGCGGAATAAAAGAAGTGAGAAAAAAAAAAGCCAAGGCGTGGTGCGCCGGTAGTTATGTCTGGTAAACGCGGGCGGCACACGGCACGCCACGGCACGCGTCCACGCGCCCCGACGCCTGTCACGTCGCGTGGGTTCGGCGCCTTCGCGCCTCGGCCGCGTTCCTCGTCAATCTGGAACGGGAACGGAACGCCCCTCTCCTCCGGTCCTTCCCTCCGCTTCTGCTTCTCCCCACGCCACCGAAGCAATCCAGGCCAGGACAGGGTGCCACAAAACCAAAACCAAACCCCACCACACCATTCCGCACGACGAGATCATTTCGCCAGATCATCGCCACCGCCCTCCTCCGCTCCGCTCGGCTCCCGCGTCTCCTTCTCCTCCTCCTCGTCGTCGGGTGGGTGGGTCCACCTCTCGCCGCGCCCCGCCGTCGACCCACCTCAGGTGAGCCCCTCTAGGCCTCTCCACTCTCTTCTCTCCCATCGTCTCGCGCGGCGGGGGTTGTTCCGCGGGGCATGCTCCGGCTGGCTGTGGTGTTGTGTGTGCCGATAGGTCTTGGCGCTTGGACGCCGTGCTGGTGCCCGCTTGGGGTGGTGGCGCCGGCGGCCTGACGGATGGAAGCCGGTGCGGCGGGGTTGAAGGTGTTCTCCGATGCGATGTTCAAGGGTTTGGGTGACTCAATTACGGCCCGATGCAGTTTTTTCGCGTTGCTTAGGTTCGCCGTTCGCGGCTTGAGTACGGGACGGGGACGGGGACGGGGACGGGGCTGCCGTGCTTGGCGCGCGCGGGGGCTGGTGAAAACGTCTGGTGCGGTGACTCTGTTTGTGGCGATGTGCGTCGCCGTGGTGCTTCTGTCGATGACAGAGATACGGAAAGTATGATGTCAGCACTCTTGTCCGACCTATAAAATGCGGCCGTACAATACATATATTATGGTTGTACATGTGTATCTACCTTAGTTAATTATCCTTGTACGTGAATCTGCTTATTTGTTTGGACATGGAGTATAGTTTTTGCAGCTAGTCATAGTTATATGATCACCATATGTAACTTATAAGGAAACCAATGGTAGAGTGTAGTGATAGTAGTTCACTGAAGCCAGGAACGGTTGGCACCTGGCAGAACCAGATGCTGCCAGCCTAGAGCTCTTTTGTTTTATTAGTCAGTGGAAGTAAAATTTTCCTTATGAGGCTTGGGAACACTGTTCTCTCGAATGAATGTTCCCATGTAATTGAAGTGACATTTTTAGTTGAAATTGGTGTATTGTGGCTAACTTGTTCTCTTTTGTTTGCATTGATGACATAGAGGCAAATATAAGTCAAAGGAGAGGTCGGTATGCGCCGGTGGTTTTGCTGCACGCAGTTCAATGCTTCATATCGTGAACATGAAAATGAACGTCCCATCAGTCCGGAGGAGAAAGAAGGTACTGCCTTCTTCCTTCTTAGCCCCTTTTTATCCTTCTCGCGTTAAATTGTCGATCTTCAAGGATCGATACAAGTCCTATGTTCTCAGAATATTGAAAAGGTTTTGAAACTCCTGTGGAAACTGAGTTTGCCATATTCATATATTACTCTTGGATTCTTCAGAAGCATGTTGGGTATTTTCAATAAATTTTGTACTAAAGTATTGGCACTTCACACTTCTTTTATTTCAAATAGTATCATTGCTTGTGAGGCGAACTTCAGGATGTAGGATATGAAGTATCAGATACTAGTGTTCTCTGAACAATAAAACTTTCTCTATTGAGTTAAAATTCTTATAGGAAAATGCATCGCATACACCTAATCTGACCTTTTAAAAGGCAACAAGTACGATTACCAAAAATATGGAACATTATGATTTTCTGTTTCAAGTGAAGACACTGGTAAGAAATTAACATTGTTCTCTTTGATGCAAAACAATGTGTATAAGCAATTCAGATTGTTCTTGCCAATTGCCGTCATAGACTAGTTCATTAGTGGTTGGTGTAATATATTATTTCCATCGATTAGATTTTTTTTAAAAAAAGGATGCGTATTGCTTTGCTGCTGGTCTGTTTGCCTGTTGTGCTTCGGTTGCTGACTAAAGTTATTTGTCATTACATGGCTATCAGGAAATGGTTTTGCTGTTAAAAGTGATCCCATCAAGGCACCACCACCTTCCATTGAAGTCCCTGAATTATCATTTGAAGAACTGAAAGAAAAGACCGACAATTTTGGGTCAAAGGCTTTGATTGGTGAGGGATCATATGGAAGAGTGTATTACGCTATTCTGGACAGTGAAAAACATGTTGCTGTTAAAAAGCTTGACGCTTCAACAGACCCTGAACTTGATAATGAGTTTTTGACACAGGTGTGGTTTCTATAGTTATGTTCACGTCTTACCAGTTGTTATATTCTGTACTGTCTGTCCATCCATATTAAGCTTTTGTTATTGACCATATACTCTGTCCTCTCCTTCTGTGTAGGTATCCATTGCCTCAAAACTAAAACATGATAATTTTGTGGAGATGCTTGGATATTGTGTGGAAGGAAATCAGCGTCTTGTAGCCTATGAATTTGCTACAATGGGTTCTCTGCATGATATCTTGCATGGTATGAATGCTTCTGTATCACAGTAAATGCATATAAGTCTTACAATATTACTCATATTGTTACTTCAAGGTTCTAAAGTTGTTGCCTGTTTCTTTCTTAGCACATCATGCTCCACAAATTCACTGCAATAATGACCTGATCTGTTTTGCTTTCACCTTTTTTTTCATACGTAAGGAAGAAAGGGTGTTCCAGGTGCACAGCCTGGCCCAACACTTGATTGGATGCAGCGGGTTAGGATTGCTATTGATGCTGCTAAAGGGCTAGAGTATCTTCATGAAAAGGTGCAGCCTTCAATAGTCCACCGGGACATACGGTCTAGCAATGTTCTTCTGTTCGAGGACTACAAAGCGAAAATTGCAGATTTCAATCTTTCGAATCAGTCTCCAGATATGGCTGCTCGTTTGCATTCTACTCGTGTCCTTGGAACCTTTGGCTACCATGCTCCCGAGTAATTATTCAACTCAAATTTTTTATCATGATTTGGGCTTCCTGATTGATTATACCAAACAATCAACTTAAACTAAATTTATCTTCGTTTAAAATGCAGGTATGCCATGACTGGCCAGCTAACTCAGAAAAGTGATGTATATAGCTTCGGAGTTGTTCTTTTAGAGCTTCTAACAGGAAGGAAACCAGTAGATCATACAATGCCTAGAGGTCAGCAGAGTCTGGTTACATGGGTAAGCATTTGGTTCCTGACAAGCCTACTATTCAACTTAAGCATTTATTTCAAACTAAAGCTTAGTGGTACCATGAACTGTTTGTTGACAATTGCTCTAAACAAAACAAGGAAAACATATGTAAACAAATGAACAACAAGAGGTTGGCTCATTGACTAGATTTTTCAAAAGATATTTCAAAATCGCAGATATACTCGCACCTGTCTCTCAGAAACCAGTGTTGTTAATCCTAACAGGAAACGATCACAAATCTGTGTTTATTTTGACCTGTACTGTGGTCTCTGGTTGTACCAAGCTATTTTAAAGTCATGCAATAGCTAGTAGCTGCCCTTCTCATTTCATGCTGCTTTATATGGAGATATGACCACCAAATCAAATTTAGGTGGTCCTTCTTGGTTAATTATAGTTTTTATTTTGCTGTAATAAAGTCATCATTAACTATCTGGATTCATGGGAACAGTTTGGTCCAATTCATGGCAATGTCTTTGCATGTCATAGCATCTCGAAACTTTTGGTACAAAATTTGCATGCTAATGTATTGGGAGCTAAGCACTGCTGTCCAGATTAATGACTACTTTATCGTATATTTTATCAATTTTTATTCAGGCAACACCTCGATTGACTGAGGACACAGTGAAACAATGTGTTGATCCAAGATTAAAGGGAGAGTATCCTCCAAAGGGAGTTGCCAAGGTCTGTCTCCATTCCTTCTATCCCTTGTGTGTGCATGCTTCCATGTGTTGGTTACTGCGATCTGCTAATACGACCAGTAAGCTACACTAAAATGGTTCTCTTCTGTCTGTTGCAGCTTGCGGCTGTGGCTGCACTCTGTGTGCAATATGAATCTGAATTTAGACCCAGCATGAGCATCGTAGTTAAGGCGCTCTCTCCCCTTCTTCAACATAAACCGCAACCCCCACCAGCCACCACTACTGATGCAACAGCTCCTTCAGATGCCTGACTTTCTCAACGAGCTATGAATCATGAATGTAAAGAGAACCATTTCCTCTTCGGTGCGTGCGCTGTTCTAAAGTACTATCGTGTGCCTGTGAAGTGATCAGTGTCACGCAAGTAACGGCATTGTGGACTAATGCGTATCTTCACCTTTACATAGGTTGGTACAGACAGGAGGCTCCCCCTTGTCATTACCGTGTGCTAAGCTGAGTCATGTCCTGCCTTCGTTGGCCGGGCGAGGTGTGCTTTGTTGGCCGGTGGTCGTGATCACCTAATTACCGTGTTATGGTCAATACTGTAACATGCGAAGGTTCTAATTTTTCATGGTTTGTTTTTTCCTTTTTCTTTGTTTGCCTATCGTCTGATTTTGAGCTGACCCCCTCCTTTGTACAATCACTCTTGGTTGCGAGGCTTTTCATGTGCATGTTTATGCGTGAGAATTGTGATGAGATTATGCGCATTGCTTTCTTTTCCCAGAAATACGCAGGAGTGTGTGCACTCATGCGTGAGAATTGTGATGAGATTATGAGCATTGTTTTCTTTTCCCAGAAATACGTGGGAGAGCTAGATTGTGCACTCATGCTGTTCGCTGGATATCTGTTTGTCCGTTGAGTACTCAAGGGTAACGTTACTGGAAGATGCGCTGGTCAAACTTCAGCTATGAATCTGAACAGTTTGTTTCGACTATATAGCTAAATATCAACTGCTCTCTCGAGCGCGTATAAGATATAGAAATGCTATTGGAGAGCAGTGGCGGATCTAGGATTTCACGGCTGGGTATTTTATGTATGAAAATTTTCCAATACACGTATGCAATAGTAATAAGGGGCAAAACTAGTACAAAATTGATCCCGGTGCACAACTCAAGTAGTATATATATTTTTCTTAAAATATATGCTAGGTAAAATATATTTTTACCCTGGTAACAAGCCACCAGGCAAAGTGAATCTGGTGTCGCCCCTAGTAATAATTTCTTTATCTACGTTGCAAGAACACAATGCAACATTTCTTAAAAAAAAAGAGAACATAATGAACCTTCAATTCTTACTCTGAAGAATCAAGAATGGATCTGTGCTCTTCTGTGTTTGCCTTGCTATTGGTTCGAGCCGTAGATGAGAGAGGAGCCTAGGGGAGGGCCGGACGCCCGGACGATGTGACAGAGCTGCGGGAGAGCCTGCGAAGACCACTATCCGCTGCCGCTGCCAGAGGAGTGCTGGGTGCAAGGCGTTGCCGCGTTGGTCGTCGAGGCCCGACTGCCGGAGGGCCGAGGGGCGAGGGGGCAACCGGGTGAGGGCTGAAGGGCCGAGGGGAAGAGCCAACCTGCCGTGCCACTGTGCCGCCGCCCACCGGTGCAGCTGCCGCCCTTCCGGTCGATGCGAGCGACAGACGGGAGTAGGAGACAGGGACGGGACGTTTCTGTCTTTCTGAGTTCATGGGCTGCTGTTACTGGTTGTTCTACTGGGCTTATGGGCTACTCCCTCCGTCCCTTATTAGATGTCGTTTTCGGTTTTTATGCCCACAAGTTTGACTCAATTTATATAAAATGCGTGCAACATTTGTATCTCCAAATAAATTTATTAAAAAACTAGACTCAAAAACCTTTCCAATGATACTAATTATATACCATAAATATTAATATTTTTTAATATATATTTAATTAAAGTTGTTTCTCGGGAAGCGTAAAGCGACAAGTATTTAGGGACGGAGGGAGTATACGTTTGCAACATTCAACAAACTAACATGTTGTATTATTATACATGTATACATATATTTGTGTTTGTCACAAAAATCATGGGTATTCCAAGAAATACAGGGGCATGCCCCTGGCGCCGCCCACATTGGAGAGTACAAAGATATACAAAGTGATTTTTTACTTAAGTAACTCTTCAAATAATGATTTAGAGAGCTCTTAGAGATTATCCCCTTTAACAAAAACTGTCTTATACGACAGACAATGTAATGAAAAATCATGTTCTCCTTTCTCATCTCTTTTCTCTATTTAAAATCTCTCGGCTCTCTTAAAAAAAAGGACTCCATCGATTCCTTTTCCACTACCATGGCAGTTTCGCCACAACTTGATCCGCCGCCATCCGAGCTGGAGTCCTGCCGGAGCAGCGCCATGTCGTCTGTTGCCCGCTGCTGCTCCGCTCGCTGGGCGCGGCCTCGTGGCCCCTGTGTAGTGCGTTTCTCCAAGCAATGACCATGGCTCCGTCAGACCAATGAGCGGCGACGACGGCTGTCACAACATATTTAACGCCACGCTAATTCAATTGCGGAAACGACGACTTCGAGCAGAAAGGATGGGCGAGGCTGCTTGCTCCCATAGAGGTGCAGAGAACTTACGTCGCAATGTCCAGTAGCCAACCATCTCTAAACAAGCGCTAGTAGCGGCGCTTAATTACTATCGTCTCTCGTCCGAAAAGCGTGTCCTGAGACAATGAGACGTGCACGCCATCAAACTCGTTAAACTTTAGATTATTATCAATTATTGCCATTCATAAAACTTCATCACAGAAAAGGATACCTCTATATATAATCTGATAGTATGAGTGGCAGTATACGTCTCAAGACTAGGGTCTGCTTAGTGAATAAATATATACTGATCGGTTGTCCGAGCTTCTGTTTGTCCAAAATCTAGCTAGTTTGCTCAGTAGATCGAGCCATGGTTGGAGTTGGACGCAACTGCGGCATCGTGAGCTCCTGCCTCGCGCTCGTGTCTTCCTGGCTTTGCTCTTTCCTCCTGGTAAGCCACGACTCCACGCGCCTGGGCCTGCTGGCTCAGGGACAGAGACCACCCGGCGCCGGCGGAACCGCCGCGCAGGTCGGGGTGCTCCTTGACCTCCGGTCGGCCGGCGGGAGGGCGAGCCGCGCAAGCATCTCGCTGGCGCTCGACGACTTCTACCTGTCGCAGCCCGGCTCGCCGAGGATCTCGCTGCACGTCGTCGATTGCAAGGACGACGAGATCACCGCGGCTTCAGCTGGTACCGGACATTTAAAATTATTTTTCTTCTCGGCGTATCCGTATACTTACTCGGTGCCAAGATATCTGTCGCTTCCTCAGAAATAACTTTGATAAAATATATATTAAAAAATATTAATATTTATGATACATAATTGGTATAATTGAAAAGTTTTTTGAATCTAGTTTTTTAATAAATTTATATGGAGATACAAATGTTGCACGTATTTTCTATAAATCGAGTTAAACTTGTGGCATGAAAACTGAAAACTACGTATAAATTGGGACAGAAGGAGTATATCATATATGGTTCTGTGTTCCACTTTGGTTTACATCCACAAAAAACTTTTAATGTTTATTAGTTAGAGGAAAGTCTTTTTTCTTTTCGAGAACAACGCGTGTATCATTAAGAAGGGAAAGATGTTGAAAGAACGGTTTACACATGTCGGTCCATCATTTCCTCACCCCCCCCCCCCCCCCCCCCCCCCACTTTCTTATATGATCCGTGAAATATAGTAGATTAATACACCGTCACATCATTCCTCTCAATTAGCAACAGAAGCAATAAAGTCATTCCACCAAATTTAAAAAAAAAAAACCAGACTCATCATGCACTGCCTCATCAGGAATAAAGTGATACCTCGAACCAAACAACCAAACACCTTATTAGCATTCGGGTGCCCATGTCATGTATAAACTCCGGTCTGAACTTAGCAACGTGAAATGAAGATCTCGTTGGGACTGCATTGAATAGAGGGCCTATTCCTATAAACATGTCAGAGCTGTTGGAAGGTTTGTCTCTCTCCCACTATCTCATTCAACTGGCATCTTAGTTTATTGGCTTCTTTTCTCCCTGGAAGTAATATGAGGGGCTCGAAAATGTTTGTAGTAATTGAATTCACCATTTGGCGTAGGGAACCCTTTCAAAGCTTCTGTTTCATAGTCTACCGAGTAGTAGTTCTAGCATTATCCGAATCAGCATTGCGCCAGAATCCATTCAACTAAGAAAAGCGTAAGCGCTAGCTGATCTGAAACGAAATCAAATAGTTCTTTCCATTTTCCCAGCCGGAAAGCCCTGGGACGGCACATGTGACATCAAGTTGACGCATCCATCCTCTGAACCAAAAAAAAGAGGAGTTTGCCGAATAATAGTTCACTGTCAGATATCTTTTCTAATCAATAACTATGCCAGGTATCTTTTCTAATCAATAACTATCTGTTACTCAATTCGTTTGCAAAATCATGATGAACTATAACATTTGTTCCAAAAAATGGAGCTCTCATGGTTAGAACTGAGGCTTGGTAGTGACACGACCCCTTCGTGCTTCGGTCCATGTTAGGTCTAGAATCCTAGTTCGTAGGCATGTCAGGTCATGCCGCATCGACGCGACGAGGTTTTCCCTAAGCATGACCTATCGTCCAACAGTCTGTCTATGTATCCTACCAATCTAAGATCGGTTTTCAAAAATATTTTTATTTGTTTTCTTCAGCTATTGATAACATAGTGCGCGTGTATATATATATATATATATATATATATATATATATATATATATATATATATATATATATATATATATATATATATATACACACGCGCACTATTTCTATCACCCAAAGGGGATATCCACCCTATCATACTGCGATCTAGTACAAAGAACCATCCCCACATATCACAAAGAACATGTGTTGTAACCTAGTACAATTTAGGCCACCATCTGAACAAATGTATAATTACTCCCTCCGTCCTAAATTATAAGCCGTTCTAACTTTTTTGAGAGTCAAAACATCTAAGGTATAACCAAAATTATAAAGAAAATTACAAATATTTATTGTATCAAATAGGTATAATATAAAAATATAATTAATGAAGAATCTCATGATACTTATTTGGTATCATAAAATATTATTATTTAAGTATATGAATTTGGTTACACTTAGGATGCTTTGACTCTCCGGGTTGGAATGATTTATAATTGGATTAAGTCCACTTTTGGCCCCTCAACTATTGGGTTCGTCTAATTTTGACTCACAATTATAAAACCGTCTAATACTGGTACCTCAACTGTCAAAACCGTTTACTTTTAGCACCAGGGCACGGGCAGGGCTGTTTTGTCCAACGTGGAGCGCAGGGGTAGAGCTAGAACAAATTTGAGGGGGTGCACTTGCACTGTGGGTGCATAGATTTTTATTTTGTGGGTGCATATATGGTGAAATATTGAACGAAATCACTGTTTTTCCATTTTGCTATGGGTGCGCCCGCATCCACTGCTGTTACTGTAACTCAGCCCTTGGTGGAGCGGGTTTGACCACGCCGTGCTGGCATTGACCGCCACGTAGGACATCAACCTCCATCTCAGTGACATGTGGGGCCAACATGTCAACCACTCATCCCCTCCCTCTCCTTCGTCTAGATCCGGTAGCATTCGGAGAGGCGAGCTCGGCCCCACTGTGGGTGGGGGAGGTCCGCCCCAGCGGCGGACGAGGTGGACGGAGCGTGCGCGGCGGCTTCAGAGGGGGTCGCGTGGCCCTAGGGCGCCGGCGGTAGCAACCTCGGTGCCCTGGTGTGGCCCGGTCGCATGCAGGTCTGTGCAGCGGTGACGCCGTCGTGTTTCGACGAGGAGGCGGCTACACCAGGCTAAGCGAGGGGTTGAAGATGGACTAGGGCTCACCGGTGTTTTGTGGAGGGCTGTAGTTGGCTCGGAGGTGAGTAGAGCAATGCTAGCCACAGGGACGGTGGCAAGGCAACCGACGAACTGGGGCGGCATGTAACAGCCCCAGAGACCAAGTGGGCCCAATTCAGGTATGGGGCCGAGTACCGTAGCAGCGCCAGTGGGTGTAAGGTCCAAAAAGGCTAGAGGGGGGGTGAATAGCCTAATTAAAACTTCTACAAGAATTACTTAACCACAAGTTAGTACAAAAAGTGGCGGAGCAAAATGCACTAGCTCTAACTAATTAAGCAAGCCACCTACACAAGTCTAGTACAAGGCTATTCACTAAACACAACAACAACAAGCTAGATACAAGAAGTAATACGAGAGAAGAGCTTCGAGTGATTATACCGCCGTGTAGAGATGAGAAGTACCAATCAATCAATCACACAAGAGAAATCCTCGGGAAGAGAATGACACAAGAATTTATCCCGAGGTTCACTTGCTTCCCGGCAAGCTACTCCCCGTTGTGGCGATACACCCACTTGTCGGTTCGCGAGCTAATCGACTATCAAGAGTCGAGCCCTCGGCGGGCACCGCACAACCGCACACAAGATGGGGATCCTCCAAGCCACGAGCTCCACTAGAGTATCCAATTCGCGAACTCCCGCGGGGAAGGATCAAGAACCCCTTACAACACTTGGTGAGGGCTCCAACAATCTCTAATTGCGAGCTCAATCACCTCCGCTGCTCCAAGCCGTCTACCGTGTCGGGAAACACGGAAGAGTAACAAGAAATCCGCAGCAACTCGAAGATCAAGTGCCTCTAGAATGCAACTCTCAAGCAATGCACTTGAATCTCACTCAATCTCACTCAAGATGTGCAACTATGCAAAGAGATGAGTGGAGGGGTTGTTCTCTAGCTCAAATGATGTCTCTAGGTCTCAAAATGTGCAAGATATGCCCTCAAACCCCGGCCAACGTCTATTTATAACGAAGGGGTACGCAGCTAGCCGTTACGGACGACGCATCGAAAATCGCGCTGACCGGACGCTCCGGTCAGGGTGACCGGACGTGTCCGGTCACTACGCGACAAACGGAAACAGTGCGCGTCAGAACTAGCCATTGCCCTGACCGGACGCGCTCAACTGAGTGACCGGACGCGACAGTGCCAGCGTCCGATCGCGTTCCAGTAAGCTCCAGCTGCGACCGGACGCGTCCGATCGCACGTGACCGGACGCGCCCCGCGTCCGATCGGCACTACGCTGCGCTCGGCCTCTCTGGACGCTTGACCGGACGCTCCGGTTCCGTGAGGGACCGGACGCGCCGGTCGCGCGCTTTTCTTTTACGCCCAGTTGAACTGACCGGACGCGCCGGTCAGGCCAGACCAGCGTCCGGTCACAAACCCTAGCGCTCGCGCCGCGTCGAACTGACCGGACGCGTCCGGTCAAACCGTGACCGCGTCCGGTGCAGCGTCCGGTCAACGCAGTGACCTCCGTTCGCCTCCGTTTCTTTTTCGACTTTCGGCGCAGTAGAAAATAGGCGTTTCACTTCTCCAAAAAGCGCCGAATCCCGCCGAGAAAGCTCGGCGGGAGGGAGAGAGGAACCCAAACCCCTCTCTACCGCTTAAACTCTACCGCCTTCGCAAATGTGCTAACACCACCAAGTGTACATCACCATGTGCATGTGTGTTAGCATTTCACAAACATTTTCCAAGGCGTTATGTTAGCTCTTTACTAGATCCTAAATGCATATGCTCAAGACATTGATCTAGTGGCACTTGATTCCCGAGCTAACCGTGATTTCCCCTCTTGATAGTCGGCTATGTATCCTAAACCCGGTCAATCACTTCTCTACTCAACTTAGACCGGCAAAATGAAAACCCTATAGTTATACCTTTGCCTTGTGCTCTTAGATAATTCTCTTCCACTTGATCATCATGTCCATCATATTATGTGCATCTTCACCATGATCGTCATTTCATGTCCATGCACCATTTCTTTGTGATTTTGTGGCCACCACTCCTTGCCATGTACACCTTCATCACATGTGTTTCTTATGCCTAACTCAAAACACTTAACACATGGCATTAGCAACTTGGTGTCATTAATTATCAAAACCAAACTTGGGCTTTCAATCTCCCCCTTGTTGGTAATTGATGACAACCATCACAAAGATATGAAATGAAATCAATTTTCAATTTCGATAGTATTAGCTCCCCCTACATATGTGCTACCATGAGTTTGGTTCAATTGTGCATATATGTATGGATTAGAATTTTGGGAGAGTTACTACTATCAAATTGATGCTAAGGTATATAGAATGGACCTTTGAAGCGTGATACCAATCGGAGTTGCCTTTATATACCATCCTTAGCATCGATGTAGGTAGACACCACTTGTAATTCATCACTTATAAAAATCACAAACACTAAAGTACCCCGTGAGATCAACATTATAAGCAAATGTGTCTAGATACCACTTGTAAAGCTACTCTCAACAATTCATCATTCAAGTTCTATTTCTAGCAATCACAAAACAAACATGAATATGAATTTAAGCTTTGCAATGCAACAATTCATCATGTTAATGCACATACAAATGCAACAAATAATTCATGAGCTTGCTCCCCCTACTTGTGTGCTCAATTTTAATTGATCCCTTTCCAAAGTCATAACCTTGAATTCTCTTCCTCTTACTATATCTTTCTCCCTCTTTGCAATTTAACTTTTGATCTTTGTGACTTTTCTATCTTTGTGACTTTTCTCTCCCCCTTTGTCAACAATCACCAAAAAGGTGCCAATTTTGGTGAGAGTCAAGTCAATCAATATGAGGGAGTCCAAATTATGGTTCAATCTAGATCACTTGCCTAGAATATGTAATTCGGTTTGATCCAAGGACAAGCTTCTTCACACCTCATAAAGTATAAGGGTTATCTTGACCATGTTGAATTACACATCATGAGCTCATTTTCTAGATTCAACACTAGGTTTGCAAGCCCACAAACATGTCATATGCTACCACTAGATCAATCAAACATAGAAGCAATAGTGGTACCATATACATTAAAATCATTTGATTTTCATGAATGAGCCTATTTGTCATGCAAATATGTCTATATGTTCTAACCATGTCCTTAGCAAAGTATGGATGATATGTCAAACAACTTTACCTTGCTATGTCGGAGGAGAGGCATGTCATATAAGAATGTGGGGGTGCACTCATTTCAAGTTGGTGAAGTCAAGTATGTTTAATTCATTCTTCAACTTGTAAAATCTTTTCTCATCAAGTGGCTTTGTGAATATGTCGGCTAATTGATCTTCGGTTGCGGCGGAGCTTGAGCTCGGTGCCAATGGCGGCACCGGCAACGAGAATGGCTCGAGTAAGCTTAATAGAGGATGATCCCTAACGGGGTCACGCCCAATAGCGAGTTATGGTGACATAGTAACGGAGCGAAGGTAGCAAAGAGAGTGGGCGAGATGGGGTTGGTTGCGGCGGAGCTTGAGCTCGGTGCCAATGGCGGCCACCGGTGACGAGAATGGCTCGAGTAAGCTTAATAGAGGATGATCCCTGACGGGGTCACGCCCAGTATCGAGCTTAAGACCCAAGGTTCCTACGGTGGTGAGGAATTGGAGAGAGAGAGAGATTGGATACATCGTGAATTTGAGAGGGGAAGAGAGATGGCCGTGCCTTCCTGCTGCTGCATTTGCACACAAAACCAGTGCTCGCGACAGGTGGCTGGTGGACCTACTGCCTGCGCCCGTGCTCGCATCGAGAAGAGGGGGTGAGGTAGGGAGAGGGGAACTTGGAGGAGGGCGCGACTGGGGGCGGAGGGGGCTCGGCTTGGAACGTGGTGGTGTCCTGGCCACGTGCGCAGGCGGCCGTGGTTGTGGCAACGCCATTGGCGTTGTGCCGCAACGACGCAGCGAGCCAGCGACGGGATGTGCTGCGAGCGGGAGGGCTTGGCGGAACGGGCAAGCACGGCTGCGGTGCAGGGAGGCGGTAGCCGCCGTAACCTTCTCACGCGTTGCCGTGCTGCTCGGGCGCCGCCGCCACAACTTGCTCAAGCACCACCGCGCTGCTCGCGTGCCGGCCCCGCAGCCTGCTCGCACACCGTCATGTTGCTCGCGCACCACAGCCGTAGCCTGCTCGCCGCTAGTGATGGGAAGAAAGAGAGGGGCAGCGAGGCACAGTCAATGCTAGCGTGGCGTGGTCAAAACCGCTCTATGGACAAAACAGCTCTGGCCTCGCCCAAGTGTTAAAAGTGAACGGTTTTAACAGTTGGGGTACCGGTATTAGATGGTTTTGTACTTGAGGGTCAAAATTAGACGAACTCAATAGTTGAGGGACCAAAAGTGAACTTAATCCTTTATAATTTGGAACCGAGTGAGTACTAAACAAATATCAAACAGTTGCAGGTTGGGTCACATCTTTTTGGCTGCGTGGCCATTTAATGCCTTATGAGACAAAAAAAACAAAGGATGATTTTTTTTTTAGAAAAGGGTAGTGTGATCTCAATTCAGCCCATTAGCTGCGTTTTATTATGACAAAGGGCCTCGACGAAACAGCGCAATGGATGCTCACCGTTCCTATTCCTAATAGAAGAGACAGATCAATGAATGAGACTGCATAAAGTTTGCTAGGTTAGCCTTAGCCTTCTTTTTCTAAATGTTTATGGGTTCAAAATCCAATGGATGGAAATGAACATTTTAAGGTGTATTGGCATCCGAACCAAAATACTTTTTTTATATAAAAAACATGGTAACTATTCCAGCCATACATTATATTTAATAGGACCGTTTAATACGTGGTATTGTGGTCGATAAAAACTAGACGACCTCGACTCACGGTTTGTTTGGTTGAGCCGTGGCTTTTGCAAAAGCTGTTGTAGGAAAGTTGAAAGCCCGTCTGGTTGAACAGCTATGGGAAGGGGCCGCGGGGGTCGTCGGAGAGGGAGGGGTCGCGGCCGGGCCATGCTTTCCGCCGAGGCAGGGGTTGGAGCCACGCCTCGCCGTAGGAATCCAGAGAGGGAGGGTCCACAGGGGGTCGCTAGAGTGGGAGAGGCCGTGCTAGAGCCGCGCCTCGCCGCGGGAAACCATAGAAGGAAGGTTCGCAGGGGGTCACTAGAGAGGGCTGCGGGGGAAGCCAGAGAGGGAGGTGTCGCGGGGTTGCCCAGGCACCGCCATCGGCCGGAGAGGGAGCCGCGGCGGCTTGGGAGGGCGAGGTAGCGCCGCCGACGGCCAGGAGGAGCACGAGGGAGCGATGTCACGGGCCCTGTTTCTCACGCGCTTGAAGAAAGAGACGGGAAAAAAACGAATCGCTATCAACATAATCAGTGGCAGGTGGGTAATTTTGTGGCCCAAAAGCAACTGAAACGAGGGTGGAGCTGCTTTGACTTTTGTACTAGAGCAAAAGTAGTTGTGGCTTTTCACCCTTTGGTTGACTTTTGACTTTTGCAAAAGCAAAATCAGGTTTAAAAGCCCAACCAAAGGGGGCTTAGAGCATCTCCAATAGTCTTTCTAAAATCTATTGTCTAAATCATCATTTAGAGAGTCATTTGAGTAAATATTATTTTTTATCTTTGTACTCTCCAACAAATCTTCTATATCGTGTGCATAGTCTAGAGAGCATTGGATAACGATAAATCTAGAATAGAAGATATCTATATTTGAATATCCAATTGAAGAACTTGTGGAGGGTATTGTCCACTAAAATCACTATTTCTGTAAAATAAATTAGAAAATATATAAAATAGTCGCTTGGAGATGCTTTTAGATAACCGAGAGATCAAATGATTTTATCCAAATACTTTGCAAAAACAGGTCGAAAAACCCAACAAAGGTGGCGACTGCCGAGAGATCAAATGATTTTATCCAAATACTACTAACTCAATTTTGGGTCATCTTTGGCTTTTCTATATGCATTTTTTTAATATAAAAGGCCGACTCAATTCGTCAGTCACGGTTTTTTTTCTTAAAAAAATGCGACCTCGATCCAAGCGGAGCCCAATCTAGACAGCTCCAGTTCCAGTGTAGCTCGCCGCCTCCGTCCGCACCAAAGCCTGCCGGCTGCCGCCGCCGTGCGGTTTCCGACTTTCCGTCGATCTGCTGATGGAGCGACTATGGAAGATATTGGCGGCTAACCTCGGCCGTGGAGCGCCGCGGCATCTGCCCCCGCCTTCCACCCGGCGATCGCATCTGCGCTAGCTTCAGGAGGTGAGTGCCTCGCTGCCTCTGCCAGCTCGAGTGCTCGGAAGTCTAAACTATTGGCATGGGCGTGCGATTACTGTCTAGTCCTACAATGGTTTGAATAGCGATTTTCGCAGCATAGCGGAAACTAAGCTACATGTAGTCATATGTTGCCCCCCACCCCCCCCCCCCCCCCCCCCCCCCCCCCCCCCCCCTCAAGAAACATGCTGTCCACGTGTGGATATAGAGACCGGATTTCATATATATTGTAAACTTGTGAAATATCGTTTATATAAAAAAAAAACCGTTTCCTATATTATGGAAACTACAACATAGCTCCACAAAAATATTTCCCATCTTAATAAGAGTTACAGTGTTTGCAAATTGCAAAACCACAGATGTTAACATGTACAAGGTTCCACAAAATATACTTTTTCCCTCCGTCCTAAAATATAAGGGATTTTCAATTGTTCTAAGTCAAACCATTTGAAGTTTGACCAAAATAATTAACATGTACCACGTCAAAGAGTCAATCTATAAAAATACAATTCATATTGTATCTTGTGAACCTCATTTGATATCATAAACAGTACTATTCTTTTTTACAAACTTTGGATGTTTTGACAAAGAAATCCCTATATTTCAGGATGGATGGAGTATTAACGCAGTTGAGTTAATTGTTTGACATGAGACCCTTAGATTATGGGCAAATTTCATCTTGCTTTAGTACATTGACTAGCACATCTAAAATTATGTAGAGTTGTAGACCAAAGGAAGAACGAAAACAAAATCGAACTCAGTCCATGGGCAAGATACAAATCTGCATTATATCGCTAGCTCTGCCTCATGCCCCGTTGAGCTGTTGGACTCTAGAGAAACAAATCATAGGAGCTATTGCAGCATATATAGCGCACAAGGATACCCATATTGGGGTTTTATGATACAGTACTTCATTTGATCTATCAAATTCCAGCCATATATTGGTGAATCAATGACCTGAATATTTTTTTTAGCAAAGTGACTGCTAAAATTGCTAAATGCTATGGAGTTACTGCTATAGCAGCCTGCCAGGGCTTCTATAGAGCCTATAGCTGTCTTAGCGTGACTTTCCAACTTGGCTTAGCAATTGGATTCCCAAGCTGCTATAGTGATGCTATAGCACTGCTATAGCCTGCTATTTAAGTCCTGACTATTGACTTTGGGAGAACAGCCATGCAGTAATAAATCGAGCTTTACCCCTGTTGTCACATGATGTGAGTGACTGAGTACTTCATGTTCCACAAGAAAATCAATCTTTAAGGACTTAGAAGGGCGGGCCTGGTGCAAGCGGTAGAGTCTTACTGCCTATGACCGGAAGGTCCCGGGTTCGAGTCGTGGTCTCCTCGCATTGCACAGGCGAGGGTAAGGCTTGCCATTGACACCCTTCCCCAGACCCCGCACAGAGTGGGAGCTCTTTGCACTGGGTACGCCCTTTTTTTATGGTTTAAGGACTTAAGTCGATAGATAGGGATTAGACTAAATTTCTTTTGGGCTCATAATGAACTTAATTCATTTAGCTACCAACCAGAAGGATTGTATGTAATCTTCTCATGAATCAAAACAACCACTATATCTTCAAAGCTTGTTAATCTGACTGCCAGCTTCAATATGATACATTCAGTTGATGTACAGTTGAACACGGTAGAATGGGAGTGGGTGTCCAGTGCTTTAACTCTTTGCCAAGCCATATGCTGGTAGTTAAATTCAACCCTAGTCTATTGACTTGGCTGTGGACCAAATAATTACAATGGAGACGTGCTATAGACAGGTTTACCCCTCAAAATTTGAGTAATTGCTCTATGCTTAATGGATTTAACTATGTCATAATTTCAAAAATGTATTTAGAGTGTGTGTATGCCTAGTGTTGAATGAGATGGCCTTCACTGTTTTATGAATCCTTTTATAGTGCCTAAAGGGACACAATCGCCACCCCTTTTTTTTAGATAATGGAATAAAAATTATCCCAGTAGCTGCAGCCGTAACTGTTGTCAATTTCCATAGACTCTGTACATTAGTATTTAGTTCTTGCCAAATGCAGTGAACAGCAGTTTTTTTGAAGAGGCACATGTGCTTGCACCTTGTGGTTTGTTAACTATGAAGTCAGTCCAACATGTGAAATCGTCCATATACATGTAGGTTGACGTGTTGAACGAAGAGTGGCTGGTCATGGAGACTAGAGGGAAGGGAACCTATAGGCCTACGACCAGCCAAACGGTTCGGACCACTTACTAGCTTGTATTACCTGACTGTCTGACTGTTGATCAGTATGTAGCCAATGTGACAGTAATGAATGACCCTAGGACGTCATAAGTGACCATAATTAAGGACATATAGTTGGCACCTGCAATGTCAGTAACTCACTATATGTTAATCCCGGTCAGAGATCATCAGCAAATTGCTATTTCTCTTAGAAAAACAGCAATCACATTTTCTTGCATGTTGGATCTGTATCCTGTGCTGTTACGTTCCTCTTATCTAGGGATGCTTAGCACCCTTTTCTTGACTTCTTCTCTAATGTTGCAGCAATAGACCTTCTGAAAGATTACAAAGTTCAAGCCATCATCGGCCCAAAGACGTCAACACAGGCAAGGTTCATAATTGGCATTGGCAACCAGACAAATGTGCCTATCTTGTCCTACACAGCTACCAGCCCATACCTGTCAGCTAACCCTTCCAAGTATTTTGTTCGTACTGCCCTGGATGATGCCTCCCAGGCTCCTGCAATAGCTTCTCTTGTCAAACTCTTTGGGTGGCGACAAGTTGTACCAATCTACGAGGACTCTGACTTCGGTAGAGGCTTTATACCTTCCCTTGTGGATGCTCTCCAGAATATCGATGCACGCATACCATACCGAAGTGTTATTCCTTCTGTGCCTACTGATGATCAGATCAAGGCAGAGATTAACAAGCTAAAGACAATGCAGACACGAGTGTTTATTGTGCACATGTCATCAGATATCGCCGCACGCCTCTTTTTCATTGCCCATGAAGCTGAGATGCTTGTTGATGGTTATGCATGGATTGTGACAGACAGCGTGGGGAACATGTTTAGTTCCCTTGACCAGAACACAGTCAATTCAATGCAGGGGGTTCTTGGTCTCCGTCCATATGTGCCACCATCAGACAAGCTCCTCCACTTCCCTGCTCGATTTGTTTCACAGTACCTTCGAGAAAATCCAGGTGCACCTTATCCAGCAAATCCCGATGTATTTCAGTTATGGGCATATGACACAGCATGGGCGATTGCAACGGCGCTACAGAGGACTGGATCTCTTACGCTTGGCTTCCAAATGCTATCTCAACAGAACAGCAATAGTTCTAATGATCTAAGCATGCTGAGTGTTTCTCAGGATGGACCCATGCTAATTGATGCAATCCGATCTACAAGATTCCAGGGTATATCTGGTGATTTTGCTCTACTTAATGGACAGCGGCACCCATTTGCATTTGAGATTATCAATGTAATTGGTAATTCATATCAAACTGCTGGGTTTTGGACACTAAAGTCAGGCCTAAGTATGAGCCTAACTACTGCTCCTAGTGCTACTGGTAGCCTGAAAACAGTGATTTGGCCTGGAGGGTCAGTATTGCCTCCGAAAGGTTGGGAGTGGCCAGTGACAGGAAAGAGGTTACGAATTGCTGTGCCAGTAAAACCATTTTCCAACCCATTTGTAAATGTAAATAAAGATGAAACGACTGGAAAGTTTGAAGTGACGGGATATTGTATCGATATCTTCGAAGCTGTCATGCAGGAGATGCCATATGCTGTCCCCTTCGTGTATGTGCCTGTTGATATATCCGGCAATATATCCTCATCATACAGTGAAATTTGTAAACAGGTTTCTGTAAAGGTAAGCAGAGCAATTTGCATACTGAAGTGTGCTTTATGTTCAGACAGGCACCAGACCTGATATGATATGTGAGATCTAAAATTAGGAATAAGTAAAATGTCAAGAGAAAAGCGTTGAAGTAAAGTTTAAAAACAAATATGAATTAAATTAAACAGGATTTTAATCTTAGTCTAAAGTGATCACTAATTTATACTGACTTGAGCGGAAGTTTAAATAGATCAATCTAACCAGAGCTTGCAGATGCCATTTAGTCCTCCATAGTCGTAGCGGAGGTTGGTGTAATCGATGCAGACCTGAGTCCTTAACAATCTGGAGCTAGATGTGTTGGAGTATGTGTTTAGGCCCATGAGGCTAAGGCCCATGTGGCCCATGTATGGAACCTATATAGCTACCCATCTAGGGTTAGCCCTAATCAATAGAGAACATTTTCGAACATGGTATCAAGCCTCTGTTTTTCTCTTTCCCCACCCTGAGCCGCCGCCGTCCTGCCTCCTCCCGCCGGCGCTGTTCCTGCCGCCGGCGCCGGCATGGCTGACCGGCCTCCTTCTTCTCCCTCCCTCTTCTCCCTCTTCCCTTCCCCCTCCACCCTTTCCTGGGCCCAGGTTGCCGCCGCAGCGCCTGGGGCACCGCCCGCTCCCGCGCCGCATGGGACCGCGCTCGTGACTCCGCCGCTCGGGGTCGCGCCCCTGGCTGCCGTCCTCCAGGCCGCGCGCGGGGCCCCCCACCTCCCTGCCGCGACCCTACCCCTCCTTGCCCACACGGCAGCAGCTCTCTCTGCCGGCGCGGATGCTGCAGGCACAGGCGGCGGGGAGGACACTGTTCCAGCGGCCGCCGGTGTTGAGCAGCCCCTTCTCCCGACGGCCCGATCTCCTCTGGTCCATGCGGGACTTGGCGCTGACACCCTCCAGGGTACCCTCAACACTCTTCTGGAGGCGGCTGCCGGGGCAGGGGGCTCTGATCCCCTTCCTGCTGCCCTGGCCGCCCTCCTGCGTGCCGCCGGGTCCGATGCCGCCGTCCTCCATCGGGCTCCCATGACTTCTGGTGACGGCACGCCTACACTTCAGGGCCCGCGCTCCGACTCCACCCTCGCCACCGCCCTTGTCGCTGCCCGCGCGGCCGCCGCGGAGGGGCAGGCTCGTGTGCGGGCGGCCGCCGCCGTCTGGGAGCGTGAGCGCGACGCGGCTGACGCCCTGGCTCGCCAGATCGCCGAGGCCGAGCATCTACTCAACCCTCCCGTGGGCCAGGACGCCGGAGCTACCTCCTCCGCCTCGCCGGGACGCCGCCTGTCCCACACGGCCGTCCTCTGGCACGACCCGGCGGACCCGCTCGTGGCTCAGCTTCACTACCAGGCCGGAGGGGTCCAGAACATCCGCCTCCTCGTCCCGGTCGTCCTCGAGCCGGAGTCGTCCTCCTACGCCCGCTGGCGGGATCTGGTGCTTCTCACTCTTCACCGCTACGCCCTCGACGACCACGTCCTCGTTGACGCTTCGGTCGTCGTCCAGACCCCGTCGTGGCTTCGTCTGGACAACATCGTCCCCTCCTGGATCCTGGGGACGATCTCCCTGGACCTCCACGACCTCGTCCGCACCTCTCCTGACGCACGCCGGGCTTGGCTCGCCCTTGAGGGCCAGTTCCTGGGCAACGCGGAGGCTCGGGCTCTGCGCCTCGACACGAGTTTCAGGACCTTCGTCCAGGGTGACCTCTCCGTCGGCGAGTTCTGCCGTCGGATGAAGGGTATGGCGGACTCCCTGGGGGACCTTGGGTGGCCCGTGGAGGATCGCATCTTGGTCCTCAACGTCCTCCGGGGGCTCAGCGACCGCTACGCCCACCTCCGGACGTGGATCACCCGCCAGAGGCCCTTCCCCACCTTCCTGGAGGTCCGTGACGATCTCGTCATGGAGGAGCTCACTCAGGGCCTCCAGCCGGGCTCCACCACCTCCGCGGGCTCCTCGTCCCCCTCGACGGCCCTGACTGCTACTTCGCCGCGCCCGCCTACTCCACCACGGTCCGTCGCTCCACCGCCGCCGTCTCTTCTGGGTCCCCCTCCCCCCGGGCCGAGCGGAGGTGGGGGGGCCGTGGCGGTCGCCGTCGACGCGGCGGGGGTCGCGGGGGTGGCCGGGGCGGCCACACCCAGCCTCCGGCTACTGGTGGACCGCAGGGGGGGCACCATGGCCCTCCTTCCAGCACCCGTGGTCAGGGCGCATCTCCATGTGGCCCTACCACGCCATCGGGGCTGACTCGCGCCCACCGGTGGCCATGCTCACCGGCGCTCCTCCTGCTGGCCCTACACCCGGCGCCTTCCCTGCTACGGCGTGGACTCCACCCTCTGGGACTCTTCCGGGGGGTCGCCGGATGGGACCCGACGGCCCTGGCCCGCTCGTTCAGCACCATGGGCCTGACACCTCCGGTCGGACCTGAGTGGATTGCTGATTCGGGAGCCACCTACCACACCACTCTTGACCCCGGTATACTTTCGTCGCTCCACTCTCCTTCCTCCCTTCCTTCGTCCATTATGGTCGCCAATGGTTCTTGTCTTCCTGTCACATCTGTGGGTACCGCCGGTGCTCATGGCTCCTTTTGTCTTCCTGATGTTCTTATTGCTTCTTCTATGGTTCATAACCTTCTTTCTATTCGTCGTTTTACAGCTGACAATTCTTGTTTTGTGGAATTTGACTCTTCTGGTCTTACTGTAAAGGATTTGGCTTCCCGGCGTCCTCTGCTCCGATGTGACAGCACCGGGCCCCTTTACACTCTTCGCTTCCCGGCGGCGCCTTCATCTTCTTCGCCGTCCTTTTTGTCAGCTGCCTTCGCCGCTTCTACTTCCTCTACTACCTGGCACCGGCGCCTCGGCCATCCTGGACGTGATGCCCTGATACAGCTCAGTCGTAGCTCTGGTCTTCCATGTACTCGAGCTCATGATGAGCAACTGTGTCATGCGTACCAATTGGGCCGACATGTTCGTCTTCCTTTTTCCAGTTCTTCTTCTCATGCGGCTCGCATTTTTGATCTTGTACATTGCGATCTATGGACATCTCCTGTTATCAGTATTTCTGGTTATAAGTACTATCTTGTGGTTGTTGATGATTTTTCGCATTATTCATGGGCTTTTCCTCTACGTGCGAAGTCGGATACGTTTACCACGCTCCTTCACTTCTTTACTTGGGTGTCTACACAGTTCGGTCTCACCATCAAGGCCGTCCAGTGTGACAATGGTCGCGAGTTTGATAACTCCACCTCCCGAGCTTTCTTCTTCTCTCACGGTGTTCAGTTGCGCATGTCTTGCCCATACACCTCTTCGCAGAATGGCAAGGCAGAGCGGATGATTCGCACCACCGACACCATGCGCACTCTTCTGTTTCAGGCCTCTCTTCCTGCTCGCTTCTGGGCTGAGGGCCTGCACACCTCCACCTACCTTCTTAACCGCCTTCCTTCCGCTGCCTGTCCCGCTCCCACACCTCACCACGCCCTCTTCGGTACCCCGCCTCGGTACGATCACCTCCGCGTGTTTGGGTGTGCTTGTTACCCCAACACTGCTGCCACTTCTTCTCACAAGCTGGACCCTCGCTCCACGCTCTGTGTCTTCCTCGGGTACTCCCCGGATCACAAGGGGTACCGCTGCTTTGACCTTACCTCCCGACGTGTTCTCATCTCGCGCCATGTGGTGTTCGATGAGTCCGTCTTTCCCTTTTCCAGCACCACTACACCTCCGGTACCTGACCCACCCTCTCTGTTTCCCACTGACCCGGTGGTCCAGCCACCTTTTTCGTGGTCTCCTGCAGGTACCACTTCGCCGCGCTCCGAGCCGGGCACCGGTCCCGGATCCCCTGCGAGTCCGGGCCCCTCGTCCTCCGGCGCGGCCCCGTCTTCTCCAGTTGGTGCAGACCCGGGGCCTTCGTCCCCCGCTTCTGCCCGGGGGGGTCGTGCCGGTTGCCGACGCCGGATCCCGTCCCGGCACCTGCCCCGGCGCCTCCGTCGAGGTTCGCTGCGCCGGTACGGGTATACCAGCGCAGGCCGCGGCCACCGCCGCTCGTGGTCCCTTCTCCACCGGGGACACCGACACCACCGCCACTGTCTCCGCCGGCCCGTGGTGCCCCGCCAGTCTACCACCCGCCGCTGCTTCACCGACACCCGCAGCATGTTCACCCGATGGTGACACGACACGCGGCTGGCACCCTGCCGCCTCGTGTCCTCGAGGCTTCGACCGGCGACGCGGTAGTCTCTCCGGTACCCTCCTCCGTCCGCGACGCCCTATTGAACCCTCACTGGCGCCGCGCGATGGAAGAGGAGTACGCCGCGCTACTCGCCAACCAGACGTGGGAGTTGGTGCCCCGGCCGTCGGGCGCCAAAGTCGTCACCGGCAAGTGGATTTGGACTCACAAGCGCCGAGCGGACGGCTCTCTCGAGCGCTACAAGGCTCGATGAGTCCTCCTGGGCTTCACTCAGCGCCCTGGCGTCGACTACGATGAGACCTTTAGCCCGGTGGTCAAGCCGGCCACCGTCCGTACCGTGCTATCGCTGACGCTTGCCCGGTCTTGGCCCGTCCACCAGCTGGACGTCAAGAACGCCTTCCTCCACGGCCTTCTTACCGAGACGGTGTACTGCAGTCAGCCGACGGGGTTCGTCGACACCACCTGTTCTGACATGGTCTGCCGGCTCAACAGGTCCCTCTACGGCCTCAAGCAGGCACCTCGGGCGTGGAACCACCGGTTCGCTGCTTTCTTGCTGACCCTGGGGTTCGCGGAGGCCAAGTCTGATACGTCCCTGTTCGTCTACCACCATGGGGCCGACACTGCATACTTGTTGCTCTATGTTGATGACATTGTCCTCACCGCCTCCAGCGAGCCACTTCTCCGTCGGATCATTGCAGCTCTCCAGCAGGAGTTCGCAATGAAGGACCTGGGTGAGCTCCACCACTTCCTCGGTGTCACTGTTGAGCACCGTCCTGCTGGGCTCCTTCTTCACCAGCAGCAGTACACTCGGGATATCCTGGAGCGGGCTGGGATGTCTGACTGCAAGCCCTGCTCCACTCCGGTCGACACTCAGGGCAAGCTGTCTGAGGCTGAGGGACCACCGGTGGCTGACCCCACTGCGTACAGGAGTCTTGCCGGGGCCCTTCAGTACCTCATCTTCACCCGGCCGGACATCACCTATGCAGTTCAGCAGGTCTGCCTCCACATGCATGATCCCCGGGAGCCTCACCTCACGGCTCTCAAGCGCCTCCTCCGCTACCTCCGGGGCACACTCGACTACGGCCTCCTCCTACACCGGGTCTCCTCCACCGACCTCGTCGTCTACACCGACGCTGACTGGGCCGGGTGCCCGGATACTCGCCGCTCCACCTCCGGCTACGCCGTCTTCCTGGGCGGCAACCTGGTGTCTTGGTCGTCCAAGCGCCAGCCGGTGGTCTCCCGGTCCAGCGCCGAGGCGGAGTACCGCGCCGTTGCTAACGGCGTGGCGGAGGCCGCCTGGCTTAGGCAGTTGCTTGCTGAGTTGCACACTCTGCCCTTGAAAGCCCAAGTTTGGTTTTGGTAATTAATGACACCAAGTTGCTAATGCTATTGTATCAAGTGTGATTAAGCTAGGCATAAGCAACATGTGATGGAGGTGGAAATGGCATGGAGAGATGGTCACAAGACCACATGATTTGGTGCATGAAATGATGAGCAAGATCTTAGTGGAGACGCACATAATATGATGGACATGATGATCAAGTGGAAGAGAAGGATCTAAGAGCGCAAGGCAAAGGTATAACCATAGGATTTTCCTTTTGCCGGTCTAAGATGAGTGGAGAAGTGATTGACCGGGTTTAGGATACATAGCTGACTATCAAGAGGGGCAATCACGGTTAGCTCGGGAATCAAGTGCCACTAGATCAATGTCTTGAGCATATGCATTAGGATCTAGTTGAGAGCTAACATAACACCTTGAAAAATATTTGTGAAATGCTAACACACTTGCACATTGTGGTGTACACTTGGTGGTGTTAGCACATTTGCGAAGGCGGTGGTGTTTGAGCGGTAGTAAGGGGTTTGGGGTTCGCTATTCAGGCGTTTTTGAGGAAATGAAATGCCTATTTTCTATTGCGCCGGAGGCGAGAAAAGGTGGCGGAAGTCCGAATTGGTTTTCACTGAAAAACAGTGACCGGACGCTGCACCGGACGCGGTCTCGGTTTGACCGGACGCGTCCGGTCAGTTCAACGCGGCGTGGGCGCTAGGGTTTGTGACCGGACGCTGGTCTGGACTGACCAGCGCGTCCGGTCAGCTCACCTGTGCGCAGAAGGAGAGCGCGCGACCGGCGCGTCCGGTCACGTGCGATCGGACGCGTCCGGTCTCGACGGGAGCTTACTGGAACGCGACCGGACGCTGGCACTGTCGCGTCCGGTCAAACGGTTGAGCGCGTCCGGTCAGGGCAGCGGCTAGTTCTGACGCGCACTGTTCACGGTTGTCTTGTAGTGACCGGACGCGTCCGGTCACCCTGACCGGAGCGTCCGGTCAGCGCGATTTTCGCTGCGTCGTCCGTAACGGCTAGCTGCGTACCCCTTCGTTATAAATAGTGGATGTCCGGGGTTTGAGGGTATCTCTTGCACATTTTGAGACCTAGAGACATCCTTTGAGCTAGAGAACAACCCCTCCACTCATCTCTTTGCTTTGTTGCACATCTTGAGTGAGATTGAGTGAGATTCAAGTGCATTGCTTGAGAGTTGCATTCTAGAGGCACTTGATCTTCGAGTTGCTGCGGATTTCTTGTTATTCTTCCGTGTTTCCCGACACGGTAGACGGCTAGGAGCAGCGGAGGTGATTGAGCTCGCAATTGGAGATTGTTGGAGCCATCACCAAGTGTTGTAAGGGGTTCTTGATCCTTCCCCGCGGGAGTTTGCGAATTGGATACTCTAGTGGAGCTCGTGGCTTGGAGGATCCCCATCTTGTGTGCGGTTGTGCGGTGCCCGCCGAGGGCTCGACTCTTGATAGTCGATTAGCTCGCGAACCGACAAGTGGGTGTATCGCCACAACGAGGAGTAGCTTGCCGGGAAGCAAGTGAACCTCGGGATAAATTCCTGTGTCATTCTCTTCCCGAGGATTTCTCTTGTGTGATTGTTTGATTGGTACTTCTCATCTCTACACGGCGGTATAATCACTCGAAGCTCTTCTCTCGTATTACATCTTATATCTAGCTTGTTGTTGTTGTTGTGTTTAGTGGATAGCCTTGTACTAGACTTGTGTAGGTGGCTTACTTAATTAGTTAGAGCTAGTGCATTTTGCTCCGCCACCTTTTGTACTAACTTGTGGTTAAGTAATTCTTGTAGAAGTTTTAATTAGGCTATTCACCCCCCCTCTAGCCTTTTTGGACCTTACAGCCCTCCCGGAGCGCACTGATCTACTGCGACAACGTCAGTGCGGTCTACCTCTCCACCAACCCCATCCAGCACCAGCGGACGAAGCACGTGGAGATCGACCTCCACTTTGTCCGTGATCGGGTGGCCTTGGGCGAGGTGCGGGTCCTTCATGTTCCGGCGACCTCCCAGTTCGCGGACATCTTCACCAAAGGCCTCCCGTCCTCGACCTTCGCCGAGTTTCGCTCCAGCCTCAACATCACCGGTGGCTAGTTGCGTCTGTGGGGGGGTTGTGTGTGTTCTTTCTTGTTCAGCCTCGAACTCCGCTGCGCCGGTAGTTCAGACTGCGGGGGGGTGTTGGAGTATGTGTTTAGGCCCATGAGGCTAAGGCCCATGTGGCCCATGTATGGAACCTATATAGCTACCCATCTAGGGTTAGCCCTAATCAATAGAGAACATTTTCGAACAAGATGCTCTCTGTTGATGAAGAGGGGATGCAGCAGGGTCAGTGGCGGAGCTTGAGACAAATTAAAGGGGGGGCGAATTTGAAAAAAAAACCAGTGAACAGTAATTAACGCAAGAAATGAACTGGCAATGCATATAATATCATTAATATATACCTTCGTACTTATATTATGATGTAGATAGCAGCAATATGATGTAGGCTCTTCTATCATTTTCTGTTTGTTATCTACAGCCAGACTTATCTCTCTCCATACATAGCTTCACAAAAGCAGAATTTTATAGAGCAAAAAGAAAAAACAATACAATATATAATGGCAAATCATGGAGGGAAGGGGGGCAGGTGCCCAGCTTCGCCTCCATGAAGCTCCGCCAGTGAGCAGGGTAGTACCCGTCTGAGGACCCACCTGCAACGCCTGCCAAACCCTAGTAGACTTAGATGCCAAGTCTCGGTTGTTTCCGAGATCACATTCCAACAAAAAGGTCTTACTGCCTTGTGCACTAGAAGTTGGTTAAGTTTTAGTAGTCGGTCTTCATGCTTGAGTTGTTGGTCGTTGTATTCTAGTCCGGTGGTTTTTGGGCCCAATTTCCACTCAAAAAACTGGGCCGTCATCTTTTTTTTGTTCTTCTAATAAAAATTGTGGCAAAGCTTTTGCCGTCCTTTCTATAAAAAAAACAAAAAGGTCTGACATAGGGCCATCATATGATGTTTATTTTTGTTCAACCCCCATAAAGCTCATTCTTCCATGGGCTTGATTTAATTACTTGTGTTAAACAGATATATGATGCAATGGTTGGAGATACCACAATAGTCATGGACCGCTCTTTGTATGTTGACTTCACATTGCCTTACACTGAATCAGGGGTGCAGATGGTTGTTCCCATGAAGGAAAACTGGAGCAAGAGTTTTTGGATTTTTGTTAAGCCCATTGAAAATGTCCTTTGGGCAGCCATATTGGTTGTGTTTGTGTCCAACAGGTTTTGTTGTATGGCTGGTTGAACACAAAAGAAACAGACACTTCGGTGGCAATGCTGCACAACAGTTCTTCAATATTTCCTATTTCAGCTTTCAAGCTATCATAGCTACACCAAGAGGTGAGAAAAAAAAAGTTCCTCAAAAGAATATGCTCATTTCTCCTTATGAATATGAATGAATAGATACCAGGCATGAAACAAACATTTGCTTTGCAAAAAACTAATTGTAAAAGGGAAAATGTACAGTTATTAAAAAGGAGTTATTAGTCTTACATCATCCTAACGTAGCTTATTTTAGGGCAGAATCTCAGTATCGAGAATTATATACTGCCTTAGTTGCAGAAATTTGCAATGCAAAAAACTGATGTTTTGCAATAGTACTAATAGAAAAATGGGCAGTAATAAAATCCTAAAATAGAAAACGTGGAGGCAATAGTATTGCCAACTCAAGGCATGTGTTTTACTTAATACATTATGAGATATATTCCTTGTGTTGTCCTTTCTACATCTATGTATTTCTTTGGCCTGAAAAGTTGGTTGTTATATTTCTTGTAGATCAAAAGTTGAAGAAATGGTTGTCAAAGTTTGTGCTAATAAACCTGTTATTGCTGGTTTGGTTGCTGGAAAAACTCTATAGCGCAAGCTTAACTTCCATGATGACAGCACGACAACTCCAGCCAACAGTTGTCGACATGAATCAACTTATGAGAAATGGAGATTATCTTGGGTACCGTGGTGGATCTTTTGTTAAGGATCTCCTTATAAGCCTTAAAGTTGATGAACACAAAATTAGGAACTACAGCTCACCAGACCAATTTGCTGAAGCATTGATGAGAGGAAGTGGGAATGGCGGGGTTGCAGCAATATTTGATGAGATACCTTACTTGAAGCTTTTTATGTCCAAACATTGCAGTAACCACAGTGTTGTTGGCCGTGTATACAAAACCGGTGGATTTGGCTTTGTAAGTTTTGGTTCTTTCATTTCTGTTCTGAGCATACATTGGTTTCAGGCTGGCAGATCGTGGTAGGCTAGGGCTATCTATTTATCATCAATATCGCTCATCTAGTAAATGAATTAATTTATCCTGTTCGCACGTTGCCAATTTTGAATTCCGAGACCTAATAGTTATGGTTTCTCTGACAACTGACAGGTCTTCCCTAAAGGTTCTCCACTGGTCGCAGATATATCTAGGGCCATACTGAAGGTGACAGAAGGTGACATGATTGTGGGCATTGAGCGGAAGTGGTTTGGAGACCAGGTGGCATGTGACAGCCAAAGGAATGTCTTAGGTTCAGCTGCTGTTATTACCTTGAGCAGCTTAAGAGGGGTGTTCTTAATAACTGCTGGTGCGTGGGCTCTTGCACTGATCATCTGGGCAGTTATTTGGTTCCATCAGCGGCAACGAGGGCATGACACGCAACAAAGCTATGACACTTTGGCTGAACTTGCTGTTGAGCACGTCGATGCTGACTCCCATGACCCTGATGAGCGTGTTGTTTGGACTATTGGTAGGGATAGCCATTTAGTTCTTCGCCTGCTTGGCAACCCACCACCACAGCCAGCACCATCTGATGAGGAACCGGAACCTGAACGGCAGCCGCAAGCAGCGCTTGGCGATGACGAGGCAGGGGAGGAACCTGAGATGCCCCTGCAAGAACAAGAAGTACCTGACAGTGAAGGAGGAGAGTTTCGTCGTTGAAGTGCTTTGGATTTGTGGCTAAGTTGAAGGGCAGGAAGGACCACATAGTATAGTCAAACTTCAGAAGGAGCATTTGAGCATGTTTTTTTCTCGAGTGTTGACATTGCAATGTTTCGTCCCTGGTTTCAGCTGCGCCAACCGGTGTTGCCATGTGGTGGGGGTTGGGCACCCGTATGGGTTGTGGCCAGAGGCAGGTTGGTCAGTAGGCTTGGGCGCTCGCCCGAAGGCCAAGTGCACGCATCACCAGTAATGAAGTGAGTTTCTCTACCGTCTTGATTTCTTTCTTGCCCTTTCGTTTTCTTGAGACTTGTCTCTACATTTCGTTCCTTACCATTTGTTCGGTGACTGTAAGCTCTCCTTTTTTTTAATAAGAATAAGAAAACACGCTCTGCACTTCCTAAAAAAAGTCAGTGAATTTGGATGTTTGTCGTTCGGAACTACAAATTCGAAGGTTCATGCAACTCTTTGATTTTTTTAGAGTTTTAGGAAAAGGCCTGTGCAATGCAAGGCTGACAAAATTCAGATAAGTTTCAAACAACTTCAAGTGACATAACATATTTCTGTGAATTTTGGCAAGCTCAAATATATCTCGTCTTAGCCTGACATTGAGCCTGACTGACATGCCATGCTCGTTATAAGGATTCCACAAGTGGTTATTTGAGATAAACTGAGTTCCCAAAGGATTATGAATCCTATACTTATTTACAACACACTGAAATTACATAATAATAACAGAAACAAAGATAGTTTATGGGAGGAAAGTACCAAAGTGGACATACATATCCATATGCTACATTACAAAGATAGCCACTTGCAACACACCAGCTCTGAGTTCTGTAGTGGATATTAAGATCACCTAGGGTAGAAGCGTCGCACATCGTCCGTGCCGCCAGCGTGTTAATATATTAACCAGGAACAACCCCTGGTGTGGTTTACATGGAAGAATACCACATGATTGATTGACCAGTCATGACCCTATTTACATGGTGACTAAATGTGATAGAATCAATCTAGAATCATATCCTAGACCATCACTAAATCAATCTCGGGTACATGACAAATATTGTTTACAATGTACACATGGTGATGCACAGTATGTAACAATAATTAGTTTTTACAAAATTTCCTCTTCAAGATGGCACATCTTACTACTACAGTCACAAAAATCTTGTCATGGAACTCGTCAACAAACATGAAATAGGCACTCCTCCAACTCTTTGAATAGCTTCACACAGAAGATCACCCAAAGGTTAATGACAAACCCTATTGCCATGGCAAGGTAAAGGGATATATCGTCCAAATCACGATAATTTCCATGTGTGCCTTGGTTTGATGTGTTTCCAGGACAACTACTAGTTAAAGGGGGCCCGCATAGACCAGTGTTCCCAATGTAAACAGATGCGTCATAAGTGTCGAATTGGTTTCCTGTTGGAATCTTTCCAGATAGATCGTTGTATGAGAGGTTCATGCGGCTTAAATAGGTAAGCCCTGTCAGCCTGACAGCTGGTTGTTTGAGAGATCAAGAGATTCCAGTTATTTCAGCTGACCGATACTCACAGGGATTTCCCCACTTAACTGGTTCCAAGACAAGTTAAAAGTTCTTAGTGTGATAAGAGTGCCGATGTCTTGAGGTATTACTCCAGTTAAACTGTTGCACGACAAATCGAGAATCACCATATCTCCGAGCTCACTAGAAAATTCGAGCTGCTGCCCTTTGGTGGAAACCGATACATGTTCTCTAAAAGTAAACCAATAGTACATTGAATTGTACAGATGAACACCTCTACCACTTAAGCTTTCCCCAAGAATTTCACTGTATTCAGAAGTATGAGCCATTGCAGTCAAGTTAACTAATGAGTGAGGTATGCTTCCAGACAAGTTAAACTGTTGTAGTTTTTTACACATTGCAAGCTCACTAGGAATGTGACCATAAAACAAATTTGACCGCAGACGCAACAGTAATAAGTTTGGCATTTTCTCCCATATCTGCACTGGTAGCTTCCCAGAGAATTGGTTGTACGAAAGATCAACAAATCCTACATATGGACCTTTAAGAACTGAAGGAAACTCTCCTGAGAGATTGTTGGTATTTATGTCTACCACCACTAACGACTTCATGTCTCCTTGACAGTTAGGAACTTCTCCAGTCAGCATGTTTGTTGATAGATCTAATACTTCCAAATATTCTAATGAGCATATTGAAGATGGAATGGTGCCTGATACTGAATTGTTATAAAAGCATAAGACCGTTCAACCATGGGGCTCCAAAATCAGACGGCAGTGTTCCTGATAATGAGTTTCTAGAGATGTCTATGTAGGTTATAAATCTTGTAAACTTTGGAACCGTACCATTTAATCTATTACTTGACAATACCATGACTTCTGCTGACATAAATTCCAATGTTTCTGGTAGTGTGCCAGATATTTTATTGTGTCCAAGAACTCTGCTCCTGAAAATACAACCCAAAACCAGTTTGGGATTGCATTTATGCTTGCATTTGAAATGGCAAGGAACTTAATGCTTGTTTGTGATTTAAGCCATGATGGGAATGTCGGTCCTAGCTTGATGGAGTCTAAAACAACACCCTTCAGTTTGAATGGAGGAACCCAGTTCGGTCTGATTTTTAAAGAAGTGTAACGCCCAACCCTAGGTACTCCAAATCTTTAAGGCTATTTAAATGATATTAGTTGACTATACCATCTATTTGGTTCTCACTAAGGTCCAAAAGAACCAATTTTCTTAGTGACCATATCCATGGTGTGTATTCCAATGACAGTTTGGTAACCTTTCTATTAGTTCTGTGATACCACCTGTAGTATTGCTATTCGCTAGACCCAGTACCTTCAGGTTGCATAGATTTTTGAAACTTGATGGTATCATTGTTGACATGAGATTATTTTGTTGAAAAGAAACGTGTTCAAGTGATGTCATTTTTCCTATCTCATCGGGAATCGGACCATAGAAGTAACACTCTTTGATGTTAAGAAAAGTGAGGCTAGTTGCATTCCAAAACCAGTTGGGGGTAATAGTTGTGTTAAAGTTCTCTGAGATGTCGAGCACCTCGAGTATCGTGAGATTAAACTGATGAAGAGAAGGAACTGTATATTTGAGTCCACTATTTTGCAGATGTAGTTCCTTTAATGTAGGAAGCATGTTAATCTCATGAATCCAATCAACTGCTGTGTGAAGGTTTACATAGCTCATGTCAAGGTGCTTCAATGAGGATGGTTGTGACAGCCATGCAAGGTTGACTGAGAAAGGATGGTTGTACCTAGGGCTGGAAAAGGCCCAGCATTTGAGATCAAGGAAGGTAAGTTTGGTGAGGTTCCCGATTTGTGGGGGTATTTTTCCGTGGAGCAATGTGTATGAAAGGTTAAGATACCTAAGACCCAACATGGAACCAAGAAATTCTGGTATTTGTGCCCCCATTGAAGCTATTGCAACTCAAATCTAGATACCTCAGATTCTGCAAATTAACCAAAGAGTAGCTTATCTCACCTCCCAAAATACTTCCATTGTTGCCAATGATATACCAGTCCTCGGTGCTTCCCCTAAGATTGAGCTTGACAACTTTGCCATTTTTCTCGCTGCACCTGACTCCCTTCCAGCTGCAACAATCTTGACCTTGCCATGATGACAAGTACTCCGTTCCAAATTATAAGTTGGTTTGACTTTTTTGGTTCATCTATTTTGCTGTGTATCTAGACATATTATTTAT
This sequence comes from Saccharum hybrid cultivar R570, assembly GCA_038087645.1. Lineage (NCBI taxonomy): Eukaryota > Viridiplantae > Streptophyta > Magnoliopsida > Poales > Poaceae > Saccharum > Saccharum hybrid cultivar. Next base: position 21,993,835 of record JAQSUU010000402.1, on the reverse strand, counting down.
CTAAATGCATAGCAAAATGGATGTACCAAAAAAGTTAAAGTGACTTATAATTTGAAACAGTATTTAGATGCATAGCAAAATGGATGTACCAAAAAAGTTAAAGCGACCTATAATTTGGAACGGAGTAGTTATTAGGACCATGGAGGCTTGCCATGATTGATAGAAGCGCAGCCCTCTCCTCTGAGATGCAACTCCTGTTCAGTGTTGATAAATGGAATGGAGGCTGTGCCTGATGGAATTAGAGTTTCTTGAACAAGAAACCCACATTCAGCCATTCTGTTGTGTGTTATCGCTGGGAAAAATGAGACTGTAATTTGATGGGTATTTCGTTCATGAAGAAGCACACTGAAGAACAGCACTTTGGATTGCGTTATATAGAGATCTTCTCAGTAAAAGACCTCAGTCCACCGATGGAGAAATAATCTTTACCTTGAAGTCCTGCTACGCTGACTTGATTTAACTGTCTTATTCAGGCTATCTCGACAGAAGTCTTCACGTCTTTGCCACCAGACACCAGTTACAGTTACCGCACGGCAAGGAAAGCTGACCAGTAAATGTCATTTTCTTTTTTATATACAATTTTGAATGCACGACAATACGGGGAAATGTATATTTGTCGTGAATCGTGATCTGTCGCTGGTTTAACTGTGAAAGTTACTTTTTTTTGCGGAACAATGAAAGTTACTAGGAGTACTTCCGGAAACCCAAGACCCACGAACGTGGCAAAACTATTGTCTCATGCGGGGTTTCAACTGATCTGGACAAACAAAGCTGCCTGATTTTTGAGTCCAGACTTGCCTTCCAGCAGCGTACAACGCAGGGCATGACCCGTACTCCGTAGTCCGTAGCCGTCTAGAATATTTGGAAAATTGCGACAGGCGATTCTGGTCCAGAAATATGACCAATTCAAGCAGAAGCATATACAGATTATCAGTTCAGGACTAGAGAAACAAAATGAAGGTAACAGATATATTGCGAAATTTCATAGAATGCAATGGTAGCTGATCGATTGCCTTCGTGTGGCTTAATTTGCGAGTTCAAATACATTGCGAACATTCAGAATTTGTATAGCTGCATACTAGCATATGACGCTCCACCACCAAGGATGGTTGTTCCGGTGCACGACCATGCCAGCAAAATCTGGACCTTGTTCCAAACATTAAAGGCTCTAATAATTTTTTTAAAAAAATAGAACAATAATAATCTATATAATTCTCCTATAGCACCAATCTATAGACAAAGATATATTTTCAACGATGATACAAGATAAATAGCCAATTATCTACAAATCATAAGGAACCAGATTAGACTCCTTGGTCGCTAGGCGCTGGCTTCCAAGTGCCAGTTGTTTCATCAAAATGTTAATGGATCTGTGGGCTGTGGCGTACAGCCATCCACCCTCTCCCAACTTACCACCTTCACTAAGGGTGGGTTTAGTTGGTGAATTTTTTTTTTAAGAAAATGTCACATCGGATGTTTCGTACGATGTTGGAAGGGGTTTTCGGATACTAATAAAAAAATTAATTACATAGCTTGTCTGGAAACCGCGAGATGAATTTATTAAGCCTAATTAATCCGTCGTTAGCACATTTGTTATTGTAGCACTTTAGTGTCGAATTACGAACTAATTAGGCTCAAAACGTTCATCTCGCGATTTCCAACCAAACCGTGCAATTAGTTTTTTTCCGTCTACATTTAATGCTCCATGCATGTGCCGCAAGATTCGTTACTATAGTTTTTCGTGAAAAGTTTTTAGATCTAAACAAGACCTAACCTTTTCCAATTCACTTTAATGTTTGCAGTGGAGAAGTGGACTTGGGATTTCCTGGATGCATAGCAGAGACACTAACTTGGCGAGTCGGACTAGGAAGTCTGGATAAACTAAGGGTGGATTAGGTAGAGCTTCACTCTTAGTTTTTTTGTTTTGGAGCGGATTCCATAGATCCCGCTTAAAATACAATTGTATTCTAGTGGTGACTTGACGAGAATTACTTCTGTATTTACACTACGATCTGGGAGTTTAAAAAACTGCTCTCCAGTGCTTCACATTATTCCCCATTCAATCGTCACTATAATCACTTCAGAATTGATTCTCGTCTGCTTCCCACCATGCTTCTCCATCAAAATCACTTTATCGGAGAATTAAGAAGTGAAGTTCAAGAATTAGAAAGGGAGCTCTACCAAACTGGTTGACATATATGGAACTGCAAAGTGCAAAATAGGAAGAGTTGTTGCGATTCCTGTAGTCAGCACAAGCCCTTTCTGTGGACTCCGCAAAGAAAAAATTAACACACGGTGTTGAATATTAATCACCAGATAAACACACGCGGGCGTCCGTCCGTCCGGACGCTGCGCGCACACTATGCCTCGTTGCTTCTGCCCGCGATGCTCGCTCTCGCCTACGACGGCGCGCCACTCCGTGACACTTGCTTCCTCCTGTCGCTTGCCCCACCCGTCTGAAAGTCCTATGTTTGGTGTTGGTAATTAGTGACAATGCCTAAGTACTAATTCTATGCCTAAATTGTATGTAGCATATGAGGATTAGTACATTTCAAGGTTGGTGGCAAGATGGATATGGTGATCATGATGGCCACACTTGGATTTGGACGTAACCCTACGTGATCAAGGCAAAGGTATATGCTTAAGGGTTGTGTTTTAGTAACCAAGACACCTAGTGGGTGTGGTTACATTATAGGATAGATAGTCGTACTATAAAGAGGGGAATGACGTGGCTATTGAACTCCTAAGTGCCTCTAGGTGTGCATTTCATGTCATATGCATTTGGATAGAACTAATAACGCCTCGAAGGCGTTGGATGATCACTTGGTGATGTTAGCACGTTTGCGAAGGCGTTGGAGTTTGAGCGGTAGAGAGGGTTTGGGGTCCTCTCTCCCTCCCGCCGAGCTTGCGAGGCGGGATTCAGGCGTTTTTGAGGAGTTGAAACGACTATTTTTCACTACGCCGAAAGTCGGAAATCGAACGGAAGCGAACGGAGGTCACAGTGGTGACCGGACGCTGGACCGGACGCTGTCTCTGTTTGACCAGACGCGTCCGGTCACTGTTCAGCTTTTGCGCGTTTCTCGGTTGTCTGATCGGACGCGGTGGCGCGTCCGGTCGATCAGGGAGCTTACTGGACTCCAACCGGACGCTGGCACTGTGGCGTCCGGTCAGTTCTCCAGTGCGTCCGGTCGCTGTTTCGTTGTGCGCTGCTCAGGCTTGACCAGCGCGTCCGGTCAGTTACGGGACCAGTGCGTCCGGTCGAGCCAGCGCGTCCGGTCCGCGCGACCAGCGCGTCCGGTCAGTGGTTCGCAAAAGTAGCCGTTGCGTGATCGGCGCGTCCGATCAGTTGGACCAGCGCGTCCGGTCAGCGCGACTTCGGTTGTTTCAAGTTCCTAACAGCTATATTCGAAGGGGTACGTCTATAAATACTCGTTGGCCGGCTCAAGGCTCTCTCTCTTGGACATTTTGACATACTTGTGAGCACTTTGAGCTAAGCAACTCCCCTTCCACTCATCTCTCTTGCTTCTTTGCTTATTCGAAGTGAGATTGAGTGATCCAAGTGCATTTGCATTTTGAGATTGCATCTAGTTGGCACTTGGTGGTTGATTTGTTGCGGAATTCTTGTTTCTCTTGGTGGTTGCCGCCACCTAGACGGCTTAGAGCAGCTTGGAGGCGTTGGCAAGAGTTGGTGATTGTTCTTGGCCACCTCCGGTGATTGTGAGGGGTTTGTGCCTACCTCGGCGAAGCGCCAAAGGCAACATTAGTAAATTGCTCGTGTCATTGCAACCTTTTACCATTTGGTAGGTTCTTGTGGCGCCTTTTGAGAGGCTTGGTGTGAGACCGATTAGCCACCGAACCACGTGGTAAAGAGGGGCACAACGGGGACTAGCGTGCCGGCAAGCACGTGAACCTCGGGATAAATCTTCGTGTCATCACTTTCATATTGTGATTGATTGATCCCAGTGTTTGGTTGTTTTGGTATTCATTGTTGATCATATTGGTTGGCTCAATACTTCGCCCCTCGATGAAACCCGCCTAACTCAACTCCGCATTCTTTCTTAGTTATCTTTGCTAGCTAGTTTGCTTTGCTAGAGTAGCTCTTTTGTGTAGCTTGCTAGTTGTAGTTGTAGTAACCTTCTCGGTTTAACTTGTGCGGTTGAGTGCCAATATACTAGAATTATGAATTGGATAGGTGGCTTGCAAACACCCCGTAGGCTAAGCAAAACTCGTATCTCGCTATTTGTTGTATTGATAAACTTGTTTAGCTTGTCTTTGTAGAAAATTTTAAAAGGCTATTCACCCCCCTCTAGCCATCAAGACCTTTCATCGTCGCGTGCGAATTTGACCCGCGCGTTGCGCGGCCCACCCACGGTCATCCCTCGCCGCACCCCATCCTGCGCGCGTGCTGCCTCTGCTCTCCCCATCTTTCGCTCTCTATCTCACATACGTTGACAGCAAAGCGCCTCCCACTGCTGGGATGCCTCGCCACGGCCACCCTACCAATGGCTGGGGTGCTTCAGGTCGTCCCTAGCCGAGCCAAGGGCACCCACGAGCACAACTGAATGCTAGTGGTGCTCACCCGCCGCTGCTCGCCGTCGGCTCCCATCCCGACGCCCGAAAATCGACCAACCCAGACCTCTCCTCCCATATGTTGCAAATGTACATGTACGTTTCAGAGGTATGTTGCAATTATTTTACATGGATGTTGCAAAGTAGATCGGGGATGTTGCACATGCTGCATATCTTACAAGTGTTTCAAAGACATGTTGCAAGCGTTTGTTCAGAATGTTTCATCTGTTCCAGATGTATGTTGCAAGCGTTTTGACCTGAATGTTACATATGTTTCACACATATGTTGCAACAGTTGTTTAGTCTTATGTTGCAGCAAGTATTTTCATGTTGCAAGTTGCAAGTGTTTTATCTGGATGTTGCATATGTTTCACACATATGTTGTAAGTGTAAATTCCAGATGTTTTATCTGTTTTAGACGTATGTCGCAATCAAGTGTTTCATGTTGCACGTGTTTTATGTTTGGAGAATCCGGGGCACGGGGAGTAATGATGTCACGACATGGGGTCCGGAGAGGGTGCAACGCGCTGGGGCTGGCGATTGGGACTCGATGGGGCAGGGTACGCTTGCGGGGCAGGGCGAACGGCTAGACGGATGGGGGCGGGTCGAATCGAGGCAGACAGGGCAGACCGCGCGTGCGAGGCAAGTCATTCGAATGCACGAGCACAACGACGGGAGGGAGTGTGCGTACGTGCCGGGGTGAATTAGTGGACGGAGACAGATTTGAAAGCCCTAATTTGGTTTTAGATAATTGATGAAACTAGGACTAACCTTTGCTCTAAGTGTGTGAATTAGACAAGGTGGTCCAATCCTAGTGATGGAGCAAGATGAGGTCCATGATGATGAAGGTGGACATGAAATGAAGATGATCAAGCTCCAACTTAAAAAAGAAGAAAGAGAAAAACAAAACTAAGATGATCAAGACAAAAGTATATGATATGTTTTATTTTTGATGATCAAGACATTATAGAGAGTGTGATCATGTTTAGGATCGATAGCCGTACCATAAAGAGGAAAAATCTTTGGCTAAGCGGTTATCAAGTGCCACTAGGTGACATTCTTCTTGCATATGCATTTAGGGACCTAGTGTGCTAACTTTGACCCTTTGTAAAATGCTAACACATGTGCACACAAGTTCTACACTTTGTGCTTAGCAAGTTGAAAGCAAGGGCGAAGTGGTTGCAGACCTAGAAAATAAAAAGGAGGCGAAGGCTAGTGATCGGACGCTGGCATCGGTCTGACCGGATGCTGAACCCTGAGTCCGATCAATTATAGCCAAGGCGTGGTGACTGGTCGAAGGTGAGGAGTTGTGACCGGACGCTGGCACTAGTTCGATCGGTGTGTCCGGTCACATGTTGGAAGGTAGCGCGGTGGTGCGATCGGATGCGTAGGGCTCGCGTCAAGTGTGTGCTGACGTACGCTGACGTCAGCCTTGAGCGAGCGCACGTAGGAGTGGTACACTGACTGGACACTGAGGCACGTTAGGTCGACGTTGACCTGACGCATCCGGTCGCTATTTTCACGCTCTGGATCGTCTCTAGAAATGATCGGACGCTGAGAGCTTCTGCGTCAGGTGGCGCAAGCGGCGCGTTCAGTCAAACATTAACAAGCGAGCGACTTAGAGTTGACCATTGAGATGGGATGGATGAGGTTTGAACGCAAGGGACATGTGGCTACATTCGAGTGACTGGACGCTAGCTGTTAGTATTTCTAACATCACTTTATACTAAGTTGTCATCCATAGCATGATATTAAAAACACTGGTAAAACAATCTACACTTGACTCTCTAAAAATATTAAAAAGAATACAACCGTAAGCGCACAGATAATTTACCCATTGTAGCATTTTATCCAATGATATCCCGAGTATCGTTATTTATTTTTAGCCAAAAGGTAAAAGCTTTTAATTTCACAGGGTTAAAAGATGCTATGACTTAGAACTATAAATGTGCAGACCTACGATAAACCAACCACTTTAATAATTTAACAGGGGTAAATCAAGATAATAAAATAAATAGAACATAATAATAATGGTATTCTAGAGATAGAAAGTAGAGACTCGACAAATGTAATCCGACATAATCAAGAAATTCAATTAAGCTAAAAGATTCATAAGTTACTCCTAAATAATAGTCTATAATTCACATCAAGACACATACTCTCATCTACAATAATGACTAGTTAGAAAGAACAATCACATGAGCATCATCTAAAGAGGACTTTTTAAGCATAACCATGCCTCCTCCGTCGTGACTACGCTCTACTTTGCCTATGTACGAAAGGTGGATTGCACAAGGACTCAACAGGCCTGTCACACCTGCGATCTACCATACGTTCCCGCACATTAGGAAGCATCCGTAGATAAATATAATATCTAAGCACCACGCTTACATAAAATCTACCACCTAATCCACTTGAGTATTGAACTAGGCGCTTTACGAACATATGAAAGTCATCATTATTAATCAGAACTATATCAAATATACAACTAGAGCAAAGTAAAGACATACTAAATAGAAATGTATTGAAATAGAACAATGTCACAAAGATACAAGTTATCATACCAATCTAGATGAACAAATCCAGAATCTCGAACTTCTACGCCCAACTCTACTTGAACTCAACTCGACGCGCCCGGACTTGAAGAACTAAAACTCTCTCTCTAATCTCTAGAAACCCTAATTTCTGGACTAATCTTGACTAATGCATACTCGTCCCCTTAGGGAGGTCTGCCTCTTTATTTATATCCCGGTGGAAGAAGCGACGTCTGTTGGATCAAACCGACTTCACGTAGGGCTAAGATGCATCCTTGGAGGCAGTGTGGGAATACTTCAGAAGCTCGTGAAATATGCTGGAAGGGGGAGGCCGGTCGGCCAGGGGTGTGGCCGGCCGGCCCCACCTGACGACCTCTGGCTGCTCTGCTCGGTCTGGTGTCTTCTACACCCTTCTAGTGTATGTTTCGTTGCGGATAATTCTCGTAATTATTGATACATTAATCATCTTTTTACTCTTTTCTAGAATAAACCCTGTAAATTTATAAATCACCAAAACTCGTGAAAATTGTCAGATAAAACCCTTAATTTTCTATTTGGTGACCAATTGCATGCTTTAAGTTGACGGATTGTGATGGACGTTAACTACCGTCAACACTGGTGCGGTGCGTCCGGTCAACATGACTGGTGCGTACGGTCAGTATGCAAAGCGCCCTCCCTTGACCCTAACGATACTATTCGTTTAAGGGGCTCTATAAATAGTATTTGGCCGGCTTAGGGATGACTCTCTTAGCACTTTGACATACTTGACATCCTTGTGAGCCTAAGCAAACATCTCTCACTTATCTTCATCATTGATTCATCATCATGGTGAGATTGGGAGTGATTCTAAGTGTATTTGCTTGAGTGATTGCATCTAGTGGCACTTGAAGATCGTTGTGGCTGCGGATTTCTTGTTACTGTTGGTAGTTGCCACCACCTAGACGGCTTGGAGCAGTGAAGGAGCTTCGGCACGTGTTGGTGATTGTTCGTGGCCGGCTCCGGTGATTGTGAGGGGTCTTGTACCTTCCTTGGCAGAGAGCCGAAAGGTAATTCTAGTGGATTGCTTGTGTCATTGAGTTGTCTCACTTGTGGGTAGGTTCTTGCGATGTCCAATTATATGGACGAGGTTCGTGCAACACCTCTTAGCCGCCGAACCACCAAGTGTTGGTCGATACAATGGAGACTAGCGTGCTGGCAAGCACGTGAACCTCGAGAGAAAATTTTGTTATCTCTTGTCCATTGGTATTCATCTTGTGATTGATTCATTCATCTACGCGGCGATATAATCACCTTAGTCACTCCATTACTTTCCCGTAAACTTGTAGCAAGCTCTTTAGTGTAGCTAGAATTGAGAGCTTGCTTTGTAGCTTAAATTCACCTAGTAGAGCTCTTTAGTGTAGCAAGTTTAAGAACTTTTAATGAGTAACAACTTAGCTTCTTATGTGTCTAGTGATCATAGAAACTAATTGTTGGGTAGATGGCTTGCAACCCTCGTAGAGCTAAAGCAAGTTTCCATTTCGCCGTTTGTCATACTAATCAAATTGCTCTAGTTATCTTGTAGATTTTTAAATAGACTATTCATCCCCCTCTAGCTATATTAGAACCTTTCAAGATTGTACGTGGACGTCCGAACGTTCGGGCGCTAGCCATGCTGTAAACATAAACCGTAGTTTTTGGCCCTATGTGGGGCCCGAGCCATTGCACTAACCGCATGCCATCTAGCATAGCCCTGTTCCGGTGGGGTGATTCTCTTTTAAGACGACAATGGACTTCCTCCAAAAGAAGAAGAGAAGAAAAAAGAAAAAGGCCACATTACTTTCTCTAACTTTTACGAAAATCTACTTTTCCGAATTCTAAAACCAGGTAAACTACCTCACTGAACTTTTAAGACCGTTCGTTTTACCTCCCTGATCGGTTATAAATGGTTTTCAAAGATGTTTTTGTCTTTTTCTTTGTTATTTATTTCAGCTGAACATTTGAAAAAGAAATCACAGAAAAACCATAAAATAAAAAATTCAATTTTGTTAGACTCTACATGAGTAGATCTACACAGTGAACATATAATATGATGTGCTTTAGTACAAATTTTTTTGTTGTAACTTTAGATCTATACTTTTTTATAATTGATTCATAGCTATAGTTTCTATGGTCCAATTATGATGAATTTTTTATGGTGGAATAAACTATTGTATGCTTAAACTATAGTAAAAATTTCATATTCATTGGATCATGTATAACTTAGTTATAGATTTATTTAGGTGTATGCTTGTTTAAAACTATTTATAAATATATAATAAGTTATACATGATCCAATAAGTATAAAATTTTTACTACAGTTCAAGCATACACTAATTATCCTATAATAAAAATTTCACCACAGTTGGACCATAGAAACTGCAGCTATGAATTAATTACAAAAAAGCATAAATCTAAGGCTAAAAAAATTGTACTAAAGCATACCATATTATATGTTCACTGTGCAGATCTACTCATTTAGAGTCAACAAAATTAGACTTTTCATTTTATGATTTTTCTGTGATTTACTATGATTTTTTAAAGATTCAACCGAAATAAATAAATAAAAAGACAAAACCGTCTTTCAAAACCGTTTATAACTGGTCGTAAAACGAATAGTTTTAAAAGTTCAGAGAGATGTTTATCCGATTTTAGAGTTTAGAGAAAAAATAGACTTTCGCAAAAGTTGAGAAGGTAAGATGGACTTTTTTTTTTTTGATAAGGAGACAAACCTGTATTAATATGGCAGGACCACGTACACAGATAGGAACAGATACAGGCACCTCCTAGAAACATACAGAGTGGACAGCTGTACAACCAACTTTGCAAAGAAGACCCTAACAAAAAAAGAAATTACAATCAGCTCCTTTGGATCCTCCATGCTCGCCGAGGCTTCCGCTGTTCGCTGAACTCCGCCGTCGCCAAGGCCAACACCGGAGCAAAGAGAGAACAGCAGGAAACTGAAGCCAGGAGAGACATCTTCGCACACAGGCTTTAGAACGGGCCGCAAAAGAATCCCACCCCGAAGGACGGGAACTGAAACGCCATGGAGCAACATCGGCCGGGGCCGCACCCCATGCCTCCCTGACCTTGGATCCGCTCTCATCGCCGGAGACCAACGAGGAAGAAGAGCAAATCCACCCACCACACATCCACGAAGCCAACGACCTCCACTCTGCACCAAACCTGGATGAAGCACCGAACGGGATCGGGCTCCACTGACTCCTGTACAGGAACCGTCAAGATCTGGAGCTCCAACTTGGTCTCCAGATCCGAAGAGCTCCCACCCCACAGGCCCGCCGCCGACACCGGAGCTAGTAACGGCGAGGTGGAAAAGAGCCTGGAGGACTTTATTCCACTGTGGCCGCGCTGCCTCCACCTTGCAAGCGCCGCCGGGACACCAAACCTTACACCTAGAAGGACCTAATCTACACAGCCGGGCAGAGATCCACACATTCCCCTCCCATCCGAGGCCAACCAGGCCATCGGAAGTGAGGAAGAATGGCGGTCTCGCCGGCTGGAGAACGAGTTCCTCTCGCCGCCTCCGCAGTCGCCGAGAGAAAAGGAGAGGCTTCGAGAGGAAACGAGTCTTTACTCACTATTAGGTAAGATGGACTTTTTGCAAAGAGAAAAGACGACATGGACTAAGGGCCTGGGGGTGGTTGGGAGGTGATCTTGGTTATCGTCAGTTTTTGCCGTACCACGAGGATATAAGGCCAAGCCCAGAACTGTAGAACTTTGAGCCCAGCCCAACTGCAACCCATCAGAAACACGGGCCGACCGAAACCATCTCTCCTTTCGTCTACTCCGTCTTGTCCCAGCTCTCCACCGGCGGCAGGAGGCGCTGCGCCGGCGCCGGCGCTAGCCCGTGGCGAGATGAGCGGCGGGAGCGTGAGCGCTGTGTTCTACGCGGACAAGTACCACCCGATCCAGGTCGGCAGCATCGACGGCACGGACGTCGCGCCCCACGACAACGCCGTCCTCCGCGCCCTCATCTGCTCCCAGGCCGGCCTCTGTGCGTGCGCGTCTCCGCTACCCCCTTCCGTCTCTCTCTTAGTCTCTTACCTGGATTTCCCTCCCGTTCCGTTTCAGACGACCCTTTCGGCGACCCCAAGGCCTCCGGAGACCCCTACTGCACGGTCTTCGTCGGCCGCCTCTCGCGCCAGACCGACGACGACACGCTTCGGAAGGTGCGCCCCTTCTGGCCCCCTCACGTGTTGCCAATGGAATGGTTTTGCCTCTTGTGGTTGTGTGCCGGGTTAGTCGTGATCCTCATGGTTGGGGCGGTCGATTCTCGCTTTCGCTGTTTGTGCAGGCGATGAGCAGCTATGGGAGGGTGAAGAGCGTGCGGCTGGTGCGTGACATTGGTGAGTGATAGCTTGCTCCGTTGTTTTCTACAGCATAGTACTAGTGTTGTAGTGAGCATACTGCCAATGCCACTGTTCCAATCGTCCATGCGAATTGTGTGGTTATGATAACATGATGAAGCATACTGCAACTGCTTTATAAGCTTCAGTGTGGGATATTAACTTTCTTAAACCAGTACCATGAATTTGCAATTTTCTATACAATTTTCTTAAGTTTGTAGTTTTATATTGACCGAACTACTTCATTGCGCAGTTACAGGTGCTTCTCGTGGTTATGCATTTGTTGAATATGAAACTGACAGAGAGATGCGTCGTGCCTATGAGGTATCTGCTATTTATGCATTTGTTGTTTTACTGCATTGAGTTTTGTTATATCTAAAAGAATTATTCATCACTGCCTTTGCCCTCAAGGATGCACACCATTCAATTATTGACGGCAGTGAAGTGATTGTTGATTACTACAGGCAACAGCTTATGCCTGGGTGGATACCAAGGAGGCTAGGTATGTACCCTGCTCAAGTACTGTTTAGATGTTTCTTGCTCAATACTTTGTGTTGATCTTTCATGTTACTTCTAATGGCCTTTTTGCAGGAGGGGGACTTGGAGGAATGAAAGAATCTGGACAGCTTCGCTTTGGAGGCCGAGAGAGGCCATTTCGTGCTCCTTTGTATGATCACATGATGCCTAGTATTTTTGCCTACCCCAGTATTTTTGCCTACATAATTCATGACAATTGATGACAAATGTGCTTTGGAGTTAAAAGTTTTTGACATATCTTTTTATACAAAATAGGCGACCTATTCCTTATGACGAACTGAAGAATCTTGGGATCCCACCACCACCTGAAGGGCGATATATGACACGTTATCAGGTAGCTCACCGTATTTTTTTATTTCTAACTGTTAAATGGGAAAAATGCCCACTATTGTTATGAAGTACTCCCTTTGTTTCAAATTGTAATTCGTTTTAATTTTGTCTTAATTCAAACTTGTCTAACTTTGACCAAGTTTATATTAACATCTACAATATAAAATAAATGCACTATTAAATATATTTCATGGTGGTTCTAATGAATCTTGTTTAATGCTTGTGCATTTTTCTATAAATTTGGTCAAGGCTAGAGAAGTTTGACTAAGGACAAAGCTAAATCCACTTACAATTTGGAATGGAGTACTATACTACTATAGTGGCACTCTTTCGGATATTTCATTACAGCATAAAGTGAAAATGAATTGATATGACATATTATTATAAATTTCAATCATTCGCCATTGAGAATAGTGGGCAGCTGGAAACTTAGAATATTTGGTCGGGAGGAACCTTGTTTTTAATTTGTATTTTTGATCTGCACTAGCCGCTTACTGTTTCCATTACTGAACCACATAGGCAGTGCCAGATTGGAAAACTAGTGCCTAACCATGGCACTTGTGTGCGTACCTACCGTGATGAAACTGTTATTTGCTTGATCTGCTGTCCCAGCTACCATCATGTTTGTGGGGGAAGGGATTGGTTATTTAACGGCCTGTTTGGTTCGTGGCCTGACAGGCAGCTTGCTTGCCAGGCAACGATCCTGGTTGTCAAGCGACCAAAATCGATGGTTTGGGAATGTTGCCTGGCTGGGAAACCAAATGCACCCTTATGACATAACTGAAATAGCATTGCTTACCCTACTACCACAGGTTCCACCACCACCAAGGCGGAAGAGCAGCAAGGTTGACATTGAAGATTCATCTCCTAGGAGAAGATCCAAGGACAGAGCTGGGGTTAGTACCTACAGAAGGCAAATAAGTTCTACTGACGATGATGAAACCCCTCGTAGGAGGAAAAGCAGCCATGACGGGCTAGAAGAATCACAAAGCCGGAGGAGCGCAAGATCAGCCATTACCAGGGAGGACAACAGGTACAGCAGTCGGAGGAAGTCCAAGGGACATGACAAAGGTTATCGCAAGCGCAGACGAAGCCGAGAAGCGGGAGAAGTATCTCCACCAGAGGAAGACGGTAGCTATGAAAGGGAGAGAACTTCAGACAACCCTGGTCACAGCCCTGATCGGTACCATCACCATCGGCATCACAGGGAGGATACATATGAGAGCAGATACTCGCACCGCAGGGATCATCGCAAGCACAGACGGAGCCAAGAACTGGGTGAATTATCTCCACCAGAGGAAGACGGTAGCTATGAAAGGGAGAGAACTTCAGAGGAACCTAGTCGCAGCCCTGATCGGTACCATCACCATCGGCATCACAGGGAGGATACATATGAGAGCAGACACTCTCACCACAGGGATCGCCGACGCCGTGGTGACCGGCATCACTCCAAGAGAAGCGAGAGCCGAGATTACAGGGACTAGGCCTCCAGTTACCTCGACTACATCAATGTTTCATTATGTAAACTTTGATCTCATAGGTATTCATGTACTCCTTGATCTAGTAAAGTCTGCTGCTGCCTGTAGGCTCTTTTTTTCTTACAGAGGAGAAGATGAGAACATATGAATCGTGTATTCGTGTGTCGAATTATTTGTTCAGTTTTGTTGTCGAAACACCTCATTTTATCTCTGCATTACTACTTAGATGACAGGAGAGAATATATGGAATACTGAAATACAGTAAAAAAAACATCATATGCGTAGAGCATATTTTCTCTATATACACAAAAGATGCAATTCATACTTTTCGAGGAGTCAAACGATCAAAAATATATAAGAGTATTAACATTTGCCATTAAATTAATTATTAATTCTGAAATATGTTTTTGTAATAAAGCTAGTTGAAGACATAAATGTTAATACTATTCATTATAAACTTGGTTAAAGTTAAGTTAGTTTAACTTGTATAAGTTTATAGTTATAAATTTGGTCACAATTAAGCTAGTTTAACTTGCATAAATTTCATAGTTGCATCTTTTATGGTTAGAATGAGTATATAGAATAAAAAACACTTTCATCATACTGTAGAACATAAACCCACTGTCCAGAAATAAATGCACATCTCGCACCGTAAGGAGACAAACAAAAATTAAGTTTGATCAAATCTATATGAAAAAATACCAAGAATTATAATATCAAATAATTATTATTAGATTAATCACGTCATATATTTTGATACTAGTCTTATTAAAAGATATAAATGTCAATATTATTTTATATAAATTTAGTTAAACTTAAGATTATTTAACTCTTGGAGTGGGGAGAAGTGCACTTGTTATTTGGGACGGAGAAAGTACATGGGATGGAATAAGAAACATCGAAACACCTTACATGTACTCCGTATCCGTATATAGCCAGCACTGATGTTGCGAGACAGTTGACTCGTCACTCCATCCTTCGTCCACCAACCGCTCTAGTTCGCGTCGCAAGATCACCTGGCCGGCCGCCGGCCTCCGCTAGTCCGCTTGCAATGGATGCTGTCATCGCGTTCACCTCCGGAAGCCCTAGCCCCACGCGCTTCTACTCCTCAGCTTCGCAGTCGATGCGCGCGCCCCAGAGCCTCTCTGTCTGCGGCCCATGGCGCGGGCTTGGGCGCCCCCTCCGCGCGCTCCGGCATCGGTCCCAGGCCCAGGCCGCCGCAGCGGTGGCTGGGGCGGCCGAAGCCTCCCACCACGATGTTGTAATTGTGGGCGCTGGGATCGTCGGGCTCGCCATCGCGCGCCACCTCCTCCTCCACACTTCGCTCTCCGTTGCCATCGCCGACGCTGCCGTCCCCTGCTCCGGCGCCACAGGCGCAGGTTCGCTTCCTTTGGCGCTTGCGTTGATGGTTCGGTGCTTCAGCCTTTACGGAGTTGGATGTAATACATCCTTGGGCCTCTGGTTTCGGGTTTCTTCCTTGGGTGGGGTTCGTTGTGTGCAGGGCAGGGGTACATATGGATGTCGCACAGGAGGCCGGGGAGTGACACGTGGGAGCTGGCGCTGCGGAGCAAGCGACTTTGGGAGGAGCTGGCGGCCGAGGTTGACGGCCAGGGTGGCGGCGGTGCACGGGAGAGATTGGGTTGGATGAGGACAGGTAGAACCACACTGCCGCTATTTTGCGGTTATTACGTGTTTGCTGTTATGGTGATTGATTAGTCTATGAATAAATGGCCATTGTATCTAAACACTAGCAAACAAATCTGAGTAGTAGAATCGCTATAATATCAGTACATTACGTTTATTATGAATACTGCACTACTGCTAGTGAAAGATTATTACCATCTCCTGCAGTCATGGATTTGATACCACTCCTGCTACTCCTTGCTGTGCTGATAGTCTGATTCTTAAGTCCATCCATACATTACTCGATTCTACTGATATCATTTTATTAGATGTCCTATCATGGAAATTACATGCTCTGTGCTGTATTATTCTGGTTCTCAGTCTCAAACATGATTTTTAAACAGAAAGTAAAATGCTTCTATCAATTTTGTTCAGGAAGCTTGCTAGTTGGGAGAAGTTCAGAACAGCTGGATACATTGGAGGAAATGACCAAGGTTCTGTCTCAGGCAGGCATACACGCGGAATTCTTGTCAGCCTCTGCATTACATGCATTAGAACCAGCACTCAGTGTAGGGAAAGATGGTGGTGCTATGTTCTTGCCGCAAGACTGTCAGATTGATGCATTCCAGGCTGTCTCTTTGATTGAGAAGGTTTTTTTTTCCTTCAGGAGTTTGATTTTGTTCTGCAATGTGCGTTGCTAACAGTGTCACTGATATTTCTTGGTTCATTTTCTTGTGCAAGACCAATAACTCATATTCCTCAGAAGGAAGGTATAAGGAGTTCTATAATGATCCTGCCATGTCATTAATAAGGTATTCAAGTTTCTTATTTTTAGACAACCTTCGTTCAGTAATTGAAGAATACTTCCAACTACCAGGCTTGTGTTATCTATCTGTTAGGAATTCAGATGTTATTTTTTAATCTCAAAGTTATTTCCCTTTCTCCACATCACTGATAAATGACAACTGATTTTATTCTATATGCAGATCGGAGGTTACTGGAACAGTTGAAGCTGTCCAAACTTCCAGAAATATATTGTATGGCAGAAAAGCTTTTGTAATTGCTTCTGGTGCCTGGACTCGATCCTTATTGCATAGTTTCTTAGAACCAGTTTTGACGTTGGATATTCCTGTCAAGCCACGAAAGGTATATCTGAAATTTCTTGGATTGATTTTTGTTCTGGAAATTTTGGTACTGACCACTCAACCATCTTCATACTATTGGTCATCATATGTTTACCTGATATGGAAAAAAGTAGAGTGGATTGGATTTTATGTATTCTTGCAAGACTTGTTGTGTATGTTTACGTGAGATGCAGCACAGCCAGTATTACAATATTGGATTCGGGCTCTTGAATATTCCTTTTGACTTGGAAACAATGCTACCTGCTTATAAATAAGAGTTATGTAAGTGCATAACCTTTTGCATGAACTAAGGCAAGGAGTTGACAGTCAAAATGAGCCTGTGAAAGTGCCATGTTCATGCTAGCAAACATTTGAACTATTTCAGACTGATCTGTTGACCAATGACCACAGCTTGACATTTGTCCTTTAATAGATCTGTAAATCCTCATATGTTATTCCTTGCTACATATAGCATTATGAAATTCCTGTTATCTAATCCAACAACATCGAAAAGAAATAATCTCACATATTTCCTGTTCAGGGTCATCTTCTTGTGTTGGAGAAATTTGACAAGGTTAAGTTGAATCATGCCCTGATGGAGGTAGGATATGTTGACCATCAGATTGCTAAGCCAAATAGCACACACATGGCTTCAGAATCTAGTGAAGATGAGCTTGGTGCTTTATCCGTATCAATGACTGCAACCGTAGATACAAAGGGAAATTTAGTTCTAGGTAATTTACGGAGCACAGTCTTCTCCCATTGCTCCAAGTTCCAGTTTCTGCTTAGGAGCAAAACAAGAATTCCATTTTAAGTGATCTACAGGAAATAGTTGAATATATGGCATGTTTATACTACAGGAAGCAGCCGGGAGTTCAAAGGTTTTTCGAGGGAGGTTGATAGATCCGTTGTTCAGTGTATATGGGAACGTGCAGGAGAGTTTTTTCCTGCAATGAAGAATGTTTCTTTTGATATTGATCAGAATACTCAAATCAGAATAGGGCATCGCCCATACAGTAAGTTTCTTAACAGGAAAATGAGAAGCATAATCTGAATTCTTCATTACAATGCTATTAGCTCTATACCCTTGTCTGATACTAACAGAAACAAATACCTTATCTGTTTCAGTGCCTGATGGAAAGCCAGTTATTGACTTCATTCCTGATCTACCAAATATTTTGATTGCAACAGGACATGAAGGAAATGGACTTACTTTGGTGAGTCACTGATCACTGTATCAATTTGCTCCAGTTGCTAGTGTTTGTGTGTTACATTATTTTTTCTGTTTAGTTAGGCAGTTGAAATGTGAAAGGTATTGTGCCAGTGGTTCTGTCATCTAGATACAAAGCGATCTTTCCTTGAATGGGACTAGTAACTTTTTTGTGGCATAGGGGTGAAGGGTGGACAATTCTGTGATCCAATTCTTTGAGCACGCATAAGGCTGTATAAGCATAACGTACCCTCACAAGATAGATACCTTGTTTCCTCTTGGAGCTGATTCATGGTAGTTGAATTACTTTGCATGAGGGCAGTCATGTTCCTGATTCCAAATAAGATAGATGAATCTGTTGCATGCCAACAGGGATGGAGGCACTCTGCTCTCTACTATTCTACTGTCATTTTCCTTATAAGAAGATAGAAGAGTTAATGTTGTTCTGCCAATTTTTCATTAGGCACTAGGCACTGCTGAAATGGTCACCGATATGATTCTTGGGAATCCTGGAAAAGTGAGCCAGTCACCTTTCTCCATCAAACACAGATTTTCAGGTAATTTTGGTAAATAGGTCCGAATTCTGCTTTTTTGAAGAAAAAAAATCATGTTTTTGTGATTCAGATTTTTTTTTGGTCTCCAACACAGTTTAAAACCAGGACTGATTTTTTATACCTTGAAAGCTAATTTTCAAGACAACTTTCTTTATTTTATTTATGTTATACGGTGCTGAGTGTTGGCCTACAAAAAGGCGACATGTCCAGCAATTGAGTGTAGCAGAGATGCATATGTTGTGTTGGTGTTGTGGGCACACAAGGAGGGATAGAGTCCGGAATGACGATATTCGGGATAGGGTTGGGGTGGCACCAATTGAGGAGAAATTGATTCAATATCGGTTGAGATGGTTTGGACATGTCTAACGGAGGCCTCCTGAGGCGCCGGTGCGTAGTGGAGTTCTAAAGCGGGCCGATAATGTAAAGAGCGGTAGAGGTCGACCTAAACTAACTTGGGACGAGTCCATTAAGAGAGATCTTAAGGAGTGGAATATCTCCAAGGATTTAGCTATGGATAGGAGCGCTTGGAGAGTGGCAATCAACGTGCCTGAACCGTGACCTCTTTTTGTCTTGTGCCCTTTATGTCCCTTTATGTGTCTCTCTGTTTCTCGTCTCTTTTGGGTTTCATCTCTAGCCTACCCCAACTTGCTTGGGACAAAAGGCTATGTTGTTGTTGTTGTTGAAAGCTAATTTTCAAGACAACTTTCTTTATTTTATTTATGTATTCTAGCTCTTTCGTTGCACACAATGACACAATGTGTTTTCAATATAGAACTACTGAATTGCAGATCAAACCAATTTATTACTCAGCTTCCAAGTTGTGTCGTTTACTCAAATTCATGTCAGATTAATTCATCACATTTCAGGGTGCTGTGCACTCCATCGTTTTAGTGTAAAATATTGTTTGGGCGAAATTACTGTTTTTCCTCTCAGCAATTTGAAGCTCTTTTGATCTATTAATGTTGGGGATCCTATTTTAATTCTAGGCATTCAGATGGACAACTTCTTTTCTTTATGAATTTGACAGTAGTAAAACGTCAAATTTTGGTTAGTGGAGTGCATGGATGCTGGGGCTTCCTTTACATCTGTCTATGTCTAAGTCATTGATATGTATCCTAGGAATAGTAAAGTTTACTTCCAGAACAAAGGACAATGCCAGAGGGCTTGCTACTTGACGAAGTTTGTCAAGCATGCAACTGTATATGGGATCTCCTTTAACCCTTATTTCCATCAGATCCAGTAATCCTGCTTTTGCATTGTCTTCTGATGCTCGTGGTACTGTCAGTCAGTAATTGCTGCTTGGAAACTACTTTCTTGTTTCATAGAGTATCTTTGCACAGCCTTCGACTGAGGCTACTGAAATTCTCTCTTGAGTACCGTCTAGAGGCATTCCTCCAGTCCGACCCACCCTTCATCATCAATTCAAACTCTGGATAGCTGATACGACCATCCTGTTGAATATATTTATAAAATGTCAGCTATGCTAAATAAGAATGTGTTGTGCAATCCAGGACGAGGAATAAAAACGTTGATGGAACCCAACAACCAGTCCTTTGGATTTACACCGACTCTCTCATCAGATTTGTAATCTTTTACTTCGTTGAAAACTAGTATGTAGCGTGTCTGTTTGTGGTGGGGGTTGGTGTGTGTGTGTGGGGGTGGGGGGGTCAGAATTTAGCTTGTTGATTTGCTTGTTTCAGTGAACTAGTCAAGAATTGGTGTTTTACTAACTTCAGTTCATTCGAAATGGTTAAACGTAGGTTGCATACAGTTCCAGGATCCTAATACCTACCGGAAGCTTTAAAACTTTATGACCGATAGTGAAGTGAATCACTTATTTTCCTTTCCTTTTGTTGCAATTTCAGTGTGGTCAATATTTAAGTGATTAATAGTTTTGATTAATTAGTTTAATGAGTACTGACCTTATCCTTGTCAACCTCACGAATAATGTCGTTAACCACTTGCTCATTAGGCTTTAGTTCACCATCACCTAGAGCCTCCATCAACTCAGCCATTTCAATAAAACCATTCCCGTCTTTGTCGAAGAACTTGAAAGCTTTAGGTAGATACTCGTTATTACTCATCTTTTTAATGTGAAGTAAGACTGTTACAAATTCCTCACAATCTAATGTGCCATTTCCATGTATATCACCCTGCAAAACGAAGATAGTTGTTTTAGATCATTGCAGTGGTAATTGATCTGTGCAACTTCGTAGTATGAGCATTGATTTCATAATGCAAATTACACTTTTAGGTTTGTGAATACTTGGCTGCAATTACAGATGGAATTTACCTCTTCGACTCTATTCATTGTAGTTCAGTTGCCAATATCCCAGTCATCCTAATACTACATTATGTAATATAAGAATAAAAAATGGTAATCCTTGCACTCACCGCTTGTAACAGCATCTTTATCTCTTCCTCTGGAACAGGATGACCGTTTATCCGGAAACCCTCCTTCAGCTCCTCAAGTGACAAATTACCATCATTGTCCTTGTCCATGGTATGGAACATTTGATTGTATTTGTCAATCTCTTCCCTCGGTAAATTCATGGCGACAACCTGCATTAACCATTGTCAGAAAAGATCAGTCAGCGTTGAAGGAATTAAGGGTAGTAACAGCAAGTTATCTGCGACTTACTCCAAGTGCCTTCTTCTTAAACTTGTTCATAGACGAGAACTGCTTGAGCCTCGACCGAACAACCTCTCCGAGTGACACATTTGAAGCCTTATCAGCATTCTTGAGCCAAGGATGCTCTGTTTTTTTTTCAAGAGGAGAAAAGGTGCTCGTATTTCAGTATGCAGCATTCTTAAACTACTTTGTTTTTATTTTCCAACAATGGCAATAACAGATGAAAAACGTGCTCACAGTCGAAAAAAATAGTGGCAATAACAGTATAGCACAACAGAGTATATCAAATTCCTTGTGCTTTTTTTCTATGAACGGATGCAGTCTGCCCTGTCCATTTGGTTTTCAGTAAGATTGGACTGAAGGCTACTAACCAAGGACTTGCTTTGCCGTCAACCGTGTGCTAGGATCTGGGTCAAGCATCTTCTTGACAAGATCCTTTGCACTCTGGGAGACCTTGGGCCATGGATCCTTCTGTAAGTTAATTACTCCCCGTAGTATCGACTGTGCAATTTTCTCATCGGAGTCTGCAATCGTCGAGACAAACAACATTGATTAGCAGTTCAGTACTCCTGAATCCTGATCGCTGGATGAACTATTATGAGAATGAAAAGAGAGCAGCATTCACCTCCCCAGAACGGAGGGAACCCGCAGAGAAGGATGTGCAGGATGACACCAGCGCTCCACACGTCTATCTCTGGTCCATAGCTTCTCTTGAGAACCTCTGGAGCCATGTAACACCCGCTGCCAACCACTTCGGTGAACCGATCCCCTGCACGGGCAGAGCTTTCCATGTCATCGATCCCAGCTGAAGTGAACCAGGCTTGCAATGGAGATGCGGTGGCCATCCGTACCAGGCTTGAAGTACACGGAGAGGCCGAAGTCGATGGCCTTGAGAGGCGACTCCTCCGACTTGTTCACGAACAGGAAGTTCTCCGGCTTCAGGTCCCTGTGCATCACTCCGTTCTCGTGGCATAGCTGCGTATCGGATTTGTACATGACAGGGCAGGAACGGCGACGGTGTAAGACGCTGGTGAATTCATGCGGCCTCGCTCGGGACCTCGGCTGGTCATGGACGACAGACGGTTACCTGCACGACCTCGACGATGGTGCGGGCGAGCTTGGCGGCGGCGCGCTCGGAGTAGTGATCGCGCTCGAAGATGCGGTCGAAGAGCTCGCCGCCCTCGCAGAGCTCCATGACGAGGTGCACGCCGTCGTCGTCCTCGCACGCCTCGCGCAGGCACGCCACCCTGCCCCCGCCCACCTCCGACATGCGCCGCGTGATCTCCACCTCGCGCCGCACGTCGTCCGCGTCGGGCCCGGCGCGCCGCAGGAGCAGCCGCTTCCGCCGGAGCGTCTTGCACGCCAGGGCCTCCCCCGTGGCGGCGTCCTCGCACCGCCGCGTGACGCCGAACTCGCCGCGCCCGAGCTCCGCGCCCAGCCGGTACCGCCGCGAGAAGTCCGGGTCGACGATGCCGGCGTCGCCCAGGATGGAGGCCTGCTTCCTGCCCTTCCTGCCGCCCTTCTTCTTCCTCTCCTTGCCGGTGACGCTGACGCTGTCGTGGTCGGGGGAGCAGCACGGGCCGTCGTGGCTGGTGACGGGGAGGACGGCAGCGGCACCACGGCCTCCGCGGCGCAGCATTTTCAGCTTGGTGGCCGCAATGACGGAGGAGCAACCACCCATGGCACCACCGTCGCCGGACGCCGGGTGCTCGCTATCTCCGCCGCTAGCGCCCTCGTGCCTCAACCTTCCCTTACCCTCTCCTCGGTCTAATTCCGGTGCTTGCGCCGCGCGCGCGCCATCGGGGAACGGCCCGACACTTCCGATTGTTGGCTGGCTGCCCGTCAGTGCCGGGGCGTGGTGTTCTGGGCCGACCGCTCGGAAGCCAGTAAAAATGCCGCCAAATTTTCTTCCGTCCGGCCATTCGACACCTCCAATTGTTGTTTCAATATAGTGGGTCGAAATTTACTGCTACGTACTCCCTCCTTCCATAAAAAGAATATAATTCTCATATTTTGAGGCACTTTGACTGAAGTTATATAAAGAAAAGGTACTGGCATTTTTTATACAAAATAAATAAAATTAGATTAGTTATAGAATGTATTTTCATAATAAATTTATTTGGGGACATAAATGTTACTAGTAAACAAGCCCAATTGTCCGTACATTGTAACGGGAGAATAATTTATTGCATTGTTGGTGACACGAGCAGAGACAATTTTCACACTCACTAAGTTACAAATATGGAGTTGCTAAAATTCATCTCCAACTAACTTTCCACATTGAATAGCAAGTTATTTCCTTCTTTTCTGGTTTTTTTCTTCACGTGTGGGAGTGTAACAAAGCTGGTTTGTTTTTTTATTTTTTTCTATGTTTTTTATGATTTTTAGAATTATCGGCTGGTTTAAAAAAAGAAAAAAGAAAAAGAGCTACTGTGCGGCTAGGCCATGGGTTTTGGCCCAGTCCACAGCGCAGCCAGCCCAGCCTGGGGCCGAATCCGAGGCCCACCAAACAGGCCCAAGTGAAAAAATAAAAAATAAAGTTTTGCATCAAGAACCCTAAATTAGTTTCTAAAACCGTTTAAACCCTTCCACTATTCCTCTGTCTCTGGTATCTTTGCATCTGGAACCTGTTATTTCTTTCTAACTCCTCCCTCAACCCTTGTCCTTCTTCCGTTTTGAACAGGACTTTGGAAAGAAAAGAGGACTACAGGCATAAGAAAAAATAGAATCCGAACATAGATCAGAGTTGGACGAAAAAAATTATTTTAGAAACTTTGCCTCTTTATTATTAGGTATAGATATAGATATAGATTACTGTTTACTATAATCTTGGTCAAACTTGAGCTAATTTGACTGACATGAATCCCATAATTACATTCTTTTGTGGATGGAGGAAGTACAATATAGCTAAAATAGTGCTGGCAAAATAACTTTCTTTTCATGCCAAGGATGATCCTTTTTTGTTTTAGTTAAAGACTAGCAAAAATGCTCGTGCGTTGCAACGGGTGATGGACAAATATATCATTACCATCAGTTCCAAACTTCAAGGGCCAATAATCTAGCTTTGTTCATGAAGTTTGTCGTGATATCTTGTATGATGTTGTTGCGTGTGTATATCTAATTATTTGAAACACAACAAACTTCTAGTTATGAATGAATAAATTATTTTTTTAGTTGGAAGTAATGGCATTGATAAAAGTACTATCTCCGTTCCAAACTCCAGTGAAGTTGAGCACGGCGGTGGCTGAGTAAAACTTCTATTTTTTCCATTCCAAATTCCACTTGGTACAACTCTTCTTTACTGGTAGAGCTGTTTTCTTTAAAAAAATCAAATAAATTCCATAGCATTGGAAGTCCTCATCTACGTGCTAACCTCTACTTACATGCTGGATAAATAGGCGAATTATGGTTCTTCATCGCTCTTATCATCCTAATCTATTGGGTCAAGAAGTCACTCCCAGCGCCCAGTGGTCAAACTCTATACCATCTCCTATGCTTTGTAATAAGCATGTAACGCGTCTTTTTAAGCGGCATGTTCGCTTCAGATTAAGGATAAGGCTTGGCCGAGGTTGACAAACAATGCAACTCATTCTCTCCTTTTTTTAAACTCGTTCATAAGAGGAGGCGATTGGCAAGTGGTCACAGAACCAGCTGCAACAGGGTCTTTTTCATTCATGTTAAAAAATAGAAAGAAAAAAGCCACTGCACCCAGAACACAAATTAGCCGTGAGCTGCAACCTCATGCATGGCTTCGAGAGCACTCCCCATCTAGATCCGTAGAAAAAAAAAAGCACCACACCTATAGGAAAAGAAATAGGAAAAGTCTACTTCAACCCCCCCAACTATGGGGGTGGACTACTTCACCCCCCAACTATGAAACCGTATTCTACCCCCTGAACCTTTCAAAACCAGTCAAATTACACCCCCAGGCAGTTTTAGACGGTGGTTTTCCTACAACAACGGATACACAAATTATATCTATAGTTAAGCAAAGCTATATGTTTTGGTATGATGTGATCTACACAAATATAGAAGACACGCCATAATTACACACTTAGTTCTGTAATTAAGCAAAACAAAATGTTTTAGTTTGTGATATAACTCACACAAATGGAGAAGACACATTACAAATACATAAATTATTTATATGGTTAAGCAAAGCCAAATGCTTTGGTACGTAATGCAACACATAAATGTATAAGACATGTCATAAATGCACATACTATTTTTTTGCGAAAAAATGCACAAATTATTTGTATAGTTAAGCAAGCCAAATATGTATGCGATACAACCCAAACAAAAACAAAAGACACATCACAAACACACAAAATATTTCTATAGTGAAAAAGCCAAATATATATATGACGTAACCCAAGAAGACACATCATAAATGCATAAATTATTTCTATGGTTAAGTAAAAGCAAATATTTTGGTGATGTAACCCACATAAATATAGACACATCACAGATGCACAAATTATTATATAGTTAAGCAAAGCCAAATATCAGAAGACACATCACAGAGGCACAATATTTCTATGGTTAAGTAAAGTCAGATGTTTTGGTACGTATGTAACACACAAATGTAAAAAAACGTCATAAATGCACAAACTATTTATAGTTAAGCAAAGCCAAATATTTTGATATGTGATATAACCCACACAAATGCAAAAGAAAAATAGAAAAAAGAAGGAAGAAGGAAAATTGAAAATGAAATGAAAAAATAAAAAAATGTAAAAGACGATATAAATAGAAGGGTATATAAAATACAAAATAAAAGAACATAATAAGAATAAGGAAAACGTTGCATCGACAGTAACCTACACCACACATCCACCTTCCATGTCCATCACACACATACATGCGGTTGTCTGGCCTAGTAAAGAAACTAATGATCTAGCAAAGAATCATAAATGCATGCGGTGGCGACACTACACTTTGGCCCGAGCGCTCGAACTCGATGATTAGTGCTATAGAGCATCTCATGAGTACTATACAATACTCAATAATAATAATCATGAAACATCACATTTATACTATATGCTGCCAATAATCTTGCCTGATTTTGAAATCGTGTGCCAACTCTTCCATAGTTCTTGAGGACACTGACAACTACTCCACGTTATATTCATGATTTCCGTGCTACCTTCCTTTCTTTGTCCTGAGGACAAACACACTCCACAGGTCCATGCCTAACCCCTTTGGATCCAAGACCGATGGTAGCAATGAAGAGGCAGTAGCTCCCTCTCTGCCATTCCATATTTCCACGGCACCCAACATGCGCTCCCTCTCTACCATTTCATATTTCCATGTGAAAGTCCCTAATTTGGTTTTGGCTAATTGATGAAACCTAAGTACTAATCACATGTGCTTGAGTGTTGATAGCAAAAGGTGATTGGTACACTCCGAAGTGATGGCAAGATGCATATTGATCATGAGGACTTGATGCCATACTTGGAAAAGAAGAAAAGATGGAGTGCAATCCTATGGAGCTCAAGGCAAAGATATAGATATGATTTGCTTTTAGTCATTAAGACATCATAGAGGGTGTGATCACACTTAGGATCGATAGCCGTACTATAAAGAGGAGAATTTTTAGGCTATTGATCACTTAAGTGCCACTAGATGAGGATTCATTTGCATATGCATTTAGATCTAGTGGTGAGCTAACTTAACGCCTCGAAAATGATTGTAAAAATGCTAACACACATGCATATGGTGATATAAACGGAGGCGAACGGAGGTCACTGGGGTAATCGGATATGGTCTTGGCATGACCGGACGCGTCCGATCAGTGACAGCAACAGTCTGGCGCGCGGACTAGGGTTTACCACCGGTGCGTCCGGTTAGGCACCAGAGGGACAGTGAATGCGAGCGGTGGTGCGTCCGGTCAGTTACGATCGGACGCATCAGGTCGTGAGTGGGAGCTAACTAGAATCGACCGGACGCTCGCACTGTGGCGTCCGGTCAGTACAAGCGACGCGTTCGGTCAGCCTCTTAGCATCGTGAGCATCTCATGACCGGACTCCAGGGCGCGTTCGGTCAGTTCGACCATCGTGTCTGGTCATGCTATGACTAAGAAGATAACGTTTCGTGACCGTTGGAGATCGAACGAACGAAATTTAAAACGGAACACGTGGCGAGCATCGGGCGAAGGTGCGCAATGTGACCATACGCTGTCTCCGCGTCCGGTCAGTTCGACCGGCGCGTCCGGTCAACACGATTGCAGCAGCACTTTGTTTCTAACGGCTCTATTCTTTGGAGGTACTTATTGTTGACGGTAGATAAGTATCATTTTAATCGTCAACATAGCATGAGAAATGATCTAAATACAAATACTATCTAGATATAGGGGTTACACTGACAGAATTCCACGAGTTTTGGTGAATATCTATTTCTGCAGGGGGTTATCAGAAAAGAACCAAAGGAGGTCCACATGTCATATTTACATAAGAGAGAAACCGACCATACTATGAAAAAGAATACTCTAGAAGACTCGAGAAGATCTTCCCCTGGAGGGGAGGGCCTAGAGGCTAGGCAACAGGGGCGCCGCCCCCTGGCCTGGGCGCCCACCCCACCCAGGTGGCCAATCAGATGCAACCTCGTGGATCATGCCTCCACCGCCTTGAGGATCAATAATAATCGTTCATCAAGGTCAGTTTGATCCAAAGGTTGTGGTGCTTCCTAGAGGGCTATATAAGCAAGGCCCCTAGCCCCAGGAGAAACCCTAATTCAATTCATTCATCTCATTCCATTCAGAGAAGCCCTAGAGCCACCATCTCAATTAGATCTCTAGTTTAACATAGCTACATAGGATTAGAACTAGAAGGAGCCAAGCATTGCTTGATTTCTGGATCTGTCAGAAGAGTACTTGGTAATTCTCTCCTACTTTTGTATTTGTTCTTATATTATTCATCTAGTTCATCATTTGTATGAATATGACTTTAGTCTATTCTATCATATTGGATATGACTTTGCTCTATTTGATTATGTTCTCAATTATATTGTTCTTAGTCTACTTTGATTATATGTTTGGCATAGTTCGATCAGAATTATATTCAAGTATAGGATCGTATAGCGTTTGCTCATTGATATCATGGGTGAGTAGTAAACATTGTGTAGGGGTGGTGCTTATACCGAATTTACCTGCGATTGCACCCTATATTCCGGATCGTGTGGTAGATCGCGGGAGTGATAGTCCTGTTGAGTCC
Source organism: Saccharum hybrid cultivar R570 (assembly GCA_038087645.1). NCBI lineage: Eukaryota > Viridiplantae > Streptophyta > Magnoliopsida > Poales > Poaceae > Saccharum > Saccharum hybrid cultivar. The sequence goes on along the minus strand of JAQSUU010000402.1, from coordinate 21,965,651 downwards.
TTTGTAGTCCACCTCCCGAGTATAGGGCAGGCAGAGCACAACTATTACAGGGAAGTGATGGCTATGTTCTATATCTTCCTTAGTAATATCACTATGCGTAGATATAACCTTTTCTGGCTATGATTGCCAAATGTAATTGCACTAATCATCGTATGCTTTGACTTTATAGTTAGAATAACTTAGGATTTATCCTTATAGTTCGTCCTAATCCATGCTAGTGCTATATATCTAGAGTAATCTATTGAGATGTTTATCATTATATGTGGCTATGTGCTTACCAGTTATCCTTTATTATTATTCATATATTATTTATCTTGTGACACTTACCCTATATGAGAAGATAGATAAAGACATGGTTATGCTCTCCATTAGCACATGCAGTGATGCTCATTGCTCATTATCTTTAGCATCCCTTCCCAGTGGTAAAAATATAAATAACGATACCTGGATTACTCCCGGTTAAAATGCTACATCGGTATTATTTGTGCGCTTGCGGATTTCATATTTATTTCAGAGGAGCATTTACATATTTTAGTACCAGCACCTTTGGTGTCATGCTGGGGATGACAACCTAGCTTAGGTGGCATTAGAGGTGTCAACACTTATAAATATGTGTTTGGTCGGTTTGGGAAGGACTCTCTTGGACATTTTGACTCTCTAACATCCTCTTGAGCTGAGCACATCCCCTCCCACTCATCTCCCTTACTTGATTTCCTAATCAAAGTGAGATTGAGTGATCTTAAGTGCATTTGCTTGTGAGTTTGCATCTAGTTGGCACTTGGGTGATCATTGGCTGCGGGATTCTTATTTCTCTTGGTGGTTGTCGCCACCTAGACGGCTTGGAGCAGCGGAGGAGGTCTGACATGAGTTGGAGGTTGTTCATGGCCGACTTCGGTGATTTATGAGGGGCTTTGCACCTTCTCTGGCAAAGAGCCATAAGGTAGCTCTAATATATTGCGCGTGTCATTGAGTTACCTCACTAGCGGTAGGTTCTTACGGTGCTCTTGGAGAGTTTGGGTGTGGATTCCCAATTAGCCGCCGAACCATGTAGTGTTGGTCGACACAACGGGGACTAGCGTGCCGGCAAGCACATGAACCTCAGGAGAAAATCTTGGTGTCTCTCTTAATATTGTGATTGATTGTCTCCCGGTGATTGGCTTCACATTGGTATTCTTCATTGGTTCACTTACCTCTACACATCGGTATAACATCATCTTCTCATCGTTTACTTACCGCATCTTTACCTTGTGTTATAACTTGTTTAGTTGTGCTTGTTCTTGTTGTTAGTACTCTAGGTAGTAGTAGTTGTAGCAACCTAGCTTGTGTGTGTCATAGACATTAGATAACTAAAATTATAACTAGGTGGCTTGCTTAACACTTAGAGCTAGAGCAAATCGCATTTATCGCCATTTGTGGTACCAATCTTTGCTCTAGTGATTTGTAGAGTTTTAATTTAGGCTATTCACCCCTCTCTAACCAATTTGGACCTTTCACCATGGCACCCAACATGCATCACATGTCTGTGTCATCTTGATCAACTCTTAAACTGAAACGAAAATAATGTGGGTAGGACGTCCGATCATTCGGACACCTGCGTTGGTGGGCCTCGATGCCACCAGAACAGTCCAATACTATCGCTCACCCTGATGCTATCTCGTGCTGCTTAATAAAAAAAACTCTGCTCTTCACTTTTCTCTCGAATAGTCACCGCTCCTGCACCCATTCTCGAACCCACTCTCGAATCGCCATTGTACTCGGCCAACCACCATCTTCCTTTCCACCGCGCTCGGCCGACCACCATCCTTCCTGTCCACCGCGCCCGAGCAATGCCGCTCGCCTTCCTCTCTCTCCACCAGTCTCGTCGTCCGTCACGTGGCTTCTGTTCTACATCGCGCCTGCCTGATCACTTCTCTTCCTTTTCTGACGATGGCTCGTGCCAGGAGTGGCGACCAGTAGGCCTTCCCCTGGCACTCTCTCTCCATCGGAGTGACCCACCAGCCTTCTTCACCGGAGCAGCAATCTCCGCGTTACAGGCGAGCTCTACACCGGTGAACTTCACACGTCTATGATCCTCCATTCTTCCAAGCACCAAGGAGATGTTGCGCTGAAATTGCATGTTGGAAATGTATGTTTCAAGTGTTTCAGATGTTTCAGAGGTATGTTGCATTTGTTTTTTATGGATGTTGCAAAAATAGATCGGGATGTTGCATATGTTGCAATGATTGTACACGTATGTTGCAAACGTCTGTTTCTAATGTTTCATCTGCTTTTTCAGACGTATGTTGCAAGTGTGTTTATCTAGATGTTGCATATGTTTCACATATATTTTGCAAGTGTGAAAGTCCTATGTTTGGTGTTGGTAATTAGTGACAATGCCTAAGTACTAATCCTATGCCTAAGTTGTATGCAGCATATGAGGATTAGTACATTCCAAGGTTGGTGGCAAGATGGACATGGTGATCATGATGGCCACACTTGGATTTGGACGCAACCCTACGTGATCAAGGCAAAGGTATATGCTTAAGGGTTGTGTTTTAGTAACCAAGACACCTAGTGGGTGTGGTTACATTATAGGATAGATAGCCGTACTATAAAGAGGGGAATGATGCGGCTATTGAACTCCTAAGTGCCTCTAGGTGTGCATTTCATGTCATATGCATTTGGATAGAACTAACAACGCCTCGAAAAATGATTGTGAAAATGCTAACACACATGCACATGGTGATGATCACTTGGTGATGTTAGCACGTTTGCGAAGGCGGTGGAGTTTGAGCGGTAGAGAGGGTTTGGGGTCCTCTCTCCCTCCTGCCGAGCTTGCGAGGCGGGATTCAGGCGTTTTCGAGGGTTTGAAACGCCTATTTTCCACTACGCCGAAAGATGGAAAAGAAACGGAGGCGAACGGAGGTCACAATGGTGACCGGACGCTGGACCGGACGCGGTCTCTATTTGACCGGACGCGTCCGGTCAGTGTTCAGCGTTTGCGCGTGTCTCAGCGTTTTGATCGGACGCGTAGCGCGTCCGGTCACTGTCGACCGGACGCGTCCGGTCGATCAGGGAGCTTACTGGACTCTAACCGGACGCTGGCACTGTGGCGTCCGGTCAGTTCTCCAGCGCGTCCGGTCGCTGTTTCGTTGTGCACTGCTCTGGGTTAACCAGCGCGTCCGGTCAGTTACGGGACCAGCGCGTCCTGTCGAGCCCAGCGCGTCCGGTCGTTGCGACCAGCGCGTCCGGTCGGTGTTTCGCAAAAGAGCCGTTGTGTGACCGGCGCGTCCGGTCCGCGCGACCAGCGCGTCCGGTCAGCGCGACTTCGGCTGTTTCAAGTGTGTAACGGCTATATTCGAAGGGGTACGTCTATAAATACTCGTTGGCCGGCTCAAGGCTCTCTCTCTCTTGGACTTTTGACATACTTGTGAGCACTTTGAGCTAAGCAACTCCCCTCCCACTCATCTGTCTTGCTTCTTTGCATATTCGAAGTGAGATTGAGTGATCCAAGTGCATTTGCATTGTGAGATTGCATCTAGTTGGCACTTGGTGGTTGATTTGCTGTGGGATTCTTGTTTCTCTTGGTGGTTGCCACCACCTAGACGGCTTGGAGCAGCTTGGAGGCGTTGGCAAGAGTTGGTGATTGTTCTTGGCCACCTCCGGTGATTGTGAGGGGTTTGTGCCTACCTCGGCGAAGCGCCAAAGGCAACATTAGTAAATTGCTCGTGTCATTGCAACCTTTTGCCATTTGGTAGGTTCTTGTGGCGCCTTTTGAGAGGCTCGGTGTGAGACCGATTAGCCACCGAACCACGTGGTGAAGAGGGACACAACGGGGACTAGCGTGCCGGCAAGCACGTGAACCTCGGGATAAATCTTCGTGTCATCACTTTCATATTGTGATTGATTGATCCCGGTGTTCGGTTGTTTTGGTATTCATTGTTGATCATATTGGTTGGCTCAATACTTCGCCCCTCGGTGAAACCCTCCTAACTCAATCCGCATTACTTTCTTAGTTATCTTTGCTAGCTAGTTTGCTTTGCTAGAGTAGCTCTTTTGTGTAGCTTGCTAGTTATAGTTGTAGTTACCTTCTCGGTTTAACTTGTGCGGTTGAGTGCCAATACTAGAATTGTGAATTAAATAGGTGGCTTGCAAACACCCCGTAGGCTAAGCAAAACTCGCATCTCGCTATTTGTTGTATTGATAAACTTGTTTAGCTTGTCTTTGTAGAAATTTTTTAAAAGGCTATTCACCCCCCCTCTAGCCATCAAGACCTTTCAAGTGGTATCAGAGCCGTGGTCACCGTTTGCAAGGCTTAACAACCTCGGTGCAAGATGGCTCAAGTTATGTTCAATTATGTTAATGGCAAGCCTCCATTCTTTGATGGCATCTCTTCCTTTGATCATTGGAAAAGGAAGATGAAGCAATATCTAGGCAATATACATAAGAAGGTTTGGGATGTGACCAAAGAAGGATACATCATTCTTGATGAAGAAAATCTCACTCCAAATGACCGCATCAACAAACAATGCAACACGGCGGCACTTGACACAATCTACCGTGCCATTGATGACAAAGTATTTGAGCAAATCAAAGATCTTGAAAAGGCAAATGAGCTTTGGATAAGGCTTGAAGAAACATATGAAGGCACTTCAACGGTAAAAAGTGCCAAGCTATATATGCTCAAGGACAAGTTCTCCACTTTCAAGATGAAGGATGATGAATCCATCCCGGAGATGTTCTATAGGCTCCAAGTCATTATCAATGATCTCAAGGGGCTTGGAGAGAAGGTTGAGGATAAGGACTTCTCACACAAGTTCTTGATGTGCTTACCCAAGAAGTTTGCCACCTTGAGAAGAATGATCTTTAGAGAGGGATTGGACAAGGTCAAACCAACCGATGTGCTTGGAGATATAATGACCGATGCCCAATACAATGATGATGAAGATGAGGTAGAAGGGAAGAAGGAGACCAAGGTCAAGCAAGAGAAGCCCATTGCATTCAAGGCTTCATCTTCTAAGGGCAAGAGCAAGGTGGAGAGTGATGATGATGATCCATTCGATGATGAGACCATGGCCCTCCTAGTGCACAAGATGGGGAGGTTCATGAAGAAGAAAGGATATGGGGCAAGGAAGAGAAGGGACTTCATGAAGGCAAAGGAGGTGCTTTGCTACAATTGCAATAGCCCCTATGAAGACAAAAGATATCATGTAGTGGCAAAGTGCCCCTATGAAGACAAAAGATATCATGATGGGGAGTTGAAGTTGAAGAAGAACAAGAAGGACAAGAAGGAGAAGAAAGAGAAGAAGAGCTTCACTATCAACAAGAAGAAGAAGGGTGGTGGTTATGTGGTCACTTGGGATAGTGACAACTCCGATAGTGATGATGATGATAGCTCTAGTGATGATGAGAGGACCACTCGGCGAGCCATTGCAAGCATCGCCCTCTCCAACAAGCCATCCATCTTCGACACTACATCGACATGCCTTATGGCCAAGCCCACCAAGGTAAAATATGATGATAGTGATGATGATTCTTGTGCTAGTGATGGTTATAGGAGTGATGATGAGGAGGTTGAGGACTACTCCAAGAATGATCTATTAGGCATAATAGATCAAATGAGAAAGGGCTACAAGAGGACAACCAAGAAGTGCAAAATCTTGGAGCAAGAGCTCATTGCCAAGAGCAATGAAAATGATGCCTTGATGGAAGAGCTTGTTGCTCTCAAAAAGAGTAAGGAGTGCAAAGGAATTGAACAAGAGCTTAAAGCTCTTAGGAAATCCTTTGATGAGCTAGAGGCCTCTCGTGAGTGTCTAAAGGAAGACCACGAGGACCTTGAAGTTGCTCACACTAGGCTTAAGGAAGCCCACTCCTCTCTACTTGAACTCATCAAGGAGAAGGACCTCAAGTTGGAGAAGCTCATGAAGGAAGCTAAGGAGGAGCAAGTGATTGTCACATGTGATATTGGACTAACATGTGATATTATTGATGATTCTTTATTTGTTGGTCCTACTAATGCTTCATGTAGCTCATCATCATCCACCACAACCAACTCTACATCTACTACTAGTGATGCATCGCTTGTGGTTGAGAATGAGACTCTCAAGAGAGAGGTGGATGATCTCACCCGCGCATTAGGCAATGCCTATGGTGGGGATGCCCGCTTGCTAAAATGCTTGGGTAGCCAAAGGTTCTCTCTTAACAAAGAGGGTTTGGGCTATACTCCCAAGAAGGGCAAGGCGGCCTTTGTTACTCCAAAGTCTTGCTTTGTGAAGAGCAATGGTCGTTATTGCAATAGATGCAAGCAAGTTGGGCATCTAGAGATTAATTGTAATAAAATGAACAAGAACAACAAGTTTCATGCTAAAATGGATTACATTCCTTTTGATTCTTGTTATGTGCTTACCAAGGGTGAGAAAGGTGTGCATGCTAGGTTTGTTGGTACACCAATTGTGGGTCCAAAGAAGAAGGCCATTTGGGTACCAAAGAGCTTAGTTACTAACCTCCAAGGACCCAAACAAGTATGGGTACCTAAGAAATATTAATGTATTTTGTAGGTAAATTACAAGGCCAGAGGAAGGCATTGGGTGCTTGATAGTGGGTGCTCTCAACATATGACCGGTGATTCAAGAATGTTCAACTCTCTCAAATCAAATGATAGTGGCATTGATAGCATCACATTTGGTGACAATAGCAAGGGTGATGTAAAGGCTCTTGGAAGGATTGCAATCTCAAATGATCATAGCATTTCCAATGTGCTCCTAGTTGAAAAGTTGAACTTCAATCTTCTCTCGGTTGCTCAATTGTGTGATCTTGGTTGCAAATGCTACATCTTGAAGAAGGGCTCTAGATTGAGCAAGTTTGAGAAGAAATGTGATGAAGGATTCTTACTTGGTTACTCCACTACTAGCAAAGCTTATAGAGTTTGGAATGTGGCTAGTGGCTTACTTGAGGAAGTTCATGATGTTGAGTTTGATGAAACAAATGGCTCTCAAGATGAGGAAAATAACTTGGATGATGTGAGAGGAACTCAATTGACCAATGCTATGAAAGAAATGGATATCGGTGATATTAGGCCAAAGCAAGTGATTGATGTGGATAACAACAAAGATCAAGTGCTCCAAAGTCCAATTACACAAGCTAGTGGGTCTCTAATGCAAAATCAAGCTAGTACATCATCTCAAGTGCAACAAGATCAACAAGTGGCTAGTTCATCATCTCCAACTCATGATCAACATCAACATCCAAGCAATCAAGTGCAAGTGCTTCAACCAACCAAACATTGCTAGAGACCATCCATTAGATTCCATCATTGGTGACATACAAAGGGGAGTTCAAACTAGATCAAGATTGGTATCATTTTGTGCTTACTCTTCTTTTGTGTCAATGGAAGAACCCAAGGACATTGATAAAGCATTGAGAGATCCGGATTGGGTAAATGCAATGCATGAAGAGCTCAACAACTTCAAGAGAAATAAAGTATGAGAACTAGTTGAGAGGCCTAAAGATCACAATGTCATTGGAACAAGATGGGTCTTTCGCAACAAGCAAGATCAAGATGGGATAGTAGTAAGGAACAAAGCAAGACTAGTGGCTCAAGGTTACACACAAATAGAGGGTCTTGACTTTGGTGAAACTTATGCCCCGGTTGCAAGATTAGAAGCAATTAGGATCTTACTTGCCTATGCTTGTGCTCACAATATCAAGCTATATCAAATGGATGTGAAGAGTGCATTTCTAAATGGGTACATTCAAGAGGAGGTGTATGTGGAGCAACCTCCCGGTTTTGAAGATGACAAGAAACCCAACCATGTATACAAGCAAAGAAAAGCTTTGTATGGATTGAAGCAAGCACCTAGAGCATGGTATGAAAGATTGAGGGACTTCTTGCTATCCAAAGGATTTGTCATGGGCAAAGTTGATACAACACTATTCACTAAGAAGATTGGGAAAGACTTGTTTGTATTGCAAATATATGTTGATGATATCATCTTCGGTTCAACCAATCAAGATTATTGTGATGAGTTTGGAAAAATGATGGCAAAGGAATTTGAAATGTCAATGATTGGTGAACTTAGTTTCTTTCTTGGACTTCAAATCAAACAAATGAAGGAAGGAACATTTGTGAGCCAAACCAAGTACATCAAAGATATGCTCAAGAAGTTTGGCATGGAAGATTTAAAGGGCATTACAACTCCAATGGGCACTAGTGGAAGCTTGGATAGTGACAAGAGTGGCAACATGGTGGATCAAAAGCTATATAGATCAATGATTGGTAGCCTACTCTATGTGACGGCATCAAGGCCCGACGTAATGTTTAGTGTATGTATGTGTGCAAGATTTCAAGCCTCACCAAGAGAAAGTCATTTGAAGGAAACAAAGAGAATATTAAGGTACTTAAAGCATACACAAGATGTTGGATTGTGGTATCCCAAAGGTGCAAGCTTTGAGCTAGTTGGATATTCGGATTCCGACTATGCCGGTGACAAAGTGGAGAGAAAGAGCACTTCCGGGACTTGTCAATTGTTGGGAAGATCACTTGTCTCATGGTCATCCAAGAAGCAAAATAGTATTGCACTATCTACCGCCGAAGCCGAATACATCGCCGCGGGTAGTTGTTGTGCACAAATCTTGTGGATGAAGGCAACATTGAAGGATTTTGGAATTAATTTCAAGAATGTGCCATTGCTATGTGACAATGAAAGTGCCGTGAAGCTAACCAACAATCCTGTTCAACATCAAAGAACAAAGCATATTGATGTTCATCATCATTTTATTAGAGATCATCAACAAAAGGGTGACATTGCTATTGAAAGTGTGGGCACCGAAGATCAATTAGCTGATCTATTCACCAAGCCACTTGATGAGAAGAGATTTCACAAGCTAAAGAATGAGTTGAACATACTTGACTTCTCCAACATGAGTTGATGCACCCCAATGTTATGACATGCCTCTCCTTCGAGCCCCAAGGTACAATTGGTTGACATGTCATACATTCTATACTAAGGACATGTTTAGTGCATCTAGTCATGATTTCTTATGTTCTAGGCTCATTCATGAAAATCAAATGAATTTGAAGTTTATATGGTGCCACTATTGTTTCCATGTCTTGTATAATCTAGTGGTAGCATATAACTTGTTTAAGTAGCTTGTGATCTTAAGTCTTTAATCTAGAAAACTTGTCTAAATATTTGCTTCGACATGGTGCATGATAACCCTTCTAGTGAGGTGTGAAGAAGCTTGCCCTTGGATCAAACCGAAGCATTTTATTTATGCAAGCAATCTAGGTTGAATCATAAACTTGATCCTCACCACATAATTCAACATGATAATCTATCTAAAATTGGTCCCTTGTGGTCATTGGTGCCAAAGGGGGAGAAAATGTTGTTCACAAAGATAGATTCTAAAGGAGGAGAAAACCCTAAAGGGAAAATTGATAAAAGAAGGGGATCAACTAAAATTTTGAGCACACAAGTAGGGGGAGCAAGCTCTTAAACATGAATGTTGCATTTCTTTGTGCACTTCATATGTATGATGCATAGTTATGTATTTCTTTTTCTCCAATACTTTGCTTGTGTGATGTTTTGCTAGTATACAATTAAATGGTGTATTGAAGTACTAGCATGAATAGGAAGTAGTTAGATTTTTCTTGCTTCATGTTTTTCAAAGTGGTACTAGAGCCTTGCTTATAATGTTGATCTCACGAGGTTTCTAGTTATGTTTGTGCTTTTCCAAGTGGTATCTAACTACACAAGGTGCTAAGATGGTGTTTATCGCTACTCCGATGGTATCACGCTTCAAAGGTCTATAATCTAAAACACTTAGCACCTATTGGTAGTCAATGCTCCTAATCTTTCCTATCTAACATGTATGCTTCCAAAATCCAAACATATAGCATACATGTAGGGGGAGCCATTGCTATCTGAAAGCATCTAGGCCCCAAGGTTTGGTTTCGGCAATTGATGACAACGCTTTATTACCATGACTAACGTGTGTTTTGCAGAAACGCTGGTAAGTTAGGTCATGGAGGTTATAACTGTTTTGGGCACCATGGTATTCGTGTCCCTTGATGGAAATCATTTCGGTTTTCAAAAGAGTGACGTCAAGATTAAGGACGGTTAGTTCCGAATGTCGAGGTGTCGAGACGCATTCGGAATAGTCGTTAGGATCTTCGTTTTTCTCTTTTGGCCGTACTATAAAGGGGGGCATGAACGGGTAGCTTGACCTAGGCGAGTCCTATGTTTAGGTGTGGTGCACAATTGTTAAACTTGGCGCTAGGCAACCCTAGAATAGCTCAAAGTTCAGTTGGAAGCAACTTGGTTGAAGTTGCGACGCGTTTCGGAAAGTTTCGGGCTGCTTCCCATTGACCGGACGCGGTCTTCGACAGCACCAGACGCGTCCGGTCAGTACGTTACCGCGGCTAGGGTTTCGGCCCTGACCACCGGACGCGGTCCTCGCGAGGACCGGACACGGTGGTCAGTGGCTGACACGTGTCACTTGAGGGGAACACCTGTCGGACGTGACCTGGCTGTGATCGGCGCGTCCGGTCACAGTCCAGTAAGGTCCAGAGAGGACCAGACGCGTCCGGTCTTCAATGATCGGACGCGGCCTCGCGTCCGGTGCTCTTACAGTAAGGTCCCTTGCACGATCGGACGCGTCCGGTCACCCCTGACCGGCGCGTCCGGTCGTTCAGTTGAAATTCGTGTTTTAACCGTTACGGGCGACCGACGCGTCCGGTCAGTTCGACCGGCGCGTCCGGTCAGCCCGTGTCAGAACATAACGGTTCGTTTTCTTTGAGGGGTGTATAAATACATCCCCTCCACCTCTTTTAGAGGTCTCTTGCTCATTCAAACATCTGAGAAAACCCTTTAGAGTGCAAGGGAGTGCAAGAGCTCTAGTGAGGATAGAGATTTGAGAATCAAAGTTTGAGATTTCCTCACTAGTGATTAGAGAGTAGCAAGTGTGCATCCATCTCCTCATTTGGGCTCGTTGTGGTCAAGTGAGAGTTCTAGCTTGTTACTCTTGGTGATCGCCATCACCTAGACGGCTTGGTGGTGATTGGGAGTTTGGTGATCATCCGACGGAGCTTGTGGATGACCCAACTCATGTTGTGAGCGGTTTTGGGTGATTCACCGCGACGGAGTGTCGAAGAATCAACCCGTAGAGAGCACTTGATCCTTGCGCGGATCAAGGGGGAGCAACACCCTTGCGCGGGTGCTCCAACGAGGACTAGTGGGGAGTGGCGACTCTCCGATACCTCGGAAAAACATCGCCGTGTTCCTTGCCCTTTACATTCAAGCATTTACATTCTCGTATTTACTTTCATTGCTTGATTTACTTTCCTAGAATTGCCATGCTAGACTAGGATTGAAAACTAGGGTGCAAAACTTTTGTCGGTAGACTCACTAGGAACACAAGTAGGCACTAGGGGTGAATTCCGGCTTGTATGATTTAATTCTTGCAATTAATTTTTAGAAAAGCCCAATTCACCCCCCCTCTTGGGCATCTTGATCCTTTCAATTGGTATCGGAGCCGTGTTGCTCCTAATTTAGGCTTTACCGCCTAGAGCAAGATGTCTAACGGGGAAGGACCACCTCCCACCTTTGAGGGGGATGATTTTCCATATTGGAAAATCCGCATGGAGGCATATCTCGAAGCCATAGATGTCAGGTGCCTTAGAGCCGCAACCCAAGGGCTTCCTGCTATCAAGGATCCCGCAAACCCCATTGGTGACGAGGAGAAGTACGACCGGTGGAATGCAAAGGCCAAAAATGCACTCTACCGGGGCTTAGGCAAAGATATCTTCAATCGTGTGCGTAATGCAAAGAACGCTCATGATTTGTGGGAAAATCTTTGTGCTCTCCATGAGGGAACTAAGAGTGAGCGTGAGGAATGCTATCATATTGCTTTAAAGAAAATTAATTCTTTTGAGATGCTTCCCAAAGAAAGTGCTAATGACATGTACACTCGCTTGAATGTTCTTGTAGAGGGCCTCAATGCTCTTGGGCTCACTCAAATGAGCCAATCAGATGTTGCAAGGAGGATCTTGAGTGTTCTTCCCGTTGAGAAGTATGGTCACATTGTCACCGTGCTTCATCAAAGTGATCTCTCCACCGCAACACCGACACAAGTATTGGGGAAGATCAATGCTCATGAGATGTACATGCACATCACTTCGGAAGAGGGCTCATCATCTTCCAAGAAGAAAGACTTGGCCTTCAAAGCTAGCCATGACAAGAAGAAGAAGGGCCAAGCCATGATAGTGCAAGAAAGCTCAAGTGAAAGTGATGTCGATGATGAATCACTTGCACTCATGGTGAGAAAGACCACCAAGATGCTAAAGAAGCTCAACAAGAGTGGCATCAAGTTCGATGGCAAGAAAAAGAAATTCTTCACAAGTAGCAAGAGAAAGCCCATCTCGGAGATGGATTGCTACAATTGCGGTGAACTTGGCCACCTAGCTCATCAATGCCCTAGACCACCAAAAGACAAGTTCAAGTACAAGAACAAGGGCAAGAAAAATGATTCAAGTGATGAAGAAGATGAGAAGAAGAAAAACAAGCCATACAAGAAGAAGGATGGCAAGAAGGAGTTCTACAAGAAGAAGAAGGGAGGAAAGGCATACATTGTTGGTGATTGGCTCACCGACATTGAATCATCTTGTGATTCCTCCGAAGATGAGAGCAATGATGAGAAAGAGAAGGTTGCCGCTTTTGTGATGGGGCCATCATCTTCACCGACATCTTCACCACCACATTCACCGCCTTCTTCACCATCATCGTCCACTACTCACCTATGCCTTATGGCCAAGGGTGAACGAAAGGTACAAAACCATGATAGTGATGATGATGATGATGATAGTGAGAGTGATGATGAATATGACGCACCTTCTTATGATGAACTTGTAAAATTGCTAAATAAATACACTAAAATCATAAGAAGGACAAGAAATGAAAATGATGAGCTTCAAAATGAAAATGAATCACTCTCATCAAAACTTGAAAATGCTCAAAAGACTAGTGGTGAGCTTAGAGATCAAAATGAAGTTATGTCTTCCACTCTCAAGGAGCTCAAAACCTCAAACAAAGAGCTTAAAGATCAACATGATAAACTTGAGAAGAAGCATGATGAGCTCATCACTAGACATAACACTTTGAAAGACAAATACACCACATTAAAAATTGACTATGATAGTCTTGTGGTTGCTAATGAACTTGCTCTTGAGACACATGATGCTACTAACAATGTTGTTAAGTGTGATATAGCTACATCATGTGATGATTTGATCATTGAAAGCATTGAGCAAGGTTCTAGTAGCAAAGGCAAGAGTGTGGTTGAGTCAAACAACTATGATGATTATGCCAAGATCAAGTGTGAGAATGAGAAGCTTGCAAATGAGAACAAGAAGCTTAAAGGTTTGATGGCTCTTGAGAAGCAAACAACAAATGAGTCACTCATTGAAGAGAACAAGAAGCTCAAGCAAGAAAAAGAGCATCTCAAGACCGGTCTAAGCAAGTTCACAAGAGGCCAATATTTGCAAAGTGAGCTCCTCATGAACACCGTAATGAAGATGGATAGAAGTGGTATTGGGTACTTGGCAAATCAAGAGAAGAAGGCAAAAGCTCAACAACAAAGCAAGTCAAAGCCCAAGCCAAAGAGATGTGTTGAGTGTGGTCAAGAAGGTCACTTTGCTCATGAATGCAAAACTCCACCACCACAACCCTTGCCCAAGCATGCTAGACCCTTTGCCTTCAATGCTCATTACATGCTAAGAACCAAGTGGGTGTTCCGAAACAAGCAAGATGACCAAGGCATAGTAGTGAGGAACAAGGCAAGACTAGTTGCAAAGGGGTTCTCTCAAGTTGAAGGCCTTGATTTTGGAGAGACCTTTGCACCCGTTGCAAGACTTGAAGCCATTCGTATCCTCCTTGCATATGCATCACATCATGATATGAAACTTTATCAAATGGATGTGAAAAGTACATTCTTAAATGGCTTTATAAATGAACTAGTCTATGTCAATCAACCTCCCGGGTTTGAAGACCCTAGATATCCTAATCATGTTTATAGGTTGTCCAAGGCGCTATATGGGCTCAAGCAAGCCCCTAGAGCGTGGTATGAGCGCCTCCGAGACTTCCTCATTGAGAAGGGCTTCACCATTGGGAAGGTCGACACCACACTATTCACCAAGAAGCTTAATGAGGAGATCTTCATTTGTCAAGTGTATGTTGATGATATCATCTTCGGGTCAACAAATGAAGATTATTGCAAGGAATTTGGTGAATTGATGTCGAAGGAGTTCGTGATGTCAATGATTGGTGAGCTCACATTCTTCCTTGGTTTTCAAGTCAAGCAAATGAGAGAAGGGAGTTTCATCTCTCAAGAAAAGTATACCAAGGATCTTCTCAAAAGATTCAAGATGGAAGAATGCAAACCTATCAAGACCCCAATGCCATCAAATGGACATCTCGACCTAGATGAGGGAGGTAAACCGGTCGATCAAACTCTCTACCGTTCTATGATTGGTAGCTTGTTGTACCTTACCGCATCTAGGCCCGATATCATGTTTAGTGTGTGCATGTGTGCTCGCTTTCAAGCGTGCCCTAAAGAACCTCACTTAAGTGCCGTAAAAAGAATCCTAAGATATCTTAAGCACACCCCAAGCATTGGTCTTTGGTATCCCAAAGGAGCTAGATTCCAACTAGTTGGCTATTCCGATTCGGATTATGCCGGTTGCAAAATTGATAGAAAGAGCACATCCGGAGGGTGCCATTTGCTTGGGAGATCCTTAGTATCTTGGTCATCTAAAAAGCAAAATAGTGTGGCTTTGTCCACCGCCGAGGCGGAATACATTGCCGCGGGGGCTTGTTGTGCACAAATTCTATATATGAAGCAAACCCTCCTAGACTATGGAGTTGTTCTTGAAAAGGTGCCACTTTTATGTGACAATGAAAGTGCCGTTAAAATTGCTAACAATCCGGTACAACACTCTCGCACCAAGCACATTGATATCCGCCATCACTTTCTAAGAGATCACGTTGCTAAAAATGACATATCACTAGAAGGTGTACGAAGTGAAAATCAATTAGCGGATATCTTCACTAAACCTTTGGATGAGGCTACCTTTTGTAGGCTAAGAAGTGAACTAAATGTGCTTGATTCAAGTAACTTTAAAAGATAAGCGTGTGTTGTCCCTTGCATTGCATTGTATTATATGTCACGTTTATTTTATCGCAATGCATTTAGGGCTTGGCTAACACGGTTACGATAACCCTCCTTTGGAGGTGTGAAGAAGCCTAACCGTGGATCAAACTTGACAAGCAACCTAGCTTTACTTACTTGTATTGCATTGCATATGCATGGTTGTTTGTTTGTCGTTTCTTTTCGGTTTAGCTTTGAGCAACCTCTGTGTTCGTCCATGGATAGAGAGAGCTTTTTGATGCTCCTAAAGGTCCAAAAACTCTATTGCACGGCCATACGTTGCTCCTCGGGTGTTTATTGCCTATTTTCCTAAAAATAATACTAGCCTAAGGCAAAATATTTTGAAAAATTTGAGGGTTTGAGTGAGGTCACTCATATCAGGTTCCAATTGGTGTTTATTTGTGTCTCTTTGAATTGGAACTTGATTGGGAGAAGTCGCTGTTGATATTTGGTAACGCAATTAGGAAATAGGATCCGCAAGCGCACGGATATCGGTGAGCACTTCACCCGAGATGTTATCCTGGGTATCGTATTTATATTTTTACCTTTAGGAGAAAGAGTGCATCTGACTAACCAAATCTATTACTACTAACCTTTAGGCTACAACCACTATGATTCGATGTGAGTAATGTATAGAGAAGACTACAACCGCACTCTTCTTCTAACCTTGGTAAGGATGATCTACTGTTCTATTAGGGAGGTTTACGGAATCTAGACACCACAAAGGATGTTCAACCCGCACCTATAAACCCTATCGATCCTGCTAACGGGATATGGAATACAAAGGTAACTCAGAATTGTCACGTTCCTCGCTACTACCACGGTCCGGCTAGACGAGGGGATATCTATGAGTATCCTAGCTTAAACACCACGTTTACGCTAGAGATGATTACTCTAAACTCTACGCGAAGAGATCAAAGTAAACTCATAAACCAAAGAACAATAAAACAAAGAACTTACTAGAATTTAGAAGTCGAAATACTGAAGAATCCTGAGAACAAGCCTCGGGTTAGAAGAACTTGCTCCCACAGGTACAACCTCGGAGTAGACACCGACAGGCCGGCTTCCTCCGATCTACACCTCCACTCTATCTCTCTCAATCTAGTAGAACTAATTCTACTTTCACATTGGATGCTAAGCCCTAAGAGGTGGGAACCCTAGAGGGAACCTCTCTCTCTAAACCCTAACTAGAGATATGCAACTGAATAATGAATTGGGGTCTTCTCCACCAGGGGGTCAGGGGCCTTGCTTATATAGCCCTTTTGGATGAATCTGGACCGTCGGATCAAACCGACCTTCATCCTACGGTTTTCCTTGATCCTCAAAGGCGGTGGAGCATAATCCGCAAGACTCGACCTGATTGGTCCCGGGGGTAGGGCGGGCGCCCTAGGGCACAGGGCGGGCGCCCTGTGTCCTGGCCCGTTACGGCTCCCGTTCGTTCCCGTGGCTTCTGGAATCTTCTAGATGTAAGATAATTACGTGTTCGGTTAATATCCCGTCATTAATCCGACATGTGGGCCTTTCTTCCGTATTTCCTGATAACCCCCTGCAGAAATAGATAAACAGCAAAACTCGTGGAATTCTGTTAGATCAAACCCTAATTCTAGGTGTTGCTTGCATATAGGTCCTTTTCTTTATTTATTTGATGGTTATAATTGATACTTAAGAACCGTCAACAAACACCCCCATACTTAGGCTTTTACTCGTCCTCGAGAAAAGGTTGGTTAATAAAACATCTGGGGTTGAAACATTCTTTCATACCTGCAGGGTGTTGTAAAAATCCACTGTGCACTTATAGTCAGGGAAATATATGGTCAGAGTAAAGAGCCTTTCTTCTTCTTAATCCCTATCACTTGGAGTTTTTACATATTTTTGAAAAGAAAAACTTAGCATACCTTTATCCTCATAGGTGCTCTCAGAGTCACTCATTATCTTTTATATTTCTCTCTGAGGCTGTTTTGATTTTGCAAAAATAATTCTTTAAGCATACATACCTTGCATTTATTGTAAGGTCAAAACCGGATCCGAGGAGAAGAATACCATACTCTTTAGATCAAAGACTTTGAAAATTAAAAACTTATCACTCTTACTGGCATATTGCTTATTAGAGGGACCATGGGCTATCATTTTTTTCCATCATATTTTTATCATATCTCATTTTTTTTCATTTTGGGTGGATACCGAGGTACCCCTAATTCTACTGCCGGACACTTGTCCATTTTTTTCCACGAGGTTATCGAGCACTTGCTCCTTTTTATTTCCTCGATATATTTATAATTTTGCATAGCCCATGCCTCTAACACAATAATACTTCGGAAGAGTGAATCTTTCTGAATAAAAATGTCTTGATCTTAGGTGTATGATAAATCTCTCAACAAGGGTCTAACTTGTTTTGAACAAACTCAATACAAAGCAGATAGCTTTAATTAATATTTTCATGTTTAGCAGGCATATAAAACTTGAGGATGGTAGCTATAATTTTGAGATTTTTAAAACAAATTCTCCAAGCAATAAAGATACTAAGAATAAGGTACTCATACCCTTACCATCTCTTATTCCACAATGACTTTTAGCAACACAGGGTTTTGAAATAATTTTAATAATTGCAGGTTTCCAGGAAATATCACAGAGTGAGATTGATCATGATTATAAGCATTTTTATCCTTTTAATTTATCATGTTTAGAGAGATAAAATTCTGCACAAACTAAGGTGAGTGTGTAAGTGTGTAATAAAAGTGTGCAGAGTGTGTACCTGGTTCATGGAGTGGTGCGATCGAAGTGTGTGTGACATGTCAGGGAATCTCCCCCATACTTGTTTTCTGCTTTCTTGCACAAAAGTAAAGTAGAGACACACAAGACATACTAATAATAATCTTTATTAATCTTGAGGCATTTATTACAACCGAATAATAATAATAACCGAATATAATAGATCTAAACTGATTATAAGCGAACCTAATCGAATCTAATAATAACTAAGACACATATAGCCCCAAGATCTAATCTAGATAGCTCAGCGACGCTCACGCCTCCTAAGACTATGCTCTAACTCATCGATCCTCTTGTTGGCGTCGGCAATGTCATCCCGTAGCTTTAGGATCGTAGTGTTATGGTTGAAGGTCCTCCGATGCATAGAGATATTGGAGTTCTGAATTTCTATAATGCTGTTCTTGATCACCCGTAGCTCCTCATCCACATCTGCAATGGTCCTGCGGCGCTTGGGAGGTGTCTCGAAAGCATTAAGAGCATGCTTGGGTGCTTCCTTCGGAGGAACGAAGCGGACCTTAGCTGCCCTAACACCCTCGAAGTAAGGTCTCTCCTCCGTGGTATAGCGGACACTAGAGATCTCGCCGCTCCGGTTGGTCTTCACTCCGATGATCCGCTCATTGGGTTTTGGCGGCAGGATCTTTGTTCCGGCTGGTACCTTGATGATCTCCTTCCCCTTCGACGATGATGGCGAGCCTTCGAGCAATAGGGGCTGCGTAGGTGCGGTAAGAACTGGGCGAGCAAAGTAGGATTGGGCAGAGCTGCGTTGACGTGGTGGCATGGCTTCTAGCTGTCGCTCTGTGTTGGCCGGGACGAGAGCGTAGGCGTCGGGATCCTCCTTGGGCTTCTTGTTGAGGTCGTAGGGGACGACTTCCCAATCGACGTGGAACTTCTCGGCCATTGGAGCAGCTAGGAACTAAGCAAGATCTAATTTGAGGAAGAAGAGAAGGCTTGAATGAATTGGTGCTAAAAGCTGACGTTGGGGGTCTGTTTATATAGGGGGTAAAAACTGCTCTCGTGCATGGTCGGGACTCTTCCCGCCGTCATGTTTGCGAAACAAACCGAGGACGGAATTTTCCAGATAGCAACGGGTGAGGTTGTCGCGTGGGAGAAGTCTGGGGCCGAGGGGAGACAGGGGCAGGGCGCCCGCCCTCATCCTCAGGGCGCCCGCCCTGTGTCCGGCTCCTCTACAAGCCTGCTTTCTCGAGCGTGTTTCTCACCGTGTTTTTATCCCAAAAAATATATACTTAGCCCAAAAACGTCAAATTAAAAGCGTCGGGCTTTAATTTTTAATTGGAAGGTAAAAATTGATCACGTCTATTTCTTCTAATTCTTTATTGGGCTCTAAAAATAATTTAAGACGTTGACCATTTACCTTGAATAACGTACCTTCGTCATTTTGAAGTGTGATAGCTCCGTGGGATGATGAATGAATTACCTTGAATGGTCCTTCCCATTTGCTCCGGAGCTTTCCATGCCCGAAAAGCTTCACCCTAGAATTAAAAAGTAATACCTTATCTCCGAGTGAGAACTCCTTCTTCTTGATCCTCTTGTCATGTCATCTCTTGACTCTTTCTTTGTAGATCTTTGAATTGTGATATGCTTTCTCCCGCCATTCTTCTAACTCCGATAATTGCATTCTTCTATGTTTTCCGGCGATATCTAGGTCCATATTCCATCTTTTTATAGCCCAGTGTGCCTTGAACTCAAGTTCAACAGGTAGGTGACAGGTCTTTCCGTATACCAATTGGTATGGAGACATTCCAATTGGGGTCTTGTATGCTGTCCGGTAAGCCCAGAGTGCATCGGGTAACTTGTCCTTCCATGCCGTTCCCATCTCGTTCACCGTCTTCTGAAGAATGTTCTTGATTTGCTTGTTAGAAGTCTCTGCTTGGCCACTTGTCTGAGGATGATAGGGAGTAGCGACGTTGTGACAGATTCCATGTCTTGATAGATAGTGCTCGAAGCGCTTGTCAATGAAGTGTGATCCTCCATCACTTATCACTATCCTGGGGACTCCAAATCTTGGAAATATGATTTCCTCAAACATCCTCTTTGAACTGATATTGTCGGCATGTTTGCAAGGTAGTGCCTCTACCCACTTGGAGACGTAATCAACCGCCACCAAGATGAACTCACACTTCTTAGATGGGGGAAATGGACCCATGTAGTCTATTCCCCAGACATCAAAGAGTTCAATCTGAAGGTTGTTGGTGAGTGGCATGGCATCCCTTGTATTTATGTTTCCGTGCCTTTGACATGGCCCACATCTTCTGATATATTGCTTCGTGTCATCGTACATCGTAGGCCAGTAGAATCCACATTGCCAGATCTTTGAATGTGTACGGAATGCTCCATAGTGACCTCCGTATGGTGATGAGTGACATCTGTCGATGATCTTCAATCCTTCCTCAGTGGTCACACATCTTCTAAGTAGGCCATCAGCGCATACTCGGAAGAGATATGGCTCATCCCATATATGTGAACGACTTTCCTGAATAAGCTTCTTCTTGTTTGCTCCGGGTGGTACATAACCTGAAACCATAAAATTAACAATATCTGCATACCAGGGGTCAGATCTGTTAATCCCGTAAAGCATGTCGTCCCGGAGTGAGTCATTAATGGGGGGTTCCTGTGAATTCTTAAAGTACATTCTAGACAAGTGATCAGCAACAGAATTTTCTACTCCCTTTTTATCTTTTATTTCTAAGTCAAATTCTTGGAGTAATAAAATCCATCTGATTAAGCGGGGTTTCGCATCTTTCTTAGTGAGCAAATATTTTAGTGCAGCATGATCAGTGTAAACAATTATCTTAGCTCCAACTAAATAAGATCTAAATTTATCAATGGCAAAAACAACAGCCAGAAGCTCTTTTTCAGTGGTTGCATAATTAAGTTGAGCTCCTGTCAAAGTTTTACTTGCATAAGCAATTGCATGATACTTTTTATCTTTAGTTTGTCCCAAAACTGCCCCCACAGCATAATCACTAGCATCACACATAATTTCAAAAGGCAACGACCAATCAGGGGGTTGAATGATTGGTGCAGAGATGAGTGCTTGCTTTAATAAATTGAAAGAATTTAGACATGCATCATCAAATTCGAAAGGAGCATCCTTGGCTAGCAAAAGAGTAAGTGGTCTCGCAATAAATGAAAAGTCTTTTTATAAATCTGCGATAAAAACCAGCATGGCCAAGAAAACTTCGAATTCCTTTTATATTCACAGGTGGAGGTAGTTGTTCAATTACTTCAATTTTAGCTCTATCTACCTCAATACCTCTTTCAGACACTAGGTGTCCTAGCACTATTCCTTCTCTAACCATAAAATGACATTTTTCCCAATTAAGGATTAAGTGCTTTTCTTCACATCTTTGCAAAACCTTATCTAAGTTCTCAAGACAACTATCAAAAGTTTTTCCATAAACAGAAAAATCATCCATGAAAACTTCCATAATCTCTTCAATCATATCAGAAAATATAGACATCATACATCTTTGAAAAGAAGCTGGTGCATTACATAACCCAAAAGACATTCTAGGATAAGCATACGTTCCATATGGGCATGTAAAAGTGGTTTTGCTTTGATCATCAGGATGGATAGGGATCTGGTGATACCCTGAATATCCATCTAGAAAACAGAAAAACGAGTGTTTTGCTAACCGCTCAAGCATCTCATCTATAAAAGGCAAAGGAAAATGATCCTTTTTCGTGGCTTTATTAAGTTTTCTATAGTCTATGCACATCCGCCACCCAGTGACGGTGCGTTGCGGAATTAGCTCATTCTTATCATTAGTAACAACAGTCATGCCTCCCTTTTTAGGCACAACTTGAACAGGGCTTACCCACTCACTATGCGGCACAGGATATATAATCCCTGCATGCAGCAACTTTATAACTTCTTTTTTAACTACCTCTCTCATCGCGTTGTTAAGTCTACGTTGAGGCTCTCGAGAGGGTGTAACAGAAGGATCTGTCGGAATACGATGGGTACAAATCATAGGACTGATTCCTGTGAGATCTTGAAGTGAGTAGCCGAAAACAGAGTGGTGTTTTTCAAGAATGGTCATTAATCACAGAGTTTGCTCCTGAGTGAGTTTATTACTAACGATCACAGGAAACTCTGGATTATTGTTTAGGAAAGCATAGGTAAGACCGGGTGGTAAAGTTTTGAGTTCTATGGGGGGTCTAGGTGTTTCTGCAAACTCATCTAAGGGTTCAGGTTCAGAAGGTTCGGCCTCTTCTTCAGTGAAGAAGGGGGCTTCCTCTTCTAAGTCTGGATCATCTAAAAGTTCTAGAGATGCAACCTTTACCTCATCCATAGGATCAGGCAAAAGATATGGCTCGGTCTTATTATTCAAGGAGTGAGTTATTGTAATTGGAAGTTTAAAATCCTTTCCCAAGGAAATGTGGAGCTTTCCAGTTTGACCTTCATAAAGGAGTCTTCTAAAAGGTTGTCCAATCAGTAGGTCGAAACCCCATATATCAAAGATATAAAAGTTCAAATGAACCATGGAGCCTTCTACCATAAAGGGTAGGACATTAATAATTCCAAGACTGGGGACTAATCGTCCCGAAGATTCCTTTATGACCTTTGTTGTGGGGGTTAAAACAAGTTTCCCAAATAAATTAAGTGCAAAAGCTTCGGACATAATATTGATCCCCACAACAGGATTATAGAGAGCGTTAAATTGATCAGAATTATAAGCACAGCGTATAGTTATAGAGGGTGTGTCCACTCGGATTACTTCAGAGGAAAGCTCTGACTCCTCTAACCATTCGCTACTCATAACCGAGATAAGCTCTCTCAATTGACGTTCACTTGGTAAACAAATGCTAAATTGGCCGTTTTGGGGTCGGTCTATAGAATGGTAGTTCGAAATGTTTCCAAAATCGGCAAAGAGATCGGATTCTATGTCTAGCATGAAATCAGATGGTAGAATTTCTTCCTTTTGTGGCTCAGAACCTGGGATAGCTAAAGTAGATGAAAAATTTGGCAGAGTGTCTACTTCGGCTTCGTAGGTTTTATCAAGGAGGGCATTATCCATCTCAGCTTCTAGGATTCTATTCAAGATCCCCTTAGCTTCATCAGTAGGGATACGAAAAAAAGAACCTCTAGCCATAGTATGCAGCATTTGTTTATTATCTTTCTGAAGACCTCGAAAAAAGTGAAATAAAAGAACAATGTCTTCAAGCAAAAGTTTTGGACCAGATTCTAAAAGATCAGAAAAACGTTTCCAGGATTTCCCCAAAGTTTCATTATCTTTTTGTTTAAAAGATAGGACTTCGAGTCTAAGGTCACCAGTACGGTCAAGGGAATAAAAATCTAGACAAAAGTTGGCTCTTAAAACTCCCTATTCACCTTGCTGTTGACTTTCCTTCTGACTATACCATCGTCTAGCTTCTCCTCTTAAAGAAAAAGGAAAAAGCTTCCAACGTAAAGTCTTATCAGAGATGCCATCAATGCGAAGACAATCGCATGTCTGCTCAAAATCTCTAATATGAAGGTAAGGGTTTTCGTCTTCCTTTCCCGAAAAAGATAAATTTTGAATCATCGCAATCAACCTTGAACTTAACTTATACTGGGATGTTTGGATAGGCTGTGATGACTCCCATGGTAAAAGGTCAGTTGCTAAAGGTGTTGCGGCATCAAAGATAGATATAGAACCTTGGTTTTCCATTTTTGGTAAAAAGAAAAGGAAAGAATGAAAAAGATAAGAAAATAAAAAGTATGAATACAAGCTAGTAGTAAGACTTAAGGTTATCTCAGCAAACCGTCTTTCTCCCCGGCAACGGCGCCAGAAATGCTTGTTGATATTTGGTAACGCAATTAGGAAATAGGATCCGCAAGCGCACGGATATCGGTGAGCACTTCACCCGAGATGTTATCCTGGGTATCGTATTTATATTTTTACCTTTAGGAGAAAGAGTGCATCTGACTAACCAAATCTATTACTACTAACCTTTAGGCTACAACCACTATGATTCGATGTGAGTGATGTATAGAGAAGACTACAACCGCACTCTTCTTCTAACCTTGGTAAGAATGATCTACTGTTCTATTGGGGAGGTTTACGGAATCTAGACACCACAAAGGATGTTCAACCCGCACCTATAAACCCTATCGATCCTGCTAACGGGATATGGAATACAAAGGTAACTCGGAATTGTCACGTTCCTCGCTACTACCACGGTCCGGCTAGACGAGGGGATATCTATGAGTATCCTAGCTTAAACACCACGTTTACGCTAGAGATGATTACTCTAAACTCTACGCGAAGAGATCAAAGTAAACTCATAAACCAAAGAACAATAAAACAAAGAACTTACTAGAATTTAGAAGTCGAAATACTGAAGAATCCTGAGAACAAGCCTCGGGTTAGAAGAACTTGCTCCCGCAGGTACAACCTCGGAGTAGACACCGACAGGCCGGCTTCCTCTGATCTACACCTCCACTCTATCTCTCTCAATCTAGTAGAACTAATTCTACTTTCACATTGGATGCTAAGCCCTAAGAGGTGGGAACCCTAGAGGGAACCTCTCTCTCTAAACCTAACTAGAGATATGCAACTGAATAATGAATTGGGGTCTTCTCCACCAGGGGTCAGGGGCCTTGCTTATATAGCCCTTTTGGATGAATCTGGACCGTCGGATCAAACCGACCTTCATCCTACGGTTTTCCTTGATCCTCAAAGGCGGTGGAGCATAATCTGCGAGACTCGACCTGATTGGTCCCGGGGGTAGGGCGGGCGCCCTAGGGCACAGGGCGGGCGCCCTGTGTCCTGGCCCGTTACGGCTCCCGTTCGTTCCCGTGGCTTCTGGAATCTTCTAGATGTAAGATAATTACGTGTTCGGTTAATATCCCGTCATTAATCCGACATGTGGGCCTTTCTTCCGTATTTCCTGATAACCCCCTGCAGAAATAGATAAACAGCAAAACTCGTGGAATTCTGTTAGATCAAACCCTAATTCTAGGTGTTGCTTGCATATAGGTCCTTTTCTTTATTTATTTGATGGTTATAATTGATACTTAAGAACCGTCAACAGTCGCGTCGGAGTTTGGAACGAAGAAGGGCGAAGAACAGCGACCGGACGCTGGACCGGACGCTGCACCGGACGTAGTGATGCTTCACCACCGCGTCCGGTCTCGGCGTCCACCAGCGCGTCCGGTCATCCAGAGGACCAACTCCAGACCTAGTGACCGGACGCTGCACCGGACGCGCCCGTGTTGACCACCGCGTCCGGTCCCGGCTACCACCACTGCGTCCGGTCATCCGCGATGAATTCCCGAGCTCCCAGCGACCGGACTCTGACCGCGTCCGGTCAGTCCGCACCGGACGCGTCCGGTCACTCCAGGAGCTTACTGGAGTGTGACCGGACGCTGCACCACCACGTCTGGTCATAACGACCACCGCGTCCGGTCATCGCACGTCGAGCGGATCTGAGCCCCTCATAAAACCGTTCGTTCTCGTCCGTTTTCTTCTTCATCCGAACGCAATCCGCCGCCGCCGCTCATCTTCTCGCCGATTCGCCGCGCCCTCGACGTCCTCACCGCCGGCGAGCCCTCACCGCAGCCGCGCCACGCCATCCTCACCCGCTCGCCCTCACTGCTCGCCCGCGCGCACCCCCACGCCCGAGCCGCGCCCCCGTGCTGCCGCAGTCACGCTCCATCGCCGCGCCGCCGCAACCACCGCGTCCGCTTCTTCCTCGCCGCCGGTGAGCCGTCCACCACCGCGACCTCACCACAGCCGCCGCAGCTACTCCCCCGTGCAGCCCTAGCCCTAATCCTCCGTCTTCGGCCGAGCAATCTAGGGTTTGCCCTAACCCTAGCCTAGGGTTTGCTCGAAACCCTCGTTTTCAGGTGACGACTCGTTCGTTTTTCGTTCAAGTCTCGTCAATTCCGTTGTTAGGGCTAACCTTGACCGTTATCGTCCATTGATTATCTCGCTCGATCCTTTCAGTGCTCGATCGTCGAATTCGAGGATTCTCGCGACCTAGGTCACCGCTTCTACTCACCGTCGTCTCATCGATCCGAGGTAGCTTCGCGTCACGTTTCACTTCGTATCTAATATGCTTGCTATCTCTAGGGCTTCGCACCTCTTAGTTATATATGTGCTTATAGTATATCTTTCTATTCCTTCGGTGCAGCGAGTCAATCGGTGTGTCAGGGTCAGATTTGTTTGCTGAATCCGAGGCCAAGCCTGCTGATACGGATTGAGGCCAAGCCTCTCGAGTGTCAGTTCATCATCTCACAGAGATTCTCAGTCAGTTGATCAGCATGGTGCGTTGCAAGAACGCCGGTGGTGCTCCTGGTGACGGGGACAACAGTCCTCCCCGTCGTGATGAGATTGCGCGTGGTAAGCGCATCAAGATGATGGCCAGGAAGAAGAAGAGGACGCCTTCAGAGGCAGAGGTTGCTCAGGCCGTGGCAGACGCTGCAGAGCAGGCAAAGAGAGGTGGCAGACGCAGTGGCATACACATAGGTGAGCGTCGCTTTCACCTTGAAGGTCGACAGCTCGGCACTGAGGCCACTGAGGGTACCAAGGATACTGGACCTTCCGAGCAGATGTCAGTAGATCCACCCACAGAGCCGACAGAGGCTACAGAGGCTACAGAGGCTACACAGGCTACCGAGGCTCCACAGGCTACTGAGGACACAGAGGAGCAGCCAGCTCAGTCTCCACCACGTCGCCGCTCCACACGTGCTCGTACTCAGGTGACACCTAGGCCAGAGGGCCAGCGTCGTGGAGCACGTCCTCCTCCCAGAGCTAGAGGTTCACCCCCGGTCGAACACTTTGACCTGAGGGGTGCTTCAGCACGTCAGGTGCAGGGGTTGAGGTTCGTGGAGGTCAGCCGTTGGTTTCCACCTGTCAGAGATCACAGAGCTTCAGAGGGTTTCTATACCCCACTTCAGGAGGATTTCTACAGGGCCTTAGTTGACAGTGGTATTGCTTTCAGACCTCAGAGGGTATGTCGACTTGAGGCATTGGTTGATGTTGTGGGAGAGCAGCTCCGTCCGCACTTGTCCTATATGCCTAGCTTGTCAGATCTTCTTGGACGGACAGGTGCATACTGCGGCACATGGGTCAGAGAGTTCTATGCTTCACTATGGATTGATCCTGCCCATGAGTTTATTCACTTTGCTTTCAGAGGCCGCGATCACAGACTGTATAGCTCTAGAGCTCGAGAGATCCTCAGACTACCAGCTTCTGACACGAGGATCCATCAGTTGTGCTATGGACAGACTCCTCCACCCAGACGCCCTCACGGCGGTGCAGTGCCACCTACAGACCTAGTTCAACCCTGCTTCCGTGAGCCTTTTGGCGAAGGGTCTCGTCGTACGCCTACCAGTCTGACGCCACTTGCCAGAGTCTTGGATGCTATTCTCAGACGCACTCTACTTCCCAGACTTGGCTACAGAGAGGGTCTGACGAGGATGCAGCTTTGGGTTGTTCACCACCTGCTCTCACAGAGACAGTTTGACATCTGGGATCTTATCCTTAGTGAGATGGAGGACACTATTGCTGAGGGCTTCAAGGGTAATCGTCAGCTGCCCTATGCACACTGGATTTGCTTTATCATCAGATCTTCTATCCAGATGCCACCAGAGATTAGGGCGGAGATAGCAAACACTACTACAGCTTTCCCTGATTATGACATCCGTCAGCTTTGGGCCTCGGTTACTAGAGATCAGGCCCCAGCACCAGGACAGCGTGAGCACCCAGACATTCCTGAGACAGCAGCTGAGCAGGATGCCAGAGTTGACGAGCTTGCTAAGGCAGAGCTTGCGGACCTTGAGACTCAGACTACTGATATACCTGAGGATGTGACGTCAGACAGCACAGATGAGGACTACCAGCCCATCCCCAGGTACCGGTCTCCTCGATCTCACGACCACGAGGCCGGTGGCTCTAGCTCAGCCTTCCGCTCAGACCCAGCCATGGTGGCTATTCTTGAGAGGTTGACCCAGGCTCAGGAGCAGCAGCAGCAGCAGATTCAGCGTCAGGCACAGGACACAGCTGCAGCACTTGCACAGATTCAGGCTCGTCAGGACGAGTTTCAGCGACAGCAGCTTAAGATCCAGAGGCAACAGGTTGAGATGCAGCGACAGAGTCAGCAGCAGTACATGGATCTCCTGCGCCACCTTATCACAGTCGGGGTTCCTCCTCCTGCTTCTGTCATGACTCAGGCTTTGCATTCTAATGGTCCGTCGAGTCAGGGACAGCCGAGCTTCCAGTTTACATCTCTACAGCAGCAGGTTCCCCAGTCTTTTCAGTCCCCGAGCTTCACTCCTATTTATACGGGGTTTACACCGTCAGACCAGCCTCGCCCGCACCTCCTGACAGGCACACCTATTGGTGATTTCAGTGCTTCCTACAGCGAGTTGACTGGTCAGCCGACACCCTCGCACACCACTACGTTTCACACTTCGTCAGGGTTGTCAGCTCCCGAGGCAGCCGTTCCTCTAGTGACAGGGACCGGGACTACAGAGACCCTCCCTTCTTCAGTTGCCTCGACAGATCCTCCAGCTATTGGCTCTCTACAGGCTCAGGTCACTCAGACAGATCCACTTGTTGCTACACAGTCAGTACCTGCTCCTGCTCAGACCCAGACCGCTTCGCAGCCACGTGCTTCTTCAGAGGGTCAGCCAGATAGCTCAGACTCCGAGGGTGATTCGCTACACTTCATGATTACTCCGCGCACCTCGGCACCCGACACGACTCCGTCTGTCCCCCCGTCAGATCATTAGATTAGTTTTTTGGCGCTTGATGCCAAAGGGGGAGAGAAAGAGTAGTTTCAGGGGGAGTTTTGAGAGAGGTTTTTCGTTCTTTGTGTGCTACTTTCATGCATATCATGTTTACTTTTCAGCATTGCATTCGTGTGACATTGTCGTCGAGTCGTAAACTTTGAGTCTTAATGTGTTATCTCGTCACAGTTTTAATATATGTCACCGTTTTAGTTATAGCTCTAAAGTTGTGCTTCCGTGCCTTACTCCGATTTCTTATGAGCTATATCTTTATGTGTACTAACGCCTTTTTGTCTTATCTTATGAAGTACACTCTTTTGGCTTGGGGAACATAAGCAATTCCTAACCCTTTGTGCTTATTGCTTTTTGCTTATGTGAACCAAGCATGCTCGAAAACCTCAACTCTAATCTTTTGAACCTTAGTGTTGTCATCAATCACCAAAAAGGGGGAGATTGAAAGCATCTAGGCCCCAAGGTTTGGTTTCGGCAATTGATGACAACGCTTTATTACCATGACTAACGTGTGTTTTGCAGAAACGCTGGTAAGTTAGGTCATGGAGGTTATAACTGCTTTGGGCACCATGGTATTCGTGTCCCTTGATGGAAATCGTTTCGGTTTTCAAAAGAGTGACGTCAAGATTAAGGACGGTTAGTTCCGAATGTCGAGGTGTCGAGACGCATTCGGAATAGTCGTTAGGATCTTCGTTTTTCTCTTTTGGCCGTACTATAAAGGGGGGCATGAATGGGTAGCTTGACCTAGGCGAGTCCTATGTTTAGGTGTGGTGCACACTTGTTAAACTTGGTGCTAGGCAACCCTAGAATAGCTCAAAGTTCAGTTGGAAGCAACTTGGTTGAAGTTGCGACGCGTTTTGGAAAGTTTCGGGCTGTTTCCCACTTACCGGACGCGGTCTTCGGCAGCACCGGACGCGTCCGGTCAGTACGTTACCGCGGCTAGGGTTTCGGCCCTGACCACCGGACGCGGTCCTCGTGAGGACCGGACGCGGTGGTCAGTGGCTGACACGTGTCACTTGAGGGGAACACCTGTCGGACGCGACCTAGCTGTGATCGGCGCGTCCGGTCACAGTCCAGTAAGGTCCAGAGAGGACCGGACGCGTCCGGTCTTCAACGATCGGACGCGGCCTCGCGTCCGGTGCTCTTACAGTAAGGTCCCTTGCACGATCGGACGCGTCCGGTCACCCCTGTAACGGATCAACGTAATTATACGAGATTAAGTAAGAAAATCTACCACCGAGGCGGTTAATTTAACGAACTTAAGCCCGTATAACTCGAGATTCCGTGAAATCACGAAGGATTTCAAACCAACCAACATACAACCAAGATCGTACTGATTTAGCAGCCACAGTTCACACGATACATAAAGTTGATCATAAAAGTAGGATACATCGGAGTTCGGAAATAAAGGTTATTACAACATAGTTCAACATAAGGTAGCGGAAGCAAATAGTTTTACGCACACACACACACAGTTTAGTTACAGTGCCAGTAGATAGTCATGGTCCACAAAAGCAGTAGATAAGACAAGCAGAACGACCTTTGCCCAAGGTCCTAGTTGTCACCCATCGCCGGATACAGACAGTTGGAGCAGTACCCGTAGTACATCTGACCATCTGCAACAACAATGGGAACAACGCCCTGAGTACGAGAATGTACTCAGCTAGACTTACCCGTCATAAACCAGAAATAACATGACACCAAGGAGCATGCAAGGCTTTATATAGTGTACTGGCTTGACTCATTTGCGAAAGGCATAGTTGTTAGGAATAACTAAAAATAAGTACTTTTAGCATCATTTTATGATAACCTATTCATGCTAGGTAAGCACCTATTACTAAAACAATCACTTGATTACCCATTAGCATCAAAGGTTACCATCTCAGGTTTAGCATTTCCAACTTTAATCACATAACCATCCGTGTTCCATCATTAACACTACGATGCCGTAGCTCGAGTCAAGTGCCCACTAACCGGGAGCGACGGCGATTCGAATCGAATTCCTATCCAGCTGGAGATTTATTCCTCACACAAACCATGCTTCCCCCGTCAGGGTCGCGTAGATCACCAATGACACTTTCCAAGAAGCCGCGGGATAACAATCATGGATCGCACTACCCAGGGACCGCCCGACTGCCAGGACGCACCTTGGGCTTACTCTTCGCGTCCCCGTACACCCCCTTCAACACCAGTCTGCCAACCCGAGTTTATCCCGGCTCGAAAAGTGTCGCTAGCTTCGCGGTCGAAAGGTACTTTATTCGGCCAGCTAAATGTGAGGCATGCGTTCAACATGACAAGAGGGACGAGCAACGATCGGTCCTTAATCGACAGAGACGGAATCACTATAGTCCAAAACCCTATAAGACTCCGCCCGGTCTCCATTTATTCACCACCACTTGGTTACTTATCAAGATTCACAAGTACTGCTAACCCTAGCCTGGTATTCGCCTATAACTCGCAGGTGACAGGAAATCACCCGACTTCTACCGATCTAAGCATGGCTAAGCAAATTACTCGATCCTGACCTAATAAGGTAACAGTAATTTCTGGTGGACAAGGATAGTAATGCAACAACGGTTTCACTCAACTCCTATAACTTAATGCAACAATATATAATTATAATTCAGGGAAGTAAGAATAGCTTTTATAAAATAGGAGACTTATAATGCTCCGGGGCTTGCCTCTTTCGAACGAGCTAGGATGGTGGTCGACGCACTCTGGCAGCTCCTCGCTTGGCTCTTCCTCCTCGGGCACCTCCTGTGCCTGGGGCTCCTGCTGGTCCGTCCAAGCCTGCTCCTCCGGTACTGCTGCCTGCGACTCCTCCTGCGATCCTGTATGATGCAAGTGCATAAGTACATGCAAATGATGCATCGGATTAAGATGAAATGATGAAGTGATATGAGATGCAGACGAGCACATGGAATGAGCAGTTAGTACAAAACTTCATCTTCTACAAGGTAGTCCACGTCATCCAAGAACATGTACCCCAAGGTTTACTCAATTTGATTACACTAATCATCATACACCTGACACAAGCAAGTGACCCTAAATAACCAAACCTTACCACCCTAACTCACTCACAACATCAGCAAGACTTAGTGATGCTTCAAAGATACACCAAACATATTTTATTCTTCTTAAATTCTCATAAAGAATAATCATTTATTCCTTATTTAACTAGGGTTGTACTGCAACACCTATCTCTGGTGTAGATAAAAATCTACAAAAATTACAGTAGAGTATTCTTACCCTAACTAAGCTACCACTAAATTTTCATGGTAAATAGAACTGTAAAACTACCTGTACAAAATAAATAAATTATAGCCTAAATGTGAGCATGAAATTGTTTTATACTAGGAAAAGTATCAAACAACAGATTTCACATTTTTCCTAGGTTACCAACAGTAAACTAACATACTACAAAAATTATCATAAGTATGATATATACAAATATTGCTTTCTACTAAAAATAACAAATATTAACAAATAAAGGCATTTGAACTACACTTCAAAAATTTCCCACAGAACATACTTCACTAGCATTTTTCCTAGAAAGTACATCACTAAAGAAGATTAATGCAACAAGAATCACATTTTTCCCTTTATTAGTTTATTTACTATAATTTTTCTAAGATAACAGCATATATAACAATTAAATAAAAATGTACAGTAAAGTGTCACAAAAATAACATGGGATATTTTTAAACTGTAGATCTATTCACAAGGAACATTTCAAAATTTGTTTCATGACTTTTGGAGCTATAAATCTCGAGATACAATTTTTCAAAGCTATTTCTTAATTTCTGAGAAATCATTTTCTTTAATTCTTTTGAAAATCGCCAGTGAAAACGCTAGCTACACCCGGTGCAGTGAACCCACACGCGCTGACATGCGGGACCCGCGGGTCAACGGGCCCACCGGCCAGCCAGAGCAGCGCGGGGGAGGCGCTGACCGGTGGCGAACTCGCCGCCGGTGAGGTCTCCGGCGACGGGGAGGACACCAACGTGTTCCCCGTGTCGAGGCGCACCCAGCGCACCAACTCCGAGCGGCGCGGGAGCTCTGGAGGGGGCTCGCCGGCGGAGATGGCGGCACGGCGGCGCTGGAGCTCGTCGGCCGGCCAATGCAGGCCACGGAGGCGGCCGAGAAGGTGAGCGCGAGCACCGCGAGGCGAAGGGAAAGCGATTGCTTGAGACCGGGGAAAGAAAAGAGCGCCAGGGAGCTCCGGCCATGCACGCCGGCCAACTGCGGCCATGACGGCAGTGGAGGAGAAGGGCGGCCAATTGGCCCTCACCTGAGCTCGAACGGCGGAGTGGAGGTGCGCACGCGGTGGAGGGGAGCGGGGCGGAGCTGAGGCCGCGAGGAATCGGACGGAGGAGCGGTCACGAGCGCGAACGGCGGTGGCGGAGCTCCGGGAGCCGGTGATGGCGCGGCGGAGCGCTGCTGCGGCTGCTGCGAGCGGGCGAGCGAGAAGGGAGGGAATGGCCGTGGCGGACGCGCGCGCGGAGGGGGTAAGCGAGCGCGATGCTGCGGGGGCCACAGGGGCGCGTGTCGCGTGGTGTTGACGACGGCCGGCCACGCGGCGGCCGGGCTCTGCCGCGGCGCCACGGCGTCGCGCGCGGACGCGCGCGCGCGGGCGGGAGGTGGACGATGCGAGCGCGGGCCGGGCCGGCTTCGGCCGTGGGCCGAGAAGTGAAGCCGGAGCCCAACAACGAAAATCCGGTTTTTCTTTTTCAAATAAATTCCAGATTTTTAAATCTCTGTTTGAAATTCAAATTTGGGGATGAAAACGAGGTTTTCAGAAATTTGACTCAAAACAAAAGTTGTTCAAAATTTTATTCTCTACAACTTTCATATAGAACATTTTTCAAAATTCCCAATAGATTTTAAATTTGAGATTTAAAGCTAATTTAAAAATTAAAACTCATTTATTTAGAATAATTTTAAAACAGAATTTGAGGAGGATTTGAATCCAAACTTTGCTCCAATAATCAAGTTGATTTATTCTAGATTATTTAAAATTGCTACTTCTAAAAAGTACACCAACTTTTTAACATTTATTTTAAACTTAGGGTTTCCATTTATTTGTTTTTTCAAGTTAAATTTGAAAAGGGCTACAGTTCAAACAATGTTAAACATGCAATGATATTGAATGCTTATGCTTTGAAATGATAATGCATGCTTAACACCCAGGGGTGTTACAACCCCTGACCGGCGCGTCCGGTCGTTCAGTTGAAATTCGCGTTTTGACCGTTACGGGCGACCGACGCGTCCGGTCAGTTCGACCGGCGCGTCCGGTCAGCCCGTGTCAGAACATAACGGTTCGTTTTTCTTTGAGGGGTGTATAAATACATCCCCTCCACCTCTTTTAGAGGTCTCTTGCTCATTCAAACATCTGAGAAAACCCTTTAGAGTGCAAGGAAGTGCAAGAGCTCTAGTGAGGATAGAGATTTGAGAATCAAAGTTTGAGATTTCCTCACTAGTGATTAGAGAGTAGCAAGTGTGCATCCATCTCCTCATTTGGGCTCGTTGTGGTCAAGTGAGAGTTCTAGCTTGTTACTCTTGGTGATCGCCATCACCTAGACGGCTTGGTGGTGATTGGGAGTTTGGTGATCATCCGGCGGAGCTTGTGGATGACCCAACTCATGTTGTGAGCGGTTGTGGGTGATTCACCGCGACGGAGTGTCGAAGAATCAACCCGTAGAGAGCACTTGATCCTTGCGCGGATCAAGGGGGAGCGACACCCTTGCGCGGGTGCTCCAACGAGGACTAGTGGGGAGTGGCGACTCTCCGATACCTCGGAAAAATATCGCCGTGTTCCTTGCCCTTTACATTCAAGCATTTACATTCTCGTATTTATTTTCATTGCTTGATTTACTTTCCTAGAATTGCCATGCTAGACTAGGATTGGAAACTAGGGTGTAAAACTTTTGTCGGTAGACTCACTAGGAACACAAGTAGGCACTAGGGGTGAATTCCGGCTTGTAGGATTTAATTCTTGCAATTAATTTTTAGAAAAGCCCAATTCACCCCCCCTCTTGGGCATCTTGATCCTTTCACTATCAATTTGAATTCATGATCACTTGTCCATACTTCTTACACATGGTAATATACTTGGACAATGTGACATGGGTTCAATCAAAATTTTATCATAATATCTTTGTGAAAGGGTTGTCACCAATTACCAATAAGGGGGAGATTGAAAGTCCTATGTTTGGTGTTGGTAATTAGTGACAATGCCTAAGTACTAATCATATGCCTAAGTTGTATGTAGCATATGAGGATTAGTACATTCCAAGGTTGGTGGCAAGATGGACATGGTGATCATGATGGCCACACTTGGATTTAGACGCAACCCTACGTGATCAAGGCAAAGGTATATGCTTAAGGGTTGTGTTTTAGTAACCAAGACACCTAGTGGGTGTGGTTACATTATAGGATAGATAGCCGTACTATAAAGAGGGGAATGACGCGGCTATTGAACTCCTAAGTGCCTCTAGGTGTGCATTTCATGTCATATGCATTTGGATAGAACTAATAACGCCTCGAAAAATGATTGTGAAAATGCTAACACACATGCACATGGTGATGATCACTTGGTGATGTTAGCACGTTTGCGAAGGCGGTGGAGTTTGAGCGGTAGAGAGGGTTTGGGGTCCTCTC
Source organism: Saccharum hybrid cultivar R570 (assembly GCA_038087645.1). Classification (NCBI taxonomy): domain Eukaryota; kingdom Viridiplantae; phylum Streptophyta; class Magnoliopsida; order Poales; family Poaceae; genus Saccharum; species Saccharum hybrid cultivar. Next base: position 21,930,289 of record JAQSUU010000402.1, on the reverse strand, counting down.
TCCCTCCTGCCGAGCTTGCGAGGCAGGATTCAGGCGTTTTCGAGGGTTTGAAACGCCTATTTTCCACTACGCCGAAAGACGGAAAAGAAACGGAGGCGAACGGAGGTCACAATGGTGATCGGACGCTGGACCGGACGCGGTCTCTATTTGACCGGACGCGTCCGGTCAGTGTTCAGCGTTTGCGCGTGTCTCAGCGTTTTGATCGGACACGCAGCGCGTCCGGTCACTGTCGACCGGACGCGTCCGGTCGATCAGGGAGCTTACTGGACTCTAACCGGACGCTGGCACTGTGGCGTCCGGTCAGTTCTCCAGCGCGTCCGGTCGTTGTTTCGTTGTGCACTGCTCTGGGTTAACCAGCGCGTCCGGTCAGTTACGGGACCAGCGCGTCCGGTCGAGCCCAGCGCGTCCGGTCGTTGCGACCAGCGCGTCTGGTCGGTGTTTCGTAAAAGAGCCGTTGTGTGACTGGCGCGTCCGGTCCGCGCGACCAGCGCGTCCGGTCAGCGCGACTTCGGCTGTTTCAAGTGTGTAACGGCTATATTCGAAGGGGTACGTCTATAAATACTCGTTGGCCGGCTCAAGGCTCTCTCTCTTGGACTTTTGACATACTTGTGAGCACTTTGAGCTAAGCAACTCCCCTCCCACTCATCTCTCTTGCTTCTTTGCATATTCGAAGTGAGATTGAGTGATCCAAGTGCATTTGCATTGTGAGATTGCATCTAGTTGGCACTTGGTGGTTGATTTGCTGTGGGATTCTTGTTTCTCTTGGTGGTTGCCGCCACCTAGACGGCTTGGAGCAGATTGGAGGCGTTGGCAAGAGTTGGTGATTGTTCTTGGCCATCTCCGGTGATTGTGAGGGGTTTGTGCCTACCTCGGCGAAGCGCCAAAGGCAACATTAGTAAATTGCTCGTGTCATTGCAACCTTTTGCCATTTGGTAGGTTCTTGTGGCGCCTTTTGAGAGGCTCGGTGTGAGATCGATTAGCCACCGAACCACGTGGTGAAGAGGGACACAACGGGGACTAGCGTGCCGGCAAGCACGTGAACCTCGGGATAAATCTTCGTGTCATCACTTTCATATTGTGATTGATTGATCCCGGTGTTCGGTTGTTTTGGTATTCATTGTTGATCATATTGGTTGGCTCAATACTTCGTCCCTCGGTGAAACCCTCCTAACTCAACTCCGTATTACTTTCTTAGTTATCTTTGCTAGCTAGTTTGCTTTGCTAGAGTAGCTCTTTTGTGTAGCTTGCTAGTTATAGTTGTAGTTACCTTCTCGGTTTAACTTGTGCGGTTGAGTGCCAATACTAGAATTATGAATTAAATAGGTGGCTTGCAAACACCCCATAGGCTAAGCAAAACTCGCATCTCGCTATTTGTTGTATTGATAAACTTGTTTAGCTTGTCTTTGTAGAAATTTTTTAAAAGGCTATTCACCCCCCCTCTAGCCATCAAGACCTTTCAAAGTGTCTATCTAAATGTTGCATATGTTGTGCAATGGTTTTCAATTGTTTTTCAGGTGTGTTTTGCAAGTGTCTCAGACGCATGTTTCAAGTGTTGCATCTATCTTAAGACGTACGTTGCAAGTGTTGCATCTGGATGTTTCAAAAGTAGATTGATGTTCCACATGTTACAATATGACCAACCTACCGCAGCCCCTGCTGCTGTTGGGGCGCTGCTCTGGGTCACCGTGTGGACGTCTGAGACCAGCAGACGTCTCCATAGCGCGTATCCGTAGGCAAGGTGAGGCGGGCGCGACGGTGCGCTCCTATCAGTTATGGCGCTACGGGGTATGGGCGCTTTTCTGTTACGAGGACAGGATGGGGCATGCTTCTGTTACGTGGGGACAGGTCGGGACGGGGCATGGTGGATGCGCGCGAACGGGAGCATGTCTGAACGCCTCCTGCGGCCGGACGTACGTGCGCTAGTCCTTCCAAAACTGAAATCCCGTCCAAAATAGCTCCATTTGTTTTCAGGAGTATCGTTTCTATGAGATGCAATCCTTCCCGTCCCTTAATTTGTTCTGTTCATATTATCAAAACTACTGTATGTCTAAAACACCTCATTAACATATTTTTATGGTGTAAATAATGTAACTTTGATATTAGCAAGGAACGGAGGGGCCCTCGGGAGCGGTGGATCGTGGAACGTGGGAAATTTTCTCATACCTAAGTTATCTTTTTTAAAATTAAACAGGTTTCTTTAAAATTTCTATAAAATTCCTACGTTTTTTACGGAATGGCATGTCTATAAAATTCCTACGTTTTTTACGGAATGGCATGTCTATAAAATTCCTACGTTTTTTACGGAATGGCAAGTCTGACATGGGGATTCATCTGTCACTGTCAGTAGTCTTTTTATTTTCTCTCCTCTCTCTTCTCCCTCCCGATCCATCCGCTGAGGGCCGCCTGAACCGATCTCTTCCCTCCGCTCGCCGCCGAAGCTCGCCGCGCCGCAACCCGGAGAAGAGACCGTGCTCGGTCGAGCACCACCTGGGGGCCCATCGTCCTCGCGACCAGCTCTGGCGCGGCGTCCGCCCTCTGCAGTCCCGGTGTCCCCGCAACCGGCTCCGGCGCGGCCGGCACACAGCTCCACAGGTAGGTCTCCGTCCGCACAGCGCCACTATCTTCTCTCTCCTTCCCACGCCAACTGCTCGTCCCTCTCGGTCCCTCTCGTCTGCTTGATTCTGCTCCAGCCTCAGACCGGCCCTCGCTCTAAAAATGTCATTACGCACCCAATCCGCTTGTAGCTGTATGCTGCAACCCTACTCTGCCTTGTCTTCTTCCATCACCCTAAGCATGCGCGCAACCCCCCACTCACCAACGACTGGGTCGGCCGTCGCTGCAGTCCTACTTCGCCACCCGCCACCTTCGCCGGCGACGAGCACCACCAGGCATTCCCTCCCCTTGGTCTTCCTTCCTGCTGTGCGAAGCCGTGCGCCCAAACCTTAACGTAATTCGTTGGTACGGCCTCTCCTTGGTCTTCCCTTCCTGCTGTGCGAAACCTTGCGCCCAAACCCTAACATACTGTTCGTAATCGGATCTGAATCTAATTTCAAGTGTATATGCATATATTATGCCTACTAACTTTGATTGCTTTGCAAAAATTATTGGGTGTACATGTGTACACTCATGTCCTTTACTGGGTCTGCCCCTGTGGCTGGTGGCTGTTCCATGAAAAGAACACGAAAATTAATTACCTTAAGTTTGAATCTCTGTGTGATGTGTGTTGATGTCTGAAAACTGAATCTTTATTGATCTGTGTTGATACCAAAATGAATCTTGTGGCTGCACACCGCCGCACTATGTTGATATGGAAAATAACAAATTAACCTGCCAAACTGAAAAGGACAGAATGATTCAAGTATAATAATAGTGTGCTTGAACAATCGTTAGGCAACATTATTGTTTGGTCCTTTGTGTTTTTTCACTTATCTTGCTGCTGACTTTTCTGTTTGTAGATTTGAATAGCGCAATTACTTAAGCTATTTTTATTCGGATCTGATCTAATTACAGGTTTAGTGTACATGTAGTATTATGCCTACTAACTTCCTTTTTTTTGGCAAAAATTATCAGTCCTTTACTGGGTCCAACCCTGGTGAGCAACTGGACTCATCGCCCATGGAGCACGCGAAGTCAGGCCCCAGCAGTTGGCCGGAACTGGCTGATGTGGTGCCGGTGCCGCAGGATGACGGGCCTAGCCCTGTGGTGCCCATCGCCTACCGAGATGACTTCCGTGAGGTCATGGATTACTTCCGCGCCCTCTACTTCATCGGTGAGCGAAGCCCCCGTGCTCTCCGCCTCACCGCTGAGGCCATCGAGCTCAACCCCGGCAACTACACCGTGAGAATTCACCTCATCCTTTTTTTCTTGGCCTACTTTATTTTTATGGGGTTATTTGAAACTTAAAGTTTCTATGGTCAAGTAAGAATGATTTTTTTAAGGGAAAATATACTACTTTTACTATGGAGGTTCAACCATTTAGTTTCAATTTTGACTTGAAACCAAGTGTTAGTGATGAGCTTCAATGACTACAATGGAGACAATTTATTATCCACTACTCGTCTTGTTCAATTATGAGTATGCAACACTGCTACAGAAGTAGAAACAAGCAGTGGACGTGGAGCCAGTTTTAGAAAGTTGGAATTTTCCATGTAAACTACCCAGTCTAGCCTGTAGCCAGTTGCAGCTTTAGAAAGTTTGTACTCTCATGTTGACACTGTCTATCATTCAATCATACAGAATACTTTATCATCCTCCATGATTTTTGTAGAAGGCAAAGGCATACTGCTTGGGCATAATTTTCTCCCTGTGTTATGCTTCATGCAGTATGCTATAATTCTTGAACAGCCCTCATGCTATTGCTGTGTAGTATCAGAGAATTACTTTTTATGCTGTCTCTAGCTTATTCCCATGTTGTTTTAGTTTGTATCATGTATTTCATTTTTAGACCAGTCAATTCTTTTGTTGGTAACTTTTTTGACATTACAGAATAATTGTCTACTTGATAGGTTTGGCATTTTCGGCGCCATATTCTGGAGGCACTAGATTTTGATTTACTGGAGGAGATGAAATTTGTCGGAAAAATTGCTGAATGTAATCCAAAAAATTACCAAATCTGGTGAGTTTCATTATACAAATCTTTTTTCACATTTAGTAATTCACAGAAACTAACTTCTCTTTGGTGTCTGGAGGTTTTGCGTGAACCATTGGCAATATCTTGACTAAATATCTTCCATAGTTTTTGAACTTTGTTCATCTTTTTTCTTTGCTCTGGAAATCATGACTAACCCTCCAGGGTCCAATTTTATTACCAGGCATCATAAGAGATGGCTTGCTGAGAAATTGGGACCTGATATTGCAAACAAAGAGAATGAATTCACAATGAAGATACTTGCTATTGATGCAAAAAATTACCATGCTTGGTCTCATAGACAGGTATGTGTACCCGTTTTCTGAATTCTAAATTTCCAAATTTGGGTACTAAGCTGAGTATCAGTGAAATCTTTCTTCTACTAACGGGATTGCTTAATTACAATTGTTGTAGTGGGTTCTTCAAGCATTGGGGGGATGGGAGACTGAATTGGAGTACTGCAACCAGCTACTTAAGGAAGATATCTTCAACAATTCAGCTTGGAATCAGGTCATGCTTTATTCTTTGCCTCTTAAAATTTTCTAGTTTTTTTTTCTAGTTTTATGCAATTTAACTTACATTGTCTTCATTATTTTAGTTCATAGATCATCCCATGTTAATTTCATCCAATTAGTCTGGATAACAATACACTTGTTCTGATTTACTTCCTGTATTTTAAAGTCTATGGCATTATAGAAATTACACAGTCGCCTATGTAAACATTCTCTCTTTTATTTGTAAAAAAAAAATGTATATAAGCAATTTGTTTGTACCATGTAACGAACACAGGTAGCTTTACGTACCTATCGGTCAAATCTGGGCAAAGTTGATTGTATGACTATTCTTGACATTCATATTGCCTGTTACATTCTGCTGTGTCCTGTGCTGCTTCCTAAGTGTTTTTTCTGCTGACTAATTGGGATCAGCTATTTAGCTTGCACTGAAGTATGTTTAACTTGTTTTACAACAGAGATACTTTGTTATAACAAGATCACCGCTTCTTGGTGGCCTTACGGTGGTGCGCGATTCAGAAGTAGACTACACAATTGAAGCTATTCTAGCAAACCCTCAGAATGAAAGCCCCTGGAGATACCTCAAGGGTCTATACAAGGGTGAGAATAACTTGCTAGTAGACGACGAGCGCATCTCTGGTGTTTGTTTCAAGGTCCTGAAGAATGATTGGACTTGTGTATTTGCTTTGAGTTTGCTGCTCGATCTTCTCTGCACTGGTTTGCAGCCTTCAGATGAACTTAAATCCACTCTTGAACTGATAAGGAGCTCCCATCCTGAAACCGCAGATGCTGATCCTGCAACCGTTGTTTGCTGTATCCTGCAGAAATGTGATCCCCTGCGGGTAAATTATTGGTCTTGGTTCAAGGCCACTCTTTCTCAGATCTCCTGACTTCACATGGGTTCACCCCTTGTCCTTGCTGGACCGGACTCAGTGAGACATGATTTAGATAGTTTCATTGGATCTGCATGATGCAAACCCAACCAGAGCGGACAGAGTGTATGACTACCTTCACTGTGACTGAAAGCAATACTTGTAACGATTTTGTTTAGTAAAATTTATCAGTGTTACTGTTCCAAATAACACCTTGTGCAAACAATGTTTGAGTATTTCACATGTAAGCTTGAATAAAGGTGGGTGTGTTAAGTATATTTGCGAGCCTGCATGAGACCCATAATCACGTCCACTAGAGTCGTAACTATTTGCTTTGTTTTTCAATAATTCTGTGGCACAACCTTTATCAATGCTTATATTATTTAAAAATGAATATTGTGTAAGTGGATGTGACTTTTATTGTACACTTGGTAATACAAAATCTGTGATTTTAGGGTGGACAATCGCAGGTGGTTTCGCTCTTGATTGGAGCCACCAACTGGTTTTAAACCCGCGAGTCTCAAACACTACCGGTTTGAAGTCTCAAATCAGAAGTGAACCTACGCTTACGACTGGTTTAAGCACCGAGGCCGTTTTCTGTATAGAGTATTGTGGCGTTATTTTTAACAGGACCACATCAATAAAATATCAAAAAAATTGAATGAAACAACTATTGTCAATATAAAAGTTCAACTATATTGTTTCGTAGGCTTTCCCTCCGTTGTGATCGTCTGAGTGGTACTGTATAATCGCAAAAAATATATATAGATAAAATTTCCACTGAGAATGGTCTAAACTTGTGTCATTTCGAAATCTCAAACCATATACAAATTCACTCGTCCCCACAACCCCAAGTGACATGTGTCGCCACTCGTCCCCTCACATCCTCGCACCTCTTTGCCGTTGGATGGCCACCTCCTCGAGACAGGGCACGCTCCCACCCCACGAGCCAATGATAAGGATGGCAACGGGTTGAGTAAGGTGCATGTAGAACAAATACCCGTTCATGGGAATATCCGAAATATCAAACCCTGCCTGCACTCACAAAATCTAGCGGATAACATTTTATACCTACACCTGCACCCGCACATAGTGAATACCCGTTGGGTGAATATCTGTCAGATCTATCTGTGATAGAACAAATAATAATATGGCAATTACGATCACATCAACTTGTATAATAACAATTTGACACCTATATTTCCATCTAAACAATAGGCAATGGTAAAACTAACAAATAATTAAGCTAATTTTACGGTTCATAGCTTATATAGTAGCACTCATATTGAGACATGTACTTATGAACATGAGTACACGACAAACTAGACTAATCTTAGTTCAATGCTCATAATATCTTCACGGCAACTAGTATAAACACAAGGACTCTAGTATATATCACAATTCACACGAAAAAACACAAGAACTCAAGAAGTATGAAGAACATGATATAAGTCGGATAAGCTTCGCAAAACTCAACTAAGTAGTGATAATTCCTCCTACACATATGTGCTTAAATGTTTTGGCTTTAAGTTTGCATGTATGCATAAATATGAAATTTGTGAGAGAATCAAGGTACTAAATAGCGTATAGCGGGTTGGTAGCGGATTGACGTCGAGGTAGCGGATTGCGGATAGCGGGCGATATTGCGGACGATAAGTTCTAATAATGGCACCCCGATAGTCCTATATAATTTTAAGTACATATATCATGAATAATGAGTATAAATAAGTTAGAATGTACTTTCCTTGTTCCAAAATAAGTGTTTATCTCGTATTTTTTAGAAGTCGACTACTTTTAAGTTCGACTAAATTTATAAAAAAATAGTATCAACATTTATATCTCGAAATAGATTTATTATAAAAATAAATTACACAACTAATTGAATGATACTTGTTATAGATATTAATAATTTATATATATATATTTGATTAAAATGGAGACTATTTAATTTTTCGAAATATGAGGTGAGTATTGTAGGGACCTTTGAAGCTGGGCTGCCACTCTCTGAAATCAAATGCCCCGGTGACTCCCGAGGTAGGTATAAACGTTGTGCATGCGCCATCTACCTTGGTTCCCAAAGAGTATGTCTATGCATTACTACCTTGCTTTCCCAAAGAGTCAGTCTATGCATCACTCGAGTGTTTGTGGTGCCCAGAATACTTGATTTTTTTTCCTTCACGTCTTCTTCCTCCTCGACGCTTCCCCGTCACCCACCGCCCACCACCTAGCCGCAGCGCGGTAGGGTCTCGCCGAAGCTCCGTGGCCGTGAGGCTCTGGCGAGACCCTACTGCGCCCGCGGCGACCTCCTTTTCTTACCCCCGTTGTCGTCATGGCCATGGCCGCCCTTGTTCTAACCTGGGCCGGCTGCCTCCTCCACAGCCGGCTCCGACGGCCTCACCGCCTCCTCCGCCTCGCCGCCGTCTCTCCCACCTCCGCCATCTGGCCTGCCTACCTTCCAGAAATAACTTTTAAGCCCGTCGAAGATGAAGAAGAAAGTTCCTTTTTTTCAAAAGAAGTCGCAATTAGTTTCCATATAAGAAACTGCTAAAAACTCAAAACCCAGGACGTCGCAACGCAGCCCATCCGCCGTACCTCACAACCTGAGCTCATCCAACGATGATTTGTGGAACCTGGAGCGGCAACTCAGACAAAAAGCCTGTTCCTAGAATCAGAGGCCGTGTTTAGTTGAACCAATTTTGGATGTCCAAAATCTGCATAGTGTAGGATGGCGCACTGTAGCATTTCGTTTGTATTTGTGAATTTTTATCCAAACATTGACTAATTAGGCTCAAAAGATTCGTTTCGCAAAGTACAACTAAACTGTATAATTAGTTTTTGATTTCATCTACATTTAGTACTCCATGCATGTGCCGGCATTTTGATGTGATGGAGAATCTTCTTTTTGCACAGTGAAATTTGGTGAAAAAATTGGCCCTTGTTTAGATTCCAAAGTTTGCCTCCCAAATTCACTATGCAGAATTCCTATTCCCCGTCACATCAAAATGCCGGCACATATATGGAGTACTAAATATAGATGAAATCAAAAACTAATTACACAGTTTTATTATACTTTGCGAGACGAACATTTTAAGTATAATTAATCAATATTTAGACAATTATTACCAAATAAAAATAAAATTACTACAGTGTGACGGAACACTTACTATACAAACTTTGCCTCCAAAGTTTGGCATCTAAACAAGGCCTTGCATCTAAACAAGGCCAGAATCCAGTCGCAAGCACAAGGCCAGCCAGCTAGCCAGCCTTTCGCCGCGGCCAACTCCTCGTGACGCCGCATCGGACGGCCCCGATCCACCAGGTCCCGTTTGGACGGCGGATCTCGCCCTCCTGCGCTCTCCGCACACCCACCGTTTTCCATTTTCACGGCTCCCTCCCTGCACGATCGCGCCTGCCTAACTGCCTTCCATTTCCTGCCATCCCAGTCCCTCGTCGCCTCGTCGGAACTGCGGCCGCCCCCTGCCCTTCCAAGAAAACCCCAGTCCCCGCCGCGCAAAACCCTAGAGGCGGCGTGGGACGCTGCTTGGGTTCCGGTGATGGAGGAAGAAGGCGGCGGCGCCAGTGGCAGCGAGGAGGTGGTGCAGCTGGAGGACGCGGTGGAGCTGCTGGTGGAGCACCTCGTGGCGCCGGTGCTGCCGCGCGGCCAGGTCGACCGGGAGGAGGCCCTGTCGCTTGAGACTCAGGAGGCCGTGGCGCGTCAGGTGAGGATGTCTGTGCTTGACCCATTGCTCCTTTTTCGTGGGCTGTGACGCGGTTGCGGCGGGGTCTCCTGGAGGGTCGATCGGGGTTGAGGAACGGAGCATGGGGCTTGCGCCTCCTCCCCGTGCGATTCGTTCCTGGGGTGCATTTGGGTCGCGCGGCGTGCTACGTACTTGCGGCATTCGGAATTCGCGGCTTCTACGGTCTGATCTATAACATTGTTCCGCTTAGTGTTTTTCACACACTTTTTTTGTTGCAATTGCCGATCGAGCTGCGGCTTTTCTCGCAGCGCCATCATGGAGCTTACTGCGGCTTATTTGTTTTGTGCTTGGGGCTTGGCGGACCCAGAATTATTTCTTTAGTAGAATACAATATAGAAACAGTGCTGCACAGTGCTTCGTTACCTTGCTCACCGGAAATCCTCAAAACCCGGCTGGGTCCGCCACTTTTGGGATTTGCTTTTGTTTTTCCGATAACTTACGCCGCCATGGATGTGGTTTTGTCGTTGCGCAGGTCCACGCGACGGTTCTCCTGTACAACTACTACCACCGGAAGCAGTTCCCGCAGCTTGAGTTTGCCAGCCCCGATCGGTTCTGCCTGTCCGCTTCCCTCACCGTCAGCAACAAAAATCTGCTCATGTACCTGAACCAGGCGCAGAACTGCCTTGGCAACGGAGTGGGGGCGGAGCTCTCGGTTACTAACAAGGCTATCATTGAAGCCTGCGACATTGCCGAGGCGCTCGACCCCATGAAGGACTCCCCCGAGATGACCATGTGGCCGATCTCCAAGGTCGCAGTTCTGCTTCTCAATCGGACAAAGAAAGTGTGCTTGCTCGAGCATGGATCCGAAACCAAGGGCGTCTGGTCGATGTTTGAGAAAGATATCAAGACGACATTAGGTGGTTCGCTCAGCAGTGACATGTCTGTGCAGGGGTCGAGCAATAAATCCATGGCACTTCCTTCTAAACCGTACGTGCTTCAGCAGATTGCATATTCAGAGGTGGAGTTCAAAACAGGTTGGTGCTATACACTTCTACGGGTTTTCTTCTTGAACTTACAGTGCATTGTATGTATGCACCCTTATTCCTTTTTTAATAACTAGAACAATAGATGCAGCCTTGTGGCTAGTGGCTACAGGTCAATGTCTTAATTTGTAGTGGAATTGTAGTTCACCCACAAGTACAGAGGCACAAATATGGTCACTTTGTGGAGTTAGGCTAGCTGGTGTGGTTTGACTCCTCTCATTTAATTTGATTTTTATACAAGTTGTTTGCTACTGAAACATGATTTCATATGGTCTTGCATCCACTGGCACATTAGGGGCGTGATATGTTGCATGTACGAGGCTCAACCAAGCTCACCAGATGCAATATACACTTGGTTGGTTTCCTGGTATAGGGTATCGGCTAGGCTTGCTCTGCGCAAGAGCCGCCCCATGGCCTGGCTCGCCCCGTGCGGAAAAAAATCTGTGTTTTGATGGCCGCACGCACGGGCGAGCGCGCAGGAGAGCGTTTCCTTAAAGACCGGCTGCATTTTCTGTGCATTTGTTTGTACATGGATCAAACCAAACAGGAACTCTGCTGGGCCATATAGCGATCAAAGCTCGGTCAGGAAGCCAACCAATCGCGTCCTAGAGTAACTTAGATTATGTACATGAGCTGATAGCAATCAAGGTTCTTTTCGAAAGAGAAATACTATACAACACTCGAGTGTTGGAACACTCGATTTTTCCCTCTTCTATTCCTCTCCCTCTCTTTTTCTCCATCTCTGGCGGGCTTATAAGAATTTTTGGGGAGGCAGGCAGGCCAGGTGATGGGGATGGGAGAGACGGCGGCGAGGCGGAGGCGGCAATGACGCTGCCGGAGTAGGCGGCGAAGGAGGCGGCCAGGCCAGGTCGGGGTGGGGACAACCATGGCCGTGACGACAGTGGGGGGAGGGGAAGATGGAGGTCGCCGTGGGCGTGATAGGGTCTCACTAGAGCTCCACGGCTGTGGCCGTGGTTGTGGCCGCGGAGCTCTGGCGAGACCCTACCGCGCCGTGGGGGGGGGGGGCGGTGGGCGGCGGCGGCACATCGGGAGGAGGAAGAAAGTGTGAAGAAAAAAATCGAGTGCTCAGGGCCGGTAAAACACCCGAATGTTGTATCGACAGATCCTTTTTGAAATTACACCTGATTGTGTGCTCGATACACAAGTTGCTTTGGAAGCGGAATTGTGTGCTTGATTTTATTGATTCTGCAAATTCTATGCTTGTGCACCTATCTTTTGTATGTCTTAATAGGTATGTCTCACACACTTTTGTTTTAATAGGTATGAAGCGTACAAATTTGAGTTTTATCGAAGAACATCGGGTGTACTCACTGAGTAAGAAAGGGACAGCTACCATGTTGTTCCTTCTGCACTATGATCAGACTGTCGATAGCAAGCTTAAGGAAATGCCTTTAGATGCCCTGATAGAAAGGTTTGCATTTCCACTGTGCCTACTTTGTACCATTGCACGTTGCAGACTTAGTCAAATACGTACAGTATATACTGCATACGATATCTTAGATTAATGTCAACAATGGTTACTTTGCTAAAGCTCTTTACACCCTTTTCAAGATACTCTGTTTCATGTGTATATGACATAATTGCTGATTGTCCCTCCTAAATGAGTTGCTTAGCTTAGTGTTACTACGCAGTTTTCAATCGTAGTAATTTATAAAAGTTGTAACTATTGTATTTCCTCCTTTCCTCTGACAGGATGAGTGGTCCTATATTTGAAAGTGGTTCATACCCAACAACGACGTCTGTTGTTGAATGCTATCATTTACTGCCATATAAGGAGGTCTTCTTAAACATCCTGAACAGGTATACTTAAAGATTTATTTCAGCTGATTATGCATGAAACCATTGATAACAAAATGTGTCTTCTTACAACCTTTTTAGGTTAATGACTAAAGATTACTCTTGACATGTTGCAGGGACTGGCCTTTGGGTTCTTCACTGAGTGCGCCAAAGGAGCGGGTATTTCAAAATGGGAAATCTTCATCCCTCTCTGAAATAGATGAAAGTTTGAAGGAGCAAGAAGCTAATAGTAATAGCAAGTCTAAAATGAAAAAAATAACCACAGACATTTCAACTCCAAAGACAAATAAGCAGGTAGTAAAAGCAGTTGGTGATAGTGGCACCAACAACTGCAACACCAGCAAAAATAGAAAAGACAGCAACATGAACTGCAAAAGAAAATCTGAAGTTTTCAAAAGTAAATTTGCTACCTACACAGAGCATGGGGATGGTCAGAGCCCCACAAAAGACTTACAAGCCAGTGAGTCTATCAATCTTATAGTACTTCACTACTTCGATTTTACTGATCCATTGTTGTTTCTCCTCATCATTATGATAAAGTCACTTAATTTCAGGTGTCCAAATGGACAAGAACAGAACAGAGAAGAACTCCAAAAGTAGAAATGTGCCCCAAGATATCATTCCGGTAAAGAACTCTGTATGAGCTTGAGAAAAAGATGCATTGAAATCAGGCGTGATGTTTCTAGTTCAATAATAATTAATATATGCATGTTTATGTGTTAAACTTCAACTTAAAGAATTAATTATCTTTCAGACACCAGGTGTTGATCCTGTAATTAGCGACCATGCCTTGAAAAGCCAAAATGAGAAAGTCACTGAAAAGTCTGGTAAGGACAATCCTATCCAAGAAAAAAGAAATTTCTTTTTCCTGTTATTGATTACTTCCATATTGATGCTCCCAAATCTTAATCTGTATACTTCAAATTGCATTTCAGGTGGCATCACAGGTAACATGAATGTTCAGAAGTATGCGACACTGCAATTACTTCAGAAGATGCGAGATGATACAGTATGTTACATATTGCACTTCATTTCTGAAGTTACAGTGATGCTTGTTGATCATAATTCTTCTTTTCCTTGATAACCTAATGTGTACTCATCTTAGTCTATCTATGTTTCAGCTCCGTGAGCATTTTGTGCTTGGAGATCAAAGTGCTGAGTACGAAATGGACATTCAAACAATCTTGACGGGTATTTTACCTTTTCACAACTAAATCTAGATAAAATGGACAATAACAGTGTGAAATCAAATGATCTTCTGGCAAACAACTTGTCTTTCCATTCCACAACATTACTAAACATAGCACGAGGGCCTTGTACTCTTAGGCTTTGTATATGCGAACCTTAGTCCCAAATGGTGGAGTTGGGCGTCACCATCCCATCCAAACAAGGCTGCAGAATACAAGTGCATGAACATTATTTAGCCTCCCAAGGACAACTAGCAAGATAGCTTTAATTCCCATCCGTAGAATAATTGTAGACCTATATATCAACATATCTTTTCAACTGTGTGATTGTTGCTAATCAACCTCAATCTTTTACCTTAAAGTTATCTCAAACCAGTGCGTATCATTTTCAAACCATGTGCAGAAACGGAGATGACACCTAAAGTAACATCAATCCTAAAGAAATATGAGAATAGTTGGAAGATGACGGAAGCTGCCAACCCAATTAGCTCTGGAGAAGGATGCCAAACCGTGAACATAAAGAGGAAGAAACTGAAAGAAGCCATACTTGTACGCAACAGATGCCAGGCAAGCATCATCTGATGTAAATTATTATCACGATTGCCTCTACAATCCTCTATCTGACAGTAGTCATTGCAGGAACTAGATGACATATGCCGTGAGAGCAACTGGATTCTTCCAAGATATAGAGTACTTCCTTCAGTTACCGGTGGTATGTGGTTGATAATCACTAATTTTTCAAGTTCCTGGTCGTAGCATAGAGTCCTTGGACCATATAGGCATCAGAATAATGCTGTCAGATTTAGGCTTCACAGTCTGCTCTTCTTCCACTGTAAAGCTGACACACATATAGCGGGCGACAGTTATCATAGAAAGCTACCTTTAAAGTCGGACTCTGATAGGTGCTTACACAAGTTGTTCCTACACCATACTATATGCATGATCTTAGAACATATACATCCTAATCACAATTTGAATTAGTCAATTGTCCGCTGGTAAATATAACCGGAATCTCTTTTTGCTCGAGCTCGGGCAATCTTTCTCATAGCTTTTAATTCCACATGTTCGATCTTTTACAATTTGTACTCCTATATTGGCAGATATGTACCAGGCCAGTGTCCACCTTACGGGCCCAGATTTCAACTTGAGTGCAGATGGTGATATGAAGGTCACCCCTCATGAGGCACGAGACTCAGCGGCATCCAACATGCTGTCTCAGCTTCAGCAGAAGGCAAGGGAAGACTAGGAGAGCAGCATGTCTCCACACAACCCCTGATGCTGCATCCTTGCTGGGTATCTACTTCTGAATAAGGAAGCGATCATGTGACTGGAAAGAACAGCCATCACAGCCCGCAAATCAACATGATGGGAGAAACACGGCGATGTTATTTGGCTCCCGTGATCTCCAGACATTTCTGGTGTTTAGCACTGTGTTTAAATTTTTGGATACCATTATTTGGTTGTGAAAACAAAAATATATCTATATATTTGAACCTACTAATTCTGGTTAGATGGTGTTTGCTGCACAAGCCACAACTTTCTGCAGGTGTGGTTCAGTCTGCAGTCATATAGCTGTGATACTAAGCTGTGCTTTCTTGTTGGACGATCTGGGTTTTCACTTGCTATCTTGACTTGGCCATGTTCTTTTTGTTTGGCTGCATTCCCTCTGTTCGCACATGGTAGCCTGCTAAGCACCGGTGCCAGGAGAGGTTCTTTGGTCTTTAAGCTGTGGACTGTAGTTGTCACCCTGCAGTTGGTGGGAGTCCAAACTCCAAAGTTGCGAAAGGATCTTAACAAATCAACTAATCGCTAGAGATAACCTCTCGATCGAGTATGAAGTAACTCGAATGACCATCTCCTCAAATGAAAGCATGTTCGACAGAATAATTGTCTACTTGATAGGTTTGGCTTTTCCGGCACCTTATTCTGGAGGCACTAAAATTTGGTTTACTGGAGGAGATGAAATTTGTCGGAAAAATTGCTGAATTTAATCCAAAAAAATTACCAAATCTGGTGAGTTTCATTATACAAATCTTTTTTTTCACATTTAGTAATTCACAGAAACTAACTTCTCTTTGGTGTCTGGAGGTTTTGCAATAACAATTGGCAATATCTTGACTAAATATCTTCCATAGTTTTTAACTTTGTTCATCTTTTTTCTTTGCTCTGGAAGTCATGACTAACCCTCCAGGGCCCAATTTTATTACCAGGCATCATAAGAGATGGCTTGCTGAGAAATTGGGTGATATTGCAAACAAAGAGCATGAATTCACAATGAAGATACTTGCTATTGATGCAAAAAATTACCATGCTTGGTCTCAGAGACAGGTATGTGTACCCATTTGCTGAATTCTAAATTTCCAAACTTTGGGTACTAAGCTAAGCTGAGTATCAGTAAAATCTTTCTTCTACTAACGGGATTGCTTAATTACAATTGTTGTAGTGGGTTCTTCAAGCGTTGGGGGGATGGGAGACTGAATTGGAGTACTGCAACCAGCTACTTAAGGAAGATGTCTTCAACAATTCAGCTTGGAATCAGATCATGCTCTATTCTTTGCCTCTTAAAATTCTCTAGTTTTTCCTGCATGTTTGAGATTTTTTTTTTCTAGTTTTATGCAATTTAACTTACATTGTTTTCATTATTTTAGTTCGTAGATCATCCCATGTTAGTTTCATCCAATTAGTTTGGATAACAATACACTTGTTCTGATTTGCTTCCTGTATTTTAAATTCTATGGCATTATAGAAATTACACAGTCGCCTATGCAAATATTTTCTCTGTTATTTGTAAAAAAAATGTATATAAGCAATTTGTTTGTACCATGTCCATGTAACCAACACAGGTAGCTTTATGTACCTATCGGTCAAATCTGGGCAAAGTTGATGGTATGACTATTCTTGACATTCACATTGCCTGGTACATTCTGCTGTGTCCTGTCTCCTGTGCTGCTTCCTAAGTGTTTTTTCTGCTGACTAATTGGGATCAGCTATTTAGCTTGCACTGAAGTATGTTTAACTTGTTTTCCAACAGAGATACTTTGTTATAACAAGATCACCGCTTCTTGGTGGCCTTACGGTGGTGCGCGATTCAGAAGTAGACTACACAATTGAAGCTATTCTAGCAAACCCTCAGAATGAAAGCCCCTGGAGATACCTCAAGGGTCTATACAAGGGTGAGAATAACTTGCTAGTAGACGACGAGCGCATCTCTGGTGTTTGTTTCAAGGTCCTGAAGAATGATTGGACTTGTGTATTTGCTTTGAGTTTGCTGCTCGATCTTCTCTGCACTGGTTTGCAGGCTTCAGATGAACTTAAATCCACTCTTGAACCGATAAGGAGCTCCCATCCTGAAACCGCAGATGCTGATCCTGCAACCGTTGTTTGCTGTATCCTGCAGAAATGTGATCCCCTGCGGGTAAATTATTGTTCTTGGTTCAAGGCCACTCTTTCTCAGATATCCTGACTTCACATGGGTTCACCCCCTTCTTGTCCTCGTTGGGCCGGACTCCGTGAGATAAACATGATTGGAATAGATAGTTTCATTGGATCTGCATGATGCAAACCCAACCAGAGCAGACAGAGTGTGTGGGCTACCTTCACTGTGACTGAATGCAAAACTTGTAACGATTTTGGTTAGTAAAATTTATCAGTGTTACTGTTCCAAATAACACCTTCTGCAACCAATGTTTGAATATTTCACATAATCACATGTAAGCTTGAATAAAGGTGGGTTTATTAAGTATATTACAATTGCGATGCGAGCCTGCATGAGACCCATAATCACGTCCACTAGAGTCGTAACTATTTGCTTTGTTTTTCAATAATTCTGTGGCACAACCTTTATCAATGCTTATATTATTTAAAAATGAATATTGTGTAAGTGGATGTGACTTTTATTGTACACTTGGTAATACAAAATCTGTGATTTTAGGGTGGACAATCGCAGGTGGTTTCGCTCTTGATTGGAGCCACCAACCGGTTTTAAATCCACGAGAAAATTGGTTCAATGTCATTGTAATTTATAAAGTTTTTGTATGTGCCACTGAAATTGTAGTTGTCACCCTGCCGTTGTTGGAAAGCATAGTAACATGTCAACTGATCGCTAGAGATAACATCTTGATCGAGTATGAAGTAACTCGAATGATCATCTCCTCAAATGAAAGCATGTTAGACAGGTGTGGTTGCAGCTGAATATGGAGGTTGCAGGGCAGTCCTTTTTTTTTATGAAACTCAGAGCAGTCCATTTGCTACCGATGAAGCGCAGGGGCAGTACACACTGAAAGGTAAGGGAACCCGTTTTCCTCTTACAAAGAGAAATGAAAGGTACGGGTATAGGGAGAAAGCCGAGAATATCATTAGGGTCAATTTCGTCATATGACATAGATTTTCTTAAATTCAAGTATTTTACAAAGATTTACAATTTCGTCAGAATTGACGGACTTTGACCAACACCTCTAAATTCACCTCTGGATAGGTTCAAATGAAGATGACGTTCCCATGTGGATGGATGACCTGACCTTCTGAGTTCTGTCTTGTATATATTCAGGATTTTGCTAGCCATTATAGCTTAGGAGTACAAGTTTAATGGGATCTGTTGTTCTGCTCCATCCGGAATGAAAAAGAAATTTTCGTTTATCTAGTCACCGAGATTAAAGCGATCAATACTACACAGTATATAGCTAGAGTGAACCCAAACCGTCAGTATAGACAATCGAAACCTTAACGGCCAGGTTCTTGAAACGATGGGGTTGAGGACTAACAATGTGGAATGTGGGACGTTGCTTTTTAAAACCATGGTACGAAAGGGCAGAAGGGGTACACCTATCAGGGTTGATTAAAACCCACTCGGCTCCACTCGTACCATAGAATTCGGAGCATTCGTAGCTCATCTGCGTGCTGACACGCGTCGCAGCATGTTTTACAAAAAGACCCTGTACATTTTAGGAAATCAATCCACGGTCCAACTCATCCGTCTAGAACAGTAAACACGTTCTAATATGTTTCACATAGACCCCTAAACTAACTTTTATTTTTACGTAAAGAAGGAAAAATTCTAAAATTGAGTTGTGTTTCGAAAACACCCTTGCAACTTTCCAGAAACCCCCCGCTTCCACCCTGCACGCAGCCTGCCCTGACCTCCCGATCCCTCTCTCCTTTCTCTCCTCTCCTCGCTCCAGCATCGACTCCAACAGCTTTGCTCCTGCATCGGCGCTTGGGTGGCACCCGAAACCCTACCCGCCGCCACATCTTCCCTACACTACACACCGCCTCGCTGTGTTCCCGCACCAGCGCCTTGGATGGCGATGGCCCCCCAAAACCCTAGCAGCCGCCACCTCTTTCCTCCTCTCCACTCTACCTCGCCATGTTGCTGGACCGCATCTAGACTGTGGGGGAGGCGGCGTGCTGCACAGTGACGACGCGAGTGCTCGTGTGCTAAGCAACCACCTGGAGGCGGCGACGCGAATCAACTGTACGGCCACACAACTTCTTTTCCTTTCTCCTTCACTCATGTTCCCTTGGTTTGACATCAAGGGTGGTCCTCCACATGGATCTCGGTTCTGCGATGGGCTCCACCAGATCCATGCCTGGAGATCAAAAGTGGTGGGAACCACCTCCTCCGTAGCGTGCCGGTGCTGGCCAGCAGCACACTTGTTCAGAGATCGCGCTCGTGCAAGGGCATGCCTATGATGCCTTTGATTAATATCATTTAGTTTCGTCCATGCTTCTAATAATTTTTCGCTTCACAAGTTCATAGATCAAGCAAAGATGCTTAATCACAAAAATAGAGCATCCGCCATTTGTCTCCACCAGTTGTGGTTGCAGCCATCCGTTTTGTGTATGACCGTGTGCCAGTACTTGGTGTTTGCCATTGCTGAATAAACATACTACTCTTATTATCCTCAACTCTACTACCTCCTGTTCTGAAGTATGAAACTAAACTATGTCCTTTGTGTTTTCTCTTTTCTGCCAGAGAATGGAGCTAAGAATTTGGTGAGTGGATCTGATGCACAGTTCTGTCAGTAAAAATTGAGTATCTACTTCTTGAAGGCCAAGCCTGTAGTTACTTTGCCTTATGTGAAATGAATGAGAGTAGTGGTTAGATCACAGATAAATAAACCCCTACCTGAACTGTTATGATTTGACATACATGCTGTGATTGATTTGAAATAATCAGAGTAAAGAGAGAATTATAAATTTGGGACAGGACATATGAGAAGATAAGAACACTTCTAACTCCCTTTTCATTTTCCAAAACAGACAAACAGTGATATCCACTAGAAGGCTTCTTATCTTACACATTGTTGTTAAGCTATTACACCCTCCTGTAAAAGGTTTCATGGAGTCATGTCCTTTTCTAGATATATCTGTTTTTATCCTAATGTTTGGGACGACTAAAATAAAAGGAGGAAATTATATTAAAAAAATAGTTCTGCATTCTTCTGTTCCTGCATGAAAAAATTACAAGATTGTGATTCCTCTATCTAGGTTAACAAACGATGCCTGCTATAATCTAATTTAACCATTACCTCCAAGTACTGCCTCTCATTACTGGACTTCTAAGCTTTGTTGGGCAATAAATAAACCCCTATTTAGATTGGAATAGGTGTAATTTCCTGTTAAGATATCACATTTTGCTTTGATCTTTTAGTTCAGAGCTAATTTTTTCTGTTAAAATTAGTAATAATTCCACTATAACTTTTTGCGGGGTTTAATTACTTTTGCAATACTGCTTCATGCCCTACTACTCTGTCGTTGTGGCTACGACATATGATGCTTTTCTTATGCATTGGTATGTCTATAAATCGAACCACCCACTTAATTATATATTGTGTTTGCTCTCTCAAGCACAACAAAGGGTTCATGTTTGCCTATTGGCATGCAGTCCCAGTCTGCCACCCTATGGGTACAGGAAGCACGCCTCTCATCCTATACATCAGTACTATGCCAAAAAGACCAATCTATGATATTAAATGAACTAGATAATCTCTCCATTGCTTGCAAGTAGAATAACTCCCCATGTTGCATTTGCAGGCAGGTGAAGATAATGTTGACATCAGCAGTTTATCCGCCATTGCTCTCCAGGACTAACAACATTCTCTAACCCAATAGATGTGCCCCTTCTAAGAGCATGTCTTCCTGTAACGCTATGGATGCTTAATGTTTTGAACCATTGCAGCAAGCAGTAGTAAAGTGATGTGCCACCTGATTCTTGTATGTTGTTGCTAATGGATCATTTGTCTTGAGTGCCTAAAGAGTAATGGAACCAAATTATTATACATATTTATTGTTTGTAAATTCAAAGACCATAATATTGTTGGCAATTTATTCCTACCATTTGTTCCTGGCAGTTTTTGTGGTGGCGCACTGGTGCAACTGCAGCTGAAAACAACTGCTACAGAATGGTTGCTTGGCTTGCTATTGCTGACTGTAGCTGTATAGCTGCTGCTGCTGCTGCAATTGATGAAGCTTGGCTGCTGCTGCTACAGGCAGCACTACATAGCGCTTCAGTTTTTTTTTTCTTGTCTTCTATCTTCAACTATATGAAGTTTATATTATCTAGCTTTAGTCTGTTATAGATCATGCAAGATTCTTAGAGCTTATTTACATTTAAACATTTTTAAAAATAGCTTTGTCCTTTTATGAAGGAATAAAATCTTTGCTATAATTTTGGCCATATATAGTTTTATAGTTACAGGTTTTACCAATTGATCAGACGCCTCATGTTCTAGAGTAACAAGCTGTATTGGATTGACACAGTAACACGTTGTATAGCTTGTTGCTGAGTCTGCTGAAATTCAAAGACTCTGGTAAAGTATTCACGGGCCTGATGTTCTAGTTTGTATGAAGGGCGGAAGGGGTACACCTATCTGCATTGTTCCTTAGTAATATTTTCATCTATTATCTATACAGCATTTACACAAACAAAACATGATACAAATCTAAATGCATGAGTACAGGTTTGGATCCTCCACTTCGTACCCTTGATTTGGATCATGGGAAAGGTTTGGTTCCTCCATTTCATACCTTTCTTTGATTTAGATCATTTCCCACTGCATTTGGAATGATGTGCCACGATATTCCTATTCCTCGTTAGGAACAAAGTTCTCCGAACGTGCACTAAGACCATGTTCCACATTCGAGGCTGATAAAGCTCAAACCTCTCATTCTATTTGTCATCTTCAACCTCCAGGCAATTAGAGACGTTCTTCAAATCGCGTCAGAGCTCCATGAAAAACGACGACTCTTTTCGACATTCAAAGAATTGATTTCAATTGAGGTGGTGGGCAAAATACACTCAGTGACAACTATTTGAAGTTCTGTGGACAGAACAACATCATGGCAATACAAGTTCCAACCTCCAAAGATATGAACACAACATTTGAATGGGGGAATTCGTGTCAAGGCAGGTTGCACAACCAAAGACTAAGGAAAAGAAAGATCCAAAAGTATGATCCTGCAATGTTGACCTTCCTTACAGAGAATGCGTGATAACATGCCATTGCAATGAATTTAATGGAGCCAAAGTGATCTTGAATATAACGGTAAACAGCAGCCCAACCTCAAATATCTAAAAGAACATGATCAATTGCCACAAGCAAGTTCTTTCACCAACTGTAAAACCAAATTAGAAAGACAGGCAAACGATTCTAGTTGAAAGCTAACTTAACCTCCTCTAATTAGCGCATTACATAATATGCTAAACATAATGCCTATGCAATCCTGTTAAATAAGACCAGTCTGCTGGATATTGTAGACTAAACATTTTGAAACATTAATAAGCTTATGTTAATTGCATTACGTTGGGTCTCGGTTGACGGTAACAGCCAATAAGAGTTAGATCACAGATAAACCAGCACCAAGGGCATCAAAAGATTTTCAGTTTCAGAACTATGATTTATTGAGTTTACTCTACACATATACGTAGTATCTTGCAGGTACATCAAGAACTCTGAAAGAATATAGAAAATCATTTAGGCACATGCTTATATTAGACCAATTTTCGTATTCTACTATTGTTCAGCACTTTCTTCAGAAGATGGAAATGAAAAGACTAATCAACTATTCATCACAATGTACAAAACTTCAAATCATGAATGAAACATTAAACTGCGGTAATTGCAAAGGGATTCCACATTACAGCATCCATATACTCCACATTCAAAGGAACAAAAGTTAACAAATGCCAAGGTTTGCTCATCAATCATTATTCTTCGTCAAATCCGTAACATAAAAGGGGATGGCACAGCTTGACCGAGCCAGGGGAATGAAGGAAGGCTCACAGCGTCAAAAGCCGCACGTATCTGCCTTGCCTTTCGTTGCGGCAGGCCATTACGGGATGTCCCACGGCTTAGGCTCGGGGACAGCAACGACCATCCCCTGCAGCTCCGGCGCGAGGACGACCTGGCAGCCCAGGCGCGCGTGCTTGTTGAGCTCGCGGTTCCTGGACGCGCGCGTGAGCACGTACCGCTCCTCGTAGGACGGTGGCGGCAGCTTGTCGAGCCACTCCTGCGCGATGTGGACCTCGCACTCGGCGGAGCACGCGTCGATCTCCTCGAGGCGGTGGGAGGCCGGCTCGATGAGCCCCGCGTTAGCGAGCGCGCGGAGGAGTGTCTGCCCCGAGAGGCCGACGACCTCGCGGCGCGCCCCGTCGGGATCGATGGCGAGGACGCGCACGATGCGGTCGGCGACCTTGGCGGACGCCGCGGCGGGGGCCGGGGCGGCCGAGGCGGCGGCCGGGGAAACTGTGCAGAAGGAGCGGGCGAGCGAGGGGGAGAGGTGGAGCGGGAGGCAGCGCAGGACGCGCGCCGCGATCGCCATGGCTGATGCTCGGGTAGGGTTCCGGTGGGAGATCTGGGGAGACGGAGAGAGAGAGGAGGTCGATACTGGGAGAGAGTGGAGGCTAGGCCAGAGCCCAGAGTTGCTGAGGACTGAGGGGTGCTGGGTCGCTGAGAAGTGGCCTTTCAGGGCTTTGACATAAAACACTTTGGGCCCAACTGTGCCTGTCGATGCGAAACGGGAAACCCCATCTGACTCGACTGCAATCAACTGACGACCTCAATAATGCAATAGTACCAGTTGGTGGATTCTTTGGCATTACTAATTTGGCCGCGTTCACTTGCTACAGGAACCCAAAATATTTCCTCTTCCGCCCATCACATCAAATCTTTAAACGCATATATGAAACATTAAATGTAGGTAAAAAAAACTAATTGCATAGTTTGTCTGTAAAGTTCGAGACGAATCTTTTGAGTCTAATTAATCCATGATTGGACAAATTTTACCAAATAACAACGAAAAGTGCTACAGTAACTTTTCACCCCAACTTTTTCATCAAAACACACCCTATGCATATCTAGACTCGACTCGCCATATGATATAACATCGGTCCACTAGTCAGGATTAGTTGGCTACTATAGAGACAGTAGTTTGTCCAAGTAACATCGGTCCTATAAAAATAGGAAAAAGTCTATATCACCCCCTGAAGTATGGGGTGGTGTCTAATTTACCCCCTTAAGTATGAAACGGTCTAATTTACCCCCTGAACTTTCCAAAACCGTCTACTTTACCCCCGGGGCAGTTTTGGACAGCGGTTTGCTACAGTAACCATGGTTTTGCTACAGTAACCGAATCTTTAAAAAATCATAGTAAATCACAGAAAAATCGTAAAATAGAAAATCCAATTTTGTTGGACTCCACGTGAGTAGATCTACACAATGAATATATAATATGGTGTGCTTTAGTACAAAATTTTTGTTGTAGCCTTAAATTTATTGGAAAATCCTAATAAATTTAAAGCTATAGCAAAAATTTTGTACTAAAGCATATCATATTATATGTTCATTGTGTAGATCTACTCACGTGGAGTCTAACAAAATTGGATTTTTCATTTTACGATTTTTCTGTGATTTACTATGATTTTTTTAAGATTCGGTCACTGTAGCAAAACCACGGTTACCGTAGCAAACCGCCGTTCAAAACTACCTCAGGGGGTAAAGTAGACGGTTTTAGAAAGTTCAGGAGGTAAATTAGACCGTTTCATACTTGAGGGGGTAAATTAGACACCACCCCATATTTCAGGGGGTGATGTAGACTTTTTCCTATAAAAATACATGATGCCTGTAAGCGTTACCCTCCAACTCGTAGCTTTGCTTTAGTGTTTACCATGTTTGGAACACACGGGTGAGCAGGATTGTTACCGTGAGAAAGATTTAGTTAAGGAAAGATGCAAAAATATCTATTTTTTAAATAGAATACCCAGTGCTATCATGTTATTCAAGTAAGGAGCCATTTGATGGTAGCTCAGCTGACTAAGTAGTTCCGGAGGCACCCCTCAGGTCCTGAGTTCGAACCTCCATGGGGTGGATTTTAGGCTGAGGGTAAAAAATCCCCTCGCTCGTTTCAGGCCAAAACACAGGTTAAGAGACGGCTCGGGTTTGGGCTCTCTGTGCGTGCATAGGTTAAGAGACGACCCTCTCACGGAGCTTGGCTCCCTGTGTATAGATGGGACGGGAGTTCAAGGATTTTCTCGATCTACGTGAGAAGATCTTCTTCTTAAAGCCGGAATACTCGGAGGCTGTCTAGGCCCCGCGGATCGAGTTTTTTTTTATTCAAGTAAGGAGTATACAAATTATTCTCAAAGTCTATCTCTATTCTCTAGTGATATAATATTGTGTTTGTTCCTTAGCGTTTATTGTACCACCACAATGGTTACGGGCACAACCAGGGGCGCACATCCATGAGGGTTTCTGAAGGCTGGCTAAGCAAGGAAGGATCAAGAATAATTGTGTGTTTGCTTTCCTCGTGTCAAGTATTTAGTCACAGCAAGTTCTTGAATAACAAAGATATGGATTTTGATTTTTTTTTTTTGCAGAACCGCCTCATTTAATCCACTCCCAAGTAAAGTTGAAAACGGACGGGATAAATCCCGTTTCGTCCGCAACCGTATACCGTATTTTCCCGTCCGTTTTCGTTTCTTCCGGGATAAACGGAAACGGGACCGGAAACGGGATGGAGGAAAACAGGAGCGCCGGAGCGGGACCGAAAACGGATGAACACTTTTCCGTTCATATTTGCGGTATACCGTATTTGACCGGGATGATCCCGTTTTTATCCCGTTTCTAATTTGACCGGGATAGGCCCAGTACCGCCGTAGCCCAAGCCTGCAAGGCTGCGACCCAGTGGCCTCCCTCTGCCTCTCGATCTGTGCAACCCGTTGCCTGGTCTCTGTCTCCCTCTTGATGTCTCTCTGTGTCAGCATCGATCTGGCACGCCTAGGAGCCAGTCGATCAGCAAGCAAGCAGCCCATCGATAGCTAGCGAGCATGTGGACGGTGAGAGGAAGGTGGCGACGCAGGTGGCTGTCCTCCTGCTGCTCCTCGTCGTTGCACGTATGTTCGTCTAGCTATACAACATTATTATATACACAGGTGCAGAAGTGCATGACTGCACGCAGTGCACGCAGCAATGCTGCTACGCAGTACAAGCACACAAAAATATAGCAGGCTCCCAGCAACAACCAAGCTTTGCATAAACTCACCATTTATTCATATTCACTCGTGTACGTGCATTGTTATGATTAGACACGTTACATGTAATTCCGGCTTAAGTTTCCATTTACCGTCCGTTTCCGTCTATTTTTCGATCGTATTTACCCGTTTTCGTATAACCGTATATCCCGCAACCGTTTTCGCTCCCGGTTGTCCGGCTCCCGCTCCCGTTTCCGTTAAAAAATATGAAAACGAAAACGGTAGAGGTGTTTTCCGTTCGTTTTCATCCTGGCTCCCAAGAGTATTTTGTCTTCCATTAGACGCTAAGTATTCAGGAGAGCACACTAAATCCGACCGTTCTATCGAGCACACTCAACGCGAGAACCCGAAAATCCACATTTTTCATCAGGATCATGAATAAGTGAATAAAGCTTACAAGAGTCTTAACCATTTCATACATCACAAGGTTACAAAAATTGGAGTTATTACAACATATTTTATACAGCAGCACAAAGAACAATTATGGTGTAATATGAATAAGAGTTGATACATTGCAGGTTTACATATTTTTATCTTGCAACAAAAAATAAATATGTGATCAAAGTTGTAGCGAAAATAAATATTTATTCTAAGACATGTCTAAGCATTTAACATGATAAATAGTTATACAAGATATGATAGCAAAGTGTAAGACTTTTCTTTATGCAAAACATTTGGTGAGGGTTATAAATAAAAACTACGATCACAGCGTAAAAGGAATCCTCGCTCAGCCCACCAGGAGGTATCCACACACAAGAGTTAGCTCTAGCGTCCACTTGTTACCTGCAACCGGGGGAGACTAAAACCCTGAGTACTCGAGTGTACTTAGCAAGATTTACCCGACAGAAAAATAAAATGACTCCAAGGATATGCAAGGCTTATTTGGTTTGCTGGCTCATTGAACTTCCAGAAAGCACTACTAATAGTGCAGCCTTATATTCAAAATTTTAACAGTCATGATTAGTTTATTAGCTAACCATTTTAGGTAAGCACATGTACTACTTTCAAGTATGTGGTAAGCAATTAAAATCATTTTTAAGCCCCTCATCCATGTTCAGTTCTTACTATGATGCTAGATAGTAGTCAAGCAGTATCGTCTCCAAAGAAACAGCAATTCGTGAACCGATGACTCCCAGCTTGGTACCCTCAACACACGCCTTGTCTGAACCTAAAAACGCAGACAAGACTAGCCCTTCCCAAACTTGTCATAGGCTCTAGAGTCCCCGCCCAAACTTGGACTCCAAAGTCCCAACACTGTGGCCTATGCGGAAGGATGGCACCTTTGGAACTCCACCTCTCCACGCCTCCATACAAGTTGGCTCGGAAGGAGCCGGAATCCATGACAAGTAAGGTATGCAAGTCTTCCTGCCCCCACAAAGCAAGTATGTGAGAGGGACATTCGAAACTTGACAGATGGTCTAGGTAATGAACGATCCTTAATTGACACGGGCAGGAAACCGTGCACCCAAAACAAGGCCCTGATGCACTAGGACCTACTCTGTTGCACCTACCAATGTCCACAATATCCACAACATTTACAACATCCAATTTTTGATGTTTCCCTCTCGGTACCAATTATTATCCACCTTGATCCATGTGATAATAATATGATAGTAATATATATTTCTATCTCTCACAAGTGACAGACAATCACTCGACTCCTACTGGAGTCCTATAGCATGGCAATCTACACGATCCTATCATAATAGTAAGACTCGTAGGGTAAGGAATATATATGCATGTGGGTTCTATTCAACTCCTCAAAACTTAATGCGCAAACAAACATAATATAAGTGCTGAAAAGTAAGGGTTATGCACCAGGGCTTGCTTGGGCAAAAAGCATCATATAAAGTTAGTTCCATCTTCAGGATCCATCCACCAATACACCGTCTTCTGGATATGCTCCAATGTCACGTACATGTGTTCATCATCTAGCGCGCCTAAATGAGATGCAACGATGCAAATGTATGAACATAAAGAAGGGCAACACCTAATGCATCATATAAAGCATGTGAGAGCCCGACAAATCTATAAATTCTTATTTTATTATTTTATGTAAACACATGGCCATATTAAGTGTTCATTTGACACAACAACATCATACAAGGCAGCTCTCGGGGTGGCTCTACTCTCTGTGTAGAGCTCGAGTTGTTCTGCCGTGAGAACTCGAATGGTCTATTCTCTTGGGTTCGTCTTCTGTTCCTCCTTTGTAGGATTCGACCTCCCCTTATATATTAAGGTAGGTCAGGTACATGGTGGTTTGGGGAGTCTAGTCTATGGTCTATGTGCGGCAAAGTCTAGGAGGGTGTTGCCTTATTCTGACGTTCTGACTGCTAGGCTTTATCGGCTTGGACAGGCCTCCACCAGGTATGCCTTTTGGAGGCTTCCTTGGTGGTGAAGGGATCCGGCTTGAGGGGCTAATGAGCGGGCCCGGGAGCCCCGAGCCCCTAAAGCCAATTGAGGGGTTTTGTCCCATCGTGTCACGCCCCGTGCGTGACCCTGTCAGAAGAGTGGTTGATAGCGCTGCTGTAGGGTCAAGATGGCAGACTAGAGGGGGGGTGAATAGTCCTTTCTAAAAAATAAACACGTCGGCTTACCGAAACAAATGCGGAATTAAAACTATCGGTCTAGCTAAGACTACACCCCTCTATCTAAGTTCACAAGCATCTTATAAAGATCCTAATTATGCAACAAAGGTGTTGGGCTAGCTAGAGCTCACCTAACCAATCTAGCTTGCATGGTCACACAAACCTATGCAACTAGTACTTCACATAACAGGGAGCTCCTACACAAGCTAGTAAGCAAAAGCACAAAGCCACCTAAGCTCACTAGCAATGCTTAATAACAAGGCTACATAAGCCAAATTAGAGAGCACAAATTACTTAGCTACACAAACTAAGCAAAGTGACTAACAAGGTTACTAAAACCAAATTAGCCTCGAAAGGGAGCTACTTCTATGCTACCAAGCAAGAAGGTAACTAGCAAGCTACACATGCTAACAAATTACAAGAGCAACTACACAAGCACAATGTAAAGAATGTAAGTGCAAGCTCGTGTTGGGGAATTACAAACCAACGGGAAGAACAATGTTGACACGGTGATTTTTCTCCCGAGGTTCACGTATTTGCCAATACGCTAGTCCCTGTTGTGTCGACCGCTCACTTGGTGGTTCGGTGGCTAGTTGGCATCACCCACCAAGCCCACACATTGGGCATTGCAAGAACCTACCCACAAGTGATGGTAGCTCAATGACATGCTCTACTAGTGTTGCTCTTCACGGCTCCCACAGGGTGAGCACGGTACCTCTCACAAATCCTTCTTCGGAGCACCGCACAATCTTCTTACATGCTTCACGACAGAGAACTCACCACCAAGTCGTCTAGGAGGTGGCAACCTCCAAGAGTAACAAGCACCATCGGCTTGTAACTCGAACACCTAGTGCCACTCGGTGCAATCTCACAATGCAACACACTAAAATCACTCACTCGCAATCAGATCGCACCCTTGCAAGCACAAGTGAGTTAGAGGGCTCCCAAGCAGTCCTACACAAGCCACATAGGTGTGAGGGTGCTAAGCTACCAGCACAAGGCTGGCCACCACTTCTATTTATAACCCCATGGCTCAAAAGAGCCGTTACCCCTTCACTGGGCTAAAAACGCAGCGACCGGACGCGCCGGTCGTGATGATCGGGCATGCTAGGCCTTGTGTCCGGTCACTCCTAGCCGACCATGTGTCGCCAGGATTCAACCAGGGCCACTCTATCCTAACGGTCAGCAGTCGTGTGCCAACGATCAAGTGATGACCAGACGAGCCAAGCACCGACCTGATGCTATCGTGCCACGTCAGATCACGCGTGCCTTCTCTCAGCCAACACCTGACCAGACACGCCTCCAAGACATGACCTGACGCTTCACCGCCAGAGTCCGATCGTTTCCAGAGAGCTACCTGAGCCTCTGTTTTGCGACCGGATGCGTCAGGTTAGTCCTGACCAGACTCAGCGCCCGAGTCCGGTCCTTCTCTGCCTGCCACGCGTCACTACCGCTCCTTACACCAAGATGTCAGCGTACGTCACCCATGACCGGACGCAGGCCCTGCACGCCTGGTCACAATCACCGGAGCCACGCCCTTCTCTGGAACACATGACCGAACTTGCCAGCCAACGTTCGGTCGCTGCGATGCGTAGAGTCTGGTCACTTCCAGTGACCTGTTTCGTCTCCTTTTCTTCACCGAGTTGATCCACATCAACTATAACTTCTTCT
This sequence comes from Saccharum hybrid cultivar R570, assembly GCA_038087645.1. Taxonomy (NCBI): domain Eukaryota; kingdom Viridiplantae; phylum Streptophyta; class Magnoliopsida; order Poales; family Poaceae; genus Saccharum; species Saccharum hybrid cultivar. The sequence continues at coordinate 21,899,747 of JAQSUU010000402.1, read as the reverse complement.
CCTTTACAAATGTGCCAACACCACCAATGTTCACCAACTTATGCATGTGTGTTAGCTTTTCACAAATATTTTTGATTTAACCACTTAACTTGCCACTGAAAGTCCCTAGTTTGGTTTTAGCTAATTGATGAAACCTAGGACTAACCTTTGTATCTAAGTGGATGATTTAGATAAAGGTGGTCATTGAATATGAGACATGACATTGACTCATATGACTAAAATGGTGAAGACCAAGATGAGGCTTGGCTCGATGGACCGGTTGTGAAGGTGAAGGGCAAGTTGAGGCTTCGAAGCGAAGAACCATGCGATGGTGAAGCTTGAGCAAGACTTGGCGCGACGGACCGATGCAACGGTGAAGAGCAAGTGAAGTCAAGGTCGATGGATCGAGACGGTCATGTGATGATATGAAGTGGATCATATCTTTTGGAGAAACAAAATGAGCTCAAGGCAAAGGTATAACCTTAGGGCCATTTTGTTTTACACTCAAGACATCATAGAGGGTGTGAGTAGTTTAGGATTGATAGCCGAACTATTAAGAGGGGAAGTCTTATCGGTTATTCGACGCATGGATGCCACTAGGTGAATTCATGAAGTGCATTGCATGTAGGGCCTAGTGAGCTAACTGGAAAACCTTTGAAAATGATTGAGAAAAAGCTAACACACAAGCACATGGAGATGTACACTTGATGGTGTTGGCACATTTACAAAGGTGGCGTTGGTCGCGCTGTGGTTTGTGGGTAGAGAGGGGTTTGGGTTCCTCTCTCCCTCCCGCCGAGCTTGCGAGCGCGGGATTCAGGCGATTTCGGAGAAATAAAATGCCTATTTCCCACTACGCCGGAAGTCGGAAAAGAAACGGAGGCGAACGGAGGTCACAGAGGTGACCGGATGCGGTCACGGTTTGACCGGACGCGTCCGGTCAGTACAGCGCAGCAGTCAGGCGCGCGGGCTAGGGTTTGCAACCGGAGCGTCCGGTCACTCGCGGGACTGGAGCGTCCGGTCGGGCACCCAGAGGAACAGTGCGTGGCGAAGGGTTGAGCGGACGCGCGGCGCGTCCGGTCACACGCGATCGGACGCGTTCGGTCGCGAAGGGTGCTTACTGGAGTCCGACCGGACGCTGGCTCTGTCGCGTCCGGTCGTTGCGTGGAGCGCGTCCGGTCGATGCGTCGCGGGTGCGCGGCATTGTGCGTTCGGCGCGTCCGGTCGGTTGGGCAGCGCGTCCAGTCATTGCGTTTGACCGTTGGCGCGCAGTGACCGTTGGAACACTGTGTCGACCGTTGAAATCAGACGGCCACGTTTGAATTCGAGGGACACGTGGACGGCGTAGGGCGACCAGACGCGGTGAAGCACGTCCGGTCAGTTTCGATCGGCGCGTCCGGTCGCTCGCGAAAAACGCCCAATGGATTGCTAAGGGCTCTATTTGTTTGGGGTGCTTATAAATACGTGTTGGCTGGCCCTTAGGGAGGTCTCTTGGCATTTCTAACACTCTTGTGCATCCTTTGAGCTAAAGCTTCTCCTCCCACCATCTCTCTTGCTTGATTGCAAATCAAAAGTGAGATTGAGTGATCCCAAAGTGCATTGCATAGTTTGAGGGCTTCTAGTGGCACTTGTGGGTGGTTTAGCTGGTGAATTTCTTGTTACTCTTGGAGAGTACCGCTTCTAGCTGGCTTGGAGATTGTTGGAGGCGTTGGCAAGAAAAGGTGATTGTTCTTGGGCACCTCCGGTTGATTGTGAGAGGTTCTTGTGCTTTCCTCGGCGGGACGCCAAAAGCAACTCTAGTGGAATGCGCGTGTCATTGAGTTACCTCACTTGAGAGTGGTGTCTTGCGGTGCCTTGTGGGGCATGCCTTGAGGGGCAAGTGACTTGAGGGTCACACCGGGAAACCATCTAAGTGTTGGTCGACACAACCGGTGACGTAGCTTGTCGGTGCACAAGTGAACACCGGGTGAACAAAAATATTGTGTCTCTTGTTTCCCGATGATTGGTCTTCATATTGTGTTGTTGTCAATATTGATTGATTGTATATCATCTTGGTGATTGGCAACATCTTCACTCCACCGTCGGTATAAGAATCATAATCCTCTCTCTTGCATTTAATTTTACTAGATTATCTTGTGTAGCTCTAGTGGTACCTTTGCTAGTAGTGTTATTAGCTTGTTCTCTAATGCAAAATTAGTGACATAGCTCTTGTGTGAACTAGAGATCATAATCTACCAGACTTGTGGATAGGAGGCTTGCATCACAACCTTTGGCTAAGCAAAACTCGCTTTACGCCGTTTGTTATTCTAACAAGTTTGCTTAGTGGTATTTGTAGAATTTTTTATAGGCTATTCACCCCCTCTAGCCATCTAGGACCTTACAGCCACGCCACTCGATTCTAGCAACGATGCAAAGTTAGATCACTCGAGCGGCACTAGATGACCGATATGCAAACAAGTTTGTCTCTCTTGGTAGTACGGCCATCTATCCTAAACCCAGTCATAAACTTCTCTACACACTTATGGCCAGTAAAATAAAATGCCCTATAAGTTATATCTTTGCCTTGCGCATTCCATTTCATCTCCTCTGGTGTTGATGCAACACATGCACCAACCATATCACAAATGATATGATCCACTTTATATCATCACGTGACCTTGTTGGTTCATCGATCTTGACCTCACTTGCTTTTCATCGTTGCCTTTGTCTATCGGTGCCAAGTCTTGCTCAAACTTCACCGCCACATGGTCTATCGCACCAAAGCCTCCAACTTGCCCTTCACGCTTGTAACCGGTCCATCAAGCGAAGTCTTGTCTTGATCTTCTCTACCTTAGTCACATGACTCCATGTCATGTCTCATATGCAATGAGCTCCTTTATCACATGTGTGAATCTTGCAACATATCCAAGCCATTTCACCTCCATGCGTAGGTTGCTCACTCATGATGTACTTGTGGAATAATGACCTGTGTATCTCACTCAAACACATATTAGTCCACCTAAGGTTGTCACTCAATTACCAAAACTAAACAAGAACCTTTTAGCTGCATCCACTGTGCTGCGTTGGGGAGCTCCCGAGCCTTGAACACTCAGGGCGCCTACTTCCAGCCTGGGCCTTGGCTTGAGCTGGAGGCCGGACCAAGGATCGGGCTTGGACTCCCGTTGATCGGGAGCCTAGGGCTCGAGCGAGCCCCCGAGCCCTGAGCAGAGGCAGAGAGCATGCTCGGGCTCGACCCAGTCTTTGCTCGGAAGGTGCGTGCGAGCACACTTGAGGGGTGTAGCCCCTGAGCCCCCGTTGTCAATCCTCTAAGATGGATGTAAAGTAGTGGTGACTTGGTGTGTGGGAGACGAGGAGACTCCTTCCTTAGTAGAGGAACTCCATAGTGAGGAACTAAAGATGGCACCAAGGCCACCTTCAGAGTTGACCTTCACTAAGGCATGCTGAACTTATTATTGGAAAAATTGTGTTTATGTATTGCTGAAACTGGCATTTCAATAGACTAATAGAAGATCTGGATATAGGCGTTGGACGGTCCGATTGTTGCCACGCTGACCCGTCACCCAAGTCAAGCAAGAAGGCAAAGTCACGCACTAACTGATGATTCGGTATGAGAGCTGGATGAGTGCGGAAATGAGTCATCATGTACCGTTGTGATGGCAGGTGGCGTCGGGGTAGAGGAGCTCGATGAGCGGTTAGGGGAGGTTAGGGCTTCGCGGGACAAGACAACAATGAGTACAGATGATTTGACGAGGCTACCTTCTTGCTGTAGATGGTAGTCAGCAAGAAGCTAGAGAAGATGACATGCGACAATACAAGGAGTGGGACACACGAGTTTGATGAAGATGACGTTGAGCTTAAGGCCCCACATCGAGGAAGTGGAGAATGATTGATGTTTAGTTAAGCCTGTTTGGATTACTAGATTAAACTTTAGTTGCCTAAATTTTAACTGAAGTTTAGTTATAGACCACTCAAATGGGTAAAACTAGAAGGTGGAGTAACTAATTGTTAGTTCCTCTCACTAGTGAATGTATGCAAAGAGCACATGATTGGACCTTTAGTTGCCTAAAGTTTAGTCACTTAAATTTTCACCTACATTGTAGTTGGACTAGCAACTAATCCAGGTAATCCAAACATGTCCTAAGTTTAATTTGGTTTTGCTGAACCATATGTGACATTGACTCGTTGGAAAGGTCCCACCATCAGAATTCAAATTCAAACCCAAGGAGGAGAGTTGAGTCGTGGCACCAACGACGGGCTCGCTCTTATTAGAGTCCAAAAAGCCCAAGCGGTGGTCCATCCGACGGGGCCCAGATCTAACTTCACCGGCCCAGACCCGCCCGCGCGCCCCGCATCCGCGCCCACGGAGAAAAACCTACTCCTACGCTGCGCACCTGCTCGCTCCAGGCTCCAGCATCCTGCGTCCAGCGGCACTGCACCAGCCACCAGCAGGCAGCGCGGCCAGGTGGGGTGGCAGCCGCGTGGGAACGCTTGTCCCGATCCCTTCCTCTATTCTCCCAGTCCCAATCCACCGAGTCACACGCGCCCCGACCAACCCTGCCTAGGACCTCGGCGCCGCTCGCCGCACGTCGGCCACGTCCGCCTCCGCCGTGAGTAATCCCGGTGCCCAACCCTCCTCTCTTCGCTTGCTCGCATGTCCTCCCGTTTGGATTTGACGCCGCCTGGCGGCTGGCGCCACGATGACCCCTGCCGCTCGGCACTCCGGGCGCCCGCTTCACTTCTCCCCTCTTGGCGCGGGCGGAGGGCAGGATGGCGCCGCGGTAACCCGCGCTCGCGCTGCTGCTTATGCGAGCTTGGTTGGTTCCGGTGGCTCTTGTGGATACGTGGGTGGCCTGTGGTGACTTTTCTGCTTGCTTAAATCTGGTTTTTTCCTCTCTCCCTTTTTTCCCCCGAGTTCCGTTGCAAAACCTCGGGCGATTTGTTAGTGTTGGCATGAGGAGAGGGTCTTGCTTGTTCCCGACTGGACCATGCAACATGTAAGATCTCTTACAATTATGACGATTTACCTTCGATGGGGAATGTGATGGAGAGAAATGAGAATTATATCATTCGGATGTGGTGTTATGTCCTATGTTATCCCAGTTCTCTTCCTCAGTTATACTCTGCCGTGGGTTGTGTGGTGAGCAAATCAGGATGGTGCTTGTAATGTTGGTGCTGTGTTTTGTAGGTGTTTGCCAGTTGTCTTGTTTTCTATCCTATTTATGGTGGGTTCTGAGATGAGTAAGTCAGTGAGGTCCTTGTTTCGTTCGAGTGTCATGTGGTGTACTCTGTTTTTACTTTTGCATCCAGTCGAATGCTGAACTTGTTTGTGTGATTGTTGTGCTCTCGTATGCTTCAGAGATCCTAGCCTTGTTTCTGATTTCACAACGGTTGCCTGATGACTGGTTTGTGACTTTTAGTGCCCTTGCAAATGCTGACAAGTTTTTCCCCTTGCGTAATAAATATCTTTGCGCTATGAATGGATGGAATGAAGTGGGCTCATGTTGTAATGTTTTTTTTTTCTTTTTTGTTTCAATAGCCAATCAGATGGGGTACGAAGAGAGCAAAAATCATCTCCTCAGTCTCAGTTACCCTGAGCTGCAATGTTTGTGCAAAAGGTATAACCTTCCTGCTAAGAAGACCCACTCTCAGTTAGCAAGTTCGCTCGCCTCGATGCTTGAGGTAAGCATATATGCTATGTTTGGACTTTATTACTTTTACTTCAGAGTTTTCTACAAGTATGAGCTAGTTTCATCATCTATTTAAATTCAGAATTTGAAATGTAACTGTTTTCTTCTACACAGGCATCACCATCTCCTGCTGCCCCTCCTGTCCAATTAGCAAATATGGAAGAAGCATCCACATGTATGTACAGAAACTTTTTATGTTAAACTTAGTTGGCGGATTGTTTATGTTTGCACAATGGTTTATTTTGTCAGACTCTTTTGCTTTGAAAGATGATGCTTTAGGAATAATTGACAGCTTAATTAACTGCAGGCAACCTTGGTAACAACAAAAGAGGCCCGTACAGTGGCAGGGATGATGGTATACCACCTGTGCACGCAAAGCATAAAAAAGGAAATCAAACACCTGTTGATGAAACATCTAAAAAGGTAAGAAACTTTAACCATTGTTTTCTTTTCTTGTTTCCCATGAAAAATTAACACCTGTTGTTACTAATGGGCTCATCTGTTATCCGTAACTCTTTTGCATGAACCCTGCAGCTATATTGTTTTTCCTTTATCAATTTATTCTTTTTTACTCAAGTTGTCCGATATTGGAAAGTTAAGAGAAGTATAACTTGTTAGATGTATAGGATATATATCTATTTCCCCTCTATTTGGAGGGTTTCTTTGCACTTTGTACCTTGTATATCTGCCCTTTTGGGCCTGGCAATACAGTTGGTTGGCATAACTCTAACATGGTATCAAGCTAGGTTTTCAATCCTCACCTTCTTGCTGAGTCGCCGGCGATTTGTGCCCAACCCCGCCGGCCTCCGTTGCCCAACCTTGCTCGGCTCCACCGGCGACCGCCGGCCTCGTGCGCTCGTCCTCGCCGTCCCGGATCGCGTGGCTGTCGCGGCCGCCGTCCGCTCGGCCCCGCGGATCCTCGCCACCGCGGCTGCCGTCCGCGCCGCCGCGGCCTCCGGCCGCCGCGGACGTCCTCGCCACCGCGGCCGTCGCGGCCTCCCGGCGCCGACTCGCGCCCGCGTGGCCGTCCGCGCCACCTCGCGCGGTCTCCCGGCGCCGACCCGCGCCCGCTCGCGCCCCGCGCGGCCACTCGCGCCCGCGTGGCCGTCCGCGCCGCCTCGCGCGGTCCCGCGCGGCCTCCAGGCGCCTACCTCGCGCCACCCCGCGCGGCGCGCGGCCACCCGCGCCCGCCCTCCTCTGTTTCCTCTTCCTCCTCTGTTTCGGAAGTCCCGACGCCGACGGCCTGCGCTGCTTGCACCTCTGTTTCCGAAGCACTCTGCTCTGCTTTTCCTCCCTCAAAAAAAAAAAAAAAAAAAACAATGCTGTTGCCTGCTGTTCAGGAGCCCCACCTTCTTGGGGGTGTGAGTCGTCCTCCGCAGGTGCCCTGTGTCCTCACTGCCACGTCTCACTCAGCTTCTTCGCCTATGTCGACCCCATCCTCCGCCTTGGTGACTGGGGATTCCTTTGGGGGTCGTTGTGGTGCCTCTACTCTTCAAGGTCCTTGCTCATTTTCTGTCGCGGAGCAGGAGATCCTTGCCCTGTTCCGTCGTCTCACTACCTCTGTGTCGCCTTTGGCATCCCCTTCTCCACCTCACCCAGCCATCTCCTCCAAGTGGTTCTTGGATTCTGGCGCCTCTTTCCATATGACTCCTGATCCAACTTATTTGTCATCCATGTCATCTCCCCATTCATCGTCTCTTGTGCATACTGCTGATGGAACGTCTCTTCCTGTTGTTGGTCGTGGCACTCTCACCACCTCCTCTTTTCATGTTCCTACCGTTTCACATGTCCCTCAGCTCACTATGCAGTTGATGTCCGCGGGTCAGATCACAGACCACGGCTGTCGTATCATTCTTGAGGCGGATTCTTGTTCTGTGCAAGATATCCATACGGGACTTTTGGTGGGGACTGGGCCCAGACATCGTGATTCTCAGGGTCTTTGGGAGCTTGACTGGTTGCGTCTTCCTTCACCGCTTTCTGCTACCCAGCTGTCTAGCTCTCCCGCCTCTGTGTCGATTGCATCCTCTGCCCCTACCTTTGCTCAGTGGCATCGCCGTCTAGGTCATCTATCCGGCTCTAGACTGTCCACTTTAGTTGGTAGCGGTGTTCTCGGTCCTGTTTCTGGTGAGAGTGCTCTCCGTTGCACTGGTTGTCAGCTTGGCAAACAGGTGCAACTCCCATATCCTTCCAGTGAATCTGTGTCCCACCGTCCTTTTGATCTTGTCCATTCTGATGTATGGGGCCGTGCTCCCTTCACTTCCAAAGGGGGTCACTCATACTATGTTATCTTTATTGATGACTATTCGCGCTTCACTTGGATTTATCTGATGTCATCTCGTGGTCAGTTTCTTTCCATTTACCAGCAGTTTGCTACTATGGTTCGCACTCAGTATGGGTCTCCCATTCGTGCTTTCCGCGCTGACTCTGCTGGTGAGTACATTTCTGATGCACATCGGCGTTATCTTGCTGACCAGGGTACTCTTCCACAATTCTCATGTCCCGGTGCTCATGCTCAGAATGGTGTTGCTGAGCGTAAGCATCGCCATATTCTTGAGACAGCTCGTGCTCTTCTCATTTCTGCTGATCTGGCTCCCCACTTTTGGGCTGAGGCTGTTTCCACAGCTGTTTTTCTTATTAATCGACAGCCCTCCTCTGCTCTTAAGGGATCTACTCCCTACCAACGTCTTTTCGGTTCTCCACCTTCCTATGACCATCTCCGTTGCTTTGGTTGTGTCTGCTACGTTCTTCTTCCACCTCGTGAGCGCACCAAGCTGACTGCTCAGTCGGTTGCAAGGAGGTGAGCATAGTGGAGCTGGGTGGGAGCCGAGACAAACTGACTCAAGATGTGGACAGGGTGAGAAATGTCAGGACGGGTGATCCCAAGGTAAACAAGGCTTCCAACAAGCTGACGATAGCGAGTGGGATTAGCAAGTGGTGCACCGTCAGTGGGTCTTAGGTGAACAGCAAGCTCCATAGGAGTATCAACGGTGCGGTGATCAGTGAGGGCAGCACGAGAAAGGAGGTCCTGAGTGTACTTCTCCTGGGAGAGGAAAATACCATCAGAGGTAGAGGTGATCTCAAGACCAAGGAAGTAACGAAGAGGACCCAAATCAGACATCAAGAATTGCTCACTGAGACGCTGCTTCACAAATGCAATGTGCTGAGAATCATCACCCGTGATGATCATGTCATCGACATAGAGAAGAAGAAGGGTGCGTACCATCCACACTTCTCCTCGTGGTCGCACCCTTCTTCTTCTCTATGTCGATGACATGATCATCACGGGTGATGATTCTCAGCACATTGCATTTGTGAAGCAGCGTCTCAGTGAGCAATTCTTGATGTCTGATTTGGGTCCTCTTCGTTACTTCCTTGGTCTTGAGATCACCTCTACCTCTGATGGTATTTTCCTCTCCCAGGAGAAGTACACTCAGGACCTCCTTTCTCGTGCTGCCCTCACTGATCACCGCACCGTTGATACTCCTATGGAGCTTGCTGTTCACCTAAGACCCACTGACGGTGCACCACTTGCTAATCCCACTCGCTATCGTCAGCTTGTTGGAAGCCTTGTTTACCTTGGGATCACCCGTCCTGACATTTCTCACCCTGTCCACATCTTGAGTCAGTTTGTCTCGGCTCCCACCCAGCTCCACTATGCTCACCTCCTTCGTGTTCTGCGATATCTTCGTGGAACTATCTCTCGCCGCCTTTTCTTCCCTCGCTCTAGTTCTCTTCAGCTTCAGGCATACTCTGATGCGACTTGGGCGAGTGACCCCACGGATCGCTACTCTCTCTCAGCTTATTGTGTTTTCCTGGGCTCCTCCTTGATTGCCTGGAAAACCAAGAAGCAGACTGCTGTTTCCCGCTCCAGTGCTGAGGCTGAGCTGCGTGCTATGGCGACTGTGACTGCAGAGGTGACATGGCTCCGATGGCTCCTTGAGGACCTTGGTGTGCCTGCCATTGCACCCACTCCTCTTTCTTCTGACAGCACCGGTGCGATCAGTATTGCTCGGGACCCGGTCAAGCATGAGCTCACCAAACACATTGGCGTTGATGCTTCCTACATGAGATCACAGGTGCATGATCAGGTTGTGACCCTCCATCATGTGCCTTCAGAAGTTCAGCTTGCAGATTTCTTCACCAAGGCACAGACACGGGCCCAACATAGATTCTTGCTCTCCAAACTCAGTGTTGTAGATCCACCATGAGTTTGAGGGGGGGTGTTAGATGTATAGGATATATATCTATTTCCCCTCTATTTGGAGGGTTTCTTTGCACTTTGTACCTTGTATATCTGCCCTTTTGGGCCTGGCAATACAGTTGGTTGGCATAACTCTAACATAACTAATGCCACCACACCACCACCCCCCCCCCCCCCCCCCCCCCCCCCCCCCAAAAAAAAAAAGCACATGCACACCAAAACACATGCACACAACCCAAAAGCAAACAAAAAAAAGGAATAAAAAGGGTTTCTTCCTAGTAAAACACAAGGATTCTAGTTTTGATATTTTTCAGGGATCCTTTCATACGATTTTATGCAAACTGCAAATGCCTACTAGGAATCATTTACACACTTCCTGTTAATCTGGGTTGCACCTGACCATCCTAAATATGAGAGTGGCACTTCTTCTGCAGGTGCTTTTTGGATTTTGTTATTCTATTTGTACTCTGTTTTGTTCCACTCAATTGTTGATATAGATTACATTAGTGTTTTCCTGTTTGCCACAGCTGTAATTTGTTGGTTTATTTCACTTATAAAATGTAAGTCTGTTTCACCATGTATCTATGAAATGCTTTGCCCATTTGTCTCTGTATTGTTTAAATGGATGTCTTTATAATCCTTTTTTTCTCTATGCTGTAGCAGGGGATTGGCACTGGTACGAGTATAACTCCAGTTTCTATGAACCATGGAAGACTGGACTGTCATGGCCATCCATCTACTGACCTGGGGACTGCTGATAATTTGCAGTCCCGAAGTGATGTGGGTGTTGCAACTAAGACAACAAATCTAGAATTTGTTGGCAAACATCATTGTTCACCTGCTAACATAATTGATCAAATCTGTCCCCCTATTATTCAAAAATATCCTTCTAATGGTAATGGTCAGGCTTCCACTCCGTTCGCCCATATGAATGATAACACAGATAAGGGTTGTTGGCTGTCTGATAAGATATCAGCAAATACTACTCCTGTTCAATTTTCTGTAATGTCAGATGAGGGCATTGATCTTGTTGTTGATCTGAACTCCAGTCCAGCAACATGGGCGAAGAACTTCATGGCAGAAATGCGCATTACCCGTCCGTCTGAACATGGGAATTTCTCTAGCTTCATTAGCAGTTTGGCAACTAAGGATGATCATAGCACTGCCGCACCATCTGGAAATATCATTGTTGACATTCAGAACAAGGGGCCTGAGAAAATCGTTCCTTCCACTGATTCATCACTTGCTTCAGATGTTGGTGAGAACTCCCGTTCAGTGCTCTATCCAGTTCATACGACTACTGTGAACTCAGTATCATCCACGTCTACCGCGGCTGGTACCCCAGTTGAACTTTCTGGGTATCAGGAGGGTGCTCTAGTGGTATCTTCTTCATGTTTAACAGCTGATGTTCAGAACAATGTGACATCTGATATGCCAGGTGCTTTGGATAACGAGGTGCTTCCTCCAGAACCTGCTGATGTCTTTATGCAGTCTGAAAGAATCACTGCACCGGCAGTTTGTGCTTCAGTGCAACCAATTGGCAACAAATGCACAATGAGTCCCGGTAAAACCAAAGTTTTTGCAAGATTTGTTGCACTCAAAATGTTTCAGTTGCTGATACAGACAATTTATCTACCTTTTTGTCAGGGGATGGGGTTAGAAGTGACTCCAATGAAGACTCCTGTCCAAAATCTTCAGGAAAACAAACTGGAGATGTTCCCGCAAGAGATCAACCTGCTCATAATGGTGGCACTCATGAAACCCTAATGGAAAATGAACCTGTGAAGGCAGTGGCAGTGGAAGAAAATATAGGTCGTGATGACAGTTTGTCCATTTCTTGTCAACTAGCCAGTAAGACAGTAGCAAAACTGCCAGTTACAGATGCCCAGTCGCCTGCTAGTTTTGCTGGTCATTTTATTGCTGGCAATTTTGACCACACACGTCCAACATCTTCTGCTGCTTCGGTAATTTCGTATACTTGACTTGATATAGTTACATAATTTGATATGCCTTAATACTTTGGCTAAGGAAAATGTGTTTGTATTGGATGCTACAAATGCTATGCTATGTGTTTTCTTAACCAGCCATGCTTTAGCTTGTTCTCATGGTTTTGTGGGAGCATGTTGTCTTGGATGTAATTTACCATGATGGCTTGTCAGTTCATCCTATATGTCTTATTGCTTCAGTCCCTTTCTAGTTTCTGCTGGCAGCCAGCAAGTGGTCGAGTTGGCGATTTTTATATTGTTTCACAAGTTAAGGTTCAGTCATCATATTTCACTCTATATATGGTTGGATGCATACCTTATGATTCTATTCTAGTACTTATTTCAGTTCAGGTTCCCAGCTGTAATGTTGGAAGATGTTTTGGAGTTTGGACAAATAGCTATGGGCCATTGTTTGTTACGCTTCAATCAAATGCCATCCTTTGTACTGGGTCCTCTCAGATTTGACCCAACTATGCAATTATGTGATCTCTGATGGACAACATCAGATTGAGGACTATGGATGTCAGGGGACTGGTTCGTTGCAGGAAGATTGTAGCCGAAGTTGGTAATAGCCCAGGGGAAGGGATGTTGTCGGCAACCCATTGTCGCCGACGAGGAAAGTGATGTCGTGCACGGGCAGCAGGGAGGTGGCAGCACTAGGGAGAGAGATGGAGGGGCACGAGGTCAGAGGCATGGGCAGCAGGGACTTAAAACTTGACCCCTAAACAAGCCTATAGATGGAACCTTATGGATTGGATCCATCCTTTCCTAAACAAACTCGACTTCCATATCGCTGATTTCCAAACCTGTCTTTAGTTCCTAAACCAAACCCAAATCTTCTAAAATAAAGTGGACATGGCCTGGATGAGGAGAGAGAGAAGGGGAGGGGGGTCGTACTACCTTCTGGCAATGTGGCCAGGACAGCACTGGGTTGGTTTTGCTGAGGTGGCCCATGCCCATAACACTACAGGACATGTTCGTTTTGTCCTCAGTTTAGATCCATTTAGTTGCAGCAGGAAGGTTGGCTGATTTAAGAGGAAAAGGGCAGAATGGGGAAGAGAAACTAGACAAATTTCCCATATCTAGGATTTTTTTTTTAAAAAAAACTCAACTGGATGGTTTAATTAATAAAACAATAGTATTAACATTACAGGTACAGCAGACATTATATTTATTACCTCAAAGTACAAAAAATAAGTGGGTTACAAAGTACTAAAATAACATGGAATCCATAATTAGGGTCTATTTGGGTGCTGCCATGTGTCAGCCCTGCCAAGGAGCCGCCCGGCCAAAATTTGGTGTTTGATTTGGTCGCCCATGAATCTAAACTGCTCGTGGGCACATGAGTTAGTGTAAGGGAAATCATGACTGCTATCCAAATGACGCCCTTGCCCGTGGCCAACGGCCGAATTTTGTTCGGGCTGCTCCGGGCACCCATCCAAATGCACTCTTAGTGTCCTTTTTTATGTTTGCCATGCATGGTCTGTTATGACCGGCGTCCAGTACACCAGGCGTTGGCGCACAAGTGGCTAGAGGCCGGCGCACAGGAGTTACAGGGACGCCTGGATTAGATGGGCTGCAAGCCCAGTTATCTTTATTTGTTATTTTTATCAGATATAATAGTTATTACTTAAAATAGGAATTATTGGCAGGATATATATATATAACAATTATTGAGAAATTTAAGCAGAAGCAACAATTAAAGTTGTCGGCTTCCCTTGGGAGCCCTAGCCGCTCTCCTCTCGCCTCCAGCCCTAGCACCGTGAACACCACGGCGCCCACACACCGCCGTCGAGTTCCAGGACCTCGCCCTCCACTTTTCCACCCATACAACCTCCACAGCAATTCTGGTAGGGTAGCTAGCCCTATCAATCTGGTATCGGCTATGTCAGGTCCTCCTCCCACCACCACCAGCCCGCCGCCGCCAGTCACCACCTCTGCGTTGGCAGCCTCCACCTCCCCGCTGCCATCCTCTTCGGCCCCGCTGCGCCTTCTCTAATGTCGCTGGAGCAGGTGACCGTGGCCATCCACGAGCTGACCCGATCCATGGCTGCCATGCAGTCCTATCTAGCCAGCTCGCAACAGCCGCTGCAATCGGCCGTGGCCTCTCTTCCACCGGTGTTCCCTTGTGGGATGCCCCAGTCCGACGCGACGGGCGTTCCCATCCATCTACTGAAGATGCCGTCATCCCCATCACTGATCCCGTCTTATGCCCTGGCCTCGACTGTAGGGCCAGTGTATACGACGACAACTTCCCCGGCAACCACGACGATGGCCGCTCCTGCCCCTACCACCGGCGCCATGATCCTCCACGGTGGGGCGGCCCAGCCGCACCCCTATGCCGAGGGGGTCTTCTATGGGTGCGTTGATGGCCCTCTACTCTACGGTGGCAGCGTGCAGGCCGGTCACTCCGGCACTTCGCCGTCATCGGCCAGCGCTCCCGGATCATCATTAGGCCATGGTGCAGGCCAGGGCACTCATCCGCCGCGCTTCTACAAGCTTGAGTTCACCACTTATGATGGCGCCGAGGATCCCCTCAATTGGCTCAATCACTGAGAGCGGTTCTTTCGCGGGCAGTGCACACTGGCCTTGGACCGCACCTGGTTCACGTCATACCATCTTACCGGTGCGGCACAGACGTGGTATTACGCCCTCGAGCAGGACGAGGGTTTGCCTACCTGGTATCGCTTCAAGGAGCTCTACAATCTTCGCTTCGGGCCGACAATTCGCGGCACCCGACTGGCCGAGCTTGCCTGGCTGCCATTGCTCTCGACAGTTCAGGATTACTCCGACCGCTTCAATGTGGTGCTCTGCCATGCCCGCAATCTGTCCGCACCCCAGAAGGCGGAACTGTTTGTGGGCCGCTTACCAGAACACATCAAGGTGGATGTGGAGCTCCGCGAGCCTCAGGATCTCTAGACGGCCATACACCTGGCATGGGCTTTCGGCCACCACAGTGCCCCCAAGGCCACAACCGGCAACAGCAGCAGGCCCGGACGCACCAACATCTACACCAGTAGGCACGTCCACCACAGCAGCAGGTCAACAGGCGTCGTCTCGTCCTTTCCGTCGTCTGTCGCCGGCTGAGCAGCTCGAGCGCCGTCGCCTGGGGCTTTGTTACAACTACGATGAGCCTTATGTCCACGGCCATTAGTGCCCGCGGCTCTTCTATCTGGAGTCGGCGGATTTCCTCGATGACGACGTTCCGGCTGAGGTCGCGGCCGTGGCTGCCTTCCACGAGGAGGCCGCCGTTCCAGAGGCTGCGCAAGATGTTGCCTCCCAGCCAACGGTCTCCCTCTACGCCATCGCCGGGATTCAGACAGAGAACGCCATGCATCTTCCTCTCTCTGTCCACGGCCACCACCTTGTGGCTCTTCTCGACTCCGGCTTCATCGACGCCGACCTCATGCGCCGCCTCACCCCACCATGCGGGTCTTGGTGGCCAACGGTGGCCGCGTTCCTTGTCAAGGGGTCGCTCGTGACATCGCATTGGCCATTGGCACCGAAGAGTTCTCCATCAGCTGCTATGACATCGACCTTGGAGGCTTTGACGTCATCCTCGGCGTCGAATTTCTCCATACGCTTGGTCCCATCCTTTGGGATTTCGAAGACCTGTGCATGGCCTTCACCAAGGGCTCTCGGCGCATCCTGTGGAAAGGCCTTGGCTCCCCCCACGACGACATTCGGGAGCCGGCGGCCTGTTCGGTGGCTGCAACTCCAGACCAGCCCCTGCTGGACCGCCTCCTACGCCAGTTCGACGACGTGTTTGTGGAACCGTGCGGCCTGCCTCCAGCTCGACCCTACGACCACCGCATTCACCTGTTGCCCGGGACCGCTCCTGTCGTCGTCAGGCCGTACCGCTACCCGTAGCTCCAGAAGGACGAGTTGGAGCGGCAATGTGAGGCCATGCTCACTCAGGGCGTCATTCGGCCCAGCACATCGGCGTTCTCCGCTCCTGTCCTCCTGATGTGGAAGGCAGATAATACGTGGCGCTTCTGTATCGACTACCGCGCCCTCAACGACAAGACAACAAAGGACAAGTTCCCCATTCCGGTGGTGGATGAGCTCCTCGACAAGCTCCATGGTGCTCGCTTCTTCACTAAGCTCGACCTCCGATCGAGCTATCACCAGCTGCGCATGCACCCGGAGGATGTCGAGAAGACGGCGTTCCGCACGCATCACGGCCACTTCGAGTTCCTGGTGATGCCTTTTGGCCTCACCAACGCGCGGCTACATTCCAGGCCCTGATGAACGACGTCCTTCGCCCGTTCCTGCGTAGGTTCGTCCTTGTGTTTTTCAACGACATATTGATCTACAACTCGTTGTGGGCCGAGCATCTGTAGCATGTCCTTGTCCTCAACGCGCTCTGGGCGCACCACCTCCACCTCAAGCGGTCGAAGTGCTCCTTCGGTCGCCTACCTCGGCCATGTTATTTCCGCCAACGGCGTCGCAATGGACAGCGACAAGGTGGAGGCTGTCGCATCGTGGCCCACCATGTGGTTGGCTCGTGGGCTGCGTGGGTTCCTCGGCCTCGCTGGCTACTACCGCAAGTTCATCCGCGATTTCGGCACGATTGTGGCGCCCCTCACTAGGCTCTTGCGCAAGGACGCCTTCTCCTGGACGGACGAGGCTACGGTGGCTTTCGAGGCGCTCGAGCGTGCCTTGTCGACGGGGCCGGTCCTTCAGATGCCCGCCTTCGACAAGCCCTTCGTCGTCGATTGCGACGCGTCCGGCGCCAACTTTGGGGCTGTCCTCCACCAAGAGAGTGGACCACTGGCCTTCTTCAGTCGCCCTTTTGCGGCCCGTCACCTCAAGCTGGCGGCATATGAACGTGAGTTGATTGGCCTTGTGCAGGCTGTTTGTCATTGGCGCCCACACCTGTGGGGGCGCCGCTTCCTCGTTTGCACCAACCCCTTCGCACTGAAGTTATTGCTCGACCTCCACGGTACCGCAGCATCAGTGGATTAGCAAGCTCTTCGGCTTCGACTTCACCGTGGAATATCGCCCGTGCCGGCTGAACACAGTGGCCGACGCCCTGTCTCGTCGAGACGCCAAGGCTGCTGCTTCTGATGCAGCGGCGCTTGCCATCTTAGGGCCCTCGTTCGTATTCCTCGACGATGTCCATGCGGCCACGACAATCGCCGACGATGCGCAGCACCTCCTGCGCCAGCTGCAAGAGGGCGCCCTGGGTGAGCCCTGGCGCACGGCTGAGGGCCTCTTGCTGCATGGCTCGTGCATCTACATTCCAGCCCACGGTGATCTACGCCATCATGCTATTACTTTGGCGCACACGGCCGGTCATGAAAGGCATCCAGAAGACACTGCAGCGCCTCAGGCGTGATTTTTTCATCCCAGGCGACCGCACCTTGGTACAAGATTATGTTCGTACCTGCAGCACGTGCCAACGCAACAGGATAGAGACACTCCAGCCGGCTGGCTTGCTGCAGCCCCTTGATGTGCCTTTCCAGGTGTGGTCTGACATCTTGGTGGACTTCGTTGAGGGCCTGCCTAAGGTCCATGGCAAGTCCGTCATCCTCACGGTGGTCGATCGCTTCTCCAAGTATGCCCACTTCATCGCCCTCGGCCATCCCTATACTGTGACGTCTGTTGCCCGTGCCTTCTTCGACGGCATCGTGCGCCTGCATAGGTTTCCCTCCTCGATTGTCAATGACCGAGACCCTGTCTTCATGGGCCATGTGTGGCATGACCTCTTCAAGATGGCCGGCGTCAAGCTCCGCATGAGTACGGCCTTCCACCCACAGACGGATGGTCAGTCTGAGGTCGTGAACAAGGTGCTCGCCATGTATCTACGCTGTGTTACAGGTGTCGTCCGCGTGCCTGGGTGGATTGGCTGCCATGGGCGGAGTACTGCTACAACACCTCCTTCCACACCGCCTTGCGTACGACGCCCTTCCAGGTTCTTTGGGCGGCCTCCACCGCCCCTACTGCCCTACAAGGCAGGGACTGCCAGTACAGAGACCGTCGACGACCTCCTCCGTCAGCGCGACGAGTTCCTGGCCGAGGTCCGGGAACGTCGTCTTCAAGCTCAACAGATTTCCAAGCGCTACTTGGAATTCGCGGTGGGTTCGCGGTGGGTGATTGGGTCTGGCTGCGCCTTCTCCACCGTTCGACACGTTCATTGGACCCTCGCGCCAAGGGCAAGCTTGGTCCTCGCTATGCTGGTCCGTTCCAAGTCGTGGAACGGGTTGGCAAGGTCGCCTATTGGCTTCAGCTTCCGGAGGGTGCCCGCCTGCATGACGTCTTCCATGTGGGCTTGCTGAAGCCTCACCGTGGAGACCCTCCAGCTGCTTCAGGGTCTGTTCCGCCTACTCATGATGGGCGTCTTCTCCCTATACCAGCGCGTGTCCTGCATGCTCAACTTCGCCGCAATGTGTGGCACATTCTCGTCCAGTGGCACGGTATGCCTGAAGATGAAGCTACATGGGAGCCGCTCCAGGAGTTTCAAGACTCTACCCGGATTTTCAGCTCGAGGACGAGCTATTTCTCCAGGCGGGGAGAGATGTTATGACCGGCGTCCAGTACACCAGGCGTCGGCGCACAAGTGGCTAGAGGCCGGCGCACAGGAGTTACAGGGACGCCTGGATTAGATGGGCTGCAAGCCCAGTTATCTTTATTAGTTATTTTTATCAGATATAATAGTTATTACTTAAAATAGGAATTATTGAGAAAGTTAAGCAGAAGCAACAATTAAAGTTGCCGGCTTCCCTTGGGAGCCCTAGCCGCTCTCCTCTCGCCTCCAGCCCTAGCGCCGTGAACACCACGGCGCCCACACGCTGCCGTCGAGTTCCAGGACCTCGCCCTCCGCTCTTCCACCCATACAACCTCCGCAGCAATTCCGGTAGGGTAGCTAGCCCTATCATGGTCCCTTCTCCATCTTGGATTCTTTTTGTTTCTTATGCCATCTTACAGTTTACAAAAACATAAGACTTATATGGCCAAGCAAGCATTTCTTTTTTTCTGTATGTCTCGTAGTTTTCATAGTTGATACATGTTGTTATTCATTTTCTATACACTATTTTCTCTGGGTCAGAAGAACTCAAGCAGTCATAAACTCGTCCCTGAGTTCCCCATGCCACTCTGATAATTGTGACGTGACTAGAAATTGAACCACTATTATGTTGAAATTCTGATTGACTTGATCAAAGCATGGAAGTTTACCATGACAACAATGTTGTCAGATTATTCATTATCGAGTAGGATGCAATAGCACCACCTCATTGGCACATTAGTCATCACTTGCCAAAACATATCGCAACCTGTTCAACTGTTTTGTAACATCCACAAGGTTTGAATAAATAACATGGACTTGCTCATTTGCTCTTGAGCCAGGGGATTTTGATGTCACCCTAAGTGTCACGGTCTCCAAGACAAATTGGTTCTGTAAACCTTTATTAATCAACAGCGTTTAGAAACACCGCCATGAGAAGTTGTTTACAAGTTCTGCACAAGAACCAGTCTTCTCAGCATGCTTGGCTTCTAAAAGTGCAGGGTGTAACCCTACCATATTTCCCTAAATAAGGTGCAGTGTGTGTAGATGGGCCTTGTGACTTATGCTTGCAGACCATGGAGTTGGAGATCTACTCTCTTCCAATATCCCGCATGTATGTTTAATTAGAAAGTAAGATGAAAGAGCAAAAAGGGTAAACTAGATTAAGCACCCTAGGCAAGCTTCCATCAGGGGATTTCATAAATCGGTAAATTGGCTATTAGTCAAGTGCTACTTTTTAGTCTTGTATCATACCCAACTCTGAGACTGATGGGATCAACTCCATGCTACCTTCGATCCCAAATGTAAGTCCATTTAGGTTTTGTCCTAAGTCGAACCTTTTTGGCTTTGATCATTATAACAGCCTAAAAACATTCTCTATAATTTATGATAAGGTTGATGTTACTAAATTCATAATATATAGTTCATTCTATTTGAGATAATCAGATAATAGATTTTTATGTATAATATTAGTCAAAGTGCCACATATATTTTGTTTTCCTGGAACAGTAGAAAGTGCCACATTGGACGTTCTGTCAATGTTCCTAATGTACTCTAATTATAATTCGAGGTTTGGTTGCACAATTTGTGAATAAAAATATGAATTTGAAAAATGAATGGATGGACTTCAAATCAAATATGCAACATAATGGAGCTCCAAGATTGACAATGTCCTTTTATTAACTATATCAGCCTTGCATGCACTCTTATTTTAAGCCATAATGTTATGATCGGCAAGGTTTATCTGAGGCGTGGCAAGGCTAGTGGCTGAACAGTGGTCCAGCAGGCCACCATCCTTGCTTGCGCCTGCCTAGGCCTAGTTTCCAGGGATATTTGTTATTATTATTTGTTAGATTTGTTAAGAACATTATTTAGCTTAAGGATAGATCAGTTTGTTAGGATGATGGGTATAAGTTGGAACATTCAGATCTAAAGGAAACAAGCCTGGGATTGGAGTTATCTCCCCCTTGGGCCCCTGGGCTTATTGCTCTCGTCATCTTGCGTGTTGTTTCCATCTGCTAATCTTCCAGGCGCCGAGCACGGCGCCTCCACCTCGCCGCCGCACCTTCAAGCCCAGACGTCCCATCTCCCACTCCTACTCTCTGAGATCCCTGAGTCGCAACAGCTTGGTATCAATGTCAGGACCTGCCACCACCTCGTCCGTCGAGGCGCCGGTCTCGGCACCGGCTCCCACCACCTCGGCCGCGCTGATCCCCGTCGAGTCGTCGCAACCCATGGTGACCACAGTCTCCTCCAACGCGCTGAACGCGCTCACCACGGCCATCCTCGGCATGCAGCGCCAGATGGGCGACCTAGCCATCCGTGTCTCGGCACTCGAGGGCGGGCCGTCGGCTCCAGCCCCTCCGCTTCCCGCGCCACCATCGGCACACACCCTCGGTCTGCCCGGTTTCGGCGGCATCCCACTGCTTGAACCGGCGGTGTCCGAGATCGACTCTGCCCAGGTGTCCGCCCATGTCGCATCTACCACAACACCACCCTCCCAGCCAGTACCCATCACACAGATCAGTTTTCCCCACTCGCCATCCCCGTTGCCGTCGTTCTCGTCCATCATGAACGGTGGCCACGTGCAGCCCTCGGCTGTCCATGGAGCGCCTGCCCTTGAGGCACCTCCCCTCATCCATGTGCCGCCGGACGCCGCGACCGCCGGTGTGCCTCGTTACCACAAGCTTTCGTTCCCAACCTACGAGGGCAAGGAGGACCCTCTTGGGTGGATCAACCGTTGCGAACGTTTTTTCCGGGCGCAGCTCACTCGCGAAGCTGATAAGGTGTGGTTGGCTTCGTTCCATCTCACCGGAACCGCGTAGCAGTGGTATTATATCCTGGAGCGCGACGCCGGCGTTCCCTCCTGGGAGGAGTTCAAGGTGCTTTGCCATCAGCGCTTCGGTCCGCCGTTGACGACCAATCACCTGGCCGAGCTGGCACGCCTGCCCTTCACATCGGATGTCACGACGTACCTGGATGCGTTCTAGGCACGCATGGCGCACGCCGGTCGGCTCGCGCCGCTACAGCAGGCGCAGTTGTTCACGGGCGGCCTCCCGGATCACATCCGGATTGATGTTGAGCTCCACGACCCACAAGACCTGCAGTGTGCCATGCAATTGGCGCGCGCGTATGAACGACGGAACGCAGCGGCGTTGCTGGCACTTCCGGCGCCCCCAGGCCGCAGCTCGCGACGCTCATCGTCCACATCTTCGGCGCAGCAGGGCTCTGGTTCATCATCTGCTACAACACCAGCACCGCCTGCACGGCCGTTCAAGCGGCTAACCCCAGCGGAGATGGCGGAACGCCGCAAGCAAGGCTTGTGCTACAACTGCGACGAGCCGTATGTGCAAGGCCACAAGTGTGCTCGCCTGTTCTATCTCGAAGCCAGTGATTACATCGTGGAGGAGCCCCCAGAGTCAGACGACGAAGATGAGCCCCCGGCACCAACCGCAGCGGACCCGAAACCAGCGGTGATCTCACTGGGGGCCATAGCCGGCATCAGGACAGAGGACACGATGCAGCTCTACGTCACCATTGGCAATGAGCAGTTCGTCGCACTGCTCGATTCCGGCTCGACACATAATTTCGTCCGAGGGGATGTGGCGCGCCGCGTTGGGCTCCAGTTCACACCATGCCCCGGCGCGGGCGTCATCGTCGCCAACGGTGACCGCGTCGAGTGTCGCGGCCTTGCCCGAGATGTCGGCATCCGCATTGCTGATGAGGTCTTTTCGGTGGATTGCTACTCCATCCCACTGGACAAGTGGGACATGATCCTTGGCGTCACCTTCCTTCGAACACTTGGCCCGGTACTTTGGGACTTCGACGATCTGTGCATCGCCTTCACACGCAACGGCCACCGGGTGTTTTGGCGGGGGATTGGATCGACGCGCCATGATGTACAGTCCACCCGTCGGCTCGCAGCCATCCACAGTGAGCCGGTCCTCCTTGAGAAGCTCCTACAGTCATTCGAGGACGTCTTCGCCACGCCCCAGGGCCTGCCGCCGGCGCGACAGTGTGACCACCGTATACACCTCCTGCCCAACACGACCCCGGTTGCGGTGCGGCCCTACAGGTATCCGCAACTTCAGAAAGATGAGCTTGAAGCCCAGTGCGCCGCTATGCTCCAGCAGGGCATCATACGCCCAAGTACATCTGCCTTCTCCGCCCCGGTGCTCCTGGTGAAGAAGCACGATGGGTCCTGGAGGTTCTGCGTGGATTACCGCGCACTGAATCAGCAAACAGTCAAGGACAAGTTTCCAATTCCTGTTGTAGAAGAGTTGCTGGATGAACTCAAGGGCGCACGGTTTTTCACTAAGCTCGATCTGCGTTCGGGATATCACCAAGTGCGGATGCATGTTGCTGATGTCGAGAAGACCGCCTTCCGCACACATGAGGGGCATTTTGAGTTCCTGGTCATGCCGTTTGGCTTGACAAATGCACCATCTACATTCCAGAGTTTGATGAACACTGTCCTCCGGCCGTTCCTCCGCAAGTTCGTCTTGGTGTTCTTCGATGATATTTTGATTTACAGCCCGTCATGGTCAGCACATCTACAGCACATCAATGCTGTCCTCTCCGCGCTTCGGGAACATCATCTTAAGCTCAAGCGCTCCAAATACACGTTTGCTCAGTCCTCAGTTGCATATCTGGGGCATGTGATTACCGCGGAGGGTGTCGCCATGGACAAGGTGGAAGCCGTGGCGTCATGGCCACAGCCACGTTCTTTACGGGGGCTGCGAGGTTTCCTCGGGCTTGCCGGCTATTATCGCCGGTTCATCCAAGACTACGGCGCAATCGCCGCCCCTCTCACGCAGCTGCTCAAGAAGAATGGGTTTTCCTGGTCTCCAGAGGCAGCAGCGGCGTTTGACAAGCTCAAATGCTCGCTGTCCACGGCACCGGTACTGCAGCTCCCCGACTTCTCCAGGGACTTCACGGTGGACTGTGATGCTTCCGGCTCCGGATTTGGGGCGGTGCTGCACCAGGGAGACGGCGCCCTTGCTTTTTTCAGTCGCCCGTTCGCCGCGCGCCACCTCAAACTCGCCGCGTACGAACGGGAACTCATTGGGCTGGTGCAAGCAGTGCGGCATTGGCGGCCGTACTTGTGGGGGCGTCATTTCATCGTCCGGACGGATCACTATGCCCTCAAATTCATGCTGGATCAACGATTGTCCACCGTACCACAGCACCAGTGGGTGAGCAAATTATTTGGGTATGATTTCAGTGTCCACTATCGTCCCGGCAGCCTCAACGTCGTGGCAGATGCGCTGTCCCGCCGTGGGGATGCGGAGGTCGCCCTGGAGGTCCGCAGCGGGCCTTCGTTCCACCTCTACGACGAGTTGCGCAGGGAGTTCGACAACGACATGGCGCTGCGGGCGTTCCGGGACAGCGTCGTGTAGGACCGCGGTGCCCCCTGGCGCGTGGTGGACGGCCTGGTGCTTCGGGGCACCCGCGTCTACGTGCCAGCTTCCTCAGCGCTGCTTCCAGAAGTGCTCCAGCTTGCGCATGCTGCCGGTCATGCAGGCATTCAAAAGACGCTGCAGCGACTCCGCCAGGACTTCGTCATCGACCATGATCGTGGGTTGGTGCGCGACTTCGTCCGCGCCTGCGCAACGTGTCAGCGCAACAAGACGGAGGCACTTCACCCAGCCGGCCTTCTCCAGCCCTTGGAGGTACCATCAACGGTGTGGACAGACATCTCGATGGATTTCATTGAGGGCCTCCCACGGGTTAATGGCAAGAGCATCGTCTTGACGGTCGTGGATCGCTTCTCCAAGTATGCGCATTTCATTGCGTTGAGCCATCCATACACGGTCCTCTCCATTGCCAAGGCCTTCTTCGAAGGTGTTGTTCGCCTCCATGGTTTTCCGGCGTCGATTGTCAGTGACCGCGATCCGGTGTTCACTGGACACGTGTGGCGCGATCTCTTCAAGCTGGCCGGCGTTCAACTGCGCATGAGTACAGCATTTCACCCCCAGACGGACGGACAGTCCGAGATCATCAACAAAACCATCGCAATGTATTTGCGGTGTATCACGGGGGATCGGCCGCGCAAGTGGCTGGATCGGCTGCCTTGGGCCGAATATTGCTACAACACGGCGTACCACACTTCGCTGCAGACTACGCCGTTTCAGGTGGTGTACGGGCGCCCGCCGCCCGCTCTTGTGCCATATGCTGCAGGGACGGCCACTACAGACACGGTCGACGTGCTATTGCGCGACCGCGACGCCTTCATCGCCGATGTTCGGGATCGTCTTCTGCAGGCTCAGGCTTATGCGAAGAGGAATTATGACGTTCACCACCGTCTGCTGGAGTTCGCCGTTGATGACTGGGTTTGGCTTCGTCTCCTTCACAGGCCGGCTCAGTCCTTGCTTCCGGGACCGCGTGGTAAGCTGAGCCCGCGTTACGCCGGTCCATTCCAGGTGGTGGAGCGCATCGGGCCGGTGGCGTATCGCCTTCGGCTGCCGGACGGTGCCCGGATCCACGACGTCTTCCATGTCGGAGTGCTCAAGCCGTTCCGCGGGACGCCGCCGTCGTCGGTACCAGCGCTGCCTCCTCTACACAATGGTCGGCTGCTGCAGCGTCCACTTCGCGTCCTGCGTTCCCAGGTACGCCGAGGAGTTTGGCACGTCCTCGTTCACTGGTCGGACATGGAGCAGGCAGACGCTACTTGGGAACCAGTCGATGAGTTCAAGGCCCGCTTCCCTGACTTCCAGCTCGAGGACGAGCTGTTTGTCGAGGGAGGGAGAGATGTTATGATCGGCAAGGTTTATCAGAGGCGTGGCAAGGCTAGTGGCTGAACGGTGGTCCAGCAGGCCACCATCCTTGCCTGCGCCTGTCTAGGCCTAGTTTCCAGGGATATTTGTTATTATTATTTGTTAGATTTGTTAAGAACATTATTTAGCTTAAGGATAGATCAGTTTGTTAGGATGATGGGTATAAGTTGGAACATTCAGATCTAAAGGAAACAAGCCTGGGATTGGAGTTATCTCCCCCTTGGGCCCCTGGGCTTATTGCTCTCGTCATCTTGCGTGCTGTTTCCATCTGCTAATCTTCCAGGCGCCGAGCACGGCACCTCCACCTCGCCGCCGCACCTTCAAGCCCAGACCTCCCATCTCCCACTCCTACTCTCTGAGATCCCTGAGTCGCAACACATATCTTTGACTTTGTTCTGACTTGCTAAAATGACTGTCATCCGAGCACTCAGTGCGGTGAGTTCCTCCGGTTTAGCTAAATCACCTAACACATGTAGTAAAATTTTCCCTATATCACTTTTTCCTATACCTTTTAGAAATAGAAACACAAATAGGTCACTACATGCTTGCCTATATTCAACGAATATTAAGATGTTTTTGTCTGTTTTCTGTAGTCATGGACGCGATAGTCACTTTCAACTAGTTATAGTGTCTGCTCTTACGAAAATAGTAAATGCATGACTGACTAATTTTACTGGTTTGCACTTTGTAGTAAAAGGGGAAGAGAAGGAAAGCTGGTAAATAATATTATTTTGGTCCATGGCAGTCTACATGTACCACTTTTAGCTCCGCAACTGCAAACCTGCTTATTTGGTAATGATATTCCACTGACCTCCTTAGCTGGCAATTTTGGTATTAGTTACCAATGCCTTTGTGTACTCTGCCTGGCAAAACTTACAGCACATTATACATTCCGAAAGCCAGGAATGATTTAAGAAAGTATATTTATGAACCTCCAGAGCTGACTTTTATTTTGTTACATAATCTTGCACTGACTATGTTTGGAAAAAAAAAATCTCCATTTTTGATATGGCATTCCGTTTATTGACTCCCTGTTCGGTTTATGATGGTGTGATGCTTTCTGTGCATGATGAAAGGTGTTTTATTATCGGAATGCTTTGTTGTGCCTAGTTTATGGTGTTTTGGTTGATTTATGCTTGCTAGTATATAATGATGTATAGATCTTGGTGTCCCCAGAGCAATTTACTAACTTACTTCTATCATCCTGAAGGACAATGCTATTAATTCCCTGACTTCAAAGTTCAGTGCAGAGTATGTTTCTACAAACACTGTTCATACTTCTGTTTTCAATTACTAGTCACATGCCTAAAGGGTTCCTTTCTTCTGTAGGTCAGCACAAAGTCATGATTCTACAGACAAAAAGGGACAGAATGATGCTGAGGAGCTTGAGGAGTTGGAGAGTATGACACCGCCAGCCTATAGTGAACCTCCGAGAAATATACAACTTAGCTTACGAAGTGCTTCCGCTAAGGTTAAGCCTTCTACACTACCAAGACGATCAGCAAGGCTTCTTCCTAAGGTTTGTGTACATTGTTATTTACTGTAATCACCAATGCTATAGTATAAGCTCATGCTATCACTCTCATTGAAAGGATGGTAGACTGATTAAAGAAATCAATGGGTGCTGTATCATGTGCTTATTTTTGCTAATCCCTCCGTCCCAAATTATAGGTTGTTTTGGCTTTTCTAGGTTCATAGCTTTTGCTATGTACTTAGATATATGCTATGTCTAGATACATAGTAAAAATCAAACGACATATAATTTGGAATGTTGGGTAGTATGTAGTTTTGATTCCTGTAAATAACATAACATTTTCTGGAGTTTAATCAACATACTTTGTTTTCTTGACATGCAGTAACCGCACTAAATGATACAGATGAGATCCAGTGTGAGAATAGCCTCACTACCGGCTTAGTCAGATTCCATGAGGATGGAGGGATAGAAAACAGTTGTTAACAAGCTTAGATTCTAATTTTATCTGTTCTTGTTAATTCTTTTTGTTCCAGCAACTGAGTAGACCTTGGTTTCTGAAGCTTAGGCTGCCAGACTTTTTTTCCCCCTTGTCTCCATTAGCATCTACAGTTATAGTCGTACTGTCGAGCTTTCATACACCATTGTACAAACGACTCATTCTTTTACAGTATCTGTGGTTCCTCTGGTCTTGTGTGTTTTATGTCAGTGCAATATAACTATTGGTGCAGGAGTAAGCTTGTTTAAAATGAAGAAAATAAGTGCTGTTTACAGTATGGTCTAGGCAATGATGTTGTGAGTTGCTTCTCAAGAAACAAACGTTTCATAAAATGAAGAAAAGACTTGTTGGAAGATGTCTTGTGTGTTTTATGTCAGTGGAATATAGCTACTGGTGGAGGAGTAAGCTTGATAAATGCTGTTTGTGGTGCAGGCAACGATATTTTGACTTGCATCTTGAGAGAACGTTTCATAAATATAAAAAAATAAAAATAAAAATAAGGGAAAATCGTGCCCCCACGCAGGATCGAACTACGGACCTTCAGTTTACAAGACTGACGCTCTACCACTGAGCTATAGGGGCTATTGTATACAACAGGTTATGAACAATTATTGATTGGTTGTACAAGTTGTCCCCTACCTCCAGCTCCTTGGTACAATGTTCAAAGAGCTGAAGCTAGAAAAACCTTTGAAGTCAATTTTTATAGCTTCATCGGTTTTCAATTCATTTTGCGAACAAAAATTAAAAATCACTCCTCGCTAAAGTGTACAAGATTCCTATAAACTTTTAGAAAAGAACACCCCCCAAACGGGAACTAACTTGTTCTAACTTTGGAAGAAAAAATCAAGTAATGCAATCCTACGCGTGGATATGTGGCTTCACTTGCCAATGCTTGAATACATACTTTTTAAATTTTTACTTGATCGTGTGCCTCCATATAAATCATAGTCAAACTTTCCCTTTTTATCTTGTAAAATCTCAACTCAAGTTTTCTTTCTAAGAGAATTTTAAAACTTGCTAGCAAAACCAAAAACCTTTGAATACGTTTTGAGCCAACTCCTATTTGAACTAATACCTATTTTCGACTAATAAGATTTTCAAAACTATCTAAGGAATTGTTTTAACCCTATTTTGGAAAGTCATGTCTAAACATATGCTCCATAGAAGAATGAGTAAACAAATATTTTAAAACACTTAAAGTGAATTTCGGCTCCCACTCAAATTCAAACTATATATTTTATATTATTAAAACATATTTATCTATGAAAGTATGATTAAAAGATTCTGTAAAAATGAAATCCTTTTAGGAAATCTTTGAATTAAATGCCATTGTCAAATTCAACATAAGTGTATGCATATTTTATTTCCCTTAGATAATAAATGTGTTTTCTATATGTATTAGTATGCATGTTTGAAGTGTTAGAGCGTTGTTTGGTTTTCACTAGATTTTAATTGATTGAAGTGTCAGGCAACAGAAGTTTATGGTGCACTCCAGAGAAGATGCAAAAAGGTTCCAAACTTGAGTCACCGGAGAAGCAATACTGGGAAAGACTCCTTCAACAATCAGCAACGGCTAGTTAACGTGGCAAGGCACTGTATTTCTCCGGTGGTGTCACTAGTCCTTTCAATGATTTCTGCAAAATACAGATGGCCACCAACAGCTATATTTTGGGGGAGAGTCTATATGTACCTCCTTGGCCGGGCATTTGAGTTGTGTTTGAGCTAAAGAAAGTTGCTAGTAAGTTGAGGCTCATCTCTATATGCTCTAGTCACCATAAGTGCTTAACGAAATATGAGGATATTATTGCTTAGGCTAGTTAGGCCACACAATTGGCGCTTTGCTATAGGCTTAGGCTTAATGTTTAGTAAGGTTTGCGTACCTTTTGTGTCATGACCCAATCGTGATATGATCATTTACATCATCATCGCAAGCATCATTTGTAGTTTAATTTAGTTTTGGAAAACTTGCAAATGCACCAAATTGACTTTTCTGGGCTCTCTTATGTCCCCGGGACAATCAGGTGCACTCCCGGACAGCTCACAAGGACATGTCCACAGACTTAGCAAATTTCGCAGACAATGTGTCCCTGCAGACCGTCATATGATCATCCGACTGTTCGACATATCACTTCACGCACAACAGTGAGTTGTCCTCACCTTGGCACTCCCACTCCAGGGCGCCTGTCTCCTTTGCACAGAGTGAAGGTTACCGGCAGACCAAACTTCCACTCTCACTCTCTCACACTCTCATCTCCACTCTCTATCTAGTTCATCCCTCTCACTCTCTCTAGAACCCACCAAGAACACAAGGGGGAAGGATCACCCTCGTTATTCTTATTCTCCTTGTTAACTTAAATGACTTAGAGTATCTATAAGAGTTTTTCTTAAATCTATTATCTATATCATTATTTGAAAGATATTTGAATCAAATTCACTCTCTATATTATTCTACTATTCCAATATTTTTTTATATTTTGTGAGTTAATCTTGTTCTTCATCTTTAGTTAGCGAGAATCCAAATAGAAGATGATAATATTCAGAAGTATAATCTAATTAAAAAACTGTTTGAGGAATTTTTTTCATCAAAATTTATATTCTCATCGATAAAGAAAATATATAAAGACTTGTGAATTTGCTGTTACAAAAATTGGCATTAACAGCTCTCTTCGTTTGGGCCATCAATATCCAAAGTCGCGCCTCCCCACCCCCCTGATAAACGAGACAGTTAGCCCCCTTGGGTCCGGAAAAGGCAAAACTCTCCTCGGCAATCTCCATCTCAAAATTCTCTCGCCTGACCACCCAAGCTCAAGTCCAAACCCTAACCCGCGTCCCAGCTCGCCGTCGCCATGTCCGCCAGGTTGCTCCGGCGAGTTCTCCAGGAGCGCGAGGCCGTCCCGCAGGACACTGACGTCGCCGACGACGACCAGCCGGCGGAGGAGGAGGCCTCTCCTCCACGCTCCTCCGCGCGGAACCTCTTCGATCTCCTCGACGATGGCAACGGCGACGGCGACGAAGAAGATAAAGAGGTGCGTGCCTCCCGGTCCCTAATGATCATCTCGTTAAGGTTTATAGTTGTTAGGTTGTAAGTAGGAGCACTTTTTGTAATCGCCCCCACCCAATGTGCTGAGCCCGTAGCGTCCGAGAGATATCGTACGTCAATGGTAAAACTGTTAGGTGCAAACAGAGAAGGTCCTCCTATGTGAATTTCACGATTTCGATTTCAGTGTTGGGGAAGGAGGAAAGGGAAACGAGTTTCAATTATGCGTATATTGTTGATTAGAGGATGTATATACTTAATATAACTCCAGAAAAGGATCAGGAAAGGCTCAAGGCTGCACAGTGCTAATATTTAGAACCATTAGGAGTGTCTTTATTTTTTTCGCACCGTGGTGATGACTTTCTCGGTCTCATTGGAGCTGCTACTTGTCCACCTTTTATCATCAAGTGGGTTGTTGGATGGGATCTGAGGTTTGTTTTATTTCTTAAGAGTTGGGTAAGTATACATAAAAAATACATACCTGGTTAAGCTGGTATCCCCAACCCTTCCCGTGAACTGTCTATGCTTTCTATAGAAGCTGAAGGAAACATGTCTATGGAAAAGATACACATAGAAAGAAGTTTCCTGTTAAAGTATGGATTGCTACTTCATACTTAACAAATTTTATTTGGCTTGCTCGGATTCATTCCCATACTTAACAAATTTTATTTGGCTTGCTCGGATTCATTCAATGTGTCAGGCATTTGTTTTCATTTATTTATTGCAGGTTATGGTGTGTATTTTTCTTGTAATTATGATCTTAAAGGTGTAAGAAACAAAAATAACAATGGTTATGAAATCTTGGACCCAGTTTTCATGATGTAATCTTGCCTCATAGCTTCATATCATAGCTCAGCTTTCATGGTACTGTAATCACCAGGGTTCAATAGATCTTTGTATTAATCAGACTCGATGTTAATGTTCTGTTCTTGTTCTGCTACAGGAAGATGAAACAGAAATAATTCAAGCTTTAAGCTATACAGAACAGAAACATTCTGTGCAAAAGAAGGCGAATGTTGTTCCCGAAACAAACAAAAAATCAAAGAAAAAGAAAAAAAAGAGCAAGGCAGAGCCATCATCAACAAAGTCAAAGGATGCACAGTCGTTGGATTCAATTCTGGAAGCTATTGAAAAGAATACAATACAACAAAGATCTCATCAGAGTGACAGGGCAGCTGGAACGGAATTGGAGACAAATGAAGCTAGTCATGGGGCATCCTCTGTTCTTGCAATAGACCCCAAACATCTAAAGGCTGAAAATGAGATGAGACGCATTTTTGGATCAAAGGTAGTGGATTCATTTGAAAATCAACGGAATATGCCAAGCAGTTCAAGGCAAGTACGTGGTGCTAGGCGTGTTGCCCATAATCCAAGAAAAACTCTTCTTGTGTCTCCACCTAGCTACTGGCTACCATGGGATAAGTCAATATCAATGGATCTTCTTGAGATGAAGAATGGTTTGAATTACTTCAGGTGAGGTCTTATCTTATCTGTTCTTGTGTCTAATATTTGTATGACATGTTCGAGAAAAATATTTGTATGACACCCTCTTTGCATGTGGCATATCGTCATAGTATTGTAGAACATCTTAAGGCATAAGCAGAGTGCGATTTCGAAGATGTGTGTGAATCTGGAAGAAGTCTTAGCTTC
Source organism: Saccharum hybrid cultivar R570 (assembly GCA_038087645.1). Classification (NCBI taxonomy): domain Eukaryota; kingdom Viridiplantae; phylum Streptophyta; class Magnoliopsida; order Poales; family Poaceae; genus Saccharum; species Saccharum hybrid cultivar. The sequence continues at coordinate 21,867,957 of JAQSUU010000402.1, read as the reverse complement.
CTAGTTCCATATATGAGTTAACCTTTTTAATAACAGCTCTTAATTGTTTGCAGGTACACATATGATCCTTCAGTCAGCCATGTGCAGGAATTATTTGAAGCTGCCAAAGCAGCAAATGATCTCAATGCTATTGCAGCTATATTAGGGAAATATCCATACCATCCAGAATCATTGTTGACATTTGCTGAACTTTTCAAATATTCTGGAGAGCATCAATCATCAGCAGATGCAGTGGAGAAATGTCTATTTGCATTGGAGTGTGCTTGGCATCCTTTATTTAGCCCACTTCAGGGCAACTACCAGTTGAAATTCATCCATGACACAAATAAGCCACTGTTTACAGCACTCTTTAGTCACATGAAAAATCTGGATAGGCGTGGCTGCCACCGGTCTGCTTTGGAGGTCTGCAAGTTTCTATTGTCACTGGACTCTGATGATCCAAAGGGTGCTCTATTTTGCATTGATTACTTTGCTCTAAGATCACAACAGTACAAATGGCTGGAGCAATTTGCAGAAGAGTACCAATGTGATAACTCCTTGTGGTTATTTCCAAATTTCTCATTTTCTCTTGCTATTGCACGGTTTTACCTTGAGCATGATGCAGCATCAGAGGGTTCTGATGATGCTGACAAGTCAACATCTCTTGATCTCACGAAGCAAGCTCTGATGCTTCATCCTATGGTGCTTCGCAAGATAGTTGACAAGGCTCCTCTGAAAGACTCATCATGGACCCAAATACTCAGAAATGTGTTCTTTGGATCAGCAAAACCGGGAAGCCCTTCACTTGAGCATATGATCAATATATATGTGGAACGTCATTATATCATGTGGAGATTCCCAGAACTGCAGAACTTACTGAAAGAGGCTGCTCTTTTGGTGATTGAATCACTAAAGCAAGATAACAGGGAAGCCCAGGACTGGGCATGTGTTAGAAAGGAGGCATTCTTGTCAGAGAAGAATGAGTAAGTTCCTCTGAAATCTGTGAAAAATCAGAGTTCACTTGACTGTTCTTATCAATTATGCCCTATGCTTTCATAACTTTGCATTGCTTATGATTCTTTGGTAGCGACATGAGTTGTTGATTTTGCCTACAATTTGGAAGGTTATATGGAAAATATAGGGTTGATCTACCATAGCTATGCTATCGCAACTTAGCAGTAGTTTGCATGTGGAGTTTAGCAAATTGTGGTACCTATAACATTTTCTAGTTTCAGTGATACTCCCTTGACTGCGTATTATGGTATAGTGCAATGTTTTTAGAAATTATACCATACTAGACATTCTGAGTAGAGTTATGAGTTCCTGAGGTTGCCCCCTACCTTGCAGGTACTCTCATCTGCTTGTTTCAGACTTCTCTGACACAACGCCGTCGCTCCCACCAGAAGAACTACGGTCATTCATGGTCGGTCCAGGAATGGTGCATGAGATGCCACCTGTTGAACAAGAAGCTGGACCCGAGAGGCTCCGTGCTCCTCGTGAAGTCGCTGGGCGTAATCCTGCGGTAGTCTTCCTTGAATCACTGCTCCCATGGGTTGACTATGGTGACAATCATCACGATGCAAACGACGACAACGACGATGATTGATCAGTTGGACGTACAAAGTGGCAAGGACTCACAATTGTGCCTGAACTATTGAATGTGACACATGATTAAGAAAAGTTGCTGTTGCTCATAGGGTCACCTCGGTAGTCGGTACCATTAATAATCACAAGTCCACAAGCCAAGTGGTCTTGTGTTTTTCATGGCGTTGTCGAGGCCTGAGGTTAAATATATAGTATAGCTCATCTGCTAAATTGGCAAAACATACATGCCAAATATTAGGGATCGAGTACCATCCTTGTCTGAGACTCGAGTTTATGCCAATTCTGCAACTGATCTTCCATTTATCCTGTCTTTTACTGGCATTCAGGTTATCCGACTTTGTAAAAGGGTTTAATATTGTACGGTGCAGTTAGAAAATTTACCCATACGTTCTTGTTCCTCCCCTGGTCTCTGATTGCCCCAATGCCCCTGCACCCCCGCTGGAGGCAGGGGTAGAGGCAGCACCGCACCAGGGTACTCCCTCCGTCCTAAATTATAAGTGATGCTAAGATTTTTGGAGAGTTAAAGTATCTTAAGTTTAATCAATGTTATAGAAAAAAATTATAAAAATTTATGACATTAAATAGATGTACTATGAAAATATAATTAATAAAGAACCTAATGATACATAGTTGGTACCATGAATCTTATTATTTTATCATATAAATTTAGTTAAATTTAAGATGTCTCGACAAGATTCTTAAAATGCCTTATAATTTAGGACGGAGTGAGTATACAACTACCCGCATGGCGTTCGTCATCATGGGTGCTCAAAGTCTGGCACTTTGGGTCTGCCAGGAAGCTTCCGCAGGCCAAAAAGGTCTGGGCAGGCACTATTGCCGTGCCGTCTTTGGGGGAGCAAGTACAACCAACCTGTGGCCGTCTGGTGGTTGCCTGAGCTCAGCGAATATGTCGTACGGTCTGGTTGTGACTTGACCGCGACTATACAGTTACGTGAGATTTCTTGTCACGGGCTCTATACGGCCACAGCTTGGGAACCATATGTTTTTTCACATGCTGAAATATGAATCGATGCACCAATCTCTCTCCCTCATTGACTTTTACATCTACATAAGACTATGACTCTGAAAACGTGGGAATTTTTCCTCCATTACAACGAGAGAGAAATAGTTAAGAAAAAGCATTTGTGAGTTTTTACCATCAATATCTTAAAATATAAGTCTATCTAGGTTTGTCTTGGATAAAATCTTTTTGAGTTTTTACCATAAATATCTAAAAAATCGTGTATAGATTTGAATTGCTAGATTCATTAGAGAATACTTTTTTTTTGGCGAACATTGGAGAAATACTTTTATAATCTTTATCTCTTTTTTAAGTTACGGATCATGCTCCTAATGGACTACTCCATCCGTCCCTTATTATTTGTCGTTTTGGGTTTCCGTGTCACAACTTTGACTAGATTTGTAAAAAATACGTGCAACATTTGTATCTCTAAATAAATTTATTAAAAAACTAGATTCAAAGATCTATTTAATGATATCAACTATGCATCATAAATATTAATATTTTTTATATAAAATTAATCAAAGTTATTTCTCGGGAAACGAGAAAGACAGATATTTAGAGATAGAGGGAGTATGTTTACATGAGGAAGTATACTAACTTACTAATGCTGGACACTATTGGCTTTTCAACCTACCTAGGGCAAAGTCATAGTCATATTATAGAATGGTATTCTTGTTCTTTATCTTTTTGTTTGTAACTATAATTTTTTTATTGTCTTCGTGATAGGTTTCACAAATATCGTTTGGTTGAGCATCTCCAAGAGTTTGCCAAAATTCACTTGACAAATATCGTGATTTGGCAACTTGCTAAAATATATGACAAGTGAAAAAATAGACTCTCTCCAAGAGTTTTCCATCTGGACTTGGTAAAATAAGAAGAGACCCGCTAAGCGAACGAAGAGCCCCGCTAAGAAACGAAGAGCCCTGTTTAAATATGCACGCGAAGCCGGATGTGCGAGCGATGCGCGCTCGCGCTCAGCGCGCAAATATGCTCGTGGAGGGGGGAGATTTGCCAAGTTACTAAAATTTGCCAAGTTGGATGCCAAACTGTTGGAGCACAATTTTTCCTGTTTTGCTAAAAAATAGATGGATGCCAAGTTGATTTGGCAAACTCTTGAAGATGATCAGCATCTCCAAAGAGTTTACCAAAATTCACTTGCAAATATCGTGATTTGACAACTTACTAAAATATATGGCAAGTGAAAAAAATAGATTCTCTCCAAGAGTTTGTCATTTGTACTTGGTAAAATAAGAAGAGACCCGCTCGAACGAAGAGCCCCATTAAGAAACGAAGAGCCCCGCTAAGAAACGAAAAGCCCCGCTTAAATATGCACGCGAAGCCGAATGCGCGAGTGATGCGCGCTCGCGCTTAGCGCGCAAATATGCGCGTGGAGGGAGGAGATTTGTCAAGTTGCTAAAATTTACCAAGTTAGATGTCAAACTGTTGGAGTATAATTTTTCCTATTTTATCAAAATTAGATGGATGCCAAATCCTAGGGCAGAGGAAGACAAAAGAGACATGTAGACACCCCACTCCTACTTTAAAATGTGTTTTCTCCAACGGTACACGAGTCCGTTAACACATACCACCCCATAAACCTGGAAAAACCTATCCACCGTCCGATCTTCATCCAACGCCTGGGAAAATCCCACCCACTAATCCCCTCAACCATTTAATCCCAAGTCAGACTTCCTGTACCCACTGCCACCGGGGCCAGAGATACCATTACGCCCACCTGTCAGAAGCCGCACCCGCTCTAGCGCCATGTGAACGCTGCGACCGAGGCGGCCTCCCAGTACGCGCTTCGCGCGTGCGGCCGTGGAGAGGAAAGAAACCCGAAACCCTTTGCGTCGTCTCGGCATCTCTCTCCGCTTCGAAACCCCGGACTCGAAGGAAGATAGGAAACCCTCGCGAGTCGCGTTGCCTCGCCTCCGTCCCCTCAGCTGCCCGCCGCCGCCTCGAATCCGACCGGGCTCGGAAGGCCCCGCGCCCCCACGGATCGGATTCGTGAGGTTAGCACCCGGCGGCGACGGACTCGGGATTTTCCCCTGATTTTTCGCGCTGATTTTGGTCTCATTTTCGTGGGGTTTTAGCTCGGACATCTGTCGTAGGGTGGGTTTTCGTTAGCTTGTATGAATTTTGGATGATTCGTAGTTGGCTGACTGGAGTTTGGTGGGGGCGGATTCGTATTTTTGTTCATGGGTTGATTTTTTCCTGGGTGTTTTTTTGGGACCGGACTGTTCGGTGTGGAAAAATAAACAGCAGGTTCCATTTTGTAATGCACTAGCGGTAAATTTGGTATCGTTTGATATCTTATCTGTGTATACGCAGGTTGGTGGATTCGGGGCTAGGGTTTGGGGATCGGCTGGGCTGTTTGGCCTAATCTGAGGAGCAATGGGCAGCATGGTCTGGAAGTGGACCTGAGGAGGACGGAGGGATGGTGGTGATGGAGGGTAAGGGGGATGCGTCAGTGACGCCGGTGAGGACTAGTGACCGGCTGCGGCAGCGTCCGAAGTACTATGGCCGTGGTTATATGTACTACAAGCCAGCCATGAGGAAGAAGGTTAAGTCTAAGAAGCGAACTACTGCATCGCAGATTGTTAAGAAACTGCTTCGTAAGCCAGCTGCACGTCCGCCACCTGCTGATGTAAGCTAATTTGTCTGCCTATGCTTAATGACCTTCTGTTCACACTTGTTCTTCGTGATGATCTGTTTGTATTGATAACTGCATGTGTGGGAGTGGCAATGTGTGCATGCATTTGCCAGTATGTTAATATTTATGCATCATTTGAACTTTTGGAACTTGTGTGTGTAGCTGTGAATTCGGTAGCCTTGATGGGCGTGCTTGATGGTGTTATTTCAGGTCTATTATATGCAGGCCTAAATATCTGATAAGTTATGCTGGACTGTTGGATAATTAGTAATTTGTAGGTCCTGCGTGCCCATGGCATTTTGGTTGAATGGCTGCCATCTCTGTCTCGTTTTTGTGTAGTTTGTGCTGTGTCTGATACAATTATGCATCACAATAAATCGTGTAACCTGTGTATATGCATTTCTTCTGTAGTGGGTTTTCAACCTCTGTAACGTCTCCGTTTTTCTGTTTCATCAATCTTCTAGAAACCAATTTTAAAGAGCATTTTTAGGGGGTAGGTGTGTGTTTCTAGAAGAAAGATTGTTTCAGTGTGGATTGAAGGGTTGATGACATCACTATTTGTATAAGGTGAAAACAGACCTTTGAAGTTGGTTCTGTATTTTGTCTCTTTCTTGATTTTTTTTCCTCACTGAAAATACTACCTCTGTTCCAATATGTAAGTCATTTTAGTTGTCCTAAGTCAAACTTCTCTATCTTTAACCAAGTTTATAAAAAATGCTTGAATATTCACAGCATCAAATTAGTTTCATTAAATGATTAAATCTTCCATGAAATGTCTTGATAGTGTATTTATTTGGTATTGTTGATTTTAATATATTTTTTTTTACAAACTTGATCAAAGCTAGAGAAGTTTGACTTAGGACAAAACTAAAACAACTTACATTTTTTGGAAAGAATGAATTATTACTTAATTAAATCCAATTGTGGGAGTTGTCATGATTATTATATTTTAATCTGTTTTATTTAACTGATTTATCTGGTTGTTAATTTATTTATAATTATTGAAAATCCCTATCGCCCATGTAGCGGTTTTTGTTACAAGGTATATTACGCTTTTACAAAGGCTGCACGGTTGCATGGTTACAAATAGGCTTTTATTGCTAGGGTACATGCCAACGTTAATCAATTGCTCATCTGCTCCTTTTTTAAATGAGTAAAATTCACCAGTGGATCGCTCAAGGTCCAAATCTAGCTAGTTAATGTTGATCACCTAATCAATGTTAAAATATCACTGTGGAGCCACATGTCATTTTGCAACATCATCTTCCTCTCTCACACACAAGCAAGCATATGCTAATTAGTGATATTTTGACCTTGTGTGGCGCAATCAACGAGTCCAAGGACCCAGATTTGCAAATTAAAAGTTTAGGGACCTGGGTGACACCACCGAACAAGTTTGAGGACCGCTGTCTGTTTGAAAGGACTCCATTTTTTGTGCTCAGCTGGCTAGCTTATGATAATTTCCTTTATAGTCTATTGCAGCAAATTTGCGCCGTTCAACGCGAAAGCGAAGGATTTCCGTAAATCTGGAGGGCTATGATACAGATAGTTCCAGTATGGAAGATGATGATCTTATGGTGAGTTTCTACAGTTCCTGAAAAGTTACTTGTTCACATTAGTACCCCCTGTTCCAACTGGCAACTAAATTTGCCGGTTATTATTGAATTATCTCACATTTTTCTTTACAGAGACCTAGATATCGATGTTCAAAGAGTAAAGGGGGGAATAATGCTGCCCATGATGAAGTGTCAGCTAGACCAAAGCGCCAGAAGTTGTCTAACTCCATACCTCGCCGCGAAGGTTTACGGCCTAGAAGATCTTTGCGAGGACAAATACTGGATCCGTACCATGAATCTGAGGATGACCAGGAAAGCTCTGAAGAACAAGGTGCAGAAGATCAAAGAGAAAATGGCAATGAGATTGAAGAGGATGTTGGTGATGAGGAGGAGGTTGATGGAGGTGATGAAGCTGAAGGAGATGGAGATGATGAAGATGGCGAGGAAGAGCAAGAAGGACGGAGAAGATATGATTTAAGGGAACGTTCAGAGGTTCGTAGACCATCCCCTCGTAAGGAAGGAAAGCACAGACCGCAATCTCCTCGTAGAGTACTAGTTCATGGAATTGGTCCAAAGAACAGCAAGTATTTAAAAAAAGGTGGGTCGCGCATGCATAAGCGCCCACGTTTCTCTTTGCCAGATGATTCAGATGATTCCCTTCTTGTGGATGAGCCGGACGAGGGTCCATCCATGCCATGGATGCGCAGTGGGAGGGGAGGTATGCCATGGTTGATGGGTGGGTTGGACATGCATAGTTCAGCAGCATGGGGCCTGAGTGTTGGAGCATCTGGTTGGGGTCATCAGGGCGACACTTCTACTTCACTCATGCCTGGGGTGCAAACTGCTGGACCAAGTTCTAAGGGAGGAGCTGACATTCAGCCTCTGCAGGTTGACGAGAATGTGAGCTTTAAAGATATAGGTGGACTATCGGAGTATATTGATGCTCTAAAGGAAATGGTTTTCTTCCCATTGCTGTATCCAGATTTTTTTGCAAACTATCACATCACTCCTCCTAGAGGTGTTCTGCTTTGTGGCCCGCCGGGCACAGGAAAAACATTGATTGCCCGCGCCTTAGCTTGTGCTGCCTCTAAAGCTGGCCAGAAGGTCAGTTTTTACATGCGCAAAGGAGCTGATGTTCTTAGTAAATGGGTGGGAGAGGCTGAAAGGCAGCTAAAGTTACTTTTTGAGGAAGCTCAAAAGAATCAGCCGTCAATTATATTTTTTGATGAAATAGATGGCCTGGCACCTGTGAGGTCTAGCAAGCAAGAGCAGATTCACAATTCAATTGTTTCAACATTGCTTGCTTTGATGGATGGCCTTGATTCACGTGGGCAAGTTGTTTTGATTGGAGCAACTAACAGAATTGATGCCATTGATGGAGCATTGCGTAGACCTGGCCGATTTGACCGTGAGTTTTATTTTCCTTTACCTGGCTATGAGGCTCGAGCAGAAATACTGGATATCCATACAAGGAAATGGAAGGATCCTCCACCGAAGGAACTAAAGATGGAACTTGCTGCTAGTTGTGTTGGCTATTGTGGAGCTGATTTGAAGGCATTATGTACAGAAGCAGCTATTAGAGCATTTAGAGAGAAGTATCCTCAGGTCTACACTAGTGACGACAAGTTTGTCATTGATGTTGATTCGGTCAGTGTCGAGAAGTACCACTTTTTGGAAGCTATGTCTACAATAACTCCTGCTGCGCACAGGGGATCTATTGTGCATTCAAGGCCACTTTCAACGGTTATCGCTCCATGTCTGAAGAGGCATCTTGAGAAAATAATGGAACAAATTTCTGATATTTTCCCTTTCCTTTCATCCATAGATTTTAGCAAGTTCTCTGCTCTTTCCTATGGATCTTCCATCCCCCTTGTTTATAGACCTCGCCTTTTGATATGTGGTGGTGAAAATGTTGGACTGGTAGGGCTGTTCCTCTCAATAAATAGATAGTATCATATTAAGTGCTTTTCCTTTTCACTTCTGATGTGTTTTTGGCTTAGCAGGATCATGTGGGACCAGCTGTTTTACATGAGCTTGAGAAGTTCTCTGTTCACTCCTTGGGACTGCCGTCTCTTCTCTCTGATCCAAGTGCAAAGACACCTGAAGAAGCTCTTGTGCATATTTTTGGGGAAGCCAAGAGAACAACCCCATCCATTCTATACTTGCCTCAGTTCCATCTTTGGTGGGATACGGTTAGTAGACTCTAGACATGCTGTTTTAGTAATTCAAAGTTTGTTGCTTTGACATGATTCTGACAATGTTTAATAGTGATCATTTAGTCAAGTACTTCTTTCTTTATGTTACAGGCACACGAACAACTCAGGGCCGTGTTATTGACTCTGTTGAATGAGTTGCCCTCTAACCTTCCAGTTTTATTGCTTGGAACATCATCAGTGGCTTTCACTGACCTCGAAGAAGAGTGTGCTTCTATATTCTCTTCTCGCAATATGTATGTTCCTTGCCAAATGTTTTTCTACTTTTCCTGGGTTGTGTTGGCTTGCCCTTATGATGTAAGCTAGATATAAAGTGATCATTGCTTACCTATTACTTAGATGGATTAATTCTCCATTAGCGCTTGGAGATTGGCAATCAACGTGCCTGAACCGTGACCTCTTTTTGTCTTGTGCCCTTTATGTCCCTTTATGTGTCTCCCTGTTTGTCGTCTCTTTTGGGTTTCATCTATAGCCTACCCCAACTTGCTTGGGACAAAAGGCTATGTTGTTTGTTACTATTTCTTTGTTACTGATCTTTTATTATTAGTCTGTACTCTTGACTCTTGATCTCTGTAAATGGTATTGCTCATTAATTTTTTTAAAGCAATCTGCTTTGGCCTAGGTACTAAATATGCTGTAATGGTAGGCACATAATTGAGGAAACAGTTTGTTTCCTGTTCATTGACTTTTGGACTTTAGTTCTTTGTATGTCACCTGCTTCATGCATGTTCACTGAATTTCCTCCTATCTTATCTTTCACCAAGGAAATAAAAATCTTTGTGTGATATAGGTATCAAGTCGATCATCCAAGTTATGACGATAGATTGAGATACTTCAGTATATTGTTTGAGGCACTGCTCTCTTTCCAAACGGAGGAATCAAGAAACAAGTCAAAGAAACAGAAGTCTGCTATTGATCTTCCCAAAGCCCCGAAAGAAGTGGAGGGCCCTAAGGTTTCTGAGCTAAAGGCTAAGGCAGAAGCTGAGCAGCATGCTGTTCGTCGAATGAGGATGTGTCTCCGAGATATCTGTAACCGGTCTGCAGCTTACTCTAATTATAGAAGCAGTTAGTTGTGATATTTCAAAATCATAAAATCTACCTTCTTAACTTTGGTTTGAAACACATGAGCTTCTGTTGGTAGCTTTTTATTTTTATTTTTCCTTTATCTCTTGCAATCTCATCAGTATTGTTCAGTTGGCTTTTGAAACCTGATAGAGCTAATAGTGTGACTGCTTATCTTTTCAGCATTTTGTACAACAAAAGGTTCAATGTATTTCACTTCCCGGTATCAGAAGAGGAGGTGCCTGACTATCGATCAATAATCCACAAGCCCATGGATATGGCTACTGTCTTGCAGCGGGTGGACTCTGGACAGTACCTTACCAGGGCAGCATTTATGAAGGATATTGATCTTATTGTCTCAAATGCAAAGGTACATCTTTTGGTGAAGTTAGTTTCTTGATTCATGTTTGCATATGTTCTGGCCCTACAGTTCATTACAATTCAGTGGTGAGAGTTGTGAGGATGACTGCTTAAATAATGCCAAACTTCCCCTTCTGTGACCTATACAGACTTACAATGGGGATGACTACAATGGATCTAGGATCGTCAGTAGAGCATGTGAACTCAGAGATGTGGTATCTTGTTTGTGCTCACTTTCTCCTACATTGGGTTGTCGACAATGCCTCTACAGATTATCATTCTTATGTCTAATGAGCCTCTTTTTGGCCAGGTCCAAGGTATGTTGTCACAGATGGACCCATCTTTGGTGTCCTTTTGTGATAAAATTGCTTTACAGGGGGGGCCACAGCAGGTTGTGGATGATGAAGATAGCTCTATTCTTCAAGCAGCGCCTGTTGCTCAGCTGGTTTCTGGTACTAGATTAAGTGCAAGGCTTCGCAATGTACAGCCTGAAGTAAACCTGTCACAAAGTTATGAAGTGCTAAAGCGGCAAAAGAAAAGTGCTGAAAATGAACAGAGTCAGTTTTCACGATCTTAACTATAACCATTGCATTTGCTTGTTAACTGTGATTGCAATAATTATGGAAAATGTTATCTGTTGTTTCAGGCATGGCCAAAGATGTGGCAGCTAGAGATGAAAAGTCTCTGGAAGATGTAGATTTGTCAAAGCCAACTGACCCAGAAGAAGCTGCAAAAGAACCAGAGTCAAATGGCACAACGAAAGAAGCCAACGATTCACCAGCAGAAGAACCAGAAGTACCCACTCCTGAACCCATGGAGTCTGACAACGGTCAAGTCGCCACTACCGTGGCTACTGGTGACGACTTGCTAGGACAGCTAGAAGCCCTAAAGCAACGCTTCATGGAACTCACTGCAAGCTACGGCGTGCCGCAGCTGGAGAGGCTGTATTCCCGGATAATGAAAGGAGCAATAGAGTTGACAAGTAAAGAAAGCAACGAGGATCATAGGCGGTTAGTAGTTAGGTATTTGTTGACATTCATTGAGAACAGCAACAGTTTTTAACTCCGGCGCGCAATAAGATTCTTGTTTTTCCTTGTACATCCTCTTTGGAACGAAAGAATAGTAGTGGTTCATCTGGGGAGCTATCCCCCTTGTAACAAATCTGCCAAATGCTCGAGTGTCAGTGACACAGTTTTGCCATGAATGATGTAGCAAGTGCACCCTTAGTAGATTTGTCATGTACATTCCTCAGCGTTTGTTGTACCTCAGCTTGATGAATTTATGAGGTGGAATTCTCTATTCATACACAACACGTGGTTACTATACCTGCTATCGTAGTTTTCTCATTGCGCTTTCTCATCGTAGTGGTAGTTTTGGTATCTGATGCAAGGTATTGCTTTCTGTAAGAAATTGGAAACTTCAACTGACGTAGAAGCTCACTCCTAGATCCGTACGTGGAAAGCTTTGCCTACACAGTTTGCGCCTCTACTACAGTAGATGCTCATCACTCGCAGCGCAGAGACACCTTAGAAATCAGAGTTTGCACCGACACCAAGACAAAGGGAACCTACCTGTTTAGCATTTCAAGTTTTCAACATAGCACAATCAACACAACAGCATCTCAGAACGCAACCGCACAATCCATTTTTTCACATTCACAAGTGACCAAACGTTGGAATTAAACTCGCTGAACCATAAGCATGTCATACAAGCAAATGCAGAGTTCCAGTGATGTTCAGAACAAACGTTCACAAGGGTTTTGATTTCAGCAGCACAGATTGTTTTCCCCTAAGTTCATGGCAAGATACGCGGTGTGCTCGGAGCATAAATCTACCATGATCCCACAGCGCCCTGGGCTGGGTTTTCAAAGTGAGTGAAGCCCCAGTAGGTCTTCAAGGAGTATGGTGGGTAGATGGTTGATCCTTCAGTTGTGATCTTGGCAATCTGTAATTCAACTACAGGTTAGATCAATCTGTAACCATAAAGTGAACTTTTGTTGAATGTTTACAGGTTAGAGCAATCTGTAACCAAGATCAATACCTGGAATTTGTTGATAGATGACCTGTCACGGTACAGCAAGACCAGCAAGCACTTCTCAACCAGCTTAACAGCTTCTTCAAAAGTCATATCCTCGTGCCATTCAGCACGAAGTATTGGGATTGCCAGATGATTTCCAAATCCAGTAGCGACATGGTTTTCCTCAAAGTGGGTACCAATCATGTTAACCTGCACAGGTCAAGAATTAGGCATAGAATGTTGACAAAACAACACCAACGAATAAGTGGTACTATCATTTGAAAGAAGACCCTACCATGCCAAGATACTTCTCATCACCCTTTGGACCCTTTTTCACTCCACCAATTACAAGTGAGTTCCAGAGAGGATCAAACTTGTTGCGTCTGTTGTACATCACTCTTGTCAAATAATTGTGGATCTCTTTGGGGCCCAGAGAGTTTCCATCATCCCACATATGGTCAGACAGACTGAAATGAAAGGGAAAAAATGAAGAGTTTAAAATTTCCATAGCAATTAGAAAGAGAAACATGAGTTCACCATATAATAATCATTATGAAGTTCCATATTCACTCGTTAGTGATGGAACTTACGTTAGTTCATCCAGATAGCGCAGGATCTCCTGGAAATCGCTGTACTCTCCGCTTGCTCCAATGATGCTATGCTTGCCAACTGCCTTAATGCGTTCCACACTCTTGTATCTCAAAGTTGAACCATAGGAGGCTGCAAAGAGAACATAAGATTAAGTTCCCCAACGAGATAATGGTATTTCTCTGTGCAGAGGTACTGGGACCAACCTCCAGTGTCACATGCCATGATCACACCATCCTTGTATTTCAAGGCAATGACTGAAGTACCAGTCACATATGGATACCTGTTGTTGTGAGACAATGGCAGGAGTAAATCATGTGAATCAATAAACTTATCAAAACTGAAAGCATCATAATATAATAATAGAACTATAGATGAGCTGAACAGAAGTGCCACACTACAAGAAGCTTGGAAACTACAACCATTCTGAAAAAAATCAAGCAAACAATTCCATATTGCCTTAACAGAGGGCAATGGAAACATAGACAAAGACTACACTCCGAACATAGCATACTGTAAAAATCCGGTTCTACACTTTCCACAAAAGCATACAGACCATGAGATGACACTCCGAACATAGCATACAGTTCAATTCTAATTTAAATGATGCCATTGTATCATAACAATAGCTCTTATTTGCCAATTCATACGTTGGATCAATAACTGGTGACAGGAAAAGGGGGGAAAACTAATGCTCACACTTAAAAACCCTTCGGGTCTTCCAATTCTATTCTATTCCGACCTATTTCGTAAGTAATGTTAAATGTCACTACTCAACCATATGCACAATAACGTGTAATCCCCACAAGCTAATCCACATCGAAACATCCTCGCTGACAACTATGAACATCTCAATGCCAAGTTCCGAACAGCGCAATGAATCATCATTAACCCTAACCCGCAACAGCCCACCGCGGTCCCAATGAACGAAGCCTATTTTTTCGAAACAAGATTTCATCGGGGAAAAAAACAAACCGATGGAAGATGAAAATTTCGCCTTCCGTGTTAAACCACCCTAATCGACAAATAGTCCACCGCAAAATTTCCTCAAATCTTCGCCCAAAAAGAAGGGGGCAAAGTAACGCAAAGTCGCGATCTGAACCGCGACCGGAAGCACCGAAATCTACACCCAAAGGAGGGGGGCAAAGTAACGCGAAGTCGCAATCTGAACCACGAACGCAAGCACCGACCATAGGCCGACAGACTTACTGCGTCCGCTGCGTCGCGCCTCCTCCTGCCGCCGCCTGGCTCCCGCCCGCGGGGTGGGATCCCGCCGGAACGTTAGGGCCGTCGCCGCCGATGCTCTTGGAGAGGCCGTCCATGACGCTGAGCACCGGAGGTATTCGAGGTGGGAGACGGTGGCGTGCGTCGGTCGGTGCTTGGGCTAACCGCGCTCGGGTTGTGAGAGGCGCCGAGCTGAGAACAAAGGAGCAGCAACGGCGGCGGCGTGGTGTTAAGAGAGGTGACCCTTTTTTCTTTCTTGCAACCGAAGCCGAAGAGGAGAGCGCCCCGAGAACTGAGCTTGGGTTCAGATCCAACCCGGATCGAGCAGTTTGGACTGGGCTGGGTCTTGTGGGCTAGAAAGATACGGAGTACTCCGTACAAACAAATGTGCCAGATCAGGCCTGATCGCTTGATCGGTTTGGGCTGAACTAGACTGAGCTTGTTTTTCCTACAAGTCATTTCTACTCGTATTAGGTAATGGAATTTCTCAAAAATGGAAATATTTGCAGTTTTATACATCCAAAAGTGGATGTATTAGGCCATACTTATATTATATATAAAGTAGCTACCACGATAAATGTAAAATTTTATACTCACTAGAATTATGCTCGTGCGTTGCACGGGTACTAAATAACTCTACGTAATTTAAGTTTAGATAGATGTTCTTATAATAATATTATATTATATTAAAAATAAGGGATTTTAAATATCGATCGGACTTTTGGATGTATAGTGAGGATTTCAGAATTATTTGTGCACTTAAAACGTTATTTTTGATGTTAGCATATATATTTGTGATGCCACCAATAATTTTTGGTTCGTAGAGTGCCTTCCTGGCCTGCTAGATAATTGGGCTATAGTTGGTTAAGCCTAATAGCCAACGACACCAGCCCATACCCTTTCGGTCCAGAGACGATTGACTCCTGTGCATTTCTTTGTAGTATTTCTAGTGTATTCCTGATTTTGTTTTCCTTTAGAAAATAAGGTATATGACGTCAACACGATGTCATGCTGACATCATGTTGCATAGCAGAGCGGAGCTGTGCCTGCGCTGCTCGGCCGGCGTTCGGCGTGGCCTGGCAATCACGACCGCGTCGATTCGCCAGCAACGGAGCTCCATATAGGCGATTTGGACGAGATGATGGATGGCGTTCATGGAGCCGCGGCTGCCGCCTGCGACAGCGTGCGGGTTCGCGGTCGCGGCTCGCCAAGATGGATGAGGGTCGGACGCGGCGGCGACACGGCGAAGGAGGTGCTCGCGCAGGCCGAGAGGAAGTGGTTCGACGGCTCGAAGTATCCCACGATGATCCTGGCGCCGTTGGCCACCGCGACGGTGGCGAGCGCGAAGCCGAGGAGCTAGTCGTCCAGCACCGCCGTGCCGTAGTTGCGCATCCAGAGCTCGCACTTGAGCACGTCCACGGTCGACGTCTTGATTTGATTATATAACGGCGGCGGCAGCAGCCTTTGAGAATCGAGGGGCCGCACGGACCAAGGAGTACGGATTTTGGACGCGAGGTGGGAGCGTTTGATCTTCTTCCGTCTCCTAGATATAGACGGACCCGGATAGGCCGGGATCACGCGCGCGCGCGACCTGTTGACTCTCGGTTCCGTATGGGGCGGGCGCGCACACGATGACACGAAGTTTTTTTTTTTTTACAAGAGATGACACGAAGTTTAGCTGTGGAGGAAACCCTCTCTTGCTTTGACTCGGACTTTTTTTTAACGGAGAAATTTTTTCGGGGGCGGGGGCGGGGGCGGGGGCGGGGCGACAGACGATCACTGTAGGGAATTTTTATTTAGGGGTAAGATAAGATATACACGTATCTCTGTATAACATTTTGCATCCGTAAACCCATCTGGTATGATCCATGCCTGTCCATTACCCGCGAGTTGGATTGTCATTCGAATAGATGGGATCCCTTATATTTGAAAAGTAGTGGGTAAGGATGAATGTAACTATTCTCTACACCTAATAAGCCTATAGAGGAATCGTATATATTGGCAGAACCATCGCCCGCCCCGACAAAACAGAATACATGAAAAAAAAACAAAAATGTTAATGTTGCAACATGAAGCATATCTGCAACATACGTCTGAAACGGGTGAAACATTTGCAACATACGCTTTGCAACATGTGTATAGCAACTGCACATGTGTAGAATCTAGATAAAATACTTGCAACATACGTCAAAATAGATAAAATATTCACCCTGTTCGCTTGAGCTTATCAACGTTTATTCAGCAGTGTCTTTATCTCACAACGAATCAGCATCAGGCAGAATCAGCCAGCCAGAAACCAACTAGCGAATAGGGTGATTTTGAATAGACGTTTGTAACATATGTATATAGCCACTAAAACATATGTAACATCCAAATAAAACACCTGCAACATACGTCTAAAACAGATAAAACATTCGAAACATACACTTGCAACATACATATACAACATATGCAACATATAGATTAAACACACGCAACATCTAGATGAAATATACATCCAAACGCACGAAACATACGGAGCTCGGTGCCATGGAGTATGCAGGCCCTATGCTCTTTCTCTCTCTGTCGGTCCTTCTCTCTGGCCACATCGCATGCACAGGCCTCCACGCGCCGCATGCACCCCATATTGAGCGAGGCCGCATACGCTCCCATGCGCTGCCCCGTGCTCCGCGCCGAACGAGTGTGCGCACAAGCTCCCATGCGCTGCCCCACGCCGCATGCACCCAACGCCGAACGAGTGGCCACACATGCTCACATACACTGCTCGCTAGAAAAGGACCGATGCGGGCTCCGCCTGACTGCAACTGCATGCACCGCTTTTTTTCTTGGTCCTTGCGCGCCCGGGGTTTGTCCGTCCGTCCGGACGCCCTAAACCAAGCATTACTGATGGAATTTTGTACTCCCTTCGTCTCCAAAAGAATGTAATTATGGAAAACATGCCGATCAAATTAGTTAAAGTTTGATCAAGATTATAGTAAATTCTATTAGTATTTATGTCTACAAATAAATTTATTATAAAAATATAGGGCCTATTCGGCTGGCTGAAAAAATGACTGATGCTAATTTGTTGTGAGAAAAAACGCGGTTATTTTGTTAAAACGGTACAGCTGATAAGTTCAAACGAACATGACCTAAGTTCTATAACTAATCTAATGGTACTATTTTGTTTCATAAGTATTAGTATATTTTTATATAATTTTAGTTAAAGTTTAAACCGTTTGACTCGAAATGCGAGAATTACGTTCTTTCGTAGACGGGGGCAGTAGTTTGTACCCACCCTTACCCTGTCGAGTACAATAGCTGCGGGTAGTATTGCCATCCCTACCGCTGCCAGCGAAAGTCACCTTCTGCCGCCAACGCTGAAATCATCCTTCGCCAGCTTGAGATCCTCAACAGAAGCATGAACCTCGTTGATCCGACGATTCCCCTCCGAGATTTACTTAGATTGCTCATCCAGCTTGGTGAGGATGAGAGCGAATTGCTCCTCAACCTTCATGGTGACTTGAAGGCGCGTACGGTGCTCGTGCACCAGGATCTAGGCTAACCGATACCAGATGTTACGATACCGGATCTAGGACTGTATTTAGAACTCTAAGACTATCCGCAGCAGGTACTCTAAAACGATACTCTAAAGCTTTAGAGTATGAATATAGAGTAAAAATTGCTGCACTGGGTACTCTAAAACGATACTCTATCCTTTTTCTCACTCCATATTTAGAATAGTACTGTGCTTACTCTATACTCTAGAGTAGCGGGTCCCACTAGCTAAACAAAGAAAAAAATGTTATAACTCACCAACCAAAAATCCAAATTAAATTTCGATTTCACCATTAAATTCGTCTCAATAAATCCTTCAAAACTAGATCACACATGGATATATTTAGATAAAGTGACAAGTGGGTCCTACAGTGGATAGAGGATGATATAAAGGATGGATGAGTGCGGGAGAATTGAGTATAGAGGAAAGAATCTTACTGACTAGGACGTATAGAAGATGAATATAGAGGTCAATGAGTGCGGGTAGTCTAAGTAGTGTTTACAGCAACGATGGTAATGGTCACCGCCGGCCAACTCCAGCCGCAGCTCGCCGCCACCTACCGGCAACAACCAAGACAAGTCTGAGTTTGTTTATCTCCCTCTCTGATATAGCGATTACAGCTGTTTTTTTTTTTGAAAGTAATAGCGATTACAGCTGTTGCCTACAGCAGTCTCCAGACGCACCTGGGCTCTAACTACTGACTCCATTCTGAGCCGGTGACTATAGTATTGGGCTTCTTCAGTCTCTTGGTTCGATGCTGGGAGCCTGGGACTGACGTCCATGACAATGACCTGCATGTATCCTATTCGTTTATTTCTGTACTCGATAGCTGCAGCAAGTTGTGCTCATGGTCATGGCCCAGGGCAGCGATACTTCTGAGGTACGTTGCTGGTCCGTTGTATAAGGAGTTCATGCCGTCAGCCCGTAAAAAGCATACTGACCTCAACTACAACACGATTACCTGGGACTGGCTCTGGAAAACCTCGACCTCTAGCCTTATGGATGCCCAGACTTGGTTGCATCGCCTGAGCTTCTCATTCATGCGAGCTATAAACGATTTGGCCCATACTTCTTCATCACGCTTCGTGCTCGAGCCACAAGGAACTGAAAAACTGGCAACCATACTACAGCTAGTTATAAGATCCCAAATAAAATTCCACACCCAATAAGAGAAAAAAAAAGGAAAAGAGAGGACCTGCCGAGTGCGGCTGCTTACGATGCACTTTACCTCATCAGTTCCTCTTCTGATTGTTTGCCAACTGACCGATAACTTCTGCACACATATACTCGGTAGATATGCAGAGAGTGCCTTGAGATATTCTGTATGCCCACCTCAAAACTTGCATTGCGGAACAAATATGTTACTGGATAACCTAAAAGCCACCTGCAGATATTGAAACATTAACATGTCATTCAGAGAGCAAATCAAATGTCAAAACTTAACCAAGATAGCATCCATAACAATGGCAATATGCACCACACTTCTGTCACATGTTACTAGGACTATCATAACGAATAAATTTGCCATTTTTCATACAGATGCTGTGCAAATGTTTTTTTTTCCTTCCAAGTGTTCAAATAATGGTTTCATTGGACAAAGAATCCCATGGTTACAGTTTTGATGACACACAGAACCAGAAATTACCCATTCAGAGAAGGCAAGGCAATTTGCATGTTCTCAAGGAAGGTACTCAGATCAACAACCAATAAGGTCCTGTCCTCAATGTGATTGTCGGTGCACTCTGCATCAATAGTACTCTGTGGAATTCCTGACATTTGCTTTGTTATTCCAGGTCGTACAACTGACAGATCTACAGGAAATTTGGCTGCGAATTGATCTTGTATAGATACAAGCTCCAGCATAGTTGAATTGCCTTCTATGGTTGTAAGCAGCTGCATACAAACAACTTTTCAGTAATAACAAACACGACATATTCACTTTACTGTAGACAAAAATACAAAAGTATGGTCTAGGAAGGTAAATACACTGCAACATCTTTTCTCTAGGTCCACGAAAGCTAGCCGTTGCTGCGACCTTGCGTTTGGTGATGCATGTTCAGCAAGTCCTTTAACATGGATTAAGTAAAGCATATCTCCAATAATCATCACCCGGAGTGGATTCAATATGCTTGTTTCCTGCAAGTCAAGCAGATGGATATATAGATGACATCCAAATAACCTCTAGTAAAGGTAAAGATAGTAGATTGGTCATGAAAACAGTTGGAAACTGAATGGGTCACAGGTCTGTTTAAGCACAACATAATAAAAACGAAGTTAAATACGAGGACTGTTTAAGCAAAAGAAATAAAATGGCATTATTATTGAAGACATCTGTTGTAAATATAATTGTTGGATGGCGGAGCAATATACAAATTACAACCTTCTAGTCACTATCAGGATCCAAAAAACTTATGTCTTTTGGCACAACCGCACAAGGATCCTTCCATAGGGCAGGGGTTTGCCGGGTGAGTCAAGGGGAAAGGCGCATACAGCGCTCATGTGCGTGAAATTTCAACAGTGACCGGAACCGACCCATCGCGATGCGCTTGCAAGGGAGTTATTTCCAGCGACAGTTTATTGTCAGTCAGATAACAATTAGCAGTGGAGAAAAATGATTCATATGCAATCCGTGATTCTGTGTTGAACTAGTACAGAGAATTCAAATACTTAATAATACATCGAAGTCGTGAAATTACCTGCCGGGCATGATGCAGCAGGCTACAGAGATTTTCTTGTAGCTGAGGCATTGTGCCACCATAGTCAACCAGAACCACAGGCCGCAACCCAGTGCAGAGAAACAGGATATCTGGCAACAACCGGGTTTGTTCATCAATTTACTTGTAATGTAATTCGGCATGACACCATTCACTTTCCTCAAATCATACCCTTTAGCTTTACAGCCAGTAAATTCCCATTAAACCCTAAATCACTTGCAAGTTGCAACTACTGACCAAGTGACTTATAACTACGGTGGTACAAACTTATGAATTTAGTGGATAAATTGCCTTCTGCAATTGGGTTTGGCTAACAATTCATTCAACAACCACCAAAAAATAAGTGTTTTAGCAGCAGACCAGAAAGACAGCATGGCGGTAGCGAATTAAGCAAGAAAAGGACTATTGTCAACAGCAAATCCTAAATAGAGATGAGGGGAATTGCTATTCTTCGGGCGCCTGATCTCTGTGTTCTTTTCAGATGACGATCGACAATCCTTGGATACGAAACGAACGCTCCAGATTAGATCGCGCACTGTTCGCCTCCCCCGCTGCCCTGGCCAGCGGCTCCCCCGCCGCGCCGCCCACCAACCGCCGACACCGCCCTCCCCTAATCCCAATCCCACGAATTCGTTGTCCAGCATTCGCCCCCGCCACTAGCACTTCCCATCCAGATGTCCTACCCCGCCCCCTCGGCGGCTCCCCGCCGCCGGCCAACCCGCCACCACCGCACGTCCGGCCGGCCGCCCCCAGGCCCCTCCTTTTTCTAAGGTCGCCGGAGACCTCAGAAAGCCCGCCGCCTGTCCACGTCACGCCGGAGAGAAGGAAAACGCGCGCAGGGAGGAGGAAGTCACGCGCGCGTCGCCTGAACGTTGCCCAAAAACCAGGCGACTGAAACGTAGGAATTGTGTATGTGGAGATAATAACAACTACAACTAAATGTTGAAAAAAAAAACAACTACAACTAAGAGCAAGCGAGTAGGCGCTGACCGTTGAGGAGGCGGCGCTTGGAAGCTGGGCGGAGGCGCCACCGGATCCGGGCCGCGCACGCCTCCACCACTTGCAGCATCTCCTCGTACGCCCCCGCCGCTGCTGCCATCTCTGCAGCGAAAGAACTGAAGCCGCTCACGGAGCCATTTCTCCCGTCCTATATGGAAACCAACGGCTGGGATGGATCAAGGATAGAGACAACCTCAAGTTAACCGTCCGATCCCCTCAGAGCTGGGAGTGGGGACCGGGGCAGCTGGGAGTTGCGGCTTCAGCTTCAGCTGCTGCTGCGAGCCTGCGACCTCCGAGGAGGCGGAGCAATGGAGTTATCCACTCCCATCGGGAGCTCCCTTGCTAGAACTGCGGCCATGGCCCTCGTCAGCCCCAACCTCAAGGTGAGCGATTCCTCAGTCGGATGCTTCTCTGCGTGGTTGCAAGGTTAATCTCGGTTGCAGTAACACGTTCTGGCAGTTATTATGCTAGAATAGTTCAGATTAGGCTAAGATATTTTTGGGCATATCTTGGTATGCTCCGCAGCTAAGTTCTAGTTTTGGGCTGGGCACTTTGTTGCCTGTTTCTTCTCGGACTTGGGAAGAAAATTAGGGTTCAGTCTTCATTCTTCAGTGATTATTTTGCTCGTGGGATCGTGTGTACAGTAACTCAAGGAGGACTATAACTGAGTTCTGACTTTCAGAAAATTTGGTATTCAGCTCAAGTGAAAGGCTTATACAAGTCTAAAACATGTTCCGACATCAGACTGGCAAATGTTGATGCAAATTAATTGTGTATGGCAATTTGTTTGAGAAGATTACTAAATGAAGGGATAATTTATCATTGCGTCATCTCACTTTTCATCTCTTAGTATTACTTTTCCTAATTTAGCTCTTCTCTTGAGAATTACAGTTTGAATATGCAGGTTGGTCTGCAGATAACCAATCAAATGTGTGTGAGGGGGATGCGACTTCAATGCCAATTTTCTCATAGACTACCATCTGTAGCTTGTTCAATGTTGTTAAACACACAACCTTCACAACGGTAGGTTGTTTTTGGTGCCTTCTACTTTTCCTTTTGGCATATACAGTTCTTTTTATCTTAAAACTGTAGTTAGGGATGATTTGCAATGACCAAATCAGTGATTGTTGCCCAATCTATCTCTCTTATGCTGCAATGTATCATGGAGGTGATATCCAGTGCATAATGGTAATGAGTTAATCCTTTGGAATTGCTTACATAATTTCTCTTGCAGAACCAACCATAAAGATTGTGGTTTGCTTCAGGTGCAATGTAAGGCTCCCCTTATCAATTCCTTGAAACTGTGTATGTTCTGAAAATCCTTGTGTATTGACCTCGGTCAATAATTTGAATTATCAGGTACAGAAAACCTGATGCAGTCGTCAGTATCTTTCAGTGACTTCTCTGTTTCAGCGTGTACTGGAGAGGATGGTCTGATAAAGGTTAGCTAGAATTTTATTGTCATATCTGTGTGGAAGGTGTCAATGAATCCTTAACAGTTTTGACCAATGTCTTCTTGATTTTATCTTTCCATTGCCTTTCTTACAAAATGCAGCTACAGGTAAATGTATCTGGCACAATGACAGATTCTATCTTCGAGAAAGTTTTCACAAAGAATGTTGCTGCCGCACAACCCCTTCCTGGCTTTCGACGAATGAAAGGCGGTATAGTTCTAAAACTTTTACAACCCCAGATTTCTGTCCATCATTTGGCAATTTCAAATTGCCTACAACTGTGTCATGTGATTCGTACTCTCATCCTGCAAATTCTGAATTCACCTCAGATGCACTTAAAGGATACGAGTTCAATATGTCATATCAGTTAAGCTGTATAGAAGATGTTAATGTTTGGTTGCTTGTATATTATACTGTACGTTGTTTAAATTTGTCATATGAAAACTAACACTGCTTATGTTTGTTGACATTGTCTTCCACATGGTGCTATCTTAATCATTCAGGGAAAACTCCAGACGTAAGTTCCCATTCAAAAGTAACGCTTTCAGTTTATATCAGTTTGAACTGATTTGCATATAGGTAGAAGCTGTTTTAACTTCTAGCTTACTAATTAGTAAATTACTCTTTTGTGGCGCTGAAGATACCGAAAGAAGTCGCTCTACACTTAATTGGACCATCAAAAGTGAAGAAAGAAACCATCAAGAAAATTATAAATAGCACGGTAGCTGAGTATGTTCACAAGGTATCTGTTATTCTGTAACTCTCTGAATCTAAATGTAAAATTGTTGGTTATGCTTCCTAGAGGCTATTTTATATGGGGTTCAGTATTATGTGGTGTTATGCAAAGGCAGTTTCTGTTGCCAACTTTTGGGGCGATAAAAAGAAACTCAATTAGCATCTTATTATTGTTGTAGCCATTTCTGATCATGAACCATTCTTTATTACTGATTTATTGTCTTCCCAATGACAACAATTTTTTTGTAACGACATGTTAGAGGAAGCTATCTTACATTTGGAAGCACCAAGCTGCAGTGATTTGGCATGTATTCACACATGTTTACCTGTTTCTCATATATTACAGGAGGGCCTGTCTGCATCCAAGAATCTGAAAGTTCTGCAGAGCTATGAAGAACTTGAAGCAGCATTTGAACCAGGGAAAGAATTTTGCTTTGACGCAACAGTTCATTTACAATAAGCTGATGATGCATCACTAGGATTGATAACCAGCCTTCTCCACCATTATGACCTCATTAGTAGTTGTTAAGAAATGTTTTCAGGTGAAACAGAATTAGGCAAAATGTCATGGTAGTCATGGGTAGAGGCACGAGCGCAATGTATTTTTTATGGCAGTAATTAATAAACAAGGTGATGTTCTCATTGATACAATGGATCAATATAAGTGAAAAAACAAAGAAAAATCTTCCACACTTATGGAATCGAGGGAGTTTGTAATAGTATCCAAATGCCCGATCCTCATGGAGAATTCTTTTATGGGATATTTGGTTTGAGGAATGACTCTATTCTAGATGAGGTAGTGCACCGTGAGTCTGTTTCTCAAATTTGGTGGAATGATTCCATTCCTCATACTAATATTAATTCTTAGCTTATGAGGAATGAGGCGATGATGGATTAACTCATTCCATTATGGTGAAAAGACGATGGATTAACTTGTTCCTTAAACCAAACACTCTATTAGTGGCCTGCTCCATGGGAGCTAGGCTGCAGCCTGCAGAACCAAAAATTTTAGAAGCCAACGACTACAGGAGGCAGCAAATTAAATCATCAAGAAGAGCAACAAACCATAATGTAAGCAGTGGCATCTTTATTTGCATCTACCTTTCCTTGGACTTGTATGTAATTCGCTTGTCTCTTTGTTGTGATAAAGTTTCACCGACTACAACTCAACTCCTTGCATTACCAAGTGCCAAACTATATGCATTCGTACTGCATACACTTGCATATATATATGCAAGCACAGGCGCAGCAGCAATGTCGATTGGTGTCGCATATATAGAAGGGAGGACAACACTAGTGTGAGCCATTGTCACCATCGGAATGGAAGGCTCTGGGAGGACGCATCTAAGACTTGTGCATTGCGCTCGCAGAGTTGCAGAGCTTTTTTTTTTGGGTCCTACTCATATGTCCATACTATCCGGGCATCTAGAGCTAAGGGACGTTTCTCACAAATACTTTTATCCGACTGTCTGCAAAATTGTCAGCTTAGGCATCGTGAATCGGTTCTGCAGCTTGGAACATCTTCTGTCCCTCGGTTCTGAAGCTTGGAACATCTTCGGTCCCTCACTCAATCACAAGTAGATGAAAAGGCTGCTGTGTTTGTCTATTTAGTGTTCACGCTTCATGTAGTTAGTAGTAAAAAGTTCTTGGTGTCATGATCAAACATGGGGCATGCAGAGCGGAATAAAAGGCCAAAACAGCTAAATTTATTAGTTTATTATTCTCTTATACAGTTTGTACTATTCATGTATGTATGAAAAGTTGGAAGAAACTACTTGGAAGAACGATCATTTTGGCTTATTCACGTGGTCAACAATTGTTTAACTGATGACCAAAATGCTCTTGTACTGAACAACCCATAAATATAACAACGATAGCATAGTTTGTATCTTGTCATCATGATGAGCTTTGTTCAATTTGGTCTTTTATTCATGTTGCAACATGTCTTTTAAAACCCCACAGTATAGGTCATATGTTCAATGGCTGGCTAAGAGGTGTCAACAAAGATGTCAAGTTTTTACTCCTGCTAGGAGGAGCTGCGACTTGTTGGTCTATTTGGCTCAACATGAATGATATTGTTTTTTTAAAAAAAATTTATTTCTCCTATGTAGGTTTGTCACACCCGGTTTTAAGGATAAAATCAGACATACACTATATATGAAATAAAGGAGACAAATCTCACATATAGCCATAGATAAGTGTAATATCAAGAGACAAATGCTTAATATACATAACGCAATAGACAAAATATACCTTAAAGAGCAACACAGCGGAAAGACAACTCTGAACACCGGGCGTAGACTTCACTCCAGGAACAAACTGAATGGTTGATCACAAGCCTAAAAACTCCAAAGACTATCCTGAGGTGTGAAAAATAGCAAGAGTGAGTCCATGTCGAACTCAACAAATATATCATAGGGTTCATAAGGCTAAAAAAGGCTAGACACCAGTTTAACTGCATTTAGCTTTTATTCATCATTTGCTTAGCAAATTAAGTAGCAACAAGATAACTAAATTCACATTATAAATCAATGATCAATTGTAATAAGAATAATGAAATAGCAATTAACATAAGCATAATAATATCAACCATAATAAGCATGATATAACAATGGTGAACATTTATTTTGTAAGAATCCCTAAGGCCGCCCGTGTCCGTGGGCACGGCTAGTATACCAGTTTTTAACTCTGCGCAGATGTGTACACTTTCACTGTGAGTCATGACTTCCAAATGCATGGGTTAGCTAGGCCCAAAACACCAGAAATCATATAAAGCCATTTAAAAGTTCGTCTAACAAGTTAGGGCCGCTAAGGATTCTCAATTGGAAAGCATGAACCTCCCTCCAAGGGTCGACTTACAAAAGACTGCACCCACCTTGGCAGGCCAAGACCATACTAGACATTACCCCTCTTGCGCCTTTCGGTAACCTCTAACGAGCTAGAAAATGTCTCTTAAACAACTAGACCCAGAGCCATATAGCCCTCATAGTTGTACTGTAAATCCCGGTTATCACTTACATATAAGTCCTTATGGAGAGAAACTAGAGCAACATAAAAACAACATAATGCTCTAGCACCCTTTAACAGCAATTAAGT
Organism: Saccharum hybrid cultivar R570; assembly: GCA_038087645.1. Lineage (NCBI taxonomy): Eukaryota > Viridiplantae > Streptophyta > Magnoliopsida > Poales > Poaceae > Saccharum > Saccharum hybrid cultivar. Next base: position 21,841,141 of record JAQSUU010000402.1, on the reverse strand, counting down.
CATCTTAATAGGTGATTGCATAATTTAATAGTCATATTACAAGATCATTGTTTATCATTAAGCACTAGCAATAGCTACCCAATGCAAATTCCATAGGCAATAAGGAATCAGGGTATCAACAGCTAAGTTATAATGTCTACGGTTGTCAAGGAGGACACATGCATATATATTATGATTATAGTGAATAGGATAACAAGGATGATCCCATGCTATACTTGCCTTGATCAAAGTTTTCCTGTTGGTATTGCTGGTCCGGCTCAAAATAATACTCCTGATCGTCGTAGTACCGCTCACCGTCTATACTCGATCACCACGCAGCAACACACAATCATCCGAGCAATCATACACGAAGCAAACAAGGAGACATAATTAGAACAGTACAACATTCAATAAAAAGGTTTGAAAACTGATCTACGCGTTACCACGAGCAACAAACGCGAAAAACACGCTAATCGGCGCTACAGTGAAAAGAAACAATTACCGAAAGATTTACTTTATAAGAGTAAAGGCTATATGCTTGGTTTATTTTGTTATTTAAACTTTTCTTTGCCAAAAAAAGAAGGAAAACATGTGAGTACACACACTATATGAATTCACTATACATGTTTAGACTACAAATTTATAATTTAAAAGCATCTTTATAAGCGTCACACGTCAGTGAAACGAATTCAGAAGAGAATACAAGTTTTAAAAAAATAATAGAAATTTATTTATAAATTAAAACTAAACGGTAGCCTAATTAATTATATTCTAATAAAGTTATTTAGAAAATATACCACGTGTTTACTTAAGCAAGTTAGAATTTAGAAACACATGTAATTATACAACTAACCGCAATAATATTTAGTGTATAAATTACCGAGGTATAAAACCTATATGGCTTTTAACTACAAATCTGAATTTATAACGTTAATCAATTTAGCAATTAAATTAATACAATCATAAACACGTGACATGGAAAACATTGGCACTAATTTTTCTGAAAGCTGAAAAAAAACTTATGTAGAGCACCTTTCTGAGATTCAACAGATTGATCTGGTAGTCTTTTCTGTTTTCTTCTCCGAGCCCCTCACAAATGTTTCGTAGGCAACATAATTCTAATCTAACACCTAAATTAGAAGAAAAAATAGGACTACATGAGTACCGTATCCGTGTACTAGATTCTAGAAGTCCGGAGAAATTAATTTGGATTAAAAACAATCGAGGGAAAAAATATACCTAATGGCTAGGGCCTGATCGGCTGATGAGTGATGGCCTGAGTTACCTCACGATTGATGAAGTGATGGGGGTAGGGCCTGATCATCGTGGCCGTGTCTCGGTTGTGGTTGATCCTGATGACCTGATCCTCTGAGGAACGTATTGGCGAACTCTGAACTGGCGTCTGGCGAAGTCGAGTCGACGAGTGAGTCCGTAGTGCCGTGCGGCGACTCCGATCGAGATTTTAGATTAGAAAAAAAAATCTGGAAAGGAACCGTCGTGATGTACCTATTGCCGTATTGGACGTTTGGACTCGCTGGGTGGGAGGTGGGCCACATCAAATGTACCTCCCGTGTGGCTGTTTCCCATTATAGCCTGAGCATGATCAACTGATCGAGGTACATCAAGTTTTTTTCCTTTTCTTTTTACAAATACATATGTATATATTACGTATATATGTATTATGCTCGCCGGTCTCGCGGGAAAAGCATGGGTAGACGAGACGAAGGAGACAGCAAGCTCACCTAGGGTGTTTTGACGGCAGAGATGGCACGGAGGTATCACGGGCCTTGACTGAGCGGCAGCAGCTTTCTTGAAGCAGAGCTCTGCAGCGCGTCGCGGATGGCTCCTGGACGCCGGGCGACTGGCAATGGCGGACAAGGTTGCTAGTGTCGACCAAGTCGACGAACTCGTCGAATAGAGCTCGACCGGCGGCGATTAGCGTTGTGCGGCTGCTGTGTGCATGTAACACCCAAATTTTAGAATTAATGAATTTCAAATAATTTATATAACAATTAATGGGAAATTAAAATTTTAAAACTAATTTGGTGTTGCATTCATGCTGCTGCATTTATTTTATTTTGTGTGGTGGATTCATCTTATTTTGATTTGGCTTGAAAGATTGTATTTGGAGTAATTTGTTAAATAAGTAAATAAAGAAAAGAAAGAAAAAAAATAAAACCAATTACTCTCCTACCTGGCGGCCTGGAAGCCTGTTATGCGGCCCACTCTCCTTCTTGGCTTGGTGGGCCGATCGGCAGCATCGTAGGCCGTCTCGGCAACGCGGCCCAACTCGGCGTCTTGGCCCAGCTCGGCCCAGGGTTCAGCAGCTACGCCTTTTCCCCCTCCCTACCGCTGACCGGTGGGGTCGGCCTGTCAGTCGTCTCTTCTAGCTCTCGCCGTAGCCGAGTAGGACTCGAGCTTCGGTGTCCAACCGAACAGATCTTCAATCCCCGATTTACTAACCAAAATAGGAGAGGTGACCTTATAAAAGGATAGCCGGGTATCTCCCTTTTCCGTTTTTCAACTAAAACGCTAGGCTAGCCACGGGAAATCAAGCTCTAGGGTTAGGGCATAGCCGACGGTTTCAGTTGGGCACGGGTGAGGCCTTAGGGTGGTTTGGTGGTCAATTTCTTTGCTTGGGTAAGTTTGTTGTCTTCTCCTCTTACTCCCAATGTTTTCCATTGAAGCTTTTGTGCTTTATACCGTGGATTTGGAGCTCACAGTGGCCGGTAATGGCGCCGCCGCCCCCTTGTTGCCGCGTGTCGTGTTGGGTCTACCATAGCGAGTCTTTACCGTTTAGTTGAGTTCGCACGGAGCTTCTCCACCGATTGGATCAAGTCTCGAGTCAAACGGTGGTCTAGGTGAGGAGAGTCGCCATCTCCGGCGAGATGGAGCCGCCGGTCATGGGGGGCCGCCGGCCGGAACCGAGGAAGAAGGATCGGTTTTCTTACTGTAGCGTTGCTGATGAACCCGAGCCGTCCGATCTTGGATCAACGGCCCAGATTAGAACTTACCCCTTCGCGGGTAAAATTCATAAAGAGACCCTCGGCTTTTTAGAAATCAACCCGCGGTCCATAGCGTATTTCTGAAAATGCGTTTTCACGTTTTGAAAGCGTATTTTCTTCCGGTTTAATCAAAAATACGTTTTCAGGAAATTACAGTTTTGCCACTAGAATTGTTTTGGTCATAAAAACTTCGTTTTAACTCCGATTTGGTCCGTTCAAGTTGCGTTAGGTTCGTAATTGCGAGCTCTACATGTTAGTGTAGTTATACAGTTAGTTTTGATAATTTATTTTTCGAGTTTATAATTAAGTATTTATTTATCTATAGGAAATCTTAGAAAATTCATAACTTTCACGTTTTAACTCTGATTTTGGTGATCTTTGCGTCTGTGTGATCGTAGAAACGTGTAGAAGAGTTTTATAAACTTTTATTACTGTTTTGTTACTGTTGGTGTACTGTTCTAATTATATCTCTTTGTTTGCTTCGTGTATGTTTGATTGGATGCATGTATGTTGTTGATTGATGATCGAGTGTAGAAGGTGAGCAGTATCTGGACGATTCGGAGTATTACTTTGAGCCAAGTCAGCAGTGTTATTTGGAGAGCTTTGATCAAGGCAAGTATAACACAGGACTATCCTTGTTACCTATACATTGAATTGTCATACATATGCATGTGCTTACCTTGACAACCGTAGAGATTATAACTTAGTGATTGTTATCTTGATTCCTTGTCAACCTTGGGGATGCATATGGGTAGTTACTGCTAGTGCTTAAACTATGAACAATGATCTTGTAATTTGATTAATGGATTAAGCAATCAACCATTAAGATGATTTTATTACTGTTAAAAGGGGGCTAGAGCTTGTGTATTATTTTGATGCTCTGGTTTCTCTCCATAAGGACTTATCTGTAAGTGATAACCGGGATATACAGTACAGCTATGAGGGCTATATGGCTCTGGCTTTAGTTGTTCAAGAGACATTTTCTAGCTTGTTAGCGGTTACCTTAAATGGCGTAAGAAAGGCTTGCCACGTTGGGTGTAGTGCGAGCCCCTGGCCTAGTGTGTATAGGCTGCGGTTGTTGTGCCACAGGAAAGGGGGGTTCTACATCTGTCTGCCGAGTGAATCTAATGGCCCTAACTTGTTAGACGAACTTTTGAATGGCTTTATATGGTTCTCGGGTGTTTGGGCTTGATCTCCCCACTCATTTGGAAATCATGACTCACAGTGAAAGTGTACACCTCTGCGCAGAGTTAAAAACTGGTATACTAGCCGTGCTCACGGATACGAGCGGCCTTGGGGATTCTTATAGAATAGTTGATCATAATTGTTATATCATGCTTAATTATTGTTGATTATTATTATGCTCATGTTAATGCTATTCATTATCCTTATTACAATTGATCATTGGTTCTTTAATGGGAAGCGGTTTATCTTGAAGCTACTTAATTGCCAATTATATGATTAAAAGCTAAACGCAGTTAAACAGTGTCTAGCCTCTTTGAGCCTCATGAACCCTGTGTTATATTTGTTGAGTTCGACATTGACTCACCCTTGCTATTTTCACCATAACAGATGAAGATTATGAGGAAGATTATCGTAATGAGTACTAGTCTTGGTGTCAACCAGTCAACCGTGTCCCTGTGTGGAGTTTCCGTTGAAGATTTACTATTAGTTATTATTATCTATCGTTCAAGACTATGTCTTAAATACTTATTCGTTATGTAATAAGCACTGTGATGATACTATGTAATTTGTCTACTTGTGTGTGCGATCATGTCCTGGGGCGCACATGAGTACTTTATGCATCCTATTTTTGTCCTTAAAAATGGCTGTGACAGTGCACGAAGGCGAGGCGTTGACTTGCGGGTTAGGGTTGAGGACGCGGTGCAGCGGACGCACTGCTATTTAAGAGAGGCGCGCGGGCTTGCGGATCAAGGCAAAGCGACGCACTGAAGACGGACTCCTCCGGCAGAGAAGAGTCCGGCTCGAGCTCGACATGAGGAAACAGGAAGACTGACCCTGACGCAGTCCCTGACTGGCAGCAAAATTGAGAGGAAAGGGAAAAGAAGCTGTCGCCTGTGCAGCTTGCTCTGGTTGAGCCGCACGCATAAAAACAAGGCTAGCGACTAGCAGAGAAACAAGGCCGGAGAAAAGGAATTGCATAGCTGAACCAAACACGTCCTGGCCAATAGCCGATCAGCCGTGTCTACGTGGCCTAGGGCAACTAACAGGCGCCGCCATCTATTCTTGGCAAGGCATCATCCTGTACGAGCAGCAGATCAGCCGTGTATACGCGTATATGTGTATATGAAATAAAACAAAGCGGCCAGCTGCTAATCATGTGAAATTACCTATGCTTCTCCACGTATCTCTTCAAGGCAGTAGAAATATTTCAAGTGACGTCAACTTGTATGGAGCCTATAAACATATATTTTCTTGGCTGCCTTTTTCTCCTCTTTTATTTTCAAAGCCATTTTCAAACGTTCCCAAAAGCGGTTTTGAATAATTTTGAGTTTTGGACTAAAACCACTCATCCCAATAAATCCAATGCACTGGCATGAATGCAAGAAAATGTTGCTAACCCCTATGGTGAATTTTAATTTAACGAAAAGTTTAGTTTTCTATATTTTTATGAGCACAAAAATTCACAAATAAATCATTTTAGCTCTATTTCAAAAGAGGCAAATTTTAGGGTGTTACAAGGTTATCTATTTGGTTATCCACTGACTACGCACTTGGGCTATCCTGTAGAAGCCGGATTTGTAAGATACAATTATAGCGATATCGCAACAGTTGATGTAGGTGGCCAAGGAGTTTTTCTCCTAGGCACATGGGTGGCTGTCTAGTTTACGAATTGATAGTCACTAGATTGTTCTAAGTTTTTTTTTCTTTCTTTGGTTGTGTGCCTTATGTTAGGCAGAGATCGAAAGTTGCCCTCTTTGACTTTATCAACTCGATGCATTGCTTCTGAGGTTTTAATAAAAGCTTTCTTTATCAAAAATAAAAAAATAAAAAATGATGAGCTTTTCCTTTGCTAAAGGACCAAGCATGTTGTCTCCTCTACTCCTTACCCACTGCTTTACACACCAGACGTCCAAACACCTGGCTTTGTTTATAAATACCCTGCTATAAACATTATGCATTCTGGTCAGTGATTCTTTCTACATCTTCATTCATGGACAACCTTGTACACCTTATAAGAAGCAAGAAATCTAAAAAAATAACTAGAGATTGATGTGAGCTTATACCATACAAGTAAGTTGGGCATAAAATGTAAAATTAAAAGCATGTCTTTGTCCAGATGGAGACCACAATTACAAAAGAAATGTATGATTAGGTAGACCTTTAAAAAGACATTCGGATGCCACAATCTTACCTCATATAATGCCAACTTCAAATTTCGTAGTGCAAAAATCTCACCCTCTATTTTTGCAACATTTTTGTCCCCAAGTGATCTCCAATTGAGTCATTTGTAGAGTTGTTGTGAGGAAGAAGAAGCTTTATAGGAAATAATTTTTAGGAGCAGTTCACTAAGAGGACTGGTCTTGTAAATTATTTCTAGGGTGGTTCTAGTAAAAGAAAAGCATCTAGAAATATCCAAGTTCTATGGCTGGTTCTCTTAATATGTCTGATTTCAGTTTCCAGGACGGTTCTCTTAACAAAACCACCTCGATGAAAACGAATAAATATCCAGGGCGGTTTTCTTATTAACTGAACCACATGTGTGAAAATTGATTTCCAGGGTTGATTCGCGAGGTACAACGCTGATCTCCTTAGTTAGAGATGGTTTCTTATGTGAATCATCTCTGTAAGAAATCGAATCTGTTTATAAGAAAGATCTGTGCGTCACAACCTAATTCGCACCCAGCAAAAATCCCTGGCGTAGTGCGAATGTGCAATATTATAGTTTCTGAAGTGCTAGGATCTAGCACACGAGGGAGCAACCAGCTAGCTCCATCCTCCAATGAATGAACCAGAGAGTACGTGATCACTTAAGAGTTAAGATCACACCAGTAGACCTGATCTGAGTTCGTAACATCTCTTTTTTGTGATAAAGTTTCACCCACCATAACTTTATTACTCCTTTGCATTGCCAAGTGCACAGCTGTATATATATGTACACATACTGTATATTACATGTTTCCTAGTAGCATCTATATGATCTATCAACACCGCGTCTAGCTATATGTACACGCACCACTCTCTGTTCCTCCATTGTTCTATTCTACACATGCACACATTTGCTTTGGGTCCCGTCCTATATACCTAGCGCAGCATACATGTACCTGATGTAGTGTAGTTATGCATGATGTATAAGCGCAGCAATCTGCCAATACAATGTTGGTTGGCATCTTGCAATATTACTAGAACATCAGGCGCCCTTCGGGCGCCCTACCATGATTCGAAGAATAAAAGCTAGCCTTTAGGACATACATAGCTCCATAATCAGATATGATTAAGTTAAGATATCACTCACATATACATTATAATCATTAATATATAGTAATTGCCACCATCGCCAGTGCTAGTACCTAAGAGCAAACATATATCACGACATATACATGATTTGTATGTGCACTGTAGCTCTCATGGTTATGTTCAGCTAACACAATCCTTCATTACATGTATGGTACTATTGAACTATACACTACAATCAGGAATTAATGACTATCGAACACCTTAGCTGGTACCTTAGAACGGCAAACTACACAGCTCGCAGCCATGAGGTTTGCAAAAGACAGCCGATCATCATAGTGGCAAGTTCTCTTGATGCTGAACATCAGACATCGATCATGAGTTGAGCACATAAACAGCTAGATGCAACCAGCAGAGGCTAAAACAATGTAGCCTTCCTCTTTTGGTCATTAGGTATCATGGACTACTCTGTAAATGGAAAAGGGCATAATGTATGATGTGCATAGATTATGATAGGGCAATAAAATAATTGGCTAGTGGCATATATCTGGATAATAATTGAAAGCAATTAATCTGTCATTTGGTTGTTGTGGCCTCTTTGGTGATCAAGTATTTTCTCAAAAGCGTTATTTACTAAGTAAACAAATATTTCATGATCCTGCACCTACACGATCCTGCTTAAGCATCTTGGTAGAAAAGGAAATTAAATAAATATTTCAATGCACAGTGAACAGCACAACTAAAGAAGAAAAAAAATCAGAAAATGGTTAATATACTGTTGGGTGATTAAGTATTTTCTCAAAAGCATTATTTACCAAGTAAACAAATATTTCATCATCTTGCACCTACACGATCTGCTTATACATTTTGGTAGCAAAGGGAAATACGTAAGCAGAACATTAGATCACTAAGAAAGTAAGGGGAGGATTCCTAATCAGACGCACAGAAGTTCATGATAGAAAAAACATATAAAATGGGTGGTTATGATTTCTGCACTTGTACCCTCTACCATAACGGTTATTTAAGTTATTATCCATGGTAAGCCATGAAACATTCATTAGATGTTTTCCCACACCAATACGTTCATGTTTAGCATATCTCGGTATCTACAAATTGCAGTTTCAAATCAGCCCTACTACAGCATTAGGTTTCCTAAGAACAGGTATGACAATAGATAAATAGTTGTATAATCTACATGTTGCAAGAAATTATGCTTCCAAGTATTAGGCTTTAAAAGTGTCAACCTTCCAAGCAGAGGGAAATCAGAGAACTTCTATGTGCATATCAAGTTATTCACCTAATCATGAAAAACACACATCAGAACCAGTAGAATCTTAGATTAAAAAATATGCAGGTTAACAATCATAACAGGGCCCTTCACAAAAACAGGCTTCATCTGTATATTAGCAAGTCTTTGGGCCAGCTGCACCCTAGTTCAGGCAGCAACAGTCTCTGCTCTCTCTATTCTGTCTTCTCGACTATCCAGTTTCGGGTGCGAGAGAGAGAGAGAGATCAGAGTCATGCCAAGCACCTGAGATCTGGCTAACAAAAATCTCTGCTTAAATCAATATTATGTCAGCCATGGGTCATAAGCATGCAGTCTGAAATCCGATCATTTTGGCACACATCAGTATTAAATATTTGTATTCCAAAATAAATCTATTTTAAAAAAGAATATTGGATTGTGGCATATCTGATTGTAACTGAAACTGATGCTTTCAGGACTTGATAGTCCATGAATCTATCAACTTTTAGTATTTCATGATCAATTAATAAACTTCATATTTAAGCCCCATTGCTACTCAGCCATAGAAACAAATTGGTCAAGTGAGGAGGTAGCACAAATATGTAGCTGCGAGTGCCATTTTATTCTATACATGAAATGCAGATAACTCAAGAATAAACTTGTAGCATCAAAGTGAAGTTTCAGCTCAAATGAATATATACGATGGCATCTCAGAACCATCAATTTTCCATATCAAGACCAAGTGTCTTCAAAATTTGCTTCCGTATCAAGACCAAGTGTCTTCAAAATTTGCCTCAACTGGGTAGGTTAAACATTAACAAAATGTTTAACATTTTTCCGAATCATCCAGGTGAAAAACATGAGAATAAGGGCATAAATATTACAGTCTGATAGAACAATAGATCATAAGTATATTTTCCATCATGAACATGCCTCTGCGACCCAGAAACAGATAAATAAGAAGTAAATGAGGATATATCGAATAAGAAACTAAACTTAGGATCATGACAATGCAACTGAAGGTAACACAACTACTTATATCTTTTATAATGAAAAGAGAACCATCCAGCGCTTGCAATAAACATCTATGGTAGCAGCAAATTGTTACTCCAGTGCATTATGCATCATACATACTACAGCCAAAAGAATATCTTACAGCTTATTAAAATTTAAATTTGGCTTTGTTCAAGACATTGCACAAAACACAATGGTCAAGACCCACAAGTATCAAGAGTTCGAGAATCACAAAAGTACATGCCACATAATTTGCTTTGGTAAAACTTTCTGGATATCCCAAATCACACAATAAAAGACCCCTTTATTCTGGAGTTTTTTCAGACACAAAAAATGCATACCTCTAAGGGGCTTTCCATCGAACAGGTGGTGTGCATCGGTGCTACAACACCTTTCTTCGTGAGTTGATCTCGATCATGGCATGGCAAACCTTCCAGGTCTAGGCAATGATGTGCGTTGCTACGGCTTTAGCCTCTTGCCACATTTCGTTTGATTGGGCTCATCGATATGCCGGGCCTCTCTAGGGCTCTTGCTGTCGCCAGGTCTACCAAATCCAATGGGCGCCACCCTCTTCTACTTAGTGGAATCACCACCAATAATCACAGTAGCGGCCAACCCTCCTCTTCTGGTGTAGAGGAAGATGGCGGCCTTCTGCTTCCCCATGCCATCTGTGAGCTCGTGATCAGATCTGAGAGAGAGCTCAACTCTGGTGAATACATCTCGCATAAGAGGTAGAGATAAAACGTGAGAAGGGAATGAGAAATTGCTCGGCCCTACCCTCAGGTTCGCATCGCCGCCTCCGATCTGTTGCTCTGAGCAAGCGCGCACCGCTGTGCCCTCTCTGAGAATGCGAGCACTGCTGCGCCCCGCCGTGGAGTCCCCATGGCTGCACCCCGCCACGGAGCCCCCATGGCTGCACCCCGATGCGGCGACGCCATAGCCAAACACTGCCTCTCCATAGATCTGGGTGCGTTCCTTTGACACGGCAAGGGGAGGGGAGATGAGGGAAGATATGACGGCTGCTAGGGTTTGGGGTGCGTCCGGGAGCAAGGGCCAAGGGTGTTGGGCGGATGGGGCTCTCAGCGAAATCCCCGCGGGACTGCGGGTTAGTTTATGAAAAGATAAAGGACTTTTTTGAAAAATGGCCAAAGCCACACGTCGCTGCGCGGAGAAGACACCAATGCCACAAACGCTCTTATGCGAGCAGAAGGCAGCAGTCTTTAATCAACCCCGATTGCATTGCATATGAGGAAAAAAAATGCTAGCGAGCCCATCGTTGCTATCAGAATGGAGGGCACCGAGAGGACTCACCTAACAGGGGTGAAAGCACAAAGAGCTCGAGGAGGTTTCATTACGATGCCATCACCAGCTATTTGTAATGGTGGCTTCGATGTCCGTACAAGTGAAAGCCTTAGTTCGGTTTTTAATAATTAATTAATGAAACCTAGTACTGACCTTTATGCTAAGTGTATGAATTATATAAGATTGATACATTTCAAGTGGTGAAGCTAAAAGATGGTCCATGGAGGTGACCATGGACATAGATGATCAAGTGCTCCTCATTTGGAAAAGAAGAAAGAGAAAAACAAAAATAGATTTAAGGCAAATGTATATTGATAGGAGCCATTTTTGGTTTGCACTCGAGATACTATAGAGGGTGTGAATGATTTAGGATCGATAGCCATACTATTAAGAGGGGAGATTCTCGGTTAAAACAATTATCAAGTGTCACTAGGTGAATTCATATGAGCATATGCATTAGGACATAGTGTGAGCTAACATGGACCCTTGTAAAATGCTTTGAAAAATGCTAACACATGTGCACACAAGTTTTACATTTTGTGGTTAGCAAGTTGGAAGCAAGGGTAAAGTCATTGTGGACTTAGAAAAAGAAAAGGGAGGAGATAGCAGCGACCGGACGCAGGCCACGTCCTGACCGGACGTTGGCTGGCCGCGTTCAGTCATTTTTAGCCGCGTGGCGCTAACTGGCTGAGAAGGGCGAAGAGCGACCAGACGCTGGCTCCTGCGCATACGGTCACTTCTTCGGGCGAGCGGACGCAGCAGCGGTGCGCGACCTGACGCGCCGACATAAAGCAAATCGCGCGTGACGTATGTTGGCATCAGCAACTCGGTGGAACGCAGAGAAGAGCGGGCGCATCGGCACATCCGGTCAACCCCAACCTAACGCATCCGATCGTCATTTTCACGTCGTGGAACGTCTCTGGAACTGACCGGACTCGGGCTCGCGCAGCGTCTGATCAATGCACGTGTGCGTCCGGTCATCACTGGACTCACGTGCGTATTGGCGGTAATGGCTACTTTTGAATCACGTGACGCAGCAAGCGCTGGGTGGCTCCGGAGAGCGACCGGACACTGGACCGGCGTGTCCGGTCGCCTTGGCCAGAGCCCAAACCGAGAGCCAACGACTCTATTAGTTTGAGGGGCTCTATAAATAGAAAGGAGTCGGCTTCAAGGCATCTCTCTTTGTAAGGTTCTAAATGGCTAGAGGGGTGGGGGTGAATAGCCTTTTCAAAATTCTACAAGCTTCACTAAATCAACATATTAGTAAAACAAATAGCGAAGCTTCTTTAACACCAGCTCAACTACACTATGCAAGCCACCTAAACAATTTTAATAGATATGAAGGCTATGATTTCTAATTCACAACAAAACTATGTCACTAGGCTAATTACTCCTAGGTGATATAGAAGCTACACAAGATAAACAAGAGATAGAGCATAAAGGAGATGATCAAGAGAAAGATTCTTATACCAACATTGAAGAGTAGATATATAGCAATGAATCAATCACAGTTACAAGAGAATTCTCGGCAAGGGATGACACAAGATTTTTTACCGAGGTTCACTTGCTTCCCGGCAAGCTAGTCCTCGTTGTGGCGATACACCCACTTGATGAATCATGAGCTAATTGGCATTCCAAAGCCAAACCCTCAGTTGGTGCCACACATCTAACACAAGATGGGGATCCTCCGAGCCACGCGCAATCCACTAGAGTAGCCAATTGCGATCTCTCGCGGGAAAGGCTCAAGAACCCCTCACAAATTCACCGGTGAGGCTCGAAACAAACTCTAATCACGAGCTCAACACCACCGCTGCTCCAAACCATCTAGGGCGTCAGGAAACACCCAAGAGTAACAAGCAATCCGCAGCCAACTCAATGGATCAAGTGCCACTAGATGCAACTCTTAAAGCAATGCTCTTGAATCTCACTCAATCTCACTAGGGTGCACAGTCAAGCAAGGAGATGAGTGAAAGGGATGTTCTGTAGATCAAAATATGTCTCAAGTGTTCCAAGTGTCAGGAGTAAAGTCTTAAGGCTGGCCAAACAAGTATTTATAGCCAGCCCTCAAAGATAAAGCTGTTAGGCTCAATAAACTGATCTGCGCGTGCTGACCGAACACGCAGGTTAGATCGACCGGACGCGGCCACAGCGTCCGGTCGCACCTGCGCGATTTCACTGATGCTCGTCACATGTCCCGTTTTAAATTTCGTTCGTTCGATCTCCAACCGTCACGAAACGTTATCTTCTCAGAGAGGGAGTGACCGGACGCGCCAAAATACTGACCGAATGCGTTACACGCGGCGTCCGGTTTGAGTACAGAAAGGGTCTAGAGAGCGATTTCGTCGACTGGACGCGTCCGGTCGCATGTGACCGAACACGCCCTGGCGTCCGATCAAACCTTCCCCTCGCGCAGCTCTCCTGGGTGTGTGTGACCGGACGCGCCAGTGGCAAACCCCAGCACTTCGCCCCGTGAGCCTATCGGTTGAACTGACCGGACGTGCCAGCCGCGTCCGATCCAGCGTCCGGTCACCCCAGTGACTTTCTTTCACCTCCGTTTCTTCGCCTCCGGCATCGGTGAAAAATAGGCGTTTCTCTTCCACAAAAGCGCTGAATTCCACCGAGCAAGCTCGGCGGGAGGGAGAGAGGAACCCAAATCCCTCTCTACCCCTTAAACTCCACCTACTTCACAAATGTGCTAACACTACCAAGTGTTCACCATCTTGTGCTCGTGTGTTAGCATTTTCTCAAATATTTTTCAAGGAGTTAGCATCTCACTAGATCCTAAATGCATATGCTCAAGAATATGGACCTAATAGCACTTGATTCATGAGATGACCATGATTGCCCCTCTTGATAGTCGGCTATCAATCCTAAACCCAGTCAATCACTTCTCTACTCATCTTTAGACCGGCAAAAGAGAATCCTATAATTATACCTTTGCCTTGATCATCTCATTCCTTGTCCATCACCTATGTGCATGTTCAATCATCATCTTTATCTTCATGCACTTGTGATTTTATAGCCATCACCATCATGCTCCTTGCTCCTTCATCACATGTGTTGCTACGTCTAACTCAATTCACTTGACACAATGACATTAGCAACTTGGTGTCATTAATTACCAAAACCAAACTTGGGCTTTCACTCTTGGACTTTTGGCATTCTTGACATCTTTGTGAGCTGAACAAACTCTTTCTCACTCATCTCTCTTGCTTGATTGCGAATTCAAAGTAAGATTGAGTGATTCCAAGTGCATTTGCTTGAGTGATTGCATCTAGTGGCATTTGGGGATCGTTGTGGCTGCGGATTTTTTGTTACTCTTAGTGGTTGCCGCCACCTAGACGGCTTGGAGCAGCGGTAGAGTTCCCGCACGAGTTGGTGATTGTTCGTGGTCGGCTCCGGTGATCTTGTGAGGGGTATTGCACCTTCCCCGGTGAAGCGCCGCAAGGTAGCTCTAGTAAATTGCTCGTGTCATTGAGTTACCTCATTTGTGGGTCGGTTCTTGTGGTGTCCAACATGTGGATGAGGTTCATGCAACACCTCTTAGCTGCCGAACCACCAAGTGTTGGTTGACACAATAGGGACTAGCGTGTCAGCAAGCATGTGAATTCGAGAGAAAAATCACTTGTCTCTTGCCATTGGAATTCTCCCGGTATTCATTTTGTGTTGATTGATTGATTGGTTCATCACCTCTACGTGGCGGTATAATAATCTTGCTCACTCATTTATATTCACGCAAACTAGCTGTAATAAATTTTTTAGTGTAACTAGTTTTGAGAGTTTATCTTTGCTTTGCTAGTATAGCTTCTCACCTAGTTAAGCTATTTAGTGTAGCTAGCTTTGAGAGCTCTTAGTGACTTAGCCATTGTTTGTCTTAGAGATTATAGTAACTAGAATTATTGGGATATGATGCTTACAACACTTGTTAGAGCTAGAGCAAAAAGCTTTATAGCCAATTAGTTGTCTAACAAATTTGTCTAGTGATTTATAATTTTTAAATTAAGCTATTCACCCCCTCTAGCTAATTAGGACCTTTTAACAAGTAGGTCCTCTTACATGCCTGAAACACTTTGGAGTTGCCTGGATGCGAGGCAAAAATCCATCGGCTTCAAGTACTCGGGCGCGGTGTTCATCGATTTGGCAAATATAATTCTCGGAGGCGTATCAGCGTATGGATGCCTAGATGGGACTGGGGAGGGACACAACGTAGGGGTAGTAAACAGAACTAGATGGTCTGTTTGCAATTGGGTCAGTGATAAGTGGGCTTGATTGCAATCAAACCCATCTGCCATTGACCCAACCGCAGAGCAACCATTGTTTTCAATGTGACACCGTTAACGATGTATGTACAGCATTATATTAGTTTTTTATTTGATTAATTGGTAACCTACTGTTTCACCCCGTTGAGTGCACTAGTGCCATTCATAATTTAAATAATAAGCTTTCTAGGCTTCACTTGAAAATTTGAAAGGACAGCGATGATTATCTAGCTAGCTATTTAGGATTCCGTTTTCTGAAGTGCTGGTGTGTCAAATCATGAAAGTATTGTTCTCTTACACTGCATTTTGAGGTGAAAAATGACGGAGACAGTGTATGTGAAAATTAAACTTGGCAGAACTAGTAGTCGATAACTCGGTATCTTGTCATGGGCTTTTACAAGGACAAGCTGTCTCCTTTACTCCTTCCCTACCCACTCTCTTACACATCATATATACACACCTGGCTTCAATTTGTCTATAAAATATATACCCTGCTATACATACTGCAATCAGGACATCAGGTGAGTGCGTGATTCTTTCTACAGTGCACTTGCGTTGATTTGAGTATTGGGTAGTAAACAAGGTGGTGAATAAGTTGCCTAGCTAGCTACGAGTGCAACTGCAAACGGTGTCTTTTACAACTAGCATCGATGGGGTTGCACAACAGTAGCTAGCTAGATGACATGAAAGCTAGCGAGCTCTGTCATTAAAATGGAACGCGTCGGGAGGACTCATCCTCGCACTCGGCGTTTAGGTCGCGCTTCTAATCCAATTCCAACCCTCGTTTAATTAGTTTTGGAGGCCGCCGATTGGGTGAACACTGCGACGGCATGGAGCTTCGCCGGGTTCTCAAAGTGTGGCCTGGCCTCTCTCGCTAGCTGCCCGTGGGTCACGTTCATTCTCAAGGGTCATTGGCTAGAGCTGAAGGTCCACACTTAGTCTTAATTTCCTTGATTAATAGCATTAGTATTACTCTCTTACACAGTGTATGAACATTGGGCACACAGTTAATTCAAAGAGGAAAGATAATTTTTCCATTCCCTTATATTTGGTTGTCAATTGTTTAATTGATGACCGATACTTTTGTACTGAACCACCCACAGGGCTGCTAGCCGTACCTTGTCTCCTTTACTCTCTACAGCTCTTTTCCTTGCCCTTCGATCAAACACCACCTGGCTTTAATTTGTCTATAAATACCCTGCTATGTGTGCTGCATTCTGGTCAGTAACCACACTACCATTGATTCGGGTACTGATAGTGCACAAGGTTTTTTCTTTGCGAAAGTTTTTCATTAAGCGGAAAGGAATGAAATAATACAGAGTCGAGACCTAGGAGAGTAGCCAGGCAGTGCAAGATGCAGACCGAGGTAGCCCTAGACCAAGACCCCTGCACAGGTACAAGGTGGATTATATAACAAAGGATTTTGCGACTGAGACATAAAGCTACAGGGCACAAACTACACTGGCCTCGCGTTTTGCGTTTTTTTTATTTTTAACACTTTTTAAAAACTATTTTTAATTTTAGCACCGAATTTTTTTACCTAACACTTTTGGCCGCTCCCCACGCGAGGGAGCGGCATTTCAACTTTGCCGCTCCCCACGTGGAGGAGCGGCAATGCATCTGACGTGGCAGTGGCGCCACGCGGGCACGGGGGCGGGGCTGCCGCTCCCCAGATCAGGGAGCGGCACCTCCAGGGGGGAGTGACAGCTCCGTCGTGCCCGCGTGGCGCCACTGCCACGTCAGATGCATTGCCGCTCCCCATCAAGGAGCGACAAGCGTAGGGCGCCTTTTCTTCTCTTCTCCTCTTGAGCTCTGGCAATTCGTCGTTTCGGTGGCGTCCCCCCGGCCATCACACAACTTGTTTTCTTGTTTAGTTGTAGTTCAAATGTCAGGCGGAGGTTCATCAAACAGAGGTAGAGGAAAGGGAGTGAGGAAGATACCTCCGATTGTGTGGGAGGGTTCTCTAGGTCCTGATTCTTTTGAGGAACCTATACAATAATTTCCTTTGGAGAGCAAGAGTGACTTCACCCGCGAGAGACCTCTTAGATCATACGACAACCGCACGGAAGATTGGCCAAAATGCCGCCATGGTGAGGATTGCGTCGTGCAAATGTACAACGACTGTGACGGTGAAGGCCGTCGTTTCTTCAGATGCCCATGAGGATTTGTATTTCCTTTTAACTCTCATTTTTTCAGATTTGCATTTGGTTTGTAGAAGTACTTATTAGTAGATGTGTTTTTAGGATTCAAGTTCACTACAGCAGAGAAGAACATCACTGGCGGTTCAAAACCCCCTTTCACTGGCGGATTTTGAACCGCCATAACCAACTCGGCAGTGATGAGCTGATCACATCACTGCCGGTTATGCCAAACCGGCAGTGATACAAATGTATCACTGCCGGTTCGTGTTACAAACCGGCAGTGATACTTGAGCCATCACTGCCGGTTGTTTTAACCAACCGGTTGTGTAGATTATATTATCACTGCCGGTTTTCTTTGAACCGGTAGTGATATACTTTTCACAATTTGCATTTTAATAATTGTTTTATTTTCATTTCGAGGGGAGGTGGTGGGGTGGGAGGTCAGGGAGGTGGAGGTGGAGGTGGTTGCTATCGATCAATTTGATATCGATGTGAATGAAGACAATACAAACCCATCAACATTTATATTACAAAAGTTTCAAAAAAAAACTTTAAGTATCGAATTAAGAGTCGTATTACAATAGCCTATCAATGTGGTCTCTTCCGTACTGCGCCTTGTACTTCTTAGTCCTCGCAATGGAAAATGATCCTGTCTTGGTCAATATCTCGTCCAACACAAACCTTGCTACCTCCTCTTGAATTCCTCTCGTCTCAAAATCTAGCAACTGGTTGTGATTGTTTGCTTTGCGCTATAATTGAAGCAAGATGATATTGAGATGCACAAACGTAAGACAAAACAATAGAAATGGGATGCCTACGTACCATGTCATCTCCCTTATTTGTTTTTGCGCCAAAGTATTTTAGCATTGCCCACATCACATAGAACCCGCATTCGTTGTTCCCCATCGGTTGATCTAGGGTCTTGAGATCCTCCATATACTTTACACTGAATGGGGCACTCCATTGCTTTTGCATCTTGCTATCGAGATTTTTCCAATTCGGTAATGCTTTCATTCTATGTTACATTGTAAATGAAGTGTGAAGACCGAGGACATTACAATATCCTATGTGATTAGAAAGTGTTGTGATATTGGGTTCACTTACTTATTCAGTACTTTGACTAGGGGGTCGATAAGAGAAAGTGGCTTTTTCTTTGAGTCCCACACCTCGATATGTGAATCTTGAAGATAGATATCTACGAGGATGAAATGGTTGCTGCAATCACAAAGTCCATGTTATTGAATGACATATCAAGAAAAGAAACACTAAAATAAGGGTCGAGAACACATACTCGCAGTTGTAGGGTAGGAGTACGTTTGTTTTGTTGTTTCTGAACATCCTTTCAAACTCAATCTTCAAACTTGTTGGTACATAGTCATCATCACCAGGGGCGGTGCATGTTGTCTCATTTACAAATATGGGATCCAAGAAGTCTATATTGCTCAATTGCTTCTTTAGGCACCATTTTGCCATACACCTGCATAATAAACATATGATATATTGTAGAACAATTATTCTACTCCATGCCACATAAAAATAGAGACATTAATTTAAAAAAATACTAAAATTGGAGACATGATCATGAACAACAATGTAGCTCCAAACCAGTGCCCGATGCAGGATGATAATCAAGGGGGGGCTAAAAACAATGGAGATGTTGATTTGCATGAAGATTTAATGGTGATTTGAGATTTTTGCTACAGTGTTTCTAGTAGTAAATCAAGTCATTAGGGGGGCTGGAGCCCACCCAGCCCCCCTGTAGATCCGCCACTACTGCTCAAACAATGCATTGTTTGGTGACACATGGGTTAATTTGCTCATCAACATTGTAAAAGAATCTACTCTACTCCTAAGAACCAATTATAACATCACATACTAACAATGCATTATAGCCATGAATTAGAAAAGTGCTCTGTAGAAGAATGGAGAAATAAGAATGAGAATCAAGCATTATAGCCATCAAAACAAAGCTAATTAAGCAACAAAATCGAAGGAATGGAGGCTGGTTACTAACCTTAAAGCAAAAAGATCAAGCCATTCTTCCAAATCCAAGTGGTAGCTTCACGGATTTGGGCGACCACAACATTGGAGGGAGTGGCCCAAACGCGCGCCTCTGTTCTCGGGATAAAAGAGTGGAGGAAGAAGATGACGGCTACAACCTTTTTGTGCTGTCAGGCTCATCACTGTCGGTTCTATCCTAGAACCGACAGTGATAGAATCAAATCACTGTCGGTTCTTGGCTTGAACCGGCAGTGATAAGTGGAGTTGTCATCACTGCCGGCGGGAGGCACAAACCGGCAGTGATAGTTGTCATCACTGCCGGTTCTCGCACCCCCCAATTATTTTCTGGTTGTCAGAGCCTAGAACCGGTAGTGAAGGGTCATCACTGCCGGTTGTCCTAATTTCGGCAGTGATGTGGCCGACACTGTTGACTGAATCTGTAGTAGTGGTTGCCCAGATAATTGTGGGTTCACTCAATAGGTCGATCCTCCTCCTATCTATCTCCATCAACAATACATCACATATCTACAAGGACACATCTTTGATCTAGAGTATGGCCCTGGAAGTGGTAACAGGGACAAGTCGGAGGACGATAGCATCAACGATGCTGAGGAGCCACTATGCAATAATCCATACTGCCAGTGCCCATACCATAAGAAGCACGGGCCTTCTTCTCCGCCGCCGCCACCACCGCCGCCGTCAATGGGGGTTACTATGGGTAAGGTGCAACTCAGTTTAATATGTGGGACCATTATTAGGCATGCTAGGTTTAGTTTGCAACATGCCATTGTTTAGTTCGTTAGTATCAGTGTTTGAGTTTGAACTATGTTCATGTTGGAGCAAGTGGTAGTGGAACTGTTGAACCTTGTAATAAGTGTGTACCATCTGGCTACTGTTTTCCTCGATCGTGCAAGTGTTTTATTTTCAACATGTCACTTTCTAACATGTCCTAGTGTTATAAAAAAGTACATGTAGTCGAGGTTACCAATCAAAGCACGGAGCACAAGAAACACAGCCCCCAGGCAGGGAGCGGCAGAGTTGTCGCTCCCCCAGCCAGGGAGCGGCAACCATAAAACACTGTTACACGTCGTCGAATGCTGCAGTGAGGTTAAAAAGTAGAATGTAAGCTGAGAGAATATTTCACATCACTAGTATTGCATCAAAGTCCCATTTGATGAGGACAACATAAGGCTTATGGAAACAAAAGGCTCATCACATGAAGTTGCACATTACAAGTTCACTGGAACACATAAAACATCACATTACAAGCTCAAATCCATTAGTTTAAATTCAATAAGTTGCAAGTGCGACACACATTACTTTCAAATACATGAAGTTGCAAATTATTTTGACACATTGCTAGGACACATAAATTCAACACTAAGTAGGTTCTTCGACACATGACTTGGATACATAAATGGTGACATAGAGTGCAACAAAGGGTCTCCAACTTCATCCTGCCATGAAAATGACTAAGTGAACCTGCAGTATATATGACATTGGTAAGTAACATATAGATCATTTTTTTGAACGTTGAAATGTTATCCTTATATATTTGCTATGCTTACATGCACTTTATGTCCTAGGAGTGTAAGGCTGTCTCGGCCGCCTCCGTCTCTTCGGATTGGTAGGCACCATGTTGGGGGTGTAGACAATGTTCGTGTGGTCCCGATGACGGTGCTGCCATCCTTGGCTCTGCGCATGGCTCGTCCCCTACATATAAGTCGGCCCATGCTTAGATAAAAGACAAATCGGTGTTAGATCGTGGCATTCTTACATAACATGGGCTAGACAAATAAGAAAATTTGCTTATTTAGTTTTACCTATTCGTCTCCTTGGGTTTCCAACAGGGCATCAAAGAGTTGCGACATGCCAATCTCCTGGTGCTGGGAAGGGTCCACCGGGCTGTGCCAGTACGAGCTGGGCTGGTACGAGCTGTGCTGGTACGGGCTGGACTAGTACGGGCTGTGTTGGTAGGGGCTTTGCTGGAAAGGTATGTGCTGGAAGTTGCCTTGCTGGAAAGGACCAAGGTGGATAGAGCCCTGCTGGAATGGCCTCGTGTTTCAGTTTTCTCGAGGTGACTAACACTACAGTTGTAGGAATGGAAGGCATCATGAGAATCCATCCAACAACAGTGTATACTGATTTAGAGCATGGGTTTTCCACTTGCCCATGTAGCCACAGGCTTGGTCATGCATTTTGCATCAACTAGAAGGATTCCCCGCGCGTTGCTGCAGGTATGAAAGATGAATCTATATTTTAGCATTCTGATATGGACAACTAAATATATCTACTACTATATTGCATGTATGAACTTAGAAGACGAACTACAACTACGCATGCATGCACATGATCAGCTGGTGTTAATTGAAAGGGATAAGTGGATGACGTGGCGTAAGGAGGTTCAAGATAATAGCTTAGTGGGGTTTGTGTTAATTGCAAAGGATAAGTGAATGATGTGGCGCAAAGAGCTTCAAGATAATTAGCTTCAAAGGGATAAGTGGATGACGTGGCGTAAGGAGGTTCAAGATAATAACTTAGTGGGGTTTGTGTTAATTGCAAAGGATAAGTGGATGACGTGGCGCAAGGAGGTTCAAGATAATTAGTTTAGTGGGGTTTGTCTTTATAGTATATATAAATAACTGGTTGAACGATTGAAGTACATAAAAAGGAATCATGAGTTGGCGACTTTATCAACGTGTGGATGAATGCCATATGACAAGAAAGGTGGAGGGCCGAGATAATAAGACAGAAATCACAGATGGATACATGCTATGGTTTGTAGGGATGTAAGCTGCTAGGAGACTTCTTCAAAATGTTTTTTTAACTGAATGTTGCACACAAGGATACATGCTATGGTTTGTAGGGATGTGTGTGTAGGCCTCAAGCTTCCATAATAGATTGAATGTCTGGCCAGTTGGTTATCACAATGTGGATGTGTAAAAACGTTAATCCTAACTTTTGAACCAATTTGGATGAGTACGAAAGGTATTTCTAGGTTTCTATCAGCTTTTTATAAACAATATTTTTTTGAAAGATCCGATAGTGTTGGCAACTCGGCATATATTAATAATGAGGAATCAGTTTTAATCGTGCAAACCACACATCAATAGGCCACCCATAGGATAAACATTACATCAAATTAAAACGGATTATTCACTTAACTGCAAAACTTCTAAGGACCGAAGGGTTTTTGCATCTGCTAATTTCCATAGTTTACATTCATCATCCACAAACAAAAGGAAGAGGGCATCTATTATCTTTTCACAGCGTTAAAAGATTCGATCATTTCTGTCGGTGTTTTGTACCGCCGACGAGTGAATTTGTATTGCTCGTTTGATCTGGATGGTGTGCTAAGAGGACACAAGGATATATACTGGTTTGGGCGGAATGTCCCTACGTCCAGTCGTTGCTACTGCTCGTGTTACTAGCACTGAGGTTTGCAATAGGGGGTTACAAATGGACGAGAGAGGGAAGAAGTCACAAGTCTTTGGTAAAGGTGAAGTGGAGTTGAAGTGCTTCAGAGTGTTCGAAATCTCTAAAGCCTAAGAGCTTGAAAAGCTTGCCCAGGTGAGGCACTCAGCCTTCCCTTTTATAGACCAAGGGAAGGACCTGGGGTACATGAGAGAGAGGGGGGAAAGAAGAAAGAAAAACTGAGAGGAAGGGAGCCCCAGAGCCGCGCCGCCCTCCTCCTGTAGGCATGTCGTGCTGGTCTTGTAGATGATGACGGAGATGTCTCCACGTCGCGATGCTGATGGCGATGGAGACAGCTTCACGTTGTGGCCCTGTTTGCTATTGGCGCCACGTGTGGGCGTCGTCAGCCGGTCGTGGCGCCCTGTCCCATGGTGTCTGGCGCTGTGGGCGACGTGGGCCCCCCAGGCATGGCCTGCCATGGCTTCGGGTCATGTCGAGGCGTGCCCATTCCCATTTGGTATCAGAAGTTCGACCCTGGGCTTAAGCTTTTGCATCTGTGGTGGTTGGAGGCAGCGCGAGCCCCCTGCTGGGCCTGCGCCCCTGTCCAAAGGTGATCGTGCGCCCTCAGGATCGGGCGGGGCGGAGCTCTCCTTCTTGGGGTCGGGCGAGGCGAGGCCCGTTCCATTAGGGTCAGGCGAGGCACGGCCCACTCCCAAGGCGTCGGACGAGCAGAACCTGTGCTCCAAGGGTTGGGCGAACCGGAACCTCTAGGGGTTGGATGAAGCCGCGGTCACACCCTTTAATCATCCATTCGATTTTGATCATTGGGGATCATTAGTTCCCCTTCTTCGAGTACCCTAAAATTGGTACCCGACAATTTCTTTGGTGCCAAATTAATTGTCCGGAGCTGTTAATGGCTCAGGATTCGATTCCCCATTGCCATTATAGTTCACGTGGCTGGCTGCAGCTGGACCTATATATACATACTGTAATACATATTGCAATTCATTGAACCCCACCAAATTGCTACACAGCCTGTATTAGAGTTGCTTTATATTTGCTTGCGTTGCATCGTTGTCCACCACCACCTCTTGCGTTCATTCGTCTCAGACCAAAGACTCGAGCAATCTAGTCGGAAGAGAAATGCAAAGAGAGGTTTATATACAGATGAAATAATTTGGGTCGATGGTTTCACTCGCATATTTCTCAAGAACTAGACGAAGAAAAACTCTAATCTTACCGGAATGGAAGGCACGCAGGAATTTTCTATGAGAAGGTTCGCAGGGATCAGCTCCGAGAAAGGTGACGGCCGTGGCTTCGCTAGACCCATTGCTCAGGCAGTGTAGCGTATTCAGCTGAAACTACATATCACCAGCGACCTTACCGTGCGCAATCGTCAAACCAATGCGGATGATAATCCACACTAACCACTATATGTGGCTAGGGCTATAAACGATCCAAGAACGAGGGATCGCGTCACCTCAAGTTTGAGCTTGTTAGAGGTTTGAGCTTAACCTGAGCCGAGCCTCAGAACCACCCGAAGCCCAAAGTTAGCCTCAAGCCTGTACATAATTTGAGCCGGCTGGTCTCGGCTTCTCTAGTAGAGCTTAAGACAAGTGAAACACGAGCAATTTACGAGCCTTAAGCTTTGTATCTATCTTAATCTTAGCTAACTACAGTCTGTACGGTTTGATTAAAATCATCATCTTATTTATGAGCTCTCGGGTTATTTTGATTCGATTCTGGTTCTAATCGAACTAACCAATTTTTTCTCAGCATAGGTTAATATAACAAAAAAAATACAAGTTTTAAAGCAAAATTTAGGCAACACTATCTCTATTTAGATAATAAACAATAATAATTGATAAGGGAACAATAGGAATATAAGTAACACAAATGCATAGTAATTCAATATTAGACATCACACACATATATCAAATATAGTATAAAAAATACAAGTAAAGTGAAGTACAATTTATATATTTCGGTTAATTCGATTATCCGAGAGCAGGAACCGAATTTTTCTCGGTTAT
This sequence comes from Saccharum hybrid cultivar R570, assembly GCA_038087645.1. Taxonomy (NCBI): domain Eukaryota; kingdom Viridiplantae; phylum Streptophyta; class Magnoliopsida; order Poales; family Poaceae; genus Saccharum; species Saccharum hybrid cultivar. The sequence goes on along the minus strand of JAQSUU010000402.1, from coordinate 21,816,331 downwards.
TTTGATTCCTCGCAATCTGGAACCGAATAAGGAATCGATTTTTTGGTTCTGGTTCTTTCGGTTTCTATTTTGACTATTTCAGTTTGGTTTCTCGGTTTCGGTTAATTAATATGCCCACTACTAATAGCGACTATTCCTCGTGTCCTTGCTTTTCTATTCTGCCAAACTTTTACCATATCTGCACCTGTTGATGATGAACATGGAAGAGACTCCGGGTGATATATATTAGGCCAAGACATGGTGTGGCTTGCTTGTGCGTGAGTTGTTTGGTCCGGCGAACTTGTATGTAAATTAAAGGAGCTAGAGATAGAAAGGGGAAGGTTAAGCATGAAACACTTATAAGGTGCTGTTTGGTTGGACTATGTTTTGAACCGGAAACGATTCATAGTGGTATTCACTAATAGCGTTCATTTCCGTTTGGTTGAGATATGTTTTTTTTTGAAGGTCAGCATGGGAGTCCCCTACCTATTTTTTGATTTTCTATTAATGAAAGAATGAATGTACAGCTATATACAAAAGAACAGGGTGGGGGGAGGAGCAAAACAGCAAAAACAAAAGCAAGTACAAGGCATCGTCTCACGGCGGGACTCCATCCTCTGATATGCACTGCGCTTAGCCGCTTACCACTCACGACCCAACGCAAACGGATCACGTGGCTGGCAGCTGTCATCTCACGTCAACCAAACAATCAAAGGTAAATGATTACTTTTTTGCAGGTTGCAGGCATGACGGAGCCAAAAACAAAAAGTTATAGCTGGGACGAGTTTTAACACGAAAATGAAAAAAAAAGCTTATGGCGCAAATCACACCATATTCACCTACTAAGATTGCACAAATTATAGCGAAAAAACTAGAATAACAAAAATTAAGGTGAAAAAGTGGACGAACAACACAAGATGTTACCTCAAATTTACAGAATAAATTGAGGTAACCGGCAGAGCTGCTGCCTCTGCTCTGCTGCTAACCTGTCCGCGGCGCGGCCCCAGCCGCGGCCGACCCCGGCACCAAGTTCCTCTCCTCCTCCCTCCATCGCTCCAGGCGCTAGCGGTGAGCGGATGGGCAGTGGGCCGCGCTGGCACCTGGTGGCAGCCGGCGAGTGCGGTGGCGGCGAGCCGCCTGCGGCTGGCTCCTGGCAGCGGGTGGCAGCGCCCGGTGAGTAGGGTGGCAGCGAGCCACGGGCGGCACCTGGCAGTGGGCGACTGCGGCCGTGTCAATGCGGGCCGGACAATGCTGGTGGATTGGAGATTTATGCTGGTGGATTGGAGATTTGGGGAGCCAAATTGGGTCCTTGTTGGGCACTTCGGCTAATCTTAAGTAACAAAAAAAGGCCCAGTTCCCACTGCCTAGTAGGTCATCTTGTTCTTCGCTACTCGGTGCTCGCGGCTCGCTCTCGCTCAGTGCCATGTCGGCTTGTCCCAGCGGAGCGGCCTCTGCTCGACAGCCGGAGCTAAGGAAGAAGAAGGGGTCCGGGGGGTCTTGGACGACGATGCCGGTAGCTGGGGCGGCCGCCTCACCCCGCCCCTAGGGTGGCTCCGTCATTTATCCATTTTCACTTACGTTTGCATTGGCATTGCACTAATTAAGCAAACAATATCTTTAGGCCTCCTTCGGCAGCTATTGTTTAAATCCGGCCCTCTTTTTATTTCTGAACCAGATTCCAGAGGGATCCGTTCCAGAGGATCATAGGTGGGGATCGGTTCCAATCTGCAGGGGATCGAATGGTTGAAACGAGCTGGATTGGAATCTAGGCCGGCCTTAACTGAACGCCTGTTCTGTTTGGGCTGGTATTCATTCTGCGCCGGCCCGATCCACGTGGAATGGATCTCGTTCCCGGCCGATCCGAGAGAACCGAACGAGACCTTAATGTACATGGACAATTATAAAACACGTTATCATGTTTCTTAATATGTACATGAAATCAATACAGCAAGACAAAACTGAACCACCATATGAATGTTCTAAAAAAAACATAATCAATTCCCCCCACTTCTGTAACCACACACTTCATCCATCCTTGCGCGAATCACAAAGCCTCTTTCAGTGCCCCGCGCCACGAGGGCTAGACCCAGCCGGCAGCCTTGCCACGAGCATGGCCACCACCTCCCTCGCGTTCATCGCCGGCGCAAAGCCGACGCCGGCGTCGACACAGCTCACGCTCGCGGCTGCGAATACGGCGCCAAGAACCAGAGCCACCACGAAACGAAGGAGGGAACTTCTAGGCGAGCCCATCGGCGGCGACGGACGACACACGGGACCGGCTACTACTGCTTTTGGGGCTTTCTTTATTGGGTTGGGGCGACGACGGCTAGCCTGGTATTTATATAAGCACACGCACGTGCGTTCGGTTGAACCGTTCCTGCTGTACCAGCATCACACGTGTGCGCTGCAAGGACATGGATCAGCACCCGTGTGGCGCGCGGTGCTCATCTCCGGCCGGACACCATTGGTAGGTGCAGTACCAGGCGACGGGTTTAATTTCGACGTGACTGAGGGCGCTTTGCAGATAGGCTCGATCGTTTTTCTTGTCTTCATGCATGTTAAATTGGGAACGGAAATATCAGCGAGAAAGGTATGGACAGGGGATGAGGGGAAGGCGACGATGGTGCACGTGCAGTGGAGAAAAAAATGAGCACCAGACGAACTCATCGCAGGCATTCCATTGCACTAGTGAATGAATGGTACGTGCAGGCGGTAGGAAGGCATGGCTTTCGGATTTATGGATGGCTTCTTTAATTTGGACTTTGTAGTAGCCTGCACGAACGAGCAACAGCTATATTCAGCCGTGCAAGTCGATAATTCTTCCGGGTTATTATATTACTTTTTTCCCGGATGATTTGATATACCTACTATTTCTTTCTGTAAGTGCTTTCTCATATAAGTCATAATAAAGGTCATATGACAGTGAAGGGAAATAGGGATTGCACTGCATGCGGGATGTACTGAACACCCGGTTCCAATTAGGGATTGCATCATGAGCACACGACGAATTAACACTTTAACGGATATGAGCGTCAACTAGCACTGCGCTAGCCACATTTATATGCTAGAGTTGTTTAATTTAACTTTCTTGTAAAACCATATACTCAGTCTGTACCAAAAATAAGTGTCGTTTTCGCTTATTGGGTGCTTGCATTGCATATATAGCAGCTAGCCAGAGGCAAAGAAGGCACGCATTGCATCCTGGTTGGTGCGTGTTGAATTCTGCATTCAGCAGCTGTTGCTGACCGTAAGCTATAGCTCCTGCACATTTGCATTGTGGCGTGGTGCTTCTATCTGCTGGCTGTCATTTTTTAAGAAGTTGCTCACTCAACAATTGCACATGCGTGGATTTGACGCACGGAAGGAAAAACGAAGCACAAGTGGAAGCAACGAGCTCAGCGTCCACAAACATGGAGATCAGATCAAAATAAGCAGAGCACATGCATGCTTGAGGCAGTCTAATAAATTAGTAGGCGTGCGGTGTCAGTGCTTGGTCCATTTCTGTGGCAAGTATAATTTGATATCCCCGTTTCGTCATGCATCATCAATGCCGTGGTCAGATTTTGGTCATTCTTCAGTATGTGTGTGCTCACAATTTGACGAGCGGAGCGGTTGCAGGTCATCAAAGCTTCACATACGATTTGAACTGATTTCATTTTCATTTGTGTTACTATTCTGAGAACCAAACAACATCACGGTAGTGTAGCGGGGATTGGAAATATCAGCTAGCCTGTTCGCTTGGCTAAAAGGTCATGGCTGAAAGTACTGTTCGCTGATTTGTTGTGAGAGAAAAACATTGTTCGTTAGCTGAAAAAGTACGGTTTATAAAGCAAGCGAACAGGGCTTAAGCTAAGCACTATAGCAGCTAGCAAGGCAAATAAAGAAGGTGCATTACATCCTAGTTAGTGCGTGTTGAATTGTGCATTCAGCAGCTGTTGCTGACCGTAAGCTCGCTCGTGCACATTTGTGGCTTGATACTTCTGCTGGCTGTCACTCTTTAAGAAGTTGCTCACTCAACAATTGCACATGGATTTGATGCACGGAAGGGAAAACGAAGCAGAAGTGGAAGCAACGAGCTCAGCATCCACATGGAGATCAGATCAGATTGAAAATTAATTTTCACAAAAGTGAGTTGTTCACTTACGGCAAGGCCAAGGACTGTGAACAAGAGTATATGCACGCCTATTTGGGTGCCGGTTGGGTTGTTTCCCTTTTCGGTATCTAGTATTCCTATGAATCATGTAAAATTATACAAGAAGGATTGGGCCAGTATTGATGAGAGGTTCCAGAAAAAACTCTGTAGCTGGAAAGGTAAATTATTATCTGTTGGAGGACGTCTTGTCCTCATTAACTCAGTGCTAACTAGCTTAGCCATGTTCATGTCATCTTTTTTTGAAATCCCTAGAGGATTCCTTCAAAAATTAGATTACTACCGCTCTTTTTTTTTCTGGCAAGCTGAAGAGCACAAAAAGAAATACCGTCTTTCCAAGTGGAGCGTTCTTTGCACGCCAAAAGAATTTGGTGGCTTAGGAATACATAATTTAGACTTCCAAAATAGATGTCTCCTTAGCAAGTGGCTTTTTAGGCTGACTAAAGAGGATGGGGTTTGGCAAAACCTTCTAAGAAGAAAATATTTGTCTAACAAACCCTTAACTCAGGTGCAACATAGGCCGGGGGATTCACATTTCTGGGCTAGCCTTATGAAGGCCAAGGCCGGTTTTCTAGCCTGCGGCACTTTTAAGGTGCACAACAGGGAGAATGTGCGGTTTTGGAAGAACATGTGGTTAGGTGATAAACCTCTTAGTGAGGCCTACCCTACCTTATTTAGAATTGTGAAGCGCAAAGACGATACGGTGGCAAAGGTCCTTAGGTCTATACCACTAAACATATCTTTTAGACGAGGTCTGATTAATGCAAACTGAATCGCTTGGTTCGATTTAGTCTCAAGAGTGGTGGAAGTTAGCCTCACAAATGAGCAAGACGTGTTCCGATGGAGCCTTACTAAGAATGGCTTGTTTATGGTCCGTCCATGTATACAGCCTTCTTTCGCCATGGTGTCCGCCGTGACAAAAGTCTTCTTTGGAAACTAAAAATACCGCTGAGAATTAAGATTTTTTTGGTGGTATTTAAAGAAGGGGTAACCCTTACCAAGGATAATTAGCAAAGAGGAACTGGCAGGGAAGTATCAAATGTTGTTTCTGTAATTCAAATGAAATGATCCAACATTTGTTTTTCAATTGTCGCTTTGCGAGTTTTGTTTGGAACACTGTGCATATTACTTTTGGAATTCAACCACCTACTAGCTTTGCTAATTTGTTTGGTCCATGGCTTCATGGTTTGGATCTAAACCACCGTAACCAAATTTTGTTAGGAGCTACGGCGCTCTGTTGGGCGATATGGTTGATTAGGAATGATACGGTGTTTAACAAGGTTAAAGCTAATACTTCTATGCAGGTAATTTTTAGGGCGATGTATTGGATTCGTCAATGGTCCATGTTGCATAAAGAGGAGGAACGTCCATTATTTAAGGAAGGCTGCCGAAGATGGGAGACATTGATTATGTCTATTTTTGCGAAGTTTGGTTGGAATTTTACAAACTGTATTGGTGTTAGTGCTTCCCTTTGTGTGTCGGGCTCACTAGATGGGCTGAGCTCTGTTTTACTTCCTGCTTGGGTGTGTTCGCCTTATGGAGTTGACTTGTATCGTGACGCTTAGCTATATACCATCCACGGATGGTAGAGGCTGGAACTTGGTTCCTTATTAAAAAAAAACATGCAGGCTTGAGGCAGTCTAATAAATTAATAGAGATGTGGTGTCAGTGCTTGAATCATTTATGTGACCAAGTATAGTTTGATATCCCCGTTTCATTATACATCAATAATATCGTGGTCAATATAACAGTATAGCTTTCAATACACTAGAGATAGTTTGAGTGTCTGTGTACAACTTTTCTGACACCCTAGGGTGCCACTGAGGCATGTTGTATTAAATTTTTCTCTACCTTAATACAAGCAAACATTTTGCGTGATCAAAGAAAAAAAATAATGCCGTGGTCAGATTTTGGTCATTGTTCAGTATGTGTGAACTCACAATTTGACGAGCGGAGCGGTTGCAGGTTGCACGTCATCAAAGCTTCACAAACTACTCCACTAACATACTCTCCTATATATATAGAGAAGCAAGCAGAAGATGAAAGAGACATGTTCCGTTGACTAGATGAGCAGATACATCTTGCTTGTTAATATATTTGAGAACATAGAAGAAAATTAGGCACACGGCACTTATACTTTTGAAGGAAAAAGGACATCATAATCTCATTTAAACAGCAGAAGGTACAAAAGAAAAGTAGAAATTGAAGTGTTTCTACTGGTATCTAGTGACAAAGGTATCAAAGAATCATATATAATTAAGTATACGTGCTCTTAATTAGCACTTTAGCAGAGTATACTTTTATATACAATTTATACTAGCACTAGTACCATGGCCAACAGAGACAATCGTCAATACACATGATCCGTACGCCATTTGTTTCGTACGTGCCAACAACCCGCACACCGATCTCCGATGGCTGTATCCACTGCACGATAGTACGATACGCGCTAGTGACCGGGGCCCTGGGGGCTGGGCCCGGCCGGCAGCCTGGCCATGAGCATCTCCACCGTCTCCCTCGCCTTCTCCACCACCGCCGCCGCCGCCGGGTACATCTGCAGGTACGACGCGGGCGTTGTGCCCGCCTCCTCACCGCCGCCGCTCGCTGGTGCCGGCCTCGCGGCGCTGGCGATGCCCGCGCACGCAAGGAAAGCGAGCGCGAGCACGGCGAGAGCCGCGAGCTGCTGCCTCGACGACGAAGCCATGTCGCGCTCAGCCGATTACTGGGGGAAGCTTAGGCAGGTGCTTGATCGGTGCGTGATGAGCGTGTGTTTTTGGCTGGGATGTAGGCGGGTTGGCGCGGGTTTGCCGGTGCTCGGTGGGGCGTGGCGGGCGCGCTACTTATAGAGAGGGGCGGGGTCGCCGGTGGGTCGGTGGCGGATTGGATGCTGACGCGTTTGCTGAGGCACTAGCAAGCTAGGAAAGGAAGGGAGCCGTGTGAGCGCGTGGATCTGCCGAGACGAGACGAGTGTCGAGACTGCGAGAGGAGCCGGCCGGCCGGCGAATGTCGCGTCCCGTGGACTACGCAGCTTCGTAGCAGTGACTGGTGCGGCATACTAGTATGTGCTGTGTGCTGACCATTGCATGCATGGGATGGGAGAGGGCGGTTTGGTGCGCGAGTCAATAGAAACTGGCACTAGGAGGTGGTTGGCCACTTGGAACTTGGACTCGATCCATCGGCACATACGTCCGTACCTGCTCTCGTCGTCGCTTCCACATCCGAGTTCCGCATGCAGAGTGTATGCGTCTTTGATTTTGCCAACCAACGACGAAACGAAGTCAAAAGGTCGAGTCGGTGTGGTGGTAACCTCGTGGTCGTGGGGATAGATTTTCAGTCTGTGGGAGGATTCGGGTGTCCTTTTTTTGTGTGCTTTTGTGATGAGCAGCAAACGGGATTGTGTTTCAGCGTTCGTTCGCTTCGTTACTTTCCTGATGATTCCCCTGCTGCCTGGAAAGACCGGGATGGAGAACGAATTGAAGAAAGGGCGTGTGATCACCTCGTCATCACTCGGTTCGCTGGTTGGGTTTTGCATATGCGTGATTCTTTTCTTCAGCTCCGCGCGCCGCTGTTCCGAACGTAAAGTGGCCGCATCTTAGCTTACGTACGTACGGACCGAATAGTTTTTATCGACCAGCGGAGCAAGGGCGGAAGTACCGAAAGTTCCAGGAACGCTCGAGGACGGGCCCGGAATCATGTACTCTACCACCTAAGCGAGGATCGGATTTCATCTCGATGAAGATGCTTTACTTCTACTAAAGAATCGCAGTGCACTTTTCATTTGAAATCATTTTTGCCCAGAAGGTTGCATTGCGCATCAACGGTGTATAGTGCCCAATTGCTCTATAAGAATTGCGCTTAATAAAAGCGGAGTTCAGTTATGAAAATCACCGCCAAGTGTATATATAAAACCTAGATGGCAAAAAAGGTAGCACCCAAAATGAAAAAAAAAATTGCGAGCACCAAAAAAAAAACTGTTTACATCCAACCAACCAAATTTGTCATGACTAATCAGAGAATGAAGAAAACCTTGTTACTATATGGGAAACCCATATACATTGTACAATTGACTGCTATCTCAAGAACTCATGATCAGTTATGTAACCCATGAGTCAAACTGCAAATGGTGCGGTGCGATGTGCACCACATCATGATCCTCCGCTCCGATAGCACTGAAAACGGTTAAGGGGTCGAACCGCCCGCTTTGCACAGCTGCGCACCGTGATCCGTGGATAACCGAGGTTCGAACCTCCTCAGGTGTTGTCGCTGCTACGTACTCCTACACAATACGTCTACAGCTTTGTTGGGCTATTGTGGCCTTTCATGGTTTGGATTAGACAAACTGGATCAGTTATCATTCTCAAGCCAATTGCTACTGAGTACCTTACATATTGTCGATAGCCAGATATTTTACACTCAAGCCAATTGCTTCCAGCTTGCCACCGATATAGTTATCATTCTCCAGGTTGAATGCTCATTAACTACTTCAAGAAATGCTAATAAAACCCAAACTAAAGCTAGCTCATAGTGTCACCATAAGGGACTAAACTACTACACATATTATTAATATCAGTAAGTGTTTTCCGTCTCTCCTTGATCCGAAGGATAATTCCCTAATGTATGATTGATGATATATACATCATGAGTTTGGACATTTTCTTTTGGACTCCTTTACTTCTGATGAACTATTCCAAATAAAATATCCCTACAAATCACTTTAAACATGTAACTCCTGCAAAGAACAACATAAAAATTAATAAAATATTAGTCGTGACACTAATGACACTACAACAAACAGGATTACATTGGAAACAAACAATTCACTCTGATTTGCAACTGATGGAACATTTTAACTGCTGGAAAACTGCACTGTACAGCCTTGCTTCATCAAAGTTTAGTTACAGAACCAAAGTGCAGATCATAATCTAGTTATAGCTATATCAGATTACGAACAGATCAAAATGCAGTGGAGGGCAAAATGCAGTGGTTCCTTTTCTCAAATCTGTTTCCTGAACTTTTCTCAAATCTTATTAATTGGTACAGCCAGCAAGCAGAGGTGGGTAATAGACTAGAGCCAGAAATCAAAAGATAAAACATAGTTAAACTGAACAGCATACTGATTTCGCATTATATGCTTTCAGTACCAAAATATACCATTACGCTCCCACATTGTATGTGCCTATCTGGCTAAAGCACTACCGCAGTGTTGCTCAGAGCTTTTGTGCCCCTGGCAACCATACTAAGCTAATATCACCAATATATCAGTAAAACAGCAGCACAACAAAGAATTTATCTCTATAGCTGCTTATATATAGTATTAAATAGAAAGCAAGCCTTACCCCATCCCTCATCCTCGACATCACTGACCATTTGGGTTCTATCTTGAAACAAAACATCAATCCTTTTTTCCTACAGGCATAGAAGATCGGAGTCCATGAAGACCAAAGAAACAGAACAGACAAAACTAGCATGTTAGTGACTAAGCAATCGGTCCAAATTGATGCTATACAAGATAATGGCAATAAAGTTTTTAAACATGACAATAGCTAACTTCCAAACAAGGTGTCTGCAAGTTAGAACCACTTGTTGAACTCACTTGTAAATGCCAACTTCCAAACAGATTCACATTTCAGACAATTAACAGGTGCAACTCTCAGCCAAGTTTCCAGAATTCAGTAACCATATATGGAAGGTAAATGAAGTGTAATACATGGATATTACCTGTGAGCTTCATGCTTGATCCTCTTCCATAATTAAATCATCGACTGCTGCAGTAGAGAACTACGTAGAACGTATATACCAAATTGCAGAGTTTGAGATTGAAGGACTAATTAAAAATGTGTTGAACCTATATATCACAAAAAAAGGTTTACCTTCTGCCCTATACCAGTCTTGGGTACATAAAAGGGCTTCTACTGTCTCAGGGGTTAGGCTACTTCGAAAATCATTCATGGTTCTTCTTGTCATGCTAAAAGCTGACTCTGGTAGTATAGACGAGGCTAGAACAGCAAACAAATCTCGGGCTATACGAGAAAAGGTCGGATACTTTGTCGCATTACACATCCACCAATTTATTATGTCAAACTCTTCAGCTCGAATTGGGTCCTCATCAAAATACCTATCAAGCTCCGTGCTTCTCCGAGTTCGAAGATCATTACTGACTTTTTTATACCATTCCACCCATGGGTCATTATTCACTGAACAAACACTGAGTATTTGTTATGTAGATGCTGCAGGAGGGTTTCTTGTTGAGAGTTGTATGCTGAAAACAGCTAACGGACTAATTTTTCTACTCTATCAATCTTTTCCTTTCCTGTCTTAGGAAAAGCCTTGTTGAAAACAAAATCAACAAATTTTAGTTTGAACCTTGGGTCAAAAACCACAGGAACACATAGTATTATGTGTGACTTGTTCCAATATTTGATGAATTTCTTCTTCATCTCCTTTAGTACCTTGATCATCTCCTTTAGGAACCTTGTCTTAGCTTGATCTGCCACAACAACTTCAAAGTTATAATTATCTTCTTGCTCGGCAGTTTGTAACTCAAGCTCAGTAGTTTGCAACTCTTCTTCCAAATCCATCTTGGTCTTCCCCATGTGATGAAAATAGAGATTTATGGTAGGGTAGTTAGTGCCTGAAATAAATTTAGTTGCATTCTTGAACACCTGTAGCAGGTTACCCTCCCCTAAAATATCACATAGTCTTCACATAAATACAACGGAAATAAAAGATAACTCTCTTGTGGTAGCAAGCTCCATAGCACAGGCACGTCAACTGGTTGACCACAAGTCTAATAATCTTCGGGGGGAGTAGAAGTAATAATCATTACCCGAGCAATCTGTTACCCATCTGGAATTTTTATCCAAGTAAAGAAAATAAACAAGTGTAAGTATATCTCGTACTCAACAAGTGTAACATGGGGTTCATGAGGCTCAAAAGGTAAGACTCGGGTTTAACTGCATGTAGCTTTTAGTTGGCATTGTTTTAGCATATGAGTAGCAACAAGTTATCTTAAACCCCCATAGTAAACATATGATCATGTAAAGTGAATAAGGAATAGCAAAAACATAAGCGTAATACAGTTCATTAGTGATCATCTATTCTATAAGAATTCCCAAGGCCGTTTATGTCCGTGAGTACGGCTGATATACTAGTTTTACACTCTACAGAGGTTGTACACTTTCACTGTGAGTCGTGATCCCCAAAAGCCCGAGGTTTGCAAGGCCCCAATGGGTAAATAGGTTTCACTATGAAGTCTTTCCAAGGTTCGTCTAACAAGTTAGACCGCTAGGTTTCGTGGCCTGCAAATGTAGGGGCCCCTTTCAAATGGCACAATGACGTGTAGTCTATACACATGAGGACAGAAACCGCACTACACTCAACCCAGAACACACCCCTTTTGTGCCATAAAAGTAACTACTAACAAGTTAGAAAATGTCCTCTTATATGACTAAAGCCAGAGCCATGTAGCTCTCACAGCTGTACTGTAAGTTTCGGATAATCACTTACAGATAGGTCCTTATGAAGAGAAACTAGAGCACCAAAAGCTAGCATCATGCTCTAGCCCTCTTTAAACATGTTGCTATAAAGTCATCTTTTACTGTTATTGCATACTCCATTAGTCAATTTACAAGATCATTGTTTATGTGAGCTCTAGCAAAAGCTACCCAAAGCCATAACCACAGGAATCAAGGTACAAGATCAATTCTAGGGCATCCTTAACAAGGAGACACATGCATAATGAATTAAGTGTATTAAAGGTGATTAGGAGACAAGGATGATCCCATGCTATATTTGTCTTGATCAAACTGGTCCTGTTGGTAGTAGTTGGTGACGCTAGCTCTGCTAGTGACTTGAACCGTTTTGCTGGTTGTACTTTTCGCTGTTTCACTCCGGATTCCTTCCGCTTTGTTGCTGATGAGGAAACTTTCTGCGTCATATGGGAACAACAGTGAATCAAAGATTATTAACTTCCATCAAAACATTATAGCTGATTCAAGAACTAACTCACCATCGTTTCTTGGCATTCAGAAATTTAGTTCGTTACGAAATATTACAGGTTTACAGAAAGACGATGATTGTTGAATTAACATCATGTTGTAGTATTCTACCAAGACAATCGATTGAGGTAAGATTATAGCAAACCTAACCTTTGCAGTGGTAGTGGTAGCGCCAATAGGTGCCAAGGTCTCGGCTGCGGCGTCAAGGGCGGCAATAGGGAACGAGTCGGGGCTTTTGCCCTTCTGTACATAATTGTATTTGTTTGTACATTTCCTTTCTAGGCTTCATTCTTTTTAATACAATAGGCAGGTCTCTTGCCGGTTCTATTTCGAAAAAAGAAATGAGCCTGGTTTTGGTTAGCCTCTAGATATGCTGGTTTATATAATATTTACTTAATTTGGTTTACTCTGTTGCATTTTCAGCTTATCTAAGGACAGTTCAGACCAGATACATAATTGTGCTATTAAATTTGGAAATATGATCGTCAGTGACATTGCCTACGATATTTCTAATCTTGAACGGCTCCTAGCTTCATTGATGGGGTGCCACCTGTTGATGCCAAATGATATCGTGACCCGAAATCACTTACTACTTCTGAACAAGTCCTAGCTTCATTGATGGGGTAGCCTTAAGAAGTGATTACTCTATCTATGTTCCTGTCGAGGTATGGTAACTCAAATTGCTTCACTTTTTATAGTACTGAAGCAATTATCATTGATGGAACAGGATATCAGCAAGTGATTTTTGTCATTCTATAAAATCATTCCACAAGTACTCAAAGAAGCTAGAGATTTTGTGAAAACTCATCTTTTAATCATGAAAATATCCATAACTTTCCACATGGCTCTCGTTTTGTTCCAGGACGTGCTCGACTGCGTGCAATTAAGGTAGTTGAATCACAGTTTGCATACTTTCACTGTCTTTTCGCAACTTTCTGCTTTCTTGGAATTACTGCACACGAAATATTATCAAGATAACTGAAAATGGAGTAAAGATTTTTACAATGCTCTACTGTGTTGGTTCATTTGATCTAGTTTTTGACCAGAGTGCGTTTTGCGCTTTCTTGGAATTACTGCCCACGAAATATTAAGATAATTGAAAATGGAGTAGAGACTTTTACAATTCTCTACTGTGTTGGTTCATTTGATCTAGTTTTTAACCAGACTGCGTTTTGCACAGAAGCCCACTCTGCAAGATCAGAGCGTTGGCTTCAACGTCTCCAAGCTGCACGGAAAGTATTTAAGGAGTCTGCTGACTAATGATTAGATACTGCATTATTTGGTCTCCTGATTCTTGTAGCGCTTTACAGTGGTGATTAGCGCTTTACAATGGTGATTAGCTTCTAGTCGTGTTCAGATTCAACTGCAGCGTTTCTCAAAACACCATCCAAATTCGTGATATTGCCAAAACAGCATCGGCTGTATAATGATATGGCATTTTGGCAACAGAAGGGCTCCGGACGGCGCGTCCGGACACACCTCCCACGCATTATCCCGCACCGCATCCCATGACCCGAGTTTGCATCTTATCCAGCAATGGTGCCCCCATGTCCAGACGCGCCCACAGCAGCCTATCCCTCGCCCATCCCCAGACCCCACATGGGTCTCAGTCACCTGCCCTGCTTGCGAATGCGCGCCGCAGAGGCGTCTGTCGGCCTTAGGTGCCCGCATGCTAACCCACGGTGGCGCACCCACCAGCAGCAGCAGGCGGCTGCAGGCCGCTGTCCGCCAGCCACCGACGCCATTGCAACATGTGCTCACCCAGATCTACTTTTGAAACATCCAGATGAAACACTTGAAACATACGTATATAGTCATAGCAACATATGTAATATCGAGATCTACTTTTACAACATCTAAATGAAACACTTGTAACATAAGTACGAAACATCTGAAACACTTGAAACATGTGTATAGAGCCATAGCAACATATGCAACATCTAGACTGACGTCTAAAACACCTAAAGCACTTGAAACATAGGCTTGCAACATGCATATATTATGATTGCAACATATGCAACATCTCATATCTACTTTTGCAACAACAAGACGAAACACTTGAAACATAAGTCTGAAACGCCTGAAACACTTGAAACACGACGTCGCCGGCAGTAACGGCCTACCTGGTGGGGAACTACGGTAGACAGCAAATTCAGGTCAGGAGGACAATGAGAGCGCAGGGCTCCTCTTTCGTGCCGACGGGCAAGGTGGATGGGAGCGTAGGCGCAGGCGAAAGCCTCCCATGCCTCCCTGTCCGCAACACGCGAGGTGGATGGGGTGCGGCGGGGGATGGTGGTCGACGCAAGATGGTGGCACGGGAGAGAAAAATCTCGACGGACAGAGTTCGGGAGTAAGGAGCAGAGGATAGACGATGCCATGCCAAGCATGGGTGGGAAGACAGAGAGGGCATGGGGCGACGGAGCCTAAAAAATTATCTCGCATCCAGAACGTCGAGCGGACGAAAGCCCACCAGCCTGCCGCATTGTTCCATGAGCGAGTGAGCGGGCCGAGATACTTTCCACGGTCCACGGTTGTAAGGTGCCTTCGGAATGTCCTCACCGTTTTGGCAACTAAGCATCAGAGCGTCCCCACGAGTTCCAAAAAATAGAGAGAAAAACATGTTTTTTTTTGTGGTTGGAATAATATTTTGGGTGCAATTTTTTTCCCCAATTTTTAGTGTCCAAAACTTGCCACGCCATCTGGTGGGACCTTTTTGACTGGCATCTTTTTGTTCATGATGGTTAGAAAATAAACTATCTTTCAGCAAAGCGTTCAAGACTCTGATGAACCTGCAGGGCAGCCATAGTGAATTTTTCAGGACAGAACCTCAATAGGAGACAGCAGCGGACTCTGGCACCAAAATGACGCCGAGGCCGCCTCGTTCTTCAATGGGCAACTCTGGCGCTCTACTTCAACGAGACGCCAACAGCGCTGCCGCGCAGGCCGAGCGGCGACAGCCGGTGCAGATGTGCTCCCGGCGGAGATGCTCATGCGCCGAGGAAGTAGCGGCAGCAGCTTTGGGCGAGTCCGCGAGTTGTCGAGGTTATGAATGGCATGACCGCATGAGCAGTAGTGTCAGCAGTTCTTTTGGCATGTTACGTTACCAGCAGTTATAATTAATTTACCAGGACTATTTACACACTTATCTAGATATTTGATCACTGAGAATATCTGCGGTGTAAGGCACATGGAAGTAAGTTCTTGGCATAGCTATAGCTAGTACAAGTTATCTTGATCTTGGGAGTAAGTTTGCTGTGTGGCATATAGTATAAGGCATGTTTCCTCGATGGCTCGATCACTCACAGCTTAATTATTAGAAGAAGAGCAACAGCAGCACACCAGTATTAGTAGCCGCTCCAAACTGCAATCAACGCAAACATAGATGATTGAACCTCCCTGAACCAACCAGTAATCTAGACACAAGAATATATATACAGGATGTACTAGAAGTGTTAACAGTTCACTGCTTGTTTAGTTACCACGCTCCGAGACCAAGCGGCATGGTAGGTCGTCGAGGCGCCAGTTCTTGGTGAATAATCTTGTCCATGGACAGCGTAGAATAATGTAGCTTCGGCTCCGAGCGCACCACCCGTAGCAGCGGTGACGAACCACCGGGCGGAGAGAAAGGCGGCGAGGGCGACGGGGACGGCGTGAAGGCGTACCTCTCCAGTCCAGGCCCGAAGCTGACCGGCAGCGGCGACGCCGGCGTCGGCGGAGAGGAGGAAGCTGAGGCCACGCTGCTGCTCATGGGTCTTTGGATCTCTTGGCACGTACGCTGGACGCTGGCCACAGCGACGTTCGCTAGCAAAATGCGACTGCGGTGTATGAGCTCATTTAGACGTGAGAGAGAGCAATGAAGAGCGCGGTCGTTGTGTTTATTTGTGCTTGTCAGCTTTAATTTAGGGCCAACTGCGAGTCAAAGATCGTGCCAAAGGCTGGTGCTGCTCTTGCTATTGCACGTGAACAGCAAACTTTCTGATGGCCATCTTGGCAAAATTTTGGTTTCTTGGGCATAGACCTGTGACTTCATGTGGCAACGTATAGTTTGTTCCGAAGAGTAGACCATCAGTCGGTCAGACTCGGACAAGTACACTATCTTCCGCACCGCTGCAGCCTGCAGATCCAAGTGTCAAGAGGTTCGATAGGGCATTAGGCACTTAGGCAGCAGATAGTTCGTTTCAGTACAGACAAATCGGTAACGATATAGATGGTCTCCATTCTCTGCCCTCCTCTCCTCTCCGGTAGGTTAATTAGGTACGGTAATCTTTGAGAGGTGTGAATCTTGCTTGGCGTATAAAGGGAAGATAAGTGGCTGTTTGGTTTGGTTGGAAGCACCGGCAGTCTACGCTACAGGCACAAATGGCACCGAACATATATATGAGCAGGAGGAGAGAGGCTCGTGTCCCCCTCCACCTCACTCGATATACGTCAATTTTGATTCTATCCCCTTGAGAGGATCATGCATGCGGCTTTATTTTAGTTGGTGAGCCCTGAATGAATAATTAGCAGCGGGCCGGGTGACCGAGTTGGTTTTCCAAATCGGTAACGTTGGGCTAAGAACGTCCGTCCATCGGGGGACGCGTCCATGGATGGGTCACCACACCGGCCCAACTCTGTGCTTGCATATCCGCTATATATATATATATATATATATATATATATATATATATATATATATATATATATATATATATATATATATATATATATATATATATATATATATATATATATATATATATATATATATATATATATATACTATTAAGAGCCTGGGGCTTCCAATAGCTATGAGAAGCCCCAACCCAAATCCCCGCTAAGCCAGCCGATCGGTCAAAGAGCCTGCAGAACGAGCGTGGTACGTCGCATGGCTCATTAATAGAAAGCCAGCCCCATGACCCCACCACTCCACACCTGCATCTTCCTCCATTCATTTCAAAACCACACACTCTCTCTCATCTGCCGTCAGAGGCAGTGTGGTTCTGGTCCTCGTGTGTCCTTGTCGTCAGTCCCATGCCACCTCCGGCGGCGGCACCTCCCTCGACCGGCGCTGGGACGGGTGCAGCCAAGGGCCCCCGGCCACGAAGACGACGGCAGCAGCGGGAGACGGAGACGGCAGCGCGCTGCCCGCGCCGGCGAGTACCCACCGAAGGGCCGCCTCGCCGTCGTCGTACTGCGCCGGGAAGCGGTGCTCGAGCGCGAGGCGGTAGTCGACGGAGGTGATGACGGCTGGGATGGCCGATGCCAGGCGGCGGCACAACTCGTCGAACAGGCAGATGCAGTGCCTCTCTCGATCTGCTCCAGTAAGTTGCTAGTACTATCTCTGCTTCTCCCTGTATTACCTGACAGAGCCCTCTAAATCCCAAACGCAGACGGTGGATGGGGAACTCGCGTGGGTCTCCTCCTGTTCGTCTTGCTGTAGATCCATCCTGGTTAGGCCCCTAAGATCGATCCTGGTTAGGCCCCTAAGATCCATCCGTGGTGGCCTCGGCACCGACGACGTCGCCGATCTGATGTAGATGCAAGTTCAAATCCACATCGGTGTTGACAAAATACTGCCAGCAACATATATACATTGTTCTTCTTTCTATCTTTACCCCTTTTGTGTCCCTATCGTATGTGCGTGTTCATACACTGCCGGCTGCAACTGCTGGAGGTCCTAATTCCAAGTGTCTTCCCTCTTTGTGCCGGCATGCCACCTCTGTTTGTTTCCCTTCTGTTTCTATTCTGAAGATAGCGTGTGAGCAAAATGCCTGGATGTGCAGATTCAAAAATCGATTCGTCATTTCTCATTGGAAATGACCAATGTTTTAAAAAACGCAATTAAACTCCGTTTAATCTCGATTAAACGCTAAACGGAAGCCCAACGTCTCGTTTAGGGCCTAGGCGCCCAATTAAACTTTAGGCGTGCCAAGATGCTGCGTCTACACGCTAGGCGGCGTGTAGGCGGCGCGGACGCGTGAAAAATCGGCGCTAGGCGTCGCTGGTCGGGTGGGCGGCGGCCACGCGCGCGTGGAGAACGCGAACGGGAGAGGGCACGCTCGCGCGGAAAAAAGCGCAGGCTGTGGGCGGGCTACACGCGGAAACAGAGCAGGCGGGAGGGATCAGATAGGTATGAAAATTACTCCTTTCCTTTCCTCACGCACGCGAGGCCGTGACCTGCCGCCACTCTTGCCGTTGGTAGCGAGCGGAGCCCCTGCTCGAGAAATCGCACAACCTGGAGGGGGATCGAGGCAGCACATCCAGGTGTTATTACTTAGTACTTACTACTAATCTTGCTCCTAGCAAGAGGTATGATCACTGTTATTACTTCTAGTTATGTTATTAGTACTGATTTTGCTCTCAGCATCACAAAAATAAAAAAAAACCAAAAACGTTTAATCAGGTTTAATCTACGTTTAAACTTCCTAAACTCTAAACCTTAGGCTAGCGCACGCCTAGCGTCTAGCGTTTTTTAAAACATTGGAAATGACAGTGATCTTTTGGATGTAAAGATGAGTTATGTAAAGACTGTGATCTTTGTTCTGGTAATAGAAATTGATCAGTTACTAGTGATTAATTAGTACCCAATAATTATATACACGGTTGGAGTACTTTTGTATGTATTGCTAGAACACTTTGATGTTCATGGAATAATTATGTGTGCGTTTCTACACAATTATATACATAGTTGGTACATAATTCTATTCAACACTAATTTCTATGCAGTAAGAAAAGTAATTTCTATTCATCAAACTAGTAATTTCAATGCAATTGATTTTGGATTTTTATGCTTCGTGGGTTCTATGCTTAATGAATTAAGCTTTTACACATTCAGATCCATTTCGGTGGTGGTCCGCTGCATGACGCAGTCCATGGCGGCACTGGTGCGAATCAGTGGTGGCGGTTGGTGGGGTGGAAAACGGCAACGACGCGGCGTGACGCGACAAGGATTTGCATTTTGTTTGATGTTTTTTGTGTTCTTATGAGTGTGTGCATAAGTTTCTATGCACACAATTGAGCAGTTCTATGTATTTTTGTGTTTTTATGCTTGTGAGCATAAGTTTCTATATATTGTTGGAGCAGTTCTATGCTGTTTTTATGCGGCAATAAATTTAGTTTTTATTCATCGAACTACTAATTTCTATGCAATGTCGGCATAAAAAATGTTTAAGCACATTTTGATCACCGATTCTATGAATCCGATCGTTCATCACGTGCTATTTTTCAAATTTTAAATTTTCAAGAAGACGAGATCGTCTTCATGTGTGTCCAGATCATGTGTTCATGCATAGAAATTGATATCTTAATTTTTTGATGCATGGAAATAGACTTCTTTCCATCTAAGCTGAGACTTTTTCTATGCTTATTTTTGATATAGTGTGAATAAAATTGAAATATTAATTTTTGAGTGCATAGAAATTGAAATCTTAATTTCTTGGATGCATAGAAATAGAAGCATAGAATTTTTTTTGGATGCATTTAAGATGTTCGTATCCAGTCTTGACTCTATGAAATTTGATTGCTATTTTTTTTTGCAGATTTGGAAGGGTTTAGCCCATGTCATTGGTTGTGGCTCAATCTTGATCTTTTGTGAGCTCTAGCAATCTAGTTTGCTTGTTGATTAATACACATAAAAAATTGTTCCTGGTTTTTAGCATTCTAATTTGGGTAGCCATAATGTGCAGGCTGAAACTAGTTGTCATGTTCATGCTTTGGATTTTGATTTATATACTTGCAGTATCTGAATGGTCCGTGATTTTGATTTATATACTCACTATTTTTGTGGTCTTACGCTTGCGTGCATAGGTTTCGATGCATGGCTTAACTGCAATGGCGGAATGCGAATCAGCGGTGGCTTCTGTGCTTAATGAATTAAGTTTCGTGGCTTCTATGCTTAATGAATTAAATTTTTATGCAATTGATTTTTGATTTTTATGCTTCGTGGGTTCTATGCTTAATGAATTAAGTTTTTTACACATTCATATCCTTTTGTGGGTTCTATGGTGCAATTGATTTTGGTTTTTACTTGAAAGAGAATGGTTTCTATGCAGGCAAGCGGAAGTAGACGGCATGTGCTTCGGTGAGAGCTTGCATACACGCATGGTGTCCATGGTGAGCGCTTCGCTGAGTATATGCATGTTTCTATGCCTTTCTTGTCATTATAAGGTTTTTGCGCCTGCTAAAGCATGTTTTTATGCATGTCTTGCCGATGTAAGGTTTTTGCACATTTTAAAACATGTGTCTATGCCTGCCTTGCCACTGTAAGGTTTCTCGGGCATGCTAAAAATATGTTTCTATGCCTTTGTTGCTACTGTACTTGGTTATTTATTACTTCTTTGGTTGCTTTTTTCAGTTCAGAATATTGATGCGTCCATTTAGAAGTAGCTAGCTCGTTCTTTTTTTCGATTGATTCTGTGTCTACCTCTTAAATAGTAATAGCTTGTAAAAAATTAATTTTCTATCGATTGTAGTATGTAGCTAACTACAATTTGGTACCACCTCTCCCAAATTGAAATCTTAGTTTTTAAATGCATAGAAATTAAATTCTTAATATTTGGACAGTGAACTACTCATTTTTGGATGCTCGTAGGCAGCTGCTAGTCCAGTAATCTAGCGGCAAGGTTTCTATGTGGTTTAGTTAATCTAGCGGTAAGGTTTCTATGTGGTTTAGTTAATCTAGCGGCAAGGTTTCTATGTGGTTTAGTTAGAAGAATGTAGTTTCCAGTGCGATAATCTAGTGGCAAGGTTTCTATGCAATTTATGGATGTTGCTAATTGGAGATACAGATGTGCGAGTCTCTGCTCACCTGGAGATACAGTTGTACATTTCTATACAATTCTAAACTTTGTTGGTACACAATTCAATACATTTGTTCTATGCATTGTTTGGGTTGGGTCCGCCACTATTTCGGTACAATAATCCTTAGAAAGGAGGGTATTTTCGGTTCTATGCATTGTTCCTCTATTAATTATACGTCCCCAAAGAGTATGAATAATGGTTTGGGTTCGGGCTATCACAATTTCGGATAAAATAACCCTCCAAAAGGGAGGGTTTTATTGGGTTGTATGCATTGTTTCTCTATTAATTATATATTTGACCAAGTAGGAGGCAAGGTTTGGGTTGGGACCATAATAGATTTTTGCGCCTGCTAAGACATGTTTATATGCCTTTCATGTCGCTTTGGGGTTTTTGTGCAATTGATTTTGGATTTTTATGCTTTATGGGTTCTATGCTTAATGAATTAAAATTTTACACATTCAGAACCATTTCGGTGGCGGTCCGCTGCATGACGCAGTCCATGGGGGCACTAGTGCGAATCAGCGATGGCGGTTGGTGGGGTGGAAAACAGCAACGGCGCGGCGTGATGCAACCAAGGATTTTGCATTTTGTTTGCTGTTTTTTGTGTTCTTATGCGTGTGTGCATAAGTTTCTATGTACACAATAGAGCAATTCTATGCATTTTTATGTTTTTATGCTTGTGAGCATAAGTTTCTATACATTGTTGGAGTAGTTCTATGCTGTTTTTATGCAGCAACGAATTTACTTTTTATTCATTGAACTACTAATTTCTATGCAATATCGGCACCAAAAACGTTTAAGCGCATCTTAACCACTGATTCTATAAATTCGATCGTCCATCACGTGCTATTTTTCAAATTTCAAATTTTCAAGAAGACGAAATTGTCTCCATGTTTTACATGTGCGGTCTCCATGTTCTATGTATTGTTCTCATGTCAATTATACATCCTCATATTGGGAAGCATGATGTTGATAGAGGCAACCATGGTTGTGTTAGGTGGCATGTCCATCTCGTGGAGAGGTCTTTACGTAGCAACAAAATTAATTTTTATTCATTCAACCACTAATTTATATGCAACATGGCACCAAAAACCTTTATACGCATCTTGACCATTAATTCGATGTATCTAATCGGTCATCACGTGTCAGGATTTAAATTTTAAATTTCGAAGAAAAGGTCGTCTCCATGTGGAGATGTTTTTACGTGATAACAAAATTAATTTTTATTCATCTAACCACTAATTTTTATTCAACATCGGCGCCAAAAACTTTCCTACATATCTTGACCAGTGATTCTGTGCATCCAATCGACCATTACGTGTCATGATTCAAATTTTAAATTTTGAAAAACACGAGATCATCTCCATGTTTCTATTCTCTCGCTCATCAGATATATTCATAGACGGATGCATAAAATTCTATCTCATAATACGCAAATTTATGAATTTTAAATTTTTTTTCAAAAATATATTTAGAATTGATCTTGAATCGTGCACAAAAATGTCAGGAGTTCAATGGTGAAAACCGTTTTTGAATCGCATGTTTCGTTAAGAAATTGTCGTGAAAAAATAGGAGAGATTAGAGTGAACGCACACATGCAAGCATATGTCAGCATGTGTCAGCCTGCGTCAGCTACTGTCAGGTGTAACGTCCAGAATGTGGTAGATTTTTATGCGGTAACGAATTGGTTTTAATTTATATAACCACTGGATTTTATATATTATCACCATAAAAATCTTTCTGTACAGGTTAGCCTAGGATTTTATGCGTCCGATCGGTTAGGTACCAAGAGGTCCCCCACCTGTGCGCGCGTCAGCTTCGTGGAGGGCTGGGTGGGATGGCTGGCTGGGGCTTCCAATACATATTTATAGCCCTGGGCTCCCAATAGCCCAGCCATATATATATATCCACCTATATCTTTATGGCTGTATACCAAAACGGTCACCGGTGAGGCCACGTCGTCTTTTTCACTGTTCACCGTCTCACATAACACTGTTCCTCGCAACAGTATCGGATCACGAAACACTGTTCATACCCGTTAGCGACAGTAACGGATCACGAACACTGTTTACAACGGGTATAATCAGCAGTAACGAATCACGAATACTGTTCCTGTAGCATCACAAACCACCCGCTGTAAACAGTGCATTCCGGGTTTGACACTGTACCAAGGACCCGTTACTGTTTCAGACAGTTCTTTTCCCCTCCTCTCCTTCCGACAACAATAAAAAAAAAACCCACCCGTGCGGATGCACGGGGAACCTGCTAGTATGTCATATACTCGTATATATATATATATATATATATATATATATATATATATATATATATATATATATATATATATATATATATATATATATATATATATATATATATATATAAGGAGAGTATACTTTATAGCTAGCTACAAAATAAGTTATTTTGTAGCCACCTCTATTTACGATAATTTTATATACTAATTTACGACAATGTCAGTATATATTTATGATAGTTGAATTACTATAACACATGGGAATATTTACTATAATGTTATAGTAAATCACATAGCAAGGAGTGACTATAATCTCGTAAATTAGCATAACAATTATCGTAACTCAAAGTGGCTACAGAATAAGTTATTTTATAGCCAGCTGTAGGGTTATATATATATATATATATATATATATATATATATATATATATATATATATATATATATATATATATATATATATCCGCTCATGTCATCCGTTTCTCTCCATTCACCACACCAGCATCGCGTCCGCACCGTTGTGCGCGTGCTCCAGTGCAACCATGCCATCGTGGCGCTCTCCACCGCACGTGTGCTCCAACACAACCACGCTGCCGTGGTGCTCTCGATTGGCTACCGTCCTCTCTCCACCACGCTCCAGCGCCGTCGCCCGCCATCCATCCTCTCCACCGACCCATCCGCCCGCAGCAACGTTCTCCACCGCGCCGGACGCCTTCTCCATCGGAGCGGCCCTCTCCACTGGAGTTGCGCCACTCCGCGGCATCGAGCTCCGTGCTAGCGTCGAACTCCAATCGTTCGAGCAGTAAGTAGATGTTGCACTAAAAACACATGTTGCAAGCGTATGTTTTAGATGTATGTTGCAATTGTTTCGTATGGATGTTGCAAAAGTATATTGAGATGCTGCATATGTTGCAATGGTTGTGCATGTATGTTAACATATGTTCCTAATATTTTATCTGTTTTCAGACGTATGTTACAAGCGTGTTTATCTGGATGTTGCATATGTTTCACACATATGTTGCAAGTGTTTTTGCTCCTGTTCGGCTTGCTGGAATTTGCATGCTGCTGCTGATACTGATTTGTTGTGAGAAAAAAGCATTGTTCCTTCACTGAAAAGTATTGCTAAATTAATGCTGAAAAATAGGAGTTTTATCTAGATGTTGCGTATGTTTGCAATGTTTTTTAACTGTTTTCAGGAGTTTTTGCAAGTGTTTCAAACTCATGTTTCAAGTATTCATCTGTCTTCAGACTTATGTTGCAAGTGTTGCATCTAAATGATTCAAAAGTAGATCGGGTGTTGCATATGTTGCAATGTCACCCGCCTGCTGCAGCTGCTGGAGGGGGCGCGAGGGGTCGGGCGGGGCGCAGACGTCACGTGGGGTCAGGCGGGGGCGTAGACGCCGCGTGAGGTCGGATGGGGCGTAGACGCCACGTCGAGTCGAGCGGTACGCGGAGTTCAGGCACAGGAACAGGGTGCAGACGGGGCGTTTGTCCGAACATCCGACGCCGGCATTGCCGTTTCCAAATATGGCCGCGCTCAGATGTTGAGGCATCCTGGGAGGGCTCACAACATAAGCTAAAATTTCTACAGGGCGCTCTTTTAGCTTTTAGGTTAACAGCAGGACATGGTGGACATTTGGTTATTATATCTTGGTATGAGTGGGTGTTGTAATTTCATTAGCCCTATACGCATGTTAAGTTTATGGCTCTGCCATTGAAAGATCTGTTAATTTGAAAGTGTTGGGCGCCGCTCCGGATGAAGATCTTCCTTTGCCTCGCAGTACAGAGCAGACACTAGACATTGGATCAGGGTCGGTGCCATGAACCGGGAGCTCACCCATTGTGTCACCTATGTGATCAAGCGGAGGAAACCTAAGATTACCTCTGCGTCGCATGTTCCTTCACGTTTTAGGTTTGGTGGTTTGTCTGCTCTAGGCTTGGCTTTCCATGCTCCAACATAGACAGATGTGCTTTCCTGCATGACTGGTGGTATAATAAGCTGCGACACAACTAACCACCAGACAAACAACACAGGCTTGACTCTCCTGCAGTGTCCGAAAGGAGATGAACGCTAGGTGCTTCAAGAAGAGACCTTAACAACGTTCCAATCGTCGCTGCAGCTAACCAAGTACAACAATTTGAGCCGGGAACAAGCATCTGGGTAGTTTGATGTTCTCTTTAGATCGACAATTTGATGGTTGTTCAGTTCGCCATATAGCTTGTCTCAAGTTTAGCGCACGGTTGGCCATCTCGTGTAAACATTTATTTCTTCTATCTTAATAAAAAAATGTGCAGACCTCTTGTGTATTGGACAAGAAAATAAAGATAGTTAATTAGAATTTCTCTTTATACTAGTAGATGCATTTCACAAAGGACGTAGGCACGTAGCGCACAGACAGTGTGCTAGACGCTGCACAAGTACACAGCATACAGTAGCAACAAATTAATAATATACACTATGCAGTATACACCACGGCACATGTGCACGCGTTGGCACTCGAGGATCATATCAAAGCAGCCGCGTAACGTAGCAGTACGTTGTTGCCGTGCATACATACATACATACACTTGCGTCGTCGATGTGATACGCATCACGCGTAGTCGTGCAGGTAGTACTTGTGGTGCGTCGTCGCGGAGCCGAAGCAGCCGAGCAGCGGGTCCGCGCGCGGCCTCCACCCGCGCCACGCCCAGGCGAGCCCGGCGCCCACCGACCAGCGCGCCGCGCCGCGCGCGCGCCCGGCCGCCCTCGCCACGGCGGCGCCGACCTCGCGCAGCCTCCGCGCGAGGCGGCCGCCCAGGCCCAGGCCCAGCCACTCCACCGGCCCCTGCCGCCGCTCCACCGAGAACTGGTAGCTCTGCAGGAACAGCGCCCGCCGCCGCCGCTGCCGCTCCACCGCGCCCAGCGGCGCGTACCCCGCGGGCGGCTCCGGCATCGCGTGCGTGGCGTACGTGAGCTCTGGTCTGGCTGGTCGAGGCCTTGAGGAGCGTGCAGAGCAGTGTGCCAGTGTGGTGCGGTTGCACGGGTGGAGGACCACGCGGGCGACGCGGCTATATGCTGGGTCGTCGGGGGCTGGTGTGATACGACTGGACTAGTGGTTGAACCAGAAACGGTAAACAAGGGGTTGTTTGGTGCCGATGGGTGCACCCGGCGCGCACCAACCCGACCAAGGATATTAGTCGCGTCCTTTTTTCGCCGAAGGAATGGTTGCGTTTGGTCAGCGTCGGTAGCGACGTTCCTCCTCCAGGCTCGGCAACCTACGATGCGAACCTTGCTGTGTCGACACGTGGCAGTGTAGGCTACTAGTAGCCCCAAGAGCAGCAGGGCTACTACCTGATTATACCTGACCAAAGTGAAATGAAATATTATATTTCATCTGAGACCCCTTAAAATCCAACAATTTTACCCCCTTTAAGTAGCAAATTGAAAACGCAAAGTTTATTACGCAACCGTCGCGGTCCGGCTAGGGAGGGGCGAGGGCGACCGGGCCAGGTAGGGGCGGGGGCGCCATGGCTGGAGGGAGGTCGCTGCGGTCAGAGCTCGACGTCGCGGGAGGGGGGGCGGGGGAGGGGAGAAGGCGGTCGCTCGGCAAACCATAGCACGCCCGCGGCGGGGGTGGTGGCCGGCAACAGCGGCGAGGACAAGCGCAGGAAAGGAGCACGGCACGGGGAGGAAGAACGCACGCGACCCGTCGGAGCTTAACTTCATCCAATTGAAAACGGTAATACAGGGTATAGTATAGGGCGTCCGTCCACCCGGATGGTCCGATGGTGGGTTGCGACGTAGCTCAATGACCACTCATCCACTCGCCCTCGCCCCCAACTGTTCTAAAAAGAAAAAAAACCTTCTTATCCCTTCCGCTCCCTCCTTTCCACGACAACGCCTTGCGGCTGCCACTTCGTCCGTCTCGTCCCGAATGCGGATGCCACTCTGCCTTGCTGCTGCCATGTGCCCCATCCGACCTACTCGCTCGCCCCCGTCGCGTGAGGTTCTCGCCCCCTCCCGTCGCGCGCTGGTGCCGGTGGTGCTCTCTCCTCCCATCGCATGCGCTGCCAGCCCGGCCGAGCCAAGCCGGTGCTGGTGGTGCTCGCGCGCCGTCGCTCCCTGCCGGCTCCGCCCCCGGAGGCTGGAATCGACCGGCCCTGACCTTCCCCTCTCCTATGTTGCATATATATGTTTCGATTGTTTCAGACGTTTCAGATGTACGTTGCAATTGTTACATTTTGATGTTGCAAAAGTAGATCGAAGGGATGTTGCAAGTGTTTCAGATGCATGTTGCAAGTATTTGTTCAAATGTTTCATCCGTTTCCAGACGTATGTTGCAATCGCTTTTTATCTGGATATTGCATATGTTTTACACATATGTTGCAACAGTAGTTCCAAAATATTTCAATTGTTTCAGTCTTATGTTGCAGCAAGTGGTATCATGCTGCAAGTTGCAAGTGTTATTTTTTGGATGTTTCATGTGTTCCACACACATGTTGCAAGTGCATGTTTCAAGTGTTTCATCTATTTTTATACGTATGTTGCATTCAAATTTTTTTCATGATGCAAGTGCTTTATGTTGTTTGACCGAGGGGCTGTAGACTAGGGCGCTAGGGGAGGGCGGACGGGTGCTCCGGTCGGGGGCACACCGGGTTCCGGCTCTCGAGTGCCACCCGCACAGAGAGAGAGGGGCAAGTCTGGGGAATGACCAGCGGTCAGCGGACAGGGGTGGAGTGCGTGCGTGGCGCGGGACGAAGTCGAACGAGGGTGGGGCGATGGCGGACTGGGGTGGGCTGTTCTAGCGTCCGTCCGGACGTCCGGGCGCTAGCCACACCAAATTGAAAAAGGTCAACCAAATTCCATCCGGGACCATCCGAGACTACCTTTATCTCTGGAAATTGAAAAGGATGCAACCAAATTTCATCCAGGACCATCCAAGACTATCAACCTGAAGTTCTGAACTGAACTCGCCTGTTGATAGCTATATATAGATAATAATTGAGTTAACCATAAACTATACAGCGATAATGCAGCCTCACCGAGGAACCCTGATGGTTGTTCTGCTAATGCAGCAATATCGTTCTCACTAGTACTACTATTCAAACATGCTGCTCTTTAATTTGGTGATGTGAACTCTAGAATTATACTCCCTCTGTTCCAAAAAAAAAAACAACGGAATTCTCGCTTATTCACCGAAGAGTCAAACAATTATAAATGCTACACCACCACTGCAGCAATAGCAAACCTGATGACTGACACGGGAGATTTCATCTGAAACCCTGAAATTCCAACCATTTTTACCCTTAAACTAGCAAAGAGATACAAACTAAATCCAACAGATAAACATCTGTTACCATCCGAGTTTCTGAACTGAAGTACGTTGCAGGTGACCTAAGCCGATCACCTGAGTTAACAATAAACTGAAGCTGAAGTGAGCCTACAGATAGATAACTGAGTTAACGATAACTACACTTGCACAGCAACAACCCCAAAACAAGGGATCTCCACTCCTAACCACCACGTACACAAAAATTCCAGTGCCAGTAAGCTTAGCTGCCGCTGCTCCCAGACTTCCCATCGCTCCACTGGCCTTGGCCGCCCAGATGCCCTTTCATCTTGAGGTCCCTCACCACCTGCTGGAGCTGCTGCGCCTGCAGCGAGTGCAGTTGCTGCTGCTGCTGCGCCTGCAGCGAGTGCAGGTGCTGCTGCTGCTGAGAATGTTGTGACTGCTGCTGAGGCTGGGAGTGGAGCTGGAGCTGCTGCAGCTGGTGGGTCGCCAGCATGGATTGCATCGCTTGGTTGTTGTGGAACATCTGCTGGTTGCCTCCAAACGGGCGTGGCATGGCGCCAAAGTTCATCATCATCCCTCCACCACCATTGGCCACCTGTCCTGTTGCCACCTTCAGCCGCTGGACCTCTGCTTTCAGTGTGTCATTCAAAGCTGCACCAAGAACAGCAAACACTAGTGAACTATATGCTAATATATTTCGCATGCACACAGGCTCTGGCATCATGCATAGGAAAAGTAGGAAAGAGTAGTAGCATGCAAAAATTAACTGTTACTGAAGTACTGCAGTAGACCTAATAACTAGAATGTTGGACAAGGTAAAACCCATCAATCACAAGGGTCAGATGAATATTACCATCTTGTAAGTGGACTTGCTGTTCCATGGTCTGCAGGCGAATCTTCAGCTCACTATTCTCGGTTGTTAGCCCAGTAGTGTCTCTCTGACATGGCAACACAAGTAGAATAACAGTTAGTAGCAAAAGCAAGGTAAATGAGCAGAATAGCTGTTATTAATCGCATGAACATAGTGAAGCATCTAGGTGTGATCCACAAGTATTTTGTATATTAATTGGTAGCTCCAAAAAGGAATGATGCTCCATACAAAATGATAAATTGCTAAAATTAGGACCTCATTTCACTAAGCTTTAAGATGTCAAAACTTTTGCAATACGGCATACTTTTATGTACACAGCATAGTTCTGGCCAATCATTAAGATAATATGACAACGAATAAAAACATCAGTTGTGTGACACAAGAAACTAGTATAAAGTATACCCTCTCTAACAATATTTTGTTCTGAACATTATATCCATCTAGGGAATACCAAACACCTCCTATTACTTGGGTAACTATGTGAATGGTATAAAGACCTAACAAGGGATAAAGGCTATGTCTCACTCATAACAAGGAGGAAAGTAATGCCCACAAAACCATCAAGCCATTCCAAAACTAGCATGGCAT
Organism: Saccharum hybrid cultivar R570; assembly: GCA_038087645.1. Classification (NCBI taxonomy): domain Eukaryota; kingdom Viridiplantae; phylum Streptophyta; class Magnoliopsida; order Poales; family Poaceae; genus Saccharum; species Saccharum hybrid cultivar. The sequence continues at coordinate 21,786,438 of JAQSUU010000402.1, read as the reverse complement.
TATTGGCCTACTTTGATCAATAGTTTCAAACCACAGGGATATGAGATATCGCAACTTAGAAAATGATCCTTCCAAGATATATCTCATCACAGTGGCTCTACTGTAGTAAACCACATGAATGTGATGTTTGGTGTAATGCAAGAACTTATCTCGATGCCACTTGTGTTTGTACAATTGTACAGATATTACATCTTTCATTGATGGAACATCATTCGTTTCCATAAAGAAAGCAATTTTACTCAATACTATTTTATATTAAAAAAATGGCAACATCTGAGAAGAACCATGATACAGTATATTGGACAGATCAAATGGTTCTCAACAGATAGTTCTACTTTAGCACAGCCTTTTAAAACAAAACAGAGAGCTGGTTCACAACCAAAAAAAAACTAGCAGCTGGTATGACATAAATATGGAAGGATTCAAGGATCAAACCCTTGATCTCTCCAAAACTCCCAAGTTACCACCCAAAAAACACTAGCTATGGTTATGAGTTATGACAATGAAAAAGCTATGACTTCACCTTGGACTAAAATTAGATAGCATATAAGCATTTTGCAATCAAACTACGCCTAACGCCCAAACTATGCTTATCATGCATATGGCAAGGCAAAAAATAGTATGGATTAAAAGTCATCAATGTGGACTGCAGTAGATCCCCCAAAACACGTGTTGATGAGAGCAGGAAGTGCAGAACACAGGTCCTGGGTCTCCACGCATGCGGCAGCAGGGAGCCAGGAGCCGGGCTGCGTTGTATGGAATTATATTAAGGCATCTAACATAATTTGAACCGCACATCAACTACTCAACTGCGGGCCCGAGCACAGACTGTGAGTTCCAGCGACTCGGCGGCCAGTTTTGTTTCTTAAATCATGCTTCTTCAGTATACATTAATTGTCTATCAGTTCCTAAACCTTGATGATCTCAGGAAGAACCCCAGCAGCCAGTTCAGACTAACTTCAAAACCAGAAAAATCCATAAGGGAGCTCCAGAGAAATAGTGCCTACCTGCAGCAATGCTAGCTGAGCCGACAATGTTGTGGCTTCTGTTTGCAGGGTTTGCACCTTGCGCTCGAGTTCAGAAATATATCGCATCTTCCTTTCCTTCGATCTTGCAGCAGATTGTCTATTAGCCCAAATCCTGTCAAATGATACCGATAATAGATCAGTATAAGCATGCTTATTCACAGCATAAAATTCAACTTATTTTGAAGAATGATCATTCTGAAAGGAGGAATGGAAGGACTCTAAAACTGAGGGAACAAACCACACTTGCACTCTTTGATTTTTTGGCCGTATGAATGTGATTTCTTATTCCTCTCACCTGCCCATGACCTATCTTTCTTGTAATATGACCAACATTTCTTATAATCTGACCCACTCTATGAAGCAAACCTTGATTACTTATACCATTTCCATTCATTCAAAGTTCTAAACTACATAACGGTAAATTTTCCCTTAGGCCTTAGCTAAAGATCTCAGAGAAAGATTTCCAGATGCAATTGTCTGATGTGAAATTACCAACAGATAATGTAGTCATTTAAAGTAAGACTGGCCAACCGAACTGATTTGTATGTAAAATGACCATATGTAGAAGAAACTTCACATGAACAAACATGAAGCTCTGGGAATCAGACATTTTCACCCTCAATACTAATTGTGCAAAGCAACCCTCAGTACAGTCTTTGGCTCTTTGAACCTAAGAATCAGATTCTTAGTTCACTATGTAATTTCGCCCTCAGTCTCACCTACCTTCTACTGATCCACCTTGCCTCTCACGCAACCTGTTCTGTGAAAATGTTCAACAAATAATGCACTAACCTCCCATTAGCTAAGAACATAGCAAAGGCAGATTTACAGATGCAATCATTTGATATGAAAATGATCAACAAATAATGCAGCCAATTCCAAATCATCGTAGCCAAGTCTGTTCCAAAAATAAACCTGGCCAACCGAACCAAAGTACCATGCAAAAAAAAATGCAAAATAGATGAAATTTCACAAGAACAAACATACAATTCTGTGAGAAAACAGACCTTTTAGCCCTCTTTGGGTCAACAAGAGCAAGCTCAGCCAGTTTCGCCGCAGACACCGCTTTCTTGGCCTCTGCAGACGACATCCCCTCCATCCCCGGCGCCCCCACCAGCTGTTCCGCCTTGATCGACATGGACTCATCCATGGACTGGCTGTGCTGATGCCTTGGCCTGGGCGCGTGGCCCAGCTCAGCCCCCTCACCGCCGCCACCCGCGGCGGACGAGGACTCAGCCTCGGCCTCCGACGACGCCCCGCATGATGAGTTCAGCTTGTCCACATCAAGGAACATGGAGAAGAGCTCCTCGTCGTTCTCGTCCGACAGCGACGGTCCGTCGCCGCCTCCGGCAGCGCTGAGGTCGAGGTCGTCGGGGAGGCCCAGGATCTCGGAGTGCGCACGCCGGTGGCCGGTGCTCCGGGTAGGGAAGTCCGGCATGCGACTGATGTCGTACTCCGGCGGTGGGGTCGACGACGAGGGCGGCGCCCCGGCACGGCGCGTGGACTGCGGCGGCAAGCCGTCGCTAGGGCCGCCATGTCCCGGCATCGGAGCCTTGTCCTTGTTCATCTTCTTGGCTACGACCCAAGATTCGGGTGAAGACTGCGCCTCAAAAGAATTTCGGGGTTGAATTGCTAAGCGGCGCAAGAACAGAAATCGGAGAGCTTGAGGAGAATTCTCGTCCAAGAATAAGATCTACGCGCTGGGTTGCAACCGAGCAGAAGCGAGTGGAAATGACGAGAGGATTGGAGAGGGAAGGGCTGTCTTTGGTACCGTTTAGTTGCCAAGAATTTTGCCAAAATTTTCGGATTCCCCGTCACATCGAATCTTTAAACGCATGCATGAAGCATTAAATATAGATAAAAAATAAAACTAATTATACAGTTTAGACGAAATGGACGAGACAAATCTTTTAAGCCTAATTAGACCATGATTGGACAATATTTGCCAAATAACAACGAAACTGCTACAGTAACATTTCGCCAAAATTTTTGCCAACTAAACGGCCCCTTTGTCGTCTGTCTGTCACTCTATCCCTTGTGAGCATTTTTCGCAAGAAATAGATGGAGAAAGAACGCTGGAATGCAACAAGCGACAATTCTACACTTGAAAGTATACGGTGTGCGGTTTGCTCGTGTTTAGTTGTCTATGTAAAGACTCTTATGTAGGTTTGTATAGTACTTACAGCATGTTCAATGCTCTTTTAGCTAGTAGGCGAGATTTGATCGTATTAGATAATGCAGGTATGCGCAAGTCTGATCATTACATAATGTAGTTTGACATATGCATGATCGTATTAGACAAGATAGGTTTACACAAGTCGAGTGCATATAAAAAATAAAATGTTTTCATCTCTCAAACTTCTATTAGAAATATGATACCTCAACTAGAACATGAAAGTGATTGTAAGTCTGTGACCTATGCGCCCTTTGTCATCAGAAGCCAGAGACGATGGACCATCTGCTTGTTGCCTGCGTCTATACGCGTGAGATCTAGGCCAGGCTTCGTGCTGCCCAGGCCATCCAACAACCGGCATTAGTGGAGCAGTTTGTTGTTGATCAGTGGCTCTCGGAGAGGAAATTGCTGCCGAAAGGAGCTCGACGGGGGTTTGATTCTTGGTTCCTGCTGGTACCCTGGTTAGTCTGGAAGGAAAGGAATAGCCGCGTGTTTGACAGGTTTGCAACGATGTCAGCTTGGCTGCTACCAAAGATCAACGATGAGGCAAGTCTTTGGGTTGTGGCAAGTTTCAAGAGGTTAACTCTGCTTCTCGTTTGTTGGTCGCAAATTGTAACCGTGTAATTGCAGCTTCAGTCTCCCTAGCGTCCATTTTCTCTGTTCTTTTTTTTTTGTTCCTCCGTCAGTTGGGCAAGCTACGACTCGAATCATGTACCCATGTTGCTATCCTCTTAATGAAAAATGTGCTCCTTGAGCACGGTTGTGAAAAAAAGAACATGAAGATGAATACATGCAACAAAATGTAAACAACTAATAATATAATTTTATTAAATGTGGTTTGTCTGTGCAGATAAACCAAACACCAAAACACTCCGTATATTTATATTGGCTTAAGTTATGCTGCATAAGGCCAAATACAGACAAAGGCTAATACAAACAACCAATAAAACCTATAGATGTTTAAATGGCCGTCTGATACGGCAAGGCACGACCTCGATAAAGCATGACCCCTCGGCCTAGGAACAACACGGAGCCCTCTCTTTAAGGTCATGTCGGTTCAGTTGGCCCATCCAACTTGGTGAACTTGTGCTAACATGGTGGAGCGACGGTGCCGGCTATGCACCCCATAGGCCATAGCTTGAGCAGCTTGGAGGGATGGCGATGGCTAGATCTATGTGGCTTGTACCTTAAGCGGCTTGGGTCCTTAGGGTTGAGCTGCAAAGCTCGAGTGGCTACCGAGCTTCAAAGGACATGGAGCTCTTTTGACGAGTGCAATGCTTTTTTAAGGCAAAAACTGTGGGGGGATCCTCCACACGAGTGCGATGCTTCACGGTTAGCCTCAGCCCTCAATGTCCCACACGACTACGCTCGAAGAAGGGAGTAGAGGTGAGACCTCGAGAAGATAGGAGGAGTGCTTCAAAAGGCTGGACGAGAAAGGGGAAGGTGAAAGCCCAAGTTTGGTTTTGGTAATTAATGACACCAAGTTGCTAATGCTATTGTATCAAGTGTGATTAAGCTAAGCATAAGCAACATGTGATGGAGGTGGAAATGGCATGGAGAGATGGCCACAAGATCACGAAGAAATAGGTGCATGGACATGAAATGACGATCATGGTGGAGATGCACATAATATGATGGACATGATGATCAAGTGGAAGAGAAGGATCTAAGAGCGCAAGGCAAAGGTATAACCATAGGGTTTTCCATTTGCCGGTCTAAGATGAGTAGAGAAGTGATTGACCGGGTTTAGGATACATAGCCGACTATCAAGAGGGGCAATCACGGTTAGCTCGGGAATCAAGTGCCACTAGATCAATGTCTTGAGCATATGCATTAGGATCTAGTAGAGAGCTAACATAACGCCTTGAAAATGTTTATGAAAGGCTAACACACATGCACATGGTGGTGTACACTTGGTGGTGTTAGCACATTTGCAAAGGCGGTGGTGTTTGAGCGGTAGTAAGGGGTTTGGGGTTCGCTCTCCCTCCCGCCGAGCGTGCGAGCGCGGGATTCAGGCGTTTTCGAGAAAATGAAATGCCTATTTTCTATTGCGTCGGAAGTCAGAAAAGAAACAGAGGCGAACGGCGGTCACTGTGGTGACCGGACGCTGCACCGGACGCGGTCTCGGTTTGACCGGACGCGTCCGGTCAGTTCAACGCGGCGTGGGCGCTAGGGTTTGTGACCGGACGCTGGTCTGGCCTGACCAGCGCGTCCGGTCAGTTCTCCTATGCGCTGAAGTAGAGTGCGCGACCGGTGCGTCCGGTCTCTCACGGAACCGGAGCGTCCGGTCAGGCGTCCAGAGGAGCGAAGTGCTGATCGGACGCGCGGCGCGTCTGGTCACGTGCGATCGGACACGTCCAATCTCGACGGGAGCTTACTGGAACTCGACCGGACGCTGGCACTGTCGCGTCCGGTCAAACGCTAGAGCGCGTCCGGTCACAGCAACAGCTAGTTCTGACGTGCACTGTTCACGCTTGTCCTGTAGTGACCGGACGCGTCCGGTCACCCTGACCGGAGCGTCCGGTCAGCGCGATTTTCGTTGCGTCGTCTGTAACGGCTAGCTGCTTACCCCTTCGCTATAAATAGAGGATGTCCAGGGTTTGAAGGTAACTCTTGCATATTTTGAGACCTAGAAACATCCTTTGAGCTAGAGAACAACCCCTCCACTCATCTCTTTGCTTGGTTGCACATCTTGAGTGAGATTGAGTGAGATTCAAGTGCATTGCTTGAGAGTTGCATTCTAGAGGCACTTGATCTTCGAGTTGCTGCGGATTTCTTGTTACTCTTCCGTGTTTCCCGACACGGTAGACGGCTTGGAGCAGCGGAGGTGATTGAGCTCGCAATTGGAGATTGTTGGAGCCCTCACCAAGTGTTGTAAGGGGTTCTTGATCCTTCCCCGCGGAAGTTCGTGAATTGGATACTCTAGTGGAGCTCATGGCTTGGAGGATCCCCATCTTGTGTGCGGTTGTGCGGTGCCCGCCGAGGGCTCGACTCTTGATAGTCGATTAGCTCGCGAACCGACAAGTGGGTGTATCGCCACAACGGGGAGTAGCTTGCCGGGAAGCAAGTGAACCTCGGGATAAATTCTTGTGTCATTCTCTTCCCGAGGATTTCTCTTGTGTGATTGATTGATTGGTACTTCTCATCTCTACGCGGCGGTATAATCACTCGAAGCTCTTCTCTCGTATTACATCTTGTATCTAGCTTGTTGTTGTTGTTGTGTTTAGTGGATAGCCTTGTACTAGACTTGTGTAGGTGGCTTGCTTAATTAGTTAGAGCTAGTGCATTTTGCTCCACCACCTTTTGTACTAACTTGTGGTTAAGTAATTCTTGTAGAAGTTTTAATTAGGCTATTCACCCCCCTCTAGCCTATTTGGACCTTACAAGTGGTATCGGAGCCGAGGCACCGTTTATTTGAGGCTTAACAACCTACGGTGAAGAAGAAATGGCTCAATTAAGTTTGCACATCAACAACACCAAGAAGGCACCTCACTTTGATGGCACAAATTATGCATATTGAAAGGTTAAGATGACCGCACACCTCAAGTCAATCAATAGAGAAGTGTGGAAGGTCACCGAAACAAAATTTGAAGTTGCTAATCTGGAAGCACCTACACCGGTGGAGGAGAAGAAGCTTCAATGCAATGATATTGCCATTAGTGCTCTTCATGAGGCATTAGATGATAAGACATTTGAGCAAGTAAAGAACATAGAAGTTGCACATGATGCTTGGGCCAAGCTAGAAGAAACATTTGAGGGCACTGAAGGCACAAAGACCGCTAAAGCATATATCTTGCAAGAAAAATTTTCAAGCTTTAAGATGCAAGATGATGAGAGTGTACCGAAGATGTTTCATAGATTGCAAGTCATTGTCAATGAGCTCAAGGCACTTGGTGAGGAAGTCAATGACAACCAATTCTCTATGAAGTTCTTGAGAAGCTTGCCCAAGAGGTTTGATACATTGATCACCGTGCTAGTGAGGACTATATTGAAGGATTCAACTCCTCAACAAATATTTTAAGAAGTAATGACCGATGATTCATATAGAGAAGATGATGAGAAGGATGAGTTGGTCAAGAAGAAGAAGAAGGAAAATAAGAAGAAGGATGATGAGAAGAAGAGGAGTGTGGCATTCAAAGCCACCACATCCAAGAGCAAATCCAAGATTGAATCATCAAGTGATGAAGACTTAAGCTCTTGCGATAGTGATGACATTGATGAGAAGATGGCTCTCTTTGTCAAGCAATTTGGCAAGTTCGTGAAGAAGAAAGGCTTTCGTGCAAGAAGAAGAAAGAACTCATCCAAGAAGAATGAGCATACCATGAGATGCTTTAGATGCCATAGCAAGGACCATCTCATTGCAAAGTGTCCTTATGATAGTGATGATGAAGATGCTATCAAGAAGGAAAGGAAGAAGCAAAAGAAGAAGCAAGAAAAGAAGGAGAGCTCTCATAAGAAGAAGAATGATTCTCATGTTGCTACATGGGATAGTGATGATTCCTCAAGTGATGATGAGGATGACAACGAGAGCAAGAAGAAGGGACATGCTAGCATTGCTATTCAAGAGAAGGTCTCCCTCTTCAACACTCCATCGTGCTTCATGGTTAAGGACGCTAAGGTATCATCCGATGATGAGAGTGATCATGATAGCGATAGTGATGAAGAAGAATTCACTAAAGATGAACTAATCACTATGCTAGAAGATTGCACTCAACATTTTAAAGAATCTAGAAAGGAGTGCAAGGGCTTGCTTAAGGAAAAGAAAAACCTTATGAAAGAACTTGATGAGCTTAGGGCATCTTATGAGAGTCTAAAGGTAGACCATAAGAAGCTTCAAAAGTCTCACACTAAGCTTGAAGAAGCTCATTCCTCTCTAGTTGAAAAATGTGAAAACATGCCAACTAATATTGAGAAAGCTAAAACTTGCAACATAGGAATATCTTGTGATATAATTGATGAATCTTGTCATAAGCCTATTATTGTTGCTCCCACTAACCCTTCATGTAGCTCATCTACATCATCCTCATCTAGTAGTGACGGTTTCACTTGTGACTCCACACTAATAGTTGAGAATGAAAATCTCAAGAAGGAGGTAAAAGAGCTCAATCACACCTTAGCCAAGGTTTATGGTGGTGAGGACCGCTTGCTTATGTGCTTGGGTAGCCAAAGAGCTTCTCTCTACAAAGAGGGATTGGGCTATAACCCCAAGAAAGGCAAGGCCGCTTTTGCTTCTCACAAGACTCGTTTTGTGAAGAACAACGGTAGCTATTGCAAAAGTTGCAAGCAAGTTGGTCACATAGAGCAACATTGTATGAACAAGAAATCCAATGCTAATGTATCCTCAATTAAGTTTGATTCTTTCTATATAAGTAACCAAGGGTACAAATAGTGTTCATGCTAAGTTCATTGGTGCACCATGGATGGGCTCAAAGAAGAAAGCCATTTGGGTACCAAAGAGCTTGGTCACTAACCTTGGAGGACCCAAATAAGTTTGGGTACCTAAAAAGAATTGATCTTATCTTGTAGGTCAATTACAAAGCCGGAGGAAGGCATTGGGTGCTTGATAGTGGGTGCACTCAACATATGACCGGGGATTCTTGTATGTTCAAATCTATTGATACAAGTCAAAATGGTGGTTTTGATGCTATCACTTTCGGCAACAACAAGAAAGGCAAGGTCAAGGGGCTCGGTAAAATTGCTATCTCAAATGACATGAGCATATCTAATGTATTGCTAGTTGAGAGCTTGGACTTCAATCTTTTGTCGGTGGCACAACTTTGTGATCTTGGCTTCAAGTGCATATTTGGTAGTGATGATGTTGAAGTCATAAGTGTTGATGGATCAAATTTGATATTCAAAGGATTTAGACATGATAGCTTGTATTTGGTTGACTTCAATGATAGTGAGACACAATTGACATCATGTTTGCTTAGCAAATCTAGTATGGGATGGTTATGGCATAGAAGGCTTGGTCATGTTGGAATGAAACAATTGAACAAACTTTTGAGGCATGACTTAGTTAGAGGCTTGAAAGACGTGACTTTTGAAAAGGATAAACCATGTAGTGCTTGTCAAGCCGGCAAACAAGTTGGAAATACACATCCTAGTAAGAGTGAAATGAGCACATTAAAGGCATTTGAGCTATTGCACATGGACTTGTTTGGGCCAACAACATACACTAGCATTGGTGGCAACAAGTATGGTTTTGTGATTGTTGATGACTACACTAGATACACTTGGGTGTTCTTTCTTTATGACAAGAGTGATGTACATGATCTATTCAAATCTTTTATCAAGAGAGTGCAAAATGAGTTTGAGACCACCATCAAGAAGATTAGAAGTGACAATGGTAGTGAGTTTAAGAACACAAGAATTGAGGAATTATGTGATGATCTTGGTATTGGACATCAATTCTCTCCAACATACACTCCTCAATCCAATGGTGTAGTTGAAAGAAAGAATAGAACTTTGATTGACATGGCTAGATCAATGCTTAGTGAATACAATGTAAGTCATTCATTTTGGAGTGAAGCTATCAACACGGCTTGCTATTGTAGCAACCGTCTCTATTGCCATGGGAAGCTTGGAAAGACACCATATGAGCTATTGAATGGAAGAAAGCCCAACATTACATACTTTAGAGTGTTTGGTTGCAAATGCTATATTCTCAAGAAAGGCACTAGATTGAGCAAGTTTGAAAAGAAATGTGATGAAGGGTTCTTACTTGGTTATTCTACCACAAGCAAAGCATATAGAGTTTGGAATCTCACAAATGGCACCTTGGAAGAAGTTCATGATGTTGAGTTTGATGAAACCCAAGGATCTCAAAATGAAGCTCAAAACCTTGATGATGTGAGAGGAGATCAATTGTCAAATGCAATGAAGAACATAGATATTGGTGACATAAGGCCGAGGCAAGTTGATGATGATGTTGATACTCATGTGATCAACCAAAGTGTGCAAATTGATACAAGTCAAGCAAGCTCTAGTGGTACTCATGATGAAGCTCAAGTTCAAGGTCAAACAAGTGAAAGCAATCAACTCCCAATACTCCAACCTACTAGTATTGCAAGAGATCATCCATTGGATCAAATCATTGGTGGAATTCAAAGTGGTGTTCAAACTAGATCAAGGCTAGCATCTTTTTGTGAGCACTACTCATTTGTGTCACTTGAAGAACCTAAGAAAATAGAAGATGCATTGAAAGATTATGATTGGGTAAATGCCATGCATGAAGAGCTAAACAACTTCACTAGAAATCAAGTTTGGGAACTTATTGAAAGGCCAAAGAACTACAATGTAATTGGCACCAAGTGGGTCTTTAGAAACAAGCAAGATCAAGATGGTATAGTTGTGAGAAACAAAGCAAGATTGGTAGCACAAGGTTACACACAGGTTGAAGGTCTTGACTTTGGAGAGACATATGCACCGGTTGCTAGATTGGAGGCAATTAGAATCTTATTAGCATATGCTTGTGCACACAACATTAAGCTTTATCAAATGGATATCAAGAGTGCATTTCTCAATGGTTACATCAATGAAGAAGTTTATGTTGAGCAACCTCCCGGTTTTGAAAATGACAAGAAGCCCAACCATGTTTACAAGCTCAAGAAGGCATTGTATGGTTTGAAGCAAGCACCTAGAGCATGGTATGAGAGATTGAGGGACTTTCTTCTCTCTAAAGGGTTCAAGATGGGAAAGGTTGACACCACTCTCTTCACCAAGAAGCTTGGAAATGACTTGTTTGTGTTGCAAATCTATGTGGATGATATCATTTTTGGATCAACCAATCAAGACTTTTGTGAAGAGTTTGGAAAAATGATGGCAAATGAGTTTGAGATGTCTATGATTGGAGAGCTTAGTTACTTCCTTGGACTTTAAATCAAGCAAATGAAGAATGGCACTTTTGTAAGTCAAGGCAAGTACATCAAGGACTTGATCGAGAAGTTTGGATTGCAAGATGCTAAGCCAATGAGTACACCAATGGGCACAAATGATCAATTGGGTGTTGATTCTAGTGGCAACATGGTAGATCAAAAGCAATACCGGTCTATGATTGGAAGTTTGCTCTATGTCACCGCTTCGAGGCCGGATGTGATGTTTAGTGTGTGCAAGTGTGCAAGATATCAAGCTTCACCCAAAGAGAGTCACTTGAAAGCAACCAAGAGGATATTGAGATATCTTAAGGGCACTCATGATGTTGGATTATGGTTTCCTAAGGGGTCTAATTTTAAGTTGATTGGATATTCGGACTCCGACTATGGTGGATGTAAGATTGATAGAATGAGCACAAGTGGCACTTGTCAATTGCTTGGAAGGTCCCTTGTTTCATGGTCATCAAAGAAACAAAATAGTGTTGCACTATCTACTGCCGAGGCCGAATACATTAGTGCCGGTAGTTGTTGTGCACAATTGCTTTGCATGAAGGCCACTTTGAATGACTTTGGAATAAAATTCAAGAATGTTCTGTTGTTTTGTGACAATGAAAGTGCAATCAAGATGACACAAAATCCGGTTCAACATTCAAGAACGAAGCACATTGACATAAGGCATCACTTCATAAGAGACCATCAACAAAAGGGTGATATTAGCATTGAGGCACCGAAGATCAACTAGCCGACATATTCACAAAGCCACTTGATGAGAAAAGATTTTACAAGTTGAAGAATGAATTGAACATACTTGACTTCTCCAACTTGAAATGAGTGCACCCCCACATTCTTATATGACATGCCTCTCCTCCGACATAGCAAGGTAAAGTTGTTTGGCATATCATCCATACTTTGCTAAGGACATGTTTAGAACATATAGACATATTTGCATGACAAATAGGCTCATTCATGAAAATCAAATGAGTTTAATGTATATATGGTACCACTATTGCTTCTATGTTTTGATTGATCTAGTGGTAGCATATGACATGTTGTTGGGCTTGCAAACCTAGTGTTGAATCTAGAAAATGAGCTCATGATGTGTAATTCAACATGGTCAAGATAACCATTATACTTTATGAGGTGTGAAGAAGCTTGTCCTTGGATCAAACTGAATTACATATTCTAGGCAAGTGATCTAGATTGAACCATAATTTGGACTCACTCATATTGATTGACTTGACTCTCACTAAAATTGGCACCTTTTTGGTGATTGTTGACAAAGGGGGAGAGAAAAGTCACAAAGATAGAAAAGTCACAAAGATAAAGAAAAGTCACAAAGATAAAGAAAAGTCACAAAGATAAAAGTTAATTTGCAAAGAGGGAGAAAGATATAGTAAGGGGAGAGAAAATAAAATTGAGCACACAAGTAGGGGGAGCAAGCTCATGAATTGTTTGTTGCATTTATATGTGCATTAACATGATGAATTGTTGAATTGTAAAGCTTAAATTCATATTCATGTTTGTTTGGTGATTGCTAGAACTAGAACTTGAATGATGTTTTGTTAAGAGTAGCGTCACAAGTGGTATCTAGACACCCTTTGCATTTAATGTTGATCTCACGGGGTACTTTAGTATTTGTGATCTTTACAAGTGATGAATTACAAGTGGTGTCTAGCTACATCGATGCTAAGGATGGTATATAAAGGCAACTCCGATTGGTATCACGCTTCAAAGGTCCATTCTATATACCTTAGCATCAATTTGATAGTAGTAACTCTCCCAAAATTCTAATCCATACATATGTGCACAATTGAACCAAACTCATGGAAGCACATATGTAGGGGGAGCTAATACTATCGAAATTGAAAATTGATTTCATTTCATATCTTTGTGACGGTTGTCATCAATTACCAAAAAGGGGGAGATTGAAAGCCCAAGTTTGGTTTTGGTAATTCATGACACCAAGTTGCTAATGCTATTGTATCAAGTGTGATTAAGCTAAGCATAAGCAACATGTGATGGAGGTGGAAATGGCATGGAGAGATGACCACAAGATCACGAAGAAATAGGTGCATGGACATGAAATGACGATCATGGTGGAGATGCACATAATATGATGGACATGATGATCAAGTGGAAGAGAAGGATCTAAGAGCGCAAGGCAAAGGTATAACCATAGGGTTTTCCTTTTGCCGGTCTAAGATGAGTAGAGAAGTGATTGACCGGGTTTAGGATACATAGCCGACTATCAAGAGGGGCAATCACGGTTAGCTCGGGAATCAAGTGCCACTAGATCAATGTCTTGAGCATATGCATTAGGATCTAGTAGAGAGCTAACATAACGCCTTAAAAATGTTTGTGAAAGGCTAACACACATGCACATGGTGGTGTACACTTGGTGGTGTTAGCACATTTGCAAAGGCGGTGGTGTTTGAGCGGTAGTAAGGGGTTTGGGGTTCGCTCTCCCTCCCGCCGAGCGTGCGAGCGCGGGATTCAGGCGTTTTCGAGAAAATGAAATGCCTATTTTCTATTACGCCGGAAGTCGGAAAAGAAACGGAGGCAGGCGAACGGCGGTCACTGTGGTGACCGGACGCTGCACCGGACGCGGTCTCGGTTTGACCGGACGCGTCCGGTCAGTTCAACGCGGCGTGGGCGCTAGGGTTTGTGACTGGACGCTGGTCTGGCCTGACCAGCGCGTCTGGTCAGTTCTCCTGTGCGCTGAAGTAGAGTGCGCGACCGGCGCGTCCGGTCCCTCACGGAACCGGAGCGTCCGGTCAGGCGTCCAGAGGAGCGAAGTGCTGATCGGACGCGCGGCGCGTCCGGTCACGTGCGATCGGATGCGTCCGATCTCGACGGGAGCTTACTGGAACGCGATCAGACGCTGGCACTGTCGCGTCCGGTCAAACGCTAGAGCGCGTCCGGTCACAGCAACGGCTAGTTCTGACGCGCACTGTTCACGCTTGTCCTGTAGTGACCGGACGCGTCCGGTCACCCTGACCGGAGCATCCGGTCAGCGCGATTTTCGCTGCGTCGTCTGTAACGGCTAGCTGCGTACCCCTTCGCTATAAATAGAGGATGTCCAGGGTTTGAAGGTAACTCTTGCATATTTTGAGACCTAGAAACATCCTTTGAGCTAGAGAACAACCCCTCCACTCATCTCTTTGCTTGGTTGCACATCTTGAGTGAGATTGAGTGAGATTCAAGTGCATTGCTTGAGAGTTGCATTCTAGAGGCACTTGATCTTCGAGTTGCTGCGGATTTCTTGTTACTCTTCCGTGTTTCCCGACACGGTAGACGGCTTGGAGCAGCGGAGGTGATTGAGCTCGCAATTGGAGATTGTTGGAGCCCTCACCAAGTGTTGTAAGGGGTTCTTGATCCTTCCCCGCGGGAGTTCGTGAATTGGATACTCTAGTGGAGCTCGTGACTTGGAGGATCCCCATCTTGTGTGCGGTTGTGCGGTGCCCGCCGAGGGCTCGACTCTTGATAGTCGATTAGCTCGCGAACCGACAAGTGGGTGTATCGCCACAACGGGGAGTAGCTTGCCAGGAAGCAAGTGAACCTCGGGATAAATTCTTGTGTCATTCTCTTCCCGAGGATTTCTCTTGTGTGATTGATTGATTGGTACTTCTCATCTCTACACGGCGGTATAATCACTCGAAGCTCTTCTCTCGTATTACATCTTGTATCTAGCTTGTTGTTGTTGTTGTGTTTAGTGGATAGCCTTGTATTAGACTTGTATAGGTGGCTTGCTTAATTAGTTAGAGCTAGTGCATTTTGCTCCGCCACCTTTTGTACTAACTTGTGGTTAAGTAATTCTTGTAGAAGTTTTAATTAGGCTATTCACCCCCCCTCTAGCCTATTTGGACCTTACCGAAGGGAGGGAAAGCAACTTTCTACTCTCTATGTGACTATGTTCTATAATACAATGCATTCTTAAAATCTTAAGACAACTTAATATAATACTCAAATGATGCATGCACCCATAGATTAAACCTAGTTAAGGTGTTTCTCCTTAAATTATAGCTTCCTTTTTAACAAATTTTGCTAAATCTAGACATGGAACCGCATAGAATGAGTACAAGCTTTGAAAGTCATAATGCATTGCATTTCAAGATGGGGAGTATTATGTAATCGAAAGAAAAGAAATACAACAAATTTGTCCCAAGCAAGTTGGGGTAGGCTAGAGATGAAACACAAAAGAGACGAGAAACAGGGAGACACATAAAGATACATAAAAGGGCACAAGACAAAAAGAGGTCACGGTTCAGGCACGTCGTGATGAGGACATGACACCAACAGATACGACCATTGATTATAAGGTGCACTCGTTCCTATATTTGCATAGTAATTTTGGGTACAATTCACTTGGTTCCACATGTACATGTCGTTATTTGAATGTAGTTACAAATGTGTCTCAAAGTACAAGTCCATCAAAGTTGAACTTTCGGTTCGTCGGCAGTCCGATAGTGCTTCATTGGGAAGGCCAGAACTCATCCATCCGAAGTGCGATTGAGGTCAATGAGCACTTGATGGAAAGCTTATTTGATAATCTTTCAAATAGATCAACCTTAGTTCACATCACGTTGATTGCCAATCTCCAAGCGCTCCTGTCCATAGCTAAATCCTTGGAGATATTCCACTCCTTAAGATCTCTCTTAACGGACTCGTCCCAAGTTAGTTTAGGTCGATCTCTACCGCTCTTTACATTATCGGTCTGCTTTAGAACTCCATTACGCACCGGCGCCTCAGGAGGCCTCCGTTGGACATGTCCAAACCATCTCAACCGATGTTGAATCAATTTCTCCTCAATTGGTGCCACCCCAACCCTATCCCGAATATCGTCGTTCCGGACTCTATCCCTCCTTGTATGCCTACAATACTAACGCAACATACGCATTTCTGCTACACTTAATTGCTGGACATGAAAAGAAATGCTTCCTAAAATGACAAACAAACAAACAAACAGAAGTAGGGGAAAGGTAGTTGCTGTTGCCATTTCTGGTGTCCCTGGACCATTTTTATCCATGCAGTGTAGCTGAGGTACTGGACCATTCTTATCCATGCTGTGTTGCTGAGGTTTTTACAGTTAAGAGAGCGCGAGGCATCGACCGAACCTATGGACTATGACTATGAAACGATGCGCAAGCGCACCAGCGCAGCTACGCGAGTCATGATTGCACTCGAGCCTATGAACAAGCTTCCCTTCTGTTGGAATCAACAACCAGCAAAAGTACACAGCACAGTACACAATAGCATATGGTTTCAAAGGAGTAAATAATAATATAACACGAGACCATGCTAACATACGAGTACAAAATCCAGGCCGGATTATTCTGTATCAAATACATGGAAAATAAAAAGGAGAAAAAGAAATTGTTTTCTGGTAACGTCTGTCTTTAAATAAAAAAGGCAGAACTGGGGTAGGTAGGTGTAGGCTAACGGACTGACACCATGGGCCGCTTCCGCTGTGCGAAGCATGCTTGTTTGAGACCGGCTGAGGTGAGACTTGCGGTACCTACACAAACGTTTTTGTCAGGAATATGATGCTGAAGAATCTGACTTGCAGGTGGATAGCAAATAATAACGAACGAGTATTCAACGCATACAGAAGTTGCATAATATTTAATCGAGTGTAGTGAAGGAAACGCATCACAAAATTTCACTACTGCCAGAATGAAGCCTCGCAGTCATTTTAATTAACAGGTTTAGGCGCTAGTTCGAGGATATGCGTCGAATGAGCAATTTGTGTTTGCCTAGCAGAAAATGTTGGAAATCGGAACAAAATCGAAAGATATGGGTCAAGCGCGCCATGATTCAGCCCAGCTTGACTTTGGACCGCCAAGGGCCACTAGCACATCGGAGAGAAAAAACTCAGTGATAAGGAGAGAGAGAGAGAGAACGAAAGCGATTTATAGAGAATGGCTGTTATCTGAACATATTCCCTTTCCTCTACTCTTTTACCCAGCTATTATATTATTAAAAGAAAACGAGGCTATCATCTTAACTGCTGTAATAATAATTAATATAATATAATCAAGTAAAAGAAAACGAGAGAACAATCGACACCGACACAAGATCGACCGCGTGCGGTAATATCGACTCGTCGTCGTCGTCCACCCAGACGCCGACCAAGCGTGTATATCGACCCCGTGCGTAATAAAACGACGTGTCATGGGTTCATTGGCCATCGATCAAACAATAAACGTGTACGTGTCACCATGTGAGCATAGGCAGAACTGAGATGTTCGAACACACGAGAGTAGCGGAATCGAAGCGTGCCAGTGATTGCCCGCTTGCAGAACGTGTAAGAATGTGTTCACTGTTCAGTGAGAGAAGCCGGGCCAAGTATTTCCTCGTACTCCTACTGACTCCTGACGTAAAAGAAAACTTGTTTAATTCTGTTGGTAGCCGAGAACCCTCGAATCACCCTACGCTGCACGCACTGCCCACTGCACTGTTTATACGCAGGCCTGGAGCGAACGAACCCGCGCGACAGCTTCGAAGATTTTCTACCACTGGTGCGTAACAAGCTCACCCTGTTCGTTAAGGCCAGCGCGCTTTCGGGAATATGACCCATGTAACGAGCGAATAATTAGAGCATTCGCGGTGGCGTCGACTGGTAATGCATAGTTTTGCTTCATTTCCTGCGGCGTACTCAACATCGATGCCGATGAGTGAGGCGCTGAAATCCATACGATTTAGATCAACGATTGATATGTTTATATTCATGCGTTGACAAGCTCATTACGGACAATCGCCTCTACGATCGATGGCCCCAGATGCTCCATTATACTCCGTTTAATGCACTTATCCTACAAGCCCATCGATGCTCAAATGAACTAGCTACACGAAAACAGAGGCAGGCAAGTGATTGCAGCTAGCGCTGCGGGCTGCTATCAAATGCCACATGCCAGTTTGCATGTAATAACAAGCAAAAGGTATGATAAAGGGGAATTGGAGAATCCAACGTAGCTCAATGGATCAACAAAGAAATCGCTAGCAGCCAGGCGATTTCAGTCGATGTTTAACCAACATGTTCACTGTTTCATTGTCGTTTTGTCGTTTGGTCTGTGAATGCCAGTTTTTTTGTTCGGCTGAAACGAGGCTTGTGGCATGCCAAGGATGAATACTACCGGGCCATGGAGATTTGGATAACAGAACATCACTGTAAGGCGTTGTTGGGTGCGTTATTGTTTACGAAAGATGTCCGATGCTACATAGAAGAAAGCGGCAGGGGGTCTAAACCGAGTCTCGCAGAAGACAGCAGGGTTCGCAGTAGACGAATCACCATACTGTAGAATGGTTTCTCATCGTATTGTGAGAAATGGTACTCCCACTTAACCATGAGAACCAAGAACTGCGTTAAAGCTGGTGAAGAAAGCTTTTTGTTTCATTTTGTTTCAAGGTATCCTCACTGCTTCTCAAGTATAGATATCATAAAACCATTACATTAAAGATGTCCATACATTAATCAATTAGAGATCTAATATTGCCTCATGTAAGCAACGTGGTGTTTTAACAGTGATGACTACTTTATCTACTGTTTTACTGTAATGCTGAAACTCTCACTAGACTACCAAGGAACTGTGCAGATCAGATTTAGCAAGGCAGTCAAGAAAGAATACACAGATGTCAACATATCATGCAAGCAAACTGGCAAGAGATGTGTTATGCAAGCAAATAAAACTAAAATCAAGTGTGCATACTGGCCTTGACTAGGATATGAATGTCTAAGATTAAACCTTGTTCTAATCTAATGTTTCAGTGTTAATTGTGTGTTATGTCTATAAATTCGAAGCCAACCTAACACAATCTTGAGATGGCAAACAATGGCCATTTTGTTTAAAACAAACTCATTTCATTGAATTACATTTTGAACTTACCAAATGCAAGCAACTGTTAGGATTATGTTAACAATGATTAGATGAACCTTGCACAGGCAGATAAGATATAGCAAACAACAGAAAATATTAAATGAAAAGGTGCACTTACCTGAAGCAATAATTAGGTCTCAGGATTGATTTCCAGATCCGCGCTGCTGTAACTGAAGCAGTAGATTTTGAGCTAACTGGAGTGTCGCCTGGTACTTCTTGCTTTTATCCTCCTCGGGAGCTTGTGCAGCACCAGGACCAAGATTTTGCTGTTGCCCCTGAGAAGAGAAATCCTGACTTGCTCTATCAACATGCAGTGGCATAGAATGCTGGAGCAGGGCCAAATTCCCGATCTGATTAGTTGTTGGAGGTCCAGGGTTCACTTGTGGAATGGTGGGGGTGGGGTTGTTAGTGTTGCTGATTTGAAGGTTAGAATGGCTAGCCAGAGCTAATGGACCATAGTTGCTTTGGGGCACATAATACTGCTCTGGCTGATACAGTTGCTGGTTTGTCTGTGTGGGAAAACTGTGTCCACCTTGAGATGGTAATGTAGCAGAACTGTGTGGTACTGTTGGAAGTGGAGGTGGTGGTGGTAAGTTCAAAGCAACTTCAGGGTTGTAAGCAGTATGCTGTATTGAGCGCTCCTGAGCACTCACCATGTTCCCATAGTTTGTCAAATGAGCAGCTGAAGCTTGCCTGCTAAACTGTTGTCCTGGATGCTGAACATTGGCAATTTGCCCAACGGATGAATTTGAAGCAGTAACTTGGTTTTCAGGAATCCATACTTTTGAAAGCATAGATGGATCCTGCATCTGTGATGGTCTGTCTGTAGCATTCATCTGACCACTTACCAGCGGTGACTGCACACTAGGCAGAAGTTTTGCTAAAGTAGCCATAATGTCAGGCTTGAGCGAAGATTGAACTTGCAGCCCAGTCGCTTGATTAGCAGGAAAACCTGCAAGAGCTGGCTGGACTGCTTGGCCTTCATCCACCCGAGGCCTTCCAGGAATATGCCCCAAACGATGCATTGAATCCTCATGCAAAGATGCCCGATAATCAGCATCAACGTGGCCACTGTCGTTAGGAGAAATGATACTATACTTTCTTTGTGTAAGCAGAGTTTCCCTTTCATCATAGTAAGGTTGCTGTTCTGTCCCAGTTAACTGTGGCCTCAGTGCAGCAGCAGCAGAGATTTGTGGAATGTGCAATACCACACCATAAAGGCGCTCTGGACCATCAACTTGTAACACATTTGTTAGGAAATCTGATGGTGGCACCAAAAACAAAGTAGTCCCTGCATCAACTTTTACAACCCCTGCCCGGCTTTTTGAGCCCAGGTAGCGCAAGAACTCAGTATAAGAAACGAAGTCATCTTCACTATCTGGTAAGAAAAAGACAATGTCAAATCCAGTGGCATCTGCATAGTGCTTCGCCAACATATCCAATCCAGTCCGAGCTGAGCAATTCATAACGTCCGGTCTGCAAAGTTTAAATAGCAGAGTAAGATCATTAACATACACAATTCAACTTTATATAACAGAACAAATATTTGTGCAACGATGTTTGGACTTACAGAGGTATGTCACTGCCCTTTGTTATAGGCAAACAACGAGCACGACAAACAGGGGATCCACCTTTGGCAATACTGCCACGCCAACAGTGATCAATGTATGATGTTCGATGCACTGTGCCCCGGACTCGAATAACAGGAGTTGAGCTTCCCTCAGCATGCACAGAATTGCCCTGATGACGGTACCCAGCAGAATAAAGACCTGTGCTGCCTGCCCTTAGATGAGGGTCAGCACCAGCGTCGAGCCTCATTCTTTTTGCTTCTCTTGGGTCAAATGATTCAGGTTGTGAAAGGATACCACCTGGAGTAGGTATACCCCCATAATCGTAATATCTTGATCTTCCTCCTCTTGGTGGATCATACCCTTGCAAAGTTCCACTGCCAATACCAGGGCCTTGACGACCATCACTGGAATACATTTCTGATCTAGGAAATCCAGCAGCCGATGTGGGGTTATCCAATTTGTTTGGTGCGAGCTCACTGTTTGAGAAAAGAATCTGAATCCTAGGATCATTGAAAAGATGACCATCTAGATTCATCTTAGCATTATAAGCGTCCGCGACATTTGCAAACTCAACAAAAGCATACTGCCTTGTCTGGAAAATTTTTATTTTCGTAACGACACCAAATGCTGACATGGCTTGCTTAAGTGTCTCCTCATTAATGACTTTATAAGCACCTGGAAAACCAACCCAGAGAACATTGGTAGGTTGTGCTTCTCGCATCCGTATTCCAGCAGAACCCTGCCAGGTAAACAGAACATGATAGTAAGCAACATCAGCAGATGAAAGAGAATCAGCAACAACACAACAGATGTCTATATATCTAAACAGTGCACCTTTGGAGGGCCACTGCCTCTCTTATCACCCACTGGCCCTGATACTCTACCATTGAAGCTGCTAGCTTCTGACCATTCCTATACAAATCAGTACAAACAAGTTGTAACAAGAAAATCCACTATAAAATTTTAATAGAGGAAATACAAATCCAGCCAACACTATGGATACACACCGCTCTTCCCTTGGACCTCTGGAAATCAACGCACAATTCCTTGCCACCTAAAGTTTTTCCATTCAAGGCTCTGTGAGCAGAAATTGCATCTTCAAGCTTCTCAAAATCAATGTACGCTGAAGTCTGATCTTGGGAGAATGCAACACCTTCAACTTTTCCGAACTTTTGAAACTCCTCCTCAACCTCCTCCTTTGAAACCGATGGGCTAATGCCACCAACCCACAGATTCCTAACAGCTTTAGCCTGTAAAAACCAAAACAACAAACAAAATCTTATAAAGGCATGGTCGCATGGTAACAAAAACATGGAAACACACAGGACCCTATAACTTAAAATTAAACCATGACAAACACATTGCACACTGAATCTTCAAAACAAGTTAGATCCTGAGTAGCATAAAACTGCATCATCCTGCATTTTTGCATGAATCATCAAGCCGAGCACTACTGTGTAAGAAATTTGCAAGGAAAGGAGCATCTTCTAATATAGTATAGAAATAAGGACCTAATCAGCCAGATTGCAAATAGATAAACATTGCATACGGCCAGTATCCTCGACCAAAACTGTCAGTATAGCATTTTCATCAGCAGCCACAAATTCCAGATCGATATCTACCATCACAATAAATAGACGGACCTAAATCCTAGCTAGCGGGAAAAAATCACGTGGCGTCGCGGACACAAAACGCAATAAGCAGCGGGATAAATCTAGGGCGGGAGTTTTTTTTATTTTCATTCAATCAAAGAAAAATCTAGCGCGGGAGGGAGCAGATCCCAGCTTGGGGGCAGAAGGAACACAATTACCGGCCGCGCGAACTCGGTGCGCATGGCGGCCCCCTTGACCTTTTCACCCCGGGTGGCCTCGACGGCTGCGCGAGCCTCGGCTGGGGAACGGAAGAGGACGAACGCGTAGCTGCGAGATCCGGCTCGTGCGAGGGCGCAATCGAGCGCGCCGTGCGGCCCGAACAGCGCCAACAAATCGCCCTCGGTCACGTGCAAGGGCAGGTTGCCAACCCAGAGCGTGTTCGTCTCCGGGCCCCCCGCAGCGGCGCCGCCCTCAGTCCCGACGGCGTCCTTCGAAGGGGAGCCAGAGCCGGAGCCGGACGCCTCGGGGGACTCCGCGGGCGGAGGCTCCGACGACATCGCCGGAGCGCCGGAGAGGGAACCCTAGAGCACGGGGAATTTGGGTTGGATTTGCACGCGAGCACGAGGGCTCTCGAGTCTGGGCTCTGGACGGTGGGTTTGGGTGATTCGGTCCGTACTTATTCAGAGGCTCAGAGCACGAGGCCTTCTTTGGTTAAAAAAAATTTTGCAAAATTTTTCACATTCCCTGTCACATCAAATCTTTAGACACATGTATGAAACATTAAATATAGATAAAAAATAAAACTAATTACATAGTTTAGACGAAACTCACGAGACGAATCTTTTAAGCTTAGTTAGTCCATAATTGGATATTATTTATCAAATAACAATGAAATTGCTACAGTAGCGTTTCCCAAAAATTTTCGGAAACTAAACAGCCCCCAAATGTGTTCGAGTCGAACCAGGCTCGTTTAGTTTGCAAAAAAAAATTAATCTAATGAATAGTATCATTTTCGTTTTATTTAACAAATATTGTTCAATCATGGATCAACTAGGCTCAAAAGATTTATCTCGTGATTTCCAACTAAACTGTGTAATTAGTTATTTTTTTACCTACATTTAATACTCCATGCAAGCGACTAAAAATTGATGTAACGGAGAGAGTGAAAAATTCTAACTTTTGGATGCATCTAAACGCCCGGGTGTCATCGTGCATTTTAATCGTACCCGCCCGACCCCAAGGATACCAAACCCAAGTACCCGCCCGACCCCAAGGATACCAAACCCAACGTGACCAGAAATTTAACTTTCTCTATAAAAACGTACCCTCTCTTGATATCACTTAGGCCTTGTTGGTTTCCAGCTGATCCAATCCTGGGCCTGAATCAATCTAGGCCTGGAACCGGTGGATCCACTTGTGTCACTCGTTCCAGGCCTGAATTCGTTCCGGAGGGTAGGAGGTGCGAATTAGATCCGGGTCGTGTTGTGCGAGGGGGAATCCAAGCCAGGCTCATTTTGGTTCCAGGCCAGACCGAAACGAACGCACATTTGAGCTCATGCCTGGGTTGAAAACGGGCCTCTCCAATCCAGCCGGAATGGGCCCCGAAACAGACCAATCCGATGGAAACGAACGAGGCCTTATATGGTTATCTTTATATAAATTGCTATTGCAGCACTGGCAATCGGACGTCCTCCAGACGCCTGCGCCCTGATGCAACACCCGCTGCCAGCGCTCAGCGCCTGCTACACCTGCACGCATAGGCGCGCCCACTCGCTCAAAATTCCCTGCTTCCCGCACCCCTATGATGCGCCGCTTTTCTCTATGCACGAGGCCCCAGGGGCTGCCACAGGTGGCTGAGATGGCAACAAGTATAACATACTTACGAAACACAGCTGAAACATTTGAAATATGCGTCTGAAACGCATGCAAAAACACATGAAAAACACTTAACAAAAAAACAATTGCAAACATATGCAACATCCAGATAAAACACTTGCAACGTATGTATGAAACAAGTGTAATATCAAACACAAACACATTTGCAACATACGTCTGAAAAAACAGATGAAACATTGGGAATATACACTTACAACATACGTGTATAATTATTGCAACATATGCAACATCGTGATCTACTTTTACAACATTCGTACGAAACACTTGAAACATACCTATAAAACATCTGAAACACTTGAAACATGCGCTTACAACATGGCTCGGGGCCGGGGGATTCCATCCGTTAGGGTTGGAGCTACCGCGGGATGGCGAGCATGACGGGCGGGAGCGAGTGGCATGGGATGGGTGCGCGGCAGCAACGAGGCAGAGTGGGTGCGCGGCGTCCGGATGCAATGGCCGCTGTGTTGGAGAAGGTCAGTGTTGGGCATTTTTAACGTCATTACCAAAAGTAGACTTAGTTTTCTAATTCTGATAACGGCGCCAAAAATGCCGAACCTATCCCTCATGCCACTTAAGCCAAGTTGTCATCCCCAGCATGACATGAGAGACGCGGTATTGAAATATGCAACTGCTCTTCTAAATAAATAATAAATAAGATCTGCAAGCGCACAGATTAATACCGATGTAGCATTTTAACCGGGAAGTATTCCAGGTATCGTTATTTATATTTTTACCACTGGGAAGGGATTACTAACATCAATGTTGATTATGGAATGGAATATAGGAATGAGTATCAATCATTGCATGTATAAGTGAGAGCATTCATCTATCTCTTGCATACAGGGGTAAGTGTCACATAAAATATAGATAAAGTATGAATGGTGACAAAGATAATTAATCTGATCAGCTAGCCACATATAATAATGATAAGCACCTCAACAGATATTCTAGCAAGTCATTAGCATGGTATTAGGACGAACTACAAGGATATTTCCTAAGTTATTCTTAACTATAAAGTCTAGCATATCATAGTTAGTGCAAGTACACTTGGCAATCATTGCGAAAAAGGACTACGCCCATGCATAGTGATATTATCAAGGAAGATGAGAAACATAGCAATCACTCCCCCGTAATAATGTTGCTCTGCCTGCCTTACACACGGGAGGGGGACTATATAAGAACCAACGAAGCTGTCACCATCGCGGACCACCCCACGATCCGGCATATAAGGTGCAATCGCAGATAAATATGGTCTAAGCACCACGCCTACACAATACTTATCATTTACCCATGGATCCGATGGATAAACGCTATACGATCCTAAACATGTATATAATTCCAATCTAACTAAGTCAAGCGTATAACTACGATAAACTAAGAACAATATAATCGCAAACATAAACAAGTAGAGCATAGTCATAATCAATATATTGAAATAGAACAAAGTTGTATTCATAATATTGAAGAACAAAGATGAACAATGAAGAACAGTAAAGGAATTACCAAGAATCCTCTTGACAGATCCGGAAACCAATCGAAGATTGACTCCTTCTAGTTCTAATCCTATGTAGCTATGCTATACTAGAGATCTAGTTGATGTGGTGGCTCTAGGGCTTGATCAGAGACTCTCCTCCTGAGATTAGGGTTTGAAGAATTGAGAATGAGGGAGTGCCTCCTCCAGGGGCCAGGGGTCCTGCTTATATAGCCCCCTCAAGTGAACGTGGGCCGTCGGATCAAACCGACATTAATCGCATGGTTTTCCTTGATCCCTTAGGTCGGTGGAGCATAATCCGCGAGACGGAGCCTGATTGGCTCTCAGGCCAGGGCGGCCGCCCTAGGGGGCAGGGCGGGCGCCCTGCCTCCGGGCCCGTTCGGCCTCCCGTTCGTTCTCGTGGCTTCTGGAGTCTTCTAGATGATAGAAAATCAGTGAACACGTTATTATCTCTATGTAAACCCGACGTGTGGGCTTTTCCTCCGTATTTTCTGATAACCCCCTGCAGAAATAGACAAACACCAAAACTCGTGGAATTCTGTCAGATAAAACCCTAAGTCTAGGTGTTGGTTGCATTTGGATCCTTTTCTTTATTTATTTGATAACTATATTTGGTACTTAAGGACCGTCAACAAACTCCCCCAAGCTTACCTCTTGCTCGTCCCTGAGCAAGGATAGACTCATTATGGATCGGAAGTTGCTGCAACGCCTTTGAACGTTGACGGCACATATGCTTTCAAATAAGGTCTCATCCCTGAGTTAGAGTAAACTGTCAAGACTTAAAACTTACTCATTTTACCTTTCACTATGGGGCTTGCAACCGTCACCTGCATCTTGAGTGGTTAAAAGATAGAACGGTCTAGTCAAACGCCATGTCTCTTATTCTTGATCAGCTATAGCTCTGGAGTTTTTTGCAAATTTTTCAAATAAAACTCAGAGATTCCTTGTATGACTTTCTCGGGTCTCTCTTTTGTGGTATTTCTGGATCCTTACCAAGACAGTAATGGTATATGCCTTCTCTCTCAAAGTATGTGGTATTTATGGTATAAGGCGTAGTGACATTGCCTTCTCTCTCACCCTACTCTAATAAGGCTTTGATATCTGGAGCTCATAGGTGGGAGATACAGTATACATACTCATAGAACATTTATTGCATAGTCAAACCATGGATCCAGAGAAACAAGTCAATAAGTCAAATCAAGATGTGCATGTGTGGTGAATGAGTGGTGTATGGTGATGATGGTGATAACAAAAGTCTAATGCTCTTTTTGAGGGAATACATACCTTTCTTGCTTTTTAAAACTTTTGAGGGGAATGAGATGCTCTTTTTTTTCTCTCAGGTGGGTATTGTACCCCTAATTCTACTGTCGGACACTTGTCCATTTTTACCTCTCGTCTCACTTTTTCTTTCTTCGAGGTTCCGAGCACTTGCTCCTTTTTATTTCCTCGTATTTATATTTATTTTTTTTAGAGCAATCTCCCTCTTTTGAAAATATAGCAAGTGGTAGTAGAAATGACTTGAGCATTAACTTTACAGGGAATAACAGGAATGGGATGATGTTTTTGGCTATTCTCTCCCGGGTCAGGAGTAGAATAATTTTGGGTGAATTTGGAGATGGAAATGAGTGGATATATGTGGATGCGTACTTCCGGAGTAGAAGCAGCATGTATGAGTGAACGTGCAAGTGAATCTTGATTTTAACCACATGACAAGTTCCTAAGGGTCTACACAGCTTGACCACACTCAATGCCCATAAGCAGTAAGTAGTAAAAGTGCGGCTCTTAATCTAACAAGCATGTATATATGGCTGTGGTAGGAATTTAAACTCTCATCATACAGGAACTCATCATGCAACATTTTAAAGATTTTCAAAGATAAAATTCTCCAGAATTCTAGCATCTCTAGGAACAGATAAACAGCAGCTCAACCTTCCCATATCATATCCGCTAACAACTTAGACTTCAGATCAAGTTCTCTTCCCACTAGTTCAGGTTTAGAGCCAGTTTTAAATTATAACAGTTATGTCTAAACTAGAGAGAGAACAAATTTGAAAATTAGGCAGAGCAACTATTCATCATATCCATGCTAGAGTTTTATTTTCAAGATTCAGTTTAGCATAGCTACTTTATTTATTTATTAAACTAAGCAAACACAAAATATTTATTTGGGTTTTCATGATTATGCATCTTTTTATTTTAATAAAGCATAGGTATAAATGTAGATAAAAATACTTATCGGGATAAATGGGGGTGCTCTCCCCCAAGCTAGATCTTGACGTAATTTCTTCTGATGTAGCTAGCAGGTGCAGAGGTGTATTTGAATGTCGGCAGCACCCTGACAATGATTAGGATGTCCTCCATCTGCTAGTCTTCCTGAATTCTGTGGAGCTCAAATAGACAACAAAGCTTCGTGGAACTTGATTAAGCGTTAGCATAAATATCTAGCCTTTATCATGTTTGAGCTTCCTTGATAAATGTCACTCTCTATTTTTATTTTCATTTTTATAGAACAGAAAAAATATATTATTATTATTATATTTTTTTATGCCACCATAGTGAATGTACTTATGGGTTTTATGCCACTCGCATACTCACATGGGGCTTACTGTTTTCAACATTTTTTTAGACAGAATGAACATGATTAACTGAGCAATAATTAAAGGGAAAATGATAACTACCAAGTTTACCTCTTGGCACGGCGTTCGGTGTTTTTAAGTCCTCCGAACAGGACTTCTTTTCTTCTTAGTTGTCCTGGGATTTGGGTGGCGTAGACGGTGGTTCCGGCAGCGCCTCCTCTTCTTGTGTGTCTTCGCTTTCCATACCCGACTTGGTGCTTCGGTCTCCTATTGTGTATCCTCGGGTCTTATGACCTCTCCTTCATAGTCTGCCCATACGTCCTTGATGGTTTGCCTCCTTTGGTTACGGTTACGTCGCCTTCTTCTTGTCCTGACCTGCTTAGAATCTTCAACTATATAGTTAGGGTCATTAAAGTAGCGGCGTACCTTCTCAGAGGGGAAATGCATATGGACTTCTCCGGTTCCAATGTAGATGATTGCTTTGACGGTGCCTAGGAACGGTCTTCCTAGGATGATGGGTGGATCGTACTTGTCGTCTCCCATGTCAATGACCTGAAAGTCTGTATGGACAAAATGATCGTTAATTTTAACAGGGACATCAGTTACTATACCTTCGACCTTTCGGGATGTCTGATCTGCCATCTGGAGCTGAGTGTATGTTGGTTTTAAGGGCATGGTCCCATACAAGAGCTGATAGGTGACTGTGGCCATTATGTTGACGCCTGATCCAGTGTCGTAGAGCGCCTTCTGAAAGGAGTATCCATTGATTGAGCACTCAATGTTTGGCATACCTGGGTCATCCTTCTTGATTAGGAACGGCGACTTGAGTCGACCATCTTGACCTCCTTGAACTGCAGTGATCATCTTAGCTGATTCGGTCCATCCTTGATTGTTCTTGTTTTGCTTGTTCCTCCTGTTGGTCCTCTTCCTTGGTTCATGTTGGGGTTGCTCTGGGATTTGTGTAATCTTGTTCTTGAAGGAAAACGTCTCCTTCCTCCCCTTGATGTTGAAGTTGATCTTCGCAGCGCTGGCGTAGATGACAGCTCCCGAGGTGTTCAGGAATGGCCTTCCTAGAATAACTGGTGACCTCTCATCGGACCCGGTCTCTATCACCACGAAGTCAGCTGGAGCATACAAGGTACCAACTCGGATACACATGTTCTTTAATATTCCTTTAGGAAAGCTTAGTGTCCGATCTGCAAGCTGCAAACACATAGTTATTTCTGATAAAGGATATGTAAAGAATTTTTTATAGAGTACCCTGGGCATAATGTTGACGCTGGAGCCAAAGTCACAGAGTGCTTCTGGGAAGTCCACTATGCCGATGAAGATCGGGATGACGGGGCGTCCTGGATCGCCTCTCTTGACTGGCAGAAGGTCATTATGTACTCCGACAGCGGGATTACTCCAATAGTTACCTGCATCAAACATGTCTACAAGATTTGCATATTCTAATCCTTCTGGTTGTGATGGTATACCGGGGTTAGTAGCAGGAACAGCAGCAGCTATTTGATTTAACTGAGATTCAATCATTTTATTAAAGCTAATTTGGTTTTTGATGGCAGAAGAGAAATTATCCATTCTATTATTTATGTTTTCTAGTATTTTATCATTGGATGCCAATTTGTTAGACAAGTTATCCATTAGCTTTCCTTGATTAGACACTAACTCTCTCAGGGGTGGAAAATTATTATTGTTGTTGTAAGAGTTATTACCTTGATAATTACCTGAGTAGTTACCTGAGTAGTTAGGCCTCTGTTGATTCCAACCTTGATTTTGTTGAGGACGGTTGTAGTTGTTGTTGTTGTTGATGTACCTTGCATCCTCAAGCATCTCAGGGCAGTGATTGCCTGAGTGTCCAGTATCTCCACATTCCTCACAAGTCATGTGAGAGTCGTAGACGTTCATGACTTCTCTTTTGTCTCCAGCTTTGTCATCGAGCTTTTTCATGAGTAGGTCTAACTTTGCAGACAACATGTCTACCTCCTTGAGGTGGTGCATACCTCCACCCTTCTTGCGTGTTTGAGTCCTCTCTTCGTTCCAACCTTGGTTGGACGCCATCTTCTCCACAAGGGTTGTAGCTTGTGGTATGGTGAGTGATAGAAATGCGCCTCCAGCTGCAGCATCCATGGTCTCACGAGCACTAGTGATGAGCCCATGATAGAAAGTCTGCATAAGTAGCCAGTTCTCCATTCCATGATGGGGACATTCTAGGATGTAATCTTGAAAGCGCTCCCATGCTTCTGGAACGGATTCATCATGTTGTTGCTAAAAACTTGTAATCTTCCCACGGAGAGCATTGGTCTTGCCCATGGGAAAGAACTTAGCCAGAAAGTTCGTAGAGCGGAGTGCCTACGTAGTGTTCTTATCCTTCGTCGCGTAGAACCACTGCTTCGCTCTCCCCAATAGTGAGAATGGGAAAAGGCGAAGTAGTATGGCGTCTCTGGGAACATCTAATATAGTGAATGTGCTGCAAATCTCTAGGAAGTATTAGAGATGAGCACTTGCATCTTCGTGCGGCTTCCCATAAAACTGGTTGGCTTGTACCATGTTGATGAGCCCTGGCTTAAGCTCAAAGTTCTTGTCGATGGCCGCGGCAGGTCCAGTGCGGATGTTGTCCGTAGTGGGAGCTGAGAACTCGCGGATCGTCTTGTTCGCCATGGCTGCGAACTCTGTTGACAAATTCCGGATGAAACTTCGGCGGTCTTCTGGATTGGATGAAG
Source organism: Saccharum hybrid cultivar R570 (assembly GCA_038087645.1). Taxonomy (NCBI): domain Eukaryota; kingdom Viridiplantae; phylum Streptophyta; class Magnoliopsida; order Poales; family Poaceae; genus Saccharum; species Saccharum hybrid cultivar. Next base: position 21,755,639 of record JAQSUU010000402.1, on the reverse strand, counting down.
TGTTACGTCGAAGTGTTGACTTCTTGAGCTTGGCTCTTGCCCCTCTGATTAATGCTTCGGGGTTGTCAACAAAATTTTCTGGAAGATGTCCTCTATTCATACATCACCCTGCAAAACAATAAGAATGGAAAAATACAGGGGTAAATCTGTATAGGAGAATTGATGATCTCAATCACTTAATGATGCGAATGATGACTCAAATTCCGTATTCATTCCTTGTTAGTAAATCAACCTTTCCCGGCAACGGCGCCAAAAATGCTTGTTGGGCATTCTTAACGTCATTACCAAAAGTAGACTTAGTTTTCTAATTCTGATAACGGCGCCAAAAATGCCGAACCTATCCCTCATGCCACTTAAGCCAAGTTGTCATCCCCAGCATGACATGAGAGACGCGGTATTGAAATATGCAACTGCTCTTCTAAATAAATAATAAATAAGATCTGCAAGCGCACAGATTAATACCGATGTAGCATTTTAACCGGGAAGTATTCCAGGTATCGTTATTTATATTTTTACCACTGGGAAGGGATTACTAACATCAATGTTGATTATGGAATGGAATATAGGAATGAGTATCAATCATTGCATGTATAAGTGAGAGCATTCATCTATCTCTTGCATACAGGGGTAAGTGTCACATAAAATATAGATAAAGTATGAATGGTGACAAAGATAATTAATCTGATCAGCTAGCCACATATAATAATGATAAGCACCTCAACAGATATTCTAGCAAGTCATTAGCATGGTATTAGGACGAACTACAAGGATATTTCCTAAGTTATTCTTAACTATAAAGTCTAGCATATCATAGTTAGTGCAAGTACACTTGGCAATCATTGCGAAAAAGGACTACGTCCATGCATAGTGATATTATCAAGGAAGATGAGAAACATAGCAATCACTCCCCCGTAATAATGTTGCTCTGCCTGCCTTACACACGGGAGGGGGACTATATAAGAACCAATGAAGCTGTCACCATCGCGGACCACCCCACGATCCGGCATATAAGGTGCAATCGCAGATAAATATGGTCTAAGCACCATGCCTACACAATATTTATCATTTACCCATGGATCCGATGGATAAACGCTATACGATCCTAAACATGTATATAATTCCAATCTAACTAAGCCAAGCGTATAACTACGATAAACTAAGAACAATATAATCGCAAACATAAATAAGTAGAGCATAGTCATAATCAATATATTAAAATAGAACAAAGTTGTATTCATAATATTGAAGAACAAAGATGAACAATGAAGAACAGTAAAGGAATTACCAAGAATCCTCTTGACAGATCCGGAAACCAATTGAAGATTGACTCCTTCTAGTTCTAATCCTATGTAGCTATGCTATACTAGAGATCTAGTTGATGTGGTGGCTCTAGGGCTTGATCAGAGACTTTCCTCCTGAGATTAGGGTTTGAAGAATTGAGAATGAGGGAGTGCCTCCTCCAGGGGCCAGGGGTCCTGCTTATATAGCCCCCTCAAGTGAACGTGGGCCGTCGGATCAAACCAACATTAATTGCACGGTTTTCCTTGATCCCTTAGGTCGGTGGAGCATAATCCGTGAGACGGAGCCTGATTGGCTCTCAGGCCAGGGCGGCCGCCCTAGGGGGCAGGGCGGGCGCCCTGCCTCCGGGCCCGTTCGGCCTCCCGTTCGTTCTCGTGGCTTCTGGAGTCTTCTAGATGATAGAAAATCGGTGAACATGTTATTATCTCTATGTAAACCCGACGTATGGGCCTTTCCTCCGTATTTTCTGATAACCCCCTGCAGAAACAGACAAACACCAAAACTCGTGGAATTCTGTCAGATAAAACCCTAAGTCTAGGTGTTGGTTGCATTTGGATCCTTTTCTTTATTTATTTGATAACTATATTTGGTACTTAAGGACCGTCAACAGTCAGCATAGGGCGGGCGGCGTGGTGGATACGCCCGCGGCAGTCGCAAGTGTCCGGCAGTGGGGAAAGAAAATGTTACTGTGTTTTTTATTTTTTTGGAGAAACCGCGTGAAAGCCCAAGTTTGGTTTTGGTAATTAATGACACCAAGTTGCTAATGCCATGTGTTAAGTGTTTTGAGTTAGGCATAAGCAACACATGTGATGAAGGTGTACGTGGCAAGGAGTGGTGGCCACAAGATCACAAAGAGATGGTGCATGGACATGAAATGTTGATCATGATGGAATGCACATAATATGATGGACATGATGATCAAGTGGAAGAGAAGGATCTAAGAGCACAAGGCAAAGGTATAACCATAGGATTTTCCTTTTGCCGGTCTAAGATGAGTAGAGAAGTGATTGACCGGGTTTAGGATACATAGCCAACTATCAAGAGGGGCAATCACGGTTAGCTCGGGAATCAAGTGCCACTAGATCAATGTCTTGAGCATATGCATTAGGATCTAGTTGAGAGCTAACATAACGCCTTGAAAAATGTTTGTGAAATGCTAACACACATGCACATTGATGGTGTACACTTGGTGGTGTTAGCACATTTGCAAAGGCGGTGGTGTTTGAGCGGTAGTAAGGGGTTTGGGGTTCGCTCTCCCTCCCGCCGAGCGTGCGAGCGGAAGTCGGAAGTCGGAAAAGAAACGAAGGCGAACGGCGGTCACTGTGGTGACCGGACGCGGTCACGGTTTGACCGGACGCGTCCGGTCAATTCAACGTGGCTCGGGCACTAGGGTTTGTGACCGGACGCTGGTCTGGCCTGACCAGCGCGTCCGGTCAGTTCTCCTGTGCGCTGAAGAAGAGCGCGTGACCGGCGCGTCCGGTCCCTCACGGAACCGGAGCGTCCGGTCAGGCGTCCAGAGGAGCGGAGTGTTGATCGGACGCGCGGCGCGTCCGGTCACGTACGATCGGACGCGTCCGGTCTCGACGGGAGCTTACTGGAACGCGACCGGACGCTGGCACTGTCGCGTCCGGTCAAACGGTTGAGCGCGTCCGGTCACGGCAACGGCTAGTTCTGACGCGCACTGTTCACGCTTGTCGTGTAGTGACCGGACGCGTTCGGTCACCCTGACCGGAGCGTCCGGTCAGCGCGATTTCAACTGTGTCATCCGTAACGGCTAGCTGCGTACCCCTTCGCTATAAATAGAAGATGTCCGGGGTTTGAGGGCAACTCTTGCACATTTTGAGACCTAGAGACATCCTTTGAGCTAGAGAACAACCCCTCCACTCATCTCTTTGCATAGTTGCACATCTTGAGTGAGATTGAGTGAGATTCAAGTGCATTGCTTGAGAGTTGCATTCTAGAGGCACTTGATCTTCGAGTTGCTGTGGATTTCTTGTTACTCTTCTGTGTTTCCCGACACGGTAGACGGCTTGGAGCAGCGGAGGTGATTGAGCTCGCAATTGGAGATTGTTGGAGCCCTCACCAAGTGTTGTAAGGGGTTCTTGATCCTTCCCCGCGGGAGTTCGCGAATTGGATACTCTAGTGGAGCTCGTGGCTTGGAGGATCCCCATCTTGTGTGCGGTTGTGCGGTGCCCGCCGAGGGCTCGACTCTTGATAGTCGATTAGCTCGCGAACCGACAAGTGGGTGTATCGCCATAACGAGGAGTAGCTTGCCGGGAAGCAAGTGAACCTCGGGATAAATTCTTGTGTCATTCTCTTCCCGGGGATTTCTCTTGTGTGATTAATTGATTGGTACTTCTCATCTCTACACGGTGGTATAATCACTCGAAGCTCTTCTCTCGTATTACATCTTGTATCTAGCTTGTTGTTGTTGTGTTTAGTGGATAGCCTTGTACTAGACTTGTGTAGGTGGCTTGCTTAATTAGTTAGAGCTAGTGCATTTTGCTCCGCCACCTTTTGTACTAACTTGTGGTTAAGTAATTCTTGTAGAAGTTTTAATTAGGCTATTCACCCCCCTCTAGCCTTTTTGGACCTTACACCGCGTCGTGCTAAAGGTTATATATGAGCATGTAGCCTGAGCCCGTCAGCCCGGCATGAGTCCCGTATTTTTGGTCCGGCCCAAGCACGGCACGGCATGGCCCGCTCCTCAACGGTAGGGCCGGTGGCGGCCCGATGCCACCAACGGCTCTTTGCCTCCCCCGCAGGCCACATTTGGCCCCACCCATGAAATCCGCCGCACCACCCTCGCTCCATATATAACTAGGCGCCGCGACACCCCTCTCCCTCACCCTAAACCCTAACCAGAAGCCCTCCGCCTCCCTGTCGCGCCTCTCTTGCTCCGTAGCCGCTCTATGTCACTCGCTCGTCGATCCAACTTTGACCGTCGACCATCACCATCGTCCCAACTCTAGTGACCTCGCCGTCGCTCCCCCACCTCTCCCTCAGTCCCCTGATCCCCTCCCTTCTCCCTATCTCTCCTCTATCCTCTCGGTGACCATGTGAGTTTGCGTCCCCATCACTCCTTCCGCCGTCGCTCGCCGTCCTTGCTAATCCGTTCTCATTGCCTTTGTGTGGCCCTCGTTTTCTCCGGTGTTGGGCTCCGGTTGCGCAAGTAAGAGCTAACCCTAACCCTAACCCTTTCATCCTTCTGATTTCTGACCTTCTCCTTTTGCAGGTCGGTTGCCGCTGCCTCGTCCTCTAGCTGTGATATAGAGCGGGCAAGGTGGCCGCGCGCACCGTTGAGGAACGGGTTTGGAGAGCTGCCGTCCGTGGCCAAGGGCCCGATGGCGGATGATGATATCGTCTATCCTATCACCGGCAACGAGGACCTGATCGTGGCAGGGCTTCCCCTGAGCGCGACGACGACATCCGTGACGCTGCTGCAGCGTTGTTCGGTGTCGACGTCGGTAGCAGCCCTGCTCCGATTGATCTGGATGGCGGTGATGCAAGTGCGGTGACGATGGCGACAGGGACGGTGGCCCTGTTCCGATCGATCTGTTTTGGAGATTGCATCTCATTTGCATGCTGCTGAAAGATATCATAATCTTAGACAAATTGTGTATCCTATGAAGCTTAAATTCCTTAAATACTGGCAGGACATACCTCTGTTATACTCATATGCATTCATTCTTGATCCTAGAGCTAAGATGAGAGGTTTCCATAGGGTTCTCCAATTACTTGCCGAAAGCACTGGTAGTCGGTACAATTCATACTATGCTGATGTGAAAACTGAATTATATAAATTGTTTAACAAATATGAGAGGAAGTTTGGTACAGCTACGTCTCAAAGGGTTACACAGCCTTCAAACCATACAAGTAAGAGAAAATAGGCTTGGGGAAGAATCTTTGGAGGAGCAGGTGTTGTTGGTCCTTCCCCTGCCACCACTTCATCTTCTTCTACCTCTGCTGCTTATGAGGATGTGAAAGTGTCACTTCTTATGAGGATGTGAAAGGACCGCTTCGATGCCTAGAGGGGGGTGAATAGGCTCTACAAACTTTTACGACAAAAGTTAGCACATAAAAATTTTCACAACGCAGGCAAACCCGGTCAGACCGGGATCACAACCCGGTCAGGCCGACTCTAGGTCAAACCGAGATGACAACCAGGTCAGACCGGGATTGTCGGTACTTCCGGTAGCTATTGGAAGTTCCGACACTTCTACACCCAAAAGTTCTTCGAGCCTTTATCCCCTTATATGTAGATGCAACTTAGAGTATGGCAATGCTTATGGATATGTGAATGTTTTCACACAGCTCCTGCAAACACAAATCACCACACCCTAGAATCACAAGCGGAAACACAAATAATATATGCAATGTAAACAAGTGTGAGGCAAACCAAAGGGGAGATGCGAGGATTTGTTTGACCAGAGTTCGGAACACCCAAAGGTGCCCTACGTCTCCGTTGTGGAAGCCGGTGAGGACCCAACCAAGGTCAACTTGTGGCCGGACCCAAAATGGTCTCTTTCCACCAATTCCACTAAGGGGTCTTCTTTCCTCTTTCAGCGGGGATACTAGCCCTTCTTACAAGGCCACCACAGCAGCCCACACACCCTCGGGTGCATGTCGGTGACACTTTGCCACCTAGGAACAAAGTTCCAAGAGAAACGAACGTAACGAACCAGAATTCTTTGACTTGCTCAAGTGATCAAGATTGGGACAGCTCACACAATGTCTCTCAAGCTCTCTAAAGCAACAAAGGCAAGCTCACAAAGATTGTCTCACTCTCTAATCAAAGAATATGGAAGTTTGGAGCTAGAACACTCACAAAGAGGAAGAGAGGAGTGGCCAAGTGCTTCTGGTAGTGTGTGGAAGTGGGTAGAACCAGCAACCACAAATGGAGGAGTGGGAGAGGTATAAATATCCACCAAAGACAAACTAGCCGTTGGGCTGAGTCAGCAAACCCGGTATGACCGAGATGAGAACCCAGTCTGATCGGGATTCAAACTGAACTGGTGTTGACGGTTCTTAAGTATTAATTTTAATTATCCAATAAATAAGGAAAAGGACTTATATGCAAGCAACACCTAGAATTAGGGTTTGATCTGACAGAATTCCACGAGTTTTGTTGTTTATCTGTTTCTGCAGGGGGTTATCAGGAAATACAAAGGAAAGGCCCACACGTCGGAATTACATAGAGATATTAACGTGTTCACCGATTTTCTATCATCTAGAAGACTCCAGAAGCCACGGGATCGAACGGGAGGCCGAATGGGCCCGGGACCAGGGCGCCCGCCCTGGACCCTGGGGCGCCCGCCCTAGGTCTGCAACCAATCAGGATGAGTCTCGCGGATTATGCCTCACCGACCTAAAGGATCAAGGAAAACCGTGCGATTAATGTCGGTTTGATCCGACGGCCCAGGTTCACTTGAAGGGACTATATAAGCAGGATCCCTGGCCCCTGGAGAGGAGAATCCAAGTCCATTATTTTCATATTTTCCAGAGAGGATTCAGAGAGAGAGAGGTTCCCTTAGGGTTCCCACCTCATTAGGGCTTAGCATCCAATGTGAGATTAGACTTAGTTCTTCTAGATTGAGAGAGATAGAGTGGAGGTATAGATCGAAGGAAGCCCGGCCTGTCGGTGACTACTTCGAGGTTGTACCTGTAGGATCAAGTTCTCCTAACCCGAGGCTTGCTCCTAGGATTCTTCAGTATTTCGACTTCTAAATTCTAGTAAGTTCTTTGTTTTATTGTTCTTTGGTTTATGAGTTTACTTTAATCTCTTCACGTAGAGTTTAGAGTAATCATCTCTAGCGTAAACGAGGTATTTGGGCTAGGATACTCATAGATATCCCCCTGTCTAGCCAGACCGTGGTAGTAGCGAGGAACGTGACATTTTCCGTAGCTACCTTTGTATTCCATATCCCGTTAGCAGGATCGATAGGGTTTATAGGTGCGGGTCGAACATCCTTTGAGGTGTCTAGATTCCGTGAGCCTCCCCAATAGAGCAGTAGATCATCCTTACCAAGGTTAGAACGAGAGTACAGTTGCAGTCTTATCTATACATCGCTCACATCAAATCACAGTGGTTGTAGCCTAAAGGTTAGTAGTAATAGATTTGGTTAGTCATATGCACGCTTTCTCCTAGTGGTAAAAAAATAAATACGATACTCTGGATAACATCCTGGGTGAAGTGCTCACCGATATCCGTGCGCTTGCGGATCATTTCCTAATTGCGTTACCAAATATCAACAAGCATTTCTGGCGCCGTTGCCGGGGAGAAAGACGGTTTGCTGAGATAACCTTGAATCTTACTACTAGCTTGTACCTATACTTTTATCTTTCTTTATCTTTTTATTCCTTATCTTTTCTTTATTCTTACCTTATGGAGAACCAAGATTCTAAATCAATCTATCAATTTGCAACACCTTCGGAAACTGACCTTTTACCATGGGAGTCATCACAGCCTATCCAAACATCCCAGTATAGGTTAAGTTCAAGGTTAATTGCCATGATTGAGAACCTATCCTTTTCGGGAAAGGAAGACGAAAATCCTTACCTTCATATTAGAGATTTTGAGCAAACATGCGATTGTCTTCGCATTGAAGGCATTTCTGATAAGACTTTACGTTGGAAGCTTTTTCCTTTTTCCTTAAGAGGAGAAGCTAGACGATGGTATAGTCAGAAGGTAAGTCAACAACGAGGTGAATGGGGAGTCTTACGAGCCAACTTCTGTTTAGATTTTTATTCCCTCGATCGTATCGCCGACCTTAGACTCGAAGTTCTATCTTTTAAACAAAAAGAAAATGAAACTTTGGGAAAATCCTGGAAACGTTTTTTTGATCTTTTAGAATCTGGTCCAAAACTCAATATTGAAGACCCTATTCTCCTTTTTCATTTCTTTTGAGGTCTTCAGAAAGATCATAAACAAATGCTACATACAATGTCTAGAGGTTCTTTCTTTCGTATCCCTACTGATGAAGCTAGAGCGATCCTAGATAGAATCCTAGAAGCTGAGATGGATAATACCCTCCATGATGAAACCTACGAAGCCAAAGTAGACACTCTGCCGAATTCTTCACCTACTTCAGCTATCCCAAGTTTTGAGCCACAAAAGGAAGAAATTCCACCACCTGATTTCATGCTGGATATAGAATCCGATCTTTTTGCCGATTTTGGAAACAATTCAAACTACCATTCTATAGACAAACCCCAAAGCGGCCATTATAGCATTTGTTTACCAAGTGAATATCAATTGAGAGAGCTTATCTCAGTCATGAGTAGTGAATGGTTGGAGGAGTCAGAGCTTTCCTCTGAAGTGATCCGTTTGGATACACCTCCTATCACTATACGCTGTGCTTATGATTCTGATCAATTTGATGCTCTCTATAATCCTGTTGTGGGGATCAATATCATGTCTGAAGCTTTTGCACTTAAATTATTTGGAAAATTAATTTTAACCCCCACAACAAAGTTCATGAAGGAATCTTCGGGACGATTGGTCCCCAGTCTTGGAATTGTGAATGTCCTACCCTTTATGGTAGAAGGCTCCATGATTCATTTGAACTTTTATATCTTTGATACATGGGACTTCGACCTGTTGATAGGACAACCATTTAGAAGACTCCTTTATGAAGGTCAAACTGGAAAGCTACACATTTCTTTTGGAAAGGATTTTAAATTCCCTATGACAATTTCTCACTCCTTGAATAATAAGATCGAGTCATCTCTTTTGCCTGATCCTATGGAAGAGGTAAAAGCTGCGTCTCTAGAGCTTTTAAATGAATCAGACTTAGAAGAAGAAGCTCCTTTCTTCATAGAAGAGGAAGCTGAACCTTCTGAACCTGAACCTTTAGATGAGTTTGCAGAAACACCCAGACCTCCTATAGAGCTTAAAACTTTACCACCCGGTCTTATCTATGCTTTCCTAAATAATAATCCAGAGTTTCCTGTGATCATTAGTAATAAACTCACTCAGGAACAAACTCTGCGATTAATGACCGTTTTAGAAAAACATCACTCAGTCTTTGGCTACTCACTCCAAGATCTTACAGGAATCAGTCCTATGATTTACACCCATCGCATTCCGACAGATCCTTCTGTTTCACCTTCTCGGGAACCCCAACGTAGACTCAACAACGCGATGAGAGAAGTAGTTAAAAAGGAAGTTATAAAGTTGCTGCATGCAGGGATTATATATCCTGTGCCGCATAGTGAGTGGGTGAGCCCTGTTCAAGTTGTGCCTAAAAAGGGAGGCATGACTGTTGTTACAAATGAGAAGAACGAGCTAATTCCGCAACGCACCGTCACAGGGTGGCGGATGTGCATTGACTATAGAAAACTGAATAAAGCCACGAAAAAGGATCACTTTCCTTTACCTTTTATAGATGAGATGTTAGAGCGGTTAGCGAACCATTCGTTATTCTGTTTCTTAGATGGATATTCAGGGTACCACCAGATCCCGATCCATCCTGATGATCAAAGCAAAACTACTTTTACCTGTCCATACGGAACTTATGCTTATCGTAGAATGTCTTTTGGGCTATGTAATGCACCAGCTTCTTTTCAAAGATGCATGATGTCTATATTTTCTGATATGATTGAAGAGATTATGGAAGTTTTCATGGATGATTTTTCTGTTTATGGAAAAACTTTTGATAATTGTCTTGAAAACTTAGACAAGGTTTTGCAAAGATACAAAGAAAAGCACTTAGTCCTTAACTGGGAAAAATGTCATTTTATGGTTAGGGGAGAAATAGTGCTAGGACACCTAGTGTCTGAAAGAGGTATTGAGGTAGATAAAGCTAAAATTGAAGTAATAGAACAACTACCTCCACCTGTGAATATAAAAGGAATTCGAAGCTTTCTTGGCCATGCTGGTTTTTATCGCAGATTCATAAAAGATTTTTCATTTATTGCTAGACCACTCACTCTTTTTCTAGCCAAGGATGCTCCTTTCGAATTTGATGATGCATGTTTAAAAGCTTTTGAATTATTAAAGAATGCACTCATCTCTGCACCAATCATTCAACCCCCTGATTGGTCGTTGCCTTTTGAAATTATGTGTGATGCTAGTGATTATGCTGTGGGGGCAGTTTTGGGGCAAACAAAAGACAAGAAGCATCATGCAATTGCTTACGCCAGTAAAACTTTGACAGGAGCTCAACTTAATTATGCAACCACTGAAAAAGAGCTTCTGGCTGTTGTCTTTGCCATTGATAAATTTAGATCTTACTTAGTAGGAGCTAAAATAATTGTTTACACTGATCATGCTGCACTAAAATATTTGCTCACTAAAAAAGATGCTAAACCTCGCCTAATTAGATGGATCTTGTTACTCCAAGAATTTGACTTAGAAATAAAAGATAAAAAGGGAGTAGAAAATTCTGTTGCTGATCACTTGTCTAGAATGCACTTTAAGGATCCACAGGAAACACCCATTAATGATTCACTCCGGGACGACATGCTCTATGGAATCAATAGGTCTGACCCCTGGTATGCAGATATTGTTAATTTTATGGTTTCAGGGTATGTACCACCAGGAGCGAACAAGAAGAAGCTTATTCAAGAAAGTCGTTCACACATATGGGATGAGCCATACCTCTTCCGAGTATGCGCTGATGGCTTACTCAGAAGGTGTGTGACCACTGAGGAAGGGTGGAAGATCATCGACAGATGCCATTCATCACCATACGGAGGTCATTATGGAGCATTCCGTACACATTCAAAGATCTGGCAATGTGGATTCTATTGGCCTACAATGTATGAAGACACAAGGCAATATATCAGAAGATGTGGGCCATGTCAAAGGCACGGAAACATAAATACAAGAGATGCTATGCCACTCACCAACAACCTTCAGATTGAGCTCTTTGATGTTTGGGGAATAGACTACATGGGTCCATTTCCTCCATCAAAGAAGTGTGAATTCATCTTGGTGGCAGTTGACTACGTCTCCAAGTGGGTAGAAGCACTACCTTGCAAGCGTGCCGACAATATTAATTCAAAGAGGATGTTTGAAGAGATTATATTTCCAAGATTTGGAGTCCCTAGGGTGGTGATAAGTGATGGGGGATCACACTTCATCGACAAACGCTTTGAGCATTATCTAGCAAAACATGGAATCCGTCACAACGTTGCTACTCCATATCATCCTCAGACAAGTGGCCAAGCAGAGACTTCCAACAAGCAAATCAAGAACATTCTTCAGAAAACAGTAAATGAGATGGGAACAGCATGGAAGGAAAAGTTACCCGATGCACTCTGGGCATACCAGACAGCATACAAGACCCCAATTGGAATGACCCCATACCAATTGGTGTACGGGAAGACTTGCCACTTGCCTGTTGAACTAGAGTTCAAAGCACACTGGGCCATAAGAAGATGGAATATGGACCTAGATGTTGCTGGAGATCATAGAAGAATGCAACTATCAGAATTGGAAGAATGGCGAGAGAAAGCATATCACAATTCGAAGATCTACAAAGAAAGAGTCAAAAGATGGCATGACAAGAGGATCAAGAAGAAGGAGTTCTCACCCGGAGATAAGGTATTACTTTTTAATTCTAGGGTGAAGCTTTTCGGGCATGGAAAACTTCAGAGTAAATGGGAAGGACCATACAAGGTAGTCGATTCATCATCCCACGGAGCTATTACACTTCAAAACGACGAAGGTACGTTATTCAAGGTAAATGGTCAACGTCTTAAATTATTTTTAGAACCCAATAAAGAATTAGAAGAAATAGACGTGATCCATTTTTACCTTCCGATGGAGAATTAAAGCCCGACCTTTTTAATCTGACGTTTTTGGGCCACGTATATATTTTTCGGGATAAAAATACTTCTAGAAACACGCTCGAGCAAGCGGGCCCGCAGAGGAGGCAGGCCCAGGGCGGGCGCCCTGAGGATGAGGGCGGGCACCCTGCCCTGGTGTCCCCTCGGCCCCGGCCTCTTCCGACGTGCTTTCCTCATCTATGGTTATCCAGAAAATTCCGCGAATGGGTTGTTACGCACGCCCGGCAGCGGGATGGATCTATGGAAACCCTAGAGGCACTTTTTGACCCCTATATAAACAGACCCCTGACGTCAGCTTTCAACACCAATTCATTCAATCCTTCTCTCCTCCTCAATTAGAGCTTGTCTAGTTCCTTGCTTCTCCAATGGCCGACAAGACCCACCGCAACTGGGAGATCGTCCCTTACGACCTCAACCGCAAGCCCAAGGATGACCCCGACGCCTACGTCCCGGCCAACACAGAGCGACAGCTAGCAGCCCCACCATCAAACCAGCGCAGCTCAATCTCATCCTACTACGCCCAACCAGTTCTTACTGCACCACCGCAGCCCCTTCTTCTCAAGGGACCGTCGTCCAAGCAAGAAGCCATCGTCAAGGTACCAGCCGGCACGAAAATCCTGCCACCTAAACCCACTGAGCGGGTTGTAGGCGTCAAGACCAACCGGAGCGGCGAGATCAGCAGCGTCCACTACACTACGGAGAAGGAGAGGCCCCGCTTCGAACGAGTTAGGACAGCAAAAGTTCGCTTCATCCCACCAAAGGAAGCTCCTAAGCACGCTCTCAATTTGTTTGAGACACCACCGAAGCGCCGCAGGACCATAGCAGATGTGGATGAGGACATCAGGACAATAAATAGACATATTATGGAACTTCAGTCCACAGTTAGCTCCCTTAGTAGGCAGGTCTCCAACCTAAACACTACTGTGCTCGCGCTTAAACGTGACCTTTCTGATGCCCTTGCTAGGATCAGGGATTTAGAGCAACACTGAGCTATCTAGATTAGACCTTGAGGCAGTGTGTCTTAGTCTTCATCATTAGATTCAATAGATTCAATTCAGTTTAGATTAGTTCGCTTCATTAGTCAGTGTAATAAATGCCTCAAGACAAATAAAGATTATTATTATTATGCCTCGTGTATCTCCACTTTATTTTTATGCAAGAAAGCAGGAAACAAGTATGGGGGAATCCCCCCGACATGGTAAATGCACTTCGATTGCACCACTCCACGATTCAGGTACATACTCTGCACGCTTTATTTACATATATACAAATACATATTGGGCTGTGTAGAATATTGTTCCTAACATGATAATTTAAAAAGATAAAAATATTTTTAATCATGATCAATCTCACTCTGTGATATTTCTGAAAACCTGCATTTATTGAAAATCATTTTAAAAACCATGTGTTACTCAAGTCATTGTGGAATGTGAGATGGTAGAATATGAGTATCTTATTCTTGAAATCTTTGTCGCTTGGAGATTTTCTTTTCAAAAACTTCAAAAATATAGCTACCATCCTCAATATTTTATATGCCTGATAAATCTAAAAATATTAATTTGCTTTGTATTGAGTTTGTGCAAAACGAGTTAGACCCTTGTTGAGAGATTTATCATGCTCCCAAGATCAAGACATTTTTATTCAGAAAGATTCACCCTTCTGAAGTATTATTGCATTAGAGGCATGGGCTATGCAAAAATATATTTCGAGGAAATAAAAAGGAGCAAGTGCTCGACAACCTCGCAGAAAAATGGACAAGTGTCCGGAAGTAGAATTAGGGGTACCTCAGTATCCACCTGAAAAAAAATGAGATGATAAAATTATATATGGTAAAAAGAAAATGATAGCCCATGGTTCCTCTAATAAGCAATATGCCAGTAAGAGTTGACAAGTTTTAATTTTCAAAGTCTTTGATCTAAGAGTATGGCATTCCTCTCCTCGGATCCCGTTTTGACCCAGGCAATATATGCAAAGTAAGTATGCTTGAGAATTTCTACAAATTAAAACAGCCTCAGTGAGATATACAAAAGATAAATGAGTGATCTGAGAGCCCCTATGAGGATAAAGGTATGCTAAGTTTTCTATTCAAAAATATATAAAAACTCCAAGTGACAGGGTTGAGAAGAAGAAAGGATCTCTACTTCAACCATATATTTCCCTGACTACAGTGCACAGTGGACATTCACAACACCCTGCAGGTATAAAAAGAATGCTTTACAATGTTTCGACCCCAGTTATTTTTCTGAACCATCCTTTTCTCGAGGACGAGTAAAAGCCTAAGTATGGGGGTGTTTGTTGACGGTTCTTAAGTATCAATTTTAATTATCCAATAAATAAGGAAAAGGACTTATATGCAAGCAACACCTAGAATTAGGGTTTGATCTGACAGAATTCCACGAGTTTTGTTGTTTATCTGTTTCTGCAGGGGGTTATCAGGAAATACAAAGGAAAGGCCCACACGTCGGAATTACATAGAGATATTAACGTGTTCACCGATTTTCTATCATCTAGAAGACTCCAGAAGCCACGGGATCGAACGGGAGGCCGAATGGGCCCGGGACCAGGGCGCCCGCCCTAGACCCTGGGGCGCTCGCCCTAGGTCTGCAACCAATCAGGATGAGTCTCGCGGATTATGCCTCACCGACCTAAAGGATCAAGGAAAACCGTGCGATTAATGTCGGTTTGATCCGACGGTCCAGGTTCACTTGAAGGGACTATATAAGCAGGACCCCTGGCCCCTGGAGAGGAGAATCCAAGTCCATTATTTTCATATTTTCCAGAGAGGATTCAGAGAGAGAGGTTCCCTTAGGGTTCCCACCTCATTAGGGCTTAGCATCCAATGTGAGATTAGACTTAGTTCTTCTAGATTGAGAGAGATAGAGTGGAGGTATAGATCGAAGGAAGCCCGGCCTGTCGGTGACTACTTCGAGGTTGTACCTGCAGGATCAAGTTTTCCTAACCCGAGGCTTGCTCCTAGGATTGTTCAGTATTTCGACTTCTAAATTCTAGTAAGTTCTTTGTTTTATTGTTCTTTGGTTTATGAGTTTACTTTAATCTCTTCGCGTAGAGTTTAGAGTAATCATCTCTAGCGTAAACGAGGTGTTTGGGCTAGGATACTCATAGATATCCCCTGTCTAGCCGGATCGTGGTAGTAGCGAGGAACGTGACATTTCCGTAGCTACCTTTGTATTCCATATCCCGTTAGCAGGATCGATAGGGTTTATAGGTGCGGGTCGAACATCCTTTGAGGTGTCTAGATTCCGTGAGCCTCCCCAATAGAGCAGTAGATCATCCTTACCAAGGTTAGAACGAGAGTGCAGTTGCACTCTTCTCTATACATCGCTCACATCAAATCACAGTGGTTGTAGCCTAAAGGTTAGTAGTAATAGATTTGGTTAGTCAGATGCACGCTTTCTCCTTGTGGTAAAAAAATAAATACGATACTCTGGATAACATCCCGGGTGAAGTGCTCACCGATATCCGTGCGCTTGCGGATCATTTCCTAATTGCGTTACCAAATATCAACAACTGGCTATTGGGCTAAAGTCGGCCTGACCAGGATGAAACCTGGCCTGACCAGGATGGCAACCCGGCCTAGCCTGGTTTGGTTGTGGCTGGGCACAAAGAGAAGGCTCACTCTCTCACTCTTTCTTTTTCTCAAGTCCTTTCTCACATAGGATAACTTGAGCACTACTTTTGCTTGTCTCAAACTTCGGTGATGCATCCCTCTTAAGTGTGGCAAAACTCAACTCAAACAAATATAAAAAGATTTGAACCACCATTTGAGCTTTTCTTCAACTTAGACTTGATTGCCACTTTGATCAAGCAATGTTGAGGGTCTTCATCACTTCAACTTCTTGAGCTTGTCCATCTTGAGCATGTGACTTATGTCGAAGGTTTCAAGTCACAATGAACATTTGATTTGATCTTCCACGTTGACAAACACCACTTGATTAGTGCCTCGACTAAATGCAAGTAAATTCCTTCTTCACCTTTAGCTAGTTCCATCGGCCGCCAAGCCGTCACTTGCCCTCCACCTTTCGCTTAGTACCTCAAAGATATTTCCTTGTTATCTTCACCTTCTCAAGATTAACATGTCTTGTAAATGCTTCTAACCAGAGATATGAATACCATTTCATTTGCATTGTTGTCTTATGGTAGAACTGGATTGTTTCCAATAATCCTCACAAGCTTGACAATTATCTTTGATATTTGTTCCTGCAAGCTTTATAGTTGAGACCATTCCATATGCAACACTTTGTCTCATTTATTTGATATCACACCTGCTTGAAAAACCTTGCTTCACAATAAACCTTAAACTCAATTTGACATTTATATGATCACCACACATTATATGAGTCCAACACATAATAATTCACCTAGGACAAAATACCTACAAGTCTCATAAATATTATTAGTCCCTTAATCGTGTTGACATTCAATGCGCCAAAACCCACAAGGGTTGTAATAAACCTGGTGATTTGGATCGGTCATACTTGGATTGTTGGCAAACATGGCAAGACTGCACAAAGTCCTTTACTGTTGTTTTCATACCTTCCAGGCAAAGTATTGGTATTTATTAACACAAATAGAATATGAAGGATTCCGCAAGCGCACAGAATACTATTGTAGCATTTTACCGGGAGTATTCTAGGTATCGTTATTTATATTTTACCACAGGAAAACAATGGAGTAAAGACTTATTAAATAGTAAAGAAAAAGCTATCAGTCAACATACCAACATAGCTAGAGCAAGGGGTAAAGGTAATGATAGGAATTTATATATAATGACACTCAGGGGATAGATCTATAAGATAACGTAAACTAGTTAACTTGGGCGAGGTAGATTCCTATGACATTCTTATTACATGGTCAAAGTATATATATCCAACTATAGCTAGAATTTACTCTACTCTTGTGCACTTCAGGATGCCACTTAGACAGCAAAGCATCCAATATAGATAACTCTACTGACACGACTACGGTCCTACAATTTAAGAATCTGCTCAATTTGGAGTGAACTACAAAGGATAGACGGGGCTGTCACCACCCGCTACTACCACCCAACCAGAGAACAGGGTGTACTCATAGGCAGAGCATCGTATAAGCACCACGCTTACACGAGACTCGACTACTTAGCCTAACTGGTAAACTAGTAGGCTAAGTGCTCTATAAACCCACACATAAAAGTAATGATAACCATAACTAAGCAAGATATCTATTGAAAGTAAGCATAGCAATGTAAATAAGAATATGATAAATTGATAACAAGTCTTACAAGATGATGAAGTGAAGATACATGGCTTTGCCAAGCCTCCAAGACTAGGTTCGGAACTTGACCCTTGCTCCTGAGTTTCTAATCTACTACATTCTAGAGTCTAGACCTAATCCTCCTGGTGTACCCTGATCTTTGAATGAGAGATATGAATTAGGGTTTCAGGGATGCCTCAGGGAGGGGGGTACAAGGCTGTATATACAGACCGGAGTGTCCACCGTGAGTCATTGGATCAAACCTACTTAAGGAACGACATAGATGCAATCCTAGGAGGCGGTGGAGGAACCTTCTGGAAGCAGGCTGGTAGCGGGGCCCACAAGGGGCCAGGCAGCACCATGGTGGGGCTGGTCGGCCCCACTTGGCAGCCTCTCGGGGTCTGCCTCAGGGGTTGCCTCCTGGAGTCTTCTAGAGTTAGTTTCGCGGTAGATTTGCATAATTAACCCTGACATATAGGTCCTCCTTGACAGTTTTCTAGATATACCCTGCATAAATCACAGATTCACCAAAACTCATGGAATTTGTTAGTTTAAGTCCCTGGACCTATGTTGGTGATCTCAAATGTGCCCTTATGCATGTTACGTTGACAGTTTAATATGGTTGTTAACTACCGTCAACACAAAGCACTGTTTCAAGCGCATATAGGTCACCGCACTCCAGAGTGACCACCCCATGAACTTGCATGGAACTCAGATATCAAGTGCTGCTGCAATGATGTGTCTGCACCGATCTAGATGCGAGAATGGTAACGCAACAATCCTGATTGCAGGGTAAAATTTGGAACGGCGGCAGAGTCCAATGCCAGCTTACTGAGGAGATCCTAGGCGACCGCATCTTGACTGTAACTTGCAGTCACAGCCTGAACCCAGTTGGGCACCAAAGAAGTCACAGCATTGCACATCACCGGTAGGTCAGGATGTCATGACAAAGCGTCAGCTGCACTGTTTGAAGTTCCCGAGCGATACACAATGCGATACTGTAGCCCAAGCAGCTTAAGATCAGTTATGAATGAGCAACTCTGAACTGTCCAAGTCACAGCTGGAATATGAGAATCACAATGCAGCACCGCACTGTTGGCCACCTGTATGCTAACAAAAGGATGTAACTGCTGAACACCTGACAAAGTCTTGGCCACTGATGTACTGATGAATGTATGAGAACTCCCCGAATCAACCAAAATAGACAAAGGATGGCCCTGAATATGTCTAGAAAAACATAATGTCTTTGGTGCAGTGGTACCAACCAGAGTAGCAACTGACAAATGCATCATCACTTGAGAAGTAGTAGGAGATGCTAGACTCATTTCTTCAGAATCTTCAAGTTCAGGAAACATGTCCAATAACTCTCAGACGAGATGTAGCTGCACATTTTCTACACACCTGTGATCTCTGGTTCACTTGTTGCCACAGCAGATACAGAGACCTTGTGCACGGTGAGATGCTCGTAGGGCCTAAAACTTTTCTTCAGCTAAAGAATGAGGCGTTGCTGTCAGTCGCTTGACATCGCTAACAGCAAGTTTCAGTGGTGGTGGCGACAAAGGAAAGCCCCCAGTCCACATCGGGTGCGACGTTGAGCCTACCACAATGCACTAGTAAGTTCTCTTGGCACCCCCAACGCCTCCTCCTATCATTGAGCAAGTACACAAGCAGTATCCAAAGTTGAAGGGCGTTGTACTAGAACAACAAATTTGATTTCATCGCGCAAGCCATCAATAAAACACTGGGTATAGTAGATTGGACCTGGGTGTTTGACATAAGCTTTCAGGTCATCTACCAGTGCCATGAACTGATCTATATACTCATTCACTAGACCGTTCTGACAAATTTGAAACAAGCGACGCAGAAGCAACTCGTGCTTGTCATGGGCGAAACATAACAACAACTGAGAGCAGAAATCAGACCAAGTGATGGACTCTAGCTGATCCTCGACAGAGGATAGCCAATGTGGCAGAACCATCCGAAATAACACACTTTCGGAGGCACTTGTTTTCCACTAGATACTAAGTACCTCGAAAGTGAGCTAAATCAAACAGTTCTGTCGAGCACACCACATGGGAGCACTTAAAAGTCCACATTTTTACATCAGGATTATAAATGGGAGATAAAGCTTACAACATTGTTAGGCATTTCTTACATAACTTTTAATACAACATCAAAGTAATTCATCATTTGATAATAACAGCAAAATATAAAGTGTTATTTAGAGTTTCAACAGAATGGAAATCATTTAATGACAACAATTTCTTGAAGAACATTTATATACATGAATTGATAACATGTTGTAAGTCTTTCCTTTGTAAAACATTTTGGTTGGAAGTTTTAAATAACTCTATGTCTGCAACGTAAAGAAAATCCTCGCTGAGCCCACCAGGAGGTTTCCATGCACAAGTGTCAGCTCTACGTGTTCCTGCCACCTACAATAGGGTAGAACAAACCCTGAGTACTCAATTGTACTCTGCAAGACTTACCCGTCAGGAGGAAAGAAAAGACTCCAAGGATATGCAAGGCTATCTAGCTTGTGGGTTTATTGCACCTGCACAGTCATCATTATTTCATTAACCAATCATTCTATGTAAGCACCTATGCTACTTTCCAGCAATGGTTGAGCAATCAGAACTATTTTATCATTTTTCATGTTCCAGTTCTTACTACGGTGCTAAACCATAGCCAAGTCGTACCGTCACGTAGAAACAACAATTCGTGAATAAATGTAGCCCAGCTGGGTACCCAGAAACACAAGCCTCATTTATACCCCAAGAACAAACAAGACCAACCCATTCTACTTCTGTCAAGGGGTCCAGGTCCCTGTCCAAACTGGGACTCCAAGCCCCCAACACCTGAGGCCCGGCCTCAGTGCGGCGCTTAGACCTCCACCTAATAATTCACCCATAATAGTCGATCCGGAAAGAGCCGCAACCTATGACAAGAGAGTAACAAGTCTTCCCGCCCCCATAAGCAAGTATGTGCTTGGGATAATAAGTTTGTGACCTGACTACCATCCACAGCAACGGCCGGTCCTCAATCAATACAAGCGGGCAATTGCAACCTGAGCCTCGCTCAGTTGCCAACCATGTCCAAATCCAATCCAAATACAGTCCCGTCCGGTCTCCAATTATTATCCATATATATCTATATTTCATGTGGTAGCAATATGATAATAATAGTATTAATATATAATCCTATCTCTCACGAGTGACAGACAATCACTCGACTTCTACTGGGCCCCATAGCAAAGCAAGCTACACGATCCTATCATACTAGTATGACTATATATATATATATATATATATATATATATATATATATATATATATGCAAGTGGGTTTCATTCAACTCCTTAAAACTTAATGCACAAGCATAAAACAAAATGCAGAATAATAGAGGTTATGCACCGGGGCTTGCCTGGGTAAGATATAACCAAAAGTTAGCATTCCATGACGGCGACACGGTCATCAGGAAACCATCTTTTCCGCTACTCCAGGTGACTCCATGATCCATCATTATTCCTATTATAATTTGCGTGGATGCAACGCGGAAACGTAAATAATCAATGATAAGCGCAACACTTAAAATACGAGTACGTCTCTCAAGCTAACGAGCTAGCTCTACAGCTAACACACTAAGCTATGTATCCACGTTGTCTAATACGATGTTATATTCCAACAAGTATTTTAGTTATACAAATCAAGGCGTTGCTTTATTCATTTTATCGATTAAACATATATATTCAAATTAGGGTTCATTAGCTACCATAACAAATTAATTATTATGGAGCTACAAAATTTACAATGAGCAGCTAATAATATTAGGGATCTGTTGTAAAATTTTCAGAGTGAACACTAACACCATTTTCTCGCAAAAATTCCTACAAGTTTACATTTTTACTAATATTAAGCATGTTAAAATATTTAAGGCAACCTAGAAATATCCTAGAGCTATGTGAACCAAGTACAGTAACAGCTAGATCATGATTTTAGGAATCTAACATAATTGGTTTCACAATTTTTGGATAGCTACACAAATTTATATTAAATCTGCAAGTTTGTTTCAGAAATAAATAAGAAAATGTTTTCAGAAAAAGAAAAAGGGCAGTCGTCATCCATTCAGCCCAACGCTCCCTACGGCCCGTGCGGGGGCGGCCATGCGGCAATAGGCCTGTGGCGAGGAGCCCGCGTGTGTGCCTGTGCTTTTGCAGAAGAGACATGCACTTTTAGTAAATCAAGTGACTCAGGGTAGCACTATTTCAATAGACTTAGACTTTGCACCAAACCCCCGCGAAGTGCTGCCTTCACAATAGGACGGTCCACGATGACCCTGCGCACGCTGGCCGGCTCCGCCCGACACTGCGCCTCTACTCCGGCCAAATAAGCGAGGGACCAGCCAAACTAACAAGCCGACGAGCATCAAGGAGCACAAACGGAACCCTAGGCGACGAGTAGAAGCTAAACGGTGGATCCCCTCAAGCAGTCCACATTGGCGGAGCACCTGCCATGGTGGCGCATCCGTTCTGGTGAGCATACGGGCTAGCAAGATAGTAGAGACTGCGGGAGAGCAGGAGTGGCTTACCACGAGGACGGCCGTGCAACCGGTTGAGGTAGAGGAAGGCAGAGGAACTCCGGCCACGTGCGGCCGCACCACGCGGCGGCGCTCCGAGCCGGCATCCTCACGTCACCTCATCACCGACGGCCGGCCCGGTCAAGATAACGCGAGCACCGGAAAGAGGGGATCGCGGTGAGTTCAAGGGCACAAGCAATCGAATTGCTATCGACCACACGGGCCATACCTCCCAACCTACCAACTTGGTGGCACACGTGACCGGCGGCGAGGAGCATGCGAAATAGGCGGTCGGTAATGCTTGGCCGAGCTTGAGGCAAACAGGGCACCTAGCCAACTACCTATACCACCCACTGGCGCGACGAATAGCGCCGTGAAGCACGAACCGGTGATTAGGGAGGGGAGGGACAGTGGCTCTACGCGGTGTGCGTGGGGAAGGTCACGTGGGCGAGTTGAGCAATTAAGGTGGGGCGGCTCTGGCCGATAGCGGCAACACAAGCACACGTACAACTAACGCGACAACGGAGGCCTTGGCGGGACGCGCTTGACTTGTCATGGCCAGGCCTGAGCGAGGGTCACCGACGTCGGCTAGCGGAAACAAGCAGGGTAGGGCGGCATCCCATCGACGCTGTGCCCGAGCCAGTGACTAAACATGGTGACAGCGGCGTATGCCAAGGCTTAACACGGTAGGTGGGATGGAGGGCTAGGCGAGAGCCAAGATGGCCACGCAACGACAGTTGCGGCCTCCGCTCGGCCCCACGCGCGGCATAGCGGCCGGCCTCCCAAGCACGGCAGCGCAGGGCAGGTCGTAGCCAGCTGAACCGGCCCACACCAGGCCAAGCACGAAGAGGCACCGGCACAAGGAGGCAGCAGCGCTAGCAGCGACTGGGCGCGGCGCACGTGCGACAGAGCACGCTCAGTGGCCGCGTCGCGACCAACGGCGCGGTGATCGCGGCCACAAGGCCAAAAGAACGAACTCGTGCCCTGCACGCATTTTAAAGAGCGCACCAACACATACTCAACTTGGTTGAGACCAAACCAACTCCTCTGCCCTCAAGATGGCCCCAACAACTTCCCAAGGAAACAAAAATCACAATAAAAGGACGACCAGAGAGGGAGATAGAGCGATGCCGACCCGGCTTTCTCAAAGATGGAGCCAGAGCAAGAAAGACCATGCAACAAGATTATTAGCAGACTTAGAGCAATTTTTGCATGGCCTTAACTAACTCCAACCCCTCCACCAACTGTCCCACTACAAGGATCACACCTAGGCATAATCAACAGTGCCAAAACATGGCTATGATGTTTAATTAATTTTTTCAGAAATCGATTACCAAAATGACATTGTCTATTACCTTTTAGACTTAGAAGGGCTAAGGATTTCAATTGGAATCAGCAGTCATCAACTCTTTTCTCATAATTTTTTAAATGTTCTAAATCCTATTAACTTCAACCAACAAATATCTCATGCATTAGTTCACACACCATACTAACCCCTAGGAAAATGACACTTTTAATTATAAGCTCATATGTTTACTGACTTAACGAAAATGACTTATCCTAAATCCGGTTGGATTCCTGAGCTCCCAAAAATACTAACCAACCATATTATTTTCGAAAATTAAAGTTGCACTTTCATATACCTAACTTGCTCAAGTTATATTTTATTTTTGCTTATAGAAATTGTTTTTCGTGCCAACGATTAACACTATTTATTCTACCTTTCTTGCTAGGGTTTTCATTAGCACATTTACGCATTAAGCAATCTAACTTACAATACTTATTTTGTTTTTTCTCAGCCACAAGGTGAAGTCACATACGGTTCGTTTATCATTTCATATGCATTTCAAATTTAAAATCAGAGAAACTCATTCAGTAATTCCCCTTAGGTCTTAACCTAGGTGCTAAGCAAGGTTGTAACACCAGGGGTGTTACAGCCAACGTTTCATTGAGCCATGGAAATGCATAGTGGTAGCCTAAACCCACACAATGGACTCCACTTGATACTACTCGAAGTAATGGATGGCTTGTTTGATCCATAGCTTAGGATGATCTCTATCAAACCGAGGGAAGTCAAACTTGGGAAGCTTGCCGGTATGGCCGTCCTCGCTGCCCCATGGTAACTCGACTCCCAGTGATTACCCAGATGTGGCAGTGGAGGTGGACGCGGTGGAGGACATAGTAGGGGAAGGGGAGAAGGTGGCCGGCAAGGTGAAGGACCCTTGCTAGGAGTGGAATCAGAGTGGTCACCTTCTGAAGATCAACGCGGTGCCCGTTGGTCCGATCAGCTGCGCATCCCCAGATGAGCGCGGGGCAGCCGTGAAGTCATCGCCGAGAGCAGGCTTGGACTCGCTTGGGGTGGCGGACTTGACCTCGGTGAGGATGGCGTTCGGCGATGCTGGGGCAGAAGCGAAGACGCCCGGAGCCAGTGTGGCTGAGTCGACCATGGAATGCTCCTAGTACTTGGATATCTTGCCGACCTCCATCTTTAGTGTCGATAACTTGTCGATCTTGATCTTCAAGTCGTCGACGACGCCTTCGATGCTGGGACACCACTCGTCGAAGACTTGGGTGGCCTACTCCAAGGCCTTGATGCCGGTAGATGCAGAATCGTTGTTGGTCTAGATCTGGCGCTCCAGACCGTCGAATTGCTTGTCGGTGGCGGCAAACCGCTTGTCAAGCTCATCGAGCAACAACTTCGACTCAGGATTCATGGCGCCTCATTGTCGTTGCAAGCGGGTGTAGTGGTCGTGGGTGATGAATGAATCGAATTGATCCAGAACGGCAATCCGCCACAAATCGAACTATCCGGAGAGGGGAATTACGGAATCTCGAAGCAATGCTGCAGCTCACAGATTGCGACAAGTTAGACCGACCGACTCAGTTAGATTATTCGATCGATGGATTGAGGACCGCACGAACGGAAGGGGCGAGGAAGGGTGTCTCTGATACCACTTGTAAGGAATGGCAGCAGGAAAGGGAAATTGAGATTGGAGTGGGGAAGAAGAAGAAGCTTAGGGATGAAGAAGAACAGATGATACGACGAAGGAGTTCTTCAATTAGGAGGAAAAGTAGAATTTGATTATTACAATGTTGTGCTTCTCTCCCCTTAGGAGCGCTATCTTAAGGACATTACAGAGGCGTTGCCTCTTTCACGCGAGCATGCGTTAACGAGCCCATGGGCCTCCGATGTATTTGGTGTTCTCCTTCCTGGGCCTGCGGCTCCTGGGCTGCCCGCCTGGCTCCTCTCCTTGGCTTGAGGCTTGAGCATCTTCAGAGGCCTGATGGTGATCTCCAGATGGCGGGATATTGACAAAGACCCATGTGGGCAGCTCTGAAATTTCATTCAGAGTGTTAGTTATTATTTACTCAGGTTCACAAGGATTCTTTTTTTGTTAGAACACACGACATATTTCCTACATTTCAGCGTGCTCCTCGGCTTATACGTGTTAGAGCAACATGTCCAGAGTCCAAATTACAAAGCACAATGTATAATTGGACAAATCTATAAACCTCTCCTACCTATACGAGTTAGTGTAGCACACTGCACACTTCTACGATAGTTTGATTCCGAGATGAAATGAAACACGTGATAAGATCATTAAAAAAATTTCTGAGCCATAAATTGTCTATGTAACACAACTTGTATATTCCGTTGCATATATGCTAGTAACAGAATATGTTTGATGATTCGGCAGTGCTAGCGTCCAGACGTCTGGACGGATGCCCGTGCCCGCACTCCGTCGCCCCCCACGCACTTGCATCCCGCGCCCGCCTACACGAGGCCCGCGCCGCTTGACTCGCCCGACTGCACGTGGGGAGTCCCCGCTCGGGCCACCTCCGCTTCTCACGCGCATGCACACGGTTAGCAGCTGCAGCAGGTGACTACAGCAGGTGGCTACGCCAGCATCCAGAAGAGGGGAAGGGGGCGGCGGATGCTCAGCCAGCTCCAGGAGGAGGAGGAGACACCGAGACGAAGGTGAGGCAGTAGAAAAGCGAAGACAGAGATGCAACACTCAATCTACTTTTGAAACATCCGGATACAACACTTGCAACATACGTCTAAAGGCAGATGAAAGACATGAAACAAGTATCTGAAACACTAGCTGCAATAGCAGATCTACTTTTAAAACATCCAAATAAAACACTTGCAACATACGTATAAAACAGCTAAAACACTCGAAACATGTGTATGAAACACGTGCAAAAAACACCTGGAAACACTTCATGTATAAAAACATATGTAACATCCATCACTTTCAAACATACGTCTAGAAAACAAGATAAAACATTTGGAACATATACTTGAAACATGTGTATAGCCACTGCAACATGTGCAACATTCCGATCTACTTTTACAATATCAAGATGAAACACTTGTAACATCCAGATGAAACATCTGAAACACTTGAAACATACTCTTTTAACATGGGCTTTGCTTGGACGAACGGAGGCACGCCATCATGGAGGTCGACTGCGGCGCAAGGACTTAGGCAACTCGCCGACGGGCGTGGTGTCACACGAATCTCTTCCCCTCGTCTGCTTGCTGGAGCATCCGTCGTGGGCTCGGTGGATGGCGCGGCGGGGGCATGGCGCTGCGGGGGACTGGTGGCGGCGAGGCGGAGTTGGGTGAGCGGATGGGCACGGCGACACAGGGAGTAAACGGTGCAGCGAGCATAGGGGCGCCAGATAGGGTCTCTGGATGAGCGGCGCGTGCGGGAGTGAGCAGTGGGAGGCGCCTGTCCATGCGGACATCTTAATTATATCATTATCGTTGATGATTTGGTATCGGCCAACAAAAGATTGTCCGTAACGAGGTGGCTCATCATGTGAGAGCCCAAACTTCAGCACGGAACCACAAATGTTTAATAATTCCTCTTACTACCTTAGACCAGGTTTATAGAAAATATGTTGACACCTACTGACCTACACCCTTCGTCCCCAAAAGACTCAAGTCGAGTACAGGATTAAAATAATACACTATAAAAATATATTCCATAGTAAATCTAATAAATCTTGTTTCGTGTTATAGATATTTATATATTTTTCTATATAAATTTGGTTAAGGCTAAAGAAAAATGACTTAGTAGTTTGGTACCCGCGCATGAGCATAAAACACAGGCTATGCCAACTCACGAATTGTAAACAACGACAAGAAAAGATTCCCACTTAATAAAAAAGTGAAACTTGAACAAGAATATGAAAGTGTCAGTCAAACATTTGGGTAAATCACACAGGACATGTAAGCTTAAAAGAACTAAGATTTTTACAGATAGGAGCACCATTGTGAGTTGGCGACACATCCTTCAGATGTCTTCTCTAGGCTATATACGCCTTCAAAGAGGCTGGCAAATTTCCAACTACTCTGTCTATTAGCCACTCGACTTTGACAGAAGCAATTGCCACCAAACTGTCAATTTCTTCCTCGCATTGTTCATAGACAATGAAGACAATGAACAAGGATGCCAGTACTGCATACAGGAGAGAAGAAGCAGATGATCAATTTATTTTACAACACTAAATGATCAGTTGATCATAATGTTAGTGGCAAAAGAAAGTCCCTTACCAAGACCCATCAGAATTCTGAACTGAAAGCTCAGCATTAGTTTGATGCTGTACAGAAATGCAAATACCTGTAAAATAGTGAAGAAACTATGGATCAATCATTTGTAACTTGATTCTTATATGGTCATGACTTCATTTTAGCTACATTTTCCCTGTCATGTCAGGATTTATTATTGATTGGCAGTGAATTTCAACTTAAAGCCTATCTTTTGGTTGAGGAAAACTTGAGTAGTCATTTTTCCATCATTTTAAACAATGTTAATCGAGCAGCATTATCTTAACATGGTAAGTTATTCACCGACTGAGATGGAATGATTGATCCCTTATGACAATCACTAAACCGAGAGTAACCTACAAACATCAATGCAACATGACAAAAAAAAACTGACGTATTTAAGATACAGAAAGACAGTAACCTCATATAAATTATTTCTAGTTCATGATCAACTAAAGCCAAAAGGCCCAAAAGTATACCAAGCTAACCAAAGACTTCAATCACTTAACATGAGTGCAGAAACATTTTGAATAGTAAAAGTGTGTGTATATTAAATTTTATGAAAACAACTATACCTAATACTATAACTTCAGGGGAAAAATGGTTCATGAATATGCTAGAGATAGACCAATCACTGAAGTAGATTAAATCCAAATGGCATATGTGGGCTCAAGGAGCCCAAATTTAGTAGGCAGCACCTAATGGAAAACGACCTCATATTGGGTATTTTTAATGAAGCTGAACACCAACCTTCAAAAGTAAACTCCAGTCTTCACCTTCTGCTAGAACCCTTAGTTTATGAATGCTCCCATTCCATGCAGAAGCCAGACACATAAGTGAATTCCTCAATGCTAAGTGTGATACTTCAAAATGCTCAGATGTAACCTTCTCAACTGTAAAACCAAACCTGCAATTGGGATTCAACTTCAGTATTCAAACATAGTACAATACAAAATTATTTTGCAAGAACTGGGGAATATTAATTTCAGATTATTGTACTCAAAAGATAGCCAAACAACCAGAACACGTACACTTCTGAAGGCAGCAAACCATGGATAAAGAGACCAAGGGAGAGCACTAGAAGAAATTTGGCAGCCGATGAAACAAAAGTTCTGTCTGAAAGCAGGAACCAGTAGAAAACCAGAAACAATACTGTGACAAATGAAAAGGTTCTCTTTTCATCCCTCCAAAGAAGAATATCAGCAGCTGCAGTGGAAATGGAAGATGTCAACAGTGAAAAACAAATATTTATCATAACTGAGTGATAGTAAGTAAACAACAATGAAAATAGTTCTACACAACTATATCAGAAAAGTTCGGTATCCAAGGCTCTTCATTCAATTTGGTGGAAAGCAGAAAACACGAGAGAGATTTTCTTAAAAAAGGATTATATCACCTGTTCCACTTCCTAGCAGCTTATCTGCCTTTGATGATCCGCAGGAGCCTTGTTTTCTTGACAACCCCAAATTATCTGATAGTTCTGTAAATGACCCAACAGTTCTCATAATTCCATCCTGATACACGTTAAACATTAAAATTTATTAGTTATCAACATCTGCATTGCAAGATTAAGAAAGCCCTTGAAGGGGCCTCATGTGCCTTTACAAGGAACATATCGAAACATGGGCAGTACCGAACAAATGATCCAAGGGAACATATGTGATTGCAATATAGCAAGGTAACAAAACAAGCTCACCTCCAATGATACAATCGGGTGGTATCCAAGTAATCTTCTGGCTCTTGAAGTGTTAAAGGTTCTAGTGCATGACAAGAAGTATATTGTATCTGGATGGAGAAGAGGGGTGGAAAGCATTTGAAAACCAAGCCTGTGATGAATCATTTTGGAAAGCAAGGCTGCAGACGTTAACATCTTGGCAGGAAGATTAATCCTGGGCCTAAATGGATGAGAAACCGCAGCACATGTTAACTTCACAAGTTGCCTTCAAAGAGTAGAGAGGGGCAAAGAGGGAGGGAGAAATACCTCTGACAACCCATGGCTTCCAACATGCAATTCATAAACTCCCATGTTTCCATAGGTTCATCATTGGTAACAAAAAATGTCTGTAAAAGTTCAGTGTGCAGAATTAACCATAAAAGTAATATGGCTAAACATAGCCCTTTTATCTCTAAAAATGTACCTTCCCAGCTACAGAAGCTGCATTCGAAGACAAGGCTTGCTCAGCACAAATATTGGCATGGGCCACATTTTCCACATAGGTAAAATCAGACATGTTACTCCCACTGCCTATTACAAACTGAAAAGAACTACATAAGAAAACTAGTGTTTCATAGTTTGAAGAAGCATGGGGAAAATTTCCAGGTCATGTTTTATAATAGCAGAATAAAGTCAATTTCATATTGGAATACCTTGCCCAAGGGAAACCTTGCATATCCAGCAACAAACCTCACCAAGCTGGAATCGCCCGGACCGAAGAGATTGCTCGGCCGCAGCACGCACGTCCTCATCCCGTCCACCCCGTCCGCACCCAGTACCATCATCTCCACCTGCGCCCTCAGCTCGCTCACCGCATTCCCGAACTGCGACGACAGCCAAAACCGAAGCTGCCCGTCAGCCCAATGTCACCTTCAAACCCAAGGATCCCAAAGCCGAGCAGATCACGGAGTAACCAAACTTTGTCAGGGTAGGGCGCGGAGTCCTCGTTAGCATTGATCACATCGCGGGCAACGGCAGCGACCACGTCGGCCGAGCCGGAGTACACCACCCTCTCCACGCCGGCGGCGCGGCAGGCCGCGAGGAGCCGCCTCGTGCCCTCGACGGCGAGGCGGTGGAGGGAGAGGAAGGACCCGTCGCTCCCGGAGGCGGTTGCTGTGGTGGCGTCCACATGGAAGACAGCCGCGGCGCCGGCTAGCGCGGAGACGAGGCGCTCGGGGTCCGCCGAGAGGTCGACGTCGTGGTGGTAGACGAGGTGGGAAGCAGGCGGGCAGGGCGGCGGGGACGGCGAGGTCGGGGAGGGGTCGAGGATGGCGACGGCGGACCAGCGGCCGGAGGCAGCGAGCGCCGCGGCCAGGTGGCAGCCGAGGAGGGTGGAGCGGCCGAACGTGACGGCGCAGGCGGGCTTGGGCGGGGGCGGGGGCGGGCCGGGCTCGGCGGTCGCCATCGGTGGTGGGGTGGGAGTGGGACGGAGGCGGAGGCGGAGGTGGGGGACAAGAAGAAATGGAGAGAGCACGAGGGGTTTTCGTTTCACAAACTGGGCTGCGGCTGTGTTTAGTCGAGAAAAAATAGGTGAAAAAATTACTGTAGCATTTTTCGTTGTTATTTAGTAAAATTTATCTAACCATAGATTAATTAGACTTAAAAGATTCGTCTCGAACTTTACAGATAAACTATGCAATTAGTTATTTTTTTTACCTACATTTAATGCTCCATGCATGTATTTAAAGATTCGATGTGATGGGTGGAAGAGGAAATATTTTGAGTTTGCATGAGAAGTAAACAGAGCCTGCTTTTGTTTTACCTTTGTGCTGGAACACTGAGCTCCCCGTCGACATTTTTGTGTAGAAAGTTCGGTCTTACTTTTGCGTGTAAATAGTTTCGATCTTTGGCTCTAAGAGATTGGAGCTTGATGATAATATGAATTTTTTGAAGCAAAGATGATACGAAATTTCACGAGCTTAGGATGCAGGTTTAGGATCGAATCTCTATTCCATGAGCTCTGAAATGATTCCATAAGTATACATCAGTTTAAATTACATGACTAGGATAAACTACGACACGCATTGATGCATATGCATTCGACCTTAATCGAGTCCAACTCGAACAGCTCATGGAATCCCAAGCTTTCCTTTGACAACCCAAAGAACAGCTGGCCTGACCGCTTGTTATTAGCGAAAACAATAGCTCGCTGATTAAACTTTCCACCTGTTCGGGGTATCAACATGACAATAGCTCGCTGATTTAACTTTAGGCCTGTTCCGGGGATCTCGATCAACATGTCAATTGGACAATTTGGTTAGCGGTAAACTTCCATAGTACAACGAGCTCAAAGTTCAGACTTCAGCGTGACAGAATCATATAGGGCGTTCAGATTACCAGCGAAGCTTCGGAAGAATCATGGCACATCATGCTAATGCTTACTCTTTCGGTCGGTGACGCATCACATCGACCATGATTGATGATTGAACGGCAATCTTCCCAAAATGTGACGTAGAATCCAAGCCTGGCATTCATGCCATCAAGCAAAGGACCCCAATAAGCACCTTTCATATCAGTAATCCACAAGTACATTTCCAGACATTGCTGATTGCACTGTTGATACCATATTCATGCGGCTAAGAAACATGGATCCATGCAAATTGCAATGCAATGCATTCAAAGTTAAAAGTATTGAATAAGAACTGAAGATTGACTATGAAACGGCTAAGTGGCGTTTTTTTACAGAGAGTAGATGATAGCAGAACACACTTATTTGTAGTAGTCAAAAGAATCACTGATTGCTATAGACAAGCACTGCCCAAGCTACATACACTCGACATAATTTTGCCGAAGCATTTCAAAATCTAGCTCAAACATATATACCTTCCTTTCCTCCTATGTTTCTTGTGACTTAGAGGTTCTCTGTCTGAACTTCAACAAGATATAGGTCATATGTCACAAGGATTTCCTTTTGTTAGTCAGAAGTTATCTTTTGCTCGACGGACAACTTCAAGCACCCGATCTTCATCGAAATGATCTGGAATGGACAGTGTTCTCTTAATTTCTGGATTGGAGGTCCGCAGGAAAGGATTGCATTCCTTCTCCCTTCCAATTGTTGTTGGCACCTGCAAACATGAAATTTGGATTAAGGATTTAAGGTCAGAGTAAAAAGTTGGAAACGTTCTCAAGTTAAGTATTGCAGAGAACATGAAATAAATTATGCATTTCACATTATGAAATGTTCAAAAGAAAGAATGGAATCAAGGACTTTTAAAGTAAACAAAGCTAGAAATGCATAATTTCATGCTTAAGAAGCACTAGCTTGCCACAAAGACTGAGATAATATTACCGTGGGTATATTCTTATTACGCAACTCAGCTGCATTTGCAGCATATTCCTGCAATGCTTTATTTCCTGGTTCTACACTCAAGGCAAACTTTGAATTACTCTGCACAGAGGAACATCAGGCATTAAATAACAGATCGATGCAGGAAACTGGAAACGAAATGAAAAATTGCTCACCAAGGTATATTCATGCCCACAGTATACTTTTGTATCATCAGGTAGAGCTGTAATTTTCTGGAGTGAGGAATACATCTGCAATGAGGCAGGCTGAAATTGTCATGTAATCGCAAAGATACATGGAACAATATTTTCCATACCTTCTACGAAAAAGAAGTCACTGAACCATAGATGATAAATAACCTACTAGATTTCTATTAAATGATTAAAGTCCATCGTATGAATAATTAGATTTAATCACAATTATCCCCATGTTCAAACAAATGAAAGTACAAATACTGACATAATGTAGAACAAACTCAGTCATTCAAGATCATAGACCATTTTTAACCTTTTATTTACCTATCTTGCTTACTCATCCTTACACGTTCTAATAGTTGCAGTGGAGAAATAATTTAAGTTCGATTAACAAATTCAGAAACTCCAACAAAAATGTTCGTTGTTCAAAATTTTTGGTGAAATAAAAGCACTACAAAAGGAGTAGCTTGTCACGGAAGTCCAGTAGCACCTTCACACAACATACATGTATATGAACATATTTGCAAGCAAGTAAAAAAAACCTGCTGTGGAGTCCCTTCAAAAAGCTTTCCGCATGATAGATTGAACAAGGTGTCACCTGTAAATATAGCTCCAGAACCAGCAAAATAATAGCACACATGACCTGATAGAAATAAATGTAAAGTCAACGAAAAGCCTTTGTGTGCACTGAAGGAGTTAATCATTCAACTTTGAATGCAAGAACGAATATAAGACGAGTCATAAGAAAGTTTCAATCAAACACCTGACGTATGCCCAGGAGTCTCCAGTACAAGAACTTGATGGCCAGCAAACATCCATGAGTCACCCTCCTTAAGAGTGATGTCAATACCAGGTATTCTGTCCTTATCCTTCTCAGAACCAATTACCTAAAATGTATATGATCATCAGAAGACTAAATCAGACACACCAATCTTCATCAATATACAATTATCATTAAGCGTTTCAGGTGGCAGGAGCAATCCAGTGTATAAACAATGAAAACTAAAGGAAAAAGATTTGCATCAAACAGTTCCTTCATATCACCTAGAAAATCATCAAAACTTATATTTGATACTGTAGGCAGAAGTCATGCCCAAACTTGAGGCATAGCCATTAGTATATGCTCTGTTTTGAACTTTAGTTATATAATTCAATCTCAAAAACTATAAATATTGTTGAATTTAACAGATACTTTATTGATAAGAATAATATATGCTATAAAAAAACACTCATAATAAGTCCATCCTTGGGTATAGCCCTATTGGTTTCACTTTAGCTCATAACAATACACATTTTGATTGTGTCACTGTCACATACTGTATCAGAGTCACTGAACGATACAGGAAAAGAAAGGGCAAAGAAAAAAGCCGAAAGCTATACCTTTGCACCATATTTTGCCTTCAATTCCAAGTTTCCACCAGTATGATCATAGTGATGATGGGTATTCAGTATATAAGTCAAGTTCTGGTTTCTCTTTTCCAATGCATTTATAATAGGCATAGCCTCAGAAGGATCCACAACTCCAACTGTTCCAGTATCAACATCATGCAGGATATATGCATAGTTATCTCGAAGGCATGGTACCTACATATAAACCAGGACAGTTGCTGATGAATATTTACGGACACTCAGTAATGTGATTGAATGACAAGAAATATCTACAGATAGGAGGATAGTTATGTAAAGAGCAACAAGTTTGTGGTAAAAACTGATTATAAGAAGTCATTCAAAAGATGTCCTATTTATTGTTTCGGCTATTCATAACAATGTCTGCTATTTCTTTATGATATCCACTATGATGATCTAGGCCAGGAGCCATGCTGTTCCATCAAAAGAAGTGTAGTCATCTGTGGAGGAAACTGTGAAAAATTAATGTGCAAATTATGTGGGCCGCCACTGTATGCTTGAGCTTGACAGTGTTAGTCTTAGAGATAGAGTCCAAGGGGTCTCGCCCACAACATCATAGTTAGGTATACAACAGAGGAACAACATAATGCCAAGCATGAGTAAAGCAGTAAGTGAGAGTAGATCAAGAATGAGACTTTTCATGGACACCAGCTCTTTCCTACTAAAAATGGCCTTATGAGTTATGACCTTGTATTTTCTTTCTACAAAGCAATGGCATCCAATTGCAAGAAACCCATCACAACTGATTTAAATTAAAAAAATCCACAGAACTAACTGTTTTCACTGCTGGCTTCTCTCCTAAAGAGCACCACCATGTCGATACAGAATCGAGGTGCTTACATCGATAAGCATCAAGCAAATATCAATAGGCATCGAGTCTTAAGTACTCAATAGCTATCTAGAAGTCACAAAGGTATTTCAGACCACTTACAAGCTCAATTTGCAGCGACGAAGAGACGCTGGTCATGTTGCAGAGGAACCGCCCTGCGCCAAAAACACGACCCACTCCATACAGTGTCCTTAGTGGCATGACCAAGAGGGTGCCGATTCCATACAGCAGTGGCTTCCCGGGCCATTGCTTCCGCACGCTTGGCAACAAGGACGGCTGCCCCCTCATCTGCAAAACAACAGAAGCAGACCAAAAATTTGTCACAACCAAAGAATTCACAGAGAACTACTCACGCAACGGTGACTAAAACCACCAGACCGATCTCCATGCCGCGCAAATCAACACAAAAACTAACTAACTAGCTCGAGTAGAGGGAACAACTACAGAACCGATAAACAGCTGGGCATCTCCGCAATAGCGCGGGAAGCCAGGGGCTGTCGTGCGAAACGACCCGTTCCCTTGGAACCGAGGCACGGCGATGCGCCGTGATGGAAATCCCCAACCCCAGATCCAAACCCCCCGCCTACAACCACGAAAAGGGAAGAGTTGATGTGCAAGGGAGAGAGAGAGGGGCGACCGTGGGGGCGGCGGAGGAGGAGCAGCGCGGGAGGGAGGAGGCCACGATTGAGCACGCCTTCGACAGCATCCTCATCCCCTCTCCCTCCCTTCGTTGCTCGCAGTCGCAGCGCTGCCGCCTTCCGAGGAGACGAGCCGATGCGCGGCGTGGCGTGGCGTGGCGAGCGAGGAAAGAGAGAGAGAAGGGGCAGGGGAGCGGACGGCACGGCGAGTAGAGTACTGGGAAAGGAAGGAGGCCGAAGAGGTTGGGCGGCTGTTGATGGCGCTGGCTCGCCCGTGCCGGACCCACACGGACACACGGGCCCCTCGAGGGCGTCTCCCAGATCGGGGGCCGTCCGTCGGGTGATCGACGGCGCAGATTGCTGCCAAGCGTGGTGCGTGGCGTGGGACCGACGTCATGCGCTCGTGATCGTTCCAAGAGGCCGGAGCCGCGTGTTCCCATTTGTCAAAGATGTGCGGGGCCGGTGCACGGCCGGCCCGGCGCGTACAACGCTTTTAACGCCGCCTGGCGCTTGCGAATTTTTTTTTATTTTTAGCCCAAATTTGAAATAAATTTTAAATTTAACCCGTCTTTCAAAAAAATTTTAAATCTAACCCGTTTGGCCCCGCCACCATGCATGGCGGGGCAAATGCACTGAACCCCGCCATGCATGGTGGCGGGGTACAGATACGACGTGGCAGGGGTGGCAGACCACCTCGCCAGCGTGGCAGGGGTGTACCCCGCCATGATCCATGGCGGGGTTGCCCTAACCCGCCATGATGCATGGCGGGATACACCCCCGGCCATATAAAAGCCCGGGCACTTCTCGTTTTTGGTCATTCACCCATTCCATTTCCCGCAGCGCTCTAGAACCGAGCTCCCTCACCCATTCCATTTCTCCGGCGTCCCTCCGTCGTCCCCGTCAGGTATCGGCCCATCGTCGCTCCTTGTTCCGGCCACCCCTTCTTTGTGTGTATCGTTTTGTGTTGAAATCGTTTCGTTTTTTTAGATGGAGGACTCGTATCGTGAGTCGATTTGGAGGAAAAAGGGTCGTCCTAGAGAGATGTACCCCGACGTGTCTTGTAAGGATGCGCCCGTTCCTCCCGAGGAACCTATACCTAACTGTGATTGTGGTCATCCGGCACACGTGGGCCAGTCGAGGCATCCCGATACTGCGGCTCGTTGCTTCTACACATGTTATAGTTGTAGCGTAAGTAATTGTTCCCTTTGTTGTTTTTATTGGTTGCTGATGTTGTATTCGCGATGAGATAATTGAAACTTTTGTATAGCCCTACTTCCGGTGCTTTTTTTCCAATGGATCGATGGCCCGGACAAGTTTGATCCAAGGATTCTCCTTTTCTACCCCGGCATTGATCATTGCAAGCGTGAGGTGTTTACTCGCTGGGTTCCGCCCCCTCCAAACCCTCCTCCTATGACGGACAAAGAGAAGGCCGTAGCATCGGCACGGCGGCTCGAGGATCCTCCAAAGTGCCTTTGCGGAGAGCAAGCCGTGATAAACCCACGCAATGAACAAGAGTTCATTTGTCCTCTACGACATGAGGTAAGGTTTGAGTGTACCTTGGAATGTCACGTTCTATATGTGTGTTTTACTGTTTTGATTTTGTAGGATCATGATATGCCAAAGTGCCGTTTCAAGGAATGGATCTATGGTCCAAAGAGCCATTGGCCGGAGCCGGAGAAGAATGTGGAGGTGCCAGACTGGAAGAAGAAGAGGAGGTCTATTGCCCCTCCTGTGATGTGCAAATGTGGTGTTGAAGCTAGCTACGGCCTTGTCCCTTCAGGCCTTGGTATAGGGCACTTCTGTGGCCACATGATCGATTATGACGAGGTTTGCTAATACTTTTGACAGTTGGCGGTAATGGTTTATTTTGTTAACTCTGGTACGCTAACTTTGTATTCATCTATTTCTTGCAACAGAGCACTCAGAAATGCAAGTGGGAATCATATTATGATGTGTATAATTTCAAGAATGAGTATAAGACAATGGTAGCAGTTCGCAATAGCAGAGGATATCCTGCAAGCTACGTCACAGATTTCGTTAAGAGCCACAAGAAGAAAATGCTACGACGGGCCCAAGAGCTACGTGTTCGTAACCCGGAGAGTATTGCGTGGAAGAAGTGGTACGAGCAAAAGAAGAAGGATGTAGAGGAGTACCAGGCACGGAAGGCTGAAGAGGATGCAAGGAAGGCTGCAGAGGAGGCTGCGAGAGCAGAGATGCAAGGCTTGAACGATACTATTGACTCCTTATGTGCGAGTGAGTCATTGCGTTTTTGGAAAGTCAAACTTCTTTGTTTTACTGTCAATTAACTCATTGCAAAGATCTAGTTAATTGTTTGCATTTTGTACTTGCAGAGATTGGATGCACCGGCGGCTGGGAAGCCGATATGGCTCGTGCTAGGTACACCGCAAGTCGTCCGATTGTGGTTGACGAGGAGGCCGAGCCGGAGGAAGACGACGACACCGGGAGGATAGGCGAGCTCATTCGTCTAGCAGAACAATTGGGCTACCAGGAGGATGTTGCAGTACACGAGGCCCAGGCAGCGTACCAGAGCCAACAGACACCGTTGTTCGACTCATGGGGGCCAACAGACATGACCCAAGAAGAGGCCGAGTTGTACTCTCAGGCCGCGGACGAGGCGGAGGCGGCTTACTACCGGCGTCAGGCCTCTGAAGCCAAGTCAGTCGAGGCCAGCAAGGGTAAGGAGGTGGTAGTGGAGGATTCCGAGTCCGAAGACGAGTTGCTTACGCAGTGGTGCACGCAATTTGATTGACGTACAAGTGTCTTTGTAATAATTTAAATTGTCACGTCTTCACTTTGTCGTTGTCAGTGTTTGACGTTCGTAGTGGCGTAGAAACTTTGTGTAAGCAACTTTGTCAGTGTTGTACGTTGGAACATGTCATTGTACTTTTATCTCATCGTCATTCGCTTCATTTGTTGGTCCACTTACTGAGATTGTTACGTGGTTTATCGCGGCAGTGTATAAATACATTAGAACAATGCAGTTGCTGCGCGGTCGAAGTTTCAGGCAACCCCGCCATGGCTGGGGGCGGGTTAGGGGTACCCCGCCATGGGTCATGGCGGGGTACCCCTAACCCGCCCCCAGCCATGGCGGGGTTGCCTGAAACTTCGACCGCGCAAGAACTGCATTTCGTTTATCGTCAATTGACCGCGCAGGAAGTCATGTTGAGTGATTTACAGCAAGTTTATGGCAGGGGTCGAATCGAAATTAGTTAACGACAACGGATCGTCACAAATAATTGGGTCAACTGATCGTCACAAATAATTACGTTTACGACAAAGATTAAACGAGTGTTACCAACTACATTAGTCGAACCGAAATAACCAAGTGAAGTACTGCTGGTACACCTACACATAATTTAATTCTTCTAACTATGATACTATGTGTCCGGCGTCTGCTACTCTACTAATCGCCTGGGGTGTAGGGGTCTCGCGGTCTCCGTCGCCTTCTTGGATTTGTAGGGACCACGTTGCTTCTCCAGCCAACGTCTGTGCGGTCCCGCTGCTGCCTCTCGCGCTGTCGCCTTTGTCCACGATCGAGCTGCTGCGTCGACGACGGCCCCTGCAAGCAAGCAACCTGATGAGCTACTATAAATGTTGATCTAAGAACAATAAAATTTAAGAGAAAGCAAAGCATACGAACCTGTTGCTCGGCTGGTGTGTAGTTCTCCTGCTGTGTGTAGTCGAACCCCTGTGTCGCAAAAGGAGCACCGTACAGCTGTGACGCACCCATCTCCTCGTGACCGGTGTAACCCCACTGTGGAACGTCCTCTTCGTCGTCGTCGTCGTCGTCGTCGTCGCCACTCGTCGTCTCATACTGCAGTGCCTCATCCACATCGTCCGCAGACGCTGGACCCTTCCCTCTATCCAGCGGAGTACGAATAGACGAGGACGCAGCTCTGGTGTCGCTAGCAGAAGCAGCTGTGGTGGACATCGTGTGGCTCCTGGACCACGTGGGGTTGTACGGTATGTCCAAAGACGTATCCGCACAGCTCAGCTTTTGAGCCAACTTTTTGCAGCCTTTTTTCATTCTCTACAGATTAAGATGACAACAAGCATTATTAAGCGAGAATTTTAAAAGTAACTGAGTAGTAGTCACGAATGTTACTATCAAAAGTACCTTGACGAAGGCACGAAGAGGGTTCGTCTTGTCATCCCTAGTCCGAAAAAGTTGCCTGGAAGCTTCCTCGGAGTAGTTGGACAACTGTTGTGCCTACAACATCACACAACGTTAACTCGATCATTTCAATTGAAATTTAAACCCGTTACCTCGTTTTAGAATATAAGTGCAAAGTACTTACCACGTATCTATTGAGAGGCGCCCTAAGAAGTTGTGTTTGCCTCCTTTGCGCATCGTCGAACGCATCGGCGATGTCATCCTCATCGGCCGCATCTGCAG
Organism: Saccharum hybrid cultivar R570; assembly: GCA_038087645.1. Taxonomy (NCBI): domain Eukaryota; kingdom Viridiplantae; phylum Streptophyta; class Magnoliopsida; order Poales; family Poaceae; genus Saccharum; species Saccharum hybrid cultivar. The sequence continues at coordinate 21,715,676 of JAQSUU010000402.1, read as the reverse complement.
GCATGTTCGTGTACGGGACCATGAGATGAGTCCTCGTACTTCGCTGCAGCCATTGAAGGTACTCCATCCATCTTCCCGGGTGGTGTGGCGGAATTTGGTTGATCTGACGAACATTCCTGTTATACCATCTGTTCAAATATTGGTCGTGCGTCAACGCCCAATTCTTCTGCGTCGTTCGAAGCCTCCGATCAATCCTGCATTGCCATATTGCATTAGAAATGATGCGCTTAAGTAGAACAAACATATTGAAGTAGATAAGTGGCCATCATAGGCGCTTAAGTAGAACAAACATACCCATGCAGCTCAGCGTTGGTGGAGTACAGCGGTGGAATTCCTTGCAACCTCCCGAACTGTCTGTAAACCCTCATAGGGTAGTGCATCTCGATGATATGGAAGAAGATAAGTGGCCCTTCGTAAAGCCAGTCGTCCGCTTCCTCCTCGCAGCGCGGACTAAGGTAGTCCTCTAGCTCGTACCTAGACCACGGTGTCCATTGTACCTGCAAAGTAAAGAAACTTAATTAAGTATCAATCTTAATGATAGTGCCTTTAGTAGGAAAAGCAGATATAACGTACGTAGTTGTGTGTCAACACGTCTATCGCATCCGTGTACTGCTTGTACCTCCTTTCCAACTCGCCCCTCACTACCTTAGCGTCTCTCCAGATGAAAAGGGCGGTGGGGCGAACGTCTTGATGTTGCCATTCCTGCAAGTTTATACAAACAAGGTGTCAGTAATCTCTCTAGTCGTATGACGATAACAAAGTTGTTATTGTACTCACAGGCAAACGCGGAGGTTGAGTGGGCCTCCCAACCGGAAACCGCTCCCAAATCCATACTTGCAGTAGGTACGAGCAGCCACCTAGGTTAGCATTGTTCGCCTGGCGACGACAGGCGATACAAAGCTGACGATATGTCCAAGCAAGGACCGCGGTACCCCAGCTATACGATGCAATATTCTCAAGTGGCTGGATTAGGATCCGCAAGAAAATCCAGCTGAAGCTGTCGCCTGAGGAGTCGGGGAATAAGAAAGCGCCCAAGAAGTGCCACAGCCACACCTTTGCATATACCTCAACCTCATGATCTGGAGCACCCAACGGAGGCCCTGCACCAAAGTTTTGGACTATCCAAGACGACGACACTCCTGATGTCTTCCTGCAATTGGAATTGAAGTATTATTATAAAAAAATTAGATGTACCTGAAATGATTGTATCAGTGATTTCAATGGGACGCAAATAAGAACTTACTTTGTGCCTTTAACTTCTGCCTCCGATGGCCTCCTACCACAGAACTGCTCCACCAACTGTACCCAATTAGACTCGTCGGCGACCCCAGTCACCGGATGACCTTTCAAACTTAGGCACAATATCATCTTCACATCTTGCATCGTCACGGTCATTTCCCCACATGGTGTGTGGAAGGTGTGCGTCTCCGGTCTCCACCTGCATCATTACAAGGTTGTGGTAATAGGCAAGTTCACAGCACAATTTTTCAAAACAAAGACAAAAGATGGAAAAAGCAAGGTTACCTATCCACAAAGGCAGTAAGAAGGGCAGGGTCAAGTGTGGGGAGTAAACTGTTGTACACCCGAACGATCTCAATGAAGCCCGCACGCTCTATGTAGGGCGCGTATCGCTCGTCCCAGCTATGTACGTGGTGCGTGCGAACACGAAGCGGACGCAACGGCCTATGCAGCTCCGACAAGGCCTGGGCCCGGTGGTCCTTGTCGTAGTCAGCCTCAAGGAGGCTAAAGCGTGGATGAGGAGCCCGGGCCTCCATCTTGCAAGCCTGAAACTCCCTGTTCGTAAAAAACAAAGAAAACATTAACAACATTAGAACAATTAACAACGTAATAAAATATTAAAGAGAAGTACAAATAAAATTTATAATATTATAAATGCATGTTTACAATATATACGACCTCTTGCCTCGCCCGCCTATGAAATCTAGCGTTATGACCAGGATTCTTGCAAATGGAGCAAAGGTTCTGCGCACGTTCTTCGTCAAAGTCCCCGCCACCATACATATCGGCGCCGTAACCTTTCATACTGTCCATATCGCCTTTCAATCGCTTCTTCTTCCTCCTTCCCTTCCCTACCTTCTTTAGGTCCGGATAAGGCGCGTAGTCCTCACCATAGTATGGAGGCCACTGTGACTCGTCAAGGTATGGCTCGAAACTCTTCTCCCAAACTTTGAGGGTGTTGGCACGGAGATACAAGGGTGACATGTACGGTGCAACTGTGTGGTCAAAACCTCGAAGCCAACAAGAGGTGATCATGTGTGAGCAAGGGGCATGCATGATCTGAGGGACGTTGCAACTGCATTCAACTTTACCAAGATCGACACGGTACGTTCGGCCACCAAATCGTTCGCCGCCCAGGTTTGTGCCCCCTCTAGCTCGTACGCAGAAAACAAGCATGTCCCGTCCATAAGCCTCGGGGGCGAGGTCGGTCGGGCGGCGGACACGACGGGCTACGGGCGCGGCGCGGCAAGGCGGCACGGCACGGCGGCGCGGGCGAGGCACGGCGGCGCGACACGGCGGCGCGGGCGCGGCACGGCGGCGCGGGGGCGGCACGGCGGCGCGGGCGAGGCACGACGTCGCGGGGGCGGCACGGCGGCGCGGCGCGGCTCGGCGGCGCGGCACGGGGGACGGGAGGCGCGGGACGGCCGCCGGGGGCGGCACGGCGGCGCGGCACGGGGGCCGGGAGGCGCGGGACGGCAGCCGGGGGGCGGCACGGCGGCACGGGAGGCGTGGTGGGCGGCGCAGGGGGCCGGCGGCGCGGCGAGGCGGCGAGGGAGGCGCGGGGGGCGACGGCGGCGCGCGAGGGAGGCGGCTTGTGGCGGGGTGCGGCCGCAGGCGGGGTGCGGCCGCTTATATTGGGCCGCACCCCGCCATGATCCGTGGCGGGGTGTACCCCGCCACGATCGGTGGCGGGTTAGGGGTACCCCGCCACGGATCATGGCGGGGTACACCCCTGCCACGCTGGCGAGGTGGTCTGCCACGCCTGCCACGTCGGATCTCTACCCCGCCACCATGCATGGCGGGGTTCAGTGCATTTGCCCCGCCATGCATGGTGGCGGGGCCAAACGGGTTAGATTTAAAATTTTTTTGAAAGACGGGTTAAATTTAAAATTTGTTTCAAATTTGGGCTAAAAATAAAAAAAAATTCGCGCTTGCAACCAAACCCAGCATTTCCACACGAATTTGTGACGATTCTCTTGAATTTCGACCTCATACCGCGCACACAAATCTGTTGGCGCTTGTTCGTAAAAGAAATAGCTCTCTCACGGTCTCACCGTGACACCCCATCAAGGTACGCCGCTCATATCACTTATAAAAGGATAAAAACATTAAATTGGGATGAATTTAGAACAATACGAAAACCAGTGTCAAATCAAGAACAAAAACTAGATAGTTCTATTTTCATTAATCAGGTGATAACTAAGCAAAATGATATGCGGCATTGGAATTAAAGAAGAGAAATGGTTTTTTAGGCCAGTCTCAGTGAAAATTTCATCTGCGTTTAACAGGTTGACATGAGAATGTTTTTAAGAAAAGAAAGAAGAAGTGAGTTTAATAGGGGATGAAACTATTTTGGCCCGGTTTCCAACTATAGATGTATTATGAATTTAAATGTCTATGAAACAAAGAATGGAACTATACTCCCTCTCTATCGGATTTAGAAGTCGTTTTGGACAAGATTTGGGTCAAACATTGGGAATATAAATCATCAATAACTTTTAAGTTGTTGAGTTTACAAATGTAAAAATTATATGAATAGATTTGTCTTGAAAAATACTTTCATAAAAGTATACATATATCACTTTTCTATAAATATTTTTTTATAAAAACAAGAGGTCAAAGTTGTGTTTTGAAGACCGTGTTGCTGTCCTAAACGACTTCTAAATCTGATACGGAGAGAGTACATCGACAGCGATTCTTTCATTGCATTCTATGTTTTTGAAAACAATGCTACGTAACTCTATGAGATAAGACATCGTCTACATTGGGGACCAAGATATCTAAAGATGTCATAGATGATGAAGAGAGAAGACATGTAATCAAACAAAATTTTATTGAAAAAAACTATCTATTAGAAATATAGTTTATATATAAAGTCATGGCTCGTTAAATATAGAAACCAACTCATAGTTCCTCTTGATGGGATTGCCCTCGTTGATTAACGGGACGCAAAGTTTATTAAAAGCATGTTCCGTGCAAGTGGTTGACACTTTGACAATGACTACACAGAACATCACGTGATAGCACAAACAGATTTTCCTCGGTTACTCAGAAGGTCGAACCTGTTCGCTTTGCTGAGAAGAGAAGCTCAAAAATACGGTTCGCTGATTCATTGTGAGAGAAAAATACTATTTCTTCCCTAAAAAAGTACCTTATGATATAAGCGAACATTTCTGAAAGACGGATTAGGTGACAGCATACTTACTACTAACTAACAGTCCATATTCTTTGTTCAAAGAATCACTTTCCAATCTCGAAAAATCAGAAAACCATCGCAATACTCCATAATTCAGAGTCACCCAATCGACGTCAGTGATAAATACAAGTCAATTTTCCACCACCTTTCTCTTTTATGTGACCATGATAAGAAACTAAGAGAAGTTGAAAGGCTCAAAAGCCCAACAAAGAAACAACAGAAACGAAGCCTACATTAGCTAACCCAGCCCATTTTTGGCCCAATCAAATTCCACACTACTAACGGCCCAATTAGGACCTCCCAACCACACGCGTCACCCCTTTTTCCCGTTCGTCGGCACGGCCGCCCCGCCGCCTCCGCCGCCGCCGAGCATTGCGGCGGCAGAGTCGACATTGGTGAGTAGATACTCGTAGATCTTCTTTCTTAGCCGCTCTATTGTCTCCTCGGGTACGCCGCAGCCGCCGTTCGCGGGGACAGGGGCGGTGCTCGTGGTGGTCGCCTCACCGTCCGCGTCGGCCGGCGGCAGCGACGGTGTCTCACTTCGCTTCCCGATCTCGCCGAGCCAGTCGTTGACGCGCTTTAGCTGCGGGAGCATCCTGGCCGCGCGCTCGCGGTCCCACGGCGCCGACGTCGCCACGTCGGCGTCCAGGAACCGCTCCACGAAGCCGAGGAACCAGCCCCTTGACTCCTCTCCGAGCCGCTTCGCCAGCTCGCCCCTCTCCTCGGCGCCTCCTCCCCTCTCCCACTCCGGCGGCGCGGGCGTCGTCGTCAGCGCCGCTGCGGCCGCCGCAGCGCCTGTCCTCGCCTTCCCCCTCGCGGGGGACAGCCGCGACTTCGGCGACGGCGATGATTTCGTAGCCGTGGCCGCGGCCGCCGCCGGCTTCGCGGTCTCGTCGACGACCACCACGGCCAGCGGCGAGGAGACGGTGGCGGGGCCCGGTTTGAGGTTGTAGATGCCGAAGGCGGATAGGTCCGTAGCGAGAGCGGCGCTCACCCAGGATGTAGCTCGGCGCCGGCGCTCGGCTGTGATGGCAGCGGTCTCCTCGTCGGTGGCGGAGCCCACCGTTCCAGCGTCGCTGGCTGCCGAGCAATCTGGCGAGGCTGCAGATGTGGCAGACTTGGTGAGAGTGTCGGTGATCACCGTGGCGCGCGAAAGCGCGGCGTGGAGGGTGAGGAACTGCTCTACGGCTGGCTGCGGGTTCTGCTCCTCCGCCGTGGAGCTCACCTCCGCGTACGAGCTGCTCAGGCAGATACAGGCAGTAAGTAAGAATCAACGCTGGTAGCAAAAAAAAAAAAAAAAACTAAAAATGTATCGTGCTGCAGCTTTTGCCGTGAACTCTCCAACACACCAAAAAATGTCGTAACAGACTCACCAACTTTTCAACACTAGCAATCATTGGATTAACTGAAGAGCTAGCGATGTAGAACAGGTACATTCAGTAGAAGACAACAGCATGCAGCTACAAGTACAACAGGAGAAACTTCCTGTTTGTCTAGCACAGCATCTGTAAGCATCACTATACAGTACAATAGCATGGTTCGGAGACAGTTCAGAAACATGTTGATCCATGTCCTGGACCATCTGGATGCCAACAAGCAAAACTAACACACAGTACAAGCCAAGGCATCAACTGTATGCAAACCAGTATATTCACAATTCACATACAAGATTTCTTTTTCCTGTTCTCTGGGTTGTACCTTCTGCAAGCTTGTACTTTCTAGCATGTCCAAATGGGCAATTCACAGATGTTTACAGATAGTAGTAACTCAGAATGCCAATTATTATGTTTTGAACTTCAGATCTTTGGTAAAGTTTAGGTTAACCCATGCGAGTTAATCTTGATGTGTAAAAACATTTTTTATTTGAAAAAAAAAACATGTGTAAAAACATTCATAGCTAACGTTCTGCCCTCAGATCAGAAAAAGGAAGATGGATAGCAGGGACCACTCCAGCATGGGTCTCGAGCTCCAAAAGGGAGGAACCGAGCTGGTTGATAACATTATTGCAACATGCTAGACAGCTCGAACTGAGACATTTGGACCACGAGATGAGACCTACGGGTTATTCATGATCTTGCCCCAGTGAGGTGCAATCAGAAACCAACCATGTGACAATGAACAGCAGGCCTTTGCTAAAAGCACAGCTGATACCACATGTCCTGATTCCCGATCACCATGTCCTGTATCTAGCATGTTCGTCAGCACGGGAACAGGCAATCAAGGCTGTCTACGGCCAGATGCATGTGATCTTTGAAGGCTTCATAAGGCTTGTCCTTGGAGCATAGTTGACTCATTTCTATTAAAGGATTTCCAGAATACTGGTGGAACAGCAGAAGAGCACTGTTGGAGAGCACAAGTGTAAGTTCAGCGTGGAAATTAGGCAGAAGATTGATTCATGAGGATTTTTTTTCTTCTAATTTGAATTAACTGGAAGCAGAGTAGGCTGATACCAGTAGGTGCCACATCTTCTGCATAATTGGATAGAGGCTAGCAGAATATGGCAGGTTTCCAAATCAAACCACAAGATTCTCTTCTACTATATTTTAATAGACAGACCATCAAGCATGTGATGCCATCTAAGTGTCAAGCATACATTTATAGTAATCTATAAGCTAGGGATGCTTTGCCCGATTTAAGTACAGAATAAAATTGCAGTTTGAAAAGAATACAAGCATTAGGAGCTACTGTACAAGATAGGGATAAAAGAATGGATTGAATAGGGAAACAACTCGGTCGGAGTCATAGGGAATATATCAAACGGTATGTCTTATGTCATAGTCTACCAATAAGAAAATGTGCTTAGAACTAGTTAGAAAACATACAAAACTTGTCATAATCACAGGGCTTGTATCCAGAAGAAAAAAGTACCTCAAACACCTGAGCAAGCTCTCTGCAGCGGAAGCTTCTTGCATGGCTTCAACAGCAGCTATTTGTGCTGATTCCCTGTACTTCAGAAGCTCCTGTCACAGAGACAACAGGGTATGCCAATTTAAAATTTGGAATACTCAGCAATGCTTGATCTTTCAAACTATTGTAGAAGCAAAAGTTTAAAATCATATCAATAGTGCCAATGAATTTTAGCCATACCTTTCCTAGTTTGGCAAGTGATGGAGGGAGTGATGTCCATGAAGTGCTAATATCTGTTAGTTTTTTGCTGTTGGGAGGAATCTTCACTAAATTTGTAACATTCGAGTTTCCTAAAACCCCAGAAGTTCTCTTTACAGTAGGAATATGCTTCTTGACTGCTTTGTCAGCATCATCTGAGGGAGCACTTGCGGTGCTCTTCCTAGCAGCTTTCTGACTATCATCTTTATGTGGCACCTTCTCATCCACTGGTGATTTTCGTCTAGGAGTCTGCATATTAAGAATGTACATATTATCTTAACTTTGAGTAAAAATAAATGGTAGGTGCAAATGGGAAGAACGCCATCACATTTCCTTGCCAGTTGCCACACATGATGTCATTGACGAGACAGTAATAAACAGATATTATGAGATACAGTCTCTATTATCCATTGTCACTGGGAATTCTAAGAGTTGAACAAGCCTGAGGAAAGTGTCTGAATCCAATAGTTACATAAACTAGTTGCATTATCTATACACTGAAAGAGAGAGTCAGCATATTACATACCATTGGGATCTTGTTATCAGACTTCCTGTCAGGTTTTGATGTCTTCGATTCTGAATTGCCTTTTCCTTTAATATCTGTGTTTCCTTCCCAGCTTCTTCTCAAGGCCTTCGGCCCTGATCCAATACTTAACACTGAGCTACTGATCGAATTGCCAGCAGAGGACTTTCTCCCGGCACTAGTTGCCTTCAAAACAGAAGCAGCCTTTTCTAACAAGGAAAGCCTAGAAGATGAAGCTTTCTCTGCTCCTTTTACTTTGTTCCTCTGTTTCAGATCATTAGAGAATCTGTTGAATGATGCAGGTAGAGAATAGACACTGGTTGGTGATGAAGGTGTAGACCTAGTAACAGCTGGCTTCACCTTTGATTTAGCTGCTTCCTTCTTATCACCAATCCCATTCAAAGCTTGTCTTGACAGTGAAGAGTTTGATTTGGTGAGCATCGGCTTCTTATTTTCCGCCCCAGTAGGCTTGCGCGAAGCATTTATTTTCTCCAATTTGCTCGTTTCCTTTTCTAGTGACAAGATGCTGGCATCCTTCATTCCATTTGATGGCTGCGCCTTCTTGCTGCCATGAAAATTGGAGGAGCTGGTCACCACGAGATCTTCAGGGGTGCCAACACAAGCATGGCGACCAGGAACTGGGCGGACTCCTCTAAGGATGGGAACAGGTGTGGCTGCCTCTAGACGGTCCACATGGATGAACTGGCCCAGCTGAATCTTATCGCTCAAGATGAGATCATGCTGTTCCTCTGGAAGGGAAACATAGGTCGCATGGGATGAATCGGACACCTTGAGGTAGAACCCTTGGTTGGTGAAAAGATCGCTCCCGGCGAGCGCTGGGACAATGCTGACAACCTGAAGGAGCGAGGACCGATGCTCGCCGGCGACTTTTACATCCGTGTTCATATGCTGAAGGAGCTTCACGAGGACACCGGGCACCAATGAAGCCATTGTCGTGAATCCTTAAGCGCATTACTCTGCATTGTCCAACCAAAACAATGCGATTATCATCGTCATCCTCATATAAAAGCACGGGACAAATTGGAACCAAAAAGTAAAAATCCGGCAGGCAACCTGGCAGTCCCTAACGAAAGTGAGACCAACGCCCCTGAATGCAATAAAAGGGCATGTTTAGTTGCAAATTTTTTTCAAAACGACACTGTAGCAAATTTCGTTGTTATTTATCAATTAGTGTCCCATCATGATCTAATTAGGCTTAAAAGATTCATCTCGTCTATTTCGTCTAAACTGTGTAATTATTTTTATTTTTTATCTATATTTAATGTTTCATGCATGTGTATTCGATGTGACGGAGAATCTGAAAAATTTTGCAAAATTTTTTTGGAACTAAACAGGCATAAAGGTTGCAACTTTTTCGTGAATCGCCGCACTGCGGATCACAAGGCACTGCGGATCGCATTTACTCATACCATACCAAGAATCGCCGCACGGTGATTCGAGTACGGAAGGGAACCTTAAGAATCGCACGGAGACAGACGATAATTCCAGAAAGGACACAAATGAAGAAAATCGAGCAAACCTACTGAAGAGTTCTATCACTAAATTGACAGAAACCACAGAACCCTCCTGAATGGCGCAAGTGGTTATGCAAGGAATGCCGCTCGAAATACTCCTGTGGTTACGAAGCGAGGAGTACGCCCTGGGGAATATATGTCTTTGCTTGTAAGGAAATGAATTGAACTCGGTCCAAACCGAAACATGCTCAATAGACACCACAAGAGGTAGTCATCAAGGACATCAATGTGGGCGGCGGTGGTCCTGTCGTCCCCAAACCCAACTTTCCCCTCGACAAAGAAAATCTCGAAAAGAGAGGAAGAACAGCACCAACCAAATCTTACGCACAAAAAGTTGTACCACCGGTTGCCCTATCAATTCGCGCAACCTTTAACAACCGCTGAATTCGACGCGAAGCAATTAGCGGAGGATATAACAGCAAGGAGCAGACACTTCGCAATCAACCGTCCGCCTCAGCCTCGCTGCACCGACCCTCACCCCAGGGCTGTCCTGAACAAGTGTTCCTCCTGGTCGGAGGAACGAGGAAGCGGCAAGCAATGGCAAATAATTGGGGAAAGAGTCGCTTGGGTGCAATCAAACGCGAAAGCAAAGCGCTCGAAGAGGAAAGGAAAGGCGAAAAATCTTGGAACAGGGGGAGTAGGAGGATGAGGAGGAATCGGGGGGAACGCGAACCTCTCGGCGGAAATCCGGGCGCCTAGTGGTTTCTTCTCCTCCGGCTTTGCTGTGGGCGCACGGAGGGGGGAAAGGCTGGCGTGGATTGGAGCAAAGCAGGCCGGTCGGGGGGGGGGGGGGGGGGGGGGGGGGGGGGGGTCCTTCCCTCCTTCCACCGGCGCACCGCTCGTGGTATACGCAGCTCCGCCGCCCTGCTGCGTCGCGGGGTACGCAGGTCCGGTCAGAGGAGTGCGGGAGGAGCGCGGCCGCGCGCGTCAGTCGTCACATCCAGGAAAAACAAGTCAAGGATCCCTCTCCCGCTCCGAGGCTCCGGTCTCCACTCGTTGCCTTTGGCCGTGGCTGCCTCCACACCTCCAGCCCTGGACCGCTGCGTTGGCCGCGCTTGCTCCAGCCGAGAGGAGCAGAGCACGGTGGTAGAGAGTACTGTAGAGATGGATCTCTCTACTAGTATTTCTCTGCCGCGTGACGGGGCGGGCAGCGGCGAGGGGTGGGTGCCCAGCGCAGGCGGCAGTAGTAACCGTAGCGAGCAGCTGACACACGCAAGACAGAGCCAGGCACAGCCAGCGGACGCGTCCACTGTGCTGCGTGCAGCAGCACAGGCACAATGCAGTCACCCTCACCCGTCGTGGCCGGCTGGCCTTGCGTGGTGTGCAGTAGTACGTAGAGTCAGTAGGGGAGAAGAGACGGCACGGTGGTCGGTGGTGGTAGTGGGTGCCTGGGTGGGTGGGTGGGTGGTGCCGTGCTGGTTGCAACTGTTGCGGTGAGCCGTTGCTTTCCTCGGGCCAAGGCCAAGGGGGGCAGACAAGCTTGCCCGTTTGGGCATTGGGAGGGGAGGCTCCTCCGTTCTTTATTCACATCACTTTTTCCTTGTTTATTTATCCTCTCGAAAAAGAGACGAACAGAAAAGAGAGCAACCCCATCCCTGCTTGTGATTTTTGCACAAATCTCCCGCGAATTCGACACCAATCTCGTCCTCGATTTGGCAACGAGCCGAACTCCCGTGTTATTACAAAACGTACATAATTAATAGTCGTAACATGGTAGGGATCCGTAATGTACAGTATACCGTCGTCCATCTTGTGCACGAGGGAAACCGAATAGTGGCCGGAGAAGTAGCAATGGGCGGTCCTGCTGCTGCCACCGAATTGAATCGAATTGATTAGCGACGACGACAAAGCCGGCGAGTGATTGGCACCCCGTAACCACCCCGCGTAATGCCGCGCCGGCCGGTCGATTATACGTAGTAATCAGTCGGTACTGCCAATCCACGGGAAACAGTCGTGCCGTCGTGGAGTACTCCACCTGCCGCGTGCCGTCGTGGCGTGCAGGAGCCCGGCCCTTTCTTCTTCGTCGTCGTCGTCTTCTTCCGGCACATTCACTCCCTGATCCATATTTCCGTATCATTTCTAGATATGGTTATTACATTTGCTCTCTAGTACCGTAGTTGGAACACGTGATTTCCCTCTGATTTTTCTGTGTGAATTTTGCCGATCGAGTTCGGTTGGGCAGAAGAAAAGAACTGTGGGGTGGGGCTTCAGCAATCAGCAGCCTGCCGCCCAAACTGTGGACCACGTACGTAGTACATGTGGTGGACCAAGCGAAAGGGTCGGTCAGCGACTAGAGAGCGAGTGAAGCTGCTTTGCAGTAGTTGGTGAGGACAAGCACGCCTTTCTCGGGTCGTCCCTGCACGTAAATTCCGGACGCGCACGCCGTCGACCTCTTGTATCGGTGGCATGCCGGACCCGCTCCTAAATTCCGCGCGCGCATGTGGTGCGTGACCGGCGCCGACTGCCTAGCAGCAGCAGTCGAGCAGCGCGAGGCCGCGGTCACCGCACAGGGGAGACGGGACGAGAGGCGGCATGCGGAGGACGGACGGCCGGCGTGCCGGGTCTGTCGGATGGAGACGGGGGCGGCCGTGCATTGCTAGTTGCAATGCAGCTGGTGGACCTGGGGCACGGCACGGGCACCGGCGCACACCACACACCTCCACGGTCCACGTACATGCGCGCGCGCGTGATCCATGGACCGCGTGGGGCTCGTGCGCTAGCGCCGGCGAAAGCGCCACGCCATGTGACCGGCCCCGCCGCCCCGGGCCCGGAAACACGCGCGCCACGGCTGAGCCTGAGGTGGAAGTGGGACCGAGACGGTGGTTGCGTGACGTCTGCGTGCAACTGTGATGAAGCGAGCCAGCAAGTCTGAACCCGTCAGTGTCAGCTGCTAGTAGAAAATCATGTGACGTTGGATGACCTTGTGGCCAAATGCCAAGGAGATGATGCTACTGCTACGCACGATGGTACGTACAAAGAAAAGACAAAGATTCGAGCCCCTGTTACTGTTATCGAGCGAGTTCCCCGTTTGGCGTGCATCTCTGGCGCCAGCAAATCTGGGCGCCAGCAAATCTGAAGTCTGAAGTCTGAACAAACAAGAACAACGTGATGAGGAGCTCGCGCTGGTAACCGAGCACGAGCAGACAACGGCTAGACGACGACGACGGCGCTGCGTGCAGGAGCAGGAGGAGTCTGCTGGGGTGCTGGCTGCTGCCGCCCTCGGGTCGAGGCGTCCAGCGCGGTCTTGTTTACGCGAGGTGGCAGGCAGGGCAACAGCGGGACGTCGAGCCGTCGAGGCGGAATGGGCCGTCAACAGCTACTAACCCCCGTACGGGCCGGTGGGAGCCGTGCGGTTAGTTAGAAAAAAGATGGCCCTTTTTTCCCCCGCTGCCCATGCTGCCGGACGCCCGTATGGCCGTGTGCCAATGCAGGTATGCAAAAAAAGAAAAAAAGAAAAGGAAAGGTATGCAACAGTGTGGGTGTAGGGGTTGCTAAAAAAAAAACAGTGTGGGTGTAGGGTGTTTGTCTCCGCTCGCTTGCCCTCTAGGCAAAGCAGGAGATTCCTGCATGAAATGCAACCTGCGACTATGCTACTGCCTATCGCCTGCTCAACTAGAGCTGGATGAATCGTTTGTGCCGACATTAAAAACATTCGGTTTCATAATTCATAGAGGCAATTCTAATGGTACTCTTCCCTGTTCACAACAGATTAATGTGGAGCGTGAGTGTTCGTCAACTCAACATTTCTCATTTCACCAGAAATTTATTGGGTCCCAGAGTCGTGCTACAGGTATCAGCATCCTTGGTCCAACCTTTTGGCCACAGGCAGGGTTAAAAAAACCGGCCGGTTTACCGCGGTTTACCGCGGTAACCGCCCTAACCGGGCCGGTCCGGTTCCGGTCCGGTCCGGTCCGGTTAGGTATTCCCCAAATTCAAATTTAAAATTTAAAAAAAAATGCTGAAAAAATTCCTAAAAATAGTTCATGATTTATAGAAGCCAATGGTGTAAAAATTTTTTAAATTCGAGTTCGTTTAGTATTTATTTATACGTATAGAAGTTTGAAAAAAAAGAAAAAAAATCCCGGTCCCGGCCCGTTAAGGCCCCCAAATTCAAATTTAAAATTTGAAAAAAACAAAAAATGCTGAAAAAATTCCTAAAAATAGTTCATGATTTATAGAAGCCAATGGTGTAAAAATTTTTCAAATTCGAGTTCGTTTAGTATTTATTTATACGTATAGAAGTTTGAAAAAAAAAGAAAAAAGAAAATTCCAAACTCAAACCGAGCGGTAAACCGGTCAAACCGGCCGGTTTACCGGACTCGAACCGAACCGAACCGAAGCGGGGTTTGAATTTGATTTTGAATTCGGCCGGTTACCGACCGGTTACCGGTAAACCGGGCCGGTTTACCGCTACCGGAGGCCGGCGGTTACCGGAAACCGGTCGGTAAAAAAAAACCCTGGCCACAGGTACCGGCCACTGGGCACGAGTCGTGATAGAGTACGTAGTACGTACTGGCGCTGGTAGAGGGTACGAGTACGAATCCAAGCTTTCGACGGTCATGCTGGTCATGGTCTCGAGTTATGGCGTACTAGTACTAACGGGCAGTGAGCGGTGGGGGCAAAAACACACGTACGTTGCCGTGCAGTGCTCGCTGGGCAAACCGCGAAGAGAGCCAGCAACTTCGAAGCAAAAATCGCTCGTTTCCAATCCTCCTCCTCGTGCCTCAACAGTGTCTCAAGTCTGAACAGGGACAGCCGACTGAACAATGCATGTTTGCATTCGGCCCTGTTTAGCCGTAGGGGTGGAAAGTCTTTGGTGTTACATCAAATATTTTATGGGATGTCAGAAAAGATGTTCAGATACTAATAAAAAATTAACTACAGAACTCGCCTGTAAACTGTAAAACGAATTTATTAAGACTAATTAATATATCATTAGCATATGTTTACTGTAGCACGACATTATCTAATCATGGACTAATTAGGCTTAAAAAATCCATCTCGCAAAATACACGCAATATGTACAATTAGTTATTTTTTAGTCTATATTTAATACTTTATGTATATGTTCAAACATCTGATGTGATAGGGTGTAAAATTTTAAAAAAGAACTAAACAAGGCAATGGCCCAACGCTAAGATCTGATGATGATGCCTGAACCTTACTTGACCAACGGATGGCCAAGCGCCCAGACCCCCAGCCCGGTGGCCTCGACTCCGGGCACATGGAGTGTTGTGCTGTGCTGCCTGCCGGCGTCGGCGCAGGCGACCGGGAGCTGCGCTCGCGCCCGGCGCCTCAGGACGGAAAGGCTTTCAAATCTTCAATGCCGCCGCGGCCCAGAACGAGCCCGGGGCCAGCGGATCCAGGCTGATACATGTTTCATGTTTCCCTGCGCTGCGCTATGTAGCTCGCGTGTAGTGCGAAACTGCGAATGTGAACAATCTGTTACACAGTGCAACGGAGAACTATTGGATAGCATATTCGAATGAAAAGATCATTAATTATTAATTATATAAGGAAGAAATGAACTAATCATATATCAGTTGGTTGGGTTCTTCGTGGTGGAATCTGTCCATCCGGGTTTCTCGACTTTAACACGAGTGCTTGTATTTTTCTAGATTTATTTCAGGATTAATCGGCGATATGCTTTTAGTGGTAGGTGATGTCCCATCGACAGCGAGACATCTATGGTAACTTTGTGAATCTCGAGATTTACCGGCTCAGTCTGTTGCTTATAGGGGTAGGGTTTGTATACGTGTATTTATAGGGTGAGTGTACGTGCATGTTATGAGCGTCTACGTTGTACTGTGTAATTTAAAAAAATATATAAGGAAGAAATAAATGTCAATTGCCATCCTCTTTAATTCGTAAGGTGCCTAAATACATTTCTATTCGTAGCTTTTGCCATTCTTGCGTACTTGTAGTGAGCTTTTTTTTTGCCCCCTCCAAGTACCGGTACTATTCATCTTTATCTACGAAGGATTCTTGACTAGAAATAATTTGGAAAAGTGGCAGTCGTCATCCTCTTTAATCTATTTAAACCCATTGTAACACCCGTAGAAAAATCCCTAGTCATACTTAGTTGTCCCTGCAATCAAATATACTGTTCCAAGGACCTCATATTCTATGAGCCTAAGTTATTGCTATTGAAAATTTGTTCCTCTAGTAGTTCTGATTTAACCATTCCATTCTCCTTTAAAAGATTTTTTTTCATATAGCATCTCTGATCAAAGAGAGAAAATATATATTTCAAAACATTTCAACGGATTTCTTAGTTCACACCTGGTCGCTGATGCGGCATCTCATCGATTCTACTGGTAAGCGGCAATTGCTTGACTGCCTCGCTCATTGAGATGTCAACAAGATCAAGATGAACAACATGGAGACGCAGCAATTCATAGGGAGAACGTGCAGGCAATCTCGTTGGACAGCTCATAGCTCTGCCGCCATTTCTCGACATGTTCAGCTTTGCAGGTTTAGCATATGCTTAGAGGGTGTTTAGTTTCTGAGTAAAAAATTTTGGGATGTCACATCGAATATTTTATAGGATGTTGGAAGGGGTGTTCGGATACTAATAAAAAATTAATTACATAACTCGCCTGAAAATCATGAGGCAAATTTATTAAGCCTAATTAATCCATAATTAGCACATGTTTATTGTAGCACAACATTGTCAAATCATGCATTAATTAGGCTTAAAAATTCGTCTTGTAAATTTATCGTAATCTATATAATTAGTTATTTTTTCGTCTATATTTAATATTTCATGTATGTGTCCAAACATCCAATGTGATGGGGTAAATTTTTTGAGGAGAAACTAAACACCGCCTTAGTTTGGTGTCATTTTGAGACAGGGTGTGATGGTCATGTTCTGTGTTTAGTTGAGAGGGACATATCCATCTTTTTTTTTCTTTTTTCTCTTTAGTTGAGGTGATCGGAGTGAGGACATGCATAAAAATTTTCAGGCCGTTAGACATTGCTAGCCATGGGCCCACTTGTCATCCTCCCTATAGGCATATATATATAAATTTGAACTGCAAGCATCCTCTCATATATCATCAGAAACTTGCAAATTTCTCTCATATATCTTCAGAAACTTGCAAATTGATCGAAGTATCACCGAACTAGAAAGGAATGTGACATTTGAAATATGGTGCTCGTTACTTAACAAATTCTTATGAAATGCTGCAAAGTTGTTTTTAGGACATCCTTTATTTGTACAACATAGGCCCTGTGACTACAGAATGTACACTGCACAAATTCTGAAGGTTCCGGGGCAAACATTTCTCTTTTGTTTCTTTCTTTATCTTCAAACAACACGCAGTGACCTGTCCGCAGTCAGCACTATATATTACGTGTTTTTACAACTATATACATCAGCCAAACTGCCAGAATGGATAGAGAAATTACAGGAAAAGAAGTTTACACGCTACACGGTCCACCCATTCTTTTGGAAGTTAGCTTAACATGTTAGATGTGGTTCATGTGGACTAGTTACAGGTCCACCTGCCCCTCTTGTGTATAACATCAGAATTCATTGTCATTTGATGGCGGTTGTCACTCTAAATCAGGAGGCATAACCTGAAATAATTATTGATCACCAGGCACTGCATCCGGTGCCATGTTGTCTTGTTGGGCGAGATTACTGTTCTCTTGGTCAGGAGACCTAACTTTGAGCATATACCCCTGTGCAAAGTCTAACATTTCCTCGACTTCTTTCTTCAACTGCACGATTTCATAACAAAATGAAGTGAACTCTGAGAATCAAGGGTTTTATGTACTTTCTAGAAGTTATGGCATGTGGAAATTAAAGAAGCAGAGTATTCTGTAAACTCATACTTTGCACTCTCCTGAAATCCTTCTGTTGCTGCAACACTATGTATGCTCATGTGTACTACTCCTACAACTTGCAAACCAGCAAAAGCTACATAGAATATTTCGAGGATAAACATGCTTGCTCATGCTGTCCTAGCTGACAATCTCATCAACGAAGCTGTACATGAATTTTAAGTGAATAGCTGACAATCTCATGCACTGGAGCTATGATAAGAAGGTAGATCATTCTTTTTACACCTGTATCTGTACGTGATCATGCCTAAATAGAATGTACTAGAACTCCACAAATTAGCACAAACTATATGAATTGTATGTGTTAAAGTTTGAAGACAATTGGATTAAATTCACAACAAAATATCATACATACAAAAGCTCAGTAAATACAAATGCATACCTCATCCACAGCACCACTCTTTATCTTAGACTGCATTATGCACCATTTCTTGAAATGTGCACCTGAAAATACAACATGGCGATTGTATTCATAAAATCATTAAATTTCATTGCACCTTAAGTAGAGAAAAGCTGTCACAGAAAAGAAATAGGAGAGCACATGAGCTAGACAAAGGGGTCAGAAGAAATCACCGACCAGCACTTATGTTGAGACTGCACGAGCTAGAACTGATAGTTTTCACAGACCACCTACAATGCACCTGAAAGGTAACATAGCAGAATCACTACACTATTGGAAGATAACTTGGAAGATAACTGTTATTGTAGGATTTGTAGTACTGAAAAATGCTCTCAGATCTACAAAAATGAAAGAGAGGGCAGGAAACTGTAACCAATATTTTCCATAAGTACCTCAAAGAAGGAACCAAATGGAACATCATGTACTTGCTGTACTGTCTCAAATACCTACAAATAATGGTGAGAGATCAAATATTACTTATGACATCAAGCAAACTTCCAAGAACTGTTATCTACCATAATGGAACATTCTGTTGTACGGTAGAAACATACCAGATCCATTTTGTCAGCTGAAAGAACTATATGTTGCCACTCTGTCATCGCTGAATAAGGAGGGCACATTGGACTATGGCATATTGATTTACAATTAAGTTCCCTCACCTGGCCATCATACTCATCTGCGACGTGCCATTGGCCCAGCTGCAGAAAAGCAACATTTTAGCGCAGAATATGAAGTAAAAGAAAACCAAAGCCATTCAGCTTGTGTGTGTGTGTGTGTGTGTGTGTGTGTGTGTGTGTGTGTGTATAAAGAAGGTTAACCTACAATAAAAATATGCCTGGGGGATGATCAGTATATATGCATCCTTTGGATAAATCCATTTGGAGTGCATATGGCATAGGCCAGGCTAATGGAGAGAGAAATTTAATTTTGAAATTCAATAGGAGGGTGGCTACCAATAGGTGGTATGTACTGATTCTTGCCTAGTTGCCAGGTCCATACACCATTCAGGATGGCGACATATTTTTTTTTACAACAGGATGGTGACGTATTGTAGGTTCAGTGGAGCCATACATGCCACCTTGACAACAGACTAAAATATCTTCAAAGTTTGTAAATAAACTACCCAAAGCTTGTGTCATGTGGGCGCCGTAGGGCGCGCCATGCGGACCATGCATCCCGCACCAGCAAGAAAGGCAAGGAGCAATCGGCGCCAAGAATAGGAGGATCAGGCCAGCTCTCCTTTCCTTCTAGCCACAGGCCTGATCCTCCTATTCTTGGCGCCGATTGCTCCTTGCCTTTCTTGCTGGTGCGGGATGCATGGTCCGCATGGCGCGCCCTACGGCGCCCACATGACAGCTTGATATCCACCAGGAAGTAGGAACCCAAATTACTGATCCCGAGAATGCTACCTGAATTATTCATAAATCATAGAAGACAACCTTTTTAGAATACAAAACACATAGACAACGGCAGAATGGGGCTGGGGTTATAAAGCTGATAGATCTATAGTAATTGGCAGCTCCACATTGTGTCCTAGCAGCACTAAAATCACTGGTATTGAAAGATGTCCTAAACATGAAAATTTGAATTTTTCAATGACAACCTGAAAATTTCAATGACAAATTCACCAGTACTAAAATACAAAATTATTAAAAGAGGCGCAGGATGGACATCTTTTGCTCAGTTGGATATTAATTTGAAAAAAAACTATGACCACCTACTCTATTTGACATATTATGATAATGTACCGATTTCTATTAAACAACTTTGTAGAAATTCTCTAATACAAAAGAATACAAGGATTGAGAATAAGTTGGTCATATAGAATGTACTATATGTGCAAAAGGCTGGCAATGTGCTGGATACTTACATTTATATCTTTATCCTTCCGATCTGTTCGATACTCTGTTATGTAATTCGAATCATCACTTAAAAGAATATTAAAGAACTGCTCTGCAGTACATGGAAAAGTTCCCTGAAATCATGAACAGTTAAGGATCAGTTACCAATTACAAAGCTAGACCATTAAAGAAAATCGTGAGGCTAAAATATTGTTAGTCATTATTACATTGAATACAGGGACCAGAACTTCTTCTTTAACAAAAGGTTGTAACTGCCCTGTTAA
Source organism: Saccharum hybrid cultivar R570 (assembly GCA_038087645.1). NCBI lineage: Eukaryota > Viridiplantae > Streptophyta > Magnoliopsida > Poales > Poaceae > Saccharum > Saccharum hybrid cultivar. The sequence continues at coordinate 21,695,705 of JAQSUU010000402.1, read as the reverse complement.
TGCAGCACAATCTTCTGGGACATTTATCTCCTGCTTGCTAGTTTTTCTTGAACTACTGTGTGCACGTAATGCAGACTGAGCACGTTCCTGGAATCCAAATGTTAAAAAGGCTATCAAATCTGAGGAATGTTTGTGGAGGTAAAGCTTATATCACAAACAGCAAAATCAACAAAGACACCTTCAAAACTAGTGCGCGACAGTAAGGCTGCAGATATGCAGACGCACTCTAAGGCTATAATTTAAAAGCAAGGATTTAGTGTATCACACACATAAGCTGTACCTGTTTCTCGGCCTCTATCATCATTTGGAAGTTCTTCACAGCTCGCTGTAATGCTCTAAATGTATGGTTTCTGTTCCAAAACGATGCAAATTTGTACCTGACTCTTCCTACAAAAAAAAAAACATGATATGTAGCAACCACAACACTGTCTTATCTAATTGCTGTTAGCAGTCCTTTTTGCAGTCTACATAAACTGTATGGTATGGTTTTTATGCCATAGAGATCATGCAGGACTTGTAGGGCCAGGAAATGGGGTTTATCAGCTTATTAACAATTGCATAATGAGAGAAGTATTTTGATCACTACGGGGGTGTTAACATCTGAGTTCACAGACATAGGTGCATCTTTGATAAGTCAACTCACCCCCAAAGGAATAGATAAAAGAATGCTTGTAGAAGATAAGTCTGCTAAAAGAGAGATCACCCATTAAATTCCTGTGGCTCCTTCCCAATCCGATTCAGAGTAATAATTCTGTTTCACAATTGTTTTCACTTTTCAGACATCCATTTGTCCTGTAGGCCCTGTAATTTTTTTGCTCTTCTTTTTGATAACGTAGACCTTTGGTACTTATTACTTGTATCAATGTTTTGTATATAGTGGATCAGAAAAAAAAAGACATGCAGGGGTCCATTGATTTAAGAACCACTCATATGTTATGAAGATTTTACCATCTGGACATCCTAATGGAGGAACACCAAATCCTCCAGCTCCCATTCGAAGAAATATTGTAATAGCTGGATTAATAACTGCATGCTGACTTCTCCTTATCTGCAGTGTTTGTAACCAAAGAAACAGATGGCACATTAAATGTGTGCATTACGAAAATTATCGGACATAGTAGAACAAGAGCGTAATATGAATTACCTCGTCAATATCTCTCAAAGGAATCACAACCTTTATATAGGGAAGAAAAGATGTTTTAGTCACACAAATGAAATTAAGAAAATAAATTTATGTACAAACAAGTTATTATATATGAATATGCTTTACAGGAGGAAAAAAAGCAACGTCCATAAGCTTCATCAAACAAAATCAGGAAGAAAACTGGTGCATGAAAAGTAATTTGCCAGAAAAATGGATGCCACGGTAACAGTAACACAAAAAATAGAAATGATGGAAATATTCCTAAGATGCAAGCAATAGTTTCTCAAACGATAGCTAACACATATGGTAAACAACCATTTCATTCATGAATGATGGAAATATTAGAATAGCGTGAGGCATTTAGGCAGTATGTACAATTTTCAATGGGCTATTTGAAAACATAGCCTATTTAGTTTTGGTTTCTGTAGAATCTCAATCAAGAGGACTAGGTCAAATAATTTTTAACTACAAAACCATTGAATAACAAAGAGTAAAGGGATATATATCACTTGAAAATCCATTAAAACAAAAGATGGAACGTGTATTGCTCCCCACAAACCGACATGTTAGTGTTTCCCAAATATTATGCTATGCTGTTGACTGAGAGCTAACACAAGTTTCTGATTTAATTTGAAAAAAAAGGCGGGCCCTAGTAATGTTGTGGCTCTTCAACAGAAACTACAAAACAGTTATCAGAATCTGCCATAATCTCATGATCATCAAAGTGTCTGTTTGATGGAATATGCAGTTCAGATCAGCATGACGTTAAAAACTTGACTACATTATCATAAAGACATGAACAAGTAAGCTCCAAACAAAGGATTTACGGTAAACATATTTAATCAAAAGATAACAATTGAGAATTTGATGTGAGCTAACCTTGATTTGCTTTGAAAAGACGTTTGAATGAAAGCAAATATGCCATGAAGAGACATACATGCGTCCATGATACAGAAATGACCTCTCAAGTGCACATGAATAACTGTGGTCAACAACCTGAAAGGAACAAGAAGGAAACAACAACTCTTGCAAGTTGGAACCATTGGTATCAGATACATGCATGAATGAGTGAAGTTATAGTAGTTACCCACCTCATCTGGAGGTAGTTCAAAAATTGTCTGCAAAGGACCTGGCTTTTGATGAACTACAGTAGGACCTTGCTTATCCAAGGAAATCCTTCTACGAGCACCAGCCTCAGCTGAGCTATTTAGAGCCCTAAAGAAGAGAAGTGATACATCAGAAACATTGAAGCCTCACCTTGATTTTAACGAGAGACTTAAAAATTTGAATTTGGGCCACATAAGGTACAAAGTGAGGGACAGCATATTTTACATGATGAGCCGGATATAAATTCCTACTATAGTTTCACTTCTGATGTTCACAAAGTCAAAGCAAAATAATGAAGCAAGTAGCTAAAACATACATGCCAAAACTGTTCAAACCTGCTAATTGGACAAACAGAATAAAACATTCATGCTTTTTGGTGAAAAAATAATAATATGACAGGAACAAAGGAAAGCTAAGGATTTAATGATTAAATTAAATAAATAGAGTGAGATTTTAACCTGGAAGAACTTTCATTGATTTTAATATGAAGACACACCTGACAATACAAAAAAAAGTATAACAAGGTGCCAAAAAAAATTAACCTCAGAAACCAACTGGTTTTTTCAGAAATCACTCACCTGGCCTGATGTGCTGTCAAGTGTATGCCAAACTGGTCCACTCTGTACCTCAGACTCAACAGTAACAGTAACAGAACCAAGGATTGTGCTTTTCCATACAATGTCCCAGTCATATATCGTGACATTTATCTATGGAAGTGTAGAGAATGAAAACATGGGAACAAGGGAAATGCATAAAAAACCTAGGCATACAGCTTTTTATGGGAACAGAATAATTGGCCGAAGGCACAAATGCATCAAGACAATGAAAAAACATCCAGGGTTCGCACTACATGAACTCATGAATTCGCAACAATTTTGTCAGGATTAGAAGCAAAATGGAAAGTTGCAAAACCCATGACAGATATATGAGAATATTGTTGTAGATGTAGTGCGACAGTGCAGCTGCAATTCTTTTAACATAAGAATGGTACATTAGTGATTTGACTATGTAAACTATACAGAACTGTGATTACTTATTAGTCATATTTTCCTACACCAATGATGGACAAACATAGCATCTTTTAAAAGATACCAAGCTAACTAAGAGACAGAACTGAGAATAACCTTTACAGGAAGACTATCAACAAAAAAATTGAATTCCTCTCCCCACATTGGGTTTCTTGAACCAGGAACCATGGAGCTGTAAGGTGTTAAAAAAATAGATTAGACTAGTTAAGCATTAGCTGTGTGACATATATCTATAATCTATATGCTTATCAAAGAGGTTAATATTATGTTATATTAAAGGATGGTTATTTGAAGTTGTTTCCCCTGTCCACCTGCCACCATTGCTTTTCCCACGGAACACTTTCAGGATAGCATGTGTATCCGTCATTTACACGTTACCCTACTGCAATCATCACCATTTCCATAACATTCAAACAATCCTGGGGGCAGTTGCCTCTTGTTTCCTCTCCTTTACAGCCTATGCTTGGAACTGCTAGATCCAAAACCGTATTGTCCTATCTCTAATGATGAATCCTAAAAAAGGGCAGACCCAGTGCCAGAGGCTCCCACACGAGTGGGGTCTGGGGAAGGGAATAACCGAAGTAAAGTCTTACCCCCGCAGAAATTCTGTAGAGAGACAGCTTCGAACCCAGGACCTGGTGACTCGGCGAGCTAGCACTCACCAACTGCACTAGGCCTGCCCTTCACTAATGATGAATCCTAAACGGCCAAATTACCAGGGAATAAAATCTCTCTCTAACTACCCATGAGCTCATACAGTAAGTTTCATTCATAAAAAGTTTTCCCTTGAACCTACCTTATTTAACATGTATGCACTATCAAGTACTACATCCATTCAAATTATAAGACGTTTTGTTTTTTTTCTAGATACATAGCTTTGCTACGCAATTAGATATACACTATGTATAAATACATATTAAAAGCAATGTATCAAGAAAAGCCAAAACGTCTTATAATTTGGAACGGAGGGAGTTACAGAGGATCTGACTTGAGTGCAATAAAAAAACCACACCAATCAATTAATAGTTTCGCCCAAAACACGACCAACTTGCTCTCTGGGTGTATGTCCCCTCAGGGAAGATAGAACATGGCTTCTAAACAAATTACAGTGTCCAAGAATTCTCAGATTGATAAATAAGCTAGAAATGGAACTCCTTCAAAAGCTATATAGTTAATAAAACAACTGAGATCATCAAAATAACAGGTTCAAAGTATTGAATCAATATGATCACCTGAAACGCTTCTCTGCGCCACAAGTGATCAATGCATACGGGTCAGATGTCCCATTTAAGTTCGCCGCCATCAAATTTTTTGCAGCCAACAATTCGAGCTGAACAGACACATCCAATCCAAGTCACAAACCATCCAGAACAACTGCCAGCAGCACGACACAGAAAAGAATGGAGGCCAAAAGCTGATCACTGGTCACCTTCACTACATACGCAGAGGGGCCGCTGGCACCCCCCTTGAACTGCACCAATCCAAGCCAAGCCAAGCGCATCCATCAAACGGGAGATCAAGGCATCAGCATCCGTGATCACCAGCACCATATACGACCCAAATTCTCCGAAACGCAAACAGACGCAGCCGTTACCTTGTTGGCGCCGTCTAGCCCCCGCACGAGGAGCTCGTCGGCGTCGCCCGCCGCTGCCGCCTGCGAGGGGCGCGGGTTGAGGAGCTCGTACGCAGCGTAGAGCGCGACGAGGATCATCGCGGCGGCGCACGTGACCTTGATCTCCCAACATGTCGGGAGGAGGAACCCGAGCGCCGCCACTGCGGGGGCCGACCCTGCGGCCTGCGGCGCCATGCCGCCTGCGCCCGCGCCCACGAGGACGGTGCGTGCCGCGCCCTAGGGTTTCGGGAGCGGCATGGGCGCGCACGCGAGGGCCATGGGGGGCGGGGGCGAGGGGCGACCGGGCGAGGAAGGAATGGTAGGAGGTCTGGAGGTGGTGGTTATGCGGGGGGACGACGAGGCGGAGTCGCGGAGAAGGTGGGAGCGGTCGGGTCGGGCTCGCGGGGTGGGTGGGCCACCCTGAAGAGGCCGGGTCCAGTGGATCGGACGGCTGGGGCCCGGGGCGGATCGTGATGCGGTGCGATTGTGCCGTCGGCGGAGGCCGAGATAACGGACTTCGACGCTGGTCCGATGGGCCCACGACGCCGCTGCGCGGCCGCGCCGGTTGACCTGGGCAGTGGGGACTGACCCCGGGCCGATGTTACCCTACAGCGACCGTTTGACGGGCCTGTCAAAGTCGAAGCCGGTTCTTTGGGTGAGTCAAGATGGCAACGGGCAACGGCTACGTACCTGACGGGTAGTGCCCCACCCGTATTTGTACCCGCACCAGCAAAATTTTACTCGTCGGGTTATCCATACCCGCATGCGGGTAAAAAAATAGTTTCATACCCGTATCCGCCGGGTAATTCTGACCCGACGGGTAACCCATACCCGATAGCATACCCGAAAATTACCTAAAAATATCAAATAGTCACATGCAAAAATAAATCATTCTAAACTTCCAACAAGTTACAAACATGCTAACAAACATTATTAGCATCATTACATCAAGGGCAATCTACTAGAAATATAGTGGATGTCTCAATGGGCCAAATTCATGACTTATATGCGCTAAAATAACTGAGGTTGGCTAGTTATTTTTGCGGGTATGTCTTATCCGCGGGTGTGCGGGTATGAGTAGTATACACCCGTACCCGTACCCGCCATACCCGATGGGTATAGGATTTTGCCCAATAACATACCTACGGGTAGAAAATTCATCCTATACCCGTCTCTTTATCGGGTAATACACATTGGGTACTCGGGTTTCGGGTACCCGTTGCCATTTCTACCTGCAGGTAACTTCCATTCGGAGCATTTTGTCTCTTCTCTTTATTTATAAAAAAGAAACGACTTTGGTTGTCTAAACTTTTATTTCATCGTGATAACATAATCACATGACATTTTAGATTGTTAAAAAATACTAAATTTTGAATTTTAAATATAATAACTTTTTAAAATGATACTTTAAATAATTTCAGATAAAAGACTTGCCAATTGCAAGTTCTAAATCTTATTGAGCCATATTTTTTTATGTAAAGTTCATCTTAATCTGACCTATGCAATTATGAATTTGTTTGAACAACTATTAAAGTTTGAGGTGGAATAATTCAATTTTAGTTAACTTCTCTATGTCCTACACTCTTGGGAACTACTCCTTCCAAATTGTAAGGCGTCTTGGCTTTTTAAAATATATTATTTTTATATAATATATATCAAAGTGCATAACAAAAATTTATATATCTAAAAAAGTCAAACATCTTAACTTACAATGGAGGGAGTATTAGGTTCAATCTCATGTTTGGTGAAAATATACATCTATAGATGTACTATAAATGTGTGTCATTTCATTTTATTTTTAAACTCCTAAATATGTTTGTCTGGAATTTTCACAATTCTACTAAGAAGGTGATTTGGACTAAACATTTTTCTATTCATTGTAGCCTAACAAATTAGTCATACATTGTTTCCCAAAATCATGTAAGTAAATGAAGTAATTATTACTTTGCTGGTTTCAAAAGTACACTAAGAATCACTCAACAACCATACAACACGTGTTTTTGTCTGAAAAACTAATGCAGAATTATGCTCTAGCTGAAAGTTGTATTTAAAATTAGATGTCATATTAGTTTTGTTTTAAGTTAATCATTTTTATCTTTAACCATAATATATTAAAAATATACGTTAACAATATAGGATTTATATTTTTAGAGAATAAGATTGAATAGAACGGGACAATCCATTGCTGCAGGGATGGGATCATTCATATTAGCTATTTGGTTGTGACGATAGGATGAGCCAATTTTTTGTTTGGTTAGATGAGATAAGATTAATTAATTATTTAACCTGAATAGTAATATTAATGATATATTAATCAATGAACAATCAACACTAATCTTAATGTGACAATTACTAATTTATAATAATTTTGTTTGAATATATAAATGATCTTTTTGAAAAATTACTTTTATATTTTTTATAAAGTCAAATTGATATTTTAAACTACCGTGAAAGTCCGATTTATCTTTCTCATTGCTAACGTGACATCACGTAGAAGACTGACATGCGACACGTCAATCGAAACCACTTCAAAACGCTCGGAGAGGTCAGATAAGTAAAATTGGACTTATGGAATAGTTGAGGGATTTCCCCCCTTTTTCTTTTCTCCTCTTGAGCATTAGCGATCCCGTCCTAGTATATATAAAAAAAAGGCATCCATCCCACCGCGCGCCCTGGCCTCTGATAGTGTGATCTTTCCTTGACCCCGCTGAGCGCCTAGCGCCGCCGACCGTGTCGCTCGCTTCTTAATTTGCTACGGCCGCTAGGGGAGACCCGGATTGGCGAGGATGGCCTCCGCCAGGATACGTGGGGAGAAACGCAAACGCGTCAGCAAGTACAATTCCACGAAAACGAGGTCGAGGAGGAAGAGGATTTCGAGGAAGCGACACTCGCAGGAAGGTGCTTCTTAATCCTTACTTTTGTTGAATCTCGTTTGCTTCGTTTTTCATGGATCTGTCACAGTCTGTAGGCTTACCCAATGACCCATCTTCAGCACTTGATTGTGGTGCATATCAACATTCAACGGTCAGAACTCTATCTGGCTCTTTCGTGCGCCCATCTCCAGTACTAGTATATTCCTCGAAGGCACGTGCAATAACATATATCGATCTCTAGTTTTTGCAAGTTAGCATCTACCGGCTTAATTCTTTAAATCTAGTTTGTTTTCTATATTTAATGTATGCGTCTTTGAAGTAAACCCAGATCATAGCACTTCATTTTGTTTCGTTAGTTGTGATTCCAGTGCTCCTTGTGATGAGCCCTGCAGAAAACAGTTCACTATTTGATAGATAAGATAAGCAATACCAACAGGGCTTAGTCTGAAGCAAACTGAGCATGCATATTACTAAAAACAAAAATCCAGTGAACAGAAATTTGACACCACTAGATGACCACAAATAGAAAATAACACGATGCATGAGTAGTAGCGAAACCCTCTGATTGTTTTCCTTCACTTTGTGCTTTGGACTATCCGCATGGTATTTTTTTTCTTAATTAACATGTAGCCACCTTGATTGTGACGAAAGCTAACACATATGTGGGCGATTGTTCTTGCTGACAACAGAGGTTGAAGTATGGAACCTTGGCATGATTCGGTTTAGTATCATGGCCTAGCAAAGGTCCTCAGAGCAAGACATCTGCGGAGATGGCGTTGACAACCACATGGAGCACTTCTGCCCTTTCAACGTACTTTTTCAGCCACCCAACGAATAATGTTTTTCTCTCGTAACAAATCAGCAAACAGTGCTTTCAGCCATGACTTTTTAGTCAAGCGAACAGGATGGGCGGTATTTCGGTGATACCTGCAGAGGAGAATACCCTGTCGGAGAACACAGAGTAACCTGCAGGGATCATCGCAAGTTCCTGCGGCGTTTCATATGCGTGAGCAACCTGCCGCCGGGCTTCAGGGTGTGGGAGCTTGAGAACCTCTTCAGCCCGTTCGGGCCGCTGCTGATGTGGGACGTTCCCAGGTTCAGGAATGACATTTGTGGCTGCAAGAGTGAAGTCCGCATGAACTTCGGCGTTGTCGTCTTCAAGAGGCGTGAGGATGGGGAGAGAGCTAGCCACGAGCTCAATGGCGCTGAGGCCGGTGGCCTGAAGCTGCGAGTTGATTGGGTTTACCCTTCTTGTGTGTAGCTGATGAAGACTAAACATTCAAACTTCTCTGTCCTCGATCTAAGTGAGATTTTTGCAGGTAGCAGGTAGTGCAAGTTAATAAGTTGTCTTAAGACTTAAGAGTCCATTATGTTAAGGCCTTAAGGGGCTGCCCTGGTGTTTTTGTCCTGTGAAGAATAACATGTCTCATAACACTGTTAGATGAGATCAAGGCCTGAGTTTGTTCTTCCGAGGTTGTTCCTTGTTAGGGTTATTTCCTTGCTATCCCTTACTTTGAGTTTCCAAATCAGAGTCTGTGGCAAGAACAGGAATGCACGCAACAAATAATTAACTTGAACAAAATGCATACAAGCAAGATAAGGTGTGTTCACTTAGTAAAAAGTGGGCGAAAAGTTACTGTAGCATATTTCGTTGTTATTTGGCAAAATTTGTCTAACCATGGACTAACTAGGCTCAAAAGATTCATCTCGATATTTACAGATAAACTATACAATTAGTTATCTTTTTTATCTACATTTAATGCTCCATGCGTCTAAAGATTCGATGTGATGGGTAGAAGAGAAAATATTTTAGGTTGGCATGGCAAGTGAACACCCTAATAGTTGTATTTTTATTCTCAACTGTACACATCAAGCGAGTAACAATTATATTATTTATTAGTAAGTTACATTTCTCAAGCCTTAATGAGGCTACTGCTTCTGTCCTTCACTTATCGACTGGCTTACCTTTCTCCCTGAGCTTGGCCACAGCTTCCTTCATGGCCTCCTTCCTCTTCCTGCTGGCAAGCACCTTAGCCTGCACACCGCTGACATTCGGGTCTTTCTTCTCTTCTGCCGGCCCTGGTGGTGGAGGCCGCCGCTTCGAAGCAGCACCGGCGATGTCAGGGCCCAGCGTGGTGCCAGCAGCAGCAGCGACCAAGCCGCATAAAAGTGCCCTAGAACAGCGATACATGTATCAAACTCACAGCGAGCTAGGAGCACATCCTGGAGATAAGAGGAACTGACTTATGTGATGAGATACCTCCTGTTGTCGAATTTGGCCCCAAAAGTGAAGTTATTGCTGCTGCTCTCCGGAGCAGGAGGTTTTGGAAAAATCTTCAGAATGGTGATTGTGCTCTGTGATGCTGAGAGGGGAGGCATGGGAGGCGCCATTGCCGCCCTGGTGCTTGGTACCTCCAGAAACAGAAACGAGCTAGCACACCCTGTGCTGTAGCCATTAGCATGGATGCTTCCTGCAGGTGAGAACAAGAGAAGTGATAGATACGGCCCCACAAAAGGTGTTATGTCACCTTACTATTGGTTGCAAAAGCTTCAGGCAAGATAAGGCACGAGGAACATATACATATTCTTTCAGTATATGCCAACCCTGCCAAGGAGCGATGCTTTTCTCAGTTTTATTTAGTTCAACCCACTGATACTTTGCTTGTTTGAGATTAAGAAGGCTTCATTTTAGCTCAGACCCCCAACTGCTTCAGTGATGCATAGTCCCTTAATAAACAGGTTTGGATAACTCCTGGGAATATATGACAAGTGAATGCAGTCTACAGGCTACAGGGTAAATATGAAAAAAGAGTGTGCTAATATTTAACCGCTTTGAGGTTACTTTGTCACAGTTATCACTACTAAAATACTGTAACTGTAGCATTTCGACCGTTCATTTTTCCCTACAAAAGTCAGCAGATACTTAAAACTGTACAATCACTATAAAGTGGAGTACATATGTCTCAAGAGGCCATGTGTTCTTATTTTTTTTCCGTAGAAAAAGCCTTACGATCAAATCTGCCGCAACACGTAATCAGTGACAAGGAAATTGAAACGGAGGCCAGAGTGACACTGAGACTACGAGTACACATTACGGACAGCGGCGGAGCGTGACATCAAACAAAGGAGGGGCTAATTCATGCTTACATATTGCTCGTTTCCTTAGTTAAACACTATTCTTTTACTCAGAGAAAAATTTATGTCTGATCCTTCAACTTGGCAAGAGGTGTCACCTAAGTCCCTCTATTTTCAAAATATCATTTTTGGTCCTTAAATTTGGCAAAATGTGTCACCTAGGTCCTTCTACTTTCAAAATATCATTTCTGGGTCCCAGAACTTGGCTTCGGGTATCATGGTCTCTGAACTTGGCTTCATGTGTCATCCAGGTCCCAACGGGTCCAAACCCGCTATGGATGCTGACGTGGCTCGGTCTTATTTATGTGGGACCCACATGTCAGTGGATTATATTTCTATTTATTTTTATTTCTATTTTGAGGTACTGTAGCTACAATGCCTTAAATTTTCCAAAATTGTATCTTTTTCGTACGATCTCAGATGAAGATGATTTTTATATAAAAATTGTAGCTCTTGACAAGATTTATGACTTTCTAGTTTTGAGTTTTTTAATTTGAGGTAGCTAAGATGCTAAAAAAATTAAATAAATTTTCAGCAGTATATTAATCACGTACAAACGCTTGTCGCCTAGGAAAAATCATATCTTTCTTATATGTTGTTAAATTGAGATACTTTATATATGAAAGTTGTAGCTTTTAATGGAATCTACAACTTTATAGTTTCGAGTTTTTTAATTTGAGGTTATTATAATGCTCAAAAAAATTAAACAAATTTTCAACAGTATATTAACCGCGTACCAGCGCTTATCGTTTTGGAAAAATCATATATTTCTTATATGCTGTCAAATAGAGATACTTTCTATATAAAAGTTGTAGCTCTTAATGGGATCTACAACTTTCTAGTTCTGAGTTTTTTTAATTTAAGGTCGTTAAGATACTCAAAAAAATTAAACAAACTTTCAACAATATATTAACCGCGTACAAGCGCTTATCGCTTTGGAAAAATAATATATTTCTTATATGCTGTCAAATAGAGATACTTTCTATATAAAAGTTATAGCTCTTAATGGGATCTACAACTTTCTAGTTCTGAGTTTTTTTAATTTAAGGTCGTTAAGATGTTTAAAAAAAATTAAACAAACTTTTAGAAATTAATATACTGCTGAAAATTTGTTTAATTTTTTGAGCATTTTAACGACTTCAAATTAAAAAACTCAAAACTAAAAAGTCGTAGATCCCATTAAGAGCTACAACTTTCATATAGAAAGTATCTCCATTTGATAGCATATAACAAAGATATGATTTTTTTAAGGCGACAAGCGCTTGTACGCGATTAATATACTGCTGAAAATTTATTTAATTTTTTAAGCATCTTATTGACCTCAAATTAAAAAAAATCAAAACTAGAAAGTCGTAGATCTCGTCTAGAGCTACAATTTGTATATAAAAATCATCTTTATCCAAGATCGTACGAAAAAGATACAATTTTCCGAATATTTAAGGTATCATAGCTACAGTACCTCAAAAAAATAAATATATAGAAATATAACCCACTGACATGTTGGACTCACGTGTAGGACCACGCCACGTCAGCATCCATAACATGTTTTAACCTGGATGACACCTGAAGTGAAATTCAGGGACCCAAATAATATCCAAAACTAAGTTCAAAAACCAAAAAATAACATTCTGAACATAGAGGGACTTAGTTGATATCTCTAGCCTACCCAAGTTGAGAGACCAACCATGAATTTTTCTCTTTTACTCACCTGAAACAATGAACGCACTGACAGAAGTGACAGTGGAAATCGTCGAGCAAGGTGGTGTGTGTGGCCCTTGGCCTCCACGACGCTCAGCCACTGATTACGGAGGCGACGAGGCCACGCAAGCGCCTCGCAGTACGAGCGGGGATTAATCGGCGTTTTGTTGCCCTGCACCTACACGTGCGGCCCGTGCGACTCACCGGTCTGGGTAATGTTTTTTTTTTCGAGGAACGCGGCCCATATATAAGACCGAAGCTAAGGGACTTGCGGCCCAACGATTTTTCTCTTCGCCCAGCCCATGCGTGCTCGCTTTCGTCCTAATTCCGTGAATACAGAACTCTTCTTCCGGGTTCAAAAAAGTTCTCTTCTTCCATTAGAACTCGAAGCAACGGGCCCTCGTGTTAGGGATCCCATCCCTGCGATCGCTGCTCATCCCAAGCACCGCCGGCGCCCGCCGACGTCGCCGCTTACGTCCGTGTGCGCCGCAGGCTGAGGGAAGGTGGTGATGGCCCCCGTCGGGAGACAGAGGGAGAGAGGCATTAAGAGATCGAGTGCCACAAAAGACAGGCTAAACAAGAGGGTGAAGAAGCGGCTTCCGCTGTAACGTGCGTTCTTCTTTCAACGAATCGTTTGCTTAATCTTCCCTTGATCTGCGCGCCTGCCCAAATTTCCAGTGTTCAGCAATCCATTTTGGTTGCCTGCGTACCAATTTTCAACTCTCTATTTAGCTTGTTACAAAAAAAAACTCTCTATTTAGCTCTTTTATATGCTCAGTTGCTCGTGTTCAGTGATCTAGTAACGTTTCCTGCGACCTTGCACTGTTAACCAACATGCTTCTTGATTTAAGGAGGCAGAAATTCGAGGCTGGAATTTTCTTACCTGTACAGGTTTAAGTTTATGAGGTTCTTTAATCTCTGGGAGATGACCATTCTTCAGCGGAAGAAGAGTAAAAAGGAGGAGGAGCAGAAGGCGGACTTGATTAACAATATGAGCCAGATGGAGCCGGAGGAGGGGCGTAAGTGACTTAATTCTATGCTTGCTTGTTGTCTTCACCCCATCTTTATAATGAATTTCATAAAACATCACAACCATAGTCCATAAAACAGTGCAAGTAGCCAAAAAACATGTCTTCACACTTCACTGCATCTATTACCATAACTCCATAACGTTACTATTTAAAGTATACATTTGAGGGTGAAGTTTACTATCTGAAATACTATAATATATTTACATATCTGAAGTACTATAATGTAGTTTCTATCTGAAGTTCACTGCATTGTGTTTTTGTGTTGGGCTGTTGGTTTGTAGTATAATTATTGATGACAGCGCAACTCATTCAAACAATGAGCTTAAGCTGATTAATGGATAAAAGCAACAAAGGCAGCTTGTTGCTGGCTTATAATTACTGGCTCCTGCCATTCAGAAGCAGGATGAAATAGCCATGGTTTATGCTGAAGCATCAGGGCCAATGCAAAAGCATCTCAGCCATGGCTCATGGCATTGAAATGTAATAGTAAGTTTAGTCTGACTAAGTACGAGATAGATCATTTTTTTTCTTCTCGAAAACGCAGGAGAGCTGCACTTCATTATATTAAGAAGAAAGAAAGGGGCTAGAGCCCTGCAACACACGCCACACACAACCCCACACAACATGTTTTTTTTTTATCTGTGCTCTGCTACTACTGGAGAGATAGAGAGTAGTGCCTCTGCTGAAGTAGTACCTCCATTCTCTAGCTTGCACTCAGCATTCTCATTCCTTTCTGCACAATACATGCTGACCCCCTCGAGCCATGCCATATTGCCATATGGCCATCTTGTGCATGGTAGCTACTCCAGTTTGAACTGATGTTCAGACTGGGATAGGGGTGGATGATCTATCTGGGCTCTGGGGTTGTGTCAGTGGAGATTCACCTTATGTGGACTTCTGAGTCTATATACAACATAAAGCTGGGATAAAGAAAGGGGCTACTGTATCAACATGCAAAAACTACTGTCTCTCCACAGCACATGCATGCATATTTCTATGCAAAGTTTTTTTTTCCCAAGTGCTAATGAGTGTTTGGCCTGGTTCCACAACATCTAGTCTGTGTGGAAGTGAAACAAAGGTTTAGTCATTGATGTTATAAATGTGCCTGTGCTTGACCCTTGTTGTAAGACTCAGTTAGCCATTTTTACCTCTTAGAACTGAATTGTATGACTTCCGGTTGCTTAGTCAAACTAGCGATTATATGTGGTAACCAGTCAGAGCCCCTGAAACCTGTGTATGGCCTAGTGCACCCATTTCAACACTATTATAGATTTGCTATACCTGAAGAATAGTCTAGGAAGAGAGGGCTATAGGAGCCAAGGATACATGGTAGGAACTTTCGTGGGAATGTATGCATTGACTTGTTTATATCTTATTATGATCATGTTTAATTAATGCTCCTTCATGTCACAAATTCTTTGTAATTTTGACTTTCAATGAATGGTACCAAGATGCAACTTTGACTACATGTATTAACACAATAACTTAAAGTGTAACATTGTGGAAGTATATATTTCATGCTATTTTCATGTGGCATCTGAATTTCATTATTGGGCTGTGATCAATGATTTTCACCACTAGTTTCCCTCAGAGATTGGATTCATCAATAGTTAGCTTGATTATTGTTCTTTTTTCCTTATTTTCTTTCTTTGTCCCAACATATACAATATGATATGCATCAGTGCATGTATCTTGTGTCATCACAAATTTCTATTGGCTCTGCTTTTATGGAAATGATTCTATGCACAGGTTCCACCACATGTTTTTGGAGGGATCCAGATGCAAAATTTTGCATCATCTGTGGAGACGACCAGGAAGTGCATTTGGAGCTGAAGTGTCCGTACAGTACAACTATCTTTCCCCGGTTACATATGTTCCCTGCAGAGCACGACTTGCTCTTTGGGGCAATTACACAACCACACTCCGTTACAAGTGCCCACGGCACAGAGAGGAAGAAATGAGAGAACCTCCCATGCACGACAAAAGGAACTCGAGGCGCCTCGAGTTGTGCCTTGTGCGTGTGAACAACTTGCTACAGAGCGCTACCACCCGGAGCAATTTGCCGCACTATTCAGCCGGTTTGGCCAGCTGCGGATGTGGCATATAGCGACGCGCGGCTCCGGGGCCTGCAAGGGATACGGTTGTGTCGTCTTCCAGCACCGTGAGAATGCCCGAGGAGGCCATTGAGGCACTCAACTGCTGTGAAGTCGGTGAGTGTAAGCTACGAATCGATTGGGCTTACCCTTGTCTAAACTACTGTTGAGCCAGGATTATTCCGTGTTTTGAACTGGTGTTAGTTTTGATAAGTAAAAAAGTGGTGTTGGACTAATGACGTCTGCGTTGAGGGATTGGTTTCTGACCTTGCCAGTTTATAGATGCGCACGCCGACGCCGTCTTTTGCAGACGTAGCCACTTAGAGCTTGTTTGAATTGGAGGATCTTTATAAAAATTTACAAGATAGCCAATTTCTATATTTTGCTTATATTACATGATGTTTGGAACGGAGGAATAAAGTTTTCCGTTCCTATATGAAATGGAAAAAAAAAATAAAACATCCACTCTATATGCTGTTGGAAATTTTTCTCACGTATGAATGGAGGAATGAGCGAAAATTTTCCCACATGTGAATGGAGTAATGAGTATGTACTCCCATCCGTACTGAAATATAAGGAACCTAAATTTGTCCTAAGTTAAATGGTGTTAAGTTTGATCTAATGTATAAAGAACAATATTCATGGATTAGCATTGTTAGATGCATTATGAAATATATTTCATAATTTACATCTTTGATGTGGTAGATGTTAAATCTCTATATAAATTTACTCAAACTTAATATTATTTGACTTAGAACATAAATTGGATCCCCTGTACTCCAAGACGGAGAGTGTATTTATTTTATAATTTACATCTTTGATATGCTAGATATGTGTATCCAAGATGCTTAGATTTTTATTTTACCTCTAGCTTTGTGAAAGGAAAAGGAAATGTTTAGTGCTATTGTTAGTGTAAGCAATAGGGTTTGTATCTAACTCCAAAATTCTTATGCTACTTATATCATCAAGCCCTATCGTCAAGTCCACCATAGTGAACAGAGGGCTCTTCCTGGCTTTGCTCAGCAGCTGGCCAATCCATCAACTTGATGTTAAGAACGTGTTCCTTCATGGTACTCTCTCTAAGATAGTCTACCGCTCCCAGCTGGCAAGTTTTGAGGATTGGTCATTCGGACTTCGTATGCTGCATCAATCGTTCATCCTATGGTCTCAAATATGCTTAGCGTGCTTGGTACAGTTGGTTCCCTGCATTTCTACTTCAACTGGTTTTGTTGAGGCCAAGTCAAAAAGCTCTCTCTTGTCTACCACTGGGGTAATGACATCGCCTACCTGCTCGGGCGCTCCTCTATGTTGATGACATGTCCTCACTGCCTCCTTTGCGACACTCCTTTGGTGCACTATTTAGGCACTTCAGTTGGAGTTCTCTATGAAGGACCTCAGTGAGCTTCACCACTTTTTAGGAATGCAGGTTCAATGTTTTTTAGTGGCCTCTTTATGTCTCCATCTTAGTACATGGTCAACATTCTTGTTGACATGGTTGATTGTAATCCTTGTCTCATACCTGTCGACACCATACCAAGCCAAAAAGTCTCCACTGAAAGTCAGTGCTGCTATCCATGATTTGAGTGAATCCTGTAGTCCTGATGATGCTCTTCAATACTCGGCCTTCACTCAGGCCAACATCTCCTATGTTGTTCAACAGGTGTGGCTTCACACACATGACCTACAGGAACCTCACCTTGTTGCTTTAAAGTGCATCCTTGCTACAATCGCGTGCATATGGGTCTACTCTGTCCGTCGCTTTAGACTGATCATGTGGTGTACTCTGACACCGACTGGGTCGTGTACCGCTGGGCAATCTTTCATGGTGACAACCTCATATCTTAGTCTTCCAAGTGATAGAGCACATGCTAAAAACTAAGCGGCAGATCATGTACATTGTCATGTTCTAGTGTTGAGGCCGAGTCCCGTGTTGTCGCCAATGTGGTCGATGAAGCTACTTGGTTGCGCTAATTGTTACTGGAGCTCCACGCTCCTCTTAGCAATATCTACATGTCTACCAACCCCATTCAGTATCCGCGCATGAAACATGTGGAGACTGACCTGCACTTTGTTCGTGAACAAGTTTCTCTTAGTGATGTTCACATCCTATGTGTCTACTACTTAGTACACAGAAATCTTCACCGAAGGGTGGCCTTCTCTAGTGTTCATAGAGTTCATATTGAACATCCATGATACTGATTATCAAATTGCGTGGGGCATGGTTGAAAGGATCTAGATGGCTAGAGGGTGTGAATAGCCTATAAAAATTTCTTCTACAAAGGCACAACACAGGACCAAAGGTGATTAGTACAACAAATGGTCCTAGTAGCCACAACTTGCTCTAGCTCTACTACACCCAAGCAAAGCCCCTACTCAGTTCTAGTAGCAAGTGATTTCTAGTTTAAAACACAACACCACACAAAGCTACTAGCTATACTAAGCAACTATAGCTAGCTAAACTAGTGAGCAACAAAGAACAAGCTACTCTACTACTAAAACTACAACTAACTAGAGAGCTACTCTACCAAGCAACTACTAGACAAGCAACATATATGAATGTAAATGCAAGTGAGACTAGTAGCAAACCAACGAGGGCAAGTGATCAAAATAATGGTTTATCCCTGTGGTTCGGTTACTTGCCACAATCTACATCCATATTGTGGCCGCTTGCCAGCAAATAAGGTTATCTTTTTAGTATTTGCTATTAAAAAATCCATGAATTCGGTCCAAACAAGCAACAGATTGAGCAACTAGTGCAAAAGCCATTGCGCTAATGCACATCCTTGAAAGCCCAAGTTTGGTTTTGATAATTAATGACACAAAGTTGCTAATGCCATATGTTAAGTGTTTTGAGTTAGGCAGAAGCAACACATGTGATGAAGGCGTATGTGGCAAGGAGTGGTGGCCACAAGATCACAAAGAGATGGTGCATGGACATGAAATGACGATCATGATGGAGATGCACATGAAATGATGATCATGGTGATCAAGCATGTGGAGGTGGACATGGAACAAAGTGATCAAGACAAAGATATAATCATAGGGTTTGCTTTTGCCGGTCTAAGATGGGTAGAGAAGTGATTGACCAGGTTTAGGATTGATAGCCGACTATCAAAAGGGGTAATCACGGTTAGCTCATGAATCAAGTGCTACTAGGTCATCATCTTGAACATATGCATTAGGATCTAGTACGAGAGCTAACATAACACCTTGAAAAATGAATGTGAAAATGCTAACACGCATGCACATGGTGATATACACATGGTGGTGTTGGCACTTTTGCGAAGGCGGTGGAGTTTAAGCGATAGAGAGGGGTTTGGGGTCCTTTCTCCCTCCTGCCGAGCTTGCGAGGTGGGATTCAGGTGTTTTTGAGGAAATGAAATGACTAACTTCCTTTACGCCAGAAGCGGGAAGAAGCGGCGAAGTCGCGGGACATTTTCATGTTGAAAACTGAGCGACAGACGCGGCGTTCGGCAGCGACGGACGCTGGGCCGACGTCTGTCGCTTAACCCTTGTAGCGCTATGCCATGAGTGGGCGTCAGACGCTGGAGTATGGAGCATTGGACGCTGACGTCAGCATCTGACCAACGCGTCGCGCAGTAGTCTCTGAGAAACAATGCGTCGGACGTGGTGATGACCGAGCATCGAACGCTGGATGTCAGCGTCCGTCCCTGGTGACGTCAGCCGCTTCCCAAGCCAGTGATTGCGTCGGACATGGGCGCGCATCTATTGCCGCACCGTCAGACGCATCAGTTGTGCTCGGGGCGAACATAGACCTTACTGGACTGCGTCTGTTGGTGCGTCGGATGCTGGGGCTGTTCTCGACGGACGCGTCTGTTGGATTGGAACTCGACCGTTGGATCTTCGAGCGGACTGGACACGTGGCGAGCTATGTGTGACGGATGCGGCCGACCGCGTCTGTTGCCTAGGCGATGGACGCATCTGTTGCCCCCGAACAGGGCATAACGGCTAGTTGCTTACCCCTTCGCTATAAATAGATGGTGGCTGGGTTTGGGAGATAACTCTTGCACTTCTGAGATATTGAGACATCCTTTGAGCTAGAGAACACCTTCTCCACTCATCTCCTTGCTTGGTTGCTAATCCTAATGAGATTGAGTGAGATTCAAGTGCATTGCATTGAGAGTTGCATCTAGTGGCACTTGATTCTTGAGTTTGCTATGGATTGTTTGTTACTCTTGAGTGTTTCCCGACACCCTAGACGGCTTAGAGCAGCGGTGATGTTGAGCTCATGATTGGAGATTATTTCGAGCCTCACCAAGCGATTGTGAGGGGTTCTTGAGCCTTTCTCGCGGGAGTTCGTGAATTGGCTACTCTAGTGGAGCTCGTGGCTTGGAGAATCCCCATCTTGTGAGTGGATGTGCGACACCCGCTGAGGGTTTGACTCTTGATAGTCAATTAGCTCGTGATCCATCAAGTGGGTGCATCGCCACAACGAAGAGTAGCTTGCCGGGAAGCAAGTGAACCTCAGTAAAAAATCTTGTGTCATCTCTTGCCGATGATTCTCATTGTGATTGTGTATGATTGATTCTTTGGATACTTCTCATCTCTACACCGTTAGTATAAGAATCAATTCACTTCCCTTTTACATTCATGCACTATATTTTGTCTAGTGTGCTTAGAGTAGTTTGTATCACCTAGGGGTAATTAGTTTAGAGACTTAGCTTTGTTGGTGTGAATTAGATATCATAGCCTTGTTCACTAGAATTGTATAGGTGGCTTGCTTAGTATAGTTAAGCTAGTGCCAGAATTAGTTTCGCCATCTTTTGTACTAACAATTGTTGTTTAGTGAAGCTTGTAGAACTTTTAAATAGGCTATTCACCCCCTCTAGCCATTTGGACCTTACAATCCTCTTGCTTGCTTGACTTGCTAAATCAACATATGTATATGGATTACTTCATTGAATTTCTTGGCTCGAGCTCCTGCGATTGGTCTACTTGGTAGGTGGAATGGATCCTTAGCAGTTTCATGTGTTCCTTATTTGCGTAGTTCTTCTATTGGATCATGTAGCCCCTCTGTTGGATTACGTTGCTCTACCCTTGGATTACTTGAGTCATTTCTTGGTTTACTTGGATGCTCCGCAACATGTTGGTTACTTGATGCCCAAGTGATGATTCATGCGCTAACTAGCATGACAAGATAGACCTACAACTTGGGTGCCACAAGAATCAATCAAATGGTGTGATCCAACTAGCCACTGGCATTCCACTAGAGTATCCCTTTGTAACTCCCGTGAGGTGGGATCAATACCTCTCACAAATCACCAGTTGGAGGTGGTGAACAATCACCAACACTCCCCTCAACGACCATAGCTGCTCGAAGCCATCTAGGTGGCGGCAACCACCAAGAGTAACAAGAAAACCATAGCCCAATCGAAGAACTAGTGCCACTAGATGCAAATCAACAAAGCAAATACACTAGATCTCTCCTAATCTCACTTTGGATCAAGCATAAATCAAGAGATGAGTGGGAGGTGTTTTTGAAGGCTCATAAGTGTGTTGGATTGCTTAGAATGCTAAGAGAGCTCTGAAAGAGGTGGTTAACAACTATAAATAGACCCCTCCAAAAACTAGCCATTGGGCTGAGTTGGTGGGCTGTCTATGTAGTCACTGGACACCCCCACCTGACAATGTGGTATGTGTAATGTTCTGCCTAGTGCATGGCCGGATGCCCTAGAGTCAGCACCTAGTCCGATGGCTTTGCGCACTCGAGACCAGAAACTAGTCATTGGACTCCCCAACATTTGACTATTAGCACATTGTCCGATGACCGTCCCTTGGTGCACCACTAGACTAATCAGGTCACTAGAGAGCGGCAGAGAGGATTTTGGGCCACCGGATTGGTCTGATGCCTAGCATCGCCAAATCGGTGATCCCCTTTGAATATCCCGCATGAGGAACAATGTCAGCACTTCGCCTGTTGGTCCTTGGGGTCACTCATCAAACTAATCTAGTGGCTAACCCTAGCCTAAGTCTGGACTGCTCAGCCTCTTCTACATGTGGCGCATGGTCCAGTGCCTTTGCCACCCTAGCACTGGACTTATCCAATGGGTGAAGAAACACGCCAATTAACTCCTTTTTAGCCCTATTTTCAAATGTACTAACTCCCTCAAGTGTCCACCACATGTGCATGTATGTTAGCATTTTTTTCAAACAGTTTTCAAAGGGTTTTCACTTGCATCTCACCATGTCACTAGGTCTAATGCATATGCAATGTCATTCACACCTAGTGTCACCTAGATAACCGATTAGACTTTAGAGTTCCCCTCTTAGTAGTATGGTTATCTATTCTAAATCCAACCACACACTATATTGTGTCTTGCCAGGCAAAAAAATCCCTAGCATATACCTTTACCCTCAACTCCATAGGGTTTTGTTTTTCTCTTTCTTCTTTCCATGTGTGAGATTACTCCAATTGGATTGATCACCCTTCATCCATTTCCAAGCCTTGCTCTCCACCTTGGTGTGGACTTAACCTAGCTTAACCATACATCTAGCAAAAGGTTAGTCCACTAGTTGTCTCAATTACCAAAACCAAACATAGGGCTTTTAGTGTTAGATTGTTATTATTGTCCTATTTGTTTATCCCATGTATTGGGCTTAGGCTAATTGTGAAAGTGCATCTAGGCCCTAAGTAGGTTTTGGTGGATTGAATGACAACACAATTAAGGGACTAATGAATTGCATTAGACTTGCAGGCATTTAGTCTCGAGTATGTTCTATTGTAATTGGGATCAATAAAGCAAATGACATACAAATGAACCTAAGGCATATTGGTGTAATGAATTGACAAGCTTATGTGTGTCAAGGTTAAATGAGGCATGAGTATTTGCATATGGAATGCTCTTACTCTTGGAGCTTGCTTTTTCTGATCAAGATGAAGAATTTGTTTTCATATTGATATTCAGTTGTCAATGCTTGTATTGTTTAGAAAGAATGATCACTGGAAAGGAAGGTCATAGAAACAATCTTGTTTAAGCAGAAGACAATAATACAAATGAAATGATATTCAATATACGCTTATTGTTGATTCAAAACAAGATGCAGATTGATGGTTTGAGAAGGTGAAGATAGAAAGGAAAGGGCTTCGAGGTACTATGCAACAGTGAAGGGCAAGTGACGGCTTGGCAGCAACAGAACCTAGCTAAGGTGAAGAAGAAAGTACTTGCATTAAGTTGAAGTACTAATCAAGCTATGGTGGCCATGTTGATTGGTCTGGAGTCCTGATCAAATGGTTTGAAAAATTCAAAGTCACAACTCAAGGTGGTTCAACTCAAGACATTGAAGGTGTTAAAAGCCCTCAAATGATCAATGTCAAGAGAGCAACATTATTTGAAGAATGACAAGCTCAAGTGGTATTAAATGTGAATTTATATTTCTTGAGTATAGGCATGTCATACTACCAATAGGGATGCAACACTAAGTGCTAGATGTGTCCTAGAAGTGCTCAAAACCAACATAAGTGAGAAACCCGAGAGATAAGCACTTGAGAGAGTTTTGTTGGAGGGAGGCTGGGTAAACCGGCTAGGCCACTTTCTTATCAGCTAGGTTGGTTTTCCTACCCTGTACAACTTGTTAGAATCCCAAAGGCTAGCTGGTTTGAAAAACTGGCTAGGACGGTTTGCCAAACCGGCCAGGTCAGTTTTGGTAGGTAGAGTGGAAACGACTAATTTTTGTGGGAGGTCTATTTATACCCCCTCCCATGGCCTTTGGCTGGTTGCTAAAGCTTTCCCATGTCCATATACACTAGCAAATCCTAGAGAAAGCTCTCAATTCACCCTTTGTTGGACTTGAGTGTATTTAGTCAAATCCATTGAATTTGAGAGCAAGATTAGAGCATTGTGAGCTTGTGTGTGAGCAATAGAGACTTGAGCGACCCTTGAGCACTTTGTGGCAACATCAAGCTTTAGTGTATAGCATTTTTTGTTACTCTTGAAGCCTTGCACCTAGATGGCTAGGTGTTGTCAGCAAGTCACCAAGGTGTGGTGCATGTCTGAACGGTTTGTGCGGGTTGATCTTGCCTTAAAAAAAGAAAAAAAGATCATCTTAGTGGAGAGTGGAAAGAGGTCGCTTTGGACCCAGCTAGAATAGACCTTTGTTGGGTCACTCACGGCTTCCACAATGGAGAGTAGGGCTCATTTGGTGAGGCCCGAACTCCGGTCAAATAAATTGTTGCGTCTTCTCTATTGGTTTACTTCCCTTTACATTTACATTACATTTATTTCATATATTTTGTGAACTTCCACTTGTGGCTACTCGGTTTTGTGTATTTGTGGGTGTTGGCATAAGTTGAGCAAGTTACTTAGGTACCAAGAGCACCCATGAACACCTTAGACTGAAGAGAAAGAAAGAAAGAAGAGCAAAAGAGGCACTTAACAGATTTTCTCCAGGCTGCCTCTAGGAAATTGACCAGGCCGGTTGTACCACAACTGAGCAGAAGAACCGACTAGGCTGATTTGCCAAACTGTAAGGCCAGTTTCGTAGGGTGCTGGGTGTTTTAATCTATGATTTGTAGGACAGATTTTATAAAAGCCTATTCACCCCTCGTGCATTGTTTAGGTCCTTTCAGATTGTGCCTTGGGCTAGCCGTCGACTTAGGGTTCTAGTGGTATAAATATTCATTTCCTTATATTTTCTGACTTAGGGCACCTCCAATAATATGAACTCAGCTAGCTCATGAATTTTATATGGAGGAGAGTGAAAGGAGAGAGAAGATCTATTTCTTCGTGATAAGCTAGCTCTTCATGCTGAACTAGTCTTTTGCACACCTCTCTTTTGGGGTGTATCGTATGTTAGGGACCCCCATTGGTGTGTTTAGGGCCCATTTACATAGCCTAGGGGCTCGTGAAGTAATTTGTAGAGCCCATATGTAGCCCCTAGAGACTTTTTTGTAAGGCCCACTAGGGGGAATAATGGAAACCCCCTATCACCTCCCTTATAAAAGAATAGTGGGAAGGTGGAGGGGGACTCATGACCTCTCACTCATTTTCTCCACTCCTATATTTTTCATATTCGGTGTTAGACCAACACTCTGTATTTTTAGTGGGATATACTTATATATTATCCAATCTTTCTTTTTTTATACATTACCTTTGAGCAATATGTAAAAGCTAGATCATTAGAGACAATCTTTTAAATTAGGTCTTATTGAGATTGATGGATATACCACATAGAGCTAGTAGGTGACTCTAACTCTTGGAGGTGCCTTTAGGAGCTAAGTCTTGAAAGAAAAAAATGATACTTAATGTAGGAAGAAAAGGAAGTGCGATCTGCCACGTGCGACGCTGCGCATCTATTACAGTTATAGGTCTCCAACTAAAATCTTGAAACAATCTCTCATATTGGTGGTACTGGTACCACAACTCTTATCGGTACACCAGAGCACTAAACCACATGCAGGTTTTAGATATGTAAGAGCATATGTCATTAATATACTTGGCACATTCCACATCAGCAATGGTCAGGATGAATATAGGATGTGCCATTCCATGAAGCCTAGCGGTAGGTTGGTCACGCGTATAAAACACCACAAGAGCTTGCGGCGAGCCCTAGAGGTAATTCTATGTCATTCAAGACTAGGGGCGCAATCTCCTCCGTAGTTTTTACCGCCAAATCTCCCATACATGTAGCTCTCAAGGCACAAGTGTTCATGATGGCTTAACACTCCACAAATGTAATAATTCGCTTCGGCCAAGCCAGCACCCAGTTAGCAACCCATAGGCTTGCTCGTCGGCAGTTGGCACCAGGCGACGCAGATGTGCGCAGCAGCGCAACGCAAGGACGGACGCGCGTGGAAGATGTTGAGCCACGGGGCGGGGCGGTAGCGGACGAAGCGAGCCGGTCAGTGCTGGGCAGGGCGGTAGCGGATGAAGCGAGCTGGCCGGCGCCCCAGGCAGCGGTAGAAGCGGCCAGCGGAACGGACGAGCGCGCGGGGCGCGAGAAAGGAAGGAAAGGTGCGCGGTGTTGTTACACTGTCCTGAGTTGACGGTCGTGCTCTGCTCTGGGCCTCTAGCCTCATGGTGACGCGTGAGTGAAGCGATGGCCAGTTCGGGGGCAAACGGATGAGGCTTGACTGACCTGGCCCCTAGCCCAGCTGACATTCTTTTATGAAAAAAGACAGTGCCTGATTGTACTAGCTTTTTGTAACCCACTGATGAAACTCCGCGCGTTGTTGTTGTAACTTTTTATTGTTATAATTATAAAAGGGTTGTAACTTTTTATTGTTATAATTATAAAAGGGTTTCTAGAGTGAGAACACTAAAATCATGAAAGGATGTGTGTGTGTTTTGGCTTAGATTCAACAACAACAACAACAACAACAACATAGCCTTTTGTCCCAAGCAAGTTGGGGTAGGCTAGAGATGAAACCCAAAAGAGATGAGAAATAAGGAGACACATAAAAGGACATAAAGGGCACAAGATAGAAAGAGCTCACGGTTCAGGCACGTTGATTGCCAGTCTCCGAGCGCTCCTGTCCATAGCTAAATCCTTGGAGATATTCCACTCCTTAAGGTCTCTCTTAACGGACTCGTCCCAAGTTAGTTTAGGTCGACCTCTACCGCTCTTTACATTATCGGCCCGCTTTAGAACCCCACTACGCACCGGCGCCTCAGGAGGCCTCCGTTGGATATGTCCAAACCATCTCAACCGATGTTGAATCAATTTCTCCTCAATTGGTGCCACCCCAACCCTATCCCGAATATCGTCGTTCCGGACTCTATCCCTCCTTGTGTGCCCACAACACCAACGTAACATACGCATCTCTGCTACACTCAATTGTTGGACATATCGCCTTTTTTAGGCTAACACTCAGCACCGTATAACATCGCCGGGTGAATCGCCGTCCTATAAAACTTACCTTTCAGCTTCTGAGGCACCCTTTTGTCACACAGGACGCCAGAAGCTTGATGCCATTTCGACCAGCCAGCTGAAATTCTATGCCTAACATCTTCATCAATGTCTCCATCCTTTTGTAACATCGACCCTAAATACCGAATTGGCTTAGATTCAACATGAATAATATAATGATATGTAAAATAATCTTCGGTGCATTGTTGACATGTGGGGATTAGGAAAAAAATAGATTAGCACGATACGAATGAATGAAAGAGTAACGTAGAAGGAACTTGCACTATGTAGATGGACAAAATTCTATAATTATCGTTATTATTGGTAAACATGTGTTCACCTGACATATGACAAAAAAAATCTATCATGGTGCATATCCATGACATGATCGAGTTACATATGTCATAGGGAATTATTTCAGTGCCAATCGTTAGACAAATAAGTTTGCTTCCTAGTTTTGAAGGATTTTGGGATGATGCTTGGTGCCTGCTGCAATTGGCTGTCTTGCTGATGCCGGTCCGGGCTTGACCTAGTTTGCTTCATTTAACATCAGTATATATGGCATGCCATCTTCCTAGTGCAGCAACCAACCAACATGTATTTAATTTGAAATCTATGAGAGACCTAAACGTTATAAGATGAATGTAAATAAAGGATAAAATGTCTAGCTTGTTGATAAAACAAAGTAGGATGAAACCAAGAGCCAAGTACCAAATCAATCAAAGCATAAATCAAGCCTACATTTCTGAAAATAAATATCCTAAAGATTATTTGCATGGAAATTTGCTCGAGCACCTCATCAGGCACAGGAACACGCCAGTAGTTTCATGTCTTCTGTCAAGAAAATTAGACATGAGAATGAACTAATCGATCACAAAATCAAAATAGTTGGATGAAATTTCTCTCTATTATTTTACACGAATTGCACATTTCACTGACCTTATTATGTTGACGCTGCCTTGAACACAAGAACTCCATTCTAACATGCGCCCATTCTAGGAACTCCATACTGCCCCTTCCTGCACCCTGCTCTTGATGCGGCTCCTGCAGTTGATTCGATCCCCTTTCTCCTAAGCACCTTCTGCTCAAAATGCTCACAGGCAAAAGGAGGAGGAGGGGGAGGAGGAAGAGGAGAAAGAAGAGGAACAACAAGAAGAGTAAGAGTAAGAGGAAGCATTGAAAAAGAGGAAGAAGAAGAAAAAAAGAAAGGAAGAAGAGGAAGAGGAAGAGGTAGATAAAGAAGAAGAGGAAGAGGAAGAAGAGGAGGAGGAAGAAGAAGAAGAAGAGGAAGAGGAAAAAGAAGAAGAAGAAGAAGAGGAAGAGGAAGAAGAAGAGGAGGAAGAAGAAGAGGAATAGGAGGATGAAGAGGAAATTCCTAAAAGCGTAATATAGTAGTGTAATGCAGCATATTTGTAAAGACAGTTCTAACACCGCCCGCCTGTATAGATGACTTCTTTTTTTTCAGATGAAATTCTGAACCGCCTCTGAAATTATATTTTTACAGGTGGCTCTATTAATGGGGTTCAACAGTGGACACTACTGAGCTGCCTCTGTCCAAAAAAGCTCCTATTGTTGAAATTCATTTTTTTGAACGCAAACTACGGAGGGAAGAGTTTCCTCGCCTGGATATATTAATTTATCATTAGTAGCTTCGTTTTAGGGAACGAGGCGAAAACCCTATCGTTCAGTTAATTATGGAAAACCAGACTAACCAAAACAACAGCCGCGTCATAAGGACTAGATTGTGGCATGTCCACAAATACAACAAAAGGAGAGAAAAAGAAAAAACTACAACACCAAGGCACAGGGACTCTTCGACGATGCCTCTAGGGACCAGGGAGGTGGATGACGCCGCAACGTAATCATCATCTGGCATCAGTCAAGCAACAAGAGACGATGCCACAGGAGCTTAGCAAGGCTTTCACCCGAGGCTTGAGTCAAGGGGTTGAAACGGGCTGACCATGGAGATGCAGCAACAAGAGGTTCTTCAGTGATGCCTTCAAGAAGGTGATCATTGTCACTGGCCAAGATTGATCTGAGCTGAGCTTTCACCCAAAACTTTTTTCTTTGCTCCTGTTGACCCACCCGCGACGGAGGAGGTGCACACCGACGAGCGACCATGTCTGGACGTAGGGAGAGTGCCAGCCGCCACCACATCACGTGGAGCCGTTGTCAGACTCGCCCGCGATGGTGGGAGGCGGCACTGGCAAGTGTCCGCGCCTGGACAAAGGGGGTGTCGACCACCGCCACACCTCATGGAGCCTTTCCCGGACTCGCCTGCGACGGTGGAAGGCGCGCACCGGCAAAGCATCGTGCCTGGATGGAGGGGGTGCCTGTCGCTGCCACACCACACAGAGCCGTTGTCGAACTTGCCCGCGACGGTAGGAGGCGCACACTGGCACTTGTCCACGCCTAGACGAGGGAGGGGTGCCGGCCGCCGCCACACCTTGTGGAGCCCTTCTTGGACTCCTCCGCGGTGGTGGGAGGCACGCACCGGCAGTCGCCTACGCCTGGAAAGGGAGGTGCCGGTCGTCGCTAGCCCACCACACCTCATGGAGCCGTTACAGGGGTCGCCTGGGACGATGGGAGGCACGCACTGACAAGCATCTTGCACCTGGATAGCAGCCCCACTCATACGCCCTAGCGCCGGGACGCGCTCCCGCCGACCGCCGCAGCTGAACATCGGCACGCCCGTGGACCGCTGAAGCTCGCAACCCTGTAGTCAAATGTTGCCGCGCCCAAGCGGATCTGCCTGCAACAACACACAGACAGGAGCTGCAGCATCAAATTACCAGGTCGATGCCGGAGAAGCTGGCCGCCGCGGCCACAAGTCGGCAGCCTGGCCACCAGTTGCGGCCACCAGCGCCAACACCACGTGAGCCACAGCCGCACGCACCAGCATCGCAACTGCAGGCAGCCGCCGCCCCTGCCGCGACCAACCTGGACAAGGGTAGCCGCAACTGACCAGGACGCATAGCCAACCATGGCCCGGCCAGATCCGCCATCGTCGACCTGCCCAGCGCACCGCCGGCTACCCACTAGAGGCAGCGCACCGCCGACCGCCGGCGAGGGATATGGGGAGGGGAAGGGATGGAACGAGCAGAGCAGCGCCCCGCCGCCACCTTCATTGCGGCTGCGTGGCCACCGGCGGCGCGCTCGAGTGGCGGCGAGGACGAGCGGCGAAGGTAAGGGGCGTGGCTGCGGTGGTGCTGGTGAAAATCATTTTTTTAGTAGTGTTAGCCGATCCAAACAGTCCGACTTATAACTTATTTTGAACTATTCAACTGTTTCACTTATAAAAAGCTATTAGCTGGCTCGCTATTGCAGTTTATAAAAGGTTGATGATTCAAACGGTACCTTAAGTCACATCATCCTAATTGGATCCTTGACCGTTGACTAGAAGGGGAAAGGTTGTCAGATTGAGGAGGACGACGCAGCTTCTAACAGTGGAGATCCATGGACTCACCATCCCCCCAAAATGACTTCAGCTCGTAGACATGGCCATGCCACTCTGCCACATGCCCCGCGCAGTGCCGGGCGACGTCTTCCCTCCGCGTCGTCACGATAATACTGTGTTATACGGCTGCCCTTGCTGTTTTCAATCCGGAAAACCTGGCATATGTTTTCCCACTCGTCCTGGGCTCCGTCTGTCTCTCTAGTCCTTAACCAATGAACTATGAGTGCCCAGGAGATTGCTTTGCCTATATTTCTTTGATGAATTGGCAAGCAAGGGGATGCACGTTTCGTGTAACCGCGTTTTTTATGCAAGGATTGGGAAAGGTTCAGCTAAGTGCTGGTAGGTACTACTCATTAGTGAACTTCGAAGAAAATAACGTGAAATTTCATAGGACCATCTTTGTGCTCTTCAATGGAATTCAGCGTCTATATATAAAGATAAGAAACTCACTGAATGATGCAGCGAATTACATGCGTTCGTGCACTTGTGACCTTGTTTTGTATTGAAACATTTTAATCCTCTTAATGAAACATGTGTCAACGGATGTGTTCTCAAAAAAAGATACAGAGAATTACACATTCAAGTCCTTTCCCTTCTAACTGATTTCTTTGTCAGTTGCAACTCAACGTCTTCATTGCATTGCTGTTACCTGTTATAGGCCATTTTTATGTGGCTTGATTGCTGCTGTTGCTGGTACAATGCTACCCCTGGCTGATTCCAAGACACTGTCTCTGCATGCCATCGCTCTCGATGGTGGAGAAGAATGACCCAAATGTTAGCGTGTGTGTAGACTAATAAAGTCTTTGCCAGCAAGAAGGGGGATTAAGGAGGCCATGAAGAAATCTGTGGCCTACTGAGCTGTGATAGGAAGGGAAGCCGCTTCATAAGTGAAGACTAGAGCCTGCAGCCTCTTTGTGGCTGGAGGATGCCCAATACAACAGAGTTCTTCACATTTTGAGTATAGTTGATGATAAATTGCCTACGCAATCCAAGTATGTAAAAGTCGGCTCAATAGCTGTTGTCCATGCATTGTTTCATGTGAACTCTAACTGTATCTATCCAGTTTGATCAATAGTTGCGTCTAACATGGTATTCTGAATTACAATATAGCATAGTAATCCACAACACCTGATTCCAAAATTCAATGTAATGAAAGCCAATCTCTTCCTTTCTAATCCTGAGCCAAGCTCAGGCCACCCATTGCGCCACGTCGACAGGAATTTCTCGACCGATGGATCTTAATCGGAAGGTTTAAACCAGCGTTCTGGAGCCTTCCTCCTGCCTCCCTGTCCTCGCACCGCCCACTCTCACCTGCCGCGCAGCCCTCTCCCTCCGCCTGCCGCGCCTAAGGCTGGACGAAAAACTCGAAGCTCGTTAGCTCGGCTCGGCTCGTTATGATAACGAGCCGAGCCGAGCCAGGATTTTAGCTCGTTAGCTATAACGAGCCAACTCGAGCTGGCTCGTGAGCCGCTCGCGAGTCAAACGAGCCGTAGTTTTAGGAAAAAGTCATCATAACTTATATTAGTTTTGTATTACTTCATGTCTTGCACTTCACAAATGGATGATATGTTAGCTCATATGAATATTTTATTCGATTTAAGGTTATTAAATATATTATTTTTATATTATTAATATTTTTAAGCTTTAGATAAATGCAAATATTATATTTTATGTATTTTTTATATCTGGCTCGCGAGCCTAACGAGCCAGCTCGAGCTCATAACGAGCCGAGCCGAGCTGGCTTTCTGGTTCGTTAAGATAACGAGCTGAGCCGAGCTGGCTCATTATCCTAACGAGCCAGAACGAGCCGAGCCGAGCCGAGCCAGCTCGGCTCGTTATCCAGCCTTAGCCGCGCCGAATGCCGCACGCCGCCTCAACCAACCCCACGGCGAGGCCCACTGGCAAAACCCACCGGCAAGGCTGCCACGGCCGCGGCCACGACCGCGAGACACCGGCTCTGGCGCAAGGGGGCGCGTTACCAGCGAGACGGCAACAGCACCAGGCGAGCAGGCAAAGGAGTTGGCGTTTCCGGTGCTTTTGCCTCGAGCGTGATTGCGACTCCTCGTTGCAGTCGTTGCAGCTTCTGTCTCCCTCCGCCCGTCCACCGTCGGCATGCTAATCTTGGGGAGGTGGCATCACCACTGCGGCTCCGCCCTCAATGAACTCGTTGGAGCGGCAATCGGCATCGTACATCCAATGGCGTGTCATTATTTGCATTATATGGCATCACATAATTAAAAGCACAGCATGAGAAAAGAGCGCGGCACAACCTTGTCTAATTGAGTTCAAAATTTTATAAGTGGTTCATCATTTCATAAAATTAATTTCTAGACATTAATAAAAACATAGCAAAATCATGGAATTTATATTTTTTATTAAAAGATGTAATTTTATCTCTAAATAAAATTAATTTGAAAATTTTTTAAAGTTAAAATTAATTTGTTTCAAAATTACAAAGAATCAACATTATTTAATATTTTAAAATGAGAACATGAACAAATTAAAGTAAAAAGTATCTTAAAGAGTCTATAATAGAACTAAACATTATCTGTGTATACTACTTTCTAGGTACTATAATTAGCATCATTTATAAAAATTCAAACATGAAAAATGATTGGAGCTAGCAACATGAAATAAAATAGCTATATACAACATGGATTTACATATGGTACTGCTAAAACATAGGAGGATGAAGCTAGCAACCTTTCAAATAAATCGACGACGGCGTAGAAGCGTTGAAGTGGATTGATCGCCGGAGATGAGAGCAAGAACAAGTAAGAACAATGGAAGAACAAACAACAAGAACATGAACAAGGAGCTCGGGCTCGGGCAGGGAGGAAGGAGAGGGAGGTTCAATTTATAGGGGAGGTTTTAATCCCAGTTGGTGTTACCAACCAGGACTAAATTCCTTCCTATAGTCCTGGTCGGTGCCACGGACCGGGACAAAATCTTTAGTCCCGGTCGGTGGCACCAACCGGGACTAAAGGTGGGGCTTTAGTCCCGGTTGGTGTTACTAATCAGGACTAAAGGTCCCTCCCGACAGCCCCTGACAACAGAGCCGTTGGCGAGGGACCTTTAGTCCCGGTTGGTAACACAAACCGGGATTAAAGCTCTATTTAGTTCTGGGCGCCAAAATCGCCGAGACTAAAGACATTTTGGACGATCGACGAAAGGTCAGTTGTGTGGTAGTGCCCGCACGGTCGACGTGCGAGGCGACGCTCATCCAACGAGGCGATCCAAGCTGGCACATGGAGGTATCCTACCGTCGAGTGTGGCACTGGTTGCAGCCGCTGCACTCCCAAGGCGACGGCGAGCTGGCCTTACCGACTGCCAGGCCATGCCGCTGGACCACATGCTGTGATGGCGGGGAATGGGCAACCAGCGAGCCCAAAGCCACATACGGTGCTGAAGCCAAAGGGGACTGCTGCGCCGGCATCCTCGATCCTAGACTGCCTGCCATCGCTATGGCCGCGCCGCGCCCCACATCAACTCTGATGCAGCGGTCATGGAGCTTGCACACAACGTATTCGACGTAATGCCCATGAGGTGCGTACCCTGATTGCTAACGTAGCTTTTTTTTCTCTCTTTGTGCTTTACAAAATATAAGTCAACAAGACTTATTAATCTGTGCTAGAATTTGGATATTGATAGATTGATTCTACGTTGTGGTACCACTTCAATTAGACAATTACTGCTTGCATGTCTTCTTAGCATCCTTTTTTCTGTCATACTGCAAATGCAAATGGAAGGAGAGCTAGAGCTCAGGATATGATGGCTTGTGACCAGTAGTTACAACTTACAGGCAATCATCATATATTGCATTCTGTGATGTGATCTAGGTGTATCTGCAGTTGCAATGCCTATAGGTTGCGGTGAAGGCAAAACTGATTACGTAAATACGACTTGATCATAGGTATAGCAACTCGATACATAGATTCTACTGTGCAATACAACATCTAATTAGACACAATTACAGACCATAACCTCACTGAAGTACCTCATGCATCATGCTATTATACAATTTATGATGTCTCAATAATATGAGAGCAGACAAATTAAATTGCAATTATATATTCTGCTACATAAATAGTTCAAATAATAGGCTCTGAAATAGCAACTCAGGCATAATGTTTCCTTCAATTCCTGTGCTAGGGTAGTTTCTAACCAACAACAACAAATTGTGATCAAAAGCCAAAGTAATTACAATTAGGGCCTGTTTAGTTGGGGAAATTTTTTGGGTTCGGCTACTGTAGCACTTTTCGTTTTATTTAGCAATTTGTGTCCAATCATGGACTAATTAGGCTCAAAAGATTTGTCTCGTGATATACAACTAAACTGTGTAATTAGTTTTTTCTTTCGTCTACATTTAGTACTCCATGCATGTGCTGTAAGATTTGATGTGACAGGTATTGTAGCACTTTTTGGGTTCCTTTTTGGGAACTAAACAGGCTCTTAATGGTCAAAATTTTCATGACCAATTCCTCATTTATTTATTTAGATGCACTCCTCTTCCCGCTTCATAAACACCAACATTAAACCTCCCCACGAAATGAGACCCTAGCTCTAAATAAGACCTCTGCTTATGTGTGTTGTATTAATGCAGCTATTTACATTTGAACATAAACAAGAACATACACAACTTATACAAATACATACATATATGAAATAATTTGGCATGGCGCATCTACATTGCTCAGCTGTCAGTGTGTGGAGTGCATGGGCTAGCAGGCACAATTGACTTGCCACTGAGGAACCTGGGGCGGTTAAGGTGAGCACTGATCTGCCTTTGCAGTATCTTCATCAGATTCTCTTTCTCACCGCATTTCTTAAGAAGAAGCTCATTCAGGTTCAACAGGTCTGGCACTCCAGACAAGCCAGAATTGTTGTCCTGCAGGTTTGGGCACTTGTTCATCCAAAGTTTCTTAAGCTCAGGCATGGCGCCTTTGTCGATTGACACTTTCTCTATTTTCTCTAGCCCATCAATGTCAAGGAACTTGAGCTTTGGAAATGTACCAGTACAGAAATGCAAGGAGTCACCTATGTAGGAGTTCTCCCATAGGCCTAGCAAAGTCAGGTTGCGCAGGTTCTGAAAGCGCGCAATGTCTTCATGTTTCAGTTGTGTCCCCAGCAGCTTCACCTTACCTAGATCATTGAGTGAACCGATCCAATTAGGTAGACTGCTCAGATTCCCACACAGCCTCAGGGAAACAAGATGTGCTGGTACTTGCAGTTCACCCATTTGAGCGAGAAATGTAAGTGAATCAGAGCGCACTTCAAGCCGTTGCAATCTCCTGAGTTCACCTATCGATTGACACAGATCGTGCCCTTGTTTCTCAGTAAGCCCTTCGACCCCTAACCTTCTCAAATTTGTCAAGTTCGTCAGCTTCTTGAGCCTCGCTGCCACACCATTGCCATTGCCAACATTGACCACCCCCAACATGTGCAGGTTCTGTAACTTCTCGATTCCTTCGGGAGCTCTTACACTCGCATTGAAAACCTTGCAGCACTCACCTTGGTTGCAGCATAGACAGGATAAAAGGCCAACTTTATGTTTATCCTTCCCTGATTCCATCTTTCGCAGCAAATCTTTCGAAAAGTTGACGCCAGCTAGAAGATAACAGAGCTTCTCAAGTTTGGCAATGCCTCTGGGGAGTTGTGTCACCTGTGTGTCTTGGATGTCTAATGTCTCCAGATATCGAAGGTTCTGCAAGGAAGACGGAAGCTTAGAAACATCCGTTCCTCGCAGGCACAGATATCTCAGGTGTCGTAGCTCCCCTATATGCTTGAGGTCATCATTCTTCAGATTGATCGTGTCCTCCAGGTCAAGCACTCGCAACAGCCGCAGTTTTGGAGAGACGAGAGATGCAGGGTAATCCCCAAAGATTGTCAATGATCGGACATATGACAAGTTAATTCTTTGCAGCTCCTCGTCCCTCCCTTTCCATCTAGATACCACCAGGTGGCGTATCTTACTTTGTGGAATCTCATTGGAGTGCTTCTCGATGAACAATAGTTGGTTCTCCTCGATGAACTTGGACAAGATGATCTTGAGCACCATGCTGTGAACCCGGCAGCGATCAGCTCTAACTCCATAGCTGACCTTGGAACCTTGAATCATGCTTCTGTTAATGAGCTCATTGTAGAAACGCTCTCCTACAACCTCTGCAGGCATGTCACGGTTCTTTGCTATGTAGCCTTCTGCCATCCACCGCCTGAGCAAGCGGGTGTGTCTGATCTCATGGTTCTCAGGGAAGATACTGAGGTACAAGAAGATGGATTTCAGGTGATACGGCAATCCATCATAACTTGAGACGATCACCTTGGTGATATTGCGGAGGTCAGACTCCAACTCTGCCCCAAGATGTTCGTGCAGGTTTCTCCATTCTATGCTTGTTTTTGGCCTGCTGGCTAGGAGACCTCCGATGGTAGATATGGCAAGTGGAAGCCCACGACATCTCCTCAATATATGTCTTGCTTGATCCTCCATATCCGTTGGCAAAACATAATCAGTCGTCTTGTAGACCAACAAATGATGGAATGAAACAACTAAATCAATATCCTAGAGAACAAAATGGACCAATGAGAATATAGCAGACAACCCTTTAAAAAAAAAAAAGAAATGTAGCAGGCTGTGTCATGGCAATTCTCATAAGTTTCAATACTATACCCCAAACAAAAAGTACTGTAATTGGACAAGCTCATCCAGTGATTGAACTATGATAGCTAAAGGCCCAAGCTATGCTGCACACTATCGCAAAAATCATGTGTTTTGATGTTTTCAACCAGCTCCACTTATCATTCTTTCTCTTACCCAGCAGCACAAGCATGACATATCCTTAGATGCTGCGCACAAAAGAAAACTTCAAAGGTCATACAACCTTGGTGCTTGGTGGACAGATAATGTGGTGACAACCGTGGGATTCCAGGTTATGCATTTCGTCGAACATGGGGAGGGCGTGAGCCGTTGACGTGTGTAGACCCGTGCAAAACTCAAGC
The DNA here is from genome assembly GCA_038087645.1 of Saccharum hybrid cultivar R570. Taxonomy (NCBI): domain Eukaryota; kingdom Viridiplantae; phylum Streptophyta; class Magnoliopsida; order Poales; family Poaceae; genus Saccharum; species Saccharum hybrid cultivar. The sequence goes on along the minus strand of JAQSUU010000402.1, from coordinate 21,658,665 downwards.
TGGTCACTGAGAGACATATACACAGGGGCAGGGCGCTCCGGTTTGGCCTCCAACAGAGACGTCGCCCCACCGGCCACCGGCCACCGTGGCCACTTCCATTGACATTTGACCACGAGTGCCCTGGCCGTCATACCTTTCATCTCGGTTGATCGGAGCACATGACATCGCAGCAACCAGTCTCTGTATGTTCTACTGTACGCGACTACGCACCCCTCCATCCCTCCCTTCCTCCTTTCTGACGCTCTCGCTCAGTGCGCGCCGCAGAGGTGGAGCCGTTGGGATAGCATGACCCGTGGAATGCGGATTGAAGTCAAAGTACAGGAGGACGGAGAAGGCAAACATTCTTTTCTAGTACATCTTTGTTTTCTCCCACCTATTTATGGTGGCCACTTTCTTTTTATGGTGTCTACGATGTGTACCAACGTCCAAGGTTCGTGCTCAATGGTGATGGCCACATGAAGTAAGAAAGTTCCTGCCTTTTCGAATCACCTAACATCTGATCTTTTGTTTACGCTTTTATTAATTTGTCACAAGACAAAATTAATTTATATTGTAATTAAATTCACTTTTTGCGTTAACTGAAACTCAAGTATTGGAGTCACCGATAACACTTGATTGCTATATAAATGTAAAGAAAAATCTGGACTGTAAATTTTAAATTAATGCTTGTTTGTTTGGCCTTTTGTTTTTTTTTTTAAAAACTAACGTTTGGGGGCTACATTAAAGCTAACTTTTTTTTAAAGGAGTGCCTGGTGATTAGCTTTTGAATATATAGAATATAGAATAATATGGTATCCCCTCATAAAAAATCTAAGTAACACCTTAAATTTGCATATAAAATTATGTTATTTACATGCAAATTTATGAGTTACTTTAGATTATGTTTCACAATGACATATGATAAATAACCTAAGTAACCACTTAAATTTACATCCAAATTATAACTTCTACTATTATTTAAAATAAAATCAAATAAAATTACCCCCAAATCGACTAAATTATAAACTTATGATATTATGGAAAATATTTATATAATTATATATATTATACCTATATATGTTTCTAAAATATCCGCTTACAATAATATTTAAAGTAAACAATATTTTTATTTTTGACAAAAATATTCAAAATATTATTTTCGTCCGGCGATGTTATACGGTGCTGAGTGTTGGCCTACAAAAAGGCGACATGTCCAGCAATTGAGTGTAGCAGAGATGCGTATGTTGCGTTGGTGTTGTGGACACACAAGGAGGGATAGAGTCCGGAACGACGATATTCGGGATAGGGTTGGGGTGGCACCAATTGAGGAGAAATTGATTCAACATCGGTTGAGATGGTTTGGACATGTCCAACGGAGGCCTCCTGAGGCGCCGGTGCGTAGTGGAGTTCTAAAGCGGGCCGATGATGTAAAGAACGGTAGAGGTCGACCTAAACTAACTTGGGACGAGTCCGTTAAGAGAGATCTTAAGGAGTGGAATATCTCCAAGGATTTAGCTATGGATAGGAGCGCTTGGAGATTGGCAATCAACGTGCCGGAACCGTGACCTCTTTTTGTCTCACTTTATGTCCTTTTTTGTGTCTCCCTGTTTCTCGTCTCTTTTGGGTTTCATCTCTAGCCTACCCCAACTTGCTTGGGACAAAAGGCTATGTTGTTGTTGTTGTTGTATTCAAAATATTATTTTCAGTAAATTATACATTTTAATTTTAACTGAAACACTATGAAATATATATACATCGAATTATTGATGGTATAAAAAATATTCTTCTACTCATATAGTTCTTTGATAAGAAAACGAAACATCTTAAGCATTGGAGGATCACTAAAAAACACTTATCATTGCCGGTTTCAAACCATCTATAGGTAGGGATAGTCATGAATAGCTAGGCAATGGTACTCATGAACAAAGTAAAATGTGTGTTTTTTGAGGATTTATGCTCACAAGTCACAATTTCAAGTCTTGCGCATCATCTCACCCAAGCAACAAATTTGTGACTGTATAATGGATGTTATTCTTTTTAGGTCATATTTATGAATCTTGTATTTTGTGTTTGACGCTCTAAATGACTTCAAATTAATATGTTGTAGCTGCAAAGTTATAGATCTCGTAGAGTACTACAACTTTGATATGGAGCTTGTCTCCATCCTGGATTAATAACCCTAAGGACATATGTCGCATATTTAGGCATCTAAACAATCTCAAATGAAAATATTGTCGACTACAAAGTTTTACTGGTTAAAAACTATATAGGGAGACTTTTGAATAAAATATAGAATAGAAAACAAAAGTTTCAAGTTAACTTGAGTATAAAAAATTTATAACAACTAATAATATTAAATTTGAAAACCAAAATCTAGGCTCATGACATCACTGAGACATGTGTGGTAACGAGAGCTATATATTATTAACTAATTAAGGTTTCGACAACTAAATGTGCATAAGATATGCAGGTGTGCCATGCAAAAATTGAATATGAATGGACAAAAATACATTAGTAGTTCTTTTTTCTGCAAACATAACATATGTAGTACCCCTCCGTATCTAGATATAAGTTATGCTAATTTTTTAGTATAGAGCTTTTGCTACATATCTAGAAAAGCTATGTCTAAAAATACATAGAAATGTATCTAGAAAAGCCAGAATGATTTATACTAGAAACTAAAAATATAGTTAATAGTTTATCATAGACAAATAGAGATTACAGAAAACCTATATTGTATTGTGTTTAAAAAATGAACAAAAAGAGACCGCGAAGATAACTATGAAACATATATGTCTAATGCCTATGTCTATTTCTACTCCATTTTCCCGAAAAGAATATATTTATAGCTACATGCTAAGTCAGACCATCTTTGATATGGCCATTTCTTTTTTTTTAAAAAAAATAGTATTTATGATATCAAATAAGTATCATTACATTCATCATAAAATATGTTTTTATAATATATCTATTTAAAATCATTTTAATATTATTATTTTATATAAATTTAGTTAATTTTAAAATAGTTTGACTTAGACAAGATTTTATAATTGTATTATTTTTGAGATGGAGGTAACATTACTCCCTCTATCCCCAAAATAGAAGTCGTTGTGGAATGCGTGAATGTCGAACTTTCTCAACTTTGACCGGTTTGTAGAAAATATGTGCAACGTTTATATCTCCCAAGAAGTTTATTATGAAAGTATATTGAACGATTTATCCAATATACTAATTATGTATTATAAATATCAATATTTATTAATATATTTAGTTAAAGTTAAAAACGTTTATTTCTCGGGAACTGAGAGCGATGATATCTGTTTTGGGACAAAGGAGTACAGGAGCAGGGGTAAGTTGGACGCACCTTCTGGCAGAGGAGTCTCTTAGACTCCTTGTTGTCCAGTGGCTTGAGCTCGTAGATAAGCTCCTTTCCCTCCGCCACATCTCCCGCTCCCGCGCAGTGCCTGGCGACGTCCTCCCGCCGCGTCGTAACAATGATACGGCTGTTCGTTTCGTTGCAGAATCGAAAAGTCTGCCATATATTTTCCCACTCGTCCTGGCTAAGTAGGTCGTCCACGATAACCAGGTATTGCTTCTCCCGCAGGTGATCCTCGATCTTCTGGCCGTATGGCACGCCGAGCTCCTCCTTCAGCCGCCGCTTGAACACGTCCGGGTTGTCCAGCGGGTGCGGCACCGTGATCCACGCGCGGCAGTCGAACTCGGCGAGGACGTCCGGGTCGTTGTGCACCATGCGCACCAGCGATGACTTCCCCATGCCGCCCATCCCCCACACCGACACGACGCGCAGCGCGCCGTTGCTGACTGAGAGCAGCTTGGTGACCGCCTTAATCTCTTTGTCCCGGCCGATGATGTCCGACACCTGGAACGCCAGCTCCGCCGAGTGCTCGTCGTGTTCGTGCAGCGCGGACGAGGACTGAGCTTCCGGTACACCAGCGGTGGGGCCGACGGCGATCTGCAGGTACCTCTGGTGGCGCTGGTTCAGCGCCTCGACGCTGGCCTTGAGGTCCCGGATCCGCTTGGCGATGCGGCGGCTGTCGGCGATAGCGCCGGGGAGCCAGGAGCCGACCCGCGAGGACGACGTCCTGTCCGCGTACAGCGCGAAGTCGAGCAGGCAGTCCTCGACGTCGTACGCAAGGTCGCGCACCTGCTTCACCCAAGTCTTCACGATGTCGTTGCGCACCGTGGCCTCAGGATTGGCTGACGCCACCTTGAGGAAGGACTGCATCATCTCCATCTCGTTGCGGATGAAGTCTACCTCCTTCGGGACCCCGATGAGGCGCGCAACCTCATCGGCGATGGCAGAACCGGCGCTGCTTAAGACGCCGTCTAGAACGGACCTCGCCAAGCTCACGGCCGTCGCCTCCATCTCTCTCTCTCTGTCTGTATCTGTATGTCTCTGTATGTGTGTTTGTTGTTTGCCCCAACGCGCTAAGCGGGAGCATAAATAGGTAGTCTCAGTGGCAAACACGCGTTACTAACAGACCAAAACACGTTGATGACCTGCTAACTAGATTGTCCTGCAAGCTGATGGCGATTCCCGTGGTGCTCTACTTCGATTTTGCTTCATCTTAGGGAAGCCTTAGACCGATGTTATGGTCACCGTGAGTCAGATCGGGGATTTCGGTGCGACCATCCAAGAAAGTTCTTCAATAGTTAATGGTGGTCGATGGTTGTTGATGCAGTGCCCCACATAAGTTTTGCAACGTGCGCTAGGTACACCGTACACTGCCGTGTGCTAGTAGGTAGTAGTAAGTCGTACTCCGTAGTACGTGAGTATATGACTACTGAGCTTCCGAGAAAAAGATGAGGTGGAATTTCAGGCCTGTAGTACTATTCTTCGTAGCTTGTCGTTTGTTTTCTGTCGGGGACTTTGATTTTGCTTCTATCTTAGGGTATGTTTCCTAGCACTCCTCTCTAACTCCGACTTCTTCATATACTAAACGTTTTAAATAAGTGGAACTGCTTTTCAGCGAAAAACAAAAAAACCGAAGCCGTTTTTAAGAAGGAGCTCTTTAAAAGGAGCCCTGCCAAACACGCATCAGAAATAAGCATTACCCTAGATTTTAGGGTCATCGTGACTCGATCGGGGATTTAGTGCGAGCATCAAGAAAGTTCTTTATCATGCTGATGTAAGGCTGTTGATGCAGTGCTACATATTAAGTTTTGCAACGTGCGCTATATATGTACACTGCCGTATGCTAGTAGGCACGAGTATATGACTACTGAGCTTCCAAGAAAGATGAGGTGGAATTTCAGGCCCGTCGTACTATTCTGTGAAGTTTGTCCTTTGTTTTCTTATGCGGACGAGGAGACAAGTCGGAAGCACCCTCTTGGCCTCTTTGAAGGACGAAAGTAGTACTAAGTTTGACTCTGTGTGGACTTTCTGACGAACAGGAGGCCTCCATGACGAGTGGTAAACAAGGGTTACATTTGCCACTTAATTTGCTAGTAAACTATCAGTGACCACTACACTAATATGCATTTTGTGTGCATATATATAAGATTCTTACACAGAAACAATTTTCAAAAACGCGGTCTTTTTTTTTGGCAAAGGCGGCTCAATCAGGACCGCCTCTACAGTGGCTGGTAAACCAAGTCGCCTCTGGAGATGCATTGAAGAGGAGGATCCAAAGTCAGCCGCCTCTATAAATGCATCTTCAAAGGCACCACCTCTGAAAATGCTGGGATTTGTAGAAGCGACCGATAAGCCAGTCGTCAGAAAAGATCAATTTACAGAGGCGGCTCTGAATATCATTTGTAGAGACGACTATATATATAGAGTCGTCTTTACAAATGCTCCAGGATATATGTAGCAACTCTTTTTTTCTCTTTTTTTCTCTTTGATTCCTGTCATGGGTTTGATTCTGCGGTTGTAATCTAACGATAAGGACATGGTCGATGCGTGGGCCTTTGGTGGTTTAGCACTTCAGACACAACAAATTATCCTGGTTCAGACGTCTAAGCCCTACGTTCAACAGTGGTGTTCTTCGCGTTAGAATGCTCAAATCGAGTTTTTACAATAGAGAGAGAGAAAGATGTTGTAGGAGAGCACTATGCTACTGATCTAGGGTTTGGTGAGTTCCGATTAGTTCGGTCCCTTCTATAGGAAGCACGGTTTTGGAGGGTTTCTAGGGTTCCATGTCCTAATCTTCGGTTAGTGGGGCGCCGGGCGCCGTCCCTCGTCATTTGGTTACGTAGGGCTTGTTTGGCTTACTATAACAGGCTTCCACACCAGAGCTCCAACCACGCCACAAGTGTGGTGCACAAAAACAGCACCGCACTTTAGGCAAGTTGTGGCAAGCAAAATGAACCATCGGTGCCTAAGCATGGTGGGCCACATCTTTATCCATGAACCAAACATTAGCTAAAGTTAAGTGAAATGAGGCATGGTGACCTGTAGCAAACTCTAGTAACGAGCCAATCATGCCCCTAGTGTCGTTTACACATCACAGTAGCCTATGCCACGTAAACGCTACAGGTGCCTACTAGTAACCACACATGTAGCCACAGTCACCTACGCCGTGTTTTACACTACAGGTGGCCGAGCGCGGCACCAAACCGCATAATGGTCATGCGGCTAGGCAATTTTCTTATGAATTCCATCTTGCTCGACGCCGGTCCACGGAAAGAAACAAATATTTAGGGTGTGTTTGGTAGGGTGCATATGGGCAACACTGCACCTAGCCATGCATATACGCACAGAAAGTTGTCTGTTTGGTTGCTGGAATCTTCAATTCAACCCTGGCTCCGTGTATGCAGAGGATCGCTACATGCAGCATCTAGCAGTGCTCCCAGATCGAGTGTATCCGCTAGTCCTAGCTCTCCACATGTAGCTGCACAATGCAAGGATCCACACGTCATAGGCACATGTTCATTCTAATACATACAACCAAACACCGTCGTAGCATCTTGTATCCGCTCATGCCCTCAGATTTAGCCCACCAAATACAGACTCAACTCTACTTGCATCCACAAGTGTAACTAACCAAACACTTATCTTCTAAAAAATACGGATGGCCATAGCCTGCATCCACTCATTCTGAATATACGATGCAATCCTCATCCGACAACCAAACACACTCTTATGATTGCCGCATCATATCTCACAGCCACTTGCCCACCAAGCTTCAAAGGCAAACTTACCGCAGCTAAGATGCACACATGACACATATAAATATATAAATATGCACAATATCCGTCCAAACCACCCCGATGTATGATATGTGCGGCGTGTTTGTTTACTACTAATCCCTCCATTAGCCCTCCTAATGATGGCCGTTCTAGCTCGCTAATGGCGCCGCATGCCAATGATGAGGGACGCTGGGATGGGTTGTTGCGCTAGCTTGATTTGACAGGAGACCGAGCGAACGAGCCCAGGGATGTGTAAAGATCAAAGTAGGGGGCATGCCATTATTATGAAAGAGGCGATGCACTTGAGAGCTCCCCCAAATGGATGGATGGCCCTGGCCTGGCCGGCTGGCCCATACCTTCCACTCACAAAGATTCCCAAATCTCAAGCCGTGGAGACTTCGGGCGTGTTTGGATTACGGCTTGGGCCAGGCAACTGCGGCCAGACAGCGATCCAAACCCCAGGCTGACGAAATCGACCGCCTGGAGCATCTGCCTGGACCAGGCAACTCTGCTAGGGTCGCAAGCAAACAGGCCCTTGCATGTGGGTTGCTTTGCTCCACAGTCTGCACGCTACCATCGCGCAACTTTGCATTGCCATGTTGTTTGGGCCTTTGGGGCCTATAGCAAAAATTTGTAGGAAAATTTACTAGAGATTGTACTAAAATCATACACATAGTCAACATGGTGGTGTTTGATTTTTTTACCCATATAAACTGCATGAGAGACGGGTAACATGTTGGCGACGAACCTTCAACATGGCCTAGAATTACAACGAAACTGCTTCAGAAACGAGATATGATGTCTCCATGGGATGAGAGGCATGACCGCCGAACTTATATAAAAGGAAAATGTGACGAAATTTCGTACCTCTGGTGTCTTTTAAAAACAAAGGCTTATCTTACTACTATGATGAAAAGCACTTTTAGGTATTGATATTTTTTAGTTACAAAACAACCAGACCGACCACCTCTATCAAATTGTCTCTGTTAATGAGTCATTTGCAGAGCTGGATATATATATATATATATATATATATATATATATATATATATATATATATATATATATATATATATATATATATAATGGTATTTTTAAGGGAAAATATGAGCCTGCTTGGTTGCACACCAATCTTTGCCATGCCAATTTTAAGGATAGCCAAAATGTTGGTACACCAATATTAAGGCAAGCCAATATTTTAGTAAGGCAACCAAAGTTGGTACTTGGTTTGCTACCGGCAAGAGAAGAAAAATGTTGTCTTGCCAAGTTTTGGAAGAAATTGCCAATGTTTTGGCACCAAACCAATCGTATGCCAAATCTTTTGAACTTGCCTATGTTTTTGGCTTGGCAACAATTGGCTTGCAACCAAATAGGTCCTATATAATGGTATTTCTAGATTCTTTTTGCGTAATTGTAATCAGGGACGAAGCCAAGATAATTGGTCACTGGGTCGGTACTCAGTACTAACTGAGTATTAACTTATAGGTTGAGAGAATATAATACCATACATAACATTAAATTAAACTAATATGATAATAACCACATATTATGACAAGATATGCTTTTACAAATCGCAACAGTTGGTACCTTTTACAGCGTCCCTCGACGACCGGTGGTAATTTCCTTTTAAAGAATTTTTTTCAATGCGCTATGATTGCCTATCAAATTAGTCATATAATAAAATTATAGCAGATACTAATGTGCGAGCATCCATTAGTATAGTTAAAAGTCACTAGTGAAATGCAAACCATAGTGCCATACTGAATTACTCCATTCGTTCTAAATTATAAGATGTTTTAGCTTCTTTTTCTAGATTCATAACTTTTCTACGTAACTAGATATATGTCGTTATGCCTAGATTCATAGCTTCTGCTATAAATCTAGAAATGACAAAACATCTGGTAATTTAGGACGAAGTACTAAAGTAGCATACATACGTGGCATCTTGGTCGGAATGAAAGAACACGTTCTTACTAGAACGCAAGGAACACGGAGGCCACAGAGCTTTTTGCCGGCGGCCGCTGCCCGCTGGGATTTGCGTCGACGTGAGATCAAGAACAGATGACACCACGACGGAGCGGCGCTGCTGCGGCTAGGGGCCAGGCTGCCGGCCAATCTCCCCGCTAGGAGCTTTGTAATTGTAAAGATGGATAATCTATCAGCAAGTAGAGAGGTTCTTTAATTTTATTCTGATTAGCATGGTAACTTTTAGGCCTTGAGAATTTACATGGAATCTTCTTTTATTGGCCAAATACTACGATAAATTGATAATATATCCCGAGCACAATACTATTCAATAAGCAAAAGCAATGAAAACCAATATTGTATGGACACAGTATAACATAAGTTAATATGTTTAACAAAATAAATGGACAAATTACTATGGAAAAAAATACATTCATAGAACAATCCTCCAACCGCCATCTTCGTTACTCAGTTGCTGTTCTTGTCGGCATCTTCGACTTTCCAATGAGGAATTTAGGCCTTCTAGAATGCGCATCGACTTGCCCCTGCAATATCCTAATCAGACTCCCCTTCTCACCACAATTCTTAAGAACAAGCTCCATAAGGTTAGGCAGGTGTGTCACAGGGATCAAAATTTCGGCGAAATTTCGGCCGAATTTCGCGAAATTCGGTAATTTCGGTGGTGGCCGAAAGAAAACTCCGAAATTTTGTAATAGTCTAATACATGTGATGTATAACTCTAGACTTGTATTTTTCTATTGATTATATTGTATATTCTTCTATTCAATAGATGTGTAGTCATAAATCATACTAATATTTATTTAGATCTAAACTTTTTTAGAAACAACATACTTCATGTCCTAATCTCTAAAAAAATTTCGGCGAAATTTCGGCCGAATTTCGCGAAATTCGGTAATTTCGGTGGTGACCGAAATTTTTGCGATAACGAAATTAAAATCCTTCACTCCAGACAAGCCATGCTTGTTGTTTTGCAGTAATGGGCACCTTTTCAGCCAAAGTTGTTCCAGCTGAGGCATTGCCTGTTGGTGGATTATCACCTTTTCAGTCTTCCCCAGCCCACCAATGTCAAGGAACTTGAGTTTTAAGAATGTATCAGCAAAGAATTCCAATGAGTCACCTGCATATGAGTTCTCCCACAGACCTAGCAAAGCCAGGTTACGCAAGTTTTGGAGGTGCAGAATGTCTTGCTGCTTCAGCTGTGTTCCCAGCAGCTTCACCTTCGCTAAATTGTTTAGTGAACTGATCCAACCAGGCAGCTTGGTGAGGTTACCACACAGCCTCAATGAAGTTAGATGTGTTGGTATTGCTGATTCATGCATTCTGTCAAGAAAATCAAGTGAATCAGAGCGCAGTTCGAGGCTTTGCAATCGATCGAGCTCTCCTATCGACTTGCACATCTCATCTCCTTCATTCTCGGTAAGCCCTGTGACCCTGGCCCCTAACCTTCGCAAATTCATCAAGTTTGTCAGCTTCGTAAGCCTCCTTGACACACCATTTCCCTTACCAACATTGACCACCCCTAGTACGTGCAAGTTCTTCAGCTTCTGGATCCCTTTGGGGGCTCTCACGCTAAACTGGTCCGCATTGAAAACCTTGCAGCATCCTCCTGAGTCCGCCATCTTCTCATGCAACTTTTTGAAGTTGACTCCAGAAAGAAGATAACGCATCTTTTCCAGTTTGGCAATTCCTCTGGGGAGTTGTGTCACTTGTGTGTCTTGGATGTCTAATGTCTCCAGGTATCGAAGCTTCTGCAAGGAAGATGGAAGTTTGGAAATATTTGTTCGTCGCAGGGACAGATACCTTAGGTGTTGTAGCTCCCCTATGTGCTTGAGGTCACCATTCTTCAAATTGTCTGTGTCCTCCAGGTCCAGCACTCGCAACAGCTGCATCTTGGGAGAAATGAGAGACGCAGGGCACTCACCAAAGATTGTCAACGATCGGATATATGAAAAGTTTATGTTTTCCAATTTCTCGTCCCTCGTCTTCCATCTGGACACCACCAGGTGACGTATCTTACTCTGTGGAACCTCAATACTGGAGTGCTTCTCAACGAAGAATAGTTGGTTCTCCTCAATAGACTTGGGCAGGATTATCTGCAGCAGCATGCTGTGAACCCGGCAGCGAGTAGCTTTTATTGATCCATGGCTAACCTTGCAAGGTTGGATCATGCTTCTATTAATGAGCTCGCTGAAGAAACGCTCTCCTACATCCTCCGTGGGCATGTCACGGTTCCTTGCTATGTGACCTTCTGCCATCCACCGTCTCAACAAGCGGGTGCGTCTCATCACATGGTTCACAGGGAATATACTGAGGTACAAGAAGATGGATTTCAGGTGATACGGCAAGCCATCGTAACTTGATTCTATCACATTCGGGATTCTGCGGAGGTCAGAACCCAGCTCTGCCCCAAGGTGTTCGTGCATATTCCTCCATTCTATGCTTGTTTTAGGCCTGTTGGCTAGGAGACCTCCTATTGTAGATATAGCAAGGGGAAGCCCATGGCATACAGTTAAACTTTGGTTGGCTTGCTCCACCATGTCCTCTGGTAATGTGTACTCAGCAGATTTGTAGACCTACAAATGATTGAAATGAAATAGATAAAGTGTCCTGCAAAAATATAGGGCAGTTTTAAGTGCAATAGAGGCATTGACAAGGTGATTGTGAAATTCTTTGTACTTATAGCATCTCCGAGAGTTTTTCTAAAATTTACTCTCTAAATCATTATTTGGAAAGTCATTTAAGTTAAAATTGCTTTCTATATCTTTGTATCCTTCAACAACTTTTATATACCATTCTCGCTCTCCATCTTTGACTAGCGAGAAATCTTAAATAGAGGATGTCTATATTTAGCGATCCAATTAAAAGAGGTCGTTGAAGGATATTTTTTCACCAAAATCTCTATTTCTATAAATTTAAAAGAATATAAAGGGTCTCTTAGAGTTGCTCTTAGGGCCTCTTTGAATTGCTCCATTTCACCAGTTTTAGATCCACTCTAAAATTTCCATCTTGGATTGCTCCATAATGGAGTTAGATTAGAGCGACTTGTATACTATATTAGTATCAATTACTTCTATTCTATTTTCTAAAAAGCTACCACCCCTAACATTAGAAAAAAAAACATACAGATGTCCCCTATATCCATGTCTAAATTACCATATGTGCCGGTATGAAAAATAAACCAAAGTAACCCCTTATCTTCATCTAACTTACTCACCTATGCCACTATAAGAATTAATATACAATAATAGCTAAATTTCCATCTAAATCACTTGTACTATAATTATTAAATCAAATACTCTCTTTTACTAAAGTTTATTTTCTAAAAATTTTTGTTATAAGTCAAACTTCTCTAACTTTGACTAAATTTATAAATAAATGATCCAATATCTGAGACAACAAAATAGTTCTGACTAGATGAGATCGTCGAGCTTTTTGCGCCGCTTGACCCGCCCTCTCGCAGGTCACCAACTTGGTGACTCATTTGCGCTAAGCGCCGCCACCCCCCTCGTCCACCACCGTTGGTCCGATCCCCCTCCCTTCCCCTCCAGCATCTCGCCGGAGGCTGGAGGGAGTGGAGATCCATCGTTTTTAATAAGTTTTCTAGTAGATCGAGTCCTTAGGGTTAGGGTCTCTCCAAGCCAAATTCTTGGTATTGGAAATTTATCTCCTCCTCCACCTCTTCGGCAACGGTGAGGGGACAGGGTGGAATCGTTTTCTCCATGACGGCTCTATTGAAAGATGAGGGCGACAACTACGGCGTCAACAACTTCATCGGCATGAGACATTGTCACCGTCCAGAAAGAAAATGTCTCATGCCGATGAAGTTGTTGACGCCATGGAATAATTTTCTCCGGTCTCTTCTCCGTTTTGTTGTGGTTAGATCTGGCCACAATGAAGAACTAACGAGAATAAGTTTCACATCAGTCTTCCTCATTCTTCAGTGACAGAAAAAAGAAGGAAGACACCAGAAAGAAGAAGTTTCTCAATTCCGCCTGTAGAAATGTTGGCCATCGTTCGTTGGACATCTGTTCTCAAGCTTTTTGCTGACCGTTTGCCTGTGCAGTCATCCATATGAAGCATACAGGTTTGGTTTTGAAATTTGGAGCTATTCACAGTGTGGGTGCAATTTAGATGAAAATCAGTTTCTGGATATATGTTATGTATTCCAGAGTGCTTGTAAAATGTTGATGTACCCAGTTTTATCTAATATGATTCTTCTTTCATCGAAAAAAATAGTTCTGACTAGATCCGTCATACATGATATATACCTTGGCAGTGAATGTGTTTGATATTATAGATATTAATACAGTTTCTATAAATTTGATCAAACTTAGAGAAGTCATTTGATTTATGACAAAACAAAAACAATGACCTACATCAAGGAACAATGGGAATGTAACCTAAAATAACCCTTTAAAATGCATCTGTATTACTACTCTCATTAAAAAAAATCCTGAAAACAATAAATATGCTTCTAATTACCCATTTCTACTGATGAATGTATGGAGAAACTAAATCAAGGTATACATGCATCCATGATGCTACGCAAACAATGTATACATGTATGTTGGAACTTACGAACATAGCAATTATCAAGCCAAACACACAGGATAAGCTAAAAATTTAAATAAACGCATGTCAAATACACATGGAGGTGCCATGTAAAAGAGATAAACAATAAATGAAGATGGAAAACAATGTTAGAGCAAATAATTATAGTCCATCGCAACCACATAAAATTACAAAGTGTTTATATGATTATATTTTTAAAATGTGAACAAATGAGGCCGACTACCTGTAGGTCAACATTTATATATCCACAAACTTGACACATTTGTGTCTATGGAATCAATTAGCCCATGTAGAAGTATAGGTCGATGGACTACTAAAAAACAAAAAGTGCTTATTGGAGTATAGCTGCTTATATAAAGTTGTGTATCTTGCAGTAATGATCATGGCTCTAGGTGTGCATATAAAAGTCGTGCATCTCTAATTAATGAGCACAGATGCGGCTCGGGAAAGACACTATGACATATTTTACTTCATCATACACAAATATAAGCATGTCTAAGTTTATCAAAGTCAAACTATATATTTTAAGTTTGACAAAGTGTATAAAGAAGAAGGATATAGTATTTATGATACCGATTGAGTGTCATCCAATTCTTTAGTTTTGATATATAATAATACTCTTCTCCATAAAGTTGTCAAAATTAGGGACAGCTTGACTTAGGACACTTATGCATGTAGATGGAGGGATTAGCCTACATTATAATTGCAATATGATGTGAGCTTTTCAATTTATGGCATGTTTTGATAATAAGATAGAGGTTATAAGGATCATGATTATGTGGCAATGGATTATACAATCAAGATAGTGAAAAAATCAATCTAGAAATTGTTTGGATCACTAGATTATATAGGTGGTTGGAATATGAGTTGTTGATAACACCCATGCTTTGCGATAGACGAAGGAATAAGATGAGGGGACAAAGTCATCTTTTTGATTAATTTTCTCCTTTTAACTAGGTTGAGCTGGATTATAGGGTAAGGATCCTGGTTGGTAGGCTTTATAATCTGATCCATAATCTAGCATGTTTGGATGTGATAGAAAAATTTTTCATACTTTTATAATCTTTATCGCATCCAACCGTACCCATATATATCTTACTATTATTAACTAGAGGCCCAAGCAGAGTCGCACATCAATCCTCACCAAATAAAAAAAAGGGGCAGACCCAGTGCCAGAGGCTCCTACACGAGTGGGGTCTGGGGAAGGGAATAACCGAAGCAAAATCTTACCCCGTAGAAATTATGCAGAGAGACGGCTTCGAACCTAGGACCTGATGACTCGGCGAGCTAGCACTCACCAACTGCACCAAGCCTCACCAAATACACTAGAAAAAAGAGAAATCCTAAAAATTCTCATAATAATAAAAAATATCGGGGCTTTAATTTTGTAGACTCTAATCATCATTGATAATACTAGCCATTGGATCTATTCTATTTTATATATATAAAAAGTACCCACCTATGTCATTATAAAAAATATATAAAGTAATCCTCTAAATTTGTATCTAAATTGTCCACCTATGCTATTATGAACTATAGTTTAATTTTTTTAAAAAAATTGGTCGATGGGGAAAGACCGCCCCCTGCAGTATTTCACTAAGAAGAGCTCAACCGGCCCGGCCGAGAAAGGTCACCAAAGCTTGGCACCTTTATTACATGGGGACGTTGCCTCCTATGGTTCAGGCCTTGATCCGTGCTTTGAGGCCCAAAACTCACTACCAGCCTCTTACACAAGGGCCCACCCACCATAGTTCGGTTCACCATGCGGATCAAGGAACTAACAAATGACCTTTTTTTACCCAGCCTAAAATTCACTCACATGGGATTCAAATCTAGGACCTAGGATGCTACTGAAAACACAGCAACCACTAGGCTTACAATTAAATTACTATAGTATTAATATGACATAAAGCGAAAAACATATAGACTAGTAATTAACTGGATTGAGATTATAGAGTGTTTATATGTGTTAGAAAATACTAAACAAAGTTTTTTTTTTCTGCAAATTACAGAATACAAACGACATAGACGCCCACAGCATATCCTATGAATGGACGCTCGCGCAAATTAATTAATCGGTAAAAATAAAAATTACACACTTCCATAATAGAAGGGTGCCAAGTATAAGATACAGCGTACCTTCCGACACAGGAGATCCATGGATTCCACATCCCCTAGTTGCTTCAGCTCGTAGACATGCCCATGCCCCTGCCCCTCCGCAGCATAGCCCGCGCAGTGCCGAGCGACGTCCTCCCGGCGCGTCGTCACGATGATAAGGCTTCCCTCCTTGTTGCCGGTTTGAAAAACCTTCCATACGTGCTCCCACTCCTCCTGGCTAAGTAGGTCGTCTACTATGACCCGGTACCGTTTCGCCCGGAGGTACTCCCCCAGCTCCGCTACGCCGAGCTCCCTCTTCAGCCGCTGCGCGAACACGTCGGCGTTGTCGAGCGGGTGCGGCACGGTGACCCACGCGCCACAGTCGAACTCGTCGAGGAGGGCCGCGTCGTTGTGCACCATGCGCACCAGCGAGGACTTCCCCATGCCGCCCATCCCCCAGACGGACACCAGTCTCAGCCCTCTCAGCTCGGCGTTTCCGCCAGAGATCTGGTCGATCAGCGCCTTCTTCTCTTCCTCGCGGCCGATGATCTCCGACACTTGGAACGCGAGCTCGTCCGAGTGCATGTCGTAGTCGGGGAGCACGGGCTGTTCCTCGACGCGGGCCGCCGGATTGTCCAAGACGATGTGGTATCGCTGGTTGCGCTGGTTCAGCTCCTCGACACTGGCCTTGAGGTCCCGTATCCGTTGCGCGATCCGGTGTCGCTCGGCGATGGCGCCGGGGAGCCAGGTGCCGGCCCGCGACGAGGAGGTCCTCACCGCGTAGAGCGCGAAGTCGAGCAGGCAGTCCTCGACGTCGTACGCGAGGTCGCGCACCTGCTTCACCCACGTCTTCACGATGTCGTTGCGCACGGTGGCCTCGGGATGCGCCGACGCCACCTTGAGGAAGGCCTGCATCATCTCCAGCTCGTTGCGGATGAAGTCTACCTCCTTGGGGACCCCGATGAGGTGCGCGACCTCATCGGCGATCGCAGAACCGGCGCTGCTTATGACGCCGTCCAGAACGGACCTCGCCAAGCTCAGGGCGGTGGCCTCCATCTCGTGTGGCGGAGTTATTTGTGGTTCGCACCTGCCCACTAAGCAGGGGACAGTTTTTGCATTTATAACTTCTGCGGGCATATGAACGGTAACTGTTACTATGTAAAAAGTACACAATAGTGACACGCTCAATGGTGACGCCGTGACCGGCCTTGACACGCATGCAAAGTTGACCTTGGTGATGGATCGTCCGAGATAATCTACGCGTATGTATAACTAGATTTATAAAAAAAACATTATAAATATTTGTATATCTAAATAGAGTTGTCATGGAAATATATGATGAGATTAATTTAGTGATGTTTATGCAACTACCCCATCGGGTGCTGATGCAACTATGAGGAGGGCTATCCACCAGCTTTCGGTCTGGCCGAGCCCACGACGGACACTAGTCTGCTCAGTACACCGCCACGGGACGACAATCTGGTCATGGTCAGCGACACCTCCGCCGCTCGTCGCCTCAAGAACACCAGGCGAGTGTGGCAGAAGGTTGACTGCCCCTAATTAGTCAGCCTCTTAAGCAACCGTTGGCTGCTAAACCGGTGCTACCACTATGGAGCGAGCGTGTGGCGGCTCAGAGCCTCTCTCGGGTGCCTGCTTTCAAGTGAGGTGAAATCCTAATCATGCAGCATATGAGCTTGGCCATGGGTCTATCAACGTGCTGGGCTGGCCACGGGTCTATCAATGCCAAGTGCATCGAGAACGAAGAGCTCTTCGAGGCTGGGCCGAACGCTTCCAATGTTGAAGCATTGCGCGGTGTTCTTCCCGGATGAAAACGGGTCGCGTAGAGTGGAGATGCAATGCCACTTCTTCTTAGGCTGCATCGTTGGCCATATCTTGGTTATCTACCTTCTGTGTAATACCGAAACTTGAATCTGTATGCTAGGATGGTCCAGCCTCGGTTGTAAACATATAGACCTCCTAAGGCGCTAGCCAGAAGTTATGGTTAAACTCTTCTACCTCAATTACAATGATGCATAAATCTTTCGCGTATTTGAGGAAAAAATGTATCAACTCTTTGTTGCCGTAGTGAAGGGCAATATACTAGGTAGAAGCTGATAGGATTTTCCTCATCGTTCATCACTTTTAACTCTGCAGTATGTAATATTTGGAAACGACCTTATCAACTTGCCTGTTTCATTTCAAAATCACCTACATCTAAATCCGCTACAACCGTCGTTACAAGAGCTAACTCATAGAATATTTTATTAAGTACGAAAAAACAGAATGATAAGTTAGCTCTTCATAAAGAGCTAAGCTTATATAATTTTTTATGATATATATGTCTATGTTACATAATTTTTCTATACTACCATGTTTGATTAATTTAATTTTATCCTTTTTAAGTTCATGTGAGCTAGCAAGTTGACTTTATTGTTGATACTGCTCTTAGTGAGCGTCCTTAACAACAATGTCGTATTTTACCTCCTCCCCGTCCGCAAGGATCCTCAAAGATAATGTCACGTTGTTCTCCTCCACAAATTATGGGTGCTCTCAACAATGACTTGGGTGGTAGCTACCGTTGGTTATTTTGGTTATGCAAAGAACTCACCTATCTCTATTGGCTTCACATATGGATTGTCCTCTAGAAGCTTATTTCACAAGCCTTAGTTGTAGTGCCATCGCAACAATTAGTGCAAATAGTACCGTGTTTTTCTTCTAGACACATGGTTGGCAATTAGTCTTAGAATTGATAATTATTTGAGTACCAGATTCTCTTTTTTTATTTAGGTTGTGTGCTTTTTGCATAGGTCAGAAATAGATATTAATTTTTTTTATCAAGTTGATGTAATGATTGTGACATAATAAAATTTTCTTTTATAAAAAAGTGGCGTGTCCAAAGTGACAAACAAAATGTCCACCGCCTTTGAGCTTTAAAACCAATCACTATTTAATTGTTTTGCATAGTGATTCCTAGAGCAATCTCGTGGACCTAGCTATTGTCCTGTGACTTAAGCCTCCAATGGTGTTCAATTTGGGCTTCTCCACACTAAAGCTAAGATTCATAATAAGGTCGTATAGCCATCCATCATTCCGATTTTGTCATAGTAGGATCTTAAATTTTAGTTGCTATAATGGTTTGCACCAATAGATCGACTAAGTAGGGGGTTTGTTTTATATACTTATATATAACTCTAATTTGATGGGTACATGTATGTCACCGAACCAATCAAGTTGACCTAGCCACTTGTCTTGGAAAATTGAGCATCTAATGTGCTCAGTTTGGACTTTTGCTCCGTTTTGGAGAGAAGACTTTGAAGTTTCTACAATCATTGTAGGTCTATTTTGTGAGAAAGGATGCAAAACTCTTAACTGATACTGGTTTAGTCCGTTGAACAAGTGGAAGGTTGCATGCACGTTACCGCAATCATATTGCTTTTGCTTCTTCTTCATCAAATATGTGCGTGCAGCGCACGTTCTCGAAAAAAAATGCTTTTGCTTACACAATCTTGCCAAGTTACATTATTCCCAATAATCTTCATGATTGCTAATTATTGAAGTTGATCTTGCCTGGTCAAGAAATTGACCTGGTCTTTATAGAATGCTTAACAGCCACAACACAGCTATAACTATACAATGGGTCTATAGCACCCCAATGCAACTCACCCGAGTTATAAGATGGAGTCACCGCTTCTCACAGTGCATAACGTGAATTAGCTTATCCTAAACCTACCGATGAAGGTCAGCTTAGGAGTAACGCTGAAGACCAGAAACTAGCTGTTGGCGCCTTGGATGGCCTTGCTCCTACATGGATGATCTTTGCAGGAACCTGACAATCCCCGAGATCCACAAGTCATCATACACAGGTATAACCGGCCAGGTGATGTGGGAGGCATGACTACTGAACTTCGAAGAAAACTAAGGAGAAATTTCGTAGGTCCATTGGAACTCTAAAAAATTCCATATGTCCATTTGGGCGCTCTTTTGACGTGTGTGAGGGAAGTAAAATGCACTCTTATATTACAAGAAACAAAGCAATGGATGTGGTGATATATATTCTGCAGACTAAGTACAAAGCATGTCAGTTTTTCTCTGACGAGGCTCAAGCGTCCAGGTCAACTAAAATAGCAAGTAGTAGCAATTTAAGAGAAACCATGCTATTTGTCCTGGACGTAATTTGGTGTCACCGTTAACTGCAATTTACATGAAATTTCATTCCCTTCAAAAAAAAAAGAGTGCAGAAACAGGAAAAGGAAGATGCTACTTCCACTGCAAGGCAAACAAAATTAAAACCCTGCTCCATATGTTTTAGCTGATGCTAAAAAGATGATGCCTTAGACGGTGCTTACCACAGTAAACTTTTGTGTATGCCATGACATGCTCCACGTATGATGCTAAAAACTACTCCCAACTTTGTTTATACATAGTTTTTATTATACACCAAGGTCGTTCTTGATTCATATTAAAAGCTCTCTTTTTTTGCGAGGAATTCGTATTAAAAGCTATGTAATTAGAAAAGCTAAAACAATGTATAACTTCGAATGGATGGAGTATACAACAAGGTCAGCGATTACAAGGCGCAGGCGATGAAGGGCACGATTTTGTTAGCGGTGAACCTTCTCGTGGTGCCACTGGTGTCACCACCTGAAATTGCAGCAAAATTATGGCTTCAAAAAAAGGTGATGTGTTGAAGAAGAGACATGTTTCTCAAATTTCATAAGTAACTTAACGAACAAACAATGCATATTAGATGTACCATGAGGTTTATAAGAAGGCAAGCTGATACGCCTAGGACAAGTTCTACCGTATCATATTCGCTGTCATTTTCTCCATTTATGCAGTCCAGAGGCTGAAAGAAATAAACGAGTGAAAAAAAAAGTGCTAGAAACTAAACAAACAAATAAGATGCACGACTTGCCAGAGGAATGAATGACCTTGAGATCCTTGTCGAAGCACAACCTGAGTTCCCGTAACGATCCTCGCTCACACAGCAACAAAGGAGACGCTCCAAAGGAGCTTATGATAGTGGCAACCAAGTCAGTCACCAGATACTTGCCACCATCATCTGCGCCTACGCTGATCTTGCTACTTGCCAGCATAGCCTGACGCACAATGCGAATTCAGCAACAAGCCAACACTATCATCATTATTCGTCAACTAAATGTGCCAAACAAGATGTGAACAAAATGCTAGTACGTAATATCAGTCAGGTCAGAAGTGCCATGAGTGTGCATGTATCTAGATTGCGGCGTTGCTTACTGTGACGTTGTAGTTAGAGTACAGGTACAGTGCCAAAGAGAAAGTCCTGTATCACTGGGTACGAGCATGTACCGTGCTTTTCTGCAAGCAGAAAACTGAACATTACTGATACGAAATTTCAGTGGCATTGATGCTACGAATCGAAGCGGATCGCATGAGCGGGTATGCAGTATGCGGGTATGTTACTTGAGGATGAGGCAGATGCGGGTATGCGGATGATGTGATGACAGAAGAGTGGTAATGGGGCCAGAGATAGAGAATAGCAGGGATAGAGGAACAGAGAATTAGAGCATCTCCAACAATTCGTTAAAAAAATTGATTGCCAAAAATCTTGTCTACCCAACTGGCAAAACCAATTGGGTAAAAAAAAACACATGTACTCAAAAAATTCCCGAGCTTTAGTAACCAAAAGAAACCAAATTTGTGGCACGCCATCTTTTCTTTCCTGATCCGACGTTCACTCACGTGTGAAAGTCCTATGTTTGGTATTGGTAATTAGTGACAATGCCTAAGTACTAATCCTATGCCTAAGTTGTATGTAGCATATGATGATTAGTACATTCCAAGGTTGGTGGCAAGATGGACATGGTGATCATAAGTGGGCACACTTGGATTTGGACGCAACCCTACGTGATCAAGGCAAAGGTATATGCTTAAGGGTTGTATTTTAGTAACCAAGACACCTAGTGGGCGTGGTTACATTATAGGATAGATAGCCGTACTATAAAGAGGGGAATGACGCGGCTATTGAACTCCTAAGTGCCTCCAGGTGTGCATTTCATGTCATATGCATTTGGATAGAACTAATAACGTCTCGAAAAATGATTGTGAAAATGCTAACACACATGCACATGGTGATGGTCACTTGGTGATGTTAGCACGTTTGCGAAGGCGGTGGAGTTTGAGCGGTAGAGAGGGTTTGGGGTCCTCTCTCCTTCCCGCCGAGCCTGCGAGGCGGGATTCAGGCGTTTTCAATGAATTGAAACGCCTATTTTCCACTACGCCGGAAGTCGGAAATCAAACGGAGGCGAACGGAGGTCACAGTGGTGACCGGACGCTGGACCGGACGCGGTCTCTGTTTGACCGGACGCGTCCGGTCAGTGTTCAGCGTCTGCGCGTGTCTCAGCGTTTCGATCGGACGCGCAGCGCGTCCGGTCACGACCGACCGGACGCGTCCGGTCGTTGAGGGAGCTTACTAGACTCCAATCGGACGCTGGCACTGTGGCGTCCGGTCAGTTCTCTGGCGCGTCCGGTCGCTGTTTTGTTGTGCGCTGCTCAGGCTTGACTAGCACGTCCGGTCAGTTACGGGACCAGCGCGTCCGGTCGAGCCCAGCGCGTCCGGTCGTTGCGACCAGCGCGTCCGGTCGGTGTTTCGTGAAAATAGCCGTTGTGTGATCGGCGCGTCCGGTCAGTTGGACCAGCGCGTCCGGTCAGCGCGACTTTGGCTGTTTCAAGTTCCTAACGGCTATATTCAAAGGGGTACGTCTATAAATACTCGTTGGCCGGCTCAAGGCTCTCTCTCTTGGACATTTGACATACTTGTGAGCACTTTGAGCTAAGCAACTCCCCTCCCACTCATCTCTCTTGCTTCTTTGCATATTCGAAGTGAGATTGAGTGATCCAAGTGCATTTGCATTGTGAGATAGCATCTAGTTGGCACTTGGTGGTTGATTTGCTGCGGGATTCTTGTTTCTCTTGGTGGTTGCCGCCACCTAGACGGTTTGGAGCAGCTTGGAGGCGTTGGCAAGAGTTGGTGATTGTTCTTGGCCACCTCCGGTGTTTGTGAGGGGTTTGTGTCTACCTCGGCGAAGCGCCAAAGGCAACATTAGTAAATTGCTCGTGTCATTGCAACCTTTTTGCCATTTGGTAGGTTCTTGTGGCGCCTTTTGAGAGGCTCGGTGTGAGACCGATTAGTCACCGAACCACGTGGTGAAGAGGGACACAACGGGGACTAGCGTGCCGGCAAGCACGTGAACCTCGGGATAAATCTTTGTGTCATCATTCTTATTGTGATTGATCGATCCCGGTGGTTGTGTATTGTGGAATTCATCTCTTGATCATATTGTTTGGTTGGCTCAATACTTCGCCCCTCGGTGAAACTCTCTTAACTCAACTCCACATTACTTTCTTAGTTATCTTTGCTAGCTAGTTAGCTTTGCTAGAGTAGCTCTTTTGTGTAGCTTACTAGTTGTAGTTGTAGTTACCTTCTCGGTTTGACTTGTGCGGTTGAGTGCCAATATACTAGAATTGTGAATTGGATAGGTGGCTTGCAAACACCCCGTAGGCTAAGCAAAACTCGCATCTCGCTATTTGTTGTATTGATAAACTTGTTTAGCTTGTCTTTGTAGAAATTTTTAAAAGGCTATTCACCCCCCCTCTAGCCATCAAGACCTTTCAAGTGGTATCGGAGCCGTGGTCACCGTTTGCAAGGCTTAACAACCTCGGTGCAAGATGGCTCAAGTTATGTTCAATCATGTTAATGGCAAGCCTCCATTCTTTGATGGCATCTCTTCCTTTGATCATTGGAAAAGAAAGATGAAGCAATATCTAGGCAATATACATGAGAAGGTTTGGGATGTGACCAAAGAAGGATACATCATTCTTGATGAAGAAAATCTCACTCCAAATGACCGCATCAACAAACAATGCAACACGGTGGCACTTGACACAATCTACCGTGCTATTGATGACAAAGTATTTGAGCAAATCAAAGATCTTGAAAAGACAAATGAGCTTTGGATAAGGCTTGAAGAAACATATGAAGGCACTTCAATGGTAAAAAGTGCCAAGCTATATATGCTCAAGGACAAGTTCTCCACTTTCAAGATGAAGGATGATGAATCCATCCCAGAGATGTTCTATAGGCTCCAAGTCATTGTCAATGATCTCAAGGGGCTTGGGGAGAAGGTTGAGGACAAGGACTTCTCACATAAGTTCTTAATGTGTTTACCCAAGAAGTTTGCTACCTTGAGAAGAATGATCTTTAGAGAGGGATTGGACAAGGTCAAACCAACCGATGTGCTTGGAGATATAATGACCGATGCCCAATACAATGATGATGAAGATGAGGTAGAAGAGAGGCTCTTGGAAGGATTGCAATCTCAAATGATCATAACATTTCCAATGTGCTCTTAGTTGAAAAGTTGAACTTTAATCTTCTCTCGGTTGCTCAATTGTGTGATCTCGGTTTCAAGTGCATATTTGGTGTTGATGATGTGGAGATAGTTAGTGTTGATGGCTCCAATTTGATCTTCAAGGGTTTTAGATATGAGAATCTATACTTGGTTGATTTCAATGCTAGTGACACTTAACTTTCAACATGCTTGCTCACCAAATCAAGTATGGATTGGTTATGGCATAGAAGACTTGGTCATGTTGGCATGAAGCAATTGAACAAGTTAGTGAAGCATGACTTAGTTAGAGGCTTGAAGGATGTCACATTTGAGAAGGATAAGCTATGTAGTGCATGTCAAGCCGGAAAGCAAGTGGGCAACACTCATCCATTGAAGAGCATCATGAGTACCTCCAAGGCATTTGAGTTGTTGCACATGGATCTATTTGGGCCAACTACATACACAAGCATTGGTGGTAACAAGTATGGTTTTGTGATTGTGGATGATTTCACTAGATACACATGGGTATTCTTTCTTGGGGACAAGGTGATGTATTTGACATATTCAAGAAGTTCATCAAGAGAGTGCAAAATGAATTTGAGACCACAATCAAGAAAGTGAGAAGTGACAATGGAAGTGAGTTTAGAAATACAAGAATTGATGAGCTATGTGATGAGCTTGGAATCAAACATCAATTTTCGGCCAAGTATACACCTCAATCAAATGGCTTAGTTGAGAGGAAGAATAGAACCTTGATTGATATGGCAAGATCAATGTTGAATGAGTATGATGTGAGTCATTCTTTTTGGGCCGAAGCAATCAACACGGCTTGCTTCTATAGCAACCGCCTCTATTGCCACAAGTTCCTAGAGAAGACACCATATGAGATCTTAAATGGAAGAAAGCCCAACATTGCATACTTTCGGGTATTTGGTTGCAAATGCTATATCTTGAAGAAGGGCACTAGATTGAGCAAGTTTGAAAAGAAATGTGATGAAGGATTCTTACTTGGTTACTCCACTACTAGCAAAGCTTATAGAGTTTGGAATTTGGCTAGTGGTTTACTTGAGGAAGTTCATGATGTTGAGTTTGATGAAACAAATGGCTCTCAAGATGAGGAAAATAACTTGGATGATGTGAGAGGAACTCAATTGACCAATGCTATGAAAGAAATGGATATTGGTGATATTAGGCCGAAGCAAGTGATTGATGTGCATGACAACAAAGATCAAGTGCTCCAAAGTCCAATTACACAAGCTAGTGGTTCTCTAATGCAAAATCAAGCTAGTACATCATCTCAAGTGCAATAAGATCAACAAGTGGCTAGTTCATCATCTCCGACTCATGATCAACATCAACATCCAAGCAATCAAGTCCAAGTGCTTCAACCAACTAACATTGCAAGAGATCATCCATTGGATTCCATCATTGGTGACATACAAAGGGGAGTTCAAACTAGATCAAGATTGGCATCGTTTTGTGCTCACTCTTCTTTTGTGTCAATAGAAGAACCCAAGGACATTGATAAAGCATTGAGAGATCCGGATTGGGTAAATGCAATGCATGAAGAGCTCAACAACTTCAAGAGAAATGAAGTATGGGAACTAGTTGAGAGGCCTAAGGATCATAATGTCATTGGAACAAGATGGGTCTTTCGCAACAAGCAAGATCAAGATGGAATAGTAGTAAGGAACAAAGCAAGACTAGTGGCTCAAGGTTACACACAAATAGAGGGTCTTGACTTTGGTGAAACTTATGCCCCGGTTGCAAGATTGGAAGCAATTAGGATTTTACTTGCCTATGCTTGTGCTCACAATATCAAGCTATATCAAATGGATGTGAAGAGTGCATTTCTAAATGGGTACATTCAAGAGGAGGTATATGTGGAGCAACCTCCCAGTTTTGAAGATGACAAGAAACCCAACCATGTATACAAGTTAAGGAAAGCCTTGTATGGATTGAAGCAAGCACCAAGAGCATGGTATGAAAGATTGAGGGACTTCCTGCTATCCAAAGGATTTGTCATGGGCAAAGTGGATACTACTCTCTTCACCAAGAAGATTGGAAAAGACTTGTTTGTATTGCAAATATATGTTGATGATATCATCTTCGGTTCAACCAATCAAGATTATTGTGATGAGTTTGGGAAAATGATGGCAAAAGAATTTGAAATGTCAATGATCGGTGAACTTAGTTTCTTTCTTAGACTTCAAATCAAACAAATGAAGGAAGGAACATTTGTGAGCCAAACCAAGTACATCAAAGATATGCTCAAGAAGTTTGGCATGGAAGATGCAAAGGGCATTACAACCCCAATGGGCACTAGTGGAAGCTTGGATAGTGACAAGAATGACAACATGGTGGATCAAAAGCTATATAGATCAATGATTGGTAGCCTACTCTATGTGACGGCATCAAGGCCCGATGTAATGTTTAGTGTATGCATGTGTGCAAGATTTCAAGCCTCACCAAGAGAAAGTCATTTGAAGGCAACAAAGAGAATATTGAGGTACTTAAAGCATACACAAGATGTTGGATTGTGGTATCCCAAAGGTGCAAGCTTTGAGCTAGTTGGATATTCGGATTCCGACTATGCCGGTGACAAAGTGGAGAGAAAGAGCACTTCCAGGACTTGTCAATTGTTGGGAAGATCACTTGTCTCATGGTCATCCAAGAAGCAAAATAGTATTGCACTATCTACCGCCGAAGCCGAATACATCGCCGCGGGTAGTTGTTGTGCACAAATCTTGTGGATGAAGGCAACATTGAAGGATTTTGGAATCAATTTCAAGAATGTGCCATTGCTATGTGACAATGAAAGTGCCGTGAAGCTAACCAACAATCCGGTTCAACATCAAAGAACAAAGCATATTGATGTTCGTCATCATTTTATTAGAGATCATCAACAAAAGGGTGACATTGCTATTGAGAGTGTGGGCACCGAAGATCAACTAGCCGATCTATTCACCAAGCCACTTGATGAGAAGAGATTTCACAAGCTAAAGAATGAGTTGAACATACTTGACTTCTCCAACATGAGTTGATACACCCCATATATGACATGCCTCTCCTTCGAGCCCCAAGGTACAATTGGTTGATATATCATACATTCTATACTAAGGACATGTTTAGTGCATCTAGTCATGATTTCTTATGTTCTAGGCTCATTCATGAAAATCAAATGAATTTGAAGTTTATATGGTGCCACTATTGTTTCCATGTCTTGTATGATCTAGTGGTAGCATATAACTTGTTTAAGTAGCTTGTGATCCTAAGTGTTTAATCTAGATCACTTGTCTAAATATTTGCTTCAACATGGTGCATGATAACCCTTCTAGTGAGGTGTGAAGAAGCTTGCCCTTGGATCAAACCGAAGCATTTCATTTGTGCAAGCAATCTAGGTTGAATCACAAACTTGATCCTCACCCCATAATTCAACATGATAATCTATCTAAAATTGGTCCCTTGTGGTCATTGGTGCCAAAGGGGGAGAAAATGTTGTTCACAAAGATAGATTATAAAGGGAGAGAAAACCTAAAGGGGAGAATTGGTAAAAGAAGGGGATCAACTAAAATTTTGAGCACACAAGTAGGGGGAGCAAGCTCTTAAACATGAATGTTGCATTTCCATGTGCACTTATATGTATGATGCATAGTTATGCATTTCTTTTTCTCCAATACTTTGCTTGTGTGGTGACTTGCTAGTACAATTTGAATGATGTATTGAAGTACTAGCATGAATAGGAAGTAGTTAGATTTTTCTTGCTTCATGTTTTTTAAAGCGGTACTAGAACCTTGTTTATAATGTTGATCTCACGAGGTTTCTAGTTATGTTTGTGCTTTTCCAAGTGGTATCTAACTACACAAGGTGCTAAGATGGTGTTTATCGCTACTCCGATGGTATCACGCTTCAAAGGTCTATAATCTAAAACACTTAGCACCTATTGGTAGTCAATGCTCCTAATCTTTCCTATCTAACATGTATGCTTCCTATATCCAAACATATAGCATATATATAGGGGGAGCCATTGCTATCAATTTGAATTCATGATCACATGTCCATAATTCTTACACATGGTAATATACTTGGACAATGTGACATGGGTTCAATCAAAATTTTTATCATAATATCTTTGTGAAAGGTTTGTCACCAATTACCAACAAGGGGGAGATTGAAAGTCCTATGTTTGGTGTTGGTAATTAGTGACAATGCCTAAGTACTAATCCTATGCCTAAGTTGTATGTAGCATATGAGGATTAGTACATTCCAAGGTTGGTGGCAAGATGGACATGGTGATCATGAGTGGCCACACTTGGATTTGGACGCAACCCTACGTGATCAAGGCAAAGGTATATGCTTAAGGGTTGTGTTTTAGTAACCAAGACACCTAGTGGGTGTGGTTACATTATAGGATAGATAGCCGTACTATAAAGAGGGGAATGACGCGGCTATTGAACTCCTAAGTGCCTCTAGGTGTGCATTTCATGTCATATGCATTTGGATAGAACTAATAACGCCTCGAAAAATGATTGTGAAAATGCTAACACACATGCACATGGTGATGGTCACTTGGTGATGTTAGCACGTTTGCGAAGGCGGTGGAGTTTGAGCGGTAGAGAGGGTTTGGGGTCCTCTCTCCTTCCCGCCGAGCCTGCGAGGCGGGATTCAGGCGTTTTCAAGGAATTGAAACGCCTACTTTCCACTACGCCAGAAGTCGGAAATCAAACGGAGGCGAACGGAGGTCACAGTGGTGACCGGACGCTGGACCGGACGCGGTCTCTGTTTGACCGGACGCGTTCGGTCAGTGTTCAGCGTCTGCGCGTGTCTCAGCGTTTCGATCGGACGCGCAGCGCGTCCGGTCACGACCGACCGGACGCGTCCGGTCGTTGAGGGAGCTTACTAGACTCCAATCGGACGCTGGCACTGTGGCGTCCGGTCAGTTCTCCGGCGCGTCCGGTCGCTGTTTTGTTGTGCGCTGCTCAGGCTTGACTAGCACGTCCGGTCAGTTACGGGACCAGCGCGTCCGGTCGAGCCCAGCACGTCCGGTCGTTGCGACCAGCGCGTCCGGTCGGTGTTTCGTGAAAATAGCCGTTGTGTGATCGGCGCGTCCGGTCAGTTGGACCAGCGCGTCCGGTCAGCGCGACTTCGGCTGTTTCAAGTTCCTAACGGCTATATTCGAAGGGGTATGTCTATAAATACTCGTTGGCTGGCTCAAGGCTCTCTCTCTTGGACATTTGACATACTTGTGAGCACTTTGAGCTAAGCAACTCCCCTCCCACTCATCTCTCTTGCTTCTTTGCATATTCGAAGTGAGATTGAGTGATCCAAGTGCATTTGCATTGTGAGATAGCATCTAGTTGGCACTTGGTGGTTGATTTGCTGCGGGATTCTTGTTTCTCTTGGTGGTTGCCGCCACCTAGACGGTTTGGAGCAGCTTAGAGGCGTTGGCAAGAGTTGGTGATTGTTCTTGGCCACCTCCGGTGTTTGTGAGGGGTTTGTGCCTACCTCGGCGAAGCGCCAAAGGCAACATTAGTAAATTGCTCGTGTCATTGCAACCTTTTTGCCATTTGGTAGGTTCTTGTGGCGCCTTTTGAGAGGCTCGGTGTGAGACCGATTAGTCACCGAACCACGTGGTGAAGAGGGACACAACGGGGACTAGCGTGCCGGCAAGCACGTGAACCTCGGGATAAATCTTTGTGTCATCATTCTTATTGTGATTGATCGATCCCGGTGGTTGTGTATTGTGGAATTCATCTCTTGATCATATTGTTTGGTTGGCTCAATACTTCGCCCCTCGGTGAAACTCTCCTAACTCAACTCCGCATTACTTTCTTAGTTATCTTTGCTAGCTAGTTAGCTTTGCTAGAGTAGCTCTTTTGTGTAGCTTACTAGTTGTAGTTGTAGTTACCTTCTCGGTTTGACTTGTGCGGTTGAGTGCCAATATACTAGAATTGTGAATTGGATAGGTGGCTTGCAAACACCCCGTAGGCTAAGCAAAACTCGCATCTCGCTATTTGTTGTATTGATAAACTTGTTTAGCTTGTCTTTGTAGAAATTTTTAAAAGGCTATTCACCCCCCCTCTAGCCATCAAGACCTTTCAACGTGCCGCCACTAAAGAACGACGCCGACTCCTGTCGCTGCCCGCTGCTAGGCCCAGCCGGCCCTGATCAGCATCCAGGGTGTGAGGATCGATTTTCCCTATCGAAACTGGCACCAAAGCGTCAATTGGGAAGGCCGAACGATGGTGTAAATCGGAGGAATTGATTGGGACTTCTGCGCCACGTGGAAAGTTTGGGAAAAGAGATTGGAAATTCGTGGAGACCCTTTTTATCTTGGCCAAAAACTGGGTTTGGGAAGGGTTTTAGGGAGTTGTTGGAGACTCAGAGTTAGGGAAAGTGCAAAGTTTCTCTTATTGTAGGATGTGCAGGTGCTAGTCTCATACTCTGGTTAGGACCTCAAGTCTACCTTAGGCTTCGTTTAGCAAGTGGATAATCTTTTTTTCGTGAAGCTAAGTTATGAAGGTCGTGTGGCCGTCGGATCAACAGAAATCGTCTTGGACTACAATGTCCTCAGGTTAGGTGGTTCGCTCTAAAATATCTAGGGGCAAATGGGGAATGTGTAATAGCCTCTAAATAAGAGAGTGGATGCCCCAATCCTTCTCACCTCTTGAGGATTTTCATTTCTTCCTTCTAGTTTTCCCCCTCTCCTAGGGTTTGCTCATTAGGTCCACAGAAAAATCTTTGATCTGTATAAGCTTAGATTTTTGAGTTGGGGATAGAGGAAAAACCAACTATGATAACAGTGGCAGATTAGTGGTGCAAACGATACTTAGGTGCTACTTAAGCTTGACTAAGGGTTCGACTTTCAATAGGTACTTTTCCTACATAGTTTACTCTTAACTGAAATAATTCATAAATAACTGTGATTCTGTATGAATGGTCTTGACATAATTAGCAGCCACAAATATGAACTATTTAAGAACTGAGGTGTTGGCTGATTACATCATCGCTGAGCACTTAGAAAGTTAGGGTGTGTTGGTGACGTGTATCCTGTGGTTGTGGTGCTTGGTGCATTTGATATGGTTATGGAAGGGAATTGAAAGGGGCTCAAAGGAAGTGAAAGGGGCTCTGGGCTTGGGAAAACAAATAGGAGAATGAGTGAGGAGTTCAAATGCTAAATTAGTTCTATTCAACCTCATCTTGCTAGACATAGTAGTTATGGAGTAGTTGGTGTTCTTATCTTTCAATATGGGCTCATCTGATATCCACTTCTATGCTTCAGAATCCATGTCTACTAGGGTCAAGACAACGTAATCTGTGATTAAAAGTCCATATCGTCGATGAGACTAGCTTTAACTGGTCCTTATGTAGGTAACCGTTAATTGCTTATACAAATCAGAGGCCGGCAAAAAATCCTAGTGTGAAAAGTGTGATTTCGTTCTTAGTATGAGTCACTCGATATCCTTTTTAACATATGTCATCTTGCTTGGTTTAACTGATTCCTGTATTTTGGATGCATGCAGCAGTGAGGTGATGGTTGGCCTACATGATGGTAGTATAGTGGGAATGCGCCCTTGGGATAAAAGAAAGATTACCATACCCACCTCTATGCGGTTGGGCATCAAATAAGAATATTATATTATCCCACTTGCTTTTATTTTTTCTTGAAAGTAAATTCTACTTGCTTTTATGCTACGAACATTTGCTATTGTTTTGTAGATATGAAGGTAGAGCGGTGTGTGAAGTAACACTGGTGAAGATACATTGATGTCATGCCAGAGGTTTGTAAAATTTCAAGCGTGCTGCATTTTGTTTTGTTTGTTACATAGTCCTTTGCCATCCACCGCCGGATCAAGCGGATGTGTTTGACCTCATAGTTCTCACTTTTCATCAAAGATACTGAGGTACAAGAAGATCGGTTTCAGGTAATATGGAAGCCATCACAACTTAAGTCAATTAGACTCCAGCACTGCTCTAAGGTGTTTGTGCAAATTGCTCCATTCTGTGCTTGTTTTTAAGCTTGTTGGTGAAAAGTGCTACTATTGCAGATAACTAGATATGCTAGTGGAAGCCCACGGTACCTCAAGATATGTTTTGCTTGCTACATCATGCCCTTTGGTAAAGTGATCATGATTGTTTTGTAGATATACAAATGATGGAAATGTAATATATAAATGAGTTTCCTCTTGAAAAAGAAAAGGGAATCAACTGGCCAATAGAGAAGGAATGATTATTGACTAATATATGCCTACTCGATGTTCAACTCTAGCCAACCATAATTTGACGCCATAGACTTAATGGGAATGTTCTAGCAGCTTTCTCCAAGTGCTTAAGAAATAAGTTCATAGTCATACAGCATACTTGACTAGCCGCAGTGGGTACTCTAAAACGATACTCTAAAACTTTAGAGTATGAATATAGAGTAAAAACTGCTGCACTGGGTACTCTAAAACGATACTCTATCATTTCTCTCACTCTATATTTAGAGTAGTGCAGTGTTTACTCTATACTCCCTCCATCCCAAATTATAAGACGTTTGACTTTTTTTATCCCAAGTTTGACCATTCGTCTTATTCAAAAAATTTGTGCAAACATAGTCAAATTTAAGTTATTCTTGAGGAACTTTTATTAATATACCAAGCCACGATAAAAGAATTGATATTTTGCACAAATTTTTGAATAAGACGAGTGGTCAAACTTGGTGTCAAAAAAGTCAAACGTCTTATAATTTGCGATAGAGGGAGTACTCTATAGTGGCGGGCCCCACTAGCTAAACAAAGGGAAAAAATGTTATAACTCACAAACCAAAAATCCAAATTAAATTTCGATTGCACCATTAAATTCGTCTCAATAAATTCTTCAAAACTAGATCACACATGGATATATTTAGATAAAGTGACAAGTGGGTCCCACAGTGGATAGAGTGGATAGAGGATGATATAGAGGATGGATGGGTGTGAGAGAATTGAGTATAGAGGAGATAATCTTGCTGACTAGGACGTATAGAGGATGAATATAGAGGTCCATGAGTGCGGGTAGTCTTAATAAAGGAGTAGCAGAAAAACAAAGCAATTGCTTTTCTCACGCTAAAACCACGTATTGGCATACTTCCCGTCGTCCCTTAAGTATTTAAAAGGTTCTTAAAATGCACATGTGATGTGGCAAACCATAATAAAGTTCATCCCAATTTTGTAGTATCGTTCTAGGCTCCCAGCTGTTATCTGCATTTGCCCTTGCCAAACAGCACAAGCATGCCATATGTGACGGGAGATGCTATCGAAGAAGGAAAGGCTCAAAGAACTTAATATTCGTGCTTTATCAAGGAATATGATGTCAGTGGTGGCCGACATTTAAATGTGACACATTTCATCGAACATTAGCATGAGTGCATTGGAGCGGAGCTCTGGGATGCAAGTGAGAGTGTAATGCAGAGAGGCACGTCCTTCCAACGACGGTCCCATTTGGCACTGCACCCTCAATTCTGCCTTCCAACGCTGCTCGTTGGCATTGTGTCCAACCATGAGTGCGTGAGAAAAATGGGGATCTAGTCTAGCCTAGAAGGGAGGAAAACTGGCGACCTCATGCATGCAATGCAAGGTGCCAAGGTGCAACACGGGCCCTGGACCATGGACCGCCTGTCACCGCTAACCTAAGCTGACCAGGCCCTGTTAGGTTGAGACTTTATGTTGGGAACCCTCGGGTTTCCTTTTTTGGGTTGGGAACAGGATTGATTTTGGACCTAATGGGAAGCCTGGCGTTTCGAGGACTAAACGTTTGTTTTTCAGCATAGATCTCCAATACCCTTTATGTATGTTTTTCCTCCATTATTATGGAAAAACAGTTGTATGCTTTTTTTCCTCATATATATGAACTATGTACATGTAGTGTTTGAGACTACTGTGATTAATAGTGGAAATTAATCTAAAATGTGTTGTGTGTGTGTGTGTGTGCATATGGACTATGGAGAAATGAGATTAGAGACATGAACTGGAACCTTTTGTTTTTCACATAGTTCTAAATAGTCGCGTGCCACTATAATATTGTCAATTATTATGTTATTGCAATTAAGGATGCTTTAGCTCATATGCAACTATTTGAGCCACACAAAAATTTAGAGACCCTAACCCTGACAGAGAAAATATTCATTCTCTACTCTACAAACTATAATATATGCTCATTATTGTATTCTTTATTTAATAAATGAAGTAGTGAACCATAAAAAATTATTGAGTTGTTTATATTGTTAAATGTTGTATCAATATGAATATTGGCTATACCGATGAGAATATGAATTGACTAGTGACTAAAATAATAGACATTTACGTATGTTCTCCTAGAGCCATGGACATGTCTTTGAGTATTTGTCCATAAAATTTCCTTAGTTCCATATTTTTTTCATAATTAGTTAAGAATTTTTCATATTTCAACAAAATCGCTAATCGAATAACTTCTTCTATATCCTACTATGGATTTGTTTAGCTTCGGCAGAAAACCACCATTAAATAACTTTTCTTGTTATGGAAACCTTGGTTTTTCGTTAGACCAATGGTGCGGTGGGCTTGCGCCATATTTTTTGGATTTGGCTTTTAAAGCCTAACCTGAATATGACCTAACCCAAGATTTGATCGGGTCCACCCTTAAGTCTTGTTGAGTGTTAGACTCAGGGTGATTTGTCAGCCAAGTCTATGACTAGTTGTTAGCCCAACTAGTAACTAGTCCTAGTTGTTAGCCCAACTAGTAACTAGTCCTAGTTGATGCTAAAAAGTATGATGCCTTGACAGTGGTTACCACAATAAGCTTTTGTGTATATCACGACATGCTCCACGTATGATGCTAAAAAGTAATTCTGGCTTTTTTATATATAGCTTTATTATACATGTTATGTCTAGATTCATAACAAAAGCTATGTAACTAGAAAAGTCAAACCCATGTATATTTTCGAACGGATGGAGCATACACCAAGGTCAGTGATTACAAGGCGCAGGCGATGAAGGCCACAATTTTGTTAGCAGTGAACCTTCTCATGGCGCCGCTGGTGTCACCACCTGAAATTGCAGCAAAATCATAGCTTAAAAAAAAGGTGTTGTGTTGAAGAAGACACATGTTCCTCAATTTTCATAAGAATATCAAACTTCACGAACATGCGTATTTGATGTACCATGAGGTTTATATGAAGGCAAGCTGATACTCCTAGGACAAGACCTGCCATGTTCTACCGTCGTATTATATTCGTTGTCATTTTCTCCATTTATGCAGTCCTGAGGCTGAACGAAATAAACGAGTGAAAAAAAAATGCTAGAAACTAAACAAACAGCTAAGATGCAGAACTTGCAAGAGAATGAATGACCTTCAGATCCTTGTCGAAGCACAACCTGAGCTCCCGTAACGATCCTTTCTCACACAGCAACAGAGGAGAAGCTCCAAAGGAGCTTCTGATAGTGGCAACCAGGTCAGTCACCAGATACTTGGCACCATCATCTGCGCCTACGCTGATCTTGCTTGCCAGCATAGCCTGACGCACGATGCGAAGTCAGCAACACTATCATCAAATGTGCCAAACACAAGATGTGAACAAAACGCGCACGTATCAGTCAGATCAGAAGTGAAGTGCCATGAAGCCCATGAGTGTCGTCCATGAATCTGGATTGCGGCATTGCTTACTGTGACATTGTAGTTAGAGTACAGGTGCAGTGCGGTAGAGAAGTAGCTGTACTCGTCCTGTATCACTGGGTACGAGCATGTCCCATGCTTTTCTGCAACAAGAAAAACTGAGCATTACTGATACGAAATTTCAGTGGCATTGATGCTACGAATCGAAGTGAGCAACTGGATGCAGATTAATTACCCCACTGCAGAAATGCAACAGCCGGCCGTGCGCGCCCATGACATGCATTACAGCTTACAGGATGGTATGAGCCCATGAAACGCAACTGAACAAGCCTGAAACGAAGCAAGAGGAGAGCTGGTTTCGGGTCCGTTGCTTACCTCATGGGCCCAAAGAGATCCATGGCCCCCGGAGCAGAGAGACGGTGAGCTGCAGTATAGCGAGGGCCAGTACTCGTGAAGCTCCGTCGTCAGGTTTGAGACCTGGCAGAGACACAGCAGTGCTACAGGGTTTATAGATGCCATGTTCTGTCAATCAGATGTGGCTTCGGCTTAGCAGTTACTAGCACTCTAGCAGCAGCAGACCTTTGCCATGTCAAAATCTGGGTTGTTGCAGCAAGTTGGTCCGTTCCCTTGGGCATAATTTGGCCAGAGCCCATCTGGGACAGCAAGAAATGTCTTGATGGACACCGGATGGATGGAAATATGGAATGGAGCATGCAGAGCGTAGAGCACACTGCAATTCTACTAGTGGTAGACGAAAGAAGAGAATACACTTACGAATTGTGAACCATCTGATAGCATCAGAGCTGCCGAGTTGCAAAGAAGAATACAGCAAGCATGCATTTCGATCAGTGCCCTGGATGAATTTGGTGCATGAGGTACTGGTTTTCCGAAGACACAGGAAGTGTACTGACCGGCAGCAAGCATTGGACGAGCAGCATGGGCCGGCGGCGCTGCTCCGGCAGACGGTGCCCGGCCACTGCAGCGCCAGCACGAAGTAGTCGAAGCCCGGGCGCGCGGAGGCAGACGAGGAGGCGAGCAGGGACGCCAACAGCAGCAGAAGGAGCATCATCATTCTCCCTCCGTTCAGGCGGTGGCGCTCAGTCAGATGCGTGTACTCTGTCTGACGCTGCATTTGCTATGGCCCTGAAATGCTGCAGCCTGCAGCGACGATCATGGAGAGAGTTCCACCGGAAGTCTGGAATGTGGTAGGTAGCAGGGTTCGGTTCTACCGTTCTAGACTAGAAGGCGCTTGAGTCAGTCAGTGCGGAGTGCCGTGTGCGGTTAGCTTTGATCGATCGGCTGCAGTCCGATCGTCGGTTAAGTTCCGCTCGCTCCATCTTGGGGCTCAGGTCAGGCCCTGATGCTTCTATCAACTTCTTCAATCGTCAGGCTATTTTTTTTTTTGGAATAATCCAATCGTCAGGCTATGAGATGCAGTAAAGTGCATCTCCCACGCAAAGAAAGATACAGTAAAGTGCATCTCCAACCTCCAGCAGTCCAGCTCTCTCCCAAGGCCTCAGAAGGGGGAAAAAAAAAAGACCTGGAATGGGCCCCAGACTCCAACGGGCCGTGTAGTCAAAGCGTCAACGCACGGCATGTCCGCGTGTTTCCTGGAATACTATCTGCGTGCGCCTGCCGCGCACTGGATTATTATTATACTATATATTAATATAAAGAGAGGAGAAAAAAAGGGCCAAAGCCCGTACTCCTGCAGCAGAGAAGCTGGGGCCCACCGAACGATCACAGTATCACACGCTGCTGTAGCTATACTGCACGCCTGCAGCCGAACGTTGGTCAAAGAGGCCGTATGCTCTCTCCAGTTTTCCACAGCCCTTCTAGGGCCCGTTTGGATTGGAGTATTTTCATAGGAATTTTGAAGGAAACCGGTTCCTCTATTTGGCTGACGTCAGGTAGCGTTTGGAACGGAGGAACGCTCATTTCAATTTCAGAGGAAAGGTTCGGTTCCCTTCACAAAACGTAGGAAAAAATACATCCAGTCTGAGCTCAGGTTTCGCATAAGACCGAGGCAAAAAGCGCACTGAGGAGATAAACAAAACAGCACTAGCTCATTTCTCGATACTGCTGTTGTCCACATGCATGTGATCATTTGTCTAAGGCCTACTGTGCTGATTATTATAATACAAAAATACCGTTAAAGTGGTATTATTGTTCAATAACTGAAACTTTTGATTCCTCCATTCCAAACACTCCTTCCTATAAAATTCCTACGTTTTCCAATCCTCTGTTTTCAACATCTACTCACTTCCTGTTCCCGTGTTTTTTCCTCTCCTCTGTTTTGCATTCCTCCGTTCCGAACAGGCCCCTACTGCTTTTCCTCCGGTCACGCCCCCATTTCACACTGGAGTACTGTCGGAGTAGCAATTAATCAGCGAGTTACCGTACCATTACCGTCAAGTTTAGCATGGGGATAATGGCCTGTCGGCAGTTACAGTACTTCCAGTGACGGAGTGACCCCATCCTCGTGTGAGTACGCGACTAGGGTGCGTGCAGCTGCAGGCTGCAGAGCGTGCATCGAGCACGAGGAATCTGAGGAGGTGACGCTGACGGGTGAGGCTGGGCGAGCCCCAGGAGGACACTGGGCACTAGCACTGCAGACTGCAGACATGCAGCTTTGCCGTGTTCTTTGCTCGGCTTTGCAGCCACGTTAGCCAAAGTGTCAGGAGTCCTGCTAATCTTACAAACCTTGTTTAGCCCGTGTTTAGATGCCGAATTGGCACACTCGATTCTGTATAGTGCGCATTAAATACGCACTATAGCAATTTGTTTGTATTTGGTAAAAATTGTCCAAACTTTGACTAATTAGGCTCAAAATGTTCGTCTCGCAAAGTACAACAAAACTGTATAATTAGTTTTTAATTTCATCTATATTTAGTACTCCATGCATGTGCCACCATTTTGATGTGATGAGAATCTTCTTTTTGCATAGTAGAATTTAGGAGTGGAATTTGGGAACTAAACAAGGCTTAGTCTGTCTCAATTAGGAGTAGTACGTAAGTTACAGTACGTTGGTTTTTGTTCTATAAACAAAGTTTACTACAAAGCATAGCTTGACAAACCTTGTTTAGGCTGTCTCAACTAGGAGTACTAGGTTGGTTTTTGGTCGGCGTTTGCAGGTTAAGTGCCCTCTCAGCATAGCTGTCCTAGCCGGTAAGAATATTTTTTTTTCTTATAAGTCGGCTGTGGCTGATTTGCTGTGAGAGAAAAACACTGTTCTACGACTGATAAGCCGTGCTGATAAGCTCAGCCGAACAGGGGGAAAAGTAATGCTAGTACTTCGTATATTTGAGGCACCTGGATTTTATAAATATTTTCAGCCTTTGGATCTAATCCCTCCGTTGATATGATAGATTTTGAGATTGACATAACTCATCAGACTATTCTAAACTTAGGGGTGTTTAGTTCTCACCCAAAAACGTTACACATCATCCCATCGAATATTTAGAGATATGCATGAAGTATTAAATGTAGATAAAAAATAACTAATTGTATAGTTTGCATGTATTTTGTGAGATGAATCTTTTAAGCCTAATTAGTCCATAATTGGACACTAATTGGTATAATTACACATGTGCTATAATACCTCGAAAACTTTACGACTAAACACACCCTTAATTATGTTAACAACATTACCATCGATCACATCAAATAAATAAACCGTAGGAATATTGTTTTCTGCCGCCGGGCATGGCCCCTGCCGCTGAGGGAGATGGCGTTGTCGCCGCCCTGCGCGGGCGTGCAGAGGTGTTGGCATCGATTAGGCCAAGTGCCGCCGCTGCTGCCGCCGCCGCCGCCAGCCTCGAGCATGGCCCCTGCGATTGCCCTGTTGCCGACTAGCACGGACGTGGAGCGAAGCACGCCACACATCGTGGGCGGAGGCAGGGTCTAATTGTATAGTTTGCATGTATTTTATGAGATGAATCTTTTAAGCCTAATTAGTTCATAATTGGACACTAATTGGTATAATTACACATGTGCTATAATACCTCGAAAACTTTACGACTAAACACACCCTTAATTATGTTAACAACATTACCATCGATCACATCAAATAAATAAACCGTAGGAATATTGTTTTCTGCCGCCGGGCATGGCCCCTGCCGCTGAGGGAGATGGCGTTGTCGCCGCCCTGCGCGGGCGTGCAGAGGTGTTGGCATCGATTAGGCCAAGTGCCGCCGCTGCTGCCGCCGCCGCCGCCAGCCTCGAGCATGGCCCCTGCGATTGCCCTGTTGCCGACTAGCACGGACGTGGAGCGAAGCACGCCACACATCGTGGGCGGAGGCAGGGTGGAGCGCGCCGCCAGCCAGCCCCAGCCTGGGTGGAGGCAAGGTGCTGGCGCGGCGGAGCTCGGCATCGTGGCCGCCAGCGCATGCGCAACCCGCGTTATCGAGATTAGAGTGGATTTGTTTTTATGAGCTTGTTCACTACGCTTATAATCCGTCTTTTTCAGCTTGTTTTTTAAGCTGGAACAGTATTTTTCTCTCACAACAAATTAGTCAGCGGTATTTTTCAGCAGGCTTATCAGCCCAGCCGAACGGGATCTATTTTTTTTTGGCCTTCATTAGATTAGATCGATGGAGATCCACACTGCCGATGCAGTTGCCTTGAACGTGACGGAATACTATTTTTAGATAACAGTTCAATCTTTCAACGGTATTTCATGTAATAGAGTTTTTTCAGTGGTATTTTTTGATTTTCGTGATCTTTTAATGCTATAAAACCAATTTTCTTTTAACTTAAAAGACTTGTTACAGTGCTAGGTGGAACCGGTGGTTCCTCCCTAAGACTGACTGCAGCGGTGACTGTAAAAAGTCCGGTATACAATATAGCGGAGCAAAAATGGTGCAGCGCGGTCCTTTAAACGATACGCTAAGCTACCCAACACGGTAAATTTAACGCACGTACGGAACCTTCGCTATGCCTGGGCACAGGGCGGTCCTGCACGCAGAGAGAGGGAGGAGGAAAAAAGTAGATGCAGGGTGGGTCCCACCACTTCAACTTGCAAAAAAATATTATAACTCATAAACCAATTAACCAAATTAAATTCCGATGGTATCATTAAATTTGTTTCAATAAATTCTTCAAAATAAGATCTCACATGAATATATTTAGATAAAGTAACAAGTGGGTCCCACAGTAGATAGAGGATGATATAGATGATGAATAAGTGCGGGAGAATTAGGTATAGAGGAGAGAATCTTGATGACTATGATATATAGAGGATGAATATAGAGGTTCATGAGTGCGGATACTCTAAAGAAAAATTTGCCAACCGTTCATCAAGAAATATATTTATTAACTTAGTACTTTTAGTCCGCCACAGATCTTTCTGACTCCCTGCATCGCCACCGCCAACGGGCAACCTGCATCTGGTGGCCGCCATTTGCCTCCTTGGTCACTGCCGCCTGCCTGCCACCTCCCGGGGGTCACCGTGAGGAACGGGGGCTTGCGGTAGGCACCAAGGACAGCTTGGTCGCGACAGGACTGCTCCACACCATAGTCAGCTTACAGATCCTCTCCTATCATCTGGAGCATGAGACTAACCGCAGTGGGTACTTTAAAACAATACTCTAAAACTTTAGAGTATGAATATAGAGTAAAAACTATTGCACTTGGTACTCTAAAATGATACTCTATCATTTCTCTCACTCTATATTTAAAGTGGTACAGTGCTTACTCTATACTCTATAGTGGCGGGCCCCACTAGCTAAACAAAGGAAAAAAATGCTATAACTCACAAACCAAAAATCCAAATTAAATTTCAATTGCACCATTAAATTCGTCTCAATAAATCCTTCGAAACTAGATCACACATGGATATATTTAGATAAAGTGACGAGTGAGTCCCACAGTGGATAGAGGATAGATGGGTGCGGGAGAATTGATTATAGAGGAGAGAATTTTGCTGACTAGGACGTATAAAGGATGAATATAGAGGTCCATAAGTGCGGGTAGTCTGACGAGGGTGAGTGACCAAGGGTGGAGCGGTGGACTCGTCGATGGTGACACGGATTGACGAAGGCACGCATATTCCACGCTCACCTGCATCATCGCGCCACACACCGCCTGCGCACACCTTGCACCGCCACCCACCGTGCCGCGCCGCCGGCCATCGCCCGCCGCTCCGACGCCCACGCTCGCTGCGCAGCCTCCAGCGAGATTCAACCGAGCTCAGGGATCTCGCCATCCTCGACGCGCTTTTCTTACAATTGAACGTACGGGAGGTGGGGAGCCGGAGCGCGGGGCTGAGGACGCCGCTGCTGGGAAGGGCAATCCTAGTCTCCTAGAGGTCACTGCTAGGTGATGTACCGAATTAGTAGATCCAGTATGTACAAGTCGAACTCCAAGCCATCCTAGTATCCCAGATGAGGACCTAGCAATTTACTTGTTGCCCATTCACCACGGAGGAGCGCCAGGAAGCCGAGAAGGTCTCCCACCGCGCATGCAAATGAAGATGCTCACGTTGCCGATAATTGCGAAAAAGAGTACCATTTTGCCCTTCACGATTTAATTAGAGCTAGTTTTGGGCCCACTAAATTTTGGTTCCGTCTCACAACTTAAGTTTCTCTTAGTAGGTTCCTCCTATTTCTTAACCATTCGAAGCCCAACGGATGGCTCTCATTTTTTTCGAGCATCATAAAATTTCTCTTAATTTAATACTATATATATTATTTTTATTTTTTATAAAACATGATCAAACATAGGCTTGATCCGAACTTACAATCCGTACTTAATACGAGCCAGAACAATTTATGTCGAAGTCTGATTCGAAAAAGTATTAGGTAGTTGGTTCCGTTGCGATATACGGCCATATTTGCTAGTAATCCACTTATATTTGTAGATGAAGGATATATGGAATGGTCCATCACTCCGTCTCATTTGCAACCTCTGGTCCTTAGGCCACCGTCCCACATTCGTACAGTAACCCATATTGTCACTCAAATGTCCACTTTAACCCATCCTCGGCAGCTTTCATGTCACCAAGTCGCCCCATCAAACTACGCATCGGCTTTTTCCCTCTCATGTACTTTCTTCGTCTGTAACTGTTATTTTTATTTTTTTAAAAAAATAATTTTAACTAAATATATAAAAATAATATTTATGATATAAAACTAATATCATTAGATAGATCGTTGAATCTATTTTATAATAAATTTATTTAGAGATACAAATATTATACGTATTTTTTTTACAAATCTAATCAAACTTACGGCACGTAAACCTAAAGATGACAGTTATTTAAGACCGGAGGGAGTATCACTGTAGTTATAGCCCTGCAGATGGCAGCCGAGAAGGCTGTATATTTTGGAGCTAAGGGCTTGTTTAGTTCCTGAAACTTTTTACAAAATGCTACTGTAGCGTTTTGTTGTTATTTGGCAAATAGTGTCCAATCATGACCTAATTAGGCTTAAAAGATTCGTCTCGTGCATTTCGTCTAAACTGTGTAATTAGTTTTATTTTTTATCTATATTTAATACTCCATGCATGTGTCCAAAGATTTAATGTGACGGAGAATCTACTATTTTTTTTGGGAAATATTTTGGATCTAAACTGGGCCTAACTATGGTGGTATGTCTACCTCACTGCCTACCTTCTTTGTGTGTTTTCTACTACCTCCGTTCAAGAAAAAAAACAATTCTAGATGTATTCTAGATTAAAGACTAAAGTTTAACCGAATATATAAATAAAAATATTAAAGTTTAAGATATGAAGTAAGTATATTATGAAAATATATTTGA
This sequence comes from Saccharum hybrid cultivar R570, assembly GCA_038087645.1. NCBI lineage: Eukaryota > Viridiplantae > Streptophyta > Magnoliopsida > Poales > Poaceae > Saccharum > Saccharum hybrid cultivar. Next base: position 21,615,143 of record JAQSUU010000402.1, on the reverse strand, counting down.
TGATGTATCTAATGGTACCAATTTAGTATGATAAATATTAGTAATTTTTTATATCAATTTGGTCCAACTTAACCTACTTTAATGATACAATTTTAAAATCAGAAACGCTCAGCCATGGCCCACGGGTGTCGGACGCGGCTTCCGGTTCTACCTCCTGCGCAACGAACTGGCCTCTAAAAAAATCCCACGCCGCTCACCCACTCGCCACGACGTGGCTGAGCATTTCTAAGCCGTTCATCAGTCCGCCCCACCGCACCCATCACTTGTTGTGTCGCGCCCCATCCCTTACGAGCGAATGGCGCTGGACAACTACAGTTGAGTGAGTAGCGACGCTGGAGTAGTAGCAACAAGGTCACGCCGACGGGCAGAATTTTTTTATTTTTAGCCCAAATTTGAAACAAATTTTAAATTTAACCCGTATTTGAAAATATTTTTAAATCTAACCCGTTTGGCCCCGCCACCATGCATGGCGGGGCAAATGCACTGAACCCCGCCATGCATGGTGGCGGGGTGCATGGCCCACGTGGCAGGGGTGGCAGCGCGCCTCGCCAGCGTGGCAGGGGTGTACCCCGCCATGATGCATGGCGGGGTAGCCCTAACCCGCCATGATGCATGGCGGGGTACAACCCGGCCATTTAAAAGCCCGGACACTTCTTGTTTTTGGCCATTCATCCATTCTATTTCCCGCAGCGTCCCTCTCCGCCCCAGGACCGAGCTCCCCTCCCCTTAGCGGCCTTCTCCGGCGTCCCTCCCTCCTAGGGCTCCTCCCCGTCAGGTATCGGCCCATCGTCGGACCTTGTTCCGGCCACCCCTTCTCTGCGTGCATCGTTGCAGTATGTTTGGTTAATGTAGTTAGTAAAGTGTTTTGTGTTGAAATCGTTTCGTGTTATTAGATGGAGGACTCGTATCGTGAGTCGATTTGGAGGAAAAAGGGTCGTCCTAGAGAGATGTACCCCGACGTGTCTTGCAAGGATGCGCCCGTTCCTCCCGAGGAACCTATACCTAACTGTGACTGTGGTCATCCGGCACACGTGGGCCAGTCGAGACATCCGGATACTGCGACTCGTTGCTTCTACACATGTTATAGTTGTGGCGTAAGTAATTGTGCCCTTTGTTGTTCTTATTGGTTTCTGATGTTGTATTCGCGATGAGATAATTGAAACTTTTGTATAGCCCTACTTCCGGTGCTTTTTCTTCCAATGGATCGACGGCCCGGACAAGTTTGATCCAAGGATTCTCCTTTTCTACCCCGGCATTGATCATTGCAAGTGTGAGGTGTTTACTCGCTGGGTTCCGCCCTCTCCAAACCCTCCTCCTATGACGGAGGAAGAGAAGGCCGTAGCATCGGCACGGCGGCTCGAGGATCCTCCAAAGTGCCTTTGCGGAGAGCAAGCCGTGATAAACCCACGCAATGAACAAGAGTTCATTTGTCCTCTACGACATGAGGTAAGGTTTGAGTGAACCTTGGAATGTCATGTCCTATATGTGTGTTTTACTGTTTTGATTTTGTAGGATCATGATTTTCCAAAGTGCCGTTTCAAGGAATGGATCTATGGTCCAAAGAGCCATTGGCCGGAGCCGGAGAAGAATGAGGAGGTGCCAGACTGGAAGAAGAAGAGGAGGTCTATTGCGCCTCCTGTGATGTGCAAATGTGGTGTTGAAGCTAGCTACGGCCTTGTCCCTTCAGGCCTTGGTATTGGGCACTTCTGTGGCCACATGATCGATTATGACGAGGTTTGCTAGGACTGTTGACACTTAGTGCAAATGTTTTATTTTGTTAACTTTGGTACGCTAACTTTGTATTCATCTATTTGTTGCAACAGAGCACTCAGAAATGCAACTGGGAATCATATGATGATGTGTATAATTTTAAGAATGAGTATAAGACAATGGTAGCACTTCGCAATACCAGAGGATATCCTGCAAGCTACGTCACTGATTTCGTTAAGAACCATAAGAAGAAAATGCTACGACGGGCCCAAGACCTACGTGTTCGTAACCCGGAGAGTATTGCGTGGAAGAAGTGGTACGAGCAAAAGAAGAAGGATGTAGAGGAGTACCAGGCACGGAAGGCTGAAGAGGATGCAAGGAAGGCTGCAGAGGAGGCTACGAGAGCAGAGATGCAAGGCTTGAACGATACTATTGACTCATTATGTGCGAGTGAGTCATTGCGTTTTTGGAAATTCAATCTTCTTTGTTTGACTGTCAATAAAGTCATTGCAAAGATCCTGTTAATTGTTTGCATTTTGTACTTGCAGAGATTGGATGCACCGGCGGCTGGCAAGCAGATATGGCTCGTGCTAGGTACACGGAGAATAGGACAGTAAAGCGGGACGCAGGAGTTGGTGCCACCGCAAGCCGTCCGATTGTGGTTGAAGAGGAGGCCGAGCCGGAGGAAGACGACGACACCGGGAGGATAGGCGAGCTCATTCGTCTAGCCGAAGAATTGGGGTACCCTCAGGACGTTGAAGTAGAGGAGGGTCAGGCAGCGTACCACAGCCATAAGACACCGCTGTTCGACGCATGGGGGCCAACAGACATGACCGAAGAAGAGGCCGAGTTGTACTCTCAGGCCGCGGACGAGGCGGAGGCGGCTTACTACCGGCGTGAGGCCTCCCAAGCCAATACAGTCGAGGCCAGCAAGGGTAAGGAGGTGGTAGTGGAGGATTCAGAGTCCGAAGACGAGTTGCTTACGCAGTGGTGCACGCAATTTGATTGACGTACAAGTGTCATTGTAATAATTTGCATTGTCACGTCTTCACGTTGTCGTTGTTAGTGTTTGTCGTTTGTAGTGGCTTAGAAACTTTGTGTCGTGTAGTTTGTCAGTGTTGTACTTTGAAACATGTCATTGTAATAATTTTCATTATCACATCTTCATTCGTTTCATTTGTTGGTCCACTCACTAAGATTGTTGTGTGGTTTATCCGTGCAGTTTATAAATGCAGTTTCTTAGTGCAGTTCCTGCGCGGTCGTAGTTTCAGGGCCACCCCGCCATGGGTGGGGGCGGGTTAGGGGTACCCCGCCATGTACCATGGCGGGGTACCCCTAACCCGCCCCCACCCATGGCGGGGTGGCCCTGAAACTGCGGCCGCGCAGGAACTATGCCTTCGTTTTGCGTCAACTGATCGTCACAAATGCAGACATGCCATGTTGAGTCATTTACAGCAAGTTTACGGAAGCTATGGCAGAAATAATTGCGTTTACGGCAAAGATTAAACGAGTGTTACCAACTACATTAGTCGAATCGAAATAACCAAGTAGAGTACTGCTGCTACACCTACACATAATTTAATTGTTCTAGCACTACATAACTATGATAACATATGTCCGGCGCCTGCTAAATATGACTACTCTACTAATCGCCAGGGGTGTAGGGGTCTCGCGGTCTCCGTCGCTGCCTCTCGCGTTGCTTCTCCAGCCAACGTCTGTGCGGTCCCGTTGCTGCCTCTCGCGTTGCCGCCTATGTCCACGATCGAACTGCTGCGTCGACGACGGCCCCTGCAAGCAAGCAACCTGATGAGCTACTCTAAATGTTGAGCTAAGAACAGTAGAATTAAAGAGAAAGCAAAGCATAGGGACCTGTTGCTCGGCTGGTGTGTAGTTCTCCTGCTGTGTGTAGTCAACCCCCTGTGTACCAAAAGGAGCACCGTACAGCTGTGAGGCACCCATCACCTTGTGACCGGTGTAATCCCACTGGGGAACGTCCTCGTCGTCGTCGTCGTCGTCGCCACTCGTCGTGTCATACTGAAGTGCCTCATCCAAATCGTCCGGAGCCGCTGGACCCTTCCCTCTATCCTGCGGAGTACGAATAGACGAGGACGCAGCCCTGGTGTCGCTAGCAGAAGCAGCTGCGGTGGACATCGTCTGGCTCCTGGACCACGTGGGGTTGTACGGTACGTCCAAAGTCGTATTCGCACAGCTCAACTTTTGAGCCAACTTTTTGCAGCCTTTTTTCATTCTCTACAGGTTTAGATGACAACAAGCATTATTAAGCGTGAATTTTAAAGGTAACTGAGTTGTACTCACGAATGTTACTATCAAAAGTACCTTGACAAAGGCGCGAAGAGGGTTGGTCTTGTCGTCCCTAGTCCGAAAAAGTTGCCTGGAAGCTTCCTCGGAGTAGTTCGACAACTGTTGTGCCTACAACATCACACAACGTTAACTCGATCATTTCAATTGAATTTTAAAACCCTTACCTCGTTTGAGAATGTAAGTGCAAAGTACTTACCACGTATCTATTAAGAGGGGCCCTAAGAAGTTGTGTTTGCACCCTTTGCGCATCGTCGAACGCATCGGCGATGTCATCCTCATCGGCCGCATCTACAGGCATGTTGGTGTACGGGACCATGAGATGAGTCCTCGTACTTCGCTGCAGCCATTGCAGGTACTCCATCCATCTTGCCGGGTGGTGTGGCAGAATTTCGTTGATGTGGCGACGATGCCTGTTATACCAACTGTTCAAATGTGGTTCGTGCGTCACCGCCCAATCCTTTTGTGTGGTCCGAAGCCTCCGATCGATCCTGCATTGCCATATTGCATTAGAAATGAGGCGCTTAAGTAGAATAAACATATTGGCATCGTACCCATGCAGCTGAGCGTTGGTGGAGTACAGCGGTGGAATTCCTTGCAACCTCCCGAACTGTCTGTAAACCCTGAAAGGGTAGTGCATCTCGACGACATGGAAGAAGATAAGTGGCCCTTCGTAAAGCCACTCGTCCCCTTCCTCCTCGCAGCGCGGACTAAGGTAGTCCTCTAGCTCCCACCTAGACCACGGTGTCCATGTTACCTGCAAAGTAAAGAAACTTAATTTAGTATCAATCTCATTGATAGTGCCTTTAGTAGGAAATGTGGATATAACTTACGTAGTTGTGTGTCAACACGTCTATCGCATCCGTGTACTGCTTGTACCTCCTTTCCAACTCGCCCCTCACTACCTTAGCGTCTTTCCAGATGAAAAGGGCGGTGGGTCAAACGTCTTCATGCTGCCATTCCTGCAAGTTTACACAAACACGGTGTCACTAATCTCTTTAGTCGTATGAAGATATCAAAGTAGTCAATGTACTCACAGGCAAATGCGGAGGTTTAGTAGGCCTCCCAACCGGAAACCGCTCCCAAATCCATACTTGAAGTAGGTATGAGCAGCCACCTAGGTTAGCATTGTTCGACTGGCGACGACAGGCGGTACAAAGCTGACGGTATGTCCAAGCAAGGACCGCGGTACCCCAGCTATACGTTACAATATTCTCAAGTGGCTGGATTATGATCCTCAAGAAAATCCAGCTGATGCTGTCGCCTGAGGAGTCGGGGAACAAGAAAGCGCCCAAGAAGTGCCACAACCACACCTTTGCATACACCTCGACCTCGTGATCTGGAGCACCGACCGGAGGCCCTGCACCAAAGTGCTGGGTTATCCATGACGTCGACACTCCTGAGGTCTTCCTGCAATTACAATTGAAGTATTATTGTACAAAAATAGATGTAGCTGAAATGGTTGTATCAGTGATTTCAATGGGGCGCAAATATGAACTTACTTTGTGCCTTTAACTTCAGCCTCTGATGGCCTCCTACCACAGAATTGCTCCACCAAGTGTACCCAATTAGACTCGTCGACGACCCCAGTCACCGGATGACCAGCCAAACTGAGACACAATATCATCTTCACATCCTGCATCGTGACAGTCATTTCCCCACATGGTGTGTGGAAGGTGTGCGTCTCCGGTCTCCACCTGCATCATTACAAGTTTCTGGTTATAGGCAAGTTGACAGCCCAATTGTACAAAACAAAGACAATAAATGAAAAAAAGCAATGTTACCTATCAACAAAGGCAGTAAGAAGTGCAGGGTCTAGTGTGGGGAGTGTACTGTTGTACACCCGAACGATCTCAAGGAAGCCCGCCCGCTGTATGTAGGGCGCGTATCGCTCGTCCCAGCCATGTACGTGGTGCGTGCGAACACGAAGCGGACGCAACGGCCTCTGCTGCTTCGACAAGGCCTGGGCCCGGTGGTCTTTGTCGTAGTCAACCTCAATGAGGCTAAAGCGTGGATGAGGAGCCCGCGCCTCCATCTTGCAACCCTGAACCTCCCTGTTTGAAAAAAACAAAGAAAACATTAATAACATTAGAACAATTAATAACGTTATAAAAAAACAAAGACAAGTAAATTTGAAAATTATAATATCATAAATGCATGTTTACAATATATACCACCTCTTGTCTCGCCCGCCTATGAAATCTAGCGTTATGACCAGGATTCTTGCAAATGGAGCAAAGGTTCTGCGCACGTTCTTCGTCAAAGTCCTCGCCACCATACATGTCGGCGCCGTAACCTTTCATATTGTCCATATCGCCTTTCAATCGCTTCTTCTTCCTCCTTCCCTTCCCTACCTTCTTCAGGTCCGGATAAGGCGCGTAGTCCTCACCATAGTATGGAGGCCACTGTGACTCGTCAAGGTATGGCTCGAAACTCTTCTCCCAAACTTTGAGGGTGTTGGCACGGAGATACAAGGGTGACATGTATGGTGCAACTGTGTGGTCAAAACCTCTAAGCCAACAAGAGGTGATCATGTGTGAGCAAGGGGCATGCATGATCTGAGGGACGTTGCAACTGCATTCTACTTTATCAAGATCGACACGGTACGTTCGGCCACCAAATCGTTCGCCGCCCAGGTTTGTGCCCCCTCTAGCTCGTACGCGGAAAACAAGCATGTCCCGTCCATAAGCCTCGGCAACCTGTTGTTTGGCCAATTCCTCAGCCTCCTTCAAATATTCGTGTGCCACCTTCCCCCATCTTCCAAGCTCCTCTTCATTCCTCAGGGCTAGGCCATACCGCTTAACAAAATACTCATTGCACTTCCTAAAAGAGAACTCGACAATACCAGACACTGGAAGAGATCGAACGCCTTTGAACACACGATTGAAAGACTCAGAGGAGTTTGTTGTCATGATGCCATACCGGAAGCCGCCCTCATCAAATGCTAATGCCCACTTGGCTTTATTTTCCATCTGCTGGTCTAACCATGCCTTGCCAGCTTGGTTGAGCATCTTCTCTAGTTCTACCATAGTCTCGTTGAACTCGCGTTCCGTACGTTTATTACAAAGCTCCTTTAACTTGTCAGCCACATCCTTCTTGCGTTAACGCCGCCAGAAATTGGCGGCAAAATGTCGCATGCACCAACGGTGCACTAGGAGCGGGTGACCATCAATGTGTTCATCGGCTGCATTTAGAATTCCAATGTGACGGTCCGAAATCAGACAAATGGTGCGAGAAGGGCCAAGCACATGAACACGGAGCAGACGCATAAACCATGACCATGAATCATTGTTTTCCCCCTCCGCCAAAGCAAAAGCCATTGGCACTATCTGGTTCTCTGGGTCTACAGCAGCAGCCATCATCAATGTGCCCCTGTATTTGCCGGTGAGGAACGTGCCATCAACAAGAACAACTGGCCTACAATACTGAAATGCATGTTTGCACTGATCGAAATACCAGAACACACGGTACAGAATATGCCTCAACGGGTTCTGAAGATAGAACCCTCCTGTGTATATGAACGATCTCATGCCAGGGTTGAAGTGTTCCATCGCACACAAAATGCGTGGAACCCTGTTATAGGCTTCCTCCCAGCTACCCCAATGAATTGCCAGGGCAATTTGCTTTGCCCGCCAAGCCTTTCCATACGTGACCTCATACCCAACAAATGTGACTATGGTCTCCTACAAGAAAGACACTGATACGTCGTTGTCCTTATCTACAAGACCCAATATACGACGGGCTAGATACCGAGCCGTCAACTGGGGATGGTACCTTTTATCCTCATTAGTCTGGCATCTGTGCGGCTGTTCCACCGAAGTTACCTTCCACTTACCATCACTCCGCCTCTTTCGTGCATTCAACTTCCACGAGCACGGGAATCCAGCCTTACATAATATGTGGAATTTTACCTCCTTGTCAGAATGTCGAACCGTGTAAGGCCTATGATGATACACAGCATAGTCCTGAAGGAACAACTTCATCTCCGACATCGTATTGAAAAGCATTCCCTTCCTCAGTATTAAATTTTTATGGTTGTACAATGATTCCTTACACATCTGCAAACCCGTGTCACAAACTGCCATATGCGACATACTTACATCGTTATAATTTGGCACCCCGGTAAAAGGCAAGCTAGCCTCCCTCAGCTGTGTAAGCTCTGCCGATGTATAAGAGGGTGGTGCAACGTATTGTTGTGGCTCCCTAACCCTGCTCCATCCTTCATATTCCACTCCATCATCTGGATAACCGGTGGCTAATGTGTCCTGACTCTGCATGCCATGAAGTACCTCAAGCGGTACTCCTGAGGGCATGCCACGAACTGGTGTACACATGGCAGGTGCACCTCCAGAGGGCATGGCTTCAACCGATGCTCGCATGGCATGTGGACCTCCTTCCTCATTTCCTGAATCGTCAGAATCAGTGCTAACATCATCACCAATCATTTCCTCCGCTGCCGCCTCCTCCTCCTCCTGTTCAAACTCGTCTACATCAAAATCATTGCTTATATGACCAACTGGAGGAGAATGAACCCGCTCCTGCGTCAAATTACCATCCAAGTCCATACTCTCCATAGTTTGTTGCATTTGCACACCACAATCTCCTAGAGTATCACTGTCCAAGGACGGCTCCTCATTCTCAACATTCTCCAGCACCAACTCAACCATGCCGACATTCGAACCTTGGATGACCCTATTGTATCGGGATCACTCTGCTTGGTTGCACAAGTCCATCATCACATAGTGTGCCCTATTCTTTCCAACATCGAACCTACCCTTTAGTGTGAAAGCCTCGCCAAACTTCAAACTCAAACGGTCACATAGATCGCGGAAACTAGGGGTGCCATCAAACCATTCCAATTCTTCATACATATCCTCAAACTGGCAATCCTCTCTCTTAACACTTCCTCCGTAAAAAACTCTTACACCGTAATCCATCTACAAAACGATTTGACATCTGATTATCAACTGACCATTATGGTATCACTAATTACTATATAACTAACTAAATAACTAATATTACCTAATAAAATCCGAATAACTAATAATCGTTAACTAATTAACTAATAACTAAATAACTAATACGAACCCATTAACTACAAACCAATATTAACTAACTATCAATAATATCGTCAATAACCAATCATCGTTAACTAACTAAATAACTAAATAACTAATATTACCTAATAACTAAATAACTAATAGCTACGTAATTAAATAACTAATATTACCTAATAAAATCCGAATAACTAATAATCGTTAACTAATTAACTAATAACTAAATAACTAATACGAACCAATTAACTACAAACTAATATTAACTAACTATCAATAATATCGTCAATAACAAATCATCGTTAACTAACTAAATAACTAAATAACTAACTAAATAATTCAATAACTAACTAAATAACTATTGTTCAATAATAAATAATTAACTAAATAAATAATTCAATAACTAAATAATCGTTTAATACAATGAATAATAAATAATTAACTAAATAAATAATAAAAACTTAATAATATTTACTACAAATAAATAATTGAAACGACAAAGTAAAAAAAATTACCGTAAATCGGGTTGCGGCGGCGCGACGAGGTTGCCCGGGCGGCGGGGTGCAACGGTCCGCGGCCGGGGTGGCGGCGCGGGAACGGCTGCCGCAGACGCGGCCGAGGGCGCGGTCGCCGGGGCCGCGGGAGACGGCGCGGCGGCGCGGACGGCGGCTGCGGCAGCGCGGCGGCCGCGGCGGCGGCTAAGCGACGGCGCGGCGGCGGCGTCGCGGCGGGGCGCGGCCGGGGCGGCCGGGGCGCGGGGGAGGAGCTCCGGGCGAGCGCGGCGGCTCCGGCGGCGGCGGGACGGCGCGGGCGACGGCGGAGGCGCGGGTGGAGTGAGCGACGAGGCCGAGCGGGCGTGGCGGGGCGCGGCTTATATTTACGCCGCGCCCCGCCATGATGGGTGGCGGGGTACACCCCGCCATGATGGGTGGCGGGTTTGTCCTACCCCGCCACCGATCATGGCGGGGTACGCCCAGGTGGCTGCCACGTCAGCTTGCCACGTGGGAACTGTACCCCGCCACCATGCATGGCGGGGTTCAGTGCATTTGCCCCGCCATGCATGGTGGCGGGGCCAAACGGGTTAGATTTAAAAATATTTTCAAACACGGGTTAAATTTAAAATTTGTTTTAAATTTGGGCTAAAAATAAAAAAAAATTCGACGGGCACGAGCCTGGGCCGCAAGCAGGCGTTGGATAATCACAGGAGGGCCACGCCGCCGCCGCATCAGCGAGCTCCATGCGCCGCCACCAACCTCTGCGCCGGCGTCGAGCTCCGCAACGACGAGCGTCCATTCGTCCAAGTAACAAGGTGACATTGTGCTGAAAAGTGCATGTTGCAACCGTATGTTTCAAGTGTTTTAGATGTTTCAGAGGTATGTTTTGCAGGTGTTTTATGCAGATGTTGCAAAAGTAGATCGGTATGTTGCATATGTTGTAATGGTTGTATATGTGTTGCAATCTTCTGTTCCTAATATTTCATCTATTTTTTCTAGACTCGTGCTAGCTCAAAAGTCGATTGTTGGAGCTGACCTTACAACACATGGTCCAGTTAAACACCCCTGTAAGCCATTGTCACCAAAACATCCCACCCCCGTGACTATGCTAGAATTTGGTCTTGATATTTACCATGTGATGGACAACCTAGAAATTGGCTAAGTCTAGATTTTTGCTATGATTTGGGCATTGACAAACAACGAAAAACCAATCTTCTTTATACTCTTATTTTTCCTTTGAGACCTGGGCTCGGTTCCCTCTCTCACAGCTTGTAACCCCTACACAAGCACTTAGGTGCAAGGAAATACAATACTTTCTCCTCCCCGCTGGACGTAGGGCCTTCCTTTACCCGAACCAGGATAAATCCCCATGTATCCTCCTTGCATCACAATCCAGATTAGGGACACGCAGCATTTGATTCACTCGTTGACTTAGGACCCCCGCGGAACCGAACGCCGACATCATGTTTTGGACTTGGATATTTAAAATTTTACCATGACTTGGACCCTAATTTTACTATAAGATGTTATTTTAAGTCATGGTAAAAAAGGCTTCATGTTAAGTCATGGAATTAGGACTTCATGTTAATTTTACTATAAAATTTTACCATGACTTGGACCCAAATCCAAAACATGAATAATTTGGAATTTGGCTAAGTCTTCAATTTGGATATTTAAAATTTTACCATGACTTAGACCATAATTCCATGACTTAACATGAAGCTCATTTTACTATGACTTAAAATTTCATCTTATAGTAAAATTAGGATCTAAGTCATGGTAAAATTTTAAATATCCAAATTCAAAACATGAAGCCATTTTTCAATATCAAGTCATGGTAAAATTTTAAATTTGTCAATGTCCAAATCACAGTAAAAATCCAGACTTAGCCATATTTTCATCCCCATCCCATAGTAAATTTAAAGACTTAGCCAAATAAATCTAGATTTTTGCTACGGCTTGGATATGTTAGAATACCAACTACCATGTGATAGACATATGGAAAAATGACTTTTTAACATGACTTGGACATTTACAAATTTAAAATTTTACCATGACTCGGATATTGAGAAATGTGACTAGCTTTAGAGTTTTTACAGTGACTTTCTGTTTAATCACATAGAACAACCTAGAAATACTTAGGACAAAAATGATATACATGGTAACAGGTCGGTGGCGCCAGGCTTGGCGCCAATGACGATGGCGCCAATGGTGACGGCGCCAAGGTGCTGCCACGTCAGTGCCAGCTCAGCGTCGTCGGCCAAGTGGCATGGGGGCTTGGCGCCAACGTTAACGACACCAAGCTGTGTTACCTTGCCGCCAGCGTGGATGGCGCCAAGCCCTGGGTCCATTTCCTGAAATCTTTCCGTCAGGAGCATATTTGAGAAAATCTTTCGAAAAAGGGCTAAAAAACAAAAAAGACGGGGGCGGGGGTCGGGGTGTTGAGCGAACCAAAGGCAGGCCAAATAGGGAGTGTTTAGTTGGGAGGCGAAAAGTTTTTGGGTGTCACATTGGATATTTAATGGGATGTCGGAAGAGGTTTTCGGATACTAATTAAAAAATTAATTACATAACTTGCATGGAAACCATTTGACGAATTTATTAAGCCTAATTAAGCTATCATTAGCACATGTGTGTTACTGTAGCACTTAAGGCTAATTATGGACTAATTAAGGTTAAAAGATTTGTCTCGTGGTTTCTAACTAAATTGTGCAATTAGTTTGTTTTTATCTATATTTAGTACTCGGCGTGTGTCCAAATATTCTGTACGTGGGGTAAAATTTTTTTAGGTGCGAACTAAACAACCCGTAGGCAAATAGCCAAAAAGGCATTGCAGTGCAGTGCGCAGCGCATCATTTCTTCCTTCCATGTCACAGGGGGAAAAAATGCGGCAAGAATCCAAAGCACACGTTCCCATCACACCACACCAGTACACCGCCCCATGGCAGGCATAGGCACCGCTTCCCATGGTGCCCCCGCCACCCCTCCTTTCCCTGCGGTCTTTTTTTAACTTAAACGGGGGAGAGCTTCCCCACCTTTTCATTCCAAGTGCGCACGCTTAGAACTCTAAGCGCGGTGAAGAGTTTGAAATACAGCCGCAGAGATGGGCGTAGCAGCCTAGAAGGCCGTCTATATGATCAGAGGGGAGGCGTTTTCGCCAAGTTACAAGATCATCACACACCCGGGAGATAATCAAACGACTACAAAATTTTTCTTCGCGAAAAACATGGCCATTGCGACCGTCCCAGATCCTCCATAAGATCGTCAGAAAGATGAACGGCCAGAACGTCCGGTCAAGTCCAGCTGGTGTAGTAGCGCTCCAAGCGTCGTTATCCGTCAAGTGTGGAACACCGGCCATGTGTATTGTCGCCCAGATTGAGGCGCTGTCGCTGCATCCGAAGAACACATGCTCCCTGTCCTCCGCTTGGCGTGAGCAGCGCTCACAATTGTCGGTGTCAATGACGTGTTTAGCGTGCAGATTGACCTTTATGCTGAGCCGGTCCTTGAAGTACAGCCAAGCGAACACCTTGACCTTGTTGGGCAGCTTCGTCTCCCAGACTCGTCTCCCGTTGATGTCATTGGCGTCCCCACTGGTGTCCAGAGCAGCATAGGCGTCTCTTGTTGTGAAGGGGCGGCCGATGAGCTTCAGCAGGCATATGTTAGGGCCGTCGTCTAGGTGTATGTCCTGCAGGGAAGAAAGCAGGCTGTCTAACTGTTGGCTAGCAGCATTAGTGAGACGGGGTCGCAGGCACAAATCAAAACCGTTTTGGAAGACAAACTGCACTGAAACGTTAGGCACGATGGTGTGAGAGAAGAGGGCGGAGTGGGTGGAGCAGAGAGGACCATCAGGGAGCCAGTGATCAAACCAAAAAGAGGTAGCAGCCCCATTACGAACGCGGATGGTGGTGATGGAGCGGTAGGTGTTTAGCTCATCATTGATGATCCGCCAGAGAAAACCGGATGAGCTACTGTCAATAACGGAAGAGGGGGAGGAAACATCCAGGAGCCAGGTTTTCCAACCAGTTTGTTCATCACCGAAAAGTTTGACGATGAATTTCATTAGAAGACATCGGTTCTGAAGCTCGAGGTCTTCCACACCAAGCCCTCCTCTCTGCTTTGGGGCTTGAACAACATCCCAGGCCACCAAGCAGCGAGACCCATGGCAGGACTCTTCACCGGTCCAGAAGAATGCACGACGACACTTATCAATGGCTTTGATGACAGTCTTAGGGACGTTGAGGGCAGACATGTAATGGAGGGGTAGAGCGCTGAGAACAGAAGTGCAGAGAGTGAGACGCCCGGCCCGATTAAGGAGAGAAGCCTGCAAAAGTATTTTGGTTATTCAAAAAAATTGAAACATAGTACATCTATAATGAATCCATATATATACTTACATGTAAAAGTTGAATCAAACAAGAAAAATCCATGCACAAATTTCATAGAATGTATTTGCACTACAAGACAAAAACCTAAGAATTTTGTCTTGCAGTGCACATGCACCTGAAATCTGAAATTCGTTATTTTCGTATGATTTTTTCTAGTTTGAGTCTGTATCTTAACTTTTGTATATGAGTAAATATATCAATGCACAATGGACATACCAAGTTTCAAAATTTTTGAATCATCGTAGTATGATTTTTGAAATGGTTTACATATTTGCACCTAAGATTGTGATTTGCACCATACACACCCGAAGAACTACACAAATCCATGGACAAGTTGAAGTGCAGCGTATAGTTACGAAGTGCTAAACATCACTCACCTAAAAATTCCACAATTTATAACCAGACTAATAAATAGCAGATAGCGGCTTCATAGCGAATGTAATGCCCCGACCCAAGAAGATGGCTAAGGCCCACTTTACACGTTGAATGAACCACACCTGCTAATTAACTCTCTTGCTCTTTCATCCTCGCTTCGCGCAAGAGGATCGAACCAGAGTTAATAGTCTCCCAGGTGTAGACTTTTAAGTTGGTCTAGCATTCGTTCTATTTTCAGTACGGGGCTAAGGTGGCGTTTGGATGGCACTGGGATAGGGATATCCCACCCCTCCAAAGTGTAATATTGTATCCTAGTCATCCATTCTTTGCACCCCATTTAATCCTAGCCGTTCATCCATTTTCTTTTCCCTATCTCACTCCCTATATCCCTATACAGTGGCGGATCTAGCACTAGGGCCATGGCCCTAGTCTTAGCACTTAAGTACAATGGACAAATTACTATTTTTTCTATAGCCAAGCTCTATTAGCACTTATGCCTAATGTAATGGCCCTAGTCTTTAGTCAATCTTGGGTCCGCCCCTGTCCCTATATCCAAACGCCACCTAAAGGAATACTAGTACCTCATAGCTACAGTGTCGTGAATTTGGTCCGGCCCAACTAGCCCAATGGGCTGGGTCTCACATTCACCCGCCCTCAAAGGATTTGAGGTCCTCATCGAGCTATCGAACCCATATGGGACAAATGTTCAGGATCGACTCTCTTGGCCACGTCCGTATTTCTAGTTCCCTGGCCCAAGTGTCATGCCCTCTCTGGAGCCATGCACAACATGTCCAGGCTTCTGGACCATACGCAACTGTGAAACCGTGAGAGTTGGCTCTGATTACCATTTGTAACGCCCCGACCCGGGAAGACGACTAAGGCCCACTCTACACGTTGAATAAACCACACCTGCTAATTAACTCTCTTGCGCTTTCGTCCTCGCTTTACACAAGAGGATCGATCCGGAGTTAACAGCCTTCCAGGTCCAGGCTTTTAAGTTGGTCCAACATTCGTTCCATTTTCGGTACAAGACTAAAGAAATACTAATACCTCGTCGCTACAGTGTCACGAATTTAGTCCGCCCAGCTGGCCCAATAGACCGGGTCTCACAACCAACTAGTGTCGATGTAGAAGATCGTGATAGTGGGTGTGCTAGAGCGGACACTAAGTTCTAATCGTGAAATATTTTTGGAGCATATACCAATACTAGTGTCACGTTTGCTTAAAGTAATTAGAACCTTTTAATTAATTATTATATTTAATTACATATATAAGCATATAAATAAAGAAGATATAAAGAGACACACGGAGACAAATTATTACAAAGTTCTCGTATTGAAATTAATATCATTAGTCATCTTGTTATTCTTTATGATGGTCTAAATCACCATCTTAACGTTTTTATTATCATTGGAACCATCTACATTATCATTTGAACTATCCACATAGTAAATAACGGATCCACCAATAGCAATAACGGATGTTAAGTGCTATAGCAGCCGCTAAGTTCAAACACACTATCTTTGGACGGCTGTCTTGTAGCGGTACCCAGTATATATAAGTCCGCTACCACTAGAGTGGTGATATTTAGTACTATATATTTATAAACAAAGGCCCTGTTTGGCAGGCTGTTTTTTTGGCTTATAAGCCGGCTGTGGCTGATTTGCTGTGAGAGAAAAACACTGTTCCACGGCTGATAAGCCGTGCTGATAAGCTCAGCCGAACAGGGGGAAACCAATTTCTCGGAATTTCTCCATGATGTAGGATCGCGTTACAGTTATAACCACATGCTAAATACAATGCGAAGCTTTCATGGTGTTGCAAGTCGATCACATTTATTCTGAAGGCGGCCTTTCATGACCTTGATGTGGATTATTTGTGGCTCTTAAACTTTGATAGGAAATCAGAGATGTTGATATCCGAGCTGCCACCACTGCTCATGGCCTTCCTTGCCTTCTTACTCCACTCCAAAGCTTTCAGTCTGAACTCCTCGCACCTTTCCCCTTCCATCACCTGCCGCACACACCTCTCCACCTCCTTCCTTGTGACCACTCCATCGGAATCCGGCCGTACCCGCACGCCGACGCGCCACACGTCCTGGACGTACTTGGCGTTCGTCGGCTGGTCCGACCAGTGCGGCATCGCCACTATGGGCACGCCGGAGCTGATCGCCTCCAAGGTGGAGTTCCACCCGCCGTGCGTCACGAAGCACCCAACCGAGGGGTGCGCCAGAACGTCCAGCTGCGGGCACCACGGCACGACGAGCCCCCTCGCCTTTGCCTCGCGGGCGAAGTTCTTGGGTAGCTTGGGGGTCTCCGTGGCCCGGACGACCCACAGGAATGGCATGCCGCTGCTGCAAAGCCCCTCGGCTAGTTCCTCCATCTGCCTCGCGCCCAGGGAGGCGATGCTGCCGAAGGAGACGTACACGACGGAGACCGGCGGGTGCGCGTCCAGCCAGGCCTTGCCTTCTGTCGCCATTGGGGTGTGGAGGTGGACGCCGTAGGATACGTTGTCGTCGTCGTCGGCCGGAAGGTGGTGGTCGAGGTTCGCCGATGGCATATTTGGGCCTACCGTCTTGGCTCCCCATGTCGAAGCCAAGTAATCTGCTTCCTGTGAATGCATGTGATATACAGAGGATGACAATGACATGATGCCGGCCAGTGTCTAAACTAATACATGTCCACACACTTGGTAGCACAGAGTACCAGTCAGTGGCACGACATTTTCATGCGTGCAGCGTGCATGTGTGGGCTTAGCCACTCACCTGCGGCTCCAAGTCGTAGAATGAATTGACAAGCACGTGGTCCGCGGTGCCCAAACCTAAGAACTGGCTCGTCAGCAGCTCCAAAAGTCCCGGGGGACGGTTCTCGTCAACGAAGAACGTCGGCAGGTCGGTCAGTTCGAGCCGGACCGGCAGCCCAGCCAGCTCCGGCGGCAGCTCCTCCCTCACCGGCGGGGACGGTATCCGGCCGGCCAGCAGGTGCGTGTACAGCACGTCCACGGCGCACGTCTGCGTGAGGAACGCCGCGCACGCCGCGCCGCGCCGCCTCGCCACGCTCTGCGCCCACGGCAGGAACGCGTCGTACACCACCACGTGCACCGGCCGGCCCAGCTCCGACTCCGACCGGAGGAGCCGGTCCACCGACCCGGGCCCCGCGGAGCTGAGCCGCTCGAAGTAGGGCCCGCGGTGCCCTCCTACCCCGTCGGGGCCGCCGTCGTCGCAGCCGTCGGAGAAGACGGCGACGTGGACCGAGCCGGTGGCTGGCCTGGTCGAGCTGGCGACGAAACGGGTGACAGCGAGAGTGCAGCGGACGCCGCTGTGGCCGGCGAGGCGCCTGGCGAAGTGGAAGAGCGGGTTGATGTGGCCCTGGGACGGGTACGGCAGGAGGAGGATGTGGATGCTGTGATCGGAGTAGTTCACCATGACTGTAGTATCGGCGGGTGGTAACAATGCTAGCCCGATGTTCGAGGGAAAGACGAAAGAGGTCCACGCTATATATAGAGAGAGACGCCCTTGCGCTGCTGCTGTCGTGTGTGTCAATGAAGCAAATTAAGCTGAAGTATTTTTTTCTATATTAATTAAAATTAAGCAAAAGTATATTATTAGTGGCGGAGGAGAAGTGAGAATCTGAGATATGACGTAGACGCACTGACGTAACGATGAGCATAGCACCTGATCGAGCTGATGAAATGACGTGATACCGTAGACATGTGCAATTGTGCAAACTCAAGGTATGGCTGTGGCCCAACCTCGGCATACCAAGAGCTCCGCCGAAGGCCGAAGCAACCCTAACTCTTGTCTATGCCAGATGAATTGGAAATTCTACTGAATCCGCTATACTGTCTACTCGTACAAGAGCACGTGTTCTGCTTCCTGCACCTGCTCCTCAACTTGACCCACACCGACTCCCCGCTGCCCACCTCGACGGGCCGCGCCGCCACACCGCTGCTTCCCATGCCCGCACCCTATCGCTGTGCTGTCGTCCTGTCGCTCCTTGTGGGCATCCTCTCCGACCTCACCGAGATAGGCGGCTCCTTCCTGCTGCTGCGTGTGGCCAGGCGGCCAGGAGAGGGGGTTATCGCTGGCCGGGCCCAGGCCAGTTGAAGGCGCAGCTGACCGCTGCCAAGCCACGCCATCATCCTCGGCCGCCGGTTTACCGGAATCGGCCGTTCTCTCGCTCTGCGTTGCGTCGAAAGAAAGAACAAGGGTAAAAACCGCATGTTGTAAGAGTATATTTCAAGTATTTCAGATGTTTTAGAGGTATGTTGCAAGTGTCGTATATCGATGTTGCAAAAGTAGATCGGGATGTTGCATATATTGGAATGGCTATACACATGTTTCAAATGTATGTTCCAAATGTTTCGTCTGGTCTAGACGTACGTTGAAAAGTGTTTTATCTTGATATTGCAAAAGTAGATCTAGATGTTGCATATACATGCATGTTGCAAGCATATATTCAAGTGTTTTTAGCGTTTCATACGTATGTTTACAAGTGTTTCATATTGATGTTGCATATGTTTGTAATGGTTTTTAAATGTTTTCAGGCGTTTTTGCAAGTGTTTCGTACGCTTGTTTCAAGTGTTTCATCTGTCTTTTTTGTATATTGCAACTGCTGCATGTGGATGTTTTAAAAGTAGATCGGTGTTGCACATGGGATACTGTGGGAAGTGGCTAGCGGCACGGACGATGTCTATGGCGGTGCGGGGCCCACTGCTGGTGCGCTCGGGGCGAGCCCAACGCGCTAGGCGCTCGCTCCCTCCCTGTGCGGGTAGCGTCTGGATGCTAGCACTCGAATCAGACTTCCGGGCGCTAGCAAATCCTTTTTGAATCTGCCATGCTGAATGGAAAAAGCCTCACTTTCCCTGAAATTGTTCTCCTTTTCTTTATATTAATTCTTCTCATATTTGATTTAGCATCTGCTTTAATCAGGTACAATATCTCCACTATGAGATGTCTCTGAACATTTAAAAATCTTCTTGGTGCTTTTTTTTACATCGACAAGTGTTGTTATACCTTTCAGCCAGCTGTCTATGGCCTTCAGTTGCAGCGTTGTACGTTGGTCTTGCAGCAGGGGAGGAGGAGAGAAAACACTCAGTTCACTGAAGTGGCTGGAACTCAGGTTAGTACAGTCTGGTCTTTGAGCTGTTAAGCTGCTTGTTCTATTACATATGCATATATAAATATGTAGTACATGGCCAGTTTGCAAACTAAGCTCTACCTCTACAGAACTAGCAAAATAAAAAATTTCTCCTACGGCTTGATTTCATAGACAACTGCTAGCGAGTCTTATTGAGTCTTACTGCTGGTGCTACGTGTCAAAAATATATACATGTATATCACTTCCTGGTTGTAAGAACACTGCTCCCTCTATTCCAAATTATAAGGCATTCTAAGAATCTTGAAGAGTTAAAACATCTTAAGTTTGACCAAAATTATAGAGAAAATTACAAAAATTTATAACATCAAATAGGTATACTATGAAAATATAATTAATGAAGAATCTAATGATACTTAATTGGTGTCATAAATATTATTATCTTATCATATAAATTTGGTCAAACTTGAGATCCTTTGATTCTCCAAGATTCTTAGAATGTCTTATAATTTAGGATGGAGGGAGTAGTTGTAAACTTGGTTGACAAATTAACCTCGTATTAACCCCTATTTTGTTTTGATGATATAGGTCTAAAATTAGTTGGCTAACAATAAGCCCTATGCATTCAAACATGTCCAAAAACCAGCTATAATATCTAATTATTAGTTGAGTGGCAGGTATGTCACGGCTGTTAGGTAGTGACCGGATGGGGTAGGTATGAGAGGTTGCCGGCCGCTTGGCCACTGGCTCCTTGCCCGTGGTGACGGTGGTAGAGATAACAGTAAGGGAGGGGATAACAGAGAAAGGAGATGAGATAACAGAGAAAGAAGATGAGAACTAGAGTTGGCTGCAATTGTTTAATTCATTCATTGATCAAGATTACAAACTCTCCTAGCCTCTCATTTGCTAATTGACTTCTTCCTTATTGCTAAATCAGGCGCCCGTGTTCCTGCGCTTAATTCCTGAGCTACATGATCTCCTAGACCTCTCCTTGCCATCTAGTCCCTGTTCCTGCGTCTATAACTATTCTCGACCATGACAAGGTGTAACGCCCCTGGGGTTAAGAGCTTGCTTAGCACCGCTGTTAACACCTAAGAGAAATTATCAAAACAAGTTCCTTGGATTTTAGGTTTAAAACTCACATAAAATGATAAACAAATTTTGTGTGGCTCACTTTTGTGGTTGAGAAAAATCAAAATAAATATTGTAAGTTAGTTTACTCAGTGCATAAAGGTGCTACTGAAAACCCTAATAAAAAGGATAAAATAAGTAGTTTTAACCGTTGGCACGAAAAACAATTTATATAAACTAAAATAAAGTATAACTTGTATATAGCACTTAAATAAAATTTGAAGCGCAAGTTTAGTAGATGAAAATGCAACTTTTGTTTTGGTAAATAAATGTTGTTCAATAGTATATTTGATAGCTCAAGAATTGAATTTGGAATTTAATTCCAGCTTCTAGAACTAAAATGACCAAGCCTAAAAATCTAATGGCAATGCCGTTTTGGCATCTAAATTCTGATTAAATTTCTTAAACACTAGATTCATACTTCTGCACTGTTGGTTGTACCGTAGTGAGTACTTTAGCATGGGGTAGTTCATGGTCTAGTTTGAATTTGGGTTGGTATTGTAAACATTGCTCAAACTTCCATAGAACGTGCTGTGGCCTGGTTTTGGGCAGTTCAGAACACGCGCACTGCTTGACGAACCTATTTTGGCGTGTATCTATCTCTCTCGGTAATTCATCTAAGCTTGCGTTTGATGCTCCTCTTGATAGCCCTTAGTACTCTCTTGAGCCCTATCGAATTGGTTTGGCCTCAACTGAGCTGGGTTCGAAGTTTGGCACGCTTCAAAATCCGTGCAGGCCACTGTTTCGGCTGTTTGGCCCGTGGGCGAGGTCACCACGCGTGTGTGAGTATTGCTGGTGCAGAGCTCAAGACATGGCAGGCTTGTTGCCACTGGCCGGCTCTCATGTCCTGACGGCGTCGTGCAGCGCCTTGCCCTGGCATCGGCCGGCCTAGGCTAACCGCGGCCTAGCTTCCACTGTGCCGTGTGCTGGGCCAAGTCGAGGCTGCGGCTACCATCGCTTGGTCGCCGTGGCGCCGCCCCACCCTTTCGATTCACCTACCATGTTGTGCCCCGGGGTGTATGCCACTGCCACCAAGCCTGGTCATTGGCCCGGCCACAGGGGCGATGGGATCTCTCGCTGCCTCGCCCTGTCCTCGCTAGCCGACACCGGCGAGCACGCTCGGGTCTTGTCTCTTCAAGCCATGCGCATCTCGCCAAGCTCTCCCCTGCCTCGTCAGCTGGGAGCGCGTGCTCGTGCCGCCTCCGTCTTAACCCACTTGGCTCGCTCGTGTACCTCTCCGCGACGTGACCACAGCAGGGGCACCGCGCTCCCTGCCCTTCCAATTCACCTTGCTCAAGGTTTTGCAGCCCAATTCTTCGCACCAACAAGTAGCCTAGGTGGTTATCTAGTAGCTAGACCCACACCTAGCCGCAGACGAGCATTGTGGTCGGCCAAATTGGCATTTGGCTCGCGGCCGATCAAAATCGCCGCTGTGCTCTAGGATTTGGGGGTAAGGTCTAAATCGTCGGTAGCAGTTCAATCACCTGCATCCCTAAGCTCGCCTTGACCTCTTCTATCTGGTGCCCACCTCAGTTTGTCCTGAAACCTCGCCGGTGACGACGTGACGCGGTGGTGCCATTCTCGGAACGCCGCTGACCTTGCTGTGCGCATGTGGCCAGGCCACCTCGGCACTCTTTTGCCTCAACCATCACCGTATCCGTGTCCTGGGTAAGGTCTTGATGCTCCCCCACCTTTTTTTTGGTCTCCGAGGTCATAGTTTGCCGGAATGGCCACGCCGCTGCCGTGAACCACCGCCCGCCGCTGTTGTTCGTGTTAGTGCATCTCCATGCTCCAAATCGCCGCCCATCGATGCGAGTTTGGCTTAGGATGTAGTCGGTCCCTTAATTTTGCCAGAGCTCCCTCAGTTTGCCCCGCGTAGCCGCCGTATGCCGCGGGTCGCCGCGCCTTCGTCCGCAGGGTCATCGGGGACCTGAGGGCTTGCATAGGGCAAAAGTCAAGGGGTTAAGTGAGAACATCAGTGAGAGAGGGGAATAGTGGGATGGATGGCAGATGGATTCGTGCGGAAGCCAAGGACACTTTTGCAATTGTGCAGCGCGCGCATGGACTCTCCCCTCCTTGGGTCGTCGTTGGGCTGTCTGTGCCGAGCGCGACCGTGCCCCCGTGCGGGCTGCGCTGGGCTGCTAGGCCGCATTGAGGGCCACCGACCCTTTTCGTTTTCTAAGCATTTTCTAATTTAGTTTCCGAGGTAAATTTGTAAATTCAATATAAAATTTTGCAGGAACCCAAAAATTATGAAACTAATTTTGTTAGAATCCTAAAATCATGATCTATCTGCTAGTATATCTTGTTCACATAGTTTCATAATATTTCCAGGAGTTAGCTAATTAATTTGAGATGCTTTAATATTATTAAAATATGAACTTGTACGAATTTTTGTAATAAATTGGTGATAGTGTTGACCCTAGAAATTTCACCGTATATTCCTAGCATTGTGCTCATTAATTTTTATAGAGTGTGTGTGTATATATATAAATATATATATATATAAAGGAAATAAAGAAACACCTAGGGATCGTATAACTAAAACATTGTGGAAAATTAGCGCCTTGTTTGACAACGTAGATACGTAGCCAGTGCGTTAGTCATTAGGGCAAGCTCGTTAACTTGAGAGGTGTGATCGTATTTTAAGCGTTGTTGTTGCCGTTGATTATTTACGTCTCTGCGTTGCATCCACGTATGTCACAATAGGAACCATGATGAGCATGGAGTCGACCGAGATAGCGGAAAAGATGGTGCCTAATGATTGTGTTGCCACGACGGAATGCTAACTTTTGGTTATATCATACCCATGCAAGCCCCGGTGTATAACTCCTATTATTCTGCACTTTATTTCATGCTTGTGCATTAAGTTTTAAGAACTTGAATGAAATCCATATATATATATATATATATATATATATATATATATATATATATATATATATATATATATATATATATATATATATTGGTGATAGTGTTGACCCTAGAAATTTCACCGTATATTCCTAGTATTGTGCTCATTAATTTTTATAGAGTGTGTGTATATATATAAAGGAAATAAAGAAACACCTAGGGATCGTATAACTAAAACATTGTGGAAAATTAGCGCCTTGTTCGACAACGTAGATACGTAGCCAGTGCGTTAGTCATTAGGGCAAGCTCGTTAACTTGAGAGGTGTGATCTTATTTTAAGCGTTGTTGTTGCCGTTGATTATTTACGTCTATGATAGGATCGTGTAGCTTGCTATGCTATAGGACCCTGGTAGAAGTCGAGTGATTCCTTGTCACTCGCGAGAGATAGGAAAGATATTATTGTATTATTATCATGTTGCTATCACATGGAATATAAATATATATGGATAATAATTAGAGACCGGACGGGACTGTATTTGATTGGATTTGGACCTAGTTGGCAACTGAGTGAGGCTCAGATTGCATTTGTCCCACCTGTGTCGATTAGGGGTCGTTCGTTGCTGTGGATGATAGTCAGGTCACAGACTTCTTATCCTAAGCACATACTTGCTTATGGGAGCGGAAAGACTTGTTACTCTCTTGTCATGGGTTCCGGCTCTTTCCGGACCGACTTTTAGAGGTGGGTATTAGGTGGAGATCTAAGCACTATACTGAGACCGGGTCTCAGATGTTGGGGGCTTGGAGTCCAAGTTTGGATGGGGATCTGGACCCCTTGACAGGAGTGGAACGGGTTGGTCTTGTTTGTGCCTGTGGTACAAATGAGGCGTGTATTTCGAGGTACCTAGCTGGGATACATTGATTCGCGAATCTCCGTTTTGAGACGGTACGGCTTTGCTATGGTTTAGCACCGTAGCAAGAACTGGAATACGGAAGAAGATAAAATGATTCTGATTGCTCAATTCCTGCTTGAAAGTAGCATAGGTGCTTACATAGAATGGTTAGTTAATGAACTAATGATGACTGCTAATAAAATTGGATATAAGGATGCACGTTTAGTAATGATTCCTGCAAATGTAATGAACCCACGAGCCAGATAGCCTTGCATATCATTGGAGTCTTTTTATTTTCTTCTAATGGGTAAGTCTTGCAGAGTACGATGGAGTACTCAGGTTTGTTCTACCCTGTTGCAGGTGACAGATGCTGATAAAGCTGACCATATGTGTGGAAACCTCCTAGTGGGTTCAAAGAGGATTTCCTTATGTTGTGGACGTAGGCTTTATTTAAACTTCCACAAAAATGTTTTACAAGCGAAAAGCTTATAACCATTATTGTTTCATGTATATAAAAGTTCATCATGTTAATGTTTAACTTGTCATTAAATGATTTTTATTTCCCCTGAAACTCTGATAACATTGTTAAATTCCGCTGTTATAATTAATTGGTATAATACTATGATGTTGTAATACAGTGACGTAAGAAATGGTTAAGAATGTTGTAAGCTTTATCCTCTTATTTATGATCCTGATGTAAAGATGGGGATTTTCGAGCTCTCCTTTGGGTGTGCTCGACAGAATCGCATAATTTAGTGCACTCTCTTGGGTACTTAGTGTCTAATGGAAGACAAGTACTCTTGGGAGGACGTTAGATTAGGCGCTTCTGCCACCCAAGGTAAGAGTGACATTAGCTGAAGATCCAAACAAGACCTCAGCAAATTTTATTCCTGATATGAGTGTGCATTTTATTGATCATCTCAGAAAGCTGAATCCCAATAAAAGAGCGCCCCAAATAATGGACCTCTGAATTTTTTTTATAGTTCAAATGGACCTATGAAATTTCACCTCAGTTTTCTTCGAGGTTCAGTAGTCATGCACTCATGCGTCATGCCTCCCATCACATGGACGGTTATGCAAGTCACAACATCGTCATGCACCACTCGCACCAATCCGTGTTTCCATGTGTAGTTGAACTTGTTCAGATCCTATCGACGACGACATCACCAACCACGATGATTGTAACTTGGCAAGACAAAGTCTAAATGATGTTTTGTTTCCGTAACGTGCATGTACCCGCCAAAATTATGTAAGAGAAACCTACCTCACAGTTTGTTCATTGGTGCTAGCCAGTATCAGCTCAGAGTTTCGGATCCTTTCTGACCAAATAGGGATCTGATGACTGTACAACAATGAAAGTCTTCTCTCGAAAACGGAGAAAAGTCCAAACCGAGTATCTTATTAGAAGTTCAAATTTTACAGGACAGATAGCTAGCTAGGTCCACGTGATTGCTCTGGTAATATGCATGTACTACCTATCAAATTAAACTTATTTATATAAGGAAAACAAACACCCGACTTAGTCTATCAGCGCAAAACAAAGAGTTTAAGATCCTAGTATGATCAAATCGGGCTGACGATGACTCAACCACCTTGTTATAAATCTTAATTATCTCCACTATTAGCACGAAGAAGTCCAAATCGAACAATGATAAAAAAAAAGTCCAAATCGAACAGCGATCGAGTTGTAGGCTTAAATTTGCATGACAATTGCTAGGCCAATGACTCAATGTGTTTGCTCCATTAATATAAGTTTCATATATGCCCGCAAAAGTTATAAAAGCAACACAACCGCCTCTGCTTAGGACAAGCGTAGTGATCTAGACAACTGTTGTCTATAAGATGATTCCATATTATTGGTGCGAGTGGTGCATAACGTGGAGGCTCTGTTGGAGTCTTCAAGTCTGCAAGCATGATTACTTAGTACCATTAATATTTCCTTTATGAAAAATAAGGAGAGGCTAAATGTAGAAAATAAGGAGAATCTTTTAACATATGTTTCTAGATTCGCAGCTGGGCACACCTAACAGAAATTATTAGACCACCAAGTGGCCGTAGCACTTTGGCATCCATCTGTTGATATGCAAAATCAACTTTTTTTTGTAGCTTCAGGTTTGTGGCACACTGAACTGTTACTCTGAACTAAACATTAGATTCAGTATGGCAAACTAACTCCGGGTGTGGTCAGTTGTGGCCTCAATGTTTTCTCGATCGGACCCATCGGCCCGTTTTCTAGCATCAGTTGCAATAAAAATATAACGCTTTTGCCGATGTGTATCTTCTTGAATGTTTGTTATTGTGGTGCACAAGTTTTCTAGAAAAACATTATTATTGTTCTAGACCTAGATGGCCGACAGCTACTGGAAATTAGTGTTGTTCCCTATCTTCACCCAACGAATTGCATCAGAGAGTGACTACATATCTAATCCCACTTCTGTTGAGATGTGTTTTTGTTCAGACATGAACATTGCATCATTTCAACGTGACTAGCACTTACATAGGCAAAAGTTAATTCGCCAAATGTGGATGGTGATACAAAGCATGCTGTGAAATATTGGTAGTAAGAGAAGCAAGCCGAAAAGGAGATTTCTTCTAGGGATCAGGTATGCTATCTGGTCGTGACCAAAATGACAATACACCTTTGTCAAAGAGAATCTTTTATGACATGGTTTGTCATATCATGACTCTGGCGAGGACCATTGCCCCCATGGCCCCATCTAGATTCTAGAGTCTCGCATCCACGTACTCTAGGGGACGTGCTGGACTTCACAATCAACACTACCAAGCATGGCAAGTCCGATGTTTTTCTAATGAGCACGGATGAGGTGAAGCATCGATCCCTAACAAGCGAGGTAAGCGCACGGATACAAAGGAATCTTAGCCTATGTCTTGGTCACCCAGAAAAGTATTCAGAGATAGTTGAATTGAGGGACCTCTACTTTACGACCTCTGTGGTCTTAAGAGAAAGTAAAGGGTATACTAAGCTTGTCGCCGGCGATGGCCGAGGCAAGACCGGTACCCACCAGTCAGGTGCAACTTCATGCAGAGCCCATTCCACCAAAAATTGCATTAGATTCATTCTGGATTTTTTCAAAATTCAGTGACAAATCAGATACGTGTGGTGATTAGGTGCTAATTGGGCCTAGCAAATGGTTTCGGCCCACCAAAGGTTTAGACTTTTTTGAGGCAATAGGAGGGGTTTCCCCTACTGAAAATTTTATTATATTACAAAAAGGGAGGGAAAAGTGTTACAGAAGAACTCACGGAACAAAGAAGGAAATGAAAAAAATAAAAAAGAGAGTGGCAATTACAACAAAGAGTCTATCCATGTGACAATATGTGGAAAGTATTTTGTTTTCGCCCTATGGATAACCATACAGCAGTCCTAGCGCATGGATGTCCGGATGCCTGCGCCGTCCCGAACATCACCAGCATCGAGAAGAGGAGGAGGGGTCAGTGTTCACGTGCGCCTCTGGTTCAGATGCCCAGCCGATGCGGGGAGGAGGAGGAGGAGACACCAAGGCGAGGTAGCAGAAGGCGAGAAGGGAGATGCAACACCCGATCTATTTTTGAAACATCTAGATGCAACATTTGCAACATACGTCTGAAGACAGAAAAAACGCTTAAAACATGGATCTGAAACAATTGCCATAACACCTGAAAAAACACTTGAAACTATTGTAAAAACATACGCAACATCTAGGTAAAACACTTGCAGCATATGTGTGAAACATATGCAACACTCAAATAAACATTGTTGCAACATACGTCTGAAAAAACAGATAAAACATTGGAAACAGAAGCTTGCAACATACGTGTACAACCATTGTAACATATGCAACATCCCGATCTATTTTTGCAACATCCATATGAAACACTTGCAACGTACCTTTGAAACCTCTGAAACCTAGGCTTGCAACATGCTCTTTCAGCGCAACATCTCCTTGTTGCTTACGAATGGAGGATCGTCGTTGTGTGAAGTTCATCGGTGTAGAGCTCATCGGTGGCGCAGAGCTTGCCGCTCCGGTGGAGAAGGCCGTGGCAGGTCTGGTGTAGAAGGCCGTGGCAATTCCATGTGCTGGAGAAGGCTGCGGCGGGCAAGAGACGCAATGGATAGGGAGGAAGACCGGCTGCCGCGCTTGGGCGCGGTGGAGATACCGGCCGGCGGAGCGAAGGGGCGATGGAGAGGGCGGCATGGTAGAGAGCACGATCGCCGAGGCAGCGCACCGGAGTGTGATCGTGGAGCTACAGTGAGGTGAGTTTTTTTAGAATGGTTTTGGGGCGAGTGGACGGGCAAATAAGAGACGGTCGTTGGGCTTGCGCGACCAGCAACAGAGCGTCTGGGTGGACGGACATCCACTTACCAGAATTCCCGATAACCATATCGAATTCCTGCTTGGAAACCTGACGGACTGCCGGGATGAATTCCTTCAGAAATGAATTTATTCCGCACTGTCCAGAACTCCAGATGCTCCAACAGAAAAGGATGACAATCTCCATGAAAAAAGAACCTGAAGTTGCTGCTTGAAGTCTTCAAAAACGGTAGTTGCACTTTTCTCGCGTATATGGAGACAAATCATCGATACCTTAACACAAAAGAACAGTCATCGGACGCATATTTCCTCTAAACGTCGTACGCACTCTGCTGACATGGTTCATGCTGAGCGTCCTTTATTAATGGCTGGCAAAGAGGGAAAAAATTTGGATCGGCCACTAGCGTTCCAAGTGCAGGCACGGCAGTGTCATCGGAGGTCAAGGCCAAGGTATTAATCCGGAATTCAATCTAGGCATTAACCCTGGATATGTTAGCCGGGGAATAGACTGATGCGGCAACAGCTTTGCGATTGTGGTTGGTTATCTAGTGCCCACACGAGGTCCTGGCGATTGGTGTTGGATCAGGCAAACTATGCTTGCTTGTGCAAGGGACATCAAGCTTTGAGGCCTTAGGCTTCCAAAAAGAGATAGAGCAATCGCTGATGTTTGGCATGGTGTTTTTGTTAGTTTAGCACAATAGGTGTTCTACAAATGAGAGTTTAAATGTGTAAATCTTGTAAACATCCTTTTTACAACTGCTTTGTGCAGCTTGATCCAATAAAATTTAGGTGGGGAGCCTGTCCCCCGGTGGCCGTCAAAAAAAAATAATGATTTTCTATTTTATATAGTCAACTGAATAAATCGAATTTTGTTTACTAAAATATCACTGTTGGCTAGACTTGGTGATGTACACCCTTCAATCTAAACTATACTAAGTCGTTTTGGCTTTTCTAGTTATATATAATTTTTTATATACATCAAGATATACATTATATGTAGATAAAACTGACAGTTTGGAACCGAAGTTGAAGGAAGTATAGATTCCTATTGAAAACATTGATTGGCTGCATGAAAATAATTGAAAAAAGTCTACTTCACCCCATCAACTATTTAGGGAGGTCTATTTCACCCTCAAACTATAAAAACCAGATTTTCTACCATTGAACTTTCTAAAACCGGTCAAATAACCCTCCAAGCGGTTTTGGACAGCGGTTTTCTACAGTGACAGTGATTTTGCTATAGTAACCATGGTTTTGTCTTTTTCTTTTTATTTATTTCGGCTGAATCTTTGAAAAATCATAGTAAATCATAGAAAAATCATAAAATAGAAAATCCAATTTTATTGGACTCCACATGAGTAGATCTACACAGTGAATATATAATATTGTATGATTTAGTATAAACTTTTTGTTGTATATTTTGATCTATTCTTTTCTGTAATTAATTAGAATAATTCATAACTGCAATTTTTATGGTTCAATTGTGGTGAAATTTTTATGGCGGCATAATTATTGTATGCTTGAACTGTAGTAAAAATTTTATACTCATTGGATCATGTATAACTTAGTTATAGATTTATTTAGGGTTTACCATAAAAATTTCACCATAATTGGACCATAGAAACTGCAGTTATGAATTATTCCAATTAATTACAGAAAAGAATAGATCAAAATCTACATAAAAACTTTGTACTAAAGTATATTATATTATATGTTCACTACGTAGATCTACTCATGTGGAGTCCAACAAAATTTGATTTTTCATTTTATGATTTTTCTGTGATTTACTATGATTTTTTAAAGATTCAACCGAAATAAATAAAAAAGAAAAAGACAAAACAACCGTCACTGTAGCAAAACCACCGTCCAAAACCGCTTAGGGGGTTATTTGACCGGTTTTAGAAAGTTCAAGGGTAGAAAAATCTGATTTTATAGTTGGGGTTAAAGTAGACCACCCTGAACAGTGAGGAGGTTTAAGTAGATTTTTTCCAAAATGATTCATACCCGTCTCTTTTTTTTTGAGAAACCAGGTATATATTTCATAAATATTTCTGATGGTTTACAACCCAACGTTTACAACAACACGCTCGAAAGAAAAGAAAATTACATTCAGGTCCTTGCAAGCTTCTCCGGGTCATCCTCATCGCCGGCGGCCGGAACAGTCGCGTTGAAGCCGACCACCCTCCCGACGAAGGATCTTCAAAGGTTTTAAACGACACCAAGAGCGGCATATCGGCAACACCAACATGCTTTTTACTCACTGAACGCACAGGCCTAACAAGATGGCCAGCAGCCATCTGAACGCCGGACAACAGGGAGTCTGGCGCCTCAACCACCGACATCCCCAGCACGCCGGCCAACAGACCACCCCGGAGGGGAAGGAAACCACTAGAAAAGGTGGGAGCAAAAGACTAACCCAATATCATAAGTTGGTAGACATACCTCCCAAGGAATCCGTTGGAGAATCCAGTATCGGTGCCGATGCCGACGAAAACGACTGAGGGAAGCTTTATTCCACCACACATGGGGAAAAGTAGAAGCCCCGTCTCATCCACGGTTAGAAAGAGCAGCACAAACCTCCGTAGCCCCACACTGAGGATGACGCAGACAAAGGCGACGCCGACAACACCATGAGATCCGCACCGGAGGGATGCCGTCATGCCCTCTTCCACCGAGAGAACAGCACCAGGAGCGGCGCCGCAGGAGAAGGAGCAGCAAAAAAAAAGCCCACAGGCGCACAAGCTCCAAACCTATCTAGATCTAAACTAGTAAGGTGGAATATATACATCGGACTCTAGAATCGCAGCTCCCCATCCCCTCCGAGGCCAAAGTGGCCACCGGACACGACGGGGAGCAGGCGACGCCGGAGCCGGAGCTGAAGTGGCCTCGGTTTCGCCCTCTTGTACTGTAGCGAAGGGAAAGGTCGAAAAGGCAGAAGTGACTGCATTCATACACGTCTCCTGCACACCGCAGCGCGACAGGCCTTCAGCCCGAGCTGCTCACGCCGTGCGCGCGGCCCATCTCGCCGACGAGCGGCGGGCCTCCGATCCGCTAAGATAGCCTGTATCACAGCCCGTAGAGTGGAGCGTACACGCTGGTCGAAGGCGAAGTGAAGCTACAATCCAAGTGACCAAGCCGACTAGCCGAGTGACTGTCGCTGTTCTTGCTTCCCGCTCTCTCGAAGGGTCTTGCTTTTATTTTAAAAAAATGAATTTAATCATTGACGGTGGTTCATCAAAGATGGGGGGGTGTGACAGTGTGAGTGAGTGAGAGTAATCATGTTGTTGTTAAGAAAGTGGTCGCTTTTGAGCAGGTAACAATCAAATGTTGACGTGTAAAAGCATAGCGTGATGGCCAAGACTAGGAGACGGTGAAATGGGGCCAAATGGTAAATTGACCTGGATGGTGCCATCTTGCGCTTGGCGTAGCTGTCGCGCGCTGTCAAGTGAGATCGCACATCATGTGGTGTAGTTTAGCATACAACTTGCAATTTCCACAATGGGGTGGGCGCACACCTCTTATCCCATCATTTAGTTTGTTCCGTGATTCATGCAGGTCAAAAAAACACTAATATTGGGACACGGATTTTGGAGCACTCCAACACGAATCTTAATGCGAAATGTACGCTGGGAGATAAGGGGAGGGCGCCCACCCCACTGTGGTTTCGTATTTCTGTTTAGCATAGCACAAATTCCAGCTGCGACAAAAGAACTGAGGTCGTGAAACTAGCACGCTGTTTTGGAGTTTTGTTGCGATTGGGTGAGTTGAGTAGATCTTTTCACCACGCTTGGCGCGTGGACGTACGTGTACGCCTACATACTTTACTCTCGTTGGCGAGTGCGCACGGATTTCTGCCCCCACACCCCACCCACCCCACCCCCCATCGCAGAGTGGTAAAAATGAGCTCACGAATTAGCACCCGAAGTTTTTTTTTCTTGTACTTTTGTTTTATATAAGGTTCTGTGTGGAACGAAGAAATACAAAATAGAGGAATAAGAAAAAAACACAGGAATAGAGTAGGGTGAAAAACAAAAAACTATAGGATTCTATAACAGAGGAAAAAAAATACTTGGAGCTGTTTGGATTGTAGGAATATGGTTGAATCATCGCATGTCGTAAATAACAGATCAGTTCTAGCTGTCGCTGCATCCTAGAGTGATTTAGGGGCTCACAGAGTCATATATCACATACTCCCTCCGTCCCAGAAAAAGTGTCGTTTTAGGTTTTTCAGACATCGTGTTTGACCATTCGTCTTATTCAAAAATTTTGTGCAAATTATAAAATAAATAAATCATTATTGAAGTATCTCTCATGATAAAATAAGTCATAACAAAATAAATAATATTTATTAAAATTTTTTGAATAAGACGAACAGTCAAACACGATGTCTGAAAAACCTAAAACGACACTTTTTTCGGGACGGAGGACGTATCATATTATTATTATTTAATTCATAACTACCACATCTCTATAGCGGTTGCTGGCCGTTCTCTCTCGTGGACGTTCTTCAGCCTGTTCGTTTGGACTTATCAGCAGAATCAGCAGTCATCCAGCAGTGTTTTTCTCTCACAACAAATCAGCAAACAGTACTTTCAGTATAATAAACCAGCGAAACGAATTATCTTCTTCTCTGTAGTGTGTTCTCTCTCCTTAGCCGCTCCCTTCTCTATGCGTCTCTTTCCTCGTTCTCTCTCCATCCTCAGCGCATGAGAGTTCAAGGAGAGGCTGCAGGCTCCATCGATGATAGAGGCTCGTCGCAGCCAGGAAAGCTTCTCTTCTTCTCCTTGTTCCGTTCGTTGCCTTGCCTCCACGAATCGATGTTTTTTTCTCTGCTGGCAATGGTTGCGAACTTGCGATTTGTGAGTCAACCCCAATAGGGAGGAGTGAAGAACACGCAAGCACGGGTTGGCGTGACGCGAGCAAGATTTCCATTGATTCGGAGCGGATGCTTTTTTACCTGTGAAATGCACGTGGCTCGGTCCCTTTCCTCCGGAAGGGAAATCTGTTTTCCTTTGTTCCAAACGCAACCAAAGGTTTCCTTTCCTGAGGAACTGTATCCTCTAAAACTCCCGTAAAAATCCTTGAATCTAAATAGGCCCTAAGTGTTTATTTATATATAAAAAAAGATTACTGTACCCGCTGCACTAATTAAGAAAGGCCGCAGCGGACGGGTGTTGTGGACTGGCCCCACCGGCCAGCGACGCGCGTGTGCTCCCAGGTGGCGTGCACATGGCGGCTTCTCCGCAGCGCGACAGGCCTCCAGCCAGGCACGTAGCCGACAGGCTTCAAATGTCTGTCGCGCGGTCGTATCGAAACGCATGATGATGCGAGCCGGAGACAAGAAACCTGCTTGTCACGTTATCCGTTTGCTATCGACATGAACTGGGCACAGCACCAGATGACCGGAACGTAGTGTATCGACACGACGATTTACCCGTGCCGTCAGCTCGTCACTGCACGACGAAGAAAAGGTGTCGGCTCGGCTGCTCGGGTAGGTTAAGGTTGGGGAGGGGTCCGTTGGAGGTTGGGGTTAAGTGTTAACATGCATCATGCATTTGCGGAAAATTAAATTCGTCTCCCAAAATATGATTTTTTTCATATAGCAAAAGAACTGGAGCAAAAAGACAAATTTAGTCGGCGTGACATATAGCATTTTGGACAGATTTCCCTATTATTTCCATGCTCTCGCTTGTCTCACACGTCAAGTATATACGATTATGTGTTTTTAACCTTTCAGCACACTGCAAAAACGACGAATTTCTCAATGTGTGATGGCACCGGAGCCCGAGCAGGCGCCCAGAGTCATCGGGCCCTAGGTCAACCACTGAATATATATGAGCTGGCTACAATATATTTTGCCTAGTTGGATTCAAATTTGAGATCTCTGGTCCTTGTATCATATTGAGCTGTGAGTTGCATGCACCGATTAGTTTAACTAAATATTTTAAACAGTAAAATAGGAGACAATTTGCTTATACTTTTAACAAACTTTTTATATATCACTTGTATGCTATATATATTGCACACGCCCTACCAAACAACATTTTACATTTTGCGTTCACAAAATGTTGGGGTGCTATTTATACCCGGGAAATTGAGAGCTTCCATATGCATCGATCATCTCTTTAAATGTATAGGAGACGCAGATATCTTTGTATATATTATTAAGAGGTGAAACCGTATAAGCAATGAACGAGACTTCAAACGGTGCAATCCGGCCATGATCAATCAGTTGGCAGGAGTCACACGAGTGGAGTGTCCAAAACAGGATAGGAAGTCTGAGATGGCGACATCCGAGCTACCGCCTTCACCCATGGCCTTCCTCGCCTTGCTGCTCCAGTCCAAAGCTCTCTTCCTAAACTCCTTGCCCATCTCCCCTTCCATGACGTCCCGCACGCACCTCTCCAGCTCCTGGCTCCTCACCACCCCCTGGGCATCCGGGCGCACCCGTACGCCGACGCGCCACACGTCCTGGATATACTTGGCGTTCGTCGTCTGGTCCGACCAGTTCGGCATCGCCACCATGGGCACGCCGGCGCTGAGCGCCTCCACCGTCGAGTTCCAGCCGCAGTGCGTGAAGAAGCAGCCGACGGAGGGGTGCGCCAGGACGTCCAGCTGCGGGCACCACGACACCAGGAGCCCCCTGCTGGCTTTAGCAGCCTTGTCGGCGAAGCCCTTGGGTAGCTTGGCAGTCTCCGTGGCCCGGACGACCCACAGGAAGGGCTTGCCGCTGCTGTAGAGGCCCTCGGCTATCTCGCTCATCTGGTCCGGGCCTAGCGACGCCATGCTACCGAAGGAGACGTACAGAACGGACCGCGCCTGTTGGGCGTCCAGCCACGCCTTGCTTTCTGCCGCCATTGGGGCGTGCAGGTGGATGCCGTAGGACACGTCGTCCGGCAGGCGGTTGTCGAGGAACGCCGACGGGACGGTCGGCCCCACCATCTTGGCTCTCCACGTAGACGCCAAGTAGTCCGCTTCCTGCGGCTCCAGGTCGCAGAACGAGTTGACGAGGACATGGTCGGCGGTGTCCAGCCCCAGGAACTGGTTCAGCATCAGCTCCCGGAAACACGGGGGATACCTGATGTCAACCAAGAACGTGGGCATGTCGCCGACCTCGAGCTGCGTCGACAGCCCGGGCAGGTCCCGCACCTCCTCTGGGCGCAGCGGCGGGGGCGGCACCCGGCCGGTCCACGCGTGCGCGTACAGGATGTCCACGACGCACGGCTGCGTGAGGAACGCCGCGGACGCCGCGCCGCGCCGCCGCGCCACGCGCTGCGCCCACGGCGCGACCGCGTCGTACACCACCACGTGCACGGGCCGCCCCAGCTCCGACTCCGACCGCAGGAGCTCGTCCAGCGTCTCGGACCCGGCCGACTCGATCCGCTCGAAGTAGGGGACGCCCATCCCTCCTAGCTCGTCGGGCCCGCGCTCGTCGCAGCCGTCGGAGATGGCGGAGACGTGGACCGAGCTTGGGGTCGGCTTGGTCGAGTTGATCACGAAACGGGTCGCCGCCAGGGTGCACCGGACGCCACTGCGGCCGGCGAGCCGCTTGCCGAACTGGAGGAGCGGGTTGATGTGGCCCTGCGCGGGGAACGGGAGGAGAAGGACGTGGACTACGCTTTGGTCGGACGACCTCGCCGCCATGGTTCAACAAATGAATGAATGTGATGATTCTATCACAGATATATGATTTGCAACAATGGCGATGTTGTTGTTGGGAAGTACGAGAGTGCAGGTGTTTCTCTATATATAGATAGACCATAGACGTCCGTCCTGATGCTTCAGCGACAAATCATCAGATGCTGAAGCAAAGCCCAAGCGGCCAACTGTTTCTATTGAGTTTTCGGTGAAAAACGGATCTCCTGGATCTGCACCGGCAGTTGAAGAAACTACAGGATCACAACACGAGACGCACTTCTTCCTTGTTTGTCGATTTCTCCGGGGTTTTTTTTTCCTACATGCACATGTGGTGCGGAATCGTCACTTCTTAGCTTGGTCGTTTTCTTTATCTCGCACGTCATCGATGACTTAAGCTTCCTGTCGAATGCATGAATTTTCTGTCAGCAGTGACATACATTTTATTACGTGAGCTTCTGCGGAGTGCACAAAATCCATATATTTTAATCCTGCCAATTATTTTCCATCAAAAATTTCTTTTAATATAGAGTATACTTCTCTATGGCGGCTATAGAATAGATAATTGTGTGATCGAACCCAATGTGCACGTCTGGACAGTCTCACTAGATGTCCCACTCGACTGGATCCACGTGTCCTACTCAACCCACTCGTTTGGATCCGCGAGCAACTGCTATTTTTCATTCGGCTCGCTCGGCCGACAATCGATCGACAGGCTAAGAATAACTCCACCAAATCTCTAATTTGCTCTTATTTTATCGCTAAAATATGAGATATACTTGCTCTGGTCCATTAGATCACCTATATGATCTTATTTCCCAATAACCTTTGGCAGATATCTCGAAATTAATCTACTCTCCCCTAAAAAAGGAAAAAATCTACTTAACCCCCTGAACTATCAGCTAGTGTCTGATCTACACCTCCAACTGTAAAACCGTCTGTTTTTTACCTGAACTTTTCAAAATCGTTCAAATTACACCCTGGAGCGGTTTTGGATGGCCGTTTTGCTACAGTACCATTGGTTTTGACTTTTCTTTTCCTATTTATTTCTGCTGAATCTTTGAAAAATCATAGTAAATCACAGAAAAAATCATAAAATAGAAAATCTAATTTTGTTGGATTTCACATGAGTAGATCTACACAATGAACATATAATATAGTATGCTTTAGTTCAATTTTTTTTCTATAGCTTTAAATTAGTTAGAAAATCAAATTTTGTCTGTAATTAATTGGAATAATTCATAGCTATAGCTTCTATGATCCAATTGTGGTCAAATTTTTATGATGGGGTTATTATTATATGCTTGAACTATAGTAAAAATTTCATACTGATTGGATCATGTATAATTTAGTTATAGATTTATTTATATTTAACGAGCATAAACTTAAACATAAACCTAAATAAATCTATAACTAAGTTATATATGATCCAATAAGTATGAAATTTTTACTATAGTTCAAGCATATAATAATAACCCCATCATAAAAATTTCACAATAATTTGACCATAGAAGCTGTAGCTATGAATTAT
This sequence comes from Saccharum hybrid cultivar R570, assembly GCA_038087645.1. NCBI lineage: Eukaryota > Viridiplantae > Streptophyta > Magnoliopsida > Poales > Poaceae > Saccharum > Saccharum hybrid cultivar. The sequence goes on along the minus strand of JAQSUU010000402.1, from coordinate 21,577,354 downwards.
TCCAATTAATTACAGACAAAATTTGATAATTAATTTAAAGCTACAGAAAAAATTTGTACTAAAGCATACTATATTATATATTCATTGTGTAGATCTACTCATGTGGAGTCCAACAAAATTAGATTTTCTATTTTATGATTTTTCTGTGATTTTCTTTGATTTTTCAAAGATTCAGCAGAAATAAATAGAAAAAGAAAAGTCAAAACCGCCGTGACTGTAGCAAAACCATGGTTACTGTAGCAAGACCGCCGTCCAAAACCGCTCCAAGGTGTAATTTGAACGGTTTTGAAAAGTTGTGTAAAATAGACAGTTTTATACTTGGGGTGTAGGTTAGACACTGCTGATAGTTCACGGGGTTAAGTAGACTTTTTCCGCTAAAGAAAGGAGAGATAGAGGGGTCTCCTATATATCCTATGGGCCCTACTCCAACTATAGCCACGCTGCACTTACAGTGCAAAATCACTCTGGCCCTGTTCGGCAGGCTGTTTTTTTGGCTTATAAGCCGGCTGTGACTATTTTGCTGTGAGAGAAAAATACTGTTCCACGGCTGATAAGCCGTGCTGATAAGCTCAGCCGAACAGGGGCCTGATGATCACCAAGTGTCCACGTTGCTACGCAGATCCAACCCATGTTACAAATCCCACCCGTGCGAGGAGAGCAAGCCTAGGCGCTCGCTTGGTAGTTTCGGCGCTGGACTGCACATTGGGGTCGGGATGCCGCATGAATATAGAGCATGTTCACATGGCTTATAATCTGTCTTTTTCAGTTTGTTTTTTTAGCCAGAACAGTATTTTTCTCTCACAACAAATCAGCCAACAGTGTTTTTCAGCCGGCTTATCAGCCCAGCCGAACGGGGCCATAATCGGGGCGATCTCACACGAAAAGCGTGATGCGGTACTGTCAGCATAAAATTTCTTTCTCTATGCAGGCCTTGTTTAGTTCCCCAAGTTGGGGTTTACCAAATCACTGTTTGACATTGTAGTATTTTTGTTTTTATTTGGTAATAATTGTCCAAACATTGATTAATTAGGCTCAAAATGTTCGTCTCGCAAAGTACAATAAAACTGTGTAATTAGTTTTTTATTTCATCTACATTTAGTACTCCATGCATGTGCCGGTATTTTAATGTGACGGGAAATCTTCTTTTTGCATAGTGAATTTTAGATCCAAATTTGGGAAACTAAACATGGCCGCAGCATTGCAGCTGCCAGTGCACATGAGTGAGAAAGGAGAGGTGGAAGCGTGCAGGGTGTGTGAGAGAAGAGGTCAAGGATAGGGGAAGAAGGAAGAATATAATGATTAAACGCTGATATATGGGCACCCTTGTCAAGATACAAATCAGGCAGAGGTTTTTGGCAATCTTCTGGAGCAAAATCCTCATGTCCAAAAGTTATTTTTAGGAGATATACTATATATATTTATATGGGTGAAGGGATAGATCTAGTGGAGTTTCTCTAAGAACCTAGTGGCACCCCCAAATTTCACTTGATTACTACTTCAGTCTCGTCAGAGAAGGTCCAACATCCACAGGCGACAACCCCAAGCCAACCTTGATCTCAGTCCCATGAAACTTGTCTCATCTTCTCATCAGATCGAGTTGCTGCTACCCTCGTGGTCTTCATCTCCAATCTGCCACTGATGTCTATCCCTTTAGCCGGCCTCCGTGACCTATGCACGAGGAGCACCTCAAGGAAAGTCTCTGATATTCCCCACTTCCCCACCACCACCCCCAGATAACAATTTTGATTGGTATATGGTTGTGTGTATTAGAATTTTTGAGATGTCTGAGGAATGACATGGATCTCTAACATCCATGACCAGCTGATTTATTTTGGCATCAATGGCGATTTTCTATCATTGTGCCAGACCAAATTACTTGAAATTAGGCATCCAATTTAACACCCCCTCTTCGGCTCTCAAGGGATCTTAGAAGATTGATAGTGCGGTCAAAAGAGCTCATAGTGCAGGCAAGTATATGTGTGCACAATAGTGCCACTAGATCATCCGCCGAGAAGAATAAAGGTCCATTAGATCATATGGTGACGAGAAAATAGTTGCGCCCATTGGAGGTCAAGGTGAACAGAGCTCCGGCCTCTCTTTGGCTGAGAAAGATTACTACTCCCTCTATTCTAGATTATAAGATATTTTGACTATACAATATTCTTTTTTATATCTAAATATAGTGTATATCTAGGTATATAGCAAAAACTATGTATGTAGAAAAATCAAGACCTCTTACTCACTCCGTCCTAAAAAGAATGTGACGATCACTTCCCAAGAAGTAAAACTATTTGAAATTTGACCAAATTTATATGAAAAATTACTAACACTTATGATACTAAATAAATATTATTAGATTTGTTACGAGATATATTTTTATAGTAAACTTATTTGAGATATTTACTATACTATTTATGTAAACTTGGTTAAACTTAAGAAAGCTTGACTCATCGTAGACCTAGAATTATTTATTTTTTTAGGACGGCGGGAGTACAATTTAGAATAGAGGAAGTATATACCTGTAGCTATTGGTTATATTTTTGCCAGTAAACAGTCTTTTTTTTTTGAGGAATTTGCCAGTAAACAGTCCATATGGAAGAGCTTGCCTGAAAAACTTCAGTCCCTCTCTGCTCAACTTCTGCTTTTGGTTTCAGGGTAAAAGCGAAAAATGGAAACAACCAATCTATTTTTAGAGTTGCTTCTAGAAGTCAAATGCTGCATTTGTACTAGTAGAGACCGAAAGGCGTGGCAGAGGGGTTTTTGCTCGCTTACGTACTTACGTAGGATGCTCTTTTCAATTCGATTAATTAGAAAGTCAATTAATTGAAAAAAATATGTATTATACATTCGATTAATTTGAAAGTCAATTAAAAAGAAATATTTAATTTATTTAAAAGCTAGCGTTTCTTTAAAGAATCATTTTTTTAAAAAACCAAAAAAGCACGAACAAACGGGCGGATCGGACTCAAACTCACCGTATAGCAGAGAAATGTTCCAAGAAGTCACAAGACTCGCAACTCGCCAAGGATGGTGGCGGGTTGGCGGGCCGTTGTTCATGGATCACGGTTCATTGGTCTGCTGCCCGTAACGGCGCAGGATCAAATCACAGGTGGTGGTTCTCTGACGGGTTGATTCCTGGAAAAAGTCTAATTGACCCCTCCAATTATGGGGGTGGTTTATCTTACCCCAAACTATGAAACGGTCTAATTTACTCCTTGAACTTTGCAAAACCGGCCAAATCACCCCCTCGAGCAGTTTTGAGCGGTGGTTTTGCTACAGTGACAACGGTTTTGTCTTTTCCTTTTTTATTTATTTCGTCTGAATCTTTGAAAAAATCATAGTAAATCACAGAAAAATCATAAAATAGAAAATCTAATTTTGTTGGACTCCACATGAGTAGATCTATACAGTGAACATATAATATAGTATGCTTTAGTACAAAGTTTTTGTTGTATGAATTATTCAAATTAATTACAGAAAAAAAATAGATCAAAATTTACAGCAAAAACTTTGTACTAAAGCATACTATATTATAAGTTCACTGTGTAGATCTACTCATGTGAAGTCCAACAAAATTAGATTTTCCATTTTATGATTTTTCTGTGATTTACTATGATTTTTCAAAGATTCAGACGAAACAAATAAAAAAGAAAAAGACAAAACGCTGTCACTGTAGCAAAACCGCTGTTACTGTAGTAAAACCACCGTCCAAAACCGCTTGAGGGGGTGATTTGGCAGGTTTTGTAAAGTTCAGGAAGTAAATTAGACCGTTTTACAGTTTAAGGATAAAATAGACACTCCCCCATAGTTAGGGGAGTCAACTAGACTTTTTCCGTTGATTCCTCCCCAGATTTGTAGTGGGCCAAAATGTCGTCTTTCTCGTGGGGTTGTTGGCGCGCTCCTCCGCGCCTGTCCTTTTTAGGCGAACAGCGTCTGATGAACAGTAAAAGGCGATAAACTAAGGCTGGACGAAAAACTCGAAGCTCGTTAGCTCGCTCGGCTCGTGGCTGGCTCGACTCAGCTCGGCTCGGCTCGTTGGCTCGGCTCGTTACGATAACGAGCCGAGCCGAGCCAAGATTTTAGCTCGTTAGCTATAACGAGCCAACTCGAGCCAGCTCGCGAGCCACTCGCGAGCTAAACGAGCCAAACTTTCAGGAAAAAAAGTATCAAAACTTGTATTAGTTTTTGTATTACTTCATGTCTTGTACTTTACAATTGACTAGTAACTGGTCTAGGCCCTATAAATTGACTGGTAACTGGTCTAGATGCATTTCTTTTGTATTATTATTATTCTCAAACTTTAAATAAATACAAATATTATATTTTGTATATTTTTTATACCTGTCTCGCGAGCTTAACGAGCCAGCTCGAGCTTTTAACGAGCCGAGCCGAGTTGGCTTTCTGGCTCGTTAGGATAACGAGCCGAGCCGAGCTGGCTCGTTATCTTAACGAGCCAGAACGAGCCGAGCCCATACAAGCCGAGCCAGCTCGGTATCCAGGGCTACGATAAACATTAATCGGGAAAAGCGCAGTGACCGAGAGATAGCGTGTTTAGTTCCCACTGGGGTCCCCAAGTTGTTGAGAAAAACTGCAGTGTATTGTAGCATTTTTGTTTGTATTTAGTAAAAATTGTCTAAACTTTGACTAATTAGGCTTAAAATGTTCGTCTCGCAAAGTACAACAAAACTATATAATTAGTTTTTAATTTTATCTATATTTAGTACTCTATACATGTATCGATATTTCGATGTGACGGAGAATCTTCTTTTTTATAGTGGAATTTTGGGAAAAAGTTAGGAACTACTCCCTCCGTCCCAGAAAAAAGTGTCGTTTTAGGTTTTTCAGACATCGTGTTTGACCGTTTGTCTTATTCAAAATTTTTTAATAAATATTATTTATTTTGTTATGACTTATTTTATCATTAGAGATACTTCAATAATGATTTATTTATTTTATAATTTGCACAAAATTTTTGAATAAGACGAACAGTTAAACACGATGTCTGAAAAAGCTAAAACGATACTTTTTTTATTGAGACGGAGGGAGTAAACAAGGCCATAATAGAAAAATCGTTGAAACCTTCCCCTGCAATTCTTGGCGGGCTGATTACTCCTCAATGCAAGTTCCACAGGATGTGCGATAAACAGTAGGAAAATCGGTAGAACAGTGTTTTCTTCAGCGCCACCGTAGAAAAATTGACCGAGGGTGTGTTCACTTCTATGCAAACCCAAAATATTTTCTCTTTCACCCATCACATCAAATATTTAGACGTATGTATAGAGTATTAAATATAGATAAAAAAATAACTAATTGTACAGTTTGTTCATAGTTGAATAATATTTGTCAAATAACAATAAAAGGTACTGCAAAAACTTTTCACAAACTAAATACGCCCGAAAGTATTTTCTTCATCGCAACAGTGCGCTATAGTAGTAGACACATGGGTAGGGCGGCTATCCATGGTTCCCAGTAGACTGTGACATCGTGGTCTCCTGGCGGGCTGTCGGCGGCGAGGGAAGAGCGGCACGCCATAATCCTACGATAGTGGCTTGGCGCTGGGTCACTGTCTTCCCTTCTTCCAGCATGAGGACAGGATACAGGACACGTTTCAGATGTCATCACTGACGATGGACGACGATTGGTGCGGGTCAGCCGATGGACCGCAACCCATCCGGCCGTTGAGCCTGACAGCGGCCGGGGCAATCGTCGACGCCTCGACGGGCGATCCGATCCCACATCCTAGACTGTGCAGCACTCCAGTGTCACCCTGTTTACGTTTTAGGTCCTGTTTGGTTTCACATATTAAAGTTTAACTCTCATCATATCAATGTTGCAGTAAATGTATGAAGTGTTAAATATAGACTAATTACATGCATTAGGAGTAATTTACGAGACGAATCTATTAAGCCTAATTAGTCCAAGATTGAAAACTTTTTATCAGATAAGACGAAAGTACTACAGTGTTTGTTAAACTTTAACACCCTAAATTAAACAGGCCCTTAGAGACTGCTCCACACTGCACAAACTCCATCATGGAGCCGCTCTAAAAAAAACTAGAGTTTATGGCTCCATTTTTCCTCGAACGAAGTGCGTAGAGCTAAAATCGTTTAGCTAAAAAACATGAAGCGAATGAGTCCCAAACACCTACTTGACCGCCACACATTAAAGAATTGTGCGTAACGTCATACCTTACGTACGTATGTTTAGACATCAGGGGCTAAAGTTTAGCCTCGTCACACCGAAAATTTGGATGCTAATTAAAAGTATTAAAAATAGATTAACTTAATTACATAAATGAGAGCTAATTCATGAGATAAATCTATTAAGCATAATTATTCTATGATTTGACAATGTGTTACTACAGTAACATATACTAATGATGGGTTAATTAGGTTTAATAGATTCGTCTCACGAATTAGCTGCGGCTTTTGTAAACATGTCCTAATTAACATCAAATATTTGATGTGACAAAAGCTAAACTTTAGCTAAGGATCCAAACACCCTAGTCCAGCTAGCTGAAGGTGTATTGTTGTTGCCAACTTACAATTTGGAACTGCCTGTATTTTGACGTCAGTTGTTCGATCTTGAATAGCCATCTAAAAATACAATACATTATCACGGCTGAATGCTGATGCGCAGGGTTTACGTGATATGCAAGCCAGATTAGTCCATATATAGAATTAACTCATCATTTACTTTTAAAATAGGGTATGAATACAAAACCTCCCTTTTATAGTAGTTGCTATAAGACCTTTTTATCTTTCACAGATACCTTACTTTTATTATATATCTAGACAATAGTGTATACTATCTAAGCATACAGTAAAAATTATATATTAAAAAACCAAAACATTTTATAATTTGAAATGGGGTGAGTAACTTTATAAAGAAAATAAAATATGTCCAATTGATGTCACAGTAAGACGACAGCTAGCGACATTTTGCACCAAGGCCATGTTTAGGTTCCAAATTTTTTTTGAAAAGTACTGTAGCACTTTCGTTTGTATTTGACAAACTTTGTCCAATCATGAATTAACTAGGCTCAAAAGATTCGTTTCGATATTTACAGACAAACTGTGTAATTAGTTATTTTTTACCTACATTTAATGCTCCATACATGTACCGATATATGCGATGTGATGAAGAATCTTAAAATTTTTTTGCATTTTAGAGTAAACTAAACAAGGCCCAAATCACGTGCTCCTCTGTCATCATTTTTAAAGTATTTCGGCGCAGAAACCCAGTATACTATATGCATTCCATCCCAGGCCTAGTTTATTTCACCGAATTTGGAGTATCAAATTTACTATAACGATACTGTAGCATTTCATTTGTATTTGGTAATAATTGTCCAACCGTTGACTAATTAGGCTCAAAACATTCGTCTCGCAAAGTATAACCAAACTGTGTAATTAGATTTTTATTTCATCTATATTTAGTACTCCATGCATGTATCGTAAGTTTTATATGACAAAAAAAAATCTTCTTTTTATATAGTGTATTTTTTCCGGAGAAACAAGCCCAGCAGGACCTGCTGTTGTAGACTTGTAGTTGCACACTTGCACTGCCCGCAGGCCGCAGCGCACGCAGCCCAGTGAACAACCATGGCAGAGCAAGATTCAGAGCAGAGCATCCACGTTGTCTTGCTCCCGAACCCGAGCCAAGGCCACATCAACCCGATCCTCCAGTTCGGCAAGCGCCTCGCCGCGCACCGCGGCGTCCGGTGCACTCTCGCCGTGACCCGGTTCGTGCTCGGCCAGAGCGGCCAGCCGTCCCCGGGAGCGGGAGGCGCCGTCCACATCGCCGCCATCTCCGACGGCTGCGACCGCGGCGGCTTCGGCGAGGCCGGCGGGATCGAGGCGTACACGGCCCGGCTGGAGTCGGCCGGGTCGGAGACCGTGGGCGAGCTCCTCCGGTCCGAGGCGGAGCAGGGGCGGCCGGTGCGCGCGCTGGTGTACGACGCGTTCCTGCCGTGGGCGCAGCGGGTGGGGCGGCGGCACGGCGCCGCCTGCGCGGCGTTCTTCACGCAGCCGTGCGCGGTGGACGTGGCGTACGGGCACGCCTGGGCCGGGCGGGTGGAGCCGCCGCTGGCGCTTGGTGAAGAGGAGCCGCTCGACCTGCCCGGGCTCCCGGCCGGGCTCAGGCCAGGCGACCTGCCGACGTTCTTGACCGATCCCGACGATCGCGGGTACCTGGATCTGCTGGTGAACCAGTTCGGCGGCCTGGACACGGCCGACCACGTCTTGGTCAACTCGTTCTATGAGCTGCAGCCTCAGGTGCGTACTCCACTCCACTGCCAAGCTTCTCAGAAGCCGCTGGTGGTAGACAAGACAAGTAGGATCAGAGTACGTGTGCTGACTGAATTGTTGTTGTTCACGTCGCAAAGGAATCGGACTACATGGCGTCTACTTGGAGAGCCAAGACGGTGGGTCCAGCAGTCCCGTCGGCGTACCTCGACAACCGGTTGCCGGACGACACATCCTACGGCTTCCACATCTTCACACCTCTGACGGAGACGACGAAGGCCTGGCTGGACGCTCGGCCGGCGCGCTCGGTCGTGTACGCCTCGTTCGGCAGCATCGCCAAACCAGACGCGGCTCAGTTGTCCGAGATGGCGGAGGGGCTGTACAACTGCGGCAAGGCCTTCCTATGGGTTGTCAGGGCCTCGGAGAGCTCAAAGTTACCTGAAAACTTCACCGACAAGACCAAGGAGAGGGGCCTCGTCGTGACATGGAGCCCTCAGCTTGAGGTGCTGGTGCACCCGGCTGTCGGGTGCTTCGTGACACACTGCGGGTGGAACTCGACGATGGAGGGGTTGGGTGCCGGTGTGCCGATGGTGGCGATGCCGCAATGGTCGGACCAGACCATGAACGCCAAGTACACCGAGGACGTGTGGCGTGTAGGCGTGCGAGTGCGCCCGGACGACAAAGGTGTGGTGAGGAAGGAGGAGCTTGAGAAATGTGTGAGGGAGGTGATGGAAGGAGAGAGGAGCTCGGAGTACATCCGAAACGCTGCCGATTGGAAGGAGAAGGCCAAGAGGGCCATGAGCGAAGGCGGCAGCTCCGACAAAAACATCCTAGAGTTCCTTGGCAAACTTGGACTGAAAAACTAAATGACAGTGTCTTTGGACTTCATTGTTTCAGTGTCATTTGTCTTCTGTTATTGCTCTCTTTCCTGGGCCCTCGTTGTTGTGGAATTATGTGCGGCATTTGGTGCAATAATGCAGTTAAAGTCAGTTGTGACAGTGAAGTTTAATTTACTGAGACTGATAAGCAAAGGTCCGCGAAAATGATGCCTATGCTGCTATGCTTGGCAATGATAAGTTTAATTTACTGAAACTGAAAAGGATGCAGGCGTCGAGAGCAAGAAAGACAACCTCTTGCCATCATCAACGTCCACGGACGGCCGAGACCGACACAATCACTGATTTTCATTCTATTTCGCTATCAGGGTCATCCTTCACCGGTGCTTCCACAGTCTCAATATTTTAGTCATGCTTTGATGACTTTATGGAACCAGAAGACTGTTTTCTTAAGGAAAACAGGAGGGGTTTGACCCCCTACTGTGCTTTTATTGCATTGTAAAACAAAATGTTGTTCCAAGTACAGAGATCGAGAAACAAAGAAGGAAACAAAGAAAATAGAAAGAATTACACATAAGCTTCTAGCCATAAATCAATAGCTGGATGAAGAGCTGTTTTTGGTTTTTGCCCTTAGGATAACTAAGGCAAACTCTGTTCTGAAGATGCTCTTGCAGGGTTGCACCAAGGCTGACATCCCTCTAAAGATCACATCATTTCTCACTGTCCAAATGGACCAGCACATGGTGATCACAATCTCCATAAAGAAAGGCAAACGAAGTTGGGTCTTGAAGGCTTCAAGGATCTGAAATGTAGTGGCGCCACCTGGAACAAGCAGATGCAGGGTGTTCCAACAAGCCATTGCAAACGGACAATCAAAAAGGAGGTGATGGAGTGTCTCCTCTACATCATGTGCAGAGGACACAATTATAGTCATCAAGGAGCATGTTCTTACGCCTCAGCAACTCTCTAGTGCTCAACCTGTCTTTGAGCACTAACCAAAAGAAGAATTTTCTTTTATTTTGACATGATGACTTCCACAACCAACTGTAAGCTGGATGAACTTGTGAACTGCCAATTAGGCTCTTGTATGCTTTCTGTGAAGAGAAAAAGGTTGAACCCCACATATAACTCCATTGATCAGGCTCAAGTTAAAATGCAGATTCTGAATAATAGTATCCAATTGTACAAATTGGTCATAGGCTTCAGTAGACAGAGGTAGATGAAAATGTGTAATGAGAGGCATTGTAGATTTCATCTCGTGAACTGATATATTAATGTTCCTGGAGTATGAAGCTAATTCTGGGAAGGTTTGTTGTAAAACTTTTTTTTCTTTTTTTGAACCAGGGAGTTTCCCCATTCCCACTCATTTTGAGCAGAAATACGCTGGGCACCGGGTTCGAACCCGGGTGGCCGAGCTCGCGGCTCGCGATGCTGACCAAACGAGCGACTCGCTCGTTCCCGTTTGCTGTAAAACCTGACCTTCCCAGAGGTCCAACCAAAAGAAACAGGAAATTCCATTTGAAACATGAACCATTGCCATTCCTTTATATCGTTCTAGCAACTTCAAAATGTCTTTCCACCAGAAGGAGCTCCTTAGATTAGTAGATTAGTAGAAATAGGGGGCTCCCGCCGGGTGTAAGGTCCAAATAGGCTAGAGGGGGGGTGAATAGCCTAATAAAAACTTCTACACAAATTACTTAACCACAAGTTAGTATAAAAGGTGGCGGAGCTAAATGCACTAGCACTAACTAATTAAGCAAGCCACCTACACAAGTCTAGTACAAGGCTATTCACTAAACACAACAACAACAAGCTAGAAACAAGATGTAATACGAGAGAAGAGCTTTGAGTGATTATACCGCCGTGTAGAGAAGAGAAGTACCAATCAATCAATCACACAAGAGAAGTCCTCGGCAAAGAGATGACACAAGATTTTTTACCGAGGTTCACTTGCTTCCCGGCAAGCTACTCCTCGTTGTGGCGATGCACCCACTTGTCGGTTCGCGAGCTAATCAACTATCAAGAGTTGAGCCCTCGGCGGGCGCCGCACAACCGCACACAAGATGGGGATCCTCCAAGCCACGAGCTCCACTAGAGTATCCAATTTGCGAACTCCCGCGGGGAAGGATCAAGAACCCCTTACAACACTTGGTGAAGGCTCCAACAATCTCCAATTGCGAGCTCAATCACCTCCGCTGCTCCAAGCCGTCTACCGTGTCGGGAAACACGGAAGAGTAACAAGAAATCCGCAGCAACTCGAAGATCAAGTGCCTCTAGAATGCAACTCTCAAGCAATGCACTTGAATCTCACTCAATCTCACTCAAGATGTGCAACTATGCAAGGAGATGAGTGGAGGGGTTGTTCTCTAGCTCAAAGTATGTCTCTAGGTCTCAAAATGTGCAAGAGTTACCCTCAAACCCCGGCCACCATCTATTTATAACGAAGGGGTACGCAGCTAGCCGTTACAAACGACGCGGTAGAAATCGCGCTGACCGGACGCTCCGGTCAGGGTGACCGGACGCATCCGGTCACTACGCGACAGACGTGAACAGTGCTCGTCCGAACTAGCCGTTACCGTTGACCGGACGCGCTCCTTCGATCGACCGGACGCGACAGTGCCAGCGTCCGGTCGCGTTCCAGTAAGCACCCGACGCGACCGGACGCGTCCGGTGGTACATGACCGGACGCGCCAGCCGCGTCCGAACGCGCTTCGCTGAGCTCGGCTTCTCTGGACGCATGACCGGACGCTCCGGTCCCGTGGGGCACCGGACGCGCCGGTCACGCGTTTAACGTTTTCGCCCGGTTGAACTGACCGGACGCGCTGGTTAGGCCAGACCCGCGTCCGGTGCCAAACCCTAGCAGCACCCGCGCCGCGATGAACTGACCGGACGCGCCCCGCGTCCGGTGCAGCGTCCGGTGCAGCGTCCGGTGCACGCAGTGACCTCCGTTCGCCTCCGTTTCTTTTCCGACTTACGGCGCAATAGAAAATAGGCGTTTCACTTCTCCAAAAAGCGCCGAATCCCGCCTCGCAAGCTCGGCGGGAGGGAGAGAGGAACCCAAACCCCTCTCTACCGCTTAAACTCCACCGCCTTCGCAAATGTGCTAACACCACCAAGTGTACACCACCATGTGCATGTGTGTTAGCATTTCACAAACATTTTCCAAGGCGTTATGTTAGCTTTCAACTAGATCCTAATGCATATGCTCAAGACATTGATCTAGTGGCACTTGATTCCCGAGCTAACCGTGATTGCCCCTCTTGATAGTCGGCTATGTATCCTAAACCCGGTCAATCACTTCTCTACTCATCTTAGACCGGCAAAAGGAAAACCCTATGGTTATACCTTTGCCTTGCGCTCTTAGATCCTTCTCCTTCACTTGATCATCATGTCCATCATATTATGTGCATCTCCATCATGATCGTCATTTCATGTCCATGCACCAACTCTTTGTGATCTTGTGGCCACCACTCCTTGCCACGTACACCTTCATCACATGTGTTGCTTATGCCTAGCTCAAAACACTTAACACATGGCATTAGCAACTTGGTGTCATTAATTACCAAAACCAAACTTGGGCTTTCAATCTCCCCCTTTTTGGTAATTGATGACAACCATCACAAAGATATGAAATGAAATCAATTTTCAATTTCGATAGTATTAGATCCCCCTACATATGTGCTTCCATGAGTTTGGTTCAATTGTGCACATATGTATGGATTTGAATTTTGGGAGAGTTACTACTATCAAATTGATGCTAAGGTATATAGAATGGACCTTTGAAGCGTGATACTAATCGGAGTTGCCTTTATATACCATCCTTAGCCTCGATGTAGCTAGACACCACTTGTAATTCATCACTTGTAAAGATCACAAACACTAAAGTACCCCGTGAGATCAACATTATAAGCAAAGAGTGTCTAGATACCACTTGTGACGCTACTCTAAACAAAACATCATTCAAGTTCTAGTTCTAGCAATCACCAAACAAACATGAATATGAATATAAGCTTTGCAATGCAACAATTCATCATGTTAATGCACATACAAATGCAACAAATAATTCATGAGCTTGCTCCCCCTACTTGTGTGCTCAAATTTTTAATTTCTCTCTTTCCAAAGACTTATCTTATGCTTTCTCTTCCCCTTAGTAACTTTTCTCTCCCCCTTAACTTTCTCTCCCCCTTAACTTTATCTTTGTGACTTTTCTATCTTTGTGACTTTTCTCTCCCCCTTTGTCAACAATCACCAAAAAGGTGCCAATTTTAGTGAGAGTTAAGTCAATCAATATGAGGGAGTCCAAATTATGGTTCAATCTAGATCACTTGCCTAGAATATGTAATTCGGTTTGATCCAAGGACAAGCTTCTTCACACCTCATAAAGTATAAGGGTTATCTTGACCATGTTGAATTACACATCATGAGCTCATTTTCTAGATTCAACACTAGGTTTGCAAGCCCACAAACATGTCATATGCTACCACTAGATCAATCAAAACATAGAAGCAATAGTGGTACCATATATACATCAAAATCATTTGATTTTCATGAATGAGCCTATTTGTCATGCAAATATGTCTATATGTTCTAAACATGTCCTTAGCAAAGTATGGATGATATGCCAAACAACTTTACCTTGCTATGTTGGAGGAGAGGCATGTCATATAAGAATGTGGGGGGTGCACTCATTTCAAGTTGGAGAAGTCAAGTATGTTCAATTCATTCTTCAACTTGTAAAATCTCTTCTCATCAAGTGGCTTTGTAAAGATGTCGGCTAGTTGATCTTCGGTGCCAATGCTTTCAATGCTAATATCACCCTTTTGTTGATGGTCTCTTATGAAATGATGCCTAATGTCAATGTGCTTGGTTCTTGAATGTTGAACCGGATTTTGAGTCATCTTGATAGCACTTTCATTGTCACAAAACAAAGGCACATTCTTGAACTTGATTCCAAAATCATTCAAAGTGGCCTTCATCCAAAGCAATTGTGCACAACAACTACCGGCACTTATGTATTCGGCCTCGGCGGTAGATAGAGCAACACTATTTTGTTTCTTTGATGACCATGAAACAAGAGACCTCCCAAGCAATTGACAAGTGCCACTTGTGCTCATTCTATCAATCTTGCATCCACCATAGTCGGAGTCCGAATATCCAATCAACTCAAAACTTGACCCCTTTGGAAACCATAATCCAACATCATGAGTGCCCTTAAGATATCTCAATATTCTCTTGGTTGCTTTCAAGTGACTTTCTCTAGGTGAAGCTTGATATCTTGCACACTTGCACACACTAAACATCACATCCGGCCTAGAAGCGGTGACATATAGCAAACTTCCAATCATAGACCGATATTGCTTTTGATCTACCATGTTGCCACTTGCATCAATACCCAATTGATCATTTGTGCCCATTGGTGTACTCATTGGCTTAGCATCTTGCAATCCAAACTTCTTGATCATGTCCTTGATGTACTTCCCTTGACTTACAAAAGTGCCATTCTTCATTTGCTTGATTTGAAGTCCAAGAAAGTAACTAAGCTCTCCAATCATAGACATCTCAAACTCTTTTGCCATCATATTTCCAAATTCTTCACAAAAGTCTTGGTTAGTTGATCCAAAGATAATGTCATCCACATAGATTTGCAACACAAACAAGTCATTTCCAAGCTTCTTGGTGAAGAGAGTGGTGTCAACCTTTCCCATCTTGAACCCTTTAGAGAGAAGAAAGTCCCTCAATCTCTCATACCATGCTCTAGGTGCTTGCTTCAAACCATACAATGCCTTCTTGAGCTTGTAAACATGGTTGGGCTTCTTGTCATCTTCAAAACCGGGAGGTTGCTCAACATAAACTTCTTCATTGATGTAACCATTGAGAAATACACTCTTGACATCCATTTGATAGAGCTTGATGTTGTGTGCACAAGCATATGCTAACAAGATTCTAATTGCCTCCAATCTAGCAACCGGTGCATATGTCTCTCCAAAGTCAAGACCTTCAACTTGTGTGTAACCTTGTGCTACCAATCTTGCTTTGTTTCTCATAACTACACCATCTTGATCTTGCTTGTTTCTAAAGACCCACTTGGTGCCAATCACATTGTAGTTCTTTGGCCTCTCAACAAGTTCCCAAACTTGATTTCTAGTGAAGTTGTTTAGTTCTTCATGCATGGCATTTACCCAATCGAAATCTTTCAAAGCATCTTCTATTTTCTTAGGTTCTTCAAGTGACACAAATGAGTAGTGCTCACAAAAGGATGCTAATCTTGATCTAGTTTGAACACCATTTTGAATTCCACCAATGATTTGGTCCAATGGATGATCTCTTGCAATGCTAGTAGGTTGGAGTATTGGGAGTTGATTGCTTCCACTTGCTTGACCTTGATCTTGCACATCATCAAGAGAACCACTAGAGCTTGCTTGATTTGTATCAATTTGCACACTTTGGTTGATCACATGAATATCATCATCATCAACTTGCCTCGGCCTTATGTCACCAATGTCCATGTTCTTCATTGCATTTGACAATTGATCTCCTCTCACATCATCAAGGTTTTGAGCTTCATTTTGAGACCCTTGGGTTTCATCAAACTCAACATCATGAACTTCTTCCAAGGTGCCATTTGTGAGATTCCAAACTCTATATGCTTTGCTTGTGGTAGAATAACCAAGTAAGAACCCTTCATCACATTTCTTTTCAAACTTGCTCAATCTAGTGCCTTTCTTGAGAATATAGCATTTGCAACCAAACACTCTAAAGTATGCAATGTTGGGCTTTCTTCCATTCAATAGCTCATATGGTGTCTTTCCAAGCTTTCCATGACAATAGAGACGGTTGCTACAATAGCAAGCCGTGTTGATAGCTTCACTCCAAAATGAATGACTCACATTGTATTCACTAAGCATTGATCTAGCCATGTCAATCAAAGTTCTATTTTTCCTTTCAACTACACCATTGGATTGAGGAGTGTATGTTGGAGAAAATTGATGTCCAATACCAAGATCATCACACAAAGCTTCAATTCTTGTGTTCTTGAACTCACTACCATTGTCACTTCTAATCTTCTTGATGGTAGTCTCAAACTCATTTTGCACTCTCTTGACAAAAGACTTGAATAGATCATAAACATCACTCTTGTCATAGAGAAAGAACACCCAAGTGTATCTAGTGTAGTCATCAACAATCACAAAACCATACTTGTTTCCACCAATACTAGTATATGTTGTTGGCCCAAACAAGTCCATGTGCAATAGCTCAAATGCCTTTGATGTACTCATTTCACTCTTACTAGGATGTTTATTTCCAACTTGTTTGCCGGCTTGACAAGCACTACAAGGTTTATCCTTCTCAAAGGTGACATCCTTCAAGCCTCTAACTAAGTCATGCCTCAAAAGTTTGTTCAATTGTTTCATTCCAACATGACCAAGCCTTCTATGCCATAACCAACCCATACTAGATTTGCTAAGAAAGCAAGATGTCAATTGGGTCTCACTATCATTGAAGTCAACCAAGTACAAGCTATCATGTCTAAATCCTTTGAATATCAAATTTGATCCATCAACACTTATGACTTCAACATCATCACTACCAAATATGCACTTGAAGCCAAGATCACAAAGTTGTGCCACCAACAAAAGATTGAAATCCAAGCTCTCAACTAGCAACACATTGGATATGCTCATGTCATTTGAGATTGCAATTTTACCAAGCCCCTTGACCTTGCCTTTCTTGTTGTTGCCGAAAGTGATAGCATCAAAACCACCATTTTGACTTGTATCAATAGATTTGAACATACAAGAATCCCCGGTCATATGTTGAGTGCACCCACTATCAAGCACCCAATGCCTTCCTCCGGCTTTGTAATTGACCTACAAGATAAGATCAATTCCTTTTAGGTACCCAAACTTGTTTGGGTCCTCCAAGGTTAGTGACCAAGCTCTTTGGTACCCAAATGGCTTTCTTCTTTGAGCCCATCCATGGTGCACCAATGAACTTAGCATGAACACCATTTGTACCCTTGGTAAGTATATAGAAAGAATCAAACTTAATTGAGGATACATTAGCATTGGATTTCTTGTTCATGCAATGTCGCTCTATGTGACCAACTTGCTTGCAACTTTTGCAATAGCTACCATTGTTCTTCACAAAACGAGTCTTGTGAGGAGCAAAAGCGGCCTTGCCTTTCTTGGGGTTATAGCCCAATCCCTCTTTATAGAGAGAAGCCCTTTGGCTACCCAAGCACATAAGCAAGCGGTCCTCACCACCATAAGCCTTAGCTAAGGTGTGATTGAGCTCTTTTACCTCCTTCTTGAGATTTTCATTCTCAACTATTAGTGTGGAATCACAAGTGAAACCGTCACTACTAGATGAGGATGATGTAGATGTGCTACATGAAGGGTTAGTAGGAGCAACAACAATAGGCTTATGAAAAGGTTCATCAATTATATCACATGATATGCCTATGTTGCAAGTTTTAGCTTTCTCAACATTAGTTGGCGTGTTTTCACATTTTTCAACTAGAGAGGAATGAGCTTCTTCAAGCTTAGTGTGAGACTTTTAAAGCTTCTTATGGTCTACCTTTAGACTCTCATAAGATGCTCTAAGCTCATCAAGTTCTTGCATAAGGTTTTTCTTTTCCTTAAGCAAGCCCTTGCACTCCTTTCTAGATTCTTTATAATGTTGAGTGCAATCTTCTAGCATAGTGATTAGTTCATCTTTAGTAAATTCTTCTTCATCACTATCACTATCACTAGCATTATCATGATCACTCTCATCATCGGATGATACCTTAGCGGCCTTAGCCATGAAGCACGATGGAGTGTCGAAGAGGGAGACCTTCTCTTGGATGGCAATGCTAGCATGTCCCTTCTTCTTGCTCTTGTAGTCATCCTCATCATCACTTGAGGAATCATCACTATCCCATGTAGCAACATGAGAATCATTCTTCTTTTTGTGAGAGCTCTCCTTCTTTTCTTGCTTCTTCTTTTGCTTCTTCCTTTCCTTCTTGATAGCATCTTCATCATCACTATCATAAGGACACTTTGCAATAAGATGATCTTTGCTATGGCATCTAAAGCATCTCATGGTATGCTCATTCTTCTTGGATGAGTTCTTCTTCCTTCTTGCACGATAGCCCTTCTTCTTCATGAATTTGCCAAATTGCTTGACAAAGAGAGCCATCTTCTCATCAATGTCATCACTATCACAAGAGCTTGAGTCTTCTTCACTTGATGATTCAATCTTGGATTTGCCCTTGGATGTGGTGGCTTTGAATGCCACACTTTTCTTCTTTTCATCATCTTTCTTCTCATTCTCCTTCTTCTTCTTCTTGACCAACTCATCCTTCTCATCATCTCCTCTATATGAGTCATCGGTCATCACTTCTTGAAATATTTGTTGAGGAGTTGAATCCTTCAATGTAGTCCTCACTAGCACGGTGATCAATGTATCAAATCTCTTGGGCAAGCTTCTCAAGAACTTCATAGAGAATTGGTTGTCCTTGACTTCCTCACCAAGTGCCTTGAGCTCATTCACAATGACTTGCAATCTATGAAACATTTCCGGTACACTCTCATCTTCTTGCATCTTGAAGCTAGAAAACTTTTCTTGCAAGATATATGCCTTAGCGGTCTTTGTGCCTTCGGTGCCCTCAAATGTTTCTTCTAGCTTGGCCCAAGCATCATGTGCAACTTCTATGTTCTTCACTTGCTCAAATGTCTTGTCATCTAATGCCTCATGAAGAGCACTAATGGCAATATCATTGCATTGGAGTTTCTTCTCTTCCACCGGTGTAGGTGCTTCCGGATTAGCAACCTCAAATTTTGTTTCGGTGACCTTCCACACTTCTCTATTGATTGACTTGAGGTGTGCAGTCATCTTAACCTTCCAATATGCATAATTTGTGCCATCAAAGTGAGGTGCCTTCTTGGTGTTGTTGATGTGCAAACTTAATTGAGCCATTTCTTCTTCACCGTAGGTTGTTAAGCCTCAAATAAACGGTGCCTCGGCTCTGATACCACTTGTAAGGTCCAAATAGGCTAGAGGGGGGGGGTGAATAGCCTAATAAAAACTTCTACACAAATTACTTAACCACAAGTTAGTATAAAAGGTGGCGGAGCTAAATGCACTAGCACTAACTAATTAAGCAAGCCACCTACACAAGTCTAGTACAAGGCTATTCACTAAACACAACAACAACAAGCTAGAAACAAGATGTAATACGAGAGAAGAGCTTTGAGTGATTATACCGCCGTGTAGAGAAGAGAAGTACCAATCAATCAATCACACAAGAGAAGTCCTCGGCAAAGAGATGACACAAGATTTTTTACCGAGGTTCACTTGCTTCCCGGCAAGCTACTCCTCGTTGTGGCGATGCACCCACTTGTCGGTTCGCGAGCTAATCAACTATCAAGAGTTGAGCCCTCGGCGGGCGCCGCACAACCGCACACAAGATGGGGATCCTCCAAGCCACGAGCTCCACTAGAGTATCCAATTTGCGAACTCCCGCGGGGAAGGATCAAGAACCCCTTACAACACTTGGTGAAGGCTCCAACAATCTCCAATTGCGAGCTCAATCACCTCCGCTGCTCCAAGCCGTCTACCGTGTCGGAAAACACGGAAGAGTAACAAGAAATCCGCAGCAACTCGAAGATCAAGTGCCTCTAGAATGCAACTCTCAAGCAATGCACTTGAATCTCACTCAATCTCACTCAAGATGTGCAACTATGCAAGGAGATGAGTGGAGGGGTTGTTCTCTAGCTCAAAGTATGTCTCTAGGTCTCAAAATGTGCAAGAGTTACCCTCAAACCCCGGCCACCATCTATTTATAACGAAGGGGTACGCAGCTAGCCGTTACAAACGACGCGGTAGAAATCGCGCTGACCGGACGCTCCGGTCAGGGTGACCGGACGCATCCGGTCACTACGCGACAGACGTGAACAGTGCTCGTCCGAACTAGCCGTTACCGTTGACCGGACGCGCTCCTTCGATCGACCGGACGCGACAGTGCCAGCGTCCGGTCGCGTTCCAGTAAGCACCCGACGCGACCGGACGCGTCCGGTGGTACATGACCGGACGCGCCAGCCGCGTCCGAACGCGCTTCGCTGAGCTCGGCTTCTCTGGACGCATGACCGGACGCTCCGGTCCCGTGGGGCACCGGACGCGCCGGTCACGCGTTTAACGTTTTCGCCCGGTTGAACTGACCGGACGCGCTGGTTAGGCCAGACCCGCGTCCGGTGCCAAACCCTAGCAGCACCCGCGCCGCGATGAACTGACCGGACGCGCCCCGCGTCCGGTGCAGCGTCCGGTGCAGCGTCCGGTGCACGCAGTGACCTCCGTTCGCCTCCGTTTCTTTTCCGACTTACGGCGCAATAGAAAATAGGCGTTTCACTTCTCCAAAAAGCGCCGAATCCCGCCTCGCAAGCTCGGCGGGAGGGAGAGAGGAACCCAAACCCCTCTCTACCGCTTAAACTCCACCGCCTTCGCAAATGTGCTAACACCACCAAGTGTACACCACCATGTGCATGTGTGTTAGCATTTCACAAACATTTTCCAAGGCGTTATGTTAGCTTTCAACTAGATCCTAATGCATATGCTCAAGACATTGATCTAGTGGCACTTGATTCCCGAGCTAACCGTGATTGCCCCTCTTGATAGTCGGCTATGTATCCTAAACCCGGTCAATCACTTCTCTACTCATCTTAGACCGGCAAAAGGAAAACCCTATGGTTATACCTTTGCCTTGCGCTCTTAGATCCTTCTCCTTCACTTGATCATCATGTCCATCATATTATGTGCATCTCCATCATGATCGTCATTTCATGTCCATGCACCAACTCTTTGTGATCTTGTGGCCACCACTCCTTGCCACGTACACCTTCATCACATGTGTTGCTTATGCCTAGCTCAAAACACTTAACACATGGCATTAGCAACTTGGTGTCATTAATTACCAAAACCAAACTTGGGCTTTCACCGGGCTGCGGTGGCAGCCGGAGATGGTGGTCGTGATCCCACCGGGGGCCGCGGCGGCAGGAGAGAGCGACGCGGCTGCTGGCTAGGACGGCGGCGGCGGAGGCACTACGGCCATGGGGGAGAGGGCGGCGTCGGGTTTTTTTTCTCGCGAGTCGGAGAGACAGGGCGACTGCTGAGGAGCGAGCATGAAGAGGGTGGGGGTGGCGTCGGGTGTATTTGGGCCAACAAGAAAAGCCTGGCTGTGCGCGGGCTCTTTTCCCCTTAGGCGTGAATGCCAAATCGATGGGCGGGCTGTGGCGCGAACATGGTTATTCCACCAAAACGAGGAGTTGTTCCTGCAGATCAATTTTCGTGAGAGTCTACCATCACAAAAATTAAAATTTTCGCGGCGGTATCGAATCACTCTCATAAAAATAGTTTTCGTGAGGGGATTTTCATCACTCTCAAGATAAATTTTATTTTCATGAGAGTTTGTTTTTTACTCTCACGAAATATCAGCCCTCTCACGAAATATCCATTTTCTGGTAGTGAGGCATTCTAAGAATCTTGGAGAGTCAAAACATCTTAAGTTTGAACAAAATTATAGAGAAAATTAAAAAAATTTATAACATCAAATAGGTATACTATGAAAATATAATTAATGAAGAATCTAATGATACTTAATTGGTGTCATAAATATTATTATCTTATCATATAAATTTGGTCAAACTTGAGATCCTTTGACTCTCCAAGATTCTTAGAATGCCTTATAATTTAGGATGGAGGGAGTAGTTGTAAACTTGGTTGACAAATTAACCCTCGTATTAACCCCTATTTTGTTTTGATGATATAGGTCTAAAATTAGTTGGCTAACAATAAGCCCTATGCATTCAAACATGTCCAAAAACCAGCTATAATATCTAATTATTAGTTGAGTGGCAGGTATGTCACGGCTGTTAGGTAGTGACCGGATGGGGTAGGTATGAGAGATTGTCGGCCGCTTGGCCACTGGCTCCCTGCCCGTGGTGACGGTGGTAGAGATAACCGTAAGGGAGGGGATAACAGAGAAAGGAGATGAGATAACAGAGAAGGAAGATGAGAACTAGAGTTGGCTGCAATTGTTTGATTTATTCATTGATCAAGATTACAAACTCTCCTAGCCTCTCATTTGCTAATTGACTTCTTCCTTATTGCTAAATCAGGTGCCCGTGTTCCTGCGCTTAATTCCTGAGCTACATGATCTCCTAGGCCTCTCCTTGCCATCTAGTCCCTGTTCCTGCGTCTATAACTATTCTCGACCATGACAAGGTGTAACGCCCCTGGCATTAAGAGCTTGCTTAGCACCGCTGTTAACACCTAAGAGAAATTATCAAAAACAAGTTCCTTGGATTTTAGGTTTAAAACTCACATAAAATGATAAACAAATTTTGTGTGGCTCACTTTTGTGGTTGAGAAAAATCAAAATAAATATTGTAAGTTAGTTTACTCAGTGCATAAAGGTGATTCTGAAAACCCTAACAAAAAGGATAAAATAAGTAGTTTTAACCGTTGGCACGAAAAACAATTTATATAAACGAAAATAAAGTATAACTTGTATATAGCACTTAAATAAAATTTGAAGCGCAGGTTTAGTAGATGGAAATGCAACTTTTGTTTTGGTAAATAAATGTTGTTCAATAGTATATTTGATAGCTCAAGAATTGAATTTGGAATTTAATTCCAGCTTCTAGAACTAAAATGACCAAGCCTAAAAATCTAATGGCAATGCCATTTTGGCATCTAAATTCTGATTAAATTTCTTAAACACTAGATTCATACTTTTGCACTGTTGGTTGTACCGTAGTGAGTACTTTAGCATGGGGTAGTTCATGGTCTAGTTTGAATTTGGGTTGGTATTGTAAACATTGCTCAAACTTCCATAGAACGTGCTGTGGCCTGGTTTTGGGCACAGTTCAGAACAGGCGCACTGCTTGACAAACCTATTTTGGCGTGTCTCTATCTCTCTCGGTAATTCATCTAAGCTTGTGTTTGATGCTCCTCTTGATAGCCCTTAGTACTCTCTTGAGCCCTGTCGAATTGGTTTGGCCTCAACTGAGCTGGGTTCGAAGTTTGGCACGCTTCAAAAGCCGTGCAGGCCACTGTTTTGGCTGTTTGGCCAGTGGGCGTGGTCACCACGCGCGCGTGAGTATTGCTGGTGCAGAGCTCAGGCCATGGCAGGCTTGTTGCCGCTAGCCGGCTCTCATGTCCTGACGGCGTCGTGCAGCGCCTCGCCCTGGTGTCGGCCGGCCCAGGCTGACCGCGGCCTGGCTTCCACTGTGCCGTGCGCTGGGCCAAGTCGAGGCTGCGGCTACCATCGCTCGGTCGCCGTGGCGCCGCCCCACCCTTTCGATTCACCTACCACGTCATGCCCCGGGGTGTATGCCACTGCCACCAAGCCTGGTCATTGGCCCGGCCACAGGGGCGATGGGATCTCTCGCTGCCTCGCCCTGTCCTCGCTAGCCGACACCGGCGAGCACGCTCGGGTCTTGTCTCTTCAAGCCATGCGCATCTCGCCAAGCTCTCCCCTGCCTCGTCTGCTGGGAGCGCGTGCTCATGCCGCCTCCGTCTTAACCCACTTGACTCGCCCGTGTACCTCTCCGCGACATGACCACAGCAGGGGCACCGCGCTCCCTGCCCTTCCAATTCACCTTGCTTAAGGTTTTGCAGCCCAATTCTTCACACCAACAAGTAGCCTAGGTGGTTATCTAGTAGCTCGACCCACACCTAGCCGCAGACGAGCATTGTGGTCGGCCAAATTGGCATTTGGCTCGCGGCCGATAAAATCGCCGCTGTGCTCTGGGATTTGGGGGTAAGGTCTAAATCGTCGGTAGCAGTTCAATCACCTACATCCCTAAGCTCGCCTTGACCTCTTCTATCTGGTGCTCACCTCAGTTTGTCCTGAAACCTCGCCGGTGACGACGTGACGCGGCGGTGCCATTCCCGGAACGCCGCTGACCTCGCTGTGCGCATGTGACCAGGCCACCTCGGCACTCTTTTGCCTCAACCATCACCGTATCCGTGTCCTGGGTAAGGTCTTGATGCTCCCCCACCTTTTTTTTGGTCTCTGAGGTCATAGTTTGCCGGAATGGCCACGCCGCTGCCGTGAACCACCGCCCGCCGCTGTTGTTCGTGTTAGTGCATCTCCATGCTCCAAATCGCCGCCCATCGATGTGAGTTTGGCTTAGGATGTAGTCGGTCCCTTAATTTCGCCAGAGCTCCCTCAGTTTGCCCCGCGTAGCCGCCGTATGCCGCGGGTCGCCGCGCCTTCGTCCGCAGGGTCATCGGGGACCTGAGGGCTTGCATAGGGCAAAAGTCAAGGGGTTAAGTGAGAACATCAGTGAGAGAGGGGAATAGTGGGATGGATGGCAGATGGATTCGTGCGGAAGCCAAGGACACTTTTGCAATTGTGCAGCGCGCGCATGGACTCTCCCCTCCTTGGGCCGTCGTTGGGCCGTCTGCGCCGAGCGCGACCGTGCCCCCGTGCGGGCTGCGCTGGGCTGCTAGGCCGCATTGAGGACCACCGGCCCTTTTCGTTTTCTAAGCATTTTCTAATTTAGTTTCCGAGGTAAATTTGTAAATTTAATATAAAATTTTGTAGGAACCCAAAAATTATGAAACTAATTTTGTTAGAATCCTAAAATCATGATCTATCTGCTAGTATATCTTGTTCACATAGTTTCATAATATTTCCAGGAGTTAGCTAATTAATTTGAGATGCTTTAATATTATTAAAATATGAACTTGTATGAATTTTTGTAATAAATTGGTGATAGTGTTGACCCTAGAAATTTCACCGTAAATTCCTAGTATTGTGCTCACTGTAATATATATATATATATATATATATATATATATATATATATATATATATATATATATATATATATATATATATAACTAATACCCTATAGCTAGCTACAAAATACCATATTCTGTAGCCAGACCCAACGCTCGTGTGTCCGGACCCAAACCAGCCGGACCGCGTCTCACCCTTTCGTCTCAGCTAACCCACTCCGTCCGCACAAAGCTCGGCCCTCGGCTCGCTGAAACGACCCAGCGGCTTAATCCACGTGAGATGGAGCGAGCCATCGTCATGCGCCTCAGATCTCGCCCGTTTCACATTGACCATTTGGAAACTTCCAAATTCCCGTCGCCTACTTCATTCGTTCCCAGTCCAGATTCGCCGCCGGAGATCCCCTTTCGCATCTCGGCTCCAAACTCATTGACGGATCCACCACCAAATTTTGGCCTGTTCCCATGTCTGGTCCATCGATCGAGGCCAGTTCGTTCTGCTCCGTAGTCCGTCCTCAGGACTCATCGGTAGGTAAAATTTATTCTGATGTGATCTTTTTTTGAGCAAATCGATTTAGTTCATCATTATGCGGCCGTATTGACGAGTATCAATTGTTTTAGCTGTGGACGGGAGACTACAGCGGAAGTGCCTTGCTTGCCGCAACGACGATTG
This sequence comes from Saccharum hybrid cultivar R570, assembly GCA_038087645.1. NCBI lineage: Eukaryota > Viridiplantae > Streptophyta > Magnoliopsida > Poales > Poaceae > Saccharum > Saccharum hybrid cultivar. The sequence continues at coordinate 21,551,816 of JAQSUU010000402.1, read as the reverse complement.
CTGGACGCTGTGCATGCATGTCTTGATTGCCCCCCTCAACAACAAACTAACCTCCGTCGGCGACCACGATCCGCGTACGACGAGCACCTTCAGGTTAGTTTCGGATCCCCTTGTATTCCCCAGGAAACAAATTGTTTTGCAATATGGTTTTGCGTTCAGATTTTTTTTGTCTCAGTGATCAACTACAGGAATCTTAGCGCTCGATTTCTATCCTGACCAATTGCGTTGTGTTGTGCATCAATCACGATCCTTTATACGTTTCGATTTTTTACGTTTTGAGTAGATCTGATGAAAATTCCTCGCTGCCTGTGCGCGAGTCTGCACACCACACCTGGGCGGCTGCATGCATCTATGACCTATCCCAATTTGCTAGCTGATCTTGCGATTTAAAATTGGTTTTGCCCTCAAGCATCCAACAGATTACTATCCTAACGACGTCAATTCATTAGCAATGCCTGCCGGTTGCTGGGCATGGGCCTTGTTGTTTTTCTCTCACACTAATTCAGCAACAGCCACTGGCCACCAGCCAGTCAGCAGTATTTTTCTCTCACAATAAATCAGCGCCAGCCACCAGCCACCAGCCAGCCAGTAGTATTTTCTATTGCCGTGACTCGGCCAACAAGATGCAGGTTGCTGACAAGCCTTCAACTGGTCAATTCATAATTTTATTCTACGTAAATCTCATACATCTTCCTATTAAAGCATCGTATTATTTACGATTGTTCTTATTTTTTATGATTTCAGGCAATGAGACTTCTCGACAGTAGCTGGTTACTTTACAGAACAGCAAACAGACATATCTGTTGATCTCAGTCTAATCACTAGTCAGGCACTAGGATGCACGTGTTGGAGTAGTGCCAGACAGAGAATGTGCAAGAAAAGCAATGTTCAGTTACTTTTGAAATGACATATGTAGTTTCACAATGTGTGGGGACGGCGTATTGTATTTTTTGTACTGTACCTAATACTGTCATTTAGAATTCGAGCCAATATTTTACTATGTATTTGCTTGCTTTGTCGCTTTGTATTGTTTATTTAAATTAGTTGGATTAGTAGAATACAAATTTTTTGTAAATATTTCTTAGTGCAGATTCTCGTAAATATTTCTGAGTGTAGATTCTCGTAAATATCCTCTCAAGAAAAAAGATTCTCGTAAATATTTGTTAATGAAAAATCTCGTAAATATTTCTTAGTGTAGATTAAATATTTCATGGTGTGAATTCTCGAAAATATGTTTTGGTGCGAATTCTCGTAAATTTTACTAGTTATATCGTGACCAAAAATATAGTAGCTAGTTATGTTGAAATATCGTTCTATGGTAAATCGGTCCTGACATTATAGTAACTAGTTACTCAAAATTGCTTGACGCTAAATTATATGGTGACCAAGTATTATCGTAACCTTTGTGCTGGCATATACCATAGTTCAGGACCAATTATTCTCGTAACCTTTGTGCTGACAGACAACGCATGTACTTCTCGTAACATGTGCATGTACGGCAAGGCAAAACTATGATTAATGGCCACAATTACCGTGAATTACTCTGGCTCCTCTCCTTAACGCTCGGCTCATGCATAGGCTCAAGCGGCTCCTGTGCGCATGCCTCGCCCGGGACGGACCGGACTTAGGCCTGGCTACGTAATATCATATTTTGTAGCCAGCCATAGAGTATACGTAGCCAGTGCGTTAGTCATTAGGGCAAGCTCGTTAACTTGAGAGGCGTGATCGTATTTTAAGTGTTGTTGTTGCCGTTGATTATTTACGTCTCTGCGTTGCATCCACATATGTCATAATAGGAACCATGATGAGCATGGAGTCGACCGAGATAGCGGAAAAGATGGTGCCTAATGATTGTGTTGCCACGACGGAATGCTAACTTTTGGTTATATCATACCCATGCAAGCCCCGGTGTATAACCTCTATTATTCTGCACTTTATTTCATGCTTGTGCATTAAGTTTTAAGAAGTTGAATGAAATCCACTTGCATATATATATATATATATATATATATATATATATATATATATATATATATATATATCCTTATCTCATGAGTCTTACTACTATGATAGGATCGTGTAGCTTGTTATGTTATAGTCACTCGCGAGAGATAGGAAAGATATTATTGTATTATTATCATGTTGCTATCACATGGAATATAAATATATATGGATAATAATTGGAGACCGGGCGGGACTGTATTTGATTGGATTTGGACCTAGTTGGCAACTGAGTGAGGCTCAGATTGCATTTGTCCCACCTGTGTCGATTAAGGGTCATTTGTTGTTGTGGATGATAGTCAGGTCACAGACTTCTTATCCTAAGCACATACTTGCTTATGGGAGCGAAAAGACTTGTTACTCTCTTGTCATGGGTTCCGGCTCTTTCCGAACCGACTTTTAGAGGTGTGTATTAGGTGGAGGTCTAAACACCATACTGAGACCGAGTCTCAGGTGTTGGGGGCTTGGAGTCCAAGTTTGGATGGGGATCTGGACCCCTTGACAGGAGTGGAACGGGTTGGTCTTGTTTGTGCCTGTGGTACAAATGGGGCGTGTGTTTCGAGGTACCCAGCTGGGATACATTGATTCGCGAATCTCCGTTTTGAGACGGTACGGCTTTGCTATGGTTTAGCACCGTAGTAAGAACTGGAATATGGAAGAAGATAAAATGATTCTGATTGCTCAATTCCTGCTTGAAAGTAGCATAGGTGCTTACATAGAATGGTTAGTTAATGAACTAACGATGACTGCTAATAAAATTGGATATAAGGATGCATGTTTAGTAATGATTCCTGCAAATGTAATGAACCCACGAGCCAGATAGCCTTGCATATCATTGGAGTCTTTTTATTTTTTTCTAACGGGTAAGTTTTGCAGAGTACGATGGAGTACTCAGGGTTTGTTCTACCCTGTTGCAGGTGACAGATGCTGATAAAACTGACCATATGTGTGGAAACCTCCTAATGGGTTCAAAGAGGATTTCCTTATGTTGTGGACGTAGGGTTTATTTAAACTTCCACAAAAATGTTTTACAAGGGAAAAGCTTACAACCTTTCATGTATATAAAAGTTCATCATGTTAATGTTTAACTTGTCATTAAATAATTTTTATTTCCCCTAAAACTCTGATAACATTGTTAAATTCCGCTGTTATAATTAATTGGTATAATACTATGATGTTGTAATACAGTGACGTAAGAAATAGTTAAGAATGTTGTAAGCTTTATCCTCTAATTTATGATCCTGATGTAAAGATGGGGATTTTTGAGCTCTCCTTTGGGTGTGCTCGACATAATCGAATAGTTTAGTGCACTCTCTTGGGTACTTAGTGTCTAATGGAAGACAAGTACTTTTGGGAGGACGTTAGATTAGGCGGTTCTGCCACCCAAGGTAAGAGTGACATTAGCTGAAGATCCAAACAAGACCTCAGCAAATTTTATTCCTGATATGAGTGTGCACTTTATTGTTCATCTCAGAAAGCTGAATCCCAATAAAAGAGCGCCCCAAATAATGGACCTCTGAATTTTTTTTATAGTTCAAATGGACCTATGAAATTTCACCTCAGTTTTCTTCGAGGTTCAGTAGTCATGCACTCATGCGTCATGCCTCCCATCACATGGACGGTTATGCAAGTCACAACATCGTCATGCACCACTCGCACCAATCCGTGTTTCCATGTGTAGTTGAACTTGTTCAGATCCTATCGACGACGACATCACCAACCACGATGATTGTAACTTGGCAAGACAAAGTCTAAATGATGTTTTGTTTCCGTAACGTGCATGTACCCGCCAAAATTATGTAAGAGAAACCTACCTCACAGTTTGTTCATTGGTGCTAGCCAGTATCAGCTCAGAGTTTCGGATCCTTTCTGACCAAATAGGGATCTGATGACTGTACAACCATGAAAGTCTTCTCTCGAAAACGGAGAAAAGTCCAAACTGAGTATCTTATTAGAAGTTCAAATTTTACAGGACAGATAGCTAGCTAGGTCCACGTGATTGCTCTGGTAATATGCATGTACTACCTATCAAATTAAATTTATTTATATAAGGAAAACAAACACCCGACTTAGTCTAGCAGCGCAAAACATTATTATATAATAACAACAAAGAGTTTAAGATCCTAGTATGATCAAATCGGGCTGACGATGACAATTGCTAGGCCAATGACTCAATGTAGGCTTAAATCGAACAGCGATCGAGTTGTAGGCTTAAATTTGCATGACAATTGCTAGGCCAATGACTCAATGTGTTTGCTCCATTAATATAAGTTTCATATATGCCCGCAAAAGTTATAAAAGCAACACAACCGCCTCTGCTTAGGACAAGCGTAGTGATCTAGACAACTGTTGTCTATAAGATGATTCCATATTATTGGTGCGAGTGGTGCATAACGTGGAGGCTCTGTTGGAGTCTTCAAGTCCGCAAGCATGATTACTTAGTACCATTAATATTTCCTTTATGAAAAATAAGGAGATGCTAAATGTAGAAAATAAGGAGAATCTTTTAACATATGTTTCTAGATTCGCAGCTGGGCACACCTAACAGAAATTATTAGACCACCAAGTGGCCGTAGCACTTTGGCATCCATCTGTTGATATGCAAAATCAACTTTTTTTTTGTAGCTTCAGGTTTGTGGCACACTGAACTGTTACTCTGAACTAAACATTAGATTCAGTATGGCAAACTAACTCCGGGTGTGGTCAGTTGTGGCCTCAATGTTTTCTCGATCGGACCCATCGGCCCGTTTTCTAGCATCAGTTGCAATAAAAATATAACGCTTTTGCCGATGTGTATCTTCTTGAATGTTTGTTATTGTGGTGCACAAGTTTTCTAGAAAAACATTATTATTGTTCTAGACCTAGATGGCCGACAGCTACTGGAAATTAGTGTTGTTCCCTATCTTCACCCAACGAATTGCATCAGAGAGTGACTACATATCTAATCCCACTTCTGTTGAGATGTGTTTTTGTTCAGACATGAACATTGCATCATTTCAACGTGAGTAGCACTTACTCCCTCTGTCCCATAAAGCTAGACGTTTTAGACTTCAGCACGTAGATCAACGATGAGAACGAAAGACCCGCGTGCCCCTATGAGCTGCTACTCTTCTCGTTGATTGATAACAGGCCCGTACTCAGGCTCAGTGCTGAGCACCACTGCAGCACCACCCACGCCTGATCTTTTGCCTTTTATATTCATCTCCTGGTGACAAAAGGACCGCTGAGCAGGACTGACAGGATGGTTGGCATAGGGTGGAAGCTACCAGATTGGCTATAACGTCATGCTTTATGAGACAAATTTTGAGCCTTCAAACGTCCACTATTGTGGGACGGAGGGAGTACATAGGCAAAAGTTAATTCGCCAAATGTGGATGGTGATACAAAGCATGCGGTGAAATATTGGTAGTAAGAGAAGCAAGCCGAAAAGGAGATTTCTTCTAGGGATCAGGTATGCTATCTGGTCGTGACCAAAATGACAATACACCTTTGTCAAAGAGAATCTTTTATGACATGGTTTGTCATATCATGACTCTGGCGAGGACCATTGCCCCCATGGCCCCATCTAGATTCTAGAGTCTCGCATCCACGTACTCTAGGGGACGTGCTGGACTTCACAATCAACACTACCATGCATGGCAACAAGCGAGGTAAGCGCACGGATACAAAGGAATCTTAGTCTATGTCTTGGTCACCCAGAAAAGTATTCAGAGATAGTTGAATTGAGGGACCTCTACTTTACGACCTCTGTAGTCTTAAGAGAAAGTAAAGGGTATACTAAGCTCGTCGCCGGCGATGGCGAGGCAAGACCGGTACCCACCAGTCAGGTGCAACATAATGCAGAGCCCATTCCACCAAAAATTGCATTAGATTCATTCAGGATTTTTTCAAAATTCAGTGACAAATCAGATACGTGTGGTGATTAGGTGCTAATTGGGCCGAGCAAATGGTTTCGGCCCACCAAAGGTTTAGATTTTTTTGAGGCAATAGGAGGGGTTTCCCCTACTGAAAATTTTATTATTTAGGACTGATAAGCCGCGGGGCCTTCCCGGATGGCCATCCTGGACACGTCGCCCGAAATTACTTCTGCCGTCGGATCTTCCATCGGACGAACCAGGTTGCTTCGAGCGGCACCGATCGATCTACTGTGCCGGCCTCTCGAGAGCCTTCTTCTTCTCCCGACCCTAGCCAAAAAAAATCGGCCTCTTCCCCTCCTCTCTCCTCGTCGCTCTCTTTCCCTCTCTCCCCCGGCGCGGGCACGGCGACGCCCACGGCCGCCCTCCTCCTCCTCCTCTCCCTCCTCGCCACCCCCTCCCCCTCGCGTCACTTCTCGAAGCCTCTCCCCGTCCGCTCCGTCTCCTCTCCCCTTTCTCCGTCTCTCCAACTCTCCCGTGTGACGGCGCACCGGCCGGGGTGCCCGCTCTCCGCCGCGGAGGACCACCGGCGGTGGCGCTTCTCCCTCCCACTCAACCCACGTGCCCGCGCACCAGGCGGCTCCTCCAAGGCGGCGGCGCACCGGCCGCCCTCGCCGCGCCTGGGGCCAAGGCGCGCTCTCGGTGCCCGCCCCCTGACGCGGTGCGCCCCCGGCACGGCGGCGCAACGGCGGGCAGCGCCGGTGGCTGCGGCTGCCGGTCGTCCCCCGCTCCCCCTACGCGGCCTCCTGCACGCCGTTCGCACGCCTCCACTTTTCGTCGATCCGTCCGCTCCCTGGTCTTCTCTCTCTCTCTCTCTCCCTCCTTACTCTATGCAGTGAATCTTCCTGTGCGGTGGCATGCCATTGCGATTTGGAGGCAATTTAACCCTACATCTATTGTTGTCACACTTTTCTCTTTTAGCTGTACACAAACCGTCTAGGTTTGGGGGCTCCTGGCCGTATCCACGGTAGCAAAATTATTTCCAATCTACATGGTTACTGCCTTGCTGCACTGCTCAGTTCGACAAGATCCTGAGACTACCTTGGTGTTGTTGTATATATAGCTCACCATATGACCTTCTCTGCTATTTGTTTCATTTATTACTACACTGCAGGGCTCATGATGCAAACGGTAGTGATGAGCTATGCGCATTGTTACTGATGAGACTTCACCGTTTTAAAGGGTACCACATTTCAAACCGATAACATGTTACCTTTTCTTGGTTGTCTTTTTAGTAAGTTTCTAATTACGTGGTGGTGTAACTTTTGTGCTCCTTCTCTAAAATGATGCGCGTGACAAGCTGCAGCAGCCATTGCATAATAGAGGTTGATGAATATATTGATCCAGTGCCAACAGCCTCTGCCTTCATAGCACAAGTCTCTCTTGCAACCCTTTTATTTGCGTTATGCATTATGCTGTTAGGCATTGCAATAGTTCATTATCATCCAACCTCATCCTGCCATTGAAGATACTTGGTTGCTGATCTCAATTTTATCTATGTTGTTGCACATGTTTTCTGAGTTCTTGAACCCTGAGCTACACAGGACAACAGTGGTGATTACATAATTTCCACCCCCCCTGATCTTTTCGAAGCCTGCGAAACATGCTTCCAAACTTGATGTTGACTGCGTGCTTGTTATCTTTAGTTCACTCCAATTTCTTAATGCGATATGTTTTGGAATGCTTCTTACCCTTCTATTTATACAGTTACCATGCCAGTGAGGTACAAAGGTTTGCCTCACATTGTGTTTCTCTAATGTAGGTTCCGATGGCCATGCTTATAAAATAATTACGGTTGTTCTGCTGTAGATGGTCGCTGTCTTTTGGAAACATAACAAAGGTACGCTCCGTTTGCAGGCCGCCTTTCCATAATTATGGAGCTGCAACCTGTTTTTTAAAGTGATATACTTTTACCGTTAATACTTGCACTGTAATATAGCTAAGGTCGTAGGTATACTCTGAATTATGCCACCTTTACAATTAAAACTTTTTAGTGCTATATACATTTACAGTGTTATCCTCTAATTTGCATGTACCGATGCCTTCTTATATTGACATGCCTGGTTATGCAATCTATTTTGATATTATAGACACATGACTACATACATAGGCGATTGGGCAGCCACATCTGACAGCACCACTTTGCTAAAAAAAACTCCCAGCACCACCCCAGTCACATAAATTTTAGCTTCAGGTTTTCCAAAAGCATCTTAGGCATTCTGTGGACTGATCCCTACCAGCTACATTTAGGAATCCAAACAGGCCCTAAAAGCATCTCAATGTTTGCCCAGTTTCATGCTCCTATTTGTAGATGCAAGATTTTACACTAAAAACATATAGGCCGGATGATACGTGTACCAAATATTTGTGTTTTTTTGCCCTGTTTGTTCTCGGTGCACTAAACAATTTGATCATGCTTTTTTATACAAAGTCGATACTCAATAAACAGAAAATTTAAAAATGCTTATTCAGTCTAACGTGCCATCCTACTACTCCAGCAAGGTGCTACTTAGATACTATTAGCATGGTGCTCAGCGTCTTACAAAAAATGTGTCTCCTGCTAGAGAGCTTTTGTTAGTGACATGACAGTTGGAAAAAAAGGTGAATCCTCAGAGTTTCAGTGTTGACTCCTAAATTCAGTTTCGCCATTTATTTTGTCAATATTCAGGTGTGCAACTCGCAAGAGCCTTCCCTCTGCTCCCTGGATCTTAAGGCTGATGAGAATGACCCACATCCATCGTTCCTTGCAGAGTTGCATCATAATGTGTTATTCAAATCCGCTCTATAATCAGATTGATTGATGCATGTCATGATCAACTCTTGCCATTCCTAGAGTTCTTGCTATAAAATATCTATATTTAATGTGAACTTTCGTCCCAAACTTAAATTTGTATTTCGCTGTTTGTAAACTCAGCCTACCACCTATCCAAAGGACACGTCAGTAGGCATGGCCTATTCATGGTGTCAAATTTTAGAGTCAACTTCACTCAGATGCAACTTGAATATAGGACTTCAAATACCTATATATATACCTATATATATATATATATATATATATATATATATATATATATATATATATATATATATATATATATATATATATATATATATATATACACTGTCACATGTAAACCATACATATACCTTACCGTGCTGCTTTGCCCTCGCGCGCAATGGCGCGCGTATTCCACTAGTATTACAAAAAGGGAGGGAAAAGTCTTACAGAAGAACTCACGGAACAAAGAAGGAAAAGAAAAAAATAAAAAAGAGAGTGGCAATTACAACAAAGAGTCTATCCATGTGACAATATGTGGAAAGTATTTTGTTTTCGCCCTATGGATAACCATACAGCAGTCCTAGCGCATGGATGTCCGGACGCCTGCGCCTCACGCGAGGCCTGCGCCGTCCTGAACATCACCAGCATCGAGAAGAGGAGGAGGGGGCAGTGCTCACGTGCGCCTCTGGTTCAGATGCCCAGCCAATGCCGGGAGGAGGAGGAGGAGGATAGCAGAAGGCGAGAAGGGAGATGCAACACCCGATCTATTTTTGAAACATCTAAATGCAACATTTGCAACATACGTCTGAAGACAGAAAAAACGCTTAAAACATGGATCTGAAACAATTGCCATAACACCTAAAAAACACTTGAAACTATTGTAAAAACATACGTAATATCTAGATAAAACACTTGCAGCATATGTGTGAAACATATGCAACACTCAAATAAACACGGTTGCAACATACGTCTGAAAAAACAGATAAAACATTAGAAACAGAATCTTGCAACATACGTGTACAACCATTGTAACATATGCAACATCCCGATCTATTTTTGCAACATCCATATGAAACACTTGCAACGTACCTTTGAAACCTCTGAAACATAGACTTGCAACATGCTCTTTCAGCGCAATATTTCCTTGTTGCTTACGAATGGAGGATCGTCGTCGTGTGGAGTTCACTGGTGTAGAGCTCGTCGGTGGCGCAGAGCTTGCCGCTCCGGTGGAGAAGGTCGTGGCAGGTCTGGTGTAGAAGGCTGTGGCAATTCCACGTGCTAGAGAAGGCTGCGGCGGGCAAGAGACGCAATGGATAGGGAGGAAGACCGGTTGCCGCGCTTGGGCGCGGTGGAGATACCAGCCGGCGGAGCGAAGGGGCGATGGAGAGGGCGGCATGGTAGATAGCACGATCGCCGAGGCAGCGCGCCAGAGTGTGGTCGCAGAGCTACAGTGAGGTGAGTTTTTATAGAATGATTTTGGGGCGAGTGGACGGGCAAATAAGAGACGGTCGTTGGGCTTGCGCGACCAGCAACAGAGCGTCTGGGTGGACGGACATCCACTTATCAGAATTCCCGATAACCATATCGAATTCCTGCTTGGAAACCTGACGGACTGGCCCCCGTGTGGGATGAATTCCTTCAAAAATGAATTTATTCCGCACTGTCCAGAACTCCAGATGCTCCAACAGAAAAGGATGACAATCTCCATGAAAAAAGAACCTGAAGTTGCTGCTTGAAGTCTTCAAAAACGGTAGTTGCACTTTTCTCGCGTATATGAAGACAAATCATCGATACCTTAACAGAAAAGAACAGTCATCGTACGCATATTTCCTCTAAACGTCGTACGCACTCTGCTGACATGGTTCATGCTGAGCGTCCTTTATTAATGGCTTGCAAAGAGGGAAAAAATTTGGATCGGCCACTAGCGTTCCAAGTGCAGGCACGGCAGTGTCATCGGAGGTCAAGGCCAAGGTATTAATCCGGAATTCAATCTAGGCATTAACCCTGGATATGTTAGCCGGGGAATAGACTGATGCGGCAACAGCTTTGCGATTGTGGTTGGTTATCTAGTGCCCACACGAGGTCCTGGCGATTGGTGTTGGATCAGGCAAACTATGCTCGCCTGTGCAAGGGACACCAAGCTTTGAGGCCTTAGGCTTCCAAAAAGTGATAGAGCAATCGCTGATGTTTGGCATGGTGTTTTTGTTAGTTTAGCACAATAGATGTTCTGCAAATGAGAGTTTAAAGGTGTAAATCTTGTAAACATCCTTTTTACAGTTGCTTTGTACAGCTTGATCCAATAAAATTCAGGTGGGGAGCCTCTCCCCCCGGTGACCGTCAAAAAAAAATAATGATTTTCTATTTTATATAGTCAACTGAATAAATCGAATTTTGTTTACTAAAATATCACTGTTGGCTAGACTTGGTGATGTACACCCTTCAATGTAAACTATACTAAGTCGTTTTGGCTTTTCTAGTTATATATAATTTTTTATATACATCAAGATATACATTATATGTAGATAAAACTGATAGTTTGGAACCGAGGTTGGAGGAAGTATAGATTCCTATTGAAAACATTGATTGGCTGCATTAAAATGATTGGAAAAAGTTTACTTCACCCCATCAACTATTTAGGGAGGTCTATTTCACCCCCAAACTATAAAAACCAGATTTTCTACCCCTAAACTTTCTAAAACCGGTCAAATAACCCTCCAAGTGGTTTTGGACGGCGGTTTTCTACAGTGACAGTGGTTTTGCTATAGTAACCGTGGTTTTGTCTTTTTCTTTTTATTTATTTCGGTTGAATCTTTGAAAAATCATAGTAAATCACGAAAAAATCATAAAATGGAAAATCCAATTTTATTGGACTCCACATGAGTAGATCTACACAGTGAATATATAATATGGTATGCTTTAGTATAAATTTTTTGCTGTAGATTTTGATCTATTCTTTTCTGTAATTAATTAGAATAATTCATAACTGCAGTTTATATGGTCCAATTGTGGTGAAATTTTTATGGCGGCCTAATTATTGTAAGCTTGAACTGTAGTAAAAATTTTATACTCATTGGATCATGTATAACTTAGTTATAGATTTATTTAGGGTTTACCATAAAAATTTCACCATAATTGGACCATAGAAACTGCAGTTATGAATTATTCCAATTAATTACAGAAAAGAATAGATCAAAATCTACCGAAAAATTTTGTACTAAAGTATATCATATTATATGTTCACTACGTAGATCTACTCATGTGGAGTCCAACAAAATTTGATTTTCCATTTTATTATTTTTCTGTGATTTACTATGATTTTTTAAAGATTCAACCGAAATAAATAAAAAAGAAAATGACAAAACCACCGTCACTGTAGCAAAACCACCGTCCAAAACCGTTTGGGGTGTTATTTGACCGGTTTTAGAAAGTTCAAGGGTAGAAAATCTGATTTTATAGTTGGGGTTAAAGTAGACCACCCTGAACAGTGCGGAGGTTTAAGTAGACTTTTTCCAAAATTATTCATACTCATCTCCTTTTTTTTTGAGAAACCGGGTATATATTTCATAAATATTTTTGATGGTTTACAACCCAATGCTTACAACAACACGCTCGAAAGAAAAGAAAATTACATTCAGGTCCTTGCAAGCTTCTCCGGGTCATCCTCATCGCCGGCGGCCGGAACAGTCACGTTGAAGCCGACCACCCTCCCGACGAACGATCTTCAAAGGTTTTAAACGACACCAAGAGCGGCATATCGGCAACACCAACATGCTTTTTACTCGCTGAACGCATAGGCCTAACAAGATGGCTAACAACCATCTGAACGCCGGACAACAGGGAGTCTAGCGTCTCAACCACCGACATTCCCAGCACGTCGGCCAACAGACCACCCCGGAGGGGAAGGAAACCACCAGAAAAGGTGGGAACAAAATACTAACCCGATTTCATAAGTTGGTAGACATACCTCCCAAGGAATCCGTCGGAGAATCCAGCATTGGTGCCGATGCCGACGAAAACGAGGGAGGGAAGCTTTACTTCACCACACATGGGGAAAAGTAGAAGCCCCATCTCATCCACGGTTAGAAAGAGCAGCACAAACCTCCGTAGCCCCACACCAGGGAGGATGCAGACAAAGGCGACGCCGACAACACCACGAGATCCGCACCGGAGGGATGCCGTCATGCCCTCTTCCACCGAGGGAACAGCACCAGCAGCGGCGCCGCAGGAGAAGGAGAAGCAAAAAAAAACCCACAGGCACACAAGCTCCAAACCTATCTAGATTTAAACTAGTAAGGTGGAATATATACATCGGACTCCAGAATCGCAGCTCCCCATCCCCTCCGAGGCCAAAGTGCCCACCGGACACGACGGGGAGCAGGCGACGCCGGAGCCGGAGCTGAAGTGGCCTCGGTTTCGCCCTCTTGTACTGTAGCGAAGGGAAAGGTCGAAAAGGTAGTAGTGACTGCATTCATACCCACCGCAGCGCGACAGGCCTTCAGCCCGAGCTGCTCACGCCGCGCGCGCGGCCCATCTCGTCGACGAGCGGCGGGCCTCCGATCCGCTAAGATAGCCTGTATCACAGCCCGTAGAGTGGAGCGTACACGCTGGTCGAAGGCGAAGTGAAGCTACAGTGCAAGTGACCAAGCCGACTAGCCGAGTGACTGTCGCTGTTCTTGCTTCCCGCTCTCTCGAAGGGTCTTGCTTTTATTTTTAAAAAAATGAATTTAATCATTGACGGTGGTTCATCAAAGATGGGGGGTGTGTGTGTGACAGTGTGAGTGAGTGAGAGTAATCATGTTGTTGTTAAGAAAGTGGTCGCTTTTGAGCAGGTAACAATCAAAGCATAGCGTGATGGCCAAGACTAGGAGACGGTGAAATGGGGCCAAATGGTAAATTGACCTGGATGGTGCCATCTTGCGCTTGGCGTAGCTGTCGCGCGCTGTCAAGTGAGATCGCACATCAGATGGTGTAGTTTAGCATACAACTTGCAATTTCCACAATGGGGTGGGCGCACACCCCTTATCCCATCATTCAGTTTGTTCCGTGATTCATGCAGGTAAAAAAAACACTAATACTGGGGCACGGATTTTGAAGCACTCCAACACGAATCTTAATGCGAAATGTACGCTGGGAGATAAGGGGAGGGCGCCCACCCCATTGTGGTTTCGTATTTCTGTTTAGCATAGCACAAATTCCAGTTGCGACAAAAGAACTGAGGTCGTGAAACTGGCACGCTGTTTTGGAGTTTTGTTGCGATTGGGTGAGTTGAGTAGATCTTTTCACCACGCTCGGCGCGTGGACGTACGTGTACGTGAGATCAGTAAAAATTTCCACCACCTACGTACTTTACTCTCGTTGGCGAGTGCGCACGGATTTCTGCCCCCACACCCCACCCACCCCACCCCCCATCGCAGAGTGGTAAAAATGAGCTCACGAATTAGCACCCGAAGTTTTTTTTTCTTGTACTTTTGTTTTATATAAGGTTCTGTGTGGAACGAAGAAATACAAAATAGAGGAATAAGAAAAAAACACAGGAATAGAGTAGGGTGAAAAACAAAAAACTATAGGATTCTATAACAGAGGAAAAAAAAATACTTGGAGCTGTTTGGATTGTAGGAATATGGTTGAATCATCGCATGTCGTAAATAACAGATCAGTTCTAGCTGTCGCTGCATCCTAGAGTGATTTAGGGGCTCACAGAGTCATATATCACATACTCCCTCCGTCCCAGAAAAAGTGTCGTTTTAGGTTTTTCAGATATCGTGTTTGACCATTCGTCTTATTCAAAAATTTTGTGCAAATTATAAAATAAATAAATCATTATTGAAGTATCTCTCATGATAAAATAAGTCATAACAAAATAAATAATATTTATTAAAATTTTTTGAATAAGACGAACAGTCAAACACGATGTCTGAAAAACCTAAAACGACACTTTTTTCGGGACGGAGGACGTATCATATTATTATTATTTAATTCATAACTACCACATCTCTATAGCGGTTGCTGGCCGTTCTCTCTCGTGGACGTTCTTCAGCCTGTTCGTTTGGACTTATCAGCAGAATCAGCAGTCATCCAGCAGTGTTTTTCTCTCACAACAAATCAGCAAACAGTACTTTCAGTATAATAAACCAGCGAAACGAATTATCTTCTTCTCTGTAGTGTGTTCTCTCTCCTTAGCCGCTCCCTTCTCTATGCGTCTCTTTCCTCGTTCTCTCTCCATCCTCAGCGCATGAGAGTTCAAGGAGAGGCTGCAGGCTCCATCGATGATAGAGGCTCGTCGCAGCCAGGAAAGCTTCTCTTCTTCTCCTTGTTCCGTTCGTTGCCTTGCCTCCACGAATCGATGTTTTTTTCTCTGCTGGCAATGGTTGCGAACTTGCGATTTGTGAGTCAACCCCAATAGGGAGGAGTGAAGAACACGCAAGCACGGGTTGGCGTGACGCGAGCAAGATTTCCATTGATTCGGAGCGGATGCTTTTTTACCTGTGAAATGCACGTGGCTCGGTCCCTTTCCTCCGGAAGGGAAATCTGTTTTCCTTTGTTCCAAACGCAACCAAAGGTTTCCTTTCCTGAGGAACTGTATCCTCTAAAACTCCCGTAAAAATCCTTGAATCTAAATAGGCCCTAAGTGTTTATTTATATATAAAAAAAGATTACTGTACCCGCTGCACTAATTAAGAAAGGCCGCAGCGGACGGGTGTTGTGGACTGGCCCCACCGGCCAGCGACGCGCGTGTGCTCCCAGGTGGCGTGCACATGGCGGCTTCTCCGCAGCGCGACAGGCCTCCAGCCAGGCACGTAGCCGACAGGCTTCAAATGTCTGTCGCGCGGTCGTATCGAAACGCATGATGATGCGAGCCGGAGACAAGAAACCTGCTTGTCACGTTATCCGTTTGCTATCGACATGAACTGGGCACAGCACCAGATGACCGGAACGTAGTGTATCGACACGACGATTTACCCGTGCCGTCAGCTCGTCACTGCACGACGAAGAAAAGGTGTCGGCTCGGCTGCTCGGGTAGGTTAAGGTTGGGGAGGGGTCCGTTGGAGGTTGGGGTTAAGTGTTAACATGCATCATGCATTTGCGGAAAATTAAATTCGTCTCCCAAAATATGATTTTTTTCATATAGCAAAAGAACTGGAGCAAAAAGACAAATTTAGTCGGCGTGACATATAGCATTTTGGACAGATTTCCCTATTATTTCCATGCTCTCGCTTGTCTCACACGTCAAGTATATACGATTATGTGTTTTTAACCTTTCAGCACACTGCAAAAACGACGAATTTCTCAATGTGTGATGGCACCGGAGCCCGAGCAGGCGCCCAGAGTCATCGGGCCCTAGGTCAACCACTGAATATATATGAGCTGGCTACAATATATTTTGCCTAGTTGGATTCAAATTTGAGATCTCTGGTCCTTGTATCATATTGAGCTGTGAGTTGCATGCACCGATTAGTTTAACTAAATATTTTAAACAGTAAAATAGGAGACAATTTGCTTATACTTTTAACAAACTTTTTATATATCACTTGTATGCTATATATATTGCACACGCCCTACCAAACAACATTTTACATTTTGCGTTCACAAAATGTTGGGGTGCTATTTATACCCGGGAAATTGAGAGCTTCCATATGCATCGATCATCTCTTTAAATGTATAGGAGACGCAGATATCTTTGTATATATTATTAAGAGGTGAAACCGTATAAGCAATGAACGAGACTTCAAACGGTGCAATCCGGCCATGATCAATCAGTTGGCAGGAGTCACACGAGTGGAGTGTCCAAAACAGGATAGGAAGTCTGAGATGGCGACATCCGAGCTACCGCCTTCACCCATGGCCTTCCTCGCCTTGCTGCTCCAGTCCAAAGCTCTCTTCCTAAACTCCTTGCCCATCTCCCCTTCCATGACGTCCCGCACGCACCTCTCCAGCTCCTGGCTCCTCACCACCCCCTGGGCATCCGGGCGCACCCGTACGCCGACGCGCCACACGTCCTGGATATACTTGGCGTTCGTCGTCTGGTCCGACCAGTTCGGCATCGCCACCATGGGCACGCCGGCGCTGAGCGCCTCCACCGTCGAGTTCCAGCCGCAGTGCGTGAAGAAGCAGCCGACGGAGGGGTGCGCCAGGACGTCCAGCTGCGGGCACCACGACACCAGGAGCCCCCTGCTGGCTTTAGCAGCCTTGTCGGCGAAGCCCTTGGGTAGCTTGGCAGTCTCCGTGGCCCGGACGACCCACAGGAAGGGCTTGCCGCTGCTGTAGAGGCCCTCGGCTATCTCGCTCATCTGGTCCGGGCCTAGCGACGCCATGCTACCGAAGGAGACGTACAGAACGGACCGCGCCTGTTGGGCGTCCAGCCACGCCTTGCTTTCTGCCGCCATTGGGGCGTGCAGGTGGATGCCGTAGGACACGTCGTCCGGCAGGCGGTTGTCGAGGAACGCCGACGGGACGGTCGGCCCCACCATCTTGGCTCTCCACGTAGACGCCAAGTAGTCCGCTTCCTGCGGCTCCAGGTCGCAGAACGAGTTGACGAGGACATGGTCGGCGGTGTCCAGCCCCAGGAACTGGTTCAGCATCAGCTCCCGGAAACACGGGGGATACCTGATGTCAACCAAGAACGTGGGCATGTCGCCGACCTCGAGCTGCGTCGACAGCCCGGGCAGGTCCCGCACCTCCTCTGGGCGCAGCGGCGGGGGCGGCACCCGGCCGGTCCACGCGTGCGCGTACAGGATGTCCACGACGCACGGCTGCGTGAGGAACGCCGCGGACGCCGCGCCGCGCCGCCGCGCCACGCGCTGCGCCCACGGCGCGACCGCGTCGTACACCACCACGTGCACGGGCCGCCCCAGCTCCGACTCCGACCGCAGGAGCTCGTCCAGCGTCTCGGACCCGGCCGACTCGATCCGCTCGAAGTAGGGGACGCCCATCCCTCCTAGCTCGTCGGGCCCGCGCTCGTCGCAGCCGTCGGAGATGGCGGCGACGTGGACCGAGCTTGGGGTCGGCTTGGTCGAGTTGATCACGAAACGGGTCGCCGCCAGGGTGCACCGGACGCCACTGCGGCCGGCGAGCCGCTTGCCGAACTGGAGGAGCGGGTTGATGTGGCCCTGCGCGGGGAACGGGAGGAGAAGGACGTGGACTACGCTTTGGTCGGACGACCTCGCCGCCATGGTTCAACAAATGAATGAATGTGATGATTCTATCACAGATATATGATTTGCAACAATGGCGATGTTGTTGTTGGGAAGTACGAGAGTGCAGGTGTTTCTCTATATATAGATAGACCATAGACGTCCGTCCTGATGCTTCAGCGACAAATCATCAGATGCTGAAGCAAAGCCCAAGCGGCCAACTGTTTCTATTGAGTTTTCGGTGAAAAACGGATCTCCTGGATCTGCACCGGCAGTTGAAGAAACTACAGGATCACAACACGAGACGCACTTCTTCCTTGTTTGTCGATTTCTCCGGGGTTTTTTTTTCCTACATGCACATGTGGTGCGGAATCGTCACTTCTTAGCTTGGTCGTTTTCTTTATCTCGCACGTCATCGATGACTTAAGCTTCCTGTCGAATGCATGAATTTTCTGTCAGCAGTGACATACATTTTATTACGTGAGCTTCTGCGGAGTGCACAAAATCCATATATTTTAATCCTGCCAATTATTTTCCATCAAAAATTTCTTTTAATATAGAGTATACTTCTCTATGGCGGCTATAGAATAGATAATTGTGTGATCGAACCCAATGTGCACGTCTGGACAGTCTCACTAGATGTCCCACTCGACTGGATCCACGTGTCCTACTCAACCCACTCGTTTGGATCCGCGAGCAACTGCTATTTTTCATTCGGCTCGCTCGGCCGACAATCGATCGACAGGCTAAGAATAACTCCACCAAATCTCTAATTTGCTCTTATTTTATCGCTAAAATATGAGATATACTTGCTCTGGTCCATTAGATCACCTATATGATCTTCTTTCCCAATAACCTTTGGGAGATATCTCGAAATTAATCTACTCTCCCCTAAAGAAAGGAGAGACAGAGGGGTCTCCTATATATCCTATGGGCCCTACTCCAACTATTGCCACGCTGCACGTACAGTGCAAAATCACCCTGATGATCACCAAGTGTCCACGTTGCTATGTAGATCCAACCCATGTTACAAATCCCACCCCGTGCGAGGAGAGCAAGCCTAGGCGCTCGCCTGGTAGTTTCGGCGCTGGACTGCACATTGGGGTCGGGATGCCGCATGAAGATTTTTTTCGCGACCATGCAAAGCATGTATATCATTAAGAAGAAAGAGTTTGTGGTGCAAGATAACGAAATGCGGCCTAGAATGCGAGCAGCCGTCG
The DNA here is from genome assembly GCA_038087645.1 of Saccharum hybrid cultivar R570. Lineage (NCBI taxonomy): Eukaryota > Viridiplantae > Streptophyta > Magnoliopsida > Poales > Poaceae > Saccharum > Saccharum hybrid cultivar. The sequence goes on along the minus strand of JAQSUU010000402.1, from coordinate 21,532,771 downwards.
GAGATGGCAGCGACGTGGACCGAGGATGCCGCATGAAGATCATCGGGGCGATCTCACATGAAAAGCGTGATGCGGTACTGTCAGCATAAAATTTCTTTCTCTATGCAGCATTGCAGCTGCCAGCGCACATGAGTGAGAAAGGAGAGGTGGAAGCGTGCAGGGTGTGTGAGAGAAGAGGTCAAGGATAGGGGAAGAAGGAAGAATATAATGATTAAACGCTGATATATGGGCACCCTTGTCAAGATACAAATCAGGCAGAGGTTTTTGGCAATCTTCTGGAGCAAAACCTCATGTCCAAAAGTTATTTTTAGGAGACATACCATATATATTTATATGGGTGAAGGGATAGATCTAGTGGAGTTTCTCTAAGAACCTAGTGGCACCCCCAAATTTCACTTGATTAATACTTCAGTCTCGTCAGAGAAGGTCCAACATCCACAGGCGACAACCCCAAGCCAACCTAGATCTCAGTCCCATGAAACTTGTCTCATCTTCTCATCAGATCGAGTTGCTGCTACCCTCGTGGTCTTCATCTCCAATCTGCCACTGATGTCTATCCCTTTAGCCGGCCTCCGTGACCTATGCACGAGGAGCACCTCAAGGAAAGTCTCTGATATTCCCCACTTCCCCACCACCACCCCCAGATAACAATTTTGATTGGTATATGGTTGTGTGTATTAGAATTTTTTAGATGTCTGAGGAATGACATGGATCTCTAACATCCATGACCAGCTGATTTATTTTTGGCATCAATGGCGATTTTCTATCATTGTGCCAGACCAAATTACTTGAAATTAGGCATCCAATTTAACACCCCCTCTTCGGCTCTCAAGGGATCTTAGAAGATTGATAGTGCGGTCAAAAGAGCTCATAGTGCAGGCAAGTATATGTGTGCACAATAGTGCCACTAGATCATCCGCCGAGAAGAATAAAGGTCCATTAGATCATATGGTGACGAGAAAATAGTTGCGCCCATTGGAGGTCAAGGTAAACAGAGCTCCGGCCTCTCTTTGGCTGAGAAAGATTACTACTCCCTCTATTCTAGATTATAAGATATTTTGACTATACAATATTCTTTTTATATATCTAAATATAGTGTATATCTAGGTATATAGCAAAAACTATGTATGTAGAAAAATCAAGACCTCTTACTCACTCCATCCTAAAAAGAATGTGACGATCACTTCCCAAGAAGTAAAACTATTTGAAATTTGACCAAATTTATACGAAAAATTACTAACACTTATGATACTAAATAAATATTATTAGATTTGTTACGAGATATATTTTTATAGTAAACTTATTTGAGATATTTACTATACTATTTATGTAAACTTGGTTAAACTTAAGAAAGCTTGACTCATCGTAGACCTAGAATTATTTTTTTTTGGGACGGTGGGAGTACAATTTAGAACAGAGGAAGTATATACCTGTAGCTATTGGTTATATTTTTGCCAGTAAACAGTCTTTTTTTTTTGAGGAATTTGCCAGTAAACAGTCCATATGGAAGAGCTTGCCTGAAAAACTTCAGTCCCTCTCTCTGTTCAACTTCTGCTTTTGGTTTCAGGGTAAAAGCGAAAAATGGAAACAACCAATCTATTTTTAGAGTTGCTTCTAGAAGTCAAATGCTGCATTTGTACTAGTAGAGACCGAAAGGCGTGGCAGAGGGGTTTTTGCTCGCTTACGTACTTACGTAGGATGCTCTTTTCAATTCGATTAATTAGAAAGTCAATTAATTGAAAAAAATGTATTATACATTCGATTAATTTAAAAGCTAGCGTTTCTTCAAAGAATCATTTTTTTAAAAACCAAAAAAGCACGAACAAACGGGCGGATCGGACTCAAACTCTCCATATAGCAGAGAAATGTTCCAAGAAGTCACAAGACTCGCAACTCGCCAAGGACGGTGGCGGGTTGGCGGGCCGTTGTTCATGGATCACGGTTCATTGGTCTGCTGCCCGTAACGGCTCAGGACCAAATCACAGGTGGTCGTCTTTCTCATGGGGTTGTTGGCGCGCTCCTCCGCGCCCGTCCCTTTTTAGGCGAACAGCGTCTGATGAACAGTAAAAGGTGATAAACTTTAATAGGGAAAAGCGCAGTGACCGAGAAATAATAGAAAAATCGGTGAAACCTTCCCCTGCGATTCTTGGCGGGCTGATTACTCCTCAATGCAACTTCCACTATAGGATGTGCGATAAACAGTAAGAAAATCGGTAGGACAATGGCCTTGTTTAGATGCAAGGGAGAGAGTGAAATTTGACACTATAGCATTTTTGTTTGTATTTGATAATTATTGTCTAATTATGAACTAACTAGACTCAAAAGATTCATCTCGTAATTTACAATCAAACTATGTAATTAGTTATTTTTTAATTATATTTACTGTTTCATGTGTTCCTAGATTTGATGTGACGGAGAGAAGGTGAAAAAACTTGCAATCTATACCTGGCCAATGTTTTCTTCAGCGCCACCGTAGAAAAATTGACCGAGGGTGCGTTTAGTTCATTCAAACTTTCAAAAATTTTACAAGATTCTCCGTCACATCGAATCTTTAGACGCATGTATGGAGTATTAAATGTAGGTAAAAAAAAATAACTAATTGCACAGTTTGTCTGTAAATATCGAGACGAATCTTTTGAACCTAGTTAGTCCATGATTAGATAAATTTTACCAAATAACAACGAAAAGTGCTACAGAAACTTTACACCAACTTTTATACCATCTGAATACTACCCGAAAGTATTTTCTTCATCGCAACAGTGCGCTATAGTAGTAGACACATGGGTAGGGCGGCTATCCAGGGTTCCCAGTAGACTGTGACATCGCGGTCTCCTGGCGGGCTGGCGGCGGCGGCGGCGGCGAGGGAAGAGCGGCACGCCATACTCCTACGACAGTAGGAGTGGTCCGGTAGAGAGGACTATAGCGGCTTGGCGCTGGGTCACTGTCTTCCCTTCTTCCAGCATGAGGACAGGATACAGGACACGTTTCAGATGTCATCACTGACGATCGACGACGATTGGTGCGGGTCAGCCGATGGACCGCAACCCATCCGGCCGTTGAGCCTGACAGCGGCCGGGGCAATCGTCGACGCCTCGACGGGCGATCCGATCCCACATCCTAGACTGTGCAGCACTCCAGTGTCACCCTGTTTACGTTTCAGATCTAGTGATTGGGACTGCTCCACCCATCGTGGAGTAGCTTAAAAAAACTAGGGTTTTTGAGCACCTCTTTAGGTGCTCTGACAGCTCCACATTTTTTTTTCAAACGGAGTGCGTGGAGCTAAAACTGTTTGACTAAAAATCATGAAACGAAGGAGTTCCAAACACCTACTTGATCGTCACGCATTAAAGAATTGTGCGTAACGTCATACCTTATGTAAGTATGTTTAGACATTAGGGGCTAAAGTTTAGCCTCGTCACACCAAAAATTTGGATGCTAATTAAAAGTATTAAAAATAGATTAATTATAAAACTAATTACATAAATGAGGGCTAATTCGCGAGATAAATCTATTAAGCATAATTATTCTATTATTTGACAATGTGGTACTACAGTAAACATATACTAATTATGAATTAATTAGGTTTAATACATTCGTCTCATGGGTTAGTTGCGGCTTCTGTAAACATGTCCTAATTAACATCAAACATTCGATGTGACAAAAGCTAGCTGAAGGTGTATTGGTGTTGCCAACTTACAATTTGGAACTGCCTGTATTTTGACGTCAGTTGTTCGATCTTGAATAGCCATCTAAAAATACAATACATTTATCACGGCTGAATGCTGATGCGCAGGGTTTACGTGATATGCAAGCCAAATTAGTCCATATATAGAATTAGCTCATCATTTACTTTTAAAATAGGGTATGAATACAAAACCTCCTTTTTATAGTGGTCGTGATAGGTACCTATGTTCTAAATTATAAGACATGGCCCCGTTCGGCTGGAATTATAAGCCGGCTGAAAAACACTGTTGGCTAATTTTTTTGTGAGAGAAAAATACTATTCCGGCTGAAAAAACAAGCTGAATAAGACGGATTATAAGCCTGATGAACAGGGCCACATAGATACCTTACTTTTACTTATGTATCTAGCCAATAGTGTATACTATCTAAGCATATAGTAAAAATCATATATCTAGAAAAAAAAATCAAAACATCTTATAATTTAAAATGGAGTGAGTAACTTTATAAAGAAAATAAAATATGTCCAATTGATATTATAGTAAGATAACAGCTAGCGACATTTTGCACCGAATCATGTGCTCTCGCCTCTCGGTCATCATTTTTAAAGTATTTCGGCGCTGAAACGCAGGCCTGGTTTAGATGGTAAGTTTTTTCAATATTTGCTATTGTAGTATTTTCGTTTGTATTTGATAATTAGTGTCTAATCATAAATTAATTAGGCTTAAAAGATTTGTCTCGTAAATTACAGATAAACTGTACAATTAGTTATTCATTTTACTTACATTTAGTGTTCCATGTATACGTCTAAATATTCGATGTGATGAAGAGAGAGTGTAAAAATTTGAAATTTAGAAGGTAACTAAACAATGCCCCAGTATACTATATGCATTCCATGATTCCATCCCAGGGTGTGTTTGGTTCGCCAAAATTTTTGGATTTGGCCACTGTAGCACTTTCGTTTGTATTTGTCAATTAATGTCTGATCATGGACTAATTAGGCTTAAAAGATTCATCTCGTGGTTTTCTATCAAACTGTGTAATTAAGGTTTTTTTGTCTATATTTAATGTTCCATGCATATGTCAAATATTCGATGTGATAGGAAATCTTGAAAATTTTTGAAAACTAAACATGGCCCCAGTAGGTTAAAAAAAGTAATCAGCAGGACCTACTGCTGTAGACTTGTAGTTGCACTGCCCGCAGCCGCAGCGCACGCAGCCTCGAGATGTCAACGGAGACCCGATCCTGATTCCCCACGGGGAATTCTTCTGTCAGGGGAAAAGATTTGCCCTTACGGGAATGTAAATGGTACTCCGTAAGAAATCATTCCTCGTCGGCTCTGGCGGGGACGGAGATGGTTGTGCGTCCCCGTCCCTGCCCCCAATCCCCGCGAACCCACCCCGTTTAGAAGAGCGCAGGAAGCCTGGCTGAAATTTTGCTCAAATTGGCCCGTGTTGGCCCATCAACCTATTGAGTATATAAGCAAACTCGTAACCTAGCTCCCAAAATTCCCCACACCGCAGCCCCTCACGGAGTCACGGCCGCCAGCTGTTGGGCACGCCGCTCCGGCGGTCCGACCTCCAGCGCGCTGCGCCTACGTGCTCCAGCCTCCAGCGTCCATTGTCAAGGTGCCCTGCGTGCTGATCCCGACCAGGTGCCCAGCGCACTAGGTCCCAGCAGGACAGCAGCGAGGCGTAGGCCAGCAACGAGATGGACGCCGCCTGTTCCGGCGACGGCAAGCATGCGCTGCAACCTGGAGCAGCTTTGTCTCTCTCTCTCTCTGCTCCTTCAATGCTCATGCGTGAATGTGATTGGCTAGAGGACGGAAGAAGCATAGATCTGGAGCTTCTTTCCCCCAGTGAACAACCATGGCAGGGCAAGATTCAGAGCAGAGCATCCACGTTGTCTTGCTCCCGAACCCGAGCCAAGGCCACATCAACCCGATCCTCCAGTTCGGCAAGCGCCTCGCCGCGCACCGCGGCGTCCGGTGCACTCTCGCCGTGACCCGGTTCGTGCTCGGCCAGAGCGGCCAGCCGTCCCCGGGAGCGGGAGGCGCCGTCCACATCGCCGCCATCTCCGACGGCTGCGACCGCGGCGGCTTCGGCGAGGCCGGCGGGATCGAGGCGTACACGGCCCGGCTGGAGTCGGCCGGGTCGGAGACCGTGGGCGAGCTCCTCCGGTCCGAGGCGGAGCAGGGGCGGCCGGTGCGCGCGCTGGTGTACGACGCGTTCCTGCCGTGGGCGCAGCGGGTGGGGCGGCGGCACGGCGCCGCCTGCGCGGCGTTCTTCACGCAGCCGTGCGCGGTGGACGTGGCGTACGGGCACGCCTGGGCCGGGCGGGTGGAGCCGCCGCTGGCGCTTGGTGAAGAGGAGCCGCTCGACCTGCCCGGGCTCCCGGCCGGGCTCAGGCCAGGCGACCTGCCGACGTTCTTGACCGATCCCGACGATCGCGGGTACCTGGATCTGCTGGTGAACCAGTTCGGCGGCCTGGACACGGCCGACCACGTCTTGGTCAACTCGTTCTATGAGCTGCAGCCTCAGGTGCGTACTCCACTCCACTGCCAAGCTTCTCAGAAGCCGCTGGTGGTAGACAAGACAAGTAGGATCAGAGTACGTGTGCTGACTGAATTGTTGTTGTTCACGTCGCAAAGGACAGGGATCAAAATTTCGGCGAAATTTCGGCCGAATTTCGCGAAATTCGGTAATTTCGGTGGTGGCCGAAAGAAAACTCCGAAATTTTGTAATACTCTAATACATGTGATGTATAACTCTAGACTTGTATTTTTCTATTGATTATATTGTATATTCTTCTATTTAATAGATGTGTAATCATAAATCATACTAATATTTATTTAGATCTAAACTTTTTTTAGAAACAACATACTTCATGTCCTAATCTCTAAAAAAATTTCGGCGAAATTTCGTCCGAATTTCGCGAAATTCGGTAATTTCGGTGGTGACCGAAATTTTTGCGATAACGAAATTAAAATCCTTGCAAAGGAATCGGACTACATGGCGTCTACTTGGAGAGCCAAGACGGTGGGTCCAGCAGTCCCGTCGGCGTACCTCGACAACCGGTTGCCGGACGACACATCCTACGGCTTCCACATCTTCACACCTCTGACGGAGACGACGAAGGCCTGGCTGGACGCTCGGCCGGCGCGCTCGGTCGTGTACGCCTCGTTCGGCAGCATCGCCAAACCAGACGCGGCTCAGCTGTCCGAGATGGCGGAGGGGCTGTACAACTGCGGCAAGGCCTTCCTATGGGTTGTCAGGGCCTCGGAGAGCTCAAAGTTACCTGAAAACTTCACCGACAAGACCAAGGAGAGGGGCCTCGTCGTGACATGGAGCCCTCAGCTTGAGGTGCTGGCGCACCCGGCTGTCGGGTGCTTCGTGACTCACTGCGGGTGGAACTCGACGATGGAGGGGTTGGGTGCCGGTGTGCCGATGGTGGCGATGCCGCAATGGTCGGACCAGACCATGAATGCCAAGTACATCGAGGACGTGTGGCGAGTAGGCGTGCGAGTGCGCCCGGACGAGAAAGGTGTGGTGAGGAAGGAGGAGCTTGAGAAGTGTGTGAGGGAGGTGATGGAAGGAGAGAGGAGCTCGGAGTACATCCGAAACGCTGCCGATTGGAAGGAGAAGGCCAAGAGGGCCATAAGCGAAGGCGGCAGCTCCGACAAAAACATCCTAGAGTTCCTTGGCAAACTTGGACTGAAAAACTAAATGACAGTGTCTTTGGACTTCATTGTTTCAGTGTCATTTGTCTTCTGTTATTGCTCTCTTTCCTGGGCCCTCGTTGTTGTGGAATTATGTGCGGCATTTGGTGCAATAATGCAGTTAAAGTCAGTTGTGACAGTGAAGTTTAATTTACTGAGACTGATAAGCAAAGGTCCGCGAAAATGATACCTGTGCGGCTATGCTTGGCAATGATAAGTTTAATTTACTGAAACTGAAAAGGATGCAGGCGTCGAGAGCAAGAAAGACAACCTCTTGCCATCATCAACGTCCACGGACGGCCGAGACCGACACAATCACTGATTTTCATTCTATTTCGCTATCAGGGTCATCCTTCACCGGTGCTTCCACAGTCTCAATATTTTAGCCATGCTTTGATGACTTTATGGAACCAGAAGACTGTTTTCTTAAGGAAAACAGAAGGGGTTTGACCCCCTACTGTGCTTTTATTGCATTGTAAAACAAAATGTTGTTCCAAGTACAGAGATCGAGAAACAAAGAAGGAAACAAAGAAAATAGAAAGAACACATAAGCTTCTAGCCATAAATCAATAGCTGGATGAAGAGCTGTTTTTGCCCTTAGGATAACTAAGGCAAACTCTGTTCTGAAGATGCTCTTGCAGGTTGCACCAAGGCTGACATCCCTCTAAAGACCACATCATTTCTCAGTGTCCAAATGGACCAGCACATGGTGATCACAATTTCCATAAAGAAAGGCAAACGAAGTTGGGTCTTGAAGGCTTCAAGGATCTGAAATGTAGTGGCGCCACCTGGAACAAGCAGATGCAGGGTGTTCCAACAAGCCATTGCAAACGGACAATCAAAAAGGAGGTGATGGAGTGTCTCCTCTACATCATGTGTACAGAGGACAAAATTATAGTCATCAAGGAGCATGTTCTTACGCCTCAACAACTCTCTAGTGCTCAACCTGTCTTTGAGCACTAACCAAAAGAAGAATTTTCTTTTATTTTGACATGATGACTTCCACAACCAACTGTAAGCTGGATGAACTTGTGAACTGCCAATTAGGCTCTTGTATGCTTTCTGTGAAGAGAAAAAGGCTGAACCCCATATATAACTCCATTGATCAGGCTCAAGTTAAAATGCAGATTCTAAATAATAGTATCCAATTGTACAAATTGGTCATAGGCTTCAGTAGACAGAGGTAGATGAAAATGTGTAATGAGAGGCATTGTAGATTTCATCTCGTGAACTGATATATTAATGTTCCTGGAGTATGAAGCTAATTCTGGGAAGGTTTGTTGTAAAACCTTTTTTTTCTTTTTTTGAACCAGGGAGTTTCCCCATTCCCACTCATTTTGAGCAGAAATACGCTGGGCACCGGGTTCGAACCCGGGTGGCCGAGCTCGCGGCTCGTGATGCTGACCAAACGTGCGACTCGCTCGTTCCCGTTTGCTGTAAAATCTGACCTTCCCAGAGGTCCAACCAAAAGAAACAGGAAATTCCATTTGAAACATGAACCATTGCCATTCCTTTATATCGTTCTAGCAACTTCAAAATGTCTTTCCACCAGAAGGAGCTCCTTAGATTAGTAAGATAGTCTAGGAAGTTTCCCACCAGAGTAATGCCTGTCCCACACAAGCTGCACTCATGGGACAGCAGACTGATTGTAAAACTTATCTAAGTGTTTAAGCAAAAGGCATTCATTCTGTGTTCTAAGATTCAGAACACCTAAGCCTCCTTCCTCTTTGGGAATGCAAACCATAGGCCAAGCTGCCTTTGGTGGCTTTCTGTTGTTAACATCAAATCCTCTCCATAAACAAGAAGACTGTAATGTTGCATTTCCACTGTTTCGGTAATTCTGAATAATATCATGTTATGAACTATTTTAGATTCCATACATTGCTGTTTTCATTTGTTATCCACAATCATGATATCAGCAATTCAACATACTGCCCTGTAAACTGAATGGGAATGCAGTCTGCTTCAAAAATGGTAGTCTAGAAATTGAATGCCAATGAAATTATGTGAACTGAATGGCAATGGCAGTCTGCAAAATGTAAATTTCATTAGCACTATTTTAGTGATTTACAATCTGACGTTTCATGCAAAGAAAAATAGTCAAAAGCTCGATCCTATCATTAAGAATTTAAGATCCTGTTTATGAAGACCGACCTATGTATAGTGTCTACCAAAACTCCTGTTTTTTCTTGTTTTCTATCAAGTGATGAAGTTTGATCACCCCTCCCAAGTTCTAACCAGCACTTTTCATCTTTTCCACTGAAACTTGGTTACACCAAAACCAAGAGAACCGAAGTTTGCATCTAGCTTAACATGCTCTTTTGACATCCTGCAAATTCATTGAACAATTTTATTTCTCATGAACCAAACATTCTGTCATGGAATCACAATATTTGTTAGTAGCAGAAACTCTGAATTCTTCTTCACCAAGTCGTTTGCTTGCTACTGCCATATGCATAGCATTTTTAATCTTCTTTGCCGTGTATATCGTCAACTGTCTTTGCTTTATAGGAATTCAAAGAAATAATCTAACCTTAAGCATCAGCCCTAAGAGTTATAGTAGTCCAAAAATCTTCTTTCATGATTGAGGGAGGCAAATCGAATTCACACAAGGGAAGTCTGATAGACTTTTTCCTACTTGATCATCTCTCGGGTTGGGTCCGGCCCAAGTTAGGCTAAAAAAACGATAGAAAGACCCGAGGCCCGACGAAACACTAGAAATCTCGGCTCGAGCCCACCCGTGGCAGTGGCACGACCCGGCGGTCCGGCAGTGCACATGGTGCTCACCTTTCTTTTCTCTTAACTGAAAAAGACTATTTGAAATTATGGATCTAGGAGTATGTAGTTTTAAGACCTGTGAGCGACATGTTTTTAACGACATGATGTGGTACATATTTTCTTTCTCTTTTACAATCTTGGCCATGTTTGGGTGCCGACCGGGACCTGAACCCTTGTTTACTGCTGCCTCGCAAATAAAGCATCGTGGACCAGCAGCAGAAGCAGCAGCAGCACCCTGTCACGCTCACGCAGAGCCAGCACAGCAGCAGCACGTGCACCCACAACAACCGATCGGATTAATAACTAACGGAAGCAAATTAAAGCACCGAGTGAACGCGTGCGTGATGATCACTTTTTAATCGTGCTGAATTGACCGTTTGACCCGTGTCCCGGGTCGTCTGCTGCCTGCATGATGCTCCTCTCTTTCACTCGGTGTGGACGCGGTGACGAAGGCGCCGTTTAGTTGTGAAATTTTTTTTTTTTGTGAAAAATTCCTGTAACACATTTCGTTGTTATTTGATAAAAATTATCTAACTATGGACTAACTAGGCTCAAAAGATTCGTCTCGATATTTACAGATAAATTGTACAATTAATTATTTTTTTACTTACATTTAATACTCCATGCATACGTCCAAAGATTCAATGTAACAGTTACTATACAAAAATTTTTGGCACTTTTTAGCCATCTAAACAAGGCCGAAGAAAACACAGAAAAAGGCAGCCCAGCTCCAACCAACCTCCTAGTCCGTACGTACTGTACACAGTTACACTTCCCCTTGCAGTTGCAGCGAGCGTTGGCACGGCACAGCACACAGATGGGCAGATCGACGTGCACCTGGACGGACCTGGAATTCGACCAGGTTATGATGCTGTCGAATATCGATGAGAGATTCGTGCAGAGAAACGAAAGAACAAACGTGGGGTGCAGAGACGAGCTAGTGCTCGGTCTGTGGCTTGGTGATTGATTGGCCTGCGAGAAAAGATGCCTTTTTGTTTTGATGCGTGATTGATCGCAAAGCAAGCAGCTTTATTAAGCTCAACGTGATCTACTACTGTAGTACGAGCTATATCCCAGTTCGGCTGGAATTATAAGCCGGCTAAAAAATACTGTTGGCTGATTTTTGTGAGAGAAAAATACTGTTCTAACTGAAAAAACAAGCTGAATAAAACAAATTATAAGCCAGATGAACAGAGCCTACTATTATATGACACGACACTGTATGTATGGCTGTCTCTAACTTTTGGAGGCAAAGCTAAAGCAGCAACCACCATCGTGCGTGCCGGTCTCCTTTTGCACTCGCTCTTCTTCCAGTGGACCAACCAAACGGACTTGGACCGGTGGGCTGGGCCTGGGTCTACAGTTAGTCGTGCTGGTCGCAATATGTTATGATCACCACGCCACGTGTACTGGGGCCCTCGATATTCCGGGGCCAGGACAAACATCGGCGTCAGAAATTAACGTGTGGGGTTCATGATATATATGTATATATATGCTGATATGCTTGCCATTTGCTTTTTTTGCCTGCTCACATCAGTGACGTTGATCGACAGCCTATTGCCGCCCAGCCGTCTTCATCTCCTTCCCAAAAGACAAAAAGAGGAAAACACCACTTGCATGTGCGACTGGTTCTCATGCATAGTATGTTATGTCGCCACCAGACGAATATGTAAATAAAAAAAATCACCAAAACTGGAAAATAATACATAATCTAGATCACGCTGTCCAAAGATTAGACATTGAAAAAACGTATAGACAAATACTAGTATAGTATGCTCCAACGTACGGGGGTCGGTCTGGTCCTTGTAGTAGGTACCTAAAGTTGATATAATGTCACCCGTTAAATTTGCTGTAACGTAGGAGTATATAATCTGGCACCAAACTCATATATGGGATCTATTTGCTTAGAATCATATATATCTTAATGATAGAGTCAGCTCTTAAGAACACTCCCTATGCAAGCATGAAGGACCGAATTATGAATCTACGTTGTATGGTAGCTTGTGAGCTATTGTATATTATCCTATTAAACTTTACATAAGTGAGATTAATCGTATTTGTGTGTAATTTAACTATAAATTTATTATTTTATATCATTGAATTTTTGTTATGTAATCTCTCTTGAATATATCTAAAGGGTATCCGATACTCAAGGTACCGCCGGACATGGACGCGGATACAAAATCTTATTGTGATTATGTTCACGGATAGGTAAATGCTTTACTTGTATCTGACTTTGTTCGCTTAAACTTATTAACACTATTTTTAGCTATAGAATAATATTTTTCTCTTACGACAAAGTAGCATCAGTACGACAACTGTTTTTTCAGCCAGCCTAGGGCTGCCATCCCTAATTGCACGTGACCTCGCGCAAACGGTGAGGAGAAATAGACATTGTGCGGTGTGGTGTCTTGCTGACAGTGTGTGTGTGGAGCAAATAGTTACTAACTCTATTTTTGTAAGGGGTGTTTAGTTCCTAAAAATTTTCACCCAAAACATTACATCGAATCTTGCGGCACATGCATGGAGCATTAAATGTAGATGAAACAAAAACTATTTACACAGTTCACCGTGAAATCGCGAGACGAATCTTTTAAACCTAATTAGTCCATGATTGAACAGTAATTACCAAATAAAACAAAAAAGCCACAGTACCTGAATTTAAAATTTTTTGCCAACTAAACACCCCCTAAAGGTATCAATAAGGACCCTCTCCTAAAATAATAATAAAAGCGCCGGAAAAAGCTTTGCCTTTTTTTTTTGTAACGCAAGGAAGAAGGCAGCAAAGTCGCACAATTATTCCCCACGGGTGAAATAGAAATATCAGGAGCCAGAGACTACCGAACGTGTGCTCACTTCCTTCAGCGGTCGTCGTCCTCGATGATAAGCAGGGGAGGTGGATCACTCGAACCTAAATAGTGAGCTTCCAGGTCGGGAAGAGGGACCGCCGGTGGAAAACTTTGGAGGCGCCCAGCTTCCAAGATACCCACTAGCTCCCAGCCTCCCACCGTGTCCTTTCCACCCTTGGCTGATGCTAGGAAGATGGGATATTTGGAGCTCTAAGATAACTACTTCTGATCCTTGCGCTTCATACGCCCCTTGCTCCCTGCGTGTTCTTGATTTGGCCTCTAAATTAATTGCCTGTTTTCTCGCGGTGAGGAACTATCTTCCTTACTTGTTATGGGATAAGACGTGTTTTTAGTTCTCCTTGAAATTTGTATGCATGCTAATTTACTGATTCTTTTTGCAGTTTGAGGTGATATCTCGATTCTAAAAATCTGCCAGATTTCTTCTCCCTGTTTGTGTGGACAAATTTGGGGACGAACCCTAGTCTGTGTGTCAAGCAGCCAAAGTGGTGTTCTTGCGGAGCAAAGCTAAAGCCGCAGCAGTTGGTGAGGATACAGGAGATACAGGAGAAGGGCTTGTTGGATTCTGCAAAGACACTCTTATCGGCTGATAATTTTTCCATCAACTGGGGCCGGATTTGCGGAAGTGCACCCCTCTTGGATTAAGCAAGAACAAAGCCTCGCGATTTTAGGATTCGGCACAATACCATCTAAGTGAACAAGTAAAGAGCCATTTGATCTTGGACATGGAGAAGCAATCCAGCACCCGGCATGGTGCCCTAGAGAAATTGAAGAGCTTCCGGGGGATAGAGAAGCAGAGAAGCTTCAAGTTCTTGTCCTTGGAGAAGCAGCAGAGCTTCAAAAGGAACAAGGACAGCCCTGGGAAGCGGGGTGACACCGAGCTCCACCTTGCGGCGAGGGCTGGCAGTGTTGCACATGTCCAGAGGATCCTTGCGGAGTGTGATCCAGAGCTGGTGGTGGAGTTAGCTGCCCGCCAGAATCAGGACGGCGAGACTGCGTTGTATGTGTCTGCTGAGAAGGGGCATGTTGAAGTTGTGTGTGAGATTTTGAAGGCTTCTGATGTGCAGTCAGCCGGACTCAAGGCCAGTAACAGCTTCGATGCATTCCATATTGCGGCAAAGCAAGGCCATTTGGGTGAGCTTTCATTCCTTCATCATTAATTAGTTGAGGATTAGGCTAGTGTGAATTGGAATTCTTTTGTATTTGGATTCACTCGCTTGTACTGGCAGTTCTATGTGATCTTTTGTATTGGTCATTATGCTTGCAGTTGGTATTTTTATGAAAATTAACTTGTATCTCATTGACTTCTGCAAATCTCTATGATCATGAAGGAACTGTTTCCCTCATTTTTTTTCCCTTCCGGAACATAGAGTGTTAAAACAGTGACACAGTCCCTGATTTCCTTTGCTCAGATGGCTGATAAATTTACTTGGCTGATCTGGTCTAGATTGCAACCTACCATGTCTGTCTTTCTTGGTTTTACAGACAAATTGTTGATTTCTCAGAGTTGGCAATTGTCTACAATCTTGCCATGTTGTTGCGTCTAAATCAAAGAACTGGCAATCCTATATCTAATGACGAGATATGCTCCCTACTACTTGTCTGCTCAGCCAGGAGCCTTCACCAGACCAATTAGGCTATGTAATTTCTGATATTTGAGTTAGTATGCTGTGTCGAAGAGCAAACTATTACACATTTGTTATTTAATCTTATTTTTCAAAGCGTGTATATTCTCTTCTTTCAGAGAAGAGATCATATTAATTGAATTTTGATCTTTGCAGATGTCTTGAAGGAGCTGTTACAGGCCTTTCCCTCATTAGCAATGACAACAAATTCTGTAAATGCCACAGCTTTGGACACTGCTGCAACTCAGGGCCACATTGACATTGTTAATCTTCTGCTAGAAACAGATGCAAGCCTTGCTAGGATTGCAAGAAATAATGGCAAGACAGTTTTGCATTCAGCAGCAAGAATGGGCCATGTGGAGGTGGTCACTGCACTGTTAAATAAGGATCCAGGGATTGGTTTCAGAACAGATAAGAAGGGACAAACAGCTCTACACATGGCTTCGAAAGGCCAAAATGCAGAAATTCTGCTCGAGTTGTTGAAGCCTGATGTCTCAGTTATCCATGTAGAAGACGGCAAGGGGAATAGACCATTGCATGTTGCAACTCGGAAGGGAAACACCATTGTAAGTGACATTATCTCAGAATGTTCTGATTTCTGCCATGGTTTGAGTCTTCCCGTTTTACATTTTAACAATCAGATGTTTTGTTGTATTTATGGTTGAAGCTATGTTGCTTAGGAGAATTACTAAAATAGAGTTACTCACATTCGTGAGATATTACTTGCTTAATACTTAAGTCTCCAATGTTTTATAAAAGAATTCTAAGAATAATTTGCATCTTTTCAGGAATCAAACAAAAGTTTGGTTTAGGTTATACTAAAAAAGAATACTTTCTTCCTTTAAAAAAGCAAGGAATTTCTAAGAGGTTTTGGATTGAATATTGCTCAATCTTAAGAATAACATGCAATTTGCATTTCAAAGAACTGATTACTTGTGCCTTATCTGAAATTCGTCTGTTCCTTACAGATGGTTCAGACCCTAATATCAGTTGAGGGGATTCAAATCAATGCGGTTAATAGAGCTGGAGAGACTGCTTTTGCTATTGCAGAGAAACAAGGTAATGAAGAGCTCATTAACATCCTGAGAGAGGTTGGTGGAGAAACAGCAAAAGAGCAAGTAAATCCTCCTAATCCAGCAAAGCAGCTTAAGCAGACAGTCAGCGATATCAGGCATGATGTTCAATCACAGATCAAGCAAACACGCCAGACCAAGATGCAATTCCAAAAAATCAAGAAGAGAATCCAAAAGCTCCACATTGGTGGGCTAAACAATGCCATTAACTCCAACACTGTTGTTGCGGTGCTTATTGCCACCGTTGCCTTTGCCGCCATATTCCAACTCCCTGGTAATTTTCTGGAGGATATGACTCAAGCACCTGATCCAGACATGACCTTGGGGCAAGCATTGATAGCCAGTGATCCAGCCTTTATAATCTTCTTGGTTTTTGATGCTTTGGCCCTCTTTATTTCGCTTGCTGTCGTAGTAGTCCAGACATCTCTAATTGTTGTTGAACAGAAGGCCAAGAAGAAGATGGTCTTTGTGATAAACAAGTTGATGTGGCTTGCATGCCTCTGCATCTCGGCAGCCTTCATAGCACTAACCTACGTTGTAGTGGGTCGAGATGATGAATGGCTGGCTTGGTGTACAATGGCAATCGGCACTGTTATCATGGTGGCCACTCTCGGTTCCATGTGCTATTGCATTGTTGCTCACAGGATGGAAGAGAAGAGCATGAGGAAGATCAGGAGGAACTCCACGAGCCAGTCATTTTCCATATCAATTGACTCGGAAACGGAGCTGATGAACAGTGAGTACAAGAAGATGTATGCCCTTTAGGATATCGGCCATGCTTGTCATTTGAGTCCTGTATATATTGATACCCATTTGCCTGAGACCAGTCCATGGCATTAAGTGGGATTGACTCAATCAAAACTATATTTAGTCCTAGAACATGGCACATGTATGTAACTGCAGTCTGCATCCTCCGTCCACGAACGTAGGGGTGAAGTCTAGGTGATAGGTGTAGCCACTTTTTGTTGGCAAAATACAAATATTGCCAAGCATGATGTCCCTATCTTATGCTTATTTTTGTGGATGGCAGTGAAAACCATGAGATTGTATCTGTATAGTAGAATAGTATGGAATAAGTTGCCCTTATGTCAAAAGTAGTGTGGTCGTGGATGCTCTTATGATGCAACATGAGACTGGAGTAGGAGGCAAAAAAACAATGATCACAAATGACCTTCTGGACTTGAACTGGAGAAAACTGGCACAGACTTTGTTGACCGTTGTCGTTATGCGGCATTTGCAGCCGTTCTGTGAAATGTAAATGCCTATGGGCTGTTGTTATCTCCGAGTTAAGATATGACCGAAAAATTGACAAAATTGCTGCTCTTTCCCTGGAGTAAAACAAGAAGATATTTTAGAATACAGTCCATCTTTTTCGAAAAAAAAGAAAGGAAAAGAATACAGTCCATCTTCACCTCTGAAACCTGTTCTTGCGTTTCCAGCTGGTTAACCACGGTGTCATCGGCAACACTCCAATTCAGATACCCTGAAGTTTGCCAGCTGTTTGGTCCACCGTAGTCACGTAGAGCGACTGAACACTGCGCACGCACAGGATGACTCGTGGAGTTGGCGATTGGACCAGATCACTTCAGTTCAGCCCCAGCAATCATTCAGTTAGAAGTCTGCAGACAATTCCGCATGCCGCAAACAACAGGCGGCGACTTGATGGTCACGAAGAACAGGGGGAGAATATTTTTGTGGAGAACATTGGATTCCAGTCGGGGTCACAGTTCCATTATTTCAACACTGCTTACTCGTGTAACAATCTCCGGTGTTCTGCTCTGTACTAGAGGTGCTAGTGGTCAACCTTTGTGCTTCTATTACATGGGAATATGGGATACTTACAAGGCTTAAATTCAGAAACTTCTACGGAAAGTGAAGTGGTGATGAAGATGGAGACGAAACCATGGGTTGACAATCGAAAGAATTTGCGCAGTTGTGTACACGTTGCTATCTTCTTTTCTGCTAAAAGCGCAAGAGTCTATTCCTTGGAGTCTAAACTAACTGCTTCTAATATTTCAACACCTTGCAAATTAGGAGTTGTATTTACTGACTTAGGCCCTGTTTAGTTCCCAAATTTTCTCAAAAAAATTTGCACAATATCCGTCACATCAACTCTTTGGACGTATGCATGGAGCATTAAATGTAGGTAAAAAAATAACTAATTACACAGTTTGTCTGTAAATGTCGAGACGAATCTTTTGAGCCTAGTTAGTCCATGGTTGGATAAATTTTACCAAATAACCGCGAAAGTGCTACAAGAATTTTTTCCAAAAAAAATTGGGATTTAAACAAGGCCTTACTGTGTGTGAACGAGTTCATTTTCTGAGCGACAAAATATTTTGTGTTAAATTGTATTTTTTTTCTCAACTTCTGATTGTGCATTCGACACATCGTGCAAAATCTCTGTCAAGAAACCACAGTGATTTAGGATTGTGAAAAGTCCCCATCAAAAAGCTACATGGTAAACATCACTAACATAAAACATGAACTGCAAAGAACTTTCAAGTTACCTGTATTTTCATAAATTACGGCAACTAAGTTTATTCCAATAACTCAATAGGTATATTTGCATACAATGGGTGGAAACGAATGTTACTCTCTCTGCATTCCTTCCTGAAAATGAGAGCGTCCCATCTACTCGTCAGCTGAAATCAGTTCACTTCTTGGCATGGCTTCCAAGCTTTGGCCTCTGCTCCTCCTCTCCTGCTCTCCTCCTCCCCTTCAGTACCGCATCGGTGGCAGTGGCACCGGCACCCTTACGGGCAGTAGGCACAGCACTAGTGGCAGCTCTGCTCCTCCCTTTCAGTGTTGCTGTAACCTGCGCGTTGTCTGTTGTTCCAGCAGGTGGGCATGACAGTCTCCTGGTGGTGCCCGCATCCACCTTCTGATCCTTCGCACCAGCTGAAGAATCATTCAGCCGAGGTTTCGTTGTGGTTGCTGTAACGTTCTTCTTCGGTGCCTTGTCCAGTCCGGCCACATTCTTGACTGCATTTGACGGCTGAGATTTGTAGCCCGAAGTTTTCTTGGATGGTTTGGTGGCTGTAGTAGTAGTAGTAGTAGCTGTTGGGGCTGCAGGAATTGAATTGTGCTGCCTATTGGTCAGAGGTGTATAGCTGGACTTCTTATCCATTCTGTAAGCTGAGTCCTGATCTTTAGATGGAGTAGGAGCTTCTCTGTTGAGTTTTTTCTTTGATGATGATGAAGAGCTCGGCCTCGCTGTCGGAGTTACAGACGTAGTGGAGCTGGAGGTAGGCGATTCAGACGTTGTTGATGCAGTTGTAGAGTCGGGCTTGCTTGAGAACTGTACCAGTTTCACAATATCATAGAAAGATCAACGAAAGATGAACGCAGCATTTTTCTATTATTTTTTATTGTATAAACCTGATACTACTGTGTACCAATATAAATTATTTATCTTTGGCTTCGAAACTTGAGGAAACACGGTTTGAAACGGATATGTCCTGAAATGTTAGATACACCAGTTTTCAGCAAATTGTCTCAGAAGATGAAGATTGGGTGATTACTTAATGTTTTGCACTCCTGATGGAGGATTCTAGCTTGGTGAATTAACTTCATCATTTACGCACAAAGGGCAAGTGCAAAATTCATCATACCCTTGAAGTTTTGATTGGCTGAAGTATAGGCAGTTCCTTCTGAAAAATCATCTGGGATGAGTTGGCTTCCATCTCAAGGGAGGGGAACAGTGGGGTCGCTGGAGGAGTCTTGAGCCTGAAAACGAGCTGCTATGTTTTACAATTCAACTGAAGTAATGGGTGCATCTGGATGTAATTAAAACTAGGGATCTATATGTGTTTACCAGTCATAATCATGCTTTTCGCTATCTGGAAGGAGGTAATCTCTCTTTCCTGAAGGAAGCTTGAACATGCGACCATCTCCTATGTTCAGTCATCAGAACGCACTCTCATCAGATGATCTGTTCTGGAAAGCTAATTAACTGCACTTTTCTTGGTTTTTTTTAAGATATGGTATAAATCAGTCAATCAAAATTATTGTTTAGTAAAAATGAGATGAGAATGCATAAATTCTTTTCGACTAGCTCTAGACCCTAGGCAGTGATGATAACAAAAGCAAAATGGATGATATTTGCTATTAACAAGAACAGGCGAATGACTAAACAGAAGTAAACCCTCACCTTGAATAGCTTCAAACTCCACTGAGAACATTGGCTCAAGGAGGTTCATATCTCTCTCTTTCTCATGCTTATACAGCTCCCCAAACAGAACCAAGCTCTCATCTTCATCTCTCCGAACTGGGACCGCAGGCGTGCCCTTCGACATGCCAGTGAATTTCTTCACGCGATCCATCTGCAGGGGCTCCGGGCGTTAATCACAAGGTGTTCTCCCTTAACAGCAATCCACAAAAGGCCCTGAGACGCTGGGAGAGCATGAGCATATATCACCGTGTCCTGCCACACATGTAGTCAGAATACTCTATGGCACCAAAACTGTGCCGGCAATGCTGAAACCATCCCTGGAGCTCCACACGATGTGAACAAACGTAACAGATGTGTTGGTGAAAGGGACAGGCATGATGCCACTAGAATGGGCAAATTGTCAGAGTCGATGATTCATTCGGTGTGTTGTTCCGTTCTCCTTGGCCTCCATATGGCACAAATGTGTTTTTCTTCAGTTTTGTTTCTGTCCTCTGCCTGCAGGCCATCCTATCTGTAGCACCCATATGGCGTTTTGGTGGCAGCACGTTGCGTCAGATTCAGAAATGAAAACCATGGCAAGAATTGAACAGGAGCCTGCTGGAAGGTGCTTCTCACCTGATCACATCTGAAATCTGATTTCCCTTCCCTCCTTGACGCCTCACTCACTCGGTTTTTGTCCACGCATGCCCACTCGTCCAGAGACCCCAGTTTTCTTCTCCCACAGTGGAATCTCCGTCCAGGGCGGCGGCGCGGCGGTTGCCATGGCGGGCCCGCGCCGGGAAGAGGCAGTAGAAGCGCCGCCGCTCGCCGTGAGGCATGAAGCGCACGGGCGCCGGGCCCCTGGTGAAGCGTCGCTGGGCAGGATTAGAATAGTGACCCCAGACCCAGGCGGGGCCAGGGCTTTCACCCCTGCCCGAACAAAAACATCAGTTCACAGAGCTCCAGACTCCAGATTCTGAAAAACGTCTCACAATCCTGTCTGACCTTGCCGCATATGACCAAAGGAACCCTTTCGGATTGCTTTGAGCCGTTGAAGCAATGAAACAAAAGAATCTACAAACATGCTACGCGTCTGCCGTTTCAGAGTGGGCTGGCTAAGTTAGCAGTTTCACGGCTCTCGAAAAAAACAGTAACAGAAACTGACACCGTCATAGAGCACACCACGACGGTGAGATCAACAGTTAAACAAGGCGGTGTGTCACAGTGTTAATTATTACACTCCCTATTTCACTTATTCCCACAGCTAGAGCTGAACATTACTTCGTGTTTGCTCCAGAACCATTACAGACAGTGAACATCACATTGCCTGAACTGAAGCTCTCCTCTACATGACAAGCAACCTCTGCTAGGCTTTTCTGGTAGATTCACTTCTTGGGGAAGCCTTGAGTTTAACCCTGGGCATTCCCTCGCCTCGACTCGTATGCCTGCCTGACTGCATCCCAGAATGCAGGCACCGCCTCTGAGTCAGGAACTTCTTTGAAAGATGGGAGGTAGTTTAGGTCCACTATGACATGGTCTCCAGTGCCTTCTTGAACCTGCATATTCAATGAACACTCACTAAGCAGCTATCTTGCCATAGCGCTGCTTTTGGATTTCCTTTTTTTACATATCCTAATTAGAGAGAGAGAGAGAGAGAGAGCAACCGGAACCATAATTGCTTGTAGTTGTACTGAACTTCACGAGCATCATAAATATGTAGGGTCAGAAAATATACTTACAACGACATCAAAACCAAATATTGTAAGTCCAAGCAGTCCCTTCAGAAATTTTGCAGCCTCTTCTACTAGATTGGCATCTAACAGTTTGCTTTCTTGCACCCCGGTTTGCAGTTGCTGCTCCTTGGTAGCCACTGGAAGAGTCTTCAAACTGAGACAAGCCAGATTCAAGCATATCTCAGTGTTATAGTACCAAGCTCCTACGATGGAATGATAATAAAGCAAGCCAGCACTTTTGATTACCTATTAAACGTAAGAGCTTCACCTCCTGATGATGACTTCAGAAAGCGTGCATTGGGCATTGAATCTCTAACAGCATAGAAAACTTTGTCTCCAATCACATAAAATTTGAAAATCTTGGATCCATGATCCACATATTCCTGTAAAATGTTCTTTAGCTGGTGAGTTACTGAGACCTGTACAGCGAAAGCTATAACGAGAAGGAAAAAAATTCAAGAAAAGGCACGATGTTATACTGGTACCTGTAGTACAGCAGGAAGGGGCACACTAAGGTTGCTAAATTCTTCAATTTGAAAAACTAATGCCTGCACACAGCAAGAAATGTGATTCAGCTGCAAGTGGAGAAGACAAGGCAAACTCTGAATTTAAAAGGTTGGGTTTGCAGTGGTGGACTGGTGGGAGAACATGAATGCTTAATTTCTTTATGTAAAGGTGATGATTCAGAAAACTGACTTAACATACGGTCCAGCATGTAAAACAATACAAAAACAAAGACAAAAATCAAACCATATTGTGGGCATCAGCAACTCCACAAGCGACTTGTGGCTTTACAATGAGTGGGAAGGATAAATTAGCTTCTGCTAGATGTTTATCTAATTCACCATCATGAAAATTGTCAACCTGTTTTACAAAATAGTTAGTCAGGCAAATGGTATACTTGAACTCTCAGAAGAAGGGACCAATAACTCAAAGAGTAACCATATCAAAATTACCTTCAAAGAATATGGTGCTCGAAGTTTTGGTTTTCCTTCAGCGCCAAGTTCTTGCAACCGGACAAGGATTTTTTGGATTTGAAGACGATCGAGCAATGGGTAAATATTTTTAAATGGATCCATGATGCAAAAATCAGGGTGCTCTTCCACAAACCTGATTTAACGGAGGGCTGTGGTGAGACAGAATAATGAAGTCCAACAGAGCAGATAATATGTTTAAAGCATCAAATATTATTGAGAAAATCTTCACTGTTCTATGCTCAAGTAGCAACAGAACACATGCCTACATTTGCCTGTTACTTGTTGTTTCAGTATCACCAGTCTCCGCAACCAGAAATGGATAGCAAACTAAAACAAGTCTCCCTATATGTTTGGAAACATTATTAGAAAGGCAAAGGCTCCCTAAATATTTCTGCTCTAGATTGATCAATGCACAAATAGTTGGGTTGATAGAGTTCAAGCTTCTTCATGACAACTCCGATAAGCTGAGATTTAACATTGTCCTGGAAACAATTTCAGAATAGTGACTTGCTCTGATAGTCGAATATCAGTCTATTCAGTACAGAAAGTTGGTAGGCATAAGATAGCTCCCCAGAAATTATGTACAAATATTTCAGAGAAAGACAATAAGAGATTGTTTTAAACTGATACCATAACATAATTACTTGAGTATATTCACATGCACATCCAAGAAATTACTCCCTTCATATCTAAGTTGGTTAGTGCTTTTATACCTTATAATTTCAAACATTCCTGCAGAAAATGAAATCCCTTTTGGAAAATTGATGGAGCAGTTTGGATCAATCTTGACAATCTCATCGGTTATTTTGTGGAGGACCATATCAACTTCTTGCAGTTGCAAACTTAAAGGAAGTTCGAAAGAGAGGGGAACGAAGATAAGACTGTCCTTACTAGGATATATGGGAAATGCTCCTCTCTGTAAGCAAGACGAAAAAGCATGATGCTCATGCTGGAATCCCACACATAGTTGTTAATATTCAGTTACACTATAAAGAAAACTTGCCTTTGCAAAGTCCTCCTCACGGGATTTTTTCATTATATATCCAATCACCAGAACAGATGAGCCACATATTTCCTTAAATCAAAGAGGGAGACGCTTCAAATTAATGCACACTGTAATTACAGAACGTGTTTAAGTAGAAGGCAAGGACAAACTTACCCTTTTTATTAGAGAAGCCAAGGTGAGAAGCAACTCCTGAAGCCTCTGAACATTTAAAACACCAGGAACATCTATGTTACATTCATTACCTGGACCAGTGAAGAGTATCAGTTCCCATCAACCCTCGCGAGGACAAATGTTCCATTATGTAATACAGCAATCGCCACACTCATATCTTGTGCAAAATCCTAATATAAAATGACCTGCTAAAAATAGCATGAAAATAAAACCTGGCTTTTCAGTTCCAGTATAGGCTTACCTACAGAAAGAACTCTCCAGTTCTGATTCTGAAGCTCAGAAATTAAACCTTTGTCAACTCTTGAAGTCACATAAAAACAAAAACTTGTCCGGCTCCATTCTAACATTAATTCAGTTGGAGAAAGATTCCCACTTTTTGCAAGAAGCAGTATAGAGCCAAACAAGTGTGAGCTTGCAACCTTCTCAAGAAAGCCTGACTAATAAAAGGAAATATGCTGTTATATATTTTTTTCTAAAAAACATAGTTGTTAAATATTAGAACAAGTGAACAGAAGTATTTTCATAACAGTTTCATAGGGACACATTGAGTGATATGGAAGTTCCGATAGTTAAAAAATCCTTATACTGAAGCAAAAAGGCAACACATGTCTTAACTGTTGAACTCAAAGGAAATAATCATTTTTTTTCTGATATGAAGGATATTAATTACATATGATCAATTGAAAATTCAATGGTCCCGTATTTCATAAAGAATTTGACATGCTTTATCATGCACTTGATTATATCAGGACATATGCTAGAAATATTGGACCATGCCTAAAGATTATTGAAATATGCCAGTCATCAAAAATTTAACAGGACATTGCCTTCAGATCAGCAGTAATAAACTGTCTTTCCATTAGACATGACTGGTTTCTCATTCATTCTTATTAACACATTGCCGTTCTTTGAAGACAACATGGTAAGCTAGAGTACCCCATGGGCCATGGATAACTAAGTCGATGTGAACTTCTGAAGAGACAACTTCAAAGGGATGTAATATAGATCAGTAGAGCACCTCATTAGTTGGCATGCCCTCTGCATAACAGATTGCCTGAAAAAAAAAGGAGGACATAGTCAGATATGTCTATTCATTACAACATGCTGGTAACGTAAATACTGAAATCACATTACAAAGCATAACATACAAAAAAGTGAGCCATACTAAGGTGCAAGCAATGTGGGCTCATTATACGGATCTCTCAAGAAACAGTGCTAAGACTACGAGTACGGCGTTTAGATGTAAAAACAGTCAGCGCAGTTGCCCATGGCTTTGCTCAGTTTATGAACTCTTGTAAGCTCTACTGATCCACTGGCAGGCAGCAGGCATTTGAACTGTTGGGCTAAAACTTGAACACAGGGAACTAGCATCCCATCTGCCACAAGATGATGTACACTTAAATGGAATCCTAAACTCTAGATATCAAGGAAAACTAATAGATTGTAAGAAACATTCAAGCATATGGCATTAATCAACAGGAGAAAAATTGAAAAAGATTGAGCCTTTAGCCAACTTCCTGGGGCAATCTATCAGCAAGAGCATTTCCTCGAACAGTACGGCACTATGAAACAGTAAGATCTCAGTCAACTCATATATCTAGCCAAACAATGACAAATCGCACCGACAGACAAAAAAAAAGTCACTCATACCACGCTCAGGTTGGAGTAGCGCAGCCGCCGCAGCAGCTCCTCCACCCCGGGCCGCAGCGCCACCGCCGCCGCCTCCCTGGTGGAGGAGGGATTGAGGAGGAGGGAGGCATCCAGCACGAGTCGTACAGACCGCCCCGCGGCCATGGCTTAGGGAGGGAGATGCCAATTGCCAACGCCTGGGTTCGGTTTCTGGCTTGGCTTTCTGCTCGGCGTTGGCACTTGCCGGGCTGGACGCCTCAACCTGAAGCCCGGCACGGGAAAGGGAAAGCTCCTGAGCGGTGGGCCCAGGTGCCGGTGGCAGGCGTGGCACCCCACGGGCCGCATGGGAGGCACCTGGCGCGGAGGAAGGCGAACAGATGCCATGCAATCCGAGGCCCGGTGGCCCGGCCCGCGGCCCGGCGTTTTGGCCCGGCCCGAGGGACCAGGCCGTGCCTGGGCCGCCACCCAGGCACGTGGCACGGCACGGGCACGTCCCGGTCCAAGAGGCGGCCCGTTAAATTAATAACCATGTGAATATTTGGCACAGCCCACTGCAATCCATACATATATATAATATCTTCATAATTTCAAACCCTAACTTCCTCCCACTCCCGCTCTCCCAGACGGCGCTGCTCTTCCCTTCCCCTCCTCATCCGTCGCGCCGTTCTTCCCTTCCCCGCGCGCTACTCTCGGGCCGCCCGCGGCACGCAGGGCACGCCATGCTCTCGGGCCGGCCCGACGGCCCACGGGCCGTGCCTTGGGCCGGAGGCCAGGCACGAGCACGCTACAGGCACGGCACGGCCCGTTGGACATCTATAAACAGATGTGCAGCGCAGCAGGGGGCTGCAGGGCAGAATTCAGGAATCTGAATACACCTGTTATCATTCTCATTTTCCTTAGCAGCAAAATAAAAAGAAATCAGCCTAGCTTCTCAACTTTCAGGGAATCAGATCCGTTGCTTTCATCGTCATCATCATCAGGATAAAAAAAATGTATCTTTCTCCTTTTGTCTTCCCAGTCGAAAAGTTCACTGGTTTATGTCATGGTGATGCAACAAGCTCAGTGATTTGCCAAAATGCGTCCGTTGTGTATTTCTTTTAATTTGCCATCAGCGAAAACGCAAGATTTGTGCTTCGCAGTCGCAGCAAGCGCTACATTTCACTCGATTTACTCGTCAGATCGATCTTCTGTACAAAAGTGTGCTCGCAGCGCACGATACCAAACATCCAAACAGATTCTTCCTACGCAACACTGACGCATCCAAAGAGGCGCATGCTACTGAACCTCCGGGACTTGGACAGACCACGCCACCCGTCGCCGGCGACCGGCGGGAACGGCTCGTCCCGGTGGAGACCCTCTGGCAGTGCCCGGACACCCTCGCCGCGGGAGAAACCGCTCTCGTCATCGGCCGACGAGCGCGCGGCGAACCGGCAGCTCTGGCTCCGACTCCGAGGATGGTCGTAGGCGCCGCCGGGGAAGCGCTCGTGTGCCCATCCCCACGTTGGCGGAGCGCCGGCGGAGGAGAGGCACTCGTAGTCCACGGCCTGTTTCGCCGCCCTCCGCTTCTTGATCGCGCCGCAGACGAACGGAATGAGCCCCTCCATGCTCATGTTGCAATGATCTGCACTGCACTGCCGACCTCAGCAGCAGCTAGCGATCGAGATGGGGATTTTCCTGGAGCAGCAGGAGGAACATGAGTCGGTTCTTGGCTTCTTTCTAGCTTGATGTGGAGATGGCAAGAAGTGGTTTTCATGTTTCAACGAACGACGATTCTTATAGGAGACCAGAACCAGATCATGCATGATGGAGCATGCAATTGAGGCATCCCTGAATTTTATAATCCTTTGATGACTACCGCTGATATGACTGCACCTGCAATTGGATCTGCGTGCATGTGAAGGTTCCAGTTTGTATGTTTCCTCTACGACAGTATGACCGCCGGTTGAGAAAAAGAAAAGGTAAACTCACATCAGAGGCTTCACATGCATTCGCGATAATCTCGGGTAGTGATCAACATGATTTTGCCCAACGGCCAAGTCCAACTGATTACAGATAAACCTTGGGTTAGTTTACATACATGGGTATAAGATATTAAGAATATTATATTCAGACGCTAATACGTGCAGGTATGTAGCTCATCAAGTGCTCAACCCAGCTGAAATTACCTGGACGAGCAGCTGCATCTAACATGGAGGGGAATCAACATCTGCATCTATCTGTACAGGGATGACCATCATTATTCATCATTAGACTGTCTCCAACAAGTGATTCATATGGGTCCTCTCTCGTGAAAACCCATTTGCAGAAAAAATTCTCTTTTGAGTCATGTTGTTGGAGAAGATGTCGAATAGATATTGAACCATTTGCCTGTAGCGCTATCCAAAAGTCGAATGAGTCTTCAATTTTAGGTGTTGTTGTTGGAGATAGTCTTAAGCAAATAAGGTCATCATGATTCACGTCCCTTCCCTATCACCATATGGACCCAAAAAAACGAGGTTGGGCTGGACCGAAAAGACGGGCCGAATAAGGACTCGCCTAAAGTTCATCACAGCAAATAAGGCCTACGTATACCACTAAAAAAGGCCTATATATATATAATTAACCTAGCCGCCCTCCCAGGTCACAATTATTCATGGCACGACCGACCTAGGACTCACTACAGGAAACGGGAGCTTTGCCGAGGGCCCAGATTTGCCGAGAGCTAAGCCCTCAGCAAAGCTTGCCTTTGCCGAGAGCCAACATGAACACTCGGCAAAGAGGCTTTGCCGACGGCTAAACTCTCGGCAAAGCCACGCTCTCGGCAAAGGAAAGCTTTGCCGAGGGTTTAGCTCTCGGCAAAGACAGGCTCTCGGCAAAGGAGCCGCGCCGTGAACGACTCCCGTTGTCGTCACCTTTGCCGAGAGCCGCGCCGTTAGGCTCTCGGCAAAGAGGAGGCCTTTGTCGAGCGCCTAGGCAAGCACTCGGCAAATGTCACGTGGGCTAAAGCTGGACCCAGACCAGCAACCTTTGTCGAGCGCTGGCCACTCTGGCTCTCGGCAAAGAGGAAAGGTTTTTTTTAGTTTTGGACCCAAATTTTTTCTGTAACCCTTGCATATTGTATACAAGCACATGTTCAAATTTGGGAGCTTTTTATAATATTTTGCTATATTTTATCAATTAATTTATTTTCTTTGTATTTTTCTCGAAAAAGTAAATTTGAACTATAGGAGCATGAAATAATAAAATATAGCCATTCAAAAAATGATATTCATGTTCGAGAGTGCATTTTGAGGTTGTATCCATAAACTCACCCAAAAGTTTGAATGTCTTGTATACAAAACATGACCATCCATGTGTCGTAGAAGTGATTTTTAATTATATAAATTCCAAATGAAGTCCAAAAATCACGAAACTTGGCGACGTGTCATGTTATCGCATGTGGAGGGTGTGGTAAAAAATTCATAAAGTTTCAAGAAAGTTGCGACACCGGATGTCCAAAACCCAGACATCTCCACATGTGATCACATTTGATCACATGTGGAGATGTGTGGGTTTTGTACATCCGGTGTCGCAACTTGCTCGAAACCTTATGAATTTTTTACCACACCCTCCACATGCGATAACACGACACGTCGCCAAGTTTCGTGATTTTTGGACTTCATTTGGAATTTATATAATTAAAAATCACTTTTCCCTCACATTCCTCGACATGTTACGTCAGCGAGAGGGTTGAGATTTCATGTGTGGTTGTGGATACGGCCTCAACGTACACCAAATATCTTGACTATCATTTTTTGAATCACTAAGTTCTAATATTCCATGTACCTGCAGTTCAAATTTGAATTATATGAAAAAATTTAAAGAAACAAGATTAATTAGTTAAATATAGCAATAAAAGTCAAATTAATGCCAAATTTTGAAATGTATTTTGAAATTGGGTCACAAGGACACAAAAAAAAACTCAGCTCTAAAATAAAAAAGAATAAATAAGTCAACACTTCTTTGCCGAGAGCCTGGCCGGACTAACCGGCCCTCGGCAAAGGGTTGTTGCCGAGAGCCGGACTAACCGGCCCTCGGCAAAGGGTCTTTGCCGAGAGCCTGTCTCTGTACTCTCGGCAAAGGGTATTTTCTATATAAACCCCCCCCCCCCCCCCCGCGCTGCCCCCGCCCCCGCCCAGACGCGTCAAACTGCCGCCGCTCGTGCCCCACCGACGCCGCCCCCGCCCCCGCCCCTCCCCTGCCCCGCGCGCTGCCACCGACCACGTCTCTCCAGCGCCGGCCGACACCGCCCCCGCCCCCGCCCCTGGCCCGCTCCTCCCCTGACACCGCCCCCGCCGCCGGCCTACAGTGCGCGCAACCCTAGGGCGGCCACCGGCCGGCCAGGAGCATCCAGGCCCGCCGCCCCTGGTCTCTCTCCCGTCCGGCGCACGTCCCTGCACCACCCGTCGATCTCCACCACCCCGGCGTGATTTTCGATTGAAGTCCGTCGATCTCCACCACCCCGGCCTGATTGTCGCCCCTGTTCTCTGGTTTGTGTTTCTCCTTGAAAATGTGAACTTTATGATTCAAAGATAAAGTGTAATGTCCATTTCTCGGCACTTTGATTTCAGTTGCTCGTACTCTAACCTATCAAAATAAGAAAATCAGTATATTCCTCATCTTTGGATATGATGTAAATAGACTTCAATAGTACGTGAGCCAAATAAAACAGTGCTGAACTTCTTGAAGAACAAAACAGTGTGCCATGATGCAGTGCCCAGAGTTTTTTCTTAGAAAAAAAAAGGAATCTGCTTTCCTTGGTTATACAAAATGATGTGTTGCAATTAAAACTGACATATTTTAGACGTGAAGAAGAACAAGCATGTTTAAACCAAAAAGGAAAATGCAACAGCAGAAAAACCTTCGCTGCTGTCGCAGTTGGTTGCGCTGTTCAGTATTGCTTTTAGGGTCATAACAGCCCAGCAAAAATTCCCAAACTTCTCCTTTGATTGTTGGGTGGACTCCCTGTTTGCACATCCAAAAATAAAGACAATACCATGTCAGAATGAATCTAAGGAATCACATGGCATAGTAACGATTCTCGGCATAAAAAAAGAACACATATTAGCAGTGAAGGCCATAATAGGGACACACCATATTAGCAGAAAGCTTAGGAGGAGGTGATGGTACATACCTGGAGCGGGGAGAGGTGCGACTGATAGAACTGCTCGGTGTTAGTGAACGCAGCCTGTCTCGCGAGCTTCTTACAGGTATCAGAGACAGCAAGGCACGCCATGATAAAAACAGCAGGACTGTTGCATATATGAGCTGAAATGCTCATTTATTGAAGTGCAAAATGCAACATTCCAAAAATCATTGAAAATTTATAAGAATTAAGTAAACATGATGCAGCCTCACACCAGCATACTTCTTAGGTAAAATTCATCTGTGGGCACAAGAGTAGAACAAAAATATGAGTGCATATGCGTGCCTTATGAATTGTTCGTGAGCACTGTTTGTCTTCTTTACTCCTCTATACACTACTTGAATTTATCATTCAGATTTATGTAAGCACACGCTACATCAATAGCAGGGAACAGATTTTTGTTTTTTTGGTGGGTGGGTGGGTTGGTGTAACCTTCGGTAATTGGCGGTCTTGTTCATGCGAGGCTGTTGATGTTCGAGTTTGGCAGGGTCTTAACTCCATTGTTATTCTTGGTAAGGGCACCACTTTGCTGACAGCCCTGCTGCTTGGTAGTGACTAGACCTTTATTTGTGTGATGATCTGGCAGTCTACCTCCCTAGTTTTTAAAGCGTTTGCTCCTCCGTTTACTCTAAAGACTGTGCGTGAGTGAGTCTGCTCCTCCCTGCTGCTTGCTCCTCCTTGCTATATATTTTTAAATAGAACAAGAGTAATGACAGACCGTGAGTGGATGTATAGTGGTTGGTCTCGTGGGCAGACTCCTACTAGTGCCATATATGTGTATTTGTTGTAATGCGCCTTTGTTTAATTTAAAATTTGCTTGGATGTGTGGCCTTCGTGCCATATATGTGATGTCGGCCATCGAGCCGGCTTTTTTTTGCAGGTTTTGGAAACCTCCCCGTGCAGGGGAGGTTCTGCCGAAATTTTGTACTTATAATGTTGTTTTTCTTGTTTTGCAGACCAGGACCTGTCGGAGGGGACTCGGAGCACCTTGGCACAGCGCCACCTCGCCACTGCACCGTCTCGCCACTGCGCCGGTAGCCTGTCTTCACCGCCACCTTAGGTATAATTAACCTCCATCTCTTATCGTTGTCATACGTAGGTCGTGTAACACAGTTAGGCGTCTTCCGTCCGAAAGAGATACGGCCGTTGGTATGCGTGTCTGTGCATATTCGTCGGCCGTATCTATTTTGGATTGTCCATGTTTTTTGGACAGCCCGTGGATGTGTAGATGGTTAGCTTCCATGTTTTGCTCCCGTCCGAGTCGAAGTTTTGGCAGCACCTCCCCGTTGTTCTCCGGATACACACTCTCCTTGCGTGTATCGGGAGAACAGCGGGGAGGTGCCGCCGAAATTCTGACTCGGGCGGGAGCAGAACATGGAAGCTAACCCGTCTACGCATCCACGGGTGGGATTAGGACATATCCTTCACCTATTAGATGGTAGGAACGCCATGTAGATGCAATCCACGGGTGGGATTAGGACCTGTCCTTCACCTATTAGATGGTAGGAACGCCATGTAGATGCAATTGTTGGTTTTATTACTCGCTTACACATGTATATGACAGAGGATGGCTTACCGTGACTGGATGTACACGGGCTTTGCAAGTAAGAGTGATGAATGGATTAGGGGGGGTGGAACATTTCATGAATGAAGCATTTGACCCAGCTGTTGCTAAAGGGTCGAAACGGATGTCGTGTCCCTGCAGCGACTGTAAGAACTCAAAAAGAAAACTGCCCAGAGAGATGTGGAAAGATATTCACAAGAATGGATTCATGCCAAACTATACCCGCTGGACCTTGCATGGTGAGCGTGATCGTATGGCAGCGGAGGATGTGAGAGCACGCCTCGAGGATTTTGATGAAGATGCCGGGGTGGCCGACATGATGGTAGACATCAACGAGGCATGTGACAATGAAGGATCGGTGGAGGAGGATCCAGAGGAAACCGCAAAGGCGTTCTACTTGATGATGGATTCGGCACAGAAGCCCCTTCACGAGAATACAACAATGTCGCAACTCGATGGCATTGGACGCCTTTTAGCATTGAAGTCACAGTTGAGCCTGAGCCGAGATGGCTTCGATCTCGTGTTGAAAGTTTTGGGCACAATGCTTCCAGAGGGTCACACGCTGCCGAAGAACACTTATGAGTCACAGAAACTCCTTGGTGCACTTAAGATGCCGTATGAGTCGATCCATTCTTGTCCTAAAGGGTGCGTCCTATTTAGGGGAGACGACCTTAAGGAAGCAACGCACTATCCAAAGTGCAAAGCCTCTAGGTATGTGCAGGTAGAGGGCAGTGATGGCAACAAGAAACAGTCTAAGATCCCCGAGAAGGTCCTACGATATCTTCCTGTTCTACCAAGGCTCCAACGGATGTACATGACAGAGGAGTCCGCGAAACAGATGACATGGCACAAGAAAGGCAAGAGATACAGTGACAAGATGGTACATCCATCGGATGGTGAAGCATGGAAGTACTTCGATGAGCAGCATCCTAGCAAAGCGTCGGAGGCTCGGAATGTACGTGTAGCCTTTGCAACAGATGGGTTCAACCCGTATGGAATGATGGCGGCCCCGTACACATGTTGGCCTGTGTTCGTGATCCCCCTCAATCTCCCCCCTGGCGTCATGTTCGATCCCAAGAACGTGTTATTGTCGCTGATAATACCTGGACACCCGGACAACAATATGGGTATTTTCATGCAGCCACTGTGGGATGAATTGCAACATGCTTGGGAAAAGGGGGTACGAACATATGACCGAGCTACAAAGCAGAACTTCACAATGCATGTGTGGTACCAGTATTCAATGCATGACTTCCTGGCATATGGCATATTCAGCGGGTGGTGTGTTCACGGGAAGTTCCCTTGCCCAGTATGCAAGGCCTCTGTGATGTTCACCTGGCTGAACAAGGGTGGCAAGTATTCTTCGTTCGACAAGCATCGTCAATTTCTAGATGATGACCATGAGTTCAGACGAGACATCAAGCACTTCATGAAAGGTGTTGAAGTCACCGACACCATTCCTCAGATTATGAGTGGTGCTCAGGTCCTTGCCGAGTTAGAGGCCCTCGAAATTGATGACAAAGTTGGTTTTAAGAAATATGGTGTGGAGCACATGTGGACTCATATATCGGGCTTGACTAGGCTCCCCTACTTCAAGGACCTTCTTCTTCCACACAACATCGATGTAATGCACACAGAAAAGAATGTCGCCGAGGCACTCTGGGCAACACTCATGGACATAAAGGAAAAGTCAAAGGACAACGTGAAGGCTAGACTGGACGTGGAATAGATGTGCGATAGACCAAAGCTAGTGATGAAGGCCCCTGCTCCTGGCAAGAATTGGAGAAGGGGCCCGGCCGATTACATCCTGAAAAGGGCCGATAGGAAGGAAGTACTGGAGTGGATCAAGGGGTTAAGGTTCCTCGATGGGTATGCGGCAAATCTGAGTAGGGGAGTGAACTTGAAGACTTTGAAAGTCCTAGGGATGAAGAGTCATGACTTCCACATATGGATTGAGCGGCTACTTCCTGCAATGACCCGTGGATACCTCCCCGATTCAGTGTGGCGTGTCCTGGCAGAGTTGAGCTATTTCTTCCGACAGCTTTGTGCTAGAGAGTTATCTCGGGCGGTGATTCTTGACCTGGAGCGTGTTGCACCTCTGTTGCTCTGCAAGTTGGAGATGATCTTTCCACCTGGCTTCTTTCTGCCGATGCAGCATCTGATTTTGCACCTACCGCGTGAGGCACGGCTGGGGGGTCCCGTGCAGGCCCGTTGGTGTTATCCAATCGAGAGGTGTCTAAAGATTCTTCGGAAAAAGTATAGAAATAAAGCCAAAATTGAGGCTTCCGTGGCAGAGGCATTCATAGTGGAGGAGGTGTCGAACTTCACAACAACGTACTATACTGAGAACCTTCCCACCGGTGCACCCCCTCGTTACAACGCCGATGAGAGTTCATCGACCCTGAGTCTATTCAAAGGGCAACTCGGAAGAGGAAGCGTAGGTACCCACAAGCAGTTGCGAGATCGTGAGTGGCGCACTATCATGCTCTACGTGTTGATGAACCTTGACGAAGTGGAGCCTTATCGAATGTAAGTTCTCAATGAGCTTGTTACATACGCTGTCAATATCCTCTGCATATCGAAAGAACAATGAGCTTGTCTCTTGTTTTTTCAGGAAGTTTGTGAAAGAACAATGGAAAGGGAGAAGGGCTCCCACCATCCAAGAAGAAGACAATCTTCTGAAAAATGTCGTGCCCGATTTTATTTCTTGGTTCCGTACAAAGGTACCATCCAACCTACCTCGTTCCAACCTACCTCGTTCCAACTAGGAGTGAGTAATGTAACGATCTACCTGGCCTCACCTTGCAGGCCCGCACGGATGCAGAAATGGATGGTGAATTAAAACAGGTTGCACGGGGCTTTGCTACAAGGGTCAAGTCATTCACCGTTTATGATGTGAATGGCTATCGCTTTCGCACGAGAAGCCACGAGGAGAGTCGGCCCAACCTAAAGACCACGTGCATAGGAGTTCGTACACCTGGCAACGATGACCGTGACTATTACGGCATAGTCGAAGAAATATACGAGCTCGACTTTGAGGGCCCCCAAGCTCTTAGACCAGTGGTGTTCAAATGCCATTGGTTCGATCCTGAGGTCATCAGAAGAGCCGATGACATTGGGCAAGTCGAAATTCGAAAAGATTCCGTCTATAAAGGAGAAGATGTCTATATTGTGGCTCAACAGGCCACGCAAGTTTATTATCTCCCATGGGCGTGCCAAAAAGACAAGGATCTTGAGGGTTGGTACCTTGTGCACTTGGTATCGCCGCGTGGTAAAGCGCCTCTCCCAAACGATGATGACTACAACTATGACCAACAGGATAATAGCGGAGAGTTCTATCAACCTAAGGGGCTAGACGGGCGTTTGGAGATAGACATTCTTTCGCTGATGGGCATGGAAGGTGACAACGACGTCGATGAGGACGAGGGTGAAGTAGTGCAAGATGCTAAGGACTTAATAATGCTTGAGGAATGGAGGGCTCAACGCGATAGACATGTTGTTGAGGACGATGGAGTTGGTGTTGAAAATGGATATGTCGAGGACCTTAGAGAGCTCGACAATATTGACAGTGATGATGACTATAGTGACGATGAGCCAACCACTGCCGGTCTTCTAATTCATGTAATATTGTATTTTTATTGTTATTACTTTGCAATTATGTTTCGTTCATTTTGCATATCTTTGCAAATACTTCTTGTTTAATTGTACTAATTGGTTTAAGCTTTGTCATTGCAGGCATAGGACAAAATGCCGGGCGGAAGGCGACCGCGCTGAAAGGGGGTCGCCTCGACCTTCATGAGGCACGACGACACCGACGACACGGACCTTCAGCCTCAGCTGGAGTCGTCCACGAGCAGGGACCGTGGACGGGGCCAGGTCACAGTGTCTTCTAGCCCGATGGCCCAGCCCGAGGAGGAGCACTTCGAGGGCGACCACGTCGGGGACGAGGATGAGGAGCCAGTTGTCGAGGCGGCGAGTTCGTCTAGCTCGAGCAAACTCTACGCGCGGGGGATCACGCGCCTCCCTGGCCGGGCGCCCGCGCCACACGCCCGGGCATTGATCACACCTTGCGGTGATAGGTAAGTAAACATTCATGTTTTTATGATTAATTCATATGACATGTTGAAAATCGAACTTCAGACTAACAATTTTTCGTAATGCGTCGTGCAGGAACTTTGTCAAAGTGGACGCGACGGAGTCACGCCATATCACTAGCATACAGGGCCTCCTGATTAAGAAGCACTACCCCGGCTTGGTCGTGCACAAGGGGAAAGAGGAGCCGCCCTTTTACTGGCCACACTTCTCTAGCGTCGAGGCAAACGGCACCACTCTTGCGCAGGTCATCAAGGCCGAGTTCTGGGTAAGTCTTCAGTACTATGCATTCATTGGATGTTTTTGAAATAATGAAATGAAACATATATGATGTTTGTATGCAGGAGTGGTTCGTGTGCGAGGAGGGGAAAGAGGCCAAGGCGGCGAAAGTCCAGGACAAGGTCTGCAGAGAGCGGCTGAAGGACATGTACTCCGAGGCGCACATCCAGTGCGTCATCTCCTACCACCTTGAGGTGCTTGGCCAGAAGATGACAAAGAAACAGGCCAGGGAGATGATCATGTTGCCCGACACCGACATCACCAGGGAGCAATACATGTAGGTAAGTAGGAAACATTTATTATGTTTCCTTCCTTGAAAAATAAGTATGAAACATTAATTCTCATTCATCTTCTGACATGTCAAATGCACATTGTCATGCAGTTTCCTGCTGATTGGTGCAAATCGCACATGGACTGCTGGGCCCAGATTGTGGACTCGTGGCAGAGGCCGGAGGCATACGTGGAGCGCAGAAAAAGACGGGAGAACCGCCTGGCCGCGACGAGAGGGGCGTCACACCACCAAGGGAGCGTGCCCCTCCCAGGGTACATGGACACATATGTACGTTTCTATTTTTTTGTTTGTTTATTTATTTTTGCTAACGCTTTGTTCTCATTACATTTAATCAACCTTGTGTTTTCCTCGCAGCGCAAGACCCACGGCAACGTGCCCATTAGCGAGTTTGTTGGGTATGCCCTGGCTAACAAGGGGCGAGCGTCGGATCCGAACAACGTCTACAACCCGCAGGACGGGCCCGACGCATACACCAACACTGCCGCCTACGAGAAGATGTCCGCGTACGCCACTGCAGCTCGCACGCGCCATGGGGACGACTTCGACCTTACCACCGAGCCACTGGACATGGACCTGCTCATGAGGACGGGAGGAGGGAAGCAGCACGGCCGGTACATGATTGCCCACAGCGCAATCAACCCGGCCACCGTACCCATGCTCCGCGAGGTTCGGCAGGGGAGCAGCACGACCTCTGACGTCCCCATACGGCCTCGTCAGCCGAGCTCCGTGCAGCAGATGGCTGCGATGCAGACGTCGTTTCAGGTAACTACAGTTTTATCCGTCGTCCATTGGTTTTACATATGTACATCTCCTTTTGCATTGTTTAACCATCGCGGGTGTAATATTGCAGTCGCAGCTGGAGGAGTTGCGGGCCAGGCAGGATGAGCTGCAGGAGGCCCATCGGCGAGAGCTGGCGGCCAGAGACGAGGCCCATCGGCGCCACATGGAGGCACAGCAGCAGCACACGCAGCGTCAGATCTCGGACCTAGTCAGCTACTTCCAGTCCATTCAGAGCTCTAGAGCGCCTCCGCTGCCTGCCTCGCTCTTCGCTCCACCCCCTGTTCCTGCCCCTGCAGGGAGTTCGGTGAGTATATATATGTTTGTCTATTGCTTTGGCTTGTGCGGCCGTCCTGCAGGTACTAATGAGATCGCTTATATATTGTGCAGCATCAGTCGTGGGGTTCGAACCCGACCCCTTCACCAGGCAGCGGGTGGCAGATTAGTTCTTATGGCCACCCGAGTACGCACCACACGTGGCCTGGTGCCCATTCGCAGCACGGCCACCCTGGGTTGTCCGACAGCCCTCCTCCGCGCCCCGGGTACTCGTACCCGTACCAGTCGGCGCCAGGGCAGGCCATGTGGGCGCCGTGGGCAGGTGGGAGCTCTCCACACCCTGGGGGCACTCACCCTGGTCGGCGTGGTCAGATGGGGGCTCGGGACACGACGGAGGCCACGACGACGACGGGTCGGACTCACAGCACCAGGGGTGAGGCGCTAGCGACTTCGAGCAGTGATATCCATGTAGACTTATGGTTTATGTTATGAACTTGTGGTTTATGTTGGACTTTATGTTAGATTTGTCATATCTATGTGGATTTGTGATATCTGTGAAATTCGATATGTTTCATGTGTGATATATATATGAAATTGTGATATAGACATGTGAATTTGTGATATATATATATATATATATATATATATATATATATCAATATATATGTGGCTGTGCATGTAAAAACAGGAAAACCATAAAAAACAAAAAAATTCTCAGCTTTGCCGGGAGCCATCTGGCTAGCACTCGGCAAAGATGCAAAGCTGTTCACAAGAATTCCAGCTTTGCCGAGAGCCTGCCTCTCTGGCTCTCGGCAAAGGAAGGCTTTGCCGAGAGCCATGTTGGACGGCTCTCGGCAAAGGAAGGCTTTGCCGACAGCTAGCCTGGACGGCTCTCGGCAAAAAAATTTTTTAAAAAAAATAAAAAGTCTCGACAAATATTTTTATTTTAAAAAATAAAAAGTCTTTGCCGAGAGCCGGCAAACCCGGCTCTCGGCAAAGACGACGTCAACTTTGACGTTCCTCGACGGCGCCGTGGGCTTTGCCGAGGGCGCTTCTGGCCTTCGGCAAAGTCTTTGCCGAGAGCCTGCCCCGTGGCTCTCGGCAAAGAATTCTTTGCCGAGAGTTTCTTTGCTAATAGCTCTTTGCCGAGAGCCACCTGGCAGGCTCTCGGCAAAGACTTTGCCGAGGGCTTTTTGTCCTTTGCCGAGGGCTCTCGGCTCTCGGCAAAGAAGTCGGATACAGTAGTGACTAGGACTAGAGCTAGGGTAATTAAGAAACACAGACACAATCATAATTCAGACCCGATCTTTGCTCCGCCTACTCGAGCTCGACGCGGATCGGCGGATCGCGATCATATTCCCCGGCGTTCCCGTCGTATCGTCAGAAGTTGCTGTACAGCATGCGCCTGACGACCAGCCCTCCATCTCCGGCTCTGGACTCCCCCTCCTCGCCAGGATCGCCTATCTCGACTCCACACGTGCCACCGAACCCTACCTCGCCGGCCCATTATCCTACCTCGCCGATGTACATGTACTCCCCGACCTCGCCGATTTACTCACCCCCGTCGCCGAACTATTCCCCCACCTCGCCAGGTTCGGGTTCGCCCCACTGGCCTTCCCCACCCCCACCCTCACCGGTTTACCGCGCGGTCCATTCTCCCACCTCGCCTGGTTATTCCCCGGACGAAGTGTTCGACGACTGGTGGTCGCCGGGTTCACCGGTCTATTGCCACACCCACACCTCACGGCCGATTCATGGCAACCGCTCAACGGCGGCCGGCTCCCGCACGGGGCCAGGTTATTACTGCCCTGGAGAATTCAACGATCGTGCATCTCCGGCTCTGCAGGTATCGCCAGCCTACGACTCCCCCACCTCGCCAGGCCATTTCCAGAAGAATTCAACGATGTCTGGGGAGACATAACTCTGGCGGACAACGTACATATACAAACCCCAGCATCGCCCGAGTACTGCTATTGTTGTTCGACGACGCTGAAAGATTGCTGCTGTCAGGCCGGCGACGACCCCCCCCGCGCCGCTCGCTACTGTACCACACCGCTCGCTGCTCCCTGGCTGCTTTGTCAGTTGTCACACGGCAACCCTGGGTCCCTTTGCCAATATCGCGCTGGCGGCTGGCGCCGTGGGCCGCTCACGTAGGTTATCTTAGCTGCAGTTTGTAATCTCTTGCATTCTGGATTTCTGGGTCACTTCCGTGCAAGTCGTGCTGGATGTCTTTTTTTTATTTGCCTGTCTCTCTCTAAAACAGATAAGTTTCAAAGTTTGTCTCTGAATTTTAAGCAGTGTGTTTGTTTGTGAACCGTGATTTATACTTGCGCGCGGGCACTTGCAACTTATAGTACTGAAAGTTGCTACATCATGTATCCATGTGGATTTCTTTGATCATAAATGCATCATCTATCCAGGAAGTACTTCAAGGCACAATCTGAAAACTTTGACATTCTGGCCCATGTGTCTTATGGTATACTAGCTTGCTGTGAGGATTGATTGAGGTTGAGGAATGCAGTGGCATAGCAAAGACTTTGTGCAGGTTACCTGCCTGTTAGCCAAAGCCAAGTAGGCAATTTTTTTTCGTCGATGCTACATGTACAGTACAGTACAGAAGCCACTGAATCAGCATGTTTCTATGGCATCTGTTCAATAGTGCAACCAGGCGGGTATGTGAAGAGGTCCAATTTGTATTTGTGTTCCCATCATCATCGTGTCCCCATCGCCATCTGGACCGAAAAAAACAAGGGCCCATCTATACGGCACTAGAGCATTTTGGGAGTCAAAACACTCGATTCTTTTCTTCAGACATCTTCTTCCTCTCGATGCGCTGCCGCTGCCTAGCATTCACCGCCCCTCTGCGGTATGGTCTCATCAAAGCTCCGCGGCCGCGGCCGTGGTCGTGGAGCTCGACCCCACCACGCCCACAGCAGCCTCCTCCTTCCCTCATCCCCTCCCGCCGCCACCGTGGCCATGGGGGCCCCTGCACACTACTACAAAAATAATTTTATGAGACATTGCCCAAACATTAACGGAGGCGGTCACAAAATCCAACTTTCTCATAAAATGCCTGAGGATTTTCGGAGGCGGACATTTTTATTTACGAAGGCAATCACAATTAACCGTCTCGCAAAATACATTTACAGAGATGGACATTTTATTTACTGAGGCAGTCAAGTTTGCCCGTCTCGTAAAATCAATTTACGGAGGCGGTCTAAATTGCCCGTCTCATAAAATCGATTTACGGAGGCAGGCCTCCTCGGAAAATAGATCCATTTTTAAAGGCGGCCCCCTAAGAAGGCCCGTCTGGGTTAAAAGGCTCGAGGCCCATCAGCAATCCACTACCAAACCCTAACTATAAAAGACAACTCTCTCTCTCCACTTCTCCATCTCTCAGCCGCCGCACAAAGCATAGCAGTGGTGTCCTTCCCCTTCTCTTGCGCTCGCGACTCCTTCCCCTTCCCCCTGCGCTCGCGACTCCTAGAGCAGAGCAGCAACCGCCGCTCCATCTCCACGCCGCTCAGAGCAGCCGCTGCTCCCTCTCCAATCCTCTTCGTGCCCTACCTCTCTACGCAGGACGTGCGGGCCCTCCTCCGGCGCGTGTCGCCAGGCACCCAACAGGTAGCAGGTGGTCGCGGTGGGGCCCTGCACGTCCTGCGGGCTCGCTTTTCCGACGGCCAATGTCTTGCATCCTGTGGGCTCAATCCGATAGGAATCCGGTGGAGGGCGGTCAGATCCAGTGGAAGGCAGCGGCGGCGGCGTGGCAGGTACAGCTCTCTCCATCTCCCTCTCTCTCTTCCCTCTTCATCTCTCACTCTTTTTTTTAGAAAAAAAAATCAATCTCCCACTCTTCCCTCTCCCCTTTGCACATCCACGGGCGGCGGGACTCTGGAGCAGGTAGATCTAGGGGATGCCGTGACAGGAGCATGGAGGGCGGCGTGGAGGTTCCCGGAGACGGCAGCTCCAAAAGTTGGAGCTGAATCCAGAACCTGGAGCTTTTTTATTTTCATAGGCGGGCATTGTAATGTGTCCATCTTTGAAAATACCATATTCGTAGGTGGCCTTTGTAATCCGTCCGCGGAGACGGTCCTTTAAACCATCATTAAAAGCAATTAACGAAGACCTTTGAATGCAGGCGGACTGCTTGCCCACCTGAGTAAAGTGATTATGACCGCATGCCAAAAAAAATAATGTAGTAGTGGCGCCCACCTGGCCTGGCCGCCTGCGCCGCCGTCAAAATCCTAATGCCGCCCTCCCGCTGTCCGCACCGCCTGGCCGGCTTGTCGA
Organism: Saccharum hybrid cultivar R570; assembly: GCA_038087645.1. Lineage (NCBI taxonomy): Eukaryota > Viridiplantae > Streptophyta > Magnoliopsida > Poales > Poaceae > Saccharum > Saccharum hybrid cultivar. The sequence continues at coordinate 21,490,625 of JAQSUU010000402.1, read as the reverse complement.
TCTCCCCCAAGCCCTTTCTAAACACCGCATGATTTGGAGAAGAAGAGAGTGAGAGGACTGAGACGAAGAAGAGAAAATTCGAGTTGTTCTATTGCATTTCTTAAAACACACGGTTGGGCCGGGCCGAATAAGGACTCGCCTAAACTCATCACAGCAAATAAGGCCTACATTTGCTCAAAATAATAAAATAAAAATAAGGCCTACATAACCTAGCTGCAGCATCCTTGTTCGCGGGCTCGTGCGGTGGCCCATTTTCTGCCGCGTACGCATGTGGCGTTTCTCGCAGCGGCTGCAACCCCGTTTCTTGCCTGAACTTGCTGCCTTGCATGGAAACGAGAATCTAGTGACTCTGGGTGTGTACGTGTGTTTTCATTTTCTTTTTTACTTCGCAAATTTTTCTAGTGATCCGTATATTAGCCAAAAAAAATATACATAAATTACACAAAATACTATGAGTATATGTGATTGATATTTTTTTTACATTTTTTCAACATTCATGAGTTATCACAAGAACATGCAAGTTAGCATCTTTGATGCGCATGTAAGTTCACACCTTGTCGACGCATGCAAGTTGTAGCAGTTGTACTTATGGCTGGCTTTTGTAACGAGGCCACTTGTCAAATAAACCAATTTATGGGACTAACTCACTAACATTTTGTCCATCCATGACTTGCTCTTGTCTCAACCATTTGTGAAGTGTAGCTCTTCCTCCTATGTTTCCGCCGGTGTGAGATTCAGATGACGAAAAAGAGCTGCTCTGGGAGGCAGAGGCAGAGCTAGAAAGTTGAATTTTTTTTTAATGTTAGGAGTGCCTATAGTGTTGAATTTTTAAAATTTATTTGAATCTTAAAATTTTTAGTGGAAAATTCACATTCATAGAGGGCCCTGCCCCCCTGTCTCCGCTCCTGTTGGGAGGGTTGCTTGTGCTCCCCACTAGGACGAGTCCAAGGTGACCTCGGTGTACCCTCCCATTCAGATTTCAGAATTTCTGTACATTCACATGGCATTCTTTCATCCCATCAAATCTTAACCATGCCATCATTTTATCACACATGTACACCCTGCATCTCAAGCCTGAACTGTTGTCAATTCTCATGTAAAATCAGGGGAGAAGCAGGCCACGCATCGAAACATGAACAGAGCAGTAGTTTAGGTCCAAATGCTCTTCCAAACAAGAAGACATGGAAGTACCTGATGTTTCTGTCGAAGTTTCAGAACAAGATGAAGCATAAAAAACCAGACGCCAGGACAACCAGCAGCTTCAAGCATGGGAGCCCGAAGTGGTTCAGCAGCGCAATGCTGGAAGAGTGCCTATTAGCTGGCCGTGGAAGCAGAGGCGGCTACGACGGCGGAGGGGGAGGGACTGAGGGAGGTTCGCACTTCGCTGCATCGAGTCGAGACGGGTTCGCGGTGCCGCTGGACTATACGTATTAGCCGCATAAACCCACGTCAGGTATGTGGGCTTGCGGCACGGGCTAAGGCAGGCCTGCGGTGCAGGCTCGTGGCGTTCCCGTCGCCGTTTGCAAGTATAATACCCACGATCACCGTTACTCATGACACGACCGCCCTAGGGGCTAGCCGCCTAGGGCAAGCAACACAGACACGATCACACCCGACCTGCTCCGCCTACTCTCGAGCTCGAGGCGGATCGGCGGCGGGCATGGCGTCGCCACCTGACGGGTCGCGATCCTACTCGCCGGCGTCCCCGTCGTACCATCAGAAGTTGCTGGACAGCATGCTCCCGACCCCGACCAGCCCTCCCCCTCCGGTTCCGGGCACCCCCGCCTCGCCCGGATCGGGATCGCCTATGCCAACTCTGGACGCGGCGTGGTGGTCGCCGAACCCTGTCTCGCCGCCGGACTACCTCCCCGCCGGCCTATTACCCTACCTTACCTCGTTGATTTACTCCACCAGCTCCCCGACCTCGCCGATTTACTCACCCACCTCGCCGATCTATTCCCCCACCTCGCCGATCTATTCTCCCATCTCGCCTCGCCATTACTGCTCCAGCTGGACGGACGATTCCCCACCCCCACCCTCACCGGTTTACCGCGCGGTCCATTCCCCCACCTCGCCTAATTATTGCCCGGACGAAGAATTCAACAAGTGGGGTAGTGATACACCTCCGGCGCCGGGTTCACCGGTCTATTGCCACTCCCAGACCTCACCGATTCATGGCAACTGCTCAACGGCGGCCGTCTCCCCCACCGCGCCAGGTTGCTGCCCTGGAGAATTCAACGATCATGCATCTCCGGCTCTGCTGGGATCGCCAGCCTACTCCCCCACCTCGCCAGGTCATTTTCCAGAAGAATTCAACGATGTTTGGGGAGACATAACTCTGGCGGGCAAGGTACAAACCCCGGCATCGCCCGAGTACTGCTATTGTTGTTCGGCGACGCTGCAAGATTGCTGCTGTTATCAGCCCAGCGACGACGCCCCCGCGCCGTGAGCGCTCCCTCCTTTGTCACAGGTTAACTCTGGGCCCCTTTACCAATATCCTGCCGGCGGCTGGCGCCGTGGGCTCACCGTTCATGTAGGTTATCTTAGCTGCATTGCAGCCTGCAATCTTGCATTCTGGATTTCTGGGTCACTTGCCGTGCAAGTCGTGCTGGATGTCTTTTTTTAATTCGCTTGTCTCAGTCTCTAAACTCTGCAAGTCGTGCTGGATGTCTTTTTTTTTTAATTCTCTTGTCTCAGTCTCTGAACTCTAAAACAGATAAGTTTGTCTCTGAATTTTAAGCAGTGTGTTTGTTTGTGAACTGTGATTTATACATGTGTGTGTGACTCCTCTTAATGAAACACGCGTCAACGGACGTGTTCTGGGAAAAAAAAAAACTTGCGAGCGTGCACTTATTATGAGTTACTGAAAGTTGCTACACCATGTATTCATGTGGATTTCTTTAATCATAGATGCATGATCCAGGAAGTACTTCAAGGCACAATCTGAAAACTTTGACATTGTGCCCCATATGTCTTCTGGTAGATTGCTGTGATTTTTTAGGTTGAGGAATGCAGTGCAATAGCAAAGACTAGTGCAGGTTACCTGCCTGTTAGCCAAAGCCAAGTAGCTTTTTTTTCTTGATGCTACATGTACAGTACAGTACAGTATAGAAGCCACTGAATGAGCATGTGTCTATGACATCTGTTCAATAGTGCAATCAGGCGGGTATGTGTGAAGAGGTCCAATTTGTATATGTGTTTCCTTCCTGACGATTAATAATTCGAGAAAGAATAAACTGATATACAGAGGCTTGACATGCATCTGCGGGCAATCTCTGTATGAGACATTCTGTTGACCTGTTCTTGTCAAGTGCAGAGTTAGCTACTACTGCACTGAAATGAAATTCAGGAGCTAATCTGAATACTGATCGCAGGCAGCCTCAAGCAACATCTCTGCATCTATTTGAACACTCACCGTCCCCACACAGTTACATCTTTTCAGGATGGTAGTCGTATCGTATTGCCTTTCACATGGAGAGGAAGCAATGCTTGATTACAGGCCATCTCAAAAAACATCTACATCCTTTCGTATCACCCAATCCTTTTTCAAGTTTCCTTCCCTGGAACAATCCACTCTCTAACTGTACCGTGATTTAAATTCAATTCATGAAAAGATTACTACCACTACGGGAGAGCGCCCCTTCGCTGTGCGCTGGCGGCGCACGGCAAACCCGAGTATACGCACAGCAAGCGTTTTGCCGTACGTTTTTCATCGCGGCTCACGGCAAAGCCCGCACGGCAGCAATTTGCACGGCAAAGGGGCTTTGCCATGCGCTTTTTATCGTGCGCACGGCGAACATCTTTGCCGTGCGTCAAAGTCGACTCACGGCAAAAAAAAAGCCCTCCGGGCTCCCCCCCAAATGGCAACAGCGTTAACAGCGGCTAGGCTGGCGGCGCGTGGCTCCGTTTGCCGTGTGCCGTGTGTCTTCTTCTTGGCGCACGGCAAAGATCAATCGTCATCGTGCGTCTTCTGCTAGGCGCACGGCAAAGAATGGCACCATTGCCGTCAGCCTCTTCCTGCGCACGGCAAAGCTAGCATTCGGGGGGCGCAGGAATAGTCACTTTGCCGTGCGCCCCCTGTCTGCCGTGGCACACGGCAAAGTGACCAACTTGTTTCTGTTTTTCTTGTTTTTCGCATTTAAAAATCCCCACTCATTCAAAAAAACATAGGCATAATATATATCATAACAATCATCATAGGCATGGACGCTATTCCTCCGGGTGCAGATGTTGATTGTGAGCGGTCGATGCCGCTGGCCGGACATGGACGCTATTCCCGTCATAGATGTGGGTGATGGTGCTCCTGAGCGCTAGTGGCGAACTTGGTCTGCCGCCTCGCAGCTCAGTGCTATGCTCAGCGTGCGTCGCCTCCGGCTCGGCGCAATACTCGTCCGCCGGTGTCGGGGCGTCTCCTCCGGCGTCGGCGCAGTCGTTCGGCGTCGCTCCCGGCGTGGTCCTCCAGCGTCGGGATGCATCTGTTCCGCCTCGGTGTGATCGTCCGGCGTCGGCGTCTCAACGACGTGCGTGGTTTTGTCGAGGTGTTGGCGAGGACGTCGCGCTCGCCGACGCGGAGGCGTCAACTCCGTCCCGGCGTGGTCGACCGGCGACGCAGCATCTCCTCTGCGACTCCCTTGTGCATCGGGTAGATGGGTAGTTGGCGCCTCGCCGCGGCGGCCTCCTCTTGTTCATGCCCTGGCACCGTGCCGTAGCGGCGACAGCTGATCCTCTCCCACGATGGGGTCCTGGGGGTCCTTTATATAGGCAGCGGCTAGCTAGGGCGTGAGAGTCCACCCTCCTGCCGCCGTTCAGTTGGATCGCGCGAGATACGTTGTGATACTCAGTAGCGACGTTGGATCAGATAGCCACCACCAATGCAAAGGGGATAAACACGCTCGCCCGGCAGCTACATGATCATGGTATTCTATATTCGCTGGTACATGGGGTCAACGGCTCAAAACATAGAGCAGGTCCACCATTCAGCAGCAGCCGCACGTGAGATGTATGTGAGCCTTCTCGATTCTAGAAGCTTCCGGGCTGAGATAGATATCTAGACCAGCTTCCTTGCCTACTGCTGAGTTATGGGGCTCGGCTTCGCTGCGTAGATGATTAATCGTACACCATACATTGGCCGGCCGTATACGCCGCGCGTACGTAACTCGGAGGGAGGACATCCTCCGTATACGCACGTACAGTACGTACTTGGTGAGTGATCCTCAGGAGCATGTATGTGTACGTACTCCCTCTAGAATTATGGACGCCATGCACATGCTGGCTGTCAGCTGGACTACTAATCTTGAAGATACCGTATACACATACATCCTCGGCTTAGCCCAACATGTATATTAAATAATATACGTATACCCAAAATTAAAGTCAATATATAATTATTAGCTTGCTTCTCTTATCTCTCATGCAAATAGCACACGTGAATATACATGCGCACATATGTTGTCTATTTATTTTCTTTTCTTAAGATACAAAATCCTTCTCGATAGCACATATAAATATACGCACATGTGAGAGAAATTTGGTGCAAAATCTCATCAAACAATGAGTTTTTCTTTTCCTTTTTTTATTTCCCTTTTCCTTTTCCTTTATCTTTATTTTATTACTTTATTTCTTTTCCATTTGTTATTCTTTTCATTTTATTTTATTTTCTTTCTTCTTTTTCTTTTTATTTTTCCTTTTTATGGTTTCTATTCTTCTTTTGTTTTATCTTCTCTTTACTTTTTTATCAAAACTCTTTCTTTTTGTATTTCTCATATTTTGTTTTTTTGTTTTCTTTTACGTTCTTGTATTTATTTTCTTTTCTTCCTTTTTATCTTGTATTTCTCTTTTCCTCTTCTTTTTTTGGTTTTTATTCTTCTTTGTATTTTATTTATCTTTATTTTATTTTTTTATTTTTTTATTCTTTTATTTACTTGTATTTCTTCTATTTATTTTTTCTCTTTTTTGTTTGTGTTTTTTATTTTCAATTTATTTTATCTTCCCTTTAGTTTTTTTAACCAAAACTAATTACTTTCTTGATTTTTCTCACCTTTTATTTATTCCACTAATACATGGCTTTTCTTGTCTTCTTCTTTTTAGTCCACTATTAGTAGCATCCATAATTCCATACGATGTTTTTTTTTCTCTATTATGTGTTTTTTTTATTCTTTTAGTTACTATATTTCTATGAAATATATATGATGTTTGTATAGTATAGATGTAATATTCTATGATATGCTTTTAAATTTTCACATTGTATAAGTGAGATATTCCATGATTATTTTTTACTATTCATATAGTATTTGTGGGATATCTTGATATTTTTTAGGTTGCTCAAGTAATGTCTATGTGATGTTCTTTTTTTCTCTATTAGAATTTTTTCTTTTTTGTTATTCTATTTTCGTATATGTTTTATTGTGATGTTCAGCAGTATACATGTGATGTTCTATGTGTTTTGAGATGTTCATGTAGCATATATGTGATGTTCTATGATGTATGTTATGATGTTCATGTAGTATACATACGATGTTCTATAAATAAATTTTGTGATGTTCATGTTGTATACATGTGATGTTCTATGATGTATTTCAGGTTGTTTTCTCTTGTGGAATATCATGTGATATGTTTAGGTTGTTCAAGTAATGACTATGTGATGCTCTTTTTAATTTTTTCTATTAGATTTTTTTCTTTTTGTTATTTCTATTTTCGTATATGTTTTATTATGATGTTCAATAGTATACATGTGATGTTTTATAATGTATTTTGAGATGTTCACGTATTATATATGTGATGTTCTATGATGTATATTATGATGTTCACGTAGTTTATATGTAATGTTCTATGATGTATTTTGAGATGTTCATATATTATATATGTGATGTTCTATGATGTATATTATGATATTCACGTAGTGTATATGTGACGTTCTATGATGTATGTTATGATATTCTCGTAGTATACATGTGATGTGCTATTATGTGATATTTTATTTATTTATTTATTTTGTTTTCCTTATACTTTGTTCTATCTTTTATTACTTTTTGCTTCTATTTATGTTATTTTATTTATCTATTTATGTATATATTATAACCCTTGTTATTCATCTTTTTCTCTATTATCATGGTTATTACATACTATTCCTTAGAACGTTTTTTTTATCTTAAATATGAAACATTGTTTCTGAACTTAGAACATTTGTCTTAGTAAGATGGAATATCTTATCTTGAGATATATAGCATCACACTTTTTCAATAAAATAAAACCATTTTATTTTTGTGAGATAAATGTTCGTTAATAAAATTTTATCTAAATATATTCACGTGGGATCTTGTTTTAAAGAATTTATCGTAACAAATACAATGGCGAAATCAAAATTTAATTTTGATTCTTAGTTTAGCAACCACAACTTTTTAAACTTTATAGAAAATTTTGGCTCGTTTTCCCACATACCTGCATGCATGGAGAAAGATCCAAAACCGTTCACCATTTTATGTGCAGAAAGATTGGTGGTGCGTGGAACAAGCGGTAAGAATGCGCAGAAGAAATGGGTTGCACGCGGAAGTGGGCCTGTGCGTAGAGCAAACAGCAAACACGGAAAACAAATGGGCTGCCGGACGCGCGCGGAACAGGAGGCCAAGAAATTATTTTCCCCTTCACACGCAGGGAGGGTAGGCGGACGCCTTCATGCCACCCAGGTCGGCAGCTAGGGCCACCCATGCCTGTGCCTAAGGTGCAGCTTGTGGACAGGCCCAACACAGTCCGCTAAGCCAGACGTGTCGTGCTGGCCCGCCTCCTAATGGGCCCGGCACCCGTGCTCGTGCTGGCCGAGCGGTCCATTTGGCCATCTAAACCACAGTCATTTGAAAGCCTGTTCAAGCTGTAGGGCCATCTAGGCCTAATTGGTAGGGTTTCTTTTAGAGTTTTATTTAGAACCATCTTATCTACTTCTTCTGTGTCAAAGTATAAGACATTTTGGTGTTTTTAGATTCATAGCTTTTGTTTGGTATCTAGACATAACATATATGTTTTGTTTTGTATCTAGACATAACATATATGTATGCTTAGTAAAAGCTATGAATTTAAAAAAGCCAAAACGTTTTATAATTTAGAACGGATGGAGTATATTATTATATAGTATTATCAAAAGATAAGTTTTGAACGGTACAGCCTACTGGAGGATGAAACAACAGCTGGGCAGTGAACCGGCACTAGACATTCTTTGGGCCATTATAGCAAAGGATATTGATTGATTGCTTTATGAGAAAAGGAATCGATTCCTCTCGGAGAAAAAAAAGCCCAGCAGCAAAATGGTACAGTGGTACAGTAATGCGTAATGTTCGTAGCATACATATGCACTTCAAATAACTTTTTTTCATTTTAACAAAATGCACTTACAAGATATATGCTCGCGACGCGCTAGATGACTACAGGTTCGTGCACGTGCACACCACTTACGCATCCAAACACGCGCATGCTGCTGAACCTTCGAGACCTGGACAACCCACCGCGCCAGTCGCTGGCCGTCGGCTCGTCGCCGTCGCCGTCATCGCGCAAGAGATGGAGCTCGTCGCCCAGCGAACGCGGGACAACGAAGCGGCAGCTCTGGCTCTGAGGACGGTGGGCGCCGCCGAAGTACCGCTGCTCCGCCGGGGGCCGCTCCCGCGTCTGAGGAGGAGGAGGAGAGCCGCCAGGGGAGGACATGAGGTCGTAGTGCATCGTCCTTCTCGTTGCCCTCCGCTTCTTGATCGCGCCGTAGACGAAAGGGATGAGCCCCTCCATCCTCATCCCGCAGTGACGACCCGCCCGCTCGTGTGCAAAGCAGGCGAGCAGCGGACCGAGAGCAAGGAGATGTAGGTTTTCTTTCCTGAAATGAATCAACGACAGTCGTCGATCGCTTCTAATTCATAGGTCGGAGGACAATATGGTGGCATTGCAGGGTTTCTTATAGGACACGCAGAACCAGAAAGGGGGTGTGTGCTAGAGTTTGATTTCCAGTTAGATGCACAGACGGACTGACCGAGCATATGCTTTGGCCGTCGTGTGGCGGCTTTGGATATTTTGCATTAGTAATTTAGTATATGCGCTAACTGCCATAGAGATATAGATAGAGCCTGTTTAGTTCCTCCCCCAACCCAAAAAAGTTTGTGCAGTATCCGTCATATCGAATCTTTGGACGCATGTATGGAACATTAAATGTAGGTAAAAAAATAACTAATTGCACAGTTTGTCTGTAAATGTCGAAACGAATCTTTTGAACCTAGTTAGTCCATAATTGGATAAATTTTGTCAAATAAAACGAAAAGTGCTACAGTAGCCGAACCCAAACTTTTTCACCAACTAAACAACCCATAGATAGACATGCATGTACCTGCAGCGTTCGTACCTCTGTAAGACATTCAATCATCGAGAAAACAAAGAATAAACAAAATATATGTACCTGCTTCACATGCACTTTTGTATTGATCGGTATTTGGCTTTTCAGCACCTTCTACGATTCTGCATGCCACAACTCTTCTTATATATATATGTGTACTTTCATGTTTATCAAATTAAATGATACGGAGTTAGCCGCCGGCTAGCGGCTAGTACACGTCGCTACTCGCGAGCACAGGTCTCCTCTGAACCATACATTATCATCTATCAGCACAGAGCTTACAGGTACCTACGCTCCAACCTTTTTCAAAAAAATAGAGATAGAATCTAATACTATACGGGGACAAATCTATACGATATTTCCATCGCAGCCTCTGAATAAGAATGTAAAATGTTTATAGAGAAATTTTATAATGGTTGGAAAAATTAGGGACCCTTCATCGGAGGAAATCGGATGGCGTAAAAATAGAAAGTACCAGCTTAAAAGTACTTGAAAGTATTAAAATAAGTAGGACCAGTACCAAAATAGATAGGCTAAATCAAGATTTTGTTTGTAGTTATTTTTTTTTGTTGAGGGTAAAAGTGTCTCCCTCCTCCGTCACTTTTTCCGTTGCCTTCTATCCACGCTCGAGCAGCCCCGCCGATCGTTGCCTGGAGGCAAGCACGAGCATGGCGCCTGGGTCTGCGGGAGCGGGCGCGCCACCAAGGCAACACACCCAGGTGCGAGTGCGATGCAACCACTGCGCGCACCTCCACCGATGGGCACAGGCGCACAGCTCCAGTAGTGGCGCGGACCGCGGTGACGTCATGGATTGAAGGATAGCTCCGTGACCTGTTTGCCGGCCCAACAAAGATGACGCCGACGCGTCGAGCTAGCTCCCCATCGCCGTAGTGCTCTTCCTCGTCGTACTCCTCTACAGTGGCGTCTTGGTACTTATGGTAATCGGTGATGAGGTCGTTCATGTTGCTCTCTGCCTCGATGATCTCCATCCGTTCATGCCCTCGCTGGTGTACGTACCAGTGCAGGAAGGCCTTGCGCTGAAACATTTTTTCTCAATCGGGTCTTTTACCCGTTTTTCATTAAGAGGAGAGGTCAAAAGAAAGGCCGAAACACCGATACAAAGGACTCGCAAGTAATCCTAAAATTACCAGCGAAAACCCAAAAACAAAAAGACACAAACAAATAACAAGAAAACACGAGGGAATGAGGGGGGAACCACCGCCTCAAAACTCTAACCGACCAAGCCTGCCAAGGAAAGATACATCCGCGCAAGGTCGCCAACAGAGGGTGGATGAGGCCGTGGTGGCAAAGCATCCACCGATAGAAAGCTAGCATCCATCCGCAAACGACCAGGTAGCCGCAGCGAAGAGCTTCACGTCCATCCGCAAGCGGCCAGGTAGCCGCTGCAGGGAACCCAACATCCATTCGCAAGCGACCAGGTAGCCGCTGCGAAGAAAAAGCGACAGAGTCCGCCAGCGACCAGGTAGCCGCTGCGCGCATCCGCCAGTAACCAGGTAGTTACTGCGAAGAAAACGACCAATCCGCCAGCGACCAGGTAGCCGCTGCGAAGAAGAAGAAGACTGCGGCGACGCCCACACCCCGAGGTGGACAGACCAAGCGAGGAGGAAGTTGAAGCACGGGCAGGCATGGCACAAGCGAGGAGCGGCTCCGACGGACAAACGTCGCATTGGGATGGAGCGGAGTGCATCAACGAAGCCTTCAAGAAGGTGATGACATCTGCGGACGCCAACTTTGCTGAGAGGAGCACTCACAAGAGACTTTCGTCCCCAAACTAGCTCCATGAACCCCGAATGGCAGACTGAGCAAATGACGACGCCTCCAAAAAGGTAACGATGCTGGCGCGCCACCGTCGTCGGACAAGGCAAGAAGCCTAGCAGGGTTTTCACCCTTACCTGCCCACACTGTCGGCCGCCACCGAGGAGGCACACGGTAGACCAGGATGACAGATCCGGTCCCAGGAGGATCGAATCTGGCCATCCGACGTCCAGAAGATGCAGATGTAGAAGATGAGCCCCACTTGGTCCCGCAGCTGCGCCTCGGTCCCGGTCTGGGAATTCCACCAGAGGAGGCCCAGCAGGAGCGCCACGCCGACGACCTGAGCGAGCCGCACCTTGTCTAGGTAGTCGGAGGTGTGCTCTCGGAACGTGCGCCGGCACAGCACGATGAACTGCAGGAACCAGCCGATGCTCCGGCGGTGGTCCATACGCGCCCGTACCGCCAGCCGGAGCTGCACCGCGGGCGGTGCCCTGCGTCTCTCACCAACGTTGGCGTCACCCCCCGCCCGGAACTTGAGCAGCCGGAGCACGGCGCCCGCACGGAGACGCCCAAGCCCAGCGGGGGACGCGAAGGCGGAGAGGAGGCGCCTAGGCCCGTGGCAGCGTCCACGCGAACCGAAGCCGCCAGATCCGGTGGCCCCGGCGCTAGATCAGGACCCAGCGGTTCCGGATCTGCTGCCAGTCCCGCCGTCACGACGCCGAACGCCGGAGTTGTTGGAGAAGAGGAGGTGTGGAGGGGGGGAGGAGAGGGGAGGGGGACGGGGTTGCGGCGGGGAGCCTGTTTTTGGTCGCCGCCGCTGGCTGCCGCCGCCGCGCGCCGGAGAATGGCGGCGGCGGCGGCCGGAGAGGAGGCTGGAGGGGTGGGGAACTGGTGGCGCCGGTGAGGGCCCCCCGAGTCGCCCGTTGGGGAGCGCTCAGGGGTCGTTTCTCGCTATTCTGCTCTATTATTAGAAAATAAACTCTGCGCTGAAACATGGCCGTGAGCCCGTGAACTGCTTGCTCACGCGGATCGGCGGATGGAGGCAGGGTTGTCCATGAAGGTGGAGGGCTGGAGGCCATGAACAGCCAAACGGGCGGGTGTTGCACACATTGGTAGATTGTTGGGATCCACTCCGTGAAGTAGTTCTTGTTCTGCATATTGACCGTATCCACTTAACACTCCGTGAAGGAGTTCTTGTTCTGCACATTGACCATTTGCTTGGCGACCTCGTTGGTGCTCATCTTGCCCTGGAACATGGCGGATGTCCCCAGGTACCACATCATGTTCTTGGCATCCCACAAGCCGCATCTGTTGCATCAGCTCCAGCACCATCAACGCACGGCACTACTGCGACCTGCTCAATATAGCCGGCTAGCGGCACAAACCCCACCATGAATATAAGTACAGCCGCGCGGCAATAGCCAAACGGGATCATGTTCACCGCCAGCTTCCGAAGGTTCGAGTTCAGTTGGCCTGGAAACCGCAGGAAGCACATCAAGCCGCTCACCGCAAGTGCCAATATACCCTCAATAACAAAAAATAAATTTTATAAATTATCTTCCCCAATTAGGTGACTTGTACAAATTTTAAAAGTGAGAGTGCCTGGAAGTATCATGGTACTTTCCCAACCATTGTAAAAAAACTCATGTTTATAACCACAATATGATATTTCTTTCATCAATGTAAATGCTGTCGATCACTCCTGGAAGAACACGTTCCTGCTGTTTCTCTCTCTGATTTTTTTTACTGAACATCTTCGTTATTCTTTATAATAATAAATGTAACATGTACGGATATTATTAGTTCAGTTCAATTCTACAACACGTTTTCTTTTTGAGAAAAAGAATAGGATCAATTTAACTCTTGCTTGTATCTCTATTCCCCGTGTCGTCCAAATTTTAGTTCAAAAAGTTTGTTCTAAATCAAATTTCTTAAACTCTGACCATTTTTTCTGAAAAATCCACCAACACCTACAACATCGAATTATGAAACATGTTTTCTTAGTGTATATTTATTTGAACTTGTAGATGTTATTATATTACATTCAAAATAAAAAAATTTGGTCTAAATTAGAAATAGTTTAGAACAAAGCCATAATGAACTAGTATAATTTAAACCGGACATATTCACAGAAGGCCTGTTTCCAAGCCAATCATTTTGGTCCGAACATCATCAACTGAATAAAAACGGAGGGAGGTAAAAGCTATGTTATCTGAAATGGAAACAGTTTTTTTTTTTTGAGAATCTGAATTTTTTTGAGCAAATTTTGAGAATCTGAAATGGAAACAGTTGTTGCAGGAAAAGTGCATTTTGAAAGTAGGGTACAGAGTCGTACTTTTACACGCAGGCCGAGCCCAGTTTAGACTGTCTCCAACGATGCGCACCTAAATTCGAGACCCATTGGGTTGTCTGGGTCACCACAGTAAAAGAGTCATGGACCTAAATCGTTGCGTGTTCCAACAACAGACGCGGAAGAAGACCCAAAAAAGTGTGTGAGCTCCTCCGTGCGCCTCTCCACCTCCTGCGCCGCCCTCGCCCTCACCGGCGCCGTCACATCCTCGGCCCTCAGGGCCTGCTGCCACCGCGCGGCATCAGGGCCGCCGGCACTGCGCGTGTGCGCCTGAGGGCGCCGCCCGCATGCGCGAGCTCCATACAGGGCCGCCGCCACCGCGCCACGGGCCAGGGTCGCCGCTGCGTGCTCCGACCAAGGCCGCGCCGCTCCGGCTTTCTGCCGCCGTAAGCCACCGTGGGCTTGTGCACACCCGGCACCCCTCCTTCCTTAAATGCACTACTCCCCACCCATCCTGCTAGTCGTCTCCTTCCTATCCTAGAGAGAAAAAAGCAGAGGAGATACAAAGATGTCAACATGGTGGAGGAGAAGGCGGCGGCCTGCATGGGCGGACTTGGAGGAGCCGGGGCGGCAGACGCGGCGCTGCTGCAGCAGGCGGCGGGGGAGGCTGTGGTGGCACGGGTACAGCCCGTGGAGACGCTGCTGCGCGCGGCACCGCTGGGGCTGTGCGTGGCCGCCATGACCGTCATGCTCCGTGACCAGCAGAGCAACGAGTACGGCACCGTCGCCTACTCCGACCTGGGGGGCTTCAAGTGCCTCGTCTACGCCAATGGCCTCTGCGCCGCCTACTCGCTGGTGTCCGCGTTCTACACGGCCGTGCCGAGGCCCGCCACCGTATCTCGCTCCTGGGTCGTCTTCCTCCTTGACCAGGTCCGTTCTTGCCTTTGCCGCGCGCGTGTGCCGCCTAGAAGGCCGGCCGGTGCATGCCGCGCTGCGCCGTGCGCCATGCCTGCTCTCTCTGTTCTGCTGCGCCATGCCTTCCGCCTAGAAGGTGTGCGGCGACCGCGGCAGAGGACGGGTCGCCCTCGCCGGCGCCAGCGAGCGCGGCGCTCGCGCGAGCCCGTCCGGATCCGTCCGGCGGCGAGGAGGAGAGGAGGTGGAGCGCGAGGCGCACGGCGATGGCGTTGCAGGCGTTGAGGTGCGTTGACCCCGAGGCGCCGCTCTCGCCGGGCTCCGCTGCGTCCTCCCCTTCCCTCGACCATGGTGGGTGGAGACGCAGAACGACGGAGAGAGACCCTTATTTGGGTTCCGCATGGCCTCGCACGCAAAATGGGTTACGGCGCTGCCTACTCCGTTGGAGCCGGGTTTTGTCCTGTAAAAGCACTGTGTATGACCCATTTTGGGTTTAGGTCATCTTATGCCTATTCTGTTGGAGTCAGTCTTAGGAGGCTGAACATGCCGAAGAACCGTTACTGTTAACAGGCCTACAGGCATGCATTCGAAGAGCCCAATCAGAACGGATTCTGGCCCGGCCCGTCAAGCCGGCCGCCGGTAGCAAGCGGAGGAGACGGCGTGTCGCCGCTCGCTTCGTTTCCGCCTTTCCCCTCCCGCAAGTCGCCGCCGGCTCGCAGTCGTGGGGCCTCTGGGAAATACGCGACGATAGGGGCAGAATTGCAGGAGTGATGGCGAAGTCGTGCAAGGGGTTGGCCATGGAGCTTGTCAAGTGTCTCAGCGAGACCGACTGCGTCAAGGTTGGTCGGTTCCGTTCTCCTTCCTTCTTCCCATCCACCCACGCCGCAGGTTCCCGCTGCTTGTTTCGATCCGAGTAGGCGCAAGCGTAGTTAGCTGCGGCGGACATCACCTGCAAGCTAGTGCCGGGCGATTGGATCCAGATTCCAGAATGGGTGATACTGGTTCATCGTTGGAGTTTTCGTGGCCCGGGCTATTTCTAGTCTCCTGATGCGGTTGCCTGCAGGTGCAGAAAAGGCCGTACAAGGAGTGCGCCGGGGAGAAGGTGCCCAACATTACCAGCGAGTGCGTTGGCCTGCGGGAGACCTACTTCAACTGCAAGAGAGGCCAGGTGTGTCCTGATCCTTGCAAATTACTTGTACGTACTAGTTATTGCTAGCTTCCTGTTGATAGGTCATACTGCGATTTGGAGTGCCAGATGATAATGTCGTGGACTTGAATGTATTGCTGCTTCACTGCAGACATTGATTCTCCATTTGTTTGGGGGTTCTCTCACATTTGAAGCAGTGCCTAGTGACTGTTGATCGTTGATTCTTGAATTGGCCGTGGTGTTAGGTTTTATGGAGGAGCCAATAATCAACATTTAGAGCCGAATAATTAGCAATTAGACATTCTTTGGGCATCGCATAAATACCCATGCCTGAGCCTAAATAAGATGGTGTCCATGCTCATGCTGTTATGTTCATGGGAGTCCATTAGTTTGGGGAATGTTCAAGGACACTATATCTGATCCCAGTCCTGTAATCCATGGCTGATCCAATGCCAATACAGAATTATGTGACAGGTGGTGAGTTAGGTTTCCATCTATGCCTGAGTTGAATGTTAAGATTGTTAATAGATTAAAAGTTACTCCCTCTGTCCAAAATTATAAGTCATTCTAACTTTCTTGGAGAGTTAAAGTATCTCAAGTTTGACCAAAATTATAGAGAAAACTGACATCAAATAGGTATACTATGAAAATATAGTTAATGAAGAATCTAATGATACTTATTTGGTATCATAAATCTTATTATTTACTATATAAATTTGGTCAAATGTGAGATGTTTTGACTCTCCAAGAAAGTTGGAATGACTTATAATTTAGAATTGAGGGAGTACTGTTTTATGTCAATGTGTATGCTGTGAAAGACCTCTGTTGCAGTTGTTTGGCTAATTGGAAAACATGAAAGTTGTCCCAGTTAGATGAGGTTGAGCATTCGCCCCCCTCCCCCCTAGCTTTGCCAGTTTTATTTGTTTCAGTTACTTCACAGTGTTGCTCTGTCTCAATGAATGTTGTCAGTTTCTTAGTTTTTATGGGTGCTACAGCTTAGAGTCTGAGGAACTGGACTGTGTGCAACAAATGAAGCTAGAAATTAATTTCAATCTAGCGAAAAGAAATAGTGGCTGTAGAATGATGCTAATCTTTCCCTTGGTGAATGCAATGGTAATGTGGTGGTTCGTCACCGAGTAGTGGTAACAGCCACCTGGGTTTCAAATCCTAGCTTGCACAAAACAGATACCCTCACTGCCGCACAAAACAAAAAGTGGCAGGGAGCTGGCCTGTGGTTACGGTGCGGTCCTACCAGCAGCAGCAGATAATGGCAGTGGTCACTGGCCTGGTTTACGGTGCGGCCGGTGGCCCAGCCAGCTGCCCAGGTTACGGTGCGGCAGGCGAGGCCAGGATTTGGGGGTTTTCTGGGCCGGTTTGGTTGGGTTTTCTTCTCACTGCAAATCTGTGGGGGCAGCGGGCAGCCTTTCACCCACCAGTTCAGTTTTTTTTAAATCTTTCCTTTGTTCTTGATTCAATGACTTGAAAAACTTAAACTTGGAATGTGGTCAGAATTAGCATCTTTCTCCCGTCTGCCAAACTTCCAATTAATTGTTCGCATCATTGTTGTTAAAAGAGTATGGAGACGTACACCTTTGATTTATCTTTTGTATTTGTTAAACACAAAAGAAATATAATTTAATATGCTCATCTTTATGTACCCTTTTGAGTAACACTAAACCTGAAAGGCTGAAACACCTGGTAATCCTTATATACAAAGTTAAAGACTTGTGTGCTACTCTTGTGCATTATGTAATAATGATAATACTTCTGCTCGGTAGTTCATTTGTTTCTTCCAATTGAAGTACGATTATCAACTTATCTATGAAAGCCTGATGTTTTTAATTGTAGTACAAGTGACATCTTTCAGTACCATGCCTGAATATACTATTCATGGTCTTCCATATTATCATTGTTCCGATTTGGTCTTTGATACTGTTATTTTGCTTGCGTGAACTGAATTGCACACGCATTTATTTAAGTAAACATGCGAATAACAATTTTGTTAATCATGCAACAGGTTGACATGCGGGCCCGTATACGCGGGAACAAGGGATACTAGTGATGTGCCCACAATCTCCACAACCAGTTTTGGTTTCTAGCCAAGTTTGTGACATTGAGGTGTAATGATAACATGATTTAGTTTGCCTGTGTTCTGTTTTTGATAGGTGAGGGGAACTCACAACACATGTGGCTTCAATTGATGAGGGGAGTCTATTTGCTGTCTACATTCTAGTACTTTTGATACTCCCTCTGTTCCAAATTCTAAGTCGTTTCGGCTTTTGTAGATACATAACTTTACTATAAATATGCATGGCAAAAGTTATGTACATAGAAGAAAGCTAGAATGACTTACCATTTGAAAGGAAGGGAGTATATAGGAGGAACTTGGAGCACATGGATAGTTTCAGTTGATGAGAGGTCATCTCAGTATTTGGCCTCTAACATGTCTTTTGGAAAAGTTGTTTCCTGTCATAATGTAGTCCGCTTGCATTTCGCATGCTTTTTATAGAATGTAGGAACTCAAATCAGAGCACGAGTAGTTCCACTCGACGATTATAGTGGTGGATCCAGATGCATATCTACCGTTTGTCTTTCCGGAGAAGTTGTTCTATGATGCCCCATAAAGTTCAGGTGGTGTGACCTGTAACTTTTTGCGTTGGCTTGAACTGAACCTCTGGACCCTTTCAGTCCTTTATGAAACTAAAATCACATGATAGTAAAGATTTCAGATTAGCTGTGCGCATTTTATACTTAAGCGGGTAAATAATTGCTGAACCTACGTTTTGGCCGAGAAAAATCACCGCATTTGATGCAATGTGTTGAATTTTTAGTTTGACTAAGCTTATGAAAAGTATTATTATCATTTTTATTCCAAATAGGTGTATCATGAAAATATGTTATCATTCATTTAATAATACTTATTTGATATGTAGGAGTATTTTTTTATAGGTTCATGGAAATCGAGAACTACATTGTCAAAAAAAACAGAGAATTACAATTCTTTTCTGCGGTGGGAATAGCAAAGATTAACGAAGGAGCCATGGTTTGACCGGATCGGATGGCAGCGATCCCAGTAAAGCGGCCTCGATGCTTTTCGCGCCGACGTGAGGCGTCCGGGTGCCGCAAAGTGAAACCGGGGACTTCACCGCCGCAAGCCGGCTACGTCTCGTCGCACCTGCAGCATCAAATCCTCTCGTCTTGCTCGGCAGTTCGTGCAACTGAAGTACTCGACTGCCGTTCTCCGTGGAGCACGGCAGTAACACATGACCTGCTTTTTTTTTTGAAACGAAGTAACATGACCTGCTGAAGGGCTAATCACAGGAGACTGGAGACTGGAGTACCTTGTTCCTAACCTGCGAGCAGAATCTGTGGCGCACTGGCGCACCTTGTTTTATCTTCTTAAAACTAACTTCGCGGCTACTAGAAACACAGTGGTTTAAAATGTAATTTGACAAGATAAATAGCAATTTTTATACATATTTCTCAAAATTCCATATCCCATAGAAAATGATTAATAAGTTGCACTAAAAGACCCTAACCAATAACCAGATGGTCAAGTTCCACTAAAAAAAAATATGAACATCCATGTCAAGTCGAGAATACTTATGTGGTGGTTCTGCTACAAAGAACCGTAAATGCGTGGATGTTTGTGTCTTGTAAAAAAAGAAGTTTCCTTGATATCTGATGGAATGTTTGATCCTTATAAAAATCCTTTATCTTCAAAAAATTAAACCTCACCATCACTATTTATACCACAGTTTTTCTGAAACGAATATTTATATCACAATTTGAAATAGTCGGCATCAGATGCTGACGGGCTGGCAAAAAAGACTAAACAATGTTCCTGACGCGGATGAGGGTCTTGGTACGTCCTTCCAAAAGCTGGAGAGTACGCACGCCCACGGCCGCGCCCTAGCCCTGGATATTTTTTGCAAGGCTTAATTTGCAATGCAGTCATCATCCATCACCTGCAGGTTCCTGGATCATTACACAAATCAAGCATTGGCAGGCCGTACCGTAGTTGACTCGTCACTTTCTTTTCTTTTTATTATCCCCTCTAAAACTCACTACCAAATCAGAGGTTCCTGCACGTTCTTCACCCTCTACGTATACACGGAGACTTTTAAGAGACTACGGGCGGTAGATTTTCATCATATCAATGAAGTCGTCACACGTTATTTATCACTAAAAGAATATCTAGCCGAGAATGATAGTATACGCGATCATCAGTGCTTAGTCTAGAGAGTCGAACACAGAAGGCTAGGTTTAATTACAAGGAAAAATGATTCTAACAATTGATGTAGTTAAGTCATTTCCTCACCCATCACTGATCCTATACGCTAATTTTTCTTTTTTGGTCAAACCATTTTTTTATGTCTCCTTTAGAGACACACCAGAATTCATGCAGTCAGCTAATGCTATTACTCCCTCCGTCCACAAAAAATGCAATTATGGTATCTGTGCCGATCAATTGAGTTCAAGTTTGATCAAATTTATAGTTAATGATATTAGCATTTAAATTTTTAAATAAATTAATTAAAATATATTATATAACTAATCTAATAATGATACTTATTTTGTATCAAGAATGCTTGTACTTTTCTTATATAAATTAAGTCAAAGTTTAGACTATTAGACTCCTCAAAATCTGAGAATTACATTTTTTCATTGACGGAGGTAGCATCCTAATTAAAACTTATTTGTTTGAGATGTTTTTATTTTCTTTTGAGTTTTATATGTAGGGCAGTTAGATGAGATCTGATCATCTGAAATGATGAGGGATCTAGGATCGATGGCATCGGTATTCGATTTCAATTTGGTATGGCCTGCAGTTTCGCTTTCTTCCTTCGTCTTCAATCACAATCGATGCGGCACGGTTTAAAGCTATCGCTCTCATATATGATGCTACAGCTACACGGGCGGTCACGGGTGTGATGCAAGTCATACAGCTGCTACCCAGTTATTACTTCAATCTCATAAAAAATCCTTGTGCTCATGGCTCTCCACTGAAGTACTGAACTAACCAAGTTGCCGTCCCCGAATCCAGTAAGCCCTGTTCATCTGACTTATAATCCGTCTTATTCAGCTTGTTTTTTTTTAACTGGAACATTATTTTTTTCTCACAAAAAATCAGCCAACAGTGTTTTTCAGCCGGCTTATCAGCACAGCCCAACGGGCCGTAATCAATACACCAGTGGCTCGATCGTCTTGATCGCCTTGTAAATTACTCCATGTACACTAGAATGATGCATGATAACCAGAAGGTCTGTTGGCCATGATTATTCAAGCTATCACGCCCATCTATCCACCCACTAATCTCCTTTACTCTGTACTTCGTTTAGAGTTGAGCTGACACCATCACCATGCATCATCTTCCTCCTCCAGCCGCGGCCGGCAAGCATACCGCGTCACCCTCCACTATGGAACGTCACCTCACCATCATCACCGAATCACTGCCCTGCCGCATCGGTTCATTTGGTCTAGCCCATACACATGCGCTGCACTTCCCTATCCCACACAAAAGATGAGAAGAACCTTACCTTACCTTTTCCATCCATGAAAGCTGTATATATGTACTCGCTTCTCTCCGATGAATGATTATTGTTATATATAAATAAACAAGCAAGAGCAAAGAAACCATCAACATTCAACAACAACATTCCATCTAACCAGCTTTACTTACTCCAGAAAAACACTTGAAATCGCCATGTCCGTCCATATCTACACATAAATGTCTCGTATTTGAATATATATATTGTCTCACAGACGAGAACAAATGCATGCCTTCTTATATATACTTTTAATATGATCCCCGCGAAGTTAGAGAAGAATGTTACAGCAAAAGCAATGGTGGTTGAGACGAGTGCTTCAGAGAAGAGAACAGTGGCGGGGGCGGCGCAACCTTTTTCGTTGACTTTTGATCGAGGTGGTAGTGCCGTGGTGGGTGCTGCACTGCACGCCTGCACCTGCAAGTACGAACACGGCTATGGACGCTGGTGCAACGGGACACGTCAGGCAGGTTCGGTCGAGTCGAGTGGAGTGCATGGCCGGTCCCGGCCGGGCCCGGCGGCGACAGCGACAGGCCCTCACCGTCGCCGGGCGTCGTCGTCGCCGCGCCCGCCTCGCGGGGGCTTCGGTGAGAGCACCCAGTGCTGGCCGTGCGGCCGGACGGTGAGCCCCTTGACCTTGGCGAACAGCGTGACGGCGCGGCGCACGCCGCGGTCGTCGGCGGACGTGAAGTAGTCGTGGCCGAACATGACGCCGCCGGGGCGGAGCACGGCCCACGCCAGGTTGATGTCCGCCCACGCCGAGTGGAAGTCGTGGCCCGCATCCACCTCGATGAGGTCCGCGTACACGCCCCACTCGCACAGCGCGCGCAGCACGGACGCCGTCGAGAAGGGCAGCGGCAGCACGCGCGGCCTGCTGACGCCGGCGTCGTCGGCCTCGGCGCCCGCGCCCGCCGCCACGACGTTAGACATGAACTGCGGCAGCAGCAGCGCGTCCCCGTGCCGCTGCGCGGGCACGTCGCGGCGGAACCGGTCCCGGAACGCCGGCCACCCGCGGAAGTCGTCGATGCAGAGGATGGCCGGGGAGAGGGACAGGTTCCTGGACACGGCCGCCATGTGCAGCGCCGACGCGCCCAGGAACGCGCCCAGCTCCACGATCACCTCCGGGCGCACCGCCTCGATGAGCTCCGCGAATACGGCGCCCGTCGACCCCCACCCGCGCGGGCGCGCCGCGGCCGGGTGCAGCAGAGCCGCCGTGTGGTTGGGAGGGAACCCCGCGTAGGGGCTCTCGCCGTCGAAGAGCTTGTCGAGCAGGGTCCGCACGACGGCGTCGCTCGGCACCGGCTCCCTGCACTCCTCTTTAAACCGGAACAGATCGTGCGGAGGCGACCGCGGGTAGCTCGAGCTCGACACGGCCGCCGCGCCGGTTCCGTTCGACGCCGCGGGGGACGCGGTGTTGGAGCCGGCGTCGGTGAGGTGCGCGGCGTGCGGCCGTATGATCGTCGTCTGGGACGGTCGCGGTGACGGCCGGGTGGACGACGTCAGGAGGCCCAGCGAGTAGCCCACGGCGAAGACGATGAGGAAGGAGGCGAGCCGCGAGAGGTGCGGCCGGAGCCTGCCCGGCGCGGCGGAAGCAGACGACGCCCCCGCCGGTGGACGTGGCTTCATGATGACGCACGCACGCCAACAAAGAGTCTCCTTTGTCTCCGTTTGCGGCTCTATCTTCTGGAGTCTTTGACAGGCAGAGACACCTTATCTTATCGCTCCTTTATTCCTCGGTTTAGCTAGATTTTTATCCAAGGATTAGGTTTTGGATTCTGCGTTATATTTATAGGTAGGGAGAGCTGCAGCTAGCAGCGGTTGTTATTAGTTTTGATATATTCCCACTCTTTGGTTGGAGCGAAGATAGTATAAAACAAGCCATCGTATAAAAAAGATGACCCTTTTTTAGATTCCTAGAGAAGAGTACTTTATTCTTGTTATATAAGATATAAGATTGGAAAAGAGAAAAAATTGAGATGTTGGTGAGGGGTGATTGTTCCGGTTGGTGCGTTTTGGGTGGCGAATCTGATGGCAGTTAGGAGCAGGACTTTGGAATAAGCAGCAGCGCGCCTGGGTTTAGGTTTCAGGAGAAGTACTGGAATTCTCACGTGTGCAAAGTACATGAAAAGCGAGCGTCAGATGTATGTGATGCAGGCAAGATTTTCATATGTCAGTGCAATGCGTGTGGTGTCGTCCCTGCCATGGACTTGTGGAGCATGTTCCTCAACCACGCGACAGGGCTACTGTGTGATGGTTGCTCTGGCCTTCTGGGTGCTCTGAGTTCTGTCTGAGTTGAAGTTGTAAAAAGTAAGAAGGAAACTGCAAATCTGAAACTCAGGAGGGTTCCTCGCTGAACACATGAGGGCCACGGAGCTGTGGTCTCAGTCTTGTTGACGATGGTACCTGGCTGCAAGCAGCTGGGTGCTAACTCTGAACTCTGAAGTTTGGACATGAAAACCGTTGGAAACGATCAGCTCGTGCGGGTGTCCAGGTGTCGTCGTTGAAATTGATCCGCGGTACGTTTCCGATCAAGTCTAACCCTCACAGGCCACCGTCCATTCCCTTGAAACCGGGCACACAAAACACTTCTGAGCACAGGCAAAACCTTCCAATACACCTGCTTTCTAGACGGACGAAGAAGTGTCCCGTGGTGCTTAACCTTCCTTAGATTCTCAACAACCGCGACCGCGACACGCCAGTTTTCACGGGCACGGCTCAAGCGCGGCCAGAGTGGTCAAACCTTTCGCTTTCAGCTGCGAGGAGCGAACAAGAAGTCGTTGCAGCAGGTGTTGACAAGCTAGGTGAATGAGAAGGGACGGCCGTTACCCGTCAGCCGTGGATGGCACCGCATCGTCATGGTTGAGGACGGTCGTCAGTCAGTACTCTTCAGTAGTCGCTGCTTCGGCTGGTGCAAGTAGAATTGGAAGCGTAGGTTGGTTGGTTGCCACGGAGCTGTCAGGTCAAGTGCGCGCGCACCTGCAAGCATGGCGAGAGTGATCGGTTGTCCGTCTGGCCGGCCGCCGATGGGCAGCGATCAATGACGCGGGCTGATTTGCCGGGGTTGGGTCGTCGGGTACTCGATGTTTGTGGGCGTCCATGGAGGGGGGACTGAACTGACCGAGAAACAACGGTTTTGATTTACCTACGGGGTGGAATCAGTCACGCCCGCCTATCCGTTCCAGGTGGGTGTCACGATACCGATTACGACGACATCTCGATTACAAGATTTCGCCGCGCCGGACTTCGCCGGAACGAGCAAAGCTCGCCGTCGCCAAGCCTATTGGCTTCTACTTCCTTCCCACTCCTGCTGTCTCTAGCCTGAAGACGTTGCCTTGTACTCCCTAACGTGTTGGGCCTTCTTACTCACTTTCGCTAGGGTGGGGGGCCTTCATAACCTGAGTTGGGCCTTCGAGCTCTCTTGGACCTCCTTTTGGGCTGGATTGACTCGCCTTCTTCCGGTCCATCAGCTCCGGCTTCTGTTGCTAAAAAAAAAACACCTCCGGCTTCTTGGTGGACGCCGTCAGCACGAGGCATACTGACATTCCTGTCTCCTTGAGAAACAGCTTGCCTCCAAGCTGGTGCGTCCGGGAGTTGCAACTTCAATGCATGTTCATCCTCCCGTGTAGCCATTGAAGCCAGCCAAGAAGACCACTTGAGGAATACAGCAGATTCAATTGTGCACACGACGGTCTAGAATAAATTCAGGTACCTGGAAGGAGATGTCAGCTGGTGGAACTTGATCATTGACATGAGCAGAAGAACGGAGTGCTTCCTTCAACAATGATACGTGGAAAAATGGATGAAATGTAGACAACAAGCGACATTCCCAATTTTCTCCGGTTCAAAGTAGCAAACTTTCGCACGGTTTTAAAAGTTGAGGGAGGTGCTTTGCCTAGTTTTGGAGTTCAGGGACTAAAAGCAGACTTTCGCAAAAATTGAGGGAGAAAAAGTGGACCTTTCCCAGCTACACGCAACGTTCCTCCCTTGCAGGCTGGGCCATGGCCCAGTAAGGCCGGCTGCCAGCACCTCTTCTCCATTGTTTCCCTAACCGAGCGAGCCCACGGTCATCCCGTGGTGTTCTTCTCCATCCCATCCGCAACCGCAATCAGCAGCAGAGCCGGACTTTGAACTCGACCGCGCCACCGACTTCGACTCGATCAAGCGCAGAACTGCCCGCACCGCCGCCCTTGAATCCTGCCTGGTGCCTGCCTCCACCTCGAGTTCTTGATCCGCTGCCGCCCGTCTGTTCTCAAACAAGCCGTGGGTGCATCCGTGATGTACGGCCGGAGATTGATGTCCCGGCTGAGCATGCCCCACCGTGTTCTTGAGCTCGATGAAGACCACCGCCGTCGCTCCGACCTCGCGTTTCGCGCCAGCTGCGCCGTCCTGCACAGCCGCGCGCGCACTGTGCCCGCCGTTTCCCGGGCCGGCCCAGCCCCCACAGCCCACGCCTTGGTGCTGTTGGCCACAGCAGCAGTGCCCTTGTCCGCAGGCCATAGGTGATGGGCTGGAGTAGACAGGAGGGAAGGAAGAACACAGGCTTATCCCCAGCCGTCAGCTTTCTAACTCAGAATCTTGATTAAACTTTAACCTTGCATCCCTTTGACCAATTGGAATCTAACACATCTTTCGCACACATGTTAGTCTTAAGTTGTATTATCTTCTCAAATCACCAAAATAAAAATATGATCAAGGACCCATGATCCTTATAGATGTGGCGTTTTTGAGGTTGACCTCAAACACTGCAATATTGACCTTAGGTAGTACAAAAAGCTTGTGGCCAGGGTCTCAAGTCTGATACCCAAACTTACGAATAAACAACAGTAAAAAACATGGAGTAGCTGCTAGTAGAATGCATCACAAGCAAGTGGTTGCCACCGGCATGCCCTGTAAGGCCAAGGAGGGAGAAGGAACAAGAAGGGCGTTGATTGGCAGCCGGTCGAGATAACTGCGAAAAGAACCACGCAGCTTCTTCATCTTCTGACTAGCGCCCACCCGGAGTCCCGGACACGACTCCATTCTTTGTCCCCTCCCATGGTAGTTGTGGCTAACTTGTCAATTCCATTCCGGTGATCATTCCGGTTTAGCAGTTGGAATGATACGTTCCGGTACCGGTGCATTCCGGCGTACCATTCCGGATTTCATTATTTTATACATATTTAATATTGTATATGGTGTACATAAGTAGCTATAAAAACTAATAAGAACATATAAATAAAAGAAACAGACGACAAGTTAGTTGCATGTTGGGCTAATCTAACTTATGATGGGCCTGTGCTCTAATCCAATACAACAAACCTTCCAACCGAATTCCAGAAGCCAGAGTTGAGAATAGAAAGAGCATACTAGTACGTACTACTTTTCTGTCTCTCTGTATTCTGACGCTCGTCATAGTGCAAGCTAGGAGAGCCGCGGGCCAGCGCCTGGCCTAGACGCCCACGTGAGCGTGCTGGCAGGGAGCGTGACTGACCGGTACCGGCTTGAGCGGATCATCAGTTCCGCCCGGAACGGCCGGAAGGAACCGAGATGGCCGGTATTTCTAACGGTACGGGATGGGAGTTGCTGTGTACCGGTTGATGTGACGGTACGAGATGTTTCGGCCGTTCCGGGCGGTACCGGAACGGAATTCACAACTATGAGTTGTGGCAGTGGGGAAGAAGAGAACCCAAATGCGGTAAACGATGGTGGCATAGGCTCATTGGCTTTGGACGATGCAGAATCAGTGAGCAATGGCTGCAGAAACGGTGGATTGAGATGTAGGGGTAGCTTGTTCGCTTGGCTAAAAATAAACGGCTAAAAGTACTGTTGGCTGATTTATGTGAGAGAAAACACTACTGGCTGGCTGAAAATAAGCAATTGAAAGCTCAAGCGAACAGGCTGGTTAAAAGCCAATCCAGGTCTCATACTTAGGTCCTCCACAATGTGCAAGGAGAGCTAGAAAAATACGGATGCCACGGTGAAAAGGTGGGCATGGTTCTTCCTACTCGAAGAGTCTAACAAATTTTGAAACCGGAGCTATGTGCATGTATGGGACCCATATACATGCTGTCTACTCTGTCTCATGTGACATCAAAACCTTCTCTTCTCTCACCGAATACAAGAAAATGTTCTTGTTTAATTGCCAGGCACCAGAGCTTCATCTTGCACCGCTCCAGAATCTTGAGAATTTGGCATCGGTAGCCATAACGTAGGAAGGGATGCCTAAAGCAAAAGGACAGGATTTGGGCATCACTCTGGGAGTACACTAGAAGGCCTTAGCGGACATGGCCTTTGGAGTCAATGGGGCCACCTTAGGGTTGGCGTTGGTCATATACATAACATGCAAGGTAATAGAGTTTCTAAGGTAGAAATGTAGTCTTACCATAACGGTCTAGGTGGTGTGCTAAACTAGAGTTGCCGCACTAACCTTGGCACGACAAATAAACCGTCCTATAGAGTGCCGTGGCAAACTTTTCTTGTGAAATACTCCTTTCATCCCAAATTATAAGACGTTTGACTTTTTTTACTCCAATTTTAACCACTCGTTTTATTCAAAAAATTTATGCAAACATAGTCAAATTTAAATCATTCTTGAAGAACTTTTATTAATAAAGCAAGTCACGATAAAAAGTGATATTTTGCAAAAAAAAAATTAAATAAGACAAGTGGTCAAACTTGGTGTCAAAAAAATCAAACGTCTTATAATTTGGGATGAACCTAGTATGTGTTAATGGATCGGTCTAGCGTGACATACCTTGCTATGGTAATAGATGTGATACGATGGAGTGAATTTGTCACACCATGTGATCTGACGTGGCCAAAATAGTTAGAAAATAAAAATAAAAATAGAATACAACTATTTTAAAATATAATTTAAAAAGCTAAATAGAAAAAAATTCGGTAAAATGACCTTGGTTGCCCCTATTTGACACATGTGTTGCCTTTGCCATGGGACGTGCAGCATACACATTGGGGTTAGAATGACAATCTTTTGGGGGCATAATTTGAATGGTAGAGTGACCTTTTCTTAGGGATGGATAAAGTATCGTATTATACTAGTGTTAACTGTTAAAACAGCCCACCATATTTGGTATGGTACCCAACGTCCTCCGTTCCGACCGTCCACATTTGCGTGATTCAGCCCTTGATGTGCACAGCTTGTAGTTGTAGAGGATGCCTCGTCAAGTCCATAAGTACTCCAGCGAAGCTACACGACGTATGCTGTCTTCCTATCTGGCTGTCAATGCAATTTATTTCGGTTGATATACTGTATCCATCCGCCTGAGATTCGTCTTTTCCTTTCTAGGTGCCAGAGGACACGTTTCATACTATGACAGTTATTGGTCGCCCGGTTAACCCCAAAGCCGGCGACCCGGCCGGTCACCCAAGACCACACCCTCATGGTGTCTGGATGTCCGTGTAGAGGTACATGTTAGCTGATTCCAGCGAGATCCTTCAGTCTAAAATAGAACCTGTCAAAACTTATTAGGGTGTGAAAACATGTATTCTAAACTCTAAATAGTGTAGCCACCAAACTAGCCATGAAAACCAAACATCAATGAGGTTGGACTAAACTTATCCAAGCAACCAAACAAACCCTTAAGACTGATCTAGAACAGAACATACTAATAAATCCTAGTCGGAAAATTAGGTAGGCAACCAACCACTAAATATATGCATATGTTTTCCCTTCTTTCAGTCACTGCAACTTAGCATTGTTCATGCCATCTAGAAGCATCACATAATCCTTAGGCTCTGTTTGGATGCATCTAGCTAATAGCTTAGCTAGTTAGATTCTAATAATTAGCTAGAGTGGGTCCAAATGGATCTAGCTAAGAGGTTTGCTAACTATTAGCTGGCAAGTCGCTAACGACTATTTCCCTAGCTATCCCAACACATCTAATAGCGGCTAATAGATTAAAAAAAACATGTTTGCCCTTTCACCTCTCTCTATCTACGTGCCCTATAATAACAAATAGAAAAGAAAAGGTATTTCATAAATAGAACCATAAATGCATTCACCTTTTAGTTAGCGGATCCAAATAACATCTACTAATAGATATATAATATTAGCGACGAACTATTAGTCAGTAACGAGCTATAGCTGTTGGTGGATCCAAACATGCTTAGATGCTTGACATTGGCATCTTTGTGAACTGTGAAAGCTGAGGTTGAGCGCCAATATAAATAAAACCTCATCCTCAGGGAGTCATGGTCGCCATTTGCCACCATCAGTCTTCAGCTGTGTTGCCGCTGTACGTGTGGGGAGCTCTAGCGTAGCGAGTAGCGACGACGCTGTAAGCTGCCATGGATAAGCTTATTTCCCCGTCCTCCCCGCTACCCGCCTCGTTCTCCTTTTCCGAGCCGTCATGCACAATTTTCGAACTACCTTCCTGCGAAGTCCCGGAGAAGTGGCTGCTCGCCGATGATGTCCTTGTGGGCAAGATCGAGAACGATGATATTGGCGCCTGCCTGTGGGAGATGCCGGCGGACGGCGGCGCGCTCTCCCATGACTCTGAGCTCGCCAAGCTGCTCCCGAGCCTCTCTGCGCCGGCTCCGCAACGCCCGGCGAAGCGGCGGGGCCGGAAGCCAGGGCCGCGCCCGGGCGCCGGGGCAGCCGCCGGCCACGTGGAGTCCGAGCGGCAGCGCCGCGAGAAGCTGAACCGCCGGTTCTGCGACCTCCGCGCCGCTGTGCCCACCGTGTCGCGCATGGACAAGGCCTCCCTCCTCGCGGACGCCGCGCGGTACATTGCCGAACTCCGCGCCCGCGTGGCGCAGCTCGAGGCCGAGGCGAGGCACGCCGCCGTGGCGAGGTGGGAGCGTATCAGCGCCGACGGCGACGGCGACCAAGCCGCGGCCGTCGTCGACGACGGCGAGCTGTACGTGCGGGAGGTGGGCCGGGACACGGCCGTGGTGCGCGTGACGAGCGGCGCGCGCCACGCACCCGCGCTGCTGATGGGTGCGCTCCGGTCGCTGGAGCTGCAGGTACAGCACGCGTGTGTGAGCCGCGTGCACGGCGTGACCACGCAGGATGTTGTCGTCGACGTGCCCCCGGGGGCCACCGCGCTGCAGGACGACGAAGGTCTACGCATGGCGCTGCTCCAGAGGCTGCAGGCTAGCGACTAGCCTCGTTCACACTACGAAGTATTGTGGTTTCTACGGTGCACAAGCGTATAATAACCTCCAGACTTGCTCGTAGATTAATTCTACTAATAATGTTATTGAAAGTGGGACGTATGAGATCGAGGTATATGCCATGGATAAATCTGAAGCACAGGACAGGAGCATGGCTTGAGGCACCTCTGCACTTTCTCTTCGCTATAGTAAAGATGACCGTGGAGCTTATATATTTCCATCATAAAGTCCATGAATCCTAGATGTCGCCGTAAACATGGATGCATGCTCACTATCACGATTCAAAACATGGCTCTCCTTTGTTTCATTTTCTTAGTTCTAACGCACCTTTTTTTCACGCTTCAATAACACAGGTGGGGTGATTAGGGTTCAGGGGGTTGTGGTTTTGGTGCTTTGAAGCATTGTCGACAACGATATTAATTATACAAAAAAGTTTCTAGTTGGTTAGAAATTTTTTATATTTAATTTGTCAACTTAAATATACTAGCAAATATGGCCGTGCGTTACAACGGAAAAAAAATTATCTAATGTAATGTTCCAACATTGAACAATGAAATACCATAGCTGAGAAGACGAAAAGAAACCCATCGACGATGCTGCCGCTACTTGTGTGTTGCCGTGCGTGCATCCCTCTTGGCGCTGTTGGCTGCAGCCTCGCTATTGCCGACCTCAACCCCTGGTCAAGCATGATGGCGCGCGTGACACGAAATACCGGCCCGTCGCCGTCCAGCCCCCCGTTGGTATGCATTGTCACCCTCCACGTCTCTATCGTGGAACACATGTTGCATGAGGCGATGTACGTCCCGTGACATCAGCTCGTGTTGGTCAGCGAGCTTGGGCCATCGACGCGCGCCTCGAACCCGATAGTAACAGCGTCCTGTCGCTCGGGGCCCTTCCTCCCGCGTGAGGGCGCTGCCACAGATATCCTTGCAGCCACCATGCTTACCAAATTCTAGTGGTAACATGGTTGAGAACGCAAGAGGGGGAGAAGCTTGGTTGCGATGGTCGTGGATGCCGCCCAAGCAAGAGTGACATTCAAACTCTCATCTTACTTGATAAGTTGAATTTCTAACCTGAACTTTTAAGCTTTCACCAAATGATTCATACATACTTTGAACCCAAACATCACTACTAAAAACACTCATCCAAATTCCAAACATGTAAATTTGGAACCGTGCATCAAGGGTAAGTCACCAATGCTCGCTCATAATAAGAGGCAACAACTATAAAGGTCCTAGGCCCCCAAGAATAATCCAGAGGCGCACCATGGATACATCAGTGAGTATCCCTACCATATCTCTTTGTGTCGCCTTCGTAGTGCTGGTTCTACGCACTACACTAGCACGGATGTGAGTTTATGAGCTACAGAGCTAAGAAAGAGACCAGAGAGAGTTTTATTGATTACTTATAAATGAGATTTGGGTAACCATGTTTTCTGTTTCAACCATAAAGGGGAACCTGCATAGGCCACGTCGATGAGTGTGACGTGTTTTGTCAATTGGTGCACTTTTGTTTTTCCCTTTTTCGTCTAATAAAAATCACGATAAAACTATTGTCATCCTTCCAAAAAAAAAAAATTCTCTTCCCTCTTGGCAGTCAGGAATAAGCCCTACTAGACTCGAAGACTCAGTTCTACCGTTTATAACACATAAATAATAGAAGAGATTCTAATCTGGAACCATGAAGGATGGTCAATGGTGGAGAGTTTGCGTAAGAGGCAAATGCAAATTGTGAAAGGAAATAGCAACTTTATGGCGATACCCCCCTAAACCAAAGAAAATGACGTGCAAACTCAAACAACGAAAAACGTGTGACGTTTGCTTGATGGTTGGCCGATAAGAAAACATTCGTTAGTGGTTTTGAACTCTCCGGAAAATTCAGTGTCCTGATAGTGACTAAATCAACAGCTTCTATATTTAATTTTACGTACAACTAGGTATTAACTCCGCGCGTTGCCAGTTGCCGCGGAAACTAAAGAACTCATTTCTCATGCACAATGGATTTTGGTGTTTTTGGTTTCTGATGTGTAGAGTCCTGTAATTTACATCTGTTTTTCTAACTTTATAATTTTACTTGAAGTTTCCGTTTACCACCGGCGTTAGGTGACACATGATTAAATGTCAAAAAAAAATTAAAAACAAATTAAGAGACCAAATTTCTCTTACCTTATCTCTTCCCACCATAACTTTCAGTAGACACAATTTAATTCCTACTGGGAAAATCCGAACATGTAACTCCTCTGCCTCCACTTATTAGGACACACAGTAGCACTGTCCAGTTTAGGGTGGCAAGAACCCAGGCTTCCACCTGGAAATCTTGTAAAATCTATGTGTGCCCGTTGCACGCAATGTACTACTTGCTGATTCTTCTTATAAATATAAATACAAAAGCCGGTAGCGGATCTTTTGAAAAAAAAAAAGAATCCTAATATCTTGCTACCTTTATTGTAGCCATATTTAATCCTTTGATATTGTTACAACTCTTTGTGAAAGATTCTAACTTAGTAAATAGACTACTATTAAATAAATTATCTTACTTAAGAATAGGTCGCTCCTCGATCAACGACCACATATCCATCCAATTCAAGCATGTAACAGAACCGCCCAATTATACGAGATTAAGTAAGAAAATCATCCAACGGACGGACAATTTACCAAACTTAAGCCCGTATAACCCGGTAGTCCGTGAAATCTCGACGGATTTCAAACCATTTCACATCACAGCCAAGATCGTAATAAGTTCAGCGATTACCTTCATAAGTTACACAGTAGTTTGCGGCACAAAATACATCGGAGTTTAAACATAGTTATTACAAACCGGTTTCAAATAAAGTAGCGGAAGCATTAGTTCAAGGCACACATACACACACACACACACATCCTTTCCAAAATACGGTGCCAGCTTGCGATCATCTCCCACAAAAGCATCAGGCGAGGAGTAGTGAGTGACCATTGCCCATGGTCCTAGGCTTCGCCCATCGCAGGGTATAGACAGTTGATACAATAACCATAGTACATCTGTCCATCTGCAACAAATGGGAACAAAGCCCTGAGTACGAGAAGGTACTCAGCTAGACTTACCCGACAGAACCAAAACAAAAAGACTCCAAGGATCATGATAGGCTTTTTGGTGGGGTAGCTGACTCATTTGCAAGAAAAGCATTTTTAGCTTATCAAAGCATTTACTAAGCATGTTATCTTTTAAATCTTTATTCTCCTGTCAACTATGTTTGCACTTTATGCTAAAGTAACCATGTAATTAAGCAAGCAAGGATTACCATTGATCATTAACAATAGTTACCATGTCATTTCCTCATAACTATCCAAGTGTTTCATCAGTATTACTACGATGAAGTAACTCAAGTCAAGTGTTCACTATCCAGTGAACGATGGCGATTCGAATCGATTATTAACCAGCTGGTAATTTATTCCTCACACAAACCTCACTCACCCGCTAAAGTGAGGTATTGGTCACCGAGTCAACCATTCAGGTAAAGTCGCGAGCTTGCCAGGAACCACATGTACCCGGGGGCCGCCCGACTGCTCTTTGGCCTTATCATCGCGCCCCCGTTTCCTGCCACTACTGCTCCGGTACAGTGCGTTGCGGGCAATCTACT
The DNA here is from genome assembly GCA_038087645.1 of Saccharum hybrid cultivar R570. Lineage (NCBI taxonomy): Eukaryota > Viridiplantae > Streptophyta > Magnoliopsida > Poales > Poaceae > Saccharum > Saccharum hybrid cultivar. Next base: position 21,456,860 of record JAQSUU010000402.1, on the reverse strand, counting down.
CGGCCCGAATAATCTCCCGGCTTCGCGGTCGAAAGGTACTTTATTCGGCCAGCTAAATGTGAGGCATGCGTTCAACATGACCCGAGGCCCGACATCGGACGGTCCTTAATCGACACAGACGGAAGACACTACAGTCCAGAACCCTGCAAGCTTCCGCCCGGTCTCATATTCATTCCCACACTTAGCTATTCACATGACATTTCTTTCACATAAAACCAGGTAATCCCCTATAGCTCGCGGATGACGGGCAATCACCCGACTTCTACCGGTCTAAGCAAGCTAAGCAAGTATTGACCGTGGACACCAGGGTGACAAGGATCGGGTAAAACAAGGTGGAACAAGGTATAATGCAGCAACGTTTGCAAACAACTCCTAAACTTAATGCATCAGATTAAGTGAAATTAGTAAATAATTCTTTGCAAACCGAGGGAGAAATGCTCCGGGGCTTGCCTCGCTCGAAGGTACTGGGACGATGGTCGGGGCACTCCGGAAGCTCTTCACCGGACTCCTCTTCTGCTTCTGCTGGCTCCGGCTCCTCGGGCTGCTCCTCTGCGTCCTCGGGAACTACTGTCGGAACCACCTCCTGTGATCCTGTATGATGCAGAAGTATGAGTGCACATGCATAGGTGCAATGCAGAAGTGACATGAGATGATGATGATGCGGTGTGCATGCGATGAAGTGGATATGTTACGTTATCGGATCATGCGGAAATTATGACTCTTCTACAAGGTAGTCTACATCATCCAAGAACATGTACTCGAAAACTACCACTACTATTCTCTACCATGCAAGAGTACTTGACTAACAAGGTGCTTCAAAGATACACCAAAGTATACTTTACTAATTATCTTTGCATTAAAGAATAAAAGGGAAACCCTAATTAGCACTACATTTGAACAGCAACACATATTTTAGTAGCTCAGAAAAATCTTAGAAAATTACAGTGGGTTACTAATATCAAAAATAGCTTGACATAAAATTTTTACTGCATTTGGATATTTAGAACTTACTATACAAAAATAACAAACTAAGGCCTAAAATAGACATTTAAACTACTTTACATTTTGAAAAGTATCAAACAACAGATTTAGGAATTTTTTCTACTATCTACTACCTAAACAAACACTATAGAAAAATTATTACTTGCATGTTTTATTCAAATTTATTTAAATAACAAAAATAACAAATATTGGTAATAGAAAGCATTTGAACTACAACTACAAATTTTTATACAGAACAACCAAGCTATAAAATTTCCCTAGAAAGTACATGTCACAAAAAGATTAATAAATTTGGAATCATAATTTTCTGACTTTTCTAAATTTTCTTATCAATTTTTCAAGAAAACACCAATTTCCAAGATTAATTAAAACACTACAGAAAAGTAATGAAATATTGACATGCAACATTTTTATATTGTAGATCTGATTCAAATGAGTATATAAAAATTTATTTCACAATTTTTGGAGCTAAAATGACCAAGAAATCATTTTTCCCAATTGTTTTTCATCAAAAATAATAAAAAGAGAAATGAAATGGGTTTATTAAACGTCGCTGGGCCGGCCCGAGGAAATGATCGGCCCACGGCGGTCGCGGCCCGTCTCGCTCGCGCGGGGGAGGAAACCGAGCCGGCCTGCTCGGGCTCGGCCCGCTGGCACGGCTCAGCCCACCGAGCGAGGAAGGGGGGGAAGAGAGCCGAGCGAGTCGCCGGCGCTCCCGACGACGACGTCGCGGCGGCGGTCACGGCCAATCGGCCGGTTCCGGCCAGCCAATGACCCACCAAGGCGCGCAATCGAATCGCCGAGAGGTGGCCAACACGAGACGACAGGGCGGGATAGCACAGAGGTGGCGGTTGAGACGGTGGAGAGGTGCGGCTCGTCGGCACCGTGGCGGTGGCGCGGCGAGGCGAGGAAGAAAGGAGCCCTACCGCAGGCGGCGAGGGGGCGGAGAAGCTTGTTCGGAGGAGGGAAGAGCGGAGCGGAGCTCGGTGCGAGGTGAATCGGGTGATGGTGGCCTGACGATGCCGGAACGGGGAGGCGAAAACCGGAGTTCGCGGCGGCGAGCCGTCCGCCCGCGCGGTGGAGAGAGGAGGGGTGGCTGGCGGGTGAGGGAGGGGAAGTGAGGGAGTGAGGAGGCTCGGGCGGTCGTTTTGAGTGCGCTCGCGCTGGCGGGAGAGCAGGGCGAGGACGACGCGCGGCGAGCGGCGGCAACGCATGGCCGACACGCGGCGAGCGCGTTCTGCCGCGGCGGCCAGCGTTGCGCGGGCGCGCGCGGGAGGAGGAAGGAGGCCGGGGTCGCGGGCCGGGCCGACTGCGTCGCGCGGGCGCGCGCGAGGCTGGCTGGGCCGGGCGGCTTCGCGAGCGGGCCGGGAAGCGAGGACGCGGCCTGCTAAGACAAAATTCCATTTTTCGATTTTCCAAATTCAATTTCAAATGTATTTCAAACTTCAAGCCACATTTTGAACAAGAAGAAGACATTTTATAAACTTGGCCCAAAAATAAAAGTTGCTCAAAATTAAATTCTCTACAACTTTGATTAAGGGGCCATTTCAAAATTCCTAATAGTTTTTAAATAGCAAAATAAAAGCTAAATTAGGGAATACTTTTGAATATTTTTCATAATTGCTTTTGAACAAGTTTTTGACCAAATTTGAGCTCCAAAATTTGAACTAGGGTTCCAAGTGATATAAGAATTATGGTTGCAAGGATTTTGATATAATGTGATTATCATATTATTTTAATTCGTGAAATGTAGCATGTTTAAGCTTTCATTTTACTTGAATTATACCATTATCATACAGGATTATAATGATATGAATGAAATGCAATATGATTGCCATGCAAAGATGCCTTGCATAACACCGGGGTGTTACAGCCCTCCCCCCTTATAAAAATCTCGTCCCGAGATTTGGGTTACGAACCATTTGTTATAAAAATCTTCATAAGCATTCTTTAAGTATTCACCCGTTTCCCAAGACGCATCCCCTTCATCGTGATGACTCCATTGTATCTTATATGTTTTCACCACACTGTTTCGAGTAGCCCTTTCCTTGGTATCCAAAACTCGAACTGGCTGCTCACGATACACCAGATCTGACTTCAGTTTTATGCCTCGAGGTTCAATCTGTTCCTCTGGAATGCGCAAACATTTCTTGAGATGTGATACATGAAAAACTGGGAATATAGCACCCATTGACTCTGGTAATTCCAATTTGTAAGCCACAGGACCCTTCCGTTCCAGGATTTTATAAGGTCCCACAAATCTGGCGGCCAGCTTTCTGCGCACACCAAACCTTTTCTTTTTCATTGGCGTAACTTTTAGATAGACATAGTCGCCAACTTCGAACACAAGCGGTCTCCTTCTCTTATCTGCATAACTTTTCTGACGTGACTGGGCTGCTCTCATATTCTGCTGGATGATATGAACTTTCTTTTCGGCTTCTTCTATGAAGTCAATACCATAATACCTTCTTTCTCCGGGCTCAATCCAGTTTAACGGTGTTCTACACTTTCGACCATACAGAGCCTCAAAAGGTGCCATCTTGATACTCTCTTGATAGCTGTTATTGTATGAGAACTCTGCTAATGGTAACCATGACTCCCATGAACCTCTGGAAGACAACACACAAGCTCTTAACATATCTTCTAGAACAGCATTAACTCTCTCAGTCTGACCATCTGTTTGAGGATGATAGGCAGTGCTACGAATCAGACTAGTCCCCAAACCTTTATGCAAATGCTCCCAAAAGTGAGCAGTGAACTGTGACCCTCTGTCAGATACTATAGTCTTTGGTATGCCATGCAACCTCACAATCTCTGCAATATACTTCTCAGCATATTGAGGTGGTCTATATTCCGTTTTGACAGGCAAAAAGTGAGCTGTCTTAGTAAGACGATCCACAATTACCCAAATGGAATCGTGACCTTTTTGAGTAGTGGGTAAACCTGTGATAAAATCCATACTAATGTCATCCCACTTCCAACTTGGTACTGACAAAGGTTGTAACATTCCGGCAGGCTTCATGTGAATTGCTTTTACTCTACAACACGTGTCACATCTGGCTACATACGCTGCAATTTCCTTCTTCATCTTGGTCCACCAATAACGAGGTCTTAGTTCTTGATACATTTTACTGCTGCCAGGATGAATAGACAACTTAGAGAGATGAGCTTCATCCATAATTTTATTCTTAAGCTCTCTATCCTTTGGAACAACAAGACGGTTGTCGAACCACAACACATCCTGCTCATCTACCCGGAAGTGTTTCGAGGGTTCTTCTTGAATCTTCATTTTGATATGGAATATCCCCTTGTCTGCTTTCTGACCTTCTATAATCTTACTCTCCAAGGAACAACTGACCTGAATACTTTGTAGCACGGCAGGGTGCATTAGATCGAAACCATCTTCAAGCAAGGGTTGCACATTCAGACAATGTGACTTTCTGCTTAAAGCATCAGCTACCACATTGGCTTTCCCGGGGTGATACTGTACATTCAAGTTGTAGTCTTTGATCAACTCTAACCATCTCCGCTGTCTCATGTTCAATTCTGGTTGGGTGAAAATGTACTTGAGACTCTTATGATCGGTGAAAATGTTGCACACGTTACCCAGTAGATAGTGTCTCCAAATCTTTAAGGCATGCACTACAGCGGCAAGCTCAAGATCATGTGTCGGGTAATTGATTTCATGTTTTCTCAACTGTCGGGAGGCATAAGCAATGACTCTTCCTTCTTGCATTAGCACACACCCTAGTCCTGTTTTTGATGCGTCACAGAACACATCAAAAGGTTTCTCGATGTCGGGTTGCGCAAGAACTGGAGCAGTGGTCAACAGTTTCCGCAAGGTATGGAAAGCTGTCTCACACTCCTCTGTCCACGCGAACTTGTGATCTTTCTGTAACAGACTTGTCATAGGCTTGGCAATCTTCGAGAAGTCTGGGATAAAGCGGCGATAGTAACCAGCTAAGCCTAGGAAACTCCTGACTTCTGACACTGTGGTTGGAGTCTTCCAATCCATAACCTCTTGCACTTTACTCGGATCTACAGAAACTCCATTCTCAGATAGGATATGGCCGAGGAAAGGAACTTTCTTCAACCAAAATTCACATTTGCTGAACTTAGCATATAACTTATGATTTCTCAACCTGGTCAAGACAATTCTCAGGTGCTCTTCATGCTCTTTCTCGTTTTCAGAGTATACTAGAATGTCATCAATGAAGACAACTACAAACTTGTCCAACTCTGGCATGAAAACCGTATTCATCAGATACATAAAATATGCAGGAGCATTTGTTAGTCCAAACGACATAACAAGATACTCGTACAACCCGTATCTGGTAGAAAAGGCGGTTTTCGGAACATCTTGAGGTCTAATCTTTATCTGATGATACCCTGACCTCAAGTCTATCTTGGAGAACACTCTGGCTTTAGCTAACTGATCAAACAGAACATCAATATGAGGCAGTGGATATTTATTCTTGATGGTTACAGCGTTAAGAGGTCGGTAATCCACACACATCCTGAGAGTACCCTCTTTCTTCTTCTTTACAAACAAGGCAGGACATCCCCATTCAGACTTACTTGGGCGAATAAACCCCTTCTTTAACAACTCTTCCAACTGTTTCTTCAACTCAGCTAACTCATCCGGAGGCATCCGATAAGGTCTCCTAGAAATTGGAGCCGTCCCGGGGATCAACTCGATTCCGAATTCAACATCTCTATCTGGAGGAAGGCCAGGCAATTCGTCTGGGAACACATCCGGAAACTCACATACTACGGGGATCTGATGGATAGGAGTAACTTCCATGGCACAGGTCACACTCACAAGATCTGTTCTTTTAGGCAATGGTACCTGAAAAGTACCCTCTGCCTGGGGATCTTTAAGGGTAAGCATCCGACTGCTTGTATCTATGACTGCTTCCCAGTCTTTCATCCAGTTCATTCCTATTATTACATCCAAAACTAGCCCAGGCATAACTACCAGGTTCACTCTGAACTTCCGACTACCCAACTCAAGGGTTGCCCCTCTAACCATTTTATTGGTTAACACATCAGCTCCTGCTGAACTTATGCGATAACCATAACTCAATTCTGTGTATAGTTGTTCATGCTTCCGTGCAAATGCTTGACTCATAAAAGAATGCGAAGATCCAGAATCAAAAAGAACAACTGCAGGGTGATGGTTCACAAGAAACTTACCGGCAGTTACAGGCTCTCCCTCAGGAACTTCATCAATGGCGGTGTGGTGCACACGGGCATTGTAAGTCTGTTGCTTCTTTTTAGGCGGATAAGGGCAGAACTTGGAAAAGTGGCCTGGCTGACCACAGTTGTAGCAGGGCCCTTTCACTGTACCAGCAGACCCTATTGCTCCCTTGGAGTTGCTCTGTTCTGCAGCTGTGTTGGTCTTTGTTGGTGGCACTGCCATCTTGTACGGTTTCTGTGGCCCCTTGTAGTTCTGAGTTTTATGCTGCGGCGGCCTGAACCTCGCACCAGGTGCGGACGGACGATAAGATGGACGGTTGGCAGGGACAACTCTGGACTGGGATGATCCTGACTCGAACACTCTCTTGCGGTTCTTGGTTGCGGTGTAAGCATTATTGTTCTTCTCTTGCTTCAAACAGTCACTGATAAAGTCGTTGAATCTGTTGCGGGTATTGGTACCCACATGCTTCATCATCTTCGGACTCAACCCTCTCTTGAAACTAGCAATCTTCTTTGCATCTGTGTCAACCATGTCTGGGGCATAGCGGCACAAGTTATTAAAGGCATGCAGATACTGTGTCACTGTCTTGGTTCCCTGATTCAAGGCTAAGAACTCTCCAAGCTTCATCTCAACCAACCCTGGGGGAATATAAACTCCCTTAAAAGCTTCAGTAAAATCCCTCCAAGAGATCTGGGTATTAGGAGGAAAAGTACTGCGGTGATGCTTCCACCACATTCCGGCTGGTCCCTGTAACTGATGCGCAGCATACTCTACTTTCAGAACTTCTGTCATCCTTAACACACGGAACTTATCTTCCATAGTGTTAATCCATTCCTCGGCATCAAGTGGCTCTGCTGCTTCTTTGAAAATAGGTGGCCTCGTATCCATGAAATCCTTGAAACTGCTGTACTGGTTCACTCCATGGCCACCACCTTGGTTATTTCCTCTTTGAACATTTTCCGCGATGGTACGCAGAAAGTCTTCCATATTCCTCTGTGATTGTTCAGTACTGCGCTGACTTCCAAGGAACTGTGTGAAGAACATTTCTGCGGTAAGCGGCGGAGGAGGGGGCAAATGCGGTTCTGGACGTGGTTCTTGGTGGTTGACATTGTTGGCACCACTTCCACCAGCTCCTGCACCATTGCCACCAGTCTCAGCGGCTTCATACGTAGCACGACGAGTGTTGGCCATCTGCATATTTCAGCAACAAGCACCATTGAGTGAGGTTGTAAAATTGTGTCCGAATGAACAATTATGCCATACTGAATTCATTGGAGAGAACAAGTCATACAAGAAAACAGAGGCGCAATAATTTCATTCCAATTAAACAACAGCACCAATTCAGTTACTTCAAATGCAACATCATGTTCCATACAACCACGTTGCCAGCATACATACACTGGACTTTTATGCGTTCGGGTATCGCATACACAACCAAACTCCAAAAGATCGTCAGTCTCAAGGTCGAACAGGATACATCATGACACATGAAAACCAAAAGAAGGCCATCGCGTCAAGCCTAGCTACTAACGCAGGACACTATCCTACTCCTCGGGGCCATCGTCGATGTCGGAGGCGTCGCCATCGCTACCTTCAGCAGCGGCGTCGTCGTCGAGGTCCATCTGAGCGGCGTTCGGAGGAGCATACGGGCCTATCCCGTTGTAGAGGGCATGGAACTCTTCATGCAAGTTGGCATTGTACTCTTCTAGCTCCTCGACCCTCTGCCTCAGAAGGTCTCTCTCGTTCCAGGCTTCATTCCTTTCTTGTACTAGCTGCTCCAACAGGCGATCTGCATTCCTGTTGGCCTGAGTCAGCCTCTGAACCTGCTGCATGGAACTCTCGCCTCTCTCGAGAGCTCGGTCCCGCTGCAAGCTCATATCAGCCAACTGCTCCTGCAAGCTAGCTATAGCACGCGCTTGCTTTTTCTTCTGCTTCCTTGCTTCAATCCGATCATCACCACGTAGGCCAGTCAAGGTCCAATAGGTATTCTCCAGACCTTGGTATGCTCTGATGGCTGCATACATGGCACTCATGGTGTGGTTGTCGCTAGCCCGTCCTTCACTGGGGCCTCTAACCAGGGCACTTCCTTGCGGCTGTACCCAAATGGCGTCGCGAGGATCATCTCTCGGGAAGGTACCGGCCAAAGCTGCTGCTAACTCATTGGGAAATCTGCTCATGATGTCTCGGATGACGCGAAAAGCTGCGCCCTCTGCACCCTCGACTGGAGTGCGTCCTTCGAACTCCAGATGCCAACCATCCCATTCTGGCGCATCACCAAGAGCAGGGACGGTGATCTCTACCACAGCAAGTCCATCTTCAGCTAGCTGACTCTCGCTCCAAGAGTAAACTGGCTCTTGTCCCTCCGGGTACCCCACATCATGGAGCACTCTCCAAAGCAAGGTGGGCATGCCAAACTCGCTTAGAAAAGTGTCCGTGTTGCGGTGCTCCCTCGGGGCTAGCTGACGACGGGGTGCTCTTCCTCCAGTGGACTTGCGGGCAGTCTGCTTCGTGCGGGCCATCTGTAGCACAAGTTTTAAATTACCCGGTGAGAACATATTTTAGTTGAGGTTACTTTTATCGAAATGGGATAATCCTTTTATAAGGGGAGGAATGCATGCCATGAATGGAATGCACAAACAATATGATGCATGCACGAGTCTTACGTTCTCACAAACTTATGAAAAAGCATCTAACGGTGATTTCGGTGGCATACAACGATCTCTCATATACGTAACTAATTCGGTCTACACGATACGCTGTTATGTACCTGCAGAAAACTCATTTCAGCCCATTCCCCATGAATGCATGAAAGCAGTAAATCTACCTACACGCTTTACACGAATCCCCAGATGCGTGTACAACGGTAGTGACTACCCAAACACATCGTCCTATTGACGGCATCGCCTCAACGGACGGAACACCCACACATGCGACACTTTTATAAAAACATGTGTAAAACATGTAATTATCCAAGTATCATATAAGCACTTTCCCTAGATCGGCGGTGTATCCGATCATGCTCTCACAACTCACACTTACCGAAGCGTAGAGGTAACTGATCCATACATTACCACTCAATTAAGTGGCACTCATACAATAGCACGCCGTATGAGCAACGAAAAAGAAATATGGTGCAAGAACCCCAAGTTAGTACTTAAATAGCCACCTAGAGTCCTTAACTGGGCATACAGGATATGACCACTGGCACACTTTTTAGTTTCAAAATCACACTTTTTAAGCAAGGTTTTGGTTTAAATACACTTATGAACAGTAATTACGCTAAACCATGCTCCGATACCAGCTGTAACAGAACCGCCCAATTATACGAGATTAAGTAAGAAAATCATCCAACGGACGGACAATTTACCAAACTTAAGCCCGTATAACCCGGTAGTCCGTGAAATCTCGACGGATTTCAAACCATTTCACATCACAGCCAAGATCGTAATAAGTTCAGCGATTACCTTCATAAGTTACACAGTAGTTTGCGGCACAAAATACATCGGAGTTTAAACATAGTTATTACAAACCGGTTTCAAATAAAGTAGCGGAAGCATTAGTTCAAGGCACACATACACACACACACACACACACACACATCCTTTCCAAAATACGGTGCCAGCTTGCGATCATCTCCCACAAAAGCATCAGGCGAGGAGTAGTGAGTGACCATTGCCCATGGTCCTAGGCTTCGCCCATCGCAGGGTATAGACAGTTGATACAATAACCATAGTACATCTGTCCATCTGCAACAAATGGGAACAAAGCCCTGAGTACGAGAAGGTACTCAGCTAGACTTACCCGACAGAACCAAAACAAAAAGACTCCAAGGATCATGATAGGCTTTTTGGTGGGGTAGCTGACTCATTTGCAAGAAAAGCATTTTTAGCTTATCAAAGCATTTACTAAGCATGTTATCTTTTAAATCTTTATTCTCCTGTCAACTATGTTTGCACTTTATGCTAAAGTAACCATGTAATTAAGCAAGCAAGGATTACCATTGATCATTAACAATAGTTACCATGTCATTTCCTCATAACTATCCAAGTGTTTCATCAGTATTACTACGATGAAGTAACTCAAGTCAAGTGTTCACTATCCAGTGAACGATGGCGATTCGAATCGATTATTAACCAGCTGGTAATTTATTCCTCACACAAACCTCACTCACCCGCTAAAGTGAGGTATTGGTCACCGAGTCAACCATTCAGGTAAAGTCGCGAGCTTGCCAGGAACCACATGTACCCGGGGGCCGCCCGACTGCTCTTTGGCCTTATCATCGCGCCCCCGTTTCCTGCCACTACTGCTCCGGTACAGTGCGTTGCGGGCAATCTACTCGGCCCGAATAATCTCCCGGCTTCGCGGTCGAAAGGTACTTTATTCGGCCAGCTAAATGTGAGGCATGCGTTCAACATGACCCGAGGCCCGACATCGGACGGTCCTTAATCGACACAGACGGAAGACACTACAGTCCAGAACCCTGCAAGCTTCCGCCCGGTCTCATATTCATTCCCACACTTAGCTATTCACATGACATTTCTTTCACATAAAACCAGGTAATCCCCTATAGCTCGCGGATGACGGGCAATCACCCGACTTCTACCGGTCTAAGCAAGCTAAGCAAGTATTGACCGTGGACACCAGGGTGACAAGGATCGGGTAAAACAAGGTGGAACAAGGTATAATGCAGCAACGTTTGCAAACAACTCCTAAACTTAATGCATCAGATTAAGTGAAATTAGTAAATAATTCTTTGCAAACCGAGGGAGAAATGCTCCGGGGCTTGCCTCGCTCGAAGGTACTGGGACGATGGTCGGGGCACTCCGGAAGCTCTTCACCGGACTCCTCTTCTGCTTCTGCTGGCTCCGGCTCCTCGGGCTGCTCCTCTGCGTCCTCGGGAACTACTGTCGGAACCACCTCCTGTGATCCTGTATGATGCAGAAGTATGAGTGCACATGCATAGGTGCAATGCAGAAGTGACATGAGATGATGATGATGCGGTGTGCATGCGATGAAGTGGATATGTTACGTTATCGGATCATGCGGAAATTATGACTCTTCTACAAGGTAGTCTACATCATCCAAGAACATGTACTCGAAAACTACCACTACTATTCTCTACCATGCAAGAGTACTTGACTAACAAGGTGCTTCAAAGATACACCAAAGTATACTTTACTAATTATCTTTGCATTAAAGAATAAAAGGGAAACCCTAATTAGCACTACATTTGAACAGCAACACATATTTTAGTAGCTCAGAAAAATCTTAGAAAATTACAGTGGGTTACTAATATCAAAAATAGCTTGACATAAAATTTTTACTGCATTTGGATATTTAGAACTTACTATACAAAAATAACAAACTAAGGCCTAAAATAGACATTTAAACTACTTTACATTTTGAAAAGTATCAAACAACAGATTTAGGAATTTTTTCTACTATCTACTACCTAAACAAACACTATAGAAAAATTATTACTTGCATGTTTTATTCAAATTTATTTAAATAACAAAAATAACAAATATTGGTAATAGAAAGCATTTGAACTACAACTACAAATTTTTATACAGAACAACCAAGCTATAAAATTTCCCTAGAAAGTACATGTCACAAAAAGATTAATAAATTTGGAATCATAATTTTCTGACTTTTCTAAATTTTCTTATCAATTTTTCAAGAAAACACCAATTTCCAAGATTAATTAAAACACTACAGAAAAGTAATGAAATATTGACATGCAACATTTTTATATTGTAGATCTGATTCAAATGAGTATATAAAAATTTATTTCACAATTTTTGGAGCTAAAATGACCAAGAAATCATTTTTCCCAATTGTTTTTCATCAAAAATAATAAAAAGAGAAATGAAATGGGTTTATTAAACGTCGCTGGGCCGGCCCGAGGAAATGATCGGCCCACGGCGGTCGCGGCCCGTCTCGCTCGCGCGGGGGAGGAAACCGAGCCGGCCTGCTCGGGCTCGGCCCGCTGGCACGGCTCAGCCCACCGAGCGAGGAAGGGGGGGAAGAGAGCCGAGCGAGTCGCCGGCGCTCCCGACGACGACGTCGCGGCGGCGGTCACGGCCAATCGGCCGGTTCCGGCCAGCCAATGACCCACCAAGGCGCGCAATCGAATCGCCGAGAGGTGGCCAACACGAGACGACAGGGCGGGATAGCACAGAGGTGGCGGTTGAGACGGTGGAGAGGTGCGGCTCGTCGGCACCGTGGCGGTGGCGCGGCGAGGCGAGGAAGAAAGGAGCCCTACCGCAGGCGGCGAGGGGGCGGAGAAGCTTGTTCGGAGGAGGGAAGAGCGGAGCGGAGCTCGGTGCGAGGTGAATCGGGTGATGGTGGCCTGACGATGCCGGAACGGGGAGGCGAAAACCGGAGTTCGCGGCGGCGAGCCGTCCGCCCGCGCGGTGGAGAGAGGAGGGGTGGCTGGCGGGTGAGGGAGGGGAAGTGAGGGAGTGAGGAGGCTCGGGCGGTCGTTTTGAGTGCGCTCGCGCTGGCGGGAGAGCAGGGCGAGGACGACGCGCGGCGAGCGGCGGCAACGCATGGCCGACACGCGGCGAGCGCGTTCTGCCGCGGCGGCCAGCGTTGCGCGGGCGCGCGCGGGAGGAGGAAGGAGGCCGGGGTCGCGGGCCGGGCCGACTGCGTCGCGCGGGCGCGCGCGAGGCTGGCTGGGCCGGGCGGCTTCGCGAGCGGGCCGGGAAGCGAGGACGCGGCCTGCTAAGACAAAATTCCATTTTTCGATTTTCCAAATTCAATTTCAAATGTATTTCAAACTTCAAGCCACATTTTGAACAAGAAGAAGACATTTTATAAACTTGGCCCAAAAATAAAAGTTGCTCAAAATTAAATTCTCTACAACTTTGATTAAGGGGCCATTTCAAAATTCCTAATAGTTTTTAAATAGCAAAATAAAAGCTAAATTAGGGAATACTTTTGAATATTTTTCATAATTGCTTTTGAACAAGTTTTTGACCAAATTTGAGCTCCAAAATTTGAACTAGGGTTCCAAGTGATATAAGAATTATGGTTGCAAGGATTTTGATATAATGTGATTATCATATTATTTTAATTCGTGAAATGTAGCATGTTTAAGCTTTCATTTTACTTGAATTATACCATTATCATACAGGATTATAATGATATGAATGAAATGCAATATGATTGCCATGCAAAGATGCCTTGCATAACACCGGGGTGTTACAGCGCACACAGAAGCTTTTACGTTCCAATATTTTATAAAAAAAACACACATCAGAGAGCTGGCCTGGTACCTATGACTTTGCTTTCTTGGAAATCCATGCAGTAGAAGACCTTGAATATTGGAGACTTTCTACAAAAAAGAAGTCTTTCAAATGAGGGCATTTGCCTAAAGATGACAGCCCAAGATCTCTCATGAAAAAACTTATATCCCCAAGGAGCTTCTACATTGTGGTCATGAGTCATAAACTCATAATATGACCAAGATCCAAAACCACATGCTTTTCTTTGTTGGTGGGCTGGGAATGCCTAACTTAAAATTTGTATTGTTAGTACTGAGCTCTCACATAGGAGAAAAAAAAAGCTAAGGTTGTAGATTCACTTATCTGTCTACAAAAGAAAATGCACGACAAAGTGCAAGAGAAGGTCTGAAAAGGAAATGATGCAATGATGGCTTCTAACACTAGCGCAGAAATGATTTTTACAGACGCCTCTCTTTTCGAACAGAGGCGGTAGACTTAGGACGCTATCTCTAACCTTGGCGGGAGGCACGGTAGCTTCGTAACCGTTGCTTGGAATCAATTTTCAGGGGCAGTTCCCTTAAGAAAGACCGCCCCTAGAAACGTATCCATTTCTATGGGCGGTTCAGTTAAGACAACCACGTCTGAAAATACGATTTTTTTGGGACGGCCGTCTTTATAGAACGTCAGGTAACTTAATTGTTTTCTTTTGTGAATGGCACAACACATACGTCGACACCCACACCCACATGAGCACATCGTCTACCACTAAAAGGACCGTGTATCTAAATCCTAGAATAAATCTAGCAAAATGTGAACACCTATGTTAACTCGAGGACTTGAACTCAGGCAGTTAGGTGAACATTTTGCTAAGCTCAATTGGCTAAATAAAGTCAGGTTCTGACGTAGTAAATGTATATTTGAATGATGAAGGAGAGTATATCATAGTAGATATATACAAAATGGCTACACACGATTCTTTTTGGCCCAGATAATAAACCGGATCTACTACTGTACAGCTTGCAAATTGATAAAGCAAGAACAAATCTACCGTCGATTCCAAAGGTATAAGTAATTAAACTGCACCTGAAGACTACTTTATCAATGAATGGATCAAGGCTCTATGTCGCCGTACGTGTAGCTAGATCCCGCTCTGATTGAAGAAAAGCTCCCAGCACGTACGTGTATATGAAGCTGACATGGGCAGCAAAACAGATGTGTCTTTCTATCCGTAGTAGTATACACGCTATAATAATTTTAGCAAACCATACTACAATAAAATTAATTAATTCACTCTACTACACATGTCGTTGACACGTTCCGACTGTTTGGATGTTATTAGGTTCACCTCGATTCACATTTGTTGAGGTAAAAAAGTTTCACTCCAATTCACCCCAATACATGTGAATTGATACGAATCCGACTACCTCCGAACAAAACCGTAAGTGTGTGTGTCTATATAACCTATTTGGCTATTTGAATGAATCATGAGATGTGATGATGTTCAAGGATCCAAGCCCTCTTCAATAGTAGCTACATAGCTGACATACACTTTATTCCATGGACTGGCAGAGACAACATCGAGATTCCAGAGCACACACAATGCAATGGATTAGTACGTCACGATCGTCCGTCGTCGTCGTTTTAGCCTCTAAATCAACATTGGCATCTACTTACCCTGACCTGACCCTCGACATTTTCGCACTGCTTGTACGTGACGCGACTGATGCGATGTAACGTTACGTACGGAGAGATAGACGACGACTGGTTGAGATCGGCCGGTGACCTAGCTCTACGATCTGGCTAGCAAGCACTAGCTAAGCTAGGTAGCCGCGCTATCCTGCATCATCTGGAGCAGCGCGGCGCGGAGGCCGTCGTCGTCCTCCTGCAGCGGGGTTGCCACGTCAACCACGACGTCCTGGACCGTCATGCCGTTCACGCGGGTTACGCAGGCGTGCTGCACGTGCAGCTCCAGACACCGGAGCGCGCTCATCAGCCGCGCGGGCGCGTGCGGGGCCGCGCTCGTTGCGCGCACCGTGGCCGCGGCCGGCCCCAGCATCCGCACCTCCACCATCTCATCGTCGGCAGCGCCGGCTCCCCGTCCCTCATGAGCGCCGCAGGCGGCGGCGGCCGCGGCTACGGGCTCCCACCTCGCCGCGGCGGACCGCCTGGACTCGGCCTCGAGCCGCGCGATACGGGCGCGCAGCTCCGCGATGTAGGCGGCGGCGTCCGCGAGCAGGGAGGCCTTGTCCATGCGCGACACGGTGGGGACGGCGGCGCGGAGGTCGCAGAACCGGCGGTTCAGCTTCTCCCGGCGCTGGCGCTCGGCCTCCACGTGGCTGACGGTGGGGCCGTCTGGGAGCCGTGACGCTTGTCAGCTCCTGCTTCTGCTTCGGTGGCGGTGGCGGCGGCGGCTGAGGAGGAAGCGGCTGCTCGGAGAGCTCAGAGTCCGGGGACAGCGAGCTCCCCACGGGCCACAGGTCGTCCACGTCGTCGTAGCCCTCGTTCTTGGCCACGACGACGTCATCGAGCAGCCATTGCTCGGGGACCTCACAGGAGGCGAACTCGATGACTGGGTGGCCGGCGTGGGAGAAGAAGGACGGCGGCGACGGTGGGGAGAAGGAGGAGCACGGGGAGAGCAGGTCGTCCATTGTCACTGCCTATATGGTGACTGAACCTGAAGTGCCAGCGTGTGGGTGTGCGGCACTGCTTGCCTGTAGTAGCATACAAGCATATAGGCTTCTGCTTTTATAGTGCCGGCGATACATTTGCATTTAGGACCTCGGCTACCTGCTTTGGTTCCAACAGGGAGGCTCCTTTAGGACTGGCAGCTGGGAAGTTGGGAGTTGGGAATGGGAAACTTTGCTTGTCCACCAGAATATACTTGATACGAATACTACACACCACGGTGAGAACGTGACAGGAGTTGGTCAAACAATAAACTATACTCCGGTTCGTCTCAAAATAAATTAATTTCTAGTAGCTTTTTTTTTTATCAAAGTTCTAGTAGCTATATGTACATAGACAGTACTCCCTCCGTCAAAAGTTGTACCATAAATATTAATATTTTTTGTACCATAGACAGTACTCCCTCCGTCAATGATCTCTAATGGTATTAATTTTGTACCATAAATATTAATATTTTTTAATATATATTTAGTCAAATTTATTTCTCGGGAAACGAAAACGATAGTTATTTAGGAACGGAGGGAGTACTTGTCTAGATATATAGCTAAAAACTAATTTATATTGAGACTGAGGAAGTATCAGGGTTGTTTAAAGATCACTCCGGTTTGCTCGCACCACAGAATTCCAGACATCGGTGGCACATCCGTAGAGCGACACGCGTCTCTGCACGTTTTGCAAAAAAGCCCTTTACCATTTAGGGAATCAACCCGCAGTCCATTCAATATCTGTGGCAGTTTTGCAAAGAGCCACCCGCAGCCCTACCCTAGCGCAATGCTCCATCCTCATCTCTTCTCAGGTTTTCTCCCCTCTCTCTTCATCCCGCCGCCGCCTCCTCCCCGCGATGCTCTACCGCGCGCCTCGCCGTCGTGCTCCTCCCCTCCACCACGGACCACGGGCGCGCGGGCACGGCACCGGTCGACGCGGCCCCGCAGACGAGGCTCCGGCGGGTGCGTGGCCTCACCGGCCTGGGAGCGCGACGGCGGTGCCCAGCTCTACGGGGAGCGCGGCGGCCCCTTGTTCCCGCCCCCTGTCTTCTTCTTCCCGGTACGCCGCCGCCGCCCCTCGCATCTTGCCGCATGCGACTGGCTCGTCCTCCATCTCCGCGGACACCGTCCTCCCTTCTTCCCGGCATGAGCAGACCTCTCGACGAGGGACGGGGAAAAATCGAAGAGGAGGCATCTACGGATAATACACGCGGAGGACCCGAGGAGGGTTCCCGCTCCCGAAGACCCTCACACACTCTTCGGATCCGGGCGCCCACGAACAAATCCGACCTCAACAACCGTCGATCTGGCCAGCCTCCAGAAGCCTGTGGTGCGCACGCGGCGTGCTCAGGCAAGTAGGTGAGTGGGGGGCTGAGCTCGAGCTCCTTGATTCGGCTTCTTTCTATCTTACATTCTTTTTTCCCCTTCTCTCTTTCCACCTACGCTGATAGGAGCTCGGGAGGCAGCTCTGCCGCCGCCGCCGAGCTCTAGCGCGATGGCGGCCTAGGGAAGACTAGCCTCCGATGGATACATGGTCCGGTGGCGACGAGATGTCAGCAAGGTGGCAACCCCGGCTCCTTGCAGCGGTGGAGAGCGATGATCCTTGTGGCCAGCGAGATCTCAACAGTGAAAGTGGCCCTGGCTTTGCCTCCCCATCGATCTGTGATTGGGAGCGGCATCTTCACTGTCCTAGCCACCCTTCCTCGCTGCGGCCATGGAGAGGTATCACTTCCAGATCCTGGCGATACACAAGGATCTCACTATATCTTGGAGTTACAGCAGCGGTGATAACAGTTAGATCCTGTCTTTTTCTCTCCCGTGTCCTCTCGCACCATCCGTCTGCTACTCTGCTATGTCATGCATGGTTTTTAATCTTAGATCTATGGGTTCCTTAGTTTAAGGCACCGATTATCTATTGAATTTTTATTCCTTCTGGCACAATTTGTATGCAGTTACATGGCTATACTATGCTAGACGGAATGTGCTTAAATGGTGTGTTGATGTTTTTTATGATAGGGGATCCCATGATAAGTTGTGATCAGTTGGGTAACTATTTGTTTTTTTGCAGCATTTGCTAAACACATGGGTTATCCTTGAGAAGAAGAATGTGCCGAAGAAGTTTCGGGTAAACAAAAGTAAATGATTTCTTAAATGGAGAATGCATTCGCATGGCGGTATAATTCTGAATCATTTCTGCATTGTCAACAACAAAGAAGAAGTTAGAGGTACTATTTCTGGCCTGGCAGATTTCTACTACTGCCTAGAATACATAGTTGCTTTTCCTTTACATAGGCATATTTGTGGACTGTGATAACAAGCGAGAAAATGGAAGGTGTGTGTTTTTATCTTTGTGGTGTTTGTGTTAAATAATATTAGCACAAAAAGGATATGTAGATAGACATATGTCTACTCTTCAGATAAACTCACTTTAATTTTTTTTCCAGGATGCATAGGCAACCTGAGCATTCTCTCCACTTGAAGAGCAAAGGTCGGCGACAATCTTCGAAGCTTATATTCCGGTGTATGGCATTCCCGGTTTCTCAGAGACATTACTTGTAGCATGTTGAGATAACATTCATGGAGACTGGGAAGATTTTTTTGCTAAGGTATATTTCATTTTCGAAGATGTGGCTGCGAGCTGGTTAATGCGACTACCTATACAAGTATGAATTGGTCTACAGAAGTTCTTTATGCATTTGTTAGCTGGTGGTGTCTGTTATTATCAGATTAGTAACTCACTGACTTGATGAGGATTCAAGCACAAAGTTACTTTAGGAATATGATATTATTCTTACAATAGTATGATATGTGACTCTAATGCATGACTTCAGTGTTAATATTAGAAACAATATATCCAATGTTTATACTGTGTTTGTCTTTGCAACCAAACTGAGTGACTGTAAAAATATGGAGAGTACTATACAAAGTAGCTTCCTTTACAGTTTTTTGTGTACAAATACAAGGCGATTATTTGATTAGCCTTTAGTTTGTTAACATGGCTAAGTAGGTGTAAGATGTACTTGACCATAATGTGTAACTTGGGAGTATTTGGGTTTGCAAAGTATTGATTCTAGGGAAGAAAGTTTTTCCTATGCTTTCAGACTGGATACAACAGAGCTTATATATCTATGTTTTGCTTAGGTCTAAAGCCATATGTATCAAATGTGGACAGTAGCTTTTGTTTTTTAAGTCATTGTAGGGCGCCCGAAGGGCGCTTGATGTTCTATCAAATGTGATCCAGCACTATATTTGAACTGATATTGTTTGCTTTAGATCTAAAAATGTCTTAGTGTACTCTGGGTCTGGTAGACATGTACTCTTTGAATTTCATGTCATCTTGCTGTCATTATTTATCTGTCTGTATTAATATATGGCCATTCTAAATGAAGATGTATAACAAGCTCTGGAGCATATTTAGTATGATTCTATTGATGAATTGTGATGCCTCTGTTAAACTGCCTCCCAAATTTTCTAAGCTTCTCTTGTATTGTCACATGTATGCAACAGTAGTCTCTATGAGCAAGTAACTTGAGTGATCATAAAATCAGTAGCTGCTATGAAATTTGTTTGTCCATGTTAACGGTTGTCCAAGTTTCCCTTGTTGGAGAAAAGAAACAATAACTTGTTTTTAGGGTTCAGATATAGTTAGAGACATTTATTTATGTGCTGATAAATTGATAGAATAATTTACTTGTATAAAAATTGCCATAATTTCAGGGTGATGTGGTTCAAGTGGACACATAGGTAACTGCTACTGACAAAAATGGCGTTTGTGGAGACTGGCATGTTCATAATTTCAGCTCTGCAATCTTGAGAGATAAAAAGGTGTATATAAATAATATTGAATGCCATTCTTTATTAATTAGAACACTGCATAAAGTTGTGTTTATGCAACTTACTAACAGTGTGTTCTTTTCTTGCCCAGGAAGATAGAGATTAAGTCTTGGTCTATTTGTTTGAGGCTCATTTCAAATAGCGCCATGTGTGCTCATGATTTGGTTGCCAAGCATAACTCCATCATGGTTCTGTTTCTGTGATTGGCTTGGTTTCTTTGGGTTGCAAGTACAGGGCTCATGAATGCAAAAAGTATCCCTTCACGTCCAAGAGCTTGGTAAGTGGTCTTGATATTGTGGGGTGTTTTTATGTGTCCATTCATGTGACGTGGACGGAGTATAGCTTCATGTGTCTAGATCGTCACCGTAGTTGCCTCCATGACCGTCGGGCTGTACTGCATGGGCTCTCTGATCGTCTAGCACAACCCTACTTTGAATCAAAAGTCTCACCCGACTCCCACCAACCTTCTGCAACCATATTTGCCTGACTTCAACTACCCCTTTTCTGTCAGATTAACACCTCCATTTTGGGTTTAGTGCAAAAGGATGTGACACAAACTATTTGTAGGCAGATTTTTTTTTATTCCCAGTTTGTTCTGTCTTTATTCAAATTTATATGAGCACTTTTATGGTCTAAATTAATCATTTTTTTACCGTGGATGGCATCTTAAGCTCTATCCAAATCTGGCGGCACACTTCTCAACATGCCGCCCCTGCACAGGCTTCCATCTAGCCTGCCCTTGCCCCATTTATTATACATTATATATATAAACTAATGCATATCCAAAGTATGAACTATAAACAAGAAACGTTTTAGATACCTGAAATTGAAATGTGTGTGGTCGCCATTTAGGACCTTTATCCTAATTAGAGTTTGAGCCTTACAGAGCTTGCAGAGTTCCTAATATCATTTATGATATAGACGTTTCAATTGAGGCATAAGAAAATTGGTCCTTTGCTTCCTGAGTTCTTGGGTTTGCAAATGTTGTATTCCAACACCTTTTTCTTTTTTATTATATATATGAATTTGGACCAAATGAAAGTTTTAGGTCTTTGCCGACAGAGCTCCCTTTGCTCACGTTTGTAATCTTCACCAAGATGAGATAATAACATTAATATTTGTACGGTTTCTATAGTTGATCTTCAGGTGTTGTACATTATGATTATGCTCCTGTCATCCAGAGCATATTCTGTATACATTTATTCATAGAATATATCTTTACTATGAACCAATAACATATTCAGTTACATGTGTCAAGATCTAATATACTCTGTTCTATGCATGTGGTGTAGCGTGTACATAACCTATCATGATGATCAGATCTGAGTGCAAGTATGTCGCGGTGAAACCTGAAGAGCAGGGAAGGTGATATCGTGACCCCGAGTCAGCCTACAGCAACAGCATGAATTCAAACTACTACTGCATCCTTGCGCAAAATAGAAGTCAAGAAGTGTGTTGGAGCGCAGCGAAGCGCATCAATCTGCATTGTTTCTAATATTGACTTAGATTCATTAGTTTCTAATAGGGTAACCTTGTGTATCAATAAATATTGCCATTGTGTTGCCTTTGCCTATATAGGCTGATGACCTTTGCCTGTATAGGCTGATGGCTGTGATTTTATGGCAAAGATTATATATGCTTTAATGTTGCAGTGCTGCCATGTCTAATTATGAAGCGTATATCTGTAATGCACAGATTAGTTTTTAATTTTTAGTCATTGAAGGGCGCCCGAAGGGCGCCTGATGTTCTAGTATAATAAATCACTAACATTCTTTTTGGAACGTGAAACTTATTTTCTAAATCGTACGCTTTTCTATAGAAATAGATTTATTTTTGTGAAATTTTCGTGTGATTTCTATAAATCTCTTACATTGTAAAGGGGCTTTAAATAGTTGGTGAATTGGTAATGAAAATGCTAGACCATAGACACATGAAAATGAGCAAAAACATTAGGTAATGTTTCTAGTTAGGTCACGATCGAATGGATCTAGTAGTTAGTATTTTTTTTCATCATCTTAATCTTCGTTCTGACTCCAGACCATTCTTATGCCTTCATCCATCGCCACAAACACCATTGCAACACTAACCACAATCCAATTGATGCCCTCATCAATGACGCCTCCAACCGGGCTTCTAGTCATCCCACCGCCGCCATCGACGATCTACATAGAAGATGAAAAACCCTCCTCCCAAACCCAGGCCCGGCCCTGGGGGCGGGCGAGCGGGGCGGCCGCCCCGGGCCCCGAGCCGTCAGGGGCCCCAGCCTCTGTATGTATACGTGTATAGGAGTAGTATGCTGAGGGCTGAAGTACCAAAGAGTGCAGGCGGTGCATCAATAATTCATGGCCACGGGCCACGGCTGTCTGCTAATGAGAGCTAGGAGCGAGCCAAGGAGCAAGTGCGCATCAGTTCTGGTTTTTTTGCCATTCGGCTGTAGGGATGCTCACTGCAGTAACAGTATACCCTTGGGGTATATATGTTTTGGGTTAGTTTTCAATTACTAAATGTATTTTAAAAAATTCAGCACATGTCTTCTATAAATAAATGACGCGGTTATTAGTATCTATATCACTTATATAATACTAAACCCCACTAAAATTCTATCTTGTCATGCAAGATATCTCCACGTGCAATTATGACTCATATTTATTTAGGAAAGATATCCATGTTAGCAAGCCACATCATTTTCTAACATGTACTTATTTTTCCACATCAGTAAGCCACACCATCTACTAAAATTCATTCGCAATCTCCGCAGCAACATTTGGAGACTAACCCCAATAGTAAGGCCTTACAATACATAATAATTTAGACATCGATTAGAATGATAACCAGCATGTGACAAGATAATTTTTTTAAAGTGTCTGGTGCAAGGAGAATAGATAATGCATGCTAGGTAGCTACTTTTATAGCTTAGCATCCAAACTAATACAAGCGATGACAGGTGTACACAGAGGCCTCATTTTTTAGTCTTGTCCTGGGCCCCCAAAATTTCAGGGCCGGCGCTGCCCAAACCCCGCTCAGCCACGTTGGTGTGCTACCACCGAAGATTATTAAGAGAAGACGGAAACCCTCATCCTTTTTAACCTATCACAGACTTTCTTGTCGACACAACAATAGGCATCAGTCGCATGAAAAATCTCATGACTAATGGGGTGTATATGGGAGTTAACGTCGGGGCTTCCCCTATTGCCTCATGTGACTGCGAGATGTTCCAGGTTTAATTTCCTGACCATTTACTATGATAATCGCACCGCTTGTTATAGTTTGTAGAAAATATGGTCTCACGAGCCGGTGGCACACCAGGTGCATGCACATCTACAAGATCCCACTATGAACGAAGCCGTCCACATCCTAAACTCAATTAAAAAATCTAGCATGACGGGTGAGAGCTATCCCACACATGTATTATATTTATTGTTCTCCATCACCGTTGATCTTTGGTATGAGACTAATAAATCTGACTAGAGGCGTGAGAAATAGCAACCCATAACAAACAAAAGTAAGGTCGTCAATTGACGTGCATATCCCATGCATGTATTCTGAAATCAACCCCCGGCCTCTTTGGTTTAGGGTGTGTTTAGTTCGCGAAAATTTTTGGCTTCGGTTATGGTAACACTTTTGTTTGTATTTGTCAATTAGTGTCCAATCATGAACTAATTAGACTCAAAAGATTCGTCTCGTGGTTTTCTACTAAACTGTATAATTAGTTTTCTTTTTCGTCTACATTTAATGCTCCATCCATGTATTCAAACATTTGACGTGACGGAGACTCTTGAAAATTTTTAGAAACTAAACATGGCCTTAGTTTTAGGATGCAAACAACAAGCTAGTCTTTTTCTTGCCAGCTATGTGTACGTGGATCGACCTGTACGTGTGTTTACACTAGCAAGCTAGAGTCGGTCAAAGAGCAAAGTCTACTGGTGGCCCTGTAGAGACACGGAATTGCGAAATCATCGGCCAAAGCGCTATCGCTGTCGTCGCACGCGTACGTGCGGCATATATAGTTAGTAGGGAATGCATGCATACGTACTCTCTCCGTATCGGATTTAGAAGTCATCGTGCAGACATTTATGACCAGCTAGAAGGTGCGCCTTGTGCATGCAGAAATTTGAAATATAATATATGTGGCACGTTCTTTTTTCCGGGGTTGTGGAAAAATAAATTACTATGTGCGGCGGACCATGCATGCATGCATGTGTTAAATCTTTTGGGCAGGATATGTATGCGCGAAAATTCGCTGTGCATGCATAGTAGCGTTAGGCGTGCGCGCGTTTATGATGCCTGAGGAGGTCGTTCGGTCGGTCGGTCGTTTTCAGAACACAAGACGTATCTATAGTAGTAGTACTCTACGTAAGCGAGAGGAATAATGCCTTGATGTACGATGATCGTTCAGTAGCACTCTTGCGTTGCGGTTTGGATCGGATGGAGGAGGCACGCACCACGAAAACGGACGGAAAAACCTTATTTCTACTTCGGTTTCTATATTTTTTGACGAAAACGGAATCGGATTCAGAAAATACGGGTTTGCAAACGAAATCGGGATATGCGGATGCACGAAAACGAACAAATATGGATGGAGAGCCGAAAAATTAAGTTAGAATAATATGATTAAATATTCATGAATATACATGAGCAAAGTCACAAATTAATATACGCATACGAAGTTATTGGTCTAGTATTCACTAGCATGCCATGTGTTAACATGTATAATTGGTGATTAATATGTTTATGAATATATTAATTTCTACACATCTCATATAGATTTAAAACGGGATGAAAAACAGAATAAATACGGGTCAATTTCGGGTGAAAACGGGATCCCGCGGAAACGGACGGAAAAACCCCTCTCCCATTTCCGTAAATATGGAAACGGGACCCCGCAAATACGGAAACGAACGGACAAAAGTGGAAAACGGAACGGGTCGGAACAGGAATTTTTCCGTCCGTTTTCAACGCTACGTACGTTGCGCGGCCGGGCCTAGTGGAGCGCCGCAGTGCACACACATGCACTCCGTCCCTGTGGCTCGCTTTCGCTTTGGGAGACGCGCGCGGCGGAGGCGCAGGGCCGCCAGGCGTCGGTCCAACCACACCACGGTGTGCCGCCGCTGCCCGTGCGTGGTCCTCGTACGGCGGAACACCGGCCGGTGACGGTGACACCCTACCTTGCACGTCCACAGCACAGCAGGATCCGAGGCCGAGGCCGGCGTATAGCTTGTTGGATTTAACGTGCGCTTGGTCCATAATACATTTAATAAATCAATAAACTTATGGTCCGTAACATTATGTGGTGTATGATTTGTACCGTATGGAAGTTTGACTAAACGTTGAATCAACTTATATGGTTGGATTTTATCCGTCTATATTTAGAGGTTGAGGAAAGAATAAAGGTGTGCCACACGCGCGCCGCCGCCGCCGCCTGAGCCGTGGGGGTGGCTCGGTTTTGCCACTCACCTCTCATAATTGCGGGAGTTTCAATTCTTTTGCATTATATGGTGAATGTGGGTTGGCATTGGCATTAATCTCGTGAGTTATCATCTCCTGATCTTCCCGGCTGGTCCCTTCTCTTCACGTGCATGAGGTTGTGGGAGAGCAGGTGCCTCCGGAACCACCGCTCTTCTGAGAACCCTGCTCGGGGTGTGCGGGCGATTAGTTTTTTGGGGAGCGACTACGCGACTGCTCCTCTCCACGTCATCGGTCGACGTCTTCTTCCCTGATCCGCGCACGCCATCGTCTTCTTCCTCTGGTGCATGGGAGTCGGCACTGCGAACGCCTTCCTGCAACGAGTGTGGTCCACTACTTCAAGACACTAATCTGCACACCGTGACTGGAGGTGTGAACGCCTTCCTGTAACGACTGTGGTCCACTACTTCAAGCAATGCAATAATCTGCACATCATGACTGGAGGTGCTAGTGCGAGTGGAGCCTCTGATGCCTTCGGTATGGGACCCTCCTCTAGGTATATCCGTAAACTAACTCTTGTTTTTATATTTATATATGTTTTTTCTGATACGCGTGCGCCATGTTTTGATGCTTTGGATCATGTCATTGTTGTTCATATGGTACATGATCTTGCTGGTATGCTTTATATGACAAATATACCATGCTTACATGTTTTGAATCATGGTTTTATGGTTCATATAAGTATATATGATGTTATAATTACTATGCTAATTTTTATATATCATCATCATCTTTATGGTGTTATTTTTCT
The DNA here is from genome assembly GCA_038087645.1 of Saccharum hybrid cultivar R570. Classification (NCBI taxonomy): domain Eukaryota; kingdom Viridiplantae; phylum Streptophyta; class Magnoliopsida; order Poales; family Poaceae; genus Saccharum; species Saccharum hybrid cultivar. The sequence continues at coordinate 21,430,712 of JAQSUU010000402.1, read as the reverse complement.
AGATTAAATTGACATGAAAATTGCTTAAACATCTAACAATCCAAAAACCTAATATTAGACAATTTTCTCTCAGTGGTTTTGTTGTCGCTTTGAATCCAAATCCTTTTGATGGAAAAAATTTCATGCTATGGCGTGCTAGGATAGAGTTGTGACTAACTGCTATGAGTTGCTATCACGTCGCATAGGGGAAGCCTGAGAACTTGGCTCCTGAGGATGAGCCTAAGTTTCGGGTTGCCGATAACCTGTTCCGAGGCGCTGTGATTAGTGCTCTTCACAACAAGTATCAAAAAAGCTACATATCCTGTGCATCAGACAAAGAGTTATGGGATGCTCTTGAGGCAAAGTTTGGAGTTTCTGATGCTGGGAGTGAGCTGTATCTCATGGAGCAGCTGTATGACTACAAGATGGTTGAAAATTGTTCTGTGGTGGAACAAGCTCATGAGATTCAGGCACTGGCTAAGGAACTTGAGCTTTTCCTATGTCTGTTACCTGATAAGTTTGTGGTCAGCGGTATAATCACTAAGCTGCCACCTTCTTGGAGAGATTTTGCTACTTCTCTAAAACATAAGAAACAAGAATTCAGTGTGTCTGAGCTTATTGGTACTCTTGATGTTGAGAAGAGGGCGAGAGCAAAAGACAGGCGTGGAAAAGGGGTTGAGACCTCTGCTGCAAACATGATACAAAAGAAAAACTCATTTGTATTCTGTAATAACAAGAAAAAGAACCAACAAGAGAACAATCAGAACAAGTCTAAGCAAACAACTGAGTACAAGAAGAAAAACAACAAGAAAGATGGAGGTTGCTTTGTTTGCGGTATGGATGATCATTGGGCAAGTGCGTACCCAGACCGTAAGTTTAAGCAAGAGAAGAAAGCAGCCAATATGGTAATTAGCGAGACTGGAGGAGGAACATCTGGGTATGGTAATTATTTACCATTTGTTCTTTTAGTTTGTCATTCACCTGAGTGGTGGATGGATAGTGGTGCTAATATTTATGTATGTGCTGATGTTTCTTTGTTTACCTCATACCAGGTTGTCAGGACTAGAGCCTTGCTGATGGGAAACAGCTCGCATGCGCGTATTCTTGGTGTTGGCACAGTTGTTCTGAAGTTTACTTCGAAAAAAACGGTGCTATTGAAGCACGTGCAGCATGTCCCCTCCATCAGGAAGAATCTCGTTAGTGGCTCTATGTTGTGTCGTGATGGCTATAAGATTGTGCTTGAGTCTAATAAGTGTGTCGTGTCAAGACATGGTACATTTGTTGGTAAAGGTTATGACTGTGAAGATCTATTCCGTTTATCGTTGCTTGATGTGTGTAATAAGGTTGTGAACACCGTTGATATCTCGAATGAGTCGGATTTATGGCATTCACGTCTTTATCATGTCAATTTTGGTTGTCTCATGCGGTTAGCAAATATGAATTTAATCCTGAAATTTAACATGGTCAAAGGTTCTAAGTGCCATGTATGTGTATAATCTAAACAATCGCGCAAGCCTCACAAGGCTGCTGAGGCGAGAAATTTAACTCGTTCATTCTGATTTATGTGAAAGGAATGGCAATTTGACTAAAGGCGGTAAACGATACTTCATGACTTTTATAGATAATTGCACTAGATTTTGCTACGTGTATCTACTTGAAACAAAAGATGAAGCGTTGAATTATTTTGGCCTATAAAGCTGAAATAGAAAATCAACTTGAGAGCAAAATTAAACGGTTAAGGTCTGATCGAGGTGGAGAATATTTCTCTAGTGAATTTTCTGAATTCTGCGTGGAACATGGTATTATTTATGAGAGGACACCGCCATACTCACCACAATCTAATGGAATTGCCGAAAGAAAGAACCATACTCTAACTGGGTTAGTAAATGTCATGTTAGACACTGCGGGACTATCTAAGGAATAGTGGGGTGAGACGATTTTGACTGCATGTCATGTCCTAAATAGAGTTCCTATAAAGAATAAAGAAATCACACCATTTGAGGAATGAGAAAAGAAAAATTTAAATCTCTCATATATGCGCACTTGGGTTGCTTGGCTAAAGTGAATGTGCAGATCAACAAGAAGCGCAAACTTGGGCCTAAAACTGTTGACTGTGTATTCCTTGGTTATGCCATTCACAGTGTTGGATATAGGTTCTTAATTATAAATTCTAAGGTACCTGACATGCATGTTGGTACAATAATGGAGTCTAGAGACGCTATATTTTTTAGAATGAATTTCCTATGAAAATTGCACCTAGCACGACTAGTCATGAATCTGTAATTCTCCATGAGCATGAAAATTTTATTCCGATAGAACAAATTGAGGAGCCTCTTACGCAGAATCCTGAGGAGGATGACATTGTAGTCACCAGAAAGAGCAAGCGACAAAGAGTTGCAAAATCTTTTGGGAATGACTATATTGTGTACCTTGTGGATGACACACCAACGACCATTGAACAGACATATTCCTCTCCTGATGCTGACTTGTGAAAGAAAGTAGTACGGAGTGAGATGGATTCTATCATGTCTAATAAAACTTGGGAGGTAGTTGATCATCCATATGGATGCAAGCCTATTGGCTGCAAATGGGTGTTCAAGAAAAAGTTTAGGCCTGATGATACTATCGAGAGGTACAAGGCAAGACTTGTGGCCAAAGGTTATACTCAAAAAGAGGGTGAAGACTTCTTTGATACTTATTCGCCAGTTGTCCGATTGACTACAATTCGAGTGTTGCTTTCTCTGGCAGCTTCCTTTGATCTTACCATTCATCAAATAAATGTTAAGACAGCTTTTCTAAATAAAGAGTTAGATGAGGAGATCTATATGGATCAACCGGATGGGTTTGTAGCAAATGGTCAAGAGGGCAAGGTGTGTAAGCTATTAAAGTCGTTGTATGGCCTAAAACAAGCCTCTAAGCAATGGCACGAGAAGTTTGACAAAACTTTGACATCTGCTGGTTTTGTTGTGAATGAAGCTGACTCATGTGTGTATTATCGGTATGGTGGGAGTGAATGAGTTATTTTGTGCATGTATGTTGATGACATATTGATCTTTGGATCAAGCCTCAAAGTGATTGAGGATGTGAAGAAATTTTTATCGAGTAATTTTGAGATGAAAGATTTGAGAGAAGCTGATGTTATTCTTAGGGTAACTTTGTTACAGTCTCACTATGTGGAAAAAGTGCTGAGTCGCTTTGGGTTTAGTGACTGTTAGCTTGCTCCTACACCTTATAACCCTAACGTACTATTGAGAAAAAATCAGAGAATAGTAAGGAATCAATTGAGGTATTCCCAGATCATAGGTTCGCTCATGTATCTTGCTAGTGCAACAAGGCATGACATCTCATTTGCCGTGTGCAAGCTGAGCCGGTTTGTGTCAAACCCAGGAGATGATCACTGGCGTGCTCTTGAGAGAGTGATGCGCTATCTAAAAGGCACTATGAGCTATGGTATTCGTTATACCGGTCACCCGAAGGTGCTAGAGGGCTATTGTGATGCCAACTGGATCTCTGATGCTGATGAGCTTTATGCAACGAGCGGATATGTGTTTCTGCTTGGAGGTGACGTTGTTTTCTGGAAGTCTTACAAGCAGACTGTCTCCACCGGACACCCGAAGGTGCTGGAGGGCTATTGTGATAACAACGAATCATGATGATGATTAGCCCTAAACTTGAATGAATAATCCAAAATCACATCAGGATTGTGATTGTTGTGTGGAGGCTCACCTTGAAGCACGTACGGGCGAACGAGAACGATGGATTGGATAGTGTCTCCACCGGCCCGGACGGCAGTAAATCCAAGAACAAAAGTAGCTCCGCGACACCACGCCACCGCCCGCCAGTGGATGGATGGCAGTCGGCAGGATACGCAGGAGAGAAGGATCGGGACGTGTGCACTCTGCAGTCTCCGCTCTCCAGCGACCAGCAATGAAAAAGAGCGGTTTCGGTCGGCGTCCGGCGAGCAGATGAATTTTGTGCTGAGAGCCGAGTTGGAAGGCTGCAATCTGGGTCAGCCGAGCCGTGCTGTAATTAGTAGCTGGATGGGACCGTGCATGCGCTTGATATACCACCGTGGGCTTGGACGCATGGGTCGTGGGTATATATATATATATATATATATAGAGAGAGAGAGCTGTTTTACCGATGCTAAATAAGCCAAAATGTCACGATCATGATAACTTGGAAAGACAAGCACCTGTCGCTCCCAAGCCATTATAGTTAGTACGAGTTAGTAGTAGTTGAGTGAGCGTTTTGTCCAGTGCTGTGTTAATGTAATCAGTAAGTGGTGCTATCTGTTACAGTGTAAAGGAAAACAAGTTTTGTTTGGTTGCCCTTGATCGTTTTCCATTCCAGCAACCTCGCAAAGAGATGAGCCAGGATCGCCGGGAGCAGTATCGACATTCCACACGTCTGCGATGGATCCAACCAAATATATTTTTTTTTTCTAGAAAGGACGACAAAAGCTTTGACGTGATTTCTAATTGATGAAGAAAGAAAAATGTAAATGTTAGCCTAGTTTTTTTTTAATGAAAAACCATAGATCCAACCAAATATAAAGTGACGCTATTAGACAGGAGTAGAATATCAAGTGACGCAATTAAATAGTGCTGTAGACTGATTGCGGGCCTAAAATGACTGAACCAAACAATGTATAGTACTCTGTAGTCGCGTAGCAAGTATGCTTGGTCGACTTTCAGCTCAATCAACCATCCAGTCGAGTTATTTCACAACAATCGTTTCAAGGGGTTTGTAGGTAACGGTCTAGTGTCACGGTGTCATCTCAACAAGCTGCTTAATTCCTTCTGTTCCAAATATAGAAGCATATACCTGGATTTTTTTAAAAAAAATCAACCCCGACTTCCATAAAAACACTTATTTGTTTCGGCTCCTCCATGTACTACAGCAAAAAACACTTTTTATCTCTCTTCTCAAAATGAAAGAGAGCCGTTGATATCAACACTACCTCATCAATATACTATTTTCATTTGCATTATCTATAAAAACATCAATTTCATAATTGATTGTTATCTTAAGTGTTTTCTTGAATAGCATCAATCTTATAATTAATTAATACAAATATGTGCTCATTTTTTATATTGATGATTATTTGAACTTAAACTTTTGAATATAAACCATCTTAAACGTACATAATTTGATTAATACGGAGTACGAGTTACGGTTGCGTACTCTGTATAGTAGTACTTGCTTGATTAATATGGAGTACGCAGTCGTAATGCGTAAGTACATTGGATATACGGTAATGTTGTGCTAAGGATGTCCGTCCGTCTGGACACTCCTACTGATGAGCCACAACACTAGCCTAACGGCCCAACTCCCCACTTGCGTATCTGCTCGCGCAACCTTATCGGCTCGTGAGCCCATCGTCTTTCCTCTCCATTCACCGTGCCATCATCGCATCCGCACAGCCACACGCTCTAGCGTGACCACGCTGCCGCGATGCTCGCCACTACACGCGTGCACCAACGCAACCACGGTGCGGAGGCACTCTCTACCGCGCCTGACCAGCCGCCATCCTCTCTCTGCACCACGCTCCAGCGCCACTGCCCGTCATCCTTCCTCTCCACTGGGCCATCCGCCTGCCATGGTGTTCTCCACTGCGCCGGCCGCCTTCTCCACCGAAGCTGCGCGCCTCTCCGCGGCATCAAGCTCCGTGTCGGTGTCGAGCTTTGTGTCGACGAGCCTCCAATCGTCCAAGCAGCAAGTAGATGTTGCGTTGAAAAACACATGTTGCAAGCATATATTTCAAGTGTTTCAGATGTTTTAGAGGTATGTCGCAAGTGTTTCGTAAGGATGTTGCAAAAGTAGCGAGATGTTGCATATGTTGTAATGGTTGTTAAGGATGAAAACGGAACGAAACGAACGGAAAATGCCTCTACCGTTTTCATTTTCATATTTTTGACGAAAACGGGAACGGAAACGGGATAGCCGGGAGCGAAAACGGTAGCGGGACAAACGGTAATACGAAAACGGGTAAATATGATCGGAAATAGACGGAAACGGACGGTAAGCGGGAAGTTAAGCCGGAACTACGTGCCACGTATGACAAACCAAATACATAAACGAAAGTGTATATGCAAATAACAAGCGAGTCACTACCAATCAAATAAGCTGACATCATTAAAGCATGAGTAAAACCACAAATTACAATTAGGAAACCAGACAATATCACACCACGTGAACGAGTCCAGGGAACAGACAAGACGGCCAACACGATATCCTCCTCTTGCAGCCCAATGAGGCCGTGACATTAGCAAAGGGAACAGGCGAACAGAGCTCGCCGTCGCCGTCGCCAAGCCTATTGGCTTCTACTTCCTTCCCACTCCTGTCTCTAGCCTAAAGACGTTGCCTTGTCTCCTTGAGAAACAGCTTGCCTCCAAGCTGGTGCGTCCGGGAGTTGCAACTTCAATGCATGTTCAGCCTCCCGTGTAGCCATTGAAGCCAGCCAAGAAGACCACTTGATTAGCACTTGAGGAATACAGCAGATTCAATTGTGCACACGACGGTCTAGAATAAATTCAGGTACCTGGAAGGAGACGTCAGCTGGTGGAACTTGATCATTGACATGAGCAGAAGAACGGAGTGCTTCCTTCAACAATGATACGTGGAAAAATGGATGAAATGTAGACAACAAGCGACATTCCCAATTTTCTCTGGTTCAAAGTAGCAAACTTTCGCACGGTTTCAAAAGTTGAGGAGGTGTTTTGCCTGGTTTTATAGTTCAGGGAGGAAAAACGGATTTTTGCAAAAGTTGAGGGAGGAAAAGTGGATCTTTCCCCAGCTACACGCAACATTCCTCCCTTGCAGGCTGGGCCATGGCCCAGTAAAGGCCGGCCGCCAGCACCTCTTCTCCATTGTTTCCCTGACCGAGCGAGCCCACGGTCATCCCGTGGTGTTCTTCTCCATCCCATCCGCAACCGCAATCAGCAGCAGAGTCGGACTTTGAACTCGACCGCGCAACCGACTTCGACTCGATCAAGCGCAGAACTGCCCGCACCGCCGCCCTTGAATCCTGCCTCCACCTCGAGTTCTTGATCCGCTGCCGCCCGTCTATTCTCAAACAAGCCGTGGGTGCATCCGTGATGTACGGCCGGAGATTGATGTCCCGGCTGAGCATGCCCCGCCGTGTTCTTGAGCTCGGTGAAGACCACCGCCGTCGCTCCGACCTCGCGTTTCGCGCCAGTTGCGCCGTCCTGCACAGCCGCGCGCACACCGTGCCCGCCGTTTCCCGGGCCGGCCCAGGCCCCCACAGCCCACGCCCTGGTGCTGTTGGCCACCGCAGCAGTGCCCTTGTCCGCAGGCCATAGGTGATGGGCTGGAGTAGACAGGAGGGAAGGAAGAACACAGGCTTATCCCCACCCGTCAGCTTTCTAACTCAGAATCTTGATTAAACTTTAACCTTGCATCCCTTTGACCAATTGGAATCTAACACATCTTTCGCACACATGTTAGTCTTAAGTTGTATTATCTTCTCAAATCACCAAAATAAAAATATGATCAAGGACCCATGATCCTTATAGATGTGGCGTTTTTTAGGTTGACCTCAAACACTGCAATATTGACCTTAGGTAGTACAAAAAGCTTGTGGCCAGGGTCTCAAGTCTGATACCCAAACTTACGAATAAACAACAGTAAAAAACATGGAGTAGCTGCTAGTAGAATGCATCACAAGCAAGTGGTTGCCATCGGCATGCCCTGGCGTAGCTAGGGTTCAGTGCAAGGGTGGTCCATCTAAATGTAATGAGCCAAATAATAGTGTTCTAAATGCAATTTTCATTATAATATAGAACACATATACTGTAGTTTCAACATTAATCTAAATTCTATGTGGTCCATGGCACAACGTGCCACCTAGCTAGCTCCGCCTATGCCCTGTAAGGCCAAGGAGGGAGAAGGAACAGGAAGGGCGTTGATCGGCAGCCGGTCGAGATAACTGCGAAGAGAACCACGCAGCTTCTTCATCTTCTGACTAGCGCCCACCCGGACACGACTCCATTCTTTGTCCCCTCCCATGGTAGTTGTGGCAGTGGGGAAGAAGAGAACCCAAATGCGGTAAATGGTGGTGGCATAGGCTCATTGGCTTTGGACGATGCAGAATCGGTGAGCAATGGCTGCAGAAACGGTGGATTGAGATGTAGGTGGTGATGGGGAATGGTACGGCAGCAGTGTAGATTGCGTAGCGAAGTAGCAGTAAAGAAGATAACATCGATAACTTTTTTTTTATTTTGGTGCAGGGCCTAGTTAAAAGCCAATCCAGGTCTCATACTTAGGTCCTCCACAATGTGCAAGGAGAGCTAGAAAAATACGGATGCCACGGTGAAAAAGTGGGCATCATTCTTCTTACTTGAAATGTCTAACAAATTTTGAAACCGGAGCTATATGCATGTATGGGACCCATATACATGCTGTCTACTCTCTCTCATGTGTCATCAAAACCTTCTCTTCTCTCACCGAAGACAGGAAAATGTTCTTCTTTAATTGCCAGGCACCGGAGCTTCATCTTGCACCGCTCCAGAATCTTGAGAATTTGGCATCGGTAGCGGCAATGCAGGAAGGGATGCCTAAAGCAAAAAACGGGATTTGGGCATCACTCTGGGAGTACATTGTGGAAGGCCTTAGCGGACATGACCTTTGGAGTCAAGGGGGCCACCTTAGGGTTGGCGTTCGTCATATACATAGCATGCATGGTAATAGAGAGAATTTCTAAGGTAGAAATGTAGCCTTACCATAATGGTCTAGTGGTGTGCTAAAATAGAGTTGCTGCACTAACTTTGCCACGACAAATAAACTTTCCTATAGAGTGCCGTGGCAAACTTTTCTCATGAAATATGTGTTAATGGATCGGTCTAGCGTGACATACCTTGCTATGATAATAGATGTGATACGATGGAGTGAGTTTGTCACACCATGTGATTTGGCGCGGCCAAAATAGTTAGAAATAAAAAATAAAAATTGAATACAACTATTTTAAAATATAATTTAAAAAGCTAAATAGAAAAAATTCGGTAAAATGACCTTGGTTGCCCCTATTTGATGCATGTGTTGCCTTTGCCATCGGATGTGCAGCATACACGTTGGGGTTAGAATGACAATCTTTTGGGGGCATAATTTGAATGGTAGAGTGACCTTTTCTTAGGGATGGATAAAGTATCGTATTATACTAGTGTTAACTGTTAAAACAGCCCACCATATTTGGTATGGTACCCAACATCCTCCATTCCGACCGTCCACATTTGCGTGATTTAGCCCTTGATGTGCACAGCTTGTAGTTGTAGAGGATGCCTCGTCAAGTACATAAGTACTCCAGCGAAGCTACACGACGTATATGCTGTCTTCCTATCCGACTATCAATGCAATTTATTTCGGTTGATATACTGTATCCATGCACCTGAGATTCGTCTTTTCCTTTCTAGGTGGCAGAGGACACGTTTCATACTATGACAGTTATTGGTCGCCCGGTTAACCCCAAAGCCGGCGACCCGGCCGGTCACCCAAGACCACACCCTCATGGTGTCTGGATGTCTGTGTAGAGGTACAAGTTAGCTAATTCCAGCAAGATCCTTCTAGTCTAAAACATAACCTGTCAAAACTTATTAGGGTGTGAAAACATGTATTCTAAACTCTAAATAGTGTAGCCGCCAAACTGGCCATGAAAACCAAACACGATCCAATGGGGTTGGACTAAACTTAGCCAAGCAACCAAACAAACCCATAAGACTGACCTAGGATGGTACACACTAATAAATCCTAGCCAGAAAATTAGGTAGGCAACCAACCACTAAATATATGAATATGTTTTCCCTTGTTTCAGTCACTACAACTTAGCATTGTTCATGCCATCTAGAAGCATCACATAATCCTTAGGCTCTGTTTGATCTATCTAGCTAATTGCTTAGCTAGTTAGATGCTAGTAATTAGCTAGAGTGGGTCCAAATGGATCTAGCTAATAGGTTTGCTAACTATTAGCTGGCAAGCAGCTAACGACTATTTCTCTAGCTATCCCAACACATCTAATAGCAGCTAATAGATTAAAAAATACATGTTTGCCCTTTCATCTCTCTCTATCTACGTGCCCTACAATAACAAATAGAAAAGAAAAGGTATTTCATAAATGGAATCATAAATGCATCTTAGCTGATCCAAATAGCATCCTACTAATAGATATATAATATTAGCGACGAACTATTAGTCAGTAACGAGCTATAGCTGTTGGTGGATCCAAACATGCTTAGATGCTTGACATTGGCATCTTTGTGAACTGTGAAAGCTGAGCTTGAGCGCCAATATAAATAAAACCTCATCCTCAGGGAGTCATGGTCGCCATTTGCCACCATCAGTCTTCAGTTGTGTTGCCGCTGTACGTGTGGGGAGCTCTAGCGTAGCGAGTAGCGACGACGCTGTAAGCTGCCATGGATAAGCTTATTTCCCCGTCCTCCCCGCTACCCGCCTCGTTCTCCTTTTCCGAGCCGTCATGCACGATTCTCGAACTACCTTCCAGCGAAGTCCCGGAGCAGTGGCTGCTCGCTGATGATGTCCTTGTGGGCAAGATCGAGAACGATGCTATTGGCGCCTGCCTGTGGGAGATGCCGGCGGACGGCGGCGCGCTCTCCCATGACTCTGAGCTCGCCAAGCTGCTCCCGAGCCTCTCTGCGCCGGCTCCGCAACGCCCGGCGAAGCGGCGGGGCCGGAAGCCAGGGCCGCGGCCGGGCGCCGGGGCAGCCGGCGGCCACGTGGAGTCCGAGCGTCAGCGCCGCGAGAAGTTGAACCGCCGGTTCTGCGACCTCCGCGCCGCCGTGCCCACCGTGTCGCGCATGGACAAGGCCTCCCTCCTCGCGGACGCCGCGCGGTACATTGCCGAACTCCGCGCCCGCGTGGGGCAGCTCGAGGCCGAGGCGAGGCACGCCGCCGTGGCGAGGTGGGAGCGTATCAGCTCCGACGGCGACGGCGACCAAGCCGCGGCCGTCGTCGACGACGGTGAGCTGTACGTGCGGGAGGTGGGCCGGGGCACGGCCGTGGTGCGCTTGACGAGCGGCGCGCGCCACGCACCCGCGCTGCTGATGGGTGCGCTCCGGTCGCTGGAGCTGCAGGTACAGCACGCGTGCGTGAGCCGCGTGCACGGCGTGACCACGCAGGATGTTGTCGTCGACGTGCCCCCGGGGGCCACCGCGCTGCAGGACGACGAAGGTCTACGCATGGCGCTGCTCCAGAGGCTGCAGGCTAGCGACTAGCCTCGTTCACACTACGAAGTATTGTGGTTTCTACGGTGCACAAGCGTATAATAACTTCCAGACTTGCTCGTAGATTAATTCTACTAATAATGTTATTGACAGTGGGACGTATGGGATCGAGGTATATGCCATGGATAAATCTGAAGCATAGGACAGGAGCATGGCATGAGGCACCTCTGCACTTTCTCTTCGCTATAGTAAAGATGACCGTGGAGCTTATATATTTCCATCATAAAGTCCATGAATCCTAGATGTCGCCGTAAACATGGATGCATGCTCACTATCACGATTCAAAACATGGCTCTCCTTTGTATCATTTTCTAAGTTCTAACGCACCTTTTTTTTTTCACGCTTCAATAACACAGGTGGGGTGATTAGGGTTCAGGGGGTTGTGGTTTTGGTGCTTTGAAGCATTGTCGACAACGATATTAATTATACAAAAAGTTTCTAGTTGGTTAGAATTTTTTTATATTTAATTTGTCAACTTAAATATACTAGCAAATATGGCCGTGCGTTGCAACGAAAAAAAAACTATCTAATGTAACGTTCCAACATTGAACAATGCAATACCATAGCTGAGAAGACGAAAAGAAACCCATCGACAATGCTGCCGCTGCTTGTGTGTTGCCGTGCGTGCATCCCTCTTGGCGCTGTTGGCTGCAGCCTCGCTATCGCCGACCGCAACCCCTGGTCGAGCACGATGGCGCGCGTGACACGAGACACCGGCCCATCGCCGTCCAGCCCCCGTTGGTACGCATTGTCGCCCTCCACGTCTCCATCGTGGAACACATGTTGCATGAGGCGCTGTACGTGCAGCCACCATGCTTACCAGATTCTAGTGGTAACATGGTTGAGAACGCGAGAGGGGGAGAAGCTTGGTGGCGATGGTCGTGGATGCTGCCCAAGCAAGAGTGACATTCAAACTCTCGTCTTACTTGATAAGTTGAATTTCTAACCTAAACTTTTAAGCTTTCACCAAATGATTCATACATACTTTGAACCCAAACATCACTATTAAAAACACTCATCCAAATTCCAAACATGTAAATTTGGAACCGTGCATCAAGGGTAAGTCACCGATGCTCGCTCATAATAAGAGGCAACAACTATAAAGGTCCTAGGCCCCCAAGAGTAATCCAGAGGCGCACCATGGATACATCAGTGAGTATCCCTACCATATCTCTTTGTGTCGCCTTACATCAGTGAGTATCCCTACCATATCTCTTTGTGTCGCCTTCGTAGTGCTGGTTCTATGCACTACGCTAGCACGGATGTGAGTTTATGAGCTACAGAGCTAAGAAAGAGACCAGAGAGAGTTTTATTGATTACTTATAAATGAGATTTGGGTACCCATGTTTTCTGTTTCAACCATAAAGGGAACCTGCATAAGCCACGTCGATGAGTGTGACGTGTTTTGTCAATTGGTGCACTTTTGTTTTTCCCTTTTTCGTCTAATAAAAATCACGATAAAACTATTGTCATCATTCCAAAAAAAAACATTCTCTTCCCTCTTGGCAGTCAGGAATAAGCCCTACTAGACTCGAAGACCTCTCTAAAAATAACAGAAAGAAATCCACGCGACTCGGTTCTACCGTTTATAACACATAAATAATAGAAGAGATATTCTAATCTGGAACCATGAAGGATGGTCAATGGTGGAGAGTTTGCGTAAGAGGAAAATGCAAATTGTGAAAGGAAATAGCAACTTTATGGCGATACCCCCCTAAACCAAAGAAAATGACGTCCAAACTCAAACAACGAAAAACGTGTGGCGTTTGCTTGATGGTTGGCCGATAAGAAAACATTCGTTAGTGGTTTTGAACTCTCTGGAAAATTCAGTGTCCTGATAGTGACTAAATCAACAGCTTCTATATTTAATTTTACGTACAACTAGGTATTAACTCCGCGCGTTGCCAGTTGCCGCGGAAACTAAAGAACTCATTTCTCATGCACAATGGATTTTGGTGTTTTTGTTTCTGCTGTGTAGAGTCCTGTAATTTACAGCTGTTTTTCTAACTTTGTAATTTTACTTAAAGTTTCCGTTTACCACCGGCGTTAGGTGACACATGATTAAATGTCAAAAAAATTAAAACAAATTAAGAGACCAAATTTCTCTTACCTTATCTCTTCCCACCATAACTTTCAGTTGACGCAATTTAATTCCTACTGGGAAAATCCGAACATGTAACTCCTCTGCCTCCACTTATTAGGACACACAGTAGCACTGTCCAGTTTGGGGTGGCAGGAACCCAGGCTTCCACTTGGAAATCTTGTAAAATCTATGTGTGCCCGTTGCACGCAATGTACTAATTGCTGATTCTTCTTATAAATATAAATACAAAAGCCGGTAGCGGATCTTTTGAAAAAAAAATAGAATCCTAATATCTTGCTACCTTCATTGTAGCCATATTTAATCCTTTGATATTGTTACAACTCTTTGTGAAAGATTCTAACTTAGTAAATAGACTACTATTAAATAAATTATCTTACTTAAGAATAGGTCGCTCCTCGATCAACGACCACATATCCATCCAATTCAAGCACACATAAGCTTTTACGTTCCAATATTTTATAAAAAAAAACACACATCAGAGAGCTGGCCTGATTCTAGTAAACCTATGACTTTGCTTTCTCATGCAATAGAAGGCCTTGAATATTGGAGACTTTCTACAAAAAAGAAGTCTTTCAAATGAGGGCATTTGCCTAAAGATGACAGCTCAAGATCTCTCATGAAAAAACTTATATCCCCAAGGAGCTTCTACATTGTGGTCATGAGTCATAAACTCATAATATGACCAAGATCCAAAACCACATGCTTTTCTTTGTTGGTGGGCTGGGAACGCCTAACTTAAAATTTGTATTGTTAGTACTGAGCTCTCACAGAGGAGAAAAAAAAGCTAAGGTTGTGGATTCACTTATCTGTCTACAAAAGAAAATGCACGACAAAGTGCAAGAGAAAGTATGAAAAGGAAATAAGGCAATGATGGCTTCTAACACTAGTACAGAAGTGATTTTTACAGACGCCTCTCTTTTTTAACACAGGCGGTTGACTTAGGACGCTGCCTCTAACCTTGGCGGGAGGTACTGTAGCTTCATAACTGTTGCTTGAAATCAATTTTCAGGGGTAGTTTCCTTAAGAAAGACCGCCCCTAGACAGTTCAGTTAAGACAACTGCGTTTGAAAATACGATTTTTTGAGGACGGCCGTCTTTATAGAATGTCAAGTAACTTAATTGTTTTCTTTTGTGAATGACACAGCGCAGATGTCGACACCCACACCCACATGAGCACATCGTCTACCACTAAAAGGACTGTGTATCTAAATCCTAGAATAAATCTAGCAAAATGTGAACACATATGTTAACTCGATGACTTGAACTCAGGCAGTTAGGCGAACATTTTGCTAAGCTCAATTGGCTAAATAAAGTCAGGTTCCACTCTGACGTAGTAAATGTATATTTGAATGATGAAGGAGAGTATATCATAGTAGATATATACAAAATGGCTACACACGCTTCTTTTTGGCCCAGATAATAAACCGGATCTACTACTGTACAGCTTGCAAATTGATAAAGCAAGAACAAATCTACCGTCGATTCCAAAGGTATAAGTAATTAAACTGCACCTGAAGACTACTTTATCAATGAAAGGATCAAGGCTCTATGTCGCCGTACGTGTATAAGGGAACTCAACATAGCTAGATCCCGCTCTGATTGAAGAAACGAAGAGGCTCCCAGCACGTACGTGTATATGAAGCTGACATGGGCAGCAAAACAGATGTGTCTTTCTATCCGTAGTAGTATACACGCTATAATAATTTTAGCAAACCATACAACAATAAAATTAATTAATTCAGTCTACTACACATGTCGTTGACACGTTCCGACTTATTTGGATGTTACTGGGTTAATCTCGATTCACATTTGTTGAGGTCAAAAAATTCCACTCTAATTCATCCCAACACACGTAGATTCATACGAATCCGACCACCTCCAAACAAAACAGTATACACACACACGCACACCATGGCCAATCATTATTGGGTAACCTATTTTGGCTATTTGAATGAATCATGAGATGTGATGACGTTCACAGGATCCAAGCCCTCTTCAATAGTAGCTACATAGCTAACATACACTTTATTCCATGGACTGGCAGAGACAACATCGAGATTCCAGAGCACACACAATGCAATGGATTAGTACGTCACGATGGTCCATCGTCGTCGTTTTAGCCTCTAAATCAACATTAGCATCTACTTACCCTGACCTGACCCGCGACATTTTCGCACTGCTTGTACGTGACGCGAGTGATGCGATGTTACGTTACGTACGGAGAGATAGACGACGACTGGTTGAGATCGGCCGGTGAGCTAGCTCTACGATCTGGCTAGCAAGCACTAGCTAAGCTAGGTAGCCGCGCTGTCCTGCATCATCTGGAGCAGCGCGGCGCGGAGGCCGTCGTCGTCGTCCTGCAGCGGGGTTGCCACGTTAACCACGACGTCCTGGACCGTCATGCCGTTCACGCGGGTTACGCAGGCGTGCTGCACGTGCAGCTCCAGACACCGGAGCGCGTTCATCAGCCGCGCGGGCGCGTGCGGGGCCGCGCTCGTTGCCCGCACCGCGGCCGCGTCCGGCCCCAGCATCCGCACCTCCACCACCTCATCGTCGGCAGCGCCGGCTTCCCGTCCCTCATGAGCGCCGCAGGCGGCGGCGGCAGCGGCTACGGGCTCCCACCTCGCCGTGGCGGACCGCCTGGACTCGGCCTCGAGCCGCGCGATACGGGCGCGCAGCTCCGCGATGTAGGCGGCGGCGTCCGCGAGCAGGGAGGCCTTGTCCATGCGCGACACGGTGGGGACGGCGGCGCGGAGGTCGCAGAACCGGCGGTTCAGCTTCTCCCGGCGCTGGCGCTCGGCCTCCACGTGGCTGACGGTGGGGCCGTCTGGGCGGGGCCCGGGCTTCCGCCCCCGCCGCTTCCCGGGGCGCTGCTGCGTCGGAGCCGTGACGCTTGTCAGCTCCTGCTTCTGCTTCGGTGGCGGCGGCGGCGGCGGCGGCTGAGGAGGAAGCGGCTGCTCGGAGAGCTCAGAGTCCGGGGACAGCGAGCTCCCCACGGGCCACAGGTCGTCCACGTCGTCGTAGCCCTCGTTCTTGGCCACGACGACGTCATCGAGCAGCCATTGCTCGGGGACCTCACAGGAGGCGAACTCGATGACTGGGTGGCCGGCGTGGGAGAAGAAGGACGGCGGCGACGGTGGGGAGAAGGAGGAGCACGGGGAGAGCAGGTCGTCCATTGTCACTGCCTATATGGTGACTGAACCTGAAGTGCCAGCGTGTGGGTGTGCGGCACTGCTTGCCTGTAGTAGCATACAAGCATATAGGCTTCTGCTTTTATAGTGCCGGCGATACATTTGCATTTAGGACCTCGGCTGCCTGCTTTGGTTCCAACAGGGAGGCTCCTTTAGGACTGGCAGCTGGGAAGTTGGGAGTTGGGAATGGGAAACTTTGCTTGTCCACCAGAATATACTTGATACGAATACTACACACCACGGTGAGAACGTGACAGGAGTTGGTCAAACAATAAACTATACTCCGGTTCGTCTCAAAATAAATTAATTTCTAGTAGCTTTTTTTTTTATCAAAGTTCTAGTAGCTATATGTACATAGACGGTACTCCCTCCGTCAAAAGTTGTACCATAAATATTAATATTTTTTGTACCATAGACAGTCCTCCCTCCGTCAATGATCTCTAATGGTATTAATTTTGTACCATAAATATTAATATTTTTTAATATATATTTAGTCAAATTTATTTCTCGAGAAACGAAAACGATAGTTATTTAGGAACGGAGGGAGTACTTGTCTAGATATATAGCTAAAAACTAATTTATATTGAGACAAAGGAAGTATATAATAAATCACTAACATTCTTTTTGGAACGTGAAACTTATTTTCTAAATCGTACGCTTTTCTATAGAAATAGATTTATTTTTGTGAAATTTTCGTGTGATTTCTATAAATCTCTTACATTGTAAAGGGGCTTTAAATAGTTGGTGAATTGGTAATGAAAATGCTAGACCATAGACACATGAAAATGAGCAAAAACATTAGGTAATGTTTCTAGTTAGGTCACGATCGAATGGATCTAGTAGTTAGTCTTTTTTTTCATCATCTTAATCTTCGTTCTGACTCCAGATCATTCTTATGCCTTCATCCATCACCACAAACACCATTGCAACACTAACCACAATCCAATTGATGCCCTCATCAATGACGCCTCCAACCGGGCCTCTAGTCATCCCACCGCCGCCATCGACGATCTACATAGAAGATGAAAAACCCTCCTCCCAAACCCCGCTCAGCCATGTTGGTGTGCTACCACCGAAGATTATTAAGAGAAGACGGAAACCCTCATCCTTTAACCTATCACAGACTTTCTTGTCGACACAACAATAGGCATCAGTCGCATGAAAAATCTCATGACTAATGGGGTGTATATGGGAGTTAACGTCGGGGCTTCCCCTATTGCCTCATGTGACTGCGAGATGTTCCAGGTTTAATTTCCTGACCATTTACTATGATAATCGCACCGCTTGTTATAGTTTGTAGAAAATATGGTCTCACGAGCCGGTGGCACACCAGGTGCATGCACATCTACAAGATCCCACTATGAACGAAGCCGTCCTCATCCTAAACTCAATTAAAAAATCTAGCATGACGGGTGAGAGCTATCCCACACATGTATTATATTTATTGTTCTCCATCACCGTTGATCTTTGGTATGAGACTAATAAATCTGACTAGAGGCGTGAGAAATAACAACCCATAACAAACAAAAGTAAGGTCGTCAATTGACGTGCATATCCCATGCATGTATTCTGAAATCAACCCCCGGCCTCTTTGGTTTAGGGTGTGTTTAGTTCGCGAAAAATTTTGGCTTCGGTTACTGTAACACTTTTGTTTGTATTTGTCAATTAGTATCAATCATGAACTAATTAGACTCAAAAGATTCGTCTCGTAGTTTTCTACCGAAGTGTGTAATTAGTTTTTTTTTCGTCTACATTTAATTCGACTCAAAAGATTCGTCGGTCGTTTTCAGAACACAAGACGTATCTGTAGTAGTAGTACTCTACCTAAGCGAGAGGAATAATGCCTTGATGTACGATGATCGACTCAAAAGATTCGTCGGTCGTTTTCAGAACACAAGACGTATCTGTAGTAGTAGTACTCTACGTAAGCGAGAGGAATAATGCCTTGATGTACGATGATCGTTGAGTAGTACTCTTGCGTTGCGGTTTGGATCGGACGGAGGAGGCACGCACCACGCAAGGCGTCAGAGGTTACGTACGTTGCGCGGCCGGGCCTGGTGGAGCGCCGCAGTGCACACACATGCACTCCGTCCCTGTGGCTCGCTTTCGCTTTGGGAGACGCGCGCGGCGGAGGCGCAGGGCCGCCAGGCGTTGGTCCAACCACACCACGGCGTGCCGCCGCTGCCCGTGCGTGGTCCTCGTACGGCGGAACACCGGCCGGTGACGGTGACGCCCTACCTTGCGCGTCCACAGCACAGCAGGATCCGAGGCCGAGGCCGGCGTATAGCTTGTTGGATTTAACGTGCGCTTGGTGCATAATACATTTAATAAATCAATAAACTTATGGTTCGTAACATTACGTGGTGTATGATTTGTACCGTATGAAAATTTGACTAAACGTTGACTCAACTTATATGGTTGAATTTTATCCGTCTATATTTAGAGGTTGAGGAAAGGATAAAGGTGTGCCACACGCGCGCCGTCGCCGCCACCGGCCGAGCCGTGGGCGTGGCTCGGTTTTGCCACTCACGTCTCATAATTGCGGGAGTTTCAATTCTTTTGCATTATATGGTGAATGTGGGTTGGCATTGGCATTAATCTCGTGAGCTATCATCTCCTGATCTTCCCGGCTGGTCCCTTCTTCTCTCCGCTGCGGGAATAAGAGTCCTTGCTCCTATCCTTCTTCTTCCAAGAGACAACAGAAGCACAGACAACACCACTCCGCTGCTAGATGGCGATCTCCGTCCCGTGACTTCGCGTGCATGAGATTGTGGGAGAGCAGGTGCCTCCGGAACCACCGCTCTTCTGAGAACCCTGCTCGGGGTATGCGGACGATTAGGTTTTTGGGGAGCGACTACGCGACTGCTCTTCTCCATCAGGAAGAATCTCGTTAGTGGCTCTATGTTGTGTCGTGATGGCTACAAGATTGTGCTTGAGTCTAATAAGTGTGTCATGTCAAGACATGGTACATTTGTTGGTAAAGGTTATGACTGCGAAGGTCTGTTCCGTTTATCGTTGCTTGATATGTGTAATAAGGTTGTGAACACCGTTGATATCTCGAATGAGTCAGATTTATGGCATTCACGTCTTTATCATGTCAATTTTGGCTGTCTCATGTGGTTAGCAAATATGAATTTAATCCTGAAATTTAACATGGTCAAAGGTTCTAAGTGCCATGTATGTGTATAATCTAAACAACCACGCAAGTCTCACAAGGCTGCTGGGGCGAGAAATTTGCATCGCTAGAACTCGTTCATTCTGATTTATGTGAAAGGAATGGCGATTTAACTAAAGGCGGTAAACGATACTTCATGACTTTTATAGATAATTGCACTAGATTTTGCTACGTGCATCTACTTAAAACAAAAGATGAAGCGTTGAATTATTTTGGCCTATAAAGCTGAAATAGAAAATCAACTTGAGAGGAAAATTAAACGGTTAAGGTCTGATCGAGGTGGAGAATATTTCTCTAGTGAATTTTCTGAATTCTGCGTGGAACATGGTATTATTTATGAGAGGACACCGCCATACTCACCACAATCTAATGGAATTGCCGAAAGAAAGAACCGTACTCTAACAGAGTTAGTAAATGTCATGTTAGACATTGCGGGACTATCTAAGGAATGGTGGGGTGAGACGATTTTGACTGTATGTCATGTTCTAAATAGAGTTCCTATAAAGAATAAAGAAATCACACCATTTGAGGAATGAGAAAAGAAAAGATTAAATCTCTCATATATGCGCACTTGGGGTTGTTTGGCTAAAGTGAATGTGCCGATCAACAAGAAGCGCAAACTTGGGCCTAAAACTGTTGACTGTGTATTCCTTGGTTACGCCATTCACAGTGTTGAATATAGGTTCTTAATTATAAATTCGAAGGTACCTGACATGCATGTTGGTACAATAATGGAGTCTAGAGACGCTATATTTTTTTAGAATGAATTTTCTATAAAAATTGCACCTAGCACAACTAGTCATGAATATATAATTCTCTATGAGCATGAAAATTTTATTCCAATAGAACAAATTGAGGAGCCTCTTACGCAGAATCCTGAGGAGGATGACATTGTAGTCACCAGAAAGAGCAAGCGACAAAGAGTTGTAAAATCTTTTAGGGATGACTATATTGTGTACCTTGTGGATGACACACCAACGACCATTGAACAGGTATATACCTCTCCTGATGCTGACTTGTGAAAGAAAGTAGTACGGAGTGAGATGGATTCTATCATGTGTAATAGAACTTGGGAGGTAGTTGATCGTCCATATGGATGCAAGCCTATTGGCTGCAAATGGGTGTTCAAGAAAAAGCTTAGGCCTGATGATACTATCGAGAGGTACAAGGCAAGACTTGTGGTCAAAGGTTATACTCAAAAAGAGGGTGAAGACTTCTTTGATACTTATTCACCAGTTGCCCGATTGACTACAATTCGAGTGTTGCTTTCTCTGGCAGCTTCCTTTGATCTTACCATTCATCAAATGAATGTTAAGACAGCTTTCCTAAATAAAGAGTTTGAGGAGGAGATCTATATGGATCAGCCGAATGGGTTTGTAGCAAATGGTCAAGAGGGCAAGGTGTGTAAGCTATTAAAGTCGTTGTATGGCCTAAAACAAGCCCCTAAGCAATGGCACGAGAAGTTTGATAAAACTTTGACATCTGCTGGCTTTGTTGTAAATGAAGCTGACTCATGTGTGTATTATCGGTATGGTGGGAGTGAATGGGTTATTTTGTGCCTGTATGTTATGACATATTGATCTTTGGATCAAGCCTCAAAGTGATTGAGGATGTGAAGAAATTTTTATTGAGTAATTTTGAGATGAAAGATTTGGGAGAAGCTGATGTTATTCTTAATATCAAACTTTTAAGAGAAGGTGATGGTGGGATAACTTTGTTACAGTCTCACTATGTGGAAAAGGTGCTGAGTCGCTTTGAGTTTAGTGACTGTCAGCCTGCTCCTACACCTTATAACCCTAACGTACTATTGAGAAAAAATCAGAGAATAGTAAGGAATCAATTGAGGTATTCTCAGATCATGGGTTCGCTCATATATCTTGCTAGTGCAACAAGGCATGATATCTCATTTGCCGTGTGCAAGCTGAGCCAGTTTGTGTCAAACCCAGGAGATGATCACTGGCGTGCTCTTGAGAGAGTGATGCGCTATCTAAAAGGCACTATGAGCTATGGTATTCGTTATACCGGACACCCGAAGGTGCTGGAGGGCTATTGTGATGCCAACTGGATCTCTGATGCTGATGAGCTTTATGCAACGAGCGGATATGTGTTTCTGCTTGGAGGTGACGCTGTTTTCTGGAAGTCTTACGAGCAGACTGTCTCCACCGGACACCCAAAGGTGCTGGAGGGCTATTGTGATAACAACGAATCATGATGATGATTAGCCCTAAACTTGAATGAATAATCCAAAAGCACATCAGGATTGTGATTGTTGTGTGGAGGCTCACCTTAAAGCACGTACGAGCGAATGAGAACGATGGATTGGATAGTGTCTCCACCGGCCCGGACGGCAGTAAATTCAAGAACAAAAGTAGCTCCGCGACACCACGCCACCGCCCGCCGGTGGATGGATGGCAGTCGGCAGGATACGCAGCAGAGAAGGATCGGGACGTGTGCACTCTGCAGTCTCCGCTCTCCAGCGACCAGCAATGAAAAAGAGCGGTTTCGGTCGGCGTCCGGCGAGCAGTTGAATTTTGTGCTTACTTTTTTGCGGATGTAAAAGAGAATGCGCAATTTCTGGGAGAGCCGAGTTGGAAGGCTGCAATCTGGGTCAGCCGAGCCGTGCTGTAATCAGTAGCTGGATGGGACCGTGCATGCGCTTGATATACCACCGTGGGCTTGAACGCGTGGGTCGTGGACACCGGTTGGGTCCGGCTACAGAATAAAGTATTTTGTAGCCAGCTATATATATATATATATATATATATATATATATATATATATATATATATATATATATATATATATATATATATATATATATATATATATATATATATATAGCTGTTTTACCGATGCTAAATAAGCCAAAATGTCACGATCATGATAACTTGGAAAGACAAGCACCTGTCGCTCCCAAGCCATTATAGTTAGTTGAGTGAGCGTTTTGTCCCGTGCTGTGTTAATGTAATCAGTAAGTGGTGCTATCTGTTACAGTGTAAAGGAAAACAAGTTTTGTTTGGTTGCCCTTGATCGTTTTCCATTCCAGCAACCTCGCAAAGAGATGAGCCAGGATCGCCGGGAGCAGTATCGACATTCCACACGTCTGCGATGGATCCAACCAAATATATATATTTTTTTAGAAAGGACGGCAAAAGCTTTGACGTGATTTCTAATTGACGAAGAAAGAAAAATGTAAATGTCAGCCTAGTTTTTTTTAATGAAAAACCATAGATCCAACCAAATATAAAGTGACGCTATTAGGCTATCCGCACTCATGGACCTCTATATTCATGCTCTATATGTCCTAGTCAGTAAGATTCTCTCATCTATACTTAATTCTCCCGCACCCATCCATCCTCTATATCATCCTCTATCCACTCTATCCACTGTGGGACCCACCTGTCACTTTATCTAAATATATCCATGTGTGATCTAGTTTTGAAAGATTTATTGAGACGAATTTAATGGTGCAATCAAAATTTAATTTGGATTTTTGGTTTGTTAGTTATAGCATTTTGTTTCCTTTGTTTAGCCAGTGGGGCCCGCCACTGCCCACTATAGAGTAAGCACTGTACTACTCTAAATATAGAGTGAGAGAAAGGATAGAGTATCGTTTTAGAGTACCCAGTGTAGCAATTTTTACTCTATATTCATACTCTAAAGCTTTAGAGTATCTCTTTAGAGTACCCACTGCGGGTAGTCTTAGACAGGAGTAGAATATCAAGTGACGCTATTAAATAGTGCTGACGCTATTAAATAGTGCTGTAGACTGATTACGGGCCTAAAATGACTGAACCAAACAATGTATAGTACTCTGTAGTCGCGTAGCAAGTATGCTTGGTCGACTTTCAGCTCAATCAACCATCCAGTCGAGTTATTTCACAACAATCGTTTCAAGGGGTTTGTAGGTAACGGTCTAGTGTCACGGTGTCATCTCAACAAGCTGCTTAATTCCTTCTGTTCCAAATATAGAAGCATATACCTGGATTTTTTTTAAAAAAAATCAACCCCGACTTCCATAAAAACACTTATTTGTTTCTGCTCCTCCATGCACTACAGCAAAAAAACACTTTTTATCTCTCTTCTCAAAATGAAAGAGAGCCGTTGATATCAACACTACCTCATCAATATACTATTTTCATTTGCATTATCTATAAAAACATCAATTTCATAATTGATTGTTATCTTAAGTGTTTTCTTGAATAGCATCAATCTTATAATTAGTTAATACAAATATGTGCTCATTTTTTATATTGATGATTATTTGAACTTAAACTTTTGAATATAAACCATCTTAAACGTACATAATTTGATTAATACGGAGTACGAGTTACGGTTGCGTACTCTGTATAGTAGTACTTGCTTGATTAATACGTTGTACGCAGTCGTAACTCGTAAGTACATTGGATATACGGTAATGTTGTGCTAAGGATGTCCGTCCGTCTGGACACTCCTACTGATGAGCCACAACACCAGCCCAACGGCCCAACTCCCCACTTGCGTATCCGCTCGCGCAACCTTATCGGCTCGTGAACCCATCGTCTTTCCTCTCCATTCACCGTGCCATCATCGCGTCCGCACAGCCACACGCTCTAGCGTGACCACGCTGCCGCGATGCTCGCCACTACACGCGTGCACTAGCGCAACCACGGTGCGGAGGCACTCTCTACCGCGCCCGACCGGCCGCCATCCTTTCTCTGCACCACGCTCCAGCGCCACTGCCTGCCATCCTTCCTCTCCACCGGGCCATCCGCCTGCCATGGTGTTCTCCACTGCGCCGGCCGCCTTCTCCACCGGAGCTGCGCGCCTCTCCGTGGCATCAAGCTCCGTGTCGGTGTCGAGCTTTGTGTCGACGAGCCTCCAATCGTCCAAGCAGCAAGTAGATGTTGCGTTGAAAAACACATGTTGCAAGCATATATTTCAAGTGTTTCAGATGTTTTAGAGGTATGCCGCAAGTGTTTCGTAAGGATGTTGCAAAAGTAGCGAGATGTTGCATGTGTTGTAATGGTTGTTAAGGATGAAAACGGACCGAAACGAACGGAAAATGCCTCTACCGTTTTCATTTTCATATTTTTTGACGGAAACGGGATAGCCGGGAGCGAAAACGGTAGCGGGATAAACAGTAATACGAAAACGGGTAAATACGATCGAAAATAGACGGAAACGGACGGTAAGCGGGAAGTTAAGCCGGAACTACATGCCATGTATGACAAACCAAATACATAAACGAAAGTGTATATGCAAATAACAAGCGAGTCACTACCAATCAAATAAGCTGACATCATTAAAGCTTGAGTAAAACTACAAATTACAATTAGGAAACCAGACAATATCACACCACGTGAACGAGTCCAGGGAACAGACAAGATGGCCAACACGATATCCTCCTCTTGCAGCCCAATGAGGCCGTGACATTAGCAAAGGGAACAGGCGAACAGCAGTCAGGCAGCCAACACCACGTCTTCCTCTTTCCAGCCCGTGACAGCCGCGTTCACCACTACCGTGCGAGTGGAGGCAGCGGCGTGCTGGCGCAGTTGCGGGTGCTCGAGAATCAAAGGCCGCACCGTCCGTCAGGCCGGCCGTCCCCACGCCATAGCCTGCAGTGGCATGGGGCAGGCCGCAGTCACGCCGCCGCCGTCGGTGAGAGGCAGGCAGGGAGCCGCTGTCTCCATTTGTGGATCCAATCCAAGACACGCTTGCGAGGTGGGTGAAGTCACAAAGAGCAGCAGCGGCGGCGGCAGCAAAGTCGAGTTGCCCACGAGGGGAGGCGGGACATCAGCAGAGGGCGCGACATCAGCAGAGAGCACGACATCAGCATAGGGCGCGGTGGCGGCTCCGGCCTCCGAGGGCGTGGCGGCTCCGAGGGCTGGCGCAGCTCCAGCCTCCGAGGGGCACCAAGGCAGGAGCAGCCGAGCAGGACGGCTGGGCAGGAACGGGAGGGGAGGACCGATGGATTGGAGGAAGAGGAAGATGACGGCGGACTGAGTCTGAGCTGGGGGTGGTCTATCCCGGATTGAGAAAAAACGGGATGAAAGCGGGTTATTCCGGTTGAAAACGGGATACCGGCAATACGGACGGACAAACGCTCTACCGTTTTCGTTCCCGGTCCTGGTCCACCTCGTCCCGTTTCCATTCCCGTTTTCGTATTATCCCGGAAAACCGAAAACAGACGGGGAAAAAATGAAATACGGTTGCGGACGAAACGGGATTT
This sequence comes from Saccharum hybrid cultivar R570, assembly GCA_038087645.1. Lineage (NCBI taxonomy): Eukaryota > Viridiplantae > Streptophyta > Magnoliopsida > Poales > Poaceae > Saccharum > Saccharum hybrid cultivar. Next base: position 21,404,797 of record JAQSUU010000402.1, on the reverse strand, counting down.
ATCCCGTCCGTTTTCATCTTTAATGGTTGTACACGTATGTTGCAACTGTTTGTTTCCAATGTTTCATCTGTTTTTAGATGTATGTTGCAAGTGTGTTTATTTGGATATTGCAGATGTTTCACACATATGTTTTTATCTGGATGTTGCGTACATTTGCAATGGTTTTCAAGAGTTTTCATGTGTTTTTGCAAGTGTTTCAGGCTCATGTTTCAAGTGTTTCATCTGTCTTCAGACATATGTTGCAAGTATTGTATCTAAATGTTTAAAAAATAGATCGGAGTGTTGCACATATTGCAATATGACCCGCTTGCTGCAGCTGCTGAAGGGGGCGTGAGGGGTCAAGCAATGTGCTGATGTCGCGTGGGGTCGGGTGGGGGCGAAAACGCCCCATGGGGTCGGGTGGGGGCGTAGACGTTGCGTGGGTCGAGCGGTACGCAGGGTGTAGCATGCAGAAATGGGGTGCAGGTGCGATCGTCCGTACGTGGGCGTCGGTCCAAACGTCCAGGCGCTAGCACTCTCGTTGGATATATGTACCCTGGAGCCAACAGAATAGGGTATGCTAATAATGATGTTTATATAAGAGGAAGGGCGAATAGTGTTTTAGAACAATTCATGTTCCGCAACCACTACCCTTAGGGTTAGAATACCAAGAGCATTGCTGCCTCAGCAAAACCTTCTACCTGTGTAAGATTATGTTTCTTATCTAGGAGTGCGTGAGATGACCAAAATTAATTATTTTCCACGCTTTTTGTCATATTTAATTATTTAAGATAATCTTGTTCGTTTTTTAATCATTAACAAACATGCATACTCATGTATTGCAACTGGATACATACAACTTGTTGCGTCTACCTGGACGACTTGTGACTTGGAGATTTATTCAACAATCAGTTCATGTGTTTCAATTCATTTTGGAATCAAACTTCATACAATGGTTGGATGTGTGCTGCTCTAACTCGTATAGGTATGTCAGACTTAGATATTATTGCTTGCCTGAAAAGTCATGGCTAAAAGTACTGTTCGCTGATTTATTATGAGAGAAAAACACTGTTCATTGGATGAAAAAGTACTGCTTATAAGACAAGCGAACAGGGCCATCGTATCATGCAACTAGTTTATCTAGGGATTGGACTCCAAACCATGCCTAAATTCTCTACTCTAATTATGCGGCACGGAAGAGAGAGAGTTTGTGTGGTTAACCATGAAAACACTCTATATATATATTCCAATTCGTTTTGGAATTGAACTTTGCCTCATGCTTGAACAAACTACTCTAACTTGTGCAAGCAAGTGAGAGATTAATTGGGTTTGTGGGATTCCTATCTGACGGTTGGATTCCTTATTATTCTCTCAATAAGCACATATACCATCTGATCTAAGCAACACCTATGACTATATAACTGATGATTTTAACTACATATTTATGAATCTTATATTGTTTGTTTGACACTCTAAGCTGTCTTCAAATGAAAAAAGTTTATTAACTGCAAAGTTGTAGATCTCATCAATTATTACTATAACTTTGATGTTGACTTTGTGTCCATTCAACATTTTCAACCATATCAAATTGAATCTGATTCGAGAACTTTTATTGAAAATTTGGACGACATATAAACCATCACAAGTTAAAAAAAGCTATCTACAACAAAGTTTTAGATCTCTTTGGATTCTATAATTTTGATATAAAGGTTGTCTTCATTACAAGAATTAAGGCTTTACATGACGGATTACTTTGGTCACAGACAATCAAAAACGCATCACGGTTAACTTGCCATGATGATCAAAAAAACCGTCATGGATCTCGCGTCATACATTTGCTGGACCTAATTGAGCCGTCACAGATTGGCATTTGTGTTCATCATGAATTAGTTGTCTATCTCCTATAACCAGCCTAGATCCAAACCATAGTGATGAAAAAGAACATCACAAATTGGTGTCACATCATCATTGCATTAACATGCAGTACAACTCATAATACACCAATCATACAAACAAACATTGAGTTTCATTTATTAGCAAGTCCACTGCTATCACATAGTTTGAGAACAATCAATTCACGATCAAGCTAACTAGTATTATCAATTCACAATCAGGCTAACAAGTATTTTGACCTATATATCTTTTCTAAGGCAAATGGGTAGCACTTCCCCTATCTCGGCATCAACATCTCTTGTCTTTGGTCAGAATCTCTTCTAGAGAGATGATATGCAAAAATGGTGAAACACACTTGCAGAAGACCGCTGGGCCTCCGCCTCCACACACCTCACTGCTGCCTCCTCAGGCCTTCTATAGCCAGATTGTTCTACAAAATAAGACCACAATCAGTAAGCATTTTAGTTAAATCAACCATAAGTTCATTCATAGTAAAGTGGAACTAAAGACAGATGTTGATTGTAAGACATCACTAAAACAACTTAATTATAGTTCATCATAATAGGCATGTACACTTTTCATAAATCAAAAGGGCAAATGACAAGCATATTGAGAGCTCATGCCTTTTCATAAACTACAATCCAATATCATGCATTAATCTAACATTATACTTTACACATGAATTTAAATATATCATACACCAGTAAGTTGAAAGCAACAGCAGGTATCATCAGACAATGTTATAAGAGATGTACATTTAGGAACTAACGCAATTTAGATGAAGAAATGCTCAAGACAATTTCTAAAACTACAATACTAACATTTGCTTGCGTCCAATATAGATGGCCTTGCAAATCTACTGGGTGTTCCTTTTCTGCTTAAGCCAAGGTTAAAGATTCACGTGCACAAGTTGTTGGTATTTATTAACATGAACATAAAAGATCCGCAAGCGCATGGATACCCTTTGTAGCTTTCACCCGGAGGGTTTTAAATATCGTATCCACAGGGAAATGTGTAAGTCAACTACGTGTTCTAACTTAACCAGAAAAGGTGAATGAGTTAGAAATATAAATAAGGTGGGAACAACTAAAGTGAAAACAAGACTAAAACATAAGAGAGGATCAATCTAGTATGGGGTCGATAGTAGGAGTATAGAGAGGATAACTCGATCAGGGTTTTTTACTTCTAACTTGGGCAGTCCACATCTTCTACTATTCAACTGGGGAATTACTATGGAAGACCGCAAACAGAGTACGAATCTACCACGTAATTATATATCCTGCTAGGCCTACAGACGGGAGGTGGACTACAGAGGACTCAACGAAGCTGTCACCTTCGTGATCTACCACCGATCCGGAATATAGGGTGCATCTACGAGTAACCTTAGTCTAAGCGCCACGCTTACACTACAAATTATACTCTAACCCAGTCGACTAGATTAAAGCGCTCAAAAGAGACTCGCAAACCAGAAGATAATATAAACATGAATCTTACTTGAATCAGAAGTTGATTGCCAGAGCCTGAGCCATCTCAGGAGCAAGCCCACGTAGAGCTCGATCCTGCCGAAGTACAAGTTGTTGAAGAGGCACCAACAGGCCAGCACCTCCTCCGAACTCCTCCCTCGCTCTCCATCTCTCTACTATCTAGAAGACTAGATCTATTCTAACTTGGGAGTTGAGAGGACATCCATTTGAGGGACACCTCTCTTCCTCAAACCCTAGCTTTTCTCTTAACGGTGATTATGATGATGGATTGAATAAATTCCCCCTTGGAGGGGGGTCTGGGGCCTCATTTATATAGCCCAGAGCATGGAACCGTGGCCCTTGGATCAAACCGACCTTCACGTGGGGTTAGGATGCATCCTTGGAGGCGGTTGAAGTAGCTTGCAAAGGAAGGAGCTGAGGGACGGCGGCCAGGGGCCGGTCGACCTAGGGTTGAGGCCAGTCGGCCCCACCTGGCGGCGCCTCGTGGTGGCCCTCCTCGTTGAGTCCTCTGGTGTCCTCTAGAAGCCTCTTGTGTATTTGTGACGTGGAGATTAGGCCGATTGACATGGGTTCCTTCTCGTGGAAGATATCAATTCCTGAATTATTCTGATAACCCCCTGCAAAATATAGATTCACCAAAACTCATGGAATTTCGTTAGTTGACACCCTAAACCTATGTTGGTGATCATTTATTAGCCCTTTATATATTTATTTTAACCCTTTATTATGGTAGATAACCATCATCAACACAAGTGTTGTGGCCAATAGCAAACCATGTAACTGTTTTAGTACGGACCCTTGAATGTTCAGAGTAATTTCAGAGCATCTCATGAGTCAACACAATCCAAGAAAGATGTTTTGATCAGCAAACCAAGATATACAGTAAAACTAAGATGGTTACATGTATTATACCAATTGATGTCTAACTAATACAAATCAGATTGGATTTTTTATGAAGTTTTGGTTAACTGCTAAATATACCTGTATATTTTAAGAAGACAAGTAAATTGTCCCAAATTCCATATGGGTCAATTATCCAATTTGCGTTCCCATCTGAATACAAGCTCTAAATACAAGCTAATAATATCCAGACCTTAATTGATAACAAAAGAAAATCCAAGCTCTAAATACAATCATCATACACACCTGCTCCATCCAAGGACCAAGGTAGCATCTCAATTCTTTGGTATCCTAAACAAGAATACAAGATACATAATTTTTAGAAAACAGACACACCAAGAAATGAAAGTGCATGAACCTGTAGGCAGAGGTGAGGTAGAGGAACTCAAGCACGTGGCAGATCCGATCTCCCTCCGACAAGTGGCCGTGATCTAGCCTCCCTTACATGAGCGGGGGCCTCTAATGGTCGCTTGATGTCGGGGACTTGGTGAAGGATGGCGACGGCGACGGACGAGACTGAGTGGGGGTGGTGGCCACAGTAGGGACGGCAACCGCAGCAGGGCGGGAGAGGAGTAGGCGGACCGGATATGTGTGCAACAGGGACGGCGACCGGACAACCGCACTACGAGGACGATTGTCATGGAGGCTGGAACGGCGGCGAGGACGACGGACACAACAGAGATAGCGCCCTCGGTGAGCACGCATTGGCGGTGGAGATGCGGAGAGGAGTGGCGCTCGGTGCGAGTTTGTGAGTCCATGAGATGCTGCTGGGGTGGGTGGGTGGGAGAGGATAAGATTGGGAGCAGGGAGAGGAGGGCAGTGTGAGAGAAGAGACTGGGAGAGAGAGAGCCGAGGGAGGGAGAGAGGTTTCATGAGGAATACATCAGCCGGGTTTTTATTTTCTTTTTTATAATCTTTTTTCTTTTTAATGGTAAGCTGTGATATCAATAATTCAATATATGTGATATGAATATGCGGCACTTTTAAAATGGTAAACCATGAATATCAATGTACAACACTTATGTAAGGTTCATTCTAAATCATAAAATTATATTTTGGCTCACATATTTCACTCTTGCCTATATCTTGGAGTTAGACAGAAAAAATCATTTGTTTGCTAGGGAATACTCTGGATCTTGTATCGTTTACAAGGGAATATGATCTGTGACGTCCAACTATAAAGACAACTAAACCAGTCATCATAGATGTATCACCTCAAGAATGAACCATCATAGACAATAGAATTCTATGTGGCTTTCTTAGAACGTCACCAGTGTTGACGGTAGTTAACATTCATCATAAACCATCAATATACCTTGCATAAATAAGTAAAATGGATCACCAACATAGACTTAAGGGTTTAAACTGATAAATTCCATGAGTTTTGGTGAATCTGTGTTTCCAGCAGAATTTAATCATAAAACCGCCAAGGAGGACCTATTCATCAAAGGAAATCACAGAATTCCGCCGCGTAACCGATGTGGGAAGACTCTAGAAGACTCCAGAGGCTCTCCACCAAAGCAGGACACATGTCATTGACACGTGGGGCCGGCAAGTCGGCCTCACGTGCAGGCCGCCTGGCCCCTGGGGGTCCCACCTATCAGCCTCCTTGCTATGTCGATTCTCCACTGCCTTCTAGGATGCATCTACACCATTTATTCAAGTCGGTTTGATCCAAAGGTCCATGATGATTCAATAGGGCTATATATACCTGCCTGCACCCCCCTTAGTGCATTAAGCAAAGTCAGATCTTGAGAGCTGAGAAGCCAGAAACCCTAATTCATATGTCCACCAGGATCTAAAGCTAGCAATCAAGAGAAGATTAGTCCTCGATAGGATCTAGTCTTGTATTAGAGATAGAGAGATAGAGTGAGAAGAAAAGAGTTTCAGAGGAGTCCCAGCCTGTTGGTGCTCTCTCTACGGCTTGTATCCTAACGGAATCAAGTTCTTCTTGAGCTTGCTTCTGAGATTTCTCTGGTAATCAACTTCTAATTCAAGTAAGCATCTTGTTTATATTGTTCTTCATGTTTATGACTCTCTTTGAGTACTTTAATCCTTGTAGCTCCTAGATAAAGTAGTATTCGTAGTATAAGCGTGGTGCTTAGGCTCGATTACTCATGGATGTACCCTACTTTTTGGATCGGTGGTAGCTCATGAGGGTGACTCTTATAGCCTCGTTGAATCCTCTGTAGTCCATCTCCCATTAGTAGGCCTAGCAGGACTTTGTTACTATAGGAAACATACACTGCCTGTGTTTTCTGTAATAATATCCCTAGAATTGAACAATAGAAGATAAAGCTTACTGAAGTTAGAACTAGAAGACCTTAGCAGTCTCCTCTATACTCCTATTATTTAGCCTTGATTGTGAAGTTGGGTTAAGTTAGATTTAGTTATTCTCACACACATTCCCTCGAGTTTGATATAAAACTGGGTACTGCCGGTGAAGTGCTACATTGGTATATTATCTGTGCACTTGTGGATCATTCTTTGTGCATTAATTTATACCAACAAGCATTTCTGGCACCGTTGCCGGGAAACGGTTGCTGAATTAACTTTGAACCTAGCTTATCCTTATATCAGTAATCTTTTATCTTTTCTTTTCCTTTCTTTTTACCATGGATCTAGAATCCACCCCCATCTACCAATATGGTGCACCTACGAGCACACGCCTACAGCCACAAGAATCTTCCAAGCCTATCCTAACACCTGGCTATGAGCTGCGTCCGTGTTTAATCAACATGATTTAGGATCAACCCTTTTCGGGCGAAGATGATGAAAACCCCTATTCCCACCTAAATGAGTTTGAGAAAACCTGTACATGCCTACGCATTGCAAGCATGTCAGACGAAACCTTACGATGGAAGCGTTTTCCCTTCTCTTTGATGGGAAAAGCTAAATGTTGGTACAACCTCACTATAGGGAGTAGACAAGGAGATTGGGAAGCCTTGTGCTCTAGCTTTTGTTTGCAATTCTTTCTCATCTCTAGGGTAGTCAGACTTCGTTTAGAGATTCTATCTTTTAAACAAAAGAAAAAAGAATCTCTAGGCATGGCCTGGGAACGCTATAATACTCTTATTAATATTGGCCCTGACCTTGCTATTCAAGACCCCATTCTTCTTCAACACTTTTATATGAGTCTTGATAGGAAAACCTCAAAGCTTCTTAATACGACCTCAGAAGGCTCGTTCTTGCATGTCTCCGCTAGTTTAGAGAGAAGCATTATTATAAAAATCTTAGAGAACATCCCTGAAGAAGTAGAAGAGAAGCCATTAGAGGAGGAATCCAAGATAGCTAAACCTAAATCCTTACCAGACCCATCACTAGCTTCAGCTGTCTCAAGTCCTGAACCACCGGAAATGGAGGAAACTCCAATTTCGGATTTCATGCTTGAATTCGAGGATGAACTTTTTGATGAATATAGAAATACCTCGAATTACCATGTTATGAGGAGACCCTAAAAGCCTAGAAAATCATCTCATGTAGAACCTTTAAACCCTTTTGAGGAAGCTTTCTTTAAAAAGACTACAAAAGAGCCAGTGTCCATTATAAGCAATGGATGGTTAGAAGAATCAGAGCTTTCCTCTAATGTGATTCATTTAGATTCACCTTCTATATCCATTTGTTGCCAAATTAACAAAGCTCCTTTTTATGCTCTCTACAATCTAGTTGTGGGTGTTAATATGATGTCTACATCTTTTGCTCATGATTTATTGAAACACATGCCATTAACCCCAACAATAAAGTTGTTGAAAGGTCATTTAGGGCACATTCTTCTGAGTTTGGGGATCTTGTATGTCCTCCCTATCTAGGTAAAAGGAACCAAGGTTCATTTGAGCTTCCATATCATTGATATTATGGAGTTTGACTTATTGATAGGACAACTAATTGAAAGACTTATCAAGAAGGACAAACAGGAAAGTTGAATATAAGGCTTGGAAAAAACTTTAAGCTTTCTATACCCATCACTCATTCTCTAAATGCTGAGAGTGAGTCAATTCCTGACCAAGACCCAATAGAAGAGGTTAAGATTGTATCTCTTGATGACTTGATCGAACCCAACCTTAAAGATGATGTTCAGTTCTTCATCGAAGAGGAAGACGAAAATCCCATAGACCTTGAACCTCTAGATAAATTTCTAGAACCACATAAGCCCACCATTGAGGGGCGTCGGTGTCAGGGAGGGGCACCGCCGGTGTGGGGAGGAGGGAGCCAGGATGTGGGAGGAGGACGCTGGGGTCGGGGAAGGAGACGTCGGTGTGGAGGAAGGAGCCGCCGTGGTAAGGGAGGAGGATGTCAGAGTGGGAGAGGACACCGCCGCCAGTGGCCAGGGAGGGAGCGAGGTGTGTGGAGGACGGGCAAAAGGTGGGAAGGAGCGTGACTGCCGGCTCGCGGTGCTGCGGAGTGCAATCAGGGGCGCGCGGGGCTCCTGGATCCATGGGGAGGAGAGAGAGAGAAGAGGAGCAGCGGTAGCGGCAGCGAATGTGTGGATGGACTAAACTGCAGTGCGAGTGGATAACACCTTGAGAGACGAGTGAAGGAGGACGCACGGTGCCATATCGAATCATTATACGACGCGCGTCTAGAACCGTCGAGCGTCAGAGTCATAGCATTACCGAAAAACAATTACATTTTTTTATGCAAAATAGCCTATCACTGCCGATTGTAGCTAGCCATAAATCGATAGTGATACATTATCGTTGTTGACTCAAAAGCAATCAACAGTAATAAAGTAGCAGTGATGTATGAATATGTAGTTCAAGCTATCTACGAACCAACACCTTAGCTCAGTCATAATCCCTACTGCGATGAAAACCGTTGAAACATTTCATGAGTGAATAGTCCTCTTCTATCGTGGCGGTTCGGTGGACGTACGTGCGCGGCCCGCCACTCCACCTCTCTGCAACATCATATCGGACAAGTCAAAATGCAGCAAGCAGATCCTCCTCTATCATTTCATCAACCCTAAATAGTACTCCGCCTCCGCCATATCCGCCGCGTAGGATCGGAGTTGCAGCTCAGCTTGTACAGGGATTCCACGACAAAACCTGCATGCATACGAGCGATGATCTTGTAGGATATTACTGTATATACATAGCCTTGTACTCTCTCCCCTGGGGCTTTATTTAATTTGTTTAAATGTTGTCATCTTGTAAAATATGTAATAAATTGTAGAAAGGTCAGAAAAATATGGTTCTTGTTGTGTTGATCTTGTGGTGACATGTGCTTTCTATGAAAAATATATGACATGCATGTTCTGTGGAAAAATATGGTCAAGTAATTTAGGTGTTTTAATTGCTAGTTTCTTGTAAAATTGCTAGAGCCAAAAATATGAATAATACATGTAGGTGAAACTTTTTCTATAATGTTCCTATACTATGTAGACCATGGAAAAAATATGAAATCTATTGTTTGGTACCTTTCATAGTACAAAGTATTTTCATGCTCATTTATCCATCATGGCTTGTAATTTTTATGTAGGCTATCATACTTGTCCAAATGTAATGAAAATTTTATGGTAGGCTATCTTCAGCATGACTAAGCTACTGTAATTTTTTGTGATTTTTCTATGTACTAGAAATACATGTTGTTGTTGTAACCTTAGTTTAAAAGGAAATAAAAATAACCTTCTTAATATATGATTAGTTTAATTGTGTGGCTTTGGTGTATCTTTGAAGCATCAAATAACTTGCTGGTATGACTTGGTATGTTAGGGTAGTCATTGTGGTGTTAGTGTAGTAGCACCTGTGTTGTGGTTACATGGTAGTTAGCCGTGCATGATGATAGTTAGTAGTAGAAGAGAATGCAGTAGATGACATGTGCTGTGGCACATGTTCTTGGATAATTTTGACTACCTGGGAGAAGAGTTTTACAACTACTTTGTTAAATAAAGTTAACCATGTTCATCTACATTGCATGCAATCATAAGCATCATATGCCATCTCATCTGATGCACCAGTTGCATAATTACTTATACAAATGCATCATATAGGATCGCAGGAGGAAGTACAGGTATCGGTACAAGAGGAGCAGGTCGGGGCCGACCCACAGAAAATCTAGGCACAGGAGCTGCCCGAGGCCGAGGAGCAAGGAGTGGATCTGTCCGAGTACGTGGACCATCAACCTAGTTCGTTCGAAAGAGGCAAGCCTCGGAGCATTATAAGTCTCGTACTTTACTAAAGCAATTAATTATATAAGTTCTATATATATTGTTGCATTAAGTGTAGGAGTTGAGTGAAACCGATGATACATTTATTATATCCTTGTTACCTTGTTATATTTATATACCCTGCTAAGTCTAGGACCACGTTAAATGTTTAGCCCTGCTTAGACCGGTAGCAGTCGGTGATTTCCTGTCATCGGCAACTATATGTGGTTATCGAAATACTTTAGTTGTGGAATAGATGATATTCTAGAAATAACCAAGTATGGATGCATGAAAGGAGACCGGGCGGAACAAGTAGTGTGCAACTAGACAGGATTCTGGGGTACTTGTAGTTTTCGCCTGTGTCGGTTAAGGACCGATCGTTGCTTGTCCCTCTTGTCATGTTGAACGCATGCCTCACATTTAGTTGGCTGAATAAAGTACCTTTTAACCGCGAAGCTAGTGGCACTATTCAGGCCGGGATCTATACGAGTGCGTGTATTGGTGCTGATGGGGGTATGACAGGGGCGAGAAGAGTGAGCTCAAGGGCAGGCATGGCCTGATTCCTGGCAGTCGGGCGGCTCCTGGGTATTGTGGCTCCAGTTTGTCCTGCAACGTTTACCGGAATAGTGTCATTGGTGATCTGTAGCTTATTTGATCGATGAGTGTGGTTTGTGTGAGAAATAAATCACCAGCTGGTTTGAAATCGATTCGAATCACCATCGCTCCTGGATAGTGAGCACTTGACTCAAGTTATGACATCGTAGTAATGATAATGGAACACAAATGGTTATGGATGAGGTTGGAAATGATAAACCTGAGATGGAAACTTGATGTGAATGGTTAATCAAGTGATTGCTATAGCATAGGTGCTTACCTAGAGTGACAGGTTATAATAAAAATGATGCTAATACTTAAAATAGTTTATTCAAGATAAATTATGCTTTTTGCAAATGAGTCAGCTAGCCTACTGAAAGAAAGCCTTGAATACACCTTGGTGTCATTTTATTTCCGTTTAAGGCGGGTAAGTCTAGCTGATTATATTCTCGTCCTCAGGGCTTTGTTCTCATTGTTGTTGCAGATGGCCAGATGTACTATGGATATTGCATCAACTGTCTGTATCCCGTGATGGACGATAATTAGGACCAAGGGCATGGTCGTTCCGTACGTCTTACCTGATGCTTTTGTTGGACATGACTACTATTTGGCACTATAATCCAAACTAAGTGTGTGTGTGAAGTCTCAAAACTATTTGCTTTCGCTACTTTATTATGAACTTGTTTTGTAATAACTTTATGTTCCGAACTCTGATGTATTCGAAATGATGTTGTGAGCTTTATGTAATATGTGACTATGGCTGCTAAACTTGTATGATCTTCGTTTGTATGTTGGTTGGTTTGAAATCCTTCGTGGTTTCATGGACTACCGGGTTATACGGGTTTAAGTTTGCCAAATTACCTGCTCTGGCGGTGATTTTCTTACTTAATTTCGTATAATTGGTCAGTTCTGTTACAATAATCTAGTGATAGCATATGACATGTTTGTAGGCATGTGAACCTAGTGTTTAATCCAGAAAATGAGCTTTCAGTGTTTAACTCAACATGGTGTATGACAACCCTCACTGAAGGTGTGAAGAAGCTTGCCCTTGGATCAAACAGAGTTAAATATCTTTTACAAGTAATCTAGATTAAACCAATTTAGAAAAATGATCCTCACTTCACATGGTTTTACCCCAACCTATCTAAAATTTGAGCTCACCTTTTATGGTCATCGATCCTAAAGAGGGAGAAGTAATTCATAAAGATAGAAAGATAGGGGGAGCAAATAAATGAAATAACATTGTAAGGGAATCATAAATGAAATGACATCATAAGGGGATCAATTAAAATTTAAAGCACACAAGTAGGGGGAGAAAACTCATAAACTTGTATGTTGCTTTTGCATGTGCATTACATATGTTTGCTTGTGTGGTACAAGTTCTAAAATTCCCTATCCATGCTTGTGTGGTATATGCTAGACTATAGAAAATGATTGATGAAATGAAAAACTAGCATGCATAGTATGATAGTTAGATGTGCCTTGCATGTTTTACAAGTGGTACTAGTGGTTACTTATAATGTTGATCTCACATGGTATCTAGTGTTCATGATGCTATGGATGATGTTCAAATGGCAACTCCGATTGGTATCACGCTTCAAAGGTCCATTTTTTACACCTTAGCATCATTTGGTAGCCATTACTCTCCCAAACTTCCAATCCATGCATATGTGCAAGCTTTCAAATCTAAACTCTTAGCACATATGTAGGGGGAGCTAATACTACCAATTTGAGTTGATAAAACTTGTCCATAATCTTTACACATGGTAATATGCTTGGGCAAGCAATATGAATCCAAGAAAATTTTATTGAATATCTTTGTAAATAGGTTGTCATCAATTACCAAAAAGAGGGAGATTGAAAGCCCTAGTTTGATTTTAGATAATTGATAAAACCTAGTACTAACCTTTATGCTAAGTGTGTGAATTAGATCAGGTTGATACATTTCAAGTGGTGAAGCTAGAAGATGGTCCATGGAGGTGATGGTGGACATAGATGATCAAGTGCTCATCATTTAGAAAAGAAGAAAAAGAAAAACAAAAATGGGCTCAAGGCAAAGGTATATGTGATAAGGCTATTTTTGTTTTGCACTCAAGACACCATAGAGGGTGTGAGTGACTTAGGATCGATAGCCGTACTATTAAGAGGGGAAATTCTCGGTTAAAACAGTTATCAAGTGCCACTAGGTGAATTCATATGAGCATATACATTAGGACCTAGTGTGAGCTAACATCAACCCTTGTAAAATGCTTTAAAAAATTGCTAACACACATGCACACAAGTTCTACACTTTGTGGTTAGCAAGTTGGAAGTAAGGGTGAAGCGATTGTGGACTTAGAAAAACAAAAGGAGGAGCTGAACAACGACCGGACGTTGGCCACGTCCTGACCGGACGCTGGTGGCCGAGTCCGGTCAATTTTAAAAATTGGAGCGAAGTCGGCCGAGAGTGGCAAGGCATGACCGGACACTGGTGCTGAGTGGATCGGCGCGTCCGGTCACTTCTTGGAGGTGAGTTGACGCTGCTGACCGGACTCTGGATGAACACTATTCAGCGTCTGATCAGGGTGATGTGGCGCATGAGCGGAGAGGCGGAGTACTGACCGAACTCAGGCTGTGTCAGGTCGACTGTGTTCGGACACGTCCGATCGACGAAAACCCTCTCGGGCTGCTTACTGAACTCGACCAGACTTTGAGCGGCTTTGCGTCAGGTGGAGTTGAGTTGTGCATCCAGTCATTGCTTTGACTGCGCGTTGAACGTTAAGTGACCGTTGGAATCGAACGAACAAAATTTAAATAGATGAAACGTGGCAGAGATCTGTGGACCGAACGCTGGCGCTTGTGCGTCCGGTCAGCCTGACCGGCGCGTCCGGTCAATGCGAGCTGAGCCTAGTGAGTGAGCCAACGGCTCTATTCTTTGGAGGGGCTCTATAAATTATGTTTGGCCGGCTCCAAGGAATCTCTCTTGAACTTTTGATATTCTTGACATCCTTGTGAGCTGAGCAAACTTCCTCCCACTCATCTCTCTTGCTTGATTGTGAATCTAAAGTGAGATTGAGTGATTCCAAGTGCATTTGCTTGAGTGATTGCTTCTAGTGGCACTTGGGGATCGTTGTGGCTGCGGATTTCTTATTATTCTTGGTGGTTACCGCCACCTAGACAGCTTGGAGCAGCGGTGGAGGTCTGGCACATGTTGGTGTTGTTCGTGGCCGGCTTCAGTGATTTTGTGAGGGGTCTTGCACCTTTTCCAGCGAAGCGCCGCAAGGTAGCTCTAGTAAATTACTTGTGTCATTGAGTTACCTCACTTGTGGGTCAATTCTTATGGTGTCTAACGTGTGGATGAGGTTCGTGCAACACCTCTTAGCCGCCGAGCCACCAAGTGTTGGTCGACACAACAGGGACTAGAGTGCCGACAAGCACGTGAACCTCAGGAGAAAAATCACTTGTCTCTTACCATTGGATTTCTCCCGGTATTCATATTGTGTTGATTGATTGATTGGTTCAGCTCCTCTACGCGACGGTATAATTGCTCATTCATTTACATTTTTGTAAACTAATTGTGACAAGCTCTTTTGTAAAACTAGTTTTGAGAGCTTGTCTTTCCATTGCTAGTATAGCTTCTCACCTAGTTGAGCTCTTTAGTGTAGCAAGCTTTGAGAGCTTTTAGTGACTTAGCCATTGTTTGTCTTAGAAATTATAGCAACTAGAATTGTTGGGATAGGAGGCTTGCAACACTTGTTAAAGCTAGTGCAAAAAACTTTATAGCCAATTAGTTGTCTAACAAGTTTATTTACTGGATTGTAGTTTTTAAATTAGGCTATTTACCCCCATCTAGCCAAATAGGACCTTTCGTTCGGCCCTAGGGAGAGCTATTCTCTTAGGACATCGCTTCCCAGAGGTACTCCTTCCTCTCTTCCATTATTCTATCCATGGATTTAGTTGTATTGTTTGTGTCTTTTATGGCTAGAACCCTAGGCTAGGGTTGTTTGGTTAGTTTTATATGATTAATATCTGAACCATCTATGTTCAATTGTTTGGTTATCCACTTATGATATACTGCATAGATTTGGTCTAGTGATTTATGGTTAGAACCCTAAACTAGTTGTGCATTGGTGGTTTAGAGCTAGATGTGTAATGTAGGTTATATGGTGTTGTTTACAATGTTGTGAAGTATTAGGTAGAATAGATAGGGCATAACTTGTTATACGAAAATAAGAAAATTTTGGTTAGTGGATAGAAGTATATTTTCAGACTGTATGTAAGGATATTACCATGTATTGTGACTATATTAGTTGTATGATGGTTGTAGATGGACACATTAGTGAGATTGCATCATGGAGGGCATGTGCTTTGGACCAAGGATTATAGTGTTGAATTTAAGGACATGTTGATTTTTAGGGAATCACCCTCCTTGATTGAGCTAGTAGACTGAGTGAAAGGAAGGTTGGGTTGGATTGAAGGAGATGTGGTTGTGCAGTTGGAAGGGGTGATAGATGTAGGGTCTTCAAAAGGTCCAGGAATCAATAGGATGCTCAAAATGAGTAGTGAGTCCGAGTGGGATGCTTACAAGGCAGTTGTGTTGGCCTCAGAAGTTTGATCTCTCGATTGGTGGTACATAAAGATTATATTATCCGGAGCCAGAACATAGAACCTTTGGATTCGTACCACCCAAGCAACAAAATCGACCTTCAGAAGAAGAAATAGTACTTACACAACTGATATATGGTGGTATGGATGGTTGTGGTGTGGCAGATGGAGATGCTTATGACAATGTAGGAAAATACCTTGATGATAACTGAAAGCCTTAGGTTTGGTTTTGGTAATTGAGACAACTAGCGGACTAACATTTTGCTAAGTGTGTGATTAAGCTAGGTTAGGTCCACACCGAGACGGAGAGCAAGGCTTGGAGATGGATGAAGGGTGATCAATCCAATTGGAGCAAACTCTCTCGCTTGGAAAAGAAGAAAGGGAAAAACAAAATCCAACGGTGTGAAGGCAAAGGTATAATTAGAAATTTTGTTTTGCTGGTCAAGACACAATAGAGTGTATGATCGGGTTTTGGATAAATAGTCATACTATTAAGAGGAGAGCTCTAATTATCAAACACGATCATCTAGTGCCACTAGGTGTTGATCTACATGCATTTGCATTTAGGCCTAGTGACGTGGTAAGTAGCAAACGAAAATGGTTTTAAAAAAATGCTTAGGGCTTAGATGTTTAGCAAAACATTCGAGAGTTGGCATGTTTGCGAAGAGAGGAGAGTGTGTCGTCGGTGTTGCTATTTAGCATGCACCGGACATGTCCAGTGTGCCACCGGAGCTGGGCACCGGACACGTAGGCCTGTGCGCTAACTATTTGGAGTTTCAGTCAAAGCACTTTGGTCTCTCGTGTACGCCAGACGTGTACTGACTGGAGACGTCCGGTGAAGGCCAGCCGAGCGCACAAAGTTCAAACTGGCTCACCGGAGGTGTCCATTCTTAGAAAAGGTTTGGCGAGAATCTATTTATATAAAAAAAAAAGTTTCTAAAAGAAACCAAAAATGCAAAATTTTCACTCAAGCATCTGGGGCAGGAGATACTCCAACTCGGAAGGTACCAGTAGGCAGTAGTTGCAGAGCTAGCATAGGTCATCCTGGATCTACCCAACGCAAGCATAGGGGGCATCCTGATCCAGCACGAACGGGTACAGAGCATGCATGTCATCAGCGACACAGTTCCGGGACCGAGCTAGCCATAGCCTCATACAAGCACAGTAGTTCGTCCTTTGCGGTCCCTCGTATCATCAAAGAAACAGACATGACGTGGTGCAGCACTACAGAAGGTTTTGCAGCTTCTTTTGATTTGAGAGTTGTAATTGATGTTGTGATAGCATCCAGATTGTTTTGTTTACCCTTCCTTCTTCCTCTCACGTCTATAGATAGGTGTCTTGGGTTCCAGTTATATAGAACCTCTCAGACTATTTGTTCTTTTATTGCTGCTACTTCTCTGACAATTCGTAGTTTTTTAAGAGCACACATCTTCACAACCTGCTTTTTGTTCAACTATTATACTTCTTAGTGGCACTTGAACTTCTAATTCCAGGAAGTGTGGGGCACGACTCCAAGCATAAAATTTAAGATCGATTACATCAGACAGTCGTCTCTCGATCATGTTGCTGGCAGATCAGAGTAATAACATGTACCCCTGTTCCCCCACCCCCACCCCCGCCCCGGTCAGTGGTCCCGCCATGGGTTATTCGACTACCCGCAGTGGGTACTCTAAAGAGATACTCTAAAGCTTTAGATTAGAGTATGAATATAGAGTAAAAACTGCTGCACTGGGTACTCTAAAACGATATTTATCCTTTCTCTCACTCTATATTTAGAGTAGTACAGTGCTTCCTCTATAGTGGGCAGTGGCGGGCCCCACTGGCTAAATAAAAGAAAAAATGCTATAACTCACAAACAAAAAATCCAAATTAAATTTCGATTGCACCATTAAATTCGTCTCAATAAATCCTTCAAAACTAGATCACACATGGATATATTTAGATAAAGTGACAGGTGGGTCCCACAGTAGATAGAGTAGATAGAGGATGATATAGAGGATGGATGGGTGCGAGAGAATTGAGTATAGAGGAGAGAATCTTGCTGACTAGGACGTATAGAGGATGAATATAGAGGTCCATGAGTGTGGATAGCCTTCACTTATTGTGACATGCATGTTTAATTTACTGAGTTTTTTTAATTTTGATGGATGCATGTTTACTGAGTTATTTATTCAGTGATTGATATATGAGACATGACAATGCTTCATATGTTTAGCTGGGATGGTTCTGGTAGATCACTTTTTTTAGGTAAGTGGTAGATCACTTATGCACATGAATGTCACATTTATCTTCATATGTTTCTAGATAAAAAAAGATGTTGTAATTTACCTAAATACGTAACAATCCAAAAACCCGACAGAAGCTTTTTGGTTACTGGCTTTAAGTTGCTGTTGTGCTGATATCCAATGCGCGTTCAATGTTGCGAACTACAAGCGGTGGCGCACAAAGATTCTAGTTGACTGCATGAACATTTTTCACGTCTCACTTGTCACTTGACAGGCCCGAGGGGCATGCTCACTAGAAAGGAGGAGAGTGCGTTGTTGGCTATTGATAACCTGCTCAAGGGGAGATGTGATTAGTGTTCTTGGGTATAACTCAGTGGACGTGTATAGGGATATTGACCATCTGGTAAATAATTGTGGGGATGCGCTTGTGGCTAAATTTGGTGTTTCTGATGCTGGGACCTGCTGGGAGTGAGCTCTGAGCTAAGAGTGTGCAAGAGAAGTTTTATGACTACAGGATGACCTATGTCTTTGTTCTGTAAGAGTAGGCTCATGAAATTCACAAATGGGTGTGTTCACTTCCCATGCAAACCCAAAATATTTCTTCTTCCACCCATCACATCGAATCTTTGGACGCATGCATGGAGCATTAAATGTAGTTAAAAAAGATAACTAATTACATAGTTTGTCTGTAAATGTCAAGACGAATCTTTTGAGCCTAGTTAGTCCATAGTTGGACAAATTTTGCCAAATAACAACGAAATGTGCTACAGTAACTTTTCACCCACTTTTCACCAACTGAACACACCCTAAGAAAAGGAGCTTGAAAATTGTCTGTCCTAGCGAGATAATTTGTGGTGGGACACATTATTGCTAAGGTGCCGCCTTCTTTTTTGATGAATACAGGAGGGGTTTCCCCCTACTGGCTTTTATTAATTCAAATACAAGACTTTACAACAGTGTTCACGATACAAAGAAGGAAATAAAGAAAATGAGTAAAACTACACATAGCCTCCTAGCCATTGACTAATATGGGGTTCATAACTAACTTTTGCTTTAAGGATAACTTGAGCAAATTCCTTCTTGAAGATAGCCTTGCATCGTTGCAGAGATGGCTGAATGCCCCTGAAGATAAGGTCATTTCTCACTGATCAAATACTCTAACATATTGTGATTAGAATCTCCAAAGCAAACGGACAGTGGAGCTGGGCTCTGTATATAGTAATTACCACAAAGGGATCATCAGTCTGGGGAGGCAGCAGGCCCAAGCTTGCCCAATAGATCTGTGCAAAAGGACAGCTAAAGAACAGATGCATGACAGATTCCTCAACCGATGATGCAAAGTGGCCGCGGATGCCTCAGCCAGATCCAGAGGTTACGCAGGTACAGTTGCTTAGGCGAAACCGTGGATCATCGCTTGGCGATGAGGGCCACAACACTCAACCTCCGTCGGTTGAGGTGCACCTGTTGGCGCAATTGGAGGCGAGGATATGTATCCCACTCGAGACCCCGCTGCTCAGCAAACCAAGGTTGAGGAGGTCCAGGACACCTACAACGACGATGACTGTGCGTCGGAGTAGGAGGCTTGCTGCCAAGACCCAGGCCTCCAACCCGGCCGTTCAAGCACAAAATGTGTTGAAGCAAAAGCTGGGGATCGTTGACAAGCCGCAGGGTCCGGACTCGGTGGACTTCGACAGTATCAAGGCCTTCTTTGCTGAGCCGACGTCACCCTCCAAATAGGAGGCCCTTCAGGCGCTCTTCGGTCTAGACTTCGATCCCGTTGACTGCGAGCTGAACCTCGCCGGCCTTGAGGATGAAGGTTTCTAGCCGTTGAGTTGCCCTGCTCGCCGTGTAGTTTTTTCTTTTATTGTGTAATCACAACCTCGTGAGCTTTATCGGTTGTTTCTGGTTCTGGTTCGGTAACCACAAATTACCGTCCCAGCTTTAATTTGTAACACTCTACTTCTGCTTAATGAATACCGTGTCAATGGTACGTTCGAGAAAAAAACACAATGAACACAATTATAATCTTCTAAGAACATATGCCTCCTTCTCAAGAGCTGTCTAGTACTCAATTTGTCCTTAAGAAGAAGCCAAAAGAAGATTTTACGCTTATTCTAACAACAAGTCTTCCATAACCATCTAAACATTGGATGAACTTGAGGTGAACTTGTAAGATGCTTGTAAGCCTTCTTAGGGGAGAGAACTGAAGAACCCCAAATGTATGTCCACTGGTCTGGTTCAGCTTGGAGATGAAGATCATTCAGTAACTAAAGGAGGCCTTGAAAAGACGCCACCTTCTAGGTGGGACTTCGCCGCTTCTCTAAACATAAGAGTCATGAGTTGGGCATTGCTGACCTAATTGGAGGGAAAAAGATACTAGTGGGGATGTGTTGAGGGGAATTCTAGTAGAAATTATATTTGATGCATGCATAAGATAAATTCGGTGCCTCCCTCAACAACGTGTACACAACCAAAAATGACAACTGTACGAAATGTGAAAATATATACCAGATGCTCTGTTTTTGGGGAACCTTCAAATAAGTGATTGGACTCCACCAATACATAGTTCTCGTTGAGAGAAATGTGTATATATATATACATATATATATATATGTATATATATCTGTATATATATGTATATATCTATGTGTATATATGTATATATATATGTATATATATATCTATGTGTATATATATATATATATGTATATATATATATGTATATATATATGTATATATATATATATATACATATATATACATATATATACATATATATACATATACATATATATACATATATATATACATATATATATATATATATATATATATATATATATATATATATATATATATATATATATATATATATATATATATATATATATATATAGACCGTTCGTTACACCACAGACAAGACACAACCAGACTTCTGAACTTGATCTTTCGATTTCTAAATTAATAAGTCTTTGAGATAATGCCATATGAAATGCATGCCTACATAGGAATGCGGTTGGTTTACTATTACAAACATGAACTGGTTGTGAAGCTTCCAGTTTCGTAACCATGCATATACTCCCTCCGTTCCCCAGATAAATCAATTCCTAGAATTTGACTAACTCTATAGAAAAAAGTAACATCTATGACATGAGCACATTACGAAAATATATGCTATACTAATTTGACACCCTAAATCTTAACGTTTTTTTCTAGAAATTTGGTCAAAATTTAAAAAGTTTGACTTAAGACAATTCTAAAAATTTATTTATTCAGGGACAGAGGGAGTATTACAAACTTGTTGTAGCTAGATGCCATTTACGTTGTAGTACACGCTGGTGTTTTATTTTCAGTGCGATGACGTCTTCTTGCATTGGCCATGGCTTCCTCATCTCCTTCTCGTCTTCTAAAGTCTTGTTTAGTTTCTCCCAAACTCCTGAATTTGGCGCTATGCAAAAAGAAGATTTCCCGTCACATTAAACTTGTGGTACATGCATGAAGTACTAAATGTAGACGAAATAAAAAACTAATTGCACAGTTTGGTTGTACTTTGCGAGATGAATGTTTTGAGCCTAATTAGTCAATGGTTGGACAATTATTACCAAATACAAACGAAATGCTACAGTACATTACAGTGCCGAACAGTAAATTTAGCACGGCCGAATTCAGGCATCTAAACATGGCCAAAGTCTGCAAGGATTGTCTCGGAGCACAAGCTGGTCACAGGTCAGTCGTCTCTTTATTAGTTTCACTTTTAGAGGGCGACTGGGCGCCCGGGAGTATTATATATAGACGTATAGTACATGTAGTAGTAGTAGAGACCATCAGTCGAATTCTTCCATCTCGTCAAGCAGAGGCATCGATGGTCAAGTCTACATACAGCCGGCAATACGAGCTAGAGCTAGTAACATAAAGACTCGATCGAAATGACTCGTGGCATCGATCACGACGAAAACATGTGGACATCACCGTACGTACTACAGGAATGTCCTATCGACGAGCTAGTTTGATTATGTCCAATGCAAGTCACATGCTCGATCGTCTATGGCGTTCCTTTTGCCACCCAAGCTACTAGCTATAGCTAGCCAGCCGTGGTGTTGCTTGATGGTGGTTGTATTACGGTTTACCGTTGAGGCGCTGGATCCCTATTCCCTGACAGCAAAACGGTGTGTTCTCTGTTCTGTGCTTGCATGCACAGTTGTACTACAAGATTTGAAGGTTGTTGGCCAGTATAGTAACAAAAACAATGTGTCGTACAGTATATTAATTAATTCTTAATTTTCATCGATGGATTGGAGAGTTTTTTTTTGACAGAACGTACCTGTATTAAAGTTAAGGAAACATACACAGACCAGTACAAGTACGCCGTATATGGATACAGAGGCCAGCTATGCCACCAAACATTGCAGAAAGGGCCACAAGAAAAACAGAAATTACAAACAGGTCCCTAGACCCTTTCCCAGCTGAAGGCTTCCATCGCCGGGGATCACCGGCTCCGGCCGTCGCTGCCGCCATCCAAATCCGAGGAAGCTCCATCGCGCAAAGGCTTTGGAAGAAGCCGCAGAAGACACTCGTCCCGTAGGGCGAGATGTAACCGTCGCTGAACGCCCATCGGCCGGGGACACACCCCGAGCTCCCTGGATCTTGGACCGGAGCTCGACGACGACGACTGCCACCGCGGGAAGCATGAGCTCGATCCAACCACCAATCTTCCAGCGAACCCACAGCAGCAACTGTACCCACGAAGCAAAAGACCAGCGACCTCGAAGCAGTACCGAGACAACGAGGCACCACCGGGAAGACTCCTAAACCGGAGCCAACGGGATCTGGAGCTCCAACTTGATCTCCAGATCCGGAGAGCCCCGACCTCACAGGCCCGTCGCCGGCGCCAGAGAAAGCAACGACGAGGTGGAAGAGAGCCAGGAGTACCTTATTCCACCATGGCGACGCCGCGTCCACCTCGCAACCGCCGCCGGGAAACCTAACCCTATGACGAGTACCTAATCTACACCACCGGTCAAGGATCCACCATTCCCCCGCACATCCGAAGGGCCAGAGGCCGCCGGAGGCGGAGGGGAGCGGCGACCTCACCGGCGGGAACACGGAACGCCTCTTTTTCGCCCCTCTCAAACAGTAGACGGGACTGGAAAATGATGGTGCGCCCTAAAGTGAGGCATGCATCGAGGCTGCCTGAAAAACATTAAGGGTGAGTGACATGGGCAAAAGATTCAGTGGATGATGGGTCCATGCCAAAGCCCGTGCGATGCGACCCACCCCGATAGCTAACGCGTGTCCCGCGAGAAAATCAAACGTCCTAGGGAGAGGCGGCTCTGCGGCAGCTCCTCGTGTACGCACACGGCTCGTTCGACTACACGCGTGGCTTGGCTGAGTCGGCTCCGCATCTCCCCCACACGAGTCCCCAGGTTAGGCTCCAAAATCAACCTCCATTGCTCGCCAGCTCCGAGGCCGACGAGCGCCGCCGACTGCGTTGCAGGCACTGCTCGCATCGCCGCACCTGCCACCTGCAGTGCTCCGACGTCGTGTGCTATGACCGTGTGTTAGATGAGTTGAAGGACCGTGCGAAGTGGCGGACAGAGCTCGTACATGTCCATCTCCATGACATGCATCTAGCGTCTTGGGGCATAAGAACTTCACACGACGATGCGGCCCCTGCGGGTGCGACGGCACGAGCGGTGCCTGGGACGCAGCTGGTGGCACTCGTCCGAATTGAAGATTTCGAGCGGCAGAGGATTGATTTAGGAGCCCGACTTTGTGACTCGGGAGAGGAAGGCGGAGCCGATTCAGCCGAGCCGTGCGCACATGAGGAGCTGCCGCGGAGCCGCGCTCTGCCGTCGTGCGTTTGATTTTCTCGCGACACATGTCAGCTATCGGGCTGGGGTCGCACGGGCTTTGGCGTGGACCCATCGTCCACTGAATTTTCTTCCGAGTGACAGGTAAATAAACAAAAAAAAACGATATGGCCATATATACAGGTGTGATTGGTTTCTTCATATATAACTATAAGGCTTGGCCAGCATGGAGGCTAATGCAGGCTAGCCCAAGCTAGACCAAACAATATATAGGAAACCAACGCAGCTTATATATGTTAGGTGAAAGTATGCGAGTGTGCGAGAGGGACAATAATAAACCCCGACTAGTCTGGATTCCCTAAAAAAACGACTAGTCCGAAGTATACTACAGTTAACTGGTAGTGTGAATAAATATCCCTTGGTACAATGGCAATGCTAGCGCCCGGACGTCCGGAGAGACGCCTGCACGTTGCACTCTGTTTCACGCGCTCCACGCAGGGCCCAAGCCCCCGAGTGATAAGAGGGGAAGGGGGTGACGCCTCTAATTCGGAAGGACCCGGCCATGGCGTCGTATGGATGCCATACCAGAGCCAGGAGGAAGACACACCGAGATGATGCAGCATAAGGTGGAGTGGAGAGATGCAACACCCGATCTGCTTTTGAAACGTCCAAATATATCAGTTGCAACATACGTCTGAAGGTAGATGAAATACTTGAAACATGCTTCTGAAACACTTGAAAAAAACACTTGAAAACACTTGAAAACCATTGCAACCAACGCAACATCCAAATAAAACACATGCAACGTATGTGTTAAACATATGCAACATCCAGATATACACACTTGCAACATGCATCCAGAAAACAACACACATGAAACATATTGGTGACCAACCTTTGCAACATACGTGTACAACCATTGCAACAAATGCAACATCCCGATCTACTTTTGCAACATCCATCTAAAACACTTGCAATATACCATTGAAACATCTGAAACACTCAAAACATACGCTTGCAACATGCCTCTAAAACAATTGTAACATATGCAACATCCTCCGCTCTACTTTTACAACATCCATATGAAATAATTGCAACATACATCTGAAACACCTGAAACACTTGAAACATACATATGCAACATAGGGGAGGGAAAAGGTTGGGTCGATCGATTCCGGTCGTCGGGGTCGAAGTCGGCAGCGAGCGGTTGCGCGCAAGCATCAGCGCCACTGGCCAGTACCGGGCTTGGCTCGGCGGCAACGGTGGGGATGGAGGCGAGGAGCGCCATGGCCACCGGGGTGGGGGGAGCTTGGTCGCCGCGGTGCGAGAGGGCGCCGCCGAGGGTGGGGAGGGCGCCGTGCCAGGGTGGGGGAGAGCGCCCACTCCCCTGCAACACCACCGTGCCACCTCCATGGATCTCGTTCGTCTCGATGGATCTCACCGGGGTGGGGGAGAGAGCCACCGGATCTGCTGCATTGGGGGCTCTCGGTGGGTGAGGACGAAGGGGTGGGGGAGGGGCGGCGTCGAGGTGGGGGAGGAGGACGTCGGGGTGGGGGAGGGTGCACGATGGGGTGGGCAAGCGAGAGAGAGAGAGAGGAGCAGCAAGGAAGCACGAGAGAGAGGACCTCGTTGGGCAGGCGACGCATGCAGAGCGAGGCTAGGTGGCCAGGAGTTGATTTTGTTTTTTTATTTATTTAGGTGAGCAGCACATGCGGCAGTCAGTAGAATGAGGCGTCCGGCCTTCCGGACGTCTTAATGCTACCATTACCATTGGTACAAAGATAGCAAAGGACATAGGAGTACCTCCTATTCATGTCGGCAGGGGGCAGGGACAATCCAAGTTTTCCTTTTTTTCCACCCAAAAACTAGTTCACGTAAACTCTATTTTCCTTATCATTAAACAGGAATTATCTTTAGTTTTCATACATGTAACATTGTTAGTGACATTGGGATGGTAAAATAGTGGATCATGATATGTAAACTTTGGTAGCAAACATACATGTAAAATTGGCGGGAGAATATAAAATCCAAATATGACAGAAAAAAATAATAATTTAAAATAATTTCTAGCGGCATTTTATTTAAAGAAGGAAATTTATTTCAAGGACGGGTCACTAATATTTTCAGGAGAGCTCGTTTTAAACCAATTGCCCCAGAGACAGCTGCTCTTGTAGGGGCAAGTTGTGTTATGAAGCCAATCACCATTGGAGACCATTGATCTTGTAAGGTCGGCTGCAGCCTATGTCTATAAAGACTGTATTTGTACAATCGATATTGCAACAGTGGTTTCAAAAACCATTCCTGATAACTTTTTAAAAAAAAAAACGAGATCCAACATTGGTGGTTTTTTATTAAGAAGTCTGATAGCTGTTTTTTATCGACCTTAAAATTTGTTTCTACAATAATATAGTGTACTAAATACTCTACTAATGTACCTTAAATATCCTGGTTGGTGTGCGGCTGTAACTGGGACAGATATGTGAAATATCCGTGCAGGTGTTTCTGCTGTATATCGACACGGATAGGCCACTTTCTTGCGGGTGCTACTCTGCCAGGACGACTACTGTACATGTAGGTTCAAAAATGGGCACCATACGAGCTTGGAAGGAGAATAAAACCCACCCTACGACGTCTATTTGCCATCTGGTCTGGGCTGCCAATTAGGTTAGGAGTAATGATCACAGGTGAACTGGCGTTGCAACTTGCAACAGAGCCAGATCTAGGTTTGCTTCAGCGGCGCTGGCCCGGCCGGGCAGCCGGCGACACATTTTGTGGCAGGTCTGCGCCACTGTGCCATGGATCTGCGGACATCAACCGTAGCGCCCTCGATCTTAAAAATCTGAAGGACTGTCACATTTGCATGCATTGCCGTTTGCACAGCAACTGGTAACTGGTTCACATCATCACATGCAGATATTATCGATACGAATATGTACGGCTAGCATTATATACCATATTTCAATTTGAATACGGATACAAATACAGATATTATCGATACGAATATGAAACGGTGTCTTAAATTTGGATTCGCATTCCTAAATCATGGCGATAACGCATATCTATTTACTTGTCAAAAATTCTATAGAACAAAATCATTATGCAGATAGAGGGTATGACGTGTAGATAACGGCAACTCATAAATCAACACATATAATAAATACTGAAATAATTAAATATTTCAAGAATCAATAAAGCTATAAATAATACTCCATTCGTCCCAAAAAAGAATGACGCTATGGGATACTTGTTGGTCAAGCTTTCTCAAGTTTAACTAGCTTTATAGAAAATATTAACAATATTTGTATCACTAAATAAATTTATTATGAAAATATATTCCGTGATTTATCTAATCATACTAGTTATGCATTATAAATATCAATATTCTTTTATATATAATTGGTTAAAGTTAAAAACGTTTGACTTATCGGGAAAGTGAGAATGACATTCTTTGTGGAACCGGGGAGTATTTATCAATATATAGTTTAAAAAAATAAAAAAAAAACAAGGGTTCCTTGTGGTGGAAGTTGTCCATCCGGATTAAGTCCTCGACTTGGCACGGGTGCTCATATTTTTGTGGATTTATTTCAGGATCTAAAAGCGCTATGCTTTAAGTGATAGGCGACGTCCCCGTCGACAGCGAGGCGCCTATGATGACTTCGTGAATCTCGAGATATGCTGGTTCAGTCCTTTGGAGGTGCTCATAGAGGTAAGGTTTTGCGTACGTGTGTCCTTCGGAGGTGCTAATAGGGGTAGAGTTTGCGTACGTGTGTTCATAGGGGTGAGTATGCGTGTATGTTGTGGACGTCTACGTTGTACTGTATAATTCTAAAAAAATATATTAAAAAATGATTTCATCAATATATGAATAACTAGAGTACTTAAAATGAATATGATTAGCCCTATTAAAATTAATAACCTTTATATATGGTTAATAATAATATTAATATAATATTATTAGCCATAGAGATAAGTTTTAAATAGTTTAAAAGATGCATATCATTTGTTATGTTAAAGTTGAATTGAATATAAAAAATAATTTCATCGATATATGAATAACTAGAGTACTTAAAATGAATATGATTAGCCCTATTAAAATTAATAACCTTTATATGGTTAATAACAAAATTAATATAATATTATTTGCCATAGAGATAAGTTTTAAATTGTTTATAAATGTGCATATCATTTGTTACATTAAAGTTGATATCATTTACATTACTGATTAGTCATAGATATAAGTTTTAGATGTCTTTACATGATACTTTGTTAATGGCGATACGGACAATGTCATATATTTCATATTTTTTTTTGAATACGGATGTGGAATCGAATAGCGAAGAATCATAGAAAACGAATATGATAGATTCACTTAATTAGTATCCGTATTAAATTTAAAAAGAATACGGATATCAACATTGACGTTGAAATGAATACTACATCGGATTTTTGCAATCCGAATCGGTCCCTGTTCACAGGTGGTGTGAGAATAATTCAAGGTCCAGCCAGCTAGGAGGCAGGAGACTGCAGCTGCACCCCAACATTAAACCAGCGGCAGGCGTGCATCGGTCGGAGATCGGGCAACGCGCGCCAATGGCAAGCCTGCAGCCCCTTGCAGTTCTGCATGTACTACCGCTCAGGTGAGGACTTCAACCGTAAGAGCAAGTATTGTTTTACAGCCACGTAGACGTGGAGGAGGGAAGAGAAGGGATGAAAGAAAGGAGATCTTAGCTCTCGTGCAAATAATAAGCTGCACACGGAAGCATAGTGACTGCTGAGCAACATTAAGTGAATATGAGAAGGATTAGAGAAAAAAAACATGGGACATGAAAAAATAACAATAAAAAATTTATAGACAAATAAAAGACCATTACGATACAACTTGACTCTTACAACTTTGGCCAGTAACCATACACTTAGCTCTTGCTCCGACGATACAGGCCTCCAGAACCAGTAGGTCCAGGCCCCGTCTTGTCCCACCCGCCGGGCGGCAGCTGCCAGAGCTGCATGTACTGCTTGCGACATTGGGAGTCTGGTACCCCATGTTACATCATCTGTTAGCTACTCTCCCTATCCCCAAATAAGTGTTGTTATAGTATATATGCCGATCAAATTTTATCAAGTTTGACTAGATTTATAAAAATATTAGTAACGTTTTTATCTTCAAATAAGTTTATTATAAAATAGATGTAACGATCTATCCAATAATAATGATTATATACTATAAATGTATATTTTGGTCAAAGTTAAAAACGCTTGACTCCTCATGAAGTGAGAATGACACTTATTTTGAGACAGGGGGAGTAGTTATTAGTCTCAAATAATTTACTTTTTTTTTTGTGATTACACTGTACAACATAGACACTTACCCCTAAAAACGCACACACGCAAACCCTGCCCCTATGAGCATCTTCGAAGAGTGAGCCGGCAAATCCTAGAGATTGACGAAGTCACCACAGGCGCCTCGCTGTCTACGAGAATGTCGTCTGCCACTAAAAGCACAACGCCGATAAATTTTGGAATATTCGCTCCCACGGGAAGTCAAACCCAAGACCTAAGGTGCTACGGAGGCTCATGTAACCATTAGTCTACAAGCCCTTTTACAAATAATTTACTAGTTAACTACGCTAGTTAGTGTCCTTACTGATGATTCTTTCTAGGTATTAACCTCTAGTAGTATTTATATAACCTAGGAATGCTTTTTTATTATCTTTTTCACCTCTTTTGGTCTTGTTATCGTTGTGATTTTTATTACCTACCGGTTGTTCCCTGCTGTACACCCCTAATTAGCTACTTAATAAATATAGTTTATGCTTTGCTTATTTATTCTCCTTACACATTTATCTCCAACGACATCAAATTTTACTTAGGATTAGTCTTCCTTTTATCTTGTCACCTCAAATCATTTGTTCGTATTACTACCGTGATTCTGTTTCAGCATAAGAATTAGATTGATCATGTGAATATTAGAGATCCAAGGTTAATTAAGTTTTGTTCTCTTTTTCTTTGTAATATCTAGTGCTTTTTTATGTTTAGCTTTCTTTTGTACCGCAAAATAAACGTTTATTTGTTGTTATATCTACGCTCTTGTCGTGTGTGTATATATTTTATGACGTACGAGTTGTGTCATCTTGAACAGCATCTCTCTGCTCGAATTCTGGCTCCGCCCGCCCGTGGCTTGCGGCATGCGAGTTTGTGCCGTGGGCCTCCTGCCGGCGTCCCCGCGCGAGCGGCCGGCCTCGCGGACCACCAATCCACCATGCACGCACTCCAACTTTGCGGCGCGCGCGGCGCCGTCTCCGTCGCAGTGTGGCCAGTGGCTGGTGGCTGTGCAGACTAGTAGTACTCCGTAGTTCAAGGGATCGGATCGGAAAGGCAAAAGAGGAATGTTTTTTGTGGGGTTCTCGTCGCCCACTGGCACGGATCGTAGTATCAAGGCCGGCCGGGCGTCGACGTAACAACGGCTTGACCTTGACACGGACAGGGACAGTGGTTGCCCGTACGCGTCCCAGACGTCGACGTAACAACGGCTTGACCTTGGCACAGGACAAGCTCCTCCATCCCGCGTCTTGCGGATGCGGACACACAGACACAGTGAGAAAACGTGCCATCAGCACTCTGCTGCACCACCACTTCTCGTCCCAGGTCTTGACGCGCCGCGCCGGCCAGGCAAAACCACTCATGGACACACCACACGGTCTGGTCTTGTGTATATATACAGTCATGGTCTCTCGATCGTTTGCGTGAGCTATCATCGTTCGGTTCAGTACTACTACCACATAGTACAGGCCGGTCGGTATGACACGGTAGGCGCGCATGTACACACACAGAGTCGCGCGCCCCGAATTCCCCAGTGCAGGCAGCACCCTACCCGCCACATGAATCGATCAGACCGGCCGGCCGGGAACACGTACGACGGCACAGTAGGTAGCTAGCTGCTTCTGTCAACCGGACGCAGTAATCACGTCACGTCCTTCTCGTACGATAAACCCTACGGCGTAGTAGGAGTTAGGACCACGGCCCTGGATACAGTACAGGACGGATCGAGGGAGAGTACTGTAGTGGGAGACGGCCGGGCCGGGCCGGCATAACGGCACGTCACGTCACGTCACGTCACATCGCGTGCGCTGCGTTGCATCACGGCAGCTGCACCAGCCAGCAGCACCAGAGTGGTTAGTTAGAGTCTTAGAGAGAGGCCGCCGGATGCGTATAGGAAGTATTATGCGCAGTTGACAGTGAGTCAACCCGCACTGCACAGCCGAATTGCCGATTGGCGATCAATGTGCAATCTCCCGGACGGTAGTAGGCCCACCCAGGCCGTTCCGCTTGGTTTTCATGAGCCATAAGCCCATATAAAACAGGAACGTAAGCAATGTTGCTACATGCGGCCCAGGACAAACACTCGTGGGATAGATGGACGGAATCACGGAAGGGAAAGGAGGAAAAGCACTTCACGCACAGTAAAGCTAGCCCAGTTTTTGAACATAGAGAAGAACGCCTGGAAATTTGGTGGTACAGTGATCTGGCAGTAATCACAGATCGCTCACCATGGTATTATGAAGATCTCTCCACAATAATGCTGCTCTGAATTCTGATGGATCGCCAACACCCATGTCTCTCGGATTCCGTGACTGCATGAAAACGGATGGAATCAGGCGGAAAAACTCATCTCCCGTTTCCGTTTCTATATTTTTAGCGAAAACGGAAACCGGAACGGGTTCGGGAAAGAAAACAGAATTAAAAACAGATGGGGATATACGAAAATACGAAAACACACAAATACGGACGAAGAGGCGAAAAATTAAGTTAAAATAACATTGTCAAATTTTCTCGGGTATACATGAACAAAGTCACAAAATAGTATACACATACAAAGTTATCGGTCTAATATTCACTAGCATGCCATGTGTTAACATGTTAACACGCATAATTTGTGATTAATAGGTTTATGAACGTATCAATTTCTAGACATATCTCACATAGATTGAAAGTAGAATGAAAACGGAATAAATACAAGTCAATTCCAGATAAAAACGAGATTCCGCAGAAATGGGCAGAAACAAGATTCCAGATAAAAACCTCTACCGTTTTCATAAATACAGAAACAAGATCCCACAAATACAGAACCGGCGAAACAAAAAATAGAAAACGGTATGGATCAGAACGGGATTTTTTCCGTCTGTTTTCAACCATAGTCGATCATAGGTAGTTCTTCGTTTGTGAGTGAATTTGCAGCACCCCAACACAGTCGATCACAATGCAATGGCACCTCACAGGAAATGTTTCATGCGCGTGCATGATGCGCTCAGATACACATAAAGCAACAGGATCTCGATATAAGAGAATTAAGCAAGAATTGCCAACATACGCACATGTAGCCATCTCTCTATATATACTGTCATTAGCAAACATGTGCAAGAGAAACAAACAAGTGCCAACATACAGCAACAAGAGGCTGCATGGTTCAAGTGTCTCTAGTTAACTGCTTGAAGTAGAGAGAAGTGGTCTGGGGGTCCATGTGCAGTGTAGCGGGAGATTTAGGCTGATGGTGTGAGATGGAACCAGTTACACTAGTTGCTATGAGGAAGGCGAGTGCTTCTTATCATAGAAGATATCTCTTCTAGACTTTACCCTCCCAAAGGCACTCAACAGAGGGACTACCGTCACTGTGATTCTTTGTTGATGGCGCGTGCAGCAAGAGGTCCCGGAGATGAGCTGGTGGCTGGAGGCCCATGGCAGAGGCTCGCTCCCAGCGCTGAAACCGAGTAACACCAATGCATGGGCCAAACTTCATGTCCATGTCAAACTGTCGCAGCTGCTCTTCTTGATCACCAAAATCATCTGCAGCAACATTGCCACACACAACAGGCTTAGGGTATCAAAATGGAAAAAGTGGTTGAGAGGGCACTAATATATGAGTATAATTATATATAAAAAAGAACTTCTACACTTCCCCACAAAGTGAGGATCACAGAAATTAAAGAGGATTACTCCTATCACCCTATGACACTTGGCAAGAGGAAGAGTACCTTTGAGATCCCAGGAGCCATGAGAAACTAGAGCAGATGTCTGAGCAGTATCTGGGGCGCCAACAGAGGCCCCACCAGTGTACTGCTGTGTCTTCTTCTTCGAAGATGATGCTGTCTTGGTCACACCTCCTTTCTTTTTCTGCCGGTAAAAGTCTTTCACACCACCAGACGACATGTTTCTCTATTCTTCAGTCCTGCAAGTGTTTCCTTGTCAATTCCTTCCAGCAGAAATTTGAAATCAGACCTACTCTAGATTTTTTCTGTCTTTGGTTGAAAGATATATATACTCCTACACTACAAGTGTGCATCCAGAGAGCCACCAGAAACCCTTACATTCAGAGCTCTAGTCCTGAGCACTAAGCATGGTATTGTGTAAATAAGGAACTGAATATGGGCAGCCTGTAGGTAATGAAACACTGGCCCAGTCATTGCTTACGAAGCTGCTAGCATCATTGCGGTATAACCGTATAACCAATATGCATATAATAGTAAGCCCTTACGTAGTGAAACATTGGTCCAGTCACTGTTCACAAAGCTGTTAGCATCATTGTAGTAGAGACAAATGCATACAGTGAGATCTAATGTAGCAGTCATCTAATATTAGCATCATCATATATATGCATGGTCACTTGGATATGCATAGGCATGAGTCGGATACACCGAGACCGAGCAAGCTAAGATCTCCATTGGTGACATAATCTACAAACCAAACTGAAAAAGGCATGCCTAAACACTCCCTTTCTGAACTTGCTTCAAGCACATGTGGGTACCTCAATAGAAGGCAGTAGAATTGAGGCTTTGGAATACGGGGCAAAAAACAAGAGCGAACGATCTTGCAGAATGTCAATCACCATGCTCATGTCCTGAACACAACATTAGAAATGTTCCTCGGTCGCCAATCCATTGCGCTTCCAGGGCGTGGCATGGGTGTTCAGTTGAATCCCCATGTCTTTTCAAATGAAACTGCAACCGTACCCTTTTTTTTTGACAAGAGCAACCGTACCTTAACTGGGAACCAAGATTCCAAGAAGCCCAGTGGTGCCAACCAAATATTATTCTCCACCTAGCGCGCTAAAAGACGAAGTTGACGAACCTAATCGAACAATGGATGGATCAATCGGAACGGCAGCAGGGGCGGACCCAGTAAAGGATATGGATTTACACATGTATACCCAATATTTTTTTTGCAAAAAAATCGAAGTTAGTAGGCATGTATACACTTGAAATGAGATCAGATCCGATTACAAATAGGTAAAGAGCTTAAGTTAGGGTTAAGGTGTCCGGTTCCCCACAGGAACGCAAGAGAAAAGGTGCACATACCTCGTGGCCGTGGGTGCTCGTCGCCGGCGAAGGACGCGACGAAGGCCTCGGAACGGACCGACGAAGACCTGGGCACCTGGCGACTGGCGTAGGGCGTTGGCGTCGGCGTCGGCGGCCGCCGAGATGCCGCAAAAGAGAGGACAGCGCGAGAAGTGGGGAGTGAGGAGTGGGGACTGGGACTGCATCGTGGTCCGGCAGGGTGAATTTGCTAAACGACGCAACTAGCACGCGTCTGGACACCCCTCGGAACCATCCGAATGAGATAGCCAAGAATCTGTCGTTCAGAAACCGGTGGGATTGCTAGTTTTTTTTTCCCTAGTTTTTTATGTCAGTTTTTGCTAGATTTTTAAAAAAGAAAAAAAATCTACTTAACCTCTGAATTATCAGCTAGTGTTTAACCTACACCTCCAACTATAAAATTGTCTGTTTTACACCTTAAACTTTTCAAAATCGTTCAAATTACACCATGGAGCGGTTTTGGACGACTGTTTTGCTTCAGTAACTATGGTTTTGCTACAACAACACCGATTTTGACTTTTTGTTGGACTCCACGTGAGTAAATCTACACAATGAACATATAATATAGTATGTTTTAGTATAAATTTTTTCTGTAGCTTTAAATTAGTTAGAAAATCAAATTTTGTCTGTAATTAATTGGAATAATTCATAGCTACAGCTTCTATGGTCCAATTGTGGTGAAATTTTTATAATGGGGTTATTATTATATGCTTGAACTATAGTAAAAATTTCATACTCATTGGATTATATTTAGGTTTATGTTTAGGTTTATGCTTGTTAAATATAAATAAATCTATAACTAAATTATAGATGATCCAATCAGTATGAAATTTTTACTACAGTTCAAGCATACAATAATTAGTTTACTATAAAAATTTAACCACAATTGGATCATAAAAGCTGTAGCTATGAATTATTCCAATTAATTACAGACAAAATTTGATTTTCTAACTAATTTAAAGCTACAGAAAAAAAAATTATACTAAAGCATACTATATTATATATTCATTATGTAGATCTACTCATGTGGAGTCCAACAAAATTAGATTTTCTATTTTATGATTTTTTTGTGATTTACTATGATTTTTCAAAGATTCAGCGGAAATAAATAGAAAAAGAAAAAGTCAAAACCGTTGTTACTGTAGCAAAATCATGGTTGATGTAGCAAAACCGTCGTCCAAAACCGCTCCTGGGTGTACTTTGAACGGTTTTGAAAAATTCAGAGTATAAAACAGACGGTTTTATAATTGGGGGTGTAGGTTAGACACTAGCTAATAGTTCAGAGGGTTAAGTAGACTTTTTCTTTTTAAAAAACTAACAAGATGTTGATACCTAGCTTTTTTTAATTTTTTTTGACCCTGTGAATAATAAATGAAGCAAGATTCTTAAAAACTGGAGGATCCAAATACCTCCCCTAGTTTTTGCTCAAAGTTCAGATTTTAAAAATTAGAGATAAAAACTGGTTTTTAAGAACCTAAAACTTATCCAAACATACCCATAATAGGAGTGTTCCAAATATCATCGAATAAAGCAACGACTAAATAAATCGGACCTATCCGATACAATAGAACTAGTGCGCCCCCACATATGAAAACGAGCGTGCCCCCGCGTGCAGCCCGTCCCCCGCTGCGCCGTCGTGCCTCGTCGCGTCGCCATCCCTTGCGCGCCTGTTGCCGTCCACGCCCCATCCTCATCGTGCTCCATCACCCGAATGTCCAATGAGAAATTTTTCATCGGAAGATCTATTGCAACACAGAGCAATGTGAGATGCAACATCAGAAGTATTATTTGTTTGCAACATTAGAACAAGTCTACTCCAGCATCAGAATAAGGCTACTGCAACAACAAAATAAAGCTACAACAATACGAGATGCAAGATCAGAAAAAAGAGACTAACACAACAAAGAAATATTACTTGTTGCAACATCACAACAAGGCTACTGCGGCAATATCAGAACAAGGCTACTGCAACAACAAAACAAAATACAATGCGAGAAGCAATATCAGGAAAAAAAGAGACTAATGCAACAAAGAAATATTACTTCTTGCAACATCAGAACAAGGCTACTGCAACAACAGAACAAAGCACAATGCGAGAAGCAATATCAGAAAAAAAGACACTAATACAACAAAGAAATATTACTTGCTGCAACATCAGAACAAGGCTACTGCAATGCGAGATGCAACATCAAAAACAAAAAAAGAGACTAATACAACAAAGAAATATTACTTTTAGCCACAGCAAAACAAGGCTACAGCAACGAAGCTCGCCGGAACTCTAGCCACCGCCGCGTCCCTCAGATCTAGAGGAGGAAGTGGGTTCATATCCAAAGGAGGAGGAGGAGCGCTCACATCTAGAGGAGGAGGAGGAGGAGGGGGCTCAGATCTAGAGAAGGACCGACCTACCTCGTCGGAGCCGTCGCAGTCGTCCTCGTCTCTTGTGGGGGGAGAGAAGGAGGGAGCACGGGCGACAAAACAACAGTGAGCTATGGGGCATAGCAAACGCAAGCAGGCCCAAAAAGCGACGTGGCGGAGCTGAAAGCTCTAGTTTGGTTTTGGTAAATTGATGAAATCCTAAGTGCTAACCCTTGTACTCTAAGTGATCATGAGATATGGTAGCACATTCTAAGTGGTGGAGCATACAATAAAGATCATGATGACGGTGGTGTGACCATGGTGATGATCAAAAGCTTAGACTTAGAAAAGAAGAAAGAAAAAAATAAAATGGACTCAAGGCAAAGATAAAATCCATAGGGCCATTTTGTTTTAGTGATTAAGACACCTAGTGGGTGTGATCACATTTAGGACAGATAATCGTACTATTAAGAGGGGTAAAACTCATTGTGAAATACAATTATCAAAGTGCCACTAGATGTTCTAACTCATTGCATATGCATTTAAATCTAGTGGAGTGCTAACACCCTTAAAAATATTTGTGAAAACATGCTAACACACATGCATAAGGTGATACACTTGGTGGTTGGTACATTTGAGTAAGGGTGGAGAAGTTGGTGAAGTGTACGAGTTGTTTGTCACTGTGTTTTAGTGACCGGACGCTGAACACGAAGTGACCAGACTCAGGTGGCGAGTATCTAGTCAATTTTAAAGGAGATAGCGCGCTCAGGTTTGATCTCGACAACGATCGAACGCTGCACAGTCATTGTGATCGGACGCGCAGGGCTTGCATCTAGGCAGGCTATGACGTACGCTAACACAAGTAACTGAGCGAGGCAGAGTTGACCTAACTCACCGGCGCATCCAGTCACGTGTGATCTGACGCGTCCGATTGTGAAATTTCATTTCTGGAACCTTACTAGAAACAACCTGACGCTGGGAAGCCGAGGCAAACGGCGCGTCCGGTCATGTCTTGGCTATGGTGTGTGTGCGAGTGCTTTGTTGTTAATCGGCACGTCCGATCTTGCGACGGGTGCGTCCAGTTTTGACTTAACCGCGCGGGCGTTGGAAGTTACCCATTGGAGATCAACGACTATGGTTGAATAGAGGTGACACGTGGCAGCGATCCCACGACCGGACATTGGGGCGTCTGCGTCCGGTCAAACCGACCGACACGTCCGGTCGCGTCGTGTTTGGTGCAGGCAGGGGGCCAATAGCTCTATTTTGAGGAGAAGCCTATATAAGGTGTTTGGCCGGCTCTAGCTCACTCTGTTTGCCATTTGCATTGACATAGCAACCTTGTGAGCTTAGCCAAAGCACTCCCACTCATTTCCATCATTGATTTATCATCTTTGTGAGATTGGGAGTGAATCCAAGTGCATTGCTTGAGTGATTGCATCTAGAGGCACATGGTGATTGTGTTTTGCTGTTGGTTTCGCTTGTTACTCTTGGTGGTTACTGCCACCTAAACAGCTTGGTGCAGCGAGGATCGTCGAGCGGAGGAATGTGCTTGTCTTCGGCTCCGATCATGGTGATTGTGAGCGGTTCTTGACCTTTTCCCGGCGGAGAGCCAAAAGGTACTCTAATGGATTGCTCGTGGCTTGTGTGATCCTTATCTTGTGTTGGTTGTGCGGCACTCGATTGCGGGTTTGGCGTGTGATGCCAATTAGCACGTGAACCTCCAAGTGAGTGAATCGTCACAACAGGGACTAGCTTGCCGGCAAGCAAGTGAACCTCAGTGAAAAATTATTGTGTTATCTTTGTCTCCAAGGATTTCTTGGTATTCATTGTGATTGATTATCATCATCTTGTGATTGGCTTATGTAACAGAACCGCCTAATTTACATAAGTCCAAGTAAGATAATCACCCGCCGAAGCGAATAATCAAGCCTACTTGAGCTCACATAAACTCGGTAGTCCATGAAATCTCGAAGAATTTCAAACTTTTCCACAACAGCCAAGATC
The DNA here is from genome assembly GCA_038087645.1 of Saccharum hybrid cultivar R570. Classification (NCBI taxonomy): domain Eukaryota; kingdom Viridiplantae; phylum Streptophyta; class Magnoliopsida; order Poales; family Poaceae; genus Saccharum; species Saccharum hybrid cultivar. Next base: position 21,366,460 of record JAQSUU010000402.1, on the reverse strand, counting down.
GTAGACATTTAGCGGTCACGGTTCACATGATACACCAGTTTGAAACATAATTTGATACATCGGAGTTCAAACATAAATAATTATTACAATACCAAGTCTTCAATTAAGTAGCGGAAGCGAATAGTTTTAAAATCATACACGCGAACACTTAGTTCAGATACAGTGCCAGATAATGATCATAGTCCACAAAAGCAATATAGGTAAGATACTAAGAGAAGATCACGCCCATGATCCGACTGCTTCACCACACAGGGTAGAAACAGGTGCTGCAGTACCCATAGAACATCTGGCCATCTGCAACAACAAGGGGAATATAACCCTGAGTACGAGAATGTACTCAGCTAGACTTACCCGTCATAAACCAGAAATAAAGTAACACCAAGGATCATGCAAGGCTGATATAAAGTGGGCTAGCTCGACTCTTTTGCGGAAAAACATAAGTACTATAAATAAACCATTTCCATCTTTTAGCAATAGCTTATAATTATAACCTGTTTACTACGTGAGCAACTACGCTAAACAACATTTGATTTATTTCACAACAATAGTACCATGTCCGATTATAGCCTTTCAACAATAATGCATCATGTTCAACTCCAATGTTCCATAACCATTACTATGATGACGTGGCTCAAGTCAAGTGCTCACTAACCAGGAGCGATGGCGATTCGAATCGATTTCTAACCAGCTGATGAATTTATTCCCCACACAAACCCCACTCACAGATCCCGTGAGTTACAGGTAACCATGGCACTTTCCAGGTACAGTCGCGGGATCGACAATAACCAACCATACCTGGGGGCCTCCCGACTGCCAGGATGTTCAGGCCATGCCTGCCCTTGGGCTCACTCTTCGTGCCCCCGTCGCACCCCCTTCAGCACCAATATCGTGCGTTAGGTCGATCCCGGTCCGAAAAGTGTTAGGCTTCGCGGTCGGAACGACTTATCCTTCCAGCTAAATGTGGGGCATGCGTTCAACATGACAAGAGGGACGACAACGGTCGGTCCTTAATCGACACAGACGGAGACACTATAGTTCAAAACCCTATAAGACTTCGTCCGGTCTCCAATTTTCATCAACACTTATTCCATGATAATCAACATATGTCTAACAGTAACAAGGTAACCACCTATAGCTTGCAGGTGATAGGAAATCACCTGACTTCTACCGGTCTAAGCAGGGCTAATCATTTATTACGCACCTAGACCTAGCATGGTGACAAGGATGGTATAAATACCAAAAGTAGGCAAGGATTATACAATGCAGCAACGATTGCAAACAACTCCTATACTTAATGCATCAAAGACAAAAGACACAATAATTAATTAATTTGCAAACCGTAGGAGAGATATTCTCCGGGGCTTGCCTCGCTCAAACACGCTCGGGCGGTGGTCCGGGCACTCGGGCAGCTCCTCAATGTCCTCCTCGGGTGCTTGCACCTCCTGTGCGGCCACGTCCTGCTGCTGCTCCTCCTCTGGCCGCTTGAACCCCGCTACCGGAAGCTCCTCCTGCGAACCTATATGATGCATATGTGCGTAATAAGTATCATGAATGCAGGTAGCGGTGCAGGTGCGATGACATGGCGCGGTGCATGGTTAAACATGTTTACTGTTAATGATTGAATACGTGCAACTCTTCTCTAGTTGACTAGCATATACACACATATAATAAATCGTGCACATAACATAGGGCAAGTGTATAAACACACATCATGACATGCATCCGTTAATTAAATTGGCGACATGGCAACTGTACCAGCAGGTTGATCAGGTTATAGAGCACATAAAAAGTAACATAAAATGATATATAACACACATGTTTAACTTAATTAAACATGTATTAACAAATGCATATAACAGTAGCATATAATTATATTTCACAACAAATTCTGTAAAAATTACAGAAAGTAGCACATGTCAACTGGACCCTACCATAAAAATTTCAGCCCAAAACAGTGCATATTACATTCAGTACAAAAATGACAAATAGCAGTCCAGAACTAGCATGAAAATATTTAAAAGTGTGAAACAACATATTTAACATTTTTATTAGCTACTTCTTAGCACAAGAGCAGTTCACAAAATTTTCCAGCAATGTTCCATCCATAGATTATTTACTAAAAATGTCACAAGAATCAGCCTCTAATTAAATAAATATACAACTTAAAATAATTTCATAACAGTGGCACTTCAAACTTTTATCACAGATAGATCATCACAGGATCTACCCAATAAATCAAGTTTCACATTTTTCTGATAATTATTTGATTTACCACTTATTTTCTAAGTTATCAGCAAAAACAATATTAATTAAAACAGTATATAAAAGTACCATAAAAATACCAGTAAAAATACTCAAACTGTAGATCTACTCATGCATGACACTACAAAATTTCTTTCGCAATTTTTGGAACCCTAGAACTCTAGATCCACATTTTCTAAGCCTTTTTAGCATTTTCTGGAAAAAGAAATAACATTTTCTTTAAATCGAAATCCAAAACAGCCTTAATCCGCTATGGGTACCCCAGATCGGTGCACCCTGAACCGTTCCCAGCGTCTGTCACGCGGTCAAAAGGGCCCACACGTCAGCCATACATGGCAGGGGGCGGCGCTGACCACGGTGTTCTCGCCGACGGCGAGCTCGCCGGCGGTAGCGTCTACCCAGCCATGTTCGCCTTGATGAGGCGAGCGTGGTGGTGTGGTTAGTTTGGCCGGCGGCGAGCCGGAGGTGGCCTGCCACCGTGCGCCATGGCGCGGCGGCGCTGATCGCCGCGGCCAACTCTGCTCCGGCAATGGCGGGGCGAGCGGCGTGGCGCATGACGACGAGGGCGAAGGCGTGGTGCTGGTGCGCGTGACGGTGAAGTGAATGACGGCGCGAGATGGAGTGGCCACGGCAACCGCAGCGGCGGCGCTGCTCGACGGAGCTGGGAAAGAAGGGGGCCAGCTAGACGCCTTACCCCTGGGCTACATGGCTTCTAGCGCGAGCACGGGGTGGTCCGAGCGTGGCGGAGCTGGTACTGCGGGGAATCGGACGGAGATGGCGCCGACACGGCGTATTTCGCCGGCGGCGGCGCGGTGGCGTGCGGGCGAGGGCGAGCGCTGCTGCTGTGATGCGCGCGAGGGCGGAGCGAGGTTGGCGATTCAAAAATGCAAGACGTGCACCCGGACGCCCTTCCAACCAGGGTGATAAGGGTGTGGCGCGGTCGGACGCCGCCCATGGCCGCCGGTGAACGTCGGCCGTGTGGTGCGCGAGGAGCGGCCGCAAGCGCGTTCGGCATGGGGCTCATCGGGCGCGCATGCGTTCGCGTGCGGGAGCGGCAGGTGCGTGCGGTGGGGCTAGGCCGGCTTCGCGGCTGGGCCGAGAAGTGGCGCGGGTGGCCCAGGTAAGCGCCTCCTCTCTATTTTTTTTAATTTTGTTTTCAAAACCAGCAGCACAAAAACACCATTTTTGAACAAGTTATAAACTTTTTCATGAAAAACTCTAAACATGAAAGTTGTAGAGAATTTTGAGAGGAACATTTTTCATGTACAAGCTTTTCCCAAATTCGAACTACTTTTTGAATTATAAAATTCAATCGAAATCATCCATTTTTGGAAATTGATTTTAAGGGTGAAATTTGTAAACTTTGTACATAGTACCCTAGGCCCAAAAATTAACCTAAGCATGAGCATAACACCTGTCAAGCCCTAGCTACACATTACCATGATCTAAGCACAAGAATTATAATTGTAGCACTCACATGAAATGATAAAGCACATTAAAAACAATGCAACCCATGTTTCATGTGTTTCTAGTGAATGTTTCACAACATGTTGAGCATGTAATTAGTTTAAGGACGATGCTCATGCTAATGCAATGACATGTTAATGCTTGCTTAACACCTAGGGTGTTACAGCCTATTCCTCAACACGGCGATATAACTCACTATCTAGTCTCGAGCATTTACATTCTTAGTGTAGCTAAGCTCTTTAGCGTAATTAGTTTTGAGAGCTAGCTTGTGTCTTGTCTAGTGGTTAGTGAAGCTCTTTAGTTAGTCTTTGAGAGCTCACTAACTTAGTGTAGTGACATAGCCTTTGTGTGCATAGAGATTATAGAAACTAGAATTGTGATAGGTGGCTTGCATTTTTACTAGGCTAGTGCAACATTCGCTTCGCCTCATATTTGTCTAACCACATTGCTTAGTGTTGTTGTAGAATTTTTTATAGGCTATTCACCCCATCTATCCATCAAGACCTTTTAAGTGGTATCAGAGCCGTGGTCACCATGATTTGAGGCTTAACAACCTTTGGTGTCAAAATAGCTCAAATCAAAAACATCAAAAAGCCACTCCAATTTGATGGCTCCAATTATCCTTATTGGAAGGCTATGATGACAACATATATTAGGTTAATCAATAGAAAGGTATGGAAGGTGGTAGAGACCAAGATTGAGGTAGCTAATGCCGAAGCTCCCACCGTCACCGAAGAAGTGCTACTCCAAAATAATGACACTGCTCTTAGTACCATTCATGATGTTTTGGATGAGAGAATATTTGAGCAAATCAAGAACATTAAGATGGCTCATGAGGCATGGAAGAAGTTGGAGGAGTCATTTGAGGGCACTCAAGCCGTAAAGGGTGCCAATGCATACATTCTCAAGGAGAAGTTTGCAAGCTTTAAGATGAAGGATGATGAGAGTGTGACAGAGATATTTCATAGGCTTCAAGTGTTTGTCAATGATCTCAAAGCACTTGGAGAAGAAGTGAAGGACAAGTACTTCTCCCATAAGTTCTTAAGATGCTTACCTTCGAGATTTGACAGATTGGTCACTATTCTAGTGAGGAGTGGTTTGGACACCATGATACCAAACCTAGTGTTGGAAGATGTGATGACCGATGACACATATAGGGATGATGATGAGAAGAAAGAAAAGAAGGAGAAGAAAGATGAGAAGAAGAAGAGTATGGCATTTAAAGCCACATCATCTAAGGGCAAGGCAAATCAAGAATCATCAAGTGAAGATGAAGACTTTAGTTTTGATGAGATGGATGATGAGAAGATGACTCTCTTTGTCAAGAGATTTGGCAAGTTCATGGTGAAGAAGGGCTATTGTGCTAGAAGAAAGAAGTCTTCATTCAAGAACAAGGAAGAGTCAAGAAGGTGCTTCAAGTGTGGAAGTAAGGATCATCTTGTTACTCAATGCCCATACAATAGTGATAATGATGATGATGATAAGAAGAGCAAGAAGAAGAATAAGAAGGACAAGATGATATTCAAGAAGAAGAAGAAGAAGGGTGGTTTATATGTGGTCACTTGGGATAGTGATGCTTCCTCAAGTGATGATGATGATAGTGATGCTGACAAGACCATCAAGAAGAAGACTCTTGCAAGCATTGCCATAAATGAGAAGACTTCTCTTTTTGATACTCCATCATACTTCATGGCTAAGGCTACTAAAATACAAACTTGTGATGATAGACCAAAGCGACACAATGTGATTAAAACTAAATGGGTCTATAGAAATAAGCAAGATCAAGATGGGATAGTAGTAAGGAATAAAGCAAGATTGGTAGCACAAGGATACACTCAAATGAAAAGTCTTGACTTTAGAAAAACATATGCCCCGGTCACTAGATTGGAAGCAATTAGAATCTTCCTAGCCTACATTTGTGCCCACAACATCAAGCTCTATCAAATGGATGTCAAGAGTGCATTTTTCAATGGCTACATCAATGAAGAAGTTTATGTTGAGCAACCACCTGGTTTTGAAGATGACAAGAAGCTCAACCATGTATACAAGTTGAAGAAGGCATTGTATGGCTTGAAACAGGCACCTAGAACATGGTATGAGAGGTTGAGAGACATCATACTCTCAAAGCGGTTCATGATGGGCAAGGTTGATACCACTCTTTTCACCAAGAAGATTGGCAAGGACTTATTTGTGTTGCAAATATATGTTGATGGCATCATATTTGGATCAACCAATCAAGATTTTTGTGAAGAGTTTGGAAAAATGATGGTTAATGAGTTTGAGATGTCCACAATAGGAGAGTTGAGTTACTTCCTTGGTTTTCAAATCAAGCAATTGAAGAATGGTACATTTACGAGTTAACGCAACTACATCAAAGACATAATCAAGAAGTTTGGAATGAATGATGCCAAGGCCATTAGTACACCAATGAGAATAAATAACAATTTGGATGGTGATGCAAGTGGTAACATGGTGGATCAAAAGTTGTATCGGTCTATGATTGGAAGCATACTCTATGCGACCGCATCAAGGCTGGATGTCATGTTTAGTGTGTGCATGTGTGCAAGATTTCAAGCCTCACCAAGAAAAAGTCATTTGAAAGCAACAAAGATAATATTAAGGTACTTGAAGCATACACAAAATATTGGTTTGTGGTATCCCAAAGGAGCAAAGTTTGAGCTTGTCGGATATTCGAACTTCGACTATGCGGGATGTAAGGTTGAAAGGAAGAGCAGCTCGGGCACATGTTGAGAAGATCGCTTATTTTATGGTCATCAAAGAAGTAAAATAATATTACATTATCAACCACTGAAGCTGAATACATATCCGCCAGTAGTTGTTGTGCACAAATACTTTAGATGAAGGCCACCTTGAATGACTTTGGAATCAAGTTCAAGAAAGTGCCATTGCTATGTGATAATGAGAGTGCAATCAAGCTAACCAATAATTCGGTTCAACATGTAAGAAGAAAGCATATTGATGTCCACCATCATTTCATTAGAGATCACCAACAAAAAGGGGACATCTCAATTGAGAATGTGGGCACCGAAGATCAACTTACCGACATATTCACCAAACCATTAGATGAGAAGAGGTTTTGCAAGCTAAGGAATGAATTGAACATATTGGATTTCTCAAATATGTGTTGATGCACCCCTACTAATATGACATGCCTCTCCTTTGAGCAACCAAGGTAAAAGTTGATTGGCATGCATACATCCTTTGCTATGGACATGTTTAGTGCATCTAGTCATTCCTCATGTTTTATAGGTCATTCATGAAAATCAAATGAATTTGATGCTTGTATGGTACCACTATTGCTTCTATGCTTGACTTGATCTAGTGGTAGCATAGGACATGTTTGTTGGCTTGTGAACCTAGTGTTTGATCTAGAAAATAAGTTATAAGTGTTTAACTCAACATGGTACATGATAACCCTTGAAATGAGGTGTGAAGAAGCTTGTCTTGGATCAAACCGGGTTAAATATCTTTGGCAAGTGTTCTAGATTGAACCAAATTTGAGAAAATGATCCTCACCCCATTGATTGACATTGATAACCTTTACCTATTTAAAATTGAACCTTTGTGGTCATTGATGACAAAGAGGGAGAAGTAATGCACAAAAATAGTGAAAAGATAAGAACTTTGACATAGGGGGAGAAATATGAGAAAGGAAGGGGATCAGTTAAAATTTGAGCACACAAGTAGAGGGAGCAAGCTCTTAAACTTGATTGTTGCATTTGAATGTGAATTTCATATATATGCTTGCATGACACAAGTTTTAAATTAAAATTCCATGTTTGTGTGGTGTATGCTAGTTGTAGGCTTGAATGAAGAAATGAGAAACTAGCGTGCATAGAATAGTTAGACATGCCTTGGTTTTGTTTTTCAAGTGGTACTAGAACCTTGCATATAATGTTGATCTCACGAGGTATCTAGTGTTTGTGTTTTGCAAGTAATTCCAAGTGGCATCTAACTAGAAATGGTGCTAAGGATGGTATATTTGGTGCACTTCGATTGGTATCACGCTTTAAAGGTCCATCTCTTATACCTTAGTATCATTTGGTAGACATTACTCTCCCACATTGCCTATCCATGCATATGTGCAAGCTTCAATCCAAACTCTTAGCACATATATAGGGGGAGCTAATGCTACAATTTGGAATTCATGAAACTTGTCCATATTCTTTTACACATGGTAAATATGTTTGGGCAAGCAACATGGATTCAATTGAATTTCAATTCATATCTTTGTGAAAGGGTTGTCATCAATTACCAAAAAGGAAGAGATTGAAAGCTCTAGTTTGGTTTTAGTGAATTAATAAAACCCTAGGTGCTAACCTTTGTACTCTAAGTGATCATGAGATAGGGTAGCACATTTCAAGTGGTGGAGCATACAATGAAGATGATGATGATGGTGGTGTGACCATGGTGATGATCAATAGCTTGGACTTGGAAAAGAAGAAAGAGAAAAATAAAATGGGCTCAAGGCAAAGGTGAAATCCATAGGGCCATTTTATTTTGGTGATCAAGACACCTAGTGGGTGTGATCACATTTAGGATAGATAGCCATACTATTAAGAGGGGTGAAACTTATCGTGAAATACGGTTATCAAAGTACCACTAGATGTTCTAGCTCATTGCATATGTATTTAGATCTAGTGGAGTGCTAACACCCTTGAAAATGTTTGTGAAAACATGCTAACACACGTACACAAGGTGATACACTTGGTGGTTGGCATATTTGAGCAAGTTTGGAGAAGTTGGTGAAGTGGAGGAGTTGTTTGTCCCTGAGTTTTAGTGATCAGACGCCGAACACGAAGTGACCAGACTCGGGTGGCGAGCGTCCAGTCAATTTTAAAGGAGATAGCACGCTCAGGTTTGATCTGGACAGCGACCGGACGCTGCACAGTCGTTGTGACAGGACGCGTAGGGCCTGCGTCCGGTCAGGCTGTGACGTATGCTGACGCAAGCAACTAAGCAAGCCAGAGTTGACCTAAATCACCGGTGCGTCCGGTCACTTGTGATCTGACGTGTCCGATCATGAAATTTCATCTTTGGAACCTTAATGGAAACGACATGATGCCGGGAAGCCGAGGCAAATGACGCATCAGGTCATGTCTTGGCCGTGGCGCGCGCGAGTGCCCTACTGTTGATCGGCGTGTCCGGTCTTGCAACGGGTGCGTCTGGTCTTGACTTAATCACGTGGGTGTTGGAAGTTAGCCATTGGAGATTGGCGGCTCTGGTTGAACGGAGGTGACACGTGGCAGCGATCCCACAACCGGACGCTGGGGCGTCTGCGTCTGGTCAAATCGACCGGCACGTCCAGTCGCATCGTGTTTAGTGCAGGTAGGGGGCCAACGGCTCTATTTTGAGGGGATGCCTATATAAGGTGTTTGGCCGACTCTAGCTCACTCTCTTGGCCATTTGCATTGATATAGCAATCTTGTGAGCTTAGCCAAAGCCATTCCACTCATCTCCATCATTGATTCATCATCTTTGTGAGATTGGGAATGAATCCAAGTGCATTGCGAGTGATTGCATCTAGAGGCACTTGGTGATTATGTTTCGCTGCGAGTTTCGCTTGTTACTCTTGGTGGTTGTTGCCACCTAGACGGCTTGATGCAGTGAGGATCGTCAAGTGGAGGAAGGTGCTTGTCTCCGGCTTTGATCGTGGTGATTGTGAGGGGATCTTGACCTTTCTCTGGCAGAGAGCCAAAAGGTACTCTAATGGATTGCTCGTAGCTTATGTGATCCTTATCTTGTGTTGGTTATGCTACACCTGGTTGTGGGTTTGGCGTGTGATGCCAATTAGCGCGTGAACCTCCAAGTGAATGAATCGCCACAACGGAGACTAGCTTGTTGGCAAGCAAGTGAACCTCGGTGAAAAATTGTTATGCCATCTTTGTCTCCGAGGATTTCTTGGTTTTCACTGTGATTGATTATCATCATCTTGTGATTGGCTCATTTCTCGACACGGCGGTATAACTCACTATCCATCTAGAGCATTTACATTTTTAGTGTAGTTAAGCTCTTTAGTGTAATTAGTTTTGAGAGCAAGCTTATGTCTTGTCTAGTGGTTAGTGAGGCTCTTTAGTTAGCCTTTAAGAGCTCACTAACTTAGTGTAGTGACATAGCCTTTGTGTGCATAGAGATTAGAAACTAGAATTGTGATAGGTGGCTTGCATTTTTAGTAGACTAGCGCAACATTCGCTTCGTCTCATATTTATCTAACCACATTGCTTAGTGTTGTTGTAGAAATTTTTATAGACTATTTACCCCCTATAGCCATTAGGACCTTTCAGGAGTGGCAGCGAGTGGTGCGCAGGGGGAGCGGAGTGGGTCACTGGATGGCAGAGAAGCAACGACTAGGCGCAGGGGGAGCAGGGTGGGTCACGGGATTGGATAACGATGTCGATGGGATAAGGAGTGCGGGTAACGGGGCTGTGTCCAGACACAAGTTGGGGGACAGGCGCCCGGTTTGTATCAATTTCGCTTGCTAAAAGGTACTATACTTGTCAAGATAAGTCCAAGTATTTTTCATCGAGAGGGTAAATTTGCTAAAAGATATGGTGATCTTTGCTAGAGATTACAACGGATCAGACGGATAAAATATTTATTTACTTGACTGTGAGTATATCCATGATCTTAGGTTTTACTTACCCCACGAGCATATCCACACGTAAGATTTCGTACCGAGCACCTGCCTGACAGGTTAGATTCGGATGTCCATCACGTATATTCAAGAGATCAAATAATAAAATCATAGTAATTTGAAATAATAAATTTACACTTAAATATCAAATCTGTCACTCTCACTTACATACAGTCCACTAGGACAATATAGCTCACAAACCACAGTACATCATGGATTCATAGTTTGGTCCTTCATACTCATACAAATAACACAAACAACTTACACAAGACTAAAGTTACAAACCAGTAGCTCACACAATAGGGGAATTTTGCTGTTGGACATTGTCAAAATACATAATATGCTAATGGACACCGCAACGAGTGGCATTTGCCCAGTACCATTACAAATTTGGGGGTTCTTTGCCGTAACACACCACAGCCAATATTTTTTTATTTCTCAGATTCGTGGAGAGAGAAGGTGGAAGAAATGACTTTGTTGCCCTCGACTTCAACCTTTGGTTGTGCACCAATTTTTGCCGTAACACACCGCCGCCATCTTATCGTCTCCGGTGAGGCCTTCCATGGCCAGCGAGTTCATTCTTCCATGGCCACCACCGCAGGAGGCCACGTGATGCCAAGGATGCCGGGGAGGCCGCGCCGCAGCCATGCGATGCCGGGAGGAGGATGACGCCGCCAGGGCCATGGGCCATGGCTGGATTCACGCGAGCTCGCCATGGCGCTGGACGGCTAGGACTCGCGGGAGGTGGCCGAGCTCGAGGGCGCCGGGTTCGTCTAGACACCGTGGCTGGTATGCAAGCTTCTGCGTGCGTTCAAGAAGAAGGCCGAGGCGGTGTGGGAGTTCTTCTACTGGGTGGCGTGCCACCCCGGCGGGTTTGCTCTCGTGCAGCCTCCCTGGCATCGTGTGTCGGCGGCGTGGCATCCACGGCCTCCTGCGGCGGCAGTGGTGTGGCCTCCACCAGCCTGGCGCGGTAGCGGTGCGGCTTCCCTGGGATCCCGACCATGGAAGGTCTATCGGAGAGAAGATGAGGCGGCAGCAGTGTGTTACGACAAAAATTGGTGCGCAGCCGGAGGTTGAAGATGAGGGCAACAAAGTCATTTCTCCCACACTCTCTCTCCACGAATCTGAGAAATGAATAAAAAAATTGGCTGCGGTGTGTTATGGCAAAGAACCCAAATTTGTAATGGTACTGGACAAATGCTGCTCGTTGCGGTGTCCATCAGCATATTATGTATTTTGACAATGTCCTGCAACAAATTTTCCCTTTTATTTAACCATCCACGAAAAATACCATTTCATATTTCAACATTCTATCTGCAAGTTACAAGTTAAGGGCGTGTTTAGCAGGGCTTTTTGCAGCTCTGGCTCCTCCTACACCTCGTACGGTAGTGATACTATTCATAGGAGCCGTTTTTCTCTCTCCTATCAAAATGAACTAGGAGCCGGGTCATCGCTTCTCCGGCTCCGGCTCATCTGGTACTGTAGCGCCGAGCCGTAGCCCAAAGGAGTCGTGCCAAACACGCCATAAATGGGTCAGTTGACATTTCAACATACTGAGTGCTCAACATACTATTTGCATCCTTGAATCAAAGTGCTGCCTGAATCAACACTGAGTGCTGATACAATATTACATTTTTTTTCACACTGTACCTCTACATGAATCAACTCAACAAATGCTGTCTAGTACACATCTCAAAATGACCTTTGTTTTCTCTTGGCTGAAGCTTTATAATACTCCCCCGGTCCCGGAAAGAATGTAATCTTGGCATTCAATATTGTTTCAAAACAATGTAATTCTATGTTGGGATCATCATTTTCAAGTGGGACCCACCCAAATAAAAAACAATCAGAAAAAACACCACATGGCTCATGGCAAGGATCATGTAAAATATTTTGAACTTGTGGAGAATACTCTAGATACAAAGATTACTTCCTATAGAACTATTCAGAATAGCTTGTGCTGAAAAAGTATAGCCGGGGTATGTGTAATTTTACATCCCCACTAATCTAGCCTCGAAACCTGAGATTTCCAGATTTTCTGAGACCGGGGGAGTACAATTACATTGCATGGTTTAATATAGCTGGAAATCATGGACGGGAGAGGTGAGGACTGTAGTTTTAAGCAAGCATGATTATAGAAGATATGATGCACGCTAAATCTGAAAGCCACCGGCGCCGTCATCTATCGCGCAAGTCATCCCGTACCGTACCCGAGGCCAGGCACCGCCATAGGTGACTAGCACGTTTCTGGCCTCGTTTAGATTCTAGAATTTGCTTCTAAATTTCACTATGTAAAAAAGAAGATTCTCATCACATTAAAATATAGGTACATGCATGGAGTACTAAATGGAGATGAAATCAAAAACTAATTACACAGTTTTGTTGTATTTTGCGAGACGAACGTTTTGAGCCTAATTAGTTAATGTTTGGACAATTTTTACCAAATACAAACGAAATACTATAGTGCGCTACAATGTTGCATAATGATTTTAGAGGCACCAGCTTTGGGCAACTAAGAGCCTGTTTAGATGTGAAAAAGTTTAGGTAAAATTCTTGTAGCACTTTTCGTCGTTATTTGGCAAAATTTATCAATCATAGAATAACTAGGCTCAAAAAATTCGTCTCGACATTTACACACAAACTGTATAATTAGTTATTTTTTAACTACATTTAATGTTCCATGCATGCATTCAAAAATTCAATATGACAGTTACTATACAAACTTTTTTTTTTTTACTTTTTGCCAACTAAACCTGGCCTCTACCGATATCGGCATCGCGCTGAGTCTGACCTCAAAACCAACCTGACTTTCTAGAAGCTGGGGCAGGTCAAAGGCCCGACGGGACGACCGGCCTCGCGGGGTCGCTGCTCCCGTCCCCTGGCTTGCCCTCCAATCCCAGACCCCACGGCGGCGGAATGTGGCGCACCACGCACGCCCTGACGTAGGCTGCCCCTGCAGATGCGCGGTCGTCGGCTCGCGGAGGCGAGAACGGCGAACCAGCCCGTGGTTCTGGTACCTTCCCTTTAAAAACACGGCAAAAACTACGCTACCGAACGGCTCGGCACGGCACGGGCGGGGCCGCACCGGAACTTAACGGAGCACGAGCAGACCCGACGTCTCCAGACTGCAGAGCATCAGTCGAGGAGGAAGTGTGGGGGAAACGCGCGTGGCGTCTGCCCGCGTATGCGCCTCGGTGCCGTCGCCAGGACGACCAGGATGGCAGCCGAGGAGATGAGGCGGGCGTCCGCCTCCACGGCGGAGGTGCCGGCGGCGCCGGCGCAAGCGGGGTCGAGGTGGGCGCGGGTGTGGCCGACCGCGCTCCGGTGGATCCCCACCTCCACAGACCGCATCATCGCCGCCGAGAAGCGGCTCCTCTCGATAGTCAAGTACGACCTCGCCCCTCTCCATTTTTAGCAAGTATCAGTAGTATACTATGCGGATTGATTGATACAGTACTTCGGGCTTTTCATTCACTGGTGCAGTACAGCTAGTTTAGTTGTTCGATTTACCGGAACAGCTAGTCACTTTCGCCTTCCAATTTATCAAAGAGTACTCTTTATCAAATTGCGTGTCAATCGGTACAAATTTCAGGCTCTTGACCGGAACAGCTGCACGGTCGCTTAGCTTCGAAACTCGTTGCATTTGCGCCGGTGCTAATTCGGCGATTGATTGTTGGTTCATCTGTGGTCTAGCCCGGCTAAGAATAAGGCCCCTTCGAATGTTGATCACGAAGCTAAGATTTTGGAACTGTAGGGAAATTGCGTGCCTTTGCCCTGTCATGAAATCTGACTGGGCTATTGCTGCAGTTTCACTGCAATATGCTATTAGTGCTGCAATTAACTGCTAGCTAAATGCAAAGCTGCAAAGGTTATCGAGCTAACAATTTATGAGTTGTACTAACTGAAATGTTGGGGACCCCAAAATCATACCTGTAAGTTTTCTTAAAAACCATAACATTGTTGCTTAAGTACTGTCATTCATCTGAACCTAGTGTTTGATTGTAAGCACACGGTTGCTTCTGATTATACTGAAATGTTGCAAGCTGTCTGAAAGAGTGAGGTAGGAACTACATAGCATGTCTTAGTATTAATATATTGGTTCATTTTCAACTCGTGTAAGAAGTTATAAAATACTCTTCATCCAGTAGCTAGGTTTTCTCTCTTGGGCTGTGGCTCCTCGCCACGGTGGCCGGGCATGTTTCAAACTCTATCCTCTTAATGAAATACGGGTATGTTAGCCCGATCGAGAAAAAAAAGAAGTTATAAAATACCATACTACCCCTATGGCACTGCTAGTCGATATGGTTTTGTTGTCTGCTAATTATTGTTGCAATGCATGGATCTTTAATGTTGTACTTTATTTGTAATAGGCTTCTATCTTTGTTGATGAATGGCCTTTATCATTTCATTCTAGATATTATGTATCTCTTTTGTATTTTGATGTACATGACACACCTTTGATTTTGTCTTTACAGAACTGGGTATGTCCAGGAACATGTCAACATTGGCTCTGCTCCACCTGGGTCAAAAGTAAGATGGTTTAGGTCAGCAAGTGATGAACCAAGGTTCATTAATACTGTAACATTTGATAGCAAGGAGAACGCTCCCACCCTGGTTATGGTCCATGGCTATGGAGCTTCGCAGGGGTTCTTCTTTCGAAACTTTGACGCCCTCGCAAGCCGTTTTAGGGTGATTGCCATTGATCAGCTTGGGTAAGTTTTGACAAAAATGGCACAGAATAATTTTTGTTGTTGATCACTATAGGTCTTTCATCAGTAGTGGATTTATCGCAATCAAGAAAAAAATGACTTTATTTCAATTATAAATTGATCTGGTCCTTAAATTTTAAAATGTCATGGCATATGGTTTAGCGTCATCCATTCTCATTTTATCATCCTCCGGTGCATTTGATGGCACTATAGCATTGACGTTTCCATTCCTTTTGCAGCTGGGGTGGTTCAAGCAGACCTGACTTCACATGTAAAAGTACCGAAGGTTGATACTTCATTCTTTACCTGCACAAGTTTAGATATGATATTAGTTCTTTTATCATGTTACTGATAACCCACAACTGTCATTAGCTTTTAACTTTCTGCATCATTTATTATGCCATGTTCTCTAATTTTCTGATGGTATTTTGATACGTTATTTTCTATGAAATCTTAGTGGTTTTAACCATTTTATGAAGCCTAAATAGTTTTATTCCACCAA
Source organism: Saccharum hybrid cultivar R570 (assembly GCA_038087645.1). Classification (NCBI taxonomy): domain Eukaryota; kingdom Viridiplantae; phylum Streptophyta; class Magnoliopsida; order Poales; family Poaceae; genus Saccharum; species Saccharum hybrid cultivar. The sequence continues at coordinate 21,350,865 of JAQSUU010000402.1, read as the reverse complement.
ATTCATATATCGATTCAGTTCTTCTCATATGCTTATGAGTGGTGTAGTAACAAGTTAAAATCTTTTGCCTCTCTTATGGTTGTGTTTGTAAACAGAAACTGAGGCATGGTTCATAGATTCTTTTGAGGAGTGGCGGAAGGCCAAGAACCTCAGTAATTTTATATTGCTTGGTCACTCCTTTGGAGGATATGTTGCGGCAAAGTATGCCCTAAAGGTTTGTTCCTAAAACATTTACCACATCCAGTGTCTCCATTTATGCCAATCATAACTAACAACTCAGTTATATTTCAGCACCCTGAACACATTCAGCACTTGATTTTGGTTGGTCCTGCTGGCTTCTCGTCAGAAACAGAGCATAGCTCTGAGTGGTTAACCAAGTTTCGAGCAACATGGAAAGGCATGCTAGTGAATTATCTTTGGGAGTCCAATTTTACTCCCCAAAGAGTTATTAGGTAATCTAAGTTTATTGCACTTATTCTTTTTTTTAAGCATTACATATTACAAACTAAAATTTCATGTGACTCTATTTGTTGTTTTGCCCTCCATTCCAAATTGTGAGTCGTTTTAGCTTTGTCCTAAGTTAAACTTTTATAATTTTATAGCTTTGGCCAAGTAGAAAAATGCATAAACATCTACAATATCAAATAAGATTCGTTAGGTACACTATGAAATATATTTTGATAGCACACTTATTTTTGAAAGAGTTGGTAGCCCATTTATTTGATATAGGATAGCCATTTACTTTTGAAATATATTTTGATAGCACACTCGATTGCTCCAATGGGCAAAATATGTGAGGCTTTGTTGCAAAAACAAAGAACAATGCTCTTTTCATATTTTTTTTGGTAGGTGCTCCTGCTTTTTGTCCTTATATTTATCTGTTTTTCTCGAACAGAGGATTGGGTCCTTGGGGTCCAGGTTTAGTACGAAGATATACCAGTGCCAGGTTTGGTACACGTTCAACTGGTGAATTACTGACAGATCAAGAATCGACATTGTTGACAGGTATTTTTTTTGGTTAATAACTAACGCAGTAAATGTGTTTTTCTTATTATACTTGCAACTGAACCTTATTGTTGTTTTGTCATGTGTGAAGATTATATTTACCATACCTTAGCTGCCAAAGCTAGTGGAGAGCTGTGCTTGAAATATATATTTTCCTTCGGGGCATTTGCAAGGAAACCTCTTCTGCAGTGGTTAGCTTCTTATCTACTTATGGTTAACTGTTCTCTGATATGATCGTTCACAATACAATAATTAGTCTCATGAAGTCATGGAATTCCATCATTCTGGAAATAATATCCAGGAGCAGAGATGCAGGCCTGCATGATATCTGTAAAATATTTTTCATGTGGAAACTAAATTATCACTTCACTTGGGGTGGTTAATTCTAGACGCAACAAGTTGTCCAGACAAACATTCTGAATGTTCGCCTAATGAAATCATCATCTGATTTGGAGTAAATGGAGTCTCTTGATGTATCATCATGATGTTTTATTGTCCTTTAACTTGCAACAGCGCATCCGATTGGAAAGTGCCGACTACTTTCATATATGGGCAGGAAGATTGGATGAACTACCAAGGGGCTCAGCAAGCACGGAAGGACATGAAAGTTCCTTGTGAAATAATCAGGGTGCCACAGGTAAACTTTTCATGCTGGCAATGTTGCATAGTCACGAATTACAATTTTACAATACTGGTTCAAGGACTAAACTTTCGTGGTCATGTGCTGCAGGGTGGACATTTTGTGTTTATAGACAACCCTTCAGGGTTCCACTCGGCTGTCTTCTACGCGTGCCGTAATCATGGGGAGGAGGGCTTCACATTTCCTGATGGCCTAATATCTGCATGAAGTGGCATGTTCAACAATCTTGTCCTGCCCAAGAATAGTTTATATGAAGGAAAGATATACGATGGTGGAAATCTTTGCTCATTTCCACCAATTTGGAAATATCTGTGCCCTCTTCCACCAATTTGTTTGTATACGGATCATGCCGTGTGTATATTCTGTGATGACTGTAAGAAACATAATGTATTAACATTATGTAATGTATGTACGATTCTTTATATGATTTTCGAATTGCAATACGCGAGAACCATTTTCTTTCAGTGATTCAGTGTCCTTGCTAGTAACGCAGAAAGCACATCTCCATTCCTTCAGACAGTTTGATACTGGCGAGGTCACTTGGCGAGAGTCAGTTTGATCCTGTTTAAAAAGTTGGTCTTTTATTCCTGTCAAATGGTTTTCTATAAAGTTTCAAAAAATAGTTGTGCAAAGTAACTTTGAACGGCAGCTCACACAATGGCCTCGTTTAGATTCCAAATTTGAGATCCAAAATTTACATAGTAAATGTCCCATCATACTGTAGCAATTTTGTTTTTATTTAGTAATAATTGTCCAAATATTGATTAATTAGGCTTAAAATATTCGTCTCGCAAAGTATAACAAAACTGTGCAATTAGTTTTTGATTTTATCTATATTTAGTACTCTATATATATGCCGATATTTTGATGTGATGAGGAATCTTCTTTTTGCATAGTGAAATTTAGGAGTGAATTTGGATATCTAAACAAGGGCAATGCAAGCCAGGCAACCAGCTAACCTTTCTCCCCAGACCTCTCTCTCTCGCCTACTCAAACTTTGATGAGCCCACATGCTGCTGGTCGCGCGGCTGCACGGGTAGCAGAGCATGGCGGCGGGGGGACGGCCATTCCCCGGCCTCGTCGCCGCCACCTCCCGGATTGCTTCCCTCGGCCGCGCGGGCGACGCGGCCTCCGCGCGCGCCGTGTTCGACGCCATGCCGCGGCGCGACGCCGTGGTCTGGAACGCCATGCTCACCGCCTACGCGCGCGCCGGGCAGCCGCGCGACGCGCTCGCGCTCTTCTCCCGTGCGCCCGCGCCCGACGCGTTCTCGCTCACCGCTGCGTTATCCGCGGCCGCGGCACTCCGAAGCCCCACCGCCGGAGCGCAGCTGCACGCCCGCCTCCTCCGACTCGGCCTGCGGGCGCTGCTCCCAGTGGGCAACGCGCTCATCGCCATGTACGCCAAGTGCGCCCGCGCCGAAGACGCCGCTCGCGCCTTCCGGGAGATGCGCGAGCGCAATGCGCTGTCCTGGTGCTCGCTCCTGCATGCCTATGTCGCCTCAGACCAATTGATGCTCGCACAGAAACTGTTTGATGAAATGCCCAACAGAAATAATGTCGCCTGGAACACGTTGCTTATGGGGTATTCACGCAGCGGCAATGCTACCCAGTGCTTGCTTCTCTTCAACGAGATGCGGACGGCGGGGCTGACCTGTGATGATGCAACACTCTGCATTCTTGTTGATGCTTGCACCGAGCTGGCCAACCCATCTGCTGGCTCTGCAATTCACAAGATTGTAGTGCAGAGTGGATGGAATGCAATGGCCGAGGTCAGTAACTCCCTGATTTCCCTGTATACTAAATTCAGTTTGCTTGATGATGCCGTGCGGATTTTTGAGTCCATGGAGGTGCAGACCATTGTATCGTGGAATTCACTGATTGATGCTTACATGAAGCTTGGCTGTGTAGAAAAAGCCACTTCTCTCTTCGGAAGTGTACCTGGGACCAATGTTGTCTCATGGACTGCAATGATCAGAGGACTTGCAAGGAACGGCCGTGCTGATGAAGCACTCATGCTATTTGTCGAGATGTTGGCACATGAACACATCCATCCGGATGACTTCACATTTGGGGCTGTGTTGCATGCTTGTGCTACTGGGGCATCTATAGCAAGTGGAAGAATGGTCCACTGTAGGGTGTTCCAAAGTGGGTTTGCATCCTACTTGTACGTGGCCAACAGCTTGATGGACATGTATGCCAAGTGCGGGGATTTGGAGGGTGGTACTAATGTGTTCAGTGCCATTGTCAACAAGGACCTGGTCTCATGGAACACAATGTTGTTCGGATTTGCTATAAATGGATGGGCCAACGAAGCACTGGTGGTGTACGACAGCATGAAATCCCATGAGGTCTGCCCCGATGAGGTGACATTTACAGGCTTACTCACAGCCTGTAGCCACTCTGGTCTTCTGGAGCATGGGAAAACCTTCTTCAAGTCGATGGTGTCTGTTCATGGAATTCAGCCAAAGCCAGAGCATCTGTCTTGCATTCTTGACATGTATGCGAGATCAGGGAACATTACAAAGGCTATGGAGATGCTGGATCATTATTCAGAAATGATTCAGACACATAACAGCGACATACGTGAAGCTCTGCTTAGCGCATGCTCTTTGGAACACCTGAATTTCAGTGTTGCAAGGAAGGCAGTGAAAGACATGGTGGCAACCAAGTCTGCGGGAGACGTGGGTTATGTCATGCTGTCCAACTTATTCTGCGCCACTGGGCAGTGGAACCAGGCTGAGCGGGTGCGAATAGCAATGGCTGAGTATGGCATCAAGAAATCACCTGGCTGTAGCTGGATAGAGGTCCAAGGTGCTGTTAAGGTTTTTGTATCAGGTGCACAAGATCTTGATCATTCAGGTTCTGTATGGGATGTTATTAGCTTGTTGGATGGCGAAATGAGAAATATCATGCATTTTGATGTGTAGTCGTATAGGTCATCATAGTGTCCCGCATGGAGATTGTTCTTATATTCCAAATGGGACTTTCTTTGTTTCCGTATATGCTCCATGGCGAAGAAGTTCTAACTCTACTAATCTTGCTAACGAAAGCCCAAGCTAGGTTCTGTTTGTGTTTATACCCTTACTATAACCTGCTGGTGGAAGGTGCCCGATAGCCCAAGGGAAATTCAGAGGTTTAGGCCATCTTTGAGCATGTACAATATGGGCTATGAGGTTGTTTGGTTGCCAGCCTTAACTCGCTACGCCTCAGCTTCAGTGACCACAAAAAAGGGAGGGAGCTATTTGGTTGGTATTTAATGTTAGGCGCACCACAAATGTTTCAGTTCATTTCAGCGTGTTTTCCCATCACAGTTATGGCGGTGATTTTCCATGCCACTCTTTGACACCGCCACAACCACAGCGTGGCAGCATGCGGTCGAAATCCAAACAGCCCCTACATATGGTTTATACCTCTATAACCTGCTGGTGGAAGATGACGCGCACACACACTAGGGCAAAGAAACACAAGCATCATGAACCAATTGGCTCGGGGAGGTGGATCCAACCATTTTCCCCATTGTTATCCTTCATCTTCACTAAATCACTACATATGGGACGATGCTCTCTAACTTGGGCCTTGTTGGGTTTATTAGGGATTGGAAGGGATTGAAAGAGGTTGAAGAGGATTAAATCCCCTATAAGTTAAAATCCCTATTGTTTCCCTTCAATCCACTTGAGAAGAGGATTAACCAAACAAGGCCTGACCGGAAGGGGATTAACTGAACAAGGCATGGTGCAACCCTCTAGTCTCGACTTGATTTTTCCCCTCTTCCGAAAATTCTGCCTACGTTTATGGATCAATAATAATGCATACTTTAGGGAGGTGGTGGCACAACCCTTGGCCTAGATGACTTGGGATCAAATTGGGCCCAAAACAATCGATTCCAATGGATGAAGCCGACCCACTTCGATGGGTATTTGGCCAACCACACATTAAATCTTGCAGAAGCCTTATATATTTCCTCCATTCATAATCCAAATGAATCATCTCAGAAGGATCTACATCTTTCAAGTGATAAATTATGCATTTGAGGCCTTGTTGGGTTCAGGATCCTCATATGTCATCTAGTCACTTAGGTCCTCGAAAAAGGTGCATTGATTGTCCCAGTTCGGCTGGCTGGAAAAACGACTGATGCTAACGCTGATTTATTGTGAGAGAAAAATACTGTTATTTCGCTGAAACGGTACGGCTGATAAGTTCAAGCGAACAAAGCCCATTGATTCTCATACACCAGGCCCCCCTTGTTTACCGCACTCCTAACTTGCACCGAGCCTTGATCCTTTTTTTTCTTACGGAGAAAAACCCTGCTTTTATAAAGCCACAAAGTACGAGTAACAGACACAAACTGAAAAGAAAAGAACAGATAACGCTGGGGTTACCAGCTTACACCACGACCAACCAGTAACGAAACTAGACACACCCTAAGTTTTTAGTTTCCACTAGCACAAGCTACAAGAAGGAACCAACAGGACCAAAATCTAACAAGAACAACTTCTAAGCCCGGAACTGCATCTTCATCCAATTGATTCATTTCTGTATTTTCTATGATTTATCAGTATACTCCAAAAGTCATATGGAAATGGGATTATATTATACATCAAATGGCCACTAGTATATGATGAAGATGAACGAGTATGCAAACGTGTGTATAGTGCCAACAAGCTGAATAGGCTGCTGCAGGCCTGCCTCATTTTTGGGCTTCACCTATAGTCTCAAGCCCACAACATCCAGCTAATCCATAGAGTTCATGTGACCACGAAGCCCATGTCTCTCTTTCGGCCGTCCAGCCACGGAAAGCGCTCGAAAGGAAAGCCCACCAAGCCCAAGTGTGCGAGAAGCCAAAGGAAAGGCAAACTTTCCGTTCTCGTCGACGCGCCTTTCCTTTTGCGCGCACCGCACCGTCGCCCGCCCTCACGTTTTGCTCGCTGCCTGCCCTTCGCGTTCGCATTCGCTCTCGCCGTCACAAAACCTCGCCGCCGGTATATTCCCGAGTCCCACCTTCCCCTTCGCGACGCGCTCCTCCTAAACCCTAGCTCCGGCTCAATCCCATCCTTCACCCATCTCTCCGCCGCCATGGACGAGGACCGGAGCGCCGATCCCGCTCGCCGCGGCCGCCTCCTCTCGCCGACGAGCGGTCAGCCCCAAACCCCGCCACAGACACAGCCCCAGCTCCCCATGGACCTCGCCTCCCAGTACCAACGCCGCTTTGCGCCGTCGGTTTTCCTCCCACCGATGGCGCCCCGCCTGGCGTCCAGCTCCGGCTTCTCGGCCTTCAGCAACTACCAGAGCCTGCCGACGCTCGCGCCCGCGGCGGCCGCCGCCGGATCGCATCTCGCTCGGTCGCTCCCGAAGCCGCCGCTCTTCTCCGTGGACTCTCTAGCTTCGCTCCCGTACTCCACCGGTCCAGCGGCGGGGGCGGCGGTCACGCGTTCCCCGCCGTCGCCCGGCGGCTCCGAGCAGCAGGTGCCGTCCGCGTCCGGCCTGCCGCCGCGTGGGGCGGGGCACCGGAGGTCCCGTAGCGATTTCCTCGTGGGGTTCTCGCGCCCGAACCAGCTGCCCCTGCCGATGACGACTCCTGCGGCTGGGGAGTACAAGTCGAGGGACGCCTCACTCGAGGAGCTATTCCGCTCGTACAGGGATCCGAACCTCGGCGCCTCCGGGTCCGGCGATAGCAAAAACGAAAGGAACGACCACCTAAGCAGCAGCCAACGCGTTTGGATCCCCGCTGATAGCAGCGAGAATGAGGCTGAGAGCTGGGCGGCTAGTGGCAATGGCAACGCAGACAGCAGCGCTAACCATCCTCGCCATTGCCGCAGCCTATCGGTGGACAGCATCATGAGCAATCTCAACTTTGGAGGCCCGGGCCAGGTTTCTCTGAGACTGCCGCCTCCGTCTCCGGTGGCAGTCGCCGGTGGCAGCCTCTCGCGCACTGGAACCGGAGCATCGGGCGGTGCGGTTGCGACTTCTTCTGAACTTATCAACGGAGAATTCACCGAATCTGAGATGAAGAAGATCATGGCCAATGATCGCCTCGCTGAGATCGCCCTTGCTGATCCTAAGAGGGTCAAGAGGTTCAAGTTTTATTTCTGGAGTTCATATTAGAGGATCCAGCTAGCCTCCATATAGTGGTTTGGTTTGCTGAAATCGAGTATTTTTCTGGTAAAATTTGCAGGATTCTAGCTAATCGGATCTCCGCAGCAAAGTCTAAGGAGCGCAAGGTGAAGTACATGGGTGAGCTTGAGCGTAAGGTTCGTGTCCTGCAGATGGAAACTAGTACATTATCTTCGAAAGCAGCATCGTCGCAGGTTTGTTCTCTGAATGTGGTGATCATTTTTGGTCTTGGCCCGAGTTTTGGCACTGCTTTACTGGCTTACTATCCATTTGCAGAGGGAATGTGAGGCACTTAAAACTATGAACAATGAGATGAAGATCAGGCTGCAAGCAATGGAGCAGCAAGCACAGCTGAAAGATGGTACGTTTATGCGCCCCACCCCCGCCCCCAATCCGCCCCCCAACTCTCCTTCAAAAAAAATCATTTACTGTTGTACCTCCTTTCTGGAATCAGCATTTTCTGTTCCATCGGTGACTGATTTATACTGTCTTGTTGTAAAGCTTGTTTTCTTTCTTTGGGTTGTAAGGATGTTGCCTTCTGTTTTCTCTTAACGCAATACCTACACAGCTCTCAACGTTCATGGGACTAGATCATGCTTTCCACTGAGCAGTATGTTCTTTTTATTTTGGACTTGCATGTGCAACTTTGCATATTAAAAAACTCAAGAAATGGGATATTACGTTTTCCTAGATTTATATGTACGTTCCCTCTACGTGTCAAATCTAAATTGCAGTGATTATTGGTTGATCATTAGATGCAGACCTTTTATAAGAAAAATGATGATTTGTAAATGAGAAGCTCCCCAACTCATATGATTTCTAATCTTCAACCGTTTCCCTGAAACATATTTTATAACCTTCAGAAGATAGTAAATATTTTCATCACTGGGTTACAGTAAGCTCCTTTTTTTCTCAAAAAAATGTACCGTTTGCATCAGTATTGAGGAAGTATTTTCTATTTTTTATTCATGGCTTGAGCTATGAAGTTTGTTCTCATTCATCCAAATCTGTGACAATTTCTATATCCAAATCTGTGACAATTTTTTTTCATGGCTTGAGCTATGACAATTTCTTCATTCTTAAACTCCCTCTTTAAATTAACATTTAGAGAGCTGTTGGATATCCAATTAAAGAAGCTGTTGGAGGATGTTTTTTTCATCAAAATCTCTATTCCTAATAATTAGGAAGGATATAGAGAGTCTCTGGGAATTGTTCTGACATGGCAAGGGAATTTCCATTGATCTATTATGAGTGTTTATGACTTATGTATGCTTTATTAATTTAAATAATTGGATACTGTTTTGTGCTGCAAACTTTAGTTTTACCTGTTTCAGAATCCATGTGTTAGGATCTCACTGTTTTTTATCGGGTTTCATGGTCATTATTATTTATTTTTTGGGAGTCTTCATGGACCTTGTTTTGCCACAGGTTGGGCCGTTTTTGTTTTTCAACTAACAGGCGCATATGTAATTTCATAACAGTGGGGGTGTGTGGGTGCTGTATGAATATCTTCTTCTGCTAATGCAATGATATGCAGATCTCCTGCGTATTTGAAAAAATAATGGACCTTATTTTTCCATGGTATTTACATTGCAATCTTGTTTCTTTGGCCTATTCAACTACTGATTTTATCATTGGTACATTGTTCTGTATCCAGCTCTGAATGAAGCACTGACTGCTGAAGTGCAGCGCCTGAAACAAATTGCTGGTGAGGCCAGTGATCCTCATGTGCCGAACGGTTCACGTCATCATATGAACCGCCAGATTCTCGAACAGCAGCTGCTGCAGCTACAGGAGAAGCAGCCATCAGAGGCCCAGCAGGCTCAGCAGCAGCAGCAACAGGAATCAGAGCAGTTCAAGGCTCAGCAGAAGCAGTGGAACCATTAAGGAGATTTCTCAGAGGGCATGCACATGCTTGAAGGTCATTCATACTGCAGATTCATGAAGGGATACCTTGTGTTCCCGGATATTCGTTTTTCTTAGGTTTTAGAACAACAGCAGTTGGATATTCCGTCTTTTGTGGTTTCTTGCAAAGTTATTTGGTTTCATTGGTTGGATGTTGGTAATGCCTGGGTGGATTCTGTGTTGTACAAACTTTTAGTCTCTGTAATTTTCTGCTAGAATTATTGAAATCATTTTTAGGTACATTTGTGTTGCGAATTAAAGGGGTCAATTTGTGAGGCACAACATATTCTGTAGATGCGGATGCGTGAAATCCTGCAACTTATATTCTTATTCATTGATCATTCTATTAGGAGTTCAGATGGATTCCTCGTAGTTGATGTTTATGTTTTAACATAACTTGCTACTGATCTTGTCCAGTGCGGAGTTGCAGAGAATCTCCCCAACGGGGCTGGTATCTGCTGTTGGTTTGTAGGCTCTGGCTCTGGGAAAGTTTGGTGCAGGCTTTGGATACACTTGTGTCCTTGTGCATAAATATTGTCACAAATACTTCAAAACAATAGCACGTATCAATGGATCTTGCACTGCCTAGCCTTTTGTCAAAGAAAAAGGGCAGATAGGTGAAGAAAGCATCCAGGGGTTGTGGTCCTCATCATGCCTAGATATGCTGAAGTCTATAGCTTTTCCGCAGAGAGCAAGATGCAAGAAAGATTCATTCCTGATCTAACTCTTTGATTCGAAAGAGTTGATCAAGATTAGCAAATCAACCTTGCATTGCCTCTTTCTGTTTTGTAGCAAAAGGAAGTTAACTTACCCATGTTCTTATGATCAAAGCTGCTTTTATTTCCTTGCCCAGTTCACCCAAAAGAGTTAGTAGTTGCCAACAAAATCTAGTTAATCCGCGCACTTATAATGTACAAAAACACCATGGCACAGAGCACCCAAGAGAGCTCCAGGAACCTGGCGATTTATGAGCACAGACATGGCGGAGCAGCCAAGCAGATGGATGATACCTAGGAGGAGTCCACTGTCCTGTCCACACAACTAGCACATGCACCAACGAGGAAGGGGACGCGAGCTAGCTACTTCATCTTCATCAGGCAGGCAGGCAGGCAGAGGAAGCAATCTCACGCAGTTCCAGCTCCCGCTCCTGCCTCTGGCACGGCCGCCGTCTTGGACAGGTTCTGGAGCAGCGCGAGGTTCTCGCGGCGGAGTGCGGTGGCCTTTTCCCGGAGCCTCTGGTTCTCCGCGATAATGCAACGGTTCTCCAGGTAGAGCTTCAGGTTCAGTATCTCCATGGCCTCTGCTCCGCCTCTCAACCTCCTCAGCCTCAACCTGCGTACGTGTGGTGTGATTGCAGGAACTGTTGCTGCTGCCGCTGCAACTTGAGCAGAGGAAGCTGAGAAACTTGAACAGAGCACGTTAATCAGTTACCTCTTTCTCCTGATGGCAACTGAGACATGAGGCGGCGGCGTCTTCTGCAGCTGCCGCTTGAGGTTGACGACAACAAGAGACGGGTGCTTCTTGCTGCTGCTCCAGGACCAGGAGCCGGAGCACATGTTGCTGTGGATGGCGTACGCCTCTGCTCCTATCTACTAGATTCTTTGGAGCTCAGTGACTTCGAGATGAAGTGTGTCTTAAGGGCTTTAAGGCTGTATATAAAGATAGATCTCATCTCATCTCACCTCGCCTCGTCTCAGGGCTTTGGTGGTGGTAGCTTTAGGTTTTTGTTTGGTGGTGCATGCACACATTGACATGACGCATGTGAGCCGAGAGAGATGGAGAGGCACCTAGCTCCTCCTCCCCCATCATGGAGCATGGACTATGGCATGGCATGGGCCAATGGATCTTCCGGGCGCTAATCATTTAGCAGCGTACTCCCTCTCTCCAGAAAAGAATGCAACTACAGGTTACGTGTCAACACAAGTCATTCATGTTTGACCAAATTTTTAGTAAATACTATTCATATTTATGGCTCAAAAATAATTTATTATAAAAATACATTTCTTAGTTGATCTAATGATATTTATTTGATATCATAAATATTAATATTTATTTATCTATAATTTATCAAACTTAGGATAATAAATCATGACACTGTACTAGAATTTCTTTCCTGCATGGAGACAGTATTTCCGTCGGAAAAAGGAGGAGGAGAGGGGCGTGGAGAAATCGATGAGAGAGTATGGATGGATCGGCGACGAGACAACACGATCTTTTTGACAGGAGTAGGTTGGGGAGGAGAAGACTACAAATAAAGGGAATCATTTGGGTTCTGCAGGAACCTCCCAGATTTGAAAATGAATTGGCTGAATAATTGTGCTCTCTCTGTAACTTCTCCTTTTTTTGCATTGGTAAATATACACGTCAAAGAAAGCAAAATGGCCATGCTTGCATTATTGATTTCTTGGGCCGGGTGCTTGCATTGCATGATGAAGCTTTATAGTTTTCTTGGTACTCGATGGTGCAAGAGCAAGGGCACGGGGAGGTCAAATTCGCTTTCGAGCATCTCATCCTTTTGGCTCGTGCGGTTTCTTCGCCAGAATGATGCCTCACCGCCTTTTTACCTCCCCTCCCATCTCTGTAAACATGCGAGTTGCCGTCTGCATTCGGAACTCTCGCTGCAAATGTTCTGTTCCAACAGAGTCTACTGTGAAGGAATTCCCATTTGATTTCTATAGCAGGCCTGAAAATGATCTGTCAGTCACCACAGTTTCTGCCAACTTGGGAGGCCAAGTTTCCACGAGAGAGAGATGCCCTTCATTCCACGCCATTCTCACCCAGAAACCAGTCACCAAGCAGCAGCCATTCAGCCCCACGTTACTGCGTCACGGACCATCATGGAGGCGAGAATCTCTCGTGAAAAAACTTGGAGCAGGGAAGACACTTTGGGCCACTGCCCCCAGCTTTGGCCAAAAGTTGCACTCATTACACCACACACACACAAGGTAGCCAAAGCCAAAGAGGTAGTAGTACACAAGAATTTGCGTTTGACACCTCAAGATCAACCGTCCGATGCCGTCCCAGACACTCACTGATGCGCGACGCGTGTCCCCCCACCCGGTCCCGGTCCTGCGTCCACTCATTTGATCCATATCTTCGCCGAGTGGAGGTTTCATTCCGACGCTTGACCTCCCTGCACACATTGACAGAACACAGAAGCACCATCCATCGTTGCTGCAGCTTTCGCCATTGACAGTTTGACACTGCCCCCTGCATGAACCTGGTTCACCAAGCGCATGTGAATCATGGATCACATTAGGTAGATGCGCCATGATCCGTGAACGCATACATGCATATGCTGCGGAGCTCCCCATCACGCCGGGTGGGGCGGCTGCCCCAGCTACTGTCGGACACCGGACGCTGCCGGCCATGGACTCGCCCGCGTTGGTGCTCGCCTGCAACCTCAAGCAGGTATGTTTTTGCCCCACCTAAAATTTTGGGCAAGCTCCGCCACTGATATGCATACATACATACATACACGTGCGATCCTCGTCCGGCAACAGCGACGTTCATGTTGGGTTCAGGGTTTAGCATCATGAGGCCACATGCCAGTGGCACCTCGAGATGGAGAGCAGGTACTTTGATGCCTTTTTGGCAGGATTGGTTTGATGACCATGAACGGATGAGCTTGCGGGGACAGGGTTTTGCAGTGGTGGAGATGGTATCATGGTACTAACTTCAGTGCTCCAAACTGTTGCGTACTGAGTGGCATCTCTTTGTATCAAGTGAATGGATTCTGCTTATCTAAGGCTGTAACCGAATTCAGGGTAATTTTCACAAGGCGTTTACAGGAGAGATGCAACTCTGTTTTTCTTCGGTCACAATCATATTTCAGATTCAGAAGGTAAAGCCAATCAACCTTCTAACTGTTTCTTCTCCTACCACCTTCTCAGGCTCTCAGCAATGTCAATTTTCAAATGAGGTGTAGCATCCCTAAAAATAAAGAACATTCCTGAGTGCAGCAAAATGTGACTGAGTTTCAAACATTATCTTTTATGTTGCCCCTGAAAAGTAATACTACAACAGAAGATTCACGTTGTTGAAAGGTTGCCCTTTTCAAAAAACTTTATCTAATGGCTAAACAGCAGTCAAATATTTCTCCACTCTCATCCATGTGACCATGTCAGAGAAAAGCAAGCGCATATCTCATTTACCTTGCCAAATCGATTGTAACATCCAATCTTGCAGCCTATGAAGTTTTTGAGCCTTCCTGGGATGCTTTGAAGATGCGGTATGCAGCTATGCACATTGTTATGTTACCAATCACTGTCAGAGCACCTTGAAGGGCTACAAGGACCTGTGGATCAAGTAAGAAAACCATTTTGACCAAGGCAAACAATACGAGAAAAAGAACTGTTTCAAATACTGACTGGATTGCATTGTGCTTTTGTCTATTTTCATGAAAACGCTGAAGGGCTACCAGATCTAATAATTCTGTTATCATAAAAACTAGCAAAGCATGACTGCATAAGGATCTCAGTGAAAAGAATATCTGAAAATAGTTGCTGGTGTACACTAACCAAAGTTTCATTCAGGGAAGCCACGAACACAATGGCATCTCACAGTTGAGAACATTTTAAAAAAATTGGGGACAGATAAGTGATAATCATATCAGCAAACAACAAACGTGAAACTGCATTTTTAACTCAAAGAGATATCTTACTTCGAGAGACTCTGAATTGTAGAAGAAATGCCACGTGCAAGCGCACATTGCTCCACCTAGAAGTGGAACCTATTCGACAGAAATAAAGGTTTGTCAGTCAACAAAACATCACATGAGCAGTGTCAAAACAGTTGAAAATTTATGAATGTGTGAACTGCACAAATAGCATAGTTCTGCAAACAGAAGAAACACACACAAGTTTCTTCTGCTCAAGGTAACACTGAGGTGAGCCATTCCTACTCAAAATCTCAACATCGCAGTCTGTAGTTCTACAGGTACATAGACAGGAACCACCACACAGTTCTTCAGCAAACGATATCTTAGCAAATATCTAAAAGCTCTGCCGAAATTTGCACTCACCATCCCCCACGAGAGGCCCTTCCAGCCCTTGAGCCCCGTCCTCTCCCCGTAGTCCCAAACCAGCCACATCGCCGTCACCCTGCAACGCAAATCCCCGTCAGGGATTGGATTCAGACATTCAGTCCTCACAGAGCTTACAGGCGCGGAAGCAATCGCTAGCCTGTAGCAGAGAGAAGCGGTACCACTCGGCGACGCTGGAGACGTGGACGGCCCAGGTGGGCAGCGAGAGCGCGTTCGCCGGCTCGGACAGCGCGGCGAGCGCCGGTGGCGAGGCGGCCGCGGCCCCGGCCACGGCAACCGCCGCCGCCGCCACCAGGCCCACCCCACCCGTCAGACGGACTGCGGAGGGCGGTCTCCGCAGCTCAGGTCGAGGTGCCCGAGGAGGACTGGAGGGCCCTAGCGTTGCCACGAGCCGGAGGGACGCCATTGGACGCGGGGGGACGCGTGAGGTTGGCGTTAACCCAAACCCGGCAAGTCGTTGAGGATTATTAGACGTCTGTATCCGTATGTGTACCAAAAAAAACAACGTAGATTTGAAGGCTTATAAAAAAAATACAGTACAGGTTTAGCAGTGCCCCCCCCCCCCCCCCCCCCCCCCCCCCCCCAGTGCCCCTACCCAAGCTCCTATAAAATAGGAAGGCTTTCAAATAACCCCATTTAGACTACTCAAGAGTGAGATAGAAAACTGACGCTTGATGAGAAGATTGGAGAGAAACTTAAGCATCGAAGCATGCCATTACACGATGCAATGTTATTAGAAAAAAAAGGCATGTCTAATAGGCATGTTCATATACTTATTATATGCTAAGTAAATTTAGCAACAAAGCACCTGTCGGAGCGTGGGTAATCGGAGACCTTATTCCTAGCCTCACCTCAATACCCCTACTTTTCAATTTCTTTTGTTCCCCCTCTTTCCCACCCGCACCTGCACATAACCCTATTTGTCTCCTTCCTATACATTGTCAGCACCGCCCTACATCTGGCTATCAATCACCGTATCTAGGGCGCGTTTGGTTCCCTGTATATCGGTGAACTAGGCTCTCCAAATGCAACGGCCGCTTGTTTGGATACCTGCGCCAGGGTTTGGGTCAAGCTCTGGTGGTGCAAAAGCCACCCTCTAGCCAGGCTCCCGTGATGCGAGAAAATTCGGCATTTCCCCAGAGCCTGGCTGGCGTAGTGCGGGTGGGAACACATGAGGTGCACGCGATAGAGAGGGGAGATGCAGGCATCTAAGCAACCAATCACTTGCTCAGTTAGCCTGTATGCATGGATCCTAGCAACCAAACAAACATCTCTTGCATGCTCTCAGCCTAGCTACCGATGGCCTGGCTCCCGAGAACAGACATGGCTAGACTGGGAAGGCAACCAAACACGCCCCTAGCCTTCCCAATGGCCGGAGTCGTTGCCCTCCTCATTGGCTGCTCGAGCCTATGAGTGGGCCCTCCTAGAGAGTGATCTCACATGACCTCAGGGTCGCCCTCACCGCCCGACCATGGACCATCTTTGCTCGGTGAGCTCCCTCTCGGGTTGACGGATTGTTGTCCGGTCCTCAAGTAGGGGCTCCCAGAGTGCACCTCAAAATGGGAGCTGGCCTCCCCTCAAGGCCTCGTAGCCACGCGATGCAAGAATCAAAGATGAAGGAGACGAGGTCGCGGCGTGATGGAGCTTGACCCGCCATGGTGATACGGGAGACAGAGAGGACAAAGAAGAGGGAACCTTGATTGATCGTCCACCGTCCACATGACTTGGACAAGAGAGGGCGATGGATGTGGCTTGGAGGGAGGGGGTTGAGAAAAGAAACAAAGAAAAAAGAAAATGCATTCCGCTGACAAATAGGTCCCATCTAGAGTTTAATCAATTATTTGATGTTCGAAAAAGAAAGGGAGGTCTTCAGATCCCAATAGAGGTCCTGATTTAAGGATCATCGATGGAGATACTCAGCTGGACATGTGTATAGCAGCAACCGTATGTGTAGGTTTTACTTGTATTCCTGTAACGCTGTCATTGGGATGCAGTCGAAATGTCGAATACGAGAAATTCTGAAGAATCATGCGAGAACTGATACGGTTCGATGAACAGCAGTTGGAGACAATCTACCCTATGACAAGAGGCCAAAAATTGAACTACATCAGCGCTCTTGAGGCGTCATGCCATCATGATTCAAAAAGAAATGAAAATTTGGAAGATAATATAGTGAAAAGAAAACACTTGCAAGCTCACTTAGGGCTTGTTCGGTTCCTAGGGCACCATCGCCTGGAAGGATTCTTACCCGGATTGCTAGGCTAATTTATATAACCTTTGATCAGCTGGAACGATTCCTGGGTGCAATCCTAGAGAACCGATCGACCCCTTAGATGTAGAGAAGGAACGCTACATGAGTTTCAAATTTGAACCATGAAAATTCTATCTAGTCTAGATAAATAAGAACAGGAACAGCAGCACTCGATTGATTCAGGAAACTAGTCAACCACCAAAGAATCAGAGGTGTTTCTTCACAATCCAAGGGAGACGAGGCCCCCTGTTCATGCATCTCATCTCAACAAATCGTTAAGCCCTTGTTCAGCTTTACATGTATTCACCTCAATCTGATATGTGTTGGAGTGGATTGGATCACACGTGGATTGAGGTCGATACAAGTGTAGTCTGACAAGCCCTAGAGAGGTTCTATCCATGGGCTTTTCGCTATCATCCAAGAATTCAGGCCATTAGATTCCTCAAAAGAAATTTCAGGCCACTAGAAATCTTAGTTTGACAGAACCACGATCAGATATAAATAGTGCGAGCCAGATTGTATGCCATGATGATCATTTGGCAGCAATCCTGACCAATGATGAACCTTCCTAGATTGCTATCCGTGGGGATCAGTTAGCCTGACTAAATGTCAACACGGGTTATGGCAACGTCAGAAACAATGATGAGTTGCTTCGATTTGAACTGGGTTATTAGGCTTCTGTTTTCGTGGACCACACCATGACAAGAGCAAATCCCATTAAGGACATCAACACAACCTGCAGAAATGAATCAAGTTAACGATGGTAAGATCCTCATTAATCTCTCCGCAGACAAAACAGAATCGACCCCTCTTTTGCAGAGTTTGTGTTTTCTAAGCCCAGAGGCGAAGTTTCATGTGAATCGGGTCAAAGTAATAAGTTTTTTATCTGCTGGACAGATGTTAATACCGTGGAACAATGTATTGACCTATCCATAGCTGTCCCCAAGATTAATGCCAGATTGACAGGAAAGTTCCATTTGTAAGAGATAAATCTGCAAGAGGCTAGTGGATGGTTAAAGTTCACATACCGATACAGCTGGAGGCACACCCACTAGTGGATCTGGGAAGAACTTGTTTGCTAAAGCAAGAGCAAGGAGGCTACTTTGCATTCCTGCATCAAGAGATACTGGTGAGACAAAAAAACAAATTAGAAAGAACGTACCCTCATGTAATAGGAGAGCACGTCACCTGTCTCAAAAGATATTGTCCTTTGTAGTGCCTTTACATCGTCTGACTTGTGAAACCAAGTACCAGCAAGATGATAACCAGCTACAAAAGATGAGGTGTGGAATGCAAAAAGGAGCAGCACTATGGCTAATCCAAATGGAGACAAAACAGCCTTGATATTTATTGCCAATGGTGAGCCAACACACAGAGCAGTGACAAACACCGATAACGGAGGGAGAAATGGCTGAATAGCTGCACAGAGCCTTGGAAGGAATCTGCGTAACATAAAGAAACATGAATTTAGACCTGAAAACAGAAGTTACTCAAAGTGGGAGCCAAAGATCAGAAATATAGTAAGGGAACTATCCAATCTAGCACAGCTGTCTCCTGTACTTCAGTTCAAATCAATGAAAGGAATACCTATTCAGAAGCAATCCAGCAGCAATTGGAGCAACAACTATTTGAACGATGCTGGACATCATCCCTTTGACATCCACAGGTAATTTCTGGCCAATAAGAAAGTAAGATAATGTTGGGGTGACAAAAACTGCAGTAGCTGTTGACAATGATGTCATAACAATGCTGAGAGGAGCCATATGTGGATCTGTCAGGAAAGTTGCATAGTTTGAAAGCTGTGCTCCGCTCACGCATGAAACCAACATGATACCAGCGCCTACAGACAAGTTCACGGCAGAGTTCACCACATATTCTACAATGCTCCTTCTAAAGCATATAAAAATGCATGAATCAATTTCTTACCTAGAGCAGTTGGGAGATTAAGAACTGCAACCGCAAGAGTGCCAAAAAGGAATCCCAACAAAGGCTTGATGACAAACTGTCCGATATAGCCCGCAGCAATAGCGTCTGGCCTTTTTATTGCTTCAACAAAATCCTTGACGGTTGAGTTTACACCAACAGCAAACATCAAGAACCCCAAAGCTGGTGCATAATACCTGCAATAATAACACACCCTGGAAATGTAAATAACAGGTGCAAATATAGAACACTGTGCTACTGACACAAACATGAAACTAATCTAATTACGTAAATAAAAGCCAGCTTATAGGTGAGACTGTGAGAGGTAGACCCTTAATGATTAATCATTACAGAAAGGATAGCGGAGTTTATCAGTGAGCATAAAACAACAAGATTCCTATAGTCTAGAGACCTAATCAGAAAGCATTACCATATAGAGAATGGAAAGATGGTGATTAGTATGGATCAGCACATAATTTTAAATGCCTTTTCAGGTATCGATTATATGCATACTTCTGAGAAAACGTCCTCTCATATATTTCTTACTTATCGGACTGGAAGAACAATCAAGAAGTGAGTTCGAGAAAAAGTAACTGTCTAACAAAATGGTCTTAGATACTGTCATCAGGGGGAGATAAGTGTCCAAAGCCAAAGGAAGCCAAACAGGGATGTGTACCATCTCTTTCATATACTGCTAAAGTGTAGCTGAAATATAAATTCAACTGATCATTGATCCAACGACATATACAGATCGATAACTGAATTTGGACTAATAAAGAGCACAAACTTGCATGACAGACCTGGTAGTGAACCATGTAAACGAAGGCGGGTACACCAGCGCGAGAATTGTGCTCCCCAGCACTATGTGGGGAATAATGGAGTTGGCACTCTTTAAAATCTTGAACAAATCTACTTTACTCTCCTCCACTACCTGTAAATTAGTACAAAGTGTAAAAAGCAGATACTAAAGTGACCTTCCCGTAGTGATGAGTACAAAAGGGCAGCCCACTAGCTAATTAGTCACGGCACCTGAGAAGGCAACACCTCGTCCTCCCCAAGGTTATCTTTCTCGAAGGAACCACTCGCAGTCGCCCAAAGGCGCCTCTTAGCAACCACTCCAGATCCCTGCTCTGCTTGTATAGAAGAAACAGAAAGACTACATCACAAATTCCATCTCGGCACCGCGAAGCTTATGATAGATAGATAGATAGATAAGATACTGATTGTTAAAACCCAGAAAATCCAAGCCCTGTTCTGACACATCACCAATCAATCAATTAGAAAAAAGAGACGAAACGAATCAAACCATCGAGTGAGGAGTTTCCGAAGCTGCTACACCAAACAGACTCCAGGCACCATCCATTCACACGATACAGCAGCATAAGATTGGAGAGGTTTTAGATCAGAGTGGAGCACCTACGCCATGAAACGCGCGGCGGCGGGATCGCCGGAGAAGGCACCGAGACGCGGTCCGCCGGCGGCTGCCGGTGGCGGGCCAACGAGTGGACGCCAGCGAGGTGGGCCCGCTTCAGGACGGCTGCGGCGGGGGCCATTTGACCTCGAGCGAGGAGTGGGTGGGTGTGGGGCACTGGAGCAACAGGCAGCAGGCCAGCAGCAGCTGAGGAAGGGAGAAAAGGGAGGAGACTTTTCGCGTGTGCCATTATAAAAGATCGCAATCCTCTGTGTGTCTCTGGAAAAATTCAGCGGTCTTCAGCGCCACTACTCTAACTTTTTCATGTCCTCCATGCCACTTCCGTCAGTTTGGGTTCTAACGCCGTCAAACTATACGTGTGAAAAGACGAAAATACCCTTAAGTCTAAATATGTTATTAATTTTTTTGAGCATCTTAACGACTTTAAATGAAAAAACTCATAACTAGAAAGTTGTAGATCTTATCGAGATCTATAATTTTCATATAAAATTTATTTTTATTTAATTCCGCAAAAAAAAATATAATTTTATATGATTAATATATCTTAGAAAAATCATATTTTTTTTGCGGAATTAAATGAAAATAAATTTTATATGAAAATTATAGATCCCGACCAAGGTTTTCATTTTCGGAAATTAAAATTTATCGGGGGTCATAGATAAAGAGGATAAACAGGATATATCGGAAATATCGGACAAAATTCAAATAAAATTTAATTTGAATTTAAGTAAATTTAAATAAATTTAAACAAAATTTATACGAAAAAGATATATTATTTCTTATCGGCACCTATGGATAAACAGGATATATCGGAAATATCGGGATATTTCGGCCGATAAAAAAAACCATGATCCCGACAAGATCTACAACTTTCTAGTTTTGAGTTTTTTTATTTGAAGTCGTTAAGATGCTCAAAAAAAAGTAATAACATATTTAGACTTAAGGGTATTTTCGTCTTTTCACACGTGCAGTTTGACGGTGTTAGAGCCCAAACTGACAGAAGTGGCATGGAGGACACGAAAAAGTTGGAGTAGTGGCGCTGAAGACCGCTGAATTTTTCCAGGGACACACAGGGAATTGCGATTTTTTATAATGACACACAGGGAAAAGTCTCAAAAGGAGGCGTGCGTCTCGGCGTCTGTTTGCGATTTGTGAGTTCGACAGGTGACGGTGACCTACTCCGCAGAGATTGTTGGGAAGCTCGAACAGCCGGACAGGGACGGAATGGATTAGCACCTTCTGATTTGGTGCTATCTGGCTAATTTAATCTCGAAACGTTTTTATAATTTGTAACCATCTGGATCAAATACTCTAGGACAAACCCAGTAAGCCACACTGGTTACCAGTACCAAGGGTTTGTTCAGTTGGCGAAAAATACGTGAAAAGTTACTGTAGCATTTTTCGTTGTTATTTGGTAAACTTTATCCAACCATGAACTAACTAGGCTCAAAAGATTCGTCTCGACATTTACAGACAAACTATGCAATTAGTTATCTTTTTTATCTACATTTAATGCTCCATACATATGCTAAAGATTCGATGTGATGAATGAAAGAGGAAATATTTTAGGTTTGTATGGAAAGTGAACACACCCCCAAATGGTGAAATATGCAAGTTTTGTGAATGGAGCGGGCCTCCAAATGTCTCGCTCGCAATAAATCAAGACGCTCTTTACATGAGTGGCAGAGGCACGCACGGAGTGGTTGGCGGGTGGCCGCGCGTCACGGCTGGAGCATGTGCATTTCGTTTCGGTGCCGCGCAGAGGCCTTCATGAATTTTGTCCGTGCGACCTTAGTAGGGAGTCAACCTTTCTTCTCTCATGAATCATGCCTCTTTTCAAAGATAAATACTCCCTCTGCCCCCGTTAACACCATAGTTGTAGAACTGGACACGCAAACCAATGTATATAGGAAATTATGAAAATGCCCCTGTAAATATCAACGCAGATCCTTTCCTACCATGACCCCATCCCACTCCAACCGCTCCCCTACGCCGCGCTCTCCACAGCTTCCTCTCGTTCTCGCACTAGCCACCGGGCCCGAGATCCAGTCCGAGCCATCACTGGGCGCCGACTCCTGCCACCCTGTACACCGCAGGAGTGGGGCCCACGTGTCGTCGTCGTTCCTCCATGCATTTCGACGGTCACCACCCCAGCAGCGAGCTGCTCGGCCACGAGATCCGCCGGCATCCCACGACGGTGACTGCAGGAGCCACGGTCGGGAATGGGGCAGGGAGGCCCCCACGCGATCGTCGGGGCTGGAGGCAAAGGATGGAGGTCGTCGTAGCTGTGCCGCCATAGCTATGCCCACCGAGCCAAGAAGGCATCGCCGCGTGTGGAGCCGCCGCCATTGTGCGCACTCGTCCACAGCACCGGGCCACCGTCACATGCGCTCGCCCTGTGAGCCACGTCGCCGTGCGCGCTTGCCCGCAGCGCCGGGCCACCGCCGCATGCGGTCGCCTGGGCGTGGTGATGGATGCTCGTTTATTACTCTGGTTCTTGATGGAAGGAAAGAGGAAGATGAGGTTGGCTCTTGGCAGGGAAGGGGAACCTATGAGAATGCTCTGGAATATCAAATGAGTGGACACAAGCGCACCACGTTGGTGTGCAGGATTACAAACCCCTGTTGCAAGTGGGACCTGCAACCTGACAGTCTAACCAACGGCTTCTGAAGTGATGCCCGATTACGGTCTTTTTGGGAAAATTTTTGAATCTCCGAACGACGGTTTTTGCGGGACGGAGGGAGTACATATATCAGCATCTCTTCGATTGAATCGAGACTCTAAGCTCAGGCACCCAATTAAGCCACGTCACTCGTTACCCTGCAACCCTAGGATCCAACCATCATGCAATGTCGACCGTTCGAGCGCACTCATGCTTAATGCTAGAGCAATCATCACGAGTTCTAAGACATGGATCCGGCTAGCATGCTTGACCTTCGTTGTGGCCAGCGTGGTCGAACAGTAGGGCAGCAGGTCGCACATGCACGGGGCTTGGCGCATCCTGTCCCTACCCGAGGAGAGCCAACTCCTGTGACGGTGACAAGCCGCGGCAGCAAACCAATGGCGTGGTTCGAGCTCGTGGATCAACAGCCTAGACAAATGCACTCCAACCCACGAAAAAAATAGCGTGCTATTTCGGTGCTATAGCGGCGCTATAGCGGTCCAAAGAACGTGACGCGAAGCTATTGCTCTTTTTTACGCTATAGGCGCTATTGCCGCTATAGCGCGCTATAGCGCCGCTATTTGAACGCTATTGCCGTTTCCCTGGCTGAGAAAAAAAATGCGGCCCGGTCAGTTTTAGCCCAGAGCATCTCCAAGAGTTTGCTAAATCAACTTGCCATCCATCTATTTTTGGCAAAACGGGAAAAATTGTGCTCCAACAGTTTGGCATCCAACTTGGCAAATTTTAGCAACTTGGCAAATCTCCCCCCTCCACGCGCATATTTGCGCGCTGAGCGCGAGCGCGCATCCGGCTTCGTGTGCGGGGCTCTTCGTTTCTTAACGGGGCTCTTCGTTCGCTTAGCGGGGCTCTTCGTTTCTTAGCGGGGCTCTTCGTTCGCTTAGCGGGTCTCTTCTTATTTTACCAAGTCCAAATGGCAAACTCTTGGAGATAGTCTATTTTTTCACTTGCCATATATTTTAACAAGTTGCCAAATCATGATATTTGCCAAGTGAATTTTGGCAAACTCTTGGAGATGCTCTAAGGGCCCGATTCAGGGAACATACAGGATGCAAAACTGATGGAACCCTAGTCCATCGTCACTTCCTCATCCCTGCCTATCCACCCGACGGTCCTGGGCGACGGCGGCCGCTGGGCGACCGCGCCGGCACACCCCCACCTCCGCACTCCATCCCTCGATCTCCCACCCACTCCAGCCTCCCTCCCACTCCGCCCTCCCAATCCGGCCGCCCTCCACTCGGCCCTCCCACGCTGGGCGACGACGGCAGCCAGGGAGACGACGGGAGCCAGGGCGACGGCGGCAGGCTGGGTGACTGCAGCAGGCTGGGCGCACTCCTCCAAGTGTCAACAATGACTGAGCCAAGTGAAACTCATCAAAGTCCTGATGGCGGTGTGCCAACAGTAGGTAATTTCTTCTCCCCTGCTCTTCTTCCCTGTTCTTCTCCCCTGTTATTTGGTGATGCCGTGATGGAGATGCAGATGCTAGATGGTAGATGCTTAGTTGCTTACCTTTGGTTGTGTCAAACTGCCATCACTCGTCGCTGTATTATGGAGATGTGTTTGATTTTGATGTACTTGATTAGTTCATTACCAAGCTTGTTCCAAATGAAGACACTCATGATAAGATTATTGAAGAGCTTCAAAAGTTTCAAGATGCTGAAGGATTCTTTGGGAAAGACATTGCTAAAAGGCAGTGCAAAAATATTAATTTTGATCCAGGTATGAAAAATTGTCATCTGGCACAATTAGCTTTTCACTTTTTTAGCTAAGTGGTGTCTCAACTATGTCCTCTGTTTTTCACTTTTGTAGCTAAGTGGTGTAACGGATCAACGTAATTATACGAGATTAAGTAAGAAAATCTTCCACCGAGGCGGTTAATTTAACGAACTTAAGCCCGTATAACTCGAGATTCCGTGAAATCACGAAGGATTTCAAACCAACCAACATACAACCAAGATCGTACTGATTTAGCAGCCACAGTTCACCTGATACAATAGTTGACCATAAAAGTAGGATACATCGGAGTTCGGAAATAAAAGTTATTACAACATAATTCAACATAAAATAGCGGAAGCAAATAGTTTACGCACACACGCTTAGTTCAGTTACAGTGCCAGTAGATAGTCATGGTCCACAAAAGCAGAAGATAAGACAAGCAGAACGACCTTTGCCCCAAGGTCCTAGTTGTCACCCATCGCCGGATACAGACAGTTGGAGCAGTACCCATAGTACATCTGACCATCTGCAATAACAATGGGAACAACGCCCTGAGTACGAGAATGTACTCAGCTAGACTTACCCGTCATAAACCAGAAATAACATGACACCAAGGAGCATGCAAGGCTTTATTTAGTGGACTGGCTTGACTCATTTGCGAAAAACAAAAGTTAGGATGAATAACTAAAGATAAATACTTTTAGCATCATTTTTAGAATAACCTATTCATGCTAGGTAAGCACCTATTGCTAAAACAATCACTTGATTAACCATTAACATCAAAGGTTACCATCTCAGGTTTAGCATTTTCATCATTACCACATAACCATCCGTGCTCCATCATTAACACTACGATGCCGTAGCTCGAGTCAAGTGCTCACTAACCGGGAGCGACGGCGATTCGAATCGAATTCCTATCCAGCTGGAGATTTATTCCTCACACAAACCATGCTTCCCCCGTCAGGGTCGCGTAGATCACCAATGACACTTTCCAAGAAGCCGCGGGATAACAATCATGGATCGCACTACCCAGGGACCGCCCGACTGCCAGGACGCACCTTGGGCTCACTCTTCGCGTCCCCGTACACCCCCTTCAACACCAGTCTGCCAACCCGAGTTTATCCCGGCTCGAAAAGTGTCACTAGCTTCGCGGTCGAAAGGTACTTTATTCGGCCAGCTAAATGTGAGGCATGCGTTCAACATGACAAGAGGGACGAGCAACGATCGGTCCTTAATCGACACAGACGGAAACACTATAGTCCAAAACCCTATAAGTCTCCGCCCGGTCTCCGTTTATCCATCAACACTTGGTTACTTTTCATCATCACTATTACTGCTAACCATACTCAGGTAGTCGCCTATAGCTCGCAGGTGACAGGAAATCACCCGACTTCTACCGATCTAAGCATGGCTAAGCAATTTACTCGATCCTGACCTAATAAGGTAACATTATTCTGGTGGACAAGGATAGTAATGCAACAACGGTTCCACTCAACTCCTATAACTTAATGCAACAATGTATAATTATAAACCAGTTAATAAAGAATAACTTTTGTAAAATAGGGGCTTATAATGCTCCGGGGTTTGCCTCTTTCGAACGAGCTAGGGTGGTGGTCGACGCACTCCGGCAGTTCCTCGCCTGGCTCTTCCTCCTCAGGCACCTCCTGTGCCTGGGGCTCTTGCTGATCCGTCCAAGCCTGCTCCTCCGGTACTGCTGCCTGCGACTGCTCCTGCGATCCTGTATGATGCAAGTGCATAAGTACATGCGAATGATGCATCAGATTATGATGGAATGATGAGGTGACATGAGATGCAGACGAGCACATGGAATGAGCAGTTAGGATAAAACTTCATCTTCTACAAGGTAGTCCATGTCATCCAAGAACATGTACCCTAAAGTTTGCACATTGCGATTCCACTAATTATCATACACCTTACACAAGCAAGTGACCCTAATTAACCAAACCTTACCAACCTAACTCATTTACAACATCAGCAAGACCTAGTGATGCTTCAAAGATACACCAAACATATTTTATTCTTCTTAATTTCTCATAAAGAATAATCATTTATTCTTTATTTAACTAGGGTTGTACAGCAACACCTATCTCTATTGTAGATAAAAATCTACAAAAATTACAGTAGAGTATTCTTACCCTAACTAAGCTACCACTAAATTTTCATGGTAAATGGAAATGTAAAACTACCTGTACAAAATAAACAAATCATAGCCTAAATGTGAGCATGAAATTGTTTTATACTAGGAAAAGTATCAAACAACAGATTTCACATTTTTCTTAGGTTACTAACAGTAAACTAACATGCTACAAAAATTATCACATGTGTGTTGTATACAAATTTTGCTCTCTACTAAAAATAACAAATATTACCAATTAAAAGCATTTGAACTACACTTCAAAGATTTCCCACAGAACATGCTTCACTAGCATTTTTCCTAGAAAGTACATCACTAATAAAGATTAATGCAACAAGAATCACCTTTTTCCCTTTATTATTTTATTTACTACAATTTTTCTAAGATAACAGCATATATAACAATTAAATAAAATTGCACAGTAAAGTGTCACAAAAATAACATGAGATATTTTTAAACTGTAGATCTATTCAAAAGGAACATTTTAAAATTTGTTTCATGATTTTTGGAGCTATAAATCTTGAGATACAATTTTTCAAAGCTATTTCATAATTTCTGAGAAATCATTTTCTTTAATTCTTTTGAAAATCGCCGGTGAAAATGCTAGCTACACCCGGTGCAGTGAACCCACACGCGCTGACACGCGGGACCCACGGGTCAACGGGCCCACCGGCCAGCCAGAGCAGCGCGGGGGAGGCGCTGACCGGTGGCGAACTCGCCGCCGGTGAGGTCTCCGGCGACGGGGAGGACACCAACGTGTTCCCCGCGTCGAGGCGCACCCAGCGCACCAACTCCGAGCGGCGCGGGAGCTCCGGAGGGGGCTCGCCGGCAGAGATGGCGGCACGGCGGCGCTGGAGCTCGTCGGCCGGCCAATGCAGGCCACGGGGGCGGCCGAGAAGGTGAGCGCGAGCACCGCAAGGCGAAGGGAAGGCGATTGCTCGAGACCGGAGGAAGCAAGGAGTGCCAGGGAGCTCCGGCCATGCACGCCGGCCAACTGCGGCCATGGCGGCAGTGGAGGAGAGGGGGCGGCCAATTGGCCCTCACCTGAGCTCGAGCGGCGGAGTGGAGGTGCGCACGCGGTGGAGGGGAGCGGGGCGGAGCTGAGGCCGGGAGGAATCGGACGCGGGAGCGGTAGGGGTGGCGAACGGCGGTGGCGGAGCTCCGGGAGCCGGCAATGGCGCGGCGGAGCGCTGCTGCTGTTGCTGCGGGCGAGCGAGCGGGAATGGAGGGAGTGGCCGAGGCGGACGAGCGCGCGGAGGGGGTAAGCGAGCGCGACGCTGCGGGGGCCACAGGGGCGCGTGTCGCGCGGCGTCGACGACGGCCGGCCACGCGGCGGCCGAGCTCTGCCGCGGCGCCACGGCGTCACGCGCGCGGGAGGGCGCCGGCGCGGGGCTGCGGGCCGGGCTGCCAGAGCCGATGGACCGGAAAGGAGGCCGTGGCCCACGAAAGCGAAAATGAATTTTTCTTTTTCAAATTATTTTCCAGATTTAATTCTCTGTTTAAAATTCGAATTTGGAGATGAAAAAGGGGTTTTCAGAAATTTGGCCCAAAACAAAAGTTGTTCAAAATTTTATTCTCTACAACTTTCATATAGAGCACTTTTCAAAATTCCCAATAGATTTTGAATTTGAGATTTAAAGCTAATTTAAAAATCAAAAACTCATTTATTTTGAATATTTTTTTAAAACAGAATTTGAGGAAAACTTGAATCCAAAATTTGCTCCAATAATCAAGTTGATTTATTCTAGATTATTTAAAATTGCTACTTCTAAAAAGTACACCAACTTTTTAACATTTATATTAAACTTAAGGTTCCCATTTATTTGTTTTTCAAGTTTAATTTAAAAAGGGCTACAATTCAAACAATGCTAATCATGCAATGATGTTGAATGCTTATGCTTTGAAATGATAATGCATGCTTAACACCCAGGGGTGTTACAGTGGTGGCTCAATCATGGAAGTAGTGCACCAAACCTCAGGAAGTTAGCTGCTAGAATTCTAAGTTTGACTTGCAGTTCATTAGCTTGTAAGAGATGCTGGAGTTCCTTTGAACAAGTATGGATCTGATTTCATTACATTGTTTCTGCAATCCCTTCTTTAGTCCTCTTATTGAAATAATAAAAATATAAAATCAAACCTATGTAGTCCACACAAAGAGATGCAACAGGCTGCTTCATGATAGAATGAGGGATCTTGTGTTTGTCAAGTTCAACTCAAAACTGAGGCAAAAGAAGAACAAAAAGGACAGAGATCCCCTTAAGAAACCTGTTATTGATGCTTTAGAAGATGAAGACAATGAGTGGATCACTGGCATTGAGCCAATAGAAGTAGATCCGGAGCAGGAAGGAGAAACTGCATCATCATCACATGGAGTTGCAGCTGCACCTCAAGGACAAGAAAGAAGGAAGGCAGGTACCCAGACCAGGAAGAGAAAGAGGTTGATCCCTACCACTATTGAGGATGATGACTTATCTGCTTCATCTTCTGATGGAGAGAATGCCAATGATGGCATTGATTCTAGTTCTGATTCTGAGGCTTAATGAGCCGATGTGTTTTGTCTTGTGAGCTGTGACTTTTGTCTTTTGAAAACTGTGTGGATGTTAAGTACTTAAGTGTGTCGTTTGCTCTTATCTTAAGAGTTAAGACTTATCATGGGAATATGTTATCAACTTATCATGGATGTTATGACTTTATCACTTTGTGAGTTATTATTATTATGATTTGGCTGTTTGGCTGTTGTCTAAATATCTTATCTCAAGATATTTGGCTGTTGTCTAAATGAATTTAAATAGCGCGCTATAGCGCCGCTATAGCGTGCTAAGCTATCTGGCGCTATGTCATATAGCTGCCGCTATAGCGTGGGTATAGCGGCGCTACAGCGGCGCATAGCGGCCAGGACAGGCTGCCGCTATTTTCTATAGCCCGCCATTTAAAACATGGACTCCAACATAGCTAGCTAGAGGGACGTTGGTGGCCTATGGATCACTACTACAAAAATCTTTAGCAAGACGTTTTAGAATTTTTTTCGGAGGCAGCAGCACTTTTCACCGTCTCGGTTAATGCCTTGGATTAACCGAAGCGGGCGCCTTTTATTAATCGAGGTGGTTAAAAAAAACCACCTCGTAAAATTGATTTATAGAGACGGGCATTATAAGACAACCGCCTAAAAATAGTCTATTTTCAGAGGCGGTCGTCTTAAGAAGCCCGCCTCCTTAAATCTATTTTCGGAGGCGGGCATACTATAAGGCCCACCTCCAAATATGGTGACCCAACTAGCAAAGCTCATTCTATTATTCTAACGGGCCCTTATATAAGAGCAGACTTAAGGTTTCCACCTCATTTCTCTCGCCGAGCACATCAGCCTTCATTTTGACACTACGGGCCCGAACCTCTCCCCTCACTCTCCCTTCACTCCGACACCACGCATCTCTGACACCGCGTGCCGCGCCTCCCTCTCCCTCTCCACTCGCCTCCCTCTCTCACTGGCGTGGATCTAGGGCGGGCTAGCCCCTACATGCGGCGACGGCGCGGAGGCAGCGTGGATCTACGGTGGGGCGCCACCAAACGCGGAGGTCGCCTCCCACCGCTTTTCTTTCGGAAGCACCCCTCGCCTCTCGACTCTGCCAGGTTGCCTCCCACCACTTGCCTTGCGGTTGAAAGGTCCTAATGGCTAGAGGGGGGTGAATAGAATATTTAAAAATTCTACAACAACACTAAGACAAGTGATTAGTAAATAAGATGGCGAAGCGAATCTTGCACTAGCACTATACTGGTGTTGCAAGCCACCTATTCAATTCTAATGTCTATGATATCTAGAATATCACTCAAGGGCTTAGTCACTAAGTTACACCTAGGTGAACAAGCTAGCAAGAGAGCTACAACTAAAGAGCTACAACTACCACAAGCACTACACAAGGTAAATACACAAAGTAATGCAAGAGAGTGATAGAAGTGATATATCGCCGTGGCAAGTGATCAATCACAATGAATACCAAGAATACAAAGGAGATAATGATAACACAATCAATTTTTCCTCCGAGGTTCACTTGCTTGCCCGCAAGCTAATCCCTATTATGGCGATTCACTCACTGGGAGGTTCATGCGCTAATAGGCATCACACGCCTAACCCGCAACCGGGTGCCGCACAACCAACACAAGATGAGGATCCACAAGCCACGCGCAATCCACCGAAGTTGCCTTTAGCGCTTCGCTGGGGAAGGCACAAGAACCCCTCACAATCACAATGATCGGAGCCGGAGACAATCACCTTCCTCCGCTCGACGATCCACCAACCATCGGGCCATCTAGGTGTCGGTAAACACCAAGAGTAACAAGATCTCCACCAGCCTAAATTACTCAACTAGTGCCACAAGATGCTAGAACACTAAGCAATGCACTACTCCAATCTTACTCAAGATGATAAAATCAAGTGTGCAAGTGAGTGGAATGGTGTGCTCAGCTCTCAAAGGGTGTATGCAGCTATTAGAAGTGCCAAGAGAGTGGCCAAGACCGGCCACCACCTCTATTTATAAGTCCACAAGCAAAAAGAGTCGTTACCCCTTAGAGCCAGCCTCTGCAAGGTCACCGGACATGGCGGTGGTGGCACCGCCCTAGGGGTGGCAGTGTCCCCTAACGGTCGATTCCAACAGCTAGTTTGACTCGCCGTGGTCACTGGACAGGGTGGCGGTGGCACCGCCCCAGGGATGGCGGTGACCACCTGGCCAGCTGCCCAAAAACCCTCCTTTCTGGAAAAAAGTGGCGGTGCACCGCCATGGGGTGGCGGTGCCCGTCTCTAGTTCCCCTGCTCTCTAGATAAGCGGTGGTACCGCTCCATCAGTGGTGGTGACCGGGTGGTGCACCGCCCTCACAACGGCGGTGTACACCGGACACGTCGGTGCCACGCTTTCTCTGCTGCTCTCGGCCGGGGTCAGGTGGGCACCGCCTTAGGGGTGGTGGTGCCACCGGGCAGGGTGGCAGTGCCCCACCAGAGCTCCTTCCTCTCGACCTCCTCAGCCGGTCACCACCACAGGGATGGTGGTGCACGGGACAGGGCATGGCGGTGCCCCCGTGGCAGCACAACGAGCCCAACAACGCCACCCTTTCTCCACCTTTTTCACCACCTTTGCAAATGTGCTAACACTCCAAGTGTTTCACCATCACGTGTAAGTGTGTTAGCATTTTCACAATCATTTTTCAAAAGGTTAATCACTTTCTCACCGATTGTGCACTAGGCCTAAAATGCATATGCAAGTTTTCCAACACCTAGTGGCACTACATGATCGAGTTGTCCGATAAGAGCTCCCCTCTTAATAGTACGACCATCACCGAAAACAAAGTGTCCCTATGAATATCACCTTTGCCTTAAGCCTATTTTATTTTTCTCTTTCTTCTTTTCCAAGTCCGAGCACTTGATCATCACCATGGCTATCACCACCATCACCATGATCTTCATCATTTGCTCCACCACTTGGAATGTAGTTAACCTATCTCATATTCACTTAGAGCATATAGGTTAGTACTTAGCGTTTCATCAATTCACCAAAACCAAACTAGAGCTTTTGGAGGTTGCTGCCGCCGCCGACCAGCCAGGCATCGGCGATGGTGGTGGCCAGCGGTGGCGCCGAACAATCGGCCTATGCGCACTCTCCTCTTTCCCTCCCCATCTCCTTCCCAGTCCCCTCCCCTCAGCTCCAAATCTGATAGTGTCGGTGTTCAGACCCGAGGGGGTCCTAGACCAACGAGTAAATGTTGCGTGTCCCTTTCCTGGATGGTGATGCAAGGAGAACACACGGGGGTTTATCCTGGTTCGGGCAAGAGAAGGCCCTACGTCCAGCGGGGGGGAGAGATTTGTATTTCCTTGCACCGAGGTGCTTGTGTAGGGGTTACAAGCTTGCGAGAGAGGGCGGTGAGCCCAGGTCTCAAAAGGAGAAAAGAAAGTACAAGATAATTGCTTGAGGTGTTGATCTCTATCTTGTGTATGGCTTGTTGTCCGTCTGTCGTTCTCCCGTCTTGCCCCGTTGTAGAGCCCCGGCCTCCCCTTTTATAGGGCGAGAGGTGGCCAAGACGATGGGGGCCTTGAAACGATGTTTTGTCGATCCCTGTTTGAGATGACTGTAGCGACGTGCCCTAGGAATGGAAGACCATCCCCGGGCACTGTGATGTCGTAGAGGACGAGGCGCTGAAATGACCCAGAGCGCCGCGCCATACGGTCCTTCCTTCCCTGTTGTGCTGTGTTGAGCGTCGAGGCCGGGTCGAGGCCGGGTCGAGGTCGATCGGATAAGTCCGAATCCCTTGGATTGCGGTGTACGGGCCTTGTCGTATCCTCCCTCGAGGGTAACTAGTGACGTACAGTGTTCGGTAAGGTGGGTACAGTGACGTTTTTCACGTCCCATCACGGGATGGGCGGTAAAACAGTGAGGACTGACACTGGTATTGTTCCCACGTCGGCCCTGGTTGTGGCCATGCCGGTAGGTGGTAGTAGGTAATTGCATTAAATGCTATGTCCTTTGTCCCGGGGTAGGTGGAGAAGGAGGGGATCGAGCGCCTCGACCCGGGCTCACGCGAGATGGAGTTCGGTCGAGGCGTTTCGTCGTGCGGGGCGGGGCGCGTTCGAGGCCTCCCGTCGAGGGGGTCTCGTACGAGTCAGAGACGGGATGCGGTCGAGGCACTCCGTCGAGCCGGCCTCATACGAGGCGGACCTGACGCGCGTTTTGAAGTGGGCTGTGTTTTGTCATGGCTTAGTCGTTTTAGTTTTTATTATCGTTAACTGTGGGTACCCCTATACTATTGGTACCGACAGTAGCCCCCGAGCCTTTAGGTGAGTGTGTGATTACTCACCTAGAGGCTTTTTACTGATGAACTGGAGTCGTAGTGCCGTTGTCTCCTCCGGTGGGGGCGCGCGAGCGCACCCGCCGGGTGTAGCCCCCGAGGCCTTGGTGGAGTATTTGAGAAAACTCCTCCAAGGTCTTTTTTATGTTTTATTAAGGAGTAGTTGTTGCGGTCGAGCCCCCGAGCCTCGCGCGCACGAGGTCGATCGGAGTCCCTGCCGTCTTTTATTGTGCGTCCCTCACGCTCCTCCTACGGGGAGGAGGAGGAGGGGTGGGGAACGTCGTACTACCCCGTTTGGGCGAGTCCGATGACCTCCGGTGAGCTGCTAGCGGGTAGATTCGAGTGAGAGTCCGTGCTCCAGTCGTTAGGAGTCGGCTTGTGGCCCGGAGGCGCTCTTCAAGAATGCCAAGGTGTGGTCGTGTGGATGTCGGTTCCCTGCGACAGGATCCGAGGGCTCGGTGCCTCCCCCGAGGGGATTCCTACTTCGACCTCTTCCTTTGGCCTCGAATACGTCTTGGGGTGCCTCGAGAGCGTGGCTCGAGCCCTGGCCATGTACGGGCGCATCCCTGGTCGTCCCTCGCTCTGTCGCTCGAGGGCAGCTGTCGAACCTAGGTCGAGGGCCAGCTTCCGTTCTCTCGAGACTTATAGTGGGCTCGGAGCCCGTTATAGGTATCTGGGAATATCCGTCCGTGGATCTCGCCCCGCCCGTTAGCCAGGCGCGCCTTTTGAGGGCGAGATCGGTGCGGTAGTGGGCGACGTGGCGTTCGGTTACGGCGTAGGGGACGGCCACGTGCCTGGCTCCTGTAAGACGTGGGGGACGGTTAGGTGAGCGCATTTAATGTGGGAAACTGTTCCTCCAGGCATATAAAGGCAAGACCCAGGGGTCTGCGTTCCCCACCGGTTCCTTGCGCTCTTGCCATCCCTTAGCCTCAGAAAACCCTTGCCTTCTTGCGTTCTCCGC
Source organism: Saccharum hybrid cultivar R570 (assembly GCA_038087645.1). NCBI lineage: Eukaryota > Viridiplantae > Streptophyta > Magnoliopsida > Poales > Poaceae > Saccharum > Saccharum hybrid cultivar. Next base: position 21,316,214 of record JAQSUU010000402.1, on the reverse strand, counting down.
CTACACCGCCGCCGCCACCTCCTTCTTTGCTCACACCCCTCCCGACAGCGTCGATGGCCGGAAAGAGTCAGATTCTCTCCGCCGATGACTGGGCCGCTTCCTCGGTGACGGAGAGGAAGTTGGAAGAGTTGGTCGAGGATGGGCTGCTGCGGCCGAGGACAAGCCAGTCGCGGCCGGAGTGGATCGCGCCGCCGCCAGCCCACCGGGAGCCGGCGCCCCCTGAAGGGTACGTGGTGAGCTTCGTCTGCTTCCATGAGCGGGGGTTCGGCGTTCCCGCATCCGTCTTCATGCGCGCGCTCCTCCACTACTACCGGGTGGAGCTCCATCACCTCACCCCCAACGCCGTCGCACAGGCCGCCATCTTCGCGGCGGTCTGTGAGGGCTACCTCGGGGTGGAGCCGCAGTGGAACCTGTGGCTTCACCTCTTCAAGGGTGAACTCTTCGCCAAGAGAGCGGGGGAGAAGGGAGTCCTGTGCACGGCGCGAGTAGGGAGCTGCGTCCTGCAGTTGAGGTCGAGCCGGGCGGATCAGTACATCCCGGCTCGACTCATCTCCTCGAACAGCGGGTGGCACGAGGGCTGGTTCTACCTCCGCAACGACGACAACCAGCTGCCGAAGTATACTGGCCGCGTGCTGACCGCCCGGGAGGACCGCTGGACGTATGGAGTGCCGGAGGTCGAGAAGCCGCGCCTGGATCCGCTGCTGGCGGCGCTGCAGCAGCTTCGCCTTCGAGGCTTGACGGCAGCGGCGGTGGCAACAGCGTTCCACCGCCACAGAGTAATGACGCTGTGCCGGCGTCGCCTGCGTCTCGACCAAATGACTCCGGAGGCGTCTCTGGAGGGGAGCCGGATGTCCCACGAGTCCCTCTCCCTCGAGGAGGTGCTCCGTCGAGCTCGTCGGATGGTCGGGACTTTCAAGACGGAGGAGGTCGACCGAGTCCCCATGAGGCCCACCGAAGGGTTCGAGCCCGTGGTAAGTACCTTTGAGCTGATGCGCTTGTTTGGTTTTGTTCGTTTTTTGGATTCCCCTAATCTGGTCGAGGCCGGTGCGCAGGACTTGTCGGCGCTGCGGGAGACGCGGCCGCCGGTCCCAGAGGACCAACCTACCCGGGAGGCTCGATGGCTGCATGCCTCGAAGCAGAAGAAGATCAAGGAGTCGACCAAGAAGCGGGCGGCTCGCAAGGCCAGGGAGGCGGATGCGCGGAAGAAGCTCCGGCGCCAGCAAGCCCTCGATGGAGTTCCTCTGGCACCGTCGCCTTCCGAGACATTCTCGGGGGAGGACGACGACAGCAGCGGCGAGGACGACGACGCCCTATCGTGGTATGAAGCCGCGACCGAGATAGGGGACCTCCCCGATATTCGCCCCCTGCTGGAGCCCATCGCTGGGTCGTCCTCCTCGGTCATCGTGGTCGAGGAGACCGAGGAGGAGGAAGAGGAAGAGGAGAAAGAGAAGAAGAAGAAAAAGAAGGAAGAAGCGGGCCCCTCGACGGGAGGGGCCGCTTTGCCCCGAACCCGGCAAGAGGGGTCGACGGGGATGCCCGTTCCGGCTCAGGCCCCGCAAACTCGGGCGGGGGCCGGGACGGCGGTGCCGGCGTCGTCATCGGCGGCGCCGTCGACAGGCGTGAGAACCCGAGGCCAGCTGGCCTCGGAGGCGCAGAAGGCGCAAGGCGCTGCACCGGCGAGGGCCCCACGGAGTGCCAGGCCTGCTGGCGGGGCCGCCGTGAGGCCACCGCCCGCCGCCTCGGGAGGTTCGGACCATGCGGGGTCGAGGCCCCTGGTGCCAATTTCCGGGTGAGTATTCGTGCTTAGCGGCTTCGCCTATCCTCGGATCCGTCGGCTAATTTTGCTCTTTACTTCACAGGTTGAAGCGGAAGGCGGAGCTCATGGGGCCTACCCCAGTGAAGTCGCTGCGGGCGAGCGCCTCCGTTCTCAACCGTACAGCGGAGCAAGATGCGGCCTGGGTTCGCCAGGTCGAGGCCGCGAAGGGGCGTCTTCGACATCAGCAGGAGGCGGCAGCTGCTGCGGGGGTCGCGGGCCCTGATGCCGCCGCGGAGAAGTCCGACCCTGCGAGGGCGGTGGCGCCCGGGCCGGTCGGGGCGGAGCCCAGGCCGTTGCCGACGGCCGAGGCCACCGTCGAGGCCGTGACGGGTGAAGCACCCGCCGGCGGCGCGGAGCGGGCGAGCGCTGATGTGACCATGGAGGAGGTCGCGTCGGCACCAGGACCGGAGGTGTCACCGGCGAGGGGACCGCTGCCGCGGCAAGACCTGCCGGCGCGGCCGGTGGAGAGCGAGGCCGTCGAGCTCCCTACCGGGGCTCCAGAACAAAGGGCGTCAGAGGTGGAGGCGCCGGCTCCGGGAGCGCCGTCGGTCGAGGCGCCGGCTCCTGAGCCGCCGACGGTCGAGGCGGCGGCTCCGGAGGCGATGACAGCCGAGGTGCCGGCTCCGGAGGTGCCGGTGACCGAGGGGCCGGCCGCCGCAGAAGGGCAGGTGTCCGTGGTCCTCACCCTCGACGACACCCCCCTGGACAAAGGGAAACAAGCGATGGGGGTCGAGGGGGGTGAGGCCACGGATCAGGCCGGTGCCTCGACGGCCGCTGGAGCCGCGGGAGCCGCGGATGAGGCCGGGCCTTCGGCGGGACCAGGAGACGCCCCGGCCGGGTCGTCGTCGTCGTGGCCTGACATCGCCGCGCTGGCGATAGCACGGGCCGAGGAGGAGATTCCGAGGTGGGGGGGCCATCCCTTCAGTTCAGGGACGCCGCGAACCCCGATGCTGAGCCCATCTTCACCCTGAACGACAGGGATGAAGTGCACCGCTGGCAGTACCTCGAGGGCGTCCGCCGGCACCTCGATCGGATACTCCACGTGGCGTCCGAAGCCGTCTCGCGGGGTATACGGGATGCCACCGAGGTACGATCGATCCGTTAGCTTTTTTCGTGGCTCTTAGTGTCTTTTCCCTCGGATTCTTTATCTTCTTGGTTTCTTTGAATCGTGACCAGGAGCTGAAGGAGTACTCCCGCCGCAAGTCGCTCTTCATCCAGGATGAGAGTGGCGTGTGGGCCTCGCTAGCGCAGCAACGAGCCCTGGTTGAGGAGGCCCAAAAAAGGCTTTCCGATCGGAACGCCGAGATGGCCGAGCTGCGTACCGCCTACTCGACGGTGAAGGAGGAGGCGATACAGGCGCGGGCAGCCGAAGCCGTGATGCGCACCGAGGTGGACAAGGCCCGGGAAGAGGCTGCCCAGGCTCGCAGGGACCTCGAGCCCCTGTCGGCACGGGTGAAGGAGCTCGAGGAGGATGTCTCCCAGGTCGGCCGTCAACGTGACCTCCTCAACGTCCAAATCGGGCAGGTCACGGCCCGGTTTAGTGCGCTGAAGGACGAGATCACGGGGCTGAACGGGGCCGTCCAAGAGAAGGACACGGCGCTCCAAACCGCCCGCCAGGAGATCGAGGCGCTGAAGGCGACCATTCGTGAGAAGGACAGTGCCCTCCTGGGGCTCGAGCAGACGTGCGGGGGGCTCCGTGACGAGGTTGTGGGCTTGAAGACCCACATCGAGGGTAAGTGTGACTGTTGCAGTCATGACGTCGAGGTCTCGTGTTAGGTACTAATTTATTATTTTGTCGTGTTTCAGCGCTGGAGAGCGAGAATCGGGAGGCCCACTCGTCCGCCAACTCCCTGCAGAGCCTCCTCGAAGCCGAGACCCTGAGGACCCAGCTGCTCGAGGGCGCGATCACCACCGTGTGTGACGGTCTGGGGGTTGGGCCCGACGCCGACACCGGAGAAGACGTTCCAGGGAACTCCTTCATCCGTCGGATGGCGGCGCTGGGTTGCCTTGCCTGGGAGAAGATACGAGACAGCCTCCACCACGGTGTGAAGAGGGCGCTGGCCGTCGTCCGCTCAGGATTTGTGTTCGACATGGAGCTCATTGCCGACGGCTTCATCACAGACCCGGAGCGGACGGACGAGGACAATGAAAACGCCTGCCTGGAGCTAATTGAAGCCGCGGAGGGGCCTGGGAGTCGTCTGGCCTCGCTTTTTGAACCTGAGGTGGTCCCGCCTCCTGACGATGAGGGCCTGTGAGCCAGATCTGGGCGCAGAGGCCCATGTAATAAGTTAGTTATTTTGAATCTTGGTTGTGGTGGCCTTGGAGGCCCTAAGAACTCGAAACATAAATCAGTTCGTGGTTAATTTAGTTTTATTCGAGCTTTTCTTCCCTTTATCGGTTGGATTGTGTTCTCGTACGATTTACTTAGCACGCAGTCGCGTCCTTTGGCGCAGGGGAGCGAGTGGAGGTACCGTAGCCTAGGAGGCATAGGTGATCTCGCGGCTCGACTGCCCTCGAGCTTTAGGGTGCTCTTGCGGCCTCGCAGGTCGTATAAGATCCTAATCTAAGCGACAGGGGGTGAACTCCTTTTTAAAGTTACGAACTGTTATTAGATCTACTTAGCGTGCGGTCGCGCCCCTAGACGGCGTGAGTACCGTAGCCTTGGAGGCGTGGGTGATCTCCTGGCTCGATAGCCCTTTCGAGCCTTAGGGCGCTCTTGCGGCGCTTACGGATCTAAGAAGTAGTTCTTAAAATTTAAAAAGAAGTGCAAGTTTTTTCGGGGACTGGGGGTTCCCCCTTTGTAGCCCCCGAGGGAGGGTCAATTCTGGGAGTGCAGAGTCGATCCTTCCTCATTGTGAAACAAAAGTTTATTGCTGTATTCTTTATTCATGAGAAAGAAATTACAGAGCCTCGAAGCTTTCTAAGGAAAAAAGCGACGTAGCTGTTCAATGTTCCAGGCGTTGGTGAAGATTTCGCCCTTCTCGTTGGATAGCTTGTAGGTGCCCAGCTTTAGTACTTCTGCGATGATGTACGGTCCTTCCCATGGTGGCGTGAGCTTGTGCCGTCCCTTGGTGTTCTGGTTCCGTCGTAGCACCAAATCGCCGATGTTGAGGTCACGCTTGCGGACGTGTCTGTCGTGGTAGCGTCGGAGACCCTGCTGGTATCTGGCAGAATGCAACAGAGCCACATCTCGGGCTTCCTCGAGCTGGTCGAGGGCGTCCTGTCTTGTGGCATCGTTATTTCTTTCGTTGTAGGCCTTCAACCTTGGGGATCCGTATTCTATATCCGTTGGGAGCATAGCCTCAGACCCGTAGACTAAGAAGAACGGAGTGAACCCTGTGGCTCAACTCGGCGTTGTTCTTAGGCTCCACAGGACCGAGGGTAGCTCGACAGCCCATCTTTTGCCATGTTTGTTTAGCTTGTCAAAGATTCTGGGTTTCAGGCCTTGTAGGACCATGCCGTTGGCACGTTCCACTTGGCCATTTGTTTTTGGATGAGCCACAGCTGACCAGAGCACACGAATGTGATGGTTGTCGCAGAAATCCAAAAACTTTTTCCCAGTGAACTGGGTGCCGTTGTCTGTGATAATACAGTTAGGAACCCCGAAGCGATGGATGATGTCGGTGAAGAAAAGCACAGCTTGTTCAGACCTAATACTGGTGATGGGGCGAGCCTCGATCCACTTGGAGAATTTGTCCACGGCGACGAGCAAGTGGGTGAAGCCGCCAGTTGTCCTCTTTAGGGGTCCGACAAGGTCGAGGCCCCAAACGGCAAACGGCCACGTGATGGGAATGGTTTGCAGAGCATGTGCCGGAAGGTGAGTTTGTCTCGCATAGTACTGACAACCCTTGCAAGAGCGTACTAGCTTGACAGCGTCGGAGACCGCAGTGGGCCAATAGAATCCCTGTCGAAAGACATTTCCGACGAGGGTTCGAGGCACCGCGTGGTGACCGCAAGCCCCCGAGTGCAAGTCGCTTATCAGGTCTCTGCCTTGCTCATTTGTGATACAGCGTTGGAGGATGCCAGTAGGGCTGCGCCGGTACAGCTCCCTACCGTCGCCAATGATCACAAAGGCTTTGGCTCGGCGAGCGATCCGTCGAGCCTCAGTTTTATCCGAGGGGAGGTCTCCTCGGATAAGGTAGTCGAGGTACGGGACGCTCCAGTCCGGCTCGAGGTCGGGTGGTGGGGTCAAACCCTCCGCCTGTAAGGCTTCAGCCCCGGTCGAGGGGGCTTCTGCCTCAGGTGGGGGGTCGAGTGACGTCCCGTCGACCCCTCTGTCTGGCCCAAGGTCGACGGACGGCTGCTGGAGATCCCTTGCGAAAACGTCTGGTGGAACCGTAGCTCGACTGGACGTGATTTTTGCCAGTTCATCGGCGGCCTCATTATACCTGCGTGCGACGTGGTTGAGCTCAAGGCCGTGAAACTTGTCCTCGAGGCGCCGTACTTCTCGGCAGTAGGCCTCCATCTTGGGGTCTCGGCAGCTCGAGCTCTTCATGACCTGATCGATTACGAGCTGGGAGTCGCCTCGAACGTCAAGGTGTCGGACCCCGAGCTCGATGGCAATTCTCAACCCTGTGACGAGTGCTTCGTACTCGGCAACGTTGTTGGACGCAGGGAAATGAAGCCGGATGACGTAGCAATACATGCCGAACGGGGTAATGAATGAAGTCGCGAGCTGGTCGGACTCCTTCATTTTGATCTGATGGTAACCGGAGTAGGCGTCTAAGAACGAAAGAGTTTCACATCCCGCAGTGGAATCAACGATTTGATCAATGCGTGGCAAAGGAAAGGAAACTTTTGGACATGCTTTATTCAAACTAGTATAGTCTACACACATCCTCCATTCCCCACTCTTTTTCTTAACTAATACAGGATTAGCTAGCCACTCAGGATGGTGAACTTCCTTGATGAACCCGGCCTCCAGTAGCTTGTGGATCTCCTCGCCGATGACCCTGCGCTTCTCCTCGTCGAAGCGGCGCAGGCGTTGCTTCACCGGTTTGGATCCGGCCCGGATCTCCAAGGCGTGCTCGGCGACTTCCCTGGGTATGCCCGGCATATCTGAGGGACTCCACGCAAAAATGTCGACGTTTGCACGGAGAAAGTCGACGAGCACGGCTTCCTATTTTGGATCGAGGGTGGCGCTGACGTTCAGCGCCTTCCCGTTGGGATCAGCGGGGTCGAGGGGCACGAGCTTGACGTCCTCCGCGGGCTCAAAGCTGCCGGCGTGGCGCTTTGGGTCGGGAATGTCGTTGGCGAGACCGTCGAGGTCTGCAGCCAAAGTCATCGACTCCAAAACCGCCTCGCCGTGCTCGACGCACTCGACGTCGCACTCGTAGGCATGTTCATATGAGGGCCCCACAGTAATGACGCCGTTTGGGCCGGGCATTTTGAGCTTGAGATAGGTGTAGTTCGGCACAGCCATGAACTTGGCGTAGCACGGGCGCCCGAGGATAGCGTGGTATGTTCCACGGAACCCGACCACTTCAAAGGTGAGGGTCTCCTTCCTGAAGTTGGCCGGTGTGCCGAAACAAACGGGCAGATCGACCCGTCCGAGGGGTTCCGCCCGTTTCCCTGGCACGACTCCGTGGAAGCCCCCGACGCTAGGTTGGAGGCACGCTCTCTCGACCCCCAGAAGGTCGAGGGTCTGGGAGTAGATGATGTTGAGGCTGCTTCCGCCGTCCATGAGTACTTTGGTGAGGCGTGTGTTGGCGATGACGGGATCAACAACAAGAGGGTAGACCCCCGGATTGGGGACGTAGTCAGGATGATCATCACGGTCGAAGGTGATGGCCACCGCAGACCAGTCGAGGAAACGGGGAACCACCGTTTGTACGGAGAAAACCTCGCGCCGCTCTCGTTTGCGCTGGCGTGCTGAGAGGCGGGTCGAGGGTCCTCCGTAGATCATGAAGCAGTCGTGGATCTCGGGGAACCCTTCATCCTTGTCGTCACCCTTTGGGTCTTCCTTCTTGTCGGTGTTCTTGCTGCCTGCACCCTCGAAGTACCTGCGGAGCATATGACAATCTTCAAGGTTATGGTTAGTGGGTCCCTTGTGGTAAGGGCACGGCTCTTTAAGCATTTTGTCGAAGATGCCCCCGCCGGGGGGGCCTCGAGGCTTCTTGCGTTCGGTAGCGGCGACAAGCTCGTTGGTCGGGGCCTCGAGCTTGCCCTGCTGGCCTTTCTTCTTCTTACGATTGTTCCTCTTGGAGCCCCGGGTGGAGCTCGCGGGATCGTCGGCCTTCTGCTTCCCTTTGTCCTGCTCACCGCCGAAGATGGCACCAACTGCCTCCTCGCCGGCGGCAAAGTTGGTGACGATGTCCATCAGTCCGTTAGCAGTGAGTGGGGTGTGACGGCCCAACTCTCGGACCAACTCCTTGCAAGTGGTGCCAGAGAGGAAAGCCATGATTACGTCGGAGTCGGTGACGTTGGGGAGCTCGGTGCGTTGCCTGGAGAAGCGCCGGATGTAATCCCGGAGGGATTCACCCGGTTTCTGCTTGCAACTCCGGAGGTCCCACGAGTTGCCGGGGCGCATGTAAGTTCCCTTGAAGTTTCCCTCGAACACCCTTACGAGGTCGTCCCAGTCGTGGATCTGTTGGGGCGGGAGATCCTCGAGCCAGGCTCGAGCGGTGTCGGAGAGGAACAGGGGGAGCTGTCGGATGATGACCCGGTCGTCGGTGGCCCCGCCCAGCTGACATGCCAAGCGGAAATCGGCGAGCCAAAGTTCGGGTTTGGTCTCGCCGTTGTACTTGGCGAGAGTCGTGGGAGGGCGAAACCGCGCCGGGAGTATCGTTTCGCGGATAGCCTTACTGAAGACCCGAGGGCCCGGAGGCTCGGGTGAAGGGCTTCGATCCTCCGAGCTGTCGTAACGCCCGCCCCTGTGCACGTGGTAACCTCGAGCCGCGCCGTCACCGTGCTTGCGCGTGCGGCGCTCGACGATGTTGCCACGGGTGTCTCGAGGTCCATGGTCGTGAGTGACGGGCTCAGGGGCGGGAGCCATCCGGATCCGTCGGGCAGGTTCGGGATGAACCGAGGCCTCTCTCTCCTGTCGGGAGGGCTCTGCGAGCCGCTCCGAGGCGGGCTCGCATCGCCGCGAGGCAGAGCTCTCGGCCTGCTGCAGGGCAGCGGTCTCGAGGAGCTCTCGGATCTCATCTCGAGCCCGGCGGGCATCGGGGTTTGACGGCTCGGGCATGTTGCGGAGGAGCATGGCGGCGGCGATGACGTTCTGGCTGGCTCGAGCGAAAACCGGGGGGTCGGCAGCCCGGTCCTCGCCGATGCGACGGTTGACGTCGCGAGCTCTCTCGCGAGCTCTCCCGCCAAGTGCGCGTTCCGCGCGCTCACGCTCGAGGGTTTGTTGAAGTAGATGCAGGTTTTGCCGTTCCTCGTCGAGCCTTTCCTGCAGCTCGCGGATTTGCTCGAGCTGCATTCCCTGATCCGCAAGGAGTTGAGCCTCGTCCCGCTCGGCAGGGAGCTCGACATGAGGGGGCGTGTGCCTTCCTTCGACCGGCTCTTCTTCCTGTGATTCCGACGTGCTTTCAACATCGACGTTGAAGCACTCGCGGGTCGGATCGTAGGTGTCATCAGCCGAATCGGAGTCAGGAGCGCCGAAGTAGTAGTATGACGGGGGAATGTGTGGCCGGTGCGACTCGTCTCTGGAGTTGCGACGCTGGGAAGTGGTCACACGGGGTTCTGTTTCTGGTGCCTCCGTAGAGTCCAGATAATCAGAAGCCGGCGTGGACGCAACGAGGTCCAGAGTGGAGCGTAGATGGTGCCCGGGGAGTTCCTCATAAGCACTCATACAAGTGCTCACGGAAGAAGCGTACACCTGGGCAGTCGAATCTAGCCCAAACGGGAACGGCGAAGGAGATGTGGATGTCCACGCCGGAGCGGGTGCTCCGGGTAGCGGTGTCTCACCGGACGGGGGAGCGGCGGGATTCTCCGTTGGCATGTTGTCCTCGGCCAAGCTTATCCTTCCCAGACCTTCCACGAGGAAATCCGGGCCAGCGCCTGGCTGGGGGGTGCCGGAACGGGGAATCCCATCTCCCTCCGCGAGGTGGAGACGATGGTTGCGCCGGGCTCGCCGCCGTCGGGCGGCTCACGCCTGCCTGGAGCGACGGTACCGGCGGATTGCTCCCCCGGGCTGGGAGAGCTCGTAATCCTCGTCGGTAGGGTGCCTTGGCGGGAGTAGGACCATATCGTAGCCATAGCCGAGCGACATGAACTCCAAACTCCCGAACCAGATCACCGTGGCCAACGGGATAGGGCGTTCGGGGTCAGCCATCCAGGAAAAAGGCGGGAAAGCGACGTTGGCACGCAGCGATCCCCTACCTAGCGCGCCAACTGTCGGTGTTCGGACCCGAGGGGGTCCTAGACCAACGAGTAAATGCTGCGTGTCCCTTTCCTGGATGGTGATGCAAGGAGAACACACGGGGGTTTATCCTGGTTCGGGCAAGAGAAGGCCCTACGTCCAGCGGGGGGAGAGAGATTTGTATTTCTTTGCACTGAGGTGCTTGTGTAGGGGTTACAAGCTTGCGAGAGAGGGCGGTGAGCCCAGGTCTCAAAAGGAGAAAAGAAAGTACAAGATGATTGCTTGAGGTGTTGATCTCTATCTTGTGTATGGCTTGTTGTCCGTCTGTCGTTCTCCCGTCTTGCCCCGTTGTAGAGCCCCGGCCTCCCCTTTTATAGGGCGAGAGGTGGCCAAGACGATGGGGGCCTTGAAACGATGTTTTGTCGATCCCTGTTTGAGATGACTGTAGCGACGTGCCCTAGGAATGGAAGACCATCCCCGGGCACTGTGATGTCGTAGAGGACGAGACGCTGAAATGACCCGGAGCGCCGCGCCATACCGTCCTTCCTTCCCTGTTGTGCTGTGTTGAGCGTCGAGGCCGGGTCGAGGCCGGGTCGAGGTCGATCGGATAAGTCCGAATCCCTTGGATTGCGGTGTACAGGCCTTGTCGTATCCTCCCTCGAGGGTAACTAGTGACGTACAGTGTTCGGTAAGGTGGGTACAGTGATGTTTTTCACCTCCCATCACGGGATGGGCGGTAAAACAGTGAGGACTGACACTGGTATTGTTCCCACGTCGACCCTGGTTGCGGCCATGCCGGTAGGTGGTAGTAGGTAATTGCATTAAATGCTATGTCCTTTGTCCCGGGGTAGGTGGAGAAGGAGGGGATCGAGCGCCTCGACCCGGGCTCACGCGAGACGGAGTTCGGTCGAGGCGTTTCGTCGTGCGGGGTGGGGCGCGTTCGAGGCCTCCCGTCGAGGGGGTCTCGTACGAGTCGGAGACGGGATGCGGTCGAGGCACTCCGTCGAGCCGGCCTCATACGAGGCGGACCTGACGCGCGTTTTGAAGTGGGCTGTGTTTTGTCATGGCTTAGTCGTTTTAGTTTTTATTATCGTTAACTGTGGGTACCCCTATACTATTGGTACCGACAGATAGCTTTTCTCCTCTGCCGGTGGAGGTCATTGCCAGCCATTGGAGGCTAGATCTGACCACACCCCTGGCTGATCTACTTCGACCCACGTCGAATTTGGTCGTGGGCTGTCGTTGTCTCTTCGGCTATTGGCATCATCCTAGGCAGCCTGGTGGTCATGGCCATTAACAGCCATGGCTGCGTGGGGCCTGCCTAGCCCCCACCCCAACGTTGTTCCCTTCGGTCGTTGGCCCTCCCCCTAGCGTTGCCATCACTGCTCTCCCTCGCTCGTGCGTGGGTGTTGGTGGTGGGCTGTCAGCCATAGAAGGCTAGATCTGGCCACACCTTGGCTCCTTGGCTACTGGGGCACGCTCCTGGCGCCTAGTGTGGTGGTGCCACCATCCCTGATCCCTACCTCGTCGCTAGTCTGGTAGAGAGGATTTGCTGTGCCTATGTGCGCCATACTTCATCTTTGTAGTGGTTTGTCCTACAGTGATGCTAATTTGGGTTGAACTTTTTGGCGGAGGCTTTGCCACCATCGTTTGGCTTTCGTCGCGGATGCTCTGCAGCTACCCTTGTGTCTCTTTTCCTGGCGGATGCTTTGCCGCCATTGGTTTAGCGAATGTTTTGCCACCGCGGTCATTGGACTCTTCTTCGCCGGATGCTTTGCCTTCGTGGTTGTTGGCCTCTTCTCTAGCAGATGCTTTACCGTTGTTGTTGCGCTAGCCTTGTTCTCTACCGAATGCTTTGCCGGATGTCACTTGTTCTCACTGGTTATTTCTAGCCGATGCTTTGCCGCTGTAGCTATTGCTGGAGGCTCGTCTTGTCTCCTCTGGTTGGATGCTTTGCCACCATGGCTATGTTTCTCTATAGGCAACTAGTGCGATGATGTCTCTTTTTTTTCCCATAGGTTCAGCTTGTTAGGATTTTTCTTGCTACCCTGATCCATTCGAGGTCACTTGCCACTTGCTCGGTGGTTGTAATTTGCGCTGTGAGGATTCTCTCATAGCTGCGTCGTGTAACTTCTTTCCTTATAATGAAACATGTGCTTAGTCACGATCCCAAAAATATTTTAACATTTTAAACTTATCACGCAACAAGTAATTATAAGTCAAAGATTTGATTGGTTGAATTTTGACAACCCAAAAGCATCACTTATCCAGGACTAGAGCCTAAAGGGTATGTATTGGAGCAAGGATGGGCAGAAAAAAAGAGAAATGAGCACCAAATCCCAAAAACTAAGGCTAGGACATAAGAAACCAAAGTTACTTCGGCCTTCGGTCTTCAGAACAATTCTAGTGAATATAAGATGTATTCCTCTATTGGTTTCTTGGCTCTATACTTCAAGCAATTGAAGATGACTACCCCTCGTGTCTTTCGCAGTCCCTCGGCAAATCCACTACTTGTTGCTCAACAGATTCAAGCCACCCCTTCCTCACCCTCTTCGTGCTTAATGCTACAACTATCCAACATCGCTTCTTACAGACTTCATGCCCCTTTTCCTCTTCGGTGTGTGGAGTATGTCTTTGCAGCTTAGCATGCCACTACTACATGGCGAGGATTCTGAAGAGCAAGCTCGCCACTACAAAGATGCTTCGACCAGCTGCCCCTCGCCACTGGCCTCTATGTTCATGGTGGTTCCTTTTAAGGTTGATCATAGTGGTGTTAAGGTCCACCGTGGTGATACAGGCTAATGAGTGGAGGTCCATTTAGATGGGGTTTGTCATCGGGTTAGTAAGTACAGGTTCGCTATGGTGTCAAACTCAATGGTATCTCTTTGGTTAAGGTTGAGAAAAAAAGAATTGGGTTTTTGAACGTTCAATCATCAAAATGTTGATCACAAGTTTAGGTATTGTGTTTGAAAAAATCATTTTTACCATATGGGGTGACTTTTAGGTTCCACCCGAATGCCCACCTCTACTTGGTTTGTCTAGATTACTTTCATCTTTATATGTCTTCATGTTCAATAAATGAAATTTAGAAAGCAAAAGGTACACAAATTATACCATAGCCCATAGGGCGGCAATCAAGGTCAAAATGTTACAGAGATTCATGCTTTAGACACAAATACAATAGAAATTATGGTCTATTTGGATCATTAGATCTAGATACTAGTTGAGACTAAAAATTAGTTAAAATTAGTTAGAGTTAGCTAGTAACTAGTACAACGTCTATTAGCTCTTTTGTTTAGATACACTAAAGTTACTTTTAGCTAATTTTTAGCTAGCTAAGGCCGCGCCCAACACGACAAAGCTGGGCCAATAGATGTTGTACTAGTTAAAAAATAAAGTGGAATTTTTTATCGAAAAGAATAGCGTATGAATAAAGTTGGTTATCAATCAGAGGTACGTATGAATAAAGTTGGATTTTTTATCGAAAAGAATAAAGTGGAATTTTTATGTGCCGTGGATGATATAAAGGTAGAAAATAGAGGTGGTCGATTCGCTAAGATCCTGTTGTTTGTCGAGATAGCCAACTTTGTATTCTTTGTCAGGATCCAATTTCATCTCCCGCTTGCCAGCAGTGGTTCCTCTTTCATGAGCATGCACACTGTGCGCTCGATGTTTTGCCTGAGAGCAGAAGTCACCGCTTCTCCCATGGCGGGTGGAAGAGGCGACCAATTACTGTGTCCACGCGTACAAGCTGGTCATGAACATGGTGAAAGCCTGAGTTGGCCACCTCCCAATCGAACTAACCCCTTTACTGCCAGAACCATTCCATTTCTCTATTTGGTTGCTGCCATAGATTTGGGATACAATTTGATTAGTGAGTACTTTTGGTCTTAGGATTTTTTATTCAATCCCCTGCCCTCTATTAGAAAATGCAGGCAAGGCACTCAATAGACAATTGCACTACTACTGGACATAACAATAGACTTGTATTGCTTGTATAAAAACCTATGCTCTAAACAAGGATGAGTAGTAGAAGGGCTCGTAATATTTCAAACAGAGCAGACCACAACACATGGAGTTAACAGTTATGTAACAAAGAATGTCACCCATCTAAGCAATTTTGACATACATCCAAATCTCCATTTTCTGTATGGTTCATCAAAAACTAGAAATGATGTGTATACAACGATGATGCTGTATACATCTATGGCAACTTGAACTTCCCTTGCCAGATAACAAAATTAGGGATAGAACTCTTCAATATACATGCTGAAATTTGTATATTGAGATGTAAACATTTAAGTTGCCAGGCAAATCTCAGTTTTATCATCTCTCTCTCTCTCTCTCTCTCTCTCTGCATTCGTATAAACACCAAAAGAACCTGTAGACTATAGTTGCCATGTATCTGAATGGACATGTACGCACCTCTTTTCTTTGTATTTCTAATGAATTATTTCAGCCTAGAAAATCACTACCACAAATTTAAAATTATCCAGCTCACCTCTCTTCTTAAATTGCTTGGCTACAACATCTAATTTTAACTCTAATGAAAACTAAATTATCCAACAGTAGTCGGCTGCAATAGTCACTGCTTTAGTGCTACTAAACAGGCTGAAATAGTTTATATATTTAGTATAATTGATTAAAACTTTGTAATAATAGTAGAAATAGAGATTTAGATCTCCAAAAGAGACTTTCATAGAAAAAGGTAAAAGATGGAAGCCAAAAAGTTATATGCATGGAAATAAATTCTTTAGTCTGAGAATTTAGCATAATTCAGACTCTTCTCTTTTCTAGAAGGTACAATGTCTATTTGAATATTTGATTCTGGAGGGAAGAGTTGATGGTCAGGCTGGCTACATCATCAAACTCCAGCATGATTTCACTCCAGATTGACATAGTCAATGCTTATCTGGATGATCATATCCTCATAATGTGTGGACAAAGCTGCAAGCTAAGAGGAGTAAGTGCTTAGTAAATTTTTATGTGAATGAACTCTATTTGGAATTTAAATGAAACCGATGTGAGAGCAGAAACAATAATTGCACATCTGGAATGCAACATGTGACTATTTGAGCCAAGATATACATGCTCTTTTCTTCCCTATACTTTAGTTAGACATTGATTTAATTCGTTTAAGAAAGTTATTCATTTTATAATTTAGTTTGCTCAGGATATCCAATCAGAAGCCAAGTACCAAAATGATTTCATATCTCAGCTAGAAAGTAATTAATTTTCCTAATAGTTTGGGAGAAATTGTGAAGAAAGCTCAATGCCTCATTGATAATGATTTCTGCACTTGTAGTTAGTTATCAACACTACAGATAGATTGTAAGTTATGTATTTTCCATTTCTGACAAGATTCTATGTTGTATTGCCTTGCATGCGCAATTTAGTTGGAATTGATCATCACTGACCCATTTGTTGTTAGTGTTACATTTTATCAAATGCACTTCTGATAATTGTGATAATAAATAATAAAAGAGCGTTTCTAATAATAGCTGTAAAGTAATTGAACCTTTGCATTTCAGCTGCACTGCCATTTCATCAGTTCTTCCCAAATTGATTTCTGCAATTTGTTTGAACATAGTGCCATTGGAACATTCTTTGTTCATTTATTCACATATGAATGCATTTTCCCTTTAGCGTTTTCAGCCTGGGTTTTATTGTGTAGCACATTTTCTTGGTGCTCGTCACTCCAATTAAGATCAGTAAGGCTCAATCTTCTTTTTAGTAAATTTAGTATTTATTAATACCACAGCTAATCTGGCTTTGTCTCCTTAGGCATACCAAACTGCAGATGTTGCAAGCACATTCTCCATGGTTGTCCTTGCTGACTTTGTAACACCTGGTTAATAATAAAGGTTCCATGCTTATCTGACTTTGTAACAACATTGTAATTACACAGGGGATCAGTAATTCAGGGTCAGCCCCTGCAAACAAAGCAAAAGTAGCAGCACAGAGAACACCCAGTACTGTGATTTATCCTTTTCTTTCGATTTGGTAATTGCTCTCCTCACTGATGGTACCTTTTTGGTTCTCACCTCTGACTTACTACCTACATTTCTTGACTCTATGAGCCAAACTGCACGAGTGGCCTCTGTTCAATACACCATAAAAAAGGTTGGCAGAATCAGCTCCATTTCTTTTTTCCGATGGTCCTTGCTGTTGAAGAAATACGCTAGCACAGAAAAAGCGTGGCAATGCCTTCATATGCTTATTCTTCTCTTCTCAATTTATTGGGACACACCTTGAGTAAATGCTTGAGTTTTTCCTTAATATCAAATTATCTATACCTTTTATTTACATAAATAAATATCAAACAAATTAAGTAGTTGCATTTCTTAACTTTTAGTACCATGTAGTTAGAGTTATCAATATTTTTTCATCTAAAAATGCAACCACCCCATGTGCATTATTTACATCACCACCTTGCGGGCTGGCTCAACACAGGCGACAGCGCGCGGCGTTGCCGCGCGTGGTTTCTAGTGCCTGCAGAGGCTACGGTATATTTCCTCATCCGACATAAGTTCAAGGCACTGGCTACCGCTGGCATTCGGAAGAAGAACCATTCCGCTGTGACGTCAAGACGATGGAAAAATTAGCGTGCATGTTGCCAGCAAAAGACAGAGAAATAGTGACTCATGGGACCACGAACTGTAGCCTGCGTTGAGTAAACAGTAACCTTAGTTTACTCAAGTCTACGTGGACTAGCATTTTTGGACGAGGCTAACAAATTCGACTGCTCGCGTTGGGCTTTGCCCTAACGATTAGCCCATGTATCAAATTTGCCTTAAAGTGACAATGATGAGTTGAAGGCACAAAGCAGCACATGACATCTAGTCCAGGCCGTCCACGCAAGCAGAAACAGGCCATTTTTGAGGTGCAATGTGTCCACGCAAGCACATGACACGCGGACCAAACGTCAGCGCTACGGAACTGCTCTGTGTAACGTGGGCCCGTCCGTGAATGCGGTCCAAAATATCAGTGGCCACGTCAGCACTCGAACCGCTCCCGCGCTCGGTCACGTGCCCCTCACGCGCTGCACTAGGGTTTCCGCAGCATACCTACAAGTACTCGAAACCCCGTCCGCTCTTCCCCTCTTTTCCGGCTGCGCCTTCCCCTCGCAGCCGCCAGCCCTCAACGCCCCTACCAGCAGCCACCGCCCGTTACCCCGTCATGTCTCCCGCCCTCGCCGCTGCCGTGGAGCCCATGGCCGTCGACGACTCCGCCTCCAAGAAGGCCAAGCGCAAGCAGCTCAAGGCCGCCGCCGCCGCCGCGGAGGCAGAGGCGGAGGCCGCTTCAGCCAAGAAGAAAGAGAAGAAAGAGAAGAAGCGGAAGGCGAAGGAGCCGTCCCCTCCGCCCCCGTCGGCCTCATCCTCTGACGAGGAGGAGAAGAGCAGCACCAGCTCCGAGGAGACAGCCCCCGCCCCGAAGAAGGCGAAGAAGGAGAAGACGAAGAAGAATACCGAGGTCTCGTCTTCAGCCTCAGATGACGACGGCGAGATCACGGCCAGCAGCGACGAGGACCCTGCGGACCCCAACGCGCTGACGAACTTCAGGATATCGGAGCCGCTGAGGCAGAGCCTCAGGTCCAAGGGGATCAAGGCGCTGTTCCCCATCCAGGCCACCACTTTCGACCTCGTACTCGACGGCAGCGACTTGGTTGGCCGAGCGCGCACCGGTCAGGTGAGAATCAGTTCCGAATTGTGATTCATTTGGTTGATTTACATGGTGTAGTCCTTATTACTGCATGTACAGCTCTTTGAATTGCTAGACTGTGTTCCTGCTCGTATACTTGAATGCAATGCTTGGTGAGCGATATGGGAACCTTTCTGTATCTGTATGAATTCCAGGAGAACTATGGTACTTGTTGATTTTGAACAACAGATGGTCGCATTGTTTTGCTCTGCTTGAACAGTAGTAATTCATTTGATAGCTTGGAAGTGAATGGTTGTTTCTGACAGTCAGCTAACACCTCTATTCAGTATATATAGAGTTATGATTATGTAGTACACTAGTACTGGATGAAAATATTTGCAAAAAATCCCCTGAATTTCTCATTATGATATACTCGACAAGTGGTGGCCATGAGGAACACCATTGCTCTTCTGTAGTATGTTTATCTGAAAACCTGTATGACAAAAATGTTATTTCCTACAGGGAAAAACTTTGGCTTTTGTCTTGCCCATATTGGAGTCTTTGGTTAACGGGGCAAACAAGGCTTCTAGACGAACTGAGCATGGCAGGACCCCAAGTGTTCTGGTTCTGTTACCGACAAGAGAGCTGGCCAATCAGGTAAAAAAGTTGTATCCATATCTGATCCAAGAAATTGGATTCTTTTGTACATGTTTTTGTGGTCATAAATGCATCATTAATATGAATTTCAGGTGCATGCCGACTTTGAGTTTTATGGTGCAACATTTGGGCTTTCTGCATGTTGTGTGTATGGTGGTTCTCCTTATCGTCCTCAAGAAATGGCATTGAGAAGAGGTGTGGACATTGTTGTTGGAACTCCTGGTCGTGTCAAGGTGATTATCTTCTCTTTGTTGATATCTCCGTCCCATTGCATTGCGAGCTCATTTTCTCCTTTTCTTATGTGTGCTACATTACTTGTGCAGGATTTCATCGTAAAAGGAACTCTCAATTTGAAATCTTTGAAATTCCGTGTCCTTGATGAAGCTGATGAGATGCTTAACATGGGCTTTGTTGATGATGTCGAGCTCATTCTTGGTATGCTCATTTGTCAGTTTCTATGTATTGTAGGTTCTTATATACAAATGTTTCATTTTTGAGAATATGGATTAGTTCAAATGAGCCAACTATTTTCTTTATATACTTTTTTTTATTTACTACTCACTTTCTGATTTTTAAATGGATCAATTAACATGGTTGTCGAATGGAGCATTTAACAACGTTGGTTAGCTTTCTGTTTGATATATTTAATCACTCCCTCTAATATACGAACAGGCAAGGTAGAAGATGCTACCAAAGTACAGACACTTCTGTTCAGTGCCACTCTGCCAGATTGGGTGAATAAGGTAAGATAGTTTTATAGGACTTTCCTATTTTAATTATCTTTCCAGCATTTCTGTTAACTGACAATGTGTTTTGGAATTATCATAGCTCTCTATGAGGTTTCTGAAAGTTGACAGGAAAACAGTTGATCTTGTCGGTAATGAGAAACTGAAGGCCAGTGCATCTGTTAAGCACCTTGCTCTTCCTTGTAACAAGGCAGCAAGGGCACAAGTTATTCCAGACATTATCCGATGCTATAGCCAGTATGTACTACCCATAGATGGTCGTCGTTTTTCAGTATGCTGTTTGATTTTAGTTGACTTTGCTAAACTTTTCTTTGCTTCAGTGGAGGCCGAACCATTATCTTCACTGAGACGAAGGATTCTGCATCAGAGCTTTCTGGTTTGATTCCTGGATCCCGTGCCTTGCATGGAGATGTTGTGCAAGCTCAGCGTGAAGTATGTGAATTCTTTGATCACATGTCAATATGATAATATAATTAACTAATCTGCAATACTGTCTGTATAACATGCGTTTCTGATTGTTATTGGCATGTGCGTACTGTGTTTATAATTCATGTTAACGTGTAATACTACTGACATTTAATGTATACCATTACAAAATCAGAAATGTTGTTCTAATCCTTTATGCAGCTGAACTCCATTATTTATAACTCAATGCTATCAACTGTTATACTCAGTTTTATTTTTTTAATCTTTTTTATTGATCTGCCCGACCATTCACACTGTTGTAATAGTTGCAACTTGCAAGGTGCAGATATTTGATGTGTTTTTGTATGATTTAGGTCATTCTTGCTGGATTCCGTAGTGGGAAGTTCCAAGTTTTGGTTGCTACAAATGTGGCAGCTCGTGGTCTGGATATTAATGATGTGCAGCTTATCATTCAGGTATGGCTTATTTTGCAGTTGAGTAATTTCTAATAGCTAGGCTTGGTCTCCAAAAAAATGTTGTAGTATGTAGGCCTTTGCTTGATTAACTACTTACCGTTTGCATTTAAAACTTCCAGTGTGAACCTCCCCGTGACGTTGAAGCTTACATACACCGGTCAGGTCGGACAGGGAGAGCAGGTATGCTAAATATTATGATGCTTATTTGTGTAAAGTATTGTTTATAATTGCTACCTTTAATGCAACCATTTGATTTTCAGGTAATACTGGTGTTGCTGTCATGCTTTATGAGCCCAGGTATAAGCATAGTGTGAGCAGACTAGAAAGGGAGTCTGGGGTTAAGTTTGAGCATATCTCTGCGCCACAGCCTACCGATGTAGCACAATCTGCTGGAAGTGAAGCTGCAGATGCCATTGCGAGTGTGTCAGACAGGTAAGATATTTCTATGATCATTTTGGGACAAAGCATGTTTCTTTTGTTTATTGGTGTGTCATTAAGTATGTGGATGGGTGTTGTGCAGTGTTATTCCTGTCTTCAGGCAGCAAGCGGAGCAGTTGCTAAGCTCTTCCAGCCTGTCTGCAGCTGACTTGCTTGCCAAGGCACTTGCAAAGGCAGTTGTAAGTTGCTTTCTTGTTCTACATTTCCAGGTTTCTGCTCTGCTCTAGATATTGGCAGTTGTAACTAACAGAAATATGTACCTTAGGGTTACACGGACATAAAGAAAAGATCATTGTTATCTTCCATGGAGGATTACACTACACTACATCTTCAAACTGGCAGACCGATGTGGTCACCTGGGTAAGTGGCTGGTAATTTGTGCTTCTGGTTCATGAGGGTCCTCAGATCTTTTGATTAAATGGAAATCCTTTTCTGCCTCAGGTTTGCTTTTACTATATTGAAAAGGTTCATGCCAGAAGAGAAACTTGCAGATGTAAAGGGTGCAACCCTCACCGCTGATGGAACAGGGGTTGTATTTGATGTTCCTGCAGCAGATGTTGAAGACTACATTCAAGGTATAATGGACCTTCTCTTGTTCGTGAAATAATTATCGACTAGTATAAGCATGGAAATATTTTACTGCTGTCCTTGGAATCCCTTTTCTTGTTATGCAATTCAAAAAATGCAGTTGAAGTGTCGTATTATTTTCTAAAATCCAACTATGATTACTTTTGGCATACGGGGCACCACTTTAAACGCTACATGATCCTGCAGCTTCGGAGAATGCCGCACAGGTGACAATTGATGAAGTCAAGCAAATGCCACCCTTGCAAGAGAAGGAGCAGTCAAGAGGTAACTCTGGGGGAGGAAGATTTGGCCGTGGAGGAGGCGGGAGATACTCTGGTGGTGGCCGTGGAGGCGGCTTCGGTGGTGGTGGCAGAGGCAGAGGTGGTGGTGGCAGAGGGTTTTCTGGGAGGGGAGGTGGTGGCAATAGATTTAACAGGAGGAATTAGAAGCTGCTGCAATCTTAATGGACATTTCAGAGAACTATGTTGTGTTTGACGTAGTTTTGAGGAAGAGGGGGAGGGAATAGTCTCAGTTTTGGCTGAATTGTATCGGCTTTTGTTTATTTGTTAGTCTTCGTCAACGAGAATACTACACTCATTTTTGCTAACGCAAGAGTGTACGTTTTTTATGTACTCGAAATCAACAATTATGTTATTATAAGTAAATCTATATATGTATTGTTTGAACTTGACATAGGTGCAGAATCAGTCTCCTGTGGTTAGGAAGTAGAGCTTGCTCGGCAGCAATGCTCGCAGCCCTGCGGCTTATTACTGTAAACTAAATAGTTCATGCTACAGTGATAAGCCGTAGCCGCAGGGCTGTGAGCAGTGCAGCTGAGAGCAGCCACAGTTGCTATTTCTGTCTGCGTCCAGACGTTTTGTTTATTCCTTTTTTTTAAAAAAAAGACGTATTGTTTCATCCATTTTTTTTTTGCATTTTATGATCCGAAAGGAACGGTGATTGGTGTAGTAGCTATGCTACTCGCTACATTATTAATAAAGTAAAAGTGCCCTTGCGTTGCAGCGAGTCTATCTGTTTGCTCTCACTCTTTGAGTCCTCACCATTTTATTGGTGTACTCAACAGTGGCACATAACTTTGAAGTACCTATAGACACACCTAATAGTTAGTGTACGTCTGTTTGGCAGAGCTTCTCAAGTGCTACTCCGGAGGAGCTGGAACACTTGAGGAGCCTGTGGCGGAGCCAGAATTTCATAGCAGGGTATTCCATGTACAAAAAAATCTCAATGCAAATATATGCAATAGTAATAAGCAAAGTACAAAATGCAATATTAATAAGCAAATATACAATAGTAATAAAAAGAAAATATGCAATAGTACTCAACAAAGTGTAAATATGCTAGCACCCTTCTTCAAGCCGGAGCTGGGAGGGGGGCTGAGGGGGAGGGCCAGTCGGCCGGAGCCGGAAAGGATGCAGGTGCTGCTGCTTTGCTACAACCCGCTGTCGTCGTCGACTCTTTTGCAGGGCACTGGTTGTCAACGCTAGGGTCTAATGGGGGCGCAGTTGAGTGGAGGTAGGAGGGGCGATGGGGCCACGCAACATCCAATATACCAACATGCTATGCTTAGACACATGCGGTATTAAATATAGACTATTTACGAAACTAAATACACAAATTGAGACTAATTTGCGAAACAAATTTTTTAAACCTAATTAGTCCATGATTTGACAATGTGGTGCTACAGTAACATGTGCTAACGACAGATTAATTAGTCTTAATAAATTCGTCTCGCGGTTTATTGACGGAATCTATAATTTATTTTTTTTATTAGTATCCAAACACCCCATACGTTACCCCATACAACACCCGACGTGACACCAACTAAACTTTAGTCCCTCCGTCCAAACAGCCGGACTGTGAATGTGTGCGCACATGCTATGGTGGCCGATGACGCCTTGCCCCTCGGCCGCCGCCAAGCTTGCGTTGTGAGAGCACGACTGCACGAGGCGGCCACGGAGGCTAGCTGGGAACCTGCATGCATGCTGCGCGAGCTGCTGCTTTGCTCACACGTTGGCCGTGGATGCTGCTTTGCGAGAGCTCAAGGGCAGCACTCTATGCATGCACAGGGCTAATATCATTATATATATATATATATATATATATATATATATATATATATATATATATATGTTTTTACTCCTAAAACATGGGTATTCCATGGCATACGGGGGCATGCCCCTGGCGCCAACCATGTGAGGAGCCACCTTTTTTGGCTCCAGCTACTAGCCTAAAAATGGTTCCGACTCCTCTATTGTTCATCAGAAAACAACTTCTTTCTAAAGTCTTTGGTAGGGCTTCTCTGACTCCACATAAGCTGCTGCCGGAGCCAGAGCCGTGCCAAACAGGCCCTCAGTTGCCCACCTTCACCACGGTGGTCGTGCACGAGTGGGCACTACTGTAATCTACATGTTTTTATAGGGTTTTTCTTTTTCCCTAGGAGAAATTGGAGACTCTAGAAGAAGTTTTTTCCCTCTAAGATGATACTCTCTCTGTTCCAAACTATAAGACTTTTTGACTTTTTCTAGTTATAGTGCTTTTACTATATGTCTAGACGTAGTATATATCTAAGTGCATAACAATAATAACTATGTATTTAGACAAGCCAAAACATCTTATAGTTCGGAACAAGGAAGTGTATGGAAAGCACGAAAAAACTAAATTTTTCTCCACGAGTTGGCTATTTTTCTCTAGATGAGTTAAAGACGCTCTCTAGGCATGTGTCAAGTCGGCTATAGGTTATTTTTTGGTTATATGTTACTAAACAAATATACGATATGTTCGCTTGAACGTATCAGCCTAGCTTATCAGCCATGGTACAATATTTTTCTCTCGTAATAAATCAACCAACAGTACTTTCAGCCATGGCTTATCAGCCAAGTGAACGGGGCGATAATCGGAGCTAATTTGGTACCACTTACGTCATCGACCTCGTATTATCATGACTATTTTCAGATCATGTCGCACGAATGAATAATGATTAATGCTAAAAAATCAGGTAGTGCCGGCCAACGAGATCCTAACACAGTTATGAGCTTCTATATAAATCACATGAATTGCTTGGGCCCGTGGGCCGAGAGCCACCGAAGTTGCATCCAAACCTTAGGCTGTCAAAAATGGGTCGTTAACTTACATGGGCCGTCGTTGCTAAAAAAATCACTTGGGCCATTCCTCTCCGACTCCGGTTCTGTGTCGAATACACACCATTGCCGGTCGCTTCCTTCCAAAACAAATTCGGCCGGGCGCCTGTAAGGTCCAAATGGCTAGAGGGGGGGTGAATAGCCTATTTAAAAATCTACAAGCTTCACTAAGCAACCACGTTAGTATAAAGAAGGCTAAGCTAATTCTAGCACTAGCTCAACTACACTATGCAAGCCACCTATACAATTCTAGTGAAGCAAGGCTATGATCTCTAATACACACCAACAAGGCTAAGTCACTAAGCTACTTACTCCTATGTGATAAAAGCTACACTAAGATAAGTACAAGAAAGTAAAGAGCAAGAGACTTGATTCTTATACCAACGATGTAGAGAAGTAATCCACTCGAAGAATCAATTACAATGATCAACCATAAGAGAAATCCTCGGCAAAGAGATGACACAAGATTTTTACCGAGGTTCACTTGCTTCCCGGCAAGCTACTCCTCGTTGTGGCGATGCACCCACTTGTCGGTTCGCGAGCTAATCGACTATCAAGAGTCGAGCCCTCGGCGGGCGCCGCACAACTGCACACAAGATGGGGATCCTCCAAGCCACGAGCTCCACTAGAGTATCCAATTTGCGAACTCCCGCGGGGAAGGATCAAGAACCCCTTACAACACTTGGTGAGGGCTCCAACAATCTCCAATTGCGAGCTCAATCACCTCCGCTGCTCCAAGCCGTCTACCGTGTCGGAAAACACGGAAGAGTAACAAGAAATCCGCAGCAACTCGAAGATCAAGTGCCTCTAGAATGCAACTCTCAAGTAATGCACTTGAATCTCACTCAATCTCACTCAAGATATGCAACTATGCAAAGAGATGAGTGGAGGGGTTGTTCTCTAGCTCAAAGGATGTCTCTAGGTCTCAAAATGTGTAAGAGTTACCCTCAAACCCCGGACATCCTCTATTTATAACGAAGGGGTACGCAGCTAGCCGTTACCGGATGACTCAGTTGAAATCGCGCTGACCGGACGCTCCGGTCACTACAAGACAACCGTGAACAGTGCGCGTTAGAACTAGCCGTTGCCCTGACCGGACGCGACAGTGCCAGCGTCCGGTCGTGTTCCAGTAAGCTCCCGTCGAGACCGGACGCGTCCGATCGCACGTGACCGGACGCGCCGCGCGTCCGATCAGCACTCCGCTCCTCTGGACGCCTGACCGGACGCTCCGGTTCCGTGAGGGACCGGACGCGCCGGTCGCGCGCTCTCCTTCTGCGCACAGGTGAACTGACCGGACGCGCTGGTCAGGCCAGACCAGCGTCCGGTCACAAACCCTAGTGCCCGCGCTGCGTTGAACTGACCGGACGCGTCCGGTCAAACCGTGACCGCGTCCGGTGCAGCGTCCGGTCGCCACAGTGACCGCCGTTCGCCTCCGTTTCTTTTCCGACTTCCGGCGCAATGGAAAATAGGCGTTTTACTTCCCCAAAAAGCGCTGAATCCCGCCTCGCAAGCTCGGCGGGAGGGGGAGAGGAACCCAAACCCCTTTCTACCGCTCAAACTCCACCGCCTTTGCAAATGTGCTAACACCACCAAGTGTAAACCACCATGTGCATGTGTGTTAGCATTTTCACAGTCATTTTTTAAGGCGTTATGTTAGCTCTCAACTAGATCCTAATGCATATGCTCAAAACATTGATCTAGTGGCACTTGATTCCCGAGCTAACCGTGATTGCCCCTCTTGATAGTCGGCTATGTATCCTAAACCCGGTCAATCACTTCTCTACTCATCTTAGACCGGCAAAAGGAAAACCCTATGGTTATACCTTTGCCTTGTGCTCTTAGATCCTTTTCCTCCACTTGATCATCAAGTCTATCATATTATGTGCATCTCCACCATGATCGTCATTTCATGTCCAAGCACCATTTCTTTGTGATCTTGTGGCCACCACTCCTTGCCACGTACACCTTCATCATATGTGTTGCTTATGCCTAACTCGAAACACTTAACACATGGCATTAGTGAAAGTCCTATGTTTGGTGTTGGTAATTAGTGACAATGCCTAAGTACTAATCCTATGCCTAAGTTGTATGTAGCATATGAGGATTAGTACATTCCAAGGTTGGTGGCAAGATGGACATGGTGATCATGATGGCCACACTTGGATTTGGAAGCAACCCTACGTGATCAAGGCAAAGGTATATGCTTAAGGGTTGTGTTTTAGTAACCAAGACACCTAGTGGGTGTGGTTACATTATAGGATAGATAGCCGTACTATAAAGAGGGGAATGACGCGGCTATTGAACTCCTAAGTGCCCCTAGATGTGCATTTCATGATCATATGCATTTGGATAGAACTAATAACGCCTCGAAAAATGATTGTGAAAATGCTAACACACATGCACATGACATGATCACTTGGTGGTGTTAGCACGTTTGTGACGGCGTTGGAGTTTGAGCGGTAGAGAGGGTTTGGGGGTCCTCTCTCCCTCCCGCCGAGCGTGCGAGCGCGGGATTCAGGCGATTTCGGGGAAATGAAATGCCTATTTTCCACTACGCCGGAAGTCGGAAATCGAACGGAAGAGAACGGAGGTCACAGTGGCACCGGACGCTGCACCGGACGCTGCACCGGACGCGGTCACTGTGCGACCGGCGCGTCCGGTCAGTGTCCAGTGACTGCGCGGTTTTTCGGTTGTTTCTTCGGACGCGTGGCGCGTCCGGTCACAGGCCACCGGACGCGTCCGGTCATCCAGGGAGCTTACTGGACTCCCACCGGACGCGGGCACTGTGGCGTCCGGTCGGTTCACCAGCGCGTCCGGTCGTTGGTTTGTTTTGCGCGACTCAGAGTTCACCGGCGCGTCCGGTGAGTCACGGGACCGGCGCGTCCGGTGGTGACCAGCGCGTCCGGTCGTTACGACCGGCGCGTCCGGTCAGTGTTTCGAAATTTAGCCGTTGCGGCACCGGCGCGTCCGGTCCACGCGACCAGCGCGTCCGGTGAGCGCGACTGCTGCTGATTTCAGTTTCTAACGGCTATATTCGAAGGGGTACGTCTATATATACTCGTTGGCCGGCTCAAGGCTCTCACTCTTGACATTTTGACATACTTGTGAGCACTTTGAGCTAAGCAACTCCCCTCCCACTCATCTCTCTTGCTTCTTTGCATATTCGAAGTGAGATTGAGTGATCCAAGTGCATTTGCATCGTGAGATAGCATCTAGTTGGCACTTGGTGGTTGATTTGCTGCGGGATTCTTGTTTCTCTTGGTGGTTGCCGCCACCTAGACGGCTTGGAGCAGCTTGGAGGCGTTGGCAAGAGTTGGTGATTGTTCTTGGCCACCTCCGGTGATTGTAAGGGGTTTGTGCCTACCTCGGCGGAGCGCCAAAGGCAACATTAGTGGATTGCTCGTGTCATTTGCAACCTTTTGCCATTTGGTAGGTTCTTGTGGCGCCTTTTGAGAGGCTCGGTGTGAGACCGATTAGCCACCGAACCACGTGGTGAAGAGGGACACAACGGGGACTAGCGTGCCGGCAAGCACGTGAACCTCGGGATAAATCTTCGTGTCATCACTTTCATATTGTGATTGATTGATCCCGGTGTTCGGTTATCTTGGTATTCATTGTTAATCATATTGGTTGGCTCAATACTTCGCCCTCGGTGATACCCTCCTAACCCTCACTTGTATTACTTTCTTAGTTATCTTTGCTAGCTAGTTAGCTTTGCTAGAGTAGCTCTTTTGTGTAGCTTACTAGTTGTAGTTGTAGTTACCTTCTCGGTTTAACTTGTGCGGTTGAGTGTCCATATACTAGATTTGTGAATTGGATAGGTGGCTTGCAAACACCCCGTAGGCTAAGCAAAACTCGCATCTCGCTATTTGTTATATTGATAAACTTGTTTAGCTTGTCTTTGTAGAAAGTTTTAAAAGGCTATTCACCCCCCCTCTAGCCATCTAGACCTTTCAAGTGGTATCGGAGCCGTGGTCACCGTTTGCAAGGCTTAACAACCTCGGTGCAAGATGGCTCAAGTTATGTTCAACTATGTTAATGGCAAGCCTCCATTCTTTGATGGCGTTTCTTCCTTTGATCATTGGAAAAGGAAGATGAAGCAATATCTAGGCAATATACATGAGAAGGTTTGGGATGTGACCAATGAAGGATACATCATTCTTGATGAAGAAAATCTCACTCCAAATGACCGCATCAACAAACAATGCAACACGGTGGCACTTGACACAATCTACCGTGCCATTGATGACAAAGTATTTGAGCAAATCAAAGATCTTGAAAAGGCAAATGAGCTTTGGATAAGGCTTGAAGAAACATATGAAGGCACTTCAACGGTAAAAAGTGCCAAGCTATATATGCTCAAGGACAAGTTCTCCACTTTCAAGATGAAGGATGATGAATCCATCCCGGAGATGTTCTATAGGCTCCAAGTCATTGTCAATGATCTCAAGGGGCTTGGAGAGAAGGTTGAGGACAAGGACTTCTCACACAAATTCTTGATGTGCTTACCCAAGAAGTTTGCCACCTTGAGAAGAATGATCTTTAGAGAGGGATTGGACAAGGTCAAACCAACCAATGTACTTGGAGATATAATGACCGATGCCCAATACAATGATGATGAAGATGAGGTAGAAGAGAAGAAGGAGACCAAGGTCAAGCAAGAGAAGCCCATTGCATTCAAGGCTTCATCTTCTAAGGGCAAGAGCAAGGTGGAGAGTGATGATGATGATCCATTCGATGATGAGACCATGGCCCTCCTAGTGCACAAGATGGGGAGGTTCATGAAGAAGAAAGGATATGGTGCAAGGAAGAGAAGGGACTTCATGAAGGCAAAGGAGGTGCTTTGCTACAATTGCAATAGCCCCGATCATGTAGTGGCAAAGTGCCCCTATGAAGACAAAAGATATCATGATGGGGAGTTGAAGTTGAAGAAGAACAAGAAGGACAAGAAGGAGAAGAAAGAGAAGAAGAGCTTCACTATCAACAAGAAGAAGAAGGGTGGTGGCTATGTGGTCACTTGGGATAGTGATAACTCCGATAGTGATGATGATAGCTCTAGTGATGATGAGAGGACCACTCGGCGAGCCATTGCAAGCATCGCCCTCTCCAACAAGCCATCCATCTTCGACACTACATCGACATGCCTTATGGCCAAGCCTACCAAGGTAAAATATGATGATAGTGATGACGATACTTGTGCTAGTGATGGTTGTAGGAGTGATGATGAGGAGGATGAGGACTACTCCAAGGATGATCTATTGGGCATAATAGATCAAATGAGCAAGGGCTACAAGAGGACAACCAAGAAGTGCAAAATCTTGGAGCAAGAGCTCATTGCCAAGAGCAATGAAAATGATGCCTTGATGGAGGAGCTTGTTGCTCTCAAAAAGAGTAAGGAGTGCAAAGGAATTGAACAAGAGCTTAAAGCTCTTAGGAAATCCTTTGATGAGCTAGAGGCCTCTCGTGAGTGTCTAAAGGAAGACCATGAGGACCTTGAAGTTGCTCACACTAGGCTTAAGGAAGCCCACTCCTCTCTACTTGAGCTCATCAAGGAGAAGGACCTCAAGTTGGAGAAGCTCATGAAGGAAGCTAAGGAGGAGCAAGTGATTGTCACTTGTGATATTGGACTAACATGTGATATTATTGATGATTCTTTATTTGTTGGTCCTACTAATGCTTCATGTAGCTCATCATCATCCACCACAACCAACTCTACCTCTACTACTAGTGATTCATCACTTGTGGTTGAGAATGAGACTCTCAAGAGAGAGGTGGATGATCTCACCCGCGCATTAGGCAATGCCTATGGTGGGGATGCCCGCTTGCTAAAATGCTTGGGTAGCCAAAGGTTCTCTCTTAACAAAGAGGGTTTGGGCTATACTCCCAAGAAGGGCAAGGCGACCTTTGCTACTCCAAAGTCTCGCTTTGTAAAGAGCAATGGTCGTTATTGCAATAGATGCAAGCAAGTTGGGCATCTAGAGATTAATTGTAATAAAACGAACAAGAACAACAACAAGTTTCATGCTAAAATGGATTACATTCCTTTTGATTCTTGTTATGTGCTTACCAAGGGTGAGAAAGGTGTGCATGCTAGGTTTGTTGGTACACCAATTGTGGGTCCAAAGAAGAAGGCCATTTGGGTACCAAAGAGCTTAGTTACTAACCTCCAAGGACCCAAACAAGTATGGGTACCTAAGAAACATTAATTTATTTTGTAGGTAAATTACAAGGCCGGAGGAAGGCATTGGGTGCTTGATAGTGGGTGCTCTCAACATATGACCGGTGATTCAAGAATGTTCAACTCTCTCAAATCAAATGATAGTGGCATTGATAGTATCACATTTGGTGACAATAGCAAGGGTGATGTGAAGGCTCTTGGAAAGATTGCAATCTCAAATGATCATAGCATTTCCAATGTGCTCCTAGTTGAAAAGTTGAACTTCAATCTTCTCTCGGTTGCTCAATTGTGTGATCTCGGGTTCAAGTGCATATTTGGTGTTGATGATGTGGAGATTATTAGTGTTGATGGCTCTAATTTGATCTTCAAGGGCTTTAGATATGAGAATCTATACTTGGTTGATTTCAATGCTTGTGACACTCAACTTTCAACATGCTTGCTCACCAAATCAAGTATGGGTTGGTTATGGCATAGAAGACTTGGTCATGTTGGCATGAAGCAATTGAACAAGTTAGTGAAGCATGACTTAGTTAGAGGCTTGAAGGATGTCACATTTGAGAAAGATAAGCTATGTAGTGCATGTCAAGCCGGAAAGCAAGTAGGCAACACTCATCCATTGAAGAGCATCATGAGTACTTCCAAGGCATTTGAGTTGTTGCACTTGGATTTATTTGGGCCAACTACATACACAAGCATTGGTGGCAACAAGTATGGCTTTGTGATTGTGGATGATTTCACTAGATACACATGGGTATTCTTTCTTGGGGACAAGAGTGATGTATTTGACATATTCAAGAAGTTCATCAAGAGGGTACAAAATGAGTTTGAAACCACAATCAAGAAAGTGAGAAGTGACAATGGAAGTGAGTTTAGAAACACAAGAGTTGATGAGCTATGTGAGGAGCTTGGAATCAAACATCAATTCTCGGCCAAGTATACACCTCAATCTAATGGTCTAGTTGAGAGGAAGAATAGAACTTTGATTGATATGGCAAGATCAATGTTGAATGAGTATAATGTGAGTCATTCATTTTGGGCCGAAGCAATCAACACGGCTTGCTTCTATAGCAACCGCCTCTATTGCCACAAGTTTCTAGAGAAGACACCCTATGAGATCTTAAATGGAAGAAAGCCCAACATTGCATACTTTCGGGTATTTGGTTGCAAATGCTACATCTTGAAGAAGGGCACTAGATTGAGCAAGTTTGAAAAGAAATGTGATGAAGGATTCTTACTTGGTTACTCAACTACTAGCAAAGCTTATAGAGTTTGGAATTTGGCTAGTGGTTCACTTGAGGAAGTTCATGATGTTGAGTTTGATGAAACAAATGGCTCTCAAGATGAGGAAAATAACTTGGATGATGTGAGAGGAACTCAATTGACTAATGCCATGAAAGAAATGGATATTGGTGACATTAGGCCAAAGCAAGTGATTGATGTGGATGACAACAAAGATCAAGTGCTCCAAAGTCCAATTACACAAGCTAGTGGGTCTCTAATGCAAAATCAAGCTAGTACATCATCTCAAGTGCAACAAGATCAACAAGTGGCTAGTTCATCATCTCCAACTCATGATCAACATCAACATCCAAGCAATCAAGTCCAAGTGCTTCAACCAACTAACATTGCAAGAGACCATCCATTGGATTCCATCATTGGTGACATACAAAGGGGAGTTCAAACTAGATCTAGATTGGCATCTTTTTGTGCTCACTCTTCTTTTGTGTCAATGGAAGAACCCAAGGACATTGATAAAGCATTGAGAGATCCGGATTGGGTAAATGCAATGCATGAAGAGCTCAACAACTTCAAGAGAAATGAAGTGTGGGAACTAGTTGAGAGGCCTAAGGATCACAATGTCATTGGAACAAGATGGGTCTTTCGCAACAAGCAAGATCAAGATGGGATAGTAGTAAGGAACAAAGCAAGGCTAGTGGCTCAAGGTTACACACAAATAGAGGGTCTTGACTTTGGTGAAACTTATGCCCCGGTTGCAAGATTGGAAGCAATTAGGATCTTACTTGCCTATGCTTGTGCTCACAATATCAAGCTATATCAAATGGATGTGAAGAGTGCATTTCTCAATGGGTACATTCAAGAGGAGGTGTATGTGGAGCAACCTCCCGGTTTTGAAGATGACAAGAAACCCAACCATGTCTACAAGTTAAGGAAAGCTTTGTATGGATTGAAGCAAGCACCTAGAGCATGGTATGAAAGATTGAGGGACTTCTTGCTAACCAAAGGATTTGTCATGGGCAAAGTGGATACAACACTATTCACCAAGAAGATTGGGAAAGACTTGTTCGTGTTGCAAATATATGTTGATGATATCATCTTCGGTTCAACCAATCAAGATTATTGTGATGAGTTTGGAAAAATGATGGCAAAGGAATTTGAAATGTCAATGATTGGTGAACTTAGTTTCTTTCTTGGACTTCAAATCAAACAAATGAAGGAAGGAACATTTGTGAGCCAAACCAAGTACATCAAAGATATGCTCAAGAAGTTTGGCATGGAAGATGCAAAGGGCATTACAACCCCAATGAGCACTAGTGGAAGTTTGGATAGTGACAAGAGTGGCAACATGGTGGATCAAAAGCTATATAGATCAATGATTGGTAGCCTACTCTATGTGACGGCATCAAGGCCCGATGTAATGTTTAGTGTATGCATGTGTGCAAGATTTCAAGCCTCACCAAGAGAAAGTCATTTGAAGGCAACAAAGAGAATATTGAGGTACTTAAAGCATACACAAGATGTTGGATTATGGTATCCCAAAGGTGCAAGCTTTGAGCTAGTTGGATATTCGGATTCCGACTATGCCGGTGACAAAGTGGAGAGAAAGAGCACTTCCGGGACTTGTCAATTGTTGGGAAGATCACTTGTCTCATGGTCATCCAAGAAGCAAAATAGTATTGCACTATCTACCGCCGAAGCCGAATACATCGCCGCGGGCAGTTGTTGTGCACAAATCTTGTGGATGAAGGCAACATTAAAGGATTTTGGAATCAATTTCAAGAATGTGCCATTGCTATGTGACAATGAAAGTGCCGTGAAGCTAACCAACAATCCGATTCAACATCAAAGAACAAAGCATATTGATGTTCGTCATCATTTCATTAGAGATCATCAACAAAAGGGTGACATTGCAATTGAGAGTGTGGGCACCGAAGATCAACTAGCCGATCTATTCACCAAGCCACTTGATGAGAAGAGATTTCACAAGCTAAAGAATGAGTTGAACATACTTGACTTCTCCAACATGAGTTGATGCACCTCAATGTTATGACATGCCTCTCCTTCGAGCCCCAAGGTACAATTGGTTGACATGTCATACATTCTATACTAAGGACATGTTTAGTGCATCTAGTCATGATTTCTTATGTTTTAGGCTCATTCATGAAAATCAAATGACTTTAAAGTTTATATGGTGCCACTATTGTTTCCATGACTTGTATGACCTAGTGGTAGCATATAACTTGTTTAAGTAGCTTGTGACCCTAAGTGTTTAATCTAGATCACTTGTCTAAATATTTGCTTCAACATGGTGCATGATAACCCTTCTAGTGAGGTGTGAAGAAGCTTGCCCTTGGATCAAACCGAAGCATTTTGTTTATGCAAGCAATCTAGGTTGAACCACAAACTTGATCCTCACCCCATAATTCAACATGATAATCTATCTAAAATTTGCTCCTTGTGGTCATTGGTGCCAAAGGGGGAGAAAATGTTGTTCACAAAGATAGAACTCAAGATAGAACTCAAAACTCAAAGGGGGAGAAGCACAAAGGGGGAAATAGATTCTATAAGGGGAGAATTGATAAAACAAGGGGATCAACTAAAATTTTGAGCACACAAGTAGGGGGAGCAAGCTCTTAAACATGAATGTTGCATTTCCATGTGCACTTCATATGTATGATGCATTGTTATGCATTTCTTTTTCTCTGTTACTTTGCTTGTGTGGTGACTTGCTAGTATAATTTGAATGATGTATTGAAGTACTAGCATGAATAGGAAGTAGTTAGATTTCCCTTGCTTCATGTTTTTCAAAGTGGTACTAGAACCTTGCTTATAATGTTGATCTCACGGGGTTTCTAGTTTTGTTTGTGTTTTTCCAAGTGATATCTAACTACACAAGGTGCTAAGATGGTGTTTATCGCTACTCCGATGGTATCACGCTTCAAAGGTCTATAATCTAAAAACACTTAGCACCTATTGGTAGTCAATGCTCCTAATCTTTCCTATCTAACATGTATGCTTCCAAAATCCAAACATATAGCATACATGTAGGGGGAGCCATTGCTATCAATTTGAATTCATGATCACTTGTCCATACTTCTTACACATGGTAATATACTTGGACAATGTGACATGGGTTCAATCAAAATTTTATCATAATATCTTTGTGAAAGGGTTGTCACCAATTACCAACAAGGGGGAGATTGAAAGTCCTATGTTTGGTGTTGGTAATTAGTGACAATGCCTAAGTACTAATCCTATGCCTAAGTTGTATGTAGCATATGAGGATTAGTACATTCCAAGGTTGGTGGCAAGATGGACATGGTGATCATGATGGCCACACTTGGATTTGGAAGCAACCCTACGTGATCAAGGCAAAGGTATATGCTTAAGGGTTGTGTTTTAGTAACCAAGACACCTAGTGGGTGTGGTTACATTATAGGATAGATAGCCGTACTATAAAGAGGGGAATGACGCGGCTATTGAACTCCTAAGTGCCCCTAGATGTGCATTTCATGATCATATGCATTTGGATAGAACTAATAACGCCTCGAAAAATGATTGTGAAAATGCTAACACACATGCACATGACATGATCACTTGGTGGTGTTAGCACGTTTGTGACGGCGTTGGAGTTTGAGCGGTAGAGAGGGTTTGGGGGTCCTCTCTCCCTCCCGCCGAGCGTGCGAGCGCGGGATTCAGGCGATTTCGGGGAAATGAAATGCCTATTTTCCACTACGCCGGAAGTCGGAAATCGAACGGAAGAGAACGGAGGTCACAGTGGCACCGGACGCTGCACCGGACGCTGCACCGGACGCGGTCACTGTGCGACCGGCGCGTCCGGTCAGTGTCCAGTGACTGCGCGGTTTTTCGGTTGTTTCTTCGGACGCGTGGCGCGTCCGGTCACAGGCCACCGGACGCGTCCGGTCATCCAGGGAGCTTACTGGACTCCCACCGGACGCGGGCACTGTGGCGTCCGGTCGGTTCACCAGCGCGTCCGGTCGTTGGTTTGTTTTGCGCGACTCAGAGTTCACCGGCGCGTCCGGTGAGTCACGGGACCGGCGCGTCCGGTGGTGACCAGCGCGTCCGGTCGTTACGACCGGCGCGTCCGGTCAGTGTTTCGAAATTTAGCCGTTGCGGCACCGGCGCGTCCGGTCCACGCGACCAGCGCGTCCGGTGA
The DNA here is from genome assembly GCA_038087645.1 of Saccharum hybrid cultivar R570. NCBI lineage: Eukaryota > Viridiplantae > Streptophyta > Magnoliopsida > Poales > Poaceae > Saccharum > Saccharum hybrid cultivar. Next base: position 21,280,414 of record JAQSUU010000402.1, on the reverse strand, counting down.
GCGCGACTGCTGCTGATTTCAGTTTCTAACGGCTATATTCGAAGGGGTACGTCTATATATACTCGTTGGCCGGCTCAAGGCTCTCACTCTTGACATTTTGACATACTTGTGAGCACTTTGAGCTAAGCAACTCCCCTCCCACTCATCTCTCTTGCTTCTTTGCATATTCGAAGTGAGATTGAGTGATCCAAGTGCATTTGCATCGTGAGATAGCATCTAGTTGGCACTTGGTGGTTGATTTGCTGCGGGATTCTTGTTTCTCTTGGTGGTTGCCGCCACCTAGACGGCTTGGAGCAGCTTGGAGGCGTTGGCAAGAGTTGGTGATTGTTCTTGGCCACCTCCGGTGATTGTAAGGGGTTTGTGCCTACCTCGGCGGAGCGCCAAAGGCAACATTAGTGGATTGCTCGTGTCATTTGCAACCTTTTGCCATTTGGTAGGTTCTTGTGGCGCCTTTTGAGAGGCTCGGTGTGAGACCGATTAGCCACCGAACCACGTGGTGAAGAGGGACACAACGGGGACTAGCGTGCCGGCAAGCACGTGAACCTCGGGATAAATCTTCGTGTCATCACTTTCATATTGTGATTGATTGATCCCGGTGTTCGGTTATCTTGGTATTCATTGTTAATCATATTGGTTGGCTCAATACTTCGCCCTCGGTGATACCCTCCTAACCCTCACTTGTATTACTTTCTTAGTTATCTTTGCTAGCTAGTTAGCTTTGCTAGAGTAGCTCTTTTGTGTAGCTTACTAGTTGTAGTTGTAGTTACCTTCTCGGTTTAACTTGTGCGGTTGAGTGTCCATATACTAGATTTGTGAATTGGATAGGTGGCTTGCAAACACCCCGTAGGCTAAGCAAAACTCGCATCTCGCTATTTGTTATATTGATAAACTTGTTTAGCTTGTCTTTGTAGAAAGTTTTAAAAGGCTATTCACCCCCCCTCTAGCCATCTAGACCTTTCAATTAGCAACTTGGTGTCATTAATTACCAAAACCAAACTTGGGCTTTCAGCGCCGCCGCCTACGGACGGGAAAGGTTGCACGATCTCTTGATTCTCGCGCTCCGCTTCCGTTCCCTTCCTCGTCAGACGTACGTCGGCTTCAGCAATGGCGGCGTAGCAGCGCTCGGTGGTCCTCCTAGTCACCCAGTGTGCGTGCTTGACGGCTGTGCGCCTGCGCCACATCCGTGCGCCTCCTGGCCACGGCCTCCATGCAGGACCTCAAGGCGGCGCTGCGTGTCTGCTTCCCGCTTGTGCAGGCCACCCCAGCCTTCCACCTCTTCCTCCATGGTGGCAAGCTCCTCAACGCCAAGCTCGCCGACCTCTCCCTTGCCTAGGGCGAGGCGACCTGGGCCCTACGAGCGCACAGGAGTACCGCCGGCGGCGCTGCGTTTTTTTATTAATCAAAGAAGAGGAACGACGAACGAGAGAGAAGAGCGACTGGATGGGAACGACGGGATGAAAGCCCAAGTTTGGTTTTGGTAATTAATGACACCAAGTTGCTAATATCACGTGTTAAGTGGTGTGATGAAGGTGTATGTGGCAAGGAGTGGTGGCCACAAGATCACAAAGAGATGGTGCATGGACATGAAATGACGATCATGGTGGAGATTGTAAGGTCCAAATGGCTAGAGGGGGTGAATAGCCTATTTAAAAATCTACAAGCTTCACTAAACAACCACGTTAGTATAAAAGATGGCTAAGCTAATTCTAGCACTAGCTCAACTACACTATGCAAGCCACCTATACAATTCGAGTGAAGCAAGGCTATGATCTCTAATACACACCAACAATGCTAAGTCACTAAGCTACTTACTCCTATGTGATAAAGGCTACACTAAGCAAACTACACAAGGACTAGTACAAGAAAGTAAAGAGCAAGTGACTTGATTCTTATACCAACGATGTAGAGAAGCAATGCACTCAAAGAATCAATCACAAGAGAAATTCTCGGCAAAGAGATGCCACAAGATTTTTTACCGAGGTTCACTTGCTTCCCGGCAAGCTACTCCTCGTTGTGGCGATGCACCCACTTGATGGATCATGAGCTAATCAACTATCAAGAGTTGAACCCTCAGCGGGTACCGCACATCCACTCACAAGATGGGGATCCTCCAAGCCACGAGCTCCACTAGAGTAGCCAATTCACGAACTCCCACGGGGAAGGCTCAAGAACCCCTCACAATCAACTTGGTGAGGCTCGAAATAATCTCCAAGGTCGAGCTCAACACCACCGCTGCTCCAAGCCGTCTAGGGTGTCGGGAAACACCCAAGAGTAACAAGCAATCCACAACAAACATGAAGATCAAGTGCCACTAGATGCAACTCTCAATGCAATGCACTTGAATCTCACTCAATCTCTCTAGAGTATGCAACCAAGCAAGGAGATGAGTGGAGGGGAAGTTCTCTAGCTCAAAGTGTGCCTCAATATCTCAAATGTTCAAGAGAGAACCCCCAAGGGCCGGCCACCTCTTATTTATAACGTTTCACTCAAGAGCTAGCTGTTATCAACTTCACTGGACAATTTTTGGGGGCGACAGACGCTGCACAATAGCATCTGTCGCCAAACCGACAGACGCTGCCCCCGCGTCCATCGCTCCGCTCGCTGCCACGTGTCACTAGCTTCAAACGAGAGCCATTGATCTCCAACAGCCGAGTCTCCAAACGCGCTCGGCAACCACACGACAGACGCGTCCATCGCTAAGCAACAGACGCGGCTCAACCACGACAGACGCGGTCCAGTGAGCCAGTTTTCGCTCGCGCTTGTCGGACGCGTCCATCGGTTAGGCATCGGACGCACCCGCAGCGTTTGACGCAGCGCAAAGCCGCTTGCCTTCTCGGTGCGAAGCCAACAGACTCTGACGTCAGCGTCTGTCGCGCGAACGCCCGCGCGTCCGTTGCCTCCTCCTCCGCTGACCGAGCTAGGGTTGCCCGATAGACGCTCGGGCAGCGTCTATCGCTCCCAGTCAGTGCATCTGTCACAACCGACAGATGCCGCCTCGCCACCGTCAGACGCGGTCCAGTAGCCAAGTAAACACGCCAGAGCGACAGACGCGTCCGGTGCCTGGCCGATGGACGCGTCTGTCGCGTAGAACCACGACGCGCCCATGCGACAGACGCTGCAACAGTGCCATGCACGCGCGTCTGTCGTGGTCACGTCCCCGCGTCTATCGCACCCACACGCATGGGCCGAGCTAGGGTTTGGCGACAGACGCGGTCGCCGCAAGCCGAGCGTCTGTCGCTCGTTTCTTCGTGATTCTTCATCGAAAACTCGTTCCGCTTGATCGCCCTTGTCATTTATGAGCTACTCTTCATATGTGTATCACTAAAACACATGTTTTAGCTCATGAAACATCTCCGTGCTTTCACAACTTTTTCAACCTTCGGCGCAATGGAAAATAGGAATTTCATTTCCCCGAAAACGCCTGAATCCCACGCTCGCAAGTTCAGCGGGAGGGAGAGCGAACCCCAAACCCCTCACTACCGCTCAAACACCGTCGCCTTCGCACATGAAATGATGATCATGGTGATCAAGCATGAGGAGATAGATGTGGAACAAAGTGATCAAGGTAAAGGTATAATCATAGGGTTTGCTTTTGCCGGTCTAAGATGAGTAGAGAAGTGATTGACCGGGTTCAAGATTGATAGCCGACTATCAAGAGGGGCAATCACAGTTAGCTCGTGAATCAAGTGCTACTAGGTCATCATCTTGAGCTTATGCATTAAGATCTAGTAGAGAGCTAATGTAATGCTTTAAAAAATGATTGTGAAAATGCTAACACACATGCACATGGTGATATACACTTGGTGATGTTAGCACATTTGCGAAGGCAGTGGAGTTTGAGTGGTAGAGAGGGGTTTGGGGGTCCTCTCTCCCTCCCGTCGAGCTTGCAAGGCGAGATTCAGGCGTTTTTGTGGAGATGAAACGCTTATTTTCTATTGCGCCGCAGGATAGAACCGAAGGCGAAGTCACGGAGGTGATCGCCGTTGTTTTTCGAGCGACAGACGCTGGCTTCACAGGTGTCAGACGTAGCTGCCGCGTCTGGTGCTTTGCCCTAGGTGGCGCGTGCTGTTCTCTGTGCGATGGACGCTGGTCTCGGGAGTGACGGACGCTGACGTCAGCGTCTGTCGGCTTACCCTCATTCGCGCGCTGCTGAAGGAGGCAACAGACGTGGTGGTGCTCAAGCAACGAGCACGTCTGATATGGCTCCGTGTGGTTTGGGAGCTTACTGGACTACGTCCGTCGAGCGACAGACATGCGACCTCCGTAGCGATGGACACGTCTGTTGAATGGAATCGAACGTTATAAATTTGACTGCGCGGAACACGTGGCATGTATCCGAGCGACGGACAATGGATGCCAGGAGACAGACGCGTCCGTTGCCCCCGACCATGGCATTAACGGCTAGTTGCTTACCCCTTAACTATAAATAGTTGGTGACCGGTTTTGGGGGTTAAACTCTTGCACTTCTGAGATATTGTGACATCCTTTGAGCTAGAGAACACTCCCTCCACTCATCTCCTTGCTTGGTTGCTAATCCTAGTGAGATTGAGTGAGATTCAAGTGCATTGCTTTGAGAGTTGCATCTAGTGGCACTTGATTCTTGAGTTTACTGCGGATTGCTTATTACTCTTAGGTGTTTCCCGACATCCTAAACGGCTTGGAGAAGCGGTGGTGTTGAGCTCGTGGTTGGAGATTGTTTCGAGCCTCACCAAGTGATTGTGAGGGGTTCTTGAGCCTTCCCCGCATGAGTTCGCGAATTGGCTACTCTAGTGAAGCTCGTGGCTTGGAGGATCCCCATATTGTGAGTGGATGTGCGGCACCCACTGAGGGTTTGACTCTTGATAGTCAATTGGCTCGTGATCCATCAAGTAGGTGTATTGTCAAAACAAGGAGTAGCTTGCTGAGAAGTAAGTGAACCTCGGTAAAAATTCTTGTGTCTTCTCTTGCCGAGGATTCTCATTGTGATTGTGTGTGATTGATTCTTTGGATACATCTCATATCTACACCGTCGGTATAAGAATCAATTCACTTCCCTTTTATATTCATGCACTATATTTTGTCTAGTGTGCTTAGAGTAGTTTGTATCACTTCGGAGTAATTAGTTTAGAGACTTAGCGTTGTTGGTGTGAACTAGAGATCATAGCCTTGCACTAGAATTGTATATGTGGCTTGCATAAAAGTAGTTGAGCTAGTTCTAAAATTAGCTTCGCCATCTTATATACTAACTTTGTTGTTTAGTGAAGCTTGTAGAAAATTTAAATAGGCTATTCACCTCCCCTCCTAGCCATTTTAGACCTTACATGGGAGGGGATGAAAGCTCTATGTTTGGTGTTGGTAATTAGTGACAATGCCTAAGTACTAATCCTATGCCTAAGTTGTATGTAGCATATGAGGATTAGTACATTCCAAGGTTGGTGGCAAGATGGACATGGTGATCATGATGGCCACACTTGGATTTGGACGCAACCCTACGTGATCAAGGCAAAGGTATATGCTTAAGGGTTGTGTTTTAGTAACCAAGACACCTAGTGGGTGTGGTTACATTATAGGTTAGATAGCCGTACTATAAAGAGGGGAATGACGTGGCTATTGAACTCCTAAGTGCCTCTAGGTGTGCATTTCATAATCATATGCATTTGGATAGAACTAATAACGCCTCGAAAAATGATTGTGAAAATGCTAACACACTCACACATGACGAGATCACTTGGTGGTGTTAGCACGTTTGCGAAGGCGGTGGAGTTTGAGCGGTAGAGAGGGTTTGGGGGTCCTCTCTCCCTCCCGCCGAGCTTGCGAGGCGGGATTCAGGTGTTTTCGAGGAGTTGAAACGTCTATTTTCCACTACGCCGGAAGTCGGAAATCGAACGGAAGCGAACGGAGGTCACAGAGGTGATCGGACGCTGCACCGAACGCGGTCACGGTGTGACCGGACGCGTCCGGTCAGTACAGCGCAGCAGTCAGGCGCGTGGGCTAGGGTTTGCAACCGGCGCGTCCGGTCACTCGCGGGACCGGCGCGTCCGGTCAGGCGCCCTGAGGGAACTGCAGTTCGCAAGGTCGATCGGACGCGGTGCGCGTCCGGTCACACATGATCGGACGCGTCCGGTCGTTCAGGGAGCTTACTGGACTCCAACCGGACGCTGGCACTGTGGCGTCCGGTCAGTTCTCCAGCGCGTCCGGTCAGTTACGGGACCAGCGCGTCCGGTCGAGCCCAGCGCGTCCGGTCGTTGCGACCAGCGCGTCCGGTCGGTGGTTCGCGAAAGAGCCGTTGTGTGATCGGCGTGTCCGGTCAGTTTGACCAGCGCGTCCGGTCAGCGCGACTTCGGCTGTTTCAAGTGCGTAACGGCTATATTCGAAGGGGTATGTCTATAAATACTCGTTGGCCGGCTCAAGGCTCTCTCTCTTAGACTTTTGACATACTTGTGAGCACTTTGAGCTAAGCAACTCCCCTCCCACTCATCTCTCTTGCTTGTTTGCATATTCGAAGTGAGATTGAGTGATCCAAGTGCATTTGCATTGGAGATTGCATCTAGTTGGCACTTGGTGGTTGATTTGCTGTGGGATTCTTGTTTCTCTTGGTGATTGCCGCCACCTAGACGGCTTGGAGCAGCTTGGAGGCGTTGGCAAGAGTTGGTGATTGTTCTTGGCCACCTCCGGTGATTGTGAGGGGTTTGTGCCTACCTCGGCGAAGCGCCAAAGGCAACGTTAGTGGATTGCTCGTGTCATTTGCAACCTTTTGCCATTTGGTAGGTTCTTGTGGTGCCTTTTGAGAGGCTCGGTGTGAGACCGATTAGCCACCGAACCATGTGGTGAAGAGGGACACAACGGGGACTAGCGTGCCGGCAAGCACGTGAACCTCGGGATAAATCTTTGTGTCATTATTCTTATTGTGATTGATCGATCCCGGTATTTGTGTATTGTGGAATTCATCTCTTGATCTTATTGTTTGGTTGGCTCAATACTTCGCCCCTCGGTGATATCCTTCTAACTCTCTCTTGTATTATTTTCTTAGTCACTTTGCTAGAGTAGCTCTTTTGTGTAGCTTGCTAGTTGTAGTTTCCTTCTCGGTTTGTCTTGTGCGGTTGAGTGCAAATTTGCTAGAATTGTGAATTAGATAGGTGGCTTGCAAACACCCCGTAGGCTAAGCAAAACACGCATCTCGCTATTTGTTATATTGATAAACTTGTTTAGCTTGTCTTTGTAGAAATTTTTCAAAAGGCTATTCACTCCCCCTCTAGCCATCAAGACCTTTCAAGTCGTATCAGAGCCGTGGTCACCGTTTGTAAGGCTTAACAACCTCGGTGTAAGATGGCTCAAGTTGTGTTCAACCATGTTGGGGGCAAGCCTCCATTCTTTGATGGTGTCTCATCTTTTGATCGTTGGAAAAGAAAGATGAAGCAATATCTTGGCTCTATCAATGAGAAGGTTTGGGAGGTGACACATCATGATTATGCTATCATTGATCCTGACAACCTCACCAACAATGACCGCATCAACAACCAATGCAACACTATGGCTCTCAACACTCTCTACAATGGGATTGATGCAAAGGTCTTTGAGCAAATCAAGGATCTTGAGATGGCAAGTGAAGTGTGGACAAGATTAGAGGAAACATATGAGGGCACTTCAACGGTAAAGAGTGCCAAGCTCTATATGCTCAAGGATAAGTTTGCAAGCTTCAAGATGAAGGATGATGAGTCCATACCGGAGATGTTCTATAGGCTACAAGTTATTGTCAATGATCTCAAGAGCCTAGGAGAAGATGTCAAGGACAAGGACTTCTCACATAAGTTCTTGATGAACTTACCTAAGAAGTTTGCTATCTTGAGGAAGATGATCCAAAGAGAGGGTTTGGACAAGGTGACTCCAAACCAAGTGCTTGGAGATGTCATGACCGATGCTCAATATGATGATGATGAAGATGAAGATGAGAAGAAGGAGATCAAGGTCAAGCAAGAGAAGCCCATTGCATTCAAGGCTTCATCTTCTAAGGGCAAGAGCAAGGTGGAGAGCGATGATGATGATCCATTCGATGATGAGACCATGGCCCTCCTAGTGCACAAGATGGGGAGGTTCATGAAGAAGAAAGGATATGGTGCAAGAAAGAGAAGGGACTTCATGAAGGCAAAGGAGATGCTTTGCTACAATTGCAATAGCCCCGATCATGTAGTGGCAAAGTGTCCGTATGAAGACAAAAGATATCATGATGGAGAGTTGAAGTTGAAGAAGAACAAGAAGGATAAGAAGGAGAAGAAAGAGAAGAAGAGCTTCACTATCAACAAGAAGAAAAAGGGTGGTGGCTATGTGGTCACTTGGGATAGTGATAACTCCGAAAGTGATGATGATAGCTCTAGTGATGATGAGAGGACCACTCGGTGAGCCATTGCAAGCATCGCCCTCTCCAACAAGCCATCCATCTTTGACACTACATCGACATGCCGAGCCTACCAAGGTAAAATATGATGATAGTGATGATGATTCTTGTGCTAGTGATGGTTGTAGGAGTGATGATGAGGAGGATGAGGACTACTCCAAGGATGATCTATTGGGCATAATAGATCAAATGAGCAAGGGCTACAAGAGGACAACCAAGAAGTGCAAAATCTTGGAGCAAGAGCTCATTGCCAAGAGCAATGAAAATCATGCCTTGATGGAAGAGCTTGTTACTCTCAAAAAGAGTAAGGAGTGCAAAGGAATTGAACAAGAGCTTAAAGCTCTTAGGAAATCCTTTGATGAGCTAGAGGCCTCTCGTGAGTGTCTAAAGGAAGACCACGAGGACCTTAAAGTTGCTCACACTAGGCTTAAGGAAGCCCACTCCTCTCTACTTGAGCTCATCAAGGAGAAGGACCTCAAGTTGGAGAAGCTCATGAAGGAAGCTAAGGAGGAGCAAGTGATTGACACTTGTGATATTGGACTAACATGTGATATTATTGATGATTCTTTATTTGTTGGTCCTACTAAAGCTTCATGTAGCTCATCATCATCCACCACAACCAACTCTACCTCTACTACTAGTGATTCATCACTTGTGGTTGAGAATGAGACTCTCAAGAGAGAGGTGGATGATCTCACCCGCGCATTAGGCAATGCCTATGGTGGGGATGCCCGCTTGCTAAAATGTTTGGGTAGCCAAAGGTTCTCTCTTAACAAAGAGGGTTTGGGCTATACTCCCAAGAAGGGCAAGGCGGCCTTTGCTACTCCAAAGCCTCGCTTTGTGAAGAGCAATGGTCGTTATTGCAATAGATGCAAGCAAGTTGGGCATCTAGAGATTAATTGTAATAAAATGAGCAAGAACAACAACAAGTTTCATGCTAAAATGGATTACATTCCTTTTGATTCTTGTTATGTGCTTACCAAGGGAGAGAAAGATGTGCATGCTAGGTTTGTTGGTACACCAATTGTGGGTCCAAAGAAGAAGGCCATTTGGGTACTAAAGAGCTTAGTTACTAATCTCCAAGGACCCAAGCAAGTATGGGTACCTAAAAGACATTAAATTGTTTTGTAGGTAAATTACAAGGCCGGAGGAAGGCATTGGGTGCTTGATAGTGGGTGCTCTCAACATATGACCGGTGATTCAAGAATGTTCAACTCTCTCAAATCAAATGATAGTGGCATTGATAGTATCACATTTTGTGACAATAGCAAGGGTGATGTAAAGGCTCTTGGAAGGATTGCAATCTCTAATGATCATAGCATTTCCAATGTGCTACTAGTTGAAAAGCTCAATTTCAACTTGTTGTCGGTTGCTCAATTATGTGATCTAGGTTTCAAGTGCATATTTGGTGTTGATGATGTGGAGATAGTTAGTGTTGATGGCTCCAATTTGATCTTCAAGGGTTTTAGACATGAGAATCTATACTTGGTTGATTTCAATGCTAGTGACACTCAACTCTCAACATGCTTGCTCACCAAATCAAGTATGGGTTGGTTATGGCATAGAAGACTTGGTCATGTTGGCATGAAGCAATTGAACAAGTTAGTGAAGCATGACTTAGTTAGAGGCTTGAAGGATGTCACATTTGAGAAAGATAAGCTATGTAGTGCATGTCAAGCCGGAAAGCAAGTAGGCAACACTCATCCATTAAAAAGCATTATGAGTACTTCCAAGGCATTTGAGTTATTGCACATGGATCTATTTGGGCCAACTACATACACAAGCATTGGTGGCAACAAGTATGGCTTTGTGATTGTGGATGATTTCACTAGATACACATGGGTATTCTTTCTTGTGGACAAGAGTGATGTATTTGACATATTCAAGAAGTTCATCAAGAGAGTGCAAAATGAGTTTGAGACCACAATCAAGAAAGTGAGAAGTGACAATGGAAGTGAGTTTAGAAATACAAGAGTTGATGAGCTATGTGATGAGCTTGGAATTAAACATCAATTCTCGGCCAAGTATACACCTCAATCCAATGGCCTAGTTGAGAGGAAGAATAGAACTTTGATTGATATGGCAAGATCAATGTTAAATGAGTATAATGTGAGTCATTCATTTTGGGCCGAAGCAATCAACACGGCTTGCTTCTATAGCAACCGCCTCTATTGCCACAAGTTTCTAGAGAAGACACCATATGAGATCTTAAATGGAAGAAAGCCTAACATTGCATACTTTCGGGTATTTGGTTGCAAATGCTATATCTTGAAGAAGGGCACTAGATTGAGCAAGTTTGAGAAGAAATGTGATGAAGGATTCTTACTTGGTTACTCCACTACTAGCAAAGCTTATAGAGTTTGGAATTTGGCTAGTGGTTTACTTGAGGAAGTTCATGATGTTGAGTTTGATGAAACAAATGGCTCTCAAGATGAGGAAAATAACTTGGATGATGTGAGAGGAACTCAATTGACCAATGCTATGAAAGAAATGGATATTGGTGATATTAGGCCAAAGCAAGTGATTAATGTGGATGACAACAAAGATCAAGTGCTCCAAAGTCTAATTACACAAGCTAGTGGGTCTCTAATGCAAAATCAAGCTAGTACATCATCTCAAGTGCAACAAGATCAACAAGTGGCTAGTTCATCATCTCCGACTCATGATCAACATCAACATCCAAGCAATCAAGTCCAAGTGCTTCAACCAACTAACATTGCAAGAGATCATCTATTGGATTCCATCATTGGTGACATACAAAGGGGAGTTCAAACTAGATCAAGATTAGCATCATTTTGTGCTCACTCTTCTTTTGTATCAATAGAAGAACCCAAGGACATTGATAAAGCATTGAGAGATCCGGATTGGGTAAATGCAATGCATGAAGAGCTCAACAACTTCAAGAGAAATGAAGTATGGGAATTAGTTGAGAGACCTAGTGATCACAATGTCATTGGAACAAGATGGGTCTTTCGCAACAAGCAAGATCAAGATGGGATAGTAGTAAGGAACAAAGCAAGACTAGTGGCTCAAGGTTACACACAAATAGAGGGTCTTGACTTTGGTGAAACTTATGCCCCGGTTGCAAGATTAGAAGCAATTAGGATCTTACTTGCCTATGCTTGTGCTCACAATATCAAGCTTTATCAAATGGATGTGAAGAGTGCATTTCTAAATGGGTACATTCAAGAGGAGGTGTATGTGGAGCAACCTCCCGGTTTTGAAGATGACAAGAAACCCAATCATGTCTACAAATTGAGAAAAGCTTTGTATGGATTGAAGCAAGCGCCTAGAGCATGGTATGAAAGATTGAGGGACTTCTTGCTATCCAAAGGATTTGTCATGGGCAAAGTGGATACTACTCTCTTCACCAAGAAGATTGGGAAAGACTTGTTTGTATTGCAAATATATGTTGATGATATCATATTCGGTTCAACCAATCAAGATTATTGTAATGAGTTTGGGAAAATGATGGCAAAGGAATTTGAAATGTCAATGATCGGTGAACTTAGTTTCTTTCTTAGACTTCAAATCAAACAAATGAAGGAAGGAACATTTGTGAGCCAAACCAAGTACATCAAAGACATGCTCAAGAAGTTTGGCATGGAAGATGCAAAGGGTATTACAACCCCAATGGGCACTAGTGGAAGCTTAGATAGTGACAAAAGTGGCAACATGGTGGATCAACAACTATATAGATCAATGATTGGTAGCCTACTCTATGTGACGGCATCAAGGCCCGATGTAATGTTTAGTGTATGTATGTGTGCAAGATTTCAAGCCTCACCAAGAGAAAGTCATTTGAAGGCAACAAAGAGAATATTGAGGTACTTAAAGCATACACATGATGTTGGATTGTGGTATCCCAAAGGTGCAAGCTTTGAGCTAGTTGGATATTCGGATTCCGACTATGCCGGTGACAAAGTGGAGAGAAAGAGCACTTCCGGGACTTGTCAATTGTTGGGAAGATCACTTGTCTCATGGTCATCCAAGAAGCAAAATAGTATTGCACTATCTACCGCCGAAGCCGAATACATCGCCGCGGGTAGTTGTTGTGCACAAATTTTGTGGATGAAGGCAACATTGAAGGATTTTGGAATCAATTTCAAGAATGTGCCATTGCTATGTGACAATGAAAGTGCCGTGAAGCTAACCAACAATCCGATTCAACATCAAAGAACAAAGCATATTGATGTTCGTCATCATTTCATTAGAGATCATCAACAAAAGGGTGACATTGCTATTAAGAGTGTGGGCACCGAAGATCAATTAGCCGATCTATTCACCAAGCCACTTGATGAGAAGAGATTTCACAAGCTAAAGAATGAGTTGAACATAATTGACTTTTCCAATATGAGTTGATGCACCTCCATGATATGACATGCCTCTCCTTCGAGCCCCAAGGTACAATTGGTTGACATATCATACATTCTATGCTAAGGACTTGTTTAGTGCATCTAGTCATAATTTACATGTTCCAGGCTCATTCATGAAAATCAAATGACTTTGAAGTTTATATGGTGCCACTATTGTTTCCATGACTTGTATGATCTAGTGGTAGCATATAACTTGTTTAAGTAGCTTGTGATCCTAAGTGTTTAATCTAGATCACTTGTCTAAATATTTGCTTCAACATGGTACATGATAACCCTTCTAGTGAGGTGTGAAGAAGCTTGCCCTTGGATCAAACCGAAGCATTTTATTTATGCAAGCAATCTAGGTTGAATCACAAACTTGATCCTCCCCAATAATTCTACATGATAATCTATCTAAAATTGGTCCCTTGTGGTCATTGGTGCCAAAGGGGGAGAAAATGTTGTTCACAAAGATAGATTCTAAAGGGGGAGAATACCTAAAGGGAAGAATTGATAAAAGAAGGGGATCAACTAAAATTTTGAGCACACAAGTAGGGGGAGCAAGCTCTTAAACATGAATGTTGCATTTCTTTGTGCACTTCATATGTATGATGCATAGTTTTGCATTTCTTTTTCTCCAATACTTTGCTTGTGTGATGTTTTGCTAGTATACAATTGAATGGTGTATTGAAGTACTAGCATGAAGTAGTTCTTGCTTCATGTTTTTCAAAGTGGTTCTAGAGCCTTGCTTATAATGTTGATCTCACGAGGTTTCTAGTTATGTTTGTGCTTTTTCAAGTAATATCTAACTACACAAGGTGCTAAGATGCTGTTTATCGCTACTCCGATGGTATCACGCTTCAAAGGTCTATAATCTAAAACACTTAGCACCTATTGGTAGTCTCCTAATCTTTCCTATCTAACATGTATGCTTCCAAAATCCAAACATATAGCATACATGTAGGGGGAGCCTTTGCTATCAATTTGAATTCATGATCACATGTCCATACTTTTTACACATGGTAATATACTTGGACAATGTGACATGGGTTCAATCTAAATTTTATCATAATATCTTTGTGAAAGGGTTGTCACCAATTACCAACAAGGGGGAGATTGAAAGCTCTATGTTTGGTGTTGGTAATTAGTGACAATGCCTAAGTACTAATCCTATGCCTAAGTTGTATGTAGCATATGAGGATTAGTACATTCCAAGGTTGGTGGCAAGATGGACATGGTGATCATGATGGCCACACTTGGATTTGGACGCAACCCTACGTGATCAAGGCAAAGGTATATGCTTAAGGGTTGTGTTTTAGTAACCAAGACACCTAGTGGGTGTGGTTACATTATAGGTTAGATAGCCGTACTATAAAGAGGGGAATGACGCGGCTATTGAACTCCTAAGTGCCTCTAGGTGTGCATTTCATAATCATATGCATTTGGATAGAACTAATAACGCCTCGAAAAATGATTGTGAAAATGCTAACACACTCACACATGACGAGATCACTTGGTGGTGTTAGCACGTTTGCGAAGGCGGTGGAGTTTGAGCGGTAGAGAGGGTTTGGGGGTCCTCTCTCCCTCCCGCCGAGCTTGCGAGGCGGGATTCAGGTGTTTTCGAGGAGTTGAAACGTCTATTTTCCACTACGCCGGAAGTCGGAAATCGAACGGAAGCGAACGGAGGTCACAGAGGTGATCGGACGCTGCACCGGACGCGGTCACGGTGTGACCGGACGCGTCCGGTCAGTACAGCGCAGCAGTCAGGCGCGTGGGCTAGGGTTTGCAACCGGCGCGTCCGGTCACTCGCGGGACCGGCGCGTCCGGTCAGGCGCCCTGAGGGAACTGCAGTTCGCAAGGTCGATCGGACGCGGTGCGCGTCCGGTCACACATGATCGGACGCGTCCGGTCGTTCAGGGAGCTTACTGGACTCCAACCGGACGCTGGCACTGTGGCGTCTGATCAGTTCTCCAGCGCGTCCGGTCGCTGTTTCGTTGAGCGCTGCTCAGGCTTGACCAGCGCGTCCGGTCAGTTACGGGACCAACGCGTCCGGTCGAGCCCAGCGCGTCCGGTCGTTGCGACCAGCGCGTCCGGTCGGTGGTTCGCGAAAGAGCCGTTGTGTGATCGGCGTGTCCGGTCAGTTTGACCAGCGCGTCCGGTCAGCGCGACTTCGGCTATTTCAAGTGCGTAACGGCTATATTCGAAGGGGTATGTCTATAAATACTCGTTGGCCGGCTCAAGGCTCTCTCTCTTAGACTTTTGACATACTTGTGAGCACTTTGAGCTAAGCAACTCCCCTCCCACTCATCTCTCTTGCTTGTTTGCATATTCGAAGTGAGATTGAGTGATCCAAGTACATTTGCATTGTGAGATTGCATCTAGTTGGCACTTGGTGGTTGATTTGCTGCGGGATTCTTGTTTCTCTTGGTGATTGCCGCCACCTAGATGGCTTGGAGCAGCTTGGAGGCGTTGGCAAGAGTTGGTGATTGTTCTTGGCCACCTCCGGTGATTGTGAGGGGTTTGTGCCTACCTCGGCGAAGCGCCAAAGGCAACGTTAGTGGATTGCTCGTGTCATTTGCAACCTTTTGCCATTTGGTAGGTTCTTGTGGTGCCTTTTGAGAGGCTCGGTGTGAGACCGATTAGCCACCGAACCACGTGGTGAAGAGGGACACAACGGGGACTAGCGTGCCGGCAAGCACGTGAACCTCGGGATAAATCTTTGTGTCATTATTCTTATTGTGATTGATCGATCCCGGTGTTTGTGTATTGTGGAATTCATCTCTTGATCTTATTGTTTGGTTGGCTCAATACTTCGCCCCTCGGTGATATCCTTCTAACTCTCTCTTGTATTATTTTCTTAGTCACTTTGCTAGAGTAGCTCTTTTGTGTAGCTTGCTAGTTGTAGTTTCCTTCTCGGTTTGTCTTGTGCGGTTGAGTGCAAATTTGCTAGAATTGTGAATTGGATAGGTGGCTTGCAAACACCCCGTAGGCTAAGCAAAACACGCATCTCGCTATTTGTTATATTGATAAACTTGTTTAGCTTGTCTTTGTAGAAATTTTTCAAAAGGCTATTCACTCCCCCTCTAGCCATCAAGACCTTTCAGGGGAGCGCCGTGATGTGAGCCGATTGGGCCGGAATCGGGCCGAAAGCTAGTGACTAGTAGGACGGTTAGGCAAATTAGAATGGGCTGGACGAAAGAAATAGCCTGAAATTTTGCCTTTTATTATTATGTAATGTTTTTCAATTCTAAACTAAGAAGAGTGATGTTGAGTAGTGGTTTTTCAATTCTAAACTAAGAAGAGTGATGCCGAGTAGTTAGGGGAGGGCCGGACGAAAAAAATGGGGGTGAGAAATTTTGCCCCTTTATTATTAGGTATAGATATAGGGATAGGGATAGATATCTTCTAAATTGCATAGGAGAACTTTAATTTTGTGGATTTCTCACGTTCACACGTAGATTTAATTTTGTGGGTTTTTCATGGATGTCCTTAAAATTAAACATATATATATGGATTTGCAGGCCGTTGTATCCTTATTTTATGGTTTTTATGCAGCCATATCGTTATTATTATTATTTTGGGTAGGTTTGCTTGCAGGGTTCTTGTCGTCTTTGGCCTCCTTAGGGTCTGTTTGGATGTACCGGTAGGTTTGCTTGTGGGGTTCTTGTCATCTCTAGCCTCCTTAGGGTTTGTTTGGATGTACCAACTAAACTTTAGTTGGCAAAATTTAGCTGCTAGACATCTAAACAACCCAGCTAGCTATTTCAACCCAGCTAGGGGTGTTTGGTTCCCCTACTAAAATTTAGTTCCTGTCACACCAGATGTTTGGACACTAATTTAGAGTATTAAATGTAGACTAATTATAAAACTAATTGCACAGATTGAGACTAATTTACGAGATAAATCTATTAAGCCTAATTAGGCTCATGTTTAGTCTTTCTAATTAGTATCAAAATACCCGATGTGACATCTACTAAACTTTAGTTCCTGGATCAAACACCCCCACCCCATCTAAAGTTTAGCTGAGAAACTTTTAGCTGGCTAAAGTTTTACTTTAAAATTTTAGCTAGCTAGTTAGGTGCATCCAAATAGGCCCTTAGGAGTTGGTTCTTTGGCTTCTCCAGTCCACCGACTCCGGTCCACCGAGGTACCTGTTTGTCTGGTAGAACTTTAACCAGGTTAGGACCTATTTTTACTAATAGTTTTATAAAATACTAGTTCCTCCTTTCCAAATTATAAGCTATTCTAGCTATGTTGGAGAGTCAAAATATCTCAAGTTTGATCAAAACCATTGCAAACCCTTGGCCTCGCATGCAGAGCGCCGCGCCGCCGCAGGCCGCAGCCCACATGCCAACGAGCGCTGCTGCTCAGTTTGGGAAGAGAGAGAGAGGATGGAGGTTCCTCAGGAGATTGGGGGAGAGAGGGATTAGACCCGTTTGGATGGACTTGAGACCCAATAAGAGATTAGGGACTCAGACGACCGTTTTGAGAGTTTAGGAACTGGGATGATCTAGTCATATAAGTTTAAGGATCACCAATTTTATTATGCAGTACCATATTCTATATTCTCTTTTGTATTTCTCTCACATAAGCTTATTATCTGGGTCCACCATACCGCTACATAAGGTCCTTGACTCTTTGAGGTTGTGACCATATTGCTCTCATCAAGCTCTCGTCTTTTTCCTTCACATGAGCAAAAGTAATGATTAACTTATCCTTAAGACTATTATTGTACTTGCTTGAACTTGTGGCACGAGTCGTAAAAAAATATGGTCAAACCTAGGAGAAACCGCTCACTTTATAAGATAGTACTACTAAGGGTCGGGATTCCGGTGCTCCAGCTCCCACCGTTGTTTTTTCCTGTAGTGTTACTGTTCATTGGAGCTAAATTTCTCTTTTCCCTCTGCCTCTCACGGAGCTAATTGAAGTTGGTGAGGCTAAAAAATTTGGCTCCAACAGCTTCTTGTAGGTAAGTGAGAGAGATGAAGTTGGGAGAGAAAAACAGATTCTATCTACAGTGAAGCTACAGGGACTGTGTCAGTCGGAGCCGGAGCCAACTGAATCCATGCCAAAAGGCCCTGACAAACAGCACGGGACTCGGGGAGCATGCCAAAGGTATCTTCACGCTGAACGAATCGTAGCTATCAACAATTCAACATGGCGTTCTCGCCACGAAGGGCTCGGCCTGGACCAACGCACCAACCCAACCGACACGAACGCGGCGCTTTGTCACTCGGCCTTGCGCCGTTGCCATGCGGTGCACGAGCACGACGACGTCGACTGGCCACGCAAGCCAATCATTTGCGTTCATCGCTAGACCGTGCCACCTCGCGCGTGCCACGTTTCTTAGACGCGACGGTGAACGACTGATCATCACGGGTCACGGGTCACGGCACGAAAAAAAGAAGAAGATGGTACCCTTTTTCTTTAGCGGAACGAAACGGGCACCCAACAATTATTTGCAGCAACAAACAGACCCATCCATGAATCCATCCATCCAAACGGACATGGCAATGCCGCTTTTACGCGGTTCCGGGTTCCCATCAACAGAGTCCAGAACGACCGACAAATACAGAGCGCCGCTTTCCTCGCCGGTGCGCCGTTGGTGGTGTGCTGGTGGCGCGCGTCGCACGTCGCGGTTCCACCAATCCACGTTGGTGGTGTGCTGGTGGGCTGGGACGACCAGGACAGGGACGAGTGGACGACGCCGACTGCCCACGCACCACCAATCCACCATTACTACACCAAGCAATCACGCCCCCTTTGCGCGCCGCGCTCGCCACGTCACATCGTGTCCGCCGCGACGAAGGGGTCGTAGTGGAGGCCCACCGCCGAGAGCAGCGGCGGGCCACGCCGTGCCGCGATCCAGACCCGCACCGTCGTGCCCGCGACGGGGCTGAGCAGCCGGTGCAGCCGCTTGTGCCCCACCGTCGTGCCGTTGGCCACGGGTGCGCCGTCCACGTACACCGCGTGCCGCTCCACGCGCTGCCCCAGCGCCACGTG
Source organism: Saccharum hybrid cultivar R570 (assembly GCA_038087645.1). Lineage (NCBI taxonomy): Eukaryota > Viridiplantae > Streptophyta > Magnoliopsida > Poales > Poaceae > Saccharum > Saccharum hybrid cultivar. The sequence continues at coordinate 21,261,685 of JAQSUU010000402.1, read as the reverse complement.
CTCCTGGATCCGCACCACGTTGAACGCCCGCGCCTGCTTGTCCGGCCGCCGCCGCAGCCGCAGCTCGATCCAGTACCCGTTCCGGCGCCCGTCCCCTGCCGTCGACGGCGCCCAGTACGTGTCGTCGCGGCCGTCCAGCACGTTCCTCGCCGCGAACCCGGCGCCGCGCTCGCTGCTGGCCCTGGCCTCGCTGCCCGCGGCGAGGTCCGTGCCGAAGATGGTGGCCACGGCGGCCCCGAACTCGCGCAGCCGCGCGATGTCGGCGTCCTCGACCAGGCCCGTCGAGTTGGGCGGCGCGTTGAGCAGGAGCACGCAGTTCCGGCCCACGGAATTGTAGTAGATCTCCAGCAGCTGGCTCAGCGGCTTGGCCGTCTCGTTCTTGTGCCAGAACCAGCCCGTCCGGATCGACACGTCACACTCCGGCGGCACCCAGTCGCGCCCCCGTGGGTCGCCCTCGTTCAGGTACCTGCAGGCACAGGCACGCACAATAATGGCGCATGCATGTGCGCGATGTATGGTATTAGTCGGTGGACACCATTGACAGAGGATGCTCTGCTCATGTCAGCATATATCATACACATGTGTGCACTGCACGTACTTCTCGATGCCGGCTTCGCCGATGGTGATCATGGAGCGGTTGACGGTGGACCAGCAGGTGGTTCCGGCGTAGCCCTTCTCGTCGCCGACCCACCGGACGTCGGGCCCGTCGTCGGAGAAGATGTTGATGGAGCGCTGCAGCTGCTTCACCGTCTGGAACCACTCCTGGAAGTGGTACGTCATATTGGTCGCGTTGTTGCCCTTGGCGCCGTCCAACCAAATCTCCGACACGCTCCCGTACCTTGATAGATTAGGAGTAGTTTGTTTACACACAGAATCATCAGGTAAGGTAACAATTGCTACGCGATGCTTTGTTTACTTGCATGGCCGCCGCCATGGCTCATGAGCAGATTGAGAGCTAGCGCAGCAGCTCGAAACGGAACTGACCCAGTGAGGAGCTCGTGGAGCTGGGCCTCGTAGTACTCGTTGTACGCGACTTCCTCGCCGTACCGCTCGTCGTGCCGGTCCCACGGCGAGAGGTACAGCCCGGCGTCGACGCCGCGCGCACGGGCGGCGTCCACGAACTCCCTGACCACGTCGCCGCGGCCTCCGCGCCAGGGGCTGGCGCGCACGGAGTGGGCCGTGTACTGGGACGGCCAGAGGCAGAACCCGTCGTGGTGCTTGGCGACGAGGATGACGAGCGAGGCCCCCGCCGCGCGCGCCGCGTCCATCCACTGGGTGGCGTTGAGCCCCGCGGGGCGGAACAGCGACGGGTCCTCCGACCCCGTGCCCCACTCGGAGTCCGTGAAAGTGTTCATGCCGAAGTGGAAGAACATGATCACCTCGCGCCGCTGCCACTTCAGCTGCGGCGCCGACGGGATCGGCAGCACCGGCAGCGGCGGCGGCGTCGCGCGCCACGCCTCTGTCGCCGAGACGAGGACGGCTACTACGGCCAGCGCCGCAGTGGCCAGGCACAGCAACGGGCTTGCCATCGTGTCGTCGATGCTTCTCACTTCTCTGTGCTCGCGATGGCCAAGTGTATGTAGCGATATATACTGGCGCAGGCCGGTATGGAGGAGGAGATGCCGGATGCGTATGGGCCGCGCTGGGAGAATGGGATTCGGGCGATGAGGAAGCCGCCGATGGTGCACGACGAGCGCGTTCCCAAGGCGCATGTGACGCCTGTCGCTTTGCCTTGCCTTGCCCCCCGAGGCGCGTGCGTTTGCATGATTGATCACGACGGATTGATCCTTGCATTGCAGGAACAACCACTGGTACGTCATTCGATCGATCGCTTTCCCTCATTCGATCACTCGTCATTCTCGCCCGATTCCCTCGTCCGATCCAGCGGCCAGATCAGACGAGGACCGGCTCCGCTCTCCTTGTTGCCAAGCCTGGCGTTCGTCGAACAGACCGATGCACCGGCCGGTCGCCCGCCCAGGCGCAGGCGCAGCTGTAGCAGAGCGTTTGCGTTTGGACGACGCTGTTGGTCGCACTCGCGTGCGTGCTGGTGAAGTGGTGATGCAGCCGAGGGCCGAGGGCCGTGGCCGTAACGTCGCTTTAGGTAGGCGGTCATCGGCTGGCTGCTCCGGCGTCCGGCGCTCTCATGCTGGTGTCGCGGCGCGCCGGCGCGCGGGGCCTGCCGTTTCTCTGCTGTCCTCTGGCCTAATGCTGCAATAGTTTTGGCTGCGTCTCAGGTACCGTACAGGCAACTGATTTCTTTGTGCTGGCTTCCTCCTCTGGCTCGTCCAATAGCAAACGACAGAGCTCATCTCATTTGCGTGCACTGCTTTGTCGTACCTGCTTGGGCCTGCGAGGTGTTAACGCCACCAGCTGTGCTGAGAGCATCTCCAACAAATCCTCAATACAACCCCTCATTCCCATAAAACAGAATTATTAGAGGAGATAGATCAATTTTCATACTCCAACAGTGTCGCAATACCTCCCCCAATTTTTGGTGGCCACAAAAAAAAACACCCATCTCCCCTCAAATAAAGGGGCACTTGCAACCTCCCCTAATCCTCTGTTCTTTTGGCGCAAACACACCCATTGGTGATTCTGCACTTGGAAACAATGCCATGCCATCTCTCTTTATATCTTGTTTATGATATATCCTTGTGTGAGTATGTTTAATTTCATTTTCTTATTGTTGAACAAACTGTTATTGCATTTTCGATCTTTGGTCTTAATTATGCGACAAACAAGACATCAACAACTTATTTTGACGTGAAAAATATCCATGGGTCAATTTGCTCCAACATGGTCCAGAATTTGCAATATGGGCCAAAATCACATATTAGGGATGAGATATTGGGGAACTGCAAAAGCATCTCCCCCAATACCAAAAAATAAATATTGGGCTACCCCAATACTAAGTTATTGGGGGAGTTTTATTGGGGACCGGTGGAGATGCTCTGAGTTTGCATACACTGTTTCAAGGATGGAAACACTGGGGTGCCAAGTTCTGCATTTCGGCGATACGATGAGATCATGAACCAGTTATTATTAATAAAAAGTTTATGGCTCTACATCCTGCTGTGATGTCGATGGCCCAGCACCCAACTGGTACGAATGTGGAGTCGAGGAATAAAAGACGGACGACAGGTGTGTTTTGTTTCGAGTACTGAACGTTTCCCTCCACGCACTTGAGGACACCTCATCAGTCGTGTTTGGGCACTTTGATGATGTGAGCGAAGAATAACAGGCAAACAGGCAACACCAGCGCCGGACGTCCGGACGGTTACGCACGTTCGGACCGTGACGTCCGTGCCTGCTTCCTCCTGGTCGCTCGGCTCAGCGGCACCAAGCCAAAAAAAAAATAACCTATAACAAACTTTGGACCGCTAATTTTTTCACGAAACGATAATGATATACTTATATATATCCATAAACTGTTCGCAAAAAGAAATATCCATAACCCATGTTACAATCTCATAATTGATGTTTTTAAACTCTAGAAGATGAAACCAAATTGCATATTCTAGTGATGGTGTATGAACGTACCAATTAAAGCCTACAATTATCAATTAAAGTATCTCTTCAAGCCTACAACTATCAATTAAAGTAATTTAGTAAAGAAATTGCTGAAGTACATGCCAATCAAATTCGCAACGGATTCAATCAATTTCACTTACCTTTTCTCCTTTTCCCCCTTTGTGTTGCTGCTGCATCAGAACTTTCCAGCGCTTAACTTTCCAGCAGCAGCAGTGCAACGTACTCCTAGCAGGCTAGCAGCGGTCAGCAGTGATGTGCACTCGCCGCCGGCCGTCGGCACAGGCGCACAGCAGCAGGGCAGGAGGCGCTGAACTGAACGGAGATGAGATTGGAAACTGAAACGACGCCCACGACCACGGAGCTAGACGCACACGCACAGACTTTCCACCTTCTACATGGGCTTCATGCGGATGAGTACAGGCCCAGCCCAGGTGCGGTCCAAGACTCGAGTAAAAATAACGCTTCAACAGTTCAACCTTCGTCTTCCTCGGCTTTGTCTTCTTCTGGTGCCGCCAGCTATGGCTGAGGAAGGGGCGGGGGTGGGTAGTCTTGCCGGTGGAGAGGTCTGGCGGCCACCAGGCCTTGCCAGATTGGTTGATCCGCCACTGGCTCGGCTTCGCGCTAGCTTCGCTTCCTGCGCCCACGTTTGGATCGCTCCCTTCCGCTCCGCTGCCACGCCATCTAGATGATTTGGCCCCGTCTCTTTCACATCGGCGCCTCGCTCGTCTCTTCCACGCCGCTTGGATGACGCCCCAACCTCTTTCACAACAGCGCCGCGTGGCCTGCGCTTCCTCCCTTTATCGATGCCGTCATGGCTCCCGTGCTAGCTCTCTTTTCCTCACTCAACAACCCTAATCCAGATATACTTTTGCAACACTCAGATGAAACAATTGCAACATACGTCTGAAACAGATGAAACATCCGGAACATATGTTTGCAACATAGCCATTGCAACATATGCAACATCCAGATAAAACACTTGCGACATACGTCTGAAACAGATGAAACATTTTGAACAAAATCTTGCAACATACATGTATAGCCATTGCAACATGTGCAACATGTGAAACTACTATTGCAACATCCATCTGAAACATCTGAAACAGTTGAAACATGCGTTTTGCAACATTAGGAAGGCTGGCACCGGTCGATTCCAGGTGTCGGGTGCGAGCCGACAGCGAGTGAGGGCGCGCGAGCACCACTAGCACCAGCGGCGGCGGCGGCGCGCAAGCACCACCATCATCGGCACCACTAGCGCCGACCTTGGCTCGGCCGAGCAGGCGGCACGCGCAACGGGTGGGAGTAGACTATGCGCGTGACGGGAGGGAGTGAGCGAGACGGAGTGGGTGGGGGCGTGTGGCACGTGACTCGGGCGGGCGAAGGCACGCGGCACGCAACGCAGGTGAGCGGGGCGGATGGGTCGGTCCGTCCATCCAGACAGAGGCCCGTGGCGTATTATTATCGCTAACTTATTACCAAGAAAAGAATTGGATGGCAGTGCTTGTGCAGCTTTCTACTTTGGCTGCGTTTATATGCTCTACAACGGAAGGCGGCAAGGTCGAATTGTTTATTATTTAATCTTTTTTTTTGACAAATATTCACATTCATATATCTGAGGGACTTATTTCTGTCTTCAAACCCCCGGAATCGTCACCATAAGCCCTGGTGCCGAGATTACATATCTCGGCGCCATAGCATATGGCGCTGAGATTCAAGAGCAGTGGTGGTGTGACAACGGATGTGGCACTGACGTGGCCAAATCTCGGTGTTAGAACGTATTACGTCTATCTTGGTGCCATAGATTTTGACGCCAGGTGCGCATAAGACAAGGAAAACAATGCAGCGGCCGCCTGCATGCACAAACAACGAAGTCATAAAGCCTAGTAGGATACATGCTATGCTACTCAGGTAGCTAATTTAGGGTCTGTTTGGGACAACTATAGATTAACCAAAATCAGTTCCAATCTATGAAAAGTTACCTAAACGGTCCAGCTCTATGAAATCCCAAGCTCCTCAAGCGATGGTCCACCAAACTCAAATTACTTAAGTTAGAATACTTAAGTTAGAATAAATTATCCACCACTGCTACTAATTACACACCCCATCTCACGTACCGTTTGTTTTCTTTTCTTTTCCTTCTTTCCTGAGCTTTTGGGCGGCGCCTTCCCGAGTCCGACCTTGCGCCATGGCCACACCCTGCTGCCAGCATGGCTCCGCCCTGGCGAGGCCGTGCCCGCCCAACGAGGCTGCACGCCCGCCCGGACGACCCCAGCCGCCTCCGGCCGACCCCTAGCACAAATATGCATAGAGCTAGCTCCCAAGTCAGGTGCCTAGAGGCGTTATATAGATAGTTATAACATCCAAAAGCATCAATCTAACCCAGCACCAACTTTTGTAATAAAAGCTTTTATGAGCTTTCCATGAACTTCTCTTGTTATTTATCAAAAAAAAAAGTGAGAACAAAAGAATCCAACTACTTGTGCTAGGCAAACCACGCCTTTCCATGAACTTTCTCTTTTCTTCTGATAGCACACAGAAACTATTCAGCACAAATGAATATAACACACCCTAATCGCTAGAAATTTTGTACTCGTTGAAAATTATTTGCGCACGGGAGGAGAATCAGCTTCTAAAATTATCTGCTACCTTTTCTTGTTCATCTCGCTTTAGAAATTTACATTTGCTTTTAGTAGTAGGAATGCAAATCGCAATGCACTTCTTACAAAGTTACAATATTGTTCTTCCAGAACAACTGACTGCAGGTTGGAAGCTCGCTCCATCACGGCTCCTAAAAATGTGATATGATCTTCAGTAGCACTGAAACCATCAAGCCGAAGTACTTTCAGAGACAAACGCTTGGACAAGTCCGCGCGCGCGCGCACACACACATTTCCCATGGTGTCCTTTCCTCCTCACGAATGCAAACATGGTCAAACACCTGCACACAAGCGAGCATCGGTTGAGCTCACCGGTGGCGGAAGGTGTTGGGGACCTGGAGCAGTACAGCGCGGCGTGCTGTCTGGCCGCGGGCAAGCCGGCGGTGGGGCAGCGTGCCCGCTATCTTCTTTGCTTTCGTTTTGCAGGGTCTCGACAGCGGCGCGGTGCGCGCAGTTTGGCCGCGGGCTTGCCCGCTGCGGGGCTTCGTGCCCATGGGTGCCGATGCGCGCCTCCCACCATCGCGGGCGAGTCCGTCTAAGGCTCCGCATGGTGTGGCGGCGGCCGGCAATCGCTTTCCGGTGCGTGCCTCCCACTATCGCGGGCGAGTCCGCGAATGGCTCCGTATGGTGTGGCGGCGGCCGGAAAGCCCCCGTCTGAGATGAAAGTCGGTGCGCGCCTCCCTCTGTCACGGGCGAGTCCGGGAACGGCTCCGTGCGGTGTGGCGGCGGCCGGCAATCGCTTTCCGGTGCGTGCCTCCCACTCTCGCGGGCGAGTCCGTGAACAGCTCCGCATGGTGTGGCAGCGGCCGGAAAGCCCCCGTCAGGGACGAAAGTCGGTGCGCACCTCCCTCTGTCACGGGCGAGTCCGGGAACGGCTCCGTGCGTTGTGGCGGCGGCCGGCAAATCCCCCCTCCCGTCCAAGCATCGATGCTCGGTGGTGCAAGCCTACCTCTACCGCGAGCGGGGCAACAGGAGCACTAGCAAAGGTTCTGGGCAAAAGCTCAACTCAGATTAGTCTGGGCCAGTGACGGGAATCTCCTTCTTGAAGGCGTCATTGAAGAACTTGCTGTCGTCTCCTTGTTCGGCCCGCTCAACACCTCGGCATAAAAGCTCAGGCGAAAGCCTTGCCAAGCTCTACTTGGCTGACGATGATTACGTTATGACGTCATTCACCTCCTGGAGGCATCGTTGAAGAGTTCATATGTCTTGTTGTTCAATAATCGGTGTTTCTATGGTCGTGCTATCTTTTGCCTCTGTGCTGGGGCATAGTTGCTGATTTCTTATCAGTGGATATGCTATATATTGTAAAAAAAAGTGGGTTGTAAAACTTTCTATCAGGCCATTTTGGGTCAATATATATAAATTCAGGTGGGGAACGTCTTTCCCCCGGTGACCTTCAAAAAAAATGAACATGTTATTATGAAGGAAAAATGAAATAACATAAAATAGTCATAGTTCTTTATATTCAGGGAATAACTGCAATGAGCACCACACACTTTATATGCATGCATGCGATTGAGTATTGAGCGTAGAAGAAAAGGATGTTGAACTTCAAATACCAATGCAACCTTACATGATGTCAGTGTCTATCTGTTTCTTGAACCTTATTCAATTTTATATTTCACAAAGGAATTGATTTTAACTGCTTGCATATCAAGGGTATCTACATGAGGGAGCTTTTACTTCAATCAAGGAAAATAAAACTTCAAAACATGTTCAAGATTTCACATAGTAAATCGTTATAGCACATTGTCAGACCTATAAATATTGGTTGTAGTTTAAAGTTTAAACCATATGAAGAATTTCACAAGCCGCCTGTTTGGAAGATTGTTGGAGCAAAATAGTCACTTTATTTTAGCCTACAAACTACAGATTCTATGTGGAGCTGGGTTGTGTTCACCACTCCTCCTAGAATATAACTTTAAATAAATTAAGGATGGAAGATACTAAGGTTTTCAACTAAACCTGGCTATGATTGGTTGAAGGTGAACCCTGCCAATTTTGTTAAGTGTGCTTTTCCAGCACAGGAATCACTCAGACTAATCCAAAAAACAAAGCTATCAGAACCACAAAGAGAACACCAGGGCATTTTAAAATTTTTAAAAGCATCGGCTAAAATAATAATAATAATAATAATAATAATAATAATAATAATAATAATAATAATAATAATAATAATAATAATAAATAAATAAATAAATAAATAAAGGAAAAAATAAAAAGTACCTGAACATGTAGTTTCTCGAGGTACGGTGAAGCTTCAAGAAGCGCTATTGTCCACAATAGGCCGAATTCAACAAATATACCCTGCAGGCTCGCTGGCAAAGCCTATAAGCAGCTCACTGGCTCGCGTTTGGTGCATCCCGCCTTCGGATGGATTTGGAGGTCTTCTTGTCAGAACAAGCACAAGCACAAGCACAAGGTTTTTTCTGGCTCCTTGCTCATGGTAGATTCAGTACGCGTAATATCCTATGAAGGAAAAACATGCATCCGCAATCTTTCAATTGCGTTCTCAGCAATGGATCGGTGGAGGAGACGGTGGAACACCTGTTCGGATGTTGGAATCTTGTTGGGCTGACTATCCCACAGTCCCAAGGACCGTTTCAGAGGTCATCATAATTCTCTGTTGGATATCTGGACGACTAGAAACAACCTCATTTTCAGGTGTGAGGAAGCTACAAGAGATCGATGCAAGTGCATCTTCAAGAACATCTTCAGCCTAATTACACTACGTGCGAAGAAAAAATACCTTCTAGGAATTAGTTCATGGTTAGAGCAAAGATTGTAATTGACCTTATCTTGTTTGTCTCCTTTTTTGCCCTTTCAATAAATTTGAGTAGGCTCAAGCCCCTCCTGTTCTCTCAAAAAGAACACTTTGACCGGGAATAGAAAAGTGCCAGATTTCTTTCTTAGCAAATGAGTTCGGAAAAGTAGCTCACGGATCCTATATATGGGGCAAAAAAACATGCATTTTTCCTAGAAAAGTGCTAGATTCCATTCATTAGGAATTGAGTAAGGAAAATTAGCTCACGGATCCTATATGGAAAATGTGTTTCCTAAGATTCGAGTCTCTAGGGAAATATTTTTATCATAGCAAATCACTAAATCAGCATTTTACACACAATTTGTATTTGAAACCAAATGCAAAATTCAAATTCGAATTTAAATATGAAGACATGGACGGTACCATAAGCATTGCATTGACATCCATTAACCCATACGTTGCATTCTCACGATATATGATTAAGAATTTATGATGGTCCCCTAATACATATCGACTACAAACTGTCACATAACAATCCAACATTAGTTTCAAAAGGGTATGGATATCCCTTGCTACATTATGTCCAAGCCATGTTTCGGCAAGAAAATATATCAAAACAATGGAAAATCATCCAGCAGAGGAGAGTAAGGGTTCCACAATTACGACTACCGCCAAGAATAATTAAGTTCAACATACTGTTTGATGATAAGACATAATAATACATGTTCCTCAACGTTTAAATTCCAAAACCAAAAAAAAACATTTGATACTATTCACCGAATAAGACACACCACATGTTCTATGACTTTTTAGTTCCCAAAAATCATCTGAACATTGCAGTCAGGCATGTCTCTAATCAGCTGCTCGACTGCAGTGTCCTGCTCGCCCTTTCCCTTTGGAAACACCCGTTCTGGCGGTAATCTTTCACAACGAGGAAGTGTACCTATCTCGTCACAGTAATCACAAGGCTGGTAATCTTTCAGGACAATGGTTTGTAGGTTGGAAGCTCGCTGCATCACAGTCCTTATAAGTGCTAATTGTTGCTCCATTGGGCTAAAGCCAATAACCTGCACCTCTTTCAATAGCCATTCCTTACAGCTTTTGAACTCAGCTACGTTCCATGATGGATTTGTTCTTTCACCATAAGTTTTCCTTCTACCTTCTGTGTCTACTACGCATGGATGTTCCCATATCTGTACAGAATGATACATAAAAAAAAGAGTAAATTCCTTTAAGAAAAGAAAATAATTGTGGAACTTTGGTTATAACAAAACCACCACACTGCCCTCCAAATACAGAAAGGTTTGAACCAACCTTATCTTGTAAAGGAAAAACATTTAATAAATAGAAAACAGGCAACTACCTCAATATAAAATATCTCAAGTGATGGCGCGGCTTCAAGGAGAACCATCATCCATAACAAATCGAATTCAACAAAAATACCATGTAGAGATAACTTCCTTAGCTTCTTGAATGCAGTGCAGAGCAGCTTCCCTTCCGGTTTTATCCAAAGCTGAAGAAACATAGATGCAGAAAACAACATGAATAATTAGTTGGTTAATATGTTTTCCATATCATGCTCAAATATGTCAACCGTTTGATATTTTTTATTTATTAAATCAGCTAAATACACCCAGACAGCAGTGCACGAAAATGAGTGTGAGTTTACCTTTTCTCCTCTGAAATTTAATGTTAAGTTATGTATAGCTGTTGTATCCCTCAGAACCGTACTCAAATCAAACCCTTGATGATGAACTGACGCACCACATATGAGGTTCAATTCGTTAAGGAATGGGGCAACACCAAATGACAGGGGTGTCAATGGAAACATCCAAGTATCCCAACAAAGCTTCTCTAGTTTTGGAAGACAGAGCACCTCAAGCTTCCCCAAGCAGCAGAAGTCAAGTTCAAGAAGACTAAGCTTCGAATCTGGTGCTTGTATCTTCCAAGGCGAGAGCCCCCTGCATCACAGTTGTGGAGAGAGAGAGATGCTGCAACTGCTTGCAACAGTCAAATAAAAGGTGATGCAGATCCCATTCAGCAAAACAAACATTGTATAGTTCAAGTTTTGAGAGGCAACGGAGCACACTAGGATAGGCACTGAAGAAGCCGTCCACAGTGCGAGCTTGCTGGCGCATTTCCTCTTCGTAACAGTCGTCAGCCTCCTTCTCGTCCACAATGGCCAGGTCTAAATCTTCTAGAGTCCCAATCTCAGTTGCTTGACCAACTAGAGGGCCAATGACATCCGAGTAAGTGTTCACCAGATAGAGCTTGAGCTGCAGCCTTGTGATGGTGGCTTCGCTCCGGGGAGTAGCCAAGAAGCTAGTGGCTGCTCTGGTTAGGGAAGCCATTGCTTCGTCCATATGTCCAACTTCAATGGGGTTTGGGGGAGGAAGAATTCTCTGACATCAATTGTGAGCTCACGGAGCAACCACGGCAGGTGTTTCCACCGCGTGGATAAGACGCTTGTCCTTGTGGCCGTAGTTATGTCAACTCTCTCCAGAATTGAGAGTAATACATCATCAGTCAGCATGCTGAGCCTATCTTCATCATCCGATTTCTGAAAAGGAAAAGAAAAGAAACAAACAGATTGAGCCTTTGTAGACCTACCAGGCTACTGGTGATAATTAATAGTAGCACAGAAAGAGTGTCAATGACTTACCTCAATATATCCATTATTTAGCTCCATGATGAATAATTTGTCTGGCTTTCAGAGCACCTGAAGACCGAAGCTACGACCCTCAAGAGTTTGTTTGTGGACTCCGGAATCCTCAAGGGCCACAATTTTATTATTCCAAACACCCAACGCTACGACCCTCAAGAGTTTGTTCGTGATGTTAGGTTTTGATCTCCCACCATTAGGCCCAACGGCCTTTTGGGCCTTGTTTCTCGCACCCTGATCGAGGGCGCCCAACCCTATATGGTTGGTGGGCCCCTGTCACACTGCGCTATATATAGAGGTGGGGGCCGGCCGGCTCAGGACACGAGGTTCACCTCAGCCGCCACTCCCCACCGATATCCCGATCCCGATCTGAGAGGGGCGCAGCCAGTGACGGGAAGACGCCACCGTCTTCACTGCACCAACTCCCTTCTCCTCCGACCGTCGTTGCCGGCGTGCAGATGGCACCAGCGAACGAGACGGCCGCTCCTGCTCCGACCACTGCTGTCACCGATGGTCTGCGATCCCATTCTCTACCTATCCCTTTTCACCCCTTTATGTCTTTGTAGTTCATGTATTAGGTTTTGTGTACACTGTGAATCACTATTTGACTATTTCCTATGACAAACATGTACCTGATCTAATGAATCGATGAACTACGAACTCTATCAATGGTACCGGAGCCACGGTTCACTGAGTAGAAACCTAGATCGGGATATAGAAATGAAGAACAACACGAACTCGATTTAGATTTTCGGATCCGAAAGAAATCAGTCAAACGAACCCGAATCGAACCCTAATGAATCGATTTCGGACCGGATCGAATCGAACCATGAACCCTAACCCTGCGGATCGGGAACCGCCGCACTCGGTGTGGCCGGCTTTGGTCTCCGCACGCGTGGCTGCGCATGGCCAAAGAAACCACCGTGGCCGCCGAGCTCGCTGGGCCGAGCCGTGGTGGCCGGTGCTCGGGGGCCGGGCCTGGTCGCCGGCGCGAGGCAAAGAAGCCGCCGGGGGCGCGTTCACGCCGCGCGTGACGCCTCGGCTCTGGGCACCGCCCGCGGGACCGCTCGACGGCGACGAGCTCAGCCTAGGGCGAGCTCGCGCGCCGGCGAGGGGGCCGGCGGCGGCACCGCCGTCTCCTTTCCCTCCGGCCGTCACGGCCTGTGATGAAGCTATCCTGCTGCTGAGAATGGAGAGGGAGAGAACGAAATGAAATGAGTTAGGGTTAGGGCTACTGACGGCTTCAGGGGTTTTGATCTTACGATTTTCGCACGTGGCCGTCGGATGATGATGGATGGCTCAGATCGGCCGGCAGCAAGGCGGGCTTGAATCGGCCCAGGCGGGGCGAGCGCGCGGGGGCGAATTGCCGGCCCAGGCCCAGGTTGCGGCCTGGGCGCGGCATCCCCTCCGATCCAGCGCATGGGCCGCGCGCAGGCAGCTGTTTCTGGGCCGCATTTTTTGTTGGGCGCGGGAGGGCGCGCGGCTGGGCCGAAGCAGGCCGAGCAAGATAGGCCTTCGGGCCGAATTTCAAGAATATGATTTTTTTGTCCAGAAGCAATTCTTTTGACATGTATTCGATGAATATTTGAATGAATTTGAATAGAATTTTGATGTGTATTTTCCGTGCAACCTTGTCCAACGACATTTTGCTTAGAAAATAGTGAATTTTTTTTGTGCTTCTGGAAAATGATAATATGAAAGATTATTAATGTTTCTGCTGTGCATGAAAATTATTATTCTCTTTAATTAAATTTGAACCAACGGGTTGATTTAATTTTAAGAGAAATAACGAATTTCTGATAATTTAATGGGATTATAATGTTGTTATTTTCTGACCAACGTTGTTAATAACAATATTATAATTTTGATCCATGAAAAATTGTGCATTAATTTTATTTCTGCCCAACAGTGATGTAAAATTATTGCATGGATGAATTATATGTTTTAATTTGACCAACGTTGAGTTAAAGCATATGATTTTATGTATAAATGTTTCTCACTTACTCTGATGTGATTTCAGGAGGCAAATGCATTGTAAACATCGCGAACATCCCGACACTCAACGGGAGCAATTACCGTGTGTGGCGGGAGAAATATGAACTGGAACTTACGTTGGGAGAGGTCGATTTTACCATCATCTCACCGTGTCCCACTGAACTAGTGGATCCGGTGAGAGATGAAAATGAATCTGACGCTGATTTCGCTGCTCGAAAGCGTGATCATGCTGAGATAAGAATGAAATATGACCTCGAACATAGGCAATTGACCCTCTCCAACCGCAAGTGCTTATTGGTAGCTAAGGCCACCATAGAAGAACAGATAAGGGGCTCAATCCCTGAATGTGCTACTACCACAGAATATCTTGATAAAATCAAGAGTCAGTTTACTGGGTCTACCAAGGCCACAGCAAGTTCACTGATAAAGAAGCTTGTGAATGAGAAATATACTGGTGGTAGCATAAGAGAGCACATTTTGAAGATGAACACTACGGCATCTAAGCTAAAGGAAATGAATTTGAAGGAAGATGATTTCCTGATTCATTTGATTTTTGCTTCCTTGCCAAAAGAATATGACACTTTTATTGTGAACTATAATATGCAGCCTACAAGATAGGGCATAGAAAGACTTATTTCAATGTGTGCTCAAGAAGAGGAGAGGATAAAGTCCTCACAGGGTGAATCCGCTCACTTTGTGAAAGATAACAAAAGAAAGAACTTTAATGGCAAGAATTTTAAACCACAAGGAAAACTCAAGTAGGATAAAGCCTCTTCCTCAAATTCACAGGGAAAGAAACCCAGGACTCTGAGAATCAGCAGAACATCTCCTATGGTGGAGCTAAAAAAGACCAATGCAAGCATTGCTTTAAGAAGGGACACTACAAGAGGGACTGTCCAGACTTTCTGAAATCTCTACTAAAGAGAGGTGATGAATTTATTACATTTGTAGATGAATCCCTATATTTATGTTATGCTAAATCCACTTGGTGGGTTGATTTAGGAGCAACTACTCATGTTGCAAATTTTTTACAGGGGTTAAGTGGGACGAGAACCTTGCAAAGAGGAGAAAGAACGATTAAAGTTGCAAATGGAGTGCAAGCCAATGTTGAAGCCATTGGAGATTTATCTTTAGAATTGAATAATGGTTTTGTACTTAGACTTAAAGAAGTACTTTATGTTCCCTCTTTGCGTAGAAATTTGATAAGTGTTTCGAAACTTGATGATGATAGAATTGATTGTCATTTTGGTAATGGCAAATGTAAGATACTTGTTAACAATGAATGTGTTGGTCTTGTCTTCCGACAAGACAAGCTTTATTTGTTATCTCTTGATGAAAATACGAACAATGTATGCGATGGGAATATGAATGTTTCCCCATCTGTGAATCTAACTAAGAAGCGGAAGCGAATTGATGATGCCTCTTCGAAATTATGGCTCTGTCGCTTAGGCCATATTTCGAGAGGGAGAATGGAACGGCTAATTAAAGAATCAATTCTTCCGCACTTAGAATTTTTAGATTTAGAACAATGCGTTGATTGCATCAAAGAAAAGTATGTCAAGAAAATTAAGAAAAATGCCAAACGAAGCGCAGGAACTTTAGAAATAATCCACACTGATATATGGGGTCCATTTCCTGTGAAAAGTGTGGATGGTTATGATTCGTTTATAATATTCACAGACGACTACTCTCGTTATGGCTATATTTATCCAATTAAAGAAAGATCGGAAGCATTTGATAAATTTAAAATATTTAAAGCTGAGGTTGAAAATCAGCACGATAAGAAAATAAAGATAGTACGATCAGACCGAGGTGGAGAGTACTATGGGCGACATACCCCATATGGCCAAATTCCTGGACCGTTTGCAAAGTTTCTACAGAAAAATGGCATAGTCGCTCAGTACTCTACACCGGGGGAGCCTCAGCAGAATGGAGTGGCTGAAAGACGTAACCGTACCTTAATGGATATGGTAAGAAGCATGATAAGTTACTCCACATTACCGATTAGTTTATGGATGGAGGCACTGAAAACCATCATTCACATACTTAATCGAGTACCAAGCAAATCGGTGCCTAAAACACCGTATGAATTATGGACAGGAAGAGAACCCTCACTTAACCATTTGCGTGTGTGGGGCTGTCCGGCTGAGGCAAAAGTGTTTAACCCAAACATAGAAAAGTTAGACTCTAAGACAGTCAGCTGCCATTTTATTGGCTATCCAGAAAGATCGAAAGGATATCGATTTTATTGTCCTGACAGACATACGAAGATTGTAGAAATAAGACACGCTGTGTTCCTAGAGAATAACATGATCAAGGGGAGCATGGTAGCACGAGAAATAAGCCTACAGGAGAAGCGGGTACATGTACCCACTCCGATGGTTGAAGAACCATTCTTTACGCTACCTGTTGCTGTTGAGCCGACAGTGCAGGACACTATAGTGCCAACACCTGTTGTAAGTTCTCCCGTGGCGACGATAAATGAACATGAGGAACTCGTCCTTGAGGAGCCTGTCCTTGAGGAACCTATAGAATCAAATGTCGCACATGAGGAAGAACAACAGCCTAATGTGGAACAAGTGCTAGAGGCCCCTAGAAGGTCTCAAAGAACAAGAAGGTCAGCTATTTCTAATGACTATGAAGTTTATGAAATAGAAGAATTTCAGATGGGGGATGATCCCACCTTATTTGAAGAAGCCATGAGAAGCGACCACTCATCAAAGTGGCTCAAGGCCATGGAAGATAAAATGAAATCAATGAGTACCAACAAAGTTTAAGACTTAGAAATTATTCCTAAGGGAGCCAAAACAGTAGGTTATAAATGGATCTACAAAACAAAATATGCCTCCCAAGGGAATATAGAAAGATTTAAAGCGCGACTTGTGGCGAAAGGTTTTACGCAAAGAGAGGGGATAGATTACAATGAGACGTTTTCTCCAGTCTCATGTAAAGATTCCTTCAGAATTATAATGGCACTTGTAGCCCACTATGATTTGGAGTTACATCAAATGGATGTAAGAACGGCGTTCCTTAACAGAGCTTTGGAAGAAAATGTTTATATGGCACAACCGAAATGTTTTGTTGTAAAAGGAAAAGAAAATATGGGATGCCGCCTAAATAAATCAATCTACGGATTAAAGCAAGCCTCAAGACAGTGGTATTTGAAATTTGATAGAACAATAAAAGGTTTTGGGTTTAAGGAAAATATTGAGGACAATTGCGTTTACACAAAATTCAAGAATGGAAAGTACATATTCCTGATTTTGTACGTGGATGATATCCTGCTTGCTAGTAGTGATGTCAATCTACTAATGGAAACGATGAAATTCTTGTCCTCAAACTTCGATATGAAAGATCTCGGTGAGGCCTCGTTCGTTTTGGGAATAGAGATTCACCGAGACTGGAGAAAGGGGTTCTAGGATTATCGCAAAAGGCATACATAGAAAAGGTTTTGAAGAAATTTAGTATGCATGCGTGCAGTTCTTCACCTGCTCCTATTGTCAAGGGCGATAGATTTGGGGAACATCAATGTCCCAAGAACGAATATGAGATTAATCGAATAAAAGCGGTACCGTATGCTTCAGCAGTTGAAAGTTTACAATATGCTCAAGTGTGTACATGCCCTGACTTAGCTTTTGTCACCGGGTTACTTGGCAGATATCAAAAGAATCCAGGAATAGAACATTGGAAATTGGTGAAGAAAGTCTTGCGTTATTTGCAGGGTACGAAAGGCCTCATGCTAACGTATAGAAGATCTGATTCCCTGCAGATAGAGGGGTATTCAGATTCCGATTATGCGGGAGAAGAAAGGAAATCCACGTCAGGATATATATTTACTCTCGTAGGAGGGGCTATATCGTGAAAAAGCTCCAAATAAACCGTAACTACATCCTCGATAATGTATGCCGAGTTTGTAGCATGCTATAAGGCAATGGGGCAGGTGAATTGGTTAAAGAAATTCATACCCGGATTGAAAGTGATTGATAATATCAACAAACCACTGAGGTTGTATTGTGATAACAACCCAGCGGTACAGTATGCTTACAACAATAGGTCAAGTGGTGCTGCCAAACACATTGACATAAAGTACTATATTGTGAAAGATAAAGTTCGGGATCATATAATAAATCTTGAGTATATAAGTACAGAGAAAATGCTCGCGGATCCGCTCACAAAGGGCTTACCACCCAACACGTTCAGAGAACACGTAGCCGGCATGGGTTTAAGGGAAAGCCTATAATTTTCGAACATATGAAGGGCCCAGAAGAAAGTTTCATTCCTAAACAGAGAAATGTATTGTGGCTGTTAGTCTAACGGCACTAATTGCTGTGACGATGAAACAGTTCAATGCACTGATCTGCAATGGAATAGGATAGAAGCAAGAAAAATATGAATCGAAAGATTAAGTATGAAATTAAAGAACGAAGAAGATGATGAGAGGTCAAGGGGGAGAATGTTAGGTTTTGATCTCCCACCATTAGGCCCAACGGCCTTTTAGGCCTTGTTTCTCGCGCCCTGATCGGGGGCGCCCAACCCTATATGGTTGGTGGGCCCCCGTCACACTGCGCTATATATAGAGGTGGGGGCCGGCCGACTCAGGACACGAGGTTCACCTCAGCCGCCACTCCCCACCGATATCCCGATCCCGATCTGAGAGGGGCGCAGCCAGTGACGGGAAGCCGCCACCGTCTTCACTGCACCAACTCCCTTCTCCTCCGACCGTCGTTGCCGGCGTGCAGATGGCACCAGCAAACGAGACGGCCGCTCCTGCTCCGACCACTGCTGTCACCGATGGTCTGCGATCCCATTCTCGACCTATCCCTTTTCATCCCTCTATGTCTTTGTAGTTCATGTATTAGGTTTTGTGTACACTGTGAATCACTATTTGACTATTTTCCATGACGAACATGTACCCGATCTAATGAATCGATGAACTACGAACTCTATCACGTGAGCCCTAGAATAATACACCCGAAGTTAGTATACACATGTACATAATAATTAGATTCAGATCCGAATACGAATGGTAAGTTAGGGTTTGGGCGCACGGTTTCGCACAGCAGTAAGGGAAGACCAAGGGGAGGGCGTACCTGGTGGTGCTGGTCGCCAGTGAAGGGGCCGAAGTAGCAGCGACGGCCGGCCCAGTTGTCTGTGGGTGTGGGGTCGCGCGGACGCTGGGGGTGACGGAAGAAGACAAGGCAACGTTGCAGCTTACAGCCACCCGGCGCCCCCCATGCACGGTGCACCCCGCCCGCGCGCTCGCCGCCCGCGCCCAAGAGCCCTGCTGCTGGCCGACGGAAGGCTGCTGGCTGACTGCCGACGGGAGGGAGCGAAAAGGAGAGTTCGCGTCTCATGCAACGGACCCGAGTAAATTGAGGCTAGCCCGGCTCGAGTCCGCCACGTTTTGGTCTGGCTCGAGGCGGGGGTGTATGAGTCCGTTCGCTTTGCTGAAAAGTCATGGCTGAAAGTACTGTTCGCTAATTTGTTGTAAGAGAAAAATACTGTTCCGGTTGAAAAAACAAGTTGAACAGTACGGATTATAAGTCAAGCGAACAGGGCCTATGTTTCCTCGTCAGTGCCTCACGTAGGAGGTTTGACACTAATTAGAAGCATTAAATATAGACTATTTATAAAATTAATTACACAGATTAAGACTAATTTGCGAAAGAAATCTATTAAGCCTAATTAGTCCATGATTTGACAATGTGGTGCTACCGTTGGGCCTGTCTACTCAAAACTCATGTGTTTTGAAGGCAACCAGCGCATGGGTGTTTTGTGCCGACAAAACACACAAATTCTAGGAAGGCAAAAAAACTTTTTTTGGGACCTAGCACCCGAATTTGGGCAGCCTAGCCAACACCACAAAAAGGAAAAACCATGTGTTTTTTTTTCTTGAGTAGCACACGAAAAACATGCAGTGGAAAAAAAAAACGTGTGTTTTTCAAGGAAGTAGCACACAGATTTTGTTGTACTTGTATTCTGTTGCAATTGTAGCTTAGCCTTGCTGTTGCCTTGCTGAAACTTTCTAAGTGGATGGTATATACCGGAAGGATGGGTCAAAGAGAAGAGTTGCTGTTCATACACGTTTAGAATCTGAGAGTGTTGGCTGGTTGTAGGATGCAGACTCCTTGATGTTCCTCAGGCGAAGGATGCCTTCAGTCAGTAGTCCTTCTGCTGTGTTGACGGTGCGATTCCTGCTCCACCTGATTTGATCGTAACATAACTGTTTCGTTAGCATGCAGCATGACATTTGAACATTGATGTGTTCCATTTCCAGATGACAAGTACTGTACCTGAGCGGACGCACGAGGACTACTGGTAGTACAAAAATTCACCCAGTCATAAGTCATTTGAGACTAAAGACAACTGAGAGCTAGTTCCTATTCTTACTGACAGTCAATGTTAGATTTTTCTAAATAGCATGATATCATAAAAAAACAAATTGAAACCTGATTGATAATCCAGCACATGACCCATCAGTTCAGAGGCAGCCTAGCTAAATCACACAAGAATGTAACTAGATGAGAGAAGCTCTGTCATGCAACCGAGTTTAGACAAAAAAGAAACTTCAATTGTCACAAGCACACACACAAGTGAACAAAAAAAAAATGGCAGAGGCATAATATTTTAGCATCACACACACCACACCACACCACACCACAACAGCTGCAGCTGGGCAGGGCCATTCTCTATTTATTTCCAATTAGTTTCTAGATACACAGACTCACACAATGGCAAAAACAAATTTGGCAAATGGATGAACTAAATTTGCACAACACGTACACAAGATATGAACACACTTCAACCACAACAAATCATCTCCATTCAAGTTAATGAATAACAGATACTGCATGAAACATAGAAACTTAAAACCTACAAAAGTGGACTGAGCCTCCTAAAAAGAACATACCATACAGATAAATAAAAAAACTAATAATGAACTAACTAAACCTGAAACTAAAAAGAACATAACAGACTGCAACCACATCCAATTGCCTACATGCCTGCCTACCTTGGGGTCCAGATCAAATAGTGAGTATAATTGAATGCAAAACATACATTTCACAGGGCACAATAGAATATAACTCTACAAGAAATAAAAAACAGACAGGGCAGTCGAGTTCACATATATCTCACCTTCCGGAATCGAGAGTTGTGGATCAGTGAAAAAAGCAAAGAAAATCACCGGTAGGAAAAAAAGTCAGCACACAGTAGGAGATTCTTAAACAACAAAAGGAATGGCAACATACAACAATGATGAATGACAATGACTAAAGCTAGATTGCAGATCTAATAACTGACAAACAGGCCATATAGTTATTGCATATGATTTAAACTACAATTGCAGAATTCATTCATTGCAATTTCTATAGATGCAATGTGCAATTTTCATGTCGAGCATGTAAATTGATTCATTAATTTTCAATACAACGTTACTAGCTTGTACAACAATCACAGAACACAAGGCCAATTTAATTTTTTTTTCTTCATGCTAGCACAAATCACAGAGAGAGGGAGGAGGACCAGCACAATCACAAAAGACAAGGAACAATACTTAATGTTTTCAAACACAATCACAAAAGACAAGGAACAATTTTTATGCACTGGTGAGTAGCAGGTTCATCACTGAGAACTCAGTACACTAGTAGCTATCACTAGAAAAACTATGGTTATAAGCATCTACAAATGAACTACTTCCTCACCTCAAAAAATATCACAAATGGAGATTAAGTCAAAGGACTTTAGGCTCAGAACGCTTCATAACAACAATGTTGCACTGAAGCTCCTCCACACATCGCTTCTCCTCATGCTTTCAATCCTTGAGTGTTGGAAATTGTACTCTATTGATTGGGGCTAACCCTAGAAGGGTAGCTATATAGAGATGCATACATGGGCCTCATGGGCCTAGCCTCATGGGCCTAATACTCCTATACTCCAACACCCCCCGCAGTCTGAACTACCGGCACAGCGGAGTTCCAGACTGTACAAGAAAAGAGAGAACACACATGAGCCCCCCCCCCACAGACGCAACTAGCCACTTGTGATGTTGAGGCTGGAGCGAAACTCGGTGAAGGTCGAGGACGGGAGGCCTTTGGTGAAGATGTCAGCGAACTGGAAGGTGGTCGGTACGTGAAGGACCCGCACCTCGCCGATGGCAACCCGATCACGGACAAAGTGTAGGTCGATCTCCACGTGCTTCGTCCACTGGTGTTGGACGGGGTTGGTGGAGAGGTACACCGCACTGACGTTGTCGCAGTAGATCAGCGTGCTCCAGGAGAGCGGAGTGTGGAGCTCGGCGAGGAGCTGCCGGAGCCAGGAGGCCTCAGCCATGCCATTAGCGACAGCGTGGTACTCCGCCTCGGCACTGGAGCGGGAGACCACAGGCTGGCGCTTGGACGACCATGACACCAGGTTGCCGCCCAAGAAGACAGCGTAGCCGGAAGTGGAGCGCCGAGTGTCCGGACACCCGGCCCAGTCGGCGTCAGTATAGACGACAAGCTCGGCGGAGGAGGACCGGTGAAGGAGTAGGCCGTAGGCGATCGTGCCGCGGAGGTAGCGGAGGAGGCGCTTGAGAGCAGTGAGGTGAGGCTCTCGGGGATCATGCATGTGAAGGCAGATCTGTTGAACTGCATAGGTGATGTCCGGGCGGGTGAAGGTGAGGTACTGAAGGGCACCAACAAGACTCCGATATGCAGTGGGATCTAGCACTGGGTTGCCCTCTGCCTCTGACAACTTGCCCTGTGTATCAACCAGAGTGGAGCAGGGGTTGCAGTCAGTCATCCCGGCTCTCTCCAAGATATCAAGAGTATACTGCCGCTGGTGAAGAAGTAACCCAGCAGGATGAGGCTCAACAGTGACCCCGAGGAAGTGGTGGAGCACACCCAGATCCTTCATAGCAAACTCCTGCTGAAGAGCGGTGATGATGCGGCGGAGAAGTGGCTCACTGGAGGCTGTGAGGACAATATCATCAACATAGAGCAGCAGGTACGCAGTTTCCACTCCATGGTGATAGATAAACAGAGACGTATCTGACTTGGCCTCCACAAACCCCAGTGTCAGCAGAAAAGCAGCAAACCGATGGTTCCACGCCCGATGGGCCTGCTTGAGGCCGTAGAGAGATCTGTTGAGCTGGCAGACCATGTCAGGACGGGAAGAGTCGACAAACCCCGCTGGTTGACTGCAGTAAACTGTCTCAGTGAGAAGACCATGCAGAAAGGCATTTTTGACGTCCAACTGATGGACGGGCCATGACCGAGCGAGAGCCAGTGACAGCACGGTGCGGACGGTGGTCGGCTTGACCACTGGGCTGAAGGTCTCATCATAGTCGACCCCAGGGCGCTGAGTGAAGTCCCGGAGAATCCAGCGAGCCTTGTACCGCTCGACGCTTGTGTGTCCAGATCCACCAGCGAGCCAGTGCCATCAGCTCGACGCTTGTGTGTCCAGATCCACTTGCCGATGATGACGTTTGAGCCCGGCGGCCGGGGCACCAGATCCCATGTCTGGTTGGCGAGGAGCGCCGCGTACTCCTCTTCCATCGCGCGGCGCTAGTGAGGGTCCAACAAGGCATCACAGACGGAAGAGGGTACTGGAGAGACCTGCGTGTCGCCGGACATCGCCGCGAGAGCCCAGGGTGGCAGCGTGCCAGCCGTGTGCCGTGTCACCATAGGGTGAACATGCCGCGGGTGTCGGTGAAGGAGCGGCGGGTGGTATACCGGCGGCACGACACGGGCAGGCGGGGACTGTGGCGGTGGTGTCGGTGTCCCCGGTGGAGAAGAGGCCTCGAGTGGTGACTGAGGCAGCGGAGCCGGCCGCGCACGGCGTTGGTACACGCGTACCGGCTCGGCAAACCGCGTAGGAGGTGCCGGGGCAGCACCAGAGGACGACGGCGCCGAACCCTCATCGAGCGAAGTGGTCGGGGCCCCCAGACCCTCGTCGAGCGGAGAGACCGGGGCAGCACCGGAGGATGACTGGCCCGGACCCGTGGAACCACGGGCGGCTGGGGAGCGGGGACACGAGCCCGGCAAGGAGCTCGGTGAAGCAGTACTTACAGGAGACCACGGAAAAGGTGGCTGGACCACCGTGTCAGTGGGAAACAGAGAGGAGAGATCAAGATCAGGGGTGGCAGTGGGTGTGCTGGAGACGGAGAAAGGAAAGACGGACTCATCGAACACCACATGGCGAGAGATGAGGACCCGTCGGGAGGTAAGGTCAAAGCAACGGTACCCCTTGTGATCCGGGGAGTACCCGAGAAAGACATAGAGAGTCGAACGGGGTGCCAGCTTGTGGGGAGAAGTGGCAGTGGTGTTGGGGTAACACGCGCACCCGAAGACTCGAAGGTGATCGTACCGAGGGGTACCGAAAAGAGTGTGGTGTGGCGTGGGAGCGGGGCAGGCAGCGGAAGGAAGACGGTTGAAGAGGTAGGTGGAGGTGTGCAAGCTCTCAGCCCAGAAACGAGTAGGAAGAGACGCCTAGAGCAGAAGGGTGCGCATGGTGTCGTTTGTGGTGCGAATCATGCGCTCAGCCTTGCCATTCTGAGAGGAGGTATACGGGCAAGACATGCGCAACTGGACACCGTGAGAGAGAAAGAAGGCACAGGAGGTGGACTCACGACCATTGTCACACTGGACGGCCTTGATGGTGAGGCCGAACTTTGTGGACACCCAAGTGAAGAAGTGAAGAAGCACGGGAAAAGCATCAGACTTCGCACGCAAGGGAAAAGTCCACGAATTGTGAGAAAAATCATCGACCACCACAAGATAGTACTTATATCCAGAAATACTGATGACAGGAGATGTCCATAGGTCGCAATGTACAAGATCAAACACGCGGGCCGCATGTGAAGAAGAACTATGAAAAGGAAGACGAACATGATGGCCCAACTGGCACGCATGACACAAATGCTCATCATGAGCCCGAGTATATGGAATGTCGGAGCTCCGACTGAGCTGCAGCAGGGCATCACGTCCAGGATGGCCGAGACGCCGGTGCCAAGTAGTGGAGGAAGTAGTGGCGGTGAAAGCAGCTGACAAAACGGACGGCGAAGAAGATGAAATAGCCGCGGGAAAGCGAAGAGTGTAAAGGGCTCCGTGCTGTCACATCGGAGCAGAGGACGTCAGGAAGCCAAATCCTTTACAATAAGACTAGAAGAGTCAAACTCCACAGAACAGGAATTGTCAGTTGTAAAACGACGAGTAGAAAGAAGGTTGTGAACCATAGAAGGGGCAACAAGAACACCAAGAAGACGAAAGGAGCCATGAGCACCGGCGGTACCCACAGATGTGACTGGAAGACACGAACCATTTGCGACCATAATGGATGAAGGGAGAGAAGAAGAGGGAGAATGAATGGAAGAGAGTATACCAGGGTCAGGGGTGGTGTGGTAGGTAGCACCCGAGTCGGCGATCCACTCAGGACCGACAGGAGGTGTCAGGCCCATAGTGCTGAAAGAACGTGTCAAGGCTGCCTGGTCCCAACAGGCAGGCCCGGGCGAGGTGCTGGAAGGTGTAGCCCACGGAGACGTGGTTGAGACGCCAGGAGGTGGAGCACCAGCGAGCATGGCCGCCGGCGGACGAGGCGCACCGCCGGGAGCGTGGAAGGGCCACATAGAGATGCGCCCTGACCACGGATTGTGGAAAGAGGGCCATGGTGCACCCTGTGGAGCCGTCGGCGTCGCCTGGTTGCTCCCGCCATGCCCCCCCACGTCCAGCGTCGCGGCGACGGCGGCCGCCGCGGCCCCCCTCACCCCCGCTCGGCCCGGAGGGAGGGGACCAAGAAGAGACGACGGCGGCGGAGCGGACGGACGCAGTGGAGCGAACGGACGCGGCGGAGTAGCAGCAAGGGCCGTCGAGGAAGTCGAGGACCCCGACGCGGAGGTGGACCCTGGCTGGATGCCCTGAGCAAGCTCCTCCATGACAAGATCGTCACGGACCTGCAGGAAGGTGAGGAAGGGGCGCTGGCGGGTGATCCATGTCCTGAGGTGGGCGTAGCGGTCATTGAGCCCGCGGAGGACATTGAGGACCAGGATGCGGTCCTCCACGGGCCAGCCAAGGTCGCCGAGGGAGCCCGCCAAGGTCTTCGTCTTGCGGCAGAACTCTCCAACAGTGAGGTCACCCTGCACGAAGGTCCGAAAACTCGCATCGAGCCGCAGAGCCCGGGCCTCGGCATTGCCCAGAAACTGTCCCTCAAGCGCCAGCCATGCCTGGCGAGCATCAGGCGTGTTGCGGACGAGGTCGTGGAGGTCGAGGGAGATCGTCCCGATGATTCAGGAGAGGACGATGCTGTCAAGGCGCAGCCACGAGGGGGTCTGGGCCGTGACAGAGGCATCGACGAGGACGTGGTCGTCGAGGGCATAGCGGCGGAGGGTGAGGAGGACCAGGTCCCGCCAACGGGCGTAGGAGGGCGACTCGGGCTCGAGGACGACCGGGACGAGCAGGCGGATGTTCTGAACGCCCCCGGCCTGGTAGTGAAGCTGCGCCACGAGGGGATCAGCCGGATCGTGCCAGAGGACCGCAGTGGTGGACGTGCGGTGACCCGTCGAGTCGGAGGAGGTGGCGCCGAGGTCGTGGTAGGCAGGAAGGACGAGACGCTGCTCCGCTTCGGCGATCTGACGGGCCAGGGCATCGGCAGCATCCCGCTCGCGCTCCCAAGCGAGGGCAGCCGCACGCACACGCGCCTGGCTCTCGACTGCTGCAGCACGTGCAGCGACAAAGGTGGCATAGAGGTGGGACGGTGGTAGCGGAGGCGGGTCGGGGAAGGTAGAGACGCCCGTGGCCACCGCGGGCAGAGGAGCAGTGGGCGGCATCCCCAGGCCGGCCGCAATGGCGGCAGCAGTTGCCCGGACACCAGCGGGTGGAGGTTCCGGAATCCCGCCGGCCGGGAGAAGGACGGGCCCGGCAGCATCCCCAACAGCGGCGGCGTCCCCAGGAATGACCGGCAGGTCCACGCCCGCGCTCGCGACCAAGGCAGCAACAGCGCCAGGAGGAGGAGGGCCGGCGGCGGGTGGAGCGGCGGTGGGAGGAGTCAGGGCGGCGCCGGGAAGGCGCTGGCCTCCAGCACGCGGGCCCGAGGCGCCAGCGGCGCCAGCAGGCGGGCCAGCGGCGGCAGCGGCTCCAGCAGTCGCGCCATGGGCGGCGGCGGCAGGGGCTCTAGCCACCTGCGCCCAGGAGGAGGTGGGGAGAGGAGGGAAGATATGGAAGTAGGAGGGAGGGGGAGGAGGCCGGCCGGCCATGGGCGCCGGCGGCGACGCGCCGGCAGGTGGCAGCGGCGACGGCTGTGGGCAGGGAAGGGAAGGGATGGGGAAAGGAAACCCTAGGCTGTTGATACCATGTTGGAAATTGTACTATATTGATTGGGGCTAACCCTAGAAGGGTAGCTATATAGGGATGCATACATGGGCCTCATGGGCCTAATACTCCTATACTCCAACACTGAGAAGCACCAGCATACAATTTATTAAGCAAAATAACAATGAAAGAATGCAGGCTGTGTTCAAGAACTTTTGTTTAAGGAGTTGACCATTACTTGTCTAGCACAACCCAGCTTGCCTGCGCTTGCTTACACTCAGCAGCAACAACACCAGAAGGAGACCCGGAAACAAGCTTATGCCTCACATTAATCTACAGAAACAGCAATAAATTAAGCACAAAAGTATATGACAATTTCGTTAAACATGTAAACGAGCATTAGCCCCCACTCCAAACCTTGTCTATATCATACACATCAAGTTTCTTCAACATTTGAGAACACAACTCTGATAAATCACATTTCTGATACAACATAGACTTATGACCACATGCACAGTCTCCGGCGAACAGCGGAAAGCCCCAGAACTTTCTGCCTGAAATGGAGAAGTGTGCAGATATTTTCAGGCAACTACTGCAAAACCGGGGAAACATTAACAACTCCAGGGAAGGAAGACCATGGAATTAGGTGATAGTTGTAACTAAAGTGCATATGATTAGTGTTGACGGTGGATAACGTCAACATTTTATATGTGAATAAACATGAGAAATGGTACAAATGAAAGAATATACATAGGACCAAGGTTTAAACTGACAAATTCCACGGCAGCTGCTGCTGGAAAGCGCCCGCCATCATCGCCTTCCTCTAGACAATCAGCAATGCCTACAAATCCAGGAGCTCTAAGCCAGGAGCCCAACTGCCTGAGCAAATAACTCAACTGCCTTTGAGCACAGGCACCTTACCCTCTGGGTTAATCTCCAGAAACCTAAAAAAGCCATTACAGTAGGTTGAATGTAAAGATTACAAACAGAGAAAAAAAACAGAAGAATGTGTTGCCTTGCTCACACTGTCAGGTGCCAAGAGTTACACATATGAGAGCATACAATTTCTAAAAACACAAAAAAGCTACAATAAGAGTTATATGTATGACCTCCACTTGCAGCCATATTTCGATCACACACTAGTTCGTCAACCAATTATTTGCAGACATACAAATGGCCCTAACATACTGCTGGATCATAATTTTCTATGCCAAGTGCTCAATCACCGTTTCCTACACATAATTGATGCTCCAACTTTATACTAATGACATCATTTATTTCTAAATGCTTGTGATTGCTCCAACAGCAGGGCGTGGCCCTGGTTGCTCACTGTGCACAAGGAGCAGATCCAGCACTTGAGGTTGTGATGTGGTCTAAAAGGCTAGAAACACAAAGAGCATAGTGCAAAACAGAGAGCATGAGATCACACACACATGTAGCAGCAGAAATCACACACACACATTGAATTTTTCAGGACAATTTTCTAAAAGTAATTCTGTAGCCACACCACTCAGCAATCCTCAACTAATCCTCAACTAAAATTACAAATATATCTGTCATGCATTTGCTATATTCATCAACAACAACAACAATAACAACAACATAGCCTTTTGTCCCAAGCAAGTTGGGGTAGGCTGCATTTGCTATATTCCTAGATAAATTACAGAACAAAAATAAGGAAATTGCACATTTTACATAGTGCAACTTTTACTTGCCGCTAATGCAATTATACTGTACATGTATACAATTTAAAGATCCGGCTCATGCAAGTATTGTTACTTGTAGCACTATCAATTCAACTACCAGTTTTGATGTATTTTCCAACCACTGAGGTTTTATGAACTCAAAATTGAGTATTCTGCACAACAAGCACAAATTTCAACCAACTGACTACAGGAGTGGAAATAAACTAATATAACACTTCGATAGGAGTGGAAAATACTAATAAATTTCAACACTAAACTGAATATGCAATACCTCTTGTATCCTTACACGAAATTTTAGAAACGATCACAGGATGCTCATAGGTACTACAGTACACTAGCTAATACAGAATGTGCAAAACAAATTTCAGTTCTAATTCTACAGCATGGAGAATGAACGAATCAAAGGCGGACAGCAGGAAGAGGAGAGGGGCATAGGAAGATTGCACAACCACACGGACAAGTGGGATCTGAAAAAATGGAAGAACATCCCGCCGAAGTGTGCCCACTGTGGCTGGAGGACATCTCATCAAACTTTACAAAACTGGCCAACCTGAGTAGCGGCGAGATGTGCATAGCAGATGCGAGCAGCTGCAGGGCAAAACAAGCAAATCAGTTCCAGCATCTGCAGGGCAAAACAAGCAAATCAGTTCCAGCAGATATGATACACAAAAGCTACTGGAGGTGATAAGAGTTTGACACAGACTGAAACACTTAGGACTAGAATATACGCATCCATCAAATCTAGCAACAAATGAACCGTGCATACATCCAGTCCTAGCCAGTTCAACATGATGAATGACTGTTATTATACCACACAACCAACAAATACACAGTATACATGATTTTGGTAGGAGGGACCAATAGATATGATTTATATCACAGACAAGCATCACTGTACATGAAGCAGCTAGGTATGGGTCCTTATCTCCCCTTTAAACCAGCCTACTACCCTGTTGTCTCATCTCCTACTCTACTAGAAGTATCAGTGTACAATATTCATGTAGAATTCAGATGTCCGTATATATGCATTGATGCAGCACCATGCTCTAGTTGCCTAGCTGGTCATCAGCTATACTATCTAGCTAGAGAAAGAAGTATCATTCAGAGGAAACCTTGCAGAAAAGAAAAAGAAATATAAAAACTAAAAGAAGTAGAAAAAGAAAAACTTACTAGGCACGAAACTACAATTGCAGTGCCCGAAACTTGCAATTTACATTATAACAGATTGCAATTATGTAACTGAATCTTTAAGTTGTTTGGTTTACATATGCTCAGAAATAGTTCTTTGCTATCACTAAAGTACAACTGGTATAAGCACTTACATAGACAATGAAGCACTTGTTTCTTTAAACGAAGAACCATCTCATTTTCTAGAACATGACCTTGACCTACCTTAAGAATCCACTGCATAACAAAAGAGAAAGAGAGTCAAGTTTAGATACTGCAACAAGAATAACAAATTGGGGTGGTAGGGCTAATAAGGATCAAGAGCTCAGAATGTGATAATGGAGAAGGGATCACACCTGCACTGATGATAATTATTTTTTGCTCTGTTGTCATGTTGAGGGAGAAAAAACTCTAATCAGAAACTTAATAACTTTTGGAGCAATCAGCCATGGACAGTTAGGAGTAATTATCATCAACACCTAGGGAATCACCTAATGTTTTTAGGCTAAAATCAAAATACGAATAATATAGCAAGCTCATACAACCAAATTGCATATACTCAGAACTACAATTGCGGTTCTTTATAACTGCAATTTACATTATTCCGGTTTGCAATTCTTTAGATGAGCTATATACATAGTTCACTGCAAATAATATATAGTAACATAGAACAACAGCATACTGACAATAACAGTGCGGTTGCAAGTATGCAACCACTGCGGATCCACTAATGTAAACTCAGTTCTTTTCGATTCTATGTTTCCAGAAGGGAAGCACATTCATTCTTAGTTGATGTCCTAAGATTTCAAGAAAAGGCAACAATGTCATTCTTAATGCTACGTTTTACAGAACATAATTCATCTGCTCATTGACCATTGGGATGAAAGAGGGGTGGTGTTAGAAATTCATGAGGTAAAGTTAAGTCTTGTAATGAAGAAAGGATCAGAAAATCTTACAACTCTGAAAGTGAATTGAGGCTTCCAAATAGATCACCCAGTTGCTGAGAAAGTGAGTTGTGGCTGAGATTACTGCACGAAAAGTTTCAGTGAATTATACTTTTCCAGCATGATCTAACATTATATTCTGCAAACAAAACGTAACAAGGTAATCCTGCACTGGTTAGCAGCTTACAGGTATTCAATCGAAGCCATATTTTATATAGAGTATGGACGCGGGCACGGTCGGGCGTGCAGGCACGGGTTGAGCACGGGTGGAAATCGAGTGCTGGAGAGGGAGCAAAACACTTGTCTGCTGTTTAGCGATTCTCAAAAGTTAATAGACCTACGGTGCATTTTACTTGTACTTAAAATAGAAGACCAGAACGAACGTGTATTTTGGCATTTATGGAGCAGCAGTCAAGAAGAAGCATAAGGAAAATACGCTGCTTTGATAATTCTAGCATCCATTGACACGTCTCAAGCAGATTTGTACCTTTATTAACCTGTAAGTTTGATGGCCAATTGGCCATCCCCCTCGACCCGTAGTAATTTCTCCAACTGCAACTGAGCAGGCTACAAATGCCATCGCTGCTAGAAAGCAGAAAACGAGCAAGCAAAGAATTGATGCGGCTGCAGGGCGGGTACAGCATACACCCCGGTTCGCTCACTTCTGCACCAGAGCAGAGAAATGTGAACGCCGTGTACTGTGCAGTGTATGATCCTGCACCGCGCCGTGCCGTTCGTAGCAAGTCGCCGGCCGGTCTAGCAGCTGGACCTGGACGTCGTCTCAGGCTGACCACTCTGCATCGGACTATCGGTCATCCATAGCAGTTCCCAGAAGGTGGCGAAGCTTTTAACTCTTTCACCAACCAATCGCCAATGCTTCTCATTACTGAAGTCCTGGCAAGTACGTGCACGTTACTGTGTAGTGTACTAGTGTGTACTGTAAGTTCGAGTAGGCCTCGCGTCGCGTGCACCTGTGTCTGTGGCATCGTGTGATAGGATGTTTCCTGCCAGCCGGCGGACATGTGGTTCCCGTCCTTCATTTCCCTCGGAGGGACGGCGATCGCCATCCTAAACCCCTTATAAATCACACTGCCCTCCGCTCGGCGCCATGACTGGTTACTGGAGGAGTCGCAGCTAGCAAAGGGAGAGACCCGGGTGGTGAGCATGGACGTGGAGCACAAGGATCACCTCCTCGCCGCGGCGCACCGCGTGCTTGGCGTCGGGGTGCTTCTCCTCTGCCTCTTCGCCGAGCTTGTCGTCTTCGCGTTCAGGCGCCACGCGGCGCTGTACCTCGTCCCGGCCTGCGCGATGCTGCTGCTGTGGCGCTTCAACAGGCGCGCCGCGGCGGACGTTGGCCTCGTCGACTTCTCGTGCATGAGGCCGCCCCGGCGGCTTCGGATCCCGATCCCGGGGCTCCTCGAGCACCTCCGCCTCATCGGCTGCTTCGACGACGGCAGCGTGGAGTTCATGTCCCGGGTCATCGAGGCGTGCGGGATGGGCGACGAGACTTACTTCCCGCCGTCGCTGCACTACATCCCGCCGTCGGCGACGCACGCCGACGCCGTGGCCGAGGCGCGCGGCATGTACCTCCCCACGCTCGACGCGCTCTTCGCCAGGACGGGCGTGCCGCCGTCCGCCGTGGGCGCGCTCGTCGTCAACTGCAGCGGCTTCTGCCCGGCCCCGTCGCTAGCGGCGCTGATCGCGGGGCACTACCGCATGCGCGCCGACGTCAGGACGGTCAGCCTGTCCGGCATGGGCTGCGCGGCGGGCGTCGTCGGCGTGGACGTCGCGCGGGGCGTGCTGAGCGCGCACGCCGCCGCCAGGTACGCACTGGTCGTCAGCGCGGAGATCGTCACGGTCGGGTGGTACAGCGGCAGGGACCGCTGCAAGCTCCTCCTCAACTGCTTCTTCCGCACCGGGTGCGCCGCCGCGCTGCTGACGAGCACCTCCGCCGTCTCGGTGCCGCCCAATTGCAAGTACCGGCTCGTCGCGCTGGCGCGCACGAACCGGACGGCCGACGACCGCAGCTACGCGTCCGCGGTGCGGGAGGAGGACGGCGAGGGCATCACGGGGTTCTCCATCGGCCGCGGGCTCGGCGGCGTGGCGCGCGACCTCCTGCGCGCCCACCTCCTCGCGCTCGGCCCCGCTATCCTCCCGTGGCACGAAAAGCTGCGGTACGCGGCGGCGCTGCTGCTGTTCCGACGTCGGCAGCAGAGGTTCAAGAAACTCCAGGACGACGGCGACGGGAACACCGACGGCCCGAAACCGAACTTTTTAACCGCGGCGAACCACTTCTGCCTGCCATCGTCGGGGAAGCCGATGATCCGGAGGCTGGCGGAGGGGCTCGGGCTTGGTGAGCGGGAGGCGGAGGCGGCCCTGATGACGTTCCACCGGTTCGGCAACCAGTCGGCAGCGTCGCTGTGGTACCAGCTCGCGTACCACGAGGCGGCGGGGCGGGTCCGGCGCGGCTACCGGGTGTGGCAGCTCGGCATGGGGAGCGGGCCGAAGGCCAACAGCGTGGTGTGGGAGCGCGTTAGCGGAGACCCAGAGCCCGCGGCCGCGGACAATGGCCCCTGGGCCGACTGCATCGACCGATTCCCCGTCAGAGAATGAGAATCCTAGCAGCAGTGCACATTTGCCATTGTTCAGCCTAAAGTTACTTCAGAGTCTCTAAAATTGACGGATATTTTCGGCCGCGTGAGATTGACATAAGATGCCATAGCATAAACTACTGCATTTTAACCTCTGCACCGGTGCTTGCGTATAGATGTTGCTTCAATGAATCGATTTGATCCTTCTCAGTGATAGGCATCGATGATATTGATCGACAGTAAAGGAAAAACGATGAAACAGTTCCTTGTGTGCCGTTCAAAAAGAGGGTCCGGGTTTGAGCTTCAAAAAAAAAAAAAAGACAGTCGATATTGAAAAGTTCACTATAACTCCTATACCAGTTTTTGAACTTTTTCTTCCCCTAATGCCACTTACAATTTGAAACAGGGGAGTAGTTTCCTAATTTAAGTGTCTTTTTTCTCCAAATTAGTTAGGATGTTACTTTGTTTGGATTCTTTTGGCGCAAACATGCATAATTAATTTGATCTATCATTGTAGATTACCTCTATGTTAGGCAGTGTACTTCGCTAATCTACATTCCCGGTTGAATTCTTTGGGCAGTCAAATTTTGTCCAACCATCATAAATTTCCACATCAAGAATCATCACATGCTGAAGAAACTAGTTACAGATAGTATTATTGGACCAAATATTTCAGAACAATAACTCAAGCTAGAGCTTGCTAAAACTAAAAGCAAACAGAGATAACTCTCGAGACTTAACTACTGCCTTAATTTTCTGAGATAACGCAGACAAAGAAAAAGACATGAGAAACTACTGATTGATTCTTCCTTTATGATGATGCCTTTGCGAATTTTTTTTATTTTTAGCCCAAATTTGAATCAAATTTTAAATTTAACCCATGTTTCAAAAAAATTTTAAATCTAACCCGTTTGGCCCCGCCACCATGCATGGCGGGGCAAATGCACTGAACCCCGCCATGCATGATGGCGGGGTACACCTCCGACGTGGCATGGTGACGTGGCGTCACCCGGGGCGTACCCCGCCATGATGGGTGGCGGGGTACGCCTAACCCGCCACCGATCATGGCGGGGTGTACCCCGCCACCGGTCACGGCGGGGCGCGGCTTAAATATAAGCCGCGCCCCGGCCTCGCCCCCGCCCGCTCGGTGTTTGCTCGTCCGCCGCCTCCGCCGCCTCCGCCGTCGCCTCGCCGTCCCCGTGCCGCCGGAGAAGCTTCCTCGCGCCTTGGCCGCGCCCCACCGTCCCCGGGCTCCCCCGGCCGCGCCCCACCGCCCTCCGGGCGCCCCGGCCTCGCCCCGCCGGCCCCCGTCGTCCCCGCGCCGTCCCCGCGCCGCCGGAGGAGCTCCGCCACGCCCCGGCCGCGCCACACCGCCCCCCGGCTGCCCCGGCCGCGCCCCACCGCCCTCCGGGCGCCCCGGCCGCGCCTCGCCGCCCCCCGCCGCGACCCCGCTGCCGCGACGCCGCGGCCCGCCGCGACGCCGCCGCCCGCAACCGCCGTCCGCGCCACCGCGTCGTCTCCCGCGCCCCCGGCGACCGCGCCCTTGGTCGCGTCTCCGGCATTCGTTCCCGCGCCGCCACCCCGATAATTTTTACGGTAATTTTGTTATTTTGTCGTTTCAATTATTTATTTGTAGTAAATATTAATAAGTTTTTATTATTTCTTTAGTTATTTATTTAATTGTCATTGTATTATTTAGTTATTGAATTATTACGATTATTAGTTGTTTAGTTATTAGTTGTTTAGTGATTGAATTATTAGTTGTTTAGTTATTTATTAGTTATTTAGTTATTATTAGTTGTTTAGATATTGAATTATTAGTTTTTACGATTTTTAGGTTTTTACTGTGTCGTCAATTATTAGATTTTACGATTATTTAGTTATTAGTTGTTTAGGTATTAGTTAATTAGTTAACGATTATTAGTTATTCGGATTTTATTAGGTACGGTTAGTTATTTAGTTACGTACCTATTAGTTATTTAGTTATTAGGTAATATTAGTTATTAAGTTATTTAGTTTGGTAACGATGATTTGTTATTGACGACACAGTTGACTTATTAGGTAATATTAGTTATTTAGTTAGTTATGTAGTAATTAGTGGTACCATAATGGATTACGGTAATTAGTTAATAATGAGATGTCAAATCGTTTTGTAGATGGATTACAGTGTAAGAGTTTTTTACGGAGGAAGTGTTAGGAGAGAGGATTGCCAGTTTGAGGATATGTATGAAGAATTGGAATGGTTTGATGGCACCCCTAGTTTCCGCGATCTATGTGACCGATTGAGTTTGAAGTTTGGCGAGGCTTTCACACTAAAGGGTAGGTTCGATGTTGGAAAGAATAGGGCACACTATGTGATGATGGACTTGTGCAACCAAGCAGAGTGGTCCCGATACAATAGGGTCATCCAAGGTTCGAATGTCGGCATGGCTGAGTTGGTGCTGGAGAATGTTGAGAATAAGGAGCCGTCTTTGGACAGTGATACTCTAGGAGATTGTGGTGTGCAGATGCAACAAACTATGGAGAGTATGGACTTGGATGGTAATTTGACGCAGGAGCGGGTTCATTCTCCTCCAGTTGGTCATATAAGCAATGATTTTAATGTACACGAGTTTGAACAGGAGGAGGAGGAGGCGGCAGCGAAGGAAATGATTGGTGATGATGTTAGCACAGATTCGGACGATTCAGAAAATGAGGAAGGAGGTCCCCATGCCATGCGAGCATCGGTTGAAGCCATACCCTCCGGAGGTGCACCTGCCATGTGTACACAAAGTCTTGGCATGCCCTCAGGAGTACGGCTTGAGGTACTTCATGGCATGCAGAGTCAGGGCACCTTAGCCACCGGTTATCCAGATGATGGAGTGTAATATGAAGGATGGAGCAGGGTTAGGGAGCCACAACAATACGTTGCACCACCCTCTTATACATCGGCAGAGCTTACACAGCTGAGGGAGGCTGGCTTGCCTTTTACCGGTGTGCCAAATTATATCGATGTAAGTATGTCGCATATGGCAGTTTGTGACACGGGTTTGCAGATGTGTAAGGAATCATTGTACAACCATAAAAATTTAATACTGAGGAAGGGAATGCTTTTTAATACGATGTCGGAGATGAAGTTGTTCCTTCAGGACTATGCTGTGTATCATCATAGGCCTTACACGGTTCGGCATTCCGACAAGGAGGTAAAATTCCACATATTATGTAAGGCTGGATTCCCGTGCTCGTGGAAGTTAAATGCACGAAAGAGGCGGAGTGATGGTAAATGGAAGGTAACTTCGGTGGAACAGCCGCACAGATGCCAGACTAATGAGGGTAAAAGGTACCATCCCCAGTTAACGGCTCGGTATCTAGCCCGCCGTATATTGGGTCTTGTAGATAAGGACAACGACGTATCAGTGCCTTTCTTGCAAGAGACCATAGTCACATTTGTTGGGTATGAGGTCACGTATGGAAAGGCTTGGCGGGCAAAGCAAATTGCCCTGGCAATTCGTTGGGGTAGCTGGGAGGAAGCCTATAACAGGGTTCCACGCATTTTGCGTGCGATGGAACACTTCAACCCTGGCATGCGATCGTTCATATACACAGGAGGGTTCTATCTTCAGAACCCGTTGAGGCATATTCTGTACTATGTGTTCTGGTATTTCGATCAGTGCAAACATGCATTTCAGTATTGTAGGCCAGTTGTTCTTGTTGATGGCACGTTCCTCACCGGCAAATACAGGGGCACATTGATGATGGCTGCTGCTGTAGACCCAGAGAACCAGATAGTACCAATGGCTTTTGCTTTGGCAGAGGGGGAAAACAACGATTCATGGTCATGGTTTATGCGTCTGCTCCGTGTTCATGTGCTTGGCCCTTCTCGCACCATTTGTCTGATTTCGGACCGTCACATTGGAATTCTAAATGCAGCCGATGAACACATTGATGGTCACCCGGCTCTAGTGCACCGTTGGTGCATGCGACATTTTGCCGCCAATTTCTGGCGGCGTCAACGCAAGAAGGATGTGGCTGACAAGTTAAAGGAGCTTTGTAATAAACGTACGGAACGCGAGTTCAACGAGACTATGGTAGAACTAGAGAAGATGCTTAACCAAGCTGGCAAGGCATGGTTAGACCAGCAGATGGAAAATAAAGCCAAGTGGGCATTAGCTTTTGATGAGGGCGGCTTCCGGTACGGCATCATGACAACAAACTCCTCTGAGTCTTTCAATCGTGTGTTCAAAGGCGTTCGATCTCTTCCAATGTCTGGTATTGTCGAGTTCTCTTTTAGGAAGTGCAATGAGTATTTTGTTAAGCGGTATGGCCTAGCCCTGAGGAATGAAGAGGAGCTTGGAAGATGGGGCAAGGCGGCACACGAATATTTGAAGGAGGCTGAGGAATTGGCCAAACAACAGGTTGCCGAGGCTTATGGACGGGACATGCTTGTTTTTTGCGTACGAGCTAGAGGGGGCACAAACCTGGGCGGCGAACGATTTGGTGGCCGAACGTACCGTGTCGATCTTGGTAAAGTAGAATGCAGTTGCAACGTCCCTCAGATCATGCATGCCCCTTGCTCACACATGATCACCTCTTGTTGGCTTAGAGGTTTTGACCACACAGTTGCACCGTACATGTCACCCTTGTATCTCCGTGCCAACACCCTCAAAGTTTGGGAGAAAAGTTTCGAGCCATACCTTGACGAGTCACAGTGGCCTCCATACTATGGTGAGGACTACGCGCCTTATCCGGACCTGAAGAAGGTAGGGAAGGGAAGGAGGAAGAAGAAGCGATTGAAAGGCGATATGGACAGTATGAAAGGTTACGGCGCCGATATGTATGGTGGCGGGGACTTTGACGAAGAACGTGCGCAGAACCTTTGCTCCATTTGCAAGAATCCTGGTCATAACGCTAGATTTCATAGGCGGGCGAGACAAGAGGTGGTATATATTGTAAACATGCATTTATAATATTATAATTTTTATTTGTACTTGTCTTTATTTTTTTGTAACGTTGTTAATTGTTCTAATGTTATTAATGTTTTCTTTGTTTTTTACGAACAGGGAGTTTCAGGCTTGCAAGATGGAGGCGCGGGCTCCTTATCCACGCTTTATCCTCCTTGAGGCTGACTACGACAAGGACCACCGGGCCCAGGCCTTGTCGGAGCTGCAGAGGCCGTTGCGTCCGCTTCGTGTTCGCACGCACCGCGTACATAGCTGGGACGAGCGGTACGCGCCCTACATAGAGCGGGCGGGATTCATTGAGATCGTTCGGGTGTACAACAGTTCACTCCCCACACTTGACCCTGCCCTTCTTACTGCCTTTGTGGATAGGTAACCTTGCTTTTTCCATCTATTGTCTTTGTTTTGAAAAATTGGGCTGTGAACTTGCCTATTACCACAAACTTGTAATGATGCAGGTGGAGACCGGAGACGCACACCTTCCACACACCATGTGGGGAAATGACCGTCACGATGCAAGATGTGAAGATGATATTGTGCCTAAGTTTGGTAGGTCATCCGGTGACTGGGGTCGCCGACGAGTCTAATTGGGTACAGTTGGTGGAGCAGTTCTGTGGTAGGAGGCCATCAGAGGTAGAAGTTAAAGGCACAAAGTAAGTTCATATTTGCGCCCCATTGAAATCACTGATACAATCATTTCAGTTACATCTATTTTTTTATAATAATACTTCAATTCTAATTGCAGGAAGACATCAGGAGTGTCGTCGTCTTGGATAATCCAAAACTTTGGTGCAGGGCCTCCGTTGGGTGCTCCAGATCATGAGGTCGAGGTATATGCAAAGGTGTGGCTGTGGCACTTCTTGGGCGCTTTCTTGTTCCTCGACTCCTCAGGCGACAGCATCAGCTGGATTTTCTTGAGGATCCTAATCCAGCCACTTGAGAATATTGCATCGTATAGCTGGGGTACCGCGGTCCTTGCTTGGACATATCGTCAGCTTTGTATCGCCTGTCGTCGCCAGGCGAACAATGCTAACCTAGGTGGCTGCTCATACCTACTGCAAGTATGGATTTGGGAGCGGTTTCCGGTTGGGAGGCCTACTCAACCTCCGCGTCTGCCTGTGAGTACATTGACAACTTTGTTATCGTCATACGACTAAAGAGATTACTGACACCTTGTTTGTGTAAACTTGCAGGAATGGCAGCATCAAGACGTTCGCCCCACCGCCCTTTTCATCTGGAAAGACGCTAAGATAGTGAGGGGCGAGTTGGAAAGGAGGTACAAGCAGTACACGGATGCGATAGACGTGTTGACACACAACTACGTAAGTTATATCAACATTTCCTACTAAAGGCACTATCAATAAGATTGATACTTAATTAAGTTTCTTTACTTTGCAGGTAACATAGACACCGTGGTCTAGGTGGGAGCTAGAGGACTACCTTAGTCCGCGCTGCGAGGAGGAATCGGACGAGTGGCTTTACGAAGGGCCACTTATCTTCTTCCATATCGTCGAGATGCACTACCCTTTTAGGGTTTACAGACAGTTCGGGAGGTTGCAAGGAATTCCACCGCTGTACTCCACCAACGCTCAGCTGCATGGGTATGATGGCAATATGTTTATTCTACTTAAGCGCCTCATTTCTAATGCAATATGGCAATGCAGGATTGATCGGAGGCTTCGGACCACGCAGAAGAATTGGGCGTTGACGCACGACCAATATTTGAACAGATGGTATAACAGGACTCGTCGTCAGATCAACGCAATTCCGCCACACCACCCGGCAAGATGGATGGAGTACCTTCAATGGCTGCAGCGAAGTACGAGGACTCATCTCATGGTCCCGTACACGAACATGCCTGCAGATGCGGCCGATGAGGATGACATCGCCGATGCGTTCGACGATGCGCAAAGGGGGCAAACACAACTTCTGAGGGCCCCTCTCAATAGATACGTGGTAAGTACTTCGCACTTATATTCTCAAACGAGGTAAGGGTTTTAAATTTCAATTGAAATGATCGAGTTAACGTTGTGTGATGTTGTAGGCACAACAGTTGTCGAACTACTCCGAGGAAGCTTCCAGGCAACTTTTTCGGACTAGGGACGACAAGACCAACCCTCTTCGCGCCTTTGTCAAGGTACTTTTCATAGTAACATTCGTGACTACAACTCAGTTACCTTTAAAATTCACGCTTAATAATGCTTGTTGTCATCTAAATCTGTAGAGAATGAAAAAAGGCTGCAAAAAGTTGGCTCAAAAGCTGAGCTGTGCGGATACGACTTTGGACGTACCGTACAACCCCACGTGGTCCAGGAGCCAGACGATGTCCACCACAGCTGCTTCTGCTAGCGACACCAGGGCTGCGTCCTCGTCTATTCGTACTCCGCAGGATAGAGGGAAGGGTCCAGCGGCTCCGGACGATGTGGATGAGGCACTTCAGTATGACACGACGAGTGGCGACGACGACGACGACGAAGAGGACGTTCCACAGTGGGATTACACCGGTCACGAGGAGATGGGTGCCTCACAGCTCTACGGTGCTCCTTTTGGTACACAGGGGGTCGACTACACACAGCAGGAGAACTACACACCAGCCGAGCAACAGGTTCGTATGCTTTGCTTTCTCTGTAATTGTACTGTTCTTAGATCAACATTTATAGTAGCTGATAAGGTTGCTTGCTTGCAGGGGCCGTCGTCGACGCAGCAGCTCGATCGTGGACATAGGCGACAGCGCAAGAGGCAGCAACGGGACCGCACAGACGTTGGCTGGAGAAGCAACGTGGTCCCTACAAATCCAAGGAGGCGACGGAGACCGCGAGACCCCTACACCCCTAGCGATTAGTAGAGTACTCAAACAATATGTAGTGCTAGAACAATTAAATTATGTGTAGGTGTAGCAGCAGTTGGTTATTTCGAACAATTGAATATGTAGTGCTAGAACAATTATGTCTACTTGGTTATTTCGATTCGACAAATGTAGTTGGTAACATTCGTTTAATCTTTGCCGTAAACGCAATTATTTGTGACGATCAGTTGACGCAATTATTCAACATGAAGCGTTGACGCAAGACGAAAGAAAGGTCCTGCGTGGTCGAAGTTTTAGGGCAACCCCGCCATGGGTGGGGGCGGGGTATGGGAACCCCGCCATGTACCATGGAGGGGTACCCCTAACCCGCCCCCACCCATGGCGGGGTTGCCCCGAAACTTCGACCGCGCACGAACTGCACTAAGAAACTGTATTTATACACTGCCGCGATAACCCAAATAACAATCTTAGTGAGTGGACCATCGGCATGAAACGCATGACGATGTGATAATGCAAATATTACAATGACATGTTTCAAAGTACAACACTGACAAAGTACACGACACAAAGTTTCTAAGCCACTACAAACGACAAACACTAACAACGACAACGTGAAGACGTGGCAATTTAAATTATTACAAAGACACTTGTAAGTCAATCAAATTGCGTGCACCACTGCGTAAGCAACTCGTCTTCGGACTCTGAATCCTCCACTACCACCTCCTTACCCTTGGTGGCCTCGACTGCCTTGGCTTGAGAGGCCTGACGCCGGTAGTAAGCCGCCTCCGCCTCGTCCGCGGCCTGAGAGTACAACTCAGCCTCTTCTTGGGTCATGTCTGTTGGCCCCCATGCGTCGAACAGCGGTGTCTTATGGCTCTGGTACGCTGCCTGACCCTCCTCTACTGCAACTTCCTCCTCGGGCATCGGTCCTAACTCCTCTGCAAGACGAAGTAGCTCGGCTATCCTTCCCATGTCGTACGCATCCTCGTCCTGAGGGTAGCCCAATTCTTCGGCTAGACGAATGAGCTCGCCTATCCTCCCGGTGTCGTCGTCTTCCTCCGGCTCGGCCTGCTCGTCAACCACTATTGGACGACTTGCGGTGGCACCAACTCCTGCGTGCCGCTTTACTGTCCTATTCTCTGTGTACCTAGCACGAGCCATATCTGCTTCCCAGCCGCCGGTGCATC
Organism: Saccharum hybrid cultivar R570; assembly: GCA_038087645.1. Lineage (NCBI taxonomy): Eukaryota > Viridiplantae > Streptophyta > Magnoliopsida > Poales > Poaceae > Saccharum > Saccharum hybrid cultivar. The sequence continues at coordinate 21,219,455 of JAQSUU010000402.1, read as the reverse complement.
CAATCTCTGCAAGTACAAAATGCAAACAATTAACAGGATCTTTGCAATGACTTTATTGACAGTAAAACAAAGAAGTTTGACTTTCCAAAAACACAATGACTCACTCGCACATAATGAGTCAATAGTATCGTTCAAGCCTTGCATCTGTGCTCTCGCAGCCTCCTCTGCAGCCTTCCTTGCATCCTCTTCAGCCTTCCGTGCCTGGTACTCCTCTACATCCTTCTTCTTTTGCTCGTACCACTTCTTCCACGCAATACTCTCCGGGTTACGAACACGTAGGTCTTGGGCCCGTCGTAGCATTTTCTTCTTGTGGCTCTTAACGAAATCAGTGACGTAGCTTGCGGGATATCCTCTGCTATTGCGAACTGCTACCATTGTCTTATACTCTTTCTTGAAATTATACACATCATCATATGATTCCCACTTGCATTTCCGAGTGCTCTGTTGCAACAAATAGATGAATACAAAGTTAGCGTACCAGAGTTAACAAAATAAAACATAACCGCCAACTGTCAACAGTCCTAGCAAACCTCGTCATAATCGATCATGTGGCCACAGAAGTGCCCAATACCAAGGCCTGAAGGGACAAGGCCGTAGCTAGCTTCAACACCACATTTGCACATCACAGGAGGCGCAATAGACCTCCTCTTCTTCTTCCAGTCTGGCACCTCCACATTCTTCTCCGGCTCCGGCCAATGGCTCTTTGGACCATAGATCCATTCCTTGAAACGGCACTTTGGAAAATCATGATCCTACAAAATCAAAACAGTAAAACACACATATAGGACATGACATTCCAAGGTTCACTCAAACCTTACCTCATGTCGTATAGGACAAATGAACTCTTGTTCATTGCGTGGGTTTATCACGGCTTGCTCTCCGCAAAGGCACTTTGGAGGATTCTCGAGCCGCCGTGCCGATGCTACAGCCTTCTCTTCGTCCGTCATAGGAGGAGGGTTCGGAGGGGGCGGAACCCAGCGAGTAAATACCTCACGCTTGCAATGATCAATGCCGGGGTAGAAAAGGAGAATCCTTGGATCAAACTTGTCCGGGCCATCGATCCATTGGAAAAAAAAGCACCGGAAGTAGGGCTATACAAAAGTTTCAATTATCTCATCGCGAATACAACATCAGCAACCAATAAGAACAACAAAGGGCACAATTACTTACGCTACAACTATAACATGTGTAGAAGCAACGAGCCGCAGTATCGGGATGTCTCGACTGGCCCACGTGTGCCGGATGACCACAATCACAGTTAGGTATAGGTTCCTCGGGAGGAACGGGCGCATCCTTACAAGACACGTCGGGGTACATCTCTCTAGGACGACCCTTTTTCCTCCAAATCGACTCACGATACGAGTCCTCCATCTAATAAAACGAAACGATTTCAACACAAAACGATACATGCGGAGAAGGGGTGGCCGGAACAAGGAGCGACGATGGGCCGATACCTGACGGGGAGGAGGGAGGGACGCCGCTGAGGGGAGGGGAGCTCGGTCCTGGGGCGCTGCGGGAAATGGAATGGGTGAATGACCAAAAACAAGAAGTGTCCGGGCTTTTATATGGCCGGGGGTGTACCCCGCCATGCATCATGGCGGGTTAGGGCAACCCCGCCATGCATCATGGCGGGGTACACCCCTGCCACGCTGGCGAGGTGCTCTGCCACCCCTGCCACGTCGGAGGTGTACCCCGCCACCATGCATGGCGGGGTTCAGTGCATTTGCCCCGCCATGCATGGTGGCGGGGCCAAACGGGTTAGATTTAAAAAATTTTTGAAACATGGGTTAAATTTAAAATTTGTTTCAAATTTGGGCTAAAAATAAAAAAAAATTCGCCTTTGCCCCCCTTTTGCAAACTAACTTGGGGAATATTTTTACAAATTATGCAGTGACAACGGCCCTTGATCCCTCCTTTCACACACTCATGTTCCTTGACTGTTTCTGGCCGTAGATTCTTTTGAAGCCAGCATTCAGACTTGCACATCCATTTTTTACAAAATGGAATCTTCAGAGTTACATTGACGCAGATCTCTGCAAATAAATAAATAAATAAACATGTACATGTCCACACGTTATTTGTGACCTTGATCACATGACAATATTCAACACAGATTTAGAAAGAAAAAAAAGGTTTACTAATGTGAGTTTGTCCTTATATGTAAAAAGATTAGAAGAACACTTTACTCGAATAGAAAAAAAGAACAAAGAATAAGAAAAGTGAACACAAGAAACTGAATTGCACTTCTATCCTGGACCATATCATCACCGAATGAATAAACTAGAACACAACAGAAAAGAGATATATGAAGAACACAAACCAGCAGCCGAGATATAATCCGCGTGTAGCATGAGTGTCACTAAAAGAAGGCAGCAAAGAGTAGCTTGTTTCAGATTCATCTTGGCCCGTAACCTGTATCTTTAGCAGACAGTATAGTACGTAATAATATATATAGGCTGATCAAAGAGAGAAAAAGCGACCCATATCCATCTTAACGCCATATATGAGTCAAATTTGTAACTGCTTTTGTGTATGCATCCCTGATTTACCGAGTCATAGTGACTGCATCTAATCTTTTCGTGGCCCTATCCCTATATCCCAGCAAAACTGAAATCTAGATGCTTTCGACGGGGTTCATGCATGGAAACATGCAGGATCATGAGTTGCTCTCACCATGTCATACGAAGGAGGAGATTAATGAACGAATCATAGAGTTTTTGTGCAAACAGATCCATGCATCTTTAACACTACACCACAGCACTAAATCGCGACAAAGGGCCCCATCACGTATCATACGAACAATCAAGTTGAGCAAATCCAGTTCCTCGCTTTGCGTGGTTGCAGGCCACAACTCATCGAAATTCAATGGATCGGTTCAGAATGGGTGTTGATGCCCTTTGTCCGCACATAAAGTTTGAATTCAAATTTAACTTGTGCGTGAGGAGGTAAAAAAACGAAAAACAAATCACTTCGGCTGTGCTCTTCTCATGGAAGGGCTTGGACATCTACTGCTGGGTTGCGCCGCCTACAGTCCACAGTCCAGTGGCAAAGTTTGGTTCAGGCTTTTCTGAAGTTCCACGGAGGATTGGTTCCATCAGAATCGACGAGTCCAAAGGAAAGAAACAGTACGCAAGCACCAGACCAAGTTAATTTGATTCATTCATTGGCCATATTCATCGTTTGGCCAGACTTGAAGCGAACTAAAAATGGACAGTTGCTCAGATATAAATGCCTTCAGCCGTTCTGCGGATCATTCGTCCAATAGTCTGTTTCTGTTTGGTATGCTACCGCCCAAACCCCCTTCCCCAAATAGACGAGGACTTGAATCTTCGAGATTATATGAAAATCGAAATTAAAAATTATTTTCAACATCTTTTCCTTGGATTTGAAAAGTTTTGCTACTACCGAGTACAATGCCTAGACATCATGACAGGGGGAATTCAGCGGAACATACTTCCGAGCGAGTACCGTAGGAATACAAGATGTGTAATCTAAAGTAACAAGATCAACTCCAATAGCTTGGCTAAAATTAGTTGCCAAATTTCATTGTTTAGCTATTTTGTAAAATAAAAAATAAAAAAATTCTCAAAAAAGAAGAGATCTACAACAACCTTACTATTTTACAAAGTCATATAGGCAACGTATATAGTTGGCTATATATATGACTACCGAAAATCAAGTGATAGTAAGCTTTCTATTTTATAAAATTAGATAGCACGTTTGTTGAAGCCTATTTTTTGCTATGCAAATTCTAAATAGCCTCAACAACAAGAATAGCCAAGCTGTTAGAGTTGCTCTTAGCACAATGCAGTGATGTATAAAGTCGAACGTGTAAATCAATGTCCATCCGGTTAATGATTTTGTAGAATCCACTAGTCTATAATATCGGTAATGCTATGCACGTGCTTCACTCATTTGCGTGTTGATGTCGCTACCTTCACCCGCGCTCTGCATCGTCGCTGCCATCCCGCCCCGCGCCCAACCCACCCTCTGCGCCATCGATGTCGTCCCCACTCGCCCTCTATGTTACCGTCACGCCAACACCCACCATCTGCGCCACCAGTGCCACGTCCACTTGCCTTCTGCGCCACCGCCACATGTGCCGCCCCCACCCTGCCCTCTGTGCACTGCCGCCCAGCTCCGCGTTACTGGCCTGCGCCGCCGGTGAGCTCTACACCGCTGACCTTCACGCGCCGACGAGCCTCCATTCGGCGAAGCAGCAAGGAGATGTTGCGCTGAAAGCGCATGTTACAAACGTATGTTTCAACTTTCAAGTGTTTCAGGTGTTTTAGAGATATGTTGCAAGTGCTTTATATTGATGTTGCAAAAATAGATCGGGATGTTGCACATGTTGCAAGTGTTTCTTCTGACTATACACGTATGTTTCAAATGTATGTTACAAATGTTTTATTTGTTTCAGACGTATGTTGCAAATGTTTCATTTGGATGTTGCAAAAGTAGATCTGGATGTTGTACATACATGCATATTGCAAGCGTATGTTTCAAGTGTTTCAGGTGTTTTGTACGTATGTTGCAAGTGTCTTATCTCGATGTTGTATATGTTTGCAATGGCTACACACATGTTTTTAAGTTTTTCCGGTGTTTTTGCAAGTGTTTCAGTTGTACATATGTTGCAAGTGTTTCCTCTGAAAGTTGCAAAAGTAGATATGTTGTTGCACATGTTACAATAAGACCCACCTGCCGCAACCACCTGTTGGGGCATCGCCAAGCGGACGCAGACAGTCCCGCATGCATGTGCGTGGGTAGTGGAGGGGCGTGAGCCGCCCCTCCGTGCGGTCAGGCGGCGCAGGCCCGCATGGGCGCGCCCACGGTACCGTCCATATCCGATCAGATAGAGGGGCGCTTGCTCAACGAGAGTTGATGGAGGAAATTAATGTGGAGATTTTTTGATAAGTCGACGGAAAGGGAGAGGATCCCCCACCTATTTCATTCATTCAGATTTGCCTCAAAAGGCCTGATAGTTAAAATACATTTTGCACCGGACGCTTACATTTGGTTTGGTTTATACATGGCACTAGCTATGACCTAACACCAGTTTACTGTAATCTTCTTATCTGCTCATGGGAGCCTTGCCCCCCAAGCAGCGCCTCTTCCTTGCTGGCCACCAGGGCTCCAGCTAGAGTCGTCCGTTCTGAATACCCGATTGTCATTTCCAGATGTGCCAACACATAGGGAGTAGGAAGGTCCCAAAGTGCTTAGCTGGGATGTGACTCGGGTGTGGAAGGTCCATAAGTTTCTGAAAAGGTGGGGATTTGACTTTTAGTCATAATCCCTTATTTGGTTTGTGGAGGGAAACAGGAAGATGAGTTGAAGAGAGAATTAATATCCACGGGCACATGAGTTTTTTTAGTGCAAAATTATATAGCAAGTCATGAATCATGATGGACGGTGATGATGCACTCATCTTTCATTAAAAATAATGTCTCCACCCAATTACCATCCCCTAGGGAACTGATGATTAGTAGTTCTCTCTTTAAACTCACTTTCTCCATCCAGCCAGAACTCTCGCTCCCCCTAAACAAACACAACATTTCTGAACTTCTAACTCTAAACTTACGGTCCCTGCTTGTTACCTTCAACCAAAACGTGCTGGAGATCAGGTTCAGATCAATGTAAAAAGTATCGTTTTTTTAAAGGGATGGTTCCATAGATTCATACTCGTAACGAGTAGTACAAACTACTGCAAACTGGAACCTGATAAAAATTACATCACGGTGCTACCAAAGGCCATGCTCATCAACACTCCTGATCTTCCTCTCGATCACCACCGCCGTGCTAGGTCGAATGAATCGAAGCGAAGACATCTTTCACTGACAAGGTAGGGGCTATCACAGTTTTTGAAGCCCGAGCAGCACCCCAAAGCCGAGACACTTTAAGACCGCTGAATGAACAAGGCGACCTCGCCAGATATAGGGTAGAATAAACATTTTCTTTTTAGAGGGAAATATATAAGCAATGACATCACTAAGCACCAACGAGGCCGAACTGGCAGACCAAAGAAGAACTATATAACCAGGAGAGCAGATCGACCACCAATGATGATTAGAGAGCAAATCCTACCTCACTACTGCTTCGTCAAAGATCATAGGAGCCACACTCTCACCTTAGAAGCAGATGAAGGGAGCAGAAATTCCATGGGAGCTCCGTATTTACACTGGCATAAGCAAAACTTACATAAAACTCCTCCATCCGTCCCAAAAAGTTGCACATCTTGGTTTTGAGTAAGTTTGAATAACTTTATATATAAAATAACATCAATATTAGAACTTCAAATAAATTTATTATAATATATGACACGATTAATCTACTAATACTTATTAAGCATCGCAAATATATTGATATTTTTTGTTATATACTTGGTCTAAATTTTTAAAAAACTTGACTTCTCAAAAACAAGATGTGCAGTTATATTAGGATGGAAGAAGATATTATTATGTGGGATATAAACAACTGCACTTTATATCCTCGGTTCTTGCACCACTAGAGTCGGCAAGGTCACTGGAGTCGAGTGCATGCACCCCTTCTGGTGTCGTCCTAGTCATAACGGGAGTGTTGTGACGATAGTGATGGCACAAATGCTCTCTAACTAGAGTCGCTACATAGTTATCGATATCAAGGTAGCTGATGTTGTAGTAGACGAGGTTAGTCCATGTTAAATATGCAATAAAAATAATTTCTAACACCCTTGAGAAGACAATACTATTCTAAACTTAAACTACATGTTACATGTTATTAATATGCAATCAAAATTTGAATTATATTTTTCATTTGGAATTTTCCTTGCATGTCTTGATGGTTAAGTGAGACATCGCACGACGGGTTGTGTGTTGTTCGTGCTACAGTTTGCAAGGGTTTGTCTCAGCCTGCATCTTTTGTTTCATATTTGGCCTAGTTTATGTTTTGTGATACCATGTAAGACTCAAATAATTATAAGCAAGAAACATAAACTTAGAGCATGATTTTTGAGAAAAATGTAAATTAGTTTCATATTTTCTAAGTTAAAAAAGTCTTCTAAAATAAATTAAATGTATATTTTTCAAAAGAAACCAGTTGGATATTTTTTTTAAAAATCTACAATTTATTAGTAAAGTCTAATTGAGCCTCTAAAACTAAAGTACGATTTAAATCTCTAATGGCTTACGCGACGGATGACTAAGTGATGCGTCACCTAGACTTATTCAAAACCACTCAAATGTTCTCTTGCGCCACAAAAAATTCGATTTTCCACTTAAAAGGAAGCAAATTGAACTTTTGTAATAGTTAAGGAAGTTCATGTTAGCCAAAACGCTATGAAAACTGTTCAGAAAGGTAAATTAGATGATTTAATTTTTGAAAATATCGAAAAAAAATTTGGTTTCTCTGCAACTAAAAAGAAACAAATGTTATCGTCTAAGAGTAATCGCCCCGCCTCCCCCGTTCCCCGTCCCGACCCAAATGATATCGTCACCGTCGGACCGTCTCCCCTCCCCCGCGCTTCCTTCGTCCCATCCCACCGCACTGCGTTCCTCTTCCCTGTCCCGACCCGATCTCCCATCCCACCGCATCGGATCCTCCTGCCTCCCCGCTCGGCTGCTCCCCCTCCCTCTCCTCCCCCCGACGGAGTCTGGAGCGCCTGCCGTGCATGCCAGCTGCGGCCGCCCTCTCCCTCTCTCACACATCTGCTACCGCCATTCCTTCCCCTGTGTGTGCTGCCATCCACCGCTTCGTCTCCCACGACGCCGGCCGCCACACTCTTCCTCTTCCTGTGACGGCCTCCATTGATGGCGGCGCCCGATCCGGCGTCATGGCGCCCTGATCCGGTGGAGATGAAAAAGATCCGGCATGGATGACGGTGAATTAGGTCTTGAGGTGGGGGATCTCGAGTGATCTGCGGGGCTACGCCGCCGACCCCGACCTCTTCTCCTCCTCGCCGGTCCCCCGCCTCGGTGCCATCCCCGAAGCCCACGTAGCCACACCCGAAGACCGACCTGACACCCGCACGAGGGGGTCTTCCCCACGCTCGCGCCGCATACGCCGCCGCCCCGAGGGGGCTCCCTGACGCTCGCGCCGCCACCGTTTCCCCCGAGGGCTCCCCAACCTGCACAAGGTGCTCCCTCTCACACACGGCGGGGGCTCCAGGTGCGGCCGGCGAGACGCCGGTGAAGCCCGACACCCGCGCCATCTCCTCCGTGGCCGGTTGTCTCCTCCAAGATCCCGCCGGCCTCCTCAGATCAGGGCGCGAGCTCCAGCGCGAGGTGATTCTGCCGCTGGCCGTATCCTCCCAGAACAGGACGACATCGCCAGTCGCCTTCTCCCAACGGCAACGATCCCACCACCGGCCGTCTTCTCTAGGAATAGGACGAAAACGCTGGGTTGGTTTCGATCCTTTCCGTGCTTGGATTTTGGCTCGAATCAAGGCGCACACAAGTTCTGCTGAACCTAACAACCCCGTTTGGATCATCCTTGCAGGTACTCGTTGCCGAGACGTACTAAGCCAGTCAGGATAACAATGGCGACGGCGACGGCGTTATGTTCAGAGTTTTCAGTTTAGTTCAGCTCCATCTCTCGCTCTCCGGTGTAGTAGTAAGTACATGCTGTGCTTCTGGTAGATCTCGGCTAGCGCCTTCTGCAATTGGTGATTAAGACCTAGAGCTTCCATTTGTTAGCTTTGAAGATTTGAAGATATTGTTACTGCAATAATAACTTATCTGAAGACAATATGCTTGGTCAGCAAGGTGGATTTATTTGTGAAGGTTTACAAGGTAATAAAAAAATATCTTGAACAGTAGCCAGCATGATATTTACTACCGGTTGTAGTATGCCCATGCCAGCTATATGCTTTGTATTCCTGCTGTTTAAAAATGTTTGATCATCAGTAGGCGAAGATGTTTCTAATTTTGCCGGATGAAGTTTAACCACTATATTGTTTTTGAAACTTTCATAATGTACAGCTTTTCTGTTTTGCAACAATGTATTACACAGAAATTAGTAGTCAAAAGTGATGCCAAATGCTGTCTACCTATATTTTTTTCTCTAAAGTGGCTATGAGCAGTATAATTGTATTATTTTGATTAAGGAATCCCTACTTTCCTAGCACCACTGATGAATTTGTGTGTGTTTTTATCATCTGCCAATAGGCCTTCTTATTCTTATTTATTTTCTCTTCCTACTTTTTTTTGCACTCAGGAATTATATCATGAATTGCATGCTTTACATAGATTTGAACATACCGTCTTAAATAGACAGAGTAGGATGGCTTGAGTTCAAGAGGTCAGTTATCAACTTCAAATGCGGAATTAAATAAATATTATGGCTGCAATATAAATAACTTGTCTCAGATTCTGCTCAATTTCCATGGGCATTTAAGCAGTAGGATATAAAAGTGTCTGCACTTTTTTGAATGATACATTGACATTTACTTCTGCATCTCATCCCATTCTGTGAATAGAGTTAGTTTGAACTTTTAATGAATTAGAGGCAAACCTATGATTCCTTTGCAGGAGACAGTCTTGGATATACTGAAGCAGGAAGTGAAGGTTCAGAGTAAGCACGTTAAAAGTTTGAAAAAGAAATTTCACTATTTATATCCTACTGCTATAAAAGTTTGAAAAAGAAATTTCACTATTTATATCCTACCACTATAAGCACGTTAACAGGAGGTGAAGGTTCAGAGTAAGCACGTTCAGAGTATGACATTTACTTTGGTCCAAGAATTTGGAAGAGGTTGGTATGAGGTGCCTTTGCACAAAACTGTTGTATTATCAAATGCTGGCAAGGGAAGACATTTTTAGGATATTGATTACTACTAAACATTTTAGGACCTTGCTCAAACTGAAAGCATCCTTTCCTACCATCTTATTTCAAGGTCTAAATATTACATTTTTTTTCTCAGGCCATGTTAAAGCTTGTAGATATTGTCCACTTCTTACATTTGGAGGGATACAACGCCTTCGGTCGTCCTGGAATAATCCTTACTTATGGATCCTACTTATTGTTGTTGCACAGTCTGAACTTAGTCCAGCTAATTGTTACTGCCGCTGTTCATTTCTTTAGGTAGTGTTCTGGTGAAAGTTGAATGTTAAGGAGCGAGAGGTGGAAGTGTCCAGTGTTGGCATGCTCTTGTGCCAAGGTGGTGGTGCGCGTGACCTGCAGATGTTGCTTTCTGATGGACCAACTCCCCTATCCACCTTCACCTTCAGACTTGTTTCCCTCTAGAAGCCGCTCTGGCTACCTCAAGCTCCCTCAGCTAGCTGCGCATACATTCAGGTCCCCAAATGCATGTGGGTGATATTCTTTGAATAACAGTGCATCACTTATGTTGATTTGTTTGCTGCTTGGGATGGTACACAGACTCCATACAGTTTTGCTTATACGTGACCATTGTGCTACTCTGGCCTGAATTGCTCCAGGAAGATTGGCAGTGTGCTGTTTGCTTGGAGCTAGCACTTACTAATATCAATGGAGATTACTATCTAGCTGGATGTTTATTGGCAGTGGCCTCAAGTATTGGTGTCCACGGTAATTGCAACTGACCTGCTGACACCATGAGATCCAGGAGCCAAACATCTGCAGTTTTATATGAACTTGATTTTCCTAAAATTTAAGCCTTTTATTTCCTTCTTGCACAAGATATGGAAATTAGTTACTTGGACTAATAAAAGGTCCATTGCTCAGTTACGTGTATGTTGTGTATTTCACTATTTATTTTCATACACAAAAATATGTCATGGTGACGTCACCATAACGTCAACTATGAGTATTATCTATATAATTTTTCTTTTTTCACCTACATACATTTTAACAAATATGTGTATAAAAATCTAGCAGGATAACTATGAATGAGGAAGCACATCTTGCTACATCTACTCACATACGCAGGGAACAAAAACACAGCCAACATACCTGAAGGTGTACGAAATTATCTTCAACACTATATTAGTCTCACAAATAAAAAAACAATGAATTGTTGCTTATTTTTCCACCGTCTGTGTGAAGTTAATAATATCTACTAATTTCTTTATTTCAACTAAATTAGTTTGAATTATGTGTTTTAGTGTTAATTATTTGTGATGATATGAGATTCTACATATAGTTTGTCATGAGATATTTTATCCGTAGCAACGCACGGGCACTCAACTATTCCAATTAAGAGCATCTCCAAGAGATATGCCATCTTGGTCATGTAGGCTATATTTGGCATTTTTTATCAAAAATTGATGTCCAACAGATGTGCTATGTTGTTTGGTAAAATAGCAAGCCTGCTATCCCGGGGATTTCGCTGGGCAAAGAAAGCAGAGCTGCGCCGCTCGCCATCTTCCGAAATCCCTCGCCACGTCGCTTGCCCGCGCGGCGCGTGATCCTTCCCGCGCGCTGAAGTTTCCCCTCGTGGCTGCACGACCCGGTCGATTCTACAATTCCCCATCTCCGTTTCGAAGTCTCTTCGAAGTCTCCGTTTTTCCCTTCGCCATGAACCACCTCCCCGTCGCACCGCCGGAGCCCCTCTGAGTCGCCGTTTCCCCCTTCGTCGTCAGCCGCTCTCTCGCTGCTCCACCGGAGGCGCTTCGTCATGGAGAGGCAGCTTCCTCCGAATGACTGCCCCGCCGCACCGCCGGATCTACTTCGCCATGGACAGGCTCCGCCGATTGCCGGTGAGATCCCAACTGCGCCGCCCTATTATCTTGACCTCAGGCGGATGGGGGCAGCATCAGGCGGATGGGAACAGCATCAGGCGGATGGGCAGCAGGTGGGATGGGAGCAGCAGGCGGATGGGAGATCCCAACTACGGCGGGGAGATTTCAACACCTCGTCGATCCCCATTATCCCGGCATCAGGCGGACGGGAGCAGGACTCACCGATGGTGTCATGGTTGGAGAGTGCGGCGCAAGGAGACCAGCGACGACGAATCTTTCCACCCAACAGTGCTGCTGCTACTACATCGAACCCATACCTTGATGTGTGCTCAGGTGAGTCTATTTTTCAGTACGTCTGTTACCATGTACAAAATGGTTTGTTTAGTTGAAAGCAGCAACGGAATCAACTAAGATCAAACATTTTAGTTGCCTGTATCATAGATGAGTTTCACTTATTTTTCTGCACTTTATACCTTGCTCCTTGGATGTCAACTGACAGCATATTGGCACTCAACAGCTTGGTCGTTGGGTGCAGCCGTAAAGATAAATTTTTATGGTTTTGCTATCTTTGCTAGTTCAGTAGATGACATCAGATCAATGCTGCTTTTTTTAGTTGGCTGCATTTTCATTTGCACACTAAATTTTAGTAATTCGCAGATCATTAAGCAATTATGAGTGTATAATGACCCAAGAGCCAACCATTATCTTAATCAGTTGTTTAGTGTCCCCAAATGCTGATGGGATAAGTTGTAGTCATTTCTACTCAGGTTGACCTCTAATCTGCTCCATATGTCATGGGTTTTGTTTGTGACCTAAAGAAGCTTTAGGCCTATGCTCGGAAGTTGAAGAAGCAACTCATCTGTATTTGACAGAGTAATACCAGTAGCTTGTAATACTTCCTATGTACACAACTAGCATTTTGGTTTCTAGCATATTTACATTTCACAGCAAAAATATACCAGTATCGACACTCAGGGGCTGCACGTGCATTTATCATCTCTCTCTCTCTATGTAATCACAATCCCAGGTGCGAAGTGTGCTCTTGGTCTGCACAATTAGCTGTAGTTAAGCATGAGGTCTGGTAGGGAGCTCTCTCCTAAGGCTGTTGAAGGAAGGTCACAACGGCTGGCTTATTCAATTTTCACATAGTAGTACAGCGTCTTTGTGAGTACTGCCCAGTGGCATATTGCTCAAGACAGTAGCTTCCTTTTTGTTGATCTGCTTGTTTACAGGAAGTTGAGATTGCTTTTTCAGCACATTGATTACGCCATGTCAAATATTATCTGCTATTTGTTCTGTGCTTCTGTCCGAATTCTTGTATGTTACAGTACTGAAGCAATGCCATATGCACAAAGTGTTATGTACCTAAGTCTGGGCAGTGCACTTCCCCTTTATTTTACTCTTTGCTAACATGTTCAGGTCATCATCTAATATGTTCCTTGTGTTATGTTTTTACAGCCGAAATGGATTCAGGGAGACCTTTGACTGACATGATTATGGAGGGTTTCCCTCCAGGTGGAGTGTCTAACAATATCCCACCTCATAATGAAGAAGAAGCACGCAATGAGGTCACTGAATCGGTCAAAGGAAATAAAAGAAGGTCCAAAAATTTCACTGTTAAAGAGGACGAGATGTTGGTGTCAGCGTGGCTAAATGTGAGTTTGGATCCTGTGAGAGGAGCCAATCAATCAAAAGATACCTATTGGAAAAGAATACATGATTACTTTCATTCAAAAAAGGATTTTGAATCTGATCGCACACAAAGTTCTCTAATGAGTCGGTGGTCTAGCATACTACATGACTGCAACATATTTGCTGGTTGTGTTTCGAAGGTAGAGGGCCGATATCAGAGTGGCGCATCTGTTGATGACAAGGTTAGATGACCTACCTTCACATGCTAATTTCCTATATGTTTTTGCTGAATCTCATGTGTCATCTGTGTTTCCCATTGCAGCAAGCAAATGCATTAACTATGTATAAGAATGACGACCCATTTCACAGGACTTTTCAGTACATACATTGCTGGAAAATACTCAAAGACCATTCGAAATGGATGAATAGGCGCCAGCCAACAGGACCTCAAAAACCATTCAGCAAAAAACAAAAGACCACTGCCAATTCAACTCTTTCTACAGATGCACCAAACCCTGTTACTGGTACTGTAGCTGAGACTGAAACCAGAATAACCACGGCGGAGAGGCCTGCAGGGACTAAGAAGGAAAAGCTGAAATTAAAACAGCGTTCGAGCATTGAAGCTTTGGATTATTTATTGGCAAAGAAGAAAGAGGTGGATGATGAGAAAGAGTTGAAGAAAAAGGAGAGGGAGTTGAAGAAAGAGGAGAGGGAGTTGAAGAAACAAGAGATGTGGCAGAAAGCCCTTGCCTTGCATGAAGAAAGAATAAAACTTGATAAAGACAAATTTGATTTCGAGCGGGATCAAGAAGAAGAAAGAATTATAAATATTGATATGAGCAACATGTCAACCAGACAGCAACAGTTCTATGATGATCAACAGAAGAAAATACTTGCAAGACGGCTTGGAAATTAGTAGAATCATGATTTAGAATTTTTTAGATTTGGGCATAGTTTGAGACATGTTTAATTTTCTCAAACATTTTAGTTCACAGCATATCGGATTGTTTAATGTTCTTGCATGAACCTTGTTAGCATCACATATATATAATTGCCCTCGTGACACTGCATTTGATATCTGGAGCCTATGTAGCGTGTCCGGCAATACATAGAGGTGCAGGTTGCTGTCAAGCATGCTGCAGGGTGGCCATACTTGCGTTGTTTGTTTGGTCAGGCATACTTGATCAGATTACAGAACTAAGACCTGACAGCAAACTATCAATGAACATTGAATGCAATGGCAAGTTGAAGCCTTTTGCATCTGACGAAAAGCACATTGAAAAAGTGGATCGAATCACTGTTTGCAACTGGTTCTGTAGCCTGTCCGGCAAAACATTCAAGCTTTCAATACAAATGAAAGGCAATGCTTTGAATTATTACAGTATCTAATAAATCAAACAAAGAAGATAGGTCTAGAAACTAATACATAATGCCTTGATGCTGTGATAGTAAATGAAATTATTCATCAATAATATTTGTATATAAATCTGGAAAATTATGCCACAAGTGGTCGATAAGGTCGGCTTGAAGCTGTGTGTGTGTCTCCTTGTCCTTGATCTTCTTGTAATTCTGCATAAATGCATCGAACTCAGGTGTAGCATCGTGTGATACAGTCACCTTTTCTCCCACATCATCGTATCTGAAATCTTTTTCATCAGCTCCCTCATCTTCAACAATCATATTGTGCATAATGATACAAGCCGTCATGACAAGTTGAATTGTATCCTCATCCCACACACGTGCTGGCGCTCGAACAATGGCAAAGCGAGCTTGTAGAACCCCAAATGCTCGTTCGACATCCTTCCTACACAACAATTTGAGTGGTGGTTCCTACACAACTACATCTTCGAGTTCCATTATAGACCTTTGATTGCCTGATCGAACACCTACACAACAATTTAAAATTTAAGATGCCCAGTAATTATTCCCTATAAATAATTACAGACTCAATCTGCTCATGGATCGATGACCTAAAGATGAACATACTGGTATGAAGTATGAACATATTGAGTGGTGGTTCACTTTTATTTGTTTGTTCTTATCGCCTAGTTGTTTCTTGCAGATGAATCTTGGTATTGGTTTCTGCAGCCCGCCAACTGGGAGATACTGATAATGGATGCCATCTTCATATTCATACCGGAGTCAGATACTGATAATGGATTGGAAAACGGAACCTTGGCAGGACGCAGGTGACGGAATGCCGCCAGGATGCACAGGGATCGCGATCGGAGTCTTCGTATCGCCGCCAGGACGCAAGTGACGTCGCCGCCAGATGACCGAAACACATGCCAGGAAGAGGTCCGACGCTTTGAGGAATCGTTCGGTAGTTACATGACGTGGCATCTTTTTAATATAGCATATCAGAAATAGCCAGCCTCTTGTGAAACTCTTCTTTTTTTACAACTCTTGTATTTTACAAAATTGCTAAATTACAAGATTTAGCTACTAATTTTAGCATATCTCTTGGAGATGCTCTAAAAGACGCAAATCAACCTTTCGTAACAGTGGAGGAGTTCCGATAGATTAGATCAGGATAGAGTAGATTAGTGGGCAAGTGGGCGTAACCGTAATCTTCACCGTGCGCCCCTCCCTCTTGTTCTCCGGTTCCCCGCGGCATACTCTTTCCTGCTCTCTCCCTCTCTCTTATCTCTCTCTCGGTTCTCCCGTGTCCCTCGCGTGCGCTCTGTCTCTGGTGGCGCCGCCTCCGCCGCCTCCACCGCCCTGCGCCAGGTACCCAGACCTTCGCCGGCGACGAGCACCCCCCAGGTGCGCCTACCCTTTCTCTTCCGTTCCTGCTGTGCGAAACGGAGCACCCAAACCCAAGCTATTATGCGTTCGGATCTGATCTGATCCAGTTACAAGTGTAGTAATAGTATACATGTATTATGCACACGAACTTTTTTCCTTTTTTTTTGAAAAATTGGGTGTACATGTGTACATCCATGTCCTTTACTGGGTCCGCCCTGTATTAAGAGTGTTTCGTCAATTGTGTTGCTTGGATTAGATTGTTCCCCCTTTTGAGACCTTCTCTGGCTAGAATTTGATTGTTGACGGCGAGTCGATGGGTCATTGGTGTATGCTTATCTGGTAGTTGTGGTGTACTGGTAATTTATCTCAGTTTGGTTCAGAAGTGTGAATATTGCTCGGTCTTCAGTGTTTACCCCTTGATGAATCAGTGTATGAATCCCCGTTTCTGTCTCCTACTGGCAATTCTTTTGTGCTGGACCTCGCTATGTAATCAAGTGTTGTTTGTCAGATGTGTATGTTATAGCATCATTTTGTGGTTACCTTGGTTGCTGAAATTGTTTCTTGGAAAATGACAGATCAGATTCGTGGATATGGCTGATAATGAGAAGGAGGTGGGGGAGGGAACCACCCCCCGAGGGGCGGACTGGGAAGTTGTGACTCTCACAGCATCTGCCTATGAAGCGGCGCCAGGGCCTGTCGGAACGGAAGTAAAGCCAATTAATGAAGATCAAGAGCGTAGTTCATCCAATGAACTGCTCAGGTCTGACCACTTTGTGTTTCCGCCGAGTGAGCACGAGAACCTGCCAGTACAAACCAGTTTTGATGAGATACAGCCTGAGAAGGATGTGCAGAAACCTAGTACCAGCGTGGAGGATTATAGTGTCAAGAATGATGCTGGGTCTGAGAGAGTTCAGTTTGATGATGAAGGGAAACACCTCTCAGATGATGATGTGGAGATGAGAGATGACACGCCTGGGTACGGTTCATTTCACTCTGAAGATGATGCACTTGGTTTTGTTTCCCATGATGATGGCAATGAGTCTGGTGAAGATTTTGATGACAAGTCAGGACACCCTTCAGAGCCCGCAGACAGCAAGAGCTGTGATACTGGTGCCTCGTGCAAATGTTGGTTGAAGAAGCATATGACATGCCTGTATAACCAAGCAAAGGAAACAAATGCTATCTGGACAGTGGTGGTTGCAGCTGCACTAGTTGGTATTGTGATTTTGGGACGTTGGCACAAAGATAAATTGCACCTTAACCAGTTTAAATGGCGCTCTGGCTCAGCATTGAGGTATGTTAACCTCTTGTTTCCTACAATTGTACACATTATTTCATAGGTCTGAAGTATTTAGTCAACTTATTCGCCTTTTTATAGTGTTCTGCACTTATATTGGCTCAATATGTGCACACAAGCGCATGTGGTTCCTCTTGTGGACATCTGCAGTTTGGCCTAGAATATCTGCATAAGTGCATAGTTTATAGTGGGTCTGATTGGTTGCTCGCAAAAGACTTGCATTGCATTAAGGGTTATGCTGCATAGGCTGCGCCTGCATAAGTTAATGCAATTTGTTGTTGTTTGGTTAAGCTGTATTGCTCTATTGCATTGTTTGTGTCTCTGTTTGGTTGAATGTATAGTGGCAAGCTGTATCTAGCAACCTGTGTTTGGTTGCACTGCACAACTGACATTGGCATTGACAATTCATCGAACACCCATGCTGCTACATCCCAGGTCGCCGACCTCTGTCTCCTCGTATGCATCGTGGGCCGGAGATGGTGAGGAGGAGGCCGTGAAGTCAAAGGCCATGCATCCTTTGTTCTACCGCTCTGAGCCTGTAGGTGTAGGGTGTGGTTCGGTAGTTTGGGAATTGAGCCGGTGTGCTTCTCAGTTTCTGGTCTTTGTCGCATGGAGGAAGGACGCGTGCAGCGGGCTGGCGGCGGGGTAGATGACACCTGCACGCGAACAGCGGTGTACGTGGGGTGAAGCAGCGAGAGCTCGCCGCACGCGTGGAGCTCGTCCATGAGCAGGCTCCGACCTCCAATGGCGTCCACCATGCTGCTGAGCGCGTGCAGCGGTGCGAGGGAGCCGGACGCAGATGCCGGTAAGGAGGTCGTCGGTGCTGGCCTCGAGCGTGAGAAGCACCTGTAACGCCGCCCCATGCACCTCGTCGGCCTCCACTCTCCGAGCGCCGCGGGCACCTGCAACGCTGCCCTGTGTACCTCCTCGACGGCTCGACCTCCACTCTCTGCTCGGCGTCCCGCGGCTCTCGTAGCTTGACCCAGGGAGGAGAGCGGCGCTGTGGCAGTGGCACATCCGCAACAGGCTGCACAGCGGGTGCAGGCACCGCACAAGCCAAGCCTGCACAGTGGATACGACCAATTCTGAGCGCATCTGGTTGTGCAGTCAAGAGGTGCTTTGAGGAGAGTGCTAGCCTGTATAAGAAGATATGCAGCGAACCAAACAATTTAGCTTTGCACTATGGTGTCCTGGATAAGAAGATATGCTGGCAACCAATCAGACCCAGTATATTTCCCTTGGTAATAGTCAAATTCATTTTGCAGTTCTGGCTGATATTACCTGTCTCATCCTCTTAGTTTCTAGTGTAGTAGTAACTAGTAAGGTGGCAGTATATTCTGAAACTGATGGTTGGATGCTTTGGCTGCATTTCAATGGTCGTTAGTCATGCTAGTTTTATGGGTGTGATTTTGGAATTCAATCTGATTGGATAGCAGTTATACCAAATTGCATCCATTGCCTAAAGAAGATTTTGATTAGATTCATTCATCCTATGTATATGGACTAGTAACTAAGGAATAGACTCATCTAGTTCGAGGGTTTTTTTTTTCTGAATTCAAGTTGAACTATCCCTGGTATTAATCTGATGTTTTAGACACTGCTAAGTGAAGACACAGGATCACATGCTCATATTAAATCTGTCTATTACCTAAGTCATTTTATATCTCCGAGATCACCTATCTTCATGACCTATGGGCAAAACAATTGGACCTTGCAAAAGTTTGTAGTATATATGACATATGAGTTAGGGCTATTTCTAGAAGATATAGGTGGGTCCCTCTCTAAATCCTATAACATGAACAAAGGACATCTTGCACCTACATCATTTTTTTTTGAATTTTTGTGGGTTGTGTTCTACATATGATTGTTTCTATTTTTGTTGATAAATGATAATGCAAAGGATACGCCAATCAAATTTCTTATTTAGACATGGTGCAGCTTTCGTCAAGTATTTTTCAATCTGTATTAAATCTGGATTTGTGCTAGAACCTAGGATATTTTGGTATATTACTCCCCCAGTTTCTAAATTATAGTTCACTTTGGTTTTGTATAAATCAAACCTCGGACCATGTTTTTTAGAAAAACATATTGATATCTACAAGATCAAATAAATTCTATATCAAAATATATTGCATGAAGAATCTGATGAAATGAATTTGATGTCTAGATGAGTAGGTGTTGGTGATGTTTTCTACAAACTTGGTCAAAGAAGTTTGACTTGGGATAAAACCAAAGTGAACTACAATTTGGAACGGAGTGAGTACTTGGTTTAGGTTCTGATATGCACATAGATATACACTATGTCTAGAATCTAGATACGTGGTAAAAGCAATGTATCTAGAAAAGCCAAAACGTCTTATAATTTGGGATGGATTTAGTACTTGGCAAATATTGTGTCATTTACCAAAATATGATCCTGCTCTTTCTCATATGTTGGTGCATACCATGCATCCATCAGTAATCAGCAAGTACTAGTTAATAATCCAGCAGTTGCTGCTTCATAGAGGCAGTTATAGCAACAGGTCCATGGTTTCAGCCATGTTTGAATTAATTCCTGTAACTTTTTATACTTTATTCTAGGGTGATGATTAAATTTCTCGTGGTGTCTTGTAGTAACGCTATTAGCAAACTGAGTTTATCTTTTCCTGTAGTTCTGAGTCCACAATGCTAGATTCTTGAAGCATTTTCCCCTGCTATAGCTCCATCACCTTTTGCATTTTTACCCTGTTCAGCTTTATTTAACAACTACTTTATATGTGGCTCATGTTGGGTTTCATTTCTAGCCTGCCCCAATTTTCTTGGGATTAAAAGCTTGCTTCCTTGTTGTTGAGTATAGCTTCAGCTCTTTGAGGACTTGCTTCTTTGTGCTATATAAATGGAACTGCTGGTCCCACTGATAGGGATGCAAGTGATGTACCCAATGGTATTTCTTGGTCAGCTATTTTTTCTTCATTTACCCCCTTAAAGTTTGTAAGTCCTAAAGCCCCCAACAGGTCACCCAGAACGAACTCTCACCAAAACACACACGAAAACAGTAGTATGGTGCTGCTCAAAGGCTTGCAGCTTTTCTGGTTTTCTCCTCTGTTTATACACAGCCGAGAGCTACAATTGTGTCTGAGATAGCCTCCTAGTTATTGCATACAATTATTTACTCAATCAGCCTATTATTATCCTTTACTACCAGCTAGAATGCTGCTAGCACTAAAGCCTGAACCTGGACACAATTTTGCACCTGGAACTAATCTGGACACACAAGATAATTTGATAACAAATTTGTTACGTAGTATGTCATTCTAGTTCATTTTAGCAAGTTTCGGATTGACCAAATGACCCAAAACAAGTGGAACTTGCATCCACCGGCAGACAAGCCCTCTGTGCTGACTATTGACGTACCTGGGACTTACTGAGAGGGTTACCTAACATAACAAGGGCCTTCTAGACTCTAGTGAAGTTCTGGGAAATCTATGGAGTGGTTGCACCAGTTATCTTCCCACCCCCCCACCCCCGAACAACGCACCTCAGAAAAGGGAGAGGCTAAAAGAAGCGCCTCCCAGACGCACCGATACACACGAGACTACGAAAAGATGTGCCAAGCTAAGGGACATAACACGACCACTAACCAGCGCACCTCCAACCACCCTCAAGGCTCGGGGCCTAGCAACCTAAGGAGGAGCTCATGGAGGGTCGAGGCGCCAGCCAAACACCACATGCTGCTTTCATTAGCCACTGTCTGAATGTTTGGTCTAGCACCTTCAAAGACAATGGAGTTCCTCGTTGCCACTGTGAGGAGAGCACAATAAATTTGCCATATTTACTCTTAAAATATTAGAGGAAATTCCCTTATTGCCACTGGAATATATATGCATCCCCTTGGTTGCCATTCCCGTTAAATTCTGTTAACTTTCTGTTAAGCTGTCCCCCACTTTGAGGCACCGTGCCGCGCAGAACAGGCTCCAGCCCTGGCAGCTGCTGCTCTGCATCGGCCCCGATCCCGCTACTGCAGCCGAGCTGGGCATCCACCTCATGCACATCAACACCAACTGCACTGAGAAATTCGCTGACACCATCGTGGGCCTCATTCACCAGCAGCCTAGCTGTGGCAGCAGATGCGCATTCGTGCGGGAGGGGTGGGGCGGTTGATGCGCATCCTCATGGGAGGACGGAGGTAGGTGAACACAAGGGAGTGGTGAGAGAAGAATACACGCAGCATGGGCAGGCCCAGGCAGTGCATGCGCACGGCTCCCTGCGTCCTCCGCACACTCTTGCCAGGTGCTGTCGCGCGCACATCCTGCTGCTGCCGATTCGCCTCCGTGGACAGGTCCAGTCGTGGTCAGGTGGCATTTGCCCAAGTACATGCATGTGGCTCCCCTGCGCCCTCCATGGGCACTCGCCTAGGTGCGGCCAGCGGCCGCACAGAGGTCCGCTCCTGCCAATTCGCCTCGGCCGACGGGTGGAGTCGTTTGTTCTGCTCCACCAGCTGGCCAGAGGTACTCCTAGCTGCGATGGACCAGCTCAGGGACATGCCTGGTGGAGGCTGAGGCCATGGTGGCCTGTAATGGCTGGTCTATAGCATCCATGGTGTTAGCCAACCAGGTTCACGTGAGCACCCACGCCAGCCAGAGGAGTAGCGTTGTGAGCGCCCACACCACGGCATTGGTACTGCTGGCCAGCCACCCCGTTCGAACTCACGGAGGCAGAGGAACAGCAGCAGAAGTGCCACGTCCACAGAGGAAGAGCAGCAGAAGTGCTGCGTCCACAAGTAGCACGAACATGACAGAGCCTGCATCTCCCCATGAGTTGTAGATGGCCAGCGCTAAGTTGCATGCCCCTGTGGCTGCATGCGCCCAGGTGACTCACACCTGCCCCAGCAGCCGTGTGCTGATGTGCTCGCCCAGATGCGGCCACGTGGTTGGCCCTCCAAGCTCATGCTCGCCCCATTGCCGGACGCTTCTCCTGAGGCCAGTTTGTCGCCAAATTGGGTGGGTGCGCCCGTGCGGCTGGGAAAGGATAACAGAGGAGGCGGTTGCGAGCCCAAGCTGTCAGCGAGTGCAACTTAACAGATTTTAACGGGAATGGCATCCAAGGAAATGCAAACTTTAGAATAGTGGCAGTTCAGGGAAGTTGGAAATTTTGATGGCATTGAGGGGATAAATTCCAGTGGCAAGGAGGGAATTTACTCATATTCTAGCCTGAGGATTACTGGATTAGGCTTTCACTTTTCACCCAAGGACCAAGGTTACACCAGGAAGAAAAACATATATTGTGCACTTCATGTGTTCATCTCTCCTTAGCATTACTGCAAATTGTTGCATTGCTTTTTCAATGCTCTTTCATATCGAAGATTGCAACTGTATCTTTAAAGCACGTGATAAGTTAATGTTATTTTGCTAACATAAACATAATTGAAATAATAATGAAACCAACCATCTCTTTACTGCTGAATTGGTAGGGTACCTTCTAATTACTATGCCGATTTACTGATATGTGTTGATATTTGGAGCTGCACGTTTTGCTACATTATTACTACAGTTTTACCCTGTATCTACCTTTCCTTAAAACTGTATACTTTTTTTGTTCTGGCAGAGGATGATCAACAAGTGGTTTGTGCTGATACAAAACTCTGATGCGTCAATTCAACTGAAGTTATAACCAAGATGGTGGTTGCAGTATTATTGTGACGATGACGAAAACGAGTATGGTCAATGTAATAATATGATGTTCGACTGGAATTTCACTTGCTGCCTACAATGAGTGCCTCCTGGGCTTCTAAGATGTCAAATTCACTTCTGCTATACACATTATCTTACAGCTTTACTTGCGATCTGGCACATGATTTTTGGTTCCTGCTACTTTTGCTGTGATATATCATGTATGTTGACTGATGGCTGTAGAACATAGTAGAGTTGCATACTCCAAAGTCTGTTAAAAACTAGGTGGTTCTGCGAGAGCAACTCACATGCGATTGTGAAAATTGAGAACAAGGAAAGTTTTGTTTGGCTTCTATTTTGTTATTACTCCTGAGTGGTGAAATATTGTTTGGTATCGTACTGTTGTTGTCAAGAGGTTAGGGTTTATTTCAGGCCAGTAGTGAGTTTTTGACTCTTATGATTTTCTGTAGTGACCGTGTGTAGAGTGAATCAAGCGAAGCTATTTTTTTAATGCTTCTAGCTCCTAGGTTATTGTAGAGAATCACTTCACAAAATCAAGATAGAGTTACTTCTCATTAAAAAAGTTGTTTGGTAGAGCTCATCCTAGATTCAGCCTAAAAACTACATTGGTAGCTCCTCTATGATGAAGGAGATCCACTAGATTTTGATCCGACGGACAGAAACTTTAGGTGTTCAGAAAACGTTTTTTTCACCCTACTAACAGTGTGTTTAGGTGCAAAAATTTTTTTGGAATTTTGATACTGTAGCATTTTCGTTTGTATTTGACAATTAGTGTCCAATAACGGACTAATTAGGTTCAAAAGATTCGTCTTGTGATTTACAACCAAACTGTGTAATTAGTTATTTCTTTTACCTATGTTAAGTCAAAAGATTCGTCTTGTGATTTGCATACGTAAGATTGATGTGATGGAGAGATAGCGTAAAAATTTGAAATTTTGAAGGGATCTAAACACCCCCTGATACTGTGTCCTGTTGAGAGTTGCGCATGTTTTGAACTCCCCTGCGCCTATATTTTTCTGTTTTCAAGGACTGTCATGAACCTTCATCAGTCAGTATTGATTTCTGCATGCAGAGGGACCTCTGTCATCACTAAACTGCGCATGATGCATGTGTCGCGTACCTCGTGTACTTGGACGGTGGTGATACGGCAGTGGCCCCGTGGGTGAGGGGTGCTGTATTCCTGAGGACTCTGGAGTTTTACCGTGCTGGTCCATGCTTGATTCATAGATACGATACGATGGCCCCTTCATACATTTAACTGAAGCAGGTCATTAGAGCTGGCGAAGTTAATTTGCTGTAGTTGCTGCAGGATAGACGGCACCTTTGTTGACGCCTTGTTTAGATGACCGAGTTGGTGAAGAAAAACACTGTACCGATTTACTGTAGTATTTCGTTTTTATTTGGTAATAATTGTCCAAATATTGATTAATTAGGCTCAAAATGTTCGTCTCGCAAAGTACAATAAAACTGTGTAATTAGTTTTTGATTTCATCTACATTTACTACTCCATACATGTGCCGATATTTTAATGTGATGGGGAATCTTCTTTTTGTATAGTGAAATTTAGGGTGAATTTTGGGGAACTAAACAAGGCCTGAGAAAGCCTGAAATCGGTATCGCGCCTATATTTGTCCGTCGTTGCAAGTCTGTCTCCTCTGTTAACCTGAGCACCGCGCCCGTCGCTATTAAGGTGATGATGGAGGATCGAGCCGTCGAGGCCCGCGAACACATGTATGAAGGTCAATTTCAAGCCGCTGCTGACCCAGTGACGACCAGACTGACCGATGCGATGGTGTACATGAACAACACTCGCACCGGGCAAAACCACGGCCGCCGCCAAGGCCGTCGCTCATGCATGGCTCACCGTAGCTCGATCGGCGCTTGCTATCTTGCGTACGCAAGCGAGGGAGGGAGACAAGAATGGACAACTCCGCGCGACGCAAGATCTTTGTCGAATTGAAGCTGGGACATGGCCTCAACCTGCTTGATTTACCACCAGATTTCTAGCACCAAAGGGTAGTGGTTGGTTTGTATTCAAGATCTTCTGTTCTTCCATCTCCGGTTTTGTTGGAGTTCTTGGTTACTGGACGTACGTACGTCCTGGTGACCATGGGAACGTTCCTTGGCACATCCTGGAACCATACCCTTCTTGACATGTCCAGAGGAGCTACCAGTAGATCTGAAATATAGGAGTATGACCACTGTAAAAGCAACACCTTGGCCTTGTTTAGTTCACCGATTCGGTGATGAAAACACTGTGCCGAATCACTGTAGTATTTTGTTTTTATTTAGTAATAATTGTCCAAACATTGATTAATTAGGATCAAAATGTTCATCTCGCAAAGTACAACAAAATTGTGCAATTAGTTTTTGATTTCATCTACATTTAGTACTCCATGCATGTGCCGATATTTTGATGTGATGGGGAATCTTCTTTTTGCATAGTGGAATTTGGGGTGAATTTGAGGAACTAAACAAGGCCCTTGTTCGTTTGAGCATATCAGCAGAATCAGCAGCCATCCAGCAGTATTTTTCTCTCACAACGAACCAGCGACAGTACTTTAACCACAACAAACTAGCGAAACAAACAGGCTGTAAGTCTGACCCCACACAAACGCTACTGCTCTAGTACCTGCCAACCGCACACTGTCTCTGCGTGAGTCATAATGTACCCCCAAGCATTTGGTGCTGCTACCTTCTGCTATTCTGCTTTCTGATCGTCCAGACTCCAGACTCCAAACCCTCCACAGCCAGCCAGCAACGGCGTGGTGACCATGGACATGGACATAGCTCACCGAGACTACCTCCTAGCCACGCTCCACACCTTCCTCGGCGTCGCCACCCTCCTGCTCTGCGTCCTCGCCGAGCTCTTCATCTTCGCCTTCCGGTGCCGCGCGGCGCTCTATCTCCTCCCCGTGGCAGCACAGCTTCTCTTCAACTGCTTCCGGAGCCGTGCCGCCGCGGCCACGGAAGACATCGGGCTGGTGGACTTCTCGTGCCTGAAGCCACCCCGCCGGCTGCGCCTCCCGGTGGCGGGGCTGCTGGAGCACCTGAGGCTCATCGGCTGCTTCGACGACGGGAGCGTGGAGTTCATGGCCAAGGTCATCGAGGCCAGCGGCATGGGCAACGAGACCTACTTCCCGCCCTCGCTGCACTACATCCCGCCCGCGGCGACGCACGCCGACGCGGTCCAGGAGGCGCGGATGCTCTTCTTCCCCACGCTCGACGACCTCTTCGCCAAGACGGGCGTCCCGCCGTCGCGCGTCGGCGCGCTCGTCGTCAACTGCAGCGGGTTCTGCCCGGCGCCGTCGCTCGCCGCCATCATCGCCAGCCGCTACCGCATGCGCGCCGACGTCAGGACCTTCAACCTCTCCGGCATGGGCTGCGCCGCGGGCGTCGTCGGCGTGGACGTCGCGCGGAGGCTCCTGCTCACGCACTCCATCTCCTACGCCGTCGTCGTCAGCGCCGAGATCGTCACCGTCGGGTGGTACAGCGGCAAGGACCAGGGCAAGCTGCTCCTCAACTGCTACTTCCGGACGGGCTGCTCCGCCGCGCTCGTCACCAGCATCCGCGGCGCCGCAGCGACGGTGCCGGTCAAGTACCGGCTCGCGAGCCTGACGCGCACGAACCAGATCGCCAACGACCGGAGCTACCGCTCGGGGTACCGCGACGAGGACGACGAGGGCATCACCGGCTTCACCCTCGGCCAGGGCGTGGGCCGCATGGTGAGCGAGCTGCTGCGCGCGCACCTCGTGACGCTCAGCCTGTCCATCCTCCCGTGGCGCGAGAAGCTGCGCTACGCGCTGGCGCTGCTCCTGTCGTCCCGCTCCCGCCGGCGCCGCCTAGCAGGAGGAGGTGACAACAAGCTCGCCCGCCCCGCCGTGCCCGTGCCGCTGCCCGACTTCCGCGAGGCCGCGGACCACTTCTGCCTCCCGTCGTCGGGCAGGCCGATGATCTTGCGCCTGGGCCAGGGCCTCGGGATCGGCGAGCGAGAGATGGAGGCGGCGCTGATGACGTTCCACCGGTTCGGCAACCAGTCGGCGGCGTCGCTGTGGTACCAGCTCGCGTACCTCGAGGCCAAGGGCCGAGTCCACGCGGGCGACACGGTGTGGCAGCTTGGCATCGGCAGCGGCCTCAAGGCCAACAGCCTGGTGTGGGAGCGCGTCGCCGGCCACGAAGACGAAGGGGAGCGCGAGCTGGGGCCGTGGAAGGATTGCATCCACAGGTACCCTGTGAAGGAAACGTAAGTGCAATGCGACTTGGTTGCTTGCTTCATCAGTGATCGTCCGTCAATCAACGACGTTCCATTTCCATTTCCAACCGGATCCAGTGATCGATGTTCTTGAAGAAGACAGCACTTCATGTCCGTACCGTACGTGCCAATCGAGTTTCCTGCAAACTCGATCGTGTTTAGTCAATAAAATACTACTAGTATAAAGAATTTGCAATGGGTTGTGGTTTGTGATCGATCAAGTTGTGATATATATTTTCCCCATGAAAACTACTCCAAGTTTAGGTGTGTGCAAGTACAAAGGAATCAACACGAGGGGTATATTGCATAGTTGCGTGCCTGCATTTGTGCTTCACAGCTTGGCTAGAGCAGGGTATATTGTACATTTTGTACTAGGAGTAGTACAGTACTACAGTAGAACTGTGTCGATGGAACCATGCGATGCCTCCTGTAGCAGTAGCATACAGTAGCTAGTAAATGTGCGGCAGGTACGCTTGCCTAACGTTCGTTCTTCGTTGTCCAGCATCTCAGCTGATGACGACGGGGGTGACAACACACGTTGTGAAGAGTTATGACTGCCTATCCTTACTAGCCGACAACAGACGCAGTAAATTGTCGTTGTACCGCACTCCCTCCACGGAAGAACGCAATTCTCGCTCAAATGTTCTCGCTTTATTAGAAACCAATGCTTTTAAGTTTGATTAAAATTATAGAAAAAATGCTGACATTTATGATATAAAACTATTATATTCAATCAATTATAAAAATATTTTCATAACAAACTGATTTTAAAGACAAAAATGTGAATAATATTCACTATAAATTTGATTAAACTTAAATTACTTTAACGGACACGGATGTCACTGTGGACGGAGGGAGTAAGGTTAGAGCAAGTATAATAAGGGGTTGTAAATAAGTTGTATGCTGATAAGGGAGGAGAAAGGGAATGAGAGAGAAGAGAAGTGAGTTGTAAGCTTACAGTCAGCTTATGCACAAGAACCAAGAAGTTACGTGACACAGATAAGTGGGCTGTAAGTCAGCTAACTATTATATGAGTGGACTGATAAATTGGCATGTAAGTTTACATGCAAGCACTATATCATTAACTTTGCTCTTAAGGGTTTTGTTTGGTTCGGAATGGCTCGCTATTTAATACAACGGTGTTGTAGCAGCAATTGTCGCGAGCTGCTATAGTGCCGCTAAAATTCTCTATTTAGAACCCTGATTCTAGTTATAATTTACCGTATATAACTAACTTTAAATAAGTTCGCTTCAAAACTTTGCTATATCTAAGAACATCTTATTACACATTATGTCCAAGGAAATCTTGGCATACCTTTTTATTCTATGGCATTGAGTCCAAAAAAATCTTATCCAAATTTAGTTAACAACTAAACTCTTATAAACTTAATTAAATTTATGTAAAGTAAAATATAGCTAACAACCGAACACCGCTAAAGGTCTCGCTCCTTGGCTCGATCGATCCGTAGAGCCAGACATCCAACGACTGACGTGTTTGGATGGTGGCGTGGGAAACCTGGCTGGCCTAGGCAGCGATCCCAGGCGTTTGATTGCGGACGTCTATGGCTGGATCAAGCTGCCTGGTCGTAGCTCCCTGTCCAGGACGACAACCAAGCATGCCTTTATTAACGGAATGCCAATAGTCCGAGGAGTCCAGCAACCAGCACTAAATGCTCCACGTTTGGTTCACCCCTGCCAGAGTTCACCCCTGCATAGGGATAAAAACGGATCGGATACGGACGGATATCACTGATATCGTATTTGTTTTCATATTTATGTCCGGATTCGGATTCGAATACGGATAGTATAAAAAATACCGGATAGGATACGATTGGATATCGATATCATAAATATGTGATTTAAATATTCGGATACGAATACGGTATCGGATGTTAAATATCCGGACTCGGATACGGACGGATTAAAACCCCTCTAAACGGATTCGGTCTCGAATACGGTCGGAAAATATCCGTACCGTTTTCATCCCTGCTGCCTAGGCAGCGCTCGTGGAGACGAAGGGCTCGTTTGGTTCACCCCTGCCAGAGTTAATCATTTTTAGTCACTAAAATGTCATGGGTGCGTTTAGTTGAGGAAAATTGGGTTAAAAGTTACTGTAGCACTTTTCGTTGTTATTTGGTAAAATTTGTCCAATCATGAATTAATTAGACTCAAAAGATTCGTCTCGAACTTTACAGACAAACTATGCAATTAGTTATTTTTTTTACCTACATTTAATGCTCCATGCATACGTTTAAAGATTCGATGTGATGGGTGGAAGAGGAAATATTTTGGGTTTGCATGGGAAGTAAACAGGACCCAAACATCTTCACTAAAATTTAGTGGTTTTTAGTCATCAAGGGGTAGCTAAAAGTGACTAAAGTATACTCCCTCCGTATCAGATTTAGAAGTCGTTTAGGACAGCAACACGGTCTCCAAAACACAACTTTGACCTCTTGTTTTATAAAAAAAATATTTATGGAAAAGTGATATATGTATACTTTTATGAAAGTGTTTTTCATGACAAATCTATTCATATAATTTTTACATTTGAAAACTCAATAACTTAAAAGTTATTGATAATTTATATTCTCAATGTTTGACCCAATCCTTGTCCAAATCGACTTCTAAATCCGATACGGAGGGAGTATATGGGATAGCTGCCTCATTCGTTTCTACCGGATTGGCCCGTTCCCGGGCTTATTCCGGGTGGATTGCTGCGGCCCGTTTTCAATCCGGATGGGAACTAAAATGTGCATTCGTTTTGGGCCAGCCTGGAACGAAAACTGGCTCGGAACCAAAACTGGCTTCTCTTTTCCTAGTCTCCATGGCCCGGAATAGAACCGGACCTCCTACCATCCGGATCCAACTCATTCCTGGGCTGGGAATGAGTGACAATCACGGTTCCACTCGTTCCTAGGCTGGAAGAAATCTGCTCCGGTATTAGATTCTGAGCAAACGAATGAGGCCTTAGTGGGTGGAACCAAACAAGAGTCATTGAACTTTAGGGGTCACTGCACATTAGTGGGTGGAACCAAACAGGTCGGAAAGAGTCACTAAGGCCTCGTTCGTTTTGGCAGAAACGGCCCGGAACGTGGCCCGTTCCAGGTGGATCAGCCAGACTCGGAATAAATCCTAGCTCAATCGGGAATGGTTGTTCGGTTAATTTAGGGCTAAATTGTAGCCGGCCCATTCCTGGTGTTTTCCCTGTCTCACTAGAAACCTTGGCGCGGCGTTGCCGCGCCAGGTTGGGCTGCGCCAGCATGGAGAAAGACTATGAGTAGTATTGTCTGATGCAATTTATGGATGTGGAGAGAGATCAGCACCAATACACAATGAATTTTGAGGCTGAGATATGAATTTAATCAAGATTTAATTATACATGTTGGCTGTTGAGATGACAATTTGTCGAGCAAGGTTATTCCGGTTTGTGCAGGCATTTTATCACTATCTTGTTGCAAGTTTATATTTTAAACTTTCAGGCAATCACCATTAGTGAAATAATGTGCGGTGCATAGATGTAGGAGGAAAAATGTGACAATAATTCTAAGGAGTTCTTGCTTGTCTCGAAACAATGTGGTTTTTTTTGGGGGCGCTCAAAGGTTGTTTAGACTTGCAACGGAGCATTATATATAGATCTTCAAAGAGGCTTTCATGGGGAAAGGTTATAGTTGAAAGCCAAAAGGCTGTATGCTAGTATTATTAAGAGTGCAGCCAAACTTCTTCCAAGGAAAAAAGAAAAGAAAAAGAAAAAGAGTGCAGCTAAACAAATTCTGTTGGTTGCTTCACTTTCGTCATTCGTCAAAAGAGATAGTACATGCATAGTATTAATTATGCGCCAATGCCTCCTTAAGATAGGCTTGAGATCCAGTAAGCGAGCAGCCGACGTCATTCACTAACCAAGCTGCTACTTTGAAAAAACAACAGACGTCTTTGTGGGCTGCTGAGCCTGTCGGAAGTCATTGGACATTAAGCTGCCTAGGTGCTTGTTCATTCAGGTTATAAACTGACAATGCCATTCATGATGAACAGAGGAACATATGTGTCTAGTCAGTTCATGTCACATAATCAAATTAGCACAGAATTCAGAACCGGGATGCTTTTGTTCATCTTTCAGAATGAACATGCTTGTGATGGAGTACCCATTATCATTTATGGAGTATGAAGAACTGTAGTATTCTCGTTCTAATTGACAACACATGAGCATTTATGTATTAGAAAATACATCTGAAATTGTTGTGGCCAATGCAATTTGACTTCAAAGTTCTCAGCACATCAGCCTACATAAATGTTTGCAATTGAAACTACGGTGCAACAGACAGCAGGGATCAACATTGCCACCTAGGCCATATTCATTCGCTGAACTTTTCACACAAGATTTAATTTGTATGGAATTCCACACGGAATCAGCTCAAAGAACAACACGATGTAGTCTACTACTGATGCTGAATGAATGTTGAAAACACTTCTACTGCATACTAAGCAGTCCAGATGTAACCATAATAGGTGTTACTTTAGTTATACAAAATGCCTGAAGGATTGATTGCACTAAATCTCAGGTACATAAGTTTCAAAACATTAAGATGTGTCATTGTTGAGTGATTTTGGGAAAAAAATATCTTGGATGCACAAGTGTTAACAGGATCAACAAGCAGTTAGCTTATGTACTGTTTGTATTGTTGACATGAGCGCTCATTGCAGCAAAGAGAGGCTTTGGCCAGCTGGTTAAGCCATTCTTTGCAAAGCAGCCTACAACAGTGCTTCGAAGAAAGATGGCACCAGGCAGCAGTGGCCATGCGCCAATGTCAAGACTCAAGAGCTTGGTAAGAGGGAGAGGACCGACCTGAGGGGCAACAACAGTCTCGTACAGTTGTGGGTGTTGACTTGCATATCCAGTTATCCACCTTGGCTTGCATATCCAGTTATCCACCTTGCGTGCGGCATTTGCACGAACAGGTGAGTGATGTTTGACCTTGCTTCTTCTTCCTCAACGTAGGTAGAGCAGAGGTGGCACCGCCGACAGGGAGAGGAAGGGCAACAAGCCGTGGCCGCCCCGCGCGGCCGCCGAGGGGTGGTCCGGGCAATTCGGCGCTGCTGCTTGCGCGAGGAAGAGCAACGCGCCGTGGCTGGCCCGCACGGACGCCGAGGGGTGGTCCGGCCGATTCGAAGCTGCAGCTTGCGCGACGGGACGGAGGTGGAGAAGAAGAGGGCGAGCATCCGAGTGAAGCCGCCGCCGGGGGAGCTGGCCGAGGCGGCTGCCGAGCTGAACCGCCGGCGAGGAGAGGAGGAGCGATGCGCCGTCGCCACGGCAGCTGCGGCCACCCCGACGCGGGCGTGCGGCTCGAGCGCGGTAGTCCCGGCGGGCTCCCTCCCAAGGCGTTGGGCTGGCGCACGTCGGCGCCTGGGCTACGGCGCTGGGGTCTGCCCGCGGCGGGAATCAGCGCTGGAGGCGTCGCGCGCGCCTGGGGCCGGGCTGCTATGGCTGCCGTTCCGGGGGGCTGCCCTCGTCCCTTCCCGCACCGGTGCGGCGCCCAAGCGGGACCGCGTCTGCGCCGGCGCGCCTCCCGCGTCGGGGCGGGGTGGCGGCGGCTGCGGCCACCGGTGGGGTCTGCCCGCGCCGCAGCGTGTTTTGCCGGCGCGCTCGGTGCCTGGCCGCGCCGGTGCGACCCGCGCCCAGGGGGGAAGGGGCGCCAGGGAGAGGCAGCTGCGCATCAGCGGCCATGGCGGCTGCATGTGCGCGCTGCGCGTCGTGTGGGAGGGGGCGAGGAAGGGCGCAGAGAGGAGCGATGAGAGTGAGGGCGCGCTCGGCCGTCTCTACAGCGAGCGAGAGGGAGGGCTCGACACACGTGGCAGGAGAATAAGGCAGGAGCGATGGTGCGGATTTCGTTAGTACTCCGTTGAAGATTCCACAGGATCAATTCCCAGCCAACCTTCATGAAGAAAAATAGGCCCGTTTTCAGTACGCTGACCAGGTTTTAGTGAACTGCTAGATCCACTCAATCCAGCCCACGAAGAGAAACAGCCCGTTTTGAATACGGAACAAACGAATAAGGCCTAACTGTTTGTTTCCGCGATTAAGTGAACGCAGCTCTGAAAGCCGTGTTTTGGGAATCGCAGTTTATTTTCTCATGTTCCACGCCGTGGGTGACTGCCAGACGCACGTCCATCGCGGCGCGTTCGGCGAAATTATTCCATTGTTCTTGCTAAATCGTGACGCCAATGCTATCCCAAACACGGCCTAAATGCTCCACATAAATAGTCTGCGCACGCGGAAGCTTAGAGTTGACCGCCCGGGACACGCGAAAATAACGATTACTACCGTCTACTAAAATGAGACGGAGGGAGTATTTGCTGCTCCACAGAGTTTTTTTTTTTTTGACAACACACACAGAGTTGAGCAGGGCACGCGGAGCCGAGCGCATATTGCAGAACAAGCGAAAAAACGCCTCCTACAACGAGGCGGAGGAGCCCGACTGCCCGAGAGCCTGAAATGAATTTCATTGCTGCGGAGAAACGGATTGCATTTTCCTTTTTTTTGCTGATAGGCAGGCTCGTAATCAGCTTTTGTTTTGGCAGGGTATAGGCAGAGTAGGCATGAATCGCCCTGGTCCAACGGACCTCTCCATTCTCCCAATACAGTTCCAATGCGATTCCGCAAACTAGCGAGTTCGCACGTAGCAACACATAACCCTACGGTAGTACTAGTTTTTGCCTACTCCGATCTAAACAATCTCTACTACTACAATGGAACACTTAAATTATATATATGATCCACTCAGTAAAACGTCTTCTGCTGAGAATCACCGACCATTGAATTCATCTCCATTAAAATCAAGGGCTAATAAAACACCGAGATCAGATCTGATGGTCACGATTTGATATTTGATGCCAGGCTTCAAACGCATCTCACCCCCGCATGCGATCTGCCCCCAATACGCCCTCCGCGGCCAAAATCGAATCCCCACCTTCTCCGTCTCCATTTCTATTGGAAAAAGAAAATAGAACTCGCAGTCTAGAAGTCGAAAGCAAGAGGCGGGGTCAGGAGACGGTGGCGGCGGCTCCACTCCACGCACAGGAGTGCCCGCGACTAGGGTTTGGGTGAAGGCCACGGTGGCTCCTTAGGTCACCTGGGCCTACGGGGTGCTCGTGGTGCGGCGGCTGAGCGACCCCACGCTGCCCCCCGACGGCGAAGCCTTCCCCGTTCACCGCGGTCTCTGGGGACCACCCGGTGCCAGAGATCTCGTCGCCAATAGGTTCGTTCTCTTGTTCTAAACGCAAAAAATAGATTGCCAGTAGGGTTTGCTGCATCCGTCTCACGGTGGGGAAAATGTTCGCAGTTGAGGACGGATGTTGCGGCCGGTATCACGATGCCATCTCTGTCTTCCCCACGGCCGGCATCTCTGCCTTCCCCGTGGCCGGCAACCGAGCAGACAAGCGCAACCCTCACAGCAGCGGCACATGTTCTTCCCTGCTCCAGCCCCCGGCGGCGCTCCGGCCCGGTGGTTCGGGTGGCCGGTGTGACCACGCCACGCTCCAGTTCGCCCGCCGTGGTGAGTACTCTCGTGGAGAGTGTAACACCCCGGTGTTACGCAAGCATTTAGCATTGCAAATCATACGCATGATACATCATTGCATTCATAATCACATGTGAAGTAGAGTGCATCTTGAGTTAAAGCATTTCTGTGGAACATGATTGTTGCATATAATGGTTTAGGATTGTTTCACCCAAATTATACTGGTTAGGCTACTAAAACATGTGTGGCTATAATTTTAAATCACCTAGAACTAGTTAGTACAATTTTTGGAGCAACTTTGGTAACCAAAGTTTTGTCAAAACTTGCTTTTAAAAATATTATTGGAAAATGGTCAAAAACCCTCCCTATTTAGTTTTTATTCTCCAATTCAAAATCTGTTGGGAATTTGGAGTTGGTCCCTTGTAGAGAATTAAATTCTAAGCAACTTTCATTTTTGGGCCATTTTTAGAAAAAGTCATCTTCTTGCTCAAAATGGGATTTTAAAATTGTTAATTGAATTTATTTGAAAATTTATTGAAAATAAAAATGGAAAAGTCATTTCTTACCGTAGCGGGCCACCTCTTCCCTTTCGGCCCGCTAGCCAAAGCGGCCCGGTCTTCTCTCCCGCGCGCGCCCGCAGCAGCGTCGTGGCCCGGCCCACGCCGCGCGGCCGTCTCCTTCTCCCGCCAGCGCGCCTTGCTGTCCCGACCGCTGCAGGCCGCACCCGTCGCGTGGCGAGCGCATGCCGGCGACGCCGGCCAGATGGCGCCCCAGTCGCCCCCACCAGCGCGCGCTCGCCACTACAAACCCGCCCGCAGCGCCTCGCCCTTCTTCTTCCCTCTTTTCGCCTTGCTCTTTCCCGCACGCACCGGCCGCAGTCCCGCCTCCGTCACCGCACGCGCCATCACCGGAGACGCGTGTTCCGGCCGTTCCGTCTCACCACGAGCCGCTCCATCTTGCCTCGGGCTTCTCCTCCCTCTGGCGCAGCCCGCGCTCACCTCAATCGCCCATGGTAAGCCTTTCGTCCGCAGGAATCGCTCACCGGAGTTCTGGCCGAGCTCGCCGGAGATTTTCGCTCTATGGGCCACTCCTCTCCGCCCCACCTTTTTCCCTTCTTGCGCGCGCATCTTGTTCGCCTCGACTCACCGGTGCTCGAGCACCCTTCCGGTGACCGTATCGTGGTCAGGGATGGCCGGCCGGCGACCACCCGCACCACCGTTCCGCCATGGACGGCGGTGACCGATCCTCCAAGCTCCGTTGGCCACCGCGTGTGTGTCATCGAGTTCGCGAGATCGAGGTGGTCCGCATGGTGACCTTGGCCTGGCCGGAGGCCTCACCGCCGGCGAGCTGTGGTCGCTGGCGTCTCTCTCCCTCTCCTTGTGACTGACCCGTGGGGTCGCGGGCCCACATGTCTATCTCGTGTGTGTTCTCTGGGTTCATTTCTGGGGTGCGTGTAGCGCTTGAGCGATCGGATTCAAAAAGATTTAAATAAAATGTTTTTTCCAGAAAATGATAAAAGGCTTCTAAAATCCATAACTTGCTCATTTTGGCTCCAAAAATTGTGAAACAAATTTTGGTAGACTTCTTAGGACTAGATCTATGATCTAAAATTGTTGCATGTCAAGTTTAAAATACTTTTCTGTAGGGTTTTTATTTAATCATTGAAATTGCTCTTTTCTTGATAAATATGTAATAAATCATAGAAAGCTCAGAAAAATATGGTTTCAATTTTGTTAATCTTTTTGGGTAATGTACTTTCTAGGAAAAATATGTTCCATGCATGTCCTGTAGAAAAATTTTTATGTGTAGTACAAGTGCTTATTATTGTTAATAATTGTTATTTTTGATAGAGAGGAAAATATAAATAAAACATGCATATAATAATTTTTCTATAGTGATTGTTTATTGTGTAGAATGTAGGAAAAATGCTAAATCTGTTGTTTGATACTTTTCATAGTATAAAGTATTTTTATGCTCATTTTTAGGCCTTAGATTGTTATTTTTGTGTAGGCAGTCCTATTACTCCAAATGTAATGAAATTTTTGTGGCATGCTAGATTAGATGATAGTAAGCCATCGTAATTTTATCAAATTTTTCTATGCTACCAAAAGAAGTGTTGCTATTCAAACATAGTGTCAACTAGGGTTTAATTAACCTCGTTAATGCAAGATTAGTTGATAAGGTTTGCTTTGGTGTATCTTTGAAGCATCTTAGATTTCTGGGGTGACTTGGCATGGTAGAGAATGTTTGTAGTAGTATACGAGTATATGTTCTTGGATGATGTAGACTACCTTGTAGAAGAGTTGTATTTCCACTTTATGCAATGAAGTAAACCTGTTCATCTACATCTCATTCATCATGATCATTACATGTCATCTCTGCAATGCACCTAGGCATGAGCACTTATACCTTTGCATCATACAAGATCGCAAGAAGTAACTCCGGTAGCAGTTCCTGAGGAGCCGGAAGAGCAGCCCGAGGTGCAAGAGCAGGAGGTGCCCGAAGCCGACGAGGAGGTCGGTGAGGATCTTTCAGAGTGCCCCGACCACCGCCCGAGCTCTTTTGAAATAGGCAAGCCCCGGAGCATTTCTCTCCCGGTTTGCAAATATTTTATTAATGCTTTAATTGATGCATTACGTTTAGGAGTTGTTTGCAACCGTTGCTGCATTATACCTTATTTACCCTTGTTCTACCATATCCTTGTTACCCTGGGTATTCGCAGTCAAGAAATGCTTAGCTTGCTTAGACCGGTAGAAGTCGGGTGATTTTCTGTCACCTGCGAGCTATAGGTGGTTACCTGGATCTGCTTGAAAAAGTATGTCATCTTAGAATAACTAAGTGTTAATTTAAAATTGAGACCGGACGGAAACTTGCAGGGTTTCGGACTATAGTGTTTTCCGTCTGTGTCGATTAAGGAACGACCGTTGTTGGGCCTCGAGTTATGTTGAACGCATGCCTTACATTTAGCTGGCCGAATCATGTACTTTTCGACCGCGAAGCTGGGAGATTATTCGGGCCGAGTGGATTGCCCGCAACGCACTGTACCGGAGCAGGTGTGGTAGGACACGGGGGCGCGATGATAAGGCAAAAGAGCAGTCGGGCGGCCCCCGGGTACATGTGGTTCCTGGCAAACTCGAGACTTACCTGAATAGTTGACTCGGTGACCAATATCTCACTTTAGCGGGTGAGTGAGATTTGTGTGAGGAATAAATTATCAGCTGGTTAATAATCGATTCGAATCGCCATCGTTCACTGGATAGTGAACACTTGACTTGAGTTACTTCATCGTAGTAATATTGATGAAACACTTGGACAGTTATGTGGAATATGACATGATGAAAGTTGTTAATGATCATTGGTTATCCTTACCTGTTTAATTACATGTTACTCTAGTACAGGTGCAAATATAGTTGACAGGTTAATAAAGATTTAACTTGATGCAAAGGTTCTGGAAAAGATTCTTTAAATACTAAAAATGCCTTTTGCAAATGAGTCAGCTACCCTACCATAAAGTCTATCATGATCCTTGGTGTCAATTTATTTATGTCGGATAAGTCTAGCTGAGTACCTTCTCGTACTCATGGCTTTGTTCCCACTTGTTGCAGATGGGCAGATGTATTACGGCTACTATATCAACTGCCTTTATCCTGCGATGGGGGAAGCTTAGGACCATGGGCAGTGGTCATTTCCTACGTCTTGTCTGATGCTTTTGTTGGAGATGATCACCAGCTAGCACTTTATTTCAAACTCTGTGTGAGTGTGTGCGTGGTTTGAACTAAATGCTTCCGCTACTTTTATTTGAACTTGGGTTGTAATAACTATATTTAAACTCTGATGTATTTGCGACGTGAACTTTTATGTAATTTGTGATGGTGACCGCTAAACTTATTACGATCTTGGTTGGTATGTAAGTTGGTTTGAAATCCGTCGTGATTTCACGGACTACCGGGTTATATGGGCTTAAGTTTGTTGAATCGTCCACTTAATGGATGATTTTCTTACTTAATTTCGTATAATTGGTCGGTTCTGTTACACAGAGCTCTGCATCATCCCCCGGCGGCGCTCCGGCCCGGTGGTTCGGGTGGCCGGTGCGGCCACGCCACGCTCCAGTTCGCCCGCCGTGGTGAGTACTCCCGTGGAGAGCTCTGCATCATCTACGAAGAGGCTTTGTGCTTCCCTTTTTTCTTTTCCCCATTTCTTTGAGTCTGGGATTTTTTAGTATACTCATCTCTCCCTCACTGCTAAACCTTCCACTAGCAGGACCAGTGCTGGCAATGCTTTGGGAGCTTGTATTCCTTGCTCTATTATTCTTCGAACTCTGATAGGATTACTATCTACTTCAGATAGCATATATTTCTGGTCAAGTAGAGACAGCGATAGGCAGGGGAAACATCCTTTCAACTGGAATGAAAGGAATCAATTTAGATGCATTGTTAATCTGCAGTTGTATAGTGAAATTTAATCGGTGAGGTATTAGTGCCAAAATCATTTGTACTCTCTAGGATTAATAAAGAAGTAATTGAATTACTGATATGTGATATGTCCTTGTAGTTTAGCTTATCTGCCATTATCTGCTTGTCTTTTTGTTGTTAGGAAGTTCAGGAATGAAGAAAAATGTATACTTTCATTTACACAAGTTTTGAATTTAAGGTTTTATATGAGACCTTTTAAACATATATTTTTGTTACCTATTTTGCAGAGTGATCACTTAACCATTTTGATTATACCTGTGTCTATTTAGCTTATCAGTTAACTGACGTATAGCTCTAGCCTCACATCTGCTTGCCCTTTTGTTGTCAGGAAGTTCAGGAATGAAGAACAAAATATATTTCTGTTTACACAAGTTTTGAATTTAAGGTATTATATGTGACCTTTTAAACATATTTTTTTGTTAGCTATTTTGCAGAGTGGTCAGTTAACTATTTTGATTTTACCTGTGTCTATTTAGTGTAGCAGAACCTCCTAATTTATATGGCCCACATGCACCTATCATTGTCCCTAAAACCTATGACGGCTATGCATGTACACCAGATAACCTAAGAAGATCTGTCGGGTGCCCTCACAGGACCCCGATTTAACTACGTTTGACAACTCATACCAGGATCAACAAAGGAGTAACTACAATATTACAACATTTGATACAAAACTTACATCAGAGTGCGGAAGAATAACAACAATAAAATCACGAATCATAATTAAGTTAACTTTTTACAAACTTAACTTAAATGACGGAAGTCGAGTAGAACTACAGAAGATAACTTAGGTAGAGCACCTAAGTTAGAAGAGGATAACCAGATAATGTCAAGCCCACCGACATGACCTTATTAGCGGCTCCAGTCAGCACCTACAACAGGGGCTAACAAACCCTAAGTACTCAATTGTACTCTTCAAGACTTACCCGACGAAAAGAAAAGACTCCAAGGATATGCTGGCTTAAGGGAAATAGTGAAGCTAGAAAAGAGAAGCTTTGCAGAAAAGCTTACTACCAGTGGATCCTTGCTTTCAAACTTTTAATTAAGGTTTGGCTTCAGTTTTAGTATAGCATAATTATAGTTAACTTTTGCACCTGTATCTATCTCAATCATAAATATAAGCATCACACTAGTTATTCACTTCTTTTCCATCTCAAGTCCAACAGTAATCATGTTCCAGTTGTTGCTACGATGTTGATGCAAGGTCAAGACTCCTTTCTCGTGGAGTAACAACGATTCGAACCGCTTGATTTACCCAGCTGGGGCTTCCTAACCACACAACATATATAGAACCAAATCTTGTATATATCAACTCTTACTTGGGTCGCCCAAAACCAGAACGTGTCCATCGCCACTCGAGAGCACAGTACTCCTTGAACCCGGCCCAATTCTAGCCCCAAGGGTACACGCTACTCTCGCCATCTTTTCACTCCCAGTGTGAGGTAGATGTTCTCGTGATGGAATAGCCGAAGTAAGGCTTACCCGTCCTTGGGTATGTGACTAGTACTATCCAAAACTCCTTGACTCGAGGGCCAACAATGAACGATCCTTAACTGACACAGACGGGACCAACCACCAAAGACAATTCCCATGCCCCGTCAGGTCTCAAGTTCATTCTCATGTTCATTTCCACATGCTCTCATGACTTGTCATTAGGTCAGGAGAAGCAAGGAATAAACCTATTCTTGCGATCAAAGAAAATATTATTCGACTTCTACCGAAGTCTAAGCATTACTAAGCATAAGAGATCGACCTACATATACTTATGGAATATCATCTGGATATAAATGTAGATCAAGGTAAATCATGCAGCAACGGTTCCAACCAACTTCTATTAACTTAATGCATATTACACTAGACTCTAAGTGTAATAAAGCATCTATAAAATAGAAGAGTAGTTATATGTCCGAGGCTTGCCTGCGTTGCAGCGGTGGTTAGTTCTCGTAGA
This sequence comes from Saccharum hybrid cultivar R570, assembly GCA_038087645.1. NCBI lineage: Eukaryota > Viridiplantae > Streptophyta > Magnoliopsida > Poales > Poaceae > Saccharum > Saccharum hybrid cultivar. The sequence continues at coordinate 21,178,296 of JAQSUU010000402.1, read as the reverse complement.
AGTCAAGTTTGACACCAACACCACGGGTGGATCCCCTTCTCTGAAGTTTAATCGACACGATCCAAAACACTCTCGTATAAACTACACGTATATAAATGATGCATGCTTTAGCATGATATGATGCATGAAGTATATTGGTGAAACATAACAAGATCAATTAGCTTGAGTACAACTTTCCTTCATGATACAAATGCAAGCAATTGTCACATAGCATCTATAATTATTATCTTAACAAGTTAACCAAGAACTTAACAAAGAGTAAAGCATATCACATATTATAAGAGTTAAGCAAGTCAAATCTATGATCATATCAACTTAACTTAAGCACTAGAGGTTAAGTCAGAAAACCAAGCATTGCACAACTTATTATGCTAAGATAATGAAGTATCTCACACTTAACATACAAGTTATGAGTTTATTTGGCATACAAACTTACTGACTAAAGCTACATTATGAAAAGGCATGTACAAGCAGTATGTAACGTCAAGCATATCTTAGCTTAAAGAATCATTTATGATCTTCACATAAGCTAACTTAAACAACCAATTTAAGACTTTCATAGAATCAGGACAGCAGCATATATACAACTTCACTCAACCATAACTAAAGATCCAAGCATCCAACAAAGGTGATCTTAGACTTTCTGGAAAACTTAGATAATTAACTACATTTGTTTAATTGCATCAAAAGCTAATTTTGAGGTTAACCAGGGCAAACATGCCAAAGTTGTAGGTCTGCACAAATTTCTAGACAGAAGACTAACAGTAACTTCAGAGGAGCAGGTCTGGAGTTTTATCCATCCACAAGATATGTTCCTTAGCTTTCTAGAAATCTTATCAAGTTATCAATAACTTTATTATTATCATCTTAAGACGATCCTACAGCTAACAAGGTCAAACAACACCACAAAGACATCTCTGTTCAGATTTGGACAGAAACTCTTACCTCACTTGCAACAGCTATAAATAGAGTTCTAGATTACCAACAACAGTGGTTCTTAACATTTTGGAAAGCTCATAAAAATTACTACAACTTTATAATTATTTCCAAGAGATGATTCACAAGCTAAATAGTCCAAACATTTGCATCTTACAGATCAGGTCAGAAAGTAAGCAGAATTTAATAAGCATCTTGCAAAATCTATAGCTCTCAAAAAATTAGACTTAAAATCATGAAATTCTAGGAAATGAAAGCTATGGAAGTTCTAAACAACTCTTGTATTTACCATATCTACAGAAAACACAATTTGCTTCCTCAATTTAACTGTAAATCAATTTAACACTGTTTATCAAGCACTAAGTAAGAAGAAGCAATAACTCAATCATATCACATCCAATGGTCATGAAATTTTTACCACAGCACATACATAGCATCAGGAGACTACCCTAAAAATTTCACTTCAAATGGAGCATGGAATCTACAGATATTAATTATTCTTTTAAAACTCTAATTTCCAAGACAAATAAATAACCATCTACACACAGCAAAAAATTTCTACTAAAAACTATCATATTATGACTCTACTACATAGAGCTAGTCATGAGGTTTCCAAAACATCTTCATTTTCTATTTTATGATTTTTCTATGATTTGCTATGAATTTCCAAAGTTTCAGCCGAAATAAGAAAAGAAAAAGAAAAACTTCACTGTTGGCACTATTCACCCGAGTCACAGAGTTCACACTTAGACCCCTGTCTTTGTTCCTATTCTGGCGCGAAGCCCCTAGTCGCAAATGAAGAACAGAGGACGCACGGCGAGGATCGAATTCGGCCGGCTGATGCTCGTCAGCGGCGAGGGAGAGGCGGGGAAGCATACCAGGGCTCGTGCGCATCCGCTGGTTGCCGTAGCTTGCCCGGAGACGGCCCGTGGAGGGCTGCCCACGTGCGCCGGCGAGCTGTAGCGGCGGACATGGCGGCATGGCGTGCTCCGGCGTGTGGCTGATAAAACGGAGAGACCGGTGAGCATCATGAGGTCACAAGGAAGCTATAGGAACAAGCGAGAGGGTGAGAGGTGCTCTGTAGAGGTCCGACCATGGTGGGGGCGCTCATGGCGGCCATGGCAGGTCACCGCCGCGGGAACAGCGTGCGCGGCCAAACCCGGCTGAGAGAGGTGGTGAAAGCGGGTCAACGAGGAGTGCAAGGGCAAGGCGAAACTTCAGGCAAGGGAAATTGGGTTGAGCTGCTGCGGCGGTGATGAATTTTGCCGGCGGCCGAGCTCACCGGCGACGGAGCAGAGGAAGGAAAGAAAGAGAGGACGACTGGTGCAGGCTTAAAACGGCGAGGGCGAGCCAGGAGAGAGCACAGGCACCTTCTGGAGTGAGCCATGCGATCGTCCACATATCCAAACGCGAGAGGCGGCGCGGAGTTGGCCAAACGGTGCACGACAGCTCGCCGGTGAAGCAGACAGCCGAGCTGCTCCCGACGCGGTACTGTAGCAGACTGAAACATCCATCTTCTCCTATATTTTTCTCTCGATTCCATGTAGAAACTTGATCAGCTCCAAAAACTAAAATTGTTCATCCTAATCTGGTCTACAACTTTTCTTTCATTCTCATACTCCAATTCGGACCAAATCGAGGATATTTTGAAAGGGGAAGATGGACACAAGAAACTGCCTTTTGAAAACTGAACTGAAACAGAACTGCAGTTTCAGAAACAGCCTGAAACCCTCCACTTCCTCCTCTATTTTCTCCAACTTTTATATAGTAACTTGATCTGCTCCCAAAATAAAAGTTGTTCCTTGATCCAAGTTCTCCATCTTTGCTTAAGGAACCCTCACCCAAAACTTGATGGTTTGAAAAAATATAAAATTTTGAAGAGAGGCACTTTAACACTGAAAACTGCATTTCAGTTAGAGCTTTGACAAACTGATTTGATTAGCTAACTTGTGACACTAATTAGTGATCACCCATTAATCAAGTATCACAAATAATGACACAATATCAAAGTTCAAACATTGCTCCAATCAAAGAAACTAAAGTTGCACCAATTTTATTAATGAAAATTGATTTCATAACTCACCAAAGATTGAACTTAAACGCTGTTTTTCAGAACTTAGGCAAAAATGGCTAAGTTAGAAAATCAACCTTAATTCCAATCTTTGAGCTCCAAATTAAACATTTTTGACTTGGAAAACATTTCACTAATTTGCCTCTATTTCTCAGAGCACATTTTGAACAATGAAGTTTAGTTTAGGAAAATTTTATTTGCTTAAGCAAAGTCACATATAGAAATTCACATAGAACCTCAATTATTATTCATGATACCATTCCACGCAACACATGTAAATCAACATTGGCAGCATAGGAAACATCACATTTGCAACATATTCATGCTATACTTGAAATATGAAATGCATTTATGCCTTATTGCTTGCTAATTATACATGATGATTAACATGATTAGGGTTTTGTTAATTTCGTAACATCTAGGATGTTACATTTAGCTTATCAGTTAACTGACGCATAGCTCTTACCTCACATCTGCTTGTCATTTTGTTGTCAGGAAGTTCAGGAATAAAGAACAATATATATTTTTTCATTTACACATGTTTTGAATTTAAGGTATTGTATCAGACCTTTTAAACATATTTTTCTGTTAACTATTTTGCAGAGTGATCAATTAACTCTTTTGATTATACCTGTGTCTATTTAGCTTATTAGTTAATTGACGCCTAGCTCTTGCCTCACATCTGCTTGCCCTTTTGTTCTCAGGAAGTTCAGGAATGAAGAACAAAATATATTTTCATTTACACAAGTTTTTGAATTTAAGGTATTATATGTGACCTTTTAAACTTATTTTTTGTGTTAGCTATTTTGCAGAGTGATCAGTTAACTATTTTGATAATACCTGTGTCTATTTAGCTTATCAGTTAACTGATGCGTAGCTCCTGCCTCACCAATATTGAAGATCGCTCAGTGCACGTTCAGTCATCTGCACAACGAAACCTGGGATACACATGGGTCTTTGTAAGAAACTATTATGCCGCTGAAAATTTTCATAATCCCTTATTTATCACTGAGAATCATGAAATTAAATTTCACATGCCATAGAGAGTTCACCCAAGCAATCTTAGTACAGTGTGAACATATAGTTAAGCATTGCGGCGCACACGTCACTTGCATTGAGTGAAACGTCACATCAAATCTTTGGACGCATGTATGAAGCATTAAATATAGATAAAAAATAAAACTAATTACACAGTTTAGACGAAATTCACGAGACGAATCTTTTAAGCCTAATTAGACCATGATTAGACACTAATTGCCAAATAACAACGAAACTACTATAGTAGCATTTTGCCAAATTTTTCGCGAACTAAACCAGCCCTAACTATATTTAACTGCAAACAATCAATTTAGATGTAACACTTAATAAAATTTTATTTTTGGAACTGCAGTGGTTGCGGTGTGCAGCGACAAGGGAACCCTGCATGTTTTCAGCTTGAGAGTTATTAGAGTTGGGGAAAAATATGCAGCTGGTCACAAGCAATCTACTGATCATTCTGGTGGATCATGACTGTAGGCCATAGGCCATAGATAGGTGTCTGAAATCTGGTTCTCAGTGAGGAAACTACTTTGGGGAAAAATATGCAGCTGGTCACAAGCAATCTGCTGATCGTTCTGGTGGATCATGACTGTAGGCCATAGGTTAGATATATATCCCAGAAATCGATTGTATGCTGATGATACTTGGCTGGCAAGATTATGCAAGGTCGCAAATTGTGTTTGTTCTTCTTACAGTTGTTTTTGTTGCATACAATATACTAATGAAAAATGGGACAATTTACTGAGTTGCTTTAGTTTCTTTGTGATGTGTTTTTCTTGTGTTTGTCAGTGTTTGCAAACCCTGACTTAGCTAACAATGTGACTCTGTTTATTTTATTTTATTTTTACAAATTTTATTTATCTTGTTTTGTGTTTTACTGTAGCATGAGCACAGGCATACACTCCACGCGGAACGGCGCACGGGTGTGGCTCGGCACCTTTGGCAGGCGGCGGGGTGCGGCGCGCGGACAAGGAGATCTTCGTGTTGGTGGAGCCCACGACGCCGGTGCGGCTGCGCGGAGGGGACGCCGTGCCCGGGGACTCGCCAGAACAATGGTGCATGGGCTGTAGCGTTTGCTCGGTCTTGAACGCATGGAGATCGAGCAACTCGGGACTGAGCTGCTGTGCCTCTGTCCTGGCGATGGTAAAACACGGAGGCAGTGGAACTAAATTTGTGACTGATAATATTTGTTGCTACTGCTTTCATATGCACTAATTTTTAGATTGTCTTTTTATAGAGATTTTTCGTATAACCAGGTCTCTGGTAGTTTTCCTTTTTGGGCTGCCCAGAATAATTTGTAATTGTAAGTTGAAAGCTCACAACTTTTAGTGGAAGAAAAAAATATATAATATTGTTTGATATGGTTAATTTTTTTCTAACCTGAAACCATTATATTGTTCTTTTTTCAGAAATTTAATTTGGTTATTTTAGTTTGCATATATTTCAGTTCTAATTTGCATTTACCCCAATGTTGTCGTAGCGTTAGCACGGGCACTATACTAGTAGAGTTAAATGCATCAGCGGCCCTCAAACTTGTAAGCGTATGTCACGTAGATCCATAAACATTGAAAATGCATTTCTAAGTTCCTATAAACATATGCCCTGTTCGCTCAACTTGTCTTTTCAATCGAAACAGTATTTTTCTCTCATGACAAATCAGCAAACGGTATTTTCAATCATGATTTTTCAACAAAGCGAACATGCTCATATTAAGTGTTGCACCGTAGACCCATGCCAGCCACGTAGACATTTTTTTTTTTGCTGATGTGGCGTGCTTGTGTGGCATATATTTTTTATTTAAGCCCTCGCATTTATTTTCCTCCTAGAAAATAGACCCTTACTCCCCTCATCCTTCCATGGTAGCGGCACGTGGAATTTGTGGATGCACTCCGCGTGGAACCCGTCGGGGGCAGCGCAGGAGCCGCTCCATCTGCCGTGCTCTGGCTGCTCCTCCTCTACCTCCGCGGGGACGTCGCGGGCGTCACGCGTAACGAGATCCTTTGCAGTTGAGGAATACGACTGGACTTTGCAGTTGCTCATCCAAGTCGTTGATGCTAGATCCAAGGGTAAGCTTAAGAAAACTAATTGAATATAGGGTTAATTGGATCTACACCATTACAATTTTGCAGTTTTTGAACCACGCCACTACTATTCGACAAACTATGCCAGTGCCATTATAATTTTGCACTTATTTGAGCCACGCCACTATGTACGCCCGGCAGCGTACATGAGTAAGACACATTTTTGTATGGACTCATTTGCCCTCCCCTGAAAAGGATAAGGTCGCTGAAGCCTGCGTCCTCCGTTCACCCGCCTATCCCCGTCCTCTGCTCTTCGCTGGTGACGACACTCTCCATCGGCTTCTCCCCTCTCCATCACCAGTGCCCTATTCTCAAATCACCCTGAGTTGGTGAAACCGGCTCCTATAGAAGAAGTGCAAGCCAAATGAGCATAAACAAGGCCAAATGAGCATGACTGCTTGACTCCCAAACTCCATTGCACTGTTCTTCCGCCCTTTATTGGTAATTCATGATTGAGCGGCTTAACATATCAAATAGATGTGCTCAGATGTGTGCGATGAAGGCACAATGGCATATCATGCATTTACCGAAAATCACAATATGACATAAAAGGTTGGCAATGCCCAGATAACATAACAAGTTGGTGTTGTCCATGCAACACAACATACCAGATCACAGGAGCGTTCCAGGTGCTGAGTTCCCCAACCCAAATCAGTGCTACTTAACATGACTACAAAAGGCACATGAGGTGCTACTTTAACAGTTCACAAGAGGCACCATTCATGAGTTGCATGGCAGCAAAATATACATATGAGTATTTCTTCTAACAAAAGTCAGGTAGGGCGGACCGCCACGTATATCTAACAAAAGTCACTGATATCTCGGTTTAGCCATGAATGTATACCGTATTTATATTGCAATATCACATAACAATTCTATTTTAGTTGGTAATTCGACAATAGGTGTTAAACTTGTATTCGTAAAACCAATATTGACAAACTGAGGTGGAGTTTGACACACAACGATGGTTTTTGGAGTTGCAATTAGGACTAACAATAACTTCAAATATATATCAACAATAGCATGTTCACGACTAAATTGGCATTCAGCAAAACATTCGGAACAAGAATTTGAAAGATTGCTGGACTAGCAATTGTGGGTTTTCAATCAAAAGCATCAAGTATAATAAGGGAAAAAGTAGCTGCGATTTGCATGTAGGCTTCGGTGGTGTGCTCTGCTTGCCAAAAGGGGGCCCTGGTTCCAGATGCACGCCCTGGTTCAAGTATAACAGGGCGGTGGAATAGGAAAGATGCACGGCCCTGGTTCCAGATCGCGAGAGCATACCTAGAACCGGTGTCAGCGACTTCCGCCATCGCCGACGACGGCGCAGGCGCCATGTCGCCGCTCTTCATGGCCGCGGCAACCCTACTGGAACGGGCCCGCAACGATGACGACCATCATGGCTCCAAGATGCGTCCCTACGCCGAGGTCCAGTGCGCCGCCACCAATCGCCTCGCCGTCACAGTGCCGCTGCTCGAGTTCTAGGGTTAGGGATTGGAGAAGGGAGTGGGGAACGGGGACGGGGAATAGACAGACGAAGCTAGGCGTCGGGTAGATGAACGAAGCTAGCGTCGGGGCCTTATCCTTTCACGGGAGGGCAGAACAGTCTATACGGAAATACACCTTCCTCTTGTACACCTGCATGTGGGCCATAGGTCGCGGCAAACGTAGACAATGGCGTATCTCAAAGATCAGCGAAATTATAATGGCACTGGCATAGTTAGTCGAATAGTAATGGCGTGTTTCAAAAACCTGAAAATTGTAATGGTGTAGATCCAATTAACCCTTGAATATATGCCTCCAATCGGCCCAAAAAAAGCCCAACGCCCCAACCCAACGATTCTCCTCGTGACTCCTCTGCCTCCGTAGTCGCTCCTTCCCCGGGCGGCGCGGCTCCTCCATCGTTGGCGCGCACATAACAGAAGCACCCCGGTGCTCCCGTCCTCTTCTGGCGCCACACCGGATCGAGCGCTGCCATCCTCGCCAGGCACGGCGCGTGCGCCGTTGGTGCCGGTCGTCGTTCCTGGCCTGCGTGTTGCGGTGCCTAGACGGGCGGTCGTTGGCCGCGGCTAGCTGCGCCACGGCCGCGCTCCGGGCACTGGCCACGGACCTGGAGACATGGCGCGCGCTCTGCCTCGCTGAGTGGCCATCGCTGGCGCTGCCGGCGGTCCAGCCCCAGCGCCGCCGGCTGCTCGCCGCGCTCCCACCGCAGCGGCTCTTCGCCGGCGCGCACCCGTTCCCATCCGCGGACGCCACCGGGGCCCTCCCCTCCCCGTTCCCGCCGAGGAGCTGCTGGTCTCCGCGGTGGACGTCTACTACAGAGGTGCTCCCCTGCTCTCCCGCGTGGTGAAGACACCCGCGTCGAGCGAAAGAAGCAGCCGGTGCCGGAGACCGCCGCGGCGGCGCCTGCCGGCGGAGCTGGAGCTGAGCTGGGTGGTCGTGTACCCGGACGCCGGGCCGTGAACGTCTCCAGTCGGTGCCCCGTTGCGGTGGTACACGGGCGAGACGCTGGCGTGACACCGGAGATGCGCGACACTCCCGTCCTCGTCATGCCCGGCACCGGACCGGCGGTGCCGCCCTCGCCAGGAGCAGCGTGGGGGCAGCGTACAGTCCTGGTCACCGTTGGATACAAGCGAACGGCCAGATATCTAGCGACTGCAGAGACAAGTTTGGTGGCCAACTGCAGACGATCTCGTACGTCTGGCCCTCGGCCGAGGCGCTGTCCTAGTGTCCGTGGCCCTGAGCGAGTTCGAGAAGCATGGAAACTCGGACGGCGCACGCGCGTCTGGGTTCGGTGGTGCCGCGGTGTTCCTGGCCACAGGGCCAGCGCAGGTGGAGCAGGCGCTGGAAGTCTGGAACCCAAGCCGGTGGTGCTGTTGAACCTGGCGTGGAGCTTCGACGATGAGGAAGAATAGAAGAAATTCGGCGCCGGCGCGAGGGGCTTCGTGGGGTCCTTCGACGTGGTGTACTCCTTCACGGGGCTGGAGGTGCGGGGCCTGCTGAGCAAGAAGAGAGGCGTGCTGCTCTGGTGCGTCGAGGCCGGGCGGTTCGCCGGCGAGAGCTGGGTGCTCATGGTCGAGAACGACGACGCCGCAACGAAAGATGCAGCTACGCAACGAAAGATGTGTTCTGGATTTTGTTGGTGATACGTTCTGAATTCCTTTGTGCCACGCAACGAAAGATGCAGTAACCTGAAAACGGTAGAGATAATTTGGGTTGGTAATTCAGGGCGCATTTGCTCAAGAACATTCGGAGAAGGACACTGTATGAGCACGTCCTCCCGGCCGGCAGCATGCATCTAGTCGCCGCCGTACGTATGGGCACGGGCGCGTATGGCGTCCATCCGTCCGTCCTCCGCCGTGCAACATCTGCCTCAACCGCGACGTCCACCATGAGCGCGCGGCTGAGCCACACGCACGCATCGTCGACGCGGGTCCGGACCTCGCCGCCCCTCTCCTCGAAGGCGGCGGCCACGACGACGACGAGGCACCTCCGCCAGTACTCCCGATCTCATTGAAGCACACCGCCGAGGCCACCGTACCGCCACGGAAGAGGAGCCTCGCCCGCCGCGCCCTCGACGCGCTCCAGCGGCACCTGTACCTGGCACGTCCATGACGCTGGAGAGCACATCAGGCGCGCTGTTTCCCAGCGACAGGAGCATGATGCCCGCGATGTCCCCGAGGAGGTAGAAGAGGAGGGATACAAATTTAGGGACCCAAATTTCATGGACTTACGTGACACACGCTTACAAGTTCAAAGGTCGCTGATACATTTAACTTTAAATTATAAATCACTTTGACTTTTGTGCTAGATCAAATTTGCTAATTCATTGCTAATTCAATGTAGCAAGTCAAAGCAACTCATAATTTGGAAGCAAGAAACTACTGCAAAAGAAAAAAAAGTCAGACCGATAATTTTACCTACTCTTTGGATTGGAAACATGGGATTAGGCAGTTGACTTCAAAATTGCGCCACTAGACCACTACTATTCCGAGCTGGTTGACTTCAGAATGCTACTCTTCCGAAGAGGAATCAGTCACGGCAATCTCTTCGTCCTCCCCCTCCCATGGCTGGTAACCGCCGGTCTGCTGGCCTTGTGATTCTCCGTCGCCAACAAGCTGCTCCCCATCGTAGACAGCTTGCTGCTGGAAATTGAGGAATTCAGGATTGGTTGGGAAAGCCCAATAATGAGTCGGCTGGTTGGCCGCGCCGGCCTGCTGCGGAACCATCCACATAGCCGCCGCCGGCGGAATCATCTGTTTGCCTTCGCCCGTCGCGCCGGGGCTAGGAGCCGGGATGGCGATGAAAGGAATGGCGCCGGCGGGCGCCGCGGGGGCAGAGGCCGGGGAAAGGCCGCTGGACACCGAAATCGCGCCGCCGCCGTTGGCCTGGAGGAGGGGGTCGGCGACGACGGGGTAGTACGCCACGGCGGGGGCAGGTGCCACGGGTCCCGGTCCCGGTCCCGCCCCCGCGCCGCGCGTCGGCTGGAGCTTGCGCCGGCGCTTGGCGGCCGGTTCCTGCTGCTGCTCGCCGCCAGCGTCCGCGGGGGCCGGCTCGGCGGGGAGGCGGAGGACGCCGTCGGCGCCCGTGACGGCGATCGCGGGGACCGTGCCCGTGCCCGTGGCGGCGATGATGGCCGGCTCCGACTGCTGCAGCAGCCAGCGGATGGTCTCGCCGTCGGACTTGTGCCCTAGGTCCCGCGTGAGGCGGGCCACCCTATCCGCGCACGCCGCCGCCATGCGTATGCGCCGCCCACGGCCCTCCACCTTGGTGTGCCGGTCGCGGTAACGCGGTGGGGGGCGCGGGTTGGATACCTGGAGTCCACCGCCGCCGCCCAGGAACTCCACCGGCACAGGCTCCGGCTTCGGCAGGCCGGACCCGCCCGCCTGGATCGAGAGCATCGCGCCTACCGCCACGGTCCCCGCCGCACTACCGTTGCCGGGTGCGAGGTAGAGCGCCTTCGTGCCCTCGTCACCCCTGCCCGGCGCCCGGGACTCCATTGAGAGATCGGACTCGCTTTCGCTTGGGCTCCCCTGCGCGTGGGGTCTCACGTTTTGATTTGGCGGCGGCGCCGTCTTTTGGGAGAGGACTCGCCCTGGCGTTTTTATTTTTAAACTCTCTGGATGATGGGTCCCGTAGATAGGGTCACGGGGCCACCGCCGAACGGGCCGAACTTGTGGGGGGCATTGGAATGGGACAATTCGGCCCACCACCACGGCAGGTGCAGCCATGCAGGGAAGAGAAAATAATTTTTATTTTTATTTTTAATATCCTTTTGATAAAAATAAATGCCTAGGAAAAAGTAGCAAAAATATATTTATGCAAACAAGATTAACCAGAGAAATCTAAATACACCCGTTCCAACCGGCAAAATTCAAATATGGCCAAATGAATGGATAGAAAATTGACATAGCATTTGAACTATTTTAAGGGGTGTTTGGTTCAGGAGTGGGATAGGGATCCACTTTGTCCCGATGTTTGGTTGGGAGATAAGTGAATAATAACCATCCCCACAAGAAACTGTTTTTCAAAGATATTGTCCCTTGATGTCCCTCAAAATTTGAGGTATCATGTCATCCCCTCCTAATGGTGTTGATTTTTCGTTTGCTTCTCTCTTCTCTTCGTCTCAATGTCTCCTTGCCTCCTTCCTCTCGATGTTAGACCGGCTGTGCCCCCGCACCGTCCCTCATGCATGCCGCCAGGAGCATCACCTTGTCGGGGAGCACACGCTACAAGGAGTCTCTGCATTGGCGAGCAAGCGACCATTGGGCTGCAACACCGCTTGGAGGCTCCGCATGAACCCTTTGTGTGATTTGTGTTTTTGTATGGATTATAATTTCTCTATAGTATTCCATCTCTGCGAGTTTATGCTGTGAGGAATTTGCAGTCCATTATGCTTATTTTGAATATATGTTGAGGCGTGGTCGTTAGATAGTAAAGATAACTCTTAGGGCTTCTCCAACAATTGTCTACATCGGTAGCTAGGAATGACATGGAGGGGGTTAGAATAAGTAAAATTCTACTCGCTAGCGAGTCACTCGTCGCTAGCTTGGAGCCCTGAATGTGAGCACGCGAGTGGTATCATCTTCCTGTTCTCCTCTGGCGTCCAAGAGATCGAGTACGGTGAAAACAGTGGGCACATTAGTTTAATGGATCTAATATGAGCTATCCAACGACTTCGACAACAACCATTGCGAACGCCCTTACAGGGAAGGTTGATTGTGTTGCGGAGGTAGGTAGGGATCAACCTAGCATTACATAAAAGGCTATGAGGGACAATTTGCTCTGTAGCTGCCAAAATCTCCCCAAATGTTGGATTTTGAGACCTAGAGTGACGATGGATGCTTGTCCCTTGGTAGCAGGACTATAACGGGATAACCCCTGAATATTCTGAAGAAATTGTCTTGAAAAACTAACTCAGAACAACATTATTGAAATTAAGATGTAACTAACATCCACACCACATGTCAAGGTTCGACTTTCGTACCTCTATGCTACGAATGAAAATGGAACATATATTTCTCAATATTCGTCCATCATGTAAGGATCAAAATCATGTACGAATAGTCCATATCTGAATCTAAGCATCTAATATCTGTATTGTACCTAAATCCGAATACTCAAAATCGAATTCTTGATATGTATATGAGATATATATATATATTAATATCCGACGTAATCCATTTCTGGTTTTGAGATCAAGAAATTAGGACAACCTCGAATCCTTTATATTTGAGGACCGAGGAACTATCTTACTAGTAGCACTAGTTAAGCTAGTTTTCTCTCTTGTAAGTGAACACATCACATACATCCTCGTCCCTAAAATAAATAATAGAACGTTTGGACGGTTTGGTTTGAGGAACTACCTCATTTTAGATATGAATAGTGTATCAGGGGCTAAACTTTCCAAACTTCGTTAAATTTTAAAAATTTTAACCATCCCAGATCTAGAATTGTTGTTTTTATAAATATAACGGATGAGCAAGGGGTAGTAGTAGTTGATTATTACTTGTAGTTGCCTAAAAAAATTGGGTAAAAAGAATAGGGTCATGTTTAGTTTCCCCAATTCTCTCCCAAATTTCACTATGCAAAAAGAAGATTCCCCGTCACATCAAAATGTCGGCAAATGCATGGAGTACTAAATATTGATGAAATCAAAAACTAATTGCACAGTTTTGTTGTACTTTGCGAGACGAACATTTTAAGCCTAGTTAGTCAAAATTTGGATAATTTTTACCAAATACAAACGAAATGCTACAGGAATTCTGATACAGTGTTTTTCTTCCCAATTCCGTCAACTAAACGAGGCCTAGGCTCCTCGAGCCGTTTGTCGTGTCCGTGTCTCTGAGCTTCTCACGTGCCGTGCCGGAATCTCGCAGCCATCGATCGATCCGGCAGATGTGACAGCCGCCGCGCCGACCGCCGAGCCCAAGCTGAGCTGACGACGCTGACGCGGCTGAAAAATTCCACGAACATATAGATCCGCATCGTCGACCCATCCGTCCTCCTCCTCCAGACGGTACGCCAGCCTGCCAGAGTCCCCCGACGCAGGCGTAGCTCCCGGCCACAGCAGAGCCCACGCCTTGACGCGCTCCGTGTGAGACTGTGAGTGGAGCGTACGGGCGCCGGCCGGCGGCCAGAGAGGAAGCGGATCGAGGAGGCTCGGCTCGGCTGAGTGGAGGAGATGGACCGCAAGGATGTCGGGATCCTCGCCATGGACATCTACTTCCCGCCCTCCTGCGTGCAGCAGGTAAAATTCTTTCCCCCACTCCGTCCGAACTGTGGGCGTTACTGTTTCTGTTCTGCTCTTACGAGCGCCTCCGTTGCGGGGCGACTCTGATGCTTCCGATTCGCGTTTCCCCATTGGCGCATGCAGTGTGGAGGAGATGAGGCTTCTCTGTGTCGAAGGATTGTGTTTGTCTAGGAATTGACGGAAGTATTTCGCTAGATGGGTCTCATGGGTGGGAATTGTCGCCACTTTCTGTCGAAACCTTAGATTTTCGTGATTGCCATGCAGTATAGTGCTGCTGAAGATCAAATCAATAGTTAGATATGTGGTTTTTAAGATTATATTCAAGTATTTGAAACTCAGTAAATTTGGAGAGTTTGACCTCCAAAGATCCGTGTAAACACGGGAAAGTGAGCATTTCAAGTAAAACACGAGAAGATCCGGCTAGCTGGTGTTTTGTTTAGGGAGCGAGAATTAGGCTCATTGTTTTTAATAAATACAAATCTCATAGCTGATGACTTTAATGTAGGAAGCACTTGAGGTCCATGATGGGGCGAGCAAAGGGAAGTACACCATTGGACTAGGGCAAGATTGCATGGCCTTTTGCAGCGAGGTGGAGGATGTCATCTCAATGAGGTATGCTCTTTTTTAATAGCCTAAGTTAAGCAAGACTGTAGTCTGTTGCATGTTTATATTCACATAGATCCATTTCCCCATCTAGTTCAGACAAAGGGAAAAAAAAAACTTCCACATGCATACATTGTGTAGCGCGGGAGATGCATATAAGTTGGTATTCTAAGGGAGTATGTAGTTGCTATTTTGGATATAGGTTTACATTCTGATTTGAGTCCTCATGGAAGAGCTAATTGCTTGCAGTTTGACGGTTGTCAATTCCCTGTTGAAAAACTACAAGATTGACCCCAAGTTAATCGGTCGCTTGGAGGTCGGAAGTGAAACGGTTATAGACAAAAGTAAATCCATCAAAACTTGGCTGATGCAGATTTTTGAGGTTTGTTCATCTAACTTAGTAAAATCTCCCAAGTAGCATCAACACACATGTACAAATACAGTATTTTCATGCCGACTACACCTTTTTAGTAAAATGTTTCCATTTACTTTTACTCATTTAGTTTTCCCAAAAAGTTAATTTTTTGTTAGCATCTGTTCACAAAACGCAGGAAAGTGGTAATACTGACATTGAAGGCGTTGACTCCAGCAATGCATGTTATGGTGGGACAGCAGCCCTACTGAATTGTGTGAATTGGGTCGAAAGTAACTCCTGGGATGGCCGTTATGGTCTTGTCGTTTGCACGGATAGCGCGGTTTGTCATCCAGCCTTCCCTTTCAGCATCAGTTTTGTAATTGGTTTCCCTTTTAGAACACACAATCACTTTCTGCCGTCTCTATTGACTATTGTCATGTTCAGGTTTATGCGGAAGGGCCAGCTCGTCCAACAGGAGGTGCTGCTGCTATAGCAATGCTCATTGGTCCTAATGCTCCAATTTCCTTCGAGAGCAAATATAGAGCTTCTCACATGGCTCATGTTTACGATTTCTACAAGCCTGATCTTGCAAGTGAATATCCGGTTAGTTTTCGATTCATAAAACGATTTATACTATTTTATATGCATTCCCCTGACCTTCAAAATCCAGACCCTAGTGAATGTTTCTGGTTATCCACCTTAGAGTTCAACATTTTTTACAACAGCACATTCATTCCAGGTTGTTGATGGTAAACTATCCCAAGCATGCTACCTGATGGCTCTAGACTCGTGCTACAGACAGTTCTGCAACAAGTGAGTGCCTTTTCCCCTTTCCTTTTAATAATAATTAGATTAGATTTGCTTAAAATTTCCCCTATGTCCCACTGCAATTTCTGAAACTAGGTATGAGAAGATTGTGGGCAAACAATTCTCAATTTCTGATGCAGAATATTTTGTGTTCCATTCTCCATACAACAAGGTAAGATACAAATAACCAAGGCCTTTAAATGAAGATCAATAACTGCTCTGAAAGTTTTCCCCCTTTTGTTGTTTCTAGTTTCCTTAATTCTCTTCTTCTGTTATCACAGCTCGTGCAGAAGAGTTTCGCTCGACTTTACTACAATGACTTCATGCGCAACTGCAGGTTTGTACACTTTTATTGAACTTCCTCCTTTTCTGATAAAATTTTAGTTTCACTTCACGATTTGTCTTAAGTCGAACAGTATATAGCAATCAGTTCTGGAGAATCTTACAATGTCAGATGGAGGGTACTCTTTTTTTTTTTACACATCAAGTCCAAGTTGATCTTTTAACTGAACTTCTATACTTTTGCCAGCTTTGTTGATGATGATGCTAAAGAGAAGCTCCAGTCTTTTTCAAATTTGACCGGTGAAGAGAGCTACCGGAGTCGCGACTTGGAAAAGGTATTTTATCATTTTGTGAGGAAATTCTATCATGTAGGAAACTTGTGGTCTGATGAATTTTTTCTGCCAACTTTCCAGGCCTCACAGCAAGTCGCAAAGCACCTCTATGACATCAAAGTTCAGCCATCAACTCTGCTTCCGAAACAAATTGGTAACATGTATACCGCATCCCTTTATGCTGCGATGGCATCTGTGCTATATAACAAGCATGATAGTCTGGTGAGCCCTAAGCTTTAAACTATTTATTGGGTCATTCTGTAACCATCGTTCTTGAATGCTGATAATTAGATGTGTATTTCCTTACAGAATGGACAAAGAATTGTGATGTTCTCTTATGGCAGTGGCTTGACATCCACTATGTTTTCATTGAGGCTAAACAATGGTCAGCATCCCTTCAGTCTATCAAACATTGCTTCAGTTCTTGATGTCACCGAGAAGCTTCAGTCAAGACATGAAGTAAGCCCTTCCCATTCATGCTTATCGTTCACTGTTTCTAACTGACCAATGCCCTTCAGCATCTATCCTTGCACTGTGCTGACATGCTATCTCCTACCTCTTGCAACCAGACCTTGCCTGAGAAATTCATTGAGACACTGAAGCTGATGGAACACCGATACGGCGCAAAGGACTTCGAGACGAGCAGAGACACGAGCCTGCTGCAGCCAGGCACATTCTACCTCACCAAGGTCGACTCCATGTACCGGAGGTTCTATTCCCAGAAGCTGGCTGAGGAAACAGGCGGCTGCAAAACCAAGTGCTGCAACGGCTTCGCAAATGGCCACTAGTGGTGCGCGTGCCGTGAATTGCTAGGTCGCCCTGCACCGTTGCTCGTCATTCTCCGTATTTTGATAATGCTCGTGGTTAGCGTTTATTCTAGCGTGTTTCTGAAATAATATTATTGGTTCTTTGAAGCTGTTTCACCTAGATCAGCTAGTTTTTGTATTTTATTCATCTGACCAATAAGATTCATCAGTCTCGACATTGTTTCTTCTTTCACTTGCAAGAGTTCTTAAAATTAGTCTGAGAAAAGTACATACTCCCTTCATTTCAAATTCTAAATTATAAGACGCTTTGGCTTTTCTTATGTAGCCAAATATATAGTAAAAACAATATCTAAATAAATAGCCATCTAGAAAAGAAAAAAACAAAACGCCTTATAATTTGGAACGGAGTGAGTATAAATTATAAGACCATAGGTTTTGTGATGAAGTGACTATGTGTTAACAGCGGAACCAGATCGATGCAGAGAAGAGAAGGGAATTGGAGAGGAACAGAAAGGAATTTGGGGAGGAAGAGGAGAATAGGGATAGTTCAGATGAGTGTTTAGACAACAGGTGAGGTTTGTTACAAAAATGTTCTTCCCCCTCTCCAAGCTACGCCTAGTGCCTTAAGTAGTTACAGAGGCTAGTGCCTCGCCAGCGCTCACCCGCGCACCCAAGTCTTGGCGTCGAAACGTGGATTTGCCTTCTTCATCCTGGTACTGCACCTGGGGCCACTGTCGGTCTCTGCAGCTTCTTCGGCTTCATTAGTACCTGTTGCCGAATGGGCCACAGTACTACCATCTCTCCCCCCTTGAAACACGTGCGAAAATTCTTGGCGTAGGGGCTCGTAGTCTTCCCAGGTGTCCAACGAGGATGGCAGATTGTTCCACTTGATGAAGACCTGCCGGATCCGATCAGCGCCGCGGAGGATGACGCGCGTATCAAGAACCTGTTCAGGAGCCAACTTAATAGCAAAGTCCGATGGTAAAATTAGAGTAACATCATGGCCAGCACCGACCGCCTTCTTGAGCCACGAAACATAAAACACCGGGTGTATCGAAGAGTGTGCCGGCAAGTCGAGCTTGTACGCCATTGAGCCGACCCGTTCCAGGATACGGAAAGGGCCAAAGAAGCGAAAAGCCAGCTTCTAATGAGCACGAGGAGCTAGGGAGGTCTGGACATAAGGCTGGAGTTTGAGGAATACCATATCTCCGACGTTGAAAGAGCGCTCAGTGCGAGATTGGTCTGCTTGCTTCTTCATGCGGTGCTTAGCACGATAGAGGTGGTGTTGCAGCAATTGATCCATCCATTGTCTGTCAGCCACCCAGGTAGTAACATCAGGTACTGTGTCTGGTGCATCAGGTATGTCTAACAGCCTTGGCTGGTACCCATACAGTGCCTCGAAGGGTGTACGACCGATAGCTGAATGATAGCAGGAATTGTACCAGAACTCTGCAGTAGGCAACCATTTGCTCTACTTTGCAGGACATGCATGTACAAAGCAGCGCAAGTAAGTTTCCAAGCACTGATTGATGCGCTCCGTTTGGCCATCAGATCGTGGATGGTAGGCTGTGCTTCGAGCAAGTTTGACATCAGCTAAGCGAAAGAGCTCACTCCAGAATTTGCTGGTGAAGATACGGTCGCGATCAGATATAATTGTAGTAGGGAGGCCATGCAAACGATATACCTGATCAAGAAACACCCTGGCCACACCAGCAGCTGTGAAAGGATGGTGGAGTGGAATAAAATGTGCATATTTGCACCCTGTTCGTTTCGCTGGTTTATTGTGCTGAAAGCACTGTTCGCTGGTTTGTTGTGAGAGAAAAACACTGCTGGATGGCTGTTGATTCTGCTGATAAGTCCAAACGAACAAGGTGTTGGTCAGTAGATCTGCCACAACGAGAACACAATTATAAGTGGCTGACATTGGTAACCCCTCCACGAAATCAAGGAAACCCCTTGCCATGCTGAGGATGGTACAGGAAGTGGTTGAAGCAACCCAGGAGACTTGGCTCGATCAGGCTTAGACTGCTGGCACACAGAGCAAGCACGAATGAATTGGTGCACAGCTAATTTCATCCCTGAAAGCTCTATATTTGGTGTTGGTAATTAGTGATAATGCCTAAGTACTAATCCTATGCCTAAGTTGTATGTAGCATATGAGGATTAGTACATTCCAAGGTTGGTGGCAAGATGGACATGGTGATCATGATGGCCACACTTGGATTTGGACGCAACCCTACGTGATCAAGGCAAAGGTATATGCTTAAGGGTTGTGTTTTAGTAACCAAGACACCTAGTGGGTGTGGTTACATTATAGGATAGATAGCCGTACTATAAAGAGGGGAATGACGCGGCTATTGAACTCCTAAGTGCCTCTAGGTGTGCATTTCATAATCATATGCATTTGGATAGAACTAATAACGCCTCGAAAAATGATTGTGAAAATGCTAACACACTCGCACATGACGTGATCACTTGGTGGTGTTAGCACATTTGTGAAGGCGGTGGAGTTTGAGCGGTAGAGAGGGTTTGGGGTCCTCTCTCCCTCTCGCCGAGCTTGCAAGACGGGATTCATGCATTTTCGAGGAATTGAAATGCCTATTTTTCCACTACGCCGGAAGTCGGAAATCGAACGAAAGCGAACGGAGGTCACAATGGTGATCGGACGCTGGACCGGACGCGGTCTCTGTTTGACCGGACGCGTCCGGTCAGCGTTCAGCGTCTGCGCGAGTTTCAGTTTGTTCATCGGACGCGCGGTGCGTCCGGTCACGACCGACCGGACGCGTTCGGTCGTTGAGGGAGCTTACTGGACTCCAACCGGACACGGGCACTGTGGCGTCCGGTCAGTTCTCCAGCGCGTCCGATCGCTGTTTCGTTGTGCGCTGCTCAGGCTTGACCAGCGCGTCCGGTCCGTCACGGGACCAGCGCGTCCGGTCAAGCTTCGCGCGTCCGGTCGGTGGTTCGCGAAAGTAGCCGTTGTGCGATCGGTGCGTCCGGTCAGTTTGACCAGCGTGTCCGGTCAGCACGACTTCGGCTGTTTCAAGTGCGTAACGGCTATATTCGAAGGGGTACGTCTATAAATACTCGTTGGCCGGCTCAAAGCTCTCTCTCTCTCTCTTAGACATTTGACATGCTTGTGAGCACTTTGAGCTAAGCAACTCCCCTCCCACTCATCTCTCTTGCTTCTTTGCATATTCGAAGTGAGATTGAGTGATCCAAGTGCATTTGCATTGTGAGATAGCATCTAGTTGGCACTTGGTGGTTGATTTGCTGCGGGATTCTTGTTTCTCTTGGTGGTTGCCGCCACCTAGACGGCTTGGAGCAGCTTGGAGGCGTTGGCAAGAGTTAGTGATTGTTCTTGGCCACCTCCGGTGATTGTGAGGGGTTTGTGCCTACCTCGGCGAAGCGCCAAAGGCAACATTAGTAAATTGCTCGTGTCATTGCAACCTTTTGCCATTTGGTAGGTTCTTGTGGCGCCTTTTGAGAGGCTCGGTGTGAGACCGATTAGCCACCGAACCACGTGGTGAAGAGGGACACAACAGGGACTAGCGTGCCGGCAAGCACGTGAACCTCGGGATAAATCTTCGTGTCATCACTTTCATATTGTGATTGATTGATCCCGGTGTTCGGTTGTCTTGGTATTCATTGTTGATCATATTGGTTGGCTCAATACTTCGCCCCTCGGTGAAACTCTCCTAACTCAACTCCGCATTACTTTCTTAGTTATCTTTGCTAGCTAGTTAGCTTTGCTAGAGTAGCTCTTTTGTGTAGCTTGCTAGTTGTAGTTGTAGTTACCTTCTCGGTTTGACTTGTGCAGTTGAGTGCCATTATACTAGAATTGTGAATTGGATAGGTGGCTTGCAAACACCCCGTAGGCTAAGCAAAACTCGCATCTCGCTATTTGTTGTATTGATAAACTTGTTTAGCTTGTCTTTGTAGAAAATTTTAAAAGGCTATTCACCCCCCTCTAGCCATCAAGACCTTTCAATCCCGCGCCAGGCAAAGCATTGTTTAAGTCTCATCAGAGTAACAGGAACTCCAGAATGACCGCCCCAAGCACTCTCATGGAAGGCAACAATCAGTCTGTGCTGAATATCAGGTGCAGTACCCACCCAAATACGGTTCTTGTAGCGGAGAATACCAGACTGCAAGGTATAATTTGGAGCAACCGTGGAATCCAATGACAATTTGGCAATCATTTGTGAAAGGATCAAGATGCCCAAGAGGGGGGGTGAATTGGGCTTTTCTAAAAATTAATTGCAAGAATTAAATCCTACAAGCCGGAATTCACCCCTAGTGCCTACTTGTGTTCCTAGAGAGTCTACCGACAAAAGTTTTGCACCCTAGTTTCCAATCCTAGTCTAGCATGGCAATTCTAGGAAAGTAAATCAAGCAATGAAAGTAAATACGAGAATGTAAATGCTTGAATATAAAGGGCAAGGAACACGGCGATGTTTTTCCGAGGTATCGGAGAGTCGCCACTCCCCACTAGTCCTCGTTGGAGCACCCGCGCAAGGGTGTCGCTCCCCCTTGATCCGCGCAAGGATCAAGTGCTCTCTACGGGTTGATTCTTCGACACTCCGTCGCGGTGAATCACCCAAAACCGCTCACAACATGAGTTGGGTCATCCACAAGCTCCGCCGGATGATCACCAAACTCCCAATCACCACCAAGCCGTCTAGGTGATGGCGATCACCAAGAGTAACAAGCTAGAACTCTCACTTGACCACAACGAGCCCAAATGAGGAGATGGATGCACACTTGCTACTCTCTAATCACTAGTGAGGAACTCACAAACTTTGATTCTCAAATCTCTATCCTCACTAGAGCTCTTGCACTCCCTTGCACTCTAAAGGGTTTTCTCAGATGTTTGAATGAGCAAGAGACCTCTAAAAGAGGTGGAGGGGATGTATTTATACACCCCTCAAAGAAAACGAACCGTTATGTTCTGACACGGGCTGACCGGACGCGCCGGTCGAACTGACCGGACGCGCCGGTCGCCCGTAACGGTCAAAACGCGATTTTCAACTGAACGACCGGACGCGCCGGTCAGGGGTGACCGGACGCGTCCGATCGTGCAAGGGAGCTTACTGTAAGTGCACCGAACGCGAGGTCGTGTCCGATCGTTGATGACCGGACGCGTCCGGTCCTCTCTGGACCTTACTGGACTGTGACCGGACGCGCCGATCACACCCAGGTCGCGTCCGACGGGTGTTTCCCTCAAGTGACACGTGTCGGCCTCTGACCACCGCGTCCGGTCCTCGCGAGGACCGCGTCCGGTCGTCAGGGCCGAAACCCTAGTCGCGGTAACGTACTGACCGGACGCGTCCGGTCGTGCCGAAGACCGCGTCCGGTCAGTGGGAAACAACCCGAAACTTTCCGAAACGCGTCGCAACTTCAACCAAGTTGCTTCCAACTGAACTTTGAGCTATTCTAGGGTTGCCTAGCGCCAAGTTTAACAAGTGTGCACCACACCTAAACATAGGACTCGCCTAGGTCAAGCTACCCGTTCATGCCCCCCTTTATAGTACGGCCAAAAGAGAAAAACGAAGATCCTAACGACTATTCCGAATGTGTCTCAACACCTCAACATCCGGAACTAACCGTCCTTAATCTTGACGTCACTCTTTTGAAAACCGAAACAATTTCCATTAAGGGACACGAATACCATGGTGCCCAAAGCAGTTATAACCTCCATGACCTAACTTACCAACGTTTCTGCAAAACACACGTTAGTCATGGTAATAAAGCGTTGTCATCAATTGCCGAAACCAAACCTTGGGGCCTAGATGCTTTCAATCTCTCCCTTTTTGGTGATTGATGACAACACTAAGGTTCAAAAGATTAGAGTTGAGGTTTTCGAGCATGCTTGGTTCACATAAGCAAAAAGCAATAAGTACAAAGGGGTAGGAATTGCTTATGTGCCCCAAGCCAAAAGAGTGTACTCATAAGATAAGACAAAAAGCGTTAGAACACATAAAGATTATAGCTCATAAGAAATCGGAGTAAGGCACGGAAGCACAACCTTAGAGCTATAACTAAAACGGTGACAAAAATTAACACTGTGACGAGAATAACACATTAAGACTCAAAGTTTACGACTCGACGACAATGTCACACGAATGCAATGCTGAAAAGTAAACATGATGCATGAATGTAGCACACAAAGAACGAAAACCCACTATCAAAACTCCCCCTGAAACTACTCTCTCTCCCCCTTTGGCATCAAGCGCCAAAAAACTAATCTAATGATCTGACGGGGGGACAGACGGAGTCGTGTCGGGTGCCGAGGTGCGCGGAGTAATCACGAAGTGTAGCGAATCGCCCTCGGAGTCTGAGCTATCTGGCTGACCCTCTGAAGAAGCACGCGGCTGTGAAGCGGTCTGGGTCTGAGCAGGAACAGGTACTGACTGTATAGCAACAAGTGGATCTGTCTGAGTGACCTGAGCCTGTAAAGAGCCAATAGCTGGGGGATCTGTCGAGGCAACTAAAGAAGGGATGGTCTCTGTAGTCCCGGTCCCTGTCACTGGAGGAATGGTTGCCTCGGGAGCTGACAACCCTGACGAAGTATGAAACGTAGTAGTGTGCGAGGGTGTCGGCTGACCAGTCAACTCGCTGTAGGTAGCACTGAAATCACCAATAGGTGTGCCTGTCAGGAGGTGCGGGCGAGTCTGATCTGACGGTGTAAACCCCGTATGAATAGGAGTGAAGCTCGGGGATTGAAAGGACTGGGGAACCTGCTGCTGTGGAGAAGTAAACTGGAAGCTCGGCTGTCCCTGACTCGACGGACCACTGGAATGCAAAGCCTGAGTCATAACAGAAGCAGGCGGAGGAACCCCGACTGTGATAAGGTGGCGCAGGAGATCCATGTACTGCTGCTGACTCTGTCGCTGCATCTCAACTTGTTGCCTCTGGATCTCAAGCTGCTGTCGCTGAAACTCGTCCTGACGAGCCTGAATCTGTGCAAGTGCTGCAGCTGTGTCCTGTGCCTGTCGCTGAATCTGCTGCTGCTGCTGCTCCTGAGCCTGGGTCAACCTCTCAAGAATAGCCACCATGGCTGGGTCTGAGCGGGAGGCTGAGCCAGAACCACCGGCCTCGTGGTCGTGAGACCGAGGAGACCGGTACCTGGGGATGGGCTGGTAGTCCTCATCTGTGCTGTCTGAAGTCACATCCTCAGGTATATCAGCAGTCTGAGCCTCAAGGTCTGCAAGCTCTGCCTCAGCAAGCTCGTCAACCCTGGCATCCTGCTCAGCTGCTGAGGAACCTCTGGGCGCTCACGCTGTCCTGGCACTGGGGCCTGATCTCTAGTAACCGAGGCCTAAAGCTGACGGATATCATAATCAGGGAAAGCAGTGGTAGTGTCTGATATCTCCGCCCTGATCTCTGGTGGTATCTGAATAGAAGATCTAATGATAAAACAGATCCAGTGTGCATAGGGCAGCTGACGATTAGCCTTGAAGCCCTCAGCAATGGTGTCCTCCATCTCACTAAGAATAAGATCCCAGATGTCAAACTATCTCTGTGAGAGGAGGTGGTGAACAACCCAAAGCTGCATACGTGTCAGTCCCTCTCTGTAGCCAAGTCTGGGAAGTAGAGTACGTCTGAGAATAGCATCCAAGACCCTGGCAAGTGGCGTCAGGCTGGCAGGCGTACGACGAGACCCTTCGCCAAAAGGCTCGCGAAAGCAGGGTCGAACCAAGTCAGTAGGTGGCACTGCTCCGCCGTGAGGGCGTCTGGGTGGAGGAGTCTGTCCATAACACAGCTGATGGATCCTCGTGTCAGAAGCTGGTAGTCTGAGGATCTCTCGAGCTCTGGAGCTGTAAAGTCTGTGATCGCGGCCTCTGAATGCAAAGTGAATGAACTCATGGGCAGGATCAATCCAAAGTGAAGCATAGAACTCTCTGACCCATGTGTCGCAGTATGCACCTGTCCGTCCAAGAAGATCCGACAAACCAGGCATATAGGACAGGTGCGGACGAAGCTGCTCTCCCACAACAGCAACTAGTGCCTCAAGCCAACACACCCTCTGTGGTCTGAAAGCAATACCACTGTCAACTAAGGCCCTGTAGAAATCCTCCTGAAGTGGGGTATAGAAACCCTCTGAAGCTCTGTGATCTCTGACAGGTGGGAACCAACGGCTGACCTCCACAAACCTCAACCCCTGCACCTGACGTGCTGTAGTACCCCTCAGGTCAAAGTGCTCGACCGGGGGTGAACCTCTAGCTCTGGGAGGAGGACGTGCTCCACGACGCTGGCCCTCTGGCCTAGGTGTCACCTGAGTACGAGCACGTGTGGAGCGGCGACGTGGTGGAGACTGAGCTGGCTGCTCCTCTGTATCCTCTGTAGCCTGTGGAGCCTCGGTAGCCTGTGGAGCCTCTGTAGCCTCTGTCGGCTCTGTGGGTGGATCAACTGACATCTGCTCTGTAGCTCCAGTATCCTCGGTACCCTCAGTGGCCTCAGTGCCGAGCTGTCGACCTTCAAGGTGGAAGCGACGCTCGCCTATGTGTATGCCACTGCGTCTGCCACCTCTCTCTACCTGCTCTGCAGCATCTGCCACGCCCTGAGCAACCTCTGCCTCTGTAAGCGTCTTCTTCTTCTTCCTAGCCATTATCTTGATGCGCTTACCACGCGCAATCTCAGCACGATGAGGAGGACTGTCGTCCCCGTCACCAGGAGCACCACCGGCGTTCTTGCAACGCACCATGCTGACCAACTGACTGAGAGCCTCTGTAAGATGGTGAACTGACACTCGAGAGGCTTGGCCTCAATCCGTATCCGCAGGCTTGGCCTCGGATTCAGCGAACAGATCTGACCCTGACACACCGACTGACTTGCTGCACCGATGGAATAGAAAGATATACTATAAGCACATATATAACTAAGAGGTGCGAAGCCCTAGAGATAGCAAGCATATTAGATACGAAGAGAATCGTGACGCGAAACTACCTCGGATCGACGAGACGACGGTGACAAGATACGGTGACCTAGGTCGCGAGAATCCCCGAATTCAACGATCGAGCTCTGAAAGGACCGAGTCGAGATAATCAATGGATGAATACGGTCAAGGTTAGCCCTAGCAACGACACGAAACGAAATTGAATCGAGAACGATCGATTTCGTTACCTGGAGAACGGTTTAGAGCAAACCCTAGGTTAGGGTTTTGGTGAAACCCTAGGAGCTCGAGCGAAGGTGGAGGATGAGGGGCTAGGGCTGCAAGGGGGAAGAGCTGCGGCTGCTGCGGTGAGGTCACGGTGGTGGAGGGCTTGCCGGCGGCGAGGAAGAAGTGGCGGTTTGCGGCGGCGGTGGCGCGCGGCTGAGGAGCGACCGGCAGTGCGCGAGCGCCTCGGGCGCGAGGAGGAGCAGGCACGCGCGGGCAGCTGGCGAGGAAAGTGCGCGGCCGGGAGCCCTGGCGAAGTCGCCGGCGGCGAGCACTACGGCAGGGCGCGCGGAAGTCGGCGAAACGGCGAGCGGCGGCGGCGGATACGGTCGGGTGAGGAAAAAAACGGATGAGATCGAACAGTTATATGAGGGGCTCAGATCCGCTCGACGCGCGATGACCGGACGCGGTGGTCGTTATGACCGGACGCGGTGGTGCAGCGTCCGGTCACACTCCAGTAAGCTCCGGGAGTGACCGGACGCGTCCGGTGCGGACTGACCGGACGCGGTCAGAGTCCGGTCGCTGGGAGCTCGGGAATTCATCGCGGATGACCGGACGCGGTGGTGGTAGCCGGGACCAGACGCGGTGGTCAACACAGGCGCGTCCGGTGCAGCGTCCGGTCACTAGGTCTGGAGATGGTCTTCTGGATGACCGGACGCGCTGGTGGACGCCGGGACCGGACGCGGTGGTGAAGCATCACTGCGTCCGGTGCAGCGTCCGGTCCAGCGTCCGGTCGTAGTTCTTCGCCCTTCTTCGTTCCAAACTCCGACGCGACTTCTCCCAATCAAGTTCCAATTCAAAGAGACACAAATGAACACCAATTGGAACCTGATATGAGTGACCTCACTCAAACCCTCAAATTTTTCAAAATATTTTGCCTTAGGCTAGTATTATTTTTAGGAAAATAGGCAATAAACACCCGAGGAGCAACGTATGGCCATGCAATAGAGTTTTTGGACCTTTAGGAGCGTCAAAAAGCTCTCTCTATCCATGGACGAACACAGAGGTTGCTCAAAGCTAAACCGAAAAGAAACGACAAACAAACAACCATGCATATGCAATGCAATACAAGTAAGGTAAAGCTAGGTTGCTTGTCAAGTTTGATCCACGGTTAGGCTTTTTCACTCCTCCAAAGGAGGGTTATCGTAACCGTGTTAGCCAAGCCCTAAATGCATTGCGATAAAATAAACGTGACATATAATACAATGCAATGCAAGGGACAACACACGCTCATTTTTTAAAGTTGCTTGAATCAAGCACATTAAGTTCACTTCTTAGCCTACAAAAGGTGGCCTCATCCAAAGGTTTAGTGAAGATATCCGCTAATTGATTTTCACTTCGTACACCTTCTAGTGTTATGTCATTTTTAGCAACGTGATCTCTTAGAAAGTGATGGCGGATATCAATGTGCTTGGTGCGAGAGTGTTGTACCGGATTGTTGGCAATTTTAACGGCACTTTCATTATCACATAAAAGTGGCACCTTTTCAAGAACAATTCCATAGTCTAGGAGGGTTTGTTTCATATATAAGATTTGTGCACAACAAGCCCCCGCGGCAATGTATTCCGCCTCGGCGGTGGACAAAGCCACACTATTTTGCTTTTTAGATGACCAAGATACTAAGGATCTCCCAAGCAAATGGCACCCTCCGGATGTGCTTTTTCTATCAATTTTGCAACCGGCATAATCCGAATCGGAATAGCCAACTAGTTGGAATCTAGCTCCTTTGGGATACCAAAGACCAATGCTTGGGGTGTGCTTAAGATATCTTAGGATTTTTTTTACGGCACTTAAGTGAGGTTCTTTAGGGCACGCTTGAAAGCGAGCACACATGCACACACTAAACATGATATCGGGCCTAGATGCGGTAAGGTACAACAAGCTACCAATCATAGAACGGTAGAGAGTTTGATCAACCGGTTTACCTCCCTCATCTAGGTCGAGATGTCCATTTGATGGCATTGGGGTCTTGATTGGTTTGCATTCTTCCATCTTGAATCTTTTGAGAAGATCCTTGGTATACTTTTCTTGAGAGATGAAAATCCCTTCTCTCATTTGCTTGACTTGAAACCCAAGGAAGAATGTGAGCTCACCAATCATAGACATCTCGAACTCCTTCGACATCAATTAACCAAATTCCTTGCAATAATCTTCATTTGTTGACCCGAAGATGATATCATCAACATACACTTGACAAATGAAGATCTCCCCATTAAGCTTCTTGGTGAATAGTGTGGTGTCGACCTTCCCAATGGTGAAGCCCTTCTCAATGAGGAAGTCTCGGAGGCGCTCATACCACGCTCTAGGGGCTTGCTTGAGCCCATATAGCGCCTTGGACAACCTATAAACATGATTAGGATATCTAGGGTCTTCAAACCCGAGAGGTTGATTGACATAGACTAGTTCATTTATAAAGCCATTTAAGAATGCACTTTTCACATCCATTTGATATAGTTTCATATCATGATGTGATGCATATGCAAGGAGGATACGAATGGCTTCAAGTCTTGCAACGGGTGCAAAGGTCTCTCCAAAATCAAGGCCTTCAACTTGAGAGAACCCCTTTGCAACTAGTCTTGCCTTGTTCCTCACTACTATGCCTTGGTCATCTTGCTTGTTTCGGAACACCCACTTGGTTCCAATGACTCTTGCACCTTTAGGATGCTCTTCAAGTGTCCATACTTGATTGCGGGTGAAGTTGTTCAATTCTTCATGCATGGCATTCACCCAATCCGGATCTTGAAGAGCTTCTTCTACATTTTTAGGTTCAACACAAGAGACAAAAGAGTGATGTTCAACAAAAGAAGCAAGCTTTTGAGATCGAGTCATCACTCCCTTAGTAGGACTCCCTATGATGAGTTCTTGTGGATGTGCTTGAAGTAGAGGTGAATTTCTTCTATCAACCACTTGAGGAGGTGGAGGGGGAGCATCAACATCTTGAGCTTGTGCCTCGGCTTGTTCATGAGAGATATAGGTGTCTTCATTTTCAACTCTCTCATTCTTGTCATCATCTTGAGGCACACGTGATGAAGATGGTGGATCAATGATTTACACATCGTCTTCATCATCTTTTGGCTTGATGTCTTCCACGGGCATGTTCTTCATGGCCTCCCTCAAGGGTTCATCACCTACATCATCACAATTCTCAATTGCTCCTTGGGAGCCATTAGATTCATCAAATTCCACATCATATGTTTCTTCAACCAAACCGGTGGTATGGTTAAATACTCTATACGCTTTGGACTTTGATGAGTAACCCACAAGAAAACCAATATCACAACGTCTTTGAAACTTCCCTAGGTGTTGACGCTTCTTGTAGATATAACATTTGCAACCAAACACCCGGAAGAATGAGACGTCCGGCTTCTTCCCATTAAGCAACTCATAGGAGGTCTTGCCAAGAAACTTTTGGAGGAAGAGGCGATTTGAAGCATAACATGCGGTGTTGATTGCCTCGGCCCAAAACTTTTCCGGAGTGTTGTACTCATCTAGCATTGTTCTTGCAAGGGTGATCAAAGTCCGGTTCTTTCTCTCAACTACACCATTTTGTTGAGGAGTGTAGGTTGAAGAGACCTCATGCTTGATTCCAATTTCATCACAATAAGCTTCAATGTTGGTGTTGTCAAACTCTTTGCCATTGTCACTTCTAATTTTCTTTATCTTGACTTCAAATTCATTTTGAGCTCTCTTTGCAAACTTCTTGAAGCAACTTGCCACTTTGGATTTGTCATGAAGGAAGAAAGTCCATGTATATCTTGAGTAGTCATCCACTATCACAAAACAATAGAGATTACCACCCAAGCTCTTGTAAGTTGTAGGCCCAAACAAATCCATGTGAAGAAGTTCTAGCACTCTTGAGGTTGACATGAAAGCTTTGGTTGGATGAGTGTTTGCAACTTGTTTGCCCGCTTGACATGCACTACAAGGTTTGTCCTTTTCAAACTTCACATCCTTCAATCCTCTCACTAGTTCTTTCTTCAATAGCTTGTTGAGAGTACTCATTCCAACATGTACAAGCCTCCTATGCCAAAGCCAACCAAGTGAGGTCTTGGTGAACAAACATGTCATCAAATTTGCATCTTCGGAGGTGAAGTCAACAAGATAAAGATTGTTGTATCTAAAGCCTTTGAATATCACTTGCTTGTCATCTATCTTTGAAACTTCCACTTCATTTGGTGTGAACAAGCATTGGAAGCCAAGGTCACAAAGTTGCCCGACGGATAATAAGTTGAAACTCAATGAAGCAACATAGAGCACATTTGAGAGTGAATGGTCATTTGATATTGCAATCTTGCCTATACCCTTGACTTTGCTCTTTGAATTATCCCCAAATGTGATCTTCTCTTGACATACACCATTCTCTTCAATGGAGGTGAACATACGAGGATCACCGGTCATATGTTGAGTGCAACCACTATCAATAACCCAATGAGATCCACCGGTCTTGTAGTTCACCTACACACAAGAGATCAAGCTTTTTGTTTAGGGACCCAAACTTGAGAGGGGCCCTTGACTTTCTCAACTAGTGACTTGGCAACCCATATTTTCTTTGGCCTATTCTTGTTTGGGAGACCCAAGAACATGACTTTCATCTTTCCATTTGAATCTTTTCTTAGCATATAATGAGCATTGAAGGCAAAGGGTCTAGCATGCTTGGGCAAGGGTTGTGGTGGTGGAGTTTTGCATTCATGAGCAAAGTGACCTTCTTGACCACACTCAATACATCTCTTTGGCTTGGGCTTTGACTTGCTTTGTTGTTGAGCTTTTGCCTTCTTCTCTTGATTTGCCAAGTACCCAATACCACTTCTATCCATCTTCATTACGGTGTTCATGAGGAGCTCACTTTGCAAATATTGGCCTCTTGTGAACTTGCTTAGACCGGTCTTGAGATGCTCTTTTTCTTGCTTGAGCTTCTTGTTCTCTTCAATGAGTGACTCATTTGTTGTTTGCTTCTCAAGAGCCATCAAACCTTTAAGCTTCTTGTTCTCATTTGCAAGCTTCTCATTCTCACACTTGATCTTGGCATAATCATCATAGTTGTTTGACTCAACCACACTCTTGCCTTTGCTACTAGAACCTTACTCAATGCTTTCAATGATCAAATCATCACATGATGTAGCTATATCACACTTAACAACATTGTTAGTAGCATTATGTGTCTCAAGAGCAAGTTCATTAGCAACCACAAGACTATCATAGTCAATTTTTAATGTGGTGTATTTGTCTTTCAAAGAGTTATGTCTAGTGATGAGCTCATCATGCCTCTTCTCAAGTTTATCATGTTGATCTTTGAGCTCTTTATTTGAGGTTTTGAGCTCCTTGAGAGTGGAAGACATAACTTCATTTTGATCTCTAAGCTCACCACTAGTCTTTTGAGCATTTTCAAGCTTTGATGAGAGTGATTCATTTTCATTTTGAAGCTCATCATTTTCATTTCTTGTCCTTCTTATGATTTTAGTGTATTTATTTAGCAATTTTATAAGTTCATCATAAGAAGGTGCGTCATATTCATCATCACTATCACTATCATCATCATCATCGCTATCATGGTTTTGTACCTTTCGTTCACCCTTGGCCATAAGGCATAGGTGAGTAGTGGACGATGATGGTGAAGGAGGCGGTGAAGGTGGTGGTGAAGATGTCGGTGAAGATGATGGCCCCATCACAAAAGCGGCAACCTTTTTTTTCTCATCATTGCTCTCATCTTCGGAGGAATCACAAGATGATTCAATGTCGGTGAGCCAATCACCAACAATGTATGCCTTTCCTCCCTTCTTCTTCTTGTAGAATTCCTTCTTCTTGCCATCCTTCTTCTTGTATGGCTTGTTCTTCTTCTTCTCATCTTCTTCATCACTTGAATCATTTTTCTTGCCCTTGTTCTTGTTCTTGAACTTGTCTTTTGGTGGTCTAGGGCATTGATGAGCTAGGTGGCCAAGTTCACCACAATTGTAGCAATCCATCTCCGAGATGGGCTTTCTCTTGCTACTTGTGAAGAATTTCTTTTTCTTGCCATCGAACTTGATGCCACTCTTGTTGAGCTTCTTTAGCATTTTGGTGGTCTTTCTCACCATGAGTGCAAGTGATTCATCATCGACATCACTTTCACTTGAGCTTTCTTGTACCATCATGGCTTGGCCCTTCTTCTTCTTCTTGTCATGGCTAGCTTTGAAGGCCAAGTCTTTCTTCTTGGAAGATGATGAGCCCTCTTCCGGAGTGATGTGCATGTACATCTCATGAGCATTGATCTTCCCCAAAACTTGTGTCGGTGTTGCGGTGGAGAGATCACTTTGATGAAGCACGGTGACAATGTGACCATACTTCTCAACGGGAAGAACACTCAAGATCCTCCTTGCAACATCCGATTGGCTCATTTGAGTGAGCCCAAGAGCATTGAGGTCCTCTACAAGAACATTCAAGCGAGTGTACATGTCATTAGCACTTTCTTTGGGAAGCATCTCAAAAGAATTAATTTTCTTTAAAGCAATATGATAGCGTTCCTCACGCTCACTCTTAGTTCCCTTATGGAGAGCACAAAGATTTTCCCACAAATCATGAGCGTTCTTTGCATTACGCACACGATTGAAGATATCTTTGCCTAAGCCCCGGTAGAGTGCATTTTTGGCCTTTGCATTCCACCGGTCGTACTTCTCCTCGTCACCAATGGGGTTTGCGGGATCCTTGATAGCGGGAAGCCCTTGGGTTGCGGCTCTAAGGCACCCGACATCTATGGCTTCGAGATACGCCTCCATGCGGATTTTCTAATATGGAAAATCATCCCCCTCAAAGGTGGGAGGTGGTCC
Source organism: Saccharum hybrid cultivar R570 (assembly GCA_038087645.1). Taxonomy (NCBI): domain Eukaryota; kingdom Viridiplantae; phylum Streptophyta; class Magnoliopsida; order Poales; family Poaceae; genus Saccharum; species Saccharum hybrid cultivar. The sequence goes on along the minus strand of JAQSUU010000402.1, from coordinate 21,145,314 downwards.
TTCCCCGTTAGACATCTTGCTCTAGGCGGTAAAGCCTAATTTAGGAGCAACACGGCTCTGATACCAATTGAAAGGATCAAGATGCCCAAGAGGGGGGGTGAATTGGGCTTTTCTAAAAATTAATTGCAAGAATTAAATCCTACAAGCCGGAATTCACCCCTAGTGCCTACTTGTGTTCCTACAGAGTCTACCGACAAAAGTTTTGCACCCTAATTTCCAATCCTAGTCTAGCATGGCAATTCTAGGAAAGTAAATCAAGCAATGAAAGTAAATACGAGAATGTAAATGCTTGAATATAAAGGGCAAGGAACACGGCGATGTTTTTCCGAGGTATCGGAGAGTCGCCACTCCCCACTAGTCCTCGTTGGAGCACCCGCGCAAGGGTGTCGCTCCCCCTTGATCCGCGCAAGGATCAAGTGCTCTCTACGGGTTGATTCTTCGACACTCCGTCGCGGTGAATCACCCAAAACCGCTCACAACATGAGTTGGGTCATCCACAAGCTCCGCCGGATGATCACCAAACTCCCAATCACCACTAAGCCGTCTAGGTGATGGCGATCACCAAGAGTAACAAGCTAGAACTCTCACTTGACCACAACGAGCCCAAATGAGGAGATGGATGCACACTTGCTACTCTCTAATCACTAGTGAGGAACTCACAAACTTTGATTCTCAAATCTCTATCCTCACTAGAGCTCTTGCACTCCCTTGCACTCTAAAGGGTTTTCTCAGATGTTTGAATGAGCAAGAGACCTCTAAAAGAGGTGGAGGGGATGTATTTATACACCCCTCAAAGAAAACGAACCGTTATGTTCTGACACGGGCTGACCGGACGCGCCGGTCGAACTGACCGGACGCGCCGGTCGCCCGTAACGGTCAAAACGCGATTTTCAACTGAACGACCGGACGCGCCGGTCAGGGGTGACCGGACGCGTCCGATCGTGCAAGGGAGCTTACTGTAAGTGCACCGGACGCGAGGTCGTGTCCGATCGTTGATGACCGGACGCGTCCGGTCCTCTCTGGACCTTACTGGACTGTGACCGGACGCGCCGATCACACCCAGGTCGCGTCCGACGGGTGTTTCCCTCAAGTGACACGTGTCGGCCTCTGACCACCGCGTCCGGTCCTCGCGAGGACCGCGTCCGGTCGTCAGGGCCGAAACCCTAGTCGCGGTAACGTACTGACCGGACGCGTCCGATCGTGCCGAAGACCGCGTCCGGTCAGTGGGAAACAACCCGAAACTTTCCGAAACGCGTCGCAACTTCAACCAAGTTGCTTCCAACTGAACTTTGAGCTATTCTAGGGTTGCCTAGCGCCAAGTTTAACAAGTGTGCACCACACCTAAACATAGGACTCGCCTAGGTCAAGCTACCCATTCATGCCCCCCTTTATAGTACGGCCAAAAGAGAAAAACGAAGATCCTAACGACTATTCCGAATGTGTCTCAACACCTCAACATCCGGAACTAACCGTCCTTAATCTTGACGTCACTCTTTTGAAAACCGAAACAATTTCCATTAAGGGACACGAATACCATGGTGCCCAAAGCAGTTATAACCTCCATGACCTAACTTACCAACGTTTCTGCAAAACACACGTTAGTCATGGTAATAAAGCGTTGTCATCAATTGCCGAAACCAAACCTTGGGGCCTAGATGCTTTCAATTTGCTGCACAAAGGAATCCCCCTCATAGCTAACAGTGATCAAGGAAAGCCAGGAAGGGACGAGAGTAGTCAGCGCTACACAACTGTCAGATGATGCAGGACAGCGAGATAATGCATCGGCAGCTCTGTTGTCAGTGCCCTTGCGATAAACAATGCGATACTGCAAACCAAGAAGCTTGGTAAAAACCTTTTGCTGCCACTATGTGTGAAGCTGTTGTTCAGCAAGTTGGGTGAGACTGCGCTGATCGGTGAGGATTACGAACTCCTGAAACTGAAGATAAGCACGCCATGCTTGTACAACTATTAATATTGTCATGTACTCCTTCTCGTAAGTAGAGAGCCCTCGGGACTTAGGACCCAATGCCTTGCTCAGGTACGCAATGGGATGGCCTTCTTGCATGAGTATGGCGCCAATTCCTAGATCAGAGGCATCTGTTTCAATGCAGAAAGGTTTCTAGAAGTTGGGCAAAGCAAGAACCAGCGCCTGACAAAGTGCTTGCTTGAGGGTCTGGAATGCCACATCATGCTCAGGACGCCAAACAAATAGAACATGCTTCTTCAGAAGGTTGGTGAGAGGTTTCACGATGATCCCAAAATGCCTGACAAATTTCCGGTAATACCTGGCTAAACCCAGAAATCCTCGGAGTTCCTTAATATTGGCTGGAACATGCCATTGTTGAATGGCATTGACCTTGTTAGGATCAGTGCCGACACCAGCTTCACTGATAGTATGGCCTAAATAGGATATCTGGCGTTGAGCAAAAGGGCACTTCGACAGCTTAAGCTTCCACTGATCTTTACCCAATAATTCAAACATCAATCGAATGTGATTGAGATGGTCCGCAAAGGTAGAGCTGTAGATCAGAATGTCGTCAAAGAAGACCAAGACAAACTGTCGAAGATAGGGTGCCAAAGTGTAATTCATTGCTTCTTGAAAGGTTCCGGAAGCTCCTGTCAGACCAAATGACATGACACAAAACTCAAAGTGCCCAAAATGAGTTTGGAAGGCCGTCTTGAACTCTTCGCCTGATTTCATTCGGATCTGATGGAATCCAACACGGAGGTCCAAACTTGTGAACCAAGATGCACCAGCCAATTCGTCAAGCAATTCATCAATAATTGGCACTGGAAACTTGCCCTTTTTTGTGATAGCATTGAGGTGGCGGTAGTCAACGTAAAAGCGCCAAGTATTATCCTTCTTCTTGACTAAGATCACCGGAGAAGAAAATGGGTTGGTGCTCCTCTGAATAATGCCATGACCGAGCATTTCTTTGACTTGGTTTTCAATTTTTGTTTTCAGCAATGGTGCATAGCGGTAGGGCCTAATAAACACTGGAGAAGCCCCCTCAATCAATGGAATGGAGTGATCACAAGCGCGAGAAGGTGGGAGCTTAGTAGGAGGTTGAAAGAGATGCTCAAACTCCTGGAGCAACTGTGACAGAGCTGGTGGAAGGTCAGGCAATTCAGCAAGCACTAGATCTGGTTGTACCGGTGTGAATTGCAATATGGTACCCGTTGGTAAGGTTGATTCCACACCACTCAGAAAAACTATCTTGCCAGCATATGGAATGGAGATCCTCTGTTGCTACCAATGAATCTGCATTGGGCTAAAAGATTGAAGCCAATCTAAGCCTAAGATCATGTCATGAGATGGTAATGGCAGAATCTTCAGATCAGTGATGAAGTCATAGCTTTGGACAGACTAACGGGCTTGAGGAACATAGGAAGTACAGGACAACACAGCACCATTAGCTACCTGCACCTGTAAGGGAGGAGTCAACCGACAAATTCCCTGAATGACTCCACTGAGCTTGTCACTGAGGAAAGTATGTGAACTGCCACTGTCCACCAATATAGAGAGAGGATGGCCCTGGAGATGTCCCAGCAAACACATAGTCTTCGGGTTATGACCACCAATAACAACCGCAACTGACAAATGGAGCATAATGTGATGATCAGGAGTAGAGTGCACTGAATGAGTATCATCATTGTCATCATAAGATGGAAACAAATCATAAAGTTCTTGGAGCACATTGAGATGGACCATTGGAGCACACTTGTGTCCCCCTAAACCATTTACTTCCACATTTGAAGCATAGACCTTGAGCGCGGCGATGTTCACGCAGAGCTTGATATTTATCTTCAGCAGAAGTAAGCTTGACAGGCTCAAGGGGCCTATTCACCGGTATAGCCGCCGCAGCACCCGCTGGCTTGGGAGGCGGAGGCGGCAATGGAAAAGCACCAACAGTGTTGTACTTGTGGTGGTGATGTGGAATATCCAGCCGACACACCGGTTGAACCAGAATGGCCACCTCTTCCTGCAAACGGGCAAGGACACAAGCAGCATCGAGCGAGGATGGGTGTTGCATAAGAACAATAGATTTCAAATCATCACGCAAGCCATCTATGAAACGTTGGGTATAATAAACAGGATCTGGGGTGTGTTTAGATGGGGTGAGTTGGGGTGAAAAGTTACTGTAGCACTTTTCGTTGTTATTTGGTAAAATTTGTCCAATCATAGATTAATTAGACTCAAAAGATTCGTCTCGAACTTTACAGACAAACTATGTAATTAGTTTGTTTTTTTACCTACATTTAATATTTAATACATGTGTTTAAAGATTTGATGTGATGGGTGGAAGAGGAAATTTTTGGGGCTTGCATGGCAAAAGAACGCGGCCCTGGATGCTTAGCATAAGCCTTGAGTTGGTCAAGAAGGGTAGTGAACTGGGCTATGTATTTGGTCACTATTCCAGCCTGCCTGATTTGAAGCAGGCGACGGACGAGGATCTCATGTTCATCACGGCCAAAGCGTTCTAACAGAAGCGATCGAAAAGTTGCCCAGGTCATTGTGGGAAGATCATCCTCGATGGATTGCTTCCATCGGTCGGCATCAGAAGAGGCTTGGAAGTGCATTGTGGCAACTTTGATCCAGATGGATGACTCAACAATGTATAGGTCAAAGTAGTCCTCGCAATTTTAAGCCACAACTTTGGGTTTTCACCATCAAAATGAGGGAAATCAATTTTAGAAATTTTTCCAGTGTGACTAAAGCTACCACTCCCACTGGGTACCCCCATGTGTACCCAACTCCCAAGTACGATTAGGTGCAGGTGGTGGACAAAGAGGAGGAGCAGTAAGAGTAACAGGTGGAAGGGAATGGCAAGGCGGCGTACCCTTGTCGGGGGGTGGAATCAGAGTGGTAACCACTCCGAAGTCACCCGCCCGGGTCCGATGGTCGACGTGGTGCCCATGGGGTGTTGTGACTGGAACTCCAGTCGGGGATCGAACAACAGCCTTGGTGTCGAGGGTAGTGTCGGAGTGGAAGTCGGGGACGAACGCTGTGGGTGACGTAGGCGCGGACGCAAACACTCCAGGCGCCGCGACGGAGCCATCCACGACGACACGAGCCCAGTGCTTCGAGAGGCAACCCACCTCAACCTTGAGCTTGGATAGCTTGTTGACCTCAATATTCATATCATCAACCACACCATCGACGCTTGGACGCCATTCGTCGAACGCCCGCACGGCATCCTCGAGGGTGGTCAGGCGATGAGCAGATGCGTCGGCGTTGGAGGCGATCTGGGTCTTGAGCTCGTCGATGCGGGCCCCGAATCGCTTGTCGATCTCGTCGAGCAGCAATTTGGTCTCTGGATTCATGGCTCCTCGATGACGTTGCAACCTGGTGAAGTGCTCGTGGTCGGAGAGGGTACCGGACTCCAGATCGGGAAGCACCTCCACAAACCGATCAACTCCGAGAAGGGAATTACGGAATCCCGACGCAAACTGTAGCTCACAGACTTGGCGAAGGGTTAGACCGACCGGATCGATTGGAGGATCAGCCGATGGGATATTGGTGCGCGCCAGCGAACTGGGAAGCCCGAAGATCGGTGTATCCGATACCACTTATTAACAGCGGAACCAGATCGATGCAGAGAAGAGAAGGGAATTGGAGAGGAACAGAAAGGAATTTGAGGAGGAAGAGGAGAACAGGGATAGTTCAGATGAGTGTTTAGACGACAGGTGAGGTTTGTTACAAAAATGTTCTTCCCCCTCTCCAAGCTACGCCCAGTGCCTTAAGTAGTTACAGAGGCTAGTGCCTCGCCAGCGCTCACCCGCGCACCCAAGTCTTGGCGTCGAAACGTGGATTTGCCTTCTTCATCATGGTACTGCACCTGGGGCCACTGTCGGTCTCCTCTGCAGCTTCTTCAGCTTTATTAGTACCTGTTGCCGAATGGGCCACACTACTAACACTATGTGGCTAGGGTGAGCCTTCGAGTGCCCTGGGAACTGGGACTGGGAGGCATGTAGCTCAAGTTTACAGTTTGGCAGAGGGCAATAAGAGTGTTTCAAAAGTTTCCAAAACCCAACTCACAATCTTGATTTTTTAGAAAGATTGAGAAAACCCCGCTCTCCAATAAGTCCAAATTAGCTCTAACCCGTCGAAACAAGAGTGCTAATTGATGGGCTAAATTTTTAGCCAACCCGTCAACTAGTTATTAACCAACTAGCCAACCTTAACTAATTTGGACTATTTCTTAGCCCAACAAGTAGTCCTAGTTCATTCAAACATGCCCCAAATCCAGAGTTTCTCCAAAAATCCATCCCTTCACCAAACAGTACAAGGGGGAATGTTCGGTAGAACTGATCTTGTGTGAAGACACCCGAATAAGCAGCAAAAAGAATGGATCTATATATCTTGTGTGAATCAAACACTTCTCTGCTGATAGCTATTACAAATCTAAACATTTCGATGCGGAAACATGATAGTGAAATCAACAAGAGTGTAATGACATGAAAAATTTGAGCGTCTCTCTCTAACTCTGTTTTCTTCGTAGCTTCTGTCAGGTTTTACACACCTTGACCTGTGAAAAAAAAGGATCACGCTGACTGCTTCCCTTTCCTAACCCTATCTAATTCTGCCTCAGCTTCTTGCAGTGCAGATTTTAATAAAGTTATTCTCTCTTCGAGCTCCTCGACGGTGCCCCTTTTAAGAGCAGACTCGTATGGTGTAAGGAAGTGCTGGGAAAAGTTTTGTAGAGCTTGAACACCACAAACCTGGAAAATGCATCTATAAGCACTTACAAACATTGTAAGCTTGAACAAGAAATGAGGTGGGATAGCAAATAACTTACCTCTTCTGAAAGCAAGGGAAGCTTGGTGATGTTGAAGTCATCATATAACATATGGAACTGATCAATATACTTCTGTTGCATTTTTATCCGTGCTTTTAGCAGTTTTGACTCGACAGCTGCAAGAATGAAAAAAATGAGTAGATTAAAACACCTGGACAACTGGAGATATTGATATACAAAGGAAAGGTCCCTAAAAGTACATTCCTTTTCTGCTCCTATCATTGACGAATAGATTATTCGAAAGATGTTTTGTGCGGCCTTTTAGAATTTTCCTTTTCCTTTTTTCTCGTTTGAAATAAAGAACCTCTAGGTTTTTCAGCCATACTACCAGAGCTCATGAGAACAATTTTCTTTACTTGAATTTTCCAAGAAAGCTTGAGGTCAGTGAAATTGACGAAGCTGATTTTTGTACTTACCTTCCTCATCAAATATAACTTGATTAATAATAATATTGTGTGAATCAATCTCAAACTTTGCTAACTCTTGCACCAATCTCTCTGTTTCATACAATGAAAGAAATTCCGGGATACAGACACATACAAAAGTTGTCAAGTCCTGGGAAGAAAACAAAAATGGAAGTCAGAAGGGGGTACCATCAACAGTAGGTGCCTAAAGAATGTCTTGGTCAGTTCATGTTCACCCAGCAGTGATCTTGTGTGCTTAAATTGGACAGGTGCAGACGCTATCCTAGAATGCCTTAAGCAGAAAGCATCTGGTGTGCTGTTAAAAATTGGTCTGTACTATACAAACTGTAAGTTTTGAGCATGTAGTGTGAGTCAAGTTTACAATTAAACTTTTGGTTTTAAGCAAGAAGAGCAATCAACTGAAATCTTAAGAGCACTAATGCTTTATTTAGTTCCAAGTTTCACTATCATGAGTTTCCCATGTGTGTTCTCACTATATCTTTTAACTAGTGCCAATTTTTTGACACCAGGTAATAGCATAATCGGTTACTAGTAGATTAAGGAGCATATCAGCTTCCATACAAGGTAGGGAGTCTTACTGGATCTTTAAATTGCCTGTTCACTTGCTCGATCACGTCCTTCATACCCTCAAGTTTCCCAAGCATTGCATCCTCGTTCAGCTCATCGCCAAGACCAAACAACCGACTGGCCTGCCAAATGCATTCATTATTATATTAGCTATACATGTGTGTTCCCAACTTCCCATCTGGGTAGGTCCAATGAAGAATCTGCACATGCAAAAGTTCGCCATGTACATATTACCATTTAACCTCAGTACGAACAAAGGTATGTCATCAAGTTAATATTTCTTTCTTTTATTTGCTTTTTTTTCCCAAGGTGAACTCATGATATCATAGTATTTGCAATACTGGAACATCAGAAATTTTCTTTGGGATAAGCTTGGCGGTTCAGGCTCTACTGAGCGCATCACAAGATATCTCTATCATTTATTTGGTTATGATTTAAAGGTGCACCTAGTCCCCTTAATTAATTGATATGAATAGTGTGTTATTTAGAGAAGCAAATAACAAATCAAACACATGCCCTAGCAACTTAAAAAAAGGTTTTCCAGTATATTGAAATGTATATAAAGTACCTGATTCAACAGACCACCAAATCTATTTTTCAATTCCATCATTTTCTCAAGACCCTTCTCCAGGGTTGCTGGGAACTGAAGCAACCGTAATGTATGCCCTGTAGGAGCAGTATCAAAAACTACAACGGAGTAATCCATTGTTTGGACTAATCTGCAGTGAGGAAAATATCATATTCAGAAAGTTGCTGGAAGCCAAGAAGTACCATTTCTGGGAATAACAATGATAGACAAAATATAACTAATTTGACATATTGGAGACATTGAACAGGTGGAATTAGAAAGGGTAGCAAATGAAATATAAAATGGATGGTAATGGAAGTAACTGGTCATATTAGGAAGAATGGCAAACAACTGAACGGAACAAAACCTTACTTTAGCATTTCAGCAAAACTCATAGCTTCGTCTACTCCTGGAATCGCATTTGTCAGTTCTGAAAGGAATCCCTCCATTCCTTCGTTGGATAAATCATCATTTTCTACCTTTGGGTCAATTTCCTGCAAATAAAGTTATGAAATGAGACTATTCAGCCAAATAACAACTCTAATAACATGAATCAAGCTACCTTTTGGAAAAAGAATCAAATTAATGAAATGGCAGATTACTCTTAAAAAATAGAACTCATAGGACAATAAATGAAACCTGTTTTACTTTGTATATCATTTGTGAGAATACAAAGAAATGACTAAATGGATTTTGTATCAGTATGATGCTTGATGTGGACGAAAGTACAAAGAAAAGGAGGCAAATGCTAAAATCTGGTGCTTAGTCAATGGTCATACATTTTTTTTAATACCCAAGTGGAACATGTTCTAAATGAAATTGAATTAGAATGGGTATTCTGTAAGCCAACCACCTAATTTGTTATCAACCTCTTCTTAGCATAAAGGAAAAAAATATTACTAAAGATTATGTACTTCTTTTGTACAAGTCTGCTACCTATTCTTCAACTTCCATAATCAACTCAAGAAATAATGTGGAAATCGCCACCATATTATTCAAGGAGCCTAATCACCACTTGGGATGGTTCATGAAGATGCAGGCCCCATCACTGAGCAACAATCCTGTGACTGTGACCCACATGCCTCAAAGTACAAGCACAAACCCAAACCAACCCCGAATTGGTAACTTTGCATCTCGTATAGCCTGGCCTAGGTAAATGCCTATGACTTCCATACATGGAAAATTAAGGGCAACATGCGGACTTTTCTATCTGCATACTGCCTCTCTCCTCAGAAGCTCAGACAACCCTGCTGACATCCCCTCCCAAAAATTGGGACGGTGAGGTCCAATTTAATCAGGCAATCACCATTCGCCAGGACACGAAGCCTGCCCATCCAATCCTCACAAGCACCGCCGAATTGGGTGGGATCAACTGAAGACGACCCCGCGAGAAGAGTGGATTGGAGCCGTAAGACGGAGAAAAGAATTGGGGGAATTTTGCTATTCTTTTTTGTGTTATATTTATTACCATGGCGTAGAGGTTGGTGAATCCGCGGACGAGGGTGGGGAACTTGGTGAAGCGCTGCTGGAAGGCGTCGCTGAGGTTGTGCGCGGGGTCGGTGGAGATAACTAGCACGGACTGGCGGACCCCGGCGAGGAGGACGGAGAGGATGGAGCTGCAGGTGGTCTTGCCGACGCCGCCCTTGCCGCCGACGAAGACCCACTTGAGGGACTCCTGGTCCAGGAGGTTCCGCACCGTGGGCTCCGGCGCGTCGCCGGCGTCCACCACCGCCGCAGACGCCATGCTCCGATACCGGCGCGGCGATCGGGGTGGGCGAAAAGGGGATGAGATCTGGTGGAGTGGAGAAGAGGCGATCGGCGGTGGCGCGCCTGCTGGGGGCAGAAGCGGTACTGGAATTGTCTAGGTGTAAAATACCTTTCCTCTTCTCGACGTTTTCAACTTTTCATCGTTTATTATCGTTTTTAATTAACATTTCACCTCGGTCCCCGGTAGAAACAAGGTAAAATTTCTCCGATAAAAAAGGTAAAAATTCTCACTTAAATTTGTTTTAGAATACTACTGTCGCATTTAAGGTGCTGTTTCAGAGTACGTACGACAGAGCATCCTTTCAGAGTTCTTTTTTTTTGAGGATTTCATAATCCAATTTAATTGCCTTCGTTTAGTCCTGCTAAGTTTCTGCATTTAAAGAAAGCAACGCCGGAAAAACATATCCTCATTTTGTAGGTTCAGAGAAAGATAACAAACTACGTGTAGGATTAGAACCAGAGTAAGAGTCAGTTTCAAAAAGAACCAGAGTAAGAGTCTGTTTGGATTCTCTTCTCTAAACTTTAGAACTCCAAAAGTTTCATAACATTTTAGCTCACTTTTGAGTTCTAAAGCTCTAATGTAAGATGGACTAAAGTTTAGAGCTAACTTTAGACCGCTTGTTTGGAGTTTTAACTCTAAAGTTTAGAGAAGAAAATCTAACAGGCCCTAATTTGAAGTGAGATGCCTTATGAGTACATGTATAACCGTCATTCGGACATATGCATGGCAAAATTATAGTCCCCACATCCTCTAATGAGTTCTCACTGAGCATAACTAACACCATTCCAACCATTGTTAAGGTACAATAATGGTACAAACATACCTTACAACAATAGCAAAGGTAGTCTTTGTTGTACATGTAGATATCCACAAAAGATGAAGAGATGGAAATCATGACTAGGACTAATTCTTTTATCATGGTTACGAACTATGGGTTCAAATTCACATACTCTCTGCATGTCTTTTGAAAAGTTTAAACTAGCGGAAAAGACACACATATTCATTTTATGTTTCAATACTCCTCTTTCAAGTGGAGATGAGTGGTTGTTTTTTTTATTTAATTGCGCTAGTAGAATTCAAACTCGAGATGTTTGGTTCTAATACTATATTGAGTTATATATGTTGGTCGTTTTAAATCTAAATTAATAGGGAAGGCGATGAATTCATTTTATGTTTCAACGGTCGTTGCAGTCTCGTGTAGCTAGGGAAAGATTCTGGAGGATTCTCATTCATGGGTGATTTTAGTCATTATAACTTATAAGAGCTAGTATTTCTTACTCGCTAATCTTAGGGTGCGTTTGGTAGGTATTTGGATTCTCGTAGAAATGTTTCGGATCCGAATTCTCTAAAGAAACATGTCAGGAGATGAATAAATTTTTAAACCGTTTGTCCAGTAGGTTAGATTTTGATTCGGAAGAAAAATATTTTTTTCTTAAAAATTTATATAAATAAAACAAATAAAAAATATGTTGCACATGTTTTTTTTGTTGAAACATATATAATGGAGTTACCCCAGAAATAAAAGAAAACTGCACATATTCTTTGTTGAAATAAGTTGGAAAATTAATCTTGATATGGACATCAAATGGTATTTCCCTCCTGAAATAGAATAAAAGTTGTGCAAATTTAATGTTTGACTTTTGAGTTATTGTATTGTATAGGTTTGCGATAATTGTGAGCCTGAAATCCTTAGCTGATACAGGAGCATAATACAACACAGCAAAAGCGGTTTTTCTTGCCAAACAACTTGCCTGCTTCAAACTTTACTCTTTGAATTTGTCAATATGTGTTCCTGATAAGGGCATGTTCGGTTGCTATGGAATGACCTCCAGGACAGATTTCTGACCCGATTGTTTGTTAATTTAAATAAGGAAAAAGTCTACTTCATCCCCTCAACTATTTAGGGTGGTCTACTTCACCCCAAAACTATAAAATCATATTTTCTACCCCTGAACTTTCCAAAACCGCTCAAATATCCTCCCAAGAGGTTTTGGACGGTGGTTTTGTTACAGTGACGGTGATTTACTATAGTGATAATGGTTATGTCTTTTTTTTATTTATTTTGGCTGAATCTTTGAAAAAAAATCATAATAAATCACAGAAAAATTATAAAAAAAGAAAATCTAATTTTATTGGACTCCACATGAATAGATCCATATAGTGAACACATAATATGGTATACTTTAGTACAAAGTTTTTGCTGTAGATTTTGATCTATTATGTTCTTTAATTAATTAGAATAATTCATAACTGTAGTTTCTATGGTCTAATTATGGTGAAATTCATAATTGTACAGTTCAAGCATACAATAATTAGACCACCATAAAAATTTCATTACAATTGGACCATAGAAACTGCAGTTATGAATTATTCCAATTAAAGGGTGGTCTACTTCACCCCAAAAACTATAAAATCAGATTTTCTACCCTTGAACTTTCTAAAACCGCTCAAATATCCTCCCAAGAGGTTTTGGACGGTGGTTTTGTTACAGTGACGGTGGTTTGCTATAGTGATAATGGTTATGTCTTTTTTTTATTTATTTTGGCTGAATCTTTAAAAAAAATCATAATAAATCACAGAAAAATCATAAAAATAAAAAATCTAATTTTGTTGTACTCCACATGAGTAGATCTACATAGTAAACATATAATATGGTATACTTTAGTACAAAGTTTTTGCTGTAGATTTTGATCTATTATGTTCTTTAATTAATTAGAATAATTCATAACTGTAGTTTCTATGGTCCAATTATGGTGAAATTCATAACTGTACAGTTCAAGCATACAATAATTATGCCACTATAATAATTTCACCACAATTGGACCATAGAAACTGCAGTTATGAATTATTCCAATTAATTATAAAAAATAATAGATCAAAATCTACAGCAAAAATTTTGTACTAAACCATACCATATTATATGTTTATTGTTACTCTAGCAAAACTATCGTCCAAAACCAAAACCGCTTGGGGGTTATTTGACTGATTTTGAAAAGCTCAGGGGTAGAAAGTTCAGTTTTATAGTTGAGGGGTGAAGTAGACCACCCTAAATAGTTGAGGAGTGAAGTAGACTTTTTCCATTTATAAATAACCATTATCAGCCGGAACAGTTCCTGGAACGAGTCCTAAGACATTTTTCAAGCTTATTTTCTTGTCGAACATCAGCGGCAGCCACCAGCTCATCCGCATTCATATGCATGTTCGTTGCAACAGTAAAAACTGAAACCAAACCATTTTTAAAGAGTTAATAGGCAGTCTGTTCTGTTTCCCTGAAAAAACACCGTATCATTACGACAATATAAGTATAGGGTTTGTCCAACGTTCTGTATGATTTCGTTGAACGGTCATCAAGAAGCTGAAAGATAATAAGTGAAGAACTCTTATTTTTATCTGAATAAAAGTACAGATACGTGGAGGACTATGCTTTTATTTAGAGTTGACCTCAGAGAGGCGTGTACTTTATAGGAGGGAAAAACAAGAGTCAGAGTTCCTCAGTATTTGTACCCTGTTTTCACTGTTTTAGTAATATAATATAATAAGGTCCTTATAAAAAACTAATGAACAGAGGAATAAAGGCAGAGTACTGGTTTGGGTGATCCATGATCCATCCATTCAACGATTACCTGCTGGTTCCAGAGATTATCCAGTTGGAAAAAGTCTACTTGACCCTCAACTATTGGGGTGTGTCTACTTTACCCCCAAACTATGAAACGGTCTAATTTACCCCCTGAACTTTGCAAAACCGGCCAAATCACCCCCTCGAGCGGTTTTGGCCGGTGGTTTTGCTACAGTAACATCTGTTTTGCTACAGTAACGGCGGTTTTGTCTTTTTCTTTTTTATTTATTTCGTCTAAATCTTTGAAAAATCATAGTAAATCACAGAAAAATCATAAAATGGAAAATCCAGTTTTGTTGGACTTCACATGAGTAGATCTACACAGTGAACTTATAATATAGTATGCTTTAGTACAAAGTTTTTGTTGTATGAATTATTCAAATTAATTACAGAAAAAAATAGATCAAAATTTACAGCAAAAACTTTGTACTAAAACATGCTATATTATAAGTTCACTGTGTAGATCTACTCATGTGGAGTCCAACAAAATTGGATTTTTCATTTTATGATTTTTCTGTGATTTACTATGTTTTTTCAAAGATTCAGACGAAATAAATAAAGAAGAAAAAGACAAAACCGACGTTACTGTAGCAAAACAGCTGTTACTGTAGCAAAACCACCGGCCAAAACCGCTCGAGGGGGTGATTTGGCCGGTTTTGCAAAGTTCAGGGGGTAAATTAGACCGTTTCATAGTTTGGGGGTAAAGTAGACACACCCCAATAGCTGGGGGGTCAATTAGACTTTTTCCTTATCCAGTTTGGCACACCAGCGCAGCTGCCAATCTGCCATTACCTTGAGAAAAGAAAAATGCACAGTTTTGCTGTTCCCAAATCCCAATTGCAGAACTCAACGGTTATTTCTCCATCCTCCAAAAGAAAAGGCGAAAAGAAAGGGAAAGTGAGAAAAAAGCGAAGGAGGGAAGAAAACGGCCAGGCCCACCTGCATCGGCACGTGGGGCCCGCGCGCTAACGGGAGACCGAGAGAACACACAACGGCAAAGAGACGGAAGCCCAGCCCCAGAGGCCAGGAGCCGCGCCCCGAGCCCCGCAAGTTGCCAAGGCCACACCCAGGCGCCGGCGGCCGGCGCAAGTCTGAACTCCCCCACCCTTGAATTCAACCTCCGCCACGGCCGCCGGGCCGAGCCCGACCGACGCCGGCGGGAGAGGCAGAGACGGAGAGAAAGAGATGGGCGTGGGGGGCAGCTTCTGGGACCTGCTGAAGCCCTACGCGCGGCACGAGGGCGCGGGGTACCTACGCGGGCGCCGAGTCGCCGTCGACCTCTCCTTCTGGGTCGTCTCCCACAGCACCGCCATCCGGGCGCGCTTGCCGCGGGCGCGGAGCCCGCACCTCCGGACCACCTTCTTCCGCACGCTCTCCCTCTTCGCCAAGGTCCGGTGCCACTGGTGGTGTCCCCCCGCTTTCCCACCTCTCCCCACCCTCCGCCGCCTTCGCTCGGTCTCGTCCTTCCCCCCTTATTGTCTCTGACTTCCGCTCGTTTCTTGATCTCACCGAGTGTGTAGTGCCCTGACCTGCGCTTGGGCGATTCTGCATTCTGCGTTGCTGCCTTTTGCTTTCCAAGATTTAATCTTGCCGGGGTCTAATTACTGCATTGCTCGATTTTTTGGTCCCCGGATTCACCCGTTTCCGCTGGATTGTGTCTGCAATTCCTGCAGATGGGCGCGTTCCCTGTGTTCGTGGTGGACGGCGAGCCGTCACCGCTCAAGTCGCAGGCGAGGGCGGCGCGCTTCTTCCGAGGCTCCGGGATGGACCTGGCCGCGTTGCCGAGCACAGAGGTGGAGTCCAGTGCGGCCGAGGCACCGGTCAAAAGGAGGAATGCTGCATTCACGCGATGCGTTGAGGAGTGCGTGGTGAGTTCCCGTGTCTTGGCAATGTCGTGATCCAGCGCATTGTTAATGATCCAGCGTGCAATCTAGGGTTTCATTAGGGCTTGCAGAACTGTCTGCGTTGTTTAACTGTTCCTCGCGAGATTGAATGATTCACAGCCACTGTAGTGTAGATTCCTCATCCAACACATCGCGTTGAAATGTTGGCTCACGATAATTAGGGCTTCTTGCTGCTTAAATGGTCAGCAACAATGATGTATATGCAGATGATACCTGTTCATGTATATATATGCATTGTTTGAAATGTTGGTTAATATTCCGTCATTTTTAGGAACTACTTGAATATCTTGGAATGCCTGTGTTGAAGGCGAAAGGTGAAGCTGAAGCCCTTTGCGCTCAGCTGAATAATGAAGGGCATGTAGATGCTTGCATCACTGCAGACAGTGATGCTTTCCTCTTCGGGGCTAAGACTGTCGTAAAGGTCCTCAGATCCAATTGCAAGGTAAGGACTCCTCTGCAGTTCTATGTCCACAGCAGGTAATTTGTTTTGTTTTCCATGTGCAATAGTTTCAAGACCATCAACTTTTCTTCAGGAACCTTTTGAGTGCTACCACATAGCAGACATTGAGTCTGGTCTTGGATTAAAGAGGAAGCAAATGGTGGCCATGGCGCTCCTTATTGGCAGTGACCATGATTTGCATGGGGTGCCTGGTTTTGGCCTGGAGACTGCACTTCGTTTTGTGCAGTTATTTGCTGAGGATGAAATTTTAGATAAGTATGTGTCGTACTTCCTTGTTCTTTCTTTTCGGCAGAATAATCTCCCCCAATGCTGCATTCATGGAGCTAGTCATCTTATTTA
Organism: Saccharum hybrid cultivar R570; assembly: GCA_038087645.1. Taxonomy (NCBI): domain Eukaryota; kingdom Viridiplantae; phylum Streptophyta; class Magnoliopsida; order Poales; family Poaceae; genus Saccharum; species Saccharum hybrid cultivar. The sequence goes on along the minus strand of JAQSUU010000402.1, from coordinate 21,128,867 downwards.
TACTTCTCCCAGGTTACATGAAATTGGTAGAGGGGTGTATCCCTTCCTAGAAGGATTTGACAATGCGCATATTGATGATCTCCCATCATCATCCACGAAAAGCCCAGTTGTAAAATCGCCGCACTGCTCACATTGTGGTCACCCAGGCAGCAAGAAAAATCATAGCAAGGATGGGTGCAATTATTGTTTGGTGGATTCATTAGAGAATTGTGTGGAAAAACCAGCTGGATTCAAATGTGAATGTCCTAGTTGTGACGAGGTTGGATTTGTATTCATTTAATTATCCAAATCCTGTTGATTCTGATGCCTTACAGTATGTTTCACCTTCTCTTTTACCCTTGAATGGTTTATGATGAATAATTATTGCTATATTAACTGTACCTTTGCTCTGACTGTTAGGCACGTGATCTAAAGGAACAAAGACGGCATGAAAACTGGCAAATCAAGGTCTGCAAAAGAATAGCTGCTGAGACAAATTTTCCTAATGAGGAGATCATTAAATTGTATCTGAGTGATAACAATCTGTTTGAAGGTAAGACAAAAAAGTATGGCCCAACGCATTAGAAAACAGCATTATGCTTATTTAAGTGCTTATTGAGCTGTTGTTTTTCTTTGATCAAGGTTTTGAATTAGCATTTGTTTATAGTAAAACCCCAAATTTTTAACCTCTTTGCAGAAAAGGGTGTTCCCTTTCTTAGTTGGAGTAAGCCTGATGTTGAAGCTTTGGTTGACTTACTAAGTTATAAGCAGAATTGGGAGCCATCTTATATTCGCCAAAGGATGCTTCCTATGTTATCAACCATATATTTACGAGAGGTGGCATCATCTCCATCTACACCATTGCTTCTTTGTGATCAATATGAATTTGATTCAATTCAACGGATTAAAATAAGGCATGGTCACCCTTATTACTTGGTGAAATGGAAGAGAGCTACCTGTGGTATGAATTCTAATATGTCTAGCAAGAAGCCAGTAATGGAGGGAGAGACATGTAGCGAGGTAATGGTGTTGGATGAAGATGACGATGAGGATGAAGTGGTTTGCGAGTTTCCTGAGTTATTAGATGAACCTGATGTTCCACAAGTGCTTATTGATGATGGCTGCTCCTTTCTATTGACGGATGAAGACATTCGACTTGTTGGTGCTGCTTTTCCTAAGGAGACAGCAAGGTTTCAGGAAGAACAGGTGTGCATTGGTTGCTTTCTTCCTATGATAATTTGAAATATGCATGACTCTTAGTCACATGACAATTTTAGGACTCTTTGTTCTAGCACTATTTTCTCATGAAGAGGTCTGCATTTAGTTTATCATAAAACATAGAACCAAGTTTCAGTTCAATCTTTGTGCATTTAATTTTGCAGATAGTTATACTACTTGAAGAAATATCTTACTCGTATATCAAAATTTAGATCGCTGGGTTCCCCACATTAATGTTATGACTTATGTGGCACAACATTACTTCTTCGCTATATAGGTAGGTTAGTAGTGACGCCACACAAAATGCAAGCACACATTTATTTAGTTATTAATATTAAAGCATGCTTCTAATTTTGGCCCTGAATTGCCATTTGTGTGTGTAATTGGTGTTTTAGATAAGTGCTTCATCGTTTATTTATGGCTGATTAATTGAATCGTTTATTTGTGGCTGATTAATTGAAGAAACATCAGCTGCAATGATTTTGTTCACTCCAGCTCACACATCCTCGTAATTGTCGCAGAGGCTGAAAGAAGCAAGATCAAGATCACGAAAATCCAAATCAAGCCTAGCAGATAGCGCGTGTGAAACACCTAAAGGTCCGAAACCTAGCGGAGTGCAGCTTAGCATCACAGAGTTCTACCGCTCGAAGAAAGGGCAGAACGTAGAATCTGGGAAGAAGCCGGCTGGAGAAGGGCAAGCCGCGAAGGGAGGCTCAAGAAAATCCTCTGACAGGGACCTCAACAAGAGCCTGCCAAAGTCTGTTCGACGCCGCCTCCTCTTCGATTATTGAGGACTAGAGCCTGGCTTTTGGTGACAATTGTAATCTTGTTGCCACTGTTGTAGATGACCTAGAGAATGCCGTAACCTATTATTAGCCGGTGTAGATTCAGCGGCTCATTTTGTACAGGGAACAGAGCATCGTCTTTGCCAAGAGGAAATGGAGTAGGTCTTAGTTCAGAATGATTATCTGAACCTCATCTTTGTCATAGTTTTAGTGCTTTGGGACTCACCTTCAATTCTAGAAATGGGTCGTGTGGTGTGCCGCTGCCCGCTGCTAGAGTAGTATCTATTTTTATGCCTGCTTTTTGGCTGAACAATATAGCTGACAGACATGATGTCATACTACACTATGCAGCAGTAGATTTTAGACTGTCAGAGGACCAGAAATGTAATGTAATGATCTTCTCATCGGCCTGTTGGCTCAACCTTGTACCGCTGCGACATGATCTGGCGACCATGGCAATCATGAGCACTCCGATGAAGCTTGTGCGGTGATGATGACAGATGTATCCGTTGTTCGTGTGTGGTGCGGGAGACGTCATCTTGGTAAATTGCAACGGAGCGCCGCCGCGACATCTCATCCAGACAGCCATAACAACACTCCACTTCCCTCATCAGATTGCCACTGCCAGACGTAGCGCCGGCCGCCGGGCCACCAAATCGCCCAGACGAGTGACACGACAAAACACGGACGGACAGCGGTTCAAGTGCACGCGTCCAAGGAAATGCCAGTGCATGCATGTGCAGTCACCATCTTCGGGTGTCTCCACGTTTCCTTTCCAGTGCATGCTAGCAGGTCGCGGTTGTCCAGTGGGCCTGTTTACCGGGCGGGCTAAGCAGGCTAGCGGATAGGCGCGCGCCACTTGCATCCCTAGTTGGAAGCGTGCACCGAAAGATCACCGGGGGTTCAGCTCACTCAGCAGTTCCATCTCATTCCACAGAGAGAGAGCAAGCACCACCGGACAAATTAAGGCCGCGTTTAGTTCCCATGCAAGCCCCAAAAATTTCCTCTTCCACCCATCACATCAAATCTTTAAACACATATATTAAATATTAAATGTAGGTAAAAAAAATAACTAATTACATAGTTTGTCTGTAAAGGTCGAGACGAATCTTTTGAACCTAGTTAGTCCATGATTAGACAAATTTTGTCAAATAACAACGAAATGTGCTACAGTAACTTTTCAACCACTTTTCCCTCATCTAAACACACCCTAAAAGACGAAACAGCTTTTTTTATTTTTTTATTTTTTTATTCAGCAAGCAGCAATCAGCCGCGTTGCCGCCATTGCATAGGAGGTACTACTACGTACGTACGTACGGTTCCGATCCTCTCGGTTTGATCGATCGCCATTTGATGACTCGAGCATGCAACCTAAGTCCGGCTACACTGCGTAGTCTGCAGAATCGGCTGCACTCGAGAGAGTGCATCAGCCGCATCCTTTGATGCCAAAGAGATCTTTTTTTATCAAAGGCAAATATATATTTTTTGTTTGCAAATTACACAATTATCACTCAATACGCATGCACACTCACCCCTATGAATACACGTATGCAAACCCTACTCTTATGAGCACCTCCGAAAGACTGTGTCGGCACATCTCAAGGTTGACGAAGTCACCATAGGCGTCTTGCTGTCGACGGGAACATCGCCTACCACTGAAAGCACAACGTCGTTAAATCCTGGAATAAATCCAGGAAAATACGAGTACCCGTGCTTGGTCCAGGACTTGAACCCGGATGGACAGGTTCCACCACAAGGAATCTAACCAACTGAGCTAGGCTAGCAGCAAGATGCCGCAGTGATGGTGAAGCAATCACCAATTACAGAGTTCAGCGCTGTCAAATAGGGACAGCTGTTTACATGCATTGGATTGGTGCAAGAAGATTGTGAAGGAAAAGAAGTCCTGCTCGAAGAGTTGAAGGCCTAGGATATGAATATGAGCTGTGGTGTTAAGCCTCCAGTGGACCTTGAAAATTCTTACATTGTTTTTTTACTCCTGGTTGAGGTCCCAGGCTCGCCGTCTGGTTGCGGTCCCAGACGAGCCTGGTGATGCACATGTCGTTGATGGAGCCACTGCCCTTGGTCGTCCAAAGCTCCGTCCACCTTGTTGCGTATCTGCACGAAGCGCTCGGCCTCGCAGATGGTGAGGATGAAGAAGGCAAGGGGCTCCTTCAAATGGAGGTCGACACCGCCATGGAAGCTCGTGAGGTCCTCCAGGTGCGACTCTGCCTGCTCTTGCCGAGAATCAGGTAGGTGAGGTCTCTGTATGCCACCAACTCCCTGAACAAAATCCAGGGTAAAAGTTTAAGGGGGGGCTAAGTTCAAACTGTTCAGAAGACACGAAACTATCTCTTTTTGTCATCGTCTTCAACCTCAAGCTTAGCCTTCTCCCATGGCTAAAATTTCAAGGGGGCTCCATGAGCGCAACCGCGGTGGGGGGGGAGGGGGGGCAGCCTCGGTGGCAGATCCGCCCCTGCGAACAAGTCTTTGTACTTGCCGCTGAAGGACAGTGCAGTCAACCTCGGAATCTTGCGCTCATCTCCGAGGAACACGAAGCAGCGCACATCCTTGTTGCAGAACCTGCTGAGGTACAGGTTGTCCAACCAGATCAGTAGTGCCATTGCCTGTGCGACACCGAAGCTTCCGGTGAGGTGGATCTGTAGCCACGCCGGCAGCGCTGTTTCCACTTGCTGCCGCCCCAGGAGTGGATGGTTCTTGATATAGCGGGATGTCGTGGTGCCGACGTGGTAGTCGAAGTCCGCAAGGAACGACGCATACCCACCAGCGGTGCTCCTAGCGACGTCGAAACTGTTGTCCAAAAAAGACAGCCTACAAGAGCACAGTTGAAAGTCCCTAGTTTGGTTTTGGCTAATTGATGAAACCTAGGACTAACCTTTGTATCTAAGTGGATGATTTAGATAAAGGTGGTCATTGAATATGAGACATGACATTGACTCATATGACCAAAATGGTGAAGACCAAGATGAGGTTTGGCTCGATGGACCGGTTGTGAAGGTGAAGGGCTAGTCGAGGCTTCGAAGCGAAGGACCATGCGATGGTGAAGCTTGAGCAAGACTTGGCGCCGATAGACCGATGCAACGGTGAAGAGCAAGTGAAGTCAAGGTCGATGGATCGAGACGGTCATGTGATGATATGAAGTGGGTCATATCATTTGGAGAAACAAAATGGGCTCAAGGCAAAGGTATAACCATAGGGCCATTTTGTTTTACACTCAAGACACCATAGAGGGTGTGAGTGGTTTAGGGTCGATAGTCGAACTATTAAGAGGGGAAGTCTTATCGGTTATTCGACGCACGGGTGCCACTAGGTGAATTCATGAAGTGCATTGCATGTAGGGCCTAGTGAGCTAACTGGAAAACCTTTGAAAATGATTGAGAAAAAGCTAACACACAAGCACATGGAGATGTACACTTGATGGTGTTGGCACATTTGCAAAGGAGAAGGTGTTGGAGTTGATTTTGATCAACTTGGTGAAGAGAGAAAGGTTTTTCGGTGTTGTCCGGACACTAGGATGGCTCTTGGAGTGGAATACTGCTTTGATCCATTGTGAACTGGATCAAGTGCTTTAGTGGGTTGTGTAGCCCTCTGAGTAAGCTTTCCAAAATGTCCAAGATCATCGAAATCGGAGTTCGGAGCTAAGAGATATCGCCGTTTTACCGGAGAGTGGTCTGTGACCGGACTCGTGACCGGACGCGTCCGGTCAGCACCACCGCGTCCGGTCACCGCGTCCGGTCAGTGTTTTTCGTGGGCGAAAGTGACCGGACGCTGCAGCGAGTCCGGTCAGTGATGACCGGACGCGTCCGGTCACTTCGGGAGCTTACTGGAACCTCTCTGTTCGCTGTTTCGCTGCGACCACCGCGTCCGGTCCCGTTAGTGACCACCGCGTCCGGTCAATACAAGTTTATACGCGCGAAAACTAGCCGTTGGAGCACGCTACTGACCACTGCGTCCGGTCAGTTTTGACCACCGCGTCCGGTCTGTAACACCTCTGGTGTTACGAATCGCTTAGCACCTTGCGTAAAACCTAAGAGAAATTATCACAACAAGTTCCGCGGTTTTCAGATTTAAAACTCATGTGAAATGATAAACGAATCTTATATGATTTACATTTGTGGTTGTGAAAAAGTCAAGTGAATTTCGGGAATAGTTTGCTCAATGTGAAAACGTGCTAATGAAATTGTGATAAGAGACATTGAATAAGTCGTTGGCGTGAGAAGTGTACAAACGTGTTCCTTCCGAGCGTATTTCTTTGAAAAAAAAGGTATATATATGTGTATAATCATATAACCGTATAATAGATATATTGATGGGTATAATGTAGTTTAGTAGTAGCACAGAATGAATGACACATTTCTATTTTCATAATTATTGTATGATTAGATAAAAACAAAGAAAAGAGAATAGAGAAAGAAAACTCAGGCATGCACGCTCACGCAACCACGCACGTCTGTCTGCTGCCGTCGCTATGTTGCACCGACGTTCCTTGTCAATCATGTTGTACTCGTTTGCTGTGTCTCGACCGTGGCCATGTGAGCCCGCGTGCTGCCCCTGCCGCACGGTCGGCTGCGTCTAGTTTTTGGAGGAGGCAAGCGTGCACGGCTCTGCATTCGCCTCTCTCGTTCTACTGCTCGCGCTGCTCCTGCCTTGGCCACGCCAAGCTCCGGCTCGAGCTCGGCCACCGCCGTTTCCACGACCTTGCCGCTCTCCGCGCTCGGCCATCAGCTCCACCACGTCCGTCTCGCTCCCTGCCCGCGCGCGCTTGCCGTAGTCGCGCTGCTGGGAGCCGCCGCAGACCTGCTCAGGTCGCCGCACGCGCGCGTGGTCGATTCGCTGCCTTTTGCTTCAGCACAGGCAACACTTATCCGCGGGTGCTCTACGGAAGCCCCATTGCCGCGCAGCTCGTCACGTCGCCCCACAGCGTCGCCACCGCAGATGCCGGCACCGATGCCCGTCTGCCCTTTGCCGCCATCGGAGTCGTGCCGCTTTGAGGAGGACGTACGCGGTGTCCGTAGCATAGTACCCCAATTCAGTGCTCCGGCTGCTAGGCAAGGGAGCTAGCTAGCCGCCCGACCCCCACCTGGGCGATGAGGAGCGCCGCCGACCGTAAATTCGACGAGCTGCCCGCCGCCGGCCAGTTCACCGCCGTTACTGGGGTAAGCTTCCATGGTCGTTCTTAGTTCGATTGCTCGCACTCTTGGACTGTCTGTGACCTTCCAGTGTTGATGCTCGTCGTAGTTTGGCCGGAGGCATGGCCGGTGGTGGTGTGGCGCGCGGGTGCCAGCTCGGTGCGCCGCCGTCCCCTTCACCGCACGCGTGGGCAGCACCACCTGGGACCTCCCCGTCTGCACCAGCACTGCGGCTGGCCGCGCGGTATGCCTGTGGTGCTCGCGCACCATTTCTTCCCCGTCCCCGCCCTCCGCGTTCGCCGGAACGGCTGCGCCAGCCTCGTGAGCCGCCGCCTGTTGTCGCAGCCTACCCCCTGGGCACCGTCCAGTGCCCCACTGTTATCCGTAGGCGCGGTGCGAGGTGTCGGTGGTGGTCGGCCTCTCGGTAGAACCACCATGGGCCCCGGTGCGCCGGCCTATCCGGGGTGTGCCGGCGGGCGCCATGCCGTCGCGCACCGGCACGCCTAGGACGCACATGCTTGAATTGAACTTAATCCGGGGTGTTAGTTGCGAACGTCAGTGAGAGAGGGGAATAGTGGGTCGGAGGGCGGATGAATTCGTGCTAAGGACAGGGGCTCTTTTGCAAGTTGTGCGCACGTGTGCGGGGCGGGCCAGCTGGGCCGTTGCTGGGCTGGCTGCGTCACGCGCGGCCGTGTCCCGGGCTGGGCCGCTGGGCTGTCTGGCCGGCCGCTGGCCTTCTCTGGTTTAAAGTAATTCTTAATTTCATTTCTTAGATAAACTTGAAAATCAAAAATCTAAATGCGTAGAAGTCCAAAAATCGTGAAACTAATTTTGTTAGCTTCCTAAAATCATGCTCTAACTGTTAGTATGCTTTTGTCCCCATAGTTGTATCATATTTTTAGGAGTTCGCTAATTATTCTAAAATGCTTAATATTGCTAAGAATAAACTGGTAAGAATTTTTGTAAGAAAATGATAAAAGTGTTGGCTCTCAAAATTTTACAGTAAACTCCTAATGTCATTATCTGCTCTCCGTAATTTTTCTAGCTCCAAAATACTTAGTTTGCTAGGATAGCTAATGAGCCTAGTTTAAATATCTATTAAATCGATAAAATGAATAAAGTGACGCTTTGGGTCCGAGTAACTAAAACGCGTGTCAGGAAATGACGCTATACTCGACGACGTGGGCATGTGGCCTAGTGCGTAGAATTAGCTCGTTAGCTTGCGAAGCGTAACGTGTCTCCTAATTGCAGTATCATTGTCTATTTACATCTTTGCGTTGCATTCCACGATTGTCATAATAGGAGCGATGGTGGATCACGGCGTCACCCGGAGGTGGCAGAAAAGATGGAACCTTGATGATCGTGTCATCACGATGAAATGCTAACTTGGTTATATCTTACCCAGGCAAGCCCCGGTGCATAACCCCTATTATTCTGCACTTTATTTTATGCTTGTGCATTAAGTTTAAAGGATTTGAATGAAACCCACTTGCATATAAATATCCTGATCTCATGAGTCTTACTAGCATGTCAGGATCGTGTAGATTGCTATGCTACAGGAATCCGGTAGAAGTCGAGTGATTTCCTGTCACTCGCGAGAGATAGGAATATCTTATTGTTACTATTATCATGTTGCTATCTCATGGAATATAAATGTATATGGATAATTAGAGACCGGGCGGAATGGGTTGATGGACTTGGACCTGGTTGGGCAGCAGAGCAGGGCTCTGGTTGCGATTGTTCCGCCTGTGTCAATTAAGGACCGTTCGTTGCATGGACCCTGGTCAAGTCACAGATTTATTGTCCCGAGCATATACTTGCTTATGGGAGCGGGAAGACTTGTTTCTCTCCTGTCGTGGGTTCTGGCTCTTTCCGGACCGGCTTTTTAGGGTGGTTATATATATTGGGTTGAGGAGGTCTAAGCACCATACTGAGGCCGGGCCTGCAGTGTTGGGGGCTTAGAGTCCGAGCTTGGACGGGGACCTGGACCCCTTGACAGGAGTGGAATGGGTTGGTCTTGCTTGTGCCTGGGGTACAAGCAAGGCGTGTGTTTTCGGGGCACCCAGCTGGGCTTATTGATTCGCGAATCGCCGTTTCAGCGTGACGGTATGGCTTGACTACGCTCTGGCATCGTAGTAAGAACTGGCAGTGGAAAGATGAAGAAATAGTTTCTGATTGCTCAACCCTACTTGATTATAGACTAGGAGCTTACATAGAAGATTGGATAAGAACAAAATACGGCTATTAAAAGTAACAAATTAAGGATACACCTTTAGCGCTGCTTCTCGCAAACAAGAAACCCACAAGCCAGAAAGCCTTGCATAATCCTTGGAGTCTTTTTCTTTCCTCCTGACGGGTAAGTCTTGCGGAGTACAATTGAGTACTTAGGGTTTGTTCTACCCCGTTGCAGGTGACAGGTGCTGATGAGCTGACACTTGTGTGTGGAAACCTCCTGGTGGGCTCAGCGAGGATTTCCTTTACGATGCGGAGTAGAGTTTATTTATTAAAACTCTCACTAGAAGTTTTATAAGGGAAATACTATTAATCTATTATCATTTCATACATTTAAACGTTCCTCATGTGAATGTTTAACTTGTCATTAAATGATTTTATTTCCGCTGAACTCTGATAATGTTTTATATTCCGCTGTTATAACTCCATAATGAATTACTCTGATGTTGTACTAACAGTGATGTAAGAAATGGTAAGGATGTTGTAAGCTTTACTCTCTCATTTGTGATCCTGATGTAAAAATGTGGATCTTCGAGTTCTCCCTTGCGGTGTGCTCAACGGAATTACTTAGTTTAGTGTTCTCCCTTGGGTACTTAGTGTCTAATGGAAGACAAGTACTCTTGTGAGGGCATTAGATTAGGCGGTTCTGCCACACGGTCGTCCTGAAAAATGCTCAGTGGAGTAGCAACGGCTCTATTTGTATGGGATGCTTATAAATACTCATTGGCCGGCCCTTGGGGAGGTCTCTTGGCATTTCTAACACTCTTGTGCATCCTTTGAGCAAAAGCTTCTCCTCCCACTCATCTCTCTTGCTTGATTGCAAATCAAAAGTGAGATTGAGTGATCCCAAAGTGCATTGCATAGCTTGAGGGCATCTAGTGGCACTTGTGGGTGGTTTAGCCGGTGGATTTCTTGTTACTCTTGGAGAGTACCGCTTCTAGCCGGCTTGGAGATTGTTGGAGGCGTTGGCAAGAGAAGGTGATTGTTCTTGGCCACCTCCGGTTGATTGTGAGAGGTTCTTGTGCTTTTCTCGGCGGGACGCTAAAAGCAACTCTAGTGGAATGCGCGTGTCATTGAGTTACCTCACTTGAGAGTGGTGTCTTGCGGTGCCTTGCAGGGCGTGCCTTGAGGGGCAAGTGACTTGAGGGTCACACCGGGAAACCATCTAAGTGTTGGTCGACACAACCGGTGACGTAGCTTGTCGGTGCACAAGTGAACACCGGGTGAACAAAAATATTGTGTCTCTTGTCTCCCGGTGATTAGTCTTCATATTGTGTTGTTGTCAATATTGATTGATTGTATATTATCTTGGTGATTGGCAACATCTTCACTCCACCGTCGGTATAAGATTCACAATCCTCTCTCTTGCATTTACTTTACTAGATTATCTTGTGTAGCTCTAATGGTAGCTTAGCTAGTAGTGTTGTTAGCTTGCTCTTTAGTGTAAAATTAGTGACATAGCTCTTGTGTGAACTAGAGATCATAATCTACTAGACTTGTGGATAGGAGGCTTGCATCACAAGCTTTGGCTAAGCAAAACTCGCTTTACGCCGTTTGTTATTTTAACAAGTTTGCTTAGTCGTATTTGTAGAATTTTTTTATAGGCTATTCACCCCCCCTCTAGCCATCTAGGACCTTACAACAGTGCAATAACTTGTTAACTCTCATCATTACCAACAGTAGGTTTGTAACTTGTTAACAATATTTCCTCTTAATAAAAAACGTGCTATGGCACGGTCACCAAATAAAAAGAGCATCATGCAATAATTAAGCATCTCTCTTCATCGTATCATTCTCCGTCATCCAAGAAGAACACGCCGGGGTACAGGGGCTCTTCTACCAGCCTTATTATTGGTCGCTGGAAACAACTCGTCCAGAGCTGCAACTTGGCTCGACTTCAAGTTTCCTGTGAAGATGGCATCGTATGCTCGTTTGGACGAGATGAAGTTGGTGTCACATGTGACAACGTGTCCATCCTTTTCATGAGGAGTACCTTGCCAGGAGTTGAGAGGCAATCCATCTTCTTTTGGTTGGCAGGGTCCTTTTGGTTGCCACCTTGTGGAGCGGCGATTAAGAGCAACGATTCTGAGAGAAAGAAAAGAAGGCTCCCAGCAGGTTTGGATCTGAACAAGAATCAGCCCAAGCCCAAGTCTGTGTCGGATTTAAGAGGCGTCTCCTACTCTCCTTCGAGGTCCATGCAAAACCTTACAGGGCTCACAGACATGCTTGACCTCTGGGCCCACGGTGTGTAATCACGCGGCCTTTCTTAACAGAAAGTCAGCTAATCCTTGCTCCTTGCTGATACACCAAGTTGATTGGTCTTTTGGCCAAATAATGATATGGCAAACTGTTTGAGTTGTTAGTTAGGTTCGCTGGTAGTGTTTCCTCTGATCACACGTGCGCGTCCGTACTTGTATGTCGATTGACGGGGTACCACGACTAAAGATGGCAATGGGGCCCGATCCCCAATTCTCCGCGGGGAATTCCCCTATTAAGGGACGGGATGGGACCGAATTCATCCCCACGGAGATTAAAATAATAGGAGTCTGATCCCCGTCGGGGCTGGCGGGGATGGGGACGGTTCGGTGTCCCCCGTCCCCGATCTCCGTGTCCCCACCCCGCAAGCAGCTAGCAGGGGCGAACTAGTGAAGAAAGCCCATCTAAAGGTCCACTACAGGCAGCCAAGTATATATACCAGGACCAACCCTAAATCTATTCGTTCATCCTTTCCCCGGTAGCAGCCGCCGCTGGCTTCCGCATCTCCCGCACCAGACGCGACTTCGCCGAGCGCCCGAGCCTGCTCTTGTCTCCTAGCATACGCGGCTCTGCTTCGCTCCTCTCCCCTCCACCTTCCACTCTCCACACACGACACCCGCCTGCATCTCCACGAGGCATGCCGAGCTCCCGACTCCCAAGCCTGCTCTTGTCGTGCTGTGTTCCGAGACAACACTGGTGGCTCAAATCCAGCTAGAAACAGTCGAGCGGAACGGGATGTGGTCTGTGTGGAGGCTCAAATCTTTGGAGCTTGTTCCTTCTATCTAGATCAGAGTGCTAGTAAGTGCAATGATGTATGTAGCGTGCTTGTGCATTGCCTCCTCTTGCTTCTTTTTTTTTGGGCAACCTCCTCTTGCTTCTTGCCTCTATATCTGTATACTACTCGATCTACGAATGCAATGAATATATGTATACTACTAGATCTACGAATGCAATGGTGTATGTACAATGTGTTGATGTATGTACTGAGTGCTTGTGCAATGGTGCTTCTATATCTCTACAACTAAAAAATACCGATGAGAATCGTTCATCAGCCTGCGAAAAATCGCATGCTCCTGCGCTCGCCCGGCACACTTTCACTCGCCCGCACATGCAGTGCACCCGGCCCCGCGCGACGCGCAATCACCGCAGCCTAGGAAGGAAAGGAATCACCGCACCCTCGCCTACCCACGTCTGCGCTCTCCCTCGACGCATAGTCACCGCAACCTGCACCTGCCCTTCCTGCACTAGCCCACACCGCCGCACCCCTCCCAAGCCTGTTCCGCCACCGAGAAGGTGTTCACGCCTGCGTGACAGACCACCGAGAAGGAGGACTACTGGGAAGCCCTCGTCGCACACACCCGTCGACCTCACCGTTCGCGCCGGCGCCGGCGGTTGCCTCCCCAGCCTCCTTCACTAGGCCCTTCAAGATCCAGCATCGGACGTGACCTCGCCGGCCATGGCGACCACCCTGCCAGATCCCTGGCAGACCCATCGCTTACAGCTTCCCCGTCGAAAAGGGCAATGGTGGCTCCTCCCCTTCACTCCGCTGCAGTTCATTACCTACTCTAATAAATCACCAAAGTACAGGCAAAAAGGACAAACAAATTTTAGAGATGTTCCTAAATGCTGCAGGGGACGAGTTTGTGAGCGTCAGCGCGGGCAGCAAGGGCAAGGCGGCGCGGTGCGGCTCATCCTCACGACGCGGAGCGACGACGGCGTGTCTCTGACTCCCCTCCTCCCCATCCCGCGCACCCCCACCCGGCTAGCCGCGTCTGACCGTGAAGACTTCTTCCACCACTCCCGGCTCTCCATCAACCTCGCCCTCGCCTCGCCCGGACAAGTTCGCCCCCGACGCCACCGCGGACGCGGGAGACGACGATGGGCCGGCGACCGCCTCTCCACGCTCCTCCTGTAGCGGAAAAGGCGGCGACGACACCGGCAGGGGCCCTGCCCTCTCGACGACAGCAACCCGGGCGCAGCTCTCTCCAGATCCGCCCTCGCCCGCTTGGCCCTCGACGCTGCCGCTGAGTCCATCATGCCCCACCCAGCACAACTCTCTCCGGCCATCGACGAGGAGCAGGCGCGGCCCCGCAAGACCGGCAGCAGGAACCCGGCAGTACCAGGCGCCGCCGCGGCCCGCTTCACCGTTTCCTTTTGAATGGCCAACTAAATTCGATGCTGATGTGTCTATTTTCGTCCTACTGTCATAGTGTTTCTGCCTCTGTCTGTTAACGGCGAGATGCTGATAAGAATTAGTTGGGTAACATGCACGTCGAGATGATAATTTTTACATCAACACCACTTCCCGGAACTGTAAATACCATGGGATTTTTACCAAATCTTATAAAAATATACTATAAAATTTCATCTAGATTAAATAAGGCAGATGTAGCATAATATGATGTATCATCTTGAAATTGAATACTCGGTCTTTCCAGCTTCAAAGATGAAATTTCTTCTTCTATGAGGACTGAAGTGTCCCGGAGGCTTCAAAATCCATTACGGCATTACCCAGATGTTCATCCCAACCAAATTCTATTGAATGATGTTGTTCATAGTGTTTCCTTCCTACTGTCATAGTGTTGGTGAAATGTCCTGTTCAACTAGATGTCCTACTGTCATGACATTGATGTGTCTGAACAGGCATAATCTGGATTATGTATTTGTATTGCCTAATCCATGACAATATTCAGGCACAATGGTGAATCTGAAAGTGCTTATATTTTAGCTGGGTTGTAAAGAGATTCTCCATTAACTGTTTTTTTATCCGTTTTCAAAGCAACCTTTTCGTTTCTCTCTTTTTTTAGTGGTTTATCGATGTATGTATCTAAGATAAAACTGACAGTGCTACTGACATAACATTTACCTGCATAACACATCGTTCCCGAGGTTGCTTGCATTATCTCACTGCTTTTGCAGGACATGCTTCTTGAGTCCATCCCTAGATCTCACTGCCTTTCTTTTTCATTATCTCACTGCTTTTGTAGTACATGGTCAGTGTTGTACCCATTTACATGATCAACTATTCTGAGCACTATCAGTTTCACAACATTGTATGACTTGAAGTTGGCCAAATGCAATGCCATGGCTAGCTAGAAATTCTGTTGGCACTTTAGCCTCACAGCGTTGTATGACTTCAACTTGGGCAAATGCAATGCCATTGCTAGCAATTGATTCAAGATATTGCTGTGTGTCAGCATGTGTGTTCTGGTGGCAGCTCAATTGATGCCTGCTTTGAATTGTTAAATAGAATACCCGAGCAATTGTTAGGTTTCTCAACATGGGAAGTCTGAAACATTTTTGAGTACTCAGAGGAGTACATAGAAGTCTGAACATTTTAAGTCCTCAGAGGAATACATAGAAGTCTGAACTTTTTGAGTCCTTAGAAGAATACATAGAAGTCTGAACATGCAAGTGTTAGATTTCTCTGAATTAGCTTACTGAATTAGAGGTTTCCAAATTTTCTTCTAGGTTCTGAATTATAGGTTCCTAATTACAGAATTCCTATTTCCTAGGATCACCAAAATCTGAGATATATGAAACTGAGCCTAAACTGGAACTAATGAAGTCTTGAGATACCTTAGAGAGAAGCAAGAAGCTGTTGGAATTTTCCGTCTTAAGAAGTGTGGACTTCAGTGTGAACATGTGAACTATATGATCAGATGCTCGGTCCAGTCACAAGTCATATCTTTATTGGGGGCTATAGGCACAATAGATAAGTTATAGTAGTACAATTTGTTTTGATTTATGTTCAGGATGGAAAAAAGTTCATGATGAAAAAAGTGCAGGAGTCCATCTTATTATGTCAGTGATTTCTCTTGCCCATCTTGTTATGGCAGTGGTTTCTGTTGCCATTGCTCATACTGCCAACATTCATACTTGGGGATTAACAGGTAACCAGTAAAAATTTGGATGCATACATATTTTTTTTATTTCTGTACATGTGACATGATCAATTGATCATGCACAAATTAGCAAACTAATGTAGAACTATCCTCAAGATTGTCTTCATTTGGACATTAACTAGATCAGATCATGAATATTGGATATTTTTTTATGAGTATTCCACTGTTGAGTTACTGCAAACGCACCATTGCAACATTCTCTAGAGAATTGGAATTGGAAAGTAGTATCAAGTTTTAAACCATTGTAACATTTACTTGCCTGCATCTTTGTGAACAAGAGCATGGAGTGGCCAGAGTTTCAGCAGGTTGTATAGGCAGGACTGCCGGACACGAAGAAAGATACAAGCAAATCCGGCCGAGGTGAGCCCCTACTTCGCTCTCCTCTCCCTGTCCCTCTCGCTGCCCTTTCCCTCTCCCTCATTGTTTCCCTATGCTACTTGTAATATCTCCGGTGTTCATATTAATTGGCTTATATTCTGCACGCAACACTATGGGACAGACAAAAGTTGGGTGGGCATATTATAGATTTATGTTATTATATAAATTCACAAGTTTATACGAGTGCATGCTGTGTGCCTCAAGAACTGGTGAGGGTCACTGACAAGGTACGAGTGCATGCCTGGTGAATTGTTCCCGTTGCAACGCACGGGTATTTACCTAGTGTTGGAAAAAAAATTAATGGAATTTCATGGTGTTCAATCTGTTATGCTAATATACTCTTCTATGATTGTATACTCTTCTATGTTGTGTCATTGAAACGGGGATGGATTCTCCGTGGGGATTAATTCCCCGCTCGGGGACGGGGATGGGGGAAACTCTAGCCCCGGCGGTTTTGACGGGGACGGGGATGGGGCGGGATTTGTCCCCGCGGGGACGGGGATGGGGACTCATCCCCCGGCGGGGAATTCCCCGTTGCCATCTTGAATTACGACGACGGCGCATAGGGCACGAGCACGACAATGGCTGTCACCTGTGGCTCGGTGCCTCGGTCGCTGTTTGCGCATCCAAGGCCTTTTTTTTAGTTCTAAAATATTTTGCGAAATAACAGTAGATTTTTCGTCACATCAAATCTTTGACACATGTGTGCAATTAGTTTTTGATTTCATCTACATTTAGTACTCCATATATATACCGACATTTTGATGTGATGGAGAATCTTCTTTTTGCATAGTGAAATTTGGGGGTGAATATGAGTATCTAAACAAGGGCTTAATTACATTTGGACTCTGGACTCTTTTTTTAGATTTAGAAAGTACACACACTTTTGTCAACCTTGTCCATGGCTCGCGATGACTAGTGCCTGACCGTTAATTGTTTCGCAAAGTACAGTACTGTACTAGAATGCTCTACTTCTACAGTTCTACTACAAGTGGGTTCAAGTTGAACTAGTCCTGACCGTTGTTGTCGTCTCTGCAACACACACGTTTTAAGCAGGCAGGTAGTTGGGCTTGGCCTCGCTCACACAGCTGCCGATGACTAGATGCTGCCGATGCACATCAGCACATGCATCCGCTTGATCACATCACCGCACCAATCGCTTTCTGGAGCTGTAGCTGACGAGCAACGTTAGCCTGCAACACAGCTCCCGTCACTCAGTCAGCGTGTTCGCGGTGTTCCCGGATCATATGGGCTGCACAACCTTGCTAATGGTTGGCCCGCCGACGATGTGTTGGCCTGGCCTTTTGAATATTCCAATACCTCTACATCTCTATTCCTATAGTGTATCAAGTACTGCTATCAGATTGAATGGGTTGGTTACGTCACGTTTAACTGGGTATTTAGGTCGACTCTCAAGTTGCCTGGAAATCTATCTGTTGCTTTGAACATGACTTGTGCAGTTCTGCCTCAAGTTGTGCGTTGTGCCCACCTGTAGGAAGTACGGAGTACATCTACCGGATGTGGACGACTCCAGTTGCCGGGTTTCAGACCGCAAAAGGCGACGAGAATATCATCTTTTCAGCATTCAGCGGAGTACATCTACCGGATGTGGACGACTCCAGTTGCCCTGTTCGCTTGTCTTACGAGCCGTACTATTTTGACGAAGAAACAGTGTTTTTCTCTCACGGCAAATCAGCGAACAATACTTTTAGTCATGGCTTTTCAGCGAAGCGAACGGGCCATTCACCGTGTGCCTACTAAACTGAACAGAACGCGTGCATTTCTCTACCCCCACGGCCCTACACGGCACACCCTAGGTAGAATTGTAGAAAGTTGCAGTTGCGAGTAGCCTGACCGTCAAGCCCGAGTCAATCTGAAGGAAGTACAGTGGACTAGTGCACATAGCACTAGTAGGTTTTCAGACTAGAAAAGCCGACAGATATCACCGTTTCAGGTTTCAGCGATCAGTTGGGTCAATCTCCTCTCGTCATACGCCGTGATCTGAAACTGAATCAACTGATGAACACGGCATGCAGATACATCCACGGGACCAACGACGGCTAGATTCACTGAATTAAACGGACATCTCTACCCGCTCTCCCTCTCGTCCTGTACTGTCGCAGCTTGCTAGCTAGTGGACGGGAGACTTGGATTGGACTCGCCAACTTGTCCATAGGCCTTTCCACACGCGCTGTACGCTGTTACTCCTACTTGTTAAGCATTGGTAGGTACCAAGTTGCAGTTGGCCTCGCTGCTGCCTCCGGCTCCCCGCGTCGAGGCCGATGGCCGTTGCAACTTGCCAAGCGCGGCCGCGGTGTGAGCGCGCGCCTCAATGGGGCCACTACGGCCCACGGGCTCGCAGGCCGCGACCGCTTCGCCGTGGCATGCACCGGGTGGACGGACATGATTTCAATGTTCTGAACCTGAACCAATGCCATCGATCGCCATCGTCTTCTCAGGCTAAGGGGGTGTGTAATCGCTTCAAAATTCCAAATTTTTACGCTCTCTCTCCATCACATCATTCTTTAGACGTATGCATGAAGCACTTAATATAGGTAAAAGAAATAACTAATTACACAGTTTTGTTGTAAAAATCACGAGACGAATCTGTTGAACCTAATTAGTCCATTATTGGACACTAATTGCCAAATACAAACGAAAGTGCTACAGTATCAAAATTTCAAATTTTTTGCATCTAAACACCCCCTAGGAGCAATTATAATAACAGGCTGCAAGTTGACCAAATGCTGAGGTGGAGAAAAGAGAGGAGGTGAGAGAGGAGAATTAGGCTGTAAGCTTACAGTCGGCTTAGGCACAGGAACCAAGAAACTTTGTCGGAGAGATAGGTGAACTATGCATTAATAGTGAAGAGCTAACTATTATATTATAAGAGTGTGCTGAGAGAAGGACCGACTGTATTATTAGCCTTGGAGCAGCACTGAAATCGCACGCCCCACGTGGTGGTATAACTCTTGACAATATGCATCATGTAGCTTACCAATACCATTGCGCTTGCTTCAACTGTATTGACACTGGAATTTATTCGGATGGACTTTGCTCCGGTACTCCGGAGCGACTATAAACCATCCATTTAGTTAGGTCTAGATATATCTTGTAAGCATCGAAAAATATCTTATCTTCCAATTAGATGTAACTTACAAACTACCGGCGTGTCCAGTTAGATGTAACATGACAAACTTTAACTTAATTTTCTTTGACTAACGTACGTGACAAATTTTGTGTCCTCTAGTTTCTCTAAGTAATTGTAGTATATTTTGCTTAACATGACTCGTAAAAATAATACATATAAAATATAATTTTTCTATGTTATGAGCGGACCAAGAAAACAAGCAAAGATATTATGACAGTTGTGCTTGCGTTGGCGAGTCATGAGCTATGCCTGTGCCAAAGCAAAGACTTATTGAGCCGTACCAGCCTAGAAATCAACTCGAAGCAGCATGGATCATGAGAGGACCGGGCTATGCCAGCATGGCACGACCTAAGTTCCACCTCTAATGACGTCTGACCAGCGACAATGTTTGACATTACTCCATTTGAAGTTGCTGACTTACCATGTCTAAGCATGGCACTGTCCAAGTCTCACCTCTAGTCATAATAACGAATGGGAATGCTTGACGTTACTCTGTTTTGATTAGGCTGCTGACTTACCATGTATGAACATAATTAAATGAACACCCGAAATTTGCCAAGTTAACCAAGTAGGCTTAGCACCGTGACACTTAAGTACTTTTCAAATTTCACTTTGTATGTTCTTAGCGCCTGAAATTACCGAAATTCACAAATTTTGATCAAAGAAAAATAAATAAATTAACTTTATGGTGTTCAAATTTCACAAAAGAGAAAAAAAATGGCAAGAGATTTGATCCCTACACCTCCTAGAAGGTCGAGCTAAAAACTTTCCACTAGGCTAGATGTTAACTTACACATTTTTTTTGGTTGACATAGAATCATGAATTTGCTAGAATTTGCTACAATTTCACCGAAAGTTTGAACCCTTCTTGTGTATATCTTAGATTTTTTTTTCAAAAGTTATAAACACGGCATTTATAACTCACCTCTACAAATACACATATTTTTATGAACGCACACACGCACAACCTACTATATCTATATAAACGCCTACATGAGACCAGGTGATATTGAGAATGATGCGGTGAAGCCTATCACTGGCAGTAGCCATGACCATGAGTACATTCCCGTATGCATACTATATCCATAAGCAAACTAATGTGACGAACGTACAAGGCGCCAAACCTAAGTTTCAAACAGGCAATCTACCAATGTCAAGATCTTTCAAATAGTACCCGCTATTCTTCTTCATTTCTAAACCACACACATTTACATCTTAACTTCCCAAATTATAGGAACAGGAAGCTTGAGCAACAACAGTACGGCTGAATCTAAAATTGCATGCAAAATCCCTCACTATCCGATGCTCTGTTTCTCCCATTTAGGGAACACAACCATCTGAAATTTGTTAGAAGCAAGTTGCTTAAAACGCTAGAAGCTCCACAGTGCAATGTCAGCGGTGGCATGCTCGACGTCCTCCCGCCACGCGCCGGCGGCGTCCGGCGGGTCTACGAGCAGCCCCTGCGCCAGGCTCGCGTAGTACGATCCGGCATCAACCATGCCACCGAACCTGAACACGTCCTCGAACTCGAACACGGCGTCGTTCGAAGGCACCGCGCCAGGCGAGGAATCAGCATCGTCCTCCTCCAGCTCGTCGTCGGCAGTATCCTTCGCCCGCAACGACAGCGTCAGTTCGGCCACCGAGCGGCGCCGGAACGCCTCGACGGCCTCGGCGACGGCGTCCTTGAGCTCCCTCGCGCTGGCCAGCTCTGGCGCCGACAGCGCGGCGGGCATCAGCGGCGGGAGCAGCCACGCTGAGTCGGCGAAGTTGAGGCAGGCGCCGCGGCCCGAGAGCGCGATGGCGGCGGCGTCGTGCGCGCGCGCCGCCAGGTCGGGCGTGGCGAAGGTGCCGAGCCAGAGCCTTGACCCGCGCCCCCCGGGGATGCGCACCTCGCACACCCACCGCCCCAGTGTGCCGCGGCGCCGGACGCCGCGGTACACTGGATGCCGCGTCTCCCGGAACTTGGTCCGTCCCGCCGGCTTCTTGGGCGGCGCCGACCACACCGTCCTGTACTCCTCGTGCTCCGCGGACGACGTCGGCGACGGCGAGGGTGTGTCCATTGCAGACTCGCTGAAGGTCAGCAGCTTGCTGGCCCTGGTCGAGCTGGGATCGATGGAGCAGTGGAGCTCGGACTTGGATGGAGGGAGCGGAAGGCGGCCGGGAAAGTATATATAGCCATTGCCCATTGGTAACGTGTCAACTCGGTGCAGGGGGGCACTAGCTGGGCAGGTGGCAAGTCGGTGACGACTGGTCGTCAGTGCCGCGGGGAGTGAGAGGCGATTAGCTGGAAGTGGAAAACGAGACAGCTTGGAGAAACGGCGTGCGTGCGTGGCGGTCCGAGTCAGCCACCATGGCGGTGGCGGGGTCGGGGGCGGTCAGCGACCGTTAGCAGTTGCATGGCGTGTGGTCTGCAGGTCTCCGTTTACTTTTCAAAGCTGTTCGCCTGGGACCTGGCCCCTGGGTGCAATTCGCGCGCTGGCTCGCTCTTATTTTTTAGCAATTCAGAGCTTCATTGATCGATGAAAGTAGTACAATCAGCGGCTGCTAATCCCACAAGCCACTCCAGGATATAGTTAAGCCAAAACAGGGCGCACTCAGTGGGAAACACCATACGTGCACAATAGTATGCCACTGAGTTAGCATCCCTACTTACCCTTGCAACTCTAAACTCAATAAGACTCCTGCCTAACTCTGAAATATCAAAACAAATATCTCCTATGAAGGACCTCATGCCATCACTATTCTCCAGAAGGGGCTTCAGGGCACTGCAGTCAGTTTCAAGGAGTACCTTCTCACAGCCCATCTCCATCGATAATTCAAGTCCCTCCTTTGCCGCCATCGCCTCGGCGGTGAGGGCATCCAGCACATGATCAAACCAGCGAGCACCTCCTGCAATCACCAGCCCCTGTTCATCACGAATCACCACCCCGGCACTGTCGGTACCTGATGCAGCATCAAAGGCAGCATCGGTGTTGACCTTAAACCATCCAGCCTTCGACGCCTTCCACTTCACCGCCAAGCGTGGCCGGGCTAGCTTACTCGGCACTTTCAGCATTGCCATCTCCTCGAGCATCTTAGCGATGTATCGCGCCGCTGCACCTGGTTCCCAACACCTTCCTTCCATGGTGCCTGGCATTCCTTCCGGTCCACAACGACCACGCGCCACACACCACCACGGCAATAGCCTTCAAAGGCTCACCTCAGGGCGAAACACATTCGTAGCCTAGGAACTTGGATGAAGAGCCGGGACAGTGATCCCCGTCAGCTTCTTAACCTCGGCCCAGAAGCGCTTGGCTGTCGCCTATCGGACATTGCAGACACACATGGTATACTGATTCCTCAGGGTCTCCACACAGATCACAGAAGCTTTCCTTTTCAACATGTCGTCTCTTTAGTTCAGCTTTAGACGGTAGGGCATTGTGGAGCACTCGCCACCAGAACACCTGCACCTTTAGGGGAACGTTCAGCTTCCAAAGAAGACTCCATGCTCGATCATCTCCTGACGCCCAAGCCTCGGTAGTAGTAGCTATTGCCTCTGTCATTTGCGCCTCCTTCAGAAGCCTATAAGCGGAGCGCACTGAATAAAGGGCATGCTTCTCAAAAGCCCATGCCAAGACATGCGACAAGTTAACACCCGGCTTGATCTTCATAATCTCCTCCGCCTCCAAGGACATGAAAGACTTATGCACCAACTCTTCATTCCACACACGTGTCCCAAGGACAAAGAGATCCCTGACCACCTCTACCCGCGCTGTGGGCGGCCGCACCAGTGGCCGAAGTGATCTCAAGCCGGGGATCCAATTCTCCTCCCATATGTTTGTCTTACCGGGACCAATTCTCTTTATCAAGCCACGGTTCAACACATCTTGCCCCTGGAGGATAGAACGCCAAGTCTCCAAACTTCGTCTCCTTTTAGTAGCTGAGAGGAAATCACCATTAGGGAAATACTTCCCCCTCAGTACCCGAGCACACAATGAGTCTGGCCTCATGATTAGCCTCCACCCTTATGTTTCCCAACATTGCTTGGTTAAAGAGCGTAAAATCCCTGAGGCCCATGCCTCCCTGGCTCTTGGATCGTGTCAATTTCTCCCAACATAGCCAGTGAATTTTGTGATTATCAAGCGAGTTGCCCCACCAGTAGTTGGACACCGCCAAGGTGAGTTTGTGGCATACTGCTGGTGACAGCTTGAAACATGACATAGGATAAGTGGGCACGAACTATGCATTAGCCTTGAGCAGAACCTATCTACTTGCATAGCTCAAACCCTTTTCCACCCACCCTCCGACAAAACCACGCACCCGCAGCAGGAACATAATCAAAAGCAGCATTTGCACCTCTCCCAGCTGTAGTAGGCAAACCAAGATACTTTTCTCCCAAAGCTTCATTCGGAATTTGAAGGCTTGAATGAACATCCGCTTTGCAATCTTGTTGGCAGTTTGGACTGAAGAAAACCGCTGACTTTTGTTTATTCACCAGTTGATTGGATCCTTTATTGTAATCTTCCAGAATCAGAGCAACCCGATCAGCACCCCTCTTTGTCGTCTTAGTGAAAATCAGACAGTCGTCTGTAAAGAGGAGATGAGATATCCACAGTGCATTCCGGCTCACCCGAACCCCCCTAGAAATATATAAGGGGCCAATATTTTTCACCATGCATGAGAGCCCTTTCGAACACAACAAGAACAGGTATGAAGAAATTGGGTCACCCTGCTTGATGCCCCGTGATGGTTTAAAACTCTCTGAAAAAACACCATTAACTCGCACCGAGAAAGATACCGATGAGACACACTTCATGACCAAAGAGCACCACGAGCCCGGGAACCCCAATGCCTGCATAACAACAATCAGATAGCTCCACTCAACTCTGTCATATGCCTTCGCCATGTCAAGTTTGATCGCATAGCCTCCCATCTTCCCTTTCTTGTTCCGCAAGTAATGGATACATTCATACGTGATCAAAACGTTATCAGTGATCAACCGTCCCGGTACGAATGCACTCTGTTCCTCGGCGATAACCTCATACAAAATCACCCGAAGTCTATTGGCCATAGTCTTTGAGCACAACTTATATAGAACATTGCAAAGTGAAATAGGCCAGAATTGAGAAAGACCCTGAGGATTAGATACCTTCGGGATGAGCACCAAAAGTGTCTTGTTCACATCTTCAGGTAATTCCCCTCCATTTTGAAAGCCCAACATTGCACTCATTATGCACGGTTTCACTAGCTGCCAGTGCGTTTGGAAAGAACCCGCATTGAAGCCATCGACCCCCGGAGCTTTATTTGGGGCCATTTGAAAGATGGCCGATTCCACCTCCTCCTTAGTGAAAGGCCTCTCCAACATATCACATATCTTTGGCATCACCTTCAGCGGCCCGGTTGGAGATTGTCCTGAGTCATGAACAAATTCTGGTAGAACTCACATGCCAGCCGTTCAAGGTCTTCCTATGCAGTGAAGGATTGACCTGCCGCATCCACCAGATGCTTGATTCTGTTAGCCCGGTTCCTTCCACACGCTTTCGCTTGGAAAAGTTTCGTGTTTCTATCACCCTCTCATAGCCAAGAAATCCTTGATCTTTGGTGCTCCATCGTTTCTTCCCTAGCCAAGGCCACCGCTAGCTTGGACATCACACTACGTTCTCGGTCCGTCGGCCCCTGATAGAGTGTGCTACTCCGTTCCTCTTCCAGGACCGCTCGCAGCTGTTTAACCCGCTGCTTAACAGACCCAAACACCTTCCTATCCCATGCCTTCAGTGAACCCTGCAGGGATGTCAAGGCGGAAGAAGTAGCCACAAGATCAAAGGAACCTGAGCTAGGATCCTAAGACCGGTTGACAAACTCCATGTACTCCCCATGACTTTTCCATATATTCTCATACTTGAAAGGTTTGGATTTTCACCGGCCACACCACCACCCAGCCGGCTCCTTGGCCCTAACCTCCACTAGAAGGCCACAGTGATCTGACTCCGCCAAGGGTATGTGGAACACTTCGGAGTCACCCATCACATCCATGAAGTTGTTGTCCCCGAGGGCACGATCCAGACAGACTTTAACATTCCTTCTATCCTCCTATCGGTTATCCCATGTGTAGGGCAAGCCATGATAGCCGAGATCAGTCAAGCAACAGTCACTGACAGCATCTTGAAACGCTGCAATATGCCATGGCTCCCTACCATTACCACCAATTTGCTCGTCCGCCGAGAGCACCTCATTAAAATCCCCTACGCACAACCAAGGAGATGTTGATTGTGCCCTTAGGAATCTCATGAGGTACCAAGAATCTTTGCGACGCTCTCGTCTTGGCTCTCCATAGAACCCTGTTAGCCTCCATTGCATGATCCGTAAGCTATCACAAGACACAAGCACATCAATATGTGATTTAGACTTGCTTAGCTCCGCCACCACCACATCTCGGCGCCATAGCAGCACCAGTCCACCACTAAGGCCCTCTGACTTAACAACAATGGCATTGGGGAAGCCAAGAGCTCGTTGCAAGCCACAAGCACGCTCCTCCCTCATCCTTGTTTCCATCAAAAACACCACCGTGGCTTCTCCTCCTCCACCAAAAGGCGGAGCTCTTGAACTGCCTCGGGCTACCTACAACCCTGGTAGTTCACAATTAGGAGATTCATTGTGCCCGGCGGGGGCTGTCCATCGCAGCCACCGCTGATCTTGCAATTTGGTTGGAACCTCTTTTCAGTTTCTTCAGTGTTTCAATCATGTGTAACAGAACTGCCTAATTATACGAGATTAAGTAGGAAAATCATCCAACGGGAGGACAATTTAACAAACTTAAGCCCGTATAACCCGGTAGTCCGTGAAATCTCGACGGATTTCAAACCATTTCATATACCAGCCAAGATCGTACTAAGTTTAGCGGTCACCGTCATAAGTTACATAAAAGTTCGCAGCACAAAATACATCAGAGTTTAAACATAGTTATTACAAACCAGGTTCGAATAAAAGTAGCGGAAGCAGTATTTCAAATCACGCACACACACACAACGTTTTGAAATAAAGTGCCAGCTTGTGATCATCTCCAGCAAAAGCATCAGACGAGAAGTAGCGAATGACCATTGCCCATGGTCCTAAGCTTCGCCCATCGCAGGATAGAGGCAGTTGATACAGTAGCCGTAATACATCTACCCATCTGCAACAAGTGGGAACAAAGCCCTGAGTACGAGAAGGTACTCAGCTAGACTTACCTGACAGAACCAAAGTAAAAATGACACCAAGGATCATGATAGGCTTTCTGGTGGGGTAGCTGACTCATTTGCAAGAAAAGCATTTTAACTTAGCAGTTCTTTTACAAAAGCATGCAGTATTTTAATCTTTATTACCCTGTCAACTATGTTTGCACTTATGCTAGAGTAACCATGTAATTAAGCAAGTAAGGATTACCATTGATCATTAACAATAATTACCATGTCATCTTCCACATAACTATCCAAGTGTTTCATCAATATTACTATGATGAAGTAGCTCAAGTCAAGTGTTCACTATCCAGTGAACGATGGCGATTCGAATCGATTATTAACCAGCTGGTAATTTATTCCTCACACAAACCTCACTCACCCGCTAAAGTGAGGTATTGGTCACCGAGTCAACCATTCAGGCAAAGTCGCGAGCTTGCTAGGAACCACATGTACCCGGGGGCCGCCCGACTGCTCTTTGGCCTTATCATCACGCCCCCGTTTCCTGCCACTACTGCTCCGGTACAGTGCGTTACGGGCAATCCACTCGGCCTGAATAATCTTCCGGCTTCGCGGTCGAAAGGTGCCTTATTCGGCCAGCTAAATGTGAGGCATGCGTTCAACATGACTCGAGACCCAACAACGGTCGGTCCTTAATCGACACAGACGGAAAACACTACAGTCCGAAACCCTGCAAGTTTCCGCCCGGTCTCAGATTCATTTCGACACTTAGTTATTCTCATATGACATACTTTCACATAGATTCAAGTAATCCCCTATAACTCGCGGATGACAGGCAATCACCCGACTTCTACCGGTCTAAGCAAACTAAGCAATTATTGACCGCGGACACCAGGGTAACAAGGATTGGGTAAAGCAAGGTGAATCAAGGTATAATGCAGCAACGTTTGCAAACAACTCCTAAACGTAATGCATCAAATTAAGTAAAGTTAATAATAAATTATTTGCAAACCGGGAGAGAAATGCTCCGGGGCTTGCCTCTCTCAAAAGAGCTCGGACGGTGGTCGGGGCACTCCGGAAGATCTTCACCGACCTCCTCTTCGGCTTCGGTCGCCTCCTGCTCCTGCACCTTGAGCTGCTCTTCCGGGTCCTCGGGAACTGCTATCGGGGTCACTTCCTGCGATCCTGTATGATGCAGAAGTATAAGTGCTCATGCCTAGGTGCATTGCAGGGATGGCATGAGATGATGATGATGAATGCATGAGATGTAAATGAGCATGTTACTTTATTTGGATTACGTGGAACTTACGACTCTTCTACAAGGTAGTCTACGTCATCCAAGAACATGTACTCGAAAACTACCACCATTATTTTCTACCATGCAAAGGCATCGTGATACTCAAGATGCTTCAAAGATACACCAAAGTATAGTTTACTAACTAATCTTGCATTAAAGAGTGAATGTAAACCCCAATTAGCCCTATGCTTGAACAGCAACACATAGTTTAGTAGCACAGAAAAATCTTAGAAAATTACAGTGGGTTACTAACATCAATACTAGCCTGCCACAAGATTTTCATTGCAAATGGATTCCTAGAACTGTCTACACAAAAATAGCAAGCTAAGACCTAAAAATGAATATGAAAATACTTTGCATTATGAAAAGTATCAAACAATAGATTTAGAAATTTTTCTACTTTCTACACAGTAAACAAACACTGTAGAAAAATTATTACTTGCATGTTTTATTCAAATTTATTTAATTAACAAAAATAACAAATACTAGTGATAGAAAGCATTTGAACTACACCTACACATTTTTCTACAGAACAGACATGATATAAAATTTTCTTAGCAAGTACATGGCACAAAAAGACTAACAAACTTGGAATCACATTTTTCTGATTTTTCTATGATTTATTAAGCATTTATCAAGAAAACAGCCATTTCAATAATTAAATAAAAACTCTACAGCAAAGTATTTCAAATTTGACATGCAATATTTTTATATCATAGATCTGGTTCCAATGAATCCATAGAAATTTATTTCACAATTTTTGGAGCTGAAATGACTACAAAAACATTTTTCAAAGTATTTTTCATCAAGAATAATAAAAGAAAACAGAAATTGATTTTCAATATCGATACTGGGCCGGCCCGGGGAGTCAACCGGCCCATGGCCGTTCTCGGCCTGGCTTGCGCGCGCGGGGGAAACGGACGAGCCGGCCCGCTCGGGGCGCGGCCCACAGGGCGTAGCCCAGTCCAGTGAAGACCGAAGGGGGGGAAAGGAGGACAGGGCGTCCTCGCCGGCGTCCGTGACCTCGACGTCGCGGCGGTGGCCGACGGCCAACGGCCAGCTCCGGCCAAGCCACGACCAGCGAATGCGCGCACGACGTTCGCAAGGGAATGGCGAACCCGAGAGGGAGGCGCGGGAGGGCAGAGAGGGAGCGAGTGAGGCGGTGCGCGGGGCGCGAGCTCGGCGGCACCGACGTGGTGGCGTCGCGGGGGCGGCGAAATGGAGCCCTACCGGAGCAAATGAGGAGATGGCGACGCCCGTTCGGAGGAGAGGAGAAGGGGGCGGAGCTTCGTGCACAACCAATCGGACGGTGGTGGCTCACCGGTGCCGGAACACGGCGGTGAAGGTGGAGGCGCGCGGTGGCGAGCGGCGTTCCGCTCGGTTTCTCCGGAGGGAGGGAGAAGGGGAGCGAATGAGGCGCGAGTGGGAGGGAGACCAGGTGCTCGTGACGATTTGAAGCGGAGCGTGAGCGCGGGGTCCACGGCGGCCACGCGGTGGCGTCGCCGGCATGCGGCCGCCACGCGGCGGGCGACTTCTGCCGGGGCGACAGCGTGCGCGCGCGCGAGCGGGAAGAGGGAAGGGGGAGGCTGGCTGGGCCGGGCCGAAGCGGAGGAGCGGACGCGGGTGCGCGCGTGCGGAGCGGGCCGTTTTCGGTCGCGGGCCGAAACCGAGGCGGCGGCCTGCTAGGTCGGTTTGATTTTTTTTTCAAATTTCTAAATTTCAAATAAAATTCAAACACAGATTTCAAACCCCATTTTGAACAAGAAAAAGACCTTTTCTGGAATTGACCCAAAAATAAAAGTTGCTTAGAATTTAATTCTCTACAACTTTGATTAAGG
Source organism: Saccharum hybrid cultivar R570 (assembly GCA_038087645.1). NCBI lineage: Eukaryota > Viridiplantae > Streptophyta > Magnoliopsida > Poales > Poaceae > Saccharum > Saccharum hybrid cultivar. Next base: position 21,099,527 of record JAQSUU010000402.1, on the reverse strand, counting down.
GGCCAACTAAAATTTCTCAATAGATTTTGAATTGGAGAATAAAAGCTAAAATAGGGAGTATTTTTGAATATTTTTAAGTAATATTTTTGAAACAAGTTTTTGACAAAACTTTGAGTCATTTAGTTGCTCCAAAAATTTGAACTATAGTTCTAAGTGATATAAAATTTGTAGTTGCACAATTTTGATGAAAGGTGATTAGCACATTAATATATTACATCACAAATACCATTTTTTTCCAAGTTTTTATTTCACTCAAGTTATAATATTACCATGCATGCTTATGATGATATGAAATGTCATGCTTATGATTGTCATGCAAATGCTTGCGTAACACCGGAGTGTTACAGCTACTCCCACTTGAATCTGTGGTAGTATCAAGCTAACTCACCCTTGAGTTCACTAATCCCATTGGAATGATCGCACTCGAACCCCCCAGTGGGATATTTAGGTCAGGGGTCTGTGTGACCGGTGTAGCCGCCTTTGACTTCCGCTTGCGAGGCAGCGGTTGATGATCCCCTCCCCTCGCAGGTCCAGCTGCCTGCTGGCCCCCGAACCTCCCCCTTTTGCTCCTGGGGACACTGAACGGCCATGGTCTTTGAGAGGTGACTGGACTTCTTGCTTCTCTGTCTCCCCCACGAAGCTGGCCGAGTGGTGAGACCCATCACCATCCTTTGACGATCATGCTTCACTGGATTTGCTGAACTGGGGCTTCTGTGGACCGGACGCAGAAGATGATCCACTTCCCCAGGACTCCACTGCAGCCCTAGCAAATGACTGTGGCCTTCTCTTCCTCTCCTCCGGTGCCTGAAGTTGTGCATCGTAAGGGAGTTTCCCATGTTCATCTCTGGACACCGGCGTTGGGCACTCCAATTCAAAGTGTCCTATGGTGCCACATGCAAAGCAGTAATATGGCAACCTCTCATACTGCACATGAAACCATTGCAGTTCCTCTGACTTACTCATCCGGAGAAGCACTCCGTGCCTCAACGACTTATCAATCTCGATGGCCACCCAGGCACACAAGAACACACCGCTTGCCTTCCCATCCGCATCCACATCTATCCTGACCACACGCCCGATCAGGCTCATAGCCCTAGAGCCTCGCACCTGATTCATTAAGCCGAGTGGTAAATTGAGGATGCACACCCATATCTCTAGGCGATCAAAGATAATTTTCGATGCACTGAGTTTCTCATCATAATTCTGCAGCAGTACCGTGTACCGCCTGACCATCCATGGCGAACTGGCCAAAACCCTCTCTAGATCGACGCCACTGCCAAATTCCGCCACGAACATGTTATCTCCTTTTTCCCCAATCGCTCAAAACTTGAGTCCAATCGGGTTACCCCACGCAGGCTTCATCACCGAGCGCATAGTACTAACATGCACCAGCGATGGCGACAACACTTTCCCCATGAGCGCCCACTCCACTGGTGCTGGGATCTCTTCATCCTCCTCATCGCTAAAATCCGCCACCGCCTCTTCCTCCTTAGTGCGGTTGAGCCGCCGGAGGAGATCCATCACATTGGGGTTAGGGCATCCATCTCCACCCCCCGAACCGCCACTACGTACAAACGCCGTGCACTCGGATCATAGGTCAAAACTGGGTGGAACTACACATAGATCAGCGCAGCCACAAAACTCTATCCTGACCTAGGGTTTCTAAGCGACCACCTAGGGGAATCTGTGGTCGACGACGCCATGGAACCGGCTAACCGTCGATATGCGTTGTCCAGCGCCAAACTGCAGGTCAGCGGTGGGGCTTGGGCGGCGCGGTCAGATGGTCAGCAGCGCAGCAGATCAAGATCACTAGAGCGTGGTGACCTAGATCGGGGTCGGGAATGAGGCCTCACTCAAAATTGTCGATCCAGAAATTCCGGGTGGGTGCATATTATACGAAACATTGCTGGCAGTGGCTCGCTCTTTGGCGGTGGCCAGTTGATAGGGCCCCGCCTGCCTCCCAACCAATGGTAGATTGACAACATCCCTGCTCTATAGGGTCTGCCCCACTGGCGCCCTATTCCGCCCCAAAGTGAAACCCTCCGTCGTGGAACTCGAGACCCTCGGCCTAGCCCACAGTGACCGATTTCGCCAACCAACGGTCGACAACAGCCTGGCAGAGTAGGCGTGGCTCATAGCGCTCACCGCAACAGGGTGCCCCCTACTCCGCCATGCGAGGCACACGATAAGCAGAGCCTACACGTCAGCCGGCGAGGTGGCCAAGCGCGGTGGCCAACACACAGCGCCCAACGACCTAGCCACTCCTGGGCGATCGGCGCGCGATGGCACCCACCGCACCCTTCTTGGCCCCACTGCAGGCGGCCTCGCACGGACAGCGAACAATGTCACGGAGGGAGGAGGCCGCGACGCGTACGGCGACGAGACCGTCCGCCGGATGCGCAATCCGGCGGCCAACTGTAAAGCAGTCGACGTGGCCAGGGCGAGGGCCTCCTGAGGCCGACAGCTCTCATGGGGAGTAATTCCCCTATGCACACTATATCCATATGCAACTTAATGTGATGAACTATCGCTATGATTACGTCATTTACGGCTAAAAGAGAGCACGTTTACCACTATACTAGGATTGTGCCCGTGCGTTGCAACGGGAGCCAAAACTACTTGTCACCGGGTGGTTTGTCAAGCTAGTTAGCAGGGTTGGAGGAAGAAGGGGAGGGGCAAGGAGAATCATCATACTGGCGTGATAACTTTAAAGTCTTCTTAGTTGTAGCTAGAGATACAGGTCTATGCCATGCGTTGCAACGGCCTCACGTGAGCCAAAATATTTTCAATGCAATAAAAGAAGCTAGTAGAAACATGGTTAAATGCCCATGCACTGCTATGGTCAACAAAATCAATGCTATCATCCTAATAAAATAGCTCCTTAGATGAGACAATAAGTCTAAATTCCCTTATATGAGACAATATGCAAAATGTCATACATTGAATTTCAGTTTATTCTCATGCTAATGAAATTCAGCTTAATACCACCCTTATTAGCCCAACGGCCGCTTCTACCTTAAAAGCCCTACAATGCATTTGCATGGGGCCCAAACTCAAGTAAACGTGGGTGTGCCAAGTCATGTCAACTAATAAACCAAACTCAAGTAAACTCTAGTCTGAAAATGAATGGAGAGTTAAGCTGCTGCTAGATTGATACACTTAAAAACAAAATAGAGAGATCTTGAGCTACTGCTGGATACTGAAGTACCGAATGAGAAAACTGCAGCTCCATCTATTTGATAAAATCAACAAAACAAATCCAATTCCGGTTGACATGAAATTGGAATCACAGCTTAAACAGGTCATGTGTAATATATTCCACCAAAAACATTTAAAAAGTTTGAGCCTTTTAACACCGATTTAAACAGCTCACCAAATGGTTTAGTAAATTTATTTTCATCCTCTGTAGTATGTAGACAGTGGTGGTGGACAGAATAAAATTAAGGTATTCAGGTATGGCAAAGTGGACAGAAGAGCTAACCATCAGCCAGCGACCCTATATCACTTGCCCCTCATAGTCTGGGAGAACCGAACAACCGTGAAACCGAACAGCGAAGCAAATCATTGGCTTCTAGCCCCAGCCCTGCTATGTCTCCGTCTAGGTCATAGCCCACCGTGGCCCAACTGCTCTCTCAGCCAGCCCACAACCCCCACCCCTCCCCTCCAAGCCCAAAGTCCCCACCCCCAACCCTTCGGCTCTCACAATAACTCCCACCAAACCCTAACCTCTCCTGGCGGCGGCGGCCTGGCCTGCGCGGCGTGCGAGCAGGGAGTGCGAGCAGGCGCGACGGCGGCCTCTGGCGAGCGGCGAGCGGTGGCGAGCGGCGAGCGGTGGCGAGCAGTGACCGGCGCCCGGCGGGAGGACCCAGGGGACGGCAGCGGCGAGCGGCGGCCGTGAGCAGGGCTGCAGGAGCGGTGGCCGCAAGCGGGGCTACACCAACAACGGCAGGCGCGAGCGGGTCTACAGGAGCGGCGGCCGCAAGCAGGGCTGCAGGAGCGGTGGCCGCGAGCGGGGCTACACCAACAACGGCGGTCGTGAGCGGGGCTGCAGGAGCAGTGGTGGCAACGCGAGCAGGGCTGCAGGAGTGCAGGGGGCCAGGGGCAAGGGGCGACCTGGCCGCGCGAGCAAGAGCTGAGCAGGGAGCGACACGTGAATCTCTTGATTCTCCTTCTCCTCTGTGTTGAGCTTCGGTCGGTTCGGTTTCCACAAAAAAACTGAAACCGAATCTGTCGGTTTTTAGTTTTGAAACAAACCGAACGGTTGTTGACTGTAGAAAACCGAATAAACCGAACCGAATTTTCGGTTTAAACCGAATGCCCAGGCTGATCTAGGGCAGCAGCCAGAAAATCAGAAAATGAAAAGGTTTCTGTATGTCCTCCTAGGGGCCATCACAGAAACCAACCGATGGACACAGTTAGGAGTTGAGAATTGAGATCGAACCAACTTTCATGAGTTCTCCAAGTTCAGAGACCTGACACTAGTTTAACTACCAGCTGAACTGTGAAGCATCACCAAGATCTATCCTTCGACCAGGGAAGGATTTGGGAGGTAAAGACCTCCAAAGAACCCACAGGGCAGCACAAAAAATCACAAGAAATTAAACGGAAATTCAACAAAATAAAATAAACACAACCCACCAGAGACTCGAATGATTTGACGCAGGCGGAGGATCTTCAACGGCAGGACCACCTTGGACATCTTGCAGCCACCGCCGCTGTAGGCTCCTTGTGTCGTTGCCCACCCCCACGGCAGCCCGCTCGTCGAGGCCGTGGCAGCGTCTGCACCCCCTTGGCCGTCCCATGTCGAGGCCGCAGCGACGCCCGCCCCCATCGTAGGTAAAGGTTGTGGCCGTAACTCCTCGACACGTCGTGGCTGATTCCTGGGTTGAGGAAGCAGGATCCGCCGCCTGGCGGACGATCGTATCGCGACGAGGATTAGCGATTGTCTTGGCCGTCGCATGCGATTGATTTATGTTGCCTTCTTTGGCATCGTCGTGTGGGGGAGATCTCATGCGATTCATGTTGCCTTTTTTGCCAGCAAAAATTATCGAGCGGGTGTCGGTTGCCTTTTTGGCAGGGAGAAATCATTGTGCGGGGGCGGTTGCCTTTTTGGCCGGGGAAAATCATTGTGCGGGGGCCGGGTTTTCGCACGCCGGGGAGCGATGGCGCGAGCGCGAGTTTTCGCACGCCGGGGACGATTCCCTTACGAATGTTTTAGTGGTAGAGAAAATGGAATAGCCACAACATAGAAGGCGCCAAACCTAAGTTTGAAATTGGCAATCTACCGATGTCAAGACCTTTCAAATAGTACCGCACTATTCTTAATAAAATATAAAACAAACACATTTACATATATAACTTCCCAAATTATAGGAACACGATTAAGCTTCAGCAACAACAGTACGATGCTCAATCTAAAATTGCAAAATCCATCACGATCCAATGCTCTGCTTCTCCCATTTGGGAAATACAACCGTCTGAAATTTGTCCGAAGCATGTTACTAGTGCGCTAGTAGCTCCACAGTGCAATGTCAGCGGTGGCATGCTCGACGTCCTCCCGCCACGCGCCGGCGGCGTCCGGCGGGTCTACGAGCAGCCCCTGCGCCAGGCTCGCGTAGTACGATCCGGCATCAACCATGCCACCGAACCTGAACACGTCCTCGAACTCGAACACGGCGTCGTTCGAAGGCACCGCGCCAGGCGAGGAAACAGCATCGTCCTCCTCCAGCTCGTCGTCGGCAGTATCCTTCGCCCGCAACGACAGCGTCAGTTCGGCCACCGAGCGGCGCCGGAACGCCTCGACGGCCTCGGCGACGGCGTCCTTGAGCTCCCTCGCGCTGGCCAGCTCTGGCGCCGACAGCGCGGCTGGCATCAGCGGCGGGAGCAGCCACGCTGAGTCGGCGAAGTTGAGGCAGGCGCCGCGGCCCGAGAGCGCGATGGCGGCGGCGTCGTGCGCGCGCGCCGCCAGGTCGGGCGTGGCGAAGGTGCCGAGCCAGAGCTTTGACCCGCGCCCCCCGGGGATGCGCACCTCGCACACCCACCGCCCCAGTGTGCCGCGGCGCCGGACGCCGCGGTACACTGGATGCCGCGTCTCCCGGAACTTGGTCCGTCCCGCCGGCTTCTTGGGCGGCGCCGACCACACCGTCCTGTACTCCTCGTGCTCCGCGGACGACGTCGACGACGGCGAGGGTGTGTCCATTGCAGACTCGCTGAAGGTCAGCAGCTTGCTGGCCCTGGTCGAGCTGGGATCGATGGAGCAGTGGAGCTCGGACTAGGATGGAGGGAGCGGAAGGCGGCCGGGAAAGTATATATAGCCATTGCCCATTGGTAACGTGTCAACTCGGTGCAGGGGGGCACTAGCTGGGCAGGTGGCAAGTTGGTGACGACTGGTCGTCAGTGCCGCGGGGACTGAGAGGCGATTAGCTGGAAGTGGAAAACGAGACAGCTTGGAGAGACGGCGTGCGTGCGTGGCGGTCCGAGTCAGCCACCATGGCGGTGGCGGGGTCGGGGGCGGTCAGCGACCGTTAGCAGTTGCATGGCGTGTGGTCTGCAGGTCTCCGTTTACTTTTCAAAGCTGTTCGCCTGGGACCTGGCCCCTGGGTGCAATTCGCGCGCTGGCTCGCTCTTTGGCGGTGGCCAGTTGACAACGTACGTGCTCCTTCGGTCGCTAAATATCTGTCGTTTTCATTTCCTAATAAATAACTTAGACTAAATATATATTAAAAATATTAATATTTATGATACATAATTAGTATTATTAATAGATATTTGAATCTATTTTTTTAATAAATTTATTTGGAGATATAAATATTGCACGTATTTTCTATAAATCGAGTCAAAGTTATCGGTACGTAAATCGTGGCGACAAACATCAGTGACGGAGGGAGTATATCTTTGCTGGGTTTACCACCATGTTTCGGTTTCTCGGTTGACTGAAAGAACTTGAAGGTTTGAGGCTTTATGACCATCTAGATGTGAGCGTCCATGCCGCCGTAGTTTCTTTCCGTGTCCATACATCGTGTCCATGAGTAGAGAACCAGAGATGAGGACAAAAAGATTTATGCATGGGTGATGCAAAACTGTCTCCAACCGGGTAGCCATTACGGCACCCAAACCCATTTTTCATCGTCCAAGTGACAAAATCAGCCTCCAACGGCATAGGCAAAGGAAAGACGCATTTTGCGGGAGCAGCGCGTCAAGACCCAAATATAGGTCCTCTGTCCGTCTCTCTCTCCTCAACCGTCTACCCGCGAATGAAACCATCCGTGCTCGTTGCTTTGTCTTTGGGTCACCGGTTGGAACACGCAACATTTGGGTACCTGACCTATTTTTCCTGCAAGACCCAAAACCAAAAATGCATGTCCTATTTGGGTAACGACGGTTGGAGTCAGACCTAATACCTTATCGCTACCGCTACCGTCAATGCCATTTGATGGACGCTCGCCTTGTTTGCTAGGACACTTGGTCTTCCTGTCTTCCGAGGAAAAAGTCTATAATTTGCCATACTCAACTATAGTAGTCATTCAATTTTTCTATCGAAATTATGTCTCTGTTCGACTGGCTATATTTTTAGCTAATAATGATGTTGATTTGTTGTGAGAGAAAAATAATGTTCCATAGTTGGCTGATTTTAGCTGATAAGTTCAAGCGAACAGAGTCTAACACTAGTTGTTTTTAGCCCCTTCAACTTTTAAAACCATTTATTACTAATTGGGTGGTTTTGCTGATTTTGTGCCATGTCAGATAGGTAAATCGTACTGAGCTGGAAGTTCAAGAAGGTAAGATTATAAATATTTTTTAAAAAATATCCAAAAAATCAAAAACATAAATTTTCAAAAAATTATCCAAATATTTTTCATGAAAAAAATAATGCAATAAAAAATCCTAAAATTTGGTCAAATCTTAAAAATTCTTAGAAAATTTATTTTTCCTCAAAAAAAACCTATGAAACTAGTTTTAGATTTGTTTTCGCTAAAATCATGTTCTATCTTATGGTGTCTAGCTTGAAATTTTCTATAGACTCATTTTGATGCTTATTTGCTAGTAAAATCTCTCGTCATCTATTATAATTAAGCTGAATCAACTAACCAATTCGCTGGCCTGGAGCATTGGCGTTTGTACCTCTGCTCCTTTAACTTGGGGCCTGGGGCCTGTTTAGTTCCTAAAATTTTGCAAAAATTTTCAAGATTTTCTATCGCATCGAATCTTTGGACACATGCGTGAAGCATTAAATATAGATAAAAAATAAAACTAATTATACAGTTTGGACGAAATTCACGAGATGAATTTTTTAAGCCTAATTAGATCATGATTAAACACTAATTACCAAATAACAACAAAAGTGCTACATTATCATTTTCCAAAAAAATTCGCGAATTAAATAAGGGCTTGGCTGCTACCTCCATTGTTTGTTTTTTTTAAAAAAAGTGAATGAATAATGATGCATGTGGGTCCAGCACTCCATTTGCTTGGAGTGAATGCTCATCAGTCTGCAATTGGGCCACTAGCCCCTTGTTTAGTTTCCCCAATTCTCCCCCCAAATTCTATTATGCAAAAATAAGATTCTCTATCACATCAAAATGTCGGTAAATGCATAGAGTACTAAATGTTGATAAAATCAAAAACTAATTACACAGTTTTATTGTATTTTGCGAGACGAACATTTTAAGCCTAGTTAGTCAAAATTTGGATAATTTTTACCAAATACAAATGAAAATGCTACAGGAATTTTGATATAGTATTTTTCTCTCCTATTCTATGAACTAAACTAGACCTAATTTTGGTTTTAATTTTGGTTTTGGTGCCATAGGCCAGAAGAGAGAGGATTGATCGGTTTGTCTCTGTTGTTCCGCTCCGCATGGTACTTCTGCAACCGTGTTGGAGAAGTTACACATGACTTCTGCAACCACTCAACAAGTACTTACTGTAGCACTTTTCGTTGTTATTTGGTAAAATTTGTCCAACCATGGATTAATTAGACTCAAAAGATTCGTCTCGAACTTTACAGACAAACTATGTAATTAGTTCATTTTTTTACCTACATTTAATGTTTCATGCATGCGTTTAAAGATTTGATGTGATGGGTGGAAGAGGAAATATTTTGGGTTCCTGTTGCAAGTGAACGCGGCCTGTGTCTGCACGCAGAGCCACGAGATGAGACTTTTCTTGCTTGCCGCCACATGTGACTGAACGAAGACCAGGTGCTCACTGACTACCCCCTGCGCCGCAGATGCCATGTACTAGCCTCCTAGGGATTTTTGCCGCTTTGAAGAGAACTTTAGCCCTCCTAAAATTTGTGAGCTAAAAAGCTAAACAGAACTTGTAGAGAACATACTCCTCCGTCCAAAAAAAATATACAATTCTAACACAGTATCATATTTTAGTATTAAGTTTGATCAATTATAAATAAAAAAAATTATCAATATTTATAATATCAAATAAATATCATTAGATTACTTACAAAATGTACTTTCATAATAAATTGATTTGGAGCCATAAATATGAATACTATTTATTAGAAATTTGGTCAAACATAAACTGTTTTTTCTGGCACGTAACCCACAGTTGCGTGTTTTTCTAGACAGAGGGAGTACCGTCGAAGCAAAATTACCACCTGAATCGGGATACTGTTCCGGCTAAAAAAACAAGCTGAATAAGACGGATTATAAGCCAGATGAACAGGGCCACTCTCGGATATTCCTTTATTCCAATACAATAAGATTAAAATAAAAATTGTCATCAGATATTATAGGCCTTATTTGGTTGCCAAAAATTTTTATAAAATTTTTCAGATTCCCCGTCACATCGAATCTTTAGATACATGCATAAAGAAATATAGATAAAAAATAAAACTAATTACACAGTTTAGACGAAATTCACGAGACGAATTTTTTAAACCTAGTTAGTCCATAATTGGATAATATTTGTCAAATAACAACGAAATTGTTACAGTAACATTTTCTAAAAAAAATCGGAAACTAAACAGCCCCATACTCACACGAAGCAAAAGGCAGCCTTTGCTGTTCAAGACCCTGAAGGAACTGCCATCTTAAAATATCGAGGTGATCCAGCCTCAGCTGTTGGCCACATAGGATCGAGGAAAGAGGCGACGAGAGCTGAGAAGTGAGAAGTGCTTGTTGAGTGGTTGTCAGTTTGTCACGTACCGCGTTGTAAAAAAAAGAGCGTGGCTGCTTTCCATCCGCCCGCCCAGTGAAGCGACAGCTCGCGTAACTGGAAGCATTTTGTTGGTTCGCCTCGCCTCCGCAGCGTCGCATTTGCGCTTCAACCAGCGGAGCCCTGTTGTAAAAAAAAAAAAAAACAGCGGAGCCCATGACCAGACTCGGTCGGAAGTGCCACAGTTCAGAGTTCACAGTAGCCACGTCTTCTGGATCGCTCTCTGGGACCGGACAGCCGCTGCGTGAAAGTTACCTCTACCGGTTGCTCGTTACTTGGACCATCACATATTACAGTCAAAACTCACAAATGAACAGTTCCCTGTTCCCTTTTATGGCATGAAGCTGAAAGTGCCTCAAGCTGTCAGAGCTCGGACCTCGGAAGACATGAACAGCGGGCGAAGAAAAAAAAAGGAACGAAGACGATCTGTTTTGAAGTTAATTTGCTGGGAATCAATTTGAATTTTGTTACAGAGTACAATACAATCTTGGCGGATTGTCAAGCTTAGGGGTGTCTGGTTTGGGGTGTTAAAGTTTAACAAACACTGTAGCACTTTCGTCTTATTTGACAAAAAGTTTCTAATTTTGGATTAATTAGGCTTAATAGATTCGTCTCGTAAATTACTCCTAATTTGTGCCGACATACATGTAATTAGTCTACATTTAGTACTCCATGTATTCGAGGGAACATTGATGTGATGGATGTTAAACTTTAACAAAATGTAACCAAACAGGGCCTTATTTTCATCTTGCTAGTACCTCCAGAGCGCGACGTCAGCTCCAGCGTCACAGCAGTCGCCATGATCCCAGCCGGTCGACGGCGGTGGCGGCGGCTCCACGAGCAGCCCTTCCGCGAGGCTGGCGTAGTACACATCCAGTTCCGAGCAGGGTTAAAAATACTGCTCGGTTTACCGCGGTAAACCGCGGTTACCGACCTAACCGGGCCGGTCCGGTTCCGGTCCGGTCCGGTTAGGTATTCCCCAAATTCAAATTTAAAATTTGAAAAAAAATGCTGAAAAAATTCCTAAAAATAGTTTATGATTTATAGAAGCCAATGGTGTAAAATTTTTTCAAATTCGAGTTCGTTTAGTATTTATTTATACGTATAGAAGTTTGAAAAAAAAAAAGAAAAAAAAGAAAATTCCAAACTCAAACCGAGCGGTAAACCGGTCAAACCGGCCGGTTACCACTTCAAACCGGCCGGTAAACCGGACCCGAACCGAACTGAAGGAGCGTTTGAATTTGAATTTGAATTCGGCCGGTTACCGGCCGGTTACCGGTAAACCGGGCCGGTTTACCGCTACCGGAGGCCGGCGGTTACCGGAAACCGGTCGGTAAAAAAAAACCCTGGTTCCAAGTCCATGTCCCCGAACCAGTCGTGGGGCTCGAACACGCCGCCGTCCAATGCCGCCGCCGTTTCACCGGCCTTCACAGGTACCTGCTCAAGCTCCGGCGCTGCGGGCGAGCCAAAGGAAATGCCCGGCAGCGACGACGACGACGGCGAGGGAGCAGAAACGCCCGAGGTCGCTTCGTCGACGGACACACCGCCGGCTGCTGCCCCGCCGAAGCGGCGCTGGAACTCCGCGACGGCCTCGAGCGCCGCCCAGCGTGCGTCGTCCAGGCCCGAGAGCGCGGACGGCGGCGGCACGGCGAACAGCCACGCGGAGTCCGGGAAGTTGAGGCGCCCCGCACCGGCGCCGGCGCCGCGGCCCAGCAGGGCGAGCATGGCCGCGTCGTGCGCGCGCGCCGCGGACTCGGCGGCGAGGTAGGTCCCCAGCCACAGCCGCGCGCCGCGCTTCCCCTGGACGCGCACCTCGCAGACCCACCGGCCCGCGGCGCCCCGGCGCCGCACGCCGCGGAACACCGGGTGTCGCGTCTCCCGGAACTTGGTGCGCCCCGCGGGGCGCTTCTTGGGCGGCTGCGGTGGGGAGGACGAGGACGACGGCGACCAGACCGCCTTGTTGTTCTGGTCGGACGAGGACGAGGAGGTCGCGTGCTGCTGGAGCCGGCCCATGTCCACTGCTGGTGGGTGCTTGAGCTTGCTGCTGGGAGTGGAAGTGGAGTGTGCTGGTGGTTCCTTGTCTCGAGCTTGAGCTGAGTGCTAGCTGTGTGGAGGGTGAGAGGTGTATTTATAGGTATGCCCTGGCCCTGCGATGTTGGTGTTCACACGCAGAGAAGCCGTGGTGAGACTACCCGTAGTGGGTACTCTAAAACGATACTCTAAAGCTTTAGAGTATGAATATAGAGTAAAAACTGCTGCACTGGATACTCTAAAACGATACTCTATCCTTTCTCTCACTCTATATTTAGAGTAGTACAGTGCTTACTCTATACTCTATAGTGGCGGCCCCACTGGCTAAACAAAAGAAAAAAAATGTTATAACTCATAAACCAAAAATCCAAATTAAATTTCGATTGCACCATTAAATTCGTCTCAATAAATCGTTTAAAACTAGATTACACATGGATATATTTGGATAAAGTGACAAGTGGGTCCTATAGTAGATAGAGTGGATAGAGGATGATATAGAGGATGGATGGGTGTGGAAGAATTGGATATAGAGGAGAGAATCTTGCTGACTAGGACGTATAGAGGATGAATATAGAGATCTATGAGTGCGGGTAGTCTGAGTGGTGACGGACGAACAAGGCGCCGCGGCGGGGGGTTGGGCGGCTGGCCGCGGCAAAGGAAACAGCTGGTGTCATGCTGCTGAATATCTGATGCTGGGGCCGCGTGGGGCTGGCCGGCTGGGGGAATATGCTGTGCAGCCCAGTGCACTGCAGTGGAGTGGAGGGCATGCCCCACCTGCTCCTAGGCGCACTCTGAGAAGACAAGCCGGACACTGATGGGAAGTGAGTTATGGTTTTCTTTCTCTTCTTTTCTGCCTTTCTTTCTTTTTCCTTGCGAGCGTCTGATGGGCTTTCGCGCCAAAATGAACAATGGCGAATGAACAGTCAAGTTTTCCTTTTCTGTTTTATTTTTTCAGAGGCATTTTTTAATGATTTCATTCAAAGTATGAGTTTAATCTCTGATAATTTTTCACCAATGTGTTAGAATTTTCAGAGAGTAGATGAGGACCTAGATATGCTTCTGAATAAGTATTATTTTTCAAGAATTTTTCATGTTTCCGCTGCAAAGAACTATATTTATCCTCTAATTAAATTGGACCCAACAGAAAATTTTAATTGGAGGAGCAGTGGTTTTCTGTATAAGTTAATTTTATGGTATTGTTATTTTCTGATCAATGATGATAATAACAATATTATAATTTTATTCATGAAGTTTTTTTTGCATTAATTTTATTTGCCCAACGGTGATGTAGAATTAGTGTAGAAGAATGTTGTATGTTTTAATTTTGACCAACGTTGAATTAAGGCACGCAATTATTATGTAAAATTTTTTCCTCACTTGCTCTGATGTTGTTTTCATGACTTAACCCTATGGCGTTCATCTCGCACATTCCGCCTCTTGAGGGGGCAACTATCGCGTATGGAGAGAGAAGTATGAATTGGCACTTGCGCTGTCCGAGAATGACTTAGCACTTACCTCTCCGTGTCCTACTGAGCCAGTGGACCCGGTGAGGGCAGAGAATGAAACTGATGCTGATTTCACTGCTCAGTAGCGAGATCATGCAGAAGTGAGAATGAAATACAATCTTGATCGTAAGAAGGACATTTCGAACCGCAAGTGTTTGATGGTGGCTATGTCCATTATTTCAGATGCAATAAGGGGATCAATCCCAGATTGTGACACCGCCACTGAGTATCTCAAGAAGGTGGAGAGTCAGTTTACTGGCTCTTCAAAGGCTTATGCAAGCATCCTAATCAAGAAGTTATTCAATGAGAAATACTCTGGTGGAGGGATAAGAGAGCACATATTGAAGATGAGCAACACGACATCCAAGCTCAAGCCAATGAATTTGGGGCTCAAGGATTGGTTCCTGATTCATTTGATTTATGCTTCTTTGCCCAAAGAGTATGAAACATTTGTTGTTAATTACAACATGCAGGCCGATAAATGGGACATTGAGAAACCCATTGCCATGTGTGTGCAAGAAGAGGAGAGGCTTAAGAGCTCACATGGTGACTCCGTCAAACCATGTGAATGACAATAAAAAGAACTTTAACAAGAATGTCAAACCACAAGGAAAACCTCAGTGGGATAATAGCTCCTTCTCTAAGCAACGAGAGAAGGCCCCTCAGAATGATCACCATCAGAAGAACAACAATGTCCAAGTTGACAAGGATCAATGCAAATGGTGCAAGAAGTATGGTGTAACACCCTAGGTGTTAAGCATGTATTAGCATTTGCAAACCATGAGCAAAATCATCTTTATGCACACATAAGCATCACATGAAATAATGAATTGCAACAGATTTCTGAAACATGCATGTTGCAATGTTTTATTTCAATAGATTTAAGTTATGTTGATGCTTGTCATGCCTTGTATGTGTTTGTTGGAGTAGAGAAATAACTTAGAAATGTTTAGCCAACATTTTGGAGCAAGTTTTGTATTCAAAAGTTTCTCAAAATTTTCTTTTAAAAATAACCTAAAAATGAGTTTTTGAATTAAAATGAACTTTGAATCCCCATTTCAAAATCTATTTGAAATTTCAAAATGTGCCATAAAGCAATGTTGTAGAGAATTAAATTTTGGACAACTTTTGTTTTTGGGTTAACTTTTGAAAATGAATTTTTGATGCTCAAAATGGGAGAAATGGGGGCTGTGTAACATCCCACCTCCTCGAGGCCGGGCCCGCTTACATCTGGCCGCTTTTTGGGACATAGACTGCCCTCACAGACCAACACAAGTCTTTTCTACGCACTTTGTCCTCACTCGTGCGCACCCGGGAAGAACTTCCCGGTCGGTCACCCATTGTTCCAGGCCAAGCACGCTTAACTTTGGAGTTCTTTCGAGATGGGCTTTCGGAAAAGAAGTTGCAACTTGTTGGTATGAGTATCCTATTAATCCTGTTAAGCCCTGGACCGGGATGTTACATCCTCACCCCCTTAAGAGACCGACGTCCTCGTCGGTCAATCCCAAGCCAGGAACGTCCTCTCTTGGACACGTCCGTGTGTCCAGCGCCAGCGCATGTGCCATGCTGTGTGACCACTCTGGGTCCACACCAACCATGCGCACCATGCCTGCGCAACTGTGACACACGCGCCCGTGAAACCGTGAGAGTCGGCTCTGATACCATTCTATAACGTGCCACCTCCTCGAGGCCGGGCCCGCTTACATCTGGCCGCTTTCTGGGACATAGACTGCCCTCACAGACCAACACAAGTCTTTTCTACGCACTTTGTTCTCACTCGTGCGCACCCGGGAAGAACTTCCCGGTCGGTCACCCATCGTTCCAGGCCAAGCACGCTTAACTTTGGAGTTCTTTCGAGATGAGCTTCTGGAAAAGAAGTTGCAACTTATTGGTATGAGTATCCTATTAATCCTGTTAAGCCCTGAACCGGGATGTTACAGGCTGTTTATTTGAAAAATAAAAAAAAAATCGGTTTTTACCATAGCGAGCCGTGCCCCTCCTTTCTCGGCCCACGGCCGAAGCCGGCCCGGCCCGTCCACCCCGCCTGCCTCCCTCTCCCTCGCGCTGCGCCCGCGCCTCCTTGACCACGCTCAGGCCGCGACCGCCACATGGAGCTCGTACGCTAGCGCCGGCCGACGGGTGGCGCCCAGCGGGTCCCACCGCCTCGCCCTCTTGAACCCGTCCGAGCCCACTCCCTCCTTCAGCTCCCCGTTTCCTTCTCTCTCGCTTCTCCTCACGGCAGCAGCGCCCCGAAGTGCTCGCCGGAGCCGTGAGCGCCACCGCACCATTGCCGGCCACATTGCTCAGCTTCACCGTCCTTGCTCGTGCCTCCGCCTTCACCCGCCCGTCCTCACGGTGCCTTCCGCAGCCCCTATCGTCGAGGTGAGGGGGCCAATTTGGCCGACCTTTCTTCATCGCCGCTCGCTGGAGCTCGGCTCCGCGCGAGTGAGCTGCTCCACTCCTTTTCCTTCTCCCTTTTCGCGCGCACCAGCTTCGCCTCACGGTGCTGGAGCTCCAGCGCCCCTCCGGGCACCGTGCCGTGCCATGGAGCGGCGTGGCCGCCGTGTAGCAGCGCCGCCGTGCGCCATGCGCGCCGGCGTGCTTGCTCCGGTGAGCCACCCGGCCAAGCCATGGCACCAGTCAGTACGGCTCGGTGCCCCTAGCACGCCCGTGCCGCCCGCGCCGCCGATGGGCTCGCTGTCGGCGAGAACCGGGCCGGCGGAGCCTCTCCCTACCTCGGTGTCCCTGACCAGTGCGGTCGGGAGGCCCATTGTCAGCCACCAAGTGCGGTTCTGGGGGCACTACACTGGGTGCGCATAGCGATTTCAGCGGCTGGTTTTTTAAGGAGATTTGAAAAATGAATTTCCAGAATTTGTGAAAATGCTTCCAAAAATCATATCTTCAGAAATATAGCTCTAAAATTGTTGAAACCATTTTTGTTGTGTTTACTAGCACTAGATCTACAACTTAAAAATATTGTATGTCAAATTTGTGATACTTTTGTATAGGGTTTTATTTAATTCTTGTAATTGCTGTTTTCTTAGAAAATATATAATAAATCATAGAAAGCTCAGAAAAATATGATTCTAATTTTGTTATTCTTCTTATGTGATGCACTTTGCATGAAAAATATATGTCATGCATGTTCTGTAGAAAAATTATGATGTGTAGTTCAAGTGCCTTTATTGGCTGATTTTGTTATTTTTGCTAGAGAGAGAATTTTGTATAAAACATGCATATGATAATTTTTGTATAGTGTTTGTTTGCTGTGTAGATCATGGAAAAAATACTAAATCTATTGTTTAATACATTTTATAGTACAAAGTATTTTCATGCTCATTTATATGCCATAGCTTGTCATTTTTGTGTAGGCTGTTTTTACCTATACAAATGCTATGAAAATTTTATGGTAGCCTACTTAGAGTTGGATTATGCTATTGTAATTTTCATAGATTTTTCTATGCAATAGAAATATAGGTTGCTGTTGTAACCCTAGTTTAAATTGAATATAAAGTAATATTCTTTATGTATAATTAGTTTAATAATGAAGCTTTGGTGTATCTTTGAAGCATCAAATCACTTACTGATGTTACTTGACAAGTTAATGTGGTTGTGTTGATAAAGTGTACTAGCACTTATGTTAGAGCTATATGTTAGTTAGCGTAAAAGTAACTGGAATTAATAGTAGAAGAGAATGCAGTAGATGACATGTATTCATAGTGACTGATCTTGGATGATGTTGACTATCTTGTAGAAAGGTTTTACCTTTATGCTATCTAATAAGGTCTCAATGTGTTCATCTGCACATCATGTCATCATGATCGTCGTATGCCATCGCATCCGATGCACCGTTTGCATATTTACTTATACACTTGCATTATACAGGATCCTAGGAGGAAGCGCTAGTAGCAGTGCAAGAGGAGCAGACCGGGTCTGATCCATAAGAAATCTAGGCACGGGAGGTGCCAGAGGTAGACGAGCAAGAAGAGGATCTACCTGAGTGTGTGGATCATCAACCTAGTTTCTTCGAGCGAGGCAAGCTCCGGAGCATTTTAAGTCTCCTACTTTATAAAATCAATTCTTTATATATGAGTTTATATATTATTGCATTAAGTTATAGGAGTTGGGTGAAACCATTGTTGCATTTATTAATATCCTTACTTACATTATAGTGTACTTACCCTGTTAAGTTTAGGATCGAATCAATGCTTAGCCCTGCTTAGAACGGTAGCGATCGGTGATTTTCGGTCACCTACAATTATAGGTGGTTACTGGAATACTTTAGCTATGGAATTGATGAAATCATGGATATAACCATGTGTTGATGGAAAATAGGAGACCGGACGGAAAAGTTAGAGGCAACCAGATAGGGTTCTAGGGTGCTATTAGTTTTCTGTCTGTGTCGGTTAAGGACCGATCGTTGCTCGTCTCTCTTGTCATGTTGAACGCATGTCTCACATTTAGCTGACCGAATAAAGTACCTTTCGACCACAAAGCTCGTGACACTATTTAAGCCGGGATAGACTCGGGCTGGTAGACTGGTGCCAAAGAGGGATAGACGGGGACGCGAAGAGTGAGCCCAAGGTGCGTCCTGGCAGTCGGGCGGTCCCTGGGTATTGTGGTCCATGATTGCTATCCCGCGACGTTTACCTAAAAAGTGTCATTGGTGATCTGTAGCTCACTTGATCGGTGAGTGTGGTTTGTGTGAGGAATAAATCACCAGCTGGTTAGGAATCGATTCGAATCGCCATCACTCCTGGATAGTGAGCACTTGCCTTGAGTTACGGTATTATAGTAATGATGATGGAAAACGGATGGTTATGAGGATAATGTGATAAAGACTAAACCTGAAATGGTAACTGGATGTTATTGGTTAATCAAGTGATTGCTATAGCATAGGTGCTTAACTAGCTTGATAGGTTATAATAAAAATGATACAAAGTACTTAAAATGGTTTATTCATGATAGTTTATACTTTTTACAAATGAGTCAGCGAGTCCACTGTAGAAAGCCTTGCATACTCCTTGGTGTCACTTTATTTTGGTTTAAGACGGGTAAGTCTGGCTGAGTACTTTCTCGTACTCAGGGCGGTGTTCCCATTGTTGTTGTAGATGGTCAGATGTACTATAGCTATTGCATCTATTACCTGTATCCTGCCATGGGTGACAACTAGGACAAAGGGCAGGGTCACTCCGTATGTCTTACCTAATGCTTTTGTTGAAAATGACTATCTCCTGGCACTGTATTTGAACTAAGTGTGTGTGTGGTTTATGAAACTATTTGCTTCTGCTACTTTATTATGAACTTGGTTTGTAATAACTTTATGTTCTAAACTCCGATGTATTCAACTGTCGTTGTGAACTTTATGTAATATGTGACTGTGGCTGCTAAACTTGTACGATCTTGGTTTGTATGTTGGTTGGTTTGAAATCCTTCGTGGTTTCACGGACTACTGGGTTATACGGGCTTAAGTTGGCTAAATTATCTGCCTCGGCGGGTGATTTTCTTACTTAATTTCGTATAATTGGTCGGTTCTGTTACATATGGACACTACCAGAAGGACTGTCCAGAGTTCCTGAAGAGCCTTTTGAAGAGAGGTGAACACTATTACATTCATAGATGAGTCCTTGTATTTAAGTTATGCAAAATCTACTTGGTGGATTGATTTAGGTGCTATTATTCATATTGTAAATTCATTACAGGGATTCCATACGAGGAGGACCCTATAAAGAGGAGAAAGAAAAATTAAAGTAGCAAATGGAGTTGAAGCTGAAGTTGAAGCCATTGAAGATTTCTCTCAAGAATTAGATGATGGTTGTGTACTTAAGCTTTTAGATGTCCTTTATGTACCCTCTTTGCAAAGAAAATTAATAACCTGTTTAGACGATGATGGATATGATTACCATTTCGGTAATGGCAAATGTAAGATTACATTTAATCATAAGTGTGTTGGTCTTGTCTTCCGACAAGATAAGCTTTATTTATTATCACTTTGTGAAAATGTGAATGTTGTAAGCACTAAGAATGAGAATGCCTCCTCGTCTATGAATGCAAGAAATAAGCAAAAGAGAGTTCATGATATATCGTCGAAATTATGGCATTGTCGTTTAGGCCATATTTCAAGGGAGAGAATAGAACGATTGATTAAAGAATCAATTCTTTCACCATTAGAATTTTTAGATTTAGAACAATGCATTGATTATATTAAAGGAAAGTATGTTAAGAAGATAAAGAAAGATGTCAAATGAAGTGCAGTAATCTTAGAAATAATTCACACAGATATCTATGGTCCGTTTCCTGTAAAAAGTGTGGATGGTTATGATTCATTTATAACATTCACAGATGGTTATTCTTGTTATGACTTCATTTATCCAATTAAGAAAAGATCAGAAGCATTGGATAAATTTAAGATATTTAAGGTTGAAGAAGAAAATCAGCATTATTTAAAGATTAAGATAGTAAGATCTGACCGTGGGGAGGAGTACTACGGTCGTCATACCCCATATGGCCATGTTCCTAGACTTTTTGTAAAGTTCTTACAGGAAAATGGCTTAGTAGCCCAGTACTCTACATCGGGCGAGCCTCAGCAGAATGAAGTAGCTGAAAGATGCAACCGTACCTTAATGGATATGGTGAGAAGTATGATAAGTCATTCCACTCTACCGATAAGTTTGTGGATGGAGGCATTAAAAACAGCCATTCATATTCTTAATCGAGTGCCAAGTAATTCGGTGCTCAAAACATCGTATGAGTTGTGGACAGGCAGTGAACCCTCACTTAACTATTTACATGTGTGGGACTGTCCAGCTGAGGCTAAAGTCTTTAACCCAAACATAGGGAAGCCAAACTCCAAGACAGTCAGCTGCCATTTCATTGGCTATCCAGAAAAGTCAAAAGGTTATTGTTTCTATTGTCCTGACAGACATACGAAGTTTGTAGAAACAAAACACGATGTGTTCTTGGAGGAAGAGTTGATCAGGGGGAGCATGGTAGTGTGAGAAATTAATCTTGAGGAGAAGCGGGTACATGTGCCCACTCTGATGGTTCAGGAGTCTTTCTTCACGCTACCTGTTGTTGCTGCACCAAACAACTCCTGTTATTAGTTCTCCCATGGCAACAATGAATGAACATGAGGAACCTGTCCTTTAAGATCCCATAGAAACTGGTGTTGCATATGAGGAAGAACAACAACAGCCCCATATGGAACAAGCGCCAGAGGCTCCTAGAAGGTCTTAGAGAGTCAGAAAGTCAGCTATTCCTGATGACCACGAAGTTTATGATACTGAAAAATTTTAAATGGAGGGCGATCCCACCTCATTTGAAGAAGCCATGAGAAGCGCTCACTTGTCAAAGTGGCTTGAAGCCATGCAAGATGAAATGAGATCAATGAGTATCAACAAAGTTTGGGACTTAGAAAAAAATTCTAAAGGAGTCAAGACAGTAGGATGTAAATGGGTCTACAAAACCAAATATGATTCCAAAGGAAATGTAGAAAGATTTAAAGTGCAACTTGTGGCGAAAGGCTTCACGCAAATAGAGGACATAGATTACAATAGATATTTTCTCCAGTCTCATATAAGGATTCTTTTAGAATTATAATGGCGCTAGTAGCACATTATGATTTAGAATTACATCAGATGGATGTAAAGACGATGTTCCTCAACAGGGATTTGGAGAAAAATGTTTACATGGCACAACCAAAAGGTTTTGTTGTGGAAGAAAAAGAAAGTATGGGATGTCGCATGAAGAAATCTATTTACGGATTAAAACAAGCATCAAGACAATGGTATTTAAAGTTTGATAGTACAATAAGGAAGTTTGGGTTTCAAAAGAATGTAGAGGATAATTGGGTTTATGTAAAGTTCAAGAATGAGAAATACATTTTGCTAATCCTATATGTGGATGACATCTTACTCGCTAGTAGTGATGTTAATCTTAGAAATGAAGAAGCATTTGTCCTCGAATTTTGATATGAAGGATCTCGGTGAAGCTTCGTTCGTCCTAGGAATAGAAATTCACCGAGATAGAAGAAAGGGGGTTTTAGGATTATCAAAAAATGCATACTTAGAAAAGGTTCTAAATACAGTATGCATAATTGTAAGCCTTCACCTGCTCCCATAGTCAAGTTGCGATAAATTTAGGGAATTTCAATGTCCCAGGAACCAATATGAGATCGATCAAATGAAAGCGGTTTCATATGCTTCAGCTATCAGAAGTTTACAGTATGCTCAAGTTTGTACACGCCCTGACTTAGTGTTTATTACCGAGTTACTTGGCAGATATCAGAGTAATTCAGAAATAGAACACTGGAAACTGGTAAAGAAAGTTCTGCGTTATTTGCAATGCACAAAAGGCCTCATGCTAATGTATAGAAGATCTGATTCCCTACACATAGAGGGGTATTCAGATTCAGATCATGCGGGAGATGATAGAAAGTTCACGTCAGGATATATATTTACTCTCGCTGGAGGAGCTATATCATGGAAAGACTCTAAGCAAACCGTCACTACATCGTCTACAATGTATGCCAAGTTTGTAGTATGTTATGAGGCCACGAGGCAAGTGAATTGACTGAAGAAATTTATGCCCGGGTTAAAAGTGGTAGACGACATACATAAGCCACTCAAGTTGTACTACGACAATAATACAGCAATATGTTATGCTCACAATAATAAGTCAAGTGGTGCTGCAAATACATTGACATAAAGTATTATATTGTGAAAGACAAAGTCCGAGATCATACAATTAGTCTTGAGCACATAAGTACAAAGAAGATGCTCTCGGAACCGCTTACAAAAGGCTTACCACCCAACGTGTTCAGAGAACACTTAGCCGGCATGAGTTTACGGAAAAACCTATGATTCCTGGATAATAAGGGCCTAGTTGAGAATCTGTTTTTAAAACAGAGAGGTGTATTGTAGTTGTTAATTTAATGACATTGACCATGATGATAAGGCACGCTCTATGCAATGATCTGTGACGGAATAGGAAAAAGGTAAAGTGTTTTAAGTCTAAGTTATAATATGAGATCAAGGATAAGAATGTTAGTTTGATCTCCATCTGCCTCGGTCCAATGACCGAGTCGGACCCTGGATCGCGCCCTGATCGGGGGCGCTCAACTGAACCCTGGTTGGTGGGCCCCGTCGCACAGCGCCATATAAAGGAGGTAGGGGCCGGGGCACTTGGTACGAGGTTCACCTACGTCGCCACAGACCCCACCGACAAACCATAATCCTATCTAGAGAGGGGCGCTGCCAGCGACGGGGAGTCCACTGCCTTCACCATCACCACTGGACGTGACGCCCACACTGCCGCCAGACTTCACTGCCTCCTCGTCACCGACACCGACGCCACGGCGGATTTGTCTTCCTCCTCCAAGACCGACGGTCAGCTACCTGGAAGCAACTGGAAGCATTTTGTTGGCAGCAGAAAGGGGAGAAGAATCAAAGTTCACCTCCGTAGCGTCGCATTTGCGCTTCAACCAGCGGAGCCCATGACCAGACTCGGTCGGAAGTGGCACAGTTCACAGTAGCCACATCTTCTGGATCGCTCACTGGGACCGGACAGCCGCCGCGTGAAAGTTACCTCTACCCGTTGCTCGTTACTTGGACCATCACATATTACAGTCAAAACTCACAAATGAACAGTTCCCTGTTCCTTTTTATGGCATGAAGCTGAAAGTGCCTCAAGCTGTCAGAGCTCGGACCTCGGAAGACATGAACAGCGGGCGAAGAAAAAAATGGAACGAAGACGATCTGTGTTTGAAGTTAATTTGCTGGGAATCAATTTGAATTTTGTTACAGAGTACAATACAATCTTGGCGGATTGTCAAGCTTATTTTCATCTTGCTAGTAGCTCCAGAGCGCGACGTCAGCTCCAGCGTCACAGCAGTCGCCATGATCCCAGGCGGTCGCCGGCGGTGGCGGCGGCTCCACGAGCAGCCCTTCCGCGAGGCTGGCGTAGTACACATCCAGTTCCAAGTCCATGTCCCCGAACCAGTCGTGGGGCTCGAACACGCCGCCGTCCAACGCCGCCGCCGTTTCACCGGCCTTCACAGGTACCTGCTCAAGCTCCGGCGCTGCGCGCGAGCCAAAGGAAATGCCCGGCAGCGACGACGACGACGGCGAGGGAGCAGAAACGCCCGAGGTCGCTTCGTCGACGGACGCACCGCCGGCTGCTGCCCCGCCGAAGCGGCGCTGGAACTCCGCGACGGCCTTGAGCGCCGCCCGGCGTGCGTCGTCCAGGCCCGAGAGCGCGGACGGCGGCGGCACGGCGAGCAGCCACGCGGAGTCCGGGAAGTTGAGGCGCCCCGCACCGGCGCCGGCGCCGCGGCCCAGCAGGGCGAGCATGGCCGCGTCGTGCGCGCGCGCCGCGGACTCGGCGGCGAGGTAGGTCCCCAGCCACAGCCGCGCGCCACGCTTCCCCGGGACGCGCACCTCGCAGACCCACCGACCCGCGGCGCCCCGGCGCCGCACGCCGCGGAACACCGGGTGCCGCGTCTCACGGAACTTGGTGCGCCCCGCGGGGCGCTTCTTGGGCGGCTGCGGGGAAGAAGAGGACGACGGGGACCAGACCGCCTTGTTCTGCTTGGACGAGGACGAGGATGCCGAGGTGGAGGTGGAGGACGAGGAGGTCGCGTGCTGCTGGAGCCGGCCCATGTCCATGGCGGCTGCTGCTGCTGATCACTGCTGGTGGGTGCCTGCTTGAGCTTGCTGCTGGGAGTGGAAGTGGAGTGAGCTGGTGGTTCCTTGTCTCGAGCTTGAGCTTAGTGCTAGCTGTGTGGAGGTGTATTTATAGGTATGCCCTGGCCCTGCGATGTTGGTGTTCACACGCGGAGAAGCCGTGGTGAGTGGTGACGGACGAACAAGGCGCCGGGGCGGGGGGTTGGGCGGCTGGCCGCGGCAAAGGAAACAGCTGGTGCCATGCTGCTGAATATCTGATGCTGGGGCCGCGTGGGGGAATATGCTGTGCAGCCCTATGCTTGACAGCCCTCGTTTAGATCCTAAATTTCATCCCCAAATTTTACTATAAAAAAAAATTTCTATCACATCAAAATACCGACACATGCATGGAGTACTAAATATAGATGAAATTAAAAACTAATTGCACAGTTTTATTGTACTTTACGAGACGAACATTTTGAGCCTAATTAGTTAAAGTTTAGACAATTTTTACCAAATACAAACGAATTGCTATAGTACGCATTTAATACGCACTGTACAGATTCGGCACCCGAAATTGGGGATCTAAACACGGCTACAGTGGTGTTTGTAGTGCACTGCAGTGGAGTGGACAGTGGAGGACATGCCCCACCTGCTCCTAGGCGCACTCTGGAAGCTGGAGAAGACAAGCCGGACACTGATGGGAGGGATTCTGACTGATGGTTTTCTTTCTCTTCTTTTATGCCTTTCTTTCATTTTTCTTGGAGTGTGAGATACAGGTATCTCGGTACTGCCCCTGTTCTGCTGGTTATGTTTTGATAAAGATGGGAATGGTTCGGTTTGGCCCAGCGGTTCGTCGAACCGCACCATAGAAACGACCCATTAGGGCCCCTTCTCTGACCCGTAAAACTTCTTAGGGTAAGTGGATCAGAAACCAAAGAACCAAAAGATCCTAGGGTTCGATCCACCTCATCGCTGGCGCTCACAACTGGAGAATGCCACAACCCCATCGACCTCCGGCACGGCAGCGGCAGCCAGTAGCCAGCCCTCCACACTACAAAGGCAAGCTCCGCAACCTGTGCGGCGGCGGCGGTGGTCGACCGGTGCTGGATTCAGCTTCAGCGATGGGGTTCCACGGTGCTGGCGTTCGTGGCATGGCGGCGAGGGGCTCATGGCCTCATGTAGGTGTTGAACCTCTCGGTGCCGCTCAACCTCCGGCTGCTGCTCATCTGCTTGCTCTGCCTCCTCGGATCGAGCGGCAGCGAAGCTGGGACATGAACGTACACAGAGGAGAGAAGCTAGGCTGTGGCCGGAATCGCACGATCGATGACATGGGTCGACCCGTATACCCATTGGAGCATTAGAACCAAGCAGCTTTAGTTTATAATGGATGAACCGGTGCCCCTTAATGTCATGAATGGATCAATGGTTCGGATGTGGTTCGATCCATGGACCAACCACGCCCATCTTTATGTTTTGACTTGTTTCAGCTTATTCTCTCACAGAACACTATTGAATCAGCCGAAACCAGCCGGTTTTTCCACTAGCCAAACCAGCCCACTGAAAGAAACTTAAATATACAGTACCGTTTATAAAACCATCTCATAGCTTAGAGTAAAATTCAAAATGGATCGCTTAGGGCCTGTTTAGTTGGTGAAAAATTTTGGGTAAATTTCTGTAACACTTTTCGTTGTTATTTAGCAAAATTTATTCAATTATGGACTAACTAGGCTCAAAAGATTCTTCTCGACCTTTACAGACAAACTGTGCAATTAATTATTTTTTTACCTACATTTAATGTTCCATGCATACGTCCAAAGATTCGATGTGACGGGTACTGCGCAAACTTCTATATAGCATCTTACGATTTTGTGTTTGTAATATTTTGTACTTTCAGAGTCCACGAATCTAAATACAAAATTTTGTCAAATTCAAATGTTCGAAGATAAGGAAGCTAAAACTACCGGGGACACGGTACCAGTTTATCAATCGTAACACCTCAGTTAGGCTCTGTTCATCCGGCTTATAATCCGTCTTTTTCAGCTTGTTTTTTTAATCGGAACAGTATTTTTCTCTCAAAACAAATCACCCAACAGTGTTTTTCAGCCGGCTTATCAGCACAGCCGAACGGGGTCTTAATCTCCGATTTCAAGCCTAGATGAACCCTGGGTACCTCCGCGTCATCGTGACGTAAAAATCAGCGCGTATACTTCTGCTAGCAAAGATTTCTTCTGAGAAATGGAACCAGCTCCAAACAAACTGGATCCAGTGAGCTTGCTAACGCACATGCTGAATCTCCAATCTCCAATACCGGGGGAGCTCTTCCTAGCCCCTGCCCGGCCGCCGCTCCCTGGTACGGTGGTACTACTAATAATAGAAAAAACCAGCGACAGCCGTTTCCTCAACCGTATCCAGGCAGCAGGCCGAAGGCGTTTCCAGTTTCCGCACGCCTTCCTTCGTCCCCTCCCTGCCTCCGGGGGACCACCAGCTGCTAAGCACGACGCGACCCGTCGTAGCACTAGCACCCGCTGACGAGGGACGGGAAATATCTGCCTGGGCTGACTGAGAGTCTGTCTGACTGAGACCGAGACGGGACCGCCTGATTTTTCTCCACCCCGTACGTACTGAAGCGGCCGCCGTTTTCGCGTTGCCTTTCGTGGTTTTGGGGCTTCCGGAGGCCCGATTTTTTGTGGACGGTGGAGGCAGCTTCCGTGCAGTGGGTTTTTGGCTGCTGGCTGTTGTTGTCGCGCAGTAGCTAGCGTGCTCCAGCTAACCGCTGCCGCTTGCTCAACTTGATTTTTGTACTCAAGGATAGACATGGACGATAACAGTTGTCTGCGTGTTGATGGCGACATAATTTTTTGAAAAATCGCGGCGCATATTTTTCTAAAGGAAAAATATTTACGTACCGTGCTCGTGCTAGTAAATTATTAGTGGCTCGGGGTTCGTCCGTGCATTTTGGAGAACCCTGCTCGGAAGTGAATTGGAACCCCAGAAATGTGCGGGCTGAACGTCACATCAAAATCTGAATCTGCTACTACTTCCGTCCTATAATCAAATAAAAACTACATGTCTCACTTATCAGGAAGTCAGATATTTTCAAATTCATTTAAATATATATAGAGAAATACTAATATTTATGACGTGTAGAAAGCATCATTTTATTGATCATGAAATATACTTTCATAATAAAGTTATTTAAAGATACAAATATAATATTATGATCTATATAACTAGTTAAAACTTAAAGAATTTGACTCCTCGAGAAGTACGTGAATTTATTTTGGGACAGATGGGTACTCTACTATGGCAAAACTAAATGAAACCTAGCTTATTAAGCGGAGTACAATATACAAGTATTTAGGAAACAGATCACCCTTCTCATGAACACAATTACACGACCACCTAATTTAAGGTCATACGAAAATATACCCGAGTATAGGTCACTCAATCGGCCAACCCAACTCGTCCCACAAAAACTCGTCACAATCCGGCCAAACCAACATGTCGGATAAAAACTGACCCAGTCCGATTTACCAGTACATTGAGTTGAGTTCACGTCTTGATTTTCAAACCATGAACCAGCTGAACTAAAAAAAAACTAAAGTATAAAACCTAAGAAATAGCCGATCCGACAAGACCTATCAATGCGTCTAAGTTTTAACTTAAGTTGATCTAACATGGCGTTCAATCAAGTCTAAATGGACGTTTCACAATGTTCGAGGAACTTGAAGAACTTCAGTATTGATAAAGAGATATTTTAGTCAAAACAGCTCCCGCCAATCTTTTTTTTTTCAAAATTTTAAAATATTTCCATCCTTCATTTCTGCTTTCCCGCTCATTGAAGATAGAGTAGAGCCGGGTCTTCAAAGTATCGAACAAAATATAGCGAAATCATCGAAGGGCGAAGAGATGTAGAAATGTTTTCGAGAATGTCTAAATGAGAATTTGGTTTTAAGAAAGCCCAATGGAGATGCTTGCCAACTGCCTTTATTATGAAGACTGGTCGTTAGGGAGAATAGGTGCTACCAACTTCCTCTGTTTCGTGCTCTGTTTTGGGGAGTCAGGGGCATGCTCTGTTTTGCTTTTCCGAACTTGCTCTGTTTTCATTACCAATAGTAGTAACCACTACAGTCCCAAAATTTGGCATAGATAACAATAGAAAAAGATGTCAACATCCTCAATTCTAGTAGCTCCACAGTGACACATCGGCGACATTGGCGTCGCCGTCGTCACCGAACGCCGGAACCGCGGACGGCAGCTCCATGAGCATCCCCTGCGCCATGCTCGCGTAGTACAGATCCCAGCTCATGTCATTGAACACGTCGAGCTGGAACGACGAGTCCTCCGTGTCCGTGGCCGGTGAGGACTCCTCGCCGTCAGTGGCAGCGTCGTCCTCGTTGCCCAAGGTGGACGTCGCTGACGACGACGTGGCCGAGCGCGCGTCGTCGTCCCCGGCGGCCGCCGCCCCGCGGCGCTGGAAGAAGTCCCCCACGGCCTCGGCGACCGCTTGGCGGACCTCGGCGAGGCTTGCGTACGAGGCCGGCACCGTGAGGAGCCAGGCCGAGTCGGCGAAGTTGAGGCACGCGCCAGCGCCGGCGATGGCGAGCATGGCGGCGTCGTGCGCGCGCGCCGCGGCCTCGGCGGTGTCGAATGTGCCGAGCCAGAGCCTGCAGCCGCGCCTCCCCGGCACGCGCACCTCGCACACCCACCGCCCGGCGTTGCCGCGGCGCCGGACGCCGCGGAACACGGGGTGCCGCGTCTCGCGGAATTTGGTCCGCCCCGCCGGCCGCTTCGGCGGCGACGTCCACACCGTCTGGTGATGCTCCGACGAGGTCGAGGGCGACGACAACGGCCAGCTGCTCGCCGAGGCCGACGATTCGGCGCTCATCTCCTTCTTGATCGGACACATCTTGCTCTGGATCGCCTGTGGAACGATTGCTTAGCTCGGTTTCGAGTGGATGTTGTTGTGGTTACTTGGTTACCTCTGCTGCGGCTTGATTTGTGTTCGAGTGGTTTTGCGATGCGATAGTGGATTTGCGGGCGCATATTTATAGGTGGTGGCGGATGCAGGGGATAAAACGCGGGAAGGGAGCACACAGCTGGAGAAAGCAAGGCGAGGAAAGGGGGGACGGATCTGGGTAAGGCCGATGACGCAACTTGCAGCAGGCAACTCTAGGGACTTCGAGAGTGACCTGATATTTTCATTATTTATTCATTTATATCTATCGGTTTGGGGCGAGTACCACCACAAGACTGCTCTTGGCTTCCGCTAACGGTTTCCATCTCTCGTAAACCTACGGCGACGGTTTTGTGGGCTTGTCAAATCCCCATCTTGTTCTTTCTTTAGAATAATGGTAAGATTGCTGCACCGCACAATATACAGCAGCGGCTGCAGCCACTGTAGAATAACAGCCGAGCACAACCAATATTGCTCTTGCTTGTGGATAAAGAAAACAACTTGTTGCAGTTAGCAATTTGGATTTTTTGGTTCAGTGTAGCTCGGCGCATGTGCTGTTTGACAGTTGGGACTCCGTGTATCTAGAGAGTCAGTGTGGTCAGCACGTCGAATAAAAAGCTTATGTTTCTGGTCATTTAATCAAGATTGAATTTCCTCTCAGTGAAATGCATGAAATCTGTGCATCGGTCGCTTATCTTCATGCAGAAATGGAGCATACTGCTCAAGGCAAAGGAGAGAGAATGGGCTATGAAGACGCTGGAACATTTATCAACACATTTGGAACAAAGCGGCCTAGGCCAGTGATGTAGATCTCTCTCTCTGTTAAGGCGTATCGCTGCTGGTCGCGTTCTGCTTCGAGTGACTTGATTTTGGTGCATGGGCCAGTTGGGCACCAAGCTTTTGAAGTAGAAGGGACCATTCGAGTTACCCGATTAATGCAGGATTTTTTTAGAAAAAAATGGATTTTAAAACAGAACCTTAACCGTGAAAATCCTATAGCAATTATTACGGCCAGACTGGACCAGATTGAGTCCTGTAGCTCAGGAAACACACACATACAATCAACTGTGAATGAAGAGAAAAGTATTCCTTGCCAACACCATCTCGGCTCCTGGAGGCCTCGCGGCTCGCGATGATGTCAAGCCGATGGCAACATTTTGTGAGCCGCGATACTGAAACCACCCACGGTATCGGTATCACAAAGCGGGCAGCAGCAGCCGGGAAGCTCCCGCACCTGAACCGCGTGCGGCGAATGCGTCGCCGCAGTCCCGATCCCACTCCCACAGTCCAGCTGCTTGCCACTTGTGTTCTGCCCAAAACGAAACGGCCACTTGCTTGGGACCGACCGAGTCCGAGATCCCGGGCAAGCGGACAAAACATCGCTTTTGCCTTTTGGTGCGTCCGGCTCGCCTCGCTCAATGTGTTTGCCCTCTTGCCCAACTTGTGGGAGGACGGACGGAGGATGCCTCCGCACCCCCCGCGCCGTCGCAACCATGGCGAGTTGGCGCACCTAGGTCGTCGTCGCTCGCGTCACGCACGGCCAAAGAAGTCGCGGCCCTCATCAAAACGGAAAGGCGAGGGCTTATGTGTCACGAAAAAGGCACGCGCGCCCGGTGACGGCACGGCCCGGGCCAAGCGAACCCAGCTGTGTCCTCTGTTGCTCGCTCGTGGTAAAGGCCTAAAGGAGAGTGGAGTATTCTAGTCCAGTTGCGGCTTGGGGGCGCCCAAGGGGGCGGCAGCGACGGCGACGTCGCGGGAGGTGCGTACTAGTACGCCGTAGCAGGCAGCGACGCGCGCAGCCTGAGCTTATCCACCCGTGCCGAGCACACGCGCTTCTGGCCTGGATCCGCCGTGGCGACTAAAAAAATACTCCTATGCTGGGGGAAGGTTATAGCCGTTCGCGGTGGGAATTCGAGTCAGCTCCTGCTCTGCTGCTGCTGCTGACGGTCACGGTCCTGGACGGGACGGCTGGAAGATTTCTTTACAGTTTTCTGATACACAGACAACTGAAGAAGAAACGTGCAGAACTGAACACTGCGGAATCGCGACAGAAACAATCACCTCAGGCATAAGCTGTGATTAGAGGTGTTACAGCTGTACCGATCGACTCAATGGACTGTGACACTGAATTTGAACAAATCTTGATTTCCTTGTCGCACTACCACTTGGGGATTTCAACTGGTTATTGTCGATCGATGCTTCGTCACACTGCGTCACTACAACAGAGAAAAAGAACTCAATGGACATTCCGTTGGGTGCTGAAATTACCGTTTTCACGAATATGGAGCAATGGCGTTGTTCGTGACTCTGTCAGTCGTCGTGCGTTGACGCAACTGAGTGCGTAGCGCTGCTCTCACCGAGCTTACTCTGTCAACAGTTGACGAGCTATTGCCCCCACGTGTAGCATCACCGCTGACGTGCGAGTGTTCTGACTTTCCATTGAATAGGCAGGCGGCTTCTCACTTGACCCTCGGTTATGGGCTTTGGCCATAGAAAAAAGATGTCAACAGTATATGAGACAGACAAGTTGAGGGTCAAACACTACTATAACCACCATTGGGTGATAGTGGAGTCCCAGTTGCATGATTCCTAAGCCTCAAATAATTCTGGTCTCCACATATTTAGTTTAGTTTAATAACTAGTTATATGCATCTTTTTTTTTTTGGAAAAGCCATCATAGCAAATCTATTGATTATCTAAATAGGATTCATGGACCAAAATTAAATTATCTATTTACTTGTAAAGCAAAATCTACTTATTTCATGTACCACTTCGTTTGCTACTCTTTCGGCAGTGTGTGAAGTGGACTCTCCCCACTCTCTTTCAACTCGGATCAGTCGACGAAGACTCGTGGCTTTATCCATGCTATTATCAGGCATACTATGCTATGGATCACAGTTCCTATTGCGTACTTGGTAGCAAGTGCAAAGGTTGAAGTAATGCTTTCCTTACTTACAAAACCATAGTATCATCGTAAGTGCTAAAAAAGGATTTTTTTTAGAGAATTTTTACAATGGTTGGAGAGGCGATGGGAACCGATTTGTGTGTCTATGATCGGTGGGCCCAGAACATGAGAGGCGATAAGAACCGATGGGAAGGAAGGAGATGGGAACCGATTGGTGTGTCTATGGGGGGTGGGCCCTCATGCTTCCATCGCCTCCCATCGCCTCCGAAATTAAGTGGATTAGGACACCCAAATAGAGGAGTAGTAATTCCTTTTTCGTAGTTCTTTTTTTAACAAAGGATAAAAGAGTAAATGCATAATTGCAAAAGGAAGAGTATAGTTGGGATGAATAACTGAATTAATAAAGTTAGATAAACATTTTAGATTTAGGGTTCATGAGAGGCCCTTATCCCCGCCCCGTCGCCCGTGCCGTGCCGTGGCCACCCGCCGCCGCAGCCCCTCCTGCTCCTCCCTCCCGGCCGCCGTTTTGCAGGAGGCGTCGCCCAGCCGCGCGTCATCGCTGCCGCCGTCATAGCCCCTCCTGCAGCTCCCTCCCCGCCGCCATAGCCCCTCCTGCAGCTCCCTCCCCGCCGCACTCTCGCGGGAGGCGCCGCCGGCTGCACGCCGTCGCTGCCGCCGTCTCGGGAGGGGAGGACGGGCGGCAGCGACCAAGGAGATGAAGTTTTGCTCTTCGACCCTGCTTATAAAACGTACGAGACATGCATTGAGCTAGCTCGTGGCGTCCCTGTAAGATCATTTTTCTAGTTCAGAAATTCAAAGTTTTGTTTCGTTTTGTTCGTTAGCTTTTGATTGAAAGCTGACCCTTTGTATCCTAGGTTCCACAAGATAGTTACTACTTCAGAAGACTATCCAGCTGTGCTATCAAAGCTACAAGAAGAAGGATTAAAGTTTGAAACTGATAATGGCTGTGAACTCATTCCTCTGAATCCACTTGAGGTACATTGTCTTCCCTTTTTATGGTCAAATATCGCCGTGAGGTCCTGGATGATGAATGAAGCTGTTTAACTTGATTAAATTTTGTAAGGCGTGACCTGGTTGTTGCCTGCAGACATATTACTGTTCTTTTCCAATCTGGTTGCTACAATCAGCCGGTCCCTTCGTTATACGTTAACTTGTTTCATTCCGTGGCTAATCTTAGTAGTTAGTTCATCAATGATTTTGACATTGTTGATTGCACAGGGTAGATGTTGTTCATGAGCCTCAAACCAATTGCAAATTGCCCCATGCTGCCTCATGTCATGTTTAATTTCCCTGCGAACTCCCTACTTTGTTTCAGATATATTTATCATCAATACTGAAACCTACAACGGAATCAGGCATTCTTTTCAACCCAAGTTGCCTGTTAACTACAACTACAGATGGTCATGTCCTCTTTAATTTCGTTGGAAATTTGGTATGTTTATAGGAATTTTTTTTAAAAAATTGATGTGTTCAAGCACTGCTTAGTCTGTAGCTAGGGTGTACTCTGTTGTAACTTCCTGTGCTGCTGCCGCACTTGATCTGCCGTGACTATCATCTACCCTGGTTAGTGGCTATAAATGGTACCCCATCCCAGTAAAGTATAGAATATCTGCCGTTAAAATTATCTCATTTGTGTTGTGTCCAAACTGCATGTGACTGTTACTTATTAGTCAGAGCAACAGTGTGGGCTGTCTGAAGCCTGCAAAATTACTTGTTAGTTCTATATAGAAGCCCATTTACTAGCTTTACTGTCATTTTTCAGTTTTTGGTTGGCATTATCTTCTCTCTTTATCAGCAGCTTTATCCTGAGTGCAAAAGGTTCAGTTGCTAGCATACTTCAGTAAAAAGTTACTTTGAGATGCTTGCCATGGATGAGCATGCACATCTTTCTCTAACTGCACGCTCACGCCAGGAGGATCGATATGGTGATAATGATGATATGGAGAATGACAGCTGATACTCAAAAGCACCAGGCTTGGGTTTTAAAAAGATCTACTAACAACATAGAAAATGCATATTCCAGTACCTTTGCTGTGTGTTTCTTTTTAAACTGTAAAGAATATAGTTAGTACCTATAAATGGTACCCCATCCAGGTAAAGTATAGAATATCTGCCATTAAAATTTTGTGATTTGTGTTTTGTCCAAACTGCATGTTACTGTTATGTAGTAGTCAGAGCTACAGTGGGTTGTTTGAAGCCTTTAAACTTACTTGTTAGTTCTATCTAGCAGCCCATTTACTAGCTTTACTGTCATTTTTCAGTTTTCGGTTGGCATTATATTATCTTTATCAGTAGCTCCATCCTGAGTGCAAAAGGTTCAGTAGGTAGCATACTTGGTGACCACATTTCGATTGCTCCTTTGTTGTCGACAGATTAAATCATTGGTAAATTTATGACCTGATGAACATCTGTTGTTTACTAATGCCTAATGGGAAATGATTTTTCTGTGTATTTGATGTAGATTTGCACATGGTGTGCTCGGACATTGGCAGGATTAACTGTGCGCCCACGCCAGGAGGATCGATATGATGTTTCTCAACTCACTGGCTGCAATGCTGCTGTGATGACAACGTTGCTGTCGGCCCTAGTAGCATTTGAGACATGTTTACAAAGGAAAACAACCCACAGCCTGTTGAGCTGCAACTTCAAACGCGAGGCACATTCAATGTTTTCCTTTATTTGGTGGAATTAGTATTGTCAGGTTTCTAGTTTTTATGCTGAAAAGGTTCAGGGTGATCTTGAATAGGTTATAGTATTTTCCGAGTTAACCAGTAGCATTATCCATGTATGCTTGAAACTTTTTTTTTCCTGATATTCTGCATGGATTGCTTGCAATTGACTTTAGTTTTCAATATACTCGAGCTTGCTGGTGAAGGCTTATAGTCTGATGACTTTAGTTTTCAAGATACACAAGTGCAAAACCAACAGACTCAGTCACACTAAGATATTACGGATCAAAAAATTAAACTAGTTCTCTAACGCTTCTTAATCTTGTTATTGTTGGCAGCGACAAATGCTGATTGTCAGGTTCTCTAACGCTGCACATGCTGATTGTCAGGTTCGTCTCTTTTTTTTTAAAAGAAAGTACAAAGGAGTAAGTCCTCAGTGGCTGTTCTGACTTGACCCATGGACTTAATGGCTGAATTTGCATGTTGACAAATCAAATACAACGCTGTGTTTTTCTAGGAATAATAAACGCTGTGTTTTTCTAGGAATAATAAAGAACATGCTGATTGTGGCAGACATGGCGACAACGTAGAAATTAACTGAAATTAAACTTGGCATGGCTTTTAAGTCTTCTTTGTGAGATCCTGGATCAGCGCAGACATGGCGTCCATATTGTTTTGGAGGTCCTCGATGATCCTATTCATGGCATTTACTTTCACTTGAAGCTCCTGGATCTCCGGTTTAAGGGGTGACTGTGGAAGATAAAAGTTCATGAATGTACGTACAGTCCAGATCTCAAAACTTGTAGTGATAAATAAAAAGAAAAGACGATACCTTATAGCTTGACACGTCGTCGTCGGAGCTCGAAACATCGGGCGTACATCCGTTCACGCATGTGCGCATCGTTGGGTGGAAGCAGTAGCGGCACAAACCCTTCATGTATGCCTTGGATCGTACAGGGAGCTCCTCCTTTGCGGCAGAGGAGGACGGCTTCTTGACGGACCTGATGTTCTTAAATGGATTGGATCGGGGACGGAGAGAGTATCGATTGGATCGGGGACGGGGAGAGTGCTTCTTCTGCGCGACTGGTTCCCGACGCCCCCGACGTTCAGTTGACTGTGAATGTGAAGTTAGCAATTAGCAAATGCTCAGGCTCTAAAAGATAGTGATCGCAACCTAACAGAAGATGAGAACGATAGACTAAGGGATGCATGGAGTAAAGGAGCACGTACGGGTGCCTCGGAGCTCGAATCTGTGGGGCAAACACAGATAGACAAACCGTGATTATTGACGCAGCCGTAGTAGCAAATCTTGCGCATCTTGTCGTCGTCGTCGCTCCCGAGGGCTTTGGGATTCTCGACGCCGGTCTTTGCAGCAGACGGAGATGCCTCCTTTGTCCCGGCCAAGGACTGCAACCCGACGGCCTTTCCTCTCTTGGTCATCTCGTCGACCGGCGGTGGAGGACTAGCAGCGACGTTCGTAGAGAGACCGAGGAGACAGAGGAGGTTTATAAGCATCCTAAATCAAGAAAGAGGAATAAGATCCTATAATTTAGGAGGTAGAGGAGGTGTTTTCCTTTTTTTTGATTGGGATAGGGAGGCCATGACGGTTGGGTGCTTGGCGCCGGTAATCCTGGAGAGCAGCGTGCACGGCGGCATCCTCCTCCATCAAGCCAATGCAGCGATCTCAAGCCCATTTAAGTCGACGAGTCAGGAGGCCCATCGTGGGCATTAGGGGGTTGTGGCCCTGCTCATATGATTTTTTTATTTGGCATTATTTAACCAAAAAAAAGTTCCATGTTCGTGCATGTTGTATTTTTCCTAGCGGTTTTGTTGGTGTGGATATCATTTTTTCATACCCGTGAGCAAATATCCATCACGTTTAGAATCACGTCCATGTGCGTGCCCGTGGGCACTAATTGAAACCCATATCTGTGCCCATCGGGTTTCCTATCCGCGGGCACGCAAATATTTTATGCTCGTTGCCATTTTTAGAGTAGTACTCGTAGCATGATAGCAACTCAACGTACACGCTCGCAGTCTGATAGCTCTAACATGAACGGAAGTGAACTGATCATCTCACAACAGTCAACCAATAGGCCTAGCAATTAGTATGGATTATGGGGATTATGGAAGAGGAAAATCAATGGTGAACCAATAGCCACCGTAGTGGTAGATTTTAAAATAATTCAATTTCAAAATAAATGGTTTGACAAACAATACATTATGGCAAATAATTCAATTTTCGAAATGAATGGTTTGGCAAAAAATAAATTATGGCAAATAGTTCAATTTTAAAATAAATGGTTTGGCAAAAAAAAGTTTTGCCATGGGCCATAGAGCCATAGCAGCTAGGTCAGGCTCGACCCCTTAAGGGAGCACCAACCAGGCCGCACAAGCTTAAGCCCAATCAGCAAGTGTTTGAGAGCAGGTAGCGCAGTATAGAAATTCGAGAGCGGCTGCTTCGTCTCCGCTTTTAAGTTGCGTTCGTAGCTACTATGAAAGCGAGGTGGGACTAAAGCGCGTAGTCTGTAGTGGTGTGGCTTAGTTTGGCCACGTCCTCGCGATGGGCCAACGCGTCGCCATGGCCCAGCCGCGGCCCACTCGTCCTAGGTTCAGCTCGTGTGCTCGCATGACACTAGGACAAGCAAGGCCACTCTCCAAGCGTCTTGTTCGTTGCGGCGCCTTTAGGGCGATTTCCGTTGCCACCGCCGGATTCGCTAGCTCGATCCAGCCCTCGGGT
The DNA here is from genome assembly GCA_038087645.1 of Saccharum hybrid cultivar R570. NCBI lineage: Eukaryota > Viridiplantae > Streptophyta > Magnoliopsida > Poales > Poaceae > Saccharum > Saccharum hybrid cultivar. The sequence continues at coordinate 21,061,862 of JAQSUU010000402.1, read as the reverse complement.
CCTGCCAGAGCGGAGGGAGAGACGGCGGGGAGCACTACTCCAGGCCTCCGGCGAGATCCGGGCCCGACCCCTTCTCACGTGCCACGGTGGCCGTCCTGCCCTCGTCGTCGCCTGCCGTGGTGGCCGCCGCCGCCTCCCCGCTCCGCTCCTTCCTGCCACCGGCGCGCCGCCTCACGGCGATGTCAGCGTCTACATCAACGGCGCAATCGAGCGTAGAGTGTCCTTCCCCGATGTCCCTGCCCTATCCGGCCGCCTCCAAAGACGTGGAGCTCCGGCGTGCCATGACCGCCTCCGCGCGCTCCGCGGCCATCGCCTTTGCGGAGCACGTGTTCGAGGACGAGTGGCTCGCCGTCATTGACAAGCCCGCTGGCGTCTACTACAACGCCCTCCTCACCTCCTTCCCTTACCCTGCCGTCTCAGGTAAGAAAAGATTGAACTTAAAAAAGTATCTACTTTTAGTTGACAATGGCACTGCTACAGTTGCAAAAATCAGCTCATTGTTTGTTATTTCGTACGGTGGTCATCCAGTGTCAGTGACATCGATGATTTGGATGATGAAATTGATATCGATGCCTGGTAAAGATCTAGTCTAGTACTATCCACCAAGCCAACTATTTTTATGGCTATACCCCAATATAGTCCCTAGTTTTCTGCATCCATGCTTTGTGTATTGCTACGTGCAAGCCTACCTCCTTGATATAAAAGCTGTTAAAGTTCGTAGTTACTATGAAAGTGTCTTATGCACTTTTATTTGCCCTAGTGCCCTCACCTGGGTTGTGCTGGGTGACAGGGATATGCGCTTATTGAATATGAAAGCTTTGAGGGCACAAGCTGCGATCAGAGCAATGAACGGAAGTCAGCTGTTCACAGAAACTATCTATGTTGACTGGGCATTCAGCAGAGGTCCTATACAGAATTTAAAGAGTACAAGGTATGTTGAACTCTTTGTACTCTAAAAATTCGATGAATGAACATACTATCCACCTTGTGGTTCCTGCTATACAATTATTTACCCCAAGGGCTACCATCATATGGCCCTGCACGTCGCACTCGTTTATTCACAGATTCGGTGCTCTCCAAAGCGCCAACAGGAGTTTTGGTCATTTTCGCTCGTTTAGCAATATTTTCGGTGCTGAATTCGTCCAGCACAGATTTAGTGTTACCAGGAGCTTTCTCCACATTCCTTTTTGGGGGTCGTCCTCTTTTCCTTTTTGTAGATCCCTCGGCTGTATTTTCTTCTCTTCTATTTTCTTGCACTCGTGTTCCTTTCTTTCCTGTGGTTCCTTTCTTGCTGAGCGCAGAGGGTGCTGGAGCTAATTTCGTGCTTGCCAACGTGGTTGTTGGAGTGCCCGTCAATGGTGATATCATTTGCACATCGTCTGCATCTTCTTCATCCTCCTCGTGCCCTGATTGTTCCTCCGGGTTCTCCGCATAGTATTGTTCCTTCTAAGTATCATCAAACAAAAAATGTTAGACCCGATTATTTCATGCAGTGCCGAACAAATTGTCCCAACTGAATGATTCTAAATTTCTAATATGAAGTAAAAGCACATACCGTGATAGGTTTATCATATGAGTGCCTGTGTCTCAGGTTTTTGTCAGAATGAAGCAGCCTCGCGCATATTCTGTATTTAAAACTTTGCATTTGTGCCTATCCAAGCGAAAGTAGCGCACGTCACACAGAAGTTTTTGTGAAATCTTCAGCCATATATGTAATTCACAATAATTGTAATACTCACATTTGTGAAATCATCAGCCATTTTTTCTCCGTCCCATGCCAGCATGTATTTTATTATAAATGCCCCGCATGATTCACTGCAACATAACAAAAATATAAGTAATTGGAGTACATCATTAATATACAAAGGAAAAAGAGTAAGTACCCGTCTTCTTGCTTCGGTATGCTATGATGATAGGGAACTGTTTCCCACTCGTGCAAGTTAATTGGGGTTTCAAATTGAACCAAGTCGTTGTCGACACAATAGTCGATGCATTTCTGTATGCCTTCGACCTAGTGGATGGTGAGATACATATGAATTTTGATCAATCTGTAATTGTAGTTGAATAAACAATAGCTGGTACATGATATGCAGATGATATGTACTTACCAATGCCTTCTCTACCTTTTTGTGTCATCCACCTAGGGAGTCAAGTATTTGTACCTCTTTCTTTTTGAAATTGAGAACTAGGAGAGCCCAGTGGTTCTCGTTAACATGCATTGGCAGAAAGACCTTGACAAAATAATTGAAAACTATTGAATGCATGGCTGAATCCAAAGATGCAAGATTACCAAAAACCAGTATTACGTACCAAATGCCTTCCTTTGCACTTGGCGGCAATTTTCTTCGTGAAACCGTCCCGTGCACCCAGATTACTGTCAGCCAACTTGCGGGCTTCGAACGTTGTTATATAAGATGCTGCATCTGTCTCCACATTGCTCAAATGAACAAAGGCATTTATTACCTGCAAAGGGTTCAGTAAGTACATAGTAGGTGTGTGCATGTTTGTACTGAACACATGGATCTGAAATGATATGACCTCATCTGCTATGTAGCCGCCCTCTGTGACATTTCCGCGTAGCTGAACTGCCGTAAGAAAATGGCCATCGATGTCAACAACCGTAGCGTATTCGTAACTGTTCCTTATGAAGAGGGCAGCGACTGTGTCAATTGTTCCTCCATAGTAATCGGTGTCCACAATAGGCTTCCTTGGTTTGATATGTGCTGTAGAGGGGTCGCCTTGCTGCTGCATGGCCTTATCCATCGTACCATTTCTTGTAGTGCCTGATTCAGCAATTATTTTTTCCCGCGCCTGGTGGAAACTATTTTTTGCTGGTTCCTGCAATTGGTGTTTTTTTTGTTAAATTCAAAAGTATCCATTCTAGCATCAGACATGAATTAATGATAGCTGTACTTGTGAAGATGCAATACCTGAGAATGCACAGATGGAGGCATAGGTGTCCGAACTTGTGCAGATGAAGGCTTAGGTGCCTGACATTGTGCAGATGAAGGCATACGTGGCTGAACATGTGAAGTTTTAGCATTAGATTGGTTTTGTTAAATTCTAAAGTATACATTCTAGCATCAAACATGAACTAATGATAAGTGAACGTGTGAAGATGCAATACCTGAAAACGTACAGATGGAGGCATAGGTGGCCGAACTTGTGCAGATGAAGGCATAGGTGCCTTCCCTTGTGCATATGAAGGCATATGTGCCTGAACATGTGTAGTTTTAGCAGTAGACTGGTCAAGAAGAAGCTGCAGTAGCTGTCGGATTTCCTGTTTGTTGATAATTTGTTAGAATGAAGCATTGATGGGTAGCTAAAATGAGTAATCTCACGTTGGTTACCTTGAACTCCATTCTCATTTGTGCATTATCAGTTTCTATCCTCCTCACCCTGTCTTCCAGGCTTCTGTCTCTTTTAAATTTATTAAACTCCTCCTTTTGTGATATCATTTGTAAATTAAGTTTGTGTTCCATATCACATAGTTTCTTTTCCACTTCCAGTGCAAGGTCCGTTTTGGCATCATTTATGCAATTTTCAAGGCTTTGAATCTGCATAATCAGGAAATAATGCATTAGGCTCACAAATGGGCTAGGGCACATAAATAGATGGCATACTAACTTGTTGGTTGCTTAGATCCTGCTCGTGTACTGATGAATTTGTCTTGTACCCCTCGGGTACACATGTTGGTTCTGGCGTTTGTGACATTGTTGCTTCTGTTGCTTCCTTTTTTTGTAGGGTGGTGTCACAAAAAGGGGGCAACATAAGCTGCAAACAATTAAGACAGTTATATTGTGCGGGTAAGAACAACAACCTTATTGATGCTATGTTTTAAAACTTACATATGCTCCATTTATCCCCTCCTTGGTGAAGGCATTCGTTCGGGCAATCGCATTTGCCTCATCACACCAGAACGCCATCACCGGTGGTTGGATTGTATTTTTCGTGTTGTAGTCGACCCCGTATTCGCTGGCCGAAATAACACGCTCCCAGTACCAAAACTATAGACAAAACGAAGAAAATAAGTAAGATTGAAAATAAACAATATTTATAGGTGTTGGTTGTCCCATATAGAACTGACCTGTAACAGAGCCAAATTGCCCTGTAGGGTGACTTTGTCAAGTGTCTTGTAAGTATTCAATGAGTGGAATAAATGGTTCAGAGTGAATTGGCCCCAATTGAAACTCTGAATTTTAGATACATCTCGAACAACTTCTATATAACTCCAATCAACATAGGTCGCTGTTGTTGATGCTAGAACGACACCTATTGTGAACAACACAAATGCTCTTCTAAAGTCATCATCCGCAGCTTTTGTTTTATCAAGCATTTGTTCCAGCCCTTTTAGCTCGAGCTTCCCTTTTGCATCGGCATACCTCTTAAAGAAATCAGTTTTCACAGTTTCTTCCTCACTCTTCGCTGTTTCTTTTACATATTTCTGTACATCCAAACCTTCAATCCGGAGTCCCATTATATTGCTCACATCCTGTGAATAAAGAGTAATATCTTGACCACATAAATTGAAACTACGGTTGCTGACTTTTGTAAGGTCCTGTAGCATGCATTTCCTGATACTTGTCATTGGCATATGAAGCAGCCCCCCGAATCCCATATTCTTAATAGCATCAATGTGTGGTTGGGATTCTTTTAGCCTTTCTACGGCTTTTGCAAATCTTGAAGTTGAGCATTGTAAACGCCAAGATGAGCTCTTGTTTTTAGTATTACTGCTATGATCGCCACCTGCATCAAATGTACTGTGCTGATTAATAATGAGTGATGCAACTGTAATCTGGTGAAGTACAAAAAGGAAAGTAGAAAAAGCTTCACTGGTAATATTCCGAAAGAGATTGGAAACCTAAGCTAGGTCACCCTCCTGTAAGGATTCCCTCCAGCTTGGATGGAATTCCTTAACAGTCAATTTTGTTCTGTACATAATGCGAATTCAATACTAACTAATTGTTCTCATGCAGGGGTTCAAACTCAAATAATTTCACTGGTGGAATTCCAGCAACACTCGGTCATCTATCAAATATTTTCTTATTGGACTTGACAGCTAATCAGCTGTCTGGTCAAATCCCAGAATCTCTCGGGCTTGTCCAAACACTAGAAAACATGTAAGTACCAGATCTCTGTAATTCAAACTCAGCTAACTTACGTGTAAGACATAGATCTCACGGTTCAGGTTGATGATTCTTTTCTGGCGTTAAGGATTTCTATTTGTTTGTCTGACCAGGGACCTAAGCAATGTTTGTGCTATTGATGGATATATAGATTCATGGATAATAATGGTCTGACCGGGACAATCCCTAGTGCACTGTTCAGTTTTCCACAACTGCAGCAAGTGTAATTCTTCATGGCTCAACAGTTATTCGATATGGTAATTACAACAGTTTCATCTGAATGAATAAACTGATCTTTCTTGATTGTGTATGTTTAATAAAGGTGTGATTAGCTCGTAGTGTAGCGGTGTGGTAATTTCATTTGATTCCTTCACTTCAGGATTTGTGCACGATTACTATTGTGGGGTTCTTCTTCTGTTTACTGGAACAGCACGGGGAGGAGGCGGATGCGGAGGACGAGTGCCGCCGCCGCGCTGCTGCACAAGCACCTCGAGGACCCGGTGGGGGTGGCGGGCAAGCAGATGGGTGGCGTGGTGGCCGGCAACGGGGAGACCACAGCGGCGACCAAGTCCTGTGCAACGAGGATGTACCATTGAACTGAAAGAGGATGTCGATGTATCATTTACCTGTAGCCATGTTGCTCGGAGTACTGGGCTCGCCTCCTCCTGCCGTCGCCATGGTGCCAGTCCTAGGTTGATCTCCAACTGCTGGAATGTAGAGAAAGCAAGAGGAGGTTTTTGGATCTCTAACTGCAGGAATGGAGAGATCGTGTAAATCAGGAAAGAGGCATCCGATCCTATAATTTAGGCAGCACTGGAGGTTTTTTTGTTTTTTTAATCGGGCCGCAGACGCAGGGAGGTTTTTGTGATCCTATAATTTAGGAGGCAGGAACTTTTTAAAATTATTTGTATCAGACGAGCTTGCTATTATGATCGCAGCTGCGATCCTAGAATTAAGGAAGGCACAAGTTTTTTTCAGGAGCATACTGGGCCATGTAAGCCCGCGAGAGAAGAGGCCCAGCGTGGGCACGAGCGGGTCGCGGCCCTCCTGTTGGTCAGCCCGCGAGACATCCAGCACGCCTTGAGTTTTGGTTTTTTTGCATTTTGTAAATTTGACACTATTTAACAAGAAAACAAAACAAATTCATCGTTCCTGCATGTAGTATATTTTAAAAAAAAAATTGTGGTCATGTAGTAGTTACGAACTCAATTACGTTCGTCTCTTTCGAGTCATAGGGCTAACGTGAAAAAAAAATGAATCGATCAATCTCACATGTTATCTGGGATGACTACTACTCCTAGCCGCAATTGAACCTACACTCTCGCAATAGTTCATTCTCATGTCTCGCAATAGTCAACCACTAGCCCCAACATGATTGGAACTAATCCAACCGATCACTCTCACGTGTCATCTGGGTGGACTAGTACTCCTAGCAGGATAGGTACCGAACGTACACGCTCGCGGCTCGTCCAATGAGTTGTCTGATAGGGCTAACATGAGTCGAAGTTAACCGGTCACTCTTATGTACCTAACATGATAGGAAGTGAAATGTTGGTCTCATATCTCGGCATAGTGATGAACCACTGGCCCTAACATGCTGCCACTGTCATGTGTCGTGCGCCCCCAATCTGGCACCTCACATGAATGGAAGTGAACTATTCATTCTCATGTCTCGCAATAGTCAACCACTAGCCCCAACATGATTGGAACTAATCCAACCGATCACTCTCACGTGTCATCTGGGTGGACTAGTACTCCTAGCACGATAGGTACCGAACGTACACGCTCGCGGCTCGTCCAATGAGTGGTTTGATAGGGCTAACATGAGTCGAAGTTAACCGGTCACTCTTATGTACCTTACATGATAGGAAGTGAACTGTTGGTCTCATATCTCGGCATAGTGATGAACCACTGGAGAGGGTACCTAACATAAGTGTACCTAACATGCTGCCACTGTCATATGTCATGCGCCCCTAATCTGGCACCTCACATGAATGGAAGTGAACTGTTCATTCTCATGTCTCGCAATAGTCAACCACTAGCCCCAACATGATTGGAACTAATCCAACCGATCACTCTCACGTGTCATCTGGGTGGACTAGTACTCCTAGTACGATAGGTACTGAACGTACACGCTCGCGGCTCGTCCAATGAGTGGTTTGATAGGGCTAACATGAGTCAAAGTTAACCGGTCACTCTTATGTACCTAACATGATAGGAAGCGATCGATTGGTCTCATATCTCGGCATAGTGATGAATCAGTAGCCCTAACATGCTGCCACTATCATGTGTCGTGCACATGAAAGGAAGTGAACCGATCATTCTCATGTCTAGCAACAGTGAACCAATGGCCCTAACAATTAGTATAGACTATGGATGACGAAAAGCAACAGTGAACCAATGGCCATAACCATTAGTATGGATCATGGATTTGGAAAAGACTGGAGAGGGTGAAAAATGAATACATTACATAGATTTGGATATGAATGTTCATAGCCTCCCTAGTGATAGATTTAAAAAGTATTCAACTTTAAAATAAGTGGTATGGCAAAAAAATATGGCAAATAATTCAGTTTTGAAATAAGTGGCTTGAAAAAAAAATTTGTTACATCAGGCCAACAAGCAGATAGACCACGCTCAACAACAAAGGGGGCCTTAACCATGCCAGCCTAGGTGACAATAGCTCGAGAGCATGTAGTGTAGTATAGAAGTTCGAGAGGTGTAACTTCGCCAGTAGTTTTAACTTGTATTCTTCGTTAGTATGCAAGCGAGGTGGGACTAAACATAGGACGCGGACTGCTGTGGCTTTGTTTGGCCACGACCTCGCAATGGGCTGGCACCCCGCTTTGGCCCATCTGCGGCCCGCTTCCCCTCCTCGAGGCTTCAGCGCGTGCGCGCGCAGTCCGCTAGGCCCGGTCAACGCGTGAATTAATATGGCTCCTCCTTCCTCGCCGCGCCGCATCAACCGGGCGAATCCACCGCCGCCCCATCTCCATGCCCCCGCCCCCGCCCCCGCCCCCACCCCCCGAGGTTGTCCACGCCCGCGCCTGTAAAGAGAAGGCCCAGAGCACGGCGACGCTCCATTTGAACGCTAAAGGAGCCGCTCTGATCCCTAGCCCTAGCCCTTGCGCCACCATAGCCGCCGCCCGGAGCTCGACGCGCCGCCGCCGCTCTAGGTGATCTCTGCCTTCACCGCGTCACCGGCGTCGAGAACCCGTCCACAACCGACGCAGAGAGGTGAGCAAAATGAAACACCTCATGTTCAGGTTCCAGGCTACATGTCAGTTGTAGGCTCTATTTGAGTTTCGATGTCGTAGGTTTATCTGTTTCATGTTTCATGCAGTTGGATATGTTCATTTGTCTTTTACCAGCATATACTTCTGATCCATTCATAGAATCATCTATATGTTCAGGAGATGCAGCCTCACATTTTGTCAGGTCGTTGAAGTTACCTTTCACCATTGCTTTCTCATAAAATATATCATTTGTTCCTGCAAAACCAGTATTGTATGAAAGCATTTGAAGTTTGTGTCTAATTGTATAAATTTTTGTACACCAAAACACATGTATTTTGGTTAATTGTTGTAATACATGAAGTTTGACTTTTTTTTAAAAAAAGTGCTCCTCCTGCACCAAGTCAGTATGTTGGTCTCCAGTCTCGCCAATATGTTCTGTGATATCTAGATTCAAATTTCTATGATCGGTTTGAGTTGGAGTGACATGTATTTTATTTTTGTTTTAACATGCTGGATATTTAGTTGAGGAATACAAAACTGTTTTTTTACTGTTTTGTCATGATTTATGACTACCCAACGTTGCCCCTTTGTTGTGCACCATTACTTTGTTCATTGTGGTGTTATTTTTATTTCTAATTGTAATTAATCTGTAACTCTAGTTGCAAGTCCTTTGGTGGTTCTGTGCCTTTTAAATTAGTCTCAAACAGCCTCTTCATTTCACATGTGACATTGTTATGGAAGCTTCATCCCCAGATTCATATTATCCACAATCTCTTGTGTCAGTTTGTACACATTAAATGTGGTAGACACACAAACCCAAATCTTTTCCTCAAAGTGGTGGTAAAGTTGTTTATATATGGCTTGTGCTAGAGTTGTCTGTCCAATGCCCCCCGGACCAATGACTGGAAGCACCGTGAGGTCCTTGACCTTGCTTATTAGAAAGCATTGTGTCTAGGCCTGTTTCAGGATTTCTGATCTTCACTCGGTTTAAGTAAATTGGCCAACAGTGCATCTCAATTACCTAGATCTACCATCCCATGTTTAGTTGGCCAACACTTCATCTCAATTACCAATACTCTATTCAGTTCACTATGATGAATAGCAGTAGCATGAACTGGATGGCTCTGCTGCAGGGTTATAATTTTTTGCTTTTCAGTTTGTCTTTTTCAGTACAAGGGTACATGGCTGCTGCATCAAATTATGGTCTCAATTATTTGTTTGGTTTAGCATATTTTTTTGGTCTATTTCTTGGTAGTTTTACAAGGGTTTATATGTAGCATACGACTTATTCTTGTTTCTAAATCCCTAGCTGCCATGGAACAAGTTCAGAGGTACCTTCAGGAGTCTGACGACAAGTTTACCGAACTTGAAAAGGGCCGGACGGATATGGTTTCCAAGATACAACTTCAGCGAACCCGAGGTGACATCAAGAATGCAGAACATCAACTTAGACAAGACGATTACATATCGTGTCAATGTGCCCAGCTGGACAAGGCGAGTCACAAAGACCTTTATGACTTTGGCAAAAGAATTGAAAAAGAACAGAATGCCCAGCTGAAGAAAGCCTTAGCTGATCAACAATCTCTCTTTGTCCAGTTGATAGCAAAGGAACGTGCTGTTGCACAAGAAGTGTTACGACAGACCCGTGAAGAACATGAAGAGAACATAAGGAACGAGCGAGAAAAAATTGACGCCTTGGATAATCAGGCAAAGACACTACTGGTTGAGTGGAAGAATGACCGCACAAAGCTAAAGTCCCTAATCGAGAACTTGATGTTGACCCAACACCAGGAGGTCCATGGCAATATTAATGGCGAGGTAACTAAGGAACTGTATTCAATTATATTTCGCATTATATAAACTGTGATCTGAACGCGTACAATGTTTAGACTTAAAGGAACCAGAAGAAGAGAGGGTTAATATGCGCTACGCCGCAATGGACTACAACTGTAGCCCGGTATTCGAAATTTTGTAATTTTTTTTGTGTAACAACTCGTTATGCTCAAATGATTCTTAATCATGTAATCCCTACATGCAGGATGTGGTTATGAAATTTTTTGTTCACAAAGTGCCGGAACTGTATTCTGACCTGCTGAAGTACGACCTTCGAGCAACTGAGGGAGAATTCAGAATTGCAAGTCCAGCCACTAGTGTTGAATACGCCTATTTCATACAAGGTGTGTATTATCAGGGATACATAAGAGACGCAGAGGTATACTACCTCGATCCAACTCCTGGGAGTACGCCATGCACTGGATTAATAAAGATTGATGGACCAGAAGATGTAAAAAAAATGGTGTCTGCTCATGCACAAGTGGGTACTAAGATTTGTCATGTCTACCTAGTGAGCACATATGAAAACCAACCTGCGGACATGACAAACGTGAGTATTTGTTGCTCTTGACAAATATGTACTAAACACAACCATTGAGCAACCACCAATTACTGATATTATAACATCTAATGGACTTGTAATGCAGGATGACATAGAAGCATATCTTCCATGGGAGTCCAATGAGCAATATGAAGAAGTGGAAACGTCTAATGTGGATGTGCTAATGGATGACTAATGCAGGACGAGATGTTGCTGGTTCAAATTTTTTTGCTTCTTTGGATGAACTGAATTGTTATTTATGGAAGTGATGGATGATACTCGTATTTAATATTTTTGTTTAGGTTTTTTCTCTACTTGTAGCTTTTGTACAAAATTTGGCATTGGCTAAATTGAATTTGAAATCAGTTTGAGAGTTCTGTGTTACTATGAGTGCTGTGTTATTTATGGAAGTGATGGGAGTGCTGTGTAAAACTAAAGGAGCCGAATTAACCACGATTGCTTCCCCTATGGTGGAATTAGTATTGTCAGGTTTCTAGTTTTTATGCTGAAAAGGTTCAGGGTGATCTTGAATAGGTTATAGCTTTTTCCGAGTTAACCAGTAGCATTATCCATGTATACTTGAAACTTTTTTTCTTCCTGATATTTGATCTCATTGATCCCAAATGAAAGTTATGTGATGGTTGTTCGTTCATTCCAAAGTTTTCAGTCCAGTCGAGCGTGTGATAAGATCTAAAAACTTGGGTTGTCATAGCCCAACACCACCAAGCATTACAACTTGCTCACTGACAAGATACGGCTAAGCACAAGAGTTCCTCCCAACAACTTAGTTCCATCAGGCATTACAATGTAGTGGTATTTGGTTTATGGTACAAGCCAATCTCACCAAATGAGTACATCAATCATATAAATTAACACTGTACATATAGGTCCAAACATTAATACAAAATAAAATTGAAAACATTTCAGTTTCCATACAAAGGACAAAATATCATCAACGGTTTCACAATCTTATTGCTCAAACATGAGCCTTGCCCTTTGCGGTCCTTATTTTTTTAGATGAAGCCATTATAGCCATCCACTTCACAGGAGCAGCCAATTTTATCCACCTGGGATAGGAGAGCAGCTTCACCATCATCCAGCAAATTTTATCCACCTGGGGCAGGAGAGCAGCTTCACTCTCGCTGAAGCTATGTTGCAATGAGAAACTAGGACAATCAGCTGGAACGCTTAGAGAGGGAGGAAATGGGCACTGAGAAGGCCCCCTTTGCTCTGGACAGCAAACTGAATAATCTGCAAACAGATCTTGACCAGTAGGTTTAGTTGGTGATGTCATTGCTCTTGGTTGTCTATAATACATTTGAAAACGACGAAAGTTCATACATTCATATGCATCCTTACTCCATTCTTTCACTTGGTCCTGAAATGGTATAAGCAAGATATTAAACACATTTCTTTCAGAGTATTCAATATTTTTTCTTCGCATATAAATAATGAAAAAAATTCATATCCCCAACTCCCATTTGTTTTGGCAATAGTCTATCCCAAAACTTGAGGTCCTCTTCTTACCTGCTGATGACATGCTTTGGTGTAAAAGGTAGTTTTGATTTTATTTTTTCAGCCACTGAGTACATGCTGTATCATAATTTTTTTTCCACTAGCTAGTCTTACAAATAAAGATAGAAATTGATTTCATTGTCATGCTCCAAACTTAGACCTATTTAGTATTTTCCAATGTACTTCCTTATGATGAACTGTGCTGTTGTCATAGGAACAACAAATGTTTGCATTCAAAAAAATTTTTTACAACAGACTGTTGATATAAGACATCTCACCAATTTTTCCAATGAAGAGTAACATTATGCAACAACAAGCGGATCCTTGGCAAATCATATATCCAACACATCCTCAGGGAGCTTTGTTTCCTACAAATGAAGAGGAACATTAGTCATAAGTACACATGCCTCACAGACAGGCAACACAATGCTATTGATGAACATTACTCTTAACTACCTCTTTTCTCATGGAGCATGTTCGCCGATTGTGACCCTCTTCCTTACACAGGGTACATCTCACCTTAGATCTGTTCTTATTTGAAACTGACTTCAGCTTTTTCTTCGGGGCCCCTCTGCCAGGCACATGCATGGGATCCAAGACTTTTGTATACTCTGCGGACTCACCATCCTGGGCTTGCGGCAGCACCGGACCATATCTGTCGCCTCCGTTCTCTTCTCCCTTGGGCGGGATCATAGCAGCTTCTTCATGCATAACGCGTTTCAGGCGCTCATATGCTTCAGGTGAACGAGATGCTACGAATGATGCAGTGTGACTGATATTACGTAGCTCACGGTACCTCTGTAGCCTATCGGAGTATTCATACATGGTGCTCTTCCTTATACGAGGAAATGCACTCTTGGCCCCCATTGTCCACCTTTTCAAAACACAGCATTTTGGAAGCTCGTGTTCATTCCGATAGCCCAATACAAAAAAGATGTGTGAGCAGGGGGTTCCAAGGGACTGTAACTTAAGACAAGAGCAAGAAATTCTCTTTAGCTTGCCTTCATCAACACATATCTCGCATTTGACAAAGTATTGTCTGTCTCCTTTATCGACCCTTCCAACAATATACGTATGCAAATCATAGCCATCTTGGTCTTCAATCATAAAACACTTGTTGGCTGCTTTAATGCTGAACTGCACCTTGGCAAAAATCCCTGGTGTGAACGACTTCGCAGCCTCTTTCTCAATAGTTGAAGCATCTAGTTGTACGCATGGCTCAGAATTATCTGCTTCAAAGTCCAGATGCAATTCATTACTACGCAGCCGTGAAAGGCAGTAGTCAAAGTGTTGTACCAGCTCAAACATTGTCATCTTACGATCTAGATTTTCCTGGAGCCTAGAGTTCAGGCTCTCACTCCGCTGGTTGCTCCTCAGTCCTAAATAGCACTTATCAGCATGATAAGCAGCACACCAGATTTCCCTCCTCTCATACATCTGATACAGCCAGGACTCCTGATCTATAACGTTGTGCTTATCCAAGAATTCCAGCCATTTCCTCTCAATCACTTCTATGGAGCAAGAATCATAAAGGAAATACCTGAAATCATCCCTGACACCATCATCTTTCACATTATGCACAATGTTCTGCTCAATATGCCATGTGCACAGCCTATGCGATGAATTCGGCCACACCAGCTTGATTGCTCTCTGCATAGCAAGGTCTCCATCAGTGATCACGGAACCCGGATGCTTCTGAGCCATGGCATCAGAGAATGTCCTAAGCATCCACACATAGGACTCAATAGTCTCCTGAGTAGTAATTCCACATGCAAAAAGAACCGTGCTGCCATGGTGATTCACCCCAACAAAAGGAACAAGGGGCAAGTTGTATCGATTCGTTTTGTACGTGCTATCAAATACGACGACATCACCGAATGCTGCATAGTCAAGCCGACATTGGCAGTCACACCAGAGCAGTCCCTTCAGGTGCCCTTCCCCATCAGTCTTGTATTGGAAAAAGAAATCAGGATCATTACTTTTGCATTCTGTCAGGAAACTGATGACTGCTTGAGCATCACCAGCGGCAACTGTCTCCACCTTATTGCGATGGCAAAAATTGTACAGGTCCCTCATGGTATATCCAACCTTATCGTACCCACCATACTGGTTTAGCATAATATCCATTATCTGGTGTTTGCGGATCCCAGAAATCTGCATCTCCAGAATCTCAGCTTTCTGATCATCGCTGATTCTTCTATGTGAACGCAGCAGACAAGCAACGTCTGGTTCCGCCAACCGATGGTTATGTCCCTCGATGAATTCCTTCACATACCACTGCCCTGTGTTCTGGTCTCGTGCAATCACAAGTTTAGCACGGCATCCAACACGAGTAACATTCCGCGCCTTCCGCTTCCTATTCTCCCTCTTTAGTTCCTTCTCTTCGCGGAAACCTTCACGACTGCAAACAAACTTCCGAAGGCTCATCTCATTGTGACCATTGTCCCACTCACAGTAGCTTCTCCTCACACTGAATCCTTTCTCCTTAGCATAGCTGTTATAAAACTGAAATCCTTCTTCTTCATTACCAAACATCTTCCTAACAATTTCATCGTACTCCAGCGGCATTTTAGCCTGCATCAATAGGCTATTAGGCAAAAATAGGGAGTTTCGGTTGCATTGCATTCCTTGCTAACAGTGCTAATGATTCAGACAGATAACAAAAAATTGACAACATGGAATAAATCAAATACTACAGTGTTTTCCTAGAAATTGGTGTCAGCTAGCTCAACGTATATATTCTACTATTCAGGCAAGTAAAAAGTTTGGAATGACTAATCAACAGCATCATACATTTCATAGATGGTAAAAAGAGAATATCCAAATAGTCCCATCATTTTTGGCCAAGGATAGATTGGGAGACATACAGTACAGTATCTTGAACACATTGTAACCATGGAGGTTAGGTGGAAAAGACAGAATAGCATGACTAAATTGCTCATGGTGATGCAGAGCAGGATCTTACTCACTTGTATACTAGTTCATAGTCATAGACTCGTAATCACACTAAACATTTTAATTAACCAATTCATATTAGGGGAAAGCACATGGATAGACTGAACACAATTTTACTTTCATTTCATAAGCATTAATTTGAACATTTTTTTAGAGTGAAGATTAACCCAAGTAAAAGGTTCCATAAAGTCACCCCGTGTATCATCATAGTGACCGAACTACTGAAGGCAACAGATAAAAGCTCCTTCATAAACTGAATTTTTCAGTTTAGCAACAAAAAGAGTACTGGAAACCAATGCCTCAATTGACATGAGTGTGAAGGAAGGAGCCAAACTGCATCCTGAGTGCAAAAGGTTCTATCTAGCAGCCCATTTACTAGTTTTACTGTCATCTTTCAGTTTTCGGTTGGAATTATATTCTCTTTATCAGTAGCTTCATCCTGCACTTACAGATTCAATGGTGCTCTAATAAGTTGATTCTGAAGTTTTCAGCTGCCTAATCACCATCAGGATTTGTTTCATCCTAATCTGTGGAAGTGGAAAGCTTTATCTATCTCTTCTGTAGCTGATGTACTGAATATTTCAATGTTGGCTTTAGGTCGGTACGGTTGTTGAGCCTGCATCTGAGTTCTACTCAAGTAGGCTGAAAAATAGGGAGCGCAAGGCAACATTGGTTGACGAGCTGTTATCAGACCAATCTCTTAAGAGCTACAGGTATGCTCATCATACTTTTGCTGTTTTGCATGTACACTAATGGACAGTCTTGTTTTTTAGTGCAAGATTTTTTCTGTATCAATTGCATATGACCTTTCGGATCCCTAGCAATTCATGAAATGTAGTTATCTAGCATTAACTGGAAACATTGTATGTAGGATAGTTGTAACCCGTGAAACCCATTTTAGATATACACATCTGAGCCCTGTAATTATTATGTTGATTGGACTCTGAAACAAGGCTCCAGTGCACAGAAATTCAGAACGGCATCCTAGTTTCAAGAATCAATTTCCTTGTTCCATTTATTGGGTGTTTGGTTGGTGGAATGATGTGATCCATCACCATCTCACTCTCTAGATTTTTGTTTGGTTTGCGGAATAGAATGAACTGATCCATGACCACCCCATTCCTCACAAGCTAATAATTAATACTAGTATGAGGAATGGGGTCATTCCACCAAATTTGTGGAATGTGCTCATGATGCATCACTCCATAATAAGTTGATTCCTCAAACCAAACACACCCTTAGAGTCCAAAGCATGTTACTTTAGCCCTTTTCCCCATCTTTGATAATTTGAATAACCCCAAACTGAGAACAGAATAAACTGATATTGTGCCAGATCTGCTTTCTTTTTCTTTTTTTTTCATCTGAAATTGAATGTGGCCTTGATCTCCAATGAAATGCAGGATGCGCAAGGTACGCGAAATTCAGGAGATCCGTACACCAGGAGGCAACCAAAAGTGGAAGAACAAGGGCAAGAAAACTTCAGAATCAACTTATTAGATTCAATGGTGCTCTAATAAGTTGATTCTGAAGTTTTCACTGGACAAGTGTGCATCCTTACTTTGACTAATGTTTGTTTGCCGACTCAAAAAAAAATGCTAACTATGTTAAAAAAAATCATGCTAACTGAACAACTCTCTTATTGTAAAGAGCTATGGAGTTTCAGAGGTTTGTAGCTGCAGCTGGCTGCCGTTCTACATGATGGCAGAGGTATTTACCTAGTGCGACGGCTTCTGTGACACCGGCGTGACCAGCACTCGACCTCGGCGCCGGCGCTGTCCTCGGCCTTGTGCAACGCGGCGTGCAGGAGGACGAGAACGAGGACGAGGCCGATGAGCAGCGAGGCGTGCAGGAGGACGATGACGAGGACAATGTGTTGCGAGGAGAGGTAATTCGCAGTGGCGATCTCTCTGCTGGGCCGCTCGAGTCAGCCGGGGGCGCCGGCGAGGAGGAAGGAGGGAGGAGCGAAGGGATCCTAGGGCTTTGCGCGGGCGAGGGCAGACCGGCGGCGGCGGCGGTGGCGCGCGAGGCCGGGCCAAGGCAGGCCGCGCGATGGCGAGGGCGACGCAGCGATGAAGCAGGGCCTCCGGCGCGGCGCTGTGTGAGGGCGGCTGCGGCGGCTAGAGGGAGGGAGAGAGCAGTGCGGCGGCGTCAAATCGGCGATGTCGAGACTGGGCGTTGGGGGAGGGGCGGGCGTGGGGAGACAGGGGATTGAGAGGGGTTGCACAATGACCGTATTACCCTTCCACGAATTAAATCAAGAAAAATGATTATTTTGCGGAACCGATGGGAACCGATTCCAACCATTGTAAAGAGGCTCTTTTTTTTTATAGTCTTATAAGATGTCAATGGGCATGCTCTGTTTTGATGTTTCCCAAACTTGCTGTGTCTCATTACCAAAAGAAGTAACCGTTACACTGCCAAAATTGGCCATCAGAGCCTCAGAGGCCAAACAAAGAAACGGAAAGATTCAGTGTACAACGGCCTAAGAGTCGGTTCTAGTAGCTCCAGAGTGGCACATCGGCGAAGCCTTCGTCCATGAACGCCGTGACAGCGGACGGTGGCTCCACGAGCATCCCCTGCGCCAAGCTCGCGTAGTACAGGTCCCAGCTCATGTCATCGAACACGTCCAATTCGAACGCCGAGACGGCCCCGGTGGCGGCCGGAGAGGAATAATCAGAGGACTCCCCGGCATCAGAGGTGCTGCCGTCGTCGCTGCTGGACGGGGACGATGGCGGCGTCGAGGACGTGGCCGAGAGCGCGTCGTCCTCTGGGTCTGGGACCACCTCACGGCGGAGGAAGTCCTCCACGGCCTCCGCGACCGCGTGGCGGACCTCGGCGAGGCTGGCGTACGAGGCCGGCACAGCGAGGAGCCAGGCCGAATCGGCGAAGTTGAGGCAGGCGCGGCCCGCTCCGGCGATGGCGAGCATGGCGGCGTCGTGCGCGCGGGCCGCGGTCTCGGCGGCGTCGAAGGTGCCGAGCCAGAGCCTGCAGCCGTGCCTCCCGGGCACGCGCACCTCGCACACCCACCGCCCGGCGTTGCCCCGGCGCCGGACGCCGCGGAACACTGGGTGCCGCGTCTCACGGAACTTGGTCCGCCCCGCGGGCCGCTTCGGTGGCGACGTCCACACCGTCTGGTGCTCCGATGAGGCCGAGCTGCCGGGCGAGCTCGAGTCTCCGATCATCTCCTTCTTGATTGGGCACATCTTCTCTTCTTATCACTTCTCTGCTTGAGCGTCGGATGGTGCGGCGGGTGCCTTTGGTCCTGCTTGTGCTTGAGTTGTGTTCGAGTGATTTTTGCGATGGGAGGAATGACGGATTTGAGGACGCATATTTATAGGTGGTGGCTGGAGGTCGGAGCACAGAGCAGCAATTGCAGCCAGCTTAGCTGAACAGAGTAAAAAACGCGGGAGGGGAGCTACGAGCCAGTGGGCTTGGCCGCCCAGCTGGAGAAGAAAGCAAAGGGGGCTGCATCTGGGTAAGGACGGGGATGCAAGTTGCAGCTTGCAAGTAGGCAGGCAACAGGGCGATTTCGACAGTGACTTGTGATGATGACAAGGAAAAATGCTAGTAGTATCAATCTATTCTCTTTTCTTTGTTGTATGAGAAAAAACCAATGTCACTCTTGTTTCATGATAAAGGAAAAGAAATGGCCGCAACTATGGCTGGGAAACTTGTGTTCAGTCAATGAAAAGCTGGTGTGCCTTATCAATTAATTCAGAGTTTTTATCCGCACGTGCATGCTCTCAGACACTCAATCTTACGGTATGAGTCACTTCTCGAGAAACAACTTTGACTAAATATATATTAAAAAATATTAATATTTAAGATAAATAATTAGTATGGTTCGAAAGATCTATGAATCTGCCTTTTTAATAAATATATTTGAAAATAT
Source organism: Saccharum hybrid cultivar R570 (assembly GCA_038087645.1). Classification (NCBI taxonomy): domain Eukaryota; kingdom Viridiplantae; phylum Streptophyta; class Magnoliopsida; order Poales; family Poaceae; genus Saccharum; species Saccharum hybrid cultivar. The sequence goes on along the minus strand of JAQSUU010000402.1, from coordinate 21,042,764 downwards.
AAATGTTACACATATTTTTTATAAATCGAGTCAAAGTTATGACAGTACATCAACAATGACAATTATTTAGGGACGGAGGGAGTAAGATACTAAGATTGGCAAAGCCATTAGAGGGATCTCGCTGTCAATGTTCACGTTTTCTACTACAATAATAATATGTTTATTCCTTAAATAAATTTAGAAAAATATAAAAATATCAAGTCGAGATTTAAACCCGCTCCGTTCACCTCAACTACTTAAGAATGACTCTTCTATAGAAGAAAAGGAACGGGGATTTTTTTTTTGACTTGAGGAACGGGGAATTTGGGATTGAGCATGGCATAAAGAATGACTCTTCTATGCAAGAAAACCTTGTCCGTAAAGATTGCGTCCATCAAACTTTGGAAGTCACAAAACATTGAGGTCAGCATTTTTCCCCTTAAACTTGAAAAATTGAACTTCAAACTTCAAATTTCAAATTCCAAGCCTTTTTTTTAGATCTCAAGCAATCTATCGAAATTGTAATCGTGATATGGAGGGCTGCTTTGTAGGTGGTGAATAGTGTGATACTTTACGTCTGATTGCCAAAAATACATATGTTTACTACAATTGTGTGAGCAATGTGGTGAGATGTAAAAACGCAAAGCTTCCTTGTACTTCATGATCCAATAATGTTCCGTAATAGGGTGACTCATCTCTGTTTTTTATAAAAGTATTTTGATGTACACTTTGGCAATCAATTGATCTTATGATCTATTATCAATTGTTGATGTTGCAAAAATCAATTTGTATATATTAATAGAATCTATTTATATTGCTCTTATATCCTAAGCATTTATAGAGTATAAGTAATTATTGGTTAAATTATAAAGTTTGACTTTTTCTGAATCCTACACTCTATCTTGACGTAAAGAGTATTTTCTATATCACCTCAACGCTATGTCCCGTTCCTAGCCCTTGCAAAAAAGCAACTATTGCTTTCTCGAGTATATTAAGGGTGTGTTAGTAGTGTTTCAAATTCTCATAAAAATATTTCGATCTAAAATCTCTTCATTGATGGTAGCATCACGCCACGTCATGTTGCGACATGGGTACAGGACCGTAACGACAACCATATCCGGACTTACGCTGTCGCCAAGACAAGATGGCCTTCCTTGCAAGCCAAGTTTACTAGTTTTCCCTTCCTCGGGCTCACGACCACTCAGTCGGTAGAACCCATCTCTATCTATAACCTGGCCCCGGATTCTATATAAGGACGGTCAGGGCTCCCATCCAAGGGGACAGACTCTCGAGATTTCATTCGGGCAGTCCCTCACCTCACTTCTCCTACCTCATTCCCTCTTCTTACATACCTCATTGTAAGAACTTCAGAGCGTTCAACCGAGGAACACGCACTCGATCTTCTCTGAGACTAGACATAGGGCCCTGGCCTGAACCAGTATAATTCTTTATGTCTTTATATGCTACTATTGTCTTCCTAGAGCAGTTTAACACACGTATAAATTCACTCGTCGATTGACAAAACACCGACAGAACACTAGTAAGAAACTCTCTTTACCAAAGACCTAGCTCCCCGCCAAAAAAAAGAACTAGCTCTTTCGGTATACTCACTAAGCAACTCAGTTACAGACGCAGATGCTCATGTACACGAGCATACACTCGCCCCTACGAACGCACGCATGTACACCCTACCCCTATGAGCACCTCCGAAGAACTGAGTTGGACCGGCAAATCTCGAGTTTGACGGAGTCACCATAGACGCCTTGCTATCGACGAGCACGTCTGAAAGCCCAAGTTTGGTTTTGGTAATTAATGACACCAAGTTACTAATGCCATGTGTTAAGTGTTTTGAGTTAGGCATAAGCAACACGTGTGATGAAGGTGTATGTGGCGAGGAGTGGTGGCCACAAGATCACAAAGAGATGGTGCATGGACATGAAATGATGATCATGGTGGAGATGCATATAAAATGATGGACATGATGATCAAGTGGAAGAGAAGGATCTAAGAGCGTAAGGCAAAGGTATAACCATAGAGTTTTCTTTTTGCCGGTCTAAGATGAGTAGAGAAGTGATTGACCGGATTTAGGATACATAGCCGACTATCAAGAGGGGCAATCACGGTTAGCTCGGAAATCAAGTGCCACTCGATCAATGTCTTGAGCATATGCATTAGGATCTAGTTGAGAGCTAACATAACGCCTTGAAAAATGACTGTGAAAATGCTAACACACATGCACATGGTGATTTACACATGGTGGTGTTAGCACATTTGCGAAGGCGGTGGAGTTTAAGCGGTAGAGAGGGGTTTGGGTTCCTCTCTCCCTCCCGCCGAGCTTGCGAGGCGGGATTCGGCGCTTTTTGGGAAGTGAAACTCCTATTTTCTACTGCGCCGGAAGTCGGAAAATAAACGGAGGCGAACGGTGGTCACTGTGGTGACCGGATGCTGCACTGGACGCGGTCATGGTTTTGACCCGACGCGTCCGGTCAGCTCTCGCAGTAGTCAGGCGCGCGGGTGCTAGGGTTTGCAACCGGCGCGTCCGGTCCCTCACGGAACCGGAGCATCCAGTCAGGCACCCAGTGGGGCAGAGCTGGTCGTATAGCCGACCGGTCACGCGCGATCGGACGCGTCCGGTCACGGTGGGAGCTTACTGGACTCCGACCGGACGTCAGGTGCTGCGCGTCCGGTCAAACGCTAGAGCGCGTCCGGTCACGGCAACGGTAACTTCTGACGCGCACTGTTCACGCTTGTCCTGCAGTGACCGGACGCATCCGGTCACCCTGACCGGTGCGTCCGGTCAGCACGTTTTGAACTGTGTCATCCGGTAACGGCTAGCTGCGTACCCCTTCGCTATAAATAGAAGTTGGCTGGGGTTTGGGGGGCAACTCTTGCATATTTTGAACCAGAGACATCCTTTGAGCTAGAGAACAACCCCTCCACTCATCTCTTTGCTTAGTTGCGCATCTTAAGTGAGATTGAGTGAGATTCAAGTGCATTGCTTGAGAGTTGCATTCTAGAGGCACTTGATCTTCGAGTTGCTGCGGATTTCTTGTTACTCTTCCGTGTTTCCCGACATGGTAGACGGCTTGGAGCAGCGGAGGTGATTGAGCTCGCAATTGGAGATTGTTGGAGCCCTCACCAAGTGTTGTAAGGGGTTCTTGATCCTTCCCCGCGGGAGTTCGCAAATTGGATACTCTAGTGGAGCTCGTGGCTTGGAGGATCTCCATCTTGTGTGCGGTTGTGCGGCGCTCGCCGAGGGCTCGACTCTCGATAGTCGATTAGCTCGTGAACCGACAAGTGGGTGCATCGCCACAACGAGGAGTAGCTTGCCGGGAAGCAAGTGAACCTCGGTAAAAATCTTGTGTCATCTCTTTGCCGATGATTTCTCTTGTGGTTGATCATTGTGATTGATTCTTCGAGTGCATTACTTCTCTATATCGTTGGTATAAGAATAAGTCACTTGCTCTTTACTTTCTTGTACTAGTCCTAGTGTAGTTTGCTTAGTGTAGCTCTTATCACATAGGAGTAAGTAGCTTAGTGACTTAGTCGAGTAAGTAGCTTAGTGATTTAGTCTTGTTGGTGTGTATTAGAGATTATAGCCTTGCTTCACTAGAATTGTATAGGTGATTTGTATAGTGTAGTTGCTTTTATACTAACGTGTTTATTTAATAAAGCTTGTAAAATTTTAAATAGGCTATTCACCTCCTCTGGCCATTTGAACCTGACAACATCGCCTCGACAAAGCAACTCATCACTCGATCAACTCGTATAAGATCAAAGAGAAGTCTTCCTTGACAGTAATATCTTGTAGTACCCAGATGAAAAATCAAGTGGACGTCTCAACTGTCACGTACAGCGTCCTCGAGATCCATCCACCCGATAGCGACATTACCAGGTGCTGAGGCCCGAAACCGCAGGCACCCAACCCAGCATCCCGGCGGTATCACAAAAGGGCGGCCAGCAGCAACAGGAAGCTCCCGCACCTAAACCATGTGCGGCGAGCCAGCCAACCGGAGACTTGTTTAGGCCTCGTTTAGATTGCGGAATTGGGGGTGAAAAACACTGTATCAGAATTCCTGTAGCATTTCGTTTGTATTTGGTAAAAATTATCCAAATTTTGACTAACTAGGCTTAAAATGTTCGTCTCGCAAAGTACAACAAAACTGTACAATTAGTTTTTGATTTCATCAACATTTAGTACTCCATGCATTTGCCGACATTTTGATGTGACGGGGAATCTTCTTTTTGCATAGTGGAATTTGGTGGGAGAATTGGGAATCTAAACATGGCCTTAGTTCCTTCCAAATTTTTGAATTTGGTATAAAAAAAAGATTCCCTGTTACATCAAACTTACGGTATATACCTAAAGTATTAAATGTAGATAAAATCAAAAACTAATTACATAGTTTGGTTGTACTTTGCGAGACGAACGTTTTGAGCCTAATTAGTCAATGATCGGACAACTATTATCAAATACAAATAAAATGCAACAGTGTGTTACAGCTCCTAACAGTGAATTTGGCGCTCGGGCAACTAACAAGGCCTGAGTCGCACCAGTCCTGATCCGACTTGCCATTTTTGCCAGAAAGAAAAGAAACGATGGCGATTTGCGTCGACTTCCTGGGGAAGCGGACAAAATCCGTTATTTTGGGCGTTCAGATCAAATGATCAATCAATCCCGCCTGCCAAAGCCGTGGGATGTGCAGGTGCTTCTCCCCTGGCCGCCTCCGCGCCGTTCGTGCAATCTCGTCGGAGTACTGTACCTCTACTACTCATCGTCTGTCTGCGGCCATCAACACGAAAGGGCGAACGATCTCTCGGGTTGTCGTCAGCGTCAGTGCTGGCCCCGTGCACTCGGCGGCCAACGGATCCGATCCCCAGCTGCAGCTTTGCTCACTGCTGCTTGTGGTGGGAGCTTGCCGTTTGGGATGGTCAGGGGGCCGCGTGAGGCATAGAGCGGGCTAAGCGGCGATGGGCAATGGCGACGTCGCGGTGCGTCCGCCGCGCCGCGGCAGCAACGCGAACGGGCGGTCCGAGCTTATCCGTCCGCTCCGTTTACACGCGCTTTTGGGCTCTTGGCATTGGCCTGGGGTGGTTATCTCTAGTCTGCTGGGAGTGGGAGCCACCTGCAAGTGGATGGTCAAATACTAATCTGTACTTATATGCTTTGTTTAAGAGAAAAAAAACAGGCTTTTCTTTATTCGGTTCTTTGAACCATCGAATGCACTTTCGGCCCAAGTTGATTATCTTGTTTAATCAGGGGTACTTGTAGATAGACTGACAATACACAGATAAACAGAGAAGAGAGTGTTTTCTTACAGAATACATATATTGTTTCGGACCTCCAATACTTGTGGATACCACGTGTGACGTATCTGTGTGGATACCAGAGCTCGCAATACTGCTGCACAGTGGCGGATTTTACTCGGTCAACAGACAACACAAGACGTGCGACGTGCCTTTGCCGTTTGTATGTGAAACCAGAGCTGACATATGATATGAGTGTTCAGATTCACCGTCAACAGCATCATCGGCAGCGACCAGCGAGGCAAAGCCTGGGGGTCATCCCCTGCGTCAGTTGAACAGGTACGCAGAGGTAACAGCTTGTCACCTTGGGTACTTGACTAGTTGACCCTTCAGAGAAACGATGCCAGGCCTGGGGCCCGCCGTCCAATAATAAATTCAAGAAGTGTAAAATACAAGCGACTGAGATACTGATTAGTACTCTTTAGGCTTAAATTATTGCCTCCTATAAAGTCAAAATTTTCTGGTCAGACTCGCCTGTCCGTAGGATGCCAGTTGCGGTGATCGTCGTAGACTGATGATGAGCATTCATCCTACCACGCACTAGCCATGAGAATGGTCTTGACTAGAGATGGCAATGGAGATCCGATTCACGATTCTCCGCGGGAAAGGGATAGAGATACGAGCAATTTAACCTCCCGAGATTAAAACGGGAAAATTTTGTTCCTGCAGGATTAAACCTTATACTATTCTCATAAAATTCCTGCCTATCAAAGGACATCTAATCCTCAAACTTTCATATCCGTGTGAGTTAGAGTAGCGATCAACGAGCATTCAAGCTGGTGTGGATCGGAGTCCTATGTCATCCAAATGATCAGGCAATAAGTTGCATCTCTATTGTTAACAGATGAACGTGTAAAATGAAAGAAATAATACTAATGACCGCTGTATAAGTTTTTATGACATATATGTACAAAGAATTTTTTCGGCTCGATCAACCCCGCTTTTTTTTTGACAACAGATCAACCCCGCTTGTCCAACCTATGGCTGGTGCTTCCCCCACCTCCATCCGCTGCCTGCGTCCCCATCCTAACCAGAACGAGTCGCGAGCGTCAATCAGTGCGAAAAGGCCACACTTTTTTTAATAATAAATAGAAGAAAAAAGCCAAATGGTGATCTCTCGGTTCGTCGTCCGGTGCGCGTCCGCTCACATCCACGCTGGCCGTTGCGCCCGTACCCTCGGCGACCGACGGATCGGATCCCCAGCCGTGCTCTCTGCTGCTCTCCACTCGCGGTGAGGAGCAGAGCTGACGACGGAGGGTCGAGTTGCCGTTTGGGCCGGTCAAGACGGCGCCGCCCGCTTGCCCATCCGCGGCCTCGATGCGCCGCGACGGTGACGTCGCGACTCGAGAGACAGTAGTGAGAACGGGGATCGGCGTGGTTATTATCTTTATTATCTCGTCTCTTCGGGGACCTTTTGAGTCCGGTGGCTTGATTAGAATATGGGAGCCGTTCAAAGTTGTGGAAGTCCCATCAGGTCCAGTTGCCGCGGCTGAATGCTTTGCATGTAACCTGAACCTTGATTTTTTATGCTGCCGTACCGGTGCTAATCTGGTAGTGGCTTTTTTTTATAGCTGCAAGTGGAAGGTACACGGGGAATGTATCCTAGTACTAGTACATTAACATGTATAAAAAATGTTTTTCTTTATTCGGTTCTTTGAACTAAATGCACTTTCCCAACTTGGATTCTGATACACAGATGCATCATGCTTTATTTTACGTAATACGTATGGTACCTCCGATACTGTTTGCTACAGGATTATATGGGCACCTCCCTAGCTCCAGTCACCCTTATTTTAGTGTGTAGTGCTAATTTTAAACAAGTGACACGTTCTGATTATCTGGAATATCAGTGCAAAAACGTGCAGCACTGGTACGGGAACCGCGATAGAAATATTCACCGCATGCGCAAAGCTGAGCTGTGATCTGAGATGTTACAGCTGTAACGATGGCTTTCTGATTTCTATACTGCCAATCGCGCCTACGGAGTGTACTTAGTGGTGTCACTGTCACACTGGACTGGACACCAGCTGCACAAACAAACATTGAACAACAAACCATTGAAGGAAACGGCGTATGATTGAAACAATGAAAACCCCCACCCCCACTTTCTATCAGAACTCTGGGGAAGTTTTTCTCTGTTTTTTCCCCCTCGACAAAAGTCAGTAGAGCACTGAAGAATTTACCCCAACATTGGTGAACGATCGTCAACAGAAATGCTGGCGACTGTACTAGTATCACTGCAAGAATCTACTTATGTACCACGTGCGTTGAGTGCTACTGTCTTCAAGCATACTACTCCATCAACAGTTAACGTGCCGTTGCCGTTTCTACGCCGCATCACTGCTGGCATACGTTCAGATTGACTGTCAAGCGTCAAAGAATCATAGGCACGAAAAGCTAAGGTGCCTCCTGTACAAGTTGAACAGGTAGACGGATTCTCACTTGACCCTCGCTCGTGGGTTGTGCCGTTGTGGGCTTGTGGTGACCTTAGAAAAAACGCATGCTTTTGAGGTTTTGACCAAACAGAGGCTCGCAGTTCTACGAGAACGGAGTACTGTACTACCCGTCAAATACAGGCCACTGAGCGCGCCGACTATCTCCGTGCCTGCTCTCGAGTCACGGAGTCAGGATCTTCTCCATTTTCCAAAAGAGAAAAGTCAAGGATTTCAGGGCCACTTGAACCAGGGATGAATTATTGAATTGTCATCCATGCCGTTAGCGGTTACATGGGCAGCTTCAAGGTCAACCACTGTTATAACATATATTGGCTCCAAATTGACGATTTTTAACTTCAGACTGTATGTGAGTCGTACTCGTAGACAAGTTCAGGGTCAACCACTATAATATAATAACAAACTCCAAATTCGAATACTTTTTGCTACCATTAGAAAGTCAGCGGCCATGCTCTGTTTTTCCCAAACTGCTGTCTCATAATCTCATTACTACTTACTAGTAGCAGTAACCTTTACAATACCAAATTGTTGGCATTGGACGCGAAGAGAAAGAAAAGGGTAAACATTGAAGCACAGCGGCCTTTAGTCCTAGCTAGTAGCTCCAGAGTGGCACTTCGGCGACGCCGTCGTCGCAGAACGCGGGGACTGTGGGCGGCGGCTCCACGAGCATCGCCTGCGCCAAGCTCGCATAGTACAAGTCCCAGCTCATGTCACCGAACATGTCCAGTTCGAACGGCGGGGAGTCCTCGGTGGCCGAAGACGACTCCTCGCTGCCGTCGTCGTCGCTGGCCGGGGATGACGACGTCGAGGACGCGGCCGAGCGCGCGTCCTCCTCCTCCGCGGCCGCCTCTCCGCGTCGAAGGAAGCTCTCCACGGCCTCCGCCACGGCGCGGCGGACGTCAGCGAGGCTGGCGTACGTCGAGGCCGCCGGCACGGCGAGCAGCCACGCCGAGTCCGCGAAGTTGAGGCAGCCCGCGCTGCCGGCGATGGCGAGCATGGCGGCGTCGTGCGCGCGGGCCGCGGCGTCCGCGGTGTCGAAGGTGCCGAGCCAGAGCCTGCAGCCGCGCCGCCCCGGCACGCGCACCTCGCAGACCCACCGCCCGGCGTTGCCCCGGCGCCGGACGCCGCGGAACACCGGGTGCCGCGTCTCCCGGACCTTGGTGCGTCCCGCGGGGCGCTTCGGCGGCGACGTCCACACTGTCTGCTGGTGATGCTCCAGCAGCGAGGTGGAGGAGGACGAGGGCGAGCTGCACGGCGGCGAGCCAGACTCGGCGCTCGTCTCCTTCTTGATTGGGCACATCTTGGCTAGCTCGATTTTCCTTCGCTTCAAGGTTGTATTGATCTGCGTCGCTGCTGCTTGAACTTGGGTGGTTTTTGCAATGCAGATGGTGGGATTTGCGGGCGTATATTTATAGGTGGCGGCTGAAGCAGAGTAGAAAGCGCGGGAATGGATTGGAGGTCCAGTTCTCACAGCCGGAGAAAGAAAGCAAAGCAGAAGGGGAATGCATCTGGCTAAGACTACCCACAGTGGGATACTCTAAAGAATACTCTAAAGCTTTAGAGTATGAATATAGAGTAAAAATTGCTGTACTGGGTACTCTAAAATGATTCTCTATTCTTTCTCTCACTCTATATTTAGAGTAGTATAGTGCTTACTCTATAGTGGTCTGTGACGGCCCCACTAGCTAAACAAAGGAAAAAATGCTATAACTCACAAACCAAAAATCTAAATTAAATTTCGATTGCACCATTAAATTCATAGCTATCCGCATTCATGGACCTCTATATTTATCCTCTATACGTCATAGTCAGCAAGATTCTCTCTTCTATACTTAATTCTCCCGCACCCATCCATCCTGTATATCATCCTCTATCCACTCTATCTACTGCGGGACCCACTTGTCACTTTATCTAAATATATCCACGTGTGATCTAGTTTTGAAGGATTTATTGAGACGAATTTAATGGTGCAATCGAAATTTAATTTGAATTTTTAGTTTGTGAGTTATAGCATTTTTTCCCTTTGTTTAGCTAGTGGGGTCCGCCACTACCCACTGTAGAGTAAGTATTGTACTACTCTAAATATAGAGTGAGAAAAATAATAGAGTATCGTTTTAGAGTACTCAATGCAGCAGTTTTTACTCTATATTCGTACTCTAAAGCTTTAGAGTATCACTTTAGAGTACCACGGCGGCCCGGCAGTCTTTAAGGCCGCCGTGGGATGCAACTTGCAACCAGGCAGGCAACAGGGTGGCTTCGAGAGTGACCTGCAGCTTGCGACCATGGTACTGCCTTTTGCTTTCCGTCGCCGGTCACTCTCTCTCTCTCTGGTTTCCACAAAGGGCTGGTTCGGTTGGTGGAAAAGCCGGCTGGTTTCGGCTGATTTAATAGTGTTCTGTGAGAGAGAATAAGCTGAAACAAGCTGAAACAAGCTGAAACATGACCAGCAGAACAGGACCAAACATGGAGTACGACATACAGTACGCCTTGGCGGCCTTGTGATTCTTGTGAAGTGTCATTTTTGGTTACCTAGCCTGCAGCATTGGTACCATAGGAACTCTCGTCTTGTGTGATTCAGGGTGTCACCGATGGTCAGTGGTCAGCACGTCAAATTGATGGGCCTCAAATCAAATACATGAGCTTTCAATCTCCAGTTCTCCACCGATCGAACCTACAAATTATAGGAGTATATATGTTTCTTGCAAATGGGAATTGTGATTGTGGTGAGTTGGTGACAGTCGCATTCAGCATCTCCGTACAACCGCACTTCCTTTTCGCTTTAATTTTCAGGACATGATGCCACTGTTCACTCCGTTCCAAAAATAAGTGTAAAATACATTTTTTTCAGAAATTTGTGTTATGGTAATGACACATGTGCCCTCATTAAAAGGTGGTTATGATTGTGCTTTGGGAACTAAAAAAATATCTAGATTTACTAGTTGTAGTTGGGACAAGAGGTAAAATTACATTTATTGTGGGATAAAATTTTAATTTTGTAATTGCTTATTGTCGGATTGTGTCGGCGTTTGGTCCCGCGAGGGTCCTAAGCCAACGAGTGAAATAAATGCTGCGTGTCCCTAATCTGGATGGTGATACAAGGAGGATACGCGGGGATTTATCCTGGTTCGGGCAAAAGAAGACCCTACGTCCAGCGGGGAGGAGGGAGTATTGTATTTCCTTGCACCTTCAGTACTTGCGTAGGGGTTACAAGCTGTGAGAGAGGGAATCGTGCCCTGGTCTCAAAGGAAAAGTGAGAGTACAAAGGAGATTGTTTGAAATGTTGATCTTCTTTGGTGGGATGGAGACTGGTTTTTTTTGTTGTCTGTTGTTCGTTGTTCATCTTCCCCTTCCTTTGTTGAGCCACGGCCTCCCTTTTTATAGGGTAAGAGGAGGCAGGGACGCCGGAGGTGCCTTCGAGGTGAAGTTTTGTCGGTCCCTGTGGGGGTGGCTGTAGCGACGTGTCCCGGGAATGGGTGGCCATCCCTGGACACCACGGTGACGTAGAGGACGAGAGGGTGAAAAGACTCCGAGTCCTGTGCCACGTCGGCCTTTCTTCCTTGTTGATCGGCGGTGGGTCGAGGCTGGGTCGAGGACGGGTCGAGGATAGGCAGATAAGACCGAGTCCCCGAGATCGTGGGGTACGGTCCTTGTCGTATCCTTCCTCGAGGGTGATCAGTAGCAAAACAGTGCACGGTATGGTGCGTATAGTGACAGGTTTTCATCTCCCATCCTGGGATGGGCAGTAAAAAGTGAGATTTGACACCGGCACTGCTTCCATGCCGGTTACTGTTGTAGCCATGATGATAGGAAGTAGTGGGTAGTCGCATTAAATGCTCTGACTTTTGTCTCAGAGTTGGTGAATAAGGTGGGTCGAGCGGCCCGACCCGGGGTCGTGCGAGTCGGAGATTTTCCGATAATCGAGGTGCCTTGTCGAGCGAGCCTCGTACGAGTCGGAACGCGGTCGAGGTATCCCGTCGAGCGTGCCTCGTACGAGTCGGAACACGGTCGAGGCGTCCCGTTTGCTATTTTGGCTTGTATCGTTTGTGGGTAGCGGTTTTGTTTTTCTTAATCATTGATTGTGGGTACCCCTAACTGTAGGTACCCGACAGATTGATAGAGTATAAATTAATGGTTTGCTTGATCCCATGCAGCTAATAGTTATTACTGGTACCTTTCTAAATCTCACTTCCTAAATCATCATCTAAAGAGTCATTTGCATAGAAATCGCTTTCTACTCCCTTCATTTCAAATTAGAAGGCATTCCAAGAATCTTGGAGAGTCAAAGCATCTTAAGTTTAACCAAAATTATAGAGAAAATTAAAAAAATTTATAACATCAAATAGGTATACTACGAAAATATAATTAATGAAGAATCTAATGATACTTAATTGGTGTCATAAATATTATTATCTTATCATATAAATTTGGTCAAACTTGAGATCCTTTGACTCTCGAGATTCTTAGAATGCCTTATAATTTAGGATGGGGGGAGTATATCTTTTCACTCGCCAACCGTTTATCTATATCTCATGCGCATTCTAGAGAGTTATTCCCGTCTTCTATTTTTTTGGCTAGCGAAAAATCCAGAATAGAAGATAACTATATTTGGATAATCATTTAGAAAAACTGTTGGAGGGTAGTTTTTCAGCAAAATCTCTATTTCTAGTATTTAAAAAGGATATAGAAAGTCTCTTGAAGATGCTCTGAGGCTACTTTACAACCTTAACTAATCGGTCAGCTATTGTCTTACCTACCACACAACTAAATATTACTTTTTAACTTGTGTTTTCTCGCTAACACAATTAATAGTTAGCTACTAGGTGGATATCTCACTTCATCATGGTGTTTTGTTCGGAGACACCGGGGTTGGAGTTATCCCCATATTCTCCCTAGATTCAGATCGAACTTGTCCCTCTCCAATGGCGTGAGTGTCCGTTAGTTCCTGCCTCTTCTTTGTGTTACAGTAGTGGGGTGGGTGCGGATGTGCCAGGTGGAGACGGGTGCTAGGGTCAAGGGTGCGCTGGCAAGCGAGGGCGGGGGCGGCCACAACCATGTCACGCGGAGTCTAGGTTAAGGTCAGGGCGATGGGCGGACACGTGGGCGCTAGGCAGGTGCAAAGCATGAGCAGCGTGTGACAGGACTACGCGAGCTCCAGGCATATGCACTTGTGGTGGCCTGAGGCGGGCAACCGAGCAGCGTAACCGGGCAAGTAGATGGCACCCAACTGTACACTTAATCAACTGTTTAGTTGGCAGGGAGAAGCTATGATGTTGTGTACGATCTAACAAAGGGAAAATAAGCTTAAGGGCGTGTTTGGTTCACGGCCACTACACGCCACAGCCACAGCCATGCCCGTCACAACTTTTACTGCTGCGGTTTGGTTTGTACTTCACCTTTGGCCGCCACAGCTTTTTCACTTAGTAGATTCCGCCACTGTGGTGCTGGATTCTGCCGCCACAAATGTGTGGTCCGCCATAGTTAAGCATGGCGTGGTGCGGCCCCGAACCAAACACGCCCTAAAATAGGCTTACATACCAGACTCAAGTTGATGACAACTAAGAGCATCTCCAACAATTTGCCATTTGGTTTTCTCATCCTTAATTTTGTAGCAAAACAAGAAAAATCATCTCCAATAGTTCAGTATCCTCACTCCTTTTTCTCAACTTCGCAAATTGGTCTCCCCAATGCGCATATATGCGCGCGGCTGAGCAGCGCGCATCCACTCTTGTTCGGCGCCTGCTGTCTGTATGGCTGTGCTGCTGCTCCTGCGGCTCCTGCTGTCTGCTGTGTACGTTGATGTGACAGAGAAGCAGTGAAAGTGCCCAGGTGATCGTGGCCGGCAAAAGGACCTGACCCTCGCTTCTGTGCTTTGTCTGCTTACTGCTGCTATGTGAACGTGCCCAGGTGAACCAACCGCCTGGGAGGAGCTGCTGGCCGGCTGGGAGGAATTGCCGCCGTGAACCAACTGCGCGCACGACGAAGGGAAGGTGACGGCGGCGGCGTTCTGGCGCGTGCCCGCGAAGGCTTCCCGCGAAAGAAAAGGCCTGTGAGACTAATTTTTTGATTTTGCGAAATCAAATATGTCAAACTCTTGGAGATGAGCTCTTTTTTTCTCACCATATTATTTTGAGAGTTAGCAAACACCATGATTTGAAAAACGAAAAATACCAAATTGTTAGAGATGCTCTAACGGATCCAAAGTTCCAAACAAGTGTTTCATCTTTTCCCTATGTATCCATCCTATCAAATATAAAACTAGGATGATCCTATTCCATCAATCAAACATAGAGATAGAGTCATCCTCTCCTTGAAAATTAGGACAGAACCATCGCATCCCACCTCATTCCTAAAACAAATGTTAGTAAACCACTATGATCTCGTCATAATTTTAACTTACTAATAAAGAGTAGTTACCCTTGCTGGTGTGAATGAAGTGTTACTTGTAGTTCTAGATAAGAAGATGTTAGAAAGTAATTATTGAGGGAAAAGGATAATATGTGGAAGAATCAAGAAAGTTGAGCACATGAAGAAGCTGTTAATCAATTGATGGATGCCCTATGCCCCCCTCCATTTTTTTTTTTGAGAAACCCCCACTCCAATATATAATATAGGCTAAACATGTATCTACGCTGATCAATCAATTTTGATTGGTTGTATGCATTGACCATACATATTTATGTAATACTTCTGTAATATAAGATTCGGGTCATAATAGGGATATGTGGGTGTTGATGTGCTAGTTTACGGTGACGGTGATGTAAAAGGTAGTCTTGCCGAAAAAAGATGAGATTTGACCAAAGGCATGGGTTTAGACTTCAGAGTCATGTGAACGCTTGCATCCATATTCCGTTTGGAAAAGATAACGGGTTGAGAATTGACCTGTGCACCGTTTTACCATTCCTCATCTCAAGAAAGAGACGTGTAGAAGTTGTAGATAATCCCGTCTCCCTGGTCTAATACTCATCAAAACCCTTGTGTAATCCTCATTAAGAACAATATAGAAGATCACACAAAATATAAGGTATGTGAGGAAAGTCATCTCTTCATTTGACGTTCTAGCTAGTCATGTAGTCCACTATACAGATGCACTAAAAGAAAAACAAAACGACTTATAATTTGGAACGGACGAAAATAGCCACTAAGACATATACGGCCGTATACGAGTCCATCAATCTTTTAACGGAGGAACTCTTAACGAGAATCACTTTACTCCTTACTGGGCTAGTTGATCAAGTCACCGAAAGAAGAGTCTTGGATGACAGCAAGCATCGGTAAAGTCGAGTGGACGTCTCGGGACCCGTTCAGGCCCAGCCGATGGCGACACCACTGAGCCGCAAAACCAGGAGCGGTCGCCATTCCAATCCAGCCCCGGTATCGCACAAAAGAGTAGGAAGCTACCGCACCTGATGCGCGTGCGGCGAATGCGTCGCCCGCGACCGTGATCCGGCGATCCCGAACCCACTTGCGGCTCCGGTTGCTCTCACACACCCCCACTTGCGGGCAACCGGACAAAACACAACTTTTCGAGCGTCCGGACTCCTCAATCAATCGCCGCCCTTGCCCAAGTTGTGGGAGGTGCTTTCCCCCTCCCTCCGCGCCGTCGCGCCCAGTCGCTCGCCCCATCCACGGATCCCCTCCCCACCCACCCGTCCGTCTCCGTCCCCGTCGCGTCGTTTATTAGTGGCTCGCGTCGTACGGTGCGCGGGCGCGTGAGAAGGCTCGCGTCGTGCGGTGCGCGTCCGCTCACGCCCGCGCTGGCCTGGCCGTCGCGCGGGACGGGGCGGGACCCCGCTTCCGCGAGGATCAGCGCAAGGCATGCAGAGCCAACCGAGCCCAGCTGTGGCCTCTGTTCCATGATTGTTTCGCTCGTGCCTCCTGCTTCGTGGTGGTGGGGAGCGCGCACTCCACTTGCCGGCTGCGATGGCGACGTCGCGTGCGCAAGCACAACCGCAGGTCTCAGCTTATCCGTCCGCTCCGTTTACACGCGCTTTTGGCACGGATCGTGGCTACCCTATCTCTACCTCTACCGGCCTTTTGGACTGCTTGTGCTTTGCTAGGTTAAAATATCGGCAAGGGGTAAGCCGTTCGCGGTTGGATTTTTGTTCAGGCGCAGCTTGACGCTGACGGTCCTGGAAGACGGGAACGGGGACGGATACTTAGCATCAAAACCTGACTGGTTCTTTTTTTAAAAAAAGAGCGAATGAGCTAATCTGATGGGAACCAGCTACAAGTGGGCTGCAAACAGGGGACGTATCATAGTACTACCCCCCGTATTCTTTATTTTCCCCAGCTAGAGTAGTATTCTTTTCTGGTTCTTTGAACGATCAGATGCACTTTCACTCGGAGTTGGGGGTTTTTAATAAGTTCGGATTGCTGATAGATGCAATACTACTATACTAGGCGTCTATAGGCCGGCGCTTACCTTGTCCACTACATCACACAAATTTCTCTAGTATGTAATTATCCTTTTCTCTGCCTTGCACTCACCTGTGATTCCGTCTGCACATACCACCAAGTTCCATTGGCCTTTATATCTGCCTAGAAACGCTAGGCATGCATGGCAAAAACTTGCAGTACCGGACGCAGAAACGCGACAGGAACAAGCGAGCATTATACGGGGATATGCTACAGCTATAGTGATCTACTCCGTATTTGTTTATTGCTATTCAAAGTAAGCAAACTTTGATATCGTACGTTTTCAGTCTGTCACACTGTACATCTGCACACAAATGAACCGCAGCCCGTCTCAGGAAAGCAACGTACGTACGTATGGAGACAGCGGCGGAGCTTCATGACAAATGTTGGAGGGGCCAAGCTGGCAAGCTATGTAAGTCCAGCTTGTTCGTTTGAGCTTATCAGCGGAATCAGCAGCCATCCAGCAGTATTTTTCTCTCACAACAAACCAGCGAACGGTACTTTGAGCCACAATAAACCAGCGAAACGAACAGGCTGGTCGTTCTTTGTTAAACAAATTTGTTGCCTAAACTCAAGTGATATCGTAGGAGGTATGAAGATTAAGGTGGGGCAATGGCCCCCCTTTGGTAGAGCTGTTGGAATTGCTAGCGATGAACAAACATCAAGCAGAGCTGCGGGTGCAGGCCGGCGCGAAGAATCTGGGTTGTTTACTTGTAATTAGCTAGCAAGAATCCAGCTAGGGTTGGCCAAAGTCTTATTATGATAAGAGACTTCCTTATTGTACTAAAACTTCTAGTTTGTTAATACAAAAACGCGCAAGTCTTTTGCGTGATTGAGAAGAATACAAAAATAGTTTGGCCTTGCTTAAACTGATAAGCTCGCCCCTGTATGGAGATATGATTTGCCTCCTCCTTGCTCGTTACAATTGAATTATTCACTACACTAAAAAAAATAAAAGTCTCGCTTTTCGCGAAACCAAATTTGTAGAAAATAAATTAATATTTGTATATTTATGTAGGTTTATTATACAAATCTATTCTATGATTATTCTAGCGATACTTATTACTTATTACGTATCATAAATACTAACATTTTTTTGGTAAATATTTGATCAATTTAGGATGGCTTGACTCATCCAGATTTTAGTTCTTTTAGACAGAAGACTAGTTGAAGCTCAGCTCGGCGCTGAAGCTAGGTGACTGTTCTGCTGTGTGGAAGGAAAAAAAACTGGTACCATGACAATCTACAGTAAATACTAGGAGTACTCCGTGGTTACCGTCTGCGAATGGAACTGCATCTGCAGCTTGCGTAACAAACGGCCTCCATGTTGGTGATATCACTGCACGAATCATTGTATCGTCAAGTGGGCTGACTCCATTGATCGCCATGGCACGAACCATTGTATCGTACTGTCTCCTTCAAGTTTACTTCGTCAATAGTACCTAACGTGCGGTTTCCCTTTCTATGCTGCATCAGTGCTGACATATGAGTGTTGAGACTGTCAACGAGGCCACGAAGCAGGGAGGTCGTCGTCCCGTCCCCTGTTTGGATTGAACGGGCGGGTGGCTTCTCATCAGTTGACTCTCACTTGTGGCCTTATAATAACGCACGCCATTCGATGGTCACAGGCTCGCAAGTTGGAAGTCAACAGATATAAATTAATACTACCTGCAAAAAGTCAAAATTTTCTCGGTCAGGCTTGTCTTGCGCCCTTGGTGCTCTGCTGCAGGAGGGATGTACTGTACTCCTTACCGTGTAGGATTTAGATTTAGATGTCAACGGCGGTGACTTTGTTTGGATGTCAACGGTGACGACGTGGGACTGCAGAAGAACCTGCGTCAGGCATTACATAGAGGAGAGTGATCGTCTTCCTGCCTCTATGCTGACCGCAGCATTGCGGCAGGGTCATGGTATTCTTGCCACTATGAGAGGCAGGCTATGCAGCTGGCGACCATGTCAGCGTGACTAAGCAGTAAGCACAGTCCACTGTGTGATATCATTGTCGCTTCTCGCTGCCTATCGCACTTCACGGTCGATTAGAGCGTTCCCAGTCCCAGAGTAAGATGATACTTGATGATGCTCCGGCCTCCAGGCTCTTGGGCCGCTGATTCCCTTCTGACTTCTTTGCCTGCCTGTACTGTGGCATCAACCTACCGCCAACCCGGCCCAAGTTTGAGAAGTTATTGGGCTGGAAAGTCATAGTATCGGCCATGTCTGGGTGATGCAGGAGTAAACCCGTTACCTTCAAGCTGTGTTTTTGCTTTGTTTGTTGGGCCATAATAGCTTGTAACCGAATATGTGTTTGGGCCTGCTTGGGCCAGCGTAGTCCCGCTTCCAAAACATGTTAAGGGCTGATCTAGGGTGTTTGGCACTGCTCCACTCCCGTTTTTTTAACTCCGCTCTACCAACTCCACCTTAGAGCAGCTCCAGTATATAATTTGTGGAGCAGGAAGTACCGTTTGACACACAGCTTAGCTCCAGCTTCAAGAATGGGTTGTTTCGATACAAATGGCCTATTATGTCCCTAATTTAGGTTTGTTCATTCAAGTAGGACTTAGCACGTGCGCATAATACAAAATATTATAGGTCGAAATAATTTAGTTAAAATAATTATCAAGGCCTGTTTGCACATCTTTTAGTATAGAAAACGACACGCTCCTACCAATGCTATTTGTTGCTTTCTGATTGTAGATGCTAATCTTATCCAAATAAGAATCTAGTCCCTGTTCGGCTGGTTGGAAAAACGGTTAATATTGATGCTGATGGCGATTTGTTGTAAGAGAAAAACACTATTATTTCGTTGAAACGGTATGACTGATAAGTTCAAGTGAACAGGGCCTAGTAAAAAGGTGAGCGACCGGTGTTGGCAATTTCAAAGGAACGTGCAGGTCTGGCAGATGCAGGAGTGCCCTGGCGTGCGTACAGGCGCTGGCCGAGAGCAGAACGATGTGACGTTTGTTTTAGTTAATGAGTGGCAACGTGGGTAATTATCCTTAACTCCATGTGGGTGTATAAAACTCTAAAAACTGAAGTACCCCTTAAGGTGTTTCAGAAAAAAGTGAAGTTAGCCCTCAGTTCCACCTTTTTCTTAGAGCAGAGTTCTTGGAGCTGAAGGTGTTTGGCAACGTAGAACTAGAGCGGAGCTGAAAAAACGGGAGCGGAGCAGTCCTAAACACCCCCTTAGATTAGACAATGGCTCACTAATGAAGGATACAGCGTTCTAAAAAAATGGCCAAGTCGCTCTCAACACTGTCATTTTTTTTTCTGTTTTTGTGTTATTGTATGTGGTGGGGAGTGGGGTTGTTAGGGGGTGAATGTTAAGAGCAGGATGGAAACGAACGGAAAATCTCTTCTATTTCCATTTCTTTATATTTAGTGGAAAATGGAATCAGGAAATGTGAATATACGTAAGCAGACATATGCGGATTAAAAGCTAGAAAATTAAGTTAGGGTCACGTTGCTATGTGGTTTGTTAAGGGAATATTTTTCATATTTGATTAGCTACTAAAATAGATATTGATCTTAACGTATACATGTTCACTTGGTCAACACGGTGGAACACAACATTATACTTATGGCTGACAGTAGAAGTGTGTACTCTAGAAAAAAAATATGTAGCATACTTTATGAAAAATAAATTATTTTTTTATGTTAGCTTATATTGGTATTATATGTAGATTTGAGAGATACTTTTGTTTACCTTTTATGACGACCTAGGTAGATAATTTAGATACAAATTAAAATGTGTTAGTTTGTATTTTTATTTCATAATGGCATATATGGGAATGCAAAAGTAGGGGCTATTTTGTATTATCTTTCATAATAGCAGATGTGGGGTAATTTATAAAAAATATTAGCATACTATTTTTCTATTTTATATTGATGGAGGTGTGGATAATTTAGATACAAATTTTGGGATTTGTTTTGAATTATCTTTTATAGTTGTGGAGGTGGGTAATTTAGAGATTATTTTAAACTATCTTTGCTGATGACATAGGTGGGTAATTTATATACAAATTTAGAGGGGATATTTTGAATGATCTTTCATGATGGTAGGGGTGCGTAATTTTTTTAGTAAAACATATTAGATCCAATAACAATTATTGACGACAATTATTAGAGTCTACCAAACTAAAGGACATGTGTTACTGATTATTATGAGAATTTCTAGGATTTATCTTATTTTCTAGAATTGTCGTGGAAGCTTCGTTGGATCCTCTAATTGATAATAGTAAGATAAGTTTTTCATAACAGCAGAGGTGGATAATTTTTTTAGTAAAATGCATCAGATTCAATGTCTATTATTGATGACAATGATTATAGTCTATTTACCAAACTAAAGGCTAGATGTTTTCTAATTATTGTAAGGATTTTAAAAATTTAATTTTTATCTAGGTGAGAATGGATCTCTAATCAGTAATAATAAGATAGGATGAGATTATACCGTGTATCCTCTTAGTCTTAGCTCAGCGATACATATTAGACGATCATTAGTCGGCATGACTCGTAAGTATATTCTGCATGATCTTTTTCCCCCCTCGAATGTGAAGGAGAGATGCGCATTCCACCACCTCACTCCGGGATTCTCCATGGTCTCACCACAATCGGTAAGGGGTATTTTGTACTCCGGCGGCGATAATGATATGTCGATGGTATTTGCCATGTCGACGGGTGCGATGCCACTGCCAGCAGGCTCACCGCACACTTGGCAGCTGGACAGCAAGCAGCAGATGACAACAACCACGTAGGAATTCTGAGGATGACGACAGCTCCTAGCTAACGGATCACTCTTTATAGGACGATATCATATGACACAGAACGGCCTAAGATGTTTAGTTCTCCCGGAGCATCCATCTCTGCGAGACGACGAAGCTTCACTTCGTCGAGCTCTGCAAGTGGGGAACTAAAACAATCCCCAGAACACGAGTGGGCAATCATGCGGGCGTTAAACAACGAGATTTGAGAGCCGCTAAACAACATTCTGTTAGCATCCAAATGGCCAATAATTGCACACGGTTAACTAGTTAATCCGAGAGCCAGGAGCACGTCCATGTCACCCCAGTCCGACCAGGAGCTACTAGCTCGTCGCAAGGCGTTATGCGGATACGAACCGCGGAAACGACAAAGGGATCGAAGCAGATTTAGCTCAGTTGCAGATGCCTTCCCACTCCTTGATGGACTTCGATCGGCGCATGCTGTTCTGCACTGCAGCAGTATATATATAGGAGTATACTCACCACAGTACGGGGAAAGATGGTGAGTGTGAACTCGGTCAAGCTAGCTAGACATCTAGTACCTACCTAAGCAGCAGGAGGTCGAGCTAATGGTCTGTTTAGATGGTAAAAAAGTTTGAGTAAAGTTTCTGTAACATTTTTCGTTGTTATTTGACAAAATTTATCCAATCATAAACTAACTAGGCTGAAAAGATTCGTCTTGACATTTACAAACAAACTGTGTAATTAGTTATTTTTTTACTTACATTTAATGCTTCATGTATGCGTCAAAGATTCGATGTGACAGTTACTGTGTAAACTTTTTTTAACCTTTTTGGCAACTAAACAGGCTCTAAGCTGCGATCCAACTCGATAAAATTCAACGAGGACGCGCGCGCGGTCATGGCGGCGGCACAGGACAGCGGCAGGACAGCTAGTGCCACCGCGGCGACAGCAGCGTCCCGCGGGCGCCGCTTCGTCGGCGTCCGGCAGCGGCCGTCGGGGCGGTGGGTCGCGGAGATCAAGGACTCGGCGCAGCGCGTCCGCCTGTGGCTCGGCACGTTCGACACGGCCGACGAAGCGGCGCGCGCCTACGACGAGGCGGCCCGAGCGCTGCGCGGGGAGAACACGCGCACCAACTTCGCGGACAGCGCCGGCCGGCACGGCGGCGGCGCGGCCAGGGCCAGGCTGAGTAAGAACCTGCAGCACGTGATGGCGCGGGCGGCCGCCGCAGGCAGGGCCACGGCGTGCGCGGGGGTGGGCGACCAGTTCGCGCTCGCCGCGGTGTTCCGGCACTGCCAGCAGCCGGTTGCGGTGGTGGCGGCGGCGCAGGCGCAGCAGCAGGCCGCCGAGCCCGCGGCCGTGGTGCAGCAGGTGAAGCACGCCGTGCAGCCGAGCTTCGTCGTGCCGAGGCGGACCGAGGCGCCGCCACCGTCGTCGTCGGTGCCTGGAGGTGGAGAGGTTTGGTGCGTGGACGACGTCGTCGACACCGCGGAGCTGCTGTGCGCCGAGGAGGGATCGTTCAAGGTGTCCTCGTCTGTGATCGTGCCGCCCTCGTTCAGCGCCTTGTCATCGGAGTCTTTCGGCCTCGACGATTTCTAGCTAGTAGCTACTGGAGGGAACGATTCGTGCTTATTCGTTGCGTGGCGCGCTTGCGCCGTTGCGCGAACTGTGTAATATAATGCGCAAGCAGTTGCGAGCTGTGCTGCTGTCCTTCCCAAGGGAGGAATGTAGCTTACTTTGTTGTACGGAACGTGATGTTCTTTTTCTTTATTTTTGACTGGCATACGTGAGCGTATCCATAAGAAAAATATAATGGATGAATAAAAATGAAAATTTTAAGAAATCAGTTCCTTTATCATATAAAAATATTATTGTGATTAATATACAAAACTGAATATGTATTATGGAGGTATTGAAAACCCTCAATTCAGTGAGGAATTTCTGAGTTGTCTTTGTATCCATTTCTTTAGGCCAGTTCATGGACACCTAAAAGAAATGGCGGTTGCGAGGATGGCACGGCGGAGGAAGGGGCAACATATTTGAATTAACCAGTGAAGTGATCTCTAAGTCACAAAGACTATCAACAGGGGTGAGCAAACCATGATTATAACCCTTGAAGCAATCCTAAATCAGAATGCTGCCAACCCGAGTACAAACATTATCAAAATCATTGTAGCCCAAAACACGAAGAAGCTATCAACCAAGGGTCAAATCAATATCAAAATCCCCGCAGCAGCCCCAAACCATAACAAGCTCCCAACTAGGGTGGAGGAGCGGGCGCGAGGGGTGGGGGGGGGGGAGGTGAGATTGTGGGGTGGGGGAGGGGGGTCGTCGGCGACATAGGTAGAACCATCGAAGCGAACCCTAAATAGAAAGGTTGGCAACTTTGCGGCAAACCACTATCAAAATTATTACAGTGACCCAAAATGCAGCAAGTTATGAACTTGGGCAAAACATAGATATTACCCTTCAAGTGAGCCCTAAATTACAAAAGTCTGCCAATGAGGGAGATCATAGCCATAAACTTTGAAGCAATCTCAATTCATAGCAGTGCCAACTAGGGGGGGGGGGGCGAAACATAGTAACAATCATTAAATTGACCACTAAATACAATAAGGAGGCAAACTATTGTCAAAATTGTTGCATTAGTTCCAAAAACACAAGCTGCGAAGTGGTGTCTATGCAGGGTGGGTGTTGTTTGCAAAATATAAACATAGCCCTTTAAGCAGCCTCTATATCATAAAAAACTACAAACCAGGGGGCTTTAAACTATAGTAACAATCCTTGAAGTGACCCTAAATACAAACTACCAACTAAGTGGTAACTATTGTCAAAATCAAAAAAGACTGCCAATCGGTTTGGCAACACAATGCAAATTGGTATTGGTGCCACGTCCCCTAACCAGTCTAGATGCTGCAACTATAATAGTACATTATGTCATTAGCAAGGACCTTGAGTATCAACACACATTTAAACTAAATGCCACAACTTTTATAAAACTTATGTAGTAAGTTTGTTGTATACTAGTGTCAATTAATGTTATATAAAATTTTTAAAAACATATAAAAATCAAGCTATAGACCATGTAGTAACTTATGATGTGTTAAAATATGTTGTAGCAAATTTAGATACTTCTCATAGGTAAAAACTTTGTATAAAAAGTATTTTGTAGCAATATACATATATAGTTTGTTGGTATGTTTACACAAAAGTTGCTACACAATTAAAACACAAATAACTACTATATGACAATGTAAGTTCATAGTCTACAAAAAACATTTCAAAAATGTGCGTCGTGGGTCTAGTTTTATAGATCTCATCATAAGGAGCATCATGGTGCAAACAGAATTGAAAGTGAACACTATAACAAAGTTGTATAAAACTGTTAAACAATAATGCTGAGTGTTGTATTTCCTGCCATGATAGGTGCTCCCTCGCTTGGTTTCACTTTTTGTGAGCTTTATAAAAATAACCGATGGTTGAAACTGTAATAAGAATGTAAACGTCTTGTGGAGGCCAGAATATTTTTTTTTCCTTAAAAACAATTTCCTGTTTTTTGAGAAAAAAACAAAAAACAATTTCCTGTCGTGATGCCGTCAAACCCAAAAGCCTACTCTGGACGTCAGCCCACAATAGCCCACCAAGCAATATGTTGCCGTATACCGCTTTCCTCACCACGCGTATGCTACAGTAGGTTATGCCGTTATGGACCGTCTGGGTCGCACACAACGGCCCTCTCATTTACTTCGTGGATGGAACAACTGAGGCCTCCGGCCTGCGTTTCATGGCCAGACTCGTGGCAGCAATCGAAGGTCCAATGGGCTTTAACCTTTAATGGGCTATGAATTGGTCTGTACCTTAGACCACTCTTTTTTTTTTTTTTTGGTTTGAGGAGATACCTTAGACCAGTCTGATCATGTGATTAAATCCCTGAAAAAGTGAAAACGAACACATACTCCGTATACCTATATGGTCCAAATCATGAGAGCGGCGTGTGCACGAAAGCAGCTCTGTGGGTCAAAGTGCAACCGTGCAACGCCCAATCGATCTGCAAAAGTTTCACGGAACCGCAAGAGTGCACTTGTACTGACTCGTGGTTTCAGGCCTCTGCGACTCTGCGTACATGAAACCACACGAATACACTGACAGCATTCCGCGGTCGCCGTCGCCGTCGCCGTCGCCTGCCACCGCCGTGTCCCTGGACCGGCGTACAAGATCACGCCGGACCTGCGAGATCCGTGCATATCCAGCAGCGAATGCCAACCTGGCAACCTGCGGTACCAAGACAGCTACTCGCTTTACGCAAAAGCACACACGACTACAAGCTGTTACCGTTTGCAAGAACGCACTCAACTGAAGTGCGGGCTGCGTCAAGGACCGCGCGCACCAGTTCACTGGAGACCAGCTGCCTTACTCGTCGTTAAGAATGAGCTCTGAGCCTCTGACAGTCTGACTCTGTGTGTCGATTAAGAATGGCCGTGTATTTCGAATCCGGGCTCCCGAATTGCTACAGTGCGTATTGGTAAAAATTGTCCAAACTTTGACTAATTAGGCTCAAAATGTTCGTCTCGCAAAGTACAACAAAACTGTGCAATTAGTTTTTAATTTCATCTACATTTAGTACTCCATGCATATACCGGTATTTTGATATGATAAGAATTTTCTTTTTACATAATGAAATTTAGGGTAGAAATTGGGAACTAAACAAGGCCAATGACACAAGATCTCAGCCTGCAGCCCCTAGGGCGGCTAGGCCCCTATGTCTTCTTATACTACAAAACTACGCGCGCCCGGCCGGCCTTGCTTTGTCTCGTCAGCAAGCATCCACATCCCATTCGCCATCACAGTCGCACCGCCGTGGAGTCATCGTTCAGCATCATCACCTCACCGGTGGTCCGGTGCCCAAAATTCAGATGTTGTCCGGGTCGTCTGCGAGACGCCCCAGTTTTTCCTCGCAACAAACACTAGTTTAACAAGCTGATCGTGGACGAGTTGTTGTGTTGTGCCGAACATCGTTACTTATTTTACGAGATCATGGGATCAATCATAGCTGCACTCATTGACAGGGGGGCGCTGGAGTATCTGCCCGGGATCCCATGCATGAGATCCTCTTCTCGGAATTCATTCAAATCAGGAGAGAGAGAGGGGTCAAATCCAGATGATAAACTGCAGGACGTCAATGACTT
Organism: Saccharum hybrid cultivar R570; assembly: GCA_038087645.1. Classification (NCBI taxonomy): domain Eukaryota; kingdom Viridiplantae; phylum Streptophyta; class Magnoliopsida; order Poales; family Poaceae; genus Saccharum; species Saccharum hybrid cultivar. The sequence goes on along the minus strand of JAQSUU010000402.1, from coordinate 21,016,709 downwards.
CGATTCGCGCAAGATGAATATATAGTGGGTAAATATATAAAGTACCTACCTAGGTCAACTAGAGCCCGAGCAATAATGTACTCCCTCCGTCCTTAAAAAAAAGTGTCGTCTTTGACTTTCAGACATCTTGTTTGACCATCCGTCTTATTTAATTTTTTTTGTCTAAATATCATCTATTTTGTTATGACTTATTTTATCATTAGAGATACTTTAATAATAATTTATTTACTTTATAATTTACACAAATTTTTTGAATAAGACGAACAGTCAAACACGATGTCTGAAAGTAAAAAACGTCACTCTTTTTGGGACGGAGGGAGTACTTTGTCAAATGTATGTATGCAACTTATCAAGAACTAGAAGCGCCAACAAATAAAGAGGGTTAAACTTTAGTCTTTCACTTTTTGCTTACTTTTAGCTTTTGGAGAATAAAATAGGTGGACTAAAAGAAAGGACAAATTTTTAGCCCCCATTAGTCCATTTGCCCCTCAAGGTGAGCTAAAGAGGGATAAAAATGCTTTCATTCTCTTTCTCTCTCCTCTCCCTTTCACCTTTTAGTCACCTGAATCCCAACAACCATCTTGGGCTAAACTTTAGGAACAAAACTTTAGTCAAGGACTAAAGATCCAAACAGGCCCAAAGTTAGTGTAAGAGGCGGATACGGTTCAGTATCATAGTATATATAGTCATAAGAGTCAAGATGTTGAGATGTATAGTATTACTTGAGCGCTCTCAAAAGGCTATTGCGATCAGGGAAAAGTTCAGTTTGGAGCACCCGAAGGGCCAAATCTCGAGGCCCTAATAATGGAGGTTAGTACTAATTGTGTATCATATATACGCGCGGGTTTGTTGAGCACAATGTTGACGTTGCTTACGTTCTGTGATTACTGCATGATTAGTTCGCCAAAGAATAGAAGGCATTTGGGAAGATGGGAGAACATCAAATAGCTCAAGAGTGAATGGAGATTAGTTATTTTTTATAGTATGTTTTGTACACTCAAGTTAGCTTTGTTCCAAACTTACAATTAGAGAACCGAGCATGTATAGCTTGTTTGCTTGCTGACCTGGGAAAACTAACTGGCCCAGGTAGCATTTTCAGACATTGGGTGAGATCAACCTGGCCAGCAGGCCCTAGGCTAGGGCAGTAACCAAACAATCCCTATATACACACATAGTCAAAATTTAAGAGAAAGGATCTGTAACCTAGTGATTACGAGGAGTCTTAGTAGCACTTAAGTCCTGGGTTCATTCACTGGGAGCGAATATTCAATGATTTAAGGGCGTTGTGTATTCAGTGGTAGGCGACGTTCTTCTCGACAATGAGACATCTGTGGTGACTTCGCTAATCTCAATCTATGTTTCCGTCGACAGCGTGACACCCGTGATAATTTCATCAATCTCGAAAATTTGTGAGCCCAGCCTTCGAAGATGCTCATTGTACTGTGTGATCGGAAAAAGAAAATGACGTAGAAGCAACACATACTACATCTACTTAAGATGCACGCACGTAGAGTACTTGTTATATAGTATATAGTAAATGTGATGGGTGGGTTTGCAAATTTAGCAGCCACGGCCCCGTATGTATTATTGTTGCATGCAGGCGGGGGGGGGGGGGGGGGGGGGGGGGGGGGGGGGCGGGGGGTGCGGCAAGTGACACGGCTCCCGGTCAAATCAGGCCCTGCTCCTCGCCGGCATGACATGGCTAGCTTGCCTTAGTGAAGAGTTCCTATCCCACTTAAACCGCCATTAACTCCAAATCGGACGCGGTCCCTTAATCAACCACCGCCATTATATTGTCCCTTCCCTGGCTGGAGGAGCCGGCCGGCCGGCCGGTCCATGACCATGCATGCATGACCACGGATGGAGGCGAGAGCCCAAGTTATGAGGGATAGATCGATCTGCTGCGCTCGTGCGGGTGCGATCTGCGATGAAAAAGGTGGGGGGAAGCAAGGGGAACCGGTGCGCGCCTCCCTGCAGACGCCAGACGACAGTGCAGTCAATCTGCCGGGTGCCGACACCTATATACAGAGGAGAGCTCAGCTCGCGCGACCACCAGCCCCCGTGCGTGCACAGCTGCCGCATTGCATGATGCAGTACGGTCGTCGTCTTATATGATCATGGGCAAATTAAACCTGACACCTGTGTTGCATCGTGTACCCGGCTCATACTGTACGTGCGTGCGCACCGATCGTACGTACATTTGGAGCTGGGTCTCTGCTTGGCAGACACACTCCTCATACGTACTGTACGTATAGTACTGGACTTGGAGAAGTCGATCGAGAAGACAGCTAGCGTTGGATTATTGCCTGTCCAGTTCTGACCGTCTGCCTAGCTAAGCTAGTACGAACATGCAGGAGTCCAATGGCCAATGCGAACTGGAGTTTGGGGCAGGCAATTCCAGGGTGTCGAAACTCGAAAGACTACTGAGACCAGCAGCAAGCATACGATCGACACGATGGAGCCCAGCTGCCTAGGGGCCGGCCAGGGGGCATGCGTTAGATGCCACGTCGCTCTCGCATTCCAGTAGGCTGGGGAAGCCCTGGGGCGGGCGGGTGGGTGGATAGATCAAGTCGAGTCGAGTGAGCCCCTACGCCACTGATCGATCTGACACCACAAAGTCTCTTCTGGGTGCATGTGCTCGCCGAATCTCGACAAGGCCAGGGGCCAGAGGCTTTCCTTCTCCTTCTCATCCGTCCGCGCGTGCATTTATCGACGTCGGTCGGTCGGTACACGCCCGCGGCTGTCGACGCAGGATTGGCCCAAAACACCGCGACCGCACGCGCGGTCATCGATCGGCATCGGCTCATGCATATGCACGCACGCACACGGGGAACGATGCGATGGTCCTGCGTGCTCGCCCCCGTCCGCCGTGTAGCACCGTGCCTTTGAGCTGTTCGCGTCGCCCCCACCACCCCACCAAGGTCTCTGAGGCCGCCGAACCAATCAAGCCAGGCAGGCGGGAGTTGCACGCGACGCGCGCACGAGTGATGTGTGGTTGCATGCGCTCGCTGCAAAGCACGGCACGGTCACGGACTCCCCGCGCCCGCCTGCAATGCTGGCTTGGCTTTCGGCGCCGGCCACAACCGCACCGTACCGCTAGCTGGTCCATGCATATATAGTATGCTGCTCGTGCGCCGCCGGCCGGGGGATAAGACCCATGCGAACGGTAGTGTGTGTGTGTGGCTTAGCTTCAGCGACATGCTTGCCAATCCATGCCCCGCGCGCGGAATACGTACGACGGGGACAGGGTAGCGAACCTAGCTTAATTGGCCTGACGATCGATCGAGTTGGTTTCCAGCTTGTATAACGAATCAATTGATCAGGTGCGTGCGTGCATGCGCTGTAGCCTGTACGTGGGCAGGCAGGCTTAGCTAATCATGTCCATGGCGGATCCAGCACAGAGAAGCATCTAAACTAACTGACTAACTAACTAACGCTAACCCAGGCAGCTAACCTAGGAGAGCAGTGTGCTGTGTGCATCAGGGTCGGTGAAGTGCGTCTGCGCGATGCAAATCATGCGGGAAGCTATAGGCTCAAGAGCTTGGTGTACACAGCGCGCCCACTTGTGCGCTGCATGTCCTGCTTGTTTTCGTATTTAGGGAGACGAGAGACGGATTTATTGTCTATTTTTTGTTTTTCATATTTACGGAGATATAAGAGGGGTTTCTCGCTATTTTTGTGGCAACCTCTGTTTTCATCCGGAATGAATTCATATTTATCCCGTTTTCAATCTATGTGTGATATGGCTAACAATTACATGTTCTTGTGCTACGTTAATACACCTACTAGGCTACTAATCATAAGTTATGCACATTATATTAGTGTTAACACATTGGCATGCAAGTGAATAATAGATACTCCATCCGTCCCAAAAAGAGTGTCGCTATGGGGTTCATGTTGGCCAATCTAAAGTTTGACTAGAATTCGTACAATGTATATTAGCAACAAAATATTGCTCCAAATTAGTTTATTATAAAAATATATTCAGCGATTCATTTAATGACACTAATTATGCACCATAAATATTAAAATATTTTCTTATATATTTTTGTCATAATCATAAATGTTTGACTTCTCTTCGTGGGACGGAGGGAATAGATCTTTATGCATGTATATATTGTTGTGATACTTGGTGACCTTGGATCATGTGATGCTAACTTAATTTTATAGCTCTCGGTCCATATTCGTTCATTTCCATACATCCGCAGTTCTCGATTCCGTTTCTGATCCTAGCTTTTCTAAACCAAATCCTATTTTAAAAAAATAGAAACAAAAACGGAGAGAAGTTTCCCTGCCCGTTGCTATCCATTTTCTATTAGCGGCGTGCTTTCTTCTAATCTGATATAGTAATGCTCCCCTTCTCTTTTCCAAGAAGTAAAACAATCTGAACAATGAGCCAACGGTAAGTCGATAATGCTTAGACGCGTTCGTCCGGGCACCCCGTCCCAAGATGCACGCTGCTGCCATTACCTCCACACGGGCTCTGTGTCATCGTTTCTACCCCCGCCCCACCCTCTGCGCCACCACTGCCATCCGCACCCGTCTTCTACGTCATTGTCACTACCGCCATGCCCACACCCACTCTCTGCGCCACCGTTGCCGCGCCCACCCGCCCTCTGCGTCATCACCACCGCTTGTGCCACCCCCACCCCGCCCTCTGTGCGCAGCCGCCCAGCTCTGCGTTGCCGTCGAGCTCCGTGCCGCCAGCGAGCTCTACACCGGGGATCTGATGATCCTCAATTCGCCAAAGCAGCTAGGAGATGTTGCGGTAAAAGCACATGCTGCAAACATATGTTTCAAGTGTTTTAGAGGTATGTTGCAAGTGTTTTATATCGATATTGCAAAAGTAGATCGGGATGTTGCATATGTTGTAATGGTTATACACGAATGTTTCAAGTGTATGTTCCAAATGTTTCATCTGTTTTATACGTATGTTGCAAGTGTTTCATATAGATGTTGCAAAAGTAGATTTTAATGTTCATGTGTGTGCAATGGCTATACACGTATGTTGCAAGTGTATGTTCAAATGTTTTATCTTTTTCATACGTATGTTGCTAGTGTTTCATCTTGATGTTGCAAAATTAGATCTGGATGTTGCATATGTTTCAGGCAGGTAGGTGACCCACGGGGTTTTTCCACATGCGCGAACGAAACGAAGTGGGTGCGGGTGGTCAGGGCAGGAAGTAGTGGTGGGGTCCACACATAGGTGGTGAAAAAAAACGGGAGACACGCATGCGGCGCGGTTATTCACGTGAGGCGGGGTAGGCTCCGTTTTTTACCGTTATCTGGGCGCTAGCAGCGCGAGGCGAAGTATACTGCTGCAGCAGACAACGCGAGTATACAGCTACGGCAGGTGTCCGATGCTAGCGTCTCGGAACGGATGTTCGGGCGCTAGCAGCTCCCATGAGCCAATGATGATATGATGGAGACATGGAGTCATAACTTAATTCTTGTTTCCACCGTCACATGAGATGTGATTCCCGATATAATTAATCACTAGCAGGTTGATTAAGATGGTGGACAAGAGAACTCTCCATGTTTTTTGAGGCATATATTTAGTGTTCTTTTTGACTGCCAGTTCGATGCCAACACTACAGGAAACCGGGACTTTGCCTAGTGCTCAAATCTTTACCGAGTGCCAAATATCGGACACTCGGCGAAACTTGGCACTCGGCACACTCAGCAAAATAAGGCACTCGGCAAAGCCAAACTTTGCCCAGTGCCAGACACTCGGCAAAGTTGGGCACTCGGCAAAGAGGCGCCCAGGGATAACGGTACCCAACGCCGTCCTCTTTGCCGAGTGCCTTCTGTTTGACACTCGGCAAAATATTGACTTTGCCGAGTGCCTAGGGTTAGCACTCGGCAAAATAATTTTTTTATTTTTTTGCCACCAACTTTTTTCTTAGATTTGTATTTGTACCATGAACAACATGTTCAAATTTGGCACAATTTCATTACTGTTTGCTATATTTCTTCACTTTATTTCGTTTTCTTGCAATTTTTCGGAAAATGTAGGTTTGAATTGCAGGTGCATTGAATAATAGTTTTGATCCATTCCAAAAATGTTATTCTTGTTTGTTAGTGTCACTTTATGCTAAATCTAGGAACTGTCTCCAAATTTCGATCAACGTGCTCACGGGGCAACGTCGCGAACTTGCGTGCGAGTGGTTATTTAATTCTATAAAATTCAAACGAACCCCGAAAATCATTAAACTTGGCGAGATATCGTGATATCACATGCATATGCAGTGGTAAAAATTTGAAAACGTTTGGAGGACGTCATCACGTATGGTGTTCACAAACCAGGACATCATCACATGTGATATCCAGGTTGAGTCACCTCCCTAGACGTGGGACCACTTCAACTCCGCCGTGGACGCCGTGTACGGCACCGTACACGAGCGGATCAGGCGTGAGTTCTGGGTGAGTCTACATCACACTACATTGCTCAATACTATGAATTCATTAGACGTTCTTGAAATAATGAAAGGACACATGATATCTGTATGCAGAACTTCTTCACGTTGGAGGAGAGGCATGACCCCGCCTGGGTGATGAAGGTGCAGGACAGGGCATGCAGGGGCCGAGTCACGGACCTATACTACGAGGCGAGGCTGCAGTGCCACATCAACCACTTGTGCGACGTCCTTGGTTGGTATCCGGGGAAGAGCGAGGCTAGGACCATGACACTCACCAGGGAGCAGTACCTCGTAGTAAGTACATTGTTACTGACTCATTCCATGAAGAATAGGTAGCCTTCATTTTATATTCTAACATTTCTAATACTTGATGGCATGCAGATGTGTCCTTCTTGGTGCGCCACCCACAGAGACTGTTGGGCGGCCATCGTGGACAAGTGAGTGTCCGATGAGTGGAGGGAGAGGCACGCCCTCCGTTGGGCGTGCCGCCTGCAGATGGGTGGGCCGGCGCACCACCAAGGCAACCGGCCCCTCAGTTCGTACGCCCAAGCCTGGGTACACGCTACGCACTTATTTATTTATTTGTTCTAATGCTCAATTCTCATTACTTCTAATCGTCTTTGTGTTTTCCTCGAAGTCCCAGTCACATGATGGCCAGGAATGCAATGAGTTCATGGCATACGCCATGGCACACAAGGGCAAGGCGACAGCCCCGGACACCGTCTACAACTCGGAGGACGGGCCCGAGGCATACAGCAACACGAGCGTCCACAGCAAGCTCACCGACTACGCCTTGGCAGCCCGCGAGCGGCATGGGGAGGACTTCGACCCCGCCACCCAGCCCCTTGATACTGACCTTGTGATGAGGCTCGGAGGAGGGAAGCAGCATGGCCGGTACTGGATGGCCTCCAACATGGTCGACTCGACCTCTGTGCCCAACCTCGCCCAGATCCGAGCACAGAGCACGAGCTCCTCCGTCCCCATTTGACCTCGGCAGGCGAGCACACTGCAGCATATGGCGGCACTCCAGGTTAGTTCTATTTCATTCGCCGTTCATTACTTTTACACATGTACCTTACCTTTGCATTGTTTAAACGTTGGTGATTGAATATTGCAGGCCACTGTGGAGAGGATGGAGGCCGAGAGAGAGGTCGAGAGGGTCGAGAGGGAGAGGGAGAGGGCCTAGAGGGAGGCCGAGAGGGCCGAGTGGGAGGTCCTGAGGGCCCAGAGGGCGGCCGAGGCGCAGAGGATGCAGGACATGTTCTCATTCATGTCGAGCCTCGGCACCACTCTCCCGGGTGTGGTGATGCCCCAGTCGCTGCTCGCTCCAGTTGTGCCTCCTACTCCTCTGGCTCTAGGCACTCCGGTGAGTATATATATATATGGTTGATCAAGTCCTTTAGCTTGTGTAAATACTAATGAATTCAATTCTCCTTTGTGCAGCAACAGTCGTCGGATCAAGTCCTTTAGCTTGTGTAAATACTAATGAATTCAATTCTCCTTTGTGCAGCAACAGTCGTCGGGTTCGAACCCGACTCCTTCGCCTCAGCACATACACCCCGGCTGGACAGGTCCACCACCGCACGGAGGTGCCCCTTTAAGCTCCCATTGGGATCAGTGGCAGTAGGTGGTGCCCTTCATGTTTCATTGACTTTTCTTGATCTAGGACTTGTGTTGGATGAAGACTTCTTAGATGTTGTCATGGATTTGCACATTGGATGTGCGTGTGATGGATTATGCAGGAGGATGTGCTTGTGATGGATGTTGGATGTGCTTGTGATGTATTATGGATGTATGTGATGGATTATGTATGCGTTTTGTGTGATGCTAAATGTTTGTGTGTTGTCTCATGTATTATATATGAGTTTTGTGAAAAAAAGTAAATTTCCCAGCTTTGCCGAGTGCCAACACTGGGCAAAGAAGGCTTTGCCGAGTGCCAGGGTTGTGGCACTCGGCAAAGCTGGAAAAAAATGCTGCAAAAACAGCCATTTCCCCAGTTTTGCCGAGTGCCACAGCCTGGCACTCGGCAAAGATGTCAATTTTGCCGAGTGCCAGGTGGTACCACTCGGCAAAGACTATTTTTAAAAAGATTTTTTTTAGAAAAATGGTTTCTTTGCCGAGTGTTGAGCCTCGGCTCTCGGCAAAAATTCAAATTTTGCCGAGTGCGAGCTTGACACTCGGCAAAGACTTTGCCGAGTGTCGATTTTTGACACTCAGCAAAGAAATTTTTGCCGATAAAATCTTTGCCGAGAGACCTTTGCCGAGAGCGGCGCTCGACAAAGCCTTTACCGAATGCTTGGCTGGCTTCGGCAAAGAGGGCGTCTGCAGTGGTGCAACGTGTCATGTGTGACCTTTCGGAACGATCAAAAGATTAGCAAAATAATCAATCCGTTCCCGTCTTTATTCCCTTGGTCTTTACAGGAAACGCTGGCAGCGCCTGCATGCATTCTCCATCGACCGAGGACCGTCGTACGATCCAGGGATTTTATAAATCATAAGTGTAAGGGAATTTCTGCGTTGGATATATAGAAAAGAAATGGAGGCCTTGGCATTGTCAAAGACTAGAAAGGCCAGGCAGAGGTAGCGCAAGACACTACTGGTAGTCTCATGTGGTGCTGCTGACTAGCTGCAAAGGCTATAGCTAGGGGCTGGCTAATCAGATGCTCCTATGTTTTTCTTTAATCATGAGACTGAAATTGCTTCAGCTTCTTCATCATCAGATAGACAGATACTTGAAAAAAGAAGAAGACCCGTACGTACGTGCTCAAGGGGTTTAAAAATTGTTGCCTCACGTAGGAGAATATATACAAGTGGGAATAGTTAACAATATAAGCCTGATTATGACGTCCATGTTCACAGATGCCTCATTGCCTCATGTTGAAATCATGCAACATTTTGCTGTTTTGCACTGGCCAGTTGTTGAGGCAGTTATGGTCCCACGTTGAGGTTGCTCTAGAGTCGGCGTGCGCCACCTAGAACACCCAAAAACTACGTTGAGAAGCTTGCAGCTATACATAGGGCGTTGTCCTTTTTATCAATGTTTTCAATCTTGTAGTGAATCTTTGAACCCCTGAATAATTTCAAATGAAAAAAATATCAACTACAAAGTTTTAGATCTTCTCAAGCACTACATTTTTAAAAGGGTATGTCTCCATCCGAGATAGTTTGAAAAAAAATTAAAAAATCAAAATTTAAAAACTGAGAATTTTAAAATGAAAATTTGGGAAAGTAGTAGATTGCAATTGCAAAGTAAAATGTTTTCCAATAAAAAACTTGCAATTGCAGACTAGTAGATTGCATTGACAACTACAACTTTAGTACAAATCGTGTCAATGCCCAATGTCATTTGGAATTTCTTATTTCTAAATTTTGAAATCTTAGAAAGTAAAATAAATATTTATGAATTTAAATGACTTCAGATCAAAAGCTTATCAAATACAAAGTTGTCGATCGTATTGAAAACTACAACTTTTGTATAGATCTTGTCACTATTTGAGGTTGTTTGATGATTTTAAATTTGACTAAAATCTAAGAGCCCGTTCGCTTCGCTGAAAAGCCATGTCTGAAAGTACTGTTTGCTGATTTGTTGTGAGAGAAAAACATTGTTCCGCCTGAAAAAAGCAAGCTAAAAAGTACGGATTATAAGACAAGCGAACAGAGCCTAAGAGTTTTAAATGATTTTTTAAAATAAATAATTTGATATAGAAAATTATTAACTAAAAAGTTGTAGATGGCATCGAGCTCTATAATTTTTTGTATAAAGTTTGTATTCATCTAAGTTCATATAAAGATGCTATGAATTTTTTGAGGCAACTATATTTTAGAGGTGAGCCCTTAGAATGATCACTTCTTATAATGCTTGTCTCTGTTAATAGTCATTTTTAGAGGCGAGTATCTTAATAAGTCCACCTCTACTAATCGCTTAACAGAGACGGACCCTTAACACGCCTGCCTATGTTAATAGCCGATCAACAGAGACAGACACCTTATAATGTCCACCTCTAAAATTGATTAACAGAGGTGGTTGTTTGACTGGAGGTCGTCTAACCATTTACAGAGGTAACACTAAAAATGCTAGCCTCTGTTGATTAGAAGGCTTGTCTCTTAAAATTCATTTTGTAGTAGTAGTAGTAGATACCATAAAAAAATAACTTGTGACACAATATTATTCTTTATGACTCAAATAGTTTGACAGTTTCCATGCCTATGCTACCATGCCAATAAGTGCATGATAGATGTATAAACTGGTGAAGCTAGTGTTTTGGGGCTTCAACGGCTCATGCTACGGTAGCTACAAAACAATGGTGAAGCTGAAGCTAGACAAAACCCTACGAAAGACGACCTTAGGATGGCCTGTCATCAAACCAAGAACCACTAGATATGTCGTATGCTTGCATCATCACTCAACTAACTAACTTTGATCTTAGGTGTCGTGCCATTGTCGAAGAAATTTGGTACAAGATCCATTGATGGCATTGGGTTTGGTTTGCCAGATGTTGTACAATATTGAAGGGACTGGTATGAACAAAATTCACTGAAAGTTTCAAAATTTTGTGAAACTTTGTCTGTATGATTTAAAATATGAATGGATTACAAAATTACCAATACATACATTTTAATGAAGGTCACGGCAAAACCAAAAATCACAATTTCAGGGGAAATTTCAAACCCTGGTGGTGTGTCAGCCATCGTTTAACCGACATCTTTGGGCTCTAGGGTTGCTTCGTGATTCAGAATCAGGATTCAGGAGTAGTGCCGCATCGACGCGTTGCCCTGTCATCAGCTGTCTCATGACCATATACATACACGGTTGATGATAACCAACTTTCAATGCCAAAATCCTCCAAGACACGCATGATTCGTTCGCCTTCGCGGCTTCGCCCGTCGCAATGCAAGTCGTTGCTCAAGTACATGTGCCACTGGCCGGTGCACCTGCTTGCCAATCTCTTGTACTTTGTCACCTGCATGTCTTACACCGTGCCGTGCCACACCACATGGGCTGCGACGGTCGTGTTTCCTTCGGTGTTCGCCGAAACGTGACATGCTTCGAGGCAAAGAATAGGATGGCTCACCTAGTCAAGTCTCCTCTCCAACTCCATGGGGTTCCACGAAAATAACGGGCCCGGAACAGCTTGGTTGGTCCGTCACGTCAGGCTCTCCCTCGGGCAAACGGAGACGGCGGCGGCGTAGGCGAGAACGGCGTCACTGCGTGCGTGGCCGCCCGCAGCCGGACGAGCTGTCGCCGGAGCGGGGGAAAGCGTGTCGCGCAGTGGCTGACCTGGCGCGCACGTGGGGGAAACACGTGCGGACGCGGAATCAGCAATGATGGGATGGGAAAACTATCCGGGCCGGGAGCGCACGTGGATCCTTGGCCAAGCCTAGCAGTGCCACGTTTAGTTCTCCAAATTTGATCCAAAATACACTATGCAAAAAAAATTTCTCATCACATCAAAATACTGGCACATGCATGGAGTATTAAATATAGATGAAATCAAAAACTAAGTACACAATTTTATTGTACTTTGCGAGACGAATATTTTAAACCTAATTAATCAATGTTTAGACAATTATTAACAAATAAAGATAAAATGCTACAGTGCCCAATAGTAATTTAGGTACCGCAGTTTTGGATCTAAACAAGGGCCAGCCCTGGCGCCCATCGACGAGGCGGGCGCGCCGGCCATCCTTTCTGCTGGCGAGCGAGTCAGAGAACGCACGGGGACATGTTACTTTTCACCTCGGAAATGGCGTCCCAGCGCTGCACTGTACTTGCTGGCGCAGGCGATGATGCGGGTGGGACGAGCTGGCACTGACACGCGCGCGCGGCCAGGCCAGCGGCGAGTGCGGGGCATGTGGGCCGGGCGAGAGATGAGATCGATCGAGCTCCACACCGGCAAAGTTTGCGAGCTGTGTGTCAGCCTTTCGGTCCACACGGCAGTCTCTAACCTTCGTCGTACAGAGAACAGAGTAACTCCTGGCTGGCCGAAGCAGATGCCCAGTACGAATCGGGCTTCCCCTTTGTTGGCTTAATTATGGCACATTGGCGTCTACTTGCCCTTTCTTAAATTATAAACAGTATAGTTTACGCTAGCTACATTTTAAACCAAATTTCTCTAAATTTGGTCTAAGCGTGAAGAAAAAAATGCATACAGTACCAAACAAAACATAAACTCAACAAAGTCTCTATCTATGTCTATACCCAGTAATAAAGAGGTAAAATTTCTCTCCACCCATTTTTTTCGTCTGGCCCTCCCTAACTAACTCTTGGAAATTATCTTTGTTAGTCCGCACATATGTATGGCTTAGACACCTGAATACAAATTCTAATCCTAATCCAGATAGGTCCTTATTTCTCTCCGTGGCTAGAGTCTTGAATTTTTTTCTTTACTTGTCAGGCTTCCGCTAATCCAATCATGCACATTCGACTCTGTTTTGAATTGGCTAGACTCCTGAATTTTTTTGTTTACTTGGCAGCCTTTAAATTGTTTTTACATTTATGGAAAAATATAAGAAACTATAATGTGCGCCATGACGAAAAACGGAACTGAAAATCGGAAAGGACATGGATTAAAAGAAGTATGTCCCAAACTGAAACAGAAAACCAAACACAAATAGGACACGAGCTGTGGGCAAACGAGGCGCATAAAGAAAATTGGATACATGGCGTGAGAGGAGACACGCCAAAACCAAGAAACCAAAGAAAATTGGACACATGACATCGGATATCCTATGTGTCCACGTTTCTTATTTCCACACCCCTCCGTTTACGGTGTCCCCCCTCCATCTCCATGTGCACATGGGATCTTTTTTCTTTCTTGTTTTTTGTTTTTCTCGATTGTTTCCTTTTTGTTGAACTCGTTTTTTCCGTAGCTCATAATAATTTTCCATAGCCCATAAAGTTTGGTGTATTGTTGTCCCGCTTGATTTTTATGATTATGATTTTCTAGCTTGGTTATTTTTCTACCCTTTTCTTTTAGTCGGGTGTCCTTGTAAACATAAAAAATATAAATATAATATTATGGGTCCTCGAGCCATTGAATTTTTTCTAAGAAATAAAAATTTCACAATCAATTTATTGATATAGGGTTTGTTTGGTTGAACTTCTGGAGAAGTAGTTGTCAGCCGTGGGCTGTAGAAAAGCTGTTGTGATATATGTGGGCCGTGAGAAAGCTCAAAGCCGTTTAGTTTAAGAGTCGTGGTTTCTTGGAAAAGCTGATGTCACCGGGTCCCACGTATCATCTGACCCCACCTATCAACCATAGCATGAAGAGGGGCCGTGCTCACTTGCCGCTGGGGATGAATCACGCTCGTGGCGGCGGTGGCAGAGCTCGCCCTTGTGCCCGCGGCGGCGACACATATATATTTATGTTTAAATAATTTTTTTTACTTTGTGACGGGAAAAAAGTCATGAAGGTTGAATTTTAATTTGGCACAGGCTTAATTGAACATCATCATATTATTGCCAAGATGAACTTATATTACGGATGTTGATCATGTAAAATAAATTATAGATTTGAGATTTTGTCGAAAAGATAAAACATAAATAGATATGTATCATTTATGCCATTGTTTTTTGTTAATATTTTATACTCCCGTTGCAACGCACGAGCAAATTTGTTAGTTTGAAAAAACGGTGTTATGTTTTCACAATCACTATGTCAGATCCCGTAATCACAGACAGTCCTCAACTTCATCACAGACGAACATCTTGATGTCTGTGCGTAAGGGTCTGTGATGTAACCGTATCACAAACAGACAAATCACCCGTCGGTGACTGATCAAGGTGAGGATAGGATTCAAATTACTTTGTGTGGATTATCGCATGGAGGAACAAACAGAGATGATGCATGTGAAGTTGTAGCACGTGACGCTATATAGTTGCTTTAGAATGAGCGTGACATCATTGTACTTGACTATAATTAATCGGATATATAGTGAAAAGCTAAGTGAATGTTCGACAATTCTTCTGAAGAAATATATTGATGGTGAAGTGATATTGGAGTTTGTCAAGACCAAGTGTTACATGGTGCTAGATGGAATTCATTTTGTGTCATTATCTTCATCAACAAAGCAAATGAAGTTGACAACATTGCAAAGACAATAGGTTTCAATCCAAACATGGCTACAGTCTATAGAGATTGCACAAAAAGCTAGAAATTATAGCAGAATCGTCAATTGATGAAATGCAAAGCTACTAGGCACTTACCAAGATACAACAAAAGCTTGCAAGGTCGAAGCTATACATGCTATATATGGTCTACATGAAAAAATGTTTATCAAGGTCAGTACAATGGTATTAATGTGGCTTTTAGGCCCTTTGTTTGGCTTTAGGCTTTTACAAAAACAAAAGCATGTTGAAAAGCCCAACCAAAGGGACCATAATTGTCCTAATGATTCTATTTTGCTATATAAATATTAATTATCCCAATGGCGGCATACTAAAGTGCTTGTGCCATACAACGTTGCCAGCAGTGGTATGACTGACTCGGGTGAGCCCTGCGTCGGTGTACCTAAAAGGTCTTGGTCGGCAACATTGCTGGAGGTGGCGTGACTGACTTAGCTTATCGATGTATATACTGAAATGTAAGGACAAAAAGATCAGTGAGTCCTTATTCTGTAGTCTGAATATGATAAGCGTGTAGCAAAGCGGATGTTATTTTTCTTTCATGAGTCGTTGTTGTGTTATGCATTTTGCCAGATACATCGATAAGCTAAGTCAGTCATCGATGGCATGACCCATTTAGCATTTGGGTTGTGGCATAGGTAGTTGCCGAGGATAGAACTTATTACGCAGAACATGTGTCATAAAAAGTACTTAAATACTTTTAAGTTTGCTGCTTTCTCTGCTCGATGTTGTTTCCTTGTTGTAAGTTGATCACTATGTGATGCACTTTGTTGTCTAGATCATAGCCCCCATGCATAGGGTGTAGACATCGGTGGCATGACTCATGTAGCATTGCGTTAGTGGTGTAGACGTTATCGTGAACAAACTTCACACTCAAACGTGTCACGCAAATACTTAAACCACGGAAGAAAGAGAAGATATGCACCGGAGTTTCCCTGTTAGGTAGGCATATAGCCCACAACTTTTTGCTAAGTTAGAGGCCAACTTAAGAGAAAGTAAGAGAAAATATATTATTACTTCTCCTAGATTGGTCTATTCCTAAAGTTGAACGAATAAATTGTATTATCATGGTATAACATAACCATGCAGTGTTGTTCGACATATTAGGTTATTTCACGGAGAAAAGAAAAAATAATGACAGTATAGATTTGGTATTTTAGGAGCATTTAAGAAAGAGAATAAATTTGAACATGACTAGTACTGTACCGATTGCCGAATTCACCTTGGATCGAACGATTCATTGAGTTCCAATGATCCTCTCTGGACTGTAGTGTTACTACAGATCATTGTAGAACCATTGGTTGTATTATATTCATAGTTTGATACTGCCAGTTCCCAGAATCCCTGAAAACCACACACTGAAAACTAGCATAGCCACTTAGCGAATCTCATTGTAATCCGTGGGCGCGTCACGCGTGGACAGAATTCACATTTGGAATTTCATCTGTGCACTAAACCAAAGGGAAAAATAAAGGCGTTCTTAAAGAAGACGGTACCAGTAACAGGGAGGCAATGTAAGTCTGTTTCTTCTGTTTGGGACATGGGCATCAGGGAAACAAAAAAGCTGAGACAGGGGCAGTACTACACCGCTTCCGGCCATAATATTCTTGTTCGCACATGGCAAAGATAACGACAGTTAAATCATGCCGCATTAATAATGAAATCCTATAGGATTAAACAAATGCGATTTCCACTATTTAGAGATCGCAACATTCAGGTCCCGGACCCGGAGTCCATTGCTCATTTGAGTAGCAAATTTTGTTTGGCAATTGCTCTGGAATCTAGTTGAAAATGCTGGCTATCTTTAATTTGTACAGAGGGGCACTCCCTCTTTTTCACTGTAAACTCTCTCTTCAGTCTCCCCTCTCTGTCTCTCGTTTCAAAGAGGGAAAAAGAAGCTAATAACAGAGGGAGGTTGAAGCTTTGTATTGCTACAAATCCCCCCAAAAAGGTCGATTCAAATTACAAAAAAAAAAGAAAAGAAAACTAATAAAGAAAAAGAAAACCTATATAGCTAATGAATCGAGGATGCAAATCATCCATGAATCAGGTCTTTCTTGCTTCCGTCGTCTCTAGACGCAATCCGGCACCATGAACAATGTGTTCCCGACCTCTGCTTTGGCCGCTTCTGCACGGCTGCTTTTGTCCTCGTCGACAATGCCGACGACGTCAAAGCCGTCGCCGCGCCCGCCGGTGAGCTGGCGGGCGCGCTCCGTCTGCTCCGCCCAGTCGGTGCCGAGCACGGCGCGCAGCATGAGCGCGGCGCAGACGAGCTGCGCGGCCAGCATGCCGCCCCACATCCCGCGAAAGTCCAGCCCGGCGGGCCAGAACGCCAGCGCCAGCGCCACGGGCATGCCCACGCCGTAGAACGCCGAGACGTTGATCCTCGCCGCCTTCTCGGGCCGAGCGCTGCCGCGCAGCACGCCGCAGCCGGCCGTCTGCGGGCAGTTCCCCAGCTCGGCCATGCCCAGCAGCGGGAGCGCCGCCGCCGCCAGCTTCAGGATGGCCTCGTCCGCAGTGAACATCCGCGCCCAGACGCCCCTCACGGACACGGCGAACGCGCAGGCCACGACGCCGAGCGCGGCGCCCAGGCCGAGCCCAACGCGCGCGACGAGGCGCGCGCGCTCCGGCCTCCGGGCGCCCAGCTCGTGCCCGACGCGCGTGGACACGGCACAGCCGAGCGAATGCGGGAAGATGTAGATCAGCGACGTGGTCTGTATGAGCACGCCCATGGCCGCCACCGCCGCCTTGGGGTCGATGAGCACGCCACAGAGGAGCACCATGATCTCGTACCACCACCACTCCAGGCACACGGACATGCAGCTGTGCACGCACAGCCTCACCAGGCTCCACCACTCCTTGGAGTTGGCGCCATCCTCCTCCTCGTCTGGCGGCGCCGCCACGGACGCGCCGCCCTTCTTGGCGCCGTCGTCATCGTCACGCGCGCCGTACATTCCGCGGAAGTAGACGTACGCCATGAGGAACAGCAAGAAGTTGAGGTTGGTCCAGACCCCACCAAGCGCGACGCCATGGACGCCGAGGCCGAGGACGCTCAGGAGGAGGAAGTTGATAGGCACGTGGAGGAGCAGCGCCGCGGCGGCACCGTAGGTGAGCGGCAGCGTGACGGACTGCGCGCGGAGGTAGATGCGGATCGGGTGGAGGAAGCACTGCAGCACGAGGTCGGGGAGGCAGCACAGGATGTAGGCGTACGCCGTGGCCGCGATGTCAGGGTCCTGCCCCGTGGAGACGAGGACCCGGTGCATGGCCACCCAGAGCATGCCGATGGGCACGCACGCGGCCAGGAGCAGCAGGACGGTGCGCCGGAGCGCGGTGAAGAGGAGGTCCGTCCGCCCCGCGCCGAACGCCTGGGCGCAGACGGGGTCCATCCCGCCGGCGAGGCCGGAGAGGACGGAATAGCCGGTGATGTTCGCGAAGCCGAGCGCGAGGGAGCCGCCGGCGAGGGGCAGCTGGCCGAGGCGGCCGAGGAACACCATGGACACCAGCGAGCGCATGTAGAACAGGATCCCCGCGCCGACCATTGGCCCGGTGAGGCAGAGGATGGCGGCCACCTCTACGAGGACGCTGCCGGTGCCGGGCTTCGGCCTCGGGCGGTCGTGCAGCTTAGGGTAGCTGTTGGCCGCCGACAGGAGCGGCCGGTGGTGGCATTGCGCCGGCTCCGGGCACTGGCACGTCGCCATGGCGCTAGTGCGCGGCCTGCGTGAAGTGTCCGTGCCTGCGGCGGCCTCTGGTTTCTTTGCTGCAGAGGGGCCACGCCTGTGTGCTGTTGTGGTGGCAGGGACGACGGGAGCTGGCACTGCCAGTGTTTATATAGATGCTTGCAGCGCATGACATTCTATCGTTTGGATTTTCCATGGGCCCAACGGGAAAATGGTTCATTGTAAATCGACGAGATTGCTCGCTTGGCCCACAGGGCAGAGAGATCGAGCTAGGACGCAAAAAGGAAACGACAAACTCTAAACTTGTTGCTACTAGTAACGTGTGAAAAAAAGATGTTTGTACAAAAAACGCCGGGCATGTACTCTACTCAAATACACCAAAGCATTATCTCAACTAATTCATCAGCGCGACTTGATGTCACACGTGTAAAAAAAGAGCGTTTTGTGACGATAGCAACAAAAACTGTTGTCGATGTACTCCTTCCCCAGTTCTCGAAGCTTCAAACTCAGCGCCACCATTATGCTACGTGACGATTAGCAATCACACTCCAAAGTTAAGCCCATTAGAAGTCACGACTCAAGAGTTTCGTTACAACGGGCTATCACACGGGGCCATTAATTGACACGCACACGCAATATTTTCGATTACGGCGCTCGGATTTCTCTCAACTCATGGGTTTTGTTACAATGGACTATCACACAGGGCCATTAATTGGCACACACACGCGATATTTCCGATCGCGGCGCGTGGATTTCTCTCAACTCAAGGGTTTTTGTTACAATGGGCTATCACACAAGGCCATTAATTGACACGCACACGCGTTATTTCCGATCGCGGTGCATGGATTTCTCTCAACTCAAGAGTTTTGTTACAATGGGCTATCACACAGGGCCATTAATTGACACGCACACGCGATATTTTCGATCACGGCGCGTGGATTTCTCTCAACTCAAGAGTTTTGTTACAATGGGCTATCACACAGGGCCATTAATTGAGACACACACACACACACGATATTTCCGATCGCGGCGTGTGGTAACTGACACGCACACGATTCCGATTGTAGCGCATGGATTTTTCTCTTTCTCCATACCTTTCTTATCCTTTTCAATTTTCCTTTTTCTCTCCAACTGCACCACCTCCGATCTCCATTGCCACCTTGGCTGCCGATTACCTTGTCGACAATCTCATCGTCCATTGCCCCCTCCACCTCCACCCCCACGCCCCCACTCTATTCCTTTCCCGCCCTTCCCTAGTCCCAATTAGGTACCTCGTTGTCGACCCCTCACCCCGTCGCCATCGACCTTGTCGGCAACCTCACCGCCTACCTCATGCCTTCCCTAGCTGCCTTTGAACCACCTTTGCCTCTGAAAGCCCAAGTTTGGTTTTGGTAATTAATGACACCAAGTTGCTAATGCCATGTGTTAAGTGTTTTAAGCTAGGCATAAGCAACATGTGATGGAGGTGGAAATGGCATGGAGAGATGGCCACAAGACCACATGATTTGGTGCATGAAATGATGAGCAAGGTCATGAAAGAATGCACATAAAATGATGGACATGATCAAGTAAAGGAGAAGGATCTAAGAGCGCAAGACAAAGGTATAACCATAGGGTTTTCCTTTTGTCGGTCTAAAATTAGTAGAGAAGTGATTGACCGGATTTAGGATACATAGCCGACTATCAAGAGGGGCAATCACGGTTAGCTTGGGAATCAAGTGCCACTAGATTAATGTCTTGAGCATATGCATTAGGATCTAGTTGAGAGCTAACATAACCCTTTGAAAATGTTTGTGAATTGCTAATACACACACATGGTGGTGTTAGCACATTTGCGAAGGTGGTGGAGTGTGAATCACAAGCTCGGCGGGATTCGGCGCTTTTTGTAGAAATGAAACGCCTATTTTCCATTGCGCCGGAGGCGAGAAAACGGAGGCGAAAGTCCGGAGTGTTTATCACTGAAAAAAACTTCAACTGGACACTGGACCGGACGCGGTCCAGGGTGGACCTGCGCGTCCGGTCAGTTCTAGTCGAGGGCAGAGGCGCAACACGCCTAGGGTTTGTGACCGGACGCTGGTCTGGCCTGACCAGCACGTCCGGTCAGTTCACCTGGGCGCAGAGAAAAAGTGCACGCAGAGCGTGCGACCGGCGCGTCCGAAGGTCTCCGGCACCGGAGCGTCCAGTTAGCTTTGACTTATGCAGCTTGGTGGCGCAACGCGATCGGACGTGGTGGCGCGTGTTGATATTTAGTAACGCAATTAGGAAATAGGATCCGCAAGCGCACGGATATCGGTGAGCACTTCACCCGAGATGTTATCCTGGGTATCGTATTTATATTTTTACCTTTAGGAGAAAGAGTGCATCTGACTAACCAAATCTATTACTACTAACCTTTAGGCTACAACCACTATGATTCGATGTGAGTGATGTATAGAGAAGACTACAACCGCACTCTTCTTCTAACCTTGGTAAGGATGATCTACTGTTCTATTAGGGAGGTTTACGGAATCTAGACACCACAAAGGATGTTCAACCCGCACCTATAAACCCTATCGATCCTGCTAACGGGATATGGAATACAAAGGTAACTCGGAATTGTCACGTTCCTCGCTACTACCACGGTCCGGCTAGACGAGGGGATATCTATGAGTATCCTAGCTTAAACACCATGTTTACGCTAGAGATGATTACTCTAAACTCTACGCGAAGAGATCAAAGTAAACTCATAAACCAAAGAACAATAAAACAAAGAACTTACTAGAATTTAGAAGTCGAAATACTGAAGAATCCTGAGAACAAGCCTCGGGTTAGAAGAACTTGCTCCCGCAGGTACAACCTCGGAGTAGACACCGACAGGCCGGCTTCCTCCGATCTACACCTCCACTCTATCTCTCTCAATCTAGTAGAACTAATTCTACTTTCACATTGGATGCTAAGCCCTAAGAGGTGGGAACCCTAGAGGGAACCTCTCTCTCTAAACCCTAACTAGAGATATGCAACTGAATAATGAATTGGGGTCTTCTCCACCAGAGGTCAGGGGCCTTGCTTATATAGCCCTTTTGGATGAATCTGGACCGTCGGATCAAACCGACCTTCATCCTACGGTTTTCCTTGATCCTCAAAGGCGGTGGAGCATAATCCGCGAGACTCGACCTGATTGGTCCCGGGGGCAGGGCGGGCGCCCTAGGGCACAGGGCGGGCGCCCTGTGTCCTGGCCCGTTACGGCTCCCGTTCGTTCCCGTGGCTTCTGGAATCTTCTAGATGTAAGATAATTACGTGTTCGGTTAATATCCCGTCATTAATCCGACATGTGGGCCTTTCTTCCGTATTTCCTGATAACCCCCTGCAGAAATAGATAAACAGCAAAACTCGTGGAATTCTGTTAGATCAAACCCTAATTCTAGGTGTTGCTTGCATATAGGTCCTTTTCTTTATTTATTTGATGGTTATAATTGATACTTAAGAACCGTCAACAAACACCCCCATACTTAGGCTTTTACTCGTCCTCGAGAAAAGGTTGGTTAATAAAACATCTGGGGTTGAAACATTCTTTCATACCTGCAGGGTGTTGTAAAAATCCACTGTGCACTTATAGTCAGGGAAATATATGGTCAGAGTAAAGAGCCTTTCTTCTTCTTAATCCCTATCACTTGGAGTTTTTACATATTTTTGAAAAGAAAAACTTAGCATACCTTTATCCTCATAGGTGCTCTCAGAGTCACTCATTATCTTTTATATTTCTCTCTGAGGCTGTTTTGATTTTGCAAAAATAATTCTTTAAGCATACATACCTTGCATTGTATGGTCAAAACCGGATCCGAGGAGAAGAATGCCATACTCTTAGATCAAAGATTTTGAAAATTAAAAACTTGTCACTCTTACTGGCATATTGCTTATTAGAGGGACCATGGGCTATCATTTTCTTTCCATCTTATTTTTATCATATCTCATTTTTTTTTCATTTTGGGTGGATACCGAGGTACCCCTAATTCTACTGCCGGACACTTGTCCATTTTTTTCCACGAGGTTATCGAGCACTTGCTCCTTTTTATTTCCTCGATATATTCATAATTTTGCATAGCCCATGCCTCTAACGCAATAATACTTCGGAAGAGTGAATTTTTCTGAATAAAAATGTCTTGATCTTAGGAGTATGATAAATCTCTCAACAAGGGTCTAACTTGTTTTGAACAAACTCAATACAAAGCAGATAGCTTTAATTAATATTTTCATGTTTAGCAGGCATATAAAACTTGAGGATGGTAGCTATAATTTTGAGATTTTTAAAACAAATTCTCCAAGCAATAAAGATACTAAGAATAAGGTACTCATACCCTTACCATCTCTTATTCCACAATGACTTTTAGCAACACAGGGTTTTGAAATAATTTTAATAATTGCAGGTTTCCAGGAAATATCACAGAGTGAGATTGATCATGATTATAAGCATTTTTATCCTTTTAATTTATCATGTTTAGAGAGATAAAATTCTGCACAAACTAAGGTGAGTGTGTAAGTGTGTAATAAAAGTGTGCAGAGTGTGTATCTGGTTCATGGAGTGGTGCGATCGAAGTGTGTGTGACATGTCAGGGAATCTCCCCCATACTTGTTTTCTGCTTTCTTGCACAAAAGTAAAGTAGAGACACACAAGACATACTAATAATAATCTTTATTAATCTTGAGGCATTTATTACAACCGAATAATAATAATAACCGAATATAATAGATCTAAACTGATTATAAGCGAACCTAATCGAATCTAATAATAACTAAGACATATATAGCCCCAAGATCTAATCTAGATAGCTCAGCGACGCTCACGCCTCCTAATTCTTTATTGGGCTCTAAAAATAATTTAAGACGTTGACCATTTACCTTGAATAACGTACCTTCGTCATTTTGAAGTGTGATAGCTCCGTGGGATGATGAATGAATTACCTTGAATGGTCCTTCCCATTTGCTCCGGAGCTTTCTATGCCCGAAAAGCTTCACCCTGGAATTAAAAAGTAATACCTTATCTCCGGGTGAGAACTCCTTCTTCTTGATCCTCTTGCCATGCCATCTCTTGACTCTTTCTTTGTAGATCTTTGAATTGTGATATGCTTTCTCCCGCCATTCTTCTAACTCCGATAATTGCATTCTTCTATGTTTTCCGGCGATATCTAGGTCCATATTCCATCTTTTTATGGCCCAGTGTGCCTTGAACTCAAGTTCAACAGGTAGGTGACAGGTCTTTCCGTATACCAATTGGTATGAAGACATTCCAATTGGGGTCTTGTATGCTGTCCGGTAAGCCCAGAGTGCATCGGGTAACTTGTCCTTCCATGCCGTTCCTATCTCGTTCACCGTCTTCTGAAGAATGTTCTTGATTTGCTTGTTGGAAGTCTCTGCTTGGCCACTTGTCTGAGGATGATAGGGAGTAGCGACATTGTGACGGATTCCATGTCTTGATAGATAGTGCTCGAAGCGCTTGTCAATGAAGTGTGATCCTCCATCACTTATCACTATCCTGGGGACTCCAAATCTTAGAAATATGATTTCCTCAAACATCCTCTTCGAACTGATATTGTCGGCATGTTTGCAAGGTAGTGCCTCTACCCACTTGGAGACGTAATCAACCGCCACCAAGATGAACTCACACTTCTTAGATGGGGGAAATGGACCCATGTAGTCTATTCTCCAGACATCAAAGAGTTCAATCTGAAGGTTGTTGGTGAGTGGCATGGCATCCCTTGTATTTATGTTTCCGTGCCTTTGACATGGCCCACATCTTCTGATATATTGCCTTGTGTCATCGTACATCGTAGGCCAGTAGAATCCACATTGCCAGATCTTTGAATGTGTACGGAATGCTCCATAGTGTCCTCCGTATGGTGATGAGTGACATCTGTCGATGATCTTCAATCCTTCCTCAGTGGTCACACATCTTCTAAGTAGGCCATCAATGCATACTCGGAAGAGATATGGCTCATCCCATATATGTGAATGACTTTCCTGAATAAGCTTCTTCTTGTTTGCTCCGGGTGGTACATAACCTGAAACCATAAAATTAACAATATCTGCATACCAGGGGTCAGATCTGTTAATCCCGTAAAGCATGTCGTCCCGGAGTGAGTCATTAATGGGGGGTTCCTGTGAATTCTTAAAGTACATTCTAGACAAGTGATCAGCAACAGAATTTTCTACTCCCTTTTTATCTTTTATTTCTAAGTCAAATTCTTGGAGTAACAAGATCCATCTAATTAGGCGAGGTTTAGCATCTTTCTTAGTGAGCAAATATTTTAGTGCAGCATGATCAGTGTAAACAATTATCTTAGCTCCAACTAAATAAGATCTAAATTTATCAATGGCAAAAACAACAGCCAGAAGCTCTTTTTCAGTGGTTGCATAATTAAGTTGAGCTCCTGTCAAAGTTTTACTTGCATAAGCAATTGCATGATGCTTTTTATCTTTAGTTTGTCCCAAAACTGCCCCCACAGCATAAATCACTAGCATCACACATAATTTCAAAAGGCAACGACCAATCAGGGGGTTGAATGATTGGTGCAGAAATGAGTGCTTGCTTTAATAAATTGAAAGAATTTAGACATGCATCATCAAATTCGAAAGGAGCATCTTTGGCTAGCAAAAGAGTAAGTGGTCTCGCAATAAATGAAAAGTCTTTTATAAATCTGCGATAAAAACCAGCATGGCCAAGAAAACTTCGAATTCCTTTTATATTCACAGGTGGAGGTAGTTGTTCAATTACTTCAATTTTAGCTCTATCTACCTCAATACCTCTTTCAGACACTAGGTGTCCTAGCACTATTCCTTCTCTAACCATAAAATGACATTTTTCCCAATTAAGGATTAAGTGCTTTTCTTCACATCTTTGTAAAACCTTATCTAAGTTCTCAAGACAACTATCAAAAGTTTTTCCATAAACTGAGAAATCATCCATGAAAACTTCCATAATCTCTTCAATCATATCAGAAAATATAGACATCATGCATCTTTGAAAAGAAGCTGGTGCATTACATAACCCAAAAGACATTCTACGATAAGCATACGTTCCATATGGGCATGTAAAAGTGGTTTTGCTTTGATCATCAAGATGGATAGGGATCTGGTGATACCTTGAATATCCATCTAGAAAACAGAAAAACGAGTGTTTTGCTAACCGCTCAAGCATCTCATCTATAAAAGGCAAAGGAAAATGATCCTTTTTCGTGGCTTTATTAAGTTTTCTATAGTCTATGCACATCCGCCACCCAGTGACGGTACGTTGCGGAATTAGCTCATTCTTATCATTAGTAACAACAGTCATGCCTCCCTTTTTAGGCACAACTTGAACAGGGCTTACCCACTCACTATGCGGCACAGGATATATAATCCCTGCATGCAGCAACTTTATAACTTCTTTTTTAACTACCTCTCTCATCGCGTTGTTAAGTCTACGTTGAGGCTCTCGAGAGGGTGTAACAGAAGGATCTGTCGGAATACGATGGGTACAAATCATAGGACTGATTCCTGTGAGATCTTGAAGTGAGTAGCCGAAAACAGAGTGGTGTTTTTCAAGAATGGTCATTAATCGCAGAGTTTGCTCCTGAGTGAGTTTATTACTAACGATCACAGGAAACTCTGGATTATTGTTTAGGAAAGCATAGGTAAGACCGGGTGGTAAAGTTTTGAGTTCTATGGGGGGTCTAGGTGTTTCTACAAACTCATCTAAGGGTTCAGGTTCAGAAGGTTCGGCCTCTTCTTCAGTGAAGAAGGAGGCTTCCTCTTCTAAGTCTGGATCATCTAAAAGTTCTAGAGATGCAGCCTTTACCTCCTCCATAGGATCAGGCAAAAGATATGGCTCGGTCTTATTATTCAAGGAGTGAGTTATTGTAATTGGAAGTTTAAAATCCTTTCCCAAGGAAATGTGGAGCTTTCCAGTTTGACCTTCATAAAGGAGTCTTCTAAAAGGTTGTCCAATCAGTAGGTCAAAACCCCATATATCAAAGATATAAAAGTTCAAATGAACCATGGAGCCTTCTACCATAAAGGGTAGGACATTAATAATTCCAAGACTGGGGACTAATCGTCCCGAAGATTCCTTTATGACCTTTGTTGTGGGGGTTAAAACAAGTTTCCCAAATAAATTAAGTGCAAAAGCTTCGGACATAATATTGATCCCCACAACAGGATTATAGAGAGCATCAAATTGATCAGAATCATAAGCACAGCGTATAGTGATAGGAGGTGTATCCAAACGGATCACTTCAGAGGAAAGCTCTGACTCCTCCAACCATTCGCTACTCATGACTGAGATAAGCTCTCTCAATTGATATTCACTTGGTAAACAAATGCTATAATGGCCGCTTTGGGGTTTGTCTATAGAATGGTAGTTTGAAATGTTTCCAAAATCGGCAAAGAGATCGGATTCTATGTCTAGCATGAAATCAGATGGTAGAATTTCTTCCTTTTGTGGCTCAGAACCTGGGATAGCTAAAGTAGATGAAAAATTCGGCAGAGTGTCTACTTCGGCTTCGTAGGTTTTATCATGGAGGGCATTATCCATCTCAGCTTCTAGGATTCTATTCAAGATCCCCTTAGCTTCATCAGTAGGGATACGAAAGAAAGAACCTCTAGCCATAGTATGCAGCATTTGTTTATTATCTTTCTGAAGACCTCGAAAAAAGTGAAATAAAAGAACAGTGTCTTCAAGCAAAAGTTTTGGACCAGATTCTAAAAGATCAGAAAAACGTTTCCAGGATTTCCCCAAAGTTTCATTATCTTTTTGTTTAAAAGATAGGACTTCGAGTCTAAGGTCACCAGTACGGTCAAGGGAATAAAAATCTAGACAAAAGTTGGCTCTTAAAACTCCCCATTCACCTTGCTGTTGACTTACCTTCTGACTATACCATCGTCTAGCTTCTCCTCTTAAAGAAAAAGGAAAAAGCTTCCAACGTAAAGTCTTATCAGAGATGCCATCAATGCGAAGACAATCGCATGTCTGCTCAAAATCTCTAATATGAAGGTAAGGGTTTTCGTCTTCCTTTCCCGAAAAAGATAAATTTTGAATCATCGCAATCAACCTTGAACTTAACTTATACTGGGATGTTTGGATAGGCTATGATGACTCCCATGGTAAAAGGTCAGTTGCTGAAGGTGTTGCGGCATCAAAGATAGATATAGAACCTTGGTTTTCCATTTTTGGTAAAAAGAAAAAGAAAGAATGAAAAAGATAAGAAAATAAAAAGTATGAATACAAGCTAGTAGTAAGACTCATGGTTATCTCAGCAAATCGTCTTTCTCCCCGGCAACGGTGCCAGAAATGCTTGTTGATATTTGGTAACGCAATTAGGAAATAGGATCCGCAAGTGCACGGATATCGGTGAGCACTTCACCCGAGATGTTATCTGGGTATCGTATTTATATTTTTACCTTTAGGAGAAAGAGTGCATCTGACTAACCAAATCTATTACTACTAACCTTTAGGCTACAACCACTATGATTCGATGTGAGTGATGTATAGAGAAGACTACAACCGCACTCTTCTTCTAACCTTGGTAAGGATGATCTACTGTTCTATTGGGGAGGTTTACGGAATCTAGACACCACAAAGGATGTTCAACCCGCACCTATAAACCCTATCGATCCTGCTAACGGGATATGGAATACAAAGGTAACTCGGAATTGTCACGTTCCTCGCTACTACCACGGTCCGGCTAGACGAGGGGATATCTATGAGTATCCTAGCTTAAACACCACGTTTACGCTAGAGATGATTACTCTAAACTCTACGCGAAGAGATCAAAGTAAACTCATAAACCAAAGAACAATAAAACAAAGAACTTACTAGAATTTAGAAGTCGAAATACTGAAGAATCCTGAGAACAAGCCTCGGGTTAGAAGAACTTGCTCCCGCAGGTACAACCTCGGAGTAGACACCGACAGGCCGGCTTCCTCCGATCTACACCTCTACTCTATCTCTCTCAATCTAGTAGAACTAATTCTACTTTCACATTGGATGCTAAGCCCTAAGAGGTGGGAATCCTAGAGGGAACCTCTCTCTCTAAACCCTAACTAGAGATATGCAACTGAATAATGAATTGGGGTCTTCTCCACCAGGGGTCAGGGGCCTTGCTTATATAGCCCTTTTGGATGAATCTGGACCGTCGGATCAAACCGACCTTCATCCTACGGTTTTCCTTGATCCTCAAAGGCGGTGGAGCATAATCCGCGAGACTCGACCTGATTGGTCCCGGGGGCAGGGCGGGCGCCCTAGGGCACAGGGCGGGCGCCCTGTGTCCTGGCCCGTTACGGCTCCCGTTCGTTCCCGTGGCTTCTGGAATCTTCTAGATGTAAGATAATTACGTGTTCGGTTAATATCCCGTCATTAATCTGACATGTGGGCCTTTCTTCCGTATTTCCTGATAACCCCCTGCAGAAATAGATAAACAGCAAAACTCGTGGAATTCTGTTAGATCAAACCCTAATTCTAGGTGTTGCTTGCATATAGGTCCTTTTCTTTGTTTATTTGATGGTTATAATTGATACTTAAGAACCGTCAACAGCGCGTCCGGTCACGTGCGACCGGACGCGTCCGATCGCGCGGGGAGCTCTCTGGTCTCTGATCGGACGCCGGGTGCAGCAGGTCCGGTCATTTGGTGAAGCGCGTCCGGTCACAGCAACTGCTCTCTCTGACGTGCACTGTTGCTACTTGTCCTGTAGTGACCGGACGTGTCCGGTCACCTTAACCGGTGCGTCCGGTCATCATGTTTTTCACTGCGTTGTCCGGTAACGGCTAGTTGCTTACCCCTTCGCTATTAATAGAAGATGGCTAGGGTTTGGGGGGATCTCTTGCACATTTTGAGATCTTGAGACATCCTTTGAGCTAGAGAACAACCCCTCCACTCATCTCTTTGCTTGGTTGCACATCTTGAGTGAGATTCAAGTGCATTACTTGAGAGTTGCATTCTAGAGGCACTTGATCTTTGAGTTGCTGCGGATTTCTTGTTACTCTTCCATGTTTTCCGACGCGGTAGACGGCTTGGAGCAGTGAAGGTGATTGAGCTCGCAATTAGAGACTGTTGGAGCCCTCACCAAGTGTTGTAAGGGGTTCTTGATCCTTCCCCGTGGGAGTTCACGAATTGGATACTCTAGTGGAGCTCGTGGCTTGGAGAATCCCCATCTTGTGTGCGGTTGTGCGGCGCCCGTCGAAGGCTCGACTCTTGATAGTCGATTAGCTCGTGAACCGATAAGTGGGTGTATCGCCACGACGGGGAGTAGCTTGTCGGGAAGCAAGTGAACCTCGGGATAAATTCTTGTGTCGTTCTCTTCCCGAGGATTTCTCTTGTGTGATTGACTAATTGGTTCTTCTCATCTCTACACGGCGGTATAATCATTCAAAGCTCTTCTCTCACGTTACTCCTTGTTTCTAGCTTGTAGTTGTTGTTGTGTTTAGTGGATAGCCTTATACTAGACTTGTGTAGGTGGCTTGCTTAATTAGTTAGAGCTAGTGCATTTTGCTTCGCCACCTTTTGTACTAACACTTGTGGTTAAGTAAATCTTATAGAAGTTTTAATTAGGCTATTCACCCCCCTCTAGCCTATTTGGACCTTACAGCCTCCGCCACTCAGCCGGTCACTATCCCTAACCATTCCTCTAAGGCTAGAGGATATTGGATCCCAAATCCGAACCCTAGCCTTCGCACCGCCATCACTGGCTTCCTCCATTCGATGACAACGACGTGGTTGCCCAGCACTCTCCTCTCAACACTTGCCCATGCAATGCTAGCGGCCTAGCGGGTGACAGTAAACGCGCATGAAATAAGGATTTGGCTATCACACATTAGTTAACCGAGGTCAAAGAGGCAGTTGCTCACTCCATGATACATTCTCACGCGGGGACAAGACAAAGTACTAGAACAATGCATCAGTGGACGGAATGAACACTATTGTATCATGGATATAGGTCGGTAGCTATTAGGGCCTTTTGGTTCGGTGCCCAGACAAATTTGTCTGGCCAAGTAGCAATCTAGGGCGTTGATTTTGAGTGCCTGACAGTTAGAGTTGTTGTCTGCCTTGTCGCGAACCAAACAGGCACTTAATGTGGCAGCCAGTATTAACTTCAACCCTTATTTGGAGCATTAAGGACATAGCTATTCTACAATTGGTTATTTTTTTATCCTTACACCTAAATGGTTAGCCGTTTCATCTACATGTTACGGTTCATCTCCTTTCTTTTTCTTATCTCATCAGTTCTTTTCTTGCCCTCACTTGCCTCTATAACCACCGCACATGTCAACTAGTAGGGTGATGTCTCCCGGACATCCTCCTTGCCACCCCTCGAGCTGCCACCAAAGTCCTACTCCCTCCTTCCCTAACCATACATCAGTGTCGTGCCCACAAGTTGCCGCCACCACTGAGGTCTTTACTTTAGCTCTGAGAAAGGTTTGGAATTTTTTTTCTTTCTCGAATATGCCACCACTCAAAAGAGTTTATGTTACAAGAAGCCGAGGCCGGCAAGCCAACAAATAGGGACTACATCTTGAATTTGACATTCGAACTGGTAGTGCTCACTATCCGACACACTAGATAGTGGCACACAACACTTGCAGACCTTGGGCGCCGGTGTCCATCCAGCGTTCAGCTTCGGCTTTGATGGTGGGAAGTATCTCCCTGATTGCAGCCGATGACCCTCTGAAGCAACGCGTGTTGCGCTCTTTCCACACCTGCCAAGAGATTAAGGCGAAGAGGGAGTCAAGACCTGGGCGTTTCTCTGGAGTTGACGAAGAACGCAGTCTACGCCACCATGTCAGCGTTGTCGGCGCGGCTTGCGGTAGCTGAATCCCCAGCGCTTGTAGGACGAAGAACCAGACTTCTCTAGTGTAGGAACAGTTAGCAACGAGATGGTCTATAGTTTCGATTTCTTGGTCGCAGAGATAGCATTGTTCCTTGGCGTCCAAGCCATGTCTTCTGCGTCCGTCTCCTGTCCAATGCCTTCGTCTCAAGGCTAACCAGAGGAAAATCTTGATCTTCAGTGGAGCCCGTGTTTTCCAGACAAGGTTGTGACCAAGGAAGGAGTTGGACCCGGTATGCAGCATCAAGTATGCCGACTTGGCAGTGTACTCCCCGGTCGGCGTCCGGCGCCAAACAATCTAGTCAGGTTGGTTGATTAGCTGAATGTTTGCCATGGCGTGCCACAGGTGAAGGTAGTCGATGATCGCTTGAGTGGATAACCCCCCCCCATACACACACAATGCTTCGCGCCCATGTTTTGTTCTGGAGTCCTGTCTGCACAGTTTGTCGTCTCTGTGTTCTTGGCGGCACCAAAGCGTGAAGGCATGGGGTGATGTCCAGGACAGACTCTCCCGCAATCCACCTGTCCTCCCAGAACAACGTGTCTTTCCCGTCGCCCACCACCGAATAGGTGGAAGCCTTGAAGAAAGCAAGTACCTCGGGGCATGTTTTTTGAATTTCAATGATGGTCTTACTAGTGATCTCCGGTAAATGTGTATATTGGTAGATTTGTTTTTATATTGGGATGAGATTTGTCTTCTTCCAAATCTCAATAAAATATTCACAAATTCTTGAAAATTTTGTTTGAAATTTTGACCGATTTTTGGCCTTATGATCTTACCGATTCCCCCTAGTATTTCTATCATAACAGAGAGACCGAGAATCCTAGACATGAGATTCCATTCCGGCGATCCTCTGATCTAAACCCTTGCCCCCAATCCAAGAACCAATCCTTGTTGGTATGTCACTGGAGTTGGAGAAGAGGCACAATTTGAAGAAGAGGATGACGAAAGTGGAAAAGGGGAAAAAAAAGGCTTGAGGAAGGAGAGAAGTATCTAACCATCTGTTATTATTGATAAGCATCCGTCCAACTGATCCCAAACCACCTAACTCTTAGTTGTACTCGAGTCATACACAAAAGGCTGTACGTTTAAGTGTGTGCTCAGTCAACATTTGAATTCACGAGCAAAATAGTCCATGACAGGTTGAGTGCCCACCGCAAGACAGGCAGAGGCTAGCCTGGCCTAGCCCAAGGTGTGCTTGACATGGCTGTCTCCGCCCATGTTCAAGAGATCCTAGTATGTAACACCTAAATTTTAGAGATAACAAAATTGGAATAAGTTAGATAATAAATAATGGTCAATTTAAAATAATAATAAAATAAATTTTGTGTTGCATTCATGCTGTTGCATATATTTTTATTGTGTGGTGTGGATTTGTTTTATTTTATTTTATTTTGGATTAGAATGTATTTTAAATATTTTTGGAAGCAAGTAAATAAAAAAAAAGAGAGAAAAGAGAAGAAGCTTACCTACTGTGGCGGCCTGGAGAACCCCAGGGCCGGCCTGTTATTTTCGCGCGGTGGGCCGAACCAAACCGAGCTGTTTTCCTCTTCCGCACTCGTGTTGGTGGGCCGGCCCGGCGACGCTGCCGCGGCCCAGGCCGGTTGAGCCCGCAGCAGCCGTTCCCTTTTCCCTTGAGTCGCTGATCGATGGGTCTCACCTGTCGGGCGTATCTTCCTCCTCCAGCCGTAGCCGAGTAGGACTCGAAGTCGTTCGTTCAACCGACTTTGATCGCAAATCTTTGGTTTCCTAGCAAGATAGGGGATGTGGTCTTATAAAAGGGTAGCCGGGTACCTCTAGTTTCCGTTTTTCAACTAAAAAGCTAGGGTTGCCACGGGAGAATCGAGCTTTAGGGTTTGAGTTCGTTGGAGGCCGGCGGTAGATTGGGGAGGGAGCTTTCGGGAGGAATTGGGGCCGATTTCTTTACTTGGGTGAGCTTATTTTCTTCTCCTCTTGCTTTCCACGCTTTCAATTGGTGTTTTGGTGAGGTGAATCGAGGTATTGGAGCTCACCGTTGGGTCGGCAATGGTGCCGTCACCTTCCTCTCGTCGCGTGTTGCGTCCGGGTGACCGTAGATAGTTTTTTTTCGGGTATATGAGATCGCGTGGAGCTTCTCCACCGATTGGAGTTGGTAGGGGGGTGAGTGGTGGTCGGAATTTGCGGGGCCGACGAACTCCGGCGAGCCGGCCATGGCGGGTATGGCGGCCGGTGGCCGGATGGGAGGAAGAAGGGCCGGAATTGTTACTGTGTAGATGCTGGTGATCGTGAGCCGTTAGATTTGAAATCAACGCACGAGATTAGAACTTACCCTTTCGATGGCAATCTTGTTAAAGAGCCCCTGCATTTTCTGGAAATCAACCCGCGGTCCCAAGGCGTAAAGCTGAGATTACGTTTTTGTATTTTGAAAGCGTATTTTCATTCGGTTAAATCAAAAATACGTTTTCAGCAATTTACAGTTTTGCCACTAGAATTGTTTTAGTCATAAAATCTTCGTTTTAACTCCGATTTGATCCGTTCAAATTGCGTTAGGTTCGTATTTGCGAACTCTACATGTTAGTGTAGTTTTACAGTTAGTTTTGATAATTTATTTTTCGAGTTTATAATTAAGTATTTATTTATCTATAGGAAATCTTAGAAAATTCATAACTTTTACGTTTTAACTCCGATTTTGGTGATCTTTGCGTCTGTGTGATCGTAGAAACGTGTATAAGAGTTTTATGAACTTTTATTACTGTTTTGTTACTGTTGGTGTACTGTTCTAATTATATCTATTTGTTTGCTTCGTGTATGTTTGATTGGATGCATGTATGTTGTTGATTGATGATCGAGTATAGAAGGTGAGCAGTACTTGGATGATTCGGAGTATTACTTTGAGCCAAGTCAGCAGTACTGTTTGGAGAGCTTTGATCAAGGCAAGTATAACACAGGACTATCCTTGTTACCTATTCATTGAATTATCATACATATGCATGTGCTTACCTTGGCAACCTTAGAGATTTTAACTTACCGATTGATATCTTGATTCCTTGTCACCTATGGGATTATGCATTTGGGTAGCTTGGCTAGTGCTTGATTTATGAACATTGATCTTGTAATTTGACTAATGAATGGTGCAATCAACCATTAAGATGATTTAATTCCTGCTACAAGGGGACTAGAGCACTGTGTTGTTTGTTTGTTGCTCTAGTTACTCTCCATAAGGACTTATCTGTAAGCATTAACCGGGATTGACAGTACAACTGTGGGGGCTATATGGCTCTGACTTTAGTTGTTCAAGAGACCTTTTCTAGCTTGTTAGTGGTTACCTTAAATGGCGTAAGAATGGCTTGACACGTTGGGTGTAGTGCGAGCCCCTGGCCTAGTGTGTATAGGCTGCGGTTGTTGTGCCACAGGGAAGGGGGGTTCTACATCTGCCTGCCGAGTAAATCTAATGGCCCTAACTTGTTAGACGAACTTTTGAGTGGCTTTATATGGTTCTCCGGTGTTTGGGTTTGATCTCCCCACTCATTTGGAAATCATGACTCACAGTGAAAGTGTACACCTCTGCGCAGAGTTTAATAAACTGGTATACTAGCCGTGCTCACGGATACGAGCGGCCTTGGGTATTCTTACAGAATAAATGATCACCATTGATATATCATGCTTTATACTGATACTGTTATTATTCTACCATGTTAATGCTATTTCATTATTCTTATTACAATTGATCAATTGTTCATTAACGGGAATTGGAATACCTTGATGCTACTCAACTGCTAAGTTAATGATGACTAAAAGCTAAAAGCAGTCAAACAGTGTCTAGCCATTTGAGCCTCATGAACCCTGTGTTATATTTGTTGAGTTCGACATGGACTCACTCTTGCTATTTCCACCATAACAGATGAAGATTATGATGAGGATTATCGTAATGAGTACTAGTCTTGGTGTCAACCAGTCAACCGTGTCCCTGTGTGGAGTTTCCGCTGGAGATTATTACTAGATATTATTATTTATCGTTCAAGACTATGTTTTAAATATTTATTCGTTATGTAATAAGCACTGTGATGATACTATGTAATTTGTCTGCTTATGTGTGCGATCATGACCTGGGGCGCACATGAATACTTTATGCATCCTATTTTTGTCCTTAAAAATGGGTGTGACAGATTGGTATCAGAGCCGTGTTGACTGTAGGACGCAAGCCTAGTTAGAATGGTCGTTGATAGCATCCATACTTCACTTAATTCATGCTTCCTCTTTTCACCTTGTTAATTACTAAAGTTTTATGCTTCCTCTACTTTATTCTATTGCGAAAATACATTGATTCTATCTAATCTATATCTAAATCTTGTAGATGCCTCCTCATCCCCGTCTGTCAGCTGCACAATATGTTGCTCGTTTCAAACCCCAGGAGCCAAAGGAAGAGGGTGATCAAGAGCTATCCGATGCTGAATCAAGAGTTGGTGATACACCTATGGAGGATGTAGTTATGGGGTGGACTACGAAGTTTCATATCATGGTCCCTAAGGCTGATGCTTTCTTCCATGATATGTTGACAAGAACCTTGGACAACTACTACTACGACTGGGAGGCTACTTTAGAGTATCGCAGTGCAGAGTATAGTCATCCATGGATGGATTCCTATTGGGAAACGGAGTTATGGGTCAAGAGAAGGGATCCTACCACTAAGGAGCCTAAGGTGGAGTCAAAGTTCATTACCCGAGTGAGCCGGGCAACTGTGGAGACAAGCATGGAGGATGTCGCTTTCAATGCATTTGTTTACTACCATGGTCTACGCTCGGACAAGACGCTAAAGGGTGCACTTCGGCACTTTCCTTGTTTCTTGCATGACAAGGGAATTTGGACCGTGCCACTTGCTGATGATTCCTCCTTGACTTTACAAGCTACGGTGGTATTAGCTCGTGAATTGGCTCTTCATGAGGTGGACCTGAAGGATGAGTTGCTGAAGGAAAAAGAACTTAAGGAGCAAGCTTATAGGGAAATTGACCAATTAAGGGCGGAGTTAGGTCGTCCTAAGATTTATGAGAAGCTTAATTAGGAAATAGGAAAAATCCCTATGTAATAAGAACGATAGTAGTTGCGAGTTAATTTTAAGTTTGGATGGTTTTAAGAGTCAGTTTGTGGTGTGAACAATTGTGTGATTGATGGATTGTTATTATGATAATGTGTGATTTGGATCTTTGTAATGTGTGCTGGAGTTTTGTAGACATGCCTACAAGTTCCATGGTTAAGAATATTAAGTTTGGTCAAGATATAATTGTTGAATATAAGGTTAAATTAGTTCTGTCCTTTGCTGATTTTTGGATCAGTCTGGGATGTTTTAGAAATAACTTAAAATCCGTTCATGGGAAATTTAAGAAATTTTACTGAGAATAATTAGACTTCTATATCATTCCAATTCCACAAGAATCACCTTAATATCTATTATGAGTTAAGAGATATACCTGTTTCAAGTTGGAGTTACTGCACAGTCTGGAATTCGGGAACAGTTTCTATTAAGTTCAGTTTTTGACCAATTTATTGACAGAATCAGAAAAAGTGTTGTGAATACGAGTTGTAGATAATTTTATAAGCTTTCCAACCATGTAAAGATCATCTGATTTGGACATCTGTAGCTCGAGATATGACAGTTTTACTGAGATGCTGAAATTGGAATTCGCCCAGAAAAATCAGGCAGAGATTCAGTGTCAGCAGAAAGTGGTAGTTGTGACTGCGCCTAATGGAGATAAAATCAATGTGGATGTAGCAATGCAGAAGCAACCAACCGCGGTGGTGAATCAGATTGAAGATACTATTAAGGAGAATTCAGTGATTGAGGAATTTCCGGATGTCTTCCCTGATGAATTGCCAGGTATGCCACCTGACCGAGACATTGAATTTCTTATTGAATTATTACCTGGAACTGCACCTATAGCCAAACGACCATATAGGATGGGAGTAGATGAATTAGAAGAACTTAAGAAACAAATTAAAGAATTACAAGAAAAAGGTTTTATTCGACCTAGTTCATCACCTTGGGGAGCACCAGTCATTTTTGTTGATAAGAAAGATGGTGGTCAGAGGATGTGTGTTGATTATCGGTCGCTAAATGAAGTAACTATCAAGAATAAGTATCCTTTGCCCCGGATTGATGACTTGTTTGATCAGTTGAGAGGTGCTTGTGTGTTTTCTAAGATTGATTTACGTTCTGGATATCATCAGTTGAAGATTCGTGCCTCTGATATTCCAAAGACAGCTTTTACTACAAGGTATGGATTGTATGAGTATACTGTTATGTCGTTTGGATTGAACAATGCACCTGCATACTTTATGTACATGATGAATAAGGTGTTCATGGAATATTTGGATAAGTTTGTGGTAGTGTTTATTGATGATATACTGGTATTTTCCAAGACAGAGGTAGAGCATGCTGAACATTTGAGGTTGGTACTGCAGAAGCTTAGAGAGCATAAACTGTATGCGAAGCGAAGTAAATGTGAGTTTTGGTTGAAGGAAGTTTCTTTTCTTGGTCATATTGTTTCTAATGGAGGTATATCGGTGGATCCAGGCAAGGTGAAGGATGTATTGAATTGGAAACCACCTACCGATGTTAGTGAGATTCGCAGTTTCTTGGGTTTAGCTGGATATTATAGACGGTTCATTGAAGGGTTTTCTAAACTTGCTAAACCTATGACATCTCTGTTAGAAAAGAATGCCAAATTTGTGTGGTCTGATAAATGTCAAGCTAGTTTTGAGGAGTTGAAGAAGAGGTTGACTACAGCGCCTGTTTTGGTTTTACCAGATTTGAGTAAGAAGTTTTCCATTTATTGTGATGCTTCTCGTCAAGGTTTGGGATGTGTTCTTATGCAAGAAGGCAGAGTTGTGGCTTATGCATCTAGACAGTTGAGAAAGCATGAGTTGAATTATCCTACACATGATTTGGAGTTAGCAGCTGTTGTTCATGCATTAAAGATTTGGAGACATTATTTGATTGGACATAAGAGTGATATATACACTGATCATAAGAGTTTGAAGTATATTTTCACTCAGTCAGATCTGAATTTGAGGCAACGCAGATGGTTAGAGTTGATTAAGGATTATGATATTGAGATACACTATCATCCTGGTAAAGCCAATGTTGTTGCCGATGCTCTTAGCAGAAAGAGTTATGTCAATGAGGTGCAAATGTCGTCTATATCAAGTGAATTGTGTGCTGAATTTGAACACCTGAATTTGGGAATTGTTACCAATGCAATGGAGTTGGTGATAGAACCTACACTAGAGCAAGAGATATACAAGGGTCAGTTGAAAGATGAGAAACTGAAGAAGATAGCGGAAGACATAGTCATTGGTAAGTCACCAGGTTTCCGAATTGATGATAATGGAACTCTTTGGTTTGGAAAAAGGTTGTGTGTACCTGAGGATCAGGCTATTCGGCAAGCAATTCTTCGTGAAGCTCATGAATCAGCTTATTCTATTCATCCTGGTAGTACTAAGATGTATCTGGATCTCAAACAGAAGTATTGGTGGGTTGGATTAAAGCGTGATGTGGCTGAGTATGTAGCGGTATGTGACACATGTCAGAGGGTAAAAGCTGAGCATCAGAGACCTGCAGGATTATTGCAACCAATGAAGATTCCTGAGTGGAAGTGGGAAGAAGTTGGTATGGACTTTATAGTGGGGTTACCTCGTACTCAGAAAGGTTATGACTCTATTTGGGTGATAGTAGATCGGTTAACTAAAGTTGCTCATTTTATACCGGTTAGAACTACCTACCAAGGACCAAAATTGGCAGAGTTGTATATGGAGAAGATAGTGTGTTTGCATGGAGTTCCGAAGAAGATTGTATCTGATCGAGGTTCGCAATTTACATCACATTTTTGGAAGGTTGTACATGAATCTTTAGGAACTAAGCTGAATTTTAGTACAGCATATCATCCACAGACAGATGGACAGACTGAAAGGACCAACCAGGTATTAGAGGATATGTTGAGAGCCTGTGCTTTGCAATATGGGACTAGTTGGGATAAGAGTTTGCCTTATGCAGAATTTTTTTACAATAATAGTTATCAACAGAGTCTTAAGATGGCACCGTTTGAAGCTTTGTATGGACGTAAGTGTAGAACTCCATTGTTTTGGGATCAGACAGGTGAATCTCAGGTGTTTGGTACAGATGTTCTTAGAAACGCAGAAGATCAAGTACGAGTGATTCGTGAGAATTTGAGAGTGGCACAGTCTCGTCAGAAGAGTTATGCTGATAATAGGAGAAGAGATTTAGTTTTTGAAGTAGGTGATTATGTTTATTTGAAGGTGTCACCTATGAGAAGTGTGAAGAGATTTAACATGAAAGGTAAACTAGCACCAAGGTATGTTGGACCATTTAAAGTTATTGCTAGACGTGGGGAAGTTGCTTACCAATTAGAGTTGCCTGAGAATTTATCTGGGGTGCATGATGTGTTTCATGTTTCACAACTTAAGAAGTGTTTGAGGGTGCCTGAGGAACAGATACCTTTAGAAGAGTTGACTGTTAAGGAGGATCTTACATATGAAGAGATTCCGATTAAGATTTTGGAGACTGCGGAGCGAGTTACTAGAAGTCGGGTTATTAAGATGTGTAAAGTACAGTGGAATCGATATTCAGAGGCAGAGGCAACTTGGGAAAGAGAGGATGAATTGAGGAAATCATATCCGCAGTTGTTTGAGTAAGCAATCCAATCTCGAGGACGAGATTCTTTTAAGGGGGGTAGAATTTGTAACACCCAAATTTTAGAGATAACAAAATTGGAATAAGTTAGATAATAAATAATGGTCAATTTAAAATAATAATAAAATAAATTTTGTGTTGCATTCATGCTGTTGCATATATTTTTATTGTGTGGTGTGGATTTGTTTTATTTTATTTTATTTTGGATTAGAATGTATTTTAAATATTTTTGGAAGCAAGTAAATAAAAAAAAAGAGAGAAAAGAGAAGAAGCTTACCTACTGTGGCGGCCTGGAGAACCCCAGGGCCGGCCTGTTATTTTTGCGCGGTGGGCCGAACCAAACCGAGCTGTTTTCCTCTTCCGCACTCGTGTTGGTGGGCCGGCCCGGCGACGCTGCCGCGGCCTAGGCCGGTTGAGCCCGCAGCAGCCGTTCCCTTTTCCCTTGAGTCGCTGATCGATGGGTCTCACCTGTCGGGCGTATCTTCCTCCTCCAGCCGTAGCCCAGTAGGACTCGAAGTCGTTCGTTCAACCGACTTTGATCGCAAATCTTTGGTTTCCTAGCAAGATAGGGGATGTGGTCTTATAAAAGGGTAGTCGGGTACCTCTAGTTTCCGTTTTTCAACTAAAAAGCTAGGGTTGCCACGGGAGAATCGAGCTTTAGGGTTTGAGTTCGTTGGAGGCCGGCGGTAGATTGGGGAGGGAGCTTTCGGGAGGAATCGGGGCCGATTTCTTTACTTGGGTGAGCTTATTTTCTTCTCCTCTTGCTTTCCACGCTTTCAATTGGTGTTTTGGTGAGGTGAATCGAGGTAT
Organism: Saccharum hybrid cultivar R570; assembly: GCA_038087645.1. NCBI lineage: Eukaryota > Viridiplantae > Streptophyta > Magnoliopsida > Poales > Poaceae > Saccharum > Saccharum hybrid cultivar. Next base: position 20,976,163 of record JAQSUU010000402.1, on the reverse strand, counting down.
TGGAGCTCACCGTCGGGTCGGCAATGGTGCCGTCACCTTCCTCTCGTCGCGTGTTGCGTCCGGGTGACTGTAGATAGTTTTTTTTCGGGTATATGAGATCGCGTGGAGCTTCTCCACCGATTGGAGTTGGTAGGGGGGTGAGTGGTGGTCGGAATTTGCGGGGCCGACGAACTCCGGCGAGCCGGCCATGGCGGGTATGGCGGCCGGTGGCCGGATGGGAGGAAGAAGGGCCGGAATTGTTACTGTGTAGATGCTGGTGATCGTGAGCCATTAGATTTGAAATCAACGCACGAGATTAGAACTTACCCTTTCGATGGCAATCTTGTTAAAGAGCCCCTGCATTTTCTGGAAATCAACCCGCGGTCCCAAGGCGTAAAGCTGAGATTACGTTTTTGTATTTTGAAAGCGTATTTTCATTCGGTTAAATCAAAAATACGTTTTCAGCAATTTACAGTTTTGCCACTAGAATTGTTTTAGTCATAAAATCTTCGTTTTAACTCCGATTTGATCCGTTCAAATTGCGTTAGGTTCGTATTTGCGAACTCTACATGTTAGTGTAGTTTTACAGTTAGTTTTGATAATTTATTTTTCGAGTTTATAATTAAGTATTTATTTATCTATAGGAAATCTTAGAAAATTCATAACTTTTACGTTTTAACTCTGATTTTGGTGATCTTTGCGTCTGTGTGATCGTAGAAACGTGTAGAAGAGTTTTATGAACTTTTATTACTGTTTTGTTACTGTTGGTGTACTGTTCTAATTATATCTATTTGTTTGCTTCGTGTATGTTTGATTGGATGCATGTATGTTGTTGATTGATGATCGAGTATAGAAGGTGAGCAGTACTTGGACGATTCGGAGTATTACTTTGAGCCAAGTCAGCAGTACTGTTTGGAGAGCTTTGATCAAGGCAAGTATAACACAGGACTATCCTTGTTACCTATTCATTGAATTATCATACATATGCATGTGCTTACCTTGGCAACCTTAGAGATTTTAACTTACCGATTGATATCTTGATTCCTTGTCACCTATGGGATTATGCATTTGGGTAGCTTGGCTAGTGCTTGATTTATGAACATTGATCTTGTAATTTGACTAATGAATGGTGCAATCAACCATTAAGATGATTTAATTCCTGCTACAAGGGGACTAGAGCACTGTGTTGTTTGTTTGTTGCTCTAGTTACTCTCCATAAGGACTTATCTGTAAGCATTAACCGGGATTGACAGTACAACTATGGGGGCTATATGGCTCTGGCTTTAGTTGTTCAAGAGACCTTTTCTAGCTTGTTAGTGGTTACCTTAAATGGCGTAAGAATGGCTTGACACGTTGGGTGTAGTGCGAGCCCCTGGCCTAGTGTGTATAGGCTGCGGTTGTTGTGCCACAGGGAAGGGGGGTTCTACATCTGCCTGCCGAGTAAATCTAATGGCCCTAACTTGTTAGACGAACTTTTGAGTGGCTTTATATGGTTCTCCGGTGTTTGGGTTTGATCTCCCCACTCATTTGGAAATCATGACTCACAGTGAAAGTGTACACCTCTGCGCAGAGTTTAATAAACTGGTATACTAGCCGTGCTCACGGATACGAGCGGCCTTGGGTATTCTTACAGAATAAATAATCACCATTGATATATCATGCTTTATACTGATACTGTTATTATTCTACCATGTTAATGCTATTTCATTATTCTTATTACAATTGATCAATTGTTCATTAACGGGAATTGGAATACCTTGATGCTACTCAACTGCTAAGTTAATGATGACTAAAAGCTAAAAGCAGTCAAACAGTGTCTAGCCATTTGAGCCTCATGAACCCTGTGTTATATTTGTTGAGTTCGACATGGACTCACTCTTGCTATTTCCACCATAACAGATGAAGATTATGATGAGGATTATCGTAATGAGTACTAGTCTTGGTGTCAACCAGTCAACCGTGTCCCTGTGTGGAGTTTCCGCTGGAGATTATTACTAGATATTATTATTTATCGTTCAAGACTATGTTTTAAATATTTATTCGTTATGTAATAAGCACTGTGATGATACTATGTAATTTGTCTGCTTATGTGTGCGATCATGACCTGGGGCGCACATGAGTACTTTATGCATCCTATTTTTGTCCTTAAAAATGGGTGTGACATAGTAACAGGATGTCCTCCATGGAAATTTGCAAATAATAACTAGATGAGACTTCGAAAAAAATAAAAAAGAACACAGTATGGGTTGTGCGAGTTGTGATAGTGTTGTTTCTTGGAGATCACGCTAGACTAGCTAATCTAGATTCACTAGTTGTTTGAACTTTTCTTGATAGCCAATATAATTATTTCTTGACTGGCTATTTGGAAACCATTGATCACAGCGATGTTGATTACCTCTAGTCTAATTAGCCAGGGATTAATCTCAGAGGAGGAAGCAATGGAGGTCCAGTTTTGGAGCACTGACTCCCGTCCATCTTGATTTTTAGAAATCAAACTTATATAAAAATATATTAATATTTATGATACACAATAAATATCGTTAGACTAATAATTATTTTAAAAGAGGTTAATAATAAAATACATTTTTATAATAAATAAATTGAAAATATAAATGTTGATAATCTTTTTTAGGGTGGAGGAAGTACACCTGTCCACGGGTATATATAATTGGTAGTTCGGCAGGAACTCTTTCGAGGGTGCGGAGAGACGTGATCTCGTGGTGACCAGTGCGCTGAAGGGAAGTGACGACGCGGTGGCACGAGTGATTTCGCAACTTGGCTCATTGGCTGTGACGGCGACCGAGTCATCTGCACTGCAGAACGCAGAGCGATGGACCGATGCCGAACAGCTTTCGCTTACCCCCTCCGAAGCGGCCACTCTTCAGACAAGCTTTCCCGCGCTACGTACGTGAGCTGCTCGCTGTCGTCGGCTCGGTCGATATCCCACACATGCGGATTTCCTCCAAATGCTCGCCACGACCATTCCACAGTGGTGACGACGCAATAGGGCATTGCTCTTCCAAACACGCACACGCACGCTTTTCCTCAAAGCAGGGTAGGCGCAACTGCACAACGCAAGTGTATCCAACTTCGCTGCCTGTCATTCATCCTTATGGGGACAGAATTTCGTTCACATTTTCTCCAGAAAAATACCTCTTTCCAGAATTTTCTCGGCCACGAATTAAACCGATGCACGTGACTCCTTTTAGGTTATCAGGGAAGATCGATTATATGAATATATAATAAGTACTGTATATACATATATACAGGTGCATTCTGGCCTTCCACGAGACTGAGAAGCCATGGATTTTAATACGGATAATAATGGATATAATAATAGAATCATACGCGCCTGCAACTGCAAGCATGATATACATATATCGGAGGTACGGTGTGGCATGAATTTGATCTTGTATGAGGCTTCGGCCGATTCCGATTTGATATGAATGAAAGTCAACCTCGTCTCAAAAAAAAAAAGGAAAAGAAAAGAGAGATTCTGTCTAAACATACAATAATTCTCTATCTGATTTTAAAAGCTTGCGCCCCGGCGCATGTTCACGGAAAAAATTCTCTATCCAATTTTGTGATACTCTTATGAGTCATCAGTCTAGAAAGGCAGATTTGGTACAATATTCAGATAGGATTATTTGCAGATGCATATGTAAATAAACCCATGCATGTCAGCACTCCTTTAAAATTATCGGCAGAAGTGCGAAATACAATATGCATATATAAATAAAATAAATATATAATATACAAGTTCATTCGGTCTTCCACTAGGCTAAGGTCATCGGTTTTTTTTCCCGAATCCGCAAAAGGTCCACGTATCATTGTATTATGAAGAAGAGTTTAAACATACAGACGATGCGCTTCTATCGAGCGCTGAAGGAGGTCAACCAAAAACAGTCGTAGCTGGATTATCCTAGCAAAGGACCTCTAGTTTCGATATTACATAGATGGAAAAACAACCAAAACCGACGCAGCGGTGCGACCCAGGAGGTGGCCTTGCGTCTTCGCGGCTGCCTTGACGAGCCCTTTCCATTGTCCGGAAAGAGCGCTTCAAGCACTTCGGCGTTTGACGCAGTCAGGTTGCCATTGAAAATCTTGTTAAAGGCCTCCAGCTCGGACGCTGATGGCACTGATGGACCCTTAGTGTAGCCCATACGTTGCATGATCAGCACCTCACCTCGCCTGGAAGGAGGTACTCGAGAGAGGCTCTGAGCCGCCAATCGTCTGCTCCGCAGTGGCAGCACCGGCTTAGCAGAAGGCTGCTTGGGAGAGTCACGAATAAGCGGAGATCCTTCTTCAGCATGCGCATGGTGAAGCTATTGAGACAGCGTGCGGTAGAGCTGATGCTATCGTCGGCCGTGCGGTCCTCCCGAGGAGGTCATCGATTTTAATACGAAGTAGGAGTATATTTAATAATTATATAATATAACATTATGCGCCGCAAGCATGTCCCTGTTCGCTTAAACTTATCAACCTGGCTTATCAGCCATAGTACAGTATTTTTCTCTCACAACAAATCAGCGAACAATACTCAGGGCGATGATATACTACAGATTATGTGAAAACATACTATTGTCTATCCGATTTTGTGGTACTCTTATCTTATGAGTCACAAGAGCGAGAAAGTCAGACTTGGTAGAATATTCAGATATATAGCATTATTTGCAGATGCAGAAGGGTCGACGTTCTTGGGTCTCCCATTTCTGAAAAATCGAGCTAAAGATTGCATCTCGATCACTTCTCGATCGAGACTTAAGGGCTGCTGCTTCGTGCAGCTCCCAATGCTTCCTCGTTATAGTATGTATGTTAAGGTTGGCTTCTGTTGTTTATGCTTCGTTTCTTAATCTAGATAATACTCTGAAGATTTGCTAAACTGGCAAGATCACAGAAGATCTCCACGGAGCTCGCTCTGACAAACACTGTGACGACTGACACCCTTAATTGCCAGCTAATACGCGTGCACCTCCCGGCCCGGCCGTTGCCACTGTACGTGTCCTAGTCAGCCTGCATATGCATTGCCTGTGTGTGTCCAGCTCCACATCGCCGTCTTTTTGTTTGGGCTCTCTGACCTTGCCCTCCTTTCTGCTCACGTTTTAAGAGATGGCATGGAAGTCAGCGGCGCCCCGGATCGTGGAGGCGATTTACTTAGGGGGTGTTTAGTTGGCAAAAAATTTTAGATTCGGGTACTGTAGCCTTTTGTTTTATTTGACAATTACTGTTCAATCATGGACTAATTAGACTTAAAAGATTCGTCTCGCGATTTCACGGTGAACTGTGCAATTAGTTTTTTTGTTTTGTCTACATTTAATGCTCCATGCATGTGCCGTAAAATTCGACGTGATGTTTTGGGTGAAAATTTTTGGAACTAAACACCCCCTTACTCGGGGTCAACTGCTTTCGCCAGCTATGGAGGCCGGGGTGGCTGCGAAGTGCGAAGAACAACATGACGTTGGCGAGCTGCAGGTGAGCATGTGGAAGCCTGAGCTCAAGATCTCAAATGCGATACGATCAGGTGGTCTGATTCAAGTCTTCAGTGTCAGTGACCTCGTACTGCAGATGCCGATGCTTGTTTGGTTTCCGATCCGCACGACGGGTTTTCTGTTTTCCTTTTTCTCTTTGTTTAAACAGTAACGATTCGGTTGACAGACATATTTTCGTTTAAGAAAGGGGTTAGCAGACGTATTTGAAGATCGATCACGATCTGATCATACTCTTTTCCTGGCGACTGAACAGTTGTCGTATACATAGGATGAAATGATGGTCAAACCTGGCCTGCTTGTAATCGCCTCGTGCCTCTGAAAGAAAGCTGTGTGTGTTCTATTATTCTCGTCTCAGTGGAAGAAGAGGAGCTAGCACAAGTGACAGTATTCGGCCATGCTTGTCTTCTTCCTAGCCTAGCCTAGCTTAGGATGAATTGATGTAATCTATCAAGTTCTATCTAGCTAGCTGCTACTGCTACGCAGTAAACAAGGATTTGGCTGATCATGTATAGTGCTTGTTATATACTATATACATGCCAGATGACCTGGACCACCTTGTCAATTGAATCACTTGCATTGTGAGTTGACATGTTTGTATATGTTATCTCCGGCGGCAAAGAACAATCCTTTGGTAATATCCTATTCCTACTGATTAGGTCGCAGCATATGCATGTGTAGAATTATGCAGGACTGAATTGGCAAAGTTCAGAGTACGCAGAATGCATCTCATCAGCAGCCTCTGAGGACTCAAGTTGAGATGACGGCGTACTGTTCTGTGGGGGCAAATTAACATACAGGTTGTGTTTAGATCCAAATTTTGGAGTGCCAAAATACACTGTAGCATTTCGTTTGTATTTGGTAATAATTGTCCAACCATTGACTAATTAGGCTCAAAACATTCGTCTCGCAAAGTACAACCAAACTATACAATTAGTTTTTGATTTTATTCACATTTAGTATTCCATGCATGTATCACAAATTTAATGTGACGGAGAATCTTTTTTGCATAGTGCACTTTTCGAGTCATCTAAACACAGCCACATATTCATTCGGCTATCAAACTGATCAGCATCGGACAAACATTTTGCAGAATTTTCTGTATCCGTTCCGTTGTGCCATAAGTAAGGTTCTACTAGTGAATTTTGTCCTGCAAACATGAGCCGCGGCCATGCAACAACCACTGACAGCAAGTGTATCATGCTCCATGACAATTACAGATCCTGCGACTAAATCGGCCATAGGCCATATTTAGTTCCGGATTCGGGGCATCCGAGTTGGAACAATGCGTAATAAATGCGTACTGTAGCATTTCGTTTGTATTTGGTAAAAATTATCCAAACTTTGACTAATTAGGCTCAAAATGTTCGTCTCGCAAAGTACAACAAAACTGTGTAATTAGTTTATCGGTATTTTGATGTGATGGAAACCTTCTTTTTGCATAGTAGAATTTGTGGTAGAAATTAGGAACTAAACAAGGCCATACTCCCTCCGTCCCACAAATAATTGCATGTTTTTGACTTCTACACTTCTTGTTTGACCGTTCGTCTTATTTAAAAAAATTTAATAAATATTATTTGTTTTGTTACGACTTATTCAATCATTAGAGATATTTTCATAATGTTTTATTTCTTTTATTATTTGCACAAAAAATTTAAATAAGACGAACGGTCAAACAAGAAATATAGAAGTTAAAAATGTGTAATTATTTGTGGGACGGTGAGAGTAATAGTTGCTGCTCAAGTGCCAGTCAGGCAGGCGGCCCCGAAAAGTGCAGGCCATCATGACAGACACCCATGGACGAAGGGAGGCATGAATGGGGGCATTCATCGCGAGGGAAAGAGATGTGCCTCCAGGACGGGGACGGGGGACGGGTTTGGCAGGTGGTTCCCTCCATGCGTGAGTGCATGTAAAGAATCTGGCCGGGGGCTGGGCTGCCACTGCATGGCCCCTTTTAACCGGACAGCGGCGCAGCGGTTGTTGAATGTTGATAAGGATATGCTCGTACTCTGTCCTAAAATAAAAGTTATTCTCATTTCTCGAGAAGTCATTTTTTTTAAACTCTAACTAATTATACATAAAATAATAATAATATTTATAATATATAATTAGTATTATTAAATAGATAGTTGAATATACTATTATAATAAATTTATTTAGAGATATAAATACTATATATATTTTTTACAAATTAGTCAAAGTTGACAAGTTTGAGCAGCCAGCATCCGGTAAGGTCATCTGTTCCGGGACGGTACGTATGACAATTGACATGCAGGTGGACGGCTGGTGAGATGAGCAGTGCTGTGCACACATGGACATGGGGCTCCTGCCTGCAATGCAATCATCATCATCGTCGGCACTGGCCGTCTCCTCCCAGACGCTTCGAGTTACAGGCTCCAAGTACCATGCATGCAGCGACAAGCATGTTTTACCATATCTGTAAAATTTAAAATCTGTAGTTTATTTTATAATAATCACGATATCCATAGCATAAATTAATGTTGTCAATAATATGACAATATCCTATTAAGTTTGTAGTGAATTAAAATACAACATTGGTGCATTTTTTCTCCCATTGAAAAGCACATAAATATTTAGATGTAAATATATCATAAATTTAATTTTATACTATTTATGTGTTGCTACAGTTAAATATCAAGTTTCATAAGTTTCTCTGAGGATCCAAAAATATATGTAGTATCTAATTAAACTTGGCAATGAGTTAGTTGCAGACATACCAAGAATTTATCTATCTGCTGATGATTATGACGGAAGACCTCTCTCGTTGTTTCATGTGTCAGCCCTTATTAGGGATTGCAGATATATATTTATTTACATTGGAATAGACAACAAACTCGTCAAGATTTCAATTTTAATATACAATTTTAGTTAGTTGGACTATAGGCTGATCTAAGTTTTAATAAAAATATTTTTAATCAAGACTACATAAATATTTTATTTCTTAGGAAAATCAACGGTTCAAGTGACTTCGTCAATCTCGAGCAGTTGCCGGTCCTGGCTTCGAAGATTCTTATAAGGGTAGGGTTTTCGTGCATGCGCTCATAGAGGTGAATGTGCGTGCGTTGCGAGTGTTTGCATTGCACTGTGTAATCACAAAAAAATGGTTCAAAAATAATATATTTACTATTCCTTTTGTTTATATGAGAAAAATTCACGGGAGCAAAAAAGTCACAGGAGCAAAGAACGTGCACAATAAAAAATTTTTTTGAAAGAAACTGATCTGAACTAGGCAACCAAAATAAAATCAAAATCGACATGAAAACTGAAGCGAGCATAAAAAGTCACAGGTGGAAACAATCTGGACAAAGAAACCAAGACCTTGACGGAAACCGGAGTGGGCATAAATTAGACAGAAACGACCTGGACACGGAATCACAATCGGACGATCTAAGCGTGAATCCGGAGAAGATTAGTTGATGGACGAAAAAAATTATGGCAAAAAATTTTGCCTCTTTAGTATTATGTATAGATAATTGATTGAATTTAAGATATAAAACCATGACATTATCCTAGAATTGTATTCTTTTCTGAACGGACGAAGTATATACTTGTGGACTTGAATTGTTGTGCGTGTGTCGAATTATATTGCTTGCGGTTGCGGCTGGAATTCAGAAGAATTTTCTCTGGCTGGATAATTGGATAAGCTTGTCGTATGGGAGTTGCAGGAACGAAGAACCGCACTGACGCGAGCAAGCAAGAGGATAGGATTTGTGTGACGATGGGACTGGATAAGTGTGCATGCGTGCTGCGCCATTGAACGGATGAGGATTGAGGAGACAGCTCGCCTCCCGGGAGCTTGGAAGCCCGGACGATGGACATTCATTTCACACACTTTGCAGGATGCAGTGACGTGCTGTTACATGTTCCCGTGGTCCTATTCCAGCCTCTGCATGATACAGCAACGTGCAGCGCTGTGCATTGAGTAAAAGCTGGAATCTGCCAGTTGTCCACAACTCAAGAGTGAGGGCAGTTCACACTTTCACTGGATTTTTTAGAAATGTCTCAATGGATTGTTATTTTTTTCAGAAAAGAAAACAAAACCCGCAAGAGAGCTACCTGTTTTGTATTAAAAAAAAGAGGAAACCTAGAATAATGGCATGGTACAAAACACTTTGCAAAATGAAAAACTGATCGACTGCTCAAAGGAACACCCAAGGAAAGAAAAAAACAGATGTCGGCAAAAAGGGCTGGGAAAGTGTTTTGCTCCTTGCCCCTTCTTAATATTGTGTAGAATATAGTAATTTGCTGTCACTAAAAAAAATTGTTCTACTCCGTCCGTTCTAAATTATAAATTGTTTTGGTGTCTCTAGACATAGCTATATATCTAAATATCAGATCGACTAATATTTTAGAATAGAGGAAGTATTCCTTTCTTTCCACACTCCATAGCACAATAACATGACGATCGAAGGTAATCTTCATCCTATTATTGATGGGATGTGGTCCATCTTTCCCACTAAGCTAGAACTGAATCATCGGCCAAAGCATGTAGCTCGAGCTGCGCATTGCCCAATCAAATCGATGTGCCCTCCCAAATACACCGCGTGAAGTGGCAATCTTAAAATAAGTCGATGCCCAGTTCCAAACTACGATGGCAAAGGGGCAAAAACCATTGATGTTGTAACACTTCCAGAGCTGAAGGTTCAAACTTCCCATAGACACTCATTGTCATGGGTTCGATTCTGTGGCAATAATCTAATGGTTCGTCGTGGGCCGATGTGTGAGTCTCTAGTGGCTTATGCACTCAAAACATAGGGGGTTTATTCTTATTCAGACGTCTGAGCCCTATGTCCAGTAGTAATCTTCTTCGTGTTATAATGCTCAATTGAGTTCTTATAAAATAAGCCAGGACGATGGACATTCATTTCACACCTATAACTTTGCAGGATGCAGTGCCGTGTTGTTAATTGTTCTTCCCGCGAGCCTATTCCAGTCTCTGCTCTACATGATACAGCACTGTGCATTGAGTAAAAACTGGAATCTGCCAGTTGTCCACAACTCAGGAGTTTCGGCAGTTCACACTCTGTCACACGCCCAACACGGGCCGTACTCGTCAGCGGAGAAAACGGGCCAACTCAGCCCCAAGGAGGGGGCACCGCCGCTGCTACCGCCGCGCCAGCCGGGCCTCGCGGCCTGCCCTAGGCCGAGCACGCACCTAAGGGAGGAGGGGGGCGCTGCAGCCACCACCGCCGCTGCCGGTCCTGCCGTCATCATCAACAACTACCATATCGAGTCCTAATTGGTTTTGGAAAGAGTTGGTTAAGTTAGGGAGTCAAGTTTGTTAGATAAAAAGGAGAATCCAAATCTAATAAGGATCTCCTAGATTGCTTAGGAGTCAAGTCCCATGAGGACTATAAATATTAGGAAAGATGTAATCGAACGGATCAAGTAATAGACGAGTGAAAGCTCTTTCCCTATCTCTCTCTCACGCGTGCCACCTCCTCCACCTACGCCTTCGCCGTCGCCCACGCCACTACCCTTTGCTCTAGCCGCTGCGACCCCACGCTGCCGGCCACCCCCGTGCAAGCCCCTGACATATGGTATCGGGAGACCACTTCGATCCTCACGCCGCTGCCATGGGCGACCTAATGGAGCTCAAAACGCTCTTCGCTGACTTCTCCAAGGACGTCCTCGCCAAGATCGACTCCGTCCACACGTAAATCACCGACGTCAATGACCGCCTCTCAAACATTGAGAAGAGGCATTCGCAGGGGGACGTCACCAAGGAGCTCGAGCGCGAGAAGGAGATACTCGCCACCAAGCTGGAGATCACCACTAGGCATGCAATGGAGAAAGCCGGCCGCAACTTCCTCAAGGCGCAGGCCGACAACTCTGGGACACAGGCGATACCGGAGATCACCGCCAAGGTGGAGGCCAAGATCTTCTGCAAGGAGGAGCCCAAACCGGAGATCCAGCTAGGGGGAGTGGCGCCAGGCGCTTTCCCCGCCGTCGACATCTGCCCCCACAAGCTCTCCTTCCCCACCTACGACGGCAAGGAGGATCCCTTTCCATGCCTTAACCGGTGCGAGCAGTTCTTTAAGGGTTAGAGGACCCCCGAGAGCGAGAAAACATGGTACGCCTCTTATCATCTTACATGGACCGCACAAAAGTGGTACATGAGGCTCTCACAGGACAACGATGTGACAGACTGGGCTTACTTCGCGTGGTGTGTCAACGAGCGTTTCGAACCCCCCACCAGGCGTAACCCCTTGGGCGAGCTCGCTTCCCTAAGGAAGACGAGCACCGTCGATGACTACACGGAGCGCTTCCTGGCGCACGTGGCTCGCGCCGGCTACCTCGACGAGTGACAGCAAGTCCATTTACACCATCGGGCTGCTGGAGCCACTAAAGACGGACATCGATCTGCTCGACCCACAGGACATAGAGATGGCCATGTTGCTCACATGGGCGAATGAGCGGCGTTTGGCGGTCGTCGCCGAGGCGAACAAGGTTCCGCCTTTAAAGTCGGGGTGCCTTCCTCCACCAAAGGCGACCATGACCACAACTACAGCGACCACGCCTACTACAACGATAATGGGTGCTGCGGCGCCTACTTCCCCCTTCAAGCGCTTGACCGCTGAAGAGATGGCATAGCGTTGTCATGCCGGCCTCTGCTTCAACTGCGATGAGCCGTTTGCCCGAGGCCACAAATGCAAGTTGCTCTTCGACATCACTGCTGTCAACGACTACGACCTAGAGGAGGCTGACAGCAACCTCATGATGATGATTGGCAGGACCCAATTTGGGGTCCAAGGCACCTCCCCCATGTACCTCGAGGGAGTGATAAACGACACAGGCGTCCTTGTGTTGGTGGATTCAGGCTCGATGCACAACATCATTGACATCAACGTTGCCCACTCCATTGGTCTTTAGGAACAACGCATCAACACCACCATACTCGTTGGCAGCGGGAATGAGGAAACATGCCGAGCTGCTTCCTTCAATGTACCACTATGCATCACGCCTTCGACATCAACGCCTACCTCCTCGACATCGGCAACGACATCAACGTCGTACTCGGCATGCCTTGGCTAGCTAGCCTTGGGCATGTTATCTTCGATTTCACCGACATGAAGCTACAGTACGTCCGCAACGGGCGCAAGCACACCTTCCACGCCACTCCTCATCGCCAAGTGCCAACGATAGTGCTGGCACTCCCGGTGCCCCCGATAATGATACGCGCTGCATGGACTTCTCCACCCCGCCACCTCGCAATGTGATGAACAGGTCATAGAGAGCCTGACTCCCCAACGCCCTAGACCACATCGACGACCCCGACAACATTATCTTCACCCACATGCGTCAGGCTGTAAGGGAGCAGTGGGAGCTCCACACCATCGCCATGACCATCATGGACGGCCAGGCCACGTGGGCGTGGTCTGTGAATCAGGGCCTCATCTTCTTCGACGGGCGCTTCTACCTACCAGCGGCATCAGCATTGCTTCCTGACCTTTTGCAGGTTCTACGCCGCGGAGGTTCCACCAACATGGAGTTGTTGGCATTGGGGAGGGGGGCACAAGTCCTCCGACGTAGGGACAACACAATGGGATACCCACAGATGTCCTCCTAGGTTGCCCATGGTTGCTACAGCGCCCGATAGCGGTGGTAACGGTGGTCTTCTTCGACAACCTCGGCCATCTACTCGCTCGTGTTGACAGCATCAACATTGGCCTTGTCCCGGACTCTGACATTCACTGCCTCTCGCCAGGCGCGTTTGATCTGGGCGCCTTCGTCTTCGGCTCCATGCTTGACCTCATGACATCATCGGCTACACGTTCGGCAACGATGATTTGGCGCCGACTTCAAGCCTACAATGCCCCCAATGTCAACAACCACATCCATCGCTTCGTCGCTCCCCCACGAGTGATGGTTCACTTCGACATCCCGGCGTAGGTGTAACGGATCAACATGATTATATGAGATTAAGTAAGAAAATCTTCCACCGAGGCAGATAATTTATCAAACTTAAGCCTGTATAACCCGAGATTCCGTGAAATCACGAGGGATTTCAAACCAACCAACATACAACCAAGATCGTACTGATTTAGCAGCCACAGTCACATGCTACATAAAGTTTGCAACGAGAGTTGAATACATCGGAGTCCAGAATAAAAATTATTACAACACAGTTCAAATTAATATAGCGGAAGCAAGTAGTTTTGAACCACACACACTTAGTTCAAATACAGTGCCAGAAGATAGTCATGGTCCACAAAAGCATTAGATAAGATGAACGGAGTGACCATTGCCCATGGTCCTAGTTGTCGCCCATCGCCGGATACAGACAATTGACGCAGTAACCATAGTACATCTGACCATCTGCAACAACAATGGGAACAACGCCCTGAGTACGAGAATGTACTCAGCTAGACTTACCCGTCATAAACCAAAATAAAGGACACCAAGGAGCATGCAAGGCTTTTATACAGTGGACCGGCTTGACTCATTTGCGAAAAGCATAAGTTATTATGAATAACTAAACTAAGTACTTTTGCATCATTTTTATTATAACATATTCAATCTAGGTAAGCACCTATGCTAGAGCAATCACTTGATTAACCACTAACATCAAGAGCTACCAAATCAGGTTTAGCATTTCCAACACCATTCACTTAACCGTCAGTGTTCCATCATTGTTACTATGATGCCGTAGCTTGAGTCAAGTGCTCACTATCCAGGAGCGATGGCGATTCGAATCGATTCCTAACCAGCTAGTGATTTATTCCTCACACAAACCATGCTTTCCCCGTCAGGGTCGCTTAGATCACCAATGACACTTTCCAAGAAGCCGTGTGATAACAATCATGGACCGCACAACCCAGGGACCGCCCGACTGCCAGGACGCACCTTGGACTCACTCTTCGTGTCCCCGTCATACCCCCTTCAACACCAGTCTACCAATCCGAGTTTATCCCGGCTCGAAATAGTGTCACTAGCTTCGTGGTTGAAAGGTACTTTATTCGGCCAGCTAAATGTGAGGCATGAATTCAACATGACAAGAGGGACGAGCAACGATCGGTCCTTAATCGACACAGACAGAATCACTATAGTCTAAAACCCTATAAGATTCCACCCGGTCGCCGTTTATCCGACACTTGGTTACTTTCTATGATCACAATTATAGCTAACCATAACTAGGTATTCACCTATAGCTCACAGGTGACAGAAAATCACCCGACTTCTACCGGTCTAAGCATGGCTAAGCAATTTACTCGATCCTGACCTAACAGGGTGAAAGGTAATCAGGTGGACAAGGATAAACAATGCAACAACAGTTTCACTCAACCCTAAACTTAATGCAACAATATATATATAACTATAACTCAAATAGTAAAGAATTGCTTTTATAAAGTAGGAGACTTAAAATGCTCAGGGGCTTGCCTCTTTCGAACGAGCTAGGTTGATGGTCTACGCACTCGGGCAGCTCCTCGCCTGGCTCTTCTTCCTCGGGCACCTCCTGTGCCTGGGGCTCCTGCGGATCGATCCAAGCTTGCTCTTCCGGTACTGCTACCTGCGACTCCTCCTGTGATCCTGTATGATACGAGCGCATAAGTAAACATGCGAATGATGCATCGAATATGGTGGAATGCTTTGATGACATGATATGCAGATGAGCACATTGAATGAACAGTTTGGATTACAACAACATCTTCTATAAGGTAGTCCACATCATCCAAGAACATGTACCATAAAATATGCACCTATTATTCCACTAGTTAGCACATAATATACATACAAATGTTGTCACAAGTTGTCAAACCTTACTAACTCAACCCATCAAGTAACATCAGCAAGGCATTTTGATGCTTCAAAGATACACCAAACATATTTTATTACTTTTAATTTCTCATAAAGAATAACCTTTTATTTTCTATTTAACTAGGGTTACACATCAACACCTATTTTTGTTGTAGATAAAATCTACAAAAATTACAGTAGCTCACTCTTACTCTAAATAACCTACTACAAAAATTTCATGGGATTTGGATAAGTAAAACTATCTATACAAAATAAACAAGTTATACCATAATAATGAGCATGAAATTATTTTGTACTAGAAAAAGTATCAAACAACAAATTTCACATTTTTCCTATGTTACTCACAGTAAACAAGCTTCTTACTAAAATTATCACATGCATGTGTTATACAACTTTAGCTCTCTACCAAAAATAACAAAAATCATCAATTAAAGGCATTTGAACTACACTTCAATAATTTTTCATAGAACATGCTTCACAAGTATTTTTCCTAGAAAGTACATCACTAATAAAGACTAATGAAACAAGAATCACATTTTTCTCATTACTATTCTATTTACTACACATTTTCTAAGATATCAGCATTTATAGTAATTAAATAAATCTATACAGAAAAGTATCACAAAACTAACATGCCATATTTTTAAACTGTAGATCTACTCATAAGAAACACTACAAAATTTGTTTCATAATTTTTGGAGCTATAAAGGGTACACAACAATTTTCTAAAACATTTTCTTTTCTAAAACATAATAGAAAATCAAAACCTATTTCTTTATTTGCTTAACGGGCCAGCCCACTGGAACCACCGGCCCACGGCCATTTCCAGCCGGAGCGCCGAGCGGGGGAAAAAGAAAGGCGGCCCGGTTCGGGGCCTCGGCCCAAGGCCGCTTGGCCTAGCGAACAGAGGGGGGGAAAGCGGGACGCGGGGCGCGGCTACGCGTCCGCGACGCCGCGGCGGTGGTGGTGCCCGCCGGCGGCCAATGGCCGACTCCGGCCGTGCGGAAGCCAGCGAACGGGCGCACGGGGATCGCAGAGTGGCGACGAACACCAAAGTGCAGCGCGCGAGGGACAAAGCGGAGCAAGAACGCCGGAACGGCGGGGTGAGCGCACGGTGGCCGGAACGGCGGCGCGGCAGGGCGCGCGAAGTGGGACCTTACCGGGGGCGGAGGTGGAGCGCGGGGGTGCGTTTGGAGGAGAGGAGGAGCGGGCGGAGCGTGTCGCGCGAGCAATTGCCCGGAGACGGCCGGCCGATGGCGGAACGCGGCGAGGGAGTACGCGGCCGCGGCGGCGAGCGTGCGGGGGACGGTGGACGCGCGCGGCGAGCTCGCAACGGGCGGAAAAGAGAGCAAGTGAGGGAGAGGGAGGAAGCAGGGGAGCGGGTGCGTGGCCAAGGAGCCGAGCGAGTGGGGCCCATGGACGGCCACGCGGCTGGCGGCGCCGGCGCATGGCGGACACGGGGCGGCGCTGCTCTGCCGCGGCGCCACGGCGTCGCGCGCGGGCGGGCGGGCGGGAGGAGCGGGCGTAGGCGCGGGCCGGGCCGCTTGCGCGAGCAGGCCGAACCGGAGGCGGCGGCCCGTTAAGGCTGAAAAAGGTTTTTCCTTTATAAATGAAATTTCCAGATTTTTATAATTTGTTTCAAATTCAAATTTGAAGATGATGAAGACGTTTTCACAATTTTTGCCCAAAATAAAAGTTGTTCAAAATTTAATTCTCTACAACTTTCATGTAGGCCATTTTTCAAAATTCTGAATAGATTTTGAATTAATGATTTAAAGCCAATATTTGAGTAAAAATTTACTTTTCTAGAATATTTTTAAAAGCACAATTAGAGGAAATTTTGAATACAAAAGTTTCTCCAAAAATCATGTTAATTTATTCTAGATTATCTAAAATTGTAGTTACATAAAATTTTACCACTCTTTAGCACTTAAATGCACTATTAGGGTTTTAAGTAATTGTTTTTTCAACTTTAAATTTTAAAAGGGCTTATATTGCATGCAATGATAACATGTATGCGATGTAAATGCTCAATGCTTTGGATGCTAATGCATGCTTAACACCCAGAGGTGTTACAGCAGGTACCATGACCTCTTCTTGTTGCAGCTGAGGGGACGCGCGGCTTGGATTGGCTACGGGCGACATCCTTTACTACCTCCTCGCCTACATCCGCAACCTCCAATACTGCTTTGAGTTTGCACCACTGCGGACGCGCCATAACGTCATCCTTGCCGACCCCATCGACGGCCGCATCACATGCTACTTGGAGGCCATCCCGCCAGAAGGAGCGCTACCACCCAACGGTGTTGATGACTGGATAGTATTTCAGCACGAGGATGCACCGAGCGGAGAAGGGGGAGTATTGTCACACGCCCAACACGGGTCGTACTCGTAGACGAAGAAAACGGTCCAACTTGGGCTTGAGGAGGGGGGGGCGCCGCTGCTGCCGTCACTCCAGCCAGGCCTTGCGGCTTGCCCTAGGCCGGGCACGTGCCCAAGGGAGGAGGAGGCTCCGCGGCCGGTCCCACTGTCATCATCAACAACTACCATATTGAGTCCTAGTTGGTTTTAGAAAGAGTTGATTAAGTTAGGGAGTCAAGTTTGTTAGATGAAAAGGAAAATCCGAATCCGATAAGGATCTCCTAGATTGCTTAGAAGTCAAGTCCCATGAGGACTATAAATACTAGGGAAGATGTAATCGAACAGATCAAGTAATAGACGAGCGAAAGCTCTTTGCCTATCTCTCTCTCTCTCACGGCGCCGCCTCCTCCTCATGCGCCTCTGCCGCCACCCAAGCCGCCCACGCCGCTGCCCTCTACCCTAGCCACCGCGACCACCACGCTACCGGCCACCCCCCGTGCAAGCCCCTGACACACTCTCACTAGATTGTTTTGTTTTTTCTTCAAAAAAATAAAACAAAACCCACAAGAGAGCCTCTTCCTCAATGCGTGTGCGTCGCTACAAGTACGAACACACAGACCTTCTCTGTCATCAGCCTCGCCCCTGCTCGCCTTGCCCGCCCCCACGCTATCGACAACCTCATAGTCCATCGCCTTCTTTCGCCACTCCTTCCACGCACTTCTCTAATCCCAATTAGCTTTCTCTCTGACTACCACGCAATCACCGCCTTGGTCACCAGCGATCGCAACACCCATGACCTACCACCACTGCCACTATCAAAATAAGTCAATGCCCGATTCTAAATTGTGATGACAAACACCGGTGATAAATTTGGCCATCCTCATTGTTGGTATTTATTAATGCACATAGAAAAATCCGCAAGCGCATGGATACTGATGTAGCTTTCACTCGAGAGTATTCTAGAGTATCGATTTCCATGAGGAACGTGAAGTGCACGAGAGAATCAAGAACGCCTAAGAAAAGAAAAGGTAAATATATTTTTGTGGGTAGAGAGGAACCATCTAAAGTTTTCTAAGTTGATTCTATCTAACTAAGATCAGGCTCACTATACTTCACTTACTTTGGAGCAGCAGTACCTTTTCGATCCTCGAAAAAAGAATGGAAAAAGGGTGATCTAGGGAAGGCTGCCCAAAAGCTCTATGAAACACCAACCCTAACGTGGTGGATTATAATAATCTACAAAGCTGTCACCTCTGTAGCTACCACAACTAACCAGAGGATTAGACGCAAACTCAGGAAAACACTGCCTAGACACCGCGTCTACACTAATGATTACTACTCTAATCCAGATCTTAAGACTAGAGCACTCAATATGAGCGGAGATCCCGTCAGTAAAATAAAGTAAGAACTGAGCTTAATCAAATAAAGAACTTAGAAATCATAAATGAGGAACCTGGATATTACTCAAAGATGAGACGAATCCGTAGTTGTACAAAGTCGAAGAAGATTCGACAGATCCGGCTCCTCCGAAGCTCTCTCCTCTCTCTCTATTTTCTAGATTGCAACTAGATGATATTCATCTAGAGGGATACTACTACAATGTGGAGGAAAATTTGAAACCCTAGAATTGTAGCACATGTAGAGATATGACCCATGGGGCTAGGGGGTCTCCTTACATAGCCCTAGGTGGAGTAGAGAGCAAGCAATTGCCACGTCATCGATCCGCGTCAAATTTATTCCTCACCATTGAATCAAACCGACTTAAATGAGAGGTGGAGATCATCGTGCGAAGGCGGCTGACAATCGGGCCCAGGCCAGGTCAGGCAACCTGGGCCCAGGGCGGCCGCCCGCCCTCTATGGCAGGTGGGCCCCTCCTTTCGCGGGTCACCTTCTCGTGTCTTCTAGAGTCTTCTTAAGTTGGTGCCGTGGAAAATTATGATTTTTAACCCAACATGTGGGTCCATCCTTGCTCTTTGCCTAATAAGCCCCTGCGAAACACAGATTCACCAAAACTCGTGGAATTCTATCAGTGTAAACCCTATTCCTATGTTTGGTATTGATTTATGTCCATTTCCATGTTTAGTTGTCAGTTTATTTTAGTAGTTATCGATCGTCAACACTCATGTTTGGTGCACGCTAGAGCATTGGATTGTTAATTTGTCGGTACACGACCCTACAGCCTAAAATCACAACTGACATACGTTTTCTAAACTTACAGCCTATTTGGATTCATCAAGATTATAGAAGCTAGCTTCTAGAATCTAGAAAAGCCTCCAAACAGCCACAACACTTCTAAAGCTTCTAGAATCTAGTCCCCCAGATTTAGTAAGTTGAGGGAAGCCAATTTCTTTTAGCTTCTAAACATTAAAAGACAATTCTGCCCCCTCTCTTTCTTCCATATCTAAGATACAAAAATCAAATAGTGAGGGTATTATGATAATACTACCTCCGTCCCATAAAGAATGTAAATCTCTCTTTTCGAAGTAAGATTGGTGTAGGTGTGGAATTACGTATTTACCCCTCCTACAACTAAAAAATAATCATGGCATTCTAGATGTTCTTTCCATGAATAGACAACGTAGTGGTATTTTAATAGGTGGGTCTCATTAGAAAATTTGATCTCATGTCTACAATTATATTCTTTCTGAGACAAGATTTGAAATGCAGGATTACATTATTTTTAGGATGGGGGGAGTATTAGTCTAAAAAGTTGTCTACCTCAGCTTTGAATCCAGACAACCTCACAACTTAGCTTCTATCATTCAGCTTCTATGACCTAGCTTTTAAAATCTAGCTTACACAGTCTATATGTATCCAAACATAGCCTTAAACCGATTGCCAACTTTCTGAAACAATATCACTCACTACTACAAACATGATTTGTAGATATGCTTCTTTTTTTTCCAATAGAGGCGGCTCAATCTATAATCGTCTCAAAAAATGGTTCCCAAAATAGGCCACCTCTAGAAATGCATTTGTAGGAGTGGCCAGTATTTTTAGCCACCTCTACAAATGCCTCTATCTATAGAGATGGCTTTAGATGCAGCTGTCTCTGCAAATGGATTTCTAGATGTTGCTAGATCTAGAGTGGTGAGGCGGTTGGACCTAGAGTCGTCTCTAAAATAATTGTAACACAATAACTTTTCAAATGAAGACAGATGAAGACAAACTTTATATCAAAGTTGTATATCTTGAAGAGATCTACTTTGTAGTTGACAACCTTTTTATTTGAATCCGTTTGGATCTAGCAAATTCTGTTTGAAGTTCTAAACTTTTTTCAGATGATCTCGGATGGAGAAACAACCAGAACTGAAGTTATAGATCTCAAAAAGATATAAAACATTACAGTTGAGAACTTTATTTTTTGAAATAATATATGGTCCAAAAATTTAGTTTGAAGTCCTCATATATTGAAATTTGAAATTTTCAAATGACATCAGATGAAGAAATGACAAAAACCAAAGTTGTAGATCTCGAAGAGGTATACTTTATAATTGACCACCTTTTCATTTAAAACCATTTATCCAAAGAAAATTATGTTTGAATTTCTCATATTTGAGCTCCAAAATTTTTAAACGACCTTAGGTGGAGAAACGACCAAAACCAAAATTATAATGCTTTAGTTGAAAATCTTTTTTCATTCGAATTCATTTAGTGTTCCAATCATTTCACTACTACAGATTTGGGCATCACTGCTGGCCTCATCACTGTCGGATTTGAGTGAAGCGGCAGTGATGTACCTTCACTACCGGTTTTGAACTTGAAAATCAGAAAATAATTGGGGCTGGGTCAAAACCAGCAGTGAAGGTCCACATCACTGCCGGTTTGTGGCTTGCACTGGCAGTGGCTTGATGTCCACTTATCACTGTCGGTTCTAGCCAAGAACCGTTAGTGATGTTGGGCTATCAATGTCGGTTCTAGATAAGAATCATGGTGATAACATCACAGTACAAAAAGCTGGCGCCGTCCTCTCCTTCTTCCTCTCTTCCATCCCGAGCACAGAGGCGCGTGTTTGGGCCGCTCCCTCCATTGTTCCAGCTGCTCTTCACCATGAAGCTAGCTCTTGGATTTGGAACAATGGCTTAATCTTCTTGCTTTAAGGTTAGTAACAAGCATCCACTCCTTTGATTTTGTTGCTTAATTAGCGATGTTTTGATGGCTACATTGCTTCATTCTCATTCTAGTTCTTTCTCCATTGTAGAGAGCACTTTTTCAATTGGACTTTGTGCAAGGCTTCCAAGCAAATTGTGGTGAATCCATCATCCAAAAGGTTAGTGTCTGTTAACGGTAGTTAACACTCATTATAAACTATCAATAAACTCATAAAATGCATGAAAATGATTACAAACCATAGTTATAGGATTTGATTCTAAGAAGTTCCATAAGTTTTGGTGCTCTCACTTGTTTTGCAGGACATTTAATTTTCACTTAATAAAAGTATCTCAAATGATGAATTGGAGTGCACCATTACGAAGAGCTCATCGAGATGATTGAAATGGATATATTATTTGCTATATTTGGAGCCCAGAATCAAGAGATATTAATTTTGTATCAAAACCAAGTTGAGAAGAATCTAGAAGACACGAGAAGGCATGCCACCAAAGGTGGGGCCCACTTGCCATAGGGGCAGGTCGGATGACCTCACCCTAGGTCGGCCAACCTGAGGGACCCACGGGTCAGCCTCTCCTTCAAGGGTCGGTTCCCCACCACCATTGAGGTTCATTCTCCGCCGTTGCTTAAGTCGGTTTGATCCGAGGGCTCTGGTTCACCCCACCGGCCTATAAGAAGCCATGTACCCCCTGAGGCAGAGGCATCATGAAATCCTAATTCATATTTTCTAGGATCAAGAGAGGGGTCCTATGAAATAATCAACCTCTCAAGAGCCAACATTCAAGAGAGATTAGTCCTCAGTAGGACATAGTCTTTAGAAATAGAGAGAGGGAAGAGTTTTGAGGAGGTGCCGGCCTGTCGGTGCTCCTTCTACGGCTTGTATCTTGCAGAAGTCAACCTACGTCTAAGATTTCTCTGGTAATCAACTTCTTATTTCAGTAAGCAACATTGTTCGTATTGTTCTCCTGGTTTGCGAGTCTCTTTTGAGTACTTTAATCTATCCGGTTTAGGTTAAAGTACTATTCGTAGTGTAAGTGTAGCGCTTAGGCTCGGATAACTCGTAGATGCACCCAACTTTCTGGATCGGTGGTAGATTCACGATTGTGATAGCTAATATATATATGACAATACTCTATATATATTTAGTTCGTTGAATCCTCTGTAGTCCACCTCCGGTCTGTAGGCCAAGTAGGACCTGATTGCTAAGGAAAGTATCCTCTGCTAGTGTCTTTTTTAAATAATGTCCCTAGATAGAATAGTGGAAGACATAGCTTATTGAGATTAGAACGAGAAGACCTTGGCAATTTTCTCTACACTCTCGACCTTAAGTCTTGTTGCTACTCCGGATTAAGTTGAACTGTAGTTAACCTCACACGTTTCCCTGTGGATACAATATTTAAAACCCTCCAGGTGAAAGCTACAGCGGTATCCGTGCGTTTGCAGATTTATCTGTGTGCGTTAAAATATACCAACAATGTCTTTGAACACATTTAAATTCCTAGCTAATTACACGGTGGTTAAGATCGTTGTTAGTATGTGATGCTATAATTAGTTTTTGACAGGAGTAGAGTAGATTCTTTTACAATTTTAGTGACCAAATTAATCTATGTGCCACCTACCAACATATTTTTTGGAGCTACATTGTTGTTCATGATCATATCTCTAATTTTAGTGTTTTTTAATTAGTGTCTCCATTTTTATGTGGTATGGAGTAGAATAATTGTTCTTTATTATTGTCAAATAATTGTTTTTTTAATAGAGCTACGGTTTTCTATTTATATGGCCGAGGCTACCAATTTCATTTTTTCAATAATTAGTGTATAATAATGTTTTTCAAAAATGGGGTGACTAAATTAAATAAGTGTAGAATAAATTGTTGTTTCGAGCAACAATTGTTGTTCATGTAGCTCCACTTGTTATTAATCTCTCTATAATTACTGTCTCAATATTTAGTTGTGCAGAGATGGATCAAGAGTGGATGTGTGGGCCCTGAATGAACAAGCGATACATGGTTGGCGTTGGCAAGTTTCTCACTGATGCCAAAGCCTATGCTGGGAATGAAAATCCTGTCTTCTGCCCATACAAAGATTGCATGAATCAAAGGAAATGGGCTCAAACTGAGCCTATACGATCGCACTTGATTACCTGGGGTTTCATGCCAAACTATACGATATGGACTATGCATGGCGAGGTTGGTGTGAATGTTCCGCGCGAAAACGATGATGATGCGGCCATGCTTGACGTAGCCCTCCATGATGCTAATGATGAAGCCGGTGTCAACACGAAACCTATGGCTGCCGTTAACGATGTGTTTAGGAACACGCTAGCTGACGACGCCGAGCCTGATGATGGCATTTCTCAGGTGCTACGTAATGTAGAGAGCGGATGTCTTAGTGAAAGATAGCTAAGAAAGCTAGGGAAAATGAGACAAGATAGCAAAACGTCATTGTATAAGAATTGTCCAATGAGCAAACTGGAAGCCGACATCATATTGTTAGAGTTTAAATTGATAAACGGATTGAGCGATAAAGGCTTCGATCAGTTGTTAGGTATAATAAGAAAAATGCTCCCAGAAAAAATGAGTTGCCAAAAAAGACATACTTGGCTAAGCAAATGATTTGTCTCATCGGCCTTGAGGTTGAAAATGAGACCGCATATAGAAACGACCCCTTCGTCCTTGCAAAAGATGTTATGCAAATCTTCTACGCAGGGAACAATAAGATAAAAGGAAAGCTAAAAGTAGTTCTGAAAGGGAAAAGATAGATTGTCGGTTTCGAAGGAGTGACGGACGAAGATGACTACAGGGGTGATCAGGAAATGCCTCCATTCGGGGCGAATGTAACCCTACCTATCCTTGAAGAGGATGATGAACCTACTTACGTCCGGCGTGATCACAATGATGAGGCCCTCATTGCTAGGCCCACTATAAATAGTTAGATTATTATTAACTATATAATCATTACTCAGACGTTGTGTCAGTAATTCACACTGAATATCTAATTTATATTTTGTGCGTATCTCTATAATTAAATTATTGACTATGTAATCAAATATTGAGATGATGTTCACAAACACTATTATTTGATAATTATAGACCATTAATTAATTATCATAGAATTAAATAATCAAGACACAAATTTCTATCTTATTTTAGAATATAAACTAACTTTTAGTAGTGTGTTACGACGGGATAAAAGAAAAAAAATTTAGTAGTGTGTTACGACGGGATAAAAGAAAAAAAATAAAACTAATCCAACCGAACGCCCTATCCTAGATCAACTATTAAGGCTATGCACTCTCGACCCTGTGACCCGCACTTGAATCCCAGATAGGCCAAACTTTTTTACATATATATCGATGTTTGTCTCTTCAAATGGCAATGCATGTATGGATATTTTACATATCTATGGTGCCCTAATAATTAATTATCTAGCATTTTTTGGGTGGACGACGGTGTTTTTGTACCCATATGAAATTATGCAATTGATACGAAATTTGTTGACATTATTTGAGCATTAAATAAAGATCACAAGATTACTTTTTTTTTGTAAGTAATGACCTTTATTGCAGCATGCATCATGCATGGAAGTACGTGGTGTTAGGCACATCACTGTCGGTTTTTATACAAAACCGACAGTGATAGGGTTACATCATTATCGGTTTTGTTACAAAACCGGTAGTGATGGACACCATTAATGTTGGTTTTGTTTTAAAACCGGCAGTGATGTGTCTGCCCCCTATAAAAAGGAATCACCAGGAACATACAAACGTGCACGCACCCTGACTTCACTGTCATTTCTCAGTTTCACGTACTCTCACTTCTCACTCTTTTCACTCTACGTGATTTGGTTATGACTCCTGGATATTTCATTGCAGGGGGTATTATATATATGTTCTCCTCTTCCATATTCTAGTTATGTATATATGCATCGATATATATTTATTTAGTTTGCGATATTTTACTTGGCATATTTTATATAATGCAATATATATTTCTATTCATATTTCTTGAATTTATTAGATATAATGCAATATATATATTCTCCTCTTCCATATTCTAGCTAAGTATATGCATCGATCTA
The DNA here is from genome assembly GCA_038087645.1 of Saccharum hybrid cultivar R570. Taxonomy (NCBI): domain Eukaryota; kingdom Viridiplantae; phylum Streptophyta; class Magnoliopsida; order Poales; family Poaceae; genus Saccharum; species Saccharum hybrid cultivar. The sequence continues at coordinate 20,950,365 of JAQSUU010000402.1, read as the reverse complement.
TATTTATTTAGTTTGCGACATTTTACTTGGCATATTTTATATAATGCAATATATATTTCTATTCATATTTCTTGAATTTTATTAAGTATAATGCAATATATATGTTCTCCTCTTCCATATTCTAGCTATGTATATGCATCGATATATATTTATTTAGTTTGCGACATTACACTTGGCACATTTTATATAATGAAATATATATTTACAGTCATATTTCTTGAATTTTATTAGATGGGATGAACGGACCTCCCCCACCATAAGAACCAAGTTTCCACCCTGACGATGATCCATTCGATCCTGATGTGGTCATTCCAAACCACCCTGTTCTAGCTATCGTATGAAATATTTTCTAATATCTTATATTTGGATGCTAATTAATTAATAATTGTAGAATAAATTCCATAATAAGTGTTGTTTCATAATATGTATGGACTCATTCAAATAATATCATTGTTACATATATCATAGGCGATAGCCCCGATAGAGTGGCTGCAAGCAGCACTTAGCTTGCTCATGTGTCGGACATCGTTGAGAACAAAACAGCTGCTGATAATGGTCAAACTTGGACATGTGAACTAAGCTTCTACGTCCCTTCGAGGCTACCATCAGGGCATCAGGAATTTATCCGATGGATGGGATCACGGATACCGAGAAGGACAAGCACCTAGTTCTCGGCTGTGCGCAACTGTTTGGAGGCACTTCAGTACATTTGCTATCAGGTGTCCGATTCCTCGCATTTCAAGATAGAAGCTTTGCGTGCTGGTGATGTCCCCGTTTCGCAAGCAAGCGAATGCTGGACGAGCTACAACCATACGGATGTGGCAAAGTCGACGTCACCGATACCTAAGTCATGGTTATTTATTATTGTTATTGTAATAACGATCTCTCATTTTTTTTGTTTTTCCCACTTGCTGGTTTTGCTCCATGATAGTACCTATGCTGCATTGGGCTTGTCAGCCATTCTAGACCAAGCTACGGAGAGACGTACGACTAGAAGTACTGTACTGGGATCCTCGGCCAGCACATTATTGAAGGGACGCTAGTTCTGCATAAGAATTACTAACATGGCCAATTGTCGTTCAATAGGTTACATCTATGGACGACCATGTCACCGGTCCTTTGTGGTTACAGAATTCGTGACATCAATTACCATGTAACTCATTAGTGTTTGTGTAGGTTTAATTTGCATCCACCTCCTCATTAGTGTTTGTGTAGGTTTAATTTGCGAGGTTTAAATTTAATTCAGCTTGTGTTTGTCATGTAATTCATATGTTGTGCAACAAGAACTCTAAATTCTAGTGTCGTATTGGTCTCAAACTTTTTTCTAGGCTTCACACGTATGAAACACCAAGTTCAGGATTTTTCTAAGAAGGTTTGATACTTTCTTCGGTTTAATTGAATTTTCACACGATGTCACCGATTAATTAGACGTTGAACTGAGCCTATCCCCGAAACGATCTGGAATAGTGCCAAATTTTTTCACAGGGTCTTTTGTGCCCTAGGGATTAATTTTTGGTCGAGGTGGATATAAAATTCAAGTCTAGCCAACATGTAATTGGGCCTCTTTTGTCCCGTCTAGCACAAAGAAAAAATATAATAATAAAGAAAATGATCAAAAAAATCTAAGATCTTGTGTGAAGCTATAATTTAGGTATACATGCTTGCACAAAAATTTTAAAGCCATTTGGATATAGGCGGTACATACCTGCTTCACAAACCTATAGAAGTTATCTCATGTTACAATAACTAAACACCCAGGTTCCTATGGTTTTTGTGGTTCATATGCATTTCGGTGTCGTATTGGTCTCAAACTTTTTTTCAAGCTTGCATGTGCCACGGGTGAAGGAAACACCAAGTTTGGGATTTTTCTGCGATGGTTTGGTAATTTGTTCGGTTTAATTGAATTTCCGTGCGAAGTCACCGATTAATTAGACGTTGAACTGAGCTTACCCCAAAAACAATCCGGAATGGTGCTAAACTTTTTCACAGAGTCTTACGTGCCCTAGAGACCAATTTTTGGCCGAGGTGGATGCAAAATTCTAGTGTGTCTAACATGTAGTTGGGCCTCTTTTGTCCCGTCTAGCACAAAGAAAAATATAATAATAAAGAAAATGATCAGAAAAACCTAAGATCTTGTGTGAGGCCATAATTTGGATGTACATGCTTGCAGAAAAAATTTAAATCCATTTGGATATAGGCGGTACATACCTGCTTCACAAATTTATAGAAGTCGTCTCATGTTACAATGACTAAACACCTAGGTTCCAGGGTTTATGTGGTTCATATGCATTCTGGCGTCGTATTGGTCTCAAACTTTTTTCCAGGCTTGCACTTGCTATGGGTGAAGGAAACACCAAGTTTGGAATTTTTCTGAGATGGCGTGACGTCAATGATTAATTAGAGGTTGAACTGAGCCTACCCCTAAATGATTCAGAATGGTGCTAAACTTTTCTATAGGGTCTCATATGTCCTGGAAACCAATTTTTTATTGAGGTGGATGCAAAATGGTAGTGTCCAACGTGTAATTGGGCCTCTTTTGTACCGTTTAGCACAAAGAAAAATATAATAATAAAGGAAATGATCAGAAAAACCTAATATCTTTTGTGGGGCCATAATTTGAGTGCACATGCTTGCCAAAAAAATTCAAGACATTTGAACATAGGCGGAATAGGAATATAAATGTGTAAATTTATTCAGTTTAAAAAAAATTATATATAAACAACCGGCAGTGATGGGCAGAAACCGACAGTGATAGCATCTATCGCTATCAGTTTCATTTTGAAAACCGACAGTGATAACTACACTTAAAAAAAATCTAAAAAAATTGTGGGCAGCCTCGAGTTCGAGCCCAAGTCTTAGGGTATAGAGCAATGTGCTTTAACCACTGAGCTATGATAGCGTATTTAGTTTATATTAAAAAATATAACAAAAACATTGGCCTGCTCGAGGTTCGAACCCAGGACTCGGGCTCCAAAGCGTATAGCCTTAACCGCTCCACTAGGATAGTAATTACGGTAGGATTAGTTTTTATTTGCTTTTATTTAGTTATAGTGCAGTTAGGTGATTGAAAAATAAATCAAAAAGTTTGGCCTGCCAGCGCTTCACAGGGTTCGAAGGTGGGTCTCGGGGTCAAGAGCGTGGTGCCTTAACCTCTGCGCTAGTTGTACGAGTTCATAAGGAACTGAAAACTAAAACTACATAACAAGTAGGTGGAAGCCGCACTGCAGCCCCTCATCACTGCCGGTTCTACGCTACCACCGGCAGTGATGAGGCTTCATCTCTGTCGATTTGGCTAGGTCATCGGCAGTGATGCGTGATGAGGACATGGGCTACTGATTATAAAGCCTAAGGGACGTCAAGGACCCCTATTCGTGTCCTTGGGGAGTGTCAACACGTTACAAGGCCCAAACGGCCCAAAAGACGGCGACACAGCGCCCTGACAGATTCTGGACGGTGACTTGTTTCGACGATTCCCGTTGATTCCGAATAGCTTTTGACGTGGGACCACTTGGGTTGGCTTCCTTATCAAATAAGCTTTCCATCCATATATGGATCATCCAAAACGGAGTCCGGATGCGTCCTGGGTGTCCATTTTATTGCAGACTGGTCCAGAAGGCCGAAGCAGACTCGAACTCGAATTGGACTAGGCCTCCGACTTGGCTTGGACGTCCTTGCTGGCCTATTAAGGTGGTGGCCAAGGAGGAGGACGTCCTTGGGCATCTCTTAGGTGTTCTCCATCTTCTTGGGGCGTGCTCCAACTTGGGTCTGGGTACAAGTGTGAATAACAAGCCCATGACGACGCCGTAACACCCGACAGAAATAGCGGCGGAATGTCTCAATGATTTCGAGGCATTGCCAATGTGATATTAAAGTGGGACTAGATCTATTTGAAAGATTATCAAATAAGCTTTCCATCAAGTGCTCATTGACCTCAATCGCACTTCGGATGGATGAGTTCTGGCCTTCCCAATGAAGCACTATCGGGCTGCCGATGAACCGAAAGTTCAACTTTGATGGACTTGTACTTTGAGACACATTTGTACCTACATTCAAATAACGACATGTACATGTGGAACCAAGTGAATTGTACCCAAAATTACTATGCAAATATAGGAACGAGTGCACCTTATAATCAATGGTCGTATCTGTTGGTGTTATGTCCTCATCAATGCGCCATCACTATATAACCAGAGCGCGTACTGGCGAAATATTTTGCTCTCTTTCGAATGCCCACGCCGCTCTGTTCGTCTGCGCTAGCGAAGCACCGCCTCCACCCGCGGCACCGTCCGCTGCCCTCACGCCCTCCTCTTCCTCCACGCCGGTGGTCGTGCTTCACCGTGCGCCCTACCCCTGCGAGGAAGCCGCCCATGCCGTCCCCCACCCCGCTTGCCTCAACGCTGCGGTCCTCCACGCCACGTCACCATCTGCAACCCTCGTCCATCTTCTTCCTCCACCTCGGCCATCACACTGAGGCCTCCAAGGAGCGCCGTGGACATCTCAAAGCCGGCCATCACACCGAGGAACTCAGGAGCACGCGAAGAGCGGCTACTCCACTCTACACGGTGAGCGCCTCTCTCACTGCCCCTAAAGTGTTCGACGCTTTGCCAGTGAGGATAACACTCACCTTCTTTTGTGGATTCAGTGTAGCGCAACCTCCTTTCTCCGTCGTCAGCGTCCGCACGTCCCTGTCCCTGCCAGGGTTGATGCCGTCAGCCATGTCCGCGCCCTCATCTTCCTCGACGCCGCCGGAGCACCATCGCCGCTCGCGCCCTCGTCTTTCTCATCCACCCCGCGGTACTCCATGACATCGACCATGCCCCCACTGCCATGCCTGCATTTCCCAAGACCGAGGCCCTCAAGAGCACGGGAGAGCTGCAACCGTCCCCCACGGTGAGTGCGTCCGGCACTGCCCCTTAGATGTTCGTTGAAATGCCCGTGAGGATAACAGCAGCCTGTTTATCACTTTTTCTCTAGATTTCGTGTAGAAACACCTCAAATTTCCATAGTTGAAAATGTTCTTTGATCTATGGTGAACAAATTAGCTTAAAACACTATGGTCATTTGAAGCATGGTTGAAGACATACTAGTGCTCAAAGTGGGATTGAAATGAGTTAGATGTTGAAATCCATGATTTAGTTGTGTTGGAAATTGAAGTTTGAATATTTGAATATAGTCTATAACTTTGCTGGATACACTAAACATAGTTTGCTGAGTCTACAACATGTTTGAATGACATAGCATTATCAACCTAATTTGGTTAAATGTATAGGCAATCATGGCATGGTATGTAGTGCATGTTGGTCGGGTGCCTAGGATCTACCTTACCTGGAAGATTGCTATGCTCAAGTCAATTGCTACCCAAGGAATTGTTACAAAAAATACAGCACAGAAGCTGAAGCTTTGAGGGCCTACTATGGTGCAAGGAGTGTAAACCGTGGCCATTAGCCGGTACTAGAGATTCAAGAGGAGCCACACGCCAGAGATACGAAGATTGGGAGAATTGCTCCTTGGTCTTGGAAAGATGTCATGCTTTTATTTATGGCTATGGTCATTACTTTTCTTATTTGAAAGTTGATGTAGGCTTAGTTTCGTAGAACAGTAGGTGGACTTGTTGTAGGTAGCCAATCAAACAATGAATTTGTTCTATGTGAACAGTATGTGGTCTTATTATTAGACTTTGCATTAAATCTCTATTAGTTGGGTAATATATGTATGCACAAATGCTACTAGTAGTTGTACGCAGCCAAAACTGACCACGATCATGTCACAGCCATGACTCACCGCCGTGCGTTAACTTGTCACCAAAGAACCGATTGGTAACAAGAAGCAGCTGATATCGCTGGGAGGGGGGAACCGCATGATCCGACAAACGGTGGCGGTGTCAATCAGGACGGTGAGAACGAGGAACCATGGAGCCCTACCACTTGTCTCCAACTAGATCAAGATGACCAGGTAGCTTAGGTATCATGTGACTAGGTAGCCACACAAGTTAATTAATTGAGAGGGTCTTAGCTTACTTGGTTTCTCCAGCATGAGGTTATGCCGGCCGAGGAGTCAGATGGTTCCGGTACCAACAAGGCCAGAACCAAACGAGGTGTGTCACAGCTTCCTATTGGCAGGAATGCACACTGGCACATCACTGAGTTTGACCAATTTCGGGAGCCGGTCGAACCGCGTAAAGCTTCGTCCAAAATACAAGACTGTCATCGAGGCACTTGTAAGGGACTATATCCTGATTAAGTACAGGAAGTGGAATAGGAAAGATAATGACCGGTGGAGGGTTCCTGAAAGTGAGAAGGATGACATATGGGAGAACAAGATCCCACAATATTTCACTTTCCCACAGGACTATGACAAGGAGCAAGTCAAGAAAAAAAGCAAAAGAAATCATGGGGACATGCTTCAAGACTTTCAAGGGGACATTGTACAAGAAATTTATCCTCAAGGGTAAAGAGCGAAACTGGGATGGTGGGGTGTACACCAAGCAGAAGGACTTCTGGCAAGAATTCAAGCAATATAGGGAATCCAAAGAGTACTTGGAACTGAGCAGGAAAAATAAGGAGAACTCGCTTAAAGCGACGAATCCTCATCATCTCGGCTCTTGGGGCTACGCTAGTTAGATGGATGAATTTGAAAGTGAACTTGAGATGTTGGAATGGCTTGACGTTGAGCCTGAGACTGCCAATTGGGAGCCTAGATCAATATATTTCTATATGGCGAGGGGGTACACCATGACACGGACGGGAGCTTTAGCTCCACAAATCCAGCCCTGAGCAGCCTCGTCCAGAGGATTTCCAAGGTAAATGATGAGGTGAGGCAAGGGACCCGCACTTCTAATAAGGAGAATGACGTGCTCACCCAAGCACTCGAAACAAGGAGCACCCAGGTCGCACTTGAGGAACCGGTCTTGTTCCTTAGAAATTAGCATTCGAGGAAAAATCTTCCACTTATCAGAGCCACTCGAGGGGTAGAGTGGCACAAGAGGCAGAGACACTAAGGCGGCTGCAAGAGTTTGAAGAAAGATTCGAAAGACAGATTGATGCGATCGTTGAAGAACGAGTCAAGAAGGCTATGGAGTCTATGGGATTAGGAGTTCCATTAGACCCTATTCTGACTAGCTTTAGCCCACAGTTTAGGGATCACAGCAGCTACGGATCGACCCTGCTCAACGAAGAAGAGGAGAATGCGCCTCATCCAGTGGACAACATCACCGAACCCATCAGTGTCAGGTTGTACATCTGTCAGCAATGGACAACTGACAAGGTGGCGGTCGGCCAGGCTTGGCCTATGAGAGACGGGATCATTAATGGCCGTACAATTCCACGGGGGTATGCCCACGTCAGCATTGATAGTATACTTGATAAGAAGTGTAACATGATACACAATGATTACCCCGCAGAGGAAGACAGGCAACGCCTTGTTCAGAACAAAGGCACTCATGTAGCCTGACGCAAGCGCTTCATTAAGCTTGATCACTAGCCGTATTCGGATGATGAGGACAACTACAAATCTTCGCCGCCCAGCGATGATCACTCACCATCTCCCAACAGAGGAGATCACTCTGCCTTCCCTCCTCCCTTACCATCTCCCGAGAAAGACAGAAGTCTCCTTCTCTTCCTCCTTCTCCTCCTCCTTCATCATCCTCGACAAAAGAGAAGACTCCTCCTCCTCCTCCCTCTTTATCAGCCCTGAGAAAACAGAATTCTCATCCTCCTCTTTCTCCACCTCAGCCCAAAACAAGATCAAAGGCATCCTCGCAGTCGTAGAAAAGGTTATCGGATTCGGTCGCTAATGCTCCCAAAGTGGACGGAAAAAATAAGAAAAGGACGTTCAGTCGTAGCGTTACAAACTTGTTGTACAAAAAAGTCAGAAAAATACAACAAGGAAGATGTTGTTAGATTCTGGAATCTATTTGCCTCACTGCCTCAATTAAGAGTCGAAGAAATACACCATAAAGATCAAAGGAAGATAAACAAGATTGTCGAAGACAACCTTGAATTAACCTTGGATGATGCCGCGAACATCTATTATGATTCAAAAGAGATGGCAAAACTGACAATCTAGTATCAAAGAGTCAATTTCTTGGTGGCTGACGACGAGTTTAAAATTTTAACAACTTATATGCGTGATTTGCATCAATATTATATGGCCGAAGCAATAGAGACGGGCCAAGTGGGTTTCGAAGTTATTATCCGCCACCATCTTGTTTTTAATTATCCTCTTGAAGAGAAGCACTTTGTCGATTGGGAGTGCTTGTTTCAGCTATACCAAAGGCGTGATCTCGATACACAAATATTGACGCTGTGGATATGTAAGTACCCTACACGCAAGAAATTATAATTAACTACTCTCTTGATATACCAATAGTTAACTTTTGAATATTTCCCATGATTTATGCAGGTGTGTAGCAAAATATTGCTTAAACAGAAAAAACGCTCATATAGCCTTCTTGGACCCCAAGTCAATGTGAAAACATGCGAAGGTAAGGAGGGAAATAAAGTGGAAGATCTGACAGTAACATTGGTTGCCATTTTCGAAGCTTTCAAGATGAATAATAAAATTGAAATACTTCTAGCATACAACTGCCAGTATGTGTTCTCTGCCCTTATTTTTATGCTTCTTTTTTTAGTTATGATTATTCGTTAATAACTAGGATTTTATGATTGCGGCAACCATTTCGTCTTCATTGTCATCAATATTCGCAAAAATCATATCGAGGTGTGGGACTCGAGGAAAAAGGAACTTTCTCTGCTCGATCCCCTAATCAAAGTGCTGAATGAGTAAGTGAACCTAATAACATATTATTTTGTAATCGCACATAGCAAATTCTAATGTTGCCCCTCTTTTCATACTTTATGATGTGGCACAGTGTCTAACGAAGAATGATTGGTGGGACGAAGGTCCCATTACATGTTGCACCAATGCAATTGGAGACCCTAAACCAGCCGGCGGAAAACAATGAATGTGGGTTCTACGTAATGTGGGCAATGCTTTGCTACCTCGATGTGAAATCGGAGGCTACAGATGCTTTGGTGTGTATAGTCCCTATTTCATTTATATCCGTGAATTCAACAAAACGATCTACTATTATCTCTTACATTTGTGCATTTTGATATCATCTTTTTTGAATGATAGCACAAGAAATTTAAACACCAAAGGCTGTTAGGCATGGAGATCTTAGCACTATCATCGGAGCTAGCAGTCTTCATCCTATCCGAGTGCTTGAAATTTAACGGAACGTTCTCCATTGCACAGTCTGTGAGGTACAAGAACCGGTACGGGACAGAGCGGCTCGCTAGACCATTGTAATTTCTTTTTTTTTTATCTTGAGGGATCGAGATCTTGATAAGTGCATTTGAACTGTAACCGTAACATTGTAGTGTTTAATGTTAATGGACCTATCGTCTACGTAGCGAATATAAAGCGAAACCCGATTCCACGAATAAAATAAAATAAAATAAAATAAAATAAAATAAAATAAAATAAATTATAAAACCATGCGAAAAAGAGATCACTGCCGGTTAGCACAAAACCGACAATGATGGTAAAGAGGGCACTGCTGGCTCATGGCACGAGCCGGCAGTGTTGATCGAGCCATCACTGTTGGCTTGAAATCCAAACCGGTAGTGTTATTGAAGACAACACTGCCGGTTTGAGCCACCGGCCGACAGTGAAGGCTCGACCAACACAGCCGGCTTGAGCCATGAACTGACAGTGTAGGCTTGCTCAACACTGCCGGCTTGAGCCAAGAACCGACCCTCTTGAAGCAACCATCACTGTCAGTTGGGCCTACGAACCAGCAGTGTTGTTCAACTGGACATTGCCTGGTGGAGTCAAGAACCGACACTGTTGCATGTAGATCCATGTCGGTTTTAGGAACCGGCAGTGATGTTAACCCCCCATCACTGCCGGTATGCCACTATCGGTTCAAAATCCGGTAGTGAAGGGGGTTTTTTAATCGACAGTGATGTCCAGATCCAGGTAGTGTTTCAAAATCGGGTAAAGTGAATAGGGAAATTGAATATGCATTATAAGTGATTTTGGGGTGAAGTGATTAGAGGAGCTATGCGAGGCCAAGGTCTCAGGTTGGAATCTCGCCTGTTCTATAGCGTGTGTCTCCTGAATTAAAAATTACTACTTTTTAGTCCAATTTATGATTTTTGGATGATTTCTGACAAACGATTTTTAGGGACAATTGAGCTGTCACTGGAAATCGACGGTTGCCAGCATTATAACACTAGAGACAGTTAGTCTAACCGTCTCTACAGCATCTACATCCACCTTTAGAATGGCCGGCTGTTGCAGTGACTACTCGTACGTGCAATCCTTGCGAACCAACGGATTTTGGATCAGCGCGATCCCTGCACTTATCTGCAGGAAATACTGGTGGCAGTCTGGCAGATCGACCCGACCGTGCATTGCACTACTGGTGCTGTTCCTCCCAACAGCGATGTTCAGATCTACCCCTCTCAAGTGCCGGTGTTTGTGTGGCACCCACGGCTGCAGCACGATTTCGCCTTGCCGTCCATTTGTTAGGAACGCTACAGGATGAGGCCTGGCTACTGTCTAGCTAGCTGGGGGCGGCCAAACCCAATCTAACCCAATGATTTACACTTACACGCATATGCTAGTAGTGGAATTATTTCCGCTCCTTGGTCTTGTCAATTCAGAACCGCCCCTACCCGATCCGGGCCTAACGCCGATTAGGACCTCTCTAAAGCTCGAGCCTTGAGGACGACAATCATGGCGCTCGTGCAGCCTATCGGCCCGGTCCTGCATGCCAACCTGCCGCGCAACATGGCAACACTGTATTGCTAATCACTTCATGCAGTATATGACAGCGCCACAGGCAATTTTCTTTTCCTGCTGGCAGTAGTTCGTTTTTACAAACATTTCATTTAAACCTGTGGCTGATGAGTGAGAAGACATGTCAGCCTTGGGTTGGGTCTTGAGCTTAGTAAATTTTGCATGTTTCAATCAGTTAATTAGTAGGATGCGCGGCTAGCATGCCGTTCAATAATCCCTGTTCTTATGAGAAATATTTGCGCTCTCCTCATCTATATTTATATACTCCCAACCTACGTTAATCAGTGGATGAACTAGGATCCTACATTTAAACCAATGGTGTCCAATGGCAAACAACCATGGATTTGTAATGGTACTAGGCAAATTCTCGGTTTGTCGGTGTGTGTCAACCACTTACATGTTTCTACTGTGTCCTCCAGCAAAATTTGCCTTTTGTAAAATAGAGTCATGGGTAATTAACTAACATGTGCATGGCACTTTTATGTTATTTTCTTTGATTAATGTAGTAATTTTTAGACTTTCAAAATTAATGTCAAGCTTTATTTTATTAGGTACATTCATAGATGGTAGATTTCTAGTTTATTTTTGTGCATACTAGTCCATCAACTTGTTGTCGTAGTACTTGCGAGCAATTTTAAGAGATATAAGTAATAGAAACTCACGTATAAAATTAGGGGCATGACTAAATGAAATTGTTTATCTATAATATGTAATGGATATGTGTGTAATTTAGACAGAAATTAAGAGCTATTTTAGGTGAATTTACATTATGATAGTGTTGGGTAATTTAGAGAAAAGATTATGATGTTATGTTAGACTACTTTTATAATGGCACTTGGCACATGTGAGTAATTTTTTTTAAGAAAAAGAACATATCAATGGCTATTTGTTATTAAAATGATGATTAGAGTCTACCAGACAAGCTAGATGATCACAGTTTTCTAATTTGTTGTAAGAATTTCTATAATTTATCTTTTTATTTCTTGTCAATATGAGGATTTAAAGCCGAGGCTATCTTTGGAGACCTTTAAATAGTAGTAGTACTTGAAGTAGTAATAGTAATCTTTCAATTAGTAATAATAGTAATATGTAACGGTCCAAATTAATAAGTAGAGCGGTCATTTTCCATGCTAGAGCTGAAGGAACAGTGGAATAGGCCAAGGAAAAATCAAATGTGTATGCGCATCCCATGAAGGCAGGACCAGGGATCCGGCTGTCGTGCCCTGGCGCAGCAGCCCACTTGGAGTGAGACAGTACAAGATAGATAGATGCAGTCATGCATGCATGCAGCTGGTGTCAAGCGTCAAGTGGTGGAAATGGACCCGGCCCGGCCGCCGGTGGGGAGAGCCGAGTGCGGAAGGGAGTGGACAGGGCAGCGCGGAGAGCGAAAGGCTAGCAGCTACTGGGTAGTATAGGTATAGCTACTGCCTAGAGGGCAGGCTAGAGGAGCTGGCTGGCTACGTCGGGCCCGTGGCCTTGGCCGCGCGCGGTGGTCCACCGTCACAACCACCGTGACGCCAACATCTGAGGCCACGGTGCCGCATGGGTGCATGCATGCAGCGCCCCTCCATTTATCCACCGCCCGGTATAGTATCCCACGGCGGCGCTGCTCCGGCTTCTCCGGCAGCTACAAGCAGCGGCGGCGGCGACCGAGCCAATCATGCATATATGGCGTGGTGAGTGAGATCGATCGATCTGCAGATCGGATCGGATCGGCCGATCGATCGGGTCAGAACGAGAGCCAGCAGCACCGTGCATTGATGATTTGGCACGGAGAAAAAGGGAATGAAGAAAAGGCTTCCGGTACGGTTCCGGTGGCATGTGTATGTGTGTGATCTGATCTGACATCGCGCCCGTGCTCATGTCCGGCCGCTGCACGTACCGGACACAAGGAACTAGCTAAAGGAAGCGCCCGCCGAGTGGCGCATAAATTTATTTCCAAAAATTCCGAGGGATGATATTTCTTCGGTGCCGCCACCACGCAGCGGCACGTTAGCTGCTGGGCCGGGGGCGCCGCAAGCACTGGCACTGCATGCAAATAGGATAAAACTTTTGACATCTCTCATATGCGTTATCCAAACCTGACAAGAAATTATTTGGAATTAATAAGAATCGGATAGGAATAGGATACACAAATCTTTCATTCATTCATTCACTCATTCCGCTCTGCGGCATGCATGGACCGTGCCATTCGGATCTTGGCCGGGCGTGCTTGGCTCCGCACCCCATCGAATGCATGGCAGCGAAAAAAATGCCAGCTGCACTGGTTGCATGCGAGGAGGAGGTGCCAGAAGGCCGGCCAGCCTGATGGCCTCCGTCGGGTTGTTGCTGCTGCAAGCGGAGGAGACTTGGAGGTCGCTGCGCCACGACACACCATCTTTGTCCCTGGCCGGCCATAACTGCGCGCGGCTGCGGCGTGCATGCATGCATGCATGCCGCCGTCGACGTCGCCGCCGCAGGGAATTGAATCGCACGATTATATATCCGCGTGCGGTTGTGGTCTCGCCGGCCAAGCCGCAATATAGGAGTGATTCCGATCCTGCAACGTGATACACATCCGGATATCGGGATATGGATCACCAAATTCGGCGCCCGCCCATGCTGCCATGCTGCTGCTTTCCCGGCGCCTGTCGTACACGCTTGCCTTCTCATCCCATGAAGATATTATACAGAACCTCTGATAGGATATAGGAGCACAAGTACAGAACGATACTACACGTATCCAAACGACGATTGAATGTACAGCTATGTGTCTAAGAGCATGGAGCCACATGGATCTTTCGTGTCCGATAAAAAGCATGCAATTCTAGCTACCTAAGGTAAAATTAGACAAGAGGAGGAATGATACATGTGCCCGAATAGATTCTTCTACACACGCAGCGCCCACACACATCTCAATGATTGCACCTCCTATGCTAGCCTTTGTACGTCTATAGTTGCATTCAGGGGTATAGCTAGTCTCCTGGAGGTGAAACTGAGCGTTCGTCTCCCTAATGAAAAAAGAAGTCTGATCTGCAAAGTCTGTAAGGAGAGGAGAAAAGACACTGGCTGTGACAGAATGCAGGACCAAGAAAAGAAGAAAAGAGCATGGAAAACAATGCACTGCCTACCAAAGAGAAAAGATGGATTACAGAAATCTGTGCTTTTGCATGTTTATATTCTTGCCCGTTTTCGGGCCACACATATATAGAAGTTATAATAGCTACAGTAGTCACTTTTGAAATTAGCCCCTACTCCGTACTTAATTTTCATTCACCCTCCGCCATTTGTTGTATTCTTTCTTTAACATGGCTTGAAGCCTAAAATTGCATGCTTTCTAGAACGGAGGGAGTACTTCACGTATTAGGGCCTGTTAGCCTACGCCATGCTATGCAACATCCATGAATTTTGGTGTTATATAAGTATATCAATTTTGCACCATACATGCACACATTTGAACCTGCCATTGTATATCCGCCATACGCTAACATATAGAGCTCATTACCGCTAGCTCAGAAATCCCCATTACTGCTGGTTTTGTGAGCTGAAGTTCAGGAGGAGGTTCATTGCCGCCAACCCAAAACAGGCGGTGAAAGTAAAAAAAACCATCGGCACGTGTTCATGTCGCTCACACCCCCACCATCGTCGTATGCATCGCCGCCATCCCTCAACCACAACCCCTCACATAGATCTAGGCAAAGGGCCATCATGAAGGTAGTGGGGCTCGTTCATCACACTATCCAGCCCTTGGCCTCCACCCCTCGCGTAGATCTAGGCCGGGCTGCTTAGAGGGGGACGTGCGCTTGACTGTCACCCCTTGCAAAGATCTAGGCTTGGGTCACTGAGAGGAGGGAGGGGCTGGGTGCAGGGCTCCGCCACTCGTGATGTTGTGCCTTCGCCATGAGATCCCTAAGGAGAGAGGGAGGTAGGAAGAGGGAGAGGGAGTGGGAGTGGGATGGGGTCATCCACCACTGCATGCCATAATAACCGTGAGTGAGAGGGAGGGAGGGAGTGGCAGTGAAGGGGGGGGGGGAGAGAGAGAGAGAGGATGGTGTCTCACTAGCTAAAAGTCTCACTACTATAGAAATAATTTTCGTAGGCATCTCCTATTTTTTCAAGGGCATCTTGCTTAGTATTGACTACAAGATTAATATTGACTACAAGATTTGTATGTGTTAGTACAAAAGGACAACATCATATTTGTAGACACAAGTGATTGTGTGGTATAGTTGTAGGTGGGTGGTACGTGCTAGGTGAGAGATAATGGGTTTGAATCCCCGTAGATGTAGAACCCTCCTAAAAATTAATTTTTTGAGACGGTTCAAATTGCCACGGATAAACCTGTGCAAAATAAACTAAAATCTGAAAATCATTTTTTTAGGGTCAGTTCACTTAAGAGAACCGTCCCTGAAAATCAATTTTTAGAGATGGTTTGAAAATGACCTATTTTTTTACAATCAATAGCATAGTAATGGTTTTGATGACCGGCTCTAAAAAATCTTTTTTTTACCGTTTGTAAAAATCATTTGCGTGGTAGCTTCAGGCGGAAGAGGAAGGAGGAGGCATTGTCGGCTTGGGCGGTGGTTGGTGACAGAGGAGTAAATGGCTAGGGTTTGTGGTTCCTGTTACATATACTCGAATCCGGTTGCTAATTTGTGACTTGAACAGGTGGTGAAACAGGCTGATGGTGAAAACGGTCTATTTTCACCTCCAGTTCTACTATGAACCGGTGGCGATGTATTATCATCGTCGGTTTTAATAGAACTCCTAATGAAAATAATATAGGGAAAAATATTTATGTAGTAGGGTTAACAGTTGGTTGTGAAAACGTCGTGTTTTTTGTGCAAGTAGAAATGGTCGCGCGCGGATGTAAAATTCATGCATGCATGGGCGCGGCCGATACAGGTAAGCATCAGTGTACAGTTAGTCAGGGAAATCTGGCATCTTGAACTCTACTTGCATGCGGCTGTGTTTAGTTGTCCCGAAAAGGATGAAAAGTGTACTATAGCATGTTTTAATTTTATTTGGTAAATAGTGTCCAACCGTTGACTAATTAGGTTCAAAACGTTCGTCTCGCAAAGTACAAATAAACTGTACAATTAGTTTTTGATTTCATCTGTATTTAGTACTCCGTGCATGTATCGCAAGTTTATGTGACGGGAATCTTTTTTTTATATAGTGCATTTTGCCGCAGTGGACTTGTCAAAGACTTGTGTTGATCCACTTTTGATGTATATATGCAAGTTCCTTTTCATTACTCCTGTGTCTCTGTACTGCACCACCAACTCGTGCATGCGCAGTCAGATACTCAGATCACGTATTGTTTTCTGACCTAAGCACAGTATAGATGAGAAAGTCAAGGTTAGAACGTTGGCAACCCAACCCGCGACGCAAGAACGTAACTGATCGGTCAATTTTGCTTTCCAAGTTCCATAACAATAGTATATATATATATACCATTCACAAGCCTATCTTTTCGATCAGCTTGCACTGGCTTGCACTCAACAAATATCTGACGCATACAAATCTTTTGAAGTCTAAACAGATAGACTTCTCTAGAAGAATCCATCGAGCTGCAGACAATGCTGCAGGCTAGGGCCGGCTCAAGGCTACGCGATGCCATATCCTCCAAGACGAGACGTCGGGACAAGATACTGTTCGTTGATGTAAAAGTGGATCTGCAAACATAAAGGGCTAATACCCGAATCGATATCTAAAGCGTGCCAATCGATTTGACCTGTTAATCGACAATGATGAAAATACGAGCACTTTGGTCCTGACAACAGCGATACGTCCGGAAGTCACGGCCAAAAGGTACTCACGCGGAACTCGACGATCGTCGAAGGTCGCACTAAAGCGATGTAGCTCGCCGAATCGATGAGAACTCATAAAAAAGAAAAATATGCAAATTGACGAAGTTGCCGAAAAGTAAGTAGATGCAAATAGGAGTAAAAATTGGTTTGATATTGATTGATATATCTATTACATTGCTCCTCAATTTATATTTATATCCTGACCTAAAGAAACATAACTAAACACGACTAGGACACCGAGTCCATATCTAAGGAAACACGTGACTCTTACATGAATCATACTCTAACAAATATAGAGAAGGAAATCAACACCTATCTATTTCCCTGTCCGCCTCGATTATGATGCAATTCTCATCAACTTCCTCTCCATCGGCATGCTACCTATTATCATCGGCAGCAGTCTTCAAATCTTCCTTTATCGGCATGCTTCCTTTCATCACAAGCTCCATCGGCAGCCGTCTTCAAATCTTCTTTTATCGGCATCGGCAATAACATCTCCAATCTTACCAGCAACGCCTCCGAATCTAACTCTACCTTCCCATCGGTTACCACCATTCATCGGCAACAATCCTTACAAATTGATTTTCATCGGCACCCTTCTATCGCCGTATATAGTAACTTTCCTCCTGCCGATTAGCCCACTCTAATCATCTTGACACGTGCCAAAAAAATGGTGTCAACAGATACGTACGGCCCAAACCCGAGAGGGCGCAAGGGCTCCACTGGCACTATTCATGCATGAAGGGTGCGCATGGAGACAAACAGTGGCGGCGATCGATTGTTCCAAGTGTACGTATCAAGAGGGTTTACGTCAAGAGATTGTTTCAAGCATGACAGGTGATTTCCCATCCATCCACTGGCACTCCACTGCTACAGTAAGCATTCATTTGGGGTGGGTTGGTGGTGGTGGTTTTGGCTGGCGTTGATTTGTAGAGGCGGTTTTGCCGGCCATCCTTATCACACCATTTATATAAATCAAGGGTTTATAAGGTCACCAGCCGCCTCTACAAAAATGATTTGTAGGGGCAGCTGTAACACCAGCCGCCTCTATAATTTTCATTTGTAGGGACGGTTCAATCTAGAACCTATGGTACATTTTTCCGTAAAAAAAAACCAAATTGAACAGCCCCTGCAGTACATTTTCGCGCTAAAAAAATTTAAATTTCAAAATTCAAATATGACCAGAACATATATACATATATGCATACATAATTCAAACATTGTATCCACAAACACAAGAATATTATATAAAGTAACATTACAAGTCTAATTCACAAGAACATATATAATGCATTGTTACATAGACATAATTCACAAGACCAATCTATTCCACAATTCCAAATCGTTCCACAAGGTAAGACCAATGTCACATTCCATACACATTGTTATCAACGGCCTAGAGCTAGTCTTTCCGTCTCACGAAGATGTTGGTACTGAGGATGCCTTCCTAACTCGGATTTTCGATCATGATAAGTGCCTCTTACGTGTATAATCTGGTCAATTATGAAGGCGCAAAGGCCGCCACCGAGCTCCAAGAGGTTGTCATCTTTGTGTGGTTCAGGTCTCATTCCTTTCTCTTCTTTCCACTACAATAAAACAAGTTGGGGTTTAGTATGTCATAACATATGCGAACATCTATAAAAATAGTGAGCATCTATGAACACAGTGATCATCTCTAAAAACAGTGAGCATATAAAAAACAGTGAGCATATCTAACGAGGTTGAAGAGGATCAAACTCACCCTACAGGTGTGTCTCTTGTAGGCACCAGTGTTACTCATGAGAGTGCATACGTAGTATCCACAGTGTAGACTCCCGGGCTTCTGCTTGGGGCACTATGTGTTTTGCATAGGAAAATGTTAAGTAATGCTCTTGACACCAACATAATAGAGTACTAAAGTAAATTACACTTACAGCACATAGCGTTTTGACACACATGTTAGACCCTTTTGTTGGACATGCCTCCCTTTTATGTCCGTTAACGTAGAACTTGTATGCCATGTTCGAATGAATTTAACAAATGCAACATGTTAGTATCCAAAACTAAATGTTATAAGTATGTATACAAACATATAAGGTAATGAGGATTGTCGATATGTATACGTCTTGAGAATAGATACGAAGTCTTTGTATGTCGCCGGGTCCTTATCTATTGAATCATATACCCACGCCATGCCCAGGCTGACATCGACACCTATACAAATCCAGTGATTGTTGTATGAATTTAATCATAGTAATGGATAAGCTCTTTTGCCTCGAACAAAATATATCGAACAAAGCTTTAAGTATAGAATTGAACTTACTCGAAGTTGTATGGTAGCCATATAGCAGAGCAATTTTGGAGATTTTTTAAAAGCTAGGGCAATGTATGCCGCAACCTTAAGGGACGCTTTACGTATTTCCTTGTTCCGGATTTTCTCTTTCTCCCCAACAGTCTTTCCAGCAGCTAGCTCACTACTGTTGACGGTAGTTAACATACATCAAGAACCGTCAATTTATCTTGCATAAATGGTGAAAATAGATCAATATCAAAGAGTAGGAGGTTATTACTAACAAATTCCATGAGTTTTGGTGAATCTGTGTTTTTAGCAAGATTTAATCAGAAAACCAAAAAAGGAGGATCAAAACGTCAAATATAATCAAACTTATCCGCGACGAAAACTACTCCAAAAGGTTTCAGAGGACACCAGAAGACACCACACCGCAGCGGACCCCGAGAGGATGACGTGTAGGGCCGGACGGCCCCACCACCATGCCGCCTAGTCCCCTGTGAGGCCCATTTGTCAGGAACTTTCAGAATATTCCTCCATCGCCTCCCTAGACTGTATTTACGCCGTTTCTTAAGTCGGTTTGATCTAAGGGCTCACGTTGCACCCCCAGGGCTATATATATAGGCCTGCACCCCCTAGAGAGAAACCAAGTTTGGATCTTGAGAGCTAAAAGGCCAGGAACCCTAATTTATATTTTCGCTAGGATCTAGGGCTAGCAATCAAGAGAAGATTAGTCCTTCATAGGATCTAGTCTTGTATTAGAGATAGAGAGATAGAGTGAGAGAGTAGAGTTTGAGGAGTTTTGGCCTGCCGGTGCTCTCTCTACGGCTATACTCTGGCGGAATCAAGTTCTACTAGAGCTTGCTTCTGAGATTTCTCTAGTAATTGACTTCTGATTCAAGTAAGCAACTTGTTCATATTGTTCTTCAAGTTTATGACTCTCTTTTGAGTGCTTTGATCTTGATGGCTCTAGATTAAAGTAGTATTCGTAGTGTAAGCGCGGTGCTTAGACTAGGGTTACTCGTAAATGCATCCTTATTTTTCGAATCGGTGGTAGCTCGCGAAGGTGACTTTTATAGCTTCATTGAATCCTCTGTAGTCCAACTCCCATTAATAGGACTAGCAGGAATTTGATCGCTTTTAGAAAAGAAACTCTGAATTTGTTCCCTATAAGACATCTCCCACGATAGAACAATAGAAGGCAAAGCTTACCAAGATTGGAACTATACATACCTCAGTAGTCTCCTTTATATTCCCATTTTCTGATCTTGATTGTGAAGTTGGGTTAAGACTAAGACTTAGTTATTTTCACTAATTGTTCCTTTGAGTTCGATATTAAAACTAGGTTATTCTCGGTGAAGTGCTACAACGGTATAATATCTGTGCGCTTACGGATATACCATAAGAAGCTTCAAAAGTCTCACTCTAAGCTTGAATAAGCTCACTCCTCTCTAGTTGAAAAATGTGAAAACATAGATATCTACATCATCCTCATCTAGTAGTGATGGTTTCACTTGTGACTCCACACTTATAGTTGAGAATGAAAATCTCAAGAAGGAGGTAAAAGAGCTCAATCACACCTTAGCTAAGGCTTATGGTGGTGAGGACCGCTTGCTTATGTGATTGGGTAGCCAAAGAGCTTCTCTCTACAAAGAGGGATTGGGCTATAACCCCAAGAAAGGCAAGGCCGCTTTTGTTCCTCACAAGACTCGTTTTGTGAAGAACAATGGTAGCTATTGCAAAAGTTGCAAACAAGTTGGTCACGTAGAGCAACATTGCATGAACAAGAAATCCAATGATAATGTATCCTCAATTAAGTTTGATTCTTTCTATATGCTTACCAAGGGTACTAATGGTGTTCATGCTAAGTTCATTGGTACACCATAGATGGGCTCAAAGAAGAAAGCCATTTGGGTACCAAAGAGCTTGGTCACTAACCTTGGAGGACCCAAACAAGTTTGGGTACCTAAAAAGAATTGATCTTGTCTTGTAGGTCAATTACAAAGCCAGAGGAAGGCATTGAGTGCTTGATAGTGGGTGCACTCGACATATGACCGGAGATTCATATATGTTCAAATCAATTGATACAAGTCAAAATGGTGGTTTTGATGTTATCACTTTTGGCAACAATAAGAAAGGCAAGGTCAAGGGGCTTAGTAAAATTGCTATCTCAAATGACATAAGCATATCAAATATATTGCTAGTTGAGAGCTTGGATTTCGATCTTTTGTCAATGGCACAACTTTATGATCTTGGCTTCAAGTGCATATTTGGTAGTGATGATGTTGAAGTCATTAGTGTTGATAGATCAAATTTGATATTCAAAGGATTTAGACATGGTAGCTTATACTTGGTTGACTTCAATGATAGTGAGACACAAGTGACATCATGCTTGCTTAGCAAATCTAGTATGGGTTGGTTGTGGCATAGAAGGCTTGGTCACGTTGGAATGAAATAATTGAACAAACTTTTGAAGCATGACTTAGTTAGAGGCTTGAAGGATGTCACCTTTGAGAAGGATAAACCTTGTAGTGCTTGTCAAGCCGGCAAACAAGTTGGAAATGCACATTCTAGTAAGAGTGAAATGAGCACATCAAAGGCATTTGAGCTATTGCACATGGACTTGTTTGGGCCAACAACATACACTAGCATTGGTGGCAACAAGTATGGTTTTGTGATTGTTGATGACTACATTAGATACACTTGGGTGTTCTTTCTCTGTGACAAAAGTGATGTACATGATCTATTCAAATCTTTTGTAAAAAGGGTGCAAAATAAGTTTGAGACTACCATCAAGAAGATTAGAAGTGACAATGGTAGTGAGTTCAAGAACACAAGAATTGAAGATTTATGTGATGATCTTGATATTGGACATCAATTCTCTCTAACATACACTCCTCAATCCAATGGTGTAGTTGAAAGAAAAAATAGAACCTTGATTGACATGGCTAGATCAATGCTTAGTGAATACAATGTGAGTCATTCATTTTGGAGTGAAGCCATCAACACGACTTGCTATTGTAACAACCGTCTCTATTGTCATGGGAAGCTTGGGAAGACACCATATGAGCTATTGAATGGAAGAAAGCCTAACATTGCATACTTTAGAGTGTTTGGTTGCAAGTGCTATATTCTCAAGAAAGGCACTAGATTGAGCAAGTTTGAAAAGAAATGTGATGAAGGATTCTTACTTGGTTATTCTACCACAAGCAAAGCATATAGAGTTTGGAATCTCACAAATGGCACCTTGGAAGAAGTTCATGATGTTGAGTTTGATGAAACCCAAGGGTATCAAAATAAAGCTCAAAACCTTGATGATATGAGAGGAGATCAATTATCAAATGCAATGAAGAACATGGACATTGGTGATGTTAGGCCAAGGCAAGTTGATGATGATGATACTCATGTGATCAACCAAAGAGTGCAAATTGATACAAATCAAGCAAGCTCTAATGGTTCTCATGATGAAGGTCAAGATCAAGGTCAAGCTAGTAGAAGCAACCAACTCCCAATACTCCAACCTACAAACATTGCAAGAGATCATCCATTGGATCAAATCATTGGTGGAATTCAAAGTGGTGTTCAAACTAGATCAAGATTGGCATCTTTTTGTGAGCACTACTCATTTGTTAATATTTGTTTAATAATCAAGTGATTGTCAGGTGCTAAGATAGATGACATGTTAATGCTAAAAATCACTGCTAGCACAGGTTAAAAATGGCTACTACTACTTATGCTTTTCTGCAAATGAAATATCAGCCAGCTCCACGTAAAGAAAGCCTTGCATGATCCTTGGTGTCTTTTATTTCTATTTCGACGGGTAAGTCTAGCTGAGTACATTCTCGTACTCAGAGTTTATTCTCTCCTGTTGCAGATGACATGCTTTACCAGGCTTCTGCAAGCACTGTCTCCACCCGGCGGGTGACGAGGACTAGATCACTTTGGCGTGATCATCTTTTAGTCTACTTTCCTTAATGCTTTTTGTAGGAACGTGGTCTGTAAGACTGGCAGTCGTATTTGAACTTAGTGTGTGTACAACTTATGCTTCTGCTACTTTCTAAATCTGGTTCGTAACCTTTGCGACTCCGTTGTGTTGTAAGCTTCTCTTAAGTACTTGTGAATTGTAACATGTGATGTGTTATGTTGAATGATGCAATCTTGGTTGTAATCAAGTTGGTTTGAAATTTTTTGTGATTTTGATTGATTACCAGAATTATATGGGCTCAAGTTCAAAAATTTAGGCGTTTCGGCATTTGTTTTTGTATTTGTGCTCTTATAATTTGGACGGTTCTGTTACAACGGTGAATAATTCTGCGGGTTTTTACATGCCACATTTATTCACATGGGGCTTAAGATTTATGATGCAGTGTAGCAAACAAATATATTTTTTTCTAATGCGGTGCTAATGCAAATATGCTAAAGGAGAATTAATCCATGCAATGTGAAAGAGTAAATATGGACAACTACCAATTTTACCTTTCGGTGAGGGTTCAGTGGTTTAAGTCCTCGGAACAGGACTCTTACCATGTTCATTCCTTAGGTGCATCATCTGATCCCAAAGATGGAGACCTTGATAATTGCGCCTGTTGAGATGGTGATTATGAGGATGATGTCACACATGTTCTTCGCTTGTCTAACAATTTAAAGTGAAGCATTAATAGTGGTAGCTGGCAGCATCTTGCTCAGTGTGCATGGATGTTCGTAGGTTTGAAATTTTCACTTGTAGAATTTGGGAAATTGACAAACTCCTTCACACTTTGCTTGAAGTGTGTCCTTAAGATGTTACCTTCATCATTGGAGTGTGATGACACCATGTGATGAAGGCAGACAACATTTGATGGTCCTTTTCTTTCTTGAATCTTGAGTTGTTCATAAACATATAGTCTCACAGAGTGCACCTATCTTTCTCATCCTTTTCTTACGCTATCTTTTTGCTCTTTGATCTTTTGACACCTCGTGTTAGATCTTTTTGACTCAGTCATTCTTATGTCTGCAACGGATTAGTGGACAACACATACCCAAAGGAATATACAGTTTTAAAACATGGGTTGTTTGTCCATAATTTTGTTGTGTTCCTTCTACGCTAATGAAAAGATGGCATTGAGATTATTTTAGCATAGATTTTATTTATCATGTTCTATACAAGCATGGCTCTAAGGCAAAGGTAACTTACAGCAGAAGACAAAGTGAATGAACTTTTGGTACTTACAGTTCTTTTAACAATGTTGAATAAGGTATATGGTTCTTACATCTATGATGAATGAGTTGTGTTTTCTTGAAGTTCGTCATGTGCCTTGCTTCATCTCCGATTTGAATTCATCTCATGACTTACCCAAATTGAATTGAGAGTTTCCTGCAGGGGTTAGCCCAACAAAATATCTAATGTCTACACAAGCAATTTTTAGTTCAATAACCAAACTAGACTCCATGTCTAATTTGATTAAGGGAGGCTATTTAACCTAAGCACCATGCTTAATTTAAATACCTATGAAAGTATGATCAGTACTTCCAAACCAAAATTTTACTATGGCAGATAAAGGTAACATGAAAGAGCTATAGAGATTCATTCAACTGGAGATGAAAGAGCATAATTGTAGTTTAGCAAATTGAGCATGGCTAGGAGATGGAGACAACAAAAAATAGCAACATGGCATAATATTTTTAAGAGAAGTCCACCCCCAAGCTTGAATTTTAAAAAGGCAGAATTAAGCTTGGATGGATATGATTCAATGTTGCATGATGATTGGTTGGACATACCTGGTGCTGTCATCGTTCATCCTTTTTGCTTCAAACCTAGAGCGGTTAGTGATAAAAATAACCAAAGGAATATTTTCGTAACTACATTTCTATGCTCACTTCATAAGGGCATGTTGGTGTTTCTTAACACGATCACCAAGAATGGGGTTTAGGCCCACCCATGGTAACGGTGTCAGAAACGCCTGTTGGTATTCCCTAGCATCGCTACTAGAATTGGTTTATCCTAGTAGCAATACTCAGGAATGTCAACAGATAGGTCATAACATTTACAGAGGTTATCCGTAAGCGCACAGATCCATCGTTGTAGCATTTCACCTAAAATATTATCAGGGTATCGTTATTTATATTTTCTCCTTGGAAGGTATGGTAGCAAGAGTTCTAGTATGGATATGAGCAAGATAGGCGTACGTGCATAACTAACCAAATGAGCATATAGGGGTAAACAATTGTAGTGTTGATAATGGACACACACATACACATCTGACACTCCACTCTGGGGAAGAGGAAGAATGAATAAAGAATAAAAGAATCTCCTATGAGGAGTAGATATATCTTGATATAGTTATATGCTATGAGCGAAGTAATCATACATGTACTTGAGTTAGAGCTAGGCCTATGTGAGATGGATCAGGTGGCCACCAAGTACTGGTCTGCCAGCAACCTCATGTGACAATTTACGTACTCCTACACAATGGCCGAACGTGGGCGAATACGAAGGACGGACATGGCTATCACCACCTGCCGCCTACCCCTCAAACGTGGGACATGAAAGGCATTCACCTGCCCCTATATATCCGGGCACCTCGCCCGCATACATAGGAACCACCCAAATCCTCTCGGGTCCCTGACCCTACGGAACGACAGGTAAAGGACTTGGGCGTACCCGAAAGCATGATGAACCACCACCTCAACATAAGTCTAAATCTATTCATGAACATGGTATGAACGATAAAGCATTGAGCCAAGTATGATATGAACATGACATAGAGACTATATTCTAGTTCATATGTCATGAATATATCAACATGATTATACTCTAGTTCATAGCACAAACTATATTCATAAGATGAAGACATGGCTATTTGGAGAAAAGATAACTCTTTTATTCTCACCAATTCTTCTCCAAGGAGTCAAGCCCTCCAAGTAGGGATGAAAACGGATCAGATACGGACGGATATCACTTATATCATATTTGTTTTCATATTTCTGGTCGGATTCGGATTCGAATACGGATAGTGTTAGCCATGCCGGATAGGATACGATTAGATGTCGACATCATAAATATGCAATTTAAGTATTCAGATACGGATACAGTATCAGATGTTGAATATCCGGACTCGGATATGGACAGATCTGAACCCCTCTAAACGGATTCGGTCTCGAATACGGTCGGAAAATATCCGTACCGTTTTCATCCCTACCTCCAAGGTAGCCTCTCTACTCCTCTACTACTTCTACTAAACTAATTCTAACCTAGAGAGTGGAGAGAGGGAGCTCAAGTGAGAGTGTGAAGTGTGCAGTGAAGTGTGTGTGGTGAGCCTCCCCCTCCCTCTCTTATATAGGGCTGCCTGGTCAGTTTGGGGGGAATATTCTCAGATCCACCCCCACACCGTCAGCCCCTATTTATGACCAAACCGCCACAGCGAGGAGGGCCCAAGCGGCAGAAGGAAGGGCGCGGCTACGCCCCTGGCGCGCCCGCGCCTAGGCTGGCCTAGCTCGTCCTCTCCATCACACTGTGGGCTTCCTGCTGGGTCTGGGCTTCGGTGGTAATGTGGGTTGGCCCATGTTTTGTTCTTTGGTTGGGCTTCTTTCCCTTCTTTGCTAATTACGCCTTCCTAAAAGCGCCTTTCTTGTCCTGTTTCACTTGTTTCCGGTGTATGTTTTTGTAACAAGTCAAATCTATCGGTACAAGTGAAAACATGTCAGTAGCAAACGTATATGTGTATAGAAGTGTATGTTTCTCTCCTTTTCAGACTTATGTTGGCGGTATAAATGTGTCGATAATGACCGCCAATAGGGCAAAAAGGTGAAAGCTCATGTTATCTCTCGAAAGTGCTTGGCTTAAGACACAAGCTCGTCCTTAGAAAACCTTGAATTATGCTTTTAATTGGTGAAGTGGTTTCCTTTCCAACACCAATCTTTGGGTACCTATCTCAAAATTCACACAACAAGATCTGTAATATTTATGATAAACATATGCATCTACAACCACCCTTTCAAAGTTTGTATGAGCAGGGAGTATGAGGGGGTTGAAGATCTCATGTGTGGTAATGTTGGAGAGACCAATTGAATCAAGAGATTTCTCATACGAGTATGGATTCGATGAGGTGCTCATGAAGTAACTTCCATGCTCGTTGATGTCATCTTCCTTTTAAAACTCTAAGGGTGTTTCTTTATGGATGTCTATAGGCAAAAAGTTTGTCTCTATCATTTCATGCATATGACATTCATCGGACATTTTATTGTCTAAGATTTCTCATGGATTGGTGTCTCTAGTATTGGTCTCATCTAAGGCTTTCTCCAAACTTGGATGAGTCATATTCATTGAAGAGATTGATTTAAGCTCACCATTTGGATCTAACCCAAGTTTGGATCCTATCCATAAGGCTTTGTCCATGTCCATCCATTCTTTGATAATGGCATATGTATTCTTCGTATATTCTAGGCAATTCTTAATATATTCCTATCATTGTTGTTGCTCTTCTTGGCCATCCTTGTACTCTTTATTATTCCTATGATTTGATTATCTTAATGGATTTCTAGGGTCATCATGAGACTTAGGAGAGAGAGAGCATAAGCAGAATCATCGGGGTCAAGGATGGGTTGAAAGATGGGTTCAGATAAAACATCTAGTGTAGGCATAGAAGGAGAGAAGATAGGATTGACTTGTAAATGGCTTGGCTCTCCTTCTATGGCATCACTAGACATGTCATCCTTGAATTCTTCATGATGTCCTACATGAGAATAAGAACGCTTCCTAAGAGACTCTTCCTTAAGAGGAGTTGGATTATATTCACTTGGAGGTCTGTTATGTGGACGAGGTTTCATTGTTCTCCCAAAATCAATGAGATTACCCTTAAATTAAAAAAGATTTTTTAAAGGTGGAATTTCTTCTTCCCTTGGAGAATTTCGGGGGATGATTCCTTCTCTTCCTCTAGGAGTTATGTTGCCAAACTCATGGAAGGGGGTTAACCCCTTCTGGATATACTTCTTGTTGAGCTCCGACCTCCAACATCGGAATGGCTCTCCCATTATCTTAAAAGCATGAAGTTTTACCAGTTCATGCTTACCCTCTAGAAATCTGAAATTGAGCTTCAGCTTCTTATCCCATAGTTCTTCCTTTTTCTTCGCTGGTACATCTTTCTAGCTAGGGATTGTTGTGTTCAATTGATCTCTTATCAGGGCCCCGATCACATTATAGAATCATCTTCTGAATCCTGGCTCAAGGATCTCCCCTGCTGGCCTGACCTCTGTTATTACATAGCATGCCTTATCTGGATATTGGTTCACTTTTCTATCCCTCCCATTTCACCTTTGGCTTGGGAGCCGAGTTCATGGTCATGTCTTGAGGTTGCGAAGCAGAGGCCTCAATGTCCGTCTCTGTGGTTGTTGCCTCTGCTCTCCTTTCCTCTACTCTGTCGTGTCCGGCGAGATGTTGCGGGCGTCGATGTCGTCTTTTCTAAGTTTTAGGAGGGGCCTATATGTACAGGAGGTCAAAGTGTTAGTAATTATAACACAGTCTAAGCTTTAGCAAAATTTACAAGCTAAGGCTTTGTCCCTACCTCCTCGTTTGGGTCAAAATCCTTGTCCAGCTCCTCCTCTATTGGCCTCCGTCTAGCTTCACACGGGAAAGGATCCTAAGGACTTTCATATCCCTCTTCTTCATCCTCATCGTTGTCGTCTTCATCATCATCCTCTCCTACTCTTCCCTCTGCTCCCCTTACCTCTGCGTGCCTCTTAGCAGCCTCCTCATCAAACTCCTCCTGAGTAAGTGTCACTGTTGTATCCTTTTGTAACTCATCATCGAACTGCTACTGAGTAAGTTGGTCCTCTGATTCTTCCTCTTCAAAGGTTGGCTCATGCTTAGGGCATCGGGTTACACTGTCTACTGTCCGTGACATTTCATGTTTTGTTCTAATAGATGCAAGAAAGTGTGCTTTAGATACGTGAGAAGGTCTAAGAAAACCCAATGGCACTACAAGTCCATACGCTCCTGGAGGAGATTTGTATCCATGGCACTTCGTTCGAGATGAGTTTCCTCTAGAAGATATGGACTAGGAGTCCAATAAAACAGCAATAGATTGAAAAAACGAGTAGTAGTAGAGACCTCAGAATCATGTCAATCATCATTTGATCAAGAACTTGAAGCATAAAGGCATCATAAACACAGTGAGCATATATAAAAACCGTGAGCATATAAAAAAGACAGTAGGGTCGGCTGGTAATGATGCCAAGTTCCTTACAAGTTCATGGTCATCAACTCATATTCTAGATAATTTCTGGAGTTGGACAATTTCATCATTGGCAAAAGAGAGAGGAGAGGAGAGTTGGCCAAAAAAATAGTTTTTGCTTCCGAAATAATGAGGATATGTAAAAACATTTAGCATATGTAAACACAGTGGGCATGTGTAAAAACAGTGAGTATCTACGAACACAGTGAGCATCTATAAAAATAGTGAGCATATGTAAAGATAGTGAGCATATATAAAAACATTGAGCACCTATAAACATAGTGAGAACATATAAAAACAGTGAGCATATAAAAAAATAGTGAGCATATGTAAAGATAGTGAGCATATATGAAAACAGTGAGCATATAATCAAGTTTCTAATATCAATTTACTCCGCTAGTGATCAACAAATGGCCAAAGGATAATCTATAAGAGGTCGGGGTAGGATTCAGAGAATATGGATTCATGACAAGAGCTTTAGACAGAGAAGCAATGCTAGCCAGACGTGACTTCATATTAGGAAATATCAAAACTGAGAGCACAAATTAACACAGAAACAGAGAGCACCAAAATCCAAAATACCAGTAACATGGAAACCACAATTGATAAAGTTAGATGCAACTAAGAATGCCCAGTTACTTTTTTTATGACCAGGGCAGTTAAATGTTATTGTGCATTTGGTGTCACATGTGAACGCAATAATATCAATAGGACACATCATATAGTCACTAAATCTAATTTCCTGGGAAACTATCAGGATGTGCAACTAAATTGCTGATATCAAAGGACACTGTTAGTGATCAACACAAACCGGACTGACAAATATCTGTAAAAGGTCAGTCCAGCATTCATCAGCATGATTACATATATCTCATCCAAGTGAAACATGTAGGTTCATTATCTAAAAAATAGTGAAACATGTAAGTTGTGCAAGCTGTGCACCGTGGAACACTAGAAAATTGAGCCTATGCACAACATTGCCGGAAAATCCATTTCAAATCATATGCACCTGATTTTGGCTATGAGGGCAAAAACCAATTAATTAGCTAGCTAACCATGAAGCATCAAAATGAAATGGGTTCTCTACATTTCCCTCTTGCTGCCTTGTCTCCGCATTCAAGTTTTACTTGTAGATCACAAGTCATTACCTCGTTTTGTTAACTGGAACACATATATCCAACTAATTGACAGGTTTCTATGTTCAAAAAATTAATAGGTTTCTTAGTTTCTACTGCATTCAATAAATTTTAATAGTTCTAGAGATCTAGTCTACAAATTCTCAACCCATTTCAGCAACATTTGCAAGTCTCAACGACATTGAACACGACATGAACTCAGTGCAGCAGGAATGGAGGAAAAGGGGTCGAGGGAAAGGGGTTGGGCATACCTGCAGAAGGACGCTGGGGGAGGGGGCACGGACACCGGAGGACACGGTAACCGGTGCAGCCTCGCCAGGGGAGCGCGCGTGGACGACGGAGTGCACGGGCACCATGGCCGCCAGTGCGCACGGGACCAGGGCCACCGAGGGAGGGAGCGCGAACGCCTAAGCACATGGGCACTAAGGGAGGGAGTGCAGACGTCGGTCGAGGTCAGAGACGGGGCGGGTGGGGAGGCACGGCGGTGGTCGTCGAGGTTGCTGGTGAAAACCCTAGCCGCCGTGTGCACGGAAAACGGTGATGCGCGCACAGGGCACGAAGGTGGACCGGGGGTTGGAGGCAGACCGGGGGAGGTAGGGCACGACGGAGATATGGCACGAAGGCAGTGGAGGTAGGGCACGGAGGCAGTGGCAGCGGTGGTGCGGAATTTTGGCATCCTGCTAGCGTCAAAGAGGGAGTGAGAGCCCAAGACTTAGCCAAAACGAAGCCCTCCGCACCCTCCTGCTTATATACCGAAGGGCATTTATAGGGGCGGCATAAAACACCAGTCGTCCGTATAAATGGATTTGTAGGGGCGGTTCCTGATCAAGCCGCCCCTACCAATATTTTTCATATTTTTTTAGTTAGTCATTCTGTATTCTATATATAAATTTATATAATAATTTTATAATTATTCTATATATGCATAAGTATAAATATATATAATAACAATTTGCTGATATATATATATATTTTTTCATATTTTCTTCTTTACAAAAAATTAAAAACATATTTGAAAATTTGAAATTCGAATGTTTGAATAGAATTTTAGGACACTAAATGACCTCAAATAAAAATGTTGTAATCATCAAAGTTGTATAACTCATCAAGATGTAAAACTTTTGTTTTGGTCATCTTGTCGTGTGAGTTTTTTTGAATGATTTAAAATTTGAATTTCAAAAATGACAACTTGAAACAACATTTTGGAAGAGTATACGACTTCAAATGTAAAAGTCATGAATATAAAAGTTTTTGAACTCATCAAGATCTACAACTTTTATTTTATTTATTTCTTCATTTGACAAAGTGTTAGCAAACATTGTTCATAAATTGATATATCTCTCATCTAGTTTTTAAACTATGTGTGAGATTCATCAATTTGTGACCAATGTTTGCTAACACTTTGTCAAATGAAGAACCGACCAAAATAAAAGTTATAGATCTTGATGAGTTCTATAACTTTTATATTGATGACTTTTCAGCTGAGATAATTTAGTGTTTCAAAATCTGGTTTGAAGTTGTAGTTTTTTAAAATTCAAAATTTGTCACATGAAAAAGATAACAAACTAGTAGCAGTAAGAACACAACAAATGGTTAGAGTGTGATTTTAGAAAATTTTAGGAAAAAAAAACCATCTCATCTGGAGTTAGTATGAGGGAGAAAAACTGGTCACATGTTTTTGCCAAGGATAAAAAAGAGAAACCTGTGATGAACAAGTGTGATTTCTCTTTTTAATTTCTAGCTAAAATTTTAACTAGTCTTTCTCCCTTATAATAATTCCAAATGTGATGATTTTTTCTAAAATTTTCTAAAATCATGCTCTATAAAATTATTGTGGTCATCTTCTCATGTGATTTTGTTTGAAAAAAAATCAAATTTTGAATTTCAAAAATATGTAAACATGGAACAACATATTGAAGGAGCATATGGTTTCAAATAAAAAAGTCATGAACATAAAAGTTGTAGAACTCATCAATCTCTACAACTTTTGTTTTGGTCGTATTTTCATGTGACTAAATTTGAATAGTTCAAATTTTGAATTTAAATAAATAATATATTCAAACAAAATTTTAAGACGCCAAATGATTTGAACTCAAAAAGTCATGAACATAAAAGTTGTAGAACTCATCAGGACCTGCAACTTTTATTTTGATCATTTCTTCATTCGACAAAGTGATAACATTATTTACAAAACTTACCTATCTCTCGTATAGTTTATGAAACCGTACGAGAAATATGTAAAATTTGTGAATAATGTTCTTATCACTTTGTTGGGTGAACAAATGATCAAAATAAAAGTTTTATATCTTGATAAGTTATACAACTTTTATATTCATGACTTTTCCAGCTGAAATCATTTACTCTTTGAAAATGTTGTTTGAAGTTGTCATTTTATGAAATTCAAAATTTGAACTTTTCAAACTAAGTCACATGAAAAGATGACCAAAATGAAAGTTATAAATCTTGATGATTTTTACAACTTTGATGTTTACAATATTTTCATTTTAGGTCATTTTCTGTCTTAAAATTCAGTCGAAATTCACAAATTCAAATTTCCATTTTTTAAATATATATTTTTTATTTTTTAAAAAGAAAATGTATCATTATATATATATATCAGCAAGTTGTTTTTTATGTGTACAGGCATATAGCAAATTGTTTTTAATACATTTATATATACATTTATAAAAAATATGCAAAACTAATATTTAAAAAATATGAAAATATTTGTAGGGGCGGCCAGTGATTAAGCCGTCCCTACAAATCGACCCATTTATAGGGGCGGCTCGTATCACCAGCCGCCCCCTACTGTGCCATTTGTAGAGGCAGCCGGTCTCGTGGGTCCCGAGCACGCCCATTGTAGGGGTGGCTCCATCACCAGCCGCCCCTACAAAAGAATTGTCCCGTTGCTACAAACGTTTTATGTATTAGTGCTCAATCGATCGGTCCATGCATATGCATTGCAAGGCACCAAAGGTTTCCTGGCTGGCAAAGATTCTTCAGGAAGGACGACATGATGTCTTGACAATCTGCTGCATGTTTGCACCTAACCACATTGTGAGATCCATGTCCTACTAGTAGCTAGCTAGTGGTTTGGTGTAACCACTGAGAGAGTGTTTAGTTAAGGGGCTGTAAAGTTTTTGGTATACTGTAGCACATATGTAACTGTATCAATTAGTGTCTAATCATGGACTAATTAGACTTAAAAGATTCGTCTCGTAAAATACATGCAAACTGTGTAATTAGTTATTTTTTATCTATATTTAATGCTCCATGCATATCTCAAACATTCGATGGGATGGGGTGTAAAATTTTTGGTGGAAACTATACACCCCTGAACCCTAGCTAGCAGGGTCACTGTGCCGGCCGCCCCTCATGGACGCAAACAGCATGTTTGGTGCTTGCACGCACAGTTCTTACCTTCCAATTTCTTCTGGACACACTGTTGTATATCCCTGTGTGTGGATAATTGGGGTGGGCGCCGGCGTGAGCTGGTCAAGATGGGAACGAATAAGGTACCGAAGTGGAACTTTTGCCCTTCAATTTCCGGTACTTCCCTCCCAATTGGCGATCGATCACTGCGCGTGATTGGAGGGGAAAAAGAAACGCTCCTAGTCCTAGCACTCAGCTAGAACAATAGTCCAGTCCACATGTGCCGGAGAGCCTGTGTTCGTTCTTGGCCAGTACTAGTCTTGATATTGCATGTTACCAGCATATTTGCAAACGGGCTGGAAGCATGTACGTCTGCTTGACTGCTTGATACGAAATGACAGGAAATATATGAGCATATACTAATGAAGAAAAGTCCTATAGGGGCCGGCATGGGCAAGAAAGAAGATGTTGTGTGGTAGGAGTATGCGCGTGTGTGACAGTGTGTGGACTGTGGAGTGTGTCTCACTGTCGTCGTCTCTGATGAAATGATCTGAGGGCCAGCCGGCCGGGCTCGGCCAGCGCATGTGGAGTGGAATATAAGCATGCGTGGCCGACCGGCATTGAATGGGAACCTTCCAAGAACGGTCGACGACACGGCCATGATCACCAGCCGTCCCATGCGTCCGGCGGCCCAGAAAAAACAAGCATGGCTGCATGCATATGGCGCCGGATCGGACCGGGCAAAAGCGAGAGAGACATGTCGCACGTTGGCCCAACAGTGAGAAGAGTAGTAAAAGTACTAGTGTCCCTGCCAGTGCCAGCTATAGGTTGGGCACGCGCGGTTGTTTGTTTCGCACGGATGGGAGTACGTGCATCATTAGTGGATCCATGATCTTTCTGCGTGCTGTGCCTGTTGTTCGTCAGTCAGATCTGGCGCCTGATTCGCGACGTACATGTCGCCTCTGGTGAAGCAGGGGTCCTGTGTGTAGCTGGACGACGGACAGGTCAGATAGATGCATTGTTACTGGACCTAGTATCCATAATCAATTGCATGCGTCCGTGCTAACGTACGCTTGAGCACAAGCAATGGGCTGCGTCGCACATGAAGCACGAAAATACAGGAGAAATCCACAGCGAAGGCGCTTGCTCTTGTCTAGTTCGCCAAGATATTTCGACTAGGCTGGCTAACGAAAGACCGTTGGGCTTCGAGCAGCAAAGACGCGATGGTCGGACGTTATATTTCTAGGCCTGCATAGCGGATAGCCCAACAAGCGTATCCCCACTCGTATTTGGCCGTCGGGCGTCACCGCGCATCTCTGCCGCACTTCGCCCCGCGTCGCCTGTCCCCCGTGCATGCCGCGCCCTGCCACCATCCCGTGGCTCGCCCCTATCTGGCGCGCCCCCTTTCACCTCGGCCGCCGTGGCCATGGTAAGCACCCCGCCACCATCACCCTGGCGCCACCAGGACGAGGTCGGCATTGGTCCAGACTTCGTCTCTCGTGGCAGCCAAACACCGCGGCAGGAAGGGAGGCCTGCGCACGCTAGGCCGTTTGCTCTCTACGTTTCTCCTGGACCTGAGTTTGCTGGCTATCGCAGTCCCCATCAGGTAGGCCATGGCCACAGTTGACGCTGTGTTTAAAATGTTTCAGCGTTTCAGACTTATATTTCAAGGGTTTTATCTTAATGTTGCAAAAGTCGATCTTAGATGTTGCATATGTTGCAATTGCAATATACGCACGTTGTAAGCCTATATTTCAATTCTTTCAGACATTTGTTTTAAATGTTTTATTTGGATGTTTCAAAAGTACATCTTGGTGTTGCACATGTTGCAGTGGCTACACACACATGTTTCAAGTGTTTTTATGTGTTTTAAACTTATGTTGCAAATGTTTTTGTCTGGATGTTTTAAAACTAGATCGGGTGTTGCCGGCGGCTGTCCGCTTATTGCTGCTGCTGAGGCGACGCCGTGGTTCACGTGCAGGCCTGTAGAGACCTCCGCGGCGCACATCCGCAGGCAGCGCAGGTGGGCGCGGGTCACGGTTCCGCAATGCGAGCATGGGTCGCAGTTCTGTCGTGCAGACGCGAGAAAGGCGCGGGGGCAAGGTTCCAGCGTGCAGGGCGCGGGACGGGCACGAGCCATAGTTCCAAACGCTAATGGCCGGAAACAACAGGACGGAGCCTGTGAGATGTGATACAAGTATGAGAGCATGGGAGCTGCGTCCGGACGCTGACCTAGGATGAACGTCCAGACGCTGGCCCTTAGGCTTTTTTGATTGCAAGGCGCGACGCTTACAGCAACGGAGCTGGCTGCGGGCTGCACCATGCGTCCATGGCCCCGTGGAATTGGACGATCGAACGGGCCTCTCTAACTCGCAAGGCCGCATGGTGGCCTTTTTCCTTTCCTTTTCCTTGTATTGTATGCCTCCATGCTCCTTTTTCTTTCTTCTATCTAATATAATAAATTAATAATCCTATTTGTTTGTTCGGCATCTGGTTAACATTAGCGATTACTAGGTTTCTTCAGTATGTAAATTAATTTTCTTTTTTTACAGATTCGTATAATTCATCTGTATTTATTATCATTGATTATAGAAGAACCTACACTATTTTTTGGGAGATAGAAGAACCTATACCTGTCGTTCTATATAATGGTATATTTTATTGGTCGATGGTATACATTTAAATTGTTTGAAAAGTAAAGTTCATTATTTGGTATATATTTTTAGTGTCAAAGTTAAAAAAATATTTGTTCCACGATATATGTTTGAATCTGTTGCGGTAGTGGATTTTTTATTTTGTTTCTTTTTGTTCTCCTAACAATTTTATTTGTGATCAATACATATACTTTCTTGTTTAGAACCTTTTTTATATGTAAAACATTTATTTTTTACTCAGAATATTTTCTGTTTTTATCAAGCATCTATTTCATGCGCAAAATAATAATTCTACA
Organism: Saccharum hybrid cultivar R570; assembly: GCA_038087645.1. NCBI lineage: Eukaryota > Viridiplantae > Streptophyta > Magnoliopsida > Poales > Poaceae > Saccharum > Saccharum hybrid cultivar. The sequence continues at coordinate 20,913,832 of JAQSUU010000402.1, read as the reverse complement.
TCCTCAAAACCGTTTTGTTTGGAACATTTTATGAGGCGCTCAAAATGATTCCAAATTTTTATCATAATATTTTTGTTCTTTTCTCGGAATATTTTCTCATGCAGCTAGAATATTTCAAAAGTTACAATTTGTGAAACAAATTATGTATATTAACTGAATATTTTTTATTTAATATGAAGTGTTTTCTCATGAAGCTGGTGGAACATCGTTTTGTTTAACATGAAACATATTATACAAACTTGGGCCAGGCCTTTCCATCAAAACCAGTCAGCTCAAATGCACATGGATCGAGTCCATGGTTGGACTTATGTGGCTGATGGAAGAAATGTATAGCTTAGGGGAGATAGATCCTAAATGGGGTTTGGACAGTTTATTGGACTGTTTTTCCTGGTTGGGCTGCTGGATGATGGAGTTCTTCACACGCGAGCGTTCAGGCCTACTGGCGGACAGAAAAGGAGGCGGACAGAAGCGGATGCAGAAAATCAATCTTGGGCCTCACAAGCGAACAGACAAATCGCGACGGAGGGCTCGACACGGCTGGTAGAGGACAACAACGGGTGCTACTTGCCTAGTCACGAGCTTGCTCTAATACTACTATCATTTTTGTTGGCTTTTAATGATCCGTATTTTATATTTCCGACCACGCATAAAAAGACTATATATATATATATATATATATATATATATATATATATATATATATATATATATATATATATATATATATATATATATATATATATATATATAGCTGGCTACAAAATAACTTATTCTGTAGCCACTTTGAGTTACAATAATTACTATGTTAATTTATGAGATTATAGTAACTCCTTACTATAATATTTAATATAACATTATGGTAAATATCCTTATGTGTTATAGTAATTCAACTATCGTAAATTAGTATATAAAATTATCGTAAATGGAGGTGGCTACAGAATAACTTATTCTGTAGCTAGCTATAGAGTATACTCTCCCTACATATATATAATAAAGAGGTAAAATTTCTGCCGTACTTTTTTTCTGCCTTCTCTAAATTTCTTTTCCAGTCCGGGTTCGAATTCCTTTTCCAGTTCAAGTTCCATCTGTATTTTTATGGTTGCTCGCCTATGTTCCGTCTTGCAGCATGTCTGCTCCTTGAAACTTGGTAGTCCTAGCGACAAAAACAACTAGTCTGTGAAAAATATGTCCAAAACTTTAAGCCACGAGACTTGAACCCAGGTCTCCAATAACAAAAGGGAGACCACACACCAAGACACCATATACTTTACGTGATATAAAACAAAACGTTTTATATTTGATTCTCCTTTGAGCTACATTGATTCGAGAAATCCAGGTTGATACATAAATACTTGATTTTCTTTTTATTTCACCTCAGCCGTGGAACAGTTCAAGATGAAATGTTATAAATGATTAGGTCAAAGTAATTTTGAAGTGCTTGATGATCATCTTAATTGGGCACTACAATAACTAAATTGCATTGTAGTTCAATAAATGAAGATACTTTTAGGCTTGGTTGGTGCCATAGTTTGGTTGCCATGGATATATCCTGTTTGAAACCGCTTAAAAGTTGATTCTCAGTTGCAGAACGCGACAATCATGCAAACATGTCATGGTTGCGGTGATTTTCTCCTCGTATCACGCCACGGGCCATGGGATTTGAACTAGAGTCCTATTTTTGGTACCGCGACTCACACCTCGGACGCACTGCACGGTGGGCATGCACAAGCCAAGCCAAACATGATCATAGTACGACGAGCAAAATAAAAGCCACACTTGCGGCAAAGTGTGGCAAGAAAATGAGACTATGATATGTGAAAACAGTGCTAACAAAGTATGGCACATCGTATTTATGATAGTGAACCACACAATTACATAAAAAAAATATGGCATGACTAACTTATGGCGTGACAAGTTGTGGTTATAAACCAAACAAACCCTAAGCCTCGTGGCCGTTCTTGGACTCTCAAGAAAAAAAAGGACTCCCGTTGCAACGCACGGGAATAGTTGCTAGTAATAATAAAGAGGCAAAATTTCCGGCCATTTTTGTAATAGAACCGACCAGATTATAAGAGCACAAGTACAAAAACAAGCACCGAAGCGCTCAAATTTTCAAACTTGAGCCCATATAATCCCGGTAGTCAATCGAAACCACGAAGGATTTCAAACCAACATGCTTACAACCAAGATCGCATCATTCAACATACACATCATACGTTACATTTCACAAGTAGTTCCGAAATACGTTTACACACACGGAGTCGCAAATTATTACAAACCAAGTTCATAAAGTAGCGGAAGCATAACACACACCAGTTGTTTAACTACTGCCAGTCTTGCTGATCACAACCCGCAAAAGCATTAGAGAAAGTACATAAAAGATGATCACGCCCTAGTGATCTAGTCTTCGTCACCCGCAGGGTGGAGACAAGTTTTGTAGAAGCCTTGATAGAGCATATCATCTGCAATAGGAGGGAATAAACCCTGAGTACTGGAATGTACTCAGCTAGACTTACCCGTCGAAAACCAGAAATAAGATGACACCAAGGATTATGCAAGGCTTACACAAGAGGCTAGCTGACATCACATTTTGCAGAAAGGCATAAGTAATTGAAACTCTTATAACCTGTACTAGCAGTTATTTTTAGCATTTACCTGTCATCTATCTTAGCACCTGTACTAAACATGCACTTGATTATCATCAAACAATTATTCATATTATATCCATAGCAGGTATAAATTGTGGCAACATTGTATCATTCACTTAACCATCTGTTCAATTAATGAGATCTACGTTGCCGCTGCTCAAGTCAAGTGCTCACTAACCGGGAGCGACGGCGATTCGAATCGAATTCCTATCCAGCTGGAGGGGTATTTCTAACACTCACCGTGCAGACCCCTGCCAGGGTCGCACAGGCCACCTGTTCATATGATTCAGGAATCGCGGGTCCGAATGATGTCGCGACCCCAAGGGTGACACTCTGCCAGGTGATAGGGACTCTAACCCCCTTGGTCTCACGCCAATGTCCCCAAGCACATCCTTTCTCTCCTCCAAGAAGCAACCTACCATTCGATTCCCGGCCTGAACCACATTACTCGGCTTCGCGGTCGGAACGACTTATCTGGCCAACTAAGTGTTAGACTGCGTTCAACATGACTCAAGGACGTACAACGAATCGGTCCTTAAACGACTCAGACGGGCATAGCTCCACACCCAAGACGTGAAGTGTCTTGCTGCTGTACTATCGAATTCCCGCCCGGTCTCAAATTCATTTTAAGGCATGGTTCCATCCACGATAGCCATAAAGCCACTCGTGACTCATTCCTACATCTCGCGGATGACCGGAAATAACCCGACTTCTACCGGACTAAGCAGGGCTAAGCATTGACACGTGCCTAAACCTAATTTAGGATTTAAGTACGATATCTGGACAAGGACAGGTATAATGCAACAAGTGTTTTCATATAACTCTTACAACTTAATGCAATAAACAATTAAAAGTACTCGAGATAGATTTATAAAACAATAGGTTCAGCATGCACCGGAGCTTGCCTTTTAGAAAGGTAGATGGCCGGTGATCAGGACACTCGGGCAGATCTCCTGCAGGAACTTCGTCGTCGGCTGGTTCCTCTGGCTGCTCCGGCTGCTCTTGGATTTCCTCCGGTATCACTTGCTCGAACTCGAGGAGAGTTATCCCCTCCGGAACACCTACTGCATGAGTGCATAATAAATCTCATGGATGCATAATGAAAGATGCAACATGCTTGGAATGAAATGCATTACAACACTCTTAAGCTCTATTCAAATCACTTCAATTATTAAGTGCAAATTTTCTCTCCGGTAGAGAAGTACTCACCTAATCTACTCAATCTAAGGTATAGCTGTTCTTCTTCGGTTAAGGCCCTAACACCTAACAATAACAAGAGTAACATTATTTAGGTTACCACATCCAACACCAAAATATCACAGCAAGACATTCTGGACAGCAGCTAATTGTTTCTAACATAACTGGAGATTCCCAACTCCAAAAGATATGATCTAAGACAATATGGAAAGATTATGAAATACCCTACAAATCATTCTCAGACCTCAACCCTTAATTTCTAAGCTTTCCATGTCGAATTTCCCAAGTTTCCGAAATCTGTCTTCTCTAAACAGAGAGCAGCCAATTCTGGACTGTTACTTAAAACAGCAATAACTCCTAGACTACTAAGCCAAATGCTCCTAAATTTTGACACAAGCTAGTTTATCAAGTTTACTACAACTTTGGTATTTACAAGTTTTTCAGAAAACACCTTTATCAAAGGTCAAACCCAAAGATGCTACCAGCTGTCCAGAAAACCTAAAATTGCAAAGATTAAATATTTATTTATGTGGCAAACTTCCATTAAGACCAAACTAACGTTACCAAAAGTTCACATTGGTCACAAAAATACCAGAAAGTAAGATGTGCCCACCTAGAATATTTATTTACACCCCTTTCTTAATTTACTTAATTAATTAAGTGTAATTTTAATCATATATGTAAACTGCTCATAAAATTCTACAAAAATTACAGGAGACTCTATGATCCAAAAAGAGGCTACTGTAAAAATTTGAACTAAAATTATTTACAGAAACTCCCTACACAAAATTCACAAGCTAAAAAGGCTGATTTTTGTATAATTAACAAATCACATTGAAAAGTATCAAACAACAGATTTCATATTTTTCTTAGCCACTTTAGGGTACCAGGACATTCTCCAAAAATTTATAAGAACATTGCACATGTAGAAAAATTACTAAAATTCAATCAAGTATTCCCTAAAACAATATGATAGCATTATAACTTGAAAAGTACTTAAGCACTAATTCCCAAATTTTTACCAGAGCTAATACAGGTATAAGCTAACCTACTCACCAAATTTCATAATTTTTGGAACATTACAACTCAAGTTATTCATTTAACAAATTTACCTTCCTTTTAAAACACATTTCAAAGACCTATTTAAATCTCCCAGAAACTAAACATCACATATCAAATTTATATTTTTCTAATATACTACACATCATGTAGGGCCTAACAAAATTTACTTCATAATTTTTTAGCAAGTAAAACCCTAGATATACATTTTCCAAATCTTATTTAAAACTGTGACAGAATAAAGAAAATGAATAAATCCTACTGCTACTGGGCCGGCCCGGGAACAGACGCGGCCCACATCTCGCGGCGTGGCCCGCTTCCGTGTGCGGCCTGCTATGGCTCCCGCCCACGCGCGCGTGCGACTGGCCAGATGGCCCCACCGGGCAGAGAGAGAGAGGCAAAGGGGAGGAACTGCAGTCGCCGGAGCTCGCCATCGGTGAGCCGACCGGCGAAGCTGAGCGGACGAGCATGACCACGTCATTGAGCTAAGTCGATTGGTGGCAAAAACGGGGCGGTGAAGCCACGGGAAGGTGCTCGCCGTCGGGCATGGCGGACCACCGGTACGGTGGTGACGAAATCTCGCCGCCGGTGAGCCTGACGTCCCAACCCTAACCCTCGATGAGCATCCCCATTCTACCTCGACCCTAACGCACCTACACGCGAGCGACAGAGACACCCAGAGACCCCTGGCCACGGAGAGCCGTCGCGCGGAGGAACTCCGACGAGGTACCGCGGCGGCGGAAAACAAAAATGTGACCCTACCGAGGTGCGATTGGCTGCGTGGAGTGGACGATGAGGTAGCGGGCTTCAAGGCGGAGCTGTGGATGTGTTTTCATGGGCGGCAGTGCGGTGGAGAGCACGCACGAGCTCGCCGGAGTGGAGGCGGGAGTGGTGCTCGGTCGTTCCGCCCGGTGGAGGAGAGAGCGGAAGAGAGAGGGAGTTGTGGCACGAGTGAGGGCGGAGACCGTCGTCGTGGCGACCTTGAAGGACTGGTGACCTGACAGGTGGGACCGCGGTCGGCGTACGGCTGCCACCACGCGGCCACGCGTCGGCGCTGGCCTGCCGTCGGTCGGCCACCGACTGAATGAAGCCGACGTCGACTGAATAGAGCCCGACGTGGTGGTCTGTCAGCGACAATTTGACGTTGATTATCTCCCAAACCAGCTAGACTCAGTCGAAGATGACTACATCAATTATGTAGAGCTACATGAGAGCTATAAATTTGTCAATTGGAGCTTGGACAGGTTCAGCCTAGATTTGAAACTACAGAGCTCCAAAGTGGGGTACTTGGAAACTGAATCCTAGTTTCAGTCACTGAAACCCAATTTTCTAGGCATCATATCTCCTAAACCATTTAGAACTAGGTGATGGTGATGTTGACAATGTTGTAGAGCTAAGTGAGTACTACAAAATTGCCAACATGAGTTGGGGCTGGTTTGGTCTGGTTTGCAAACTACAAGCTTCTAAAGTAGGTCACTATCAAATTGGAGGGACACTTTTGAGACTCAGAAAAATTCTAAGTGCTGAGACAGCCCTTCTAGCTGACTTGTGGGCCAATTTTAAGCATGTTCTGGTCAGTTTCATGAGATGGTCATATTGAGACTTTTGTTCCCTATAAAATTCCCTACAACTTTGATTAAGGGTGCTCCTCCATGCAAGGTCTCTAAGCTAGACTTTTTAATTAGTCAAACTAAGGCATCCTAGGGCCAAATGCTGGTCAACCACACCTTGGAGGTCATTTTGGTAATTTTGGTCAACATGAACCTTGCTCCATTAGTTACTCTAAGTGAGATTAAGGTATTGTAGGATCCAATTAGCCACTCTACCCTTTTGCTACCCCAACTTCCTAGTGTCACAAGATTGGAACAATTCAACACCCTAAAACACCCACATTTGATGCAAATAAAGTAAACATAATGAAATGATGAATGTCCATGCTTATGCAAATGCAGTGCAATTATGGAGCTAAACACCTGGGGTGTTACAGCCCCCCCTTATAAAAATCTCGTCTCGAGATTTGGAATGCGTACCATTTTTCATAGAATTCCTTATAACCATTCCGCAAATAGTCCTCTCGTTTCCACATAGCGTCACTTTCACTACCCTGATTACTCCACATCACTTTATACCACTTAACCACTCGGCTTCTGGTTACTCGTTCTTGAGTATCGATCACTCGGACCGGCTTTTCTTCGTAAGTTAAATCAGATTCAAGCCTGATATCTCCTAAAGGAACTCTTTCCTCAGGAACTCGAAGACACTTCTTGAGCTGAGATACATGGAAAACATTGAATATGGCACTCATTTCAAGACGTAACTGGATCTTATATGCAACAGCTCCACTCTTGCCTATGATCTGGAAAGGACCCACGTATCTCGGTGCAAGTTTCCGCTTGACACCAAAACGTTGTACACTCTTCATTGGAGAAACTTTCAAATAAACAAAGTCTCCAACTTCAAACTCGAGTGGCTTTCTACGACGATCAGCATAACTTTTCTGTCTAGCTTGGGCTGCAGCCATATGTTTTTGGATGGTACGGACTTGTTCCTCAGCTTCCTTGACAAAATCAATACCATAATACCTCCTTTCACCAGCTTCTACCCAATTTAGTGGAGTTCTACACTTACGACCGTACAAGGCTTCGAACGGGGCTATCTTAATACTCTCTTGGTAACTATTATTGTACAAAAACTCGGCTAGAGGTAACCATTTTTCCCAAGAACCCTTGGATGAAATTACACATGCCCGTAACAGATCTTCCAAGATTTGGTTAACTCGTTCTGTCTGACCTGACGTCTGGGGGTGATAAGCAGAGCTTCTCACTAACTTGGTTCCCAGAAGGTGATGCAAGTATTCCCAAAAGTGAGCAGTGAACTGGGGACCCCGGTCAGAAACGATAGTACGAGGTACCCCATGGAGCCGGACTATCTGATTGAAGTACAACTCTGCATAGTCAGTGGGACGATAGTCCACTCTAACAGGAATGAAGTGGGATGATTTGGTTAAGCGATCCACAATCACCCAGATGGAGTTATGATTTTTGACAGTGGGAGGAAGTCTGATGATGAAATCCATACTTATCTCTTCCCATTTCCAACCTGGGATAGAAAGTGGTTGAAGTAACCCAGCTTTCATGTGCACAGCTTTAACTCTACAGCAGGTGTCACACCTCGCAACATATGCAGCTATCTCTTTCCGCATCTTAGTCCACCAATAAAGTGACTTCAAATCATAATATATCTTATTACTACCATGATGGATGGACAACTTGGAAGAATGTGCTTCGGACAGCTCTGATCTCTAAGCTCTCGGTCCTTAGGTACCACTAACCTATCCTTAAACCACAGCACACCTTCATCTACCCTAAAATGCTTAGTTTCTTCCTCTTTCATCTTACGCTTGATGTGGAATACACCAGGATCAGTCTTTTGGAGCTCAATAATTCTGCTTCTGAGAGTACAACTGACAGTGATGTTGTACAAGACTGCTGGGTGTAGAAGGCGAGATTGATGAAAATCAGTTTCAACTAAGGAATGGCAATGGGACTTACGGCTTCAAGCATCCGCAACCACATTTGCCTTGCCAAGATGATAGTGCACTTGAAGATTATAATCCTTAATCAACTCGAGCCATCTTCTTTGACGCATATTTAACTCGGGTTGGGTGAAGATGTATTTGAGGCTTTTGTGGTCCGTATAGATATTGCAGACATTGCCCAACAGATAATGCCGCCACACTTTCAAAGCATGAACAACTGCAGCCAGTTCTAAGTCATGCGTTGGATAATTCACCTCATATTTCCGAAGTTGCCGAGAGGTATATGCAATTACTCGGCTTTCCTACATTAAAACACCTCCCAAACCTATGCCTGAGGCATCACAATAAACATCAAATGGTTTCTCGATATCCGGTTGTGCCAAAACCGGAGCCGAGGTTAGGAGGGTTCGCAGTTGGTGAAAAGCCGCATCACACTCAGGAGTCCAGACAAACCTGGTGTCTTTTTGCAGCAACCGAGTCATAGTGTCGGTACCAATAGTATAGGGGTACCCACATTCAACGATAATGTAAACTAAAACAACCTAGCCACGACAAAACACCACCCATTTCAAAATGAACGACAGGTCCGCCCCGTACGAGACCGGCTCGACGGGATGCCTCGACCGCGTCCCGTTTCCGACTCGTACGAGGCCCCCTCGACGGGATGCCTCGACCGCGTCCCATTTCCGACTCGTACGAGACCCCCTCGACGGAAGGCCTCGACCACGCTCCGACCCGCACGGGGCTCGACCGCCCCCCGAGAGCGCTCCGACTTGCGTGAGCCCGGGTCGGGGCGCTCGACCCCCTCTCTTCACCTACTTCCGGACAAAAGCCTTAGCATTTAATGCAATTACCTACTACCACCTACCGGCATGGCTGCACGTGTGGTCGACGTGGGAACAATACCAGTGTCAGTCCTCACTGTTTAACCGCCCATCCCGTGATGGGAGGTGAAAAATGTCACTGTACCCACCTTACCTCACACTGTACATCACTAGTTACCCTCGAGGAAAGATACGACAAAGTCCGTACGCCACGATTCCAGGGATTCGGACTTATCCGATCGGCCTCGACCCAGCCTCGACCCCCAACATAGCGTAACAGGGAAGGAAGTACGGTATGGCACGACGCTCCGGGTCATTTCAACGCCTACGACATCACGTCCCAAAGGATGGCCTCCCATTTCTAAAGCACGTCGTTACAGCCACCTCAACAGGATCGACAAAACGTCATCTCAAGGCTCCCGTCGTCCTGGCCTCCTCTCGTCCTATAAAAGGGTAGGCCAGGGCTCTGGAGAGGAGGACGGAGGACCGGTCATACACAACATAGCGATCAACATCTCAAGCAATCATCTTGTACTCTTTTTTTCTCCTTTGAGACTTGGGCTCGTCGCCCTCTCTCGCAAGCTTGTAGCCCCTACACAAGCACCTCGGTGCAAGGAAATACAAACCTCTCCTCCCCCGCTGGACGTAGGGCCTTCTTTTGCCCGAACCAGGATAAACCCCCGTGTGTTCTCCTTGCATCACCATCCAGGAAAGGGACACGCAGCATTTTACTCGTTGGTTTAGGACCCCCTCGGGTCCGAACACCGACAGTTGGCGCGCCAGGTAGGGGAGCGCTGCGTGCTAACGTCGCTTTCCCGCCTTTTTCCTGGATGGCTGACCCCGAACGCCCTATCCCGTTGGCCACAGTGATCTGGTTCGGAAGTTTGGAGTTCATGTCGCTCGGCCATGGCTACGATATGGTCCTACTCCCGCCAAGACACCCTACCGACGAGGATTACGAGCTCTCCCAGCCTGGGGGAGCAATCCGCCGGTACCGTCGCTCCAGGCAGGCGCGAGCCGCTCGGCGGCGGCGAGCCCGGTGCAACCATCGTCTCCACCTCGCGGAGGATAATGGGGTTCCCAGATTCGGCACTCCCCAGTCAGACGCCAGCCCAGATTTTCTCGTGGAAGGTCTGGGTAGGATGGGCCTGGCCGAGGACAGCATGCCAGCGGAGAACCCCGCCGCTCCTCCGCCCAGTGCGACGCCGCTGCCCCGTGCATCTCTTCCGGCGTGGGCGGCAACGTCGCCTTCGCCGTTTCCGTTTGGGCTAGTTCCGGCTGCCCAGGCGTACGCTTCTTCCGTGAGCACTTGTATGAGTGCTTATGAGGAACTCCCTGGGCACCATCTACGCTCCACCCTTGACCTCGTCGCGTCCACGTCGGCTTCTGATTATCTGGACTCTACTGAGGCGCCAGAAACAGAACCCCGTGTGACCGCTTCCCCACGCCGCAACCCCGGTAGCGGCTCGCAACGACCATGCATTCCCCCGTCATACTATTATTTCGGCGCCCCTGACTCCGACTCGGCTAATGACACCTACGATCCGACCCGCGAGTGCTTCAACGTCGATGTCGAAAGCGCGTCGAATTCGCAGGGAGAACAGCCGGTCGGAGGAAGGCACACGCCCCCTCACGACGGGCTCCCTGCCGGGCAAGGCGAGGCTCAACTCCTTGCGGATCAAGGGGCGCAGCTCGACCAAATCCGCGAGTTGCAGGAGAGGCTCGACGAGGAACGAGAAAACCTGCGTCTACTCCAACAAACTCTCGAGCATGAGCGTGCGGAACGCGCACTTGGCGGGAGAGCTCGCGGAAGAGCTCACGACGTCAACCGTCGCATCGACGAGGACCGGGTAACCGATCCCCCGGTCTTCGCTCGAGCCAGCCAGAACGTCATCGCCGCCACCATGCTCCTCCGCAACATGCCCGAGCCATCGAATTCCGAAGCGCGCCGGGCTCGAGATGAGATCCGAGAACTCCTCGAGACCGCTGCCCTGCAGCAGGCCGAGAGCTCTGCCTCGAGGCGACGCGAGCCCGCCTCGGAGCGGCTCGCGGAGCCCTCTCGGCACGAGAGAGAAGCCTCGGTCCATCCCGAACCTGCCCGACGGATCCGGATGGCTCCCGCCCCTGAGCCCGTCGCTCACGACCAGGGACCTCGAGACACCCGTGGCAACATCGTCGAGCGCCGCACGCGCAAGCACGGTGATGGTGTGGCTCGGGGTTACCACGTGCACAGGGGCGGGCGTTACGACAGCTCGGAGGATCGCAGCCCTTCACCCGAGCCTCCGGGCCCTCGGGTCTTCAGTAAGGCTATCCGTGAGACGATACTCCCGGCACGATTCCACCCTCCCACGACTCTTGCCAAGTACAACGGCGATACCAAACCCGAACTTTGGCTCGCCGACTTCCGCTTGGCATGTCAGCTGGGCGGGGCCACCGACGACCGAGTCATCATCCGACAACTCCCCCTGTTCCTCTCAGACACCGCTCGAGCCTGGCTCGAGGATCTGCGACCCCAACAGATCCACGACTGGGGTGATCTCGTAAGGGTGTTCGAGGGAAACTTCAAGGGAACTTACATGCGCCCCGGCAACTCGTGGGACCTCCGGAGTTGCAAGCAGAAGCCAGGTGAATCCCTCCAGGATTACATCCGGCGTTTCTCTAGGCAACGCACCGAACTCCCCAACGTCACCGACTCTGACGTGATCATGGCATTCCTCTCGGGCACCACTTGCAAGGAGTTGGTCCGAGAGTTAGGCCGTCACACCCCCCTCACTGCCAATGGGCTGATGGACATCGTCACCAACTTCGCCGCCGGCGAGGTGGCAGTTGGTGCCATCTTTGGCGGCGAGCAGGACACGGGGAAACACAAGACCGACGATCCTGCGAGCTCCACCCAGGGCTCCAAAAGGAACAACCGCAAGAAGAAGAAAGGCCAGCAGGGCAAGCTCGAGGCCCCGGCCGACGAGCTTGTCGCCGCTACCGAACGCAAAAGGCCTCGAGGCCCCCCCGGCGGGGGCATCTTCGACAAAATGCTTAAAGAGCCGTGCCCTTACCACAAGGGACCCATTAACCATAACCTCGAAGATTGTCATATGCTCCGCAGGTACTTCGAGGGCGCAGGCAGCAAGAGCACCGACAAAAAGGAAGACCCAAAGGGTGATGACAAGGATGAGGGGTTCCCCGAGATCCACGACTGCTTCATGATCTACGGAGGACCCTCGACTCGCCTCTCAGCGCGCCAGCGCAAGCGAGAACGGCGAGAGGTCTTCTCCGTGCAAACGGCGGTCCCTCGTTTCCTTGACTGGTCCGCGGTAGCCATCACTTTCGACCGTGATGATCATCCGGACTACATCCCCAATCCAGGGGTCTACCCTCTTGTCGTTGATCCCATCATCGCCAACACGCGCCTCACCAAGGTACTCATGGACGGCGGGAGCAGCCTCAACATCATCTATTCCCAGACCCTCGACCTCCTGGGGGTCGAGAGAGCGCGCTTACAACCTAGCGTCGGGGGCTTCCACGGGGTCGTGCCAGGGAAGCGGCAGAACCCCTCGGACGGGTCGATCTGCCCATTTGTTTTGGCACACCGGCCAACTTCAGGAAGGAGACCCTCACCTTCGAAGTGGTCGGGTTCCGTGGGACATACCACGCCATCCTCGGACGCCCGTGCTACGCCAAGTTCATGGCCGTGCCGAACTACACCTACCTCAAGCTTAAGATGCCCGGCCCAAACGGCATCATCACTGTGGGGCCCTCGTATGAACATGCCTACGAGTGCGACGTCGAGTGCGTCGAACACGGCGAGGCGGTTTTGGAATCGTCAACCTTGGCCGCAGACCTCGACGGTCTCACCAACGAGATTCCCGATCCAAAACGCCACGCCGGCAGCTTCGAGCCCGCGGAGGACATCAAACTCGCGCCCCTCGACCCCGCTGATCCCAACGGGAAGGCGCTGAACGTCAGCGCCACCCTCGACCCGAAATAGGAAGCCGTGCTCGTCGACTTTCTCCGCGCAAATGTCAACATTTTTGCGTGGAGTCCCTCGGATATGCCGGGCATACCCAGGGAAGTCGCCGAGCACGCCTTGGAGATCCGGGCCGGGTCCAAACCGGTGAAGCAATGCCTGCGCCGCTTCGACGAGGAGAAGCGCAGAGTCATCGGCGAAGAGATCCACAAGCTACTGGAGGCCGGGTTCATCAAGGAGGTTCACCATCCCGAGTGGCTAGCTAATCCTGTATTAGTTAAGAAAAAGAGTGGGAAGTGGAGGATGTGTGTAGACTATACTAGTTTAAATAAAGCATGTCCGAAAGTTCCCTTTCCCTTGCCACGCATTGATCAAATCGTTGATTCAACTGCGGGATGTGAAACTCTTTCGTTCTTAGACGCTTACTCCGGTTACCATCAGATAAAAATGAAGGAGTCCGACCAGCTCGCGACTTCATTCATCACCCCGTTCGGCATGTATTGCTACGTTACGATGCCCTTCGGTCTCTGGAACGCAGGGGCAACGTATCAGCGGTGCATGCAGCACGTTTTCGGAGAACACATCGGACCAACCGTCGAGGCGTACGTCGATGACATCGTAGTCAAGACCAAACAAGCCGATAATCTAGTAAACGACCTCGACGTTGCCTTCAAATGCCTTCGAGCAAAGAATATCAAGCTCAATCCAGAGAAGTGCGTTTTTGGCGTCCCCCGAGGAATGCTTTTGGGGTTCATCGTGTCTAAGCGGGGCATCGAGGCCAATCCAGAAAAAATCTCTGCGATAACCAAGATGGCCCCCATCCGAGATCTGAAAGGCGTACAGAGGGTCACGGGCTGCTTAGCGACGCTCAGCCGTTTCATTTCGCGCCTCGGCGAAAAAGCGCTCCCTCTGTACCGCCTCTTGAAGAAATCGGAGCATTTTTCCTGGACCCTCGAGGCCGAGGAAGCCCTCACCAAACTCAAGGTCACACTCTCTAACTCGCCAATTCTCGTCCCTCCGACCCCAGGAGAGCCGCTCCTACTTTATGTCGCTGCGACATCACAAGTAGTCAGCGCAGTCCTGGTCGTCGAACGGGCCGAGGAGGCTCATGCCTTGCTCGTCCAGAGGCCGGTCTATTTCATTAGCGAAGTGCTCTCAGAAACCAAGGTCCGTTACCCTCAAATCCAAAAACTGCTTTATGCTGTCATCTTGACAAGGCGCAAGCTCCGACACTACTTTGAAGGCCACCCAGTTACTGTGGTTTCTTCTTTCCCCTTGGGAGAGATAGCCTAGAACCGGGAAGCCACGGGTAGGATCGCCAAGTGGGCGGTCGAGCTCATGGGCGAGACCCTATCTTATGCGCCGCGCAAAGCCATAAAGTCACAGGTATTGGCAGATTTCTTGGCTGAATGGACCGACACCCAGCTCCCTCCCGCACAGCTCCAGGCCGAGCTCTGGACCATGTACTTCGATGGGTCGTTGATGAAAACAGGAGCAGGCGCGGGCTTGCTCTTCATCTCACCCCTCGGGGTTCACATGCGCTACGTCATCCGGCTCCATTTCCCTGCATCCAACAACGTCGCCGAATACGAGGCACTCGTCACGGGGCTAAGAATTGCCATCGAGCTCGGGGTCCGACACCTTGATGTTCGAGGCGACTCCCAGCTAGTGATCGATCAGGTCATGAAGAGCTCGAGCTGCCGCGACCCCAAGATGGAAGCCTACTGCCGGGAGGTACGACGACTCGAGGACAAGTTTCACGGCCTCGAGCTCAACCATATAGCACGCAAGTATAATGAGGCCGCTGATGAACTCGCAAAAATCGCGTCAAGTCGAACTACGGTCCCACCTGACGTTTTCATAAAAGATCTCCAACGGCCATCCGTCGACCTTGGGTCAGACGGAGGGGTCGACGGGACGTCGCTTGACCCCCCACCTGAGGCAGAGGCCCCCTCGACCGGGGCCGAAGCCATGCAGGTGGAAGGATCGACCCCACCATCTGACATCGAGCCTGACTGGCGCACGCCGTACCTCGACTATCTTATCCAAGGGGACCTCCCCTCGAGTAAGACCGAGGCTCGACGGATCGCTCGCCGGGCCAAAACTTTTGTGATCATCGGCGACAGTAGGGAGCTGTACCGCCGCAGCCCTACGGGCGTTCTCCAACGTTGCATCACAAACAAGGAAGGCAGGGACCTGCTCAACGACCTGCACTCGGGGGCTTGCGGTCACCACGCTGCGCCTCGAACCCTCGTCGGAAACGCCTTTCGACTAGGGTTCTATTGGCCGACCGCGGTCTCCGACGCCGTCAAGCTAGTACGCTCCTGTGAAGGTTGTCAGTACTATGCAAGGCAGACTCATCTCCCGGCACATGCTCTGCAAACCATTCCCATCACATGGCCGTTTGCCGTTTGGGGGCTCGACCTCGTCGGACCACTAAAAAGAACTACTGGTGGCTTCACCCATTTGCTTGTCGCAATCGACAAGTTCTCCAAGTGGATCGAGGCTCGTCCCATCACCAGTATTAGGTCCGAACAAGCTGTGCTCTTCTTCACCGACATTGTCCATCGATTTGGAGTTCCGAACTGCATTATCACTGACAACGGCACCCAGTTCACTGGTAAAAAGTTTCTGGATTTCTGTGACCACCATCACATTCGCGTGCTCTGGTCGGCCGTAGCTCATCCAAAAACAAACGGCCAAGTGGAACGTGCCAATGGCATGCTCCTACAAGGCCTGAAACCCAGAATTTTCGACAAGCTAAACAAGCACGGCAAAAGATGGGCCGCCGAGCTACCCTCGGTTCTGTGGAGCCTAAGAACAACGCCGAGTCGAGCCACGGGGTTCACTCCGTTCTTCTTAGTCTACGGGTCCGAGGCTATGCTCCCAACTGATATAGAATACGGATCCCCAAGGTTAAAGGCCTACAACGAAAGAAATAACGACGCCGCAAGAGAGGACGCCCTCGACCAGCTCGAGGAAGCCCGAGATGTGGCTTTGTTGCATTCTGCCAGGTACCAGCAGGGTCTCCGACGCTACCATGACAGACACGTACGCAAGCGCGACCTCAACGTCGGTGATTTGGTGCTACGACGGAACCAGAACACCAAGGGGCGCCACAAGCTCACGCCACCATGGGAAGGACCGTACATCATCGCAGAAGTACTAAAGCCGGGCACCTACAAGCTGTCCAACGAGAAGGGCGAAATCTTCACCAACGCTTGGAACATTGAACAGCTACGTCGCTTTTTTCCTTAGAAAGCCTCGAGGCTCTGTAATTTCTTTTTTATCAATAAAATGTCAAAATTTTCGTCTCACGATGAGGGAGGATCGACTCTGTACTACTAGAATCGACCCTCCCTCGGGGGCTACAAAGGGGGGAACCCCTCAGTCCTCGGAAAAATTTACACTCTTTTCAAAAAAATTTAAGAGCCACTCCTTAGGTCAATGGTGTCAAGTTCTCATACGATCTGCGAAAGCCGCAGCAGCATCCTAAAGCTTAAGGGCAGTCGAGTCACGAGATCACTTACGCCTCCGAGGCTACGGTACCTCCACTCACTCCCCCACGCCAAAGGACGCAGCCGCGTGCTAAGTAAATCGTACGGGAGCACGATCCAAGCCATTAAGGGAAGAAAAGCTCGCATAAAACCAAATTAACCACGAACTGGTTTATATCTCGAGTTCTTAAGGCCCCTACGGCCATCACAACCAAAATTCAAAATAACTAACCTATTACACGGGCCTCCGTGCCCAGATTTGGCTCACAGGCCTTCGTTGTCAGCAGGCGGCACCACCTCAGGCTCAAAGAGTGAGGCCAGACGGCTCCCAGGCCCCTCCGCGGCTTCGATCAGATCCAAGCAGGCGTCCTCGTTCTCCGCGTCCGTCCGCTCCGGGTCTATGATGAAGCCGTCGGCGACGAGCTCCATGTCGAACACAAAACCCGAGCGGACGACGGCCAGCGCCCTCTTTACGCCGTGGTGGAGGCTGTCCCGTATCTTCTCCCGGGCGAGGTGACCTAGCGCCGCCACCCGACGGATGAAGGAGTTCCCCGGAGCGTCTTCTCCGGTGTCGACGTCGGGCTCGACCCCCAGACCGTCACACACCGAGGTGATCGCGCCCTCGAGCAGCTGGGTCCTCCGGGTCTCGGCTTCGAGGAGGCTCTGTAGGGAGTTAGCGGTCGAATGGGCCTCCTGGTTCTCGCGCTCCAACTCTGAAACACGACAAGGCAGATTAGCACCTA
This sequence comes from Saccharum hybrid cultivar R570, assembly GCA_038087645.1. Classification (NCBI taxonomy): domain Eukaryota; kingdom Viridiplantae; phylum Streptophyta; class Magnoliopsida; order Poales; family Poaceae; genus Saccharum; species Saccharum hybrid cultivar. The sequence goes on along the minus strand of JAQSUU010000402.1, from coordinate 20,896,362 downwards.
ACACGATGCCTCAACTATATGGCCGTAACAAGCTACTTACCCCCAACGTGGGTCTTCAAACCTACGACCTCGTCGCGGAGCCCCCCGCACGTCCGCTTGAGCCCCAGGAGGGCGCTGTCCTTCTCACGAACGGCCGCCTTCAGTGCCTCGATCTCTTGGCGGGCGGTTTGGAGCGCCGCGTCTTTCTCCTGGACGGCCCCGTTCAGCACCGAGACCTCACCCTTCAGCACCCCAAGCTAGGCCGTCACCTGCCCGATCTGGACGTTGAGGGCGTCCCGCTGATGGCCGACCTGGGAGACGTCCTCCTCGAGCTCCTTGACCCGCGCCGACAGGGGCTCGAGGTCCCGCCGGGCCTGGGCAGCCCCTTCCCGGGCCTTGTCCGCCTCGGTGCGCATCACGGCTTCAGCCGCCCAAGCCTGGATCGCATCCTCCTTCACCGTCGAGTAGGCGGTGCGCAGCTCCGCCATCTCAGCAGTCCGATCAGCGAGCCTCTTCTGGGTCTCCTCGACCAGGGCCCGTTGTCGGGACAGCGACGCCCACACACCGCTCTCACCCCGGATGAAGAGCGACTTACGGCGAGAGGTCTCCTTGAGTTCCTAACTCAAGGAAAACCGAAAAACATAATGAATCCAAAGAAAAAAGACACTAAGAGCCACGAAATAAGTTGACAGATTAATCGTACCTCGGTGGCATCCCGCATGCCCCGTGAAACGGCGTCGGACGCCACGCTGAGCAGCCGAGCGAGATGTTGACGGACGCCCTCGAGGTACTGCCAGCGATGGACCTCATCTCTGTCGTTCAGAGTGAGGATGGGCTCGGCGTCGAGGTTCGCGGCGTCCCTAAACTGAAGGGGCGGCCCTCCCCACCTCGGGATCTCCTCCTCGGCCCGCGCTATCGCCAGCGCGGCGAAGTCTGGCCACGACGATGACGACGCGGCCGGGGCACCTCCCGGCCCGGTTGAAGGGCCGGCCTCGTCGCCCTCGCCCGCAGCTCCCACGACTCCGGTGGAGGTCGGGGCGTCGGCCCGGCTCGTGGTCTCGCCCTCCTCGGCCCCCATTATTTCTTTTCCCTTGTCCAGGGGGGCGTCGTCGAGGGTAATGACCACGGGCGCCCGCCCCTCGGCGGTGACCGGCCCCTCGGCAACCAGCGCCTCCGGAGCTGGCGCCTCCACTGTCGACCCCTCTGGGGCCGGTACCTCGCCCGACGGCGGCTCGGGAACTGGCGCTCCGACCGCCGGTGCCCCCTCTACCGGTACCTCAACCTCCGGCGCCACCGCCTCCGGGGCTCCGGTAGAGGGCTCGGCAACCTCGCCCACCGCCGCGCCCACCGTCTACACCGGCGGGTCCTGCTGAGGCTGCGGCCCCCTCGCCGATGCCACCTCCTGTCCCGCTGCGGGTGCGGCCCCCTCCACGGTCGCGTCGGCGGCCGCTCCCACCGTGGCCGCTTCCACGGCGGCCTCTGCCGAGGACAGCGACTTGGGCTCCGCCTCGACCGGGCCGGGCGCCACCACCCTCGCCGGTTCTGACCCCGCCGCGGCAGGGTCAGGGCCAACGACCGTCGAAGCACCTGCGGCCTCCTGTCGCCGACGGCGCTCCTTCGCGGCCTCGACCTCGCGGACCTAGGCCGCGTCCTGCTCCGCCGACCGGTTAAGGACGGCGGCGCTGGCTCGGAGGGACTTCACGGGGGTGGGCCCCATGGTCTCCGCCTTCCGCTTCAGCCTGAAAAATAAAGGATAAAGTCGGTTGACGAAATCGAAAAATAAGACAAGTCCCCTTTTGCTCGAAAACTTACCCGGAGATCGGCACCAGGGGCCTCGACCCCCCACGATCCGAGCCGCTCGAGGTGGCAGGCGGTGGCCTCGCGGCAGCCCCACCCGCGGACCGAGCGCTCCGTGGGGCTCTCGTCGGCGCGCCGCTGCGCGCCTTCTGTGCCTCCGAGGCCAACTGGCCTCGGGTCCTCACGCCCGACGGTGGCACCGCCGACGATGTCGGCGCCACCGCCCCCGTCCCCGCCTGAGCTTGCGGGGCCTGGGCTGGGGCAGGCGCCCCTGTCGACCCCGCTTGCTGGATCCGGGGCAAGGCGGCCCCTCCTGCCGAGGGGCCCGCCTCTTTCTTTTCTTCCTCCTTCTTCCTCTTCTTCTCCTCTTCCTCGTCGTCCTCCTCGACCTCCTCGACCACGATGATCGAGGAGGATGATCCCGCGATGGGCTCCAGCAGGGGGCGGATGTCGGGGAGGCTCCCCAGCCCGGTCGCGGCCTCGTACCGCGACAAGGCATCATCATCCTCGCCGCTGCTGTCGTCGTCCTCCCCCGACATGGTCTCGGAGGGCGACGGCTCCAAAGGGAGCCCGTCGAGGGCCTGTTGGCGCTGGAGTTTCTTCCGCGCCTCCTTCTCCCTGGCCTTCCGGGCCGCCCGCTTCTTGGTCGACTCCTTGACCGCCTTCTGCTTCGAGGCATGCTGCCGTCGAACGTCCCGGGCGGGCTGGTCCTCCGGAACCGGCGGTCGTGTCTCCCGCAGCGCCGACAGGTCCTGCGCATTGGCGTCGACCGGATTAGGGGAGGGTCTCAAAAACAAACAGAACCAAAAAACAAGCGTACCAAGAAACTTACCACGGGCTCGAACCCCTCAGTGGGCCTCATGGGGAGCCGGTTGGCTTCCTCCGCCTTGAAGGTCCCCACATCTGGCGGGCTCGACGAAGCCCCTCCTCGAGGGTGAGGGCCTCATGCGACATCCGGCTCCCCTCCAGAGACGCCTCCGGGGTCATCTGGTCGAGGCGCAGGCGACGTCGGCACAGCGGCATCACCCGGCGGCGATGAAACGCCGTCGCTACCGCCGCCGCCGTCAGGCCTCGAGCACGTAGCTGCTGCAGCGCCGCCAGCAACGGGTCCAGACGCGGCTTCTCGACGTCCGGCACACCGTACACCCAGCGGTCCTCCCGGGCGGTCAGCACGCGGCCGGTGTACCTCGGCAGCTGGTTGTCGTCGTTGCGGAGGTAGAACCAGCCCGCGTGCCACCCGCTGTTCGAGGAGATGAGGCGAGCCGGGATGTACTGGTCCGCCCGGCTCGACCTCAACTGCAGGATGCAGCTCCCTACCCGCGCTGCGTAGAAGACGCCCTTCCCCCCGCATTCCGCGCGAAGAGCTCGGCCTTGAAAAGGTGAAGCCACAGGTTCCACTGCGGCTCCACCCCGAGATACCCCTCGCAGACCGCCGCAAAGATGGCGGCCTGCGCGATGGCGTTGGGAGCGAGATGGTGGAGCTCCACCCGGTAGTAGTGGAGAAGCGCCCGCATGAAGACGACGACGGGATGCCGAAACCCCGCTCGTGGAAGCTTACGAAGCTCACCACGTAGCCTTCCGGGGGCGCCGGCTCCCGGTGGGCCGGCGGCGGCGCGATCCACTCCGGCCGCGACCGACTCATCCTCGGCCGCAGCAACCCATCTTCAACCAACTCCTCCAGCTTCCTCTCCGTCACTGAGGAGGAGGCCCAGTCTTCGGCAGGGAGGATTTGGCTCTTTCCGGCCATCAGCGCTGACGGGAAGGGAATAAGTGGAGGAGATGGCGGCGGCGGCAGCAATGTGGGCGGAAGGCGCAAGAGGGCTAGGGTTTCCTGAGGCTAAGGGATGGCAGGAGAGCAAGGGACCGGAGGGGAGCACGGACCCCTGGGTCTCGCCTTTATAGGCCAGGAGGAAGTCCAATGGCCGCGCGAAAAGGTAGGAACAGTTTCCCGTAATAAATGCGCTCACCTAACCGCCCCTCACGCCTTACAGGAGCAAGGCACGTGACCGTCCCCCACGCAGTAACTGAATGCCACGCCGCCCACTACCGCGCCGATCTCGCCCTAAAAAGGCGCGTCAGGCTAACGGGCGGGGCGAGATCCACGGGCGGATATTCCTAGATTCCCTTAACGGGCTCCGGGCCCATTTTAAGTCTCGAAGGAACGGAGGCTGGCCCTCGACCTGGGTTTGACAGCCGCCCTCGAGCAACAGAGCAAGGGACGACCAGGGATGCGCCCGTACACGGCCAGGGCTCGAGCCACGCTCTCGAGGCATCCCAAGACGTATTCGAGGCCAAAGGATGAGGTCGAAGCAGGAATCCCCTCGGGGGAGGCATCGAGCCCTCGGATCCTGTCGCAGGGAACCGACATCCGCACGACCACTCCTTGGCATCTTTGAAGAGTGCCCCCGGGCCCCCAGCCAACTCCTAACGACTGGAGCACGGACTCTCACTCGAATCTCCCCATCTAGTAGCTCACCGGAGATCGCCGGACTCGCCCGAACGGGGTAGTACGACGTTCCCCACCCCTCCTCCTCCTCTCCGAAGGACGAGCGTGAGGGCCGGACAACAAAAGACGGCAGGGACTCCGATCGACCTCGTGCGCACGAGGCTCGGGGGCTTGGCCGCATCAACTACTCCCTGGTAAACCACGACTAAGACCTCGGAGGAGACTCTCTCGATACTCCACCGAGGCCTCGGGGGCTACACCCGGTGGGTGCGCTCGCGCGCCCCCACCGGAGAAATCCTGAGAACGCTCAGGCGCCCCTACCAGACAAGTAAACGGTGCTACGACTCCAGTTCATCGGCGAAAAGCCTCTAGGAGAGTGAACCTACACTCACCTAAAGGCTCGGGGGCTACTGTCGGTACCAATAGTATAGGGGTACCCACATTCAACGATAATGTAAACTAAAACAACCTAGCCACGACAAAACACCACCCATTTCAAAATGAACGACAGGTCCGCCCCGTACGAGACCGGCTCGACGGGATGCCTCGACCGCGTCCCGTTTCTGACTCGTACGAGGCCCCCTCGACGGGACGCCTCGACCGCGTCCCATTTCCGACTCGTACGAGACCCCCTCGACGGAAGGCCTCGACCGCGCTCCGACCCGCACGGGGCTCGACCGCCCCCCGAGAGCGCTCCGACTCGCGTGAGCCCGGGTCGGGGCGCTCGACCCCCTCTCTTCACCTACTTCCGGACAAAAGCCTTAGCATTTAATGCAATTACCTACTACCACCTACCGGCATGGCTGCACGTGTGGTCGACGTGGGAACAATACCAGTGTCAGTCCTCACTGTTTAACCGCCCATCCCGTGATGGGAGGTGAAAAACGTCACTGTACCCACCTTACCTCACACTGTACATCACTAGTTACCCTCGAGGGAAGATACGACAAAGTCCGTACGCCACGATTCCAGGGATTCGGACTTATCCGATCGGCCTCGACCCAGCCTCGACCCCCAACATAGCGTAACAGGGAAGGAAGAACGGTATGGCACGACGCTCCAGGTCATTTCAACGCCTACGACATCACGTCCCAAAGGATGGCCTCCCATTTCTAAAGCACGTCGTTACAGCCACCTCAACAGGATCGACAAAACGTCATCTCAAGGCTCCCGTCGTCCTGGCCTCCTCTCGTCCTATAAAAGGGTATGCCAGGGCTCTGGAGAGGAGGACAGAGGACCGGTCATACACAACATAGCGATCAACATCTCAAGCAATCATCTTGTACTCTTTTTTTCTCCTTTGAGACTTGGGCTCGTCGCCCTCTCTCGCAAGCTTGTAGCCCCTACACAAGCACCTCGGTGCAAGGAAATACAAACCTCTCCTCCCCCGCTGGACGTAGGGCCTTCTTTTGCCCGAACCAGGATAAACCCCCGTGTGTTCTCCTTGCATCACCATCCAGGAAAGGGACACGCAGCATTTTACTCGTTGGTTTAGGACCCCCTCGGGTCCGAACACCGACACATAGGTTTGGCTATCTTTGAGAAATCCGGGATGAAGCGACGATAATAGCCAGCCAACCCAAGAAAACTCCGGACCTCATGAACCGAAGTAGGAGCCTTCTAATTCAATACTTCCTGTACCTTGGTGGGATCTACCATAATTCCCCCATCGGACAACACATGCCCAAGGAAAGGTACTTCACGAAGCCAGAATTCACACTTACTGAACTTCGCATACAGTTGATGTTTACGCAGTCTGGTGAGGACAATACGTAGGTGTTCAGCATGTTCTTCTTCATTTTCAGAATATATCAAGATGTCATCAATAAACACCACCACAAACTTGTCCAATTCGGGCATAAACATCGAATTCATCAAGCACATGAAGTGTGCGGGGGCATTCGTCAGGCCGAAAGACATAACAAGATACTCATAAAGGCCGTATCTGGTCGAGAAAGCTGTTTTTGGAATATCTTCAGGACGGATTTTAATCTGATGGTAACCAGACCTCAGATCAATCTTGGAAAAGACTTTAGCTTTGGACAACTGATCGAACAAGATATCGATACGTGGCAGAGGATACTTATTTTTGACAGTGACTGCATTCAGAGGTCTATAATCTACACACATCCGCAAAGACTGGTCCTTCTTCTTCACAAAGATAGCAGGGCATCCCCATGGAGACGAACTAGGACGAATCAACCCCTTCTTCAAAAGTTCATTCAACTGCACCTTAAGTTCAGCTAGCTCATTCAAAGGCATCCTATAAGGTCTCCTAGAGATGGGTGCCGTGCCAGGCAACAACTCGATTTTAAATTCCACATCCCGATCCGGAGGGAGTCCTGGCAAATCATCAGGAAAAACGTCAGGAAACTCACTCACTACGGGAATTTCAGCCAACGCTTTTGCTTGCACAGCATGAACTTCACCAGACAATTCAACTTTTCTGGGAAGTTGTACTAGAAAACCCTTCTGATCTGTAGGATCTCTGAGCATAACTACCTGAGTGGATGTATCAATGAGTACCCTATTCTGACTCATCCAATTCATGCCCAAAATAACATCTATGCCTAATCCCGGCAAAACCACTAAGGCCAGCGAGTTCTTTCGCCCTTCTATCTCAAACTCAAGATTCCCCACTACTTTATTTGTGGAAATATTCCCACTTGCCGCACTAATGCAATAACCCCCACCTTCAACAGTATGTAATTTGTGTGCAAATTTTGATGCAAACTTAGGTCTGATAAAGGAATGTGAAGCACCTGAATCAAAAAGTACTACTGCAGGATGTTGGTCAACTAGGAACTTACCAGCAGTGACAACCTCACCAGATGGGATTTCCTCAATACTGTTATAATGAGCATGCCCTTGACGGCCACCTTGGTTGACATTCTTCTGTTGATGCAAAAGTGAATCTGCAAACACAAAGGGCTAATACCCGAAATCGATATCCAAAGCGTGCCAGTCGATTTGACCTGTTAATCGACAAGGATGAAGATACGAGCACTTTGGTCCTGACAACAGCGATACGCCCGGAAGTCACGGCCAAGAGGTACTCACGCGGAACTCGAGGATCAACGAAGATTGCACTTAGAGCAATGCAACTCGTCGAATCGATGAGAACTCGTAAAAAAGGAAAAATATGCAAATTGACGAAGTCGCCGAAAAGTAGATGTAAATAAGAGTAAAAGCTGTTTTTTGATGTATTGATTGATTCCCTATTACATTGCCCTTCACTCTATATTTATACCCTGATCTATAGAAACATAACCAAATACGACTAGGACACTAAATCCAAATCTAAGGAAAAAACATGACTTTGACACAACTCAGACTCTACTAATCGTAAACAAGGAAATCAACTCCTGTTTTATTCCATAGTCCGCCTTAATCACGATGGTATTCTTATCGACCTCCTTTTCACCGGCACAGCCCCTGTTCCATCGGCAGCAGCCTTCGATCTCCTTCCATCGGTACATTCCCTGTTTCATCGGCTGCAGTCTTCATACCTTCCTTCATCGGTACATTCCCTTATCTCATCGGCAACAGTCTCCAAACCCTCTTTCATCGGCATCGGCAATAACACCCTTAACCTCATCGGCAACATTTCAAATTAAATTCATACACTGTCACCACTCAAAAACAAACTTATTCTCCTTGGCTATCAATTTACACGGTAATCTTTCCCTTGCTGATTAGCCCTTCCTGATCATCTTGACACGTGCTAAAAACGATGTCAACACATGCCCCCCAATTTCGGAGTATAAGATACTAATGCTCCGAAATTTACTCCAACTGATGCTTGCTATCACCTATTTCTTTAACCCATTCTCCAAGCATAACATGATTTGTTACCAAATTCAATCAAATCTAGATCCAATCCATGTATCTCAATATATATCGCATATTTTCCAACCTTCTTTGCCTTAACTATAGTTGAGATACCAAAATAACAATCCATCAACAAGATCTTACCACAACGCATCATTTCTAGAACTGAAAAATCCTGTATCGAGATATCCTTCAAGTCATGATTACTTGCCATCAAATCTTCTGCACCATCCCTTGATTGTTGTGTGAACAGTTACCATATCCAACTGAACCACCTCGATCCATCCGCATACGGCATAGAGATAAGTCAAGAATACCCCTACTCCAAATAACCTATAAATAGATTCCTCCGGGCTGTTCATCTTCTACCTTCAAACTCCATCCTTTGGCATTCTCACTCCGGCGGCAACCCTAACCAATGACCGCGCGTCTTCAACTCATCAGAGCCATCATCATCTTCAAGTTCCCAACTCGTGCCCTCATCCGCCTGAAGCAATGGCTGTTAACTTCGACGTCCCTGTGGTTTGTTCTTCCTCTCATTACTTTTACTTTAATCCTTTCGGTTCCCTGCGAGTTCTTACAGTCGACATCTTTCTTTCTCTTTCATTTTCTTGGTCCTTCAAACCTAGGAACTTCGCAACACACTGGTGATTCCAACCCATCAACCTCCCCTCCATTGCTTAGGTCCGATGGGCGACCCAGATCCAACTGATTTGATTAATGCAGAGGCAAATCGTATTCCCTTCAAATCTCAGAATTTCTCTTTGAATCTGTGGAAAGACACGTTCCGTTCTTGGCCCAAACCCACCAAAGGGTGGAAAAACTGGTTTCTGAGGGTCAACAGATCAATGCAAGTGTTCTGGGCAGAACGGAAAATAGATCAGTGTATCAGGCTGTCCATTGCCGATATGCAAAAGAATGAATCCATGATGATAGCTGCTGCTCAGTTTTGGTCTGACACCACCAACACCTTCATGTTCGGTCATGGCCCATGTGCCCCTACTCTTGCCGATGTATACATGCTCACAGGCTTAGACATCTCAACTGTCGATGAAGGCCATATTTTCGGCAGAAAAGCTGAATACAGAGTAACTACACGCAACATCGGCGGCTGGACGGGATATATCCAAGAGTACCAAAAGACTGGCACCGTCAATCAAAGGGAACATGCCACATTCCTGAACATGTGGTTGGAAAAATTTATTTTCTACGGCCGATCGGTAGGACCAACTAACGCTTTTCTCCCAGCAGCAGAACTCTTAGCCAACGGTGTCAGATTCCCACTTGGCCGATATCTCCTGAGCTCAACCTACCACCTTCTCCACCAAGTATCTCAGAAGCTTATACTTGGTGAACCCATCGGCAATCTGGGAGGCCCATGGTGGTTTGTTAATATGTGGTTAAATGCTCACATGCACAAGCGTTTACAGTGGGATCTCTTTGCTCAAGAATTCCCACGAGAGATTCCCGAAGAGTACGTCCTTAGGGATGATGAATTGGCAACACGCCCCCCTCTCAACTTTGGTGAAGCAATCATCGTCCTTCCCGGAACAGATGCTAATGAGGACCAAATCGGCAGATTTTTTCAAACTTTCTACCATGGCCTCCCTCGTGACCTCAGGGCTTGGGTGCCTTATATTGATGAGGATAACAAGTTCCCTCTCCTCTTCAATTTCGCCGATAGTGATCTAAACCAAGACAATGATCTCATGATGGCCATTATCACCCCCAGAGCAATCCCAGTCAACACATTTGGCAGCGGGAAAGCCTCCCATATTACTTATGAATTCTATAATCCATCGGCAGTATCTCGCCAGCTGGCCTTTGGGCAACTGCCCATCAAACTGTGCTATGCCGATGTGATTAAACCCAGAGAAATCATTACTGCTGGAACTGAATGGAGCAGGATAGTAAGACTTGCTCCCGATGCCGATATTTCAAATGTCGATCTCTCCGCCTGGTCACCAGCTTCTTTCATAACAGAGTCATATAAGCAATGGTGGCAGGAGTGGAAAGAACAGCTGTTTTCAACGTCTGTTCACACATATCGGCACCTGATCGACCCCGATTATGCTATTCCTGATAATGCAGTAAGTTCCTTTTAACTTTTGTCATTTTCCTTCCTTTTATTATGTATATCGGTAGCTAACCTTCCTTGAAACAGGCTGATGATCCAGTTCCACCAATAAGCAAAAGCGGAAAACCCTTCAACCTCCATCCAGCCTCTCCAATTTCAGCAATCGGTTACAACGCCCCCACCCTAGAAGCCTTGACCTTCCAAAGGGCTCGCCCCAAAATCAGCACTTCCAGACCAAGACTGAGAACATCCAGGGCTTCTCCAAAGGCTGTTGCTTCAAGCCTGATCAAGGCTTTCAAGGTAACAATCTTGCTTACTCTCTTTTCTGCCGATACACTTCATATTAACATACAACTATCAGGGTGTACAAGCTGCAGCTGGATCATCATCGGCAACTTTACCAATCACCGCAACTTCTACCCCTCCTTCAAAGGTATTCTCTTATTTTTACATTTTTCTCTATTAAACATCCAATCTTATACCCGTTTTTGCAGCAACAAACGGGCACATCGGTAAGCACACCAAGCATGCAGGCCCCTCAACCAACAGATGTTGATGCCCCCCAGCCAGTTGTTGTTGAAGCACAAACAAAGCGTAAAGCTTTGACCGATGCTGAGGCTCAACAGAAACGACAGAAATCTTCACCAGCCCCTGCGTCTGATCCAACACCCGTCAGTCAGCCCTCTGAACAACCTGCTTCTGCCCAAGATACATCATCGGCAATTATACCTCAAGGGCCGACTACCGATACGGTCATAGAAGACATTCCATCGGCATCTTCTGCCGATCCTTCGTATGACCCTTTACAAGCCGCTCCCTCAAGCCAAGCTCAAGAAATCGCCCTGAAGCAGGTAAACCAATCAATTACTTGGTTTATTATATCCCCAAATATCATAAATAGGATTTCTAATTCTCTTTATTTCATAGGAACAAGACTCTCCCGATAGCTTATTCTCTTTTGCTATCGATGTTTCTGATGACGACGGAGAAGAAGCGAGTTCCTCCCTGGCGTTGGGAACAATATCGTCAGACACCCTTGGCAAGCTAGAAACCCTCCTAAATCTGCTGCAACAAGACACTGCCCAATTGGTGATCGACTCGGACCCTGCGAGGTCTATCTTCAAAACGATCCGCGGCCAAGTCCCCGCTAATGTTGAAGAAATCATCTTTCCAGCAGTCCATCTGGAGAGCAGACAACTTCAACATCAAAGGGTCGTTCATCGTATTGCTGACAGAGCAGCTCAGTCTCAACTTAAAGAAGAAATGCTACAGCTGAAGCAGACTGCCGACGAGAAGCACAAGAACATCAACAATTTGCAAGCCTCCAGTGCCGATATTAGACAGAAAATCTCAGATCTATCGGCAAAGAAAGCAGCCCTGCTAGCTGAACTGGAAAAGGTTGAGACAGCTCTGACTCAAGCTAAATAAGAAGAAGACCAGCTTCCCAACGCCATTAAAGCCCTTCAACAGGAACGAGATGCTCAAGCTCGCAAGGCCTTGGCCTTGAAAAAGAAAATAAAGCATGTGAAAGGAAGTGCCGATGAAGATGCCAAAGAATTAAAAGAAGCCGATGAAATTCGTCTGCGTGCGATATCAGCCATCCAGGCTTTGTTAAATTAGCGCATCGGCACAATTGATACTTTGTTTTAACTCCAGCCGATAGGATTGTTATCGGCAACTATACTCTTATGCATCTATCCAGATACTAGGGTAATATTTCTTTAAATATTTTCCATTTAACGCTCTAGGAAATACAACTTCTTCGAGAGTTTCAAGAATATACGCATTACCAGGAACAGACTGATTTATCCGATATGGACCTTCCCAATTAGGAGACCATTTGCCAAACTTAGAACTTTTAGTCCCAATCGGTAAAATCAATTTCCAGACTAATTCACCATCGACAAATTCCTTTACCTTCACTTTCTTGTCATACCATCTAGCTACCCTTTTCTTATTCTCCTCGATGCTAACCAAAGCTTTTAACCGATGACCTGCTACATCTTCCAATTCATCTTTCATAAGAATATCATAATCATCGGCTATCAGTTGATCCTGAAAGCGCATTCGCCTAGAACCAATCTTAATCTCCCAAGGTAATACCGCATCGTGTCCATACACCAATTGATAAGGTGATACCTTGGTTGCACCATGACATGCCATCCGATATGACCACAAAGCTTCATTTAATATTGTATGCCACTTTTTAGGATATTCTTTGATCTTGCGCTTAATAAGTTTGATAATTCCCTTATTAGATGCTTCAGCCTGGCCATTAGCTTGGGCATAATATGGCGAAGAATTCAAAACTTTAATTCCCATACTTATAGCAAACTCATCAAATTCACCTGATGTAAACATAGTGCCCTGATCGGTAGTGATGGTTTGAGGGATGCCAAATCGATAAACAATATGCTCCTTCACAAAATCAACCATGTTAGCCGATGTCACCTTTTTCAAAGGAATTGCTTCAACCCACTATGTGAAATAATCGGTAGCAACCAAAATAAACTTATGCCCTTTACTCAATGGTGGATAAATTTGACCGATGAGATCAATAGCCCAACCCCTAAACGGCCAAGGTTTAATTATGGGGTTCATAGCCGATGCGGGTGCTCATTGAATATTACAGAATTTTTGACATTCCTGACATCCTTTAAAATATTTAAAACAATCCTTAAGAATAGCCGGCCAATAATATCCATTTCTTCTGATCATCCATTTCATCTTAAATGCTGACTGATGAGCCCCACATACTCCTTCATGAATTTCACTCATCAGGCTTTTTGATTCCTCTATGCTAACACACCTGAGTAAAACTCCATCTATGGTACGGTAATATAATTCATCATCGAGGAGTACATACTTCGTCGCTTGGAACCTTATGCGTCTTTCAACCTTTTTAGATGGATTCTTTAAATAATCAATAATTTCCTTTCTCCAGTCATCGGCATCAACCACTGATGTCAATGCTTCTTGAACAGGTTGATATCCTGAAGCATGCTGAGCCAATCGGTTAGCCTCTTCATTATGCATCCGGGAAATATGCTCCAGATGAAAACTCCTAAACCCTTTTAACAATTCTAAACACTTTTCATGATATGAAATTAGAATTTCACTTCGGCATTCATAAACCCCAATCAACTAATTTATAACTAGCATAGAATCACCAAAGACCTCAACAGCATCAGCCTGAATTTCTTTAAGCAATTCTAACCCTTTTATCAGGGCTTGGTACTCAGCTTGATTGTTTGTCGATGTAGCGACGATCGGCAATGAGAATTCATACTTCTTCCCCTAAGGGGAAATCAACACGATGCCGATGCCTGCCCCTTCACCACAAGTAGACCCATCAAAGAAAAATGTCCATGGAGCAACTTCCAAAGAATCCACCGTGTTGCAATGTTGAGTAACAAAATCGGCCATAACTTGTCCTTTAACTGTCTTAGCCGATTCATAACGTAGGTCAAATTCTGATAACGCTAAAATCCATTTACCAATCCTACCATTTAATATCGGCATAGATAGCATATATTTGACTACATCATCTTTGCATACGACAGTACATTCAGCCGATAGTAAACAATGCCTCAACTTACAACAGGAGAAATATAAACATAAGCATAATTTCTCAATGGCCGAATACCTGGTTTCAGCATCTATTAACCGTTTGCTCAAATAATAGATAACACGCTTCTTTCCTTCAAATTCTTGAATAAGAGCTGAACCGATAACAGTATCTTCAGTTGATAAATATAATCTGAAAGGTTTTCCATGCTGGGGTGGAACTAACACTGGAGGATTTGTTAAATAACTCTTAATCTGATCTAAAGCCAATTGCTGTTCATCCCCCCATTTAAACTCCTGATCGGCTTTCAATTTCAATAATGGACTGAAAGCCTTGATCTTGCCTGACAGATTAGATATAAACCTTCTGATGAAATTAATCTTACCGATCAAGGATTGTAATTCAGTCTTATTGGCAGGAGCAACAACCTTGTTGATTGCCTCGATAGATTTTCTACTAATTTCAATGCCCCGCTGATGCACCATAAAACCCAAGAATTGTCCTGCCGATACACCAAATGCACATTTATTGGGATTCATCTTTAATCCATATTTTCTTGTGCACTCCAGTATCTTCCGTAGATCGGTTAGATGCTTTGTGATGTCTCCAGACTTAATCACTATGTTATCAATGTAGATTTCTACCAATGTGCCGATGTATTCATGGAAAATAAAGTTCATAGCTCTTTGATAAGTAGCACCAGCATTTTTCAAACCAAATGTCATAACTATCCACTCGAATAATCCCACATGACCTGGACATCTAAAAGCAGTCTTGGAAATATCTTCTTCAGCCATGAATATTTGGTTATAACCCGCATTTACATCCATGAAACTAATAATCTGATGCCCTGCTGCAGCATCAATCAACAAATCAGCAATCAGCATTGGATAACCATCCATCGGTGTGGCCTTATTAAGATTCCTGAAATCAATACAAACACAGAGTTTTCCATTTTTCTTATATACAGGAACCACATTAGAAATCCATTCTGCATATCGACACTGCCGAATAAACTTTGCCTCAATTAACTTGGTTATTTCGGCCTTAATATCAGGGAGTATATTAGGATTGCATCGGCAAGCCGGCTGCTGATGTGGCCAAAATCCAAATTTAATAGGCAACCGATGTTCAACTATAGATCGGTCCAATCCAGGCATCTCAGTATAATCCCAAGCAAAACAATCTTTATATTCCTTTAACAAATCAACTAGTTGCTGTTTACACTTGGAATTTAACTTAGAGCTAATAAAAGTGGGCCTTGGCCTATCGCCTTCACCAATATCTACTTCTATTAAATCATCTGCCGATGTAAATCCTTGACCTAATTTTCCATCATCGGCAAATCTATCCATTAAAACTCTTCTTCAGAACCGACTGCTTGGATCGGTAGAATTTCATAATCGGCAATCTTGAGGAACTCCTTTTCCCAGGCTTCTCCCGATATGCACTTGGTTCGTTCATAAGTATCTGATTCTGCCGATGCAATGATATAAGAAGAGTCACCAGGAATAACTTCAATCTTATCTCCAATCCATTGTACCAGACATTGATGCATTGTAGAAGGAACACAACAATTAGCATGAATCCAATCCCTTCCCAAAAGTAAATTATATGCACCCTTGCCATTAATAACAAAGAAAGTTGTCGGCAAAGTTTTACTGCCGATGGTCAACTCAACACATACTGCCCCTTTAGCTGGTGACACATTGCCTTCAAAATCCTTTAGCATCATATCGGTCTTAGTTAAGTCTTGATCTCCCTTACCAAGCTTCCGATACATCACATAAGGCATGATATTAATCGCGGCTCCTCCATCAATAAGTATCTTAGATACAGGCTGCCCATCAACCCTGCCTTTTACAAACAAAGCCTTGAGGTATTGTCTCTCATCATCAGCAGGCTTCTCAAAAATAGCCATCATTGGATCTAACATTAACTGAGCTATCTGATCAGAGGAAACAGCCTCTTCTTCGCTGTCAGACAGAGCCAAAAATTCCATCGGCAACATAAACACCATATTGACATCTGCCGATGGACCTTTATTCTTGTGCCTTATCTGCCACTGCTGGTTACCAGATTTCTCATTGGAGGGGCTTTCTTCTTGATATAAATCTTTTTGACGCTCTCGCTGCATTTTTCTCTTCTGTGTCTTTGTCAAACCTTCTGGACACCATTGAGGAAGCTTAGTTTTCCACACTGGCTGATAAGTCCTAGTTGTCTCCACACGACGTATATTAGGATCCCTGTAAAATATTTCTTCATCAGGAACTCTTGCATTTGCCATCTCTTCGAGTTCCTCTTGGTTTCTTGGAAAATATGCAACGCGTTTACCAAGCCTTTCGTGCACACTGAGCCTGCCCCCCAGCCGATCATGTACTGATGCTCTCCTTCTGATCGGCTCATTAATGAGCAAACCTTGATTACCAGATTGAAACCTTCTTGCAGGATGATTAACTCCATAATAGCCATTGCACTCTGGATAATTTTCAATAGTAGGTAACTTAATACCTTCTTCCCAACAATGAATAAAAAACGGACAATTCCAATGATCCTTATGCCGATTCCACTCTTCTTGACGCCTTTCCTCTTGTTGTCGTCGATACCGGTCCCTTCGCTGACGCCATCCTTCCTGTTGTCTTCGATGAGTAATCACAATGCCAGATCGAGGAGGCCTCCCAGAACCGCCACTTTCCGTCAATAGCCCCTTGCCTTTTGCATCATCGGTAGTTATCCGATGTTGGGGATCTACTGATGCATTCTTTTCAGCAGCTACCGATGTCAACACCTTAATTTTCCCTTCAGCATCCAACATATTTGCTGGAAAAGGATGTTGATCAATTTTCATTGGCTTTTGAATCTTGGAATTGCCAAATTTTATCCTGCCAGACTCAATAGCTAACTGTAATTGTTGTCTAAACACCTTGCACTCATTGGTACTGTGCGAAGTTGCATTGTGCCACTTGCAATACAGCATATGCTTCAACTCTTCTGCCGATGGGATCACATGATTGGGTGACAATTTAATCTGGCCCTCCTGAAGCAAAAGATCGAATATTTTATCGGCTTTGGTGACAACAAAAGTAAACTTTTCTGGCTCTTTGTGACCAAAGGGACAAGATATCGGCTTCTTATTCTTAACCCACTCTGCCAAACCGATAACTGGTTCATTATCTGAATCAGAATCTTCCGCCTCTTCAACAAATGAAACTTTCTTGTTCCAATTTCTCTTAGGTTCAAAAACCCTAGTGTCTTGATCAGAAATCCTTTGTACTAAATGACTTAGGCTTTCGAACTCCTGAGAAGCATATTTGTCCTTAAGGTGTGGTAATAATCCCTGAAAGGCTAAATCGGCAAGCTGCCGATCATCCAATACCAGACTATAACATTTGTTCTTTACATCTCGTAGCCTTTGCACAAAGCCTTCTACCGATTCATCATTGCGCTGTTTCATTTTTACCAAATCGGTGAGCTTCTTTTCATGAATTCCGGCAAAGAAATACTTATGAAATTGCTTTTCCAGATCAGCCCAGGTGATAATAGAATTTGGCGGTAGTGAAATAAACCACGTAAATGCTGATCCGGATAGAGATGACGAGAACAGACGAACTCTCAATTCATCTCTACAAGCTGCCTCTCCACATTGAATAATAAAATGATTAACATGCTCCATGGTTGATGTATCGTCTTGCCCAGAGAATTTAGTGAAATCTGGCACTTTGTAACGATTTGGGAGAGGAATTAAATCATATGCTGGAGGATACGGAGTCCAATAAGAATAGGTATTAACCTTGGGCTTGATCCCAAATTGATCCCTCATAATTTCTGCTATCTTATCGGCCCAAAAAACATCGACATCTTGCTGACGATATGGTTGAATCTCTGCTGGAGGTATCTGTTGATACCCTTCTGCACATCATTGTTGCCCACGATCTCCAGCAATTGGTATATTTGCTACTAACTGTGGTCCATTAACCTACTGAAAAGGATTCATCGGCTGAGCTGCCGATGCTTGATTATGAAAAGCAGCATGCTTATGACCTTGATGAACTCCTGTGGCTTGCTGACTTGGCTGAACTGTATGTTGAGTAGGAAACTGCCCTGACCAATTATTAGTATTCATCGGCACAAAGTTTGCCGATGGCTGGTAGCTTGTTGGCATTGCTGGATAATTACATCCAACTTGAGGCATAACCTAGACTCCAGGTTGACTGGTGACAGGAGCCTTCTGCTGCATCGGTAACAAATTTGTCGATGGACTTGAACTAGATGTTTGACCCAGAGACGCCTGAAAACCTCCTAGACTCGGTTGTACAGTAGTTGTAATATATTGAGGCGCTTGGGCTATCGGCAAACCAGCCAATGGAATAGGAGTTTTTCCCGCTGCGTCAAACACTTGAGATAATCCGTGATTGAAAGTAGATGGCTCCAGAGGCATACCATATCCCCACCAATTAGCAGGAGCTTGATTACTCTGTGGTATAGGACCTGATAAAGCTGATGCTGATAGATCTATACCAAGCTGAACTCGTCCTGATAATGCTGAATCTGGACGCACCGGAGTAGACTGTGCATTAGATAATCCTACTGATACTGGAGGAGAAGAAATCTCTATACCCGCAACGGCTGGAGGAGCCGATGGAGCAACAGCAGATGCTGCTTCTGGTTGATGATAAGCAGGCCCGACATAATGATGTGACGCTTGCCCTTCTTTGAAAGTTCAAATCACAGCATTATGAATAGTATTGGACAGCACATTGGAGTGATTAATTAAAGCATGATTCACCGCAGAATTAACCATCTCTTGAAGTTTACCAGGATTAGGATCAAAGGTAACCTGCCGAGGCAACGGCAAGTCCTGCTTCTGGATGACTTGTCCACTTTTGTTCACGCTGAATGACTTTAAGCAAAGCTGTCTGTATTCTTCAATAGCCCTCTCCATAGCCTGCTTCTGATCGTCCTTAAGATCTTCTTCTGTTACTGCGATGATATTCCCAGCATCGATCTCATGATTAGGCATCTTGACTAGATCTGTCCCACCAGGCGTGCCAAAAGATGTGTTGATGCAAAAGTGAATTTGCAAACACAAAGGGCTAATACCCGAAATCGATATCCAAAGCGTGCCAGTCGATTTGACCTGTTAATCGACAAGGATGAAGATACGAGCACTTTGGTCCTGACAACAGCGATACGCCCGGAAGTCACGGCCAAGAGGTACTCACGCGGAACTCGAGGATCAACGAAGATTGCACTTAGAGCAATGCAACTCGTCGAATCGATGAGAACTCGTAAAAAAGGAAAAATATGCAAATTGACGAAGTCGCCGAAAAGTAGATGTAAATAAGAGTAAAAGCTGTTTTTTGATGTATTGATTGATTCCCTATTACATTGCCCTTCACTCTATATTTATACCCTGATCTATAGAAACATAACCAAATACGACTAGGACACTAAATCCAAATCTAAGGAAAAAACATGACTTTGACACAACTCAGACTCTACTAATCGTAAACAAGGAAATCAACTCCTATTTTATTCCATAGTCCGCCTTAATCACGATGGTATTCTTATCGACCTCCTTTTCACCGGCACAGCCCCTGTTCCATCGGCAACAGCCTTCGATCTCCTTCCATCGGTACATTCCCTGTTTCATCGGCTGCAGTCTTCATACCTTTCTTCATCGGTACATTCCCTTATCTCATCGGCAACAGTCTCCAAACCCTCTTTCATCGGCATCGGCAATAACACCCTTAACCTCATCGGCAACATTTCAAATTAAATTCATACACTGTCACCACTCAAAAACAAACTTATTCTCCTTGGCTATCAATTTACACGGTAATCTTTCCCTTGCTGATTAGCCCTTCCTGATCATCTTGACACGTGCTAAAAATGATGTCAACATCTTCTTAGGATAAGGATAGTTCCTGGACCAATGGCCTGGCTTGTTGCAGTTCCAGCAAGGCATGTTGCTGAGAGGAACACTAGAGCTGCTCTGACCAGAATTTCCCTTTGGCAGAGCGACTGTATACGCCTTGCGGAACCCAGTCTTAGTAGCAGGCTTCTTCTGTGGTGGACGGAACTTGGTATTCTAGGCAGGTGGGCGAGGGGAAGCCCTAGGTGCAGCTGAGGTCCGAGACTGCGAAGCACTCACTTCAAGGGCCCTTTTATGGCTCTTAGAGGCAGAATAAATAGCATTATTATTTTCCTGAGTCAAAGCATCACTGATAAAATCATTGAAGGTAGTACACTTGCTAGTGCCCATGGTCTTCATCAGCTTTGGGCCGAGGCCTCTTATAAAGCTAGCAATTTTCTTGGCATCGGTATCCACAAACTCTGTTGCATACCTTGCCAGATTATTGAAAGCTTGCAGGTATTCAGTCAAACTTTTATTACCCTGCGATAGCCTCATAAATTATGTGTGCTTGATAGCCATAAGACCTGGAGGAATATAGTTCCCACGGAATGCTGCTTTGAACTGGTCCCAAGCAACCGGGACATTTGCAGGCAAAGTGGAACGATAGTGACTCCACCAAATACCCGCTGGACCATGCAGTTGATGAGAAGCATATTCAGTCTTTAGCTCATCGGTCAAGCGAAGCAGACGAAAATTCTGCTCAATAGTGTTCAACCACTCGTCGGCTTGCAGTGGTTCCTCCGCCTCCTTAAAGAGCGGGGGCTTAGTGTCAAGAAAGTCCTTGAAATCACTATATTGATTGGGTTCCGGGCCCTGGCGGCCATGACGAGCCTCCCGGTTGGCAAGCTGGCGCATCGCATCTGCCAGCATGCGCTGCCCTTCAACCACGGTCTGCATCAGCTCAGCCGGGGTAGGTGGTGGCGGAGGGGGTGGCTGTTCCTCATCCTCATTGCCACGACCCCGACGGAGGTTGTATGACATCTGCAAAATGCATAGCCAACGAGCACTGACGATGTGGGAAATTTGTAGATGAACTATTGTAAATAGGTCAAACTGACTTCATGAAAATGACTTTGCAAAGAATCAAGGCACAATAATTCATCACAACCGCACAATCCATTCAAGCGCATCAATTGACACAATCATGCGTGGGTATCCAACCAGATGTATTTTGATAAAAGGTTCACTCACAGGGAGCACAACAGTGACCAAACCGTTTACTTTAATATCTACGTGACTTTTGACCTTTCGTATGGGTACTCGGATTCGATCCAAAATTTCTAATTGACTGAGAAAGGCTACTTCAAACTGACCACAAAGAGACTTCTCAATGGTAGAGTTCCATGGTAGATCATGACTAGCCACCTCGATACCAGCGCGTGCCAAGCAGCACAGCCTTATGTCGCGCGCCACAGGAGGCCCTCGGTTTCGTCGCGGCACCGAAGGGTGCTAATCGTGACACCATCATCGAACGCAACACAATAAGACATCCAATTGTGATCGAAATTAACATGTTCAAACTAAACATCCAGGAAACATAGGGTTCGACCTTACATCCCAAAAGCCAAGTTATTACAAAGCCTCACTCCAACACAGGGAGGGCGCAAAAGATGATCCTAACATCGTAGCTACGTGATGACTACTCTAAGCATCGTCCTCAGAGTCGGTGTCAAGGATCTCCCCGCCATCCTCATCGCTAACAGGCTCTAACTCCTCGTCTTCTTCTTCTTCTTCAAGTTCTTCTTCTGGTGGGGCATCCGGTGGCCCATTGACCTCCACTTCATCATCCTCTTCAGCCATGAAGATTCCCGAACCCATCTCTTCATCTGCGTTATTGTCCCGAGGCAGCAGAGGATTGAGCTGGTTGTTCAAGCGGTGCACTTCTTCATGAAGATTGTCATTATATTCTTCAGCATTCTCCAACTGTTGCTCGATCTCCACCTGATGAGCTCTCAGGATGTTCTCCTCGTGCCAGGCTTCATCCCTCTGGTTCATGATATGGACCAGCATACGTTGACAGTTGCGATTGGCTACTGTCAACCTCTGGACCGCAAGTGTTTCTTGATCACGGTCATGGATCACTTGCTCCAGTTGCTGACGCGCTGCATTCCTAGCAGCAGTCACTTCGGCCAACTCAGCCCGCAGCCTTTCCACCTCAGTGGGCTCGGGGCGGGGCTCACGTGGAGCTAGCTGGTGGCGAGGGACCTTTTCTCCGGTCGACTTACGAGCGGTCCTCTTAGTGCGATGTGTTTAATGTTGAATTATGCTACGATACCAGCTGTAACAGAACCGACCAAATTATAAGAGCACAAGTACAAAAACAAGCACCAGAGCGCTCAAATTTTTGAACTTGAGCCCATATAATCCCGGTAGTCAATCGAAACCACGAAGGATTTCAAACCAACATGCTTACAACCAAGATCGCATCATTCAACATACACATCATACGTTATATTTCACAAGTAGTTCTGAAATACGTTTACACACACGGAGTCACAAATTATTACAAACCAAGTTCATAAAGTAGCGGAAGCATAACACACACCAGTTGTTTAACTACTGCCAGTCTTGCTGATCACAACCCGCAAAAGCATTAGGGAAAGTACATAAAAGATGATCACGCCCTAGTGATCTAGTCTTCGTCACCTGCAGGGTGGAGACAAGTTTTGCAGAAGCCTTGATAGAGCATATCATCTGCAACAGGAGGGAACAAACCCTGAGTACTGGAATGTACTCAGCTAGACTTACCCGTCGAAAACCAGAAATAAGATGACACCAAGGATTATGCAAGACTTACACAAGAGACTAGCTGACATCACATTTTGTAGAAAGGCATAAGTAATTGAAACTCTTATAACCTGTACTAGCAGTTATTTTTAGCATTTACCTGTCATCTATCTTAGCACCTGTACTAAACATGCACTTGATTATCATCAAACAATTATTAACATTATATCCATAGCAGGTATAAATTATGGCAACATTGTATCATTCACTTAACCATCTGTTCAATTAATGAGATCTACGTTGCCGCTGCTCAAGTCAAGTGCTCACTAACCGGGAGCGACGGCGATTCGAATCGAATTCCTATCCAGCTAGAGGGGTATTTCTAACACTCACCGTGCAGACCCCTGCCAGGGTCGCACAGGCCACCTGTTCATATGATTCAGGAATCGCGGGTCCGAATGATGTCGCGACCCCAAGGGCGACACTCTGCCAGGTGATAGGGACTCTAACCCCCCTTGGTCTCACACCAATGTCCCCAAGCACATCCTTTCTCTCCTCCAAGAAGCAACCTATCATTCGATTCCCGGCCTGAACCACATTACTCGGCTTCGCGGTCGGAACGACTTATCCGGCCAACTAAGTGTTAGACTGCGTTCAACATGACTCAAGGACGTACAGCGAATCGGTCCTTAAACGACTCAGACGGGCATAGCTCCACACCCAACACGTGAAGTGTCTTGCGGCTGTACTATCGAATTCCCGCCCAGTCTCAAATTCATTTTAAGGCATGGTTCCATCCACGATAGCCATAAAGCCACTCGTGACTCATTCCTACATCTCGCGGAAGACCGAAAATCTCCCGACTTCTACCGGACTAAGCAGGGCTAAGCATTGACACGTGCCTAAACCTAATTTAGGATTTAAGTACGATATCTGGACAAGGACAGGTATAATGCAACAAGTGTTTTCATACAACTCCTATAACTTATTGCAATAAACAATTTAAAGTACTTGAGATAGATTTATAAAACAATAGGTTCAGCATGCACCGGGGCTTGCCTTTTAGAAAGGTAGATGGCCGGTGATCAGGACACTCGGGCAGATCTCCTGCAGGAACTTCGTCGCCGGCTGGTTCCTCTGGCTGCTCCGGCTGCTCTTGGATTTCCTCCGGTATCACTTGCTTGACCTCGAGGAGAGTTATCCCCTCCGGAACACCTATTGCATGAGTGCATAATAAATCTTATGGGTGCATAATGAAAGATGCAACATGCTCGGAATGAAATGCATTACAACACTCTTAAGCTCTATTCAAATCACTTCAATTATTAAGTGCAAATTTCCTCTCCGGTAGAGAAGTACTCACCTAATCTACTCAATCTAAGGTATAGCTGTTCTTCTTCGGTTAAGGCCCTAACACCTAACAATAACAAGAATAACATTACTTAGGTTACCACATCCAACACCAAAATATCACAGCAAGACATTCTAGACAGCAGCTAATTGTTTCTAACATAACTGGAGATTCCTAACTCCAAAAGATATGATCTAAGACAATCTAAAAAACTTATGAAATGCCCTACAAATCATTCTCAGACCTCAACCCTTAATTCCTAAGCTTTCCATGTCGAATTTCCCAAGTTTAGAAATCTGTCTTCTCTAAACAGAGAGCAGCCAATTCTGAACTGTTACTTGAAACAGCAATAACTCCTAAACTACTAAGCCAAATGCTCCCAAATTTTGACACAAGCTAGTTTATCAAGTTTACTACAACTTTGGTATTTACAAGTTTTTCATCAAACACCTTTATCAAAGGTCAAACCCAAAGATGCTACCAGCTGTCCAGAAAACCTAGAATTGCAAAGATTAAATATTTATTTATGTGGCAAACTTCCCTTAAAACCAAACTAATGTTACCAAAAGTTCACATTGGTCACAAAAACACCATAAAGTAAGATGTGCCCACCTAAAATATTTATTTACACCCCTTTCTTAATTTACTTAATCAATTAAGTGTAATTTTAATCATATATGTAAATTGCTCATAAAATTCTACAAAAATTACAGGAGACTCTCTGATCCAAAAAGAGGCTACTGTAAAAATTTGAACTAAAATTATTCACAGAAACTCCTTACACAAAATTCACAAGCCAAAAAGGCTGATTTTTGTATAATTAACAAATCACATTGAAAAGTATCAAACAACAGATTTCATATTTTTCTTAGCCACTTTAGGGTACCAGGACATTTTCTAAAAATTTATAAGAACATTGCACATGTAGAAAAATTACTAAAATTCATTCAAGTATTCCCTAAAACAACATGATAGCATTATAACTTGAAAAGTACTTAAGCACTAATTCCCAAATTTTTACCAGAGCTAATACAGGTATAAGCTAACCTACTCACCAAATTTCATCATTTTTGGAACATTAAAACTCAAGTTATTCATTTAACAAATTTACCTTCCTTTTAAAACACATTTCAAAGACCTATTTAAATCTCCCAGAAACTAAACATCACATATCAAATTTATATTTTTCTAAAATACTACACATCAGGCAGGGCCTAACAAAATTTACTTCATAATTTTTTAGCAAGTAAAACCCTAGATATACTTTTTCCAAATCTTATTTAAAACTGTGACAGAATAAAGAAAATGAATAAATCCTATTGCTACTGGGCCGGCCCGAGAACAGACGCGGCCCACATCTCGCGGCGTGGCCCGCTTCCGCGTGCGGCCTGCTATGGCTCCCGCTCGCGCGCGCGTGCGACTGGCCAGATGGCCCCACCGGGCAGAGAGAGAGGCGGAGGGGAGGAACTGCGGTCGCCGGAGCTCGCCATCGGTGAGCCGACCGGCGAAGCTGAGGGGACGAGCATGACCACGTCATCGAGCTAAGTCGATTGGTGGCAAAAACGGGGCGGTGGAGCCACGGGAAGGTGCTCGCCGTCGGGCATGGCGGACCACCGGTACAGTGGTGACGAAATCTCGCCGCCGGTGAGCCTGACGTCCCAACCCTAACCCTCGATGAGCATCCCCATTCTACCTCGACCCTAACGCACCTACACGCGGGCGACAGAGATGCCCAGAGACCCCTGGCCACGGAGAGCCGTCACGCGGAGGAACTCCGGCGAGGTACCGTGGCGGCGGAAAACGAAAATATGACCCTACCGAGGTGCGATTGGCTGCGTGGAGTGGACGGTGAGGTAGCGGGCTTCAAGGCGGAGCTGTGGACGTGTTTTCGTGGGTGGCAGTGCGGTGGAGAGCGCGCATGAGCTCGCCGAAGTGGAGGCGGGAGTGGTGCTCGGTCGTTCCGCCCGGTGGAGGAGAGAGCGGAAGAGAGAGGGAGTTGTGGCGCGAGTGAGGGCGGAGACCGTCGTCGTGGCGACCTTGAACGACTGGTGACCTGACGGGTGGGACCGCGGCCGGCGTACGGCTGCCACTGCGCGGCCACGCGTCGGCGCTGGCCTACCGTCGATCGGCCACCGACTGAATGAAGCCGACGTCGACTGAATAGAGCCCGACGTGGTGGTCTGTCAGCGACAATTTGACGTTGATTATCTCCCAAACCAGCTAGACTCAGTCGAAGATGACTACATCTATTATGTAGAGCTACATGAGAGCTATACATTTGTCAATTGGAGCTTGGACTGGTTCGGCCTAGATTTGAAACTACAGAGCTCCAAAGTGGGGTACTTGGAAACTGAATCCTAGTTTCAGTCATTGAAACCCAATTTTCTAGGCATCATATCTCCTAAACCATTTAGAACTAGGTGATGGTGATGTTGACAATGTTGTAGAGCTAAGTGAGTACTACAAAATTGCCAACATGAGTTGGGGCTGGTTTGGTCTGGTTTGCAAACTACAAGCTTCCAAAGTAGGTCACTATCAAACTGGAGGGACACTTTTGAGACTTAGAAAAATTCTAAGTGCTGAGACAGCCCTTCTAGCTGACTTGTGGGCCAATTTTGAGCATGTTCTGGTCAGTTTCATGAGATGGTCATATTGAGACTTTTGTCCCCCATAAAATTCCCTACAACTTTGATTAAGGGTGCTCCTCCATGCAAGGTCTCTAAGCTAGACTTTTTAATTGGTCAAACTAAGGCATCCTAGGGCCAAATGCTGGTCAACCACACCTTGGAGGTCATTTTGGTAATTTTGGTCAACATGAACCTTGCTCCATTAGTTACTCTAAGTGAGATTAAGGTATTGTATGATCCAATTAGCCACTCTACCCTTTTGCTACCCCAACTTCCTAGTGTCACAAGATTGGAACAATTCAACACCCTAAAACACCCACATTTGATGCAAATAAAGTAAACATAATGAAATGATGAATGTCCATGCTTATGCAAATGCAGTGCAATTATGGAGCTAAACACCTGGGGTGTTACAATTTTTTTCATCCATCCATTTTTTCGTCCACCTCCCCCTAACTACCGGTCGTCGAGTTTCTTCCATCTAGACTTATATATATATATATATATATATATATATATATATATATAACTCGTGCTCATATGAATTAAAATAGCTCTTGTCTAGCGGGATACGGAGTCCGATTCCAAAACATATTAGGTTGTCTATGGTCTATGCATAACCAAAGAGTCCATACTCATGCGCAAAAAAAGTGCCTTTTTCATTTTTTAGACTATATATCTTCGACCAGTTACTGTATCTGGTACATTTTTCATTTTCGTATTCCCTCCACTTCTTTTCATGATTTCCTCTTTTTGTTTTTTCTTCTCCTTTTTCTCTTTTTTCTTTTCTGGACTATCAGGTCCGTTTCATGCACTTTCCCTTATTATTTTGCTGTCATTTTTGTTTTTCCGATTCTCTCATGATTTTTCTTATAAACATAAAAATAAATAATAAACACAATATTATGGATCTTTGGATCCTTCATCCTTCCCTAATTCTTAATAGTCAAATATTCCTACTACTAAATTATTGATGTAATTAGATTAAGAATAAAAATTATTCTTATTATAACCTAGATCAGCTAATGGTCTAATTAATTAAATCATTAACAGAAATCTTAGGCATTTTATTATCCAATCTAATCGGGAAGCGACAACGGGGGTTGTGACGCCAGCAGACGTGGTACCGCGGGAGGTGGTGGCGGCCGGGCGGCGAGGTGGCCACGACGACATGTTGGGGGTGGGGAGGTGAGCACAGATGGAGAAGGGGTGGGGAGGAGGTGGCGGACGCCGGCGAGGTCGCTGCCGCCGGCTGCAGCGACGGTGAAGCGGACATAGCTGCTAGGGCGAAGCCCTAGCGAGTGAGGCGGGCTGCCTGCAGGGATTTCTCTTTTCCACTTAACTTTTTCGCTCTTTCATGTATATATTTGATTCAGAAACAATATATGTTTATATATTTCTACTGAGATATTTTGCACGACATAAGAAATTTGCTA
The DNA here is from genome assembly GCA_038087645.1 of Saccharum hybrid cultivar R570. Classification (NCBI taxonomy): domain Eukaryota; kingdom Viridiplantae; phylum Streptophyta; class Magnoliopsida; order Poales; family Poaceae; genus Saccharum; species Saccharum hybrid cultivar. The sequence continues at coordinate 20,868,606 of JAQSUU010000402.1, read as the reverse complement.
ATTTGGCTGATATTATTCCAAATTACACTTTAATAGACGGTCAGTGTTCTAATGTAATTATTGCTTCATTGCCGATGGATTAAATGCAAAATATACATATCTTTAGTAACTAAGTAGAGATACAAGTTTTAATTTTCTCCCGCTGCAACACACGGGCATGTTTGCTAGTCATGAATAAAACATGAAACCAACGTGTAGTGGAGCCCACGAGTTTAACGCTAGTACAAAAATAATTTTTGTTGGCATCTAAATCTTTTTTCCCTTGCGGTTCAAAAAGGGCAAGTGCCAGTACAAAGCCCACGGATAAAAACGTCAACATACTATATTGGCAGTAGGCACTTAAGAAAATCATCCGTGTAAAACTGCACGCTCCTAGACGGCTAGACGTCGCCTATTAAGTCCTCAAGATTTGTGAGATGCTTCGGGAAGTTTATATTGCCCTGACATTCCTGCGAACCCTCAAGCTCGAACTTGGTGATTCACTTGAGAAGAGAGTAGGGTTAGAAGAGAGCCAAGTCTTTGTGGCTTCCTTAATAATAAAGGCGTAGGCAAGCCTTTTGCAAGGACTTAAGATGGTAAGAGGGGTGGATAGTCTATAAAAAATTCCTTCAATAACATAACACTAGGCAAACGTGATTAGCAAAAAAGATTATCATAAAAGTCACTACTTGCCTAGCCTATCATCCAAGAGCAAGCCTTGTCTACACAATTCTAGTAGCAAAAGATACAACTACTAGAGCAATCAAACTAACCGAGGAAGGCTACAACAGTACAACACTAGTTAAGCTAAGCAAGTTAAGCAATTAAGCAAATTATAATATTCGACAAGAGAGATACACAAGCAATTACCCAAGCTACACAAGCACAAGATCAACAATTGGAAAGAGCAATTGTAGAGATGAGCAGGAGGATATAATGGATTTTTATTCGTTTTCCGTACAATAAAAGTAATGCAGAGGAACGAAATGAAAAAAACAATTTTAATAAATAAAATATTTTAGAAAACCGTATGTTCCACTATCTAAATTGACAACCAAATAAAAGAAAGGTTGGAAAAAAAATTAAAGCAATATTAAATTCCTTTATTTTATTAATATTTTCCATTCATAACCCGAAAGAATGATTTGGGGTGTGACGTTAGAATCAAAAGCTATGGAGTTCTTTGCCTCTAGTGAATGGTCCTTAAGTTTTTGGATTGGTCGATAACGTTAGAGCCAGGGCTGCGCCCCCGTCCACGGGAGTTTTCTGAAGAGCCAGGTGTCATCGTTTTAGGCACTATATTTTTTTTAGCTCCCCATGGTAGTTACCTGCTGTTGCGTACAACAGTTGCTAAGTAAGACACATAGCTGATGGACTGATGATTTTTATGGTTGATAAGCCAGCTGTGGCTTTTTTATTGTGAGAGAAAAACATTGTATGATGGCTGATAAACCGGGCTGATAAGCAGTTCGTCTCATTTTTCATCTTACTTGTTGGCTTCTGTTGCTCATGGGCAAAGCGCAACCTGGAAGGTAGTAACAGCTAGCTAGGTGTAGCATGAGCATATGGAATAGGCCCCCTCTTGATTTTAGCTCATGCTCTGCCATTGGGAACTTTGGGTTATATTTGTAATAGTTGTGATTTGATGTCTCTTCTATAAAGAAGTTTGAAGCCAGAAGTTATTCTATTATCTAAAAATTTAGTGTAACCACTAAAGACTCCTTTGTAGGGCTTAAAAAAGCTTCGACTTTGACTTCTCAAGAAACCCTACTAAATAGGTATAAAAAATGGTCCCTCCCTTGAATCCATACTAAGAAGTTGAAGCTAAAAATTTTAGCTTCTAACAAACCATGCTCTTAAAAAAAATCACTATCTAAAGCCATTTTGCCAAATATTTTTTATAGTGCTTCAAATTCACCATAGGAGCTAGAGCCGAAAATCTTAGGAGTCGATTCCTTACCAAACTCGCTCAAGCCTATGGTTTATTTGTTTGGCTCTACATCAACGCTCATAGACACTGGTAGTAAGCTTGAAAGTACATCTAATCTTTAGTGACAGTTCAAGAACCTTTATGTGAGTCCAGAGAGTGTTACAGAAACAAATTTGAGTCCATATGATGGTTCTCGAGTCCTAACCAAGATCCAATCTGAGTAGACGATTGTGTGTACCCCATTTCTCTGATTTCTTAGTCTCCACTGCAGACTTCACCTATGTTGTGGACTTGCGGTTGCGCAGCAGCACCTCATTGACAACAGTGTCCAGATTGGTTTCCGCAGACCCACCCAACATTGTCGCTCGAATGGCCTTCTCCTTCCACTCCGCGGCACGCCGGTGCATCTCCCTCCCCTTGTCCCCGCCCATGGCCTCTCTTATCATCTCTGCCAGCTCTGCGCGTCTCACCTCGCCACCGATCTCCATCCCGACGCCCCACTCTGTACGCACGTACCGGCAGTTGGTCTGCTGCTCCGCGAAGAAGGGCCAGCTGAGCATCGGCACCCCCGCGCAGATGCTTTCTAGAGTCGAGTTCCACCCGGAGTGCGTGAGGAACAGCCCCACTGCCTGATGCGCCAGCACAGCCTCCTGCGGGCACCATGTTGTTAGCATGGCCCGGTCCTTCATGGAGGACAAGAACCAGTGGCGGATCCAGAAACGGACCAAGAGGGGGGCTAAATAACAAAGACTAAAATTTTTTTTGCTCGTTGGACACAGTACACTAATAGATATAGCTAAAATTGATAATTTCATATTGATTCTAAGTGCTCAAAATCAAAGATACATAGAATTAATATAATAAGGATTAAAAAGTATCAAATAGAAGGAGCCTTCCATCTTCCATCTTCAAGAATTCACACCACTTGAACCAACACCACTTGAACCGCCACACTCAATGCTACATAAATTTTAAATGTCAAACACTTCTTCAATAATTAAGATAACAAGCAAAAAGAAAAGAACTAAAACAATACGCACCTTGGGACCTTGGGTGGCAAGTTTATCTTACGGTTTCTTAAGCCTTAAAAGCGCTTTAAAATTTTATCATCTTCAATAGATGCAAACAAATCCCGCTCAATATAGCATATCATGCTATTATTCATCCAATCATCATTCATTTTATTCCTCCTGTCGGTCTTGATAATATTCATAGCAGAGATCTTTCCATTCTACAAAGTAAAACCAATTGAAATCGGATCACTGACTGACTCAATTTCAGAAACTAACAATGAAAAGAAAAAAAATAAAAGAGGAATGAAAGAGGGGGATCTGATTCTCAGTTTCTCACCCTAGGTCTAAAGACTGAAGCTCCTGGACTCCTGTCTCCTGGCCTCCTGGGGCTGCCGGTTGCCGGGCTGGCGCTGGCGCTGGCGCTGGGCCGCTGGCGCTGGCGGGTGGCCGGGCTCCTGGCCGCGCGGAGCAGAGGGCCGGACCACCGGAGGCCGCGGCTGGCCGGGCTCCTGGCCGCGCGGAGCAGAGCCGCAGAGGGCCGGACTGCCGGAGCCTGGAGGCCGAACTGCCGTGAGCCGGGAGGGGCGGGAGCCAGAGGGGCGGACGTGGACTGGCCGCCGGCGGAGCCGCGAGCAGGCGCGAGCGCGAGCGCGGGACGGCGGGAGGAGGAGGAGTCGCGACGGGCGGCGTCGGGGCTCGATGCGGCGTCTCTGCTGGACTGGATCACTGGACTGCTTTTTTTTTAATCTAACCTAGGCATGTTTTGGGCCGGGCTGAATACCTGTTAAAAAAATTTTCAGCCCACGGGGGGGGCTGCAGCCCCCCCCCCCCCCCCCCCCCCCCCCCCCCCCCAGCCCCCCCGTGCGTCCGCCAATGACAAGAACTCCGGCGGCAGCACGGCAGTGTCACCCTTCACAAGGTCCGGCCGGATGTTCCACATGAACGCGTAGCCGCTGCCAGCTAGCCCCCACGCGAACTCCAGCAGCTGCTCGTTCGACATCACGGTGATGCTCCCGTAGTTGACGTACACGACGGAGCCCGCCGCCTGGCCGTCTAGCCACTCGAGAAGGCCACCCTGCTCCTCCCAGAGGTTGGAGCCGAGGGCATCGAGCTGGCTGCCCTCCGTGACGGCGCGGCGCGCGTGGAGGAGCAGCGGACCAACCGTGTACAGCGGAGGGAGCGTCGCGCGCATGGCGTCGAGCGTCGGCGCCTCGAGGTCGTCGAAGGTGTTGATCATGATGGCGTCGGGCAGCGACAGCCGCTCGGCCTCGTGGATGAAGAAATTGAGCATGATGTCGCCGCGGTCCGTGGTGCGGATGAAGGTGGGGAAGTCGCGCAACCGCACGCCGTCGCACATGCCGCGCGCGCCCCGGACCACCGTGTCGAGGTACGCGTCGTCCGCGAGCTGCGCGTCGTCCCTGAAAGGGACGAGGCCCCACTGGACGAGCTGCTGGTAGTGCCGGTACCCCGCGAGGCCGCACGCGCTGGCGGTCCAGAGCGCGGCGCACGGCACGCCCATCTCTTTCGCCGCGTCGTAGGCGAACGACATGACGCCGTCCACGACGAGGCAGGTGACGAGTGGCACATCTCCTTCGTTGTTGAGCTTCCTGAGGAGGGACAAGAGGTGCGGGAGGCAGGTGGTCATGGTGGAGTAGCAGAGCGCGGGGACGTCCTGTGTGGCGTTGGCGTCGGAGGCCGGGAGCCCGTCGGGGATGGCGGCGTAGCGGAACCTGGGGATGCCGTCTAGCGCTTCAGGGCCACGCGACTGGAGCAGGCGGCGGTGGTTGAACTCGGTGTTCACCATGGTGACATGGAAGCCCCGGGCGTGGAGCAGCTTCGCGAGCTTGAGCATCGGAGTGACGTGGCCCTGCGCCGGGTACGGCACGCACACTACGTGCGGCGGCATCTCCACCCCCTCAGGCCCCCTTGAACCCATGACCGCCGTCTGAGCGAGCTGCGCGCAGACGGATCAGGATTCAGGCGCAGGACCAAACAAAATCGATCAAAGTCCTCGACAGGAAAATCTACGTAGCTAGAGCACAGTTTTGGGTTTCTTGATTCTCCGGAGGTAACCTCTTTATATACTCCAGCAGTACAGCAATCATCCAACAGCGGTTCGTTGTGGCCAAGAGACCCAACCTACAAAAAAATCGCTCGCTCAGTCATATCGTTGGCGTTGACGCGCAAAAATGAAATGTATCAACATGGAATTGGGTTGCTAATCCTCGCCGGTATGTGATTCGGATCTTATTGGACGTCAACGATTGGCCATGTCACCGAGGAAACAGACAACGTAGCACGGTATCTGCTCCGGGCATCGTGGTGGTCAAGGACGGCGCGGATGCGCCTGGACGGCAATCGCCACGTGGAACCGGACATCAGCCACGAGTATTTAACTATACTTCCTCCGTTTTTTATCAGGTGTCGCGTTTGATTTTGGTACACAACCTCTTTATATACTCCAGCAGTACAGCAAATCATCCAACAGCGGTTCGTTGTGGCCAAGAGACCCAACCTACAAAAAAAAAATCGCTCGCTCAGCCAATATCATTGGCGTTGACGCGCAAAAATGAAATGTATCAACATGGAATTGGGTTGCTAATCCTCGCCGGTATGTGATTCGGATCTTATTGGACGTCAACGATTGGCCATGTCACCGAGGAAATGGACAAAAGGACGTAGCACGGTATCTGCTCCGGGCATCGTGGTGTTCAAGGACGGCGCGGATGCGCCTGGACGGCAATCGCGACGTGGAACCGGACATCAGCCACGAGTATTTAACTATACTTCCTCCGTTTTTTTTATCAGGTGTCGCGTATGATTTTGGTAGACAGACCGGGGGTCGTGTCTGTGCTCCATCCGATTTTCTGCTTCGCCCAGCGTTATCGGGCTGGTTCGGCTGGTATAAAAGCCGGCTGGCTTCGGCTGATTCAATAGTGTTTTGTGAGAGAGAATAAGCTGAAACAAGTTGAAACAAGCCGAAACATGACCAGCAGAACAGGACCATCGTCGCTCTATCTCCTTTCTGTATGGCTGCATGCAAAAGTCACGCAAAGCGTCCAGAATATTCCCAGCCCTGCCGCCCAGCACTTGCGCATGGCTAACATATGCAGGTTTAATGGCGTGGAACTAAGCGATTAGATCAGAGTACGACATCTAATCGCGACTTTGTCCAAAAACCAAATGCGGACACCTTATAAAAAAAAGGGAGTAAGAGAGTTTGGTTAAAAAAGTTACAGTGCAACTCAATGCGGACTCCATCCCAAATTATACATTCTAACTTTTTGAGAGCCCGGGCTTGATGGTTTTCACTTCTAAAATTTGCCATGCCAATGATTTGGCAAGCCATGATGATTTTGGCTAGTATTTGGTTTGCTACCAAAATTTGCCAAACTTTCACATTTAGCTTGTCAAATCTATGACGATGTTTTTGCCTAACTTTTAGCTTTTCAAATCTTTGGCATGGCAAATTTTAGATGTCAACCAAACATGTCCTCAAACTTGAAATTTTTTTTAACTCTCCAAGAAAGTTGGAATGCCTTATAATTGGAAATGGTGGGAGTAGTAAATAGGAAGGCTGAGACCCACAAAGATTGAAGTTGTTCCTTCTATCATCTCGAGCAACAAATGTGACCAGTGATGGTAAAAATGTCTTGCATGCTACCGTTGGGAATAAATCCACGCCCACCTTGCATTGCATGGAGATATTTGAAAGAAGTAAAACTATCTATGGTATGAATTCTGCAGGTCAGGCATATGAACGTCCACCTTGGATGTCGATCTATGGATGAAGTTTCGGCTTCTACATTTGAGTAGTTTTTATCTTCTCGTCTTTGGCTTTCGTGGCGTTTGAGTAGTAGTCTTCGGGTTATGTATGTCTTTTTAGCCTCAGCTGTTTCTTTTAGTGTGTTATGTTATTATAGGGCGGGAAGCAGCGTTTTGCAGGTTTCTCTGTGTAGTGGTTTAATTGAGCTTACTAGTTGGGTTTGGTTTCTGACCAATTTGGTACAACATTGTTTAACTGAGTGAGTAGTGGCGTGGAATTGTTAGTTGATCGCTTTTATCGAAATTATGTGATTATGAATTGCTACTTTGGAGTCTTCGATAGCAGTTGGAGCCTTCCCCTCCTCCTACCCTCCCACCCCTTTCCCTCTTCCTTCCCCTTCTACATCCTCTTCTCTTTGTCCATCGAGTACTATGTGGAGTACACCATGAATTATCATATTTATACTATGTAACATGCCGGATATACGTTGGAACATCTCATGGATAGAGTGTTAATAAATAAAATAAATAAATCATAGAACATCACACCTATAATGTGTGAATATCACATGTATGTCTTGAAATAAAAATAATAAAAAGTAAAACATAAAAATAACAATAATTAATGTAAATAAAAAGAAGAATAAAAATAAGAAAATCCACACAAATACATAGAGGATAAGAAATAGAAGAAAAGAAAGAGAACAAAAAATAAAACATGAGAAAATAAAAAAATTATAGTAGAAGATAGATAAAGAATAAAAGCCCAGGAAAAAAGAAAAATGAGAAATGAATAGAAGCAAGGAAAGAAAAAGCAAAGAAAGAAAGAAAAGAATACGGCCCAATAAAAAACAGCAAAAATAAAAAGGGCATCAGCATCCGGCCCAATAAAACAGTTGTCTACGCATACGGCCCAATAAAGAAATAGGCGGCTACGCGTGCATGCGACTGATCAGCGCGTTGCTCCAGAACATTCCCGATAGTTTATCAAACGCAAAGTCTAACGCACTACCCGTCGCGCTAGCCGCCGAGCGCGTGACACTAGGCCTCGATGGGCCGGCCCAGCAAACTGCGCGCCCCTCTCCCTCCTCCATCCAACCCGCTGCGGAATTCGCTCGCCGGCCGCCCTCGAGGCACCGACGCCGAGCTTGTTGCCAGGCGAGCGACCCACCCACCCCCGTGCTTGTCAGCCATGTGCTACCACCACCACTGCGCTCGCCGGCTGCTAGTCATCCTTGCGCCCGTCGGCCACCAGCCCGCTGCTGCACCTGCACGTGCTATGGGTCCAGGACCGCTGCGTCAGGTGGCAGAAGTGCAGCGACGCAGGTGGTCGAGGTCGCCACCCTCTAGCTCGCCTCCACCTCCTCCTCACCGCCCTCCAGCTCGCCTCGGCCGGGCGTATCGGTGCCTCCGCGCGCGGGTTCGCGAAGAGGTCCCATTCACAGTTGGAATCATCAAAGACAGAGGTCTTTGTTCGTCCCATCTCTCAACTTATGTGCCAGCTTTAGTATCAACATCCATATAGGCAGTGTTTAGTTTCTTCAAAATTCTAAAAATTTTACAAGATTCCCCGTCACATCGAATCTTTAGACGCATGTATGAAGTATTAAATGTAGGTAAAAAAATAACTAATTGCACAATTTGTATGTAAATGTCGAGACGAATCTTTTGATCCTAGTTAGTCCATGATTGGATAAATTTTACCAAATAACAACGAAAAGTGCTACAGGAATTTTACACCAACTTTTACACCATCTAAACAGCCCCATAGTCAACTGAATCAATACATACTGTTCCAAATTTTGTTTCCTGTCAGGGTTGGAGACTAGCTATATGATGTATGAAATAAGACTATTTGTGAGCCACTTGTGATGAGATATATGAAATAAGGCTATGAACCATGTGTTTCAAAATAGTTTGTATGTATTGGCAACTTATATTATATATGTCGTAGTTATTTATGTATTAAGCGTGGAGCAACCTATATATTAACCTTCCAACAAATTATATATAATAGCAAACGTGTAGCAACTTATATATTAAACGTGTGGCAACTTATTTGTCAATTTTAGTTTTCATTATTTGTTGTGACTTTCAATTATATGTCTTCCTAAATCTTACATATTAGTTGCCTATAAGTTGTTACAAAAGGTATCTATTGTACACACAAGTTGCCATAAAAGAATTTTCCTCCCAGTTTTAGTTTTTAGTTTCAATTTTCAGTCTTGTTTTTTAAATGTATTTCAGTTTCTGTTCTTAGTCACCTTTTTAGGTTCGAATGCACTTCTAAACCATACATATTAGTTGTATAATAACTTACTTTGTTTTTTCTCAATTATTTATTTTGTTTTCTAATTGTTAATTTCTTTTTTAGTTACTGATAATTTCAGTTTCAGTTTTTTCACTGATTTGTACTGTTGAGCCACTTGTGATGAGATCTATGAAATAAGACTATGATGCATGTGTTTCAAAAAAATTTATGTACTGGCAACTTATGTTATATATGTAGTAGCTATTTATGTATTAAGGGTGTAACAACCTATATATTAACCTTCCAACAAATTATGCATGCTAGCAAGCATGTAGCAACCTATGTATTAAGCGTGTAGCAACTTATTTGTCAATTTCAGTTTTCATTTTTTGTTTTCACTTTCAATTCTAGTTTATTGTACTTTTTTAGTTTTCTTTGGATTTTTTTATTGTGTCTACTTTAGTTTTCATCGTCTATTCGTCAGTTTCATTTTTTTGTCAATTTGCCTCACCTACAATGTATAAGTTGCGTATTTTTAGGTTTTCATTCTTTTTTCAGTGTTTTTTTAGTTTTAGTTTTCAGTCTTGTTTTTTTTTTAGTTTTCAGTCACCTTTTAGGTTCAAATGCCTTCCTAAATCCTGCATATTAGCATATTAGTTGCCTCACCTACAATATATGAGTTGTCACAAAAGACTAACCATTGCACACATAAGTTGCCACAAAATATGTCATCTATTAGTTTGCAGCAAGTCATGTTTCCTGATTTTGTAATAAATGCCCCCCAGTTGGCAGCAAGTCATGTTTGATGGATTTTGTGGTTGTCAATTTTAGTTTTTTTTGTAATTTTAGTTTTAGTGTTATTTTTCTTTTTTTTCATTGTGTCTACTTTAGTTTTTATTTTCTATTTGTCAATTTTAGTTAAATTTTTTATTTGTCAATTTTAGTTCAGTTCACAGCAAGTCATGTTTCCTGAATTTTGTAATAAATGCTACAGTTGGTAGCAAGTTATGTTTCCTAGCTTTTGTTTTTCATTTTGTCTACTTTACTTTTTTTCAATTTCAGTTTTATTTTCTGGTAATTTCAGTTTTAGAGTTGTTAATTTCAGTCAGTTTCTGGTTATTCTTTTTTAGTTTTATATTTCATTTCTACATTCATGTGTTTTAGTGTTGAGAGGAGCAACCAATCTGCGGGAAGGAGAAGCAAATCGGTGGAGAGGAGGAGCAGATTTGGATCGATAAAGTGGGGTGGCTGCCGGCAGATTTGAGCGGAAAGGAGGAGCAGATTTGAGCTAAGTTAGCAAGTTATGCAATACTTATTTTAATAATTTGCCCCCACGGTTATAAACTTTAGTATATTTTTGAGTAGCAACTTTAGTATTACATGGCAGTAATTCTTTTTTGCCCTGAGCTTGTGTATACTATGGCCACGTTTAGATTGAAAAAAAAATTAACCCGATAAATAGTACCACTTTCGTCTTATTTGGTAAATATTGTCCAATGGTGGACCAACTAGGCTCAAAAGATTCATCTCGTGATTTCCAACTGAACTGTGTAATTAGTTAATTTTTTTACCTACATTTACTACTTCATACATGGGTCCAAAGATTGATATGATGGAGAGAGTGAAAAAAGGCCTATGTGACAAATTAAGTATATTTTTTTTGTAGTAGCAACTTTAGCATTACATGTCAGTAACTTTTTTTTTGATAAATCTGCTAGCACGTTGACACATAAATTGCTATTAAAATAAAATTCATCGAAATATATGCAGGTGGGATCTAGTTTTGTTCGTCTCAGCAGCGCAGACGGAATTAAAAACGTATACAAATTCGAAAGTTATACCAATTGTAAGAAAAATGTTTTGGTTTTTTGGTTTACTGTTAGCCTGACGTCAGGCTGGTCGGAACGGCATGGGGCTGGGGTCACGCACGAGTGGGTAGCGGCGTGAGGCTGGGGTTGGCGTCAGGCTGGTCGGAACGGCGTTGGGCTGGGTCACGCACGAGGGGCTGGGGCCGCGCGCTACCGTAGAGCGCGACGGGTCGCGGCTTGTCTGCGTTATCAAAAGGGGGTGGGGGGGGGGGGGGGGGGGGGGGGGGGGGGATCCCGATAGTTTGGGTCTCTTTGGTTAACGACCTGCTAACTGCCAGGCAACGATTTTGGTCACAGGACGCTCAAAATCAATATAACTTGAATTGTTGCCTACGCGTTCGACCTCACCTATGGGTGAAACAAACAGTTCCTACGTACGTGAGCAAAATCCCGATAGTTTGGGTCTCCTTGGTTAACGACCTGCTAACTGCCAGGCAACGATTTTGGTCACAGGACGCTCAAAATCAATATAACTTGAATTGTTGCCTACGCGTTCGACCTCACCCATTGGCGGACGCACGGGGGGCTGGGGGGGCTGCAGCCCCCCCCGTGGGCTGAAAATTTTTTTAACAGGTATTCAGCCCGGTCCAAAACATGCCTAGGTTAGATTAAAAAAAAAGCAGTCCAGTGATCCAGTCCAGCAGAGGCGCCGCATCGAGCCCCGACGCCGCCCGTCGCGACTCCTCCTCCTCCCGCCGTCCCGCGCTCGCGCTCGCGCCTGCTCGCGGCTCCGCCGGCGGCCAGTCCACGTCCGCCCCTCTGGCTCCCGCCCCTCCCGGCTCACGGCAGTTCGGCCTCCAGGCTCCGGCAGTCCGGCCCTCTGCGGCTCTGCTCCGCGCGGCCAGGAGCCCGGCCAGCCGCGGCCTCCGGTGGTCCGGCCCTCTGCTCCGCGCGGCCAGGAGCCCGGCCACCCGCCAGCGCCAGCGGCCCAGCGCCAGCGCCAGCGCCAGCCCGGCAACCGGCAGCCCCAGGAGGCCAGGAGACAGGAGTCCAGGAGCTTCAGTCTTTAGACCTAGGGTGAGAAACTGAGAATCAGATCCCCCTCTTTCATTCCTCTTTTATTTTTTTTCTTTTCATTGTTAGTTTCTGAAATTGAGTCAGTCAGTGATCCGATTTCAATTGGTTTTACTTTGTAGAATGGAAAGATCTCTGCTATGAATATTATCAAGACCGACAGGAGGAATAAAATGAATGATGATTGGATGAATAATAGCATGATATGCTATATTGAGCGGGATTTGTTTGCATCTATTGAAGATGATAAAATTTTAAAGCGCTTTTAAGGCTTAAGAAACCGTAAGATAAACTTGCCACCCAAGGTCCCAAGGTGCGTATTGTTTTAGTTCTTTTCTTTTTGCTTGTTATCTTAATTATTGAAGAAGTGTTTGACATTTAAAATTTATGTAGCATTGAGTGTGGCGGTTCAAGTGGTGTTGGTTCAAGTGGTGTGAATTCTTGAAGATGGAAGATGGAAGGCTCCTTCTATTTGGTACTTTTTAATCCTTATTATATTAATTCTATGTATCTTTGATTTTGAGCACTTAGAATCAATATAAAATTATCAATTTTAGCTATATCTATTAGTGTACTGTATCCAACGAGCAAAAAAAATTTTAGTCTTTGTTATGTAGCCCCCCTCTTGGTCCGTTTCTGGATCCGCCACTGGCCTCACCTATGGGTGAAACAAACAGTTCCTACATACGTGAGCAAGACGCTTCGAGAGCCCGTGGTGCATCACCCTGAGAGTGCGTGTGCAGGTAAAGCGCAGGCACCCAGGTCCCAGACTTGCAAAGCTGTACCACGCCATGCGCTGCTCGTGACTCCTGACGGTCGTCATTCCCGTGGTCGATCGGCCGAGCGCCACGCCTCGGCACTCGGCAGGCATCGCGTCATCTTGTCATCTCGGCCTCATCTGACCGCATGATATCCAGGTACCGAACGCACCTAACAGAACTTGCCCACTAACGACAGCAGCCCTGCCAATAATTCGCGAGGAGGCGTCATGTGGCGTGTTTCCCGGCTACCGCAGCCAGCACGGGAGCGAAGCAGCACCCGTCGCCTCACCCCCACCCCTGCCGGCCGTCATCGCAACGACAAACAATCGCCTCCCCGTTCCAGCTGTGCACGTACAGCTGCGGCCGCGCCGCCCAAGTGGAACCGCAACTACTAGAGCAATTTTTCCCGCACAGACGCAGAGACACACGGGCGCTGTCCTCTGCTCTCCCCCATCAGCTAGCCAAGCATAGCACTTCCGCGCGAACCGCTCCTACTGCTAGATCCTGCACGCACACAACTGCTCTAACCAACCCAACCCAACTGCCTCCACGCAAGGTACAGGTACCACTATACTGTACGAAAGTAGCAGCAGCGACGGCAGCCATCAAGGCGGTAGCGCCTACGTATTTATGGGTCAGTCGGTGTGTGTGTCCGTGCACGGATGATGGTAAAAGGCTTGCTTTGGTTGTTGTATTGTTGTAGGGAGAGGGAGTTGGTGTGTATGCCTGCACTGCATGTGCGCAAGCGCGGCCACTTTTGGTCGCTGGTGAACTGCTGGTCATGTGGGAGAGCACCGCCCGCCCGACCCCAAGCAGGCGAGCACGCACGCAAGACGCAACGCAGGGCATCCGGCGGCATTACCCTGGCCGATTCCAAACCTGACCACCCGGTCAGGCATCGATGGGTGCGCCGTGCGCGGTGCGTTCGTTGCGTTGTGTTGCGCCTTGACCTGCCGCTGCCGGGGTCCTGTTTTTTGCTTGCGCTTCACCGGCCGGGCGGTGGAAAAGGTCCCCGAAAGCAGTTCCAGGCCGTGATACCATTCCCAGACGTGGCCATTCCCATCCCATGAAGTACTAACACCGAACACGGTCACATGACGCCAAACTGCTTTCTATGAAATAGCACCGCACGCGCTGGTCCAAGCCGCTGCATATAAAAACTGAGAGAAGCTTTTGTCCCTGTCGAGCCAGAGAGACGCGTGCCTTTGTCTGCTACAGGCGGTAACGTACTAGTAGTTTCACTGCTGACAAGTGACAAACGACGACGCCGAGTCCGACTCGTCGTCCCTCTCCCTCGCCTGTACCGCGTGCCGATGGCCCGGCTAGCCAATCAAATGCCCGCGGAATTATACGCCGGAATTCCTGCTCGCCCGGCCCGGCTCCGGCGGCACGCACGAATAATGTACTGTATGGTATATTATGCATGTCCATGGGCGGACGGCCTGAAGCTTCCAAAAGTCCACTTCGACCTCATCATTGCCCTTGTTCAGTTCCCAAATCGGGGGTGTCCGATTTGGTACAGTAAGCTACAGTACGTATTAAATACGTACTGTAGCGATTCGTTTGTATTTGGTAAAAATTGTTCAAATTTTGACTAATTAGGTTCAAAATGTTTGTCTCGTAAAGTACAATAAAACTGTACAATTAGTTTTAAATTTCATCTACATTTAGTACTCCATGCATGTGCCGGTATTTTGATGTGATGGGAATCTTCTTTTTTATAGTGAAATTTGGGGTGGAATTTGGGAAGGCATTGCCAACTCATCGACGTTCCCCTCTCTTTCCGTGCCCACAGACAGTGGGACCCCACATCGATCCTTGGTCTGATCGTCTCTTCCTAGTGTAGTAGTGTAGGTGCAGATGTTCTACACACGGACACATCAAATGGTCTCTCTCCGCTCCCTCCGTCACTAGGGGGTGTTTAGATGTAAAAAAAAAATTTTGACAATTAGTGTCTAATTATGGACTAATTAGACTTAAAAGATTCATCTCGTGATTTATAACCAAACTGTACAATTACTTTTTTTATCTATATTTAATGTTATATATATATGTGTCCAAAGATTCGATGTGACGGAGAGAGTGTAAAAATTTAGAATTTAGAAGGCATCTAAACAAGGCCTAGGTAGCGTTTTTCTTTCCGAGAAATAACTTTGACTAAATGCATATAAAAATTATTAATATTAGATAGATATTTGAACATAATTTTTAAATAAATTTATTTAGAGATACAAATGTTACATATATTTTTTTATAAATCGAATCAAACTTTTAACACGGAAACAAACGGCGACGGTTAATTGGGAGCTTCTCTAGTACTCCGTAGTCTCTAGTAATTAGGACTAGAATAGACAAGGATAGATGATGATCTCGCCCGCACCCAAACCAACGAACGGCAGATGATCGATGAGCTTTCTTTGCTGGCCTGGCCGGCCACTTGCACCGTCCGTAACGGCTTCTAGCTGCAGGTGAGAATCAGGCAGCGGGCAATTGGCATTTGTTTTCGCACGGGCACGGGCACGGGCACCGATTGGGCCCTGGACAGTGTGCTTCAGAAACCGCTTTAGTTCTGGACACACGACTTCTTGTGGGCCTCAACGTGCACGTGGTCTTCTCTTCTCCGGACTAAGTCCCTGTTCGGCTGAGCTTATCAGCACGGCTTATCAGCCGTGGAACAGTGTTTTTCTCTCACAGCAAATCAGCCATAGCCGGCTTATAAGAAAAAAAAACAGCCTGTGAACAGGGCCAAGAATTTACCATTGGGAATACAAACACACCAATTGATCCGCTGTGACTTCCATCTACTGCTGCCTCCGTCCCTTAATATACGTCGTTCTAGATTTAGCACAGGAACTAAGGAACATAGGGTGTGTTTAGTTCGTGAAATTTTTTAGCTTTGACTAATGTAGCACTTTCATTTGTATTTGTCAATTAGTGTCTAACTATAAACTAATTAGACTCAAAAAATTGTCTCGTGGTTTTCTATCAAACCATGTAATTAGTTTTTCGTCTACATTTAATGCTTCATGCATGTGTCCAAATATTTGATACGACGAGAAATGTTAAAAAAATTTGGAACTAAATGTGGCCCTAGCAACAGACCCCAACGCCCCTATAAAAAACATTCACCAGCCTTGAAAGGATAGGTCATTAATGCTCATCTTAGATTCACACAAACAATTATTTTTACAGGAAACAAAACAGTGGTCACATCAATTTTTTTCTGCACTTACCCATGCACTGCATTTTTTTTGACTTAAACAAACCAAACATTACACAAATCATGCGGCAAACAACACTCGGCGCCAAAAGGTTTCAGTGCGCTCTATTTTTACACAGAAGATGCAAACTAAAATTTCAACCTAATGCTCCCAGCGCCATTTCTCCGACTCCTGTCTAGGAGTAGTAACATACGGAGTACTCGTTTACTAGGAGTATATATATAGGCAGTCCCGGTCTAACTGCCTTCTACTGTCAGACATATTGAGGAATGCGAGCTGCGAGGCAAATTGGGTGAAAAATGGCATCTTATTATTGTTGTTGAGCTTGATCGTTGCATAATGCAGGACAGGCTCATCCTAAAAGCCCTTTATTTGATCAGAAATTTACGATCTGAGAAAGAAACTGAGACACCGCACACTAGTGAAAGCGCCTATTATATACAACACCTGAGTATGTTAAAGGGCTCTTAGCACTTGATTTTTGGGCTATCTAAATTTTGTGAGTTATGGTTCACTTGGATGTAGCTATGTGAAGGACGGACCTGGTGCAATGTCAGAATGTTTGCAAGGGTAAAGCTGCAAGAAATTTTCTTCCGTATGTCCCATGTAGAGCAACTCCAAGTAGCGGTGGAAATGGATGTCTGAAACTCTAAATTATCTGAATCTGTATCCGCTTAAAGTTGTAATATAGATATCCATATCTGTATCCGTTTATAATGTGCATACTAATTGGATGTATCTGAATTTGTTTTTTTTAGTATTTTTCTCTATTTGATCTCAAATCTGTATTCGATAAAAATGTAGAATATCCGACATTTATCCGTATCCGCAAAGAACAAGGTAACTAGTGACTAATTATTTAATTTTTATATTAGTAGTGATGCATTGAAACTATTTAATATTATATAAATAAATAAATAAATATTAATATTAATTAACAATACATAAAGACTAAATTAATTTAAGTATTTTTTCATTAAGTTCACAGCTAATATATTTGTTGTTGTAAATTATTTCAATACTTTAATTTATGTTTTAGTACCTATGTAAGTCATTTTATATCACTAAAATAATTTGTAATTTTATGATAAATATTATATAAATAATGATTGATTAATTGATATATTTAATCATTAAATATTTATTGGTAACTATATTATTTTTTATGAGCTATTGTTAGCTATGTTATATACCCACATACTTTAATCTCTACTTGTGCAATAATTTTGTAATTACAAAAACATTGATAAAACAAAATGGCTACTTGTTACCTACCATTCTTATTTGGATTTCTTTATTTGACCTATCATGTTATTAAATATTATCCTTTCATTTAGTCTACTTCGATATTGGAGATTATTATAAGTGCACTTTGATTTTATTTTCACTTTGTTTATCGATGAACTTAGTAGTAAAATTCTATTCATGTATGTTGAATTTAACAATGTGCACTTTGAGTTGAATCGAGTAAATATTCGAAGAAAATCTGATCCCGAGACATTTGTTTTGTAGTCATATTCAAAAATATTTGTATCTGTATTCATATTCTAATTAAATTGTGGTAAAAGGCAATATCCAGATCTAATTTCATAAGAATCTGATCCATTTCCATCCCTCTGTCCCTATGCACTGATAGGAATAGAGATTTTGATGAAAAAAATTGTTCTCCAACAATTTCTTTAATTAAATCTTCAAATATTATAATCATCTGTGATTTCTCGCTACACAAAGATAGAGAGCGGAGCTAGCTGTCTAGAGTGCGCACAAGATATGTTAGAGGGTGAAAAGGTATAAAGAGCGACTTTTATTTAAATGGATCTTCAAATGAGGATTTAGAGAGTGAGCTTACTCTTGAGATGTTCTTAAGTGGTATGATTCAAATTTTTGTCCTAAATTTTTTGCCAATTTCGAAATTGAAAAGAAAAAAATTGCCCAGTCAAATAATTACGGGATATTCCGTACTTAGTATTCGAAGCACACTAACTATTGACTGAAATGGAGAAGCACACTGCAGACTGCACACGGTTTCGCGAGCGCGAGCCATAACACAGCGCACCCAGACACGACAGGAATCAGTCGAGCACCCGAGCAGAGCACCCTCACTGGCCGGCCGGCGCCCGGCGGCCCCGCGCCTCGCCTGGACTCAACTGAGCTGATCGTCTCGCCTGGCAGGCACGCCGGATGGCCAACAAAGGCGCCCACAGAACACAAGCCCAATCAATGATGCGCCTGCACAGCATATCTCACTCGTCCCCTCTCACACACTCTAATTCAGGGTAGTTCTAGTCCTACACAAACACAAGCATTGCACTGGAATGGAAATCAAGCATCATCGTAACCATACACGACCAAATATACATGCTATTTATATATGTGTATATTTTCATGAAAAATTTCTTCATCGTCATTCATAAGAAGACCACCACTTATTTGCTGAACAACATGCATGGATGGATCCTCATGACAGGAGGAGTTGTGAACTGACGGACTTTGACTCACTGAACACACTCACCGCACCGGGGTCGGTCTCTGTTCTTTTTGTAGATATACAAATCGAAAGGAAATGGAAGAAAAGAAGAGAAAGAAATGGAAAGAATCCACAGAAGAAACAATGGCACTAATGATGGGAGCAGAGAAGAAGATCCATGGACAAGGGAGGTACCGTCTGATTCTGATCGATCAACCGGCACGCACCGAGGAGGGCTTCAGAAGAGCTCCCAGTCGAACCGCGGGATCGGGGAAGCGCCGGCCGGCGAGGTGGTGGTCGCGGCCGCCATGGTGGTGGTCACGGCGGCCGAGGACGTGGACGGCACCGACGACAGCAGGTCGAACGACTCCCAGCTCTGCGTGGGCGGCGCCACGGCGCCAGGCGCTGGGGAGGGCTGCTGCTGGAAGTTCCGCCGCTGCGACACGGGCGGCGGGCGCGGCGGGAGGTGCGGCGCGCGGGGCTTGGCGTGGCCGTTCATGTTGCCGTTGGCCTTGGGCGCCGACGCCGCGTTCTTCGCGCGGATGGCGTCCAGCGTCTCCACGTACTTCTGCACCCGCTTCTCCTGCACAATTATCGGGTGGGCGGCGAATTGAGCTCTGGGCGCGCGCGAATTCGTCCAAGAAGCGGCAAGAAATTTAGCCTATAGCGTACCGACTGACCTGTATTCGTCGCTGCACCTTGACCTCGCCCTCGGCGGCGATGGAGTCCAGCTTGACCAGCTCGTTCATGAGCGCCTCGGTGAGGGTGACCACGTCGGCGTCCACCACCTTGCCGCCCTTGCTGACGATGGTCTCCAGCGCCGACACCTGCACCGAATTGAGTAGTACGTTGAACAGCCAAATTCAACATTCGAGGTCACCGTGAGCTAGAAGAACTACTAGCGGTAGGTTGCTCGATCGATTCTTACCTTGGTGGCGAGCTTGTCGACGTCGAGGCTGATGCGGGAGATGGACTTGGCGGCTCGCTCCGCCTTGTCGGTGCGCCGCTTCTCGAGGAGGCGCTTGGCCTGCGCGGCGGGGTCCTCGAGCAGCACCATCTTGGAGCGGTCCTTGACGCCGGCCATGTCCAGGAACGCCTTGGAGTCTCGCTCCTTGTCCTTGTACACGAGCTTCTGGTCCTCGGGGTGCAGCCCCGTCCGCGCCGACAGCAACTTCTTCAGCTCACCTGCAGGAGAAGGAGAGCATCGCCGGCCATCTCGATCAGAAGCAGCTCGTAGCTAGCTAGGATCGCCAGGCAGGCGCGGTGCATTCTACTGGGATTACCGAAGGAGGCCTGCGAGTTGATGTAGATCTCGTGGTAGACGCCGTTGAACTTGACCTTGACGCGGATGGTGGGGACGGGCGCCCCGGCGGGGGCGTCCGCGTCGGGGCTCCGCTTCTGCACCAGCATCCCGCCCGGACGCACCTCCCACTCGTCCTCTTTCACCGCCGCCGAAGCCGGAGGAGGATGAGGAGGTGAGCTCTCCCTCATCGCGTCGGCGAATGTACCTTTGGGCCTGGCGCGCATCATCTTCTCATGGTACGTGCACGCACCCCGCGCGCGCGTGAAGCGAGAGAGAGGGACAGAGAGAATCAAATCAACCGCTCCTCCTGCACTCACGCTAGCAACAGCAACCAAGAACGGGCAAGCAGAGTCAGCTCTGCTCTGCTCGGCTGTCCCCGAAACGATCTCTGGCCCCCTGGCGCGGATTAGGCGGCGCCGGATCTGGGGAAGACGGGGGCGCACGGTTTGCAGCTGCAGCTAGCGCAGGTGCCTCCTCTCGGGTCTCGGCCTCAATTGGGGAAATCAGGATCAGGGGCCGGGGCTGGCTGCAGGCAGAGAGGTGTGGGGTTAGGAGCTGAGCCTGAGCCAGCGGAGGACGAGGTGGGGGTGGGGAAGAGAGAGCCAGAGACAGAGAGACAGAGAGCGAGACGACGAAAAAGGAGGGAGGGAAAACAACAGCGCGTACAACTCAGGGACAGGGCAGCAGCGGAATATTTATACCGATAAAAAAACGCGGCATGCGAGCGGGTGGCGCCACGCGATCACGGCACACGAGACCACGCATGCCACCGCGCCGAGCCGGAGCAAAAGGTTTTTTTCGTTTTCTTGCCCAGCTCCGGTCCGGTTCGTTTCTTGCCGTGCGGTTTTGACCGTGGCAGGAGGAGGAGAGAGCGGGTGGGGTGGGTATTGCTGGTGCTGGGCAGGCAGGCGGGCAGGCATGCTTGCTTGCTTGGGAGGATGGCCACGACCTTGCCGGTGCCGGCGGGCGGGCGGGGGCCTTAGGCCCTTAGCCGCCAAGCAACCGTTTTTTGTTTACAACAACTGCCAAGCAACCGTTGGCGCGGGCGGCAAACCGAACCTGCCTGCCACATAGCCGCGCGCCGTTGGGCAATTGGGGCATCGGCCACCTCGCCGCCTCGCTTTCTTCCGTGCCCAGTGCTGTGGCGGTGCTTTCACTCGGCAAGCAAAAAGGCACGTCTGCAACAAAAGCTAGAGCTGTTGTCGATGGTGGTACTGGTGCCTTCACCTCCAAGTGTCCGTTGTGCCGGGTTCGGATCGGATCCGATCGGTGGGAGTGATAATTGGAAGGAGGCGACCTCAGCAGCAGGCATCATGCATGTCAGCAAGCAAGAATCACCGGGGGAATTTCGTGACAGTCACCAAAAGATTCAAGTACTCGCTCTGTCCTAAAAAAAATACCGTTTTTTACTTTTAGACATCTTATTTGACCATTCGTCTTATCAAAAAAATTATATAAATATCATATATTCTGTTAGTACTTATTTTATTATTAAAGATACTTTAATAATGATTTATTTATTTTATAATTTATACAAAATTTTTAATTAAAACGAACAGTCAAACCCGATATCCACTTTTTTTTAGACGGGGGAGTATGCCACAGAATTTCTAGTTGCCGTATCGTATGATGGAAAAGCGGCAGTTTCGCTGTACTGTGAGTGGCCCTATCTCGGTGATAAATAAATTATTAAACGAGGGCTGGTGCCTGGTGGGTAGCTTAGCTAGCTACGTGATGATGGCTGACGATGACGAGAGGTCAGGTATGGTATATGGCAACAGGCCTAGTTGCCAAATCAGTCGAAGCGGCGCGAGCGCGACGGGGCTGGCGAGAGCTTGCATTCCAGTTGCTTCCTCCGTTCCTCGTCATGCCGTTTCCGGCGTCCGCGTAAAAGTTCTTTTTTTTTTATGCAACGCGTAAAAGCTCTTTAATTTGCTGCATGCAAGAATTACATTGATTATTTCACGGGTACAGCTTATCCATGTTTGTCAAGTCGAGTAAAAAGTGATCAAGGATTATTGACACAAGCATATGTATACGTAGAAACTCGTCACCGGTGAAGGGTGAGAGGAGAATGAAACGACCTCAAAAGGAGCCGGGCCCGCGCCACTTGGGCCAACCAGTCCCGCCAAAAGAAAGCGAACCGAACGGGGGGATTCCTATCCTAGTGCGGGGGCCCAGGCCAGCTCCGGGACCCACCTGTCACAGGCCAACAACAACATCGCACACTCCGCCCCGCCGAGCCCACCTATCGGTGATTCGGTGGCACGAGGAGCCGCACCGACAGCGGGTCCACGCGGCGGCAGACGAACCCCCCACGTCGGCACCCCGTGGGCCGCACCGCCCGGCCTCCGGCTCCGACGACGTGATCGGAAAGCGACCGTATAACCTACGGGCGGGCGGGGCCCGGGCACCGGTGACCCCTGACCCGGCACCCACCACCACCCACGGCCACGGCCGCGTCGCTCGCGAGCGTCCGAATCCGACCGACGCTTCCTCATCTGCCAACGCCTGCAACCGCAAACGGTAGCATAGCATGAGCTCCCCTCACTTTTGCCCGCAGAGTTCTGGCCAGTAAAAAAAAAAACTGGATCTTTTTTTTGGCTGTGCAGTGCAGCACCTGCGCACGTGCGGTTTGGCCTTGAATTGTTAACTGCAGCAGCAGCATGGCAGCTGCGGGTAGTGTCGGCTGGGTTTGCCATGCCAGCGGGATGTTGACTCGCCTCATCATGACAGCCACCGCGTCCGGCCAACGCGGCAGCCTACTCGGCGGCCATGCAAGTTGCTGATGCTAGATGCTTATATACTTTAGTGCACTAACCAAGCTTCGGATACCCCTCTTGACAGAGAACTAATCCTCCGCCGGTCCCTTTCCTTTCCGAGATCGACGATGATGGCAGCGCATTTCGCATAGCAAGTTGCCAGACGGCATGGGCTATTTACTTACTGACCGGGCTGGCGTTGTTGAGGTTGCAGCGAAACACACATGGCGTGCTCGGCGTCCATGGCGCGGCCTGCGCGACCTCCCGGCCAGGCCTCAGTCGGCATCGCCAGCACGCCGCGCCACTGCTCTGCAGGCGTCGGAGCATCCTTTAGCCTCGTGTCATCGCTCGTGGGTGTCCGCATCGATCGTGGTCTGCAATCTCCATCACATCCCAGTCGCCATGTCACTCGCGCCCGGCCGGCGCCCTGTTCTCTGTCCGTGCACAGATCATCTCATCGCATCTCGCAAAGATGCAAACGACGAGGAACGAAACGATGCACGTCTAGGTGCAGACAAAATCAATCTGCATCCGTCTGCAGCTAGCGATTCGTACGCACTACGTACTACACTAGCGTACAACTGCTCACTTATCTGTTCTTCAGCTACGGATCAGTATCGGCCATATCTCGTAGCCGTATGCCCGTATCTGGTGCTAGCTTGGCTTGGCCTCTCCGTTTTTTTCCAGCTGCGTACGAGCAGTTCTAGTGATGGATCTCGCCAGGACTCAGGACGGGGCTAAAGAACAGTGTCAAAAGGAAAGCTAGCCAGCACAGCAGCCACATGTACGAATGCCATTCATCAATCATCACGGTTCCATGATTATTAGTGTCAGTACGCGCTGGATGCTGCAGTCGTGGCACACATAAATTAGACGCAACTCGCTCTCTGTTTTCTGATCTAACAAACTGCCACTGGTACTGTCACTTAATTTAACAGTCGTGCGTAGCCGTTGATCCGTTTGTGCGTACTCTTCACGAACTGTAGGCAGATTATGTCCAAGGGGAAGAAGCTAGCCGCAACTCTGTGTTTTCTAACCTAACCAGGACCTTACAAACTGTTACTTAATTAGCATAATAACAGTCTTAGCCGTTGTGCGTACTCTTCAGTCTTCACGACCTGTAAGCAGATCACAATAATAAGATGGCACTGTTGGGTTTCCTGCAGACTTGCCCAGGAATAAAAAATTGGATGTGACCAACGTGTGAATTTTCCTTCTTGTTGTTTTTCTTCAAGTCATGGAGGTCAATGGTCCTCTCCTCTGCGCTTTTACCGGGTCAGCTAGCAACTTGTCCGATCGAGATCTACAAACTCACAATCCACATTATTTCAGTGATCCAGCAGCGTCTGCTCGCTGACCATACACACTCAAGATCGAAACATCACCCACGGCCACAAAGCTATCTCAAAGTCGATGCCTGCAAAAGCTACAAAAGTACAAGAACTGGCCATGAAGCAAGAATATCTCTCGTAGGCTTTTTTGGGAGCAATCATAATCCTGAGCCTCTTTAGTCTTTACCCAACAATAATACGTTTTCCATCTTCTTTTTCCCTGCCATAATGTGGTGCCTGCCGCTGCCGGCCTTTGCTTTTGATTTTGGGATACATACCATACCACCTATCATCTCCCCATAATGCATTTCGCAAACCGCACTATGCGAGCGTGGAGGACCGATCGATGTTTTGTCGATCGAGATGTGCGCATCTAGTATGTTGCCAAAACATCATCAGATTCTTCTGAAGCTTCGCCTCAGAAAAAGCGTCCCCATCTGAAGGAGTGAGTGAAGATTAATTATATGATTCCGGGGCATCTAATCAGTGTCTCGTCCTTCTTAAATATCTCATTTTTAACAGCCCTCATGCTGCGCTGGGTGGGATCTGGCCATCTGGGAAGAATGGGATGGTGGTAGAGTAATTAGCCGATTCACAGGGGTGGGGGGGGGGGGGGGGGGGGATGGGGGGTTGGGAACTGGAATCTGAATGCGCTGTTATATTACGTTTGGTGTCAAAAACCTACCAAGTCATTTGCAGGAAGTACGCCTGTACTGTTATTGTTCAGGTCATCAAGTGTAAACAGTAGTTGTTGTGTGGGTAGAAACATGCTTTCCACTTTTCCATAGCGACAAAACCATTCAATCCTACAAACACAGCTTCTTGAACTTGTCTTCTGCGAACTATAAAATGGGATTAAAAAATACAGCATTTTGCAGTGTCGGTTGCATATAATAGCTTAAAAACTGACAACACTTCTGGTCCCTTTCCCCGTGTCCACTCTCTGAATTCAACATGTTCATAAATAACGGGGTGTTTAAATGGAAAAACTTTTGGAATTTGGTTACTGTAGCACTTTCGGTTGTATTTGGCAATTAGTGTCCAATTATAGACTAATTTGGCTCAAAAGATTCGTCAACCAAACTGTTTAATTAGTTATTTTTTATCTATATTTAATGTTCCATGCATGTGTTCAAAGATTCGATGTGATGGGACGAAAAGTAAAAATTTGGAATTTTGAAGGCATAAACAAGGCCTAAATTGCTCTCTTCGACATGTATTAATTTGCAGAGCATGGCGGATTTGGTTTGTTTAGTGACCTGAGAGTTTGATTTAACAAAAAAGAAAGGAAATTTGTCAGTCAGTTCTTCTTCGCAACAGATTGGCAATAAAGGAGTTAAACTCCACTTCCTGGCCACTTTATCAGGCTGTATCATCCAAGAAAGCGAGCAAATAGTATTGTACCTTCACATTTATTTTAAAGGATAAAAAGCGGCGACAAGAAATAAAAAAGGAGTAGCCCCATTATTGCAAGTCCCAACTAACTCTGAAACCAAGAACACATGAACAAGATGCATGATCAATGTACTCTGTTCTCCTTTCACCACCACCACAGCTAACCTCTTCCGTATCCCTGTCGCTGTTCATTTGTTGGTAAGCAAAAACGCATCCATAAAAGACTGTTAAGCAGGGCCAACGCCATACAGATCATGGTTGTCGACATTGAATTAGCAGATCAAGCTAGATCCCATCGCCATTACCATTGATTTGGACATACATGTCGTTGTTCAGTGTGTGAGTGTTTTTTTATAGAAAGACGGCAAAAGCTTTGCCGCAATTTCTATTAGACGAAGAAAGAAAAAAGACAAGCGCCAGCCCAGTTTTTTTGAATAGAAACTGCCAGAAAAACCATTCACTCGTTTCCCACTACTAGGCATCGGCAGAACATGATAAGATCTTCAGTTCGGTATCGATGTTTCGTCGGAGGAACAATCTTTCCCGTAGTTCTCATGCCTGATGTGTACACCTTGCACCAGTGCATGGTCTGCACGTAATGGAGAAAAAAGTGAAGCAAGCTGTGTGTGTTACAAGCAATGCTTCTGGAATTCTTGTGGTAGGTGACCATGAGAACATCATCCAGCAGCACGGCAGCAGGGGTCCAATTCCAAAGCATCATTTTCTGTCCAGGAAGTGTGAAGCCTGCAACCCTTTGGATGAGAGCACACAGACTGATGGGTGAATAGTCCCTTTTTTTTCCTTGTGGAAACCGCCCCGGTTTCAACGTGTGTGAACTTGTGGGATCCATCCAACTCTTCGAAATACAATTGGTCCCTCTCAAAAGAAGAAAAGAAATACGATCTGCTTTGGACATGAGTTTTGTGTCGGAGGGTTTGCTTGCCGTCGACAATTGTATTACTTCTAGCCTACGGGTTTCAGATCGTAGAAGAAACCATGTGACATCTTAACAGCAAGCTCTGTCTGCCGTACCAAAGCTGCTAGTGACTCAGTCGGACTTGGAGTGCACAGTTTGCTCACATCCAGCGCCCACTGCAATGTGCTGTAAGGCATTTGTACAGTTGGTGTAGGACGGTGTCTGAAAGGGACACATAATAAAACCAAGCGACGAACTGCATCGATTAAGCGTCAACTATGACCTGTTCAAGGGCATGGCAATGGCTGGCAACAAGCATACTGAGGCATGGGTGGAGTGGAGGAGGAGAACAAGGAACAAAAAAACAACCAGGCAGGTCATCTCTCAAGATAGAACCGGTCGCGTTGTAGATATCTTGAGAAGAGAGCAACGGCGTAGCTTCTGCAGGGAGCCAAGGCGTTCACCAGTCGCATCTCGTTCTGATGAGCAGTTACCGTCGCCGATCGTCTTCGCCGGAAGCTAACAAAAGGTCTGGACTCTCATAAGCCTGTGGAAAGCAACGGCCTGCAATGCACGGATCTCTCTACGTGGGATTGACGGTAACACAAGCAAGATATCAGGAAGAATATCGTTGCCGAAAAGGTATAAGCGGACAGCGACTCCAGTGATTGAAAAGGGGGTGAGTAGACTTCACAGTGTTTGATAGGGCAAAGGCAGACTACAAACTGGGCCCGAAATTCAGATCACATCTGGGCCGATCATACTTGGGCCCTAGAGGCAGTTCTTGGGCTTTTATTTAGCACGAGATAACAATCCGGGCCGAGCCTAAATCACGCTCACCTCGTAATGGTTCTCTCTACACAAATCCGTTCCGTCGTAACCCTGCGCGCACACGACGCTCGAAGCAAAGCCTCGCCTCGCCGCCGCCACCGCCGCCGCCGCCATGAGAGGCGACAACCGCCGCCGCACGGGAGCCTCCAGCTCGGCCTCCATCGCCTCGACGTCTACCAAGCGCGACCTTCAAGAAGAATCCGCCAGCGCCTCCGACGAATCGGGCGACGACGAGGTGAGCTGGGGGGCTCTACTCTTCTCCCGACCTCCTCGCACGAACCACGGAGCGTTCACCAAAGTTCGCTGGTGCCCCAGGAGGTCCCCTGGTCGTCGGAGTCGGAGTCGGAGAGCGACGGCGAGGATGCGGAGCGGGAGCGGGAGTTGGAGCGCGCGCTCGCAGACGTGCCCTTCGGAGAGCTGCAGCGCGCGAGGGCCGACGGGTCGCTGGCGCGGGCCACCTCTGCGGCCAAAGCAGCCGCGGAGAAGACTCGCAGGGCTACCAAGAAGAGGTTCGGCGGTGCCCAGCTGCTGTTGCCTTTTCATGGGTTCTGCTTGTTCCCTGTGGCTGTTGTTCTTGATGGGTTCGCGTGTTTTTTCGACAGGCCGATGGAGATAAGCACGAAAGTGCGGCCACCAAAATTGAGGGAGGTGATACAGGTTCCTAAGAAGGTTAGTTTGATTTGTCATGTTGAGACTGTATTTTTATTTGATTATTATTAGGCTGTCTGCAGTGCTATGTTCTGCACTTCTGCTAAGTTGGGCAACGCGTTGAATCCCTGTCATCCATCAAACTTATGCACGGATAACAGTGTGTTTTCAGTCACCTGTCTGGTTGGGCATGCCTTGCTGCTGCAGCTTGGATATTCCTGAATGTTGTTACATTACATGTAAAATCCAGTTTGCTTTATCTTATTTATACTGTAATTTCATTTAGTTATCTAGGATTGAGAGATGCATCTTAATGTTGAATTCGTATATAAAAGGTATCTGTTGTAATTGATATTCGTATTTATCATGAAACAGTGCAGTTTATACATTGAATTGAATTCCTCGACTTCCACTTAGGGCCCGTTTGATCCTTGGAATTGAATTCATTCTAATAATTACAATTTAGACATAGATTAATTAAGCTAATATTGTTGTATATAGAATATATTTGTATATTTATCGTTAGGCATACAAGGGACATGCTTATATGTTGCATTTCTATTGTGGGGAAGTGAGTTGAAGAGTGTGCTATAAGTTGGAGAGTAGAATTATAACATGATGATCTTTAGAATCCATTTCCATCTCCCACCCTATGAATTTGAGATAGACTTATTTGTTAGATTGGGAAAGTTATGGAATGTCAAATTCCAAGCCAAATAGCCTAATCCATTAAGTAGATTTCAATTCCTCTAAAATGAAGGGATCCAAACGGCCCCTTAGTGTTCTTATCTTCATCTTAATTTCTTTCATGCAAATGACTGTTTGAGAGGTTGTATTGTGCATGTTGTCTTCTAAATTCGTATCAATTTCTGAGATTGCTCTTTCCCATAGGTTGGAAGAGATCCAAGATTTGAGCCTGTGTATGGATCTGTTGACAAAGAAGGGTAAGAGTTGGATACACGTTGCATATGTAATTGTTCTTTTCTTTGGTGTCCTCACACATTTAAATAAAGCATTTTTTTATATGTCAATTTCTGCTTTTATATTATATCTTGATATATCATTAGAGGTCCTCGATTGTGTTTTCAGTCTAATGCTCTAAGCAAGTATTTATTTGCTTCCTATTGAATGGGTGAATTCAGACCCCTGACCTATTTCACCCAGTTGATATTTTGATTCATTTTCCTTCCCAAAGCATGATCCTTGAGTGTTATTTGGTTGTTCACTCTGGTACTGGCTGCTAGCCTGATGAATTCTTGACATTTATCAATTTCGTTGGCATGCAGGTTCAGGAAAAGATACAATTTCTTATTTGATGAAGACTTCCCTTCTGAAAAAGATGTGTGTTCAGCGTTCATTTTAAAATGCATTGATTAGAAGATGTTTCTGTTTGACAAAAAATAATTCCATCCACATTTTCTTGTATATGCAGAGACTTCAAAAAATGATTAAGAAATCTAAGGACCCAAATGCCATTGAAGAAATGAAGAGTCGTGTCACGTGGATTGTATGTAGTAGTACTTAACATGTTTGTTGCCATGAAATGTTCTGTTATAAAAAGAATCCATATCGATGCTTATTTTTTTATTATTAGTGAGTTCCTGAATTCAACGTAATACTGACCATTTACTGATAGCAAAATTGATTAACCTTTTGGTCCACTGGATCTGTGATATTTGATTCAAAAGTATGTTCACTTCAGCCGTCAAATCCCTGTCTCTGAGAGTACTATTCAGTAGGCAACGGCAATGTTAACCATACTGTATCACTAGAAAGAGTATCCATCATCAGTGAAACTATTGACTATCTATATTTATCCACTAAAAAAATATTGTGAATACAATCATTTGTTGCTGCATCACAAACTAGATAACTGTTATGCAAGTTTTGATCTGAATGGAGTCAGGATAAGGTGATTTTAGTTATTACGCCTTGTCAGAAACAAGCTGCTACCATCCAGTAATGAAATCCAAGAATTTCACCTCTGACTATGAAATACAAGGCATCTACAATTTGATTGTTGTATTCTTATATGGAGTTGACAATGAAAAGACTTTTTTAGACTGGTTACTTCCATTTAAACTTGTCCTTGTTATGTTTTTGGGAGCAACTTGATCTGTGGTGATTTGTTTAGTTGATTCCTGGAATGTACCTAACTACAGGATAAGCAGTTAAAGTCTCATCCTCAAAAGAACATTGAATCCGAAATCTTGCGTGAGCATATCAAGAAAGAGAGGGAAGCAGCAAAGTCTGGAAAACGGCCATACTATCTGAAGAAATGTCAGTTCCTCAATCCCAGTGCCTCCTTCCTTTCCTCACTGTCTCTCTATATTCAAATCGAATGGTTATTGTCTGTTCCTCAATCTGATGGTTACTTGGATTTTTTTCTTAACCAGCTGAACTTCGCGAAAGGAAGCTGATGAACAAGTACAATGAGCTCAAGGTAAAGTTTACAAGGTTCACCTGGAGTTTTTTTTTCAACGCGGTATTTTGCCTCAGTCCTTAAGTTTTTCATGTTCATTACTCACAGGGGGCAGGAAAGCTTGATGCCTTCATCGAGAGGCGGCGTAGGAAGAATGCTTCCAAAGATCATCGGTACATGCCATACCGACGGAATGGAGATGATGCATAATATAATATTTTCTTGATGGTTGAGGCGAAATGATGATTTTAAGATGGTCTTTTCATGGTGGCTGGACACTGGACTGTCAGTGTCCTCTGTTACTTTGTTGCCCTAGCCGTACACTCGTCAGCTCTGTCCACAATCTACATTGAGCCCGTGTTTAGTTCCCGGATTCAGCGTCCCGAGTTGGAACAGTGGCTACTAAATGCATACTGTAGCATTTCGTTTGTATTTGGTAAAAATTATCTAAACTTTGACTAATTAGGCTCAAAATGTTCGTCTTGTAAAGTACAACAAAACTGTGTAATTAGTTTTTAATTTCATCTACATTTAGTACTCCGTGCATGTGTCGACATTTTGCTGTGATAGGAATCTTTTTTTTGCATAGTGAAATTTAGGAGTAGAATTTGGAAACTAAACAAGGGCTGAGCTTAGTAACAAGTTTTTGCTAAACTAAATTATGGATATATATTTTGTTTTGCACAACACTATCGTTTCAGCCTCTTTCTACCTTCCTGCAAACCAACCTAAAAACGTTAGTTCTCAGTCCTGAATTGAGCAGTGTAGCAGTTGCAGAGCTACAGAAGCATGTTTGCATTTTTTGGCTTGTTCCAGCTCATCCTCTGGTATGCTTTGGCAACAGCTCAAGCAAGAGCAGGACATGATCACTTAAGCGCAACCGACCAAAGAGCACAAAGCAACGCAAAGACCCTCGATTCCGCATGTTCTGTTCCTAATGAACGATATCAATATAGGTACATAAACATGACAAATCCTGTTAATTCGGAATTTTAGTGGAAATTTGGGTCGGCAAAATGTCTTGGTGGGTGCACAAGGGCAAGTTGATATGCAGAACACACCAGATGTACATTTCAAAGTTCAAATGAACAATTTACAGAGGTCCACATGTTCCTAGGGGGACGAGGAATTAAAAATCACTTACCCCTTCAGTTACATTGCAGTACTGCAAAATACTTTGTAACTTGTATAAGTGCAATTGTAAAACCGCACTTCTGTAAACAAAATGCACATCCGTAGAACAAAACAAAACTATGGATCATATCTCTAGACTCTAGACCAACTTATTTGACAAATCTACACGTAAGTCCAGGGTGCTTTTTTCTGTGTGAGGTATTGCGGTTTCACCACCACTGAATCCACGCAGAGACCACCCTTCGTGTGTGTGCAATCTATCTGAATCATTGCAAACCTGATGTTCATTGGTCTGCTCGAGTCCTTCACGACAAAGTCCCCGACATGGTGATTGATCCAGATACCAGGATCGGTTAAATAACACTTGGACTGAACATGCTGTCCGTCGGAAGTTGACATTTGGAAACGCACCGGCTTTATATCCCAGCCGTGGATGTGCTCTGAGCTATAAACTCGTCGTCCAAGACGCTTGAATGGTCGGCCAAGATGAACACGGTAAAATAGGCTGTATGTACCTTCTGGGAAGAAGAATTCAACCTCCCCTTTGACTTCAAACCACCAAATTTGCGAGAGATAAGCAACCATGTGAAATCTGCAAGGAATGACACAAATCCATGACCTCTCTTCTTTATTTGCATGGGTTGAATCAGTGGCTATATATTCATGTGGCAAAAGAGCTGCAGGTAAAATAACTGGATAGGCACTAGAGTGGCCGAATAATGCACATATGTCCTAACTCCTTTTTACTCACATGACAAGAAAAAATCAATGGCAAATGTCAGGGGATACATGATGATAAATGATTTATTACGTGAAAGCTAAAAATCAGATATATGTGCCAGCACATTTTGAAAAAAAAAAAGAAAAGAATGTTGGATTGGAATAGCCAGTTGCCACAATAGCGAAACTTTAGGGGCACATGACTATAACTCCCACGGTGGACTAAATTTTAGCTGTCCTTTCTTCTAACATATGCCATCAAAACATTGTAGGATACAGATACAGGAAACACTCCAGGTGCAGTTTTAAACCCTAAGGCTACTATTGTTCATGAGGGTGTGGCACCTAGTTAGTGGGGGTAAGTGAATGGTCATCATTTTCTACCACGAACAAGCTCTCACTAGTTGGGACACAAGTTGGTTAGTTCCAAATACTCAATTCAACGCACACACTAGGCTGATGTTCAGTCTCATACACCAAGTCACCAAGCATGGTGGTTGAAGCAAACATGATGTGTATGCCAGTATCTGTACCATCCACATCAACTTAGTAAGCCATCTAGATTTAAAAGGCTAGAACATAAGATATGCAATTCCAACACTGCCAAATAATAATATGCAATTCGGTAACCAAATACGAAAAATCACCTCAGTTCATACATGAACAATGTCTTCTACTTTAAGATTCTGGGATTTTGAGATATAAAGCATGACCACTGAAAATTGCCAGGTGAGATTTTCATTATTAGTAGATAAAAGCACCTTGATTCATCATTGGGAATGAAGTTCCAATATCTCCTATCATCAATGCCCGTTATTGAAAGTGCCCTTGAAGAAATTGACATGCATAGACCTCCACCACCCTTGTCCAGCCAGAACTCCTGCACAATGCGCCATACAAATTTTATAACTGAGCAGTTACAAAATCAATATGCTAATCAGACTCCAAAAAGTCCAAACACAAACGTGCTGCATTTGTCCCAATAAACTCAATCTGTAAGGCGCAATTTGGACAATACAATGTTGTGTCACAAATTGATTCAACAAATTCCATATAATTTGATCAAATCAAACAGGACGTGACACAACGCATACAATTTAACTATTTAAGCAAAAAAGATGACATGTAACTCTTGAAGAAGGCGAATAAGAACCTTTTTGCCGCCATCGAAACGGTTCCGACGGCAAAGCCGCGCATACAGTTCCTTCTTGGGCAGCGGCTCCGCCTCCGGCGCCGACGCGGCGGGCTGGCCCCCTTCCCCATCGCCGACCGCGGCGATGGCGAGGAGGCGCGCGTAGTTCCTCGGCAGCTTGGACTCCCAGACACCGTCCCCGGACGCGGCGCCACGGAACGTGCGGCTGAGTCGCGCCATCCGGCAGATCTCCAGCGGGTCCAGCCTGAGCAGCACCTCCGCGACGCAGTTCTCCGGCAGGTCGCCCAGCACCGTGCCATCGCCTCCCCGGCCCCCTCCCGCCGACGAGGCCACGGCGCCCATGAACCGATTGAGGGGGGCTCGGCTCGGCTCAGCTCAGCAGTAGAGGGTGAGCGACTTGGAGAGCAGCAGCAGGGACCCCGGCGACTTGGAGAACAGCGGCGGCGGGTTACACCTCAGCGCCAGAGGACCCATCGCGATGGCGCCGCCTCGGTGGCCGTGCTGTCGGGAACGGGGAAACCTCTGAGGGGCGTCGTCGTCGTCGTCGTCTGCTCCCCGAAGGTAATCACCACCGCGTTGCTCTGCTGCTCGGCTGCCCTTCTCCTCTCGTTCCCCTGCTTCAGGCTTCAGCCGGCTCTAGCAGATGCCCTGCTGAAAAAGGCTGCACCTTTCGGTTCTCCTCCACGATTCTTGACCAGACAAGAGGTGGTTGTTTCCTCTAGTCTCGACCGCGACGAAGAAGAGAAGAGAAGGGACGCGAACTCGCGAAGGGAAAGGTATATATGCCCGTGCGTGCGTTTGCGTGCGTTGGTAACTTAGGCGTGGTGCGTTGCTGGGTCAGGCTGTATCGGGGGAGGAAATGGAATAGCATCAGCAGAGAGGCCAGGCGTGGAAGCCGTGGAAGAAGACGAGTGGAAGAGTGGGAGCAAGCTACAAGCAGCGGTGGTGGCTATGGGGTTGACGGGATTCTCTGCGGTGGAAAGCAGCCGGGCGGCAAAACGCGCAGATTTTCTTTCAGTTTTTTTCGAGGCGGGGGGTGATGGCGTGTCGTCTCTCGGTGGTCGTCGTGTGCTGTCTGCACTCTGCACTCTGCTCAGAGAAGCTGGGAAAGTAGTTATCGATGAATTCCACAGTTGTTTATCGTTACACTGAGCACTGCGTGGTTGTATCGATGAATTCCACAGTTGTTTATCGTTACACTGAGCACTGTGTGGTTGTATGTACGACTACATGTGTTAGACTAGGCATTGTGCATGTGTGTGTCGCGTGTGTGGCTATATGTGTGCGAAGGTTGTATACATATGTACCTGATCAGATCAATCGATACGTGTATTCCACTCTTTCATGGTATCAAAGCGTCAGCCCATTGTGTCCAGGTCCAGTGCAGAGGCGGAGTATAGGGCAGTGGCGAATGTTGTTGCCGAAGCCTGCTGGTTGCGCCAACTTCTGCAGGAGCTCCTCCATCCTCTTTGCCACGCCACCGTGGTCTATTGTGATAATGTCAGTGCAGTATACCTCTCCAGTAACCCAATTCACCCCTATACTCCGCCTTTGCACTGGACCTGGATACAGTGGGCTGACGCTTGGATGACCAGGAGATGAGATTGTCCCCGAGGAACACGGCATAGCCAGAGGTGGACTTGCGCGTGTCAGGACATCCTGCCCAATCAGCATCAGTGAACAAAGCATGTCGAGATTGATCTACACTTCGTCAGAGAGCGAGTCACCCTTGGTGAGGTCCGCGTCCTACATGTCCCCACGACGTCCCAGTACGCCGACGTCTTCACCAAAGGTTTGCCGATGTCCGTGTTCACGAAGTTTAGGTCCAGTCTTAATGTTTGCGGTGCTCCTAGTTAAGACTGTGGGGGAGTGTTAGACTGAGCACTGTGTGGTTGCATGTGTTATGTTAGACTGAGCACTGTGTGGCTGCATGTGTTAGACTAGGCACTGTGCATATGTGTGTCGCGTGTGTGGCTACATATGTGTGAAGGTTGTATACATATGTACCTGATCAGATCAATCGATGCGTGTATTCCACTCTTTCATTTATGTCCTCTACAAGAAAACATGCAACTACGGCTTACAGTGGCGGGCCTACATGTATTCAAGGGTATTCAACTGAATACCCAAAAATTTTGCCAAAAAACTTTTGTATATATAGTGTATATATGTAGGTGTAGGAAAAAAAGAAAAAAAGCCAAAACAAATATCATGTCAAAAATTCGGTAAAAAAACATGTATTCTACTACTGATTTTCCACCCCACTGGATGGTCCAAATAGGCCCAGCGGCCTGTGACCCAACATCTCCCCCACCGGCAGCACACAAGCGCATTGCGACTCCCAAATCAGAGACATCAGCACATCACCTGCCTGTGCTCACTCAAGCGCTCCTTTTCTATCCTGTTTTCTTCCCCAACCCCAAACCCTAGCGCATACCGATGGCGGTGGCAGAGCAACGGACTCGGGCAGTGGCAAGGCACGTTGGCACGAGGCGACGACAACAAAATTCAAGCTAAATTTTTTGGTACATATACAACACAAACTTAGGTTTGTGTGTACTTGATTTGAAATACCAAATTTGACAACAAATTTTACTATTGCTTACTGAATTGCTAAATTGATTTTACCAATTTACGTATGGAAATTTTAGTATTGCATACCTACAAAATTCTAGATCCATCATTGGATTTTACATTGTAAAAAAATCGATTCGTCTTCACAATTTTGAATACCCAAGTTCAAAATCTTGGGCCCGCCACTGACGGCTTAGGTGCCGATAACAATAGTTCATATTTGACTAACTTTCTAATAAATATTATTCACATTTATGACTTCAAATTAATTTATTAAGAAAATACATTTCGTATAAATTTAATGGTATTTATTTGATATAATAAATATTGATATTTTTTTATCTATAACTAATCAAACTTGAGATACTAAATTATAACACTGTGCTAGAATTGCATGTTTTTCTGGACAGAGAGAGTATATTCTTGCAGCAAAATGATATCAACAGTCACGGCATCCCTTCTTATAAAGATGGAAAAGGAAAATAAACTTCAATGGCTAAGATAAAGCATTTAGGCCCATCTCTCTTCCAATGCGGGCATTTTTTTCTTGAAAATATGCAGGAAGACTTAAAAAGGATACTGTAGAGGATTTATAGTACGATTGTCTAAGGCCTCACAGGTTATATCCTACATATTATACGGCTAAGTAATTAGTCGCAAACAAGAAACCAAGTACTGAGCTATCTTGAAGGAAAGGCCATAATAGCATTTCTGGAGACCGGAGAAATGAGGGATGGAGCTATCTTCGCGCTAAACTCTTTGTTGTAATAGTTCAGAGATCAGATTTGTTCAGTCTAACAGAAGGTATCCTGCTCAAAGCATTGTTTTGATACAGTGATACTCACATTAATTTATATGTGTTGAATTGGATTGGAGTAAAACTTACTAAATTCTACCTCAACACATGTGGATTAAGGTGAATCCGACAGTATCAAAACAACCCATCATTCTCGCCGTTGTTGTTAAAATAATTATTTCTTCCATGAATTAATTTACTCCACTCTGGACCCTGTACCTGTGGTGTCCTAGAACAAGTCATGAGATAAAGAACGGAAGTTCAGAAAGAGACGTGGCCGAAAGTACACGCGACAAAATCGGTCCTGAGAAGAAACCCCAACATGCCTACGTATCCAGTACTGAGACGATAATAGTTGTTATTCTTATCGGCAACAACAGAACAATGGTATATAGTATACAGTGTTCCAATTATTAACTTGAGGTTTGGATGATCCGCAGAGGTATCCAATCGCTGTGCTCGGTGGTGCTCCAAGAAAACTCATAAGAGTCCCTCGAGCTGTCGATCATGTGAAGCAACCACGTATGCACTCCATCCAATCAAACGGCCTCGACGGCGGATGCAATGCAACATACATACAGATCTAGGGACGCTGCTGGCCAGCAAATTAAACGCATCGCATTCCAACTGAAGTCAGAGAGGCGTTTGCGTTTGCGTTTGCGTCTGCAAAATGTTCATGGTTACATGCATTGGATGGAGGTCTTGATCTCCAATCACATCGATTGTAATATACTTCCTCCGTCCCAAATTATAAGACATTCCAAGAATCTTGGAGAGTCAAAGGATCTCAAGTTTGACCAAATTTATATGATAAGATAATAATATTTATTACACCAATTAAGTATCATTAGATTCTTCATTAATTATATTTTCATAGTATACCTATTTGATGTTATAATTTTTTGTAATTTTCTCTATAATTTTAGTCAAACTTAAAATGCTTTGACTCTCCAAAATTCTTGGAATGCCTTATAATTTGGAATGGAGGGAGTAATACTCATACTCCGATAGCGATGTGCAATGATGAAACTCCAAAAACCAGGGATACTGTAGAGGATTTATAGTACGATTGTCTAAGGCCACACAGGTTATATCCTACATATTATACGGCTAAGTAATTAGTCGCAAACAAGAAACCGAGTACTGAGCTATCTTGAAGGAAAGGCCATAATAGCATTTCTGGAGACCGGAGAAATGAGGGATGGAGCTATCTTCGCGCTAAACTCTTTGTTGTAATAGTTCAGAGATCAGATTTGTTCAGTCTAACAGAAGGTATCCTGCTCAAGGCATTGTTTTGATACAGTGATACTCACATTAATTTATATGTGTTGAAGTGGATTGGAGTAAAACTTACTAAATTCTACCTCAACACATGTGGATTAAGGTGAATCCGACAGTATCAAAACAACCCATCATTCTCGCCGTTGTTGTTAAAATAATTATTTCTTCCATGGATTAATTTACTCCACTCTGGACCCTGTACCTGTGGTGTCCTAGAACAAGTCATGAGATAAAGAACGGAAGTTCAGAAAGAGACGTGGCCGAAAGTACACGCGACAAAATCGGTCCTGAGAAGAAACCCCAACATGCCTACGTATCCAGTACTGAGACGATAATAGTTGTTATTCTTATCGGCAACAACAGAACAATGGTATATAGAATACAGTGTTCCAATTATTAACTTGAGGTTTGGATGATCCGCAGAGGTATCCAATCGCTGTGCTCGGTGGTGCTCCAAGAAAACTCAGAGAGTTCCATAAGAGTCCCTCGAGCTGTCGATCATGTGAAGCAACCACGTATGCACTCCATCCAATCAAACGGCCCCGACGGCGGATGCAATGCAACATACATACAGATCTAGGGACGCTGCTGGCCAGCAAATTAAACGCATCGCATTCCAACTGAAGTCAGAGAGGCGTTTGCGTTTGCGTTTGCGTTTGCGTCTGCAAAATGTTCATGGTTACATGCATTGGATGGAGGTCTTGATCTCCAATCACATCGATTGTAATGTACTTCCTCCGTCCCAAATTATAAGGCATTCCAGAAATCTTAGAGAGTCAAAGGATCTCAAGTTTGACCAAATTTATATGATAAGATAATAATATTTATGACACCAATTAAGTATCATTAGATTCTTCATTAATTATATTTTCATAGTATACCTATTTGATGTTATAATTTTTTGTAATTTTCTCTATAATTTTAGTCAAACTTAAAATGCTTTGACTCTCCAAAATTCTTGGAATGCCTTATAATTTGGAATGGAGGGAGTAATACTCATACTCCGATAGCGATGTGCAATGATGAAACTCCAGAAACCAGGGGTTGTGAAATTAAGGATTTCGTCGTCGCAGTTTCAGCTCTTGAATGAAGGGGCACGAGAATTGTGTGTCAAAGGGAAAGAGCCACTGAATGTTTCAGACATAAGACTTTCTGCTCCTGTAGTACACGAACGAACAAGAGCGTGACTCCCAGTTCATGATACCAACTGCAGAGTCTCGAATTGATCTGGCCTTATGTGTTCTTGTTGTTGACTAGCATGTATACTAGTATAAACTCAACCATGAACGGATGTCCAAGTGGATGATGGGTAGCTTCCAAACGCTGCAATCTTAGGTTTGGCAAAGATTCTTGATAGTGGATGAGATTGAGATCTAGTGCTGTGCTACGGAGAGCACAACAGAAACCGCTCCTAACAACCGCCACCAGACCTACCTTGTTCGCTTCGCTGAAAAGATATGGCTAAAAGTATTGTTCGCTGATTTATTGGGAGAGAAAAACATTATTAGTTCGTTAAAAAAGTACGGCTCATAAGACAAGTGAATAGGGCCGGCATGATTGAACAGCCATTTCAGCAAAGTTTCCCTTCCCCAAGGGCCAGCATGATTGAACAATTATTCCCCAAACTAATCGGTTATTCTTCTTCTGAAGTGTCTGTGTCAGTGTGCTCCATCTTGGACGGACAAACGGCTCAACGAAGCAAAAGCGATCTCGGACGGTCAGCAACAAGGTCAGATGGAGATGCACAAGAACACTCAGACGTGCCAATGTGTGCTACTGCCTAACAGTACTGCCATTTCCTGATCTGAACGGACTTGGCCATATCGGCAGCTAAAGTTTACCTATTTCAGACCTGGAGAAATGGGCGTTTATTTGGGATGGCCAGTGTTTGGTGGATGGTGCCTCCAGTTGGATGTCAATAAGGAATGCGAATGGACTAAAAAGGTGCTCATGAATAATCATGATAGTTTGAGATGGACATGGCATCATCCTCTTCTTTCGGTGGATGGAATAGCTCAGGCTCAGAAAGTCAGAACTCCAAGCGAAAAAAAGGCACAACTGCGGTTCCAGGCCAGCAAAAATACTAACCCAGTTGAGCGTCAATAAAGTAAAAAAAATGTTGAAATATGTTAAAAATGTCAACAAGGCCTGTTCGGCTAGTTGGAAAAACGACTGATGCTGATGCTGATTTAATGTGAGAGAAAAATACTGTTATTTCATTCAAATGGTACGGCTGATAAGTTCAAGCGAACAGGGCCAAAAATGAAGGGATATGGAAACAAAGTAGAGAGGCTGGGTGACATGAACAGTTTCCTCACCCCCATTGTCTAGGAAAAATATATCTGAATTGTTGGAGTGTGATTGTATTAGGCCCATGAGGCTAGGCCCATGTGGCCCATGTATGGTACCTATATAGCTACCCTTCTAGGGTTAGCCCAAATTTAATGAAAATTATTCCCTAACATGGTATCAGCAGCCTAGGGTTAGGTCTTCCTCTTCCCCTCTCTTTGCTGCCCGCCGCCCCTCACTGGAGGCGCCGCCGCCGGCCCCTGGTGCCATGGCCGGCGGTCCTCCACCTCCTCCTTCTCTCTACACCTTCTTCCCACCTCCATCTTCACCCTCCTGGGCTCAGTCAATGGCTGCACCTGCCTCTGCTGCTCTTCCCGCCGGGCCTCCTCCACCTCTGGGCGCACCCGCCGGCGCCCCTTTCTTCCCCGGCGCCCCTTCCTTCCCCGGCGCCCACCCTTCCCCTCCTCCTGGCGCCGGTGGCCACACCTTCCCCGTCGCCTCCACAGCCCCCGGCGCTCCCGTGGCCGGTGCACCGTCCGCCCTGGAGACCGCGGCCTCAGTCCCTGGCGCGACTGCCGCCCTGGGGGCCGTGGCTGCTGCTCCGCCCGCCATGGGGGCTGCGGTTGCTGCTCCAGGCACGGCTGCAGCCCTGAGGGCCATGGCCGCCCGAGCCTTCTTCCCCCGACGGCTGCACGGGTCCGCTCTGCCCGCCTGGACGCGATTTGCGCCCCCCACCTCCATGCTGGACGGCTGCAGCCCCCCAGCCGCTCCCTCACCTCCCTCACCTCCATGCTGGACGGCTGCAGCCCCCCATCCTCCCTCACCTCCATGCTGGACTGCTGCAGCCCCCCAGCCGCTCCCTCGTAATCCCTGGGCTCTAGTGGTGGCCGCCGCTCCTCCTCTTCCTGCGCCACTCGCTCTGGCCGCCCTTCCTCCAGCATCTCTAGTGGCGGCTGTGCTGCCCGACCCCACCGGGCCGCTGCATCTCCCGGGTGTGGCCCCAGGGGCAGCCACCACCTCCGGCGCTGCCACCTCACCCGTGACAGTGCCTTTCCCGGCCGCCCCGGCTCCTTCCGGATCTGGTCCAACCTCACCACCGCCACCATGGACTTCCCCGTGGCCGTGGTCCCGTCCACCACCGACGACTCGGGCCATGCGCCGGTGCCGTGTCGCACGCCGAGCCTCGTCGGCTCCCTACCCTCTTCCTGGCACCGCCACCACCATGGCCGCGGGCACCGCGGTCGCTGGCGCGGAGGGATCCAGCGCCGCCAATCTGGCCTACTCCTTCAGCACCACCGCCAGCCCTGATTGGATCGCCGACTCGGGCGCCACTTTCCACACCACGCCCGATGCGAAACTCCTTTCTTCTCTTCGTCCTCCCCACCCTTCCTGTCCCTCCTCCATCATGGTCGCTAATGGCACTTGCCTTCCTGTCTCCTCCATGGGCACTGCCAGTTCCCACGGCTCCTTTCATATCCCTGATGTTCTTGTGGCTCCCGGTATGGTTCACAACCTTCTCTCTATTCGTCGTTTCACCACTGACAACTCTTGTTCGGTTGAGTTTGATCCCTCTGGCCTCACTGTGCGGGATTTGGCCTCCCGGGTTCCTCGGCTCCGATGTAACAGCACTGGGCCTCTCTACACCCTTCGGTTTCCGGCCTCAGTTTCACCTCCTTCGCCTTCCTCAGCCGCGTTCGCCGTCACTCCTTCCTCCACCACTTGGCACCGTCGTCTCGGCCATCCTGGCCGGGATGCCCTGATACGGCTCGAGCATAGTTCCGGCATTCGGTGCTCTCGGGCTCACGATGATCACTTGTGTCATGCGTGCCAGCTAGGCCGTCATGTTCGCCTTCCCTTTCAGTCCTCTTCCTCACATACCACTCGTGTCTTTGATCTTATTCACTGCGACTTATGGACTTCTCCTGTTCTCAGCATGTCTGGCTATAAGTACTACTTGGTGGTGGTCGATGATTTCTCCCATTATTCCTGGACTTTTCCTCTGCGTGCCAAGTCCGAGGCTTTCCCCACTCTTAGCCACTTCTTTGCTTGGGTTTCCACTCAGTTCGGCCTCGCCATCAAGGCTGTCCAGTGCGACAATGGCCGTGAGTTCGATAACTCAACCTCCCATGCTTTCTTCCTTTCTTCCGGTGTCCACCTGCGCATGTCTTGTCCGTATACCTCCTCTCAGAATGGCAAGGCAGAGCGTATGATCCGCACCATCAACGACATCATGCGCACCCTTCTGCTCCAGGCATCTCTACCCGCTCGCTTCTGGGCTGAGTGTCTGCACACCTCCACATATCTCCTTAACCGACTTCCTTCTACTGCCTGCCTAGCTCTTACGCCTCACCACGCTCTTTTCGGTACCCCTCCTCGGTACGACCACCTTCGAGTCTTCAGGTGTGCATGTTACCCTAACACCGCCGCTACCGCTCCTCATAAGCTGGCTCCTCGGTCGACCCTCTGTGTCTTTCTCGGATACTCTCCGGATCACAAGGGTTACCGATGCTTTGACCTTACCTCTCGCCGTGTCCTCATCTCTCGTCATGTCATGTTTGATGAGTCGGCGTTCCCTTACTCCGCCAACTCTCCACCCACACCTCCCGCTGACCCTGCGGAGGCTTCCTTCTTTCCCACTGACATGGCGATTCCGCCACCCTTCTCCCCCTACCCTGCAGGTACTGCTCCGGCGCGCTCTCCTGGTGGTCCCGCCTCGCCTCTGCCGGACTCACCCCAGGACCTTCCGGTGCCTGACACGGTCGAGGCAGCCCCGGAGCTTCCACCCTCGCTCCCTGTGGCTTCGCTGCCTCCCGTTGTGCCCGATGCTGCCGTTCCGATCGCGGGACCGAGCACACCGACCCCAGCTCCTCCCGGGCGCTTCGGACTCATCTACCAGCGTCGGCAGGAGCCGCGTCCGCCCTCACCTCCTCCCGGATGTTTCGGGATCGTCTACGAGCGCCGGTGTGAGCCGCCTCCGCCGCTCTCGTCACCAGCGCCGTCGTCGCTGGTGCCTGCTCCGCCGGCATCACCACGCTCTCGTGCCGACCCGCCGGTGTACCACCCGCCTCTTCTTCACCGGGACCCTCGTCACACTCACCCGATGGTGACGAGGCAGGCGTCGCGCCCGTAGGCCCTCACCGCCGCCGCCTGCGAGCCGGCGATCTCTCTGGTACCCTCTTCCGTTCGCGCGGCCTTGGCAGATCCTCACTGGCGCCGCGCGATGGACGAGGAGTACGCGGTCCTCCTCGCCAACCAGACGTGGGACCTAGTGCCTCGTCTGCCGGGTTCCAACATTGTCACCGGCAAGTGGATCTGGACGCACAAGAGGCGGGCTGATGGTTTCTTGGAGCGCTACAAGGCTCGCTGGGTCCTCCGCGGCTTCACTTAGCGGCCCGGCATTGACTATGCTGAGACTTTCAGTCCCGTGGTGAAGCCAGCTACAGTCCGCACCGTCCTCTCCCTGGCTCTCGAGCGCTCTTGGCCTGTGCATCAGCTGGATGTCAAGAATGCCTTCCTTCATGGCACTCTGACTGAGACGGTCTACTGCAGTCAGCCGGCAGGTTTTGTGGATGCTTCTCGTCCTGACTTCGTCTGCCAGCTCAACAAATCTCTCTACGGGCTCAAGCAGGCACCCCGGGCTTGGTACTCTCAATTCGCTACCTTCCTGCAGACTCTTGGGTTCACGGAGGCCAAGTCTGACACCTCCCTGTTCATATACCACTATGGGGGTGAGACTGCTTACCTGCTCCTCTATGTGGATGACATTGTTCTCACTGCCTCCAGCGAATCTCTGCTCCACCGCATCATTGCC
Organism: Saccharum hybrid cultivar R570; assembly: GCA_038087645.1. Taxonomy (NCBI): domain Eukaryota; kingdom Viridiplantae; phylum Streptophyta; class Magnoliopsida; order Poales; family Poaceae; genus Saccharum; species Saccharum hybrid cultivar. The sequence goes on along the minus strand of JAQSUU010000402.1, from coordinate 20,824,971 downwards.
TCACTTCAGAAGGAATTTGCTATGAAAGATCTTGGGGTGCTCCACCACTTCCTCGGCGTCACTGTTGAGCCCCGACCTTCCGGCTTGTTCCTCCACCAGCGGCAGTTCACTTGTGACATTCTGGAGCGAGCCGGGATGACCGCCTGCCAGTCCTGCTCTACACCGGTGGACACCCAGGGCAAGCTGTCAGAGGCTGGGGGTCCGATGCTTGGACCAGCAGACTCCACCGCCTACCGGAGTCTTGCTGGCGCACTTCAGTACCTCACCTTCACACGGCCGGACATCACTTATGCCGTCCAGCAGCTCTGCCTCTACATGCATGCTCCGCGGGAGCCTCACCTGGCTGCTATGAAGCGGCTTCTCCGGTACCTCCGTGGCACCCTTGGCTACGGGCTGCTCCTCGGCCGGTCTTCCACTGCCGAGCTGGTTGTCTACACCGACGCTGACTGGGCGGGCTGCCCGGACACCCGCAGGTCCACCTCCGGCTACGCGGTCTTCCTCGGCGGCAACCTGGTCTCTTGGTCGTCCAAGCGCCAGCCCGTGGTTTCCTGCTCCAGTGCCGAGGCGGAGTACCGTGTCGTGGCCAACGGCGTGGCCGAGGCCGCCTGGCTCCGCCAGCTCCTGGCTGAGCTTCACCGCCCCCTCGCCAGGAGCACGCTCGTCTACTGCGACAACGTCAGTGCGGTCTACCTCTCCACCAACCCCGTGCAGCACCAGCGGACCAAGCATGTGGAGATCGATCTACACTTCGTCCGCGACCGGGTGGCCATCGGCGACGTCCGAGTGCTTCACGTCCCGACCACCTCCCAGTTTGCGGATATCTTCACCAAAGGCCTCCCTTCTTCGACCTTCTCCGAGTTTCGCTCCAGCCTCAACGTCTCCAGTGGCTAGTTGTGGTTGTGGGGGGGTCCTGTGTGTTGTGCTCTCACATGTTTTCTTTCTTGTTCAGCCTTGAACTCCGCTGCGCCGGTAGTTCAGACTGCGGTGGGTGTTTGGAGTGTGATTGTATTAGGCCTATGAGGCTAGGCCCATGTGGCCCATGTATGGTACCTATATAGCTACCCTTCTAGGGTTAGCCCAAATTTAATGAAAATCATTCCCTAACATGAATAACATTCTTCTAAAAAATATCATCTCAACTGCTGCTACAGAGAAAAAGGCTTGGCATAGTAAGGTCACTTGCCGGTTCAAAGAAAGCTTCAGGTACGACAAGAGAATGTTCATCTGTGAGTTTTGTTGGTTGCACGTCCACATCCACACTTCACAACACTGGATAAAGTCAGAGAACAATAGAAGTGGTAGAAACAGCAACGTGACAAGAGAACGGAGAACATGTATCAGCACAAGAATCTAGACCTAATGGTGTGGATCTGAGTCAGCATCGGATCATGCACCATTATATAATTAGTATTGTCAGAATCAGTGCCATCGTTTAAACAACCAATCACTCTGAGAATACTAATCCAAGACCCAAGATATTTTTGGAGTGTATCCATCCCTGTTTTGCCCCGGAAACCTTACACAAGAACAAAATTCTCACCAAGAAGATGCATTTCTGCTAGCCATAAGCTTTTCCTACTGAAATAAGCAATGGTGCAACTAAGTGGCATGGTGGTAAAGAGGTCCGATAAAAAAAAATAGAAAAAAAGAAGAGGAGGTGTAGAACATCTACAATATTGTTTCTTCGCAGAATCAAATCATCATATCATCATATTGAACTGCTCTTGCTCGAACTTCTCAAAAGGAAAAAAAAACATCCTTCATTATATTCAGAAAACGGCAACCAAACTACCAAAATACCCACACAGATTTATCAATTTGTGATAAAACTAAGATGGATAGACGCATCATAAAACGCGACCTGGTCCAGTTACCAGTACGTGTAGACCCATGACAGTTTTCTTAAGCAAAGGGCACCAACTAGGCTCACATAATCACAAAGCCATATGTGTTCAACGTCTTCTGAAAAGCATGCTGCAAGCCAATAGTGATGAAACTGCAGCATTTGCCAGGACAGGAGCGTTGTAGTTCATCCAAACACCTCCTCGTTGCAGACTGGGCATGCCTGAATATACACACAGGTAGAGATCAGGTGGTACTCTATGGCAAATCCAATGGGTTCAAACAACACATATGCCCTGAAACGGCCTTAGTTGCTTTCATATAACTACGAGAACTGGCAGAGCCTCATGGAGGCCCCTTGTCTCTGCCAGCACTTCTTTGCCATCTCCTTGTTCCATGAGGTAGGAAAAAAGGCTGATATTCGATAAACTGCTAATGTTTTCTTGTTGAACGCAACTACTAATTCCTAGTAAGAGAAGATAATAATAATAATAATAAAGACTGAAGCAGCAAAATTTTCCTATACATTGATTTCGGCTAAACAATTTGTGCTCCCCCCTCTCCCCACCCACCCCACCCCCTAATGCTTTATCCCCACGCTACACAGCTGACTATGAGAGATTCAGAATCAGCAGAAAAATGTTTAGACCTTTGAATCATATATACTAGCATCTGTAAAAGGAAGAAAGCAGATTTTCCTGTTGTATTTGAAAACAGAACTTTACCTTGTTGATCTTAAGCCAGCGAGTTATGCAATCTGCGTGATAACAGTGGCTACAGGGCAGTCTTATCATCCTCTGCCGGCTTTTATATATTGTTTTGCAGATCACACATCTGCAGGGAAGGTACAATGCAGTTATGTATCTGTCAGCAACTTTAACGATTCAAATTTCTACTTCCAAATTCAAAAGGATGAGCAAATCTGGCAAAGTAGAATTGTGCGGTTACGTACTCCTCGCTGTTCTTTTTCCTGGAGAAGAAGGTGCACTTGTTCCTAAATGGCTCCAAATAAGATATCAGCTCATCAGATAACCCTCTGGACTGAGTACCTACTGCTTCCCCTAATGCTTGTAGTTGCTATAACAGTTACAAAATAAATCAAATGAGAATTCCATAGAAATAATATTATCATGAAATCTACCATAAGTGATAGATGTTAGTTAAAGAACTGATTATTTTTATGAAACAAAGATACAATGACCAGCTCTGAACCTGAAAGATGCAGCTGCTGCTGCCCAGACCAGCTGCTTCTGGTATGTACTAATCCTAATTCTTGTTCTATAACATGGAAGTTAGCTTGCTCCGTTCACTCTTATATATTTCAAAACAACATGCTCTTATGTGGTTTTCAACTTTTTTTAAAAAAGCATGGGAGTTGTACTTCTTGATAACTCAACACTGAAGTTGGCTCCACTAGCCTGTCCTTGTTTCTACTGTACACAAGGACTCAAGGACAGGAATGGACCAAACCATATAATTGGCACAAAAGAATACTTCAGCTCTGCGGTCTGAAGATTCACTATCGAGAAGTGGCACTAGCACTAGGGTTTTGCACAAGAGTGAAGTGCACCAGCAGTCCTTGTTCAGAGGTGTCACCCAGGTTCCAAAACTATTAATTTGCAATATTAGGTCCCCGAACTTGATTTGTGGCACTCAAGGTCCAAACATCTTTGAAGTGTTAATCCTTACGCTTGGCATCCATAAGATGTTGCTCCACCCTGGCGGGTGTTGCTCGATTTATGGGAGATGAGGAGAGAAGAAAAGTGGAAGATGGGGTTTTCCATGTGGGTTGTTAGCATGCCACATGGGCAGTTACACACTGGTTAGCAAAATGGACGTTGAAATTCATAATTTGAATGAGCTTTCATGTTTCCACCAGGAGATGAGTTTGCAAAACATATTTTCCCCTTGAATACAAATTAATAATTCTGGGACTTAGGTGACATCATCAAACAAGTTTAGAGACCATTGATGCACTTTGCTCTTAGCACAATGCCCACAGAGAAAAGGAAGCGCTGCGCCATTTGCTTCCACCAATATTCACCTACATATAGGCTTGCACTCCAGTCACATGCTGTATACCCTGAATATTATATTCCTGGCAAAGAGTACTTAAAAAAATAGACTGCTGATGAACTTAGCGTCCCTATCAATCAAAAAAAATTCTGAAAAGAAGATTAAGCATCCCAGATGTACATTCTTAGCAGGATGCATTTAATCTGTTGATAGGAAATAACGTACCAAATTTTCAGGAGGTCTACAGAAAAAACTATTTGTTCTACTACGAAAACTCCAAAAGTAACTTCCTCTTAATGAAATACTTGTCCAAAGGACACAGTCGTGAAAAAAACTCCAAAAGTAATTTTACTCTTTGCTACTAGCATATCCTACATGAGATGAGAATTTCAGACCATTCCTTCCATTCCAAGCTATTTGTTCTACTACAAAAACTACAAAAGTAATTTTACTCTTTGCTACTAGCATATCCTTCATGAGATGAGAGTTTCAGATCATTCTTTTCATTCCATCACAGGAAACAATAATCAGCATACCTCGTACGACATATTATCTGGGTCCACATTGTCTTCCCTTGCAACCTAATGTGGATACAAATCATCGTCACGTTTCCAGTTGAGACAAATGGAGTCCTTTTCATGTAAGAGTAAGACGACAATCCCAATGAACCAAAAAGTTCAAAGAGAAGAGTGCCCAAACAACAAACCTGAGCTGCATTCTGTGCAGGCCTGTACTCAACAGCCGGTGATGATGACTCCAAGGACACATTGCCTAAATAGAAAATGAAGGATGAGCATGTGGTCAGTGACCGTGTTAGTTGACTACAGCTAAGTAATTAACGGAATCACTTCAGAAGAAGGGAAAGATTCAGCGAGTGGAGCTGTACCGGCGAATTCTCTGGTGTCCGCAGCAGCGTCACGCGCGTTCTCCTCCTCCTGCAGTTGCCTGGCCAGAGCTTCGTCAGACGCCACCCAGGCCTCAATCTTGTGGGTCTCCGAGGAGACGCGGACTGAATAGGTGGTGGGAGTGGCCATTGATGGATTTGCAACTCCCCTGCAACGATTTTGCGGCGAAGACGGGGATTCAATCAAGTAGATGAAACATCGTGCAGCTTTTAAACATGTTCAAGCAATTGTCTGAACTATGAACCGAATCAACATTTGGATTTCGAGCTCACGATTGGAGTGAAATTATTTTAATTTCTGCACTATCTAGCGTCTTTCAACAGAGATTGAAGAGTCTCATATCGCATCGCAGGAAGGGCAATTTGCCACACAGAGAACGTAGCATCAAACAATACCACTAAATTTCACTCCTACCAAGAACAGCCAGAGCTAAAATACACCTAAAACAGTCCCGGTTCATCGAAATCAGCCGGAGTAAGTTCGCAGGGAGGTTCTGTCTTCTGTTCTGCCTTCCAATTGCCACAGGACCAAGCAAAAGAGAGAATTTGGGACTCTTTTCTCTTTCCGATCAAGAAGCCAATCACACAAGAGACAAAAAAAAAGGACAAACAGAATTCGCTCCAGACCAAGAGCGCCCGCCGAATCATCCAAGGACCGTCTTCTCGAACGAACTGGAAGGAGATAGCAGCAGTGCGTACCTTGGCTCCGTCCTCCAGATCAGCGGAGAAGAACGGAGTGATGGCGCCGCCGCCGCCGGCGGCTCGTCCTCCCTCACCTCCTCTCTCTATCTCTACCTCTCCCCCACTCTCTCTGGCAAACTGTGTGGTATTACTGTACTGCCCAGAAGCAATTTATGCAACCGACGTGAGCCGCGGTCGCTCACAAGTCAATATGATGTCAACAACTTTGGGTTGGTTAGTGGGTGAAAAAGTTTGAGTTCGGCTACTGTAGTAATTTTTGTTTTTATTTAATAATTTGTGTCCAATCATAGATTAATTAGGTTCAAAAGATTTGTTTCGTGATTTATAACTGAACTGTGTAATTAATTTTTTCTTTCGTCTACATTTAGTACTCCATGCATGTACCGTAAGATTTAATGTGACAGGTACTGTAGTACTTTTTTATTCTCTTTTTGGGTATACATCTCAACTAAACAGGCTCTTTACTCTCTTCTTTTTGTTCTCTTTATATTTTTCCCCTCTGGCTGTGTTAGTTTCTCCAAAAATGCACTATGCAAAAAAAAGATTTACCGTCATATTAAACTTGCGATACATACGTGGAGTACTAAATATAGATGAAATTAAAAACTAATTATACAGCTTGGTTGTACTTTGTGAGACGAACATTTTGAACCTAATTAGTCAACGGTTGGACACTATTTACCAAATAAAGCAAAATGTGCTACAGTATATTTTTCACCCTTTTCAGGGAACTAAACACGGCCTTTCTTTCTCGGCACCCTTGTTCTTCTCGTCTCAAGTTCTCAACTATGCAACTACTTCATTTTTCATTTCATTCTCGTTAACTAAACTCCATTTTATAATCCGCAGGATAAGCCACGGATGCTGTAATGACGCATCTGGATTTAGCTGTCCATGAGCACGTCACATCACCTTGCAGCGTTTGTTTAGCAAATTAACAGTGTGCTTAGGCTGCTGGCCTGCTAGGTTCACACAAAAGGTCACAAGTGGCATCAGAGTATCGAGGGGAGTTGTTTAAGCTCACCAGACCGGTGGCGGGTCTTCGTCGCACAGATAGAGAGTGGCTCACAACCCACGAGCAAAAACAAGAGGTCCGTCCAGAACAGTAGCTTCCAGGTGACGGATCTCGCAGGATTTTGGCACTGAAACCCCTTTCGATTCACCCCTGTCGAGTGTTGAGTGGCTGCTCCGCCGTACCGGCGAGGATCTTGTCTCCCTGGCATGTTTACTTTGTTTAACGCTTGAGCTTGGAATTGAGTTGAATTTTGATGCATTTTTGTAAGGGGATCTTGACATCGCCTTTTCTTTCCGCCTGCGTGCGGCGCGCTTTCGTTTGGTTTTGGGCACCCCTCCGTGCCCTTGTGTTCTTTGTTTCGGTGTTGCCTACCTCCTCTTAATGAAATACGTGCTACAGTGCATGTTCGCCAAAAAAACATCTCACGGGAAAAGACCATCCCCTTCTTATAAATGAAGGAGATCGCAACCGATTAAAGTGTCCAACACAACGGAACAAAAGACTAATCTATTTTCACCTCTCTTTTTATGTCCTATAATATCTTCCAACCACTATATTATTGTTCATCTCTTGACATAACGAATAATTATGATGCTTTAGACTTGCTAGCCGACCTAGGGCAATATGTTAGTATCCTTGCCCCGATAGGGTCTCTTACTGGTGCAATGTTCAACAACTTTTTTTTTTGTAGTTTGCCCATAAATCCTGCCATTTTTTTACCACATAAATGTGATATACTACCCTCGGACGTTCCTAGACAAAACCTAGATAAGCCAAGTAGGCTGATTCTCAAAACTAGCTATGCCGATGTTGGCAGATTTGTGCCCCCTTGATCCGTCTGTAATCTAAGCGTTTTGCGTCAATCTATCTTATTATGTCTTAAATTTTTTTAAAAATACATTGATATCACTTAATATGTGTAACTATGTACTAACAATATTATTAGTTGAGTAAGCTCCAAGTAGCAAGTCACAGAAACGCCAAAAATTAAAGTAATTGCAGAACCAAGCTGAGAGACCCTTTTATAAGGCCCAAAAGATGATACAAAGAACCAATCAGTAAAAGTTTCTATCCAAATGAGACTGGCTGATAATGACATACATCCAGCCAATCACACTGTATCTTTTCGATTTCACTTTGGGTTGTTCCGTATACGGTAAAAAAGGATTGATTGTTGTTGGTGACGATGGATTAGTCCAAAAATCTCCGTAGTTTGCAATGGAGTGTATTGTGACAGCGGCGTAAAATAAGTCCCAGGTAAAAGTTCCAGAACACAATTTACAATTCAACCCCTCGGAATATTCGAAGTGAAACGTAGCTCACGGAATAGTTTCATAAGCCCACTTGTTTCATTATAGAATAATACTTTCTATGTCCACAAAAAATACACTTTTAGCACAATACCATGTTAATATATTTACGTTTAACTAACTATAAATAAAAATATCAATATTTATAATATCAAATAATTATCATTAAATTTGTTGTTAGATATATTCTCTTACTATATTTATTTGGTGTTATAAACATTAATATTTTATGTATATATTTATTTAAATTTTACACACTTTAGCCAAAAAATACATCTAGAATTGTATTTTGGACAGAGGTACTACTACCTCAATTTTTTTTGGCAAACTATCTCATTTTGCGAGTAGCGAGGATCGCTTATGGAAAAAATCCATTTTACCTCCATGAACTATCATCGAAGTTTAGTTTTCCTCCCTGATCTCCAAAACTGGGTAAACCACCCCCTCAACTTTTAAAACCATTCATTTTACCTCCCTGACCCAGTTATAGGTGGTTTTCAAATGCGGTTTTGTCTTTTTAGTTTAAAAATAAATCCAATAAATACCTAATGAGATTTATAAACCATAAAAAATATGTCTAAGCTTCTAAAAATTCTGAGAAAAATACTAAAGATGGAATAGGACACGAGAAACCCAAATAATATATTTATATCTTGTGAAAATGTCTCTAGAATCTTTTAAAAATTGATTTAGCCCTAGGAAAATGGAAAAATATGCAAAAAAATGGAAAACTACCAAAATGTTCTAATTCATGTCTAAACACATTTTAGGAACTTTACACAATATAAATATGATATGCAACCAACATAAATGCAACATATATTAATGTTGCATGCAATTATGTTGAATGCGTTCATGCCGGCTTCATCTCATGTTTTTATTGTGAAAAGCATTTAAGATGCAATTAGATATCAAATGGAATATTTTGGTAGTTTTCTAGATTTTTGGATGTTTTTCTGATTTTCCTAGAGCTAAATCAAAATTTTTAAAAGGTTCTAGAGAAATTTTCACGAGATATAAATATACTATTTGGGTTTCTCATGTTCTAATCCATCTTTGGTATTTTTTTCATAATTTTTAGAAGCTTAGAGACATTTTTCGTGGTTTAAAAACCTCATTAGTTATTTATTGGATTTATTTTAAACTAAAAGACAAAACCGTCTATGAAAACCACCTATAATTGGGTCAGGGAGGTTAAATGAATGGTTTGAAAGGTCGAGATAGTTGGTTTACCTGATTTTGAAGTTCAGGGAGGAAACTAAACTTCTAAGGAGGTAAAATAGCTGTCGCTTATTCGAAATTGTCATGTGTTGGACCACGAAGCCTCGTGATAGGAGACTCAACTGGCCCAGTATGTAACCGGTGGGTGGACCTTAGGCTGCGTTTAGATGTAAAATTTTTTGCAAAACGGCATTGTAGCTCTTTTCGTTGTTATTTGGCAAATATTGTTCAATCATGATCTAATTAGGCTTAAAAGATTCGTCTCGTCCATTTTCGTCTAAATTGTGTAATTAGTTTTATTTTTTATCTATATTTAATGCTTCATGCATGTGTCAAAGATTCGATGTGACGGGAAATCTGAAAAATTTTGCAAAATTTTCTGAGAACTAAACAGGGCCTTAGGGAGTGCACGTGGAGCGGATCAGCATGGAGGATGGCAGTTGTCCCTGTCAGCGGCTCACCGCGCCAGGGTCCTTGCAGCCTTGCAGGACGGACCGGTGGTCGCGATGTCCGCCGCATCGGCCCAACTCATCGCGGTCATGGCCTCTTGTAATCTTGTTTGTTGCCGCTCCAACGCCGACCGAACCAAGCCCGCGAGCGAGCGTGCACGCGACGCGTGTGACGTTCGGTGGCTCACACGGTTGCGATGCACGTCGCTCCTCCATCCAATGCGCGCCGCCGGGCACGAGCACGTAGCCGTAGGTGAGCAACGCGAGGCTCGCCGCCGTCGCTCTCGGGCCACACCCATGAACGCCTATAAATCGCGCCGTTAGCGCACATACACACACCGCGACCCAGTCCAGTCCACAAGATCCAGCAGTACGTGCTACGCAGCACGCTGCTGGTCAGCGTACGCGAGACGACGGTCACAGGCCGGCCGGTGCTTTTCAGTTTGGAACAATGGCGATGGCGACGACTACTGCCGGCGGCGGCAAGGTGCAGGTGCAGCCGCGCAGGCCGGTCGCGGCGCTTTCGTCCCTGCTGCTGCTGCTGCTCCTGGTGCTGGCAGCGGGGCTGGGCGGTGGCGCCGAGGCGCAGCAGACGACGTGCGCGGGGCAGCTGAACGGGCTGGCCCCCTGCTTGCGCTACAGCGTGCCGCCGTTACCGGGGCAGGCGCCGCCGGCGCCCGGGCCGGAGTGCTGCTCCGCGCTGGGGGCCGTGTCCAGGGACTGCGCCTGCGGGACGTTCGGCATCATCAACAGCCTGCCGGCCAAGTGCGGCCTCCCGACAGTCAGATGCCGTAAGACCTCTCTACTTACTTACTGCGCCATGATAATACGTACATTGCCACATTGCATCGGTTTGTTATTACTGATGGGGCAAACGTGTATTTGTCGTGCTGATGATTTGCTCTTTGATGCCGTGCGTGCAGAGTGATGAGCTGACGGCCAGTGCACCGCACCAGGCAAAAGGTGAAGGATCCAAGTTCCAAACAGACTGAATAATAAAAGACCGTCTACTCAAGTGTCATTCGTATTCGTTCGGTTTAGTTTTCTAAAGTTTTTTCATCTACACGTTCAACCAGCCCTGTCTTTGAGACACCAGTGAATGCTAAAGCAAACTCTGACGGTTGTTTCGCATCATCTCCTGTGCCCTTTTTGCGACCTCATTATTATCTTGTACGCACGCGACCTGCAATATGTGCATCACAGAACCAACAATATATACAGAACCACTCTGCACAGCAGGACTCATTGAAACGAATGGTCATGCGTAGGTATAAGGTATCACATTGTTGTATACATATACCGGCCCCATGCCGTCCACGGTTTACCCTGACATAACATGCATATATATAACGTAAAGCATGCAGAGCGCAATGCGTCACGACATGGCGCCACAAAAGAATTTTTAACCTTTTCTTCGACCAACCCAACCATTTGACACACTTTGAAGTTTTACTGGCAAAAGGTGCACGTATAAAATGTAAAATTCTCCGACTCCAGCTGTGGTATATCTAACCATATGCCTAACACGTATCCTCTACGCCGTGATCTGTTCTAGAAATAGGGCTTCCTGCTTGCTTGTTAGGCCAAGATCACTGAACGATACGTCACCCTCACTGTCGGTAAATGTACGCCTTGGGTATGTCCTCACCTGCATGATACAAAATGGTGAAAAATACAAGGTTGGGAGAATATAAACAGAAGAATGAAAAGGTGCCACAAGAAAACTCGTCGAAGAATTGACTATGCGTCTACGTTTCATAGTTAAAAGAATTGAACTCTGGATCAGGGATTTTCAAACAATGATAGCTGCCTGGTTACCAGTCATTAACTGTAATGGCCATAAATGATTTATGGATACAATAAAAGAAACACCATCCAGCCAAATTTAATATTTTGCCAGAATGCCACCAGGAAACTACCAGTTTCAAGATATCTCCAGATAGGGAGGGTTTTTTCTTCAAATGATTTCCAAAATGCACCCTGCATACCCAACTAGCCTGACACTAACTGCTTTTTCTGCAGGCCATTTCAGAGTAATGATAAGAAATCAAGCTAGCTACTTCTAACATTTCTTAAGAATATCAGACATAAGTTTAAAAAAAAGAAAAGAATATCAGACATAGAAAAGTGATGGCCTGGAACGAAACTAAGACTGCTAGAGAATAAACCTACATGAAGTATAGCAGAGGTAATGCCATATTGCAGCATGATAAAAGATGATAACCCCTGACAGATCATAGCCTCATATAAGCAAAAGGAAACACTATGCAATTGGTTGCTTGCATTAGCCTTTCGCTACATAGGGTCTAATGCAGGATAGCCTAAGCCAGCATAAATGTACGAGATGTGTTTGGTTGCCATGTATAAGTTGCATTTGCTAATATTGGTGTTTGGTTGGTTGGCTGCATTGTATTTCTTGTGATCACTCATGCTTGTTGTGGTGAGATTAAACTGTCACGTTTAATGCTACAGAAGCTTGCATGAAACAATGCTCAAAAGCCACATAGCATGCCCTGACTCACGAATAAAGTAATTCAAACTGATTTATTTGAGAAAACAGGAAACTGACAAGTTCTTTTTTAACACAAAATTTTATTAAAAATTAATGGTAGACAATTACCAATCTGTAGGTCCCTGGCTTGCAAGTTCTCCCGATGTCCAAGAAATCAAATAGGAACTGCAGGCAAGCCAACAAGCAAGGATATTAAAAAAATACAGAAAAAAAGAAAGAAATAAGGCTAATATTTTGTTCTGGATTCAGGCATCTCAAAATTGTTTACCTGAAGTTTGTCAGTTTTGAGAAAGCGACGCCCCTGTCGACTACCATCAGGCATGCGGACTACAACTGTCACAGCACCCTCTGCATCTAGAGGCGGTTCTGATGGTAATGATGCTTGCTTGGAAGCAAGACTGGACTCTAGCTCCTATTTGATCGAAACATCAGGGGCAACATGACAAATAGGTAGTCAAATATCCATTCAAGAAAAAAACAGATAGCATAAACAATGAAAATATAGATTGAGCAAGCCTAACTGAAGTCGGTGAGATGAAGCAGCTAGTTATCATAACCTCATGTAAAGAAGACATTTTTACCAGTTTGCAGTCCCAACTAAACACATGATATTAATATGATGAGTACAACTCACAAACTAAATCTAAACCAATATCCATCCAAAATTCCAAACATAAGATAAAAAGAGCACCGAGTTTCATATGATCACACTGATGAACCGATGCTGTAGTTATCGCATTCAAATATTTAAGATAGTTTCCTATCAACCCTTCACCTTCCATATTACATGTGACAGAAAGATACCTCTTCCTCAAGTTGCTTTTTACGCCTTTCCTCCTCTTCTTGCTTCTGTTTCTCAAGAGCAGCTTCTCTCGCAGCAGTTTCTTCTTGGCGACGGAGCTCAGCCTCCTGTAAGGCCTTTAACTCCTTTTCTTGATCAGCTTGTAGCGATGCAAGATACTCATCATCCTGTAAATCAAAATTGATAAAGTAGCTCACCCATAGTGGCAATTATGAAAAGATGGATAAATATTAGACCTCAAACCTGCTGCTCTCGTAATAACCGCTGTTCAGTTAATGCTGGTGATGGAGAATGAGCTATTGGGGGATAATAAGTAGAGCTTCTGTGAGAAGGCATGGAGAAAGGATATGTTGGTCCTTCAGGAACTCCACCAAACATTGCAGCCTCAAGCATAACAGCTTCATCATGTTCCTCAGAAGATATGCCACCCCACTTTTTTATAAAGAAAGTAGTCAGAAATTAAACAAATGCTATCTAATGTCCTAACACACATTGGGACCACAGATTATAATACCTCAGATGGGAAATCATCTCCATTGTTATACTGGTGATCGTTCAGAACAGGGCTAGCACCTGGATGCACCATTTGTGCTAGCTCAGTGTTCTCAGAAGGGGCACGCCGAGAACGTCGTCTAACTAACGGTTGTTCCTCTACATCTTCAGTCTCCTCTTGGAAGTCCTCTTCATCTATTGGTTGCCTAGACGTTCCAGCCTTTCCTGAAGCTGGTCCTTGCCTCCAAAAGGAAATTGCGTGTATAAGGAATCAACTGGTGCTGTAGCAGGGTAGCTTCGGTAAAGAGGTGGATAGTAAAAGTTAATATTCACCTCTCGACTATTCCATCTGTGGTTCCCATGCCTGCTTTATCAGAAGAATGTTCCTCCAAGTTCACTCCCTCTTGATGCTGGTCTCCTTGCTCTGCTATCTGAAAATTATTGAAAAATTAGATATGACATAAAGATGAGCACAGAACACAAGTGAGAATGCAAACAGATGTCATAAAGCAGAATTGAAGATTCACAAAAGAATGTTGAAGAAAATGTGTATGCAATTGCATGCATGCACACAAGTTAGCATGTCCATATTGGAGGAAAAAATATAAGCACACACACACACACGCACAGCTACATTACATTTGCCAGTGCTTCAGAATCCTTCTTTGAAGCTTCAATTGCTGCCCTAATCATTTCCTCTTCTATGTCATCATCATAGTCATTAACATGAACCAACGGAGGAGCAGTTGGCACAGAAGATGTATTGCTAGGAATACTGGCATGTGGAGCCGATGGTGCAGATAACAATCCTCCATCCTCATCATCAATTATGATAGTTTCAGGAACTTCAGGGCCATTTAAAGACTCATTTCCAGTAACATCCTCAATAACAGGGGCCTGTCCAGATGGACCTGTTTGAGGATCGCTATCCATAACTTCGATAGGAATCTCCCTCGCCTCTCTAGGGTGCGAAACCAGCGGTCCACGACTGACACCATCAGTGGAGCCAACTCTGTCAAAAAACTGGCGCTGAAAGTTTGGATCCATTAACGCAAAAGGGTCACGGAAATTCTCTGGGGACGAAGATCTTTGGAATGTATTATCAAGTGGTCCATCCAGATCCATCATATCCTCACGACTAGCAGGCATGGTGTTTTGATTGATTCCATTCCTGTAAACAACAAACATGTTATTAATCTGGACAGTATGTGTACCAGGAGTGAACTTCGATATCCATAGCAAACATGATTAGGAAAGCAGAAACACTTACAATATGCTGTCTCCATCATTGAAATGTGCATTTATTGCTCGATTAAGGTCACCACCATGTTGCTGGATTACATTAGTCAGTTAGCCACTATGACTAGATGATAGGTAGATGAAAACAGACACAAATAGAAGTTGGCTAGACTTCTGAAAGGGAAAACCATAGTAATAGAAAGTTAACGAACTGTTATGCGATTTCCCTCTTAAGATCGGATCGAGTATATTGGATGATGGTATGGTAACAAGTGTAGCCAACACTCAACAGGCTCATTGGAAATGTAACTATGAATCCTCATAGTAAAGTAAACAAGTACAGGAAATGTCTGCATATGGTACAAGCAGAATGAGCCAAGTAATCATTTTGAATACGAACAGTGAATTGGACCAGATCATGAAAACAATGCTAATCAACCTGGATACCCTGTGACCAATTTGAGCCCTTTTTCGTCAAGTGAGGCAAAATAGTGTTGCAGTTTAACTACCACTTCATAGGTGGTATCTAAAGATAAGATTACAGTATCTAGACCCCTGAAAAACAAAACAATAGGAATAACAAGGTAACAAAGTTGTTATGTGAGTTCCATCTTAGGATTGGATCGAGCACATTGGATGACAATATGATATCAAGTGTAGTCAACATTCTGACAGGTTTATCGTGGAATTGTAACTATGAACACCCATATGTAATAAGCACGAGATATTTCTGCAAATACTACTTAACAGAATGAGCCAAGTAAATCATTTCCAACAGGAACAGCAAAATGAACCAGATCTTGCCAACAATGTCAATCAAACTGGGTGCCCTGTGACCAACATGGACCGTTTTTCACTTGAGTGAGGCAGAAAACAGACACTTTTGATGAATAATTATATAAAGAAAAAAAAACAGAAAGCGACGAGATTTGGTAACAAAATCCATTCCGTAACTGCACACCAATTCCAGCACTTGCTAGTGACTCCAAGATTCAAAAAAGCCATGTGGTTTAATAAGCCCGGCACGCAAATCTGGTGCACCTCATCTCGATGACATCTCGTCGCATCACACCAAAACCCCAACCCCATCCGCTACACACCCAAAAACACGATTAAACACCAAGACCAAAGGCTCGCCCCAGCGGGACCAAATCCACCACGAGCCTAACCGATTTCGCTAGATTCCGGATTCTGAATTGAACAGGGGAAAGTGAAAAGGAAAAAGGAAAAGCCTTTGGGCGGTACCTCGAGCTTGCGTACGGCGACGGCCTCGTCCGCCCCCGTGATGCTGATGAAGGTATCGATCGCCTCCTGCGGTGGCCTTGCCATGGCGGGAGGGTTCGGTGCCAACGCGGTGCGAAGGAGGGAGTGAGGGAGAGAGAGAGAAGATAGGAGAGGAGTTGCGTGAAGAGGAGAGAGAGAGAGAGACGGCAACAAACTGAAGAGAGGAGGCAGGTGTTCTGATTCTGATCTCTGAAGCCGCGACTCCGAGCGGTTTGTTTGCTGAAGTCTTCGAGTTGAACAGCCCACCTCAAAAGGGCGTTCCCTTGTCAAGAGTTCTCAACACTTAAAACGATTATTACTGCAAATAAGCACGTATATATTATCTCTCCATTCCAAATTATAGATGATTGCAACTTTCTTAGAGAGTTCAAGCATTTCAAGTTTGACCAAAATTATAAAGAAAATTATAAGGATTTTTTGACATCAAATGGTTATATTATGAAAATATAATAAATAAAGAATCTAATGATATTTATTTGGTATCATAAATGTTATTATTTATTATATAGATTTGATCAAACTTGAGATGTTTTGACTTTGTAAGAAAGTTGGAATGACTTATAATTTAGGATATAAGGAGTACTTCCATCATTCTAAATTCTAAGATATTTTGACTTTTTTATATACATGATTTTTATTATACAATTAGATATATGTTATATATAGATATATAATGAAAACATTATATCTACAAAAATACAAAATATCTTATAATTTAAAATAGGGGAGTGCAATTTAAATTTTATAATTTTCTAATGTAATAATGTAATGCAAACTACTGTTAGATTTGTAGCTAAATATATTATCCAATAATCATAATTTTATTATATCATGAAAATAAATATAAAATAGATGAATGATTAAATTGTAATTTAGGAAACTACTTTATGTTTGAGCGTGCCTTGTTTACAAGAGGAAGTAAGACAATTACATTTCAAAGATTGTTCATCTTGGTTTTCTAAACACTGCCTATGTGTATGCTTTCCATTTTATACAAACTTAAGAAAAATGCTATTCAATGCGATGCTTAGGGCTCATTTGCCATAATTTAGACTGCCTCTTGCACTGTAGCAAGAAGCACTCTCCTGAAATTGAAGCAAGAGCCTATGAAGTCGTGCTCTCTCTCTTTCTTCGCCTCAGACTCTAGTCAAGGCAAAACCCTAACAAACCAAACCTTATTTTATCCTTCATCTTGATATGACAAAAATGGCTTGTGGAGCAAGGGGAGCCTTATACCCATAATGATCACATAAGTGGAGACATTAGAATGGTAAGAGCAAGGTAAGATAAAATTTTCATTTGGTATCATATATGTATTTCTTTTAGCATCATAATGAGCTTGCTCTTGTATTATGTCTAAACAAGTAGACATTTTCAATTGGCATCAACTTGCTTTGGTTGTGTTGTCGTCAATCACAAAAAGAGAAGAGAATGTAAGAGACATGAACCCTAGCATGACTTTAGTGATTTTTGGTGATTGAGTGGCAACATAACCAATAGAACTAACAATGTTTGCTAGTATACAGCAAGGTGATTCAATCCCTAAGGAACAATGATGGACTTGAGCAAGGCTAAGATGAAGATCCAAGAATGAAACACCTAAAATGATGATCAAATGAAAGCTTTGAAGACCCTAGAAGACAAGCAAGAAACCCAAGACATCAAGTAAGTGAAGTATGAAAAAAGGATGTGAAGAAGATCAACTCAGGGAGCATCAGAGTTTTACGGTGCGTACATTGGGCTTTTGAGGTGCAATGCATAGAGTACCCACTGCTCTAGACAAGGCACGCGCTAGGTTTATCTAGTGGTGAAGCAAACAAACCACCAGATACATTGAACAACCGTTAGCGGCAACGACTAGTTGGTGTGGCAGGGCAGGGCACTGGATTTCTCTGGTGTGGTTAACGAAGCTATCTAGTGCTCAATGCAAGGCAACCCTTGTTCACAACGGCTAGCTGGTTGTGCTGCAACTATTTATACACCTATATCCGGCCATTTGAAGGGTGTTGGAGCTGGTTGAGTTGAGGCTCTCCTTTGGTCCACGACATGCGATTAAGAGAAGATTAGATAATTAGCAAAAGCATTAGGATTGGTTCTAGTATAGGTTACATTAATGCTTTGCTACATCTTTGCTATTAGTGCTTGTGCATGTAACACCCCACATCCAAAACTGCTTATAAGGCCCAGCTCCACACGTGGAACGGGCCTGCATACGCGTAGCACCTCTCTTACACTTTCGTCATCGCTTCGTATAAAAGGGTTAACTCGGCGTAGTACCTCTCTTACACTTTCGTTCTCGCTTCGTGTAAAAGGGCTAACTCGAAGGTGCTACGTTTGGAACAACAAGGATTATAAGCTGGCCATCACCCTCCTAAACTTCCAATGTGATACTAAACACACCAACAACAACCACGTATGTACCACTTGGGCTACATAGGGGCCAACTTCACCACTACTATAGGCTACTAATGGGATGGGGTGTTGTCCAGGACCACCCCTTGGTACACCCCTCCACAGGCACGTGCAGCAAGAGTTGATGCTCCGACCACCCTTTGGTACACCCCTGCACGTCACAGGCACGTGCAGCAAGAGTTGATGCTCCGAATACCATCTGCAATACCCCATGTTCAAAACTATTTATATGGCCCAGCTCCGCACGTGGAACGAACCTGCATACGCATAGCACCCCTCTTACACTTTCATCATCGCTTCGTGTAAAAGGGTTAACCTAGAGGTGCTACATTTGGAAAAACAATGATTATAAGCTGGCCCTCACCCTCTTAAACTTTCAATGTGGTACTAAACCCACCAACAACAACCACACATGAGCCACTTGGGCCACATAGACCAACTTCACTACTACTACAGGATACTAATGCTCTGAGGTGTTACTGTGCGCCTTTTAGCTGAAGCTCTACCAAGTGGAGACAACGGAGAACATCTAGGAGAGGTTTGGCAGAGATCTAAATTTTTTGTATGCTCAGATCTTAGAATGACTTTTAGAAGTTGTGGTATGATTCAGATCTAAATTTTTCCTATGCTCGTATCTAAATTTCCTTCAACTAGAGACACTAGTACAACACAAACCCCCTAATTGAAACACATGTCTAGCAACGCTACGAATATGTGTTGCAACAATACAACGTCAGCCCTCATCCCACCTCCCCACTTCCCATGCCAGGGGTGGCCACTGGCCATAACCACCGTTCTAATTTCCAAACTTCTCGTCTCCTCCCCCTTTTCTTTCTCCCACGTCAAACCATATCTATTACTAGATCTAATCTCCATTGAGCGCTTGGAGAGGCAGCCATAGACATAGAGACCAACGTTGAGCACTTGAGTGGATAAGGTGGTGCAGTAGGGCAAAGGCCGCAACAATGTGAGTTCGGCACCCTCACCGGTCATCTCGGTCATGAGCGTAGGCAAGTCAAGTAGGAGACTGCCACCCTCTCCAGGGAACGTCTCGGTGGCAAGCATGATTGGGAGTTGCCACAAATTAGATAACACGGTCTAGGGGGAAGAGATGCGATGGCGACAACGCTTGCCAACAACAGATGCAGGGCTCAATGAAGGGTCGAGATGGCGGACTAGAGGGGGGTGAATAGTCCTTTCTAAAACTTAAACGCGTTGGCTAACCGAAACAAATGCGGAATTAAACTTATCGGTCTAGCCAAGACTACATCCCTCTATCTAAGTTTTCTAGCACCTTGCAAAGATCCTAATTAAGCAACTAAGGTGCCAAGCTTACCAAGAGCTTACCTAATCAATTCTAGAGCAAGGTCACACAAACTTATGCACTAGTACTTTGCCAACCGAGGGAGCTCCTACACAACTAGCGAAGCAAAAACACAAAGCTCCTAAGCTCACTAGCAATGCTCAATAACAAGGCAACCAATGCCAAATTAGAGAGCGCAAATAACTTAGCTACACAAACTAAGCAATGTGACTAACAAGGTTACACAAACCGAATTAGCCACGCAAAGGGGATACTTCTAGCTACACAAGCAAGAAGATATCTAGCTAGCTACACAAGCACAACTAGAACAAGAGCAACTACATAAGCATGATATATATATGAAAGTAAATACAAGCTTGTGTTGCACGAAGGCAAACCATCGAGAAGAGTAGACAATGTTGACACGGTGATTTTTCTCCTGAGGTTCACTTGGTTGCCACCAAGCTACGTCCCCGTTGTGTCGACCAACACTTCGTAGTTCGGCGGCTAATCGGTCACACACCGAGCCTCTCAAAAAGCGTCGCAAGAACCCACCATCAAGTGTGGTAGCTCAATGACACGCTCAACTAGAGTTGCTCTTCGCGATCCCCGCGGGGTGAGCACAATCCCCCTCACAAAGCTTCTCCAGAGCATCGCACAATCTTCTTGCGAGCTTCGACGGAGCCACAAGCCACCAAGCCGTCTAGAAGGTGGCAACCTCCAAGAGTAACAATCACCACCGGCTTGCAACACGATCACCTAGTGTCACTCGATACAATCCTCACGATGCAACGCACTAGAATCGCTTTCTCACTCGATCCGATGAACACTATCAAGCATGAGTGAGTTAGAGGGCTTCCAAGCACTACCACATAAGCCACCAAGGCCAAAGTGTGCTCAGCTATCGACCATGGCCGGCCACAACGTCTATTTATAACTCCACAATAAAATAGAGCCGTTAGTTTCCTTACTGGGCAAGTTTCGGGTCGACCGGACGCGCCGGTCGAACAGACCAGACGCACAGGTCAGTAGCGTGCTCCAACGGCTAGTTTTCACGCATATAAACTTGTATTGACCGGACGCGCAGGTCACTAACGGGACCGGACGCGCAGGTCGCAGCGAAACAGCGAACAGAGAGGTTTCAGTAAGCTCCCGAAGTGACCGGACTCGCTGCAGCGTCCGGTCACTTTCGCCCACGAAAAACACTGACCGGACGCGCTGACCGGACGCGTCCGGTCACGAGTCCGGTCACAAACCACTCTTCGGTAAAACAGCGATATCTCTTAGCTCCGAACTCCGATTTCGATGATTTTGGACATTTTGGAAAGCTTACTCAGAGGGCTACACAATCCACTAAAGCACTTTATCCAATTCTCAATGGATCAAAGCAGTATTCCACTCCAAGAGCTATTCTAGTGTTCGGAGAACACCGAAAAACCTTTCTCTCTTCTCTAAGTTGATCAACACCAACTCCAACACATTCTCCTTTGCAAATGTGCCAACACCACCACGTGTAAAACACCATGTGCATGTGTATTAGTATTTTTACAATCATTTTCTCGAAGAAGTTAGGCACTCAACTTGCCTCGCCACTCGATCCTAACACGTATGCAAAGTTAGATTGCTCAAGTGGCACTAGATGACCAATATGCAAACAAGTTTGCCCCTCTTAATAGTACAGCCATCTATCCTAAACCCGGTCATCAACTTCTCTACACACCTATGACCGGTGAAATAAAAATGCCCTAGGTTATACCTTTGCCTTACGCATTCCACTCCATCTCCTCCGACGTTGATGCAACACATGCACCAACCATTCACCAAATGATATGATCCACTTCATATCATCACGTGACCATATTGGTTCATCGATCTTGACCTCACTTGCTCTTCACCGTTGCCTTGGTCCTTCGGTGCCAAGCCATCACACAACTTGCTCTTCACCCTAGCAACCGGTCCATCAAGCCAAGCCTCATCTTGATCTTCTCCACCTTGGTCACATGACTTCATGTCATGTCTCATATGCAATGAGCTCCTTCATGACACCATCACCTGTGGACTAATTTTCTGTGTATCTCACATAAACACAATTAGTCCACCTAAGGTTGTCACTCAATTACTAAAATCAAACAAGGACCTTTCACTCAACCAATCCGTCTCCACTGTAACGGATCAACGTAATTATACGAGATTAAGTAAGAAAATCTTCCACCGAGGCGGTTAATTTAACAAACTTAAGCCCGTATAACTAGAGATTCCGTGAAATCACGAAGGATTTCAAACCAACCAACATACAACCAAGATCGTACTGATTTAGCAGCCACAGTTCACACGATACATAGAGTTTACCATAAAAGCGGAATACATCGGAGTTCGGAATAAAAGTTATTACAACATAGTTCAACATAAAGTAGCGGAAGCAAGTAGTTTTACACACATACTTAGTTCAATTACAGTGTCAGTAGATAGTCATGGTCCACAAAAGCATTAGATGAGACAAGCAGAACGACCTTTGCCCAAGGTCCTAGTTGTCACCCATCGCCGGATACAGACAGTTGGAGCAGTACCCATAGTACATCTGACCATCTGCAACAACAATGGGAACAACGCCCTAAGTACGAGAATGTACTCAGCTAGACTTACCCGTCATAAACCAGAAATAACGTGACACCAAGGAGCATGCAAGGCTTTATATAGTGAACTGGCTTGACTCATTTGCGAAAAGCATAAGTTGTTATAAATAACTAAATTAAGTACTTTTGCATCATTTTTATGATAACCTACTCAAGTTAGGTAAGCACCTATTGCTAAAGCAATCACTTGATACAGCATTAACATCTAGATTACCATATCAGGTTTAGCAGTTCCAACATCACTCACTTAACCATCAGTGTTCCATTTTTGTTACTATGATGCCATAGCTCGAGTCAAGTGCTCACTAACCGGGAGCGACGGCGATTTGAATCGAATTCCTATCCAGCTGGAGATTTATTCCTCACACAAACCATGTTTCCCCCGTCAGGGTCGCGTAAATCACCAATGACACTTTCCAAGAAGCCGCGGGATAACAATCATGGATCGCACTACCCAGGGACCGCCCGACTGCTGTTGATATTTGGTAACGCAATTAGGAAATGATCCGCAAGCGCACGGATATCGGTGAGCACTTCACCCGGGATGTTATCCAGAGTATCGTATTTATTTTTTTACCACTAGGAGAAAGCGTGCATCTGACTAACCAAATCTATTACTACTAACCTTTAGGCTACAACCACTGTGATTTGATGTGAGCGATGTATAGAGAAGACTGCAACTACACTCTCGTTCTAACCTTGGTAAGGATGATCTACTGCTCTATTGGGGAGGCTCACGAAATCTAGACACCTCAAAGGATGTTCGACCCGCACCTATAAACCCTATCGATCCTGCTAACGGGATATAGAATACAAAGGTAGCTACGGAAATGTCACGTTCCTCGCTACTACCACGGTCCGGCTAGACAGGGGATATCTATGAGTATCCTAGCCCAAACACCTCGTTTACGCTAGAGATGATTACTCTAAACTCTACGCGAAGAGATTAAAGTAAACTCATAAACCAAAGAACAATAAAACAAAGAACTTACTAGAATTTAGAAGTCGAAATACTGAAAAATCCTAGGAGCAAGCCTCGGGTTAGGAGAACTTGATCCTGTAGGTACAACCTCGAAGTAGTCACCGACAGGTCGGGCTTCCTTCGATCTATACCTCCACTCTATCTCTCTCAATCTAGAAGAACTAAGTCTAATCTCACATTGGATGCTAAGCCCTAATGAGGTGGGAACCCTAAGGGAACCTCTCTCTCTGAATTCTCTCTGGAAAATATAAAAATAATGGACTTGGATTCTCCTCTCCAGGGGCCAGGGGTCCTGCTTATATAGTCCCTTCAAGTGAACCTGGGCCGTCGGATCAGACCGACATTAATCGCACGGTTTTCCTTGATCCTTTAGGTCGGTGGGGCATAATCCACGAGACTCATCCTGATTGGTTGCAGACCTAGGGCGGGCGCCCCAGGGTCCAGGGCGGGCGCCCTGGTCCCGGGCCCGTTCGGCCTCCCGTTCGATCCCGTGGCTTCTGGAGTCTTCTAGATGATAGAAAATCGGTGAACACGTTAATATCTCTATGTAATTCCGACGTGTGGGCCTTTCCTTTGTATTTCCTGATAACCCCCTGCAGAAACAGATAAACAACAAAACTCGTGGAATTCTGTCAGATCAAACCCTAATTCTCGGTGTTGCTTGCATATAAGTCCTTTTCCTTATTTATTGGATAATTAAAATTGATACTTAAGAACCGTCAACAAACACCCCCATACTTAGGCTTTTACTCGTCCTCGAGAAAAGGATGGTTCAGAAAAATAACTAGGGTTGAAACATTGTAAAGCATTCTTTTTATACCTGCAGGGTGTTGTGAATGTCCAGGGAAATATATGGTTGAAGTAGAGATCCTTTCTTCTCATCCTGTCACTTGGAGTTTTTATATATTTTTGAATATAAAACTTAGCATACCTTTATCCTCATAGGGGCTCTCAGATCACTCATTTATCTTTTGTATATCTCACTGAGGCTGTTTTAATTTGTAGAAATTCTCAAGCATACTTACTTTGCATATTTTGCCTGGGTCAAAACGGGATCCGAGGAGAGGAATGCCATACTCTTAGATCAAAGACTTTGAAAATTAAAACTTGTCAACTCTTACTGGCATATTGCTTATTAGAGGGACCATGGGCTATCATTTTCTTTTTACCATATATATTTTTATCATCTCATTTTTTTTCAGGTGGATACTGAGGTACCCCTAATTCTACTTCCGGACACTTGTCCATTTTTCTGCGAGGTTGTCGAGCACTTGCTCCTTTTTATTTCCTCGAAATATATTTTTGCATAGCCCATGCCTCTAATGCAATAATACTTCGGAAGAGTGAATCTTTCTGAATAAAAATGTCTTGATCTTGGGAGCATGATAAATCTCTCAACAAGGGTCTAACTCGTTTTGCACAAACTCAATACAAAGCAAATTAATATTTTTAGGTTTATCAGGTATATAAAATATTGAGGATGGTAGCTATATTTTTGAAGTTTTTGAAAAGAAAATCTCCAAGCGACAAAGATTTCAAGAATAAGATACTCATATTCTACCATCTCACATTCCACAATGACTTGAGTAACACATGGTTTTTAAAATGATTTTCAATAAATGCAGGTTTTCAGAAATATCACAGAGTGAGATTGATCATGATTAAAAATATTTTTGTCTTTTTAAATTATCATGTTAGGAACAATATTCTACACAGCCCAATATGTATTTGTATATATGTAAATAATAAAGCGTGCAGAGTATGTACCTGAATCGTGGAGTGGTGCAATCGAAGTGCATTTACCATGTCGGGGGGATTCCCCCATACTTGTTTCCTGCTTTCTTGCATAAAAATAAAGTGGAGATACACGAGGCATAATAATAATAATAATAATCTTTATTTGTCTTGAGGCATTTATTACACTGACTAATGAAGCGAACTAATCTAAACTGAATTGAATCTAATGATGAAGACTAAGACACACTGCCTCAAGGTCTAATCTAGATAGCTCAGTGTTGCTCTAAATCCCTGATCCTAGCAAGGGCATCAGAAAGGTCACGTTTAAGCGCGAGCACAGTAGTGTTCAGGTTGGAGACCTGCCTACTAAGGGAGCTAACTGTGGACTGAAGTTCCATAATATGTCTATTTGCTGTCCTGATGTCCTCATCCACATCTGCTATGGTCCTGCGGCGCTTCGGTGGTGTCTCAAACGAATTGAGAGCATGCTTAGGAGCTTCCTTTGGTGGGATGAAGCGAACTTTTGCTGTCCTAACTCCTTCGAAGCGGGGCCTCTCCTTCTCCGTAGTGTAGTGGACGCTGCTGATCTCGCCGCTCCGGTTGGTCTTGACGCCTACAACCCGCTCAGTGGGATTAGGTGGCAGGATTTTCGTGCCGGCTGGTACCTTGACGATGGCTTCTTACTTGGACGACGGTCCCTTGAGAAGAAGGGGCTGCGGTGGTGCAGTAAGAACTGGTTGGGCGTAGTAGGATGAGATTGAGCTGCGCTGGTTTGATGGTGGGGCTGCTAGCTGTCACTCTGTGTTGGCCGAGACGTAGGCGTCGGGGTCATCCTTGGGCTTGCGGTTGAGGTCGTAAGGGACGATCTCCCAGTTGCGGTGGGTCTTGTCGGCCATTGGAGAAGCAAGGAACTAGACAAGCTCTAATTGAGGAGGAGAGAAGGATTGAATGAATTGGTGTTGAAAACTGACGTCAGGGGTCTGTTTATATAGGGGTCAAAAAGTGCCTCTAGGGTTTCCATAGATCCATCCCGCCGCCGGGCGTGCGTAACAACCCATTCGCGGAATTTTCTGGATAACCATAGATGAGGAAAGCACGTCGGAAGAGGCCGGGGCCGAGGGGACACCAGGGCAGGGTGCCCGCCCTCATCCTCAGGGCGCCCGCCCTGGTGAAAGCCCAAGTTTGGTTTTGGTAATTAATGACACCAAGTTGCTAATGCCATGTGTTAAGTGTTTTGAGTTAGGCATAAGCAACACATGTGATGAAGGTGTACGTGGCAAGGAGTGGTGGCCACAAGATCACGAAGAGATGGTGCATGAACATGAAATGTTGATCATAATGGAATGCACATC
The DNA here is from genome assembly GCA_038087645.1 of Saccharum hybrid cultivar R570. Classification (NCBI taxonomy): domain Eukaryota; kingdom Viridiplantae; phylum Streptophyta; class Magnoliopsida; order Poales; family Poaceae; genus Saccharum; species Saccharum hybrid cultivar. The sequence continues at coordinate 20,798,764 of JAQSUU010000402.1, read as the reverse complement.
AAATGATGGACTTGATGATCAAGTGAAAGAGAAGGATCTAAGAGCGCAAGGCAAAGGTATAACCATAGGGTTTTTTCCTTTTGCCGGTCTAAGATGAGTAGAGAAGTGATTGACCGGGTTTAGGATACATAGCCGACTATCAAGAGGGGAAATCACGGTTAGCTCGGGAAACAAGTGCCACTAGATCAATGTCTTGAGCATATGCATTTAGGATCTAGTAAAGAGCTAACATAACGCCTTGAAAAAATGTTTGTGAAATGCTAACACACATGCACATTGGTGATGTACACTTGGTGGTGTTAGCACTTTTACGAAGGCGGTGGAGTTTGAACGGTAGTATGGGGTTTGGGGTTCTCTCTCCCTCCCGCCGAGCGTGCGAGCGCGGGATTCAGGCGTTTTTGAGGAAATGAAACGCCTATTTTCCACTGCGCCGGAAGTCGGAAAAGTAACGGAGGCAAAAGGTGGTCACTGCGGTGACCGGACGCTGCACCGGACGCGGGGCGCGTCCGGTCAGTTCATCGCGGCGCAGGCGCTGGGGTGTGTGACCGGACGCGGGTCTGGTCTGACCAGCGCGTCCGGTCAGTTCAACTGGGCGTAAGAGATAAGCGCGCGACCGGCGCGTCCGGTGCCTCACGGGACCGGAGCGTCCGGTCAAGTGTCCAGAGAGGCCGAGCGCAGCGAAGCGCGATCGGACGCGGCTGGCGCGTCCGGTCACGTACGACCGGACGCGTCCGGTCGCGTCGGGTGCTTACTGGAACGCGACCGGACGCTGGCACTGTCGCGTCCGGTCGATCGAAGGAGCGCGTCCGGTCAGGGCAACGGCTAGTTCTGACGCGCACTGTTCACGTTCGTCGTGTAGTGACCGGACGCGTCCGGTCACCCTGACCGGAGCGTCCGGTCAGCGCGATTTCTGCTGTGTCGCCCGTAACGGCTAACTGCGTACCCCTTCGTTATAAATAGATGGTGGCCGGGGTTTGAGGGTAAATTTTGCACTTTTTGAGACCTAGAGACATTCTTTGAGCTAGAGAACAACCCCTCCACTCATCTCCTTGATTGATTGCACATCTTGAGTGAGATTGAGTGAGATTCAAGTGCATTGCTTGAGAGTTGCATTCTAGAGGCACTTGATCTTCGAGTTGCTGCGGATTTCTTGTTACTCTTCCGTGTTTCCCGACACGGTAGACGGCTTGGAGCAGCGGAGGTGATTGAGCTCGCAATTGGAGATTGTTGGAGCCCTCACCAAGTGTTGTAAGGGGTTCTTGATCCTTCCCCGTGGGAGTTCGCGAATTGGATACTCTAGTGGAGCTCGTGGCTTGGAGGATCCCCATCTTGTGTGCGGTTGTGCGGTGCCCGCCGAGGGCTCGACTCTTGATAGTCGATTAGCTCGCGAACCGACAAGTGGGTGTATCGCCACAACAAGGAGTAGCTTGCCGGGAAGCAAGTGAACCTCGGGATAAATTCTTGTGTCATTCTCTTCCCGAGGATTTCTCTTGTGTGATTGATTGATTGGTACTTCTCATCTCTACACGGTGGTATAATCACTCGAAGCTCTTCTCTCGTATTACATCTTGTATCTAGCTTGTTGTTGTTGTTGTGTTTAGTGGATAGCCTTGTACTAGACTTGTGTAGGTGGCTTGCTTACTTAGTTAGAGCTAGTGCATTTTGCTCCGCCACCTTTTGTACTAACTTGTGGTTAAGTAATTCTTGTAGAAGTTTTAATTAGGCTTTTCACCCCCCCTCTAGCCTATTTGGACCTTTCACCTGGGCCTGCCTCCTCTGCGGGCCCGCTTGCTCGAGCGTGTTTCTAGAAGTATTTTTATCCCGAAAAATATATACATGGCCCAAAAACATCAGATTAAAAAGGTCGGGCTTTAATTCTCCATCGGAAGGTAAAAATGGATCACGTCTATTTCTTCTAATTCTTTATTGGGTTCTAAAAATAATTTAAGACGTTGACCATTTACCTTGAATAACGTACCTTCGTCGTTTTGAAGTGTAATAGCTCCGTGGGATGATGAATTGACTACCTTGTATGGTCCTTCCCATTTACTCCGGAGTTTTCCATGCCCAAAAAGCTTCACCCTGGAATTAAAAAGTAATACCTTATCTCCAGGTGAGAACTCCTTCTTCTTGATCCTCTTGTCATACCATCTTTTGACTCTTTCTTTGTAGATCTTCGAATTGTGATATGCTTTCTCTCGCCATTCTTCCAATTCTGATAGTTGCATTCTTCTATGATCTCCAGCAACATCTAGGTCCATATTCCATCTTCTTATGGCCCAGTGTGCTTTGAACTCTAGTTCAACAGGCAAGTGGCAAGTCTTCCCGTACACCAATTGGTATGGGGTCATTCCAATTGGGGTCTTGTATGCTGTCCGGTATGCCCAGAGTGCATTGGATAACTTTTCCTTCCATGCTGTTCCCATCTCATTTACTGTTTTCTGAAGAATGTTCTTGATTTGCTTGTTGGAAGTCTCTGCTTGGCCACTTGTCTGAGGATGATATGGGGTAGCAACGTTGTGACGGATTCCATGTTTTGCTAGATAATGCTCAGAGCGTTTGTCAATGAAGTGTGATCCCCCATCACTTATCACCACCCTAGGGACTCCAAATCTTGGAAATATAATCTCTTCAAACATCCTCTTTGAATTAATATTGTCGGCACGCTTGCAAGGTAGTGCTTCTACCCACTTGGAGACGTAGTCAACTGCCACCAAGATGAATTCACACTTCTTTGATGGAGGAAATGGACCCATGTAGTCTATTCCCCAAACATCAAAGAGCTCAATCTGAAGGTTGTTGGTGAGTGGCATAGCATCTCTTGTATTTATGTTTATGTGCCTTTGACATGGCCCACATCTTCTGATATATTGCCTTGTGTCTTCATACATTGTAGGCCAATAGAATCCACATTGCCAGATCTTTGAATGTGTACGGAATGCTCCATAATGACCTCCGTATGGTGATGAATGGCATCTGTCGATGATCTTCCACCCTTCCTCAGTGGTCACACACCTTCTGAGTAAGCCATCAGCGCATACTCGGAAGAGGTATGGCTCATCCCATATGTGTGAACGACTTTCTTGAATAAGCTTCTTCTTATTCGCTCCTGGTGGTACATACCCTGAAACCATAAAATTAACAATATCTGCATACCAGGGGTCAGACCTGTTGATTCCATAGAGCATGTCGTCCCGGAGTGAATTATTAATGGGTGTTTCCTGTGGATCCTTAAAGTGCATTCTAGACAAGTGATCAGCAACAGAATTTTCTACTCCCTTTTTATCTTTTATTTCTAAGTCAAATTCTTGGAGTAACAAGATCCATCTAATTAGGCGAGGTTTAGCATCTTTTTTAGTGAGCAAATATTTTAGTGCAGCATGATCAGTGTAAACAATTATTTTAGCTCCTACTAAGTAAGATCTAAATTTATCAATGGCAAAGACAACAGCCAGAAGCTCTTTTTCAGTGGTTGCATAATTAAGTTGAGCTCCTGTCAAAGTTTTACTGGCGTAAGCAATTGCATGATGCTTCTTGTCTTTTGTTTGCCCCAAAACTGCCCCCACAGCATAATCACTAGCATCACACATAATTTCAAAAGGCAACGACCAATCAGGGGGTTGAATGATTGGTGCAGAGATGAGTGCATTCTTTAATAATTCAAAAGCTTTTAAACATGCATCATCAAATTCGAAAGGAGCATCCTTGGCTAGCAAAAGAGTGAGTGGTCTAGCAATAAATGAAAAATCTTTTATGAATCTGCGATAAAAACCAGCATGGCCAAGAAAGCTTCGAATTCCTTTTATATTCACAGGTGGAGGTAGTTGTTCTATTACTTCAATTTTAGCTTTATCTACCTCAATACCTCTTTCAGACACTAGGTGTCCTAGCACTATTCCTTCCCTAACCATAAAATGACATTTTTCCTAGTTAAGGACTAAGTGCTTATCTTTGCATCTTTGCAAAACCTTGTCTAAGTTTTCAAGACAATTATCAAAAGTTTTTCCATAAACAGAAAAATCATCCATGAAAACTTCCATAATCTCTTCAATCATATCAGAAAATATAGACATCATGCATCTTTGAAAAGAAGCTGGTGCATTACATAGCCCAAAAGACATTCTACGATAAGCATAAGTTCCGTATGGACAGGTAAAAGTGGTTTTGCTTTGATCATCAGGGTGGATCGGGATCTGGTGGTATCCTGAATATCCATCTAAGAAATAGAAGAACGAATGGTTTGCTAACCGCTCTAACATCTCATCTATAAAAGGTAAAGGAAAGTGATCCTTTTTCGTGGCTTTATTCAGTTTTCTATAGTCAATGCACATCCGCCACCCTGTGACGGTGCGTTGCGGAATTAGCTCGTTCTTCTCATTTGTAACAACAGTCATGCCTCCCTTTTTAGGCACAACTTGAACAGGGCTCACCCACTCACTATGCGGCACAGGATATATAATCCCTGCATGCAGCAACTTTATAACTTCCTTTTTAACTACTTCTCTCATCGCGTTGTTGAGTCTACGTTGGGGTTCCCGAGAAGGTGAAATAGAAGGATCTGTCGGAATGCGATGGGTGCAAATCATAGGACTGATTCCTGTAAGATCTTGGAGTGAGTAGCCAAAGACTGAGTGATGTTTTTCTAAAACGGTCATTAATCGCAGAGTTTGTTCCTGAGTGAGTTTATTACTAATGATCACAGGAAACTCTGGATTATTGTTTAGGAAAACATAGATAAGACCGGGTGGTAAAGTTTTAAGCTCTATAGGAGGTCTGGGTGTTTCTGCAAACTCATCTAAAGGTTCAGGTTCAGAAGGTTCAGCTTCCTCTTCTATGAAGAAAGGGGCTTCTTCTTCTAAGTCTGATTCATTTAAAAGCTCTAGAAACGCAGCTTTTACCTCTTCCATAGGATCAGGCAAAAGAGATGACTCGATCTTATTATTCAAGGAGTGAGAAATTGTCATAGGGAATTTAAAATCCTTTCCAAAAGAAATGTGTATCTTTCCAGTTTGACCTTCATAAAGGAGTCTTCTAAATGGTTGTCCTATCAACAGGTCGAAGTCCCATGTATCAAAGATATAAAAGTTCAAATGAATCATGGAGCCTTCTACCATAAAGGGTAGTACATTCACAATTCCAAGACTGGGGACCAATCGTCCCGAAGATTCCTTCATGAACTTTGTTGTGGGGGTTAAAATTAATTTTCTAAATAATTTAAGTGCAAAAGCTTCAGACATGATATTGATCCCCACAACAGGATTATAGAGAGCATCAAATTGATCAGAATCATAAGCACAGCGTATAGTGATAGGAGGTGTATCCAAACGGATCACTTCAGAGGAAAGCTCTGACTCCTCCAACCATTCGCTACTCATGACTGAGATAAGCTCTCTCAATTGATATTCACTTGGTAAACAAATGCTATAATGGCCGCTTTGGGGTTTGTCTATAGAATGGTAGTTTAAAATGTTTCCAAAATCGGCAAAAAGATCGGATTCTATATCCAGCATGAAATCAGGTGGTGGAATTTCTTCCTTTTGTGGCTCAAAACTTGGGATAGCTGAAGTAGGTGAAGAATTCGGCAGAGTGTCTACTTCGGCTTCGTAGGTTTCATCATGGAGGGTATTATCCATCTCAGCTTCTAGGATTCTATCTAGGATCGCTCTAACTTCATCAGTAGGGATACGAAAGAAAGAACCTCTAGACATTGTATGTAGCATTTGTTTATGATCTTTCTGAAGACCTCAAAAGAAATGAAAAAGGAGAATAGGGTCTTCAATATTGAGTTTTGGACCAGATTCTAAAAGATCAGAAAAACGTTTCCAGGATTTTCCCAAAGTTTCATTTTCTTTTTGTTTAAAAGATAGAACTTCGAGTCTAAGGTCGGCGATATGATCGAGGGAATAAAAATCTAAACAGAAGTTGGCTCGTAAGATTCCCCATTCACCTCGTTGTTGACTTACCTTCTGACTATATCATCGTCTAGCTTCTCCTCTTAAGGAAAAAGGAAAAAAGCTTCCAACGTAAAGTCTTATCAGAAATGCCTTCAATGCGAAGACAATCGCATGTTTGCTCAAAATCTCTAATATGAAGGTAAGGATTTTCGTCTTCCTTTCCCGAAAAGGATAGGTTCTCAATCATCGCAATTAACCTTGAACTTAACCTATACTGGGATGTTTGGATAGGCTGTGATGACTCCCATGGTAAAAGGTCAGTTTTCGAAGGTGTTGCAAATTGATAGATTGATTTAGAATCTTGGTTCTCCATAAGGTAAGAATAAAGAATATAAAAAGATAAGGAATAAAAAGATAAAAAAGATAAAAGTATAGGTACAAGCTAGTAGTAAGATTCAAGGTTATCTCAGCAAACCATCTTTCTCCCCGGCAACGGCGCCAGAAATGCTTGTTGATATTTGGTAACGCAATTAGGAAATGATCCGCAAGCGCACGGATATCGGTGAGCACTTCACCCGGGATGTTATCTAGAGTATCGTATTTATTTTTTTACCACTAGGAGAAAGCGTGCATCTGACTAACCAAATCTATTACTACTAACCTTTAGGCTACAACCACTGTGATTTGATGTGAGCGATGTATAGAGAAGACTGCAACTACACTCTCGTTCTAACCTTGGTAAGGATGATCTACTGCTCTATTGGGGAGGCTCACGGAATCTAGACACCTCAAAGGATGTTCGACCCGCACCTATAAACCCTATCGATCCTGCTAACGGGATATGGAATACAAAGGTAGCTACGGAAATGTCACGTTCCTCGCTACTACCACGGTCCGGCTAGACAGGGGATATCTATGAGTATCCTAGCCCAAACACCTCGTTTACGCTAGAGATGATTACTCTAAACTCTACGCGAAGAGATTAAAGTAAACTCATAAACCAAAGAACAATAAAACAAAGAACTTACTAGAATTTAGAAGTCGAAATACTGAAGAATCCTAGGAGCAAGCCTCGGGTTAGGAGAACTTGATCCTGCAAGTACAACCTCGAAGTAGTCACCGACAGGCCGGGCTTCCTTCGATCTATACCTCCACTCTATCTCTCTCAATCTAGAAGAACTAAGTCTAATCTCACATTGGATGCTAAGCCGAGGTGGGAACCCTAAGGGAACCTCTCTCTCTGAATCCTCTCTGGAAAATATGAAAATAATGGACTTGGATTCTCCTCTCCAGGGGCCAGGGGTCCTGCTTATATAGTCCCTTCAAGTGAACCTGGGCCGTCGGATCAAACCGACATTAATCGCACGGTTTTCCTTGATCCTTTAGGTCGGTGGGGCATAATCCGCGAGACTCATCCTGATTGGTTGCAGACCTAGGGCGGGCGCCCCAGGGTCCAGGGCGGGCGCCCTGGTCCTGGGCCCGTTCGGCCTCCCGTTCGATCCCGTGGCTTCTGGAGTCTTCTAGATGATAGAAAATCGGTGAACACGTTAATATCTCTATGTAATTCCGACGTGTGGGCCTTTCCTTTGTATTTCCTGATAACCCCCTGCAGAAACAGATAAACAACAAAACTCGTGGAATTCTGTCAGATCAAACCCTAATTCTAGGTGTTGCTAGCATATAAGTCCTTTTCCTTATTTATTGGATAATTAAAATTGATACTTAAGAACCGTCAACAACTGCCAGGACGCACCTTGGGCTTACTCTTCACGTCCCCGTTACACCCCCTTCAACACCAGTCTGCCAACCCGAGTTTATCCCGGCTCGAAAAGTGTCACTAGCTTCGCAGTCGAAAGGTACTTTATTCGGCCAGCTAAATGTGAGGCATGCGTTCAACATGACAAGAGGGACGAGCAACGATCAGTCCTTAATCGACATAGACGGAATCACTATAGTCCAAAACCCTATAAGACTCCGCCCGGTCTCCGTTTATCCATCAACACTTGGTTACTTTTCATGAATCACAAACACCGCTAACCATGACCAGATATTTACCTATAGCTCGCAGGTGACAGGAAATCACCCGACTTTTACCGATCTAAGCATGGCTAAGCAATTTACTCGATCCTGACCTAATACAGTAACGGTAATCCGGTGGACAAGGATAGTAATGCAACAACAGTTTCACTCAACTCCTATAACTTAATGCAACAATATATAACTACAATTCATGTGATAAAGAAATAGCTTTTATAAAATAGGAGACTTAAAATGCTCCGAGGCTTGCCTCTTTCGAACGAGCTAGGATGATGGTCGACGCACTCTGGTAGTTCCTCGCCTGCCTCTTCCTCCTCGGGCACCTCCTGTGCCTGGGGCTCCTGCTGGTCCGTCCAAGCCTGCTCCTCCGGTACTGCTACCTGCGACTCCTCCTGTGATCCTGTATGATGCAGTTGCATAAGTAAATATGCAAATGATGCATAGGACTATGGTGGAGTGCTTTGATGACATGAGATGCAGATGAGCACATGAACTGAGCAGTTAAGATATAACTACATCTTCTACAAGGTAGTCCACGTCATCCAAGAACATGTATCCTAAAACATGCACATTGTGATTCCACTAATTATCATACACCTTACACAAGCAAGTGATCCCAAATTACCAAATCTTACCAACCTAACTCATCCACAACATCAGCAAGGCATAGTGATGCTTCAAAGATACACCAAACATATTTTATTATTCTTAATTTCTCATAAAGAATAATCATTTATGCCCTATTTAACTAGGGTTACACAGCAACACCTATCTCTGGTGTAGATAAAAATCTACAAAAATTACAGTAGAGTACTCTTACCCTAACTAACCTACCACTAAATTTTCATGAGAATTGCATATGTAAAACTGCTTGTACAAAATAAACAAATTATATCCTAAAAGTGAGCATGAAATTATTTTATACTAGGAAAAGTATCAAACAACATATTTCACATTTTTCTTAGGTTACTAACAGTAAACTAACATACTACAAAATTTATCACATGTATGTTTTATACAAATTTTGCCCTCTACTAAAAATAACAAATATTATCAATTAAAAGCATTTGAACTACACTTCAAAAATTTCTCACAGAACATGATTCACTGGTATTTTTCCTAGAAAGTACATTACTAATAAAGAGTAATACAACAAGAATCACATTTTTCCCTTTATTATTTTATTTACTACCCTTTTTCTAAGATATCAACATTTATAGCAATTAAATAAATTTGCACAGCAAAGTGTCACAAAAATAACATGAGATATTTTTAAACTGTAGATCTATTCAAGAGGAACATTTCAAACTTTGTTTCATAATTTTTGGAGCTATAAATCTTGAAATACAATTTTTGGAAGCCTTTTTCAAATTTTCTGGAAAAATCAATTTCTTTAAAACCGAAAATCAAACCGGCCTTTAACGCTACGTGCACCCCGCTGTTACACGCCGAACCAAAACGCTGAGACAGACAGGCAGGACCCCACGGTCAGACGGGCCCACCCGTCAGCCTTAGCCGGCCTGAGGCGGCGCTGACCGCCGGGATCTCGCCTCCGGCGAGTCCTCCGACGACGGGGAGGGCACCATCGTGTCCCTCACAGCGAAGCGAACCCCGTGATGTCTAGTGGGTGGCCAGACGAGCTCGGCATCGAGCTCGCCGGCGTGCATGGCGGCTCGGTGGCGCGGGGCGCCGTCGACCGGCCAACTCCGACCGAGAGGAGCCGCGCGGTGAGGTCAGCGAGATTCGTGGTGCAAATGTGGTGCTCGTGCGCTCGAGAAGTGGGCGAGAAGGGGCGTGGAAGGGTGAGGCCCACGGAGCGGTTCACTCCGGTGAGCTCGGCCGGAACTCCGGCGAGCCATTACCGAGGATAGGGGCCGAATCCTTGCGGGTTGTGGCGAGCACCGGATGCGCAACGAAAGGGCGCAGCGAGGGCGAAGACGGAGGCGGAGGCGGTGAGCCGGAGCGGCGGCTAAGGCGGTGGCGGAGCTCGGGACCCGGCAATGGTGCGGCGGGGCGCGGCTGCTGCTGCTGGCGGAGCGAGAGGAGGGAATGGAGGGAGTAGCCGAGGCGGACGAGCGCGCGGAGGGGGGGTAAGCGGGCGCGGACGCTGCGGGGCCACAGGGGCGCGTGTCGCGCGGCGTCGCCGTCGCTCGGCCACGCGGCGGCCGTGTGCTGCCGCTGCGCCACGACGCCGCGCGCGGGCGCGCGCGCGGGCGGGAGGGAGACGACGCCAGCGCGGGCCGGGCCGCCAGTGATGCTGGGCCGAAAGGGAAGCCGAAGCCCAACAAGGCGAAAATCCGATTTTTCTTTTATAATAAATATTTTCAGATTATTTCTTTGTTTCAAAATTGAATTTGGAGATGAAAAAGGGGTTTTCAGAAGTTTGGCCCAAAATGAAAGTTGTTCAAAATTTTATTCTCTACAACTTTCATGTAGAGCATTTTTCAAAATTCTCAATAGATTTTGAATTTGGGATTTAAAGCTAAATTGCTAATCAATAACTCATTTATTTAGAATATTTTTAAAACAAAATTTGAGGAAAACTTGAATTCAAGAATTGCTCCAAAAATCAAGTTGATTTATTCTAGATTATTTAAAATTGCTACTACTCAAAAGTACACCATCTTTTTGGCACTTCCATCAAATTTAGGGTTCCAATTATTTGCTTTTCAAGTTTAAATTTGAAAGAGTTACAATTCATACAATGCCCTTCATGAAATGATGTTTAATGCTTATGCTTTGAAATGATAATGCATGCTTAACACCCAGGGGTGTTACAGCCCTCCCCCTTATAAGAATCTCGTCCCGAGATTTGAGTTATGAACCATTTATCGTAAAAATCTTTATAAGCGGTTTGAAGATATTGTCCCGTTTCCCAAGAAGCATCGCTCTCATCATAGTGGCTCCATTGAATCTTGTAGGTTGTGACCACTTTATTTCGAGTGACTCAGTCCTTTGTATCCAGGACTCGAACCGGTTGCTCACGATATTCCAAGTCTGCCTTGATCCGAATACCTTGAGGTTCTATTCTCTCCTCTGGAACACGTAGACACTTCTTCAATTGGGATACGTGAAAGACGGGAAAGATCGAACTCATCTCTTCTGGCAACTGTAACTTGTACGCCACGGGACCCTTTTTCTCTATGATCTGGTATGGTCCTATATATCTAGCAGACAGTTTCTTCTTAATTCCAAACCGTTTCTTCTTCATTGGGGTAACCTTCAAATAAACATAGTCACCCACTTGGAAATCCAATGGTCTCCTTCTCTTATCTGCATAACTCTTCTGACGAGACTGTGCAGCTTGCATGTTTTGTTGGATAATACGAACCTTTTTCTCTGCCTCATCTATAAAATCAATTCCGTAAAACCTTCTTTCTCTAGGCTCTACCCAATTTAACGGTGTTCTGCACTTCCTGCCATACAAAGCTTCAAAAGGTGCCATCTTGATACTCTCTTGGTAACTGTTGTTGTAAGCGAATTCTGCCAACGGTAACCAGGATTCCCATGAGCCTCTGGATGATAGCACATAAGCTCTAAGCATATCTTCCAGTACTGCATTAACCCTTTCTGTCTGCCCGTCTGTCTGTGGATGGTAAGCCGTGCTACGAATCAAACTAGTGCCCAAACCTTGATGAAGATGTTCCCAAAAGTGAGAGGTAAACTATGAACCATGATCGGACACTATCGTTTTTGGTATCCCGTGCAATCGGACAATCTCAGCAATGTATTTTTCTGCATATTGAGGTGGTCGGAAACTTGTTTTGACTGGCAGAAAGTGAGCTGACTTGGTAAGGCAATCGACTATTACCCAAATCGAATCATGACCCTTCTATGTGGTGGGGAGACCAGTGATAAAGTCCATACTTATAGCATCCCACTTCCAATCGGGTACCGACAAAGGTTGCAGAAGTCCTGCAGGTCTCATGTGAAGAGCTTTAACCCTACAACACATGTCGCAACGAGCAACGTATGCTGCAATCTCCTTTTTCATCTTAGTCCACCAATAACGGGGTCACAAATCTTGGTACATCTTACTACTTCCGGGGTGAATAGATAGCTTAGAATGATGGGCCTCATCCATCAACTTGTTCTTAAGCTCTCTATCCTTAGGTACTACCAGGCGATCCTTAAACTATAACACTCCTTGGTCATCCAATCGAAAGTGTTTGGTGGGTTCCCTCTTCATCTTTTCTTTGATATGAAAGATTCCCTTATCTGTTTTCTGACCATCAATGATCTGGCTTTCCAGAGTACAACTGATCTGAATATTATGCAACACCGCAGGGTGTAACAAATTGAACCCTTCTTCAAATAACGGTTGCACATCAATAGCATGGGATTTTCGTCTCAGTGCATCTGCTACTACATTAGCCTTCCTAGGATGATAGTGCATGTTCAGATTATAGTCCTTTATCAGCTCTAACCATCTCCTCTGTCGCATGTTCAACTCGGATTGAGTAAAAATGTATTTGAGACTCTTGTGATCTGTAAAGATATTACACACATTCCCCAACAGGTAGTGTCTCCAAATCTTTAGAGCATGCACCACTGCTGCAAGCTCCAAATCATGTGTAGGATAGTTAACTTCATGCTTCCTCAATTGTCGTGAGGCATAGGCAATGACCCTTCCATTCTGCATTAGCACACATCCTAACCCATTCTTGGATGCGTCACAGAAAACATCAAACGGCTTTTCTATATCCGGTTGGGCCAGAACAGGAGCAGTGGTCAACAACTTTCGCAAGGTGCAGAAAGCTGCTTCACATTCCTCTATCCATACAAACTTATGATCCTTCTGTAACAGGCTTGTCATTGGTTTGGCAATCTTCGAGAAATCCGGTATGAAGCGACGATAGTAACCGGCTAAACCAAGGAAACTGCGAACTTCATGAACTGAAGCTGGTGACTTCCAGTTCATAACCTCTTGCACCTTACTAGGGTCTACAGAAATGCCATTTTCAGACAACACGTGGCCGAGAAAAGGAACTGTTCTAAGCCAGAACTCACACTTGCTGAACTTAGCATACAGTCGATGTTCTCGGAGTCTAGTCAAGACGATCCTGAGGTGTTCTGCGTGATCTTCTTCATTCTCTGAGTATATTAGAATGTCATCAATGAACACAATCACAAACTTGTCCAATTCGGACATGAAAACCGAATTCATCAGGTACATAAAGTATGCAGGAGCATTTGTCAATCCGAAGGACATAACAAGATACTCGTACAAACCATATCTGGTAGAGAACGCAGTCTTAGGCACATCTTGCGGCCTGATCTTTATCTGATGGTACCCTGATCTCAAATCTATCTTCGAGAACACTTTGGGTTTAGACAATTGGTCAAATAAGATATCAATCCGAGGAAGAGGATACTTGTTTTTAATTGTCACTGCATTTAGTGGTCGATAATCCACGCACATGCGTAAGGAGTTATCCTTCTTCTTTTTCATAAACAGCGCGGGGCATCCCCATTCAGACGAGCTGGGATGAATCAAACCTTTCTTTAGCAAGTCCTGAAGTTGCTTCTTCAATTCTGCTAACTCATTGGGAGGCATCCGATAAGGCCTTCTCGAGATCGGTGCTGTTCCTAGAATTAACTCAATGGCAAACTCAACATCTCGGTCTGGTGGAAGTCTAGGTAACTCCTTTGGAAACACATCTGGAAACTCACTGACCACTGGAATCTAGGCTAGCAAGGTAGTTTGGACTGCACAGGACGTGCTAGCTAGGTCTACTTTCCGAGGTAGGACCACCTGAAAGGTGCCTTCCCCACTGGGTTCCTTAAGAGAGATACTCCTTCCCCCAACATCAATTATAACTCCCATTTGATTCATCCAGTTCATACCCATGATCACATCCAAAACTAACCCTGGCATGACTATCAGATTAAGCTTATATTGCAGGTTTGATATGTTTAGGGTTACTCTCTGAACTATCTGATTAGTCAACAGATCAGCCCTAGCTGAACTGATTTTATATGCACATTCCAATTCAACTATCTTTTGCTCATGCCTCTTAACAAATGCTTGACTTACAAAGGAATGAGACGATCCGGAATCAAACAAAACTACTGCAGGATGATTGTTGATAGAAAACATACCAGCTGTCACCGGTTCTCCTTCAGGGATGTCATCCACAGTGGTGTGGTGCACACGAGCTTGATACTGCGTTTGTTGTTTCTTAGGGTAGGGACAATACTTTGCAAAGTGCCCAGGTTGGTTGCAGTTAAAGCACGGTCCCTTCACTTGAGCCGCAGTTCCAGATGAACTGCCTTGTCCTATCTTCGCTTGAGGCAATGCCTTCTTGAACGGCTTCTGGTTCCTCTGGGGTGGCTGAGCATTCTGATTCTTCCTTTGCGGTGGCCTAAACCTTGCACCTGGGGCAGGCGATCGATAGGCTGGGCGGTTGGCCACTGGGGCTCTGGACTGGGACGAACCCGACTCAAAAGCCCTCTTACGGATCTTAGAAGCAGCATAAACATTGTTGTTCTTCTCTTGCTTCAGACAGTCGCTAATGAAGTCGTTGAAACTAGTCCTCATGTTTGTACCCACATGTTTCATCATCTTGGGACTTAGGCCTCTCTTGAAACTAGCGATCTTCTTGGCATCGGTATCCACCATGTCCGGAGCATAACGGCTCAGGTTATTGAAGGCATGCAGATATTGAGTTACAGTCTTCGTACCTTGATTTAATGCCAGGAATTCCCCAAGCTTCATCTCGGTCAGACCAGGTGGAATGTATGTTCCACGGAAGGCTTCAGTGAACTCCCTCCAAGAGATATGGGCGTGGGGAGGAAAAGTGGTGCGGTGATGCTTCCACCACATTCCTGCCGGACCTTGAAGCTGATGAGCTGCATACTCAGTCTTCAACACTTTAGTCATCCTTAAGACACGGAACTTGTCTTCCATGGTATTAATCCACTCTTCTGCATCCAAGGGTTCTGCGGCTTCCTTGAAGATCGGTGGACGGGTATCCATGAAGTCCTTGAAACTGCTGTACTGATTTGCTTCGTGCCCACCCGGGTTTATCCCCTGACGGGTGTTATCTGCGATACTGCGCAACGCAGCTTCCATATTCTGTTGCATGCTCTCCATGTTGCGTTGGCTTCCAAGAAATTGTGCGAAAAACTGTTCTGCAGTGTAGGGTGGAGGAGGCGGTGGTGGATCACGGTCATCATTAGCAGCTGCACTGCCACCAGCCTTAGCGGCACCATACACGGTACGACGAGTGTTCGGCATCTGCATGTTTCAGCAACAGTAATTATTAGGTGATGTTGTAGAAATTACGACCGAATGCAAAATTATGCCGAACTGAATTCACTGGAGAGAATAAATTCATATAATAAAACAGGGGCACAATAAGTCATTCCAATTAACACAACATCACTAATTATATTACTTAAAGCGCACACATCGCGTCCATTACAACCAAGTTGCCAGCATCCATACACTGGACTTTTGACGTTCGGATACCACCACAAACACATCCAAGCTTTCCAACATTACATCAAGCTTTAGTCTTTCTACTAATTATTACATGCCCAAAGTGCCAACAATGCAAAAGATCATGCAGGCGGAACCTAGTAGCTAGCGCAACAACTACTAGCCTACTCATCGTGGTCGCTGTCTAGGTCAGAGACGTTGGCGTTGTCACCATCTGTAGCGTCGTCGTGCTCCTCAGCTGGCGCCACGGGCTCTTCAGGATCTTCGTCTTCATCCAAATCCATTTCTGCTGCGCCAGGAAGGTCATAAGGGTTAAGCTGATTGTTCAGCCGATGGACCTCTTCATGCAAGTTATCATTGTACTCTTCTGCATCAGCCAGCTGCTGCTCGAGCTCAAACTGTCTAGCTCTCAACACATTCTCTGCGGACCAGGCTTCATTCCTCTGATGGAGCACATGAGTCAACATGCGCTCAGCATTCCTGTTGGCGGTGGTCAGTCGCCCAACCTGCTCTCTCAGGGCACGCACATCCCCCTCAAAAACTACAGTCCTCTGGGTAGCCTGATCTCTCTGACGAGTCAACTGAGTCATCTCTGCGGTGAGCCTCTCAATCTCAGCATCGTGATCTCTCTGAAGCTGACGGCGGTCATCACGAGCCTGACCAAGAGCACTAGACACACGTCTCAGACTACCTTCCACTCCATCGAAGGGCCTCATCACTACGAACATGGCACTCATAGCGGGGTTGTCACTATTCTGTGCTTCTGCTGCGCTAATCTCCAGGGATCTTCCTCTTGCCTGCTGCCACGAGTCAGTGGAGGGGTTGCCCCTCGGAAAGACTCCAACTATAGCTGCTGCCAACTCCTGAGGAAAGCGATCCATGATGTCCCTCATGATCCCAAAGGCTGCCCTCTCAGCGGCTTCTTCAGGGGTCCTGCCAGTTGACTCAAAACGCTAACCGGTCCACTCAGACCCATCACCTCAGGGACGAACTACTGCCTCCACAGTCACCAAAAGTCCTTCCCCCAACCGCTCATTCGACCAAAAGTAGCGGGGCTCCATCCCATCAGGATAGCCTACATAGCTGAGCACTCTCCACAAGAGTGTAGGCATCCCAAACTCTCCAAGAAAAGTGTGGCGCTGGCGAGTGCGTGGAGCAAGCTGATGACGGGGAGCTCTGCCGGTGGACTTGCGGGCTGTCTGCTTGGTACGTGCCATCTGTAGCAAAATTTATTACCGTGGTGAGAACAGATTTTTAAGTTGGCATTTTTATCGAAATGAGATAAGCAACTTATAAGGGGAGGAACAATGCCATGAATGAAATGCACAACATGATGCATGCACGTTCCGTACGTCCTCACAAACTTGGAAAAAATCAACAACTACTAACGGAATAAACGGTGGCATACAACGATCTCTCGTAACATAGCTAATACGTACTACTCGAAAGCGCTGTTATGTACCTGCAGAAAGTCACTTCAGCCCAAACCTCACAGTATGAAAACATGCAAGAAAGCAGTAAAGTAAGTTACTCGCTCTACCCGCATCCCCAGATACGAGTATAACGGTAACAACTACCCGAATCATCGTCCTATTGACGGCATCGTCACTGCATGACGGAATTCCCCACAATTTGAATACCCTCATACGAACATGCGCAAGGCACGTAAGTGTTTTGGTATCACATAAGCACTCCCCTAGATCGGCAGTGTATCCGACCATGCACTCACAACTCTCACTTACCAAGGCGTAGAGGTAATTGGTCCATACATTACCACTCAAGTGAATGGCACTCATACAATAGCACGTCGTATGAGCGACGAAATTTAAAATATGATGCAAACCCCCAAGTTAGTACTTAATTAAGCCACCTAGGGTCCTTATCGGGTATAAAGGATACGACCACTGGCACACTCTTAAGTTCAAAAGCTTATTTGAAACCACAGTTTTGTTTTTAAATACTCATCTGAACAGTAACATGCTAAACAATGCTCCGATGCCAGCTGTAACGGATCAACGTAATTATACGAGATTAAGTAAGAAAATCTTCCACCGAGGCGGTTAATTTAACAAACTTAAGCCCGTATAACTAGAGATTCCGTGAAATCACGAAGGATTTCAAACCAACCAACATACAACCAAGATCGTACTGATTTAGCAGCCACAGTTCACACGATACATAGAGTTTACCATAAAAGCGGAATACATCGGAGTTCGGAATAAAAGTTATTACAACATAGTTCAAAATAAAGTAGCGGAAGCAAGTAGTTTTACACACACACTTAGTTCAATTACAGTGCCAGTAGATAGTCATGGTCCACAAAAGCATTAGATGAGACAAGCAGAACGACCTTTGCCCAAGGTCCTAGTTGTCACCCATCGCCGGATACAGACAGTTGGAGCAGTACCCATAGTACATCTGACCATCTGCAACAACAATGGGAACAACGCCCTGAGTACGAGAATGTACTCAGCTAGACTTACCCGTCATAAACCAGAAATAACGTGACACCAAGGAGCATGCAAGGCTTTATATAGTGAACTGGCTTGACTCATTTGCGAAAAGCATAAGTTGTTATAAATAACTAAATTAAGTACTTTTGCATCATTTTTATGATAACCTACTCAAGTTAGGTAAGCACCTATTGCTAAAGCAATCACTTGATACAGCATTAACATCTAGATTATCATATCAGGTTTAGCAGTTCCAACATCACTCACTTAACCATCAGTGTTCCATTTTTGTTACTACGATGCCATAGCTCGAGTCAAGTGCTCACTAACCGGGAGCGACGGCAATTCGAATCGAATTCCTATCCAGCTGGAGATTTATTCCTCACACAAACCATGTTTCCCCCGTCAGGGTCGCGTAGATCACCAATGACACTTTCCAAGAAGCCGCGGGATAACAATCATGGATCGCACTACCCAGGGACCGCCCGACTGCCAGGACGCACCTTGGGCTTACTCTTCGCATCCCCGTTACACCCCCTTCAACATCAGTCTGCCAACCCGAGTTTATCCCGGCTCGAAAAGTGTCACTAGCTTCGCGGTCGAAAGGTACTTTATTCGGCCAACTAAATGTGAGGCATGCGTTCAACATGACAAGAGGGACGAGCAACGATCGGTCCTTAATCGACACAGACGGAATCACTATAGTCCAAAACCCTATAAGACTCCGCCCGGTCTCCGTTTATCCATCAACACTTGGTTACTTTTCATGAATCACAAACACCGCTAACCATGACCAGATATTTACCTATAGCTCGCAGGTGACAGGAAATCACCCGACTTTTACCGATCTAAGCATGGCTAAGCAATTTACTTGATCCTGACCTAATACGGTAACGGTAATCCGGTGGACAAGGATAGTAATGCAACAACGGTTTCACTCAACTCCTATAACTTAATGCAACAATATATAACTACAATTCATGTGATAAAGAAATAGCTTTTATAAAATAGGAGACTTAAAATACTCCGGGGCTTGCCTCTTTCGAACGAGCTAGGATGATGGTCGACGCACTCTGGTAGTTCCTCGCCTGGCTCTTCCTCCTCGGGCACCTCCTGTGCCTGGGGCTCCTGCTGGTTCGTCCAAGCCTGCTCCTCCGGTACTGCTACCTGCGACTCCTCCTGCGATCCTGTATGATGCAGTTGCATAAGTAAATATACAAATGATGCATAGGACTATGGTGGAGTGCTTTGATGACATGAGATGTAGATGAGCACATGAACTGAGCAGTTAAGCTATAACTACATCTTCTACAAGGTAGTCCACGTCATCCAAGAACATGTACCCTAAAACATGCACATTGTGATTCCACTAATTATCATACACCTTACACAAGCAAGTGATCCCAAATTACCAAATCTTACCAACCTAACTCATCCACAACATCAGCAAGGCATAGTGATGCTTCAAAGATACACCAAACATATTTTATTATTCTTAATTTCTCATAAAGAATAATCATTTATGCCCTATTTAACTAGGGTTACACAGCAACACCTATCTCTGGTGTAGATAAAAATCTACAAAAATTACAGTAGAGTACTCTTACCCTAACTAACCTACCACTAAATTTTCATGAGAATTGCATATGTAAAACTGCCTGTACAAAATAAACAAATTATAGCCTAAAAGTGAGCATGAAATCATTTTATACTAGGAAAAGTATCAAACAACAGATTTCACATTTTTCTTAGGTTACTAACAGTAAACTAACATACTACAAAATTTATCACATGTATGTTTTATACAAATTTTGCCCTCTACTAAAAATAACAAATATTATCAATTAAAAGCATTTGAACTATACTTCAAAAATTTCTCACAGAACATGATTCACTGGTATTTTTCCTAGAAAGTACATTACTAATAAAGAGTAATACAACAAGAATCACATTTTTCCCTTTATTATTTTATTTACTACTCTTTTTCTAAGATATCAGCATTTATAGCAATTAAATAAATTTGCACAGCAAAGTGTCACAAAAATAACATGAGATATTTTTAAACTGTAGATCTATTCAAGAGGAACATTTCAAACTTTGTTTCATAATTTTTGGAGCTATAAATCTTGAAATACAATTTTTGGAAGTCTTTTTCAAATTTTCTGGAAAAATCAATTTCTTTAAAACCGAAAATCAAACCGGCCTTTAACGCTACGTGCACCCCGCTGTTACACCCCGAACCAAAACGCTGAGACAGGCGGGACCCCACGGTCAGACGGGCCCACCCGTCAGCCTTAGCCGGCCTGAGGCGGCGCTGACCGCCGGGATCTCGCCGCCGGCGAGTCCTCCGACGACGGGGAGGGCACCACCGTGTCCCTCACAGCGAAGCGAACCCCGTGATGTCTAGTGGGTGGCCAGACGAGCTCGGCATCGAGCTCGCCGGCGTGCATGGCGGCTCGGTGGCGCGGGGCGCCGTCGGCCGGCCAACTCCGACCGAGAGGAGCCGCGCGGTGAGGTCAGCGAGATTCGTGGTGCAAATGTGGTGCTCGTGCGCTCGAGAAGTGGGCGAGAAGGGGTGTGGAAGGGTGAGGCCCACGGAGCGGTTCACTCCGGTGAGCTCGGCCGGAACTCCGGCGAGCCATTACCGAGGATAGGGGCCGAATCCTTGCGGGTCGTGGCGAGCACCGGATGCGCAACGAAAGGGCGCAGCGAGGGCGAAGACGGAGGCGGAGGCGGTGAGCCGGAGCGGCGGCTAAGGCGGTGGCGGAGCTCGGGACCCGGCAATGGTGCGGCGGGGCGCGGCTGCTGCTGCTGGCGGAGCGAGAGGAGGGAATGGAGGGAGTAGCCGAGGCGGACGAGCGCGCGGAGGGGGGGTAAGCGGGCGCGGACGCTGCGGGGCCACAGGGGCGCGTGTCGCGCGGCGTCGCCGTCGCTCGGCCACGCGGCGGCCGAGTGCTGCCGCTGCGCCACGACGCCGCGCGCGGGGCGCGCGCGCGAGCGGGAGGGAGACGACGCGAGCGCGGGCCGGGCCGCCAGTGATGCTGGGCCGAAAGGGAAGCCGAAGCCCAACAAGGCGAAAATCCGATTTTTCTTTTATAATAAATATTTTCAGATTATTTCTTTGTTTCAAAATTGAATTTGGAGATGAAAAAGGGGTTTTCAGAAGTTTGGCCCAAAATGAAAGTTGTTCAAAATTTTATTCTCTACAACTTTCATGTAGAGCATTTTTCAAAATTCTCAATAGATTTTGAATTTGGGATTTAAAGCTAAATTGCTAATCAATAACTCATTTATTTAGAATATTTTTAAAACAAAATTTGAGGAAAACTTGAATTCAAGAATTGCTCCAAAAATCAAGTTGATTTATTCTAGATTATTTAAAATTGCTACTACTCAAAAGTACACCATCTTTTTGGCACTTCCATCAAATTTAGGGTTCCAATTATTTGCTTTTCAAGTTTAAATTTGAAAGAGTTACAATTCATACAATGCCCTTCATGAAATGATGTTTAATGCTTATGCTTTGAAATGATAATGCATGTTTAACACCCAGGGGTGTTACATCCACCATCATCGTTTCTGATTTCCAGGTCGGATCCCCAATCACCTCTCTCTTCTGATGTCTAGGTCGGATCCCTAATCACCTCTCTCTTCTATGTCTAGGTCGGATCCCTAATCACCTCTCTTCTGATGTCCAGGTCCAATCCCCGATCACCTCTGGACTCTGGTTTTGCAGCTCTCTTCTGATGTCCAGGTCCGATCCCCAATCAGCTCTCTTTTCTGATGTCCAGGACCGATCCCCAATCACCTTTGGTTTTGCATTTGTGATAATTGCATAGCATCTTATAGGGGAAATCACGAGTCATCATGGAGTAGCTGATTAACAGCGCCACTACCTGTAATTGGAGAGATGAGGACAAACTGTTCTGTAAGTCTGATCACTAAACATCCCAGATGGGAAGAAATTGAACAATCTCCTATTTATTTTACTTCTATAATTTCCTACTCCAAAAATCTACTATTCTCTGACTGATGGTTCGTGAATTGTTATATTTCCATGTGTGATTATTATTAGTGCTTTGACATAGAGCTATCATCGTTTTCTTTTAACTTGTGTAGACTGCATATAAAGGCATCTTCTGAACTTTTCTGCTTTGATATAGAGGTACAATGTAATTGAATAATTAAGGTTCTAATAAATTAAATTTAATATCTAGCAAGATCAGCCAAACCCTTTTCCCAGTATATACACTTGCCTGGATCTATATAAATATATATTGACAAATCTGTACGTAATTTAGTCTGGCTTCTAGATAATGTATTATTAATGTATGAGAGAGGTTCGTATCATGCATCATAGTACATGAAACTAAGACAATATCATTCTTCTAGATCAACAATCATAGTCTTGAGTATTTGGAAGGTGTGTTTTAAACATAATTTTCCTTTCGGAGACACCGCTCAAGGATTTGTTCCATCTGGTAGCACGCTAACTTCCTCAGCATGTTTTCAGTAAAATACTTGGGATTAAATTTATTTTTCACTATTTTTGAAGTGTAATGGGCTTCCGCTCTAAACCTGTATGCAAATTGTAGTTTGACTCTGATGTGCTAAGATTGAGATGTAATCCAACTCTGCAAGGCAAAGATTAGTATATTAACCATTCTGCTTTTAATTTTCTTATATTTTTGGCATGGATTGTACATTGAAAGATTTACCTATTTTCCTTTGCATCCAAGATGTTAAGCAGATCATAAAGGTGCAGGGTCACATGATGTATTTCTATAATAGTACAATGAGGTTAGTTTGTATGATAAACAATCAACTAAGTTGGAATCATCTAAAAATAATGTACCAACAGAGCAGGAATGCAACTATGGCAAGGTGGACTCATTTCATTTTTAGACTGAAAGTGTGATGCCATGTAAACCTAGAATCTGAATCCTCACATGATTAATCTTACTATGACTAAAGACATTAATGACTGGCTCGCTTTGGAAATATGTTGATAAAAAATTCGCTGAATCTGCAGTTGCAAAGGCGCAGTGGTGGTCGTGGCATTGCAGATATGATGTTTATTCTTCAAAGAAGAGCAGATTTGATCAAATTACTAGAAGATTTCCTATTGCTTCTTGAAAAACACTAGAACATGATTGAGCTAGTCATGGCTTTTTAGTATAGTTTGTGTGACCTTATTGAGATCATGTTCCTGTATTTCGATGGAAGCTAGTTTTGTTGATAATGTTGTGAATTTCATATATAACATTTCATACGTAGGGATGTTTTTTTAGAGTATTGTACCAAAATGCTTGTATAATTACTATATTTTGCACCTTTTTGCCTTGCAGGATTGATGAAATAGGAACACGTGATGAATGGATGGTTGCTGGCATTGTAGATGGCTTATTTGTGTTTTGTATATTTTATTCCCATATGAATGTTGTAAACAGAAAAATGGGCCCTGGATTTTTCAGATGGTGCTCATTGTAACGCAACAATTGCTTAATATATGGCTGAGAGTTCTTTATTTCTCATGTGTGAGATGATCACCAATTTTCCATTATATTGCAAATGGATTATTTATTTATTTGAATCCAAATTATAATAATTTCCAATATTAATGTTCATTATATGATTTATTATTCCTTGTTACCCATGTAACCGTTGCAACAATCCAAACTATACGTAGCAGTGAACTATAGAAACCATTCGGCTGCAGTTAGTACAAACACATGTAAGCATTGCAATAGCCATTAATATACGTTGCAAGTTTGCAACGGTTATATGTTAGTGTTACCAACACATATGTAGCGTTGTAATAGACCCTTGCAACGCCACTTCTAGCAACACATAATAATGCGTTGGTATAGACCTCAACAACGCATATATGGATTTTTAGCAACGCATATATGCGTTGTAAAAGGGGGGGTCATTTTATAGTGAGAAAAAGACAATATAATGTATGTTGATATATGCTGAACTAGGAGCTTGATGTTGTCCAATACATTGCATGAACCTAGAGCTCACTCTAATCTTCATATCTTTGACTAATGTTTGTAGTTTGTGGTTGCAGGGTGCTGCCTTCAGAGAGGTTAATAGTGTGGCCTGGAGGGTATCTTAGTGAAGTGAAAAAGCTTCAGTAATGTATGTTTAGGTGCAGCTAGAACTATTTTTGTTAGTTTGATGAATAATGGCTATGTTGTTGTGTCATTTTGGACTTGTGACTTAGACGTAGTGTGATGTATGATGTATATTGCTACCTGGGTTGTGAGTTTGATATTACAATTTTTTGCTACCTAGGCTTTTCTCAAGTTTGTGTAATTTGAATACTGATGAGATATGCAAATTAAAAATTTGGGCTAACAAATCAAATGCAAATTGGAATGATCTTGTTATGTGGTATGGTGGAAGTTATGGCTTAAAATCAAATGTCATAAAGCTTTGTTACTTTAAAACCAATGTCATAGATTTATGACATGGACATAAATGACATAGAACATGATTTAAGGCGCATGGTTTTTGATACACAGTTTTTCATCATGTTGGCGTCACAAATATTGATATATGACATAAATTTTATATATTATGACTTAAATTAATTGTCATAGAACCTCACATCTCTTGCAGTGACTACCTGTGAGTTGGGAAAGACCGGCATCCTATGAAATGGAAAGCGTGAGCTTTTCGACCTTAAAACAATGCGGGAGCTTGCATTCTCTTATAATTTTTTTATGCATGCATTCTCTTATGATTTGATTAGAATCTAGATGTGCACTTAGTTTTGCTAATTGGTTTTTGGCTTTAATTTGTGACCTATTTCACCCCTCGGTGTTGTGGATCCGTGGTCCTGGCACCTCCTCAGTCGTTTTACACAGAAGCCTTTGGTTGGTCTGCACAGTGAAACGCGTCGAAACAAATGGCACTTCCACGTCGTGTTCCTCAAATGGAGGTCACAGTTTATTTCACTTTTTTTATATAATTACGCTCCATATATCTTGTTTTTTTAGAGATGGTTTTTTTTTAGAGATGGCATATATCTTGTTGAACATCTTGACTAACGTACTGCAACGCAAAAAGGGCATATCCCTTGCTCACGGTTCGTCAGACTTTACACCCACTTCCACAACGAGATCGAGCAATACTACGCTACATGTGTTACGTGTTACGGCCTGTTTGGTCCTGCTAAAGTTTAGCTACTCAAACCAGAACTATTCCTACGCTTCCCAGGAGTGGTGGCGGTCACGGTCGCGGTCGTGCAGCACGTGCCCGGCATGCCTGACCTCGTATGGCCTTCGTTGAGTTTGTTCCCTGAATTCAAGGGCGTCCTCAGCGACCACCGCTTTGCCATGCCGACGCTTGTGCCCCAAGTGCCCGGTCTCCCTGTGCTGCACGCCGAGTGCTGGGTCGTGCCTGTGCCGGTGGCCTTCTGCGGCTGCCTCGGGCTGCTGCCTGTGTAGAACGTGGTGGTGGCTGGGCTCGCTCTTGCTCCTCTGGTGGGTGTGGTGGTGACTGTGGGGGTGGTGGCCATGGCGGTGCGAGTGCCCGTGGTGGTGGTGGTGCCGGTGGTGGTGGTGGTGGCGGCCGCGGCGGCCTTTCTTGTGCCTCCGGTGCGTGCGGTCGTCGAGCCCCAGCAGGTCCTCCCACCAGTCGTACACCGGGTCGAAGAAGCCTTTCTGATGAAGAAGACACAGGAGAAGTGCGCCTGAAAGCCACAATGATGACCCAAAAAAAATGTTTGCTGAATGATGACCATGGGCAACGTCACTCGTCACAGCATTTAGGAGCATTTGATATTGAGATGTTGAAAGCGTATGTACCTGCAGGTAACGTAAAAAGTAGCAGCACCAACATGACGAGCCAGGTGATGCATGTGTACTGGGTATGGCAGCTAAAGTCGAAAAAGCTCCAACATTTGTTCATCCTGCTCCCAGATAATATGGTAAGAATCAGAAAATGCAAAAAAAAAAATGCTGTTCATGAGAACTAATCGGAGGCAACAAGAAATTGTCAAAGGTAATGAGCAAATTGGAAGGAATTGGAGCACCTGCAGGATTTGCCACTGAATAAGTCAAACAGAAAATCCCAGAAGTTAAGCAAATAGCCTTTGATGGTGTCAAAGAAACCCAATTCGTGGTCATTTGATGAACCGATAATCTACATATTGAAGGCAACAAGTATCAGGATTTTGCGGTAAATGAATGGATTTGATTGTTCAGGGCACACACAAAGCTTTCTCAATGCAGAGAAGAATATTGTGGCTGAATTGCTTATTCATACATAATAATTTTGTGCAACATGATTGTACAAGCATTTATAGTTTCTATTTTAGCCAAAGGAGCATAGAGGTCGACAATTTTTTTTTTCTGACAATTGAAATTGCTTTGAAAATCTGAAACAGTTTCTATGAGCATACAAACAAAGCTAATGAATTCTAGCAGAATCATTAGGAAAAACCCAAATTTTCCGAACCTGTGTTCCATTATCAAGAACTGTAGCCATAGTAGAAAAAAGGCATTCTTGTCTGTCAAGTTCACTAAAATCTGACGCCTTGAGAATAGCTGAAATAGAGCAGAGGCATCGCATATTAAGTCTTTAATTAACACAATAACATTGTCAACACAATTGATGCTAAGCTGTACTGCAATCTTGAGCGCACCTGTACATTGATACTTTGCTGCTTTATCTGTAGATGCGCGCAAGTAAAATAAACGGGTACTCGCTTCATCTGGTTTCAGGACATAGTACTGCTCCTGAAAATCAGTAATGCAAACTTCAGGAGACTGACTCCAGTGAGGGAACTTGCTGATTGATAATAAACAATAAGATGAGGCATAAAACTTGATATAGTAGGAATACAATGTCCAGAAAATTCCTCTTAAAAAGAACAGAACTGTGCAGACTAGTCAGGCAGCTTACTGATTGTATATTGAATGTATATTTACTACACTGACTAACAACATGCTGACGAAATATAGAATCTTACAGAAACAGGTATATATGTAAAATTTGGAGTAAACCAAAATGGCACAAGTATAGCAACGGAAATGTGTACAGAAGTGCCAAACATGCAATCATGCAGACGAAAGTAAATATTACCTCCACAAAACTGATGCCACTTAAGCAGTTAAACTGCAAAAGGAGAAAACCACTGGTTAAATTTCAACAAAATCAAAGTCGGGGTTTGCAGTCGAGCTCATCTGCTACTTTGATCTTGGACTACACAGAAGACACAAAAGTTCACACTCCACTTGGCAAGTGAAGCAAGGTGCAAAGTTTCTGACAGATGCATACCGTCAAGGTATATGAAGCCTCCAGTTTACCAATATTCTTAGTTGTGACCTTTGCAGTGCCATATTGACTTAAGGCTTCAAATGCTGGGACACTAATGTTTGTTATCTTCCCTGGACTCCTGATGTGGAAGTACAACATATTAGACATTCTCCTAAATTAAAGAACATAAAAAATGTAAATAGCGGACTTGAGAAGAAACCTAGAGTACCAATGTTTGTTTCCCTAGTCCCTACTGTTTGTCAAACATGGCATAGATTTAAAGGGACACTTGTTATTTGGATAGCATCTACTTTTAATAATAGGGCCGTGGTCAAATAATATAGATATGGCTGTAATAGCTAAATTGAAATGAGTATGAGCACCTGATAAATATAAATCTGTATGTACATGCTAATTTGAAATGAGTGAGGCCGTGATCAACAAATATACCTCTGATTTGCGTCAAAAAAAATATATACCTCTGATACATGTACTCTATGTCATCAGCACTCAGCTCTATCCGTAAATTGCTATTACGAACTTCTGTCACTCCAATAGAAAAAGTATGAACACTTGCATTCTGTGTAGGGGGTGTGTCAAAAACTTGATCCAACGTTAGCAAATGAGAACAAGAAAGGAAAAGGGATGGAAACATTACTGGATGTTGATTGATCCTCTGAAACCTTCCCTGCACAACATATTGGGGCTGTTGGCTCCTGTTTATCCGATTTTTATCAGACTGAAACATATGGGTGACAGTTTTCAAAGACTTGGCGCAGAATAGGAGTAATTCATTGGAAATAGCAGATAGTGGTTTAATAAATAGGTACCTAACACTTGCTCTTTTATGGTGATCTCAGTGCTATAGTATGAAATTGATGACAAACAATCTGAATTTAAAATATGATTCAGGATAACCAATAAAGGTAATAGTTCAGTATGGTCCAGTTGCTATATTGAATCTGCCATAACCAGTGACAACCAATAAAGGTAATAGTTATCTTTGCTGCTCTTTATAGGATTGATGCACAATTTCCCATCCTAGTGCAAGAAAAAATGGAAAATTCCAGGGGCTATTTACAATAGTTATTATATAATAATTACCTCCAAAAAGGTCCATAGCTGATTGTACAAACAGCTCCCAAATGCCGATGCGCAGAAGTAAGGTTGGTTTTGGAAAGCCTGATAACCAACACCAATCTTGTCACATTCGATACCGTCTGTAAAACGAACTCTCTCCAACAGCATCCACTTGCTATATTCAGCACCAAGGTTTTGTGGCTCACCACTACCAGCACCCTTCAATGTAACACATCAAAAAAATGTTTTCAAGTCACATAATAGAACACTGCAAATACATTGATACAGTTAGGGTGTCTATTGTAATTTGGTGATGCACCTTCCTAGGGGTCACAAGATAGAAGTTCTCAAAACTTGGGATGCTGCTATAACTATCAAAATCACCAATAAGATTCACTCTCAGAAAATTGTCTTTAGAAACAACAGTTCTATTCTCCGGACCAACAACAACCTCCTGCAGTGCAATTGGGGAAAGATATAAAAAAAACACTTCTGAAGTGAGTGACATAACAAAAAATCTACTGCAGATTAGGAGGAAAACCCCTTTAAAACAAACTTTGGTTTTATAAGTAAACACCAAAATTCACAATTTAGTTTCTAGACTAGAAAGAAAAACTATCTCAAAATAAACAAATAAGTATAAGCATAGTAAGGTTGTGGAATTTTCTAAGCACAGATCATGGGTATGTATGCTTAACCAAGCAAGAAACTGGCATGAGCAATCTGATAATTTATGCCCTAGTCCTCACGTGATACTAGTTGGAACTCTTAGAATTTCAAATCCTACCGATACAGATGAACCTTTCTTAACTTGTACCCTGATGTTGAACCCAAGTGACCTTGTTCCAATTCCAAAAACATGGAACCTGTTTGTCAGAAAATAAAGGAATATCAATACACATGTTTATTATTAGTATAATAATTGTATAGCCTATTGTCGTACCACACTAACTTGTATTGTATCACAAGATGTACATACATGAAAGGAACCCCCCACATTGGGTGTGTGGTGTTCCCCCACATCATTGTCCCCACTTATTTTACATTGCATTTATTCAAACTGGACCTGAACAATTAATCGAGGATACCCCAAAGTTGTAGAACAGTATAAGTTTGAAACGAGAAAGTATTCCCCTACTTTAAAAAATAAATAAGATCATGCCTGATTAACATAACAAACTATATATTGTGTATCTAATAATGGAGCCACTAGTCATGTTCAGAAATTTTACAGTCAGGTCAGGTCATTAAGTCATAGCAAAGACATGAACCTTTATTTCAGTTAACTCAATACATTGAGTCAAGGAATTATTAATATAATACAATATAAACAACAGAGGTACATCACCAACAATACGTACCAGTCACCTGGAAATCGTAGACAGTGAGCCGTATTAGCTTTTCCTTTGAAAATTTTCTCAACTATAAATTAGATTGTGTGAAAGAGGTGTTAGGTCATGTACTAAAATAACAAGAAGATAAACATTATTTCTGAACTTACAAACGTTTCCACAAGATGAAGGTACACGGCGGTTAGGACCACAGGGACAGCAAATAGGCTAGTGCAAGCCAAAGTAAAGGAAAACATGAGAATCACAAGGAGATTATAAATTATACAATATATACAAGTAAAAAAAATAAAGGAATGTCCATCTATGTGCCTTGTTTTGGTTAATGCTAGCGTGTCTCCCGCACTTTGCTGCTGGGTCACTTAAATAATGCCTACTGCCAAATCAACAATTCTCAATGTTTATAATTTCTAGTCGAGAAAGACTTACCTTTTTCATGAAAGATGTATTACATTTTAACTAAGCACTACCTCTTCAATCAATATGAGCTAAAAAAACCCGAGGTGTGTGTGGTGTGGTGTGAGCAGTTGGGTGTGAGTACGTATTGGCTATTTGAGCCTTGAGCCTTTCTTTTCCCTATCTTAATGCAATGATACGCAGGTCTCCTGTGTATTCCAGAAAAAAAAAATATGTAGCTAAAAACATCTCTTAAATATTTAAGGTCTGATACTGATAGTTGACATATCTTTTTTGAATTCGACCGAGTATCAAGGGCCAATATTTTAGAGGTGACACTGGGCACATCAGCACATGGCATAGAGTGGATGTTAAACTAGGAGCCGATTTCTTATTAAAGGAAACTCAGTCAATGCAGAATAGGAGGTTAAATACTATCATACTATATACTGAGGAAATACAAAGCATATGGGTAAAATTGTCCTCACCTCTGAGTGCTGAATTATAGAACCGTTCTCATACCATAACCTGGCCATAATCATAGAAAAAAACAGCATTGGCGTATAAACAGAATTGGGAATGCTGAGTAAATTTAAAGAGTCTACCAAAAAAGCTCACAGATATGACCCATGAGTACAAGGATCTACCGGAAGGCTTGCAATTTT
Organism: Saccharum hybrid cultivar R570; assembly: GCA_038087645.1. NCBI lineage: Eukaryota > Viridiplantae > Streptophyta > Magnoliopsida > Poales > Poaceae > Saccharum > Saccharum hybrid cultivar. The sequence continues at coordinate 20,768,176 of JAQSUU010000402.1, read as the reverse complement.
TTAAACAAAATGAGCATTACAGACTTCCAAAATTTCTAAGAAACTTTGCTAAAAATAAAAGGAAATGGGGTTGCCACTCTCCATTCCAAATTATAGTTGTTTTGGCATTTCTAGATATATCGAGGGAGTAATTGAGAAAAAACAAGAATAAATAGGAACCACAAAATACCATACCTTTCACAAGCTCCAACAACATCAGCACCAGCATCTGGTTCACATTTGCGTGTCTCGACAAACTGTTCCTCAGGTTTGTAAGCAACATCCTGAAGAGACAAACAAAGAAGAAAGGATCGAGTAGTAGTTGAATACACACACTGGTCCGAGAAGTACTAAAAAAACAGCAGCCATCTGAACCAAAACGGCCAAGCAAACACACATGAAACTTTCACACAAATGGACTGTTATCACAATTTCACAACCAAAGGCCCAATTAACATGTAGGTTTCCTGAAACCAGCCCCCTTCTTCAAGTGATAGCAAAGGACATAGAATGGGTATCAGAACCTTCCAGAGATTCTCTGATCCCACTCCCAACCCGGTATCACGTCAAGTCTTTCTAAACGTAAGCCTAACAGCCATAGATTGAGAAAATCGCTAAGAGCTTGCCATTAGTATGTTCTGCTCAAACGCCACAACTAAAAGAAAAGACGCAAGACCCATTCCATTATCTACACACAAAACTGAGCAACTTCCACGTTGTGTAAAGGCACAAGGATGCATCCGAGTAAATGGATTATATGATCAAAGGCCACATACAAAACAGCAATGTAGTCATCAGAAGAGAGCACGAGCAAAGGGTTCACCCTGATGTAGTCGAGAGCGTAGAGCGCGAACACGGCGCCCTTGTTGACGGTGATGACAGGGGGATTTCTAATGGTCTTCGTTTGGTCCGTGTCGTTCACGTGCGCGACCTGCGCGACCAGCGACGCCTCCCCGCCGCTCTGCACCCAAAACACACACGCACACGGCACGCCAGCGCCGCCGTCGCAACCGTCACTCAGAAGTCAGAACACACATACAACTCGGATGCGGCGGGAATGCCGGGTGTGGAAGAGGGAGTAGAGGCGCTTACGGATTCGCTGGGGACGGCCATGTCGACGACGACCTTTCTGTCGCAGGAGAGGCGGCCCCCCGCGCCCGAGTCGTCAACGCAGCTCTCCAGGAGGGACTTGGCGAGGACCTCCACGCCGCCTGCGCCGCCGGCGGCGAGGAGCAAGAGCAGGAGGACGGGGAGGACGGCGGGGAGAGGGGAGCGAGGAGGAGCCATGGAGGTTGCCGCCGGCGAAGAAGCGTTGAGCGGAGCGGAGGGGTCAGGACTCAGGAGTGGGCCGCGGATTCTGCAACCGCTAAGTCTTTTTTTTTTTCGAAAAAGCAACTTGGAACCGAGCGGCACTGGCGGGTAACCGTTTCTGTGAACTGTGGAGTGAACTTCTCTTTTGTGGGACGGAAATACTCGGACGCCGCTCGGGTCGGTTAGGACGCAGTTTCCACTCCGCCTCGCCTGTCCCTCTTGTCTCTTCGCTCCGTCTCGCTCTCTCTGTCTCCAGGTCTCTCTCGTCGCTGGCAGGAGCAAAGCCCCGCGCCTTCGCGTAGTGCCTCCCCGACCTCTTTCCTAGCCAACGCTGTCAGGATGCGTCGTCGCTGCCGTTGTCCCTGTCGATGATGGCTGGGCGCAGGTGCCGGCAGGTCATCTCCATCCGAGCCAAGGGGTCCCCACGAGCGCGGACAGTGCTGGTGGTGCTCGCACGCTGTCGGCTCCCACCGTGATGGCCGGAACCGGCCTCGTTCTCTCCCCCTATGTTGCAAACGTATGTTTGCATTGTTGGAGATGTTTAAAGGTACGTTGCAAGTGTTTCGTATAGACGTTGCAACAGTAGATCGGGATATTGCATATATTGTAATGACTATACACGTATGTTGCAAGCGTCTTTTTCAAATGTTTCATTGGTTTTTTTTTCAATAACTTTTCAAGTGTTTTTAGATTTTTTCGCAAGTGTTTCAGACACATATTTCAAGTGTTTCATCTTTCTTCAGACGCATGTTGTAAAAGTTTTATCTGAATGTTTCAAAAGTAAATTGTGTGTTGTATATATTACAATGTGACTCACCTACTATAGCTGCTTGCTGCAACTATTGGAACACCGTGCATGCGTGAGAAACGGAGGTATAGAGCGATGCACGGCTATAAATGCGGGCGTCCGTCCGGACGCTAGCACTGTGGGACACGAGTCTGTGGCACGCACAAGTGGCAGGCAGAGGTTGGATTTGGCCTTGCCGAGGGCACGGCATGGTCTCTTATACTGCCGTTTCGGACCTCTAGTCATGTAAGGTAGGTCGAGAAGTTTTTTTTAGCTCAAGCATGGCCAACGGCATGTCGACACGGCTTCGTGCTACGGCAGCCCAAACACGGTCCTCGATACATCTTTATAGTTTTCTTTGTCCGTTCGTGACATAAAAAATATATATTTTATACAAGCTATTTTTCTGAAAATTTTAATAATTTTTAAAATTTATTAAAAATTAGATGAGATACAGTATAGTCTATATCTAGAACTAATACCTAATAATAAAGAGACATAATTTCCAGCTATTTTTTTCGTCCATCCATTTTTTTCGTCCACTTCCCCTAACTACCAGTAGTCGAGAGTCCTTCCGTCCAGGCTTATATATATAACCTCGTGCTCATACAAATTAAAATAGCTCTTGTCTAATGTGATACGGAGTTCAATTCCAAAACGTATTGGGCCGTGTATATGACCCAGACTCATAAGATGTGCTCGTATAGTCATATGTGTTAGAACAACTTACGTCTACGTACCAATGAGTCTGATTCCAATATATATTGGGTCAAGATCCAAAATTTCTTTCTAAAAGATGTTTATCCTATTTTTTTCTTTCACCCCTCTTGTATTTTTTTCTCAGCCAGTTACTATATGTCCGCACGATGGCAATAGTCCATAAGGTGGCAACGTGCACAACAACATGGATCCGTTTCTATGTCCATGTGGTGGCATAGTCCATGACGTGCCCGTCAACAGAAACCATGTACGGTAGAAAATCCAGTTAGAGTTCGAAGTGGGTAATCCAAAGAGTGGACAAATCGAGCGAGTAAAAAGAAAACTTGCCAGAGTCCCCGGAGAGAGAGGAAAGGCAAATCGACCAAATAAATAAAATGTGGAGGGTGTATCGTATCGCCGAGTTGCGAGAGAGGCAGGACGCATTAAGGACGTGCACGCCGTCGCTCTCCTCGTCGTCGTCCATGCCGCCGTGGTGTACCTCATCTCCGCTCCGGCGTGCCTTCCAGCTCCGTCACGTACAATGCTTCTCCGCCTCCCAGCCATGCGACGTCGACACGAGCTTCTTGAGCAGGAACCGGTGCCGGGGTGGGTCGCAGTGCCGCACGAGAGTTGAGAGCAGAAGCAAATAGCCCAGCGTGCTTCTCATGAAGTGCGGCCCCACCGCCGCTCGAGCGCCTAGAGCAGCCACCCAGCTTCGTTGCATCTTGAGACACCTGAGACACACGGTTGCGACTTGCGAGTTGAAAAGACACTTGTGTCGTGAAGAGAGTGAGGAAGAGATGAAGCTAGGCTGAGATGTTTCATCACAACGCCATTGACCAGCTCGTGCCCAACAATGGGACGCTCCTCTTGTCAAAAAAAAAAAACAATGGGACGCTCCAAGACGTATTTACTCTAAATCGGATCCAAACAGCAAGTTGGCCTCCTCCCTCGCTGTGGTGTCTCGATTCATGGGCACATCTCATGTCTATTTTGAGAAATTGCTAGCAGGAGAGGGGAGAGAATGAGCGACCATTGACCAAACAAAGAAGACACTGAATGAAGGTGAAAACTTGGCTTTAGGGGCAACGGGAAGAGGATAAGCATATAGAGAAATCATAAGTTCATAACGTGTGACCTTTTTTTTTCTTACGGTGGAAATTGATATATGCATGTCTATTAGACCATGGTCAAACTAATCAAACCGTAACAAGTAGTCTACTTATTGTCTAATTGGGTCTAAATAAAGATACATCTACAAGCCTATGGTCTAATAACTAATCAAATTGTGAAATTAAAATCTTGAACAGTTTGTTATCTAATTGACTCTAAATAATATATATATATATATATATATATATATATATATATATATATATATATATATATATATATATATATATATATATATATATATATATATATATATATATATATATATATATATGCAAGCCTATGATTTAACTAATCAAATTGTGGATTGAAATCTTGAACGGTTTGTAGTCTAATTGAGTCTAAATAAATATATTTATGCAATCCCTAACATGTGAAAAATCGAAGATGTGTTCTGTCACAATCATAAACAGGTGAACAGACCAATTTTTGATACATCGTCAACTAATTCCTTGTTGACTTTAATTAAATATTAGAATCACATATTTTTATGGATCTAAAAAAAGTCAAAGAACTCGATATTTAACTGTAGCAACACATTATAATATAAAAAGTTAAAGCTATGATATATTTAAATATAAATATAAATATTTTTGTGTTTTGTGACATGAGAAAATAAATCTATCAAGGTCATATTTTAATTTAATATAGGATTAAGAGGACATTGTCATATTATTGTTGTTAACATTAACTTATATTATATATTATGGGTGTCATGGTCATCATAAAATAAATTATACTCCCCTATTGAAATTATAAATCATTCTCACTTTTTAAATACATAGGTTATGTTACGTACCTAGGTATACATAACTTCTATAAATTTTATAAAAAATAAAACATAAATAGATATTATGATAATTCATCTTATTCAATGAATGTTTGGTAGTTTTATCTCCCGTTGCAACGCATGAGTATTTTTGCTAGTAAATACTAACGTTATAGATATACTTACATGCTTATTTTAGTGTGGTGCCGGTCCAATCATGGAATAAAATGCGGGCTGGGCCTATAGACCATTGTATCGAGATTATAGGCACGAAACGGCCCATGATATTTCATGTAGTGCCGTTATTTGGACTGTGCTAAAAGACCGTGTCACGACACCACCGTCAAATGGTATGATCAAGTCTCAACTCTAGTGGCAAGCGGGTGGCTTTCATTTTTTTAGCCAACGTGGACATTTGGATGGACACGAACGCTTGCCACAGCTCGTTGCATCTCTGGTCATGGTGTTGCAGTTTCAGGTTTTATAGCTGAGGGTTCTATAGTCAACCCTTCATATGTTAGGGGCTATGTACACTTTTTACTATTGTTTGTTGGTTCAATGTCATGTCAACACCCACATAATATGCCATGTCAATGAAACCACCTTCAAAACCGTCTTTGGGGGTTATTAGATGTTTTTTTAATAGTTTAAGAGATAGAATATCTTATTTGTAGGGGGTAAAGTAGACAACCCCTAGTAGTTTGGGGTTAAATAGAGTTTTTCCAAAAGCTTAAGCTGATGGGACGAGAAGTGGTGGAAAATTCATTTATACTTCAACACATCCTCTCGCATGGAGGGGGAGAGGTGGACAATTTACTTATACTTCAACACTCCCCCTCACATGGAGACTTCCTTAGCTCTTAGATGTGGAATAAGAGCGAGTAAAAATTATTTTATTTAATTATACTAAAAGGATTCAAGCTCAAGACTTTTGGCTTTAACACCATATATTGAGTTCGCCATCTACACTCTACATGCTTGTTTGGTTGGCCGTAGTTTGCCACGCCTCATCTTCGGCAAACTGTGGGCGCCACAAAAGTGTGACGAGCAAAATCGAAGCCAAAATTGTGGCAAAGTTTGACGCAAACAAAAAGTATATAATGTGTGGAACAGGGTGCTAAGAAAGTGTGTCGTGCCATTATTGTTGCAGTGAACTAAACATTTGTCGAAAAAACTATGGCACGACTAACCTTTGTCGTGACAAGTTTTGGTAACGAACCAAATAGACCCGGTCAACAAAGTCCGAAAACGAAAAGCCAGAGATTGGGTCCAGTGGCGAAAATCTGAACTTAGAGAAAGATCCAAACTTTGTAATTAACTTTCAAATTTCATCCAAAGATCGGTTTCAACCAAATTTCCTTAGCAGAATTCATTTGATCAGATGAATAATGAAGGCTGAACACCTGAGTAAATGAAACTGAAGAAAGCTGAAAAAAAAAAGTTGAACACCACAGCGCCGTCCGTGGGGATCTGAACTTCAAAATTAACTTTCAAATTTCGTCCAACGATCAGTTTCAACCAAATTTCCTTAGCGGAATTCATTTGATCAGATGAATAATGAAGGCTGGAACATCTGAGTAAATAAAACTGAAGAAAGCTGCATGGATCCGAACTTCGAAATTAACTTTCAAATTTCGTCCAACGATCGGTTTCAACCAAATTTCCTTAGCGGAATTCTTTTGATCAGATGAATAATGAACGCTGGAACATCTGATTAAATAAAACTGAAGAAAGCTGCCCAAAAAAAATTAAAAAAAAAAAGTTGAACACCACAGCGCCGTCCGTGGGGATCGAACCCACGACCACGTGGTTAAAAGCCACGCGCTCTACCACTGAGCTAGGACGGCTTGTCTGTTAATTTTAAAATGTTTCTCCTTTCTATTTGACAGAACACCGCACCGCAAGTACCATTTACTGATTAATGAAATAATAGGCGCTAGCATTCTAAACAACAATTTTGAACAGGTATCAAGCTCGAGTTATAAACATACAACCGTCAACAAAGCAGTTCACAGAGACCAGGAAACTCCAACCCAGTAAAGAACAAAGAACTTGTTCATATCTACAGACAAACAAACATAAAAAATGGTCTTCCGAATCTGAATACTACATGTTTCGCCGGAGTAACAGAAAACTGAGGTGTCTAGGTGTTGCACTTCCACTTAGATGTTGGCACGCAGTTCAGGTAGTGGCACCAGTGGCAGCCATCGTTCCCATTCTTCCCTTTGAAAAGCATCACCAGTGAAATCACAAACCTGCACCACAAGAATTTTGACATCAGTACCATTCCAAGCTTTCACAAAAGCACGTAACGTCTTATTAGTAGCTCGTCCAAAGTTTAGCATTAGTCCAGAATCACGAATCTTTGCAGCAACATTTTCTGCAATATATATGTTTAAACACGTAAAGACATGTCTACAACAAATATACTGAACCAGTCTGATGGATTCACTTACCCAACTAACATCAAGACGAGTGCCACAACCCACAAAATATACTGGTATGCTTTGTACTTGGGAGGTTGGTTAGTCTGTGGCAACTCATGGCGCTCCATCCAGCTAAATTGAGGCCTTGCCAACAGAACAAACCCCAAGAGGAAACCCGTCGCGAATCCACCAATGTGAGCAAAGTTGTCAACGTGAGGTAGTATCCCAATAGCTAAGTTGAGTGCAATAATAAACAGGAGTGTTATTATAGCTGCTGCCTGCAAGAGCAAATTACGTATATGAGCTAAACGATTATCAAGCAGCTGGATAAAAATGAAGTATATATTTATCTATTGCTTGTAATTGCCTTGTTGGAGTATATAGTCCAGTTCATGAGTAGCTCAGACAGCATGGACCCAAGCAGGCCAAATAAAGCTCCAGAAGCACCAACAGAGATGTAGTTGTTCCGTAGGAAGAGTGCAGACAACACGCTGCCACCAAAACCAGACAGTAGGTATATGGCACCAATGCGGACTTGCAAGCAGCAAAAACAGTGTCAGTCAAATGACCGTGAAGGACGAATGATTGGAACATTTAACTGAAAAAATGAATGGTTGGAACGATGTTGGTGTATGATGAAATTTTCTTAAAAGCTTACCAAATCCAAATTGCTGCTCAAGGCGGATTCCAATAAACAGCAAACTTAGCATGTTCACGACCAAATGGATTAGGCCAGCATGGAGCCAGATGCAGCTAATAAGGCGCCACCCTTGGTCTTGATGAACAATTTTATTCCAGTCAAGAGCTCCCATTTTCTCCAAACTGGCAAATAAAAAAAAAACAGTGTTAATACAATCATCCAATAGCTTACATGGGCAGTGCAGTGTAGATGAAATTCACAAGGACAAAACACAAACGCCTCGTGGCTACTTCGCAGCAATCCTAGTACACAAGTTACAGTAAAAAAAATAAGCATACATGCAAGTACGGCCAAACAGGTAACTCCAGGGAGTGTTATTATCTCTCAGCACATGTTCTGCAAAGGCCAGCCAAAGTAGTCCCATGATTCCATCAACAATAGAACATGAAAGATAATAGTACTATACTCTCTCCATTCATTTATCTCCTTCATCTAAGCAAAAACTTTTTATTCAAAAATCTCCTTCATATTAGCTTGGGACTTGCCCGCATTTATTATCTGTTTGCTACTCATTGGCTACCACCCGTCTGCATTTATTGTCTCTTTACTGCTCATTGGCTGTTCCTAGCCTGTGACTCCTCGTATGCGCTCAGCACGCGATGATTAAATGCAAACTGAGTGGTTTTACTTTGCTCCTTGGTCACTACGCCGAAGGCTAAAATGATGGAGATAAATGAACGGAGGGAGTATTACAGGATACTACGCCTGCTACATAGCCTCCGACAGAACTTAAAGCATCCATCATCAACATCATTAGTTCATTACTAACAGCCTCTGTGCTTTTGGTACCAAAGGGCTGCAAATAGATAACATCTAGGCTATTTTCATAGGCTGTCTATCGGATAAAGATGAACTGCAGAAGAACTGAATTTATCGAGTTGATTGGACAAATAAACCGAAATCGCAAGCTTTTAGTAGAACAGTTGCAGGTAGCCGCGACGGAGATCTGAATGTCACCGTCACATCGAAAACTCCCCTGCCTCGTAGACTTTTAAATCTAAAAGGTGAAAAGGACTTAACTCAAGAAATAAGGCAATTCAAGCTTTAGAGTTTATAAGCAAAAGATATTAGTCTACAATCCTTCGAGACCACAATCTTCGAACGGCAACAGAAATGGTCAAAGGTTTCCTACCACAAAGCGTGAACTTTAAACCCTCGGAAGAACCCAAACAAAAACCAAATTTTGCTCAGAAACTAGCTGCAAAGATGGTAAGTTCTCAAGTTTCCGCTACTGGTATACCATCCCTATCGAACCGCAACATCCCAAACGCGAAATAAATCCATCTCCCCCTACCCAATTCCACCTGAAGCACACCCAAATCACTCTAATTGGGGTCCTACTTCACTTGGTGTACGCACGGCAGCACAGGTCAACAAAACCAGAGCTTGTGCAGCGACAACGTACGTGGAGGATGACGGCCCGAGCAGCGGGTTCTCGCGGAGCGGCTGGAAGGAGAACCGGCGGAGGAACCCGGCGACGCAGCCGCCGAGCTGGCTCCCGTGCTTGGGGCAGTTGTTCTCGTACATCTCGACGACGAACACGGCGATGCAGGCGACGATCACGGTGGGCACGAGCCACGGCCACCACTTCCGGTCCTGCGGCCCCTCGTAGCCGCCGTACCCGTACCCGTACCCATACCCTCCCCCCGGCGCCGTCGCGACGCGGCCCTTCCCGTCGCCGTCGCTCGCCATCGCTTCTCCTCCTCCTTCCTCACGCCTGCCCTCTTGCTTTCCTCCTTTTGGCCCGCTTCAGTGGAGTGGACGCCAAGGGGTCGCTCAGCGGCTCAGGCGGTGGTGGTGGCTGTTGCCGCTCGCGACCGCTTCGGGTGTGTCGCTTGGAAGCGAGGAGGCAGGCAGGAGGGGAAGGCTGGCGAAAGATGATGAAATGGTGTGGGTGCGGTGCGGCTGGGCTGGGGGCGCCCAAGACAGCGACCGTTAAGGCCCGCGGTGGGTGGGCCGCCGTCAGGCTGGCGCGCTGGGCCCCTGGGGTGCCGGGACCACCGGGCGGTCAGACGTTGCTATCCGCTGCTGGAGCGGTTGGGGTTTCACTTGGGAGGAGCTAGTGGGGTGGGGTGGGGTGGGGTGGAGTAACTGCTCTGCGTGAAGAAGAAGGGAAACCCGGACCGAGCTGAGGTGAGCCGAGCCGAAACCCGAGAGCGAGCGGCAGGTCCTCTGATCCTCTCGCTCGCGCGCGCTGAGCGGATTACGGCGTCGCCGGGGGGGTACATGCGCGTGGCGTGACGTGACGTGGAGGCGCGAAACGTGTGGAAGGGGAGGCGCAGGAGCTGCGGCACGCCACGGCACCGCAAGTGATTCGTGGGCGAGCGAGCGCCGACGCCGATAGCGCGTTGAGGTGGCGCGTTGTCGCCGGGCCAGGAGCTGGCGTGCCACGCCTTCGCGCTCGTACGCGCAGGACCGACCTCTCGCGCCCGCCGGCTTCCATAGCTTTACCTGGACCAGTACGGCACGGACGGGGTAGGTAAACCTCTCGTAGTCGTACGCGAAGTCGCGAACTTCTTTTCAATTTGTGGATGGACGCTGCTCATTCCTCCATGGGGGATTGCCGTGCCGGATTGGGGCATTGGGGGCGAGGGGCTTGGTGCCCGTAGCTGTCAGTCTGTGAACGGGACGGATCTGGGTCTCTGCTGCCAGCTGAGCAGAGCTTCGCCTTGCGTTGCGGCCGACCGGGATATAACTGTGGGAGATCCAGCTTTTTGTGGGGAACTTGTGCCGTTGGTCCATGCCGTCCGGCGCTGCATTCACGCGGATGCACAGTGCGCAAATTGGACGCCGCGATTGCGTTACGGCTCCTGCCTCGTGGCCGTCGTCCCGTCGCGCCTTGCAGGTGCTTGCACGCAGCCACGCACACACGCCGCCCGTGGGCACGGACCCGCGTCGTGGTCGATCGGGCGGGCGGTCACCGCACGCGCGCGCCTGGCGATGCATCGATGCGCGGTCGCGTCAGCGCAGCATATGGAGCGGGACGTACGCGGTCCGCTGTCCGCACCACACGACAGCACTGTCGCATCGCCCTGACCGTCGGTGGCCGCTCATTGCGTCGCATCGTCGCCAGAATAGATCCATGCATGCGGCTGCAGCTATGCTTCCGCAGCACTATGGCCACTGGCCAGCGGCATCGCCATGTGGGACTGTCAGTGGGCTTGCATTGCCGTTTGCTACCCTAGCTTCAACGTCGCCCATCTCGCATTCGATCGCGTGCCTGTTTTCTTTTGCTCCTCGACAGCGATAGCTCCGATGCATAGCTGTGACCACGATGCCACCGCGAAAGGCCAACTGGACAAGCAGTGACTTCTCACTTTCTTTCACCTCGTCAGCTAGGCTAGCTGCCAAGCTCGGCAGCTGGTACTCAAGTACTATCACTGTATCAGTGCTCAATCAGGCAACCGCAACCACCTTGCAGCAAGCTTGCACTAGTGACGTGAGTGGTGAAATTTTTATGATGAGGTTATTATTATATGCTTGAACTATAGTAAAAATTTCATACTCATTGGATCATATATAACTTAGTTATAGATTTATTTAGGTTTATGTTTAGGTTTATGCTTGTTAAATATAAATAAATCTATAACTAAGTTATAGATGATCCAATCAGTATGAAATTTTTACTACAGTTCAAGCATACAATAATTAGTTCACTATAAAAATTAAACCACAATTGGACCATAAAAGCTGTAGCTATGAATTATTCTAATTAATTACAGATAAAATTTGATTTTCTAACTAATTTAAAGCTACAGAAAAATTTATACTAAAGCATAATATATTATATATTCATTGTGTAGATCTACTCATGTGGAGTCCAACAAAATTAGATTTTCTATTTTATGATTTTTCTGTGATTTACTATGATTTTTCAAAGATTCAGCGGAAATAAACAGAAAAAGAAAAAGTCAAAACCGTAGTTACTGGAGCAAAACCATAGTTACTGTAGCAAAACTGTCGTCCAAAACAGCTCCATGGTGTAATTTGAATGGTTTTGAAAAGTTGAAACGGTTTTATAGTTGAGGTGTAGGTTAGACACTAACTGATAGTTTAACGAGTTAAGCAGACTTCATTCTTTTCTTTTGCTCGTCGACAGCGATAACTCCGATGCATAGCTGTGAGCACGATGCCACCGCGAAAGGCCAACTGGACAAGCAGTGACTTGTCACTTTCTTTCACCTCGTCAGCTAGGCTAGCTGCCAAGCTCGGCAGCTGGTACTCAAGTACTATCACTGTATCAGTGCTCAATCAAGCAACCGCAATCACCATGCAGCAAGCTTGCACTTTGTGACGTGAGTGGTGTACCTATACTAGCTATATCCACATGGCAGAAATGGCCTGCGCAGAGTGCAGACCGTCCGTCCACTCAAGTCTCTGTAAACCGTTGCCACTTGCCTGGTTAAAGCTGTGCTCTGACGACGTCCCAACGCTTCAATCATTTGCACGCGGCAAGCTGTTGGCCTGTTGGTACCAATTCATTTCTGCAATTTTGACGGCCGTTACTTCGCTGGAACAAAACGGCATTGTTCCAGGGAGGAGCTACGTCAAGATCCAGACGGGTGATGTTCCTATGTCTGCCAATTTCATTTGAATATATCCATGCGTTAAGATTCGGTAATTTGAGAATTCCCTCTCTTACAAATTACACGACATGTTTTGTTACTCCTTAATACCATCCAAGATTGATTGATATGGTGCCTAGTCACATATTGTAAAATATCAACATCATACTCCTTCCGTTCTAAATTATAAGACGTTTTGGTTGTATCTTCTATTCTTGCTGCTCCGACTCGTTTTTGGTTGTCGAGCCCTATACTCTGCTGCTAGATAGTGAGCAATGCCAGGCACTCGGTGACAATAGTGGCGGCTACTTCAACTCCTCCCTCTGATAACCCCACTCCCCCCCCCCGACCAAACAGGCAACACACTACCATGTCTGGTTCAAGAAACGTCATACAACAGCTGAATTTTGGTACCGCTGCGATTTAGATTATGTCCCGACCCAAGCCTTGTTGTTGCGACCCATTGTGTGGATTACAATTAGTATGGTGACACGAGGGGATACAAACTAGGATACAAGGGGACTTTACAAGCTTGTGATACATGACCGCTACATCGAAACAATTAGATCATGACTGCTAATGGGGCAAATATGGACGTTCATCGCATTGTTAAATCCATTTATACACCCTAGTCGCGATTTGTTCCCTCACAGTGTCCTTGATTTCCTCCAAACTAAAAAAAATCTTGTCTCGATTCATCACTTTACCAATGATAACAATGCTTTTGTTGAGTATCACCCTGACTTTTTTTTTCTTGGTCAAGGATTTGGACAAAGACAATCCTTCTACGCACCAGATGTAGAGATGATCTCTATCCCTTTGCAATGCCACCATCAATAAATGAGTCATGCATATCACCACGGAGTCTCTCACATGTTGACATAGTTGGCTTGGTCACCATGTGCAGGCACTTTAGAAGATAGGATACTCAACTCATCTTACACGTAGGAGTGCTAAGGTCAAGAGAAGACCAAAAGATCCAAGAAGGAGGAAGCAAGAGGCTTTGTTGGCAATTCAAGAATGGGTGAGTGGAGAATACGTAAGCTCAAGTTCTAATGATGAGTCCCGCAAACCGCCCGCTCCCCTAAGCCAAGCCTCTTCGCCAAGTCATCACCAACATGCACCATGGCTATAGGTAAGAAAAGCAAAATAAGCGATGAATCCTCTAGTCTCAAAGAAAAGCTACTTGACTTGTTGCGTGAACAAGAAAGGCTCTTAATTAAAGAAATAATCTAAAGAAATTTGTTACCATTTGCTACATTACTCAAAGTAGTTGAAGAATTCAATGCTACCTTTGTCACTCATTAATGGTCCTGTTCATCCGACTTATAATCTGTACTTTTCAGCTTGTTTTTCAGCTAGAATAGTATTTTTCTCTCACAACAAATCAGCCAACAGTGTTTTTCAGCCGGCTTATCAGCACAGCCGAACGGGGCCATTACGAATCATTGTGAACAAATTTAATTCGTTAGACAAGGAGCATTGTGAACTTAAATCAAAATTTGAGAGCAATAATACAATGAGCCTTTCTTGTGCATGAATATACCTCTTGCTCAATTCCTATCTCTAGGGTAGATGCCTCCACAGTTTTGTGATCTAATCACTTGCAATTAAGTTTGTGTTGAGAAAGTTCTTGTAGAAACTTATGATGACTATTGTGGAGGAGAATGACAAGCTCATGCAAGAGGTGGAGAGGCTCAAGAAGGTGGCCAACTTGAAGGGCAAGCATACCTATGTCTCGCACAATTATTTATTGCCCATGGCTTCCTTCACTTTACTAATCCCACTGTTCTAAATTATAATTCACTGCTTCACTGATCACATTAATTCAGTTGTAAATCAAAATTATCTAACCTTACTGGATTGTGTAGAAAAAAATATATACACATATACAATACAACTCATTTTATTAAATTCTCCATATTAACTATGTCTTGATACTTCATTTATATGAACTCGCTGATTTTGATATATTTTTCTAAAGGTCTAGCTAAAGCTGGAGAAGTTAGATTTAAACGTTGGAACAAAAGTAAAGTGAACTATAATGTACAATAAATGTTTAAGATACATTGTTTGAATCGTGGCAAAGAATTCCTTGCTAACCTATGAGTTTGCCTGTCACTCTAGCCTCTTATTCATGGAGGTACCCTTATTATGTATTAAAAGCATATCCCGAGCGTTGCTACGGGAATCACGAATAAATTTTTAATAGATAGTGCGATATGCTGATGTGGACAAATAAATGCATGTTAGTGTGGATGACGCGGTTTGCTAATGTGGATAGCTTGCGTGAATAGATAGGTGTCATAATTACATATGTTAGTGAGCTGATAATGTTGATGACTTGCATATGTCGAAATAAAATTCTAGTGGGGATCAGCTTTATAATAAACTAGCTAGAAGCATACCCCACATGTTGTCACGGGAATTGTGGATTGGTGGATTACGTGGCATATTGACGCGGATAACAAAATACTTGTGTGTCCTGCTAACATGGATATTACAATTACATTGTGCTAGTGAGTTTTAATTGCATGTGATAGTGTATTACTGAGGTGAACAACTCGCACGTGAGATACATAGCTAGTAGGGTTTATAAGAGATGGATTTGCAGAGTACCAAAGTAACGAGGACAGTAGCTGCGTACCTTAGCTTTTGTTTTGTTAAGAAAACTTCTTTGCCATTGGAAGTTTGGAAACATGCTTATGTTCTTTTAATGATGAAATAAATAAATTCTATCCTTTACAGCTATCTTCCCTCCGTTGTAAAATAAATCAATTCTTAAAACCATTCTAAATCAAACCATATTAAGTTTAACCAACTTTATAGAAAAGGGTAATAATATCTATGTGATCAAATAAATACATTATGAAAATATATTTTATGATTTATATCTAGTGATACTAATATGATATCATAAATATTAGAGCTTTTTATTATAAGTTTAGTTAAAGTTAAAATAGTTTGACTTGGGACAGCTCTAAAAGATAATCTAATTTAGGACACAGGAGCACATCTAAAGAGACTTTTGGCTGTCCATTATTACAATAAATGCACCAACAGAAAACAGCAAAGGTAACAGTTCTTCTAATGCTTCTTTTAATGAAAGTGCTAAATCAAAGGACAAGCATGTGCCGTTACCATCCGGTTGCTAAACTTCCAACTGCGACGAGCGAAGACCTCCCTAATTATTATTGTATCCAGAGCGAAACCTCATTATTGAGTGAATGGCTGTGAACACTAAAACCGGATTAAAGGCATGTTTGATACACGTGTAGCTAGTTACTAGTCGAGGCTAAAAATAAGTCAAAATAGCTATAGTTGGCTGGCTAGTTGACTAGCAATTAGGTAAAAAATTAGCCTACTTATTAGCTCTCCTGTTTAGATGCATTAGAGCTAATTTTTAGCTAGCTAGTAATTAGCTCATGTATACAATAGACCCTAAATAAATGAATTTTTTCTTATCAAACATAGCAATATCGTTCCGACTAAGGGTTTATTTAGATACACATGGCTAGTTACTAGTTAAAGCTAAAAAATA
Source organism: Saccharum hybrid cultivar R570 (assembly GCA_038087645.1). Taxonomy (NCBI): domain Eukaryota; kingdom Viridiplantae; phylum Streptophyta; class Magnoliopsida; order Poales; family Poaceae; genus Saccharum; species Saccharum hybrid cultivar. The sequence goes on along the minus strand of JAQSUU010000402.1, from coordinate 20,752,226 downwards.
GCTCAAATAACTATGGTTCGCTAGCTAGCTCGCTAACAACTAGTTGAGAACTTAACTAAAAAGTTAGTATACTTATTAGTTCTCTTGTTTGAATGTACTAAAGCTAATTTTTAGCTAGTTTGTAATTAGCTCTTGTATTCGAACATGCTATAAATCACCTTGTCTAACATAGAACGCTAAAACCAGTCAAGATTGGAAATGTGCCTATGTACGAGCGAGTGTATATCGGTTTGTCTTCAAATGTCGAGCTTCTTAAGACTGTTTGCATAGTTTGATTCCACCATATGTTTTATTGTTTTTTTAGAATCATTTGTTTTAGGAAAAAGTCCACATTACATCCCTCAATTTTTGTGTAAGTCTGTTTTTCCTCTCTGAACTCTAAAACGGGTAAACCACCTCTCTGAACTTTTAGAACCTTTCGTTTTACCTTCCTGACCGGTTACAAGCGGTTTTCAAAGGCGGTTCTTTGAAAAATCATAGTAAATCACACAAAAATCATAAAATGACAAATCCAATTTTGTTGGACTCCACATGAGTAGATCTACACAATGAACATATAATATGGTATACTTTAATACAATTTTTTTGTTGTACCTTTAGATTTATATTTTTCTGTAATTAATTCATACCTGCAGTTTCTATGGTCCAATTGTGGTGAAATTTTTATGGTGGCTAATTATTGTATGCTTGAACTATAGTAAAAATTTCATACTCATTGGATCATATATAAATTAGTTACTATAGTTCAAACATATAATAATTAGCCCACTATAAAAAAATTCATCACAATTGGACCATAGAAACTATAGCTATGAATTAATTACAGAAAAGTATAGATCTAAAGGTACAACAAAAAATTGTACTAAAAGTGTACCATATTATATGTTCACTGTATAGATCTACTCATATGGAGTCCAACAAAATCAGATTTTTTATTTTATGATTTTTCTATGGTTTACTATGATTTTTCAAAGATTCAGCTGAAATAAATAAAAAAGAAAAAGACAAAACCACCAAATGAAAACAACTTATAACCGGTCAGGGAGGTAAAGTGAACGGTTTAAAAAGTTCAGGGATGTGGCTTACCCGGTTTTAGAGTGCATGGAGGAAAAACAGAATTTTGCAAAAGTTGAGGGAGGTAATGTGGACTTTTTCCTTTGTTTTATTGTTGATGAGATAAATATTTTTGAGAGGGCTTATCTTCAAATGTAAAGCTAAAGACTCCGCCTCTCAGGAAGCGGCCCAGAACTAAATGCGGCCTGTACCAACTCAGCCCAGCTAAAGGCCTGACCCAACCCAACACTTCATCCACCCTCACCGGCGAGGTCAGTCACCTCCCCCTTGCAGAATCCCACCCAAGGCTCAATGCTCCGCCGCATAGCAGCCCTCCGGCCGCCGCCGCGGGCGGCCGCACCGGTGGGGGCGATTGCGACGCCCTATTCCTCCAAGTCCACGTCCATCCCTCAGAAGCAGCAGCGCGTCCGAGACCATGCCTTCGACGGCATCATGGAGATCCAGAAGCGCGTCCGCCGCTTCCACGCCCTCTACTCCCTCCTCCTCTACGCCGCCGCCCCCAGGGTACCGTCCCGCGCCGGCGGAAGCGGCGCCGTGTCCGTCCCCTTCACCCGCCTCGGCGCCCTCGCGCGCCGCCAGCTCCGCCTCGCGCCCCTCGACGCTGGCCGCTTCCTCCTGCGCCACGCGCACGCCTTCCACCTCTTCCTCCACCCCGTCCACCGCATGCTCCACATCCGCCTCACCCCACGCGCCGCAGCGGCGCTCGGCGCTGAGGCCGACGCCGTCGCCGCCGCGCTCCCTGGCGCCTCCGTCCTACGCCTCCGCAAGCTCCTCCTCCTTGCGCCCCCGCACCGCCGTCTCCGCCTCGAGCACATCCATCTCCTCCGCCGCGACCTCGGCCTCCCAGACGATTTCGCCGAATCTGTCATCAAGTCCAACCCCTCCCTCTTCCGCCTCACCCCTGACGGCTTCGTCGAATTCCTGCCATCCCCCACCGACCCGCCCGACCTCACCATCGCCGCCGTAGAGCGCGCTCGGGAGCGCCACTACCGCGAGCACCGCGCCCCCGGCTCTGCCGAGGAGGACGCGCGTTTCGCGTTCCCCATTCGTTTCCCGCCAGGGTTTAAGATCGGCAAGTACTTCCGGATCGCTGTCTGGAAATGGCAGCGCCTCCCCTACGCTTCACCCTATGCAGACGTCACTGGCCATGACCTGCGCTCGCTTGAGGCAAAACGCCGCATGGAGAAGCGCGCTGTCGCTGCTGTCCATGAGCTTCTCTCGCTCACAGTTGAGAAGCACACCACATTGGAGCGTCTTGCGCTGTTCCGCGACGCACTCGGTGTGCCCAAGAAGATCAAGGAGTTCTTGCTGAAGTACCAGGGCATATTTTACATATCCACGAGGGGGAATCAGGGGAAGCTTCATACAGTGTTCCTCAGGGAGGCATATTACAAAGGGGAACTTGTTGAGCCAAATGCAATACATGCTGCAAGACGGAAGCTGGAGGAGCTGCTCATGATCAGCCCACAGAGGGCGAATTTGGACAGGATGTTCACCAGCATGGGTCGTGGGTGGGATGAACTTGGTGGCGGCCGCCGTGGTGGATCTGAACTGAGGGATGAGTTTCTTGGTGATGGAGGTGGCCAGAAAAAGAATGCTGACGCTGATGGTGCTGAGAGTGGAGACGACTCGGGTGTTGAATCACTGTACATTGAGTGAGAAATAGAATCATATGAAGGCTCTGGACATCAACTTGCAAGCTTGATTCTGAGCAGGCAACCCCGTTCCCTTTGGAAAAGGTTAACTTCTTGCATTGGCGTCATCACTGCTGTGTCATGATTTGAAGGGATTTTTGTGTGTGTGTGTGTGTGGTGTGTGTGTGTGTTAGGGGGGATGGGGGAGGCTAAGATCAGCTCTTAATGGTCAGTCACTGAGTTTTACTTTTAGTGGACAGTCACCACAGTGATTCAAGTTAGAACATCAGAAATTAGGGCTGCCAATCGTATAGAAGTATAGCATTTCTAGCTAATTGGTCAGTTATAAACTTCTTTTCTGTAGGAATGTGGTACAAATTTCCTCTTATGTCTATATCCAATATCCATGATGATGCCTTATTCTCCAATCCAGAATAATATCACATTGTTCCTTCATACAGGTGATGAGTTCAGAACTATCAGCAAAGAAATCACATTCATGAACCTGCAATGAGTCAATAAGATGGAGACCGAGGAAAAGGCTAAAGGCCTCTGCATGAAGGGGAGAATTAGCCTGAGAAGTTTTTGCCTGAACGTGTAATGTCCAAGGGGACTGGAAACCACGATATGTTCTGTAAATGCCTAGCAGACCAGTCTCCTGGCATTGATGTATGAGGCATCAGACCTGCAACAACAGCTAAAAAGGGAACCACATCGTCATAATGATTATTGCTTCAAGGATTCTGGACCTGTTACCAGATATTTGTTCAACAACGCAAGCTTCGTATTTAGCCTTGCCCTTTGGACAGCCTTTGCCTGAAAAATGATAAGAGTGAATATGCCACTCTTTTTTCAATATCATCAGAACAACTCAGGTTAGTGCAAATATAGTGTAAAAAAAACTCAGAGCAAGAGCCTTGCAGGAAATCTGATTTTGATAGCTAGAGGAGAAGCAAACCAAACTGCTCTAGCAAAACTACAACAGAAGAAAAGATATCATTTTGAACCATATTACAGTGTGCACAGTTGGGTGTAATATCTTTAATTCTTTTCTGTACACGCTGAGCATTGGGAGTATTTATTGTGAGGAGCCTCCAGAGTCCAGACAAACATTTGAACTGGACGAAGGATTTGTTTATTGCTCCATATTAAATCAGGGACAGCCTCTGTGTGATTATGACGGTGAAGATTACTTACATTTAAGTCATTTTTTCTAGTTGTAGGATCTGCATAACGTTATTTACAAAATCTGGACAGAAAAATGATAGCAAAGTGGATTTCCATCTTTTTGGATGAGTCAGCCACAAATTTGTGAATAAATCTGCTACATTCACAGGAAGGTTGGAAACCAAAGCCTCCTGTTTAATGCGTTCATGTATGCTTGCCACTTGGGACACCAAGTCTGGTTCTTGATAATAACATTACCATCAAAGAGCTGCCATTGAACAGCATTAGACAAAAGTATGTCTTAGTCTTACCTTAAGAATTGAACCCCAGTTCCACGCCAATAAGAAGTGTTGGGTTTTTCAAAAGATAAGAAGTGTTGGGACAATAATAAGTGTTCGGATATGTGGGGGATTGGGCCAGGACTTGGATCAGTTCTTGGTCTGTACTAATAATACTTAGTTATTTGACGAAGGTTTTTACACTTGACTTTGTTTATTTGGCATGCAGTGTTTATGCACCATCTTTCAGTTGTTGGTTTCTCATATGCACTGTTAGGTCCATTAGCTGATTAGCTCATAGTCTTTGACTACTGAGCAATTCTAACCTGATTGTGAGGTTCAGCCAAAGAAAGGCTTTTGTGTTGGACTCAGGTACTCGGTAACTACACAACAGTCATAGGAACCTAATCAGCTTTAATGATCTTTCAGACATTTCTCCTATCTGAATATAAGCAATCCCTTGATTATCAGTAGAGATTTTTTTTTCCACTTTCCTGTTAAAACTAGGGAGAATAATAGAACAAAAAACAACAAATATTTTGATCCGGCTGTCGGGGGCACCTTTGTGTCCATTCAATGAACCAAGCTTTGTATCATCAAAATGACAATCAATAGACAGAGCAGAAGGCGATGATGAAACAAGAGTGCAAACTGTACATGACTCGTCCATTCATTTTGGAACAGAATCATGGCACTTATTGTACCACTGCAGTTGGCCTTATTCAGGTCTGATCAGTGTTGGCTATGAAGCCGGATGTCATGCTGATAGGTCATAGTAGGTGGTTTGTGTTGTCACTGTTGAACATCTGAGTTATACACTGAACAGATGCACGTAGTGAATTCGACCTGTCTAGTGCTGCTGTGTTATTCCATGGTACTACCATTTGAAATCTCTGAATTGCACTTACAAAAACAAACCTTAGGAGGCCAATAATTGGAATCTGTTGTGACCTACAGTTATCATGTCTGGCATTTTCTGGAAAAGATGATGTGCCCTGAAGGTGCTGTGATTCCAAACTGTGGACTTTCGGAATTTTGGAATGGACTGCAAGGTTAGTTTTTGCGAAGTTTTTTTTTACTGATTCATTCCATCTTTGTCGAATAACAAACAGGACACGATTCGATAGTATTTTGACCTAAGCTGACTCATCGTCAGTTTGCCACATGAGATTGTCAGCACTCGCTGCAAATAGCAACAATAACGTTGTCTCGTAGGAGTACTGTATCTCACAAGATACTAGTGCTTGTGATTTCTCATCTGGCCTTTTCATTTGATGGGACTTGCTTTTTCTTGTTGTTTGCTCTCTCTGTCTTTTCTTTTCTGAAAACCTGTCTACTGTATCTGCTAGTGTTTTTAGATGCCGGAGCTTAATAGTCTGGTCTATTTCTCGCTTGATTTGTTTTAGCAGCAGTGGCTGAAGGATATTAGCTTGTTCATCAAACCTCGTTTTAATATGCGAAAGTGCAGAAGATTGAAATGCGCAGAACAGGCCACGTCGTGCGTGATTCAGACGACCCATCATGGATTCACGGGTCACTCTCCGTCCATCTAATTCCATTGATAATTTTGCATTCAATATCTACATCCCAACTTCGTTTTCAGTTTTGGATATCTCTTTTGTCCTTTATTTTTTCCTCGTTCCATTATTACCTCTTTGAGAGGAAATGCCCAAAGATAGCTTTACTTTTGCACACCAACCGCATGCATGTGTCCTCTGTTTTCATTGTTGTTTTTCCTGAAAACATGATGCAGTGTCTCGTTATTGTCTCTGTGCCTGCTACCGATCGAGCTACCTTCGTTTCTGGAACGATCTGGCGCAAAGAGATGTGCCATGTGTTTCTGCACACATGCTTGATAACCACCAGATCTGGAGGAGATTCATATATGCTAAAGATTGGATGGATTCTTTCGGCGTGACAGGCGACAACTGTGTTGGCATCGTATCTTATCTTACAATGGCTGTGTTTAGTTCCCAAATTTGGAGTGTCAAAATTCATTGTAGTGACACTGTAGCATTCGTTTGTATTTGATAATAATTGTCCAACCGTTGACTAATTAGGCTCAAAATGTTCGTCTCGCAAAGTACAACCAAACTGTACAATTAGTTTTTGATTTTATCCACATTTAGTATTGGAAATTTTTTTTTTTGCATAGTGCACTTTTCAATGAAACAAACACAGCCAATATCGAAAATATCTTGCCACGTTTCAAGCTCTTCAGATGGCCACGTTTCAAGCTTCTTATCTTGCCCCCTCCCCTTCTCTCTGTCTCTCGAAACCTCTCTCTCACGGCGGCGGCGCAGAGGCCCCCACACCGCGGCGCAGAGGCAACCATGGCGGGGCGCAGTGGGGCGAGGTGGCACTAGCCTCGGCCATGGCGGGGCAGACCCGTCCCCGGGCATGGAAGCGCGGTGGCCCTGGCCCCCGGCCATGGCAGGGCGAGGCGCCCTTGGCCCCCGGCGCGGGCGCGGCTGGCTCCCCGACGAGGGATGTCGCCGGCTCTACAGTTGTGAAGTCGAGGCTGGTGAAGTCCGGCCGCACCCTTGCCTCCGCCATTGCCAAGGTCCGTGACAGCTTTCTTCCCGTTAACCTACCATTTGCTTGCACTTTCTACCCCTGTCCAATGCCGATTTTTGATGTTGTGCGTACTTCTTTTGATGATGTTTAGGTTGATGTGATGTGCCGTGTGCGCCATGGAGTGGACTGGTTAGAGGCCAAAGAGACACCACTTTGTTTTACTACAGAGACATGTTAGGGATCATGCAACCCACTTGGTCGATGAAATGCCACACTAGGAACGACATGATTCAGCATATAAGCAAAGCAGATAATACAATGTCTGTCAGACCTCTGGTATTCTGTTCAATCTTACCTACTGCATATATGGTGATATAATTGTTGGAGTGTTCAGAGCTCACTTTTGTAGTTTCCTGCTGATTATGCATATTTACCATAATTCTGGAGAACATATGATTGGTTATATCATGATTGCAGACAAAGCAACTGATCCTTCAGTTGGAATTTCTCAACATGGAAGAGACACAAGTTGAGTTCCAACATTGTCCAAGATTTTCATGGGTGCCTTCGCAAACGACCACGGTTGTTTGAGCAATGGATAATGTCGTTCCTTTTTAGCACAATATACTACCAGATTATTGGTTGTGATTCCCCAATTCTAAAATTACTGTGGGATAGGTGTGGGGTTAAATTCAGAACAAGTATTTGATTGTCATATAGCTAGAGAAATACCTTGTATAGTTACATCTAGGCGCTTGCAATACAGTATAAGTTTTTGCTTGCTAACAGGGTGCAATCAATACTTGAGATGATGTTTATTCCTGATCACAATTTATTCCAAACTACAAAAGTATACTGACATTTAAAAGTTGTGTCTAACCAAATTAGTTTTTATCCATTGATTGCTATAAGCATATTTTCTCATTAGCACACAAGTGCGGTATCTGTTATAGCTACGAGAAAGCTGTTGCCTTAAAAGGTTTTATTATGATAGCTAAATCCATATTATGGTTACAAATAACCATTTCTAACACATGAGTGTATTTATGTACCAGAGGAATGCTTATTTAATAGTATAAATGGTCTCTTTATTATACATCTAGGCGTATACTCCTACTTACTAAAGTTCAGCAAGCTCACCTCCTGGGCTTGGGGTTGTTGCACTGAAAATAGAAGATTGGTCAAATGGTGGTGTTAACCCGGCAGTTACATGTTCTCCTAAAATATTTATACAACCTATGGTATACACTTTATTATTATTCTTGCATATAAAACCCTTGTTGCATCACGTTCCATTCAGATTTCCATATTTGAGTAGAAACTTAGCTAAAAGGTGCATATTTTCAATTTCCAAGAATTTTTTCATCTAACTAAAGTGTTCTGTCAGTACCTACATATAATTTACCACTTCAACATATATTAATAATTCCAGCATAAATGAACCAAATAAAAGAGAGATCGTCCAAATTTATTCATTCAGTCTCAGAGTTTTAGAGGGCATATGACATTGTTCACGCTGGCTTCCAGTGCATTGAGTATCCAAAAATTATTGTTGCAGTTCAAACCCTTCTTACTTCACTTCCCATTCAAGTTTGCAGATTGGAGTACAAGCCTGGCGATTCAGGTTTCCATGATTTTTTTCTATAAAATAAGTATTGCAGTTTTCAGATGATGGTACCTACGCATATAAAATAATTTAATGTACAGAAATCATAATTCTAGCTTGAGTGAGCCATGGAAAAAACGGGCTCTCCAAAATTATTATTTTAGGGTTTAGACTCTGATCTTTGTTTGCATTTAAACTGCACCCTGCAGTTGTTATATTCAGGGGTTCAAATTTATTGTGTTAATCTAACAATTTTATACTCATTTCTCTGTGTATATATGTTCAGTTTAAGAACTTTCATGTGTATGTTGTACACAATTATCCGTCTTGTACTACAAGACAAATGAGCTGCAGCCTGTCGGATAAAAAAAGGCGTCATCGCCCAACACCCAATCTGGAAGGCGATAGAGATCCGTGGGCTGGTTCCCTCCGGAGAACTGTTTGCACTTTGCTTGCGCTTCCAATTAGCCAAAATATGCTCTCTATCATGTAAGTGCTGCAGCAGCAGCAGCAGCAATAACATAGCCTTTTGTCCCAAGCAAGTTGGGGTAGGCTAGAGATGAAATCCAAGAGAGACGGAAAAACAGGGAGACATATAAAGGGCGCAAGACAGATAGAGGTCACGATTCAGGCATGTTGATTGCCAGTCTCTATCATGTAAGTGCAGTCACCGTTATTTATAACCTTTTGCAGTAAGCTGTGATTTTATCTTCTGAACAAATATAGAAGATATTTACTTGCATCATCTTGGATAAATATTTGAAAGGTTTCTCAATAACCTCTGATGGAAGCTTATTAAAAAATAAAGAAGATGTTTACATATACCTTGGATTCTTTTTTCCAAGGTTTAGCTGAGTACATCCACCATGCAGAATTGCAGATACCAAAGGTTCTCTTATTCATTAATGGTGTCTTTAATAGCTGAGTACGAGTATATACCTTTTTTTGAACTGGAAGCCGTATTCAAGCTTTGTACTCCGTAGAAATGGTTACAGCAAATTGGGGAAGTTAATTTCTTTACATATCAAAACATGTATGATTTGATTACCACCCAATAAATGCTTAGTAGTAGTCTAGCAGATTGTAGTCTGATAACTGCATATCCTTTCTGTGTATGCAATGATATACATAATATAGAACATATATGTTTAGGACATGTTTTTATGCTTCATTTAGTAAATTTAGGCAACCTCTATCTTACATATGGTGGCAATTCTAAACTTATACAACGACAACAACAACATAGCCATAGCCTTTTGTCCCAAGCAAGTTGGGGTAGGCTAGAGATGAAACCCAAAAGGGACGAGAAACAGGGAGACACATAAAGGGACATAAAGGGCACAAGACAAAAAGAGGTCACGGTTCAGGCACGTTGATCGCTAATCTCCAAGCGCTCCTGTCTATAGCTAAATCCTTGGAGATATTCCACTCCTTAATATCTCTCTTAACGGACTCGTCCCAAGTTAGTTTAGGTCGACTTCTACCGCTCTTTACATTATCGGCCCGCTTTAGAACTCCACTACGCACCGGCGCCTCAGGAGGCCTCCGTTGGACATGTTCAAACCATCTCAACCGATGTTGAATCAATTTCTCCTCAATTGGTGCCACCCCAACCCTATCCTGAATATCGCCGTTCCGGACTCTATCCCTCCTTGTGTGCCCACAACACCAACGCAACATACGCATCTCTGCTATACTCAATTGCTGGACATGTCGCCTTTTTATAGGCCAACACTCAGCATCGTATAACATCGCCGGACGAATCGCCGTCCTCAATTTAAGCAAATTTTAGAAAGAAACTTATGTCTAATAAAGCCTATTAGTTGGATCAACCTCACTGTTCTAGATGCAGAAAATTTGCCACCATTGATGCCTACACCTACAAAGGAAACTTGCTTTGTAGGTATTATTACTTATAACATTACTATATCACCTATGTGATAAAATTAGACAAGATCAATAAACCAGGTTATTCCATTGACTCTGGTTCAACTGTGCCTCTGCTTTCATCTTGACAAGGTAGTGATAATATTATCCATGTTAAGCTAATTTGCAACTATTTTATCTTTACTCTAGAGGCATAAAGCTTCAAAGAGTTATACACCAAGTAGCCAAATTGGAGCCGTGACCTAAAAGAAAGGTACAAATTTATATTTTTACAAATTATTTTTAATCAAAAGAAACACACTAGATATTCTCCTATTTTATTTTGGTAAAACCACATGTTTAATATTCTCGACTTCTACTACCTGCAGGGTACGAAAGGCCATAATATATCAGAGGAAAATTATATATAGACGCTAATCGACTTTGTACCTCTATCACTTCTGTTTTTGTTTATGTTTAACAATGAAACCTGGTATATCTTGAATAACGATTTGGTCTTTTATTTTACTGTAAGTGCGTGCGTGAACAGAGTATCTCATAAATGATGACATAATGTAGTAGGGCCATTGTAAACAACAACAAAAAAGTTGAGAATTATATGCATACATAAACTATATTTTCCACTTGCCCCCCTTCTTGCCGCCTCTGCATCAATATCCTCTCGTTTGAAATCACTACGGGTCAGCTCAGGGATGGCGCGGCAACGCCGCGCCCCAAGTTTCTAGTTAGCTTTGAATTCCTGAACAAACTGCGATAATAGGAATTCAGGGCTAATGGACGTTTTAGGTTGGTAGGTTCGTTTGGTGTGGTTCAGAGTAACTGCTATCACTGTTGAGCCTCCGCGATTTGGTGGCCTGGATTGATCCAGGGCTAGCGTGGCGCAACCGTAACCATCATCATTTGAGGTGATTCAATGTGCCATTAGGTCGCATCGCTGGATCTCTATTCTGCTGAGTGCAATGGTTCAACAACCTCGCGCGCACTGAGTCTCTTCTCTTGGTTGCTGTTTTCTGTAAAAAATGAAAAATGACCTGGGAGGGATCAGGAAGCTGACGCGGATGCTACCGTACAGTTTGTTCCGAGGTCAAGAAGGAGGCCATCAGAATCAGCTAGTCAGGGGGACGTGAACGTCCGGACCAGGAGAGGTCGACGGATGAATTTTGAAGAACACTGCAAAAAGGAAGTGCTGAACGTTAGAGGTAGAGATGGGATTATGGGAAGAGAGTCATGGTGGTTTGCTTTTGTCGTTCTGCTAATAATATAATTTCTTGATGATGCATGATGCCGTACGTGTTGATAGTTTATTTAACAAAAAGTTTGACGCATTGAAGGTTATGCAAGTGCAAATCTGCAGGGTTGTGATGTTTGTTGGTCCCAGCCTCGGCTGGTTATCCTCGTGCCCCACAGCTTTTAAAAGTCGTCAGGATCTAAGTGGTGCTCCAATATTGGACTCCAGTAGCCTTGGCCTGCAGTCTCATGCACGGGTGAACTGGCCAAGGCTCTCGACTAGTAGCTCTGTGCGTCTTTTCACTTATTACCAAATAAACCGGCCTGCAGCCTGCTGATGCTGCCTTTTCTTCCTGGATGAGCAGCTGCTGGGGCCTGGGGCTTTGCGCCTTTGCTTGCTCGACATTGCCATGTACTACGAGCAGTGGAGACTGGAATGGGGCTCGCCAAGCTCCTAGCGTGAATTCAGTGGCAAGATGTTCGTATGGAAGCACGGAGCTACGGCTACTGAACAGTCCGTAGTGATAGTACTTAGTTAGGATCGCTAACAGTGTGATTAGCCGAGACCACACTAATTCAAGAGATCAATTTTACATTGCATAACATAACCTAACACATAATCTAGTAATGCATGAAAGTTAATGAAGTTAAGGGATGAGTAGCGACCATCGGTCTTCGGCGCTGAGGAGCTGGAGTCCGCCATGGTCCGTCGAGGTCGTCCTCCGGTGAGGCAGTGGCGACGAGGCAGTGGTGGCGGAGAAGGGGACGCAGTGACAGTGGAGAAGAGCTTTCCGTCACTTGTGCGGTCCCTTTGATCGGAGTAGGGTCTAGGGTTTGTCGGTGGGAGAAGTGGCGGCGGTCGAACTTCGTCGTCCGTGCCCCGGCCTCCCACCTCTATTTATGTACCGCATGTGACAGGGGCCCTCCAACCATAGGTGGGTTGGGCTCCCCCGATCAAGGAGCGGATCAAGATCCCTAATGGGCCGTTGGGTCCAATAGGAGGAGAGATCAAACTCTAACATTCTCCCCCTTGATCTCTTCTAATAACTTATCTTAACCTTATCTTATTCTTAATTTAAATACTTAACTTAAATGCTTAGCACTTAACTCTGTCTCATTATAAAGAAATGCGTAGAGCGCGTCTCATCGTCACAGAAATAGTTTTCATTGGACTTGACGGCTACAGTACATCTCTCTAATTTGAAACAGAGTTCTAACTAAAAGGGCCCTAAGTGTTCAGGAATCATAGGCTTTCCCTTAACCCCATGCCGGCTAGGTGTTTTCTAAACACGTTGGGTGGTAAACCTTTTGTGAGCGGATCCGCTAACATATTATCCGTCTTAATATACTCAAGACTTATAACATGATCCTGAACCTTTTCTTTCACAACATAGTACTTGATGTCAATGTGTTTGGCAGCACCACTTGACCTATTGTTGTGAGCATATTCAACTGTGGAATTATTATCGCACTATAACTTAAGTGGTCTCTCAATGCTGTCTACCACTCTTAATCCGGGCAAGAACTTCTTAAGCCAACTCACCTGCCCCGAGGCCTCATAACATGCTACAAACTCAGCGTACATCGTTGATGACGTGACGAGAGTCTGTTTGGAGCTTTTCCACGATATGGCTCCACCTGCGAGGGTGAATATGTAGCCTGACGTGGATTTCCTTTCATCCCCCGCATAATCTGAATCTGAGAACCCCACTATCTCAAGGGAGTCAGTCTTATTATAACTTAGCATGAAGCCTTTAGTGCCCTGCAAGTAACGCAAGACTTTCTTAACTAACTTCCAGTGTTCTACACCTGGATTTTTCTGATATCTGCCAAGTAACCCGGTAACAAACGCTATGTCAGGGCGAGTACAAATTTGAGCATATTGTAAGTTTCCGACAGCTGAAGCATAAGGTACTGATCTCATTTGCTCGAGCTCGATCTGATTCTTGGGACACTGGTGTTCTCCATACTTATCGCCCTTGACTATGGGTGCAGGTGATGGACTGCACTTGTGCATACTATATTTCTTAAGAATCTTTTCTATGTATGCCTTTTGTGACAGCCCTAATACCCCTCTATTTCTATCACGGTGAATTTCAATCCCAAGAACGAAAGAAGCTTCACCGAGGTCTTTCATGTCAAAATGCGAGGACAAGAACTTCTTAGTTTCCATTAGTAGAGTGACATCGTTGCTGGCTAGCAAAATATCATCCACATATAGGACTAAGAAGATGAACTTAGAATTCTTAAACTTTACATAAACGCAATTGTCCTCTACATTTGCCTTAAACCCAAACTTTCTTATTGTATTATCAAACTTCAAATACCACTGTCTTGAAACTTGTTTTAGTCCATAAATGGACTTCCTTAGGCGGCACCCCATGTTCTCTTTTCCTTCCATGACAAAACCTTTCGGTTGTGCCATGTAAACATCTTCCTCAAAATCCCCATTTAGGAATGTCGTCTTAACATCCATCTGATGCAATTCTAAATCAAAATGTGCTAATAGCGCCATTATAATTCTAAAAGAATCTTTACATGAGACTGGAGAGAAAGTCTCATTGTAATCAATTCCTTCTCTCTGAGTAAAGCCTTTTGCCACGAGTCGCGCCTTATGTCTTTCAACATTCCCCTGGGAGTCATACTTAGTTTTATAAACCCATTTACAACAACCTTCTTAGCTCCCTTAGAAATTTCCATCAGTTCCCAAACTTTATTGGAATCCATGGACCTTATTTCATCTCTCATGGCTTCTAACCACTTCTCAGAGTGTTCACTTCTCATGGCTTGTTCATATGTAGTGGGATCATCCTCCATATGAAATTCTTCGGTTTCATAAACCTCATAATCATCTGAAATAGCTGATCTTCTAACTCTTTCTGATCTTCTAAGATTATGATTGTTTGGCGCTATGTGGGGTTGTTGTTGTTGTTCTTCCTGATGCACAATGTGTGGTTCTAATGGATCCTGAAGAACAGGTTCCAGATTTTCATTGGATGTCGGCAACGGAGAACTAACAACCGGTGTTGGCACTACAGTGTCTAACACTGTTGGTGCAGCAGCTATGGGTAGCACAAAGAATTGTTCCTGAAGCATTGGAGTAGGGGCATAAACCCTTTTCTCCTCCAAACTAATCTCCTGTGCTACCTTGCTCCCCCTGATCAAATCATCTTCTAAGAACTCAGCATGTCTAGTTTCCACAAACTTAGTATGCCTGTCAGGGCAATAAAAGCAGTAACCTTTTGACCTATCTGGGTAGCCAATGAAATGGCAACTAACTGTCTTAGGATCTAATTTCCCTAAATTTGGGTTAAAAATCTTAGCCTCAGCAGGACAGCCCTACACCCTTAAGTGCTTAAGTGAGGGTACTCTGCCTGTCCATAGCTCGTACGGTGTTTTGGGCACCGACTTACTTGGAACACGATTAAGAATGTGAATGGCGGTTTTCAACGCCTCCATCCACAAACTTACCGGTAGGGTGGAGTAGCTAATCATGCTTCTTACCATATCCATTAAGGTACGGTTTCTTCTCTCAGCCACTCCATTCTGCTGAGGGTCTCATGGCATGGAATACTGGGCAACTATGCTATTTTCCTGAAGGAACTTTGCAAAAGGTCCTGGAACTTGGCCATACGGGGTATGTCGCCCATAATATTCCCCACCACGGTCTGATCTTACTATTTTAATCTTCTTATTATGCTGATTTCCTACTTCTGCCTTGAATATCTTAAACTTATCTAATGCTTCTGGTCTTTCTTTTATTGGATAAATATAGCCAAAACGCGA
Source organism: Saccharum hybrid cultivar R570 (assembly GCA_038087645.1). NCBI lineage: Eukaryota > Viridiplantae > Streptophyta > Magnoliopsida > Poales > Poaceae > Saccharum > Saccharum hybrid cultivar. Next base: position 20,737,050 of record JAQSUU010000402.1, on the reverse strand, counting down.
ATAATCATCAGTGAAAGTTATGAATGAATCATAACCGTCCACACTCTTAACAGGAAATGGACCACAAATATCTATGTGAATTATTTCTAAATTCTCTGCACTTCATTTGGCATCTTTCTTAACTTTCTTAACATACTTACCCTTAATACAATCTACACACTGATCTAATTCTGAGAGTTGTAATGGCGGAAGAATTTTAGCCTTGACTAATCTATCAATTCTCCCCCTTGAAATGTGGCCTAATCTACAATGCCACAATTTCGAAGAGTCAATCTGAACTTTCTTACGCTTTCTATTTACATTCGTAGACGAGGGAACTTTCTCATTCTCAACGGATATAGCATTAACATTCTCAGAAACTGATAACAAATAAAGTTTGTCTTGTCGGATGGCAAGACCAACACACTTATCATTAAAAAGTATCTTACATCTGCCATTCCCAAAATGGCAGGCCAATCCATCATCATCTAACTTACTAACACTTATTAAGTTTCGATGCAAAGAAGGAACATAGAGTACATCAGAAATCCTAAGTACAAAACCATCTAATAATGCTAAAGTCAAATCGCCAGTGGCTTCGACGTCGGCTTGTACTCCATTTGCCACCTTAATTGTTCTTTCGCCTCTTTGCAGGGTTCTCCTCGTATGGAATCCCTGTAAAGAATTAGCAACTTGAATTGTTGCACCTGAGTCAATCCACCAAGTAGATTTTGCATAACTAATATATAAGGATTCATCTACAAATGTAACTAAATCCTCACCATTCCTGTTGAGGTACTTCAAGAAACCAAGACAATCCTTTTGCATGTGACCTGTTTTCTCACAGAACATGCACTGATTTGGTGCTAGCCAGGGCTTCTTGCGGAGTGGGTTCTGTGGCCTGTTTTGGTCCTGAGCCCCATTGTTGTTCTAAGGATTCTGAGTCTGAGGGTTCTGAGGGACTTTACCCTGAGAGTTTGGTGCCTGAGCGGTGGAGGAAGAGCTACCATCCCACTTTGGTTTCTCTTGTGGTCTGGCATTCTTATGGTAGAACTTCTTATTGTTGTTATGCTTCACGAAGAGAGCAGAGTCTCCCCGTGATTCCTTAAGTCTTTCCTCCTCCTGAGTGGCTTGCCCAAGGAGCTTCTCAATGTTCCAGTCCTCAGGTGCCATGTTGTAATGCACAACAAAGGCTTCAAACTCCTTTGGCAAAGAAGCTATGATCACATGAACGACAAATGGATCTGGAAGAACCATCTTCATTGATGCGAGTTTAGATGCCAAGGCGTTCATCCTCAGTATGTGCTCTCTGACACCACCACCAGTGTATTTCTTATTGATGAACTCTCTAATAAGCACATTGGCTTGAGTCTTAGTTGTACCATGAAACTGAGTCTTGACTTTTTCTAAATACTCAGTGATGGTGGTGCACTCAGGCAGTGATCCCCTGATGGGCTCTGAAATAGTAGCTAAAAGCATCTAGGCCCTGAGAGTTGGTTTCGGCAATTGATGACAACGCATTATTACCATGACTAACGTGTGTTTTGCAGAAACTTTGGTAAGTTAGGTCATGGGGTTGATAACTGCTTTGGGCACTATGGTATTTATGCCCCTTAATGGAAATCATTTTGGTTTTCAAAGGATTGACGACAAGATTAAGGACAGTTAGTTCCGGATGTCAAGGTGTTGAGTTACATTCGGAATAGTCGTTAGGATCTTCCATTTTTCCTTTGGCCGTACTATAAAGGGGGGCGTGAGCGAGTAGCTTGACCTAGGTGAGTCTTTTATTTAGGTGTGGTGCACACTTGTCAAACTTAGCACTAGGTAGCTCAAGAAAAGCTCAAAGTTCAGTTGGAAGCAACTTGGTTCAAGTTGTGTCGCGTTTCGGAGTTGTTTGAGCCGTTTTTCCCTTGACCGGACGCAATCTCTGTCTTGACCGGACGCGTCCGGTCAGTACTAACAGTTATTGCGTTTCAGCACGGTTGACTGGATACGGTCCTTGCGAGGACCGGACGCGGTGATCATGCTGACACGTGTCTCAGAGGGTAAAACCACTAATCGAACGCGACTGGGAAGTGATCGGACGCGTCCGGTCACGTTCCAGTAAGGTACTTTGCTGACCGGACGCGTCCGGTCATCACTGATCGGACGCGGTCGAGTGTCAGGTCAAAGTACAGTAAGCACCTTGTACGATCGGACGCGTCCGGTCACCCCTGATCGGTGCGTCCGGTCACTCAGCGTAGTTGTTCAGTTTTTCGACCGTTACGTTCGACCGGCGCGTCCGGTTACGTCGACCGGCGTGTCCGGTCAGCGCGTATTTTGCTGAGTTGGCAGGTAACGGTTGGATTTGACTGTGGGGTGTATAAATATATCCCCTCCACCTCTTTTAGAGGTCTCTTGCTCATTTGTTCAGCTGAGAAACACCTTTGAAGTGCAAGGGAGTGCAAGAGCTCTAGTGAGGGTAGTGCTTTGAGAATCAAAGTTTGAGAATCCCTCATTAGTGACTAGGGAGTAGCAAGTGTGCATCCATCTTCTCATTAGGCTCGTTGTGGTCAAGTGAGAGTTCTAGCTTGTTACTCTTGGTGATCGCCATCACCTAGACGGCTTGGTGGTGATTGAGAGTTTGGTGATCATCCGACGGAGCTTGTGGATGACCCAACTCATCTTGTGAGCGGTTTTGGGCGATTCACCGCGACGGAGTGTCGAAGAATCAGCCCGTAGAGAGCACTTGATCCTTGCGCGGATCAAGGGGGAGCTACACCCTTGCGCGGGTGCTCTAACGAGGACTAGTGGGGAGTGGCGACTCTCCGATACCTCGGGAAAACATCGCCGTGTTCCTTGCCCTTACTTTCAAGCATTTACTTTCTCGTATTACTTTCATTGCTTGGTTTACTTTCCTAGAATTGCCATGCTAGACTAGGATTAGAACTTAGGGTGCAAAACTTTTTACCGGTAGAATCACAAGGAACACAAGTAGGCACTAGGGGTGAACTTTGGCTTGTAGGATTTAATTCTTGCAATTAATTTTTAGAAAAGCCCAATTCACCCCCCTCTTGGGCATCTTGATCCTTTCAATTGGTATCAGAGCCGAGTTGCTCCTAATTTAGGCTTCACCGCCTAGAGCAAGATGTCTAATGGGGAAGGACCACCTCCCATCTTTGAGAGAGACGATTTTCCATATTGGAAAATCCGAATGGAGGCGTACCTCGAAGCCATAGATGTTGGGTGCCTTAGAGCCACCACCGAAGGGCTTCCCGCTATCAAGGATCCCGCCAACCCAAGTGGTGACGAGGAGAAGTACGACCGGTGGAATGCAAAGGCCAAAAATGCACTCTACCGGAGCCTAGGCAAGGATATCTTCAATCGTGTGCGTAATGCAAAAAACGCTCATGAATTATGGGAAAATCTTTGTGCTCTCCATGAGGGAACCAAGAGTGAGCGTGAGGAACGCTATCATATTGCTTTGAAGAAAATTAACTCTTTTGAGATGCTTCCTAAAGAAAGTGCTAATGACATGTACACTCGATTGAATGTTCTTGTAGAGGATCTCAATGCTCTTGGGCTCACCCAAATGAGTCATTCGGATGTTGCAAGGAGGATCTTGAGCGTTCTTCCCGTTGAGAAGTATGGTCACATTGTCACCGTGCTTCATCAAAGTGATCTCTCCACCGCAACACCGACACAAGTATTGGGGAAGATCAATGCACATGAGATGTACATGCACATCACTCCGGAAGAGGGCTCATCATCTTCCAAGAAGAAGGACTTGGCCTTCAAAGCTAGTCATGACAAGAAAAAGAAGAAGGGTCAAGCCATGATGGTGCAAGAAAGCTCAAGTGAAAGTGATATTGATGATGCATCACTTGCACTCATGGTGAAAAAGACCACCAAGATGCTAAAGAAGCTCAACAAGAGTGGCATCAAGTTCGATGGCAAGAAGAAGAAGTTCTTCACAAGTAGCAAAAGAAAGCCCATATCCGAGATGGATTGCTACAATTGTGGTGAACTTGACCACTTAGCTCATCAATGCCCTAGGCCTCCAAAAGACAAGTACAAGAACAAGAACAAGGGCAAGAAAAATGATTCAAGTGATGAAGAAGATGAGAAGAAGAAGAACAAGCCATACAAGAAGAAGGATGGCAAGAGGAAAGAGTTCCACAAGAAGAAAAAGGGAGGCAAGGCCTACATTGTTGGTGATTGGCTCACCGACATTGAATCATCATGTGAGTCCTTCGGTGATGAGAGCGATGATGAGAAAGAGAAGGTTGCCGCATTTGTGATTGGGCCATCATCATCTTCACCGACATCTTCATCACCACCTTATAGTGATGATGATGATGATAGTGATAGTGATGATGAATATGATGCACCTTCTTATGATGAACTTATAAAATTGTTGAACAAATACTCTAAAGTCATAAGAAGAACTAGAAATGAAAATGATGAGCTCCAAAATGAAAATGACTCACTCTCATCTAAACTTGAGAATGCACAAAAGACTAGTGATGAGTTCAAAGATCAAAATGAAATTATGTCTTCTACTCTCAAGGAGCTCAAAACTTCTAACAAAGAGCTTAGAGATCAACATGATAAACTTAAGAAGAAGCATGATGAGCTCAACACTAGGCATAACTCTCTAAAAGACAAATACACTACATTGAAAATCAATTATGATAGTCTTGTTGTTGCTAATTAGCTTTCTCTTGAGACACATGATGCTACTAACCAAGTTGTTAAGATTGATATAGCTATATCATGTGATGACTTGATCATTGAAAGCATTGAGCAAGGCTCTAGTGGCAAAGGCAAGAGTGTGGTTGAGTCCAACAACTATGATGATTATGCTAAGCTCAAGAGTGAGAATGAGATGCTTACAAATGAGAACAAGAAGCTAAAAGGGTTGATGGCTCTTGAAAAGTAAACATCAAATGAGTCACTTATTGAAGAGAATAAAAAGCTCAAGCAAGAGAAAGAGCATCTCAAGACCGGCCTAAGCAAGTTCACAAGAGGCCAATACTTGCAAAGTGAGCTACTCATGAACACCGTCATGAAGATGGATAGAAGTGGCATTGGTTACTTGGCAAATCAAGAGAAGAAGGCTAAAGCTCAACAACAACAAAGCAAGTCAAAGCCCAAGCCAAAGAGATGTGTTGAGTGTGGACAAGAGGGCCATTTTGCTCATGAATGCAAAACTCCACCACCACAACCCTTGCCCAAGCATGCTAGACCCTTTGCCTTCAATGCTCATTACATGCTTAGAAAAGATTCAAGTGGAAAGATGAAAGTCATATTCTTGGGTCCCCCAAACAAGAATAGGCCTAAGAAAATATGGGTTGCCAAGTCACTAGTTGAGAAAGTCAAGGGTCCCTCTCAAGTTTGGGTCCCTAAATAAAAAGCTTGATCTCTTGTGTGTAGGTGAACTACAAGACCGGTGGAACTCATTGGGTTATTGATAGTGGTTGCACTCAACATATGACCGGTGACCCTCGTATGTTCACCTCACTTGAAGAGAATGGGGTATGTCAAGAGAAGATCACATTTGAAGATAATTCAAAGAGCAAAGTCAAAGGTATAAGCAAGATTGCAATATCAAATGATCGCTCTCTCTCAAATGTGCTCTATGTTGCTTCATTGAGTTTCAACTTGCTATCCGTTGGGCAACTTTGTGACCTTGGCTACCAATGCCTATTCACACCAAATGAAGTGGTAGTTTCAAAGATAGATGACAAGCAAATGATATTCAAAGGCTTTAGATACAACAATCTTTATCTTGTGGATTTCACCTCCGAAGATGCAAACTTGATGACATGCTTGTTCACCAAAACTTCACTTGGGTGGCTTTGGCATAGGAGGCTTGCTCATGTTGGAATGAACACTCTCAACAAGCTATTGAAGAAAGAATTAGTGAGAGGTTTGAAGGATGTAAAGTTTGAAAAGGACAAACCTTGTAGTGCATGTCAAGCCGGCAAACAAGTTGCAAACACTCATCCAACCAAAGCTTACATGTCAACATCAAGAGTGCTAGAACTTCTACACATGGATTTGTTTGGTCCTATAATCTACAAGAGCTTGGGTGGAAATCTCTATTGTCTTGTGATTGTGGATGACTACTCAAGATACACTTGGACTTTCTTCCTTCATGACAAATCCGAAGTGGCAAATTGCTTCAAGAAGTTTGCAAAGAGAGCTCAAAATGAATTTGAAGTCAAGATAAAAAAGATTAGAAGTGACAATGGCAAAGCGTTTGACAACACAAACATTGAAGCCTATTGTGAAGAGATTGGAATCAAGCATGAAGTTTCATCAACCTACACTCCTCAACAAAATGGTGTAGTTGAGAGAAAGAACCGGACATTGATCACCCTTGCAAGAACAATGCTAGATGAGTACAACACACCGGAGAAATTGTGGGCCGAGGCAATCAACACCGCATGCTATGCTTCAAATCGCCTCTTCCTACAATTGTGGGCCGAGGCAAGACCCCCTATGAGTTGCTAAATGGGAAGAAGCCGGACGTCTCATTCTTCCGGGTGTTTGGTTGCAAATGCTACATCTACAAGAAGCGTCAACACCTAGGGAAGTTTCAAAGACGTTGTGATATTGGTTTTCTTGTTGGTTACTCATCAAAGTCCAAAGCATATAGAGTATTTAACCATACCACCGGTTTGGTTGAAGAAACATATGATGTGGAATTTGATGAATCTAACGGCTCTCAAGGAGCAATTGAGAATTGTGATGATGTAGGTGATGAACCATTGAGGGAGGCAATGAAGAACATGTCGGTGGGAGACATCAAGCCAAAAGATGATGAAGACGATGTACAAATTGTCAATCCACCATCTTCATCACATGTGCCTCAAGATGATGATAAGAATGAGAGATTTGAAAATAAAGATACTCATGTCTCTCATGAACAAGCCGAGGCACAAGCTCAAGATGTTGATGCTCCCCAACCCTCTCCTCAAGTGGTTGAAAGAAGAAACTCACCTCTACTTTAAGCACATCCACAAGATATCATCATAGGGAGTCCAACAAAGGGTGTAATGACTCGATCTCAAAAGTTTGCTTCTTTTGTTGAACATCACTCTTTTGTCTCTTGTCTTGAACCTAAAAATGTAGAAGAAGCTCTTCAAGATCCGGATTGGGTGAATGCTATGCATGAAGAATTGAACAACTTCACCCGCAATCAAGTTTGGACACTTGAAGAGCATCCAAAAGGTGCAAGAGTCATTGGAACCAAGTGGGTGTTCCGCAACAAGCAAGATGACTAAGGCATAGTAGTGAGGAACAAGGCAAGACTAGTTGTAAAGGGGTTCTCTCAAGTTGAGGGTCTTAATTTTGGAGAGACCTTTGCACCCGTTGCAAGACTTGAAGCCATTCGTATCCTTCTTGCATATGCATCACATCATGAAATGAAACTATATCAAATGGATGTGAAAAGTGCATTTTTAAATGGCTTCATAAATGAACTAGTCTATGTTGATCAACCTCCCGGGTTTGAAGACCCTAAATATCCTAATCATGTTTATAGGTTGTCCAAGGCGCTATATGGGCTCAAGCAAGCCCCTAGAGCGTGGTATGAGCGCCTCCGGGACTTCCTCATTGAGAAGGGCTTCACTATTAGGAAGGTCGACACCACACTATTCACCAAGAAGCTTAATGGGGAGATCTTCATTTGTCAAGTCTATGTTGATGATATTATCTTCGGATCAACAAATGAAGATTATTGCAAGGAATTTGGTGGATTGATGTCGAAGGAGTTCGAGATGTCTATGATTGGTGAGCTAACATTCTTCCTTGGTTTTCAAGTCAAGCAAATGAGAGAAGGGATTTTCATCTCTCAAGAAAAGTATACCAAGGATCTTCTCAAGAGATTCAAGATGGAAGAGTGTAAGCCAATCAAGACCCCAATGCCATCTAATGGACATCTCGACCTAGATGAGGGAGGTAAACCGGTTGATCAAACTCTCTACCGTTCTATGATTGGTAGCTTGTTGTACCTTACCGCATCTAGGCCCGATATCATGTTTAGTGTGTGCATGTGTGCTCGCTTTCAAGCGTGCCCTAAAGAACCTCACCTAAGTGCCGTAAAAAGAATTTTAAGATATCTTAAGCACACCCCAAGCATTGGTCTTTGGTATCCCAAAGGAGCTAGATTCCAACTAGTTGGCTATTCTGATTCGGATTATGCCGGTTGCAAAATTGATAGAAAAAGCACATCCGAAGGGTGCCATTTGCTTGGGAGGTCTTTAGTATCTTGGTCATCTAAAAAGCAAAATAGTGTGGCTTTGTCCACCGCCGAGGTGGAATACATTGCCGCGGGGGCTTGTTGTGCACAAATCTTATATATGAAACAAACCCTCCTAGACTATGGAGTTGTTCTTGAAAAGGTGCCACTTTTATGTGACAATAAAAGTGTCATTAAAATTGCTAATAATCCGGTACAACACTCACGCACCAAGCACATTGATATCCGCCACCACTTTCTAAGAGATCATGTTGCTAAAAATGATATATCACTAGAAGGTGTAAGAAGTGAAAATCAATTAGCGGATATCTTCACTAAACCTTTGGATGAGGCTACCTTTTATAGGTTGAGAAGTGAACTAAATGTGCTTGATTCTAGTAACTTTAAAAAATGAGCTTGTGTTGTCCCTTGCATTGCATTGTATTATATGTCATGTTTAATTCTCCGCAATGCATCTAGGACTTGTCTAACACGGTTACGTAACCCTCCTTTGGAGGAGTGAAGAAGCCTAACCGTGGATCAAACTTGACAAGCAACCTAGTCTTCCTTTCTCGCTTTGCATTGCATATGTATGGTTGTTGCTTTGTCGTTTCTTTTTGTTTTGGCTTTGAGCAACCTCTGTGTTCGTCCATGAATAGAGAGAGCATTTGACGCTCCCAAGGGTTCATAAACTCTATTGCATGGCCATACGTTGTTCCTAGGGTGTTTATTGCATATTTTCCTAAAAACAATACTAGCCTAAGGCAAAATATTTTGAAAAACTTGAGGGTTTGAGTGAGGTCACTCATATCAGGTTCCAATTGGTGTTTATTTGAGTCTCTTTGAATTGGAACTTGATTGGGAGAAGTCGCGTCGAAGATCGGATTGAAGAAAGGCGTTAAAAAGCGACCGGACGCTGGACCGGACGCTGAGCCGGACGCGGTGCTGCTTCACCACTGCGTCCGGTCCCGGCGACCACCAGCACGTCCGGTCATCCCAAAGACTTTCTCTTGGACCTGTGACCGGACGCTCGACCGGACGCGTCGTTGTGACTACCGCGTCCGGTCCCGGACCCCACCACCGCGTCCGGTCATGCGCGATGAGTTTCCCGGATGACCTCCGACCGGACTCTGTCCGCGTCCGATCAGCCCTAACCGGACACGTCCGGTCGCTCCAGGAGCTTACTGGACTCTGACCGGATGCTGCCCCACCGCGTCTGGTCAGGCAACCACCGCGTTCGGTCACTGCGTCGAAAGCGGATCTGAGCCCCCATATAACCTTTTCGTTCCGATCTATTTTCTCACCCGAGTTCATCCGCCGTACGCCGCCGCTCCGCCATGCCCTAGCTCGCTCTCTGTAAGGTCCAAATAGGCTAGAGGGGGGGGGTGAATAGCCTAATTAAAACTTCTATAAAAAATACTTAACCACAAGTTAGTATAAAAGGTGGCGGAGCTAAATGCACTAGCACTAACTAATTAAGCAAGCCACCTACACAAGTCTAGTACAAGGCTATTCACTAAACACAACAACAACAACAACTAGCTAGAAACAAGATGTAATACGAGAGAAGAGCTTCGAGTGATTATACCGCCGTGTAGAGATGAGAAGTACCAATCAATCAATCACATAAGAGAAATCCTCGGGAAGAGAATGACACAAGAATTTATCCCGAGGTTCACTTGCTTCCCGGCAAGCTACTCCTCGTTGTGGCGATGCACCCACTTGTCGGTTCGCGAGCTAATCAACTATCAAGAGTTGAGCCCTCGGCGGGCGCCGCACAACCGCACACAAGATGGGGATCCTCCAAGCCACGAGCTCCACTAGAGTATCCAATTCGCGAACTCCCGCGGGGAAGGATCAAGAACCCCTTACAACACTTGGTGAAGGCTCCAACAATCTCCAATTGTGAGCTCAATCACCTCCGCTGCTCCAAGCCGTCTACCGTGTCGGGAAACACGGAAGAGTAACAAGAAATCCGCAGCAACTCGAAGATCAAGTGCCTCTAGAATGCAACTCTCAAGCAATGCACTTGAATCTCACTCAATCTCACTCAAGATGTGCAATCAATCAAAGAGATGAGTGGAGGGGTTGTTCTCTAGCTCAAAGTATGTCTCTAGGTCTCAAAATGTGCAAGAGTTACCCTCAAACCCTGGCCACCATCTATTTATAACGAAGGGGTACGCAGCTAGCCGTTAGAAACGACGCAGCAGAAATCGCGCTGACCGGACGCTCCGGTCAGGGTGACCGGACGCGTCCGGTCACTACGCGACAGACGTGAATAGTGCTTATCCGAACTAGCCGTTACCGTTGACCGGACGCGCTCCTTCGATCGACCGGACGCGCTGGTCACGACCGGACGCGCCGGTCCCGTGACCCACCGGACGCGCCGGTCAACACCGAGCCGCGCACCGCGAAACACCGACCGGACGCGCTGAAGAACTGACCGGACGCCACAGTGCCTGCGTCCGGTGGGAGTCCAGTAAGCTCCCTGGACGACCGGACGCGTCCGGTCACCTGTGACCGGACGCGCACCGCGTCCGGTGGTCCTCGTGAACCGCTGGTCGCCTGACCGGACGCGTCGGTCGCACAGTGACCGCGTCCGGTGCAGCGTCCGGTGCAGCGTCCGGTCACCTCTGTGACCTTCGTTCGCCTCCGTTTCTTTTCCAACTTTCGGCGCAATAGAAAATAGGCGTTTCACTTCTCCAAAAGGCGCCGAATCCCGCCTCGCAAGCTCGGCGGGAGGGAGAGAGGAATCCAAACCCCTCTCTACCACTCAAACTTCACCGCCTTCGCAAATGTGCTAACACCACCAAGTGTACACCACCATGTGCATGTGTGTTAGCATTTTCACAAACATTTTCCAAGGCGTTATGTTAGCTCTTAACTAGATCCTAAATGCATATGCTCAAGACATTGATCTAGTGGCACTTGATTCCCGAGCTAACCGTGATTTCCCCTCTTGATAGTCGGCTACGTATCCTAAACCCGGTCAATCACTTCTCTACTCATCTTAGACCGGCAAAAGGAAAACCCTATGGTTATACCTTTGCCTTGTGCTCTTAAATCCTTCTCCTTCACTTGATCATCATGTCCATCATTTCATGTGCATCTCCACCATGATCGTCATTTCATGTCCATGCACCATTTCTTTGTGATCTTGTGGCCACCACTCCTTGCCACGTACACATTCATCACATGTGTTGCTTATGCCTAACTCAAAACACTTAACACATAGCATTAGCAACTTGGTGTCATTAATTACCAAAACCAAACTTGGGCTTTTAATCTCCCCCTTTTTGGTAATTGATGACAACCATCACAAAGATATGAAATGAAATCAATTTTCAATTTCGATAGTATTAGCTCCCCCTACATATGTGCTTCCATGAGTTTGGTTCAATTGTGCACATATGTATGGATTTGAATTTTGGGAGAGTTACTACTATCAAATTGATGCTAAGGTATATAGAATGGACCTTTGAAGCGTGATACCAATCGGAGTTGCCTTTATATACCATCCTTAGCATCGATGTAGCTAGACACCACTTGTAATTCATCACTTGTAAAGATCACAAACACTAAAGTACCCCGTGAGATCAACAATATAAGCAAAGGTGTCTAGATACCACTTAAAAAGCTACTTTCAACAAATCATCATTCAAGTTCTAATTCTAGCAATCACCATACAAACATGAATATGAATTTAAGCTTTTCAATGCAACAATTCATCATGTTAATGCACATACAAATGCAAAAAATAATTCATGAGCTTGCTCCCCCTACTTGTGTGCTCAAATTTAATTGATCCCTTTCCAAAGTCTTATCTTATGCTTTCTCTCCCTTAGTAACTTTTTCTCTTTGTGACTTTTCTCTCCCCTTACTATTTCTTTCTCCCCCTTTGTGACTTTTCTATCTTTGTGACTTTTCTCTCCCCCTTTGTCAACAATCACCAAAAAGGTGCCAATTTTAGTGAGAGTTAAGTCAATCAATATGAGGGAGTCCAAATTATGGTTCAATCTAGATCACTTGCCTAGAATATGCAATTCGGTTTGAACCAAGGACAAGCTTCTTCACACCTCATAAAGTATAAGGGTTATCTTGACCATGTTGAATTACACATCATGAGCTCATTTTCTAGATTCAACACTAGGTTTGCAAGCCCACAAACATGTCATATGCTACCACTAGATCAATCAAGCATAGAAGCAATAGTGGTACCATATATACATTAAACTCATTTGATTTTCATGGATGACCCTATTTGTCATGCAAATATGTCTATATGTTCTAAACATGTCCTTAGCAAAGTATGAATGATATGCCAAACAACTTTACCTTGCTATGTTGGAGGAGAGGCATGTCATATAGGAATATGGGGGTGCACTCATTTTAAGTTGGAGAAGTCAAGTATGTTCAATTCATTCTTCAACTTGTAAAATCTCTTCTCATCAAGTGGCTTTGTAAAAATATCGGCTAGTTGATCTTCGGTGCCAATGCTCTCAATGCTAATATCACCCTTTTGTTGATGGTCTCTTATGAAGTGATGCCTTATGTCAATGTGCTTTGTTCTTGAATGTTGAACCGGATTTTGAGTCATCTTGATAGCACTTTCATTATCACAAAACAAAGGCACATTCTTGAATTTGATTCTAAAGTCATTCAAAGTGGCCTTCATCCAAAGCAATTGTGCACAACAACTACCGGCACTAATGTATTCGGCCTCGGTGGTAGATAGTGCAACACTATTTTGTTTCTTTGATGACCAAGAAACAAGAGACCTTCCAAGCAATTGACAAGTGCCACTTGTGCTCATTCTATCAATCTTGCATCCACCATAGTCGGAGTCCGAATATCCAATCAACTCAAAATTAGACCCCTTTGGAAACCATAATCCAACATCATGAGTGCCCTTAAGATATCTCAATATCCTCTTGGTTGCTTTCAAGTGACTTTCTCTAGGTGAAGCTTGATATCTTGCACACTTGCACACACTAAACATCACATCCGGCCTAGAAGCGGTAACATAGAGCAAACTTCCAATCATAGACCGGTATTGCTTTTGATCTACCATGTTGCCACTAGCATCAACACCCAATTGATCATTTGTGCCCATTGGTGTACTCATTGGCTTAGCATCTTGCAATCCAAACTTCTTGATCATGTCCTTGATGTACTTCCCTTGACTTACAAAAGTGCCATTCTTCATTTGCTTGATTTGAAGTCCAAGAAAGTAACTAAGCTCTCCAATCATAGACATCTCAAATTCTTTTGCCATCATATTTCCAAACTCTTCACAAAAGTCTTGGTTAGTTGATCCAAAGATAATGTCATCCACATAGATTTGCAACACAAACAAGTCATTTCCAAGCTTCTTGGTGAAGAGAGTGGTGTCAACCTTTCCCATCTTGAACCCTTTAGAGAGAAGAAAGTCTCTCAACCTCTCATACCATGCTCTAGGTGCTTGCTTCAAACCATACAATGCCTTCTTGAGCTTGTAAACATGGTTGGGCTTCTTATCATCTTCAAAACCGGGAGGTTGCTCAACATAAACTTCTTCATTGATGTAGCCATTTAGAAATGCACTCTTGACATCCATTTGATAGAGCTTGATGTTGTGTGCACAAGCATATGCTAATAAGATTCTAATTGCCTCCAATCTTGCAACCGGTGCATATGTTTCTCCAAAGTCAAGACCCTCAACTTGAGTGTATCCTTGTGCTACTAATCTTGCTTTGTTCCTCACAACTATGCCATCTTGATCTTGTTTGTTTCTAAAGACCCACTTAGTACCAATCACATTATAGTTCTTCGGCCTTTCAACAAGTTCCCAAACTTGATTTCTAGTGAAGTTGTTTAGTTCTTCATGCATGGCATTTACCCAATCGGAATCCTTCAAAGCATCTTCTATTTTCTTAGGTTCTTCAAGTGACACAAATGAGTAATGCTCACAAAAGGATGCTAGCCTTGATCTAGTTTGAACACCACTTTGAATTCCACCAATGATTTGATCCAATGGATGATCTCTTGCAATACTAGTAGGTTGGAGTATTGGGAGTTGATTGCTTCCACTCGTTTGACCTTGATCTTGCACTTCATCATGAGAACCACTAGAGCTTGCTTGATTTGAATCAATTTGCACACTTTGGTTGATCACATGAATATCATCATCATCAACTTGTCTCGGCCTTATGTCACCAATGTCCATATTCTTCATTGCTTTTGACAATTGATCTCCTCTCACATCATCAAGGTTTTGAGCTTCATTTTGCGACCCTTGGGTTTCATCAAACTCAACATCATGAACTTCTTCCAAGGTGCCATTTGTGAGATTCCAAACTCTATATGCTTTGCTTGTGGTAGAATAACCAAGTAAGAACCCTTCATCACATTTCTTTTCAAACTTGCTCAATCTAGTGCCTTTCTTGAGAATATAGCATTTGCAACCAAACACTCTAAAGTATGCAATGTTGGGCTTTATTCCATTCAATAGCTCATATGGTGTCTTCCCAAGCTTCCCATGGCAATAGAGACGGTTGCTACAATAGCAAGCCGTGTTGATAGCTTCACTCCAAAATGAATGACTCACATTGTATTCACTAAGCATTGATCTAGCCATGTCAATCAAAGTTCTATTCTTTCTTTCAACTACACCATTGGATTGAGGAGTGTATGTTGGTGAAAATTGATGTCCAATACCAAGATCATCACACAAAGCTTCAATTCTTGTGTTCTTGAACTCACTACCATTGTCACTTCTAATCTTCTTGATGGTAGTCTCAAACTCATTTTGCACCCTCTTGACAAAAGACTTGAATAGATCATAAACATCACTCTTGTCATAGAGAAAGAACACCCAAGTGTATCTAGTGTAGTCATCCACTATCACAAAACCATACTTGTTGCCACCAATGCTAGTGTATGTAGTTGGCCGAAACAAGTCCATGTGCAATAGCTCAAATGCCTTTGATGTACTCATTTCACTCTTACTAGGATGTTTATTTCCAACTTGTTTGCCGGCTTGACAAGCACTATAAGGTTTATCCTTCTCAAAGGTGACATCCTTCAAGCCTCTAACTAAGTCATGCCTCAAAAGTTTGTTCAATTGTTTCATTCCAACATGACCAAGCCTTCTATGCCACAACCATCCCATACTAGATTTGCTAATCAAGCATGATGTCAATTGTGTCTCACTGTCATTGAAGTCAACCAAGTATAAGCTACCATGTCTAAATCCTTTGAATATCAACTTTGATCCATCAACACTTATGACTTCAACATCATCACTACCAAATATGCACTTGAAGCCAAGATCACAAAGTTGTGCCACCGATAAAAGATTGAAATCCAAGCTCTCAACTAGCAACACATTAGATATGCTCATGTCATTTGAGATAGCAATTTTACCAAGCCCCTTGACCTTGCCTTTCTTGTTGTTGCCGAAAGTGATAGCATTAAAACCACCATTTTGACTTGTATCAATTGATTTGAACATACAAGAATCCCCGGTCATATGTTGAGTGCACCCACTATCAAGCACCCAATGCCTTCCTCCGGCTTTGTAATTGACCTACAAGATAAGATCAATTCTTTTTAGGTACCCAAACTTGTTTGGGTCCTCCAAGGTTAGTGACCAAGCTCTTTGGTACCCAAATGGCTTTCTTCTTTGAGCCCATCCATGGTGCACCAATGAACTTAGCATGAACACCATTTGTACCCTTGGTAAGTATATAGAAAGAATCAAACTTAATTGAGGATACATTAGCATTGGATTTCTTGTTCATGCATTGTTGCTCTATGTGACCAACTTGCTTGCAACTTTTGCAATAGCTACCCTTGTTCTTCACAAAACGAGTCTTGTGAGGAGCAAAAGCGGCCTTGCCTTTCTTGGGGTTATAGCCCAATCCCTCTTTGTAGAGAGAAGCTCTTTGGCTACCTAAGCACATAAGCAAGCGGTCCTCACCACCATAAGCCTTAGCTAAGGTGTGATTAAGCTCTTTTACCTCCTTCTTGAGATTTTCATTCTCAACTATAAGTGTGGAGTCACAAGTGAAACCATCACTACTAGATGAGGATGATGTAGATGCGCTACATGAAGGGTTAGTAGGAGCAACAACAATAGGCTTATGAAAAGGTTCATCAATTATATCACATGATATGCCTATGTTGCAAGTTTTAGTTTTCTCAACATTAGTTGGCATGTTTTCACATTTTTCAACTAGAGAGGAATGAGCTTCTTCAAGCTTAGTGTGAGACTTTTGAAGCTTCTTATGGTCTACCTTTAGACTCTCATAAGATGCTCTAAGCTCATCAAGTTCTTGCATAAGGTTTTTCTTTTCCTTAAGCAAGCCCTTGCACTCCTTTCTAGATTCTTTAAAATGTTGAGTGCAATCTTCTAGCATAGTGATTAGTTCATCTTTAGTGAATTCTTCTTCATCACTATCACTATCACTAGCATTATCATGATCACTCTCATCATCGGATGATACCTTAGCGGCCTTAGCCATGAAGCACGATGGAGTGTCGAAGAGGGAGACCTTCTCTTGGATGGCAATGCTAGCATGTCCCTTCTTCTTGCTCTTGTAGTCATCCTCATCATCACTTGAGGAATCATCACTATCCCATGTAGCAACATGAGAATCATTCTTCTTTTTGTGAGAGCTCTCCTTTTTTTCTTGCTTCTTCTTTTGCTTCTTCCTTTCCTTCTTGATAGCATCTTCATCATCACTATCATAAGGACACTTTGCAATAAGATGGTCCTTGCTATGGCATCTAAAGCATCTCATGTTATGCTCATTCTTCTTGGATGAGTTCTTCCTCCTCCTTGCACGATAGCCCTTCTTCTTCATGAATTTGCCAAATTGCTTGACAAAGAGAGCCATCTTCTCATCAATGTCATCACTATCACAAGAGCTTGAGTCTTCATCACTTGATGATTCAATCTTGGATTTGCCCTTGGATGTGGTGGCTTTGAATGCCACACTCTTCTTCTTCTCATCATCCTTCTTCTCATTTTCCTTCTTCTTCTTCTTGACCAACTCATCCTTCTCATCATCTTCTCTATATGAATCATCGGTCATCACTTCTTGAAATATTTGTTGAGGAGTTGAATCCTTCAATGTTGTCCTCACTAGCACGGTGATCAATGTATCAAACCTCTTGGGCAAGCTTCTCAAGAACTTCATAGAGAATTGGTTGTCCTTGACTTCCTCACCAAGTGCCTTGAGCTCATTGACAATCACTTGCAATCTATGAAACATCTCCGGTACACTCTCATCATCTTGCATCTTGAAGCTTGAAAATTTTTCTTGCAAGATATATGCTTTAGCGGTCTTTGTGCCTTCGGTACCCTCAAATGTTTCTTCTAGCTTGGCCCAAGCATCATGTGCAACTTCTATGTTCTTCACTTGCTCAAATGTCTTGTCATCTAATGCCTCATGAAGAGCACTAATGGCAATATCGTTGCATTGGAGCTTCTTTTCTTCCACCGGTGTAGGTGCTTCCGGATTAGCAACCTCAAATTTGGTTTCGGTGACTTTCCACACTTCTCTATTGATTGACTTGAGGTGTGCGGTCATCTTAACCTTCCAATATGCATAATTTGTGCCATCAAAGTGAGGTGCCTTCTTGGTGTTGTTGATGTGCAAACTTAATTGAGCCATTTCTTCTTCACCGTAGGTTGTTAAGCCTCAAATAAACGGTGCCTCGGCTCCGATACCACTTGTAAGGTCCAAATAGGCTAGAGGGGGGGGTGAATAGCCTAATTAAAACTTCTATAAAAAATACTTAACCACAAGTTAGTATAAAAGGTGGCGGAGCTAAATGCACTAGCACTAACTAATTAAGCAAGCCACCTACACAAGTCTAGTACAAGGCTATTCACTAAACACAACAACAACAACTAGCTAGAAACAAGATATAATACGAGAGAAGAGCTTCGAGTGATTATACCGCCGTGTAGAGATGAGAAGTACCAATCAATCAATCACACAAGAGAAATCCTCAGGAAGAGAATGACACAAGAATTTATCCCGAGGTTCACTTGCTTCCCGGCAAGCTACTCCTCGTTGTGGCGATGCACCCACTTGTCGGTTCGCGAGCTAATCAACTATCAAGAGTTGAGCCCTCGGCGGGCGCCGCACAACCGCACACAAGATGGGGATCCTCCAAGCCACGAGCTCCACTAGAGTATCCAATTCGCGAACTCCCGCGGGGAAGGATCAAGAACCCCTTACAACACTTGGTGAAGGCTCCAACAATCTCCAATTGTGAGCTCAATCACCTCCGCTGCTCCAAGCCGTCTACCGTGTCGGGAAACACGGAAGAGTAACAAGAAATCCGCAGCAACTCGAAGATCAAGTGCCTCTAGAATGCAACTCTCAAGCAATGCACTTGAATCTCACTCAATCTCACTCAAGATGTGCAATCAATCAAAGAGATGAGTGGAGGGGTTGTTCTCTAGCTCAAAGTATGTCTCTAGGTCTCAAAATGTGCAAGAGTTACCCTCAAACCCCGGCCACCATCTATTTATAACGAAGGGGTACGCAGCTAGCCGTTAGAAACGACGCAGCAGAAATCGCGCTGACCGGACGCTCCGGTCAGGGTGACCGGACGCGTCCGGTCACTACGTGACAGACGTGAATAGTGCTCGTCCGAACTAGTCGTTACCGTTGACCGGACGCGCTCCTTCGATCGACCGGACGCGCTGGTCACGACCGGACGCGCCGGTCCCGTGACCCACCGGACGCGTCGGTCAACACCGAGCCGCGTACCGCGAAACACCGACCGGACGCGCTGAAGAACTGACCGGACGCCACAGTGCCTGCGTCCGGTGGGAGTCCAGTAAGCTCCCTGGACGACCGGACGCGTCCGGTCACCTGTGACCGGACGCGCACCGCGTCCGGTGGTCCTCGTGAACCGCTGGTCGCCTGACCGGACGCGCCGGTCGCACAGTGACCGCGTCCGGTGCAGCGTCCGGTGCAGCGTCCGGTCACCTCTGTGACCTCCGTTCGCCTCCGTTTCTTTTCCAACTTTCGGCGCAATAGAAAATAGGCGTTTCACTTCTCCAAAAGGCGCCGAATCCCGCCTCGCAAGCTCGGCGGGAGGGAGAGAGGAACCCAAACCCCTCTCTACCACTCAAACTTCACCGCCTTCGCAAATGTGCTAACACCACCAAGTGTACGCCACCATGTGCATGTGTGTTAGCATTTTCACAAACATTTTCCAAGGCGTTATGTTAGCTCTTAACTAGATCCTAAATGCATATGCTCAAGACATTGATCTAGTGGCACTTGATTCCCGAGCTAACCGTGATTTCCCCTCTTGATAGTCGGCTACGTATCCTAAACCCGGTCAATCACTTCTCTACTCATCTTAGACCGGCAAAAGGAAAACCCTATGGTTATACCTTTGCCTTGTGCTCTTAAATCCTTCTCCTTCACTTGATCATCATGTCCATCATTTCATGTGCATCTCCACCATGATCGTCATTTCATGTCCATGCACCATTTCTTTGTGATCTTGTGGCCACCACTCCTTGCCACGTACACATTCATCACATGTGTTGCTTATGCCTAACTCAAAACACTTAACACATAGCATTAGCAACTTGGTGTCATTAATTACCAAAACCAAACTTGGGCTTTCACTCTCGCCGAGTCATCGTGCCGCCGTGCCCTAGACCGTGCTGCGCCTCCTCCTCCGCCGTGTCGCGCGCTGCCGAGCCCGCCTCTGCTCCGCCGCTGCACCGAGCTCCGCGCGCTGCCCCGCTGTCTCCTGCTCCACCGCCGCGCCGCACCTTGCCTGTGCCACCGTGCCGCGCCTTTGCTCTACCGCGCTCTCGCCTCGCCGCGCCGCCACAGTCCCGTGCCAGCGCAGCCGTTGCCTCGCGCCCGCGCCGCCACTGTCGTAGCACCATCACCTCCTCCTCCATCGCGCACCACCACCTTGTTCTCCTCGCGAGCTTTTCACCTTTGCCCTAACCCTAGGTCTCGCGTGATCTCGCTTCGGCCGCTCTTCGTCGAAGTTTCTCCGCGCGACGTCTTCTCTGCAAGGTTCCTTCGCATTACCTTGATCTTGTTCTAGGGTTTGCCGTAACTTTTCGATTAAATTCTAACTCTTTATCGCTTATCTCGGCAAATCAGCGCTCATCCGGCGCTTCCAGGGAACTCTCGCACGTCAAGGTCTCTCATCCCCTCACCGGATTCTCGTCGATTGGAGGTAGCTATCCCATTCTATTCAGATCTTATCTCACATGCTTGCTACCATTAGGACCTCTTATCTACTAGATAATGTATGTTGCTTATAGTAGCTCCATCTATTCTATCTTTACAGTGAATCCTGTCAGGTGCTTTGTGTGGCAGTTGATCAGTTTGAATCCGAGGCCAAGCCTGCGGATACGGATTGAGGCCAAGCCTCACGAGTGTTAGTTCACCATCTTTCAGGGTTTTCTCAGCGGTTGGTCAGTATGGTTCGTTGCAAGAATGCTGGTGGTGCACCTAGTGACGGGGACGAGAGTCCTCCTAGACTGACAGAGGTAGCCCGTGGCAAGCGCAAGAAGACCTCCGCCAAGAAGAGGAAGAGAACACTCACAGAGGCAGAGATAGCTTAGGCAGTTGCAGATGCAGCAGATCTGGCAAAGAGGGGTGGCAGGAGTAGTGGGATTCATATTGGCGAGCGTTGCTTTCATCTTGAAGGTCAACAGCTCGGTACTGAGGCCACCGAGGGGACAGAGGATATACCTGTTGATCAGCCCACAGAGGATCCAGAGGAGACAGAGGAGCAGACAGTTCACTCTCCACCGTGTCGCTCAGGACGTACGCGAGCTCAGGTGACTCCTAGGCCAGAGGGCCAGCGTCGTGGAGGCCGTCCACCTCCCAGGGCTCGAGGTCACCCCCCAGTCGAGCACTTTGACTTGAGGGGAGCTACAACACGTCAGGTGCAGGCCCTTCGGTTCGTCGAGGTTGGTCGGTGGTTCCCACCTCAGCGGGACCCCCGAGCTTTAGAGGGCTTCTACACACCTCTGCACGAGGACTTCTATAGAGCCTATGTTGACAGCGGGATTGCATTCAGACCTCAGAGAGTCTGTCGACTTGAGGCTTTAGTTGAGGTGGTTGGTGAGCAGCTCCGTCCGCACTTGTCCTTTCTTCCAGGCTTATCAGATTTTCTAGGACGGACTGGAGCCTACTGCGGCACTTGGGTCAGAGAGTTCTACTCTTCACTATGGATTGACCCTGCACATGAGTTCATACACTTTGCATTCCGAGGCCGTGACCGCAGACTGTACAGCGCCAGGGTACGGGAGATTCTCAGACTCCCTGCTTCAGATACGAAGATACACCAGTTATGCTTTGGTCAGACTGCTCCACCGAGATGCCATCACGGAGGTTCAGTGCCACCTACAGATATGATCAGACCCTACTTCCGTGAGCCATTTGGCGAGGGGTCCAGACGTACACCTGCTAGCTTGACACCCCTCGCTAGAGTATTGGATGCTATTGTGAGATGAACACTCCTTCTGAGGCTGGGATACAGAGAGGGACTCACTCGTATGCAGCTATGGGTGGTGCATCACCTCATCTCACAGACACCATTCGACATTTGGGATTTGATGCTATGTGAGATGGAGGATACCTTGGCAGAGGGATTCAAGGGTCACTGTCA
This sequence comes from Saccharum hybrid cultivar R570, assembly GCA_038087645.1. Taxonomy (NCBI): domain Eukaryota; kingdom Viridiplantae; phylum Streptophyta; class Magnoliopsida; order Poales; family Poaceae; genus Saccharum; species Saccharum hybrid cultivar. The sequence continues at coordinate 20,715,185 of JAQSUU010000402.1, read as the reverse complement.
GCTACCATATGCGCATTGGATATGCTTTATCATTAGATCTGCGTGTGAGCTGCCTGCAGAGATTCGAGCTGAGATATCAGATACCACCACTGCTTTTCCAGAGTACGACATTCGCCAGTTGTGGGCTTCTGTTACCAGAGAGCAGGCACCTAGGCCAGGACAGCGTGAGAGACCAGAGGTTCCAGAGACAGCAACTGAGCAGGACGAGACCGTTCAGGGTCTTGCTGAGGCCGAGCTTGCAGATCTTGATGCTCAGCCTGCTGATCCAGTTGAGGATGATGCTACTGACAGCACAGACGAGGACTACCAGCCTATCCCCCGGTACTGCTCTCCTCGGTCTCACGACCATGAGACCGGTGGTTCAGGCTTAGCCTCCCGCTCAGACCCAGCCATGGTGGCTATACTTGAGAGGCTGACCCAGGCATAGGAGAGGCAGGAGATTCAGATGTAGCGACAGGCTCAGGACACAGCGGCTGCATTTGCTCAGATTCAGGCTCGTCAGGACGAGTTCCAGAGGCAGTAGCTTGAGCTTTAGAGGCAGCAGTTTGAGATGCAGAGACAGCAGGCAGCCAACTAGCAGCAGTATCTTGAGCTCCTGTGATACCTAGTCACAGTTGGGGTTCCTCCTCCAGCGTCTGTCCTTGCTCCAGCACTACAGTCCAGTGGACTTCAGAGTCAGGGACAGCCGAGCTTTCAGTTTACCTCTCCCCAGCAGCAGGTTCCTCAGTCCTTTCAGTCCCCGAGCTACACTCCCATTCAGACGGGGTTTACTCCACCAGTTCAGCCCAGACCTCACCTTCTGACGGGCACTCCTTTCACTGACTTGAGTGCCACCTACAGTGAGTTGACTGGTCAGCCGACACCCTCGTATACCACTGTTGTGACTTCTTCAGGGTTGTCAGCTTCTGAGACTGTGGCTCCGCCAGTGACAGGGACCGGGACTACAGAGACAGTGCTGTCGTCAGTTGCCTCGACAGATCCTCCCGCAGTTGGCACTCTTCAGGCTCAGGTGACAGAGACTGCTCCGATTATTGCTACATCTTCATCAGTCCCTGCCCCCGCTCTACAGACCCAGACTGCTTCACAGCCACGTGCTTCTTCAAAGGGTCAGCCTGATAACTCAGAGCCTGAGGAGGATACTTCACAGTTCGTGATCACTCCACGCTCTTCGACACCCGACACAACTACTTCTGTTCCCCCGTCGGATCCTTAGTCTTATTTTTGGCGTTTGATGCCAAAGGGGGAGAGAGAGTAGATTCAGAGGGAGTTTTGATAGAGGGGTTTTATTTTTCTTTGTGTGTTACATTCATGCATCATGTTTACATTCCCGTACTTGCATTTTATGATATGTGTGCTTGTGAGATACTTGAGTCATATGTGGTCTATCTTGTCACTATTTTATATCATGTCACTTAATTGGTTCTAGCTCATAAGGTTGTGCTTCCGTGCCTTACTCCGATTTCATATGAGCTATGTTTTATGTGTACTAACGCTTCATGTTTTATCTTATGAGTACACCCTGTTGGCTTGGAGCACATAAGCAATTCCTTACCCCTTGTGCTTATTGCCTTTTTCTTATGTGAACCAAGCATGTTCGAAAACCTCAACTCTTATCTTCTGAATCTAAGTGTTGTCATCAATCACCAAAAAGGGGGAGATTGAAAGCATCTAGGCCCCGAGAGTTAGTTTCGGCAATTGATGACAACGCATTATTACCATGACTAACGTGTGTTTTGCAGAAACTTTGGTAAGTTAGGTCATGGGGTTGATAACTGCTTTGGGCACTATGGTATTTATGCCCCTTAATGGAAATCGTTTTGGTTTTCAAAGGATTGACGACAAGATTAAGGACAGTTAGTTCCGGATGTCAAGGTGTTGAGTTACATTCGGAATAGTCGTTAGGATCTTCCCTTTTTCCTTTGGCCGTACTATAAAGGGGGGCGTGAGCGAGTAGCTTGACCTAGGTGAGTCTTTTGTTTAGGTGTGGTGCACACTTGTCAAACTTAGCACTAGGTAGCTCAAGAAAAGCTCAAAGTTCAGTTGGAAGCAACTTGGTTCAAGTTGTGTCGCGTTTTGGAGTTGTTTGAGCCGTTTTTCCCTTGACCGGACGCGGTCTCTGTCTCGACCGGACACGTCCGGTCAGTACTAACAATTACTGCGTTTCAGCACGGTTGACCGGACGCGGTCCTTGCGAGGACCGGACGCGGTGATCATGCTGACACGTGTCTCAGAGGGTAAAACCACTAATCGGACGCGACTGGGAAGTGATCGGACGTGTCCGGTCACGTTCCAGTAAGGTACTTTGCTGACCGGACGCGTCCGGTCATCACTGATCGGACGCGGTCGAGCGTCAGGTCAAAGTACAGTAAGCACCTTGCACGATCGGACGCGTCCGATCACCCCTGATCGGTGCGTCCGGTCACTCAGCGTAGTTGTTCAGTTTTTCGACCGTTACGTTCGACCGGTGCGTCCGGTCACGTCGACCGGCGCGTCCGGTCAGCGCGTATTTTGCTGAGTTGGCAGGTAACGGTTGGATTTGACTGTGGGGTGTATAAATACATCCCCTCCACCTCTTTTAGAGGTCTCTTGCTCATTTGTTCAGCTGAGAAACACCTTTGAAGTGCAAGGGAGTGCAAGAGCTCTAGTGAGGGTAGTGCTTTGAGAATCAAAGTTTGAGAATCCCTCATTAGTGACTAGGGAGTAGCAAGTGTGCATCCATCTTCTCATTAGGCTCGTTGTGGTCAAGTGAGAGTTCTAGCTTGTTACTCTTGGTGATCGCCATCACCTAGACGGCTTGGTGGTGATTGGGAGTTTGGTGATCATCCGGCGGAGCTTGTGGATGACCCAACTCATCTTGTGAGCGTTTTTGGGTGATTCACCGCGATGGAGTATCGAAGAATCAGCCCGTAGAGAGCACTTGATCCTTGCGTGGATCAAGGGGGAGCTACACCCTTGCGCGGGTGCTCCAACGAGGACTAGTGGGGAGTGGCGACTCTCCGATACCTCAGGAAAACATCGCCGTGTTCCTTTCCCTTACTTTCAAGCATTTACTTTCTCGTATTACTTTCATTGCTTGGTTTACTTTCCTAGAATTGCCATGGTAGATTAGGATTGGAACTTAGGGTGCAAAACTTTTTACCGGTAGAATCACAAGGAACACAAGTAGGCACTAGGGGTGAACTTTGGCTTGTAGGATTTAATTCTTACAATTAATTTTGAGAAAAGCCCAATTCACCCCCCTCTTGGGCATCTTGATCCTTTCAGTAGCCTTAGCCAATGTCAGACATTTCTTATTGGAGTTGTCCCATTTTTTCTTAGCAAGGTCATAGGACATCCTCACTGACGCATGCTCACGCTTGCGTGTAGCAAACGCTGCATCAGTCTCATTCTGTGCAATGACCGGCTCCTCAGGTTCCTTAGGGCACGGTTCATTGAGAGCTAAGTCATTGTCAGTCATGACAAGGGCTAATTCGTACTGCTCACGCCACATCTTATAGTTGGTCCCGTTGAGCTTCGGGACCATCTGCACCCAGTTGGTGAGTCCTAAAATTCAGATACAAAAATTATGAGTAAACTTAGTGAAAGAAAATAACTGAAATTAAAATTGCATGTATTAAAACAACGTTGGTCAGTATTAATACATACAATCCTTTGTACATTAAATCTATATCACCGTTGGGCAAAGTTTAGAAATAATGCACATTAACTGATGGACTAAGCAATTATAATATTGATATAATCAACGCTGGTCAGAAAATAACAATATTATAAAATTTTTCTAATTTCTTAAATTTGTCCCATAACTAAATCTCCCGTTGATTCAAATTGAATTAAGGAGCAAGTAGACTTACTGAGCAGCGGAAAACGTGACTAATGTGAACTAATTCTCAATTCCAGAAATATTTCTAATATTGTCACTAAAATTTTATCACATTTGATCAAAATTTGACTAAATTCAAAATCATGAAAATACACATGCTAAATATATTTCTGAAAAAAGAATAAGAGCTTTGCTAATTGATGTGGGCTAAAACTAAAAAACAGCAGCTAAAGCGGCTTGACGCGGCCTGCTACGGCCCATCAGAGCGGCACGCGCTGCCTCCCGCGCCCTAGGCCGCAACGTGGGCCTGGGCCGGGAAAGAGGCCGCGGGCCGCATGCCCCCGCCGGCCACTCTAGCTGATTGGCCGATCTCGGCCGTCGGCTTGCATCGGATGGCTGACCGCCGTTTGCGCGGCAACAAAACCATCCGAGCCGGTCGCACGAAAACCCTAGCTCCCTTTCCCCTTTCCTTTCTCACGCGCAGCCGCAGCAGCCGAAAATGACGCGACGGCGACGGCAACGTAGAGAAGGGTGGCGCCGCCGTGAGCCCCCTCGCTGGCGGGCGTGCTCGCCCTCGGCTGAGCACGCCGCCGTCGAGCGGCTTCACGGGCGATGCCTAGCACCCGCGCGCGGCTGAACTAAGCCGGCGGCGGCCGAAGGTTCGCCGGCCGGATGTCTTCCCGCCGGCGGCGGTTACTGCCTCGGTGAGGTTGGTTGTTCTTCCCCTCCCTTTCGATCCGGATTTCATTCTTATTGTTGAGTTGCGCGGGTTAGGGTTAGGGTTTGAGCACTGAAAATCCCCTTCTTCTAATTTCTGAGTAGCCCGGGACGATGCTCTTGACATGTCACTCGGCGGCTAACCCTAGATTAGGGTTTCTTATCGCTGATCTAATCCCGATCTAATCCACTGTTAGGTGGCTCTACTGATACCATTGATAGTACTTAGTTAGGATCGCTAACAGTGTGATTAGCCGAGACCACACTAATTCAAGAGATCAATTTCACATTGCATAACATAACCTAACACATAATCTAGTAATGCATGAAAGTAAATGAAGTTAAGGGATGAGTAGCGACCATCGGTCTTCGGCGCTGAGGAGCTGGAGTCCGCCATGGTCCGTCGAGGTCGTCCTCCGGTGAGGCAGTGGCGACGAGGCAGTGGTGGCGGAGAAGGGGACGCAGTGGCGGCGGAGAAGAGCTTTCCGTCACTTGTGCGGTCCCTTTGATCGGAGTAGGGTCTAGGGTTTGTCGGTGGGAGAAGTGGCGGCAGTCGAACTTCGTCGTCCGTGCCCCGGCCTCCCACCTCTATTTATGTACCGCATGTGACAGGGGCCCTCCAAGCATAGGTGGGTTGGGCTCCCCCGATCAAGGAGCAGATCAAGGTCCCTAATGGGCCGTTGGGTCCAATAGGAGGAGAGATCAAACTCTAACACGTAGGAGAATGTTTTGTGTTCTCCGAAATGGCGTGTTCCTACATCGATATGTCTCGACCTGAAATATAATGCCAAAATGGTGTAGTGTACTTACGGGGTAGCACAAACTACTACTGCCAACGTAGGGTCATTGGCGGCAGAGATCACAAGGGAGGAAAAGATACGACTACGAGATTGGTAGTATAGTAGGTTGGGAACAGGCCCACGTGAACGTTGTAATACATGCAGTTCGTCAGGCGTCAGAAATAGAATACGCGCGTGGCGGCAGAACTAACGGCTCCTCAGTCAGTCGGTCACTCCTCATGCTGCTGTGTCGATCTGTGTACACGTACGCCCAGCTTGCTGTGCCAGCCGTGTCTACGTACAGTACAGGTGGTTACGCTTGCGCCAATGATAAAACGTCGAACAGGGCGCTATCGCGCAGTCTCGCAAACTGTTCAGCCTTGAAGCACCGAGTACACAGGCGTGATCTCTGACTCGCTGGGCTCGTCGCTGCGGCGTTGAACGGAGCAGCAGCCGAGCACGATCTTGTGCCGGGCCGGGCACGGGCAGGGCAACGGGGCAAGGCAGTCTCGTGATCGCGACAGGTCGGCGACCTGTCGCGATTATAGCTGCCAGCAGCGTCTCTTTTTCCTCCACTTTTCTTTTACTGCATCATCATCATCATCAACGGGAGTACAGTAGCTTTCTTTCTCTGGTAACCTTTTTGCTCGGTGCAAATGCAATGCAGCATGTGAAAAGATTGACGAAACCTCTGCCACCCCAGGACGGACGGCCTGCCGTCAAATCGCCAACGGGCCCCGGTCCTGACGTTGCGTTGATCTTGTGGCTGGGCCGCTGGGGCGGGGTGCACAGTAACAGCTACAGTCCCGTGAACAAGGACTCTTGACTCTCGAGACTTGAGAGATGCAATGCAATGCAAGGCACTGCGTATGTGAGGTGTGAACACTGAACACCGATAGATCGTGAAACGTACGTACAGTAGAATACCTACCAGATGAATGGACACGGGACGGGCCTACAGTGTAGTACGTATTTGACACCGGAGGGCGGTGGACTTTGCGTGTCGCGCGGCAAGTGGCAGGGGGCCGGCATCGCCGCGCTGGCCGGCCGCCAACAGCGACTCGGGCGAGCAAGTGCCGGTCCTGGCCCCGCCCCGTACCGAACGAGCCCAACGATATCCGTACGTACGCTCCGGACCCCGGGACCGGGTGGGTCATGGGTGTCACTCACTCCAGTTCTCTCTGGAAAGCTCAACAAGCCGCGAATCTGCAGGCGCGATCATTTGGTAGTCGTGGTACCCGCACCGATACACCCAGGCATGCGTTCGTGCGCGGAGAAATTTCGCTTCGGCAGCTTCTGAATTTGAACTTTTTTTTAGCGCACGTAGCAGGTTTGCAAATTGGGTTCCAGCGTGTAAAGTTTCAGGATGTCACGTAAGGTATCGTATGGAGTGTTTGGATACTAATAAAAAATAAATTACAGAATTCGTCGGTAAACCGCAAGGCAAATTTATTAAGCTTAATTAATCTGGCATTACCGCATGTGTTACTGTAGCACTTTATTGTCAAATCATAGACTAATTAGACTTAGAAGATTCATCTCATAAATTACACGCAATCTGTGTAATTAATTTTTTTAATTTATATTTAATACTCCATATATATATATATATATATAATCATTCAATGTACAGTATGTGGTAGGACGTAAGGTTTTAAATGACAAGGCCTGGAGTCGCCACGCCGCGGTACCAAAGTGCTACTCTACTCTTTGTTTCCGGGGTATCACTGTCACCAATTATTATTGATGGGTTTGTACGGCACCGGGGAGTACGTGTTCCTGTTCTGAATGGACTTGAAGAATTCGAGTGCGGATCCGGTCCCGTCCTCACTGGGTGCAGTGCAGTGCTCGAGAGAGGGCAGCCCCGCGGCACGGGCGCACGGCGGAGGACGGACGGCCGCATGCCGCATGCCGCATGCAGGAATCGATGGACGCGGGGTGGGTGCGAACGCAAGCCGTGAGTCCGTGACAACTGACAATGACGATGGGCCCTGTTCGCAGGTCTTATAAACCGTATTTTTTCAGTTAATAAATAGTAAATTTTTTCATAACAGGACTTTCAGCAATGTCTTTTTAGCCAAATGAACTGACCCGCCCTCCAAGCCATGTTCGCTTGGCTGATAAGCCATGACTGAAAGTATTGTTAGCTGATTTATTATGAGAGAAAAACACTAAGTGGCTGACTGATTTGACTAGTAAGCTCAAACAAACAGTTAGCACCGCCGTGACCCGCTGACGACGTGCGAGGCCAGCAGGAGTGACGTGACGCGCAGACCTCAAGCGACCGCTGCCTGCCCCAATTTATTGCCCGCAGGGGCGGAGACAAGGGGGGCGGGCAGGGGCCTGGCCCCCTCTAATCATGCACAATTTTCATTAGTATCTTTCATTAGTTCTTACGTATCACTAGAAATTAAATAAACAAGCTTTCTTAGTCAATTCTAAAATATCTTTTCAAATAAATCTCTTAATTGTCTAATGTTAAGTGTCTAAATATAGTAAATATGATGGTATCGTTGACCTATAAACAACCTTTTTATTTTCAATTTAGACATTTAGCATTTTTCTGAATAAAAAGATTAATAGCATCTCTATGAATTTGATATAGTTTACTTGCAAAACTAATAAATCTAGCAAGTTAATAGAAGAAATAGGAACCTTAAATTTTGTCCTTCTCCAACAGTCTCCTATAATAGCTTCTAAACGATTTTGCATGGGAATCCTAGACTATTTTTTACGAGCTAAACCCCTTTTTAATAGTTTTTTTTTCTTACCGCTTTCTCATGCGTCCAATATACGTCGATCTCCAGAGAAAAATATTGAACAGGGAGCGAATATGGAGTTTCATTTGACTGCAGAAACTTACACGTTGTAGAGGATATTTAGTAACTTTTTATTTTTAAGAAGCCCTTTTACCGAACAGTTGAAGGGCACTTTTTTTCTTTTTCTAAAAAATCCAAAATGGGAGTTGTTTTATAAAACTTCTGGACATGCTCTAAAGACAATTTATTATAATTTTTTAAGCCAACATCAAAATGATAATTTTTTAACTAACATCAAGATTTGATAGTTTTCTGTGGACATTCGATGATCCGGCCTCCCTATATCTCAATCCTGGCTCCGCCCCTGAATGCCCGGCTGGGTAAGGCAGGAACGACACACACCCATGCTCAGGGCCCAACCGAATGCCGATACTACCCTCCAGCCTCCGGTCCACGCCACACTAGGGGCCTGGGCTGCTTGGTTTCCTTCCATCCAGTGCCATTCCGAGCGTTGGCTCGATGTCTGCAGTAAGAAAAAACTTGCCATTGCAGGACCTGAGGTAAGCTAGGTGTGAAATCAAACGCCTTGCTTGCTCCAACTTATATAGAAGCTTAAGTAAGGCGAAATAGGGACGGACAAAGATTCCAAGCATACCTCTAATCAATTCAGTAATAATTTCCACAAAACTACAAATATAAACTATGTACACTCTCAAAAGGTTGATAATCTAATTGCCATTGATCTATTTTATTTTCTAAAAAAATTACCCAACTATGCAAATAAGATATTATAAAATATAATACAAAGTAACCTCTAAATTTCCACATAAATGAACCCTCATTATGACATATATAATCTAAACAATCCCTTCCAAAACATGATGTATTTCATTAGCGTTTACATCCAAATGGCCAAATTCTGGATGAAATCACATTATTTGTCCTAATCAATATTGAATCCTATTGTCAAGAAATGATTGTGTAAACTGGAAACTAAAGGCCTATTTAAAAATCAAGATCTTTATATCATACCTACATAGATACATTATTTCGACCTAAGATTTTTTCTCGAACACGCAAAAGGTTTGGGCGTCTTTGTATTAATATTTTTGAACTAAGATATGTGACATTGCAAAACACAATTGGCGCGATAGCAAAGTATGTCTGCTTTGTCACAATTCACAAGCATTAGATGATTAGGCACTATTTTTGTATATCAATTTGTATGCCCGATCTGAGCTATTTCCCCAGGTGGCTACTGGATTAACCATACCCTATAGTGTACTCCCTCCGTTCTAAATTATAAGTCACTTTGACTTTTTTGATACATCTATTTTGCTATGTATCTAAATATAACTGTTATATTTAGATACATAACAAAATAGAAGTACCAAAAAAATCAAAATGACTTATAATTTGGAACAGAGGGAGTATTACATATGTTTGGAAACTGATTACAAGGCACTAGCAACGATCTGAAGCTATTAGCTTTGTTAGGGATGATGCACTACTTACTGGTCTTTATGGTTAAACAAAAATGACATTGAATTGTTTTTTAAAAGAATATTTCTATTTTCCATGTGCAAGTTATTTATTTAATTATCCATTGGCTCCGCACTTGGTCCATCATACTCCAGTCTCTAGAAGATAGATTCACAAGGTTTAGTTGTGGTTGTGGCGATGTCGCAACGATTGGGATATGCAGACAAGGTTATTTTTTATTTCCTAGGCATATAGATAGTGATCTAGTTTATGAATTTATAGTTATTAGGATATATTGGTAATAAGATAGCATACAAACATACAAATATCAAGTTGGTTTCCTAAAGAAATGACATTGATATGCTGGCCTGTGACCTCTATTCAAAGACATTTCATGATATTTAATGAGCTACACTAGAAGATTTTTATCCACCTGAGAACACAACACAAAACAAAGCGTATATGTCATATCAACTCAAACGATTTAACACTACACAAACGTTACAAACACAGCCATCTTAGGGGCATGCATATCTCTCATCTCTCTATATTTCCCTATATCGGAGAAATAAATATAAAAAACAAAACTCTTCACAAAATGGTTAAAACAAACTGCTACATATATATAGAAGCCCTAGGGGTTTCACTTTCTTTGCCAGAGACTTAAGTCAATACCCGAACCACCACATGAGCATATCAAGCTTGAGCAATAGTAAAACATGTTTGCTCAAGCAATTCAAGCCTAGCGCACGGTTCGTTCTTGACTTAATCCCTGTGTACCTCACCCCATATATTGCTCTATGCAACATATACTCCACACTATATAATTTATTTCAATAGCCTTTTTTTTCTTTCACTGCCTCTTAAGCGCCAGTTCCCTTGCATGCTCTGAAGCGACGAACTCAACCTTTGTTTAGCAACTGCCATCATTGCCTCGAGCTAAGCATTTGACATGGCATCCGACTCGATCCGTCATTACGTGGGAATCGGTGGCCGGAATCCATGTCAAATGCCCGCTAGGGCGTGACAATGCTGGCCTGGAGCGCAGACTTGATCTTCTGGATGGTGCAGGAGAGCAGGTTGCTGACGGTCTCCACCGACTCCACGGTGAGCTTCGCGGTGGGCAGGTTGTTCACCAGGATCTGGAATGCCACTGTGACCAGAGACCCGGTGCTGCTGCTGCCGCCGCCGCCGCTGCAGTTTGGTGAACCCTGGGCGGCATTTGAAGACTGGCAATGGCCGTCTGGGAGGATGGCGAACCCAGAGGGGAGGAGAGAGACGTATGCGGAGTCGCCACCGTTCATGACGACGTGCATGGATTGCACATCCACCGGGGCATACACCACCAGAGAGCCTGATGGGTCGGTGCAGGTCTCTTGTAAGATCAGCATGTTGTTTTGGTTGCCACTTGTTGCCTGCAACATCACAAAGCGAGTGTATTTGTAAGAGAGCTGTGGAATGTGCATCAGACAGTGAAGAGAACAAACGGATTTGACTTTTGAACTAAAATAAGTGCACTAAAATTGTATTATGAACTTGGTTAATAAGCGCGCCGTTGTAAAGTATATGCGATTAGAAATTCACCAATGCAGTAGTAAAATCAACATCAGTTTTGGTAAAGAAAAATATGTATGTAGTCAGCTTTGGAAGGGATAAAACACAGCTCGTGAATCTGAGATTATATATCAATCACAACATGATGCGCCTCAAAAAAACAAAAGGGGTAGAGGAGATCTAGAAATTACTTGCTTTGTTCTAAAAAGGATACAATTATCATTTTTTCAGAGTAAAACAATTTTCAAGTTTAACCAAATCTATGACAGAAATACTAAAACTAATGTACAGAATAAGTATCACTAGAGTAATCATAAAATATATTTCAAAATTAAACCTATTTATTTGATATATAAAAAGTGACACTATTTTCTATGATATTGATTAAACTTAAAAACTGGTTTATTTTAAACCTGAAATTGTAAAAAACATTGACTGTCGAGTAATAGTTCAGAGGGAAGATAAAGGTAGGCTTTTGTGAGCACAAGGACAAGGGCAGCCACGCATGCTTCCAAACACACACAGAAAAGCTGACAGGACCTTTCTCTCACAAATGTCAACCATGCCCCAGTTTCTGGTATAAGCTGCCAGTATTTAACCTTTTCTGGTTTGTCCTCTTCTTGATGTCATGGTGTCCCTCAACCCATGCAATATTGCAATGCATGCACACAAATCGGGCGCCATGGTACTGTACTATACTTTTTTTTGCGAACAGGTACTGTACTATACTTGATGAGAAGACAGTATCACAGTATTGCATTTCAATGTTGTACCAAATAAAAGTCCAAGAGATAGTTCATTTAAAATCGCAATGGTAAAAATGGCAGTGAAAAGCAAGGAGCCAGTAGTGCTTACATTTGGACGGAGGAGGGAGACGGCGTTGCCGTGGTGCTGGCCCTTGGCGATGTGGTCCATCTCCTGCATGGCCTCGCCGTTGGCCAGGATGTCCCACTCGCCGCGGCGCTGCTCGTCGCGGAGGTAGTCGAACACGCGCTGCGGGGACGTGGCGGGCAGCCGCACCGACGTCGTGGCGCTCAGCACCACGCCGGGGGGCTCCCCGGGCGCCCCCACGCTCTGCCGCGCCATCATGCGCACCTTCTCCTCCCCTTCGTCCGCGGCGCCGCCGGTCCCGGCGCTTCCTCCTCCCTCACCGCCGCCGTGCCACTCGTCCAGGCGCCGCCACTTCTGCGCCGCCGAAGCACACACGCCCGCGCAGAAGTTGTCCGTCATCCGCTGCGCCAGCTTCAGCATGCTCCTCCGCCCCACCGGCGTGATCGCTGCATCCATACATGTTCACCGCCGTCGCCATTGTTAACCATCACCGGCGTGGTCGATGAAGCGAGCAGTAGAAAGTTACTCACCGGCGTGGTCGCGAGCAGGGAGAGAGTTGGAGCAGAGGATGGCGAGGTACTGGCACTGGCGCTGGAGCGAGGCGAGCCAGCGGCGCGCGCCAAGGGCCTGGCCGGATTGGAGCAGCGGGCGGTAGAGCCGGTGCACCACCGCCTCGTCGTACTCCGCGTGAACAACCCACGTGACCTGTGGGCAGCACGCACAGTACAGAGCAGCGTTAGCACGGGTAGTCGCTCCCAGCGTGCCGTCACTTGGCCATGGCCACTTGCCGCCGCGACAGCGCAGTAATGGCGGAAGCAGGTAAAAGGGCTTGTGCCGCTGGCCACGGACGCGCAAGATCGATCGAAGGGCGTACACGTAAGCCATTTTGCAAGCGGACAAGCTATAGCATCGATCGGCCTCAGGACTCAGGAGTCGGAAGTTCAGGGTTCAGAAGAAACCCAGTTTGACCACTGCAAAGTTCAGAACCCTAGCTAGCTACTGTAAGCATCATGCATACTGCTAGTGCTAGTACCGAATACAGAAGCACTACTGCACCAGTCTGCAGGAAAGTGAGGAAACGATATGTTAACGCACAGCAAACAAACAAGATCTACAACCGAGACATGTTCATGGGTCATGAGAGATTTGGATTTTATCGACCCCATCGCATTACAGGTCGCATTCGTGCACTCACAAGCTCGGCACTCGTCAGTGACGACGATTAAACAGCATGATGATATGCCCTAAAAAACTGGATCTACAAGAGCAAACGACGCCCGGCCCGAGACAGCATTTCGGCGCACGTACGGTAGCGGAAGCATCGAAATGTTTCAAAACTCTTAGAAAAAGGAAATCATGTGATACCCTAGGCCCTGCAGACGGCACGGAGACCAAACTGATCTCGCACACGTCTCGGCGCCCTGGGCCCTGCCTACGAGAGCATTGACCTGCCGCTCCCGGGGGCATCGATTGGTGCGTGCGCAGGCAGCAACCAGCAGTGGCGCCGCGCGGCCGGCCTTGGATTCACTCACTCGCAGACTCTCGCTCTCTCGCCCACGTACGCGCACGCGTCGGGGCAGCATAAAATACTGGGCCGCGCCCGCTCTAAATGCGGGCGTAACTCGCGCACTGTAGCCGCCACATGCCGCAGCGCCGTGCGGATTTATGACAACTCGAATCGGACGACGGTGGAGCACAACCATGGTAACGTACCTTGGAGTAGCCGTTGTTCATGTCCTGCACGATGCAGCCGGTGGGAAGCAGGCGGCAGCCCATGTACCCGGCGGCGCCGCCGCCGTTCTGCGCGTGGTGGTGGTGGTGGCCGCCGTCGGGGCGGAGGATGGCGTCCACCGAGACGTCGACCACGGCCCACAGCCCCTCGGCGTGCTGCTTGCAGAACCGAAGGAAGAGCACCTCGCGGATCGGCACCAGCGGCGACAGAACCTGCAGCTCCGCGTGCATCTGCATGCATCGATCCCAGGAGCACGTACGTACGTCGTCACGTCGCGTACGCGATTGAGCAGCCATGTAGTATTATTACTAGTATAGGCATGTGCGTGCGAGAGCATGGCGGCATTGCGTGACGAGAGTGTGTGGTACGTGTGGGCGGGCGACGAATGGGACTCACCAGCTGGATTGACCCGCTCCGCGTGCCGCCCATGCCGCTCGAGATGATGTCCGTCGTGCTCGCCCTCGCCACGATGCATGGAAACATCTCCGACCACCGAGCCTGGACGAAACATGTCTATGGATGTCATCGCGCCAGTGGCAGCGGCACGCTATTAACATGGAACACACGGCTCCCTGGTTGCGTACGTACCGCGTCCATAAGGCTGTCTACGAGGTCCACGCTGCTGGTTATGGCGATGCCGGCCTCGCGGGTAGCCTCGGAGACGTAGCCGGCGGGGCTCGGCCCGAACACCCTGGCGAACGTGCGGTGGTACTCGTCGAAGTTGAGCGTCTCCAGGCCGCCGCCGCCGCCGTCCGGGCTGCGGAACCAGAGCGGCTCGTCCATCTGCGCCACTTTCATGAGCTCCTCCATTGCGGCGAGCCCCAGCTCTAGGAGGACGGTGCGGTCGATGCCGTCGGCCGCCCCGTGCATCGCGCCGTCGAGGGCGCCGATGCCCACGGGCAGGCGCATGGCCGCCGAACCGACGGGGCCCGGCAGGCCTCCGGCGCCCATTAGGTCGGGGAGGGGCTGCAGCGCGGACGCGCCGAGGGGGCCGAGCCCGAAGCCGCCGTTGGTGCCGACGCCGAGCTCGAGGCCGGAGCACCCTTGCAGGGCCGACATGGAGCTGCCGGAGGAGATTGGGCGGCCGAGGAACTTGCCGGCGAGGGCGCAGACGCGGTCCAGTTCGTCCTTGAGCCGCGCGTTCTCTATGCGGAGGTGCTGCTCCTCCAGCGACACCTCCCCGAGCACGGCCGCGCCGCCGCAGTTGGCGCAGATGGGGTTGCGCATCGCCTCCCGGATCGTCATGTTCTCCGCCCGCAGCTTGTCGTTCTCCTGCCTCAGCAGCGCGTTCTCGTGCCGCTCGATCTGCGTCTGCTCATCACGACGATGCACACAAGACATAAAATTGTCAGTCATCACACAGGCAGACGCAGTCCGACACGACGCATGTCGTCCATGGGTTTGATTGACTGATTATATTCTCGCTCCGAACGAACCTTCATCTGCGTGCGGCGGTTCTGGAACCAGAACTTGACCTGGCGGCTCTCTAGGTTGAGCCGCTTGCTGAGCTCCATCCTTTGCTTCTCGTCAGGGTGGGGGCACTCCTTGAACACACTGCGTGTGCATATGCTAATTGTTAGGTCTAAAAACTCGTGAGAAAGATTTCTTCGTCCATGGTCTGGCCTGTGATAACATAGGCGACATACGCTTCGAGTTCTTGGATTTGCTGCGGTGTGTGGCGGTGGTATCGCTTCTTCTTCTTGCGCGGGTTACCGTTGTCCGGGTCGAGCTCGTCACCGGAGGCGCCGTCGACGTTGTCGCTGCCTGACCGGCTGTCGTTCCCGTCCTCCCGGGCGCGGCCCAGCGAGTCGCCGTCGCCTCCGCTCCCGCTCCCGCCGCTGCCAATCAATCCCATGCGACTCAAGTCGCCCAGCTGCCCTCCTTCCATGTTCGTTTGCTAGAACAACAAAAAAAAATCAGTCCTGTCAGACATATATGAGCACAAGAAAGAATCAGAAAAATCAGAGAAGCCATCGTAGCGAGTCTACCAGGCCGAGGGAGAGGACGGTGGCGCCGAATCCGCCGGGTTTCGGCAGGGGCGGGGCGGGGATGAGGCGGCTGGGGTTGTGCATGCCCGTGCCGCCGCCGCCCGTAGCGTCGTAGGAGAAGACGCCGGAGCCGGCGGCGCCATCGAACATGCCACCGAAGCTCATCAAGAGCGGACCGGAAGCAACAGCAAAACAAAGACTGGTTTTTCTCCTCCACTCCTGGCTAAAATCTGTGCCCACGATCCTACCAACCCCGCGCGGATCCCCTCAGATCCCAAGGAAT
This sequence comes from Saccharum hybrid cultivar R570, assembly GCA_038087645.1. Taxonomy (NCBI): domain Eukaryota; kingdom Viridiplantae; phylum Streptophyta; class Magnoliopsida; order Poales; family Poaceae; genus Saccharum; species Saccharum hybrid cultivar. The sequence goes on along the minus strand of JAQSUU010000402.1, from coordinate 20,699,240 downwards.
TATTCAATTTTTTATGAGGTGAGAGGGAAAGAAAGCACGCATTGAAATAGCACGAGCGCAGCCACGCAGCCGCCGATGGCCTGGCTGGAGCAAATATGGAAGGGAATCATCATGGAACGAACAACGTCATGGAGACGGGCATGAAAGGAAAGAAACTCGAGTTGGGTTGGGCAGAAGGAACGCGAGACGCGTCCACCTAAAAATAGGCGTAGCTCTGATGAACTCGATGCCAAACTCCGCCGCCGCCGTCACAACGGCGGCGATGGCGACCCCTGAATCTGCCGAAACCCTCTCAGGCCAGGAAGAATGTGGCTTGCCGGCCTGGCGAGCGAGCTAATTAACAAGACGAGAGCAGACGAGACGAGTAGGGAAGGACGAAGAGGAAGAATGGGCAAGGGAGAGAGAGGTGCGAGAGAGCTCGAGAGGCTGGCCGCGGCTATGGCCACGGGAGGCAGAGGTAGATAAAGCGGGGGGACATGTGGAGCGAGTCTACGAGGGCGCCGCCAGCAGCTAGCGCTCTGGCCTCGCGGGGCAGATAAAAGAGACGACGACGGCGTCGTGCACCGCCGAAGAAAGAAAACCGGAGTCAGTCTGGGTCTGGCTGGCCATGTAAACCCAACCAGCGTGAAAAGGCTGTGTTTTTTCGGAGCGTTTTCGGGGCCAAACCCCAAACGGAGGAAACGAACAAACCCCGGGGGGCCGGGAGCACAAAAACCAAGTGGGGCTGACTCGCACACGGAGGCGAGCGCGAGGGTCAAATGGCCCCCCACCCATGCACCACCCCATGGGCCGGTTACACATAGGCCGCGGCTCCTCGACTGCTTTACTTTCACACTGCCACGCAGATCTGGCAATGGCCAACAAACGATTGTGAGTGTGAGCTCAACAAGGGGGACCGCCTATGTATGTGGATTATCCCGATTGGAGGGATGCCAAGTACAACAGCGACCAATTTTTATGCTTCAGAAAAGATGGAGGCGTGGAGAGGCAAAAAAAAAAAAACAGGGCTTTATACCCCCTACTTCGCTGTCAGCCGTGCTGTAGCGAGCGGAGGAAAAAAAGCGGATGGCACGGCGGCAAGGGAGAGCCGGGTGCCAGAAAGCAGGGAGGGAGGGCGAACGTGACGGGGACTTCTCACGGGCGGTGGTGGCAGGGTTGCTGGGCTGGACTGACTGGCTGGCTCATTCAATCGGACGCGCCCGGGACGCCGTACGGGTCCCCCGTCCCGTCCCAACCCGCGTGCGAAGTGCCGTGTCTGCCCCCCGGCGCGCTGGGCGGATGGCGGATCGGACGGGCGCGGGGCGGGGGCAAGTCCGGGAGCGCCGGAGTAAATGAGGAGCGGCGGCGGTGGGGTGGGATTTTTCTGGTGCGACGTCCGGGGAGGCGGGACGCAATACGTTCGGTTCGCGAGACGGGGCCGTTGGGCTCTCGGCTGGCACGGCGAGGCGGGAGTAAATGCCGCGAGCGCGAGCAGCGTGCACGGGTACGACACGACGGACACACCGGCACGGCACGGCCACCCCACCGCGACGCCCCGTGCCGTGCCGCGCGGGGCATCGCGCACCCAACAAGTACCGAGAGAACGGTGTACGTACTCGCTAGGGGAGCTAGGTGGCACCGCGTTGGCGGGCCGGGAAGAGGCGCGCGGGCACGGGCGTGGGTCCAGCCGTGGAGGTGCGTGGGGGCGTATGGCGCGTGAGGGCAGGGCGGGGGCAGGTGACGCGCCGCTCGGCAACCGAGCGCGCGCGGGCGCGGCTGCCAGTACTTGGAGCTGCTGTTACGCCACTGTTGTGGTGCGTGTGCCTCGCGGTGGTACTGCTGCCGCTGACACGGGCCGGTGACGACTGTGTCGTCGGTGCACATCACGCTGTACTTTTTCGGCTGATTCATGATTCACTGGAGAATGACAATCTAGGGAGAGGGACACATACACGTTAGTACGGAGTATTACTAGGTGGTGATCATATGACACCTGCACCCCATAATTAGAGGTGCCTAGCTGACTGTAACTGGCTATACGTTTCGGTATTTCCAGCTGTAATGGCGAATGTTGCAACAGGCCAAATAAAATCTCCACCTATTTGGGTACACCGTTTATGGAAACTCGTTTATTCCATGCTATACAGGTTCCGATTGGATCACGTTGGATTATCGCCCTGTCAATGGGTATGTGCCGTCCTAATAAAATCACCACCCATTTGGACACGCCGGCTGTTTTCAACATTTCCTTGTGGTCCAAGATTTTGGAGGTCTTGCACTCGCATGCCATGCTAGGCCCTATTTGGAATGTGGACCCCCCCAAAAAAAAACTTGAGTTGTTTCTTATGAAGTTGAACTAATTTCTATAAAATCACTATACAATTCCTCTAAACATTACCACAATCCTGAATTACCTTGAGTGCTATTTTTTTCTGAGGAACAAAGCAGAACCACCTAGAAAAAAATGTAGTTTCCTTGGTTGCGAATATAGACTTTTAAGAAAATGGATATTCTTGAGATTCTTGAGTGCTAAAGCAAACCGCCAAGGTAATTGCTCATTTTCTTGAGTGTCAATCCAAACCGCCAAGGTAATTTCTCATTTTCTTGGGTGCTATTCGAAATTACCAAGGTAGTTCGTATTTCTTTGAGTGCTATTCAAAACCGTTAAGGTAATTGATATTTTCTTGGGTGTAATTGAAAACCCTCGAGAAAATTTTCACAACTTTAAATTTATTTATTTTTTAATTTTCCACATGACCTCGGATGGAGATACGACATGAACCAAAGTTATAGTGTTCGACGAGATTTAAAGCTTTTTAGTTCAAACTTTTTACATTTAAAAATGTTTAGAATCTCAAATATTCATGACAAGATTCAATAAAGTGAGTATAAAAGAAAAGAATAATTCACTTAGTTACAAATTACTTCAAGGTGTAGTGGTAAGTGTTCTTCATCCGAAAGTATAGGTCACAAGTTTGATTCCTAGCAGGCGCATGAAAAGGGGTTTTTGTTGATTTATGTTTTTTTCTCTCTTGATCTAAATTTTCTTCGAGGTTGTTGTCCCTCAAGGAAACTAATTTTCTTGACAGTTAGAAATGTTTCCTTATAGGTTGTCGGTCCTCGAGGAAACTAATTTACGTGGCGGTTGGAACATTTTCTTGTCGCTTTAGCAAATTAGGTGGGGTTCTAGTTTTCTTGGAAGCTAGCCTCCAAGAAAATCATCTTTGTTTTGTGCCAAAACCACTAAGAAAAACAATTTCCGGTCCTTATCCTCTATCCTTGACGGAATTTGCTTGAAGGTTTATAGCCAAGGATCATTTTCTTGGCGGTTTAGTTATTTTTCTTGGCGGTTTTGGGCACTCAAGCTAATTCGAGAGTCTGGTAGGGAAAACTTTTGCGTTACAAATTAAGAGACATAATATATATGCCAAATTAAGAGAAATAATATATTAATATAGAAGATTGCTTAGAAACAAGAATGTTAATATAAGCATGGTTTGATAATCTAGTGGCTATAGACTTGCTGTTCTATCCTCTTTTGGTTGTGGGATGTAACGTTTTTACATATCATTCGTACTAGCACTTAAGGCTTTTCACGGACTAATTAGGCTTAAAAGATTCGTCTCGCGATTTTCCCGAGAACTATGCAATTAGTTTTTTTTCGTCTACGTTTAGTACTCTATACATGTGTCAAACGCTCGATGTTACTGTAGAACCAAAAATTTCTGGAAACTAAACTTGGGAACTAAACGTTTAGGCCCTGTTTAGATCGCGATTTTTTTTGAAAAATGGTACTGTAGCACTTTCGTTGTTATTTGGCAATTACAGTAGTGTCCAATCATGATCTAATTAGACTTAAAAAAATTCGTCTTGTGAATTTCGTCTAAACTATATAATTAGTTTTATTTTTTATCTATATTTAATGCTTCGTACATGCGGAACAAGACCAGCGTATTGATAGCGTTAAGGGCACTCACAATGCAGACTCTATCATAGAGTCTAAAGTTATTTATTACCTCGAATATTATGGACTTAGAGTCTAAATAAGAATTGGAGTCTTATTTTTTCTCCCTCTTTCTTCAATAAATATGTTGCCACATCAGCAAAATATCATAAATAAGGTGTAATAAATAGTCTTGGACTCTATGATGGAGTCTTGCATTGTAAGTGCCCTAACTGATCACTCGTCAGCTTGTTTCCTTGCAGCACAGCAGCTGCAGCAGAAGCCATGAATGTGCGCTTTCGACCGCCATAGACCGCAGGAAAGCCGCAGCCATCTTGATTGCATGTCTTGGAGTGCGGGAGCCCACTTAAACGGCCCTGCAAAAGCGCGCAGTTTCGTTGCAGTCAGCACCCATGCATCAGCAGGCCCGCTTATCATCAACATGACATCAAGGCCTTAAAAGTTATAATTTTTTCGCTCTTTCTCCATCACATCAATCTTTGGACCATGCATGAAGTAGTAAATATAGATAAAAAAAATAACTAATTACACAGTTTAGTTAGAAATCATGGGATGAATCTTTTGAGCCTAGTTGGTTCACGATTGGATAATATTTGCCAAATAAAACGAAAGTAATACTATTTATCGAGTTCAAAATATTTGCAATCTAAACGTGGCCCAAGACGTCTCAAGAGGACGTGCGAGTGCCGTCCGAATAACGATGGATCCTGAACTCTCCCATCTTCAGTTCAGAAACACTTGGCCCGGTTATCTCGTGTTTAGATGTGAAAATCTTTATGGAAAAGTTCTTATAGCACTTTTCGTTGTTATTTGCAAAAATTGTCTAACCATGGACTAACTAGGCTCATAAGGCCAGTCTCAGTGGGAGTTTCACTAGAGTTTCATTTGCATTTAATAGCCTGCCACATATGCATTTTTGATGACATGTCAACGTTTTAATGAAGAGAGAGAAGAATTGGGTTTCATGGGGATGAAACTCTCTTGACACAGTTACCAACTCTTTATGAGTCATAGAATTAAATGTCTATGAAACTATGGAATGAAACTTTCCATTGAGAGTGGGTGTTTCATCCGAGTTTCATTTCATTCTATATGACATGGCAGTCTTGGAAACAACAAAATGAAACTCTCCATTGAGACTGGCCTAAGATTCGTCTCGACATTTACAAACAAACTGTGTAATTAGTTATTTTTTTACCTACCTTTAATGCTCCATACATACGTCCAAAGATTCGATGTGACAGTTACTATATAAAAATTTTTGCCTCCTTTTGGGCATCTAAACCCCAGTGATGATCTATTCTACTGCAAATACAGGAATGCAGGAGCACTACTGAAGAAACAAGTGCAGCGTGCAGGAACGAGGAAGGGGGTCGGGTGCTGACCAAGGCCTCGTTTAGATTGAAAAAAATTTCAAACCGATGAATAATACCATTTTCGTCTTATTTGACAAATATTATCCAATCGTGGACCAACTAGGTTTAAAAGATTCATCTCGTGATTTTCAACTAAACTGTGTAATTAGTTATTTTTTTACCTACATTTAATACTCCATGCAAGCGGCTAAAAATTGATGTGATGCAGAGAGTGTGAAAAAACTTAGAATTTTGAGGGGAACTAAACTTTGCAAAAAAAATTTGAACCCGATGAATAGTATCATTTTCGTCTTATTTGACAAATATTGTCTAATCGTGAACCAACTAGGCTCAAAAGATTCATCTCGTGATTTTCAACTAAACTGTGTAATTAGTTATTTTTTTACCTATATTTAATACTTTATACACATGGCTAAAAATTGATGTGATAGAGAGAGAGTGAAAAACATCTAAACAAGGCCCAAGTGCTGGAACCATCTGGCAGCCTGTTCGTTTCGCTGGTTTATTGTAGCTGAAAGTACTATTTGCTGGTTTATTGTGAGAAAAAAACACTGCTGAATGGCTACTGATTCTGCTGATAAGTCCAAATGAACAAGGTGTGGGTTACGTTGTGATCTGACAAGACACGGTAGCTGTAGGCCTCGTTTAGTTTGAAGAATTGGGGAGAAAAACACTGTATCAGAATTCCTGTAGCATTTCGTTTGTATTTGGTAAAAATTATCCAAATTTTGACTAACTAGGCTTAAAATGTTCGTCTCGCAAAGTACAACAAAACTGTGCAATTAGTTTTTGATTTCATCAACATTTAGTACTCCATGCATTTGTCGACATTTTGATGTGACGGGGAATCTTCTTTTTGCATAGTGGAATTTGGGGGGAGAATTGGGGAACTAAACGTGGCCGTAAGTGCATTGTTCTGACAAGACACGGTAGCTGTAAGTGCATTGTTCTGACAAGACACGGTAGCTGTAAGTGCTTGGAGATGACGTTTGATGAATGCGTTCCTCCTATATGCTTGCTCACCAACACGTACTCCTACCTCTCCTGCATTTTGGGCCTCGGTATGTGATGCGAGAGTGTTTGAGTTGAGTACCTGAATTGTTCCCGTTCCTGGGCCATCCTCCGTTGTGTTTGGGCGTTCCGTTGTCATGGGCTGATTCAGGGACATCTGTGCAATGGTAACCAAGACGAAATTCAGCACGGCGATGTGCAGACTTCAGGGCTGATTCAGGGACGAATTTCAGCGCAACCGGCATTCATGTAACCAAGACGAAATTCATCACATGATCCACGCGTCAAATCATTCAAACGTTAAATTGTACTGCTATTTTGCTTTGATTTTGATTCCAAGACCATGTGTGAACACAAGTACGGACGTGCCATTCGTTCAAAAGGAAAAATATGTGTATTCTGCTACGACCGCAGCTGACCATGGACTGGAACAGCGATGTGCAGATTCCTGGTACATGTGTGCAAATTTCTTTGTTGATTCAAGGAAATTCTACAAAGCAGTTAAAATTATATGTTTCAGTCTTCATTAATAATACATAAACACAAGAAACTCGGTCCAAGAAAATTCTACAAAGCAGATATATAAAATATATATGTTTCTAACGTTGATTATCCAGGACACAAAGCTCAGTCCAAGTCCAACAAGATTACAAGAGGGAGCAGTGGGCCAATTTCTTACGATGCACAAATTTAGTCCAACTGAACAAAGCCTAACAGGTCCAATAATGAGCAATGCCCAAGGGCGATTTCCGTGTGAAGTGTAAACCATACTTGAGGCAATTGAGTGAGAAGAACTAGAGATCCAAAAAAAAAAAGAGTGAGAAGAACTAGGCAACATGAAGAACAGCAGAAAATAAAAGAATACAGCAAATTATTTGACAATCTTTTTTATAAATTCTTTGAATCACCCGATGCATGAACAAAATCCAAACGACCCTGAATACTAGCGAGTACTGATCAGATATATTTTCATCAGATCATAGAAGAACTGCAAGATCAGACAGGCATTGCAACCCGGAAACCAACATTAGATCCAGTAGTATATTTTATACACGGCGCTACTGGATGTTAGTAGTAGCATGCCGAATCGCCTAGCACCCGACGGGGTAACCCATGACGGCACCAGCCGGCGCGGCGGGCTTCCACTGCTCCACGGCGGCGGCGCCACAGCACGAACCACTCCCGCTCGCGCCGCCGGCGTCCACCACGGCCTTCTTCCCGGCGGCCGCCGGCGGGAACATCGCCTTCCCTTCCGCCGCCGGAAGCGGCGCGACACCATCGAGCCTCTTGACGGTGATGTTGACGATGCCGTTCCGGTGCTGCATCATCCCGCGTGCGGCGGAGCCGAACAGGCGGTAGCTGAGGCAATGCAGGTGGCCCGGGGGCCCGACGGTGAAGTCCTCGACGGGAACGCGCGCCGCCGCCACGGGCTCCGACATTCCCCCGGGCTGGGCGCGGCAGATCTCGACGTCCAGCCAGCGCGCGCCCGCGGGCAGCGCCACGCGCACCGCCTCGCCCCAGTACGGGTAGCCGTGGCAGTCGGGGTCCTGGTCGACGCGGGTGGGCGCGGAGGACGACGGCGTGTGGACCACGGCGTAGGCGCCGTGGCACAGGGGCCGCCCCGACGGGACGCGGACGTCCTCCCCGTTGACGACCTTCACCTCGAGGGTCATCGGAGGCGTCGCCATCGGCATTGTCGCCGCCGCCTTGCGCGACATGATGACTGCGGCGGACTACTCGATCGGCGACGGCGGCGCAGTGGTGATGACTCGATCGACGGGGGACAACACGATTTATATGGAGGGGGAGGGAACGGACGGAGCCAAGGAGGCGCTGGTCGATTCGGACCCGCCGAGTCGACACGCGTTGGAGTTGGTTCCCACTCCGATCTCCGAAGCTTCGTTCTCTACCACGGCGTTATTGCACGCGATGGATCAATTTCCTTTGCGACACGACAGATTCAGATATGACGATGCCCAATTGCACGGTCGTGGAAGTTTCCGCAGCGCTCGTTTAAATAGCACATCCAATGCTGATATACTCCTAACGGATAAGCGCGTCTCATGTCGATGTCAGATCATTTGCCCAATCTCGTACGTGCAGTTGCCTCGAGCGTGCATGGAAATCATAAAAATAAGACCACATAGCAGTGCTTGGCACGTATTAATTACTACCAAAAAAAGGTATGAAAAATCTACACGGTATGTGTAACTACCGAGAGCCGTAAGGTTTATCACGCGGGTCAAAAGTCAAAACAACACGTCAACCATTTCCGTGAACCCATGACTCACGCTGTCATACACAAAATTGAGAACCCTCCAGTATGGCGGCGGTATGGCTTTTGTTTAGAACCCTAGCGGACAGGCCAGCCGTCGTTTGCGCCTCCTCCTAAGTACTAGTACAGGTTACGAGGCCCAGGAGACTTCGCTTATCGGCAGTGCTGGCGTTCAAACGTTTAAACAGACGTCCGCGCTGCACTCCTGTTTTCCACACTCAGGCCAGCGTACCCCCACCCAAGCCTGCATTTCGTGCGCCCACGCGGGGCCTGTGCTGGATGACGACCGCGCACAAGGACTGCTTGCGCCCTCTCCACTTCTCACGTGCATTGGAACATGTGCAATGCCTGATCTACTTTTGCGACATCTAGACGAAACACTTACGACATACGTCTGAAAAGTTGAAACACTTGCAACATACGTCTGAAACACTTGCAAAACGCCAGAAAAAAACTTGAAAATGCGTATATAGTCATTGCAAACATCAAGATAAAACACTTGCAAGATACGTATAAAAATACCTAAAACACTTGCATATATATGCAACATCCCAATCTAGTATTGCAACGTCTAAATGAAACACTTGCAATATACGTCTGAAACAGATGAAACATTTAGAACATACACTTGAAACGTACGTGTATAGCCCATTACATCATGTGCAACATTCCGATCTACTTTTGCAACATCCTTATGAAACACTTGCAACATATATATCTCTAAAACATCTGAAACATTTGAAATGTACACTTACAACATGCATCTTATCTCAGTACAGCCTCCTCCGCAGTATGCATCAGGGCGCCATAGCTGTAGTAGAAGGCAAGGCTGGAGGGCTTCCGCGCCAGGGCCCAACACTTCTCCTTGCACAGCGACCTCAGTGGCTAGCAAGCGGTCGAGGGGGTGGTCACCACGCGTGGGCTCGGCGGTGCCCGCGCCGTCAGGCAAAGCGGGCTGCAAAGTAGAAGGAGCGGCAGGAAGCAACATGGCAGCGCGGTGGAGCAGGGGAAGGAGCAGCGCAGGGTCACCGTCGACGGCGGAGTAGACCGCAGAGCAGGAGCAGCGGAGCGGCCAATAGAGCAGGAGCACGCAGGGTCACCGTCGACGTGCGGAGCAGAGCGAAACTGGTCTTGTCTCCTTCTCCTTTCCTTATCCAATCGGCGCAACGGTAGAGACGGACGCGGATACCGTAAGAAAAAAAGAGCGGCACTCAGAAGAGGTTTATTGGGTTAGTATGCAGACCCACAAAGGGGCGTTCGGACGGACGAACGCCCTGTATGTAGCATTTTCGTTCGCTTATTGATCTGATCCCAGCACAACAGCACAGAAACATACTCCCTCCGTTCCATTTTAATTGGCGCAAATTAGAATGACACGGTATCCACCATTAATTTGCTTTATATTATAATATTTATGTTTATAAACTTATAATCATTGGATAGCATAATTCCTTACAAATCTAATCATATAAATATAATAGTTAAAAATTATTAGCCTAGTTGTTGGTCAAAGTTTTTAAAGTTTGAATCTTAATATGTGTGTGCGCTAGATAAAATAGAATGGAGCTAAGTATATACCAACATGAAACATCAGACATTTGCAGTGTAACTTCAGGATTGATTCAAATTAATAAAAAACAAACATGCGTTGCACAGAACGTCCCTAGACTGTCCCCAAAACTCGAGTGAATTTTAGTTATGGTAATTGACAATCCTAACCTAAAACTACACAGCACAATATAGTAGTTTATGAGAGATTTTCTTATTCAATTTGTGAGCCTTTCAAGATTTGATACTTGGTAGTATATTAATGTATGTTGAGTCAATCAGAGTCATTGACTTGTGAGTCATGATGTTTATAATCTTATAAAATGCTTAGGAATTAGATGTCAATATTTCAAATTTCTCCTTTCGGGATTTTTTAATGCATTTCAATCCACATATATTGAAGTGGATTGGAGTGAAATTAAACTAAATTCTATTCCATTCCACTCTAACACATATGCATTGAAATAGAAACACATGTTTCAAACAAGACATTTCAGTGGGTCTCTCCCGTCAATCTTCTCCCTTCACTTCCCCCTACCGTCCTCCGTCTCACCGTCTCATTCTCTACACGAATCAAGCCAGCGCGTGGCGACGGCGGCGACCAACACAGTGGGGCAGAGGCGGCGAGCCTCCGAGTGGCCGGGTGTGAGCGGTGGTGTGGGCACCGAGCGCGGGTGGCAAGCACGGGAGCGGCGAGATCGCGGGCGGCGCGGTTGCAGTTCTCCACGGCCACGCGAGCAGCGTCCGCCTGCCGTGGCCACCTTGGCGAGCACCGAGGTGTCGGGGTTAAGCTCGGCCTCGGCTATGGCCAGGGCGTTCTCACGAGGACACGGCCGTCGATGATGAAGCTTAGCGCGCGGCCACGTAGCTGACGGCTCGTGCTACTCGGCCAACGGCCGATGCACGCCGGGCAGCAGGTGGTCGCAAATGTTGGCCAGTGCAGACGCGAGAGAGTTTCTTGCGTCGCTGGAGGAAGCTTGGAAATTCTTTTTTTTTTTTGAGGGGGGAAGCTTGGAAATTCTTTCCCACCCAGAAACGGTTTCTCCGTTTATTTCTTGTCTCCTTGATAAATCTAATGTCACGTTAAATTTTTATATAGCATTTAATATTATGATTATAGACTTATAGTTATGAAAACCATCCATAATTTTAGTTTTGAGACGGGACTGCCCTACGATTCCAAAAGGCACTATTGCACATGCAAGCGCTCGATGGCAATCAGGAAAGAAAAAAAAAGGAAGCATCAGACAACAGTCGAGAAAGGTCAAAGCATTTCGCCTGACCCTACAACGAGTTGATTGGATGACACGTCCCTATCTAATCCTCTGCAGCATCCACACAACACTTCAAGAAGTCCAGAACAAAGCTGGCTGCTGGCCTTCTACTTTATTTATATATAAAAAAGACGATAAAAGCTTGCTTTCTTGTTGGCAATGACGTTTGCAGCTTTACATGTACAGTAGACCTCATGGAAATGCTGAGTAGTTATCCCTCTGTATGTATTGACGCACACTGCTTATCTGATCACAGTTCACAGATGAGAGTCCAATATAGTTTGCTACCTCAGCCTAGACTCCTAGAAATGATGCAATTTTAAATTTAATCAAAGTTAGATTATTTTAAACTTTAGTAAATTTAAATAAAAAAAATAGTATTCCCTCCATTTGCAGAAAAGTGTCATTCTTAGTTTCCGAAAAGTTAAACATTTTTAACATTGATAAAATATATATAAGAAGGCATTAATATTTATGGTGGATAATTGGTATTATTACTAGATGAATCGTTGAATATATCTACAAAATAAACTTATTTGGAGATACAAAAGTAGCTAATATTTTCTACAAACCTCATCAAACTCCTGAATTCATAGCAACACTCTATTTTATACAAACCTCGTCAAACTCCTTAATCCATAGCAACACTCATTTTGAGCCGGAAAGAGATTCAACTTATATGCTTTTGAATACTTTACTATAACAAATCTAATCTAATAATACTTATTTACTATAATAAATATTAACATTTTTTATATACTATAAATTTGGTAACCCTATGCTAGGAGTACCATCTGGTACAAGGGTGTTGTCTGATTGGCACGGTTGCAGGATCCCACATGGGAAACTGCGGTCACTCGGTCGTATTTGCCGACGTGAAAACCCACAAAAATGAGCAATGAACGATTGAGATGAGCATTCATCTAACAACAAGCATATATAAAATAAAGTACACAATCGCCGATCATGGATTCTGACCGCTGATTTTATAAGCACAGACTGAAACAAGGGAGAGGAGTTTCCCAATCCCCAACTAGCAAAGCAAAAACACACACAAAAAAAACTAGCATTATTATGTTTCTTATTAGATGATAATTAGTTGCCCATATAATATGGCAATTGATTAATTGGTACTAGAAGCTTCTACATGGTGGGAGGGGCCCACTCACCTGGAGTTGGACCCATCTTGGTCGGACCCGGCACCCTGGTCCGGCCCGTTGCAGGGCCGCATCGAATGGTACACGGGCGTGGGCCGGTATATGGGCCACGGGTGCTGGTCCGGCGACGGCTCCTCGCTACTGCTAGGAAGCTGCTGCTGTTGCGGATCCGACGCCTCCGTCTTCACCTCCGCTCCGGCGCCGTGGTCCACCTGTTCCTCGCCGGTGTCGTCGTCGTCGCGCATCCGCTTCAGCCCGATGGAGACGCCGAACAGCCTCGCGGCCTGGTCGGGGTCCGCGTCGGCGACGAGGCCCGCGGCCGCGGTGGCAAGACCCGGGCACGCGGGCATTAGGTCGAGTATCGCCGGGAGGAGGGGCGGAGGCGCGGGTGCGGCCTCCGATGATTCGCCGGAGCAGTTGACGACGGAGGACAGCGCTGCGGAGGCGTCCAGATGCTGGGAGGAGGCGTACTTGGTCATGAGGAGCAGGATGTTGTTGCAGAGCTTCTTCATCTGCCCGAGCTCGCGGGTCAGCCGCGCGTTCTCCCGGCGGAGGCGCTCGTTCTCCTCGCCCGTGTCGCCGGACGCCGACGCGCCAGCGGAGCCGGACGCGGCCGCCTGCGGGTGGTCCTCGGCGGATCCGGAGTTGGAGGAGAGGACCTGCTCGTCGGTAGAGAGCGCCGGTGAGGCCGGCCGAGTCACCGGCAGCGCCAAGGGGATCGGCGCCGCGGCCACCGTCACCGCCCCGGACGCCGCGGCGGCGGCCGCGGTCGCCAGCCCCGCCACTGGCGTGGCCGGAGCTGGCGCTACCTTCCGGCGGTGTATGTCGCAGAGCAGGCGCTTCTCCCCACGGCGGAAGAAGTCGTTGGCGAACTCCCACCGGTCGGGCACCATCTTCCTAAATCCCTACGTCACAGCCAAGCAAATCCAAACACATCACTCAGACATGGAGCTCCATGCCGAGCCAAACCAAGCTCCCAACACAAACCCGATGGAGGAATAAGCCAAGCGAGCATCAGGTATCGTACGTAGGTGTTGAGCTGCCGCACGAAGCTGGAGAAGTTGTTGTGCTTGAAATACTTGGGGAGGAGGTCGCGCGCGAACTCCGCCGGCCGCCACACCACGAACGTCGACCCGTCCTCGTTCCACGAGATCACGTCGTCCACAGCCGGGTCCTCCACCAGCTGGTACGTCTTGGTCAGGAACGGCGTCGGCAGGGACCTCTGCCCGGCCGCGTCCGCAGCAAGCGCTGGCGCCGGGGCAGGCGCTGGCGCAGGCGCAGGGGGGTCGGTGCCAGGGGTCTCCCCGGCGGCGCCGCCCTGCTCGGCCATCTAGCCAGCGCCGTAGCCCGGCTGGATCTGAGCCGGCGAAACCGTAGCTTCCAGATGCAGGAAAGAGCGAGCCGCGTTGGGTGGAAGGTACGGATGAAGAAGCCTTCTGGAAGCTTCGATTGCGGTTAGGAAATTTTATACTCCCACCAACGGGAGGAGGACGCGAAGGAGAGGAGAGAGACGGTGAGAAAGGTAGCAGCACGAGGAAAAAAAACCCGACCCACTTCGTGAACCGGACTCCGACAAAAACCACTCGAACCCAGCGAAAGGTTGCCAGATGGTGGGCCCAGGCGCTGGATATCTCGCTGCGGCGCCGTCCCGACCCGTCAGATATGGCTCCGGTGTGGAACGAACGGCCGGGATGGGAGATAGAGCAGGATTTGGTTCTCGGTGGGCAGGGGTAGGGTGTAGCAGGGTGGCGGGCGGAGGAAAGTGCGCGAAGGCCGGAAGGTTCCCGCCTTTTTCACGCCCATTCCTTCTGGAAGCTTCAGGTAGGCGCGGTGGCGGGCCAGGGTGGATGGGACACGTGTCGACCGTCGAACCACGGATGCTGGATGGGATAAGGTTTTTCCTCCTCTGTCTTTTCTTTTTCATTTTTCCCGTCGTCCTCAACACCCAAATTGGCGTATTTCGGGGTTAAAAATAATACCCGCAGGGCGTTAACGTGGTGCTCTCTTAGAAATTAAATTGTTGCAAATCATGTGCAATCACACATAAAAATTCAAAAAAGTTCACATGTTAAATCTTGTGCAATGAAAGATAGGTAAAACATGAATTAAGAGATCGGACGCGTATGACAAATGACAAACAAAAGTTCACCATGTCTAGAAGGTGAGATGTTTGGTTGGAGAAGCTTTGTTGGGGCGTAGTGGGCCTGGCACGCCTTACAAATTCAGGTTAAATCTGAAACAAATATAGGTCTATTCCGTACGGTATTCTGCAAATACGGGCACAAAAATATCCATCCCATTTACGTTCCGAGTCTGTGAACTTCCGTCTCATTTGTTCTGGAAAATATAGAAACGGGTGGATCAAATGTAGAAAAAACAGATGGAGTGAGACGGGAAAATTTTCATCCGCTTTTAACCCTAGCTTAAGCCACACAAAAAAAGGCATTAAGTAGGAACAAGCAGGTACTTAGGGCCTGTTTGGTTAGAGGTGTTAAAGTTTAACAAACACGGTACCACTTTCGTCTTATTTTACAAAAAGTTTCCAATTTTAGACTAATTAAGCTTAATAGATTCGTCTCGTAAATTACTTCTAATCTGTACCGACATGCATGCAATTAGTCTACATTTAGTACTCCATGCATTTGTTACAAGATTAATGTGATGGGAGTTAAACTTTAACATGCGGAAAACAAACAGGGCCTTAGTCTCGTGTCCGATTGTCTATCTACGACGACGTGGCTTTTAGTAGCTTTTGCGTGAAAGGGTTGTTTTCGAGAAGCGAAGTTTCAAAAGTTACGTGTTTATTTGAAAACAACCGTGGCCTGTTTAGATCCCATAAATTGAAACGAGCTGAGCACTTTCTAGATGTTCGGCCCCGTTCGGCCGTGCTAATAAGTCGGCTGGAAAACACTGTTGGCTGATTTATTGTGAGAGAAAAATACTGTTTCGGCTGAAAAAACAAGCTGAAAAAGACGGATTATAAGCCGGATGAACAGGGCCGAACATCTAGAAAGTGCTTCTCATTTTATTATTAGATTTTTTTTCAATTGTCTCAATTTCCAGGAACCAATTTAAAGTGGTTTTCGTGTAGAAGCTTATACAAACGATCATGATTGGATGCGAGCCCGTCCCGTCCAATCGTGCCTGTCGTGGCCTTGCGGAGCTGTGCAGCCTACTCCCCTCATGGCACATCTACAACTACTCTCTGTTATTGAGAATTAAAACTGGACGAAAAACTCGTAACTCGGTAGCTCGCTCGACTCGGAGCGATAGTGGTTCGGCTCGGCTCGGCTCGTTTAATTTCTCAAACGAGCTGAGCAAGCTTCCTAGCTCTGTGTTATAACGAGCCAGCTCGAGCTGGCTCACGAGCCAAACGAGTCAAGACATGTTATGTTACGTAGGTAGGGCTAATGTTAATGGTATGGTAATATGGTTGTATACATGTACATATGGAAGTTGGAACTTGAATGTCGTAGTTGTGGTCCCTGTAGTGCATAAACTGCATGTCTCTTCAATATCTCAGCGTGTGTATATGTATAGCCGTATGGGTGTATTGCCTGGTCTTATGGATATGTGACTAACTTATGGCTTTGAATCCATGATGTCAGCACTTATTGATATTTTTTGTTTGCTTGGATGGTTTTTTTTGGCATCATTAACATTCTTGTAATTTATGGAGGGATTTGTTTATTGTCTGGCTCGCGAGCCAATCGAGCCAACTCGAGCTAACAAACGAGCAGAGCCGAGCAGGCTTTGTAGCTCGTTTGGTTAACGAGCCGAGCTGGCTCGTTACCTTAACGAGCCAGAGCGAGCCGAGCCGAGCCGAGCCGAGCCGAGCTGGCTCGTTAGTCCAGCTTTATTGAGAATGGACGCATTTCTTTTTCTCCCAGCCAACACCGCTCCTCTCCATCATGTGCGTCGCTCGCTCCCTCCATGACCGACAGCGGCCCGCTCCTGTCCATCGCGTGCCCCACCGGCTCCCTCCCTAGACGGCGGCGGTGCCCTCCCCCATCGTGGCATCCTCCTCCCCCACCCCGATGGTGCCTTCTCCCACACCAGCGGCTCCTTCGCGCACCCCGACATCCTCCACCCCCACCCCGGCGGTGCCCCTACCCCGACACCGGCGTCCTCCCACACAAGAAGCTCCCAACGCCCTTAGATCTGGTGGCCATGGCGCTCCCCGCGCCAAGCTCTCTCTTTCTCCCTACCCTATGTTACAATTGTATATTTCAGATGTTTCAGAGGTATGTTGCAGTTGAATCATATGAATGTTGCAAAAGTAGATCAGGGGGATGTTGCATATGTTGCAAGTGTTTCAAAGGCATGTTGCAAGTATTTGTTCAAAATATTTCACCTATTTCTAGACGTATGCTGCAATCGTTTTGATCTGGATGTTTCATATGCTTCACACAAATGTTGCAATAATGCGGTTCAAGTGTTTTAGTTGCTTCAGTCTTATGTTGCAGCAGTTGTTCCATGTTGTTTCAAGTGTTTTATTCGAGCGTTGCTTCATATGCTTCACACAAATGTTACAATAATATGTTTCTAATGTTTCAACTGCTATAGTCTTATGTTGCAGCAGTTGTTTCATGTTGTTGCAAGTGTTTTATTTGAGCATTTTATGTTGTTCGACCGTGTGGCTCGTCGAGGGCCTAGCGAACGAAGGCTCTAGGGGCGGGCAGATGGGTGTGTTGCGGTCAGGGGGTGCTGGGGCGTGCTCGTCGCGCGCGTGGGGCGTTGCGAAGGTGGACGCGACGGGTTGCGGGGCGAGTTAGGGGCATGCAACTCACTGAAGGGCTAGCGGACTAGACCAGGGGCGTGTTGGGGGCAGGCGCCTAGGGCGGGGGCAAAAGCGGGCGCGGGGGTTGAGCACTTGAGCAGACGTGCGGACGCGCATGGTGCACGGGACGTCTGGGCGTTAGATTAGCCATTATACCAAAGAGGCAGGCACTTGACACTACACGTTGCTTTGAATATATGCTATATACTCCGTACTCGTTAATTCGTTATCGTCTTTTACTCCTAAGTCCTAAGCAGTTAACTCTCAGACGTGGGAATGAGCAAAAGGAAGTACAAGAGGGTTTACGTGTCACAGCGCAGGTTAACACACCCAACCCAATCTTTGCACGTTCCAACCATCTGAAGTCATCACCCGGTAGCAAGGATGAAAACGGACGGGATGAATCCTATTTCGTCCGCAACCGTATACCGTATTTTCCTGACCGTTTTCGTTTTTTCCGGGATAAACGGAAACGGGACCGAAAACGGGACGGAGTAAACGGAAACGGGACCGAAAATGGTAGAGCATTTGTCCGTCCGTATTTGCGGTATCCCGTTTTTAACCGGGATATCCCGTTTTTCGTCCCGTTTTTCTTCAATACGGGATGGGCCTGTTGGGCCTGTTTTTTTTTTTTGAGGAGATGTTGGGCCTGTTGGGCCATGAAAGCACATGTCTGAGTTGCTTTTATTTTTCTTTTCATTTGTGTGGACATGTCACATGTATATTAAAGTCATCATCTTTTTATTTTGGTAGAATGTACAGCAGTGTGCCAGTGTCCGCCCTTTCATCATCTGATAATTCATTCATCTACGAGCGTATTTATGTGTGGGCACTGGGCAGTATATATTTTATATGCGGCATACATGTTCCGGCTTAAGTTTTCGCTTACCGTTCGTTTCCGTCTATTTTCCGACCGTATTTACCCGTTTTCGTATTACCGTTTATCCCGCTACCGTTTTCGTTCTCGGCTGTCAGGCTCCCGCTCCCGTTTCCGTTTAAAAATATGAAAATGAAAACGGCAGAGCGATTTTCCGTTCGTTTCCGTCCGCTTTCATCACTACCCGGTAGCAGCCAATAACATCACCTATTAAGCGGGGAGATCGTATGAAACTTTGTAGGCACATTTAGGTGGTCTCTGTACTTATTACATGTTCCACTGATAGGTTCCAGAGAACTACTATTGTGTTTAGATGGGGTGTAAAATTTTAGAAACACAGTAACTCTTTCGTTTTTATTTGGCAATTAGTGTCCAATCATGAGCTAATTAGGTTCAAAAGATTCGTCTCGTGATTTACAACCAAACTGTATAATTAATTATTTTTTTACCTATATTTAATGCTTCATGCATGTGTCCTAAGATTCAATGTGATGGAGAATTTTGTAAAATTTTTGGAATTTTGAAGCATCTAAACAGGGCCATGGACAATTCATTCCGGAGTTCATTCTGATGAACCTACTCTATTTTTCGGCAGTGCCGCAGTAGCCATACGGGTTCTTCTTGGCCCAGTTCCACTGGTCCCTGCACATCTCCTCGATTCCATACTGGGCTCTGCAGCAGAAATACCACACAGGTATCAGTTTGTAGCACTGATAAAGTGATAAGCTTTATATGATGCAGATAAGAGGTGTTACTGTTCATAGTCATTACTACCTCCATCCAAGCTCCCTTTCAGCCTTCTCAGTGGACGCGTAAACCTCCGTCGCGTCACCCGGTCTCCTGGGGCACAACTTGGTGGGAATCTCCTGCAGTTTTGCAGCCAGAGACGTCAGTTTCAGGTCCCTTTCTCCGGATCAGATCATAGAGGCACGACCCATGCACGGATAGAACCTTGCCGGAGGCCTTCTTGAACGCCGCCACCATCTCCAGAACGGACGTGCCGCGCCCTGTGCCCAGATTGTAGGCCACACAACCTGCCCAGGGGGACACGAGGTAGCGCGGTCAAGTACAACTGGATGTGATTTTGTGAACATGTGGTGCCCAAAATGGTTCGGCGGCGTCGTACCGATATCAGGAGCGTCGAAGAGCTTGTTGAGCGCTGCGATGTGCCCGTCGGCCAGGTCGACGACGTGTATGTAGTCCCTGATCTGCAACACCAATAAAAATCAATCAAAATAGATCAAGATACGAGCGAACATTTCAATGCCCAACCAAATGCTGCCGCGACAAACTGTCAATGTCAGTGAGTATCTGTGGCGATTTTGTAGGCAAATTAAACACAGTGAGGGCGCACGCACCGCAGTGCCGTCCCGGGTGGGGTAATCGTGGCCGTAGACGTTGAGCTGGGGGAGCCTGCCGACGGCGACCTGCTGGATGTAGGGCAGCAGGTTGTTGGGTATCCCCTTGGGGTCCTCGCCGATCTCGCCGGAGCTGTGCGCGCCGATGGGGTTGAAGTAGCGCAGCAGGACGATGCTCCACTCCGGGTCCGCGCGGTGGTAGTCACGCGCCATATCCTCCAGGATAAGCTGCGGATGCGGAAGCAAACCGAAATGACGTGAGGACACGAGAAACGCGCCAGGGCCGTTACACGTCCTCGTCAGCGACCGTGAACCACAACACGCGACGCGATTATTGGCAGTTCCGTCACGGATTTTACTACCTTGGTCCTGCCGTAGGGGTTGGCGGCCTGCAGCTTGGAGTCCTCGACGCATGGGATCACCTCCGGCCAGCCGTACACGGTGGCGGATGACGAGAACACCAACTGCATGCACACGCGCGCTCGCGGGGTCAGTCAGATCGTGGCGGCCACCGCGCGCGTGGTGATGATGCACAGCAGTAGTACCTTCTTGCAGCCGTGCTCCTTCATGGTCATGTAGAGGTTGATGGTGCCGACGAGGTTGTTCTCGTAGTACATCTCCGGGTGCGCGACGCTCTCCCCCACGGCCTTCAGCCCGGCGAAGTGGATGACGGCGTCGTACCTGGAAATGGAGGACAGCAGCGCATGTGTGGTGTGGGACTCACTTTGTTGTAGACATCAGAGGAGAGAGTTCGATTTTGAAAGCGCATGCAGTTTCATGGATGGATCGATCTAGCACCGTACCTCCTGGCAGCGAACACCTTCTCCAAGTCCTCGATGCTCCTCAGGTCCCCCTGAAATCCACGCGACGGCCGACGGGCATGCAGCACGGTGAGCGATCGAGAGAGCAATTCAATCAGCGAGGCGAGCGCGGGGCAAACATACAAAGGCTCATGCGAAACAACAACCGCCCCCGCGGCGCGGTTTCGGCACACGTACGCGGATGAAGTCGAGGCGGGCGGAGAGCGCGGGCCCGGCGATGAGGCGGACGCGGTCGAGCGCCTCGGGGACGGAGTTGTGGAAGTTGTCGACGACGGTGACGCCGTAGCCCTGCTCCAGCAGGCGCAATACCGTGTGCGTGCCGATGAACCCCGCGCCGCCCGTCACCAGCACGCTCCTCCTGCTCCCCGCCGCGCCTGCTCCGCCGCCGGCCTCCAACCCGCCGATCGCCATGAGGCCGTCGAGGCGCCGATCGATCTGTCGTCTCTGCGCCGCGCGCGCCCGTCCGTGTGGTGCGGGTTCTGTTGCACTGGCTGGCACCGGCGGCGCTCGCTAGCTGGGGGCTGGGGCCCGGTCCCCCAGCGTGTGGCGGGGGATATATAACCGGTCCGGTGCCGTTGGTGCGCGTGCCGTGCCGTGCCGTGGCGAAAGAGGCCAGCGCAACGTGACAGGCTCACGAGTCACGAACGCGGCGGAGCCCTATGCTATGCGCCTATGCTTGAGCCTGGCTGGCGTTGCGGTGCGCTGTGCTGTGCTGTGCTTGGGTCGCGTTTTTTTCCCTTTCAACAAGGTCTGTGTGTTTTCGTTCGAAACGAAGCGAACCCGACGGCGGCCGCCACGCCTTGGCGTCCGTGACATTCGCCCGCGCCCGGTGACCGAAGGCTCGGATCGGTTCGGCGGCGAACCCTTCCCCGGCCGGTTCGGCAGGCTCCTCGTTGCCGCTGTCACCTCACCTCAACTCGCGTGCCTATCGGCACCGTCGTCTCGTCTCGTCTCATCCCAAATGATGCGGGGGATAAGCAAGAATCCGGCGGCGTAGGGGAGGAGTCAGAAACAATTTGCCAAAAAAGGCTAAAGCCTTATTGATGCTGTAGTATTAGGAAATGGTAGTGAAATGGTAGTATTAGAAATTTCAGGTTTAGAATCCATTGACGTATAAAACCATCATTTAGAAAGAAGGCATCCGGCTTAATGAAATACGGGTAACCCGTTCACGAAAAAAAGAAAGAAGGAATTCGAAGTGGAGTTTTTAAAACTCCAGAAGACTATTTTAGCGATATAATGGTATTCAAAACAATAAAATTTGTTGCATCCAAAATACTTCATGCCACTCTAAAACTAAAATATTAAACAAAACCATGTTATTCTTTTAGAACTCCAAAAGTACTTTGCATCAAAACATGTCTTTTTAGCTTCATATATATAATTTCTTTTCTTGTGTACAAAAATGAATTCAAATTGTGATGTTGCTCACAATGAGTTTGAAAAATAAGAAAAACAAACTCGGGCAGCACATGATAATGCATATTGTTCTTGGACTGACAAGCACACATTATTCTGAACCATCGCTTAGATAATCTACCATAAAAAGTGCAATAACATGTCACAAACACACACGGCACAGAAGTTGTGTGTATCTTATAAAAAAAAGAGGAAACTAGCCAGCTTTTTCAATAAAAATAAAATAGGCACCCAAATTTGAGACATGGTTGAGTGCATGACAAGTACTCCCACTCAACCGGTTACAGTAGGTTGATTTCAAATTCGTACAGCTCACTTGAATTATTGTAGTTATCTAAACATGTTGTCTTTTATATAAAAAGTTAATTGTTGTGTTCCGCCCTGTTCGATTGGCTGATTTTCGGCTGCTGCTGATGATTTGTTGTGAGAAAAAAAATATTGTTTCATGGCTGAAAAGTAGTGCTGATTATCCAAGTCAATCATGCTTGTTTATGGGGATAAGAGTGCAACATGGCTTCCTTGTTGATGTATATTTTATCTAAGTTAAATACATAAACGGTCCCTAACTTGTTAAATGGTGCCACAAATCAACACACTTTGAAAATGTATTTCTAACACATTAAACTTGTCAAATGATATAGTTTTTTTTTATCTGATGATGTGGCGTGTACGGGCACATTGCCCTTTCAAACCATTATGGACCTGAGCGGTCCCTAACTTGTCAAATGGTGCACATAGATCCATGCGCTTTGAAAATGTATTTCTGAGACAGTAAACTTATCAAATGATATACATTTTACTAGTCCGAGAGGGTCTTTTATCTGACGTGGCGTGTATGGGCACGTTGCCCTTTCAAACCATTAGAGACCTAGATTGCATCATTTAGCGAATCTAGTATGCTGAAAATGCATTTTTAAAAATCGTGGATCTAGTATGTACCTTAAAAAGTTCATAAGCCGCTCGTGCACTTAATTCCTTTTTCTTTGTTTTGCATACTAGATATACCTCTCTGGCCGGATGTTTCCTGAACAAAGCTGCAAAAATGCAACATGCCTTTTGTTATTAGCGCTAATCAACTTTGAACTTTGAAAAAAAAAATGATCGGTGCTGTAGCGCTAGAATGTTTATTTTAGAGCAAGGTAGACTTGACTTGCAGCTGATACATTTTGATTGTCGCATATCCCTAAGAAAATGGAATTATAGTTTCCATAGTGGACAATTCAGAAAAAAAAAGGTGAAGCTTGAGGCGTGTTTAGATTGAAGCTACTCCCTCAATCCTACAATATAGCGAATTCTGGCCTTTAAAACTTATACTGAAATATAAGGAATTCTAGGAAAAAAACAATTTTACATTAAATACTTTTTATTTATCAACCAATCACTATTAATAATGCTTATTATAGCGTTTGGTTAGGAAATAAAATGATGACACATGATCTCTTGTGTTCTCTGTTAATATGTACTAACATTTTTAGAATGTACTATATTACAGGACAGAGGAGATAGGCAACAAATCCTAATCTCACGCGTTCAAACCTAAACAGGCTTTCAAACCACCATCAAATAGGCTCTAATTGCCTGCATGTCATTCTCATTCTTCATTCTTGTCCTTATCCTCTCTTCCTTTCTTGCACGGCTGAACTAGCTGTTTTGCTGGCTTCCGGTGCATAAGGTAGAACACGAGCTGCAAAATGGCGCATGATGCCAGTCTCTTACAATAATTGAAGTTCTAAAAAATATAATACCTCAGTTTGCGAATAGGTAAGAAGAATGCAAAAAGAGAAATTCTTCAGTCCCTACCTATAAAGGCTAAAGTGTCAAAGCAACCCAAAAGCTTCTGTAAAAAGAATGAGAAGCTAGATACTCCTGGGCGTTCAGGCATATGCCACTTTGCTGGGATTGACCAAAGCATTTGGGCCGATTCGAGCAGCACAGACGGGAAGGCCGGTTGTTGATGTGCTAGTGGCGGGCATAGCGATCTGAACTCATATAGTCCAGTAGGCTACACTTTTTCATTTGGGCTTGGAGAAAAACTGAATAAGTGAAGATATCATTCACTTCTATTACCGTTTGCTCGTCCATACAATTTTCGAGCTGAAAATTTTGAGGTAAAACAGAACAGCGAAGCAGCCGAAGCTTGGCTCAGTAGTGTAGGAGAAATTGTACTTCTAACCCGCTTCACTTATATTTTGTTTTCTAACGTATAGTGACTTTCAACGACCTGAATTACACCACTGAAATATACATAGAGGAAGGAACGGTAAAAGAAGTGCATACCTTCTAGGTAAAATAAAATGCATGGCAACACTCACGTGCTTTGTTAGCCGGCCGCAGACAGTTTTTGTTGTTTCGTTGAAAAAAAAAAAGAAACGCTCACGTGCCGAGAAGCATACGTACTTACACACCAGTACAAATGAAAAGTGCAGGTCAAACAGATCATATTGACAAGGAAGCACACCGCAGTCGCAGATGCTATTTTTCTGAGCATCTTTGTCCAGCCGTCCAGGCAGGCACCGGCTTTTCTTTAGCTCAAATCCACGCCCAGATCTCAGTACATAGCTTGTACAGCCTTTTGATCCAGATCAGTGAAAAAACGGAAAAACAGGGGTAGGTGTTGTCGAGGCCTACCAGATCAATGATTAAAGGCATAAAGAGAAAGCCATGCATGTAGTAAGAAAGCGGATGCAGCCATGGAGGTACAGTAATTTCCAAAGGAAACAACAAGCATCTTCGCCCTGCTGAACTTTCGGCCGTGACTTGCTTATACTTGTAGAATCTGAACAAGTAGTCATTCAGCAATCATAATTCATGAGGCAAGGCTAACGTTAATTATACCTGATGAAAACATTGTCGGCAGTTTGCCGTACCGAGTAACTACAGATACGGTGATCTCCCAGATCAGTAAAGGATATAACTGTTGTTAATTGTAGCAGTAGACTGAAACCAACATAGAAGAAAATCTACATGATAATAGTGATTTGATGATTCAATTTATAATAAGGCAGTTACAATTGACCATGTGAGGTGTGCACCTAATCCAATTAGGGCACATTCTGAAGGCACATATCTATACCATCCAGTCTTATTACAGTGGAGCATATACTATATCACAAATTATCCACAATTCGGCACCAATTGATGGGCAGAGTTCATCCTCAGCTGCGTTTCGCAGTCACCTTTCTCGTTTCCTCTTCATAGGGAGCAAGGTCTTCGGTTTTTCTGATGGCTTGTTAACTGATTCTTCGTCTTCAATAAGGTGGAAACCAGGGTGCAACGACAATTTCTCCACTTCAACTTTTGCTACGTCCTTCCTTACTCCTATGTCAGTAATGTATCTGCCAGCACAGTACATCCCAGCTGTGACAGTGGCCATTCCAAGCGGACCAGCAGCCAGAAGCTTAAAAGGAGTGGACAGAAGAGCTGCCAACGGCACACCAATGGCAGAAGAAGTTTGCCCACTAGTCCCAATGCCAGGTTCCTCAACTGGTAGAAGCCCAGTCTTGCAGTAGAGTGCAAAGTCTTCGCAGTTCTTCTCAAACATGTCGTAATTTCCAAAACCATTTTGAAGCAAGTACATCGCTCGATGGACAACAACCTCTGGTGGGTCTGATTCGGCAATGGTGCAGGTCCCCCCACGAAGCTTTGCAAGGAAAACCGCAGATGGCACTCCATACTCGAAGCAATAGAGAGAGCCATTGCGAAGGAAACAGTCCAAGCAAGTGAGGACAACACCACTGTTGGGCAGCTGAAATCCACAATCAGGGAATGTTGGGCACTCTGATGGAACCTCTGAGATCAGGCTGGAGGTGGAGTCTGATGAATCTGAACTTTCCGTATCTTTCTTTCGTGTAAAATGGACCACTTTGCTTCCTCCAACATAAATACCTGAACATACACAAGAAATTGAGAAGCAATGGAAAGAAATTTCAAAACGGCAGTTAACGATATATCATTGCTTTACTTATTGCCCGGTTGTGAACAACATGTTGAAGTTCTCTTAATAATGGATAATTTGCTGGAACATGTAAGAATGCTATTACTTGACAAATTAATCCAGAGGCAGAGAGGATGTATGATGCAGGAGACGAAGCCAAATAGGTTTTTTTTTTCAACAAATTGAGCAGCTTTTCATACAGGTAGTGCAGAGCCCAGATCTTGTCCTCCCAAGATATGTGCCTTAGGCCTCGTTTAGATGCACCCAAAAGTTAAAATTTTTTCACTCTCTCTCCGTCACATCAATTTTTAGCCGCTTGCATGGAGTATTAAATGTAGGTAAAAAAATAATTAATTACACAGTTTAGTTGGAAATCACAAGATGAATCTTTTGAGCCTAGTTGGTCCACGATTGGACAATATTTGCCAAATAAGACGAAAGTGGTACTATTCATTGGGTTAAAAAAAATTGCAAAGTGAACAAGGCCTTACTAAATTACCATAAAGAGCCACTTTAACTTTATGGAGCAGAACAGGGTATCTGCCAACAATAGGCACTGATTGTGGAGACACACTGTCCCTATAGCACAATTGTGACACTGTAGAAGGGTCGTCTAAGCTTCCTAAATGAAGATCAAAGAGAGATGCAAAAAAATTTGCAAAAAAAAAAGAGAGATGCAAAATAAAAGAACTGTGGTATAAATAATAAATACAAAAAGTTAGTTACCTCAACTAGTAAAAGTGACTGAATAGTTCAACAACTTAGTTAACATAGGATACTTTGGTGATCAGAGTTTACAGCCACTAGGCCTAAACTAGTCACTTATCAGGCACAGTAAAGCATGGGTCAACCTTATAGCCTGTAGTGTTTCTTTCCTGCAAGCAATCACGAGTTAACAATAAGGCTGCTCCACACTAGAAAAACAACAAAGCTCAGAAACAGACAGACACGTTGGTTAGCAGTAGGTGAGCAGCAACAAGGGCCATTTGTTCTACATGGAAAGCAGAGGACAGTAGGACACAGCATGTGGCATCCTAGCCATCTGGAAGGGTACGGTATCTTCAGTTGAAGCCTCATCTCCATGCCTAAGCAGGCGTGGTGAGATGAGCGAGATGGAGTAGAAACGTGGCAACGTGTGTGTCCCCCAATTTATACGTCATCTCAATTCACATGTGTTACAGTGCATTAGAGTGAAATTAAACTAAGTTTGGTTCCCTTCCACTCCGACGCACGTGGATTGGACTAATACAGATGTTCGTCGGTTACAGACTTACAGTCATCTACTGCCACCAAACTGATGTGAACAAAAATTTCAAGAGTAAATAGGGGGAGGGCATAAGAATTGGCATGGTTTTTGCAGGGAAATTCTGCAAATAGAAGGACGACGGAACAGAAGGAAAACCTCTCAGATTAGCCAATTGAGGCGAAGCGCAGAGGCATTCACATTTCACGCACACACAAACCACCACGATTAGTCCTATCGCCGGACAAAGCAAAAACACAACCAATACCAGCGTCCAGCGGCGGCGAAAAGAAAGCCCAAACCGAGCCGGCGCGGGCCAGAATTCCGGTGAACAGCTAACTTGCACACTACGAGAATTGGTGATCCGCGCCATCGTCGGCGGCAATTCGCTACTAGAACTCGTGAGGACAGGAATCCTTGTCACCATCGGAGGGAATTGAGGAGCGTACCGTGGTGGGAGTAGGCGTAGACGGCCCGCCAGGTGTAGATGTGGTCGCCGGGCCTGATCTCCGACCGCTCCACCCGGTTCGACAGCAGCCCCATCGCAACCCGCCGCCGCCGCCCGTCGCACTCACAGCCCCGCCGCCACTACAGCTCTGCTACAATTACCCCGTCCATTGAAGCCAGCACGGGGGAGGGGGCGGATGGAGGGGTCATGGAGAGTGGTTGCGGGCGAGCGGGCTTCCGGGCTATATAGAAAGCCGAGGCAAAGGGGCCGAGCCGCCGAGGGGGGTAGTGGAGCTGTAGCCTGTAGGGGCAGAGGGGGCGAGGCGTCGGCGTGGTGTTTGGGGGAGACGGCCAGGAAAAAGAAAAGAATGACGCGGTCACGTACAAGGACAAGGCAAAGGCAGGGCACCACAGCACCCACCAGGCCACCACCGCCGATCCCCCCTCCCTCGGTCGCTGGGCTTTGTGCCGCCTCCGGCTCGAGGCGGAAACAAGCGAGAAAAAACGGGCTGGGGGCTTGGGGCATTTCCCCGTGAAGTACCAGGGTCACATGCGCGGTGATTCGGCGGAGTTGGTGAAGGAGGACCGGAGGAGTTGCCGAGTTGGGGCAGGAGGCGGGGGAATCGTGAATCGGGATCGGCACGTCGCAGCGGGACAGCGGGGTGCCGGGGACGACGCCTCGGATCGTGTGTCGCCGTGGACTCTGTTCCTTTTCTACCGTGCCCCGCGTTGCGCTTTCTGCACTTGAGGCCTAAGATTTTAAATTTGGGATCCAAACTTTGCATAGTAAATATCTCGTCACACTGTAGTAATTTTATTTTTATTTGGTAATAATTGTCCAAATATTGATTAATTAGGCTTAAAATATTCGTCTCGCAAAGTACAACAAAACTGTGAAATTAGTTTTTGATTTCATCTACATTTAGCACTCCATATATGTGCCGATATTTTGATGTGACGGAGAATCTTCTTTTTTACAGTGGAATTTAGGATGAATTTGGGTTTGCCTGACTTTGCTGCGATTTTTACTGTAGCACAACTGCACGAGGCACGAGCGCAACTGCATTGGGTACACAGGGACCGGGGACGGGGAGCATCCGAGAGCATGTGTAGAGCGGTGACGACTAAGGATGAAAACGGTCGGAAACGGTCGAAAACGGACTTATGATATAGAAAAACGAAAGCGGTCGGTTCGGGATATTTCTACATTTAGCAATTAAAGAGTACAAAAAATGGTTAAAAATGGTTGTAAAACCAATTAAAATTGACAAATTTTTATATTAAAAAACGGTTTATAATATAGAAAATGAAAACGGTCAATTCAAAATATTTCTGTTCCGTTTTCACGCCAGTGTCGACGGTGAGACAAGGGCCGGCCGGGCCCTGGTGCAAAGGTGCAGCCGTCCAGGTAGGAGTAGGACGCGCGCGGGGTGGCTACTGGGTAGAGCGGTAGAGCCTAGACTAGAGGGTACGACCGCACAGGACCGGCCACCAACTGCGGTCGCGCACCTAACCGGGCGGCCGTGCCACGAGCTCCCGTCGTGCCGGTCACCTGATGTTGATGGCGGCGCCACTCGCTTTTGTAGGCTAGGCCTTCATTTGCTCCG
This sequence comes from Saccharum hybrid cultivar R570, assembly GCA_038087645.1. Taxonomy (NCBI): domain Eukaryota; kingdom Viridiplantae; phylum Streptophyta; class Magnoliopsida; order Poales; family Poaceae; genus Saccharum; species Saccharum hybrid cultivar. The sequence goes on along the minus strand of JAQSUU010000402.1, from coordinate 20,670,170 downwards.
TGCTTCGTTGTTCTAGACCTTCATGGATGGTGATTGTCACCGATAGGTGGTAGTAACATTTTCAAAGGGAAGGTGTGTCGCGGCCAGTGACGAGAGCATAACGGGTCGATGCCATCTTTCCGACCTGACTAGTAGACATTTTGTAGCGGCAATTTAGTAGTACGATTGGAGCAAGTTGAGACAATAGACAGAATCCAATTGTTGTCACCAAGACACATCCCAGTCCAATACTGTAGCATGTTACATCCCCGAAACCAAATTACATGAACTCAGACCCGAAGTACCCGATTACAATTTTGGATAGTAATCGTAAAAACCCGAATTTAGTTTGAGTAATGTTCCTCCGGTAACAAACTACCTGAATTACTCGAAATATCTCAAATATTTGTTCTTCTATTTCTAATACGAAGACATGAAGTGGTTCAGTGCAATATAAATCTATTATTTGGTATAAATTAATGTAGATTTATGCTAACTTGATAATCATTTATTGTTAATTGATATGAAGACATGATGTGATTTGAAGGACCGTTGTTTATTGCTTTAAAATTCTACTAGAATTCTTTCAAAATAATTGGTTTTGTCAATTTAACCCGAACTCAACCCGGTGCCCGGAATTTCGAATAATGCTTTTTCGGGACCACAACTGGGTAGCAATTTCTAATACCCAAATTTTTAATTACCTGAATTACCCGACCCAAATTTTTCACGTAACCCGAATGCCCTATCCTAATAAAAACCACTTTCTATTTTTTTTCCACTCTCTAACAGTTTTTCTATATCTTGTGTGCAGTCTAGAGATATTATTGTTTTCTATATTTGTCTAGCAAGAAATATGGAATAAAAAGATGACTATATTTGGATAATCAATTAAAAAAGCTGTTGAAGAATATTTTAATGACCAAAATCTATATTTCTACTAATAATTAAAAAAAGAAATTGAGAGTCTCTTTGAGTTACTCTTCCAAGATTACTTTCATTTTTTTGAGAAACCAGGAAAATATATTAGATAAACTTCTTAATATTTACACCAAATCTTACAAAGACCCTATCGGGGAAAATGAAACTACAACCCAGTCCTTGCAAGATCATGGTCCTCCCGGTTGACCTTGTCACCGGTGATCGGAGCAATCTACAGCTTGAAGCCGACCCCCTTTCGGACGAAAGCTCTTCACAATTTTTCGTTGCCATCATGAGTCGCATATTGTCGGTGTCACGAAACCACTGGCTAGTAATTTGTGTGATTGCGCGTTTAGGCTCGGATGGCTGAGCCCGGATAATGTCTTGCCTGACTCCTAGGTTCCCCCAAGCCATCAGGCGAGGTGGAGACTCCCTTGGAAGGGTCGGGCAAGGCAAGATCGGCGTTCATCGGGCCGGCAGGACCAGAGCCTATGCCTCAGCCATCGGGCGGGGCGAAACTCGCGCGCTCTCTCTCTTTCTCGCCCCGCGCCTCTAGGGTTCGGGCGAGGTGGAGCTCGTACCGCGGTCGTCGGACTGTCTTGGGCTGATGCCTGGACCGCCCAAGCGGAGCTGGGCCTTTTTCGCAAAGGCCCATGATCAGGCTCTGGCCGCGCTCTGGATTGCTAAGTCGGTCTGGGCACTAATGATGAGGCCCTCTACCGGGCACCTTAGCACTGGTGCCCGAGACAGAGATTGGCCTCCCAGTCCTCGGGTGATCTGGATGTGATTGGCCGAGGGATTTCATCGACTGCCGGGGGGCGCATGCAAGCGCAGCTGCCAAGTGTAGCCTCCAAGGCCGCGAAGGAGTGATGTATTCCTCCATAGCGGGTTGTCGGTGGTCCGCCCAGGCTAGGCCATGGTTTCCCTTTCACGGGGAGCCGTTGTGGACCGACGAGCAAACCCTTGGGCCTTAGCGGGTCAAAGCGATTGTTGGTATAATTAATACACACTCTAGTTATCCGCAAGCGCACAGATAATCTACCGATGTAGCACTTCACCGGAATGACCCAGTTTTAATATCGAACCCAAAGGAACGGAATGATGTACTTTAGTTTGAAACCTAATCACTGAGTAGCAAACAAGGACAGAGAAAATAGAAGATAAAGACGATTACTAAGGTTGTCTAGTTCTATTATTGCAGTAAGTTATGTTAATTATGATTCAGCTAGGGATTACTATAGAAGAGCACAATCAGAGTGTAGTCTCCTAAGTAACTAATCCTGCTTGGCCTATAAATGGGAGATGGACTGTAGAAGATTCAACAAGGCTATAAAAGTCACCCCTGCGAGCTACCACCTATCCGAAATATAGGGTACATCATATAAGCAATCAAGTCTAAGCACCACGCTTACACTACAATGGCTACTTTATCCCTAGAGCTACCAGGAATAAAGTACTCAAAAAGAGTCGCAGACTAGAAGAATAATAATAACGTTAAGACTTACTGACAAATAGAAGTTGATCACTGAAGAAATCTCAGACGTAAGCCCTTGAAGAACTTGAATTCGTAGGTACAAGGCGTAGAAGCAGCACCAACAGACCGGTACTCCCTCCAAATCTCTTCCCTCTCTCTTTCTTCTAATTCTAATTAAAGACTAGATTCTAAACCTAAACTAGAGGAGAACTAGTCTTCTTCTTGAAAGCTAGCTCTAGAGAGGTTTTCTTTTCGAGGGACACCTCTCTTTGATCCTATCTGAAGATAATGAATTAGGGTATCAAGATGCTCTGTCTCAGGGGGTCTGGGGTCTGGTTATATAGTCCGGTGGGATGAACCACGGCCCTCGGATCAAACCGACTTGAAACGACGGTCAAGATGCGATGTAGAGATGTGTTGTAACACGTTGCGTGAAGGAGAAGATGGTTGGCCTCTGGGCCAGGCCGGCCAGCCTGAGAGGGGGCCAGGCGGCCTCCTCTGGACTCCTCTCGGTCCCCGTCTCGGTCTCGTGCCTTCTCATGTCTTCTGGAGTCTTCTAGTGTCAGGGTCTGATCCGTTTGACGCGATTTGGTCTGGTTCATTAGGCCCAACTCTTATCCAGAATTCCTATTTTTCCTATTTAATCCTTGAAAAATCATAATTCAACAAAACTCGTGGAATTCTGTTAGTTGAGTCCCTATTCTATGGTGGTGATTACATTTATACCATTTTCATGTTTTATTGATGGTTTATAATAGGAGTTAATTACCGTCGACAGCGATATCTTGGCTTCACATTCTTTTTGAATGGAGAGGCCCATAGCTCACTTGGACCAGAGGTTGCTTGACGCATTCTTCGAGGGGACATCCAGAAATCACGTGCACACGCCCCGCGATGGGACGCGGTGAAGAACTTAGCGGGCACATGGACCGAGGTGGACAGATGGCACTATGCCTTCTCCGCCCCTATAAAACCAGTAGCCTACCTCTTAGGTCTCATCGCGCACGTCCGCTCCCCTACCCACTTTTTAGCCTTCCCCGCTCTTGCCCCCACTACCGACCAAGCCTCCGATTCCACCGCCGTAGCCGAAATCTTTCGCCCTCCGTAACTCGCCTCCATGGATCTATGAAGCCGCTCGACGTGCAGTGACGCACGCATGCTGGGTCCTGTCCATCATGGGCTCCTGCCTGTGAGGATTGACATGCTCGAATGGATCCTCTCTAGCGACAAGAGGTCCCCGGTGCTGCCTGATGGCTACGTGGTGTCATTCGTGCACTTCCATGAGCGCGGACTCGCAGATCCTGCCCATTGCTTCCGGCTCAGGCTCCTTGATCAGTACAGGATCGAGCTGCAGCACCTAGATCCTAATGGGATCCAGCATATCATGATCTTTATCAAGTTGTGTGAAGGGTTCCTGGGGATCGTGCCCCGTTAGGATCTTCGGCGCTACTTCTTCACCGCCGAGCTACGAAAAGAGAGGATGCTGGATCAGACGGAGGCACCACTGCCGATGGGATGCGTTAGCATCCATCTTAGGGGCGGCGGTTGGGCTCGTGAGTACATTCCCATGAGGCTATCGGCGCCAAACAGGGGGTGGCACTCCCAATGGCTCTACCTGAAGAACATCGCCTCCCCTGCTCTGTCGGGGCTCACCCTTCTAGAGTTCTCTGGCAGCGTGATCGAGGCGGCCTGGGATCGGTGGGTGTGGGGAGTCCCCAAGAGGGAGGTGAAGAGGATCAAGGATCACCTCGCAGCTATCTAGATCTTGAGGGAGAATGGTTTGAATGGGGCTAGCATCATCGGTGCATATCACCAAAGGAGGGTGGCGCTATTGATGGCACACGTGCTTCCTCTGCACCAGATGGTTCCTGGTGCGCCCTCCGAGGGGACGGTGCTCACCGAGGACCCGGTCACCTTCTCTGAGATCACCTAACATATTAAGGACGCGATGGATTCCCAGGAGGGTCCAGTGAGCGCCACCCACGACTATCTATTCTTGGTGCCATGGTGTCCCCCGATGCGCCCGGAGCTTGGCTTCATCAAGTTCATGAGCTCCTTATCCCCTCTAAATTCCTTATCCATGTGTTTTCTTGGCTTCCTCTAACTATCTCCTGGACTATGCTAACCGAGGCATCTTATGCTGATGAAGCATTTGGCGCCCCTGCCGCGGAGTGCGGCCGAGAGGGTGGCGAACCGCGCTGCGAACGCGACGCAGAAGAAAACCAAGGAAGACAAAAAGGAAATGGAGTAATTGAAGCAGGTAAGACGGGCCCGTGGTGAGGATACCTCTGACAAGGAGGAGGAAGAGGAAGAAGGACGGGAGGAGAGGCCCGCCACTATTGCGGATGAGCTCGATTGGTATGACTTGGAGTGCGAGGACTAGGAGGCATCCTGGTAGCTACTTGCCAGCATGGGCATAGGCCCGTTCCAGGGGGCATCGGACTCGTCCCCATGCTACACGAAGGAGGATGCTCCCTAGGGACCGATGACGGTGGATCATGCGAGCTGCCCTTCCCCGCCCGAGCCCTTAGGGGGGCAGAAGAGGCAACGCCCTGACGAAGAGCGAGCGGGGTCGAGGGGCCTGACCTCGAAGCGTCCAAGGACAAACACATAAGTCATGGATCCTTTGGTGTTGTGCTGTTCTGTCTCCGATACTTTGTCGTTCGTTCACTGTTTCCCTTTTTCACAGTGCGAAGCTGGTCTTGCCTCCCCTGGAGCTGGCACCACAGAAGAGCATCAGGGTCTAGGACGTGAGCCGTCCGTCGGCTAGCATCCCGACAACGAGCGGTCAGGTCCATCAGGTGCCGCCGGTGATCGCGGTGCCGTCCGCCGGGGAGCGTCCCACGACGAGTGCTTAGGGAGTGCCCGCGACGGTCATGGAGCAGCCACTAGCGGTCATGGCGGTGGCACAAATGGAACTGTCGGTAGCGCTGGTGGTGCCGCCCACGGTGGAGCATGTGGGGGAGGGGCGGTTGGAAGAAACCGTTCCCGCAACGCGCACGGCGGCCGTTGTGCAACCGGTCGTGACCCCGCCGCTGTAGGCAGGGACAGCGACACCTGACACCAGGGTGATCATCCCTGCGGGCGTTTCACTACAGGGAGGTGCGGTCTCATCCGTGGCTAGCGCAACACTGCCTGGATCGAGTGGGTCGACTCGTACTCCTTGGGAGCCACTCATTTCATCCTTGACGATGTTTCAAAGAGGGAGGAGGGGCGTGCCTTCGATCAGAGGATGGGGAGCATGGCACGTACCCTGAGCTCCTCGTCGGCCACCTTGCAAGGTGCCCTCGCGCCTTTCCAGGTATGACACGGTTGCGCCGCATAGCTCCTATCTAACACTTTTGGCTTCTGATCTCTTTTTCTTTTTGCAGTCGTTGAAGGCACAAAGATAGAGAAAGTCTTGGTTCCTCCATGAGTAGAAGGTGGCCTGGGACAAACTTGTCATGGAGGCGGCCAACCTTTGGTCTAGAGAGGCGGAGGCAAGTCAGCGAGCGAGAAGGGCCAAGAAGGAGCTTGCGGCTCTGCACTAGGAGACTACAGAGGCTGCTTAGATTAAGAGGGAGCGTGACCAGTTACATCAGGCCGAGTCATGGTTATGCACAGAGCATGATTCGGCCTAGGAGAATCACACCAACGTCCATCGTCAACTGGGCGATCTGATGGGCGTGGTCGAGGAGGAAAAGAGGCGAAAGGAGGAAGCCCAGAAGGCATCCGTCAACCTCACAGCGAATGTTAGCCGAGGCAGGGTGTAGGGTCGAGATGGCGGACTAGAGGGGGGTGAATAGTCCTTTGTAAAACTTAAACACATCGGCTAACCGAAACAAATACAGAATTAAACTTATCGGTCTAGACAAGACTACACCCCTCTATCTACAACTCTAGCACCTTACAAAAGATCCTAATCAAGCAGATAAGGTGCCTTCCATCAAGAGCTCACCTAAATAATTCTGGCTTGCAAGGTCACACAAACCTATGCAACTAGTACTTCAAGCACCGGGGGAGCTCCTACACAATTCAAGTAAGCAAAAGCACAAAGCCCCTAAGCTCACTAGTAATGCTCAATAACAAGGCAACCAATGCCAAATTAGAGAGTGCAATATACTTAGCTACACAAACTAAGCAATATAACTAACAAGGTTACACAAACCAAATTAGCCACACAAAGGGAGCTTACTTCTAGCTACACAAGTAAGGAGGTAACTAGCTAGCTACACAAGCAAACTAGTTACAAGAGTAACTACACAAGCACTATGTATATATGTGAAAGTGATACAAGCTTGTGTTTCGGAGATTGCAAACCAACAGGATGAACAAGGTTGACATGATGATTTTTATCCCGAGGTTCACATGTTTGCCAACACGCTAGTCCCCGTTGAGACAAGCTCCATGGTTGCCACCGGTCCTCTTGCTCTTCTCATTGTGGCGATGCACCCACTTGTTGGATCGCGAGCTAATTAATTATCAAGAGTCAAACCCTCAGCGGGTGCCGCACATCCACTCATAAGATGGGGATCCTCCAAGCCACGAGCTCTAGTACTTGACCCGGCCGGACCACTTGTCGCCCTTCGCGTCTCGCTTTACTAGAGTTGCTCTTCGCGGCTCCCGCAGGGCGAGCACAATGCCCCTCACAAAGCTTCTCCGGAGCCTCACACAATCTTCTTGCGAGCTTTGACGGAGTCACAAGCCACCAAGCCATCTAGGAGGTGGCAACCTCCATGAGTAACAAGCACCACCGGCTTGCAACTTGAACCCTTAGTGCCACTCAATGCAATCCTCACGATGCAATGCACTAGAATCGCTCTCTCACTTGATCTGATGAACATTATCAAGCATGAGTGAGTTAGAGGGCTCCCAAGCACACCAACACAAGCCACCAAGGCTCAAGGGTGCTCCACAAACTGCCAAAGGCCAGCCAACCATCTATTTATAACCCCACAAATGAATATAGCCGTTATGCCATTACTGGGCTAAAAATCGCGAGCGACAGACGTGGCACCCCAGCGTCTGACACACTGCTCGTTGCCACATGTCCTGCTCAACCGAAAAACCAACGGTCAAATTCCCAGTGAAAAACGCCTCCGACGCTTCGCGCCCTCAGCGTCCGTCACACGACAGACGCGGCACAGAGAGCTCCCGTGCCGCACTCAATTACGACAGTCACGTCTGTCGGTCGATCAACAGACGCGGCTCAGTGTCTGTCACCGCCGAGGCTCGCAACCCTGCTGACACCACGCGTGACCGACACTGACGCCAGCGTTCGTCGCACGACCACCGCAGCGTCTGTCGCCTCCTTCGATCTAGGCCACGTCTAGGGTAAGCCGACAGATGCCAGGGCAGCGTCTATCGCCACCGTGTCTAGCGTCCATCGAGTGTTTCTCACGAGAAACACTCCCGCGACCTCGCCACTTCTTTCAACCTTCGGCATAAAGGAAATTTAGCATTTCATCTCCTCGAAAACGCCTGAATCCCGCCTCGCAAGCTCGGCGGGAGGGAGAGAGGAACCCAAACCCCTCTCTACCTCTCAAACTCCATTGCCTTCGCAAATGTGCCAACACCAAAAAGTGTTCACCACCTTGTGCACGTGTGTTAGCATTTTCACAATCATTTTCTTGAAGGAGTTAGCCACTCAACTTGCCACGCTGTTGACGGTCCTTAAGTACCAAATATAGTTATCAAATAAATAAAGAAAAGGATCCAAATGCAACCAACACCTAGACTTAGGGTTTTATCTGACAGAATTCCACGAGTTTTGGTGTTTGTCTGTTTCTGCAGGGGGTTATCAGAAAATACGGAGGAAAGGCCCACACGTCGGGTTTACATAGAGATAATAACGTGTTCACCGATTTTCTATCATCTAGAAGACTCCAGAAGCCACGAGAACGAACGGGAGGCCGAACCAGGCTCCGTCTCACGGATTATGCTCCACCGACCTAAGGGATCAAGAAAAACCGTGCGATTAATGTCGGTTTGATCCGACGGCCCACGTTCACTTGAGGGGGCTATATAAGCAGGACCCCTGGCCCCTGGAGGAGGCACTCCCTTATTCTCAATTCTTCAAACCCTAATCTCAGGAGGAGAGTCTCTGATCAAGCCCTAGAGCCACCACATCAACTAGATCTCTAGTATAGCATAGCTACATAGGATTAGAACTAGAAGGAGTCAATCTTCGATTGGTTTCCGGATCTGTCAAGAGGATTCTTGGTAATTCCTTTACTATTCTTCATTGTTCATCTTTGTTCTTCAATATTATGAATACAACTTTGTTCTATTTCAATATATTGATTATGACTTTGCTCTACTTGATTATATTTGCAATTATATTGTTCTTAGTTTATCGTAGTTATACGCTTGGCTTAGTTAGATTGGAATTATATACATGTTTAGGATCGTATAGCGTTTATCCATCGGATCCATGGGTAAATGATAAATATTGTGTAGGCGTGGTGCTTAGACCATATTTATCTGCGATTGCACCTTATATGCCGGATCGTGGGGTGGTCCGCGATGGTGACAGCTTCGTTGGTTCTTATATAGTCCCCCTCCCGTGTGTAAGGCAGGCAGAGCAACATTATTACGGGGGAGTGATTGCTATGTTTCTCATCTTCCTTGATAATATCACTATGCATGGGCGTAGTCCTTTCTCGCAATGATTGCCAAGTGTACTTGCACTAACTATGATATGCTAGACTTTATAGTTAAGAATAACTTAGGAAATATCCTTGTAGTTCGTCCTAATACCATGCTAATGACTTGCTAGAATATCTGTTGAGGTGCTTATCATTATTATATGTGGCTAGCTGATCAGATTAATTATCTTTGTCACCATTCATACTTTATCTATATTTTATGTGACACTTACCCCTGTATGCAAGAGATAGATGAATGCTCTCACTTATACATGCAATGATTGATACTCATTCCTATATTCCATTCCATAATCAACATTGATGTTAGTAATCCCTTCCCAGTGGTAAAAATATAAATAACGATACCTGGAATACTTCCCGGTTAAAATGCTACATCGGTATTAATCTGTGCGCTTGCAGATCTTATTTATTATTTATTTAGAAGAGCAGTTGCATATTTCAATACCGCGTCTCTCATGTCATGCTGGGGATGACAACTTGGCTTAAGTGGCATGAGGGATAGGTTCGGCATTTTTGGCGCCGTTATCAGAATTAGAAAACTAAGTCTACTTTTGGTAATGACGTTAAGAATGCCCAACAAGCATTTTTGGCGCCGTTGCCGGGGAAGGTTGATTTACTAACAAGGAATGAATATGGAATTTGAGTCATCATTCGCATCATTAAGTGATTGGGATCATCAATTCTCCCATACAGATTTACCCCTGTATTTTTCCATTCTTATTGTTTTGCAGGGTGATGTATGAATAGAGGACATCTTCTAGAAAATTTTGTTGACAACCCCGAAGCATTAATCAGAGGGGCAAGAGCCAAGCTCAAGAAGTCAACACTTCGACGCAACACTTCATCCAATCTAGAAGACCGCCGAAGTTTCATCCGGAATTTGTCAACAGAGTTCGCAGCCATGGCGAACAAGACGATCCGCGAGTTCTCAGCTCCCACTACGGACAACATCCGCACTGGACCTGCCGCGGCCATCGACAAGAACTTTGAGCTCAAGCCAGGGCTCATCAATATGGTACAAGACAACCAGTTTTGTGGGAAGCCGCACGAAGATGCAAGTGCTCATCTCCAACACTTCCTAGAGATTTGCAGCACATTCACTTTATTAGATGTTCCCAGAGACGTCATACTACTTCGCCTTTTCCCATTCTCACTATTGGGGAGAGCGAAGCAGTGGTTCTACGCGACGAAGGATAAGAACACTACGTGGGCACTCTGCTCTACGAACTTTCTGGCTAAGTTCTTTCCCATGGGCAAGACCAATGCTCTCCGTGGGAAGATTACAAGTTTTCAGCAACAACATGATGAATCCGTTCTAGAAGCATGGGAGCGCTTTCAAGATTACATCCTAGAATGTCCCCATCATGGAATGGAGAGCTGGCTACTTATGCAGACTTTCTATCATGGGCTCATCACTAGTGCTCGTGAGACCATGGATGCTGCAGCTGGAGGCGCATTTCTATCACTCACCATACCACAAGCTACAGCCCTTGTGGAGAAGATGGCGTCCAACCAAGGTTGGAACGAAGAGAGGACTCAAACACGCAAGAAGGGTGGAGGTATGCACCAGCTCAAGGAGGTAGACATGCTGTCTGCAAAGTTAGACCTACTCATAAAAAAGCTCGATGACAAAGCTGGAGACAAAAGAGAAGTCATGAACGTCTACGACTCTCACATGACTTGTGAGGAATGTGGAGATACTGGACACTCAGGCAATCACTGCCCTGAGATGCTTGAGGATGCAAGGTACATCAACAACAACAACTACTACAACCGTCCTCAACAAAATCAAGGTTGGAATCAACAGAGGCCTAACTACTCAGGTAATTATCAAGGTAATAACTCTTACAACAACAATAATAATTTTCCACCCCTGAGAGAGTTAGTGTCTAATCAAGGAAAGCTAATGGATAACTTGTCTAAGAAATTGGCATCCGATGATAAAATACTAGAAAACATAAATAATAGAATGGATAATTTCTCTACTGCCATCAAAAAATTAGCTTTAATAAAATGATTGAATCTTAGTTAAATCAAATAGCTGCTGCTGTTCCTGCTACTAACCCCAGTATACCATCACAACCGGAAGGATTAGAATCTGCAAATCTTGTAGACATGTTTGATGCAGGTAACTATTGGAGTAATCCCGCTATCGGAGTACATAATGACCTTCTGCCAGTCAAGAGAGGCGATCCAGGACGCCCCGTCATCCCGATCTCCATCGGCATGGTGGACTTCCCAGAAGCACTCTGTGACTTTGGCTCCAGCGTCAACATTATGCTCAGGGTACTCTATGAAAAATTCTTTACATATCCTTTATCAGAAACAACTATGTGTTTGCAGCTTGCAGATCGGACACTAAGCTTTCCTAAAGGAATATTAAAGAACATGTGTGTCCGAGTTGGTACCTCGTACGCTCCAGCTGACTTCGTGGTGATAGAGACCGGGTCCGATGAGAGGTTACCAGTTATTCTGGGAAGGCCATTCCTGAACACCTCGGGAGCTGTCATCTACGCCAGCGCTGCAAAGATCAACTTCAACATCAAGGGGAGGAAGGAGACGTTTTCTTTCAAGAACAAGATTACACAAATCCCAGAGCAACCCCAACATGAACCAAGGAAGAGGACCAACAGGAGGAACAAGCAGAACAAGAACAACCAAGGATGGACCGAATCAGCTAAGATGGTCACTGCAGTTCAAGGAGGTCAAGACCGACGACCCAAGTCGCTGTTCCTAATCAAGAAGGACGACCCAGGTATGCCAAGCATTGAGTGCTCAATCAATGGATACTCCTTTCAAAAGGCGCTCTGCGACACTGGATCAGGCGTCAACATAATGGCCACAGTCACCTATCAGCTCTTGTATGGAACCATGCCCTTAAAACCAACATACACTCAGCTCCAGATGGCAGATCAGACATCCCGAAAGGTTGAAGGTATAGTAACCGATGTCCCTATTAAAATTAACGATCATTTTGTCCATACAGACTTTCAGATCATTGACATGGGAGACGACGAGTACGATCCACCCATCATCCTAGGAAGACCGTTCCTAGGCACCGTCAAAGCAATCATCTACATTGGAACCGGAGAAGTCCATATGCATTGCCCCTCTGAGAAGGTACGCCGCTAGTTTAATGACCCTAACTATATAGTTGAAGATTCTAAGCAGGTCAGGACAAGAAGAAGGCGACGTAACCGTAACCAAAGGAGGCAAACCATCAAGGACGTATGGGCAGACTATGAAGGAGAGGTCATAAGGTCCGAGGATACACAACAGGAGACCGAAGCACCAAGTCGGGTATGGAAAGTGAAGACAGTTACACAAGAAGAGGAGGCGCTGCCGGAACCACCGTCTACGCCACCCAAATCCCAGGACAACTAAGAAGAAAAGAAGTCCTGTTCGGAGGACTTAAAAACACCGAACGTCGTGCCAAGAGGTAAACTTGGTAGTTATTATTTTCCCTTTAATTATTGCTCAGTTAATCATGTTCATTCTGTCTAAAAAAATGTTGAAAATAGTAAGCCCCATGTGAGTATGCGAGTGGCATAAAACCCATAAGTACATTCACTGTGGTGGCATAAAAAAATAATAATATATATATTTTTTCTGTTCTATAAAAATGAAAATAAAAATAGAGAGTGACATTTATCAAGGAAGCTCAAACATGATATTTATGCTAACGCTTAATCAAGTTCCACGAAGCTTTGTTGTCTATTTGAGCTCCACAGAATTCAGGAAGACTAGCAGATGGAGGACATCCTAATCGCTGTCAGGGTGCTGCCGACATTCAAATACACCTCTGCACCTGCTAGCTACATCAGAAGAAATTACGTCAAGATCCAGCTTGGGGGAGAGCACCCCCATTTATCCCGATATGTATTTTTATCTACAGTTATACCTATGTTTTATTAAAATAAAAAGATGCATAATCATGAAAACCCAAATAAATATTTTGTGTTTATATATATTTGCTTAGTTTAATAAATAAATAAAGTAGCTATGCTAAACTAAATCTTGAAAATAAAACTCTAGCATGGATATGATGAATAGTTGCTCTGCCTAATTTTCAAATTTGTTCTCTCTCTAGTTTAGACATAACTGTTATAATTTAAAACTGGCTCTAAACCTGAACTAGTGGGAAGAGAACTTGATCTGAAGTCTAAGTTGTTAGCGGATATGATATGGGAAGGTTGAGCTGCTATTTATCTGTTCCTAGAGATGCTAGAATTCTGGAGAATTTTATCTTTGAAAATCTTTAAAATGTTGCATGATGAGTTCCTGTATGATGAGAGTTTAAATTCCTACCACAGCCATATATACATGCTTGTTAAATTAAGAGCCGCACTTTTACTACTTACTGCTTATGGGCATTGAGTGTGGTCAAGCTGTGTAGACCCTTAGGAACTTGTCATGTGGTTAAAATCAAGATTCACTTGCACGTTCACTCATACATGCTGTTTCTACTCCGGAAGTACGCATCTACATATATCCACTCATTTTCATCTCCAGATTTACCCAAAATTATTCTACTCCTGACCCGGGAGAGAATAGCCAAAAACATTATCCCATTCCTGTTATTCCCTGTGAAGTTAATGCTCAAGTCATTTCTACTACCACTTGCTATATTTTCAAAAGAGGGAGATTGCTCTAAAAAAAATATATAAATACGAGGAAATAAAAAGGAGCAAGTGCTCGGAACCTCGAAGAAAGAAAAAGTGAGACGAGAGGTAAAAATGGACAAGTGTCCGACAGTAGAATTAGGGGTACAAGATACCCACCTGAGAGGAAAAAGAAAAGAAAAAAATATAAATACAGAGCATCTCATTCCCCTCAAAAGTTTCAAAAAGCAAGAAAGGTATGTATTCCCTCAAAAAGAGCATTAGACTTTTGTTATCACCATTCACCACTCATTCACCACACATGCACATCTTGATTTGACTTATTGACTTGTTTCTCTGGATCCATGGTTTGACTATGCAATAAATGTTCTATGAGTATGTATACTGTATCTCCCACCTATGAGCTCCAGATATCAAAGCCTTATTAGAGTAGGGTGAGAGAGAAGGCAATGTCACTACGCCTTATACCATAAATACCACATACTTTGAGAGAGAAGGCATATACCATTACTGCCTTGGTAAGGATCCAGAAATACCACAAAAGAGAGACCCGAGAAAGTCATACAAGGAATCTCTGAGTTTTATTTGAAAAATTTGTAAAAACTCCAGAGCTATAGCTGATCAAGAATAAGAGACATGGCGTTTGACTAGACCGTTCTATCTTTTAACCACTCAAGATGCAGGTGACGGTTGCAAGCCCCATGGCGAAAGGTAAAATGAGTAAGTTTTAAGTCTTGACAGTTTACTCTAACTCAGGGATGAGACCTTATTTGAAAGCATATGTACCGTCAATGTTCAAAGGCGTTGCAGCAACTTCTGCTCCATAATGAGTCTATCCTTGCTCAGGGACGAGCAAGAGGTAAGCTTGGGGGAGTTTGTTGACGGTCCTTAAGTACCAAATATAGTTATCAAATAAATAAAGAAAATGATCCAAATGCAACCAACACCTAGACTTAGGGTTTTATCTGACAGAATTCCACGAGTTTTGGTGTTTGTCTGTTTCTGCAGGGGGGTTATCAGAAAATACGGAGGAAAGGCCCACACGTCGGGTTTACATAGAGATAATAACGTGTTCACCGATTTTCTATCATCTAGAAGACTCCAGAAGCCACGAGAACGAACGGGAGGCCGAACCAGGCTCCGTCTCACGGATTATGCTCCACCGACCTAAGGGATCAAGGAAAACCGTGCGATTAATGTCGGTTTGATCCGACGGCCCACGTTCACTTGAGGGGGCTATATAAGCAGGACCCCTAGCCCCTGGAGGAGGCACTCCCTCATTCTCAATTCTTCAAACCCTAATCTCAGGAGGAGAGTCTCTGATCAAGCCCTAGAGCCACCACATCAACTAGATCTCTAGTATAGCATAGCTACATAGGATTAGAACTAGAAGGAGTCAATCTTCGATTGGTTTCCGGATCTGTCAAGAGGATTCTTGGTAATTCCTTTACTATTCTTCATTGTTCATCTTTGTTCTTCAATATTATGAATACAACTTTGTTCTATTTCAATATATTGATTATGACTTTGCTCTACTTGATTATATTTGCGATTATATTGTTCTTAGTTTATCGTAGTTATACGCTTGGCTTAGTTAGATTGGAATTATATACATGTTTAGGATCGTATAGCGTTTATCCATCGGATCCATGGGTAAATGATAAATATTGTGTAGGCGTGGTGCTTAGACCATATTTATCTGCGATTGCACCTTATATGCCGGATCGTGGGGTGGTCCGCGATGGTGACAGCTTCGTTGGTTCTTATATAGTCCCCCTCCCGTGTGTAAGGCAGGCAGAGCAACATTATTACGGGGGAGTGATTGCTATGTTTCTCATCTTCCTTGATAATATCACTATGCATGGGCGTAGTCCTTTCTCGCAATGATTGCCAAGTGTACTTGCACTAACTATGATATGCTAGACTTTATAGTTAAGAATAACTTAGGAAATATCCTTGTAGTTCGTCCTAATACCATGCTAATGACTTGCTAGAATATCTGTTGAGGTGCTTATCATTATTATATGTGGCTAGCTGATCAGATTAATTATCTTTGTCACCATTCATACTTTATCTATATTTTATGTGACACTTACCCCTGTATGCAAGAGATAGATGAATGCTCTCACTTATACATGCAATGATTGATACTCATTCCTATATTCCATTCCATAATCAACATTGATGTTAGTAATCCCTTCCCAGTGGTAAAAATATAAATAACGATACCTGGAATACTTCCCGGTTAAAATGCTACATCGGTATTAATCTGTGCGCTTGCAGATCTTATTTATTATTTATTTAGAAGAGCAGTTGCATATTTCAATACCGCGTCTCTCATGTCATGCTGGGGATGACAACTTGGCTTAAGTGGCATGAGGGATAGGTTCGGCATTTTTGGCGCCGTTATCAGAATTAGAAAACTAAGTCTACTTTTGGTAATGACGTTAAGAATGCCCAACACACGCCACTCGATTCTAGCAATGATGCAAAGTTAGATCACTCGAGTGGCACTAGATGACCGATATACAAACAAGTTTGCCCCTCTTAATAGTACGACCATCTATCCTAAATCCGGTCATCAACTTCTCTACACACCTATGACCGGTGAAATGGAAATGCCCTAGGTTATATCTTTGCCATGCGCATTCTACTCCATCTCCTCCGACGTTGATGCAACACATGCACCAACCATATAACAAATGATATGATCATATCGTCATGTGACCTTGTTGGTCCATCAATCTTGACCTCGCTTTCTCTTCACTGTTGCGTCGGTCCATCGGCGCCAAGTCTTGCTCAAGCTTCACCGCCTCGCGGTCCATCGCTCCAAAGCCTCCGACTTGCCCTTTACACTTGCAACCGGTCCATCAAGCCAAGCCTCATCTTGATCTTCGCCACCTTGGTCACATGACTCCATGTCATATCTCATATGCAATGAGCTCCTTCATGACATCATCACCTGTGGACTAATTCCCTGTGTATCTCACATAAACACAATTAGTCCACTTAAGGTTGTCACTCAATTACCAAAACCAAATAAGGACCTTTCACAGGGCCATGCCCAAACCTTGGAAACCGTGGTGGAGTCCTTGCACAAGGAGGCGAATCAACTGCGGGTAGGCACCAATAGTGATTCTCCTCCTTTCTGTGCCATTACCATCTTTCGGGGTCATTGTGTTCTCTCTTTTTTCTTTTTCTGATGTGGACGTTGTCCGCGTTGGACAGCTCTCTAGGGCAGGCTCACAGAGGTGGAACAAGAGCTTGCCCAGGTCATGCAAGCCCGTGATCAGGTGACCGTGGGGCATGACACCCTGTCCGGTGTCGTCACTTTGGTTTGCGATGAGCTTTAGGTGGCGCAGCCGGCAGGGGCGAACACGCTGGTGGCGCACGCTAGTCAAATTTCCCATCAGGTACATGAGCTGGAAAGGGGCATCCTTCACGGCGGTGTTAACCAGGTCTTCGCCATCGCCCGCTCCCATTATGTGAACATCAACCTGGAGGCGTTGAGTCTGGGGTACCCAGACAACTACTTGAACGCCGAGGTGGATGTGCTTGAAACTATAGTCGCCACCCTTTCGCAAGCCCTATCGGATAGAATAGAGGGACTAGTGCTCCCCCATGGGGGTTAGGTAATTAAGATTTAGGCCATGGTGCCAAAGACTTGTAATTGAACAAGTATTTCATTTTTGTCTGGGATTCGTTTTAAGCAAACTTTCGCTGTTGGGATGCATAACCTTATCCGGGTTAAGACTTTTGTGTGTCTTGTGTGAAGCGGTTGGTGCATCCCGACCCCTCCTCGTTTGTTAAGATTACGAGGCACTAGGTGGGCGAGAGAACTTTAGGGCGTGCGAGTGAGCAAGGTCGCCGTAGCCATCAGGGCATGGGCTTCCCGCAGTCCGACTTGTTGCCCTTAGAGTTATCTTCCGAGGCCTTTTGCCCTTCGTCCTTAACGCAGGCGAGGGGTCGGGTGTAAGAAAAAACGAATGTTTCCAAAAAGTGAGCATGCATACGTACATGATCCTGTTAGCTCCCGAGTAGAATCCGACCCCTGGCAGTTTTTGCTAGGGTTGGATGTCACTGGCAGCCAAATGAAATGATAAGGGGAAACTCTTCTCTATTTTGAAAACTTAGTTTTTACATCCAAAAAAAACCTGCGACATGGAAAAGCTAAGTGTCGGTGTCCGGTCCCGAGGGGGTCCTAAACCGACTAGTAAATGCTGCGTATCCCTATCCTGGATGGTGATGCAAGGAGAACACACGGGGGTTTATCCTGGTTCGGGCGGAAGAAGGCCCTACATCCAGCGGGGGGAGAGAGTTTTTGTATTTCCTTGCACCGAGGTGCTTGTGTAGGGGTTACAAGCTTGCGAGAGAGGACGGCGAGCCCAAGTCTCAAAGAGAGAAAGGAGTACAAAGATGATTGCTTGAGATGTTGATCTCTATCTTGTGTCTTGCCTGTCGTTCGTTGTTCCTCGGTAGGGTCCTGGCCGGTCCTTTTATAGGATAAGAGGGGGCCAGGATGCCGACGAGTCTTGAGGTGATTTTTTGTCGAACCCTGTTGGGGGACTGTAGCGACGTGCCCCAGAAATAGGAGGCCATCTCTGGACACCATGGTGACGCAGAGGATGAGATGACGAAGTGACCCGGAGCGCCGTGCCATGCCGTCCTTCTTTTCCTGTTGAACTGTGCGGGGCGTCGAGGTTGGGTCGAGGCCGGGTCGAGACCGGACGGATAAGGCCGAATCCCAGAGATTGCGGAATACGGGCCTTGTCGTATCCTCCCTCGAGGGTAACTGGCGACGGATAGTGCACGGTAAGGTGTGTACAGTGATGTCTTTCACCTCCCATCACGGGATGGGCAGTAAAATAGCGAAGGCTGACACCGGCATTGCCCCCACGTCGATCCTGGTTGTGGCCATGTCGGTAGGTGGTAGCAGGTAATCGCATTAAATGCTCTGACTTTTGTCTTGGGGTAGGTGAATTGAGTGGGTCGAGCGCTCCGACCCGGGGTCATGCGAGTCGGAGTTTTTTCCGGTGGGCGAACGAGCCTCGTGCAAGTCAGGGTGCGGTCGAGGTGTCTCGTTGTACGGGACGGGACGCGGTCGAGGCGTTCCCGTCGAGGGTGCCTCGTACGAGTCGGAGCCAGAGCGCGGTCGAGGCACTCCGTCGAGCCGGCCTCGAACGAGACGGACCTGTCCTGCGGTTTTGAGGTGGGCTGCGTTGTGCTGTGGCTTTGGTCGTTTTGTTTTTTATTATCGATGATGTGGGTACCCCCATACTGTTGGTACCGACAGTAGCCCCTGAGCCTTTGGGTGAGTGTAAGATCACTCTCCCAGAGGTTTGTTAACTAATGAACTGGAGTCGTAGCGTCGTAGTTTTTTTCCGATGGGGGCGCGCGAGCGCACCCGCCGGGTGTAGCCCCCGAGTCCTCGGTGGAGTGTTGAGACTCCTCCAAGGTCTTTTACGTGTTTTATTTGGGAATGGTTCATTGCGGTCGAGCCCTCAAGCCTCGTGCGCACGAGGTCGATCAGAGTCCCGGCCGTCTTCTGTTGTGCGACCCTCACGTTCCTCCTTCAGAGAGGAGGAGGAGGGGTGGGGAACGCCGTACTACCCCCGTTTGGGCGAGTTCCGACGATCTTTGGTGAGCTACTAGCGGCGGAATTCGAGTGCGAGCCCGTGCTCCAGTCGTTAGGAGTCGGCTAGTGGCCCGGGGGCGCTCTCAAAAAATGCCAAGAAGTGGTCGTGTGGATGTCGGTTCCCTGTGACGGGATCCGAGGGCTCGGCGCCTCCCTCGAGGGGATTCCTACGTCGACCTCCTTCTTTGGCCTCGAATACGTCTTGGGGTGCCTCGAGAGCATGGCTCGAGCCCTGGCCATGCACGGGCGCACCCCTAGTCGTCCCTAACTCTGTTACTCGAGGGCAGCTGTCGAACTCGGGTCGAGGGCCAGCTCCCGTTCCCTCGAGACTTATGGCGGGCTCGGAGCCCGTTTATCAGGTATCTAGGAATACCCATCCACGGATCTCGTCCCGCCCGTTAGCCAGGCGTGCCTTTTTAGGGCGAGATCGGCATGGTAGTGGGCGACGTGGCGTACGGTTACGATGTGGGGGACGGCCACGTGCCCAACTCCTGCGAGATTGAGGGAAACGGTTAGGTGAGTGCATTAAATGCAGGAAACCATTCCTACCTTTTCGCGCGGCCGTTGGGCTTCCGCTGGGGCTATAAAAACAAAGCCTAGGGGTCCGCCTCCCCTACCAGTCCGTTGCGTCCTTGCAACCTTTGCCTCAGACAGCCCTTTGCCCCTTGCGCTCTCCGCCCACATCCAGCGCTGCCGCCACCGCACCCTCCTCGTTCGTCTGGCTCACCGTAGCACCAATGGCAGGAAAGAGCCAGATCCTCCCCGCCGACGACTGGGCCGCCTCCTCGGTGACGGAGAGGAGGTTGGAGGAGTTAGTCGAGGATGGGCTGCTGCGGCCGGGGATGAGTCGGTCGCAGCCGGAGTGGATTGCGCCGCCACCCGGCCACCAGGAGCCGGCGCCCCTCGAGGGGTACGTGGTGAGCTTCATCTGCTTCCACGAGCGGGGATTCGGCGTACCGGCGACCGTCTTCATGCGCGCGCTCCTCCACTACTACCGGGTGGAGCTGCACCACCTCGCCCCCAACGCCGTCGCGCAGGCCGCCATCTTTGCGGCGGTCTGCGAGGGCTACCTAGGGGTGGAGCCGCAGTGGAATCTGTGGCTTCACCTCTTCAAGGCTGAGCTTTTTGCCAAGAAGGCGGGGGAGAAGGGGCTCCGGTGCGCGGCTCGAGCAGGGAGCTGCGTTCTGCAGGTGAGGTCGGGTCGGGCGGATCTGTACGTCCTGGCTCATCTCATCTCCTCGAACAGTGGTTGGCACGAGGGCTGGTTCTACCTCCGCAACGATGAGAATTAGTTGCCGAGGTATACCGGCCGAGTGCTGACCGCTCGAGAGGAGAACTGGAACTACGGAGTCCCGGAGGCCGAGAAGCCGCGCCTGGATCCGCTGCTGGCGGCGCTGCAGCAGCTCCGCCTGCGGGGCTTGACGGCGGTGGCGGTGGCCACGGCGTTTCACCGACGTAGGGTGATGCCGCTGTGCCAGCGTTGCCTCCGCCTCGACCAGATGACTCTGGAGGCGTCCCTGGAGGGGACCCGGATGTCCCACGAGTCCCTCGTCCTCGAGGAGGTCCTCCGGCGGGCGCGCCGGATGGTGGGGAATTTCAAGGTGGAGGAGGTCGACAGGGTCCCCATGTGACCTACCCAGGGGTTCGAGCCCGTGGTAAGTGTTTTTGGGTCGGTACATTCGCTCGTTTTGTTTATTTTTGGATTTCGCTGATTTGGTCGAGGCCGACGCGCAGGATCTGTCGGCGTTGCGGGAGACACGGCCGCCAGTCCCAGAGGACCGGCCCGCCCGGGAGGCTCGACGCCAGCACGCGTCCCAGAAGAAGCAAGTCAAGGAGACGGCTAAGAAGCGGCAGCTCCGCAAGGCCAAGGAGGCGGAGGCGCTGAAGAAACTTCGGCGCCAGCAGGCCATCAATGGGGTCCCCCTTGCAGAGTCTCCCTCTGAGACGGTCTTGGGGGAGGACAACGACGACAGCGATGGCGAAGACGACGATGCCCTGTCGCGGTATGAAGCCGCGACCGGCCTGGGGGACCTCCCCGACATTCGCCCCCTGTTGGAGCCTGTCGGGGGGTCTCCTCCTCGGTCGTTGTGGTCGAGGAGACGGAGGAGGTGGTGGAGAAGCAGGCGGGCCCCTCGATGGGAGGGGCCGCCTTACCCCGGACCCAGCAGGGGGGGTCGACCGAGCCGCCTGCACCGGTTCAGGCCCTGCCAGCTCAGGCGGAGGCTGGAGCAGCGGCTCCGGCGTCATCATCGGCGGCGCCGCCGGTGGGCGTGAGGACCCGAGGCCAGCTGGCCTCGGAGGTGCAGAGGACGTAGGGCGGCGCTCCGGCCAGGGCCCCAAGGAGTGCCCGGCCCACTGGTGGGGCTGCCGCGAGGCCACCACCGGCAGCGCCGGGAGGTTCGGACCGTCCGGGGTCGAGGCCCTTGGTGCCGATTTCTGGGTAAGTGTCTGTGTTTGGTTCTTTCGCCTTTCTCTGGATCCGTTCACTAATGTTCCTTCTCACTTTGTAGGTTAAAGCGGAAGGCGGAGCTGATGGGGCCGACCCCCGTGAAGTCGCTTCGGGCGAGCGCCGTCGTCATTAACCGGACGGTGGCGGAGGATGTCGGCTGGGTCCAGCGGGTTGAGGCCGCGAAGGAGCGCCTGCGGTAGCAGCAGGGGGCGGCCCAGGCGGCAGCAGGTGCCTCGGTGGTTGCCGGTTCCGACCCCACCGCGCAGGGGTCAGGACCGGCAGAGGTGGTGGCGCCCAGCACGGGCGAGGCGGAGCCCTGGCCGTCGTCGACGGCCGAGGCTGCCATCGAGGCCACAACGGCCGAAGCATCCGTCCGCAACGCGGAGCGGGCGGATGCAGACGTGGTTATGGAGGAGGTCCCGCCGGCGGCGGGACAGGGGGCGGCACAGGCGGGAGAGCCACAGCCGCAGCAAGACCCACCGGCGGAGCCGGCGGCTACGGAGGAGGGTGGGGCAGTCGAGCCCCCGCCCGAGGCCCCAGAGGAAGAGGTGCCAGCAGTCAAGGCGCCGGCTCCTCTGGTGCCGATGGTCGAGGGGCCGGCCCCTGCAGAGGAGCTGGCGCCAGTCACGGTGGACCTCACCCTCGACGACTCTCCCCTGGACAAGGGGAAACATGTGGTCGGAATCGAGGGGGGCGAGGCCGTGGACCAGGCTGGTGCCTCGACTGCGGTCGGTGAGGCAGGAGCCGCGGGCGAGGCCGGTCCTTCCGCGGGGCCGGGAGACGCCCCGGCCAGATCGTCGTCCTCGTGGCCGGACATCGCCGCGCTGGCTATAGCGCAGGCGGAGGCGGAGATACCATGGTGGGGGGGACCGTCCCTCCAGTTCAGGGACGCTGCGAACCCCGACGCCGAGCCCATCTTCACCGTGAACGACAGGGACGAGGTGCACCGCTGGGAGTACCTCAAGGGTCTCCGTTGACACCTCGAACGAGCGCTTCATGTGGCGACGGAGACCTTGTCACGAGGTGTGCGGGATGCCACCGAGGTATGTTTGACTTGTCAGTTCTTTTCGTGGTTCTCTTGCTGTCTTTTTCCCTCGGCTCTCAATCTTTTTGGTTTTTTCGAACCATGATCAGGAGCTCAAGGAATACTCCCGCCGTAAGTCACTCTTCATCCGGGATGAGAGTGGCGTGTGGGTTGCGCTAGCCCAGCAATGGGTTCTGGTCGAGGAGGCCTAGAAACGGCTTTCCGATCGGAATGCCGAGATGGCTGAGCTGCGCGTTGCCTACGCGGCGGTGAAGGAGGAGGCGATGCAGGCCTGGGCGACTGAGGCCGTGGTGCGCGCAGACGCGACCAAGGCTCGGGAGGAGGCAGCCTAGGCCCGCAGGGATCTCGAGCCCCTGTCGGCACGGGTGAAGGAGCTCGAGGAGGACGTTTCCCTGGTCAGCCGTCAGCGCGACACCCTCAATGTCCAGATCGGGCAGGTCACAGCTCGCTTTGGCGCCCTGAAGGACGAGATCACGGCGCTGAACGGAGCCGTCCAGGAGAAGGACGCGGCTCTCCAGACCGCCCGCTAGGAGATCGAGGCGCTGAGGGCGACCGTTCGTGACAGGGACGGCGCTCTTCAAGAGCTCGAGAGGACGTGCGGGGGGCTCCGTGACGAGGTCGTGGGCTTGCAGACCCACACCGAGGGTAAGTGTGGTTGTTACGGCCACGGCGTCGAGGCCCCATGTTAGTATTAATTCAGTTTATTGTTGTTTTAGAGCTGGAGAGGGAGCATCGGGTGGCCCAGGCGTCTGCTAATTCCTTCCAGAGCCTCCTCGAAGCCGAGACCCAGCGGACCCAGTTGCTCCAGGGCGCGATCACCTCCGTGTGTGACGGCCTGGGGGTCGAGCCCGACGCCGACACCGGGGAGGACACCCCGGGGAACTCCTTCGTCCGCCGGATGGCGGCGCTGGGCCGCCTCGTCCGTGAAAGGATACGGGGCAGCCTTCACCATGGCGTGAAGAGGGCGCTGGCCGTCGTCCGGTCTGGGTTTGTGTTCGACATGGAGCTTGTCGCTGACGGCTTCATCACAGACCTGGACCGGACGGACGAGGAGAACGAGGATGCCTGCCTGGAGTTGATCGGAGCCGCAGAAGAGCCTGGGAGCCGCCTGGCCTCACTTTTCAAAGCCGAGGTGGTTCCGCCTGCCGACGACGAGGGCCTGTGAGCCAAATCTGGGCGCAAAGGCCCGTGTAATTAGTTAGTATTTCGTATTTTGGTCGTGGTGGCCTCGGAGGCCTTAAAAACTCGAGACATAAACTGGTGTTTGGTTTTTTAAGTTTTGTTCGAGCTTTTCTTCCCTTTATCGCTTGAACCGTGCTCTCGCATGATTTACTTAGCACGCGGTTGCGCCCTTTGGCGTAAGGGAGCGAGTGGAGGTACCGTGGCCTCGGAGGCGTAAGCGGTCTCGCGGCTCGACTGCCCTCGAGCTTCAGGGTGCCTCCTGCGGCCTCGTGGATCGTGCAAGAACCTGATCTAAACGATGGGGGGTGTATTCCTTTTCAAAGTTATGAACCGCCATCCAGTCCTTTTAACGTGCGGTTGCGCCCTTTGGCGTAAGGGGTGAGTGGAGGTGTCGTAGCCTCAGAGGCGTGAGAGATCTCGCGGCTCGAGGGCCCCTTTGAGCCTCAGGGCGCTCCTGCAGCGTTGTTTGACTTAGGAGGTAGTTCTTCAACTTTGAAAAAAGAGTACAAGTTTTTTCGGGGACTGGGGGTCCCCCTTGTAGCCCTCGAGGGAGGGTCGATTCTGGGAGAACAGAGTCGATCCTTCCTCATTGTTTGCAAAACGAAAGTTTGAACATTGTTGTATTCTTTATTGACGAAATTGAAAAGAAGTTACAGAGCCTCGAGGCTTTTTAAGGGAAAAAGCGACGTAGCTGTTCAATGTTCCAAGCGTTGGTGAAGATTTCGCCCTTCTTGTTGGATAGCTTGTAGGTGCCCAGCTTTAGTACTTCTGCGATGATGTATGGTCCTTCCCATGGTGATGTGAGCTTGTGCCGTCCCTTGGTGTTCTGGCTCCGTCGTAGCACCAGGTCGCCGACGTTGAGGTCACGCTTGCGGACGTGTCTGTCGTGGTAGCATCGGAGACCTTGCTGGTACCTGGCAGAATGTAACAGGGCCACATCTCGGGCTTCCTCGAGCTGGTCGAGGGCGTCCTCTCTTGCGGCGTCATTATTTCTCTCGTTGTAGGCCTTTAGCCTTGGGGATCCATACTCTATGTCAGTGGGGAGCATGGCCTCAGATCCGTAGACTAAGAAGAACGGAGTGAACCCCGTGGCTCGACTCGGCGTTGTTCTTAAGCTCCACAGGACCGAGGGAAGTTCGGCAGCCCATCTCTTGCCATGTTTGTTTAGCTTGTTGAAAATTCTGGGTTTCAGGCCTTGCAGGACCATGCCATTGGCACGTTCCACTTGGCCATTTGTTTTTGGATGAGCCACGGCTGACCAGAGCACACGGATGTGATGGTTGTCGCAGAAATCCAGAAACTTTTTACTAGTAAACTGGGTGCCGTTGTCCGTGATGATACAGTTGGGGACCCCAAAGCGATGGATAATGTCGGTGAAGAAGAGCACCGCCTGCTCGGACCTGATGCTGGTGATAGGGCGGGCCTCGATCCACTTGGAGAATTTGTCGATTGCAACGAGCAAGTGGGTGAAGCCGCCGGTTGTCCTTTTCAAGGGTCCGACAAGGTCGAGCCCCCAAACGGCAAACGGCCATGTGATGGGAATGGTTTGCAGGGCGTGTGCTGGGAGATGGGTCTGTCTTGCTGGCATCCTTTGCAGAAGCGTACTAGCTTGATAGCGTTGGAGACCGCGGTCGGCCAATAGAATCCTTGTCGGAAAGCGTTTCCGACAAGGGTTCGAGGCGCTGTGTGGTGGCCGCAAGCCCCCGAGTGTAGATCATCGAGCAGGTTCCTGCCTTCCTCATTTGTGATGCAACGTTGGAGGATGCCAGTAGGGCTACGGTGGTATAGCTCCCTGCTGTCGCCAACGATCACAAAGGTTTTGGCCCGGCGGGCGATCCGTCGAGCCTCGGTCTTATCCGAGGGGAGGTCCCCTCGGATGAGGTAGTCGAGGTACGGAACGCGCCAGTCAGGCTCGAGGTCAGATGGTGGGGTCAAGCCTTCCACCTGCATGGCTTCAGCCCCGGTCGAGGGGGCTTCTGCCTCAGGTGGGGGGTCGAGTGACGTCCCCTCGACCCCTCCGTCTGGCCCAAGGTCGACGGATGGCTGCTGGAGATCTTTTGCGAAAACGTCTGGTGGAACCATAGTTCGACTGGACGCGATTTTTGCCAGTTCATCGGCGGCCTCATTATACCTGCGTGCAATGTGGTTGAGCTCGAGGCCGTGAAACTTGTCCTCGAGGCGCCGCACCTCTTGGCAGTAGGCTTCCATCTTGGGGTCACGGCAGCTCGAGCTCTTCATGACCTGATCGATCACGAGCTGGGAGTCGCCCCGAACATTGAGGTGTCGGACCCCGAGCTCGATGGCAATTCTCAGTCCCGTGACGTGCGCCTCATATTCGGCGATGTTATTTGACGTAGGAAAATGAAGCCGGATGACATAGCGCATGTGGACCCCAAGGGGCGAGATGAAGAGCAAACCCGCGCCTGCTCCTGTTTTCATTAACGACCCATCGAAGTACATGGTCCAGAGCTCAGCTTGGAGCTGTGCAGGGGGGAGTTGGGTGTCGGTCCACTCAGCCAGAAAGTCCGCTAATACCTATGACTTAATAGCCTTGCGCGGCGCATAAGATAGGTCTCGCCCATGAGCTCGACCGCCCACTTGGCAATTCTACCCGAGGCTTCCCGGTTCTGGGCTATCTCTCCCAAGGGGAAAGAAGAAACCACAGTTACCGGGTGACCCTCGAAGTAGTGACGGAGTTTGCGCCGAGTCAGGACGATGGCATATAGCAGCTTCTGGATTTGCGGGTACCGTACCTTGGTTTCCGAGAGTACCTCGCTAATGAAATAGACCGGTCTCTGGACGAGCAAGGTATGTGCTTCCTCGGCCCGTTCGACAACCAGGACCGCGCTGACTACTTGCGATGTCGGGGCAACATAGAGTAGGAGCGGTTCTTCTGGGGTCGGAGGGACGAGGATTGGTGAGTTAGAGAGTGTGGCCTTGAGTTTTGCAAGAGCTTCCTCAGCCTCGAGGGTCCAGGAAAAATGCTCCGATTTCTTCAAGAGGCGGTACAGAGGGAGCGCTTTTTCGCCGAGGCGCGAAATGAAACGGCTGAGTGCCGCCAAGCTGCCTGTGACCCTCTGTACGCCCTTCAGATCTCGGATGGGGCCCATCTTGGTTATTGCTGTGATTTTTTCTGGGTTGGCTTCGATGCCACGCTTAGACACGATGAACCCTAAAAGCATACCCTGAGGAACGCCAAAAACGCATTTCTCAGGATTGAGCTTGATGTTTTTCGCTCGGAGACATTTGAATGCGACGTCAAGGTCGTTGACCAGATCGTTGGCTTGTTTGGTTTTGACAACGATGCCATCGACGTAAGCCTCGACGGTCGACCCGATGTGTTCCCCAAAAACGTGCTACATGCATCGATGGTACGTAGCCCCTGCGTTCCGGAGACCGAAAGGCATCGTGACGTAGCAGTACATGCCGAATGGGGTGATGAATGAAGTCGCGAGCTGGTCGGACTCTTTCATTTTAATCTGGTGGTAACCGGAGTATGCATCTAAGAATGAGAGAGTTTCACATCCCGCAGTGGAATCAACGATTTGATCAATGCGTGGTAAAGGAAAGGGAACTTTTGGACATGCTTTATTTAAACTAGTATAGTCTACACACATCCTCCACTTCCCACTCTTTTTCTTAACTAATACAGGATTAGCTAGCCACTCAGGATGATGAACCTCCTTGATGAATCCGGCCTCCAGCAGCTTGTGTATCTCCTCACCGATGACCCTGCGCTTCTCCTCGTCGAAGCGGCGCAGGCATTGCTTCACCGGTTTGGAGCCGGCCCGGATCTCCAAGGCGTGCTCGGTGACTTCCCTAGGTATGCCCGGCATATCCGAGGGACTCCACGCAAAGATGTCGATGTTTGCACGGAGAAAGTCAACGAGCACTACTTCCTATTTGGGATCGAGGGTGGCGCTGATGTTCAGCACCTTCCCTTTGGGATTGGCTGGGTCGAGGGGCACGAGCTTGACGTCTTCTGCGGGCTCAAAGCTGCCGGCATGGCGCTTTGGGTCGGGAATCTCATTGGCGAGACCGTCGAGGTGTGTAGCCAAGGTCGCCGATTCCAAAACAGCCTCGCCGTGCTCGACACACTCGACGTCACACTCGTAGGCATGTTCATATGAGGGCCCTATAGTGATGACACCGTTTGGGCCTGGCATCTTGAGCTTGAGGTAGGTGTAGTTTGGGACCGCCATGAACTTGGCGTAGCATGGGCGCCCGAGGATAGCATGGTACGTTCCACGGAATCTGACCACTTCGAAAGTGAGCGTCTCCTTTCTGAAGTTGGCCGGTGTGCCAAAGCAAACAGGCAGATCGACCCGTCCGAGGGGTTCTGTCCGTTTCCCTGGCACGACTCCGTGGAAGCTCCCGACGCTAGGTTGGAGGCGCGCCCTCTCGACCCCCAGAAGGTCGAGGGTCTGGGCGTAGATGATGTTGAGGCTACTTCCGCCGTCCATGAGTACCTTGGTGAGGCGTGTGTTGGTGATGACGGGATCAACAACAAGCGGGTAGACTCCCGGACTGGGGACGTGGTCAGGATGATCATCACGGTCGAAAGTGATGGCCATCTCTGACCAGTCAAGGAAGCGGGGGACCGCCGTTTGTACGGAGAAAACCTCACGCCGCTCTCGCTTGCGCTGGCGCGCCGAGAGGCGGGTCGAGGGTCCTCCGTAGATCATGAAGCAGTCGTGGATCTCAGGGAATCCCCCATCCTTAGGGTCTTCCTTCTTGTCGTCCTTCTTGACGCCTACGCCCTCAAAGTACCTGCGGAGCATGTGACAATCTTCGAGGTTATGGTTAGTGGGTCCCTTGTGGTAGGGACACGGCTCTTTGAGCATTTTGTCGAAGATGCCCCCGCCGGGGGGGCCTCGAGGTTTCTTGCGTTCGGCAGCAGCGACAAGCTCATCGGTCGGGGCCTCGAGCTTGCCCTGCTGACCCTTCTTTTTCTTTCGGTTTTTTTCTCTTGGAGCCCCGGTTAGAGCCCGCGGGATCGTCGACCTTTTGTTTCCCCTTGTCCTGGTCACCGCCAAAGATGGCACCAACTGCCTCCTCGCCGGCGGCGAAGTTGGTGACGATGTCCATCAATCCGTTGGCAGTGAGTGGGGTGTTACGGCCCAACTCCCGGACCAACTCCTTGCAGGTGGTTCCGGAGAGGAAAGCCATAATTACGTCAGAGTCGGTGACGTTGGGGAGCTCGGTGCGCTGCCTGGAGAAGCGTCAGATGTAATCCCTGAGGGATTCACCCAGTTTCTGCTTGCAACTCCGGAGGTCCCACGAGTTGCCGGGGCGCATGTAGGTCCCCTTGAAGTTTCCCTCAAATACCCTCACGAGATCGTCCCAGTCGTGGATCTGTCGAGGTGGGAGATCCTCGAGCCAGGCTCGGGCGGTGTCGGAGAGGAACAGGGGGAGTTGTCGAATGATGACCCGGTCGTCGGTGGCCCCACCCAGCTAACACGCCAAGCGGAAATCGGCAAGCCAAAGTTCGGGTTTGGTCTCGCCGTTGTACTTGGTGAGAGTCGTGGGAAGGCGAAACTGAGCCGGGAGCACCGTCTCACGGATAGCCTTACTAAAGACCCGAGGGCCCGGAGGCTCGGGTGAAGGACTACAATCTTCCGAGCTATCGTAGCGTCCGCCCCTGTGCACATGGTAGCCTCGAGCCACACCGTCACCGTGCTTGCGCGTGCGGCGCTCGACGATGTTGCCGCGGGTGTCTCGAGGTTCGCGGTCATTGGCGATGGGCTCGGAGGCAGGAGCTACCCGGTTTCGCCGGGCAGGCTCGGGATGAACCGAGGCCTCTCTCTCCTGACGGGATGGCTCAACGAGCCGCTCCGAGGCGGGCTCGCGTCGCCTTGAGGCAGAGCTCTCGGCCTGCTGCATGGCAGCGGTCTCAAGGAGTTCTCGGATTTCATCTCGAGCCCGATGGGCATCGGGGTTTGATGGCTCGGGCATGTTGCAGAGGAGCATGGTGGCGGCGACAACGTTCTGGCTGGCTCGAGCGAAAACCGGAGGGTCGACCACCCGGTCCTCGTCGATGCGACGGTTGACGTCGCGAGCCCTCTCGCGAGCTCTTCCGCCAAGTGCACGTTCCGCGCGCTCACGCTCGAGGGTTTGTTGGAGTAGGTGTAGGTTTTCCCGCTCCTCGTCGAGCATGTCCTACAACTCACGAATTTGCTCGAGCTGCATTCCTTGATCCGCAAGGAACTGAGCCTCGTCTTGCTCGGCAGGGAGCTCGACATGAGGTGGCGTGTGCCTTCCTTCGACTGGCTCTTCGTCCTCCGATTCCGACGTGCTTTCAACATCGATGTTGAAGCATTCGCGGGTCGGATCGTAGGTGTCATCAGCTGAGTCGGAGTCAGGAGCGCCAAAGTAGTAGTATGACGGGGGAATATGAGGCCGTTGCAGACCGCCTCCGTGATCGCAACGCTGAGAAGCGGTCACACGGGGCTCTGTTTCTGGGGTTTCCATAGAGTCCAGATAATCAGAGGCTGGCGTGGATGCTATGAGGTCCAGAGTGGAGCGTAGATGGTGCCCGGGGAGTTCCTCGTAGGCACTCATGCTAGTGCTTACGGAGGAAGCGTACGCCCGGGCAACCGAGTCTGGCCCAAACGGGAATGGTGATGGAGATGTCGCCGCCCGCGCCGGAATGGCTGATCCGGGCAGTGGTGGTGTCTCACCGGACGGGGGAGCGGCGGAATTCTCTGTTGGCATCTTACCCTCAGCCAAGCTCATCCTACCAAGACCCTCAACGAGGAAATCTAGGCTGGCGTCTGGCTGAGAGGCGCCGGATCGGGGAATCCCATCACCCTCCGTGAGGTGAAGACGGTGGGTGCGCCGGGCTCGTCGTCGTCTGGTGGCTCACGCCTGTCGAGAGCGACGATACCGGCGGAGTGCTCCCTCGGGCTGGGAGAGCTCGTAATCCTCGTCGGTCGGGTGCCTGGGCGGGAGGAGGACCATATCGTAGCCATAGCCAAGCGACATGAACTCCAAACTCCCAAACCAGATCACCGTGGCCAACGGGATAGGGCGTTCGGGGTCGGCCATCCAGGAAAGAATGGTGGGAAAGCGACGTTGGCACGCAGCGGTCCCCTACCTGGTGCGCCAACTATCGGTGTCCGGTCCCGAGGGGGTCCTAAACCGACTAGTAAACGCTGCGTGTCCCTATCCTGGATGGTGATGCAAGGAGAACACACGAGGGTTTATCCTGGTTCGGGCGGAAGAAGGCCCTATGTCCAGCGGGGGGAGAGAGTTTTTGTATTTCCTTGCACCGAGGTGCTTGTGTAGGGGTTACAAGCTTGCGAGAGAGGGCGGCGAGCCCAAGTCTCAAAGAGAGAAAGGAGTACAAAGATGATTGCTTGAGATGTTGATCTCTATCTTGTGTCTTGCCTGTCGTTCGTTGTTCCTCGGTAGGGTCCTGGCCGGTCCTTTTATAGGGTAAGAGGAGGCCAGGATGCCGGCGAGTCTTGAGGTGATTTTTTGTCGAACCCTGTTGGGGGACTGTAGCGACGTGCCCCAGAAATGGGAGGCCATCTCCGGACACCATGGTGACGCAGAGGATGAGACGACGAAGTGACCCGGAGCGCCGTGCCATACCGTCCTTCTTTTACTGTTGAACTGTGCGGGGCGTCGAGGTTGGGTCGAGGCCGGGTCGAGACCGGACGGATAAGGCCGAATCCCAGAGATTGCGGAATACGGGCCTTGTCGTATCCTCCCTCGAGGGTAACTGGCGACGGATAGTGCACGGTAAGGTGTGTACAGTGATGTCTTTCACCTCCCATCACGGGATGGGCAGTAAAATAGCGAAGGCTGACACCGGCATTGCCCCCACGTTGATCCTGGTTGTGGCCATGTCGGTAGGTGGTAGCAGGTAATCGCATTAAATGCTCTGACTTTTGTCTCGGGGTAGGTGAATTGAGTGGGTCGAGCGCTCCGACCCGGGGTCATGCGAGTCAGAGTTTTTTTCCGGTGGGCGAACGAGCCTCGTGCGAGTCGGGGTGCGGTCGAGGTGCCTCGTTGTACGGGACGGGACGCGGTCGAGGCGTTCCTGTCGAGGGTGCCTCGTACGAGTCGGAGTCGGAGCGCGGTCAAGGCGCTCCGTCGAGCCGGCCTCGTACGAGACGGACCTGTCCTGCGGTTTGAGGTGGGCTGCGTTGTGCTGTGGCTTTGGTCGTTTTGTTTTTTATTATCGATGATGTGGGTACCCCCATACTGTTGGTACCGACACTAAGGGTAGAAGCGACATAGCTATTCAATATTCTAGGTGTTGGTAAAGACTCTGCCGTCGACGGTCGTGAACTTGTAGGTGGCCTGAGCACGTC
The DNA here is from genome assembly GCA_038087645.1 of Saccharum hybrid cultivar R570. Taxonomy (NCBI): domain Eukaryota; kingdom Viridiplantae; phylum Streptophyta; class Magnoliopsida; order Poales; family Poaceae; genus Saccharum; species Saccharum hybrid cultivar. Next base: position 20,637,895 of record JAQSUU010000402.1, on the reverse strand, counting down.
GACGATGATGTACGACCCCTCCCACGGTGATGAGAGCTTGTGGCGGTTCTTCTTGCTCTGGACATGGCGAAGCACCAGATTGCCGATGTTGAAGGCACGGCCCTTGACCCGATGGCCGACGTCGCGGGCATCATCCAGTTGGTCTAAGGCATCCTTGAGAAACTCCTTTGCCTCCAACTCCTTATACTTCATGACCCTGGGGGCCTCGTACTCGAGGTCGGTGGGGAGGATTTCCTTGGCGCCGTAGACCATGAAGAAGGGCGCATGGCCCGTTGCCCGGCTGGGCATCGTCCTCAAGCTCCACAACACTGCTGGGAGCTCGTCAATCCATTTTTCACCAAATTTGTCTAGCTTATTGAAGATCCTAGGCTTGATTCCTTGTAGGATCATGCCGTTGGCATGCTTGACCTGCCCGTTCATACGGGGGTGCGCCACGGTGGCCCAATCAACGCGGATGTTGTATTCATCGCAGAACCTGAGGAATTTCTTTCCAGTAAACTGTGTTTCATTATCGGTGTTGATGGAGTTCGGCACCCCAAACTAGTGGATGATATCGATGAAGAAGAGCACGGCCTACTCGGATCTAATTTTGGCGAGCGGCCAAGCCTCAATCCATGTAGCAGTACGACCCGAACAGGGTGATAAAGGAGGTCATGAGCTGGTCGAACTCTTTCATCGTGATCTAATGGTACCTGGAGTATGCATCAAGGAAGCTGAGGGTTTCGCACCCAGAGGTCGAGTCGACTACTTGATCTATGTGAGGCAAGGGATAAGGATCCTTAGGACACGCTTTATTAAGACTTATATAGTCGACACACATTCTCCACTTCCCACTCTTCTTTTTTACAAGAACAGGGTTAGCTAACCACTCTGGATGATGCACCTCCTTGATGAACCCCGCCGCCAAAAGCTTCTCTATCTCCTCAATGATTGCCCTGCGCTTCTCCTCATTAAAGTAGTGCAGCCGTTGTTTTACCGGCTTGGAGCCTGGCTTGATCCTCAAGGCCTGCTCGGCGACTTCCCTCAGAATGCCCAGCATATCCGAGGGTCTCCAAGCGAAGATGTCCTTCTTCATGTGGAGGAAGCCGACGAGCGCGCTTTTCTATTTGGGGGACAGGGAAGTACCGATGTGCACCACCTCGTTCGGGGTGTTGTTGGGGTTGATCTGAACCGTCTTGGTGTCCTCCGTTGGCTCGAAGGAGCCAGCCAACCTCTTAGCATCGAGGCGGTCCTCGGTGGCGCCTTTCTTGGCATTGGCGAACTCTGCGGAGGTGATGGTGGCCACTGTGAGCTCGACGCACTCGACCTCGCACTCGTATGTGCGCTAAAAGGAGCTACTGATGGTAATAACTCCATGCGGCTCTGACATCTTAAGCTTGAGGTAGGTGTAGTTAGGGACGGCCATGAACTTCGCGTAACACGGGCACCCTAAGATGGCGTGATAAGTTCTTGGGAACCCCACCACCTCAAAGGTGAGGGTCTCCTTGCGGAAGTTGGCCGCAGTCCCAAAAGTGACAGGCAGGTCGATCTGCCCGAGGGGGTCGGCCGGAGCTTGGACCACTCAATTCCCATGGCATCTAGTGTCTCGGCATACATGATGTTTAGGCCGCTGCCACCGTCCATCAGCACCTTGGTGAGACGTTTGGTGCCGACGAGGGGGTCGACGATTAGCAGATATCGCCTCGGGTATGGGACGTTCTCCAGGTGGTCAGAGCGATCGAAGGTGATGGAGGGCTGCGACCACTGAAGGAAAGTTGGAGTCGCTGGCTCGATGGCATAGACCTCCCAGCGCGTGATCTTTTTAGTACGCTTCGAGGCATAAGCTGCAGTTCCGGCGAAGATCATGAGACAACCGTTCTTCTTCGAGTACTCGTCGTCACCCTTCTCCTCGGTCTCATCCGCCGAGGCCTCGGGATTCTTCTTTTGCTCCTCCCTTTTGGAGCCCCTGGCCAAGAACTTTCTCATGAGACCGTAGCTCTTCATCGCGTGCTTGACGGGGTAGGTGTGGTTCGGGTAGGGTCGTTCGAGCATCTTCTCGAAGTGATCCGAGGTGCCCTCGGCAGGCGCCTTTTTGCCCTTGCGCTCGCTGGCGGCGATGAGCGAGTCCTCACGCTGTTGTCGGCTCTTCTGCTTCTTTTTAGAGCGATTGGAGCCGCCATCGCGGGCGTTGTCTTCCCACTCGCCTTACCGTGGGAGCGGTCAAAGATAGCCCCCACTGCCTTCTCGCCGGAGGCGTGGCTTGTGGCGATGCTGAGAAGCTCCTTTATAGTACGTGAGCTCTTTTACCCTAGCTTGTGGATGAGAGACTCGTAGGTGGTTCCCAAGAGGAAGGCTCCGATGATATCAGCGTCGCCGACGTTGGGCAGCTCGGTGCACTACTTGGAAAACCATAGGATGTACTCACGGAGGGATTCATATGCCTTCTATCAATAGTTCTTTAGGTCCCATGGGTTCTCGGGGTGCATGTAGGTGCCCTGGTAGTTCCCCATGAATACCTCCCTCAGGTCCCCCAGCTTTCGTTGCTGTCGTGTGGGAGACGCTCCAACCAGGTACATGCCGATTCAATGAAGTACATGGGGAGGTTACGTATGATGAACTCATCACTGTCAGCGCCGCCGGCCTGGCAGGCCAGCCGGTAGTCCACAAGCTAGAGGCCAGGGTTTGTTTCCCTGACGTACTTCTGGACATTTGACGGCGCGTGGTACCTCGGCTAGTAATTTGTGTGATTGCGCGTTTAGGCTCGAATGGCTAAGCTAAGGTGGACATAAGAGGTATATATTGGTTCGGGCAGAACGTCCCTAGTCCAGTCGCGGTGCTCGTGCTACCCAATCTTTGTTGAGTTTGCAGTAGGGGTTACAAACAGGCGAGAGAGGGAGAGGGCTCCTAAGTCTGTGTGGTGTGTGCGTTTTCTGTTGTGTGCTGGTGAACTGAGAAGTTCCGAGTGCCTCCTCCTTTAGAAGGGTCCCAAGGTCTCCCTTTTATAGATCAAAAGAGGAGCTTTGGGGTACATGGCAAAAGGAGGAAGGAAGAAGAGGAAAATAAGAAGTGTTAGGGAAGAGGCTTCTGTGGCGGTGCTGCTTCTTCTCCCCTAGGCGGCCCTAGGGGTGGCTCTTCACGTTGTCACATCGTTGTCACAGCTGGTAATGACGGCACGCCGTCCGCACTGCTGTCACATCTTGTTCTGCCACAACGCGCAGCGTGGCTTGCAACGCCCTCCATGGCCCCCTTGTCTAGGGCCATATCGAGCGCAGACGATGCAGTAACGCGATGTGGCTACGACAGTCTTATGGGGCGCAACAATTTCAATGCCATGACGTGGCACCGCGGCATTAATTGTTTGCTTGTTGAGACGAGGGGAGACAACCTGTGCACTCCGTGGGCCCGGATAATGTCTTGCTTGACTCCTAGGTTTCCCCTGAGCCGTCGAGTGAGGCGGAGACTACCTTAGAAGGGTCGGACGAGGCGAGATCGGCATTCATCGGGCCGGCAGGGCCAGAGCCCATGCCTCAGCCATAGGGCAGGGTGAAACTCGCGCGCTCTCTCTCTCTCACCCCGCGCCTGCAGGGGTCGGGCGAGGCGGAGCTTGTACCACGGTCATTGGACAGTCCAGGGCTGATGCCTAGACCACCCAAGCGGAGCTAGGCCTTTTCCACAAAGGCCCACGATCAGGCTCCGGTCGCGCTCTGGATTGTTAAGTCAGTTTGGGCACTAATGACGAGGCCCTCTAATCGGGCACCTTAGCACTGGTGCCCGACAGATATCGAGTGCATCGACATGTTGTAAGCTCGTTGAACGTCCTGGCTGAAGAATATGGCCGCCGACCATCACATCGCCGATAAAACAAGGAATCTGGCACCTCAAAGGCCACCGGCAGCCCTGATTCACCTGAGAAAGATACAACCCAAAGGGAAGCAAAACCACCAGAGAATGTGGGATCCAAACCCAACCCGGTTTCTCTATGAGTTGGTAGACATACCTTCTAGAATTTCTACTTATATCCATTACCATATTCTAGATTACAGATCCAGCACTATCGTTGGCACCATGGGCACCAACAGCCCCAACCACTAGTCGGCGTGTGTGCGCTTGGCCATATAGCAGCGCACGGATGCGTGGCGCATGGAGGATCCACAGTATAGCATCGTACGGATACGTGGCGCATGGGGAGTGGGGGATCAAGCATGGATAGTGGACGCGGGGAGAGGAGCGGACCATGTGCTGTGCATCAGATCTGTTTCTTTTGCATTTGCAAACGGCATACAAACTTTAAAATGTGACAACTTTCTTGTCAAGCGTCTATTTTTAATTCCGCTTGCACAGTTGCACCATTACATTTATTATGACGAGATCTACAAAAGTAGATCCATGTTGGATATGTTTCGAAACAATTTTCTCGATGATAAGTTTTGCGTATAAGAGTATAAAGTTTCAAATGTTGCAGTACAAAGTTGCAAAACATTGAGTGTAAAGTTTCGAATTACAAAGTTCCGTTTTTGGGTGTACAAAGTTCATAGCATATCAGTACTAAGTTTGAAATGAGCTAGTACAAAGTTTGTTAATTTATGTGTAAAGTTTTGAAATCCAGAAGTTTTGAAACCTAGCAGTATAAAGTTTATAATGTTTTAAATATGCTAGTAAAAGTTCCTAAATTTAAAATGTAAAGTTTAAAATTACAAAGTTTTAAACCTTAAAATACAAAGTTTTTGTGCCAGTATAAAGTCCTCAATTTTAAAAATAAAGTTTGAAATTATAAAGTTTTAAGTCTTAGAGTATAAAGTTTAAATATGCTAATATATAGTTCCTCAATTTAAAATGCAAAGTTTTAAATCTTGAAATAAAATTTTTTTAAATATGTTTATATAAAGTTCCTGAATTTTAAAAGTAAAGTTTTAAATTACAAAGTTTAAATCTTAAAGTATAAAGTTTTAAATGAGTAAGTATAAAGTTTTTGAATTTAAAATATAAAGTTTAAAATTACAAATTTTAAATTTTAAAATACAAAAGTTTTAAACGTGCTAGTATAAAGTTCCTCAATTTAAAAATAAAGTTTGAAATACAAAGTTTTAAACCTTGAAAGACAAAGTTTATGTGCTAGTATAAAGTCCTCAATTTTAAAATAAAGTTTGAAATTATAAAGTTTTAAGTCTTAGAGTATAAAGTTTAAACGTGCTAATATATAGTTCCTAAATTTAAATTGCAAATTTTTAAATCTTAAAATACGAAGTTTTAATGTGTTAGTATAAAGTTCCTAAATTTTAAAAATAAAGTTTTAAATTACAAAGTTTAAATCTTAAAGGACAAAGTTTTAAATAGGCCAGTATAAAGTTCTTGAATTTAAATTGTAAAGTTTAAAATTACAAAGTTTTAAATCTTGAAATTACAAAGTTTTAAATGTGCCATTATAAAGTTCTTGAATTTAAATTGTAAAGTTTAAAATTACAAAATTTTAAATCTTAAAATACAAAGTTTATGTGCTAGTATAAAGTCCTCAATTTTGAAAATAAAGTTTGAAATTATAAAATTTTAAGTCTCAGAGTATAAAGTTTAAATGTGCTAATATATAGTTCTTGAACTTAAAATGCAAAGTTTTAAATCTTGAAATTCAAAGTTTTAAGTTTTAAATGTGTTAGTATAAAGTTCCTGAATTTTACAAATAAAGTCTTAAGTTACAAAGTTTAAATCTTAAAGTACAAACTTTTAAATGGGACAATATAAAGTTATTGAATTTAAAATGTAAAGTTTAAAATTATAAGTTTTAAATCTTGAAATACAAAGTTTTAAACGTGCTAGTATAAAGTTCCTCAATTTAAAAATAAAGTTTGAAATTATAAGATCTCAAGTATTAAAGTATAAAGTTTAAATGTGATAGTATATAGTTCCTAAATTTAAAATGTAAAGCTTCAAATCTTAAAATACAATGTTTCAAATGTGCTAGTATAAAGTTCCTGAATTTTATAAATAAAGTTTTAAATTACAAAGTTTAAATCTTAAAGTACAAAGTTTTAAATGGGCCAGTATAAAGTTTTCGAATTTAAAATGTGAAGTTTGAAATTACAAATTTTAAAATCTTGAAATACAAAGTTTTTTAACGTGTTAATAAAGTTCCTAAATTTTAAAAATAAAGGTTTAAATTACAATTTTTTAGTTTAAAGTACAAAGTTTTAAATATGCTAATACAAAGTTCCTAAATTTCAAAGTTTGTTCATTCGATGGAAAGATTTTTTATTCTGACCAATAATTACATATTAAATATTTTCTCTCTACTATTTTTTCAAACTTGATTTCTGCCATTTTTGTGTTCTAGTTTATTACTTCGCTTCTACTTATATACGTAAGTGAAACCATCCCCGCCCGTTCACTGCCCACACACCCGCTATCCACAAAAGAGATAAATAAAAAAGCTAGAGTAAAAAAATGGCTTAAAAAAGCCAGATACGAGAATTGAAGATAGCCTAGCACAGAATGGGCTGAATGTCACGAGAGAAAAGATAACCAGACTAGAGTATAGTTAAATGGACCTTGGGCTGAAGCTAGACAGGGGACCGGACTCTAGAAACTGTGGGCCGTCGAGCGCGTCGAGCGCGCGCGCACGTAGCTACTCCGTCCGGTACGTGTGCGTCGCTACTCCTCCGAGCGCGCGCGCGTAGAGGAAGATTGTCGACCAACGGCACCAACGCAGATCACTTTCATTCTGGGCTGAACCGAACCGACAACATTTGCTTCTGGCCCAGGAAGCAGCTAATCGTTTGCCAGTCGCCATCGATGGGCCTCATGCGCAGCGCCGTGGAGAGAGGACCCATCTAGTAAAGCCCAGCACGCAAAACCTCCACCACTCACCTGCCAGTTTCCCCGCTCCCTCGCTCACGCGCGGCATCAGGCCGGCCGGCTGGCCACTACTCCCCTCCCGTTCACACCGCCGCTGCCTTTCCTTCCACGGCGATCTCTCCGCGGGCGCCAGCCAAAACTGGCAACGGCATTCCAATAAAAGAATGCGCCCCTGCGCTGGCCGACGCCTTCCACCCACATTCCCCGTTCGGCTAAACCCTAGCCGTCTCCGGCGCGCAGATTCATCGGAGGCGTTCGGCTGGCAGAATCTTGGCTGAAACTGGCTGGTTTTGTGAGAGAAAACACTGTTTAGCTGGTTCGATAAACAGTAAAATGAGTGGGCAACCAGCCGGTCATCAGACCAGCGAACAACTTCAGACCAGCGAACAAGTCGATCATCAGAGGCGACGCTCGCCGGTCCTGAGGAGAGATGGCCGACCCGAACTCCCAGCGGCTCGCCTCCGCTACGACGGATGTTCCCGCAACCCAGCATCAAGCCGCGGTGACCGCGCTGCAGTCGCACGGAGGCGCTCTCGGGTTTTTTGCGGTGGCGGCGCCAAAGCAGGGCGCAACCATGGTTGCGCTGTCGTCCCCGCAGGGCAATCCCGGGTTCGCGGTGGTGCCCCAGGGGGCCGAGAACGTGGCGGCTCCCGCGTCCCCGCAAGGCCCTCCCGGGTTTTGGGTGGCGCCTGAGCAGCCCGGGCCCGCGCCACAGCAAGGTGCTCCGGTGATGGCGCAGTCGCAGGGCGCAACCGTGATGGCGCCGCCGCAGGGGGCAACCATGATGGCTCCGCAACAGCAGCATTTCGCGCCTGCGATGGTGCCTACCTCCCAGCAACTTATGCAGATGCTCCTTCAAGCTGCGCCCATGCGCATGATGATGGCCTCGATGCCCCAGCAAGCCCAAGCCCAGGCCACGGTTTGTAACCAACCTGCTCAAGGTATGGCGCCATCACAATCTTTGCCCATGTGCCATCCGTCCATGATGGAGATGCAGCAAGCTCAAGCCGGACACATGACGGCATCACCACCTCTGCCACTCGGCCCTCTGCCATTGATGCAGCAGCAGCAGCCTTCACAAGCTGATACAGTGATAATGGCGCAACCGCCTCTGCCTCTTGGCCCTCCACCTGCGATGCTTCAGCAACAGCCTCCACAAGGGGCCACGATGATGATGGCACAGCCACCTCTGTCATTCAGCCCTCCATCAGTGATGCTGCAGCACAATCCACAGGGCAACCAGGTGGTGATGGCACAGCCGCAATTCGCTGCTCTACCATGCAAGCGTCAGCGTCTTGACCAATATGGTTTGTGATCAACTTCTAGTTATGCCTGATTGCTGTTTTATTTAAGTGGCAACTGGTAACAGTATTACGGGTATGACTTAATAAATGTTCTACCATAGATGTATTCAAGTTGGTATAGACTAGATTTTTACATTTGTTGTATAAATCTAGAAGAATAGAACATAAGTCATATCATAAACATGTGTAGTTAACTTCAAGCCTATGTTTCGTGCTAAATCTTTGAAGTAATCCTGGGAATAGTAATTCCCAGTATGAAATTTCCATGCTACTCTGTGTTGTAGCTTCTTAAGCATTGAGATTAGGGAGCCTATCTTTCATTTTTTGAAAAACGACTAGGACATACATGTCAGTGTAGCACATCTGCATTTTTAGTCCAAATTTCAGATTTTAGGTTCCAGTTTTGTTGTAAAGAACTTTTGAATGCTTTTTCGATGATCATCGTGATTATAAATCCTGAGTTTAGAACTAGTCAATAGAGTTCATGTGGATATAGTCTGTTTGGCTTAGGGTTTGCACTCCTGTCGTTTAATGGACTTCATGCAAATATTAACAGCCTGTTCAGTAGTGATTTCAGAATCTGTCACTACTGAGTAAAGCCAAAAATGTTTACGTGGATCTGTTAGATTCAGCTTAGGCTTTGCACTCACCCACTTTGTTGGGTGCCCTTACTTCTGCAGCTATTAAACATGCAATTAAGGTTCTCTTTTTTTCCTCTTATTGCTGATGGGATTGCCAATTCTTGGGACTTTTTAAACCTGTACACTTCAGCGTTAAGTTTGGAAGACTGATTTATGGTTCTGTTCCAAGTTCAGATGTTCTTTTCTCCACAGATGGTGTGATAGCTATGTATCAACGTTCACCGCTACATCATGTACGCCACCATACCTGTATCCAATACAGCACGGTACAGATAGCATATGGGGAGGTATCAGAACATTGCGATGTAAAAATAAAGAATTTAATTGCCGATATGGCTTCTGATACTCGACAATACCTCAGTCCGATACTCCTCTTCCCGTCCGGCGTAGCATGAAGAGATGGAGAAATGGAGAGAGCCTGGAGGCGGCTGGTCTGCTAGGTCTGGGAAGAGCACAAAGTCTGAGCATAGTTGAAGAGATGAGAAGAGCATGGGCAACCCATTTTGCTAGTCATTGCTGTGAAATGTTGACCTGTGGTGCCAAAGCTGCGCTGGCGAAAAAGAGAACTGCAACGGGAAGAAAGCAGAGCAGCGGCAGTGGCTGGCTGGCTTTTGTGCAAGACGAGAGGAGATTTTACGGTTAAGTTTGAGGTCCTTATATGGGCTGAGTGGGCCAACTGCCCAGAAAATAGAGCCCATCTCATATTTTCCTTGTTCTATCTTTCCTTTCCTTTTTCCCTTTCATCTTAGGACAGATATGCATTCAGCATGAGCATTTCATTGTTTTAGATGATGTTGCTCTGATTAACTGCTTTCTTGGTACCCAGAAAGTTCAATTATTTTCATAATTTTTAAAGTTTAGTTATATACAAATATATATATTTCCCGTGGTAGTGTATCAGTTATTTTTAGAATTGCATATTGCCATACCGTACCTGTATCGCTGTATTGTGTATCAGTGACAATTAGGTGATAGCTTCATTTGTTTGTTTCTGTTCCTAGATTTCTTTTATTTGGGCTTGCTTCTTAAATGGAAGTAAAACACAACTTGAGGTTGAGGAAATCATACTTCATGTACCCCTGAATGACTTATATAAATCTATGCCTTGTGGTGTGTACGCGAAACTAATTTAGTGTCCTTTACATTTTGCAGACAACACTTATGAACAGCATATGACTGGCCATCAGCAGGAAACAGCAATAATGAATGCTGCAATGGGACAATCTTATGGGCCTAACTTAAACAATGGGGTACATAATGATTATTTTGTTTCTTAATTCAGAGTGACATCTCTTACTAAATGTTAAAGTGCTGTTTTTTACTTCTCCTTGGTGAATGATTTCAGTTTCCTTATTCTGGTGCACCTGAGCCCTCCCTTCCTCCAGATGCAACAAGCACCATTTATGTTGAAGGTCTCCCTACCAACTGTACTAGAAGGGAAGTTGCGCGTATCCTTGTGTGGATGATGATTTCTCTTTCTGATCTTAGTGTCAGTCTGAGTTGTTTGCCATTCTTTTTCCACTGGTCAACTATAATTTACATTCAGGTAATGTCAATCCATGTCCTTTTTTGTGTTCCATCCGTCAACATTGAGGTCTTTGGGCCCATTAACTTTTGCTTAGATATATTTCGCCAATATATGGGGTTCCTTGAAATGAGACTGGTCAACAAAGGATCTAATAGACATTTGTGCTTCGTTGATTTTGCAACCCCTGCACAAGTGAAAGCATCTAGGCCCCAAGGTTTAGTTTCGGCAATTGATGACAACGCTTTATTACCATGACTAACGTGTGTTTTGCAGAAACTTTGGTAAGTTAGGTCATGGAGGTTATAACTGCTTTGGGCACCATGGTATTCGTGTCCCTTGATGGAAATCGTTTCGGTTTTCAAAAGAGTGACGTCAAGATTAAGGACGGTTAGTTCCGGATGACGAGGTGTTGAGATTCATTCGGAATAGTCGTTAGGATCTTCGTTTTTCTCTTTTGGCCGTACTATAAAGGGGGGCATGAACGGGTAGCTTGACCTAGGCGAGTCCTATATTTAGGTGTGGTGCACACTTGTTAAACTTGGCGCTAGACAGCTCTAGAATAGCTCAAAGTTCAGTTGGAAGCAACTTGGTTCAAGTTGCGACGCGTTTCGAAAAGTTTCGGGCTGTTTTCCACTGACCGGACGCGGTCTTCGGCATGACCGGACGCGTCCGGTCAGTACGTAATCGCGACTAGGGTTTGCCTCTGACGACCGGACGCGGTCCTCGCGAGGACCGGACGCGGTGGTCAGAGGCTGACACGTGTCACTTTGGGGGAACACCCGATCGGACGCGACCTGGGTGTGATCGGCGCGTCCGGTCACAGTCCAGTAAGGTCCAGAGACGACCGGACGCGTCCGGTCATCACCGATCGGACGCGGCCTCGCGTCCGGTGCGTTTACAGTAACTTCCTTGCACGATCGGACGCGTCCGGTCACCCCTGACCGGCGCGTCCGGTCACTCAGTTCGAATTTTCGGTTTTCGACCGTTACAGGCGACCGGCGCGTCCGGTCAGTTCGACCGGCGCGTCCGGTCAGCCCGTGTCAGAACGTAACGGTTCGTTTCGTCTCTGGGGTGTATAAATACATCCCCTCCACCTCTTTTAGAGGTCTCTTGCTCATTTGATCAGCTGCAAAACACCTTTGGAGTGCAAGGGAGTGCAAGAGCACTAGTGAGGATAGAGATTTGAGAATCAAAGCTTGAGAGTTCCTCACTAGCGATTAGAGAGTAGCAAGTGTGCATCCACCTTCTCATTTGGGCTCGTTGTGGTCAAGTGAGAGTTCTAGCTTGTTACTCTTGGTGATCGCCATCACCTAGACGGCTTGGTGGTGATTGGGAGTTTGGTGATCATCCGGCGGAGCTTGTGGATGACCCAACTCATCTTGTGAGCGGTTTTGGGTGATTCACCGCGACGGAGTGTCGAAGAATCAACCCGTAGAGAGCACTTGATCCTTGCGCGGATCAAGGGGGAGCTACACCCTTGCGCGGGTGCTCCAACGAGGACTAGTGGGGAGTGGCGACTCTCCGACACCTCGGAAAAACATCGCCGTGTTCCTTGCCCTTTACATTCAAGCATTTACATTCTCGTATTTACATTCATTGCTTGATTTACTTTCCTAGAATTGCCATGCTAGACTAGGATTGGAAACTAGGGTGCAAAACTTTTTATCGGTAGACTCTCTAGGAACACAAGTAGGCACTAGGGGTGAATTTCGGCTTGTAGGATTTAATTCTTGCAATTAATTTTTAGAAAAGCCCAATTCACCCCCCCTCTTGGGCATCTTGATCCTTTCAATTGGTATCGGAGCCGAGTTGCTCCCAATTTAGGCTTTACCGCCTAGAGCAAGATGTCTAACGGGGAAGGACCACCTCCCACCTTTGAGGGGATGATTTTCCATATTAGAAAATCCGCATGGAGGCGTATCTCGAAGCCATAGATGTTGGGTGTCTTAGAGCCGCAACCTAAGGGCTTCCCGCTATCAAGGATCCCGCAAACCCCATTGGTGACGAGGAGAAGTACGACCGGTGGAATGCAAAGGCCAAAAATGCACTCTACCGGGGCTTAGGCAAAGATATCTTCAATCGTGTGCGTAATACAAAGAACGCTCATGAATTATGGGAAAATCTTTGTGCTCTCCATGAGGGAACTAAGAGTGAGCGTGAGGAACGCTATCACATAGCTTTAAAGAAAATTAATTCTTTTGAAATGCTTCCCAAAGAAAGTGCTAATGACATGTACACTCGCTTGAATGTTTTTGTAGAGGACCTCAATGCTCTTGGGCTCACTCAAATGAGCCAATCGGATGTTGCAAGGAAGATCTTGAGTGTGCTTCCCGTTGAGAAGTATGGTCACATAGTCACCGTGCTTCACCAAAGTGATCTTTTTACCGCAACACCGACTCAAGTATTGGGGAAGATCAATGCTCATGAGATGTACATGCATATCACTCCGGAAGAGGGCTCATCATCTTCCAAGAAGAAAGACTTGGCCTTCAAAGCTAGTCATGACAAGAAGAAGAAGAAGGGCCAAGCCATGATGGTGCAAGAAAGCTCAAGTGAAAGTGATGTTGATGATGAATCACTTGCACTCATGGTGAGAAAGACCACCAAGATGCTAAAGAAGCTCAACAAGAGTGGCATCAAGTTCGATGACAAGAAGAAGAAATTCTTCACAAGTAGCAAGAGAAAGCCAATCTCGGAGATGGATTGCTACAATTGTGGTGAACTTGGCCACCTAGCTCATCAATGCCCTAGACCACCAAAAGACAAGTACAAGAACAAGAACAAGGGCAAGAAAAATGATTCAAGTGATGAAGAAGAAGATAAGAAGAAGAACAAGCCATACAAGAAGAAGGATGGCAAGAAAAAGGAGTTCCACAAGAAGAAGAAGGGAGGAAAGGCATACATTGTTGGTGATTGGCTCACCGACATTGAATCATCTTGTGAGTCCTCCGAAGATGAGAGCGATGATGAGAAAGAGAAGGTTGCCGCATTTGTGATGGGGCCATCATCTTCACCGACATCTTCATCACCACCTTCACCGCCTCCTTCACCATCATCGTCCACTACTCACCTATGCCTTATGGCCAAGGGTGAACGAAAGGTACAAAACCATGATAGTGATGATGATGATGATAGTGATAGTGATGATGAATATGACGCACCTTCTTATGATGAACTTGTAAAATCATAAGAAGGACTAGAAATGAAAATGATGATCTTCAAAATAAAAATGAATCACTCTCATCTAAGCTTGAAAATGCTCAAAAGACTAGTGGTGAGCTTAGAGATCAAAATGAAGTTATGTCTTCTACTCTCAAGGAGCTCAAAACCTCTAATAAAGAACTTAAAGATCAACATGATAAACTTGAAAAGAAGCATGATGAGCTCATCACTAGACATAACTCTCTAAAAGACAAATACACCACATTAAAAATTGACTATGATAGTCTTGTGGTTGCTAATGAACTTGCTCTTGAGACACATGATGCTACTAACAATGTTGTTAAGTGTGATATAGCTACATCATGTGATGATTTGATCATTGAAAGCATTGAGCAAGGTTCTAGTAGCAAAGGCAAGAGTGTGGTTGAGTCAAGCAACTATGATGATTATGCCAAGATCAAGTGTGAGAATGAGAAGCTTGTAAATGAGAACAAGAAGCTTAAAGGGTTGATGGCTCTTGAGAAGCAAACAACAAATGAGTCACTCATTGAAGAAAACAAAAAGCTCAAGCAAGAAAAAGAGCATCTCAAGACCGACCTAAGCAAGTTCACTAGAGGTCAATATTTGCAAAGTGAGCTCCTCATGAACACCGTAATGAAGATGGATAGAAGTGGTATTGGATACTTGGCAAATCAAGAGAAGAAGGCAAAAGCTCAACAACAACAAAGCAAGTCAAAGCCCAAGCCAAAGAGATGTGTTGAGTGTGGTCAAGAAAGTCACTTTGCTCATGAATGCAAAACTCCACCACCACAACCCTTGCCCAAGCATGCTAGACCCTTTGCATTCAATGCTCATTATATGATAAGAAAAGATTCAAATGGAAAGATGAAAGTCATGTTTTTGGGTCCCCCAAACAAGAATAGGTCAAAGAAAATTTGGGTTGCCAAGTCACTAGTTGAGAAAGTCAAGGGCCCCTCTCAAGTTTGGGTCCCTAAACAAAAAGCTTGATCTCTTGTGTGTAGGTGAACTACAAGACCGGTGGATCTCATTGGGTTATTGATAGTGGTTGCACTCAACATATGACCGGTGATCCTCGTATGTTCACCTCCATTGAAGAGAATGGGATATGTCAAGAGAAGATCACATTTGAGGACAATTCAAAGAGCAAAGTCAAGGGTATAGACAAGATTGCAATATCAAATGATCACTCACTCTAAAATGTGCTCTATGTTGCTTCATTGAGTTTCAACTTATTATCCGTTGGGCAACTTTGTGACCTTGGCTTCCAATGCTTGTTCACACCAAATGAAGTTGAAGTTTCAAAGATAGATGACAAGCAAGTGATATTCAAAGGCTTTAGATACAACAATCTTTATCTTGTTGACTTCACCTCCGAAGATGCAAATTTGATGACATGTTTGTTCACCAAGACTTCACTTAGTTGGCTTTGGCATAGGAAGCTTGCTCATGTTGGAATGAACACTCTCAACAAGCTATTGAAGAAAGAACTAGTGAGAGGATTGAAGGATGTGAAGTTTGAAAAGGACAAACCTTGTAGTGCATGTCAAGCGGGCAAACAAGTTGCAAACACTCATCCAACCAAAGCTTTCATGTCAACTTCAAGAGTGCTAGAACTTCTACACATGGATTTGTTTGGGCCTACAACATACAAGAGCTTGGGTGGTAATCTCTATTGTCTTGTGATAGTGGATGATTACTCAAGGTATATATGGACTTTCTTCCTTCATGACAAATCCGAAGTGGCAAATTGCTTCAAGAAGTTTGCAAAGAGAGCTCAAAATGAATTTGAAGTCAAGATAAAGAAGATTAGAAGTGACAATGGCAAAGAGTTTGACAACACCAACATTGAAGCTTATTGTGATGAAATTGGAATCAAGCATGAGGTCTCTTCAACCTACACTCCTCAACAAAATGGTGTAGTTGAGAGAAAGAACCGGACTTTGATCACCCTTGCAAGAACAATGCTAGATGAGTACAACACTCCGGAGAAGTTGTGGGCCGAGGCAATTAACACCGCATGCTATGCTTCAAATCGCCTCTTCCTACAAAAGTTTCTTGGCAAGACCCCCTATGAGTTGCTTAATGGGAAGAAGCCGGACGTCTCTTTCTTCCGGGTGTTTGGTTGCAAATGCTACATCTACAAGAAGCGTCAACACCTAGGGAAGTTTCAAAGACGTTGTGATATTGGTTTTCTTGTTGGTTACTCATCAAAGTCCAAAGCATATAGAGTATTTAACCATGCCACCGATTTGGTTGAAGAAACATATGATGTGGAATTTGATGAATCTAACGGCTCCCAAGGAGCAATTGAGAATTGTGATGATGTAGGTGATAAACCCTTGAGGGAGGCAATGAAGAACATGCCCGTGGGAGACATCAAGCCAAAAGATGATGATGATGATGTACAAATTGTTGATCCACCATCTTCATCACGTGTGCCTCAAGATGATGACAAGAATGAGAGAGTTGAAAATGAAGATACTTATATCTCTCATGAACAAGCCGAGGCACAAGCTCAAGATGTTGATGCTCCCCATCCACCTCCTCAAGTGGTTGATAGAAGAAATTCACCTCTACTTCAAGCACATCCACAAGAACTCATCATAGGGAGTCATACAAAGGGAGTAATGACTCGATCTCAAAAGCTAGCTTCTTTTGTTGAACATCACTCTTTTGTCTCTTGTGTTGAACCTAAAAATGTAGAAGAGCTCTTCAAGATCCGGATTGGGTGAATGCCATGCATGAAGAATTGAACAACTTCACCCGCAATCAAGTATGGACACTTGAAGAGCATCCTAAAGGTGCAAGAGTCATTGGAACCAAGTGGGTGTTCCGAAACAAGCAAGATGACCAAGGCATAGTGGTGAGGAACAAGGCAAGACTAGTTGCAAAGGGGTTCTCTCAAGTTGAAGGTCTTGATTTTGGAGAGACCTTTGCACCCGTTGCAAGACTTGAAGCCATTCGTATCCTCCTTGCATATGCATCACATCATGATATGAAACTATATCAAATGGATGTGAAAAGTGCATTCTTAAATGGCTTTATAAATGAACTAGTCTATGTTAATCAACCTCCCGGGTTTGAAGACCCTAGATATCCTAATCATGTTTATAGGTTGTCCAAGGCGCTATATGGGCTCAAGCAAGCCCCTAGAGCGTGGTATGAGCGCCTCCGGGACTTCCTCATTGAGAAGGGTTTCACCATTGGGAAGGTCGACACCACACTATTCACCAAGAAGCTTAATGGGGAGATCTTCATTTGTCAAGTGTATGTTGATCATATCATCTTCGGATCAACAAATGAAGATTATTGCAAGGAATTTGGTAAATTGATGTCGAAGGAGTTCGAGATGTCAATGATTGGTGAGCTCACATTCTTCCTTGGGTTTCAAGTCAAGCAAATGAGAGAAGGAATTTTCATCTCTTAAGAAAAGTATACCAAGGATCTTCTCAAAAGATTCAAGATGGAAGAATGCAAGCCAATCAAGACCCCAATGCCATCAAATGGACATCTCGACCTAGATGAGGGAGGTAAACCGGTTGATCAAACTCTCTACCGTTCTATGATTGGTAGTTTGTTGTACCTTACCGCATCTAGGCCCGATATCATGTTTAGTGTGTGCATGTGCGCTCGTTTTCAAGCGTGCCCTAAAGAACCTCACTTAAGTGCCGTAAAAAGAATCCTAAGATATCTTAAGCACACCCCAAGCATTGGTCTTTGGTATCCCAAAGGAGCTAGATTCCAACTAGTTGGCTATTCCGATTCGGATTATGCCGGTTGCAAAATTGATAGAAAAAGCACATCCGGAGGGTGCCATTTGCTTGGGAGATCTTTAGTATCTTGGTCATCTAAAAAGCAAAATAGTGTGGCTTTGTCCACCGCCGAGGCGGAATACATTGCCGCGGGGGCTTGTTGTGCACAAATCTTATATATGAAACAAACCCTCCTAGACTATGAAATTGTTCTTGAAAAGGTGTCACTTTTATGTGATAATGAAAGTGCCGTTAAAATTGCTAACAATCCGGTACAACACTCTCGCACCAAGCACATTGATATCTGCCATCACTTTCTAAGAGATCACGTTGCTAAAAATGACATATCACTAGAAGGTGTAAGAAGTGAAAATCAATTAGTGGATATCTTCACTAAACCTTTGTATGAGGCCACCTTTTGTAGACTAAGAAGTGAACTTAATGTGCTTGATTCAAGCAACTTTAAAAGATGAGCGTGTGTTGTCCCTTGCATTGTATTGTATTATATGCCATGTCTATCTTATCGCAATGCATTTAGGGCTTGGCTAACACGGTTACGATAACCCTCCTTTGGAGGAGTGAAGAAGCCTAACCGTGGATCAAACTTGACAAGCAACCTAGCTTTACTTTCTTGTATTGCATTGCATATGCATGGTTGTTTGTTTGTCGTTTCTTTTCGGTTTGGCTTTGAGCAACCTCTGTGTTCGTCCATGGATAGAGAGAGCATTTGACGCTCCTAAAGGTTCAAAAACTCTATTGCATGGCCATACGTTGCTCCTCGGGTGTTTATTGCCTATTTTCTTAAAAATAATACTAGCCTAAGGCAATCTATTTTGAAAAATTTGAGGGTTTGAGTGAGGTCACTCATATCAGGTTCCAATTGGTGTTTATTTGTATCTCTTTGAATTGGAACTTGATTGGGAGAAGTCGCGTCGAAGTTCGGAACGAAGAAGGGCGAAGAACAGCGACCGGACGCTGGACCGGACGCTGCACCGGACGCAGTGATGCTTCACCACCGCGTCCGGTCCCGGCGTCCACCAGCGCGTCCGGTCATCCAGAAGACCAACTCCAGGCCTAGTGACCGGACGCTGCACCGGACGCGCCTCTGTTGACCACCGCGTCCGGTCCCGGTTACCACCACCGCGTCCGGTCATTCGCGATGAATTCCCGAGTTCCCCTCGACCGGACTCTGACCGCGTCCGGTCAGTCCTCACCGGACGCGTCCGGTCATTCCAGGTGCTTACTGGAGTGTGACCGGACGCTGCACCACCGCGTCCGGTCATAACGACCACCGCGTCCGGTCATCGCGCGTCGAGCGGATCTAACCCCTTCATAAAACCGTTCGTCTTCGGGCTCTGTTTTTTCACCGTACGCAAGTTTCCGCCGCCGCGAACCCTAGCCGCCGTTTTCGCCGTCTCGCCGAGTCCGCCGCGCCATTGCCGTCCTGCTCGCCGCCGGCGACCTCGCTCGCGCCCAGCCACGCGCCTCCTTGCTTCCTGCCCGCGCGCGCGCTCCCTGCCGCCTGCCATCCGTGCTCGCAGCCGCGCTCGCGCAATCCCGAGCCACGCGCCACCGCCGCCTCTTCCCGCCGCCGGCAAGCCGTCCTCCACGGCCGTCCAACTCGCCAGCAGCAGCCGCAGCTTCCCCGTGCCAGCCCGAGCACCTCATCCACCTTCGGCCGTGCTCTTCCCTAGGGTTTTGCCCAAACCCTAGCCTAGGGTTTACCCTAACCCTCGCTCGAGGTGACAACTCGTTCGTTTTTTGTTCAAGTCCTGTCAATTTCGTTGTTAGGGCTAACCTTGACCGTATCTTTCCGTTGATTATCTCGACTCGGTCCCTTCAGAGCTCGTTCGTCGAATTCGGGGAATCTCGCGATCTAGGTCACCTCATCTTGTCACCGTCGTCTCGTCGATCCGAGGTAGCTTCGCGTTTCGATTCACTTCGTATCTCATATGCTTGCTATCTCTAGGGTTTTGTACCTTTTAGTTATATATGTGCTTATAGTAGATCTCTCTATTCCGTCGTTGCAGCGAGTCAGTCGGTGTGTCAGGGTGAGATCAGTTTGCTGAATCCGAGGCCAAGCCTGCGGATACGGATTGAGGCCAAGCCTCTCGAGTGACAGTTCACCATCTTACAGAGGTTCTCAGTCAGTTTGTCAGCATGGTGCGTTGCAAGAACGCCGGTGGTGCTCCTGGTGACGGGGACGACAGTCCTCCTCGTCGTTCTGAGATTGCGCGTGGAAAGCGCATCAAGATAATGGCCAAAAAGAAAAAGAAGACACTTACAGAGGCAGAGATTGCTCAGGCCGTGGCAGATGCAGCAGAGCAGACAGAGAGAGGTGGCAGGAGCAGTGGCATACGCATAGGCGAGCGTCGCTTTCACCTTGAAGGTCGACAGCTCGGCACTGAGGCCACTGAGGGTACAGAGGATACTGGAGCTACAGAGAGGATGTCAGTTGATCCACCTACAGAGCCTACAGAGGCTACAGAGGATACAGAGGAGCAGCCAGCTTAGTCTCCACCACGTCGCCGCTCCACACGCGCACGTACTCAGGTGACTCCTAGGCCAGAGGGCCCGCGTCGTGGAGCACGTCCTCCTCCCAGAGCTAGAGGTTCACCCCCGGTCGAGCGCTTTGACCTGAGGGGTGCTACAGCACGTCAGGTGCAGAGTTTGAGGTTCGTGGAGGTCAGCCGATGGTTTCCACCAGTGAGGGATCACAGAGCTTCAGAGGGTTTCTATACCCCACTTCAAGAGGATTTCTACAGGGCTCTAGTTGACAGTGGTATAGCTTTTCGACCTCAGAGAGTCTGTCGGCTTGAGTCACTGGTTGAGGTTGTGGGAGAGCAGCTTCGTCCGCACCTGTCCTATCTGCCTGGCTTGTCAGATCTTCTTGGACGGACAGGTGCATACTGCGGCACATGGGTCAGAGAGTTTTATGCTTCACTTTGGATTGATCCTGCCCATGAGTTTATTCACTTTGCATTCCGAGGCCGCGATCACAGACTTTACAGCTCAAGAGCGAGAGAGATCCTCAGACTCCCAGCTTCTGACACGAGGATCCATCAGTTGTGTTATGGTCAGACTCCTCCACCCAGACGCCCTCACGGTGGAGCAGTGCCACCTACAGACTTAGTTCGACCCTGCTTTCGTGAGCCTTTTGGCGAAGGGTCTCGTCGTACGCCAGCCAGCCTGACACCACTTGCCAGAGTTTTGGATGCTATTATCAGACGCACTCTTCTTCCCAGACTTGGCTACAGAGAGGGACTGACACGTATGCAGCTATGGGTTGTTCACCACCTTCTCTCACAGACACAGTTTGATATTTGTGATCTTATACTTAGTGAGATGGAGGACACCATTGCTGAGGGCTTCAAGGGTAATCGTCAGCTGCCCTATGCACACTGGATCTGCTTTATTATTAGATCTTCTATTCAGATGCCACCAGAGATCAGGGCGGAGATATCAGACACTACCACTGCTTTCCCTGAGTACGATATCCGTCAGCTTTGGGCCTCGGTTACTAGGGATCAGGCCCCAGTGCCAGGACAGCGTGAGCGCCCAGAGGTTCCTGAGACAGCAGCTGAGCAGGACGCTACAGTAGACGAGCTTGCTGAGGCAGAGCTTGCGGACCTTGACGCTCAGACTGCTGATATACCTGAGGATGCGACTTCTGACAACACCGATGAGGACTACCAGCCCATCCCCAGGTACCGGTCTCCTCGGTCTCACGACCACGAGGCCGGTGGCTCTGGTTCAGCCTCCCGCTCAGACCCAGCCATGGTGGCTATACTTGAGAGGTTGACCCAGACACAGGAGCAGCAGCAGCAGCAGATACAGCGACAGGCTCAGGACACAGCTGCAGCACTTGCACAGATACAGGCTCGTCAGGACGAGTTTCAGCGTCAGCAGCTTGAGATCCAGAGGCAGCAAGTTGAGATGCAGCGACAGAGTCAGCAGCAGTACTTGGATCTCCTGCGCCACCTTGTCACAGTTGGGGTTCCTCCGCCTGCTTCCGTCCTGACTTCTGCTTTACAGTCTAGTGGTCCATCGAGTCTGGGACAGCCGAGCTTCCAGTTCACATCTCCACAGCAGCAGGTTCCTCAGTCGTTCCAGTCCCCGAGCTTCACGCCTATTCACACGGGGTTTACACCTTCAGACCAGCCTCGCCCTCACCTCCTGACAGGCACACCCTTTGGTGATTACAGTGCTACTTACAGCGAGTTGACTGGTCAGCCGACACCCTCGCACACTACTACCTTTGCTACTTCTTCAGGGTTGTCAGCTCCCGAGGCAGCTATTCCTCCAGTGACAGGGACCGTGACTACAGAGACTATCCCTTCTTCAGTTGCCTCGACAGATCCCCCTGCTATTGGCTCACTACAGGCTCAGGTCACTCAGACGGATCCTCTTGTTGCTACCACGTCAGTACCTGTTCCTGCTCAGACCCAGACCGCTTCACAGCCACGTGCTTCTTCAGAGGGTCAGCCAGATAGCTCAGATTCCGAGGGAGATTCTCTTCACTTCGTGATTACTCCGCGCACCTCGGCACCCGACACGACTCCGTCTGTTCCCCCGTCAGATCATTAGATTAGTTTTTGGCGCTTGATGCCAAAGGGGGAGAGAGAGTAGTTTCAGGGGGAGTTTTGATAGAGGGTTTTCGTTCTTTGTGTGCTACATTCATGCATCATGTTTACTTTTCAGTCATTGCATTCATGTGACATGTCGTCGTGTGTGATAAACTTTGAGTCTTAATGTTCTTATCCAGTCACAGTGTTAATTAATGTCACTGTTTTTGTTATAGCTCTAAGGTTGTGCTTCCGTGCCTTACTCCGTTTTCTTATGAGCTATATCTTTATGTGTACTAACGCTTTTTGTCTTATCTTATGAAGTACACTCTTTTGGCTTGGGGCACATAAGCATCTCCTAACCCTTTGTGCTTATTGCTTTTTGCTTATGTGAACCAAGCATGCTCGAAAACCTCAACTTCAATCTTTTATATCTTAGTGTTGTCATCAATCACCAAAAAGGGGGAGATTGAAAGCATCTAGGCCCCAAGGTTTGGTTTCGGCAATTGATGACAACGCTTTATTACCATGACTAACGTGTGTTTTGCAGAAACTTTGGTAAGTTAGGTCATGGAGGTTATAACTGCTTTGGGCACCATGGTATTCGTGTCCCTTGATGGAAATCGTTTCGGTTTTCAAAAGAGTGACGTCAAGATTAAGGACGGTTAGTTCCGGATGACGAGGTGTTGAGATTCATTCGGAATAGTCGTTAGGATCTTCGTTTTTCTCTTTTGGCCGTACTATAAAGGGGGGCATGAACGGGTAGCTTGACCTAGGCGAGTCCTATGTTTAGGTGTGGTGCACACTTGTTAAACTTGGCGCTAGGCAGCTCTAGAATAGCTCAAAGTTCAGTTGGAAGCAACTTGGTTCAAGTTGCGACGCGTTTCGGAAAGTTTCGGGCTGTTTTCCACTGACCGGACGCGGTCTTCGGCATGACCGGACGCGTCCGGTCAGTACGTAATCGCGACTAGGGTTTGCCTCTGACGACCGGACGCGGTCCTCGCGAGGACCGGACGCGGTGGTCAGAGGCTGACACGTGTCACTTTGGGGGAACACCCGATCGGACGCGACCTGGGTGTGATCGGCGCGTCCGGTCACAGTCCAGTAAGGTCCAGAGACGACCGGACGCGTCCGGTCATCACCGATCGGACGCGGCCTCGCGTCCGGTGCGTTTACAGTAACTTCCTTGCACGATCGGACGCGTCCGGTCACCCCTGACCGGCGCGTCCGGTCACTCAGTTCGAATTTTCGGTTTTCGACCGTTACAGGCGACCGGCGCGTCCGGTCAGTTCGACCGGCGCGTCCGGTCAGCCCGTGTCAGAACGTAACGGTTCGTTTTGTCTCTGGGGTGTATAAATACATCCCCTCCACCTCTTTTAGAGGTCTCTTGCTCATTTGATCAGCTGCAAAACACCTTTGGAGTGCAAGGGAGTGCAAGAGCACTAGTGAGGATAGAGATTTGAGAATCAAAGCTTGAGAGTTCCTCACTAGCGATTAGAGAGTAGCAAGTGTGCATCCACCTTCTCATTTGGGCTCGTTGTGGTCAAGTGAGAGTTCTAGCTTGTTACTCTTGGTGATCGCCATCACCTAGACGGTTTGGTGGTGATTGGGAGTTTGGTGATCATCCGGCGGAGCTTGTGGATGACCCAACTCATCTTGTGAGCGGTTTTGGGTGATTCACCGCGACGGAGTGTCGAAGAATCAACCCGTAGAGAGCACTTGATCCTTGCGCGGATCAAGGGGGAGCTACACCCTTGCGCGGGTGCTCCAACGAGGACTAGTGGGGAGTGACGACTCTCCGACACCTCGGAAAAACATCGCCGTGTTCCTTGCCCTTTACATTCAAGCATTTACATTCTCGTATTTACATTCATTGCTTGATTTACTTTCCTAGAATTGCCATGCTAGACTAGGATTGGAAACTAGGGTGCAAAACTTTTTATCGGTAGACTCTCTAGGAACACAAGTAGGCACTAGGGGTGAATTCCGGCTGGTAGGATTTAATTCTTGCAATTAATTTTTAGAAAAGCCCAATTCACCCCCCCTCTTGGGCATCTTGATCCTTTCAACAAGCTTTTCTCGCCATGAGAAGTCTTCAAGGTGAATATAACACTATTTTCTTATACAGTTTTCTATCTTTAGCTGCATTTGTGATGTTCCTGGGTCATTTGCCCTTTACTTGGAGAAAACTATCTTATTCCATTATGAAACTGTTTAAATTAAAACATGTGGTGCTGGATGGTATTTTCCTACTCTGTAGTGATTATGAATGGCGCCAAGCAATATTTCTACTTTAAGACTGAGCAATGGTTCAAACTTCTTGAGTCTTGACTTTTGTTAGCCTATCTCATTTGCTTAAGATATAAGACAGCAGTTGTTATATCTGATAATTCTGATGTACGCTTGGAGCACAAAAGGAAAAAAATGGTAAGTATAGAATTGATTCTGTGGCAGCTGGATCAGTAAGTTAGATTCTAATAATCTAAGAGAATACAACCCTTCTCTGTCACGACATTTGCGTACAGTTGCTGGCAACAGCTTCTCATACTTGATTTGCCAACACATGTTCGTTTTGTCCACGTCAATGCCAATATCTGTCTAATTCATTAATTACTTTAGACCTCTACGATAGCATAATCCACTGACTTTTTGTACCCTTTCATACTTTATTTATGTGTAAACTTGTCACATCTTATATTTTCAGATATGCCAGTTTTGTAGCATGGGGTCATTGCTTGATTGACTGCATCTTTGAACAAATTACTTCATTTTGCAGGCTATAGGTTTGATGAACAGGACCCTCACTCACGCTATTTGAAGCTGCAGTTCTCTCGCTCTCCTCGTATGGGCTCACATGGTGGGTCCTAGGCACTGAATTGCGTGGATCTAGTTTTCTTCTACACCGTCTTGAATTCCTGATATCTTGACCTGGCAACCTTGTTCTTGCTTTCATGAGCAACTTGACTTTCTCCAGAGGCTTTAGCTTAGTCTATGACAAACGATTGTTGCAACTGACGGTACTTAACTACTGGACGTTTGCCTTGCTGTATGATATGTTTTTGTTATATAATTTAGCAACGTGACAAGCATGTTATAGTGGATTTCATTCTCTACTGGTGCTAATGTTCTTGGGTCATCCACTTCATTGATTGATATTGTTAGCTGGTAAGTGGGACTCTGATTATCTGTTGAGGGACGTGAGCCATAATTTGCAGGTGTCTCAGTGGTTCCAGCCTGTTTTTGGAACACATTGGTTTGCATGGTTGCCATGCTCATTTTGATGTAAATGAATTCATGAGAATTGGATTGTAGCATGGTTTACATGGATCCTGTACCTGATGATGCTTTGTGCTTCGGAACATGTTAATCCACCGGTGCTAGTTGGTGATGCTTTGTGCCTCGAACATGTTAATCCACCGGTGCTAGTTGGTGATGCTTTGTGCCTCGGAACATGTTAATCCACGGTGCTAGTTGGTTTTCGTGGTATAATGTCCAAGTATTTTTGTTGCTGATTCTGAGTCTTCGTTCATTGCCCAAATCAGAGTTAGCAGGGTATTATTTCGTCAGGGTTGGTTATTTGGATGGGTATATATAATTAAGTTGTGGCAATGCTAAGATTTTGTTTTCGATTCAGTTGTCACAAACATGTTTTCTATCCAAACTTGGCTATTTACAAAAAATATTGTTTGTCAATAAGCAACCAAAACTCATATTCTCTCCGTTTTAAATTGTAAGCAGCCAGAAAACAATTTTAGAGATGCATGGACTTGTAAACAAGTGGTAAAAATTGTACAAAAAATACATATTTGTTTCGCTATGGTAAGGGGGTGTTTGGTTTCCCTGTTAAAATTTAGTTTCTATCATATAGAATGTTTGGACACATGCATGTAGTACTAAATATAGATTATTTACGAAACTAAAAATATAGAGTGAGACTAATTTGCGAGATGATTTTTTAAGCCTAATTAGTTCATGATTAGCACTAATTACTATAGTAAACGTGCTAATGATGAATTTATTAGGCTTAATAAATTCGTCTCGCGGATTACTCAAGGAATATGTAATTTGTTTTTTATTATTATTATCCGAACACCTTATGTGACATCTGATGTGACACCTGTTAAATTTTAGTCCTGGAACCAAACATGGCCTAAACATCTGTAGCGGAGCACAATGTATGTATCGGTACCGGCAGTATTCATGACAAATCAGTTGTACAAAAATTAGGTATAAAGGTGATACATAAGAAGCAAGTTTGGCGGAAAGAAACAAAGAAGCATACGATAAGTTGGAGGTAAAAAAGAACCATAAAAAGGTTCATATGTGGAGATAAAAAAAAATGTACGCTTCAGCTTACGAATGCAGTGGTACGAGCCTCTAGAACAACTTAAAGTAATAACTAGAGCCATTTCTTGGATGAACATTTGGGAGGGCTTGGCCTAAAGCCAGAGCCACTCCAAAATCCCTGCTAAATTCATCAGTACAAAAACCGCTCAGTACAAAAACCGCTCTAGCTCCTCTGCGAGCCATAAAAAACCCAAAGCCGAAGCTATGCAAAAAATGACCTTTAATAGAGTTTTCTTTTCATTTTTCAAACTTAAAAGACACACACCCAAGCTATAGTCTACTTTTAATTTTCTCTTAACTTCTAACTAAAACTTCTCTAGTTTTCATCAAGCTTTTTTTTAAAAAAATATATTAACATCTGAATTAATTCTTCATGAATCATGACACATCTTTTGATCATCCATTTGTTTGTATTTGCAATATATATAATATCAGTTGGATTACTAGGGAATTTCGTCTCAATCGCCATTTTATTCCTATTCTTCCAAATAGGCTAGCCCAAGCCAGGCTTGCAAATCACCGTATTATAGATTGGAGGAATCCTGTGGCACATCACCTAATCACGTACGACTGCAACACTATCCATTAACAGCAAAAATTTAACTACAGAACATGAGCATCAGAACAAAGAGCATTCATCGTTCAAGCGTCGCAAAGTTTCAAACTTGCCAGCTTGATAGCACCCTGTTCGTTTCGCTGGTTTATTGTGCTGAAAATACTGTTCGCTGGTTTTTCGTGAGAGAAAAACACTGCTGGATGGCTGCTGATTCTGCTGATAAGTCCAAACGAACAGGGTGCTGGTTCCCACTGCTACAGTACCAATGCAACCAAATACATGATGGTCGCCTAAACCAAAATCGCGTACAAAAGGCGATGGACCTAATCGCTACCGCTAGGGGGAGCCTTGCACGCTCTTGCTGCATAGTTGCTCTGCATCAGATCTTGTTAATCTTGGCTGCCACGACGAGCGGGTTGTTCTTGGCGATCTTCTCCCGTCCCGCCGTCTTGAAGTCGAAGCTGCACGCGTGCTTCTCCGCGTGCCGGTGCAGCGAGCAGAACGTGGCACCACAGCGGCAGGGGAACCCCAGCAGCCCCACCTTCTTGCGGCACGACGCGCAACTGTTGGGCGCGGCCGCCTTCACCGCCGCCGGCGCCTCCACCGCGGGTGCAGCACTGGAGCTGGAAGATGCAGCAGATATCTGGGCCGCCGCCGGCTGCTCGGCAGCGAGGTCGACCTTGTCCGCCGCGGCAGGGGCGGAGTGGACGTTTTTGAGGAAGTCTCTGTAGCAGAGGGTGCAGAGGTTGTTGGTGTCCGCGTACCCGAAGTAGCCGCACGCGTTCGCGCACTCGATGAGGCCGCGGCGGCCGGAAGCGGACGCTTCCTGCTCCTGCTTCTCCAACTCCAAGGCGCCACTGTTCTTCTTCTTCCCTGTCGGTGCTTCTGCAACTGACGTGGCCGTGGCCACTGCAGCGGCCGCAGCGGTGGCGTCAGGATCTTGATGACCACCAGCCAGCTGATCGGGCTCGTGAGCAGCAGCCTGCTTGGTGGTGGCCTCGGTCTTCTTCTCGTCGACAAGAGCGGCGGCGGCGGTCTTGATCAGGTGCTCCTTGTAGCACTTGGAGCAGAAGTTCTTGGTCGCCGCGCTCCCGAAGAACCCGCAGCTGTTGGCGCACATCGGCGCCGCTGCAACGCAGCCGGAGACCTCCTGCCTCTGCGCCATCGATCTTCTTGCTCGGTCCCGCTTGAGCACGCACGTGAAACGGTGAAAGGTGAAACCTAGATGGCTTCGTGCGCGACTTGTTTCATGAATGCGGAGCGTGGCCCCTCGGCTCTCCTCTCTTATATAAGTACGGGAACAGGACCAAGAAGTCGGGTCCGTCCGCTGTGCAGGGTAGCGTGGACTTGCAGTTCCGACTTCCGACTCGTGTCATGGATTCTGGAACCGACTTTATTCCGACTTCCGGCACGGGGCTGTCGCTGCTGACGCTGGCGCCACTGGTGGAGTTTGCTGTTTGCCCGGCGCCGTGTGCCGCGGGGGAGCTGGGCGGAAAAGTGCTTCGGGGTCGGGGTTCCAATTTCAGGACTACTGGACGAATGTGCCACTTCTTTGATTGCTTGCTCTAGAAATGTGTGGATCTGGATTCTGGAGTTATCTTGTACAGTATTTGACGTGAAGCTGGATGTACTACATGTTCTGAAATTGGAGCTTACATTTCAATACGACTGGATGGAGTTTTGTTGAATTTGGGCAGTTTAGTCTGAAACTAGATAAACTACAGCTTATCGCGCTGGATTTTAATCTAAGCTCAACTTAGTACATACATACTGCATTATGCTTGCCCTAACTTGTATACGTACGTAGTACGTACTTCTATTACAAGGTTATTACAAAAGGAAAAAAAAAGCAAAACCCCAAACACGAGGCATGGCAGGACAACAAAGAGGCCCATGTGGCACTTGTGAGCGGGCCGCTGGAATCAAACCAGCCCACGGACGCCTCCGCTCGGGGCCGTGCGTTGCATTGCGATGCGATGCGAGAGGGCGCGGCGCGGATCCGGAGCAGTAGGGCCAATGTTTAGCACCACCTCGGAAGCGCAGCAACGCAAACACCAGCTTAAAGTCGCGAGCGCACCACCAGCGCTGTCTCTTCGGGGACATCCGATAAAATTGGAACGATACAGAGAAGATTAGCATGGCCCCTGCGCAAGGATGACACGCATAAATCGAGAAATGGTCCAAATTTTTTTGAGATTTTGCGCGCCGGTCCCTGCTATCTTACAGATAGGTCCTCCTGGCCCTTGTATATGTTACAGAGAGGTCCTTAGAGCTTGCGCGCCGGTCCCTTCCAGATTACAGATAGGTCCTCCTGGCCCTTGGATATGTTACAAACAGGTCAGGACCTTGCGCTTCGGTCCCTGTCAGATTACTGATAGGTCCTCCTGGTTCTTGGATATGTTATAAACAGGTCCTTAAGGCTTGCGCGCCGGTCCGTGTGTGCCTACAGACTGGTCCTCCTGGTCCTTGCACATGTTACAAACAGGTCCTTCGGACTCGCAGGCTTTTATAATGCACTTCTTCCAATTCCAGGCCTACGTTTTGAGTTTGGACTCTTTCAATTTTGTAAAGGTCTTTACAGTTTAGTCCTGTTGCTTCTGGGTTTATATAAACATTCCCTCTTCATGATTTTTTCGAATAGGTTCTAGATAAACAGCGTGCAATGTGAATACGCAGTATCATAGAGTTTGGCCTGAACTATAGTTGTGTTTTTTTAACAATAAATAATTAAAATGTATAGTAGTGTTTATGTTTTTTTATATACACGTCGGTCCTCTTGGTGATTTCATGCTCTGAGGTTTGTGTTTCAATCGTTTTTCATTGATGGTTAGACCGGATTCAATCGAAACAGGATCCTCTTACTGTTTTGCTATACATACACTTGTTATCGGTGAACCTGTGCCTATGGAGTTCTCTCATGCGCTTAACTTTAGTGATGTCTCATATCACCTGTACAGCCACATATTTTTGCATCTTGGTCTGGTGAGTCGTGCACGCATGTAAATATTAGTTGTTCGGGCATACATTATCCTTTGTCTACGTTCTCTTAAATTGTCTCTCAATAAAAGTATGTTGCCGCACCTGCACCTTAGAGAGTAAGTCTAATAATAAATCCAAGTGTTTAGCTACTAGCTCAGTTATAAAAGACAAGATATACAATAGTAGTCTCTTATTTATCTATGAGCAACTTTTTTATTGTGTGTTTTTATTCGTGTTTCATCCTCTCTTTCATTATCCTTTTCATTATTTAAAGTATGGGCCCACCACTGCAAATGTTTCTATCTCTAACTTGTTGCTTGCACGAGGGCCAAAATCTTCTCTCTCTCATCTCTTCTCTCCTCCACGTCAGCATTTGCCTGGCTATAAGCCAATTATGATACTTGTTCTTAGCCATAATCCACTTTATGGTTAATTAATTACCCCTTTGCTATTGTTTTGTACTATGTGCTGACGGTTCCCTCAAATTCTGTGTGCACAATGTAGCTTATAAATCAGTCCACGCATGACTTGTGTTATGTGATTATCACACCAAATCAATTCCATTGAATTCTATATGAAATATATTTTAACACTGTATTATTTATTTGAACTTGCAGAGAAGGTGATAAAAACATGACCACAGGTATAGGAGTTTGACTTAATACTATTCCAGACGTTTTTCCACAAAACTGCAATTACATTAACCATTTGAGAGCACACACATCGTTTTATCATATGCATCGGTGGAGGGCTGATGCGTCTGATTGGTCACCGAGCAATGCAAACCAGTTTACACGTTCAGAAATCTCGTTTCCATTAGGAACCCGCGGGAGACAAGGTTGGATACAAAGGTGGAGATATGGCTTAGGAAGACAACCAAGCAAGAGCAAACCGTGCTCGCCCCGCATTGCTAGGCAATCAGCCACTCGGCTCTGGTTTAGTATTATAGGGAGAGAGATGGGTCGCGCGGCTTAGACTCTGCGCTAGTTCTAGTCACACAACCGAGGTTGTACTAAGCTTGCAGGCGGATTGCAACCACGCAGGTCTCGCAGGCCAGCCAACACCGTACGGTGTTGGCCCGTAGAGCTGCCCATCCCATGCACCACGATTCACGGGCCACCTCGGCTGTTTTGGGCCGTGGGACTCAGCGTAAGTTGGGCGGAAAGCGGTCAGCTCGTCGCCGGCGCGGCGAGCACCGTTGCCTCCGGCAGTCCGGCTCGTTTCCACGATTCCACCTGCAACGGTACGGTGCAAGCGCAGCCGACCGCCAGCTGCACTTGCTGCCCATCGTCCACGGGAAGTATAGCCACAGTGTACTGCAACAGCACATGACTGTGGCACTCTACTGGCCACCCGGTGGTTGTCGATGCAAGCATTGCTCTGCGAGGACAGCTAGCTGAGATTCGGGGAGGCGAAGCGAAGGCTTGCACGCACAAGGCGTCGTCATCGTACGAACGCCTGGCGCCGATACACAAGCCATTGCTGCGCACACAACGTGCTTGTTGCCGTCGATCAGTAATTCAGAATCCAGAACTGATCAGGACGTGCACGTGCATTCATCTCCAAGCATGCACGCACCGGGACGACAGCGACTGGCCGTCGGAATCGGAAGCAGACGAAGCTTAACTCCTCTGTCCTCTCGCAGCTACAGCAAACGATCGAAGCTCATTTACGTACAAATCTTTCGTCTCGAGTGGTACTGCGTAGGCTGGTGTGAGCTTAGACGTCGGCATTGATTTCATAATTTGCCTGGGGACGACGGGAACGAGTGCTTTGCTCTCGCTCGCTCGCTCTGGCTCCTCAACAGCGCGTGATGCGCTGGTCTGAGTCTTAGTCGTAGCATTAATCCTTGTAAAACGACAGTGACCTCGCTCTGATACGACGAAGACGCTGGTAGGTTGGCCCCCTGATCCTTGTGCGTTCTTGAATGCAGAAGCACAGCATCACATGCAGACAAGACTATGTATGGATTACAACCAGAGCGTGATAGCGTCATTGCGTAGCCTATGGAAGCAACGCCATGACGGAGACCCGACGCGGGGCGGCCGGCGGCCTGATCCGATCCGTGTAGCAGTTGCGCACCGCCCACCATGACCTTGACGTTTTGTTCAGTGTATGTATCCGGGAACGGCGTGGCGTCTGGACCTGGATATTTCTTCTGGTTCTGGATGGTCGCCATATATTATGATCAAAATCCGTCCGGGATATTTTAGCACCTGAAGATTCGTCAAGCTTTCGCTGATACGGTGTTCTGGAGTTTGCAATCGGATCTCTGAATGAATTCTGTGGCCCGGGTGACTGAGACTGACAGTGACACCACGATACCACACCATGAGCACTTGAGCAGAGTTGGTCCTGGTCAATTAAACGAGTTCATCCTCAAACCAATTTGTAAAGACCATAGGTAGGGCACGATGCAGGATTCCCGGCGTTTTGTCACGACTGATGCGGCCCTCTTTTGTTGGGAGAGAAATACTAGAATATTGTGTTGTTGCGAGAGAAATACTAGAATGTATGTATAGGCAAGGTTCTCTCTTGTGAAGAATGAAAACTTTTTTTGAACGCTAAAGAATGTGACTTTACTGGAGTACTTTTTCTCGAGCAGAAAGCAACGCCGCCCCCCATTCACATTTCACTTTGTGGGCTTGTGCTTTGCGTCGGATCAATGCCTTTCAAGCCCTGCTGCGTCTGCAAGAAAGGCTAAAGGAAAAGACAACACATCACAAATAGGCATCTAAATAAAGGCTGAAGCCAAACGAAAAGGATGAACGAGACAAGGTGAAGTGTAGTGTGGCCTCCCGTCCAGGCTCCAGCATAACACGGAGCAGGATGATGGCCGCCGGCCTGCCCTTTGCGCGGCAATCCTTCTCAGTTCTCGCCAAAAGCAGGGCACGCAGACCACGCCACGCCAGACGCCACCCCAGCTGACCAGCAGAAGCAAACCTCAAAAGAGCTGCGTAGTGCGTATCATATCATATCACCGTGCGCCCCTGCCCTTGCCCTCCCTCTTGCATGCCACACAAGGCAACCAACCACGGGCAGCTCCTGCCATGCTCTGCTCGCCTTCTTGCTCGCGGCCATAGACCGCAGTTCGCATGCATGATCGGTTGCAAGTATCAAGAAGCTCGATCGGGGAGCGAGATAGGCCGCCGATCTAGCTAGCTATTAGGCCAAGGCGGGGGCACTGCTGCTGGTGGTCGGCCTCATCTATCGACCGTGGTGGCGCTCGGGAAGGGGAACATCATGGAGGAGGCCGCGGCGCGGTGGGAGAGCGAGAAGGAGGCGGAGATCGACTACGTGTTCAAGGTGGTGGTGGTGGGCGACTCGGCGGTGGGCAAGACGCAGCTGCTGGCGCGCTTCACCCGGGACGAGTTCGCGCTCGACTCCAAGTCCACCATCGGCGTCGAGTTCCAGACGCGCACGCTCACGCTCCACCGCAAGCGCGTCAAGGCGCAGATCTGGGACACCGCCGGACAGGAGAGGTACGTACCGTACCGTACGTTCGTGCGTGCGTTCGCGCGCCGCCGCTCGTCGTGCCACGCGCATGCCTGTGTGCTCGGTGATTCCATCGCACCGGTGCAACGCGGCGGCGCTGTTCTTGTGCTGCATACGTACTTCCAGTCATACTGATACGCCGCGCACAACTCGCGATCAGACCATCATGTATTCATGTGACCTTCCAATTCCTCCGCGAGGGCTTTCTCTTCATCAGTAGGCATTTGTGTTGTAGCCGTGCGTACTCGAAGGAATTTTTGGTATCGCTACACTACACGTGCATTTGAAGCTTTGGCTTTTGGTTCCTTCGAAACTAAAACAAACAAACAAAAACGCTTTAGCTTTGGTAACTTTTTTTCCAAGCCGTTTTTTTTTCCCACTCGATTTGGCTGGGCGTATGACAAGTGTATACTGCCTAACTTCACTTCACGTCCTACTAGTCGTTTATTTTTGAGAGTGGATTTCGGTAAGCGATGACAATTAAGTTGCTTCCAAAGGTGGTGATCGACGATGTCAGAGATTCCTCCCCGCCACGCCTCCATCGTTTTTTTTAAAGAAACGGCCATTTAAGTTCAGGGCCTGTTTAGTTGCACCCCAAAATGCCAATTTTTTCAAGATTCTCCGTCACATCGAATCTTTGGACGCATGCATGAAGCATTAAATATAGATAAAAAATAAAACTAATTACACAGTTTAGACGAAATGGACGAGACGAATCTTTTAAGCCTAATTAGACCATGATTGGACAATATTTACCAAATAACAACGAAAACGCTACAGTAGCGTTTTGCCAAAAATTTTGGCATCCAAACGGTGCCTTAGCAACATATCCGGAGGGACGCTAGGGTGATTCCAGAAATTAGGTTACACTCGAATAAAAATAGAACATTTTGAGTAGATAAGCACGCACAAGGTTGGGCAGAAAGTTTAACAATGCAAAATTTAAAGCGACTGGAAGATACTCCCTCCATCCCAGGTCATAAGGCATTCCAAGAATCTTGGAGAGTCAAAGGATCTCAAATTTGACCAAATTTATATGATAAGATAATAATATCTATGACACCAATTAAGTATTATTAGATTCTTCATTAATTATATTTTTGTAGTATATCTATTTGATGTTATAAATTTTTGTAATTTTTTTATAATTTTGATCAAATTTGAGATGCTTTGACCTTTCAAGATTTTTGAAATGCCTTATAATTTAGAACGGAATGAGTACATGTTAGCAATATGACGAGTCGATGTTACGCTAGCGACAATTAAGCCTCTAGCCCTCTAAGCATGCCGACCACGCTGAAAATGATCTGTCCATCAGATGACAGAGCACCATTAATTTCGGCAGTTCCTAACGTGTAGGAGAAGACTTGGCAGACCTTCGTGTCCATTATTTCAAAAAAATTGAGTCAATATCATATCTTGTCTTGCATCTGGATTAGGCACTTGGCACTTGGCACCTCGCTATTTCTGTCAAATTGGTCCTCCGTTCAATCCCCTGTAGCTGTAGCTGTAGCCAGAGCAGGTTCAGAACCTAAGAATCTTGCAGGAAGCAGAAAACAAAAAAAATTAATTACCTTATTATTACAGTGAAATTGCTCTTCCAAATGATTTGGTTTTGATTTGCCATTTTCTGGTGCGTCACTGTGCACGCAAAGCGCAGGTACAGGGCGGTGACGAGCGCGTACTACCGGGGCGCGCTGGGCGCCATGGTGGTGTACGACGTGACCCGGCGCGCCACGTTCGAGCACGTGGCGCGGTGGGTGGAGGAGCTCCGCGCGCACGCCGACGGCTCCTCCACCGTCGTGGCGCTCATCGGGAACAAGGCCGACATGCCCGCGGCGCGGCGCGAGGTGGCCGCCGACGAGGCCGCGCGCCTCGCCGAGGAGCAGGGGCTCTTCTTCTCCGAGGCGTCCGCGCTCACGGGCGACAACGTGGAGCGCGCCTTCCTCACGCTCCTCGAGGAGGTCTTCGCCGTCGTGTCGCGCCGGGCGCTGGAGCTCGACGAGGCACGCCGGATGCGCGGCGACCAGCAGGACGATGGAGAAGGCGGCGAGGTGCTGTCGCTCAAGGGGACCGCGGTGGACGTGGGCTCCATCATGGAGACCAGCGCCCTGAAGAGGAGCTCGCAGTGCGCTTGCTCATGATGCATGGCGTTGGCGTGGCCGTGGCGTCTTCAGTGCACATGCAGGAGTTATTATTTAAAAATATATACCTTTTATAAGAACTTCACATTTACAAAATGCTGATTATTACACTCTTCATGGTTTATTAGGCTTGTTACCGTGTAAAGCTTTGTACGTGTATCTGATCCATCTGTCATTCATCATTTTTTTTCGAATTTTTTATGCAAAGAATAAGCGGATTTATGTCATCAAACTCGTTTTTCACAAGGATGTTTGCCCTTCCAACCCTCTGAACAGACCCAAATCCAAGGAACACCATGATCCATGTTCTCCGTACCACACACATGGCATCAGAAACAGAAATTGTTACAACAATGGACCAGATCTTATTAGCAGGTCACTTCGATCTTGAAAGAAGATTTCAACAAACTACCAAAACATCATTGGAGGGACAAACAAAACCCAAATAACATCTCTTTCAGAAGCTCTATTACTAGAAGAAAATAGTTTAAGCTCGAGATCCAAACGAAACTATGCTTCTGCTCACTTTATTGGTCAAAGCTAATAGTCATCGAATTGTCACACTCAAGTATCAAACACTGACTGACAGTTCGGGCAACAAAGGCGCCACGAGAAATCTAGGACATCATCACATTGGCAGGAGGAACACGAGACATCATCACATTGGCAGGAGAAATCTCCTCGCAACTCCGGTCTCCAGCATGTGAACACTATGTCGTAACAAGTCTCTCTTCTCATTCTTCTCCTTCAACAGCTGGTAGCCCTTCTTTGAACCATGTGTAAAGCCCTCCTTCCAGATGGTACACATTGCTGTAGCCATTCAGGACCAACAGGTATGCAGCTATCAGGGACCTGCCAAAATCAACCGGAACAGAGGATAAGCTCCAACGCTGATGTTTGCTCTCGAGAAAAGCACAATATTTCGAACAAATCACTTCCTGAAGAAAAAAGAAGGGTGGTAAAATAAATGTGTGTAACATGGTTGTACACATACTAGGTCTTGCTTGAAAGTAAATTCAAAAGCTTCCGAATCAGTATTCTCGAATAAGTTGTGCATGCTGCTTTTCTTTCCTCAAGGATTAAGTTACCCAACATCCTTCTAGAGTTGATCGCAAAAAAAAACCCTTCTAGAGTTTTTTGTGATTTAGTTCAAATTTAAGAAAATACTAAAGAATGTTTATACTAAGAGCTCTGTTACCGTGCTTGAGAGGAACCAACAGTTCCTCCCTGCACGACTATTGATTAATTAATTATAACTAAGGGTATTTTAGTACTTTGATTTCAGTCAATCGTGCTTTTGCTCCGATCACCGCTGCCTGACTACCTGCGCGCCAGTAGCCCGTCGCTACCTGCATAGAGTCGCCATCTCCCACCTGGCCAAACACGTTGTCACTTGCCTTCCCGGAGCTCGCTGCCGGAAGCGTGCCGCTCATGTGGCCGCCGCCAGCCTGCCTAGAGTTGCCGTTGCCCACCTGGCCATCAGGCCAAGGTCGCTATTTTCTGCCTGCCCGGAGCCCGCTGCCGGACATGTGCCCGGGTCTCTGTTGTCCGGCTGCGAGGGCTTGTCTTCCCCATGCTCGGCAACATGGGCTCGGTGCCACCATGAGGAGCAGTGCGGTTTCATTTGGTCACCTGCACCTGGAGCTAAAGTTGCTTTAGGTAGTCAATGGCATCATCAACCATGGAGGCCTTGTCCGTCGTCTGCACTTGCGAAACCAATGGAACGCAGAACTAACCCACACATGGAACAAAGCAAGATGACACGAATGGAGAGTCCCTGTAGCCGTCGTTGCTCTATTTGGGTGTGAGAGTCTGCAATCTCATCGATGTCAGAATCATACGTTCTCATCTACCAAACAGGCCAACCACGGAAAGAGCGATGAAAGACAAGGACCACGCATGATGCACCCACCATCTCCGAGAGGTTGTGCGTTTCTGCAGCGCGGCTCCTCTTGCCGGGCAGGGCGCGCCGGCCTCGCGCAGCGATAGATCATCGTCGCCGGCGTCTAATCGTCTGCCACTGCTGCCTAAGAAGCCATGGATTCTAAAATGTCGGTGTATGCATTTGTGGTTTCGGGATTGTATGGATCGGGACGGGCAAGAAGAAATCCATGAAAGTATGATTCTACCCTTCTAAATTAATTAGGAGCCGGTTCCTGGCCCACTGATTTTTTGTTCTGGGCCACATCTTAAGTTTCCCTGAATTGGTTCCTCCTAATTTTTAACCACTTGATCTAACCGAACGAAGGGCTCTCATTATTTTCAAGCACAGTAAAATCTCTCTTATACTAATCTGCTAAATCCAAACAGGTGAAGAAAACGTGGTTTACCTTTGCAGTCACTGAAAATTCTAATGCTATAAGCCCAGCAGCAGAAAGCACCATGTAATAAACTACTCTCTTCATTTTGAGATATATGACGTTTAGTACAAGCTAATTAGTTAAAAAAGCTGAACTACTCCGGTACTCCCTGCATTTGAAATTAGTAGGCATATTTCATTTTGTTAGGACAATACTTTGGCCTACAATTTCTTTATTACTACATGATTTTGCAATACAAATTTGATGTCAATAGATTGGTATTGAAAAATAATTACTTATGATTACGAAATTGTATCACACAAATGACATATTAATACAGTAATTGTTGGCCCAAATCTTGTCCCAATGAAACGGAATACACCTACAAATTTCAAAGGGTGTAATAACTAATCAACTTGTCCTAAATGTTTTATTTATAAACAGCTTTTATTATATAAACGGAGGTAATACCATAATTAGGAAAAGAGACAAATGTGGCCTACACCCTACGATACTTGCCCATTCAACTATGCATCTCATATGCAACATGGTGGAGCTTGTACATTTTGTACATGTGAACATAGACCAGTGGTCACAGGAGCTTTAAGTAGCACTCTTCAGATCATGGGTTCAACTCCCCATGGGAGCAAATTTAAACAGACCTGGGTTAAAAGAACACCACTTATTGGCTATTTTCTTGACTATACGTGTAACCTCCCAAGTCGCTTTTAGCGAGATGCTTGTGTCCGTAGGCATGTGTCCTAGGCGCTCAATGGCACGTCCAGGGTAGCAGGTCTTCGGAGTGTTTCTCGGCCTGTGCACGACAATGCCGCGGAGGCAGTCTTTCCCCCGGAATTGATTTTTTTTAATGTTGGCTCTAAGGAGATGCACAAAGGCCTTAACTCTCTAATCGTGTCCCTATTAATCATTTCCGATCCCGAAGTTCAACACAATAGGACCAGAATCCTATGATGTTATCCCATGCTAATGTATGCAAAGTGATGGTTTGCTTTGAGAACTCTAATTTCTTCAAAGTAACGGTGCTGGAGGCATGACCCAGCCAATTAAGGCCAGGAGCGCATCGCGGGCAGAAGGGCCAAGTAGGTCGGTTCTCGCCATAAGTTGGACTGGCCAACCGGCCCAAGGTAACCGCAACAACTTAAATATATGCTATAGGAGCTGGAATTACCGTGGTTGTTGGTACTAGACTTGCCCTTGTTGCCTGGAAGATTTAGAACATAGGAATGCCCTTTGTCTTGAAAGGGCCAGGCCAAACATTCAGGCTCTCTTCACAGTGGCTAATGAAAGCAGCTTGTGGTGTTTTGCTGGAGGCTTGGCGCCTCTACCCTCCATGAGCTCCTAATTATGTCGCTAGCCTAACCCTTGAGGATGGTCGAAGGTGGACAGGTTGTGGTCATGTTGTGAACCTTAGCTTGACACGTCTGTTTGTAGTCAAGTGTGTAAGGTGTGTTTGGGAGGGGCTTTCTTTAGCTTTCCCATTTCCTTGTGCACTTTTTGTTTTTTTCCCTTCTTAACAAAATGGTACACAACCCTCTTGCATTGTCCAAAAAAAAAAATCCATCCATCAAGAGCATTCTCCAATAGTTTCTTAATTTCATTGTCTAAGTAACTCGATTGGTTATGGCTGCACCTAGGGTACTGGCTTATGGTTATGGTGGTGGTCGGCCTGTGTGAGTGGTGCGGTCCTACCAGGGGTGCTGGCCGCCAGCCTTGGTTACGGTGCCATGCTATAAGGCCTGCACTATCAGGGTTCTGGAGGTTTTCTGATCGGTTGAAAGCTAAGGTTTCTTCTTCCAAGAAATACCATGGGGGCAGTCTTTCCCCCACTGCCAAACATATGTGCACCTGTCTTTCGGAGAACCATCATTTTTATTGAAAGGATATACAGATACTGAGAATGATCGACGGAGAACCATCATTTTTATTGAAAGGATATACAGATACTGAGAATGATCGACTACACATGCTATTGTCAAGCTTGCAGTGTGAATTACAGAACATAAACATACCGAGATTGCTTCCCATCAGGGAAATTTTGCGTTGGCTTCAGTGTCCCTCCTGTAGAACATGCCACAATTATCTTTGCATTTTTCCCAACCTTCGCATCAACACCTGCACAAAGGTAACGCTTGCTTTCTGGTTACTGTATCATTGATAAGTAATCAAACAGCAGCAACAATGTTTGCTACCATACTCTGTATGAACTCAGGATTCTCTTCTGTTCCAGCAAATATGCCAAAAAACGCAAATGCCGCACGCCTTGCAATATCCCATGCTGTCCATTCCTTGATTAATCTGTATATTTGTACATTGATGGCACCAGGTGGATGAGCCTACATATGGATAAAAATCCATAAAAGTTATACAACTGCCACAGAAAAATAAATCTTGGAGTAGGGTAATGAAACCCATGACATGAAGAAAACAACAGATAGTATACAGCAACAAGTGTCAAGTTGTTGCTTATGTGGGGTAATTGAAACAAATGGTCATATCTTTTTTCAATGCCACATTGCTCGAACTATCTGGTTCTCTTTTAAAGAAGCACTAGGTTGGGATAAAACTCCACAGAGCATGCAAGATGTTTTTTATTATTGAATTCCTATTGGGGGGAGAGATTACCATATCAAGTTGTTTATCTTCGTGATAGTCCTTTGGGGTTTGTGGAATGTTAGAAATAAAATGGGGATAGAGAAAAAGCTTCAAGGTCTTCTAATGAGGTTTTCTATAAAATATTCTCTTTTACTAAGAAATGGTGTATCCTTTTGAAGGAGGGCGATGCTAGGTTCTTGGATAACAGGCTTGGAAGAATGAAGTCTTGGTTGATGGTTTTCTGGAAGCGCACGGCTGACATGGAGATTGAAGGAGTTCTTTGAGGTGTTTTGGAGTTCTCTGGAGTGAGGTCTAGTTAGTGTTTTAGTTTCTTCCTTGCTCCTGTGAGGGCTGTGATGTTCCAGTTTGGGCGGTCTTTGGTTCAAACCTGGTTGCTGGTGTTTCCAGCGGTTCCTTTGGTCTCTTTCTTTTCTTTTCTTTTGCTGTAAAGACTGGTTGCTTTCAATAAAAGCAGGGCTTTCCTCCATCAAAAAAAGAAGTGTTAAGTTGGCAGAAAATATATTCAATTAGAAGTTTAGAACTGTCCAGCATGTGATCTCTATTGCAAAAAATTCCTATCGGTGGTACTTTTACCTAAGAAATGGCAAAATACATGTTGATATGTTATTGCCCTAAACCTGAGACCTAAAACTGTGGAATAAAAATATAGAGTAACTATAAACAGCATAAAAATGTAGACCTCTTTAAACTCTGCTTCTGGCCTGACATCAAGAATTACAAAATTGTTTTCCTTTTGAAGGCGCAGTGCTTCCTTCACATCAACACTGCGTACCTGCAAAACAAACAGCAGCAAAGCCTCTGTTATAAATGAAATATGCTAAGCATGGTAGGCTCACCATAAGCCAACAGTGAATTAATACAACTACGGTACTCTGTTCCAAATTATAAGTTGCTTTGACTTTTTTGGTACATCCATTTTGCTATGCATATAGATATAATATATGTCTAGATACACAGCAAATTCTATGTTCCCAAAAAGTCAAAGCGACTTATAATTGACTTATAATTTGGAACGAAGGGAGTACATATGTTCCTCTAAATTACAAAGAAGGCCTATATCACATAGAATTTTTTTTTCAACCTGCACACATGTAGTTCAAATCCACCTCATCGTAGAACTAAAGATTAAGTATTTCATAATAAACTTCCAAAGATATTTACAAAGGAAACACATGGTAGAGTGATGCAACTTACCCGCTTTTCCGCTAGCAGTTGCCGCTTAACTTTCCATTCTTCTTCAGCTGTAAGGAAAAACAAACAACGATATCAGAATAAACTAACAGTTGCATAGCAACCAAAACAATTGGAGAGCATAATCAAAGTACCAGGAGTCTTTGCAGGTTTAGTAGCAGCACAACTTATACGTATCGAGCTCACAGCACGCATCCGATGGAGTTTCATAGCCTCTATGGGACGCCAGGAATGGCCAGATGTGAAGTCTGAACAGGATGATATCCTTGATGAGCAAGCAAGGTTGCTGTTCATTACAGAACTAGCTGAAAGCATTGTGATCATGATAGAGGAAGAGCAAAAACTATGGACTCGAGAGAATTAGAAGACAGCTTAGCTTCTCCTAAGGCTGCATACTGTTACTGGAAGGAGATCTTTTTAGAAGTAGAAATGTCCAAAGGACCCACTGGTTTTGGATTGGACGTAGCTGCATATCTGAACCTGTGGTGGAGGTTGAGCAAGTGCTGAGATGGACAATCTGGATTCTGGGCGTGTAGCTTTGCCCTGACCCCACCACACCAACAACCTGGAAAATTACCTATGTGTTTCTCATCTCATGATATAATTTCAAACGTTTGGCCAAAACGATCCAGACTTCTCCAGACGTTAAAAATAACTGGGGGAGGAAAAAAAAACAGCACTTTATTGGTAGCCACCAGTTCTAGTTTCATCCTACAAATGGGGATCGCTAAGACCCTCTGAATTCAGAACAAAAACATATCACCCGAATAAAAACCGATAGCCAGTTCCCTCCATACTTCAGCTCAGTTTTGTTCTACACTGCTCACTCACTCACTCCAGTACCCGTCATTTTCCTTCTCATCCTTCCCCTCCTCCTCATCACACTCCTCGCCGATCTCCATCACTGCCTCCTGGAACCGCTTGACATCATTCAATGCCGCCTTCTGGAACACTGCAATATCCACTGCGCCAGCCACCATATGGTAACCCCTCAATTTGAGCTGCTCCGGCGGATCATTCTGCATCGCAAACCCGCCCAAGTAAGCAGCATTGCCATCCGACGCCGCTGCCACCTT
The DNA here is from genome assembly GCA_038087645.1 of Saccharum hybrid cultivar R570. NCBI lineage: Eukaryota > Viridiplantae > Streptophyta > Magnoliopsida > Poales > Poaceae > Saccharum > Saccharum hybrid cultivar. Next base: position 20,595,375 of record JAQSUU010000402.1, on the reverse strand, counting down.
CTTCTTCTTGGCCTCCAGCACCTTCCTCTCGGCCTCCCTCAGCGCTGCCCGGACCTTCCTGTTCCCGGGGTCCCACAGGTATCCCATGCTAGCCGACAGGTCGAGCGGGCCCATCTGCACGACGTCCACGCCGTCCACAGCGGCGATGGCGTCGATCTCCGCGATCCCGGTGGCGGTCTCGACCTGGCAGATAACGAGCGTATCGTCCTCGCAGCGGGAGATGTAGGAGTCGTCCAAGCCGTAGGCGGAGGCGCGGACGACGGGGTGCGCGGCGCCGCGAACCCCGCGCGGCGGGTAGCGGCAGTGGGAGACCGCCTCGGCGGCGGCCGCGGGGGACTCGATGGCGGGGAGCATGAGGCCCGCGGGGCCGAGGTCCAGCGCCTTCTTGGCCCAGACGGCGCTGGCCTCCGGGAGGCGGAGCACGGCGGGGGTGCGCGCGGCGTCGAGCGCGCGGAGGCAAGCAAGCGCCTCGGGGATCCCGCCCGGCCCGTGCTCCATGTCGACGACGACATAGTCGTAGCCGGCGAGGGCGGCGAGCTCGGCGAGGGTCGGGGAGAAGGAGAGGAGGAACAGACCGTAGAGGGTGTCCCCGGCGGCGAGGCGGGACTTGAGGGAGGGCGCGGGAGAGAGGAGGTCGGATGCCGCGGCGGAGACCCCGAGGGAGGAGCGCCGCCCACGGCAGGGGAGCGGGTTCGTGATGCGGTGGGAGTGGAGATGCGAGGGGTTTGGTTGAGTTTTGGGTCTGGCCTTGGGCGCGACGAGGAGGTGGGAGAGGGAGGAGGCGGTGGCGGCCATGGCGAGCGAAGCCGGTCGGCGGAGGTGCCGAGGTGGAGCTTGGTGGTGGCGGTGGTTTGATTTTGGGATCTGCGACTGCGACTGCCGAAGCCGAATGGCGAGTCCGGCGGGCGGCGGCTGTGTGAGTGACTGTGTGTCACCTGTCACGTGCTGCGGTGCGAGACTGCCGCTCCGGCTTGCTGGCGCGCCGTGCCGTGCGCTTGCCGACGTGGAACTTACCGTGGCTCTTTTTCGCGTCTCCTCTGCAACGTACTCCCTCCGTCCCAGAAAAAATGTCGTTTTAGGTTTTTTAGATATCGTGTTTGACCGTTCATCTTATTCAAAAATTTTGTATAAATTATAAAATAAATAAATCATTATTGAAGTATCTCTAATGATAAAATAAGTCATAACAAAATAAATAATATTTATTAAAAAATTTTGAATAAGACGAACAGTCAAACACGTTATCTGAAAAACCTAAAACGACACTTTTTCTGGGACAGAGGGAGTAGGCACGCTACTGAGGCTATCCGCACTCGTGCTACTCTAAATTCATTCTCTATACATTTTAGTTATCAAGATTCTCTTCTCTATATCTAATTCTTCCGCACCCATCCATCAGGAGCGAAGCCAGGATAAAACATCGCCGGGGTCAAGTGGCTATACTTATATCCCGTTTAGTAGGGTTCCGGCTCTAGCTCTTCATGCGAAGCAGCTTCTCTGATAGTTGTAGGAAAAAGATTTGGTAAAACAGCTCTAGTGACTGTTTTGTAATAGTGTATATTAGGTTTGTGAAGAGAATCCACTTTTTTTCAGCTCTAGCTCCTTTAAAAAAACGGTTCCGGTTCTTTTGGACTCCTTGCAGGGAGCCACACAGAGCCGAAGCCAGAACTCTGCCAAACTGGACATATTGCGATAATAGTATAATAAAATAACATGATAACATAACCCTAATAATCGATAAAATAACAAATGATATTTCGTGAGAAATCATAATGTACTTTGGTTGCTTATTAAATTAGTTGGTGGTCTAATAATCTTTTTTACATTGAGAATTTGCAAGCAGCCATACATAAAAAAATCGCTAATTTTATTACTTTAACGTTTTGCTGGAATAAGAAATAGGAGAAAGTTTCTTAGTCCAATACAAGCAACGAAATGACATGTTTGCTTACGATTTACGAATATATATTAGACCATGCTATTGTACTCCCGTTTCACCTACGAGGTAAGATTCAAATAAATCTAAACTCTTGATTTTTTTTCTTTTTAGAATGCATGCAATAAATAAATAGTAGTAATTAAAATATTTTTTCTTTTAGAAAGAACATCCCAGAAATCTTGGCGCTTAAGTCGATCCCAATGGCGCCTCCGTCGCTTTTTGTTTCCTATTCAGCATTTTCCATCTCAAGTCCAAGCCACGCCATGGGCATTTGCGGACCCAAAGCAAGGCACACAGACGCGAGAAGCCCAGAGGCAAGAACGACATCAGTACATGACAAGGCAGGGAAAGGCAAGGCCGACTCGTAGCGTTGGATAACCGGAGCGATCAGAGTAGAAGGGGAGGGGATCAAATTGGACTACTACTGGACCTGCTGCATGCGTTTTTGACATGATCGTTAACTTGTCATTTGATTGGCTATCGGGCTGCCAGGGTCAGGAATATTTTTGACCGGGGTCATAAGACTATCCGCACTCATGGATCTCTATATTTATCCTCTATACGTCCTAGTCAGCAAGATTCTCTCCTCTATATTTAATTCTTTCGCACCCATCCATCCTCTATATCATCATCTATCCACTCTATCCACTGTGGGACCCACTTGTCACTTTATCTAAATATATCCATGTGTGATCTAATTTTGAAGGATTTATTGAGACGAATTTAATGGTGCAATCGGAATTTAATTTGAATTTTTGGTTTGTGAGTTATAGCATTTTTTCCCTTTGTTTAGCTAGTGGGGCCCGCCACTATAGAGTATAGAGTAAGCAGTGTACTACTCTAAATATAGAGTAAGAGAAAGGATAGAGTATCGTTTTAGAGTATCCAGTGCAGCAGTTTTTACTCTATATTAATACTCTAAAGCTTTAGAGTATCGTTTTAGAGTACCCACTGCGGGTAGTCTAAGCGATGAACGATCGCAGGATATTGGACGTTAGCGCAAGGTCGTCGGGGTCGGCCGACCCCGACGCCATAACGTAGATCCACCACTGTCATCCATCCTCTATATCATCCTCTATCCACTGACATCCATGTGAGATCTAGTTTTAAAGAATTTATTGAAACGAATTTAATGATGCAATCGGAATTTAATTTGGTTTTATAGTTTGTGATTTATAACATTTTTTTAGATAGATGAAACTATGTGGCCCGCCACTGAGATTCCTTGCATGCACGCTCTCTCTCTGGCTTGGTCGCTCGCGATCACGTGGTGGGGTCGCCCGACCGGTACCGTAAGCCCGGCATCCCCTCAAATTTGCCGGGGAAAGATGTGTGCAGGCCGGTTTGCCGTCCCCGCTGCAGCTCCTTTTGAACGCTAAAAGCCGACGTGGAGCTATACCGGTTGCCTTTATAGGCACCGGTGCAGTTCGTCTTAAGAGGCTCCCCGGGCTGCCGGGACCCAGCCCAGCCCCTTCTCCCGCGGGTCTTCAGACTTCTCTCTTTCTCCACGCGTGTGGCAGTGACGGTGGCAGGGTATGCCCCTATATTCATTGGAATACCCAAGATTTGTTATACATACAGAGTATGTTGCAAATAAGCCCAATACACTGACCAATTCTGACAACCCACTAAGAAACGAAGTCCAGAAAGCCAGAATTCGGTTGCTCGCGAGTTCCTCGGCCCGTGCGTCGCGCGGCGACGGCTTGCCGGCGTTCACCCTCCACGGCTCCACCCGACAGCCACCACCGCGGTAGGCCGGCAGCCGACACCTCCCCCACTCCGGCCCCCTCGACAGCTCGACTCAGCTCGTGTCCTCGTCGCGCCACCGGCTCGCCTCGACGCCCCCTGCCCATTTCCCTGCTGCCTCCTCTGAAAGGTCTTGATGGCTAGAGGGGGGGTGAATAGCCTTTTAAAACTTTCTACAAAGACAAGCTAAACAAGTTTATCAATATAACAAATAGCGAGATGCGAGTTTTGCTTAGCCTACGGGGTGTTTGCAAGCCACCTATCCAATTCACAATTCTAGTATATTGGCACTCAACCGCACAAGTCAAACCGAGAAGGTAACTACAACTACAACTAGCAAGCTACACAAAAGAGATACTCTAACAAAGATAACTTAAGAAAATAATACAAGGGAGAGTTAGAAGGGTATCACCGAGGGGCGAAGAATTGAGCCAACCAATATGATCAACAATGAATACCAAGATAACCGAACACCGGGATCAATCAATCACAATTATGAAAGTGATGACACGAAGATTTATCCCGAGGTTCACGTGCTTGCCGGCACGCTAGTCCCCGTTGTGTCCCTCTTCACCACGTGGTTCGGTGGCTAATCGGTCTCACACCGACCCTCTCAAAAGGCACCATAAGAACCTACCAAATGGCAAAAGGTTACAAATGACACGAGCAATCCACTAATGTTGCCTTTGGCGCTTCGCCGAGGTAGGTACAAACCCCTCACAATCACCGGAGGTGGCCAAGAACAATCACCAACTCTTGCCAACGCCTCCAAGCTGCTCCAAGCCGTCTAGGTGGCGGCAACCACCAAGAGAAACAAGAATCCCGCAGTAAATCAACCACTAAGTGCCAACTAGATGCTATCTCACAATGCAAATGCACTTGGATCACTCAATCTCACTTCGAATATGCAAAGAAGCAAGAGAGATGAGTGGGAGGGGAGTTGCTTAGCTCAAAGTGCTCACAAGTATGTCAAATGTCCAAGAGAGAGAGCCTTGAGCCGGCCAACGAGTATATATAGACGTACCCCTTCGAATATAGCCGTTAGGAACGAGATCCAGCTGAAATCGCGCTGACCGGACGCGCCGGTCGTAACGACCGGACGCTCCGGTCGCGTAACGGCTAGTTTACGAAACGCCGACCGGACGCGCCGGTCGCAACGACCGGACGCGCTGGTCACGACCGGACGCGCCGGTCCCGTGACTGACCGGACGCGCCGGTCAACACTGAGTCGCGCAAAACAAAACATCGACCGGACGCGCTGAAGGACTGACCGGACGCCACAGTACCCGCGTCCGGTCGGAGTCCAGTAAGCACCCTGGACGACCGGACGCGTCCGGTCGACTGTGACCGGACGCGCCTCGCGTCCGATCGAACTACTGAAAAACGCGCAGTTACTAGACGCTGACCGAACGCGTCCGGTCAAACAGTGACCGCGTCCGGTGCAGCGTCCGGTCACCACTGTGACCTTCGTTCGCTTCCGTTTCTTTTCCGTTCGATTTCCGACTTTCGGCGTAGTAGAAAATAGGCATTTCATTTCCCCGAAATCGCCTGAATCCCGCGCTCGCACGCTCGGCGGGAGGGAGAGAGGACCCCAAACCCTCTCTACCGCTTAAACTCCAACGCCATCGCAAATGTGCTAACATCACCAAGTGATCAACACCATGTGCATGTGTGTTAGCATTTTCACAATCATTTTTCGAGGCGTTATTAGTTCTATCCAAATGCATATGACATGAAATGCACACCTAGAGGCACTTAGGAGTTCAATAGCCGCGACATTCCCCTCTTTATAGTACGGCTATCTAACCTATAATGTAACCACACCCACTAGGTGTCTTGGTTACTAAAACACAACCCTTAAGCATATACCTTTGCCTTGATCACGTAGGGTTGCAACCAAATCCAAGTGTGGCCATCATGATCACCATGTCCATCTTGCCACCAACCTTGGAATGTACTAATCCTCAAATGCTACATACAACTTAGGCATAGGATTAGTACTTAGGCATTGTCACTAATTACCAACACCAAACATAGGACTTTCAATCTCCCCCTTGTTGGTAATTGGTGACAACCCTTTCACAAAGATATTATAAAAAAAAATTTATTGAACCCATGTCACATTGTCCAAGTATATTACCATGTGTAAGAAGTATGGACAAGTGATCATGAATTCAAAATTGATAGCAATGGCTCCCCCTACATGTATGCTATATGTTTGGATTTTGGAAGCATACATGTTAGATAGGAAAAAAAAATAGGAGCATTGACTATCAATAGGTGCTAAGTGTTTTAGATTATAGACCTTTGAAGCGTGATACCATCGGAGTAGCGATAAACACCATCTTAGCACCTTGTGTAGTTAGATACCACTTGTAAAAGCACAAACAAAACTAGAAACCTCGTGAGATCAACATTATAAGCAAGGTTCTAGTACCACTTTGAAAGACATGAAGCAAGAGAAATCTAACTACTTCCTATTCATGCTAGTACTTCAATACACCATTCAATTGTATACTAGCAAAAACATCACACAAGCAAAGTATCGGAGAAAAAGAAATGCATAACTATGCATCATACATATGAAGTGCACATGGAAATGCAACATTCATGTTTAAGAGCTTGCTCCCCCTACTTGTGTGCTCAAAAATTTAGTTGATCCCCTTCTTTTATCAATTTCTCCTCTTTTAGAATCTATCTTTGTGAGCAACATTTTTCTCCCTTTGTGCTTCTCCCCCTTTGAGTTTTGAGTTCTATCTTTGTGAACAACATTTTCTCCCCCTTTGGCACCAATGACCACAAGAAGCAAATTTTAGATAGATTATCCTGTTTAATTTTGGGGTGAGGATCAAGTTTGTGGTTCAACCTAGATTGCTTGCATAAGTGAAATGCTTCGGTTTGATCCAAGGGCAAGCTTCTTCACACCTCACTAGAAGGGTTATCATGCACCATGTTGAAGCAAATACTTAAACAAGTTATCTAGATTAAACACTTAGGATCACAAGCTCGCAAACAAGTTATATGCTACCACTAGATCATACAAGTCATGGAAACAATAGTGGCACCATATAAACTTCAAAGTCATTTGATTTTCATGAATGAGCCTAGAACATGTAAATTATGACTAGATGCACTAAACAAGTCCTTAGAATAGAATGTATGACATGTCAACCAATTATACCTTGGGGCTCGAAGGAGAGGCATGTCATATATGGGGTGCATCAACTCATGTTGGAGAAGTCAATTATGTTCAACTCATTCTTTAGCTTGTGAAATCTCTTCTCATCAAGTGGCTTGGTGAATAGATCGGCTAGTTGATCTTCGGTGCCCACACTCTCAATAGCAATGTCGCCCTTTTGTTGATGATCTCTAATAAAATGATGACGAACATCAATATGCTTTGTTCTTTGATGTTGAATCGGATTGTTGGTTAGCTTCACGGCACTTTTATTGTCACATAGCAATGGCACATTCTTGAAATTGATTCCAAAATCCTTCAATGTTGCCTTTATCCACAAGATTTGTGCACAACAACTACCCGCGGCGATGTATTCGGCTTCGGCGGTAGATAGTGCAATACTATTTTGCTTCTTGGATGACCATGAGACAAGTGATCTTCCCAACAATTGACAAGTCCCGGAAGTGCTCTTTCTCTCCACCTTGTCACCGGCATAGTCGGAATCCGAATATCCAACTAGCTCAAAGCTTGCACCTTTGGGATACCATAATCCAACATCTTGTGTATGCTTTAAGTATCTCAATATTCTCTTTGTTGCCTTCAAATGACTTTCTCTTGGTGAGGCTTGAAATCTTGCACACATACATACACTAAACATTACGTCGGGCCTTGATGCCGTCACATAGAGTAGGCTACCAATCATTGATCTATATAGCTTTTGATCCACCATGTTGCCACTCTTGTCACTATCCAAACTTCCACTAGTGCCCATTGGGGTTGTAATGCCCTTTGCATCTTCCATGCCAAACTTCTTGAGCATATCTTTGATGTACTTGGTTTGGCTCACAAATGTTCCTTCCTTCATTTGTTTGATTTGAAGTCCAAGAAAGAAACTAAGTTCACCGATCATTGACATTTCAAATTCCTTTGCCATCATTTTCCCAAACTCATCACAATAATCTTGATTGGTTGAACCGAAAATGATATCATCAACATATATTTGCAATACGAACAAGTCTTTCCCAATCTTTTTGGTGAAGAGAGTAGTATCCACTTTGCCCATGACAAATCCTTTGGTTAGCAAGAAGTCCCTCAATCTTTCATACCATGCTCTAGGTGCTTGCTTCAATCCATACAAGGCTTTTCTCAATTTATAGACATGATTGGGTTTCTTGTCATCTTCAAAACCGGGAGGTTGCTCCACATACACCTCTTCTTGAATGTACCCATTGAGAAATGCACTCTTCACATCCATTTGATATAGCTTGATATTGTGAGCACAAGCATAGGCAAGTAAGATCCTAATTGCTTCTAATCTTGCAACCGGGGCATAAGTTTCACCAAAGTCAAGACCCTCTATTTGTGTGTAACCTTGAGCCACTAGTCTTGCTTTGTTCCTTACTACTATCCCATCTTGATCTTGCTTGTTGCGAAAGACCCATCTTGTTCCAATGACATTATGATTCTTAGGCCTCTCAACTAGTTCACATACTTCATTTCTCTTGAAGTTGTTGAGCTCTTCATGCATTGCATTTACCCAATCCGGATCTCTCAATGCTTTATCAATGTCCTTGGGTTCTTCTATTGACACAAAAGAAGAGTGAGCACAAAATGATGCCAATCTTGATCTAGTTTGAACTCCCCTTTGTATGTCACCAATAATGGAATCTAATGGATGGTCTCTAGCAATGTTGGTTGGTTGAAGAACTTGGACTTGATTGCTTGGATGTTGATGTTGATCATGAGTTGGAGATGATGAACTAGCCACTTGTTGATCTTGTTGCACTTGAGATGATGTGCTAGCTTGATTTTGCATTAGCGACCCACTAGCTTGTGTAATTGGACTTTGGAGCACTTGATCTTTGTTGTCATCCACATCAATCACTTGCTTTGGCCTAATATCACCAATATCCATTTCTTTCATAGCATTGGTCAATTGAGTTCCTCTCACATCATCCAAGTTATTTTCCTCATCTTGAGAGCCATTTGTTTCATCAAATTCAACATCATGAACTTCCTCAAGTAAACCACTAGCCAAATTCCAAACTCTATAAGCTTTGCTAGTAGTGGAGTAACCAAGTAAGAATCCTTCATCACATTTCTTCTCAAACTTGCTCAATCTAGTGCCCTTCTTCAAGATGTAGCATTTGCAACCAAATACCCGAAAGTATGCAATGTTGGGCTTTCTTCCATTTAAGATCTCATATGGTGTCTTCTCTAAGAACTTGTGACAATAGAGGCGGTTGCTATAGAAGCAAGCCGTGTTGATTGCTTCGGCCCAAAAAGAATGACTCACATTATACTCATTCAACATTGATCTTGCCATATCAATCAAAGTTCTATTCTTTCTCTCAACTAGGCCATTAGATTGAGGTGTATACTTGGCCGAGAATTGATGCTTGATTCCAAGCTCCTCACATAGCTCATCAACTCTTGTGTTTCTAAACTCACTTCCATTGTCACTTCTCACTTTCTTGATTGTGGTCTCAAACTCGTTTTGCACTCTCTTGATGAACTTCTTGAATATGTCAAATACATCACTCTTGTCCACAAGAAAGAATACCCATGTGTATCTAGTGAAATCATCCACAATCACAAAACCATACTTGTTGCCACCAATGCTTGTGTATGTAGTTGGCCCAAATAAATCCATGTGCAACAACTCAAATGCCTTGGAAGTACTCATAATGCTCTTCAATGGATGAGTGTTGCCCACTTGCTTTCCGGCTTGACATGCACTACATAGCTTATCCTTCTCAAATGTGACATCCTTCAAGCCTCTAACTAAGTCATGCTTCACTAACTTGTTCAATTGCTTCATGCCAACATGACCAAGTCTTCTATGCCATAACCAACCCATACTTGATTTGGTGAGCAAGCATGTTGAAAGTTGAGTGTCACTAGCATTGAAATCAACCAAGTATAGATTCTCATATCTAAAGCCTTTGAAGATCAAGTTGGAGCCATCAACACTAACTATCTCCACATCATCAACACCAAATATGCACTTGAAACCGAGATCACACAATTGAGCAACCGAGAGAAGATTGAAGTTCAACTTTTCAACTAAGAGCACATTGGAAATGCTATGATCATTTGAGATTGCAATCCTTCCGAGAGCCTTCACATCACCCTTGCTATTGTCACCAAATGTGATACTATCAATGCCACTATCATTTGATTTGAGAGAGTTGAACATTCTTGAATCACCGGTCATATGTTGAGAGCATCCACTATCAAGCACCCAATGCCTTCCTCCGGCCTTGTAATTTACCTACAAAATAAATTAATGTTTCTTAGGTACCCATACTTGTTTGGGTCCTTGGAGGTTAGTGACTAAGCTCTTTGGTACCCAAATGGCCTTCTTCTTTGGACCCACAATTGGTGTACCAACAAACCTAGCATGCACACCTTTCTCACCCTTGGTAAGCACATAACAAGTATCAAAAGGAATGTAATCCATTTTAGCATGAAACTTGTTGTTGTTCTTGTTCATTTTATTACAATTAATCTCTAGATGCCCAACTTGCTTGCATCTATTGCAATAACGACCATTGCTCTTCACAAAGCGAGACTTTGGAGTAGCAAAGGCCGCCTTGCCCTTCTTGGGAGTATAGCCCAAACCCTCTTTGTTAAGAGAGAACCTTTGGCTACCCAAGCATTTTAGCAAGCGAGCATCCCCACCATAGGCATTGCCTAATGCGCGGGTGAGATCATCCACCTCTCTCTTGAGAGTCTTATTCTCAACCACAAGTGATGAATCACTAGTAGTAGAGATAGAGTTGGTTGTGGTGGATGATGATGAGCTACATGAAGCATTAGTAGGACCAAGAAATAAAGAATCATCAATAATATCACATGTTAGTCCAATATCACAAGTGACAATCACTTGCTCCTCCGTAGCTTCCTTCATGAGCTTCTCCAACTTAAGGTCCTTCTCCTTGATGAGCTCAAGTAGAGAGGAGTGGGCTTCCTTAAGCCTAGTGTGAGCAACTTCAAGGTCCTCGTGGTCTTCCTTTAGACACTCACGAGAGGCCTCTAGCTCATCAAAGGATTTCCTAAGAGCTTTGAGCTCTTGTTCAATTCCTTTGCACTCCTTACTCTTTTTGAGAGCAACAAGCTCCTCCATCAAGGCATCATTTTCATTGCTCTTGGCAATGAGCTCTTGTTCCAAGATTTTGCACTTCTTGGTGGTCCTCTTGTAGCCCTTGCTCATTTGATCTATTATGCCTAATAGATCATCCTTGGAGTAGTCCTCATCGTCCTCATCATCACTCCTACAACCATCACTAGCACACGAATCATCATCACTATCATCATATTTTACCTTGGTAGGCTTGGCCATAAGGCATGTCGATGTAGTGTCGAAGATGGATGACTTGTTGGAGAGGGCGATGCTTGCAATGGCTCGCCGAGTGGTCCTCTCATCATCACTAGAGCTTTCATCATCATCACTATCGGAGTTGTCACTATCCCAAGTGACCACATAACCACCACCCTTCTTCTTCTTGTTGATAGTGAAGCTCTTCTTCTCTTCAACTTCAACTCCCCATCATGATATCTTTTGTCTTCATAGGGGCACTTTGCCACTATATGATCGGGGCTATTGCAATTGTAGCAAAGCACCTCCTTTGCCTTCATGAAGTCCCTTCTCTTCCTTGCACCATATCCTTTCTTCTTCATGAACCTCCCCATCTTGTGCACTAGGAGGGCCATGGTCTCATCATCGAATGGATCATCATCATCGCTCTCCACCTTGCTCTTGCCCTTAGAAGATGAAGCCTTGAATGCAATGGGCTTCTCTTGCTTGACCTTGATCTCCTTCTTCTCATCTTCATCTTCATCATCATCATATTGAGCATCGGTCATGACATCTCCAAGCACTTGGTTTGGAGTTACCTTATCCAAACCCTCTCTTTGGATCATCTTCCTCAAGATAGCAAACTTCTTAGGTAAGTTCATCAAGAACTTATGTGAGAAGTCCTTGTCCTTGACATCTTCTCCTAGGCTCTTGAGATCATTGACAATAACTTGTAGCCTATAGAACATCTCCGGTATGGACTCATCATCCTTCATCTTGAAGCTTGCAAACTTATCCTTGAGCATATAGAGCTTGGCACTTTTTACCGTTGAAGTGCCCTCATATGTTTCCTCTAATCTTGTCCACACTTCACTTGCCATCTCAAGATCCTTGATTTGCTCAAAGACCTTTGCATCAATCCCATTGTATAGAGTGTTGAGAGCCATAGTGTTGCATTGGTTGTTGATGCGGTCATTGTTGGTGAGGTTGTCGGGATCAATGATAGCATAATCATGATGTGTCACCTCCCAAACCTTCTCATTGATAGAGCCAAGATATTGCTTCATCTTTCTTTTCCAATGATCAAAAGATGAGACACCATCAAAGAATGGAGGCTTGCCCCCGACATGGTTGAACATAACTTGAGCCATCTTACACCGAGGTTGTTAAGCCTTACAAACGGTGACCACGGCTCCGATACCACTTGAAAGGTCTTGATGGCTAGAGGGGGGGTGAATAGCCTTTTAAAACTTTCTACAAAGACAAGCTAAACAAGTTTATCAATATAACAAATAGCGAGATGCGAGTTTTGCTTAGCCTACGGGGTGTTTGCAAGCCACCTATCCAATTCACAATTCTAGTATATTGGCCCTCAACCGCACAAGTCAAACCGAGAAGGTAACTACAACTACAACTAGCAAGCTACACAAAAGTGCTACTCTAACAAAGATAACTTAAGAAAATAATACAAGGGAGAGTTAGAAGGGTATCACCGAGGGGCGAAGAATTGAGCCAACCAATATGATCAACAATGAATACCAAGATAACCGAACACCGGGATCAATCAATCACAATTATGAAAGTGATGACACGAAGATTTATCCCGAGGTTCACGTGCTTGCCGGCACGCTAGTCCCCGTTGTGTCCCTCTTCACCACGTGGTTCGGTGGCTAATCGGTCTCACACCGACCCTCTCAAAAGGCACCACAAGAACCTACCAAATGGCAAAAGGTTGCAAATGACACGAGCAATCCACTAATGTTGCCTTTGGCGCTTCGCCGAGGTAGGCACAAACCCCTCACAATCACCGGAGGTGGCCAAGAACAATCACCAACTCTTGCCAACGCCTCCAAGCTGCTCCAAGCCGTCTAGGTGGCGGCAACCACCAAGAGAAACAAGAATCCCGCAGCAAATCAACCACCAAGTGCCAACTAGATGCTATCTCACAATGCAAATGCACTTGGATCACTCAATCTCACTTCGAATATGCAAAGAAGCAAGAGAGATGAGTGGGAGGGGAGTTGCTTAGCTCAAAGTGCTCACAAGTATGTCAAATGTCCAAGAGAGAGAGCCTTGAGCCGGCCAACGAGTATATATAGACGTACCCCTTCGAATATAGCCGTTAGGAACGAGATCCAGCTGAAATCGCGCTGACCGGACGCGCCGGTCGTAACGACCGGACGCTCCGGTCGCGTAACGGCTAGTTTACGAAACGCCGACCGGACGCGCCGGTCGCAACAACCGGACGCGCTGGTCACGACCGGACGCGCCGGTCCCGTGACTGACCGGACGCGCCGGTCAACACTGAGTCGCGCAAAACAAAACATCGACCGGACGCGCTGAAGGACTGACCGGACGCCACAGTACCCGCGTCCGGTCGGAGTCCAGCAAGCACCCTGGACGACCGGACGCGTCCGGTCGACTGTGACCGGACGCGCCTCGCGTCCGATCGAACTACTGAAAAACGCGCAGTTACTGGACGCTGACCGGACGCGTCCGGTCAAACAGTGACCGCGTCCGGTGCAGCGTCCGGTCACCACTGTGACCTTCGTTCGCTTCCGTTTCTTTTCCGTTCGATTTCCGACTTTCGGCGTAGTAGAAAATAGGCATTTCATTTCCCCGAAATCGCCTGAATCCCGCGCTCGCACGCTCGGCGGGAGGGAGAGAGGACCCCAAACCCTCTCTACCGCTTAAACTCCAACGCCATCGCAAATGTGCTAACATCACCAAGTGATCAACACCATGTGCATGTGTGTTAGCATTTTCACAATCATTTTTCGAGGCGTTATTAGTTCTATCCAAATGCATATGACATGAAATGCACACCTAGAGGCACTTAGGAGTTCAATAGCCGCGACATTCCCCTCTTTATAGTACGGCTATCTAACCTATAATGTAACCACACCCACTAGGTGTCTTGGTTACTAAAACACAACCCTTAAGCATATACCTTTGCCTTGATCACGTAGGGTTGCAACCAAATCCAAGTGTGGCCATCATGATCACCATGTCCATCTTGCCACCAACCTTGGAATGTACTAATCCTCAAATGCTACATACAACTTAGGCATAGGATTAGTACTTAGGCATTGTCACTAATTACCAACACCAAACATAGGACTTTCATCCTCCCAGCGTGAAGGAGCCGGCCACCGACGACCAGGCGACAGCGGCGGCGGCCCTTCTGCAGCACCCCTCCGCTGTCCATGTCTCCCCCTCGGCGGCTTCAAGCAAAGGTGAGCAAAACACCTAGATCCATTGTTCAGTGTATGAGTTTGAACTGTATTTCTTTTTCCAAATTTTTGACTGTATTCTTAATTCTTGTAATGTATTCTTAATTCGGTCAAGTGAAAGATGAAGATATCATCAATCTCTTCCAACAAAGGGGATCATAGAGTTACGTTACAATAGCCTTTACTATTTTGTAATGTTCCTTAATTATTAGAGACAACTGCACTATGTTTAGAGCTTGTACTTTGGTTATTATTATGGATTTGTCATGGCCATTATAACTTATGGTCCATTATATTGCATATATGCTTTGAAATTTTTTATATGTGGCATAGCCAGCTGCAAATTCCTGGCTCCGCCCTCCATCTCCGCCCAAGCTCGCGTCGTCTCGGCGCCTAGAGCTCGTCATCCTCACTTCTTTGGTCACCACTGGGAAGCATGAGGAGGAGGCCTGGGATCGCTGGCTTGCAGAATGCGGTGGCCACTCGCGTATGTGCAATTCTTATGCTCGTTTTAAGTAAGAGATTTGTGCTCTTTTTTCCCTAGTTGGAAGATGAGATGAGAGTATTGCTGGGAACTTTCAGGACCAATTCCGGCTAGTTGGGGAGAATGTGGCCAAGGTGAGGACCGATGTCATGAAGGAGCAGCTTGCAACGTTCCGATCACAACTCGAGGAATTTGCTCGCAAGCATAAGGTGATTCACTCTGCTGTATTTAGTTTAATGTCGAAGGAGAAAGAAAACCTAATGACAATTGTTATATGCCTAAAATTGTAAACTATCCGTTGGCTTTTGAATGATGATATAGATTGGGATTACCCCATCTTTTATGTAATTATAAGTGTAAGATCAACGCTGAACCTCATGGCCTGCCTGGGATTGAGGTTTGTAAACTCTCTATTTTAAACTCATCTACTAAATGAATGAGCAACTCTCCTACCAATATTCCTTCCAAAAAACATTATTTATGCTTGTATGTATTATTTGCTTCCTTAACTAGAAATGAAATGGTTGTACTTTAGAAAATATGTAGATGATGCAGCAACTGCTATTGTATTAAACATGGCCCTCTTAGATCTAATACCAATCAGGTGTTAAGAGAAACTTAATACATAACTGAAAAATGAAGCAATCAAATATGATAACCCGTAGATTTCAAGTGAGAGTTTTCTAATAAGTCGTGGAGTAACTTATATATAATATCAATTCAGTCAACAATCCATGTTCTCACAAAAGAAGTCAATGGAAACAAAAACCTGAAGAGATAGTATTTTCCTCTAACATGGCCTTATTAAGTCACCTCAAAGTTCAAATGGCAAAGTGCACTCAGATTCTCTCTGGTAATGTTACATGTTCATATATTGTGCTATTGCAGAGTGACATCCGTAAAAACCTGGTATTTAGACAACAGTTTCATGAGATGTGTGCAAAAGTTGGAGTAGATCCATTGGCATCTAATAAAGGAGTCTGGGCAGAACTTCTAGGGATTGGTGACTTCTACTATGAATTTGGTTGGCATACTCACTTTAAGCTTTCTTGAGCATTCTTCTGGTCATGGAAGTAAAATCTGGTATGTTTACCATTGATGCCTATTGTGGCAGGAGTTCAGATAGTTGACATATGTATTGCAACCAGATCGCATAATGGTGGCCTGATTGATTTATTGGATCTCCGCAAACTACTTGGTCAGAAGAGAAAGGCTACCGTTGAATCATTATCTGAAGATGACTGTTTACGTACTATAAGTAAGCTAAAAGTAAGACTATGAAGCTTCAATGATCCATTTATGATTTATCTTGAAACTTTGGAATTGCATGTAGATTGTTTCTATGAGTTCGTACTTTAATTAACAGATGTTAGTTCAGTACAAACGAATTTGATATACTCAGTAAGATATGTATCTCATATGATCCTTTGTGGATTCACAGGTCCTTGGCAGTGGTTTTGAAGTAATTTCTGTTGGGAGGAGGAAGCTTGTGCGTTCAGTTCCTACCGAGTTAAATAAAGACCACAGTGGGATACTTGGGCTAGCCTAGGTTTGTGCTTGTAATATTTGATGTGAGTACATTATAGAAGCAATGCCAATTATCATGCTGTCAAACAAAGGCCCGTCTATAGCAGCTGTATATATTAGTAAACAAGAGTAGGTTTGAAGCTTTAAATTTCTTATTAGGTTCCTCTCTGCTTATAACATCATTGCTATGTAGGCTGAGGGCTATGTCACAGTAGAACAAGTCGAAAGGGAATTCTCATGGTCTACTGGGCGTGCAATTGATGCCCTTGAAACTTTGCTGAAGGTAGTACTGCTTCCTGAGTTTCCTTATGACAACAATATCATGTATGGATCTTTTATGTGCTAAAGGAAAAAGATATCAGTTATTGTTGATACATGTTTCGTGGTGATGAATCCACCCATGGTCGATCTTTGCAATTTGTTGGAGTCATCCATGTAGATACATAATTGCATCCATGCATGCCTGTGGACATGGGCTTATGGAAATTATCTGATTTCAACCTTGCTGAAGTGTAACAACTCTTCCTGACTGAGCAGGAGGGGCTTGCTATGATCGACGATGGGCATAGGGACGGCAAGCGAAGATATTGGTTCCCATGCGTTACTGTCAGCTCCGACACAACAGTTGTTGAAGCCAAGTCATAACCCCCAATACGTCAATTTCACAATGTATACATGTCTCCATGAGGTGGAACAACCAGTGGCACTGAAAAGTGAAGAATGACATCCCCCTCCCCACCCCCCTTAATTTTTTTGTTTGCCTCTGACACTTGCAATATTGTGTGTAAATGTTTGTATGTCCAATACACTTGTGTATGAATTCAGGTGTAACATCACACTTTGAATATGAAAGGTTACAGGATTCTTATTCAGAATTCAAGTTTATTTTTATACAATATTTATTTATTTATTTGAACATGGAAGAGGATCTCCATTACTCATGACCTGATGCCAAATCATTGGCTACCAGAACATCAATACAATTTGGAGTACAATCCTTGATCGGATTAGTACCTGAACTCAAACTTGCCCTAGGAGCAGCTAAGCTATGAGCAACGAAATTACATGAACGAGGGATATAAGTTACATGACAGCTAGTGAAATATTTAGAGTTCAGATAATTCTGGCCTTCTGGAGTTTGTAGGCTGGCAGAATGTTTGTGGCTTCTATTTCTTGGAGGATGCCCAATATTAGTAACATACTAAAATTCTTGCAGTGAAATAAAAGGCCATTAGTGGCACCCAAAATAGTAAGTGCAAGGTCAAGACCCATAGGCCAATAATACTAGCCTGTGGAGGCCGTTCTAGTGCTGTTGACCCATGGGCCATCGATTGCCCGTGGTTCGTTGACTAGTCTTCACCATGGCGTAAAGGGAAAAAGACCACCATGGCGGTTTTTTTTCTCAAACAAACTGCGGAAAGGGTAAAAAAGGGAGAAAGACCGAAACAGGCGACAGAAATGGCGACGGAGAAGCGACGACGGCGGCGGCACTCACCGTCGGCCGCCACGCCCAGCGCCTCGCCGACGTCCTCAAATCGAGAAGCCGCTATATTGCACTCGCCTTCCCCTCCGCTGGACCTCATCCCCGACATCACCTCCCGCCTGACCTCCCTCGAGGACTTCTTCGCCCTGCGCGCCTCCTGCCGCGCCTACCGCGCCGTCCCGCGGGGCCCTCGCCTGCCAGTCCCCGCTCCTCCTCGTCGCCCTTTTCCCCTCCTTCTCCGAGGCATTATTCCACCTCTCGCTCCGCCGCCTCCACCACTTCCGCCTCCCCTAGGGCCATCTGAAAGCCCAAGTTTGGTTTTGGTAATTAATGACACCAAGTTGCTAATGCCATGTGTCAAGTGTTTTGAGTTAGGCATAAGCAACACATGTGATGAAGGTGTACATGGCAAGGAGTGGTGGCCACAAGATCACAAAGAGATGGTGCATGGACATGAAATGATGATCATGGTGGAGATGCACATGAAATGATAGACATGATGATCAAGTGAAGGAGAAGGATCTAAGAGCGCAAGGCAAAGGTATAACCATAGGGTTTTCCTTTTGCCGGTCTAAGATGAGTAGAGAAGTGATTGACCGAATTTAGGATACATAGCCGACTATCAAGAGGGGCAATCACGGATAGCTCGGGAATCAAGTGCCACTAGATCAATGTCTTGAGCATATGCATTTAGGATCTAGTAAAGAGCTAACATAACGCCTTGGAAAATGTTTGTGAAATGCTAACACACATGCACATGGTGGTGTACACTTGGTGGTGTTAGCACATTTGTGAAGGCGGTGGAGTTTAAGCGGTAGAGAGGGGTTTGGGGTCCTCTCTCCCTCCCGCCGAGCTTGCGAGGCGGGATTCGACGCTTTTTGGAGAAGTGAAACGCCTATTTTCTATTGCGCCGAAAGTCGGAAAAGAAACGGAGGCGAACGGAGGTCACTGCGTGCACCGGACGCTGCACCGGACGCGGGGCGCGTCCGGTCAGTTCAACGCAGCGCCGGTGCTAGGGTTTGTGACCGGACGCTGCACCGGACGCGGTCACTGTGCGACCGGCGCGTCCGGTCAGGCGAACAGCGGTTCACGAGGACGATCGGACGCGGTGCGCGTCCGGTCACACACGATCGGACGCGTCCGGTCATCCAGGGTGCTTACTGGACTCCGACCGGACGCGGGCACTGTGGCGTCCGGTCAGTTCACCAGCGCGTCCGGTCAGTTCAACTGGGCGTAAAAGTTAAACGCGCGACCGGCGCGTCCGGTGCCTCACGGGACCGGCGCGTCCGGTCAAGTGTCCAGAGAGGCCGAGCGCAGCGAAGCGCGATCGGACGCGGCTGGCGCGTCCGGTCACGTGCGACCGGACGCGTCCGGTCGCGTCGGGTGCTTACTGGAACGCGACCGGACGCTGGCACTGTCGCGTCCGGTCGATCGAAGGAGCGCGTCCGGTCAGGGCAACGGCTAGTTCTGACGCGCGCGATTTTCGTTTGTCGCGTAGTGACCGGACGCGTCCGGTCACCCTGACCGGAGCGTCCGGTCAGCGCGATTTTCGCTGGTTCGCGCGGTAACGGCTAGCTGCGTACCCCTTCGTTATAAATAGAGGATGTCCGGGGTTTGAGGGTAACTCTTGCACATTTTGAGATATAGAGACATCCTTTGAGCTAGAGAACAACCCCTCCACTCATCTCTTTGATTGATTGCACATCTTGAGTGAGATTGAGTGAGATTCAAGTGCATTGCTTGAGAGTTGCATTCTAGAGGCACTTGATCTTCGAGTTGCTGCGGATTTCTTGTTACTCTTCCGTGTTTCCCGACACGGTAGACGGCTTGGAGCAGCGGAGGTGATTGAGCTCGCAATTGGAGATTGTTGGAGCCTTCACCAAGTGTTGTAAGGGGTTCTTGATCCTTCCCCGCGGGAGTTCGCAAATTGGATACTCTAGTGGAGCTCGTGGCTTGGAGGATCCCCATCTTGTGTGCGGTTGTGCGACGCCCGCCGAGGGCTCAACTCTTGATAGTTGATTAGCTCGCGAACCGACAAGTGGGTGCATCGCCACAACGAGGAGTAGCTTGCCGGGAAGCAAGTGAACCTCGGGATAAATTCTTGTGTCATTCTCTTCCCGAGGATTTCTCTTGTGTGATTGATTGATTGGTACTTCTCATCTCTACACGGCGGTATAATCACTCGAAGCTCTTCTCTCGTTTTACTTCTTATCTAGCTTGTTGTTGTTGTGTTTAGTGGATAGCCTTGTACTAGACTTGTGTAGGTGGCTTGCTTAATTAGTTAGAGCTAGTGCATTTTGCTCCGCCACCTTTTGTACTAACTTGTGGTTAAGTATTTTTTGTAGAAGTTTTTAATTAGGCTATTCACCCCCCCTCTAGTCTATTTGGACCTTACACCATCACCTGCCCCCCTCCCGCCGCACCCTCCACTACGCGCACGGCTACCTCGTCACCGCCACCACCGCGTCCTCCCACTACCCCCCAAGGCTCCTGCTCCTCCACCTCTTCTCCGGCGAGCAGCTTCGCCTCCCCAAGGTCCCCGCCCCGTTCACCCGCATCATCATCTCCGACGACCTGGCCGCCGTCCTCTTCCTGCCCGGCAGGCCCAACATCCAGCACTGCCACCCTGGGGACGCGCTCTGGCGCGTGGCCACCGCGGACGCGCCCCACGTTTTTGACGATATGCTCTTCGTCGATGGCACCCTCTACGCCCTGGTAAATGGCCTCCGCCTTGCCACAGTCGAACTGTCTAATAGTTTGCTGGAACTGTCGTTTCTAGGAGAGGAGGTGGATGACGATAGCAAGCCGGCGGGAGGTCAGTTCACGCTCGGGGAGTGCGGGGGTGATGTGCTGCTCATCAGTCAGGATCACACGGAGATGATGTTGTACCATGTTTATCGGTGGGTGTTTGAGGTGGGGAAGTGGGTTTCAATCACAAGCTTAGGCGGGCGGACGCTGTTTCTTGGTTTCTTCGGATTTGCAGCCTGTATTGGTCCAGATTACCTAGGAATCCGAGGGGATTGCTTATATGCAGCTGGGCCGCGCTTGGGTGAATGGCACGAGTACTCCTTGGCTGATGGAACTTGCGATGTTCGCTATGCTGATTATCCAGGTGCACCACCCCTGAACAACAATTCACCTATCAGACCTCTGGTCTGGGTCTTCCCCAGCCTGTGTTGATGTTGGTTGTGAATTCTTTCCAATCATGTAGAACATCTGAGTCTGACTTGAAATAAGTCATGATATGCTTGATTTCAGAGGTTGCTATTTCTTAATTCTTAATTTTGTTTCTGTAAACAATATTTGTTCAGCAATGAGTATTCAAACACAGTATATTACTAGTTGTTTGTTCTGTTGATTGAGGTATAGAATACACTTGTCAAGTGTTACTATAAGAATAGATAATGCCCATCCTGCCCGTAAGGGAATGGATGGTTTGTCTATGCACTATGCTCCTTTCTAGACCTTGGTTGATCTAATTTTGCTTCTTTCTTGGTATATGAATATTACCATGACATCACAACAATAATGAGGACATCTCTGTGTATGGAATTACAAATTTAGTTTATCATGGCTTGATCTTATAGTACTGGTGACTTTGTCTTCAACCAACAAGCTATTCATATAGTTGCTCATTGGTATCGATGTATCGTGGTATGTGAAACCAACTTCAAACTACTAAGGTCTTATTGTCTTAATATGTTGGATCTCTTTTCATAAGTTTAGTACTTCAGTCACATGGTTAATTCATCTTATTATAGCACCTGCTTTTGTTAGAAGTAGATCGTTTAGGAGGTGTTGAGAGAAATGATTATTAGTTAGTTCAAGAGGTTACTTCGAATAGTTAGTTCAGGAGATATATTTTCCCCTCTCTCGAACAAAATTAGTTCAGGGGAAGTTGTCAGGATATCCATATAACAATAAACCTTACAGGTTACTACCACTCCTCCACCGTAACAATTTACTCACAACGAGGCGTGTTTGAGAAAAAAATTACTTACAACGACACGATAGTAGAACCAAATCTGAGGAATAGCAGAAGATTTAACTCAACACCTGATATTCTTGAGGATGTTTTCATTACTTAAGCCTATTTGCTAAATGATCTATGTGGATACACTTACTTCTTTTCCCACTTAGGCTTTACACCCTTGATTGTTATGTAGTCCTGGTTAAACAATGTGACTGGCTGACTGTTATTCTCAACTCAGCAAAGGACACAGTTTATCTTTAGATCAAAGAGCATGCGCCCTTGAAGAAATACGAAAATACTAGGGTTTTAAATAACCTGGAAGGCCAGACTGCCTGAGCAAATGGTTACACCAATTGTCTGATGGTTTGTGGTTAAAAATCTCTGCCATGTTTTCCACACAAGAATTCTGTACCCTCCATTTCTGGAGATTTTGAGAATCTGGCATTTTGCGTCTTGTAGTTGATAATGAAAGAAAGCAGTATCATCTTACAGGAGATTGGTTAGGACTACCTGCTCATTCTCATATTAGGCCCCGTTTAGATGGCAAAATTTTTAGAGAGAAATTCTGGTAGCACTTTCGTTGTTATTTAGTAAAATTTATCCAATCATAGACTAACTAGGCTCAAAAGATTCATCTCGACATTTACAGACAAACTGTGCAATTAGTTATTTTTTTATCTACATTTAATACTCCATATATGCGTCCAAAGATTCGATGTGATGGGCACTATACAAAATTTTTTGGGTGTTTTTAGGATCTAAAGGTGGCTTTAGATGGCTCCCTGTTGATTTCTTGTCATGAACATTGAACGATACTTCAGCAGGAGATCCTGCAAGTTACTGCAGTCATTCAGACGCACTCACTCCATCCCAAAATAAATGCATATCTCGCTTCTCAAGAGTCAAACATGTAGTAAGTATCATTAGATTGATGATGAAATATGCTTTCATAATAAGTTTATTTGGAGATGCAAATATTGATATTATTTTCTATATAATTGGTCAAACTTAAAAATGTTTGACTCCTCGAAAAACGAGATGTGCACTTATTTTGGACGGAGAAGTAAAAATTTCGTGCTTATTACAATGCCTGTCCTGTGCACATGTGCATGGTATTTCTGGTCTGTGTTGCCCTTGTAGTAGTACTCAGAATTCAGAAACTGGAATTCAGTGCACTTACGCTCTGTTCCTGTCATGTAACATTGGTTTTGCAAACTTTTCTGCTACTTGTCATCCTTGATCAATTTATGCATTTTGAGTCTCCTCAAGTCCTGATACTAATGCAAATTAGGCAAAACTTCGGATGCAAACCTGCTTAACTTGCTATAGCAATATACATTCCATAAACCCAACCCTAGCTTGCACCATTGTTTTCCAGGCGTTTTGTTCTTAACCTGGTGGATGAGTTGGATCAGAAACTTCAGAGGAGCAACTGATTCTTTGATTGCCCTTTTACTGTAACGGTTCTTTTATGTAACTGAGCTCTGAACTTCTATTTTTTTTGCATAAACAAGACTGCAGAGTCTGAAGGTAGATGTGCATGTGTCTGATCAGTTCGTCCTTGCAGTAGCAGAGGCCATGGGATTTTCCTCGTGCACTTGCCTTCCTGGCGCATCCGTGGCCAGTTGGTCCGACGGGGTTCGTATTGGCTGGGAGATCGGGGTGGGGTCAACCTGCAGCGAGTCAGACTCCACTAGCAGCAAGTCGCGAACAGTGAACTCTCACCGTCCTCTTCCAATCCAAACCACCCGGAGCAAGCGGCTGCCGCTAAACACACACGAACGCAGGTCGGGCGGAAATGCAACGCGCCGCGCTCCTCCGCCCGCTCGTCGGGTCTCCTTTCGTACCCGCGGGTCCCCTTGCTCAGGTTGCTGTGCGGCCCCGCTGCCGCTTCCATGGGGGTGTTCGCGTGAGGTCCTCAACCGGGGAGGGCGGCAGCGAGCCCGGAGGCGGAAACGGGGGCGGCGAGGGCGCCGGTGCCGCGGCGTCTTGGCTGAGCTCGGCGGTGGGGGAGAAAGTGGACGAGCTTCTGCGCCGCGAAGAGAACCGAACCCTGCTCGAGGGCGTCGAGGACGCCGAGCGCCGCGTTGAGCGCGCGCGCGCCGCGCTCGCCGACATCGAGCGCCAGGAGGCCGCCGCGCGTCTCGCCCGCGAGGAGGTCCGCCGCCTCGAGAAGCGGCGCGATGAGGTATGCTGACATGCTGTTATCCACCGCGACGCGCTTGTTGGCTCTTGTTCGATGTTTTGCCTGCTCAGTGAACGACGCCCACGCCGTAATGGTTTCCTGTGAATCCATGATCCGTGGGTCGCTCACAGTACAGCGACCTGTCCTGTCCTGCATGCACTTGCGTTCAGCCTCCCACACTGCTGCACAGAGAACAGACCCCACGGCCAACACGAAGCACGAACGGGCGCTATTGTTCCTGGGGAGATGCAATCTTACTAAGCTGTGTGGCCCTTAGATGTTTGGCGAATGCCGCTGTTGTAGCTTTGGCTATACACAACTGTCAAAGAGATGATGTCAATTTTATATGATAATAATAAGGTTCTGCAATCATCGAAATTTCTTCTGACATACTGGGAAGACATGAATATATGTTGCGTGATGATTTGTTTAGTCTCTTTCTTTTTAATAAATTCTTACAAGGCCGCATTGCATAAACAAGATTGCAGAGTCCCAGCGGGAATTGCTTCAAGCAAGAGAAATGATTGATGAAGCTCAGCGATCCTTGTCTTCTAGTCTTGAGGAAGGAAGCTTTGGAGATATGTCAAGTGGTGATGTTGATGAAGATAGTGAGAGAGTAGAATCTGTAAAAGCTGCTGCAGTTTCCTCTGTAGTTGGTGTTCTGGCTAGTTTGCCCATATCTTTCTATGAAGTTGAAGATCTGCCACAACTATTCCTTCGGTCATCAACTATTCCTTTGGAGATCTGGATAATATCCAACTAAAAACTGGGGCTCCTGCTGCATTTGCTTTTGTTAGAGGTAAAACCAGGCAACATGGTTTGTTAAAGCTCATATTCCTGAGAATGTACTTTTATTTACTGGAACTCAACTATCTGCAGGCCTTGCTCTGCTGGAATCTGGTAGAACCCTCGAGCTGAGTACTGATACCTTAATATCAGTTACTCTTGATGGTGCAGTCAGTGTGGTTGAGAACATTTTCATATTTCTGCCTGCTGCTGTTGCATTGGACTACTGTTTTAAGATGAGATTTTTGAGTCCCTTTCCTAGAAGAAAACAATAGCTTCTGTGAAGAATATGTACGATCAATAACAATCTTGATTGCTCAGATGATCATATGTAACACAAATGATATCTTAGATTCATTAAGAAAAAAAAAATTCCCCCATGCGCTCATAGTTCCATCGAAGTCCACCAAATAATATTTTTACTTGATCTTCTTCCTAAGATCTTATTCAACAAAGACTAGTCATAACTTTGCTGTGAACATGAATTTCGCTTTCTTCTTGACTGTCCTGCTCTTTATGAGGACTAGCATAGATGGACGTATGCTGGAATGCCTCTTTACAATACCTGCTAACATGGGGTTTGATATATTTTAGATGGAATTCAGTACATCCTGGTTTGTTGTTCATTCAATCCTCATCCTGGTGTAAACAGAATTCGCTACACCCTGTGATCATCTACTGTCTCAGTGAGTCAGCATTCTGATATGGTCACGTAGAAGCATCGCATGATGTTTTGTCTGTCATCTACATTAATTAATGCTTGCTGTGCTGTGCTTGTCTGTTAGTGCTTTCCCAGTCAATTCACAAATCGTAATTGCTTTGATGCAACTAGCTGCTGAACTGTGTTGTAACCTGATACAGTATTTTTCTGGTCTTCCATAAAGTACCAAGGCGGATGGATCTGGGTGAGTGGGTGACATTTCATTGTGCTTGCTCTTTCTGTACCGTGACAGGTTTTCTATTAACAAATTCCAGGTATGAAAGTCTGGCCTTGATGAAAATATGTTGGCTCTGTGGATATTCAATTTCAAAATACATTTAGTGGACTGCTGTAGCACGTTCTTTAGAGGCTGTTTGGACGCCGGCCAACACCTGCCACACCAATTATGGCATCGCCAACACCCGCCGAAGCTTAGGCGGAGCATACGCCTGCCACAAGTGTGGTGAAAATTAACACAGATACGAGCTGAGGAATCTTGTGGCAGCCACAGCTGAAACGCGAACCAAACACCGGCCAAGTTTTCGTGGCAGCCGCAGTTGTGGTGTGGCAAGCGTCGGCGGGCAACCAAACAGCCCCTAAATAACAAATTGCCCAAGATCATTACTGAAGGAGCAACCATGCTCTCTCTTTGAAAACCCGGCCCACCCTGCTCAGGGCACTCTAGGGTCATGTCAGAGTTATTTATGTTTGCATGCATGCTACATGTCAGTTGTCAGGCCATGAGCTGGGAGAAAAAATAGCTGCTGAAACTCTTCCAGAATGTATGTTCTGAACATCACCAGAACTTGACATGGGCTTTGTATGACAGTTCCGGTTAGCATCTAATTTGCACCTTTGGTCGAGTAAAATGTAGATGATAGATTGTCTTTTGGTCCTGTTACAATTGTTTTCATGGTCTGAAATGCTAGGGAATGGAGGCCCTTTTGGTGTCCCATACGTGATGTGAGCTTCTTATGGCCTCAGTTATTTTTGTGATTGCTAGAAGATGATTCTCTATTGATTTGGGCTAACCCTAGAAGGGTAGCTATATAGGTACCATACATGGGCCACATGGGCCTAATACATTCACACTCCAACACCCTCCGCAGTTTGAACTACCGGTGCAGCGGAGTTCCAGGCTGAACAAGAAAGAAAACAAGTAAGCGCACAACACACACATGACCCCCCCCCCCGCAGCCATAACTAGCTAGCCACTGGAGACGTTGAGGCTGGAGCGAAACTCGGAGAAGGTCGAGGAAGGGAGGCCTTTGGTGAAGATGTCCGCAAACTGGGAGGTGGTCGGGACGTGAAGTACCCGGACGTCGCCGATGGTCACACGGTCGCGGACGAAGTGTAGATCGATCTCCACATGCTTGGTCCGCTGGTGCTGCACGGGGTTGGTGGAGAGGTAGACCGCGCTGACGTTGCCGCAGTAGACGAGCGTGCTCCTGGCGAGGGGGCGGTGAAGCTCGGCCAGGAGCTGGCGGAGCCAAGCGGCTGAGGAGATGGGAGGCGAAGAAGGTGAAACAGACGCCGGAAACCAAAGTGTGTAGAGGGGTCCAGTGCTGTCACACCGGAGCAGAGGACACCGGGAGGCCAAGTCCCGCACGGTGAGACCAGAGGGGTCAAACTCAACCGAACAAGAGTTGTCAGTTGTGAAACAACGAATAGAGAGAAGGTTGTGAACCATACCGGGAGCCACGAGAACATCAAGGATATGAAAGGAGCCATGGGAACTGGCAATGCCCACGGAGGAGACAGGAATGCAAGTGCCATTGGCGACCATGATGGAAGAGGGACAGGAAGGGTGGGGAGGACGAAGAGAGGAAAGTAGACTCGCATAGGGCGTGGTGTGGAAAGTGGCGCCCGAGTTGGCGATCCAATCAAGGCTGGCGATGGTGCTGAAGGAGTAGGCCAAGGCAGCTGGGTCCCAACCGACAAGTCCGGACGAGGCACCGGGAGGTGTAGACCACAGGGATGTGGGGTTAAACCTAGGATTGGTGACGCCTGGGCCCCCCGCGCCAGCGGCCCCGGCGGTGGCGACCATGGTGGTGGCGGCGCCTGGAAGATGGCCCGGCTGCAGCGGCGGGGGAGATGGAGCCGATGGCAGAGGGTAGGGAGCCGACAAGGCCCGGCGCGCGACGCGGCGCCGGCACGTGGCACGATAGGCAGCGGCGGTGGCGCCGGCGCTGGTACTACGCACGCCCGCGTGCCAGCCAACGCCCAGGCCAGCAGGGGTAGCGGCGCCCAGGCCTGCAGGAGCAGCGGCGCTCACAGGAGCTCCAGCAGGGGCAGCGGCGCTCACAGGGGCTCCAGCAGGGGCAGCCGCGCTCACAGGGGCGCCAGCAGGGGCGGCCCCGCCGGCGACGGTGGCGCCAGGAGCACCGGCGGCCATGCCAGGATGGGCAGCGGCTGCGCCCACAGCGCCAACAGCAGCAGCGGGAGAAGGGCGCGAAGGGGATGGAGGGATGCAGGACCTGGGGGAGCAGTGATGGAATAGAGGAGTAGAGGGCAAGGTGCCGAGGGGAGCCGCAGCGAGGGTAGAGGAAGAGGTGACCACGCAAAGCCGCCAGGGCAGTCGGCGTCGGCAGTACTGGGGCAGGTGTCGACGGCAGCGAAGCAGGCAGCGTCGGGGACGGGCCTGGAGCGCGACGGACGGTCGCGGCTGTAGTGGCATGGGGCGACAGCGTGGCCCTGCGGGAAGCAAGCGAGGTCAGCGGGAGCGCTGCACCACAGCTGCGTGCGCTGCGGACGGGGGAGGGGAAAAGCACTGCGCCGACGCTCCGTTGCACGCCGCCATCGGAGGGAAAGGTGCGGAGGGTGGAAGGGAGAGGAAGGATCGGGAGAGGGCGAGAGGGGTGAAGAGAGGGGCCGCTCCGGGAGGATAAGGCTGGAGCGGGTGGGGGTCATCACGCCCCGCTGCAGCACCAGCAGTGGTGGCGCGCGCACCAGGACCGGCGCCCGCACCAGCCGGTGCGCTGGGGAAGAGGACCGGCGGGTCGCTGGGGGTCAGCAGCGCCCAGGAAGTGGAGGGAAAGGGAGGGAAGACATGGAAGTAGGAAGGGGAGGGAGGAGGGGGCCTGCCGGCCATGGAGGTGGCGGCGGCGGCGCCAGCCAGAGGGGTGGCGGCTGGGGGAGGAGGAGAGGAAAAACTCAACTTGATACCATGCTAGAAGATGATTCTCTATTGATTTGGGCTAACCCTAGAAGGGTAGCTATATAGGTATCATACATGGGACACATGGGCCTAGCCTCATGGGCCTAATACATTCACACTCCAATAGTGATTACAATTTTTCATTGCACAAATGATATTGCAGAGTCCCAGCGGGAATTTGCTACAAGAAAATGAAATAATTGATGAAACTCAGCATTCCTTCAAATTTTTAGGAAGGAGGCCTTGGAGACGTGTCAGGACAAGCGGTGTCAAATAATGAGGAACTAGAATCTGTAAAAGCAGTGCAGTTTCCTCTATAGTTGTTTTGTCTAGGTTCCCATATCTTTGTGTGGAGTTCAAAATTTTGCACAAGATATGGAGTCCAAAATTTGCCACAAGTATTCTTCAACCATCGGTTGTTTCATATGGTGGGCTTTGTTTGGAATCACATTCTGGTACACTGTTAGGAGAGATCTTGATAATGCCCCACTAAAAAAGGTGCTGCATTTGCTTTTGTTAGATTTAAACGTAAAACCAGGTAATGTGTCTCTAAAAGCTTTTTCACATATTCCAGAACTATACTGCCTGCAGGCCTTGCTCTGCTGGAATGGTAGTGTGGTTCTACATTTTCCTGTTGCACTGCACTGCTACTTTAAGGCGAGTTTTTTTTAGTCTCTTTCCTACCAGGATAATAGCTTCTGTGAAGAATATACGAGATCAGTAATTATATATTTATATTGCTTGCTCTGGAGTAACATGCAATACAAATGATACCTTAGATTCATCAGAGGTTTTTTCCCCCTGTGCATTCAAAGTTTCATCACATGCACCAAATAATTATTGCCAACCCATAGCTTTTCTCCTATCTACACTGACCTTTTGTAGGATACATAACTCATGAATTCATTGTGAGCATGAATTTCACTTCCTTCTTTAGTTTCATACCCTTTATAAATTATAAGGACTGGCGTACATTGCATCTGTTTGTGTTTGACCGCTATCATTCGTAGTCATACAAGATTTGAACATTCACTTGGATCAACGCTTCAGAATGCCCGTTTCACATTGGGATGAAAAGCAGTTTTTGATGAAGTGCTGCACAGCCTTAGTTATCCTCCATTCAGCTGTCATCCTATATATAGAGAATTTACTAAATCATGTGATCTACTCTCTATATTCTGATGTAGTCACGTAAAAGAATCATTTTATGGTACCTTTATTCAGTAAATAGTTGAGCTGTGTGTAACCTGATACAATACTATTTTGATCTTCCATAAACTGCCAAGCCGGATGGATCTGGGAGACATCATTGCATAACAAGCATGTGTCATCAGATTGGTTGCTACTGTACTTCTGTATTCAGAAGGATGCAGGAACAGATATTTTCACTGTTATGAGCCTCGACAGTGTGCACCTAGGGTGCTTATTCTTCATCCATCAATGGTGATGGACACACCTGGCCTACAGGATCTTGCTGGCTTCAGGAAGAAGACACATGTCTCATCTCCATGCTTAGTTGTGGCAGGTTGGTGCTGGGAAAGTGTCTCATGAGTCATGAATCATTACCTGGACAAGGTTTACCTTCTCATATGCACTTTTATCATTGTTTCAATCATTTCATGATCAATGTAGTATTATTTTTCTCATCCCCATTGCTTGGTTTTGACTGCATTATATGCAGGAAGGTATTCAGAGATAAGAGAATTAATGAAAACTAATTTCACATTCATCTTGTTAGTTAAGATCTAAAAGTATTTTACTAATTTTGTTGCAAGGCTGATCCCTGAAGTGAATTTTTGAAAGCTGCTTTGCTAATGGAAACTGTTGCCTCCACGAGCCTACAAATTGCATACCGGTGCTGCTGCCAGTCTTTGCTTGTTCACATGCAGCTGTAGTCAGTGCTTGTCTCTGCTCAAGTGCTAACTTACAGCTGCTGCCAGGCTTGTGTCATTCGCCATTTCAAGTGGCTACTGCATCAAACCATATATAAGAGGAGGATGAAAGCGTGTGCAGTTTATTGTTAAAAAATGATAAGAGTCAGTGCTGCAGCACATCTTTTTGGAAAGCTGGAATGTACATATGTCAAGTATCTGGTGAATGGTGTCGGTGTAAGAAACGGCGGTTCTAGCACCAACAACAAGTAACATGTGTCTGCGCGTCGGGGATCCGGATGGTGTGTAAGAAGAACACAAGCGATTTATATTGGTTCAGGCCGAAGAATGCCCTACGTCCGGTGGGGAAAAGAAGTTTTGTATTATCTTACACCAAAGTGCTTGTAGTAGGGGTTATAAGCGGGTGAGAGAGGGAGGAACTCCCAGGTCTCAAGATGTGAGTGGAGTGTGCGTATTCGCTTCTGATGAGTCGAACGGCCTATGGATTTGCCTTATTTCCTCCCCCTCTGAAATGGTCCCTGCCCTCCCCTTTTATAGATGCAAGGGGAACGCCGGATTACATGCATGTGCTATATGATATTTTTTTCTGGGAAGGAAGATATGAGGCCTTCACTCTTGCACCGTAGTCGGTGACGTGCCACTGTTGGAGGAGCGATCCCTGTCCTTTGATGCTGTAGCGACGTGTCTTGACATACGTAGTTCTGTGGATGTCGCAGCTACAACGCGTAGAGTCGTGACCATTCCTGTGGCGACGTGTCTGTCCCTACGGTTTGACTGGCGTAGAGGGCTGAGGCCTCAGAGGCGTGAATCGTGGCGTGATTTTGCTCCGTTCGAGGGAATAGTGGCCTAGAGCGGCATTTCGTATGCCGCGCAGGCATGGATCATGCGTATAATGCCAGTATGGGTGGTATAGTGACCAGCAGCTCTTCCCCATGCTGTCATGGGCGACGGTATCGTGATTTGACCGCTGTCATTCCTGGCCTGTCCGGTTGGTCGGATGCAAGAACGCGGGTGACGTCACAGAGGGTCTCGAGCGCGCCAATGGTGGAGCGGCGTCAGAGGCCGGTCTCGGGCGAGGCGGAGACAGATGACGTCGTCTCTGGGGTTCGGACGAGACGGTGATGATGTTGCAGGTTGGCCTGTGCCTGTGCCCCAGCGCTGGGTCTCGGGCGAGTCGAAGGTGTTTCGAGATCCCCTGTGTGAGGCATCGGATGAAGTGGAGAGATGGGCTGGTACGCTCATGAGGCTCGCTGGAGGCCTAGCAAGGGGAGAGTTAGCCCGTGGGTCTTCTTAGTTGATTTTTCCCTTAGACGAGTCAGATTAACATCTGGCTTGGGTGGCCGGGTGAATTTTCATCCTAATTTGGGTAACCCTAATAACGGTACCCGACAAATGGATTAAAAATTCAATATAATTCTTGATTATTGACACTTGCTTAATCTGGAATTTGTCAGCTGTTGAAAACTATTCTCTTTCTAGTCCTGATAGGTTGTTATAGGCTTTGTGCTGATCAAATTAGACTTTCTTAAATTTATTAGGTCTGTAGAAAATATTATCAACATTTGTATCTTCAAATAAGTTTATTATGAATATATATTTAATGATTCACCAAATTATTCTAATTATGCATTATAATTATTAATATTATGTGTATATATTTAGTCAAGTTAAAACTGTTTGACTTTTCAGGAAGTGAAAAATGGAAACTTTAAGGTAGGTACCAATTTTTTTTAACAAATAGGTATACAACTATTCTAAGTACATATATAGGAAATGGAACCAAATCTAGGATGACATCTATATATACTAATGAAAAATCATTTCATGCAGTATGATATATGAATATGTGATTAACCGAAATGCAAAGTAGATATCATAAGTTGTGTCGGGTACCAATTTTAGGATACCCAAAGAAGGGGAACTCACGCTCCCCAACGATCAAAATCGAACGGACGGCCAGAGGACGTGGCCACGGTTTCTCCCGACCCCCAGGGGTTACATTCCAGCTCGTCCAACCCCTGGGGCGCAGGTTCGGCACGTCCGACCCCTGGGGCGCAGGCTCGGCACGTCCGACCCCTTGGAAGCGGGCGACGCCTCGCCCGACCCCAAGTAGGGGAGCTCCATTCCGCCCGACCCTGAGGGCGCGCGATCGCCCTTGGGCAAGGGCGCGAATCCCACGGAGGCCCGCGCCTCCTTTACTACTATGAACATAAAAGCTCGAGTCCAGAGTCAAACCTCTGACACTGGATGGGAGTGGACACGCCTCGACACGACCCGTAACCATGACAAGCCATTCCAGGGGGCCCACGTCGCCCACAGCTCTAGGCACGGTGAAATGGGGCACCGCGACCGACTGACGACACCCGACCATGGCGCCAGCAGCAAACAGGGTCACGATGTGGAGCCGTCTCCATCACCATCGACATCGCAACGTGGAAACGTCTCCGTCAACATCTGCAATACTAGGATACCCCTACTAAAGAGGAGGGCGGCGCGGCACCCAGGACCCGCTCTCTCTGTTTTTTCTCTTTTTCCTCTTTCCCTCTCTCTCATGTACACCTGGCCTTCCCTTGGTCTATAAAAGGGAAGGCCTGACACCCCGCCAGGGGAGATTTTTTTCTTTTTCCGGCCTCTGAAGCCCTCAGGCTTCGAGGACTTGGGGATTTTCTTTCGACCAACCGAAGGCACTTCAACTCCACTTCACTTTCACCAGAGACCTGGGAGCCCTTCCCTCTCTCGACCGTTTGTAACCCCTACTACAGACCCAAGTGCAAGTAACACGAGCAGCTCGTCCAGTATGCAATAATAGAAATTTACTAGCCGGTGATTCCGAACACCGACAGTTGGCGCGTCAGGTAGGGGCCTTTGCGCGTTTCATTGTTTTCATTAGGCTTCGGATGGCTAGCCACAGGGTAAGCTGGACCCCGGGCATACACGCGCGTTTGAGTAGTCTGGACTTCATCTCCACAGCGGAAGAAGGACTGGCGCGGGCTCCCGCCCCCGTCTAGCCTCTGCGCTCCACCGGCCTCAATGTCGTCGTCGAGGCCCTCGTGAAGCTGTGTGCTTTGGAGGCCCGCGCCCTCGGGAGCAACCAGTTTCTCAACCCCAACTACGTGTGTTTGGAACGCCAGCTCTCAATTCACCTGGGACCCCGATCGTCCCAGGTACCAATGGCACGACACGGCCCGCCGGGAGAGAAGCGCTCTCCCCGGCATGTCTCACCATAGACGCCCTGACAAACGTTTCCATTTGGGCTGCGTGACGTCACCGAGACCGCCGGCCGCCTTGGGGCACAACACGCGCATCTGCCCCTCCGCCATGGGAAAGACCACAGGACATCACAGAGATGCTGCGACCAAGCACCCACGAGCTCGAGGACATCGGTGACCAACTCTTCACCGACACACCGGATGTCAAGCAGATACGTTGTTTCTACCTCTAGTTTCTTCCAAATTGTTAACATATCTGTAGAAAAATCATGTTTTCGAAATCAAGAAGTACTTTTTCTTGTCGGTTGCATTGTCATATCCTCGGTTTTCAGTGACATCCGACCCCAGCGATGGCCTAGGGTCGGGCCCCACTCGGGGGCTGGTAAGGGAACATGCGTATTCAG
The DNA here is from genome assembly GCA_038087645.1 of Saccharum hybrid cultivar R570. NCBI lineage: Eukaryota > Viridiplantae > Streptophyta > Magnoliopsida > Poales > Poaceae > Saccharum > Saccharum hybrid cultivar. The sequence continues at coordinate 20,561,179 of JAQSUU010000402.1, read as the reverse complement.
GAACACTCTTTGCATCCGACCCTTTCCCACGATAGGGCCCAAGGCAAGAGGCCATGGAAAATGGACGCTGAGTAAAATTGGGCGGACTGCGAAAAAACACACGCCCCGGCGGCTACGGTGCATTTGCTCCCCAGCGTGATTAGAGTCTTTTTCGCTCGCATCTCAAACCTTGTAACCTTAGCGTCGGGGCAGATCGGATCGCATCGCCCGACCCCGGCAACGGCAGGGGGTCAGGCCTCATTCAGGAAAGCCATTATGAGTATCTAGTATTCATGAACACTTTTTTGCAGCCAACCCCTCCTTACGCTAGGACTTGGAGATGAGAGTCGCGGGAACAAACCTTGAGTAAAACTGGTTGGACTATGGAAGGCTTACGCCCCGGCGGCTATCGAACCTTCGCTCACCAGTGTGATTAGAGTTTGTCGCCTGTGCCTCGAACTTTCTAAACCTAGCGTCAGGAGGGATCGGATCGCGTCAAGCTTTTTTATGTTAAAAAAGGGACAAGCGTTTAAATGACAAAAGCTAAATGTTTGTTCGATCAAACTTAATTCAAAACACTTGCTCAAATTACAAGCCCCTAGGCACCATGCCTCAGTTCACTAAGGGACGACCTCGTCCTCTATCTGATTCGCTAAATTTTGTGCAGGTGAGGCCCCCGCCTTCTTGATCTCGTCCAGCTAGGCGTCAATGTAGCCTTGGCTCATCGCCACCAAGTCAATGTTCGCATAGTGAGAATGGGCGATCGTGAATGACTGGTGGACGCCAAAGCCAAGCGCAAGCCTCATGGTCTCACACGCTCGGTCCGCGAGCCAGGTGATCCGGACCGCGAGGGAGCTCCTCTCTTGCTCTAGGGTCAGCGAGAGGTCATCGCAAGCCAGGCCGACGGCGATGCGCAGGGCCTCATGCTCGTCATGCTCCTTCTACAGGGAACCGCCCAGGTCTCGGCTCTTCACCACCTCCTCTATGAGCTTATCTTCGAGACCTGCCTAAGCCATTACGCTAACCATGTCAAAAAGGCACCTCGGATCCAGGAAGAGGGACAACACGGGACCTGAGGACTCACCTGTGACGTCCGACTAAAGTTTATCAATCTCCCCTCTCTGCCGGGACACCTCAGTCTCTAGGGTATGGATCTTTGCCTTGTCCCGAGCGACCTCCACGGCGAGCCGGCAGAGATGTCCTTGACCTTCAATTTCAGACCCCTCTCCGTTTTGACCTCACCCAGGAGGTCGTTGACCCGCCCACGGGCGTCGTCGCGTTCCTGTCGAGTCGAGTCGCGCTCCACGTGGAGCCTCGCTATGGTTTGGAGCAGATCATCCCCCTCCTTTCGAACCCGCTCGGCTTCCGCGTCATTCTTGCATGCCTGCACAGGGCCACGACCTTCTCTTCAGCCTTGGCGGTGTGCCGACGGGCGTCCACCTCCCTGATTCAAAGATTGGCCACCTCCCTGGTGGCAGGGGCAAGCTCGCTGACCCTCTGGCGAGCGGCGGCAAGTTGCGCCGCCAGCTCCCCGCGCAACCGCGCCTCCTCGGCTAGTCAGTCTCAAGCGTCCCTCTCACGACAAAGAAACAAGGTCTTGTCGCGGCTGCGCTCCATGAGGGACTACGAATGGAACACGGGTTAGAAGCACATGAAGAACGGATGGAGCATGGGAGATCGAACAGATCATACATGTCTGACTGGGGCGACGACGTCGTGAAGTGAATCCAACACAGTCATCAGGGAATGGACCGCAAGTCCAGCCCCTGACTGGATAGTGCCCCAGTCTCTCGCCTTCTCCTTGTCGTCAAGGACGAAGAACGCATACTCGAGATTCTGCCTCACGGCCCACCGGATCCGAGGGCCTCCCCACGTGTGCGGCTCACCTTCTACCCGAACCAAAACCCGGGATGGCCCTTCGCCATCGCCAGGCAATGCTGGCCTCTCCCGCGACAACGCCTCCTCCGGGACGATCTGTCAGTGGCAGCTGAGGTAGGCGGCACGGGCACGGACGCCTGACCCACCGCCATGTTCCCTGCGGACGTCTCAGACGTGCCCGCCTCTATTCGCCCCGTCGCGAACAGGGATGATGGCGTGGGCGGCGGCTCCGTTTGCGCCGCTCCCACCGTGGACGCCTCGAACGCGTCCTCCTCCGTCCGCCCCGCACGGGCACGGTAGCCCGCACAAATGATAGCTCGGGCGGCGTCGCCATCATCACCGGCGTCGCTGCCACCGTCCGCACGGGCGGTGACACTATCTGCATCGTTTTTTCCTGAGGCGTGGCGGTCGCGCCCGGCCATGGGGCATCTGTCATGGGCGTTGCTGCCTCCAACGGCAACGTCGCAACTGTGCCTGGCCGCACCCCGCCCTCTGTGGGCGCCTCACGTGTGCCCTCTTCCGCTGGCTCCGCAAACGCTGCCGGCGCCGTTGGCGGCATTCTCGCAGATGACGCCGGGGGTGCCCCGGCACCAACCCTCCCTGCCTCCGGCGCAGCGTCGGCTGGCTCCAAGCGTGTCGACCAGTGAGCAAGGACCTTCTGCAGCGCTGAAAGGTACTTTTTTGGTTTTGGTAATTGAGTGACAACTTAGGTGGACTAATTGTGTTTTATGTGAGATACACAAGTGATTAGTCCATAGGTGCATGTGTGTGAGCAACATATGCCATGGAGGTGGAAATGACTTAGAGATGTTGCAAAGCTTGCACATGTGATGATGGAGGAGCTTATTACATGTGAGACATGACATTGAGTCATGTGATCAAGGTGGAGAAGATCAAGACATGACTTGGTTCAATGGACCGGTTGCAAATGTGAAGGGCAAGTTGGAGGTATTGAAGCGAGGGACCGCGTGTGATGGTGAAGCTTGAGCAAAACTTGGCGCCGATGGACCAACGCAACGGTGAAGAGCAAGTGAGGCCAAGATCGATGAACCAATATGGTCACGTGATGATATGAAGTGGATCATATCATTTGATGATTGGTTGGTGCATGTGATGCATCAACATTGAAGGAGATGCAATGGAATGCGCAAGGCAAAGGTATAACCTAGGGCATTTTATTTCACCGTTCAAAGGTTGTGTAGAGAAGTGCATGATCGGGTTTAGGATAGATGGCCGTACTATCAAGAGGGGCAAACTTGTTTGCATATCGGTCATCTAGTGCCACTCGAGTGATCTAACTATGCATCGTTGCTAGGATCGAGTGGCATGGCAAGTTGAGTGGTTAACTCCTTTAAAATGATTGCGAAAATGCTAACACACATGCACATGGTGATGTACACTTGGTGGTGTTGACACATTTGCAAAGGAGGTGTCATTTGAGAGGTGAAGTGTGGAGACTCCCTCTCCCTCCTGCCGAGCTTGCGAGGCAGGATTCGGCGTAGAAACGGAGGCGAACGGAGGTCACTAGGGTGACCGGACGCAGTCTCGGCACGACCGGCGCGTCCGGTCAGTGGCAGTAGCTGTGCACGGCATGGGGCGCTAGGGTTTGCAGCCGGCGCGTCTGATCCCTCACGGAACCGGAGCGTCTGGTCACGCACCTAGGGAACAGCGCATGTCTCAGAGCTGATCGGACACGGTGGCGCGTCCGGTCACGTGTGATCGGACGCGTCCGGTCGACAGAGTCGCTCTCTGGAACCTCTCTGGACAGCGACCGGACGCTGGCACTATCGCGTCCGGTCATGGCGTGGAGCGCTTCCGGTCGTGCTTCGTGCGCGTAGGTGGTGTGCGAACTGCGCGTCCGGTCTGTGTCACTGGCGCGTTCGGTTGCGTTTGACCATTGGAACGCTGAGTCGACCGTTGAGATTGGGCGGCCGCGGTTGAATCTGAGAGGACACGTGGACGGCGCAAGGCGCCCGGACGCAGTGCAGCGTGTCCGGTCAGTTCGACCGGCGCGTCCAATCACTGCGAAAAAATGCCCAATGAAGGGGTAACAGCTCTATTTGATCGTGGGGTTATAAATAGAAGTGGTGGCCAGCTTGGCAGTTGCTGAGCACCTTGCGGATGTGTTGCCCTTGTGTGTGCTTGGTTTGAGAAGTCTCCAACTCACTTGTGCTTGCTAGATTGCAAATCAATAAGCGAGTGAGTGATTCTAGTGCAATTGCATCGCGAGGTTGCATCGAGTTGCACTAGGTGTTCGTGTTGCAAGCCGGTGGTGCTTGTTACTCTTGAAGGTTGCCACCTCCTAGACGGCTTGGTGGCTTGTGGCTCCGTCGAAGCTCGCAAGAAGATTGTGCGAGGCTCCGGAGAAGCTTTGTGAAGGGGATTGTGCTCACCCCGTGGGGATCACGAAGAGCAACTCTAGTAGAGCGTGTCATTGAGTTACCACACTTGATGGTGGGTTCTTGCGGCGCTCTTTGGGAGAGCTCGGTTGTGGATACCGATTAGCCGTCGAACCATGAAGTGTTGGTCGACACAACGATGACGTAGCTTGGTGGCAACCAAGTGAACCTCGGGAGAAAATCACCGTGTCAACATTGTCTACTCTTCTCGGTGGTTTGCCTTCGTGCAACACAAGCTTGTGTTTACCTTCATATATACCTTGCTTGTGTTGTTGCTCTTGTATCTAGTTGTGCTTGTGTAGCTAGCTAGATATCTTCTTGCTTGTGTAGCTAGAAGTATCCTCTTTGCGTGGCTAATTCAGTTTGTGTAACCTTGTTAGTCATATTGCTTAGTTTGTGTAGCTAAGTAATTTGCGCTCTCTAATTTTGCATTGGTTGCCTTGTTATTGAGCATTGCTAGTGAGCCTAGGAGCTTTGTGCTTTTGCTTACTAGAATTGTGTAGTGGCTTCCCAGTGCTTGAAGTACTAGATGTGTAGGTTTGTGTGATCTTGCAAGCTAGAATTGTTTAGGTGGGCTCTTGCTAGGAACACCTTATTTGCTTGATTAGGATCTTTTGTAAGGTGCTAGAGTTATAGGTAGAGGGGTGTAGTCTTGGCTAGACCGATAGTTTTAATTTTGCATTTATTTCGGTTAGCCGGCGCTTTAAGTTTTAGAAATGACTATTCACCCCCCCTCTAGTCCGCCATCTCGACCGTTCAGGCGTGAGCAGCAAGGGAACCCCACATCCACCAACACTGCAGGAGAAGCAACGCTTAGTCGTTGGCGAGATTCGTCAAAACAGGAGGAGCAAAGGATCCCTAACTCACCTCGACGCCACCGGACGGTGACGTTTTGGGGTCGGCCCGCCCGATCCCGGCCGCTCCTCGTCGGTGCGCTGCCGCTTCGGGCCCTCCCTCGGCTCGGAGGGCCTCGACGGCGCGGGGTGACCTGTCTCCGATGGTTCTGAGGGCCCATCACCCTCCACGTGATACGAGAAGGGCCCCGATGCCCGCTAGGAAGAATCCTGGTCCTCCCCATCGGCTGTGGCAGGGACGGGTCCACGACATTGTCTTGCAACACGTCCCATTGGACGTCGTCATCTTCCTCCTCGTCGTCACTCTCTTCCTCCTTGTCCTTTTCTTCCTCCGACCCTTGGTGCCACTTCCCTCGGTCCAGCCTCGCCTTCTCCCTCCTGGCCTTGTCTTCTCATCGTCTTTCTTCTTCTTCGCCTGTTCAGCCGTGGCACGATTCACCACCCTCGCAATCGTGTCTTCCGGTAGTGGCGCGTTGGAGGTTCGGGCAGCGAAGCCGGCTGCATGTCTCGGCACTTAGAACTGGGCAAGCAGAGAAAGGTCGGCCAAAAGGGGAAATAGAGGAGAGGCATACCATTTCGACGAAGCCCGGCTCCGGGCGCATCACGGGATGTCCCGGAATGGGGAACTCGAACCTGACGACGTCCACCTCCATCGCTTCCTAGATATGCTGCTCGATCTCGCTGTTGTGGAGTGGTTCCCAAGAAAGCACCGTCTCCTCAAGCGGCGCCTCGGGTGTCATCCGGTACAGCGGGAGCGCAAGCGCCATCAGTGGCGCCACCCTCCTCGCATGGTACACCCCGACGACACTGGTAGCATGGAGGCCGTGGCGCTTCAGAAGCACGATGACCTTGAGGAGGTCGCCCAACCTCCTCTTCTCCATGTCAACGGGGCCCCATCCCCATGACTCCGGTGGCTCCTCGATCAGGTGGCCGGTGAAGATGGGCACAGGGGCGTCGATGTCGTTCTTCAGGTAGAACCATTGCTTGTGCCACCCTTTGTTGGACTCCAACAAGGCGGTGGCCATGTACTCGTACGCCCAGTGGCCTCAGAGGTGGATACACACGCATCCTATCGGCACCGGCAGGTCCTCCTCTTTCTTCTCGCTCTTCTTCTGCAGGGAAACAACGAAGAAGTACTTCCACAATTCGAAGTGGGGCTCGATCCCCAAGTACCCCTCGCAAAGTGCGATGAAGGCGGCCATGTGCTGAACCCCATTGGGGTTCAGGTGTTGTAGCTCGATGTCATAGTGGTGCAATAGCCCTCGAAAGAAACAGTGGAGGGAACCGCAAGCCCACACTCGTGGAATGGCATGAAGGAGATGATGTAGTTGTCGGGCGACATCGGCACCTCCTCGTCGCCGGGCACGATCCACTCCTTCACCTCCGTCCTCGCCCGAAGGAGCCCGGGCTCGACACGGACCTCCATGCGAGCGCGGAGGACGTCGGAGCGATGCCACGACTCCATGAAGGAAGGAGGGCAAGAAACTCTAGCACTGATGGTGCGGCGGCAGCAGGACGAGAGCAGCAGATCCTGGCGCTGGCGGCGGGGGAGCGAATGCCACGAGGTTGTGACTAAGTGAACCAAAGACGGGAGGTGAGGCTCTCGACTTATAGGGAGAGGCAGGACAGGAAGGCGAACCGCCCGCCTAGATCCGCGCGCCTGCCGTGTCCCGTCATCATGCCCCTTTGATAATCGTGCACGCGCCATCCCCGACCGCTCCCTCGAAGGATGCGCCGGATGGTGGTTTGTCTGCCCCGATGGGCCACGAGCCGCTACAGGAAAGAGGGGTACGAAGCTGAAAAAAGCTCCTACGGCCGATAAAGGCCCAGGAGTTCAAAGGTTAGCCCACCAACGGGTTCGACAGCTGCTCCAGGGCTCTCTTTAGAGCAAGGGGTGTAAAGGGATGGACACGATAGCGGCCGGTACCCGGGTGCACGAGCACCCTAGGCATCCTGATTCACGTTCGGGTCTTAGCCGCGCACGGTCCATGGTTTTTCCTCGAAGAAAGGCGACGAGCCCTCAGGACCGGTCGAACGGACCTGAGAACTATATGAACTGGCCGTCAGGAATCTGGATTCGGTCGCCAGTTGACCCATGACGGATCCCTATGAACAGAAACTGGGGCCCCGCTCGAACTGTCCCGTTGGCAGCTCGTCGAGCGCCATGCTTCGCCCAATGAGGAAAATATGGTATGGCTCAACCCCTCCGTTTTTCGAAGAAAACACTTGAGGGAGAATGATCACGAAACGAGCTGACCCCTCGGCTAGACCCCTGCTCCGCGCGGGGACTCGGGGACTTGGACTCGCAAGGAGACCGGATTCGAGGTCACCCACGAACGGTGAATCGACCATTACAACCTAATCGAGGAACCCCGGGAAGCCGCAACAAAGGCCCTGAAGTCTTCCCGTACAAAAAAAAGCCTGTGAAGGAGTAACTCACTCCTCCGCAGGCTTGGGGGCTACACCCACCGGGTGCGCTCGCGCGCACCCTCGGACAATCGAAAAAGCCCCCCGAACGATCCCTTCCGGATCACTCAAGGACTTGAGGGCTACTGTCGGGTACCAATTTTAAGGTACCTAAAGAAGGAGAACTCACGTTCCCGAATGATCAAAATCAAACAGACAGCCAGAGGACGTGACCGCGGTTTCTCCTGACCCCCAGGGGGTAGATTCCGGCTCGTCCGACCCCTGGGGCGTAGGTTCAGCACGTCCGACCCCTAGGGCATAGGCTCGGCTCGTCCGACCCTTTGGGAGCGGGCGACGCCTCGCCCGACCCCAAGGAGGAGAGCTCTGTTCCGCCCGACCTGAAAGCACGCGATCGCCCTTGGGCGAGGGCGCGAATCCCACGGAGGCCCGCGCCTCCTTTACTTCTACGAACATAAAAGCTCGAGTCCGGAGTCAAACCTCTGACACTGGATGGGAGTGGACACGCCTCGACACGACCCATAACCACGACAGACAATTCCATGGGGCCCACGTCGCCTATAGCGCTAGGCACGGCGAAACGGGACGCCGCGACCGGCGGACGACGCCCGAGCATGGCGCTAGCAGCAAACAGGGCCACGACGTGGAGCCGTCTCCATCACCATCGACATCACAATGTGGAAACGTCTCCATCAACATCTGCAATACTAGGATACCCCTACTAAAGAGGAGGGCGGCGCAGCACCCAGGACCCGCTCTCTCTGTTTTTTCTCTTTTTCCTCTTCCTCTCTCTCTCATGTACGCCTGGTCTTCCCTCGGTCTATAAAAGGGAAGGCCTGGCACCCCACCAGGGGAGATTTTTCTTTTTCCGGTCCTTGAAGCCCTCAGGCTTCAAGGACTTGGGGATCTTCTTTCGACCAACTGAAGGCACTTCAACTCCACTTGACTTTCACCAGAGATATGAGAGCTCATCCTTCTTTCGACCGTTTGTAATCCCCTACTACAGACCCAAGTGCAAGTAACACGAGCAGCTCGTCACTGGACGTAGGGACATTTAGCCCGAACCAATATACATCTTCGTGTCCTCTTTGCACACCATCCGAGCTTAAACGTGCAATAATAGAAATTTACTGGCCGGTGATTCCGAACACCGACAAGTTGTTTCCCACAAATTACTTATCATACACATCGTTCTCATACAGCATGAACCTAAAGCTGTGATTCCAATTGAATAAAATAAAATGGTTCAGTGTAAAGCAAAAATGAATCATTTTATAACTTGTGAGACGGTCACTTTGTCTGAAACTAGAGTTTTCATGGATTTATGGTGGTAGCAATAGTCGAAGTTTGGTGACACTGTTTAGGTAGGCAAGCTAATTAGCAGAACAATTAAGTATGACATATAGAGGAGCTACATATGAATGGTCATTATTGTCAGGTGCTTACTGGAAACTATTGCTGAAACTTCAGGCATCCCACATAATATTAAAGGCCTCATGCAGATCAATTGTTGGTCAGGTGCTTAACGCAACGTATTGCTGAAACTTCAGGCACACCACATAATATTAAAGGCCTAATGCTGATCACCTGCAAAGTATTCATATCCTCAAGAATAAATATAATCGGCTCACCATCATGCATAGATATTTAGGAAATTTGGATGTCTCAATCACTATGGAATAAAGTAACCGTTCAGTTGGAATGGTTCTATACATTCTCTACTGAGGCAATGAGGTGAAGAATTTTTGTTGGTAGCAAATCATAATGAACCTGCACAATGGTGGGTCGTTTCAACTGAAATGGCAATAGTTGTTTTGCGTCAGTTGCAAACTACTGCAGCAAACAATAGCCATATAAAGAGTTGCTACCAAACTAAAGTAAATAATCATGTGGAAAAGGATAAACTGACACACCAGTTCAGTGTCAAGACTCGAGACAGACTGCAGTAAAAAGGACTAAAAGAACTCTGGACATAACTAATCATATGGAAAACATAAGCGGAGCCACCAGATCTTTGTCTAGAGAAATTGCAGGCAAAAAAGGCTAAATTAAAAGAGCTCTGGACATTTATGCATGAGGCATCTTATGTTAAGATGCATATATGAGGAGCTGCAACTTGGTAGCGATGTGGAGTGATTACTCCTATATCAGTTTCATTAACTTCCCCAGCCCTTTGTCAGGTTGCTGATGGTAGGTACCACTCAACTAACTTAAATCCTGTTGAACCATGATGGATTGGTGCCTTCCCTCTCATTGCATCCTTGAACAAAAAAGATCACGGAATGACCCGTGGGGAAGGCCAGCGCAATTATCGATTGTCCCTCTTTACAGGCAATCAATCAATTAGGCCTCATAGAAAAGAAAAGCTCTGACAGTAGCTCTAGGATTGTAGGATGGCACCGATAATTCATCACCAGCTACGGCCCTCTGTCGTGGAGGCACCGAGGCGCCACTGGCGCTCCCATCGTCCAGTTGGCTGCGGCTGCGGCTGCGGCCTAGCAATCAGCCGCAGGGGAGAAACGCTGGCCGGAGCTGCAGCCGGAGCAGACGGGCAGGGAGCAGAGGAAGAAGGCACGCCTGCCGTCGCGCCGTCCCACAGCTGAGCAGAGGTGGGCAGAGCAGATGGGCATGGAGTAGAGGAAGGCGCGGGCGCCGTCCCGTAGGTGAGCAGCGCTGCGCGGGGCAGGCGGGAAACAATCTATACAGATCCTCCAAGGCAATTTATTTGGCGTCTGCTAAGAGTGCAAACAACTTCTGAATAACAGCAGCTTAACAAGGCACGAAATGGCTTGGGCCAAACAGCTAGTAATCAATAGACAGGCACAATCTGAGCAGCGAACTTCTGATAATTAAGTAGCAATGCGATATTAGCCTTTACATCATGAACATAAAATGCAAACAGACGCGGCAAAACAACATTACTATCGTGCTACAGTAAGCAGATGCACCACTTAGTCCTTTTGGTGCTGAAAATGCCCTCAGTGCAGGGCAGTTAGTCACTCACAACTACTGTCATGGATTATCAGACCATCTAGGGAATGTCGGTTAGTCACATGCTGTTGCACCTGATTTGGTGATCTGAAATTCTACCTGCGGCTCTAAGAAGCTGCCCGGCCCTTGACTGCAATGAAACAACCGATACATAATTAACAATCAATCGCAACAGATGCTTAGAAGCGGAACTGGAGAAGCACAAGTCATATGAATACATACCAGGGCTAACAATCTTTATCCTCTTTGTAATAGCCCTGACAGAAGTAACAGAGGTTGCTCCTGCTTGAGAAAGGGATTAGTCAGAATAGCAAAAAAAATGATGATAGGAATAAGAGGGCAAAGAAAGGAAACAGCCAATTGCCATTGGCAGATCTTATTAGAGAAAGGTCAAAACCTTGTGGATTCAAATCTTCAGCAGAATCTGCTGCCACTGGCTTCACTGAATCAGGTAGAACAGGATCCGCTGCCATATGACCACTAGTAGCAACAGGCTCTAGTCTGCATTTGTTCAACATGCACAAGGAACACATCTTAGCATGCATAGTTTTGCAAACACTAAAAATAGAAAGACAACTGACAGAAAGAAAACAGGTATGCTATACCTTTGAACTTCAGCACTTGTGGAAGGGTTCAGAACACCTTCGTTGTCAAGATCAAAGTCAAGCAGGAGCTCAGAAAGTGAAAATTCACCATCACATATATCAAAATTTGTGAAATCGATGTCAAAGTCATATTGCTTGTCTTCATCAGAGGAGGTAGAGATCTTGTCACAAATCTGATCACTGGGACCTGGCTCGGTACAATCGAAGTCCAACTTGCGGGTGGTTGGTTTCAAGGGGGAGCTGTGGGTGGTTGATTTCAAGGGGGAGCTGCGGATGGTTGGTTTCAAGGGGGAGCTGACATGGTAACTCCTCTCAACAGCATAGTACGTGCTCCCTTTGAGAGGACTGACGATGAGAGTCTTGGAAGAAACTATAGAGCATTGGGAGGAGCCAATGTCCTGTTGGGCATGAGCATTTACAATGGCAGACACTGGAGTTGCAGGTGGATAAGCAGCAGGCTGATCTTGTACAGGATTGCTTTGTTGCAGCGTGCATGGAGAAGAGTGGGCCGGAGGTGGAAGCGGCCTGAATAAGCTCTTTGCAACCAATGAAGTTTGGAGTGGAAGCTTTGCCATAGCTAAATGTTGAGCAGAAGTTGGTTGGGCAGCGGAAGCCATCTTCTGATCCTTCGACGGATGAGAGGCTACAGGTACAGCTCTACCTGGCATTAGGAAGTTAGAATGTTAGCAAAAACATATCTGCAGAATGCAATGCTTTTTTCTCAAATAGATAAATATATGCAGGGCTAGAGGAAGTCCCAATTTTTTAAGAAACTGTGAAGGAAAGATTGTTAGGATTAACAAATGTGCAATAGAGAATTAACAGAGAAGCACAGGTAGTAATGCTTCATCAACAATTGTCAATGACACAGATACAAACAGCTTAAAGTTAAAGCCCTATTCGTTTCTCGGTGTCATCATGTGTGAATGATTGTTTTTACCTATGTGATTTTGTGTTAAAGGCATTATGAGTCAGACCAAAAAACAGTCCCATCGTCATCACAGGTCAAACAAGGATGATGATGAATTGGAGAGTATGAAGGACACTGAAGCTAGCTGGGACAATACTTGTCTCTGCACTTAGACAGTCTTGATGGCACGCCAAGCATATGACCTGGTGCTGGTACCTTCCTGTTGTTTCCTTTCATCCAATGGCTCAAGGAGCTTCTGATATGGGTTGTTTTCAACAATACACATATTACATATTTGATAGTTGATATTTCGTATTTGGTACTTATCTTAGTTCCTGTTTTGTTTTTATTCTCCAATGAGCTCCAACAGCACATTCAAATTTAAACAAATTTTTTAGGGTTAAACCATTGTGCTTACCGATATGCTCTGAATTATAAGCTCCAGAGATTCAAATATGGGTACTAACTGAAAACTAATAGAAATTGATCAGCAAGATAAAATTAAATTTGAATATAAAGAGACTGATCATATTGTTTGATATGCCACCATATATATATAAGATTAGATGTTGCATAAGCCTGTTATACCCATGTAGAAATAAAACGATTTTGGTGAATGCGGATCAACCTAAAAATAAGAGTCCAATTTTTACAATCTCACCATTTTTTCGGTGTCATCTGCTTGTGTGGATATCTAATTGTAAGCATTTTGAGCATTACTGTACAGATACAGAGCCATATTGAAAGCCTCCATGAAGACTTAGGCCAGTTTATTGAAGATTTTAAGCATGGTATTAGCGATCAAAATAGATTTTGAGCATTATCTTGGCGTGCCATCCTTAGATCTTCATCGAACCGATTATGAATTTTTCTCTCCCAATTGTAGAAAGGAAGACACCTCCAAATCAACCTTCCATTCCTTCCTCCAGTTCCGGTGGTTAGCATGGATATATATGGACAGGTCCAAGGAGGGCGCGGTGAAGCCGCGCCTGTGTTTATAGTCCTAGTCACCCCCTAATTCCCATGGTTTAGGGATGAAACGAACAAGACCTAAGATTGTCTGAAGAAGCTAGAACAGAAAGTGAGAAGTTACCTTTTGCATCGGTGGTTGTAGCAGGAGCAATGCAGGATCTCTTGGAGGCTGAAGCGGTTGTCTTCCCTGAAGACTTTGAGGCCTTCCTCTTTTTATTAGTGGGCAGAGAGGTGGGAGCTGGGGTGGACAGATCTGTGGAGGAGTTGTGGACAAGAACCGCGGTGGATGCATGAGCGTAGTGATGAATGAGAGGCGAAGCATGTCCGGCGGGTCCTGCAGCAGCAGAGAATGAATTGAGGAAGAGCACAGAGCATACATACAGTAAATGAAGCAGAAGAGAAGAAAGCAAAGGTCGAACAGGTGGGGGCAATCGCATTACCTTGGGACGGAGGCGACGAAGAATTCGGCGCGAAGAAGAGCGGCGGCGATGACGGCTGGGCACCGGTGACGGCGTGAGGCGGGGGAAGGGGAGGCATCATCATCATGTTCGTATTCATATTGACGTGGGGCGGAACAGGCGGCGGGGTGGACGAGGAGGATGAGGAGGCGTAGTAGGTGGAGACGAGAGATTGCATGGCGCGCATGGCGGATTCGACGGCGACGCTGGCCCCCTTGAGCTCGATGTAGTCATTGAGGATGTCTGCGAGCGGCATGGGGGGCCTCTTGGGCGTCTTCTTGGTGGGGCTGTAGATGCGCCCGGCGTCCGAGCGGAATGCGGCGAGCGCGGCGTTGAAGCCGTTGTCGGCGAGGTAGCGGTCGACGAGGAAGGCGACCTCCGCGGGGGTGACCTTCTTCTTGCTGGTGGAAGAGTCGGGGGGAGTGGCGGGCTTGGGGTTGGGCGGCGGCGGCGCCATGGCTGGTGGCGCTGGGCGGGGGTAGCCTTCTTCAGTTGGGCGGATGTGGAGGTTGCGGGATCCAAGTGATGCGGTGGATTGGAGATCTCGTCTGAAGGAAGCAGCGGCCGGCTGCGGTTTTGTGAAGCGGGAAAGGAGGGAAAGTGGAGGAGAAAACGAAACGAGGGACGGAGATGGGAAGGGCGCGCGCGGCAAACGGCAAATAGTGGCGCCAACCCAACAATCGAATGGTTCGCGTTCATTCACCCGCCCGCCCTCCCCGCTCCCGCTCCCGCTCCCGCTACCGCCCCCCGCGTTTCCCTTCCATTTTTCACCGTGGGTGAGGACAAGGGGCTGCTGGTGCGGCGGCCAGCGGGCGTGGGTGTCGAGCGGTGAAGACTCGTGAAGATTGGGATTTTTTTTAACTGGTGGGCCCCACATTAATCTAAACCCATTCTAAGGGGGTGTTTAGTTCTCACCCAAAAAATTTTCACCCCATCACATCGAATGTTTAGACACATGGAGTAATAAATGTAGACGAAAAAAACTAATTGCATAGTTTGATTGAAAATCACAAGACGAATCTTTTAAGCCTCGTTAGTCCATGATTAGCCTTAAGTGCTACAATAACACACATGTGCTAATGACGACTTAATTAGGCTTAATAAATTTGTCTCGCGGTTTCCAGGCGAGTTAGGTAATTAGTTTTTTAATTAGTATCCAAAAACTCCTTCCGACATCCTCTGAAACATCCGATGTAATACCCAAAAACTTTTCACCTCCCAACTATACACCCCCTAAATAAATCCCAAACAAGGGATTGGATATAAGACCCCGTAACCTTAACCCATACCATACCCACCACGGCATAACCCACTCTATATCTTTTTCCATTTCCAAAATGCCATCCAGTGACGAGTGAGATAAGAAAATGAAAGTGATTTAACCTCCTATTGATTGTTTCCGTACATTTTCAACCCTAGGGGGTGGATTTGAAGTGGTTGGGATGGGATGGGCCAAGGGCAAGAGGTGGATACCATCATCTTTGCTTGGGCCTTAGAGCATCTTTAGGAGCTCCCAAATATACCACAGAGCAACGAATTTTTATCCATGCGCATTACAATGCACGAGTTTTATTTTATGGCTTAGGCGAATATATTAACAACATTTTATCCATGTTTATGATAATACACGTGGCTTATGGTTTAGACGAATATATATTAATAAATCTTCAAATTTAATTATAGATAGAGCATGTTTCATGATCTTTATCATATATATCATGTGGATCCATTTTATAGAAGCCTATCAAAATTGTTTTTTAAATTAGTATATGTGTGATTTATTATTATATATTTTTGGAAATTAATTAAAATCTAATAAACACTTTTGCATTGGGGAACCTAAATTCTTTCTAAATTCATATTTTTCTTCTTCTGCGATGTGGTATTATTCCACGCGAACGACACAATGGACTCGTTGTCTGTTACATGCGGGCTTGAGGCCTGTCTGTTCAACCCACAATCGCTTAGACTTTTTGGCCATGTTGTTCTTTCGCTGCTGCAAGCGTAGACGCGCCCACGCGCTGACGAGTGGGGCATAGATAGATTACTCATGCACTACTCATCTTCCGCTCTACAACTCTCCATCGCCCTGCTGCCGTGCTACTCCCTCCTCTCTGCGACCGTCTTCCTCGCTGTGCCAGCCCACGCCGTCGTCTTGAACTCCCTCGTTCACCTCTACGCCTCCTGCGGCCGCCCGCGTCGCGCTCGCGATTTTCTGCGGCATCCTGGATTCCTGGAGACAGTCCTTCATGTCATGGAACACCGCCATCGAAGCGCTGGTCATCATCAGAATTAGGGCTTGGTTTAGACGAATATATATTAATAAATCTTCAAATTTAATTATAGATAGAGCATGTTTCATGATCTTTATCATATATATCATGTGGATCCATTTTATAGAAGCCTATCAAAATTGTTTTTTAAATTAGTATCTGTGTGATTTATCATTATATATTTTTGGAAATTAATTAAAATCTAATAAACACTTTTGCATTGGGGAACCTAAATTCTTTCTAAATTCATCCTTTTTTTTCTTCTGCGATGTGGTATTATTCCACGCGAATGACACAATGGACTCGTTGTCTATTA
The DNA here is from genome assembly GCA_038087645.1 of Saccharum hybrid cultivar R570. Lineage (NCBI taxonomy): Eukaryota > Viridiplantae > Streptophyta > Magnoliopsida > Poales > Poaceae > Saccharum > Saccharum hybrid cultivar. Next base: position 20,545,120 of record JAQSUU010000402.1, on the reverse strand, counting down.
CATGCGGGCTTGAGGCCTATCCGTTCAACCCACAATCGCTTAGACTTTTTGGCCATGTTGTTCTTTCGCTGCTGCAAGCGGCCAAGCGTAGACGCGCCCACGCGCTGACGAGTGGGGCATAGATAGATTACTCATGCACTGCTCGTTTTTCGCTCTACAACTCTCCATCGCCCTGCTGCCGTGCTACTCCCTCCTCTCTGTGACCGTCTTCCTCGCTGTGCCAGCCCACGCCGTCGTCTTGAACTCCCTCGTTCACCTCTACGCCTCCTGCGGCCGCCCGCGTCGCGCTCACGATTTTCTGCGGCATCCTGGATTCCTGGAGACAGTCCTTCATGTCATGGAACACCGCCATCGAAGCGCTGTTCATCATCAGAATTAGGGCTGGCCGGCCCAACGGCATCGGGGAACCGAGCGTAGAGACGTAGACGCATTGGACTCGATTGAGCGTCAGGCGGGCGCGCGCACCAAAATCCGGAGTGGACGAAATGTAACACCTCAAGTGTTTAGCTCCATAATTGCATTGCATTTGCATAAGCATAAGCATGCATCATTCATGTTATTTTATGTGATGCAACAAATGTGATTGTTTTTAGAAGTTTTGTTTGGCTCACATCATGTGATACTTGATAGTTGGTGTAACTAAGAGGTAGGGTAGCCAATTATGTCTCACAACACCTTAGTTATACTTAGGGTAACTCTTGGAGCAAGGTTCATGTTGATCAAAATCACTAAAATGCCCTCCAAGAGGTGGTTGACCACCATATAGCCCTAGGATGCTCTAATTTGACCAATTAAAAAGTCTAGCTTAGAGACCTTGCATGGAGGAGCACCCTTAAGCAAAGTTGTAGGGAATTTTATGGGAAACAAAAGTTTCAATATGACCATCTCATGAAATTGACCAGAACATGCTCAAAAGTGGCCCACAAGTCAGCTAGAGGGGCTGCCTCAACACTTAGAATTTTTCTAAGTCTCCAAGTGTCCCTCCAGTTTTACTGTGGCCTACTTTAGGAGCTTGTAGTTTGCAAACCAGGCCAAACCAGCTTCCACTCATATTGACAAACTTGCAGTCCTTATATAGCTCTACAACATTGCCAACATCACCCATGTCTGGTTCTCAATAGTTTAGGAGATATAGTGTCAAGAAGTTAGGGTTTCAGTCGGCGTTTATCTCTGAAACTGCATTTCAGTTTCAAGGGGCACCACTTTGGAGCTTTATAGTTTCAAATCTGAGCCGAATTGGTTCTGGAGCCAATTAGCAAAGTTGTTGACCTCACAAAGCCCTACAATTTTTGTATTATCACCTGCTCCTAACTCGAACCGGTTTGAGAGATAATTAGCGCCAAAACTGCCCTGTCAGTCGATCTTTGGAGGCTCGGTTTCAGTCAACGAGCTCGAACACCGGCATGTCGTGGCGCGCGGGCAGAAGAACGGCGACGCGTGGCGACTGTAAGGTCCAAATGGCTAGAGGGGGGTGAATAGCCTATTTAAAATTCTATAAGCTTCACTAAACAACCACGTTAGTATAAAAGATGGCTAAGCTAATTCTAGCACTAGCTCAACTATACTATGCAAGCCACGTATACAATACTAGTGAAGCAAGACTATGATCTCTAATACACACCAACAAGACTAAGTCACTAAGCTACTTACTCCTATGTGAAAAAGGCTACACTGAGCAACCTACACAAGGACTAGTACAAGAAAGTAAAGAGCAAGTGACTTGATTCTTATACCAACGATGTAGAGAAGTAATGCATTTGAAGAATCAATCACAATAATCAACCACAAGAGAAATCCTCGGCAAAGAGATGACACAAGATTTTTTACCGAGGTTCACTTGCTTTCCGGCAAGCTACTCCTCGTTGTGGCGATGCACCCACTTGTCGGTTCGTGAGCTAATCGACTATCAAGAGTCGAGTCCTCGGTGGGCGCCGCACAACCGCACACAAGATGGGGATCCTCCAAGCCACGAGCTCCACTAGAGTATCCAATTTGCGAACTCCCGCGGGGAATGATCAAGAACCCCTTACAACACTTGGTGAGGGCTCCAACAATCTCCAATTGCGAGCTCGATCACCTCCGCTGCTCCATATTCCCAATCCATAGGTGGGTTTTTACCTATCTAGGCTGATCTTTTGTGGGATACATAACTCATGAATTCATTGTGAGCATGAATTTCACTTCCTTCTTTAGTTTCATACCCTTTATAAGGACTGGCGTAGATTACATCTGTTTGTGTTTGACCTCTATCATTCGTAATCATCCAAGATTTAAACATAAACTTGGATCAATGCTTCGGAATGCCTGTTTCACATTGGGATGAAAAGCAGTTTTTAATGAAGTGCTGCACAGCCTTAGTTATCCTCCATTCAGCTGTCATCCTATATATAGAGAATTTACTAAATCATGTGATCTACTCTCTATATTCTGATGTAGTCACGTAAAAGAATCATTTTATGGTACCTTTATTCAGTAAATAGTTGAGCTGTGTGTAACCTGAAACATTACTATTTTGGTCTTCCATAAATTGCCAAGCCAGATGGATCTGGTAGACATCATTGCATAACAAACATGTGTCGTAGTCACCCAAAAAAAAAAGGCGTCGTCAGATTGGTTGCTACTGTACTTCTGTAGTCAGAAGGATGCAGAACAGATATTTTCACTATTATGAGCCTCGGCAGCATGCACCTAGGCTGGTTATTCTTCATCCATCAATCGTGATGGATGCACATGGCTTACAGGGTCTTGCTGGCTTCAGGAAGAAGACACATGTCTCATCTCCATGCTTAGTTGTGGCAGGTTGGTGCTGGGAAAGTGCCTCGTGAACCATTACCTGGACAAGGTTTACCTTCTCATATGCACTTTTATTATTGTTTCGATCATTTCATGAATCATGATCAACGTAGTATTATTTTTCTCATCCCCATTGCTTGGTTTTAACTGTATTGTATGCAGGAAGGTATTCAGAGATAAGAGAATTAATGAAAACTAATTTCACATTCATGTTGTTAGTTAAGATCTAAAAGTAATTTTGTTGTGAGGCTGATCCCTGAAGTGAATTTTTGGAAGCTGCTTTGATAATGGAAACTGTTGCCTTCACGGCCCTACAATTTGCATACCAGTGCTGCTGCCAGTCTTTACTTGTTCACATGTAGCTGTGGTCGGCACTTGTCTGTGCCATTAGATGCACAGTAGTATGTTGTCAAGTGCTAACTTACAGGCTGCTGCCAGCAGGCAGCAGCTGCTTATGTCATTGTCGCCATTTCAAGTGGCTCCTGCATCAAACCATATATAAGAGGAGGATGAAAGCGTGTGCAGTTTACTGTTAAATGGTAGAGTCGGTGCTGCAGCACATCTTTTTGGAAAGCTGGAATGTTGAACATATTTGTACATATGTCAAGTATCGGATGAACGGATCAAAATTGAATATAACTCTTGACTATTGACACCTGCTTAATCTGGAATTTGTCAGTTGTTGAAAACTATTCTCTTTCTAGTCCCGATAGGTTGATGGACCTGCTCATTCCATGTCATGATTCTGGGATTACTTTGTTTAGTTTGTTAGCAGTTTGTCACCAAGTAGGCATGATCCATTATGTCAATGGGACCACAACATGCACATGCAGTGTGCCACATTAGGTGGCTGACTGAGTCGGATGGAGTCTTTCTAAATCATTCTCCAGCTGTGATTAGTGAATCTCTGCCCTCTGCTTACTTTGAATAGAATGTAGCTGGGAATCTCACATTCGCATATCAACCTCAGTGAAAGAATTTACTTGACTTGAGTCAGGCCAAGCCAGTGCAACCAAAACTCCACCTTTTGTCTCTTGGACCATTCAATTATGGGGCTAGTTCCTCATATAAAACCATGCCATGCCTTTGAGGCTCGTCAATGCTACTGTCTGCCTCTCTCCTGTGATTTCAGATTGGTTCTGGAGACATGGGCCTAAAGGTAATTCAGTTTTGCTTATGATGCACCCTCTGTCAGTATTTGATGTGTGCTGTCTTTGCAGTTTCTCTCTATCCTGTTGACCCATGATATTGAAGTCGCTTTTCTTGTATTAAGTGCCCATATTGTTAGTGATCTACATGTTCTCATGAGTCATGACACTGCCAGGTGTTTCGTTGGCTGGATCGAAGGATGCATCCTAATACTGAGTACTGCACCATCCATGGTAACAAGGGTAAGCATGTTCCTAGGACGCCTCTCTTTTATGTGATCTAATATACATTTCTTTGTTCTTATTTTGTCGACTGTTTTTTTTTTGGAATAATGTAACAGCCATGGAGGATAAGGAGGACTCCGTGCCTAGTGTGGCTGAGAAAGACACTGAAGCCCTTCTGCTCCGTGATGTGCTTCTTAATGGTATACTTGCAATCGGCACACTTGGACATCACGTAGACTCATTTTGTCCTGAGGCTTGCATTGAAGAAGATGATCTCCTCATCATGGGTGATGAGAAAGTAATTGAGGAAGAGAAAGATGATGAGGAACCCAGGAATGATCAGGTGAAAGAAGACGTTGCATTGGAAACAGAGCCATGTGAACCAGTATTGCCTATTTTTGAGCCTGCTAAGATGCATTCATTGTCGATGAAAGAAGGCAACTTTACATGCTTTGTAACAGAAGAAATCCTGATACATGAGGTGGAAGATGGGGGAGCTGCTAATATCCAGGAACGACCACTTCTGATGGTAGAGAAGGTGGAGAAAGTAAGAACTACACTTGCTGATTTATTTGCAGCAGAAGAATTCTCATCAAGTGCTCCAGGGGAGAATAGTTGCCAGGATATCATCGTTGTTGCTGGGGCATCCACTTCAAAGCATACATCATGCATGAAAAAGATGCATCAAAAGAAACCAAGGAAGCCAACACCAAAACCACTAAAAGCCACAAGAAAATTAAGTCGGGTATGGCTTGCTTTCTTCACCCACACCTTATGTCCGTTGCAAATATCATATTTCAAATATTGACAAGAATCTTTCTACTACGATTGATTGCTAACTTAACCTACACCCTGTAGCAATTTTAAGTACCCCAGGCTCATCTAATATAAGAACCCTCATATCACACCCTAAAGGCATACTCGTCCAGAAAGAGCAGAAGCTCGTGAGAAGAATATGTTATAGCTAATAAGTTGTGCCATATGTCCTAAACTAGCAGAATTGCATAGCTCCTTGTAATTATGTATATCTTGCTATCCTAGAAGTGGCCCCAAGTTATTTATTACATGCCACTTAGCTTATTAATCTGGATCAAATATAAATGCTAGCTAAGCAAGCATGATGTATCTAACCTATCTTGACACTGAACGACTACTAACCTGCAATGTATCTGTTGCTTTTGGTTGTCTTGTGAAACTAAGTAGGTCATGAGGAAGATGTTGGGGAAGAAGATCCACCCAGAGCAGCTCAATGGGCGTAGCAATGCAGAGGCCCCCTTACTGCATGATGTTTATTCTTGCTGAAAAAAATGCTTCTCTATTTGGTAATCTGCTTCCTCAAATGTCCTTTCAACTGTCCTTTGAATTGCATATATTGTTGACCAAATCTAGATTCTTAATAGATTGTACAAATTGGTACGTGTTGAATAGTTTCTGACTTTAATAAACTGAATATGCACTATGTGACAACATTTAAGAGGGACTGGAATATGTAAATTTTGTCATATCCCTTAAGAAAAGAAATGAAGAGTGCAGAATTTGCTATATCAAGGTGTTCTTGGTGTCCATAAAAAGAAGTGATAGTCTGAGAACAAAATTTTCTACACTGGCTCCATTTATTTGGATCTCACAAGGAAGTCTAGCAGCTGCTTGCACCAAAGTATAACACATCACCCAAGAAAAATGTATCGCATATTGCCTCCATTTATTAGGAGCTCACAGCTCAGTCTGTTACCTGCTGTTGCGCCATACACTATGATTCAAAATCTGACATGTCCTTTTGTTTTCATGTAAAGTTGTAACACTCGTTCTGTCTTTTCATCTATTTCAGAATAATTACCCTTTTCCATGTGCATTTGGATCTCTTGATCAAACTGTTGGCAATCCGAAAAAGACCAACGTAACATAAATTCGATTGCTTAGGAATTATTCAGTTTCTTTGATGTTTGTATCTCTAATCCTATTATGGAACTGCCTGTAGTTCAAAGAGACACAAAAATGAACACGTAGTGAGTAGCTAGAATGCATGGGGTCCAACTAGAAGGCATTCCCCTCTGCCATGTCGCAGGGCTTCCTTAGAAGCGAAATAATATATGGTGTTGTACCTTGCCTGCACCTAGCATTGAAACTGCAACACGACGAGCATGTCCTGGAAAATGCTATCCGACAGGCAACTAATCATGTTCTGATAATGTGTCCCTAGACCATTCGTTCCATGAGATATCAACCTGGCCAGGTGATGGATTCGGTCCAACAATGGCAAATTTCCAATTCTCCCCCTGTATTATGTATATTGTGGGCCAACTCTCCTTGGATCAGTTGGCTGCATCGCTCTCATGACATATCATCACAGTTTAGACTATTCCTATCATCCTATGCATTGTGTCATCACTACAATCTGTTGTACACAATGGGTTCTGCATTTTCATTGCAGAAAAACAATGAGTTCACACATTTGTTAGTCTACTAGTTACTAGAACTAACTGTTAGGCCACCTACAATAATATATGAACTTTATTCATATATTCTCACTCCTGTTAAGAGAGAGATAGAGGAGTTATGTCTCATGCACTAGGACGCACAAAGATCTGAGCTCTTCTCTTCTCCCTTGCTCAAAGTATTTTGGCTTCCCTCTCCATTTGGTATCTAATACTAACTTAAAAGCTGACCATTAGAGGTGCCCTTAGGTGACTAAAAGTAAGCTGGCTAAAGTTTAGTCCGATGTTGTGGATACATGGGCTAAGTAGCTAGTAGTGTTCCTAGATAAAGACTCTTATGCCCACGAGAGAGGAGAGAGGAAGGGGGAAGGTAGGTTAGCTGGGAGGGCATGGCCTCATTTCTCAATCTGGTGGCTCCTTTTAGTCCCATTAGCTAGGTATGGTCAACTAATGGACTAGTTGTTAGTTGGGTGTGCTTAGGTCCTGTTTGGATCCCCTCCTCTAAACTTTAGAGCTCTAAAAACTTTAGAGCACTTTAGCTCAGTTTTGAGCTCTAAAACTCTAATATGAGGAGGGCGAAGCTATCTTTAGACCACCTGTTTGAAGACTTTAGCTCTAAAGTTTAGAGGAGGGAATCCAAAGAGGCCCTTAGTCCCCTTGTTTGGTATCCAAAAACTTTTGACAAATTGAAGCTTAGCTTGTGAAGGAGAATTATGTAGCCTTGAAACTCTTAAACCTTTGCATGGTCATCAGACAATAGGGTTGATAGGCAGTGGTGTGGCACTCTCCTGCCTCATGTTTTGCACTCAGTTTCTTTAAGATGCTTGTAAGATTTTGCGATCAATAGCACGCAACGATTCTAATAGATGCTGCCTTCGTGGACTATTAGGGTAACAACATTTGAATTATGTTGCTGTGAGGCGATTTTATATGAGTGAATGATTCTATGCTGTTACATTCCGCAGGTTTCATTGGATCCCTTATGACTCAGATTCCCTGCTAGAGAGAAGCATCCATGGATAGTCGTCGTCGTCGACAATGTGGAAGTTCCCTTTTTGTTGCTGTGTTTCGTCGCCACTGAAGCATGAATAGCATTCTGGTTTTCCTATATTCTCTTGCTTATTTGCATGTATAAATCAACTGTTGGGGTGTGTGAGATCTTGTAAGCTGTCATTCTCTGGCGCCACGGTCTGGTCGTCGCGGTATGCCAAACAATTTAATAAAACCTCTGCTTATCCGTTTGCACGATCGTTTCCCCTGACTGTCACGCATGGAGGTCCGTGTCGATCCGCGTCCCGTCGAAGCCATAGAGGGGGGCCATGTCCTGAGGACGCTGCCGGCAGCTGCTGCGACACAGCACAGCGCACGCCTCAGGTACGTCCCCTCTCCCGAAGGCGCCAACGCGCAACCGCCGAGGGGCGAGGAGCATGCAGCGGCATGGCACCTGATCATTGCGAGCGGAAAGGCGGGCAGCGGCGCGCGAACCGTGAAATATCTCCTCGTCGTCGCCTGCGCGCCCGCCGATGCGCCTCGCGACGGGCGGAAGCGGACGAGCTGGGAACTGGAACGGCAGACAGGTCGCTGGTTCGCCGCTATCGCGGGGAACAGTGCCTGCCCATCAGTGCGCTGTCGTCGACGCGCATTCGCATTCGTCGGCGTCCCCATGATGGCTTCAGGCAAAGTGAGATTTGATTCGATGTGCTTGTGCTCCATCTCTGTCGGTGGCGTCTCTCCATCGAGAGGAGGTGAACCTAGCAATCCCTCGCCGTTTTCATTCATGCTACAATTGTTTGGATGTTTGCTGTTACAGCTGATTGCTGTAGTTACTACTGAACTTGCTCTGGGCGCTTGGGTTTTGGTCGGAGTTTTGTGGTCCTCTCTGGAGGTTTATACCTTCATTGTGATAGCTGTCCTTAGTTCCCTGCACCAGCAGTAAGTGTTTGACGCATGATGGTGATGCATGTGTGACATGTGTCAACCAAGCAAATCGTTAGTGCTCAAGCATTGAAATCTACAGCAACTTAGTGTTGTCTGGGATCGGATAAGATTTCAACACCAGTGTCATAGTACAATGCTTCCACTAATGGCTGTGAAGAGGTGCTATTTGTAGGGTTGCGCTATATCATGAAGTGAAGATTCATCATTCATTAGATTGCATAAGAGGTCTCCCGCGGTTAAGATAGATCAATACTTCTAGTTATAAAAGTGTGGAGTACATGTCTATAATCTACAATAACACTAACTTCTCTAATTATCACCATATTCGCATCTGTGTGTGAGTGTGATAATTGCCTATATGTTTTCTGCTATATATAGACTAGCTCTTAGATATGTTTTATCTTTATTATTAGGACGTGTTCAATTCAAGGCCGATTTGGCTCGTTAGGTAGCTATATAGGATTTTCCTTGCTAGCTAGCACGAGCCTAGAGGCCACCTCCTCATCCTATCACCATATCATTCCAGTAGTATATCTCGGTGCACTAGGCAAGGTGAGACCAACTTTGTCCTAGAACTAAACACACTATTGCGCTCTCTCTTCCTTCATGTAAGACAATCAATACAGCTATAGTACGGTAAGCTACTTCCTAACTTGGTCTCATTAGAAACATCTAATAGCCAATAACACTTGCTAACCATAGGAAGGACGACATGGATAGAGCTATGGTACGGTTAGGCCCCTAGATTAAATCTCACAATAATGATCCGATCCTAAAACTTTGTTTTTTTAGAAACGTCCTAAAACTCTGGTGAGTTCATTGTGCGACCAGCAGGAGGGCGGTGCCCGATGGCCACGGCCCACGGACCAGCAGAGTTGTATGTGAGGGCGGGGCCAGCATGGCCACGGTGGTAGCAACATGCATTAAGAGCAAGTGTAACACTATTGTTAGCACTTTTTTTGCAATAGGAAAAACGAAGCTATACATATTCATATACTTTTGTTTGGATTTTCAAGTGACTACGACTTGCTAGCGTAGAACGTAGCGCGATAACATCCAACCCACTACTAGCAATGGAAATTCTCACTTGATCGCCTGTGGTGTATCTGGAATGGAAGGGAATCTAAAAGCTGTCGTGCATCGGCAACTTGTTGCATACTGGCATGGACGCTTGGTGTGATGTGCACTTGCACTCGCACTTATCAACATTCTCTTGCTTTGTTAGCAACAAGACGAAGAAGGCAACTTAGTTTTGATGATATTTATTATGGAAAAAGTAAAAAAAATTATATATTTTGACCCATACTTCTCAAACTAGAAGTATGTTTAATGATTACAATTTTCAACAAGGTACATATTCCAAAATAGTTTTCATACTCCACTGTTTGTATATGTAATTAATATAATTCCAAGGAAAATGGTCAAAATGAAGCTTTTGAACACCGAGCCCAAAAAAAAAATCTATTTATTATTACTACTATCGCCTTTCCACATCAGAATTGTATTTTTTGAAATAGGGGATTAATAGTTGCTATGCAACCATTAAAGTGACTATAATAGTGCCTAATCAACAAATGGAAAAGATTCCACATCAGCAAAATATAGGCGGGGAGCGGTGATAATAGGAGAGAGAGAGTATGGAGCGCGTTGCTCACAGAAGCTCTGATGAAACACAAGAAACAAGGAAAAGCACATGCAGTTAGGCCGATCTCATTGGATTTCATGTTCCAATTTTCAAGAATCCCTTGTGTTGGAAATACTGTAAACCAGTTTCATTCCCATAAAACTTTGATCATCTATCTCTTCATTTATATTGTGTCATATTGCCATATCAACATACTCCGTATTTACTAAAAGTTAGTAACTTATTTAATACCTATAAAACTCTGTCATAGATATTAAATAAGCTATCAACTTTTCAAATGGCATGGCTTATTTAAATAAGTTGTCAATAGGATTTTCAAATGACATGGCTTATTTAATACCCACATGTTGTCTATAGATGTAGGATTAGTGTTCAAATGACATGGCTTTCTGCACTACAGCTAGTCGAATCGAAAGTTCGACGAGCAACTGCACGGGCGAATGTCTATCCCCAGAATAGCCGTCTATCTTGATCTGGACGGTACAAAATACTGCACGCCTCTCCATCCACCTGTCACTCTTACCACCAGCCCCACATCACACCACACCCCTTATAACAGCAAACTACCACACCCATGTCCACCTCCGTCTCCGCCGCCGCCGTTGCCGCTGCCGCCCTCGTCCCACGCCTCACCGGCCGCCGATCGCCGCCGGCATTTCGCGTACCGGAGATCTGCCGCAGAAGGATCAGATCCAAACCCCGCATCTTCTCTTCCTTCCCCTCCTTCCCCATTGTCCCCGCCGCTGCCATGGCCACCGACGGCGCCGCCTCTGATGCCGGGTCCAAGAAGAAGCTGCTCATCTTCGACTCCGAGGAGGATCTCGCGGTTTCTCTGGCGAAGTACACTGCGGAGCTGTCGGAGAAGTTCGCGTCCGAGAGGGGCGCCTTCACCGCCGTGCTCTCTGGCGGATCCCTCATCGAGGCGCTCAGGTTCTTTAACTTTCCTTCCACCCTCAGAGATTAGCTCCTTTCTTGGGTCATTCGGGGGGACCAAGTAGATATCTCTCGTCGTCATTGGTTTCGCAGGAAGCTGACGGAGCCGCCGTACCTGGATTCGGTGGACTGGAGCAAGTGGCACGTCTTCTGGGTGGATGAGAGGGTCGTGCGCAAGGACCATGTGGATAGCAACTACAAGCTCGCCTTTGATGGGTTTCTCTCCAAGGTATTCTCGCCAATTTCTTGTTCCTTTGTCAATAGCTGGCTGTGCTCGTTTCGGCCTTTCTTGTTACCTGATTGGGTTATTGGAAGACATATTGCAAATCCAAGTTCATTCATGAATTCGCAATGCTTTTGCATCATGCCAGGGGGATTATTCCCCCCCCCCCCCCCCCCCCCCCCCCCCCCTATAAGTGACTGGCTAGATGATTGCTTTTGTGTAAACCTAGCTTCCTTGTTTATGTTTTTAGCTGTTTAACCTTTTCTCTAACATAAATTATTTATTCAGTAGGGGCCCCTCCTGGTTTTTTTTTTTCGAAAAAAATTGGAAGACATAAACCTGCTGTAACAAGGTCTGGGTTATACGTGGATAGTGCAAAACGAAACCAATAGTTCTTCTGTAAATGAAACTAGATGATACCCCGCACGTTGTTGCGGGAATTTGTAGCGTTGTACATGGGGAAGGGGGTTCAAAGAATTTGAGAACTTATATGTAGCATCCACCATGATAGGTTTGAGAGTAGCGGCGGGATTGAGTGAAATTTCAGATAAACAATGGATAATAATGTGAAATAAAATGACATAATAGCATATTAGCATCATCTTATTGGTTCACTGTTTAAAAAAACGTTCTGCAAACGTTATCCTGGTTTAATTACAAAACAAAGTGTTATGTTCGGAAATTCAGCACATGTGGCGGTGGCATCACACATGGTCGTATTAATAGACAGGATAAATAATTGAATGAGCTTGTGAGATACTAACTATTTGGAAATTGTGAATGTCTATGCTGCCAGCATTAAAGTACTGAACTTGGTGCAATGGTATTTTCTAATGGCATCTTCAGTAAGGAATCGATCTTCTCTACATGCTGAGGCAAATACCCCATTGTGGAATGATCCTTTGCTTATTCCTAATTTTGTCTTGAAATTTCCAAATGATGGAAGACGATGATCCATCTTCACTAACTGATACACCTGACAAAACATCTTCAATTAGAAGTTCTTATCTCTTGATAAAAAATGATGTATGTGACATAAGAGAAGAATCTAAATACCCCGGTGGAACGTGTAACTCCTGTAGCAATCCATTATGAATATTGAATAATTATTAAAGCATCACCTGCTAGAGCTTATCTAGTAGCAAGAAGCAGAATCATCGGCATCACCAGCTGCTGGAGCTTGTCTAGTAGAAAGAAGCAAAATGTAGCACAAGACTACATGGAAAGCACACCTATGTAATTTCAGAAAATGTTGTGACCTAAAGTATGAACTTCTTTGGAGGAATCATTAGGGTCACAAAAATCATTCGTGGACTGATCTGATGACCGTAAAGGGCTCAAATGAGAAGAAAAATTAGACTACTTAAATTTGATAGCAAGAAGTATAGAAATCTAAAATACTAACTACTAAGCTAATGACAACAAACTCCATGTAGACCTGCTAGCTGGATGTCACTAAGTAGGTGGCCGATGTAGTACCCTTGGTGCATTTAGTGATCTACCCTTCAGGTTCCAGGATGGCTGTGTAAGAGGCAAAATCCAAATCGCAGGTTCATATATAAAGGGAGGCACCCCTGTGAAGATAAGCAGACAGAGGGAGACCAATAGACAGAAACAGCTGTTCAGTTTGTTGCATTTATGGCCACTGTAGGTTGCGGCTGTAAAAGAGAACATGCAGAGGGGTGCTTGCGGAAGGACGGTGTGAAGGGGAATAGACAGATGAGCGCTCATGGGTGGGCAGGCGTGGGAGAGAAGCGGGCCCCTGGTGACGTGGCTTCACCAAATTGCAGAGAAATCTGCTAGTAGGGATCTCCTATGGTATAGTAGATGGATGCAAATTGTAGTGACAACCTATTGTACTGATGGTGATTAGTCATCATTTAGGAGCATACCAACAGGTGGCGGTAGCTTTTCTGTTATGTATTATGAATAGTTTTCGTGTAAATGAAATGGACAGTGCAAAAAGAAACCAATAGTTCTGGTGTAAATGAAATGGATGCGAATTGTAGTGACAACCTAGCGAATTGTAGTGACAACCTATTGCACTGATGGTGGTTAGTCGTCATCATGGTATTCAACAGGTGGTGGTAGCTTTTTTGTGATGTATTATGATTTATGAATAATTTGTCTTACTTCATGCCTCATGGGATATGCTGGTGTCTCAAAGCATTTGATGTCCATGTCCCTCCTATACTTGATTTCTGTGAAACTCACCCTTGCTATACTCTGCTGATGGTATTCAATTTCTGTGCGACAACTGTGCTTAAATAAACTCTAATATAGTAATATCTAAATTATTCCTGTAGATTGCAGAGATACGCACAATCATTTTCTTGTGTACCTTTGCTTCATGTTTGTGTTAAGTTTCAGTTTTGGAATCATATGCAAATGTGAAATAGGTCATGGTATGCTAGAACTTAAACCAAACTTAGTTGACTTCGTGATACAACTGTCTTGTACTCTGGCGATATTCAAGTTTGCATTAGAATCACATGGCTGGTTCATGAACTTTGGCGTTTTTAGGTAGCCTTTTATAATCTAGTCATTCATATTGTTTAACTAATTTTGTTGCAGTTCTTTACATACAGTTTCTGCTTTTAACATTTTTTCAAAATGGTATTAAAAAATTAGATTAAGATTTTTCAGGTTTACCAATAGTGAGGCCAACAGTTTAGGTGTCATTAGCAAAAAAGAATACAGTTTCTAGTTTGGGTTTTATTCAATGATAAGTTTTATATGCTTATTTGTCAACGCTCAAATGCTGCTTGAGCTCTAAACAATCTTGTCAATTACTTGATGTTTTTGGAGACCCAGAGGGATATATAACAGCATCAATTGTGTGGAAGTTATATGAAACATATGTTTTATGTGCACTCATTCAATTCTCAGCAGTTTTCATGTTCCCTGTAATCTGTAAGAGTAACTTGGTGCTGTCTTTCCATTTTGTAGGTGCCGATTCCTCCTGGACAAGTTTATGCTATAAATGATGCCTTGTCAGCTGAGGGAGCAGCAGATGGCTATGAAGCATGCTTGAAGCAGCTTGTTAAGAACGGTGTAATTTCCATGTCAGCAGCGACTGGATTTCCCAGGTTTGATCTCCAGCTTCTGGGAATGGGACCAGATGGCCACATTGCATCTCTCTTCCCTGGTCACCCTCTTGTTAATGAGAAAGAGAGGTGGGTCACATACATTAAGGATTCTCCAAAACCACCACCAGAGAGAATCACATTTACATTTCCAGTAATCAACTCATCTGCATATGTTGCAATGGTGGTAACTGGAGCTGGAAAGGCTGCAGCGGTGCAGAAAGCACTTTCAGACAAGCAAACCTCATCGGATTTGCTGCCTGTTGAGATGGCTGTACTGCAAGATGGAGAATTCACTTGGTTCACTGACAAGGCAGCAGTGTCCATGCTGCAGAACAAGTAAAGTCCATGGTAATCTTAGCTCGAAGCCAGTTTAGCTCATAAATAAAAGATCCAGGAGCCTGCATAGTTGCATTCGTCCTCCAGGATTTCGTGTAAGGGACCGAGACTTGAGCCTTTTATGTAGTATATATTGTTCAGAGTAATGTTTCAAAAACTCTTTTGGCTCCCGGCTTTTCTGAAACATTGCTCAAAAGTGTTTGGTTTAGTACATGGTTCACTGCTTTGTGCTAGAAGCATGGATAGGAAATGTGGATGCATTTTCTTCCAGGCTTGCCGTTACTGGCATGTCCCAGTTCCCAGTAGTTTTCAGTGCTCGTGCCATCTTATATATGAACAGTTATCTGCATTCCCAGTGATAGATTCCTTCATTGCAGTTCCCCTACCTGCACTCAAAGTTATCAGTTTAGCATTAAAGAAGCTCATTTGGGGCAATTGCGCTGAAAATATTTGCATAAGCTATTCAGCTGTCAGGAGTCTGGGCCTGCATATGTAGGGGCTGTTTGGTTGTTTTGCCGGCCCAAGCTAGCTAGGCCAGGGTTGCTATGTGGTGTTTGGTTCCTTGCTGCTTAGTCTCATTTTCCCCTCCCCTCATGTGTTCCCCTTCCTAATCAAATTTGATCCAGAACGAGCAGATCTCCAGTTCGTCGGTAATCAAGTTGTACGAAGCAACACGCAAGCATCACATCCGAGCTTAATATCTTCATCAGTTAGCACAAATAGCCCAACGCAATCTTCATATATCTTATTTATATTATATGTACATCTACATTTATACCTAGTATTAAAGAGTACACCTAACATTAAAGAGCGAAGTGATTCTTTCGTGTCTTTTTTACTTTCCAAAGTACCCTTATGTCTCTCCTAGTTAGACTCATGGTCCGTGCATGTACGAGTTAGAACTGTGTGCGTTTGTGCGTTCAGCAATGGTAGTTCGATTCAAATGCATATTATAATAGACAATGCGACTGTTACATAAATCTCTAAATCACAAATTGTTCAAATGTCCATGTAATAAAATGTATATTTGTTGTAACGTATGTGTACGTTTGCTAGTTAATTCAAACAGTAATGATAGGATGTGGACGTCTGGAGGGCCCGCACCCACACTCCGCTCGCTGCTTCAGAGTGTGCCCGCACTCTGCCTCCGTATCTCCACAAAAAAACTCTGCTTGTCGTCTCCAGTGTAGCTGCGCAGGGCCGCTCGCCGCAGGCAACGCACCCGCCCGCTACGGCCTTCTCCAGCATGGTAGCGCCGTACCCGCGCCCCATCTCTGGCTGCTCGAGCGCCCCATCCCTGGCTGCTCCGCGCCCCCATCCCTAGCTGCTCTACGGTCCGCGCCACCATCCCGCGCCGCGCCCCCATCCACCTCGGGAGGCATGCACCTGCACTTGCGCCCCCATCAACCTCGCCTGTCGGCGAGAAGGGGAGGCCTGGGCCTGCCCTTTGGTGTATGCTGGGCCGTTCATGTACCCCGGACTAGCGCATGTTGCCAGTGTATGTTTCAATTGTTTCAAATGTTTCAAAGGTATGTAGCAAGTGTTTTATATGAATGTTGAAAAAAGTAGCTCGGAATGTTGCATATGTTGCAATGGCAATACACATACGTTGCAAACGTCTATTCCAAATGTTTCATCTGTTTTTTCGACATATATTGTAAGTGTGTTTATTTGGATATAGCATATGTTTCACACATTTGTTGCAAGTGTTTTATTTGATGTTGCATATGTTTTGCAATGACTTTTTGAGCGTTTTTAAGGTTTTTTTGCAAGTATTTCAGACGCATGTTTCATGTGTTTCATCTGTCTTCAAACGTATATTGCAAATGTTGCATCTCGATGTTTCAAAAGTAAATCGGATGTTGTACATGTTGCAATGGCACCAATGGCTGACGGATGACAGCCTGCCACAGAGCATTGGCTCCTACCTCGCGCCTTTCTCGAGCGGCATGTGGTGCCCTCTCCTCCCCTCTCCTCCCCTCCCTTCCCTTCCCTTCCCTCATCTCGCCGTGCCAATTCGAGCTTGGCGGGGAAACCATACTTGACGACCACACAGACGCCTGTGAAGGTGGTGCCCCCTGGTGTGCCGACGGTGGCCCCGGAGCAAGCTGAGGTCCGAACCATCCACTCGCTACGCGCGGGAAACAAGCAGCTTGGGGCATATGGCCAGCAGATGGTCCCCTGCTGACGGTGCAAATAGATGGCCCCCCTGCAACAAAACTGTGCATTGAGCTTTCTATCCCTCACAATGCATGTTCGATTGGGTGCTTCTGTAGTGTGTTAGATGAAGCTGCAGATATCTCTGCATGCCACTCTGAACCTTTGCAGAGCACCTGCCTAGGTGACATGGAAGCTCGACGTCGATGTGGATCTTGGGGCATATGGCCAGCGTGGTGTGTTAGGGCTGCTCTTACCGGTGGTCTCACCTCTCACGTTGAAGTCACTTCCACGTAGATTAAGTACTATTCGGGCACTTAAAGCCACAACTCAAGTACTAATAAGATGGTTGCTTTGCTCTACTATCCCTCCTATCTCCATGTCAGTTTCACATGTTGTTGGTCCAGAAGAAAACACACGAGAATATTTGCTTTTGGCCACAACACGCGCTTGAGCTATGGCTTCTGTTTTTTCTCAAACAAAGCGAAGGATGCTTCTGCAAGCCCCTCTAACACGCTGCAGAGCTAACAATCCAGTTGATGTAGACTCTTTGCACTAACGTGGAAGATGGGGGCACATGTTAGGGTGTTGGGTGTTGTAGCATTGAGCGTGGCCTAAGCTTTTCCTCGCTCTGGCAGCCGATTATTGGGTAAGTGAGAAACCTTGGCGCTACCAAACAACGAACCTTTGGGCAAGGTGAGTTGAGCCTTTGCCCATGAACAAAAGCAGTCCCTTACTGTCATGACTCATGCCATATGTCTTTCATGCTTCCATCAGAAGGTAACAAATATATTTTACTGCATTTGAACTAGCTCAGTTAATCAAGGGTGTTGATCTGTTCTTGACACCCTACCATGAACACCCAAGGGACGACATGTTGACCCCCCTCCATGTGAAACATAAGGGACATCGTGATTAGTTGAGCAAGATTTGCCAGTCAGAATTTTTGTTATATGCATATGTATTTTTTGACCGAGTTGTGCAACCACTCATTGATAGACGCATGAGGACATTGCTTAGCAACACAATCTGTGTACCTAACATGCAGTTCACTAATTATTGAATCACTGTTTACCGTATTGTTGTCCAACTAAATTTCTCATAGTCATGAGGCTAACTAAGATAAGAAATTAGAGAGTAGAATTCTTTGTAAAACAGATTCATGCTTATGTTCATGCCACGTGAATAACTACTGTCCCTTTTATGCTCATGGAATCCACATCATTTCCAAAAAGCTAAAAAAAGCGTTACATGCCACAAAATTGAGCCCAACTATGACTGCAAGCGACACATATTGAGAATCTGGGTCAAGCATATAAGGGTTGTGAATGTAGGTGTCACTACATGGGGGATTTCTAGTAGTGCACATCTTGTTTTTTTAGTCAGTGTTAAATGGCTAGACCTATGGTAACTTTTATGCAACCAAGGGCATTAGGCAGGATTGCCCGCTCTCACCCTATATTTTTGTGATAGCCGTTAATGAGTTGTCAATCAAGATCCAGAAGGCTATGGATGCTTTAGAGAGTTAACAAGAGTTAGTCTTGAAAGGATCTCGATGCGCCTAGAGGGGGGTGAATAGGCCTGTTTAAAACAAACTCAAGCAGAAGTTAAATTCCACGTGTGACACTGCCTCACTTGAGTACGGCACTGCCACACCTGCAGACAAGCTTAAGCGCACAATTCAAAATCTACCCAAGGAAAAATAGATCGAGCAAATTATTGATGTTCTTGGGGTAGTGTAGAGTCTATTCCACCACTTGAATCACAGCGGAAGCTTAAGCACAAGTAGATCAGGACCAAACCCTAGGATCGCCACAAATACAAAGTGAAGCAATGTAAATTACAAGAACACAAGTGAGACACCGATTCATCCCGTAATTCAGCTCACCACTAAGGCTTGTCTATGTCCATGTTGTTGAGGTTGCCACAAATGATTTAGGTCTCTTTCAACCCTTTCCTCGTTCTTAAGTCAAGAAAATGAACTCTTAGGATGAGGAGTTATTTCACTAGCTAATTGAGGTGACTAAAAACCTCCTGAGGCTGCCACACGAGTTGGCAAGCTCATGGGCGACGCTCTAGCCAGCTAGGAGCAAACTCCAAGAGTAACAAACACAATCCACTGGCTTGAACGCGAACCAAGTGTTTTCGCAATTGAAGATCAGTTGGGCGCTCTCTAATGCAGTTTGGAAGCTTAATCTCACAAGGATTTGATTGGAAAACAAGAGGAGAAGCTTGGGAGCCTTCTAATGGAGAGGAAGGAGCAAGAAAGAGAGAGCTCTGGTCGCACCTAGGAAGGGAATGGTCGAGATTACCATTGGAGGGGACGAGGGAGAGATATAAATACCCCCTCGAGTCCCAACAGTCGGATAAGTGCGGCAGTGCTGCACTTGACCCGTAGCACTGCCGCACAGCGACATACCAAGACAACAAAGGTCAAGATTTGAATAGCAGACTGTCTTGGCTATGGTTGGAGGATATTTGGTGGGTAAGTGAGCACATGGTTGCACATCAAAGCTTGTGCATTGTATCCCCTTTTATAGTACGACTTTACCTAAACTCAAATTCAAAACATAAAAGAATTTAAACCTCTTTTGAGTTGGTTGCCGCTTTCTTTTGTAATTGGGCGTTCCACCATTGCATGTATTATCATCTTTCTCAGTATCACTTCATAAAGCCTTTGCAATCTTCTTGTTTCATCTCTTCGAGTAAACATACCTTGAGCATGTGACTTGAACCATTTCTATACATATGAGTTCACCTCATTGCTTCGAGTCACTTCTACTAATGATTTGATCCTCAGCACAATATGACTCCTCATAGCTTGATTAGTTCCTCGACTCAATGTAAGTACTCTCTTCTTCACCTTAGCCATGGTACCTCGGTCCTCAAGCCGTCGCTTGCCCTTCACCTTCGCTTAGTCCCTCGAAGTATTTTCCTTGCTATCTTCACCTTATCAAGCCATACTCAAGTCACATCATATTAAGCATCCATTGAATAACCATTTCTTCACTATTGTGATCCTTGCCTTAATATTTTCTAGATATGAATATTGAGATCAATCAAGCTTTAGTTTGACTCACATAGAGACATACATGGATCAACATCAATATGGTCAAGCCAATTCACGATTCCTTAAATCCTCTTCATTTTGGCTTGACACTCCTAACACTCACATCAATCTCTATCTTTATACTTCTAGCTTGATCATATTAATGCAAAGTGATTTTCCAAATCTTTATCCATACAAGCAAACCAATGTAGAGGACATCATATATCCAATATGAGTTGTGGCATTTGTCATTTGACCTTTGCTTGGTATGTTTTCACTTGTGCATTCTTGATTCATTCTTCAATCCTTGATCAAGGCTAGTCTCATTTACCATTTGCCAAATATGCTTGCTTTCACATGATGCCATGATATCCCACAACATAGGAGCCGCTTCATTGATTCCATTTGCATTGTTGTCCTTTGCTTGAACTAGATTGTTTCTATAATCTTCCAATACAACAATACACAATTTGGCCTTCATTTCAACACTGTGAAATATCATCAAGTTTGCCTTCTTGTTGAACCTATATACACTACTCATTTCACAATCCACTAGTGTATGCAATCAACTTAATTTCCTATTCAACACTTAGCAAACTTGTTAGACCTTTAATGGTGTTGTCATTCAATTCACCAAAAACCCACTGAAGGGCTAGATGCACTTTCAAGTCTAGACGTGGAGGCATCGGACCAACCCTTGGGTCTGACGGTGAGCATTGGACTGGAGTTCGACACATTTTCTCCTCTCTGGACCTTATTGGACTGCGTCGAACCCGCACTGTGCATGGTCCGATGGCCAGTCCGATGGTGGCGTTCTTCGCTTGGCAGGGATCCGTTGGGCGCGTAACGGTTCCTCGGTTTGAATGGGACGTGTTACAGCGTGGGAGTGGCCGCGACAGGGTGTCGGACCATGTGTCGAATGGTCCGACGACCCCGCGTTGCTGAGTCCGACGATCACTTATGTGACCTAATGGCTCTATTTTGAGGGGACGCCTATTTAAGGTGTTTGGCCAGCTTGGGCTCACTCTCTTAGCCATTTCTATTGAGAATACACCCTAGTGAGCCTAGTGCATTCCCCTCTCACTCATCTTGCTTGATTGATTCATCCTTTGGTGAGATTGGAGAGCATCCAAGTGCATTGCTTTGAGTGATTGTATCTAGAGGCACTTGGTGATTGTGTTTCACAACAGATTTCGCTTGTTACTCTTGGTGGTTGCTGCCACCTAGACGGTTTGGTACAATGATGATCGTGGAGCGGAGGAAGGTGATTGTCTCCAGCTCCAACCGTGGTGATTGTGAGGAGTTCTTGACCTTTCCCCGGCGGAGAGCCAAAAGGTACTCTAGTGGATTGCTCGTAGCTTGTGGATCCCCATCTTGTGTTGGTTGTGCGGCACCTGATTGTGGGTTAGGCGTGTGAACCTCCAAGTGGGTGAATCGCTACAACGAGGACGTAGCTTCCGACAAGCAAGTGAACTTCGGGAGAAAAATCATTGCGTTATCTTGTCTCCGAGGAATTCACTTGGTTTTCATTGTAATTGATTGATTGTAACTTGCCATGGCGGTATAACCACTCTATCTCTCTCTTGTAGTACTTTCTAATGTTGCCAAGCTAGTGTAGCTAGTTTTGAGAGCTTGTTAGTTTAGTTAGTGAGGCTCTTTAGTTAGTCTTTGAGAGCTCACTAACTTAGAGAGTAGCGACTTAGCCTTTATGTGATTTAGAGATCATAGCAATTAGAACTATGGATAGGCGGCTTGCATTTTTAGTAGGCTAGCGTAACACTTGCTTCGCCTCATATTTATCTAACTACTTGGCTTAGTGTCGTTGTAGAAATTTTTATAGGCTATTCACCTCCCCTCTAGCCATTAGGACCTTTCAGCAACCCACTGCTTATCTCTCACAAGGATAAAAGCAATATGATTCTATATATATACTAGAAATCCAAATCCAAGCTCGATCACCCTCACAAAGTCTAACACTCTTAATCATGCAGGGCTCCTAATAACTCTCTTATTCAATTTGTTTTTGTATCTATACCCATTTAGTACATGTGGACAACATCCTTTTTCACTAAAATGTTTTAGCAAAAATCATCACCATCACCAAAACTTTTGCTGGCAAGGCGTCAACCATGGTTGGATAAAAAAAACACTCCACATGAGATCATGAGATTCCATTAGCGTGACAAGAAATGAGAGGGTTAGGCATCTAACATTGAGCTTGTGAAAATAGCATGCTTATTAACACAACTTTTTTTTGAGCAAAGGCTTATTAACACAACTTGGAGGCTAGCTCAAGATCTTGAATCCATGGTAGAAATAATCATCAAGGCTAAGTACTAACATAATGCTTCGTTTATACTACACCTATATATATGTGTGCCAAAAATTTTTGTTTCTAAGCCAGTTTCCCCAGCGGGTGTGGCGGCGTGCGTTTATATCGGATGCTTGTTTTGCTTTCTATAAAAGCGGGGTTTACCTCTATAAAAAAACATGTGTGACAAAATTGACCTTCTAGACCTCTATTTTTAAAATTAGAAATTATCTAGAGAGTAATGTCACTATTCAGCTTATCGATGCTAACATAAATATATGAAAACAATTGAAAGTGTTCTTATCATTGAACAATGATTAAGGGGAGTGGAGCGCATAGCAAATACATATGATAGCACACGAGACATAAAGTTTATCTTGGTTTAGGCAGAGGGTGCCCTACGTCTAATGGTTGTGGTCTGTATTGCTTGTGCACCATATCAGGAATAAGGCTGAGGGTGTAACTAGGTGAAAGGATCAAGATGCCCAAGAGGGGGGTGAATTGGACTTTTCTAAAAATTAATTGCAAGAATTAAATCCTACAAGCCGGAATTCACCCCTAGTGCCTACTTGTGTTCCTAGAGATTCTACCGGTAAAAGTTTTGCACCCTAGTTTCCAATCCTAGTCTAGAATGGCAATTCTAGGAAAGTAAATCAAGCAATGAATGTAAATACGAGAATGTAAATGCTTGAAAGTAAGGGCAAGGAACACGGCGATGTTTTCCCGAGGTATCGGAGAGTCGCCACTCCCCACTAGTCCTCGTTGGAGCACCCGCGCAAGGGTGTAGCTCCCCCTTGATCCGCGCAAGGATCAAGTGCTCTCTACGGGCTGATTCTTCGACACTCTGTCGCGGTGAATCGCCCAAAACCGCTCACAAGATGAGTTGGGTCATCCACAAGCTCCACCGGATGATCACCAAACTCCCAATCACCACCAAGCCGTCTAGGTGATGGCGATCACCAAGAGTAACAAGCTAGAACTCTCACTTGACCACAACGAGCCTAATGAGAAGGTGGATGCACACTTGCTACTCTCTATTCACTAGTGGAGGACTCTCAAGGTTTGATTCTCAAACCACAATCCTCACTAGAGCTCTTGCACTCCCTTGCACTCTAAAGGTGTTTCTCAGCTGAACAAATGAGCAAGAGACCTCTAAAAGAGGTGGTGGGGATGTATTTATACACCCCACAGTCGAATCCAACCGTTACCTGCCAACTCAGCAAAATATGAGGTGACCGAACGCGCCGGTCGAAGTGATCGGACGCACCGGTCGCTCGTAACGGTCAAAACCTGAAATAACGGCTGAGTGACCGGACGCGCCGATCAGGGGTGACCGGACGCGTCCGATCGTGCAGGGAGCTTACTGTACTCTGACCTGACGCACGATCGCGTCCGATCAGTGATGACCAGACGCGTCTGGTCGTCAGAGTATCTTACTGGAACGTGACCGAACGCGCCGATCACACCCCAGTCGCGTCCGATTAGGTGATTTCCCTCAAGTGACACGTGTTAGTCTGAACACCACGTCCGGTCTTCGCAAGGACCTTGTCTGGTCAACAGAGCTGAAACACAGTCGCGGTTTAGAACTGACCGGATGCGTCCGGTCATACCAGACACCGCGTCCGGTCAAGGGAAAACGTCTCTAAACACTCCGAAACGCGACACAACTTGAACCAAGTTGCTTCCAACTGAACTTTGAGCAAAACTAGAGCTTCCTAGTGCTAAGATTGACAAGTGTGCATCACACCTAAACATAAGACTCACCTAGGTCAAGCTACTCGCTCATGCCCCCCTTTATAGTACGACCAAAGGAAAAAAACGAAGATCCTAACGACTATTCCGAATGTAACTCAACACCTTGACATCCGAAACTAACCGTCCTTAATCTTGACGTCAATCCTTTGAAAACCGAAACGATTTTCATCAAGGGGCATGAATACCATAGTGCCCAAAGCAGTTATCATCTCCATGACCTAACTTACCAAAGTTTCTGCAAAACACACGTTAGTCATGGTAATAAAGCGTTGTCATCAATTGCCGAAACCAACTCTCAGGGCCTAGATGCTTTCAATCTCCCCCTTTTTGGTGATTGATGACAACACCAAGATTCATAAGATAAGAGTTGAGGTTTTCGAACATGCTTGGTTCACATAAGCAAAAAATCAATAAGCACAAGGGGTTAGGAATTGCTTATGTGCCCCAAGCCAAACGAGTGTACTTATTGAAAGGTCTTGATGGCTAGAGGGGGGGTGAATAGCCTTTTAAAATTTTCTACAAAGACAAGCTAAACAAGTTTATCAATACAACAAATAGCGAGATGCGAGTTTTTGCTTAGCCTATGGGGTGTTTGCAAGCCACCTATCCAATTCACAATTCTAGTATATTGGCACTCAACCGCACAAGTCAAACCAAGAAGGTAACTACAACTACAACTAGCAAGCTACACAAAAGAGCTACTCTAGCAAAACAAACTAGCTAGCAAATATAACTAAGAAAGTAATGCGGAGTTGAGTTAGGAGGGTTTCACCGAGGGGCGAAGTATTGAGCCAACCAATATGATCAACAATGAATACCAAAACAACCGAACACCGGGATCAATCAATCACAATATGAAAGTGATGACACGAAGATTTATCCCGAGGTTCACGTGCTTGCCGGCACGCTAGTCCCCGTTGTGTCCCTTTTCACCACGTGGTTCGGTGGCTAATCGGTCTCACACCGAGCCTCTCAAAAGGCGCCACAAGAACCTACCAAATGGCAAAAGGTTGCAAATGACACGAGCAATCCACTAATGTTGCCTTTGGCGCTCCGCCGAGGTAGGCACAAACCCCTCACAATCACCGGAGGTGGCCAAGAACAATCACCAACTCTTGCCAACGCCTCCAAGCTGCTCCAAGCCGTCTAGGTGGCGGCAACCACCAAGAGAAACAAGAATCCCACAGCAAATCAACCACCAAGTGCCAACTAGATGCAATCTCACAATGCAAATGCACTTGGATCACTCAATCTCACTTCGAATATGCAAAGAAGCAAGAGAGATGAGTGGGAGGGGAGTTGCTTAGCTCAAAGTGCTCACAAGTATGTCAAATGTCCAAGAGTTGGAGCCTTGAGCCGGCCAACGAGTATATATAGACGTACCCCTTCGAATATAGCCGTTAGAAACTTGATTCAGCAGCAGTCGCGCTGACCGGACGCGCTGGTCCAACTGACCGGACGCGCCGATCACGCAACGGCTAATTTCCGAACTACTGACCGGACGCGCCGGTCGCAACGACCGGACGCGCTGGTCACGACCGGACGCGCCGGTCCCGTGACTGACCGGACGCGCCGGTCAACCCTGAGTCGCGCAAAACGAACCAGCGACCGGACGCGCTGAAGAACTGACCGGACGCCACAGAGCCCGCGTCCGGTCGGAGTCCAGTAAGCTCCCTGGACGACCGGACGCGTCCGGTCGCCTGTGACCGGACGCGCCTCGCGTCCGATCAAACAACTGAAAAATGCGCAGACACTGGACACTGACCGGACGCGTCCGGTCACACAGTGACCGCGTCCGGTGCAGCGTCCGGTCACCACTGTGACCTCCGTTCGCTTCCGTTTCTTTTTCGTTTGATTTCCGACTTCCGGCGTAGTGGAAAATAGGCATTTCATTTCCCCGAAATCGCCTGAATCCCGCGCTCGCACGCTCGGCGGGAGGGAGAGAGGACCCCAAACCCTCTCTACCGCTCAAACTCCAACGCCGTCGCAAACGTGCTAACACCACCAAGTGATCATCACCATGTGCATGTGTGTTAGCATTTTCACAATCATTTTTCGAGGCGTTATTAGTTCTATCCAAATGCATATGATCATGAAATGCACATCTAGAGGCACTTAGGAGTTCATTAGCCGCGTCATTCCCCTCTTTATAGTACGGCTATCTATCCTATAATGTAACCACACCCACTAGGTGTCTTGGTTATTAAAACACAACCCTTAAGCATATACCTTTGCCTTGATCACGTAGGGTTGCATCCAAATCCAAGTGTGGCCATCATGATCACCATGTCCATCTTGCCACCAACCTTGGAATGTACTAATCCTCATATGCTACATACAACTTAGGCATAGGATTAGTACTTAGGCATTGTCACTAATTACCAACACCAAACATAGGACTTTCAATCTCCCCCTTGTTGGTAATTGGTGACAACCCTTTCACAAAGATATTATGATAAAATTTTGATTGAACCCATGTCACATTGTCCAAGTATATTACCATGTGTAAGAATTATGGACATGTGATCATGAATTCAAATTGATAGCAATGGCTCCCCCTACATGTATGCTATATGTTTGGATTTAGGAAGCATACATGTTAGATAGGAAAGATTAGGAGCATTTACTACCAATAGGTGCTAAGTGTTTTAGATTATAGACCTTTGAAGCGTGATACCATCGGAGTAGCGATAAACACCATCTTAGCACCTTGTGTAGTTAGATACCACTTGGAAAACCACAAACATAACTAGAAACCTCGTGAGATCAACATTATAAGCAAGGTTCTAGTACCATTTTGAAAAACATGAAGCAAGAAAAATCTAACTACTTCCTATTCATGCTAGTACTTCAATACACCATTCAATTGTATACTAGCAAAGCATCACACAAGCAAAGTATTGGAGAAAAAGAAATGCATAACTATGCATCATACATATGAAGTGCACATGGAAATGCAACATTCATGTTTAAGAGCTTGCTCCCCCTACTTGTGTGCTCAAAATTTTAGTTGATCCCCTTCTTTCCCTTCTTTTATCAATTTCTCCTCTTTTAGAATCTATCTTTGTGAACAACATTTTTCTCCCCCTTTGTGCTTCTCCCCCTTTGAGTTCTATCTTTGTGAACAATATTTTCTCCCCCTTTGGCACCAATGACCACAAGGGACCAATTTTAGATAGATTATCATGTTGAATTATGGGGTGAGGATCAAGTTTGTGATTCAACCTAGATTGCTTGCATAAATAAAATGCTTCGGTTTGATCCAAGGGCAAGCTTCTTCACACCTCACTAGAAGGGTTATCATGCACCATGTTGAAGCAAATACTTAAACAAGTTATCTAGATCAAACACTTAGGATCACAAGCTACTTAAACAAGTTATATGCTACCACTAGATCATACAAGTCATGGAAACAATAGTGGCACCATATAAACTTCAAAGTCATTTGATTTTCATGAATGAGCCTAGAACATGTAAGTTATGACTAGATGCACTAAACAAGTCCTTAGCATAGAATGTATGACATGTCAACCAATTGTACCTTGGGGCTTGAAGGAGAGGCATGTCATAACATTGGGGTGCATCAACTCATGTTGGAGAAGTCAAGTATGTTCAACTCATTCTTTAGCTTGTGAAATCTCTTCTCATCAAGTGGCTTGGTGAATAGATCGGCTAATTGATCTTCGGTGCCCACACTCTCAATAGCAATGTCACCCTTTTGTTGATGATCTCTAATAAAATGATGACGAACATCAATATGCTTTGTTCTTTGATGTTGAATTGGATTGTTGGTTAGCTTGACGGCACTTTCATTGTCACATAGCAATGGCACATTCTTGAAATTGATTCTAAAATCCTTCAATGTTGCCTTCATCCACAAGATTTGTGCACAACAACTACCCGCGGCGATGTATTCGGCTTCGGCGGTAGATAGTGCAATACTATTTTGCTTCTTGGATGACCATGAGACAAGTGATCTTCCCAACAATTGACAAGTACCGGAGGTGCTCTTTCTTTCAACTTTATCACCGGCATAGTCGGAATCCGAATATCTAACTAGCTCAAAGCTTGCACCTTTGGGATACCATAGTCCAACATCTTGTGTATGCTTTAAGTACCTCAATATTCTCTTTGTTGCCTTCAAATGACTTTCTCTTGGTGAGGCTTGAAATCTTGCACACATGCATACACTAAACATCACATCGGGCCTTGATGCCGTCACATAGAGTAGGCTACCAATCATTGATCTATATAGCTTTTGATCCACCATGTTGCCACTCTTGTCACTATCCAAACTTCCACTCGTGCCCATTGGGGTTGTAATGCCCTTTGCATCTTCCATGCCAAACTTCTTGAGCATATCTTTGATGTACTTGGTTTGACTCACAAATGTTCCTTCTTTCATTTGTTTGATTTGGAGTCCAAGAAAGAAACTAAGTTCACCAATCATTGACATTTCAAATTCCTTTGCCATCATTTTCCCAAACTCATCACAATAATCTTGATTGGTTGAACCGAAGATGATATCATCAACATATATTTGCAACACAAACAAGTCTTTCCCAATCTTCTTGGTGAATAGAGTAGTATCCACTTTGTCCATGACAAATCCTTTGGATAGCAAGAAGTCCCTCAATCTTTCATACCATGCTCTAGGTGCTTGCTTCAATCCATACAAAGCTTTCCTTAACTTGTATACATGGTTGGGTTTCTTGTCATCTTCAAAACCGGGAGGTTGCTCCACATACACCTCCTCTTGAATGTACCCATTGAGAAATGCACTCTTCACATCCATTTGATATAACTTGATATTATGAGCACAAGCATAGGCAAGTAAGATCCTAATTGCTTCCAATCTTGCGACCGGGGCATAAGTTTCACCAAAGTCAAGACCCTCTATTTGTGTGTAACCTTGAGCCACTAGTCTTGCTTTGTTCCTTACTACTATCCCATCTTGATCTTGCTTGTTGCGAAAGACCCATCTTGTTCCAATGACATTGTGATCCTTAGGCCTCTCAACTAGTTCACATACTTCATTTCTCTTAAAATTGTTGAGCTCTTCATGCATTGCATTTACCCAATCCGGATCTCTCAATGCTTTATCAATGTCCTTGGGTTCTTCCATTGACTCAAAAGAAGAGTGAGCACAAAATGATGCCAATCTTGATCTAGTTTGAACTCCCCTTTGTATGTCACCAATGATGGAATCCAATGGATGGTCTCTTGCAATGTTGGTTGGTTGAAGCACTTGCACTTGATTGCTTGGATGTTGATGTTGATCATGAGTTGGAGATGATGAACTAGCCACTTGTTGATCTTGTTGCACTTGAGATGATGTACTAACTTGATTTTGCATTAGAGAACCACTAACTTGTGTAATTGGACTTTGGAGCACTTGATCTTTGTTGTCATCCACATCAATCACTTGCTTCGGCCTAATATCACCAATATCCATTTCTTTCATAGCATTGGTCAATTGAGTTCCTCTCACATCATCCAAGTTATTTTCTTCATCTTGAGAGCCATTTGTTTCATCAAACTCAACATCATGAACTTCCTCAAGTAAACCACTAGCCAAATTCCAAACTCTATAAGCTTTGCTAGTAGTGGAGTAACCAAGTAAGAATCCTTCATCACATTTCTTTTCAAACTTGCTCAATCTAGTGCCCTTCTTCAAGATGTAGCATTTGCAACCAAATACCCAAAAGTATGCAATGTTGGGCTTTCTTCCATTTAAGATCTCATATGGTGTCTTCTCTAGAAACTTGTGGCAATAGAGGCGGTTGCTATAGAAGCAAGCCGTGTTGATTGCTTCGGCCCAAAAAGAATGACTCACATTATACTCATTCAACATTGATCTTGCCATATCAATCAAAGTTCTATTCTTCCTTTCAACTAGGCCATTAGATTGAGGTGTATACTTGGCCGAGAATTGATGCTTGATTCCAAGCTCCTCACATAGCTCATCAACTCTTGTATTTCTAAACTCACTTCCATTGTCACTTCTCACTTTCTTGATTGTGGTCTCAAACTCATTTTGTACCCTCTTGATGAACTTCTTGAATATGTCAAATACATCACTTTTGTCCACAAGAAAGAATACCCATGTGTATCTAGTGAAATCATCCACAATCACAAACCCATACTTGTTGCCACCAATGCTTGTGTATGTAGTTGGCCCAAATAGATCCATGTGCAACAACTCAAATGCCTTGCAAGTACTCATAATGCTCTTCAATGGATGAGTGTTGCCCACTTGCTTTCCGGCTTGACATGCACTACATAGCTTATCTTTCTCAAATGTGACATCCTTCAAGCCTCTAACTAAGTCATGCTTCACTAACTTGTTCAATTGCTTCATGCCAACATGACCAAGTCTTCTATGCCATAACCAACCCATACTTGATTTGGTGAGCAAGCATGTTGAAAGTTGAGTGTCACTAGCATCGAAATCAACCAAGTATAGATTCTCATATCTAAAGCCCTTGAAGATCAAATTGGAGCCATCAACACTAACTATCTCCACATCATCAACACCAAATATGCACTTGAAACCGAGATCACACAATTGAGCAACCGAGAGAAGATTAAAGTTCAACTTTTCAACTAGGAGCACATTGGAAATGCTATGATCATTTGAGATTGCAATCCTTCCAAGAGCCTTCACATCACCCTTGCTATTGTCACCAAATGTGATACTATCAATGCCACTATCATTTGATTTGAGAGAGTTGAACATTCTTGAATCACCGGTCATATGTTGAGAGCACCCACTATCAAGCACCCAATGCCTTCCTCCGGTCTTGTAATTTACCTACAAAATAAATTAATGTTTCTTAGGTACCCATACTTGTTTGGGTCCTTGGAGGTTAGTAACTAAGCTCTTTGGTACCCAAATGGCCTTCTTCTTTGGACCCACAATTGGTGTACCAACAAACCTAGCATGCACACCTTTCTCACCCTTGGTAAGCACATAACAAGAATCAAAAGGAATGTAATCCATTTTAGCATGAAACTTGTTGTTGTTCTTGTTCATTTTATTACAATTAATCTCTAGATGCCCAACTTGCTTGCATCTATTGCAATAACGACCATTGCTCTTCACAAAGCGAGACTTTGGAGTAGCAAAGGCCGCCTTGCCCTTCTTGGGAGTATAGCCCAAACCCTCTTTGTTAAGAGAGAACCTTTGGCTACCCAAGCATTTTAGCAAGCGGGCATCCCCACCATAGGCATTGCCTAATGCGCGGGTGAGATCATCCACCTCTCTCTTGAGAGTCTCATTCTCAATCACAAGTGATGAATCACTAGTAGTAGAGGTAGAGTTGGTTGTGGTGGATGATGATGAGCTACATGAAGCATTAGTAGGACCAACAAATAAAGAATCATCAATAATATCACATGTTAGTCCAATATCACAAGTGACAATCACTTGCTCCTCCTTAGCTTCCTTCATGAGCTTCTCCAACTTGAGGTCCTTCTCCTTGATGAGCTCAAGTAGAGAGGAGTGGGCTTCCTTAAGCCTAGTGTGAGCAACTTCAAGGTCCTCGTGGTCTTCCTTTAGACACTCACGAGAGGCCTCTAGCTCATCAAAGGATTTCCTAAGAGCTTTGAGCTCTTGTTCAATTCCTTTGCACTCCTTACTCTTTTTAAGAGCAACAAGCTCCTCCATCAAGGCATCATTTTCATTGCTCTTGGCAATGAGCTCTTGCTCCAAGATTTTACACTTCTTGGTTGTCCTCTTGTAGCCCTTGCTCATTTGATCTATTATGCCCAATAGATCATCTTTGGAGTAGTCCTCATCCTCCTCATCATCACTCCTACAACCATCACTAGCACAAGAATCATCATCACTATCATCATATTTTACCTTGGTAGGCTTGGCCATAAGGCATGTCGATGTAGTGTTGAAGATGGATGGCTTGTTGGAGAGGGCGATGCTTGCAATGACTCGCCGTGTGGTCCTCTCATCATCACTAGAGCTATCATCATCACTATCGGAGTTATCACTATCCCAAGTGACCACATAACCACCACCCTTCTTCTTCTTGTTGATAGTGAAGCTTGTAACGGATCAACGTAATTATACGAGATTAAGTAAGAAAATCTTCCACCGAGGCGGTCAATTTAACAAACTTAAGCCCGTATAACTCGAGATTCCGTGAAATCACGAAGGATTTCAAACCAACCAACATACAACCAAGATCGTACTGATTTAGCAGCCACAGTTCACACGATACATAAAGTTGACCATAAAGGTAGGATACATCGGAGTTCAGAAATAAAAGTTATTACAACATAGTTCAACATAAAGTAGCGGAAGCAAATAGTTTTACGCACACACCCTTAGTTCAATTACAGTGCCAGTAGATAGTCATGGTCCCCAAAAGCAGTAGATAAGACAAACGGAACGACCTGTGCCCAAGGTCCTAGTTGTCACCCATCGCCGGATACAGACAGTTGGAGCAGTACCCGTAGTACATCTGACCATCTGCAACAACAATGGGAACAACGCCCTAAGTATGAGAATGTACTCAGCTAGACTTACCCGTCATAAACCAGAAATAACATGACACCAAGGAGCATGCAAGGCTTTATATAGTGTACTGGCTTGACTCATTTGCGAAAGGCATAAGTTATTATGAATAACTAAAGATAAATACTTTTAGCATCATTTTTAGAGTAACCTATTCATACTAGGTAAGCACCTATTACTTAAAACAATCACTTGATTAACCATTAGCATCAAAGGTTAACATCTTAGGTTTAGTATTTCCAACATTAACCATATAACCATCCGTGTTCCAACATTAATACTACGATGCCGTAGCTCGAGTCAAGTGCTCACTAACCGGGAGCGACGGCGATTCGAATCGAATTCCTATCCAGCTGGAGATTTATTCCTCACACAAACCATGCTTCCCCCGTCAGGGTCGCGTAGATCACCAATGACACTTTCCAAGAAACCACGGGATAACAATCATGGATCGCACTACCCAGGGACCGCCCGACTGCCAGGACGCACCTTGGGCTCACTCTTCGCGTCCCCGTACACCCCCTTCAACACCAGTCTGCCAACCCGAGTTTATCCCGGCTTGAAAAGTGTCACTAGCTTCGCGGTCGAAAGGTACTTTATTCGGCCAGCTAAATGTGAGGCATGCGTTCAACATGACAAGAGGGACGAGCAACGATCGGTCCTTAATCGACACAGACGGAATCACTATAGTCCAAAACCCTATAAGACTCCGCCCGGTCTCCGTTTATTCACCAACACTTGGTTACTTATCAAGATTCACAAATACTGCTAACCATAGCCAGGTATTCACCTATAACTCGCAGGTGACAGGGAATCACCCGACTTCTACCGATCTAAGCATGGCTAAGCAATTTACTCGATCCTGACCTAATAAGGTAACATTATTCTGGTGGACAAGGATAGTGATGCAACAACGGTTCCACTCAACTCCTATGACTTAATGCAACAGTATATATAATTATAAACCAGTTAATAAAGAATAACTTTTGTAAAATAGGAGACTTATAATGCTCCGGGGCTTGCCTCTTTCGAACGAGCTAGGATGGTGGTCGACGCACTCGGGCAGTTCCTCGCCTGGCTCTTCCTCCTCGGGCACCTCCTGTGCCTGGGGCTCCTGCTGGTCCGTCCAAGCCTGCTCCTCCGGTACTGCTGCCTGCGACTCCTCCTGCGATCCTGTATGATGCAAGTGCATAAGTACATGCGAATGATGCATCGGATTATGATGGAATGATGAGGTGACATGAGATGCAGACGAGCACATGGAATGAGCAGTTAGTACAAAACTTCACCTTCTACAAGGTAGTCCACGTCATCCAAGAACATGTACCCTAAGGTTTACCCATTTTGATTACACTAATTATCAAACACCTGACACAAGCAAGTGACCCTAAATAACCAAACCTTACCACCCTAACTCACTCACAACATCATCAAGACCTAGTGATGCTTCAAAGATACACCAAACATATTTTATTCTTCTTAAATTCTCATAAAGAATAATCATTTATTCCTTATTTAACTAGGGTTGTACTGCAACACCTATCTCTGGTATAGATAAAAATCTAGAAAAATTACAGTAGAGTAATCTTAACCTAACTAGGCTACCACTGAATTTTCATGGTAAATGGAAATGTGAAACTACCTGTACAAAATAAACAAATTATAGCCTACATGTGAGCATTAAATTGTTTTATACTAGGAAAAGTATCAAACAATAGATTTCACATTTTCCCTAGGTTACCAACAGTAAACTAACATACTACAAAAATTATCATAAGTATGTTATATACAAATTTTGCTTTCTACTCAAAATAACAAATATTATCAAATAAAGGCATTTGAACTACACTTCAAAAATTTCCCACAGAACATGCTTCACTAGCATTTTTTCTAGAAAGTACATCACTAAAGAAGATTAATGCAACAAGAATCACCTTTTTCACTATATTATTTTATTTACTGCAATTTTTCTAAGATAACAACATATATAACAATTAAATAAAAATGTACAGTAAAGTGTCACAAAAATAACATGGGATATTTTTAAACTGTAGATCTATTCACAAGGAACATTTCAAAATTTGTTTCATGATTTTTGGAGCTATAAATATTGAGATACAATTTTTGGAAGCTTTTTTAGATTTTCTGGAAATCAATTTCTTTAAAACCGAAAATCAAAACCGGACTTAAACGCTACGTGCACCCCGCTGTGACACCCGAGACTGAAACACTGAGACAGACAGGCGGGGCCCATGCGCCAGACGGGCCCATCCGTCAGCCGGAGGGAAGGCCAGCAGGGGCATCGCTGGCCGGAGCTCACTGGCGGCGAGCCCACGCGCGGCGCTGGCTGCACCAGTGTACTCAGCTCATCGAGCCGCACCGACCGGTGCTCGGTCTTGGCCGGGTGGCCTACCGGAGCGAGCTCGCCGACGCGCATGGCGGCGCGACGGTGCTGCTCGTCGGCGATAGCTCAACTCCGGCCACGGCAAGGCGGGTAGGGAGGCGCTACGGCTTCGCGGGAGGAAGGCGAAGCCGATGACCGCGAAAGGAAGGGAAAAGGAGGGGTGGAACAGGGAGAACGCCGTAGCCACAAACTCCGGCGAGCGGCGGTGAAGAGTGGCCGGCCAAATTGGCCTTCTCACCTCGGCAATGGCGACCGCTGGAGGGAGCACGAGGTAGAGCAAAAGGAGGCGAAGCAATGGCCGCAAGGAATCGGACGCTGGAGCAGCAAGGGCGGCGAACGGCGGTGGCGGAGCTCCGGGAGCCGGTGATGGCGCGGCGGAGCGCTGCTGCGGCTGCTGCGAGCGGGCGAGCGAGAATGGAGGGAGTGGCCGAGGCGGACGAGCACGCGGAGGGGGGGGGGTAAGCGAGCGCGATGTTGCGGGGGCCACAGGGGCGCGTGTCGCGCAGTGTCGACGACGGTCGGCCACGCGGCGGCCGGGCTCTGCTGCGGCGCCACGGCGTCGCGCGCGGACGCGCGCGCGCGGGGAGCGGGAGGGGGGACGACGCAGGCGCGGGCCGGGCCACCAGCGGGGCTGGGCCGAAAGTGAAGCCGGAGCCCAACAACGAAAATCCGATTTTTCTTTTTTTTAAAAGTATTTTCCAGATTTTAAATCTCTGTTTGAAATTCAAATTTGGGGATGAAAACGGGGTTTTCAGAAATTTGACCCAAAACAAAAGTTGTTCAAAATTTTATTCTCTACAACTTTCATATAGAGCATTTTTCAAAATTCTCAATAGATTTTGAATTTGAGATTTAAAGCTAATTTAAAATCAAAAACTCATTTATTTTGAATATTTTTAAAACAGATTTTGAGGAGAATTTGAATCCAAATTTTTTTGCTCCAATAATCAAGTTGATTTATTCTAGATTATTTAAAATTGCTACTTTTAAAAAGTACACCAACTTTTAACATTCATTTTAAACTTAGGGTTCCCATTCTATTTGTTTTCAAGTTTAATTTGAAAAGGGCTACAATTCAAACAATGCTAAACATGCAATGATGTTGAATGCTTGTGCTTTGAAATGCTAATGCATGCTTAACACCCAGGGGTGTTACAAAGCTCTTCTTCTCTTTCTTCTCCTTCTTGTCCTTCTTCAACTTCAACTCCCCATCATGATATCTTTTGTCTTCATAGGGGCACTTTGCCACTATGTGATCGGGGCTATTGCAATTGTAGCAAAGCACCTCCTTTGCCTTCATGAAGTCTCTTCTCTTCCTTACACCATATCCTTTCTTCTTCATGAACCTCCCCATCTTGTGCACTAGGAGGGCCATGGTCTCATCATCGAATGGATCATCATCATCACTCTCCACCTTGCTCTTGCCTTTAGAAGATGAAGCCTTGAATGCAATGGGCTTCTCTTGCTTGACCTTGATCTCCTTCTTCTCATCTTCATCTTCATCATCATCATATTGAGCATCGGTCATGACATCTCCAAGCACTTGGTTTGGAGTCACCTTGTCCAAACCCTCTCTTTGGATCATCTTCCTCAAGATAGCAAACTTCTTAGGTAAGTTTATCAAGAACTTATGTGAGAAGTCCTTGTCCTTGACATCTTCTCCTAGGCTCTTGAGATCATTGACAATAACTTGTAGCCTATAGAACATCTCCGGTATGGACTCATCATCCTTCATCTTGAAGCTTGCAAACTTATCCTTGAGCATATAGAGCTTGGCACTCTTTACCGTTGAAGTGCCCTCATATGTTTCCTCTAATCTTGTCCACACTTCACTTGCCATTTCAAGATCCTTGATTTGCTCAAAGACCTTTGCATCAATCCCATTGTAGAGAGTGTTGAGAGCCATAGTGTTGCATTGATTGTTGATGCGGTCATTGTTGGTGAGGTTGTCAGGATCAATGATAGCATAATCATGATGTGTCACCTCCCAAACCTTCTCATTGATAGAGCCAAGATATTGCTTCATCTTTCTTTTCCAATGATCAAAAGATGAGACACCATCAAAGAATGGAGGCTTGCCCCCAACATGGTTGAACACAACTTGAGCCATCTTACACCGAGGTTGTTAAGCCTTACAAATGGTGACCACAGCTCTGATACCACTTGAAAGGTCTTGATGGCTAGAGGGGGGGTGAATAGCCTTTTAAAATTTTCTACAAAGACAAGCTAAACAAGTTTATCAATACAACAAACAGCGAGATGCGAGTTTTTGCTTAGCCTATGGGGTGTTTGCAAGCCACCTATCCAATTCACAATTCTAGTATATTGGCACTCAACCGCACAAGTCAAACCGAGAAGGTAACTACAACTACAACTAGCAAGCTACACAAAAGAGCTACTCTAGCAAAACAAACTAGCTAGCAAATATAACTAAGAAAGTAATGCGGAGTTGAGTTAGGAGGGTTTCACCGAGGGGCGAAGTATTGAGCCAACCAATATGATCAACAATGAATACCAAAACAACCGAACACCGGGATCAATCAATCACAATATGAAAGTGATGACACGAAGATTTATCCCGAGGTTCACGTGCTTGCCGGCACGCTAGTCCCCGTTGTGTCCCTTTTCACCACGTGGTTCGGTGGCTAATCGGTCTCACACCGAGCCTCTCAAAAGGCGCCACAAGAACCTACCAAATGGCAAAAGGTTGCAAATGACACGAGCAATCCACTAATGTTGCCTTTGGCGCTCCGCCGAGGTAGGCACAAACCCCTCACAATCACCGGAGGTGGCCAAGAACAATCACCAACTCTTGCCAACGCCTCCAAGCTGCTCCAAGCCGTCTAGGTGGCGGCAACCACCAAGAGAAACAAGAATCCCACAGCAAATCAACCACCAAGTGCCAACTAGATGCAATCTCACAATGCAAATGCACTTGGATCACTCAATCTCACTTCGAATATGCAAAGAAGCAAGAGAGATGAGTGGGAGGGGAGTTGCTTAGCTCAAAGTGCTCACAAGTATGTCAAATGTCCAAGAGTTGGAGCCTTGAGCCGGCCAACGAGTATATATAGACGTACCCCTTCGAATATAGCCGTTAGAAACTTGATTCAGCAGCAGTCGCGCTGACCGGACGCGCTGGTCCAACTGACCGGACGCGCCGATCACGCAACGGCTAATTTCCGAACTACTGACCGGACGCGCCGGTCGCAACGACCGGACGCGCTGGTCACGACCGGACGCGCCGGTCCCGTGACTGACCGGACGCGCCGGTCAACCCTGAGTCGCGCAAAACGAACCAGCGACCGGACGCGCTGAAGAACTGACCGGACGCCACAGAGCCCGCGTCCGGTCGGAGTCCAGTAAGCTCCCTGGACGACCGGACGCGTCCGGTCGCCTGTGACCGGACGCGCCTCGCGTCCGATCAAACAACTGAAAAACGCGCAGACACTGGACACTGACCGGACGCGTCCGGTCACACAGTGACCGCGTCCGGTGCAGCGTCCGGTCACCACTGTGACCTCCGTTCGCTTCCGTTTCTTTTTCGTTTGATTTCCGACTTCCGGCGTAGTGGAAAATAGGCATTTCATTTCCCCGAAATCGCCTGAATCCCGCGCTCGCACGCTCGGCGGGAGGGAGAGAGGACCCCAAACCCTCTCTACCGCTCAAACTCCAACGCCGTCGCAAACGTGCTAACACCACCAAGTGATCATCACCATGTGCATGTGTGTTAGCATTTTCACAATCATTTTTCGAGGCGTTATTAGTTCTATCCAAATGCATATGATCATGAAATGCACATCTAGAGGCACTTAGGAGTTCATTAGCCGCGTCATTCCCCTCTTTATAGTACGGCTATCTATCCTATAATGTAACCACACCCACTAGGTGTCTTGGTTACTAAAACACAACCCTTAAGCATATACCTTTGCCTTGATCACGTAGGGTTGCATCCAAATCCAAGTGTGGCCATCATGATCACCATGTCCATCTTGCCACCAACCTTGGAATGTACTAATCCTCATATGCTACATACAACTTAGGCATAGGATTAGTACTTAGGCATTGTCACTAATTACCAACACCAAACATAGGACTTTCACTTATAAGATAAAACATAAAGCGTTAGTACACAAAAAGATATAGCTTAAAAGAAATCAGAGTAAGGCACAGAAGCACAACCTTAGAGCTATAACCAACCAAGTGACATGATTTAAAAATGGTGACTAGATAGACTCAAAGTATCTCACACGACCACATGTCACAAGAATGCAAGTACTGGAATGTAAACATGATGCATGAATGTAGCGCATGAAAGTAGCACACAAATAAAAACGAAAACCCTCTATCAAAACTCCCCCTGAATCTACTCTCTCTCCCCCTTTGGCATCAAACGTCAAAAACTAATCTAAGGATCTGACGGGGGAACAGACGGAGTCGAGTCGGGTGCCGAGGAGCGCGGAGTGATCACAAACTGAGATGTGTCTTCCTCGGACTCGGAGCTATCAGGCTGACCCTCTGAAGAAGCACGCGGCTGTGAAGCAGTCTAGGTCTGAACAACAGGATCAGGTGCTGACGAAGTAGCAACTAGTGGAGCAGTCTCTGTGACCTGAGCCTGAAGTGAGCCAATAGCTGGGGGATCTGTCGAGGCAACTGACGAAGGTACTGTCTCTGTAGTGTCCGTCCTTATCATAGGAGGAACAGCTGCCTCTGAAGCGGACAACCCTGAAGAAATAGCTAGAGTAGTGTGCGAGGGCGTCGGCTGACCAGTCAACTCGCTATAGGTGGCACTCAAATCAACAAACGGTGTGCCTGCCAGTAGGTGAGGGCGAGGCTGGTCTGAAGGAGTGAACCTTGTCTGAATAGGCATGTAGCTCGGGGACTGAAATGACTGGAGGACCTGCTGCTGTGGAGAGGTGAACTGAAAGCTCGGCTGTCCCTGACTCGAAGGTCCACTAGACTGTAAGGCTGGAGTCAGGACAGATGCAGGTGGAGGAACCCTGACTGTGACCAAGTGGCGCAAAAGCTCCAAGTACTGCTACTGGCTTGCTGCATGCTGTCGCTGCATCTCAAACTGCTGACGCTGCATCTCGACCTGCTGACGCTGTATCTCAAGCTGCTGTCTCTGGAACTCGTCCTGTCGAGTCTGTATCTGAGCAAAAGCAGCAGCTGTGTCCTGAGTCTGTCTCTGTAGCTGAAGCTCTTATCGCTCCTGTGCCTGGGTCAGCCTCTCAAGAATAGCCACCATGGCCGGGTCTGAGCGGGAGGCTGAACCAGAGCCACCGGCCTCATGGTCGTGAGGCCGAGGAGACTGATACCTGGGGATGGGCTGATAATCCTCGTCAGTGCTGTCAGAGGTCTCATCCTCAGCTAGATCAGCAGGCTGAGCATCTAGATCTACAAGCTCTGCCTCAGCAAGACCCTCAATAGTCGCGTCCTGCTCAGCCGCTGTCTCTGGCACCTCAGGTCTCTCTCGCTGTCCTGGCACTAGGGCCTGCTCTCTGGTGACAGAAGCCCATAGCTGATGGATATCATACTCTGGAAAGGCAGTGGTAGTATCAGATATCTCAGCTCTAATCTCTGAAGGTAGCTCAAGTGAAGATCTGATGATGAAGCATATCCAATGAGCATAGGGCAGCTGACGGTGTCCCTTGAAGCCTTCTGCTAGGGTGTCCTCCATCTCACATAGCATAAGATCCCATATATCAAACGGTGTCTGTGAGAGAAGGTGGTGTACAACCCACAACTGCATCCTGGTCAGTCCCTCTCTGTAGCCCAGCCTAGGAAGAAGAGTGCGTCTGACAATGGCATCCAGGACTCGGGCAAGCGGTGTCAAGCTGGCGGGTGTGCGACGAGACCCTTCGCCAAAAGGCTCACGAAAGCAGGGTCGGATCAGATCAGTAGGAGGCACTGTCCCGCCATGAGGGCGTCTAGGTGGAGCAGTCTGACCAAAGCAAAGCTGATGTATCTTCGTGTCTGAAGCTGGGAGTCTGAGAATCTCCCGCACTCTGGTGCTGTACAGTCTGCGGTCACAGCCTTGGAATGCAAAGTGTATGAACTCATGTGCCGGATCAATCCATAGTGAGGCATAGAACTCCCTGACCCAAGTGCCGCAGTATGCTCCTGTCCATCCAAGAAAGTCAGATAAGCCCGGAAGAAAGGACAGGTGCGGACGAAGCTGCTCACCCACTACCTCAACAAGTGTCTCAATATGACAGACCCTCTGTGGTTGAAAAGCAATCCCACTGTCAACATATGCTCTGTAGAAATCCTCCTGTAGAGGTGTATAGAATCCCTCTGAAGCTCTGGAATCCCTCACAGGTGGGAACCACCGGCTGACCTCAACGAACCTCAGGCCCTGCACCTGACGTGTTGTTGCTCCCCTCAAGTCAAAGTGCTCGACTGGGGGCGAACCTCGAGCCCTGGGAGGTGGACGTCCTCCACGACGCTAGCCCTCTGGCCTAGGAGTCACCTGAGCTCGTGTACGTGTGGAGCGGCGACGCGGTGGAGTCTGGACTGGCTGCTCCTCTGTCTCCTCTAGAGCCTCTGTAGGTGGATCAACTGACATGTCCTCTGTCCCCTCTGTGCCCTCTGTGGCCTCTGTACCAAGCTGTCGACCTTCAAGATGAAAGCGACGCTCGCCAATGCGAATACCACTGCTCCTGCCTCCCCTCTCTGCCTGCTCAGCTGCATCTGCGACTGCCTGAGCGATCTCTACATCTGTAAGGGTCTTCTTCTTCTTTCTGGCCATAACCTTTATGCGCTTACCACACGCAACCTCAAACAGACGAGGAGGACTTTCATCCCCGTCACTAGGAGCACCTCCGGCGTTCTTGCAGCGAACCATACTGACGACTGTCGAGAACCTCTGAAAGATGATGTACTGTCACTCTAGAGGCTTGGCCTCAATCCGTATCCGTAGGCTTGGCCTCGGATTTAAGCACTAAACTGCAGTCACCCCGACACACCGACAAACTCGCTGAAAAGACGGAATAGATGGATCTACTATAAGCAACACATATAATCTAAAAGGTAATAAACCCTAGAGATAGCAAGCATATAAGATGAGATGAGAATCGAACAGCGATAGCTACCTCGGATCGACGAGAAACCGGTGACGAGATGAGGTGACCTAGATCGCGAGATTTCCCGAAAACGCCGGACGAGCGCTGAAAGGACCGAGTCAAGTGACGATGATAAGCGATGGAATGTGACGGTCAAGGTAAACCCTAACGAAGGAAATTTAAGGATTGAAAAATGAAGAATTCGATTTCACCTTCGAACGTGAGGGTTAGGGCAAACCCTAGAACGGAGCTCGGTCAAAGCGGTGATTAGGGCAACCCTCGGCCTTGGGCAGCTATGGCTCGCAGCAAGGTCAACGAGGCACGAGGATGGAGGCACGGTGATCATGGCGCGAGCTAGGGGGAAGGAGGGCGCGGTGGTTCGGCGGCGTGGCAAGGCGACGGCGCGGCGAGGCGGAGCAGGCGCGGTGGGGCAGAGCAGGCGCGGCGGGGCAGCGTGGCTGGGCAAGGCAGTGCGAGCGCGCGGCAGCGAGGCAACGACGGCGGTGGAGAGCCTGGGTGGCGAATCCGGCGAGCTAGGGCTTGGAGTCGGCGAGAAAAGACTCGGCGGCGGGCGGATTGAAAAGAGAACCGGACCGAAGACGAAGGGATATATGAGGACTCAGATCCGCTCGGCGCACACTGACCGGACACGGTGGTCGAATGATCGGACGCGGTGGTGCAGCGTCCGGTCACACTCCAGTAAGCTCCTGGAGCGATCGGACGCGTCTGGTTAGGACTGACCGGACGCGGACAAAGTCCGGTCGAGGGTCATCCAGGAAAATCATCGCGCATGACCGGACACGGTGGTGGGTACCGGGACCGGACGCGGTGGTCAACAACGACGCGTCCGGTGCAGCGTCCGATCACAAGGTCAGGAGGAAGTCTTCTGGATGACCGGACGCGCTGGTGGTCGCCGGGACCGGACGCGGTGGTGAAGCATCACTGCGTCCGGTGCAGCGTCCGGTCCAGCGTCCGGTCACTGTTTTTCACCTTCCTTCAAACCGATCTCCGACGCGACTTCTCCCAATCAAGTTCCAATTCAAAGAGACTCAAATAAACACCAATTGGAACCTGATATGAGTGACCTCACTCAAACCCTCAAGTTTTTCAAAATAGTTTGCCTTAGGCTAGTATTGTTATTAGGAAAATAAGCAATAAACACTCGAGGAGCAACATATGGCCATGCAATAGAGTTTGTGAACCCTTAGGAGCGTCAAATGCTCTCTCTATTCATGGATGAACACAGAGGTTGCTCAAAGCCAAACCGAAAAGAAACGACAAAGCAACAACCATGCATATGCAATGCAGTACAAGTAAGTAAAGCTAGGTTGCTTGTCAAGTTTGATCCACGGTTAGGCTTCTTCACTCCTTCAAAGGAGGGTTATCGTAACCGTGTTAGACAAGCCCTAGATGCATTGTGAGAAATTTAAACATGACATATAATACAATGAAATGCAAGGGACAACACAAGCTCATTTTTTAAAGTTACTAGAGTCAAGCACATTAAGTTCACTTCTCAACCTACAAAAAGTAGCCTCATCTAAGGGTTTGGTGAAGATATCCGCTAATTGATTTTCACTTCTTACACCTTCTAGTGATATATCATTTTTAGCAACGTGATCTCTTAGAAAGTGGTGGCGGATATCAATGTGCTTGATGCGAGAGTGTTGTACCGGATTATTAGCAATTTTAACGGCACTTTCATTGTCACATAAAAGTGGCACCTTTTCAAGAACAACTCCATAGTCTAGGAGGGTTTGTTTCATATATAAGATTTGTGCACAACAAGCCCCCGCGGCAATGTATTCCGCCTCGGCAGTGGACAAAGCCACACTATTTTGCTTCTTAGATGGCCAAGATACTAAAGACCTCCCAAGCAAATGGCACCCTCCAGATGTGCTTTTTCTATCAATTTTGCAACCGGCATAATCCGAATCAGAATAGCCAACTAGTTGGAATCTAGCTCCTTTGGGATACCAAAGACCAATGCTTGGAGTGTGCTTAAGATATCTTAAGATTCTTTTTACGGCACTTAAGTGAGGTTCTTTAGGGCACGCTTGAAAGCGAGCACACATGCACACACTAAACATGATATCGGGCCTAGATGCGGTAAGGTACAACAAACTACCAATCATAGAATGATAGAGAGTTTGATCAACCGGTTTACCTCCCTCATCTAGGTCGAGATGTCCATTAGATGGCATTGGGGTCTTGATTGGTTTGCATTCTTCCATCTTGAATCTCTTGAGAAGATCCTTGGTATACTTTTCTTGAGAGATGAAAATCCCTTCTCTCATTTGCTTGACTTGAAAACCAAGGAAGAATGTGAGCTCACCAATCATAGACATCTCGAACTCCTTCGACATCAATCCACCAAATTCCTTGCAATATTCTTCATTTGTTGATCCAAAGATGATGTCATCAACATAAACTTGACAAATGAAGATCTCTCCATTAAGTTTTTTGGTGAATATTGTGGTGTCGACCTTCCCAATGGTGAAGCCCTTCTCAATGAGGAAGTCCCGGAGGCGCTCATACCACACTCTAGGGGCTTGCTTGAGCCCATATAGCGCCTTGGACAACCTATAAACATGATTAGGATATCTAGGGTCTTCAAACCCAGGAGGTTGATTAACATAGACTAGTTCATTTATGAA
The DNA here is from genome assembly GCA_038087645.1 of Saccharum hybrid cultivar R570. Taxonomy (NCBI): domain Eukaryota; kingdom Viridiplantae; phylum Streptophyta; class Magnoliopsida; order Poales; family Poaceae; genus Saccharum; species Saccharum hybrid cultivar. The sequence continues at coordinate 20,500,425 of JAQSUU010000402.1, read as the reverse complement.
GCCATTTAAGAATGCACTTTTCACATCCATTTGATATAGTTTCATATCATGATGTGATGCATATGCAAGGAGGATACAAATGGCTTCAAGTCTTGCAACGGGTGCAAAGGTCTCTCCAAAATCAAGACCTTCAACTTGAGAGAACCCCTTTGCAACTAGTCTTGCCTTGTTCCTCACTACTATGCCTTGGTCATCTTGCTTGTTGCGGAACACCCACTTGGTTCCAATGACTCTTGCACCTTTTGGATGCTCTTCAAGTGTCCACACTTGATTGCAGGTGAAGTTATTCAACTCTTCATGCATAGCATTCACCCAATCCGGATCTTGAAGAGCTTCTTCTACATTCTTAGGTTCAACACAAGAGACAAAGGAGTGATGTTCAACAAAAGAAGCAAGCTTTTGAGATCGAGTCATTACTCCCTTAGTAGGACTCCCTATGATAAGATATTGTGGATGTGCTTGAAGTAGAGGTGAGGTTCTTCTATCAACCACTTGGGGAGGAGGATGGGGAGCATCAACATCTTGAGCTTGTGCCTCGACTTGTTCATGAGAGACATGAGTGTCTTCATTTTCAACTCTCTCATCCTTGTCATCATCTTGAGGCGCATGTGATGAAGATGGTGGATCAATAATTTGTACATCGTCTTCATCATCTTTTGGCTTGATGTCTCCCACCGGTATGTTCTTCATTGCCTCCCTCAAGGGTTCATCACCTACATCATCATAATTCTCAATTGCTCCTTGGGAGCCGTTAGATTCATCAAATTCCACATCATATGTTTCTTCAACCAAACCGGTGGCATGGTTAAATACTCTATATGCTTTGGACTTTGATGAGTAACTAACAAGAAAACCAATATCACAACGTCTTTGAAACTTCCCTAGGTGTTGACGCCTCTTGTAGATGTAGCATTTGCAACCAAACACCCGGAAGAATGAGACGTCCGGCTTTTTCCCATTTAGCAACTCATAAGGGGTCTTGCCAAGAAACTTTTGTAGGAAGAGACGATTTGAAGCATAGCATGCGGTGTTGATTGCCTCGGCCCACAACTTCTCTGGAGTGTTGTACTCATCTAACATTGTTCTTGCAAGGGTGATCAAAGTCTGGTTCTTTCTCTCAACTATACCATTTTGTTGTGGAGTGTAGGTTGAAGAGACTTCATGCTTGATTCCAATTTCATCACAATAAGCTTCAATGTTTGTGTTGTCAAACTCTTTCCCATTGTCACTTCTAATCTTCTTTATCTTGACTTCAAATTCATTTTGAGCTCTCTTTGCAAACTTCTTGAAGCAATTAGCCACTTCGGATTTGTCATGAAGGAAGAAGGTCCATGTGTACCTTGAGTAGTCATCCACTATCACAAGACAATAGAGATTTCCACCAAAGCTCTTGTAGGTTGTAGGCCCAAACAAATCCATGTGTAGGAGTTCTAGCACTCTTGAAGTTGACATATAAGCTTTGGTTGGATGAGTGTTTGCAACTTGTTTGCCGGCTTGACATGCACTACAAGGTTTGTCCTTTTCAAACTTTACATCCTTCAATCCTCTCACTAGTTCTTTCTTCAATAGCTTGTTGAGAGTGTTCATTCCAACATGAGCAAGCCTCCTATGCCAAAGCCATCCAAGTGAGGTCTTGGTGAACAAACATGTCATCAAGTTTGCATCTTCGGAGGTGAAGTCAACAAGATAGAGATTATTGTATCTAAAGCCTTTGAATATCACTTGCTTGTCATCTATCTTTGAAACTACCACTTCATTAGGCGTGAACAAGCATTGGAAGCCAAGGTCACAAAGTTGCCCAATGGATAATAAGTTGAAACTCAATGAAGCAACATAGAGCACATTTGAGAGTGAGTGATCATTTGATATTGCAATCTTGCCTATACCCTTGACTTTGCTCTTTGAATTATCTCCAAATGTGATCTTCTCTTGACATACCCCATTCTCTTTAATGGAGGTGAACATACGAGGATCACCGGTCATATGTTGAGTGCAACCACTATCAATAACCTAATGAGATCCACCGGTCTTGTAGTTCACCTACACACAAGAGATCAAGCTTTTTGTTTAGGGACCCACACTTGAGAGGGACCCTTGACTTTCTCAACTAGTGACTTGGCAACCCATATTTTCTTAGGCCTATTCTTGTTTGGGGGACCCAAGAACATAACTTTCATCTTTCCACTTGAATCTTTTCTTAGCATGTAATGCGCATTGAAGGCAAAGGGTCTAGCATGCTTGGGCAAGGGTTGTGGTGGTGGAGTTTTGCACTCATGAGCAAAATGGCCTTCTTGTCCACACTTAACACATCTTTTTGGTTTGGGCTTTGACTTGCTTTATTGTTGTTGAGCTTTGGTCTTCTTCTCTTGATTTGTCAAATAACCAATGCCACTTCTATCCATCTTCATTACGGTGTTCATGAGTAGCTTACTTTGTAAATATTGGCCTCTTGTGAACTTGCTTAGGCCGGTCTTGAGATGCTCTTTTTCTTGCTTGAGCTTTTTGTTTTCTTCAATAAGTGACTCATTTGTTGTTTGCTTCTCAAGAGCCATCAAACCTTTTAGCTTCTTGTTCTCATTTGCAAGCTTCTCATTTTCACTCTTGATCTTGGCATAATCATCATAGTTGTTTGACTCAACCACACTCTTGCCTTTGCTACTAGAACCTTGCTCAATGCTTTCAATGATCAAGTCATCACATGATGTAGCTATATCAAACTTAACAACTTTGTTAGTAGCATCATGTGTCTCAAGAGAAAGCTCATTAGCTACCACAAGACTATCATAGTCAATTTTTAATGTGGTGTATTTGTCTTTTAGAGAGTTATGTCTAGTGATGAGCTCATCATGCTTCTTCTCAAGTTTATCATGTTGATCTCTAAGCTCTTTGTTAGAAGTTTTGAGCTCCTTGAGAGTGGAAGACATAATTTTATTTTGATCTTTGAGCTCACCACTAGCCTTTTGTGCACTTTCAAGCTTGGATGAGAGTGATTCATTTTCATTATGAAGTTCATCATTTTCATTTCTAGTTCTTCTTATGACTTTAGTGTATTTGTTCAACAATTTTACAAGTTCATCATAAGAAGGTGCGTCATATTCATCATCACTATCACTATCATCATCATCATCATCACTATCATGGTTTTGTACCTTTCGTTCACCCTTGGCCATAAGACATAGGTGAGTTGTGGACGATGATGGTGAAGGTGGCGGTGAGGGTGGTGATGAAGATGTCGGTGAAGATGATGGCCCCATCACAAATGCGGCAACCTTCTCTTTTTCATCATCACTCTCATCTCCGGAGGACTCACAAGATGATTCAATGTCGGTGAGCCAATCACCAACAATGTATGCTTTTCCTCCCTTCTTCTTCTTGTGGAACTCCTTCTTTTTACCATCCTTCTTCTTGTATGGCTTGTTTTTCTTCTTCTCTTTTTCTTCATCACTTGAATCATTCTTCTTGCCCTTGTTCTTGTTCTTGTACTTGTCTTTTGGAGGTCTAGGGCATTGATGAGCTAAGTGGCCAAGTTCACCACAATTATAGCAATCCATCTCCGAGATTGGCTTCCTTTTGCTACTTGTGAAAAATTTCTTTTTCTTGCCATCGAACTTGATGCCACTCTTGTTGAGCTTCTTTAACATCTTGGTGTTCTTCCTCACCATGAGTGCAAGTGATGCATCATCAATATCACTTTCACTTGAGTTCTCTTGCACCATCATTGCTTGGCCCTTCTTCTTCTTCTTGTCATGGCTAGCTTTGAAGGCCAAGTCTTTCTTCTTAGAAGATGATGAGCCCTCTTTCGGAGTGATGTGCATGTACATCTCATGTGCATTGATCTTCCCCAATACTTGTGTCGGTGTTGCGGTGGAGAGATCACTTTGGTGAAGCACGGTGACAATGTGACCATACTTCTCAACGGGAAGAACACTCAAGATCTTCCTTGCAACATTCGATTGGCTCATTTGGGTGAGCCCAAGAGCATTGAGGTCCTCTATAAGAACATTCAATCGAGTGTACATGTCATTAGCACTTTCTTTGGGAAGCATCTCAAAAGAATTGATTTTCTTTAAAGCAATATGATAGCGTTCCTCACACTCACTCTTAGTTCCCTCATGGAGAGCACAAAGGTTTTCCCACAATTCATGAGCGTTCTTTGCATTACGCACACGATTGAAGATATCCTTGCCTAAGCCCCGGTAGAGTGCATTTTTGGCCTTTGCATTCCACCGGTCGTACTTCTCCTCGTCACCACTTGGGTTGGCGGGATCCTTGATAGCGGGAAGCCCTTGGGTTGCGGCTCTAAGACACCCAACATCTATGGCTTCGAGGTACGCCTCCATACGGATTTTTCTAATATGGAAAATCATCCCCCTCAAAGGTGGGAGGTGGTCCTTCCCCGTTAGACATCTTGCTCTAGGCGGTAAAGCCTAAATTAGGAGCAACTCGGCTCCGATACCAATTGAAAGGATCAAGATGCCCAAGAGGGGGGTGAATTGGGCTTTTCTAAAAATTAATTGCAAGAATTAAATCCTACAAGCCGGAATTCACCCCTAGTGCCTACTTGTGTTCCTAGAGATTCTACCGGTAAAAGTTTTGCACCCTAGTTTCCAATCCTAGTCTAGCATGGCAATTCTAGGAAAGTAAATCAAGCAATGAATGTAAATATGAGAATGTAAATGCTTGAAAGTAAGGGCAAGGAACACGGCGATGTTTTCCCGAGGTATCAGAGAGTCGCCACTCCCCACTAGTCCTTGTTGGAGCACCCGCGCAAGGGTGTAGCTCCCCCTTGATCCGCGCAAGGATCAAGTGCTCTCTATGGGCTGATTCTTCGACACTCAGTCGCGGTGAATCGCCCAAAATCGCTCACAAGATGAGTTGGGTCATCCACAAGCCCCGCCGGATGATCACCAAACTCCCAATCACCACCAAGCCGTCTAGGTGATGGCAATCACCAAGAGTAACAAGCTAGAACTCTCACTTGACCACAACGAGCCTAATGAGAAGGTGGATGCACACTTGCTACTCTCTATTCACTAGTGGAGGACTCTCAAGCTTTGATTCTCAAACCACAATCCTCACTAGAGCTCTTGCACTCCCTTGCACTCCAAAGGTGTTTCTCAGCTGAACAAATGAGCAAGAGACCTCTAAAAGAGGTGGTGGGGATGTATTTATACACCCCACAGTCGAATCCAACCGTTACCTGCCAACTCAGCAAAATACGAGGTGACCGGACGCGCCGGTCGAAGTGACCGGACGAGCCGGTCGCTCGTAACGGTCAAAACCTGAAATAACGGCTGAGTGACCGGACGCGCCGATCAGGGGTGACCGGACGCGTCCGATCATGCAGGGAGCTTACTGTACTCTGACTTGACACGTGACCGCATCCGATCAGTGATGACCGGACGCGTCCGGTCGTCAGAGTACCTTACTGGAACGTGACCGGACGCGCCGATCACACCCCAGTCGCGTCTGATTAGGTGATTTCCCTCAAGTGACACGTGTTAGTCTGAACACCACGTCTGGTCTTCGCAAGGACCGCGTCTGGTCAACAGAACTGAAACACAATCGCGGTTTAGAACTGATCGGACGTGTCCGGTCATACCAGACACCACGTCCGGTCAAGGGAAAACGTCTCTAAACACTCCGAAACGCGACGCAACTTGAACCAAGTTGCTTCCAACTGAACTTTGAGCAAAACTAGAGCTTCCTAGTGCTAAGATTGACAAGTGTGCACCACACCTAAACATAAGACTCACCTAGGTCAAGCTACTCGCTCATGCCCCCCTTTATAGTACGGCCAAAGGAAAAAAGCGAAGATCCTAACGACTATTCCGAATGTAACTCAACACCTTGACATCCGGAACTAACCGTCCTTAATCTTGACGTCAATCCTTTGAAAACCGAAACAATTTCCATCAAGGGGCATGAATACCATAGTGCCCAAAGCAGTTATCATCTCCATGACCTAACTTACCAAAGTTTCTGCAAAACACACGTTAGTCATGGTAATAAAGCGTTGTCATCAATTGCCAAAACCAACTCTCGGGGCCTAGATGCTTTCACTAGGTAATAATTAGGAGGCTCCCTAACCGGCTAACCCACCTTATGTAGTCTGAGGGAGTAGGGTTACAAAAAGATTCTTTCTTGATCAATTCACATATTGATTTTCTAGTCAATTATAACAGAATCCCGATTAATCAGAGCAGATGTATATATATGCCTTGTATACCAATTCAGTGAAGTTCTCTTAGGTAGATATCAGACTCCAAATAGTCGGTCTGGCCCATCCTATGTCTAGAGAGCCGTTTTTGTCATCCATGATGACACCGATGGGCCATGTAATCATCACTGACCATGGTATCCTCTGTGGTGACAAGTGCATATATTCATGAAAACTTGAAACTAGAGCAAACTTCATTTGGCATTGTCATATGGTTCCCAATATTAAATTATATTTCGGATGCTATAGTCATCCTTATAGACTAAGTTATAGCTTTAAAATTTTATAGAAATGGCGAAAAATAAATAGATGTGTAGCATTTTGTCTTCGTTTTCCATTAAGGTTTGATAACTTTTTTTTGTTCTGTTGCAATATACCAGTATGTTTGCTACTGAGTAATAGGCCGGTCTCAATGAGAGTTTCATGTGAGTTTTCTTTACATTAAATAGGTTGCCACATAAACAATTTTGATGGCATGACAGTGTATTTAAGAAGAGAGAAGAAATGGGTTTCATCTAGATAAAACTCTCTTGGCACGCTTACCAACTCTCTATGAGTCTTGGAATTAAATGTCTATGAAGCCATGGAATGAAACTCTCCATTGAGAATGGGTATTTCATCTAAGTTTTATTTCTTTTCAAATGACATGGCAGTCTTGAAAACAACGTAACGAAACTCTCCACCGAGACTGTACCAAAAAAAGAAAAGTGGACAGTATTTTGGTGATACAAATCACAAACTGGCGAATTCGCTGGCGGTCCAACCAATGTGCATGCCGAGGATTCAAATCAAATATTCAATGCATGGACGTCGATAGGTCATAGCCACGCTCATGCTGCCACAGTCTTGCTGGCTGGCTGGCCGCCCCCGCCGACCCAGTTTGGCCGCCACTGCATTTTGCAGCCACGGTCTTCCTCACGCCGTCATGCGTCGACGCCGTCTGCCAATGCAGCCGCGGCAAACATGCGACCTCTTTTGTTACATGGCCCAGTTACGGTTGTTTTAGGTCAACCTCCTTCGGCGCTCGATAGAAGCGCGTTGTTTGTTTGTTTAAACTCTTCTAATTAATATAATGATACGTAAATCTTTTGCGTATTTGAGAAAAACTTAACACATGAAGCTGGATCGAACTTTGCTATCCATCATCTGCACTCCAATCGACTGGGCATGAGTGCCTGACCTAATAATCACCTAACTTGCTCTGGGTTCATGTGACTCTCGCCAAGGCCTCACATGAGCATGGACCAAGAACATGGCCTAGATTGTAGGGCACTCTGCACTCGCCCTAGGACCTAACCATTCCACACTAGCAGCGACAGCATCGTCGGGGTTGTAGTGTTAAATTTTCTCTTCACTAGTATAGTGCCCGTGCGTTGCCACAGTTTCATTTAAGGGATGTACTTAAAAACAACCACACGATAAGATTTTTCTATAGTTTTGTCTCACACAATTGTATATGACTATAAATATAATCCGGAATACATTCATGTATAACAAGGCATAATAAAGACATGTCTCGCATACTACAAAAAAGTTCTGAATTGCTTAAGTAAATCTTTGAGTTCTTTAGGAAAGTTTTCACATTCATTTTGCATAACTCTCGTGATGAATGTATGTGGTATGCGAGACATGTCTTTATTTGTAGTATTGCTAAAGACATGTCTCTTCAGGGAATTGCCCGTACTACATTCATTTGCATAAACTCTGCATAATGGCCACCAAAAATTCCATCCTTAGTGTATGTGGTATCTATGAATGACAGAGAGTAAGTTAACTTATTAATTTGCTATGCATTCTTCAAATATACATAGAGAATATATATGCTCACAATGTTGATTAGCAATTTTCCCCTCCCACTTCTTTAAGTAATTATACAAGAAATCCTGATAATTTCGTAGAGAAGAGCAAGTGTTTATTTGTTGTAGCTAAATGAAATGACTATTTGATAAGAAAGATGAAACATATTATATGTTATAATATAGTGTACATGCTAATGCCATGGCTTAATTTCAGGGATACACGTGAAAACCAAACTATTATAATGGCCCGTGCTAATGCTATGGCGACACTGAAACATTATATTTATATAAAATTATAATGTGAACCAATATAATTAATCACAATGGCAAAAACATGGATCTGGTTCATACATTGTTGGATACCTGTGTTAACGCTACGTTAAATGGATGATCAGATGTAAAGAAACCTACCCTATCACAACAGCCATTGGTATTCCGTTGGCACGAAGATGATGGGCCAAGTGTAGTACTCCTGCAAGAAACAAGATTCATTTAACACATCCTAAGCAAACCATCTATTACAATTTGAGTAAATTACTGAAAGGAATCACAAAGCACTTGTATTAAAGCAACTTGATCAATGATGCTAAAATGTTGTTTTTATTCTTCAAAATATCCCATCAGTCAAGGCACACCTTAAAGAAACAGTAATTTTACCCCAAGAGACTGTCTTAAGGGAACAATGTAAAGTTAAACTGGGTCTGGGTCATTAAAAAAATAACAAAAACTTTGCAGGGTGCTTATCAAATTTATCCTCTCCATGTATTATCCAGCAAACTATGCATCAAAGTTGAGAAGTCATTTCCAATAAATTGTTCCCTGATAATCTAGTTTGGCCATTTGGGCAAAAGCAGAATAACACAAGCATATTATTTGCATAAATCACGCAAAGATAAGCTGCTGCAACCATTCCTGAACATGTGATATGTATATAAGCTGCTACAACCATTTAGCACCTCCTTGGTTGCTAAACTTTAACAACCCCTTTTAGCACCTTTCAATCTATGTATTTGGATAAAAAAATACTAAAAGGTGCTAAAATTTAGCATGCTAAAGTTTAACACCCTAAACCAAATGCCCCCTTAACGAATTTCAAGAATACGACAAAGATGCAACTGAAAAAATTACTGTGCAATAAAATGCAAGCATAAACATTTTCTTCAGAAAAAGTATTTGTATGTTCTGAAGGCAAACCTTTGTTCCTATCAAACAGAAAATACAGAGCTTATAACATACTCATATATGCACCACTTCACATCAAAATCTAGTCCATGTTTGCACAAAAAATATAAATTAACAGACAGAACAAAAAAATGAAGAAAATAATAGGATGGAAAATAAAAACAGTGAATGATCTATATGTCTATCAAAATAATGAAGAAAAAGATTTACCTTCATAGCTCTATCAAGAAAGGCCTTTATGAGTGAGATTGTGTAATAAGTTAGAAGTAGCCTAGCATTCTCAATACCATTTTCTATACTCTCTGCAATCCTAGGTTATTGTATTTTCATGACAACATCTGATCCATCCTTCAAAACCGCTCGATGGACCTGGTTGAAAGAAAAAAATGATATTTAAGCAAAGGATATGGCTGAACAGTGAGAGCAGCATCTAACAACATATGTAGTACGTATAATAGAGTGTTGAGGTTAATGCTCAAATTTCACAATTGATGAACCCTTTAGCCTACATAAGGCAACTTTCTCTACCGAACCAACCTGACCGGTGCTAGCTGATGTAACAGAACCGCCCAATTATACGAGATTAAGTAAGAAAATCATCCAACGGAAGGACAATTTAACAAACTTAAGCCCGTATAACCCGGTAGTCCATGAAATCTCGACGGATTTTAAACCATTCACATAACAGCCAAGATCGTACTAAGTTTAGCGGTCACCGTCATAAGTTACATAGAAATTTGCGGCACAAAATACATCGGAGTTTAAACATAGTTATTACAAACCAGGTTCGAATAAAAGTAGCGGAAGCAGTAGTTCAAATCACGCACACACACAACGTTTGAAATAAAGTGCCAGCTTGTGATCATCTCCAGCAAAAGCATCAGACGAGGAGTAGTGATTGACCATTGCCCATGGTCCTAAGCTTCGCCCATCGCAGGATAGAGACAGTTGATACAATAACCATAGTACATCTGTCCATCTGCAACAAGTGGGAACAAAGCCCTGAGTACGAGAAGGTACTCAGCTAGACTTACCCGACAGAACTAAAATAAAATGACACCAAGGATCATGATAGGCTTTTTGGTGGGGTAGCTGACTCATTTGCAAGAAAAGCAGTTTAACTTAGCAGTCCTTTTTCAAAAGCATGTAGTATTTTAATCTTTATTACCCTGTCAACTATATTTGCACATATGCTAGAGTAGCCATGTGATTAAGCAAGTAAGGATACCATTGATCATTAACAATCATTACCATATCATTTTCCGCATAACTATCCAAGTGTTTCATCAATGTTACTACGATGAAGTAGCTCAAGTCAAGTGTTCACTATCCAGTGAACGATGGCGATTCGAATCGATTATTGACCAGCTGGTAATTTATTCCTCACACAAACCTCACTCACCCGCTAAAGTGAGGTATTGGTCACCGAGTCAACCATTCAGGTAAAGTCGCGAGCTTGCCAGGAACCACATGTACCCGGGGGCCGCTCGACTGCTCTTTGGCCTTATCATCGCACCCCCGTTTCCTGCCACTATTGCTCCGGTACAGTGCGTTGCGGGCAATCCACTCGGCCCGAATAATCTCCCGGCTTCGCGGTCGAAAGGTACTTTATTCTCTTATCTGCGTAACTTTTCTGACGTGACTGAGCGGCTCTCATATTCTGCTGGATGATATGAACTTTCTTTTCGGCTTCCTCCACGAAGTCAATACCATAATACCTTCTTTCTCCTGGCTCAATCCAGTTTAAAGGTGTTCTACACTTTCGGCCATACAGAGCCTCAAAAGGTGCCATCTTGATACTTTCTTGATAGCTATTATTGTACGCGAACTCTACTAACGGTAACCATGACTCCCATGAACCTCTGGAAGACAACACACAAGCTCTTAACATATCCTCTAAAACAGCATTAACTCTTTCAGTCTGACCATCTGTTTGAGGATGATAGGCAGTGCTACGAATCAGACTAGTCCCCAAACCTTTGTGCAAATGCTCCCAAAAGTGAGCAGTGAACTGCGACCCTCTGTCAGACACTATAGTTTTTGGTATGCCATGCAATCTCACAATCTCCGCAATATACTTCTCGGCATATTGAGGTGGTCTATACTCTGCCTTGACAGGCAAAAAGTGGGCTGTCTTGGTAAGACGATCCACAATTACCCAAATCGAATCGTGACCTTTCTGAGTAGTGGGCAGACCCGTGATGAAATCCATACTTATATCATCCCACTTCCAACTAGGTACTGACAAAGGTTGTAGCAATCCGGCAGGTTTCATGTGAATTGCTTTCACTCTACAACATGTGTCACATCTGGCTACATAAGCTGCGATTTCCTTCTTCATCTTTGTCCACCAATAACGAGGTCTTAGCTCTTGATACATTTTACTGCTGCCAGGATGAATGGACAACTTAGAGAGATGAGCTTCGTCCATAATTTTATTCTTAAGCTCTCTATCCTTTGGAACAATAAGACGGTTGTCGAACCACAACACATCTTGCTCATCCACTCTGAAGTGTTTCAAGGGTTCTTCTTTAATTTTCTTTTTGATGTGGAATATCCCTTTGTCTGCTTTCTGACCTTCTATTATCTTACTCTCCAAGGAACAACTGACCTGAATACTATGTAACACGGCAGGGTGCATTAGATTAAAACCATCTTTAAGTAAGGGTTGCATATTCAGACAATGTGACTTTCTACTCAAAGCATCAGCTACCACATTGGCTTTTCTAGGGTGATACTGTACATTTAAGTTGTAATCTTTGATTAGTTCTAACCATCTTCGCTGTCTCATGTTTAATTCTGGTTGGGTGAAAATGTACTTAAGACTCTTATGATCGGTGAAAATGTTGCACACATTACCAAGTAAATAGTGTCTCCAAATCTTTAAGGCATGCACTACAGCGGCCAGCTCAAGATCATGTGTCGGATAATTGATTTCATGTTTTCTCAACTGCCGGGAGGCATAAGCAATGACTCTTCCTTCTTGCATCAGAACACATCCTAATCCTGTTTTTGATGTGTCGCAGAACACATCAAAAGGTTTCTCGATGTCGGGCTGTGCAAGAACTGGAGCAGTGGTCAACAGTTTCCGCAAGGTGTGGAAAGCTGTCTCACACTCCTCTGTCCACACAAACTTGTGATCTTTCTGTAACAGACTTGTCATCGGTTTGACAATCTTCGAGAAGTCTGGGATAAAGCGGCGATAGTAACCAGCTAACCCTAGGAAACTCCTGACTTCTGACACTGTGGTTGGAGTTTTCCAATCCATAACCTCTTGCACTTTGCTCGGATCTACAGAAACTCCATTCTCAGATAGAATATGACCAAGGAAAGGAACTTTCTTCAACCAAAATTCACATTTGCTGAACTTAGCATACAACTTATGATCTCTCAGCCTGGTCAAGACAATTCTCAGATGTTCTTCATGATCTTTCTCATTCTTAGAGTATACTAGAATGTCATCGATGAAGACAACTACAAACTTGTCCAACTCTGGCATGAAAACCGTATTCATCAGATACATAAAATATGCAGGAGCATTTGTTAAACCAAACGACATAACAAGATACTCGTACAACCCGTATCTGGTAGAAAAGGCGGTTTTCGGAACATCTTGTGGCCTAATCCTTATTTGATGATACCCTGACCTTAGGTCTATCTTGGAGAACACTCTAGCCTTAGCCAACTGATCAAACAGAACGTCGATATGAGGCAAGGGATATTTATTCTTGATAGTTACAGCATTAAGAGGTCGATAATCCACACACATCCTTAGAGTACCCTCTTTCTTTTTCTTCACGAACAGGGCAGGACATCCCCATTCAGACTTACTTGGGCGGATAAACCCTTTCTTTAATAATTCTTCCAGTTGCTTCTTCAACTCAGCTAACTCATCCGGAGACATCCGATAGGGTCTCCTCGAAATAGGAGCTATCCCGGGAATCAACTCGATTCCAAACTCAACATTTCTATCTGGAGGAAGGCCAGGTAACTCGTCTGGAAACACATCCGGGAACTCACACACTACCGGGATCTGGTGGATAGGAACAACTTCCATGGCACAGGTCACACGCACAAGGTCTGTTCTTTTAGGCAATGGTACCCAGAAAGTACCCTCTGCCTGGGGATCCTTAAGGGTAAGCATCCGACTGCTTGTATCTATGACTGCTCCCCAGTCTTTCATCCAGTTCATTCCTATTATTACATCCAAAACTAGTCCAGGCATAATTACCAGGTTCACTCGAAACTTCCGACTACCTAACTCAAGGGTTGCCCCTCTAACCATCTTATTGGTTAACACATCAGCTCCTGCTGAGCTTATGCGATAAACATAACTCAATTCTGTGCATAGTTGTTCATGCTTCCGTGCAAATGCTTGACTCATAAAAAATGCGAGGATCTAGAATCAAATAGAACAACTGCAGGGTGATGGTTCACAAGAAACTTACCGGCAGTTACAGGCTCTCCCTCAGGAACCTCATCAACGATGGTGTGGTGCACACGAGCATTGTAAGTATGTTGCTTCTTTTTAGGCGGATAAGGGCAGAACTTTGAAAAGTGGCCTGGCTGACCACAATTGTAGCAGGGCCCCTTCACTGTACCCGTAGACCCTATAGCTCCCTTGGAGTTGCTCTATTCTGCAGCTGCGGTGGTCTTTGTTGGCGGCACGGCCATCTTGTACAGCTTCTGTGGTCCCTTGTAATTCTGAGTTTTATGCTGTGGCGGCCTGAACCTTGCACCTGGTGCAGACGGACGATAAGAAGAACGATTTGCAATGACAACTTTGGACGGGATGGTCCTGACTCAAACACCCTCTTGCGATTCTTGGATGCGGAGTAGGCATTATTGTTCTTTTCTTGCTTCAAACAATCACTGATAAAGTCATTGAATCTGGCGCGGGTATTGGTACCCACATGCTTCATCATCTTCGGACTTAACCCTCTCTTGAAACTAGCAATTCTCTTTGCATCTGTGTCGACCATATCTGGAGCATAACGGCACAAGTTGTTAAAGGCATGCAGATACTGTGTCACAGTCTTGGTACCCTGATTCAAGGCCAAGAACTCTCCGAGCTTCATCTCAACCAACCCTGGGGGAATATAAACTCCCCTAAACGCTTCAGTGAAATCTCTCTAGGTAATCTGGGCATTGGGAGGAAAGGTGGTGCGGTGATGCTTCCACCACATTCCTGTCGGTCCCTGTAGCTGATGTGCAGCATACTCTGTTTTCAGAACTTCTGTCAGTCTCAACACACGGAACTTATCTTCCATAGTGTTGATCCATTCTTCAGCATCAAGTGGCTCTGCTGCTTCCTTAAAAATAGGTGGCCTAGTATCCATGAAATCCTTGAAATTGCTGTACTGGTTCACCCCATGGCCACCACCTTGATTATTACCTCTCTGAACATTTTCAGCGATGGTACGCAGAAAATCTTCCATATTCCTCTGTGACTGTTCGGCATTGCGTTGACTTCCAAGGAACTGCGCGAAGAACACCTCTGCAGTGAGCGGGGGAGGAGGGGGCAAATGTGGCTCTGGCTGTGGCTCCTGGTGGTTGACGTTGTTTGCATCACCCCCGCCAGCTCCTGCACCATTGCCACCAGTTTCAGCGGCCTCATACGTGGCACGACGAGTGTTTGCCATCTGCATATTTCAGCAACGAGCAATAATTGAGCAAAGTCGTAGTAATTGCATTCGAATGAACAATCATGCCATACTGAATTCATTGGAGAGAACAAGTTATACAAGAAAACAGAGGCACAATAATCACATTCCAATTAAAATAACATCACCAATTAAGTTACTTCAATGCAACATCGCGTCCCATACAACCACGTTGCCAGCATACATACACTGGACTTTTATGCGTTCGGGTATCGCATACACCACCAAGATCCAAAAGATCGTCAGTCTCAAGATCGAACAGGATGCAACATGATACATGGGAACCAAAAGAAGGCCATCGCGATAAAGCCTAGCTACTAACGCAGGACACTATCCTACTCTTCGGGGCCGTCGTCGAGGTCGGAGGCATCACCACCACTACCTTCAGCAGCAGCGTCGTCGTCGACGTCCATCTGGGCGGCGTCTGGAGGAGCATACGGGCCCATCCTGTTGTAGAGAGCATGAAACTCTTCATGCAAGTTGGCATTGTACTCTTCTAGCTCCTCGACCCTTTGCCTCAGAAGGTCTCTCTCGTTCCAGGCTTCATTCCTTTCTTGTACTAACTGTTCCATCATGCGGTCTGCATTTCTGTTGGCCTGAGTCAACATCTGCACCTGTTGTATGGAACTCTCACCTCTCTCAAGAGCCCGGTCCCGCTGCAAGCTCATGTCGGCCAACTGCTCCTGCAAGCTAGCTATAGCACGTGCTTGCTTCTTCTTCTGCTTCCTTGCTTCAAGCCGGTCATCACCACGTAGGCCAGTCAAGGTCCAATAGGTATTCTCCAGACCCTGGTATGCTCTGATGGCTGCATACATGGCACTCATGGTGTGGTTGTCGCTAGCCCGTCCTTCACTGGGGCCTCTAACCAGGGCACTTCCCTGTGGCTGTACCCAAATGGCATCGCGAGGATCATCTCTCGGGAAAGTACCGGCCAAAGCTGCTGCCAACTCATTGGGGAACCTGCTCATGATGTCTCGGATGACGCGAAAGGCCACGCCCTTTGCACCCTCAGCAGGAGTGCGTCCTTCAAACTCTAAATGCCAACCATCTCATTCTGGCGCATCACCAAGAGCAGGGACGGTGATTTCCACGACAACAAGTCCATCCTCAGCTAGCTGGCTTTCGCTCCAAGAGTACACCGGCTCTTGACCCTCTGGGTACCCCACATCATGGAGCACTCTCCAAAGCAAGGTGGGCATGCCAAACTCGCTTAGAAAAGTGTCCGTGCTGCGGCGCTCCCGCGGGGCCATCTGACGACGGGGTGCTCTTCCGCCGGTGGACTTACGGGCAGTCTGCTTCGTGCGGGCCATCTGTAGCACAAGTTTTAATTACCCGGTGAGAACATATTTTAAGTTGATGTCGCTTTTATCAAAATGGGATAATCCTTTTATAAGGGGAGGAATGCATGTCATGAGTGGAATGCACAGACAATATGATGCATGCACGAATCTTACGTCCTCGCAAACTTAGAAAATAAGGGCATCTAACGAGGAATTCGGTGGCATACAAACGATCTCTCATGTACGTAACTAATTCGGTCTACACGAAAATGCTGTTATGTACCTGCAGAAAATTCATTTTAGCCCATTCCCCATGAATGCATGAAAGCAGTAAATCTACCTACACGCTCTACACGAATCCCCAGATGCGTGTACAACGGTAGTAACTACCCAAACACATCGTCTTAATGACGGTATCGCCTCAACGGACGGAACACCCACACATGCGATACTTTCATAAAAACATGTGTAAAAACATGTAATTATTCTAGTATCATATAAGCACTCTCCCTAGATCAGCGGTGTATCCGATCATGCTCTCACAGCTCACACTTACCGAAGCGTAGAGGTAACTGATCCATACATTACCACTCAATTAAGTGGCACTCATACAATAGCATGCCGTATGAGCAACGAAAAGAGAAATATGGTGCAAGAACCCCAAGTTAGTACTTAAATAGCCACCTAGAGTCCTTAACTGGGCATACAGGATATGACCACTGGCACACTTTTAGTTTGAAAATCACACTTTTTAAACAGAATTTTATTTTAAATACACTTATGAACAGTAATCACGCTAAACCATGCTCCGATACCAGCTGTAACAGAACCGCCCAATTATACGAGATTAAGTAAGAAAATCATCCAACGGAAGGACAATTTAACAAACTTAAGCCCGTATAACCTGGTAGTCCGTGAAATCTCGACGGATTTCAAACCATTCACATAACAGCCAAGATCGTACTAAGTTTAGCGGTCACCGTCATAAGTTACATAGAAGTTTGCGGCACAAAATACATCGGAGTTTAAACATAGTTATTACAAACCAGGTTCGAATAAAAGTAGCGGAAGCAGTAGTTCAAATCACGCACACACACAACGTTTGAAATAAAGTGCCAGCTTGTGATCATCTCCAGCAAAAGCATCAGACGAGGAGTAGTGATTGACCATTGCCCATGGTCCTAAGCTTCGCCCATCGCAGGATAGAGACAGTTGATACAATAACCATAGTACATCTGTCCATCTGCAACAAGTGGGAACAAAGCCCTGAGTACGAGAAGGTACTCAGCTAGACTTACCCGACAGAACCAAAATAAAATAACACCAAGGATCATGATAGGCTTTTTGGTGGGGTAGCTGACTCATTTGCAAGAAAAGCAGTTTAACTTAGCAGTCCTTTTTCAAAAGCATGTAGTATTTTAATCTTTATTACCTTGTCAACTATGTTTGCACATATGCTAGAGTAGCCATGTGATTAAGCAAGTAAGGATACCATTGATCATTAACAATCATTACCATGTCATTTTCCGCATAACTATCCAAGTGTTTCATCAATGTTACTACGATGAAGTAGCTCAAGTCAAGTGTTCACTATCCAGTGAACGATGGCGATTCGAATCGATTATTGACCAGCTGGTAATTTATTCCTCACACAAACCTCACTCACCCGCTAAAGTGAGGTATTGGTCACCGAGTCAACCATTCAGGTAAAGTCGCGAGCTTGCCAGGAACCACATGTACCCGGGGGCCGCCCGACTGCTCTTTGGCCTTATCATTGCGCCCCCGTTTCCTGCCACTACTGCTCCGGTACAGTGCGTTGCGGGCAATCCACTCGGCCCGAATAATCTCCCGGCTTCGTGGTCGAAAGGTACTTTATTCGGCCAGCTAAATGTGAGGCATGCGTTCAACATGACTCGAGGCCCGACAATGGACGGTCCTTAATCGACACAGACGGAAGACACTACAGTCCAGAACCCTGCAAGCTTCCGCCCGGTCTCAGATTCATTTCGACACTTAGTTATTCTCACATGACATTCTTTCACATAATCCAGGTAATCCCCTATAGCTCGCGGATGACAGGCAATCACACGAATTCAACCGGTCTAAGCAAGCTAAGCAATTATTGACCGCGGACACCAGGGTAACAAGGATCGAGTAAAGCAAGGTGAAACAAGGTATAATGCAGCAACGTTTGCAAACAACTCCTAAACGTAATGCATCAAATTAAGTAAAGTTAATAATAAATTATTTGCAAACCGGGAGAGAAATGCTCCGGGGCTTGCCTCGCTCAAAGGAGCTCGGACGGTGGTCGGGGCACTCCGGAAGATCTTCACCAGCCTCCTCTTCGGCTTCGGTCAGCTCCTGTTCTGGCACCTCGGACTGTTCCTCTGGGTCCTCGGGAACTGCGGCCGGGGTCACTTCCTGCGATCCTGTATGATGCAGAAGTATGAGTGCTCATGCATGGGTGCATTGCAGGGGTGACATGAGAGGATGATGATGAATGAATGAGATGTAAATGAGCATGTTACGTTCTTTGGATTACATGGAACTTACGACTCTTCTACAAGGTAGTCTACGTCATCCAAGAACATGTACTCGAAAACTACCACCACTATTCTCTACCATGCACAGGCACTTTAACACTCAAGATGCTTCAAAGATACACCAAAGTATAGTTTACTAACTTTTTTTGCATTAAAGAATGAATGTAAACCCTAATTAGCCTTATAATTGAACAGCAACACATAGTTTAGTAGCACAGAAAAATCTTAGAAAATTACAGTGGATTACTAATATCAAAACTAGCCTGACACAAGATTTTTATTGCATTTGGATTACTAGAACTGTCGATACAAAAATAACAAGCTAAGGCCTAAAAATGAATATTTAAAATACTTTACATTATGAAAAGTATCAAACAATAGATTTAGAAATTTTCCTACTTTCTACACAGTAAACAAACACTATATAAAAATTATCACTTGCATGTTCTATTCAAATTTATTTAAATAACAAAAATAACAAATATTAGTGATAGAAAGCATTTGAACTACACCAACACATTTTTCTACAGAACAGGCATGAGATAAAATTTCCCTAGCAAGTACATGGCACAAAAAGATTAACAAACTTGGAATCACATTTTTCTGATTTCTCTAGGATTTATTAAACATTTATCAAGAAAACAGCCATTTCAATAGTTAATTAAAAACTCTACAGAAAAGTATCTCAAATTTGACATGCAATAATTTTATATCATAGTTCTGGTTCCAATGCATCTAGAGAATTTTATTTCACAATTTTTGGAGCTGAAATGACTGCTAAAATATTTTCCAAAGCATTTTCATCAAAAATAATAAAAGAAAATGGAAAATGAATTTCTTTAAAACGGCACTGGGCCGGCCCGGGAAATCAAGCGGCCCATGGCCGTTCGCGGCCCGGCTTGCGCGCGAGGGGGAACGGCCGAGCCGGCCTGTAACAGAACCGACCAAATTATAAGAGCACAAGTACGAAAACAAGCACCGAAGTGCTCAAATTTTCAAACTTGAGCCCATATAATCCCGGTAGTCAATCGAAATCACGAAGGATTTCAAACCAAACTGCTTACAACCAGGATCGCATCATTCAACATACACATCATACGTTACATTTCACAAGTAGTTCTGAAATAAGTTAACACCACGGAGTAGCAATTATTACAAACCGAGTTTGAAAGTAGCGGAAGCATCACACACACTTTAGTTACTTAATTACTGCCAGTTTGGATGATCGACATCCCGCAAAAGCACGAGGAAAGTACATAAAGATGATCACGCCCTTGTGATCTAGTCATCATCACCCGCAGGGTGGAGACACGTCTTGCAGAATCCCTGATAAAGCATGTCATCTGCAACAGGAGGGAATAAACCCTGAGTACTGGAATGTACTCAGCTAGACTTACCCGTCAAAAACCAGAAATAAATGTGACACCAAGGATTATGCAAGGCTTACACAAGAGGCTGGCTGACACCACATTTTGCATAAAGGCATAAGTAGTTGAAACTCTTATAACCTGTACTAGCAGTTATTTTTAGCATTTACCTGTCATCTATCTTAGCACCTGTACTAAACATGCACTTGATTATCATCAAACAATTATTCATATTATTCCATAGCAGGTGTAAGTTGTGGCAACATTGTATCATTCACTTAACCATCTGTTTAATTAATGAGATCTACCTTGCCGCTGCTCAAGTCAAGTGCTCACTAACCGGGAGCGACGGCGATTCGAATCGAATTCCTATCCAGCTGGAGGGGTATTTCTAACACTCACCGCGCAGGCCCCTGCCAGGGTCGCACAAGCCACCTTTCGTATGATTCAGGAATCGCGGGTCCGAATGATGTCGCAACCCCAAGGGCGACACTCTGCCAGGTGATAGGGACTCTAACCCCCCTTGGTCTCATGCCAATGTCCCCAAGCACATCCTTTCTCTCCTCCAAGAAGCAACCTACCATTCGATTCCCGGCCTGAATCACATTACTCGGCTTCGCGGTCGGAACGACTTATCCGGCCAACTAAGTGTTAGACTGCGTTCAACATGACTCAAGGACGTACAGCGAATCGGTCCTTAAACGACTCAGACGGGCATGGCTCCACACCCAAGACGTGAAGTGTCTTGCGGCTGTACCATCGAACTCCCGCCCGGTCTCAATTTCATTTTTAAGCATGGTTCCATCACGATAGCTATAAGCCACTCGCGACCCATTCCTATATCTCGCGGATGACCGGAATTCACCCGACTTCTACCGTACTAAGCAGGGCTAAGCATTGACACGTACCTAAACCTAATATAGGATTAGGGTACAATATCTGGACAAGGACAGGTATAATGCAACAGTTGTTTTCATACAACTCCTACTACTTAATGCAGTAAACAATTAAAAGTACTCAAGATATATTTATAAAACAATGGGTTCAGCATGCACCGGGGCTTGCCTTTGAGGAAGGTGGAAGGTCTGTGGTCCGGACACTCCGGAAGGTTTTCTTCGGAGGCTTCTCCGCCAGTGGGTTCCTCTGCTGGTTCCGGCGGATTCTGAATCTCCTCCGGCGTCGCTGGTTCGAATTCGAGGAGTGTCACCCCCTCCGGTACACCTATTGCATGAGTGCATAATAAATCCCATGAATGCATAATGAAAGATGCAATATGCTCGGAATGAAATGCATTACAACAATTTAACGCTCTATTCAAATCACTTCAAAAGAGTAGGTGCAAATTTCCTCTCCGGTAGAGAAGTACTCACCTAATCTACTTAACCTAAGATAAAGCTGCTCATCCTCAGTTAAGGCCCTAACACCTAACAATTACAAAAGTAAGATGTCTTAGGATACCACACCAAATCAATCAGCAAAATGCCACAGTAAGCATTCTGGACAGCAGCTACTTGTTTTTATCACAACTGGAGATTTACAATTCCGAAAGATATGATCTAAGGCAATCTGGAAAGCCTGAGAAATGCTCTACAATTCATTTTCAAACCTCAACCCCAAACTCCTAAGTTTTCCATGTCAAACTTCACAAGTTCCAGAATCTGTCCTCTCCAAAACAGAGAGTAGCAGATTCTGAACTGCCACTTAAAACAACAGTAACTCTCAAACTACTAAGCCAAATACTCCCAAATTTTGACACCAGCTAGTTCATCAAGTTTACTGTGACTTTGGTATTTACAAGTCTTCCAGCAACCAATTTTATCAAAGGTCAAACTTAGAAATACTACCAGCTGTCCAGAAAACCTAAAATTACAAAGGTTAAATATTTGTTGATGTGACCAAAGTCCCCTAAAACCAAACTAATGTTACCAACAGTTCACATGAAGTATAAAAACACCAGAAAGTAAGGTGGGACCAACTAGAATATTTATTTAACCCCATTTCTTAATTTACTTAATTATTTAGGTGGAATTTTAAACATATATGTAAACTGCTCCTAAAATTCTACAAAAATTACAGGGGACTCTCTGACCCCAAAATAGACCACAGTAAAAATTTGAACAAGTTTTATTCACAGAAACTCTCTATACAAAATTCACAAGCCCAAAAGGCTGATTTTTGTATAATTCATAAATCACATTGAAAAGTATCAAACAACAGATTTCATATTTTTCTTAGACACTCTAGGGTACCAAGACATTCTCCAAAAAGTTACAAGAACATTGCACATGTAGAAAAATTACAAAAATTCCTTCAATTATTTCCTAGAATAAAATGATAGCCTTATAACTTGAAAATTACTCAAGCACTGATGCCTAAATTTTTACCAGAGCTAGGGCTAGCATAGAATATCATACCCACCAAATTTCATGATTTATGGAACACTACAGATCAAGTTATAAATTAAACAAATTTGCATGCATTCCAAAACACATTTAAAGGATCTAATAAATTCTTACAGAATTTAAACATCCCATGCCAGATCCATATTTTTCTAAAATACTACACATCAAGTAGATTCTAACAAAATTTATCTCATGATTTTTGGATCATTAAAACCCTAGATCTATATTTTTCCAACTTGTACAAAAATCAGTGACAAAACAAAATAATAAAAATGAATTTCACTTCGGACGACTGGGCCGGCCCGGAAATTCGGCCCACAACACACACGCTCGCGCGCGCGGCCCGCTCAGCGCCCCCGCCCGCGCGCGACGCTGACGGGCGGGCCCCCGCGGTCAGCGACCGGAGGCAGGGGAGGCGGCGTCCCGCGAGCTCCGGTGAGCTCGAGCTCGCCGGAGAAGGGCTCGCTCGGCCAACCGAACACCGCCTCGTGCTCTCCGTCACCCGGTGCGTCGATTGGTGCCCGTAGGATGGATGGGGATGGGGTGGAAAGGGCTTGCCACCGCGAGCGGCGGTCGGTGAGGCCCGGTGGCGGCGCACCGTCGCCGGTGAGGATGCACGGTGCGGTCTAGGCTCGGTACGAGCTTCACCGAAGCTAGGCGAATCCATTTTACTAGGAAGGGAGGATGGAGAGAGACCCGAAGCACCCCGACCACGGTGAGGTCCCATGGCGGGCTCCGGCGACCTATCGGAAACGGGGAAGAAGGCAATGCGGCTCACCTCGAGTCAAATCGCGGCCGTCGGTGGGTCGAGGGGATGGAGGGTGGTGAGGCGAAGGGATTGGCGAGGTCTGGCGGCCGGTGATGCGGCGTAGCTCATGCTCGAGCTCGCCGGAGGAGAAGGGGAATGGCGGCTCGGTTTCGGTGTTCTTGCGACTGGAAGAGAGAGGGGGCGGAGGAATGGAGTGGCGCGTGCGAGAGAGGGGGAGGTGGCCGCTCGGGTTTCACTTGCGCCAGAGCTCGCAACGTGGAGAGGGTTGCAGCACCTGGTCGACACGCGGCGGCGTTCTCCTGCCCGGGCGCCACGACGCGCGGTGTCGCTCGTGACTGAAACCGGCTGAAGGGTCATCGATGGTCGACTGACAGGGGGATTTCAACGCTGATTATCTTCTAAACTAGCTCGTTTCAGTGGAAACTCAAATTAACAAAGTTGTAGACCTATGTAAGCTCTACAATTTTGTAATAGGCCTCCAGAGCTGATTCGGTTTGGTTAGTGATATATAGGGACATTAAGTAGTGCTCAGTGAAACTGAAACCGGGGTTCAGTTAATGATGCCGACTGACAGCTCATGTTCATGACACAATATTTCTTGAACCATTGAGAACCAGGCTTGGGTAATGTTGACAAAGTTGTAGGGCTACATGTGATCTACAAGTTTGTCAATATGAGTGAAGGCTGGTTTGGCCTGGTTTGCAAATTACAAGCTCCTAAAGTAGGCATCAGTAAAACTGTAAGGTCAGATTCCAGACTTAGAAAAATTCTAAGTCTTGGAAATACCTCACTAGCTGACTTGTGGACCACTTTTGAGCATGTTGTGGTCACTTTCATGAGATGGTCATATTGAGACTTTTGTTCCTCATGAATTTCTTTACAACTTTGCTTAAGGGTGCTCTTCCATGCAAGGTCTCTAAATTAGACTTTTTAATTGGTCAAACTAGAGCCCTCTATGGTCAAATGGTGGTCAAACTTGTCTCGGAGGGCAATTTTGTAATTTTGGTCAACATAAACCTTGATCCAAATGTTACCCTAAGTATAGCTAAGGTGTTGTAGGTCATGATTGACTACTTTACCTTTTTGTTACACCAACTATCAAATATTTTATGAAATAAATCAAACAAACCCTACACAAACACATGAATGACATTACATGGAATACTAAACATGGGTTATGCATGTCATGCTTATGCAAATGCAATGCAATTAAGGAATAAACACTTGAAGTGTTACAGCCCTCCCCCCTTATAAAAATCTCGTCCCGAGATTTGAAAAGCGTACCATTTTTCATAGAATTCCTTATAACCATCCCGCAAATAATCCTCCCGTTCCCACGTAGCATCCCTCTCACTTCCCTGATTACTCCACATCACTTTGTACCACTTAACCACTTTACTTCTAGTTACTCGTTCTTGAGTATCGATCACTCGGACGGGCTTTTCCTCATAGGTTAGGTCGGATTCAAGCCTGATATCTCCTAAAGGAACCTGCTCCTCAGGAACTCGAAGACACTTTTTAAGCTGAGATACATGGAAAACGTTGAATATGGCTCTCATTTCAGGAGGCAACTGGATTTTGTATGCAACAGCTCCACTCTTGCCTATGATCTGGAAAGGACCCACGTATCTTGGTGTAAGTTTCCACTTAACACCAAAACGTTGGACACTCTTCATTGGAGAAACTTTCAAATAAACGAAGTCTCCAACTTCAAATTCGAGTGGTTTTCTACGACGATCAGCATAGCTTTTCTGTCTAGCTTGGGCTGCGGCCATGTGTTTTTGGATAGTCCGGACTTGTTCTTCAGCTTCCTTGACAAAATCTATACCATAATACTTTCTTTCACCAGCTTCTACCCAGTTTAACGGAGTTCGGCACTTACGACCGTACAAAGCTTCGAATGGGGCCATCTTAATACTCTCTTGATAACTGTTATTGTATGAGAATTCGGCTAAAGGTAACCATTTTTCCCAAGAACCCTTGGATGAAATGACGCATGCCCGCAACAGATCTTCCAAGATTTGGTTAACTCGTTCCGTCTGACCAGATGTCTGGGGGTGATAAGCAGAGCTTCTCACTAACTTGGTTCCCAGAAGGTGATGCAAATGCTCCCAAAAGCGAGCAGTGAACTGGGGACCACGGTCAGAAACGATCGTATGAGGTATCCCATGAAGCCGGACTATCTGATTGAAGTACAACTCAGCATAGTCAGTAGGACGATAGTCCACTCTCACTGGGATGAAATGAGCTGATTTGGTCAAACGATCAACAATTACCCAGATAGAGTTATGATTTTTGACCGTAGGAGGAAGTCCGACAATGAAATCCATACTTATCTCTTCCCATTTCCAGCCTGGAATAGAAAGTGGCTGAAGCAACCCAGCTTTCATGTGCACAGCTTTCACTCTGCAACAGGTGTCACATCTAGCAACATATGCAGCTATCTCTTTCCGCATCTTGGTCCACCAATAAAGTGGCTTCAAATCATAATACATCTTATTACTACCAGGATGGATGGACAACTTGGAAGAATGTGCTTCGGACAGGATCTGATCTCTAAGCTCTCGGTCCTTAGGTACCACTAACCTATCCTTAAACCACAGCACACCTTCGTCATCTAACCTGAAATGCTTAGTTTCTTCCTCTTTCATCTTCCGTTTTATGTGAAATATACCCAGATCAGTCTTTTGGAGCTCAATGATTCTATTTCTGAGAGTACCACTGACAGTGATGTTGTACAAGACTGCCGGATGTAACAGGCGGGATCGGTGAAAATCAGTTTCAACTAAGGAATGGCAGTGAGACTTACGGCTCAAAGCGTCCGCAACCACGTTTGCCTTGCCTGGGTGATAGTGCACTTGAAGATTATAATCTTTAATCAACTCGAGCCATCTTCTCTGACGCATATTTAGCTCGGGTTGGGTGAAGATGTATTTGAGGCTTTTGTGGTCTGTATAGATATTGTAGACGTTGCCCAGCAGATAATGCCGCCATACCTTCAAAGCATGAACAACTGCGGCCAGTTCTAAGTCATGCGTCGGATAATTCACCTCATGTTTCCGAAGTTGCCGTGAAGTATATGCAATTACTCGGCCTTCCTGCATCAAAACACCTCCCAAACCTATGCCTGAGGCATCACAGTAAACATCAAAAGGTTTCTCGATATCCGGTTGTGCCAAAACCGGAGCCGAGGTTAGGAGGGTTCGCAGTTGGTGAAAAGCCGCATCACACTCAGGAGTCCAGACAAACCTGGTGTCTTTTTGCAGCAACCGAGTCATGGGTTTGGCTATTTTTGAGAAATCCAGGATGAAGCGACGATAATAGCCAGCCAACCCAAGAAAACTCCGGACCTCATGAACCGAAGTAGGAGCCTTCCAATTCAATACTTCTTGTACCTTGGTGGGATCCACCATAATTCCGCCATCGGACAACACATGTCCAAGAAAAGGTACTTCACGAAGCCAGAATTCACACTTACTGAACTTTGCATACAGTTTATGCTCACGTAGTCTGCTGAGGACAATTGATCGAACAAGATGTCGATACGCGGTAGAGGATACTTATTCTTAACAGTGACTGCATTCAGAGGTCTATAGTCCACACACATCCGCAAGGTTTGATCCTTCTTCTTTACAAAGATAGCAGGGCAACCCCACGGAGACGAGCTAGGACGGATCAACCCCTTCTTCAAAAGTTCATTCAATTGTACCTTAAGCTCAGCTAACTCATTTGGAGGCATTCTATAGGGTCTCCTAGAGATGGGTGCGGTGCCAGGCAGCAACTCGATTTTAAATTCCACATCCCGATCCGGAGGGAGTCCCGGCAAATCATCAGGAAAAACGTCCGGAAATTCATTTACTACGGGAATTTCAGCCAACGCCTTTGCTTGCACAACATGAATTTCCCCCGACAATTCAATTTTTCTGGGAAGTTGTACTAGAAAACCCTTTTGATCTGTAGGATCTCTGAGCATAACTACCCGAGCAGATGTGTCAAGGAGTACCCCATTCTGACTCATCCAATTCATGCCCAAGATA
This sequence comes from Saccharum hybrid cultivar R570, assembly GCA_038087645.1. Lineage (NCBI taxonomy): Eukaryota > Viridiplantae > Streptophyta > Magnoliopsida > Poales > Poaceae > Saccharum > Saccharum hybrid cultivar. The sequence goes on along the minus strand of JAQSUU010000402.1, from coordinate 20,473,163 downwards.
ACATCTATGTCTAACCCCGGTAACACCAATAGAGCAAGCGAATAACTTCGCCCTTCTATCTCAAACTTAAGGTTTCCCACTACTTTGTTTGTGGAAATATTCCCACTTGCAGCACTAATGCAATAACCCACACCTTCAACAGTATGCAACTTGTGTGCAAATTTGGATGCAAACTTAGGACTGATAAAGGAATGTGAAGCACCTGAATCAAAAAGTACCACTGCGGGGTGTTGGTCAACTAGGAACTTACCAGCCGTGACCACCTCACCAGATGGAATTTCTTCAATGCTGTTATAATGAGCGTGTCCCTGACGACCACCTTGATTGACATTTTTCTTAGGGTACGGACAGTTCCGGGCCCAATGGCCTGGCTTGTTGCAATTCCAGCAAGGCATATTGCTAGGAGGAACACTAGAGCTGCTCTGTCCAGAAGTCCCCTTTGGCAGAGCGACAGTATAAGCCTTACGGAACCCAGTTTTTGCAACAGTCTTTTTCTGTGGCGGACGGAACTTCGTATTCTGAGCAGGCGGGCGTGGAGAAGACCTTGGTGCAGCTGAGGCCCTTGACTGAGAAGCACTTGCCTCAAGGGCCCTTTTACGGCTCTTAGAGGCAGAATAAATAGCATTGTTGTTCTCTTGTGTCAAAGCATCGCTGATGAATTCATTGAAAGTGGTACACTTGCTAGTGCCCATAGTCTTCATTAGCTTTGGGCCGAGGCCCCTTTTGAAACTAGCAATCTTCTTTGCATCAGTGTCCACAAACTCTGTGGCATACCTTGCCAGGTTGTTGAAGGACTGCAAGTATTCAGTCAAGCTTTTGTTTCCCTGCGATAGCCTCATGAATTCCGTGTGCTTGATTGCCATAAGACCGGGAGGAATATAGTTTCCCCGGAATGCCGCCTTAAACTGATCCCAAGCAATCGGGACATTGGCAGGCAATGTGGAACGATAGTGGCTCCACCAGATGCCCGCTGGACCATGCAACTGATGGGAAGCATACTCAGTTTTCAGCTCATCAGTTAGGCGTAGCAGACGAAACTTTTGTTCAATGGTATTCAACCACTCGTCAGCCTGTAGTGGTTCTTCTGCTTCCTTGAAGATCGGGGGCTTTGTATCCAGGAAGTCCTTGAAATCGCTGTACTGATTTGGCTCTGGGCCCTGACGACCATGCCGAGCCTCTCGATTAGCCAGTTGGCACATGGCGTCGGCCAACATACGCTGCCCCTCAACCACTGATTGCATCAACTCTGCCGGAGTAGGTGGTGGCGGAGGGGGCGGCTGGTCCTCCTCCTCATTTCCACGACCCCGACGTAGATTGTACGACATCTGCAAAATGCATAGCCAATGAGCACTGTCGACGTGGGAAATTTGTAGATGAATTATTGCGAAATGTCAAACTGTCTTCATAATAGAATTCTCATAATAATTAAGGCACCATAATTCATCACAACCGCACAATCCATTCAAGCGCATCAATTGACGAACTCATACTCGGTAATCCAACAAGACGTTCTTCGATAAAGGATCACTCACAGGGAGCACAACGGTTATCGGACCGTTTACGTTATTATCTACATGATTTTTGACCTTTCGCCCGGTACTTGGATTTGATCTCAAGATTTTTAGTGACTGTGAAAGGCTACTTCAAACTGACCACAAAGAGACTTCTCAATGGAGAGTTCTATGTTGGATCAGGACTAGCCACCTCGATACCTGCGCGTGCCAAGCAGCACAACCTTATGTCGCGCGCCATAGGAGGCCCTCGGTTTCGTCGCGGCACCGAAGGGTGCTAATCGTGACACCATCATCGAACACAACACAATAAGACATCCCATTACGATCGAAATTAACTGGTTCAAACTACATTCAGGAAACATACGGTTCAACCTTACATCCAAAGTCAAGTTATTACAAGGCCTCACTCCTTCACAGGGAGGGCACAAAAGACAATCCTAACATTATAGGTACGTGACGACTACTCTAAGCATCCTCCTCCGAGTCAGTGTCGAGGATCTCCCCGCCGTCCTCATCACTGACAGGCTCTAACTCCTCGTCTTCTTCTTCTTGCTCTTCCTCTGGTGCTTCTGCAGGTGGAGCATCCTGTGGTCCATCGACCTCCACTTCATCATCATCATCAGCCAAGAAGATTCCCGAACCCATATCCTCATCTACGTTGTTGTTCCTAGGTAGCAGAGGATTAAGCTGGTTGTTCAGGCGGTGCACTTCTTCATGAAGGTTGTCATTGTATTGCTGTAACAGAACCGACCAAATTATAAGAGCACAAGTACGAAAACAAGAACCGAAGTGCTCAAATTTTCAAACTTGAGCCCATATAATCCCGGTAGTCAATCGAAATCACGAAGGATTTCAAACCAAACTGCTTACAACCAGGATCGCATCATTCAACATACACATCATACGTTACATTTCACAAGTAGTTCTGAAATAAGTTAACACCACGGAGTAGCAATTATTACAAACCGAGTTTGAAAGTAGCGGAAGCATAACACACACTTTAGTTACTTAATTACTGCCAGTTTGGATGATCGACATCCCGCAAAAGCACGAGGAAAGTACATAAAGATGATCACGCCCTTGTGATCTAGTCATCATCACCCGCAGGGTGGAGACACGTCTTGCAGAATCCCTGATAAAGCATGTCATCTGCAACAGGAGGGAATAAACCCTGAGTACTAGAATGTACTCAGCTAGACTTACCCGTCAAAAACCAGAAATAAATGTGACACCAAGGATTATGCAAGGCTTACATAAGAGGCTGGCTGACACCACATTTTGCATAAAGGCATAAGTAGTTGAAACTCTTATAACCTGTACTAGCAGTTATTTTTAGCATTTACCTGTCATCCATCTTAGCACCTGTACTAAACATGCACTTGATTATCATCAAACAATTATTCATATTATTCCATAGCAGGTGTAAGTTGTGGCAACATTGTATCATTCACTTAACCATCTGTTTAATTAATGAGATCTACGTTGCCACTAATCAAGTCAAGTGCTCACTAACCGGGAGCGACGGCGATTCGAATCGAATTCCTATCCAGCTGGAGGGGTATTTCTAACACTCACCGCGCAGGCCCCTGCCAGGGTCGCACAAGCCACCTTTCGTATGATTCAGGAATCGCGGGTCCGAATGATGTCGCAACCCCAAGGGCGACACTCTGCCAGGTGATAGGGACTCTAACCCCCCCTTGGTCTCATGCCAATGTCCCCAAGCACATCCTTTCTCTCCTCCAAGAAGCAACCTACCATTCGATTCCCGGCCTGAATCACATTACTCGGCTTCGCGGTCGGAACGACTTATCCGGCCAACTAAGTGTTAGACTGCGTTCAACATGACTCAAGGACATACAGCGAATCGGTCCTTAAACGACTCAGACGGGCATGGCTCCACACCCAAGACGTGAAGTGTCTTGCGGCTGTACCATCGAACTCCCGCCCGGTCTCAATTTCATTTTTAAGCATGGTTCCATCACGATAGCTATAAGCCACTCGCGACCCATTCCTATATCTCGCGGATGACCGGAAATCACCCGACTTCTACCGTACTAAGCAGGGCTAAGCATTGACACGTACCTAAACCTAATATAGGATTAGGGTACAATATCTGGACAAGGACAGGTATAATGCAACAGTTGTTTTCATACAACTCCTACTACTTAATGCAGTAAACAATTAAAAGTACTCAAGATATATTTATAAAACAATGGGTTCAGCATGCACCGGGGCTTGCCTTTGAGGAAGGTGGAAGGTCTGTGGTCCGGACACTCCGGAAGGTTTTCTTCGGAGGCTTCTCCGCCGGTGGGTTCCTCTGCTGGTTCCGGCGGATTCTGAATCTCCTCCGGCGTCGCTGGTTCGAATTCAAGGAGTGTCACCCCCTCCGGTACACCTATTGCATGAGTGCATAATAAATCCCATGAATGCATAATGAAAGATGCAATATGCTCGAAATGAAATGCATTACAACAATTTAACGCTCTATTCAAATCACTTCAAAAGAGTAGGTGCAAATTTCCTCTCCGGTAGAGAAGTACTCACCTAATCTACTTAACCTAAGATAAAGCTGCTCATCCTCAGTTAAGGCCCTAACACCTAACAATTACAAAAGTAAGATGTCTTAGGATACCACACCAAATCAATCAGCAAAATGCCACAGTAAGCATTCTGGACAGCAGCTACTTGTTTTTATCACAACTGGAGATTTACAATTCCGAAAGATATGATCTAAGGCAATCTGGAAAGCCTGAGAAATGCTCTACAATTCATTTTCAAACCTCAACCCCAAACTCCTAAGTTTTCCATGTCAAACTTCACAAGTTCCAGAATCTGTCCTCTCCAAAACAGAGAGTAGCAGATTCTGAACTGCCACTTAAAACAACAGTAACTCTCAAACTACTAAGCCAAATACTCCCAAATTTTGACACCAGCTAGTTCATCAAGTTTACTGTGACTTTGGTATTTACAAGTCTTCTAGCAACCAATTTTATCAAAGGTCAAACTTAGAAATACTACCAGCTGTCCAGAAAACCTAAAATTACAAAGGTTAAATATTTGTTGATGTGACCAAAGTCCCCTAAAACCAAACTAATGTTACCAACAGTTCACATGAAGTATAAAAACACCAGAAAGTAAGGTGGGACCAACTAGAATATTTATTTAACCCCATTTCTTAATTTACTTAATTATTTAGGTGGAATTTTAAACATATATGTAAACTGCTCCTAAAATTCTACAAAAATTACAGGGGACTCTCTGACCCCAAAATAGACCACAGTAAAAATTTGAACAAGTTTTATTCACAGAAACTCTCTATACAAAATTCACAAGCCCAAAAGGCTGATTTTTGTATAATTCATAAATCACATTGAAAAGTATCAAACAACAGATTTCATATTTTTCTTAGACACTCTAGGGTACCAAGACATTCTCCAAAAAGTTACAAGAACATTGCACATGTAGAAAAATTACAAAAATTCCTTCAATTATTTCCTAGAATAAAATGATAGCCTTATAACTTGAAAATTACTCAAGCACTGATGCCCAAATTTTTACCAGAGCTAGGGCTAGCATAGAGTAACCTACCCACCAAATTTCATGATTTATGGAACACTACAGCTCAAGTTATAAATTAAACAAATTTGCATGCATTCCAAAACACATTTAAAGGATCTAATAAATTCTTACAGAATTTAAACATCCCATGCCAGATCCATATTTTTCTAAAATACTACACATCAAGTAGATTCTAACAAAATTTATCTCATGATTTTTGGATCATTAAAACCCTAGATCTATATTTTTCCAACTTGTACAAAAATCAGTGACAAAACAAAATAATAAAAATGAATTTCACTTCGGACGACTGGGCCGGCCCGGAAATTCGGCCCACAACACACACGCTCGCGCGCGCGGCCCGCTCAGCGCCCCCGCCCGCGCGCGACGCTGATGGGCGGGCCCCCGCGGTCAGCGACCGGAGGCAGGGGAGGCGGCGTCCCGCGAGCTCCGGTGAGCTCGAGCTCGCCGGAGAAGGGCTCGCTCGGCCAACCGAACACCGCCTCGTGCTCTCCGTCACCCGGTGCGTCGATTGGTGCCCGTAGGATGGATGGGGATGGGGTGGAAAGGGCTTGCCACCGCGAGCGGCGGTCGGTGAGGCCCGGTGGCGGCGCACCGTCGCCGGTGAGGATGCACGGTGCGGTCTAGGCTCGGTACGAGCTTCACCGAAGCTAGGCGAATCCATTTTACTAGGAAGGGAGGATGGAGAGAGACCCGAAGCACCCCGACCACGGTGAGGTCCCATGGCGGGCTCCGGCGACCTATCGGAAACGGGGAAGAAGGCAATGCGGCTCACCTCGAGTCAAATCGCGGCCGTCGGTGGGTCGAGGGGATGGAGGGTGGTGAGGCGGAGGGATTGGCGAGGTCTGGCGGCCGGTGATGCGGCGTAGCTCATGCTCGAGCTCGCCGGAGGAGAAGGGGAATGGCGGCTCGGTTTCGGTGTTCTTGCGACTGGAAGAGAGAGGGGGCGGAGGAATGGAGTGGCGCATGCGAGAGAGGGGGAGGTGGCCGCTCGGGTTTCACTTGCGCCAGAGCTCGCAACGTGGAGAGGGTTGCAGCACCTGGTCGACACGCGGCGGCGTTCTCCTGCCCGGGCGCCACGACGCGCGGTGTCGCTCGTGACTGAAACCGGCTGAAGGGTCATCGATGGTCGACTGACAGGGGGATTTCAACGCTGATTATCTTCTAAACTAGCTCGTTTCAGTGGAAACTCAAATTAACAAAGTTGTAGACCTATGTAAGCTCTACAATTTTGTAATAGGCCTCCAGAGCTGATTCGGTTTGGTTAGTGATATATAGGGACATTAAGTAGTGCTCAGTGAAACTGAAACCGGGGTTCAGTTAATGATGCCGACTGACAGCTCATGTTCATGACACAATATTTCTTGAACCATTGAGAACCAGGCTTGGGTAATGTTGACAAAGTTGTAGGGCTACATGTGATCTACAAGTTTGTCAATATGAGTGAAGGCTGGTTTGGCCTGGTTTGCAAACTACAAGCTCCTAAAGTAGGCATCAGTAAAACTGTAAGGTCAGATTCCAGACTTAGAAAAATTCTAAGTCTTGGAAATACCTCACTAGCTGACTTGTGGGCCACTTTTGAGCATGTTGTGGTCACTTTCATGAGATGGTCATATTGAGACTTTTGTTCCTCATGAATTTCTTTACAACTTTGCTTAAGGGTGCTCTTCCATGCAAGGTCTCTAAATTAGACTTTTTAATTGGTCAAACTAGAGCCCTCTATGGTCAAATGGTGGTCAAACTTGTCTCGGAGGGCAATTTTGTAATTTTGGTCAACATAAACCTTGATCCAAATGTTACCCTAAGTATAGCTAAGGTGTTGTAGGTCATGATTGACTACTTTACCTTTTTGTTACACCAACTATCAAATACTTTATGAAATAAATCAAACAAACCCTAAACAAACACATGAATGACATTACATGAAATACTAAACATGGGTTATGCATGTCATGCTTATGCAAATGCAATGCAATTAAGGACTAAACACTTGAAGTGTTACACGGCCCGCTCGGGCGCGGCCCACAGGCGCAGCCCAGTCCACCGAGGGGGGGGAACCGAGCGCGGTTGCCGGCGTTCACGGCCTCGACGCCGCGGCGGCGGTCGCGGGCCAACGGCCGGCTCCGGCCAAACCGAGGCCAACCAAAACGCGCAACACGCTCGCAATAGAATGGTGAACGCGTGAAGGAGACACGGGAGGGCAGAGATAGGGCGAGCGAGGCGGTGGCGGAGTACGGGCTCGACGGCACCGTCGCTGTGGCGCGGCGAGGCGGGGAAAAATTGAGCCCTACCGGGGCAAACGGGGAGATGGTGACACCCGTTCGGAGGAGGACAGGATGGGGCGGAGCTTCGGGCACGGGCAATTGGACGGAGGTGGTCCACCGGTGCCGGAACAGGGCGGAGACGGTGGCGGAGCTCGGTGGCGAGCGGCGTTCCGCTGTGGCTTTCACTGGAGGGAGGAAGAGAGGGAGCAGGCGAGGCGAGAATGGAAGGGAGACCCGGTGCTCGGCTGTTTTTGAAACTGAGCGCGGGCGCGGGGTCCACGGCGGCCACGCGGTGGCGTCGCCGGCATGCGGACGCCACACGGCGAGCGTTTGCTGTCGGGGACGCCAGCGCGCGCGGGCGAGAGCGGGAAGAAGAGGGAGGGGGCCGGCTGGGCCGGGCCATGGCAGAGGCGGCTGCGGGCGCGCGCGCGGGGAGCGGCGCGGGCCGATTCGGCCAGCGGGCCGAATCCGAGGCGGCGGCCTGCTAAGCCGGTTTTGAATTTTTTTGAATTTCCCAATTTCAAATCAAATGAAATTCAAACTTCAAACCCCATTTTGAACAAGAAGAAGACATTTTATGGAATTGACCCAAAAATAAAAGTTGTTTAGAATTTCATTCTCTACAACTTTGATTATGGGGCCAACTAAAAATTCTTAATAGATTTTGAATTGCAGAATAAAAGCTAAAATAGGGAGTATTTTTGAATATTTTTAATTAATATTTTTGAACAAGTTTTTGACAAAATTTTGAGTCATCTAGTTGCTCCAAAAATTGAACTATGGTTCTAAGTGATATAAAATTTATAGTTGCAAGATTTTGGTGTAATGTGATTAGCATATTAATATATTACATCACAGATATCGTTTTCAAGCTTTTATTTCATTCAAGTTATAACATTATCACACATGATTATGATGATATGAAATTCCATGCAATATGATTGTCATGCAAATGCATTGCGTAACACCGGAGTGTTACAGCTGAAGCTAGTGGTTCATAGTTGAAAGTCCTCAACTTGGAGGACCAGTCAGGAGTTAGGACCACGCTCGGCATTAAGGACTGAATTTAGCATTTTAGCTGCTCCCTTTGGCATAACATCAGCACCTTGACGAACAATATCAAGAGTTCCCAACACCTACATTGAGTTGACCAAAGATCAATTTGAATACACTTGGACATCACAAGGCTATGGCAAATGAAGCATCGAATTAAAGGATGGACTAAAACTGTGGTGAATATGTACTTTCAAATATATAAGTACTTCCTACAGTGAAGGATAAACTGAGGGATCTCGATTGCATTTGCATACACTAAATCAAGATAAAATATTTTAACCGTGTGCTATACTATGAATATGCTTGTGTGTGGTGAATATATATACAGTGAAAAACATCTTTGCTACTTACTGAAGGTGCCCGAGTAGATATCATTGTTCTCTGCAACTCATCTAATCTGTGCTTGCCATCTTCCATGTCGGTGATGCCTATAATTACAGAGAGTTCAAGTAAAATACCATTCACACCTTTTCAATCCACACATTCATTTGCCTCCTCAAATCCTCAATCCAAGTATATTCAAAGATACACACTAAATCAAGATAAAATATTTTAACCTTGTGCTATACTATGAATATGCTTGTGTGTGGTGAATATATATACAGTGAAAAAACATCTTTGCTACTTACTGAAGGTGCCCGAGTAGATATCATTGTTCTCTGCAACTCATCTAACCTGTGCTTGCCATCTTCCATGTTGGTGATGCCTATAATTACAGAGAGTTCAAGTAAAACACCATTCACACCTTTTCAATCCACACATTCATTTGCCTCCTCAAATCCTCAATCCAAGTGTATTCAAAGATACACGTGTAGTGTAGATTCAGAGATATATTTTGCAGTCTTTGGATTAAATCAACAAGCAGGAGGATTAAATTAACCCACATCCGGGGAAACAAAACTGCAAATCACATAGTAGGCACGAGGATTAAATTATCCCACATCAAGTACATAGCAGGCAGGAGGATTAAATTACCCCACATCAAGTCTCTGGTGGGGTTAGATCTAAGGAAAGAAGGGCAGAAGGCCGCACCTTTCGTATTTGTACCCGATGTTTGTCAAGGTGACAGGTCTTCCTTCCCAAGTTGACTGGTGGCAGCGATGTTCTTCGGTGGCAGTGCGGCTCCACAGTGAGGGTGAGGGGAAGCATGTCCGCGGAGTCGGCAGCCGTCAGCATGGTTGGCCCCTGGATGCGACGGAGGCCGTGAGCCTCGCCGCCACCGGCGCGTGCATCCCTAGCAGGCACGCGCAAAGGCGCGCTGCACCTGCAGTAGCTCGGCAGTCAACAGCATGTGGCGACATCAACAACTAACTCATCAACACAGCTAGCAGCAGAAGCACGTACCAACAGAGTCCAATAGGAGAACACACCATTGGACAACAGCTTGAATAACCACAGTAGCACAGAAAGCAGCAGGCAGCCAGGCACCGAGCGAACGGAACAGGGGCAGGGCGATGGCGGCTGAATCTCCATGGATTTGTCATCTCCATGGAACTTCCTTCACTTCCACAGCCCACTGGAAAAAAATCGGAGACCAGATGAGCACACGAACCTTTGCCACCGAGAAGCCCGAGGCCCCTACGGAGCCCCGTTTCCCATCTCCGCTGCCGCTTTAGATCTCGCCGTGCTCGCGCGTGGGAGATGAGGAGTTACGCGCGTGGGAGAGAGGAGTCGCGCGCTAACTTGTAAATTCCATTCCGGAGCCCATTCCGTTTTAGCTATTGGAATGGAACATTTCGGTACCGGCCCATACCGGTGTACCATTCCGGACTTTATAATAATAATAATAATAATAATAATAATAATAATAATAATAATAATAATAATAATAATAATAATAATAATATGTGAATAAACTTATACATAAATGTACATATAAATATATTTTGACTTCACTTATGGCGTAATTAACATTTTTACCAAACTAACATGTCATTTAACAAGTTCATAAGACCTTATTTCAAATTTTAAACTCCAAAGTTCATACATGGAAAAATATAATACATGTAGTCATGGCTGGTATTGACCGGTATTGACCGGCATTGACTGGTATTGACCGATATTTGACCCGGTACGGGATTGGGGCTCTTCTATACCGGTTTAGGGGCCGGTACGAGACATTCCGGCCATTCCGGCCGGTACCGGAATGTAATTCACAACTATGTTCGCGCGCGTGGATCTAGCTAGCCTGGCTGGCCAAGGGGCGGACGTACCTGGTGGCTGGTCGCCACGAGCGTGAGCTCAAGCAGGGGTCGACCGCCCAGGCCGGCACCGGTGGCGATCGACCTGGCGTCCTTGGCCGGCTGGCACGCTCGCCCTCGCCTAGCGTTGCCATGCTTCTGATTCAAAAAATTGCACGCTCCTCGCAAAACGAATGCGGCAGAAATTACGAACCATGATTCACGACCGTTGGGATCTCGCCGACGTCGAGGCTGGGATCCTACATCTGGACGCCGCCACCACTGCGATGCGACAGGAGTGTGGCCAGCGGCAACGACTTGCGTCTTGGTGGCGTCCCGTCATGCGTCGGCGTCGTGCGGCCTCGCGGCGTGTCGGCAGGCGACCTCGCGGTGGGCGGCCTGGGCACTGGCGGCTTGCGGCGTGGTGGCGGGCGGCCTGGGGTGCGGCGTGCGGGCGGGCGTCCCTGGACGTCGGGTAGCTGAAGAGTTTGCATCTTCAGGGAGAGGGAGGGTGTGGTGCCTCGCGCTGGCCTGTTGTGTGCGGGATGGGAGAGGGTGCTTCGCGCTTGGTGCCTGGGTGGGTGCGGGACGGGGGAGAGGCACAAGTGACGAGGTCTGATTCAGATAATTTGGACCGTTTGGTGTGAATGAGTAAGAGAAAGAGGTGGGCAAATTCAATCTGGACCTTTTATTTTGAATGATTAGTTATGGGTGCATTTGTTTAGGTATACTTAGGAGAGATTAGAAGAGATAATGACGGTTGGGGATGGTTTGTTGTGTGGCTTTAGGGATGTTTTTTTTGGTGTATTATATGTAGTAGAGATGTAATAGAGATTAGAGACAAAAAAAAAATAATAGCATCGGCATCATGTTCCGGCCAGAGATTCTTCTGTTTGTTCATAATAAAGTGCAGGTCGCATGACCTGGTCTTTAGAATAGGAGACACGTCGCTCATTTGCATGTCGCTGCTGCTGAGGGACATATTTGCCTGCTTTGTCTGCAGCGAGCGATGTAAATTTGTGTGGGTTAAATAACGATTGTATTTGGGAGGAGGTTAATAGCATTTTAACACGGTAGGGTCTATACATTTGATCGGCTAAAGTCATCCTCCGCTCGTCTAATAATTAGCTACTAAAAAAATACTTCAGTGGATCCAACTAAGGTTAGCTATATCAACCTAGCTAATAGATTGCAAAAAGACATTTTTGTCCTCCCACGTACCGCCATTCACGTGCTCTCCCAATACTAAATAAAAAAGTAAAATTATTATAGGCAAATTCACCTTATGCATCTACTTTTTTTAGCTGATGGATCCAAATAATGAATTAGCCAAATAACTATTAGATGCTAGTGGATCCGAACAGGATCTAAGATTATTTGTTAGCTGGAGCTAAAAATTAGCAATTAACTATATATAGTGCATATTTAATTGTTAGCTGGAGCTAAAAATTAGCAATTAACTACATATAGTGCATATTTAATTGTTAGCTGCAGCAAATATTAATTGTTTGACTAAAAATATGGAAAAATGCACCAACATCTATAACATTGAATTAGTTTCACTAAATTATCCATGAAATATGTCATATATATAGTGCTTTTGTTTGAATTGCACATGCTTATATATTTTTTATGAAATTTTGATCAAAGTTTTAGAAATTTAACTTAACACAAAAGGCGACCTACTTGCATCAACCATTGCAGTTTTCTTAACTCAAAAACAAACCAACACATAGTAGTATGCACATAACAATAGATGATTGGAAGTCTCATCACTTAGAGATCCAGCTCCAAGACATCCATGAGATAGATATCTATAGCTCCAAGACATCCATGTGTGAGATAGAGATATCTATAGCTCCAAGAAATGTTGGATCTGGAATTAGAGTTATGTTGATCGGCATCTATATTATTTCATTTTATTTATTTGGACTAGATTTAGATACTTTAATTAATTCAATTTAACTTACAAACTAGTATATATCTATCTTGGATCTTAAAACTGAAGTTTTGTCAATCAGGTCCTTAAGGCATCGTTCGGTTCATACGGAATCTTGCCATGGAACTGTTTTTGACAGGAATGCTAGTTTAATTTATATAATCTTGGATGGGGTGGAACTATTCTTGGGCGCAGGAGTCCTCTAGCCGAACGCGCCCTAAGTGAATTCCACGGAAATTATGTGTCTTCACTATAATTTGTGCATTCATTATGGACTATTATTCTTTGGTCGTTTTAGTGTGACGTTTCCAGAACCGTGTTGCCTCACGAAGCGAACGACCAGTTCAAAGCGTCGGTCCACGTCCACGGCAAGTAGAAGCTTTTCGTGTTTTTCAAAAGCAAAATATTTTCAGGTTGTGTGGCGCACATCCGAGGCATTGACAAGTTGCGATTTTCCACGAGCTAAACGTGTCGTCTAGGAAGTCAATCCGTCTCGTTTACGTCCATACCTTTGCTAACCTCACACTTTGTCTACACACGCTGTATGTAGAAATGGTCAAAAATATGTCTCTTTTCTAGGATAATATAATATGGGTCAAGATAAGGCTGATAATATATGCCTAGTAGTCGCATGAATTCTCCTGGTATTTTTTTTCCAGGACGAAAATCTTTTCGGAATTAACCGTGTGGATTTGGATTTGGTCGCCCAAATACTTCGTCTCTGAAATTCTCAGTGGTCAATACTAGTACGAATTACAGTTGCTAAGACCGAAAAAAAACGCCTCTGGATCAGAAATTCAGAATCAAGAGCCGCCTGCTGCTTGTAGAAGGTCACCGAAAATTGCATCCCAATCGGATTAGCTTCACCAATAGTTGACCTTGAAAGCCGTCTAAAATTTCAGTAAGGCAATATTAAATGCTGGGTCGTTTTTTTTTTGTCGATAATTCAATGCTGGAACGTTGAGTGTCCTACAATGCAAAGGCCCCCGCCGGGACGGGGTAGGTCTATCATCTATTGTCCTCTTCATTCACTGACCTGTGGGCCCCTCGGCGACACGGCCTAGAATGACCCCACATGGCAGGTCCGAACGGGGCCCGTTCAAACGCGCACGGCACCCACTCCCACTCTCTCCCTTCCTCGTGGCTCGGCCTCGGGTCTTATTGGCGTCACATGCTCTCTCCCTACGCTTTCTCCCCCGTGTCCCGTTGCTAAAAGCTTAAAGAGAGAAACCAAATCGGACAGTACTGTGCCCAAGCAGCGCGCGGGGTGGGGGGCGGGCGTACGCCGGCGGCGAGGCGAGATCCTGCGGTGGCGGGGGGATGGCGGCAGGGAGGCGGGGCCCGGTGGAGTGGTGGCGCTAGCGGAGGGCAGAGCTGTTGGGTGGGTGGTGGGGGGTTTCGGGGTTGGTGGGTGAGAAGGACATGAAGGCGCTGCGGCGATCCATCACCTCGTCCTCGCCGTCGTCGTCGTCCTCGCCGACGGCCGCGTCCTCCCCGCCGTCCTCGTCGTGGATCCACATCCGCTCACTCGTCGCCGCCGCGTCCTCGTCCTCGTCCTCCTCCTCGTCGTCGTCCTCCTCCTCCGCCGCGGCGGCGGCCGCGGCGGGGAGCGCGGTGGCTCTGGTGTCGGCTGCGGCGGCCGTCTCGTCTTCTTCCTCGCCGGCGTCGTCCTCGCCGCACTCGGATCGGTGGGTTTCTCCCTTCGGATTGGCGAAAGGCGCTGCCTTTAGGACTTGAAATGCCTCATATCCGGTTCTTGTTACATGAGCTTCGTTTGGCTGCTGCTGATCTGGTTCTGTGGACCTGCCCGAGCTTGCTTTGTTGTAATTAGTGGTCTGAATGCGACCTAGGTACTCATTTAAATTGCAGCATAGAGTAGTGGTGTATGTGAATTGATGGCTCGGCGCACTTCCACGCATGTGTGAATCCACTGTGCCATCAATCGGTTGCCAAGGCCATGAGCTAGTAACTTCAGTGTGTTTATTTTCAGTTGTGTTCTTAGTGACATGATGCTTCCCTTATGTGTTTCTGAATCTAATTAAGGTCTGCGTGGCTTTACTTTTAGATCAGTGACACCTCTAGGGAGTAAGATCACAGCTTATGCAGTCTTCTCAAGTGTTAGTTCATGATGTTAGACTTGCATGTCGTATCTGGTTGTTTATGGCTAACCTGTTTCAAGTTAGTTCATCCAGGGGCCATAAGACTGTCATAAGCAGTGCCCAGCTATTTACAAGCAACCAGAGAAAGTTGTTTCCGTGTTAAGTTCATTTGATAAGACTGCCAATTCTTTCTTTTTGTAACTCGATCTATTTCTTGTACATGCTGTATTGAGTTTAGTATTGTATGTTCAAATCTTGTTTAAGGTGTCATAATGAGGGCTTGAGCTTTAGATAGACCAACGAATGTAGTATGTGCATCATGTAATACTGGAGCATGTTACTGTACGTTTAATCTCTCAGTTGATATGCGGACATTATTGTCATTGATCTATCTGACTGGTTATACCATTTGCTGAATATATGCCCTATATGGTTACAGGGGTGGTATTAAATCTCCATGGTCCCGAAGGAAAAGAAAACGAGCACTTTCTCGTGAACAGTGGGAGCATCTATTTTCAGCAAATGGGAAGCTTCGTGATGGTGGAAAGAAGTTTCTCAAGAAAGTGCGCAGTGGTGTAAGTACAGTGTTTATTCATTTTTCCATCCATATCATCCAGATTTTGGTTGCATCAGAGTTGGGTATCCGTTGCATGTAGTTAAATACACAGTCATGTCTATATCTCTTGTATTATGGAAAGTCGGAAATGTTTTATATCTTAGAGTCCAACTGCATTATTGACATAAATGCCCCTCTTTTTTGTACCAGGGCATTGAACCAAGCATTAGGGCTGAAGTTTGGCCCTTCCTACTAGGAGTGTGAGTTACTTGATCTCTTTTACCCATCCTGTAAATTTATAACTGCTGATTCTTTTGTGGAAGCTTAATATTATAGCTATGCATGTCAATACCTTCCAAAGCATCATGTTACTTATTTGATTAATATATCGTCTCGTTAATTATTGGCCTAGTGCCAATTCCCTCGTTTTTTTCCCTTCAAATTTGAATCCAGGCTGATTAATAACTGAGTTCTATGAATTGGTATCAGTTCAGTTTTTATGAGCCTCAATGCATTACTGGTTAATGCCAAACTAGCTGTATAAGTGGTATTTACTAATTGTTTTTAACTAGATTATTCTTGAACTCCGTATAAATAAATTTCGAGGTGATACGTACTTGTTTGTGTGGCAGGTTTTTCTTTTTAGAAACCTTTAACTGTTTAAAGTTGACAGTTAAATGCTTTCCTTTTTAGAAATGTGACTTAAATGGAATGCTACTAAATGTATGTGTTGGGAATAGGAGAGTTTCTTGATTAGGCTAACCCTAGAAGGGTAGCTATATAGTGTAGCATACATGGGCCTCATGGGCCTAGCCACATGGGCCAACACACATACTCCAACACTCCCCCGTAGTCTGAACTACCGACGCAGCGGATTCAGACTGTACACCATGAAAAGAAAATACACATGAGCCCCCCTACAGACTCAACTAGCCACGGGTGATGTTGAGGCTGGAGCGAAAGGCGGCGAAGGTCGTCGACGGGAGGCCCTTGGTGAAGATGTCGGCGAACTGGGACGTCGTAGGTACATGTAGGACGCGCACCTCGCCGATGGCCACCCGGTCACGGACGAAGTGAAGATCGATCTCCACATGCTTGGTCCGCTGGTGCTGTACGGGGTTGGTGGAGAGGTAGACTGCACTGACGTTGTCGCAGTAGACAAGCGTGCTCCGGAGAAGAGGGTTATGGAGCTCGGCCAGGAGCTATCGGAGCCAAGAAGCCTCGGCCACGCCGTTGGCCACGGCGCGGTACTCCGCCTCGGCACTGGAGCGGGAGGCCACCGGCTGCCGCTTGGACGACCAGGACACCAGGTTGCCGCCCAAGAAGACAGCGTAGCCGGAGGTGGAACGCCGAGTGTCCGGACAGCCGGCCCAGTCAGCGTCAGTGTAGACAACCATCTCAGTGGAGGAGGACTGCCGGTGAAGGAGGAGGCCGTAGTCCACAGTACCCCGAAGGTAGCGGAGGAGCCGCTTAAGGGCAACGAGGTGGGGCTCCCGCTGATCATGCATATGGAGGCACAGCTGCTGAACCGCATACGTGATGTCTGGGCGAGTAAAGGTGAGGTACTGGAGAGCCCCAGCCAGACTCCGGTACGCGGTGGGATCAGACACCGGGTGCCCCTCAGCCTCAGACAGCTTGCCCTGGGTGTCAACTGGAGTGGAGCAGGGGTTGCAGTCTATCATCCCGGCGCGCTCAAGGATGTCAAGAGTGTACTGCCGCTGGTGAAGGAGAAGTCCAGCAGGGTGAGGCGCAACAGTGACCCTAAGGAAGTGATGTAGCACACCCAAATCCTTCATCGCAAACTCCTGCTGGAGAGGTGATAATCCGGCGAAGGAGTAACTCACTGGAGGCGGTGAGGACAATATCATCAACATAGAGCAGTAGATACGCAGTCTCAGCTCCATGGTGGAAGATGAATAGCGACGTATCGGACTTGGCCTCCACAAACCCCAGTGAGCGCAGAAAGGCAGCAAAGCGATGGTTTCATGCCTTGGGAGCCTGCTTGAGGCTGTAGAGAGATCTGTTGAGCCTGCAGACCATGTCAGGACGCGAGGAGTCAACAAATCCGGCCGGCTGACTGCAGTAAACTGTCTCAGTGAGTAGACCATGCAGGAAGGTATTCTTGACATCCAGCTGATGCACGGGCCAGGAGCGAGTGAGGGCAAGTGACAGCACCGTGCGCACTGTAGCCGGCTTCACCACTGGACTGAATGTCTCATCATAATCAACACCAGGCCGCTGAGTGAAGCCCCTGAGAACCCAACGAGCCTTGTACCGCTCGAGAGTGCCGTCAGCCCGGCGCTTGTGAGTCCAGATCCACTTGCCGGTGACGACATTGGAGCCAGGTGGACGGGGCACCAGATCCCAGGTCCGGTTGGCGAGAAGAGCCGCGTACTCCTCTTCCATCGCATGGCGCCAGTGAGGGTCCACCAGGGCCTCGCGGACGGAAGAGGGTACTGGAGAGACCGGCGAATCCGCGAGCATCGCCGCGAGAGCCGGGGGCGGCAGGGTCCCGGCCGCATGTCGTGTCACCATAGGGTGAACATGACGCGGGTGTCGGTGAAGAAGCGGCGGGTGATACACCGGGGGCGCCACACGAGCAGTGGGGGGCGGCGGAGACGGCCCCGGTGTACCCGGCGGAGAGGACAGCTCCGGCGGAGACACCGGCGACGGAGGGACCACCGGCGGCGGCGGCGAAGAGGCCGCAGCAGGTCGCGCCCGGCGCTGGTACACGCGAATCGGCCGGGCAAAGCGCGCAGGCGGAGTCGGTGAGGGCGGCCGGGGACTCTCGGTGCTCGAGCGAGGAGTAGGGTCGGGGGGAGCACCGGTCGACGGCGAGCTGGGGCACGGGGCCGTAGGACCTGCAGGAAACAACGGCAAAGGTGGCTCGACCACCGCATCATTGGGAAAAGAGGAGGTGAGGTCAAGGGGGGAAGGGGAAGGGGTGGTGGTGGTGGAAAAGGGGAAGACAGACTCGTCGAACACCACATGGCGTGAGATGAGGACCCGACGAGAGGTGAGGTCGTAGCAACGATACCCCTTGTGGTCCGGGGAGTATCCGAGGAAGACACAGAGAGTGGATCGGGGAGCCAGCTTGTGGGGAGCAGTGGCTGTGGTGTTAGGGTAACACGCACACCCGAAGACGCGAAGGTGGTCATACCTCGGAGGGGTCCCGAAAAGAGCGTGGTGTGGCGTCGGAGCCGGGCAAGCAGCGGAAGGAAGGCGATTGAGAAGATAGGTGGAGGTGTGCAGGCTCTCGGCCCAGAAGTGAGCGGGGAGAGAGGCCTGAAGAAGAAGGGTACGTACGATGTCATTGGTAGTGCGAATCATGCGCTCCGCCTTGCCGTTCTGAGAGGAGGTATACGGACAAGACATGCGCCACTGGACACCGCGAGAGAGAAAGAAAGCCCGAGAGGTGGAGTTATCGAACTCACGGCCATTGTCACACTGGACGGCCTTGATGGTGAGGCCGAACTGAGTGGAAACCCAGGCGAAAAAATGATGAAGCGCAGGGAAAGTCTCAGACTTGGCACGTAAGGGAAACGTCCACGAATAGTGAGAAAAATCATCAACCACCACCAGATAGTACTTATAGCCAGAAATGCTGAGTACAGGAGACGTCCATAGGTCGTAATGTACAAGATCAAAAATGCGAGCCGCATGTGAAGAACTAGAAAAAGGAAGACGAACATGACGGCCCATTTGGCACGCATGACACAACTGCTCATCATGAGCTCGAGTACAACGAATGTCTGAGCTATGACTAAGCTGCATCAGGGCATCACGTCCAGGGTGGCCGAGGCGCCGGTGCCAAGTAGTAGAAGAGGTGGTGGCGAAGGCAGCTGACAAAAGCGAAGATGGCGAGGCAGACGCCGGGAAGCGGAGAGTGTAAAGGGGGCCCGTGCTATCACATCGGAGCAGAGGACGCCGGGTAGCCAAATCCTTCACAGTAAGACCACAAGAGTCAAACTCCACAGAACACGAATTGTCAGCTGTAAAACGACGAATAGAAAGAAGGTTGTGAACCATAGAGGGAGCAACAAGAACATCGGGAAGACGAAAGGACCCATGAGCACCGGCGGTACCCACAGAGGTTACAGGAAGACAAGAACCATTTGCGACCATAATGGACGAGGGTTGAGAAGGAGAATGGACGGAAGAAAGTATACCAGAGTTGGGGGTGGTGTGGTAGGTGGCACCCGAGTCGGCAATCCACTCAGGTCCGACCGGGGGTGTCAAGCCCAAGGTGCTGAACGACTGTGCCAAGGCTGCCTGGTCCCAGCCGGCAGATCCGGGAGGAGTGCCGGGAACAGCAGCCCACGACGGAGGAGCGGAGCCGGAGGTGGGAGGAGCAGTAAACATGGCCACCGGTGGGCGCGTCTCACCCCCGGGAGCGTGGTAGGGCCACATGGAAATGCGCCCTGACCACGGGTTGTGGAACGAGGGCCACGGTGCCCCCCCCCCGGTGGAGCAGGTGGAGCAGCGGGAGGGGTGGCCCCACCACGGCCTCCCCCACGACCCCCACCGCCCCCACCACGTCGACGACGACCACCACGGCCCCCCCACCTCCGCTGGGCCCGGAGGGAGGAGGACCAAGAAGAGACGACGGTGGTGGAGCAGACGGGCGAGGCGTGGCAGTCTGACGCGGCGAGGAAGCAGCCAGAGCGGTCGAGGAGGACGAGGACCCCGGAGTGGTGGCAGACTCCGGTTGGAGGCCCTGAGTGAGCTCCTCCATGACGAGGTCGTCGCGGACCTGTAGGAAGGTGGGGAAGGGCCGCTGACGGGTGATCCACGTCCGGAGGTGGGCGTAGCGGTCGCTGAGCCCGCGGAGGACGTTGAGGACGAGGATGCGATCCTCCACGGGCCAGCCCAGGTCGCCGAGAGAGTCCGCCATGGTCTTCATCTTCCGGCAGAACTCGCCAACGGCGAGATCCCCCTGGACGAAGGTCCGGAAGCTCGCGTCGAGGCGGACAGCACGGGCCTCAGCATTGCCCAGAAACTGACCCTCGAGTGCCAGCCACGCCTGGCGAGCCGAAGTGGAGGTGCGAACGAGGTCGTGGAGGTCGACAGAGATCGTGCCGAGGATCCAGGAAAGCACGATGCTGTCCAGACGCAGCCACGACGGAGTCTGGATCAGGGGCGTAGGCTCGTCGAGGACGTGGTCGTCGAGGGCGTAGCGGCGAAGAGTGAGGACCACCAGATCCCTCCAACGAGCGTACGAGGGCGACTCGGGGTCGAGAACGACCGGGACGAGAAGCCGGATGTTCTGGACACCGCCGGCCTGGTAGTGGAGCTGCGAGATGAGGGGGTCGGCCGGGTCGTGACGGAGAGCCGTGGTGGTGGAGGCGATGTGTCCCGTCGAGCCGGAAGAGGTGCCCCCCCCCATCCTGAGCGAGAAGGTGCTCCGCCTCGGCGATCTGGCGGGCCAGAGTGTCGGCGGCGTCCCGCTCCCGTTGCCACAGAAGGGCAGCCGCACGGACGCGCTCCTGACCGGCGGCGGCGGCACGAGCGGAAGCGAGGGCGGCGGCGAGGGTGGAGATGGGCTGGAGTGGGTTGGAGGCCGTGCCATCGCCCCCGGTGAGCAGCAGATCTGCTGCAGCAGCTGCAGCGGTGGCGTCACCAGGAAGGGCAGGGTCGACGGCGTCGGCGGCATCGGCCGGATTGACCGGGTGGGCTGCTGTCCCTGGAGCAACATCAACTGCGAGGGCCAGAGCAGACCCGCCAGGTGCACCCCAGCCCGCAGCAGAGAGGAGGGGGGCTGCAGGCCGCATCCAGGGGAGATGGGCGCCAGCGCCGGCGCTAGGCAGCTGGGCGGCCCTAGCAGGGGACTTGGCTGGCTCGGCCCCCTGGCCAACGGCGCCAGGGAGGGCGGCCCCCTGGCCAGGGAGGGCGGCGGCGGCGGCATCAGAGGAAGACCCGGCGGCGGCGGCAGGAAAAGGGGTGGGGCGCGGAGGGGCAGCAGCAATCCGGGCCCAGGAAGTAGGGTGGGAGAGGGGGGGGGGGAGTGAAGGAAGAAGGAGGGAGGAGGAGGGTCAGCCATGGCCGGCTGTAGGGGAGGTGGCAGGCGGCGGCGCCCTGCTGGTGGTTCAACCGGCGGCTGGCAGGAGGGAGGAAGAAAGAAGAGGCTCTGATACCATGTTGGGAATAGGAGAGTTTCTTGATTAGGCTAACCCTAGAAGGGTAGCTATATAGTGTAGCATACATGGGCCTCATGGGCCTAGCCACATGGGCCAACACACATACTCCAACAGTATGCTTATAGTTCTCTCACGCGATGTTTCACTGTGTGTCGTGGGTTCATAACCACGACTAGTGATTAGTGCTCGATGTGTGAGACTTCGGTGGTTAACACTCAAGACACAAGAGAGTTAATCCTGGTTCGGGCGTCGAGCCCTACGTCCAGCAGAGAGTTGTTTCATGTTAGAATGCTCGAGAGAGTTTACCATAGGGGTCGGAGAGCGAGAGGCTCTATGGATCTAGGGTTTGATTGTTGGGTTCATGATTCGACTGGTCGATCCCCTTCTAAGGGTTCCCTTGCTCGTCCTTATAACTCCGGAGGGCAAAGGGCGTACAAGAATTGGGATTTCACAGCTTCCTTGATCTCCAAGGAAGCTCTAGGGCTTGTCGTTCTAATCTTTGAACCGTTGAGGGCGTCGCTGCTTCCCGCGTGGTCATGGCTGACAAGGTGGAAATCAGCCAGTGGCAGCTTTTGCAGATTGCAGAGGCAGGATCTGTGCCCCCGCTCAGGTGTCAGTGTGGCAGGAACCTGTCGGGAGGTTTGAGGCTTCCCCCGGGCCGTCTCCCGAGCCTCATTGGTCGAGCAGGGCTCCCGGGTGATGGATACCCAAATAGGCCTGGGCTCTCGTCTTGTTCCTGAGCCAGCTTTCCTCAGCCGGAGCCTCCGAGTGATGGTGGCCCGAGTAGCCCCCAAGCCCCTTGCTGATTTCAGGGGGTTAATTATGTCGTGATGGTACTAAGTAAGGGATTTACATAACCCTGGTGTTAGATATTCGTCACTGTGCATGTGACATGCAACTGGTATTTGTATGTAGGCTTACAGTGGTTGCTGCTACATCTGCATCTCTTTTATCTTTGTCACTGGAAAGCTAGGAATTTTGTAGGTTTATATTTAGGAAGATGGATTATTTAGTATTAACTACTAAAACAGAGTATAGGAGCATTCAGTTGTATTTATTTTTGGGAGAATCCCAAACTACACCTCCAGAATTTTGTTGTTTGTTTAATTTACCACCTGCACTATGAAACCACATACTTTATGACCCTCGATTATCAAAACCATCTACTTTACCCCTATCCCTGAAACCCCAGTGGTTTTTGGTGATATGGTGGTGGTTTTAACAAGCAAGTACTCTGTCAGCTGTTCATTCAGCGTTAAAAATAATTTTTAAAAACAAAAACTATATAAACATGGTACTCTAGCATTACCTATGTAAAAGCCACGTCCAAGTTAATGAAAACCTTGGTAATTTCTGGGCTACAGAAGTACAGTGTTAAAAGTAAACAGTTTTGGTATTTGAGGCTTGTAAAATGTAGGGTTGTGTAGTGCATGGTTTAAATGAGAAGAATATAAATGTTCAGGTGTGTAATGTGGACCTTTTCCTTCCCCTTTTTTTATTAGTTGATATCGAAATTCAGAACAAGCAATTAGTGTACTCTGGTTGCCTTATCTGGAATATGAGTAATCTATCTTGTAGGAATGTGATTTTGCAAGATAGCCTTAATTTATGGCTGCTGCTGAATGCTCTAACTTCAACACAATATACATTTAGTATTATCAGCACAGTATGGTGTCAAGCCTGTTCATATTTGCCCATTTTACCTGAAAGTAAAATTTTGTTTACATGCTTACTATGTTATGGTTAGTGAACTTTTGTTCATGGAGATTGACCTTTCGTGTTTTATCTGCAGTTATGATTTGAATAGCTCTGAAGAGGATAGGAACTCTGTCAAGATCAAGAAAAGGTAACATATTCACCATCTAGGCTTTTCTTTGGTGATAACTGGCATATGTTTATAGATCTGTTTGGGTACCTGGTTTACGATGCAAGTGTTCATTTGGCTCAATGTACCACGTCCATATTTCCATGAAGCAAGAGTGTGAGACTAAGAAATATCATGTAGCACTTGAGCAGCCTCCACGACTTCTTTATCTCTTTAGTAAATTCAGAAGAGGTTGATATTGTAAGTTTGAAAGGAAAGGAAAGGAAATGGAACTATGACATAATATTGACATTCATGTATTGTTTATTTCTTCATTTTTTATATGTTCTGTTAGCAATTTTTAATTGGTATGACTTCGGTACAGGAAAGAGTATGAAAAGTTGAGGAGGCAGTGCCAACAAATTCTGAGTGGCTACAAGGGAAATGGGTTGAAGGCAATAACTGAAGTTAATAATGAGGAGTGTTCTAGTTTAGAAGGTACTGCTGAAGGATCAGAATCACCTTGTTTTGAAGATGCCAATGCTATATGTGCTCCTGCTTCACTCGAGGAGCTGAAGCCTGAACAGAGTGAAGCTGACCAACCAGAGAACATTCCCTGTGCTGTTGTTGAATGTATGGAAGAAGATGCAGATGAGTTAGCTTATGCATATCCATGCATAGCAGAGTCAGAATCATCTGATTCTGAATCATCCGATGAGGATGACCCTGGAAGGATATCTGTGTCTGGCGAGGAGAACTGTGACCCAGATCCTAAATTTACCAGGAGCACTTCATTCAAGGCAGATTTTTTTAGGTCTAGCAGAACCTCAGAGGACTTCGCCACATGGCAGCGCATTATAAGGTTGGATGCTATCCGGTCAAACAGTGAATGGATTTTGTTCTCACGCAACCAGGCTGAAGTTCCCAAGGAGAGAGCATTGCAGTCTGCAGCATCTGTTGGGTTGAAAGATTACGATCACTTAGAGCCCAGTATGATTTATCATGCGGCTCGATTAGTTGGGTTGCTTGAAGCATATGCGGTCTATGATCCTGAGATTGGCTACTGTCAAGGTATGAGTGATCTGTTGTCACCTATCATTGCTGTAATGGAGGAGGACGATGAAGCATTTTGGTGTTTCGTGGGTTTCATGAGGAAAGCAAGGCACAACTTCAGGCTCGATGAGGTTGGAATAAGAAGGCAGTTGAAGATTGTCTCTCAGATTATCAAGCGCAAAGATTCGCACCTGTATAGGCATCTGCAGAAGTTGCAGGCTGAGGACTGTTTCTTTGTGTACAGAATGGTGGTAGTTCTCTTCAGGAGAGAGCTCACTTTTGAGCAAACTGTGTGCCTGTGGGAGGTTATGTGGGCTGACCAGGCAGCTATACGGGCTGGGATCGGGAGGTCCACCTGGGGAAGGTTAAGACTGCGTGCTCCTCCAACTGACAACTTGTTACTTTATGCCATTGCCGCTTGTGTCCTGCAGAGGAGGAAGCTAATAATTGAGAAGTATAGCAGCATGGACGAGATATTGCGAGAGTGCAATAGCATGGCCGGGCAGCTCGACGTCTGGAGGCTGCTAGATGATGCACATGACCTGGTTGTTAACCTTCATGATAAAATCTGATCTGGTGGTGAGTGCTGTTCTTCGCTCTAATGGCGGAACAGGTGTAAGCCTCAACAGAAGAATAAAAATATGGTTCCTTTACCACCTATTGAAAGTATTCTATTATCTGCTATTCGTTCCCAGCACAGAACCAACTTCTAGGTATAGAGAATGTTGTAACTTAGAGTGAGGACTCGAGTGTCCTCGCAAAGAAAAGGCTGAAGGATTGTTTGGTGTTAGTGAGGCACTGTAACTGTTCGTTGTTTAACTTGTGATAGGCAAAAACAGAGTTTCCTGGGATGGCTCTTCATCAATTTTATGCTTCCGTGCTCAAGTTCACTAGTTGAAATGTGCAAGTTAGTATGGTTTCTCAATGTAAGAATTTGTTTCTCATGTGTTTGGTTGGTGTTAAATTGTCACCACCAGATCCTGCCACCAATTTCGTTGTGCAGTTACCAGGAAAACATAGCTGAAATTCCGGCACCAAACTGAATAAGTGCTGATTTTTTTTGTGCGATTCAGTGCTGAATTTGATTAATACTTCTTCCATTTCAAATTATAAGTCATCTTGATTTTTTAGATAATATTTTTATTATATATCGAAATATAGTTTATATCTAGATGTATAGCAAAAATAATATAGCTAGAAATGATAGAACGACTTATACAATTTATAATTTGAAACATAGGTAGTAAGTTTTTTTTAAAAGGAACGTAGGCTGAAACACCTTCACAAACAAAACCTGAGGAAAACTCTCTACCACGTTGCCTCAACTAACTTCCTCTGTCCCAAAATAATTGATACTTTAGATCCAAAAAATAAATTGATATTTTGGCTATGAACTCTCAAAATAGTTGATATTTTAGTTAAGTATCAAATATTTTGAAACAGAGGCAGTATGTGCCTAGATGCAGTTTGTTCCTGCCTAGCAATCATCTTGTCCAGATCTGAAGATCAAAGAGTCTAGATGCATTTTGTTCCTAGCCTACCAGTACTACCAAAAGGGCTTCTGTTTGATCTGCTTTTTTGGTACCAACTTGCGGGATGTGGATCATACCCAGAATGACAAGGCGAGCAACACATAAATCTGATGGTACGATGAAGGGAAATTCGGATGTGATCTTGCCTGGTACGGCTCGGCAAATGGTACTATGGCAGTATGGCGCTATCCGCCATGGCGCTTCTACAAAAGTTTCCATAGCCCATAGGGTATTGTAGCTTGTATTGTCGGATTCGTGTTTGGAATGCTGGGAAGCTTGGCTCTTTTCAGTAACTTGCAAAAAATACCACGCTATTTCGAATTTCAATTAAGGGCCAGTTTAGATGCAAAAATTTTGGCAAAATGATACTGTAGCACTTTTCGTTGTTATTTGATAATTAGTGTCCAATCATGGTCTAATTAGGCTTAAAAGATTCGTCTCGTTCATTTCGTCTGAACTGTGTAATTAGTTTTATTTTTTATCTATATTTAATGCTTCAAATATGTGTCCAAAGATTTGATGTGACAGGGAATCTGAAAAATTTGGCAAAATTTTCTGCGATCTAAACGGGCTCTAATCATACAACTTTGATCGTTTCAGTTTCAGGAGAAAAACTGTGCAGCTCCCAATATAAGCCGTAGAAATGAACCTTTGTAAGTTCAGACAACTGATTTCTATATCCCTACGTTTTTTTCTAAAATTAAACTTATTTCTATAAAACCATTCTACAATTTCTATAAAACTCTTGCAATCCCAAACGGTCCAGCAGCCTCCAACATTTCTTCAGCTCTTGCTCCGTCAGTCCGCCCTGATCAGCAAAAGAAAGTTGCCGCAGGCGGCACAACGGATCAACATCCACGATTTTTTCCCCAGAGCGTCGAGATCTGGCTGCCAGCCACCGCGCCAGCCAGGGTTCGGCGTCCGCGAACTCAACTCCAAACCATTGGAGGAAGCGGCCTGCGGGTGAGACGGCGACGGCGACGCCAGGCAGCCAGCCCGACAAGACGCCGTGCGCCATGTCCGGACGCCCTGCTGGTGGACTGTGCGACAGAGAGCGAGCCCCTGAGCAGTGACAGTGAACATAGTACTCATACTACTGCGACTGCTGTGCCACAATGGTTGGAGATCAGAATTCTTCAGACGTCGATTGTTCCGTGCGTTGTCAGATCAGATGATTGACGGGACGACACCTTTTGTCTGGCCGGACGGCGGGCATGATGCCACTTGCAGATATCTTCAGTACTGCCTGTCGGTTTGATCTCTGTTGCAACTTGCAGAGTGGCTATACTCCAGTCTCCAGATGCAAATGCAGCATGCAGCTGGGGACAAAGAAGAACCGCACGAGTGAGCCAGATGTAGTCATTTGTTCGTGCATGGAAACCTAAACTCGTAGGATGACTTCACAGAGTCATGTATCTTCTCGTGACTGCGGCATAACCCTGAGTCATGTATCCACTCGCTGCAGCTACTTTGGCTGCGGCTGCGGCCGTTCGATGTACTAGCTACAGACAGCAGTTTTTTTTACTGTAGCAACAGCCTAAAAATCTGCAGCGAGCAGGGCTTTTTATTTATTCATCGAACAAAGACATATAACTTCTACGCAAATGGATAAGCGCGGTCACAATAAACACGTATGACTGCTTCTACTTTTTTTTTAAGTATAAATGAGGATTGTGGGAATAAACACAGCTAAAATAAACTATAGAAACTTACACACACAAAAAAGAATAAGTTGCAGAAATGTGTGACGTTTAGCTGTTAGTTTCAGCTTATTTGGGACATAAACAGTTTATAAGTTATACCAAACAGACCCAATGGTTATGGTTAGGTGATAAACGCTTGATGTGAGTGAGATCATTCCTTAACCTTTGTTCCTTGTTAGCTTGTTGAAGAACTAAACCAACTTAGCTACTAGCTAGTGGAGTAGCATTATTTTTCACTATAACACGGTGATCCATTTGCTAAAGTAATTTGGTCTTATCTTTGGATGGAGTTGGTAGGAAATCCTTTTCACAACCCTAGTCATGCATGTCACTTGCTCCCTCCATGGTAAGAGATACAGTATGTTTTTAATCATCTTCTGCTGTGTACATTGACGATGGCTACGTGTACGTGTTTTCAACAATGGTGGAATTGGCCTCTCTCACTGTTGTCTCAGCTCAACACACGTGTCGATCGAGTACTGGCTTAGTTCATACTGGTAATCTCGTTCCGACAGTGCTGTCCACACACTCACAATGCTACTTGCTCCAACAGTCTACAGATGTTTAGGCTTATCTTCACTAAAATAGCAGGAGCAGCAGCACTAGTGCGTCATCCAAATAATATATAGTGGTAGCTAGGCACTGGTCAGTAGGAGTAGTACTTGATAATGCTTCTGCTGAGATACGCCCTAGAGAGCATATGTTCCCTGCACAGCATCATGCCAGAGAGCATTTCTACCGATGTGCTAAGCTCGTGCGACATGGACATGAGATCTTTATACATACTGGGAATGTAGACATGCAGTGCAGGAGTAAGCTCCATGTCCTGTCCTGATAGTGGCAGATAATAATCATATCTCAAACTCTTGTGCATTGTATCCCTCTGCTGATCGTCATCCAGTCCCTTTGCGAATGAGATGGTCGCAAATAAACTGGCTGTTGAACGACGATGGATATAATCTTTCTTCCTAGTATGGAGACAATCAGACAAGTGCAGTGAGTGAGCATCGCCACTCACCACCAGCTCAGAGTCGACGGCCGGGCAAGTGTGCTCGACGAGAGAACCTCAGATGGGACGCAAAGAAAAAAGGTAGGTGCCGAACTTTTGAGTCGGTTGGATGCGTACGTTGTTACGAGTCCTGTGCGAAGAGAAGAGCACCAAGGACACGGTTGTGCATGCATGCTGTCCTACGATCTCACACAAGTTGCTGTGGTGGTGTTCCATCAGTCTGGCTGGCCATTCCTCAACCGTCTTCTCCAAAAGTTTTCTGACTCGTACAAGTTCGATTCGCTTGTCGGAACATTCAGAGTACCGGACTTCTGAGACACCATTGCTTCAGGTCTGATCGCCCGTATATTCAAAATGTTGATTATAGCAGATAATATCTGAAGCCTTCCTACATTGTATCGCTAGCTTGCAGATCGTCGTCATCCAATCCTTGTGAATTACTGAATTGTGACGAGATAGATGGTTGCAACTGGCAGCTGGACGATGATGAATCCTTCTCGCTAGTGTGGAGAGAGGGTGCTTGCTTGCACAAATCAGTGGCCCAAGTGCACTGAATGTGAGTCGTCAGTCGTTTTTTTTTTGTTTTGACAGAAGAGTCGTCAGTCGTCACCGGCCGGCATGGAGATGACAGGCAAGTGTGTTTGGCAACAATGTTCGCTTGAACTTATCATCCTGACTTATCAGCCATGGTACAGTGTTTTTTTTACAACAAATCACCTTCAGCCGGCTTATCAGCCGCAGAAACCATCAGCCAAACCAAGCCGGGGGCACGGCTGCGGATGTTGGGGCTCAACTTCAAGGCACAATCTCACCAAGTTGTTGCAGTGATGTTTCATCAGCCTGGTCATTTCACGGCGGTTTTCAATCCAAATGTTTGCTAGAGCAGTAAGAACAGCATTCTCTCTTGTGAGAACGCCAATGTGTGTAGCTACTTTTTTTTGGATGAAAGTTTCTTGGTACATTTTCTTTTGAGGTGCGTACATCTGTTGTTTGTCCTGGTCAGTAATGATTTTTATGGTATCAAATAAATATTATTGTCAAAAAATATATTTTATAGCATATTTATTTGGTACCATAAATATTGATATCTTTTTTTATAAAATTAGTCAAACCTTAGATGGTTTGACTAGAGACACAATAGAATTGTATTTTTTTTTATAGACCGAGGTAGTGAATAGAAAGTCGGTTTGGGACATATTCGCGGGTACGAGGTGTTTCTCTGTCTTTCTACACTGATTATAGCCTTATAGGGGTTTTCAGTTGCTGTGGACGTTTCGCATTGAGATTTTCTTTAACTTCACTGTTTGATACACACACCCTTGCTTTACAAACGATTTTCTTCCTAGAAGAGGGGTACTAGAAAAAAAATGAAATGTTATCATTTCGATAAATGCTAGTCAAGGCTGATGATATGTTCGAGCTGTGCTCTTGGGGTCTACAGCTGTGCTCTCTGAACTGCAATCTTTGTCTGAAACGCCCCAGTACACCACGGACAACATACTAACATAGACCTGCCGACAATAGCAAAATTATTGTACAAAACGTAAAAAAAAAATCACGAGTCATGATACGAAATGATTGAAGCTCTTTACACCCGCGAAAATCGAACATAGCTGTCTCAAGCTGTTCTAGAGCAAACATAACCCATGATCTTTTACTTACCACCTAAAGACCCTCCCAAACATATACAGTATCCAGTATTACCAGTTAGTTGAAGTAATTTTGCAGACGACTCATGTCATTGATTCATTGCCATGATACACCACATCTAGGAGAGTATCTGACGTCACCACTCACCGCCCCTGTAAATATCGGATTCTGACCATAGCATGTTGCTGCACAATTAGTGAAGACAAGACATTCAGTCGCAGCACCAGGAAGACGGCTACTGAACACCACACCATTTTTTCATTACTTTACTGAAGTATAAACGGAACGCAAACATTTTCGCACAGTGAAGTCAAGCAGAGGCGGAGGATATTCTGCCGACTCCGAGCTACTCACCAAAACATTAGTCTCTTCAGGTCCGGCGACCTCTCCGCGCACGAGTGCAAATCACCCATGGCCCAGCCGACTGCTCCAGGGTTGTAGCGTAGCGAGCAACTTGAGCTTCGAAGTGGCACATCACACACACAGCTCGGCAACTTTTCGCCAGGTGGGGTGGGGATAAGAGAGGCACGCACCTGAACAGGATCGCCCCCGTGGTTGCTGTCCGCGATTTGCCTGCGAGTAGCCGAGTACGGGAGGTCGAGGGAATTCGGACGGAGTTCCTGGTCGGCAGCGCGAGCGCAAGGATGATGCGATGCCCTCCGCGGAAAAAAGAGGTTGCAGCTCGATGAGGCAGCGTAAATGCTGGATAAGGATGCTGTGAAAATCTTGACAGAGGATGCTGTAAAAACGACTGCTTTTTTGGAGCTGATCCAGGAATGGAACCTGGTGTACTGGATAGTACTTTTGCTTTTGCTAGACTAGTCAAAGGTTTTGAGCGTTGGCCGTGTGAAACACGCCATTTTTTTAGGCAAACCAAGTCTTCATTTTTTTTTAACTCACGCATTCATATTCATCGCAAAAAACAAAAAAAAAACTCACGCATTCATATTTACTACCATCCAATTCTCACGAATACGTGGGGTCATATCAGATTAACCAATCCTAACTTCTCGTCAACACTGCGAGTGGTCTAAGTAGGATAGTGACACAAGTGAGTTACCAAGAAAACACATATAACAAAAATACTCCCTTCGTCTCAAAAAGATGCAATTCTAAAAAAAGTACTCCCTCCGTTCCAAATTATAAGTCACTTTGGCTTTTTGATACATCCACGTTGCTATGCATCTAGATATAATAATATGTCTAAATACGCAGC
This sequence comes from Saccharum hybrid cultivar R570, assembly GCA_038087645.1. Taxonomy (NCBI): domain Eukaryota; kingdom Viridiplantae; phylum Streptophyta; class Magnoliopsida; order Poales; family Poaceae; genus Saccharum; species Saccharum hybrid cultivar. Next base: position 20,441,872 of record JAQSUU010000402.1, on the reverse strand, counting down.
GAAAATGGATGAATCAAAAAGTCAAAGCGACTTATAATTTAGAACAGAGGGAGTATTATCTTTTGTTTTTAGTATATCAGATTTGACCAAATTTATACAGAAATACTCATATTTATCATACAAAATATTTAGATTCATCTATATAATATATTTGATGTTATAAACATTAATATTTCTGCTTATATATTTGATCAAATTTTAGGCACTTTAGAATTGTATTTTCTCAGAGACGGAGGTAGTATAAGGAAGGTGGCAATCTAGCAGACTAGAAAGTGGCACACAAGGGCAGAGTGGCAAAGGGTAGTAACGAAGTCGTTGCCGTATCAGGAAAAAAACGATAGGAACTATCTTTATGGAACACTTGATGGTATGTTTCGCAGATTCATGATATATGTTCATATGCAAGCATCTAATAAATAGAACTGTTACATAAATTTAAGAATAGTTGAAAAGAAAATTTTACATCTTAGGCGTTGGACCTTGTGTTCGCGATAGGTATCCTCGACTTCCCTATGAGATCAGTCCTCACTATTTTCTTCACTAAAGAAAGTTGAAGATCAATCTTAAATCTTTACTCCCTCCGTTACAAATTATAAGTCGTTTTGACTTTTTTGTTCATCTATTTTGCTATGTATCTAAACATATTATTATATCTAGCTACATAGTAATATAGATGTAAAAAAACTAAGCGACTTATAATTTGAAACTGAGAGAGTAGGTGTTTTTAGATCTTTAGGTGCCTTTTTCTTGTAAAAGAGGTACAGCCGTACATGGTAGGTTATGGTGTTGGACTACGGTTTAGTGTTGCTTTTATGAACGTTGCTATGGTTTGTTTGGCATGACTCCTTTCCAAGTGTTTCTCTAGAGGAGATGAAACATTTATGGAGGAGCCCCAAATTCTAGCTCCTCCTCTAGATCAAAAAAGGTATGGCTCCTCCTTCTCCTAAAGTGTTTGGTACACTTCCTCCGCAAAAGTTGTTATCAGAGACAGAGCCAGAGTATATTTGTACACTTCTGCTTGTCCTCTTGCCTTTACAACAGTTGTTTACCATTTGTGTAATATCGAAATCTGTTTTCTATTTACTAGAAGGTCCAGCCCACGGTTGTATTCATGTATAGACCTCTTATGGCGCTCATCTAAAACACATTGTTTGTATCAAACATTTCTACAAAGATGCATAAATCTTTTGCATATTAAGAAAAAACCTCTTACTTCGTTACAGGAAGGCTGGAGTAGTACACTAGGAGACCACGTGAGCCGGATCATCTTCTCTTCTGGTATTAGTTCATGTTCAGATTTCAGGCATTAACATTATCCTACGGACCTACGGTTTCTCCTTTTGCTGGTATATGAGCAGGAATGATTGAACAGATAGCATATTTAGGCATTGAACTGCGTAATACTAGTATGTGAGCTACAATCCAAACCAGCATACTATACATTTTACGAGTCTTACAGCGATTACTAAAAAGGAAGCAAGAAAAGAGCACCCAGAAAAAAGCTAACAGTACAAGCCAAAGTATCACATTCGGCACCTGATCGATACATATCCAAGATAGTAACATGAAAAGCATATACCCCATGTCGACCGAGTAGTAGCAACTTGCAAGCTGTGACCGGTAGCAACGTCTCCCAAAAGCACCTGCGCTTTCCATTCCATGTAGTACTAGTAGTAGCGCCAGCAGTGTCGTATATGCTCACAGTGAGACTGATACCCCAACTGACTGACTGCTCCGTCGTCTCAGCCGTCACACGTCATCACACCGCTTCCCGGGGCCTCGCCGTCACGGCCAGCGGGACGGCCATCTCGCACGACAGCTTGAGCACCTCCGACAGGTCGACGCCGCGCGCCGGGAGCAGCTCGAACTCGTGCAGCAGCGTCGCGAGCCAGAAAGCCACGGTGGCCATGGCGAGGCTCTTCCCCGGGCAGCTGCGCCGGCCCGCCCCGAACGGCGCGAGCCTGAGGTCCGACCCCATTATCGGGAACTCGGCGGTGGTGGATCCCATGAACCTCTCCGGTTGGAACTCCGTCGGCTCCGCCCACACGTCCGGGTCGTGTGTTATGGCCCACATGTTCACCATGGCGGTGGTGCCGGCGGGGATGAGGTGCCCGTCCACGTGCACGTCCGATGTGGCGAGGCGCGCCCACGACAGCAGCGGGCCCGGCGGGTGCATCCTGAGCACCTCCTTGATCACGGCGTGCAGGTAGACCAGTGACGCCGAGTCAGACTCGGTCACGGCCCGGTCGGGGCCGACCACGCGGTCTAGCTCGTCGTGGACACGGGCCTGCACGTCGGGGTGCAGCACGAGCCTGGCCAGCACCCACTCGATCAGCACGGCAACGGTGTCAGTTCCACGGAACACCATTTCCTGCAAAAAGGACGTAACGTTCGCGTGTCACCAGTCAGAAACTGAAGCATGCGAAGACGCCGGAAGAGATTATGCAGGGAGTGCGGCGGGTTCTGTTACGCACCCAGAGGACGGCGATCATGTCAGAGTCGGTGAGCCTATCGTCGGCCGGCAGCGAGAGCAGCACGTCGGTGAAGTCCATGACGGCAGGTGGAGCAGAGCGGAGGTCGTTCCGGGCGCGGTGCTCGTCGATGATGCCGCCGACGAAGCGGTTCACGAGCGGGACGAGGCGGTCGCACCTGGACCTGGTGCTCTGCAGGTCGAAGCGCGCGAGCCAGGGGAGGTGGTCGGACCAGTTGAGCTGGCCCAGCAGGTCGTAGCCTTCGTCCACGAGGCTCCTCAGCTCCCGCGTCTCCGGGCTCTCCTTGGCCGGGTCCAGCTCCAGGTCGTACCGCCGGCCGAACACCGACCACATCACGTTGTGCAGCGACCCGCGGCGCAGGACGCGGCGGACCTCGAAGCCGTCGCGCCCGGAGGCCGAGGCCGCCGCCGACAGCTCCTTCATGGCGGCGACCATCTGGCGCGCGATGACGGCGCGCTGCGCGGCGGAGGCGGCGACCTGCCACGGGGAGAAGAGGTGCGTGGACGCCACGCGGCGCAGCGCGCGCCAGTAGGCGCCATAGGGCGCGAACCCGATGGCGCGGTGGAACAGGAGCCCGTACGCGGACTCCTTGATGGGCCGGTCCGCGAACGCCGGGCTGTTGAGGATCTCCCGCGCCACGTCCGGGTGCGCGGCCACCACCACCCGCGTGCCCCCGAGGGAGAAGGCCATCAGGCGCCTCGCGCGGAGGCTGTCCGCAGCCGCCGCGAGCTTGCGGTGCGCCAGGCCCGTCATGAGCCACATGCTCCCGATCACGGGCAGGCCCCTCGGCCCCGGCACGGCCGCGACCCGCCGGCGCGTCTGCGTCCACCACCACCGACCCCACGCCGGACCTCCAGGGAAGCACCAGTGGAGGAGGCAAGTGACGACGAAGGCCACGGCACAGACCGCCAGGAAACCGGCGAGGCGGTAAGGCTGGTCGCCGCCGGCGCATTTGGCGGCTAGGGACAGGTACAGCAGCCAGCTGCCGCAGTCATCGGGGGTCGCCGCCATGGCTCCTTCTCGTGTTTCACTGTCCTCTCTAGCTCCCTCTTCTCGCTCGTTCGCTGATGCTTGGAACTGGCGCTCTGGTTGAGTGAGGTGCAAGGGCGAGGCGAGGCGCGCTTTTATAGGCTCGAGGAGGCGGTAGATGGGAACGGGTATGTACCCGACGGGTAGTAGCAACCCACACTCGCACCTGTGAGATGAAATTTTACCCGTCGGGTTACCCGCGAACACGCACCCGTGCGGGTAATTCTACCCGTCGGGTAACCCGCACCCGACAATTGATCCAAGATTACATAAATTTATCATACATTCACATGCAAATCCAGCAGATCACATACTAACATTCATATTAAAAATCATTGCAACAACCTGACAGTAGCATATAAATATAGCTAAAATGCACCATTGGCGCATTCCAGTTCCAGCAAAGCTAATATTAACAGTAGCACGTAGCAAATAAGTTCCGGACTTCAAGTGTAGCTTATTATTTCTGCGGGTTTTTTTTACCCACGGGTACGCGGGTATGGGTAGTGTACGCCCACACCCGTATCCACCATACCCGATGGGTATAAGTTTTCGCCCAATAACATACCCACGGGTACAAACTTCATCCCATACCCACGTTTTTGTCGGGTAAAACCCGTCGGGTACTCAGGTTTCGGATACCCGTTGCCATATTTAGGTAAGGCCTTCCACAGTGTGCTTTTTTCTCGGATAAACGTTCAGCCGAACATACAACGCGCCTCTAACGAACGCCAACGGAGGTCAACAAACACGGCCATAGCTGGACCATTCTAGTAGAATAACTTTATGACGATATTACATACCGCAGTGTGCTACCGAAGCCACGAACAAAAGTAATCCAGCGCAAGAATAGGCATCGCTCCTCTTGAGCTGCAGTGGTAGACAACACCTGCTGCGTTCCATGGTACAAGCAAGGAACGGAGGGGTTCCGTCGTGGCGCCGAGGGGCGTGGCTGGGCATGTGATGGCCATGCATGCAAGAGGATGCGCCGTGCCGGCGGGTAGCTTAGCACGAGATGGGAGACGTGTGGTCGGGTGGGCGCGCGATGTTACTCGGCCTCTTCGTGCCTCGCGCGTGATCGGGGCGGCGGAAGGGCGGCGCTACTCCGCTAGCGTCTTGGGGTTGGGGACGGTCCCCGGGAGCATAGTAACGAATTGAAGTGACGACGGTGCTCGGCGGCGGCTGCTCATACACCAATGATCCGCTCATCGGTTCTTCCAAACCTGACATGCACGCAGAGTTTGTCGCTGGAGTACTACGGCTATTGCCGTTCCTGCAAAACTATGGGTTTTTTCTATGATCTCCAGCTTCCGGGTGGTCAAATCTCAAAACCTGCATAAACTGTAAATTTCAGGTGATGATTAGGAACTTGCATGTGATTGTTTCATAACGCCTGCATTTCCACATGACCTGAGCAATCACAAGAATTGTCCTAAATTATTACTGGATCGTACATCTACTCCCAGACCTCCCAAACATGAGGTGGTCCAATAATAATAATACAATGCAGTACTAACGATCTGTTCGTTTCAATAAAAAAAAGTAACACTAGTGATTTCAGTCAGTAAACAAAACGGCCCGATGGATCTATCAATCCTGTGGTTCGTCAAACGAGGACTACATCGTCCTTGCACTCTTGCAGTCCTTGTCGCTGCCACGTCCCAGTGACAGATTTGCACTCCTCGTAAAATACATGTCGTTCTAAGAGTTGTAGGCTCGTAGCAGAGACTAAGGTTGACGGTAAAAGACCTCAGTAGCCTTATAAGGGCAGTCCCAATGGTGCATTGATGATGATTTCTATCCTCGTAAATGACTTGCTACGTAGGCAAAATACTGACATGGCAACGTAATTAATGAAGAAAGAGAGCAAAAATCATAGAAATGGTTTCTTCATGAAGAAATCAGGTCTACTCTTGACCCAATGCACCAAGAAACCATGAAATTATCATTGGAGAGAAACCACCAGTTTCTAGGGAGCTCGTGTCGCACTCCCATTGGAGGAAGAAGATAGAGTTAGGAGGAGAAAGAGAAAATAATTATTACTCATAGAAACTATGGATTGGAAAGCAGTACTTTTTTGGTGCGATATCCTATGTTATAGAAACTACTAGTTTTTTCATTAGGACTGCCCTAACCAATCATGAAACTACCGTTTATTAAGATGACATGCTCATTAATGACCTCCTTTGTACTCCTTCCCACTCACAAGTATTTGTGCATAAACAAATGATCCACTACACAACTTTTCACGTTTCCACATGCACTACCCACTCAGAAGCGATTTTTTCATGGACGACGTAACATTCAGCGCGCCAAAAACACCTGCTCATACATTTGCCAAAACAAAAAAAAATTCAAACAACAGCTCCAAACGCCATTTTTCTAATCCAGGATCCATAAAGGCTAACAGCCACAGCTTTGCCATCATCACTTGAACTCATTCCTCATCCATGGCCATACCAGACTTGAACACACCCCAGAGGAAGAAGAGGAGTCGCCTAATCTCAACAACAAAGCTACTCAAGAAGAAGATGATGGTCCCTTACAAGATGTAGTGGGTGCAGGTGAAGGTGGGGGACCATGCTTTACCTTGCCTCTTTCACCAAGCAGCATATCAGAATGTCAAAGTCCATGGAGGGGCCACCAATACAAGACATCACTTTGGCCTCAATCTTCATGAAACTGACGAAGAAGTATTTCATCAAGGTAAGCACACAGTGTGTATTCAAAATATTATTGTACTGGTTCTATTTCTCTCTCTACTGTCTCCTAAGATCTGAGTGCTGTTTTTATTGTCTCCAAAAAACAGTGACATAGTTCTAAATCTCTATCTCTCCACTCCTAAAATTATTGTGTGTTGCTTTCATTTTTGCCCTAAAATTCTGTACCATCCAACATTTTAAAGTGTTTTTGTATCTCACCTAAAACTCTTGTGTAGCATATCAGAATTGTTGTCATCCCTGTGATTCCAATGACCATCATCAGTATGGAGAACAAGAAAGCCTACTGAGAGGTGATTACTTCAATTAATACAAAAGCTTGTTACAAACAAAATTTATACATGAAAAGATTTCTAAATTTAAATTGATCAGTTATATTTTTATCTAGGTGAATATAGGCCATTTGATTTAAATGATCATCAACATGAAGGAGAACGTGCCCATCCATTTGATTTAAATAATCATTATCATGAACAACAACAAACCCTGCATCCAGGTGAATAACTTTTATCAGTAACCATGCATGAAAAAGTTTTTACTGTATGCATTAACAATATAGAAGAAACATACATTTTTCTGTAGACGGTGACATAGTCTTGCATGATGCACAAGATGCCTTGGAGGATCTCATAAAGGAGTTTGACATTTACTTGAATGTTGTTGGTGTCGCTTTTGATAAACAGGAATTGTCGGACTCAGATGGTGGACAGGATTAACAAACACATGGCGAGGAAGAGGATGATCAAGCACATGATGATGAAGAGGATGAGCAACCACATAATGATGAAGATGATGACCAACCACATCATGATGAGGCTCCATATAGGAAGAAGGAAATAACCGATAGACAAAGATGACACATATTTGAAGATTTGCTTCAGAGAAGTAACAATGACAGATTGAAAAGGAATAGTACAACTATTATTGCAGCGAAGTACAATGTCCATATACGTACAGTCCAACGTATATGGCAGAGAGCAAAAAAATATTGAGCACAGGGCATACCAGTAAATGTCAATGGTTTGAAACCTAAGAATTGTGGCCGTAAAAAAATGAAGTGGACCTCTCTACAGTTCCAGATATTCTCTTAAACAAAAGGTGTACTATAAAGTCACTAGCAAATGCTCTGGGTGTCAATAAAAGCACTCTACATAGGTCATTCAAAGAAGGATTGCTACATCGACACTCCAACTCATCGAAGCCCTATTTGAAGGAAGAAAATAAAAAGGATAGGCTGAGGTGGTGTGTCACTATGTTAGACCCAAGTACATTACCAAATAATTCCAAGTTCAGAATCATGAAAAATATTATCCCCGCAGATGAGAAATGGTTCAATGGGACAAGGAAAACTAAGACTATGTACATGCATCCAGACGAAGAAGACCCACACAAGACAGTGCAAAACAAGAATGCGATTCACAAAATCATGATTTATTCTAGTGTTACACAACCTAGGTTTGATGCTGAAGGGAGATGATATTTTGATGGCAAGTTAGGCGTACAACCTTTTGTCCGTGAGGTAGCAATCTTCGTCATGTTATATTCTTATTTCGCTACAAAAGAATTAGTATTTATATTATTTCTCTTCATAATTTTAGGAACCAGCACAAAGAAGAAGTGGTAATAGGCCGAGGGGCACACCTGTCACAAAGACAATGAAGGTTGATAAACAAGCAATGAGATCTTATATGATCATAAAACTTCTACTAGCTATAAAAGCTTGTTGGCCTTGAGAAGATGCCCATGAGATAATTTGGTTACAAGAGGACAATTCTCTGTCTCATGTACACACTAATGATGCAGAGTTAACTGCAGCAGTTGCCAATACCGCCCTTGATATACGCTTAATGAACCAACCTGCTAATTCACCTAACATGAATTGCCTAGACCTTGGTTCTTTGCTTCTCTTCAGTCATTGATGGATAGAACGACATCTAGAAACATGGATGAGCTCATCGTGAATGTGGACAATGAGTATTGAAACTATAATCATGTCATTCTAAATAGGATATTCCTCACGCTACAAGGATGCATAATTGAAGTTATGAAAGATGATGGAGGAAATAAGTACAAGATCCCCCACATGAATAAGGAGAGCTTAGAGGCAGTAGGCATTCTTCCAGAATCTCTTAGTTGTGATAGGGAGATAGTTGAGAAGGCAATTGAGTTGTTGAACAACTAGTGGAGTTGGTTATCTAGCTTTTGAGTTCTGCAGCAACTAAGGGAGTTGTTTGTCTAGCTTTTGAGTTCTGCAGCAATTAAGGGATATGTTTATATAGTAGTTGTATATATGTTTATGTGACAGTTGTATATATAAACAATGCTTTTGGCATGGAACAACAACTAGATATATATGTTTGTCTAGCTAGTGTTACATATTAATTCAACTAGTACCATCTTCCTATTTATACTTAGTGAAATAGCAATACAGTAACATTTACAGTAGTAAGAACTAGTACTACAATAACCAAAACTACAGCATGCACCTATCCCCTACATATACAAGAAGGGCATGGACAAAAGAAGAGAGCACTACATGCTCAACAGTAGAACCATTTGATGAAATACTAGTGAGAACTACTACATTATCCACAACTAGAGCATGCATCTATCCCATACATGTACAAGGAAGTGCATGGCCAAAAGAAGAGAGCACTACATGCTCAGCATATAAGCAACGAAAGACAAGACAATATATGGTAGTGAGCAGTTCTTTAGTTATTATGGTCGTCCATGATCTTAGTTCTCCTTACCTCTTGCCTCCCACACATTGATTGGTGTAGCCTCATCGTCTGTCTCTACATCAGAGAAGTTGGCCTTATGCTACTAGATAGACGATAAATTTATGTTCATAGTATCTCTATCATGATACTAGATATCTTTGTGAGATTGCGCTACACGCTGACATGCACTGGGTGCAGCAGCCATGATGGTTGCAGAAAGCGAACAAAATGGAAAATTAAAGAAAAATAATTGATGTTGGTCACTTATTGGGTTTCAATTTAGAGCTCAAATTACCAGATTCTTGCAGGCCAATGAAACTAAATGGAAAAAAATATTAAAAAAATAGATGGACATGTCAGAATCGATGAACCTCACCTTGGCCCTTGGCCCCTATCGTGCACTATGGCCAGATACGAGTAGCACACACCGTGTTTCCCCGTGCACCGGTGGAAGTTGTGATCTAGACAGGCGGCAAGCGTCAACGATACGGGGGCCGCCGCCGCACCTGCCGCTTGAAAGCCCTAGTTTGGTTTTAAATAATTGGTGAAACCTAGCACTAATATTTGTCATGAGTTGTGATATGAGCTAGGTTGGTGCAACTCAAGTGTGGAGCATTGTGGCACTCTAGAGAAGGTGATGATCACATGAAATGATGAGATGACCACATGTGATGATGATCAAGTGCTCAACTTGAAAAGAAGAAAGAGAAAAACAAAAATCAAGATGATCAAGGCAAAGGTATATGATAGGTTTTTGTTTTGGCACTTAAGACACCATAGAAGGGTGTAAGTGCACTTAGGATCAATAGCCGTACTATAAAGCGGGTAAATCTTTGGCTAAGCGGTTTATCGAGTGCCACTAGGTGACATGCCTTTTGCATACACATTTAGGAACCTAGTGTTGAAGGATCGAGATGGCAGACTAGAGGGGGGTGAATAGTCCTTACTAAAAATTAATCGCGCCGGCTAACCAAAACAAATGTGGAATTAAAACTATCGGTCTAGCCAAGACTACACCCCCTCTAACTATGTTTTCTAGCACCTTACAAAGATCCTTAATAGCAACTAAGGTGCTTTCCTTAGCAAGAGCTCACATATCTAATTTTAGAGAAGGGTCACACAAACCTATGCACTAGTACTTTGCAACACCGGGGAGCTCTTACACAATTCTAGTAAGCAAAAGCACGAAGCCACCTATGCTCACTAGCAATGCTCAATAGCAAGGCAATTAATGCCAAACTAGAGAGCACAAATTACTTAGCTACACAAACTAAGTAATTTGACTAATAAGGTTACACAAACTAAATTAGCCACGCAACGAGTGCTACTTCTATGCTACACAAGTAAGAAGGTAACTAGCAAACCACACAAGCCAACTAGTTACAAGAGCAACTACACAAGCATAAGTATATGAATATAAATACAAGCTTGTGAATCGAAAGCAAACCACTGAGATGTACGCAAGGTTGACATGGCGGTTTTTCACCGAGGTTCACTTGGTTGCCACCAAGCTAGTCCCCGTTGTGGCGATACACCCAGTTGATGGATCACGAGCTAATTGACTATTAAGAGTCAAACCCTTAGCGGGTACCGCACATCCACTCTCAAGATGGGGATCCTCCAAGCCACAAGCTTTACTAGAGTTGCTCTTCACGATCCCCACGGGGTGAGCACAATCCCCCTCACAGATCCTCCTCTGGAGCCACGCACAATCTCCACACGTGCTTCAACGGAGTCACAAGCCACCAAGCCATCTAGGAGGTGGCAACCTCCAAGAGTAACAACCATCACCGGCTTGCAACATGATCACCTAGTGCCACTCGATGCAATCCTCATGATGCAACGCACTAGAATCACTCACTCACTCGATCGGATGATCACTGAAAGCATCTAGGCCCCAAGGTTTGGTTTCGGTAATTAATGACAACACTTTATTACCATGACTAACGTGTGTTTTGCAGAAACATTGGTAAGTTAGGTCATGGAGGTGATAACTGCTTTGAGCACTGTGGCATTCGTGTCCCTTGATGGAAATCGTTTCGGTTTTCAAAAGAGTGACGTCAAGATTAAGGACGGTTAGTTCCGGATGTCGAGGTGTTGAAACACATTCGGAATAGTCGTTAGGATCTTCGTTTTTTCTCTTTTGGCCGTACTATAAAGGGGGGCATGGATGGGTAGCTTGACCTAGGCGAGTCCTATGTTTAGGTGTGGTGCACACTTGTTAAACTTGGCGCTAGGCAACCCTAGAATAGCTCAAAGTTCAGTTGGAAGCAACTTGGTTGAAGTTGCGACGCGTTTCGAGAAGTTTTGGGCTGTTTTCCAGTCACCGGACGCGGTCTTCGGGAGCACCGGACGCGTCCGGTCAGTACGCTACCGCGCTAGGGTTTCGGCCTTGACCACCGGACGCGGTCCTCGCGAGGACCGGACGCGGTGGTCAGTGGCTGACACGTGTCACTCTGGGAGAACGCCCGTCGGACGCGACCTGGCTGTGATCGGCGCGTCCGGTCACAGTCCAGTAAGGTCCAGAGAGGACCGGACGCGTCCGGTCATCAGCCATCGGACGCGGCCTCGCGTCCGGTGCGAGTACAGTAAGCACCCTTGCACGATCGGACGCGTCCGGTCACCCCTGACCGGCGCGTCCGGTGGTTCAGTTCAAAATCGCGTTCTGACCGTTACGGGCGACCGGCGCGTCCGGTCAGTTCGACCGGCGCGTCCGGTGAGCCCGTGTCAGAAAGTAACGGTTCGTTTTCTTTGAGGGGTGTATAAATACAACCCCTCCACCTCTTTTAGAGGTCTCTTGCTCATTCAAACATCTGAGAAAACCCTCTAGAGTGCAAGGGAGTGCAAGAGCTCTAGTGAGGATAGAGATTTGAGAATCAAAGTTTGAGATTCCTCACTAGTGATTAGAGAGTAGCAAGTGCGCATCCATCTCCTCATTTGGGCTCGTTGTGGTCAAGTGAGAGTTCTAGCTTGTTACTCTTGGTGATCGCCATCACCTAGACGGCTTGGTGGTGATTGGAAGTTTGGTGATCATCCGGCGGAGCTTGTAGATGACCCAACTCAAGTTGTGAGCGGTTTTGGGTGATTCGCCGCGACGGAGTGTCGAAGAATCAACCCATAGAGAGCACTTGATCCTTGCGCGGATCAAGGGGGAGCAACACCCTTGCGCGGGTGCTCCAACGAGGACTAGTGGGGAGTGACGACTCTCCGATACCTCGGAAAAACATCGCCGTGTTCCTTGCCCCTTTACATTCAAGCAATTACTTTCTCGTACTTACTTTCATTGCTTGTTTTACATTCCTAGAATTGCCATGCTAGACTAGGATTGGAAACTAGGGTGCAAAACTTTTTATCGGTAGACTCTCTAGGAACACAAGTAGGCACTAGGGGTGAATTCCGGCTTGTAGGATTTAATTCTTGCAATTAATTTTTAGAAAAGCCCAATTCACCCCCCCTCTTGGGCATCTTGATCCTTTCAATTGGTATCGGAGCCGTGTTGCTCCTAATTTAGGCTTTACCGCCTAGAGCAAGATGTCTAACAGGGAAGGACCACCTCCCACCTTTGAGGGGGATGATTTTTCATATTGGAAAATCCGCATGGAGGCGTACCTCGAAGCCATAGATGTCGGGTGCCTTAGAGCCGCAACCCAAGGGCTTCCCGCTATCAAGGATCCCGCAAACCCCACGGGTGACGAGGAGAAGTACGACCGGTGGAATGCAAAGGCCAAAAATGCACTCTACCGGGGCTTAGGCAAAGATATCTTCAATCGTGTGCGTAATGCAAAGAACGCTCATGATTTGTGACAAAATCTTTGTGCTCTCCATGAGGGAACTAAGAGTGAGCGTGAGGAACGCTATCATATTGCTTTAAAGAAGATTAATTCTTTTTGAGATGCTTCCCAAAGAAAGTGCTAATGACATGTACACTCGCTTGAATGTTCTTGTAGAGGACCTCAATGCTCTTGGGCTCACTCAAATGAGTCAATCGGATGTTGCAAGGAGGATCTTGAGTGTGCTTCCCGTTGAGAAGTATGGTCACATTGTCACCGTGCTTCATCAAAGTGATCTCTCCACCGCAACTCCAACACAAGTATTGGGGAAGATCAATGCTCATGAGATGTACATGCACATCACTCCGGAAGAGGGCTCATCATCTTCCAAGAAGAAAGACTTGGCCTTCAAAGCTAGCCATGACAAGAAGAAGAAGAAGGGCCAAGCCATGATTGTGCAAGAAAGCTCAAGTGAAAGTGATATCGATGATGAATCACTTGCACTCATGGTGAGGAAGACCACCAAGATGCTAAAGAAGCTCAACAAGAGTGGCATCAAGTTCGATGGCAAGAAAAAGAAATTCTTCACAAGTAGCAAGAGAAAGCCCATCTCGGAGATGGATTGCTACAATTGTGGTGAACTTGGCCACCTAGCTCATCAATGCCCTAGACCACCAAAAGACAAGTTCAAGAACAAGAACAAGGGCAAGAAAAATGATTCAAGTGATGAAGAAGATGAGAAGAAGAAGAACAAGCCATACAAGAAGAAGGATGGCAAGAAGAAGGAGTTCTACAAGAAGAAGAAGGGTGGAAAGGCTTATATTGTTGGTGATTGGCTCACCGACATTGAATCATCTTGTGGCTCCTCCGAAGATGAGAGCGATGATGAGAAAGAGAAGGTTGCCGCATTTGTGATGGGGCCATCATCTTCACCGACATCTTCACCACCACCTTCACCGCCTCCTTCACCATCATCGTCCACTACTCACCTATGCCTTATGGCCAAGGGTGAACGAAAGGTACAAAACCATGATAGTGATGATGATGATGATAGTGATAGTGATGATGAATATGATGCACCCTCTTATGATGAACTTGTAAAATTGCTAAACAAATACACTAAAATCATAAGAAGGACTAGAAGTGAAAATGATGATCTTCAAAATGAAAATGAATCACTCTCATCTAAGCTTGAAAATGCTCAAAAGACTAGTGGTGAGCTTAGAGATCAAAATGAAGTTATGTCTTCCACTCTCAAGGAGCTCAAAACCTCTAACAAAGAGCTTAAAGATCAACATGATAAACTTGAGAAGAAGCATGATGAGCTCATCACTAGACATAGCTCTCTAAAAGACAAATACACCACATTAAAAGTTGACTATGATAGTCTTGTGGTTGCTAATGAGCTTGCTCTCGAAACACATGATGCTACTAACAATGTTGTTAAGTGTGATATAGCTACGTCATGTGATGATTTGATCATTGAAAGTATTGAGTAAGGTTCTAGTAGCAAAGGCAAGAGTGTGGTTGAGTCATGCAACCATGATGATTATGCCAAGATCAAGTGTGAGAATGAGAAGCTTGCAAATGAGAACAAGAAGCTCAAAGGTTTGATGGCTCTTGAGAAGCAAACAACAAATGAGTCACTCATTGAAGAGAACAAGAAGCTCAAGCAAGAAAAAGAGCATCTCAAGACCGGCCTAAGCAAGTTCACAAGAGGCCAATATTTGCAAAGTGAGCTCCTCATGAACACCGTAATGAAGATGGATAGAAGTGGTATTGGGTACTTGGCAAATCAAGAGAAGAAAGCAAAAGCTCAACAACAAAGCAAGTCAAAGCCCAAGCCAAAGAGATGTGTTGAGTGTGGTCAAGAAGGTCACTTTGCTCATGAATGCAAAACTCCACCACCACAACCCTTGCCCAAGCATGCTAGACCCTTTGCCTTCAATGCTCATTACATGCTAAGAAAAGATTCAAATGGAAAGATGAAAGTCATGTTTTTGGGTCCCCCAAACAAGAATAGGCCAAAGAAAATATGGGTTGCCAAGTCACTAGTTGAGAAAGTCAAGGGCCCCCCCTCAAGTTTGGGTCCCTAAACAAAAAGCTTGATCTCTTGTGTGTAGGTGAACTACAAGACCGGTGGATCTCATTGGGTTATTGATAGTGGTTGCACTCAACATATGACCGGTGATCCTCGTATGTTCACCTCCATTGAAGAGAATGGGATATGCCAAGAGAAGATCACATTTGGGGATAATTCAAAGAGTAAAGTCAAGGGTATAGGCAAGATTGCAATATCAAATGATCACTCGCTCTCAAATGTGCTCTATGTTGCTTCATTGAGTTTCAATTTGTTATCCGTTGGACAACTTTGTGACCTTGGCTTCCAATGCTTGTTCACACCAAATGAAGTTGAAGTTTCAAAGATAGATGACAAGCAAGTGATATTCAAAGGCTT
Source organism: Saccharum hybrid cultivar R570 (assembly GCA_038087645.1). NCBI lineage: Eukaryota > Viridiplantae > Streptophyta > Magnoliopsida > Poales > Poaceae > Saccharum > Saccharum hybrid cultivar. Next base: position 20,426,680 of record JAQSUU010000402.1, on the reverse strand, counting down.
TAGATACAACAATCTTTATCTTGTTGACTTCTCCTCCGAAGATGCAAATTTGATGACATGTTTGTTCACCAAGACCTCACTTGGTTGGCTTTGGCATAGGAGGCTTGCACATGTTGGAATGAGCACTCTTAACAAGCTATTGAAGAAAGAACTAGTAAGAGGGTTGAAGGATGTGAAGTTTGAAAAGGACAAACCTTGTAGTGCATGTCAAGCGGGCAAACAAGTTGCAAACACTCATCCCACCAAGGCTTTCATGTCAACCTCAAGAGTGCTAGAACTTCTACACATGGATTTGTTTGGGCCTACAACATACAAGAGCTTGGGTGGTAATCTCTATTGTCTTGTGATAGTGGATGACTACTCAAGATATACATGGACCTTCTTCCTTCATGACAAATCCGAAGTGGCAAGTTGCTTCAAGAAGTTTGCAAAGAGAGCTCAAAATGAATTCGAAGTCAAGATAAAGAAGATTAGAAGTGACAATGGGAAAGAGTTTGACAACACCAATATTGAAGCTTATTGTGATGAAATTGGAATCAAGCATGAGGTTTCTTCAACCTACACTCCTCAACAAAATGGTGTAGTTGAGAGAAAGAACCGGACTTTGATCACCCTTGCAAGAACAATGTTAGATGAGTACAACACTCCGGAAAAGTTTTGGGCCGAGGCAATCAACACCGCATGCTATGCTTCAAATCGCCTCTTCCTCCAAAAGTTTTTTGGCAAGACCCCCTATGAGTTGCTTAATGGGAAGAAGCCGGACGTCTCATTCTTCCGGGTGTTTGGATGCAAATGCTACATCTACAAGAAGCGTCAACACATAGGGAAGTTTCAAAAACATTGTGATATTGGTTTTCTTGTTGGTTACTCATCAAAGTCCAAAGCATATAGAGTATTTAACCATGCCACCGGTTTGGTTGAAGAAACATATGATGTGGAATTTGATGAATCCAACGGCTCCCAAGGAGCAATTGAGAATTGTGATGATGTAGGTGATGAACCCTTGAGGGAGGCCATGAAGAACATGCCCGTGGGAGACATCAAGCCAAAGGATGATGAAGACGATGTGCAAATCATTGATCCACCATCTTCATCACATGTGCCTCAAGATGATGACAAGAATGAGAGAGTTGAAAATGAAGATACTTATGTCTCTCATGAGCAAGCCGAGGCACAAGCACAAGATGTTGATGCTCCCCATCCACCTCCTCAAGTGGTTGATAGAAGAAACTCACCTCTACTTCAAGCTCATCCACAAGAACTCATCATAGGGAGTCCTACAAAGGGAGTAATGACTCGATCTCAAAAGCTAGCTTCTTTCGTTGAACATCACTCTTTTGTCTCTTGTGTTGAACCTAAGAATGTAGAAGAAGCTCTTCAAGATCCGGATTGGGTGAATGCCATGCATGAAGAATTGAACAACTTCACCCGCAACCAAATATGGACACTTGAAGAGCATCCTAAAGGTGCAAGAGTCATTGGAACCAAGTGGGTGTTCCGAAACAAGCAAGATGACCAAGGCATAGTAGTGAGGAACAAGGCAAGACTAGTTGCAAAGGGGTTCTCTCAAGTTGAAGGCCTTAATTTTGGAGAGACCTTTGCACCCGTTGCAAGACTTGAAGCCATTCGTATCCTCCTTGCATATGCATCACATCATGATATGAAATTATATCAAATGGATGTGAAAAGTGCATTCTTAAATGGCTTTATAAATGAACTAGTCTATGTCAATCAACCTCCCGGGTTTGAGGACCCTAGATATCCTAATCATGTTTATAGGTTGTCCAAGGCGCTATATGGGCTCAAGCAAGCCCCTAGAGCGTGGTATGAGCGCCTCCGGGATTTCCTCATTGAGAAGGGCTTCACCATCGGGAAGGTCGACACCACACTATTCACCAAGAAGCTTAATGGGGAAATCTTCATTTGTCAAGTGTATGTTGATGATATCATCTTCGGGTCAACAAATGAAGATTATTGCAAGGAATTTGGTGAATTGATGTCGAAGGAGTTCGAGATGTCAATGATTGGTGAGCTCACATTCTTCCTTGGTTTTCAAGTCAAGCAAATGAGAGAAGGGATTTTCATCTCTCAAGAAAAGTACACCAAGGATCTTCTCAAAAGATTCAAGATGGAAGAATGCAAGCCAATCAAGACCCCTATGCCATCAAATGGACATCTCGACCTAGATGAGGGAGGTAAACCGGTTGATCAAACTCTCTACCGTTCTATGATTGGTAGCTTGTTGTACCTTACCGCATCTAGGCCCGATATCATGTTTAGTGTGTGCATGTGTGCTCACTTTCAAGCGTGCCCTAAAGAACCTCACCTAAGTGCCGTTAAAAGAATCCTAAGATATCTTAAGCACACCCCAAGCATTGGTCTATGGTATCCCAAAGGAGCTAGATTCCAACTAGTTGGCTATTCCGACTCGAATTATGCCGGTTGCAAAATTGATAGAAAAAGCACATCCGGAGGGTGCCATTTGCTTGGGAGATCACTAGTATCTTGGTCATCTAAAAAGCAAAATAGTGTGGCTTTGTCCACCGCCGAGGCGGAATACATTGCCGCGGGGGCTTGTTGTGCACAAATCTTATATATGAAACAAACCCTCCTAGACTATGGAGTTGTTCTTGAAAAGGTGCCACTTTTATGTGACAATGAAAGTGCCGTTAAAATTGCTAACAATCCGGTACAACACTCTCGCACCAAGCACATTGATATCCGCCATCACTTTCTAAGAGACCACGTTGCTAAAAATGACATATCACTAGAAGGTGTACGAAGTGAAAATCAATTAGCGGATATCTTCACTAAACCTTTGGACGAGGCTACCTTTTGTAGGCTAAGAAATGAACTTAATGTGCTTGATTCAAGTAACTTTAAAAAATGAGCGCGTGTTGTCCCTTGCATTGCATTGTATCATATGTCATGTTTACTTTATCGTAATGCATTTAGGGCTTGGCTAACACGGTTACGATAACCCTCCTTTGGAGGAGTGAAGAAGCCTAACCGTGGATCAAACTTGACAAGCAACCTAGCTTTACTTTCTTGTATTGCATTGCATATGCATGGTTGTTCGTTTGTTGTTTCTTTTCGGTTTAGCTTTGAGCAACCTCTGTGTTCGTCCATGGATAGAGAGAGCATTTGACGCTCCTAAAAGTCCAAAAACTCTATTGCATGGCCATACGTTGCTCCTCGGGTGTTTATTGCCTATTTTCGTAAAAATAATACTAGCCTAAGGCAAAATATTTTAAAAATTTGAGGGTTTGAGTGAGGTCACTCATATCGGATTCCAATTGGTGTTTATTTGTGTCTCTTTGAATTGGAACTTGATTGGGAGAAGTCGCGTCGAAGTTCGGAACGAAGAATGGCGAAGAACAGCGACCGGACGCTGGACCGGACGCTGCACCGGACGCAGTGATGCTTCACCACCGCATCCGGTCCCGGCGTCCACCAGCGCGTCCGGTCATCCAGAAGACAAAGTCCAGACCTTGGCACCGGACGCTGCACCGGACGCGCCTCTGACGACCACCGCGTCCGGTCCCGGCTTCCACCACCGCGTCCGGTGCTCCGCGATGAATTCCCGAGCACTCAGCGACCGGACTCTGACCGCGTCCGGTCAGTCCACACCGGACGCGTCCGGTCACTCCAGGCGCTTACTGGAGTGTGACCGGACGCTGCACCACCGCGTCCGGTCATTTTGACCACCGCGTCCGGTGATATCGTATCGAGCGGATCTCAGCCCCTCATAAAAACCGATTCATCTTCTCTGTTTTTTTTCCTCATCCGCCGAATCCGCCGCCGCCCTTGTTCTCGCCGTTTCGCCGGAGCCGCCGCGTCCTTGCCGTCCTCCTCCTCTCCGGCGACTCCTCCGCGCCCTTGCCGCGCCTCCCTGCCCTCGCACGCTGCCCGCGCCTGCCCAGCCTCGCTGCGCGCCTCGCCCACATCCACCTCGCCGCGCCGCCAAAATAGCCCGCATCCACCTCGCCGCCGGCCGCCAACCACCGCCGTGGTTTCCTCCAGCGCCGCAGCTCACCCCCGTGCGCCCGAGCTCCTCGTTCTCCACCTCGTGCCCTAGCTTGCCCGAGCTTTCTTTGGTTTTCACCCTAACCCTAACCTAGGGTTTCTAGGGTTTGTCGAGTGCTCGATCGCCGATCTCGGGGGTTCTCGCGAACTAGGTCACCGCGTCCCTTCACCGTCGTCTCATCGATCCGAGGTAGCTTCGCGTCACGTTTCACTTCGTATCTCATGTGCTTGCTATCTAGGGTTTCGTATCTTTAGATATATATGTGCTTATAGTATATCTCTCTATTCCATACGTGCAGCGAGTCAGTCGGTGTGTCAGGTCAGATCTGTTCGCTAAATCCGAGGCCAAGCCTGCGGATACGGATTGAGGCCAAGCCTCTCGAGTGTCAGTTCATCATCTCACAGAGGTTTTCAGGCAGTCGATCAGCATGGTGCGTTGCAAAAACGCTGGTGGTGCTCCTGGTGACGGGGACAACAGTCCTCCCCGTCGTGATGAGATTGCGCGTGGTAAGCGCATCAAGATTGCAGCCAGAAAGAAGAGGAAGACACTGTTAGATGCAGAGATTGCTCAGGCCGTGGCAGACGCAGCAGAGCAGGCAGAGAGAGGTGGCAGACGCAGTGGCTTACACATAGGCGAGCATCGCTTTCATCTTGAAGGTCGACAGCTCGACACTGAGGCCACTGAGGGCACCGAGGCTACTACACCTTCCGAGCAGATGTCAGTTGATCCACCCTCAGAGCAGACACAGGCCACAGAGACTACACACGCTACAGAGTCTACCCAGGCCACTGAGGCTCCACAAGCCACTGAGGATACAGAGGAGCAGGCAGCTCAGTCTCCACCACGTCGCCGCTCCACACGTGCTCGTACACAGGTGACACCGAGGCCAGAGGGCCAGCGTCGTGGAGCACGACCTCCTCCCAGAGTTAGAGGGTCACCCCCGGTCGAGCACTTAGACCTGAGGGGTGCTTCAGCACGTCAGGTGATGAGCTTGAGGTTTGTGGAGGTCAGCCGATGGTTTCCACCTGTCAGAGATTCCAGAGCTTCAGAGGGTTTCTATACCCCACTTCAGGAGGACTTCTACAGGGCCCTAGTTGACAGTGGCATTGCTTTCAGACCTCAGAGGGTGTGTCGACTAGAGGCATTGGTTGATGTTGTGGGAGAGCAGCTCCGTCCGCACCTGTCCTATCTGCCTGGCTTATCAGATCTTCTTGGACGGACAGGTGCATACTGCGGCACATGGGTCAGAGAGTTCTATGCTTCACTGTGGATTGATCCTGCCCATGAGTTTATTCACTTTGTATTCAGAGGCCGCGATCACAGACTCTACAGCTCCAGAGCCCGAGAGATCCTCAGACTACCTGCTTCTGACACGAGGATCCATCAGTTGTGCTATGGACAGACTCCACCTCCCAGACGCCCTCACGGCGGTTCAGTGCCACCCACCGACCTGGTTCGACCCTGCTTTCGCGAGCCTTTTGGCGAAGGGTCACGTCGTACGCCTGCCAGCCTGACACCACTTGCCAGAGTCTTGGATGCTATACTCAGACGCACTTTACTGCCCAGACTTGGCTACAGAGAGGGACTGACGAGGATGCAGCTTTGGGTTGTATATCACCTCCTTTCACAGCGACAGTTTGATATCTGGGATCTTATCCTCAGTGAGATGGAGGACACCATTGCTGAGGGCTTCAAGAGTAACCGTCAGCTTCCCTATGCCCACTGGATTTGTTTCATCATCAGATCTGCTATCCAGATGCCACCAGAGATCAGGGCGGAGATTGCTAACACTACTACAGCTTTCCCTGACTATGATATCAGACAGCTTTGGGCTTCTGTCACTAGAGATCAGGCCCCAGCGCCAGGACAGCGTGAGCGCCCAGATGTTCCTGAGACAGCAGCTGAGCAGGACGTCAGAGTTGACGAGCTTGCCGAGGCAGAGCTCGCAGACCTTGAGGCTCAGACTGCTGAGATACCTGAGGATGTCACTTCTGACAGCACAGATGAGGACTACCAGCCCATCCCCAGGTACCGGTCTCCTCGGTCTCACGACCACGAGGCCGGTGGATCTGGCTCAGCCTCCCGCTCAGACCCAGCCATGGTGGCTATCCTTGAGAGGTTGACCCAGGCTCAGGAGCAGCAGCAGCAGCAGCAGATACAGCGCCAGGCACAGGATACAGCTGCAGCACTAGCACAGATTCAGGCTCGCCAGGACGAGTTTCAGAGACAGCAGCTTGAGATCCAGAGGCAACAGGTTGAGATGCAGAGACAGAGTCAGCAGCAGTACATGGATCTTCTGCGGCATCTCATCACAGTTGGGGTTCCTCCGCCTGCATCTATCATGGCTCCGGCTTTGCATTCCAGTGGTCCATCGAGTCAGGGACAGCCGAGCTTTCAGTTTACATCTCCACAGCAGCAGGTTCCCCAGTCTTTTCAGTCCCCGAGCTTCACTCCTATTCATACGGGGTTTACACCGTCAGACCAGCCTCGCCCGCATCTCCTGACCGGCACACCTATTGGTGATTTCAGTGCCACCTACAGCGAGTTGACTGGTCAGCCGACACCCTCGCACACTACTACGTTTCACACTTCGTCAGGGTTGTCAGCTCCCGAGGTAGTCGTTCCACCAGTGACAGGGACTGGGACTACAGAGACCATCCCTTCTTCAGTTGCCTCGACAGATCCCCCAGCTACTGGCGCACTTCAGGCTTAGGTTACTCAGACAGATCCACTTGTTGCTACACAGTCAGTGCCTGTTCCTGCTCAGACCCAGACCGCTTCACAGCCACGTGCTTCTTCAGAGGGTCAGCCAGATAGCTCAGACTCCGAGGGCGATTCACTGCACTTCGTGATCACTCCGCGCACCTCGGCACCCGACACGACTCCGTCTGTCCCCCCGTCAGATTAGATTAGTTTTTTGGCGCTTGATGCCAAAGGGGGAGAGAGAGTAGTTTCAGGGGGAGTTTGTTAGTGGGTTTTCGTTCTTTGTGTGCTACATTCATGCATATCATGTTTACTTTTTCAGCATTACATTCGTGTGACATTGTCGTCGAGTCGTAAACTTTGAGTCTAAATGTGTTATCCGTCTCCGTGATTAATATATGTCACCGTTTTAGCTATAGCTCTAAGGTTGTGCTTCCGTGCCTTACTCCGATTACTTATGAGCTATATCTTTATGTGTACTAACGCTTTTGTCTTATCTTATGAAGTACACTCTTTTGGCTTGGAGCACATAAGCAATTCCTAACCTTTTATGCTTATTATCTTTTGCTTATGTGAACCAAGCATGCTCGAAAACCTTCACTCTAATCCATTGAAACTCAGTGTTGTCATCAATCACCAAAAAGGGGAAGATTGAAAGCATCTAGGCCCCAAGGTTTGGTTTCGGTAATTAATGACAACACTTTATTACCATGACTAACGTGTGTTTTGCAGAAACATTGGTAAGTTAGGTCATGGAGGTGATAACTGCTTTGAGCACTGTGGCATTCGTGTCCCTTGATGGAAATCGTTTCGGTTTTCAAAAGAGTGACGTCAAGATTAAGGACGGTTAGTTCCGGATGTCGAGGTGTTGAGACACATTCGGAATAGTCGTTAGGATCTTCGTTTTTTCTCTTTTGGCCGTACTATAAAGGGGGGCATGGATGGGTAGCTTGACCTAGGCGAGTCCTATGTTTAGGTGTGGTGCACACTTGTTAAACTTGGCGCTAGGCAACCCTAGAATAGCTCAAAGTTCAGTTGGAAGCAACTTGGTTGAAGTTGCGACGCGTTTCGAGAAGTTTCGGGCTGTTTTCCAGTCACCGGACGCGGTCTTCGGGAGCACCGGACGCGTCCGGTCAGTACGCTACCGCGCTAGGGTTTCAGCCTTGACCACCGGACGCGGTCCTCGCGAGGACCGGACGCGGTGGTCAGTGGCTGACACGTGTTACTCTGGGAGAACGCCCGTCGAACGTGACCTGGCTGTGATCGGCGCGTCCGGTCACAGTCCAGTAAGGTCCAGAGAGGACCGGACGCGTCTGGTCATCAGCCATCGGACGCGGCCTCGCGTCCGGTGCGAGTACAGTAAGCACCCTTGCACGATCGGACGCGTCCGGTCACCCCTGACCGGCGCGTCCGGTGGTTCAGTTCAAAATCGCGTTCTGACCGTTACGGGCGACCGGCGCGTCCGGTCAGTTCGACCGGCGCGTCCGGTGAGCCCGTGTCAGAAAGTAACGGTTCGTTTTCTTTGAGGGGTGTATAAATACAACCCCTCCACCTCTTTTAGAGGTCTCTTGCTCATTCAAACATCTGAGGAAACCCTCTAGAGTGCAAGGGAGTGCAAGAGCTCTAGTGAGGATAGAGATTTGAGAATCAAAGTTTGAGATTCCTCACTAGTGATTAGAGAGTAGCAAGTGTGCATCCATCTCCTCATTTGGGCTCGTTGTGGTCAAGTGAGAGTTCTAGCTTGTTACTCTTGGTGATCGCCATCACCTAGACGGCTTGGTGGTGATTGGGAGTTTGGTGATCATCCGGCGGAGCTTGTAGATGACCCAACTCAAGTTGTGAGCGGTTTTGGGTGATTCGCCGCGATGGAGGGTCGAAGAATCAACCCGTAGAGAGCACTTGATCCTTGCGCGGATCAAGGGGGAGCGACACCCTTGCGCGGGTGCTCCAACGAGGACTAGTGGGGAGTGGCGACTCTCCGATACCTCGGAAAAACATCGCCGTGTTCCTTGCCCCTTTACATTCAAGCAATTACTTTCTCGTACTTACTTTCATTGCTTGTTTTACATTCCTAGAATTGCCATGCTAGACTAGGATTGGAAACTAGGGTGCAAAACTTTTTATCGGTAGACTCTCTAGGAACACAAGTAGGCACTAGGGGTGAATTCCGGCTTGTAGGATTTAATTCTTGCAATTAATTTTTAGAAAAGCCCAATTCACCCCCCCTCTTGGGCATCTTGATCCTTTCAATCACTATCAAGCTCAAGTGAGTTAGAGGCTCTCCAAGCACTCCACAAGCATGGACACTAAGTCCCAAGGGTGCTCAGCACCAGCCAAGGTCAGCCATCACTTCTATTTATAGCCCCACAAACGAATATTGTCGTTACCCCTTCATTGGACAGATTTCGGGGGCGACAGACGCGTCTGTCGCCAACCTGACAGAAGCTACAGGCGCGTCTGTCGCACCACCACATGCCACGTGTCCCGCTCAACCGAAAAGCCAACGGTTGAATTCTCCAGCGTCAGATGCGTTCGATGAGAAACCGCCCCAGCGTCTGTCGCGCGACAGACGCGGTCCAGAAAGCTCCCGCGCCATGCTCAGTCGCGACTGACGCATCTATCGGATGAGAGACAGATGTGGCCTAGCGTCCATCGCTACCACGGCTCGCAACCCGGCTGACACCACACGCGACAGACGCTGACGCCAGCGTCCGTCATGCGACCACCCCCGCGTCTGTTGCGTTCGCTGCAGCTGGCCGAGCTTGGGTTGCCTGATAGACTCGGACTCAGCGTCCGTCGCTGCCCCAGCAGCGCGTCTGTCGCATGCAAACTCGTGTGGCTATGCAGTGAACTGGACAGACGCGGCCCTCAGCGTCTGTCGCTGCAGGAGCCAGCGTCCGTCGCTCCTTTTTCCGCACCAAACGATTCCGCGACTTCGCCATTTCTTCCAACCTTCGGTGCAATAGAAAATAAGCGTTTCATATTCTCGAAAATGCCTGAATCCTGCCTCGCAAGCTTGATGGAAGGGAGAGAGGACCCCAAACCCCTCTCTACCCCTCAAACTCTATCGCCTTTGCAAATGTGCCAACACCAACAAGTGATCACCACCTTGTGCACGTGTGTTAGCATTTCCACAATCATTTTCTCCGAGGAGTTAGGCACTCAACTTGCCTCGCCACTTGATCCTAACACATATGCAAAGTTAGATCGCTCAAGTGACACTAGATGACCGATATGCAAATAAGTTTACCCCTCTTGATAGTACGGTCACCTATCCTAAACCCGGTCATCAACTTCTCTACACATCTATGACCGGTGAAATAAAAATGCCCTAGGTTATACCTTTGCCTTGCGCATTCCACTCCATCTCCTCCGACTTTGATGCAACACATGCACCAACCATATCATAAATGATACGATCCACTTCATATCATCATATGACCTTGGTCCATCGATCTTAATCTCACTTGCTCTTCACCGTTGCGTCGGTCCATCGGCGCCAAGTCTTGCTCAAGCTTCACCGCCTCACGGTCCATTGCTCAAAAGCCTCTGACTTGCCCTTCACACTTGCAACTGGTCCGTCGAGCCAAGCCTCATCTTGATCTTCGCCACCTTGGCCACATGACTCCATGTCATGTCTCATATGCAATGAGCTCCTCCATGACACCATCACCTATGGACTAATCTCCTGTGTATCTCACATTAAACACAATTAATCAACCTAAGGTTGTCATTCAATTACTAAAACCAAACAAGGACCTTTCAAGTGTGCTAACTTTGACCCTTATAAAATACTTAAAAAATGCTAACACACATGCACATAAGTTCTACACTTTGTAGTTAGCAAGTTGGAAGTAAGGGCGAAGCGGTTGAGAAGATAGAAAAAGAAAAGGCAGTGTCGGTCTCTGATAGGATGCTACATCGAACACAGTACATGACCCTAGGCAGCGTCCGGTCAATTATAGTCATGGAGGCGGAGTTGGCTGACAGTGTGAAGTTGCGACCGGACGCTGGACCTGACTCTAGCGCCGCATCCGGTCATAGCGCGCAGAGAAGAAGTCGAGCGGCCTCGCGATCGGACGCTGGAGAGGGCCGTACGATCTGACGCTGTGAGAACACTGTTCATGCATCAAGTCAGTGGCTGAGGCGCACGTATGGTAGAGAGAGAGCGCGTGATCGGACGCTGTTGTGTGTTAGGTCACGTTCGACCAGGTGCATCCGGTTAGTAAAAACCAGCTCTAGAACGTTGCTAGAACTGATCTGATGCTAAGTGATCCAGAGTTCGGTCGTGTCAACTGTGAGTCCGGTCATGACTTAACCATAGGGCGCTTGATCAGTTGACCATTGGAGGTCGACGCATGACATTTGAAGGTGAGCCACGTGGACGGCCGAGAGCGACCAGACTTTGGCTTACTGGACATTGGGGTGCGTCCGGTCTATGCGTTCGGTCAGGCCCTCGACAGGCAACGGCTAGTTGAGTCCTTGGGGCTCTACAAATAGAAGGGGCACGGCTTGAGCTCACTCTTTTGCACATTTTCACCTGTGATACATTCTTGTGAGCCTAAGCAAATACCTTCTACTCATCTCCATCATTGATTCATCATCATAGTGAGATTGAGAGTGATTTCAAGTGTATTTGCTTGAGTAATTGCATCTAGTGGCACTTGGGGATCGTTGTAGCTGTGGATTTCTTGTTTTTCTTAGTGATTGCTGCCACCTAGATGGCTTGGAGTAGCGGAGGAGCTTCGGCACATGTTGGTGAATGTTCGTGGCCGGCTTCAGTGATTGTGAGTGGTCTTGTACCTTTCTCGGCAAAGTACCTAAAGGTAACTCTAGTGTATTGCTCGTGTCATTGAGTTAACTCACTTGTGGGTAAGTTCTTGCGGTGTCCACTTATGTGGACGAGGTTCGTACAACACTTCTTAGCCGTCGAACCACCAAGTCTTGGCCAACACAACGGGTTCTAGCATGCTGGCAAGCACGTGAACCTTGAGAGAAAAATTGTTTGTCTCTTGCCCTTTGGTATTCTCTCGGTGATTAAATTGACATTCATCTTGTGGTTGGTTCACTCCTTAACGCGACGGTATAATCACCCTACTCACTCTATTACTTTCTCGCAAACTAGTTGTAGCAAGCTCTTTAGTGTAGCTAGAATTGAGAGCTTGCTTTGTAGCTTAAATTCATCTAGTGGAGCAAGTTTGAGAACTCTTAGTGAGTAGCAACATAGCCCTTTGTGTGCCTTGTGATCCTAGCAACTAGAATTGTTGGATAGGTGGCTTGCAACCCTTATAGAGCTAGAGCAAAATTGCATTACACCGTTTGTCATACTAATCAATTGCTCTAGTTAGTTTATAGATTTTTAAATAGGCTATTCACTCCCTCTAGCCATATTAGGACCTTTCATCGTTGCGACTAAGTGTAGCACCTGGGCAGCCCGCTTGACCCCGTGCACTGGTGCGCTGGAGGATGCGAGGGGGAAAACGACGAGAGAATAGATGGTCCCGTCTCTACGCCTACTCCGTCGCCCTTTCTTAGACTGCGAGGCCTCTGGTGGGTAGCGAGGGGGAGGGAACTCGTAGGCTGCCGCCCTTACTCTCCCTCTGGTGGGTAGCGACGGGAGGGAACCCGCAGGCCGCCGCCCTTGCTCTCGACGGGAGAGCCCACGAGCACCATGGAAGGGACGGAGTGAAAGGATAAGAGTCTCCTCGCACCATCTGTTTTTTTATTTTTCTATTTGGGTAGTGGACGACAGGAGATGACGGATGGACAGATGTTGTACTCTTTTCTAGGGTGGGACCCACACTAGGACCTAAAACAACATCCATTTTGGTATATTTTTTGAATGCTTGGATGACATGTATTCTGGGATGGAGGGAGCACTAACATTTCATGTACGGCTGTTCTACAAGAGTCCCTATTCTGCCCGTCAAGTTGTGAGTTGCGTTCAAGTTTCTTGGATCCCATTTCCGCGTACTAGTAAGGTGTGTTTGGCGAAGCTTCTGCCATAGCTTCGTAAAATTGTTTTCAACTTTTTCTACCAAACGAATCCGGATAAAATACCTTCTTTCTAAAAGTTGTTTTTTAACACGTATCTCTAGGTAAAGCTAAAAACACCAGCTTCTTTTAGTCTTCTCTCTGCTATCTACCCTGAGAAGCTGTTTTACCGAACATTTATAAAAATAGCTTTAGCTTTACTAATGAAGCCGTTTATGCAACTGAAGCTAAAAAAATTCATTCACTGGTGAAGCTAAGCTGTACCCAGCAAACTCGGTTCTAAGTGTGACGGGACCATTAAGGTAATCAGGCCACTACAGCCCGCGTTCGGACGTCTGGACGGTGACTTGCCTTGGAGCTGTGTTTTCAGGTGATCTACTCGGTCGACTGTGTGTTTTTTTTATTTCCTGACATGACATGCTACATCGAGCAGGCATTGGTGTGGCCATGCGGGTCAGCTTCCGAACGAACCTACCATTTTGAGTTCAAAAAGACCTAAAAAAATTTTACACAGTACCTGTTACATTAAATCTATAGACGTATGCATAGAGTATTAAATGTAGGTAAAAAAATAATTAATTATACAGTTTGTCTGTAAATGTCGAGACAAATCTTTTGAGACTAGTTAGTCCATGGTTGGACAAATTTTACCAAATAACAACGAAAGTGTTATAAATTTTTTTTTCAAAAAAATTTGGAATCTAAACCAGGCCTTGCATCACCGAACCAGTGCAATAATAGGACGATGAAAACTTAACGACGCCATCTTGTCAGACGTCATAGGCTTAGACTACCTGCAGTGGGTACTCTAAAGCGATACTCTAAAGCTTTAGAATATGAATATAGAGTAAAAACTGCTGCACTGGGTACTCTAAAATGATACTCTATCTTTTCTCTCACTCTATATTTAGAGTGGTACAGTGCTTACTCTACAGTGGACAGTGGCGGACCCCACTAGCTAAACAAAGGAAAAAATACTATAACTCATAAACCAAAAATTCAAATTAAATTTTGATTGCACCATTAAATTCGTCTCAATAAATCCTTCAAAATTAGATCACACATGGATATATTTAGATAAAGTGACAAGTGGGTCCCACGGTGGATAGAGTGGATAGAGGATGATATAGAGAATGGATGGGTGCGGAAGAATTGAGTATAGAGGAGATAATCTTGCTGACTAGGACGTATAGAGGATGAATATAGAGGTCCATGAGTGCGGACAGCCTTACAGCCACACAAAACTGCACAGTTCAGGTACTCTACGCCGCTCTCACCATAGATTTTGCCTAAAAAACCCCTCTCGGATTGGCTATTATACGAGCACTGCAGCAAACAAATCGAGTAAACACAACTATATGTGTTTAGCATGGTTTCTTTGCAACCGTTTCACCTAGTAGGGAGTTAGAAGAACAGCAGAAATCACGTTTCACTTTTATATATAGTACAAAAAACAGCTATTTTTTCTCTTGATTTTTCTGCAGGACCGTTCACCGAGTTACTAATGGTATTTTGCCGTGTTTCACCTAAGAAAGAACGGTATTGATACAGTGCATACGTCTGGACGCGGACGGACGCGCCGCGACGTAAACAACGCGCGCGCGACTCGTCCCGTGCCGTATCCATTCGTTGACTCCGCCCCGACCCGCCAGCCCCACTCGCTCGCCTCCTCCGCTCCACACCGCTCTGCCTCCTCCGCGCGAAGCCGCTCGCGCTGAGCGCGCGCACTCCTCCTCCGCGCGCCGGCGAAGCTCCTCCTCCGTGCGCCGGCGAGCTCCCCCTCCCGGCCTTCCTCTCTCCCCCTCTTCCTCCCCCTTCCCACTGCGCTCCCTTGGTGGCGGATCCTCAGATCCAGCGGCGCGGGTGCTCTTCTCCACCCTGGAGCTTCCTCCTCCAACTCGACGACGGCATGGGGGGGCTCCCCCCGTGGCGGATCCATGGTGCACCGAGCCGTCCACGGTGGATCCATGGTGGCGGTGCAGATCCAGTTGGGGGTAGCGCTTTCCACTCTTGCGCGCCTCGCTCACCTCGACGACGGCTTTGGCGAGCTCCCCTGGTGGTGGATGCATGCAGCAGCGTTGCCCCCATGGTGGATCCATGGGGGCGTTGCAGATCTGGCGGCCTTCTTCCTCTCTTCTCCCCTTGTTTCAGTATTCAATCTGGGGTTTTTCTGGGTGTTTCAGTAGTTCAATATGAGTGTTGCACTAGCTCAATTTGGGCGTTTCAATGGGAGGATTTCAAGTGTTTCAGTAATCCAAACTGGAGCATTTCAATAGTTCAATCTTGGTGTTTCAATAAGATATTTTCAAGTGTTTCAATATTCAAAACTGGGGTGTTTCTGGAGTGTCTCAGCAGTTCAAAACTGGATGTTTCAGTAGTTCAAAACTAGGTGTTTCAGTAGCATGTTTTAATTGTTTCAACAGCCATCAGATGTACGTTGCAACAGTTGTATTTAAATGTTTCATAGGTAGATCTAGATTTTTGCATCTCTCTCCCTCCCACCTCTGTTGCAAGCGTGGGAGAGGGGCTGTGAGAGGACAATGGTTGTCTCGGGGAGCAGGCGAGGTCTGGAGAGCGGGGTGGGGGCACAGATCCGTGCGCGGGGGCCGCTCGTTTCACTTCCTTTTTTGTTATTCGTTAACACGCGCGGCGGAGGTAGCGGGGCGGGGAACCTCGGGGCGGTGCGTCCGGCTGCTAGCGCCCGGATCCGGACGTCCGGGCGCTAGCAGTGCCCAAGAAAGAAACCACCAGAAAATAAACAACCTGGGTCCTGTCAAACACACCGTAAGGCTATGGCAAGCCTGAACCTGAGAATTTTTTTTATTTTTAGCCCAAATTTGAAACAAATTTTAAATTTAACCCGGATTTGTTTTTTTAAAAAACTAACCCGTTTGGCCCCACCACCATGCATGGCGGGGCAATTGCACTCAACCCCGCCATGCATGGTGGCATGGTGCAGGGGGCACGTGGCAGGGGTGGCAGCGGGGCTCGCCAGCGTGGCAGGGGTGTACCCCACCATGATCTGTGGCGGGGTACCCCTAACCCGCCACCGATCATGGCGGGGTACACCTCGCCACCGATCATGGCGGGGTACGCCCCAATATAAGCGGCCGCACCCCGCCATCGGGTGCAACCGCATTTGCACCCCGCCATAGCCGTGCCCGCGCTGCCGTTGCCGCCGTCGTCGCCGCCGCGCGCCGCCGTCGCCGCCTCGCCGCGCCGCCCGACCCCCTGCGCCGCCCACCCCGCCGCGCCTCCGTCCCCCGGCAGCCGCGCCGCCATGCCTCGCCCGCGCCGCCGTGCCGCCCCCCGCGCCGCGGTGCCGCGCCGCCGTGCCTCGCCCGCGCCGCCGTGCCGCGCCGCGCCCGCAGCCCGTCGTGCCCGCCGCGCCGCCGGCTGCCGCGCCCCCGCAGCCCGCCACCGCGGCACCGCCTGCCGCACCCCGCCCCGTTCTGCGCCGCACCCCGCCTCCGGCGTCGGCGTTCCGCCGCCCAACTGACCTCGCCGCGCGGCCTCCCGTCCCCGATTCACGGTATTTTTTAATCTTACTTTGTTATTAGTTTTGTAATATTAGTTATTATTTATTAGATTATTTAATATTAGTTGTTTAATATTAGTTTGTTAATATTAGTTATTAGTTATTAGTTTGTTATTAGTTAGTTAGTTAAGATTAGTTAATATTAGTTATTTGTAGTTAGTTAGTTAATATTAGTTATTAGTTAATAATTAAGTTAGTAAGTTTGTTAGGTGGTAGTTAAGTAAGGTTAGCTAGTTAGTTAGTTATGTAGTAATTAGTAGTCCATATTGGTTAGTTGATAATCGGATGTCAAATCGTTTTGTAGATGGATTACGGTGTAAGAGTTTTTTACGGAGGAAGTGTTAGGTGAGAGGATTGCTAGTTTGAGGATATGTATGAAGAATTGGAATGGTTTGATGGCACCCCTAGTTTCAGTGATCTATATGACCGTTTGAGTTTGAAGTTTGGCGAGGCTTTCAGACTAAAGGATAGGTTTGATGTTGGAAGGAATAGGGCACACTATGTGATGATGGACTTGTGCAACCAAGCAGAGTGGTCCCGATACAATAGGGTCATCCAAGGTTCGAATATCGGCATGGCTGAGTTGGTGCTGGAGAATGTTGAGAATGAGGAGCCGTCCTTCGACAGTGGTACTCTAGGAGATTGTGGTGTGCAGATGCAACAAACTATGGAGAGTATGGACTTGGATGGTAATTTGACGCAGGAGCGGGTTCATTCTCCTCCAGTTGGTCATATAAGCAATGATTTTGATGTAGACGAGTTTGAACAGGAGGAGGAGGAGGCGGCAGAGGAGGAAATGATTGGTGATGATGTTAGCACTGATTCTGACGATTCAGGAAATGAGGAAGGAGGTCCACATGCCATGCGAGCACCGGTTGAAGCCATGCCTCTAGAGGTGCACCTGCCATGTGTACACCGGTTCATGGCATGCCCTTAGGAGTACCGCTTGACAAACTACACTGACACAAAGTTTCAAAGTACAACACTGATAAACTACACCACACAAAGTTTCTAAGCCACTACAAATGACAAACACTAACAACGACGACGTGAAGACGTGACAATGTAAATTATTACAATGACATGTTTCAAAGTACAACACTGACAAACTACACCATACAAAGTTTCTAAGCCAGTACAAATGACAAACACTAACAACGACGACGTGAAGACGTGACAATGCAAATTATTACAATGACACTTGTACGTCAATCAAATTGTGTGCACCACTGCGTAAGCAACTCATCTTCGGACTCTGAATCCTCCACTACAATATCCTTACCCTTGCTGGCCTCGACTGCCTTGGCCTGAGAGGCCTGACGCCGGTAGTAAGCCGCCTCCGCCTCGTCCGCGGCCTGAGAGTACAACTCGGCCTCTTCTTCGGTCATGTCTGTTGGCCCCCATGCGTCGAACAGTGGTGTCTTACGGCTGCGGTACGCTACCTGACCCTCCTCTAATTCAACATCCTCCTCGGGCATCAGTCCTAACTCCTCTGCAAGACGAAGTAGCTCGGCTATCCTTCCCATGTCGTAGGCATCCTCGTCCTGAGGGTAGCCTAATTCTTCGGCTAGACGAATGAGCTCGCCTATCCTCCCGGTGTCGTCGTCTTCCTCCGGCTCGGCCTCCTCTTCAACCACAATCAGACGGCTTGCGGTGCCACCAACTCCTGCGTCCCGCTTTAGTGTCCTATTCTCCGTGTACCTAGCATGAGCCACATCTGCTTGCCAGTTGTCGGTGCATCCAATCTCTGCAAGTACAAAATGCAAACAATTAACACGATCTTTGCAATGACTTTATTGACAGTCAAACAAAGAAGATTGAGTTTCCAAAAACGCAATGACTCACTCGCACATAATGAGTCAATAGTATCGTTCAAGCCTTGCATCTCTGCTCTCGCAGCCTCCTCTGCAGCTTTCCTTGCATCCTCTTCAGCCTTCAGTGCCTGGTACTCCTCTACATCCTTCTTCTTTTGCTCGTACCACTTCTTCCACGCAATAATCTCTGGGTTACGAACACGCAGGTCTTGGGCCCGTCGTAGCATTTTCTTCTTATGGTTCTTAACGAAATCAGTGACGTAGTTTGCAGGATATCCTCTCATCTTGCGAAGTGCTACCATTGTCTTATACTCATCCTTGAACTTATACACATCATCATATGATTCCCATTTGCATTTCTGAGTGCTCTGTTGCAACAAATAGATGAATACAAAGTTAGCGTACCAAAGCAAACAAAATAAAACATTAGCACTAAGTGTCAACAGTTCTAGCAAACCTCGTCATAATCGATCATGTGGCCACAGAAGTGCCCAATCCCAAGGCCTGAAGGGACAAGGCCGTAGCTAGCTTCAACACCACATTTGCACATCACAGGAGGCGCAATAGACCTCCTCTTCTTCTTCCAGTCTGGCACCTCCTCATTCTTCTTCGGCTCCGGCCAATGGCTCTTTGGACCATAGACCCATTCCTTGAAACGACACTTTAGAAAATCATGATCCTACAAAATCAAAACAGTAAAACACACATATAGGACATGACATTCCAAGGTTCACTCAAACCTTACCTCATGTCGTAGAGGACAAATGAACTCTTGTTCATTGCGTGGGTTTATCACGGCTTGCTCTCTGCAAAGGCACTTTGGAGGATCCTCGAGCCGCCGTGCCGATGCTACGGCCTTCTCTTCCTCCGTCATAGGAGGAGGGTTAGGAGGGGGCGGAACCCAGCGAGTAAACACCTCACGCTTGCAATGATCAACGCCGGGGTAGAAAAGGTGAATCCTTGGGTCAAACTTGTTCGGACCGTCGATCCATTGGAAGAAAAAGCACCGGAAGTACGGCTACAAAAAAGTTTGAATTATCTCATCGCGAATACAACATCAGAAACCAATAAGAAAAACAAAGGGCACAATTACTTACGCTACAACTATAACATGTGTAGAAGCAACGAGCCGCAGTATCTGGATGTCTCGACTGGCTCACGTGCGCCGGATGACCACAGTCACAGTTAGGGAAAGGTTCCTCGGGAGGAACGGGCGCATCCTTGCAAGACACGTCGGGGTACATCTCTCTAGGACGACCCTTTTTCCTCCAAATCGACTCACGATACGAGTCCTCCATCTAATAACACGAAATGATTTCAACACAAAACACATATCACTTATATAATATACAATATCAATATGATAAAAACTAATATAACTTTACTGACTACATTAACCAAACATACTACAACGATGGACGCAGAGAAGGGGTGGCCGGAACAAGGTCCGACGATGGGCCGGTAGCCGACGGGGAGGGGCCCTAGGAGGGAGGGGCGCCGGAGAAGGGCGCTGAGGGGAGGGAAGCTCGGTCCTGGGGCGGAGAGGGGCGCTGCGGGAAATGGAATGGATGAATGGCAAAAAACAAGAAGTGCCCAGGCTTTTAAATGGGCGGGGTTGTACCCCGCCATGATGCATGGCGGGTTATGGGTACCTGCACCCCGCCACCATGCATGGCGGGGTTCAGTGCATTTGCCCCGCCATGCATGGTGGCGGGGCCAAACGGGTTAGATTTAAAAAAAAATTCAAACTCAGGTTAAATTTAAAATTTATTTCAAATTTGGGCTAAAAATTAAAAAAAAATCGAACCTGATTGCCTGAATCAGCTGCAGGTAGTCCTTCCTCTTTCCTGTTGTGCTGAAAAGGGGTTTGGCGAGGTCATCGGGTCCTAGTACCGGCTCCTGTCGCTGGGACTGGAAAAACGGCTGCCGGCCGGTGGCTACGCGGAAAAGATTTGGGCCCTGTTAAAGATTTTTCATCACATTAAATTTTTGATATATGTATGAAGCATTAAATATAGATAAAAAAATAAAACTAATTATACAGTTTAGCCATAATTCACGAGACGAATCTTTTAAACCTAATTAGTCCATGATTGGACACTAATGACCAAATAACAACGAAAAATGCTATAGTAGCATTTTGCAAAAATTTTCGTCATCTAAACACAGCCTTAGACAGCCATAATCAGCCGTTGGATGCGGCAGCTGCTGTTCGGTGGATTGCAGTTGCAGGGAGCGAAAACGGACTTTGATGATGATTACAATCTTCTATTTAAATATATAAAAAAAACCTTCTGCTCCATATTTTCTTTTTATACAGAGAGAATCACCATCGTTGCCATTGCCATTATACCGTGCGATTTTCGGAAAGTGTTTCTATTGTTAAAAATCATAATGCTAACTAAACGGACTACATGTAAAACTGTTTTTTAAAAGCAACACTTTAGATCCTGCTTTTAGCTTTTTTCAGATAGAGTTGTGTGATACAGAGTTTTTCATCTTTTAAGTGACTCCAGCATAACCTCAAATTTTCCCTTAGACCTTTATTTCTAAGGAATTACCCCAAGATTTATAGTTTTAGTTTTTATCCGTCTTTCCACCTGTTAGCGCATGGGCTCATGCCTGCGCCCCCTCCCGTTCGCCGCCCCACTGTTGTCGGCTTTGATTTTGACGGGTGGATCCACACTCTCTGCCAACCGGAATCAACTCCTCGATCTTCCGCGCACCATAGGCCCACTTTCTCTGTTCAATTTGGGCTCACAGGAACCCTAACTTTGGCCATGTCCTCCAAGCTTGGCTAGCCTCTACCTCCTATCTTCCCTAAGCTCAAGCTCCGATTGGCGCTGAGTGATGACCACTCCATACTCTGGTCTTCCTTGAGTGTCGTCCGACCTCAAGTCGTCCCTAGTTCTGAGCTGACTCGCTTGAGCTCCTTGTTGGTATTTTATAATGCAGACAGAAAATTTCGTAAGCGCACGGATACCATTATAGCTTTTACCCAGGAGTATTCCAGAGTATTGTATTTATCCACAGGAAACCATGGTTAAAGGAACTGATAATTCACCATCATTCATCTACTAACTTAATATATTAATAGACTAAAGTGGAGGTATATGAATAATGATACACAGATAGGAGAATTTCATGATAAATAAATAGCATAGCTAGATTGAGAGGACAACGGGTAAATTCAAGGTTCCTAGATACTTCTCTATTACTCTGGTTCTGTTCTAGTCTAGGCTAGATGGTAACTGAAGCATGGATAAATAAAAGCGATTATACACAATAACACTTTGGGACATCAGAACACTAGCCACAAAAAGGGATGAGAAAGGGGCTAGGAAGCTCTGACTACAGTCCTACGAACACCAACCTGAACGTGGAGGACTATGTCGGCTGTCAGGGCTGTCACCACTTGAGGCTACCACAACTACCTGTGAGGTTGGGTGCAATCTCAGGTAACCTATAGTTTAGACATCATGTCTGTACTATGGATTACTACTCTAGTCACATATGATAACTAAAGCACTCGATGCGAGCGGAGATGCCATGCAAAGATATGATAACTATATTAACCATACACATGAAAGGCATAAAAGTAAATAGAGAAGATAAATATATCAAAGCATAAGTCTTGCAAAGGTAAGATACAAAGATATATCAGACCTCCAAAGAATTTTTCAGAACCTGAGCGTAGCTCGACTCTCCCTAACTCTCAACTAGAACTGATCTACTACATTGAAGAGTCTAGCCCTAATTCTCCTGGTGTTGTATCCTGATCTGAATGAGAGATGACCTCCTAGAGAGGGTATGGGCGTCCTTATATAGGGGGAGATGGAGTAGTGGCCAAGAAATTGTCATATCATCGATCCGCGTCACCTCTCTCGACCACCGTTGGATAAATCGACCTAAAACCGCCTTAAAATTAACGAAATGGATCGTAGGAAGGAGTACAAAGCGACGGAGAGCGAGCAGGCTCCGGGCTAGGCCGGGCGGCCTCCCCCATGGGCCGGCCAGCCCACTACGGTGGAGTCTCGGGCCACGCTTCGCCGTGGTGTCTTTTGGAACCTTCTGAAGTTATCTTTCACAGTTTTCACGAATATAATCATTTGTTGTCGTCGGTTTGCTTGTTTAGAGTGTATGACAGTGGCCCCAGGGCTTTTTATGGATAAATTCTTCTGCATACAAATATTCACCAAAACTCATGGAATTTATTAGTTTAAATCCATATTCCTATGTTTGGTGATAGAATTAAGTATATATGCAAGTTATTTTAACGGTTCTATAATTGGTGTTAGTGACCGTCAACACTCCTCAAGACACACACACCCACGATGTAGCTCCGATGACCCCGACTTCGGCTAGCACGTCCACAAACTCCGGCCACCCCACACCAATGTCTGACCACTTGTCTTCCTTGAGGTACAACTCCGTTTTGCCATCCCACAACCACCAACACCTGTCCAACCGCCGACCAGCGGACAGAGAGAGAGATGTGTGGAAGGAGAAAACAAAGCAAATAAAAAAGAAGAAAATATATGTCAATTGTGACTGGATTGTATATATCATAAGAAAATAGAACCCTAATTTAAAAGCTCTTATTATAGTTGAGTCTAGAAAACTAGGCCCTCGAAAGTACGAAGTCCTCAAATAAAATATAAAGGTCTTGATTTTAGGACTCATGCTGGACCTCTGTCAGCTCTTGTAGACGCCAAAGGCTGCTTTCTTCTTTCATTGATTATGTGGAATATGATTAGTTAACGTCTACATCCCAAATTTCATATAAAATGGTTTGAAAACGACTTCAATAAACTAGTTTGAAAACGCTTGGGACAGGTCAACTTGATGAACATTGCTTCCTTAAAAAACATTATGTCGTTGAACACACGGATTATTTAATGCAGTAAGCAACGGCCATGAGTAGATGGCACATGAAAACTTCCATGACCTGTGGATATGGATCAGATCAAATCTAGTTTAGTATATAGAAGTAGTGACCAACTCTAGATTCTGTCTTAGATGTCCTCTTTCCATTCTTGTATCTTTGTTGGAGGACAAAACATGGTAGCTTAACTGATTGCTTCTATTGTTGGAAACTTCTGTATTGCAGAGTATTAGTCTCAAACAAATGAGCTCCTCTATGTAGTATCCATTATTGCACCAATGAGCTGTAAGTGGTTATGCCTAACGGATACATAAATTTTGAACTAATGCTTGTGCCCTGTGTGTCAGCAACAAGTTCTCGATCAACGCTTGATTTTTAGTGCCGCAGATGGTGTCAAGATTTTGTCCCATCTGAATTTGAAAGAGATCTACTCATTTTAAAATTACCGCACGCTATCCTTGCAAGCGAATAGTTTACCGAGATGATCAAATTGACGTGCTACTTACTCGATGGCTAATGTTGTCAAGCATACTAACCCCACGAGAGGATGATCAACCATGACATCGAACAAGATAAAATTAAGAAATCATTTATACAAAAATATACAGGGTTTGAGTTCTACAAATGCTCTAAACTAAAGGATGATATATAGAGGCTGGTGGAGGATACGAAATAAGAACCAGCAGGACAAATAGAAATAGGACGAGAACCAGAGTTTAGTCCGACGTCAGACGACGGTGTAGCGATAGCGAAGGAGACAGCTGCTACTGCTAAGGGCTTGCTTAGTTCCCGAAAAATTTTGGGAAATGTTACTGTAGCAATTTTGTAGCAATTTCTTTGTTATTTGACAAATATTATCTAATTATGGACTAATTAAACTTAAAAGATTCGTCTCGTGAATTTCGTTAAAACTGTGTAATTAGTTTTATTTTTTATCTATATTTAATGCTTCATACATGTGTCTAAAAATTTGATGCGACAGAGAATCTGAAAAATTTTGCAAATTTTTTTTTTAACCAAACAAGGCCTAAGCGAGCGAGTGGTCCAGCATCAGCGAGTAGGCACGCTGACAACACACTGGACAGGTGGGCAGTGCTTGCGTCACATCCCGGCTTGAGCTCGTCGTGACAGTGCCTCACAGTTTATCTAACTAATCGCTGGCCCCCACTCACCAACTTGATGGTCGTCGACATGGCTGGGACAAACTCTTGCGAGCCTCCTTGCAGCGAGCAGTACGCGCGCGTCGCGACACGGCGGCCGATTCAGCAGACCCACCAGCGGAATTGCGACGCAGGGCCAGGGAGAGGGATCGAGTGGAAATGCGTGGCTCTTTTTTGAATGAAACATGGAAATGACTCTTTTTTCGACGCAGTATATATGGACTATAGTCTGCTAGTTATCACCGTCTTGAGTCTTGACTATTGAGCAAGCTTGCCGCCGTGCAACCTGCAAGTGTGCATGATCACTAAGCTTAGACGCTTGTGGTAACTTCTCCATCGAATGGATGCCAAATTTATCTTCTCTGGCGATGTTGTTTGCTCTGGACCAATCCTTTGCTATCCTTTTTCTAACCCCATGTGAAACACAGAATCTAGCACAGTAGCACACATTTTAAGAGGAGATATGAGGTTTGTTTGGTTTGAGCAATGATGTGATGGCCAATTGCTTTTTCATCACATTTTTTTATTCGTTCGTTTATGGATTAGGATAAATTGATTTCCGTCATATTATCTCTCACGAGGATGTAAGCCATTGCAACATAATTTGTAGATAGACTCACAATAGACCATCTTACTCAAATCAAACATATCGAACATCTATTCACGAATATGGAAACGTCTTAGGACATGGAACCAAATCAGGTCCCAATGTGAGAGACAAGTAATTTGTCATATCAACATCATAAGATATAATATACTCCTTCCATATCTGAATAAATCAATTTTTAGAGTTGTTTTGAGTAATTTTTTTATGTTTAACCGAATTTATAGAAAAAGTCCAAATATTTATGACACCAAATAAATATATTATGAACATTCATCGTGTTCGCTTGTGCTTATCAGCCAACCATTCAACATTGTTTTCCTCTCACAATAAATCAGCATCAGCTAGAATCAGTCAGCCAAAAACCATCCAGCAAACAGGGTGATTCACTTTATGGTATGTCAATGATACTAGTTTCATATCAGAAACCTTAACTTTTTTTCTATATAAATTCGATCAAACTTAAAATAATAAGTTAAGCATTTCTAGACAATTATCTTATTCATGAACTAGTGGAGTAACACCTATGTGCCGCGGTCAAAAGCTACATGTCCACCTGAGGTCGCTTCACGATGTTTACGTCACCCGTGTCGTCTCGGCGGCAGGCAATCCCTCCGATCTCTCGGTCTCGCGCATCACGCCGGATCCGATCAGCTCCCGTTCGTTGCGTTCACCTCTCATGCAGTGCTGGTGACGTCCACAGGCAAAGCAGGTGGCGAACCGAAGCATCTGGCTGGCCGGGCCAGGCCATCGTGCGCTCGAGCCCAAGTGGCGCGGGCCGACCGACGGCGACGCGGCCGCTGTAAAACGATGGGCTCGGAGCATATATCGAGCCCGGCCACCAAGGAACGAAGCTGATCTGTAGATTCTGCGCTATCCGGGGGCCGGTGGCGATCGATGTGACCGCCGGCAGCACGATCGGTAAAATTATTGTACCGCGCGCGAAAAGCCGCGAATCTGGGGGGCGATTGGGCCGCGCGCGTTGCGAAGTCGACGCCGGAATCGCCTCTCGGTGCGCCGGCTGGCCGGCCGGCGATCCGGCGTAGAAAGTAGTGGCGACTGGAGAGGCGAGTGCGCGCTCGACGACGATCTCCGCTGCACTCCTGGCCAGACGACGAGGTGGTGCCACGTAGTACGGTCGCCCATCGTGCGTCCAATATCTCCTAGTAATAATGGAGTACTAGTACGGTAGTAGTTTCGTCGGCCGGGACAGATAAAAGTTGCGGATCCTGGTGGCGCCCCTCTCTCTTGTGGGAACGAAATGAGGGGCTGCCCGGGACGGAAAGAGTGTATGGAAAGGGGTGAAAAGTTACTGTAGTATCTTTTCGTTGTTATTTGATAAAATTTGTTTAATTATGGATTAACTAGGTTTAAAAGATTCATCTTGATATTTTACAGACAAATTATGCAATTAGTTATCTTTTTTACCTATATTTAATGCTTCATGGACACGTCTAAAGATTCGATGTGATGGATGGAGGAGGACATATTTTGGGTTTGCATGAGAAGCCAACACACCCTAAGCTGGAGACATCGGAGTTGGCGCCTTTGTCGTTCTCGGTAGGTACGTGCAACACGGAGCTAGCAGAGCGCTGCATGCAGCGCACGGTTGCTTGCACCTTGTTTAGTCGATGAAAGAATTTTAGCATTTTTGTTTGTATTTGATAATTAGTATCTAATTATAGACTAAGTAGATTTAAAAGATTCGTCTTATAATTTATAGTTAAACTGTGCAATTAGTTATTTCTTTTACCTATATTTAGTATTTGACGGAGAAAGTGAAAAAAATTTAACTTTGGCCTTTAACTAAACGAGCCCAAACGCATTGTCATGGGCCTGCCATGGCCGGCACCCAGCGGGCCATGCCTGATGCCATGCCAAGGCGGGCGGACCACGCTAGCTAGGAGCCTAGGACCAGGAGGGCGAGGAGGTGTCCCCCGCACTGTTTCGTCGGTACGCACACGTACGAACATTCGAACAAACGACGAGCACGTACACCAATCAGGCCGGCCGGCACTGCACGCGTCGTCGTCGGTCGACATAAGGGCCCTGTTCTGCAAGTCATGTTTCGGCTTGTTTCAGCTTGTTTCAGCTTATTCTCTCTCACAGAACACTATTGAATCAGCCGAAACTAACCGGCTTTTCCACCAGCCGAACCAGCCCAAGGTTGCGAGTCGGCGTCTGATATGGACGCCCTATTTTGGGCCGGTTGCCGATGACACGACACGGGCGCTGTGGTACAGCCTGTACGACTGTACGAAGTGGCATGGCGATCGGGTACGTGACCAGTGACCTGACGACTGCTGGTGTCGTACCTTATAGATGGGGCGCATCGGGCCATCATCGCCCGAGGGATGATGGTCTGGTTATGTTTCGGCTTGTTTCAGTTTATTTTAGCTTATTCTTTCTTATAGAATATTATTAAATTAACTAAAACCAGCCGACTTTTTCACCAGCCGAACCAGCCCGAGGGAGTGATGGACGTTGGAGGCAGGCTCCGGCACAGTGATTAGGGCGCAACCGGTGAGATTATGGGCTCTGGTTATCCGGCTAGCCCTTGGTGATAGCACGAAGGGGACGTGCACCGGCAGAGTGGCAGTGGCGCAGCTTCACTTGGGCCTCGTTCGTTTCCGTTTTAAATTTAAGTTTTTTTCACTCTCTTCATCGCATTAATTTTTAGACGTATGCATAGAACATTAAATGTTGATAAAATAAATAACTAATTACACATATTTTAGTTGTAAATCACGAGATAAATCCTTTGAACCTAATTAGCCCATAATTGAACAATATTTATCAAATACAAACAAAAGTACTACCGTTACGAAATCTAACCCGCCACCGTCTAAACAAGGCCTTGGTTTTGTTGAGCTCAGTCTGATCAGATCAACCAGCCCTGCCTGTCTGCTGTCTCCCGCCTCTGCTCTGTGCTCTCCTCGCTCTCTCCGGTTTCCACTTTCTATCACTTCCCTGCGTCTGCTGTGACGAAACCGATGTTCAAGGATGATTTCAATGCATGATTAGTAGGAAAAAGTTCATTTCACTTCCTATTTTTTTTTTATTTTTCTTCTTTCCCCTCAAATTCTAAAACCATACATTTTACATCCTAAATTCTCAAAACCGTTCTACCTCCTCTCTCGATTTTGGAGTGTTTTCGTCTTTTTTTTAAAAAAAAGATGCTGGTACATACTTAATAAGGCTATTAAACCATAGAAAATATCTCTAAGCTTCTACAAATTCTAAGAAAAAAAATCCAAGAGACAGATTGGGACACAAAAAGTAGAAATAAAATATTTAGAGTCGGGAAAATATCTTTAGAAGCTTAAAAAATATTTAACCCTATAAAAATAAAAAAAATAACCCAAAAAATCTAAATGCATTTTGAAAACTTTTCATAGCAAAAAAACATAATACACAACTAACACAAATGCATTTAGCATTAATGTATGTTGCATATTCATAGTGGTGGCATCTTATAGTGCAAAATTTTAAAACACATTTAGGCATCAATTAGAATGTTCTAAATTTTGTTTATATGTTCCTATATATATTTTTTCTTATTTTCCTAGGGCTAAACCAAGTTGTTTGAAGCTTCTAGATATATTTTTAACAGTGTTGATATTTTCTTGGATTTTTCATATCCTAGTATATCTTTGTGTTTTTTTAGAAATTGTTAGAAGGTCACATATATTTTATGCGATTTAAATTCTTGTTAAGTATTTATCAATTCCTTAATTAAAAAGATAAAACCGCCTTTAAAACCACTTCAAACTAAACAGGAAGATAATTTAAATGGTTTTAAGAAGTAAGACATCTGATTTTGAAGTTTGAGAGAAAAATAAGAGTACAACGATATTTTAGTGAAATATAATGTACTTTTGCAATAAGTAAGTAATGGAGGGAAACGTCTATGATTTTTTTTTTTTTTGAGAAACGTGAAACGTAAATTGGCCATCTTCGAGGTCGGCCGCCTCAGCCCAAGACTCAACATTGGCCCAAACTAGGCAAGGCGGCTTTGCGACCCACTAGTGGTAGGAAAATCAGCAGCGGGCCGAATAGCGCAGCTGCCCAAGTGACGTGGGCTCAAATCGGAAGAAAAGCAATCGAGAGAACATTGGACAAGTAGGCCCATGAGCTACATCATCATCATGATTTATGAGCCGTTCGGTTTGGCCAGAAGCCCAGAACCTTCGACGGTGAGCCGGGTCCGGTGGCTCGCTTCCTCTCCGACCGATTCCTTCATCCTCCCTTCCCCTCTTCTGACCTCCGGCAGCACCATGGAGAACGCCGCCGCGAACCCTTCCGCTGCGGCGGCGGCCGCCGCCGCCGCTGCGGCAGGGAACGGCGTCCAAGCATCGGGGGCCGGAGGGGAGCGCCCGGAGGACGCGTCGAAGCAGAACCTAGCGCAGGTGACGAGCTCGATCCAGAAGACGCTGGGCCTGCTCCACCAGCTCAACCTCACCGTCTCCTCCTTCAACTCTGCCTCCCAGCTCCCCCTCCTCCAACGCCTGTGAGTTGCGCGAGGTCACTCTATTCGGTTTTCTTTGCCTCGCGCTTCTGTGTGTGGGGGCTGTAACTCTTAGGGTTTGCGTTACTGTTGACTGTTGTGTGTGTCGTGGCTCAGGAACGCGCTCGTGGCCGAGCTCGACACGATGCAGAAACTCGCCGAGGGGTGCAACATCCAGGTGCCCATGGAGGTCGTCAAGTGAGCTCCTCGGTTTCATAGCTTCACTCATCTTGACCTGTGCTATGGTACGGTTATAAATGGTTCGTGTGCTGTTAGTTTGATCGACGATGGGAAGAACCCCGACGAGTTCACTAGGGACGTGCTCAACAGCTGCATCGCCAAGAACCAGATCACCAAGGGCAAGACTGACGCTTTCAAGGTATGGATGCATTGGATCCTCTCAATCATTGCAGAGATTGGTTGACATGGAGCTGCTGGGTAGAATTACGATTATATATATACACATTTACATGCGATGTAGACAATTTTGTACTAGGAGTTAGCTGTGGAGCCACGGAGCTGTTCAGCTGTCTGACTTTCAATTAATGACGATTATGTGCCTTGTTTTTGTTTTGTTACAAGTTACAATTCTTTGTCAGATAAGGAAGATTAGATTGTTCCATGCTATTCAACACCCATGTTTCTTGTAATGAGTAATGTGCATCACTACAATTGCCTAAGTGTTTTTGTTGTTGTCTGGAATCATGCTTATGTTGCTTAGTTGCTTGCGATATAAGAAATTACTAGTTTCAGGGAATACAGATATGTGTTCCTGTCATGGTCTCTTGGATTTCAGCAGCACAGGGCTTTCTTTATCTTATTTGTAGATTGGCATTAGAATCCACCTATTTGATCCTGCTGAAATTTTTTACAGTTTCCTGTCTCTCTTTTGCCTTCTTCAAAAAGAAGCAGTCTGTGAGTTGTTAAAAACCATAATCATTTTTTGTCAGTTGTCCAGCCCAAAGTTCAAAAAAGCGTTAAGCGCTAAGCGAGCGGTGACCCGCCGCTTAGTGCTTAAGCGGGCTTAAGCGTTCTAAGCGTCGCTTAAGCGTTTTGTACACCAAGACTTAATAATGGATTTTTGGTAATACATAACATAAAACCATCAACATAGACGCAGCCCACCAAATAAAAAGAATCAATTTTAGGCAGCCCAGTGCACTCATGGGCCTTTCCACCTAACAACATCTTTCATAAAGATAATAAGGAGCCCAAGCCCAATAAGAAATATCTCCTTCCATCTGTTGAATCGGTCCTCTTCCTCACGAGTCACGACTTCACCCAGCCATCGGCCGCTCGCTCGCTCCAGATTTCTTTCCGCTCGCCTCTCAAGATCCCCTCCCATGGAGAGAGCTTGAGGTCTCGGCGACGGCGGGGCGCCGTCAGCGGCTCGCTGGCTCCCCCTCCCCGCTCCCTGCTTCCTGCTCCACCTCTCAAGTCCCAGTGCGTGGCCGGTCGGCAAGCAGCCAACAGCTACGACCCGCGGAAGGCGAGCGGTTGCCGTCGGCGCGAGCACGCGGCGCTGCGACGGCTCCCCGCTCGTCCGCTCCCTCTCCCAGCTCCTCTCGGCTCCCAGCTCCCCGCTCCCCCTCTCAGGACCGGTGCCGCTTAGGGAGCGCTTAGGGCCCAAAGCGAAGCGGTGGCCCTCCGCTTAGCGCTTTAGCGCGCTTAAGCGAGCGCTTACTAACGCTTTTTTGAACTTTGGTCCAGCCTTTTTTCATGACTTCCTATAATCTTCTCTATTTAAATTTAGGTGAAAAATGCCTCAAAAGTTTCTGTAGTACAGTACTGCTCATGCTGTAGCAGACATTGTTGTATCTTGGTTTATTAGTTATTGATTTAGATATATGGAAATTCTTATGTGAAATTAAGTATATCATTTGTGCAAGGCATATGTGGCTGCAGCCTGCAAGGTCCTGGTTTGTTTAACCTTATGGTTATCAGTCATACAAACAGTCATAAATTGATCGGAGGGCTTTTTGGTGATCTGTGATCACATGGGCACTGTTTTAACTTTTATGTGAACACTTCATTGTAAGCTGGTTTATTTCAGAGCCTACGGAAGCATCTTCTTGAGGAGCTTGAACAAGCTTTCCCTGAGGACGTAGAAGCATACAGGGAGATACGTGCTACTTCTGCTGCTGTAAGTGGACACACAATTGGCCTCGTCTATATTTCTATAGCATCTAAACAGTATGTACTTTTCTGTTTATCGAGCCTAATAAAAATTTCGCCATTGTTGATAAAATGATATCTCTGGCTTAATTTAGGGATGAAACCAACCTATATATATGTCGTGGCCAGTGCCCATGATGAGATAGACACCACCAGGAAGATGGTCTGGTGGAGTCGGTGCGAGGTCTAGATTATAGATGAGAGGGACGAACACAAGATTGGAACTAGATTGATTGTTTCTTGCTTGCCTTGAGTGATACATCTCATCTCCTTACATAGAGAGGATTCCTTGACTAAGGAATAGATCCAATGTACTAGTAACAAATTTGATCATATCTCTAACTTAACCCTAAACCTGAGGGAGGTGTGCAGTTCACGGCCCAGCCCAACGGGCCCAGATGGTTGCTGATAACACTATACACCTTTAACTATAAGTTGCCTTTTTAAAAGCTATGCTGCTTAATTTAGGGGTCGTTTGGTACCTCCCAGCTCCAGCTTTTCCCTAAGAATTGCTTCTAGTCAGCCAAATGGTAAAAAACGAGCTGCTCCATACGTGAATCAATTCTTCATTTTGTACTAGCACCTGGAAGCCCAGAAAACCTGTTCCCCATGGATTCACGTCTTCTGTCCACCCTTGTCATTAGAACCTACGGAACACGTTGAAGGATATTTACCCACACTTGCCACTGGTAGAAATGCTAGCAAGCACCCCTTCCGCACAGATTTATCCTCACTGTGCCACTTGGAGAAAGTCCAAGCAGTCGTCTCTATGTGAGGGCGATTCGCGGTTGGGCGCCACCAGTCAGACTGGGACTGACGCTGGCCGTCCACACGGGGACCGCGCCACCAACGGTCCTCTCTAGGTGCATCAGCCCCAGTGGCCATCCCTGACCAGGTTCAGCACTGGCTGTTCATTCCTCAGATTCACCGGCACACCCCTCCCCAGGAGTGCCTTCATCCCTTTCTGGCAGACTAATCCTCGATAGCCCCTTCCTACAGATTGAGACCTGGCGACTCCCTTCCGCAGGGCAAGCTCTTCTGTCCAAGCCGTGCTGCTCCACTCGTCCAGGCTGGATGACTACGTATGAGCTTTGGAAAAGCATATTCTTTTGTGATGTATTTTACCTCTTAGGATAATCCATTGATCTAATTCTCTAACTCATGTACAGTTCTGTTCATGATCTCATGTTACTGTATGAAGAGTTCAAGAATCAAGACTATGACTACTCCCTCCGTCCTATAGTACAGTGCATCTAAAAATTTTAAGACAACTTAAGGGAACACTCAATTGACGCATGTACCCATGGATGATTCCAATTAAGGAGTTTCTCCTCAAATCATGGTTTCTTTTTTAACAAACTTTACCAAATCTAGACATAGTCATTACTTAGAATGCATTATATTTCAGTACAAATTTTAGAATCACAATGCACTATATTTCAGGACGGAGGGAGTATGAGCTAACTCAATTTGATCTGATAAATGCACCACTATGCACATGTAGTTTGTAAAAACTGAGTTTTTCATATTAATTGTACTTATGGAAATATGATAATTGTGCTATACAGACAGTTAAGGGTACTATGGACACCCAGCACAATCCTCTCTTTCAGGAATCACTTCACAGTTAGCTTGCCAAATGATTTTATCAGACACGATCACTTCTACCAGAGAATCACTCCACCTGAGAATGAGGGAGTGGAAGCCCTGCTAAACAGGCCCTTAACTGGCACCAAATTTACTTTTTATATTAAACTTCTATTTTAACTTCATACGTTCAAGCATGTTCTAGTGAGTTTAAATGTTAGCAGGGGCAAACTTGTAGGTGGATTTAAAAGCTATTTTAAGTTTATAGGACCAATTTGTGTTCATGCACTCACTTTGAAGTCTAATGGTGAATTTGCCCTCATTTTTTGGACTTGGTGATTTTGCCCCTAGCTTTCAAAACGAAGGCAGAGTATACCCCTATTCCGTTAAGGGGGTTTAACAAATTAACAGTGTCAATTGAAGTGTAAAAACTAAAAAAGACTAGTTTGCCCATGCGAATTTGCCCCTTCCTTTCTAATTACTCAGTGATTTTACCCCTATTTTAACATATAATGTTTGGCTCATACTCTGGCAGATATGTAAAGAGTTTTGACAAGAAGACTCGACAAAATCTGCATATGTTTCAAATCTGTGCAAATTTTGACAGCAGTATTACACAATTACTCATAATGCTTGGGTCATTTCTCAAATTCTGAATATTTATATATCTGACTGGTGTCTTGTGACTGCTCCTTGGAGTGGACTTTCTTATCACGCCATGTTTGTAGTGTGCCCAGAACAGTGTTGATATCTATCTATCTATCTGTATATTTTCTTTAGTGTCTTCTAAGAATCATTTAACAAATGATTAAAAAGATAATAAATGTTATGCTAGTACTACCTGGATCATTTATCCATTTCCTGATGTTTTGACTGTCCATTTCCCATTAGTAATAGGCAGTGTTGTAGGGTTTGCCCTATGTGTCTTTATTTCTTGGCATACTGTTTCAAATACTATTCCTTCCATTTCGAGCTGTAGTCGTTTCAGTTTTGTCGCAAGTCGAAATTGTCTAACTTTGACCAAAGTTTATAGATAATATATATTAACACCTACAATATCAAATAAATCCACTATCAAAATATATTTCATGGTGTAGCTAATGAATCTTGTTTGACGTTGTAGATGTTTCCGCATTTTTCTATAAACTTGGTCAAAGCTAGAGAAGTTTGACTTAGGACAAAGCTAAAACGACTCACAATTAGGAACTGAGGGAGTAATTAGAACCGTCATGTGCATGTGCATAAGAACATATGCACAAGACATGCATGATCAATTTTGAACCAAGTAATTCTTTTGTATTAGGTAAAAGCATGCCTTTACTCAACCGGTAGCAACATAACAATGAGCAGGTCTTTAGGTTGTCTGTTTGATGTACTAGGTAAAATCTTCTTGTGACATTTAATGGATCAGAATCTGCTGGCAAAATTCAGTTAAGTTTTGCAGTTATGGTCTGAATATAGACCAAGCTTTTTGAATGTAGTAGTTGTTTCATGCCTGTATGGAACTTGGCTATCAGACATGGAACTTGTTTGCAGTTTGAACTTTCAGGGCATCAGTATTCAGTACAGCAAACTCACAATGTAATGTAACTTGTCTGTACAGTTTCAAACTTTCAGTGCATCAGTACATCAAGGCACGAGTCTAAGGTTAGGCATAAAAACAGAAGCACAAATCAACGGATCTCAGCCCTGCAGAACACAAACCCAGCCCCTGCCAAACTAACCGAAACCGGTCCTTGCTACCTTGCGCCCTGTACTGCCCCAACCGCTCTTGCGCTGCCCTGCCCTGGCTGCTGCTTGCGCCCTGTACTGCCACAGCCGCTGCTAGGCCAGCTACACGTGCGCCCTATATGTTAGAGTAAATAGGAATAGTACCACATTGTGTACCCACGTGAGGTGTTAGTCCTATGTACCCTATATAATCAGCCCATGAGGCCCAATGCAATACATCCAATATTCCACAAATTATATTCTCCTTCATGGTATCATTCGTCTAGGTTTATATCCTAACCCTAGCCGCCACCGCTTCTGCTCCGCGCGCCCCCGGGGAGAGGTCGATCTCCGCCGGGGGCAGCGCCCCCGTTTAGGCGCCCGATCCTAATTGATCCGGCTGCCGTCGTCGTCGTCGCGCAGCAGATCGGGACCTCCCCTGCGTCATCGCCGGGCCGCTGCCGCCTCGTCCCCGGGCTCGTCACTGGCTGTCGCCGTCAACACCTTCCTGATCTTC
Organism: Saccharum hybrid cultivar R570; assembly: GCA_038087645.1. NCBI lineage: Eukaryota > Viridiplantae > Streptophyta > Magnoliopsida > Poales > Poaceae > Saccharum > Saccharum hybrid cultivar. The sequence continues at coordinate 20,391,459 of JAQSUU010000402.1, read as the reverse complement.
GTCGCATGGAGGTAGATGGATCTCGCCCCGTCCCGTGCCGCCGTGATGGCGGCCAGGCCCGGCCACACGCCCCGACCTTGCGCTGCCATGGAGGTAGCCGAATCTGGTGTGTCGCTGCTGTTGGGCGGATCTGCCCATCTTCACCACGTCGATCCGTGTCGGCGCCTTTGACCCCGCGTGTCACCCGATCGGGTCGCACCGCCGCTGTCATGCCATCTCGCTGGGTACATCCGATCTCCTGCTGCTGTATCTTTTTGGTTTGCCCGATCACTGATCGGGATTGAGTTGCCCATCGCCCGTCGACCTCGCGCGTACTACTCCGGCATCGGCATCGAATGGGCCATCGGCTGCCCCGGCACGCCATCGGCTGTGCATCTGCCGTCCCCGCATGGCTGTACGCCACATTGGCTCGTCATCAACACCATCGCCGGGTACTACGGGCATCTTCTCCGAGCAACAGGGCTGCAGCTGTGTCACCTCATCGGGCCGCAGCACCGCCGCCCGTGTGTCCGCTTCGCTGTTGCATCTATATCGCCGTCACCTGTGCATCGACAACTGTGTTGCGCAATCCCCGTTGCGTTATCCGTCTGCACAAGGTCTTCGTCTTGCTGATTGGGTCTTCGTCATCGAGCTGCCCCTACCCGCACCGTCGTTGAGCCCTGCTCGCCGGTCCGGCTGCCGCATCGCGTCGTCGCTGGGTCCTACTCGCCGATGCGTCCTCTCCCGCATTGCTTCTTCTTCGTCCAGCACAACCTCATGGTTGGGGCCCTCTCCCTTGTACGCCTGGTATTGGCAACACCGTTGCGTGCTTTCGTCCTCGACGCGTTGCTGGATTTGGCAAATCCAGCCTCGCCTCTGCGCTCAGGCGGCTTGACTGCATCGACTTCGGCATCGACCCTCCTGTTCCCACCTCGTCTGCCTCGATTGCGTCGTCGCCTTTTCTTCTACGTCCACGACGGCCCTGACTGCGTCGACTTCGGCATCGCTTCCTCCCACGACGATTGCCTCAACGCGTCTCCGTCATCACCATGGCGCCCCTTGTGCGCCTGCAGCTCCATCGACACGGCAACCCGACCACAACTACGTCGACCTCGGCCATCTTCAGCACGGCTTCTTCGACCACGGCTACTGCGCCCTCACACTCGGCTACCTCGACATTGGCATAAAGGGCTACCGCCTTGCATGAGGAGTCATCGGCTTCTTCTCCAGCCACAGCATGCGCGAAGCATTGACTGTTATGACTGTGGGGGGATGTTAGCTTTGTTAGCTTCTTCTCCAGTCTCACCGTCTGCAGCGCTCCTGCTGTGACTGCGGGGGGGTGTTAGAGTAAATAGGAATAGTACCACATTGTGTACCCACGTGAGGTGTTAGTCCTAGTACCCTATATAATCAGCCCATGAGGCCCAATGCAATACATCCAATATTCCACCAATTATATTCTCCTTCACTATAGACCACAGGAATGAACTAGAGGATAGGGGATCACGCTCGCATGGGGGAGAGAGAGCCTTCTAGATAAGGCTAGGGACAACATGGTCCATTACCCATTTTCCTCTCTATATTTTCATTTGTTTAAACTGGCTCCAACTAACAGAGTCTAACGTAGGGGCAAAGGTGCCATCGGTTGGGCCTATTTGTTTGAGCTGCATCTTTTGGGCTTTTGGCTCAAAAGCTGGCTTGTGGCTGTTTGATTTTTGCTATTGGCTTTTGTAATAATATTTTTAGCTTCTCAAACACCAAAAGCGAAAAAAGCTCCTCTCAACGTGCTTTTTCAGCTTTTAGTTCATTTCCTCAGAAGCTAGCTTTCTAGCATTTCAAAAATCAGCTCAATGGCGGTTGTTTGTTTCAGCTTCTGGCTTCTGTCTGGCGGGAGTCAGCCATAAGTTGAAACAAACAGGTCCTAAATATACAGGGGCAAAATCACAAAGTTCGAAAAGTAAAGTCAAAATCACATTTAGACTTAGGAGCAGGGGTAAGGTGACTAATCTCCCTTAAATGTTTGATAGCATGGTTTTGCTGTAGGCTGTGTGATACCTAGCACTTATTGGGGGCTAGTTTTCTTAGGCGGGATGGGGTAGGTGGCCATCTTTTAGAACATTGAAGTTAGTGTTAAGATTCAACAGATAATTAAATAACAATTATTTTGGAATTTTAAAGATATTAGATAACTGAGTATCACCCACTATCAACTTGATTTTCTCTGCAATCTGCATCTTATATTCGTAAGGTGCTGCTTGTGGCAGGGTCCTGGCTAGTATTGCGCAGTTCCTGTGCAGCCAGAGATTTTTCTTTATCCTTAGATGTCCACAAACTCAATCAACAGGACCAACTGGTATCGAGCTGTTTTCATGATACTGCAGAAGCTGATAGTTGCTCCTATTTTGTTTTGAATTAATTAGCAATTTAGTGTAAGAAAGGTGAGAAGTGATTGGGTTCTATGAGAAAAATCTAGATTTCATAAAATCCTGCTGCTTTGTTAGGGTTTCTAGAAACCAAGTTTTGTCAAACATGGTAATTGTAACATATGCAGATGTGCCTCAGCTGTTGCTTCGGTGGTTAGAATAAATCCTCATTTGTTCTTGTTGCATAACTTCATAATTCCCCATTTTTGTGCAGGAGGCAAAGCGGTTGGCTCAGTCCCAGGGTACTTTGCCTAACGGAGATGTCAAAGTGAAAGCTGAGCATTGAGGGACTACAGAGAGCAAGTTTACTATCTCTGTTTAGTTTGGGGATGGCTTTGTTAACGAGAAACGTGCATAACTTTCTATTGCACTTACCTTCATATGGTTGATCAATGAATCTGTACATATTATCATAGCATGTGTGGCACAATGTATTCAACTTAACGTATGACTTTTAGAGAAAAAAACTAACCAATGACTGAAATTAATTTCTTGATGCTGCATTGTCATATCTAGTTCGTTATGTGCTCTGCTAGCTCAATATACAATATGAAGCATACAAGGATACATACAGTTTTACCTGTGTGTCGAGAAAAGAAATGTGAACCATGACAGTGCGCGAGTAGCTATTTGCTCTATTTTGGTAGATTTTTTAAGCATTACTACCCTTAGGGTTGGGGAGTGCTGCATAGTTTCTCAGTGTAGTGATAAAAGTCACAATAAAATAAAAATATTCATATTTACCCTGGGTTGCCGGAGACGCGGGGGGTTATGGTCCGGTCGGCCGGACCCTAACGATGCGCCGGTAATTTTTTTCCCCGAGGTTGGCATCATGATTTTCTTCAATGCTTACCGCGCATAGGCCTCCGGCCTCCGCTGCTTCCGCGCTTGGGCTGGCCCGCTCCGTACGAGATTTTTCGCTGTAGCAACGTGACATCCATGAAAAATCCAAAGTTACTGACATGACATCAGCATATGTCCAATGTTTTTGAAGTATAAACAAAAAGTCATACTCCCTCCATCCCAAATTATAAGACGTTTGACTTTTTTGACACCAAGTTTGACCACTCGTCTTATTCAAAAATTTGTGCAAAATATCAATTCTTTTATCGTGGCTTGGTATATTAATAAAAGTTCCTCAAGAATGACTTAAATTTGACTATGTTTGCATAAATTTTTTGAATAAGACGAATGGTCAAACTTGAGATCAAAAAAGTCAAACGTCTTATAATTTGGGATGGAGGGAGTAGTTGCTAAACCGAGTATCGAAATTAAAATCCGATTACACTATCGTAGTCCTTACAATAAACTCTTTAAAACAAGATTCACATGGATACATTTAGATAAAAATTTATTGACGAACAATTATCTCAAAAAGATAGAACAATTCTTTTTATTGAGTACAACAATGTTCTAGATCAATGATTAAATGTTCCATCGTCATAAAACAAATATTCTAAGTTAAGGAGAATAATATTTCAAATATAGGATAAAAACCAATATATGTTTATGTAAATAGTATTATAATATATATGAAAATAGAGAAAAAAAATGAATGAGAAAATTTATGAGCCCAAGCCGGCTAGCACGTATTTATAGAGGCCCCATCAAAATAGAGCCGTTATGCCCCATAACGGGCTAACTGCGCATCGACCGGACACGACGGTCCATAACGACCGGACGCACCCAGGCAGGGTCCGGTCGCGTCAATGCTGCCACGTGTTCTCGACTTCAAATATCAGCCGTGCGATCCCAACGATCACTGAGCCAGGCGCCAACGGCTAAGTTTGCACTGGACACACCCGAGGCCGAATGGATGCGCCAGCCCTGCGTTCGATCGCTCGCGCCCCAGCACACACGGCAACGAGACCAGACTCTCTGTGGATCGACCAGACTCATCCTCGAGCAGGGTCGGTCGAGGCGATTTTTACATAGAGAGGTTCCAGAATGAGTTTTTCGCAACCTGACGCATCCGGTCAGAGGTGACCAAACTCGCCCAGCGTCCGATCTTCTCCTGCTTAGCTCCTGCACTCCATGCCACACTGACCGGACTAGATGAACAATAACCTCGTCGGGTCCGGTCACCTCGGCCAAAGTAGCCAAGCCTGGGGCCATGCACCGGATGCGTTCAGTCACCCCAGTGACCATCTCCTCTTCTTCAACTTCTTCATCCTTGCTCCCAAGTACTAACCACAAAGTGTCTCACCTTTATGCACGTGAGTTAGCATTATTCACAAAAGCATTTTCAAGGGTGTTAGTCCTCACTAGAATCTAAATGCATATACAATGAGTTAGAACATCTAGTGGCACTTTGATAACCACATTTCACAAACGAGTTTCGCCTCTCTTCGTAGTACAGCTATCTATCCTAAATCCACTCACACCCACTTGGTGTCAGTGGCGAAGCTAGAGAAAATTCAGGGAGGTGCACTTGTCTTGTGGATGCATATAATTATGCCACGAGGGTGCATATATGGTGAAAAGTTTTTTTTTGAAGACGATATATGGTGAAAAGTTGGTCACTATAACTAATTTTTGAAATTTTGGGGTGCCTTTACACCCCCTACTCACACTATAGCTTCGCCCTTGCTTGGTGTCTTGAGTGGTAAAACAAAATAGCCTTATCAAATATACCTTTACCTTGAGCCCATTTTGTTTTTCTCTTTCTTCTTTTCTCCAAGCTTGAGCGCTTGATCATCACCATGGCCATCACCATCATCATGATCATCATCCAATTACTTCATTGCTTGGTGTGTACTAACCTATCTCATATTCACTTATAGACAAAGGTTAGTACTCAAGGTTTCATCAATTGTCCAAAACCAAACTAGCGCTTTCAGTCGGCGCAGAGTGGGGTGATGCAGCGGGTGGGCGGGTGCAGTGCCCGCGGCGAGCGAACCCCCACGCTGGAGAAGGCCGCGGCAAGCGAGTGCAGCTCTCTCGGGACGGCGCCCCTACACTGGAGAAAGACCGCAGAGGAAGGGGATTGGGCAGCGCCGAGGGGAGCAAGCGTCGCGGGCGGGGTGCTGAGTCGTGGGCGCGGGCAGGAGCGAGCGTCGCAGTCAAGGCGTGTGACGAGCAGGAGCGAGCGCCCTGGACTAGGAAGAGCGGCGGAGGGTCGGATGCCCCGAGGAGAGCATTACCGTTATCTTTGTCAACTCTTGGCTTGCATATTGCAATGTTGTGCAATATCTTCTGCTCATAACATATCATCTTTATTATTGTTCTTCACTTATCACCCAAAAAAGGGTTAGATGATATGATGTAAGCTCGCATTGAATGGCTTAAAAAACTTGGACAGGGAAAAGAATATGCATTGTGAATACGGGACTGATCAAAACCTTGCAAAAAAAAAAGTGATAGTCACCGTGCTTAGCTGATGAAGTAAGCTTGATAGTGATATCTTCTGTGAATATATATAATCTATATATAAACTTATCAAAGATGCAGAGGATCTTTTAGACGAGTGAATGACTCGTTAGCAACCATATGACCTGGCCATGCGTTTGTTTTCAAAGATATTCAGAGTACATCCATTCTGCTATTCAGAGTACATTAAATATGGATAGCAGAGATCATTTTCTTTTTTATTTTTTCGTTCTATAAGACCGTTCTGCTATTGATTGTTCCGAACACGAAGGTGCTGGAGCTTTTAATTAGTGAACAATTCCTGACCAATAAATTAGCAAGTAATGCATCACTAAACACGTCGAAGGTGTAACTGTATCGACTTACGAATGAGAAAATTTTGTAGCAGTTGTTTGGTGCCTTGCTAAATTGTTGAGTAATAGTATATTATTAGTTATACATTGCCGTGCCATGTGCCCATTTCTTGTGTGCTCCGTAACTTGTTTGGCGTCGACACCTATTGCCATTTGACCCTTATAATGGGAGAGTCAAACTAATTGCGTGTTCGAGTTCGAGGCTCTCCGATGGGAATGTATTGCAGCATCCTCTGATTAATAATTCATCTATATAGTCCGTAGATAGATGGTAGCTGTGCAAGGCATATTACTATCGTGGGTTCAAAAACATAAAATATAAAAGGGAGATGCTAATTTACTGGTATCTGAAAAGTAGTCATGCTCTCAGGCGACGCTTTACAGTCGTTGGATTTGATTTAATGGCTGGATCACCGCCTTCAATCTCTAGCGTTAGTTGCTGCAAGGTCTTTAACCACCGATGGGGCAGTCTAATGCAGCAAGGTGAGACTTCACCGCAGGACACGCGGCCGCTCGCCCACTGGTCTATGCGCCTCTCAACGCCTGTGATCCGTAGGTTGGGCGAAAGCAGGAAGCAAGCAGCAGAGCTGCATCGCCTGAACAGGACTAAAAACTCAAGTCGGCTGATAGATAGGAATCGTGAAAATAAAATTTAAAAAGTGTATTATATTACTGTCGCACTGAGTAATAGCAAGCGATACGGCGGCCGCATGTACATCTGATTACGCCAGAAATATTTTCACTCGATTAACAGGCTGTACAAGTGGCTCCATTTGTCGCTGGATTAGGAAATCGATACCACTAATCTGCATTAAATTATCTCTCCCGCCCGGCCTGGCCTTCCCCTTCTCCGATGGGGCCTTCTTCGCCTTTGACAGGGACGCGTTGCTTATAATACGTGGGTCATGAGTTGTCACGTTTGAGTGGAACCCATATCGGTTAGATGGAAGCAACGCTAACCACCCTCACGATAACACGACAAGCGCCTGTGATATTCTGGAGCCATGGAGCATGCTGGGCTCCCCCTCTCCTCATACAAATACAAATATAACCTGTAGACCCTCTCTGGATTCTTTTTTTTAGGTCCTAGAATTCTAGTATCAAAGTACTCTAAATTGTCACCGTGTGACATGCCACTATATGCCGTGGGCCCGTCGCTGCAGCAGCTGAGGGCGAGAGAAAGGGACCTGGCCGACTAGAACAGCTTGAATTCGACGGGTTGCGTATGTGTCCGAACAAACAGCGGGTGATTTGGTATTATATTAATTACCCTCAGTAACTTGCTCGAGGGTGTAACATGTCCCTTCTTTGCGAAGAAGGCGAAATCAGCATGGGCAAAATAGGTTCAGCAGCTGAAATCTTCCTGCCTGGGACTTGTTTGCTGGGGCCTCTGGGCTGCTCACAAATGTGGAAAATTGTCTGTGGCCTGGTTTAGTTCCAAAAAGTTTTTCTAAAAAACTACAGTAACGAATCTTGCGACACATGTATGGAGTATTAAATGTAGACGAAAAAAACTAATTGCAAAGTTAGGTGGAAAGTCGCGAGACGAAACTTTTGAATCAAAGTAGTATGTGATTGGACACTATTTGCCAAATAAAACCAAACCGTACTACAGTACATTTTCCCCTTTTCACCCCCAACTAAACACCCCCTAATCTCACCGATCCAGTGTGCTTAGGAGGATGTCACGCTTGTCCAACAGGTGTTCTCATACCAGGTTTCGCCATTCCCGTGTCGCTACTTGGGAGCTCCACTATCAGTGGTCAGGATGTAGTGCTCTGAAGGGCAGCAACTGGTGGATGCCATCGCAAGGCGTATCCCGACATGGAAGGCCGGATTACTTAACACGGCGGGTAGGCTCATTCTCACCCGTGCGACACTGTTGGCCATCCCGGTCCATGTCTCCATCACTGGATCTTTCGGCCTGGGCGATCCAGCAGATCGACAGGCGCCGCCGGGCATTTGTGGTGTGGAACGGACTCAGCTGCTGGGGGAAGTGTAAGGTTGCATGGCCGATCGTATGCTCTCCAAAATGCTATGGTGGCTTGGGAATGCCAGACATCAGGATTCTCGGCTTTGCACTCCGTCTCAGATGGGACTATGGGAGTGGCAAAAGAGGGCTGCTGATGCGCTATCATGGACAAAGCTTCCCTCAAAGCCGGAGAAACTTGTAAGCGCCATGTTGAGCTGTTCCGTCGTGGTGGAGCTCGGTGATGGGGTCTCTGCCCGGTTTTGGTCCGATTCTTGGTTGCCGGCGGGACCAACTGCATCCTTTGCGCCTCACCTGTTCCGTGCGATCAGCCGCCGCTTCGTCAAGGTGTCCGTCAAGGAGGCGCTTTCCGGACGTTGTTGGGTGCGCCACGTCACCGGAGCACATACTGCGCCGGTGTTGTGCGAGTACATTGACCTCTGGGCAAAGCTTGAGGTGGTACACCTGCAGCCGCTTGTGAGCGATCGGTTCATCTGGCGATGGACGCCAGATGGAACCTACTCGGCATCCTCAGCTTATCGTTCTTTCTTCCTCGGTATGTCCTCTCTGTTGGGAGCCAAGGAACTCTGGAAGGCCTCAGCGCCACTGTAGGTGAAGCTTTTCTTCTAGCTGGTCCTACATGATCGCATTTGGACAGCTAAACGCAGGAAGAGGCATGGCCTCTAGGATTCGGCCGAGTGTGCGCTCTATGGTTAGGAGGATGAAATAGTTGATCACCTACTTGCCTCCTGTGTCTTTGCACGACAGTTGACCCACTGTTGACGCCGAGTGGGTCGTAACTTACTTGTCCAGGCATCTCGCCATTGGATGACTGTGAACTGTTTTCAGAACCTCCTGGTAATAAAATACGCGTGAAGTTATGTTCTAGAAAAAAAATCAATTACCTCGTTTGTTTTAAGAAAAAAAATGCTAAGAGCTCTTTTTACCACGTTTGTACTGGTCGTTGTCAGGGCTCTCGAACTATTGCGGGGTAAAAGTTTTGTCGCTTCTACCTAGGATATGTACGTCTCGGTAAATAATTAGGGCTAGGGTAGGCCAAAGGAGGTCGATCTTAGTGTCCAGCGTCACGAGTTGACTTCATTTGCAACGGAGTCGTCGAGGTTCCAAGTTTAGAAATGATATAAATTGACGATCCAACATGGAGTTGGCAGAGTCGTGCATCAACCAGCAAGCATGATTTTACTTAACATCAGTTCCCTCGTTCGACGCGACGGCCTCGAATCACATAATAAGCTTATTCAAGTACAATCACGGAAGCCTTCCCCTTCCATGAAGATTGTTGTACAAGGATGAGCGCATGTCTTCGAAATAGATAGGGAAGTGATCTGAATTCCAGTCAAAGAGAATTGACATAAATTAACAATGGGAAACTTCATTCACATTTACCAAGCGTATATATTTCCATACACAAGTAACGATATTATCGAATCATTTCTTTTGGCAAACCCAACTTTATCATATTTTCATGAATAATATTTGCCTAAATCAAAATTATTTGAGTGCGCCTTACCCCTTTGCATTGCAAGAGGGAGTAGTGTACGTTATTATATTCATATGTTTGCCGCGTCGTCGAAGTCGATTTGGTAAAATATATTTTCCAACCTTCAAGTTGCATGTTAGTGTAATTTCCAACCATAATATAATAACACATAAAACCAGGATAATGGATGCTCTCTAACTGTGGAGACCAGAAAATTTTGATCCTCAGACTGGTTAATAGTGGTTTATATAGAGTTATTGGACTTTTATTTGTTTGAAATGAATAATGAACACGACTACGAGCAATAAAACAATAGAAATATGAATAAGTCAGTTCAAATAACTATATATAAATCATAAATAGGTAGATAGAATTTTCAGAAAACAAAATTGGTACAATTTTCATATTTTCTGATTTGAAATAAATCATTTGTGGATTTTTAGACAATAAATTAGATTGTTATTATTTTTATAAAATAGAAAACCACCATTGATACCAATAAGAGGATTAAATTTATCTAGTTTCTATAGTTGGAGGGCGTACTTCGCCGGATTTCGTAGTTAAGGTTGAAAATCGAACTACTATATAAGTTGGAGGTTGAAAATGTATTTTATCCTTTTTTTTTCTATGAACGCCCATTATTCAAACTTTGCTTGCAGTTGTGCATTCGTTTTCCGTCCTAAACTTGAGTGCGATCCACACTAAACTCACTAAACTACACTAGAGATCTCGCATCAATCAAATTAAAATATATAATGCATTTCGGCTTGACCTAGTAGCTAAACAACGCGGTTTATCTTCTGCATAAAAGAATGGCTGCATGCATGTTACTTGTGTGATCTGTGCCACCCTGTACTGTACTGAGCCTTGCTGTTCGATTCCCTTCCCCTCTCCTGCTCGATTAAGAATCACCATCCACGTCGGCATCTTTTTGCAATCTGTACTTTCATGTTCTCTCTAATAGCTAGCTAGCTGTTCATCTACTATCTTTGGGAGAAAGAACGAACCAAGAAAGCAGCCATTCAACATGGCGAATATATAAAATTGACTAGCTCGCATGTGACCTTCTCTATAAGCTCGTTTGATCTTTCTCTACATGTTCCTGGATTACATGATCTGGTAGCGACGACAAGGTTGGAAGACGTTGGGGAGAGAAAAATTCCTTTGCATGCATGATGATCGATGACGAGAAGAAAGAAACTGCTTGATGATGGACAGACCTGGACTTTGATCTACTGAAGCTATGTACACCGTCGCTCTGGGACTGATCTGATGACCGCTACGAACTCGTATTCTTCCTTAATTACGTGCTTGGAACCGAGTGGCCCGCTTGTGATCTTCGTCGCATGATCGATCACTCAGTGAGGGACTCGAATTCCCACCATTGCGAGCTGCTGCAGGTCTGCTCCGTCGTCGACGATGGCCAGCAGCTGGAGTGGAACTGGAACGGCTGGTGCTCCGGCGGCCCCGACGACGTGAAGCCAGCTGCGGTCGGCTGCGGAGACGGCCGGAAGAGGGCTCCCACGTCATCGTCCGTGAAGTGCGCCAACTTGCCACCGCCACCGCCACCGCCCTCGGACGAGTAGAGCGCGGCCCCGCCGGCCTCCGTGAACTCCTCCTTCATGCCGCCGACGCCCGAGGGCACGTCGTCCCCAGCGCCGGCGTCCGCATTGCCGCCGTACTTGCCCCGCGGCTCGTGCAGCATCTCCGCCAGCTTCTCCAGCTGCAAGAACCGATCGATCGTCATTAGGGGAAAAAATGAACTGGACATATATTCATGATCAACACGGGCCGCAAGCGCGCGAGCGAACGAGAGATGCATGGCAGATGGAGGCATGGGAGATGAGTGACGAGGTTGGCATCATCCTGACCTGCTTGAGGAGCGCGTGCTTCTCCTTCTTGAGGGTCTCGTAGCTGCAGAGGAGCGCGTCGTAGTCGTCGCGGAGCGCGGAGTACTCGCGCTCCAGCTGCTTGGACTTCCAGCGCGCGCGCTTGTTCTGGAACCAGATGGCGACCTGGCGCGGCTGCAGGCCGAGCTCTCGCGCCAGCTGCAGCTTCTGCCGGGGCTCCAGCTTGGTCTGCGTCGCGAACATGGACTCCAGCGACTTGATCTGCTCCTCGCTGAAGCGCTTCTTGTTCTTGTCCAGCGCGCCGCCGCCGCCGCCGCCTTTTCCTCCCTTCCCTCCGGCGCCGCCCACCTCCATCATCCACTCCGGCACGTCGTCCTCGCCGTCCATGGCTACGCACGCCTCTCGGATGACGAGCTCACTTCTTCCTCAGCTAGAGCTAGTCTCGCTGCTGAAGTAGCTAGTAGGCTGCTGCTGGGCAAGAGGAGGAAGGAAGGGAGGCAGCAGCCCGATCGATCACAGGCGAGGCGAGCTGGGTGATCGACTAGTTTAATCGGCGTGATGGCAACGGCGTGGCCAATGGAGCGCGGTGGCGTGCGCGCGCGCGGCCTGTCCCTCTCCAGTCTTCCCCCCGGGTCTCTACAGCTAGCTGAGCGCTGTGCCGCGCGGCCCCGCCCGCGTCGCTGTCGCGGGGCAGACAGAGGCCGGGAATTCGCTCCCGATCCCTATCCCTCGCTCACTCTCTTCTCTCCAGCCAAAGCCGGAGCCAGCGCCAGCGCCAGCTCGCATGCCGGTGGCGGCCACGTATATATCGGCGCCCGCCCCGCGCGGCGATTTTTACCGGTGCCGCGGTACGTGCCACCAAGTGGTGGTGGTGCTTGTTACGGCGCCGCGCGCGGGCGGGGCGGGGCGGGCGGCGTGCCACTGCCACCTTGTTGGCAGGGGCGCCTACCCGGTTGGTGGTGCGTAGGGAGACGTGCGTACGGGAGCGGCGGGGGCGGGATAAGGTTAAAAAACTGCCCGCGTGGCGTCGCGTTCCTGCGCTCCGTTGCGCTTGCGTGCACGGGGTTGGCTGGCTGGCTGGTTGGTTGGGAAGATGGGCAGGGACTCCGGTGGAAGGGACGCGTCGGGAGGGCAGTGGCGGCGCGTCCCCGTGCCAGGCTAGGCTAGCTATACCTGCCGTGCCGCCGAGCCCTCGCCCCTCCGGGACCGCGCGGGCCGCGGGGTTCCGTCGTGGTGGTGACGCGGCGGCGCGGTTAACGACGCGCGGCGCGGGCGCGCTGCCGTTTTGGCCGTTGTGCTGAATTTGGCCGTGGCCGGCGGCCGTGACGGCCGGGCCGGGGTTGCAGTGCGAAGTGGAGTGCTCGATCACTAGTAACGAGACAACGAAACGCCGGCCCGTGCCCACCAGCTGGGGGTGTCAGTGTCACCAGGTTGTTTCGATTCCGCGGGCGCTAGCTGCTGTTTCGCTCTCCGGAACCGAGTGAACCTCGCGTCTTCGCTGCGCACAGAGCGTACGTACTCGCAAACGGCGTCGCCAAACTTGTCAACGTTTGCAGCAATCACCACCGGCGTACATTTTGGGCTCGGGAGTACCATACACAGATCACCGTACCAACGCGTGGTACACGTACGTACGTGCGCACGTGCTGTTGTGGGTAGGCTACGTTGGCGGCACCTATATAGACACGATCACACGAAAGCGCTGCACAGCGAGCAGATGGCGCGGTTGAATTGGACTGGGAGGCGCAAGCCAGCCAGCGGTGTTATCAGCCTCCCGCACATGTCATCCAGGTGTCCTCCTTTTCCGGTGTCGCTGGCGACTTTTTGTTTGGACTGTGTGTATCGTTCGGTGGCCCTTCCTAGTCCACTGACTGACCCGCGCCTAAACTACGGGCTAGTGGCTCTCGCTGATCCCTTCTCGTTGATGGCCCCTCGGATTTTCGTGTCAAGTTTGCAAAGCGATATGGGAACGGGTTAACCCATCCTGGGTCCCGGGTGTTGTATTTATATCATCATGGTATACATCTGATTACATTTGTTACAACAAATTTCTCCTAGATACTAAGGATATACCGTGTACAGCAAACCTATCTCAAGTCTATCGCTATCTCAACTACCAACGATGCCATATCATCTAATATCCTCCCTCAATCTCAGCCATTAACAAGGTTGAGATTGAATCTAAATTCTTTTAACTTCGACGCTGTGATCGGCTTCGTGAATCCATCTGCGAGCTGATCACCTGTGCTTATGAACCGTATATCCAAGAGCTTCTGTGCTACCCGCTCATGAACAAAATGAAAATCGATTTCAATATATTTTGTTCTGGCGTGGAAGACCGGATTGGTCGATAGGTACTTAGCTCCGAGGTTGTCACACCACAACCTAGCAATAGGATCATGAGAAACGCCAAGCTCAGTTAACAACCGCTGAATCCACATCATTTCAGCGGTTGCATTGACCAGCGCTTTGTACTCCGCCTCTGTGCTAGAATGTGACACAGTCAGCTGCTTCCGAGCACTCCAAGAGATGAGATTGGAGCCAAAGAAAACTGCAAAATCACCAGTCGAACACCTATCATCAACACACCCAGCCCAATCTGCATCAGAGAATGCACTGACAAGAGAGGAGCTGGACTTTCTGATCTTCAAACCCAAACTTAAAGTGCCTTTGACATAGCGCAAAATTCTCTTCACTGCACCCCAATGGGCTGTTGTTGGAGAGCATAGAAATTGACAAACTTTGTTAACAGTAAAAGAAAGATCAGGCCTAGTGAGTGTAAGGTACTGGAGTGCGCCAACAACGCTGCGGTACCGTGTAGCATCTTCCTCACTAAGACTTGATCCATCTGTGATGCTGAGTTTTTCCAATGTAGAAATAGGTGTGTCCACAGGCCGACAGCTCCCCATGTTGGCTCGGTGTACAACATCAGTAGCATAGCGCTGTTGTGACATAACCAAACCATCATCACCCCGCTTCACTTCAATTCCAAGAAAATAATGGAGGTCACCCAAGTCCTTGAGAGCAAACTCTTTCTCAAGATCAGCAAGCAAGGCCTTAGTCGCTGCTGATGACGAACTAGCAACGATAATATCGTCAACGTAGACCAGCACAAAAATAGTAACAGAACCCTTGCTATAATAAAACAAGGAGGTGTCACCTTTAGAAGAAGTGAAGCCAAGCTGAACTAGTTTGCCACATAAACGAGCATACCACGCACGAGGCACCTGTTTAAGACCGTATAACGCCTTGTCAAGCTTGCAAACAAAATGTGGATGCTGCTTGTCCTCGTATCCTGGAGGTTGCCTCATAAAAACTTCTTCCTCAAGAACACCATGAAGAAAAGCATTTTGCACATCAAGCTGCCGCAACGACCACCCCTTGGAGACTGCCACCGAGAGAATCAAACGAATAGTGGCTGCCTTGACAACTGGACTAAATGTATCTTCATAATCAATACCATAGCGCTGCCGGTAACCTTTGGCAACCAACCGAGCTTTGTAGCGATCCACACTACCATCAGCTTTCCTCTTAACCTTATAAACCCATTTGCATCCGATAACATTTTTGCCTTTAGGTGGTGGAACAAGGTGCCATGTTTTATTCTCCAACATAGCATCATGTTCTTTATCCATAGCTGCTACCCAACGAGGATCCGCGAGAGCAGCCTGCACGGTGCGTGGCTCCTCGGGTTCAACAGAACTATGCAAGCCCCATGGAACAGTCCCATCCGTATGAACTCGAGGCTGAACGATGCCATGCTGAAGTCGAGTGCCATGTCGATGCGGTGGTGGCAGTGAAGGAGTAGATGATGCAGCGTCAAACACAGGAGAAGCCACAGGCGCACCTCCCGCATCCGACCCCGGAGGAGACAGCGCCCCCGGGCTCGGATTCGCTGTGGCAGAAGACGACGCAGACGAGGATAGCTGCGCCGATGCTGATGGCGTAGACGATCCAGGGGCAGATGTGCCCCGGTGCGATGTCGGCGACAGCCCAGCACCCGAGGCTGATCCCACCGTCGATTCGGTACGAGGAGCAGGCGGGGCAGGCGGATCACCTCCGGGGCCCGTGCCGCCGTTGTCCTGACATGATGTTGCCAAGGGGAACAAAAAATGACCCCCTGGACACGCCGTTTCTTCACAATTTTTCACCGGATTTTCACCTGTTTCATCCACAACAGAAGTAGTGCTTGGTACAACATTAGCAGGGTTAGAATCTATCACGTTTTGATCACTGATTTTTGCATCCCCAAACTCGGACGAAGGATTTTGGAGGATGTCAGGAAGGAGGGCAAATTCAGCTCAGAGACGTGCTCCGGCGTTAGGATGTAGTTGAGCAAAAGGATAAAGTGTTTCATCAAAAACTACATCACGTGACACATAGATACGCCCAGTGGATGGATCAAGAAATTTGAAACCCTTATGTAAATTGCTATAGCCAAGGAACACACAACGTTTAGATCTAAACTGGACTTTCTTTGTATTGTAGGGTCTCAAATTTGGCCAAACCGCACAACCAAAGGTTCGGAGGAAAGAGTAATCCGGTGGTGAACCGAGAAGATGCTCGTGTGGTGTGGCATTGGCTATGACTTTGGATGGAAGACGGTTTATGAGGAAAATAGCTGTTAAGAAGACTTCGTCCCAGTATTTGAGTGGCTGGAGGCGTGAGCAAGAAGGCACAAGCCAACTTCCACGATGTGATGATGTTTGCGTTCCGCAGACCCATTTTGTTGGTGCACATGTGGGCATAACACATGGTGAGCGATTCCTAGGCGTTTAAAGAAGGAATTGAGAGATTGATATTCTCCTCCCCAATCAGATTGGATAGCTAGGATTTTATGATTATATTGACGCTCAACCATGCTTTGGAAGTCATGAAAACATTAAAAAACTTTAGATTTATAGTGCAACAAATAGATCCACGTAAACTTGCTAAAATCATCAATGAAACTCACATAATAGAAGTGCCGGCCAACCGAAGTAGGAACCGGCCCCCACACATCACTAAACACAAGCTCAAAAGGTTTGGAAGAAACACTGTTTGACTTAGGATAGGGTAACTGATGAGACTTGCCCATCTGACATGCATCACAAACCACACCTTTATTTGGACTACTTGAAAAAGACAACTTATTTCGACTAAGAACTCTCTGGACAATCGGAGTGGAGGCATGACCGAGTCGACCATGCCACACAGAAGTAGACGGCTTGAAGGCACCGAGAACTTGTTTATTTGATGGAGTGGATGGTGTGGATTTCTGCGGCCTTACTGGATAGAGGCCACCCTCACATTGCCCTTCGAGGAGGGTCTTCTGCGTCACCTGCTCCTTAAGAGAAAAATTATTTGAATGAAGTTCAAGGAAAGCGTTATTGTCTTTAACAAGACGATGTACGGAAAGGAGACTTTTATTTGCACTAGGGACATGAAGAATATTTCGCAAATAAACATCACGAATTGGGGAATGCAAAATATTGTGACCAATGTGATCAATTCGCATACCTGCCCCATTAGCCGTGTGCACTTGTTCTCCTCCCATGTACCTGTCGCGGAAGGATGACAGCTTCTCTAGCTCTCCAGTTATATGGTCTGTGGCGCCAGAGTCCACATACCAATTCGAATCCACCCCGTACTGTGAAGTGGTGGCGGATGAGGCGCTCTTCTGAGGAATTCCAGTGAATGTGGCGTCAAAGTGCTTGAAGCAGCGCACCACGGTGTGGCCCTCCTTGCCACAGAGCTGGCAGAAGACTCCCGACAGGAAGTTGCGGCGGCCGCCGCCGCCACCATTGCCACGGCCGCCGCCTCCGTGACGAAAACCCCCACGACCACCATCACCACGGCCGCGAGGTTGGTTGGGGCTGGAGGAGTGCCCCCCACGGCCACCCTTGGTGACCGCGTTGACAGACGACTGAGAACTGCCGTCGGTGTTGATCTCCTTGCGCTGCTCAAAAGCAACGAGTTGAGCATAGAGCTCATTGACAGAAATCGGCTCGACGCGGGAGGCGATGGCGCTGACAATGGATTCAAAGTCCTCGCCCAGACCTGTGAGGATGAACGTCACGAGTTCCTCATCTTCTAGCCTGCGTGGCTGCGTCCCGCCGACGCCATGTCATCAGCAAGACCCTTCATCTTGACGAAGAACTCCGCGATGGACGACGCCCTTCTTGGCAGTGGTGAGCGCCATGCGCGTGGTCATGATACGCGCCCGTGACTGCGACGCGTGAAGCTCCTGAATGGCGGCCCAAAGCTCTGCCGCGGTGGTCGCCTGGGCGACCTGACCAAAGATCTCTTTGGTCAGAGAGGAGAAGAGGTAGCTGAGCACGATCTAATCTTCAGCGACCCACTTCTCGTAGGTCGGATTTGGCTGAGGATCCGGTTTCTTGCCGTCAGCCGTCGAGGCAACGTCGACAGCGAGGAACGCAGCCGGCGGCACGGCCGTGGGGAGGATGTACCCACCGAGCCGAGCACCCTTCAACGCCGAGGACACCGTGGCATACCACATATTGTAGTTGCCACGGGTGAGCTTCTCAGAGACGACGGGAAGGAGGCCAAAGGCGAGCGGCGCATTGGCAGATGAGTCTGCCATGGATTGTGTGGATTGGATCTTGCGTGGATTGGATCTTACTCCGTGAGGAGAAAAGGGCTCGCTAATACCATGTAAAGCGATATGGGAACGGGTTAACCCATCCTGGGTCCCGGGTGTTATATTTATATCATCATGGTATACATCTGATTACATTTGTTACAACAAACTTCTCCTAGATACTAGGGATATACCATGTACAACAAACCTAAGTCTATCGCTATCTCAACTACCAACGATATCATATCATCTAATAAAGTTACCTATCGTTGACTGACTGACAAGGGCACAGATAGAGATGCCGTTCGCCTTTCTTGCAGTTTTGCAAATGGACTGAATGCATAGGAAATTAAGTTCAGGTGCAACGTCGGATTGGGTGTGCATTTTCTGTTCATGTGGGTCTGGATTTCCCTGTCGTTTCATTAGACAGCTAGTAAGAATTTGTGCAATGCCAGGCCGGGTATACGGAGTATGTATATGTAGTTTATGGTCTACGTTTGAACATGGCTTTAATTGTGTAAGACGAATTATGTTCGGACAGGGCATGTACGTCGCCCGGCCGGCGCTGATCAGATGAGCTCGATCGTCCAAACCTTATCGGCTTACTTATCCCATCGTTTTCGACTTTTCGTCGGGCAAATAAGCAAAGCAAAGCTGGACCGGAGCCGGTAGATAGCGGCGAACAAGAACCTACCCGATCGACATGAATGCTGCCGCATGCACGGCGTGGAGACTGTTCACGGGGCCCTCCTGCGGCGCTACGCTACAGCGCGCCGATCGATCGGCAGCGGATGCTGGTGCTGGTGATATCACGCGAGGCATGGCCGCTGGCCGGGGCGGCGAGAGGGGCAGGAAGGCAGCGGGCGGCCAGCGAACGAACGAGAGGCGAGGAATCGGCCACGGCCAGCGCCTCGGCATGGCCCCCTGTGGTCTGGCCCTCTCTCGATCGACGCCCGCCGCGAGCGCGGGCGCGGGCGCGGAAGAATCGACAAGGGACAAGGGCCAACGGCGCATACCACGTACACGCATCCCGATCCCGTCACCTGTCGGCGTCAACAGTGCAGGGATTTGGCCTCCGCTGGGCGCTGTCCGGCCGGCCGGTTGGCCCCGCTCCATTCTCCCCGCTTCCACCCACCTTTCCCTCCCAGATTGGCCCCCACCACTTGCGGGCTGCGGCCTAGCAATTTGCTCCACAGTCCAGACGCATGTAGCCGCTACAGTGCTGGTGCTTGCAGTTGCAGCTGCCTGCCGGACACCGGAGTTGCGTGTGAGGATGCGCTACGTACGCCGCCGCCGGCATCTAGCTGCCTAGCTCTACGTGCCTACTAGCTAGCTACGAGTACGTACATCTATTGTGAGGTCACCGGCACCGGCGTCCGGCAGTGGGGCACTGCTCTCCATGCTGATCGCCGTAGGACTACTGTAGCTTAGCTACCGAATATCCAAGGATGAAAACGGACGGGATGAATCCATTTCGTCCGCAACCGTATACCGTTTTTTTCTGTCCGTTTTCATTTTTTCCGGGATAAACAGAAACGGGACTGAAAACGGGACGGAGTAAACAGAAACGGGACCGAAAACGGTAGAGCATTTGTCCATCCGTATTTGCGGTATCCCATTTTTAACCGGGATATCTCGTTTTTCGTTCCGTTTTTCTTCAATACAGGATAGACCTGTTGGGCCTATTTTTTTTAGAGATGTTGGGCCTGTTAGGCCATGAAAGCACATGCCTGAATTGCTTTTATTTTTCTTTTCATCTGTGTGGACATGTCACATATATATTAAAGCCATCATCTTTTTGTTTTGGTAGAGTACACAGCAGTGTGCCAGTGTCTGTTCTTTCATCATCTGATAATTCATTCATCTACGAGCGTATTTATGTGTGGGCACTGGGCAGTATATATTTTATATACGGCATACATGTTCCGGCTTAAGTTTCCGCTTACCGTTCGTTTCCGTCTATTTTCTGACCGTATTTACCCGTTTTCGTTCCCGGCTGTCCGGCTCCCGCTCCCGTTTCTATTTAAAAATAAGAAAATAAAAACGATAAAGTGATTTTTCGTTCATTTCCGTCCGCTTTCGTCACTACGAATATCTCCGGTCCCGGATTGGCTTCTTCACTGAACGACCGCATGGCTGGCGAGATGCATATGCTCCCTCTGATCAAAAAATAAAATTCTAGAACAATATCAGTATATCAGCTTTGACCAATTATAAAAAAAATATAAATATTTATAATATCAAATAAATATTATTAGATTAATTACGAAATGTATTTTTATAATAAATTAATTTAGAGTTATAAATGTGAATACTATTTTTAGAAACTTAGTCAAATATAAACCACTTTATGTGGCACATAACCTATAGTTGTATTCTTTCTGGGACGAGGGCAGTATCATCCTAGTAAATCATACATGCCGCCATGTGTTTTAACTGCAAGAAGTACTACGGCCTGTCTTTTTTTTCCAAAAAGAAAAGCAACCGATGAGTAGATTGCTGGGCATATATTGTTAGAATTAGAGAAGAATAAACTGACAAGTGACAACCTCTACCATGCTTGTCTGCACGGTGAATTGGCAATGTAAATCCGCTGCTGGTAAACGACCGAGAGCGACCGTTCCTTTACTGCGTGAAGAAGCTGGAGTAGCAAGACTTTTCTTTCTCTTGTCTGTGGTGGACGGACGTCGTGATCCTTTCGGACAAGCAGCGTCGATATATGCATGGTTTCTTCAACCAGGACAAAGCCCTGGGATGAACAGCAACAGTCAACGCGGGCTCCGCTCCGCACAGACCGATCGACGGAGACAATCTGTGGTTGACAGTTGACTAGCTCGTCCGTGAGCTCATCGCATCACTCGAGAACGTTAAGCCTCTGGCTCCAGGGGGAGGATCATGGCGAACATAACACTGAAACTGAACAGTGCTGCTTGTACCTGAATCCCCATGACCGACGCTGAAGGCTGAACAGATATGTAGTGATTCGTCGAAACCGGTGACTCCAGCACAGCGCCATGATCAAGGGTCACGGAGCTTTTCTATGCTTTGCTTGCTACAGAGGTTACTACTAGCTACGAACGAGATCTGGAGACTGGAGGGAGGAGCGAGTTTTCTGGTCGCTCGCTTGTCATGATCAGGCACTGTTCATCGTCATACGATCCATTACCTGACGGCAGCCTGATGGATAGGCATAGATCCCAGAGCATGACAAGCACCGCCGAAAAGACGACAGCGAAGGATAAGGAATACTTCTTTTTCAATACAAGAACAAACTTCTATGATTCTATCACTGCGTTGCGTCAAGGAAGGAGAGAGTGACTGCTAACTGGACCGGACCAGGCCGCCGCATCGCTGTAACGCACAATGTTCAGACCAATAGAGCTGCGTATGCATACGGGCTGTGCCCCATGGGCCACAAGAGTTAGTCACGAGCACTTTCGCTTCTAGCGTTGCTCACCAAAAAAAAAAGAAAAAGAAAAGAAAAAAAGACTACATACTGCACGAATGGAGCTACATTCTCAGCGATCAGGTAATAAGCTAATTGTCTGGTGTAGCCGCGCGTCGTGGTCAAAGTCCTCTCAACTCTGTCTGCACATTACCTGATCGCTGAGACTAGCATGATCTCACTACCTGAAATCAGACTTGTCATTGAAACGAGATAAAACGGGCACTTTCACCGTGTTTAACGTGTTTTGATCTCGACTTGCCACACAAATGAAATGAAATCATAGATGGTGTTGCCAGTCATCAGAACAAAAACAATAAGCACAGGCTGTCGAGCACATCTGCAGTGAGCAGTCACAGGTTCATAGATGCAAAATCTGGCCGACTTTTGCATCTTTTGACAAACAGAACTAGCAGTCCAGCACGGTGCAGTCCAGAAATATAAACCAGAAAACAAAAGCAACACAGCATCTCAGAGGAGCAGTGAACATACGCAGCAACAGGACCGACATTTTCAAGTACGATACCACATACTTCTGTTCCACAAAGACGACACAAGTTCAAATGTGAAATCAAAGTTTACGATGACCCTACCAGAAATATAAAGCGGAAACAAGAGCAGAACAGCATCTCAGAGGAGCTGTGAACATAAACAGCAACAGGACCGACATTGTCAAGTACGATACCACATGCTTCGGTTCCACAAGACGACAAAAGTTTCAAAGGTGAAATCAAAGTTTACGATGGCCCTACCGCATTTAGCTGCAAACAGAAGCATGCAGCCAAGTTTATTTTTCTTCTGGAGGTTCAGCTCCCTTAGTACTCGATTTCCCAGTGACGCTGGTAAATGTCAACAGCCTCCTGGGTGACATTAGGGCAATCTGACAAATTGATTCTCTTCAGGTTGGGCAAGGTTGATGCATGTAAGATAGCCAGTAACCTGTCAGTGATCAAGGGGCACTCCATTAAATTAAACTCCTCAAGTTGGTGAAATCCTACAAGCATAAGAATCCTGATTTGGACATCGCTGATTTGAATATGATTCAAGGTCAACTTGATTAGATTGGGGCAAGACTCTCTGAGACGCACAACAAAGTTGCCCTTGATGTTCGGGCATTCACCCAATATAAGTTCCTGCAGAGTTCCCTGGCATGATTGAGCTACAATGCAAACATGCCTGTCTGTAAGATGGTAGGATTGCAGTTCAACCTTTGTGATCCCATTGCTGCGCAGGATGCCACATAAAATGCGTTCCATATGATAAGGCTGACCACGTGCCGGAAAGCCAACGAGCCTAAGCTCCTTAAGCCCACGACACACCATGTCGACCCATAACAAGAAGACCTCCATAGTTCTCTCACAGTGCTCCATACTGATCACCTTCAGCTTGGGACACTCACAGGCCACAGCATCAAGATCGTGTGGCATCATTAAGCCAAAATCACATGAATCCATAATCATTGATTCAATTGTACTGCTGATCAAGGAAATAACTTCTATTGCAGCTTTATATGTAAAAAATAGGAACCTGACAAGTTTAATGGTCTTAAGCTTAGTGGGATTCATGGCATTGCCCAACAGCCACTTCAAGCCAAGTTCTGTCACTCCCCTGCAGTCATCAATTACCAAATGTCGTAGCAATCGAAAGTGAATACTAGCAAAGTTAAGCATGCCCAGGTCCCGTAAACCTGGGCATTTCACCAGGATGAGGCTAGAGAGCTGGCGAAATAAGCATAACTGATGGAGGGCTGATGATTGTCTAGCAAAATTTATATGTGATTCTCCAGCCATCATGCCCTTGAGCTCAAGCTTGTCCAGATAAGGTTGGTTCATCAGTAAGGACAAGATGGCATCTTGCCCAATTTGAGGGCAGCTTCCCAGAGTAAGAGATTCAAGTCTCTTGGCATACTGCACAAGGGCTCTTAGAGACGCCTCAGTTATGGACAAGCACCCGTCGATATGGAGGAACTTCAGGTTTCTGCATTGCTTAGCAACCTGAGAAAGACCATCATCACAGATTGAAGACTGTAACATAACGAGATTTTCTAATGCAGGGCAGTTTGAAGCAATGATCCTGGCAGCTTTATCCGTAACAGAGAGACAGTCAACGAGACAAACTGACTTCAGATTGCAGCATGCACTGGTTACAAAACGGATAGCACTATCAGTGAGTCGTGGAACTCCATCAACAACAGCCCCACATGGCGCACAATGAAGATCAAGATCAGTCACCACATCCCTCGCACATATGTCAACAACAGCCGCTGCAAGCTTGACGTCATCAACGTTAGACAGATGCAGGCAAGGGTGAACGGCTTGATGAACACTGAAGGGGCCCCAAAAGTTTGGCTGCTGAGAGACCAATATGTTGGCCCATCTCCAACAGACAGAGGCACATGACTGCCGATCTTCTGGGTTTTCCACATGCCTGAATATTTCAGCTATGCAAGCTTCTGGCAGCTCATTTATCAAGTCCTGTGGAAGAATTCTTGATTGATAATTGGAATAACCTAGTTTTAAATTGTTACAGGCTTCATAAGCAGTTCTAAGGCAGCTTGATTGCCTCATGTTTCCTGTCATACAAACAATTTCGATCAGATTTGGTGGCATGAAGAAATAATGAACTGATTATGAACTGAGTTGGGAAACCTTTAATAAAATATTGGCATGCAAAACACTCTTCCAAACAAAGAAATATAAATATATTGTACTGCAACATATACCTTTACTAATAATATGAATGCATCACAAAAGATACCCAAAAGAAATCCTAAACTCCAGAACTCTGTTTAACATTCCTAAAAAGGAACTTTCATTTGCATAAATAGCATGTACCACCTACTGCAAACATATAGTTTTTTTCTAAGTGCGTTAGTCACTATCCAAAAACAGCAAAGCATGGTCATCATCAGTTGTGTTTTACCAACCATATAGCAAGAAAGCAAAATTAACCTGATAATGTTATTGAAGATGATCTATCAATGTTATTTTCAACTGCCCAGTATAGAAGTTTGTTTACATATACTGGTAAAAGTTCAGAAAAACTTAATTGCGTGTGAATCCATCTTTTAGTAATGCATAATGCAAACTTTCCATTTCAAGAAATATATTGGGAATTTACATTTATTCCAATTTAATAAAACTAAGATTGAAGGGCAAGTTTGTTTGCTTTTTTTATCACAAATCTTCGCCAGGCAACCTTTTAGTTAGGCAAGGTGCAGCCAACCACCACTTCCATGCAATATGTAAACCGCGAGCCGCTGCCTGTACATCTTGACTCTTCATTGCTAGATCCTAATCCTCCACTCCACATATGAACTTGCACCAAACCAAACAACCAGATCACCGAAACACGGAAGATTTGAGAACAATTGTACATTTCTCTTCATTTTTCCAAACTCCCCCATTTTTATTAACAGTGCCTTAAAGCATAGTAAACAATCCATCTACATAAAAACCAGGGAACAATTCTGCATCTTCCATTCTAAAATGCCCTACTATACAACAAAAAGTAAGCAGTTCTTATTGATATGCTAGCTGCTTCATGATATTGCATAAAAACATATACATTAGTTAATCCAAGACATACAACACTTATACCACACACAACTATTTCTACACATCAAGTATACAATAGGAAATATAATGTGCTTCAATATAACCCCTGATCGAGCCAAAATATAATCATATTGCATAAAGGAGGTCTCTTCCCAAACTCACCTAAAATTGCAAAAGGGGGAGACACTGAATAGGCACCAATGGACCTCAAGTGAACCACTTGAAAAATGTAGAAACATGGCAATTCAATTTGAGAGTTCATGTACCTAATTGAACCACAGAAAAAGTTCGAGGACCACCGGTTACAAACTGGGGGGGCTAGAGCAAACTACATGCATTCACCTAGACACTAAAGTACTAAACGCAAAATGGTTGGTCACTCATTGTTTAATGTTTAGGATGTGTAGAATGCAACTACACAGTTTGTAATATAGCATGGTAGCATCAAGGACTTCAAGCATATGCGCAAACATATAACTATAGATGGCATGTTTCATACCATATTTTGAAGTGAGAAACTGATTATGAGATATGGGGCATAACTATTAGGATTTCTACTTCAATCTTTCATTGTCCTCAAATTCATTAACCAACGATTCATATCAATAATTGCCATAACAATTCAGGGCCAGCTCTAATCTCACCACAAAATGATTTGTCTGATAGCACACAACCACTACAAACTGAGCAGAGCAGAGCACATAAGCATAGGCCAGCACAGAATGCACACAAGGTAGAAAGCAAACTAGTTGCTACAATGAAGATAATCAATAGAGAATTAGCACAAGCATTCATGGAGCAGCACGACACAGAGCACAACACACCAAGCGCTAGAACTACAAGAGGAGGATGAACAAAAATACCTGGAGCTCGAGTCTCAGATCTGGGCAGATTGGAGATGAGAGCTGGACGAATGGTGAACAGCCGAAGAAAAAAGGCGGAGGAGAGTTAGACTGCACGGCTCACTGAGTGAGGATCCAGGTCGCACATGAGCAGCTGGGCTGGCATGCAATGGAGAACAAACTAGTGGCGGCGGCGGCGGTGGCGGCGGCTGGACGATGAGGGGTGGTTGCGGGAGGAAAATGGAAGAGAGGAACCCTAAGGTTGTAATTGGTTGCTTTCATTAGGGCCTATGCAGTGGTAAGCTCGTAATATTTGGTTACTCAAATTGGGCCTTAAGCAGGCTTAGGGCCTGTTCGGTTGGCCCGGAATCCACCCAGGAATCGTTCCAGCTGGTCAAAGGTTATATAAATTAGGCAAGCAATCCAGCCAGGAATCAGTTCCAGGTAACGGTTCCCTGGAAACTGAACGGGCCCTTAGGGAGCGCAGAAGCAGGCTCCAAACCTGCATCATGGACCATGCCAAAATTGATTGTGCTAGCTTGTGTAATCTTGCACAAACCATGGGTCCACAAGGTTGAAGTACCCTTATGTCCCCATTTCCACTGCTTACATCGTCCCAGACTCCCAGGCCCCTTACCATGGCGGACCTCCACCGTGTTCCCAAGTACCCCTCCCTTCGCCACCCCTCCTGGCACCTACCACACCACCTTGACACTTCTTAACACATCGTGGCCACCGCAGATCTGGCAACAACAGGTAGCGAGCCCCCATGGCCCTTGACACGGTTGAGGTCCAGGTCAACCTCATCAACAACGTAAATGTAGAGGCAGATCATAGGGATCTCGCTGTTGCCCCTCAGCAGTAGTAGGATCCCACCGCATCCCAACATAGGACACGGGGGCCTCCGTCTTGAGGGACGTGGCCACACTGACAACACCAATGTGCGGCGAGCCGGCAAGGTATGGGTAGGATGGCAGCACAGATGGATGGGCATCGAAGAAGTGACAATGAAGACGAGGTGGTGCGAGCTAAGATGGAGGTGGGAAGATGGAAGTGATTATATTTTAATCTCACCACAAGAACAAGGAGATGACCTCGTGCAATACAAATCAGCCAATCAAACATAATCTTACCAAATGCAACTCCATGCAGGGCAATCAAACACCAACTAATTGCATATATTTATACTGGGTTGGGCTAACTTGGCTTGGACCCAATACAGTCTTGGGTTAACGCAAGCAACCAATCATGCCCTAAAGGGCTTACAAACAGGACAGGCCATGTGCGTGCAATTCTTCGTAGCCACATACTGTTTTTTCCTCGCATATGTGGCTGAGCTTGATCTCTCAACACTGCTAGTTTGCCGCCTACACATGCTGGTCACCACCTAGAAGCAAATACACGCAGTCCCACCAAGGCTGAGAATAAGGCATCCCATTTAATTGGCCGAATACCTCAAAAACTATGAAATTGGCATTTCTGTAGCATTTACACATTGGCTAAACAACAGCTCGGGAAAGGAGGAACAGAAAGGATGATGATGGGTATCGGAAGCTAGGTAACAGCCTTGTCAGGCCAGGAGGCCAGCCCGCCAAGCGTAACAGGCTGTTGTTCCATGTATGTTAGTGCGACAAGGTTGAGGCCACATTTGTAAGTAGAAGGTCCAATGCATTTGATTATTTGAATATGGTGAAGGGGGCCACATACAATAGTGCCAAATTGGGGAATGGATTGTGGCCAACCAAGGGTCGAGCATAAGACTGAAGCTTGAGTTAAATCTTTTCTCCAACTAGGAAGTGAAAACCAGACATGTTCTAAATAGCACATAGTTTCATCTTGCTTTGAGCCCTTAACAGCAAATCTGGAAACTGTTTTCGTTCCTGTAGTATTTCAGAAGTCACCTATGTGTGCTTTCAGACAAAACAGGAACATACCCTTGTGGCAGTTCAAAACCAAATAATACCTTCAAAGTGAACGCCAAACGGCCAAAGTGACACATGAAATGAAATGTTGTGAGAGCTGTCTCACTGAGTCACCAGGTCATGGGTTCGAAGCAGCCTCTCCGCAGATTTTGCGGGGGGAAGGCTTGCCTCGGTTTTTCCCTTCCCCAGACCCCACTCATGTGGGAGTCTCCAGCACTGGGTCTGCCCTTTTTTAAAAAACTCCGTAGGCACAAGGAATAAATGATTGATACACTCAGTCTGGCTATTAGGTTATTGGTTTGGGATCGATAAGCAGTACTGAGCTGCAGTTTAGTGCCAAGGAGGTTGAACAATACAGTCCACAAAGCACTGGTAAAGATCTTGTCTCTGTCAGACAGGATTGATTTACAACATTATTTAGAAAGAGTTTAGCTCTAGCCTACCCCAACTTGCTTGGGACAATTGTTGTTGTTGTTGTTGTTGTTGTTGTTGTTGTATGCATATTTAATAAACCCTTGTATCCCAGCTTCTTGTTGTTGTTGAGAATGGATGTTTCAGTGGAAGAAGGTATGCATATTTAATAAACCCTTGTATCCCAGCTTCAACAACAACAACAACAACAACAACATAGCCTTTTGTCCCAAGCAAGTTGGGGTAGGCTAGAGATGAAACCCAAAAGAGACGAGAAACAGGGAGACACAAAAAAGACATAAAGGGAGACAAAAAGAGGTCACGGTTCCGGCACGTTGATTGCCAATCTCCAAGCGCTCCTATCCATAGCTAAATCCTTGGAGATATTCCACTCCTTAAGATCTCTCTTAACGGACTCGTCCCAAGTTAGTTTAGGTCGGCCTCTACCGCTCTTTACATTATCGGCCCGCTTTAGAACTCCACTACGCACCGGCGCCTCAGGAGGCCTCCGTTGGACATGTCCAAACCATCTCAACCGATGTTGAATCAATTTCTCCTCAATTGGTGCCACTCCAACCCTATCCCGAATATCGTCGTTCCGGACTCTATCCCTCCTTGTGTGTCCACAACACCAACGCAACATACGCATCTCTGCTACACTCAATTGCTGGATATGTCGCCTTTTTGTAGGCCAACACTCAGCACTGTATAACATCGCCGGACGAATCGCCGTCCTATAGAACTTACCTTTCAGCTTCTGAGGCACCCTTTTGTCACAGAGGACGCCAGAAGCTTGACGCCATTTCAACCAGCCGGCTGAAATTCTATGCCTAACATCTTCATCAATGTCTCCGTCCTTTTGTAGCATCGACCCTAAATACCGAAAAGTATCCTTCTTGGCCACCACTTGCCCATCGAGGCTAACGTCTCCCTCCTCATGCCTAGTCGCGCTAAAATCGCACCTCATGTACTCGGTCTTAGTCCTACTAAGTCTGAACCCTTTAGACTCTAACGTGTATCCCAGCTTCGATTGGATGAATTCTGGGATTCAGAGCGAGCAAATGATAATGATAAAAATATAATAGCCCGTTTGGATGTAGATAGTCAGGCCCAGAATTTGGAATTGGCATTGGTACCCCCTCATTCCATTGTTTGGATGGTCTTGGCATTGGTTTTTAGAAACGGGCTCCAATACCAGGAGGCATTCGGCCTGCTTGCTCAACCTCGCCCACAATACCGAGGCCAACCCCTCCGTATTCCTCTGAATCGGCGGCCGCTCCCCTTTTCTTCCCCAGCGACGCGACCAGGTTTTGCGTCCGAAAAAAAAGCCGCCGGCACGGACGGGACGCGACCTCGAGAGGACGGCGGCGCTGCAGGTGCCCTCCCCCTCGCTCTCCGTGGCTGCAGCCGCCAGCAAGTTCCCTCCCTCTCGCTCTCTATGGCCGCAGCCGCTGGCGAGTTCCCTCTCGAGATCCCCCCACGGCTGCCGAGGTCCGCCCGCCATGGCCGGGGTTGAGCTCCCCACATGGTCCGCCCTCCTCGCCTCCTCCCGAAGTCCCGTCCGCAGCCCATGCTGTCGCTCATCTCCTGTCCGCATTGGCGATTCAGTGCCTCAGCACCTCCCGACCTCCGCATCTCGCCATCTCATGGCTCGCCCGCTCCCAGCCGGGCAGGCGCCCTAGCCTTCTCCGTCGCCTGGGCCTGAGCGCCCGAACAGCACTGCAGCCATGGATGCCAATGACGAATCTGCCCTAACGGCAGTGAGAGTTTCAATTGCTTGCTTTTGCATCCAAACAGGAATCGGATTTGAGCCACTCGCTAGGATTCCAAAAGCCAATTAATAGTCATCCAAACAATAATATTTGAGTTGTGGCCATTTCATTACTATGGCTGCTTTGGTATTGGACCCAATTCAATTCCAATCCCGACCCTAAAGAGAATTTGGGACGCGTTGAAGAACAGCAGAAGGGAAATAAGTGAGAAGACTTGGGGAGGAAGAGGATTTCTTTTTGCTTGGATAGTAACCCTGTAACACAGGACATACAAATAAGATGTCCATTCAGTAAGTTACAATTTTACAAAGAAATTATAGTACAGGCACATGTACCTTGAACATCTTGAAATTCAAGACACCTATAATTTGGATTTTGTCATCTTAGAAATATATACTTGGCAGTTTTTGCCATTTCATTATGAATGCATGTAACTGAACTAAGTGAAGACAGTAGAACAACAAAGAGAGAATCCAATCTAAGCTGAAATCCTTCAACAACTCTATTGGCAGGAGTGGAGAACATCATTAACTGCTGATGAATAAAGGATCAATTCATTTTCCAATTATGCATACACTAACAGAATGATGGAACAGAAACATTATTTCACTTCCATCCAAAAGGATATTGCATTGGTCAAAGTTGAACCAGAGCTGTTCGACAGTACATATCTGACACCACACAATTGAGAGACAATTAAAAACAAAGCAAACACACGCCCGTGCAGGCGTGCAGCTAACTGGAAACGGCGAAGTAGCAGCAACTGTTACAGTAAACCCTAGGTACCCTCGCGAACCGAGGGGGAGGGGGGGCCTGGGAGTCCCCACTCAGATAAGCTTGAAAGGGAGGGGCCAGGGTGTGGAGCGGGGCACCTCGACGCGGTCCTTGATGCGCTCAATCTTCTTCTCCCGCTTGGGCCGTGCGTTGCCGTAGGAGCCCTTGAACCGCTTCCCGCGCTTGGTTTTCTTGTCCCCGCGCCCACACGTCACCGACTCCGCCGTAGATGCCGCCGCCAGGACGGGTACTGGTGGGCGCGCCGGCACCAGGCGCCGCACGAACGCGGCGGCCGCCGCCAACCGCATCGCCATGTCGTGAAAGCTCGGAGTGCCGCCGCCGCCGCCTTCAGATCACCCGATTGACCGTGGAGGAAACGAGAAGTGTGAAAGTGAGGAAGAGGGTTGCATCTTGCAAGGCCCAAGACAAATTTACTAAAGCCCATTCAAAACAAATTAAGCAAGGCCCAATGGAAGCCTGCTATGATTGGTTCCTCCCACCTATGACCATGACGCACGCACACTCTGCGTTGTATTGTGTAATTAAAAAAACCCATGATTATGAGTCACGTGACTTACGACGTGAATACTCGATCCCCTTCCTCGTTCCCTCATCGTTAGTGTGAATGTGATCCCCTTCCTCGTTCCCTCATCGTTAGTGTGAATGTGATCCCCTTCCTCGTTCCCTCGTCGTCAGTATGAATGTGATCGAATCGCCTTCTTCAGGCTTCGCCCCAACGCTGGCGTTTAGGAGCCCGTCGTCAAGATGACACTAGTACGTATGTAAAACAATGTATTTGAATATAGGGATTAGTCTATTGACTATTCAACTATCGCTTGAGAGCCTAAGTTCGACTATTAGACTCAGAAACCTAGAAATCATTGGTCATTGAACTATTAAAACCACCAAACGTGATTGGTTTCAATAGTTGTGTAGTTGGTGATTTCTGTTTTTCGAGTTCGACAGTCAAAATCAGACTCGAGCGATAGATTGATGGCAAAAAATATATTTATCCCCTTTCCACATCAAGGTGAAAGTGTTTTTTTTCAAAATCATGTTTGAAGCCCTCTTGAAATGAGTTAGAAACGTCTTTTGAGTCATATAGAAGTGTTTGAGTCCAGTTGATAGCGGGTTTCTTTCCCCGTTTTTAGTTTAATCATAACCGAAGTTTTTTGAGTTAGTTTGGTCATATATTAGCATGATGCGCCTCTTACAAAGAGAAAAGGAAGGGAACGAGCTTACAACAACAACAACAACAACAACAAACACGGGCATTTTCATAGAATCTGATCTACCTTGGCAAAGAATGAGGTAGATTAGATATATATTTGACGCAAAAAGAATCAGAACAACAATACATCATCATACAGTTAGGTGCAAAGGGTTGGCATCTCATGTCGGTTCGTTTTGACAGTACCGCAATGCAAAATCCATCACATGTACATCTGCATAGTAAGTGATAAGAAATATACGGGGCATTAGTGAAAACCAATGCTAGGATGAGTTCAGATCTTACAAGAGATCTCCTCTACCATATATTCATCATTTACCATTATGCCATTGTTGTCGTCTCATCCATCCATCAACCATCATAATCGTCATTATCACAGTGCTTAGTTTAGGAGTGAGCACTAACCCAGCTGAAAGTTCTTCGGTCACCTCGTGGGTTTAATGTGAAGCTCAACCCAAACATCTCCTTGATGGCCTGCCCCTTCTCCAGATGTTCTACTAGTTTTGTGACAAGAGCGGCACTTTCCCTCACATGTTCCATGTCAGTCTGTGTCCAGATGCGACGCGATAGCTGCAGCCTTCGCTGTTTGGAATTCAGATCGATCCCCCATTTGCTGTAAAGGCTCTCTCTTTCCGGAAGATTGAGTCTCCTCAGCATTTGCTTGTAGAGCATGTCTCTTTCATGCCGAAGATTTCTCAAGCTGGCAATAACAAGGATGCACACAATTCGATTTCACAGAAAGAGCTGAAAATCTGTCTATTTGAGTAACTTATTAAGGAATACATATGAACTGTGACAAAACTTACCTTGATGTAACAGTAGCATTAGGCTCACACCCGGCACTGAAAGAACTTTTAATAAAGGACAGTCTCCTGTGCTCCACTTCCAAGTAAATATTGTCTGCTTTGTCCCCCTTGAAGAGGAGGAAGAAATATGTTCTGTGTACTATAGAGACATTGCATTCATGCCATAAATCAATGATTTCCTTCTGTTTTTTCTCAAAGTTAATAGTCCACCGTGAAGGAGAGTCAACAGTGGTCACCGATTTATCTCTGTCAACATCTTTGGCATGTTTCATGTCTGAAATTTCTTCAGTAAAGTCATCCTGCTTAAAAAAATATATGCAGACATCAAAATCAGCTTGATGAGCTGAAAATGTTCGAATAGGGCTTTGTTGTGGTACACCCAAATAACTGTGAGCCGTTCATTTAATTTGATCGGATGGTTAATAACATCTATTACTTCCTAGGAGAGGTAATAGATGAAATATATGTTTATTTAATTTTTTATTTTGTAAAGTAGGATAGGTAAGGAAAGATTTAGATATAAAAATATTTTCTTAGATATAATTGATGCATATGTAATATATTGGAGGCGGTAAATCTTTTACATGTAATGTGTTTTTGTTCCAAACCTCTATGTTAGCTATCCATTTTTTTCCATGCATGTAACCTGTTTTTTTAGTCGAGCATGTAACATGTAAGTATGTCTAGAAGATGCAGCAAACATATCATCATTAGATGAGTAGCATAGATCAAATCATTAACGTGAAATGGATCATTCATTGGAATTTGAATGGAGACATCGATCTGCATACATTGATAGTCATATATAATATATATATATATATATATATATATATATATATATATATATATATATATATATATATATATATATATATATATATATATATATATTGTGCACGACTCATATCTTTGATTTTTATTTTTATTGTTGAAGAGAAGACTGATCCTTTGTAATACTAAAATGTTCGCGGAATCTTCACAAGTTCGATCCACTACTACAGTCTGATTCTTTGGTGCCGGCATGCACAAAAAAAGGAAGGATTGTGTCTCTCCTGAAATTTGTTGGAGGGATTTCTTTCCTTTTTCTTAGGTTATTTATTTATTTAAGGAATTCATAAATTAATCAATGGCTCAGATTTATTTAAGATATT
Organism: Saccharum hybrid cultivar R570; assembly: GCA_038087645.1. Taxonomy (NCBI): domain Eukaryota; kingdom Viridiplantae; phylum Streptophyta; class Magnoliopsida; order Poales; family Poaceae; genus Saccharum; species Saccharum hybrid cultivar. The sequence continues at coordinate 20,357,521 of JAQSUU010000402.1, read as the reverse complement.
ACCTCTTAGTAGGTAATAGGTGTACCATAGCATTGCCCATTGGGATATTAGGAAAATCATTTCGTTTAATCGTTTATCTACAGGTAAATATCATTTATTGCTTGTGTAATGGAAAATTTGAGGTCTTAAACTAACTAGGTGTCACAAGCAGAACCGATGGAGAGACCACTTCTATAAAGAAGCTACTTGTACCTGATTGCTCTCTGGTTGGGATGTACAACACTCTTCTGACTTCTCTTTCACCTTCGTGATGCAACTGACGTTATTGATGGCGTCTTCATCTTCTTCATTGCAAGTGTTCTTGTCTATAACCGTGTCAGATGCAACTGTTCTGGAGACCACAAGGTAGTCTAATGTAGGATCATTTTGGCAATGACTATTTTCAGGATATAGACTCCTCCTAACCTTCTCTGGCCTTCTGTGAGCATATTTGAAAATGTCACCTGGTGGTGTCATTCTCATATCCACTGAACCATCGAACCAACTATTTGGAATGACCATGAAGCTAGCTCTGCAACTTCTGCTTCTAGTTAGTACACTGTCCCTGGAGCTTATCACACACCTCTTCAGGGCCAAAGATTCATCAGTATTTGTTTTCTCAGTATCAGAAGATGGGTCAGAATCACATGTGTATAGTTGGATGGCAATGTCTGATGTGTCTGTTATGTTTTCACCATGCTTTTCTTCATCGATGTTTGTGCCAGCATGAGATCCATCAGCAGGAAAGAATAATTGACTTCTCCTAAGCTCATTCTTTTCGATGCATTGGACTTCCTTGCAATGTTCCTCAGAAACCTCTGATGAAACCTCCCTATTTTGTTGATATATCTCTATGTTATCAAAAATATGGTTTCTTCGTTGATGCAAGCTAGACATTGGCTGTTCATCCACTGTTTGTTGATATGGTTCTGTTGTTGTTTTGGGAAGCTCTGGGTCATGATGATGACCGTTACAGACATGTGACGCATCTAATGCTTTTGAGCCTGGATCATCTTGTTCTTCATAAACAGCATCGTAAGTATCCGAAGAAGAAAGCGCGTCTTCAGACACATTACGTGGAAGGGATTCTGAAGACCTATTCCGTTGATCCTGTCAGAAGGGGGCCAATTAGTATGTCATTAAGAAGTTCGCTGCATGGTTTTACAACATAGTGCAACAACAAGAATAGATACCCATTGCCTTGTTGCATGGTCATTGAAATTTCCATCACTTGCAACTCGGCGAAAATTGTCAAGTTGAGACTGAACGGTGTCTTTTTGCTCCATCAATTCCTTCAACTGTTCTTCCAGCTGAAAGTCCATAACAATTATTTTTTTCATTCGCAGAACTACGTATGTTTTGTTCAAAATGAACAAAGAATATAGCAACACAAATGTTATGAATGGGGACACAAAAAGCAAAGGACTTGTTAGAGTAACAGCACCTGTTTGATCAGCTCATCTTTTTCTCTCAAAGCCTCAGCATGATTGCTGCAAGAGGCTGATCCAGGAAACTTCAGCTCATTCTCTAGCCTTGCAATTTCTCTCTGAAGATGTTTCACCAACACCTTGTCTGACATCACTACGTTGACCCTTGCGTCAGTAACTACATTTTTAGCACAGTTTGCAAACAAAAGCGTGTTCCTGGATTGCTCGATATGACAGTGCGCTGGGCTCATTGTGCAAATAATAGCAGTTCTCGCGTTGCCGCCTAAAGATGACTGCAATATACGAGTGAGCTTTGAATCTCTGTAAGGGATATGCCCATTTCTTCCCTTGCTGCATCAGGAATGAGTTGTCCAGATTCAGGCGTTCAACAGTTGCAATGCTGAAGGGCATTTGGTTCCAGACAAATTGCAAAACTAACACTAATATGATTGGAATTGTGGTTTTCTTTGCCAAAGATAGATGACTAGAGCACCTTAACGGACCTGAGTTGGCGAATGACCTTTCCCAATGTAAGCAGGCTTCTGTTAATGTGGCTGCCTTCTTTAAGCCTCACACCAGCTGATTGTGTCTGAGAGGCGCGCTCACTTCCTGCTAAATCAACAAAATTCTGCCCAGACAGAATAAATGAAAAACTCAGAGGGCAATACATGCATGGAACAATGTACTATACTTGAGATGTGATAAGAAAATACAGCATAATAGACATCTATACCACACAAGCCAGAAGGGTGCTCGAGTTGCCTCGTCCCATGAACTGCTTTGCCGAGCTCTCGATCGTCTGCAACTTACACATGTTTTTTTAAAACAAAAACTAATTCCTTCTAAAACATTTGCACATCATTAAGTACTGCACAAGGGCTAACCAATCTGAGTATCTGATGAGATCTGGAGCTTGTTTCATTCATAGCAGTTTCCCCAATCTGTCTTTGAGCTGTCCCAGAAACCGAAAGGATTAGTGCACTAGAAGTAACCTAACGGGGTGCTTCTTGTAATCTTGTTTCTTCGAACGGAAAGAAAAGAAGCTTTGGTTTAACACCTTCACACATTGCAAGGAGCTCCAGGAGATGGCCTTTGTCCCTGAGAGTTTCCTCGGTGAGTTTCTCTACTACAGTTCCTTTCTGTTCGAGTCAAGAATGGCACACATATGGATAAATATGAGTTGTACAGGCACGTAAGGAATTTGCATTGTTTTCAGGTAACCGTCAAGAACAGTTCACCTCTGGGTCATCAAGGAGCCTTAGTTGTGTTGCGTCAGGGCTCAAGAGATCCCTCACGGCTTCATTGTATATCTCCATCGCTGAAAATTTCAGGACGTACTCCCTTTCAGGATGCTGCAGGAGACCAGAACAGAATGTTGGAGTCGAATGGGAAATCACAGCAAAACAGAAAGATGTTGCATGATTCAGACAAAGTATGATCTGATGTACAGCCATCACCCAACCTTGTCAATGTAGTCGTAGATGTCTGACATGCTGCACTCCGTGATGCCGACCATCGTGTACGTCTTCCCGCTGCTCGTCTGACCGTACGCAAATATGCTTGCTGTCGTTCACAGAACAAAATTGTGTAAAAAACAAATGCATTTCAGTCTCGTGAATTATGAATTATATAATTGGTGCTGCTTCTGCAAAGTGTAGGTACAGTTGATGCCGCTGAGCACCGATAGGGCCACCTGCTTGGCCCCTTCCTCGTACACCTGCCGCGTGCTGCACTCCGAGTTGAACACCCTGTCTGAAAGCGGAGGACAAGGAGAGCAAATGTGAACTGTGATCGAACGCGAGCGACGCAGTAGAGCGAAAGGGTGCATGCATGCATTTCTCACCGTAGGTGTAGGAGGCAGGGAACATGGCGCGCTCGGGGATGTTGCCGCGGAACATGAGCGTGGTCGAGCCGGCGCACTCCCAGTCGGAGCCGTCGCCGCGCTCCGCCTCCCGCGCGTTCACCGGCCGCAGCCGCACCGACACCAGGATGCGCTCCTCGCTAGCCATTGCTTCGGCCCGCGTCTGCTTCGCTTGCTACTGATCCAACACGAAAAGAATCAAGCAACCAACCCATCACCCGATGCTCACTTACATGCATCACACCAAAACAGAGTCGTCTTCTTGTGTATAGGGTGTAAAATGCAGCGCAGGCGCGCAGCCAGCAAAAGCGCCTGGTGCGGGTAGAGGTCCGCCGGCAAGCAGTGACCCGTGAAAGAGTGCGGTAGGTGCCCGGTCGGTGTTGGCCCCGCGGCCGCCTCGCCGCGCGGAGGCTATGGTGGGTGCGGGGCCGAAAGGGGCGTGCCACCGCCAACAGTCAGCGCGCGCGGTCGCTTGTGCGCCGCGTCGCTATTCTTGAAAACGACACGAACACTCACACGGGAGACGGAACCGGAGCAAAATGCCCCGTGCATGCGTCGCGAGTAAAACCAAACTAGTAAAAGGGAATGCAAAATGCAGGGTCCATATGGTCTGGAGGTCGTTCGTCGTTACCTCCGGCAAGACGACGGCGGCGGTCCGAGGTTTGACAGAAGCTAGAGGGCAATGTGACGGCGAGGCGCTTCCTCCTCCTCTCCTTCGCGCGAGGGAAGAGAAGAGGAGGAGGAGGAGAGGGAATGGAACCGGGCGGAGCGGGACAAGAGAAGGTGGCTGGTGGTTCCTGCCTCCCTTCAATTGGCTGAAAAACAAAAAGGTAAAAAAAAACGAGACGGAGGCAGGGTGTTTTCTTTTCTTTGACTTTTCTATTACTATCCTAGGTTTTTTTTTTTCACTTTTCTGCTACTATCCTAGGCTGATGCCAATCATTACAATGGTCACGGAGGACCCTCGTGTCCGCCATGTGCGGCGCGGCGGTGGCGGTGGCTGAGCGCACGGCGTTGTCCCCACCTCGCGGATGGTGAAGGAGCAAGCGGCGCCAGGGCACGAAGACCTGCAGAAGCAATCGCTAAATATAACCGTGTGACCGTGCGGTGGCCTTGTCGAAATTAGAAAAACAAAAGCGGGATGGCTAAAAATGTAGTACAACGTTTGGTCAAGCTCAAGCGGTTGGTTGCCCATCCAGCCTCGCGTCGCCGGCCGTCGCAGAGGGTGCTTTTCCAGAGCTGAGCTGCTGCCGGCTGCCGCTCACCACAGGTCACAGGACGTCAGGGTGCGAGGCGTACGGCGTGTGCTGTGGGCACGGCCGGGCGGCCGGCCGGTACCTCGATCGCGGTTCACGTCCATGGCCGACGGCTTTTATTGCCGCCGATCACTCGATCAGCTTCGGCACGCAGTACTGCTATTGTGAAGCAGGCAGCAGTTAAAGCCATGCCGGCCGCCGGCCAACGTTCTTTGCTCTTCAGGCTGGTCCTACCACCAGCGTCTCGTCGCGTCGTCGATCAGTCTCCCCGGTCCCCGGTCGCAAGATCCGGTCGGCGATTTCGTCGCCAGCCTTTTTCTCTGAAACTGTGGCCTTGTTTAGATTGGTGAATTGGGGAGAAAAACACTGTATCAGAATTTCGGTAGCATTTCGTTTGTATTTGGTAAAAATTATCCAAATTTTGATTAACTAGGCTTAAAATGTTCGTCTCGCAAAGTACAATAAAACTGTGCAATTAGTTTTTGATTTTATCAACATTTAGTATTCCATGCATTTACCGACATTTTGATGTGACGGGGAATCTTCTTTTTGCATAGTGGAATTAGGGGAGAGAATTGGGGAACTGAACAAGGCCTGTGTGACTACGAATGCAGCGGTCCACACTTGAATGCTCCCGGTTAAAAAAACACTTGAATGCACCTTGGTCACATATCATGTGCGCTCGCTCGATGTCTGCATGGCTGGAATGGATGCCGTTTGAATTCCGGTCACCACCGCTTTCGTGGTCGTTGAAACGGATCGTTCCGGTCGTCGTCGGACCACCCGATGGAGCATCGGCGTCGCTCCATCTTCCTCACGAGGGCGGAGGAACCGAACCAGGGCAAGGCATCGAGCTTCGCCACAAGTAGAAGTGCCGTGCTCTGTGCTCATGTGGTTCACGGGGCATGGCGTCAAGCCGTCAAACTGGCAAGCAAAACACCTCAGCCTCGATTTGCACCATTGGTGGATGTGGAACCCGCATGAAGTACGTGCATAATAGGCATGGAATGATGGAAGACTGGCTTGGCTATCGGCGGTACAGCAGCCAAGCAATTGATTCAGAGCCACAACCCCAAAATCCCGCTCCTTTTCCATTCTGTGGCCAACACCTCTCGAGGGCCCACCTACGCCTAAATCCAAAACCGAACCTAACTCCCCACCAGGTACGAGTCACAGATCTCTGGGCCCATGACAACCCTGCCCCACATGTCGGTGATGGTCACGTTGGTATCCTTCTGTACCCGAAGAGCATCAAATAGTATTTGGGCCCGTCTCGAGTTGAGAATAGCCTGAGACTAGCCGCAGTGGCACACCGTAAACGATACTCTCAAGCTTAAGCTTTAGAGTATGAATATAGAGTAAAAACTACTGCACTGGATACTCTAAAACGATACTCTATCCTTTCTCTCACTCTATATTTAGAGTAACATAGTGGTTACTCCTATAGGGTGCAGTGACGGACCCCACTGGCTAAACAAAGGAAAAAAATGTTATAACTCACAAACCAAAAATCCAAATTAAATTTCGATTGGACCATTAAATTCGTCTCAATAAATCCTTCAAAACTAGATCACACATGGATATATTTAGATAAAGTGACAAGTGGATCCCACAGTGGATAGAGTGGATAGAGGATGATATAGAGGATGGATGGGTGCGGGAGAATTAAGTATAGAGGAGATAATCTTGCTGACTAGGACGTATAGAGGATGAATATAGAGGTCCATGAGTGCGGATAGCCTGAGCACGGTCCATACTCGTGCCGCCGCTTGCTGTGGTTCAGGCGTTCTGGGTGCATAGACCGCGCCTAGGAACGTTGACAGGTACGGTGCCTCGAGAGAACGGGTAGCACCACCACCACATCCAAATCAAAAAAATACTCGTTCCGCCGTGTCGTCGTCCTTCGCTTAGTCGCTGCCACATCTCTCCTCGTCCAAAGACTCCAAGGCCAAGCTCCTGTGTGGCCTCTGTTCTGCTGCCGCCTCCTGGTCCACATCTCTCTCCGCCGCCGCCGCCACCGTAGCGTTGGGAAGGGATCACACGGGAGCAGCGGCGCGAGGCGGGGGACCCGCGGTTTTGTCGCCCGGATGGCGGCGGAGCGATGACACTGGCGGCGGGAGCGGCGCGGCGTTGGGATGCGGACGATCTGCGATGTGTGCGAGAGCGCACCGGCGGTGCTCTTCTGTGCGGCCGACGAGGCGGCGCTCTGCCGGCCCTGCGACGAGAAGGTTAATCCCGCTCCCTGCTCCCTCTTACCCGCGGAGGTCGTCGTCCGTCCCTCTCGCAGATCGGATGCGAGTGCTGTTTCGATTGGAGTGGCGGGCGCACGGTGGTCTTTATTACCTGTGTTCCAGTTCGCGCGGTCGGTCTCTGTTGTATCCGGCTTAGTTTACTCAATTTTGTCCCCACTTTCTCCATTTTGACGATCCTGCATCTGTTTCGATCTAGCATGAAGTTCGTGATCGTACTAGCCCAAATTGATAAGTTCCCGACGGAGAAAAAGGGAACATTCTAGCATTTGACAGTGACAACTTGTCGGAGTTGTTTAGATGGGTATTGAGAAAATCAGAAGAGCATGTACCTATAATTGACCTCTTATAATCGAGTCTTATCTTATTCTTATTAGGAACGCAAAGCATGTTTGTATGCTTTTTCTATGAGCCAAAGCATTCTCTGCATAATATTTAGTTGAATTAGAGTTGTTCTGTGAGGATGCTCGTCTGCAAATTTCCACACCATCTTGAGGCTCTGTTGCTAGGTGGATTGTTGATATCACCAGAATGAATGGCTATTTGGGGACGAATTTGCCATGTGTTTGATGAAGTTTCTTTTGACTGGGTGTCCCATCTGATGCCACGCCATGGGTTCCAACCCAGGTTTATGACATGGGCATGCCATGCCCTCACCACTGTATGTTGTGGCAATTAAGGTGTTCTGGATGCTATTAAGTTATCAGCCTGCTAGCTGTATGTGAGTTAAAACCATGATCCCATTCAAGGGCTGCCCAATGCTAGTGGACTTTGTCTCATACTGATGTTCAAGGAATTGAGAGACCTCACTATGTGATAAATATATTTGCTTAAAATTCATTAATGCAAATTGATTGTGTCAATTAATTAAGACCCTGGGGAAATATCATTTCCTTTTATACCGTGTTCTTATAAAATCTTGATTCGCCCTTCATGTACTCAGCCTGTCTATTCTGTGTTTACTGTCTTGGCAGTGGGTTGGGAAATTCCCTGTCAAGAGTGTTCAAAACTTCCATTTCTTCCATTGCCAGCGGTCTTCATCTTTTAAATTGCACTTTTGTCATCTGTAAATCCTGACGTCTATCAGTAACATTTATTTTTCAGACTTATCATATGCTGTTTGCATGTATGTAGCAGAGGGAAAAAATCCTCTAATAAAACTGATCGTTGTGTAAAGAATAATCCAGCTGCGGTCTGTTCACTAGGCTGCTAAATTTGGTATTTGGTATATACGCCAGTTCTTATCCTACTGATTGCTGATATGTGCATGGCAAATTAAGACTATCCCACCTTTCCAGGAAAGAATTTCTAATGCATTTATTGTGAGGTGAGTTTAGACGAATAAACAAGCAGTGCCGTAGGACTAGAAAAGATTTACAACATCCATTCTTCACAGTTCTTTCTGGTCCACACTCATCCAACCAAAAGAATGGGAATTTCCCAACTTATAATCCTTATTTCAGTGGAGGAAGATCAACAAGAGTCCTTTTGATTGGAGGCAAAAGAACTAGCTTACACGCCGATCCTATGAGGCTGAGTTAAATCCATGTCTATCCAAATAAACCATATTGGGACTACAATTGAAATCCAGTCTAGTAGGACATTGGATGATTGGAATTATATTTTAGATCTTTTCCCTACTCAAAACATATATACTTGAACAAAACTGTGACTTTGGTATGCTTGGGATGATTCTAGCTGTAGGTATTACTACCAAGAATAGAGATTCCATTCTGGAACGGAGTTTTTTTGTCAACAAAAGTTCCCAGGTTGCTGTGCCATATTGATGCATTTGAGCTCACATTTCAAAATGGTTTGATTCTTTTGCCAAGCAGTGTGTACGGGACCTCTACTTCTGTTCTGTCGAGAAAAAACACACGAAGTGTGTGTTCCTTGTATGCTGATGACAAATTGTCACATATGTATATGCAAACATTTAAGTGAGGATGGAAAACTAGCTAATTGGATTCAGTATTAAACTGATGAAATCTGGAGTTATCTTTAGATGTGGATTCATCCTGCAATATCCAATAAAGATTCCCTGTTTGACAAAAGTGGTGTCTATAGCAATACCCTTTCATGTTGTGATGCAGGTACACATGTGTAATAAGCTTGCTAGTCGGCATGTGAGAGTTGGGCTTGCAGACCCTAACAAACTTGCCCGTTGTGATATATGTGAAAATTCACCGGGTATGCTTTTAGATTCATGAATCACGTATTCTACAATTAGTAGATTAATAAATCTTTCATATGCCTGGGATCACATTGTTTGCCCTGTCAATGTAGCTTTCTTCTACTGTGAGATAGATGGCACCTCACTTTGCCTGAGCTGTGATATGACTGTTCATGTTGGTGGCAAACGAACCCATGGAAGATACCTGCTCCTAAGGCAAAGGGTTGAAGTAAGTTTTTACTCTTTAACCAATCTGGATTGCTACTCACTGTGTTTTTATAGTTCTCAAAATAGCGAGCTCTTATTAGTTTCCAGGAGATAAACCAGGCCATATGGATGACGTGCCTATGGAAATCAAAGATCCTGAAAACCAGAGAGACCAGAAGACGGTGCCCAAGGAGCAAATGGCAAACCACCATAACGGCGATGATCCAGCCTCTGATGGCAACTGCGATGACCAGGGCAACATTGATTCAAAAATGATCGATCTTAATATGCGGCCAGTTCGTACTCATGGGCAAGGATCAAATTCCCAGGTCTGTTATGCTCACTGCGGTTGATGTCTTGTTATATTTATAGCGCGCTTTCATAAGAGTTTCGTATCTTGTAACAATTGTTCTTCCTGATGGCAAATCCAGACTCAGGGGGTAGATCTTAGTGTGAACCACCATGACTCTCCAGGGGTGGTGCCGACAAGCAATTCCGAAAGAGATGCCAACAAGTAAACTTTGGAAGATCGGAATGTACATTTCAACTACATATATACTGCTTTGTAGGAGCTCATGGGGGCAGAAATGGGGTTATTCAGTGGTCTTTCTGTTACTACTACTAGTAAGTGTATTTCTGGCAGAGTTGGAGCTAACGACCGCGTCTCAATTCGGCTTGTCGTGCCCTAGACAGAATTAACTGTCAATTGCATTCTAGTTGCGAACTTGCGATTGTCAGAACTCATATATAGAAGCGCAGCTGCTGTCGCCTGTGCTTCGGAGTTCGGAGTCGGAGTATTGTGTGCCACTAGAAACTGTACAAAAGATTAATGTAGACCTGTCATTTTTCTGTGGTGGCATACGTTCAGTTCAGTTGCTGGTAGGAGCATGCGTCATGTATCGTGACACGTGGCTACAACAAGGCCACCATTTTTGCCACCAGTTTTTCTGTGGTGGCATACGTTCAGTTCAGTTGCTGGTAGGAGCATGCATCAGTTGCTGGTAGAAGCATGCGTCATGTATGGCGACACGTGGTTACAACAAGGCCACCAGTTTACAGCCCGTTGAGGCAATTATAGGAGTTCCATTATTAGAAGTACCAAAGCAGCTAATATATCCAAGTGCCAATCAATGTCGAAAACGATTCGTGGTACAGAGATCAGCTGAACTCGCGTTCTACCTCGCTGACGTAACTGGTTTCTTCAACTTCACCCGAATCATAAAAAATAAGGTCACACAAATTTCCGTTCTAATGAAGTTTTTGATAAGACAGAATTAGACTTGGCAATGGATTAAAATCCACATCCAAATAAGCAAGTCCACGTCAAAATCCAACTAATGAGCATCCACTGTCCAGTCCGATCCATTGAAAAGTGCCCACGATCCAATCCAATCCAGGTCGCCTAAAATCCAACAGCCTGTTCGTTTCGCTGGTTTATTGTGGCTGAAAGTACTGTTCGCTGGTTTGTTGTGAGAGAAAAACACTGCTGGATGGCTGCTGATTCCGCTGAATAGCTCAAACAAACAGGGTGCAAATCCATCCAACAAAATCCAATCATGCAGAGAGGAATTCGCAGAGAGCAACTAGCCATTCTGTAAACGTCAGCAGTTTTCTTCCTTCTCCAGCAAGCAACATAGAAACGCAAAGTCTCTGGCTCTGTGGCGAGTACTCCTTCGACTCCCACCATGCCTCGCCGCCTCGCGTGCTCACCTGTTCAAGGTAGGCTTCCGAGTCTGATGTGCTTGCTGTGCAGCGCTGCCACAACCAAGGACACCCTGTCCGGCACCGGCAGACCATCACGCGGTGGCTGCTGTTCGCATACCTAGGTAGCGCGATATGATGCTGTGCCTGCCAGCAACGTGATGGTCCGCCGCGACTACGCTGACATTACCGTCCTCGTCACCTCCTTCTACAACGGCTCTACATGGGTTCCATCACGACACTGCTCCGGACTCACCGCCATGACGGTGTCACTAGTGCCGGTGTAGGCACCCGAGATGCGCTCGCTCCGCGCTGCACTCTTCTCTTGCTTTGGCACGTCAGATGTCGTGACCATCGCGCACAAACTGCTTCTATGGCAGGAACGTGCCGGGTTTCGTGGCCTATTGGCCTCGGCCAAATACGAGACCGCTCATGGGCGGTGGACACGTTCTGCAAGTTCGGCTTCACCGTGTACACCGCACGCGTTGCCGACATTGAACGCCAATATCCATTGGACATCCAAAGTTTGACTCATCTAGGATCCAGAATTCAAGTTTCGTTTGGACTCAGAGGTATATGGATGTCCAAGTCCAAACACATCCAGTCCAACAGAGTCCAATGAAGACAAAACCACAATTGGATTTTGGACAATCTAAATCCATTACCAGGTCTAAAGACAGACAAAGTGCATGTGCTTAAGCTTCCAATAGAAATAGGGCGTGTTCCTGAAAGTAGGGAAATATCCTAGGAATGCTTCAACTACTCCCTTCATTCCAAATTATAAAACATTCCAAGAATCTTAGAGAGTCAAAGAATTCTAAGTTTGACCATAATTATAGAGAAAATTATAAATATTATGACATCAAATAAATATAATATGAAAATACAATTAATGAGGAATCTAAATGATACTTAGTTGACATCATAAATGTTATTATTTTATCATATAAATTTGGTCAAATTGGAGATGTTTTGACTCTCCAAGATTCTTGGAATGACTTATAATTTGAGATGGAGGGAGTAGAAATAGGGCACTTCCCTAAGAAATAGGAAAAATTTCAGGTTCCTAGGGTGAGGGGTGGGGGGTGAACCTATCCATTGGGTTAAATCTATTTTGGTAGATAATTACTCTTTGTCTACATTAATTTAGTCTTTAGTGGGGTGTGTATACATAATACATGTGAGTATATCCAAGTATCCCACCATCCCCCGATAGGTACTACATCATCTTCCACTAGGTACAATTATTATTATTTTTATCTATTCACGTACAAGTAATCCATATTGTATTGTTTGTTTGGCCGCCATATTATCCTGTAATCAAGCATTTTTATTTTTCCATTAGCTTACCGAGTTTTGACAGCATATCTCAGTGCAATATAAATTCATTATTTGATATATCTCAATGTAGGTCTATGGTAGCTTGATCATTGATTTGTTGACAACTAATATGAAGACAAAGTGATTTGAAGGGCTAATGCTTATTGCTTTAAAATGGTAGTACACGAATTCTGTCAGAATTGTAGGTTTTATCAATTTTGGATAAAACTCAAACCCTAACCCAAAATATTGGGAAATGCCTTTTAGGGACAGACACCAAGTAGTAATTTCTAATGGCTGAATTTTCAATCACTCGACCCCAAATCTTCGGATTACCCTAGTGCCCACCCAACGGGGTCCAGTCGACACGTGTCATGCCACTGAGGGCGCGAGCGTGCTGGTCAAACATTCGTTTTGAAGTACAGTTTTCAGTCAAAACATGGTTTGCATCAAAAGGCTCTTGGATGTCTTACAAAACCCGGGTTTAACCCAACCCATGCCACTCCAGCTACCAACTCCGAGGTTAATCCTCTGCCGCCGGCAGCGGGAGCCGCGAACAATCCCACACCGCCGCGCGTGTAGTCTCGGGGACGCGCGAGCGCAAACAAATGACCAGCCGCCACACGCACCCGCTGCTCTCCCAGCAGGGGCACGACACCGGGCGCGCGCCAGGACACGGGGCACCGCGGAAATCCACGCGCACTGGCACTGCTCGTCTCGACACCGGGCGCTGCTCTATCTCACCGTCCCGCCTCCCCGGCCGGCCCTCCCCCCAGTCGGGCGCTTGTGACAGGCACGGTCACGTAGGCCGGCAACCCGGTGCATCGAATGGAACTATACTAGCGCCCGCCGGTCCTGCTGCTCCGCGCGCGGAGCACGATGCTCGTGTCCCGCGAGGAGCAGTGCGCGCTTTGCCGGACACGGCGGCGGCTGTCGAGCCAGGGCCCGGCACCGCGCGCGCCGCGCGGGGACCAGCGGCTGCCGCGGGCTGCGAAACAAACACGGGCAGGGGAGGAGGAACACGAGTTGGCTTCGTGCGGTGCGGGCACGTCGCTGCTGCGGGCTGCGGCCTGCGTCCTGCGTCCTGCGTCTGCGTGCATGCACATACGCGACTCGGGTCTTTCAGCGGCGTGAACCAACACGTAACCGGCTCCCACGCGCCCACTTGCGGCCTTGCGAGGGCGGCTGTCCCCTGCCCCCTCGCCAGAATCCGGATCTACTGTGGCGGCTTCCATGGACCATGCTAATACGCTCCTTTGGCAGCCCGTGTGTGGAAAAATAGCTACTAGGGGCCTGTTTAGTTGGCCAAATAGGTCAAAAAAAAAGTTTGCGTAGTTCTCGTCACGTCGAATCTTTGACGCATGCATGGAATACTAAATGTAGGTAAAAAAATAACTAATTGCACAGTTTATCTGTAAATATTGAAACGAATCTTTTGAGCCTAGTTAGTCCATAATTAAATAAATTTTGCCAAGTAACAACGAAAAGTGCTACAGGAATTTATCTGAAATTTTTCACCGTCTAAACACCCTAGATCTACGTACTGATTGATACTGGCTGCTATACTATTTGAAAAATGAAGGCGCTTTGCGGTATGAGGATAATGGGTTACCCTTACATGTCTGAACATTAGTAATAAAAGTATAAAACGTCCTTGTTCGGGGTTATTCATAGTATTGTATTCATCACCAGGTTGTACTGATAGTCTGCCACTGCAGTCTTCCATTAGATTCGCCACTGAAATCTATTGTACTCGTAGTACCTGTCAAGAATATACTAGCCCTCAATCGTACATAATGTCAGAATTCTAATATAGGAGCATCGTCATAAGCTGGCCGTAAATATGATTAGGCTGCCTCTGGGCTCTGACCCACAAACCAGCGCCTGCGCCTGAGCACTGGCTACACAGCAATGACGCCACACCAGATTCTGGTCCGGGCAGCCACGATGGCACGCTACGTGAGGCAGGAGACCAGGGCGTCTACCTGGCAACGACCGGTCGGCCCCACGAAGGACACCGTGCCAGGGTTCATGCCGGCCGGCTGCGGTGCCTGCCCGCGCCCAACCCAACCGCCGGCGCTCCCGCCAGGCTCCGCAGCCGTGCGGCTGTCCCCGGCCCAACGACCCAACCGGAAACCGGATCCTCTGCAGCCGCAGTCACGCTGCCGCCGCCGTATCGTATCTTCCTGCCTGGCACGATGCCGCCTGCTCCCTCCACTCCACAGAGGATCCCTGTGAGCCGCCGCCGCACCAACGACGGTATATATACGGGAGCCGCCCAGAGCTGGAGCCCTCGATCACTTCCACTTCCACTTCCAGCACCTTCACGCTTCACGATTAGCTCCACCTCAGGTCCCACAGCTTGTGGCCGTTCGTCGTCGACGACGTACACAGGCCGCCACCGATTGGACGAAGCTGAGAGCCTGGAACGCATGGCGGGCTACGGCGACGACGGCGTGGACCTCACCGAGCTGACGCTGGGGCCACCCGGCGTCAATGCGCGCAAGGCGAGACGAGCCAGGAAGAACGGCCAGCAGCCGCCGTCGTCGTCCGCCATGTACGTTAACTGTTAGCTCTCCTCGGTCCTCTCTCATTTCTCGCGGTTGACCCGGTCGCACGCACGTGGTTCTGTCTGTCTGACCGGCCGACGATTGCGAGCAGGATGCAAGCGTTCGTGAAGGTGAGCATGGACGGGACGCCGTACCTGAGGAAGGTGGACGTGGCGGCGTACGACGACTACGGCGAGCTCGTGGAGGCGCTCAATGAGTTGTTCTGCTGCTGCTCGATCGGTAAGCGCTTGCTGCTAGTGTTATGCTGCGCGAGATCGATCAGAAACTCACGTAGATCGACGACGCACGTTCTTGCATTGCATATATAAGACACAGGGAGAATGGAAGCTTAAGAAGAATTGTGCTGTGTTTCGTTTCCTGCAGGGCTGATGGACGGGTACGGCGACTGGGAGCACGCCGTGGTGTACGAGGACGGCGACGGCGACTGGATGCTCGTCGGCGACGTGCCGTGGGAGTAAGCACCCTCGCTGAAACTGCAGTGCCATTATATATTAGACGATTGGAGTAAAGATGGTAGGCTCTAACAAATGGCAAATGCTCGTGTCCGGTTTGCAGGATGTTCGTGTCCTCGTGCAAGAGGATGAGGGTGATGCGATCGTGTGAGGCGAGAGGGTTGAGCTCCAACGCCTGACAGGCATGCCGCGCCGCACAGCATTGAGAAACAGAATGTCAGAGGTGAGGGGGGCAGGCGTTCAGAAATATGCTGTTTCTACTCTGCATGTGGTTGCATTGCGCTGAATGACATAATCAGCACTAACATGTTCAGAAATGTGTTCTTTTTCTTTGAAAGGAAGAAATGCATTCTTTTCCTGTGTTAAAAAGAATCAAAGCCTTTGTTTTTGAGGGCATGAATCCGCTACGTTGGTAAAGAACTAAAGAATAGGTTGAATTCAGAAACCCTTTGAAAAAAAAGGGATAGGAACGCTAATACATGGCAGTAGCATTGATCACACATCAAAGCTACTATACCAAAAACACCATCATAACAGGAACATCCACATATCAACCATTCAAACTTTAACTCGAAGTGGAACTAACATTTTTGTCGCCGCTGAACATTTCACTCGTGTTCATATTCTTTCCCTCTGTATATAGTAAGTAAAACACTGATTGGCTGTCAGTTTGGTTTCAGATTTGAATGTGCAGAGGCATCATTCATCCGAACTTAAACTTGCACTGCTGCGAATAGCTAGCTCAAGTGGCGAGGAAGCTGACGAAGGTGATGACGCAATTCTGAATGAGGCAATGCAAGCACGATTCCATCTACACAAAGGCTGCACTGGGCACTGCACATGATTAGTGGGAATAAAAGTTAGTTGACGCCGCCAAGAACGTACGATCTCCTCCCGCTTGCCGCTCCTCACATGAGCAGGGATACGGTTGACTTCCCTGAGATCCAAATATTTTAGTAGTTCCGTCTCCCTGCGGATCAACAGACACCTACCACCACCCCAGCTCATGTCAAACTGCTCTTCTTGTTGTATGTCACATGTACATGAATCAAGAGTCGTTGCACCTCCCGAATTTTGACACAAGTTGCATTGCCACCGTGATTGGAGATCTCGGGTTGAGGCGTTGTGCTCAGAACGGTTTTGTTTCGCGTCGGTTCAGCTGTCCGGATATCGTGTGACAATGGCTAGCTGCCTAGCTGCATTTGGAGGTCTGCGTATTGGCAGAGCTGAGAGCGGTGGACTTCCAATTTTCCAAAGCGTGGAAGTAGCAGAGTGAATCTTTGATGCGCGTATAGTGGACGTAGCAAGTGGCGTGTAGGTTAGGGATAGGATACGATCGTGCCAATCTCACTAAATGAAGGTACTCCCTCTGTTTATGATACCATTCAGGAACAAGTTAATCTATCTAGGAGTATTATTTTTGTACTTGCCTAATTGGCCAACAAACTAATTTACCATGTTAATTGTCGACACCTCAAATTACCGTGTTAGTTGGAGAAAATAAATTTAATACGCAAACATAAATGTTTGCGTATCCATCACAACTATTGGCTCATTTGTTCGCAATAAAATAAAATATTGGCTCATTGCAAAAAAAAAGCTTAACTAAAAAAGAAAGCTATTCTAGTTTTATTCTGAAGCCAAACTATTTTAAATTTGGTTAAGTTTATATAAAATATTATCAGTATTTATGACACAAAATGGTCATACTATAAATATGGCTGGATCTTTTTGTACTTCTTTGAATAAACAGGTTCCAACCAGTTTTCCTTTAAACAGGATTGGAAAAAAACGGTAATTCTGGGAAGCGGGCGTCCGTTCGCCCGGACGCTGGCCCAACTACCCTTTCCTATTTGCTCGGGAGTTTCTAAAAAAAAAGAATCGGTCTTCCTGCCTTGCAGCCCTCTCCCTACCCTGCGGCCCTCTTCCTGCCCCAACGCAGTCGCACCCCGCGCGCAGCCGTCGCCTACAGCCCTGTGCCCACCAGCGCAACCGTGCGCCCCCACCGCCTCCTTGCTGCTCTGATCCGACATCGCGCCTCCCTCCCTGCCCACTTGTCGCACCGCTACGTTTGCTCCTTGCGCCCCGGACCGTCAGACTGCCGGCTCCTTGAACTCGGGGTGGGAACCGAGGACCGCCGACTGCCCTTCTTCTGATATCCATCTGCCGCTTTCTTGAACTCGATGTGGGCGCCATCTTCTCCGCTCCTCACCCCAAGCCGCTGCCTCTGGTGAACACACGTCGACAAGCCTCCATTCTCCCGAGCAGCAAGGCAATGTTACACTGAAAGCACATGTTGCAAAGCGTATGTTTCAAGTGTTTCAGATGTTTCAGAGGTATGTTGCAAGCGTTTCATGCGGATGTTGCAAAAGTGGATCGGGATGTTGCATATATGTTGCAATGGCTGTACACGTATGTTGCAAGCTTTTGTTCCCAATATTTCATCTGTTTTTTTTCCAGACGTATGTTGCAAGTGTGTTTATTTGGATGTGGCATATATTTTACACATATGTTACAAGTGTTGTATCTATATGTTGCGTATTTTTACAATGTTTTTCAAGTGTTTTTTCATGTGTTTTTTTTCAAGTGTTCAGATGCATGTTTCAAGTGTTTCATCTGTCTTTAGACGTATATGTTGCAAATGTTACATCTAGGTATTTCAAAAGCAGATGGGGTGTTGCATCTGCATCCTCGCTTTCTGCTGCCTCACCTCGGTGTCTCCTCCTCCCGTCGCCGCTGCCTGGCATCCGCCGCCCCCTCTTCTCGACACTAGTGACGTTCGGGGGTGGCACGGGCCCCGTGTGAGCACGTGAAATGGTGCAGAAACGGCTATAGGCGTGGGCATATTGACGCTCCGTCCGAACGTCCGAGCGCTAACAAGCCCGAAAAAAAAGAAATGAACTGTTGGTGTGAGGTCTACTGGACTGGTGAAACATGTACTCTGTTGGTGTGATGCCTCACAGTAGGCCGCGGCCTCCGAGGACGAAGAAGCCCGATAAGCCCACCTCTGGACAGAAACGGGCCAGCAAGCGGGGGCCGCAGCACACACGGCGAGCTGCATGCCGCAAGAGCCCGATGACGACGGGCCCTAAAAAAAAAGCGACGCCAGCGTGGCGCTTGCGCGCAAAGCGCAACGGCGCACAGCGGCCGCACGGATTCATTCTGCCGTGACGTGACGCATGAATCGTGTGGCGCGCTCGGGCCGCTTTCGTGCGCCGCGCCCTCCTCTCTCGTGCCGTGTGCCGGTGCGCGGTGCGCCGCACGCCGCACCAACCCACGCCCCGTGATCCGTCGGTGGCGAACTGTGCCATCTGTGACAGCGTTAACGCCGGTGTTTCGCGACCGTGCTCTAAGCTTTTTCAACTTTATATCCATCATCGTCGGTATATTAAGCTTTGGACTCTCGCACGCAAAGACCTGCGCAGGCTGCACTGGAGTGCCACGCATGGTGTCTCGCAAAACGGAGGCCTGTTCCGTGAGAAAGCGCGTGCTTCGATCAACCGACCTACCAGCCTTTTTTTTAAGGAAGATCTACCAGGATTGCAACCTTTTGATCCTGCTCCTGCAAATGTAAGTCCAGGTGTTGCTTCTAAGTAGCTCAACTGCTCGCATTTACCACCATAATGTTCCAGGTGTTGCTCTGATGAACCGAATGATTACACGCATGACGCACCACTCAATACACTTTCGATTTGTCCCTTACGTGCGCAGTAGTCTAGCTCTTGCATTCCCGAACGACACGGACCACAGGGTCCCGGCCCATGGGCAGGACAGCAATGGTCCTCCGCATCGATCCGCCGGGCGGTTCCTTTTTATGCAGTGCGGTGGCAAGAGAAGCATTCTTCCGGCCTCCCAATTCGACAACCTTAACAGCTCCCTTTTCCGGCAAACGTCGCACATTTGCCGTATCCATCTCTGGTCGGTTGTTACGCTTAGTTACCCGGTCGCGATCGTCGATATTCGCCGCCGTTCACCCCTGTCTCCAACGAGAAGCAGGCTCGCGCCCCTTTCGGTCGGACTAACGTTTTCACGCAGATCGGCAGAATGTGTGCCTTGTCCTCTTGCTGGATTGGAGGCTGCCAATGCCGTCCATGCATGGGAATGGCGTTGCAGCGATTGATGAGTGGAAGCATGAAACTCCGACTTGGACTTGATCTTTGCGAGATACAGACGCAAGGGGATGAAGTCAACAGAAAAACGATGTACGGGAAACTTTTTAGTTCTTTGCACCAGTGAGCGAGTTGCTTCAACTTATCAGTCATGGTATAATGTTTTTCTCTCACAACAAATCAGCTTTAGCCGGCTTATCAGCTACAGAAACCATCATCCAAACAGTGAGCGCTTCCAATGGACCTAATTCTCTCCTGTGCTCGTACGAGTTAGCGTGTCCAAGCCTGGTGCAAAGTCCGATTCCATAACAAATTGGACTACCAAGCGTTTCCATGGTCTGCCATTCTCTCTCGTGTTTATACAAGTTAGAGTAGAGTATTCAAGTGTGGTACAGAGTTTGATCTCAAAACAAATTGGAATAATGCATAACGCGATCATTTATAAACCTTTAAACCTCTCATACTCATACGAGTTAGAGCACCACACGTCTAGCTATGTATAATGTGTTAATTCCTAGATGAATTCAAACACATGGCTTGATTGCTGAATAAATCTCCCAGCCGCAAATCATCCAAAGTAATCTGTTGCACATTGTCAATGAGCACAGACCTACCTCTAAATGAATAATTAGCCGAAAATACAAACAATCTTGCTCTGTTGGATACTCAAAACTGGGTGGGTGTTGGCATCAGTTATGCTAGCGTTTTTAGACCACAAGTGCATGGTGGTGTTGTAGTTTTTTTTTCTAAGAAGTATTCCAAAATTTGATATCAATCCTGAGGGACAAGTATATTTGTAATAGGCAAAGCTACGTGCTAACAAATCAACATGTTAGGAAACTGCAATCTATTGAACTAATACAATGAAGATTAAAACTAATGACGAGTCTACTCGAGTGCTAGCTTGTGCTAACAATTGAGAGAATGCTCCTATATCTGGGATATCAGGTTCATTGCTAGCAAACATCACAAGGCAACGGTAAATGGTAAGTAACGGTTAACACCATAGTTACATGGAACACATTTGGAAGGAGGCTCTATCAGTGTGCTTAGCTACATCATATTACACCTACATTACGTGCACTATGACAATGTATTGGTAAAGAGATATAATGCCTACTTTACATGCACTATAACGATGTATTTGTAAAGAAATATGACGCCTACTTTACGTGCACTATAATGATGTATTGGTAACCATCATGGTTACAATAATTTCACAAGTGTGATTGTTCATGAACCAATAATAGGAATAAGCAAAGCATTCCCTAGACGAATCATCAATATAGGTAACAAGTGCATATAAATTTACATAGTTAACATCCCATCATCTGATGTCAGAATAGAGATGTTAATATATTATAGACATGTAGAATGATGATGAGGATCATAGTGAAATATCCAATCATTTATGGCCACATGATGGTCAGCTCAATGTTGTGTGGCGCTTATGTGGTGTTGCCTGATGCGAGGCAACTGTGGCTTGCATTGGCTGCTGTCCTTTTTCCTCTCACAAGATTGACACCATGTCTTCGTTCTTCTCTTCTGCACCGAAACCCAGGGCTCTCCCAATCACGTGTCCTCTATCCTTTAGCAAAAGTGGGCTCTATACCGCAACACCATAATTGACCTGAGCAGAATAGGGTCTAGACAACAAGAACGAGATATAAGCCCCTGAAATATGTTGACTTGCACCCCTTTGGCTTCCCTAGGCTTCTTTTTTGACATCCACATAACATCGCTTTTCCTTTTGCATAAAAAGTGCCAAAATATGTTGATTATTTTCAGAAAATGATAAAAAAAACTAATACACAAATTTATATTGGTGACCCTTAACTATTTCTAAATTTCTTTATTTATATATATATATATATATATATATATGTGTGTGTGTGTGTGTGTGTGTGTGTGTGTGGGGGGGGGGGGGGGGGAACCATCTTAACTTTCCATCTACTCTCTATATCCTTGTCCTCTTTTTCATGTTGGAGTGCCCGTATCGTCGTTTGCGTTTGCGTACACCCCTCACGGCCATGAAGCTCCACATGGGCATTCCGCTGTCACAGATGATCTCCGTCACCGTTGCCACACCGGTCATCGCGTCCTACTTGCCCTCGCCGTAGTCTCGCTCTACGACGTCAACTTCGCTGATAGTTACGAGTACATACGCTGCACCTCCTCTTCATCCTCTACATCGTCGTCAACGACGTTTCAGCCTACCACCTCCTTGTCTTCGAAGGCGTCTCAGCTCAACTCCTCCTCGTCTTTGCCGTCTCCGGCCACCGCCATGGAGGCATGCGACCTTATGCAGGCCAATGTGTGCCGGACTACAAGGCGTTTAGTAATGTGCTCGTTCATCGACTACCTCCTCAAGAACATCATGAAAATGGTCGTGGATTTATTAAGTATATGTGACGCGGGTGTTGATTAGACTCGATGCCATAGTCGGTCAAGAGACCAAGTTTTTTCAGGGCCAAACTCGATGATCTGTTTCATCAGCTTGTAATCAGTCGTTTATATGATTTTGGATGTGGAACAGGAAACAATTTTTTTTCCTTATATGATTTTCGATGTTGAAGAGTTTGTTTCTGAAACGGTTTTTTTTGCCGCATATGTTTTTTCGGAAACAATTTTTTTTGCCTTATTTTTTTAGGAAACGGGGTTGTGTAAGAGTTTGCTTCTGAGACGGGGGATGTGGGTTTTTTTTGCCATATATGTTTTTTTTCGGAAACGTTTTCTTTTTGTTGTCGTATTTGATTTTTTTATCAGAAACGGGGACGTTGGTTTTTTTACGGTGTTTTTTTTGGCCATGGGCCTGGGCGGACGCAAATACAGACGATAGCTTTTGGGATTTTTTTTAGGTGTAGAAGATATGTATATTTGCCTCACCTAAGGTTAGCTTTCTTAGTTTAAGATTTCGGCTTTTCTGAAAGTGGCGTACACAATAAAACCCTGAAAAAAGAGCAGTACTATATGCACCATTCATGTTTTTGCTCAAACAAAGTTCACATGTAGCATCCAGCATGAGCCAAGACTTGAGAAAAAAAAGACACACACTCTCCTTCATTTGTTAGGTTAAAACAATAATACTACAAGGACAGTACATCAGCTAAAACTTTTTTTTTTTGGCGAAAGGTACATCAGCTAAAAATTAGTCCAACCAATCGAGTTTCAACCAAAATTCTAAGCTGGTTTCCCTTAAAAGTTAGACCAATAACAAAATATAAACCACAATTTTATTTGAAAATCATTGAATGAAAACCACAATCTCATGCTTGAACAATGCCGCATGTTTAGTTGGCCAAAAAGGCAAAAAAAAAGTTTACACAGTACCCGTCACATCGAATCTTTGGACGCATGCATGGAGTATTAAATGTAAGTAAAAAAATAACTAATTGCACAGTTTGTCTGTAAATGTCGAAACGAATCTTTTGAGTCTAGTTAGTCCATAATTGGATAAATTTTGCCAAATAACAATGAAAAAGTGCTACAGAAATTTACCCAAATTTTTTCACCATCTAAACAGGCCCTTAGGCTGTCTGCACCGGTCCTGTAAAAGGATACGGTATACCATATAGAGGAACAAAAGTGCTGCAGCGACGTACTCTATCAGGCACGTTATCATCTGGTGCACGGCAAATCAAGCGGCTACAGTAAACTTTACTGGACGGCATCGCAGCAGGAGAGTAAGGAGAGAGTATGCAGTGGTAGGTCCCACTCGTTCAACTAGGTAAAAAATGTTATAACTCACAAATCATAAAACCAAATTAAATTCCGATTGCACCATTAAATTCGTTGCTATAAATACTTCAAAATAAGATGTCACATGGATATATTTAGACAAGGTGATAAGTGAGCCCCATAGTGGATAGAGGATGATATAGAGGATGAATGGATATGGAAAAATTGTATATTTTATGATGACTAGAATAAAATATTTTTTTAGAGGATGAATATAGAGGTTAATGAGTACGGTATGTGGACCAATGGCCTAGTTCTTCCATCCGCTATCTTAACCGCTGCATGTGACCACATCGTGGCCCGTAGCTGCTGGTTGCCCGTGTAGGCCATCAAGAACCCTGAACAATCCTTTGGCCTCACCTCTTCTTACCACCACCCCCGTGACCCCAGCCTTTGTCCTTCAACTATCCCACACATTCCCTACCACAAATCCAAGAAAACCCCAAACCCTGAAAATACACACCATCCCTACAACCATGTATATCTATTGATGGCACTCATCACCAGCGGTTTCTACTTAACACATCGAGTGAAATGTGAATGAAGCCACGCTCACAGCATAAACGGCCTGGACCACGTCAATTTGTTGTGTGTTTGCAGTACTAGTGTACATCAGTACATGCAATCCACCAATGCTGAAAGGGCAGTGTATAACAATTTTTGTCAGTAGGAAGCATGTGCATTTTGACATGTTGCTGCCTATAAATACGCGCCGAAACACCAAAGATGCGCTGCAGGTGACAGTGAGCTAGTGTGTGTGAGTAGAAGCAGCAAGCTGGAAAAAAATGGCGCCTTGCTCTGCTCCTCGTTCGTCTCCCGTCCACCATTTGTGTGTGCACATCCTACTAGCGTACTTGCTCGCGGCGCGGTGGCTCGTGCCATCCTGCTCGGCTTCCTCCTTCTTCCGCGTCCCTTGGGCCGCCGGGCGGCACAACTACCGTGACGCGCTGGCCAAGTCCATCCTCTTCTTCGAGGGCCAGCGCTCGGGGCGGCTGCCGCCGGGCCAGCGCGCGTCGTGGCGCGGGGACTCCGGCGTGTCGGACGGCGCCGCGGCCGGGGTCGACCTGGAGGGCGGGTACTACGACGCCGGCGACAACGTCAAGTTCGGCTTCCCCATGGCGTTCACCACCACCATGCTGGCCTGGAGCGTCATCGAGTTCGGCGACTCCATGCCGCGCGACGAGCGCCGCCACGCCGTCGCCGCCGTCCGCTGGGCCACCGATTACCTCCTCAAGACGCTCGCACACCCCGGCGTCATCTTCCTGCAGGCAAGCGCGCGTGGCATTGTTCTGCACTGCCAGTCAGCCACGTTCATTCCATTCATGTCGTAGCAGAGCAGGGGTTGCTGAGAGTGCTGTGCACGGGCAATGCAGGTGGGCGATCCGTGGAAGGATCACGACTGCTGGGAGAGGCCGGAGGACATGGACACGGATCGCACGGTGTACAACGTCAGCGCGGGGCGGCCGGGCTCGGACATCGCGGGGGAGACGGCGGCGGCATTGGCGGCCGCGTCCATGGTGTTCCGAGATGCCGACCCGGGGTACGCCGAGACGCTGCTCACGAGCGCGAGGAAGGCGTTCGAGTTCGCGGACACGTACAAGGGCGCGTACAGCGACGACCCAGACCTCAGGGCAGGGGGCTGCCCGTTCTACTGCGACTTCAATGGCTACCAGGTCAGATGCTTGTCCCGTTTCCTTGCCTCTTGAGCAGATGGCGACATGACCTCTGCACACAGCAAGACACAAAGAAGCATTGTGTAATTGTGTTGCAGTTGCTTTTGCAGTAGCGTTGGTTGGAAATCGGTAGCTCACAGTTCACCAGACAATTTCTATCTGTCTGTAAGCACTAACCATGCATATTATTTGAATATCTGATAAAAAAACGAACAGAAAAAAATCCAAGAGAATGGAGCAACATAAATTGGTGACAACTGACAAGGTCTCATCTGTTGCTTACGTGTCATTGCTACGTTGATAGTACTAGTAACTTGCATCTAGACCCACGGACCACGGTAAATAACTAGTTAATGGACTCATCGCTAAAATGTGTGTGGGCAAAAATTATAAGAACTACTATTGGCCCCCACCTATTCAAACATGCTCTTAAGAATAGTAATGTCAGTGAAATAGCTAAAACAGAGACAGACTCGAACAACACTAAGTGACTGTCGTTTTCAATGGAACAACAAACTTTAAAGTTTCTATTCCTGAATTTCTGGTGCTCCAACCTCTAGCAATTTTTGGCTGATTTCCGTTTGACACGCACTACATATTGCTCATGTATTATGTGTTGGCCCAAAGGAAAGGGTAGAACATCATAAGCGATTGATAGCTCGAAATGAGTGTTTGGTTTGAGGAACCACACTTTCGTAGTTGAGTTGTGTATCAAGAATTCACTTCACGAATTTTTGGTGCTCAAATTTGTTTGCGAGGGATAGAGTGCTCGTGAATTAACCAATTTCAATCCACAAACTAAATAAAAAAAATGAGAAGATAGAAAATGATCGTATACCTCGTACTAAACACATAACACACACTATGGGTGGCAACAGGGCATATATCAACAAAAGGTTGAGTTTCCATTGCTGGCACTGGCACCCAAACATACGACACATATTGGCAGAGTGTACCAAGGCCA
The DNA here is from genome assembly GCA_038087645.1 of Saccharum hybrid cultivar R570. Classification (NCBI taxonomy): domain Eukaryota; kingdom Viridiplantae; phylum Streptophyta; class Magnoliopsida; order Poales; family Poaceae; genus Saccharum; species Saccharum hybrid cultivar. Next base: position 20,331,842 of record JAQSUU010000402.1, on the reverse strand, counting down.
CATTTAGATCCCAAAATCACCCAAAATATTTTGCATAGTAACCGTCACATCGAATCTTTGGACGCATGCATGAAGTATTAAATGTAGGTAAAAAAATAACTAATTGCATAGTTTGTCTGTAAATGTCGAGATGAATCTTTTGAGCCTGATTAGTCTATGATTGAATAAATTTTACCAAATAACAACGAAAGTGCTACAGAAACTTTACCCAAAATATTTTGCGATTTGAACGGGGCCCAAGTGTGGGCCAACATGCAACAACTTCATCAAAACCTATGCTCATATAAAATTGTATGAGAATTGAAGGCTGCTTCCACATATTCCACTGTTAGAACATTCAGAACATTTTTTTTCGAACACGAAAAGGTTTTGTGTGCCAATTTTTACAGAAGAAGGCTCAATATATGCCGATAACATTGAGAACAAACAGAAGTTCAGAACTGATCAAGCTGATGTCTTAAAGCGTACTGAAATCCTTGGCAGGATGAGCTGCTGTGGGGGGCAGCATGGCTAAGGAGAGCCTCCAAGGATGACACATTCCTCCAGTACATTCAGAACAATGGCAAGACCCTGGGTGCAGAAGACAGCAGTAACGAGTTCGGGTGGGACAACAAGCATGCTGGCCTCAACGTCCTTGTTTCCAAGGTTACGGGCTGCTTCCATCCATCTCCTTCAATCCCTGAATGCAAATTATGCTGACAAATCAGCAGTGCAGAACTGATTGGTAAAAGAAAATGGGGACTATGATTGCTTTGCATGCAGGAGTTCATAGAAGGTGACGCGCTATCTTTGCAGTCCTACAAGGAGTTTGCAGACAGCTTCATATGCACGCTCATTCCAGAGTCGTCTTCATCACATATCACGTACTCCCCTGGGGGCATGATATACAAGCCTGGAGGCAGCAACATGCAGCATGTCACCTCCATCTCCTTCCTACTCCTAACTTACGCCAAGTACCTCACCAAATCCTCTCATACTGTCAACTGTGGAGACGTCTCAGTTGGCCCTGTAACTCTTCGGCTTCAAGCCAAAAAGCAGGTACTGTAATATCTCTGACATTTTTCACCATACATGCCTTACACGGTGACATCCAGTCGAATGAAACTGACAGATTGCCCTCTGAACATTTCGAATTTATCCATACATATCTGCAGGTTGATTACCTGTTAGGAGACAATCCAATGAAAATGTCGTATATGATCGGGTACGGTGACCGGTACCCTCAGCGGATCCATCACCGAGCATCGTCGTTGCCCTCGATCAAGGACCATCCTCAACGGATGGCGTGCAAAGAAGGCACGCCATACTTCAATTCATCTAGCGCGAACCCTAACCCGTTGATCGGCGCAGTGGTGGGCGGGCCGGGGGAGGATGATGCTTATGAGGATGACCGTGCAGATTTCAGGAAATCTGAGCCCACCACCTACATCAATGCTCCGTTGGTAGGAGTGCTTGCATACTTTGTTGGCAATCCTAATCCTGGTCATACCAGACATTGAGCATCACAATCTTTGAATCTTGGTATGTATATATTTATATTTATATATATATAAGGTCGAGTGGATGAAGTTATAGATAGGTGCAAGTGAGACAAAGTAGGATTGATGCAACTACTATCATAGGAGTGGAATTTATGCGATACAGAGAGTTTGTCTTAATGGTATTTTTCGTTTTTTGTTGTTGGGTTTGCACTGAATTTGTTTGTGCAAGTGGCATTTTCACTGTACTAGTGTAGTCATCGGTGAAATATATTGTACTTTGGTTTTGATTTGAAAGGTTCTAAAGGAACTCATAGCTTGAAAATCTAATGCCAAATGGAAGACTGTTTGACTATCATGGTGTTCTGAAACTGCGCAGATAAATGCTGATAATTTATAGAGGACAGCCGCCATTGCTCAGGTTAAGGACATCACTGCTCTTCCCTCTTGACCTCAAAGGCTGAGACAAAAGTGCTCGCCATCACCATGTGTCCATGTTGCCAAAACATGATAACAAGAGTGGTTTCAGATTTCAGAGTTCAGGCCAGTCACGCAGCATCAGTCTGAGATTTCGGTGTGGAAAAATTGTCATAGATAAGTCTGCTCACCAGACAATCCCATGGATGAAGTCACATCTGAATAGATACAGATAGGAAACAAACGAAAATTGGAGTTATTGCTCTGCAGCCACCAACAAGACTAGAGATGGGTAGAAATTCAACACTTCAGCTGGTAGTCACAAGGGAAAGCATCTTTTAACGTCGCAAAGATCGCTATATAACATGACCAAGAGAAACCCAATCTTTTCTTAATCAGTAGTAGTCATCACTCAGCAGACTGCAGTGCAGAGCAAGACAAGATGTTTCCTTTCGTACTCGCGGCCGCCGGCGTGCTTATCGTCTTCCTCTATGCCGTCAAGAACCGTCGTGGCAGCAAGCTCCCGCCATCACCTCCGTCGCTGCCGCTGATCGGTCACCTCCACCTCATCGGCCGCCTCGCGCACCGCTCCCTGCGCGATCTGCAAATTCGCTACGGCGGGAGCGGTGGCCTCCTCTACCTGCAGCTCGGTCGCAGGCGGACCTTGGTGGTGTCCACTGCCGCGGCGGCAGCGGACCTGTTCAGGAAACACGACCTCGCCTTCGCCTCCCGCCCGCGCAGCGTGGGAGGGGATAAGCTGATGTATGGGTGCAGGCGTGCAGCAACGTGTCGTTCGCGCCTTACGGCGACAACTGGCGCCGGGGCAAGAAGATCGCGGTGGTCCACCTCCTCTCCCAACGGCGCGTGGAGTCGTTCGCGCCCGTCCGGGCCGCCGAGGTAGCCGCGCTCGTCGCACGGACACGCCGCGCCGCGGAGGCAGGGGAGGCCGTGGAGATGAGGGAGCTCCTGTACGGCTACACCAACGCGGTGGTCACCCGCGCGGCCACCGGTGCCGCTGGGGCCACAGCAGAGAAGCTGAAACAGTTGATGGGGAACTCCGCGGCGCTGATGGCGGGCTTCCAACCCGACGACGTGCTGCTGGACGCGCCGGCGAGGTTTGTGAGATGGGCGACGGGCCTCGATAAGAAGCTCGAAGACATGGCCGCGGTGTGGGACAAGTTCCTGTCCGAGATAGTGGCCACACACAAGGAGAAGGGGGGTGGCGACGCAGGGGAGGAGGATGAGGACTTCTTGGATGTCTTGCTTCGGCTGAGGAAAGAAGGCGCCGACGGGCTCGAGCTCACAGACGATCGCATCAAAGCTACCATCGAGGTTATCTTCGCATAAATTCTCTTCTAGTATCTCATCAAGAAATGTTTACTACCATTAATCCAATACTGTTACTCTCATCCATGCTCGATTCTTGCGACTGCAGGACATGATAGCCGCTGCAACTGAAACATCATCCCAAACGCTGGAATGGACCATGTCAGAACTCATCGCCAACCCGCGGGTGATGGACAAGCTCCAAGACGAGATAGCGCGAGTCGTCAACGCCGATCAGCCGGCCATCTCTGAACCCGACCTGAACAAGATGGTGTTTTGTTCCACAGTTAGATCTACTAACAGTGAGATTAATCGGTGCTTAACTAAAACAAGAGAAAGAGCTTGTCCTTTATGCAAGATGGAAAAAGAAGGAGATAGGGAAAAGTGTCGACCGTCAGTTTTAGGCGCCGATGTGCTGGAGTCCGCCATGTCGGGCTTGGAGGCGCAGTGGCGGCGGAGAAGGGCTTCCCGTCACTTGTGCGGTCCCTGTAATCGGAGTAGGGACTAGGGTTTATAGGTGGGAGCAGTGGCGGGCGGTGAACCTTTTGTCCCGTGCCTCGGCCTCCCACCACTATTTATTTACTGCACGTGACAGGGGCCCTCCAACCATAGGTGGGTTGGGCTCCTCCGATCAAGGAGCGGATCAAGGTCCCTAATGGGCCGTTGGGTCCAATAGGAGGAGAGATCAAAACCCTAACATTCTCCTCCTTGATCTCTTCTAATAACTTATCTTAACCTTGTCTTATTCTTAATTTAAATACTTAACTCCGTCTCATTATAAAGAAATGCGTAGAGCGCGTCTCGTCGTCACAGAAACAATTTCTGTTGGACTTGACGGCTACAATACATCTCTCTAATTTGAGATAAAGTTCTAACTAAAGCGCCCTAAGTGTTCAGTAATCATAGGCTTTCCCTTAACCCCATACCGGCCAGGTGTTTTCTAAACACGCTGGGTGGTAGGCCTTTTGTGAGCGGATCCGCTAACATATTATCCGTCTTAATATACTCAAGGCTTATAACATGATCCTGAACTTTCTCTTTCACAACATAGTACTTAATGTCAATGTGTTTGGCAGCACCACTTGACCTATTATTGTGAGCATATTCAACTGCGGGATTATTATCGCAGTATAACTTAAGTGGTCTCTCAATGCTATCTACCACTCTTAATCCGGGTAAAAACTTCTTAAGCCAACTCACCTGCCCCGAGGCCTCATAACATGCTACAAACTCAGCGTACATCGTCGATGACGTGACGAGAGTCTGTTTGGAGCTTTTCCACGATATGGCTCCACCTGCGAGGGTGAATATGTAGCCTGACGTGGATTTCTTTTCATCCCCCGCATAATCTGAATCTGAGAACCCCACTATCTCAAGGGAGTCCGTCTTATTATAACTTAGCATGAAGCCTTTAGTGCCCTGCAAGTAACGCAAGACTTTCTTAACTAACTTCCAGTGTTCTGCACCTGGATTTTTCTGATATCTGCCAAGTAACCCGGTAACAAACGCTATGTCAGGGCGAGTACAAATTTGAGCATATTGTAAGCTTCCGACGGCTGAAGCATAAGGTACTGATCTCATTTGCTCGAGCTCGATCTGATTCTTGGGACACTGGTGTTCCCCATACTTATCGCCCTTGACTATGGGTGCAGGTGATGGACTGCACTTGTGCATACTATATTTCTTAAGAATCTTTTCTATGTATGCCTTTTGTGACAGCCCTAATACCCCTCTATTTCTATCACGGTGAATCTCAATCCCCAGAACAAAAGAGGCTTCACCGAGGTCTTTCATATCAAAATGCGAGGACAAGAACTTCTTAGTCTCCATTAGTAGAGTGACATCATTGCTTGCTAGCAAAATATCATCCACATATAGGACCAAGAAGATGAACTTAGAATTCTTAAACTTTACATAAACACAATTGTCCTCTACATTTGCCTTAAACCCAAACTTTCTTATTGTATTATCAAACTTCAAATACCACTGTCTTGAAGCTTGTTTAAGTCCATAAATAGACTTCCTTAAGCGGCACCCCATGTTCTCATTTCCTTCCATGACAAAACCTTTCGGTTGTGCCATGTAGACATCTTCCTCAAGATCCCCATTTAGGAATGCCGTCTTAACATCCATCTGATGTAATTCTAAATCAAAATGTGCTACTAGCGCCATTATTATTCTAAAAGAATCTTTACATGAGACCGGAGAAAAAAGTCTCATTGTAATCAATTCCTTCTCTCTGAGTAAAGCCTTTTGCCACGAGTCGCGCCTTACGTCTTTCAACATTCCCTTGGGAGTCATACTTAGTTTTATAAATCCATTTACAACCAACCTTCTTAGCTCCCTTAGAAATTTCCATCAGTTCCCAAACTTTATTGGAATCCATGGACCTTATTTCATCTCTCATGGCTTCTAACCACTTCTCACAGTGTTCGCTTCTCATGGCTTGTTCATATGTAGTGGGATCATCCTCCATATGAAATTCTTCGGTTTCATAAACCTCATAATCATCTGAAATAGCTGATCTTCTAACTCTTTCTGATCTTCTAAGATTCTGATCATTTGGCGCTATTTGGGGTTGTTGTTGTTCTTCCTGATGCTCGACGTGCTGTTCTAATGGATCCTGAAGGACAGGGTCCAGATTTTCATTAGATGTCGGCAACAGAGGACTAACAACCGGTGCTGGCACTGTAGTGTCTAGCACTGTTGGTGCAACAGCTATGGGTAGCACAAAGAATTGTTCCTGAAGCATTGGAGTAGGGGCATAAACCCTTTTCTCCTCTAAATTAATCTCTTGTGCTACCTTGCTCCCCCTTATCAAATCATCTTCTAAGAACTCAGCATGTCTGGTTTCCACAAACTTAGTATGCCTGTCAGGGCAGTAAAAGCGGTAACCTTTTGACCTATCTGGGTAGCCAATGAAATGGCAACTAACTGTCTTAGGATCTAACTTTCCTAAATTTGGGTTAAATATCTTAGCCTCAGCAGGACAGCCCCACACCCTTAAATACTTAAGTGAGGGTACTCTGCCGGTCCATAGCTCGTACGGTGTTTTAGGCACCGACTTACTTGGAACACGATTAAGAATGTGAATGGCGGTTTTCAACGCCTCCATCCACAAACTGACTGGTAGGGTGGAGTAGCTAATCATACTTCTTACCATATCCATTAAGGTACGGTTTCTTCTCTCAGCCACTCCATTCTGCTGAGGATCTCCTGGCATGGAATACTGGGCAACTATGCCATTTTCCCGAAGGAACTTTGCAAAAGGTCCTGGAACTTGGCCATACGGGGTATGTCGCCCATAATATTCCCCACCACGGTCTGATCTTACTATTTTAATCTTCTTATTGTGCTGATTTTCTACTTCTGCCTTAAATATCTTAAACTTATCTAATGCTTCTGATCTTTCTCTTATTGGATAAATATAACCAAAACACGAATAATCATCAGTGAAGGTTATGAATGAATCATAACCATCCACACTCTTAACAGAAAATGGTCCACAAATGTCTGTGTGGATTATTTCTAAATTCCCTGCACTTCGTTTGGCATCTTTCTTAACTTTCTTAACATACTTACCCTTAATACAATCAATGCACTGATCTAATTCTGAGAGTTCTAATGGCGGAAGAATTTCAGCCTTGACTAATCTATCAATTCTCCCCCTCGAAATGTGGCCTAATCTACAATGCCACAGTTTCGAAGAGTCAATCTGAATATTCTTACGCTTTCTATTTACATTCGTAGACGATGGAACTTTTTCATTCTCAACAGATATAGCATTAATGTTCTCAGAAACTGATAACAAATAAAGTTTGTCTTGTCGGAAGGCAAGACCAACACACTTATCATTAGAAAGTATCTTACATCTGCCATTTCCAAAATGGCAAGCCAATCCATCATCATCTAATTTACTAACACTTATTAAGTTTCGATGCAAAGAAGGAACATAGAGTACATCAGAAAGCCTAAGTACAAAACCATCTAATAATGCCAAAGTCAGATCGCCAGTGGCTTCGACGTCGGCTTGTACTCCATTTGCCACCTTAATTGTTCTTTCACCTCTTTGCAGGGTTCTCCTCGTATGGAATCCCTGTAAAGAGTTGGCAACATGAATTGTTGCACCTGAGTCAATCCACCAAGTAGATTTGGCATAACTAATATATAAGGATTCATCTACAAATGTAACTAAATCCTCACCATTCCTGTTGAGGTACTTCAAGAAACCAAGGCAATCCTTTTGCATGTGACCTGTTTTCTCACAGAACATGCACTGATCCGGTGCTAGCCAGGGCTTCTTGCGGAGTGGGTTTTGTGGCCTGTTCTGGTCCTGAGCCCCGTTGTTGTTCTGAGAATTCTGATTCTGAGGGTTCTGAGGGGCTTTACCCTGAGAGTTTGGTGCCTGAGCGCTGGAGGAAGAGCTGCCATCCCACTTTGGTTTCCCTTTTGGTCTGGCATTCTTATGGTGAAACTTCTTATTGTTGTTATGCTTCACGAAAAGAGCAGAGTCTCCCCGTGATTCCTTAAGTCTTTCCTCCTCCTGAGTGGCTTGCCCAAGGAGCTTCTCAATGTTCCAGTCCTCAGGTGCCATGTTGTAGTGCACAACAAAGGCTTCAAACTCCTTTGGCAAAGAAGCTATGATCACATGAACGACAAATGGATCTGGAAGAACCATCTTCATTGATGCGAGCTTAGATGCCAAGGTGTTCATCCTCAGTATGTGCTCTCTAACACCACCACCAGTGTATTTCTTATTTATAAACTCTCTAATAAGCACACTGGCTTGAGTCTTAGTTGTACCATGAAACTGAGTTTTGACTTTTTCCAAATACTCAGTGATGGTGGTGCACTCAGGCAGTGATCCTCTGATGGGCTCAGAAATAGTTGCTTTAGCCAATGTCAGACATTTCTTATTGGAGTTGTCCCATTTTTTCTTTGCAAGATCATAGGACATCCTCACTGATGCATGCTCACGCTTGCGTGTAGCAAACGCTTCATCAGTCTCATTTTGTGCAATGACCGGTTCCTCAGGTTCCTGAGGGCACGGTTCATTGAGAGCTAAGTCGTTGTCAGTCATGACAAGGGCTAATTCATACTGCTCACGCCACGTCTTATAGTTGGTCCCGTTAAGTTTCGGAACCATCTGCACCCAGTTGGTGAGTCCTGAAATTCATATTAAGAAAAAATGGTGAGTAAACTTAGTAAAAGGGAATAACTGAATTTGAAATTGCATGTATTAATACAACGTTGGTCAGTATTAATACATACAATCCTTTGTACATTAAATCTATATCACCGTTGGGCAAGATTTAGAAATAATGCACAATAACTGACGGATTAAGCAATTATAATATTGATATAATCAACGTTGGTCAGAAAATAACAATATTATAAAAATTTCTAATTTCTTGAATTTGCCCCATAACTAAATCTCTCGTTGGTTCGAATATAATTAAGGAGCAAATTATTCTTACTGAGCAGCGGAAAAACGTGGATAAACTAAACTAATTCTTAATTCCAGAAACATCTCTAATATTGTCACTAAGAAAATTATCAATTTTGATAAAGATTTGACTAATTTCAAACACATGAAAAATACTTATGCTAAAAACAAATTTCTGGAAAAGAAAAAACTGCACTGATTTAAATGGGTTAAAAGTGGCGGGTGGAGGCGTTGAATCTGGCCCAGTCCGGCCCATTACGTCGGATTTGGAAAAACATAAGAAAAAGGAAAAACCGACTTGGGCCGCGGCCAACCAAACGGCCCAGCCGCGGATGCGGCCCGCGACCGCGGCGCGCGCGCCCTGCCCCCGCGCCCCAGGCCGCAACGTGGGCCTGGGCCGGGAAAGCAGGCATGGGCCGCGCTCCCCCCCCCGGCCCGTCTGAGGCGTTGATCTGAGCCGTCGGTTCGGATCCGACGGTTGCCCGGTGATCTCGCGGCAATAAAACCGAGCCGGCTTCATGAAACCCTAACTGAACTTCTCCTTTCCCCTTCTCACACCGAAACCGCAGCAGCCAGCCGCCAGGAGCTCCGCTCCGTTCGTCGTCGGAGGAGGATGGCGCCGCCGTGACCCTCTTCGCTGGCGGGCGTGCTCGCCCACGGCAGAGCACGCCGCCGTCGAGCGGCATCACGGGCGGCGCTAAGGAGCGACCGCGTGCGGCTTATCTAAGCCGGCGGCGACGGAAAAATCGCCGGCCGGTTTTCTTACTGCCGACGGCGGTCTTAGCTTCGGTGAGGTAAGGGTTAGGGTTCTTCTTACCCCTTTGAACCGGTTTTCAATTTGCTATTACTAAGCCGCATGGGTTCAAGGGTTAGGGTTAGGGTTAGGGTTCTTCTAATTTCTAACTAGCCCGGGACGATGCTCATGGCATGTCGCTCGGCGGCTAACCCTAGAATAGGGTTTCTCATCACTAATTCGTACTCGATCTAATCCACTGTTAGGTGGCTCCGGTACCAATGTTTTGTTCCACAGTTAGATCTACTAACAGTGAGATTAATCGGTGCTTAACTAAAACGAGAGAAAGAGCTTGTCCTTTATGCAAGATGGAAAAAGAAGGAGATAGGGAAAAGTGTCGACCGTCAGTTTTAGGCGCCGATGTGCTGGAGTCCGCCATGTCGGGCTTGGAGGCGCAGTGGCGGCGGAGAAGGGCTTCCCGTCACTTGTGCGGTCCCTGTAATCGGAGTAGGGACTAGGGTTTGTAGGTGGGAGCAGTGGCGGCGGTGAACCTTTTGTCCCGTGCCCCGGCCTCCCACCACTATTTATTTACCGCACGTGACAGGGGCCCTCCAACCATAGGTGGGTTAGGCTCCCCCGATCAAGGAGCGGATCAAGGTCCCTAATGGGCCGTTGGGTCCAATAGGAGGAGAGATTAAAACCCTAACAGATGGAATATCTGAAGGCAGTGTTCAAAGAGGTGCTTCGGCTCCACGCACCAGCGCCGCTCCTCGTCCCGCACGAATCAACAACGCCAGCCGTCGTGCAGGGATACGAGATCCCGGCCAAGACGGCGCTCTTCGTCAACGTGTGGGCCATCGGGCGGGACCCCGCTGTGTGGGACGCACCGGACGAGTTCCGCCCGGAGCGGTTCATGGGCGGCAGTCCCTCGGTAGACTTCAGAGGGACCGACTACCAGCTCATCCCGTTCGGCGCCGGCCGGAGGATTTGCCCCGGCATCAACTTCGCGCTGCCGGTCTTGGAGCTCGCGCTTGTCAGCCTTCTGCGTCACTTCGAGTGGGAGCTCCCCGCCGGCATGCGCCCGGCGGACCTCGACATGGGCGAGGCACCGGGGCTGACGACGCCGCGGCGGGTTCCCCTCGTCCTAGTCCCCAAGTGCAAGACGCTCGTTCAGGCAGCACTGCAGTAGCGCAAGGAATTCGATGTGCCTCCAAGGGTACCGAGGTTTGTCTATTGAGAAGTTGTGGATCAAGCAAAATTCAAGAACACTGGTTACCGAAAGAAAAAACACACAGACAAGAACACGTTTGAGTGCTCCAGAATTGCAGAAAGAAATCGGTTTCTTGTTGACCGCAGTACCTGGCCTGATTCTCCCTGGACTAGGCTGGACAGTCATGGGCCAGAATAATGAGATGACCATGAGTAAGAATTGGGATCATCTTAATGTATGTAATATACCCTATATTTTCATGATTGTTGGTAGATAACATATATATATTTATCGCTTATGCATGCATTTGTACTTGATTTACAAGATTGTATGTACGACATGTATATTTAATTTAATTATTTTTAATATATTAAATATATTACTAATAGAAGTGGGTAACATAGAAACATATATATACTTAATTTATACTTATTTAAATATTTCTTTGCAATAGAAGATATTGGTAATTTATATGTATATTTGAGAGGATGTTTAGTTTTTTAATAACTACATAAGTGGTAATTTTGAAGAAAAATTAAGAGATTAAGTAAATTATCTATTATAATGACAAAGGGTAATTACATGTAAATTTATGGTTGCTCTATATGATGTTTTGTAGTAGCATAAATGGGTGATTTAAATACAAATTAATGGCTTACTTTATGTGTTCACAATCATGGAGGTGGGTAATTATGATGGTGGCAGATGTTGGCAGTGGCGATGTTGCCTCATGACGAAGGTGGTGGCGAGGGCCAGGTGCCTTGCCGAATCAGTGACGAGGTCCAACCACACAAAGTGCATGTCTTGGTGAGGAACAAAGTTGATGAAGATCTATGGGGGCATTTAGGCAGAGCTTCTCAGAGCAGATTATCTTTGAGAATCACTCCTCCTCAATCGAACAACCAAGCTACGCATAGATTCTAGTAGAGATGACACAAGAATCACTTCTCCATCTAGGTGCATTATATTCAATTCTCACCAGAGTCACGAAAATAAGGCTTCTATTATAGTTGGTTCCAGGCTTATGAATTACAAAGTTTGGTGCATGATCCATAAACAAGTCTGAATCACCAACTCCTAAACCTCCACCGATGGTAGCTAAACTATCTTTACAACATCTGTTACAAACCGAGATTAATCAAGTTGAAAACAAAGCGTGGGGTTGCGGTGACCGCACTTGCGTCTTGCGCTGGGAGGAGATGGATGGGCTCGGAAGAGGAAATACCTCTTTGACAGGGGTGCTACGTGCAAAAGTACAACACGAGGGCCTCTAGGACTCTTTGCCAGCCCTGTGATGCGGATCTATCGGTTCGCTGGGTGTAAGCAACAAGGTTACAAGGCGCAAAGTCGCGGTCCCACATGTCAGCCAGCACGGTTTTCTCCCTTCGATAGCTAATTTCGCCGTCACCCGTCCCCGACGGACGCGGAGGTAGGAGAGGAGGGAGGGGAAAAGAGAGATGGTGGAGGCATCGCCGGAGTCCGGCGCCGCGGCGGTCGGAGGTGCCTCTGGTACGGCGCCGCCGCGGAAGGGGAAGTCGTGCAAGGGATGCCTCTACTACTCATCAGTGCTCAAGTCCCGCGGCTACAACCCAATCTGCGTTGGGATCCCCCGCTCCATCCCCCAAGGTCACAAACCCTAATCCGATTGGTATTTGCGGCCCAATCCACAAATTTGTCTACTTTTGGATGCGATTTTGTTTCTTTGATGAAAGTTGAAAGAAAAAAAAAAGTCCGGCTTTACGTCTGATCCGAAGATCTCATGAGGTTATCGATGATTTGGTGTGTTAGTTCCTAACTACGTGGTGGATGAGCCTAAGGAGGAGGCGACGGCTCAGGGGCATGATCTCAGGCGGTTCAGGTACGGGTGCGCGGGTTACTCCATGTTCGTCGACAACAGGGACGGCCAGGGTGGTGAGAGCGAGGGCAAGACGTTGCTGCCGTATTGCAGGGGCCTCGAGGTTGGTTTTCCTCTCCTTTTACAATCTGAGGATCTCTGAACCTAGCAGATTTTCTTTTTACTTTTTTTTTTGCCAATGGCCCAATGCAGCTGCCAGCGTGTGTATCTCATTTGTTTCTGTTAAATTTCATACCTAGGAAACATAGCACAGTATATGTAGTGAGTGATTAGAACATAGTATAGGGCCACGAATTTCTGCAGATTTTGTTGTAGTGTAACAAAATAATGGGCTGACCAATGAGTATCTCTCTGCATCCTTCCGTTCATGGAAGATTTGTCGATATTCTGACAAATCAGCAATCCACATATCTCATGTAGGAACAGGATTTATAGTTTAGAAAGATTTATGGACACTAATTCCCTGATTAACTACATGGATGCATGATTATGCTAGTGCATATACAACCATACAAGGAGAGACAGGTTTTGTTACCCTCCTAGTAGGAGGGACATTCCATTACTGTCGCCCTTATGTTTGCTATTCCTTGTGAAAGTTTCCTTTTTTCTCCGCTGGTAACCATTTTATATTGACCTTTTTATTTAGTCTAGACCTCCTTCTGAGTGTTTTTTTTCTGCCTACCACCAGCACCATCGTCACCATATGTAAAAAAAAAACAATCCTGATTTAGCCCTGTAATTTGATGTCACCTTTTGACTGCTTCATGCACTACAAAGAATCACTGCTTTGATTCCTAATCACCCTGAAAAGATTCATCAGCACATATGACTCCTGCGAATCCTTCGGTTCAATCCCACTGAATACGAAGAAATGGTACCAAAAAAAAAGGCTCCATATGCTTTGCTGTCAGATTCTGTTCTTGGGAATGCTGTGCTCTTTGAATGCAATGAACGAACTTTCTACCTCCTAATAGTACATGTAACTTTTAGGATTCACTAATAGGTGTACCATACATTTTCTATTTGTTGAAGCTTCTCATATGATAAGCTTATGTGCACAGTCCTAACAGGAGTGAGAAATGTCCCTGCAGTTATTGGTGGACAGCAGATTGGTTGAGAGAAAACCATCGACAGCTGAACAAGCTCCAGCACATGTTGCAAAGGATGGTATGTGAAGTTTTCTGTTGATGTTATATATCTATTGGTTCATCCTCTTCTAATTTCATCTCCGGTGATCCTATGTTAAAGATGGAATGATTTGTTCCTACTGAGCACATTAGGTTCGACATGGACTATACTTTGAACAAAAACCAGCTGCAGTGTATAGCCAAATATGATATACTCCCTCCATCCCAAATTATAAGACGTTTGACTTTTTTTACTCCAAGTTTGACCACTCGTCTTATTCAAAAAATTTGTACAAATATAGTCAAATTTAAGTCATTCTTGAAGAACTTTTATTAATATACCAAACTATGATAAAAAATTGATATTTTGCACAATTTTTTTTGAATAAGACGAGTGGTCAAACTTGGTGTCAAAAAAGTCAAACGTCTTATAATTTGGGATAGAGGGAGTAGTACGTAGGATCATTTCTTTTCATTTGATAAATGCAGACAGGAACTGGTTGTATTACTACTATACTATTATGCCATGTTGTTATGGTCTTTAGTCAAAATGATCTGTCATCCTGAAGGTTTTGGTTTTATTTTTATTTTCTGGTCTCTTGTTTTTCTTGCTCTCAGTGAACCGTTTCTGGTGTTGATCTTTTGTGGAGACTGAACTCATCATAGTAATGTCTTCATGTATCTTTTAGCAGCAGCTACCACCCGCTCTCACCAACAAGGACAACAGAGACCTGCAAACTTGTCGAGGCAGGAATTCTTGGAAAGGAAAGTTACTGTTCATATCTCTTCTTCGTCCCCAGCCCCCACTTCGATATATTGCCTTTCTGATGTATATGGATGGTGCAGGTTTAAGAGGAGTGCTGGACTGGTCGCTTCAGGTGTTGCAAAGAATCTAAACAAAACAGCCCATTATATCAAGGAAAATATTCAGGACATATTGTACCCCGATCGTCGCCCACCAAAGTAGTAGCCATGTCGAGGGATCATCTATGCTCAGGTTGAGAGCTGAAGAAATGGCTTACTGCTGGAAAACCTTACATAAGGACTACTTTAGTCGATCCAAATCTTAGTCCCATTTAGAAGCAGCTCCAGTTTCGTCACTGATTTAAAGATGGAGCCTTTCTGGGATGCCAACTTTCTTTGCTTTACTTGCATAATCTTGTAATTTACGGCTGCATATGTACATGCAAATAACTTGCTGCTTGTTTGAAGCGAAAATCAGATTTCGTTTGGTGTATTGATGAATAATGTCAACAAGTCACAGTGCAGTTCAAAGGGGCGAAAGAATTTTCACTCTCCTGTTGCTAGCCGGAAGACGATGATATGTGCTCGTTGTCACTTAAGCGACACGTTTTTCTTTTAAAATTTCACATTCAGAGTCACATCTCATGTTCATAGTTGCGAATGGTAATCGCCTTACTGAAAGGTAGGAAATAAATCTTGTTCACTAGGTTCGAAATGAATATAGATTAATCGTTCATTGCTTTAGGACCTGTTTGTTTATCTCTCAGCTTATAAGATGCTGAAGATAAGCTACTAGTACCTTAGTAGCTTTAGGAACATATAAGGTGGGGCTTTTGGATACAAGCTTATAAATTGGGGTGTTTCTTGAACACACCATGGATTATAATAAAGTTATATAAGCAGGAGGGTAAAGAATCAGTAAATGTGCTCTTACTCAGCCAGGCAGGTATGTTCAGATTACATAGAACTAATATTAGTCCACTACTTATTAGAACTAATCCATGGGCTCCTTTTAGGGTATGTTCAGATTACATAGAACTAGATATTAGTCCACTCGTTATTAGAACTAATTCTTGTTAATCAGTGAACTAGTTAGGGTAGTCATAGTCCACAAACTATGAAATGGTTTCCATGCTTACTAAGTTAAGTAGACACCACAAATAGAAACCACATTCACAATGGAAAGTTTCTTCAAAATGAAATTTTGCATACTCAAATGTCTTCTCTTATATCACGTACTAATTACATCTCTTCACATCTTTATTCTCATGTAACATAATTTTCTATATAAAAATTGTTTTATTTTCTCTCTTCATAACTACAATGCCACATTATCATTTTGTTTAGTTGACACATAAGAACAACTCCAAGAGACTCTTTATATCCTGTCTAATTTATAGGAATAGAGATTTTGGTAAAAAAAAACTCTCCAACGATATCTTTAAATGGATCTCCAACTATAGCCATCCTCAGTTCTGGATTACTCGTTAGCTAAAGATGGACAACGAGGATGGATCTCTAGAGTGCGCACAAGCTATAGAAAAGCTGTTAGATGATACAAAGATATAGAAAATGATTTTTACTCAAATGACTTTTTAAATGATGATTTAGAGAGTAAATTTTAGAAAGACTCTCAGAGATGCTCTGGTGGCCATAGAAATCATCTAGTTTCTGAGTTGAAAGTGCCCTTATTAGTTGGACGATCTAGAATTAAACTTCACTACCTTCGTTGCTAAAAGATGCAATTCTAAGTCTCGTCAAGTCAAACTATCGTAAATTGACTAAATTTATAGTAAATATTATCAACTTTTATAACTCCAAAAAGGTATATTACGAAAACTTATCTTATCATAAAGTTAGCTATACTTATTGGTACGCTAAGTATTAGTACAATTTTATATAACTTTTGTTAAATTTAAGATTGTTTTATTTAATATTTGAAAATGACATCTTTTATAGTAGTTCTTCCATTCTAAATTATAAGACGTTTTATCTTTTGTTATGTATTTAGATATGCACCATGTCTAGATATATAAAAAAAATAATGTATATAGAAAAATTAAAATTTCTTTCAGTTTAGAACGGACTGAGGAGGAAAGAGGCAGTAGGTATTAAACTTTAGTTTTGTTATTATTATATACTTCCTTTGTCTCCAAGAGAATGCAATTCTAGAATAGTGTCATATTTTAGTATATCAAGTTTGATCACTTATAAATAAAAAAGTATAAATATTTATAATGTCAAATAAATATCATTAGATAAATTACAAAATGTATTTTTATAATAAATTAAGTTGAAGCCATAAATATGAATATTATTTAATATGAAACACCCTGCAGCCTGTTCGTTTCGCTGGTTTATTGTGGCTGAAAGTACTGTTCGCTGGTTTATTGTGAGAGAAAAACACTGCTGGATGGCTGCTGATTCTGCTGATAAGTCCAAACGAACAGGGTGCTGGCTAGCACGCAACTCATGTACGGCCCTTGCCCTGCTTTGCTCAGCTCTGGCTTGCTGCCCTCGTTGAATGCATTCAGGGTTGAACGGTCGTCTGCGCTGCCAGATCCACGCACACCCACCCACATGCCCTCCGGTCACTGTACTGCACCCAGAGCTCTCATCTCATCTCACGACTCAGAGCCTGTTTAGTTGCTCCTCACACCCAAAAAGCAAACCCAAAAAGTGCTACAGTACCTGTCACATCAAATCTTGCGACACATGCATGGAGTACTAAATGTAGACGAAAGAAAAAAATAATTACACAGTTTGTCTGTAAATGTCGAGACGAATCTTTTGAGTCTAGTTAGTCTATAATTGGATAAATTTTGTCAAATAACAACAAAAATGCTACAGTAGCCGAACCCAAACTTTTTCACCATCTAAACACACCCTCAGCAGTCACAGGTACGGCGCTCGGGCGCGGAGTGAGACCAGTTGCAAGTGCACCGGAGTATTATTGATCATGGGATAAACAAATGCTTAATTAGATATTAGATCATCCAAATCTACTACCACCCCTAGAGTAGATTACAGCTGAAACCTGAAACCAGCAACAGCTCGCCGGGGACAACGGCCAACGGGAGCACGGCGCGGCACCGGACGCCCAACGGTGAACCTGACATGACATCACGTCACATGAGTCGCGTGAAAGATCCGTGCCCAGTACTCCGTACTCCGTAAATGCTTCACCTACTGCTGCCACCGCCCCCTGTCTCCCCCACGCTCCTCCCTGCCTCCCGTTCCTCTGTCACGGCTCAAACGGCGTGCTCGGAACGTGGCTCAGCTGGCCAGCCGGGCGTTTTCTGAATTTCTGTTCTGCGTTTGATCCGGAGAACAGTACTATCCCTCGGGCTCAAACAATGTAGAACAGTACCAGTAGAAGTTAAACTTATAAGATTGATCAAACATTAATATTTGTAATATGTAATAAATATTATTAGATTAATCATGAAATGTACTTCTATAATAAACTTATTTGAAGATAAGTATTAATAATATTTTTATAAACTAAATTAAATACAAAAAGTTTTTTTAAAAATACGAGAGATATGTTGACGATGGAGCAGGGAGAAGCACGTACAGCTACGAACTGGAGAGCTGCTGGGTGCTCCTGGCTGGTGTCATGCCACTCTGAAAAGTGTTCACTCATGGGGCATTGCCCTGAAGCAGGCCAAGCACCGTCGGTACCGTATCCATTGAAAAAAAATCTGACGCTGCCACTCTGTACTTGAGGCTGCAAACAGAGAGAGGGAAACACCGCTGCAACTTTTCTCAGATGATTTGTACAAAAGGTGCAAATTATTCGGCCTTTCTCAGACACAAGGAAAGCAGCCCGTAGGTCTTGCAAAGAGAGGTGTCCGGTGTCCCCCCGGACCCTGGTGATATCCTGCTCTTCTCATCCCTTTCTCTAGCGGACCAGGGGACGGGGGGCGGCGGCTCCTGCCCTGCGCTGCGCCTGCGGCGCACTGCCGGTCGGTCCACGCTCCTGCTGGTTGCTGCCGCTGCCACTCATAGTCATCAGTGCTCAGGGCGTCCCCAACAAGCCTATTTGCACTAGCTATTTGATGACGTGGATGAGAGAGAACGTGAAAATATTTTGTTTCTTTTTTCATTCCCACTTGGCTGGCGATTTGGACTTCGGCCGCGTTCACTTGCTACACCCAAAATATTTCCTCTTCCACCCATCACATCAAATCTTTAAACGCATGCATGAAACATTAAATGTAGGTAAAAAAAAACTAATTGCATAGTTTGTCTGTAAAGTTCGAGACGAATCTTTTGAGTCTAATTAATTCATGGTTGGACAAATTTTACTAAATAACAACGAAAAGTACTACAGTAACTTTTCACCCCAACTTTTTCATCTAAACACACCTTTCCTCGTTGGAATTTTTTTTATTTTTAGCCCAAATTTGAAACAAATTTTAAATTTAACCCGGGTTTGAAATTTTTTTTAAATCTAACCCGTTTGGCCCCGCCACCATGCATGGCGGGGCAAATACACTGAACCCCGCCATGCATGGTGGCGGGGTGCAGGTGCCACGTGGCATGCAGCGAGTAGTAAATGCTGACGTGGCTGAGAAACGTGGAAAGGCGTACCCCGCCACGCATCATGGCGGGGTACGCCTAACCCGCCATAAGTGATGGCGGGGTACAGCCCTGCCCAGCAAGCAAGCACAGGCCCTCTCTCTCTGGTGTGTACTTCCTCTGTTCCTTTTTAGAGGTCGTTTCCGGTTTTCGTGCCAACAAGTTTGACTCGATTTGTAGAAAATGCGTGCAATATTTTTATCTCCAAATAAATTTATTAAAAAACTAGACTCAAAGATCTATCCAATGATACTAATTATGTACTATAAATATTAATATTTTTTAATATATATTTAATTAAAGTTGTTTCTCAGGAAACGTAAAGCGACAAGTATTTAGGGACCGAGGGAGTACAGTAGTGCCCTGCTGCTGCTGTCCCGCAGCCGCAGGGAGCTCACAGCGACAAGTATTCCTAGGCCTTGTTTGGTTCAAAAAATTTTGTAAAATTTTTTAGATTTCCCATCACATCGAATCTTTAGACACATGCATGAAGCATTAAATATAGATAAAAAATAAAACTAATTACACAGTTTAGACGAAATTCACGAGACGAATCTTTTAAGCCTAATTAGTCTATGATTGAATAATATTTGTTAAATAACAACGAAATTACTACAGTAGCATTTCCCATAAATTTTCGAGAACTACACAACGGTGCTTGAGCTCCCTGCGGCTCCTCGGTGCTTGAGCTCCAATAGTAGGGGTTGTGTAGTTCTCGAAAATTTATGGGAAATGCTACTGTAGCAATTTCGTTGTTATTTGACAAATATTATTCAATCATAGACTAATTAGGCTCAAAAGATTCGTCTCGTGAATTTCGTCTAAACTGTGTAATTAGTTTTATTTTTTATTTATATTTAATGCTTCATTCCTGCGTCCAAAGATTTGATGTGACGGGGAATGTGAAAAATTTTGCAAAATTCTTGGAACTAAACTGAGCCTGACTCGACCGGCCCCCAGGTCGCGCAAAGGCATCACGTTTTGTCACCTCGCCACTGTCACCTCGCCACTAGCGCCGTGCAGTGCCCTAGCGAACTGCTGGATTTCACCTAGCCACACACTACTGCATGCGTGTTGCCTTTGGATGCACGAACGCTGAATATATGTTGTACTATTATTACTGTACAGGAATTCTCTCTCCGTGTGTTTTCATGTCCTGTATAGTATATACTATGATGGCTGTACCCCGCCATCACCTATGGCGGGTTAGGCGTACCCCGCCATGATGCGTGGCGGGGTACGCCTTTCCACGTTTCTTAGCCACGTCAGCATTTACTACTCGCTGCATGCCACGTGGCACCTGCACCCCGCCACCATGCATGGCGGGGTTCAGTGTATTTGCCCCGCCATGCATGGTGGCGGGGCCAAACGGGTTAGATTTAAAAAAAATTTCAAACCCGGGTTAAATTTAAAATTTGTTTCAAATTTGGGCTAAAAATAAAAAAAAATTCCCTCGTTGCGGATGCCCTCAGGGTCAGGGCTCAGCAAACGCATGGCATCATGATTCACGCACGAATCACGACCTGACGCCATTAAAAGATGCCTGGGGTTTGAACGAACGTTTAAAAGGCGGACGAAATCTAGCGACGTGTGCTGCTGTAGTAAAAGTTCGAAAGTGAGAAAGCATCAAAGCAGGCCCGACCATTATCTCTTTTTTTTAGTAAATTTTTTTTTTGAAAGAGGCCATTGCTCAGCGCCTCAGCACCAAAAGGTGAAAGAGGCTCCCACTGATGCTATTTATCTTTAATAAAAGTCCACTCCTCAGTCAACTGGTGGTCTCTGTAGTGCGCCTCTGCTTATTTTTACTTGATCCGATGTTGCCAAATCTGTTACAGTGAAGATCCAAGTGGTACTGTACATTGGAATGTTCCCCCCTTGAGAATGTATCCTGGGGCCAATGGTCTACTGACTAGGAAGTATTTTAGTGTATGTAACCTCTTCATCCAGAGGACCAGATCCCACTATCCTAGCCGGCTAGCCCTAGTTGCGTGAAAGAGTAATAGCAAAATAATTCGTCAGAAAAGAGATCTAATGCGCCTTGCCATGGAAAGGGCCGTAATCTTCTTGGTCCATATATTTGGTTCATTTCTTGATCGCTCATTTCATGCTTAAGTGAATCCCAAGAGTCATGGTATAGCTTTAGCTCCAAGAATTTTTGGAGTTGGTCATTACCTGACTCAAAAAAAAAGTAGAGCTAGTGCGTTGGGCACACTGAAGGTTTTTGATTGAGAAAAGAATACAATTCTAGCATATGACCAGTTCAAATTATATCGAGTTTAATCAAATGTATATAAGAATTTATCATTATCTATAATACCAAACAAGCGTCATTAGATTTGTTATAAAATATTTTTCATATTACACTTATCTTGTGTTATAAACATTGATACGTTTTCCGTATAATTTTGGCCAAACTATAGAAAGTTTAACTATGGATAGAGGTGGAATTGCATCATTCTCGGACCAAGGCAGTATATTAAATGGCTGCACTTAGCGATTTTTTAAAAATTATCCAATGCTTTAGTTTATCTTTTAAGAACAACAAAGGCCTTCGTAACGCTTGCTTGGAGGCTAGCGTTTCTTCGGAAGCAAAGCTACGGAGTAGAGGAGAAGCGGCAAACGAGGAGGTAATGATTCGCACGTGTGGTCCGACGCTCACGAAGCAACGATCCTATAACCCGTCCATGTGTCGAGAGATTCCATGTACCTGTCGGGCACATCTCCTTCAGGCTTCAGGGAAGCAAGATCCCAAGAAAGCCCCAAATTAACTTGCAAAGCAAAAGCAAGATAAACAAAAGCCACTCAACCCACACACACACACTGCAACAACATTTTCCTTCCAAAAAAACACACCTGTAGCAAGTGCTTGGTCGGGGACTCGGGGTAGGTGCCGGCGAGCCTAACGCAACGTTCGAATCGCCGCAACCTCTCCTGGTACTGGTAGGAAAAATTTCGAGTAAATTGCACTGTGGGTACCTAAACTATTTGGTGTTTCACAGATGGGTACTCCAACTAAAAAACGTAACTTCTAGGTACTGGAACTAAACTTACATAACTTCTATGTACTCAAACTAAAAACGTAACATTCAGATACTGGAACTATACTTACATAACTTCTGGGTACTAGCGCTTGAGCAGAGAGAGGGAGCTGTCGGGTCCTCACTAGCGTTGAAAACGGACGGAAAAAATATAGAAACGGAAGTAGAAATAAGGTTTTTCCGTTCGTTTTCATCTGTTTTCATCGCTAGTCCCCACATCGTGGTTGGTGCCGAGCGTGGCCGTCAGTGCCGCCAGACTCCACACCCAGAGCGCGTAGCAGTCCATGTCGGCGAGGGCAGCCACCGGTGGGGCCCTAGCGCGGGCGCTGCGCGGCCATAGGCAAGGCGTGGTTTCCCACGGCAGCTCGCTTACAGCGGCATGCGCGGTGCGTGCGAGCGGGAGCTCTGCTCTGCCTGTCCCACGGCGAGCGAGCGCCGCCGCCGTCGACGTGGGCGCGGTGCTGCTCAAGCGCCAGTACCCAGAAGTTACACAAGTATAGTTCCAATACCTAGACGTTACGTTTTTAGTTGAAGTACCCAGAAGTTACGTAAGTATAGTTCTAGTACCCAGAAGTTACGTTTTTTAGTTGGAGTACCCATCTGTGAAACACCGAATAGTTTAGGTACCACAGTGCAATTTACTCAAAAATTTCCTTCCACCCATCACGAAAATGCGGAGAAAGCAACGCGAGGAGGGACCGAAACCCTCCACCACGGGCCACGGCACCACCGCCGCCGCCGCACCGGGGAAGCATGGGTGCACTCGGCGTTTTTGGCAACGAACACGACGCGTTTGGCCGAACACCACACGTCCACACCGGGGGGGCGCGCGCACGCAGAGAGCACAGCTTAATTGTTGGCAGCCGCCAGCCAGAGGAGGAGGATGGACGAGGACGACACCGGTCCGTCATCTGATCATCTCCATTAAAGAAACAGGGGCCGACTGGCTGAGGCGAGGAGCACGCACGTCGCTGCGTCAGGACGGGAGAACAAAGAGTAAACAAACCAATCCGCGCTGCAATAGTGCGGTAGTATTTGAATCCGATCCAGCCAGCCAGACAGCTGAGAAAGCGAGAGAGCCTCCTTGTTCCTGAGGAGGAGGCCACGGCACCCCAACCCTCCTATAGTCTAGCGCCCCCTCCTCCCCTTTCAAACCACTCCACTCCGGTTCCCTTCCCACCTGCGTCAGCTTCGTCTTGCTTTGAGCTGCCGGCGACCTGCTAGCTACCTGTGGTGCCTGGTGGCGGTGGCCATGGCTGCCCCGCTGGGCTTCTTCTTCCTGCTGCTGCTGCTTCAGCTCGGCCCCTCTTCTTGCAGCAATGTGAGTGAGCCTGAACGGAGCCCTGTCCTGGTGGTTCAGCTTCCCGATCCACGAGTGGTTTTTGCCTTGACCCTTGAATGATGCGGCTCCGTTTCCTGCAGGTGTACATTGTGTACATGGGGGAGAGGAACCCCGAGCTGCACCCGGCGCTGGTCCGGGACTCGCACCACGGCATGCTCGCCGCCCTTCTCGGCAGGTGAGGCCACCACTCGTCAACCCTGTCGATTGACTAGTATCTACGATGCCCGTGCCCCTAACGAGTCACGGTGTCGGGCTCTGCAGCGAACAGGCGGCCAAGGACGCCATCCTTTACAGCTACAGGCACGGCTTCTCCGGGTTCGCCGCCGTGCTGACGGACAGCCAGGCGGCGCGCCTCGCCGGTGAGCTCACACTCCTGTTCTGCTCAGTCCTTTCGCTTCCATGTGTCATGTGTGATGTTGACAAAACCCCTGCTGCTCTCCTGTGTGTTCTGGCTCAATTTGAACTGTGGTATCAAAGATTCGCCTGGGGTTGTGCGAGTGGTGCGGAATCGTATTCTTGACCTGCACACCACCAGGAGCTGGGATTTCATGGGAGTGAATCCGTCGCGCTCGGTTGGAATCCTGTCAGAGAGTAGATTCGGTGAGGATTCCATTGTTGGTGTGCTAGACACTGGTGAGGCGATTTCCCTTCATTTTTTTCCCTACTGTAGTAACAACTGGGATTAGGACCGACATTTCAACTCGAAGACTGAGGGCAATGTATCCTGGCTCGCACTTTGCAGGAATATGGCCAGAGTCGGCCAGTTTTAGAGACGACGGCATCGGCGAGGTTCCACGGCGGTGGAAAGGGCAATGCGTCGCCGGAGACAGGTTCAATGCTTCCAACTGCAACAGGTTGGCCCCGCGCTTGGGTTTCTTTCACCTTACTGTTTTGCCTGCAAAAGATTTTTATCACTGGTCGTCTTAAATAAGAGGGGGAGAATTCTACTGGTGGTTTGTCCTGGTAGTGACTTCAAATTCATGATAGGATAGGAAAATAATAGGCGCGAAATGGTACATCAAAGGGTACGAAGCCGAGTACGGGAAGATGAACACCACCTATGAGTTCATGTCTGCGAGAGACGCCGTTGGGCATGGCACGCACACAGCCTCCACTGCTGCTGGTGCTCTGGTAGCGGATGCAAGTTTCAGGGGCCTTGCCAGTGGCGTTGCAAGGGGAGGGGCACCCAGGGCGAGACTTGCGGTTTACAAAGTGTGCTGGGCCACAGGAGATTGCACTTCTGCAGATATCCTTGCGGCTTTTGACGATGCCATACATGACGGCGTCGATGTGCTCTCAGTGTCCCTGGGCCAAGCACCACCACTCCCTGCATATGTCGATGATGTCCTGTCAATTGGATCCTTCCATGCTGTCGCGAGAGGGATTGTTGTGGTCTGCTCCGCAGGAAATTCTGGGCCTTATTCAGAGACGGTCATCAACTCGGCGCCATGGATTGTGACCGTTGCTGCTGGCACCATTGATAGGACTTTCCTCGCAAAGGTCACCCTAGGCAACAATAACACCTATGTGGTAAGAGTTTCATTCATCTGAACTTTTGGGTTGTAATGCAGGCTCATATGCAAATATTTGTGCTCACATTCTGATGTCTGATGGTGCAGGGTCAAACACTGTACTCTGGAAAGCATCCTGGAAAAAGCATGCGCATAGTCTATGCTGAAGACATTGCATCTAATAATGCAGATGATACAGATGCAAAGTAAACTTTGTCGTCCTCAATCTCTTCTGATCAAACCTTTAGTTCGACTTCCGTATTGGCTGATGTCTTTGCAGAAGCTGCACTGCAGGATCTTTGAATTCTACTCTAGTGAAGGGAAATGTGGTGCTTTGCTTCCAAACAAGGGCACAGAGATCAGCTTCAGTGGCAGTGGAGACTGTCAAGAAAGCTCGTGGCGTTGGAGTTATCTTCGCCCAGTTCTTAACTAAGGACATTGCATCTTCTTTTGATATTCCCAGTGTTCAAGTAGACTATCAAGTTGGAACAGCTATACTCGCATACACTACTAGCATGAGGTATGCAAACAGTGCTGCACATGTTTCAACAGTTACAACAATCTAGCAATATGCTGTTGCTGTCCGCAACTTGCCAATAATTTCTATTTTCCATACACAGAAACCCAACAGTTCTGTTTGGCTCAGCAAAAACAATTCTTGGAGAACTGATTGGCCCAGAAGTTGCATATTTCTCTTCTCGGGGTCCAAGTTCTCTGTCCCCCTCTGTTCTGAAGGTAAAAGATCTCCTCCAGTTCAGCAGTTGACCAAACTTCTACATTAGTACCTGTCCTTGTTGGCTGAAAAAAACCCTGCACCTTCTTCTGCAGCCAGACATCGCTGCTCCAGGTGTCAACATTTTGGCCGCATGGACTCCTGCTGCTGCCATATCATCAGCCATTGGATCTGTGAACTTCAAGATTGATTCAGGAACCTCGATGTCCTGCCCACACATTTCAGGAGTTGTTGCTCTCCTCAAATCAATGCATCCTAATTGGAGTCCTGCTGCAGTAAAATCAGCACTTGTCACAACAGGTAATTCATTATCTGCTTCTCTAATCAAAGAAGTTTTGAGTCTAACAAGTCAACACATTTGCAGCCAATGTCCATGACACATATGGGTTCGAAATTGTATCTGAGGCGGCACCCTACAATCAGGCGACCCCATTCGATTACGGAGGTGGTCATGTGGATCCAAACAGGGCTGCATACCCCGGTCTTGTGTATGACATGGGGACATCTGACTATGTGCGCTTCCTTTGCTCCATGGGCTACAACACCTCGGCCATCAGCTCCATGACTCAACAGCATGAGACCTGTCAGCACACACCAAAGACGCAGCTGAACCTGAACCTGCCATCCATCACTATTCCCGAACTGAGGGGCAGGCTTACTGTGTCAAGAACAGTCACCAATGTCGGCTCAGCCTTGTCGAAGTACAGAGCTCGTGTGGAAGCTCCTCCAGGGGTGGACGTCACCGTGAGCCCTTCACTCCTGACCTTCAACTCGACTTTGAGAAGGTTGACGTTCAAAGTGACATTCCAGGCCAAACTGAAGGTGCAAGGGAGATACAACTTTGGCAGCCTGACATGGGAGGATGGCGTGCACACGGTGAGGATCCCTCTGGTGGTTCGGACGATGATCAGTAAGTTCTACGTCAATTCATGAGCTAGTGTTTGTGTCAGTGTGTATTACCTTTCGCTCACCACCGGTGATGGTGAGACAGACCAGATGTAACCTGCTAATTTCTCCCGATTCTAACGGCATTGGTGATTGGTTGGAGTTCCTTGACTAGAATTCGATTACTGATTAAGATGAATGAACAAAATGCTAACCTTCTCATAGAGAAATTGAATCTTTCTTTTGTTTTGTAATATAAATCATAACTTTCTCTTGTTACACAACAATGAGTGTAAACTGACAAGCACCCCAATCTAGCACATGCCTACCACAGCAGGCACAATGATATTGTAATGTCTCAGTGTTAAGAATTGGCAGCGGCGTATGTGAATCTGGTGAGACGGCCAGCTATCACTTGGGAACAGAAGAGGTCATTACACATGAGGGACGTGCTTCAGGACTTGGCGCCGTCGCTGGCCTTGGTATCGGCGGAGTCGTCCTTGCCGCCGGAGCCTGAGGAGGCCGCGTGGGCGGCGAGGGCCTTGTCGTACGCGTCGAGCTCGTCGAAATATATGTCCCAGACGCAGCGGACGCAGCCGCTGCCGCAGCAGTCGCCCGGGAGAGGCTTCTCGGGCGGCAGCGGCAGCGGCGTTGGCGCGGGGGCGGGCGCGGCGTCGGGCTTCGCGGTGCCTCCGTCGCGAGGGGTGGCCGAGGCCATGGGCGTCTCGGGCGGGAGGCAGTGGCGGCTGCGGCGGAGGAGGAGAGGGCGCGTCGGCCCGGGCAGGAGAGGAAGCAGGATCGGGGCCGGGACACGGACGACGGCGCCCAGCATACAGCCCCTCGCTCGTCAAAAGGGAAGGAGGGGACGGTCGCGGAGGCCAAGAGAGGCTGCGTGATTGGGACGCTGTTTGAAGGATCAGAATTGCCACAAGCCAGCTGGGACGAACAAATTGGCAAGCGACACATCGTGCTCGTTTTTTTTTTTTTTTGACAACACACATCGTGCTCGGTTGAGTGGCTGGTTCGTCTAGCCTCGCTAGTTCGGTCAGTTTCCTTCTGCGTGTGCCGAATCAACATCTGCAAGATGGGAGGCGAGCCACCAATAGTTCTCGTATTCTAAAAAAAAAGTTCTAACAATACGCCACGGGTGTCCATCCCGGTCCGGACGGACCGCTCCGCGCACCCGCGCCGTTTCTCACTCCGCGCACCCGCGCCGTTGCTCGCTCGCGCCCCATGCCCCACCTGCCCATGCCATTGCTCGCTCTCACCCGTGCAGATTCGCCCCGGACGTTGCATGCCCCGCCTGCCGTGGCCGTCTTGCAGGACCGCCTCAACTGTGCCAGTTCGCCGTGTTGTTCGCTCATGTTGCACTGAAAGCATATGTTGCTTGTATGAGTCAAGTGTTTCAGACGTTTCTTTAGGTATGTTGCAAGTGTTTCTATGGATATTGCATATGTTGCAATGGCTATACACGTCTATTTCAAAAGTTCGTTCAAAATATATCATCAATTTCGGACGTATTTTGCAAACATTTTATCTAAATGTTACATATGTTACAAATGTATATTTTGAATGTTTTATTTGTTTCACACGTATGTTGTAATTCTTTGCAAAAGTAGACATGGAGGAAGCCCAAGCCCTCGGTGGTCCAGCTGCTACGACTCCCCTAGTGTGGCAAAGATAGAGGCCATGGACATGAGAATGGTGGGCACGGGATGCCGCGATGGATAGGATGGGGAGCGGGATGGGACGCGAGGCAAGGGAGCTGCGTGCATCAGGTGCAGGCATGGGAGCTCCGTCGGATAGACACTGCCTCTAGAGCAAGATGGGCACGGGCGAAGGGGCGTGCGTTGAACACCGGCGCGGGGGCAGCGTCCAGACAGACTCTGCATCCGGACGTTCGGACGCTAGTCGCTCCGCTTTCCCAAACTAAGATATCAGGATTTTTACTTGTCCATCTGTAGTTCAGTATGTTCAGTATGTATATATCTGTAGCATATTACAGTTTTCTGTCAGACAAAAACAGAAAATTTCATTATCCCAACAGCTAAACCAGCCAGGCCTTCGGGATGAAAGCTAGATTCGGAAACTTAAAATGGGCAATCACGCGAATAAGAAAGGGCGATTTGCTGTAAATGTGCAATCCTTATGGCTTATCTCTTCTCTCCATTTCCTGAGCTCTCTTTGTGTGATCACTGATCAGGTCCAGCATCAGGCATTCAGGCATACCTTAAACTGAAAAGATGAAAGCTGTTCAACGCGGAGAGAATAGAGGAGAAAATAGAGTCGAAAGCTTCTGGGTTCTCTGCCAAATGGGGGAAACGTACCTCCTCCTAGTTCTCTGCCAAACAACTTCAACAAAATTAAGCCATTGGCCCATCAGACTACCGGGGAAAACATGTGTAGTGTAAACAGGATCAGCTGACTTTATATTGTTGGTCCTTGAAGCACTTTGACAACTTCCTCTGCTCTAGCCTGTATCTCTTTTAGATACTCAACCAGTATGCGTTGCTGGTAAGAACCACCTTCCTATAGAAAGAGAAAGGAAGAATGTATGTCAGTGTGAGAAGATGGTCACGACGAGGACCTAATCCCTGTAGAATCCAGATGTTTGTGGGTCTCACCGTACGAATCAAGACTCTCTCAATTCTCTTGTTAATAACGGCATAAAGATCATCTGGTGAAACGTCTCCTTTTCCTACTGTAAGCCCATCAAGCAACACCTTGTTCCACTCTGTTAGAAGAGTCAAGGGTCTATTGGGCCTTAGCCCGTTAGGGTTAATTAGTCGCTTGCTTAGGGGTCAAGTAAGCCTTGCTTGTAAGTCAAGAAATCCTCTCTATATAAAGAGAGCAGATGTATCAATCTAATCAAGCAAGAGATTAGAAGGAAAAACCTTCTCTCTTGCCGGCCGTGGGCGAAGCCCCGCGGCCGGCGTTCCTAGCGCCCCCCACAGCCCTAGCCGCCATTCCTCTCTCGTGTGAACAGTACCCGCGGGTACTGTAGCGCGCGGGTACTGTAGCTCCGCCGCCGCTCCCCTCTCTTCCTCCTCAATCCTCCCAATCCCAACAACGTCCATAACAAGTGTTAGAAGAGTCAAGGGCCTATTGGGCCTTAGCCCGTTAGGGTTAATTAGTCGCTTGCTTAGGGGTCAAGTAAGCCTTGCTTGTAAGTCAAGAAATCCTCTCTATATAAGGAGAGCAGATGTATCAATCTAATCAAGCAAGAGATTAGAAGGAAAACCCTTCTCTCTTGCCGGCCGTGGGCGAAGCCCCGCGGCCGGCGTTCCCAGCGCCCCCCACAGCCCTAGCCGCCCGTCCTCTGCCTCTCTCGCGTAAACAGTACCCGCAGGTACCGTAGCGCGCGGGTACTGTAGCTCCGCCGCCGCTCCCCTCTCTTCCTCCTCGATCCTCTCGATCACAACAGCGTCCATAACAATCTGGTATCAGAGCCTCGCCGATCATGGCCTCCACCACTGCCGCGGCCACGCGCCGCCGCCTGCAGCCGCACCGCCGCCGACACCTGACGCGCAAACGCCGCTTGACGGCTCTCCATGGCGGCCAACCATGCATTGATGTGCGCCTGTTGTGCGTTGATGTAAGCCAGCGTCTTGACGATCTGATCCCACAGCAACTCAGCGGAACCTGACATCTCCGATACCAGATTGTTATGGACGTCGTTGGGATTGGGAGGAGAGAGTCGAGGGAAGCGGCGGCGGAGCTACAGTACCCGCGCGCTACAGTACCCGCGGGTACTGTTCACACGAGAGAGGAATGGCGGCTAGGGCTGTGGGGGGCGCTAGGAACGCCGGCCGCGGGGCTTCGCCCACGGCCGGCAAGAGAGAAGGTTTTTCCTTCTAATCTCTTGCTTGATTAGATTGATACATCTGCTCTCTTTATATAGAGAGGATTTCTTGACTTACAAGCAAGGCTTACTTGACCCCTAAGCAAGCGACTAATTAACCCTAACAGGCTAAGGCCCAATAGGCCCTTGACTCTTCTAACACTACACCCCACTTGGACATGCAGCTCGTCCTCGAGCTGCAACCTAACTCGACTCGACACAAACCTATCACTTAAAAACAAGCCTTTTACATCTCGGCTTATTTTATTGACCTGAAATAAACTACGACTCTTTATTTTTGACTCCTAAAGATACGACAGACACCCTCCGCGTGATGAACCTGCACGTGTGTAGCCACCTGGATCCCATGGAGCCCACCGGAACGAGAGGGGTGCACGGGTATAGCCACCAGGAATTAGTCGCGATAGCGACCAGCGGAGACGTCCTCGCGGCGGCCGGTGCCGGAGCACGGCAGCGCTAATTAAGGTCCGCCTATGGGTGGCCACACACCCACGTCCCCAAATGCTGGCGCTGTAGACGCCGAGTTCGCCACCCGAGGTGGCGATGCCACGCCCGATCTCCATGACGCAGTGGACGAGATCGAGGCCTTCCATGTGGCGAAGCGCAGCCTGGTGGCGAAGCAAAGGGGCACGGGGCACAGGCACCGGCTGCAACCCACGCATCTCCCGCGCCTGCCGTCGCGCCAGGAGTCCGCGTGCTGCAGCCTGTAACCGCACCGCCGCCAGGACCGCCTCCCGCATCTTCTGGCGCATCTCCTGCAGCCGTCGCCGTGCCCGGAGACCGCGCGCAGCAGCCTGCAGCCGCACCACAGCCGACACTTGGTGAATAAGCATCGGCTGCGCTGCGATGTCCTTTCGCTGCTTGATCTGTTGTGCGGTGTCGGCCTTCGCGCGGCGAAGCACAGCTTGGAGGAACTACGACGGGGTGCGGGGCTGAATTAGTTGCAGATCACACAGCCGCCGCACTCGTTGACGCGCCAGGAGGCCACGCGCCGCCGCCTGCAGCCGCACCGCCGCCGACACCTGGCGCGCAAACGCCGCTTGACGGCTCTCCATGGCGGCCAACCATGCATTGATGTGCGCCTGTTGTGCGTTGATGTAAGCCAGCGTCTTGACGATCTGATCCCACAGCAACTCAGCGGAACCTGACATCTCCGATACCAGATTGTTATGGACGTCGTTGGGATTGGGAGGAGAGAGTCGAGGGAAGCGGCGGCGGAGCTACAGTACCCGCGCGCTACAGTACCGCGGGTACTGTTCACACGAGAGAGGAATGGCGGCTAGGGCTGTGGGGGGCGCTAGGAACGCCAGCCGCGGGGCTTCGCCCACGGCCGGCAAGAGAGAAGGTTTTTCCTTCTAATCTCTTGCTTGATTAGATTGATACATCTGCTCTCTTTATATAGAGAAGATTTCTTGACTTACAAGCAAGGCTTACTTGACCCCTAAGCAAGCGACTAATTAACCCTAACAGGCTAAGGCCCAATAGGCCCTTGACTCTTCTAACACTACACCCCACTTGGACATGCAGCTCGTCCTCGAGCTGCAACCTAACTCGACTCGACACAAACCTATCACTTAAAAACAAGCCTTTTACATCTCGGCTTATTTTATTGACCTGAAATAAACTACGACTCTTTATTTTTGACTCCTAAAGATACGACAGACACCCTCCGCGTGATGAACCTGCACGTGTGTAGCCACCTGGATCCCATGGAGCCCACCGGAACGAGAGGGGTGCACGGGTATAGCCACCAGGAATTAGTCGCGATAGCGACCAGCGGAGACGTCCTCGCGGCGGCCGGTGCCGGAGCACGGCAGCGCTAATTAAGGTCCGCCTATGGGTGGCCACACACCCACGTCCCCAAATGCTGGCGCTGTAGACGCCGAGTTCGCCACCCGAGGTGGCGATGCCACGCCCGATCTCCATGACGCAGTGGACGAGATCGAGGCCTTCCATGTGGCGAAGCGCAGCCTGGTGGCGAAGCAAAGGGGCACGGGGCACAGGCACCGGCTGCAACCCACGCATCTCCCGCGCCTGCCGTCGCGCCAGGAGTCCGCGTGCTGCAGCCTGTAACCGCACCGCCGCCAGGACCGCCTCCCGCATCTTCTGGCGCATCTCCTGCAGCCGTCGCCGTGCCCGGAGACCGCGCGCAGCAGCCTGCAGCCGCACCACAGCCGACACTTGGTGAATAAGCATCGGCTGCGCTGCGATGTCCTTTCGCTGCTTGATCTGTTGTGCGGTGTCGGCCTTCGCGCGGCGAAGCACAGCTTGGAGGAACTACGACGGGGTGCGGGGCTGAATTAGTTGCAGATCACACAGCCGCCGCACTCGTTGACGCGCCAGGAGGCCACGCGCCGCCGCCTGCAGCCGCACCGCCGCCGACACCTGGCGCGCAAACGCCGCTTGACGGCTCTCCATGGCGGCCAACCATGCATTGATGTGCGCCTGTTGTGCGTTGATGTAAGCCAGCGTCTTGACGATCTGATCCCACAGCAACTCAGCGGAACCTGACATCTCCGATACCAGATTGTTATGGACGTCGTTGGGATTGGGAGGAGAGAGTCGAGGGAAGCGGCGGCGGTGCTACAGTACCCGCGGTGCTACAGTACCGCGCGGGTACTGTTCACGTGCGAGAGAGGCAGACAACCGGCGGCTAGGGTTGTGAGATGCGCTGGGAACGCCGGCCGCGGGGCTTCGCCCACGGCCGGCAAGAGAGAAGGTTTTTCCTTCTAATCTCTTGCTTGATTAGATTGATACATCTGCTCTCTTTATATAGAGAGGATTTCTTGACTTACAAGCAAGGCTTACTTGACCCCTAAGCAAGCGACTAATTAACCCTAACGGGCGAAGGCCCAATAGGCCCTTGACTCTTCTAACACACTCGCTCTCAGGCGCTGCATTGCACAATCTCCACTGATCAGATATGATGACTAGTAGATGCAAAAAGAGAGAGAAAAAAAGAATCGCTGCGTGGAATTACAGACCCTGTATTACACACTCGAGAAACTTTTCGGGAACTACGACATGCCCCCCTGAAAAATGAAAGGTGCTCATGAACAAAATGAAAGTGTAGTCCTGTTTCAACATCTCAGGTCGAACAGCATAAAAGTAATGCATGAAGGAACACTACCTTTGTATGCGTAACTACGTTTTTGGAGAGATTTGGAAGCATATAACTGCAATACTTTTTGCAGCATAGCTTGAAGCCCTGGCTTATCTCCATCTTGTTTAGCCTAAACACATGTAAACATA
Source organism: Saccharum hybrid cultivar R570 (assembly GCA_038087645.1). Classification (NCBI taxonomy): domain Eukaryota; kingdom Viridiplantae; phylum Streptophyta; class Magnoliopsida; order Poales; family Poaceae; genus Saccharum; species Saccharum hybrid cultivar. Next base: position 20,298,299 of record JAQSUU010000402.1, on the reverse strand, counting down.
TACTAATCACATAAAAAAATAAAATTTAATATAAATTGGAATAAAAATAAACAACTTGCTAGCATAAAAAGCAGAAACTAACACTTACTTGCCTCAACTGAGCACTAACTTCTGACAGAAATCCCTCATCAAGCTGTCCTTCTTGTTCTCGGCGTGTTATTTCCTGGGAATGTCAGGATGGCATATTAAAAAAAATATTAGAACTATGGAAGGAGATTGGCATTTCTAGGTACACAAATGTGACACAGAAAATTACATATAATCAACCGAATCTCTGAAGCCCAAAAGAAATGTTGGTTGCAAAGTACAGACAACGGCAACAATAGGCACATGTAAATCATAATTTGAAACGGATATTTGCCCTGATGATTACATTTTCACCACAAATTTGTTAATTACTGTAGACGGCAGTGTAAGGAAGTTCAGTTTTATAGGCAGTGCAAGCGCAAAGACCAAATGCAAGTAAAGGATGTAAAAAGCATTTAGAACAATATGTAGAGATGTGACCATACTTTCTCCATCAATTTGAGAGTGTCTGGACCTCTTGGTGGCCACTGCACATCTCCCTCATGCATCACAGGACTAATGATTGCCTTCAGCACATCTGTTGATTGTTCAATCTTTTGCTGCATAACATAAGGGTAAAATTAGCAAATGGAACAATATCAGTAATCAGTAATCACAAAAGAAATACAAAGTTTTCCTTGCTTATGAGGACATAGGCAGAGGTACTATACTTATGCATGATGGAACATGGTTCTTACATCAGTCTTGTGAACAAGCCGGTCAACAATGTTCATGACATTTTCTGCCAGCTCTTCATAATCTTTCTGAGAACGCAAAACAGAGAAACCAATCGCAAAGTTAAATTAACTGAGGAAGAAGATAATAACATCCATAGGAAGCAAATTATCAATATATGTGAAACCATGCTTTATCATCATCTGATTTGCAGAGGTCAATTCTAGCTGCTAGCCGAACCCAGAAACCAGCGTCGAATGACAGAACATTTTCAACCACTATTTGATCAAGCTGTTTACAAGAAAGAAAGGTGTATTAGTAATTTAATCAATTGAACTCATTATGTCAAAAGAAACAATAAAACAAGCAAGTCTAGTGATACCTTTAGACAAACCCAAAAACTGTACAAGCATGTAGAACAGGATAGTAAGAATTGAGAAGACTAAATGAAATAAGTCAAACTGCCAACTAACACTATACTCAGAGCAGTTGATGAAACTTAGGTCCAGAGATAGATTTGCCAACCAGTTCATAGTTCGGCTCTGCAAAGGGTAAAACAAGAGAGCAGCACGGCTTCTTGGCCAGTGGCGGGCTTCACGTCATCCCAATTAGCGCCCACCTACGGCTACTATTGCATGGAGCCGCTTACATCAGAAGCAGCTTCTCATAGTTCTGTTTGACTTCTACAGCTTCTCATGCTTTGGGGAACGTGGCAGCGGAGCTTTGGCGTGCAGTCCGAGCTGGTGGAGCGCCCACGATGTTCAAAGCCAAGGGCCCCATATGCGCACGAGTGGAGGTCCTACTCCTACAGGCCATGCCGATGGTGTTAAATCTGACCCTCTGCAGGCATATTGTTCCTCTTACACTTATAGCTCACAGTCCATTGATATTTTGCATGAACCTCACTTTTTTTACCCATCACTGCAGTAGTGGCAAAGGTGAAACAAATTATGGTGTTACTAATTATTTTGTTCGCTTCCAGAGTTGCAACACAAGAAATGGATCATTTTATCACTTACTTTGGATCACGTGAAGTAGATAGTAGTAGAATAGAATGGAATGGGCGAAAGGCAGATGATGAATGTTGAATAAGATCATATTGTTTCAGACTGCTTCCTTTTGTTATTTTGTTGCAAGATTTAAGTTTGAGAGCACAACACTACCAGCAGGATTGCTTTTTTTTTAATAAATTCATCTAGCATTTTAGAGCTATCCTATGAATGCACCTGACTAAGTGGTACTTTCTATATTTCTATCCTACTGCTGATTTGCTATTTAAGTTATGCCCAGGTCTGTTGGCCAGGTGTATGATGAGGCTGAAGCTAAGACAATTATTGTTTTCCTTGTTGGGAGCCTGATGAAGACTTATCAATGTAACTAAACTGTCAGTTCATTGCTTATGAAAATGCTACAATGAGATATCTAACTACTGATATTGGTAGTGTCGTATCAAGCCAGGAATATCTCAGTGCAAACACTCTTGTCACCGCCATTTTGATCTTCCTAATCTAGAGGCTCAGATATTTTGCAGAAAGTGCACTTTTCATAGCAGCCTAATAATAGCTTACATACACCCTATACATCAAATAAGATGCAACCTCTATGCCACTGATATATCACCAAGGATATACAGTTTGCAGAATCAAAGTTTGGAGATCAGGCACATTGCTGTTCCTATGCAACAGGAAGCAAGTTGCAGCTACCAGTTAGGTTGAAGGTAAATATTTTCAAGAATTAGAAGAAATTGATCCAATGACTAGTAAGAAACAAAAGAGTACAAACCTTATATTAGTATATGAGCCATGATGCAGAAACAAGTACAATTATACAAGAGACACACGATAACAGTAACAGACTCAATTTAGCTATAGGTTATTGTTTTAGAACTCCCATGATTGTATGACTTTATCAGCTCCTTGTTCTGATACCTTTCTTTGGTGCGCTCATTGGTCAACTTATTGCCAGTGTCATGTCAAATGTTTTCTTAACAGATGTGCAAGCAGCAATCGAGAAGCAATTTAACATCTCCATCGAAAGTACCAAGATCACATATTTCCATCAAAATTTCATCATCAGATTTACTTCACCTCAAATTCGAGATTTTGTTCTTTCTTTATAGGATGCAAGATCAGATGTACATCTAGGTCAGCTTAGTTATAGATTTACAATATAGGTCTGAAATTCGGTTACCACTTACCACTATGGTTTCCACTTTTCTTCTCTTGCCTTTTTTATCATATCATTATGATTTCATAGCTTATGAGATAGACATCCACATTGCAATGAAATGGGTGGGTTATCTATTTCTAGAAGGGGTTAACTGTGTGGGAAACTCTACCTTTTTATTATTTGTGTTTGAGAGGATTTGGGATTGAGGGTGAAATTCAGTTTGTTAGATATAACAGATGTTGATTGTTCTCTCTGGTGGAAAAAAAGATGGATATCCTTTTCTCATTGCACTTGGTTATGTGATATGCATGTGCTGGGAAGATAAATCATATCTCATTATCATTTGTGGAGATGCATAAATATGCTTTATGTGTTAGACAGAGCAGTTTGCCATGTTCCCAGCCATGTTGGTGTATTGAACCAGTTAGCAGCTCATCAACATTGTATTACAAATTGAAATTCATGAGTTGAGCTTTTCAGTTTCTAGGCCCATTTTTTCCTAAGTTGCCTTTCTATCTATATTGCTATTTACATTCTTATGCAGCTGTTCCTTTCAAAAAAAAAATATCATGCAGCTGTTACTGTAGAACACCATAAAAGAATGAAGTGGCCCTACACGAAACATGGGCGTGTGCAAATCACTTAGTTTCGAACAAGCAACACAGGAAGCAAGCTCTAAGACTGGCGGTTTTCAAACTGAAGGAGATCTATAGTGTGAAGTCTGAATCGAAATGTAAGACAGTAACCACAGTTCAAAAAGGATAATGTGAACTAAATACCAGCCAGAGTGAAGACAGAAATCACATATTCACGGTTACCTCTCTAGGATTTGCATTCCTCAGCATATCAATCAGCCTATCCACTTCTACGGTCTTCTTGAGGGATTCTTCAGGAGGTTTATCAGCTGCGCATAATAAAGTCGTCCTGCTTATCGAAATCATAAGTCCTTAATTAAGAATATTATCTACTGATTTTCATGTCAAAGTTCAAGATAGAAAGATAGATCCTGATGACCGCAGGTAGTTTGAACACTAATCACAAATTTGTATCAGCAACTCAGCAAAGTTATCATATCCAAACTTCCGAACAATAGCCATGTTACTACTTGATCGGTTACAATTCCAGGGTCACATTTAAATGTTGAGCAACCACAAAACACAATGGCAGTTCTACAGCAATGTTCAGCCTGTGCTCATTGTTCAGTTATAAATGTTCCTCAATTCATTAAATTTCTTAATCCCCGGCACAGTTATGCCACAGTATGGCTATGTTAACCAATCAGACCAAATCGCACAATTGAGCAAAATAAAGGTCGTCACTACTTCTTAATCCAAAAGCACCCACCAAGTGCGCACAAGTAAATTTAACTAAAAAGCGGAAAGAAAGGATAGAACACGAACCGTCTCCGCCGTTCAGCATGGAATGCTCTCCGCCCGGCGGACTGCACCGGGATCCCCCAACACCACCGACGGGGCAAACTCTGGTTAACACAAAGGCGGACGATTAGAGTACGCTTTGAGTTCGTTGGAGTAAACAAATTAGGATGACCAGGGTGAAGAGTGTAACCGCGATGGGAGATGGGGACGGAGACAGTGGCCGGAGCGACGTGGATGCGGCGGCGGCCGTCGCCATCGCCGGCCGGAGACGGAAGCAGTGTGGAGGTGCGTGCGGTATGCTCCACACCTGTGGAACGGGTAGATAGAGCCGTGAGCCTGTCTGACACTTGGGATGGGTTGATCCCGGATCTGAGGTCCTAGTGGAATTACTGAAGAGTGTGCTTCAGGTTTTTTTTAGGCGGGATAGGTGGAACAGAGTCATCCCGTGAGGCTATCCGCACTCGTTGACCTCTATATTCATCCTCTATACGTCCTAGTCAGCAAGATTCTCTCCTCTATATTCAATTCTTCCGCACTCATCTATCCTCTATATCATCCTCTATCCACTGTAGGGCCCACTTGTCAAGATTTTTTTCTTTTTTCTTTTTTTTCCTTTTTCTCTTCCTTTTCTTTTTCCCCTCTCCTCCTTTATCCATTCGACCGCACCACGCTGCTGCTGCGCCGCCCCATCCCTCGGTCCCTCCGCCACCCCTCTCCTTCCCGTTCCTGTCCATGGCCGTCGCGCCTCCGCCTCCGCATCTCGCGCCCGACGGCGCGACTCCGGGCGGGCGCGGCTCCCTCCGTGGGCGGCGGCAGCGGGCGAGCGCGCGGGCGGAGCTTCCTCGTCGGGCGGAGCAGAGGCGCGGGCCCGCGAGGTCGTGCCCGCCGAAGCAGAGGCGGGCGGGAGGTGGAGGTCGAGGGCACGGCCATGGCGCTCGGGAGGTGGAGGTGCTGCTGCGGTCATGGCTACCGGCACCGGCCAGATCTGTGCGTGGGCGAGGCCGAGGTGGGCGCAGGCACGGTGGCGGCTCCTCTGCTGCGTGGGCGCGGGCACGGCGGCGGCTCCTCTGCCGCGTGGGCGGCGCATCCGGCCTCCTTCCCCATCCCAGCGCGTCCGCGGCCTCCTCGTCGGGCGACGACCCGGCCTGCTCTGACCTCCTCTCGCCGTTCCCCGTCCCCGACGGCCGGGGCTCCTTGGCCTCCACCCTGCTCTGCTCTCCCTCTGCCCTTGCTGCGTCGAGGCCCAGACCGAGGTGGGGCCGCGCGAGCGCTTTAGCGGACGAACGGCAAACCACTATATTTAGCGGATGGAAGAGCTCACGCTATTTTAGCGTGACCTTTACCGGACGTCGCTGCAGCGTTTTTGATACGCTATCACTGCTATAGCGGATCCTTTAGCGGAGCCGGTGCGGATAGCCTGAGCCTCTAGAATCCAGTACACGCCGGATGAAAACGGATAAGATACGGACGGATATCTGATATCATATTTATTTTTATATTTTTGTCTAAATTTGGATTTGAATATGAATAATATCAACCATGCCGGATAGGATATATTTGGATATCGACATCATAAATATGTGATTTGGGTATTCGGATACAGATACGGTATCAGATGTTGAATATCCGAACTCGGATACGGATAAATCTAAATCCCTCTAAACGAATTCGGTCTCGAATACGGTCGGAAAATATCCGTACCATTTTCATCCCTACTCACCCCTAGCAAACGGATATGTGTTAAGAGTTTCGGTTTGAAAGCTCGCACATATGCATGGATTGGAAGTTTAGGAGAGTAATAGCTACCAAATTATGCTAAGGTGTAAAGAATGGACCTTTGAAGCATGATACAAATCGGAGTTACCATTTGAACACCATCCTTAGCACCATGGTTATTTAGATAGCACTTGTAATACAAACACTAGATACCTCGTGAGATCAACATTATAAGCAAGGTTCTAGAATCACTTGTAAAAACATGCAAGGTATATCTAACTGTCATCCTATGATGCTAGTTTTCATTTCATCAATCATTTTCTATAATCTAGCATACACCGCACAAGCATGGATAGGAAATTTAAAAACTTGTGTCATGCAAGCAAACATATGTAATGCACATACAAATGTAATATACAAGTTTATGAGCTTGCTCCCCCTACTTGTGTGCTTCAAATTTTAATTGATCCTCTTCCTTCTACCTATCTTACTATCTTTGGTTTCTCTCCCCCGTTTGCTTATCTTTGGGAATTACTTCTCCTCCTTTGTCATCAATGACCATAAAAGGTGAGCTTAAATTTTAGATAGGTTGTGTAAAACCATGATAAGTGGGGATCAATTTCCCAATTTGGTTCAATCTAGATTACTTATAGAAGATATTTAACTTGGTTTGATCCAAGGGCAAGCTTCTTCACACCTCTAAATAAAGGTTATCATGCACCATGTTAAGTTAAACACTTATAGCTTATTTTCTAGATCAAACACTAGGTTTACAAGCCCATAAACATATCATATACCACCACTAGATAATTTTAAACATAAAGCAATAGTGGTACTATACAAGCATCAAACTCATTTTGTTTCATGAATGAGCCTATTTAATGCAAGAAATGACTAGATGCACTAAATAAATCCTTAGCAAAGGATGAATGACATGACAACCAATTTTACCTGGTTTTGCTCGAAGGAGAGGCATGTCATATAGTGGGGGTGCATCAACACATATTTGAGAAGTCCAATGTATTCAACTCATTCCTTAGCTTGCAAAACCTCTCCTCATCAAATGGCTTGGTGAAGATATCGGCAAGTTGATCTTCGGTGCCAATATTTTCTATGCAAATGTCCCTTTTTTTGTTGATGATCTCTTATAAAATGATGGCTAGACGGGTGCAGCCCCCCGTCTAGCATAGGTTCAGGGCCCTGGCTGCCCCCCATCTAGCATGCAAATGTGAGAATTTGTTTAGATGGGAGCCCTAGCTGCCCTTATATAGAGTTCAGGGCCAAGGCTTGTAACAAAGAGGAGGTTATCCTGACCGAGGGGTCGAGAGACCGAGGGAGATTCTAACTAACTTGGCTTGCAAGCTATGTCATCTTCTGGCATTCATCGGGGCATGACTCTCGTCATGGCCTTGTGGCCATGTCATGGCAGCGGCTGATGTGGTGCTATTGTGCTGACCGTGGCGGGCACTGTAGGCGCACCCATGACATTTGGATAAGTAAAACAGCCTACACAAAAAATGACAAGCTATGGTATATAAATGAGCATAAAAATAATTTGTACTATGAAAAGTATCAAACAACAGATTTAATATTTTTTCCATGATCTACACAGTAAACAAACACTGTACAAAAATTATCATATGCATGTTTTATACAAATTTCTCTCTCTAACAAAAAAATAACAAAAATCAGCCAATAAAGGCACTTGAACAACACATCATAATTTTTCTATAGAATATGCATGACATATATTTTTCATACAAAGTGCATCACATAAGAAAACTATGAAAACTAGAATCATATTTTTTCTGATAAATATTCTATTTACTATTTCTAAGATAATAGCAATTACAAGAACTAAATAAAGCTCTATAAAAAAAAGTATCACCAAATCAACATGCAACATTTTTAACAGGTAGATCTCATGACCAGGAACCCAACAAAATTGGTTTCACAAATTTTGGACAAGTGTTCTGCAAGCTATAGATTTTACAAGATTTAAATCAATTCTGAAATTCATTTCAAAAACCCTTTCTTTTAAAATCTGGATTTGAAAATGCTACGTGCACCCAACGCTTTTCCCCAGATCCGACCCTTAGACACTTTAGTTGGGCCCCACGGTCGCCCGGCCCCACCCGACAGTCGCACGGGAGCAGAGGACAGCCGTTGATTGGCTACTCCTCGCCGACGGTGAGGTTCCCGTCGTCGAGACTGGCACCATTGGCTTTCTCTCGGCGACACGAACATGTTAAGCTAGAAGATGGCGCAGATGGAGGACCGGAGCGAGCTCACTAGCGCGCATGGCGGCACGGTGGCGCTGCACGTCAGCGAGGTCACCGCTGCCGGCCATGGCGTGGCTAAGCGAGGCGTGCGCAGGCTATGCGAGGTCGAGGCGGATCCGGTGCTCATGAAAAGTAGAAGAAAAAGGCATGGCGACACGGTGGTCCACACAAGCCACGACGATGCTCGGCTGCGGTGGCTGCTACTTGCGGGGAGATGAGGGCGAGGTGGGAGCGGAGAATGGAGTGGAGTGAGCCAGGTGAGCGGGGCGCGGTTAAGGCGAGCATGTGCGTCACGGGGGCCACCAGGGTGCCACCCGTACGCCGTCGCCGGCGACCGGCCTCCACGCGGCGGCCGCGGCCTGACGCGGTTGGGCGTGGGCGCAGCGCGCGTGGGGTGAGCGCGAGCGCGAGCTGGGCCGGCTTCGACCAGTGGGCTGAAAAGGAGGAGCACGGCCCGCTACGGTAAAAACATAATTTTCTTTTTATTTTTCAAATAAACAGCCCCCATTTCTCCCATTTTGAGCATCAAAAATTCATTTTCAAAAGTTGACCCAAAAACAAAAGTTGCTTAAAGGTGCATTTTCAAATTCCAATTGGATTTTGATTTAAAGATTCAAAGTTCATTTTAATTCAAAAACTCATTTTTCTAACTTATTTTTAAAAGCAAAATTTGAGAAACTTTTGAATACAAAACTTGCTCCAAATTACTTGCTAAAAATTTCTAAATTATTTGTACTCCTAAACAAACTTGTTTTAATGGCCTAACAAGCACACTCATGGTACAGTTATGTTTAAACAAACAATTGCGACATTCATGTTTCAAGGTTATGTTTCACATGTTTCAATTCAATGTTACACGTATATCACATGTGATTATGAATGCAAGATGATGCTCATGCGCATGATTTGAAATGCTTAATGTATGCTTAACACCCGAGGTGTTACATTAACCATGTGGCTCCCTAGAAGGATGTGGCTGATCAGGGCCATTCCTCGGGCGAGTTCGCCATGAGCCGTGGTCCATTGGTTTCTCAAATAGGAAACTTGGTCACGGCTTGCGACGAGCGAGGGCACTGGCCCCTCTAGGTAGGTGAACTCCGCGATGCAGCCCTCATGGGCAGTTCTGGGAGTATGACCACCGCGGGCCACGGAACTTAGATTTCCAAGGTGGAGGTCTGAGCTGTGGCTGATGGCGGACGCGGGCGCTGGCCCATTGGCGCTGCTGAACCCATAGTTTTCGCGGTGGATGTGACCGCCGTGAGCCATTCCACCAGCGGTGCGAGGAGCCATCGCTTCCTTCTCAACAATCGAGAGTGCGTGACTGTCCCCTACTTGGCGCGCTAACTATCGGTATTTTGTAAACCGGACTAGTAAACTTATGTGATTGTCACATTACTCTAGGAAGATGATGGTAGCATCCAACAGACACGAGGATTTATACTGGTTCAAGCCAGAGCCCTACGTCTAGTCTCAGAAGATCGAGTGTGTGTTTCTCGCTTGAATGCTCTGAAATTCTTACAACGGGGGTGCAAGAATGGTGAAAGAGGTGGTAGAACCTATGCTAGACGGGGGGCAGCCTAGAGAGAAGCCCCAGGAGCCATACTTCTATGGATGGAGTGGTAGAGGATGAAGAATGAGAATGTGAGAATGTGTTCAGATGGGAGCCCCGGCTGCCCTTATATAGAGTGCGGGGGCAAGGCTTTTTACAAAGAGGAGGTTCTCCCGACTGAGGGGTCGAGAGCCCGAGGGAGGTCCTAACTAACTTAGCTTGCAAGCTACGCCGTCTTCTGGTGTTTGATGGGGCATGGCTCTCGTCATGGCCTTATGGCCCTATCACGGTAGGGGCTGACGTGGTGCTACTGTGCTGGCCATGGTGGGCACTACAGGCGTACCGGTGGTTCGTCAGCTGTCCTGTGCAACGCGGCATCCATCGTGGTCTTTGCCGTCATTTCCTAGTTTCCTAGGGCATCGTACCCGTAGCAGGTAGCCGCCCCGGGTCGTCGTTCGTTCGGTCGCTTCACAAGAGTAAGGGTCGCGACCTCGATTGTTGGGGTTAGGGCACTCCGCCAGCCAGGAAGGTCTCTAGGTCGAGACCCCTATCATGGATCCCATCCCGTAGTGGGGGGATCGTATGTGCATCCTGTCGGTTCGTATCTTGGATAGTGGGTTTCGTACCCATTGCCACCATTATACGGTGTTGTCGTGTTGGTGCGGCGTGGCACATGGATGGTGTCTGACCAGACCGAGGTGACCGCGGTGGCACGGTCACATCTTTTGATCCACCATGTTGCCACTTGAATCACTATCCAATCTTCCATTTGTCCTCATAGGTGTACTAATGGCCTTTGCATCTTTCATTTCAAACTTCTCAAGTATGTCTTTGATGTACTTGCCTTGACTCACAAATATGTCATTCTTCATTTGCTTGATTTAAAGACCAAGAAAGTAACTAAGCTCTCCAATCATGAACACCTCAAACTCATTAGCCATCATCTTTCCAAACTTCTCACAAAAGTCTTGATTGGTTGATCCTAAGATAATGTCATCAACATAGATTTGCAACACAAACAAGTCATTGTCTTACTTCTTGGTGAAGAGAGTGGTGTCAACCTTGCCTATAATGAACCCCTTAGAGAGTAGGAAATCCCTTAACCTCTCATACTATGCTCTTAGTGCTTGCTTCAAGCCATACAAAGCCTTTCTTAACTTGTAAACATGGTTGGATTTCTTCTCATCTTCAAAACCGGGAGGTTGCTCAATATACACAAGCTCATTGATGTATCCATTGAGAAATGCACTCTTCATATCCATTTGGTACAACTTGATGTTATGGGCATAAGTATAGGCTAACAAGATCCTAATTGCTTTTAATCATGCAACCGGGGTATATGTTTCTCCAAAGTCAAGACCTTCAACTTAAGTGTAACCAAGAGCCACTAATCTTGCTTTGTTCCTTATAACTATCCCATCTTGATCTTGCTTGTTCTGAAAGACCCACTTTATTTCAATCACATTATGATCGTTAGGCCTCTCAACTAACTCTCATACTTGATTTCTCTTGAAGTTATTTAGCTCTTGATGCATAGCATTGACCCAATCAACATCCTTCAAAGCTTCATCCATCTTCTTTGGTTCAATGAATAAGACAAATGAGAAGTGTTCACAAAATGATGCCAATCTTGATCTTGTTTGCACACCTCTTGAGATATCACCAATTATGGAATCCAAAGAATGATCTCTTGCAACATTGGTAGGTTAGAGCACTTGCACTTGATTGCTTGCATTTGATTGATCACTTGGTTGAGATGACGAACTAGCCACTTGTTGTTGATCTTGCACCTCGTCATCACTTGCACTTACTTGACCTTGATCATGAGAACCACTAGCTTGCACATTTGAGTTAGAGTGCACTTGATTCTTGTCATCTTCAACATCAATCACTTCTTTAGGCCTTATGTCACCAATATCCATGTTCTTCATTTCATTGACCAATTTATATCATCTAGATTCTCATCTTCCTCTTAAGAACCATTTGTTTCATCAAATTCCACATTATGAACCTCCTCAAGAGTACCACTAGCCAAATTTCAAACTCTATAAGCCTTGCTAGTAGTTGAGTAACCAAGCAAGAAACTTTCATCACATTTTTTCTCAAACTTGCTCAATCTTGTGCCTTTCTTCAGTATGTAGCATTGACAACCAAAAATCCAAAAGTATACAATATTAGCCTTTGTTCCATTCAATAGCTCATATAGTGTCTTCTCCATCATGGGGTGACAATAGAGTCGGTTGCTATAGTAGCAAGCCGTGTTGATTGCTTCGGCCTAAAATAAATGACTCACATTGTACTCACTCAACATTGTTCTTATCAAGTCAATCAAAGTTCTATTCTTTCTCTCAACTAGTTCATTTGATTGAGGAGTGTACTTAGCCAAAAAATGATGCCTAATCCGAAACTCATCTCACAAATTATCAATTCTTGTGTTCTTGAACTCACTTTTATTGTCACTTCTCACTTTCTTGATGGTGGTCTCAAACTCATTATGAATTCTCTTGATGAATGTGTTGAAGGTTGCAAGCACATCACTCTTGTCAATAAGAAAGAACACCCAAGTGTATCTAGTGAATTCATCCACAATCATAAATCCATATTGTTTCCACCAATGCTAGTATATGTGGTTGGTCCAAACAAGTCCATGTGCAATAACTCAAATGCCTTAGATGTACTCATCATGGCCTTCTTACGATGTGTGTTTCCAACTTGCTTTCTGGCTTGACATACACTACGTAGCTTATCCTTCTCAAATGTGACATCTTTTAAGCCTCAAATGTGACATCTTTTAAGCCTTCACACCATTGGCACCCTTAACAAGCATATAACAAGAATTAAATCTAATTGAGGATACATTAAGTTGCTTGTTCTTATTAGTCTTGCAATATTGTCTACATGCCCAACTTGCTTGCATCTATTGTAAAACTAACCATTACCCTTCATAAAGCTAGCTTTGGGAGTGACAAAGGCCGTCTTGCCTTTTTGGGGTATAGCCTAATCTCTCTTTGTTGAGAGAAAACCTTTGGCTACCTAAGCACTTTAGCAAGCGGGCATCTCCACCATAGGCATTACTTAAGGCACGAGTAAGCTCATTCACCTCCTTCTTGAGGGTCTAACCTTTGGCTACCTAAGCACTTTAGCAAGCGGGCATCTCCACCATAGGCATTACTTAAGGCACGAGTAAGATCATTCACCTCCTTCTTGAGGGTCTCATTTTTCACCATTAGTGAGGCATCACAAGTGAAATCATTACTCAAAAGTGAAGTAGAAGTGGTAATGCTACAAGAAGGGTTAGTGGGAGTAACAACAATAGGCTTATAAAATAATTCATCAAGAATATCACATGTTAGTCCCACATCACATGACACAATCACTTGCTCCTTTTTGGCTTCTTCCACCTTGACTTACTCAAGGAGAGAGGAGTGAGCTTTTTCATGCTTAGTGTGAGCATTACCAAGCTCCTTATGGTCTTCCCTTAGACTCTCATGAGACACATTGAGCTCATCAAAGGATCGCTTGATAGCTTTGAGCTCTTTTCACAATTCTTTGCAATCCTTTCTCTTCATCTCAAGACATGTGTGGGCATTCTCCAACATGTCCATGAGAGCCTCCTTGGAGTCCTCATCATCATCATCATCGTCATCACTCCTACAATCATTACTTTCACAAGCATCATCATCACTTTCATCATATTTTACCTTGATGGGCTTTGCCATGAGGTAAGTTGATGAAGTGTCGAAGATGGAAGGCTTGTTGTTGATGGCTATGCTTGCCAGTGCTTTCTTCTTGGATTTCTTGTCATCATCACTTGAGTCATCATCCTCCGAAGAAGCATCACTATCCCACGTCACCACATAGTCGTCACTCTTCTTTTTCTTTGGGAAGGTCATCCTTTTCTTGTTCTTCTCATTCTTTTGCTTCTTCTTCTCATCCTCATCATTATCACTATTGTAGGGACAATTCATCGCAATATAGTCTGAGCTCTTGCAATTGTATCATCTTCTCACATATTCTTTGACTTGTTGTTGTCTCTTCTCTTTCTTGCACCATAACCCTTCTTTTTTATGAATTTGCCAAACTTGCACACACAGAGAGCCATGGCCTCATTATCAATGTCACTAGCATCTTTATCATCACTCGATTCTTGCTTCTTTGACTTGCCCTTGTTCTTGATGATGAGCTAGCATTGAATGCTACACTCTTGTTCTTCTTATCTTCATCTTCTTTCTTGTCATCCATGTCAACCCCCTCCCTTTTCACATGGTATGTCTCTTGTGTCATGACATCACCTAGCATTTGGTTAGGGGTGAGTTGCTTCAATCCTCATCTAATGATGACCAATCTCAATGTCTCAATCTAGGAGGCAAGCACATCAAGAACCGATGAAAGACATCATCATCATTGACCTTTTCTCCCAAAGTCTTCAAGCCATTGACAATCTTTTACAAATGATGGAACATCTCCGGAATGCTCTCATCATCCTTCATCTTAAAGCTTATCAACTTGTCCTTGAGAATGTATAACTTGGCACTCTTCGCGGCCGGAGTGCCCTCATAGGTCTCCTCCAATCTTTTTCACACCTCATAAGCTCTATCACAATCCTTGATTTGCTCAAACACCTTGTAGTCAATGGCATTATATATGGTGTTGAGAGCCATTGTATTGTATTCCTTGTTGGCCTTGTCTTGGTTAGTGAGGTTGTTAGTATCAATGATAGCATAGTCACTCTCGGTCACATCCCACACTTGATTATTGATTGAACTAAGATACATCTTCATCTTTCTCTTTCAATAATCATAGCATGTGCCATCAAAGAACGGTGGTTTGGCCCCCACATGGTTGAACATAACTTGAGCCATCTTTTGACATTGAGGTTGTTAAGCCTATAATCAAATGGTGACCACAACTCTGATACCACTTGAAAGGTCCTAATATGGCTAGAGGGGGTGAATAGCCTATTAAAAACTTCTACAAAGCACTAGAACAAATTGGTTAGTAACACAAACAGCGTAATGCAATTTTACTCTAGCTCTACAAGGATTGCAAGCCACCTATTCTAACAATTCTAGTAGCTATGATCACTATCACACACAACAAGCTAGGTCACTACTCACTAAGCTAGTGTGCCCTCAAAGACTAACTAAAGAGCCACACTAACCAAGCTAACAAGCTCTCAAAGACTAACTACACTAAAGAGCTTGACAATTAGTTTGCGGGAATGTAAATGAGTGAGTAGGGTGATTATACCGCCGCGCAGAGGAGTGAACCAATCATAATATGAACACCAAAGGGCAAGAGACAACCAATTTTTCTCTTGAGGTTCACGTGCTTGCCGGCACGCTAGTCCCCGTTGTGTCGACCAACACTTGGTGGTTCGGCGGCTAATAGGTATCACACACCTAGCCCACCACAACAGGCGCCGCAAGAACCTACCCACAAGTGAGGTAACTCAATGACACGAGCAATTTACTAGAACTATCTTGTGGCTTTTCGTCGGGGAAGGTGCAAGACCCCTCACAATCATCGGAGCCGGCCACAAGCAATCACCAACACGTGCCGAAGCTCCTCCGCTGCTCTAAGCCGTCTAGATGGTGGCAATCACCAAGAGTAACAAGAACTCCGCAGCCATAACGATCCCCAAGTGTCACTAGATGCAATCACTCAAGCAAATGCACTTGGAATTCCCAATCTCACTATGATGATGAATCAATGATGGAGATGAGTGGGAGGTGTTTGCTTAGACTCACGAGAATATCAAATATGTCAAAATGCCAAGAGAGTAAGCTCCAAGCCGGTGCCTTTCTATTTATAGACCTCAAAGCACAAAGAGCCGTTGGGCAGTCTCGGGGTGACCAGACGCACTGACCGAACGCACCCCTGCGTTCGGTCAGCCATCGTCCGGTCGCTCCAGGCCGTCCACGTGTCCCCATTCGGATCTGAGCCAGTCGATCTCAATGGTAACTAAACAGTCAGCGCTCGAGTTAACTGATGACCGGACGTGACTCTCTGGCGCACCTGACGCTGAGCAACGCGGCATCCGTTCGTTTCCAGTAAAGGTCCAGGGGCAAAAATTAGTGACCGGACACGTCCCGTCAAAGGTGACCTAATGCGGGGTGTCTCGCCCTTCACCGCGCGCCCGCGACGCTTACGTCACCGTACGTCAGCCGCGACCTGACGTAGCCCCTGCGCGTCCGGTCACGCCGTTTTGCCACTATAGCAAAATGTGACCTGACGTGCAGGTCGCGCCCAGCTAGCGTCCGGTGATGCCATCCAGGTAGACCGAGACCTAGGGTTAGTGACCAGACGCGCACATCAGTCCAGTGACCCGTGTCCGGTCAGGTACCCGTGCCTCCTTTTCTTTTTCTAAGTCCACAACCTCTTCGCCCTTACTTCCAACTTGCTAACCACAAAGTGTAGAACTTATGTGCATGTGTGTTAGCATTTTTCAAAGTATTTTATAAGGGTCAAAGTTAATACACTAGTTCCTAAATGCATGTAACACCCAAAATTTGCATGAATTTAAAATAGCTTAAATTGATTTATTTGTGCATTTATGTGTGCATGCGAACCTAAAAATTTTATTGAATTAAAATCAACTATAAGGTCAATTACATGCACGTGCATTCATGTTGCTGCATATATTTCTGTGTTGTCTGGTTTTGATCAAATTTGTTCAAAAGGATTTAAACGGGATTTGGAAATTGCTTTGGAAAATTAGAAAAGAAAAGGAAAAGAGTTTCTTTCCCTCTCTCCCCCTCCTTTCTCTTTTCGGCCTGCTGGCCCAACTGGCCTTGCTTCCCCTCTCTCTCCAATTTGATCAAGCCGAGCAGGCCCAGTTCCTTTTCCCCTTGTTCGCCATCTTGGGCCGGCTCAGCAAGCCAGCCTCACGAGCGGAACTTCCTTCTCCCCTCTCTGGTCTCGATGACGAGTGGGGCCCCCTCCGCACTCATTGCCACGTCGGGCCCGCTCAGCAACATCTTCCTCCTCTGTCTCGTGTTCGACTCGGACTTCGCCCGAGCCAAATCGCCCGCGCCGTCTCTGATTTCCAGGGATTTGTGTGTGCGCATCACGCCCTAGCCCTTTATAAGTCAGCCCTGAGCCTGTCGCCCTCCTTTTCACCCGAATCACAAGTCGAAGCCCTCGCTCAAGTTCTAGTCGCCACAAAACCTAACGCCGCTGCTGCCAAGTTCGACCATCGGTTGCTGTTTCGACCGACGTTGTAAGCAAATCGACGAGCTTAGCGACGAGTTATCAAAGTCCCCGAGCTCCTTTTCCATCTATTTCTTGTTTTGTGTTGTGCACATCGCGTTGCCGACGATTGCAGAGCACCACCGCCCGCCACCCTGAGCTGTGTGTCGTCTCCGTGCCACTCGCGCCTCCATTTTCTTTTCAGGTGAGCTTGCGTTCACCTCCTCTAGCTTCTAGTGCAAGCGGTTCGTCGAATAGTGCACTGTAGCGCCGGAATCGTGACTCCGGCGAAGTTCCAGCCATGGTGACGCCGCTCTGCTCGCCACCGGCGTCCTTTCCCTCCTTGATCTCATCTGAGCCGTCTAAAACTGATCCAACAGATCAAATCAGCCTATACCCCTTCGACTATCAATTTTGTTTAAGAGACTCTGCGATGTTCTTTAAGAGCCCCTTAACTTTGCCGTAATACTGCCCACACCCCTGGCGCCAGTTTAAACTGAGATTTTATTTATTTTAATTGAAAAACAAAGATCAATCTATTTACAGAATTGCCATTGTATTAAATTGCTTATAAAATCTCTATTTCAACTCCGATTTGATCCATTCAAATTGTGTTAGATTCGTAATTACGAAATCTACATATTGGTACTACTGTTCAGTACATTTTCAACTTTTGAATTTCGAGGTTAGGATTAATTTATTATTTCGCTATAGGAAATCTTGTTTAAATAATATCTTTTCCGTTATGGCTCCGATCTGCGTGCAATTCGCGTCTATGTAATCTTTGCAAGACGTAGATTTACTTTATAAACTTTTCATTTTGTTTTACTACTGTTGGTGTTCTATTCTAATTATGTCTCTTGTTTGCTTCGTGTATGATTGTTCGGATGCTTGTATGATGTTGTGTGTTGATCAAGTATAGATAGTGAGCAGTTCGTGGACGATCAAGAGTACTTCTACGAGCAGGACCAGCAGGAACCTTTTGATCAAGGCAAGTATAGCATGGGTTTTTCCTTGTTGTCCTATACACCTTTAACCATTAAGTTTATATGCATGTGTCCGCCTTGTCAACTTTAATGATTTCCTATATGTTGTTATCAAATATCTTGACACCTCTGGGTTATGCATTGGGTAGTGACTGCTAGCGCATGAATAAACCATGATCTTGTAACTTGATTAATGTTTATGCAATGAACGTTAAAAGATGACTTTTTAACTACATAAGGTCTTATCTGTAAGTGATCATCCGGGATTTACAGTACATCTATGAGGACTACATGGCTCTGGTTTTAGTTATTTAAAAGACCTTTTCTAGCTTGTTAGAGGTTATCCGAAAGAGCGCAGAAGGGGTTTGCCGAATCGGGTATAGTGCGGCTTCTGTCCTTACGTGTATAGGTTGCGGTCGTTGTGCCATACGGAAGGAGGGCTCTACATCTGTTTGCCATTGAAACCTAGCGGCTCTAACTTGTTAGATGAACTTTTAAATGACTTTATATGTTTTTTGGTGTTTTGGGAGTAATTAACCCACGCATTTGTAAATTATGACTCTCAGTGAAAGTGTACACATCTGCACAGAGTTTAATAAACTAGTATACTAGCCGTGCTTACGGACACGAGCGGCCTTGAAACATTTACATCAAAGATGATTCTTGTTGTGTTAAGATGCTCATTTACTTAACGTTTATGGTTTTACATTAATTATGCTTACATTGATCATGTGAACGTGGTAATATTGCTACCTTGATGCCATAAATGCTTAAACTTGATTATCACCTAAAAGCTAAATGCAGTTAACCAGTGCCAACTTTATTAAGCCTCAGTAAACCCCATGTTATATTTGTGGAGTATGACATGCAGCTTCTCCCTTTTCTTCCCACTCAGGGCTATGGCGGCGCGTGAGGTACCGGTCATGGAGGTGACTCGGTGTGATCTCGGCGAAGGGCGGCCCAACGCCGGCAAGGCCACCACCATCGTCGTGTCATCCCCAGGATCCAACCAGGTACGCCCCCTCCTCCCGCTGGTCCATGCTGTGGCAGCGCTAGACGAGTTCCTCCCTGGCCAGATCTGCGTGATGGGAGACGCGTGAGCCCCTCCTCTTCCTCCCTGTTCACATCCACCATGGCGGCGCTGCACGAGCTACCCAGCCACGTATGAGAAAGTGGGGTCTGGCGGATCCATGCCAATGAGTCACCACGAGCCTACGAGATCTGGTTTTAGCACTGGAACACTGATTTTTGTAATGTTTTATTTAGGTAATTTATTTGCTCTTCCATGGAGGAGAAAATCCTTTTAGATTGTTTTAGGCAATTTGTTTACCCATCTATAGAGGTGCTAGAACACTGAATTTGAATTATAGGCACTGAATTTTCATTGGGCAGCTGCATTTTTCCCTGATTTGCTAAACAGACATGCGGGTTGTGGTGGTGCTGCAGGACCGTTATAGTTGCCCCGCCATCCGTGGTGTCGCACTGCAGGATCAAACTGCTTTTGTGAGAAAGACGCTTTGCAGATAGATTAGGTAAAAATTATTCATCAACTAATATGCCTATTTTACTTTTCCTCACTTAATATTTTGTTCGAAGTAGCATTGTTGAAACCTCACATATGGACTGGTTTAGACACTTTTTACATATCTCTCATTATTTAGTACAGTAACATCTTTGGTACAGAGTTCATGTATATGCGCACAGCACGGAGTGAAGTTTCATTTCCAAATTGTTCACGGTATGTTTATCCAGACATGAAATCCTCATTAAGCTATACTGCTTGCCTGCCAATAATAATTTTTTCATATTTTCCACATTTCACATAAAAATAATGTGAGACATCCTTGCCTGAGTGGCTGAGTGTTTCATTTTTTATGTGATATCTTGTGATGGAACCAGGTTTAATAAAGTACATTGGGGACAACAAATATGATCTCTACCGTATCAGTGTATATTGTTAGATCAAAGTTTACAAAGCTGAATCTATTTTTAACTAGATGTCTGATCTCTGAAGTCGAAGCATGGCACCCTTGTTTTTCTTTGCTCCAATTCCACAGAAGAAAAATAAGGGGGTGGTAGAAGGATATATTTTGCACTCCTAGTTAGCAAGGTGTTGCTTTTATAAGTTTCTTACAGTTTTAGATATAAGTTTCAGACAGTTCTAATCTTGTATGCACAATCATGACTTATAGCATTTTGTTGAAACTTCTTATATATTACACATGTTCAGAACCAAGTATTTTATATTAGGGAACATTGAGAAATGTCAACAATCTGGATTTGTGAAATCATGTGCACTTATGCTACTTCTCACACATGTCTTATCTGTATGATTGACATTGAAGCAATGAATCCTTATCCTTAATAGGAGTTCACGTGAAATCAGCTTATCTTTTTTTGCTCTTAACTTGGATCAATTTGGTCTCCATTACACAGAATCTATATATGTTAGAGGACAGGATTGATCAGCCGTCGGCTGTGCTAATGAAGGACTTGCTTGGGATGCTAGGGACATCTAGCAGCCTTCCTTCTCTTGCTGAGTGTCTTGGTGTCTGGTGCATGAGTCCTGATTTTGGATGGCGTTGCTGCTCATGGCTGTTAGGTTTAGATCAGGGATCTGTCGATCCTGGCCTTATGAGATTACTGAAACTGAAAACATGTGTTCTAGTTGAGTTGTGCATATTCTATAGATTAAATCACAATTTGCATATCATAGTTTATCAGTAGGCACTTGTAAGATGTTGACCAAACAAATCAATATGCTCACGAGGAGGATCAAGGCCATGTGGATAATTGGCTCATCAGTATGCAGAGACATGGCTAATTGGCTTCAGTGTTATACATTTTAGCTAGAATCTCTCTATTACATTTTAACTATGTTTTATTGGACTGGATAGCATGGATTATTTTAGATCTAAAGAGCTGCTGCTAGAAATGTAGAAAATGTGAATAAGCTAGAAATATGTTTTGCATGCAACCATGTATTTAAGTTTGAATCAAATTCATGTTTATGTCATTGACACAAGTGCTCTCAACATGTGTTGAGTTCGTTTTTGATTTAGAAGTACTAAAGATATGTGCTGCCATCCTCAAGAAGCAATCACTACCAGTCACATGAGATTAGGTGATTGACTGTGCTGTAGTCTGTAACTTTATATATCTTGAAGGCTTGAATTATTTTGCGGCTTTTGCCCAGCATTATTGGTTTACACCTCTGAACTTCTGAAGGCAGTAGTCACTGAATTTCTCTTGCAATGCAGTTGTCTCTGAATTTCTTGAACTGTGCAGTAGTCTCTTGCAATTCTTTGAATTTCTGAATGCAGTTCACTGAATTTATGGCTGCATGATAGGTTGTAGGATGTCAACTTTTGAGATATTTTTTTGCAGCACAACAGCCTTTTACTTGTCATTTACTTGTCTCAAACTGAATGCACTTTTTGCAAAGAAGCTCCAGCGCCCTCCAGCATCGATGTCATAGCCAAAACCGATCAGCCTTGTAACTATGACCAGTTACTAAGAAAAGAACGAGTCTTTCATTCATATGCATGACCTATGTTTCTAATTAAACATATCTACGATAGATGAAGGAATACAAGAAGAAGGAATGCAAGAAGGCATCTACTCTCAAGGGCGCTGCAGGTATGTCCCTAAATTTACATTCATGATTATGTACAAACCTAGCGACACTTGTTTTTTCTTGTCAGAATGTAGTACTATGAATTCTGAACCCATCTACCAAATAGATGTCTTCCATTTTTCTGATATAATAGTCAATATTTCTCTATATTAAAATGAATATAGTGAATATGGATGATACACATTTGGATCATACATAGTCTGTTTTACCACCATGCATGCCTACCTAGCCTTTTGTACTTGGTAGGAAAATAAAGTTATCAAGTGCAGACTCTTATAAAAAATACAGTAAGTGTGTAAGTAACCTGCAGTAAGTGAACCTTTTGTTTTTTCTCAAGTAACCTGCAGTAAGTAGCTGAATATAGCTAGTATTCAGTCATCGAGTGTCTTTCCCCGGTCATTTCCTCTAAAATCTCAAGCTACAAAGGGCTAAAGGAGAAAGCTTGGCATAAGTACCTCCTGTAACTAGCCATCTTGTTCTGGGTGGTGCTGGCAGCCTAGTGCCAACCATCTGTCTCTTTTGCTAGTTAAAAAATTAAGTTTTTTTTTTCATGAGATGGTCTGGAGAAAAATTTAAGCTTTCCTCGTAACACCTCTAGGTTATTAGCTTATGACACCCCCTGACCTTTATTTTAGAGCATATATGAAGCTTCACTATGAAATATTAGTGGCTCTGTGAAAATGTCTCCTGCTGGCTGTGGATCTGCATCTCAAATTTTATATTTACTCTAGAATCTCATGTGAACTGATAGTTGGTGCTGCTATCTTAATAAATGGACTGCATCACTTTGTGCGTGGTAGCTTTGTTTCTTTAACATTTTAGCAACAACAAGATTGCTGATGCATCTGTTCTCTACTAGTCAAGTTGTATGTTTCAAATAGTTGTGCCTCTTGACACCAACATTTATATAAACTGCATGCTTGGTGCAGGATGAGTTAATTGGCAACTGGGCAAAGTTTCTATCTAGTTAATAATGGTTGCTGCCTTGAAGTGCATTTGTTGATTCTCAAAAATAAGATTATCTGATTAATATCTATGGCAACAAGAGGCATCAACCACTAAAAGGATTATTAAAATTTTGGAAACTTGAATAACACAAAGTACTAGATTGTCGGCTTTGATATATAGTGTCAATTCAGGTCCTAGTATCTGTACTTTGTTTTGCTCGTAGGATGCTAAATTGAATTACCTTTGGTTTCTCCACTTGCCTAATTACATGGTTATTATTTTTTTAGTAAATGTTGGGCACAAGACCTAATGGAGTGTTGGCAACCATTACTTTTGGTTTTTGAGTTCCTAGAAATGATTGTGTGCACAAACCTTATTATCTCAAACACAAAATACTAGTCTTGTTTGCTGGGATGTGCATTCATGTAATCTTTTGGTGCCTAATTTTGTTGGATGACTGCAAGACAAGATTGTATGTTATATAATTGACCTTCATGTGATGTATGTGTGTGTACCTTTATGTGATGGATCTTGAACTTGAATCTGGGTATGATATGTGCTAAATCTATTCTAATTATATTTTTTTTATTTTTTGGCATATTTATATTGTCCTGTTGAACAATCTGACGCTATAAATATATGGCAACAGACTGTCTGACGCTAAAGGTGTTGTCTGATGCTATAAGTTAGCAACGGACTGTCTGACGCTATACATATTCAGGGCAACAGGCTGTATGACGCTAAAAGTGATGTCTGACGTTAAAGATTTTTAGCGTCAGGACTTACAGCGTCTGCAGAAGTCTGACGCTATAAGTTTTTAGCGTCATATCGTCCGGCGCTATATCCGCTTTTAGCGTCAGATCGTCTTGCGCTAATCTCGGTGTTGTGGTGTAGTGTACGGCTTATAAGACGAGCGAATGGGGCCAGCCATGTTCAATAAGTAGAGATTTGGAGAAGCTCCATGCTTTAAACGAACTAAGTGATATGATTAGACTGTCTGATGCTAAAGGTGTTGTCTGATGCTATAAGTTAGCAACGGATTGTCTGACGCTATATATATTCAGGGCAACAGACTGTATGACGCTAAAAGTGATGTCTGACGTTAAAGATTTTTAGCGTCAGGACTTACAACGTCTGCAGAAGTCTGACGCTATAAGTTTTTAGCGTCATATCGTCCGGCGCTATATCCGCTTTTAGCGTCAGATCGTCTGGCGCTAATCTCGGTGTTGTGGTGTAGTGTACGGCTTATAAGACGAGTGAATAGGGCCAGCCATGTTTAATAAGTAGAGATTTGGAGAAGCTCCATGCTTTAAACGAACTAAGTGATATGATTAGAAAGTCTGATACTTCTTGTCAAATGATGTAATTTCCACCAGATGGTTTCCCCTTGAAGCCACTATAATAATTTAGGTGTGCAACTGAAGCTTGTACTACGTGCCACGCAATAAAATTATTTGTTTTTTCTAAAGTCCAAAGTAGATTTTTGTGATGATTGTGTTGTTACTGGAATGTTTCTGCACTGTGTATTATCCGATATTTATTTATTTTCCTAAGTATCTAGGTCTAAATAAAATGCATAGCGTTGTTACAATTTTCATGTTTTTGTTCACCCTGTATCGATCCGACGGATGCTATCTGGTAAACATGCCAAAATCACCCATGTTGTCCGTTGGTAAGAAGCTTTATAAGACACCTTTTTATAGTGAGCTTCATAAATACACTCATTGCACGATTAACAAGCTGAAAATCAGAGCTAAACATTGTTATAGAAGATATGATGGGCGCTAAATGTTCTTGCTAATGTTCCTAACTGTGATAGTCCTCGTTGGCACCTGATGTTTTAGGGCTTGTTTAGTTTGGTATTTTTTTTGGGTTCGGCTACTGTAGCATTTTCGTTTTATCTAGCAATTTATGTCTAATCATGGATTAATTAGGCTTAAAAGATTTGTCTCGTGATTTACAACCAAACTGTGTAATTATTTTTTTCTTTCGTCTATATTTAGTACTCCATGTGCCCTAAAATTTAATGTGACAAGTACTATACTACTTTTTGGGTTTACTTTTTAGCAACTAAACAGGCTCTTGGTGGAAGTACCGTGCAAAGTAGTGACAGATCATTGAGAAAAGAAAAGAAAAAAGATCGATATTGACAAGAAATATACCCCTCTGCCTCCATATATTTGTCATTTTCGATTTTTGTGCCATAAGTTTAACTTGATTTATAGAAAATACGTACAACATTTGTATCTCCAAATAAATTTATTAAAAACTAGATTTAAAGATCTTTTCAATGATACCAATTATGTATTACAAATATTAATATTTTAAATACATATTTTATTAAAGTTATTTCTTAAAAAATAAAAGCGACAGATATTTTGAGACGGAGAGATTACACCACTAGAGTAGGTACCAGTGCGTAAATTCAGTTGGGTCTTGTTTATTTCCCCAATTCTCTATCAAATTCTACTATGCAAAAGAAGATTTCTCGTCACATCAAAATATCGGTAAATGCATTGAGTACTAAATGTTGATGAAATCAAAAAACTAATTGCACAGTTTTGTTGTACTTTTCGAGACGAACATTTTAAGCCTAGTTAGTTAAAATTTGGATAATTTTTACCAAATACAAACAAAATGCTACAGAAATTTTGATACAGTGTTTTTCTCCCTAGTTCTGTGGACTAAACGAGGTCTTGCTCTTGTGCAGAAATCTCTGGGTAGAGTACTAGTGATGTGGTGTGGTGAGGTGGGGGTACTGGGCAGCCTTGTGCTGCTGTTGCCCACTTGCCCTAGCCTAGAAGCAGTTGTACTGCCTGACTCTGCTTGGGGTCATGTTTAGATACCTAACTTTGCCCACCAAATTCACTATGCAAAATTCTTATTCCCCATCACATCAAAATGCCGGCACATATATAGAGTACTAAATATAGATGAAATAAAAAACTAATTACACAGTTTTGTTGTACTTTGCGAGACGAACATTTTAAACCTAATTAATCAATATTTGGACAATTATTATCAAATAAAAACAAAATTGCTACAGTGTGACGTCACACTCACTATGCAAATTTGGGTTCCAAATTTTGGAATCTAAACATGGGCTGGGTTACTCCGTACTGTAGTCCAGCACTGTGCCAGTAGCAGGTGGAGGCCGAGCCCTGCAAGCAAAGTCCTGCGTCAGGGCTGTGCCCTCAGACCGTCACTGCCCGGCCTGCCGCGGCAACGCCATGCACACGCGGCATGGGGCAGTGGGAGTTGTACGCCAGGGTGCAGACCTGCAGTCGAGTGGTTGCAGGCATGCAGCCTGCCATCCGGCACAGGAACCTGTTGTCGACTGGGCATGAGCTAGGGCATGTTTGGGTTATACACTTCTTACGGAGTCCCCATGACCGCGTGCGAGCAACTGAGCATGGACTAGCAATAGTAGCTCAATAGCTCATGGTGTTGAGGGAGTGGTGGTGCAGCGCCATCGCAGCGACGTCGCGGTGCGCGCGCACGATGCGGTGTACTAGCGATGAAAATGGTACGGATATTTTCCGACCGTATTCGAGACCGAATCCGTTTAGAGGGGTTTTAATCCGTCCGTATCCGAGTCCGGATATTTAACATCCGATACCGTATTCGTATCCGAATATTTAAATCACATATTTATGATGTCGATATCTAATCGTATCCTATCCGGCATTTTTTATATTATCCGTATTCGAATCCGAATCCGGACATAAATATGAAAACAAATACGATATCAGTGATATCCGTCCGTATCCGATCCGTTTTCATCCCTAGGTGTACAGTACGTATGCCATGAGCGATGAGGCCATGACCTTGCAAAGCATGCCGGCACGCACCTCCTAGCATGTGCTTTAGGGCGTGGTGAGATCCTAATTTTTTTTTAAAATTTCTGTAACACTTTCGTTGTTATTTAACAAAAATTATCTAATTATGGACTAACTAGGCTCAAAAGGTTTCAACCATAGACTAAGTAGGCTTAAAATATTCGTCTCGACATTTACAGATAAACTGTACAATTAGTTATTTTTTACCTACATTTAATGATCCATGCATGCGTCTAAAGATTCGATGTGACGGGTACTATGTAAATTTTTTTAGGTGTTTTTATCTATACATGACCTTACTCTGATCAATGGAAATGAGATTTCTCAGTTGGAAAAAAAAATCCGCATCAGCTGCTATCCATGGGCATGGGGCCTCTTCCTTCCAAGCTCATGCTCCTCTCCACCTCTATTTTGGAGTGTGCATCCCACGACATCCTTGTCACTACAGTTCCAGCCTCATCGCCGAGACTCGTGAGATTCATTGAAATGCCTTGAACAAGGTGGCGCCTAGGTGACCGTTGTGGCCATGCTTGCCGCATGTACCAATGACAACGTGTCTCCGAATGGCGTGATGTTCGTGCGGTGCACGAGACCAATACCAAGGGGTTGTTTAGCGGGTGAAAAAGTTTAGGTTCGGCTACTGTAGCACTTTTCGTTTTATTTGGCAATTTATGTCCAATCATGGACTAATTAGGTTCAAAAGATTTGTCTCGTGATTTACAACTAAACTGCGTAATTAGTTTTTTCTTTCATCTACATTTATTATTTCATGCATGTGCCATAAGATTTGATGTGACAGGTACTGTAGCACTTTTTGTTCATTTTTTATAAACTAAACAGGCTCCAAGAAAGTCGAGGAATAGTAGCTCAATAGCTCCAAGAAAGTCGAGGAATAGTAGCTCAATAGCTCATGGCGTTGAGGGGGTGGTGCAGCGCCATCGCAGCGACGTCGCGGCGCGCGCGCACGATGCGGTGTACAGTACGTATGCCATGAGCGATGAGGCCATATATGACCTTGCAAAGCATGGCGGCACGCACCTCCTAGCATGTGCTTTACTCTGATTAATGGAAATGAGATTTCTCGGTTGGAAAAAAAAACCCGCATCAGCTGCTATCCATGGGGCCTCTTCCTTCCAAGCTCATGCTCCTCTCCACCTCTATTTTGGACTGTGCATCCCACGACATCCTTGTCACTGCAGTTCCAGCCTCATCGCCGAGACTCGTGAGATTCATCGAAATGCCTGAACAAGGTGGCTCCTAGGTGACCGTTGTGGCCAGGGTTAAAAAACCGGCCGGTTTACCGCGGTTAACCGCGGTAACCGCCCAAACCGGGCCGGTCCGGTTCCGGTCCGGCCCGGTTAGGGTTTCCCCAAATTCAAATTTAAAATTTGAAAAAAAAAATGCTGAAAAAATTCCTAAAAATAGTCCATGATTTATAGAAGCCAATGGTGTAAAAATTTTTCAAATTTGAGTTCGTTTAGTATAAATTTATACGAATAGAAGTTTGAAAAAAAAGAAAAAAAAAACAGTGCCGGCCCGTTAAGGCCCATGAGGCCCATTAGGCCGTCACGGGCACAAAACGAGCCGGCAGTGAGCGGGGGGGGGGGGGGGTCCAAACGCGCCGACACTCTTTTCCTCACCCCCAACGCGACTCTCCGGGCGAACCCTAGGCGACCGGCCGCCGCCGCCGGCTAACCGCGCCGATCCGTCGGTTTACCGCTCGGTTTGCTCGGTTTACCGAGGCCGTTGAGCGCGGTCGGTAAACCGCTCGGTTTGCTCGGTTAGCCGCTCGGTCTCGGTTTACCGACCGGTTCGGCGGCTAACCGCGCAGGTAAGTTTGTTTTTGTTTTTTTTTTATTTAGAGTAGTTTTAGGATTTAGGTAGAATTTGTTTTAGGATTTAGGATAGTTTGTTGGTTAGGTTTTAGGTAGGATTTATTTTAGGATGTTTTTTTAGGATTTAGGATTAGAGGTAGGATTTGTGGTAGGATTTAGGATTGGTTAGGTTTTAGGTAGGATTTATTTTAGGATGTTTTTTTAGATTTAGGATTAGAGGTAGGATTTGTGGTAGGATTTAGGATTTTAGGTATACATTGTGTGACTTTGTGTATATATTGTAACTTTGTGTATGTGAGGTATAGATTTGAGGTATATTTTAGGTATATATTATGGAGGATTTGTGGTAGGATTTAGGAAACATTTTATTTAGGTGTGACTTTGTGTTGTCTGTTTATGCAGGTAGAGTAGACAATGTCAGGCAGAAACAGAGACGTTGTATGGGAGCATGGTGACAATCTTGCTCCTGGATGGAGATGCAAATATTGTAATGTGACGAGAGCAGGCGGTGGTTGCACTAGATTGAAACAGCAAGATGTATGTGGGTTCAGGTATTATGGAGTATGTGGGTTCAGGTATGATAATGACTTATGTTGATTTAGCAAGATGTATATATTGAATATTTCCCGTATGCTTATTTGAATCATATGTTGCAGCTGCTGTTCTAAATCCAAAGGTTACATATAGTATGGATCCAACTCCAACAATGTTCGGAGGCCTGAAGGAGACATTTCAGAAAATGACGGATGTGGAGTGCGCCGTGCAGGCATTGCAGGAGGCTGAGATTTTCCGACAGAAGCGTGGTGAGTTTGGTTCAGAACTTGCAATGAAAATGGCGATGGATCCAAGGACAACCCCATGTAAGAGATACTCTAAATCTGCACCAAATTCGTATATTGGAACATATACCTTACATAATGTGTTGCACTTGCAGCGGCCTGGTGGATGATATTTGGTAGAGAAACTCCAAATTTACAGCGCCTTGCTTTGCGGCTTGTTTCACAATGCATCTCCTCCAGTGGATGCGAGCGGAACTGGAGTACTTTTGCGTTGCTGCATACTAAGGTTCGCAATCGGTTGTCGCACAAGAAACTAAACAGGCTTGTTTATGTCAATTACAATCTTCGGCTGCGACTAGCGGATGTGAACCCACGAAGGTATGATGAAGAAGATTTTATCGACCGGTTCGCCGAAGTCTCATTCTATGACCGGAGCAATCCGGTTAGGGAATGGATGGAGTACGGTCGATCTAATCTGCCTCCTGTTCTTGATGAGGATTCTGACGAAATGGACGTCCCTCTGCCATCACACCTTGTTAGGTACATATATATTTATATATATACAAATGTGTGTGTATGTCTCACCTGTATTATGTGATTCATTTGTTTATGTTGGCAGTGACCAAATAGACCCCGATGATCTACGTCAGGCTACGGGGCATGATTGCATCAGTGATTGGGCCCGAAGAAATGTGGGTGCAACTCACCTCGGGAAGAGGAAGATGCAGATGGTGCCTCCGAAGGGTCACGACAAGCGTCACCGAGGAAAAGGAAAAGCTGTGACCAGCGACACAGAGACTGAGGATGAGCAATACCAGTCCCAGGATAGTGGTGACGATGACAGTGGTGACGATGACAGTGGTGACGATGACAGTGCCAATGACGGTGCTAGTGGGAGTGATGGTGGCGGCGCTGGTGGGACAGACGGTGGTGGTGGTGGGAGTGGGGATGCTACTATTGGTGCTGGTGGTAGTAGTTATGTAGGTCTTCGTTTCACAGGTATCCATTGCACCTACATACACACAATTGTTTCTGTCTATGCCTACTAATTATGGTTGATTGCAGGCGAGACCCAATTCACACATGCTACTCAAGACCGTGACCATGCACAACCGACATCGCAGAGGAGAGCATATGCACCGACGGACTACGACACTCCACAATACTCTTCTTCCTCCTACAGCGATACCTCAGATCCTACTTATAGGTATCCCATTCCTGACATGACCATGCAGACTCAGACTAGATGGGTCTATGAATGGGAAGACCCCAGTTTTTATAATATGTTAGTTCAAGAATGGGAGACAACAGCAGCATGGACAGGACAAACTTGGCAAGATTACAAAGCTGACCTGCTTAGACACCAAGGTATCTCTCTTATGTCCACCGCCGAATATGAAATGTCGTGCCAACAAGGGGTCTTCCCATACATCCTACGTAGTTGACCATGCGAGCGGAAACTATATCTTTGTTTGTGTAAGCGACTATATATTGTATTTGTATACTACTATATATTGTTGTTTTAGTGACTATATATTTAAGCGAATATGTATTTGTACGCGACTATATATTGTTGCTTTACTGACTTATGTTATTTTTTACCACATTGTGTGGTCTTTTATATTAATTTGTGCCCAAAATTTCTTTTTTATTCATCAAAAAAAAAAATTTCCGGTTTGAATCGGTAAACCGGCCAAACCGGCCGGTTACCGACCCAAACCGGCCGGTTTACCGACCGGAAACCGAACCGAACAGCTTTTGAATTCAAATTTGAATTCGGCCGGTTACCGACCGGTTTACCGGTAAACCGGCCGGTAAACCGCTACCGCCGGCCGGCGGTTACCGGAAACCGGTCGGTAAAAAAAACCCTGGTTGTGGCCATGCTTGCCGCATGTACCAATGACGACGTGTCTCCGAATGGCGTGATGTTCGTGCGGTGCATCAGACCAATAACAAGAAGGTCGAGGAATCCATTTTAGAGTTTAAACAAAATAGCTTTAGACCTGGTTTAAATGCAAGTGTATTCACCTCAATCCATATGTATTGAAGCACCTCAATTTTCATGAGTTGAAATGAAATGGAATGAAATATAATTTAATTCTACTTCAATCCACTTCAACATATGTGGATTGAAATGAATTAATGAACATTCGAATAAGTTCCTAAGTGATTTGTGCTAAATAAACGAAATCGTCATCCATAGATTCAAAAATAAAAAGCTCACTATCCCGTTGTTTGCCGGACCCGTACACATATTTTATTCGAGAAGAACGCTGCGGTAGGGCAACGCCGATCCGGATGGAAGAGCGGCATTTGCACTTGCACCGGAGCACCCGTCGAGCGGGGCTGCGCTTTTCAGATGCCCTGTTTTCCATTTCCTCCCTCCGACGTCAACGTCAAATCCCATTCATGGCATGGTCCGGCACAGTCGTCATCCACGAACCCAAGCAGTACTACTATGATTACCAGGGACGGGAGGTGAGACTGCACGGAGCACATCGAGGAAGGACCAAGCCAACAACTCGACAGGAGATGGCATGGCGTGTAGTGGGGATTTGTAGCACGGTGCTTCGCGGAACTGTGGTGCTGGAGGCTCCGCGCAGTTTCTGCCGGCCCCCATGCGTTGCACTGTACAGTACTCTGTTCAAAGTATCAACAGCTAAAATGTCATACCAAGGGAGTACTCCCTAGGGTTTCCGACGGCGGCGTTGAGGCGGTGGCGGCGCCGTTGTCAAGGAATAAGGTCCTCTCGTGCTCTTCCCCGTCTCGGCGGCGCTTTTCTCCGGTGCCGGCGGCGAGTGCGTGGAGGTGGAGTTCGGCTTTGCCGGCTCGTGTACAGGAGTCCGCGCGTTGGGTGGTTCCGTCGTCTCATGAAGATGGTGGTGCCAGCGACGCGCATCGTCAAGGGTACACCGACAGCTGCGGGCGTTTTGGTTGGGCGGAGAGTGGATCGAGCTCGAACTTCCCGCGGTGCAAGTCGTCGGCGAGCATCGATTCTTGGTCGGAGGAGCCTGGGGTGTGTCCCCGGCCGATGCTTCTTCATCGTTGTTTTCATCCTGGCCTCGACGTCAGGTATCTACTGCGGCTCGCTTCAAAGCATTTTTGCGATGGGGCTCCTCCAGATCTGGGGTACTGGCGTCTTCTTCGACATCGGCGGCCGGCGGTTCAACGGCGGCGGTCGACGGAGATTTCTGCCGATTTGGGGATTCACAGGGTCCACGGTCCTCAGTGTAATTTCTTTTTTTGTCAAGGGCCTCTGTGTAAGATGGTTCAGACAGCTGTCATGTATCCTCCACCTATGTACCTGTATTCGTACGCGTATTTTGTACTCTTTCCTTGACCAGTAATACAGGTATGTTTTTATATCAAAAAAAAAAAAAGGGAGTACTCCCTCCATTCCAAATTATAAGGCATTCCAAAAATCTTGAAGAGTCAAAGGATCTCAAGTTTGACCAAATTTATATGATAAGATAATAATATTTATGACACTAATTAAGTATTATTAGATTATTCATTAATTATATTTTTATAGTATACCTATTTGATGTTAAAAATTTTTGTATTTTTTTCTATAATTTTGGTCAAACTTAAGATTCTTTGACTCTCCAAGATTCTTGAAATGCCTTATAATTTAGAACGGAGGGAGTAGAACTTTACATAAATCCACAAAAATTTCACGTCGCTAATGCAAGAGTTGTACGCGTGTTAAAGTTTATCCAAGTAGTACGTTCAGTTGATACAGTACTCATATAGGCACTTTCTGATCTTTATCTGATTCTTATAGCGCCATGTTCGGTTCTACTGCACTGCTTTAGCGTTACTTTCCGGTGAATAAACAGTATTTTTTCTCTCGTAATATTTTAGCATACTCCCTCTATTTCAAAATATCTGTCGTTTTCGTTTCATAGAAAAACAACTTTGACAAAAATATATATTAAAAATATTAATATTTATGATACGTAATTAATATCATTAAAAAGATCTTTTAAGTCTAATTTTTTTAATAAATTTATTTAGAGTTATAAATGTTACATGTATTTTCTATAAGTCACTTACGACATGAAAACCAAAAGCGATAGATAATTTAGGACAGACGGAGTAAATAGTAGTATAAGTTAAATTTCAGCATAAGCAAACAGTCTCTTAGCAATTAATTGTTTTTGTATATTTATTTTTATCACCATTCATATTTCCAACTTGGTTTTCGGTGGTGGAGCGTGCCAGGAAATCAAGGGGTCCTATTTTGAGTTGTGTTACACTACACTGGACCATGCGGATTCACCTTCTAGACAACATGTTTCTTTTAGTTAGGCAACTAGGGCACAGCCCACTCACCCATGACTCCTTAGTAACATATTGTTTCCACTAACTTCCATGCCCTATTTATATCGCCAACGTATCTGGTGTAAACCAACCTCTCTGTGCAACCGTGTAAACTTCTAATATGAGAGGAGAGATTTGCAAAATTATGATTAGAAGCGGACGGTTAAACGCAAAATTACTCAATCCCCATGTGCCCCTTCGATCAACATCATATGGCCCATATTAGAAGTTTGCACGGTTACACGAAAAGATTGATTTGCAATAGATATGTTGCCATTTATATTCTAAAAAAAAACAGCCAACATCAAACGCAATTGTTGAGATTAGTGAAGTCGCTCAAAGGAGGGCGCGGCTGGAAGGCCAGTTTTGCCTCCACTTTGCCCCTATGTTTTGCACCTTCATATGTACATATATGCGCAATGGAACCAATGAGCATGTCGATTCCTAAGCCAACAGATAGATAAAAGCTAAGGTTTGCACAAAATATATATATGGAGCACATTTGAAGGTGCAAAGCATATACATATAGGGACACATGTCATGCATGTCTATTTTGAGTTAGTTCTTTTTATATTAACAATGATTAAAATGTTTTAACTTAAAAGCACTACGGAAGTATTTTGGAAATTCATTATAATGACAGTGATGATAGAGGCTGGTAATTTTAGATTTAAGAATTACTCTAGATTATTTCAAATAATACTCCAGTGCAAATAAGTTTTTTTGGGGGAAAAGTGAGCTTTATTAAGTAGACAAAAATTACAATTAGTTTGAGGATTTTGGTAATTTGGCAAAATCATCATTGTGACCTGATACAACACATGAAAAAGTATAGAAATTTCTATGAGATCCAAACTCAAGCTAGTTTTCCTCTTAAATTACTATGGTTTCATATATCCTATAGTATACAAGGAATTTCGTAGGTTTAGTCCTTTGTTCCAAAGGAATATGTTCTACGTTTTGCTATCGAACTAGGGTCTAAAATTTCTTATGCTTTTCATTTGTTCTAGAGGGAACCTAAGTTTGTTGAGCAAACCCTTAAACTCAAACGGATAGGGTACGCTATATGTAAATCAATGAGTTCACAATAGAACCGAGCACACAAAATCACAAATAAAAGTCAAAAGACCTTAGTGGGTATCATTGAGTAGCAATACCAAAACAGCTCATGCGAAACCAGCATGTTTGCCAACACTAACAAGTCAAGCGTGCATGGTGCATCAAACCGAAAGATAAATCTGTACTAAACCCTGCTTCAAAATCAATCAATAAGAATAGGACAAAACTAGACTCAAAATTGTTTTGAAATATAACCCAAAAAGATTGGGAAGAGTAAGATCCAATCTGACAACGGGGTCATGTGCAAAAACATAAAGAGCTTGGTTAGATGACGAAAACTTACCACGTCAAAGATTAGTCAGACCGCACTATTTACAACAAGCAACTGTTTGGTTCACTGCCAAAATTATAGCGTGCCACACTTTCTTTAGCACCATACCGCACTATTTACAACGAGCAATTGTTCGGCAATTCTTTTCTCTCACATCAAATCAGCAGCCACCTGCCACCAGTATTTTTCTCTCACAACATATTAGCACCCACCACCAGTATTTTTCTCAATTTTTTGTGGCAAACTTTGCCACAACTGTGGCTTCAATTTTACTCGTCACACTTTCAGCAGCTGCCACAATTTGCTGAAGATTAAGCATGACAGACTATTGCACCAACCAAATAGCATCACAGCTTGCAAAAAAAAAATTAGGCTTTGGCTACTGTAGCACTTTCGTTTGTATTTATCAATTAGTGTCCAATCATAAATTAGACTCAAAAATTCCTCTCATGATTTCTATCAAACTGGGTAATTAGTTTTTTTCGTCTACATTTAATACTCCATGCAAATACTCATGCAAATACTTATGTGACAGGGAACTAAACGTAGCCATGTCTGGATGAATTGCCAATCTCCGCCGAAACCAAAAATCGATTTTGGCAAGGAACGTTGGGCCCGTTCGGCTGGAATTATAAGCCAGCTGAAAAACACTGTTGGTTAATTTTTTATGAGAAAAAAATATTGTTCCGACTGAAAAAAGCCGAATAAGACGCATTATAAGCCAGATGAACAGGGCCGTTGCCCTTCTTATGCAGAGAACAGTGTTTAATAAACTGTTGTATGACAATCCATAATAATAAATTATTCTATGACAATCAATATGATCTATTTTCCGAGTGCAACAAAAGTACTCTAGTAACATAAAAAGCTTCAGTACTAAGATGAATTCACACGTACACGTACATCAAAATAAGCCTAAAAATCCATCTACCACAGATTCAAAGAACCCAAATCGATGATCTTTTGAAGATCACAAGTAGTCATGAGTCCATGTCTGCATTCTTTGATTAAAATTTGCATTGCTCCCTAGTGTAAACCCAACATGATATTCCATGCATGTCTCCTAAGATTCAGATAACCATTTCATACCACAAGAAACAAGGGGCGAAGCATTAAATGATGATGAGGCTGTTATCATCAGGCTGGGAATTAATCCCATGTGCCGGGGAACAAGCTGGTTTTTAGCCCGCTGACACTAACGACACCCGTACTCTAGACTCAACATCAGATCACAAGTTCACAACCTCAGAAATGCAACCACACAGACACACACACTAACAGACAACTTGAGCTTCAACACTAAACCTGCTCGAGTCGAGGGGCTGGTTCGGCTGGTATAAAAGCCGGCTGGTTTCGGCTGATTCAATAGTGTTCTGTGAGAGAGAATAAGCTGAAACAAGCTGAAACAAGCCGAAACATGACCAGCAGAGCAGGACCGAGATCAGAAAACAAGGATATGAAACGAAAGTAATCCACGAGCAGATCACTAAAAGCAGGCAATCAAGGAGGCCAGGCCAATCGTATCTCCCGTTCTATCCGCTCCTTCCTCGAACGGATAGAATGCAAGATATGAAGCGGCGCGGCCAGGGTGCAGGCAGCGAGGCGGCGGAGGGATTACTTCCCATCTCCAGCGCGGGGGCGGGGGCGGGCGGCGAGCCTGCCGACGACATGCATCGCGCCCTCCGCCGGCCGGGTGCCGTCCCGCGGAGGCTCGAACCGCACCGGCAGGTACTCCTCGGTGTGGCAGTCGAAGCGCGACCCAGAAAAATGCTCGACCAACTCAAGCCCCTGCAGGAGGAGTCCAAACGGCCGGAGAACAAGCAAGGGCAGCACGTCATTCTTCCGATGCGCCATGGCGACGGGTCAGGGCAAGCGAAGACGAAGGTAGTGATCGAGCGGAGACGTATATATACCTCTCGGTCAGCGTAACCCACCTCGCAGGTCTTGCCGCTGCGCTTGAAAGCCCAGGGGTGCCCGTGAAGATGCTCCCAGAGCCGGCGGGCCGCCTCCGGCGATGTCATGTTGACGAAGGCGTAGCCCTTGTTGGCAAGAGTCCTGCTCAAATGCGACGAACGAGGTCACGGATAGCTTTGCTAGACGAGAAGATCCATTGGTACACAAGGGTAAAGGTCACCTGAAATCTATCGGCAGGTAGAGGAAGTCGTATTCCGACCTCACCCCACCCGGCGCGATCTTCTCGTTTTCCATGAAGCAGTGTTCATCGAGGATGTTCATCAGTCTCGTCCTCCTGCGTCGTCAAAACGAATCAAATAAACGGATCTTCAACAAGCTTCTAAATAAAACCGGATTGATAGAGCAAAACCAAGAGTAGTACAAGGCGACGACAAAGGCTGTGTTTAGATGCACTGAAAAGTGCACTATGCAAAATAAGATTCCCCGTCACATCAAACTTGCGATACATATATGGAGTACTAAATGTGGATAAAATCAAAAACTAATTGCACAGTTTGGTTGTACTTTACGAGACGAACATTTTGAGCCTAATTAGTCAATGATTGGACAATTATTACCAAATACAAACGAAATGCTACAGTGTATTTTGGCTATCCAAATTTTGGATCTAAACACAGCCAAAGACAAGGAAATAAGGCTGACTCACGTGAAACCATTCGGAATGTTTCGGATCATGAGACTGGTCCGCTCAGAGGTAAGGTCAAAGAGACGGCGAGGCTTGACGGTGCGGCGTACTTGCACCGTGGATGCCGGCCGCGCACGACGCGGCCCGCGCAGCCGCCGGCCGCGTCTCTGCAGTGGACGGACAGCCACGCTGGCCTCGGCGGGGTATGGTGCCGCTGCAGAGGCCACGCCTGCGGTGGCCGTCGGCGGCGCAGGGAGCACCAGCTGGTACGGGAACGACGTCGGGAGGGACGTCGTCGGCGAGATGGGCGGGCTCGGAGCCGCGACCGCGAGCACAGAGCGCGGGGACAGCTGGTTGGTCCCCGCCGCATCCTTCGCGTCCGCGGCGGCCTTCACGCCGCAAGACGCCGCGGTTGCCGCCGGAGCCGGACCCACCGCTCGCCGCATCCCTGCCGAGCCCTTGAGATGGCAGCGTGACCGAGCACTTGGAGCAGGCCGAGAGGGGGTCATCATTGGCATCGCTCCGTGCGGCACCACGCCGCCGTGGAACGGTCCCTGCATCCCCGGGACGCAAGGGGCCTGCGGGACGCTCCAGCAAGGCGGAGGTGGAGCCAGAGGCGGCCACGGTAGGAACTCCGGCGGCGGCGGCGGGGTCATGCAGATGTACGTCGTGAAACCAGGCACGGGCGGCGGCGGGATCCATGGCGCGCCCCTCTGCGGGATGTAGGCCGGGGCTGTGGGGCTGAGGGAGCTGATGGAAGGTGCCATTGTCGCTGCTCCGGTGGGCGGTGTTGGGGGTTTGGGGGTGGGAGTCGGAGCCTCGGAGGAGGAGGGCAAGAGCCTCGGAGGAGTTGGTGAAAAAGTTTGGGTTCGGCTACTGTAGCATTTTTTGTTTTATTTAATAAAATTTATCTAATTATAGACTAACTAGGCTTAAAAGATTCGTTTCGACATTTACAGACAAACTGTGTAATTAGTTATTTTTTTACCTACATTTAATGTTCCATGTATACGTCCAAAGATTTGATGTGACAGATACTGCGTAAACTTTTTTGGATTGGGAGAGGAACTGAACAGGCTCATAAAAGGAGGCGAGGGGAGGCCGGAGGCGAGCGCTGTCGTGGACTCGTAGCAGTGGACGCCGGCTGGACGGATGGTTGCGCCTGATTCAACAGTGTTGAAAGAAGCCGAGGCAGCGTTTGGTTCTAAAATTTTTTTATAAAACAACAGTAGATTCCTCGTCACATCGAATCTTTAGACGTATGTATGAAGCATTAAATATAGATAAAAAATAAAACTAATTACACAGTTTAGACGAAATGGACGAGACGAATCTTTTAAGCCTAATTAGACTATGATTGGACACTAATTACCAAATAACAACGAAAATGCTACAGTTACATTTTACCAAAAATTTTACCAACTAAACGAGGCCTGTACCCGTCTGCGGTGCGGTCTGCCCATCGCAATTGTGGCCTCGTTTAAATTCTAAACTTTGAGCCTGTTTAGTTTCAAAAAGCAAATCTAAAAAGTGCTACAGTATGTGTCACATCGAATTTTACGGCATATGCATGGAGTACTAAATATAGACGAAAGAAAAAACTAATTACACAGTTTGGTTATAAATAACGAGACAAATCTTTTTAGCCTAATTAGTTCATGATTGGACACAAATTGCCAAATAAAACGAAAAGTGTTACAGTAGCTGAACCCAAACTTTTTCACCAACTAAACAAGCCCTTTGGAGGCCAAGTTTGTATAGTAAGTGTCACGTCACACTGTAACAATTTTGTTTTTATTTGGTAATAATTGTCCAAACATTGATTAATTAGGCTTAAAATATTCATCGCGCAAAGTACAATAAAACTGTGTAATTAATTTTTAATTTCATCTACATTTAGTATTTCATATATATGCTGACATTTTGATATGATGGAGAATTTTTTTTTGCACAGTAAAATTTAGGGTGAATTTGGGTATCTAAACCAGACCTGTCACCGGAGAATAGGGACAGCAGAGGGCGCCAGACTAATGGCGTACTGTAGACGTATAGGCGCGCATGATTACAAATCCGTTCCATTAATGCACAAGATTTGCGCGTGTATTCTCGAGGATGTTTCGGGCGGCCGGCCCATCTCTCTCCCTTCCGGTCGTTCTTTGCCTCATCTGGTCTCCCGGGGCCATTGCGTATTTCTGTTTTTACATAAAAAGTTGTTTTTTAACTGTAATAGGTAAAAATACTATAAAATATAGTGGAGTCAGAAAAGTTATTTTTTTACTGTTTTAGGCTGCAATGAGTAAAAATATTACAAAATATAGCATTATACGTATACATATATAAGTATATACACATATGTTCGTAAAAATGTATTAAAATAGTTAGGTATTCGTGAGAATACGGGGAATACCTTTGGATCCGCCCATGCCCGGGGCAGCAGTCCAGAGCAGGAGACTCAGCACAGTGAGCTGCACTGAAGTAGTGCCACTCGTGTTCATGCAGGGCTGAACGGGGGGTTCCGACTCAGGTGCAGTACGGGTGTGCCCAATTTTAGTAGTAAAGCATAGAGCAATTACTGTTTGCGTGAGCAGAATAACGCTACAAATAGTACGGAGTACTCCAGAATCTCGATCGAGCTTGTCCATGCTTTGCCTATCATTTTGTAATCTGGAGAACAGCAGGTTTTCAGTTTTCTCGTAGATGCATCCTGTTCCACCCGTGCTTTCGCGTTTACACAGGTCTTTTTTTGATTGGGCACTCCGAAACCTGACGTAAACAGCAAAGAGGAGCAGTGTGGCCGCTTGATTACTCGTACCCCTCCGTAAAAAAAATGCAATTTTAGTTTTTCCCATGACAGGCAATTTTCAAATTATTCAAATATGTATAAAAATAGTAAAATTTAAAGTTAGTCGAGCATAAAAAAGGTGACATAGTTTAAATATAGAATTAATTTTTTTTTGAAACAGAGGTGGTAATTAGTAAATAACTAAAGACCGGCTCCTGAAGCCATTTAGAGTCGTTTTGTGCCAAACAGGGTAAAACTAAACGGCTTTACCCAAGGTGCCCCTTAAGTCATGCTCTCACCGAGAAAATACGGAGGGTGGAGCCAAAAATAGTGGCTTTATCCGGTTTCATCTCGTCTTAGAGGGCCTTGCATGGGTTTACGTGAGGACATGTTTTAAGGGTTTGTTATTAGCATATGTTTACTGTCATGGACGGACCTACAGTTGTGCCCGGGTATTCCCGGGCATACCCTACATTTTTGGAAAAAAATTTAATAGGTATTTGAGGTATATACATGTATAATATACATAAGGTGTTAAAACTATGTTTCTCTGCGTTTTTGGGCCATTTTATTCAGCAATTCACCTCTAACTCGAAAGCAGCCCATAAGCCAAGCGAATCCAGACGGCCCATGGCCCATCTAACAAAGATTCAGCTGAATCCCAAAACCATCAGGCCTGGTCGTAGGGGTAGGGCAGCCGCGCACTAACGCGCAGGCAGGCGCTTCCGCGAGTCTCGACCGCGCGCCGCCGCTGGCGACTCGCCACTGCGCTCACCGTCGCCGCCCGTCCGCCTGCTCCAGGTCTCCGTGGCGCTGCGGCCTGCGCGGACGCTCGCGTCGTCGGCGTCCACACGCTGCCGCTCCGTTCCCCGGCGTCCGCTCCGCTCCCTGGCATCGGGCGTCCCGTGTCCCCGCGCGGCCAGTCGGCCACGACGCCCCCTTTGCTTGGACTGAGCCTCAGAGGTAATAAAACTCAAATCCCTTTCCTTTTCCCTTTGTTGGTTCTATTAAATGTCATTTTCAATTGCAAAATAAAATTTATAGTTGTGCAATGCATTTGATTCTTTGTAGGCAGTGGCATTTCCATTCTGAAAAATGAAGAAGTCGAAGAAGTCAAAGTCGATTTCTCTGAAATCAATGTGGGAAAGGGCCGCAAAGGCACCAAGGGTAGATTCCCCTTCCCCTTCCACATCAAGACCACAAGTAATTAGCATTGAGAGTCATG
This sequence comes from Saccharum hybrid cultivar R570, assembly GCA_038087645.1. Lineage (NCBI taxonomy): Eukaryota > Viridiplantae > Streptophyta > Magnoliopsida > Poales > Poaceae > Saccharum > Saccharum hybrid cultivar. The sequence goes on along the minus strand of JAQSUU010000402.1, from coordinate 20,256,932 downwards.
CTGAAGCTCAAGGTACCCTTGCTCAACCAGAGGCAGCAGCAGCAAGAGAACCAGAAACTGAGATAGCAGTGTCCCCAATGATCAGATTTCAGTTGAACCAGAGGTAGCTAGTAATGAACCTCAGTTAACAACAACAGTGGCAGAAACAGAACCTTCAGAACCTTCCCCTTTATCTCCTATCAGAGATGGCGAATTTGATTATGAATCAAGTGGGGAAGCTGTTTATGATATTGACTCTCTACATCATGACCCTGGAAAAAGGAGACCCATTAGAAGGCATCCTGTCAATGAAAGGAACTCGGTGATCAGGGGATATATTGCATTGGGGCCTTGTCAACCACGCAACCATGATTTTCCTATTAGGCTTATTGGAGGTAAACCTAGACGCTTTATTCCTTGGTGGTTTGATGAATTTACTTGGCTTGAATATAGTGTGGAATTAGATGCTGCATTCTGTTTTGTGTGCTTTTTATTCAAGCATAAAACAAATTGTTCTAGTGGAGATGCTTTTGTGAGTGGAGGATTTAGAAATTGGCATTTGAAAAAGAGGATTGAGAGGCATTGTGGGTCTGTGGATAGTTATCACAATATGGCTCTAGAGAAATACAATTCCTTTATGAGGCCTAAAGCAACAATAGTTGAGAACTTTGCTTCCACCACCCAAAAAGAGAAATGTGAGTACAAGTCACGGTTGACGTATTCACTTAAATGCTTGAAATTTCTTTTGCGTCAAGGGTTGGCTTGTCGTGGACATGATGAAAGTGAAGATTCACTTAACAAAGGGAATTTTCTTGAACTGCTAAATTGGTTAGCAGAAAACTTTGAAGAAGTTGCTAAGGTAGTTTTGAAGAGTGCTCCAAAAAATTGTACATTGACTGCCCCCAAAATTCAAAAAGATATCATCAATAGTTGTGCCAAAGAAACTACAAAGCTTATTATGGAAGACCTTGGTAGTGACTACTTTGCAATACTAGCTGACGAATCTAGTGATGTGTATGACAAAGAACAATTGGCTCTTTGTTTGCGCTATGTTGACAAAAAGGGAAAGGTAGTTGAGAGGTTTCTTGGGGTTGTCCATGTTGAAAACACTGCCTCTTTGACACTTAAAGATGCAATTCAGTCCTTGCTGATGGAGCATTCACTAAGTTTGTCTATGATACCATGGGCATACCCTGCTCCCAATTCCTGGGTCCGCCACTGTTTACTGTAGCACCATAATGTCAAATCATGGACTAATTAGGTCTAATAGATTCGTCTCGCAAATTAGTCTCCATCTATGAAATTAGTTTTGTAATTATCTATGTTTAATACTGTAAATTGTGTCCAAATATCTGATGCAACAAGGACTAAAGTTTAGTCCATAGTGTCAAACCTCCCCTAAGCACCTACTATTTTGACAAATAACAAACAACTCTGGGGATTCGAATTTTAAAGGGATATATCCTATCCATACATCCTTCCAAAACAAAGTATTCCTACCATTATTAACCTTTCCTGTTAGACCCCATTTCTTCCGACAGTTGCTTTTTGAAAACGCTTAATCTTCAAAAAAAAATGATAGTATGTTCATTTGCTGGCGTAGTTTGCTAGTCTAACCTTCGATAAACCGTTGCTGTCACAGAAAATATGCGAGTACAATTGAATCCACATTTATAACAAAATGTGACAAAAAAAAGTTATGCCGTGTTAGACAGGATGCTAAGAAAATATGGCATATCAGCCATTGAAAGAACTGTGACATGGATCACTTATAGCGTACTCTATCCATCCCAAAATGAGTGCACTTCTAGGATAATGATGGCGAGATCAATCTTAGTGTGAAATTATATATATATATATATTCTATATGTTACCCTGGGTACTGAATAATAATCAGTACCCGAGTCCACCAAACGCACCCAGCCGGCGCGACCGAGCGTCTGAGCCAACCCAGCCGCGATCCCGTTCTTTTCTCTCGTGCCTTCCTCTCCTCTTACGGTTTTTCATTTTTTCTATTTACTATTTATTAGATTATTAGTTCCACAATCATCAAATAAAAAAAATCTCGAATAGATCGTGGGAGGAGTTACCAGTTACGAGCTCAGCTCGCCGTCGTCACCGCCTATCCTACCCAGAAGCTGCGGTTCCCCACCACGTTCTGTGCAGTTCTGCTCCGACCCTCTGACCCCGTCGGCACCGCCCCCATCCCACCAGTGCTACCCCTCCGGTGCCTCCCCCATCCCACCGGCGCCACTCCTTACCCCTTCGGCGCCGCATCAGGGAGTCGTGCCACCGCCCGCCATTTCGCCGTGTGTCGTGGCTGCTGACATCGATCGCGGTTCTCCTCGGCCTCGGCGAAGACGGCGATTCCTCCCGACCCCAACTTTACCGATGGCGGCGCTTCCACCCAGCAGCGACCCTCTCTTCTCGCTCCATTCCATGGCGTCCCCTCCCCGCACCCCATGGATCCGGCGGCGCCCCCTCCTCCATGACCTTCGATCTAGAGACTAGCCCCACCAGGGGCAGTGGCGGCGGGGCTTCCCCTTCCCGACGGCAGCTGCAGCTTCTCCATCTCCCCTAGCATCCGGCAGCTGCGTCGGACAAACCTTCCCATTCGTCTATGTTCTTCTCTGAGCTGCTGCACTGACGATTCAATGTCCGGCTAGTCATCAGTGAACACGAAACGGGTATGACTCCGTGCCATCTATCGATACAAATTATGCTTCCTGTGCTTCTCATTGGATGTGAACATCTTTCATTTTGCGTACATGCATACCTTCTCAGATCTCCATTATGTCCTTCCGCCGAGAGGCTGCAGCTTGCTTGCCGTCGGGAGCCCCCCTCTGCTGGACGTTGGTGCTGGTTCTCCTTGGACTCAGGTACTTTGCACCTGGTGAGCTCCTCTTTCATGCCCCTGTCTTCTGACCGCCAGATCTGCCAACTTGTGCTCATATGCGGTGCCAGAGATTGATATTTGTGTTGATTATTATGGATGGGAGTATATGAAAAATGAGATTGGGATGAGGAATTTGCTGATGATTGAGGTTGTGTTTATCGTTGATTTGTAGTGGACAAGTGCTTATGAGTTGCTCTAAGCTACTAGCCTACCAGTTCTCGTAGTTTAGGTTTCTCGTAGTTTAGGTGTTTGATGAAATGACTATTTTTTGGGGGGTAGATTAGGTATTAATTTATTTGATCAATGGGAAATATTTTAAGAGTATGCTTGGATACATTTTTTGATCATCATAGTACCATGTCATACTTTCCATATTATAGTATCATTTGATACTTTTCAGATTGTAGCTATCTCCTTGTTCTTTTTTCATACAAGAGTGTGATTGCCCGTCGGTGACCATCGTTGATCATCAGGTTGTTGCCCCTGAGTCATGAGAATAAGGCTCCATTTTAATCTACGGATGCACGTATACTCTCAACGACAATGGGAGCCTCCAGATCTGTTGCCGCCTGTCTTCGGCTGGCGTTGGCTCTTTTCCATGCTTCAAGCCTGTACTCTAGCCGTGGAATCAGGTATGTTTATTCCAATATAATTTGATTGCAGCTTGCAGATCCAGAGACGGTTTATTAAATTGATCTTGTTGCTGCTAGGTCCCCTTTATCTTTGAGGCCTTTCTGGATAGTCAATAGCATCATTATCTAGGTGTCGTGATCTACTTGGTGCCACAATCTCCTCCGGAGACAGCGAACCTGCTCTCTTGTTTGCTACCTTGGGCTATCTGCTCTGGCACCGCTGACATGAACCAGGTGAAAATCAGATCTGCATCAAATTAACACAATATATTAGTTACCCGTATATGCTCTGATTATATTCTTCCTAATCAGGAATAAGCTCTCGTTTTCAAAATCAAAGAAAAAACAATTCATTATCTGTGGACAAGGAAAAGATCAGCAGCAATGTAATGATACTATTTTCTCGTTTTTTAGATGATAGTATCAGCCGATACTCTTTTCTTCGGATTAGAATTCTGCAGACCACTAGTCGAATAGTCGATCTTATTTTAATTTTTATGGTATGTACACATACTCCTTGATTGCAAGCACGTGTACGTATGATATATGTAAGTTTTACATGTAAAAATAAAAAAAATCTGGTGTACATACATATAACATATATATACTCTCTTCTAAGACTATTTTCTATACGTATTGGAAAGCTATGTACCACTAGAAAGATCTTAACTTCTCTATGGTATGTACACATACTCCTTATCTAGAAGTATGCATAAATACTCGCACATATGTACTATTTTCCATGCCTAAATAAAAATTCTTGTATACATACATGCTCTCCTAAAATCTCGGAAAACTATCTGTATCATACTACTTTCTTTCTTTTTCAGCTGGAAGTGTTACTAGATACATTATTAGACTAGAGTATACTAGATATATTTTGTTTTCGGATAGAGTAGCAAAGGACACATTTTTCAGGCAAGAGTATTTGCACATAAGTTATCGGATTATAGTATCTCTGGATACTAGCAAAATAACTGCAGGTTTTACCTTAACTTTCAGATGGAAGGATCAATATAGTGAAGCAGCCTCTGCCTTTGTCAAAGCTCAATTGACCTGCATTTAATCTAAATTGATCTCGTACTATTTTTTTCTTTCCGCAGGCATGATGTGCCTGATCTGATGGTGATGCTGAATTTGTTTTTCTTGTTTTTCTTGTGCTATCATGAATGCTGCCTAGCAGCCCCAAACTCCAAACTACTAGGATCCATGGATCGAACACCAAAAGCAATACTTGTAGTCGGGGAAATGCAGTTTTATGGTTGGGTTTGAATTCAAATTTAATTTAGTTGTAGGGATTTATGATGAAATGAACTTTTATAGATGGTCCATAGAACACAATAACTGCGGTCCAAAAAATATATTATAGCAAAGCATGCCAAATAGCTTCTGATTGCAGAGTGTTTGAACTAGGAGCTCCATTTATGAAGCTTACTGAGTCACAATTTTATATGGTGTGGTTTCTTCTAAAATATATTTTTGTCTTTTCCTTGCTGTTGTGCTGATTATATATGGAAGCTCTTGTGCAAGCTTCTCCCTTGGATTGTGTGGAAAGTGTTTTTCACTGTTATCTTGTCTGTTTTCCTTGGGTGCAGTTTTTTTGATAATTTTGTTTAAGGCTTAATATATAGATGAACTTAGCTTTTGGTACTTTAGAACTCCCCTTCCTTTCAGTGTTATGTTGAATTGATTATAGGTGATACTAAAACTCTATTGAGTTCATTTGTGTGGATTCCTTCATTTGAAAGTCGGCCAGTGTTATGTATAAAAGGCTTTCATGGGATTATCATGACTGCCTGGTGTCAATCTAAACAATCAAATTATCTTGTAAAATGATATATTTTAAGGTTTTTATGATAGGTTTGATGAAACTTTGTCATTCCGGAACAATAATGCCATGTTAATGCAATTTGAGCTCAAGCTGTAGTTCAATTTTTTGTGACAGCTTGAAGGTCCCAAAGTTATATCATATATTCGAATGATTACTGGATGTTCCCTTCGTGCACTATGTATTCAGTAATGCATTATAAGTCTGGAAAAGTGCAAGAGACCTCAAAATCGGCACGGATGGTGTGTTGCTTCTAGATGCATTATGAGATAACTCAGTGAGCAACAAAAGCTCCATTTTTATAATTTTGATCCACAATTTCTTATGTCCAAAGTTATATGTAACCATAAACATTCATTTCAAAACTATGCATGGAATACTCTGTTATTAATCATGAAAGATCCTTTTTAATGTGTTCTTTTGTTCCGGTTTTGACAGGTGAAGCTATTGGCGGTCATTAGAGAGGGTCTCGAGAGAATAGAGGGATGTATTACTTTTGTTTTTTTCCTTAGATAAAAAAAGTATATAATGGTGTGAGTCGTTGCAGCCCATGAATTGTACTGTAATTTTGTGGAATAACATAGACAGAGCTACGAAACTATGTGTATTCAAACTGCAAAGTGTATTGCAATCTTCATAATCCATGTACTTGAAAAAATATGTTTTTTGAATGCTTACCTACTACGTACAAAACATTTATTAGTAAAATAATGCATGTTCTAGCTATGTTCTGACCACGACTCCATTGAGACAGAAAAAAGAAAAATAAATTCAATCGCTACAAAAATGAAAAAAAACCGGCATCAGGCTAAAATAAAACCGATAACAACTCCACGAGACAGGAAAAAGAGAGAAAAAATTTGACCACAGGGAAAATGGGAAAAAAATCAGGAACATAACGCAAAAAATGGAAAAAAATCAGCTGCAAGAAAAAAATGGAAAAAGAAAATCGGTCGCAAGAAAATGAAAACGCTCGTAACAGAGCCGGTCCTAGTGCGGGCGTCGGTCGTGGGAATCGCAGGCAGGCTAGGGGGCTCGGGTACTGAATATTATTCAGTACCCTGGGTGCTAATTAGCGTATATATATATATATATATATATATAAAGTTGCTCTAAGATATAGTCATTGCGATGTGGGAATAGAGAAAATAGAAAAAAGCAATGAGAGTTAGGTGGTTCCATAACTAGAGTTATACTTATCTTGGTATAAATTTTGAACTCTAAACCACACTTATAATCGAACGGAGTTGTAAGTTATCATTGCAAACCAAACATGACCATTGTGTTTACAAATGTTTTTTTTACAACCCTTCATCTTCAGAAGGAAAATTGATGCTTCTAGCCACTCCTGCCAAATGGGCTCTAAATCCGGGCCCTGTTTAGTTACCAAATTTCCCTCTCAAATTCTACTATGCAAAAAGAAGATTCCTATCACATCAAAATATCGGCACATGTATGGAGTACAAAATGTAGATAAAATTAAAAACTAATTGCACAGTTTTATTATACTTTGCGAGACGAACGTTTTAAACCTAATTAATCAATGTTTAGACAATTATTACCAAATAAAAACAAAATACTACAGCACTGCACACCATGGTTGAGATGGAGTATCGCAGCAGAAAAATTTTTACTCTTGCGGCATGCGAAAGTGTCGTAGGAGTACTACTCCTCTGTTACCGCGACAGGACTGTAGGAGTACTGTTCCTATGTTTATTCATTCGGGAAGGAACTAGTACTCCAGCCGCAGCAGCAAGTGTAATCATGAGGATACTGCACCTGTGCAGTGTGCACCAGGTTTCCATCTCGTCTGTAGTACGCTGGATACTAGTACTGTCATACTGTCATACTGATGGTTTGGGATGTGGGCTTGGGGTCTTGGGGCTGGCTTGACAGTTCAAATTGAAACCGTGGCTTTGTTATATGCCAATCACTGTGCTGCACTGTGGAAACTAAACATGGCCCGTAGTGCAATTTTGACCTAGGTACCGTTTAGATGCCAAAAATTTTGCCAAATTTTTCAGATTTTCCGTCACATCGAATCTTTGGACGTATATATGAAGCATTAAATATAGATAAAAAATAAAACTAATTACACAGTTTAGACGAAATGGACGAGACAAATCTTTTAAGCCTAATTAGATTATGATTAGACACTAATTACCAAATAACAACGAAACTGCTACAATAGCATTTTGCCAAAAAATTTTGCCAACTAAACAGCCCTAGATCGTCCAAACGGAGTACGCGATGGCCGATGGACGAGCGGTCTTCAGTACACTCGGGTCCCGGGCCTCGGGTCTCCTGTGCTGCAGCCTTGCACTCTGCAGGCTGCCACGACCCGCTCGTTTGATGGTAAACGAGCTCGGTCGGTCAGGAGCCGCAGGAGTATCGTCAGGAGCCTGTTTTCTCGGAGCTTGTTTTCTCAAAAGGAGTCGGAAAGGGAAGAATCCTAGAGCCAGGAACTTTTGAAGTCGTTCGAATCTCGATCTTTCTTTGAAAAGATCCTTTTCTACCTCCGCTACCGCTCATGCTGAAATTTGGCTCAATGTTTATGCTAAAATATTATGAGAGAAAAATATTATTTTATAGTTGAAAAGTAGCTCAAGCGAACAGGGTTACCATTCTTGATTTAGAATGACTCAGTCCAAAAGAACCTTAAAAATCTAGATTAAGAAATCTAATATATTTTATTTGATATTGTGTCTATGTTAATTTAATCCATTAAAATCTGCTACTAGTATCTTTGAATAAGATTCTAATATTCTCAAGATTTTTTTTATCTAGGTTATTAAAATCCCTTCGGAGCCAAACAGAAACTCAAACATTATTAATATTTATTATAGGTAGTATTCTATAAAATATATATTAATCCAATTTTACTTGTTCAGTGTCATAAATATTATTATAATAATTTTTACAAGTATGATCAAACTTAAAATTTTTAACTTCTAACTAAATAGTGTAAAATGCACCTTTTTAAAGGTAACCGTATATACAGGAGTATATATATAACACTAAGGGTCTGTTTGGAACGGAGGAATGCAAAACAGAGGAAAGAAAAAAATACAGGAATGGAAGTGAGTAGATGTTGAAAAAAGAGGATTGAAAAACGTAGGAATTTTATGGGAAGGAGTGTTTTGAATGGAGGAATCAAAAGTTTCCGTTATTGAACATTAATACCACTTTAACGGTATTTTTTGTATTATAATAATCAGCACAGTAGGCCTTAGACAAATGATCACATGCATCTCGACAACAGCAGTATCGAGAAATGAGCTAGTGCTGTTTTGTTTATCTCCTTAGGGCAGTCCCAATGAAAGAAACTAGTAGTTTTTATAACATAGGATATCGCACCAAAAAAGTACTGCTTTCTAACTCATAGTTTCTATGAGTAATAATTATTTTCTCTTTCTCCTCCCAACTCTATCTTCTTCCTCCAATGGGAGTGCGACACGAGCTCCCTAGAAACTGGTAGTTTCTCCCCAATGATGATTTTATGGTTTCTTGGTGCATTGGGTCAAGAGTAGACCTGATTTCTTCATGAAGAAACCATTTCTATGATTTTTGCTCTCTTTCTTCATTAATTACGTTGCCATGTCAGCATTTTGCCTACGTGGTAAGTCATTTAACGAGGATAGAAACCATATTAAATGCACCATTGGGACTGCCCTCAGTGCGCTTTTTGCCTCGGTCTTATGCGAAACCTAAGCTCAGACTTGATATATTTTTTCCTACGTTTTGTGAAGGGAACCGAACCTTTCCTCTGGAATTGAAATGAGCGTTCCTCCGTTCCAAACGCTACCTAACGTCAGCCAAACAGAGGAACCGGTTTCCTTCAAAATTCCTGTGAAAATACTCCAATCCAAACAGGCCCTGATGGTTTGGATCCAAACGGGAGATCAACCGGGATAACTGGATGAATCGGTGGCCACCGGCTTTCCGGCTGACAGTATCTGATCGGCTGATTCTCTTGTTTCTGCCTCGCGACTTGCCCGGCGAACCTCGCGACCTCCCGGTCGCATCTGCCATGGGCAAGTTTGAGGGGTGTTTAGCCAAAAATTTTCACCCAAAATATCACATCGAATCTTGCGGCACATACATGGAGCATTAAATGTAGATGAAACAAAAAACTAATTGCACAGTTCACCGTGAAATTGCGAGACGAATTTTTTAAGCCTAATTAGTCCATGATTGAACAGTAATTGTCAAATAAAACAAAAAAAGCTACCGTACCTGAAACCAAAATTTTTCGCAAACTAAACAGCCCTTGATTTTGAACCGAGCTGCTGTGTGCAGACTGCAGACAAACCTCCGGGCGCTGGACACAGGCAGATCATTTATGACGATGTCGTCCGCGCGACAACGGCCGGCTCCCAGTCGCCGGCCGGACAAAACCGGCAACCAGGGGCGCGGCGCACGCCGGCACTGGGTAACAACAAGGACTAGGGCCTTGTTCAGTTCCCAAATCGGGCACCCCTGATTCGGCACAGTACGCTACAGTGCGCATTAAATGCGCACTGTAGCGATTCGTTTGTATTTGGTAAAAATTGTTCAAATTTTGACTAATTAGGCTTAAAATGTTCGTCTCGCAAAGTACAACAAAATTGTGCAATTAGTTTTAAATTTCATCTACATTTAGTACTTCATGCATTTGCCGACATTTTGATGTGATGGGGAATCTTTTTTTTGTATAGTAAAATTTGGGGTTGAATTTGGGAACTAAACAAGGGCTAGGAGCACGGTCAAATCTGGTCGACTGATGGCGTTCGGGCCCATGCCGCGTAGTACGGCTGTCCGCGGCTCCGCGAGATAGGCGCACCGCAGCAGCCGTCGTCCCCGTCCTGGCGGTCTCCGATCCCGCATCCTTCGGGGATCCGCGCTGCTGCTGCTTCCGAGAGCAGCATGAACGCGTGCTTCGGCGTCGGCGGCTCGGCGCGTGGGGGCGCGCGGTTTCTCACTGGAGGTTTTGCCCGGATCGGTGAACGGGGGACTACTTGGACCGAGTTCCTCTTGGCTTTGCCATTTCGTCACCGTCACGTTGACATATGACAGGGAGTAGCAATAAGCGATCTCTAGGCACAAAAAAAATTGAACTAATTGAACCGCTTGTCTGTAACAGGTGTTGGCCGGTGAATATCGTTTTGACTTCTGACGGAACGAGGTGATGAGGCTGGCATGGATGAGCCATGGGGTACTTGTAACTTGTACTCCTGTCGGGTACCAATAACATAACAGGGTACTCATAAGACAGAAGCTAAAAGATATCGGTCCTGTTCATTCGGCTTATAATCCATCTTTTTCAGCATGTTTTTTCAGCCGAAACAGTATTTTTCTCTCACAATAAATCAGTCAACAGTGTTTTTCAGCCGGCTTATCAGCACAGCCGAACGGCTCCATCAACCTCAGCCCATCTAAAACGATTATGAGCATAGTTGCTGCCTGATCCGGCTCGACCAAGAAGGATTCTAGCCCGCCCTATCCCTCGGGTGCAGGCTACGCCTCGCCCGACCCCAGCAAGTATGCCATACCTCGGGCGAGAGCGCGGGCTCCCATACCGGGCCCACGCCGTACTTCAACCACTCCGGGCATGGCCACGCACGATCCTGATGTCAGAAGGGAAGTGTAACCGCGCCTCAACATGACCAGCGGCCACGACAGCCGCACGCCTCCAACGGTGCTGAGCGGACAGGCGATGTGGCGCCTAATCTTCGTACGGCGAACCTGTTGACCACTCCCTATGCCATGACCAGGCGACGACGCCCACACGTGACTACAGCGACGGACAGGGCCGCGACGTGCGGGCGTCCCCGTCATCGCCTGCAGGGCCATCAGGGCCCACCGGCGGGGGAAGGAGGGCGGCGCAGTTCTCAGGACTTCTTTTCCACTTTTTTGTTTTTCTCTTTCTTCTTTTCCTTTTTTCTCTATCCTTTCTCATGTACATCATGCCCTTCCCTTGGCCTATAAAAGGAAAGACCTGGAGCCCTTCTGGAGGGTGGTTTTTTTTATAAGCTCAAGTAGATACACACTCACAAGTTCTCAAGTTCCCTTTGCCGTCAAGAGAACGGAGCGGTCTTGGGCGCACGTCACACGCACACAAGAGACCTAGGACACTCATCCCTCTCTCGATCATTTGTAACCCTACTGCAAACCGAATACAGAGCTGGTAGCGCAAGCTGCTATGAACTGGAGTGAGGACATTCTACCTGAACCAGTATACATCTTTACGTCCTCTGAGCTCACCATCCAAACGCGCAAACGATAGATTTACTTGTCGACGATTTAAAACACCCACAACTCCTATCCGCGCACAGTTGACAACATGAGATCGCTCAGACTTGCCGCTCTACCGTCTTCCGTTTCCGTCTACCCCAAGCGACAGTATTACATTGTGTTTCTTTATTTTAACTTAACGTCGAAGCATGGCAGTGGCACGATGGACCGACCACAAATAGCAATGGTGAACGGCCTGCAACATGCATGCTCCGACGTGCCGTGCCCGTGTCTGTAGCTACCAAAACAAGAAACGACGAAGGGACGTTGCATTGCATGTGGTTGACTGTTGCAGGAACGGCGTGCATGCAGTGGCCAAAACTCTCTCTCACTTCCCTCAAGCGAGGCGAGCGAATGGGCCCAATAGCGTCCGTCCAAACCGAGGGTACAAGGGTCCTTTCTCCCAGCCGCTGCAGCCGTGTAGTCCGCGTGGGCAATAAACTCTGGAGCCATCATTTTGCCGCCTGACCCTGGCCGTGACCGTTTAGATGCCAAAAATTTTGCCAAATTTTTCAGATTCTCCGTCACATCAAATCTTTGGACGCTTGCATGAAGCATTAAATATAGATAAAAAATAAAACTAATTACACAGTTTAGACGAAATGGACGAGACAAATCTTTTAAGCCTAATTAGACCATATTTGGACACTAATTACCAAATAACAACGAAATTGCTACAGTTATATTTCGCCAAAAATTTTACAACTAAACGGGCCTCAAGCGACCAAGCGGCCGGGACATGCAGAGAAGCAGCATGCATGCGTTGCGTGCTGCAGCATCCGCCCGTCAATTCCTTCCTCTCTCCTGGCTTCGCGGTCCGTGCCTGGGGTGCGTATTCCGTATTCCTACCAGTATCAGGGAGAGGTTCGGACTTTGGCAAACGCAGTGCACGGTAACGGTACATGCAGGAGCGGAGCGGAGCATGACTTGAAAGTACTAGTAGGGCCTGTTTAGTTGCCCATGAAACCCAAAAAAAGTTTGCACAGTACCCGTCACATCGAATCTTACGGCATATGCATGGAGTACTAAATATAGATGAAAGAAAAAACTAATTACACAGTTTAGTTGTAAATCACAAGACAAATCTTTTGAGCCTAATTAGTCCATGATTGGACATAAATTGCCAAATAAAACGAAAAGTGCTACAGTAGCCAAACCCAAACTTTTTCACCAACTAAACAACCCCGTAGTCATGAACTTTCTTTATATCCAGTGTCATTTGATTTATGTTAGGGCTTATTTAGATGTCCAATTCGGGGCTCACTGAATTCACTGTGCTGCACTGTGCAGCATTGTGGCAATTTTGTTTTTATTTAGTAATAATTGTCCAAACATTGATTAATTAGGCTCAAAATGTTCGTCTTGCAAAGTATAACAAAACTGTACAATTAGTTTTTTATTTTATCTACATTTAGTACTTCATGCATATACCGGTATTTTGATATAATGAAGAATTTTCTTTTTATATAGTAAAATTTAGATTGAATTTGGGCATCTAGACAAGACCTTAGCACAACCTCCGCCGCTGGTACATGCACCCTTCTCCTGGTTGGCGCAGACTACTGCTGTGGACATGCATATCGGCTCAGGTCCGTAAAATCTGAAGCACGCCTATGCTTGCGTTGGGTACCTCGATCGCTCCAGGGTCCAGGATCTCGGGCTCTTGAGTTTGAGTATACATCTTGTTTTTCTATTAAATGAGTCAATCTTTTAAAATTGAGGTACATTTATAGAAAATATTAGCAATATTTATATCTCCTAATAGATTTGTCATAAAAATATATTTCACTATTAATCTAATATTAATGACTATCACGCATCATAACCATTAGTATACCTTTTTATGTATAGTAAAACTCTAAAAAATTTAGGGCAAATTGTGTTTTTGCCCTCGTTTTGGCCTCCAACCGTATGTTTACCCTTTCTTTTTAGAGTTTGCAGATTTGCCCTCATTTTATTAAATGTATTCTTCCGTTTGCCTCCACAAATCACGGTGTTAGCCTGTTATCTGACAGACCATGCAATCCATCTATTCTCCTCTCCTGCCTTATCCGTAGTACCGACCCACTCGTTGCCTTAGGGGCGAGACGAGGGGTTGGCCGGCGTCGCAGGGCGGGGCGGCTGAGCTACGCGGGCGGGAGAGCAGGGCAGCCGGCGCGAGTGCCTGCGCAGGCGGGCGAGCAGAGCGATTGCCGCGAGTGCCCCTGCATGGATGGCGACGAGGGTTTGCATGCGCGGGTGGTCTGCGCGAGATCGGCGAGGCTGAGGGCGAGCTGCGCAAGCAATCAATAACCGGCTGGTGCGAGCTGACGGCGAGATGCGTTGGCGAGGGCTGACGGCGAGCTGCGTGCGCGGGCGACCTGCACGAGATCTGGCGAGCGGCACAGCTGTCTTGTCCCACGATGGTGGAATTGCTTCCTCGAGAGATTGTGTAAGCTCTTCAGCCTTTGCAATTACCTGGTGGTGCAATTTCGCTTTCTTAGGAGATTAGGGTTTTTAGCTTACTACAAATCATTACGATGTGATGTGTAGCCGTTCGTTGGAGGATGCTTCTATTGAGATTAGAACTGATGATGAGCTTTTAGAATGGTTTGGAAATTACCAAGAGAACGGAACAATGCACATTGATGCCCAAATTAATGAGTTTGACGGTACACTGCAGTTCTCACCCACGAAAGGCAAGAAGCCCAATAGGAAACACACACATGTTGATGAAGAGGCAGTTGGAGTTGATGAGGAGGGAAAATACTCTGACACTGAATCACTTGCTGCATCTTCTGAGTCTAGTTTCTCTGATCCTGAGTATGAACTTGATGATGAAATAGTTGAAGAGAATGATGAAGATGATATTTCTGTCTTCTTTTTTATGTTGATGATCCATGTGTTGAGGTGTGGTATTTCCTGATGTGAATCAATGCAAATCAGCATTAACCCAGCATGCAATCTTGAATGATTATGCTTTTTGTACTGTGAAGAAAGACAAGAAGCAATTTCGAGCCAAGTGCTTGAGAGCGAATAAGGGCTGCAAGTGGATTTTCTTTGCATCTACCAACAAGAAATCCCCTCGATGCAAGGTATTAATATACAGTTTTTCTTCTATGCGCAAAAAAAATATACAGTTTTTTTCTTTTCTAGGCATAAATGTCCAGTAGTTAAACACAATTCATGTCTTTTTATGTAGGTTAAGATGAATGGGCCAAGTCACAAGTGTGGTTCAGTCAACAACTGTGGTGACACAACGAGTAGCTGAAGGGGTGGTTGACTGGCTGACAGTTGACCCAACAATGGGACCAATGGATTTACAAACTAAGTTGAGAAGAAGTACAAAATGAAAATTCCTTATGATAGGGTTTTCAGGGGCAAAGAGAAGGCTCTTGATATAATATTTGGAAAGTGGGATGATAGTTATGACTTGCTACCCACTTATAGATCTGAACTATTGAAATTAGTTCCTTGAAGCATTGTTGAGATGGACAATGAAAAACATCAAGGGGATGTGTGTTTCATGATATTCTTTGTGGCTCTTAAACCATGCATTGATGGCTTTCTTCAAAGATGCAGGTTGTTGACATTTCTTAGTGTCACTACCAAGAATAGAATTTGAATTCTATTGGTGTTTCTTAACACGATCACCAAAAATGGGGGTTTAGGCCCACCCATGGTAACGGTGTCAGAAACGCCTGTTGGCATTCCCTAGCATCACTACTAGAATTGGTTTATCCTAGCAGCAATACTCATGAATGTCAACTGATAAGTCATAACATTTACAGAGGTTATCCGTAAGCGCACGGATCCATCGTTGTAGCATTTCACCTGAAAGTATTATCAAGGTATCGTTATTTATATTTTTCCGTAGGAAGGCAGGGTAGTAAGAGTTGTAGTATGAATATGAGCAAGATAGACATACGTGCATAACAAACCAGATGCGCATACAGGGGTAAATAGTCATAGTGTAGATAGTGTACATACACATCTGACACTCCACTCTGGGGGAGAGGAAGAATGAATAAAGAATAAAAGAATGCCCTACAAGGAGTAGCTATATCTTAATATAGTTATATGCTATGAGCAAAGTAATCATACATGTACATGAGTTAGAGCTAAGCCTGTGTGAGATGGATCAGGAGGCCACCGAGTACTGGTCTGCCAGCAACCTCATGTGATAATTTACGTACTTCTACACCATGGCCGAACGTGGGGGATTACGAGGGACGGACAGGGCTGTCACCACCTGCCGCCTACCCCTCAACCGTGGGACATGAAATGCATTCACCCGCCCCTACATATCCGGGCACCTCACCCGCATACATAGGAACCACCCAAATACCCCTGAGTCTCCGACCCTATGGATCGATAGTGTCGGTGTTCGGACCCGAGGGAGTCCTAAACCAACGAGTAAAATGCTGCGTGTCCCTTTCCTGGATGGTGATGCAAGGAGAACACACGGGGGTTTATCCTGGTTCGGGCAAAAGAAGGCCCTACGTCCAGCGGGGGGGGGGGGAGAGATTTGTATTTCCTTGCACCGAGGTGCTTGCGTAGGGGTTACAAGCTTGCGAGAGAGGGTGTCGAACCCAAGTCTCAAAGGAGAAAAAGAAAGAGTACAGGGTGATTGCTTGAGATGTTGGTCTCAGTTATGTATGTGGCTAGTTGTTCGTTTTTTTGTTGTCTTTGCTCCTCCTCCTCCTCCTCCTGCCCCCTTGCGGAGCCCCGGCCTCCCCCTTTTATAGGACGAGAGGAGGCCAAGGCGACGGGGAGCCTTGAAATGATGTTTTGTCGATCCCTGTCGAGTTGACTGTAGCGACGTGCCGTAGAAATGGGAGGCCATCCCTGGGTACGTGATGTCGTAGGAGACGGGGTGCTGAAAAGACCCGGAGCGCCGTGCCATACCGTCCTTCCTCCCCTGTTGCGCCGTGTTGAGGGTCGAGGCCGGGTCGAGGCCGGGTCGAGGCCGAATGGATAAGTCCGAATCGCAGGAATTACGGTGTACGGGCCTTGTCGTATCCTCCCTCGAGGGTCGCTAGTTGATGCATAGTGTCAGGTATGGTGGGCACAGTGACGTTTTTCACCTCCCATCATGGGATGGGCGGTAAAACAGTGAGGACTGACACTGGTGTTGTTCCCACGTCGACCACGCGTGTAGCCATGCCGGTAGGTGGTAGCAGGTAATTGCATTAAATGCTAAGACTTTTTGTCCCGTGGTAGGTGAGACAGAGGGGGTCGAGCGCCTCGACCCGGGCTCACGCGAGTCGGAGCGCTCCGGGGGGCGATCGAGCCTCGTGCGGGTCGAAGCGCGGTCGAGGCCTCCCGTCGAGGGGGCCCCGTACGAGTCGGGGACAGGACGCGGTCGAGGCATTCCGTTGAGCCGGCCTCGTACGGGGCGGACCTGTCGCACATTTTTAAGTGGGCCGTGTTTCGTCGTGGCTTAGCCGTTTTAACTTTCATTCTTCGTTAAATGTGGGTACCCCTATAGTATTGGTACCGACAGTAGCCCCCGAGCCTTTAGGTGAGTGTATGTTCACTCTCCTAGAGGCTTTTTACCGATAAACTGGAGTCACAGCGCCGCTTGCTTGCTGATGAACTGGAGTCATAGCGCCGTTTGCCTTTCTAGTAGGGGCGTCTGAGCGTTCTCAGGACTTCTCCGGTGGGGGCGCGCGAGCGCACCCGCCGGGTGTAGCCCCCGAGGCCTCGGTGGAGTATTGAGAAAATCTCCTCCGAGGTCTTGTTTGTGTTTTATTAGGAAGTAGTTGATGCGGCCGAGCCCCCGAGCCTCGTGCGCACGAGGTCGATCAGAGTCCCTGCCGTCTTTCGTTGTCCGTCCCTCGCGCTCTTCCTTCGGAAAGGAGGAGGAGGGGTGGGGAACGTCGTACTACCCCGTTTGGGCGAGTCCGGCGATCTCCGGCGAGCTGCTAGCGGGGAGATTCGAGTGAGAGTCCGTGCTCCAGTCGTTAGGAGTCGGCTTGTGGCCCGGAGGCACTCTTCAAAGATGCCAAGGAGTGGTCGTGCGGATGTCGGTTCCCTGCGACAGGATCCGAGGGCTCGATGCCTCCCCCGAGGGGATTCCTGCTTTGACCTCGTCCTTTGGCCTCGAATACGTCTTGGGGTGCCTCGAGAGCGTGGCTCGAGCCCTGGCCGTGTATGGGCGCATCCCTGGTCGTCCCTCACTCTGTTGCTCGAGGGCGGCTGTCGAACCCAGGTCGAGGGCCAGCCTCCGTTCCCTCGAGACTTAAAATGGGCTCGGAGCCCGTTAAGGGAATCTAGGAATATCCGTCCGTGGATCTCGCCCCGCCCGTTAGCCTGGCGCGCCTTTTTAGGGCGAGACCGGCGCGGTAGTGGGCGACGTGGCGTTCGGTTACAGCGTGGGGGACGGCCACGTGCCTTGCTCCTGTAAGGTGTGGGGGACGGTTAGGTGAGCACATTTATTACGGGAAACTGTTCCTACCTTTTCGCGCGGCCGTTGGACTTCCTCCTGGCCTATAAAGGCGAGACCCAGGGGTCCGTGCTCCCTTCCGGTTCTTTGCGCTCCTGCCATCCCCTAGCCTCAGAAAACCCTAGCCCCCTTGCGCCTTACGCCCGCATTGCTGCCGCCGCCGCCTTCTCCTCCACACTTTCCCTTCCCGTCGGCGCTGATGGCTGGAAAGAGCCAATTCCTCGCTGCCGAAGACTGGGCCTCCTCTTCCGTGACGGAGAAGAAGCTGGAGGAGCTGGTTGAAGATGGGTTGCTGCGGCCGAGGACGAGCCGGTCGCGGCCGGAGTGGATCGCGCCGCCGTCGACCCACCGGGAGCCGGCCCCCCGGAAGGCTACGTGGTGAGCTTCGTAAGTTTCCACGAGCGGGGGTTCGGCATCCCGTCGTCGGTCTTCATGCGGGCGCTTCTCCACTACTACCGGGTGGAGCTCCATCATCTCACCCCCAACGCCATCGCGCAGGCCGCCATCTTCGCGGCGGTCTGCGAGGGATACCTCGGGGTGGAGCCGCAGTGGAACCTGTGGCTCCACCTTTTCAAGGCCGAGCTCTTCGCGCGGAACGCGGGAGGGAAGGGCGTCTTCTACGCAGCGCGGGTAGGGAGCTGCGTCCTGCAGTTGAGGTCGATCCGGGCGGAGCAGTACATCCCGGCTCGCCTCATCTCCTCGAACAGCGGGTGGCACGCGGGCTGGTTCTACCTCCGCAACGACGACAACCAGCTGCCGAGGTACACCGGCCGCGTGCTGACCGCCCGGGAGGACCGCTGGGTGTACGGCGTGCCAGACGCCGAGAAGCCGCGTCTGGACCTGTTGCTGGCGACGCTGCAGCAGCTTCGTGCTCGAGGCCTGACAGCGGCGGGGGTAGCGACGGCGTTCCATCGCCGCCGGGTGATGCCGCTGTGCCGACGTCGCCTGCGCCTCGACCAGATGACCCCGGAGGCGTCTCTGGAGGGGAGCCGGATGTCGCACGAGGCCCTTACTGTCGAGGAGGGGCTTCGTCGAGCCCGTCGGATGGTGGGGACCTTCAAGGCGGAGGAGGCCGACCGGCTCCCCATGAGGCCCACCGAGGGGTTCGAGCCCGTGGTAAGTTTCTTGGTACGCTTGTTTTTCAGTTCCATTTGTCTTTGAGACCCTCCCCTAATCCGGTCGACGCCGATGCGCAGGACCTATCGGCGCTGCGGGAGACACGACCGCCGGTTCCGGAGGACCGGCCTGCTCGGGATGCTCGACGGGAGCACTCCTCGAAGCAGAAGGCGGTCAAGGAGTCGACCAAGAAGCGGGCGGCCCACAAGGCCAAGGAGGCGGAGGCGCGGAAGAAACGCCGGCGCCAACAGGCCCTCGACGGGCTCCCTTTGGAGCCGTCGCCCTCCGAGACCATGTCGGGGGAGGACGACGGCAGCAGCGGCGAGGATGATGATGCCTTGTCGCGGTACGAGGCCGCGACTGGACTGGGGAGCCTCCCCGACATCCGCCCTCTGCTGGAGCCCATCGCGGGGTCATCTTCCTCGGTCATCGTGATCGAGGAGGTCGAGGAGGACGACGAGGAAGAGGAGAAGAAGAAGAAGAAAGAGGAGGAAAAGAAGGAGGCGGGCCCCTCGGCAAGAGGGGCCGCCTCGCCCCGGACCCAGCCAGAGGGGTCGACAGGGGCGCCTGCCCCAGCCCAAGCCCCGCAAGCTCAGGCGGGGACGGGGGCGGGGGCGCCGACATCGTCGTCGGCGGCGCCTCCGTCGGGCGTGAAGACCCGAGGCCAGTTGGCCTCGGAGGCACAGAAAGCGCGTAGCGGCGCGCCGGCGAGAGCCCCAAGGAGCGCTCGGTCCGCGGGTGGGGCTGCCGCGAGGCCACCGTCTGCCACCTCGAGCGGCTCGGACCGTGGGGGGTCGAGGCCCCTGGTGCCGATCTCCGGGTGAGTTTTTTGAGCAGAAGGGGACTTGTCTTGTTTTTTGATTACGTCGGTCGACTTATCCTTTATTTTTCAGGCTGAAACGGAAGGCGGAGACCATGGGGCCCACCCCCGTGAAGTCCCTTCGAGCCAGCGCCGCCGTCCTCCACCGGTCGGCGGAACAGGACGCGGCCTGGGTCCGCGAGGTCGAGGCTGCGAAGGAGCGCCGTCGGCAGCAGGAGGCCGCGGCTGCTTCGACGGTTGCCGGCCCCGAACCTGCGGCGGCGGGGTCAGAGCCGGCAAGGGTGGTGGCGCCCGGCCCGGTCGAGGCGGAGCCTAAGGCGCTGCCCTCGGCTGAGGGCACCGTGGGAGTGGCCACGGAGGGGGCGGCCGCCGATGCGACCGCGGAGGGAGCCGTACCGGCGCCGGAGCAGGAGGTGGCGCCGGCGAGGGAGCCGCAGCCACAGCAAGACCCGCCGGTGCAGCCGGTGGGCACGACGGAGGGCGGCGCTGTCGAGCCCTCTGGCGGAGCCCCGGAGGCAGCGGCGCCGGAGGTTGAGGTGCCGGTCGCGGGGGCACCGGCGGTCGGAGCGCCGGTTTCCGAGCCGCCGTCGGGCGAGGTACTGGCCCCAGAGGCGTCGACGGCGGAGGCGCCAGCTCCGGAGGTGCTGGTTGCCGAGGGGCCGGTCACCGCCGAGGGGCGGGCGCCCGTGGTCGTTACCCTCGACGACGCCCCCTGGACAAGGGAAAAGAGATAGTGGGGGCTGAGGAGGGCGAGACCACGAGCCGGGCTGAAGCCTCGACCCCTGTCGGAGCGGCGAGCGAGGGCAACGAGGCCGGCCCTTCGACCGGGCCGGGAGGTGCTCCGGCTGCGTCGTCGTCGTCGTGGCCAGACTTCGCCGCGCTGGCGATAGCGCGGGCCGAGGAGGAGTTCCCGAGGTGGGGAGGGCCGCCCCTTCAGTTCAAGGATGCCGCGAACCTCGACGGCGAGCCCATCCTTACTCTGAACGACAGAGATGAGGTCCACCGCTGGCAGTACCTCGAGGGTGTCCGCCAACATCTCGCTCGGCTGCTCAGCGTGGCGTCCGACGCCGTTTCGCGGGGCATGCGGGATGCCACCGAGGTACGACTAATCTGCCGGCTTGTTTCGTGGCTCTTAGCGTCTCTTTCCTTTGGATTCACTATGTTTTTCGGTTTTCCTTGAATTAGGAACTCAAGGAGACCTCCCGCCGCAAGTCGCTCTTCATCCGGGGTGAGAGCGGTGTGTGGGCGTCGCTGTCCCGGCAACGGGCCCTAGTCGAGGAGACCCAGAAGAGGCTCGCCGATCGGACCGCTGAGATGGCGGAGCTGCGCACCGCCTACTCGACGGTGAAGGAGGATGCGGTCCAGGCCTGGGCGGCTGAAGCCTCGATGCGCACCGAGGCGGACAAGGCCCGGGAAGAGGCCGCCTAGGCCCGCCGAGACCTCGAGCCCCTGTCGGCGCGGGTCAAGGAGCTCGAGGAGGACGTCTCCCAGGTTGGCCGTCAGCGGGACGCCCTCAACGTCCAAATCGGGCAGGTGACAGCCCAGCTTGGCGCGCTGAAGGGCGAGGTCTCGGTGCTGAACGGGGCCGTCCAGGAGAAGGACGCGGCGCTCCAAACCGCCTTCCAAGAGATCGAGGCCCTGAAGGCGGCCGTTCGTGAGAAGGACAGCGCCCTCCTGGGGCTCGAGCGGACGTGCGGGGGGCTCCGCGACGAGGTTACGGGTTTGAAGACCCATATCGAGGGTAAGTATGATTTGCTGTAGTTATGTCCTCGAGGCCTCGTATCGAGTGCTAATTTTGGCTTGTCGTATTCCAGAGCTGGAGAACGAGAACCGGGAGGCCCACTCGACCGCCAACTCCCTACAGAGCCTCCTCGAAGCCGAGACCCGGAGGACTCAGTTGCTCGAGGGCGCGATTACCACGGTGTGCGACGGTCTGGGGGTCGAGCCCGACGTCGACACCGGAGAAGACGCTCCGGGGAACTCCTTCGTCCGTCGGGTAGCGGCGCTAGGTCACCTCGCCCGGGAGAAGATACGAGACAGCCTCCACCACGGCGTGAAGAGGGCGCTGGCCGTCGTCCGCTCGGGTTTTGTGTTCGACATGGAGCTTGTCGCCGATGGCTTTATCACGGACCCGGAGCGGTCGGACGCGGAGAACAAAGACGCCTGCTTGGATCTGATCGAAGCCGCGGAGGGGCCTGGGAGCCGTCTGGCCTCGCTCTTTGAACCCGAGGTGGTTCCGCCTGCTGACGACGAAGGTCTGTGAGCCAAATCTGGGCGTAAGGGCCCATGTAATAGGTTAGTATTTTGGATTTTGGTCATGGTGGCCTCGGAGGCCCTAAGAACTTGAAACATAAACCAGTGCGTGGTTATTTAAGTTTTACTCGAGCCTTTGTTCCCTCTATCGCTTGAATCGTGTTCTTGCAAAATCTACTTAGCACGCAGTTGCACCCTTTGGCGTAAGGGAGCGAGTGGAGGTACCGTAGCCTCGGAGGCGTAAGTGATCCCACGGCTCGACTGCCCTCGAGCTTCAGGGTGCTCTTGCGGTCTCGTAAATCGTGTAAGAACCTGATCTAAGCGACAGTGGGTGTATTCTTTTTTAAAGTTATGAACCGTCATAAGACCTTCTTAGCGTGCGGTCGCGCCCCTAGAAGGCGTGAGGGGATGAGTGGAGGTACCGTAGCCTCGGAGGCGTAGGTGATCTCCTGGCTCGAGGGCCCTTTCGAACCTTAGGGCGCTTTTGCGACGCCGTCGATCTAAGAAGCGGTTCTTAAATTTAAAAAAGAGTACAAGTTTTTACAGGGACTGGGGGGTTCCCCCCTTGTAGCCCCCGAGGGAGGGTCGATTCTGGGAGTGCAGAGTCGATCCTTCCTCATTGTGAAACGAAAGTTTTGAACATTGCTGTATTCTTTATTGATGAAAAAAGGAAATACAAGGCCTCGAGGCTTTCTAAGGAAAAAAGCGACGTAGCTGTTCAATGTTCCAAGCGTTGGTGAAGATTTCGCCTTTCTCGTTGGATAGCTTGTAGGTGCCCGGCTTTAGTACTTCTGCGATGATGTACGGTCCTTCCCATGGTGGCGTGAGCTTGTGACGCCCCTTGGTGTTCTGGTTCCGCCGTAGCACCAAGTCGCCGACGTTGAGGTCTCGCCTGCGGACGTGTCTGTCGTGGTAGCGTCGGAGACCCTGCTGGTACCTGGCAGAATGCAACAGAGCCACATCCCGGGCTTCCTCGAGCTGGTCGAGGGCGTCCTGTCTTGTAGCGTCGTTGTTTCTTTCGTTGTAAGCCTTTAGTCTTGGGGACCCATATTCGATATCGGTTGGGAGCATAGCCTCGGATCCGTAGACTAAGAAGAACGGAGTGAACCCCGTGGCTCGACTCGGCGTTGTCCTTAGGCTCCACAAGACCGAGGGTAGCTCGGCAGCCCATCTTTTGCCATGTTTGCTTAGCTTGTCAAAGATTCTGGGTTTCAGGCCCTGTAGGAGCATGCCATTGGCACGTTCTACTTGGCCGTTTGTTTTTGGATGAGCTACGGCCGACCAGAGCACGCGAATGTGATGGTGGTCACAGAAATCCAGAAACTTCTTACCAGTGAACTGGGTGCCGTTGTCAGTGATGATGTAGTTGGGGACCCCAAAGCAATGAATGATGTCGGTGAAGAAAAGCACAGCTTGTTCGGACCTAATACTGGTGATGGGGCGAGCCTCGATCCATTTGGAGAATTTGTCGATGGCGACGAGCAAGTGGGTGAAGCCGCCTGTTGTCCTCTTTAGAGGTCCGACAAGGTCAAGGCCCCAAACGGCAAACGGCCACGTGATGGGAATGGTTTGTAGAGCATGAGCCGGAAGATGAGTTTGTTTCGCATAGTACTGACAACCTTTACAGGAGCGTACTAGCTTGACGGCGTCGGAGACCGTGGTCGGCCAATAGAACCCTTGTCTAAAGGCGTTCCCGACGAGGGTTCGAGGCGCAGCGTGGTGACCGCAAGCCCCCGAGTGCAGGTCGCTGAGCAGGTCCCTGCCTTCCTTGTTTGTGATGCAACGTTGGAGAATGCCTGTAGGGCTGCGTCGGTACAGCTCCCTACCGTCGCCGATGATCACAAAGGTTTTGGCCCGGCGAGCGATCCGTCGAGCCTCGGTCTTACTCGAGGGGAGGTCCCCTTGGATAAGATAGTCGAGGTATGACGCGCGCCAATCAGGCTCGAGGTCAGATGGTGGGGTCGATCCTTCCACCTGCATGGCTTCGACCCCGGTCGAGGGGGCCTCTGCCTCAGGCGGGGGGTCGAGTGTCGTCCCGTCGACCCCTCCGTCCGAGCCAAGGTCGACGGATGGTCGCTGGAGATCTTTCGCGAAAATGTCTGGTGGAATCGTAGTTTCGACTGGACGCAATTTTCACGAGTTCGTCGGCGGCCTCATTGTATCTTCGTGCGATGTGGTTGAGCTCGAGGCCGTGAAACTTGTCCTCGAGGCGCCGTACTTCTTGGCAGTAAGCTTCCATCTTGGGGTCGCGGCAGCTCGAGCTCTTCATGACCTGATCGATCACGAGCTGGGAGTCGCCATCGAGCTCGGGGTCCGACACACCCGGCGGGTGTAGCCCCCGACGCTAGGCTGGAGGCGCGCTCTCTCGACCCCCAGGAGGTCGAGGGTCTGGGAGTAGATGATGTTGAGGCTGCTTCCGCCGTCCATGAGTACTTTGGTGAGGCGTGTGTTGGCAATGACGGGATCAACGACAAGAGGGTAGACCCCTGGACTGGGGACGTAGTCAGGATGATCATCACGGTCGAAAGTGATGGCCACCGCAGACCAGTCGAGGAAACGAGGGACCGCCGTTTGTACGGAGAAGACCTCTCGCCGCTCTCGCTTGCGCTGGCGCGCTGAGAGGCGGGTCGAGGGTCCTCCGTAGATCATGAAGCAGTCGTGGATCTCGGGGAACCCCTCATCCTTGTCATCACCCTTTGGGTCTTCCTTCTTGTCGGTGTTCTTGCTGCCTGCGCCCTCGAAGTACCTGCGGAGCATATGGCAATCCTCGAGGTTATGGTTAATGGGTCCCTTGTGGTAAGGGCATGGCTCTTTAAGCATTTTGTCGAAGATGCCCCCGCCAGGGGGGCCTCGAGGCTTCTTGCGCTCGGTAGCGGCGACAAGCTCGTCGGCCGGGGCCTCGAGCTTGCCCTGCTGGCCTTTCTTCTTCTTGCGGTTGTTCCTCTTGGAGCCCCGGGTGGAGCTCGCGGGATCATCGGTCTTCTGCTTCCCTTTGTCCTGCTCGCCGCCAAAGATGGCACCAACTGCCTCCTCGCCGGCGGCAAAGTTGGTGACGATGTCCATCAGCCCGTTGGCAGTGAGGGGGGTGTGACGGCCTAACTCTCGGACCAACTCTTTGCAAGTGGTGCCCGAGAGGAAAGCCATGATCACGTCGGAGTCGGTGACGTTGGGGAGCTCGGTGCGTTGCCTGGAGAAGCGCCGGATGTAATCCCGGAGGGATTCACCAGGTTTCTGCTTGCAACTCCGGAGATCCCACGAGTTGCCGGGGCGCATGTAAGTTCCCTTGAAGTTTCCCTCGAACACCCTCACGAGGTCATCCCAGTCGTGGATCTGTTGAGGCGGGAGATCCTCGAGCCAGGCTCGAGCGGTGTCGGAGAGGAACAGGGGGAGCTGTCGGATGATGACCCGGTCGTTGGTGGCCCCGCCCAGCTGACACGCCAAGCGGAAATTGGCGAGCCAAAGTTCGGGTTTGGTCTCGCCGTTGTACTTGGCAAGAGTCGTGGGAGGGCGAAACCGTGCCGGGAGTATCGTTTCACGGATAGCCTTGCTGAAGACCCGAGGGCCCGGAGGCTCGGGCGAGGGGCTACGATCTTCCGAGCTGTCATAATGCCCACCCCTGTGCACATGGTAACCTCGAGGCACACCGTCGCCGTGCTTGCGCGTGCGGCGCTCGACGACGTTGCCACGGGTGTCTCGAGGTCCATGGTCGTGAGTGACGGGTTCGGGGGCGGGAGCCATCCGGATCCGTCGGGCAGGTTCGGGATGAACCGAGGCTTCTCTCTCTTGCCGAGAGGGCTCTGCGAGCCGCTCCGAGGCGGGCTCGCGTCGCCTTGAGGCAGAGCTTTCGGCCTGCTGCAAGGCAGCGGTCTCGAGGAGTTCTCGGATCTCATCTCGAGCCCGGCGGGCATCGGGGTTCGACGGCTCGGGCATGTTCCGGAGGAGCATGGCGGCGGCGACGACGTTCTGGCTGGCTCGAGCGAAAACCGGGGGGTCGACGACCCGGTCCTCGTCGATGCGACGGTTGACGTCGCGAGCTCTCTCGCGAGCTCTCCCGCCAGGCGCGCGTTCCGCACGCTCACGCTCGAGGGTTTGCTGGAGCAAACACAGGTTTTGTCGTTCTTCGTCAAGCTTTTCCTGCAACTCGCGGATTTGCTCGAGCTGCATTCCTTGATCCGCAAGGAGTTGAGCCTCGTCCCGGTCGGCGGGGTGCTCGACATGAAGTGGCGTGTGCCCTCCTTCGGCTAGCCCCTCATCCTCCGAATCCGACGCGCTTTCAACGTCGACGTTGAAGCATTCGCGAGTCGGATCGTAGGTGTCGTCAGCCGAGTCGGAGTCAGGGGCGCCGAAATAATAGTACGATGGGGGAATGCATGGCCGTTGCGAGCCGCTACCGAGGTTGCGGCGTGGGGAAGCGGTCACACGGGATTCTGTTTCTGGCGTCTCAGTAGAGTCCAGGTAATCAGAAGCCGGCGTGGACGCGACGAGGTCCAGAGTGGAGCGTAGATGGTGCCCGGGGAGTTCCTCATAAGCACTCAAGCAAGTGCTCACGGAAGAAGCATACACCTGGGCAGCCGAAACTAGCCCGAACGGAAACAGTGAAGGCGATGTTGCTGCCCACGCCGGAAGGGATGCACGGGGCAGTGGCGTCACACCGGGTGGAGGAGCGGCGGGGTTCTCCGTTGGCATGGCGTCCTCGGCCAGGCTTATCCTACCCAGACCTTCCACGAGGAAATCTGGGCCGACGTCTGGCTGGGAAGTGCCGGAACGGGGAACCCCATCACCCTCCGCGAGGTGGAGACGATGGTTGCGCCGGGCTCGCCGCCGCCGGGCGGCTCGCGCCTGCCTGGAGCGACGATACCGGCGGGTTGCTCCCCCAGGCTGGGAGAGTTCGTAATCCTCGTCGGTAGGGTGCCTAGGCGGGAGTAGGACCATATCGTAGCCATAGCCGAGCGACATGAACTCCAAACTCCCGAACCAGATCACCGTGGCCAACGGGATAGGGCGTTCGGGGTCAGCCATCCAGGAAAAAAGGTGGGAAAGCGACGTTGGCACGCAGCGACCCCCTACCTGGCGCGCCAACTGTCGGTGTTCGGACCCGAGGGAGTCCTAAACCAACGAGTAAAATGCTGCGTGTCCCTTTCCTGGATGGTGATGCAAGGAGAACACACGGGGGTTTATCCTGGTTCGGGCAAAAGAAGGCCCTACGTCCAGCGGGGGGGGAGAGATTTGTATTTCCTTGCACCGAGGTGCTTGCGTAGGGGTTACAAGCTTGCGAGAGAGGGTGTCGAACCCAAGTCTCAAAGGAGAAAAAGAAAGAGTACAGGGTGATTGCTTGAGATGTTGGTCTCAGTTATGTATGTGGCTAGTTGTTCGTTTTTTTGTTGTCTTTGCTCCTCCTCCTCCTCCTCTTGCCCCCTTGCGGAGCCCCGGCCTCCCCCTTTTATAGGACGAGAGGAGGCCAAGGCGACGGGGAGCCTTGAAATGATGTTTTGTCGATCCCTGTCGAGTTGACTGTAGCGACGTGCCGTAGAAATGGGAGGCCATCCCTGGGTACGTGATGTCGTAGGAGACGGGGTGCTGAAAAGACCCGGAGCGCCGTGCCATACCGTCCTTCCTCCCCTGTTGCGCCGTGTTGAGGGTCGAGGCCGGGTCGAGGCCGGGTCGAGGCCGAATGGATAAGTCCGAATCGCAGGAATTACGGTGTACGGGCCTTGTCGTATCCTCCCTCGAGGGTCGCTAGTTGATGCATAGTGTCAGGTATGGTGGGCACAGTGACGTTTTTCACCTCCCATCATGGGATGGGCGGTAAAACAGTGAGGACTGACACTGGTGTTGTTCCCACGTCGACCACGCGTGTAGCCATGCCGGTAGGTGGTAGCAGGTAATTGCATTAAATGCTAAGACTTTTTGTCCCGTGGTAGGTGAGACAGAGGGGGTCGAGCGCCTCGACCCGGGCTCACGCGAGTCGGAGCGCTCCGGGGGGCGATCGAGCCTCGTGCGGGTCGGAGCGCGGTCGAGGCCTCCCGTCGAGGGGGCCCCGTACGAGTCGGGGACAGGACGCGGTCGAGGCATTCCGTTGAGCCGGCCTCGTACGGGGCGGACCTGTCGCACATTTTTAAGTGGGCCGTGTTTCGTCGTGGCTTAGCCGTTTTAACTTTCATTCTTCGTTAAATGTGGGTACCCCTATAGTATTGGTACCGACAGATAGGTAAAGGACTTGGGCGTACCCGGAAGCATGATGAACCACCACCTCAACATAAGTCTAAATATGTTCATGAACATTGTATTAATGATAAAGCATTGAGACAAGTATGATATGAACATGACATAGGGACTATATTCTAGTTCATATATCATGAATATATCAACATGACTATACTCTAGTTCATAGCACAAACTATATTCATAATTTGGAGAAAAGATAACTCTTTTATTCTCACCAATTCTTCTCCAAGGAGCCAAGGCCTCCAAGGTAGCTTCTCTACTCCTCTACTATTCTACTAAACTAATTCTAACCTAGAGAATGGAGAGGTGGAGTAGAGAGAGGGAGTTCAAGTGAGAGTGTGAAGTGTGTAGTGAGGTGTGTGTGGTGAGCCTCCTCCTCCCTCTCTTATATAGGGGTTGCCTGGTTGGTTTGGGGGAGGATATTCCCGGATCCACCCCCGCACCACCAGCCCCTATTTATGACCAAACCACCACAGCATGGAAGGCCCAGGCGACAGAGGGGAGGGTGTGGCTGCGCCCCTGGCATGCCCACGCCTGGGCTGGCTCGGCCCGTCCTCTCCTTCGCGTTGTGGGCTTTCTGCTGGGTCTGGGCTTCTGTGGTGATGTGGGTTCGCCCATGTTTTGTTCTCTGGTTGGGCTTCTTTCCCTTCTTTGCTAATTACGCCTTCCCGAAGGCACCTTTCATATCCTGTTTCACTTGTTTTTGGTGTATGTTTCTACAACATGTCAAATCTACTGGTACAAGTGGAAACATGTCAGTAGCAAAGGTATATGTGTATAGAAGTGTATGTTTCCCTCCTTTTTGGACTTATGTTGGTGGTATAAGTATGTCGATAACGATCGCCAACAAAATCCCCCAAGCTTACCCTTTGCTCATCCTCGAGCAAAGGCTAAGACGCTGGTTGTTGATCAGGAGTTGCTACTATGCCGATTACATTTCAAAGATGCCATGTTTATAACAAAGTTTTCTTTCGCAATTTGAATGAATTGGCATTTTATCCACCCGTTATTATCTTGTTACCTGTGGGACTTTTTAGCCTTCTCCAAGTCTTGGGTGGTTGCAAGACAGAACAGTTTTAATAGACCTGCTTATCTTTCATTCTTTGATTGACCATCTATCTAAAGGTTTTGAAAGTTTTTGCAAAATAAATTGTAGTTCCTCAAATGATACACTCGATCACTCAATTGTGTATGTATTCCTCACCAAAGGCTTTTGACTTTGCCTTTCTTTTATCCTACCATCTAAAGGGCTTATGTGGAGCTCGGGTAGGTATAAAAGTGGCATACTTGTATCATGTCATGTTGCTAAGTCAAAAACCGGACCATAGGAGAGACTAGTCATACACTTTGATCAAGATTGTGAAAGTGTGTGAAATATTTTTGGGTTTTTGTGTACTCCAATGTCATGCCTCGCTCTCTTTTGCTATTTTTGAAAGTGTGGGCTATCTTTTTCTTTCTTTCTTTCTTTCTTTTGTCTCATGCTTCTTTGGCATGGCATCTTTTATTTCTCTCTTTTTTTGGCTCATGCTTCTTTAGCATGGTATCTTTTATTTCTCTCATATTTTTGCATAGCCCAAACTTTCTTTTTGGTGAAATTTTGAGAGAAAGGTTCACAACATGAATAATGGAGTTGTTATTTAGTGGATGGTATGGCATGTTTTTGCATAACTCTCGGTGTAAGAGAGCATTTTATTTGTGAGTGTACGTGAATCTTGATCATAGGTGCATGAAAGAATCTCAACATTGGTCACAACAATTTGATTAAGCTCACCATGAATACAAGCAGCATATGACTAAGGGTTTGTATATGAATGTGTCATATGACTTTTGGTAGAAATTTTGAATCATTGAGGAACTTTTGATTTTAGCATTTTTAAAATAAGAACTCCGGATGTCAAGTCTTTCTTTGAACAAAGCCATAGCATGGTCTATTGCACTATATCATGTCAAGCAACTACTTAGACTAGATTAAGCTTTTGCAACCCATAAGTTTCAAGTTTTTAGGATATGATATTTTTGGCCAATAAACTCAAATCTTGGAGAAAACTTGAGCTATAAGCTAGGCATATTTAAAACATAAGACATAGCAACTATTTATCATCTCAACAAGGATAGAACAAACATTTCTACAACACATATATATGGAGTGGAATAAATATTTTTGGTCTTTTTATCTTTCTGCAATTTTTATATGCATGGTGAATAAATATGCAAAGAAAGAAAACAAATATGCAATGCATGATACCTGTGCGGGGCCCTCCCCCAAGATAGCTCAAGGCCTATAGTCATGGGTTGTACCCATGGTACCACCAGTAGGCCATCTACTGGTCATGTTGCTGCTTCAGCAAGGCATTGATTTGCGCATTTCTTGTTGTTGGTGTTGTTGCCATTGCTGCTGTTGCTATCGCCAATCCACCGTCGTCTACACGTGAGTGTTCAATGTATGTTGCATTTCACCTTGCCGAATATCCAGTCCTCCGAGGCGTGTGTTGATGGAGTCTAGCCCCACGACAAAATGTCGAGCTGGGACTGGCGGTGGTGAGCCTTCAGAGTCGGAGGAGTTACGCCATCGTGTTCCACTTGCCCATGCAGCATTGTTGGCCTCCTGCCAACCCGGTATCCATGCTAGTTGCAGGGGTTGGTCCCAGCCGAGATTGTACCCCGCATCTGCCGCCTGCTGTGGCTGCTGGGAACTGGATGTGACTTCCTTCCTGGTTCTGCTCCTTGTGATCCTGATAGAAACACTTTTCCTGTGAGCCTCCTCTGTGGTCTCAAGATCAAAGGTTTACTTCTGGTACTTGTACAAACAAAGCCCCGGGTTAGGTAACCGAATCACGTTTGTACAACCAGAGAAGGTATATAAAAGCTCCCCAGCTGCATTGGTTTTCAAATTATGCCCTTGATGATGCGTGGGATCTCAATGTAATTGACATCTCCCTCATCCAACACACTAACACTTGTTGGGCATTCTTAATGTCACTACCAAAAGTAGACTTAGTTTTCTAATTCTGATAACGGCGCCAAAAATGCCAAACCTATCCCTCATGCCACTTAAGCCAAGTTGTCATCCCCAGCATGACATGAGAGACGCGGTATTGAAATATGCATTTGCTCATCAAGATAAATAATAAAAGGGATCTGCAAGCGCACAGATTAATACCGATGTAGCATTTTAACCGGGAAGTATTCCAGGTATCGTTATTTATATTTTTACCACTGGGAATTGATTTCTAAGTATCATGGTTGATAATGGAATGAGAATATGGGACTGAGTACACATCATTGCATGTATAACCGAGAGTATTTATCAATCTCTTTATACAGGTATAAATGTCACATTAAGTAAAGGTAAAGTGATAATGGTGACAAAGATAATTAATCTGATCAGCTAGCCACATATAATAATGATAAGCACCTCAACAGATATTCTAGCAAGTCATTAGCATGGAATTAGGATGAACTACAAAGATATTCCCTAAGTTATTATTAACTATAAAGTCTAGCATATCATAGTTAGTGCAATTATACTTGGCAATCATGGTGAGAAAAGACTATATCCATGCATAGTGAATATTAGCAAGGAAGATGAAGAACATAGCAATCACTCCCCTGTAATAGTGTTGCCCTGCCTGCCCTATACACGAGAGGGGGACTATATAAGAATCAACGAAGCTGTCACTATCGCGAACTACCCCACAATCCGGCATATAGGGTGCAATCGCAGATAAATACGGTATAGACACCACGTCTACACAATAGTTATCATTCACCCACTGTACACATGGATAAACGCTATACGATCCTAGGCATGTATATAATTCCAATCTAACTAAGCCAAGCATATAACTATGATAAACTAAGAACAATATAATTGCAAATATAATTAAGTAGAGCAAAGTCATAATCAATATATTGAAATAGAACAAAGTCATATTCATAATATTGAAGAACAATGATGAACAATTGAAGAACAAGAGAGGAATTACCAAGAATCCTCTTGACAGATCCGGGAACCAATCGAAGATTGACTCCTTCTAGTTCTAATCCTATGTAGCTATGCTAACTAGAGATCTAGTTGATGTGGTGGCTCTAGGGCTTGATCAGAGGCTCTCCTCCTGAATTAGGGTTTGAAGTATGAGACGAGGGCCTCTCCTCCAGGGGCAGGGGCCTTGCTTATATAGCCCTTTCGGATGAATCTGGGCCGTTGGATCAAACCGACATTGATCGTGCGGTTTTCCTTGATCCTCTAGGTCGGTGGAGCATAATCCTCGAGGCGGAGCCTGATTGGCTGAGCCAGTAGGGCGGGCGCCCTAGGGACTAGGGCGGGCGCCCTGTCCCCGGCTCTGTTACGCCTCCCGTTCGTTCTCGTGGCTTCTGGACTCTTCTAGATGTAAGATAATTACGTGTTCGGTTAATATCCCGTCATTAATCCGACATGTGGGCCTTTCTTCTGTATTTCCTGATAACCCCCTGCAGAAATAGATAAACAACAAAACTCGTGGAATTCTGTCAGATAAAACCCTAAGTCTAGGTGTTGGTATCATTTGGATCCTTTTCTCTATTTATTTGATAGTTATAATTGATACTTAAGGGCCGTCAACAAACTCCCCCAAGCTTACCTCTTGCTCGTCCCTGAGCAAGGAGAGACTCAGTAGTTGCTGAAATGCCTTTGAATTTTGACGGTACACATGCTTTCAAATAGAGTCTCATCTCTGAGTTAAAGTAAACTGTCAAGACTTAAAACTTACTCATTATACCTTTCACCATGGGGCTTGCAACCGTCACCTTTGTCTTGAGCGGTTAAAAGATAGAACAGTCTAGTCAAGCGCCATGTCTCTTATTCTTGATTAGCTATAGCTCTTGGAGTTTTTTGTAGATTTTCAAATAAAACTCAGAGGTTCCTTGTATGACTCTCTCAGGTCTCTCTTTTGTGGTATTTCTGGATCCTCACCAAGGCAGTAATGATGTCTGCCTTCTCTCAAAGCAAAGTATGTAGTATTTGTGGTATAAGGCAGAGTGACATTGCCTTCTCTCTCATCCTATTCTAATAAGGCTTTTGATATCTGGAGCTCATCGGTGGGAGATAAAGTATACATACTTACAAGACATTTATTGCATAGTCAAACCATGGATCCAGAGAAACAAGCCAATAAGTCAAATCAAGATGTGCATGTGTGGCGAATAAATGGTGTATGGTGGTAGTGATGATAACAATGATGAAACTCTAATTCTACTTTTGCTCTTTTTGAGGGGATACGTACCTTTCTTGCTTTTAAAGCTCTTGAGGAGAATGAAGTGCTCTATATTTTTTTTCTCAGGTGGGTATCTTGTACCCCTAATTCTACTGTCGGACACTTGTCCATTTTTACCTCTCTTCTCACACTTTTTCTTCTTTTTTTTTCATCGAGGTTCCGAGCACTTGCTCCTTTTTATTTCCTCGTATCTTTTTCTTTTCGAGGTTCCGGGCACTTGCCCCTTTTTATTTCCTCGTATAGAGCACTCATCTCCTTAGAACAATATAGCAAGTGGTAGTAACCAAAATAGGTTGAGCATTTATTTCACAGGGGATAACAAGAATGGGAAAATATTTTTGGCTATTCTCTCCCGGATTAGGAGTAGAATAATTTTATGTGGATCTGGAGATGAGAATGAGTGGATATATGTGGATGCGTACTTCCGGAGTAGAAGCAGCATGTATGAGTGATCGTGCAAGTGAATCTTGATTTTAACTACATGACAAGCTCCTAAGGGTCTACACAGCTTGACTACACTCAATGCTCATAAGCAGTAAAAAGTAAAGGTATGGCTTAAAGTCTAGCAAGCATGTATGCATGGCTGTGGTAGGAACTTAAACTCTCATCATACAGGAACTCATCATGTAGCATTTTAAGATTTTCAAAGATAAAATTCTCCAGAATTCTAGCATCTCTAGGAATAGATAAACAGCAGCTCAACCTTCCCATATCATATCCGTTAACAACTTAGACTTTAGATCAAGTTCTCTTCCCACAAGTTCAGGTTTAGAGCAAGCTTTAAATGATAACAGTTATGTCTAAACTTAGAGAGAGGACTTCAAATTTGAAAATTAGGCAAAGCAACTATTCATCATATCCATGCTAGAGTTTTATTATTATTTAGATTCAGTTTAGCATAGCCACTTTATTTATTTATTAAAACACACTAAGCAAAAGATATAGGTATATATATAAGCACAAAATCTTTATTTGGTTTTTTTCATAGTTATGTATATTTTTATTTTTATAGGGTAGAAGTATATATAAATATAAAGATAAAGATAGAAATACTTAGCAAGATAATGGAGGTGCTCTCTCCCAAGCTGGATCTTGACATAATCTCTTCTGATGTAGCTAGCAGATGGCGGAGGTGTATTTGAAAGTCGGCAGCACCCTGACAGCGATTAGAATGTCCTCTGTCTGCTAGTCTCCTTGAATTCTGTGAAGCTCAAATAGACAACAAAGCTTTGTGGTACTGATTAAGTGTTAGCATAAATATCTAGCCTTTATCATGCTGAGCCTCTTTGATTTTTTTTTATGTTTTTTTTTCTTTTATAAAGCAGAAGAAAATATTTATGTATTTATTATATATATATATTTTTTTATGCCACCACAGTGAATGTACTTATGGGTTTTATGCCACTCGCATACTCACATGGGGCTTTAGGGTTTTTAACATTTTTATTTTCTTTTTAAGATAGTATGAATATGATTAACTAAGCAAACTATTTAAGATAAAGTAAATAATTAAAAGGAAAGGATAACTACCAAGTTACCTCTTGGCAAGGCGTTCGGTGTTTTTAAGTCCTCCGAACGGGACTCTTATTCGTTCAGTCGTCCTAGGACTTGGTGGATGGCGTAGTCGGTGGTTCTGGCGGCGCCTCTTCTTCATGTACAACTTTCTTTTCTTTCCATACTTGTCTCGGTGCTTTGGTCTCCTCAGGACAGTGTTGGTTGAGTGGTATGTCTTTAGATCTTACCACTTCTCCTTCATAATCTGCCCATCCGTCCTTGATGACCTGTTGCTTCTGATTGTGGTTACGTCGCCTTCTTCTTGTCCTGACCTGCTTGGATTCTTCAAATACATAGTTAGGGTCAGTAAAGTAAAGACGTACCTTCTCAGAGGGGAAGTGCATGTGGACTTCTCCAGTTCCAATGTAAATGATTGCTTTGACAGTACTAAGGAATGGTCTTCCAAGGATGATGGGTGGATCGTATTTATCTTCTCCCATGTCAATAACCTGAAAGTCTGTATGGACAAAGTGATCGTCTATCTTGACAGGGACGTCAGTTACTGTACCTTCGACCTGTCGGAATGTCTGATCTGCCATCTGGAGCTGAATATATGTTGGGTTTAAGGGCATGGTTCCGAACAGAAGTTCATAGGTGACCTTGGCCATTATGTTGACGCCCGACCTAGTGTCGCAAAGTGTCTTGTAGAAGTGGGACCCATTAATGGAGCAATAAATGCTTGGCATACCTGGGTCGTCCTTCTTAGGCAAGAACGGTGACTTGAGTTGACGATCTTGACCTTTGTGCACGGCAGTGACCATCTTAGCTGTCTCGGTCCATACTTGCTTCTTGCTCTTGTTCCTCCTGTTGGTCCTCTTCCTTGGTTCATATTGGGGTTGCTCTGGGATTTGTGCGGTCTTGTTCTTGAAGGAAAACGTTTCCTTCCTCCCCTTGATGTAGAAACTGATCTTGGCAGCACTAGCATAGATGACAGCTCCCGCGGTGTTCAGGAATGGTCTCCCTAGGATGACGGGAGTCCTCTCATCAGAACCGGTCTCTATCACTACGAAGTCTGCTGGAGCGTACGAGGAACCCACTCGGACACAGATGTTCTTCAATATTCCTCTCGGGAAACTCAGTGTCCTATCTGCAAGCTGCAAACACATGGTTGTTTCTAATAATGGTTGTGAAAAGAGTTTTTCATAGAGTACCCTGGGCATGATGTTGACGCTGGAGCCAAAGTCACAGAGTGCTTCTGGAAAGTCTCGCATGCCGATGGAGATCGGGATGACGGGGAGTCCTGAATCGCCTCTCTTGACCGGCAGACGGTCAGTACTTACTTCCACGATAGGGTTACTCCAGTAATCTCCTGCATCAAACATGTCTACAAGATTTGCAGATTCTAGTCCTTCCGGTTGTGATGGTATACCGGAGTTAGTAGCAGGAACAGCAGCAGCTATTTGATTCAACTGAGATTCAATCATTTTATTAAAGCTAATCTGGTTCTTGATGGCAGTAGAGAAATTATCCATTCTATTATTTATATTTTCTAGTATTTTATCATTAGATGCCAATTTCTTAGACAGGTTATCCATTAGCTTTCCTTGGTT
The DNA here is from genome assembly GCA_038087645.1 of Saccharum hybrid cultivar R570. Lineage (NCBI taxonomy): Eukaryota > Viridiplantae > Streptophyta > Magnoliopsida > Poales > Poaceae > Saccharum > Saccharum hybrid cultivar. Next base: position 20,220,127 of record JAQSUU010000402.1, on the reverse strand, counting down.
GGACACTAACTCTCTCAAAGGTGGATAATTATTATTATTATTGAAAGAATTGTTACCTTGGTAATTACCTGAGTAGTTAGGCCTCTGTTGATTCCAACCTTGATTCTGCTGAGGACGGTTGTAGTAGTTGTTGTTATTATTGTTGATGTAGTTCACGTCCTCCAGCAACTCAGGACAGTGATTGCCCGAGTGTCCAGAACCTCCACACTCCTCACAAGTCATGTGGGAGTCGTAGACGTGCATGACTTCTTTCTTTTCTCTAGCTCGATCATCGAGCTTCTTCATGAGTAGGTCTAGCTTGGCAGACAGCATGTCTACCTCCTTGAGCTGGTGCATACCTCCACCTCTCTTGCGTATCTGAGTTCTTTCTTCATTCCAACCTTGGTTGGATGCCATCTTCTCCACAAGAGCTGTGGCTTGAGGTATGGTGAGTGATAGGAATGCTCCTCCAGCTGCAGCATCCATAGTTTCACGGGCACTGTTAATGAGCCCATGATAAAATATCTGCATCAGTAGCCAGCTTTCCATTCCATGATGGGGACATTCTAGGATGTAGTCTTGGAAACGCTCCCATGCTTCTGGAACGGATTCATCATGTTGTTGCTGAAAACTTGTAATCTTCCCACGGAGAGCATTGGTCTTGCCCATGGGAAAGAATTTGGCCAGAAAGTTCATGGAGCAGAGTGCCCACGTAGTGTTCTTCTCCTTTGTAGCGTAGAACCACTGCTTCGCTCTCCCCAACAGTGAGAATGGGAAAAGGCGAAGTAGTATGGCGTCTCTGGGGACTTCAGCCATGGTGAAAGTGCTGCAGATCTCCAGGAAGTGTTGAAGATGAGCACTAGCGTCTTCATGTGGCTTCCCACAGAACTGGTTAGTTTGCACCATGTTGATGAGCCCAGGCTTGAGCTCGAAGTTGCGGTCGATCTCCCCAGCAGGTCCAGTGCGGATGTTGTCCGTAGTGGGAGCTGAGAACTCGCGGATCGACTTGTTCGCCATGGCTTCGAATTCAGTCGACAAATTCCGGATGAAACTTCGGCTGTCTTCGGATTTGGATGAAGCTTTGTGCTGAAGTGTTGACGATGTCTTCTTGAGCTTGGCTCTTGTTCTTCTGAATAAGGCTTCGGGATCGTCAACAAAGTTGTCTGGAAGATGTCTTCTATTCATGCATCACCCTGCAATAAATAATCAAAATGGAAAATACAGGGGTAAAACTGTATAAGAGAATTGATAAGCTCGATCAGATTAGTGATGCAAATGATGACTCAAAGTTCCATATTCATTCCTACTTAGTAATCAACCTTCCCCGGCAACGGCGCCAAAAATGCTTGTTGGGCATTCTTAACGTCACTACCAAAAGTAGACTTAGTTTTCTAATTCTGATAACGGCGCCAAAAATGCCAAACCTATCCCTCATGCCACTTAAGCCAAGTTGTCATCCCCAGCATGACATGAGAGACGCGGTATTAAAATATGCATTTGCTCATCAAGATAAATAATAAAAGGAATCTGCAAGCGCACAGATTAATACCGATGTAGCATTTTAACCGGGAAGTATTCCAGGTATCGTTATTTATATTTTTACCACTGGGAAGGGATTTCTAAGTATCATGGTTGATAATGGAATGAGAATATGGGACTGAGTACACATCATTGCATGTATAACCGAGAGTATTTATCAATCTCTTTATACAGGTATAAATGTCACATTAAGTAAAGGTAAAGTGATAATGGTGACAAAGATAATTAATCTGATCAGCTAGCCACATATAATAATGATAAGCACCTCAACAGATATTCTAGCAAGTCATTAGCATGGAATTAGGATGAACTACAAAGATATTCCCTAAGTTATTATTAACTATAAAGTCTAGCATATCATAGTTAGTGCAATTATACTTGGCAATCATGGTGAGAAAAGACTATATCCATGCATAGTGAATATTAGCAAGGAAGATGAAGAACATAGCAATCACTCCCCTGTAATAGTGTTGCTCTGCCTGCCCTATACACGAGAGGGGGACTATATAAGAATCAACGAAGCTGTCACTATCGCGAACTACCCCACAATCCGGCATATAGGGTGCAATCGCAGATAAATACGGTATAGACACCACGTCTACACAATAGTTATCATTCACCCACTGTACACATGGATAAACGCTATACGATCCTAGGCATGTATATAATTCCAATCTAACTAAGCCAAGCATATAACTATGATAAACTAAGACCAATATAATTGCAAATATAATTAAGTAGAGCAAAGTCATAATCAATATATTGAAATAGAACAAAGTCATATTCATAATATTGAAGAACAATGATGAACAATTGAAGAACAAGAGAGGAATTACCAAGAATCCTCTTGACAGATCCGGGAACCAATCGAAGATTGACTCCTTCTAGTTCTAATCCTATGTAGCTATGCTAACTAGAGATCTAGTTGATGTGGTGGCTCTAGGGCTTGATCAGAGGCTCTCCTCCTGAATTAGGGTTTGAAGTATGAGACGAGGGCCTCTCCTCCAGGGGCAGGGGCCTTGCTTATATAGCCCTTTCGGATGAATCTGGGCCGTTGGATCAAACCGACATTGATCGTGCGGTTTTCCTTGATCCTCTAGGTCGGTGGAGCATAATCCTCGAGGCGGAGCCTGATTGGCTGAGCCAGCAGGGTGGGCGCCCTAGGGACTAGGGCGGGCGCCCTGTCCCCGGCTCTGTTACGCCTCCCGTTCGTTCTCGTGGCTTCTGGACTCTTCTAGATGTAAGATAATTACGTGTTCGGTTAATATCCCGTCATTAATCCGACATGTGGGCCTTTCTTCCGTATTTCCTGATAACCCCCTGCAGAAATAGATAAACAGCAAAACTCATGGAATTCTGTCAGATAAAACCCTAAGTCTAGGTGTTGGTATCATTTGGATCCTTTTCTCTATTTATTTGATAGTTATAATTGATACTTAAGGACCGTCAACAACACTAGCGACAATACGTGTTACAAGAGAGGTACAAGTGATAGCAGTAGAATTCTTGATAATATCTAATCAATGATGAAATATTTCTCTGATGGGAGCAACTTTAATCTTTTTGACCATGACATAAAAGCATTTTTAATTCTAGGGCTCTAATCCATCTTATGTCATGACTAGGGAAAAGAGTCATAGCAATCCACCAATGCATGAACCTCAAAGTAGGATGTTGAACTTGGGTTATGAGGTTTGAAGGTACCGACAACTATTTCATCCGAAATTTCCCCCCTAAATTTATTGCGTTAAAATCATTGAGGGCATGATCGGTTTCAATAGAGCATCTTCTATGGAACCCTAGATGCAAGCTAAAATCCTTCCATGAAACATTGTATTCTTTTAGAAATAAACGGAAAGAGATCCCATCTTGATCTTCCACTAGTGTGCATAGAAACTGAATTGTTAAATGGCGGGAACCCATTTCATCCATAGGATTAACGTTTTCCCACCCAACAGCTCTCCAAATAGTGGCGAATTATGTGTCCATACCTATATTTTAGAGAAGGTCGGGGTCGTACGTCGACGTGTGGACGAACACACGGCTCTTGAAGAGGTTGTACGCTTATATCTCCCGATCTCCCTCCAAGTCGAAGTAGGGTGCATCTGCATCATCCACCCTATGCTCCACTTGTGGGGTTCCCATCGGCGGACCTTCCTCTTCTTCCTCCTCTTCTTCCTCTTCTTGCATCAGGGTTTCTTTGTGATCATCGGGCTCGGCATAGCGGGAGCTAGAGCTTCCATGGGAGTGCTTGGAGCTCCCTGCTATAGCTCTCTTTACTCTAGCCATCGCCTTCCTAAACCTCCTCCTCATCTCTACAAAGCAAGGCAAACTAGGCTATTTCTTGGGTGCGAAAGGTGCGAGTGGAAATATGAAAGATTTTCACCCGAGAGCTTGCTTGAGCTTGGAAATTTGCAGAGGTTCAGTAGCTCTCAAATTTATTGGAGATGTGAGTGGTGGAAATGGGAGAGAGTGAGGGAGTGAGTGTGAGTGAAGAATGGAGTGGTGCAGCTCACTCTCGGCCCTCTGGGCTTTTTATAGCCGAGCGCAACAGCTGAAGGGGCAGAGGCAACGGCTAGGAGCCGTTGGGCTCTGGCCAACCAGGAGCGGCGGCAGCCAGGGCGCCGTCGCGCCCCTGACACGCGCGTGCCCCCATGGGCCCAGCTCTTTCCCCTTTGGCCGTTGGTTTCCAACGGTCACCTCCAGCTCATGACCGTTGGGGGCTGCTGCTGGTTCAAATTTTTCCTCCCATTTTTGATTTTCCAACCAAATTTGAAGCTATTTTGGATTTTCAGAAAATATTTTTTTAAAAATGGAAAATGATAACAAAAATTCTTATTGTTTTGAAAACTAAATTTTAAAATTTTTGGATTTTGAAAATATTTTTATTTATTTTATTTTCAAATTTTTTTGAACAAAGAATTATAATTTAAACTATGATATATTTTTTTAGTAATAAAATATTATTTTCTTTTGTTTTACTTCTAAAATTTGTTTTATTTTTAGGTAATAACATATTTCGAAATATTTTTATTACTACCATTTTCTATAAAAAATTATTTTATTACTATATATATTTTTTCAGATAAATACCGATTATCCTATTGGCAAGGGCGTGACATTTATAGTCCGTCGGCAAGACTTCTTCCCCCTTTTTTCATCTGCAGCTGCATGAACAAGCTCGGGGGAATTCTCGGGTTGCCGCGGGATTTTTCCCATGTTGTTGACAGGAATAGCGGCAGCTACTTGAGCTTATTGTGTTTCTATCATTTTGTTAAAGCTCAATTGATTCTTAATAGAGGAAGCTAAACTTTCTATTTTCAAGTTGATATTTTCTAATATTTTATCATTTTTCAGCATCTTTTTGGTAAGGTTTTCATTTATTTTAGCTTGGCCTAGCACCAAATCCTTAAATGAAGGTTGATTCAAATTGAAATTTGAATTACCTTGGAATGGTGGACGAGGTTGGTTACTCCATCCATTATTGTTGCCTCCTCGTTGACGATACCCATTGTTGATGTATTGTGCCTCTTCATGGGTCTCGGAGCAGTCATTCCCTGAGTGGCCAACATTACCACAAACTTCACACGTCATTTGTGGGTCCATGGCCTTGACGGTGCCAGTGTTGATGTCAGTGGCACGCTCGTCAAACTTCTTGAGGAGCAGATCTATTTTTGCGGCAAGCATATCCGTCTCCTTCATGGTATGCATGCCATTTTTGTATTTTAGTTGGGGCTCTGTCCTCCCCTAGCCTTGATTTGCCACCATCTTCTCGATCGGGGCCGTAGCCCTGTCGGTGGTGAGCAATAGAAATGCGTCACCAACAGTGGCATCTAGGTGCCCCTTCGACATGGGTGTTAACCCATTATAGAAGTTCTGGAGTACTAGCTAGTTCTCCATCCCGTGGTGAGGGCATGCTTGGATGTATTCTTGCAGCCTCTCCCATGCCTCCGAGATGTGTTCCATTGAAGTCTACTGGAAGTTGGCGATTCTTCCCCACAGGGCATTGGTTTTGCCCATAAAGAAGAATTTCGTGAGGAATCGTGGAGCATTTGCTCCAGGTGTTCACAACTTCCTTGTCCTTGTAGAACCACTATTTCACCTTCCCCACAAGGGAGAAGGGAAACAGACAGAGCCTGATAGCCTCGGGTGTGACATCTTTGATGATGATTGTGTCACACAGTTCAAGAAAGTGTGCCAAGTGAGCATTGGCATCCTCACTGGGCAGTCCACAGAATGGACTGGCATGCACCATGGTGATCAGCCCGGTCCTAAGTTCAAAATTCTTGTCACCGATGTTAACAGCAGGCCCGGTAGGCACGTTGGCAACAGCTGGGACGGTGAACTCACGGAGTGACTTCTGGGCCATAGCGTTGGTAGCAGCTGATACGGGAATGAGCGGTTCGTTTGTCGATGGAGTGGCCGAAGAAGCAGAGGCACAAGACCCCTTATTCCTTAGGAGTGCCTCCGGATCTGGAACGAAGTTATCCGGCAAGTCGAAACCACTCATGCACTATCCTGTTTTCACCCACAACAGGAGAAAACATAGAAGATTAGCCTGTATGAGCAAATGACTACCATACATGCATTCTATCATGATCATATCATGCTAGAGTCTTATTATCCAATGCCTTTCTCGGCAACGGTGCTAGAAATGTTTGTTGGCGTTTCTTAACACGATCACTAAGAATGGGGGTTTAGGCCCACCCATGGTAACGGTGTCAGAAACGCCTATTGGCATTCCCTAGCATCGCTACTAGAATTGGTTTATCCTAGTAGCAATACTCATGAATGTCAACCGATAGGTCATAACATTTATAGAGGTTATGCGCAAGCGCACGGATCCATCGTTGTAGCATTTCACCTGAAAGTATTATCAGGGTATCATTATTTATATTTTCCTATAAGAAGGCATGGTAGTAAGAGTTCTAGTATGGATATGAGCAAGATAGATATACATGCATAACTAACCAGATGAGCATACAGGGGTAAACAGTCGTAGTGTAGATAGTGGACACACACATACACATCTGACACTCCACTCTGGGGAGAGGAAGAATGAATAAAGAATAAAAGAACGTCCTGCGAGGAGTAGCTATATCTTAATATAGTTATATGCTATGAGCAAAGTAATCATACATGTACATGAGTTAGAGCTAGGCCTATGTGAGATGGATAAGGAGGCCACCGAGTACTGGTCTGCCAGCAACCTCATGTGACAATTTACGTACTCCTACACCATGGCCGAAAGTGGGGGATTACGAAGGACGGACATGGCTGTCACCACCTGCCGCCTACGCCTTAACCACAGGACATGCAATGCATTCACCTGCCCCTACATATCTGGGCACCTCACCCGCATACATAGGAACCACCCAAATTCCCCCGGGTCCCCGACCCTACGGATTGACAGGTAAAGGATTTAGGCGTACCCGAAAGTATGATGAACCACCACCTCAATATAATTCTAAATCTATTCATGAACATGGTATGAACGATAAAGCATTGAGCCAAGTATGATATGAACATGACATGAGGACTATATTCTAGTTCATATATCATGAATATATCAACTTGACTATATTCTAGTTCATATATCATGAATATATCGACATGACTATACTCTAGTTCATAGCACAAACTATATTCATAAGATGAAGACATGGCTATTTGGAGAAAAGATAACTCCTTTATTCTCACCAATTCTTCTCAAAGGAGCCAAGCCCTCCAAGATATGTTCTCTACTTCTCTACTACTTGTACTAAACTAATTCTAACCTAGAGAAGTATAGAAGGCTTTACCAAGCCGCACTCTTGACACGATCCAGAATCCAAGCGAAGCTTGCCTTCCTCTACTTCTAACCTATGTAGCTATCTAGAATATGGTGGAGCTCTAAGGAAACTAGGGTTTTTGGCTCTGATGACTTGAATGCTTTGAACCCAGGGGATAGGGGCCGGCTTATATAGGCTGGTGGGATGAACCAGAGCCCTCAGATCAAACTAACCTTGATCAACGGCGAAGATGCAAACCCTAAGGCTGTAGAGAACCAACTTATGGAGGAGGCTGATAGGTGGGACCCACTTGGTCGCCTGACCCAGGTCGACCGACCTAGGTGGCTTCCAGGTGGCCCCCCTTCGGTGGGTCGTGTCGTGTCTTCTAGATCCTTCTCAACTTGGTTCCGCGGTGGAATATGCTTTTTACCCCAAGGTCCTTAATATCTTGCCTCCTTTTCCTGATGAACCCCTGCACAAACACGGGTTCACCAAAACCTGTGGAATTATGTCAGTTTAAACCCTAATTCTATGTTTGGAGGTTGATATATGCCATTTTTCATGTTTCGTTAACGATTTATAATTGTAGTTAGTGACCGTCAACAACTCCCCCAAGCTTAACCTTTGCTAGTCCTTTAGCAAAGCTAAACTCAGCAATGGATCAGGACTTGCTGCAATGCTTTCACGCCCCAAAAGTACACATGCATTCAAACAAGAATTCTCCTCCAGATTAAAGTAAACTATTCTGACTTTGAAACTTACCCATATTATCTTCAACTATGGAGCTTGTAGCCTTCACTTGGGTCTTGAGCAATTGAAAGACAGAATGGTCGAGTCAAGCAATATGTCTCAAGCTCTTTATTCAACCATTATTCTGGAGTTTTTGCAAGTTTTCAAAATAAAACTCAGAGATTCCTTCATATGACCCTCTCAAGTCTCTCAATATGTGGTATTTTGTGGATCCTTACCAAGGCAATAGTGATATTATGCCTTCTCTCTCATCCTATAACTAAGGCTTATGTGGAGCTCACAAGTAGGGACACAACGCATACATACTTGCAAAGCATATATTATAAAGTCAAACAATAGATCTAGAGAAATGAGTCATACAATCAAATCAAGATGTGCATGTGTGTGGATATGAGGAGTGGAGTGGATATATGGTGGATGAATGGTATCAATGGTGACAATGGTGTAAACCTAATTCCACTTTTGTTCCCTGAAAACATCTCTCTTAGAAATTGAAAACACTTGCTAGAGATCATGGGCTATCTTATTCATCTCTCTTCTCTTTTTTAGGTGGGTACTAAAGTACCCATTGTTTTTATATCTTGGACACACCATTTTTCAATACTCTCTTTTTTCTGTTTGTAGAGTAACTTTTGCATAGCCACGAGCCTCTTTCTGCAACAAAACTTTTGAGAGATAGTAACAAGAACTTGGAGCATTTATTTGGTGGTATTGGGGTGATTGGGTGGATGAATGAAAATATGTTGTTGCGTACTTTCAGTGTAGAAGTAGCATATTTGGGTGGAGTGTGTGTGATCTTGATTTTAAAAGCATGACAAATCTCTAAGGTATCAACAAAGCTTGACAACACTCAATGCAAAACAAGTAACATGTATATGTGGATTTCCTAGTCTAGCATTTATGTATGGCTGTGGTAGGAATTCAAGCTCTGTCATACAAGAACTCATCATGTAGCATTTAAGAGTTTTCAAAAGATAAATCTCCAAAAATTTAGTGTCACTAGAAACAAGATAAACAGTAGCTCAGACCTTCCCATATCGTATTCATCAATTACCTAGACTTAGATCAAACATTCACTACCCACAAGTTTCTGGCTCAGAGTAAATCTTCAGGTCAAAACAATTGTATTTAAAACTCGGGAGAATTCGAGGCTGAAAACTAGGTACTTGAAAAGAATTACGACAGAGCAACTATTTGTCATTTCCATAAAGAGATTATCTTCAGAGTCCATTTTATTTGAGCAGAAAAGCAAACTTCTGTACACACTCTCTTTTTATTTTATTTCAAACTTAAAGATCAAACCAATCTATATAGAAATTAAAAGGAATTCTTTATTTTGTTTTAGGGTTATACTTCTTTTTATTATTTTTAATAGCACACTTAAAAGGAGCAAAGTAAAAAGAGAAAAGAAATACTTAGCTAGATACATGGAGGATGCTTTTCCCCCAAGCTGGATGATGACGTAGTCATTCATTCTTGCAGTGTAGCTAACTGGCAGCGTAGATATACTCCCTCTATCAGAGCATTGATTGATGTTGATGATGATTGAAGCAGTGCTCCAGTAGTGGATAGAACATCCACTCGCTTGTCAGCTCTTCTTAATCCTTCAAAACTTGTGAAACAGATTAAGCATTAGTGGTGAACCACCTAAGCTTCAGTTGCCAAGAGCTCTTCCATGTTTGATATAATGTTTATTTTAAGCATAATCACAATAGGATTTCTTTTTCAATATTTTTGGATTTTATGATGCAATAGAAAATGTAACAAGATGAATAATTATTTATTTTTATTTTTATTTTTAAGCCACCACGGTGAATATTCCTACAGGTTTTATGCCACAAAATTATTCACATGGGGCTTAAGATTATTGATACAATGCAGTAAGCAAATATTTATTTTCTTTTTCTAATGCAGATGTAGCAAAGTAAATATGCAACACGAATTAACAATGCTAATGTGAAAGAATAAATATGTTAAAGGAAAATTATGTAATGCTAAAAAGGGAAATATGGATAACTACCAAGTTTACCTCTCGGCAAGGGTTCGGTGATTTAAATTCTCTGAACAAGACTTCTTGTCTTGCTCAGTCTTCCCAGGGTGCATCACTGGGCCGGAAAGGCGACCCTAGTTGCACCTCTTGTGACGGTGAACTGGATGATGATCCCTTCTTCTTCTATACCTGTTTAGTTGATGAAGTTGACTTTGATGTTAGGGACTTGTCCCTCACAGGTTCTTCTTCTTCATCATTCAGAAGCTGATTCTCACGGTGTTGGGCTGACGGCGTCTCCTCCTTGATCTGTTCTTCTTTGGTTGTCCATAAGTATTATAACTATTGAAATAACGGCTTACCTTCTTAGAAGGGAACTAGAAGTGGACTTCTCTAGATCTCATGTAGATGATTGCTCGAGCTGTGTTGAGAAACGGTCTTCCAAGCACAATCGGTGGATCGTATTCTTCTTCTCCCATGTTCAAGACCATGAAGTCAGTGGGGACATAGTGATCATGAATTTGCACCATGACATCCTTTGCTATCCCCTCCGAGAATCAGAATGTCTGGTCTGCCATCTGCAGCTGCACATAGGTGGGGTACAAAGGTTCTTTACCGAATAAATACTCATATGTTACATTGGCCATTATGTTGACTCCTGACCCAGTGTCGCAGAAGGTCTTATGGAAGATTCTTTGATTAATCGTGCACTCGATTGTTGGTACGCCTGGATTATCATGTTTAAGGAGGTACGGTGATATAAGGAGGTGATCATACTCTATGTAAACTGTGTTGATCATCTTCACTGATTCTGTAGGTGTTTGCTTAGTCTTATCCCTCCTCATATTTGTCTTTTTTCTGCTATCTTGTCCTCGTGTATGTACGCCTTTTGTGGCTGTGCAACAGATTACAGTGTTTTGTTCTTGAAAGTGAATCTTTCCTTTCTACCCTTGATAGTGAAACAATTTTAGCATCATCAGTGTAGATGACGGCTTTTGCGGTCCTTAGGAATGGTCGACCCAAAATGATAGGTGCCTTCTCATCACCACCTGTTTCTACTACCAAAGTCTGCAGGTACATACAAGTGTCCAACTCGCACACAGACGTCTTCAAGGAAGCCCTTTGGGTAGAAGAGTGACTGATCTACAAGCTGCAAACACATGGTTGTGTACAACAATTGACCTCCATGAATTTTCACATAAATTACCTTTGGCATGATGTTAACGCTTGCACCGAAGTCACAGACAGCTTCTTCAAAAGTGTTTGGCTCAATGGTTGTTAGGATGACAGGTCTTCCTGGGTCACCCTTCTTTTCTGGCATAGAGTCATCTTTCCATCCTCCTGATGGTCAATCTCTGTAGTACCATCCTACATTGAATATGTCGACAAGATTTACAGTTTCTAATTCTTTCGGTTGCCCTGGAATCTTACCTTTGTCGGCCAGAGGGACAGAAGATGTCAGCTGAGCTATTTGAGATTCTACCATTTTATTAAAGCTATGCTGGTTCTTAATGACAGAAGCAAAGCTATCCATTCTATTGTTGATAGTTTCAAACAATTTATCATTGGAAGCTATCTTCTTAGACATTTATCCAATAATCTAGATTGACCAGCAACTAGATCTCTTAAAGGTGTATTAAAATTATTAAAATTATTACCTTGATAATAACCATGGTAATTACCTAAGTAGCTAGGCCTCTGTTGCTAATTCCAACCTTAATTCTAAGGACGATAGTTGGTGTTGTTGTTGATATAGTTCATATCCTCTTGGATCTCTAGACAGTTATGGCCTGAGTACTCATTGCCTCCACACTCTTCACATGTCATGTGAGAATCATAAATGTGCATGATTTCTTTCTTCTCACGGGCTCGATCATCGAGCCTCTTTATCAATAGGTCCATCTTGGCAGACAGCATGTCTACCTCCTTAAGCTAGTGCATTCCACCTCTCTTGCGGGTCTGAGTTCATTCTTCATTTCAACCTTGGTTGGAAGCCATCTTCTCTACAAGAGCTGTTGCATCTCTAATAGTAAGTGGCAGAAAAGCACATCCTGCAGCAGCATCCATTGTCTCACGGGTACTAGTGGTCAACCCGTGGTAGAATGTTTGCATGAGTAGTCAATTCTCCATCCTATGATGAGGACACTCTGAGATATAGTCTTGAAAGCGTTCCCAGGCCTCAGGGACAGATTCATCATGTTGCTATTGAAAACTTGAGATTCTCCCACGCAGAGCATTTGTTTTGCCCATGGGGAAGAACTTTGCAAGGAAGGCAGTGGAGCAGATATCTCATATAGTGTTCTTGTCTTTATTAGCATAGAACCACTATTTTACCTTTTCTAATAGGGAGAATGGAAAAAGGTGGAGTAGAATAGCATCTCTGGTTACTCCTTTGATAGTGAAAGTGCTGCACATCTCCAGAAAGTGTTGGAGATGTGCTGGCTTGAGCTCAAATTCATTCTTTCCAACATCGGTTTGTGGTCCGGTGCGAATGTTGGCGGGGGTTGGAGCAGAGAATTTCGCGGAGTCTTGTTAGCCATAGCTTCAAACTCTTGTGTCAAACTTCTTATTCAGTTGTCCTCCGACTCTAGAGTGAGAAACTTCTTAAGACTAGCTTTAGCTTTCCTGAGTAGTACTTGTGGATTGTCTAAGTTGTTTGTCGGAAGATCAAAACTGGTCATACATCACCCTGCATAAGATACACAAGTAGACAAACCAAGGGTAATCCTGTTTGAGTAGAGATAAATGGTTTCCTCAATCACATCAGTGTGGTACAAGTGATATCAATATTCCTTTTGGATAGCCTTTCAACCTTCCCTGGCAACGACACCAAAAATGATGGTTGACATTTCTTAGCGTCACTACCAAGAATAGAATTTGAATTCTATCCCGAGCAATGGCGCCAAAAATGCTTGTTGGTATTTATTAAGTTGACACTTGTTCTAGTAGTCACCTCTTAATTACCTACACCTCTAGCTTAATTGAATGAGGTTGTCATCACCAGTGATAGAGCTAAAAGTGACTATAGGCACTACCTAGTATTACTACTAAGTAGTTATCTTATCATTTCATGTGACTAGGAAGAATATAAAGATAAGAATAGAAAGTGTCTGCAAGCGCAGAGATAATTATACCATTGTAGCATTTTACCCAGAAGTATTTTAGGGATCATTATTGTTGACGGTAGATAAGTATCATTTTTTAACCGTCAACATAGCATGAGAAATGATCTAAATACAAATACTATCTAGATATAGGGGTTACACTGACAGAATTCCACTAGTTTTGGTGAATATTTATTTCTGTAGGGGGTTATCAGGAAAGAACCAAAGGAGGTCCACATGTCAGATTTACATAGAGAGAAACCGACCATACTATGAAAAAGAATACTCTAGAAGACTCAAAAAGATCTTCCCACGGAGGGGAGGGCCCAGAGGCCAGGCAACAGGGGCGGCCGCCCCTGGGCCTGGGCGCCCGCCCCACCCAGGGAGCCAATAAGCTCCAACCTCGTGGATCATGCCTCCACCGTCTTTGAGGATCAATAATAATCGTTCATCAAGGTCGGTTTTGTAACAGAACCGACCAAATTATAAGAGCACAAGTACACAAACAAGCTCTGAAATGCTCAAATTTTCGAACTTGAGCCCATATAATCCCGATAGTCAATTGAAACCATGAAAGATTTCAAACCAACTTGCTTACAACCAAGATCGCATCATTCAACATAACACATCACACGTTACATTTCACAAGTAGTTCCGAAATCCACTTACAACACACGGAGTCGCAAGTTATTACAAACCAAGTTCATAAAGTAGCGGAAGCATAACACACGCACATTGTTCAAATACTACTGCCAGTCTTACTGATCAACATCCCACAAAAGCATTAAGGAGAGTACATAACAGACGATCACGCCCGAGTGATCTAGTCCTTGTCACCCGCAGGGTGGAGGCAGTTCTTGTAGAAGCCCTGGTAAAGCATATCATCTGCAACAGGAGGAAATAAACCCTGAGTACTAGAATGTACTCGGCTAGACTTACCCGTCAAAAACCAGAAATAAGATGACACCAAGAATTATGCAAGGCTTTCATAAGTGGGGCTAGCTGACATCACATTTGCAGAAAAGCATAAGTAATTGAAACTCTTTTAACCTGTACTAGCAGTTATTTTTAGCATTTACCTGTCATCTATCTTAGCACCTGTACTAAACATTCACTTGATTATAATCAAACAAATAATATCATTATATCCATAGCAGGTATAAATTGCGACAACATTGTATCATTCAATTAACCATTTGTTCAATTTAATGAGATCTACGTTGCCGCTGCTCAAGTCAAGTGCTCACTAACCGGGAGCGACGGCGATTTGAATCGAATTCCTATCCAGCTGGAGGGGTATTTCTAACACTCACCGCGCAGGCCCCTGCCAGGGTCGCACAAGCCACCTTTCATACAATTCAGGAGTCGCGGGTCCAAATGATACCGCATCTCCAAGGGTGACACTCTGCCAGGTGATAGGGACTCTAACCCCCCCTTGGTCTCACGCCAATGTCCCCAAGCACATCCTTTCTCTCCTCCAAGATGCGACCTACCATTCGATTCCCGGCCTGAACCATATTACTCTGCTTCGCGGTCGGAACGACTTATCCGGCCAACTAAGTGTTAGACTGCGTTCAACATGACTCAAGGACGTACAACGAATCGGTCCTTAAACGACTCAGACGGGCATAGCTCCACACCCAAGACGTGAAGTGTCTTGCGGCTGCACTATCGAACTCCCGCCCGGTCTCAATTTTATTTTAAGGCATGGTTCCATCCACGATAGCCAGTATAGCCACTCGTGACCCAATTCCTACATCTCGCGGATGACCGGAAATCACCCGACTTCTACCGGACTAAGCAGGGTTAAGCATTGACACGTGCCTAAACCTAATTTAGGATTTAAGTACGATATCTGGACAAGGACAGGTATAATGCAACAAGTATTTTCACACAACTCCTACAACTTAATGCATTAAACAAGTAAAGGTACCCAAGATTGATTTATAAACAATTGGGTCAGCATGCACCGGGGCTTGCCTTTCAGGAAAGAGGACGGTCGATGATCCGGGCACTCAGGTAGATCTTCTGCGGGAACTCCTTCGCCGACTGGGTCCTCTGGCTCCCTCGGCTGCTCCTGATCTTCCTCCGGAATCGCTCTCTCGAACTCGAGGAGAGTCACTCCCTCCGGAACACCTATTGCATGAATGCACAATAAATTTCATGGATGCATAAGAAAGAATGCAGCATGCTCGGGATGAAATGCACTACAACACTTCCTAAAGCTCTATTCAAATCACTTCAATAATAAGTGCAAATCTCTTCTCCGGTAGAGAAGTATTTACCTAATCTATACAACCTAATGTATAATTGTTCCTCCTCTGTTAAAGCCCTAACACCTAACAATCACAAGAACATCTTTACTTAGGTTACCATATCCAAGCACAAAATATCAAAACAACACATTCTGGACAGCAGCTAAGTGTTTCAATCATAACTGGAGATTCCCAAATCCAAAAGATATGATACAAGACAATCTGGAAAGCTTATAAAATGCTCTACAAATCATTTTCAGACTTCAACACTTAATTCCTAAGTTCACCTAGTCGAAATTCTAGAGTTCCAGACATCTGTCCTCTCCAAACAGAGAGCAGCCATTTCTGGACAGCCACTTTAAACAGCTATAACTCCTAGACTACTAAGCCAAATGTCCCCAAATTTTGACACGAGCTAGTTTATCAAGTTTACTACCACTTTGGTATTCACAAGTTTCCCAGAAAACACTTTTATCAAAGACCAAATCTAAAAATGCTACCAGCTGTCCAGAGAACCTAGAAATGTGAAATTTAAATATTTATTTATGTGTCAAACTTCCTCTATAACCGAACCAATAATACTATTAGTTCACACATGTCATGAAAACACCAGAAAGTAAGGTGTGCCACCCTAGAACGTTTATTTTCACCCTTTTCCTAATTTACTTAATTAATTAAGTGGAAAATTAAACTTATATGCAAACTGCTTAGAAAATTCTACAAAAATTACAGGAGGCTCTCTGACCCATAAAGAGGCTACTGTAAAAATTTGAACTAAAGTTATCCATAGAAACTCTCTACACAAAATTCACAAGCCAAAAGGCTGATTTTTGTATAAATAACAAATGACATTGAAAAGTATCAAACAACCTTAGGGTACCAGGACACTCTCCATAAATTTTCATGAGCATTGCACACATAGAACAATTACTAAAATTCATTCAAATATCTTCTAATATAACATGGTAGCATCATATCTAGAAAAGTACTCAAGAAATAGCATCCAAATTTTTACTAGAGCTAGCTTATGCATGAAATAGCACACCCACCAGATTTCATAATTTTTGGAGCACTACAACTTCAGTTATCCATTAAACAAGTTTGCATCTATTTTAAAACACATTTCAAAAACCAATATAAATCTTTCATAATTGGAATAACACATACCCATTTTATATTTTTCATAAATACTACACTTTATTTAGAGTTAAACACAATTGGAACCATAGCATTTGGATCTACCATTCATGAGATATGAAATTTACAATATAACATGAAAATCTGTGACATAAATAAAGGAAAAATAAAAACAGAAAACCTAAACCGCTACTGGGCCAGCCTGTCACGCCGGCGCGGCCCAGACCGCGCGCGGCCTGCTACGGCCGTCCCGCCCGTAGGCGCGTCTACCAGGCGGGGCCCGCCAGTTAGCGACACAGGACAGGGGAGGCGGACGGCGGTGGTCAGAGCTCGTCGCCGGTGAGCCGACCGGCGAAATCGAGGGCACCAGCGTGATCTCCATCCTTCCCCGAGCCGATTGAGGTAGGAGGGAGAGGTTAGGTCAGTCGGAGGCGGCTCACCGACGGGAATGGTGGCTCGACGGTGGCTGACCGCCGTGCTCCGGTCATCTCCGGTGACCAAAACGGCAAGACAGAGAGGGAAGAGGACCAGTGAGCATAGGCGGAGAAAATGAGGGACACCTAAAGGGCGGTGGTTCGACGGAGAGGCCGGGCCACGTGCTCAGTACCACGGCGGCGCACAGCTCACTCCGGCGAGCTCCACGTTCCGGCTAAGCCACGATGGGATCGGACACTACATCTTCGGAGGATGCACTACGACCGACGGCGCACCCCATGCGCACCCTAACTCAGCCAAGGACCATCTACAGAGGGAGAACGGGAAGAAGCTTGCCCATGCTGCAATGGCGACCACGGTGAGAACTCGCTACGGTTCTCGTCCGTTCCGACCTCTACAGCTCAAATCACGAGATAACATCTTCACCTAAGCTTCTATAGGCCATGAGAATGACGAAACGGAGGTGAGATGGGATGGAGGCGTGCTGTGCAGGGCTGGCCACGAAGAACCGCAAGAGCGGCGGCGCTCCGGTGAACTCCGGGCGGGGAAAATCGGCAGATGTCGCTTACCCTAAGCTCGGCTGCCTCAAAGGAGTGGTTGACAAGGTACGTGAGGTGGTGGCAGAGCTGTGGGCGTGATTTGGTGGGATGTGGTGGGATGTCCCACGTGTGCGGCCATGGCGAGCTCGCGGTGGCGCTGCTCGTCGGTGACGACCGCGAGAGGAGAAGAGAGGCGATGGAAATGAGAAAAACCAAACTGGGATCCAGATTTTAGCTTCCACGACATGCACAAGTGACGCCGTGGCGGCCTACGTGTGCTCGAGAGCGGCCACGCGGCGCTCGGCCCCTGACTGCGGTCGGCCACCGGGGCTCTGAATGACTGAAACAAAGCCGCCATCAGACGACTAACAGGGCAATTTCAATGATGATTATCTCCTAAATCAGCTTGAGTTAGCAGAAGTTGATAATACCAAAATTGTAGAGCTACATGAGGACTACAATTTTGTTAATTGGCTCAAGGACTGGTTCGGCTTGGTTTGGGAGTTATATGGCGTCAAAGTGAGGCACATTGAAACTGAATTTCAGATTTGTGGACTTAGAAAATTTCCAAGTGTTGGGCAGTCCTTTAACCGACTTGTGGGCCATTTTTGAACATGTTCTGGTCATTTTCATGAGATGGCCATATTGGAACTTTTATTCCTTAGGAAATTCTCTACAACTTTTCTTAAGGTTGCCTCTCCATGCAAGATCTCTAAGCTGGACTTTTTAATTGGTCAAACCCAAGCATTTCAGGGTCAAGTGTTGGTCAACAACACATTGGAGGGCAATTTGGTCATTTTGGTCAACATAAACATTGCTCCACTAGTTACCCTAAGTGTAATTAAGGTGTGGTAAGATATAATTAGCCACTCTACCCCTTGGTTACACAAAAATACTAGTGTCATATAATTGGAAACAAGCAAAACCCTAAATCCACCCAAAATGTTGCAATATCATGTTGCAAGACTTTGTTGCACCCATTGAGCCTATCAAGATGTGCTAACCACATTGTCATGTTTCATAGTATGAGACCCAAAGTTGTATCTACAAGTTTCACCGCTCACATTTCATAAGCAAGTACTTTGTGAAACAAACACATTAAGGCATGTTGCATACTCATGTTGCAAGCAAAATAGAGATATGGATGATATTAATGATGCTCATGCTTATGAAATGCAATGCAATTATGGAAGCTAAACACCTGAGGTGTTACAGGTTTGATCCAAGAGTTGTGGTGCTTCCTAGAGGGCTATATAAGCAAGGCCCCTGGCCCCAGGAGAAACCCTAATTCATTCAATTCATTCATCTCATTCCATTCATAGAAGCCCTAGAGCCACCATCTCAATTAGATCTCTAGTTTAGCATAGCTACATAGGATTAGAACTAGAAGGAGCTAAGCATTGCTTGATTTCCGGATCTATCAAGAGAATACTTGGTAATTCTCTTCTACTTTTGTATTTGTTCTTATTTTATTCATCTAGTTCATCATTTGTATGAATATGACTTTAGTCTATTCTATCATACTGGATATGACTTTGCTCTATTTGATTATATTCTCAATTATATTGTTCTTAGTCTACTTTGATTATATGATTGGTATAGCTCGATCAGAATTATATTCAAATATAGGATCATATAGCGCTTGCTCATTGATATCATGGGTGAGTGGTAAACACTGTGTAGGCGTGGTGCCTATACCATATTTACCTGCGATTGCACCCTATATTCCGGATCGTGTGGTAGATCGCAGGAGTCACAGTCCTGTTGAGTCCTTTGTAGTCCACCTCCCGAGTATAGGGCAGGTAGAGCACAACTATTAAAGGAAAGTGATGGGTATGTTCTATATCTTCCTTAGTAATATCACTATGCGTAGATATAACATTTTCTTGCCATGATTGCCAAGTGTAATTGCACTAATCATCGTATGCTTTGACCTTATAGTTAGAATAACTTAGGATTTATCCTTATAGTTCGTCCTAATCCATGCTAGTGATATATATCTAGAGTAATCTATTGAGTTGTTTATCATTATATGTGGCTATGTGCTTACCAGTTATCCTTTATTATTATTCATATATTATTTATCTTGTGACACTTACCCTATATGAGACGATAGATAAAGACATGGTTATGCTCTCCATTAGCACATGCAGTGATGCTCATTGCTCATTATCCTTAGCATCCCTTCCCAGTGGTAAAAATATAAATAACGATACCTGGATTACTCCTGGTTAAAATGCTACATCGGTATTATCTGTGCGCTTGCAGATTTCATATTTATTTCAGAGGAGCATTTGCATATTTTAGTGCCAGCACCTTTGGTGTCATGCTGGGGATGACAACCTAGCTTAGGTGGCATTAGAGGTGTTAACAGTTATTTATATTTTTACCACTGGGAAGGGATGGCTATAGGAATATGATAATCACTTGTACATGCAATGGAGAGTTAACCATGTCTAATCTATCTACTCATAATAGAGATAAGGCATAAGATAAATGATAATGAATGATGAATGTCAAGTCATAAATAGTGTAATTTACTCAGAGCACTCCCTTCTATAGCAATAGCATGGTTTAGGTAGAAATGAAGGAATATTCCCAAGTCATTCTTAATCACATGTCAGAGTATACTATGATTAGTGCAATTACACTTAGCAATCATGGCAAGAATGCTTTATATCTACACACAAGGGACATTACTAAGGAAGATCAAGAACAGAGCAAGTCTTCCTTCGCAACCGGGTCCTACTTGTCCTATATTCGGGGAGTAGACTACAAAGGACTCAATGGGAGTGTCACTTCCACGATCTACCACATGGTCCGGAATATAGGGTGTATTCGCAGGTAAAATAAGCACCACGCTTACACAATGTCGACCACTCACCCATGATATCAAAGAGTGAGCGCTATACGATCTTATGCTTGAATATAAAGACATTCTAACTATACTAAGTATATAATCAAAGTAGACAATAAATAATATAACCGAGAACATAGATAATATATAGAGTAATGTCACATCTATTGTAACTAGCTAGTAAATACAGAAAGATACAGAAGAGAACTATAGAAGGCTTTACCAAGCCACGCTCTTGACACGATCCATAATCCAAGAGAAGCTTGCCTTCCTCTACTTCTAACCTATGTAGCTATGCTCTAGAATGTGGTGGAGCTCTAAGGAGACTAGGGTTTCTAGCTCTGATGACTTGATCAAATGACTTGAATGCTTTGAACCCAGGGGGTAGGGGCTGGCTTATATAGGCCGGTGGGATAAACCAGAGCCCTTAGATCAAACCAACCTTGATCAACAGCGAAGATGCAAACCCTAAGACGGTAAAGAACCGACTTGCGAACTTGGGTCGACCAACCTAGGGTGGGGTCGGCCGACCTGGGTGGCTTCCAGGTGGGCCCTCCCTTCGGTGGGTCACCTTCTCGTGTCTTCTAGATCCTTCTCAACTTGATTCCGTGGTGGAATATGCTTTTTACCCTGACGTCCTTGATATCTTGCCTTCTTTTCCTGATAATCCCCTGCAGAAACATAGATTCACCAAAACATGTGAATTCTACCAGTTTAAACTCTAATTCTATGTTTGGAGGTTGATATATGCCCTTTTTCATGTTTCATTGACAGTTTATAATAGTAATTAGTGACCGTCAACACAGACCCTACATTTCCATTGATGCCACCTGTCGGTGTTTTGTAAACCGGACTAGTAAACTTATACGATTGCCATGCTGATCTACGAAGACGATGCTAGCATCCAAAAGACACGAGGATATACTGGTTCGGGCCGAAGCTCTACGTCCAGTCTCAGAGATGATCGAGTGTGTGTTTCTCACTTGAATGTTCTAAAGTTCTTACAATGAGGGTGCAAGAATGGTGGAAGAGGTAGGAGAGCTAGAGCTAAGAGATGAACTACCTAAAGGGAAGCCTCAGGAGTCCGGTGGTGTGAAGAATGAATGAGAGACTGTGTGTAAGATTCAAGATGGTGGGAAGGATGCCCTGGCTGCCCTTATATAGAGTCCGGGACCAGGGCATGTACAAAGAGGAAGGTTCTCCCGACCGAGGGGTCGTGAGCCTGAGGAAGGAGCCTAGCTAACTTGGATTGCAAGCTATGCCATCCTGCGGTGCATGTCCGGGCATGGCTGTCATCATGGTCTTGTGCCCACGTCACGGTAAGGTGTGGCGTGGTGCCGCTATGCTGGCCATGGTGGCATTGTAGGCACGGTGGTGGTTTGCCAGCCGTCCTGTACGACGTGGTCTCCGTTGTGGTCTTCGTCATCACCTCCTAATTTCTTGGGGGCATCGTACAAGAGTTGGTAGCCGCCCCCAAGTTGCCGATCGCCTGGCTATCTTGTGGAGTTTGTGGCTACGATCCCGAGCTCCAAGGTCGTGGCTTCCAACGGTCCAGATGGCCTCCAGGTCAAGGCCTCCGTCATGGATCCCATCCCATAGTGGGTAGAATCATATAAGCGTTTTGTTCGGCCGTATCTGGACGGTGGGCACCATACCTGGCCATCATCGCCATGTCGTGTTGTCTCATCCGCGCTGTGTGGCGCAGGGATGGCGTCTGACGGGACCGAGGTGACCGCTCGGTCCTTGCAGGGTCGGTGTGCAGGCATGCTCACTCCTGTTAGAGCAGTACGCTTGGCTAGGTCCGACCTCTCCTTATTCCTCCCAAGGGTCGAGATGGTGGAGAGGTCATGAGTCTCTTATGCGTCGTTCAGCCAAGTCAAAGGAGAGAGGTCGTGGCTGACCCTGGCCTTGGCGTCAAGCCTGGTTCCGTTGGCTCAGCTGGGCCTCGGCTGTTTGTTCTTTCGCTAGGTTGATGTATCGTAGGCCGCTCGGCCTGCTAACTAATCATTGCCTTGAGATACCCGGGGATCATAACCCCAACACCGTCCATCTGATAGGAAGGTCTAGAGGTCAGTTGGCGGCTACTGTTGCATTAAATGGGCATAATTGGCTATTTCCAGTTGCTTATGGTGTTACTGAAACTGAATCAACGAAAAGTTGGACATAGTATATACAGAATTTGAAGGTTGCTATTGGCACACCTATTGGTTTGGTTATCAGCGTAGATGCAGGTAAAGGACTTGGTGTAGCCGTGGATGATGTGTATCCAGGAGTGGAACATAGAGAATCTATGAGGCATTTGTGGAAAAATTTTAAGAAGCATTACTATGGTGATTTATTTAATTATGACATGTGGCCAGCCGCCAAGGCTTGCACCATTGAGAAGTCCACATGGGCAGGATACAGGAGAAGTGCCCTGAAGTTATAGCATGCTTAGATGAGAATCATCCCTACTTGTGGAGTAGAAGTAAATTTTCTAATCATTCCAAGGTAGACTACATCAATAACAACCTCTCTGAATCTTTCAACAATTGGGTAAAGAATGTCAAGGACCTGCAAATTGCCGAGATGCATGACAAGATAAGGCAAATGATAATAACCAAGTTTCATTTGAGAAAAAAGATAGCTATGTCGATGAAGGGAACAATAATCCCAGCTGTTACCAAGGCTCTTACTACTCAAAGCAAAGCTATCAAGTACTGTGATAACCGCACCTACTAAATCAAGAGCATCTTTTAGGTATGCAGTGAACTTGGTACAGAAGACAAGCAGCTGTAGGGCATGGCAAGTGAGTGGAAAGCCTTGTAGACATGCTTTAGTATTTATTGCAAAACTTACTAGAGAGGTATAGATGGAGGACTATGTCGATGAATACATTTCTGTTGACAAGTTTAGAAAGACATATTTAGGTGTGTTTAATCCAATGACTTCCAAACATTTCTGGCCACGTGTGAATCTAGGATACAAAATCAAGAAGCCAAAGTTGAGGAGAAAACCTGGGAGGCCAAGGAAATCTAGGATCAAGGCATCAGATGAGCCCGGTGCTAACAACAGAAGGAGGTGGCCTGAATATCATCAACTAGGCCATACAGCTAAGAAGTGCCAAGGAGGTCTAACTGCTAGAGAGAAAAAGAGGCTTTTATCTACTAAGAATGCATTTGGAGAAGGAAGCAATGAGCGGAGGACTGCACGTGCATCACAAACAAGGCACAGGGGTACAACTAGGAGTTCACCTAATGAATCATCCAAGAATGTGCTGATCTATACTCATTTAGTTTATATTATTTTGATATCACTACTGATGCAATTTTAATCCGTCTTTTTAAAGTGCTACTGCAAGTCAGATGGGAGGAGAAACACCACCAACTAGGACAGGAAGAGGAAGAGGAAGAGGAAGAGGGAGAGGAAGAGGTGTTTCAAGGCTTGCTGCTTTGTTGAATGCTTAAACATGACCATTTGTTTGGATATGTAATGACTCATCATAGGGACATGTCATCTTGGCAATTAGTGCCATTATTTTGGCCTTAAGATGTGATCTAGACATGTCATATTGGCATATAGTGCCGTAATTTTGGTCTTGATATGTGATCTGACATGTCATATTGGCATATAGTGCCGTTATTTTGGTTTGATGTGATATGGACATGTAAACCATTCTAGATGTGATTTGGGCATGCGAACCATTTACAGTAGATGATGCTTAAATATGATCTGGACCTCTACTTTATTGCTTACTACGTGATGCAAAATAGATGATGCTTACTAATGGATTGTAGTGCCTTTTATGCCAAGGGCAAATATACATTTGTATACTCATACGTACACACTGTTAGTCATGGTTAACAAAACAGGGGCAGTGCAAACATTCAAACTCAAAAAGTGGGGGCAAATATGCAAACTCAGAAAAAGAGGGGCAAGCATGTAGTTAGAGGTCAAAATGGGGGTAGAAATGCAATAGGCCCAAAATTTTAATTTATTAAAAAACCAGACGTACGTTTATTTTGAAAGGGACGAGAGAGTACACACTAGTATAGTAGTGCGGAATGAATCGGCTAGCGTCTCGACTCAGGCCACAATTGGTAAAATATTTAGTGCAAGCTTAAGGTAGACGTATGCATGTAAATTCTTTCAAAAAATATACTTCCATCATTTACAAAAGTTTAAAACAATGCACATACGTAGAGTGTCTATATATGTATTTCGTTATAGAAGTTGAGATTTGAACTTAAACTAGAAAAATCATGCAAAGATAATAAAACTGGAGCGCATGTGCACTAAAAGACAAAATTGGAGTGCATATAGGAGTAGTGCTCCCCTGGTTAAGGTTTAATTCTCGATCTGCCTGTCCCTCGTTCGGATTCGGTGGTGCCCTTGCACATACTTCCTGAGAAAAAGGGAAGGTTTCTTCTACTATATATATGACGAAATTGCTTTATTCGTTCAGTGGTCTTGACACATTTGGGGTTTGAGGATTGGCTAGTAGTGGCTTCAAAAAATGTAATGGCCCTTCATGGTCGTACCTCATCAGTTGAGGATGTCTCAGCTCCGTTTCCTTCGACCTAGCTTGGTGATGGCGATCAAAGAGGAAGAACAGGAGTGTTGCTGGACAAGACTTGTGGTAGCACCAATGTATTTTTTTCTTTTTTAAAAAAATCATGTTTCTATATGTAACTTGTACACGTTATGGGTAAAAATTAAAGAATGAAATCACCCGTTCTTAAAAAAACTAGTTTATTGAATGTTATATTCAGTAAAAAAGAGAAAGAATGGTATGATAACTCTTCATAAAAAACTAAGCTCATATAATTTCTATGATTTATGTCTATGCTCACATGTTATTTTTATATTAACATAATACTCCTAGTAGTATTTTTAGTAAATTCAAAGGACCAATAACAGTACACACTAGGAGTGCATAACAGTACACACTAGCAGCAAGGGCCTGTTTAGTTTACAATTTTTTTTGCAAAAAACCACTGTAGTAGACTGTAGCATTTTCGTTGTTATTTGGTAATTAGTGTCCAATCATGGACTAACTAGGCTTAAAAGATTCGTCTCGTGATTTACAACTAAACTGTGTAATTAGTTTTATTTTTTTACTATATTTAATACTTCATGCATGTATCTAAAAATTGATGTGACGAGAAATATAAAAATTTTTAGAAAAAATTTTAGAAACTAAATAGATCTAAATTTTTAGGAACTAAACATGCCGTAAGAGACAAGTTGGCAGAGGTTGAGACAGAGACCGCGGCGTGCGATCTCTGCAGCACGACAGCAACAGCAACTGTCTGCCACTGCTCGTCTTCTCGTCAGTCTTCTCGTATTCGAGTGGTACCCTACAGTCTAGTTCTTGGAGATCACCTCGATCTGGAAGCAAACAGCTCAGGTTTGACCATGCGTGACCACAAGCGTGCAAGTGCAAAAATGTCTTGCTCATTCATGCCTCCATGGACTCAAAGGCCCTGTTCATCCGGCTTATAATCCGTACTTTTCAACTTGTTTTTTTAGCCGGAATAATGTTTTTCTCTCACAACAAATCAGTCAACAGTGTTTTTCAGCCGGCTTATCAGCACAGCCGAACGGGGCCAAAGCGTCTGGGTCAACCGCCCTAACACACATGCATGCATTAAACACGTTGCAAACCATACACTAACTGAGGGGCAAACTAAGGGGCAAACTAGTCCAAAACAACGGACGTCTCGCTCACTTCCGTAGCGCTTGCGCCTCTCCCCGTTCTTATCCCTTTACACCCGACGACGCGGCCATCACTGCTTCCCTGGACGGCAGCGGCTCCTTCCCCCACCCCCAGCGTCCTCCACCCCGACTCGGCTGACCCCTTCCCCCACCCTCGGCACTCGACGTGGAAGCGGTGGCCGTACCACGGCAGCTCACGGGCCTTCTCCCCAAGCTCGAGCTCCACGAGGCAAACCATGTAGTCCCCGCCGTTGCCAACACCCGTGTCGACCACTACCACCGATATCGCCGCGAGCACCGTGGAGTCAAGGCCGCAGGGCAAAGGTGCCCTCGCGACGTCGTCGTCACCGTCGCGGCGGTCCTCATCACCACCACCGACGTCGGACGATGGACCAGGCTCCGGAGCAGTCGCCGCTGGCCGTTGCCGCCGGAATCGACCGGCGCAGCCTTCCCCTTCCCTATGTTGCATATGTATATTTCAAGTGTTTCAGGCGTTACAGATATATGTTGCATTTGTTTTATATAGATGTTGCAAAAGTAGATCGAGGGATATTGCACATGTTGCATATGTTTGCAAGTGTTACAGAGGCATGTGAAAGGTCTTGATGGCTAGAGGGGGGTGAATAGCCTTTTTAAAAAAGTCTACAAAGACAAGCTAAATAAGTTTATCAATATAACAAATAGCGAGATGCAAGTTTTGCTTAGCCTACGGGGTGTTTGCAAGCCACCTATCTAATTCACAATTCTAGCATATTTGCACTCAATCGCACAAGTCAAACCGCACAACTTAGTTTACAACTAAAGTTAACTAGCTACACAAGCTAAGAGCTATACTAACAAGCTAGCAAGGTAACAAAGAAAATAATACAAGAGAGAGTTAGAAGGGTATCACCGAGGGGCGAAGTATTGAGCCAACCAATCAATATGATCAAGAGATTAATTCCACAATACACAACCACTAGTATCGATTAATCACAAAAAGAATGATGACATGAAGATTTATCCCGAGGTTCACGTGCTTGCCAGCACGTTAGTCCCCGTTGTGTCCCTCTTCACCACGTGGTTCGGTGGCTAATCGGTCTCACACCGAGCCTCTCAAAAAGGCGCCACAAGAACCTACCAAATAGCAAAAGTGTCGGTGTTCGGTCCCGTGGGGGTCCTAAGCCGACGAGTGAGTGGTGCGTGTCCCTAACCTGGATGGTGATGCAAGGAGAATACACGGGGATTTATCCTGGTTCGGGCAAAGAAGGCCCTACGTCCAGCGGGGGGGAGAGCTTTGTATTTCCTTGCACCGAGGTGCTTGTGTAGGGGTTACAAGCTGCGAGAGAGGGAACTGAGCCCAAGTCTCAAGGGAAATGAAAGAGTACAAGGGTGATTACTTGAGATGTTGATACGTGAACTGGAGACTAGTTTGCTCGTTTGTGGGTGCTTGCTCCGTTCCTCCTCTTGTAGAGCCCGGGCCTGCCCTTTTATAGGGTAAGAGGAGGCCGGGACGCCGGGGTGCCTTGAGGTGAAGTTTTGTCGATCCCTGTAGAAGTGGCTGTAGCAACGTGCCCTAGGAATGGCCGGCCATCTCTGGACACCATGGTGACGTCGGGGAGGAGACGGTGAAAAGACCCTGAGTCCTGTGCCACGTCGGCCTTTCCTTCCCGCTGACAGGCGCCGGGTCGAGGCTGGGTCGAGGACAGGCGGATAAGGCCGAACCCCCGAGATCATAGGGTACGGACTTTGTCGTATCCTCCCTCGAGGGTGGTCGGTGGCGAAACAGTGTGCGGTAAGGTGTGCATAGTGACAGGTTTTCACCTCCTATCCCGGGATGGGCGGTAAAAAGTGAGGACTGACACTGGTATTGCTCTCCACGTCGGTCACGGCTGTAGCCATGTCGGTAGGAGGTAGCAGGTAATTATATTAAATGCTCTGACTTTTGTCTCAGAGTAGGTGAACAGAGTGGGCCGAGTGTTCCGACCCGGGGTCGTGCGAGTCAGAGATTTGTCGATAGCTGAACGAGCCTCGTGCGAGTCGGAACGCGGTCGAGGTGCTTTATCGTACGGGCCTCGTACGAGCCGGGACGCGGTCGGGGC
This sequence comes from Saccharum hybrid cultivar R570, assembly GCA_038087645.1. NCBI lineage: Eukaryota > Viridiplantae > Streptophyta > Magnoliopsida > Poales > Poaceae > Saccharum > Saccharum hybrid cultivar. The sequence goes on along the minus strand of JAQSUU010000402.1, from coordinate 20,191,996 downwards.
GTCCCGTCGAGGGTGCCTCGTACGAGTCGGAGTCGGAACGCGGTCGAGGCGTCCCGTCGAGCCGTCCTTGTGCGAGTCGGAACGTGGTCAAGGTGTATTGTCCGCTGTCTTTGGCTTTGTTGTGGATAGCATTTCGTTCTTTTTTATCGTTGGCTATGGGTGCCCCTATTCTGTAGGTACCGACAGTAGCCCCCGAGCCTTTGGGTGAGTGTGGTCCAGTTGCTCAGAGGCTTTGTCGGTTAATGAACTGGAGTCATAGCGTCTTAGCTTTTTCCGGTGGGGGCGCGCGAGCGCACCCGCCGGGTGTAGCCTCCAAGGCCTTAGTGGAGTATTTGGACTCCTCCGAGGTCTTTTATACGCTCTACTAGGGAATGGTCTTGTATCGTGGCGTGATTTGCACTTTTTCGTTCGAGGTTCGGTTTGTTGCGGTCGAGCCCCCGAGCCTCGTACGCACGAGGTCGATCAGAGTCTCGGCCGTCTTTTATCGTTCGACCCTCACGCTCCCTTTTTTAGAAAAAAAGGAGGAGGGGTGGGGAACATCGTACTACCCTCGCTTGGGCGAGTTCCGACGGTCTCCGGTGAGCTACTAGCGGGGAAATTCGAGTGCGAGCCCGTGCTCCATTCGATAGGAGTCGGCTAGCGGCCCAAAGGCGCTCTCAAGAATGCCGAAGAGTAGTTGTGTGGATCTCGATTCCTTTCGATGGGACTCGAGGGCTCGGCGCCTCCCTCTGAGGGGATTCCTATGTCAACCTTCTCTCTTAGCCTCAAATACGTCTTGGGGTGCCTCGAGAGCGTGGCTCGAGCCCTGGCCTTGTATGGGCGCATCCCTAGTCGTCCCTAACTCTGTTACTCGAGGGATGCTGTCGAACCCTGGTCGAGGGCCAGCTTTCGCCCCCTCGAGATTCTTTCCGGGCTCGGAGCCCGTTACCCAGACGTCTGGGAATATCCGTCCGCGGATCCTTCCCCTGCCCGTTTTCGGGCGTGCTTTTTTAGAAGGGAAGCGGGATCGGCGCGGTAGTGGGCGATGTGGTGTGACGGTTATGGCGTGGATCGCGGCCACGTGCCCATATCTGTGAGTTTGGGGGAAACGGTTAGGTAAGGACATTGAATGCAAAAACTGCTCCTACCTTTTCGCGTGCCCGTTAGGCTTCCGCTAGGGTATAAGAGCAAAGCTCGGGGGTCCATTTTCTTTCACAGGCCATTTGCATTCTTGCCCTCCTGCCTTAGACTGCTTCCCTTGCGCCCTTCAACCCTCACCCCACGCCGCCACCGTCACCCGTCCGCGTAGTTTTTCCGACGACGATGGCGAGTAAGAGCCAGCTCCTCCCTGCCGACGCCTGGGTTGCCTCCTCCGTGACGGAGAAACGGTTGGAAGAGTTGGTCCACGATGGACTTCTGCGGCCGAGGACGAGTCGGACTCAGCCGGAGTGGAGGGTTCTGCCGTCTGAGCACCAGGAGCCGGCACCCCCGGAAGACTATGTGGTGTTTGCTTCAACGAGAGGGGGTTCAGCGTGCCGGCCAGCCCCTTTATGCGCGCGCCTCTCCACTACTATAAGGTGGAGCTGCAGCACCTCACACCCAATGCCATCTCACAGGCCGCCATCTTTGCGGCGGTCTGTGAGGGGTACCTGGGGATGGATCCACCGTGGAATCTGTGGCTTCATCTCTTCAGGGCGGAGTTCTTCACCAAGAAGGCGGGAGAGCGGGGAGCGCGGTGCCCGCAGGGAGTTGCATGCTGCAAGTCCGGTCCGGCCATAGCGACCAGTACATCCTGACGCAGCTGATCTCCTCCAACAGCGGTTGGCATGACGGCTGGTTTTACCTCCGTAATGACGGCGATCAGCTGCCAAGGTATACTGGCCGGGTGCTCGTCGCTCGAGGGGAGAACTGGTCGTACGGTGTGGTGGACGACGAGAAGCCGAAGCTGGACCCACTGCTTGACGCGCTTTGGAGGCTCCGCCAGCATGGACTGACAGCCGGGATGGTGGCTGCGGCGTTCCACCGTCGGAGGGTGATGCCGCTGACGCATCGTCGACTCCGGCTCGACCAGATGACACCAGAGGCGTCGCTAGAGGGGAGCAGGATGTCCCACGAATCCCTCTCCCTCGACGAGGTCGCTCGGCGTGCGCGTCGGATGGTGGGGAACTTCAAGCCGAAGGACGTCGATAGGGTGCCGATGCGGCCTACCCAGGGATTTGAGCCCCTGGTAAGCGTTACCGTTAGCGTCTTTACGAGTTTGTTCATTTTTGGACTCTTTTTACTGATTTAGTCGAGGTCGGTGTACATGATCTGTCGGCTGTGAAGGAGACGCGGCCGCCGCTTCTGAAGGACCAGCCTGCTCGAGAGGCTCGACGCCACCAGGCATCCCAGAAGAAGAAGGCAAAGGATGCTGCCAAGAAGCGCCAGATCCGCAAGGCCAAGGAGCGGGAGGAGCTGAAGAAACATCGGCGCCAGCAGAGCCTCGATGGGCTTCCCCTCGAGGAGTCTCCTTCTGAGACGGTCTCTGGGGATGATGATGATGATGACGGCGAGGACGACGACGCCTTGTCACGGTACGATGCCGCGACTGGTCTGGCGAACCTCCCTGATGTGCGCCCCTTCTTGGAGCCTATTGGGGGGTCGACCTCCTAGGCGTCAGGGTCGGCCTCGGTGTCCGTCGAGGTGGTAGAGGAGCCGAAATAGGTGCGGGCCAGAGCAGGCCCGTCAGCGAGAGGGGCTGCCTCGTCAGGGGCCCCACAAGAGGGGTCGACGGCACTGCCCCCGTGAGCCCAAGCTCTGCGGGTCCAGACGGCGGTTGGGACAGCGCCGCTAGCGTAGACATCCGGGGCGCCGCCTACGGGCGTGAGGACCCGAGGCCAGCTGGCCTCGGCGGCGCAAAGGGCCCAGGGTGCCCAGCCAACTAGGGCTCCAAGGAGCGCTCGGCCTGCAGGAGACCCGACGGCGAGGCCGCCACTGGCACCGTCGGGGGTCTCTGACCTGCCGGGGTCGCGGCCCCTGCTTCCCCTTTCTGGGTAAGCTTTTCTGCTCCATTCTTTGTAATTAGTGGTCCCGTTTCTTAGTCTGACGTACTTACTTATTCCTCAGGCTCAAGTGCAAGGCGGAGCTCGCAGGTCCGACTCCCGTGAAGGCGCTCCGGTCGAGCGCCGCTGTAATAATGCGGATGGCGGTTGACGACATTGCCTGGGTCGAAAGACTCCAGGCCGTGACGGAGCGTCTGAAGCAGTGGGAGGCGGTTGCCCAGGCGGGAACGGGCGCCCAGGAAGCTGCCGGTTCCGACCCTGCCGCGCAGAGGTCGGGGCCGTCGAAAGCGGTGGCGCCCAGCACTGGTGGGCCAGAGCCTGGGCAGACGTCAACCACCCAGGCTTCCGTCGAGGCCACTAAGGCGGAAGCATCCGCCCGCGTCGCAGGGTGGGCGGATGTCGAACAGGAGGCGGTGGAGGTCCCGCCGGAGGCGGGACAGGAGGCGGCGCAGCCGGAGGAGCTGCAGCCGTAGCAGGACCGACGACAGAGCCGGCGGTCGAGGTGGAGAGTGGAGCGGTCGCGCCCCCGCCCGTGGTCCCGGTGGTGGCGCCGGTGATCAAGGCGCCAACCCTGTCGCAAGGGCCGACTCCGGCTGTGGTCGACCTCACCCTTGACGATTCCCCTATTGACAAGGGGAAGCAAGTGGTGGGCGTCGAGGGGGTCGAGGCCGCGGACCAGGCCGGTCCCTCCATGGCGGTCGAGGGGGCCGAGGCTACGGATCAGGCCGGTCCCTCTACGGCGTCGGAGAGTGACCTGGCCGGGGCACCGGCCGCATGGTCGGACCTTGCCGGGCTGGCCCTTGTGCAGGCAGAGGAGGAGCTGCCACGCTGGGGGGTCGGCCCTTGAGTTAAGGGACGCATCCAACCCTAGCGCGGAGCCTGTCTTCGCGCTCAACGACAGAGACGAGGTGCACCACTGGGAGTACCTCGAGGGTCTCCGGCAGCACATGATGCAATCTCTTCGTGTGGCTTCGGAGGCCCTGGCACGGGGCATGTCAGATGCTTTTGAGGTAAGTCGGATTTGGTAGTGTTTCGTTTCCTTTTCTCTGCCCCTTTTCCCTTATTCTGATTTTTTGATTTTGAACCGTGGTCAGGAGCTCAAGGAGCGTTCCGCCGCAAGTCGCTTTTCATTTGCAATGAGAGCGGCATGTGGGCGGCGCTCACTCGGCAACAGGCTCTTGTCGAGGAGGCCAACTAGCGGCTCTCCCGCCAGAGCACCGAGGTGGCTGATCTTCGCGCCGCTTATGCGGCGGTTAAGGAGGAGGCGACACAAGCCTGGGCGGCCGAGGTCTCGGTGCGTGAAGATGCGGCGAGGGCTCGGGAAGAGGCTGCCAAAGCTCATGAGGACCTCGCGCCACTGCTGGCGCGTGTGAAGGAGCTCGAGGATGATATTGCCTTGGTTGGTGGCCAGCGTGATGCCCTCAACGCATTGGTCGGGATGGCGTCCGCCCCCATCGGGACCTTGGAAAACGAGGTTGTGACGTTGTCGGGGGCGGTCCGAGAGAGGGACGAGGCTCTCTCGGGCGCCGGCCGGGAGCTTGAGGTGCTGAGGGCGGCGCTCCGTGACAGGGACGAGGCTCTCCGAGCATCCGAGAAGGCGTGCGGGGAGCTGCGCGACGAGGTCGTGGGCTGGCAGACCCACTCCGAGGTTAAGCTTCTTGTAACGCAGTAGCCATGGTGTCGAGGTCCCAGGCTTGTGCTAACTTATCGTTTGTGCTCCAGAGCTGGAGAAGGAGCAGCAAGTGGCTCAGGCGGCGGCGACCTCATTTCAGAACCTCTTTAAGGCCGAGGCCCAGCGGACTCAGTTGCTCCAGGGCACCATTTCCTCCGTGTGCGATGGCCTAGGGGTCGAGCCCGATGCCGACACTAGGGAGGACGCCCCGGGGAACTCCTTTGTCCGCCGGATGGTGGCGCTGGGCTGCCTTGTCCGAGAGAGGATTCAAGGCGGCCTTCATCATGGCGTGAAGAGGGCACTGGCCGTCGTTCGATCCGGGTTTGTGTATGACATGGAGCTCGTTGCCGATGGCTTCATCACGGATCCGGATCGGATGAACGAGGAGAACGAAACTGCCTACCTGGACCTGATTCAAGCCGCTGAGGAGCATGGAAGTCACCTGGCAAAACTTTTCGAGGTCAAGGTGGTTCCGCCTGCCGACGACGAGGGCATCTGAGCCAAATCTGGACGCAGAGGCCCATGTAATAAGTTAGTGTTTTTAACTTTTGTTGTGGTGGGCTCGGAGGCCTTGAACACTTGAAATGTAAACCTGCACTAGTCGTTTAAGTTTTGTTCGAGTTTTTCTTCCCTTTATCGCTTGAATCACGTTCTCGCATGATTTACTTAGCACGCCGTCGCGCCCCTTGGCGTAAGGGAGTGAGTGGAGGTACCGTAGCCTCAGAGGCGTAAGTGATCTCGCGGCTCGACTGCCCTCGAGCTTCAGGGTGCTCTTGCGGCCTTGCAGATCGTGTAAGAACTTGATTTGAAGCGACCGGGGATGTACTCTTTTTCAAAGTTATGAAGTGTCATTAGGTCTACTTAGCGTGTGGTCGCTCCCCTCGGTGTGACCTTTGAGTTTTGGGGCGCTCCCGTGGTATTGTTGACCTAAATGACAACTTTCTTTTTTGAAAAAGAATATGAATTTTTTCGAGGACAGGGGATTCCCCCCTTGTAGCCCCCGAGGGAGGGTCGATTATGAGAGAACAGAGTCGATCCTTCCTGGCTATTATGAAAACAAAGCTTTGAACACTGCAGTATTCTTTATTGATGCGATTGAAAAGAATTTACAGAGCCTCGAGGCTTTTTAAGGGAAAAAATGACGTAGCTGTTCAATGTTCCAAGCGTTGGTGAAGATTTCACCCTTCTCGTTCGATAGCTTGTAGGTGCCTGGCTTTAGTACTTCTGCAATGATGTATGATCCTTCCCACGGCGGCGTGAGTTTGTGTCGTCCCTTGGTGTTCTGGTTTCGACGTAGCACCAGGTTACCAAAGTTGAGGTCGCGCCTGCGGACGTGTCAGTCGTGGTAGCGTCGGAGACTTTGCTGATACCTAGCAGAATGTAACAGAGCCACATCACGGGCTTCCTCGAGCTGGTCGAGGGCGTCCTCTCTTGTGGCGTCATTGTTTTCTCGTTGTAGGCCTTCAACCTCGGGGATTCGTATTCTACATCAGTTGGGAGTATAGCCTCGGATCCATAGACTAAGAAGAACGGAGTGAACCCTGTGGCTCGACTCGGCGTTGTTCTTAGGCTCCACAGGACTGAGGGGAGCTCGGTGGCCCATTTTTTTATCGTGTTTGTTTAGCTTGTCAAAAATTCTTGGTTTCAGGCCTTGTAGGACCATGCCGTTGGCACGTTCTACTTGGCCATTTGTTTTTGGATGAGCTACGGCCGACCAAAGCACACGGATGTGGTGGTTGTCATAGAAATCCAGAAACTTTCTACCAGTGAACTGGGTGCCATTGTCCATGATGATGCAGTTGGAAACCCCAAAGCGGTGGATGATGTCAGTGAAAAAGAGCACAGCTTGCTCAGACCTGATGCTAGTGATAGGACGGGCCTCGATCCACTTGGAAAATTTGTCAATGGCAACAAGCAAGTGGGTGAAGCCGCCAGTTATCCTTTTCAAGGGTCTGACAAGGTCGAGCCCCCAAACGGCAAACGCCATGTGATGGGGATGGTTTGCAGGGCATGAGCCGGGAGATGGGTCTGTCTCGCATAGTACTGGCAGCCTTTGCAGGAGCGTACTAGCTTGACGGCGTCGGAGACTACGGTCAGCCAATAGAAACCTTGTCGGAAAGTATTTCCGACGAGGGTCCGAGGTGCTGCGAGATGACCACAAGCCCCCAAGTGCAGATCATTTAGCAGGCTTCTGCCTTCCTCGTTTGTGATACAGCGTTGGAGGACACCAGTGGGGCTGCTGCGATACAACTCCCTACTATCGCCAAATATCACAAAGGACTTAGCCCGACGGGCAACCCGTCGAGCCTCGATTTTATCCAACGGGAGGTCCCCTCGAATGAGATGGTTGAGGTACTGAATGCGCCAGTCAGGCTCGGGGTCAGATGGTGGGGCCGGGCCTTCCACCTGCATGGCCTCAGCCCCGATCGAGGGGGCTTCTGCCTCAGGTTGGGGGGTCGAGTGGCGGCCCGTCGACCCCTCTGTCCGACCCGAGGTCGACGGATGATTGGTGGAGGAACGTCTAGTGGAACCATAGCTCAACTGGGCGCATTTTTCACGAGTTCATCTGCAGCCTCATTATACCTGCGTGCGATGTGGTTGAGCTCGAGACCGTGAAACTTGTCCTCAAGGCGCCGTACCTCTTCACAGTAGGCTTCCATCTTAGGGTCACAACAGCTCGAGCTCTTCATGACCTGATCGATCACGAGCTGGGAGTCACCTCGAACATCGAGGTGTCGGACCCCTAGTTCGATGGTGATTCGCAAGCCCGTGACAAGTGCCTCGTATTCGGCAACGTTATTCGATGCAGGAAAATGAAGCCGGATGATATAGCGCATGTGAACTCCAAGGGGTGAGATGAAGAGCAAACCCGCGCCCACTCCCGTTTTCATCAACGACCTGTCGAAGTACATGGTCCACAACTCAGCCTAGAGCTGAATCGGGGGGAGTTGAGTGTCGGTCCACTTCGCCAGGAAATCTACTAGTGCCTGGGATTTGATGGCCATGCGCGGTGCATATGAAAGGGTCTCGCCCATGAGCTCTACCGGCCACTTGGCTATTCTACCCGAGACTACCCAGTTCTGGGCTATCTCTCCCAGGGGGAAAGAAGAAACCACAGTCACCGGGTGGCCCTCGAAGTAGTGACGGAGTTTGCGCCGTGTCAAGACGATGGCATATAGTAGCTTCTAGATCTGCGGGTAGCGTACCTTAGTTTTCGAGAGCACCTCGCTAATGAAGTAGACCGGTCTCTGGACGAGCAGGGTATGTGCTTCCTCAGCCCTCTCGACAACCAAGACCGCGCTGACTACTTGTGTTGTCGCGGCGACATAAAGTAAGAGCGGTTCCCCTGGGGTTAGAGGGACGAGGATTGGAGAGTTAGAGAGCGTAGCTTTGAGTTTTGTAAGAGCTTCTTCGGCCTCGAGGGTCCATGAGAAGTGTTCCGATTTCTTCAAGAGACGATACAGAGGGAGCGCTTTTTCGCCGAGGCGTGAAAAAAAGCGACTGAGTGCTGCCAAGCAGCCCGTGACCCTCTGTACGCCCTTCAGATCTCAGATGGGGCCCATCTTGGTTATCGCAGTGATCTTTTCCAGGGTGGCCTCGATGCCACGCCTGGAAACGATGAACCCTAAAAGCATGCCTCGAGGAACGCCGAAAACGCATTTCTCAGGATTGAGCTTGATGTTCTTTGCCCGGAGGCACTTGAACGCAACGTCGAGATCGTTTATCAAGTCATCGGCTTTTTTGGTTTTGACAACGATGTCATCGACATAAGCCTCGACGGTTGGTCCGATGTGTTCTCCGAAAACGTGCTGCATGCATCGCTGGTACGTAGCCCCCGTGTTCCAGAGACCGAAGGGCATAGTAACGTAGCAATACATTCCGATTGGGGTGATGAACGAGGTCGCGAGCTGGTCGGACTCCTTCATTTTGATCTGGTGGTAGCCGGAATATGCATCTAAGAATGAAAGAGTTTCACATCCCGCAGTGGAGTCAATGATTTGATCAATAAGTGGTAGAGGAAAGGGAACTTTTGGACATGCTTTATTTAAGCTGGTATAATCTACACACATCCTCCACTTCCCACTCTTTTTCTTAACTAATATAGGATTAGCTAGCCACTCGGGATGATGAACCTTCTTGATGAATCTGGCCTCCAACAGCTTGTGTATCTCCTCACCGATGACCTTGCGCTTCTCCTCGTCGAAGCGGCGCAAGCGTTGCTTCACCGGTTTGGAGCCGGCTCGGATCTCCAAGGCATGCTCGGCGACTTCCCTAGGTATGCCCGGCATATCCGAGGGACTCCACGCAAAGATGTCGATGTTTGTGCGGAGAAAGTCGATGAGCACTGTTGTAAGGTCCAAATGACTAGAGGGGGGTGAATAGCCTATTTAAAAATCTACAAGCTTCACTAAACAACCACGTTAGTATAAAAGATGGCTAAGCTAATTCTAGCACTAGCTCAACTACACTATGCAAGCCACCTATACAATTCTAGTGAAGCAAGGCTATGTTCTCTAATACACACCAACAAGACTAAGTCACTAAGCTACTTACTCCTATGTGATAAAAGCTACACTAAGCAAACTATACTAGAACTAGTACAAGAAAGTAAAGAGCAAGTGACTTGATTCTTATACCAACGATGTAGTGAAGTAATGCACTCGAAGAATCAATCACAATGATCAACCACAAGAGAAATCCTCGGCAAAGGGATGACACAAGATTTTTTACCGAGGTTCACTTGCTTCCCGGCAAGCTACTCCTCGTTGTGGCGATGCACCCACTTGTCGGTTCGCGAGCTAATCGACTATCAAGAGTCGAGCCCTCGGCGGGCGCCGCACAACCGCACACAAGATGGGGATCCTTCAAGCCACGAGCTCCACTAGAGTATCCAATTTGCGAACTCCCGTGGGGAAGGATCAAGAACCCCTTACAACACTTGGTGAAGGCTCCAACAATCTCCAATTGTGAGCTCAATCACCTCCGCTGCTCCAAGCCGTCTACCGTGTCGGGAAACACGGAAGAGTAACAAGAAATCCGCAGCAACTCGAAGATCAAGTGCCTCTAGAATGCAACTCTCAAGCAATGCACTTGAATCTCACTCAATCTCACTCAAGATGTGTAACTAAACAAAGAGATGAGTGGAGGGGTTGTTCTCTAGCTCAAAGGATGTCTCTAGGTCTCAAAATATGCAAGGGTTACCCTCAAACCCCGGCCAACGTCTATTTATAACGAAGGGGTACGCAGCTAGCCGTTACAGACGACGCAGCGAAAAATCGCGCTGACCGGACGCTCCGGTCAGGGTGACCGGACGCGTCCGGTCACTACACGACAGCGAGAAACAGTGCGCGTCAGAACTAGCCGTTGCCGTGACCGGACGCGCTCAACCGTTTGACCGGACGCGACAGTGCCAGCGTCCGGTCGCGTTCCAGTAAGCTCCCGTCGAGACCGGACACGTCCGATCGCACGTGACCGGACGCGCCGCGCGTCCGATCAGCACTCCGCTTCTCTGGACGCCTGACCGGCGCTCCGGTGCCGTGAGGGACCGGACGCGTCGGTCGCGCGCTCTTCTTCTGCGCACAGGTGAACTGACCGGACGCGCTGGTCAGGCCAGACCAGCGTCCGGTCACAAACCCTAGCGCCCACGCCGCGTTGAACTGACCGGACGCGTCCGGTCAAACCGAGACCGCGTCCGGTGCAGCGTCCGGTCACCACAGTGACCACCGTTCGCCTCCGTTTCTTTTCCGACTTCCGGCGCAATAGAAAATAGGCGTTTCACTTCCCCAAAAAGCGCTGAACCCCAAACCCCTTACTACCGTTCAAACACTACCGCCTTCGTGTCACACCCAAAATTTCCTATTTTGGGTTGTGCATGAAAAACACTAAATAAAATAAATAATTTCAATATTTAATAAATTTATTAGATAAGTTAAGTTGCCGCTAATTTAAATATAGAAAATTGTGGTTTTAAACTTTTTCATACTAATTTGATAATGTGGTGTTTGTGGGATGCTTGTCTTTGGTGTTGGTGAGTGCTATTATTTTTTTAAAATACCATAGGATGACGTTTACTTCTCATCGGAAAATTTTTTGGCATTTTCTGGATTTAAAATTTCAATTTCCGTGAGCTTAATCTTTTTCCTTGATCTCTTCATCAATCTTTTCATGAGCTCCAAATACTTTATTTGGGTTCCTCATGTTCCATAATGTCTCTAGAAATTTCCCTCGAATTTTTGGAGCTTTCGGAGTATTTTTCACGGCTTAAATAATAATTCTGGACTTTTCTAGAATTATTTTATCGACGAAATTAATTAATTCTGAAAATAATAAATATCTTATTTTCCACCAAAGCCTGTGTGCATAATCTTAAAGGCCCATACATTTATTTACTAACGGGCTTAAATGATTACTTAGGCCTATTAGTAAAGATGGAGGGTGCAACGTCAATTAGCACCATATCGCTAGTTGACATGGAGGTGGAGAGTTTTTCTCCCTATATATACGTACCTATCCCTTGGGCAAAGCACACCAAAACTACCGTAAGAGGAGCCCCTAGTTTGGGAAATCTCTTGTGTAGTAAATTAGAATTTTCTCCCTTCTTATCGCGAGCCGCCGCTCGTAGCTCCCTCCACCCCTCGCCGAAGTTCTGCATCTACAGCTTGCGTTCCGGCGAACTTCCGACGAAGGTTCGGTGAGCTTTTCCGGCCACCTCGGACATCTCCGGTGAATTCCGCTTCTACTCCAAGGTTCGTCTCGTCGTTCTCTACACCGGCACGCTTTTTATTTCGCGAATCCATGACCGTTTCATCGTTTCCCTATCTCATCTTCTTTTTATCTCCGGCGAACAACACCAGTGGCAGTCCTCGCGTCGAGTCCGCCAGGAGCCGCCCTAGCCTTGCCATTACGCTCGTACGTATCGGTTCTCGCCGAGAACAGAACTATCTGCCACAGTCACAGTCGCCGACTGCCACCTGTCCATCGACTCTAGCAGGCTGCCGAACGAACGTCTCTCCGCAGTAGTAAGCCCCACCGGCGTTCGCGACCCACTGCCGATTTCTGCTTCAAGGAAAGCCCACTGCCGCTCCGTCGAGCCGAACGTCGTCCGTCGAAGCCGCCGTAGCCATCTGGATGAACCGTCACTGCCGCTTGACTGCCTCTGTTGGTGAGCATGCATCTCCATGTTTCTGTTCCTCCCTTGTCCCTAGTCTGCACCTCCTCGTGCTCATGTTTTTGCCGACCTTGCATCATCAACTAGACGGTTGAGCACCATGGCCTGGCACCACGAGGTTGGCTGACATGCAAGCCGTCGTCACCGTCTTGGTTGGATGAGTGTGCGAGCGGTCAGCTACTGCGGCGTTGGTCTAGCTCCAAGAAAGCGCTGCTGCCGGCGAACCTGCTCCCCATCGACTAGCGCTGGTGAGCCTCTACGAATACTCCTTTTTCTTTGGTTCACGTCCCGGTGTTATTTTAGTTGTAGTTGCTGCCCGTGCGTCATTTAGTTTGGTCCTGACCGTATAGTACTGCAAGTTCTGCAAGGCATGCTACCGCTGCTTTGCCGTGCACTGCTGTTTTCTGCTACCGGAGTATACGAGCCTAGCTAGCCTGTCCCTTGCTCTCTGTCCCAATCAGTTTGAGCGAGCTCAGCTGCCCTTGCTCCTGTTGTTACCGAGAGACATACCATTCACCATGTCAACATGTGTATGCCTACATACATCACACAAGGTATTGAGGCTTGCATACATATGAGCAATTAATGTCACCCGCGCATGTATAACCCCATTATCTAGCTTTTCAAACTCTAATGCAAATTCAGTTCTTTTGAAATCAATTCGTCCAAGATCATCTAGAACCCTTTACCACCCATGTTTTGCACATAGAAAGTCTCTGCAGTTTCAAACCTCTGTCATCCAATCGTTTTAGCTCTAGTCTGTTCGTTTGAATTCCGTTTTGCTCCGTTCAAGTTGTGTTAGATTCGTATCGACACGCTCTACGCAGTAGTGGTAATGTTCATGATGTCACCCAACTCTGAAATTATTGACTTAAATACTAATTTGATTAATAATTATTTAATACCTTTCTAGTTAAAACCAACCTAGGGTTGTAATTCCGATTCCGTTGCATTGCGATCGTGTCGATGTATGCTACGTGTTAGTAACAACGTGCAGCATGTATCACATCTCTAAATTTTATAAGTTAAATATTAATGCAACCAAGTTTTAAGTAAAAATAAATTAGGGTGTTGTCTCCTACCTTTTATAATTAAATGTCATTTTGATCAATACCAACTTGAGTGTCTTTATTAAATGTAACTTGCTTAGGTATAACCCCTGCATGAAATGTTTCTAGTATACAATTCTACCTGTTTTATGTTTAAAAAAATAAATGTTAAAGTGACTTAAATAATATTTATGTTTATAAATAAAAGAAACATAGGACAACATATGTATTATAATTTGTTTAGTTAAACATGAAACATATATATACTTAATCTGATTAGTGGTTATCTAATGTCTTTTAATTTATTAGAAACAACCTAGGTTTATAACTCTGGTCCTTCATAAATAAATGTTAACATGACTAATATCAACATAAATGTCTTTTCAACAATGACATGCTTAGATCAACCTCGTAACATATAATGATCCAATTAACTGATCTCACATGTTTTATATTTCAAAACTATAAATCTTTAAATTGCATTAATGATATATAATTGTTCATAAATAAAATATGATTTAGGTTTAACTCTAGCATTTATAACTTGATATAATTTGGTTAGTTCAACTTTAGGATATTTCTCTGAAAATGTTAATCACCTTATCTTGATAACTAAAATGAATCAGGCATATAGTTTTCTCTTTTGTTATGTTGCAAGCCTCGATAGTCATGCACTTTTTAACGATAGCTCCATTCTCCGTCGTTCTTGCGCTCCCGTGATCGTAGCAACGAGTTGTGACGTTTAGTGCGCTCTCTTTTAAAGTGTCTCTTTTGTATGATGCCTGTTCTTAGATGTGTCTGTTGTTTGTCTATGTGTGGTGCTTTGCTGCGAGTAGAATGAGAACCGTACGTAAGAGTTGTCGGAGACCAGAAGATGGGTGCCAGAAGTTGCTAATGGAGGACAAAGTTGAGGTTTTTCTGATAAAATTGCTTTGGGCGTAAAGTAAATTCAAGGCAAGTATAACATGGGACCATCCTTGTTATCCTATTCACTATAATCATAATGCATATGCATGTGTTCTCCTTGACAACCGTAGACATTATAACTTAGCTGTTGATACCCTAATACCTTGTTGCCTATGGGATTTGCATTGGGTAGCTATTGCTAGTGCTAAATAATAAACAATGATCTTGTAATATGACTAATGAATTGTGCAATCACCCATTAAGATGATTTAATTACTGTTAAAGGGTGCTAGAGCATTATGTTGTTTTTATGTTGCTCTAGTTTCTCTCCGTAAGGACTTATCTGTAAGTGATAACCAGGATTGACAGTACAACTGTGAGGGCTATATGGCTCTGGCTCTAGTTGTTTAAGAGACCTTTTCTAGCTTGTTAGTGGTTACCGAAAGGCGCAAGAGGGGTCATGTCTAGTATGGTCTTGGCCTACCAAGGTGGGTGCAGTCTTTTGTAAGTCACCCCTTGGAGAGAGGTTCATGCTTTCCAATTGAGAATCCTTAGCGGCCCTAACTTGTTAGACGAACTTTTAAATGGCTTTATATGATTTCCGGTGTTTTGGGGAGTCGCGAACCCATGCATTTGGAAGTCATGACTCACAGTGAAAGTGTACACCTCTGCGCAGAGTTAAAAACTGGTATACTAGCCGTGCCCATGGACACGGGCGGCCTTGGGGATTCCTACAGAATAAATGATCACCATTGATATATTATGCTTAATACTGATGTTGTTATTATTATGCCATATTAATGCTATTTCATTATTCTTATTACAATTGATCATTGGTTCATTAATGGGAATTGGAATACCTTGATGCTACTCAATTGCTAAGTAAATGATGACTAAAAGCCAAACGCAGTCAAACAGTGTCTAGCCTTTTGTGCCTCATGAACCCTGTGTTATACTTGTTGAGTTCGACATGGACTCACTCTTGCTATTTCCACCACACTCCAGTGGGTAGTAAGGTGCTACTTAGAAGAAGGATAAAGGTGTAATAGAGTATCCAGAAGTCTATCTGAAGTGCTTGGCATATGGAGCCCCCAGTCAGCCGTCCCTGAGAAGAATGGAGCCTGAAGTTTAGTCACCGTTCCGCGATACTCTGATGTAATTGTTAATATAGCTATGTATACGTTATATAATAACATTGTTTCTGATACTTTTTCATTCTGGCATATGTGTGGACTTCCTGGGCACACATATGATTAGCCTGGTTTTGTTCTTTAGAAAACCGGGTGTGACACTTCGTAAATGTGCTAACACCACCAAGTGTACACCATCAATGTGCATGTGTGTTAGCATTTCACAAACTTTTTTTAAGGCATTATGTTAGCTCTCAACTAGATCCTAATGCATATGCTCAAGACATTGATCTAGTGGCACTTGATTCCCGAGCTAACCGTGATTTCCCCTCTTGATAGTCGGCTAAGTATCCTAAACCCGGTCAATCACTTCTCTACTCATCTTAGACCGGCAAAAGGAAAACCCTATGGTTATACCTTTGCCTTGCGCTCTTAGATCCTTCTCTTCCACTTGATCATCATGTCCATCATATTATGTGCGTCTCCACCATGATCGACATTTCATGTCCATGCACCATTTCTTTGTGATCTTGTGGCCACCACTCCTTGCCATGTACACCTTCATCACATGTGTTGCTTATGCCTAGCTCAAAACACTTAACACATGGCATTAGCAACTTGGTGTCATTAATTACCAAAACCAAACTTGGGCTTTCAATCTCCCCCTTTTTGGTAATTGATGACAACCATCACAAAGATATGAAATGAAATCAATTTTCAATTTCAATAGTTTTAGCTCCCCCTACATATGTGCTACCATGAGTTTGGTTCAATTGTGCACATATGTATGGATTCGAATTTTGGGAGAGTTACTACTATCATATTGATACTAAGGTATATAGAATGGACCTTTGAAGCGTGATACCAATCAGAGTTGCCTTTATATACCATCCTTAGCATCAATGTAGCTATACACCACTTGTAATACATCACTTATAAAGATCACAAACACTAAAGTACCCCGTGAGATCAACATTATAAGCAAAGGTGTCTAGATACTACTTGTAAAGCTACTCTCAACAAATCATCATTCAAGTTCTATTTCTAGCAATCACCATACAAAACATGAACATGAATTTAGGCTTTGCAATGCAACAATACACCATGTTAATGCTCATACAAATGCAACAAATAGTTCATGAGCTTGCTCCCCCTACTTGTGTGCTCAATTTTAATTGATCCCTTTCCAATGTCATATCTTTTGCTTTCTCTTCCCCTTAGTATATCTTTCTCCCCCTTATCTCTTTATGACTTTTCTATCTTTGTGACTTTTCTCTCCCCCTTTGTCAATAATCACCAAAAAGGTGCCAATTTTAGTGAGAATTAAGTCAATCAATATGAGGGAGTCAAAATTATGGTTCAATCTAGATCACTTGGCTAGAATATGTAATTCGGTTTGATCCAAGGACAAGCTTCTTCACACCTCATAAAGTATAAGGGTTATCTTGACCATGTTGAATTACACATCATGAGCTCATTTTCTAGATTCAACACTAGGTTTGCAAGCCCACAAACATGTCATATGCTACCACTAGATCAATCAAACATAGAAGCAATAGTGGTACCATATATACATCAAAATCATTTGATTTTCATGAATGAGCCTATTTGTCATGCAAATATGTCTATATGTTCTAAACATGTCCTTAGCAAAGTATGAATGATATGCCAAACAACTTTACATTGCTATGTCGGAGGAGAGGCATGTCATTTTAAGAATGTGGGGGTGCACTCATTTCAAGTTGGAGAAGTCAAGTATGTTCAATTCATTCTTCAACTTGTAAAACCTTTTCTCATCAAGTGGTTTTGTAAAGATATCGGCTAGTTGATCTTCGGTGCCAATGCTCTCAATGCTAATATCACCCTTTTGTTGATGGTCTCTTATGAAGTGCTGCCTTATGTCAATGTGCTTGGTTCTTGAATGTTGAACCGGATTTTGTGTCATCTTGATTGCACTCTCATTATCACAAAACAATGGCACATTCTTGAACTTGATTCCAAAGTCATTCAAGGTGGCCTTCATCCAAAGCAATTGTGCACAACAACTACCGGCACTAATGTATTCGGCCTCGGCGGTAGATAGTGCAACACTATTTTGTTTCTTTGATGACCATGAAACAAGAGACCTTCCAAGCAATTGACAAGTGCCACTTGTGCTCATTCTATCAATCTTGCATCCACCATAGTCGGAGTCCGAATATCCAATCAACTCAAAATTAGACCCCTTAGGATACCATAAGCCAACATCATGAGTGCCCTTAAGATATCTCAATATCCTCTTGGTTGCTTTCAAGTGACTTTCTCTAGGTGAAGCTTGATATCTTGCACACTTGCACACACTAAACATCACATCCGGCCTAGAAGCGGTGACATAGAGCAAACTTCCAATCAAAGACCGATATTGCTTTTGATCTACCATGTTGCCACTAGCATCAATACCCAATTGATCATTTGTGCCCATTGGTGTACTCATTGGCTTAGCATCTTGCAATCCAAAATTCTTGATCATGTCCTTGATGTACTTCCCTTGACTTACAAAAGTGCCATTCTTCATTTGCTTGATTTGAAGTCCAAGAAAGTAACTAAGCTCTCCAATCATAGACATTTCAAACTCTTTTGCCATCATTTTTCCAAACTCTTCATAAAAATCTTGATTAGTTGATCCAAAAATGATGTCATCCACATAGATTTGCAACACAAACAAGTCATTTCCAATTTTCTTGGTGAAGAGAGTGGTGTCAACCTTTCCCATCTTGAACCCTTTAGAGAAAAGAAAGTCCCTCAATCTCTCATACCATGCTCTAGGTGCTTGCTTCAAACCATACAATGCCTTTTTGAGCTTGTAAACATGGTCAGGCTTCTTATCATCTTCAAAACCGGGAGGTTGCTCAACATAAACTTCTTCATTGATGTAGCCATTGAGAAATGCACTTTTGACATCCATTTGATAGAGCTTGATGTTGTGTGCACAAGCGTATGCTAATAAGATTCTAATTGCCTCCAATCTTACAACCGGTGCATATGTCTCTCCAAAGTCAAGACCCTCAACTTGAGTGTATCCTTGTGCTACTAATCTTGCTTTGTTCCTCACAACCATGCCATCTTGATCTTGCTTGTTTCTAAAGACCCACTTAGTACCAATCACATTGTAGTTCTTTGGCCTCTCAACAAGTTCCCAAACTTGATTTCTAGTGAAGTTGTTTAGTTCTTCATGCATGGCATTTACCCAATCGGAATCTTTCAATGCATCTTCTATTTTCTTAGGTTCTTCAAGTGACACAAATGAGTAGTGCTCACAAAAGGATGCTAATCTTGATCTAGTTTGAACACCACTTTGAATTCCACCAATGATTTGGTCCAATGGATGATCTCTTGCAATACTAGTAGGTTGGAGTATTGGGAGTTGATTGCTTTCACTTGTTTGACCTTGAACTTGAGCTTCATCATGAGTCCACTAGAGCTTGCTTGATTGGTATCAATTTGTACACTTTGGTTGATCACATGAATATCATCATCATCAACTTGCCTTGGCCTAACATCACCAATGTCCATGTTCTTCATTGCATTTGACAATTGATCTCCTCTCACATCATCAAGGTTTTGAGCTTCATTTTGAGACCCTTGGGTTTCATCAAACTCAACATCATGTACTTCTTCCAAGGTGCCATTTGTGAGATTCCAAACTCTATATGCTTTGCTTGTGGTAGAATATCCAAGTAAGAACCCTTCATCACATTTCTTTTCAAACTTGCTCAATCTAGTGCCTTTCTTGAGAATATAGCATTTGCAACCAAACACTCTAAAGTATGCAATGTTGGGCTTTCTTCCATTCAATAGCTCATATGGTGTCTTCCCAAGCTTCCCATGGCAATAGAGACGGTTGCTACAATTGCAAACCGTGTTGATAGCTTCACTCCAAAATGAATGACTCACATTGTATTCACTAAGCATTGATCTAGCCATGTCAATCAAAGTTCTATTTTTCCTTTCAACTACACCATTGGATTGAGGAGTGTATGTTGGAGAGAATTGATGTCCAATACCAAGATCATCACACAATTCCTCAATTCTTGTGTTCTTGAACTCACTACCATTGTCACTTCTAATTTTCTTGATGGTGATTTCAAATTCATTTTGCACTCTCTTGACAAAAGATTTGAATAGATCATAAACATCACTCTTGTCATAAAGAAAGAACACCCAAGTGTATCTAGTGTAGTCATCAACAATCACAAAACCATACTTGTTGCCACCAATGCTAGTATATGTTGTTGGCCCAAATAAGTCCATGTGCAATAGCTCAAATGCCTTTGATGTGCTCATTTCACTTTTACTAGGATGTGTATTTCCAACTTGTTTACCGGCTTGACAAGCACTACATGGTTTATCCTTTTCAAAAGTCACATCTTTCAAGCCTCTAACTAAGTCATGCCTCAAAAGTTTGTTCAATTGTTTCATTCCAACATGACCAAGCCTTCTATGCCACAACCATCCCATACTAGATTTGCTAAGCAAGCATGATGTCAATTGTGTCTCACTATCATTGAAGTCAACCAAGTATAAGCTACCATGTCTAAATCCTTTGAATATCAAATTTGATCCATCAACACTAATGACTTCAACATCATCACTACCAAATATGCACTTGAAGCCAAGATCACAAAGTTGTGCCACCGACAAAAGATTGAAATCCAAGCTCTCAACTAGCAACACATTAGATATGCTCATGTCATTTGAGATAGCAATTTTACCAAGCCTCTTGACCTTGCCTTTCTTATTGTTGCCGAAAGTGATAGCATCAAAACCACCATTTTGACTTGTATCAATTGATTTGAACATACAAGAATCCCCGGTCATATGTTGAGTGCACCCACTATCAAGCACCCAATGCCTTCCTCCGGCTTTGTAATTGACCTACAAGATAAGATCAATTCTTTTTAGGTACCCAAACTTGTTTGGGTCCTCCAAGGTTAGTGACCAAGCTCTTTGGTACCCAAATGGCTTTCTTCTTTAAGCCCATCCATGGTGCACCAATGAACTTAGCATGAACACCATTTGTACCCTTGGTAAGTATATAGAAAGAATCAAACTTAATTGAGGATACATTAGCATTGGATTTCTTGTTCATGCAATGTTGCTCTATGTGACCAACTTGCTTGCAACTTTTGCAATAGCTACCATTGTTCTTCACAAAACGAGTCTTGTGAGGAGCAAAAGCGGCCTTGCCTTTCTTGGGGTTATAGCCCAATCCCTCTTTGTAGAGAGAAGCTCTTTGGCTACCCAAGCACATAAGCAAGCGGTCCTCACCACCATAAGCCTTAGCTAAGGTGTGATTGAGCTCTTTTACCTCCTTCTTGAGATTTTCATTCTCAACTATAAGTGTGGAGTCACGAGAGAAACCATCACTACTAGATGAGGATGATGTAGATGCGCTACATGAAGGGTTAGTGGGAGCAACAACAATAGGCTTATGACAAGATTCATCAATTATATCACAAGATATGCCTATGTTGCAAGTTTTAGCTTTCTCAACATTAGTTGGCATGTTTTCACATTTTTCAACTAGAGAGGAATGAGCTTCTTCAAGCTTAGTGTGAGACTTTTGAAGCTTCTTATGGTCTACCTTTAGACTCTCATAAGATGCCCTAAGCTCATCAAGTTCTTGCATAAGGTTTTTCTTTTCCTTAAGCAAGCCCTTACACTCCTTTCTAGACTCTTTAAAATGTTGAGTGCAATCTTCTAGCATAGTGATTAGTTCATCTTTAGTGAATTTTTGTTCATCACTATCACTATCACTAGCATTATCATGATCACTCTCATCATCGGATGATACCTTAGCGGCCTTAGCCATGAAGCACGATGGAGTGTCGAAGAGGGAAACCTTCTCTTGGATGGCAATGCTAGCATGTCCCTTCTTCTTGCTCTTGTTGTCATCCTCATCATCACTTGAGGACTCATCACTATCCCATGTAGCAACATGAGAATCATTCTTCTTCTTATGAGAGCTCTCCTTCTTTTCTTGCTTCTTATTTTGCTTCTTCCTCTCCTTCTTGATAGCATCTTCATCATCACTATCATAAGGACACTTTGCAATAAGATGGTCCTTGCTATGGCATCTAAAGCATCTCATGTTATGTTCATTCTTCTTGGATGAGTTCTTCCTCCTCCTTGCACGATAGCCCTTTTTCTTCATGAATTTGCCAAATTGCTTAACAAAGAGAGCCATCTTCTCATCAATGTCATCACTATCACAAGAGCTTGAGTCTTCATCACTTGATGATTCAATCTTGGACTTGCCCTTTGATGTGGTGGCTTTGAATGCCACACTCTTCTTCTTTTCATCATCTTTCTTCTCATTTTCTTTCTTCTTCTTCTTGACCAACTCATCCTTCTCATCATCTTCTCTATATGAATCATCGGTCATCACCTCTTGAAATATTTGTTGAGGAGTTGAATCCTTCAATGTAATTCTCACTAGTACGGTGATCAATGTATCAAACCTCTTGGGCAAGCTTCTCAAGAATTTCATAGAGAATTGGTTGTCCTTGACTTCCTCACCAAGTGCCTTGAGCTCATTGACAATGACTTGCAATCTATGAAACATCTCCGGTACACTCTCATCATCTTGCATCTTAAAGCTTGAAAATTTTTCTTGCAAGATATATGCTTTAGCGGTCTTTGTGCCTTCGGTGCCCTCAAATGTTTCTTTTAGCTTGGCCCAAGCATCATGTGCCACTTCTATATTCTTCACTTGCTCAAATGTCTTGTCATCTAATGCCTCATGAAGAGCACTAATGGCAATGTCATTGCATTGGAGCTTGTTCTCTTCCACCGGTGTAGGTGCTTCCGGATTAGCAACCTCAAATTTTGTTTCGGTGACCTTCCACACTTCTCTATTGATTGACTTGAGGTGTGCGGTCATCTTAACCTTCCAATAAGCATAATTTGTCCCATCAAAGTGAGGTGCCTTCTTGGTGTTGTTGATGTGCAAGCTTAATTGAGCCATTTCTTTTTCACCGTAGGTTGTTAAGCCTCAAATAAATGGTGCCTCGGCTCCGATACCACTTGTAAGGTCCAAATGGCTAGAGGGGGGTGAATAGCCTATTTAAAAATCTACAAGCTTCACTAAACAACCATGTTAGTATAAAAGATGGCTAAGCTAATTCTAGCACTAGCTCAACTACACTATGCAAGACACCTATACAATTCTAGTGAAGCAAGGCTATGTTCTCTAATACACACCAACAAGACTAAGTCACTAAGCTACTTACTCCTATGTGATAAAAGCTACACTAAGCAAACTATACTAGAACTAGTACAAGAAAGTAAAGAGCAAGTGACTTGATTCTTATACCAACGATGTAGTGAAGTAATGCACTCGAAGAATCAATCACAATGATCAACCACAAGAGAAATCCTCGGCAAAGGGATGACACAAGATTTTTTACCGAGGTTCACTTGCTTCCCGGCAAGCTACTCCTCGTTGTGGCGATGCACCCACTTGTCGGTTCGCGAGCTAATCGACTATCAAGAGTCGAGCCCTCGGCGGGCGCCGCACAACCGCACACAAGATGGGAATCCTTCAAGCCACGAGCTCCACTAGAGTATCCAATTTGTGAACTCCCGCGGGGAAGGATCAAGAACCCCTTACAACACTTGGTGAAGGCTCCAACAATCTTCAATTGTGAGCTCAATCACCTCCGCTGCTCCAAGCCGTCTACCGTGTCGGGAAACACGGAAGAGTAACAAGAAATCCGCAGCAACTCGAAGATCAAGTGCCTCTAGAATGCAACTCTCAAGCAATGCACTTGAATCTCACTCAATCTCACTCAAGATGTGCAACTAAACAAAGAGATGAGTGGAGGGGTTGTTCTCTAGCTCAAAGGATGTCTCTAGGTCTCAAAATATGCAAGGGTTACCCTCAAACCCCGGCCAACGTCTATTTATAACGAAGGGGTACGCAGCTAGCCGTTACGGACGACGCAGCGAAAAATCACGCTGACCGGACGCTCCGGTCAGGGTGACCGGACGCGTCCGGTCACTACACGACAGCGAGAAACAGTGCGCGTCAGAACTAGCCGTTGCCGTGACCGGACGCGCTCAACCGTTTGACCGGACACGACAGTGCCAGCGTCCGGTCGCGTTCCAGTAAGCTCCCGTCGAGACCGGACGCGTCCGATCGCACATGACCGGACGCGCCGCGCGTCCGATCAGCACTCCGCTCTCTGGACGCCTGACCGGACGCTCCGGTTCCGTGAGGGACCGGACGCGCCGGTCGCGCGCTCTTCTTCTGCGCACAGGTGAACTGACCGGACGCGCTGGTCAGGCCAGACCAGCGTCCGGTCACAAACCCTAGCGCCCACGCCGCGTTGAACTGACCGGACGCGTCCGGTCAAACCGAGACCGCGTCCGGTGCAGCGTCCGGTCACCACAGTGACCACCGTTCGCCTCCGTTTCTTTTCCGACTTCCGGCGCAATAGAAAATAGGCGTTTCACTTCCCCAAAAAGCGCTGAATCCCGCCTCGCAAGCTCAGCGGGAGGGAGAGCGAACCCCAAACCCCTTACTACCGTTCAAACACCACCGCCTTCGTAAATGTGCTAACACCACCAAGTGTACACCATCAATGTGCATGTGTGTTAGCATTTCACAAACTTTTTTTAAGGCGTTATGTTAGCTCTCAACTAGATCCTAATGCATATGCTCAAGACATTGATCTAGTGGCACTTGATTTCCGAGCTAACCGTGATTTCCCCTCTTGATAGTCGGCTAAGTATCCTAAACCCGGTCAATCACTTCTCTACTCATCTTAGACCGGCAAAAGGAAAACCCTATGGTTATACCTTTGCCTTGCGCTCTTAGATCCTTCTCTTCCACTTGATCATCATGTCCATCATATTATGTGCGTCTCCACCATGATCGACATTTCATGTCCATGCACCATTTCTTTGTGATCTTGTGGCCACCACTCCTTGCCATGTACACCTTCATCACATGTGTTGCTTATGCCTAGCTCAAAACACTTAACACATGGCATTAGCAACTTGGTGTCATTAATTACCAAAACCAAACTTGGGCTTTCAACTGTTTCCTATTTGGGGTCGAGGGTGGCGCTGACGCTTAGCGCCTTTCCCTCTGGATCGGCGGGGTCGAGAGGCACGAGCTTGACGTCCTCCGCGAGCTCGAAGCAGCCGTGCGTGGCGCTTGGGGTCGGGGATCTCGTTGGCCAGACCGTCGAGGTCCGCTGCCAAGGTTGCCGACTCCAAGACTTCTTCTCCGTGCTCGACGCACTCGACGTCGCACTCATAGGCATGTTCATATGAGGGCCCAACAATTATGACACCATTAGGGCCTGGCATCTTGAGCTTGAGATAAGTGTAGTTCGGGACCGCCATGAACCGGGCATAGCATGGGCGCCCAAGGATAGCGTGGTACGTTCCACAGAATCTGACCACTTCGAAAGTGAGGGTCTCCTTTCTGAAGTTGGTGGGAGTGCCAAAGCAGACAGGCAGGTCGATGCGGCCGACAGGCTCCGCCCGCTTTCCCGGCACGACTCCATGGAAGCCCCTGAAGCTGGGTTGGAGGCGAGTCCTTCCAATCCCCAGGAGGTTGAGGGTCTGAGCATAGATGATGTTAAGGCTGCTACCGCCATCCATGAGCACCTTGGTGAGGCGTGTGTTGGCGATGATGGGATCAGCAAGTGGGTAGACCCCTAGATTGGGGACGTAGTCGGGGTGGTCATCACGATCGAAATTGATGGCCACCTCGGACCAGTCAAGGAAGTGGGGGATCGCCGGCTGCATGGAGAAAACCTCTCGCCGTTCTCGCTTGCGCTGGCGCATCGAGAGGCGGGGTGAGGGCCCTCCGTAGATCATGAAGCAGTTGTGGATTTCGGGGAACCCCCCATCCTTGTCGTCGCCCTTGGGATCTTCCTTCTTGTCGTCCTTCTTGATGCCTATGCCCTCAAAGTACCTCTGGAGCATATGGCAATCCTCGAGGTTGTGATTTGTGGGCCCCTTGTGGTAGGGACATGGCTCTTTGAGCATTTTGTCAAAAACACCCCCGCCGGGGGGCCCTCGAGGCTTCTTGCGTTCAGTGGCAACAACAAGTTCGTCGACCGAGGCCTCGAGCTTGCTCTGCTGGTTCTTCTTCTTCTTGTTATTGTTCCTTTTGGAACCCCAGCTGGGGCTTACGGGATCATCGACCTTGCGCTTCCCTTTGTCCTGATCGCCGCCAAAGATGGCACCAACCACCTCCTCGTCGGCGGCGAAGTTGGTGACGATGTCCATTAAACCGTTGGCGGTGATCGGGGTGTTACGACCCAGCTCTCTGACCAACTCTTTGCAGGTGGTGCCAGAGAGGAAGGCCATAATCACGACAGAGTCAGTGATGTTGGGGAGCTCGGTACGTTGTCTGGAGAAACGCCGGATGTAATCCCGGAGGGATTCACCTGGCTTCTGCTTGCAGCTCTGGAGGTCCCATGAGTTGCCGAGGCGCATGTAGGTCCCCTTGAAGTTTCCCTCAAATACCCTTATGAGGTCGTCCCAGTCGTGGATCTGTCGGGGTGGAAGGTCCTCGAGCCAGGCTCGAGCGGTGTCTGACAGAAACAGGGGGAGTTGCCGGATGATGACCCGATCGTCGGTGGCCCCGCCCAACTGACACGCCAAGCGGAAATCAGCGAGACAAAGTTCAGGTTTGGTCTCACCGTTGTACTTGGTGAGAGTTGTGGGAGGGCGAAACCGAGCCAGGAGTATCGTCTCACGGATAGCTTTACTGAAGACCCGAGGACCCGGAGGCTCAGGTGAAGGGCTACGATCTTCTGAGCTGTCGTATCGTCCGCCCCTGTGCACGCGGTAGCCTCGAGCTACACCGTTGCTGTGTTTGCGCGTCCGGCGCTTGACGATGTTGCCTCGGGTATCTCAAGGTTCGTAATTGTCGACCACAAGCTCAGGGGCGGGGGCCGCCCGGTTCCGCTGGTCGTGCTCGGGATGAACCGAGGCCTCTTTCTCCTGTCGGGAGGGCTCGGCGGGTCGCTCCGAGGCTGGCCCGCGTCACCTCGAGGCAGAGCTCTTGGCCTGCTGCATAGCAGCGGTCTCGAGGAGTTCTTGGATTTCATCTCGAGCTCGACGAGCGTTAGGGTTCGATGGCTCGAGCATGTTACGGAGGAGCATGTCAGCGGCAACAACGTTCTAGCTGGCTCGACCGAAAACCGGCGGGTCGACCGCCCGATCCTCGGTGATGCGATGATTGATGTCACGAGCTCTTTCTCGAGCTCTTCCGCCGTGTGCGTGTGCCACACGTTCATGCTCTGTTGGAGTAGGCGTAGGTTTTCTCGTTCCTCGTCGAGCTTGTCCTGCAACTCGCGAATTTGCTCGAGCTGCATTCCTTGATCTGCAAGGAGTTGAGCCTTGTCCCGCTCGTCAGGTAGCTCGACATGCGGTGGCGTGTTCCTTCCTTCAACGGGTGCCTCGTCCTCCGAATCCGTCGTGCTTACCCCGTCAATGTTGAAGCACTCACGGGTCGGATCGTAGGTGTCATCGGCAGAGTCGGAGTCAGGAGCGCCGAAGTAGTAGTATGATGGGTGGATGTAAGGTCGTCACCACTCGTCTCTGGGGTTGTAACGTTGAGGAGCAGTCGCACGGGGCTCTGTTTCTGGGGTCTCCGTGGAGTCTAGGTACTCAGAAACTGGCGTGGATGCAACTAGGTCCAGAGTAGAGCGTAGATGGTGTCCGGGGAGTTCCTCGTAAGCGCTCATGCTAGTGCTCACAGAGGAAGCATACGCCCGGGCAACCGAGTCCAGCCCAAACGAGAATGCTGATGGGGACGTCGTTCCTTGTGCCGGCGTAGTCGGACCGGGCGGTGGTGGTGTCACACCGAGCGGTAGAGCGGTGGAACTCCCTGTCGGCATCTTACCCTCAGCCAAGCTCATCCTACACAGACCCTCGATGAGGAAATCCGTGTTGGCGTCTGGCTGAGAGGCGCCGGATCAGGGAATCCTACTGTCCTCCATGAGGTGATGACGACGATTGCGCCGGGCTCGCCGTCGTCTGGTGGCTCATGCCTGAGAACGACGGTACCGACGCAATGCTCCCAGAGGCTGGGAGAGCTCATGGTCCTCATCGGTTGGGTGCCTGGGCGGGAGGAGGACCATGTCGTAGCGGTGGCCAAGCGACATGAACTCCAAACTCCCAAACCAGATCACCGTGGCCAACGGGAGAGGGCGTTCGGGGTCAGCCATCCAGGAAAATGGCGGGAAAATGATGTTGGCACGCAGCTTCCCCTACCTGGCGCACCAACTGTCGGTGTTCGGTCCCGTGGGGGTCCTAAGCCGACGAGTGAGTGCTGCGTGTCCCTAACCTGGATGGTGATGCAAGGAGAATGCACGGGGATTTATCCTGGTTCGGGAAAAGAAGGCCCTACGTCCAGCGGGGGGAGAGCTTTGTATTTCCTTGCACCGAGGTGCTTGTGTAGGGGTTACAAGCTGCGAGACAGGGAACTGAGCCCAAGTGTCAAGGGAAATGAAAGAGTACAAGGGTGATTGCTTGAGATGTTGATCCATGAACTGGAGACTGGTTTGCTCGTTTGTGGGTGCTTGCTCCGTTCCTCCTCTTGTAGAGCCCGGGCCTGCCCTTTTATAGGGTAAGAGGAGGCCGGGACGCCGGGGTGCCTTGAGGTGAAGTTTTGTCGATCCCTGTAGAAGTGGTTGTAGCGACGTGCCCCAGGAATGACCGACTATCCCTGGACACCATGGTGACGTCGGGGAGGAGACGGTGAAAAGACCCTGAGTCATGTGCCACGTCGGCCTTTCCTTCCCGCTGACCGGCGCCGGGTCGAGGCTGGGTCGAGGACGGATGGATAAGGCCAAACCCCCGAGATCATGGGGTACGGACTTTGTCGTATCCTCCCTCGAGGGTGGTCGGTGGCGAAACAGTGTGCGGTAAGGTGTGCATAGTGACAGGTTTTCACCTCTCATCCCGGGATGGGCGGTAAAAAGTGAGGACTGACACTGGTATTGCTCTCCACGTCGGTCACGGTTGTAGCCATGTCGGTAGGAGGTAGCAGGTAATTGTATTAAATGCTCTGACTTTTGTCTCAGAGTAGGTGAACAGAGTGGGCCGAGTGTTCCGACCCAGGGTCGTGCGAGTCGGAGATTTGTCGATAGCTGAACGAGCCTCGTGCGAGTCAGAACGCGGTCGAGGTGCTTTATCGTACGGGCCTCGTACGAGCCGGGACGCGGTCGGGGCGTCCCGTCGAGGGTGCCTCGTACGAGTCAGAGTCGGAACGCGGTCGAGGCGTCCCGTCGAGCCGGCCTTGTGCGAGTCGGAACGTGGTCGAGGTGTATTGTCCGCTGTCTTTGGCTTTGTTGTGGATAGCATTTCGTTCTTTTTTATCGTTGGCTGTGGGTACCCCTATTCTGTAGGTACCGATAAAAAGGTTGCAAATGACACGAGCAATCCACTAATGTTGCCTTTGATGCTTCGCCGAGGTAGGCACAAACCCCTCACAATCACCGGAGGTGGCCAAGAACAATCACCAACTCTTGCCAACGCCTCCAAGCCGCTTCAAGCCGTCTAGGTGGCGGCAACCACCAAGAGAAACAAGAATCCCGTAGCAAATCAACCACTAAGTGCCAACTAGGTGCAATCTCACAATGCAAATGCACTTGGATCACTCAATCTCACTTCGAATATGCAAAGAAGCAAGAGAGATGAGTGGGAGGGGAGTTGCTTAGCTCAAAGTGCTCACAAGTATGTCAAAGAATGCAAGAGATAATGCTTTGAGCCGGCCAACGAGTATTTATAGACGCACCCCTTCGAATAGAGCCGTTAGACACAAGATTCAGAAGCAGTCGCGCTGACCGGACGCAATGGTCGCATGGACCGGACGCGCAGGTGCGTGCACCACCCATGCGTGAAGCACGATCGGACGCGCTGGTTGAATTGACCAGACGCGCTGGTCCCGTAGTTGACCGGACGTGCTGGTCAAGCCGAGCAACGCTCGAGCGAATCAGCGACCGGACGCGCTGCTAGACGAACCGGACACCACAGAGCCAACGTCCGGTTAGAGTCCAGTAAGCACCCTGAACGACCGGACGCGTTCGATCAGAGAACCGAGACACGGACACACGCTGACCACTGACCGGACGCGTCCGGTCACACAGAGACCGCGTCCAGTCCAGCGTCCGGTCACCACTGTGACCTCCGTTCGCCTCCGTTTGATTCACCCTTTCACATATGAGCTAGACTAAGTATGTGTGTCACTTTAGCACATGTTTTAGCTCGTGAAACAACAAGTGACAATGCCTCCAAATCTCGACATTGGCCTAAAAGAAAATAGGCGTTTCAATTCCCGAAAAGCGCTGAATCCCGCCTCGCAAGCTCGGCGGGAGGGAGAGAGGACCCCAAACCCCTCTCTACAGCTCAAATTCCACCGCCTTCGCAAATGTGCTAACATCACCAAGTGTACATCATCATGTGCAGGTGTGTTAGCATTTTCACAATCATTTTTTGAGGTGTTATTAGTTCTATCCAAATGCATATGATTATGAAATGCACACCTAGAGGCACTTAGAAGTTCAATAACCGCATCATTCCCCTCTTTATAGTACGGCTATCTATCCTATAATGTAACCACACCCACTAGGTGTCTTGGTTACTAAAACACAACCCTTAAGCATATACCTTTGCCTTGATCACGTAGGGTTGCGTCCAAATCCAAGTGTGGTCATCATGATCACCATATCCATCTTGCCACCAACCTTGGAATGTACTAGTCCTCATATGCTATATACAACTTAGGCATAGGATTAGTACTTGGGCATTGTCACTAATTACCAACACTAAACATAGAGATTTCAGCATGTTGCAAGTGTATGTTTCAAGTGTTTCAGAGGTATGTTTTATCTGTGTTTTTCAGACGCATGTTACAAGTGTGTTTATCTGGATGTTGCATATGTTTCATACATACATTGCATGAGTTTTATTTGGATGTTGCATATGGTTGCCATGGTTTTCAAGTGTGTTTTAGGTGTTTTTTAAGTGTTTCAGAAGCATGTTTTAAGTGTTTCAACTGCCTTCAAATGTATGTTATAAATATTGCATTTGAATGTTTCTAAAGTAGATCAGCTGTTGGATCTCTCCTCCCCACCTTATGTGCATCGTCTCTCCCGAAGCCGGTAGGGCATCCATACAACGTTGTGGTTGGATCCTTACGAATTAGAGGCGCCGCATGCCCTTTCCATCTTGTTGCTCGGGCGGTGCGGGCCCCGCATGGGCCCCGCATGCAGCGCGGAACGGGTTCGGCGCTGCACAACACGATGGGGGCTTGCAGAGGGAGCGCGCCTGAGGAGGCGGCACGGTGGTGGGATGGCAGTGTGGAAGAGATAGGCCACGGATGGACGATGGACACGCGCGTACGCATGCTTGCGCTATTTCTGTACGTGGGTGCCGTTTTTAGAGGTGCGTCTGGACACATCCTGGCACCAGATGTCCGGGTGCCGGACGTACTTATGGACCAATAGCTCAAAACCTACACTATACTGGTGTCTTGCAGTTCACGTTCTTGGCCCATATGGCCCATGCCAGCTGAGTTTTTAAATAGACCCAGTGGTAAAACTAAGGAAACAGTCGAATTGATTGGAAAAAGTCCGATTTACTTTCTCGTGGTTCAAACGGTATATAGGATGTACTCCCTCTGTCCTATTTTATTTGTCGTTTTTTATTTTCGTGCCAAAAGTTTGACTCGATTTGTAGAAAATACGTGCAACATTTGTATCTCTAAATAAATTTATTAAAAAATAGATTCAAATATCTTTCCAATGATACTAATTATGTATCATAAATATTAATATTTTTTAATATATATTTGTCAAAGTTGTTTCCCGGAAAGCGAAAGCGACAGATATTTTAGGATGCAGGAAGTAGAATAGTTAATGTTGCTACATCAGTTAAAACCTTTTTAGAATAGTTAATATATGTTTTGAAGTCTTCTCATGGAGAGTAGGGATGGTTTAAAAGCCGAAGAAGTCAAAATCTAGTTTTGCAGTTGAAAGAGATAGATTGGACTTCCGCGATAGTGAGGGAGGTCAGTTTGACCTTTTACAGTAAACAAATCTGATGGACAGGAAAAGGAGCAACAGATCTGGATTGCCCCCGGCCCCAAAACGGAATAACCATGTTGGGCCGTTCATGCCAGACGCATCCTTTCGCTCTACAGGCCAGGTCTCGCCATATGTTGGGCCGCAAAGAAACGACCGTGAGCGCGGGCACTTAGCCCAGTAAGTCAGCTGTGTTGCAATGCAACGCAATGATGCAACGGGAGGGGCAAAAGCTGACATCATGGGGCCGACACAATGAGTAGCGTATTCCCCTTTCCTTTAGCTCCAAGCTTTTGCACTCACTCGCGAGAGGCATATTTGCCAGCACCCAGCAGCGGCGCGGCGCCATATCATGTCATGATCCGTGATGTCATGAGACGGCATGCATGCCGATCATATACGGCCATCGGCGTCGGCGCGAGAACATGGCGCCATGATTCCTTGGAGATGGCGATGAATACTTTCCTCACTTGGGATCCTCTTTTTCCAGCAACAGGTGCAGCGCCCGATTAGTAAAAGGACGCAAGTGGCCTGGAGAAAGAAGCCCGGTACTCCGTTGGCTTCCTTTGGAACCCTTCAAATGGTATTACATTTATATCATGCACCCTGCTGCCTCTTTTTTAATTGTCGTTCTCATTTTTCGAGAAATCAAATGTGCTCAACTTTAACCAAATATATACAAGAAAATAATAGTATTTATGGTACATAATTAGTATCAATATATAGATCGCTGAATCTACTTTCGTAATAAACTTACTTGGATATATAAATGTTGCTAATATTTTCTATAGATCTAATTGAACTTAAGAAAAGTTTGACCGGCATGAATACCATAGCGATAGTTAATAAGGAACAAAGGAAGTACAATATAAGGCCAATCTCAATGGGGGTTTCATATAGTTTCATGGGCATTAAATACGCTGACATGACACTGCATTGATTAAGAGAGAGATGATGAAAGTTTCATGGGAGTAGAGATTTTTCATGGAGATGAAACTCTTCTGCACTGTTTCTAAAATATGAGTGTATTGAAAACTGAGCCATAAAACCCTCACTGAGACTGCCTTAAGTAAAAAGTCATGGCCAAATTTTTAGCCAAAGAATACTAAGTTCAAACATTAAAATATGTTATGATAATTAATTTAAAAAAATCATATAGGCTCCAAACTAGACTCATGAAATATGTTAGAAAAAAAGATATATAAAACCTAGAAACTAAAAAAAGCCATTAACTCAATTGGCTTTAGTCACCAATAGTTTTTTTTCTCATACAATTACACATATTAACCATTACAAAAAAAAGACTAATATAGAAACATCCGCAATCTAAAATTTTTTTTGTTACTGAGTCGCGGTATTAAAATAACAATTCATATTAACTATATTAATGCTCCATGATAAAGAATCGTGTAAATTGTCATATCTGAAATGAGACATTCTGACATATTTATAGTTTCGCTGTAAACACTAATATAAAAGTGAATATAATAGGGTAAAGATATGGCAATTAAACTATATATAAATTACCCATGTATGAAAGGTATACGATCTAAAGTAACACCACCTAATTTGCACATAAATTACTCACCAATTCCATTCTAAAAGATTATATAAACTCTAAAGTGACCCCAACATTTGCATCTAAATTGCCCACCTCAGCCATTAATAATAATAACTAAAGTATATCCCCTAAAATATACCTCTAAATTAACAGCGTCAAATATTATGTTAAAAAATAACCATAAAGTATGTCTACATAGTAATAACCATAGTGAAGCTGGCACTGTGCAAGGAGGAGCGCCCTATAGGGTTGTCAGGTGGAAGAAGTGTTATGCAGAAGAGATGTGCATGGGGGAAAAAGGCAGAAGGAATCCTGCTACTTATATATGTGCAGAACAAAGGGCGTTTGGAACAAATTCTCATCGTACGATCTGGCCTGGAGAAAGGGGAGAGATCAAAAGTTTGCCAACAAACACACATAGGCATAGCCCAATACGTACTCATCTCTATCTATCCTATAAAATGTGTCTGGTCAACTCCTTGCCTATGAGAGACTGTACATGACCTGTTCTTTTGATGTTTGTATCTTTGGGGCTGATTGCTGAACCTGCTGTAGAGTCGACTTCAGAGAGTTTCAGAGGTACAGTGGTCGACTGCAGTTGTATGGCAATGGACAGAAATGCACCTTCTTATCTTCTTTGGCCATGACAATTGACAAGGTGAACTGGTCTGCAGAAACAAAAGCAAAGGTGACGTCGACTTGAAAGAGCTGCCTGTACGTCCTGGAACGAAAGCGTCTACTAGTATGGTGGCGGCATGGATTCCCAAGCTAGAAGCAGAGCTACAGGCGCATGGGTAAAGCCGAGTTCAGAACGACGAAGGCGGCCATGCATTTGCATGTAGATGCATGTTCAGACGGTGCATCTTTATTTGTTCCTTTCTGTCAAACCAAAGTCACCGGGTAAAGAAAGAAAGCGCAGGAGAACAAGAACTCGAGAGCTTTTCTCCTGAAAAATGAAGCGATCCATGAGCATGCATGGAGCAATATGGGGGAGCCCCTGAGGCCTAAAGATACGCGCGATCGAGCCCTAGCTCCGGGTCGCATATAAATGGGAAGAAAAGTTGCACAGGGCGAGGACTAAAACCATGGACTTTTGTATGGAAGCAAAGAACAAATTACAGGTGGCCTAAGGCCTAACCCAATGCGAGTAACCTTTTCTTGCTCTCCCAGTCTGGCAGGCAGTCACAGAGGAAAGCGTAATTGGAAAGCGGATGCCCCTAGCTGATCTAGCTCTCTCTCACTGTCACAGACAAGGCTGCTGCGGGTGTTGATGCATCTGCGTAAAGACTATTGGCCCCAGTTCCTTCGTTCCCGCTCGTAGCACATTGCATCAGAATCACTGTTCGCTGCTGCTGCTGCCTGCTGGTGTAATATAATGGAGGTGGACGTGATTAAGTCCAACGCTGAACGCTGTGCCTGCAGCGCTCCAAGGATAGAAAGAATAGACGCATGCATAGGCCCGTTCGGGGTCATGATCCGATCGAGTTCATCATCTCTCTGATCATTTGGGTTCTTCTCTTCCGTGCGCGCAAAGGAAGAATTTCCTGCATTCTGTACGCGTGGTGGAGCCGCGGCTGCCGATCGATCGGCGTCGAATTGTTCTGTCAGTGTCTGCCGTGTGTGACATGGCGGCCGGTGTCAAGCAGAGCCAATAATTGTACACGCACGAATTGGTCGGTCTCGGTCTCTTGGTTTGCGACTTCCTGCGCTGGACCAGGCTGTCCGGGATTATTTTGCATGCCCGGCTATTGCTTTGGTTAGTTATACGACGGGTAGCCGGTAACAACCATGTGGACTCTCCTAAAAAAACCCTATGGGCTTGTTTGACGTAAGTATATCCATCTCAATCTACATGTGTTAGAGTAGAATAGAATGGAACTTAGTTCAATTTCACTCCAATCTATTTATTTACATGTGCTGGAGTGGAATATAATGGAACTTAGTTCAATTTCACTCCAATCCATTTCAATACACGTGGATTAAGATGAATATATATGCATCCAAACAAGTCATATACTGTTTCATTAGGATTCTAACACAATTTGTTCATTCCGTGCCATGGACGCCCTATTAAGAAGGCGTGTTTCAGGAGGGTTATGCCTTCTCTCCAAATGAGTTGAAAACATTTTAGTTTCAGTTAAACGACAGAAAGGACTTTGCTCTAGATTCGGCCAGGAAAAATGTAGAGGTCTCCATCAATTGTTAGGCAGCTCCCATATAAACGGTGTAGTTTAGACTCTACTTGGATCTACGTATTACTGTTAATATAGTTAGCTAGCTAAGAGCATCTCTAATAGTTCCTAAAATAATAATTGGTAAATCAATGAGTTATCCAAGTGGCTAAATAAATGCTACGAGCATATTTGTTGGATTCCTCCAACGGTTTTCAAAATCTCAGTCCTAAAATATGGGAGACAATTTTGCATCAGGAATCCAGAACTATTTATAAATCACCCCAACCACTTTTATATTTTCTTTCTCGCTCGCACAATTGCATTAAGAACCCTGTCCTGCTTTTTATTCTATCCATTACCTTCAGATCGGCGGATCAATACTCGGGCGTATATTTCTGTGCAATTGGATGTTTTTTCCCGAGTGTGGAAAGATTGGGAGTTGAGATAGTAAGCTGTTGGAGAGCAGTTTTTTTCAATCTTGCCAAAAAAAAATCTAGATTTGGAGTGGGTTTTGGAAACTCTTGGAGATGCTCCAATAGCCAATAGCTACTAACAAATTATTAGCATAGATTGTTTAGATCCACCCGCTAATATATTGTTGGATAGTTGGTTATATATGTAAATGAACTAGTAGCACATCTTAGCACTATCCACCAGTTAATTAGCTAATTGCTAGCAGCCCCGAACTAATAGTTAGCGGTGATCTATTAGCATGCCTATTTTAGGGTCTATATGGATCCCGGGGGACAATTGTTAGTTGCTAAAAATTAGTCTAGTGATCCAAACAGGAGGGATAACATATGGGGCTAAAATTAGTTAAGCCTTTGACTAGTTGTTATCCTATTAATTGGGCACAATCAGCTATTCAGCTAACAAAAGCTAATAGTTCATTGCTAGGGATGTATGCACCTATTAGCCATGGATCCAAACATGCATCGGCTAATACTTAGAGCAAGTGCAAGGGTCTCTTTATATCCTTTCGTATTGATGGAAATATAGATTTCTGTGAAAGTCCTCCAATATTTTCTTCAATTAGATATCTATAAATATCACTATTTTCTATTTTTGATTTCTCGCTAGCTAAAGATAAATAGCGTGGATGGGTTTTCAAAGTGCGCACAAGATATAGAAAAGTTGTTAGAAGGCAGAGAGATATAGAGAGCAATTATTATTCAAATGGCTCTACAAATAAGGATTTAGAAAGTGAGTTTAAGAAATACTATTGGGGGTGCTCTTAGAGCATATCCAATGGTTCCAAAAATGCAATTGGTAAATCAATGATTTTTCCAAGTGGTTAAAAAATGTTGGGAGCATATTTGTTGGGTTTCTCCAACAATTTTTAAAATCTCAGTTCTAAAATATAAAAGACAAATTTACATTAGGAATCCCAGATTATTTCTAAATCATACTATTTCTAAATCATCGTAACCACTTTTATATATTGTTTCTCTTGTATATTTGCATCAGAAACTCTGTCCTACTCTTTATTCTTCCCCACATCCTTCCAATATCAGATTGGCCGATGGATACACGCGCGAATATGGCCACGCGATTAGTCGAGTTTCCCAAGTATGGAAAGATTGGGAGTTGGGTTTTGGAAACTCTTAGAGATGCACTTAGCCGTCTAATGTTTAGATGTGGCTAACACAAAGATTTAGAGAGCGAGTTTAAGAAAAAACTATTGAATATGCTCTTAGTTGTCTAATTTTTAGATGCGGCTAACGATTAGACTTGGCCGATCCAAATTGGAATTTAGCTAATAGTACCTATTAGCACTAATAAATCAAATAGACCCTTAATTATATAAAAAATCAGTATGAATAAAGTAACATGCATATATAGTCAATTGTAATATTATTGTAGTATACACATTTTTTTTCATGCTATACGATATAGTCAATTCCATATATTATTGGGTAATCATATAGGGCCACAGTCTTACCATACGTGTATAAAATCGCGTAAGTTTGCACGAATCAATCAATTAATTAAGCTGGTACGTACTCTCTTTGTCCAAAATAAATGTACACCTAGTATTTTTAAGAGTCAATCATTTTTAAGTTTGATCTCTTTAAATAAGTTTATTGTGTATTTTTAATATAAATTTAATGAAACTTATTACTGTCTGGAAGAAAGATATAGAAAACTAGGAGGATATCCCGCGCTTTGTTGCGGGTATGAAGGAGGAATATAAATAGGTTAGAATGTTAACTAATAAGAATTAAAAGATGTATATGTATGATGTTGGTAATGTAGGAACATGATATAATATATGTATAGATTTATTAGCATAATCGTGGAGATTGTATCCATAAGATGATGTGTCTCGCTGACGTGGATATCATAATTCTTGTGCTAGTGAACTTTAATTACAAATGATAGTGGACTGCTGAGGTGGACACCTTGCATGTCAAGAGAAATTGCTAGTGGTAAATAATAGTGGACTGCTGAGGTGAACGTCTTGCATGTCAAGAGAAATAGGTAGTGTGATTTCGCTTTATAAGAGTTATACGTGTAGTTTTTTATATATACTTGGAAGAAAGATATAGGTTGATAGAGGAAGTACACGTATCTTTGAAAGGAAGGGTCCGTCTAGTATAATAATGCAGAGTGTAGTAGTGTGCTGCAGCACAGTAGCACACAAGCATCACCAGCGGTTTGCAGCAGTGATATAGTAGCTCGGAATTTTTATGCCGGGGCTTAGCGGTTTCTGTGGGATTTGGCATTTTGCTTGGGGTGAGGGGCACGTGACCCGCCTCTCACCAGCAACGTAACAACTACTTGATGCACGTAGTTGATGGGACCATGCATGGCCTCTCTTCTCCACCCCCACTCTAACAAAACCTATGGATTCCCAATGAAGAGCTCTACCCATCTTAGCCTGCATTCTCACTTATCATGAGCAAGAACAACCGGGAGGAGAGAGAGAGAGGGAGAGAGAGGAGAGAAGGGGATGGATGAAAACAGTGGTGCACACCATGTCTATGTCTAGAGCAGAAAAAGGAGGGTAGTGCACTGTTGGCTCATGTGCTATCCTCCATGTGTTGGCAATGATTTTCCATCTTGGAAGGGTGTACTACGATGCATGCAGTAAGGACTTACTACTAGTACCAAGCTGCTGGCCTGCTGTGTTATAATTAGTAACAGTATCCCTCGACCGTAAGTTTTTAGCCAGCTAGCACTGTTTATGACGCGACGTCTGACACTGTTTACGTCATGAGTTCATCTTTTTTTTCTGAGACGAAATTAAAATATTTTCTTCACTGTTCATCGTGGGCACGACTGCAGGGCGCCCAACCGTGGCAGTGTTTATTCCCCCAGTTAATGAGGCGTAGTAGAAAGAAACAAAAGCAGAGACACGCTTAGTATTTGCTACTGCTGCTACTGTAGGGGTGTGTGGCCATGGAAAAGGGGCACGGGAGGTGGTACTGCATGCATTTTGCTTTAGAATCTGTCACGTCTCATGTTTTCCCCTATTCCCCAAGCTGCCGCGGTACAAACAATGAGTGTAATCATTTGCGAGAATTCCACACCCTTTCTTTGAGGAGCAAATGAAAAGTGCCGGGGCGCTGCTAGCGTCCCGTTCTTTTGTCTTCTCACACAGCTCACTTTGTCCTAGCTAGAGCCCCCACTTTCAGTCCCCTGAGACGTGCCTGCAGCCGTTGCCCGCCAACGTCATAATTCTTGCTTTCTACTACCAGCCGGCTAAAACACCACCTGGTCTGAAATTCTGGCGCTAGGGCATCGATAAATCTTTTAGAAAATACTTCAGTTTTCTTAGTCAGGTTTGTTACGAACGACGTATAGAAATATGAAGTAAACGAAATTAATCAAAGCGGAGACACACGATTTACGTGGAAAACCCCTTTAATGTGAAGGGGAAAAACCACAGGCACCAGCCGACAACAATCTCACTATCTCAAGAGTTTAGGATTACACGTCTGTAACGGCTTACAAGAAAATCAAGTCTCCACGAAACCCTAGCAAGGGCATATATACCGTACCGCGGGGGGCTCTGCCCCCCGCAGCCCCCATGTGTGCAAGCCTCCGGCGACGGACCTCCGGTTCGCTTCGTCAGAAGCCCGGCTAATATCCTGAAGTGAATTTAGAACAACTCCAACAAGGTTCAAGATCAGTTTAGAGTAGTAATGATGCTTCAGGTTAGATAAATTGCTTGGGACATTTAAATGTCATATAAAGTATCATCCGAAATTCTTTCTAGCTCCGATTTTGCATTTTGAGTTTGACGTCGCCGTTTACTTTCCCGGAAAGTACTAGCCCTGTTTTTACCAGATTCCAGTGCTGCATGCCATCCTCATCTATCACCTAGAGACGAGAGTAAGTAGCTACCAGAGAGAAGCAGGCGACCAACTATGCATATATAGGAGAACTGCACGTAGTGCAGATGGCAGAAGCCGGTGGTGGCTCGCTGCCCACCAGCGTTCGAACCACTGGTGTTTCACCGGGATTTTTCTCTACCAGTGCCTAGGCGTCCTGCCTTTTAGCAACCACAAGTGTGAATACGTCGTAATAGACACAGAGATGTGTCCGTCACATACGAAACTTGAATGACTTCCGATATCTCTCACCCCACTTGCAGTCTCTTCCTATAGGTATAGGTCTAGCTTGCACACTAGCTATGTATTAATGTAGGTCTAACTTACGCACTAGGTGTGCAGTCTCTTCCTATAGGTATAGGTCTAGCTTGCACACTAGCTATGTATTAATGTAGGTCTAACTTACGCACTAGGTGAGTGTGTGCGCGTGTGTGTAGTGGTGTCAGTTAGTGCCTGAGTTTAGATACTACAGCCTGATATCTCTCAGCCACTTGCAGTCTCTTCGTATAGGTGTAGGTCTAGCTTGCGCACTAGGTGTGTATTGATGTAGGTCTAACTTACGCACTAGGTGAGTGTGTGCGTGTGTATGTGGTGGTGTAAGTTAGTGTCTGAGTTCAGATACTGCAATCTATACTTGGAGTGTTAGGCATAAAAAAACCTATGCACATATAGCTTCACCAACTAGCATCTCTCACAACTAGGCATGCAGCACCACCGGACATTGACTCAGCCAAACAACAAGCTGAGGGCACGCGCATTTTGGTGCCATCTCATCGCAAGTTATATGCATGGCAGGGCAGCGACCAGCCAGACTTCCCTTCCAGCCATCAACAGCAGCAGTGGTCCATGAGATCAAGATCTCGTTCCGCTAGCTGCTATTCCCTCGCAAAGTAAAACGATCGATCGCCAGTATTGGACTGTGGCTTTGTGCTTCTGTATTTTCGAGCTGTAACGGCCGGGCTGGTCTTGTTCTGGTCTTAAAAAAAAAAAGGAACGCGAATGAAGAAACTGATGAAACCCCCGTATCTTTTTCAAACATGAACAGCCCATTTCTTCCAGAAAGGGCCCAGAAAAAAGATCGAAAGAAACCAAGACGACGAGGGACGATGCAAAGTTATTTTGTACACAGATTTGTTGTTCAGAACAAATTAAAAAATATAGGAGTATTCAGTATGATTGCAGTATGAGATGCCTGATACCATCTATCCACTAGGTTTCCACGCGTTTCACGAGCATTAGTATCGTACCCAAAATGTTTGGATAAACCAGGCTGCATAAAAAATGAACATATGCTGATATGCACTATTCAGTCCACTACAAAGAGTGGGCACTCTCCTCAAAAGAAATGTAAACAGCGTGGCATATTTTTCTCACAATAAATTTTGTTTGAAGAAAACAGTGGCGGACAAGTCCAACAAGTAATGGAAGCGTAACACACTGGACCCCTTTGCTAAGCTACGTACTTTGCAAAATTTGTATGCATGTGCTTTCCTCTAGATTAAACGGATAATCAGCAGAGATGACACCCCCAGTTCTTGTCAATAGATTTCGCATTTGTACTTTTACGACAAAAACAAATTTTATAAGTAAAAAAGTATATATTCAGCATTCCCACTTTTTCGGGGTCCGTCAAACATGGAAACAGAAGCGGGATTTTCATTCGTCAGAAATGCCAAAAGAGAAACATGACTGAAACGCCAGGAGGACCGACAGAATTACATGCAGATGTAGGAGGTTGAAACATATATTAAAGAATATAGTAGAAAAATGTGTGGCCAAACATATTTTTAATTCACTATCGTCAGCTTGTTTTGTAATCTCTCTATTTCTATTGTCTAATAAAAATTGTGGCAAAACTCATTCGCTGTCTTTTTGAAAAAAAAATCACTATCATCAGGATATTATCGTTGAACTACAGTCTAGGAAAGACCAGGAGAAACTCATGTCATTATCACAAATCATTTCAGGCAGTTGTTGGAATCTATATGTTCTTGAAAATGGTCACGTTTCAGAATTAATATAAAATCTGCAATCAAAATTCGAGGTGAGAAACTTACTATCCTATTGAGCAGACAACATCAAAGCCATAAGCAAAAGCTACTTCTCCGATAAATGCAAAGTCACTAATAACCACAAAAAAGCATCAGTCAAATCATCTAAAAATGATCTAGCAGAACTACACCACGTTAGGGATTCAAAGGCATCTTGATGGGTGAGTTTTAGATTGTTCTTTGCAAAAGGAAAAAAGTGATACGAGCAAAATGACTAAGAGGTGAAGGTGAGTTCTAAAAAAACAAGAGTTTGCATTTGTTTGTTCTCTACCATAACTAGCAGGATTAATGCTGATCTAGCTGAATGAAACATTGAACCCAACAGGGAGCACAGAAAGTGAGATTTACAGTATAATTTTGTGTGGACATGAATATTTGAAACAGTTTCAATTTGGAATGAGGCTAAAAGTACATCCTACAAAACACTAATCTGCTGGAAGAATCCCATAGGTTATATTTGACAATCAATAAAACATTAATTATATACTGAATCTTCATAGCCACCAATTGGTAAGATTTGAAACAAACATTATAGAGCCATGTATGTCTTGTGATATTTTGATGATCAAACAGTAATGGTAATAACATCACATGTACGAAGAAAAAATTTTAAGCCATCAAATTATCAATGCATTTGCTTATATTGAGTATAGATGTGCATGTACTATATGCATATATATATATATATATATATATATATATATATATCCTCTTTTGAACATGAGATTGGACAAGGACTTTACTGAAGCATCATCTTGTCACTATTTTCTTTCGCATGCAATTGAAACCTTAGTTAGCAAAATGCAGAGGTACGGTTCCGTTAGTCTAGCAACCATTTCTCATGTGGTAGAAGAAAAACAATATAATTTCTTTGTGAGAAGACCAATGCATTGCAGAAGTTAGAAAAGCTATGACCAAACAGGCTAATCCCTGTGAAGCAATAGTAG
This sequence comes from Saccharum hybrid cultivar R570, assembly GCA_038087645.1. Classification (NCBI taxonomy): domain Eukaryota; kingdom Viridiplantae; phylum Streptophyta; class Magnoliopsida; order Poales; family Poaceae; genus Saccharum; species Saccharum hybrid cultivar. The sequence continues at coordinate 20,149,887 of JAQSUU010000402.1, read as the reverse complement.
GAATCGAGGATGCTGTGTGGAAAAAAGCCATGAAAATAAATAAATATTCTGGACCTGATGCGATGGGATCAACGAGGAAACAAGATCATGTCAGAGACGAAGAACACGAGAATGTGCGAGCCCTCATCTCCAGATCTCCTCAGAGTTGCTACACTCGGAAACATAAAAAAAACTCCCTGAATCAAACAAGGGATCGGCGCATGGCTCGAGCAGTCACAGCTTCCAATCATCGGATCATTTTGTCTCTCCCATGAGCATATGATGACTCCATTCTCTCTCTCTCTCTCTCTCTCTCTCTCTCTCTCTCGTCTAACCACAGGCAATACTTAACTCGACACGATATCAAGGATTCACGAGCTACCAATTAAAGCCAACTAGGTTTCTAGGGCTCAGCTTTTGAAGAGCAAAGGTGCAAGTAGTAAAGCAAAGGGGTCTCTCCTTATGGAAGGACACATGCATATGCATAGAAGCTACATGGCGAAAGATCAAAGAAGAAGCATTAGCATCATAACACTGAGCAAAACCATACCAACAACAAGAATTACCAAAACCATCAGCGAGAACAGCGCAAGAAACCATCTCAAATGTCTCATCAAGGTCCCCTAATTGTCAGATTTTAGCCATTTGCTGGCAGGGACTGAGTATATTGCTACTCACCCCATCAAATGATCCCAAGAAGCAAACAAGTCAAACCCGCGCTTAAGCTAGCTAGGCTCTAGAAAGGAACATGAATTTATGCATCTCAATAAGAGGCTAAGAATTTGGGAAGCTAACGAAATTGACAGATCGAGCGAGCTGGAGATGGAGTCGTGATGTCGTTACACAGCGAGCGAGACGGCTGCTGGCGAGCGAGCTGAGCCGCCGGTCACTGTCTCGGGTGGCCGTGGAAGAAGGGCGCGCCGGCCGGGAAGGCGGCGTAGGGTCCGGGCGTCGGGTACGGGTCCATCACCACAGCCGATGACACGATGACATTGCCCACGCCGCCTGCTTCGCCAGCGGCTGTCGTGCTCGGCGGCGATCCGTCCCCGGCGTGGCGGAAGTGGTACTCGATGGCGCCGCCGCCACCGCCGCCTCCAGCGGCGGGCAGGCCGTGAGGTCCGACGTCGTGAAGGATGCCCTTGAACACGTGGCCGCCGATGCTGACGGTGGTCTGGTACGCGACCTCCGCCTCGGCCTGGTCGACAGGCCCCAGGCGCACGCACCGGAACACCGCCTCCGAGCTCACCTCCCGTGGGAACCTCTCCGCGACCGTGACCATCTGCTGATCCCCTGCACGCGCGTACGTGGAAGCACCGGAATACAAGACAAGAAGAATTTTGTCAAGAGATGCGATGCGATTAGACGAGGCGGAGCGCGCGCAAGGCGCAAGGAAGATGATGATGATGATGATAAACGTGCATGATTGCTATATATCGTACCCGAGGACGTGGTCGGGGTGGCGACGGAGAGGCGCGCGCGCGGGCGCTTGGTGTGGTCGCGGGACGGGCCGGCACCCGCGGTTGTTGTGGCGGCGGCGGAGGCCGCGAGCGCCGCGAGCTGCTGCTGGCGCTCGCGCCTCTTGGCGGCCGGGACCCAGGTGGACTTGAGGTGGGTGCCGCAGGTGAAGCCGCGGCTCTTGCAGCAGGTGCGGCAGCGCTGGTGCACGCAGTCCTTCTTGGCCTGGTTGCCGCAGTCCTGGCAGCTGACCCCGCCGCCGCCGCCGCCGCCGCTTCTGGTGCCGCGCGACGACGACGACGACGCGGCGCCCGTGAGCGAGGGCGCGGCGCCGGGTGACGGGTCATCGGAGAAGCGGATGATGTTGGAGGTGTAGAACGGGTGCTGCTGCTGCTGCTGCTGCTCGTGCTGCTGCCATAGCTGCAGTCCCGCCCCCGCGCGCGCGGCGTAGAGGAAGGACGCGGCGTCGGATGGGTGCACCGGCGGGACGGACGACGCGGGGGCCTCGCGGCTGTGGCCTCCTCCACCTAGAGGGAACGACCCCGCCATGCGCCCAAATCCATAGGCCGCCGTGCCGTGCGCCGTGCCCGGCAAGGTGAAGGTGAAGCTCTGGCAACGAGAGCCGCCCGCCGGCCTGATCTCTGGCTCCCTCCCTCGCTCTACAGACGGCTGGCTGCTCGTAGTCTGTGCTCTGGGCGGCGTGCTCAAGTCATGCGCGCTCTGCGACGGATTAAAACCTGCGTGCTCGCAGCCGAGCGGTGTGGTTTGTGGTGCCGGCGCGCGGCCGGAGTTAAGACGGTGAGGCGACAGAGAGGACCTGCCACGCCGCCATCAGCCTGCGCGCACCTAAACTGCCATTTATTGCCTGCCTGCCGCTCTCTCTCCTCTCGCTTCTCCTTCTCCTTTCGGCACCGCGAGAGACAGGCACCACACCAACACGGCCTCTGTGGGCTGTGGCTGCTGCTGATAGTAGAGAGAGAGAGAGCGTTGCGAGAGAAGAGTCGGAAAAGGGAGCGAGAGGAGGGTACAGTCACCCAATAGAATACTGGGGGCAACGTGATGGATGGCCTGCCCGCCCCTGGCCCTGCCGTGCGTTGCCGCCGCCTGAATATGGCCTAGCTGGAGTGGAATGTGCAGGAGTCTGGAGTAGTACCAGCAAGCAAGGATTGCCGCATGATGATGGTGGCGTGCTCCAGAATTCAGTCCATGCGTCTGCGTCCGCATGCATGTTTGTATCTGCCTGCCTGCCCATCTCTCTCTCGTTCCCTCCTGGTCAATGCAATATTCAAAGCTTCAGAGCCATCTCGTCTCAAATGCCGGAAGCCGGAACAGAGAAAATCCATTGGCAAAATCGTTGTTTATCACCATCCAATCCATCGGCACGGTCTGCTGCTGCTCCGGCGCTCCGTCGTTTGCTTGCGCCTTGACTCGTCCCACCGACACGGGCGGCGCGGGGCGGCCCATGCACGCCCACGCACACGACGCACACGCACCCCGCCCGCCGCCCTGGTCCGCCGCGCGGGGTCAAGACCGGGAAACACGGGAGCTGCTTTTGCTGCCGTCTTTACGTGCGACGGACAGCTGCTTTGAATCCAGTCCAGCAACAAAAGCTCACATCCCTCCCGGGCGCCGGCTCGCCCACGTTCGTCAAAGCTGAAGCTCGCGGCGCCGAGTCGGACACGGCGACACCGGGTCAGGCCGTCCGACCCCAACATGCGCGATCGATCCACTTCGCGGCGCCCGGCGGGTCATCTTCCTCGTCCTGGTTGGGCGGGTCACCCTCCACAGTCCATCCATCCACGCGCTTTGTCTTGTCGTCCTCCTCCGTTCCGTTTTATGCAAGTCGTCGTGCCGCGGCGCAGGCACGCTACGAAACGGATCGCGGTCGCTGTCTCCTCGCGGCGTTTAGTTTAGTCGCCAAATTCACAGGGGTCACCTGTCACCGCACCGGGCATCAGCATCGGATTGATCAATGGGGCGTCGAATAGACGGACGGGCGGGTGCGGCAGTGTGTGCGTGACGACGGTGTGTGGTGATCGATCTAGGCGGAGATACGCGTGACGTAGCTGGAATCCATGTCCCGCCTGCAACATGTGTAGTGGTCCAGTCAGCCCAGCCGTTAATCAGTCCCGGTTTTCAGGGAAAGGGATGGCGATACTGTTTGTGCCGGGCGGGGGTCGATGTGGACCTTTGATTACGCACGGGAAACCTGCTGGTCACTGTTACAGTGACATTCTGCAGCCTGCTTGCTTGTGTCTGGTGTGAGTTGTTTAAGATGCTTGGTTGACATTCCCAGCCATTTGTAAAACTTTCTAGTCTAGCTTAGAGCATCTTAGGGGGTGTTTGGTTGGCCGCCGTTGTGCGCCACAGCTAAGATAAGGCAGCCACACTTCTTACGTATGTGTTTGGTTCATTAAAAGCTTTAGTCTCATCATCACTTTTACAACTGAGTGAAGCAAAAAAATCTCGCTACAGCTTAGACGGACAATTCCGTCGCCGCAACTTCGGCTTGAGCACGTGGCGAACTATGGCCTCAAACCAACCTTGAACAAATTGTATAGCAGGCTAACAAACAAGGCAATAAATCTAGCACCGTTACAGTAGTAGCGTTACAGATTCGTGCTAGCAGTAGCGGCATGATTGCTGACAAAGCTTCGGCCAATGGAAGAGTTAGATCGAGCCTCAAAACCAAACTTTTCAACCGGAATACAGAATCAGATGACGACCAAGCACCAGGGGCAGGCAGGCACAGGCAATCAGGCACTAGCATGGCGTCCACACTCGAAAAAGCGGCGCCGGTACGAGCATGCATTTGCACGGTAGGAAAACTCCTCAACCATTTTCTCCTTTTACATTCGAATACGAAAACGAAAGTGAAAATAGTAAGCCGAACATGAAAACGAACGCGAACTTACAGAATATCGAGAATTTCGAAAATAAACCAATTCGAGCAAAATATGTTGAGCACGTTCGATATACGAAAATTCAATACGGAATACCCATCCACAATGCATAACTATTAACAAGTGTCATCGTGGTAAATTTCGAATGCAAGAAAGTAGATTTATCAATTTAGTTTCATTGACAAGAGAAGAAAAAAAAGAGGAAAATTTAAGATGCTATCGGTGCTAGACTAGAAAGGTAGCAACAACGCCTGACCCATCTAGCTCTCTCTTTTGGTCGGCCCAGTTGTCGGGGCGAAATATTACGGCCCCTAAGGACGAAGGGTTAATAAGAGCAAGATCAATAATAGAGCCAAGTGCTTGGCTATAAGTCAAGTTATAAGAGCCAAGCTATACAATAGTTAGTCTTCTATTTGTCTATAAAATTTCTTTATTATTATATGTCTTCATTCTCTTTCATATTCCTCCTCACATACATCTCTATTGGGACCCACTACTGCCTATGCTTCCGTGTCCAGCTTGGTGCTTGCATGGGAGCCAAGCTCTCTTCTCTCTTCTTACTTCTCTCTTCCACATCAGCAAAAATATTAATTAGCTTGGCTATAAGCCAATTGTTGTACTTGCTCTAAGCATCAACATTAACTCAGCTGACAGTTAAGGATCACGATTGAAAGGTCTTGATGGTTAGAGGGGGGGTGAATAGCCTTTTTAAAAAATTCTACAAAGACAAGCTAAACAAGTTTATCAATACAACAAATAGCGAGATGCGAGTTTTGCTTAGCCTACGGGGTGTTTGCAAGCCACCTATTCAATTCACAATTCTAGTATTTGCACTCAACCGCACAAGTTAAACCGAGAAGAAAACTACAACTAGCAAGCTACACAAAAGAGCTACTCTAGCAAAGTAACTAAGAAATTAATACAAGAGAGAGTTAGAAGGGTATCACCGAGGGGCGAAGTATTGAGCCAACCAAACAATATAATCAAGAGATGAATTCCACAATATACAACCACCGGGATCGATCAATCACAATAAGAATGATGACACAAAGATTTATCCCGAGGTTCACGTGCTTGCCGGCACGCTAGCCCCCGTTGTGTCCCTATTCACCACGTGATTCGGTGGCTAATCGGTCTCACACCGAGCCTCTCAAAAGGCGCCACAAGAACCTACCAAATGGCAAAAGGTTGCAATGACACGAGCAATTTACTAATGTTGCCTTTGGCGCTTCGCCGAGGTAGGCACGAACCCCTCACAATCACCGGAGGTGGCCAAGAACAATCACCAACTCTTGCCAACGCCTCCAAGCTGCTCCAAGCCGTCTAGGTGGCGGCAACCACCAAGAGAAACAAAAATCCCGCAGCAAATCAACCACCAAGTGCCAACTAGATGCTATCTCACAATGCAAACGCACTTGGATCACTCAATCTCACTTCGAATATGCAAAGAAGCAAGAGAGATGAGTGGGAGGGGAGTTGCTTAGCTCAAAGTGCTCACAAGTATGTCAAAAGTGCAAGAGTAAGAGCCTTGAGCCGGCCAATGAGTATTTATAGACGTACCCCTTCGAATATAGCCGTTAGGAACGAGATCCAGCTGAAATCGCGTTGACCGGACGCGCTGGTCCAATTGACCGGACGCGCCGGTCACGTAACGGCTAGTTTCGCGAAGCACTGACCGGACGCACCGTTCGGTCCCGTAACGGACCGGACGCGCTGGTCAACACTGAGTCGCGCACAACGAAACAGTGACCGGACGCGCTGAAGAACTGACCGGACGCCACAGTGCCCGCGTCCGGTCGGAGTCCAGTAAGCTCCCTGGACGACCGGACGCGTCCGGTCGACAGTGACCGGACGCGCTGCGCGTCCGATCAACCAACTGAAATACGCGCTGACGCTGAACACTGACCGGACGCGTCCGGTCAAACAGTGACCGCGTCCGGTCCAGCGTCCGGTCACCACTGTGACCTCCATTCGCTTCCGTTTGATTTCCGACTTCCGGCGTAGTAGAAAATAGACATTTCATTTCCCCGAAATCGCCTGAATCCCGCGCTCGCACGCTCGGCGGGAGGGAGAGAGGACTCCAAACCCTCTCTACCGCTCAAACTCCACCGCCTTCGCAAACGTGCTAACATCACCAAGTGATCATCACCATGTGCATGTGTGTTAGCATTTTCACAATTATTTTTTGAGGCGTTATTAGTTCTATCCAAATGCATATGACATGAAATGCACACCTAGAGGCACTTAGGAGTTCAATAGCCGCGTAATTCCCCTCTTTATAGTACGGCTATCTATCCTATAATGTAACCACACCCACTAGGTGTCTTGGTTACTAAAACACAACCCTTAAGCATATACCTTTGCCTTGATCACGTAGGGTTGCGTCCAAATCCAAGTGTGGCCATCATGATCACCATGTCCATCTTGCCACCAACCTTGGAATGTACTAATCCTCATATGCTACAAACAACTTAGGCATAGGATTAGTACTTAGGCATTGTCTCTAATTACCAACACCAAACATAGAGCTTTCAACGATACAGCCTTATCTGACCCTCGAGGGGAAATCCGTCTCGCCCAACCCCGAGGTCAAGGTTTTCGACTCGCCCGACCCTATGAGAGTGGGTCCCGCTCAGCCAACGCCCGGACTACGCTCTCCGCCTCGCCCGACGCCAAGGGAGCCGACCCCACGCCATCCGACCTTGAGAAGGGGGTTTCCACCTCGCCCGATGAAATTTATACAAACAAGCCCTCGGGCGAGGAACGCGTGCGTGTCAGAGAGGGCCATACCGTTCCTAACCATTTTGGACATAACCCGCACGCCTCAGTATGACCCGGAACAGTGACGGGCGGTGCCCATGCACCCACAGTGGCCTATGACATGGAATAGGACGGCACTATGCTACCTAATCCTTGTACGACCCGCGTCACCATCTGCTATTTGACCCCTCCCACTCCTGTCATGGGATGGGCCGCCTCGTCTGGATTGATCGAGGACGCATATTGCTCTAGTAACGAACAGGACCCAAAGATGACGCTCGTCTCCATCGCCCACACGACCAAAGGGGCCCGCGAGGAGAAGAAGAGAAACGACACCGTAGACCATCCCTTCTTTTTTTTCTCTTTCTTCTTTTTCCCTTTGTTCCCTTTTCGCTCCTCTGGCCTGTAGCCCGCCTTCCCCTTCAACTATAAAAGGGGAGGCAGGGCGCCCCGTGCGGGGCATAAAAAACAGGCAGCTGAAGCCTACACGCATGCAACTCACAGAGATGTGGGAGCTATTCCCTCTCTCGCCCATTTGTACACCTCTACTATAAACTCAGTGCAAGTAACACGAGCAGCGGCTCGCAACTGGACGTAGGGACGTTCCGTCCGAACTACTATATATCCTCGTGTCTACTTTGCATACCATTCGAGCCCAGAAGCGCATCCAAGTTTACTCATTGGTGCTTATCTCAAACACTGACACCAGTCACATGCAATGCAATAGCAGCGCCGCGTGAAACTAGATGCAGCCATACAGGCATGCAGCACCGTACGAGGTGATTAGTTCTACCTCGGCGACTCAGGGAGGTGCGATGGGGTGAGCTGCCTATATAATACGGCCAATGGGCATCAGTGCTCTACACTTACCTTTGCCTAGTTGCCTGCAGTAATGATTGGCAACCAAATAAGTTCGGGATATTCCGAATTAAAAGTAGAAAAGTAGAAAACGGTCGGAAAATGTCTAAACTGTTTTCTACTTTTATATTTGAAATACAAAAATGAAAGTGAAAACGAAAACGATAAAATCAGACACAAAAATACGAATTCGATCGGATAAAATACAGAAAACGATGCTGTTCGATTTGAGATATTTTCGATCTATTTTCGTCCTTAGACTGTCTGTACCGCGCTACGGTAAACGATCCGGCAGGATCATTTAGCGGATGAACCCCCGCAGCGGTGTACGCTATCGTGATAGCGCATCCGCTATCGCAGGCTCCGTCCGCCAAATTTGGCGTGATAGCGGGCGTGCGCTATCCGCGCGTGGGGCCGCAGCCCACCACTGGCCTCGCCTCGCACCTGGAGAGGGAAAAGGGGAGGAGCAGAGGAGGAGGTTGAGCCGCCGCCGGAGCTCCATGGCCCGAGCTCGAGCAGCCGCCGCGCGGAGGTCCATGGCCGCCGCCCTTGTGCGCCTCCGGTGGAGGAGCGACCGCCGGTGGAGGGCGCAGGGAGGGGGTGCCGTGGCCGCCGGTGGAGGGCGTGGGGAGGGGGTGCCATGGCCGCCGAGGCCCGCCGCGCGCTGATCCGTCGGCCGTCGCGGCCATCTCCGTCGGATGCGGGCGCGCGCTTCGCCGCGAGAGGGCACCACCGGACGCGGCCACCTCCGCGAGGGCGAGGAGATGGAAAAGGGGAAGGAGCAGAGGAGGAGCGGTGGGGGGCGGCCGCAAGGCACGAGGAAGCCACGCCGTCGCCGGCGCAGCGCGAGCGAGGGCCGCCGGGGTCGCGCGAGGAGCCACCGGGTGAGGGAGACAGAGAGAGAATGGGGAGGGAGGAAGGGAGGAAGGGCGTCGGGTGAGGGGAAAAAAGAAAAAAAAAGCCTGACGTGTGGGTCCCACGTGATATAGAGTAGAGATATAGAGGATAGACGAGTGCAGAAGAAAGTGGTATAGAGGAGAGAATCTTGATGATTAGAATGGAATATTCGTTTTAGAGGATAGATTTAGAATACGAAGAGTGCGGATAGCCTTACGCGGCACCTCTCGGTGGTGCTGTGCGATAGATAGATGTTTTAACCCAGACAAGGGCGAGTGGCTTCTCGGGCAGGAGCCCCGTCCACGTCGCCCGAAATGTTCCCTGCCGTCGGATCTTCGATCGTGTGGCCATCATTGCTTGTAGCCGCTTCCGTTAGGATCTGCTCCTTCCAACTTATCGTCTTCTCCTTTCCTTCTCCGGCTTCTCGCCAGAATCCAGTCAGCCAAATATATACGGCGCCTTCCGCTCCTCTCTCCTAGCGCTTCTGCTTCCCGAACCTCCTCCTCTTCGCTCTCGCGCTCTCCTTCTTTCCCCCGACGCGGCCGACGGTGCGACGCCGGCTCGTGCAACCGGCCCATGGCGGCGACGTCCAGCCTCCTCCTCCTCCCCCTCCCCGTCCCCTCCCCCTCCCCCTCCCCCTCCCCCTTGCGTGCCCTCCTCTCTCTCTCTCTCCTCTCCGCTCGCTCCCTCTCTCTCTACATGCGGCCATGTCGACGGCAGGCAGCGTGCGCGAGCGGGATGGCGCGGCTGCGGCCGCCCACCTCCCCCCCTCGTCCCCCTCCCCGTTGTGCCGCCTGGGCCAGCGTCGCCGGTGTGGCTGCCTCCCCGACGCCGCCTCCTCCATCTGCAACACGTGTGGTCTTGTGCTACAGGAAACCCTAGGTTCCTGTGGTACAGGTCGCGAGGGTCCGCGCGAGCGCTGCCCTGCGTTTGTGACTCCACCAGAATCGGAACGGCGCCTCCATGGTTGAACAATCCTCCCTCTCTCTCTTTTTCCTAATCCCGTTCCTCAATCATGGACCATGCCTGAACGCGTTGCAGCCCCTGCCTTTTTTCCTTCTACATTTATGTTCTTCCTGATTCATCTCCTATATTCTATCAGATTTTGGGTTTTTGGATGCGCTCCTTTACCAGACGATTTTTTCGCATATTTGTGCACTGCTCTTTTTACCATGAATGATTCTTCATGTTGATTCGTTAAAATAATTCATTGTATATCTTTTTTTTACATATATTAGATTGGTTGGTTGGCTCATGACTGTTGCTTCATTGTGACCTGCAGGAAGACACTGCAGAATGGTATATCATGGTCCCTGCCCTTCTCCCAATCCAATGTGTGCAGGTGCTAAGTAGTGTGCTGCAAGCCGCAGGCAAAAGATTATTTTAGTGGGGCTTCACTGCCTTCACGATTTGTGAATAAACCTTTACAAGTTAGCTGCAAAGTGTGTCATCATATAATCACTTCAATCATACATTTTAATCCACCTAATTTCTGAGGAAGGTAGACAAAACCAAGATGGCCTGCAGTCTTTCTTAGCACAGATACTAGATGTTTACAATATTTTCTTAATGCCTATGCTATCCAATTTCCAGTTAAATTGATAGCTACTACCTATTCCATAGTTTTTTTATTGAAATTAAACTTACAGTTAATTATAATATTATATGCCTACTTCTTGCATAGATGCTTAGTATACATTTTACCTGAAATTTATTATATATCGACCACTGCAAATTCCAGGAATTAAGAAGACTACATGTGAATTTAGTTGTCATTATCCCATTCTGAAATTTGCTTCTTATTCATGAAGCTTTGCATGTATCAAACCATCCTGAACTTCTCTCTGACAATGTCCTTTCGTTTCTCAGCCTATGCTTAAATACACCATAGATCAGGTCCAGCTGCAGGCATATACGGAGTGAGTTCACATCCTCTTTGCCTACATTTCAGTTCATGTTTAATGAATTCTTCTATACAGGTTCCATTTCTTATACCGAGATGAAAACTGAGGTGTATGATTTATATTGTTTTCCAAGCAAGAAACACAGGTTAGAACTCTGGGCTACTGAAATATGCAGCTTATCACCTATTTGCACTTGCCTCTGATAACTCCTTAAATATTTGGACTTCAAGTTCCACTGTGTAGACGAAACATCTTCTGTTTGAGATCACACAAATTAGCATGTCACCTAAATAGCTTCCTGAAAGAGAAATCTGAGCCCCCAAAAGTGTCAGAATGCATTATTTGAGGTGTTTACTGCAACATGTCCAGGGACCAGGCCACGTAGGGTATTTGTTCCACTTAGTTCAGTTACTGTTACAAGCGGACTTAGGCTTCCTGGTTAATTTCACAGTTAGTTTACCTCAGCTATGATTTTATATTAGTCTGTTATGCCAGTCATCAACATTTACTTTTATATTCTGCATTTGTGCTACAAATCCTGAATATGCATTTTTCCTAATTTCCCAGATAGTTGAACTGGCAAATGATTTCATCAGCGCACAAAACATTTGTCTTTCTTCGCCATTCCATAATGTTTTCCTTACGTTATTTTCCAAATTAGTTATCCCAATTCTTTTCCATCTATAACAGTTTCTCCTGGTTACCTAAAAGTTCCAGCAGCGGACCTTACAGTGGATGGAATTGTCTGACGGTTGAAGAAACTCTTGGTGAAACACTATTTTCTCAGAATAGCTTTTTAATGGAGGACTTGCCGTGGAGATGGACCTGTTCATCTATTTTATTCGGTTAGGGAAAAAATATTTGCATTTACTGTATTATCTTAGCTGCCTTCTTATTGATCATCTAATATTCTAATTCCTTGGATATATAAAACTGAAACACATGAACTATATTGATTCTTTATTGCTACCAACATTGACAAAATCCCTTCAATGTGAATGGAGAAATACGTTCAGTGACTAAGAGCCCTAGCTAATCCATTAATGCAAATACGGATTCTGAACTATATTGATTCTTTATTGCTACCAACATTGACAAAATCCCTTCAATGTGAATGGAGAAATACGTTCAGTGACTAAGAGCCCTAGCTAATCCATTAATGCAAATACGGATTCTTTTCTTATGTCATATTGGAATGAAACAGTATTCATTGTTAACAAACTGTAAACACAGACTGTATTGTATGTTGCAACACGATGTTGGATCCGCTGACCATCTGTGCTCACTTTCTCCTAAAAAAATACGGGATGACCCACATCTTGTGCTACGTCAAGAGCAGACCCACAGCTTCATCTGGTGAGCAATACCAGATCTCACCACGCAGCAGAATCTACCTACTGATGGAGATGCTGGTTGAGAAAGCTCACCTCCGTCTCCATCTCCAAGACATGCAATTTGTAGATTGACGCATACACTCCTATATGTATTTTCCCTGCCTACCGATTTAGCGATTACTCTTCATGTACGGTTAAGTGTGCCTACCAGTGGCCTACCTAGATCTGCCAACATATTGTTTGTTCAACCTGTTCATACTAATGTTGCCTGTATTACTATTGTTTTCTTCGTGTTCAGTAATTCCTTCTTGGCTTTAACTATTTGGTGTATGTGTCCTACTTTCGAAGTTGGATATGCAGGACACCGGTGCACACACTACCTATCTTGGTACTTCTCTTGTGTTTCTTCTCTTTACCCAGCACTGCCTAGCTTCTGTTTGCAGCCTCAACTTCCAGTCAGCGAAGCCTGATTTTTGTGCTCCTTCGGGTGCACTCACCAAGCGGTATTTCACAGAGATTGAGTCAGCAAACAATTTTTAAAAATGATTTTATGTTTCGGTGAGAACCTTATTTTCGCCCTTTCCTTCATGCTCCCCTTCATGCGTGCCTGACATTTTGTGCCTATTTTTACACTCGCCGTCCCTACCTTATTGTCCTGCCTATTTTTGGGTTCCCGCCTCTTTGCTTTCACGGGAAAGCTTTGTTTAGTTTCATAGGAAACATGTATGAGGTCAGGTGACATTTACATGCATAATTGCAGGCCAGAAAAATATATTTATTTTCATTGCTGTTCTCTAATTTTAGGTTCCTGCCCGTATGTATTGCAATTTATGCTTGGAATTCTATACAGGCAACTCAAATATATATATAGGACAATGCTATGTCTGCTGAAGTTGTAGGTTCAGAGTTGGGCACCAAGGGTCACTGCATAGGGCAAGGTGCTGCTTTTGTCAGATAGGAGAATGCCATGCCTGCTACAGTATTGGGTTGCTACTGCAGAATTTGCAATTGGAAGAGCAAATATGTGGGTTCACAAAATAACTTGACAAGCACATTATCATTTATCTTCCTTGCAATTTAGTTCCGATTCATCTCGTGGTTCCCACTTCAAAGAGTTCCAATTGAGAGAAAAAGAAAAAAACAGTTCTTCAGCCAATACAAATGTATGCTGGGGGTTGTTTCTAGGAGCACTAATTATTTATAGCAGCTTTGTGGATAAAATATAGGTCCTTTGTTCTTTGTGATGCTCTGTTCTTTATGTTTTACAAAAACACTCCAAATAAATTTAAATCTAGGGGTTATCTGATTGCTTTCCTGTTTCAGTCATCTTTTGGTCGGCATATGTTCACCTACCTTTCATTGAACTGCCACTGTTTTCCTCCACTATGATATCTGATTCCGATCTACAGTCAATTTGTACTCATGCTGCTTAGGTTTTTCTCTGAATTTTTTTAGCTTTGCTCATGCACAGGTAATTCAACAATGTCATTAGGTATAACTAAGATGAAGTGAACTATATATGTACCAATAAAAAAAAATTGGGTCATGTACAGCTTATCCAGCATTCTGCTACATTAAGACAATTATTTGTCAACTTTTGCTCAAATAAAAAACGATGATTTGTGAACTTCTTGTGAAACCAAAGTGAAGACAGTTCTTTTCTTTCCATTAGTTGCTCGGGTGCGTTGTCTTATCTTAGGTTCCCTGTTCTAAAAAAAATATGCTCTCTGCACTCATCCTTATATTACTGGAAATTTCTTTATGCTTGACTGAATATTCATATTCTCATGATATGCATTGAATTACTGGTATGTAACAGGCGTACTGTCAAGAACATCCCAAAGTATGCTTCACCAGTTCACCACAGTTTTGGATTGATAATGTACCTCCAAGTATGAAAGAGAGAAAGATAATGTCTATCAATCCATTTCTCAGCGGGTTAGGGTAAGTAAATTTCTGAGTGCAACATTTTGTTTTTTGCTGTCCATTTTAGTTTTGTGGCTCAGAACATCTGATAACCTTAGATGTTGTGGTAAAGGGAGCATTATTATTCGCTTTTGTTCTTTGTTCTGTGCAATGGTCATATCTTTTCACATAGGTACGCTCTCAACGAAACAGTCTAAAGCTAATGTGAATATTCAGTGCTCAGATATGATAATCTACTTAGTTTAACCGGCCACAATGCACAGTTAGCTATCATGCATTAAAGTTCGCGCCTAATATTGAGGAAATGGTCGGCAAGCTTGCGCGGGTAAAGACAGTACTGCCTTTCCTACCTTCTATCCTTTCCTGTTATAGGCATTGCTCCTAGCACTATTATCAGATCAGTCCCTGCTATTATTAAATGTCTTTGTACGTCAATTTATAGAGTGAACTGTGGACAAAGAGTAAATTTAAAAACTACATCTTGTTTATTTGCCTTTTGCTGTATTCAATTCTAGGTTCCTACGTTCATGTTCAGCTAACTGAATAGACAGGGGTTTATCAATGAGCGTCTCTGGTTGTTTATTTCTATGAAAAATGCCTCCATGACTTCCTGCCGCAACGGAACTATTTCTTGAAGTACATGATAGTTTCTCTTTTTGTATACAACTGCAAAAGACGACTATAACGCTGTCAGAATACATTTTCAAATACATTGCAGTGCTTCCTTGGTGCACGTCCCCTTTTTCAGAAATGAAACAGAGGATTTCGGTGCTTGATGGTTTTTCAAAAAGGTATGTTCTTCCTTATAACGATTACATCAACATTTCCTCTTATTTTGCTTAAAATTCTCGCACATATCCAGACAACACTGTATGCTTATAAAACATTGTTGATCCTCCATGTTTAAAAACATTCTTACCTTTTTGTTGCCCAAATTCTTGTTGTATATTACAGCATGATATTGTTCACTACGTTCACATTGAGTGCACCTTTCGAAGCATGCTGATCTTTGCAATTTACAATCTGTAGGCATCAGAAAATTAGCCTTGCTATTCTCTTCCACCAAAACCAGTTTCCTTGCTGTTAAGACCATGTCATTCAGAAACATAGGGTCTACTCATGTCACTACCCATTGATAAACATTGAGAAACAGAACTATTTTATGGTGATATATGGAACCTAGCTCCTGCATTTCCAGTTTATAAAATTGGGGACTTAATTTGTATGGGCATTACTCGAATGTGCAGGATTATATTTGTAGTGGTAGCAGTAAGCCATTGAGTATACTGCAAAATGTATAATGCTAGCCCATTTGTATATAATCCGGGCTGCAACTATCTGAAAATTTTAATTCAAACCTGATTTGTATTTTCCTTTTCCTTTCTCATATTACAATTTCAGGTGGTTGATGACTTCAATAGAGCCTCTGTTACGCTTTTCCTTTTCCTTTATCATATATAATCCGCAGCTCACTTGCTACTGACCTTGTATAATATTTCTGGCAAACACTGTGATGCTTTTGTATAGTTGGTCTGAGAGAGGCCACACTCCGCTCCCTACTAGCTCCCTACTAATCTTGTATAATGTTACTGCCCAACGCTCTGTGCCGCTTTTATATAAACACTGAACCTTACTATCTAAGAAGCTTCATAACCATCAAAACTCCAGATCATATGTAATATTTTGTATATATACCTACGCTTGCTACATTGTGCCTCAGCCTGTCAAAAAATTCATGTTTATCGCATTCACAATTATCATGTATTCCAGATCTCTTACCACTCGCGCGCAGGGGCGCGCGTTTGCCACTAGTAGAACCTACAAAGATGAACCGGTCGCTGAGTTCTCAGCCTATCCACGGTAGCAAAAATAGTTTCCTCCGTCAGATCTCAGCTTAGACGGTAAGATTTGGTGCTAATTCCTGTTCTAGCGTGGTCATGTACTGCCTTCTGGAACCCTCTCGTCGTACACTTCTCCGCCAATAGGGGCCGACCGGCAAAAAAAATATCTTCCACCGCTCGCACTCCTCGCCAAAAAAAAAAGGAACAAAACCCTCTCGCATCCTCTCGTCTCGCCCGAGGGGGCGGCAGGCGGAGCGACGGCGCATCCGTCGGCCGGAGCGCCCCACCTCCGTATCGCCTCCTCCACTTCCCCCACCGCCGCATCGCCTCCTCTGCACCCTCTCCCTCCCGGATCTCTCTCCTCGCGGAGGCTCCCGGCCCTCGCGGTGCTCCAACCACACGGTGGCGGCACCTTCTTCCTAATGGGCTCTCGCCGGCGAGCGAAGCGGCGGCAACCAGGTCCTCCGGCGACTGCGTGCCCGATGAGGTAAACTCCCATCTCCTCTCTCTCTTGCCCTCACTCTCTCTACCTTCATGAGGCTCATATCTCCTAGCAGAAGCCATGGTCGGATGAAGGGATAGGGCCTGCCGTGGATGAAGGGATAGAGCCTGCCGTGGCGTCTCTGAAGATACCACCGCCGAAATCAAGAAGCTCCACCAGATGCAGGACACCAGCGCCCTCCTCTTCCCTGCCGGCACCAATAGCAAGGTGATTCAAGCGTGCCTTTCTTGATTAGCAGCCTGTGATTTACTTTTGTCCATGCTGTTGCTTTATATCTAAGTGCTATACTTAAAGTTTTCTGGATGGATGATGCTTACGTGCAATCTCCAGGTACCACTCTTGAAGTGGTTGTTACCTGGTTAGTAATTGTTACATACTATATTGAGCTTGGACCTTTGTTTTAGAACTCTGTTGAACATGGACCCAAAGGCATTTGTCACTTGATTAGTTCACCCTGCAACTGCAAAGAAAATGGACATGCTGTTCATTCCAGTTTCCCTGTAATAGTTTGGTCCCTTTAGATAGAAGTAATTACCTTTTGCTTATTTCAGTTACCATGGCATTGTAATCGTTAAAGATTAATTAGCTTACGATAAATTACTTACCTTCTCCGTTGTTCATGGTTTTAAGAAACTACAATAGACCTCCTCATAATGGGGGCACATCACCACAGCCCCTGTCCCGAATTAATTTTGGTAGTTCTAATCTTGATGGCATAGTTTGAACTACAGAGTTTACTTATTGATGATAAATGGGAAGTTGCCACTTTCATACCAATGCATACTTGCTAATGTATTTTCGACGGTTCCTTTTAGTGCTCTCATTTCTATGATCTACAGATTGCAATTTCTTTTCAATGGTTTCTATAGTCCAGGTACAATGGACTAATTCCAATGTGAATAAAAACATGATGATTCTTTATATTTTGTACAGACATTCAGACTAAGCATATGGAACTGGAAAAGGATATAATGTTCGAACAGATTTTCGCACTCACAGGTATTTCCTTAATACTCATCACCTAATAAACAATGTTGTTTGATTCTCCAATTCTTGATTCTCCTTTGACATGTAGGTTACTTGAGCAGCTTCTGATAAAGAGTGTTACCATATTTTGGTGGTGCTATGATATCCTACCTGGATTACTCCAGCAGTTTGTGATAAAGAGTATTACCATATTTTGGTGGTGCTATGATATCCTAATCGGAAAGATGAAACCATCCGTGAGTTCTGATAAAGACTATCTGTTGGTCTGCTGGCTTACAGATCCATGTACACCTCTCCAATGGTGTCTGGTGTGAGTATCTATCTGCCATAAGTACATATATACAGTTAACAAAGTTTTTTACTGCTATTTCTGCTGTACATAGACTGTTATAGCTGCGAATATTTTCCACCCGATTTTCTAGAGTACAAGAAACTTTGTGTTTGATTTGTTCACTATGAACTGAAATGTGCCAGAGCTAAATCAGCTCTGACATTTTATAGTTTATACTGATTTGCATTTCCCATCTAAGATGCACCTTTCCTCGGCCACATGGTACAGTCACAAAAACCCCCGTACCTGATCAGGTTTTCATAGTAGGTCTACTCTACATGGTAACGAACAACTCATCTTTTCTGATCCCCACTATGGACGGCTGACAAGAACCCTGCTCAGCTACAACAATTCATCCAGTGCCCTGACCGACATATTCACCCTTTTGTGTTCTTGCCTACATATTCTACTGAACACTCTCTCCTGATGTATTGAACTACAGGTCTTACACCATGGACAAGGCTCGCTACAAACCAGGCCGCAGCGTGCCTTTAAATATATATGTATCTACAATGTTCTTTGTTTTGTAATTTGGTGTCAACTTTTCAGGTTTGCCTTCCTATGTCATAGGATCAGGATGATAGTCAAGAAATTGGAAACTACCTGCTACACTCTAGCCACATGAAAAAAGGTCAGCCTTCAGGTTTTTGTATTTGTGCTTCCAAATGATGGTGACATAATATTGTTATATGCTATATAACATTTGTATTTGAAAGATATTTTTTTGCCGCTACCCACTAAAAAATGTATACTATGACTTCTCCT
The DNA here is from genome assembly GCA_038087645.1 of Saccharum hybrid cultivar R570. NCBI lineage: Eukaryota > Viridiplantae > Streptophyta > Magnoliopsida > Poales > Poaceae > Saccharum > Saccharum hybrid cultivar. The sequence continues at coordinate 20,131,445 of JAQSUU010000402.1, read as the reverse complement.
TTTCCTTGCTTTTTGTTGTAATATTTGTAAGCAGAAGGCTAAAAGTACTAAAACTTCAGGGGTGCGAAAATGGCGTACAGTAACAAAAAAAACTTGGATTGCTTTTGTTTATATCTTCAAATAAATATTTCTATTAGGCATTCAGCTTGATTGCTGCTTGCCTTCATCATCTCCACATTAAGCTTAAAACCAAATTACAGAGTCCACTGTCATGTTAAAGCTGATTCCTGATGGAGGTAAAAAATAGGGACGGAAGTGCAGTTACGTAATTTCAACCACCCATCTACATATTTTTTTATGGTCATGAGCTTGTGCCATTAACATATTTGCCTAACCCTCTAATTAGTGCTTGGTGAAGGCTTAGAAAATAATCAATGCTTTCATGGTCTTCCATCAGTTTTGTACATTAGTTAGTTGATATATTGACTACTGCATTCTTCAATTAGATGGTGTAAGCTATGTACAATTATATAGGTGAGGTTCAGTCTGTTACTGGATTTCAGTTTTGTAGCATAGCAAAACTCTGGGTTCTGAAGGAACCAGACCTGATTAGTTTTCTCTTGTTTTGTGTGTAGGGGGTGGGTAGGGAAAATTAGGCAGCAGAAAAGGAACATGACATACATCTATAATAATAAGACAACGAGCTCATCAATGCTACAACAAGAACATGGCATTACCATCTAGCTAATAGTGATTGTTCCCTTCTTGGACAAGATTTTAGGCTTCCTCTACTTACTAACTTTTACCTTCTACGAAACACAACTTCTTATGGAGTTGAGCCACCTGCGGTACCCTCATATCTAGATTAGAAAGCAAATTTTGCTGGTAGCCTCAACTATTTGCTAATCCAAGCTAAGCCAGCCTGCAGCAATCCCACCAGGTGGACTGCCTGCTGGTGATTTTTGGCCATTACATTTTTTGGGATACAACACTTCTGTTTTTTTGTTAACCTTGGAAATATACCAAAAAAGTAATTCAAAATGTTTGTTATGGTAATGCTCCAGTTTATTGCACTTACCGTTATTGCTGCACTTTCCTGTTCCCTACATATTTATTTAAATACCAAAGCAACGTGTCTTTTCTGGGTATATATTTAGCAAAGTAAAATATGATGAAATGCGCATTTGGAAGTTCTAAAAATTATTGGAATGTAATGATCTAGAGTTTTTGATTGTAGATGGAAACAACACATATCAGCATGTAGTCTGACATTGTTTCAATCCCCTCATGTCAAAAATAGATGGGCTGATAAAAAGGTAGAGTAGGAGTGAAAACCTGGAACAGGAGCTGCAGCAGTCTATTGGTAAGTGACTGACTGGTCCTACCCTCATGTGACAGTGATATTTTTAAAATTTTAAATTTTTAAAATATTTATCGTAAAGCAATTTAAGATTGCTTGCTTTTTTTCACGTATGAAACTGTTTAGATCCAACACTTGATGACTTCATACATTCTCTGAGATTGGATGTTGTTATAAACTATTGAAGCTTCAACCTCTCTTTCTATGTGCTTTCAATGTGTTATATGTAACCATGAAAAAATATATTCTCTACACTAATTGATGCTTTTGTTTGCCACGTGTCAACACTTTGGCACCATCTAATTCATGTTTGATTTCCTGCACCATCAACGCAGCAAAGGAGCACTGAAGAGGACGACCTGCACATTATCTTCAAATACCACATGAAATTGCTAAAGCATACCACCATATTTCGCTCCTGCTTTTGCTAAGCTCTGTAATTTCGAAAAGGTATGTCCAACCTGCAAGAAATATGAAGCATTCCATGTAATTACAAAAGCATCTAATGATCTATTCATGTAATGTAGGCCTCCGCGCAGGTAAAAAAATGTCAGCAATAATTCATGCCATTTTCTGCCAGGTGCTCACTATGCCAGATGACAGTTTTTTCTCTACCTTTCCAGTTACCTTCTCAGTGTTTACATAAACATTTACTTTTGAATATGCAGTAAGAAACAACCAGTGAAGAAACCCAGATAGACAAAACTGGCCAGAGCACCGGAAAGACCAAGACTGCCCCATTATCAAAATCCACTGCCAAAAAGTAAGTTTCCATACATTACTCCACAACATAGTTAATAGACCTAGATCTCTTTCGTGATGACGATTTCGTATATTACATACAGATCAAAATTCGATGATTCCAGACAGGAACCAAAAGTCAGTGGGCACAGAATTCCTTCAGAACCACGTCACAAGTGATTCAGGTCGAGCAATATTTGCATCCTCATTACCGATCTGTAACATATATCCACAATTATGAAGTATATATATGCACCCTGTAAATATAAGTCGGCCATCGTACCTGTGTAGTGGACCACCGATGCCCCTAGCATATGCCTGCACTTCTGTACTCTAATCAGATTATAACTATATATGTACCAGTGAAGGCACCTTATGTATGCAAATGACCACGACTATGACATCTGCATCACATACTAATAAACCTCACCATAGCCCTTAGCCCTCGCGCACAAGGGTGCGCGTTTTCCACTAGTTGTACATAATGGGGGAACCGGCCGGGATGTTGGCAGCAGCAGGATGCCGAATTGAACGCGGCCATGCCCCACTACAGCAACCTTCCTGGCTGCGCCAAGAGTGAGGCGGCATGCATGCATGGAGGTCACGTTGTTTGCTGTACCGAGCGATTCCGGGCACTGTTTGCCGTCCTGGTCCCGATCGGGGCACCGCACTGCACTGCGTTGCTGGTGGGGGGTCGGGTCGTGGCCGCCGATCGGATCGCGATCGCGATCGCGGGGGCTGTACCTGCTCCGCTGTTGGGCTGGGAGGGATGCGTGGGCAGTTGTGGTGGGGTGTGGGTGGGGGGAATTGGAAGCAGCAGCCAGAAGAATTGAAGAAGGAAAAAATTGCTTCTGCAACGTGTAGTACCACGTACCGACCGGCGCCCTTGCAATTGCATTTGCACTTGCATGCATCAAACGACAAGCAGCGCGCATTGAATTGAAGGCCGGGGAGAGAGTACACTCCTCCGTGGGCCGCCGCCCGGCCGGACGGCTCCATTTATTGTGAGCTCTGATCGCGATCAGATCCACCTCATTCTCTCGATCGAGTCAGAGGGAGGGAAGGCCCGTACGGCGGCCCCCTTGTTCTACGGAGTATTAGCCTGCGGGTGCGGTTTTTTCTGCGGGTAGAAACAAACGCAAAGGGACAAGCCAACCGGTTCTGGCTCCTGAAGCTAGGGGTCGTTTAGATTGAAAAAAAAGTGAACCTGATGAATAGTACCACTTTCATCTTACTCCCTCCATCCCAAATTATAAGACGTTTGACTTTTTTGATCTCAAGTTTGACCACTCGTCTTATTCAAAAAATTTGTATAAACATAGTCAAATTTAAGTTATTCTTGAGGAACTTTTATTAATATACCAAGCCACGATAAAAGAATTGATATTTTGCACAAATTTTTGAATAAGACGAGTGGTCAAACTTAGTTTGAAAAAAGTCAAACGTCTTATAATTTGGGATAGAGGGAGTATTTGATAAATATTATCCAATCGTGGACCAACTAGACTCAAAAGATTCATCTCGTGATTTCCAACTAAACTATGTAATTAATTATTTTTTTACTTACATTTAATACTCCATACAAGCGGTTAAAAATTGATGTGATGGAGAGAGTGGAAAATTTTGAAATTTGGATGTCATCTAAACAAGCCCCTAGTACTACATGTGTGGGGATCAGGTTTTGTCCTTGGCTTGCCGTGCGCTGCGGTGCGGTGCTGCGTCGCAACACGCCGCGCCGCAGCATTCTCGTCTCCATCTCCGCCCCGGCCGCGCCAAGACCGTTGCGTTGTGGTGTCGGCGCCGGGCAAGGGAGCCGTGCGCCTCGGCGCCGAGACCGTCGGTCCCCGCGGGTTGGGCGCCAACACCACCTTGCTACGGTCTGACCGGCCGTGAGCCAAGCCTGGCACGTTTCAGTGCGACAACGTCCCTCATGGCGTGCATTGTTATAAAATGATGGGCGCGACGAATAATGCTAGTATAAAATGACTCGGCCAAATAAGAAATCATCAAGTCCATGGAGCAATTGCGAAGTTTGGGGTGCCAGGTGTTCTTGATCGATACTCCTGCGTTACGTACTATACTGTACTAGTGCTACGGTGAACTTTCAAGTGCAAGACTGCAAGAACAATGGCGCCCGCAACCGCAAGGTCAAGATGCTCCAGGCGGCTGTTGCTGCAGCTTGCTGGTGGCATGGCATGTCACTCGCATCTCCGCCGTGCAGTAGCAGCAGCAGCACGAGCGCGACCAGGGCCGTGTTTAGATCCCTAATTTGGGGGCTGAATCTGTACAGTGCGCATTAAATGCGCACTGTAGCAATTCGTTTGTATTTGGTAAAAAATGTTCAAATTTTTACTAATTAGGCTCAAAAAGTTTGTCTCGCAAAGTACAACAAAATCATACAATTAGTTTTTAATTTTATCTACATTTAGTACTCTATGCATGTACCGGTATTTTGATGTGATGGAAATCTTCTTTTTGCATAGTAGAATTTGGGGATGAAATTTGGCTCAAAATGTTCGTCTCGCAAAGTACAACAAAACTGTACAATTAGTTTTTAATTTCATCTACATTTAGTACTCTATACATGTGTCGGCATTTTGATGCGATGGAAATCTTCTTTTTATATAGTAGAATTTGAGGAAGAAATTTCGGATGTAAAGGCCCTGGATTTTACTCGGCGGCAGCCGGCCCGGGACCGTCTCCTCCACCGGCAGGCACGCTGCGGTTTTTACTGCCCCCACAGGTAATACTGCACTGCAGCGATAAAAGGAACAAGTGGGGGGCGAGGAAAAAGTTGGGAACAGGATCCCAAGGCCGCCGCGCTGCAGTGCCTGCTGTGCTGAGAAAGTCCGGGCCCCAGCCGGCTGCGTGCAGGCTGTTGGCTGGCCGGCCGGCTGGATGCAGCATGCAGCAAGCAGCCCCGCGCCTCGAGCCGTGCGCCGCTGTTACTCGTTGTACCCGCTCGCGGCTCGCCCGAGTTGACCCTCGTCCGTTCAGCTTCTCCTCCATTGGTTTCTTTTCTTTTTATACTCCCTCCATCCCAAATTATAAGACATTCCAAGAATCTTAGAGAGTCAAAGGATCTCAAGTTTGACCAAATTTATATGATAAGATAATAACATTTATGACACCAATTAAGTATCATTAGATTCTTCATTAATTATATTTTCGTACTATACCTATTTGATGTTATAAATTTTTGTAATTTTCTCTATAATTTTGGCCAAACTTAAGATGTTTTGACTTTCCAAGATTCTTGGAATGTCTTATAATTTGGAATGGAGGGAGTACTACTGTGGCAGCCACGTCCGCCGTGCCTCCCGCGGCCCGGGCCCCGCGCGCGTGGTCCCGTCGTCATCCCGTGTGATGCGAGAGGGGGGGAGCGCGCTGCCGCTGCGACTGCGATGCGTCGGACGGCTGCGTGCCCGCGTCTGCGCCCGCCGCTCCGGTGATTGCCGCGCGCCGCGGACACGGAGGGAACAGTGCGCAGCGGCGGGGGCGGGGTCGCCGGTCGCGGGAGGACGAATGGTCGAATGGACGATGCGATCCTTTTCGGAGGCCCAGCGCCGCGCCGCGCGCTGATCCCAACGCGTAACGAACTGGGCAGCACGCACCCGCGCGACGGGATGGGTGCGGGAGACACGGCCGCGAGGCGGACTGCGGCGTGCGGCTGCTGCGCCCCCCCTCCCTCGGGACGCGTGGCTGGATTTGCGGGGTAAGCTGTCGCACTGTGAGTCTGTGACTGGCTGGCTTGCACGCGGAGAAGAGAACGCCCGGTCGACTACTGGGTTCGGGCAGCAGACATTTCTGATTTCTGACGCCGCTCGCAGGTTGATTTTCTTTTACTACACTTCAATCCTATATAGTTCTGGCAGATTGGTTTGAAAATAGAAGGAAATTTAAAACCTTATTAGTACAAAATAGCACGAGTAACTAGTATACATACAGGTGAAAATGAAATTCTGAGTAGTATATTCACAAAAGAATGGCTGACACGAATACACACTCACACTCACAGAACGGCAGAAATTCCTTCACAGCGCATTAAACCCCCTGTTGCACACTGTACACCAATCGATAGCAGTAAATCCTGTTGCCCTGTACCGTGAACAGTTCGGCGTAGGTACACCTTTTATGAAAGCGGCAGAAAGTATCAACTGGTACGGTTACATATCGGGTTATCGTGGAGTAAACGATCCACATCCCCGAAGGTTGTCTCAGAGAATTGGGAAAATGTACTGTTAGTCCACGAACACGCCCGGTACTTCCAGAAAGTGGTGTTCCTACAAGGCTACAGCAAATTCTCCTGTTCTACCTTTTTTCCATTCTCCTATCCCGAACGCAGGCCTCCTGCTGTTTCCACAGAAGTGGTACGTGCGATCATTGCTCCTGGCTATAGATAGCTTGTTTAATTCTTGCTTCTGTCTCTCCCGTGCCAATCATTATTTTTTTTTGAAAAAGACCGTGTACGTGCTTATATATGCGTAGGTACGTGTTCAGTGTCAAGTATCAACTAGTATCAAGTACAGCAAGGTTGATACTACATGCGATACAAAAAGGATCGAAGACATTAACCACACGCGGAGTAGATGAATGTGTCAATGCTTTCACTAGCCTATCTACAGGCTACAGGTGCCAAACCTACGACACTACTTGACTTGATTCATCGGCTGTAGGGTAAATAATCACCAAAAAGAAGGCGTTGGCCTTTGCTGCAAATCTTGCGATCATTGACCGACCAAATTCGACTTGCGCTTTTGTCTGGAGCATATTGCACAGCCCCCGGCCATATCCTGCCTACCTGCTGTTCTTCACTTCGATCACCACAGAGAGAGAGAGAGAGTCGATGAGGTGAATTCAGCCATTCAGGTCGTCACGGATGAGAGACATACGTGCAGTGCATGTACTAGTACGTGACAGGGACACGACGAAGGAATCGATCTCTCTCCATCGGTTGACGCCGAAAGTGCACAGAAAAGGGAGATCATGCTCCGGCCATATGGACCGACGCGGCCGAGTCGACTAGTCGCTTGTCTCGAGATAACTATGATGATGATAGCCTCAGCCTGTGTGTGTCTTGGTGGGCTCTACTTTAGTTTTGGTGTGATCACGACGGGAACCTGTCGCACGTATTGCTCTCTCTCTCTCTCTTGTTATTGGAGGACTAGTGTTAACCTGAGTGCCCTTTTTTAAGCTTCTTTTAAGACTCAAGTGTGTGAGTGACGACACTCTTTTTATGGGCAGCAAGCACTACGTTATTTGCTCATATCATGCAGGTACTCATTTCAGATGTCTAATTTTTGTACTACATCGCCACCTTGGTAAAGTTTGGGCCCTTTTCCCTTCGGCCCGGGACGAAAATCTCTGGCTATGAATATGGTAGTGTTAGGCCCGTTAGTGCTGTTAACGGGCCCCAACAAGTAAAAATATGATATTGCAAAAGCCCATGGCCCACTGGTAATATATAGTAGTACAATAGTGGAAGCGCTGTCGTGGGCACAAAAGGTGCTCAATAGTGGGCTTTCAAGGCTCAATTAAAAATTGCGCCTGTCTCCGGAGAGAGCATATATATACATACATGCCCATTTTCTGTGCTCAACTTCATCACGGGGCCGCCATTTGGACAATTTTAGTACTCCACCCATTTATTTCTAGACAGATGAGGGTTCTGTTGGAATCGATCGTGACTCATGCATAATACAATTATATTATACTCCCTCTGTGTCAGATTTATTTGGACAATGTTTAATGTTTAGGTCAAATATTAGGAATATAAATCATCAATAGCTTTTAAGTTGTTGAGTTTGCAAATGTAAAAATTATATGAATAGATTTGTCTTGAAAAATACTTTCATAAAAGTATACATGTATCACTTTTCCATAAATATTTTTTATAAAAACAAGAGGTCAAAGTTGTGTTTTGGAGACCGTGTCGCTGTCCTAAACGACTTCTAAATCCGATACGGAGGGAGTATATATATATCGATTACCAACTGTTTATGGGCTCCACAATCAGCCAAATTATATTTTGGTCGGTCTACAAGCTTGAGTCAACAATAACTTTTGTTGTCGGCGACCCATATCATATTCCAGGGCTCATTGCAAAACAAGAGACAAAAAGGTGACACCCCCTCTTGGCCAAGCTCTTCAACCAAGCAAAAACTAAATACGCCAAAGAACATATAACCAAATCCTCTCTTAAGCATAAGGATTTAAATTTGAATGGAATAAAATTGTTGAACACCGTTTTCAGCAGTCATGTTCAAATATATATTTGTACGGAATGACAAATTGCCAATTGAACAACAAACCTCACTTGTTTGAAAACTGCACTAGAGTTGTCGCGCCAACAATGTTTTGAGCCGAGGGTGATTTTGTTGCTATTGGTTTAAATGTGAGCACCGATGTCAAATTCGGATGGCTCAGTTCGTGGAGGATATACATATTGTTGTTGCAGCACAAAACTTGAAATGCATATGTCATCGATATCACAGTGTCAACTATGCAGCTTTGATGTAACCTAGCGACAAGGAAGGTTGATGAAGCCATTAATCTATGAAGCACCACACATGAATGGACGTAGATCACAAATCACACGATGGTTGAACCACTACTTTCAATGAGAAAGGACGTTGGATGAAGCCATTAGTGCAGTCCCAACCTGAAACAATTTACTAGTTTCCATAGATGTCTTGTCAATACGTACTCTTTTTGAAAACTATCTCACCTAACGTAGAGTTTCTTGATAGGGACCCACAAATAATTCCGACCAATCCCATTGCCATCTCTCTTTCATCCTTTTCTCCCTCCTATCCCCCTCTCTCTCTCTCTCTCCACACCCGATGGCACGAGCAAGCGCATTGACGGCTGGCTGCGACCACCGCGCGTGACACGACTATGCATGAAGGGTGGCTGTGGCGAGCGGTAGGGGTGCAGGGCGTGCTATATAGAAACTATCATGGTAGGGTTTTAATGTTATATAGAAACTATCCTAGCTGAAAGGTCAGGACTGCCCTTTTTTTAATTTGGGAGTAGAATACAAGAGTGAAATTGGCGATGAAAGTGCATACTAAGTTTCATTAAGTTGAATTGCATAGTAGCCATGTAATTGCTCGGGCACCCAGCTAGTTGCATCAATATCTAAAATATTCAAAACACCGGCAACCAAGCATGGATTGCATGTATCTCAATATATTTGAATTTCTGGCTCTAAACCATACAAACGTAACGGCCTTCGGCGCTGAATATCCCAAAGCATCTATGTACAGAAGAAAGATTTAATTGATCATTTGTGCACATCTGCTAGCTCTCATATATATTATCGAACAAATAATAAGCAAATGCAACAAACCCCACAACGAAAGCAAACAAAACTTTGCAGGCGAGATGATTAACAACTCTTGATTTCTCCGACAAAACACCATCATCAGCACCGTTTGTGTGACCTTATCAATTAACAGTGCAATCTGCTAAATGCACACTAACCATCTGCGCCTCAATTGCATATGATAACACATGCCTGAATCTGGATGGACGATCGATCGTCACCTCAGCTTGGCCACCTTCCAGCTCCGCCTGTCCAGGGGCTCGCTGCTGCCGGTGACGTCTTGCAGGTCTGGGGTCGTTAGCTCGCTGCTCGCGGCGACCACCGGGACGATCTCCTTGGTTGTCCGCCGCTCCCCACTGAACCTGAGCATCTCGACCACCTCGGCCATGGCCGGCCGGCTCTCGGCGTTGCTCTGCGTGCACAGCATGGCGGCCTCGACCACGGCGCGGAGCTGCTGCGCGTCGAACCGCCCGGCGAGGCGCGGGTCCGCGATGCGCTCCCACTTGCGGCGGTCCACCAGCGGCGCCACCCACTGCACGATCTCGCGCTTGACGCCGCCGGGGAGCTTCTCGAGCGGCCGGCGCGCGCTGACGAGCTCCAGGAGGAGCACGCCGAAGCTGTAGACGTCGCAGCTCTCCGAGACCTTCCCCCACATGGCGTACTCCGGCGCCAGGTAGCCCAGCGTGCCCTTCACCCTCGTCGTCAGGTGCGACACGCCGTCGGGTATCAGCTTGGCGAACCCGAAGTCGGCGACCTTGGGAACGAAGTCCGCGTCCAGCAGCACGTTGCTCGCCTTGATGTCCCGGTGTATGATGTGCGGGTTCGCCTCGTGGTGCAAGTAACTGAAATAAAGACACGTATGGATTGTTAACGAGATGAAATGGCAGGAATCAATGGAGTCTCTGGGTGCCTGGTGTGTGTGCATGTATTACGCACGCGAGGCCCTCGGCGGCACCGATGGCTATGGAAACGCGGCGTGCCCAGTCGAGGGGCTGACGCTGCTGGGAGGAGGGGGCGCCGCGTTGTGGGTGGAGATGCGTGAGTAGGCTGTGGTTGGGCATGTAGTCATAGACGATGAGGCGCTCGTCGCCGCCGGCATAGAAACCGCGGAGGCTGAGAAGATTTTTATGCCTGACACGGCCGAGGATCTCCACCTCGATGGCGAACTCCATCTCCGCCTTGGCCGTCATCGCCTTGAGCCGCTTCACCGCGATCTGATGAACACGTATCGCACCGCACATTTGTCAGGAATCAGGATGCACGCCGGCCGCCGCCGGCACCAAACGAAATAATTACGAGCTTATTACGACATGTAAATTGATAAGACCACGAACAGATATATAGTGCATGCACCTCGACGCCCTTGGAGGTGCGGCCCCAGTAGACGGTGCCGAATCCGCCCTCCCCGAGCTTGTTGCTGTCGTTGAAGTTGTTGGTCGCCTGCAGGAGCTCCTTGAGGCTGTAGATCTCCCATGGATACTCTATACTCCTGCTCTTAGGTGTCCTCGACGGATTCGTCCTTCAAATTCATCCGGTAGTGTCACAGGAAGATTCATCAGCTCGACTGATCGCGATATCGATCAGAGATGCAGCCGTGCATATGCACGGGATCACGAGGTAGCCTTGCAGATACTCATGGTCAACGAAGAATATATGTGTACCTGCGAGTGCGACGACCGGCTGGTGGTGCGGCGGCTGGCTCCGGCTCATCATCGCCGGCGACGCAGCAGAAGCACCTGTTGATCATCTCTACGCAGACCAGCCGATCGACGAATCGTGCACACCGCAGAGGGAAGGGGACGAGGAGGAGGAGGAGGACCAATCTCGATGACGGATCCAGGTGAGAAACCGAGGCTGGAAGAGAGAGTGTTTCCAGGGGCAGCTAGTTAGGTCTAGCTTGTTGTTTGTCTCGCTGGCTAAATTATCCTGCCTCTCCTTGGAGACTTCACTCCTATAACAGTGACATTCCCCTCCTGTGAAGATGTGGCCGATCTCTAGAACGCACACCACTTATATATAAACACAAACCAGGCAAATACGAACTCTGAACTGGAGTAGCCACACTATCTGGTGGCTATGCACTTTGCCCATTCATATGACTGACTGACCACTGTACTGTTCATCAGAATATCTGGTGAATTGTATGACACAACCGCCGCGAGCGTGCTAGCGACCAGGTCAGTCAGACAGGTGAAATCGACAGAGCAGTAGAACCACGTTATGACTCGTAACAGGGGTTGGTTCAAACGGTCTTTTGTTTCTTTTCATGTGTCTCAATGCATTTGTCTGAGACATGTGCTAGGCTCCTAGCTTTTGAGTCTTGAATAAGTCAGCAATTTCTCTGTTTCTCTGAGCAGAAAATTGAAGCGATCGAGCGCAGGCAACAGAACAAAAACAAAGGGATTTACACCACTGCTTACCACACACCTAATCTGCTAGTGACTGCTGCCGCTTCCATTTGTTTATAGATGGAGATGTCACTTGGATTGGTCAATGAAATGGAAATCCGTGGAAAGCTCCTGGCAAGACCTGACAAATTAATTAACCACTTGATATATCGAGAACAAAAAAAGGAATCCCGTTTGAAGAATGCAGAGGAAGCAAACATATGTTAGGTTCAGAGCCCAAATTCAGTTTTATTTTGTCAGCTTGCTTGCTGCTGGTCATCGTCTAGTGTCCCTGTACAAATGCACATATCTGAATTTGAGATTCTTGCAATCAGGCCGTATGAGCAATCCCACTCCATTTATGGGTTGTCTTATCTTCTTGTCTTCACAAGAAGATACATCAAGTGGTGTGCGTTCAGCTTTTGGTGACTCTGCTAGGAAAGAAGATCAAGGTACACTGACGCTGCCATCCATCATGACTGGCAGAAATATCCTGAAGCCTGAAGAGTTCAGCTTTAAGAATTGTCAGTAGAACATGGCCAAGCTTTCGAAGCATACACAAACAAACATGGAGAGAAAGATATGGATAGGTTCCTTGCCAACTTGAACAAAGATCGCGAAGGCAACACCACAATGGTCGGTGAAATCACGTTCCCTTCTCTACACAACAACGAAAACATAGAAATTCCTATAAGTGATCCTTTTACTCCTGAACAAATAGTTGTTCTTCAATATTATATCATTGAGTGAAATAAGCTTGCATGCCAATACTTCTCAAAGACAATTAATGCTCAAAACAATACACTGTCACTCTAGAGTTTCTTCATTTACTAGAAGTTTTCAACCACCTCTTACTTGCCTTGTAGCCTTCATATTGTCCGTGGAACTATTGACCTTGAAAATCACCGCAGTTCATTGAGATATCGAGTATAGATTTTTCACCGACAAATCGATAAGGAGTCCACGAAGCTACTCGGCTCAACAATGGAAATATCAAATACTACGAGTTCTACTTCTATTGTTGTAACACCCTAGTGTTCAAATGGCTCATATCCACTCTTCCACTCTGCAGGTTGAGTGAACCACACACTTCCACCACCTACTTACTTTTTCATCCTCACTTCACATAAAAGGGTTAGCTCAGAGATGGTGGAACGGACTCAAAGCTTTATATGTTGGTTAACCCGCCCTCAACAATCAAAGTGAGACTAAACCCCCACAATCTCATATTAGTATACACATGTACCACTATGGACTAAATCCAAACCGGGTTATATGTCATAATTATTGACCTCGTTGTGATGGTCTACTTGCAAGACTTCCATGAAGCAATGGCACCTCCAAGTTTATACACATATCCACTTGTGTCCTTTATCTCATCAACATCATATTTCTAATTTGAATCACTATAGCCCTCTAGTACCCTTGGGTACCCAACGTAGTGAAGGCCATAGCTCAATGTCCTTTATATAGCGCATTACTCTCTCCAAGATCACACTTGTGATCGTCTCCTGGATTTAAAACAAATCATTAGTTTGCTCACAACAAATGAGATGTTAGGCCTCTTAGCGCAAGCCAAGTACATAAGCGAGCCAACAATCTGGGAGTATCTCAATTGATCCCTTGTTATATATTCTTCGGTTTTTCTTAATAACACACTAGTATCATAAGGTGTTAGAGCAGGTTTGCAGTCATTATACCCAAAGAGACTCAATACCTTTTCCACATAGTGGGAAATGAATAAGTGTAACCCCACCATCATCTCCTCTCAGTAGCTTAATGACAATAATAACATCACTGACTCAAAATCTTTCATCTCAAAGTTGTTAAACAAGAAGTCCTTCACCTCCTTAATAAAACTAAGGCTAGTTTCAAAGATCGGTATAGTGATAATTCATATAAACACAAGAAGTCCTCTCACACTATAGTGATAATACCCACATTTGTTAGCTTCATTCACAACAAAGCCAACATATGTGAAAATTTTGTTGAACTTCATAAAGACTTCAACAATTTAAACACTACTCCCTCTTGACTTTGCTACAAATCCATTAGGCTAATCCATATAGATCTCATCGTCTTAAAGTCCGTCTAATGAATAGGAGGACCATGAGAGGCTACTAAGGAAAGAAACACTCGAATTGTGGTCAATGGGAAACAGGTGAATAAGTATCAAAAAAGCCTTTGCCTTCTTTCTACATATGACCTTGTCCAAAAGACTTGTCTTATACTTTTCAATAGTACCTTTAGGCTAGAGTTTTTTCTTGAGCCCTCATTTACATCCAATAGGTTTGCACCCGTAATGAAGATCAACGACCAACCAAGTTCCATTAGACATAATATAACCCATCTTACTCCGTACTGCTACCATTAATAAGTCAACATCGGTAGATGAATATGCCTCCTTAATGGTTCTTGGAGTGTCATCCACAAGGTATATGATTTAGTTTAGGGACGGAGCTAGCGGTGGGGCAAGGGGGGCTCGAGCCCCCCCCTACTGCCACCGAGCCCATAGAGCCCCTCCTGAGCCCCTGCAAAAAATTTCTGCCATGGCTGTAAGGTAGCCGGGGCTAAGGTCGCTGAATCGGTCTGTCTCAAGGTTGAAGATGGCGTTCTATTCGCGAAATGGGCCACTTAGATGGTATAAACCTTTTTCTTGTGTCGCAACTGGTCTGATAGGCTTTGTTTCGACCTAATAAGGCCCTGGCCCAGTTCACCGAGTAGCGAGCGTGGCCTGTTGGGCGACACGCAGGGGCGTGGGCAGGGTGCTGCTTGCTGGGCACCTGGGCTTAAACGTCTGTGCACGCATACATCACTCAGCACTTGGAATCGGTACTCGTCCATTCAAGCAATAATCAAGGTATATTAATTAATGCAGTTCCTCTAATTAGCTCCGATTTCCGGTAAGAAACGAGAAGTTCACAACTTGGTTTGATTTATGATACAATAATAAAGATACTAGTTGCGTTCTTTGTAATTTAGAGGAACTGGTTGTATACTTATATATCTACAATTCTACATTTATAAGAAATTTGTCAAATGGGAATATTATAGCAATAAATATAACAGGTTTAGATAAGAGGGCTTAACTACATCCAAGATTTTTTATACACTATAAGTGCCCTTTTTCTATCTAATTATTAACTTGAGCACTCTGAAGTATTGTATTTTCACATGAAATATGGTATACAAGATGGACATATAATATATATAACCATTTGTTTCATATATGCATAAGGATGATTGTTGATACAGTGGAAGACAATATATGTATAGCCTCGTGAGTTCGCCGTGAACTCATCCCTCCCTAATTTTTTTTTAGCTCCGTCCCTGATTTAGTTATCACCAAAAGACTGCAATTACTCTTTTGAGTAACTATAGTGTTATCCTCCTTGGGATTTCTACATGGGTTTATTCAGTGTGCTCTATCCAAACATGGTGTCCAAGAAATTGTTGACACCGAAATTGGTTTATTGCATGAGACCCCATAACTCAGAATGCACCAAGAGGAGCCGTGATGAGAGCAGAATCGGCCAGTCAAGACGATTGAACAGAGTCAGCTGGATTTCAACAATGACGTCATATCAAGAAGACTCCAACAGCAAGAATGACATTGTTCGGGGTCAGAAAAACAAAACGGACTCCACAAAAAGGGGAAGCCTGGAGTCCAAGTTATCTTAAATTAGGATGTTCATTTTTTTTTTCAAAATTTGTGATCAGTCATATTCGATCAGGACTCGTAGCCTAGCCTCAGGTATAAATATTGAACCCCGACTATTGTAATAGACATCTCTCATCGATCAACCAAATAAGTACATTTACTTTTCGGATTACGTCACCCCTTAGGAGCAGGAGTAGAGTAGATTTTGACGAGTTCTTTGGGCAAGCAGGGTTGCATCGGACGACCTGACCTCCGGCTTGTTTGTGAGTATCTGTCACGACTTATATTATTACTTGTGAGGCTACAACAGACGACTGATCTCTTGCAAATCGCGGTATAAGTTAGTTATCGACAAGGGCGGATCCACCTATCTGGCAAGCTATGGCAGCCGCCACACCTGCCAGCCACCCCTTCATGCATGTATCTTGGCCTCAACAGTCAGCATTAGCAATTAACACTTGAGAAAGAAGACAAAGTGGCTGATTGTACTTGCTTGTGCCCAATGTTTTCCTAAATGCTAAACGATAAATAGTCGGTCACCCTTCATTTAGCATTTAGACAGTTTAAACAGAGTTAAACGGTTTTGTACAATAACAATAAAATATACATATTTATGTAGGTAAAAATAAAATTGGCTAGAACCCATACATATTTACACATGTAAAAATCAAATATTCTACCAAATAATCTTGTTGGAAGAAATCTAAATCCCACGACACTTCATATAATTACAATGTTAATTAGTTTCATGTTGATTGTGATAGACGTAGTCCTTTAATTCACTTAATTATGGATTAAATGGTTGTTTAGCTCATTTAATCACATTTAATCTGATTTTGTTTAGACCGTTTAGACGGGATTGAACGGTTTAAACGGGTTTAAACGGCCCAACTGTTTAATTCACCGTTTAGGGCCTAAACAACACGGCTGACTTCTGTTTACCGTTTAAACGGCGTTTAAACGGACTAAACGGTCGTTTAGGCAAACAGTGCTTGTGCCAAACATATTGACAATAAACTCTTATTGCTGAGCAGACATCACAATATTGGTGGCCTATTATTTAGCCTACTACTACTTGCTCGAAGTGTCGGCCGACTGCATGTCTGAACCCTGCGTGAGTGGACTGTGTAGTTGCAACAGCCTAGCAAAGGAGCATGTAGCAGTGAAGCAGTGTGCCAAGTTGTGCCGCCTCCGATGGGAAGATAATAAGTGAAAATTGACTAATTCTAATTGCAATGTCAACCGTGTGATGTGAAGTAATTAGATTAGTGAATAAATGATGCGCTGAATTAGCAAGATGACATTGAAAGTGTGATAAGTAGTCAGACAATGATTCGAACCGCCATACCTAAGATTTTGTTCTGGATCCACCACTGGTTATCGATCAATATTGTTATTTGTAAGGCTGCAATAGACGACTAATCTCTTACAAATTGCGGTATAGATTAGTTATCGATTCGTATTAACCTTTACAAGGCTGCAACAGACGACTGATTTCTTATAAACGTTGGTATTAATCAAAGTTATTGATATTGTGCCAAATAGTTTACTGTTTAATATAATATCACCAATTGCCCGATCTAGATTGAGATTTATTAGTCTTATTATTTTGATCTATTGTCTGCTAGACATCTTCGTGGTTGAATTTGATTCTTGACATTAGATCATGTTTGATAACTAATCTATCTCAATCTTGATTGCACATGACGAGTATTTGAAGTCGTGTTCTATTAAGAGATAGATTCATTGGTCACCAGTATCCGGTATGACTCCGCTATCAATGTTGCATCAGCTGACTCGATCTGTTGATAGCGGTCAGATTGGACATTGTCGGTTAATAAATCTATTTATTAAGAAGAGCATGGTGTCAACCACCCGCTATGTCTTCATCGGCTATTTAGCCGATGGCCTGAGCTTCCATGCATATAATATGCCTTCACGATTCCTTTGCGATATAAGTAGATCTATCGATTGCTGGTCTCTGATCTAGGGTCCTACTGTCAATGATGCATCAGATGACTCGACCTGTTGACGGTATAATAGATTGAGTCTAGTTATTTGTAGATTTATTAATATCCAACGGATGATTGATCGTATGCTATATGACAATATCACTGGAATCAGTTATTTTAGCCGATAGCCTATTTTGTTGAGGATGTACTAGCTGTTTACATGTTTTTAATTGTTTTCATCTTAGTTAAAAGCTAGTACATTTCTCACATGAATGCCTACACACCTATCTTTACACCTTTTGCATGTTTTCATGATCATCGTCTAGTTAAAATCTATGCAACAGAGTAAATAATAATTGCTGATATACTCGTTTTTACTTACCATGCATCATGAACATGCTGGATATCGACTCTCTAGTCGATAGCCTTACTTCATTAGCTACTTGGCCGCATATTTGAAACTATTTAGACAAATACCGGCATGTTTCACCTTAAATTACTGATCAATTTTCTCTCCTTGTCAATTACAGAGTCAAATTGACTGGCACGCCCTCGGTCACGACCATCCGATCCGGTGTCCTCCTAAGTCTGGGGAGAGCTCGGGATCTGCTCTACGCGGTTTCTCTCGGCTTGCTGCGTGTGCCGGTGGCACCCTGTCACTTGTCGCCGTCGACAGGAATAATATAGGCTCATGACTAGATGATCCAGGTGTATTTTTCATAGGATAGTCATTTTAAAAAATGTAGCATCTCTAGATTACATGATTGTATCAACATGCATGCCAGGTACTCCATAGTTTATTATTAAGAACCTCCATGTTGTGAATAGCATAACCAAAAAGAACACGGTAAACAGTTTTTGTCCAAGCTTGAGCTTCTTGTTGATTGGCGCACCTTGGCCAAACAACCCCAAGATTTAACCTCTTCTTAGAAAGTCCTGCTATTTCTAACATGGTGTTAACCAACTCAATTGGAGTGCGGTTTTTTCATTCGGCGAGGTTGTTTGATTGTGGTGTCATCTCATAAATAATTCTAGAAAGCGGCAGCAATATAGCGAATAGATGGTGCATGATGTGTATGTTCATATGAGAGACAGGTAGGTGGCGCCTTTCTTATAGTGCCAAAAGACAAAGAAATGAACTTGTACGCCATCAACCCTAGCGACATTACCAGCATCGGAGGGTAACCACAACCCGTTACCAGTAAGGAGGGTAACCGCAACCATAAAGCACAGTAACCATGCACTACACCAGTAGCAACTGCTATAAAGGATTTTGATGAGCCTTAATCAAGCACCATCAATTGACCCAAGTGGCAATCCTAGCCTATTGTAAGGATCAAGATGGCTAGAGGGGGTGAATAGCCTATAAAAATTTGTTCTACAAAGACACAACAGTAGAGCAAATTAAAGGTGATTAGTACAACAAATGATCCTGATAGCCTCTAGTTGCTCTAGCTCTAGAACACCCAAGTAAACCCTTACACCATTCTTGTAGCAAGTGACTTCTAGTCTAAATCAGAACACCACACAAGCTACTAACTACACTAAGCAACTCTAGCTAGCTAAACTAGTGAGAAACAAGACAAGCTACTCTACTACTAAAGCTACCACTAACAAGAGGCCTCTAATAGTGAACGCAAGTGAAAGTATCTACCACTAACAAGAGGCCTCTACTAGATGTGCAACTTTCTACTAGTGAGGCTACTCTACCAAGCAACTACCACACAAACAATATATATGAAAGTAAATGCAAGTGAAAGTAGTAGCAAACCAACAAGGGAAAGTGATCAACACAATGATTAATCCACATGGTTCGTTCGGTTGCTTGCTGGCATACTACGTCCACGTTGTGGCGAGTCCCCAAGTGATGATTCGCATGCTAACTATCATGACAAGCTAGACCCACAACTTGGGTGCCACAAGAATCAATCAAATGGTGCAATCCAACTAGCCATGAGCATTCCACTAGAGTATCCCTTTGCAACTCCACAAGGTGGGATCAGCACCTCTCGCAAATCACTGGTTGGAGGCAGAGAACAATCACCAACATTCCCCTCAACAACCATAGCTGCTCTAAACTGTCTAGGTGGCAGCAACCACCAAGAGTAACAAGAAAACTACAACCCAATCTAAGAACTAGTGTCACTAGATGCAAATCAACAAAGCAAATACACTAGATCTATCCTAATCTCACTTTGGATCAAGCACAAGTCAAGAGATGAGTGGGAGGTGTTCTTGGAGACTCGCAAGTGTGTTGGATTACTTATAATGCCAAGAGAGAGCTCAAACAGTCGACCAACACCTATTTAAAGAGGCCCTCCAAAAACTAGTCGCTGGTCTGAGTTGGTGGGTTGTCTAGGTGATCAACAGATTGATCCGGTGACCACCGGACATGCCCACCGGACTAAGCGCTACATAAAACAATCGCCCTGGTGCTTGGTCTGATGCTCTTCAATCAGCACCACCGAACTAATCTGGTGGCTTCGCGCACCCGAGACCTAGAAACTAGCCATTGGACTCCCCAACAATCACTTGTAGCGCATGGTTTGGGGATCTGCCCCTGGTTCACCACCCACCAATCCGGTGATCACATTGAAAAACCCGCACGAGGAACAGTGCTATCACATCATCCATTAGTGTCAGTGAGTGTCTAGGTGATCACCGAACTAATTCGGCGATGAACCCTAGCAACAATTAACACCTTTATGCATAGTGGTTCGTCCGATGCTTCCAGTGGGGCACCACTGATCTAATCTGGTGCCCACTGGAACACCTAAAACAACTTTTTTCAACCCTATTTCCAAATGTGCTAACTCCCACAAGTGTCCACCCTATGTGCAAGTGAGTTAGCATTTTTTTAAATATTTTTTAAAGGGTTTTCATTTGCATCTCACCATGTCACTTGGTCTAATGCATATGCAAGTGGCACTTAGATAATCATTAGAGTTCCCCTCTTAATAGTATGACTATCTATCTTAAATCCGACCACACACTTTATTGTGTCTCATCCGATAAAACAATATCCCTAGCATATGATGAGCACTTAATCATCTTGTGGCCTCCTTCATCACCTCCATGAGGGTCATCTTGCTCAACCGTTGGTATGAACATCACCTAGCTCAAACAACACTTAATTACTAAAGGTTAGTCCAGTAGTTATCACTTAATTACTAAAACCAAACTAGGGTTTTTTTCCTATCCTACACCACATCATGGTGTTGTGGTGGGCTTTACCCGGCCTGTGCGCATCTTGGCGCGTCTGCATGTGCATGTAGCATTTTTTGTCTCAGCTTCAAAGCGGATGCACACAACGGTCACATATTTAAGTCCAGTTATGCGAGACTAAGATTTTATTACACCTAGCATCTAATATGGACCATAAGATTTAATGGTTTTAATTGAATAAAATTGAGCCCAACCCAATTAAAATCCAGCAAATTCATAAAAAGCCATACGATCCATGGGTATTACTGTCCACTCAAAGAGGCTGTACCCTAACTTGTGTCCACATTCTTGGTGTACGTCCTGTTTCTATCAGAGTTGATCAGCCATAGAGCACCCATCATGAACCTCTTGTATTTCCATTGTAACGTGAATGAAAATGGGGATGGTTATACCTTTTAAAAAAATGTTTGTAAAAATAGAGTCCCCATCATATTGCCTTCCTATTTTGAACAAGGTCATAAGGTCATTTGACCTTCATTTTTTCCAAAAAAAAAAAAGGGGAAAGCAAGAGGTTCATGATGGGGAGATAAGCTTGCATGCCAACAACGATTTGTTTTGGAATTCATAACTCTCACTCTCTTCGCGTGATGAACTCGTTTCTCCAAAATATTGCTCTTGGCACAATGACTGACACATCACACACACATCATTATTATTTAGCATTCCTTCGCAAGCAAAAATAGACCGGCAGCATTGTTTAAGGTTGAAAGGAAACGGTCTGACTATTGTCTATCTAAAAATAATGGCATCAGCGTCCATGTTACGGTTGGGTCGTGTGGGAAAGCTCAAGCCTGCACGCTGCGTGAGTAACTGAATCAATCGTGACGACTGACGATCACTACTAATCTTTCTTTAGAAAAAACAAATACTGTTCACACATTTCGTACTACGCCGGCTACTAATCATGTCAGGAGCGTGATCCGTTGATCTCCTACCGCACCGTGTATAAAATTGGCGCATGCACTTCTTTTCTGGACTTCGTAATCATAGAACGTTCCAAGCAGGAGAGCCGAGCTCAGCCCAAGCGTGCAACTCCACTCCGATTCCACCGCGGGACACGGCCAGGCCCCTGGACGCCTCGAGCCACTGCCCATTTGTGTGCTACGGCAGATGCGGCAAGCTCCGGCGCCCACCGCACTCGGTGCCACCGGCCGATCGGCAACGCCGCACGACGACGGCGCTGATGCTAGCCCCCGCGAGGACCGCGCGCCGGATGGTAGCCAAAAGGCGCCGACGCACACGGTCGTGTTCTTTCCCCCGGTGCTCGGCGGCGCCAAGCCACGGCCTGGCCGCGGCCTCGTGCTCGACGAGCAGTGGGCCGTCACGGCCAAGTTCACGGCGGGCACATCGGTTGACATGATCGGAACCTGCGGCGGCCTGCTCTGCCTCCTCGACGTGCGCAGCTGCGCCGTCAGGATCTCCAACCCGGCCACCGGCGAGTCGCTCGCCCTGCCGCCGCCGCCGCCGTCGCCGTGCACGAGCACGCGGCGCGACCCGCGCGCGTACTGCCTCGGCTTCGACGCGACCACTAAGCTGTACAAGATCGTGCACGTCCCACACGACTACAAGACCGCGAGTTCCGTTTCCACGGAGAAGAAAGGGGTGGTGTACGTGCACAGAGTAGGAGACAAGTACTGGAGGCCCGTACGCGCTCCCGGTGCTGCCGCGTGCTGCCTGGCCGCCGGCGGCGCCGTGTACAGCAACGGCGCAGTGTACTGGCTCACACATTACGAGGTGGCGAGAGCCAGACTCGTCCGCTTTCATCTGAGCCAAGAGGAGGCCACGCTGGTCGAGCCCCCGCCGTTCGACGTCCACCGGAGGCCGCTCTACTGCCGGCTGCTGGATGCGGACGCGGCGCCGTGCGTGGTCACCAGCGTGAGGCACAACCCGACTTCCGGCGAGCCGTTCGCCGCGTCCAACGACGACATCAACATGTGGCGCCTCGGGGACGACGGCCGGTGGAGCCTCTCTCGCAGGGTGCAGCTGCGCGGCAAGCCGCGGCACGTGCCTGGGCCGCACGCCGTGCGGCACGGCGACTTGCTGCTGCAGGGGGAGGACGGGGCGCTGTACGCGCACAGGATCAAGGAGCGCGGAGTGTCGAGCATCGAGCGCGCCGGGGAGAAGATGCTGGTGGAAGGCAGGGGCGCCGTGAAGACGCTGAGTGACGCAGCTTCACCGTGCGGCCGAGGAGAGGACCGCGCGCGCGTCAAGCAGGAGGTGGTCGCCGCCATCCTGGGCATCGTGGAGCTACCCTTATACCGTGAGCGCCTGAAAAAGGGCCATGGCGAGACGGTTGATCGGAACTTGGAAAAGGCTCGAGCTGACTGCCCGGTAAGCGGCGGCGGACGGTACATCCTCCGCACCTTCGGATACGTTGAGCCCGTGGCGACTGCTCCTTTGGCGATCAAGTCCCTGGGGCTAGGAGCATCAGGTTGGACGCGTGGTGGCTGTGGCTAAGGAAGGCGCTACAGGCGCGCCATGCAACACATGACCGAGAAACACAAGATTAGTTACAACAGTTATCATCAAATGGATACCAACATTTCTTGATACTGTAGAGGAAATAGTTTTACATTGGTCAGGACTCAGGGTTAACCCTGTAATCCATTTGATTCATGCCTTTCGCTTTGGCTTGTACTCCTACTTTATATCATCTGATACAAAAGACAATCCAATTCCGGCAACACTCAATTCTCGACATAACTCTCAGCAGCACGCGACACCAGCCGCATAAGCACATTTTAGAAGCTTTTCTCCTGCAAATTTTGACGGCAAAATATAACAACAATTACTAATAATTGAATAAAAAACGCATGGCTATAATAAAAAAAAACTCGTCAGAACATCCACCAGTGAATTTTCAGGGGAGAGGAGAGGGGAGGGGACGAGGAAAGCAATCAAGAGCTTCAGGTAGTGGAACACTTCTGTCCAACCGGCTCTTCCTCATCTGTCAGTTTCAGCACGACTATCTACTCACTCAAGTTGCATCCACGGATGTAAGGGTGATCATACTTGATATACTTGGTCCAATATGGTCGGTACTTGGTCATTGCTAGCTCCAACCATGGCTTCATGTTTCCATTGTAATGAACAACAGCAGCACTGTCTATCTCTGAACGGTCTATGCTTGGGTTGTATCCTAATCCAAGAACATGCCATGACTTGTCCAGTGGGTGCGTCAACTTGTAGAATGTCAAGAGGCCAGGCGGAAGTGTCCCAAGCTTCCAAAGAACTCTGTCTTCATTCTAAAAGAACAGAACAGAACAGAGGAGGATTATGTGAGATATAATGAGTTTAACTAAGAATGTACAGATCTGTAAAACAGTTTTTTGTAAATCACGCAACACAGTAACGAGAACTGAATTCTCACCATAGTTTGCCATTTGTGGTAGATCCCAGTAATATCTTTCTTCTTCCACTCCCTCAGATCAAAGATGTTCATCCCATAAGCCCAGCCACATGCATTTGGATCAAAGTTCCAAGCAATGTGTGGATTTGAAAAATTAAGATACTTGTCAAAACGGTGGAAACTCTCCCCACAGGTTTCCACAGCACCATTGACCTTTCCATTAAGATCAATATCCCACAACCCTGTCAAATCTTTCTGCACAACTATGTCATCGTCGAGGAAGAGTATCTTATCCAACTTTGGATAGACCTCTGGGAGATAGAACCTCAAGTGGTTCAGCATAGAGAGGTACTTGGGGTTCCGATACTTTAGGTTTGAAGAACCTGCTGAGAGAGTGGTGGGACGATCAGCTTTGAAATAGTACTCTTTCATGGCAGCAGACTCAAGTTGCCGCAACACAGGACAGTATGATGAGTTCAACCACTTAAATTCGTCCACATTCTCAACATGGATGGTGGCCTTGCCAGGTGGGTTCAGCAGAAACCACATGTTCATGGCTCCAAAGTTTAACTTGTCAGTCACAAGATGGAAAACATGTTTCTCCGGTTCCTGAAAAGGTCAATCCAAACATCAATGTTAGAAACTACTTAGTGGAGTGCAATCGAGTAATTGACTAAAAGTACATGCAAAATACCTTAGCATTCATGATGGTCGAGTTCACAACAACAGAGGCTGCCAAGACATTATCTGAGAAAAGTGCATAGTGATAGAGATTCGGGTTTTCTAAATTTTCACTCTTTGGGAATTTTCGTTCCTCAAGGGGGAGGAGATAGAAATCAATTGTCAAACGCATAGACAAGCAGTGAATGCTGTTTGGAATTGTCTTTGCAGCCAACTGACTAAGAAATGTACTCTGTTTCTTCAAGCTCCTGACCTGTTCATCTGCTGACTGAAGCATAGCCCTTAGTCTCTGAGTGATTGCCATACAATCATAAAGTTCTTCTCTAGCCTTTGATAAAACTTGACCCATTGCTCTGATTTTCTCAGGTGCGCTGCAACATAGATGGTTAAAGGAGCAAAGTAAGAAACAGTTTTTCCCAGAATAAGGAAAGAAGTGAAGCAGATGCACACCTGTGATGCAGGTCAGCATCAGCAGAAGCCTCTCCAACAGTCCGCTGGCTTTCCTTGATTCGGGTCTGCAGTTTTTGATATAGATCGCTCTTGTCCTTTGATTTAGCAAGCGCAGAATAGACACGAGCCATAATAACTTGGTCCCTCATAAGCCTAACTGTAGAGTCTGAATTCTCGTTCTCATTCTCTTTTCGCCATATGCTGTATTTTCCAAGCACAGCAGAATCGACAGCTTTTGATCGCTCAATAGCGGCATTCTCCAGCTTAACACGCGCTTCATCATCTTTATGAACCAAATCCATTGCTCTCTTCTCACGCCTTTTCTCCCTAAGTTTCTACAGTATACAGGCAAGTAAAAAAGACATAAGAAATGTGTACCAACAGAGACCAAAACAAGGCGATTTGTATACAAGGATAGTACTGTTACCCTTCGAGCTACTTTTGCTGCTTTATCAACTTGATGTTCGTCTACATTAAAAAAGCACTTTATTTCCTGGCTTACATAAGCAGAGAAGCAATAATAGGTTTTGATATTCATGTTTATTTTAGTACCTGGATCTTTGGGTGATCTATTTGTTGGTAGATCATGTTCTGGCAAACTGTTTTCAGCTTTAGCCTTGTCATCGACATCCATGCTCTTCTCGGTGACTAGATCATCAGTTTTCCAAGAGGGAGATGCATGATTCCCAAAAAAATCAAGACTCAATGTGCCTGATTCTTGTTGACTAGCAGTTATAGCATCAAACACCTGAAGACAAAAAAAAGTCCAAACACAAAGAAATTAAGGACACAAAAAAAATATTAATGGCTGTTTCAGACGCAACCAACATGATGAATATTAGTTACTGAATTAACACAAACATGTGACTGCAATAGTACAGCCAGTAGTCAATAAGCTAAATAAATGTTTTCAGGTCGTCTGGTCGAACCTGGTCGACCTAGGACCGACCAGGACGATTAATCACGATTAGTCGCGATTAATCGGACGACTTGTACAGGTCGACAGTACCCCTGATCAGTCACCTAGGACCAACCAGGACGATTAATCGCGATTAATCGGACGACTCGAAAACAATGCTAAATAATGAAAAATATTTTTCCCAAACTGGCAGGAGGACTGCCTGCCATTAAATTAAGAAAAAGAAAAGATCAAATAAAAAGTTTGGTCCCAAACAAAAGAAAGAAAAGGGAAAGGGAAACAGAAAACAAAAAAGAAGAGGAAATGGAAGAACGGCAAATACAGAAAACACACCAAAATAGTGGAACAAGGTTAGTCAAACAGACTAGGCTGGGAATAATATTTTCTATAACAGATAACTACATAAGATAGAGAAATAACAATAGTTGCTAAGAATGAGATAAAAAACAGGTGATTAACGAGGTCTAAATATATGGTTTACCATTGAATTAGTTTGATGCATAAGCTACACACACGCAATTGAAAAGTAGAACCTCTGGACTTAGTATTAGTATGATGGGAGAAGTCAGCAACTACTGTTTAAGCTAAGAAGCATATGTGCAATGTGAAAAATTGGAAGTATTTTTCATTAAGCAATTGAAACCCTTGAAGGGCTGGTCACAAGACGTTCTGACCTCCTTAGGCAAAATAGATTTGAGGTTCTTCATTGCTGCTGCTTCCTGCAAGGCAATTCAAAAGATGAAATGAATCGTCAAAAACTATGCTCATTAAGCAATTGAAACCCTTTCAGGGTTGGTAACTACCTGATCGCCATTCTTGCCCTTGGGATCTGCAGGTAAACAAAATATGTCAATGCTTACCTATTTCAGGTAAAACAATGCATTCAGTTAGTGCAGTGTTCTAATTCACAAAAAAATGCTCCCTTCTTCCAAAATGTATGTCGTTTTAGTTTGGTCATAAGTCAAACACGTCTAACTATGACCAAGTTCAGATAAAAATATATTAACATGTAGAACATCAAATAAATAGACTGACAAGACATTTTATGGTGATTTTTAATTAAACTAATTTAATGTTGTAGATTTTGGTGTATTTTTCTATAAACTTGGTCAAGGTTAGAGAGCTTTGACTTAGGAGCAAACTAAATCGACATACATTGTTCTTACACCTAACAACCAAATAATGTGGAATCATACACATTGTTTTTCATTGATAATACTACATTTCCAACAACAATGGCAATGCCATAGATTGTTCAGCATGCTTACGACCACCCATTAT
This sequence comes from Saccharum hybrid cultivar R570, assembly GCA_038087645.1. Classification (NCBI taxonomy): domain Eukaryota; kingdom Viridiplantae; phylum Streptophyta; class Magnoliopsida; order Poales; family Poaceae; genus Saccharum; species Saccharum hybrid cultivar. The sequence goes on along the minus strand of JAQSUU010000402.1, from coordinate 20,104,172 downwards.
ACAGTTTCATTATAGTTTTGTTAGCTCACTGTTGTATGCAGGCACTTCAATTTCTACAACATTAGCCTATCGCTACCCACTTATCACATGTACACCGAAAACCTAGCAACAGCAACATATAAGGGATAACAATTCCTGCAATCCAATAATATCTGAGTGACAGGGGATAATAATTCCTGCAATCCCTAGGGTTCATTTCCTTAGAGCGCCATGTTCCACCGACACAGTTTCCATCCAAACGGGAAATCAAGCAACAGCACAGCGGGTACTAATATAAAATCCCTAAACCGCTCTGAAACTACACAGATGATCCCCTTATCCAACTAAGACGCATCAGACTACGGCTGGAGAGCGCATCAATCCTAAACTCTAGACAAATTCCACCAAGCTCCACCCAATCTAGGCGCACATCGCATAAGGCAACGCAGAATTAAACACCTCGCGGCGACACAAACAACAGGGGGCTCTGAAGGAGGGGATGCAAATCGGACCGGAGGCTACGTGGACGTGGCCGCGACTGCCATTGCGCACGACGAAGAAGAGCGAAGGCGCGACCACGAAGAGGAACACGAGGACCACCACGGGGGGCAGCGCGGCGGAGCCGGAGGCGGCGCGCCTCCCTCCTCCGCCCCCGCCTGAGGTGGAGTAGGGGAGCCGCTGCTTAGGGGTCGGCATCTCCGGCGCGGCGATGCCAGATCCGGATCCCAACCGATCCGATCCGCCGGCGGCGGGGGCCTCGCCGTCGCCGGAGCCCGGAGGGCAGTGGGCGTGCGCTTCGCTTCCTTGGGGGAGTGGGGATTGGTGTGTGAAGTGTGATGAGAGAGGGGGGGACGAGGAGGGAGGAACGTAACGAAAAGCACCCGATGCTCGCTCAATCCCCGGGCCCGGGGCGTGGAGTGTGGCTCGTGGGGTTTAGATTTTTGGGCTTCGGGCTGCTTCTAAACTTAAAGCCCATTAAATGCCCGCTAGAAATGAATGGGCCGACCCGACTATTGCGCTCCAAGGGCTGTAGAGTCGTGGATTGCACTGCACGTTTAGAATCTCCCCACTTTCAGAAGTTTCGCTTTAAAACTCGTCAATCAAAGAGAAAAGCATACACTTTCTCCAAGAAAATGAAGATTTTTTTTTGCGACTAAGAAAATGAAGATCATGCAACTCTTTTTGCACTAAAAAGTTACAGGTCTGGTATTCTCCTGTCTCGCCGCTTTCATCCATCAGTTAATCGTCAGATTTGGTCATAGAAAATCATAGCCGATGAGAACAGATGATATGACAGTCTAGTAGGAATATACTAAATACAAAATCGCATACAGACAAAGCCTGCTTATTCGCTGATTAAACTAAAACGATAAATAGAAGAAAATCTATGCAAAGTCAATTATTACTTCGTCGTTTATTCTTAACAAAGACATCCAGAGTCTTTCCTTCGATCCTTCCTCCTCCTCGGGCATACCAGGGGTTCTGGTAAATTCTTTCCCAGATGCATGTAAGTCGTCCTACTGTACCTAACAAGCACGCCTAGCAAGAGGACCAAACCAATCAACGGCTGCTATGCTGACAAAATTGCCGATTCCAGCAATGACGCAAAGGCAAAGAAAAAAGAAGATCTTTCGCACTAAACGGCCTAGTAACATGGAAATCCATCAGTTTGGGGGTTGGGAGAAATCTCCAGACTCCAGAGCCAGTTTAGTCGAAACGGCACGCCAGCGTGAAAGCTACCGGTAACTCCAGACGACTCTTAGCACTGCACACTGCAGGCGACCTGCTGGTGTACATTTTTTCAGTACACACAACCACTCGATCACCACTCGCAACGACCTCTCCTCTCGGTTCCAGACTTCAGACGCATCTTCACACCTGACAGAGACACGCGTGATCAAGATCGTAAGCTCGAATAAATAAATAATCAACCATTTCCATTTCCATTTACATATTTTGTACGAAGTACTCTACTTCACTACACAAATCTAGTGGAGTTCCAGTTCAAGAATAGTATAGTATACTATGTAAGTAGTACACATCGGATGATGCTTTGCCTGCCGACGACCCTTAAACTTGCCACTTTGCAGCAACATGTGTATGTACGTGCAGATTCTTTGCAGGTTTGCCATCCAGATCAACAAGTGTTCTAGCTATTTACAAGACCACCATGTTCATCTCAACCAAGCTAAGCTACTGTACTTCAAAGATGAAGAACAGCTTGCAGAAGTGGAACTGAGCTGAGCTGAGCTAAGCTACCAATTAAAGAATAGCGCGGGCATGCAGATGCAGGTGTTGGCGCCACCGCACACCTGCACGCACGCACGCACTTGCAGCTACTACCCAACCAAACAACACGCTAGTCTATCGATTAGCTACGGCTTAAGTACATTGCAAAGCAGCGAAGGTCCCTCGATCTCCTCCGTACGTGCAGTTTCTCTACTGCTGTTGGGCCTGGCCGGCGGCGGAGGCATCGGACATGTCGTGCTCGTTCGGCCAGGGGATGAGGCTGTGGGGCGGGAAGCAGCAGTCGCACTGCTGGGGACACCGGTACGGCCACTCGCCCACGGGCGGCATCTGCACCTCCTTGGAGTTGGCGGCGGCCGGCGCGGTGGAGTCTTCCTCGGCCGGCGGTGCGGCGGCGTCGCGGAGCGGACCCCAGCACTCGACGCGGTTGAAGCGGGTCAGGTTGGAGTGGAAGTAGACCCACACCGTGGCCTCCTCCAGCTCCGGGTGCCGGCTGAACAGGTCGCCGTCGCCGTGCACGAACGCCTTGAGCACCTGCACCAAAGCAGAGTCGCAAGATGATAAGACCGACAACTTAACTGTAGCAACGTAATCTGCAATACTGAGCAACAGATTCCCTAATAATTGTGCGTGTTTAATGGTGTGTGAAGCATTAGCAAGCGAGGATAATGACAGGATGCAGAATTGCAGATCACACACAGGTCAGCCGTCAGCGTGGGGTTGGGGTCTCGCTCAGGAACTAGCCGTGTGAAATGAACCGATCTGAAGCGGAGAAACCAATTGCAATTTGCAGCGCCGTGTACGTACAAGTTACACGTGTTTCCACGCGTGTGGGCAGCAGGGAGACACGTAGTACGTACCACGGGGAGCTCCTTGCGGAAGATGTAGTAGCGGAGGCCGGCGATGAGGTCGAGCAGGAAGTGGCCGCCGGAGATGTGGCAGTGCACGTGCAGCGACATCCGCCCCCGCACCTTCTTCCACTCGGCCACCACCTCGTCGCGCTGCAGGCGGTTGTACCAGCCCTGCAGCTGCGTGCTGTTGATGGTGTGGGACACGGCCAGCGTCAGGCTGGCCGTCACGTCGCTGTGCGTCAGCGTGTACGTCCGCGGCAGCGGCGGCTTCCCCGCCGTCGTCGGCGCCGGCGCCGGCGCCGGGTGCCCGTGCTTGCCGCTCTCCTCGTCCACGCCCAGGAACAGCACCTTCAGCTTGGACGCCTCAAAGATCGCCGGCCCGAACAGCCTCGCCGTCTAGAAGTAATCGAAACAGGGCACCCACGATCACAGCCCCTGCCCACTCATCAGCTCACCACGCCCAAATAAACCGGAGCAAGAAAGGACTAAATCGCACGAGACGGGAGGGGATCGCGTACCGGAACGACGTATCGCCTCCGCCGCGCGTCCCGGGGCCGCTGCCGGAACACGACCACGGCGCCAGCGCCGTGCTGCTGCTGCCTGAGCTGGGAGATCGGGAGCAGGGACATGGCAGAAGCGGCGGCGGCAGTGGCTGCGGCCATGTTGGTCTGGATCCTTCCCTTCGCCTAGGAGCGGCGCACCAAAGAGTAGCTGGGAATCGGGACAAAGAAAAGCTGCCGACTCTCGGCAGAAGCTCGGCCGGCGGCTGATTAATCCTCGGCGAAGCAGGAATCTTGCACGCCTTGGCGAGATCCGGATGGACGACCGGAACCGGACTGAGAATCTCGTAGCTGCTACGCAAGTGTTCTGGCCGATGGGCGTCTGCAGGTACAGGAGCTGGCGCGGTCGCGCTTCCTGACTGGCTGGCGATTGGCTTCCTCGACCGTCTGGAGTCGTTATATGTGAGTGAGTGAGTGACGGGCAGCCGCCGGGCGGCGCGTGTGCAGGACTGCAGGCCGAGTTGGTGGAGGGTGGTGGTGGAGTGACGGGTCGGGAAACGTCGCGGTTGTGTGCGCGGGTGGGCAAGCTCACAGGCTTCTCTCGATCGTCTAGTCGTCTCGTCTCCTCTCTTCTTGGAGGCGGGGATGGATGGGGAACGAGCTGATGCGTGTGGGAGTGGGAAGAAATAGTAGTCGCCGGCGCGCGCGAGGTTGGAGACCCGTGGAGGTCGGAACCGCCTTGTTGGCCGCTCGTCTGCGTTGCAGGTGGCGTACCGGCGTGTGCTCGGCAGTGCGGTGGAGATTTCCAGCCGTACGATCCTCGGCTACAGTCTTGATCTAAGGCAGTGTTTAGATCCCTTCAAACTTCCAAAAATTTTACAAGATTTCCCGTCACATCGAATCTTTAGACGTATATATGGAGCATTAAATGTAGGTAAAAAAATAATTAATTGCACAGTTTATCTGTAAATGTCGAGACGAATCTTTTAAACCTAGTTAGCACATGATTGGATAAATTTTACCAAATAACAACGAAAAGTGTTACAGAAACTTTACACCAGCTCTTACAACATCTAAACACTACCTAACTGCGGTAAGTGGGCTGACTGGTGGTCCTCATTTACCATGCACTCCACAGGTCAAAATGATTGCTAAATCAATATCGGCAGATGGCCAAGCTTTCTGAGTTTTTTTTTGGAAAGGTATGTTTGGTTTGTGTTATTTGGTCGACACGAGCTCCGTATCCTGTGATGACATCGCGTGTACAACAAAAGCATCAGTGGCGCTAGAAAACGCTGCACCTACAACTGGAGATACACATACATGGAGATCATTTAGATGATACTACACTTTATCTATAATTTAAATTTAACATGTCACTATTTAAAATTTTCATTTATTATACATGTCTCCGAGCTATAGTTGTGTCAAGTGAGCCCACATTATAATAGGGTGTTTTTCTTTTCTTCAAATTTTGTTTCTTCACACATCTCTCGCCAATCCAGCGCAATGGAAACACATTCTCCACCTCACCAATAGCGTTAGATGAAAAGTTATGAGGACCTCACTTCTTCTTTTAAAAGCACACAAATTATGCAAGGATCAATAAGTGATTCCTTTCTGATTGCTACAACATATTGTTGTGTTATAATAATACTTAGAGGCATGGAGATGAAGACGACTAGTGTGGGCATGCAGGCTTCAAACTAAGGTGGAGGCCCAATTCACATCAAGTTTGAGACCACCTCTGAGTATAAGCGGTCTGCACTAAAATCGTCATCAAAGTCGTATACGGAATCCGTTCTCAACGTTCTACATATGTACGGGAAGCTAACGAAATATGCTTTTCTAATTATGTTGGTCCCATATCGAAATTACATCCAAGTCAACAGAAATTATTAGAATAAATAGCCGCAAAGAATTTGTCATGGTGCTACGTCACCATCTATTTTGGGCCATGTATCCTGTCGTGAGTCTATTGGGGATGCGTCCAAGAATCCTTAGCATCTTATTTGCACTACTAAAATTGTGTTCTTCGTTGTGTTCTTCTTCGATTCGCAAGCACAGACTAGTCTTCTGGCAAGGTCAACAGTCAACCGAGCAGTGCATGGTTGATAATCAAGGAAACATGATGCCACGATTGCAAGGTTCAAACCTTTATGATTAGAAATCAGATCATGTGTATCAATTCTTCATCAAATCGAGAGTAACCTTGACCTGATAGAATATCGATCACCTTTAGATTCCCATCAAAGGGTCACGATCACTGGGCGATGCGGCGAGGTACAGATGTTGGCAAGTGAAAACCACGCGAATGAATGCACGTGCAACAGAGTGCGGTGTCAAGTTTCATTGGAAAGAGTTGTCAGAGACAGGAGAAGGAGGGCAGGCCTCAATCGTTACACTAATAAGATGTTCCCTCCCTCCAAAAAAGAATGTAATTATGGGTTACGTGCAAGTCAAATTAATTTAACTTTAACCAACTTTAAAGTGAATAATATTAATATTTATCTCCTACTAGATTTATTATGAAAATACATTTCATAAGTAATTTAACGATACTTATTTTGCCTCATAGATGTTAGTATATTTTTATATAGTTTATGTCAAATTTTAAACCGTTTGACTTCTCAAAAAGCAAGAATTGCATTCTTTCGTGCGGAGTATGTCATAGCATGCTTCTTAGAAGGATGTGACAGAAGAGAAAGCCAAGAAAAAAACAGTCCGATTGGATCTTGATCCATGGGCTCCAAAACATTTGATTGTTGAAGAGCCAACAATTTCCTAGCTGAAAGATATTGGGCGCATTTGGTTGATGACCTCCTCACGCCACGCCGCGCATGCGGCCGCGCCAAAAAGTTTGGCGGCTGATTCGTCTGCCGCATGTTAGGCAGACTACGGCGTCAAAAATGAACTGCATGGTTGTGGCGAGGGGTGTGGCATGCCGCAAGTTCGGCCATGCACCAAACGCTCGACAAACTTCGGCACAGAAACTGCGGCACGGTGTGGCAAATTGTGGTCGCGATCCAAACACGCTCTATAGGGTATTGGTTTGAGATTTGTGGATAGGATGATTATTTTTTAGTATTTTGTATCATGTTGCATGTCTGATACTCACTTTGCAATGTGATATGAAAATATGTTTTCTAATAAATTAATTTATCCTGTATCTTTAATAAAAAGTTTAGCTTCATGTAATATACATTTTATTTTGCAAAAGTAATATCTCTGAGTTGACATCTAAATGTACCTTGTCATCATCATTAGGATTCTGCTGCCTCAAATAATTAAAATTTTTAATTAAAAAAATAGCTTCATGTAATGTAAAAATTGTTTTGCAAAAATAATATCTTTTAGTGGACATCTAAAAGTGCCTTGCCATCGTTATGATTTTGTTGCCTCAATTATTATTGTAAAACTGGGAAACTATCGTATACGCCATTATATGCGACATGGTTCAGAGCAGTGCGTTGACAAATGGATCGAGATATTTTTTATGGAAGTCGGGAAGTTAACGTTCCATACACGGTTCCGGTCACACATGGTGTGAGGATACAGTGCACTGTTGTCACTTGTTGCTTCGCACGCAGTCAGTACCGTCATAATTCCACTCCATGCGTGCACAACTGCTAGTTCGTATAGACTGCAAGCAACGCTGTGGAATCTCCGTGCCATGTCTGACGAAATCAAGAAGGAACATTCATCCCACTAACCAAGTTGATATAAACGGACGGCATATGCAACTTGGAAGAAACACCTTATCCCCAAAGAAACTTGCAAGGCCAATCCATCCTGAAAAGATCATGTCTTCGTGATTATCTGCTTGCCCCTTGCCTAGTTGCCTAGTATCAGCCAGCAGTAAAACTTTAGTATCCACTTTATTTCTTTGTTATTCGTGCAAGAATAGGCGCGTTGTCTCTCGTCTTTTTCTTTTCTTTTCCTTTTGTTGTTTTCGAGTGCCATGTGATCATGTCTGTCTCTCGTCTTATTTTTCTGGTCGATTGAGATGAGTCAGCGCGAGGAACAAAACGTGTCGGGAGAGGAAGCCCCGTACGAGACTCCAGGGGAGCACGTGTTCCGCTCTCGAGTTACTCATGCAAGGTCGACGGATAGCCTCCGGCCTCCCGCGGCCGGCAGTAGATAAAAGCCGCACGTCGGCGTCGTCGAGGAAGAATCCAAAGCCGCGCGCGGACCACGCGGTGCGAGACACAGTGATTTGGGCGGCCTGGTCACCTTCCGCCTGTGGGCTGTGGCGTGCGTGTGCGTGCTCGCGATGCTTAGAAGGCACGTACTCACGTCGACCTTGCCGTGGCGTGAAGCGCGTGGTAGCAAGCGGCTGATTCCTCCGTTCCGTGGCTTTTGGGCGCTTTTGAGTGATAGATGTTGGTCCACGTACGTCGGTCTGGTGAGCAGGAGAACACCACGCCGACGCCGCCCGCCCGAGCCGTCGTCGGTGGCGGTGGCGGCGAGACGGCGACGCGCTGAGCGCTTGTAGACACTCCCATACCACGCGCCTCAGGGTATCCGCACTCATGGACCTCTATATTCTTCCTCTATACTCAATTATCTCCTCTATACTTAATTCTTCCGTACCCATCCATCATCTATATCATCCTCTATCCACTGTGGGACTCACTTGTTACTTTATCTAAATATATCCATGTGTGATCTAGTTTTGAAGGATTTATTGAGACGAATTTAATGATGCAATCGAAATTTAATTTGGATTTTTGTTTTGTGAGTTATAACATTTTTTTTCCTTTGTTTAGCTAGTGGGGCCCACCACTGCCCACTATAGAGTAAGCAATGTACTACTCTAAATATAGAGTGAGAGAAATGATAGAGTATCGTTTTAGAGTACCCAGTGCAACAGTTTTTACTCTATATTTATACTCTAAATCTCTAGAGTACCCACTGCGGGTAGTTTCACAAGCCCCCGCGTGTTTGTATGCGCTCCGTACCCCAAAAAATGTAGATGTAGATAAAATAACCTCAAAACAAGTATATTTCTTTTTTTCTCAAATACATAAAAAAATTGCGCATTTATTTAGAAATATAATTATTTTGAGGTGGACAGAGAAGTCCGTTTCCGGTTGGTGATTGCTTCCAGGCTCGCCGTTGTGGTCAACGGACAACAGCAACAGTTCGACGAGTTCTACAGCCTACACGGACAGGAACACCAGCCATTCAGCGAACGCTTCTGTAACTCTGTTTGCGCGGGTTTCGCAGTGAACGTTTTTCTCGAGACAATATACTCCCCCCGTACACTGTATCATTTGAACAAATAGACCGCCTTGGTACAGTGTTCAGAACTTCTATTTGAATGATGTTTCACATTTGCTTCTGCGCGTGTGGGCCTCAACCCCCAGTGCACAGTGCTGCGGACTGACGGACATGTATATTATATAGACCATGCACATGCAATCATTCTTTGTTATTTCGGTAATGATACACAGAGGACGTCCGACTCGCGTCGGACGCTCCGTATCCACTCGCTCGTCCGCATCCACTCGCTCGTCTCCTCCTCCATCTTATCCTCTCGCTCGCGCTCGCATGCCTCCTCCTACGAGCTGCTACGCCGCTCCAACGCGCGCCGCACCCGCACGCCTCCTCCCCCATACTGGCGAGCTGCCCCTCCCTTCCTTCCTCCCTCCCCCTCTCCCTTCCTCCCCCGCTGCGACCTCCAGCTCCTCTATACCGCCGGAGCCGTGGGCGATGGCGGCAGCTTCCGGCGAGCCGCGAGCCGCGCGCGTCCCCTCCCTCCCTGCTCTTTCTCTCGCTCTCTTACCTCCATGTTTCCAGAGACGAGGATGACGGTGCGGTTCTGACGAGGTAGGTGGAGAGGGATCTCGATCTGTGGCCTCCCTCCCCCTCCTTCCTCCCTCTGGATCTCGATATGGTTCCTCCTCTTCCTACCCCTCCTCCTCCTCCTTCTCCCCCTTCTCTGGATCTAATGGACGATGGTGCGGTTCCGACGAGGTAGGTGGAGAGGGATCTCGATCTGAGGCCTCCGTCCCCCTCCTTCCTCCCTCTGGATCTCGATCTGGTCCCACCTCTTCCTACCCCTCCTCCTCCTGCTGCTTCTTTTCCCTCTCCTCTGGATCTAATGGTTTGGTGGTGGCTAGGGTTCCGGCGAGCGGGTTCAGATCTCGCCATTGTTGCAACGGTTCTCTGTGGATGTTGCAGTAGTTTTGAGTCGATGTTGCAGTAGGTGTTTGGTGTTGTTGTAGTAATATGTTTCACTGTGTTTTAGCAGCTGCAGCAAAATGTTTCAGTTGTTTTTCTTGTATTGTTTCAATAACATGTTCAAGGTGTTTCAACTCCATCGTCCTAGTGTTGAATCTTTTTTGTCTTTTTTGTTGTTGTAATTCATACGTTCATGGTGTTTCAACTGCTCGAATCTATTGTTGTAGCAGTTCGTCGGGCATTGTTGCAACACCACGTTTATGGTGTTTCAGCGTCTTCACCATTATGTTGCAGCGGGCATGCGGGAGGGCGAGCTGAGGGGGGGAGTTGTGGTGGCGAGTTGGCAGCGGGTGGATCCCGTGCGCTTGGAGCGTGGCGTCTTCCGAGCGCAGCGAGTGGAGGAAGGATGGGGCGGGTTCCCTTCACTCTCGCTGCGGTTTCCTTTTTTCCTTTCGTGCGGGGCGGAACGGGCGGGGGCACGGGCGGAGTTGGGGGAGCGTCCGGACGCCCCCTGTAGCCGGGCGTCCGGGCGCTAGCAGTGCCGTTGTTATTTCTGTCAACGTCCTCAAGTTTGTAGTTTTTCTTCAGCAAATATTGTAGATGTCCTTTTGAAAATAACGTTTTTCTGTTTTGGTCGAATGGCACGTGGGCAATAACAATTCGTTACGGGCTTCTTGAGTCTCGACTTGCAACAGATTGGACCGCAGGACTACTGGTCTCAATCTATGGGCCTAATTACATTTACTTCGTGGGCCTTGAGGTGATGTCCAGCATGTTCCTTTTCTACGAAGTGGAGCAATTGCTGAACCCCTCCCCTAAAAAAACGCCACCTCTTCTTATCTTAATCCATTTCCCATTCGGCCATTCCCAAATTTTAATTCCAAAAACACCAGAAAAAAGAAAGAAATGTGGTAATGCTCCTGCGTTCGGACAGACCGGACCGCACTTCACTTCTTGCACTTCACTTCGTCTTATCCAGCGCCGCTTGTTAGTCCGCTTCTCAAAAAAAAGGGACCACATTGCTCCCTTCTCTAGCGCGAGGCTCCTCGCCGTGGCCTTCTCCAACGCGGCGGCGCCACGTCCGCTCCCATCCCACGCTGTTGCGTGCTGCGTGGCGTGGCCGCCCGCCCCACTCTCCCGCGCCGCGGCCCACTCCTGCGTGTCGCGCTGCCACCACACCCCATCCCTGCCTCCCTCCCCTGTCGCACACGCCGTGCTCCGTCCTCCACCACGCCCAAGCTAGGCGGTCAGGAGAGGGGTCGTCGCTGGCCAGGCCCAGGCTAGACATAGGCGCAGCTGGCCACTGCCAGGTCGCGCCACTATCCTCGGGCACCGGCTTGCCAGAATTGGCCCGTTCTCCCGCTCTGTGTTGCGTCATACGGAAGAAGGGTGAGAACCACATGTTGCAAAAATATGTTTCAAGTGTTTCAGATATTTCAGATGTATGTTACAAGTTTTGTATATCGATGTTGCAGAAGTAGATCGAGATGTTGCACATGTTGTAATGACTATACACGTATGTTTCAAGTGTATATTCTAAATGTTTCATCGTTCCTGACGTATGTTTGTAAGTGTTTTTATGGAAAAAGTCTAATTGACCCCCCCAACTATTGGGGGTAGTCTACTTTACCCCCCAAACTATGAAACGGTCTAATTTACCCCCTGAACTTTGCAAAACCGTCCAAATCACCCCCTCGAGCGGTTTTGGGAGGTGGTTTTGCTACAGTAACAGCTGTTTTGCTACAGTAACAGCGGTTTTGTCTTTTTCTTTTTTATTTATTTTGTCTAAACCTTTGAAAAATCATAGTAAATCACAGAAAAATCATAAAATGGAAAATCCAGTTTTGTTGGACTCCACATGAGTAGATCTACACAGTGAACTTATAATATAGTATGCTTTAGTACAAAGTTTTTGTTGTATAAATTATTCAAATTAATTATAGAAAAAAATAGATCAAAATTTACAGCAAAAACTTTATACTAAAACATGCTATATTATAAGTTCACTGTGTAGATCTACTCATGTGGAGTCCAACAAAATTGGATTTTTTATTTTATGATTTTTCTGTGATTTACTATGATTTTTCAAAGATTTAGACGAAATAAATAAAAAAGAAAAAAGACAAAACCGCCGTTACTGTAGCAAAACAGCTGTTACTGTAGCAAAACCACCGCATAAAACCGCTCGAGGGGGTGATTTGGACGGTTTTGCAAAGTTCAGGGGGTAAATTAGACCGTTTCATAGTTTGGGGGGTAAAGTAGACTACCCCCAATAGTTGGGGGGGTCAATTAGACTTTTTCCGTGTTTTTATCTGGATGTTGCAAGTAGATCTAGATGTTGCAAACATATGTTTCAAGTGTTTTCAGTTATTTCATATGTATGTTTGAAAGTGTTTCATCTAGATGTTGCATATGTTTGTAATGGTTTTAAAAAAATTCAGGCCTTTCGCAAGTGTTTGAGACGTTTGTTTCAAGTGTTTTATCTGTCTTCTTTTGTATGTTGTAGCCGTTGCATCTGGATGTTTCAAAAATTAACATTATACAGATAGGAGTATTAGGACGGTGAGGTAGCTAGACGAATCGGTCATCAAGCATCGGCTGGGGAATGGTCGGCGTGTCCGGATCATAGTTGGTCCGGATGCTAAATCTCAGCTCCTGAGCTAGAGAATACGTTTTCGCAAGTGTTTAAGACGTTCATTTCAAGTGCTTTATCTGTCTTCTTTTGAAATATGAACCCAAAATCCTGCCACCCTATTGACATCAAAAGCCAACACGCCCTAATCCCGATCGCTAAGACGAAGAGGAGAGTAGAAAGAAAGGAAAAGAAAGAAGGAGAGGACATGGGACCCAGTAAGGGAGGGAGTTCGAAGAGTAACTTTGGTCTAGTCAATATCTATATCTGTATCTGTATGTGTATGTGTATCTGTATCTGTATCTGTATCTATATCTATATCTATATCTATATCTAATATTAAAATATGTAGATTTCTTTTGTCCATCTCTTTCTAGCTCTCTCATATGTATCTATAATGATATTAAAATGCGCAAATTTCTTTCACCCCCCTCTCAAACTCTCTCCCTATTCGCTTGTCTCACAATCCTACATCTCTCCAAATAATCTTCTTTGCCCTTCTCACTCATAGGTCTTTCCTATTCGCTTGTCTCGTAGTCCCACCACTCCTAATAATTGCCCCCCTCTCGCTCACACACACACCTTTTCTTGGCCTTTGATTTGTCGTCCCTTATTCCTCTATTCGCTCGTCTTATGGTCTCACCTCTCTTCAAATAATTGCCCCTCTCTCACGCAAACACCTCTTCATTGCCCCTTGATTTGTCGTCCCTTATTCTCTCCTTCAATTTCACGTATGGCCCCACGGTAGGACTTAAGTCCCATAAAATCCTACATTGCATTAGCTATTATTTAGAGCTACAAAACCTTCAATAACGATGCAGCACTCGTGTCGTAACCTGGCCATCCAAGACTGAGTCCGTATACATTGTGACCCAGCGTGCATGAGCGTGGAGCTCACATTTCAACTTTCTTAACCTCAGCACAAGTACAAACAATAGCCTAAGCTAAGTCAACATGTGGGTCAATTTATCATAGATGATTAATCTCTTATTGCACCTAACACATATCATTGACACGGACGGTCTGACCGTGCAACAAGCTATACTTCCCAGTGAAGCACACATACATTTTTGCTAGTTTAGATATATAATATATGAGCTTTGTTACGGTTTTAGATCTATGTTTTAAGCAGGACAATTTTTTGTTGAAATGTTTTTTATGGCAATTTTTTTCCTGTTGAAATGTTATAAAGCGGATCAAATTTCCCAGGCTAGAGAACAGTGGGCGACAAAAACTAAGTGACTCGTATAAATGTATGAATCAGCATGCCTGAACACACAAATATGATTTTTCCCAATTCCTTATTCTCCACAAAAACTCAGTATATTTGATCATCTAAGCGCGCATGCATTGCGCCGATCAAGGATCAACTCAAGCGTTAACGGAGCACTTGGGGTACTCGAGAAGTGGAACGTCCCCGGCTTCGTCGCCGCCCACCCCGAGGCCGACGGTGACATCACAGCGCAGGTAGAGCCCGCGCCATCTGGTCATCAATGGCCCGCTCCTGTACTTGACCCGGCCCATGACGACGAGGAGGAGCTCCACGCGGTGTGCCGCACAGTCGCCCTTCAGCGCCTGCGCCGTGTCTGCCGACACCGGCACGGGCACCGCGCCGCCGAGGCCGAAACGCGGTGACAGCGCCACGTCGGCACCGCGCTCCTGGACCACCCCGGGTAGCGGCACGGGGGGCGCCACCATCTCCCCGCGGTACGTCACGTAGGCAAAGAGGCTTTCGTAGAACACCGTGGCGCGGTCGCTCGGGTTGTGCAACAGCGTCGTGAACCGCACGCTCGCCGCGAGCGTGTATGGCGGACCCCGCCCTTCCGAGGAGTTTCCGGCGGTCACGGCCATGTGGTACACGGCGGCGCGCACCACAGAGGCCTGCGGCTTCAGCGGACGGAAGACGAGGTACACCGCGAGCACGGTGGCGGTGGCGATGGTGACGAAGGCGACGAGGAGGGCGGTGGCGATGATGCGGGTGCGGCGGCGCGCGCGGTGCATCTCGCAGAGCTGCTTCCCCATGGCTGCGTCACGGTTTGGTTTCTTGTGCGGGGAAAGCTTCCTTTATGGCGTCTGGGTCGGCAACGGCGTCGTTCTCTTTTTCTTTTGCTCTGGTGTTTCGTGCACAACAACATCGCCGCGGACATAACTGACGAACATCTGTTGTAGCTCTGGACACTGGAGAGGGTCACGAGGCAGACGTGCATGCAGAGCGTGTTGTTGCTTGCAGATACAGTGTGAGGGAGCAGTGGGCTGTGAAGGAGGTTCTAGTGGGCCAGGGTTCCAACCCAGTTTTTTCGCAATGGGTGGCGGCCGCCTACGCAATCAGGTGGCGCATAGCGCATAGGGCAATCCCATCGTGCACCAGTGGGAAACAGCAGAGAGAAAGGGAAGGAGATGGGAGGTAGCTCGAATCTCAATGCAGTATGGACGACAGCGCATAGGGAAGGCGGGCGCATACCATTGTGGTATGGAGTTTCCAGCTATGGTTCCTCTCCGTCGAAGAAGACAAAAATCTAGATGCGCACGCGCTCTGGTTTTTTCTTTCGGTGGAAAAGCGTGGTTGCCACCCGTGCTTTCCTTTTTGTGTGGATGTGTGGTGTGAGTGTGTCACCTAATTTTGGATATTAGTGCACTCTCGTTTTACGGCTAAACCTCTGTCGGTGTGTTGGAGGAGAATAAATTCAATCTATTGTTGTGCCTAACAAAAAAAAGGCACAATAGCCATTTTGGTTCCTCAACTGCTACTCGAGGTTCAATTTTATTCCGAAACTTCCAAAACGGCCGTTTAGGTCCTTAAACTTTAGTTTTAAGTTCAATTTCATCCTACCACTATGAAGATGATCATTTCAGTCCTTAAATTTTGTATTTTGGGCTCAATTTCATTCGTAAACTATTAAAGTGCATTAAACTTTTATTTTCAACTCAATTTTTTCTAGTCAAAAAGAAATTTTTATATTTTAGGCACAATTTCATCTATAAATTATCAAAATTATAGATCTGCTATTGTTTCAATATATCCGTGTATTCTTAAAGAATAAAGGATTAAGTTCACTTTTGGCCCCTCAACTATTGGGTTCATCTAATTTTGACCCTCAACTACAAAACGTCTAATGCTGGTACCACAACTGTCAAAACCATCCACTTTTAGCATCTGAACGTGACTAGGTTGTTTTGTCCAACGTGGAGCAGGTTGTTTTTTAGTTGAGGGTCAAAATTAGACGAACCAAATAGTTGAGGGGTCAAAAATGGACTTAATCCAAGAATAAATAGTGTTCGATGCAACCGTAATTGCTCCCACAAATATCGTTTAGTCAGATATATATAAATAGTACCATTATAAGGTAACACTAAAAATAACAGCTTGAAATTATTAATGATAAGAGTTTTGGATAAATATTATTTTTCTTTCTCCGATCACCGGTGGTGTTGGAGCTAACCATGTGCAACAGTGCAGCGTCCACGTACAACATAGACAAAGTTGAGCTGAAAATAAAAGTTTAAAGAATAAAATACACTTGATAGTTTATAAATGCAGTTGAGCCCAAAATACAAAATTTGATGACTAAAATGATCATCTTCGTAGTTCTCGGATAAAATTGAACCTAAAAGTAGAGTTTGAGGACTAAAACAGCCGTTTTGAAAGTTCAGAGACGAAACTGAGGCTCGAGTAATAGTCGAGGGACCAAAATAGCTATTCTGCCTAATAAAAATATCTACCATCTATACTGAAGAAATCAATACTCAGAAAGAAGAAGATAGTTTTCACTTGTCCCCACCATTTTTTTACATGAGCACGAGTGTTCGTCGGCGAGCCCTCCAACCCCAACCATGACATGTGTTTTCGCTCTAAAGAAATTTTAAACGACCCCTCTCGCTCTATTTGATTATTTAAAATGTACAGTATACATCCATTTCACATATGTTTCAGTTTATTTTTTACAAGAAACTCAACAGTTCAAATGGACCATGCGTAGTCGGAACAGAACATACATAAGCAGGAACATCGCAAACTTATCATGATTCCTAGAGAGAAAATTCTCTATTTGGTCATGCTAAAATCAAGTCTTTCTTTCTTGATCCAGGCAGATTTGAACCTATCTATTTAACTCTAAATGTCATTAATTCCTTTTATGGTTTTTCCGTCAGTTTAGCCCTCTAATAGTGTAACACCCTAAAATTTACTTCTTTGAAAATAAAGTTAAAATGATTTAATTATGTCTTTTTGTGCTCATGAAAACATAGGAAAATAATATTTTTTTATTAAATTAAAATCTATCAGAAGGTTTAGCAACATTGTTGTGCATACATGCTGGTGCATTTGTGTTTTTGTATTGCTTGGTTTTGACTAAAGATTAAAATGAATTCAAGTTGTTCTTTCAAAATGCGTTTAGGTCGATTTTCCTTCTCCGATATACATATATTATTTTTATATAATCAAATTCCTTGTTTCTCATCCGTCAATTGTAACACCCCTGGTGTTATAGTAACTAAAAACCTGCCATGTCATCATTTGCACTGCAAATCATCCATGATTAGGTTAACACTGTTATGCATTAACTAAAATGAGTTTGAATTCTTAGGTTCGATGTGTTTCTCGTTGTGTGGTTCGAAATCCAAAAACCCTAATTTCGATTATCACCGCAAATACTTAGTTTATGCCCTGCGTAATTTGAGGTGTATGACGGTGTTATACACTAGTGCCAAGTGTAGGGTATAAGCTCAAGTCCAACCTATAAAATAAAGCTTCAAGTTTGAGTTAGGGTTTGGGATCCAAAGCTTGTTACAAGTTTTCCAATTCGAATTCGAATTCAAATTTGAGGAATTACTAAAAGAATTTCTTAAGTCAAATTGGTCAACCGAGGGAGCCATTTTGGTCAACCATGTGAGGCTTGACTCAATGATGTCCTAGGGTGAAGGTGTGATTCCTAAGTACCCAAAGTTAAGAAAGAATCAAGTTTCAATTCAAAAAATTTTCCGAAAACCCTGAAAAACAAAACCCTAGTTTTACCCCTTTTGATATAAATCAAAATCTAAGCAAAATTTGGGAAAAAGTGTAAAACCAAGTTTGTAGATCTTTTCAAGAGCTACAAGTTTGGTGTTTTGAGTTTTCAAAGTTTCAATGTAAAATTTGAAGTAATTTTGAAAAGATTCAAATCTCAAAATTGTCCCCTTTTCATTTTCCCTACCCAATTTCAAAATGGAGGCATAATTTGAAAATATTTTGAATAGCAAAGTTGTAGGTCTGCCCTAGATGTACAACTTTGGTATTTTGAGTTTTTGAAGTTTCAATACAAAATTCAAAGTAATTTTGGTTTTTCAGATTTCCCAAAAATGTCCCTTTTTGAATTCAAATTTAAATTTCAAAAACTAAGCCGAATTGGAAAATGTTCATATTGAGAAAGTTATAGATCTTTGAAAATGGAACAACTTTTGTTTTTACAGATTTTCAACTTCTGTTGAAGATTTGAAAGTAATTTGAATTTTGCTTCCAGTGGCAATTCTGTAAATAATTTGAAATCCACGTCAATCACCGCACGCCACCTCTCCCGACGCCGGCGACCTTCGCCCCGCTTCCAGGCGCGCCCGCAGCGTCCCGCGACCGCCTCGTCACGGTCGTTTTCCTCCGCGTGTCGTCACCTCACCGGCTGGACTCCTCTATAAAGGCCACCGTCGTCGGCCAAGTCGTTTTCCCTTCCTCCTCCGTTTCTCGCCGCGACCGGCCACCGCCCTCCGCCGCCCAAATTCGCCGCCGCTGTTACTTCACCGCCCCACCGCTCTCGCCTCCAGCTCCGCAGCGTGTGCGCGCAGCTCCTGGAGCACCCAATTGCGCCTCACCTCCTCTGCACTCGCCAGCGCGTCCTCTTCTTCCTCGCGGCCGGCAGCGACGCCACCGTGACCGCCTCACCGTGGACCGGCCATTCCAGCGCCTCCCCGGCAACCCCAAGCTGCTCCACGTACTCACTGTGAGCTCCTGCACGTGATGCTTCCCTTGTTTTAACCGCTACCGTATTGTGGTCGCGTTTTGTGCGTCGGGTCGCCGGTCGGTTCGCCACCGTGGCCGCCATGGCCGCGGTCACGCCTCCTCCGTGCGGTAGCAGCTCCAATTCGTGCTTTAGATGGGTTCGCGAGGTTCAGGTGATGTTGTTGGTGTGGTTGAGGTGATCCCGATGCTCCGAAGGCTCGTCGTCAGTGAGCTCACCGTCGGCGGTCGCCGTAGCAGCGCGTCCGCGCGCGCGGGAGAGAAGGAAGAGAGGGAGGCGAGGATGACAGGCGGGGTCAGCACGTCAGAGAGAGGGAGAGAGCGAACGCGGGCGGGCCGCGTTGGCGGGCCGCGCGGCTGGGCCGAGCAGGCGAGCGCGCGCGGGGAGAGCGCGGGCCGCGCGCGTGCGAAGCAGGCCGGGCCGAGAGGGAGAAAAGGAGAAAGGCAGCCCGCAGTGAAAAATTTTGTTTTTCCTTTTTCAAAAATGTAAAATGATTTTTAGTTTTATTATTTATGTTATAAATTATTCATAATTCCAAAAATTGTGAAAATTTTTGAGTAACCCTTTTTCACTATATACTGTTTAATAAAAATAATAAATTTCAATTTTAAGTACTTTTTATAGATTATTTAATTAGTCCATTTAATTCTTAAGTGGTTCTTAATTAATTTTTCTAGGCTTATTTATTTATCTAAAAATCATGAAAATTATTTTATCATCTAATTATGATATAACCTTCTTAAATTAAAATTTTTAGCTTCATTGGGTTAAGTTAAATTTTATTCTTAAATTATGCTTTAATTAATTAATTAATAAGGTAATTAGGGCATGATAATTAATGTTGCTTGACTTTATGATTGAGTGTTGACTTTAGGTCATTAACCCTTGATGACCTTTAGCATTGTTAATTGGTTGCTTAAGCTTTCCTAATTATGTTGTTAATTCCTAATTACTGTCATTTCATGTGTTTAACAAATTCCGTAATAAGTTGTTTAGGGTAATCGGACCCTAGATTAGGGTTAGGTTAGAAACCTTTGTTGTTCAGCTGTACCGTGAAGGGAAGTTGTACTCAAGTTGTTAACTATGTTAAGCATCCATCGAGCATCATATTTATTATCTCATCATCCTAAAGCATGCATTATCCTTACGTTTAGTTTCCGTAAAAGAGGAGGGTACCGAAGCTGAACCTGTTCCCGCCGAAGAGTCATCGTCCGTGGAGGTAGGGTTTGACATCTGCGGTACCGAACCCGAGCCTGAGTTTCCCGTCGACCAAGGCAAGCCCCGGTTACATCTAAACTTACCTTGTGATTTTAAAAAGTTTTATTTAACTTTTATTACGACTCTATTGCATTAAGTGCTAGGAGTTGAGTGATAACCTAATTACTGCATTATCATCCTTGATATTCCAATACCATCCTTGTTACTGTTTTGATTTAAAAATGCTTAGTATGCTTAGCATTGCTTAATGAGAAAACTTTAAAACTTTTAAACAAAGTTTGAAGGGTTGTTGGACAATTACTTGATGAATGTTAATGTTGATAATTGGGACCGGTCGGTGGACTTGCATCGGGAAAGGAGTCCCCCTGTAGTGTCTCCGACTGAGTCAGTTAAGGACCGTACCGTTGTTCGAATTGTGTGCGTCGAGACTTTGCAACTGATCACATGCTCCGGTAAGCCTAAGACCTCGGTAATGCCAATATGTGAACGGCCAACCGCGCACTGGGAGTGGAGAGATGGCGAGAGTAGTGTGTACCCTCGTAGCCAAGGGCTGGATTGGAGGTGTACTATACTCTCGGGTGGCGCTGGACCCGGTCATGTTTTGGAGGATCCGAGTGAAGGTTGATATATGTCGGTTAGAGTCCTACATATGTCGTGTGATTGGGAATCCCCAGCTGGGTCTAATCGATTCGAATCATCGCTGCTCCTCGGTTAAGGAGACTCGATTCTCTGTTCAACATCGTAGATAAGAAATGGAACTTTGGTCGGAGAAACAGAAAGATATTGAATGAGTTATATGATCTAGATTAGAATCACTTACATTCTGTTGATAAATAATATTGAAATAAAATCGCGATCTTAAGGATTCACCATTAGTAGCTTTTATGCAAAAGAACTTGACTTCCTGCTGGAACCCCACCTTGATTCTCCTAAGCCTGCATTCCTGAGTCGTTCCACTAGTTTTGTCGGTTAAGTCTTGTTGAGTACTTTCGTACTCAGGGTTTGTTAAACCCCTGTTGCAGGTTCGTCTCATGAGCAGGTGTGTTTTGGACCCTGTTGCATGACTGTCTTTGCGGCAAGCGACAACGAGTAGAGATGTTTGGCTCTTGGGCAGAGCATCGCATTTTGGTGTTGTAATAATGTTAATAATGCTACTCCACTACTATGGTTGTAACACTAAACTTAAGTTTTATAAGTTTGGAACCTCAAGTTTGTAAACATATGTTATGTAAGACTTCTGCTTTTGTACTCTGATGTAATTTATTATATAAACTGTTGTAATACTATGATGCCTCTGTAATGTGATTCTGCTCGGAAGATTGTGGATGATTCGGGTTTCCCGAGGACACCCGACAGACTTCTTAAGATCTGTGGTACACTTGTACAGTGGTTAGAAGTCTTTAAGACAATAACAAGTACAGGTGGGCCATAGTAATTAGGAGGTTCTGCCACATCAATCAACCTCTACAAACTTCTCGAGAATTTTTCTGACTTTTTCTGTAGCTTGTTTCCACTTGTCTGTGAGCATAATCTAATTTTTAGATGCTCCAAAATTACCTTTTAGTGAGCTCCAAATACTTTATTTGGGTTCCTCATGTTCCATAATGTCTCTACAAAAATTTCTCTGAATTTTCGGAGCTTTCGGAGTATTTTTCGCGGCTTAAATAATAATTCTGGACTTTTCTGGAATTATTTTATCCATGAAAATAATTAATTCCGAAAATAATAAATCTCTCATTTTTTTTCCAACGCTCAAAGCCCATGTACAATAATCCTAATAAATCTCAAAGGCCCATACATTTATTTACTAATGGGCTTAAATTATTACTTAGGTCTATTAGCGGAGGTGGATGGTGCAATGTCAATTAGCACCATATCGCTAGTTGACATGGAGGTGGAAAATTTTTCTCTCTATATATACGTACCTACCCCATGGGCAAAACACACAAACCTCATTCAATTGAATTTAACTGCTGCCTCCGGACCCGACAGTGATATTAACTCCGCTGCGGCTAGGGCGCCCCGGCGAGTGGGTCCCACCCCCAACCTGGTTGTGTCGGCGGCTAACGTGCTCGAGGTGGTGGCGCGGTTCATGGAGTCCGTGTAGGACTCTGGCGCTGCGAGGTTACTCGAGGAAGAGTCCTATGTGGATACGTGGAGGCTCGTACAGCGGAGACCAGCGTCAGCACTCGTGGACGCGTGGTCTGTGGCACGCAAGCTGTAACATACTTGTGCAGTTTGGATACGTGTGAGCAGATTGGATTGGATTTCAAGCGGAAATAAAGGAAATTGGAGCATCTCCACAATGCCACATGATTAGTACTTTACAAAGCCGTCGTTGCCGTGGGAGTTGCGATCTGTATACTGCCCACCTTCTCCAAGATCAGTCGATGTCAATTTCGTCGCCATCGAGCTTTGTTAATTTCTGCCATTGACAATCGCTGGTGAGCTTTTTCGTCTGATCCTTTTGCTCTCAGCCGTCCGCTCTCACGTTCGCGTATATCCATATTGCCTCCGTTCCAAGTCATTCTCATAGCGTTAGCTTCGTAGCGACGCGCTAGGTGAGATAGTACTAATGTTCTTCATATCAAATATTTATGACTTTATTAAGTTAAATATTAATTTGATTAATATACATGCAACTAGTTTCTAATTAAAAGCAAAATAGGTGTTAAACTCTGATGTTTTATACATATAAATCTTTATATGGTTTAATTGTTGTCATCAATGTGATTTTAAATTATAATTTGTCTAGCTAAACCCACGTCATATATAGTTCGAGTATATGCTATCAGACACACTTTTCTTTTGCAAAGTTACAGTTTAATTTGATTAAATAATATATGCACGTTTACAAATAAAAATACGGCTAGTTTTAACTTGGCTTTTGAATTAAAATATTATTGGACTAATCTGAGCTACTATTTCACATGGTCTAGTTTAATTAGAATGAATTAAGCATGTAGCTTTTCTTTTCTATTGTAATACATAAAACTTTCGATAGCCGCTACATCACTTGTGTTCATTGTAAAATATTAATTTGATTAATGGTTACCAGTTTTTAATTTAAAAACAACATGGAGGTACATTTCGATTTTGTATATGTAAATAAATGTTAAAATAATTAGCTACTAACATAAACATATTTTTAATTTGTAAATTGTTTAGGCTAGCACTTTGACGTGTGTTTGGATGCTCTCACATGCCCTTTATATATTGGTGCACAGTAATGTTTAACTTGCTCGGTTTAGATGGTAAAATTTATAAATAAAATATGACTAGATTTAACTTGGTTTTTAAATTAAATTATGATTTGTCTAAATTAATAACATCTCCATGATTTTGTTTGTTCAACCAAAATAGATCAAGTGTTAGTTTGTCTTCTTCAGTTATATTGCCAACCTCGATAGACGTGTCCTCGGTAACGATAGCTCCATCCTTAGTCGTTCTTGCGTTCTCGTAACCATAGCAACAAGCCGTGACGTTTAGTGCGCTTCCTTTTAAAGTGCCTTCTTTGTACGATGTTTGTTCTTAGATATGTTTGTTGTTTGTTTGCTGTGCTTGTTTGCTGCGAGTAGAATGTGTGATTCGCGAGCGCTGAAGACTAGGAGCTGAGGACCGACGAGTACAGCAGAAGCTGAAGATCAGAGACGGAGGTTGAAGATTCTGAGCAACTTAACTTTGAGAAAAAGGTAAGTATAACATAGGACCATCCTTTTTGTCCTATTCACCGAAATTATCATACATATGCATGTGTCCTCCTTGACAACCATAGAGATTATAACGTAGCTATTGATATCTTGTTTCCTTGTCATCTATGGGTTATGTATTTGGGTAGCTATTGCTAGTGCTTAATTTTGAACAATTATCTTATAATTTGACTAATGGATTAAGCAACCAACTATTAAGATGATTTTATTACTGTTGAAAAGGGGGCTAGAGCATGTGGGTTATATTGTTGCCCTAGTTACTCTCCGGAAGGACTTACCTGTAAGTGATAATCGAGATTGACAGTACAGCTGTGAGGGCTATATGACTCTGGCTCTAGTTGTTCAAGAGACCTTTTCTAGCTTGTTAGTGGTTACCTTAAATGGCGTAAGAACGGCTTACCATGTTGGGTGTAGGACAGCCTCTAGTCTATGAGTATAGCCGAGAAGGAATTGTGCCATTTGAAAAGGGGTTCCTACATCTGTCTGCCGAGTGAATCTAATGGTCCTAACTTGTTAGACGAACTCTTGAATGGCTTTATATGTTTCTCTGGTGTTTGGGTTTGATCTCCCCACACATTTGGAAATCATGACTTACAGTGAAATGTACACATCTGCGCAAAGTTAAAAACTGGTATACTAGCCATGCTCACGGATACGAGCGGCCTTGGGGATTCTTATATAATAGTTGATCACTATTGTTATATTATGTTTAATTATTGTTGTTATTATTATGCTCATGTTAATGCTATTCATTATCCTTATTACAATTAATCATTGGTTCATTAATGGGAAGTGGATTACCTTGATGCTACTCAATTGCTAACTACATGATGAATAAAAGCTAAATGCAGTCAAACAGTGTCTAGCCTTTTGTGCCTCATGAACCCTGTGTTGTACTTGTTGAGTTCGACATGGACTCACTCTTGCTATTCCCCCACACCTCAGTATGTAGTAAGGTGCTGCTCAGAAGAAGGATAAAGAGGTAGTGGACTTTCTAGAAGTCTTTCAGAAGTGTTTGGCATACGCAGCAACCAGTCAGCCGTCCCTGAAAAGAATGGAGCCTGAAGTTTAGTCACCGTTCCGCGATACTCTGATGTAAGTGTTAATATAGCTATGTATACGTTATATAATAACATTGTTTCTGATATTTTTTCATTTTGACATATGTGTGGACTTCCTGGGCACACATATGATTAGCCTAGTTTTGTTCTTTAGAAAACCGGGTGTGACAAATAGTGATAAGTGGAGAAGAAAAGGACTATTTTACCTTTTACCCCTAGGTATGAAATTAACCTTAAGCACAGTACATAGTCCAGTTTTTTCATAAATGTTTTGTAGTTTGTATGTGCTTTATTTTGAGCAAAAATATTAAACCATGCTCAAAATGAAACACATATAAATTACAAACATCTATGAAATATACAATAAAAAATTGAACCCTGTAATTTGCTTAAGATTAATTTCGTGTCTAGGAGTAAAATGGTCTTTTCGTCCCTACTTAACACCGCTGGAGGAGTAAACTGATGGAAAGGTCATAAGAGGAATCAAAGATAGATTTAGAATCATATAGGTAAGTTTAAATTGGCTAGGGCCAAGGAGGGAAGACTTGATTTTAATATGGCTAAATAGGAAATTTCTCCTCCCTAAAACGACCCCAAATTCGTGCACACGATCCTTAGAGCAACTCTAACAGCTTGACTATTGTTGTTGTGGAGGCTATTTTAGAATCTGTATAGCAAAAAAAATAAGCTCCAACAAATGTACTATCTAACTTTGTAAAATAGGAAGCTGACTATTCCTGATTTTCGATGGCCATATATAGCTAACCATGAGCGTTCGCTATCTGATGACTTTGTAAAATAGAAAGCTGACTATCCCTTGATTTTCGGTGGCCATATATATCCAACCATGAGCGTTCGCTATCTGTAGGCTATTGTGGACCTCTTCTTTTTTGAGGAGTTTTCTATTTTACAAAATGACTAAACAATGAAATTTGGCTACAAATTTTAGTCAAGCTGTTGAAGTTACTCTTGCACTCCAAAAGGCAGAAAGTATTCAAAAATAAAATGCCACCGCAGATACGCAGCAGAAGAAAGAATTCTGGAACAGAACAGTATGGGAGAGGCGAAGAAGAATAGAATGTCAGGAGAATTTGATTTCAGTTATTATTAATCGGCTGCTCTCGTTAAAGGTCTTTGTTTTTTTGGCAAAGTCTGCTCTCGTTAAAGGTGATGCAGCTTATCAGCACCGCCCCTTCACATGGGCTATACATGGGCTCAAGGCCCGCCACTCACACAATTGGCTGTCTTCAGGCCCGTCTCATGGGGGAGGGCAGCAAGTGCGACGCCCGGGGGGCCATGGTGCTTGGGGGCCATGAGTATACCCCTGTATAGTACATGTATTCTGGTCCAATGGCTCATATGGTCGCTCTTTAGGTCCATTTGATAGCTTAGGTGCTCGCTAGTCGCTTCTATTCACATGGCATGCGTGACTGCGTGAGTCGTGCAGGGAGTCGACGAGTCATGACCCTTCCAATTCGCGATCGCGAGTTGGGGCTTGGCTTTGCAGCCGCTGGTGAAGATCAGTTCATTGAAAAATTGTTTGGTGAACTATGCTACAAGAAAGATCGAATGGCTTCGCTATGTGCAACATTGAGAAGGGTATTTTAGATAAAATTGATCTCGACACTGTTCTTGAAGATTTTGCATCAAGAAATGCTGAAGACGCTTTTTAAAAGCATTAAAGCTCTATAGATTTATTTGAGGTAACCACAGTAGTTATTACTTATTACTTTACTATTCTTCTAGCTTTTTTATGTACAGTCATTTTTTATGAACTAAATATATGTTGCAAGTTATTTCTTATTAATAGTACTATATACTTTATTAATTATTATATTAAAATATTAGATTGTCGGACCTTAGTGTCTTACTTGCCTAAGGGCCTATAAAATTATTGAGACGGGCCTGGCTGTCTTCTACGCCGAATAGTCACAGAAGCTTGTACGATGTATTTATTTCTGTCTTCTATCTGCTTCTCATCCATGTCCATGACAAATAGTGGAGGTGAAGTTCATGTCACTGAGTTGTTTGTACGTACGCAGCTCGATTGCATGGACCATGGTACGTATAGTACTACTGTGCTGCCATTCCCGGTGAGGAAAAAAAACTTGGCTACTCCAAACACTGGAATAGCAAACAAATACCGGCGTGTTTGGAACGTTTACCTGATCCTGTTTTGCCTGACCCAACAAGAAAATGGATTGAGCAAGAGCCGGTTTAGATCCGAAATTTTTGGCAAAATGACACTGTAGCGCTTTTCGTTGTTATTTGGCAAATATTATCCAATTATGGTCTAATTAGGCTTAAAAAATTCGTCTCATCCATTTCGTCTAAACTATATAATTAGTTTTATTTTTTATCTATATTTAATACTTCATGCATGTGTCCAAAAATTCGATGTGATGAGAAATCTGAAAAATTTTGCAAAATTTTCTGGAAACTAAACAGGACCCAAGTCGTTTGGATCTCGTGTCTCCCTGTCTCGGGGGCCGTTTGGCTGGGCTCCGTTAGCTCCCGCTCCTATACTGTTGCGTCACTGTGCCATGCAGTAGCTAGAGGGCTGGTTCGGCTGGTTAAAAAGCCGACTGGTTTCGGCTGGTTCAATAGTGTTCTGTGAGAGAGAATAAGCTGAAACAAGCCGAAACCTGACCAGCAGAACAGGGCCAGAGCTGGGGAGCCACAAAACTAGCTTCTCCAGCTCAGGTTGTGTCACTGAGAGGAAAAGGAAGAGAGAGGAAAACAGATTCGTTAAACAGTGATGGTTGCTACAGTGTTGCATCAGAAAGATCCAAAGCCCTTAGAATCAGTGGCGGAGCCCGAAATTTTATGAAGCCTGAAGGAGACAAAACTTCATGCTAATAGTAAGGTCATCCCCAAACCACATGTTCATTGATTAGGATATCAATTAAGGCTACATTTAGTTCGTGAAAAGAAAATTTTTGAGTGTCACATCGGTTGTGTTGGAAGAATATTGGGAGAAGTTTTCGGATACTAATAAAAAACAAATTACAGAACCCGTCAGGAAACTGCGAGACGAATCTAATGATACTAATTAATCCGTCATTAGCACATGGTGGTTACTGTAGCGCTTTACGACTTTTCATGGACTAATTAGGCTTAAATGATTCGTCTCACGATTTTCCCAAGAACTGTGCAATTAGTTTTTTTTGTCTACATTTAGTTTGCATGTGTCCAAATATTCGATGTGATGGATGGAGACAAAAAATTTTGGGAACTAAACCAGGCCTAAGTGAAAAGATGATGTGACACTGCATTTAAAAGAGAGAATGAAATGATTTCTTAATAAGAAACCATATCTACGTACATAGCAACCAAGACATGAAGAGATGTGATAGGTAGATGAGGGAGAGAAGATATATCATTGGACAAAAGATTATTGTGAAGAAACTATCCAACTTAGAATACACTCCCTCCATCAAAAAAAAGTAAGATGCTATGAGATGTGCCCTGGTCAAACTTGACTAGCTTTATAGAAAATATTAGCAACATTTGTATTAGTAAATAAAATTTATTATGAAAATATATTCCAAGATTTATCCAATGATACTAATTATACATTAAAATATTAATATTTTTTTATAGATAATTGTCAAAGTTAAAAGAGTTTTACTTCTCAGAAAGTAAGAATGACATTCTCCGTGGGACGGAGAGAGTAGTTTCTATATGTATTATCTACACAAATTAATAGACATAGAAACTATCCATGGTTTTTAGTATTTGTTAGTGCCCTAACAAGGCTATGTAAAATAGAATACATAATTATATAATATGCAAGCAAAATTAGACAACAAAATAGTTTTAAGTTTTAAACTAAAATAATCTCTAAGTCCTAGGCGGTGCCTGCTCCCTACCTCATCTATGTACTATTTTTTTAGTTTTACTAGGTGAGTGCTCGTGCGTTGCGACGGGAATAATAAATTGGATTTGAACTTTTACTTGTCAGCGACTTAAAAACTACAAAATGAATGCAAATATCTTACTCATCATACCAAATTCATGTTATCATGACAATCACAACATAAAAATGATGCATACATGCCTCAACAATATTTAATAAAAAGACAAGATATAGTATCCTTCAACTTTATTAAACGAATGATTATATAAGACTACATGAACAAACTTGTTGTCAAAGTACTAATTGTCAACTAAAAACAATAAATGATTTCAGATTACATACCATCTATATAAAAGGTAACTAAACACAAAACCAAAGCATCATTGACAATCTTGTCACACGATTTGCTAAAATGAATCATTCATCATATTCTAATGATCAATCCATTAGTCTTCTACACATGCGTAGATAATGTTTTACTGGTTGTTAAAATCCACTGCCAATCCATGAATAGGTGAGCTACCCTTGCAGCTTTGTCACAATGCAGATGCCCTCTGAACATTGGTTGGTAAACACATGAAAGAAAGGAATAAAAAAAGTCAGGGAAGTAGAAAGGAAAATGACTGAACTGAAACAGAGAAGGTAAACTGCAGCAGGTTGAGGAGGTTTGCTCTATCCTTTCAGTTGGATTTCGAAGCCAACTGGCCATCCTTGCAGCCTGTCGAAAGGCAAGAGAAGATTTAATAAAAATACAGTAAATGAAAAACATCTTGGTACCACTCAGCACTTACACTAAGAATGCAACTACTACCAGTAGGGTCTGTCAGGATCCAATCAACTAAAAGGCATCCCTTATGTCTGCTTGGTAACATCATTCCATACTACGTCCACAAGCATGATTCATTCATAATGGAAAAACCGGAACTATTGTCAGGTCGTCCACACCTTTCAGTTCTTAAGTTTGGTAGAGATTCACGCTTACGTCATTAAGCTGGCGTGGGGCAGGGGTGGACTTTAAGGAATTGACGTCAACCAGGAAATCCAGCAGGCGACGGTTCTGAGATGTCTCACGTGATGTAGAGAGGCTTCGGTATTCGGCGAAGACTCTGGATGGGATCTTTGGGAAGCCAAAAACCCTGCTGGTTGCTGGCGCATCCCGTCCTCTCCAGGCGATCGACGACGTCCACTGTGACGATGATACAGACGTCCTGGAAGACCAAACCATGTGTGCTGTTGATATGATGATGACGATTGGGTGACGATGATGCACATGTCAAGAAAAATTAGAATTAAATAGACCGATTTGCTTGACTGCATGACTATAGCCGATCATCACTATTACTGAGATCGATCACGCATTCACGTCCATGATTAATCAGTTGGCCACGTACATTGAAACGTCTCATCTCAGTCCCAGAGGAAGATGATGTCATCGCCTTTGCAGCCAAAGAAGGTGGCATGCTGCTGAAGAACGGTCATGCCACGTAGGTAGTACCGATGGGGTCCACCGTCCACCACCTCTAGAGCTCTCGCGAGATCTGCAGGGGACCAAAAAAAACTCAATGCCACAACAATCATCGTACAAGCAACAGAGAAGTGGAGGATGTAGATAGATCAAGATGTGTACGTGGCTTGGAGAGCTATTGTTGCAGATCGTGGTTGAGCCTCCGCTCCCTCTGGTGACGGGCATGTTGTCTGCCTCCGTGAAGGGTCCGGTGGCGGTGATGAGAATGAGATGACATGCTCATTCGCAAGCTGAAGTTCAGCCGCCGAACCCATATGATCTACCGAGCGAGGCGCTGGATCAGGAGGCATCGGGCAAAGCCATGCCGGTGTCGCGGGGGAGAGACGATGCGAGGCCGGGGCCCGCCGAGCGTGAGGAGCGAGGGCGCCAGGTGAAGTGATGCCACGGGGAGAGATGACGCGAGGCCGAGCCGAGGAACGTAGATGGTGTGTGGGCGTCGGTGCTGCCGTCGGTACGGCAACGTGGGATTGTGAGGAGGCGTGGGAGCGGATGACCCGGGTCGCAGGAGATACAGAGCGGTTCATTTTTTTCCCCGAAGGCGGCGCGAGTGAGCGCTTCGTTTTTTCCTGAAGGCGGTGATTAGGGAGCGTTTTTTTTCTGAGCGACACGATTAGCGTGGAGAGGGGGGCAATTAGCGTGCGGGGACGATGACATTTGAGTCTTTTTAGTTATAGAGATTTAGAAACCATTTTTCTTTTGCTGTACGTAGCTACTTTCACCCTGTTCGTTTCGCTGAATTATTGTGGCTGAAAATACTGTTCGCTGGTTTATTATGAGAGAAAAACACTGCTGAATGACTGCTGATTCTGCTGATCCAACGAAACGAACAAGGTGGGTGTTTACTTTTGATTTTTAGAGGAGCCCTCCGTGCCAAACGAGCCCTCAGTTTCTACGCTAGAAAAAAAAATTCTTGCAGACTGGTGAGAGCCAACTCGGCTCTCCCGGTCTGGCAAACTGTCTTGTGGCTTGCGCTTGCGCAAATCGCCATCGAGGGGGAGGCGAGGGGAACCTGCAATAGTTTCAAACACGCCCTACTACGGAGTATCTCCCGCTTTGACTACTCCTAGCCTCCAGGCAAGTGGAGATATGAATCCTGCGCCCTGCTACTACGGACTGGCCGCCTCGGCCTAGCTATAAAATGGTGGAAGACAAGATAGCCTGGGCCGTGTTTAGTTGGCCTGATTTTGGATGTCTAAAATCTACACAGTGTAAGATTATGTACTGTAGTATTTCATTTGTATTTGTGAATTTTTGTCTAAACATTGACTAATTAGGCTCCAAAGATTCGTCTCGCAAAGTACAACTAAACTGTGCAATTAGTTTTTGATTTCATCTACATTTAGTACTCCATGCATGTGCCGGCATTTTGATGTGACGGAATTTTTTTTTTGCATAGTAGAATTTAGAGGAAAATTTGGTATCTAAGGGGCTGTTTAGTTCCCGATTTTTTTTGGGAAATACTACTGTAGCAATTTCGTTGTTATTTGACAAATATTATCCAATCATAGACTAACTAGGCTTAAAAGATTCGTCTCGTGAATTTCGTCTAAACTGTGTAATTAGTTTTATTTTTTATCTATATTTAATATTTCATACATGTGTCTAAAGATTTGATGTGATGGAGAATCTGAAAAATTTTGTAAAATTTCTTGGAACCAAACAAGCCTTAAACCAGGCCCTGAACCCAGAGCTACAGGGCTTACTACCTCTCTGCTGCGGACCTCGCCTGCGCTGCCTGACTGCCCGAGGCCCGAGCAAACAAGGGCCGTGTTTAGTTCTCAACTTGGGGTGCCTAAGGGCCGGTTTAGTTACAATTTTTTTTAAATAATACTGTAGCAAATTTCGTTGTTATTTGTCAATTAGTGTCCAATCATAGTCTAATTAGGCTTAAAAAATTTGTCTTGTCCATTTCGTCTAAACTGTGTAATTAGTTTTATTTTTTATCTATATTTAATGTTTCATGCATGCGTCCAAAGATTAGATGTGACGGGCAATGTTGAAAAATTTTGCAAAATTTTTTGCAACTAAACAGGACCTAAGTTGGGAGAAAAGCACTGATGCAGCACTGTAGCGCACTGTAACATTTTCGTTTGTATTTGGTAAAAATTGTCTAAACTTTGAATAATTAGGCTCAAAATGTTCGTCTCGCAAAGTACAACAAAATTGTGTAATTAGTTTTTAATTTCATCTACATTTAGTACTTCATACATGTGCCGATATTTGGATGTGACGGGAAATCTTCTTTTTATAGTAGAATTTGGGGAAGAAGTTGGAACTAAGGGGGTGTTTAGTTCCCTTCAAAATTCCAAATTTTTACACTCTCTCCGTCACATCAATTTTTAGACGCATGTATGGAGCACTTATGTAGGTAAAAGAAATAACTAATTATATAGTTTGGTTGTAAATCACGAGACGAATCTTTTAAGCCTAATTAATCCATAATTAGATACTAATTGTCAAATACAAATGAAAGTGCTATAATATCAAAATTCCAAATATTTTGGATCTAAACACCCCTAAAACAAGGGCAAGGAGGAAGTCAGTACTCCGTACGTACGACAGGCCTGGACCTGCAAGCCTGCAAGATGAATCGCGGAGGCGCGTCTACTCCTACCTCTCTCTGCCTGACTGCCTCAACCTCCTATTTGCCAGTTGCCACTAGGCAGGGAGTAGGCAAATCCGTAGACCGTAGGGTATGGTATGAGTGGAGCGGCAACGGTTGGATCCTGTCAATCTTTGCATAGCGATGGCTAGTCACCTCACGTACGTACGTGGAGTAGGAGCTACTAGTACGTCGTAGGTGTACGTACGCTACGAACTGTATGCTTCTACTTGTGCATTGTGCTGCTCCGTCAGGTCACGTGGCGTGTGCAGCCGCATCGTTCCTGGCATTGAGCCATTGACCCAGAAAAAGGCTCGGGAAGAGGGTGAGCCACTGAGCCGTGACCAGTCCACTGGCGCCGGTACCATGACCTTGGGCCTTGGCAAACGGCAACTGGGCAGGCCGTAGTCGCCATATCTGTCGCGTCCTAGCTTGAATCAGGCCAGCAGCAGCAACCAGCAATGATACTTTCGTGTCTCAGCGCCCTTCGTGGTAGACAGAACGTACTATTAATTGTTAACCATCAGCGCTTTAATGCAGGAGCAGCGGCGCGGGGATCGCCGATTCCCTCGCCTCGATCTCCCGTCTCGCCGGCGTTCGCCGGTGAAAACCAGCGTCGGCGGCGTCGAAGAGCGTTTACCTGACGCGCATTCTCCCTGCGTTTGGCCGGATTCTTACCGTATCTCGCCGCTCGCGTATAATCGACGACCAAGGCGCCAACGCTAAAACAAACATGTCAAGGAGACTCGAGAATGCATGATCATTTCCGCTTGGCGGGCATCGACTGACGTGTTAAGGAATTAGTACAAGGAAGGTTCGAACGAAACCTGGAGAACCTTACTGATCTCTGGTTAATTTCCTGAAAGGCACTCTTTAATGTTCACTTCTGCTTGTGAACCATAGCGAAGCGATGGTTGATAAGTTCAAGCCCTTTAAACTAACAATAAAAAGGAGAGAGATAATTTTATAAATGACCATTCTGCCCTTGGCACAATTGGCTAAATACAGTCCAATGGAGAACGGACTGCTCCATTCACCGATGCCCGCTCTACGAGCGCTCCGATAGTCTAGCAATCTTTTGTAATTAGTAAGTAGTGTAAAAAGTAAGATAATAGTATTCATTGGTTTAATAGATAGTCTTACATATTTCATGATGTACCTCTCTCACAACACGATATTCCAGTACTAGCTTAGAGTAAGTCCTAGCAATTGCTTGTTCACCGCATCTAGCAAGCATGGGTGGAGGTCCGCCTCGGCCATGGTGACCGCTTCGGTGGCCCTTCACCTTTCTCACTTTCATCAGAGGCGTCTCCGGGAATTTGGGGCTAGAGAAACTTCAAATGAGACCTAAATTAAGTTTCAAAATGAAACAATCACAATTAAACTATAATATATTACATTAAAATAGCTTAGTATGGACTAACGAAGACAAACGATTGATTACAACTAGACATAAAGTATGTGTCTTCTTGATTCGCTAGACACAACAGGCGAGAAACAGAATACACGAACGTAAAAACCATCAATCATCACAATGGACAACATCCTGGACTTTAAATTTTTTTTAGGCTTCACGAATGCTTTAGACAAAGCCAAAAACATAATATATATATTTAAGCTACTTATATTAGCAATGCTTT
This sequence comes from Saccharum hybrid cultivar R570, assembly GCA_038087645.1. NCBI lineage: Eukaryota > Viridiplantae > Streptophyta > Magnoliopsida > Poales > Poaceae > Saccharum > Saccharum hybrid cultivar. The sequence continues at coordinate 20,070,178 of JAQSUU010000402.1, read as the reverse complement.
AGACAAAATCTAAAACATAATATAATGTCTCTTTTTGTGTCTCCCTGTTTATTGTCTCTTTTGGGTTTCATCTCTAGCCTACTCCAACTTGCTTGGGACAAAAGGCTACGTTGTTGTTGTATATTTAAGATACTTGTATTAACCCCTGAACTAGAAGGATTCTCCGCATGTTGCCGTGGGTATGCAGTAGAATTTTATTTAATTGTGGCAGATGTGCTATATATTGCTTCAAATCATTTAAGTATAGAATAGTAAATAGTTGCCTAGAATATCAGCCTATGGAGTCTCTGTTCCTTTGAATGTTTAATTAAATGTTAAGCCATATTTGCAGATGCCTAACGATGAGACGTTCTGTTTTATATCATCAGGAACGGCTAGAAGCCAAAAGATGCATCGACATATGGGTTTGTCGAATTCAGCGTATACTTGTAGCCTTGTAGGAAATGTGAAATCAGCTTACTAACATGATTGATCTTTATGTGGGCTATGCCATCACAGAGAAATATACAAAAATGACCAATAAGATATCAAAAGTTTTATTTCACATGTTATAGATAAAGATAATATAGGGAAAGAAGGAATTGTCAGATGCAAAACACCCGAGGGAATACGCACAGCAAGAGCAGAAGGGGTTTCCATGGCAAAGCCAGGGAGCAGAGGGCGCGATTCACCGGTGGCGCCAGTATTGGTCAACTTCATGTGGGCTGCTGCAGGGCAAGGCGCTGCGGGCTGCGGCCACCAGCACGACGGCACACCACAACAAACCTGCAAGGAAGCAATAGCCAATCCACACAAATTAAAGGCCGGCAACGAACTCCACTCAAATCCGAAAAAAAAACACGAACAGGGCCATAATTCTTCATGCATTGCATAGTAGATTTAGAAGAGGAGCTACCTTATGCACGTAATCTTTAGTCCACCTAGAGGCTAGAGGATCTCGCATGTATAAGTGAGCAATGAGAAGAACATATATATTCACCATCCGAATGCCATCAAGGAGACTCTTGACGTCTGGTATTGATGATGAGGGAAAGTGGAGCAAAAGCGTTTAGCTGAAACTGCTGTTGATTGTTATCTATGTAGCAATTACCTGATGCTGTCTAAGGGAAGAGGAAGGGCTAGGGGCCAGGAGAGAGAAGGGGTGGGGGCGCGGCCATCGATGCACGGTTCAAGATATTTCATCTCCGTGGTCTGTGGCTACATCTACGTGCATCCATATGATAAAGACATTTGAGATAATTATAAACGATTTTCTGAAAAAATAAAGGATGATGACATGGCACTTTGTGGAATAGAGGAGAAGTGGATAATGACGTGGTTTAAGAAGATGCTAGAGAATTAGGGCATGTTTGGTTACAGGTGTTAAAGTTTAACGAACACTTTCGTCTTAGTTGATAAAAAGTTTTTAATTTTGGACTAATTATGCTTAATAGATTCGTCTCGTAAATTACTCCTAATCTGTGCCGACATCCATGCAATTAGTCTACATTTAATACTCAATGCATTTACCGTAATATTAATGTGATAGGAGTTAAACTGAATGATTCAGAAACCTAACAAAGCCTTAGGCCTTGTCTAGATTCCTTCCAAATTCCAAGTTTTTTCACTCTCTCCGTTACATCAACTTTTAGACGCATGCATGAAACATTAAATGTTGGTAAAATAAATAACTAATTGCACAGATTAGTTATAAATTACGAGACGAATCTTTTGAGTTTAATTAGTCAATGATTGGACACTAATTACTAAATACAAACAAAATACTACAGTAGCCGAAATTGAAAAAATTTGCAATCTAAACCGGGCCTTAGCGGTGTTTTGGGAGTTATACATTTCGGGGCCGTCGGTTGCAATGTCCGCACGGGCCAAAGGACGCCCCTGATTCTCACGAGGTGATTTTTGCAACCGGAGTACTCCTGCGTACTACGCTCTGGGCGATGGTTTGCTTCATCAACATCGATTGGCACCGGTCCCATCCGACGAAAAAAACAAAGAAGAGTCGGTGTCATCAGACATCAGATGTGCATGCTGCCGCTTCCGAATCCCAGGCATGGCGATTTTTCCTAGAGCGCGCAGTGGCAAAAATGCAGTTTGCACTTTGCAGTGCTACTGCAGTACTGCTCCTCCACGGGACCACGGCCTGACGGGTCCGGTGGTCCTCCCTGCGGCGTGCGTCGAGCGACGTGCATGTGCTGAAGCACACATGAGGTCAGCTGAGGCGAAAACATGAAACATCACGGACGCCGGGACGTGTGAGCGAGGATCCAGGGGATGTTGGATGCCGGCCACAGCTCACCACGCCTAACATTAGGCTCGCTACGTTCCTTTGGCAGCTGTTTGGTCAAGTACACAGACGTGGCTCGCCACAACCATAAAAATCATCTCGCCACAGCTTTCTTCGACGAAAGTGTGGCGGACGTTTTCGCCGCCGCACCGCTCTGTGGCATGCCACCGCAATAAAAAAAGTTCTCCACGACTCCTCTGTCCCTCCGCAAAGACCCATCTTGATCTCTCCGGCCTAGTCCCATGGCTTCTCCCTCTCTCGTCGTCCAGCCGGCGGAGCACGGCTGCCTTCTCCGTCCGCATAGGTGGTGGTTGAGCACTACTGGTTTTCGTCCATGGCGAAGCTCGAGCGTGGGTGGCTACTCGGAGAGCGGGCACACAGTGGCAGCACCTTGGACGGCCATGGAGGGTGCGCACAGCGGCAGCAGCTTGGACGACCATGGATGGTGTATGCAGTTCAGGGACTTGAGGCGTTGAGGAGAGAATATTACTCCGTACTCGAGAATATCCTTCGGTCAACTGACCGTTTTTCTTTTACAAAAACTAGAAATACAATAGAAATATTAGTATACATATCTCACACCTACAATAAATCTAGGAGTACAGTAGAAATAATAGTACACTAATATACATACCTTACACCTGCAACAAATACTATTATACATACCTCACACTGCTATTGTTTCTTATCTATCAATCTATATTTAATCTATTATTAATTTGTTTTGATTTAGTATAATATAGTTTCCTGATGAATACATATAAGGTATTTTGATCAACAGGTGGCTTCAATCCAAACAGCTACCACAACTCTTTGCCTAACATTGTAACAATAAACCAAACAACAGCCACATTGTTTTTGCCACATCTTAGTTGTCAACCAAATACTCTAAATTTGCCACAGAATGTGGTTAGCCATAACTGTGGCTTCTACCTAACCTTAGGCGTGGCAAGTTGTGGCTGGTAACCAAACAGGCCCCAATATCTAAGCTTGGATGCAGTGGTGTCATAAAGGGAAAAAAACCTGGATGCAGAAACTTGTAGTAAAGTGGGTTGAAGAACAAAACCGGAGGAGTGTGTCAATTTGCATAAAGTGACCGCAACGTACATCCATGTAAAATGTACTCCTAAGTTCTTCTATGAGTCCCCGCAAAAAAAAGTTTCGTACATATACTCCTTGAATAGAAATATACACGATTCAGTATTCATCTGCTCTTCATATGTAAAATACACTGGCAATCCTTGAACTTGATCCATATTCCCTCTCTGTCTCAAAATAGAAGTCGTTCTCGTTTCTTGAGTAGTCAGTTTTTTTTAACTTTGACTAATTATATATAAAAGAATATTAATATTTATAATACATAATTAGTATCATTAGATAGATCGTTGAATATACTTTCATAATAAACTTATTTGGAGACATAAATGTTGCACATATTTTCTATAAACCTAGTTAAAGTTAAGAAAGTTGACCTACACATATCCCATAACGACTTCTATTGTGGGACAGAGAGAATATGTCATCTAGGTCATTGGCTTTCAAAATGTGCATTCAGATCCCTCAATAAAGACTGAACTTATTAATCGTTTCACTATAAGATCCAAATCACCATAACTTGAGTTAATCCGTTTTGTGTGGCACACTGATTATGCGATGACATGTCACCAAGGTATGGAGCCCATGTGTTAGTCTTATCTTTACCGACATGTGGGTCTCACATTATGATGTCATATAAGTGATTAGAAAAATTATAAAAGCATATTTCTTGGTTTCATCTAACCGTTTCTAAAAATCACGTTTCCAAAATATAGAATGTAATTTTACACCAAGAATCTCATACTATTTCTAATATCACAAACACCTTTATACTTTTTTTCTCTCTCTCCTCATTTGCATCATGAATCCTATTCTACTTTTTATTCTTTTGCACGTCTTTCTACCTCCATACTCCCTCTGTATTGGATTTAGAAGTCGTTTAGGACAGCAACACGGTCTCCAAAACACAACTTTGACCTCTTGTTTTTATAAAAAATATTTATGGAAAAGTGATATATGTATACTTTTATGAAAGTATTTTTCAAGACAAATTTATTCATATAATTTTTACATTTGCAAACTCAACAACTTAAAAGTTATTAATGATTTATATTCCCAATGTTTGACCCAAACCTTATCCAAAACGACTTCTAAATCCGATACGGAGGGAGTATTAGCCGATGGATACGCGCACGTATATATCCGCACAATAAGATTGATTTTCCCAATTGCAGAAAGATTGTGAATTATTGGAGAGCAGTTTTTTTTCTTAATTTTGCTAAAAAATCAAGATTGGGAGTGGATTTTGAAACTCTTTTTGGAGATGCTTAAAACACACCAGCAAAGTGAAGAAGACCGTGAAGATATAGGAGGCTTCATCGAGTTTTTGCTACAGCACGCTACATACATACAAATTATACCATACATCTACGTTAGTACCCAGTAGTAGAGTCAAAATATTTATATTTCTTTATCTAAAAAAGTAGTATTCCCTCCGTCCCTTAATACGTGTCTCTAGGAAACCGTGTTTTCTCACAAATAGGCTTCCCGGACGACACTTAGGCTGCCCACACTGGGTACTCTAAAGAGATACTCTAAAGCTTTAGAGTGTGAATATAGAGTAAAAACTGCTACACTGGGTACTCTAAAACGCTACTATATCCTCTCTCACTCTATATATGGCGTGGTACAGTGCTTACTCTATCCATCGCAGGAGGCCCACGGCCGGCGCGCAGCACGCGCGAGAGCTGCGGGAGGCAGTGTCAGAGTGGGCAGTGGCGGGCCCCACTAGCTAAACAAAGGAAAAATGATATAACTCACAAACCAAAAATCTAAATTAAATTCTGATTGCATCATTAAATTCGTCTCAATAAATCCTTCAAAACTAGATCACATATGGATATATTTAGATAAAGTGACAAGTCGGTCATGCAGTGGATAGAGGATGATACAGAAGATGGATGAGTGCGGGAGAATTGAGTATAGAGGAGAGAATCTTGCTGACTAGATGGTAGATGATGAATATAAAAATCCATGAGTGGGATAGCCTTGTATAGGGATGGAGGGAGTAAAGTCGAAGCCGCATAGCCTCACCAAACGGGCTTCACAAGTCGCATCCACAGCTCGGGTCACAATTCACCCTATCCCTATGCCGCTATGCGGCTATGCCCGGAGCCCTGGACCACGCTTGAGCCTTGCTTGACCCTAGGCACGACCCCACGAGGTCCTCAAACCGACTCCGTTTTACACTTCCCACTTCCTCGTCCCTCCCATAATCCCATTCTCGCCGAGCTGTCCCTCACGCTCCCGCTGCCGACAATGCACCCGTTTGACGCGGCACCATTCCTCTCCGCTACCCCCGCGGAAGGGAGCTCCGAGCCACGGCAGCAGGAGGAGGATGAGCTTGTTGGAGCCGCGTCATCGCCGTCGCCGTCGCCGTCGCGTGGCACGCGAGCTGGCGGGGAAAACGCCGGCGTCAGATGCCAGGATTGCCGGGACCTTGCCAACGCTTACTGCGCGCACTGCTGCAGCAACCGCGGCTCCGTCTGCCCCGGCCACGTGAAGACGACCTCTCACGTCCCCGCGTCCCAGTGCAGCGAGCGCCAGCAGACGCTCGCGGCGTCAGCCTCGACCGCGGCCGTCGACGTCGAGCCCATCCCCAAGCGCCCACGCCGGGCCGCGCTTCCCTCTGTCGCCGCCGCCGCCCCCACCACGTCGTCCGGTACGTACGGTACATGTATTCCACCTCCACCTCGCCGCATTATTGGCTCGGCTCGTTCAACTCTCGCTAATAGCTAACCCTTGCCTTGCACCGTGCCTCTTCTTGCTCTGCTGCCGCGTGCGTGCGTGTGTGCAGTGGATCAGCCGATCGCGACGACGGCGCTGGAGAGGTTCGCGCGGGAGGTGAGCTTGGACGCCGTGTTCCGCCGCGTGCGGCTAGGAGGGCCTGCCGAGCCGGAGGTCGCGTACTACACCACCGTCACCATCGCCGGGCACGTGTTCAGGGGAGTCCTGTACGACGTCGGCCCCCACAGTGGCAGCACGGCTGCCTCGGATACGGACGGCAGCGGTGAAGGTGAAGTAGGGTCGTCGCTCAGCACGGCCAGCGGCGGCAGCTGCCTGGATCTAACGCTGGGACTGTGAGGCACGCAAAAAGCCACGCCATTTTGTCACCATCCCCTTTGCATGCTCGATCACTATCTTGCTTTAGATCGATTGATGGTAGGAATGGATAGAACGGGAGATAAGATTAGGCTGTCTGTTCCCTTGTCGTTTGTGGAGAACACCTGCAACAGCAGTTTTGGGCATTTGGCAAGTGCTGTCTGTATGGGGACTGGAGAGAACTTCTGTTTGCATATGCTTCCGTCAGTGATCTAGATTATTAGGTAAAGTTGGGTTACATATAATGCAGAATCAGATTTAGAAGAGTGTAGTTTATGAATCTTAGTATCTCATAATTGAACGACAGTTTCAGACTCGTGCAACTCCATCATCAAGCTATCAGCTTCAATCGATTCAGAACAGTGCACAAAATACACTGTACTTTAGGTGTCTGAATTTTTAGATGATTTTGAGCGTCAATCTTACGCAACCAACTAGCACAATTAAAATAGCATGCAACCCACAAAAAAAGCAATTCATATTTTTTATATTCAAATAATGATAAAATTAACTATTGCCTGAGCAACAAATAATCAAGCAACAGAAGAAGTGACAGAGAAAAACTGTGCATGGATGATTCCACGACAATAAGGCCTTGATTGGTTCATGAATGTTAAAGTTTAACTCTCATCACATCAATGTTGCGGTAAATACATGGAGTACTAAATGTAGACTAATTGCATGTATGTCGGCACAGATATGGAGTAATTTACGAGATGAATCTATGTCAAATAAGACGAAAGTACTACAATGTTTATTAAACTTTAACACCTCTAACCAAAAATGCCCTAAGTAGAGTGGTACCTAAAACGGTACAAGCAAGCAAGTCGAGTATGCCACTTCCAAGGTTGCAGCTGTCTACAGTACTCGACAGGGTCAAGTCCATTTCTACACCCAAATTCAAGGACCCGAAGAAGATCCGGCGTATCCCGGCGATTGATCGATCCAAATCGTCAGGCCCCGTCACTGCTTCAGTGGTGGACACTGGACAAGGAGCTAGGCGTTCCGGGCAAACTTTTGATTCGGACGAGTCACATTGGGATGTTACTATATTTCAGGTTTTTGAATTTTTAAGAAATTTTAGACCAAAATCTTGTACAAAATCAACTGGAACAACTCACAATAAATAATTTAGATTTTTTATAGCCTGTTAGAATTAAGTCGAGAGTAAATAACCGTGCGAGCCTAGGAGAACAGGCTACAAGAAGCTATTGCTCAACCAAGAGACAACCAAGCTTTCCCCAGCGGTGACGATCAGCCCCCGCGGCCCGCCGAGGCGTCGTTTTCTTTTCTGGGCCCCCACAAACGGTTTTATTTTCCCCAACGATTTCGGCTCAAACCAGATGCAAAATTGGTTCACTGGCCATCTTGAATTCCAGCCCACTCCGGAAAAGGATCCAAGGCTGTATTTTACAGTGGGTTTGGACATGTTACCAGGCTTTTTTTTTTACAACAACATGTTACCAGGCTTACTTCCGCGGCCTTTGGTGTGATCGCGGCGGCGGCCCAAGGTTAGCAAAGCAGCGTGGATGATGCGCGAAGTTGAGCACTTGAGCACGCACCTTCGTGGCTTCGTTTGATTAACCCGCCGACCTGCTCCGTCCGGAAGCCGGAAGCCCGGAGCTCCGGAAGGGCAACCCGTGCTGCGAGCCTGCGACCATGCGTTCAATTCTTCGATAGCAGCTGAACCCGCGACCAGGATGCGGCGGAGGTAAAACGTGATGGGCTGATGCTGCGCTTTCCGAATGGCGGAGTGCCGTCGTGGACGCTGCGCGGATGACGGACTGCGGGGCGGACGAAGGACTTGAGAAGATCTGCGGCGGAAGGTGGCGGCATGTGGCGGTCCGGCCCCGAGCGTGATGGTGGCGTGGCTCACGACGGGCTGCCTCTAGCGCTGAGGCTCCGCTAAACAGGGCACGGCAGTGGCGTAAACGATAGCAGACGAGGCCACTGTAAACAAGGAGACGTTCACTGCAAACCGAATATAACTTGGGAGGGCCTAGCGCCCGGACATCCGGGTAGAAGTGTCCGTTCATACGCTCACACCACGTCTGTCATTCACGTGAATATTATTGTTGCCCAGCGTGTGCTCGCCCGTGCGGCCTATATGGCGCACTCGCCCCCTGCACACTTGCGGACAAGACGGATTGGGTTCGAACACATGTGCCTGCTGCGCCCGCGTAACAGGATCACCGCCCCCGCTGGATCGTAATAGATAGCAGCATGCCCCTCGCGCTCACCTCACAAAACCTGTGGATGCACGCCAGAAGGCGTCTGCCGACCTCAGGTGCCCGCACAATAACCCACGGGCGGCACACCAGCAATAGTAGCCACCAGGGCCATTGCTATATGTACTCCCCCTAAGGTACTAAATAGCAGTTGTAGCATCCCATATGGCGACTCAATTTAGCAAGTTGGCACTTAGTGATCGCTATTTGAGTTAGCGGACCGCTATAGCGGTACGTAATTCTTTATAGTGGCCGCAACAGCGTGGTATGGTATGTAATAAATTAATAATCTTAGCCCATTTTAGATACAAATTAAAGATGGTTTAAGTGATCATGAGACTGATGATATTGCTAATTTTTTTTTACAATAATAATGAATAATGGTCTTTTGAACTATCTACGCTTCTCATAATCTATTTATTTATAAACTCTGATATATGATGACTTATATGAAACACCATATTTTCTTAATTTAAGTATGCGAAACTTCAAATCTTTAGTATATATGCTTAAATTTAAGTTTGCTTATTATTCATGATATATATGCTTAAATTTACATGTAATTACCATATGTCACTATTGGAACTTAGAGTCCGCAATAACGCCCATTATCTGTCATCTGCTACCTCGACACCAATCTGCTATCAACCTGCATACGCTATTTAGTATCTTCCCCCAGATCTACTTTTGAAACATTCAGTTGAAACACTTGCAATATACGACTGAAACGGACGAAACACTTGAAATATACGCTTGAAACATTACGTGTATAGCCATAGCAATATATGCAACATCCAGATCTTGTCTTGCAACATCCAGATAAAACACTTACAACATACGTATGAAACACCTGAAACACTTGAAACATGCGTTTTAAATATTTAATCCAGATGCACTTCTGCAACATCATTTGAACACTTGAAACATACTTTTGTATATTGTCATTACAACATATGTAACATCCCAGATCGACTTTTTGCTACATTCAGATGAAAAACTTGAAACATAAGTCTGAAACGTCTGAAACACTTAACACGACGTCGCCGGCGGCCATGGCCTACCTGAATGGGGCGCGGCCTCGGCCGGTGTACGGCGTGGCGTAGGGCTGCGAGCTAATTTTGTCGAGCTCCACCTGCTCCCACACCGTCGCTCGCCCGTCCGCCCGCTGCGCTGACCCGTTGCTCCGCTGCTTCGACCCCTCTTCGCTGCGCTAGTTAAGCAAGGCTCCTCCTCCGGCGCTAACGACCCGCACGGGCTACGCTACGCCGCCCAAGAAGATGGACCAGAAGGCACGCAAGATGCAGCACCTGGTGGCCGCCACGACACACATGTGCCACGAGCTCGATGTGCTCGCCGAGCTGGAGCAGCCCGCGCTGGCGCCAGCGCCAGCGGCGCTGCATCAGGTAGCAGCGGGGCCGAGTGCACGCGTCGTGTGGCTAGGCAGAGGCAGGGAAGTGGAGCGCCTCCGCGTGTCGTCAGGTGGATGAGAAAGAGCCACGTTGCTAATAAAAAGAACGGCGCGGACGAACTGAAGGTGGAATGGGAGCGTCCGTCCAAGACGGACATCCATGGAGGAGTATTAGCGATATAACTTTGCAGATTTAACAATAAATCAGTTCCTGAGACATGATCTGCTCACAAAACCCATCACTCAAATTCAGAGTAGCACTTCATATCGTCTATAGAAAATTTCACAGCATTAGATTATCTCCAACACCACCACCCAAAATACAAGACCCATTTGACCTTTAGGCAGTGTTACAGGTTCAATATCCATTCGACGTCTTCTCTAACAACAGAGTCCAAAAGAGAATCCTTTCTGCAAATGAGTTTCTATGAGAGAAGATGCTCATATTTGGTTATGTCTCTCAGTCAACCCAAAATAGATCCCCCGTATATGTAGTCTCAGGCTGATTTTAGGTCTCTGTTACCTATTTTAGGTTTGGATGCCCATATAGGTTTCTGGTTAGAGACAGTCTTACTCACGCAAAAGAGCATTAACAGAAACCAGGTCAACAATGTTCACTGCAAAAAGCTGCACAGAAACGAGCATGTTTAGGTGGACATCCTTAGACCATCCATCAACAGAGTGCATCAAAAATCCGAAATATCAAACAGCTTGGCTAGTTAAGTAATACAAGGCTTAAAGCACACATGTGCTACTGGAGGTCACATCTCATCTTGACCTGAAACAAAGTATGCCTGTATTTTCTAACGCCTACCGACAAACCTCTAATAAAACGTGCCAGGTCCTGTGCCTAACCTAGGAAAGAACAGTGTTAGCCTATACATACATATATTACAAACTTTAGGAAATATACAGAACAAACTATAACTCAGCATGGTTGCTTCGAAGTCTTAAACAAAACCAGACATCAGGATACCCGCAGTGGAGTCACTTGCAGTGACTTTTTTTGATAATGGAAAAGAGTTCCAGCTCAGTGACAGGATCTTAGCTTCCTTGGATGCTATGATCTTGACGAACAAACTGGCCCTTGACCCGTGGACGCTGCTCTGCAAGTAATTTCCGGCTCTGGTATCGAACCTGCAAATGAATGTAAAGGCATAAATCACAGGTCCTAGGAGGTGACATCAAGAATTGGATTGAAAATGTGCAGTTAGTTGCTTACCTTCTTCTCAAAGCATCTGTCCTTCCTCTTTAGCCGGAACTTGTTCAGTGCAGCCTCTCGCTGGCTCAGGTGTCGCGAACCTTCTGCACTTGGGGTTTCAGGAACAACCTTATATGCATTGGATGATTCAGTAGGGGTAGTGATCAGGTTGGAAGTGCTATCACAGCCACTGCTGCTCAGAGTATTTCTGGTGCAGTCTAGCACAGTACTAGTTCCACTTTCACCAGTCATAGGAGAAACATGCCGTGGATCATCTTTAGGAATTTCAACACGCAGCTGCTTCCCACTGGCATTGTGGGGACCTAAGACAAATTGTTCCTCTGCATTTTCAACTGGTTTAGCACCCATTTCATTTGGCTCATTCTGTTGCGATTTTTGCGGCAATGAGGTTGTTTGTGGGGTTGATTCTTGCCACATGGATGTTTTGCTATTCCAAATGGGAGGAGCTGACTGTGGGTAGAATAGGGATGCCATCGGTGTTCCATTCCAGAATGGCTGCCCATCAAATGTGAGACCTTGAACAGGGACAGGAAATGGTACAACTCTAATAGGAGGACGATTTGTTTCAGTGATGTCTTGAGAGGGAGCTGTGGAATCTCCATTTTTATTTTCAACATCCACTAGTGTTTCTGAGGTGCTGCATAATTGACCATCACCAGCATTTCCTAAGGTGGACACAGCCCTGCAATTATACCTGTTGACAAGATACTTCCAACAGTAAGATACAGTAATGGGCACTTGTGGAACTTCGAAAACAAGCAGATTGTGCAACTAAGATACAGCAATGGGCACTCGAAGTTCCATGTCAAAGTTCATGTTGTGGCTACAATAGTTGGATCTTTTATGCTTCGAGATCATCTCATGGTAAGTCACTATTAAAAGAAGTCTCTTAACTATGCTTGGAAAAGAAAAGATAAATGTCAAAAGTTATTGGAATGTTTTCTGTTAGCCTGTACCTACACTAGGAACCAAAAAAAAATCTGACATAAAAATAACAACCAGATCTGTAACTAGACTTATCTACTTTACAGAAGTTTTTAGGATGACCAAAGTATCATTATTATGGAAAGCCAAAGAAAGGAGCACTTACAAGGAAAATGCAGACGAAGTTGAATGGTTCAGTGTTCTTCTATCATTTTTCTCGTGGTTCTCCAATTTTCCGTAGTCAGTTCTTCTGAGAGAAAGTTCCAACTGGTGTGCTGGGATGGAGCCCTTCTCATCATTTCCGCTAGATGTTGTTCTCATAGTATCCACCTCCCTCTGTGTGTTATGCTTCTGCTGATTGTCCATAATGTGGACTAGCTCCATATCTTTGGAAGCTCTCTCAGAATTATTGTCATTCAAACATGTTCTTTTCTTTGGCGATAAATCGTCTTCTCTTGTTCGAATCAAGTTATTACCCTTAGCTGCTGCCACATCACAAGCAGGTTACATTAGTAAATTTCCTGCAGACAAATTGTACATCACAAGTTGAAAAGATGGGGAAAAAATTACTTCGTATTTTGGCCTGTCCATTTAGCTCAACATTCTTGCGGCTAGGAATAGACAAATGCCTTTCAGTAGATTGCTTATACTCCAAAATGTTGTTAGTTTGCTTACTTTCAGCCTCCAGCTCTGACCTTGTGCAAGAACTCTACATGAGGGGGTCTCAAATTCAGTCCATGAAGAACTAAGTGAAGAAAGATATCCGAATTTGGCAAACAGCAGCACAATCCCTGCTACCACCTATCAGGAATTAAAGACTACCCACCTGACTCGGAAAATTTATAAATTAGTTGCCTAATATTAACACATATCCAAATGGTCAAATGATGTCTCTGACATGACCTACTATCGGTTATGCTGTGTTGGTAATGAAACTGTCTTTGTACCAAATATCAGGTGATGGAAATGTTATCGTTTGATCCTTACTGGGCAAAGTAAAACGGATAGTGCAAATGCCATATGTAACTCAGTAACTCACGGTAGCATTTTACAAGGCAATCGTAGAAGCTAGCCTACCATTAGTAGAATGAAACAGCATCCAGACAACATTATGTTCACTGATTTTAGAACTTACTTGAGCATCACTTTCTTGTTCACTGCATTCTCTATTTTTACGGGGTCCATCTCTGTTCAAATTATCAGCTTTTGTCACACCAGTCTTCTGTTCGATTCTTTCTGCAAGATTCTCTTCTTGTTGTATGTGGTGCACATCAGGCCCACCGTTTGCCTGCAGATAAGGTAAGGTAAATTTAGAGAAAACTTAAGTCTCATCACAGATACCAAATCTACGTATAAATGGATAAAGCATGAAAAGAAATGCAATCATGCCAAAAAGATACAAATATGTCATCTTACCAGTTGTTTTCTCCAAACATGCTGCCACAAGTTCCTTAATTCATTCTTTCTTATTGGCTTAACAAGAAAATCTGCTGCACCCTTTAGCATGCATTTGAAAACCATGCTTACTGAGTCGTGCGAAGACATCACTGGATGACAAAAAAAACAGCATCAGACTTAGTAGTGACATTTATTAGATTAAAAAGAGAGAGAAAACACGAGAAGATTGACATACTTATAACAGGGATGTTCTTGGACGCATCATGCTCCATGATCGTGGATAACAAGAGGAACCCAGACATCAAAGGCAGATCAACTTCAGTTAAAACAAGGTCAACGTTGAAAGATTTTTCCTTCAATATATCCCACGCCTTCACACCATCAGAGGCTGCAGCAACTGCATGAATAAAATGTAACACATGAGGCTGATGAAAAATAACATTTCTAAATTTTAAAAATGGTGTTACCCGAACAAACCCAATAGTGTAAACATTAAGACAAATTACCTAAAAAGCTTAGTTAATTACTATAAAAAGATCATCTACCCTAACAGAAGGTAGCGATAATTATTGTCCTAGTTGATACTTTTTTTTCATATAATTATAGGAGTCCTAGTTGATACTTGGCTCATGTGAACTTCAGTGGGCTAAAGAGCAGGCAGCACAACTCTACACCAAAAATCACATCGTATGGTTGCATAGAACAATGTTTTCTTTAACATTCATCTACTGCAGCAGGCCAGCAGTTCACAATAGAAGATTCAGGAAGGGAGGTGATCGTCAAATATCTTAAGATCACTGTCAACTAAAAACCAGGATTACGGAATTACCCACACTAAAAAAAACATTGTCTCGTGGAAAGCAGGCGTATCACACCAGGCACCGCAATATAGCAGAAGTGAGATCTCCCAAATTTACTGCCCAGAAACACGAGCACTTCCCAAAACTGGCAAGTTTTGCACCCAAAGCCAAAACTACGCTTCGATTGGTTCCAACAAAACCAAAAGCAACACCGGCAACCTCCATTCCAAATACGAGTCAGCTCAGCGTCATACTCTATCTTTGATTACGTTTTAGCCGCTCTTAATAACCCCTAAGTAACCCTACGCAGCCTAAAATAGATACCAATTGCACAGGCAATAAAACGATTGGACTCGCGGGCGAAGGCAGTGTGCACCTCGGTAGCCGCACTTGCGGAGCAGCGCGGAGATGACGTGGCGCGTGGAGTCGTCGCCCTCGGCGAGCAGCACACGCACCGGCATCATTGGCAGCATCCGCGTCTCCCTGCTCGACCCCTCCGCCGCCGTGGCCTCTGCCTCCTCCTCCTCCTCACCGTCCTCCAAATCCACCACCACCTTCACCACCTCATCCACTCCTCCCCCCATTTTCGACCTCCGTCCGCAGTCCTCACCGGAGTGGATTCCGACAAGGCGACAACCACCTCTCTCCTTCTTCTCGCACTCGGCAGTCGCCACTTGGAAGTTGGAAGCCGGAAGCCGGAAGAAACCGGAACTGGTGGTGGTGGTGGGCTTTGCGAAATCAAATGCCAGTTTGTGAGAGAACGACAAAGCCCAAGCGCCGCGGCCTATATACATATACACCCAACCGCTGCCACAGACAAGTGGGCCATGTACCCGCTGGCCCGGCTGACCAGTGGGCGTTGGAGGCGGTGGCAGGTGGGCATGTGAGCTCGAGCTCCCGCGGGCGGGGCCATGAAATATCTGCGGCCACTCGACCGGTGGGCGCGCCCGCCACGTCAGGTGATCGAGCGGTTTGGCCCGCGGGGCCATGTTCCGCCGGGTCCCACGGTGACGTGGCGGGAGCCTGGTCAGTGGTTGGGATATTTCACGCGAGGGGGTGGTGAGAGGCCGATATTTTCTGGAGCGGTAGGGACACGTGGTAGGCCCAGAGCTAAAGGGCCAGATCTACGGCCGGGACAGCGACACGTGGTGCATCGAGAGGGCCGGGCAGGGGGATCGTGTGGTCGAGGATGGGGTGGCCCCTCGCTTCGTTGGATCGTGCGGTTGTGGTGCAGAGCCGCAAACCCCCACAGGGCACGGGGGGTTGTGGCGGGAATGTTCATTTGGCGGTGTCAGGTACACTGGTGGTTGGCGTTTCGTCTCGGCCGCGATAATATCTTGCGCCTGTGATTGGTACAAGTACAACTCGTGGTTGGTGTTGGTTTGCCTGCCAAGCACGTCGTAAAATAAAATAAAATAAAATAAAATAAAATGAAATGGTTCCGGTAGATGCGCATAGCCGCATACTATCCGTTTGGCATGTTTGAGTGGCTCGGGGCGATAGCTACTTCTTTTTTTTTTCCCTTCATGGATGGACTTTGTGTTGTTTGCGTGTGTCGTTTGTAACGTTGGATGTCGCTGAAGTTTCACTCAAGGCCTCTATCTTTCTTTTCACTCCTAGTCTCCTTTGTGTACTTTGTACTTTGGTTCCTATAACTAAAGTTTAGTCCATATCACATCGGATATTTAGACACATGCATAGAATATTAAATATAGACTAAAAATAACTAATTGTACAGATTACAACTAATTTGTGAGACAAATTTTTTAAGCCTAATTAGTTCACGATTTAACACTGTAGTGCTACAGTAGCATATGTGCTAGTGACAGATTAATTAGGCTTAATAAATTCGTCTCGCGGTTTACAGATGAAATCTATAATTTGTTTTTTTATTAGTATCCAAACATCCCATGCGACACCCTATGTAACATCCGATGTAACACCAACTAAACTTTAGTCCCTACATTCAAACACCGCCTAAGATTTGCCCACCTGAAGGGCATATAGAGTAGAGTCACGGCATTATAAATGTAAAGTGGTGTACATCCACTATCCATGCCTTGTTCGTCTGGCTAAAAAGCTATGGCTCAAAGTACTGTTCGCTGATTTGTTGTGAGAGAAAAACACTGTTTGTTGGCTGAAAAGTACCGCTTATAAGACGAGCGAACATGACCCAGTATAAATGTTCTTTATAAGCTTGTTCTCGATACATTGTTTCATGTAGTGTTCTTTTAAGATGTCATGTCGTATGAAGATACCACCTTTCTAGAAAGAATGCAATTTTAATATAGAATGCAATTTTAATATAGTGCTAAGTCAAACTTCTTAAATTTGAATAATTTTCATAAAAATGTATTGATATTTATCTTACTAATTAAATAGGTATGTTAGTTCTTTCATGATATATATTTTTCATAGTATACATATATATTTAGATTCATAAATATTGATATTGTTTTTAAAACTTAGTTAAATATAATATAGTTTAACTCAGATCATTCATATCTTTTTAGGAGTGAGGTAGTACTAGTTAATGATTATTTTGTTGCATTTGATGTGTCCATGACCATGGGCCCAAGTTGATGTGCAATTTCTAAAACTTAGTTTTATGTCAAAATTGTATCATCTATGTATTAACTATTTTATTCTCTCTTCTTAAAACTCATGACACAAATAGTTTTTTACTTTGTGTGGTAAAATAAGAATGGCATTGTAACTTGCCTTAAGAGGTGGCCATACTAAATAAAAGAAATTATTAAATTCATTTAAGCGGCGCTTTAGGTGTGAAGGGAAAGGGGCGATACTCCTTCTGTCCGATCTTCTGTTCCGTTAATCTAGTTCCATTGGATATCTTTAAAAAGTCTTAATAAATCAAAATCAATTGTTAATCAAATCAAATAACATACATGTTTAGTGTATGTACGAAATTTGCATCAATAGTTTCGCATTCAAGGGGGTTTTAACACGATGTTGAGTTTGTAGAAATTGCAAATACATTGAAAGAGAAACTATATGTTAAAATCTACATTGCAATATTTTTCTCCTAATAGAGAGGCTCTAAATTAATGGGCGTTTTGAGTTCCTCTCTCTTTCTTTAAAAAATTATCATGCTAGCTTTGTTCTAAGTTAAGCAACTATTTTTTTATCTTCAATTTCTATACATTCATATAGTTTAACAACGTGCAAACCATATACCATAAAAATAACTCTCATGATGTATCTTAAAAACATAAACAATATGATATCAACCTATATAAAAGTTTAGAAATTGAAGATTAAAACAAAAATATTGAATTTAGAACGAATTTAAAATAATGAAACGGAGGGACAATTTTGCAAATGCGCACGTAAAGAAAAGCTCAATTCAAGTGAAACAGTTGTCATCGAAATGTCGACAACTAGTAGCAACCAGAGGTTGCGGTGAATAGACGACTGCAAAAAAGAATGGCGGAGATATGTCCATCGCATCAACATAGAATAAAAAAGGAAAAGGGAAACGGCAGAACATGGAACAAAATGCTTCCGGAGCACTAGCATCCACAAACGAAATTCTCTCCCAGCAAGGTCATGGCGCTAGCTAGCTGTAATCCACTCGCTCATAATCACCTGATAGAAACCAAAACAACGCACTACAGCGAGATATTCTCTCTCTTGAGAGCCAAGCAGATATTTTCCTCTCTTGACGCTGGTCTCCAAAAAAGCAAAGATATTTTTGCCTCCAGCGCGCACAACGAAGGCAATTGGCCGCAGGCGGCGGATAATCCACGGCCACTCAGCCAAGCCAGTGGACGATGGAGGCTCAGCGAGTATTCTGGATCGGAGGAGACAACGCCGTCGGTACCGTCGTCTGGTTGTGGTCGTTTCTGATTCTCCAAGGTATCACGGGCTCCGACGTGGCGTACTAATATCTGCTCTGTGCTCCATTGTCGTCGTTGCGGTCCCCGACTGCCTGCCATCCGGATGGGCTGGTGCAATTTGCGGAAAATTCAGACGGACCAATTGGTGTCGATGGGATATATCATGTCATGCGTGAGAATCTTGTTCTCAAGCCGGTTCTACCTGATTTGAAATCTCGCCGAGTGATCGGTCATCGGATAGGAGCTAGGGACGCATAGTACCTTCACGTGGCTCGGCGTGGACCTGTCGCTCTGATAAATTTCTGAATTTCCCGTGACCATCTGTTTGTGTGATACTAAACTGCAGGCCCTGTGGATTGCGTTCCAAAGTTTTCAGCTTCCGCCGGTGTCGCCGACGCCAAGCAAACCGTAATTTCCACCCTTCCGGCCCTGTGGATTGCGTTTCGACCGCGGCGTTCGTGTGGAGCACCGTGGGTGACGCTGGACCACAGGTCAAGCATATGCGCGGCGATCGCGCCCCGGCCGGCAGCTGACATTCGCGGGAAAATGGGAAATATCTCGGGGGTAGTTCGCGCAGAGATATTTTTCCCCTAACGGGCGCAAGATCTTTTTTTCCGGATCAGCGCTTTTGGCGGCAGGGACGGGCATACACTTCTGGACGGACCGGTCGAGGGTCGACAGGTGGAAGAGCTCACTCCGGACGTCGCCATCGTGGTAGAAGCCGAGGCCGGGCCATGCCTACACTTTGCGTGGTTGACAACGCCAGGGGCTTCGTCGTGCCGTCCGAGCATCGAACGTTCTCAGTCTCGAGAGGAGTAGAGGCGGAGGCGCGCAGACCAGCGAAAAAGAGGGCGAAACGAGAGGTGGAGCTGCGTCGGGCCGCTGGCTGTGGCTGGCCCGGACTCTGCCGTCTGGCCACCACTCACCAACGCGCGATCCGTGCGTGATGAGTGGAAACGTGGAGGGTGGTGTTTATTTTGGAATCATTTACGCTTCCAGTACCAAACACACGCTTTACAGGTGGTTACGGCTTACGGGGCGAGTGCTTGATCGCTCCACACCGCATATCTCCGGAGATACGCCACCGGACGATGAGGAAAATATCTCCTCGGTTTCTCTCTGCTGGTGCCGGTTGACAAGTAGGACTGTAGGAGTACTCTAGATTTGCGAGATCACGAGGAAATATCTTCCGAGGTGGATAGTTTCTTAAAATATCCGGCCAAAGACTGGCCTACCGCTTGCTGGCATCTGGACTAAGCGTTGCTAACCAAACATCTTTTTTCGAACAATCGTGGCTAGCCAACATGATTACAGCATCACTCGGTGGCCCTCAGTTCGTGCAGCGTCGCCGTTTGGCTGCCTACTTGGCTCCGGGCACCACCGCACCAGATGCCATCATGCCTATGACATTGTTCTCTGAATTACGATCCATGTAGCTGCGAAGTGCGAACTCCTGTAGACACTACCTGACTCAGTGACTCATGTAGAGATTGGCTTTTAAATTTGCCTCGAGAGATTCAGAACTAATAAATGGACTATAAAGTACTTACCGAAGAAACCGACATCAGCTGTGGTCTTGCACAGCTTTGATCATCTTCTCTATGCTTATTGTCTTATTTACCTACCGAGTAGATGGATGATGGATCAATCAAAGAAAAATATCTTGCACCAACAACATTTTTTGGAGGCAGCAATAGCATTTTCTGCACACCTACGGGATGACTGCCAGAGCAATGAGAAAGTGAGAAGGCGAAGCAAATCTGCTTGAAAAAATTGCTTGAACCGACCACGGCCCGCCTATACGAAGCCCAATATCGCGATACAGTTGCAACCGTTTGAAGGCGCGCGCAAACAGTGAGCGGTCATCGGCCCGAAATCAAAGAGCAGAACACAAATCTTGGCCCATTTTTCAGTCCAGCCCATAATGGCACTAGTCATCAGAAAACTGATCTTTCCTTCCCTTCCCTCCGTTTCATCTTGCGGCGCCTGTAGGCTGTAGGCCTGTTAGCCCACTGCTAGCCCACGCCGCCATTACAGCCGCGCCGATGCTCCCAACGCCGCCGGCGATCTCGCCGGCGCGGCTGCACAAGCTGGTGACCTCGCAGCAGGACCCGCTCCTCGCGCTGGAGCTCGTCACCGTCACCTCCCCGACTACCACGCCGCACCCTGCCACGCTCCACTCCCTCCTGCTCCGCCTCGCCCGCCGCCGCGACCACCTACCCCACGCGCTCGCGCTCCTCCGCCGCCTCCCGTCACCGCCGTCCCCGCGCCTCCTTCTCCCGCTTCTCCTCGCGGTGCTCCGCCTCCGCCGGCCGCCTCAGCTCTTCCTCTCCACCTTCAACTCCCTCTTCGTCTCGGGGCCCAGCCCTTTGCCGCTCCACCCGCAGCTCCTCCTCCGCCTCCTCGGCGCCCTATCCTCCACCCCGTCCCACTTCCCGTCTGCGCTTCACCTCCTCCGCCTCGTCTCCTCGCGGCTACCTCTCCCCGCGCCGCTCGTCCTTGCCTCCCACAACCTGCTAATCGACGCCGCGGCTCGATCCGGCCACGTCGCCGTGTCACTCTCACTCTTCCACCGCCTCCGCTCGCTCCATGTATCCCCCGATGCCGACACCTACCGCATCCTTACGCAATCACTCTGCCGCAAGGCCCAGGTCCGCACTGCGGCTACACTGCTCGACGAAATGCTGCACAGGGGCATCCCTGCCGATCCGCTGGCGTACACCACCGTGCTGAACGCTCTCTGCCGCAAGAAGCATCTCCGAGAGGCATACCGCCTGCTCTGTCTCATGCGAGGCCGTGGAGTCTCCCCTGACATTGTGCATTACAACACAGTCATTGTCGGGATGTGCCGCGAGGGGCGGCCACTGGATGCCTGCAAGGTTGTTGGTGATATGGTGGAGAGTGGATGCACACCGAATGCAGTGACATATGCCACAGTGGTGAATGGGCTGTGCGTAAGCGGATTATACGATAAGGCGAAAGCTTACCTGGTGGACATGGTTGGTAAAGGGCTTGTGCCACATTTCTCAGTGTTTCATTCAGTTATCAAGGGTTGCTGTACAGTTGGGAAAGTAGAAGAGGCTGCACAAATTATGAGTTGGATGCTTGATCTTGGAGTAGTTCCACATGTTGAGAGCTGGAGTTCAGTGATCAGGTGTGTTTGTAATGATGAGGATTGTATTGAGGCAGAATTGTTGCAGATGGTGGGAAGGCAGTGTGGTTCAAACACGATCTCTAGCAGTACCTTAAGCGATGTCACTTGATTGATGCAAAACAAACTATTGAGCTTTAATTTCTGTTGGATACAAAGAAACAGTTCTTCAAGAAAATAGCAGGAGATATGGCAAAAACTGGAGAGCATGACCAATTTTCTTGCTAAAGCGCCTCTAGTGGAGTATTAGGAGCATTATCTGGTTTGTCTTGCTGTTTAGTTTCAGTAAGGTATGCCATCTCCTGATAAACCATAATATGAATCATAGTTCCTATACTTCCATCAAAGTCAATTTCTCTAACTTGTTTTATTTGGCACTTTTATTAGCTTGGTAGTTGAAACATTTTTGTTGGATCTGTTCAAACATTAATTTGTGAAGATAAGAGTTTTGGACCAGACCTATCATTTTTTGTTTCTTTCTTTTACTGCAGTATTCATGCTCTTTCGTGTCAAGTGCAGCAGCATCCATTATTGTCCTAATATATCTGTGCCTAATCTTCTTATACCCCAGATAAAGCTTGGGAAAATTTGAAGACACATCTTGATTTTTTTTCAGATATGAATCCTCACTGGCTTCTGGCAAGTGTGGTTTTGGCGTTAGGAACTCGGAGAAGGATCAGCATCCATGGAACTAACACAACGACAATACAACAACAACATAGCCTTTTATCCCAAGCAAATTGGGGTAGACTAGAGATGAAACCCAAAAGAGACGAGAAAACAGGGAGACACATAAAGGGACAAAAAGAGCACAAGACAAAAAGAGGTCATGGTTCAGGCACGTTGATTGCCAATCTCCAAGCGCTTCTATCCATAGCTAAATCCTTGGGGATATTCCACTCCTTAAGATCTCTCTTAACGGACTCGTCCCAAGTTAGTTTAGGTCGACCTCTACCGCTCTTTACATTATCGGCCTGCTTTAGAACTCCACTACGCACCGGCGTCTCAGGAGGCCTCCGTTGGACATGTCCAAACCATCTCAACCGATGTTGAATCAATTTCTCCTCAATTGGAGCCACCCCAACCCTATCCCGAAAATCGTCGTTCCGGACTCTATCCCTCCTTGTGTGCCCACAACACCAACGCAACATACGCATCTCTGCTATACTCAATTGCTGGACATGTCGCCTTTTTGTAGGCCAACACTCAGCACCGTATAACATCGCCGGACGAATCGCCGTCCTATAGAACTTACCTTTCAGCTTCTAAGGCACCTTTTTGTCACAGAGGACGCCAGAAGCTAGACGCCATTTCAACCAGCCGGCTGAAAGACAATACATCCAATTAATGCATCAAGAAAGAGAACTTAGGGGCAGGACTCCAGCTGCTGTTAATTTGCTGAAGTGAAATCTTTTATCTTGTTACGAGAAACAGACTTGTACATGGTTTCCATGAGACACAAAACCTGTACTATCAGCCGGAAATCTCTATTTATCAACATAACTGAACTAGGATTGCATTAATTTTTGGGACGGAGATAATACTTTTATGGGGAGGGGCAGGCATTACTGGAATAAGATTTATTTTTATGTGAAAATTACCGTGACTTGTCGGTCCTGAGTACTTTATAAGATGTATATAGAGAGTTCAGGCTTCAGGAAAGAGATGTTGGCAAGCACGGGGGATCCTGCTGTGCCCGGACCCCGGAGGAAGCTATTGCAAGTCGCTTCCATAACGATAATTTGCTGAATCAGGCATGGTTGCTTGTGGTAAATAATAGTATGGTTATGGGGTAAATTACAGTGGTTCAAGGAGAGCAGAATGCAAATTTGTAACTTCAATTGATCCCACTTGATGGTATCCTCTGTGGTAAACAAGCTTCTATTCAATCTCTGAATATACAGACTGTCAGTTCGCTAAATTACTGAAGAATGGGTTCTCGCCGGATTAATATTGATACTACAGCACCGGGACTACTGCAAATGACAGCTGAACTGCTGGGTGATTCTTGCATTTCATTTTTGGCTCAAATCCTGTGAATGGGAAGCGTAGTACAGATTTGCTGCTCTCTTATTTTGGCTGATAGTAGCTCTTTGCAACGGGGGATTTTAACTGTTTCCTGAAGATTTCCGGTTCCAGTAAAACAGGCCAATGTATGTAGTGGTTCAGCGACACGGATACGGGACGTTTACTAACCTTCTTCACCGCGATTCTGACTTCTGAATATGCAGTGGTTTCGCAACAACATAAGGACGTTTTCTTGAGGCTTTTACCTGTGTACCCTTAAAAAAGATGTCACACTCCTGCGTACCCTTCAAAAGTTGGTCGTCACCTACATGCTCTCGTTCGAACTTTTCTTTTTCCTCATGCCATTCCGTCAGCATTCTGTTAGGTTTTAGCCGTTTGGCGGCTCTGACATGTGGGACCGGGCTGAAAAAATGTCCTCCTTACCCTCTAGGTCACTGACATAAAATGTCATTCCATCGCCAGCGCATGCACGGAAGACGCGCAACAGGGATGACGGGACAGCGATGCATGCGTATATAATCTAATTTCACCTGACGTATGCGGACGTACGCGTATATGCTGCAATTAAAAAAATGTGGCGATACGCTCTTAACAAATCCCGTGAATTACGGCTGTCCGGCAACTGCCATGTCTAGCTCGTTTGAAAATTGTATTCTCAGGATTGGGACTTATCTCGATTTAAAAATAATGTACGTATGATTATACATACTTAAAAGACAGAAAGGAGTATCCGTGCGTACTTACTGATGATTGCATGATTATTTACATACTTATAAGGCAAAAAGGAGTATCCGTGCATACATATCCATAATGAGTATGCTTACGTGCATATACTTTAACATTGGAAAACCATTATTTTAATCCGTGAAGTATCAACTGATACATGGTGGCAAGAGGCGTATGCGGACATACTGCATACGTGTTTTCCTGAGTATATCTACATACATGGTTAAAAGACAAGAGTATGCTGTGTACGCCATCGGCGGCGCCGGCGCACGGGAAACCTGTGATCCAATAAGAGCACGCTGGCCGGCCTGGCCGCGCCGCCGCGAGGCGTGATGGCCTGGTCGTCGGGAGTCGGGAGCCGTGTGCGAGGACAAACTGGCTAGGGCCGCGTTCACTTGCTACAGTATCCTAAAATATTTCCTCTTCCACCTATCACATCAAATCTTTAAACGCATGCATGAAACATTAAATGTAGATAAAAAAAAACTAATTGCATAGTTTGTCTGTAAAGTTCGAGACGAATCTTTTGAGTCTAATTAATCCATGGTTGGACAAATTTTACCAAATAACAACGAAAAGTGCTACAGTAACTTTTCACCCCAACTTTTTCATCTAAACACACCCTAGATGACGACGAGATGCAGTCAGCGATGATTTGTGCCATACGTATATAGTACTATACTCCGTCTCGCTGATCCGCTTTCCATGCATGCAGATCCACTTTCCACGCTAATTATCTGGACACCCGCTCATACGTTAATTTTTAATTCCGGTTGAAAGCCTAAGTTTGGTTTTGGTAATTAATGACACCAAGTTGCTAATGCTATTGTATCAAGTGTGATTAAGCTAGGCATAAGCAACATGTGATGGAGGTGGATGTGGCAAGGAGTTGTGGCCACAAGATCACAAAGAAATGGTGCATGGACATGAAATGATGATCATGGTGGAGATGCACATGAAATGATGGACATGAGGATCAAGTGAAGGAGAAGGATCTAAGAGCGCAAGGCAAAGGTATAATCATAGGGTTTTCCTTTTGCCGGTCTAAGATCAGTAGAGAAGTGATTGACCGGGTTTAGGATACATAGCCGACTATCAAGAGGGGCAATCACGGTTAGCTCGGAAATCAAGTGCCACTAGATCAATGTCTTGAGCATATGCATTTAGGATCTAGTAAAGAGCTAACATAACGCCTTAGAAAATATTTGTGAAAATGCTAACACACGAGCACAAGGTGGTGATCACTTGTTGGTGTTGGCACATTTGCGAAGGCGGTGAAGTTTAAGCAGTAGAGAGGGGTTTGGGTTCCTCTCTCCCTCCCGCCGAGCTTGCGAGGCGGGATTCGGCGCTTTTTGGAGAAGTGAAATGCCTATTTTCTATTGCGCCGAAAGTTGGAAAAGAAACGGAGGCGAACGGAGGTCACTGCGTGCACCGGACGCTGCACCGGACGCGGTTACTGTGCGACCGGTGCGTCCGGTCAGGCGAACAGCGGTTCACGAGGACCATCGGACGCGGTGCGCGTCCGGTCATAGGTGACCGGACGCGTCCGGTCGTCCAGGGAGCTTACTGGACTCCCACCGGACGCGGGCACTGTGGCGTCCGGTCAGTTCTTCAGCGCGTCCGGTCGTTGTTTCGCGGTGCGCGGCTCGGTGTTGACCGGCGCGTCCGGTGGGTCACGGGACCGGCGCGTCCGGTCGTGACCAGCGCGTCCGGTCGCTCGGTCGAGCGCGTCCGGTCAACGGTAACGGCTAGTTCTGACGCGCACTGTTCACTTCTGTCGCGTAGTGACCGGACGCGTCCGGTCACCCTGACCGGAGCGTCCGGTCAGCGCGATTTCTGCCGCGTCGGTTGTAACGGCTAGCTGCGTACCCCTTCGTTATAAATAGATGGTGGCCGGGGTTTGAGGGTAACTCTTGCACATTTTGAGACATAGAGACATCCTTTGAGCTAGAGAACAACCCCTCCACTCATCTCTTTGATTGATTGCACATCTTGAGTGAGATTGAGTGAGATTCAAGTGCATTGCTTGAGAGTTGCATTCTAGAGGCACTTGATCTTCGAGTTGCTGCGGATTTCTTGTTACTCTTCCGTGTTTTCCCGACACGGTAGACGGCTTGGAGCAGCGGAGGTGATTGAGCTCGCAATTGGAGATTGTTGGAGCCTTCACCAAGTGTTGTAAGGGGTTCTTGATCCTTCCCCGCGGGAGTTCGCAAATTGGATACTCTAGTGGAGCTCGTGGCTTGGAGGATCCCCATCTTGTGTGCGGTTGTGCGGCGCCCGCCGAGGGCTCAACTCTTGATAGTTGATTAGCTCGCGAACCGACAAGTGGGTGCATCGCCACAACGAGGAGTAGCTTGCCGGGAAGCAAGTGAACCTCGGGATAAATTCTTGTGTCACTCTTCCCGAGGATTTCTCTTGTGTGATTGATTGATTGGTACTTCTCGTCTCTACACGGCGGTATAATCACTCGAAGCTCTTCTCTCGTATTACTTCTCGTTTCTAGCTTGTTGTTGTTGTTGTGTTTAGTGGATAGCCTTGTACTAGAATTATATAGGTGGCTTGCTTAATTAGTTAGAGCTAGTGCTTTGTGCTTCGCCACCTTTCGTACTAACTTGTGGTCAAGTAATTTGTGTAGAAGTTTTTGTTAGGCTATTCACCCCCCCCTCTAGCCTATTTGGACCTTACAAGTGGTATCGGAGCCGAGGCACCGTTTATTTGAGGCTTAACAACCTACGGTGAAGAAGAAATGGCTCAAATAAGTTTGCACATCAACAACACAAAGAAGGCACCTCACTTTGATGGCACAAATTATGCATATTGGAAGGTTAAGATGACCGCACACCTCAAGTCAATCAATAGAGAAGTGTGGAAGGTGACCGAAACAAAATTTGAGGTTGCTAATCCGGAGGCACCTACACCGGTGGAAGAGAAGAAGCTCCAATGCAATGATATTGCCATTAGTGCTCTTCATGAGGCATTAGATGACAAGACATTTGAGCAAGTGAAGAACATAGAAGTTGCACATGATGCTTGGGCCAAGCTAGAAGAAACATTTGAGGGCACCGAAGGCACAAAGACCGCTAAAGCATATATCTTGCAAGAAAAATTTTCAAGCTTCAAGATGCAAGATGATGAGAGTGTACCGGAGATGTTTCATAGGTTGCAAGTCATTGTAAATGAGCTCAAGGCACTTGGAGAAGAAGTGAAGGACAATCAATTCTCTATGAAGTTCCTAAGAAGCCTACCTAAGAGATTTGACACATTGATCACCGTGCTAGTGAGGACTACATTGAAGGATTCAACTCCTCAACAAATATTTCAAGAAGTGATGACCGATGATTCATATAGAGAAGATGATGAGAAGGATGAGTTGGTCAAGAAGAAGAAGAAGGAGAATGAGAAGAAAGATGATGAAAAGAAGAAGAGTGTGGCATTCAAAGCCACCACATCCAAGGGCAAATCCAAGATTGAATCATCAAGTGAAGAAGACTCAAGCTCTTGTGATAGTGATGACATTGATGAGAAGATGGCTCTCTTTGTCAAGCAATTTGGCAAATTCATGAAGAAGAAGGGCTATCGTGCAAGGAGGAGGAAGAACACATCTAAGAAGAATGAGCATACCATGAGATGCTTTAGATGCCATAGCAAGGACCATCTCATTGCAAAGTATCCTTATGATAGTGATGATGAAGATGCTATCAAGAAGGAAAGGAAGAAGCAAAAGAAGAAGCAAGAAAAGAAGGAGAATTCTCATAAGAAGAAGAATGATTCTCATGTTGCTACATGGGATAGTGATGATTCCTCAAGTGATGATGAGGATGACTACAAGAGCAAGAAGAAGGGACATGCTAGCATTGCTATCCAAGAGAAGGTCTCCCTCTTCGACACTCCATCGTGCTTCATGGCTAAGGCCACTAAAGTATCATCCGATAATGAGAGTGATCATGATAATGCTAGTGATAGTGATAGTGATAGTGATGAAGAAGAATTCACTAAAGATGAACTAATCACTATGCTAGAAGATTGCACTCAACATTATAAAGAATCTAGAAAGGAATGCAAGGGCTTGCTTAAGGAAAAGAAAAACCTTATGTAAGAACTTGATGAGCTTAGAGCATCTTATGAGAGTCTAAAGGTAGACCATAAGAAACTTCAAAAGTCTCACACTAAGATTGAAGAAGCTCATTCCTCTCTAGTTGAAAAATGTGAAAACATGCCAACTAATGTTGAGAAAGCTAAAACTTGCAACATAGGCATATCTTGTGATATAATTGATGAATCTTGTCATAAGCCTATTGTTGTTGCTCCCGCTAACCCTTCATGTAGCTCATCTACATCATCCTCATCTAGTAGTGATGGTTTCACTTGTGACTCCACACTTATAGTTGAGAATGAAAATCTCAAGATGGAGGTAAAAGAGCTCAATCACACTTTAGCTAAAGCTTATGGTGGTGAGGACCGCTTGCTTATGTGCTTGGGTAGCCAAAGAGCTTCTCTCTACAAAGAGGGATTGGGCTATAACCCCAAGAAAGGCAAGGCGGCTTTTGCTCCTCACAAAACTCGTTTTGTGAAGAACAATAGTAGCTATTGCAAAAGTTGCAAGCAAGTTGGTCACATAGAGCAACATTGCATGAATAAGAAATCAAATGCTAATGTATCCTCAATTAAGTTTGATTCCTTCTATATACTTACCAAGGGTACAAATAGTGTTCATGCTAAGTTCATTGGTGCACCATGGATGGGCTCAAAGAAGAAAGCCATTTGGGTACCAAAGAGCTTAGTCACTAACCTTGGAGGACCCAAACAAGTTTGGGTATCTAAAAGGAATTGATCTTGTCTTGTAGGTCAATTACAAAGCCGGAGGAAGGCATTGGGTGCTTGATAGTGGGTGCACTCAACATATGACCGGGGATTCTTGTATGTTCAAATCAATTGATACTAGTCAAAATGGTGGTTTTGATGCTATCACTTTCGGTAACAACAAGAAAGGCAAGGTCAAGGGGCTTGGTAAAATTGCTATCTCAAATGACATGAGCATATCAAATGTATTGCTAGTTGAGAGCTTGGATTTCAATCTTTTGTCGGTGGCACAACTTTGTGATCTTGGCTTCAAGTGCATATTTGGTAGTGATGATGTTGAAGTCATAAGTGTGGATGGATCAAACTTGATATTCAAAGGATTTAGACATGGTAGCTTATACTTGGTTGACTTCAATGATAGTGAGACACAATTGACATCATGCTTGCTTAGCAAATCTAGTATGGGTTGGTTATGGCATAGAAGGCTTGTTCATGTTGGAATGAAACAATTGAACAAACTTTTGAGGCATGACTTAGTTAGAGGCTTGAAGGATGTCATCTTTGAGAAGGATAAACCTTGTAGTGCTTGTCAAGCCGGCAAACAAGTTGAAAATAAACATCCTAGTAAGAGTGAAATGAGTACATCAAAGGCATTTGAGCTATTGCACATGGACTTGTTTGGGCCAACAACATACACTAGTATTGGTGGAAACAAGTATGGTTTTGTGATTGTTGATGACTATACTAGATACACTTGGGTGTTCTTTCTCTATGACAAGAGTGATGTTTATGATCTATTCAAGTCTTTTGTCAAGAGAGTGCAAAATGAGTTTGAGACTACCATCAAGAAGATTAGAAGTGACAATGGTAGTGAGTTCAAGAACACAAGAATTGAAGATTTATGTGATGATCTTGGTATTGGACATCAATTCTCACCAACATACACTCCTCAATCTAATGGTGTAGTTGAAAGAAAGAATAGAACTTTGATTGACATGGCTAGATCAATGCTTAGTGAATACAATGTGAGTCATTCATTTTGGAGTGAAGCCATTAACACGGCTTGCTATTGTAGCAACCGTCTCTATTGCCATGGAAAGCTTGGAAAGACACCATATGAGTTATTGAATGGAAGAAAGCCCAACATTGCATACTTTAGAGTGTTTGGTTGCAAATGCTATATTCTCAAGAAAGGCACTAGATTGAGCAAGTTTGAAAAGAAATGTGATGAAGGGTTCTTACTTGGTTATTCTACCACAAGCAAAGCATATAGAGTTTGGAATCTCACAAAAGGCACCTTGGAAGAAGTTCATGATGTTGAGTTTGATGAAACCCAAGGGTCTCAAAATGAAGCTCAAAACCTTGATGATGTGAGAGGAGATCAATTGTCAAATGCAATGAAGAACATGGACATTGGTGATGTTAGGCCAAGGCAAGTTGATGATGATGATATTCATATGATCAACCAAAGTGTGCAAATTGATGCAAATCAAGCAAGCTCTGGTGGTTCTCATGATGAAGTGCAAGATCAAAGTCAAGCTAGTGGAAGCAATCAACTCCCAATACTCCAACCTACTAGTATTGCAAGAGATCATCCATTGGATCAAATCATTGGTGGAATTCAAAGTGGTGTTCAAACTAGATCAAGATTAGCATCTTTTTGTGAGCACTACTCATTCGTGTCACTTGAAGAACCTAAGAAAATAGAAGATGCTTTGAAGGATTCCGATTGGGTAAATGCCATGCATGACGAACTAAACAACTTTGCTAGAAATCAAGTTTGGGAACTTGTGGAAAGACCAAAGAAATACAATGTAATTGGCACCAAGTGGGTCTTTAAAAATAAGCAAGATCAAGATGGAATGGTTGTGAGGAACAAAGCAAGATTAGTAGCACAAGGATACACTCAAGTTGAGGGTCTGAACTTTGGAGAAACATATGCACCGGTTGCAAGATTGGAGGCTATTAGAATCTTATTAGCATATGCTTGTGCACACAACATCAAGCTCTATCAAATGGATGTCAAGAGTGCATTTCTTAATGGTTACATCAATGAAGAAGTTTATGTTGAGCAACCTCCCGGTTTTAAAGATGACAAGAAGCCCAACCATGTTTACAAGCTCAAGAAGGCATTGTATGGTTTGAAACAAGCACCTAGAGCATGGTATGAGAGATTGAGGGACTTTCTTCTCTCTAAAGGGTTCAAGATGGGAAAGGTTGACACCACTCTCTTCACCAAGAAAATTAGAAATGACTTGTTTGTGTTGCAAATCTATATGGATGACATTATCTTTGGATCAACCAATCAAGATTTTTGTGAAGAATTTGGAAATATGATGGCAAATGAGTTTGAGATGTCTATGATTGGAGAGCTTAGTTACTTCCTTGGACTTCAAATCAAGCAAATGAAGAATGGCACTTTTGTAAGTCAAGGCAAGTACATCAAGGACATGATCAAGAAGTTTGGATTGCAAGATGCTAAGTCAATGAGTACACCAATGGGCACAAATGATCAATTGGGTATTGATGATAGTGGTAACATGGTAGATCAAAAGCAATACCGGTCTATGGTTGGAAGTTTGCTCTATGTCACCGCTTCTAGGCCGGATGTGATGTTTAGTGTGTGCAAGTGTGCAAGATATCAAGCTTCACCTAGAGAAAGTCACTTGAAAGCAACCAAGAGGATATTAAGATATCTTAAGGGCACTCATGATGTTGGATTATGGTTTCCAAAGGGGTCTAATTTTGAGTTGATTGGATATTCGGACTCCGACTATGGTGGATGCAAGATTGATAGAATGAGCACAAGTGGCACTTGTCAATTGCTTGGAAGGTCTCTTGTTTCATGGTCATCAAAGAAACAAAATAGTGTTGCACTATCTACCGCCGAGGCCGAATACATTAGTGCCGGTAGTTGTTGTGCACAATTGCTTTGGATGAAGGCCACCTTGAATGACTTTGGAATCAAGTTCAAGAATGTGCCATTGTTTTGTGACAATGAAAGTGCTATCAAGATGACTCAAAATCCGGTTCAACATTCAAGAACAAAGCACATTGACATAAGGCATCACTTCATACGAGACCATCAACAAAAGGGTGATATTTGCATTGAGAGCATTGGCACCGAAGATCAACTAGCCAACATATTCACAAAGCCACTTGATGAGAAAAGATTTTACAAGTTGAAAAATGAATTGAACATACTTGACTTCTCCAACTTGAGATGAGTGCAACCCCACATTATTATATGACATGCCTCTCCTCTGACATAGCAAGGTAAAGTTGTTTGACATATCATCCATACTTTGCTAAGGACATGTTTAGAACATATAGACATATTTGCATGACAAATAGGCTCATTCATGAAAATCAAATGAGTTTGATTGATCTAGTGGTAGCATATGACATGTTTGTGGGCTTGCAAACCTAGTGTTGAATCTAGAAAATGAGCTCATGATGTGTAATTCAACATGGTCAAGATAACCCTTATACTTTATGAGGTGTGAAGAAGCTTGTCCTTGGATCAAACCGAATTACATATTCTAGGCCAGTAATCTAGATTGAACCACAATTTGGACTCCCTCATTTTGATTGACTTCACTCTCACTAAAATTGGCACCTTTTTGGTGATTGTTGACAAAGGGGGAGAGAAAAGTCACAAAGATAGAAAAGTCACAAAGGGGGAGAAAGATATAATAAGAGGGGAGAGAAAAGTCACAAAAAGAAAAAGTTACTAAGGGGGAGAGAAAGCATAAGATAAGACTTTGGAAAGGAATCAATTAAATTTGAGCACACAAGTAGGGGGAGCAAGCTCACGAACTATTTGTTGCATTTGTATGCGCATTAACATGATGAATTGTTGCATTGCAAAGCTTAAATTCTTATTCATGTTTGTTTGGTGATTGCTAGAATTAGAACTTGAATGATGATTTGTTAAGAGTAGCTTTTTAAGTGGTATCTAGACACCTTTGCTTATAATGTTGATCTCACGGGGTACTTTAGTGTTTATGATCTTTACAAGTGATGAATTACAAGTGGTGTCTAGCTACATCGATGCTAAGGATGGTATATAAAGGCAACTCCGATTGGTATCACGCTTCAAAGGTCCATTCTATATACCTTAGCATCAATCTGATAGTAGTAACTCTCCCAAAATTCAAATCCATACATATGTGCACAATTGAACCAAACTCATGGAAGCACATATGTAGGGGGAGCTAATACTATCGAAATTGAAAATTGATTTCATTTCATATCTTTGTGATGGTTGTCATCAATTACCAAAAAGGGGGAGATTGAAAGCCTAAGTTTGGTTTTGGTAATTAATGACACCAAGTTGCTAATGCTATTGTATCAAGTGTGATTAAGCTAGGCATAAGCAACATGTGATGGAGGTGGATGTGGCAAGGAGTTGTGGCCACAAGATCACAAAGAAATGGTGCATGGACATGAAATGATGATCATGGTGGAGATGCACATGAAATGATGGACATGAGGATCAAGTGAAGGAGAAGGATCTAAGAGCGCAAGGCAAAGGTATAATCATAGGGTTTTCCTTTTGCCGGTCTAAGATCAGTAGAGAAGTGATTGACCGGGTTTAGGATACATAGCCGACTATCAAGAGGGGCAATCACGGTTAGCTCGGAAATCAAGTGCCACTAGATCAATGTCTTGAGCATATGCATTTATGATCTAGTAAAGAGCTAACATAACGCCTTAGAAAATATTTATGAAAATGCTAACACACGAGCACAAGGTGGTGATCACTTGTTGGTGTTGGCACATTTGCGAAGGCGGTGAAGTTTAAGCAGTAGAGAGGGGTTTGGGTTCCTCTCTCCCTCCCGCCGAGCTTGCGAGGCGGGATTCGGCGCTTTTTGGAGAAGTGAAATGCCTATTTTCTATTGCGCCGAAAGTTGAAAAAGAAACGGAGGCGAACGGAGGTCACTGCGTGCATCGGACGCTGCACCGGACGCTGCACCGGACGCGGTTACTGTGCGACCGGTGCGTCCGGTCAGGCGAACAGCGGTTCACGAGGACCATCGGACGCGGTGCGCGTCCGGTCATAGGTGACCGGACGCGTCCGGTCGTCCAGGGAGCTTACTGGACTCCCACCGGACGCGGGCACTGTGGCGTCCGGTCAGTTCTTCAGCGCGTCCGGTCGTTGTTTCGCGGTGCGCGGCTCGGTGTTGACCGGCGCGTCCGGTGGGTCACGGGACCGGCGCGTCCGGTCGTGACCAGCGCGTCCGGTCGCTCGGTCGAGCGCGTCCGGTCAACGGTAACGGCTAGTTCTGACGCGCACTGTTCACTTCTGTCGCGTAGTGACCGGACGCGTCCGGTCACCCTGACCGGAGCGTCCGGTCAGCGCGATTTCTGCCGCGTCGGTTGTAACGGCTAGCTGCGTACCCCTTCGTTATAAATAGATGGTGGCCGGGGTTTGAGGGTAACTCTTGCACATTTTGAGACATAGAGACATCCTTTGAGCTAGAGAACAACCCCTCCACTCATCTCTTTGATTGATTGCACATCTTGAGTGAGATTGAGTGAGATTCAAGTGCATTGCTTGAGAGTTGCATTCTAGAGGCACTTGATCTTCGAGTTGCTGCGGATTTCTTGTTACTCTTCCGTGTTTTCCCGACACGGTAGACGGCTTGGAGCAGCGGAGGTGATTGAGCTCGCAATTGGAGATTGTTGGAGCCTTCACCAAGTGTTGTAAGGGGTTCTTGATCCTTCCCCGCGGGAGTTCGTAAATTGGATACTCTAGTGGAGCTCGTGGCTTGGAGGATCCCCATCTTGTGTGCGGTTGTGCGGCGCCCGCCGAGGGCTCAACTCTTGATAGTTGATTAGCTCGCGAACCGACAAGTGGGTGCATCGCCACAACGAGGAGTAGCTTGCCGGGAAGCAAGTGAA
Source organism: Saccharum hybrid cultivar R570 (assembly GCA_038087645.1). Taxonomy (NCBI): domain Eukaryota; kingdom Viridiplantae; phylum Streptophyta; class Magnoliopsida; order Poales; family Poaceae; genus Saccharum; species Saccharum hybrid cultivar. The sequence goes on along the minus strand of JAQSUU010000402.1, from coordinate 20,035,248 downwards.
CCTCGGGATAAATTCTTGTGTCATTCTCTTCCCGAGGATTTCTCTTGTGTGATTGATTGATTGGTACTTCTCGTCTCTACACGGCGGTATAATCACTCGAAGCTCTTCTCTCGTATTATTTCTCGTTTCTAGCTTGTTGTTGTTGTTGTGTTTAGTGGATAGCCTTGTACTAGAATTGTGTAGGTGGCTTGCTTAATTAGTTAGAGCTAGTGCTTTGTGCTTCGCCACCTTTCGTACTAACTTGTGGTCAAGTAATTTGTGTAGAAGTTTTTGTTAGGCTATTCACCCCCCCTCTAGCCTATTTGGACCTTACATATGCATACGTGTGTCAACGTAAGTACAAACAGGTCAAGTTTTGAACCCGTTAGCTGGCGAGCGGCCTCTCCTCGTGTGTAATCTCGATCGGAGCAGATACACACGTGTAGAAAGTAATTTCCCTATATATATATATATATATATATATATATATATGAGGAGAAGGGCAGGCTCTTTGGCGTCAAATCCATGTCCTTTGGTGCCAACAGCGGCGTCTCTGGTGCCAAAGCCAATTGGCCTAGTAATGGCACAGGGGAAATGAAAAAGTTTAGACGACCATACAAGTCTAAGGGCAATTGAGTCATTCTCCAGAGCCGTTACCCACCGTTAGAAGCAAATGCCGATGGAATGGCGTGAGGGAAAAGAAAAGTTCGAGCGAGGACACGTAGGTGACGACTAACTTTTGAGGGGTACGTAGGAGTGTGGCATTTTTTTAAGGGTACACGGTAAAAGCCTCCGTTTTCTTCCCCGCGACCCCACTGTTCTATTGCGGTATTGCGCGTTTCCCCTTGCTGAGAGTTGCTCTGCTGCGCGTTTCCCCTGGCCTCTGCTGCGGAGCCCCACCGCTGCACTGGCCAAAGTGGCCGCCGTCCTCCGCCACAAAAAATTCACGCACGACTCCGAGCAGCCGCCCTCCGCCACAATTTCGCCATGGGCGCGCCCTAGCCCCGCCCTTCTTATCCCCGCCCTTCCCCGCCTATGGCTGCTGCTGCTGATACTGCTACCGCTGACGCCTCCGCGCAGCCCTCCCATGGCTCTGTTCGCGCTCCGTCTCGGGCCGCTTCTCCCAGCCCCGCCCCACCGCCGTCCGATCCTGCGAAACCGATGCCAGGGCCGGATCGTCGCCTCCAATGCCGCCACCCCCGTGACGGACAGGGGCGCGGCCGCGGTGGTGTGGTTTAAGCATGATCTCCGCATCGACGACCACCCGGGCCTCGCCGCCGCCGTCTCGGAGCCGCGGCGCCCCGTTGTGCCGCTCTACGTCTTCGACCGACGCATCCTCGCCGGTATGTTGCTTGTGTTGGTGCTAGACGTCCGATCCGGTTGATTGTTGGGGTGTGGGATTTGTGAATAGTGCGCGCGGTGTGATGGGCTTTGTGTCCGTGCTGCTTCTGTACCTGTCTCTCGTGCGTCCAGCGTGGGTGCCAAAGCTGAAGTTGAACACTGAGCATGCATAGTGTCCCCTGCTAACCCGAAGTAATAGTCCGGGCTGTCTGCCATCACTGTGGAACTCGCTACTTCTGCTACCGTGGAGTTTAGTGGCATTAAACATGTGCTGCTTTGCATCAAAAGCTATTAGATGTTGAAACCATTTCTGTCTCGGACTGCATTGTAATTGCTGCCTCTTGGGAGAAGTATTCTCACCAAAATCCCGGACCAGAAGTGCTAAGATCGCAAGTTAAGACTGCATGGAATCTCAGCCTATTGTTCTAGATTTCCTACTACAGTAGGATCGTTACAATGACTTACCAGGTGGGGCACAGTGATTTGCTACATTTTTTTAGTGCTGTTGGATTTGGTTTTGATGGTTGGTAGTGCAATTGTCTAAGTTGCAGCATACTACAGACTGCACAGCAACTGTGTCCATCTTTTATAGGACATCTTAAACTCATTTGTTTGCTATTTTTCCTATAGTTTGTTTGGCAGAATTAGGATGGGTTTGTTAATTGTTATTGACTTGTTGGTTACCAGCCCTCGTTCCACACTGTTAAATTAGTAGCATCACTGAACTAAGCATCTATATAATTTCCCCCCATCACTTGCAGGTTATTCAGATAAAATGCTGGAACTACTGCTATTTGCTCTGAAAGATCTTAAGATGGCGTTGAAATCTCAAGATTCTGATTTGCTCATAGGCCTGGGAAACGCTGAAGATGTTGTGCTGAAGCTTGTGAATGAGGTCACTATGCAAGGTTTATATTGAGCATTGAGCTTAAGAGTTTACATGTAGGTTTGCATCTAGCTATCTAACATAAGTATCTTCTGGTTGCAATGTTGCATGCACTGGTGGAGCATAACAGGTACAAGCAGGTCTCATTTTTACAGAAGAAGAAGTTGAATATAGAGTGCGTGATGTTCTGGCGAATGTTGAATCATCTTTATCTAATGGGTCATTCTCATGGGGAAGCCCTCCCAAGATAGTGGCTTGGAGTGCCCCATTGTATGACTATAAAGTAATTTAATTACAACCTCTCCTTTTATCCTCTATTAATTTAAATATATATGACATGCTGATAGCTGAAGTACTCATTATACTAGAATTTGGCAGCAGTATCGACATCACATGACGAATTTTTAAAGAAAAAAATTACCATTGGCCACACCTCTTGCTGCGGCAACTTTGCCTGCTCTAAATTTGGAGTTAGACACAGGTGCGCTTTAATTCTATTCTTTCTGCATTATACGTTATTGAGTCAAATGTACCAATGGTCACTAAACTTGTTCAAGGGTGTCATCTTGGTCCCCGAACTATTAATTTCCAGTTCCATGACTATGAACTTACTACGGCCCTGTCTGTTTGAGCTTCTGTGGCTTTGGCTTCTCAGAAGCCAGAAGCTGAAACAAGTAGCCTGCTTCTGAGGAGCTTCTGGAGAAGCCACAAGCCTGCAAAATCTGGCTTTACTACTATAAAATCTGATAAGCCCAGAAGCAGGTCTGGAGGAGCTTTTCTAAGAAACCAGCTTTTGTAAAAGCTCCACTCACGGAAACTGCAAATCTTATAAGCCCAGAAGCAGGTCTGAAGGGATGTCAAGTAAGCGATTAACACTGGTTATGAGGGTTTGGACCTTGGATGTTACCAAGTTCAGGGATGTGAAACTGCAAATCAATAGTTCCAGGACTTACATGGCATCTCTGGACAAGTTTAAAGATGCTGATGTATTTCACTCTGCTATTTTACCCATTTTTTGGACATTTTTGTGTTCCCACTTAGCTACTCTATAATAATTTCCTATTCAGGTCCTCTACCCACACTGGAAGAATTAAAATGTTTCCTGAAAGACATAGCACCAGAGGATAATTGGGCTCCTCTCAAGAGCATGCCTGCAATATCTATTCTTAAAAAGACAATCAGTCAAAGGAAGATCAAAAGTAATGCTACATTAAGCACCAGCAGTGGAGAAAACGTAGAGGATATCACCATGGATTCTGGATCATCAAGAAAGAGGATTATAAACTCGATGTTTGCATCAGAAAACTCACTGGAAGTTAGGGGTGGAACAGATATTACTTTGGATGCTTTGTCTGCTTACCTAAAATACCTGGAAGGCACAGGAAATGCTAGTTGGCAAGAGTATGTATCACCAACTAATTTTATCCTTCAATTAAATTCTCACCAAGGACTTTGTCTTTCCTTTTATTTATGTAATCGAGTCATTGGTATTAATGTATTATATGAATTCTTAGTGAGTTTTCATGTCTTACCCGATTTAACTCTTTATCCAGGTTGCATGATAAAGTGCGCTTAGCTGAAACCAGATATGGTGCTTCATTCTACATCTTATTTGGTCCTGCAATTCAGCTTGGAGTCATATCTAGGAGGAAAGCTTACATGGAGACTATTCAATATGAAAAAGATCGCAATGCAGGTTTTCTATCACCATTTGGGTACTCAACACCTACAGTGACTGCAGCAGTTGATGCTATATGTTCGATGGAGGTATTTTTATTTTATATCTTTCCTATCTTGTTTTCAATGTCATACCTTTTCCTCCTCTATTGGGCTCATTTGTTAAGCAAACCAAGCATCACTTTCTTTTGCCTCTTAACAATCTATTTGTTACATGACAGTGGTATTGGCTCTTGGCATCAAAATCCCAAGTATGCGTTGAGGGGAAATATCCTATAAGAATTTGGAGATGGAAGGGTCATCTTGTACAGGTTGTCTTCTTACTTTCTGCTGTTATGCATTTAAAATCACTATAAACACAACTTTATTTATGCCGGTTAGTGCAAATTCCTTGTTTCATCAACCATTCTTTACTGTATATGTGTTGTGGATGTTTGTCTAAATTTATCTATGTACACAACTTTATTTATGTTGCTTACCACAAATTCCTAATTTCAACCCCCCTCTGCAGTACACCTTTCTTGGCAATGAAGGTCCAGCTGTTCTTCTTGTGCATGGTTTTGGAGCTTTCCTGGAGCATTTTCGTGACAATATAGACAAGATTGCTGATATGGGCCACCGAGTTTGGGCAATTACTCTTGTTGGCTTTGGGAAATCAGAGAAACCAAATGTCAACTATTCAGAACTTTTCTGGTCAGAACTACTGAGAGACTTTATTGTCGATATTGTGAGGGAGCCTGTTCATCTTCTTGGCAACTCTATTGGAGGTACATGAATTATATTTAAAATTTTCTATACAGATGATGGGAGTCCATTTTTTTGCACAGCGCAACGTTAATGAAGTTATATCTGTGCTAAGTTGATGTGCAACCCTATTCAGAACACAATCTTGATGAAGTCATTCTCTTTCTCAAACATTCTCAGGTTATATCTGTGCTCTTGCTGCTGGTTTATGGCCTTCTCTTGCAAAATCTCTGGTTCTTTTAAACTCAGCTGGTTCAGTTGTTCCAAATTACTCCTTTGTCCCATTGAGTGAAGTAAGGCAACCAATCTTCTGTATCCTATTTATAATTATGCTTTCTTATTTACATGCTTTACTGAAAGCTCAGGCATACCGTGGTTTTATTACAAAACTAAGAATCAATGTTTTTCATAGTAATTCCCTGAGTAATAGGTTTATGCTTGTCTGTCTCAAACATTTTCATGGTTTTGTTGACTACAAATGAGATTGATAATAATATGCCCTACAAATTGAACTTTTTTTTGGTTTGGTAATATTAATTACTTCCTCCATCCCCAAAAACTTGAAGTTTTAGTTTTTTCCTAAGTCAAACTATTTTAAGTTTGACCAAATTTATAGAGAAAATTGCTAGAATTTATGACATCAAATAGGCACACTATAAAAAATATGTTCCATGATGAAACTAATGATACTAATATAAATATAAATATTGTTTTATATAAACTTGGTCAAACTTAAGAGAGTTTGACTTAGGACAAAACTAAAACGACAAGTTTTTTGGGATGGAGTTAGTATCTGTGTTGATGCACATCAACCTTACATAGCTGTTGCAACTGTCATCATATCAATTTGTGGAGCTAATAGATTTATGCATGCAGCTGTCCCATACATTTCCATGTTCCTGTTGGCTACAACTTATATCGAAAAAAAAGTGTACCCTACAAATTGAATTTGTTGGTTAGTAATATTAATTACCCCTGTTGACGTGCTTTTATGGAGCGCATCAACCTTACATAGCTCTGGAAATCCTTACTGTGAAAATTGTGCTTGATATCGAAACTGTAAGATCATTTGTAACACTAAAGTGTGATATCTAGGTGAGGCTTACATTTTCGTAGTCAAGATACACATATATATGGTGCTTGCATTAAAAGAGTACTTCTCAGGAATAGTCATTGGAAGTAGTAGAAAACGCAAAATCTCCGACATTGAACTCTTGTCTCCAAAATATATTGTTGTTGCAAATTGAATTAAATGCTAGTAAGTGCAAACATCAGCAGGAAAGACGAACATCATCATGGCTTTCCAGGTTGCAGGCACAGCTTCTTTTGCTCTTCTTGAGGGCAAGAGCAGAAGGCATTCTTAAAGAATATTATCCTACAGTATGTATATTATGAAGTCACTTCTATATTTTCTTTCAATTCAATAGTTCCTTCCATCCATATGTAACACTTTTACATGTTTAGAGAACGGAACGGGTGGACAAGCCACTACTGGACCAGATTGTAAGAGCTGTATCCTTGTATTGTGCAGTATATTTGGCATGCATTTAACTGCAACATAGTCTGCAGAAGGTTTCCTTGACAAATAGATTTAGTCATATGATCCTGGTGCTGCAACAGTTCTTGAGAGTGTATTCAACTTCAATCTTTCAATTCCTCTTAACTTTTTATTTGATTCTTTTGGAGGAAAGATATTGGTTATCCAGGTATGTACCTAATACCATCGACAACCTCACTTGTCAATATGACATCATACACTGGCATATCTACTACTCTTGCCAAATTTTGGTGGTTGCTAATGTGTGGGAGGTTAATTTTATTTGTTTGCTTTATTTGAAACAAAGGGTATGAAAGATCCCCTTACAAAATCTGAGGCGTTTGTTACCATGCTGTCACACCCCAAAATTTCTGATTTTGGGTTGTGCGTGAAAACATTAAATAAAATAAAAATAATTTAATATTTGTATAAGGTTTTTCAAGATAATTAAGTTTTTTTTTCTAATTTAAATATAGAAAGTTGGGGTTTTGAACTTTTTCATATTATTTTGATAGGCTTTTGTGATGTAATGTTTGCTTGTTGTGTGACTTTCGGTGTTGTGTTCGTGAAAAAAGTTTAAACCATGTTTAGTAAGTCGTTTACTTTTCTTCAGCTTGTCTCTGCCGTTTTCCATAATCAAATCTTTGCTTTCTCGATCTTAACCTTTCCTTTTGGAGCTTTCCAAAAACCTTTCCATGTATTCTGGATCACTATTTATGCTCATAATTCATGAATCTATATATCTCTTAAAATTTATCCTGAATATTTCTTTTGAGGCTTCAGGGTATTTTTCTGGTGGCTTAAAAACTAATAATTCTTGAGTTTTCTAGAATTGTTTTAGTCATGAAATTAAATAACTCCGAAATCTTCATACCAGTCGATCAAGGCCTGTACCACTCTCTCGATCTCGTTGACACTTAGAAATCTTTTTCTTTTCAACTATTTCTTTTAATCCTTGTAACCTCTGCCTTTGACGTGATCACAATCCTGGAAGGCAAGCCAAAGTCACGTGTATACGTGTATATGAGCCAAACCTCTTTACGCAAGGTGTACCTTACATGCTTGCACATGTATTAGCATGTGTATTAGCTTTCCATCTTTGACTCCCTAATAATCACGCCATGCACCGAATCAATCTGCTTTGTGTTGCTGGCATCCATGCACATGTATCTAAATATTGCCTTTTACAAGTCGATCATGTTACGGCTGATCTCTTGAGTTAATTTCGTACATGTCATATATGTCACGTTGCCGTATCAATCTAAAAACCAAACCATTGGGTTCTTAGACTAACGGATGGAACAAGCGGTCTGTACAATTCTTTCCATGTGCTGTCTGCTCCTTTGTTTTATTTCTTGGCCTATTTTTCTTTGACCGAGAGGACAGGGATCGAAGGCAGCCAGCCAGAGCACGTTATCAACTTGTATCATCTATCCAACGTCTTATTCCAGCGGGACTAGGAAGCCAAGCTCAATTCCTATTTCAGCCCCAAAACACATCCAGGCCCATGAATTGCTAGCCTATATATATATATATATATATATATATATATATATATATATATATATATATCAATCTAAAGCCTGTTCGTTATGCCCTAGCTTCTGTCTGTGCCGCCGCCGCCTCACGAGATTAATGAGCATGTGCTGATGTGCTATGATCTCCTCCGGTGAATCATCGAAGTCTAGACTCGGCTGCGACATAAAAGGGCCTTTGGTGAAGAACGCCGCCCTAGGAGCAAAGGAAGGCCGACGGAAGTCATCACGATCTCGACGACACCTTCGCAGCATTGAAACCTGTCAGTTGGGGAAAGCTTCATCGAGTTTCCATGGGCTCGTCTCCTCGTCATCGTCCAGAGTTCGTCACCAGCATGAAGACACACCGTCGCTGTCTCGTCCAATACCGCCAGACGGCCACTCTGCCAAGAGACTGCCTCCGCAGCTAGCTCCCAACATGGCCATGCATGGACCAATCGATCTCAATTTCACAAGGCAGATCCTCTCTTATGGATGCAGCGAAGCAACATCAAACAAGCATCAAACCACGATGAGACAATTTGCAGCTGAGGCACACGTTCAACACTTTCGATCCCGAACCTGAGCAAGCAGTCATCCCCATCATCATCGTCCATTAGCACGAAAAGATATTGTTTTCCTTCCCCCATGATATCAGAGTCAAACGTCATGCATACATGGAGATTAGCTGAAGGTCAGCGGCCAGATTAATCCCTTGTCACATTATTCTATTGACTAAATCATGTGCTGATGTCATACCCTGAACATGTTTCCTGAATTTATTTAATATTTATTGGAATAACGTGGATGCAACTTGCTTTTGCAATTAAAACCCAGCTATGTTTAAGTCTCGGCTTTTCATAAAAAAATATGTACCAATATGATTAATATCTACCTATTGTGTTCTGTTCATTGAATTTGTTAGCTTAATCACGATTGTATTAAATTCGAATTAGATGTTCCCATTTGCTATTTATTTTATAAAATAAACGTCAAACTTCCTTAGCTTATACGTCAATATTTATAAATAAAAACATGACTAGTTCTAACTTAGTTTTTAAATTAAAATAGAGTTGATTACTCAGAATTGATGTCATTCATATGATTTTCTATACTTAAAATAAATCAAACTCGTAGTTGTTTCTTTTATATAATATAAATCTTCCGGTAGTCGTTTCTTTTTAACGATAGTTTTGTTTTCTGCGTCTCTTGCGTTCTCGTGATCGTATCACCGAGCTGTGTCGATTAGCTGTGCTCTTTTCAAGCTTCTCTTTTGATTTGTATGTTATTCTTAGAGGTGTCATTGTTTGCCAGTTTATGTTGTTTGGTTGCTACGAGTAGAGGAAGCGTGGTTCGTTAGCGCCGAAGACTAGGAGCTGAGGACCGACAGTCGAAGCAAAAGTTAAAGACCGGAAGATAGCAGCCAAAGATTCTGAGCAGCTTAATTCTGGGAGAAAGGCAAGTATAACATGGGACCATCCTTGTTAACCTATTCACTATAATTGCTATCATATGCATGTGTCCTCCTTGGCAACCTTAGAGATTTGAATTTAGCTATTGATATCTTGTTTCCTTGTCACATATGGGATGTGCATTTGGGTAGCTACTGCTAGCGCTTAATTATGAACGATGATCTTGTAATTTGACTAATGGATTATGCAATCAACCAATTAAGATGATTTTATTACTGTTGAAAGGGGGCTAGAGCAAGGGGTTATATTGTTGCTCTGGTTTCTCTCCATAAGGACTTACCTGTAAGTGATAACCGGGATTGATAGTACAGCTGTGAGGGCTATATGGCTCTGGCTCTAGTTGTTCAAGAGACCTTTTCTAGCTTGTTAGTGGTTACCTTAAATGGCGTAAGAAAGGCTTGCCACGTTGGGTGTAGGGCGAGCCCCTGGCCTAGTGTGTATAGGCTGCGGTTGTTGTGCCACTGGGAAGGGGGGTTCTACATCTGCCTGCCGAGTGAATCTAATGGCCCTAACTTGTTAGACGAACTTTTGAATGGCTTTATATGGTTTCTTGTGCTTAGGGATTCATGACCCCTTAGCATATGGAAATCATGACTCACAGTGAAAGTGTACACCTCTGCGCAGAGTTTAATAAACTGGTATACTAGCCCTGCTCACGGATACGAGCGGCCTTGGGGATTCTTACAGAATAGTTGATCACCATTGTTATATCATGCTTAATTATTGTTGATTATTATTATGCTCATGTTAATGCTATTCATTACCCTTATTACAATTGATCATTGATTCATTAATGGGAATTGGCTAATCTTGATGCTACTCAATTGCTAATTACATGATGAATAAAAGCTAAACGCAGTCAAACAGTGTCTAGCCTTTTTGAGCCTCATGAACCCTGTGTTGTACTTGTTGAGTTCGACATGGACTCACTCTTGCTATTTCCCCCACACTCCAGTGTGTAGTAAGATGCTACTCGGAAGAAGGACAAAGGTGTAGTGGAGTTTCCAGAAGACTAGTAGAAGTGCTAGGCATATGTTACCCCCAGTCAGCCGTCCCTGAGAAGAATGGAGCCTGAAGTTTAGTCACCGTTCCGCGATACTCTGATGTAAGTGTTAATATAGCTATGTATACGTTATATAATAACATTGTTTCTGATACTTTTTCATTCTGGCATATGTGTGGACTTCCTGGGCACACATATGATTAGCCTGGTTTTGTTCTTTAGAAAACCGGGTGTGACAGAGTGGTATCAGAGCGGTGTTGACTGTAGGACGTATGCCAAGTAGCGCTGGACGTATTCTAAAACTTATTTTACTATAAAACTATTTTGTCATCCCTTGACTCATTGATTTTGACTATTTTCTCTTCCTTGTCTTATTGTATCCCCTCCTTGATAGCTTCCTTTGAGCTATTATTTCTTACTCCCTCGTTGTTTTTTTTGTTTGTTTTATGTTGTTTTTACTAAAGTTTGCTAATCTTACCTTGATCAAAAGTTTGATGGCCTTTCATCATCCATAATCTACCATTTAGGATGACCACCATTGTTGAAGAAGCACGTGTAGTATCGATGATGTGATGTGTGTTTGTTTTGCTTGATGTGTTGCTTGTGTGTTATCCTTGTTCTCATATTTCAAAGGTGGCTCGGAAGGTATAAGTCTTGAGGAGTAGCTTGATCTATGTTAAGTGGGGTAGGTTTTACATAATACTCCGCATGCTGATTTCTATAGCAGTCTGCAATGTTTCTGTTATATCTCAAGATATGGACATGAGAAATTTATGAAATTTTACTGGGAATAACTAGACTTCTGTATCTTTCCAAACCCACTGGACTTATTATCTATTATGAGCTAAGATATATACCTGTTCCAAGTTGGGGTCACTGCGCAGTCTGGAATCCTGAAACAGTTTCGGTTAAGATCAGTTTATGACTAACTTATGGACAGAATCTAGAAAAGTGTTGTGAATAAAAGTCGTAGATAATTTCATAAGCTTTCCAACCATGTAAAGATCACTTCATTTGGATCTTTGTAGCTCGAGTTATGCCAGATTTACTGAATTGCTAAAATTGGAATTCGCCCAGAAATTTTCTGCATTACTTCCTTATCTTGTATAAGTGAATCTATCATTGGATATCTTTGAATCTCATTGATTTGCCTTGGAATCTTACATTAGAGATGATTATGGTTATCTAGTATAAATGGAGATGCAAGTTACTTTGGTGTAGTGCTTTGTGGGATCGTCTACAAGAAGCTCGGATATTTGTCAGGACTGGTCTTCACTTCAAGCTATCATCAGTCGGGAGTTCAATATTCAATTCAACATACTCTATACATGTTAGCATGGACGACATAGGAAGGAGATGTTGGAAGTCTATAGTTAGTTTCATGAAAACTTAGATGACATCACCCCCATATCAAGTATGTTTAGTAAGTTTTAAGTGAAGGACTAATCATTAGCAGCAAGTCTTAAAGAAAGTATTGCCTTCAATGACATTGTCAGGTGGAGCAAAATCATTGTTAAGTGGGGTAGCATCTGTTGTCAACAACATCAAGTCCTGAATATTTCAAGCGACGAGGCATGAAGAACTAAAGATCAAACTTTATCTTTCTTGTCATCTTTTGGCTATACTCAATCCATGTCTTATATCTCATCAACACGAATCAAAGAAGCAAGAAGACTTGAAGATTAGTGTCATCTATCTCTCTAGTCTCTCTGAATCTCGTTTCTGTCTTATCCTGTCTTTTCAGAACAGTATGTCTTCCTTAGTTTATATCTCTATTTTTGGAGGCCCAAAAAAATCATGGATAAATTTTTTACAATAGTAGACTTCAATATCTTTCTCTGACCGTAAGAACCACCCTGATAGCTATTATGGTTTGGGAATTATGAAAATCACAAGGCGACGCATCTGTGCTGTCAGCAACCTGGAATAGTTTCTGTTGTACACAGTTTTCGACTACCTTAACTGCAGAATCTGGAGAAGTGTTCTATAAGAAAATTGTAGTAAATTTGATAAGCTTTCCAACGGTATAAGCTACAATATCATCGGATTCATAGAACTTGAGTTATAACTGTATCTCTGCACTGCCATTTTTCTGCTCGCGAGGAAATGCAGGTTACTTGTTCTTGCATATGCTCATGAATCTCTTTGGGATGACAGAAGGACACAATAGTAGTTATCACTCAGACACAAATGCAAGCTATCCTTTGGTGTTCTCTAGTTGATCTCTTCTTAAGGGGGGTTGCCAAACTAAAATACGACACAAGATGGAGGTTTTATACGTTCTATTTCGTCTCCTCGAAGCATCACCTATCTACATGATTGCAAAGTCATTATCGAGCGCAGATATCTTTTCTCAGGGTTGGTAACCTGTTAGAACCATTTACAAGGATTGTAAGGGTCTAAAGAAGACATTTACCAAGTTGGTTTTGAGCTTGTGGCATCATCATTGGATAAGCGTTGAGCAGGGAAGAGTGAAGACTTGCAGATCAACTTTATCTTTCTCCCTAGTCTCTCCGAATCTCGGGACGAGATTCCTGTTAAGTGGGGTAAAATTGTCACACCCCAAAATTTCTGATTTTGGGTTGTGCGTGAAAACATTAAATAAAATAAAAATAATTTAATATTTGTATAAGGTTTTTCAAGATAATTAAGTTTTTTTTCTAATTTAAATATAGAAAGTTGGGGTTTTGAACTTTTTCATATTATTTTGATAGGCTTTTGTGATGTAATGTTTGCTTGTTGTGTGACTTTCGGTGTTGTGTTCGTGAAAAAAGTTTAAACCATGTTTAGTAAGTCGTTTACTTTTCTTCAGCTTGTCTCTGCCGTTTTCCATAATCAAATCTTTGCTTTCTCGATCTTAACCTTTCCTTTTGGAGCTTTCCAAAAACCTTTCCATGTATTCTGGATCACTATTTATGCTCATAATTCATGAATCTATATATCTCTTAAAATTTATCCTGAATATTTCTTTTGAGGCTTCAGGGTATTTTTCTGGTGGCTTAAAAACTAATAATTCTTGAGTTTTCTAGAATTGTTTTAGTCATGAAATTAAATAACTCCGAAATCTTCATACCAGTCGATCAAGGCCTGTACCACTCTCTCGATCTCGTTGACACTTAGAAATCTTTTTCTTTTCAACTATTTCTTTTAATCCTTGTAACCTCTGCCTTTGACGTGATCACAATCCTGGAAGGCAAGCCAAAGTCACGTGTATACGTGTATATGAGCCAAACCTCTTTACGCAAGGTGTACCTTACATGCTTGCACATGTATTAGCATGTGTATTAGCTTTCCATCTTTGACTCCCTAATAATCACGCCATGCACCGAATCAATCTGCTTTGTGTTGCTGGCATCCATGCACATGTATCTAAATATTGTCTTTTACAAGTCGATCATGTTACGGCTGATCTCTTGAGTTAATTTCGTACATGTCATATATGTCACGTTGCCGTATCAATCTAAAAACCAAACCATTGGGTTCTTAGACTAACGGATGGAACAAGCGGTCTGTACAATTCTTTCCATGTGCTGTCTGCTCCTTTGTTTTATTTCTTGGCCTATTTTTCTTTGACCGAGAGGACAGGGATCGAAGGCAGCCAGCCAGAGCACGTTATCAACTTGTATCATCTATCCAACGTCTTATTCCAGCGGGACTAGGAAGCCAAGCTCAATTCCTATTTCAGCCCCAAAACACATCCAGGCCCATGAATTGCTAGCCTATATATATATATATATATATCAATCTAAAGCCCGTTCGTTATGCCCTAGCTTCTGTCTGTGCCGCCGCCGCCTCACGAGATTAATGAGCATGTGCTGATGTGCTATGATCTCCTCCGGTGAATCATCGAAGTCTAGACTCGGCTGCGACATAAAAGGGCCTTTGGTGAAGAACGCCGCCCTAGGAGCAAAGGAAGGCCGACGGAAGTCATCACGATCTCGACGACACCTTCGCAGCATTGAAACCTGTCAGTTGGGGAAAGCTTCATCGAGTTTCCATGGGCTCGTCTCCTCGTCATCGTCCAGAGTTCGTCACCAGCATGAAGACACACCATCGCTGTCTCGTCCAATACCGCCAGACGGCCACTCTGCCAAGAGACTGCCTCCGCAGCTAGCTCCCAACATGGCCATGCATGGACCAATCGATCTCAATTTCACAAGGCAGATCCTCTCTTATGGATGCAGCGAAGCAACATCAAACAAGCATCAAACCACGATGAGACAATTTGCAGCTGAGGCACACGTTCAACACTTTCGATCCCGAACCTGAGCAAGCAGTCATCCCCATCATCATCGTCCATTAGCACGAAAAGATATTGTTTTCCTTCCCCCATGATATCAGAGTCAAACGTCATGCATACATGGAGATTAGCTGAAGGTCAGCGGCCAGATTAATCCCTTGTCACATTATTCTATTGACTAAATCATGTGCTGATGTCATACCCTGAACATGTTTCCTGAATTTATTTAATATTTATTGGAATAACGTGGATGCAACTTGCTTTTGCAATTAAAACCCAGCTATGTTTAAGTCTCGGCTTTTCATAAAAAAATATGTACCAATATGATTAATATCTACCTATTGTGTTCTGTTCATTGAATTTGTTAGCTTAATCACGATTGTATTAAATTCGAATTAGATGTTCCCATTTGCTATTTATTTTATAAAATAAACGTCAAACTTCCTTAGCTTATACGTCAATATTTATAAATAAAAACATGACTAGTTCTAACTTAGTTTTTAAATTAAAATAGAGTTGATTACTCAGAATTGATGTCATTCATATGATTTTCTATACTTAAAATAAATCAAACTCGTAGTTGTTTCTTTTATATAATATAAATCTTCCGGTAGTCGTTTCTTTTTAACGATAGTTTTGTTTTCTGCGTCTCTTGCGTTCTCGTGATCGTATCACCGAGCTGTGTCGATTAGCTGTGCTCTTTTCAAGCTTCTCTTTTGATTTGTATGTTATTCTTAGAGGTGTCATTGTTTGCCAGTTTATGTTGTTTGGTTGCTACGAGTAGAGGAAGCGTGGTTCGTTAGCGCCGAAGACTAGGAGCTGAGGACCGACAGTCGAAGCAAAAGTTAAAGACCGGAAGATAGCAGCCAAAGATTCTGAGCAGCTTAATTCTGGGAGAAAGGCAAGTATAACATGGGACCATCCTTGTTAACCTATTCACTATAATTGCTATCATATGCATGTGTCCTCCTTGGCAACCTTAGAGATTTGAATTTAGCTATTGATATCTTGTTTCCTTGTCACATATGGGATGTGCATTTGGGTAGCTACTGCTAGCGCTTAATTATGAACGATGATCTTGTAATTTGACTAATGGATTATGCAATCAACCAATTAAGATGATTTTATTACTGTTGAAAGGGGGCTAGAGCAAGGGGTTATATTGTTGCTCTGGTTTCTCTCCATAAGGACTTACCTGTAAGTGATAACCGGGATTGATAGTACAGCTGTGAGGGCTATATGGCTCTGGCTCTAGTTGTTCAAGAGACCTTTTCTAGCTTGTTAGTGGTTACCTTAAATGGCGTAAGAAAGGTTTGCCACGTTGGGTGTAGGGCGAGCCCCTGGCCTAGTGTGTATAGGCTGCGGTTGTTGTGCCACTGGGAAGGGGGGTTCTACATCTGCCTGCCGAGTGAATCTAATGGCCCTAACTTGTTAGACGAACTTTTGAATGGCTTTATATGGTTTCTTGTGCTTAGGGATTCATGACCCCTTAGCATATGGAAATCATGACTCACAGTGAAAGTGTACACCTCTGCGCAGAGTTTAATAAACTGGTATACTAGCCGTACTCACGGATACGAGCGGCCTTGGGGATTCTTACAGAATAGTTGATCACCATTGTTATATCATGCTTAATTATTGTTGATTATTATTATGCTCATGTTAATGCTATTCATTACCCTTATTACAATTGATCATTGATTCATTAATGGGAATTGGCTAATCTTGATGCTACTCAATTGCTAATTACATGATGAATAAAAGCTAAACGCAGTCAAACAGTGTCTAGCCTTTTTGAGCCTCATGAACCCTGTGTTGTACTTGTTGAGTTCGACATGGACTCACTCTTGCTATTTCCCCCACACTCCAGTGTGTAGTAAGATGCTACTCGGAAGAAGGACAAAGGTGTAGTGGAGTTTCCAGAAGACTAGTAGAAGTGCTAGGCATATGTTACCCCCAGTCAGCCGTCCCTGAGAAGAATGGAGCCTGAAGTTTAGTCACCGTTCCGCGATACTCTGATGTAAGTGTTAATATAGCTATGTATACGTTATATAATAACATTGTTTCTGATACTTTTTCATTCTGGCATATGTGTGGACTTCCTGGGCACACATATGATTAGCCTGGTTTTGTTCTTTAGAAAACCGGGTGTGACACATGCTCCGAGAGCATTGCAGCAAGGTTCAAATCAGAGAGTTGAATGCAGGTGCGCCCCTCCTCTTATCACCGGACACCCATCAATCTTAACCTTTTTACTGTTTTACTTAAAAAGAGTTTTTTTGTGGCTCATTATATATTATTATAACAGGGCATGCTCCACATGATGAAGTTCCAGATGAAGTAAATACCATACTATGTAAATGGGTGGAACAGATTGAAGTTAAGCCAGCCCTAGAGAAGACCAAGGCAATATAACCATACATAGGTAAAATTTAGAATTATGGACACCCTATCCAGTGGTTGATTGTTTAACATGATCCTCAGGACCACGAGCACTTTGGTAACATGTTTTCAGCGTCCTACCCAAAAAAAAGCATTGTGAATTGTAAGCCCTATACAAAATTGTGTATGTATACCGCTTTTGAATTCTGAGCTTCATACCATTTTCTGGTAGCAGATGTTGAGATGAAACATACATGAGATCAAAAAGGTTAAAGGGAAAAAGAACTAGCATTTGGGCATGTTTCTTGGTAACTTTGCAGGCCTGAGATGCATTCTACAGTGCAGATAACATGTATGGTTCTTACTTAGGGTTTCTTAGGGCTTGTTTAGATAGACAGCGACTAGAGCTAATCCCTGTTTATTGGGATGAAAAGATTGGGTCAGATCCTTGCGAATTCAGACAAGCCCTTAATGTTGCTTTTGATTGAAGGATGAATCTGACCGGAAATAAACCTTGGACCCTACAACGCATGATGTAATCTAAAACCACAATAGTTGTGCTTTTGATCCCATTGTGCAAGTAATGTTTAATCATGCTACTTCTGTACTTGCATCCATTGTACTCCACTTCCACTTGTTTTTATTGAGACAGCATAGCGTCACACAATTAATTATGATCTTATGCCAGTTGGTGCTTTATCTTGTCCTTTATGTGCAAATTTATCAGAGAAGCCAATTGTAGCCACCTCGTTGAACTATTCTCCCGCAAGGTGAGGTGCTGGAACTTTTATTGAAGGATTTGAACTGGGTCTGTTAGTACTCTTTTGTTGTAAGTGCTGAATAAGATGAAAGCTGTAACTCTCTAGAGCTTGATCTGAGTGCTGAGTTGAAACCTAGGATCAAAGCAGACCCGGATGCCTGGTTTCACATAGGACTTGAGCAGAGCGTCTGCATCAGCACATGCCATATAATATACACATGACGAAGAGGTGGTTATTTACGCTGATATTTTTGAGCTATCAGTTCTCACAATCCAAGTTAGGTGGTGTTAATCAGAAGACACTGGATTATTATACATATAGAGAAACCAAGTCCGGTATCGACGTTTGTCAATGCTCCCCTTTCTGCTTGCGTATTGTACCCCCCTTTAACTGAATAATCCTTGTTTGGTATGGAGCAATTGTCGACATTCGACACTGGAGCAGGGTTTCATCATCCTGCGTTTGCATTACATCAGTCCTGCAATTCCAGCACCATTCCACGTAATCTACCAATCACTGGTGCTTCCATCCTTTCGCAGTGTCATGAAACAGCACTGTCACTTTGGTCACCTTCCCCCAGCAAAAAGAACTCGAGCATTACCCTCTAGCGGACAACCACCCAGAGTGAATATCACCTCATGAGCATGACAGCCATGCATCCATCACACATGCTGTCATTGTTTCCGCTTTGCTGCCGGCTGCCCAAATATTCAGCCCTTGTTCAGTTTCCCTTCAAAATGCAAAAAATGTAAATATTCCTTATCATATCACAATCACATCAAATCTTTAGACACATACATGGAGTACTAAATGTAGGTAAAAAAATCACTAATTACACAGTTTACTTGTACTTTGCGAGACGAATCTTTTGAGCCTAATTTGTCGATGTTTGGATAATAATTGACAAATACAAACGAAATGTTACAGTATTTCTAACACCTCCCAACTTTGGAACTTTTTTTTTTCTCCCAGAGGCCAGAGCAAAGCAGCAGTGCTTCCACCAGTCATGAGCCCTGGTGGCCGCTTCGTTTCGCAAATACTTTATTTGGTGACCAGCTGAGAAATCTTTGGGCGCGCAGAGACCCCCATCAGTGAGGCCATAAAACAAAGCGCTGATTGGGATCACCCAACCAACGCACCTTATCTATTCAACAAGCTTTCCCGAGGCCGGGGCCCTGTCCTGGTTTCACCAAATCCGACGGTGACGCGCCCAGTCCATGGCCTCCAAATTCCAAAAGATGTCAAGTTGCAGGGACCATTTCGTCCTCCTCCTCCTCTTCTTCTTCCCTCTAATGATACACTTGCACTTGTCTAATGTCCACGGCCACTACTTGAAGGCCAGCATTCCTACTACTTGCTCGCTCACGCTCTAGCTACAAGCCTCCTCGGAATTGTTAACGGTTCAGTTGCTTTCGCGCGCTCGTGTCCCGTTGGTCCTGTCACTCGGCCACTCGAGGATGTTACAAGCTATTGCTCATGGGCCACCAGCTGCTGCACTCTTGCTGTCTGCTTCAAGCCAAATGCTCTCTCCGCTCCTCCCTTTCATTCGCTGGATTTCTTGGCGAGTTCTTACGCTAGTGCCTACGCGTATCGACGTGTGCTGACGCAGATCGGGCGACAGAATCCGAGTCCGGGACCGGGCAAATGCGCTGCCGCGGGTTGTGAAACTCCTGGAGCTTTTCGGCAACTCAGTAGGACCTCTTTTTTGAAAAAAAAAAACACACACTAACAAGCTACGTTTTAGAATTCAAACAGGAAATATATATAGGGGCTCTGTTGGCTTCTACTAAAGCAATGACTGTTGCTGCAAATTTTACTCTAGGTGTACTCGTATCAGGAGCTGAGTTAGGATTTAGATATACAGAGAGGGCCGGCCTACCAGGTGCCAACTTACCGAGTATCAATAAAAATCTGGAATATAGTAAAATAAATATGAAATAAAAGGTATATATAATCATACATATGCGTATATATTGATTTATTCATAGCATGCATAGCAAAATGATGTAACGTATATTTGTAATATTAAAGAAATGTATTTTAGTTCCATCTCCACTAACTTGAATTTAATTAACTCGATGAGTGCTGACTAGATCATAAGATGTAATAATATCGTTGGAATTAATCTTGGCTACTAGTCTACCATTATATAAATAGATTTTCACTAGCCCCTTTACTAGATCAATAGATGATATTAATGTACTTAGCTACTTCCTCCGACCCAAAAATAAACACGAATGCTTCCTGAGGATGGTGGAGGGAGTAATTTTTATCTAGCTCTAGTGACCTAGAGTGCATGTAATAAAACATCCTACACGTGCGCGCTAGGGGGAGGGGGCAGGGGTTGTTGCGGGGGAGCAGCCTTGTGCCTCCCTCCGCCTATGACTCACATAAAGTATTGTGTGCAGCTGCACTGCAACCATTTTGGCTTATTCAAACACTCCCATACTCCATCCATCCTAAAAAAGAGCAAATCAAACTATTTTAATTTTAAGTAAGCTTTAAAAAATATTATCAGTAGTTATGATTCTATATAGGAATATGTGAATATTTATTTCATGATGAATTCAATTGTACTTATTTGATATAATAAATATTTATATATTTTATAAAAAGATGGTCAAAATGAAGACCTACTATTTGAGCTAGAAGTACAATCTTTTTGAGATCGAGAAAATATACGCTGATATCGTGAAGGCTCTGATTTCAACATTGGAACTGTTTCTTAAACTCAACTGGGATTAAACCATTTCATGTGAAACTCTTGAATTCCCAAATAGTCCCTAGACGTTTTGGAATGAGTATGCAACTACGCATAGCTATGTTGGCTTTGCAAAAGATACAGGTAAGTAGGTAGGTCGAAGATTGTTACTATTACATAGTCATGTTGTGTTTGATTGCTGCTGGTACTTATTATAAGAGGTCAAAAGGAGTGTCGCTTGCGAAGTTGGTACACTAGAGAGTGTTGTTGTTTGTCCTTTGATGATGAGGTCGAAGAATGATGCATGCAGCCTAGCGCTTTGTCATCTTTGTCACGGAAGGGAAATTAATGCACCAAAGCCTAATAGACTATACGACCGCTGAATGTTCAGCAGATGAAAGTGGCATTTGGTTAGAAAATTGACTAGACGTGCGTACAATTATTGGGTGTGTACAATTATAGATGAAGATGCTTGCTATATATTCCTCTTATATCTAGTATTAATATGTAAGGAAAATGCAAATTGAACCCACTTTGTTAATTCCACAATAACGCGTCAGTAGTGTTAACCCACTGTGAGATTTCATCTATATATTCCACTGTTCATTAGCAAGAGCTTTGGATTCAGAGAAAAAAGAGACGTATTTATATGGTGAAGTTTTTTACTCTAGTAGTTGCTACTGTCGCAGTAGTGTAGAATAAACTTTTTTTTTGTGAATTGATTGTAACATGACCATATACACCCTTTAGTTAACTGGGACACTTCATTCATATTATAACAAATTACGCATGGTAGGGAAGATTTGTTGCTTGAAGTCACAATACTCAAGAAAGACACTGACTAATTAAGATTTTTTTCTCTAGAACCATCTTGCAGTCATCAGCAGAACAAGTAATTGCTTTCACTGTCTACTGAAAAGAATGGATGTGTGCCTGGGACGGTTAAATATATACTTGCTTGTGCATCGAAAATGTTATCATCCTTTTCATTGGACATATAAAGCTGGCTACGAGTAGCAGAAACGAAATTTGCATCGTTTGCACACGTCTGTTACTTGCCATGAATGGAAATCCACGTATCATGCATCGTGAGACAAAGAAGAACAGGATCAGAGCAAGCTATCTATCTATCTATCTAGATGCCAGTATGCACGCAGCACGCACGCATTTTCCTTACGTGCAAAGGCCTGCCAAAACTTCAGTTAGACAGCTCACTCAGTTTCAGATAACACGTCGATTTGCTGCATATGCAGGTATTGGCGCCAACGCCATATATACGCGGACACCATTCATTTGAAGCATAAATAAAATTATATATATATATATATATATATATATATATATATATATATATATATATATATATATATATATATATATATATATATATGTTTGTTTCGTTTATCTGAATGTTCCTTGAATAGAAGGCTATATAATTAAGGCATCGATTGGATGGGATCATTTGAACCGAGTGTTTAGCTTGCATTGGGGTTCATTTGGTGGTTGCTAAGCATCATAGCTGACAGTGAAACAGTGGACCAAGCTGACAATAAGGACGTCTTTTGGCCGTGTGCTACTGTACGTCACTGTATCTTCCTATAGCATCCGGCTCCTCCTATACTGGTCTCTGGAGCTAGCTGAGCTGCCTTTCCTGGCTCCTCTGGCTCCACGCCATGGTGCGCTACAGGGCAAGAGCCGGAGCCGGAGGGGACCGGACCAAACAGGCCTAATCTGCGTCAGTTGGTGTAACTATTCATCACTGTTTCCGTCATACTAGTACGAATATCTGGCCATGCAGCCACTGCTCATCGACGAATGCTGCTACCGTGTACTGGCATGTTCATGATCACTTCAGCAGTTTTCTGGAGTTGGTCATCACTAGAGTCTGCCACTACAAAGGCCTTTATTAGTACGTAGTGCATCATCCTGCAACTTTGCTTAATCCACAATCGAGGTGAAGCTTAGGCGCGGCTGTATACATATACACAAATATAATGGGTCTAGTCTACAGACTGTTGAGAGGCCCATCTCATTGTCATGCATGACTCATGAGTCTCCCCTCTCCTATCTTTTCGGTTCTTTTTTACATATATACCTAACTGTAAAAAGTCTATCGCATCTCCGAGGCTTTTTACATTTCACGTCAGAGCAAATCTTTTTCGCTTTCTGTTCTTTGCCAACTCAGTTTCCTCCCTTTTCGTACGTTTACTCACCTTCCCTTTTTTTGTGCCGTCCTTCAAATTATCATAATTTTTTAGTAAAAAACACGTCTTCATCAACTAGCGCAATGTATACAAACAACTTTATTAATGATCTCATCATCACAAACCTAACTGCAGCGTTGAACTTGTGAGTCACCTACTCCAACCGTTGACACTTCAACACAAGAAAACATACTAATATTAGAACCTCAACAAACTGTACACAAAAATAAATCACATGTGCCTTGGAATCTCTGATCACTAATATTTAAGTAAAACACCACATGTGCATGCAATTTGCACATAAGAATATAATGGCTTACATCTACAAGGTGCAGCTTTTTTAAAAACATGATACATAGTCATACACGCTCGTATATACTCACTCACAGCCTCACACGTACTTATCCCTATAAACATCTCCAAGAGATTAAATTGACATATCTTGAAATTGATGAAGTCATCACAAACTACTTGTTGTGTCAAAGGACATTTTGTCTACCATAAAAAAATTAGCTATACATGTTAGTTAAAAGGTGCAACTAAACAATACATACACCAATGTATAAAGCAAATGCACAGTACCTACTCACATTTTATGTACGTACTACTCCGTCTACCCTCAATAATTAAACATGACACTCTAGTGTTGTCCTAACTCAAAGTACAGAGAATATTATCAACGTTTCTCTATAAAAAAATATATTTTATGGTGAATCTAGTAATACTTATTTGATAATACAATTTTGGTGTTTTTTATAAACATAATTAAATGAATTTAGGATAGTTTGACTTAAGACAAAACTAAAATGACATGTTTTCTACATGTGTGGGAGTACTAAATGTATCAAAGTCATCCACAACATAACCTAAACAAACAATTTCAACCGACCTTCTTCGAGCACACATCTTTGCTCACTAATTAGTGCCTCATGCAATTTGCAAACAAAATGCCTAACAAGCTGCAATTTAGCAATATATATACACCAAAGTATAACTACGCCTATTCACGCATCAATTTTGTATTGCAAGCATGTATACAACAGCAATAACTTATACAGCCTCTCTTTGTGAAGAAACACATCATTCAAGATCTTCAAGCACCAAAGTTTATTCCTTTGAGGTTCATGGGCCCGTGCTCCTCCCCCTCCCTCCTCTCAAATGCACCCCAGCGGTCAGTTGCTTCGGTCGAGATCCAGGAGTGCATGCAAGGACTCTTGATCTGATCACCCTACGATCTGGTCATCCACCTTTGACAACCTCGATACGAATGTTTTTATTACTTACTTATCTACGTACACTGGCAGTGGCAGCAACACAAGCAGATGGGATGGCATCTTGGGTTAGCTAGCTAGAACTTTGCTCCGTTTGAGCTGTTGTTGACCATGTAGCCATCGACCAAGGTCGCCGAGTCCCCCAATCCAAAATCTTGGTAGTCGAGCAGCCAGTCGGTGGCGCCATCCCACGGCAACAACTCTGGACCGGCGGCAATGCTGCTGAACTCGTCCACATCAACACTGCCAGTGAAGTTGAGCCACGGCTCGTCGCCGGTGGGAGGCTCCTCTTCCAAGAGCCACTTCACCAGCGGGTCTTGGTCATGGCCGCCGCCACTGCTGCTGCTGCTGCTGCTTCTGCCGGTGCTCACGGTGTTTGTGCTCGATTCCGTCGGGCTGCAACCATCAGGCGGCATGTCCCTCATCGCGACGACGTCATCGATCTGCGGGCTCTGCTGCTTGGTTGCCTCGTCGAACTTGGTTGACTGCGAGGTTGTAGCCGGGCTGCTGCTGGTTGTCTTCCGATCGAGGGGCTCGTGCGTGACTGGATCGATGCCCATCTTGATCAGCTTCTTCTTGATGTGCGTGTTCCAGTGGTTCTTGATCTCGTTGTCAGTCCTGCCCGGTAGCTTGGCAGCAATCTTCGACCATCTGCACGAAATCATGCATATAGGAAAGAAAAGTATTACTACTAAGTATATGAAATTAAATAACACAGCTAATCGTCTGATCGCCAAGACATGAGTGAGGAGCAGTGCATGTCCGAGTAATAATGAGAGAATCAACAGATCGAGCATGCTAAATTGCTAATGTGTTGCTAAAACGGAAAATAACTTATATATGCATATTCAAACTAATTAAAGATCATCTAGCTAGTGGCAGATTTGATTGACTATACATTGGCGCTTTCGTTTTAGAAAACAGCGAGTGCCCAATATATTTGCCGATCGTTTTCACAAGCAGCACACTCAATCATGTCAGGGATATTGAAAGTTGAGACTGACCTGTCTCCCCGTGATTTTCTACCCAATATTACCTACCCTCCGTACTAAAATATAATGGATTTAAGTTGTCCTAAGTCAAATATCCTAACAAGTTTATAGAAAAGAACAATAATATTTACATTTATGATATCAAACGTTAGAAATATTATGAACTATACTTTCATAATTTATCTTTTTGAAGTTGTAAATGTTAATACTTTTCTCTGCAAACTTGATCAAACGTAGTTTGACTTAGCACAAATTCAGATCCATTGTATTTCAATGAGACGTGTGTGCATGTATTACACTGCTGTGGAAACTATAGTGACGAGTCATACACAGATTCTTTTGCTTATTTATTTATTTTCTTTACAGAAACTTATTCTCCGGCTTCAAGTGCAAAATGAAAGGTCACGATCGAGCTTTCAACCTCATCGGTTTCTTTAAGCTATGTGAATGTGTGAGGTAGCAGCCTTTATATATAGGGTGACAAAACAACAAAGTGGTTGGTAGAGAGTGACCTTTACAAGAAAGAAAATTCTAGCTCCTTCCATTTTCCAACGAGGCAAGTGGAACCAAGTGGGATGCTCTGAGATTTCCGAATCCAACGTGTAGGGTTTCTCAGCCACACAAATCAAGGTAGTGGCCAGTGCTCTAGGTTACACATCAAGAAAGTGATATAGGAAATCTATAATGGTCACTGGTGAATTGCTATGACTATGGCAGAGCCATACCTATAGAAAATCTATGAAATCGTTGAAATGATGCACCCTGACAAATTAAAGGGTACCAATTATATGTCCAGGAACTTATGGCAAATAAATTAAAATAATATCTTTAAACTGAAGTATGCACCATCACGAACTGAAAATCTAGAGCTACTATTTCCAAAATTCTAATGTGCAAATTAAATATGACAATTTATTCTAATTGTTATAAGACTCGAGTTATTTTAAGAAAAATGTCTAACCTAGAACAACCTACTTTATAGGGGCAATATTCTAGATTTTGAACATGAAGTTTTCTCTGCATTACATGCACCACCCATCCATTTATGCGTCTACAACTTTTTCAAGATATATCTACATCTCATCTCAGTTGGTATATGGTAGTGATTGAGGACATTATTACCTTTTGCTAAGGTAAGAAACCTACATACTTCATGCACGACCATACCAAGGACCACAAAGAAACATACTCATACTTGGTAATCTCTATAAGCTAATGCCATGTGATGTCTTATGTTTCCTAGTACGATGGCAATAGGTCACCCGCATGTTATGCTTCTAAGAAGAGCTTCTATTTTTTTTTTCAAGATATAAAATCATGCAACCTTTTAATTTATAGCACCATATATAATTTGGCAAGTACTGCAATTAACTTAACATTTCTAGACCTGATAGAAAAATGATCATGTCCTTAATTACAACCATAGATGATGAAACACTCACATGGGATACAAGTGTTACTTATAAAAATAATAAAGGAGAGATATACACCCGGACACATATACAAAAAACAATATAAGTTTATAGAGAGGTAAGGAGTACGAGGGAAAAGGTACAGTAAAGTTGTGCTGTGCAAATCACAACTCCAAAAGTATAGTTAATCATTATTTTGCATTTTTCAAAATTAAAAGGGCCTAAAGTATTATTGTCAGTTCTGTACGTAAAGAGAATTCAAAGCATGTTTGCCAGTAGAGTGACAGTATTTACATGGTCATACTCATACATACTCTTCTATATACTGCCTGAGAACGTGCACGTAGTGCAGTGGTAGGGAAAGTTGAAGTGCAACCTACAGGTTGGGAAGTTTAAATCCCCGTTCTCACCACAAAAAAAAAAAGGCTACTCCTTGTGCTATTTTCAGTAATAAATACGTGGTCTTCACGTGCTCGCATCCCGAGCTAGGAAGCATCTAAAGTTGGAAAACCTTGTTTTTTCGTACTACTTGTGACTATTCATGCTTTGTATCGTCAAAGAGCAACCAAACGATTCCAGTCCTGTCCGGCTGTGTTTCACGCTTTGACAATGATACCACGTGCATGCATGGGCTCTGTTCCTCTGAATTTGGTTACTTGGTGATAGAAATTCCTATAATGGTTTTACCAATCAGTGGACAGTATAACAGTCCACCAGGGGTTTCGGTTATTTCTTCACAATGACAAGGGACATGCGTACGATTCTGGTCACTGGTCAATACAATCGATCTAGTTTTTTTTACTTTGTTTATTTACGTGCGGAGGACGACAGCATCTGCTGTACGTAGTTGTCGTCGTACGTGGACACGTGGTGGAAAAAAAAGGCTGCCGCCTTTTACCACGTACGTACGTATGCCTTACGTATGATCCTGTCATGCGCATGTAATATTTTGCTAGCTTATATATATTCTGCTCACGTAAGCTGCCAGTTCGTTGTCAAGTTATTTGGAGTGGTTTGCGCGCGACCAAACACAAAAACAATACAAGGCAGGCCACGTATATTATGTGGAAATGAAGTGAAGTACTACCTAGACAGATACTGTACGTGTTTCTTGTACCTAGCTTGATTGATTGTCATGTATGTAGTACATAATAAATATAACACGGTGCACGGCTAAATAATTCTGTATGAGAACTGTTCTCCGTAGCAATGGAACCATGCACTACGCCGCATGTACCATAGACGAATGCGTATGCATGGCGTGACAGAATGAAGGATGGACGATGGATGCGCATGCATCGATCACGACGACGTACCTGTTGCCGAGCTTGGCGTGGAGGTCGATGACGACCTGCTCCTCGGCGTCCGTGAGGAGGCCGCGCTTGAGGTCCGGGCGGAGGTAGTTGGTCCAGCGCAGGCGGCAGCTCTTGCCGCAGCGCAGCAGGCCCGCGAGCTTGGGCACCGCGCGCCAGCAGCAATGGCCGTTGGTCAGGATGAAGTTGATGAGCTTGCGGTCCTCCTCCGCCGTCCACGGCCCCCGCTTCACCCCCAGCTTGTCGCAGCACGGCTGCCGACCCATATCCCAAACCCAAGCTGTATGTATATACTCGGCCGCGCGCGCGGAGCTGGGCTGCCTTCGCCTGCCCACCGCCGATCGAGCGAGCAGCAGCCCGCGAGTTCACGGCGAGGCCCTGTTAAAAAGGGCGGGCGAGCGAGGCCGGCCGACTACCAACCTCTCTCGCGGTCGTGGCAGCAGGCAGACGGGCTAACCAAGCCTCGTCAAGGAAAAAGGGCCGGAGTGACAAGCGCCTGGCAACTGCTGCCGGGAGTGAGCGTGCGTGCACGCGGGGGGCCGCTTTTATACTGGTTCCTCGGAGCCTTTGCCTTTTATCTGCGGCGATGGCGACGGAGCACAGCTGCACAAGGGAAAGAGGGGGCAGGCCGGGTCCCTGGGGGTTAGTACGTACTTGCTCGGTCTCTCTCTCGCTACCTCCTACGGTCCTACCTGCCCTTGCAATGCACTAGACAGGTAATACTAACAAACTTTGCCCTTGGATGATAACTTAGCCTTTAGATCAAGCATTAAAAGACGCTACCAACGTTTTCCAAACACGTCATGAATTGTTCTGCGACTTTTAAATCCAGCCTTATTAGCTTGCTTGTGTCGTGTGCGCGCGCATGGAGAATCCTTAAACACACTAGTTATAGGGCCTGCTAGTGCTATGCATGAACGAAAACTGATGGTTAACAAGAAACAGTCCGATTCACACAAATGGGTTTTTAAAAAAATCTGCAATATGAATGAAGACTCAGATTTCAATCTCTGCGTGCAACTGCTATATATGACATGTATGGATACCCAAGCCCACTGAATCCTACGGGAACCAACGAACTATTCCTTTGTGAAAAAAGTTCAGTAAAATTGACGGGTTCCAAACCAAACGCTTTAGCTTTTGGTTGCCCTGTTCTGCAGGGTAACTGAAGCTGTGACACAAGTTTCTGCAGGTGCAGGGGCGGGCGTAGCATCAGGTACGCGCCCCACCATGCACGATCAAAAGCTACAGTTTGGTGTGCCAGAAGGCTTCGCCACTCCCCCGTTTCCCACGGGGACGGGACGGGACGGGACGGGGGCTACCTCAGTTGCGTCCTTACGCAAGGATTCCATCAGCCATTCCGTCAGCCGACCGCAAAACCACCTCGCGCGGGACACACGGCACGACGAGTCCCCGTCCCCGTCCCCGGCAGTGTGGGGGGGGGGGGGGGGGGGGCGCCATGCGCCCATGCCCGCCCGTGCAGGTGTGCACACGCCTGCAGCCGGCTCCAGACGCCACCATGCCTTTGCGCACAAGGTGCTCAACCCAGCCCGGCCCCGGCCCCCCTCTCGGCTTCCCATACGCTGCACCCATCGTTTACCGTAAAGAGAGATTTATCGGACGAGAGCACCAGCAGCGACTCCGTCAGTGCATGGCGGGCTCACTCATGACTCACCTTCGATCCCCTCACCTGCCGACCACCGGTGAACCTTTGGCCCGATCGACGTCGGCACGAGCTCTGCCACCAGCTTCTTCCTCCCTAGGCGTAAGCGTAACTTTATCTGCCCGATCGACGTGACGACTGACGAGGGAAGGAACGAAGAAACATGAGTTAGACAGGGTCTCGTGTCAGCCATACCGTCGGTCGCCTTCCTCCCATCTGTAGTTACTAATTGACTTGCTGTAACCGGCAAGCCAGCCAACCAAGCTTGGACCCCCGTTGTTCCTGCGTCAAGTCAATATGTCCAGAATCAACACAGAGATTGGACGGAACGGTGGTTAAAACTTAATGACACGATCAGATATG
The DNA here is from genome assembly GCA_038087645.1 of Saccharum hybrid cultivar R570. NCBI lineage: Eukaryota > Viridiplantae > Streptophyta > Magnoliopsida > Poales > Poaceae > Saccharum > Saccharum hybrid cultivar. The sequence goes on along the minus strand of JAQSUU010000402.1, from coordinate 20,005,793 downwards.
GGAGACTGTAGGGAACTATTCAATTTCACTGTCAGCAATATGATGTTCCATTGACGCATGAACAAGATGATGATGACTAACCAGCACCAGAACTTGAGAAATACCGGTGGTCCTAGACCGTGAAAACAGAGCCACAGCTAGTACCACCTAGTTACAGATGTGCAGGGATCCAGCTTGCTGTTATATATACTTATGCTCAATGAGGAACTAATTAAGGAGTGAAACTCCTTTGTATAGCTGTATCAAGAGTCTAGGACCACCTTTACTGTATCAATGTTCAATGTATAGAAACAGAGAAGCGGTTAGGACCCACTCCTGGATAGACTAATGGACTTTAAGGCTTTTGTTCATGTCATGTCAACTAGGTCTGGGAGTGGTGTGATGGCTAAAATAGTCGTAGGTCGGCAATCCTACTTTGTGCCTATGTTGTACTAGCTTCTTTTTTTGATTATCAGTACTAGCTTCTATATCTATATATATAAGCTGGAAGCTGCGAGGAAACATAAAAGAACAGGAACACATATCAGCCACACTGTCGATTACCTTCCTCAGACCTGTTACTGATTGACATCCTGTAATCCTTGAGCCAACCACACTACCACAGGCCAGCTGGCGAGGCCTCTGCTTATCTGCCAAGAAGATAGTCAAAAGTTCAGGAGAAAGTAGTAGCTGGAAGATTGTATTGAACGATATAAGTATGTTTTTCAGACAAGCTATTCCATCAAGGACATCAGTCTAAGGCAAGGTCTGTGATGAATTCAAGAGACCATTCATTGTAATGCAACTCAAGATTTGTTAGCATACAAGGTGCAGCATGCAGGTTCATGAACTTCAAAAGCATTTATCAACAATCTCCCACTGAAATAAACTCCTACTCAATGGCCCAACATAAATTTTAGGAGGGAAGGTGGGGAAAAACTAACTGATGACCAGAAACACATTCAGCAATGATGTAGATGTCTGCAGATATATGACTCATTCTTCTAAGTTCTAACAAGGGGATGAATTGATCGTGTTCTTGTAACAAAAGAAAAAAAATCAATCAGCGTTATGTGCTTTGGAAAATTTAGATGAGAAGGCACTCAAGACATCCTTGGCATGAAACGTGTTGAATTTTTATTGATGTGATTCAAGTTCTGGACGAATCTGCAGCTATATCTTGGTGAATTACATAAGCTAGAAATCTTGAGTAAGCTGCAAGAAAAAGTAATACAGCACACTAGATGCAGAGCTAATTGATTGCATGAGCACCATATCCTTGCTAGTGGTTCTGCCCATCCTTACCAACACTATCTAATGCAGTAGAGATGCATTTGAAGTGCAGACAGATCTACCAATAGATATAGTATGAGCCAAAGCCTAACAAGGTTTATATTGCTTATTCATTTATTTGTCTATCTACCAGAGGAATTTCTAAAAAATCATGACATCCTTTTACAATTTATGGACTTTAAGAACATACAAATGATGGTAAGTCAATGGGCATTTGCCATCTGTATGAAAATGAGTAACCTTCCTCAAGAGCATTGTTGAGGTTATATAACAGGGCCAGGACGAATGTTGAAAACCTGCATTCCCATTGATGAAAAGGCTTGCTTGCTATTTGCGTAGACTGCCATTTCTGAGATTTTCTATTGATACTTCATAGAACTAATCATCGCACCAGAACATGAAATAGTCTTATTGGACCATTTCTTATGGGGGCTTGGTCCTGCAAGCAGCATAGATGGTGTCACTCATTCCATCATACTAGTCCATTCCAGAAAATGTATAGTATTAGCCTTTTACAAGGTTATACTTGGATATGTCAAATAGTTAAGATCAATGAATAATGCTTAAAAACATCCATGTCAAATAGAGAGGTTCTTAAACATTATTTCCACTTTCCAGTACTCAGGGATAGCTGCTAGAGTCATGATAGCGTAGCTATACCAACTTTAATGGTAACATAAGCAAACTGCGAGTCGCAAAGCGATCGAGGTGCCCTTTTAAATATCTCATGGCATAGCTACAACATCACAACGCAAACTAGCAAAAGTCCATGAGCACACGATATGATCAGCCAGTACATGACAATCAGGTGGAAATCTGGTTACGTTTTCCGCTTTGTGTGTGTGCAAGCGTGTGTGTGTGCTTGGACCAGAAAATAAATAAACCAGCTTAACAAAAACAAAATGAAAAGGGTAACTTAATTTTTTCAGTACTGATGGCACTAAAAATGATATTATTCTAGGTGATAGGTCGATTCCATCCTGTCTGACTTGTACTACAAGATTCAAAGACCAAGACAAGAAATGTATCTTTACTGTTTGATTCCCCGAGGCCCCACATCTATGTCGATTGCATATAATAATGCCAATAAGCAACCAATAATGTTATTTTATTTCATTGGTCACACCACAAGAATTGTACTAGATCACAGGTGTCATCATGTAACCAATGTTGCAAGATGTAGATCGTTTTAGTTTTGTCATGCTTATAGAAAAATGCACCAATATCCACGATATAAAATTAGTTTTGTTAATTTATTTTTCTATAAACCTGGTCAAAGCTAGAGAAGTTTGACTTAGGACAAAATTAAAATGGCCTGCATTTTGGAACGACAGGAGTTTTATCTGAGCATAAACTCATATGAGCTACCGACTAGGAAGTTCTGGGAACCTCATATGTAAATGGTATTGTGGAGCTCAAAAATGATTGGAAACATCTCATAATGCCTATTACTATTACTATCTATTGTTTCCGCTCTTACCGACAAGCATAACAAGATTACAGTGAGAGGTTTACAGTTATGCAACGACTTTTTCAAAAGTTTCAAGTTAACATCAAACCTAATGGTTCCAGCGGTCCAGCCCATTCTGTGGAGAATGACTACCTTTTGAAAACACCACCAGATTAGAAATTCTGGACGAATGTAATTGTCCAGTGTTTCCATCATCAGATTCTATCAAACAGCCTGGACTACCAACCTTCCAGCTAGAAACCGTGTAGTCCAATGCGATTAGATAACGAGACTATGAGAGCATATTTCATATTTGATTATGTAGGATAAGTAAACCAATATCGAATCCCTTTCATTAGCTTATTTGCATCTTCCTCAGTAAGGCACCCCCAAACTTAATCACAGTACTTGACTAGATTGATAGAAAATGTCGATTAGTAAAACATTATTTGCCAGACAGACAGGAGCACATTCTATAAGAATAGCTCAATGATTCAATATAGCTTGCTCGATTAAATTTCATGATGAGTCTATAGCAACAACAGCATTAGCAACAGCAACATAACTCAAGTTGCTCCGTGCCTCTCACACTTTCATTGGCTTTGTTCTTGAAGTTGACATGTGTGGCACGACATAGATCCCAAAGAATGTGAGATTGCCGAAGGATCAGGATACCTCAACTCATCGTCAACACAGCACAAGCTAGATTTTGTACTGAGAAATTATTGGTATGAGGCTCAAGAGGAAGCTTGACTTGTATCCTCCAGCTAGTTCAAAAGGTTATGAGATGTACTTTACAAGGGAAAAACACAGCAGGTGCTGGGAGTATATGACAAGAATAATTGAATGTCCTGTTGAATTGATGCTAGTAGAAAGTAGAAACTGAGACAAGGTATCCATGTCGTATCGTAAGACAGCTATGCGTCAGCCAAATTGCAGTGAAGGGGAAGTTGCATGAGAGGGCAACAAGGCCGGATGATTCGTGCTAAGGAGCGAAACCGAGAGCACGTCGTAAGTGGGTCAGGGTGACCAGGTGAGGACCTCACAACCGAGTATTCCCTGGTCACGAGCAGCCGTCACGCGCCCCGCGGCTGCCCCCTGAAGGGGGCGACACATTTCGATGGCGATCGCGGACTAGGGACAGTGCCGTGCAAATTCTATCCGATTTGGCGCTTTGGTCCACTTGTGTTTCGAATTGAAAACTCCAAGCGAAGAGCATCGTCTTTTCAGTTTGTGGGGTTGCAAGGGAGAAGGGGGGATGCGAAGGTAGGGGAAAGGGGTTTTGCGGGTACCTGCCGCTGGCGCGTTGCTTCCGGGAACCCTCCACTGTCCATGGACTGCGGTGGGAATGGGGAGGAGGGTGGGGGACCGGACGGCGGCGTACATTCCCTCCCTCGCCGTCGTCGCTTGGTCGCGATCGCGCAGGAATGTCCCGCGACGCGTTGGCGCGATAGATCTGGTGAGTGGTAGACTAGCAGTCTAGCAGAGAGGCAAGCACGGGGAGCAGCGGCGCAAACCGGTGGGAACAGCGGGGTGTCAGACCAATGCCCGTGCTCATCGCCGATACGGCGGCGAGAGACCGGTGCGGGCGTGGGTCGGTAGGTGGGCCAGTCGCTCACTCCTCGCCGGCTAAAGCATTCCCGTCGATAAGCAAAAACCAATGGTCATCGGAAAAAGTCAAAGTTTCCAAACTCAAGATAACGAAATCGACCGAAAATAATTTGGCTTTTGGCGACAGCTTAGAGCAACTTTATAAATTGTTTTGTAAAGATAAATATAGTTATTATTAAGCTAAAAGTATCTTCAAGGGAATATGTCTCTTTCAATTTAGTGGTCCCAATCAGAAAAACCATCGCCATTAAAGTTGAAATCACAACCTTACTCACTATCCGCCCTCTTCGCATGCTTGGTGGCCTCTTCCTGTGCCAATACTCTTTTCCACGCTTTTTGTGACCCCTCACGTGCCAACAAAGTCCTCTAGGTTGGCCAAAATACGTCATCGACGTCTTCACAAACCAAATTGAACGAAGTAAAAACTAGAAGTACGTGACATTCATGAGAGCGATAGGAGCCGTGGCTTCATGCTCACCATCACCGATGATGTGCGTGAGGATAGAACGCACCTTGATCTCCACATGTGGCTTCATCCTCGTCCTTGTGTGGCATCCATGTCTGAGTCAAAGAGGAAGCCGGGAGGATGCACTTGGATGCATCTATTCCTGCAGTTGCAGCGATGGGCAGTCGCAATGGAAGACTCGGGGAGGGGGGCAGGAGGACGTGGGCATGGTGAAAGGTCCTAAATGGCTAGAGGGGAGGTGAATAGTCTATAAAAAAAAATTCCTACAACAATATTGAGACAAGTTGTTAGGCAACTAAATGACGAAGCGAATGATGCGCTAGCACTACAACAAGTGTTGCAAGCCACTCATCCACAAGTCTAGTTGGCAATGATCTCTATGTATCAAGCAAAGGCTATGTGTAACACCCCGAAATTTTAACCTGTTCTAAAAATCACTAAAAATTTAAACTTTTTAAAATAATCCGCGTAGGCTTAATTATTATTATTTGCCGCGAGTAGATTTTTTATAAAATAAACCTGCATGTGTGAAGTTGTTTGTTGAACTTATGGTGGTACTCTTCCTTGAAATCCAAATTCGAATTCCATTTGAATCACCCAAATATCTCTTGCATAAATTCTTAGAAGAGGATAAAGTAAAATAACCATCTCGAGCTCATTCTCCTCTCTCCTCATTTGGCCGCTCTTGGCCCAACCAGGCACGGTGCAGCAGCAGCCCTTCTCTTCTCTTTCTCCTCTCACCACCATGTGGGGCCCGGATGTCAGCTTCATCCCTTCCACAGCAACGGGACCACCATGCCCACCGCGTCAACCCCGACGTGGCCCAGACCGGTGTCGAGGAAGTCCCGTGCACAGGTAAATCGCTGACCCCTAGCTTGAGCCGTATCATCACCTACTCTCCTCCTCCCTTGCTCAACACACCACGTCAACGCCGCCAGTGAAACATACACGAGGACACCGCTGGCACCATGGACGTGACCTCACGAGGAACCGG